>OY728129.1:1802406258-1812406258 GCA_963277665.1 Viscum album | reverse complement strand
AGTAGTGTATATGATGATAATAACTGTAAATGTTTCTAAGAATATTTAGGAAACATTCAAATTTTCATATATCCTTTAATTATTTAAAATTATAGTAAATGATTTCTAGACCTTTTATAGAGCCTTAAGAGGAATAATCATGCATCACATATCTATAATATTCATCTAGAGGAATGATGGTCAGATAGAGTGGAAACTTGGGTTTATGATATGAGGAGGATGTTTCCCCTGACCCAGTAGTAGATCTCTAAGTGATAGTTAATTTTTTTATAGTGTCCCAAATGCCTATACCAACCTATCCTCCCTTGGATTTATCATCCCAATAAATACATAAGAATAAGTAGGTTGTAACATTAATAATCTATATAAGGAAGACACCAATAAGTTAATGTTAGTTTTTTTCATAATCATCATTTAGGTTATTTTTGTAACATTATGTGACTTATTTGCTTTATTAGACATCAATTAGATTTCTAAGGTATTTGTGGAATCCATTTCCTCAGATCATATCATGCATAAACTCACTAAAGATGATTTTATAGAACTGTTGATAAGAAAATACTAGGATATATTAGAACCAGATCTTATTCTAGATTTTTTGACCATTTTACTAGTTCATCAAAGGTCGGTGGATGGACTTACAAAGGTTTAGGACATGGATAAATATTTTCCATCTGTGTTAACATTTATTGGTGTTTCCCTATAAGAATTTAAGTTATCATAATGTTTCCAAATTTTTCCAAGTTTTTAACAAATTGTTTTCTTCATATGAAACATTATTTATTAATGATATGGGAATACCAAAATTATCTATGTTTTCTTGGAATACCTCTATATTTGATAGTCTAATTTGTTTAAATTTGAAGGCCATTTCTAAAAGTACATTTCTTTATGTTCCATGAGTGTCTGGACTAGTTTCACTATCTAATTGGGTGGAAATAGTCAAAGTGGTTGGTTCCCTAGTAAATAAAGGTGAAAATCAACACCTCTTTTCATATAATTTATTTTTTCATCCACTGAATAAAATGATCTAGGAGTTTATTTCAATAAACCTATTGTAGACTAAAAATACAAAATATGTCACTCCCTCAATGAATCAAATGGCAGAAGTCATACAGACATGAACTGTTTTGTGTAATCTCACCCTAGAGGTGTCGAGACCAGACACTCCTTGAGTGATTTGTCCCTGACTAGGTTACAATCTATATAATCAGTTTTGATTTATACTAGTAGGATAATTTGATTAAAAAAGATATGATAGTGGATGTGGGGGAAAATATTAATACTATTATTCGAGACTCACCTCAGTGATCTTGGTGGTTAGATACATTACCTCCAACACAATTCATTTTCTTTGGGAATTAGTGGGTATGATTATCATGAATCCCACCCTAGAGTGAAATAGGTGACCACTACTCAATAGTAAATGATAATAATCTATTTAGATATTTTATAAATGTAATATTCATCCCAATATACTAATCTACCAGCCAAATTGATTCATAATGAATCTCAAATTGTATCAGTGGAAGTTGGGTGGAACAACCACATTATAGAAGGGATGTCCTTGGTATATTGGCCCCACCAGGAACCACCCCCTCTTTATTAAGAGCCTAAAATTTCCCAAATGGTTGTATAGGATCATAAACAAAAATTTTAGGACGTATACAAGGAATGTATAGATGAAACAATAAGGGTAGAGGTTTTTAGTTTTAAATATAGGATGAAGTCATACTTCTAACAAATCTATGTTATGTTGTAAGTGAATTAGAGTAGAAAATGATTCATCTTCATGAATATTTTCAAAATTCCCTATATTAGTATCCCCATATGAGATTATACCCATAAATAATGATAATGAATCTATATTTTGATTATACTATCTTATTTTAATAAATAAAAAACAATTAAATTTTTTATCAATATCAATTATTTTATTTATGCTCCATAAATTTATCAATTCATAGTAACCAATGAAACTCTAAAAGTGTAAGATAAATATAATTGAATCTATATGAACACTGAAATTAGTGTTGATTGAACTAATAAAATTTTCCAAATACTTGAGTCGAGAAAGAAATATGACTCAATACCCTATCCTGGGAACTTATTCCTTTGGAAAGATATAGGTGGGATGAATATGGAAGTGTATATACTACCACCGTAATCTAGGGTAAATCCATGATAGAAAAGATTATGGGATTGGGTATCCTCCTGAACATATTCACATGGGAAGATATAGGTAGGCTGAATATAGTGATATATGTTCCATAACCACAATCCAAGGTTATCTCTATTGGGAATGAAATATGGTTTCCTCCTGGACATGATCTCCTGAATGAGTATAGGTATATCAAATATGGTAGCACATATAAAACAACCATAGAACAGAGTAAGTATATTTGGATATGAATAATCAGCGACTCAGCATGATAAAAATCATTAATGGGGACCTTAGCATGTGGATTTGAATGTTTTTTAGGGAACGAGTTCCCTATAACTACTCTTGAACAATTTTCAAAAACCATCTAAACCAATATGTGAGAAAAATGGTATGCAGTAATTTTTTCCTAAGTTGTGGGACCAGGAACGAAGGAATCAAAATTTTTTAAGGCTATATGGTTGATGAAAAAATATTTATTTATTCTTTTCTTTTTTCTTTAACCTTTCCCCAATCCTCATATGTTGGAGGCTTAACAGGTAGAAACAAGGATTTTTTTTAGGACTTCCTTATGGATTTTTAATGGGATAATTATTCCACTTCTCCATTTTTTTGAAATTAGAAATTTTTTCTAGTTCATGTGAGGTGTATGAATAGTTAGTGGATACATGAATTTTTAAAAGGTTTACCTTTAGGGGTTTTCACCCTTGAATGTACTATATCTCTTTTCTCAAAATGTTAAAGGATTTATAAGTTGGACTAATGTAGATGGAATTTAAGGTCAGATATATTTTACCCAACGGTGAGGTAGTCTATCCACTGCAATGGTAAATAAACCTAACATGAATATGGATCCCAATTAAACAAATAGAGATAGCCTCAGGGGGGGTCATGGATTTTATGTTCATGATTCAAGGGCTAAAGGTTGTTGATGTATACTTTTAGATAAACTTGATCAAAGTGATGAGGAAGTTTGTTTAACAAGGGATACAAAAATACTATCATAAAAGAGGATCACATTTTTAGTATAAACCATATCATGGGTGGATATATGTGGTTTATGGTTTCTTGAACCATTGTGTCATGTAGTCTAGGGTCACACAAAAAATACCAAAAGTGGATCAATGATAAGATGTCACACCATTTATTTGAAAATTCATGTGATGTGTTATTGTTTTGTATTGAGGGAATTATATTCACTTGAGTATTTGAGTATGGAATGTGTAAATAATAACTTGAGAAGTTTAAATTAGGCTGTGGTGGGAAGAAACAAGTACATGGGGGAAAACTTATGACCATGTTCAAATGATTTTTTTTGCTAAAATGTTGATGGGATATAGTAGGATTAAAGGAAATTCTCCATAGGAGGAAGGCATGAATTTTTGTTCATAGGAAGTGATATAGGAGCACTATAATAATTATGCAGAATTTTTTTTCCAAGGATTCATGTGGACTTGTTATCAACATCAATGAATATTTGTGATTATCCAAAAATTTAAGGAATAAAGTAGGTCTATGGAGTGTATGAAATTAATGATTGGTTTGAGAACCCTAAATCTTATGACATCATGTATTTAGGACATTCCTTTTGTAAAGGGATATATTATGATTTTTCTTGAGCATATTTTTAAGAGAGAAAACATAAGGTCTCATTTAATTTTTTCATAAAATTGTTGGTCAAGTGATAATTGCCCGACTTTTTCTAAAGTATTATAGTGGTCCCCACATGCTTTCTGATTTTTCCTATCTTGAAATATATCTTCTTACCAATTACTAAAAATTGATTAATTAATGAGGGAAGGATCAAATTTTTCTTCAAATGATATTTAAGGATTTTGAACCTGAAAATCCTTATGTATCTTCCTCTTTGAAGTATAAAGTACTTATAATTCAGACTGTTAAGGGTTATAGTTTTAAGGTCATAGATATTTGACTAAGAGTTGAGATGGTTATATAGTAACCAGATATAGACAAACCTTATATGAATAAGGAACTGAATTTTAATATAGTCTATCCTTAAGAGAGGTTCACACAATTTAAATTTCATGGTTCTTGGATCATTGATAGAGGCATAATATGACAAACTATATGGGACTTGTGAACTTAGATTGAAGAAAACCATTTGAATTTGATATTGTAATGATGTAAATCCTAACTATGTTTTCTGAATCTGAGAATGGTGATATGTGAAAAGTATGCCAAGTATTACTGCTAACCAATATTTGAATGATGGCTTCCACTATGATGTTTTTGGGGGTGTATATAGATTTTGGGACCCTCTCATTAGTATGACAACATGCCTCTGGTGAGCAGTGCTGAATATGCACCATAAAAATCATTATCAAGGAAATGTGTCCCTCGATGTCAGATGAACTTGTTACCAATATAATTGAAAGGTTTTTGGTGATTTCAGTTGTTTTAATCATGAATTATTGTTTATATGAATTTGATATTCTAAAAGTAAAAGTGTAATTCCAGTCCTGAACTAACAATAGTTGGTCCATAATGTCACTTTAGAAAGGAGTGAAAGTGGATAATGATTTGTTGTTGGGTTTCAAATATATGGTTTGGATTTAAATTCTCATCCCAAAGTAATATGAATCAATTCTCACATAGTTATTATTAGGTTTCTACACATATCTAGATCATGTGAAAGAGGGGGAAATTGTATCTTAGAATATAATATGAATTTGATGATGTTCTTTGGATTCTACATATGGAAATTTTTTTATGCATTGATGGGGAAGAAAACTTGATATAAATGTGTATCCTAAATGTTATGATATAATTCATTAGGATAATGGGAATTTTATCATACTATAAGGACATGGATATAAACCATATGTTAGACACCAACATATGGATTTGGATATCATGTAAAAAAGTTGGGATCATGTGGGATAAACCATTTTAAGCAGTTTAAGGCTATATAGGGCGGACCATATATCATTTTTTTAACATAACATGACAAGTAAAAAACATTTCATAGTTTGCGGTCATATTATGAAGACCACCACACAAAATATTTCATATAGATTTGGCTAATTCACAAAATAAAAAAGTTCTATCATAGTGTTAAATGCATGAAAGAAAATCCAATGTGAATGAAATGGACTAAAACTAGGTTGAAACACTTGAAATTGGGGGGTTTTATCTCAAAATAATTTCATTGAAAAATAATTATTTTAGGGAGTCACACATAGATATTTTTCATACATAGTGAAGATAGGTCACACAAAATGGGTTAATTTAGAAATTTTTGGTTTATTCCTAGTGAAATAGTTATCATTCAAGTTAATATCATGTGATAAGAATAAAAATAACTCCATATTTTATGGTTTTATATTGAGGAAATCTATATGAGATACCATCCAAATTTATGGATCATTTATGAGATGAAGTGGATTTTTACTAGTGGTGGGTTGGTGGAAGGAACCCAACTTGAATTTGTGAAACCTGATACACTAAGTGAAGAAAATATTGATGGATTGAAATTTGTAGCTGGGTGTAAAATAGGCATCCTAACCATATTTATGTATCCTAAAATAGTAGGAATAAAATCACATGTAGTGATAATGAATTATGAGTATAGGGATCATTGGAGTAAACCTGATGCGAATATAGTTCCCTTACTATGAAGAAAGAAATTTGAAGGAATTTATATATCAACATAGGATTTGGGATCCAATTGTCACTATGTATCTTGAAATAATTACAATGAATCCAAATATAGTTCTTGGATAAAGAATCTCACTTCATAGATTTGGCTCATGTATGAGAGAGGAAATTTATAATGTATGAGTTCCCTTGTGAGAGAAAGATGAAAACCTAATGTGATTGAAGTGATGCATCATCACTATTGTAAGGACCACTTGGTCAAATACAATGGGGGGGGGGGGGGTGAATCAGGTTATGACATATTAAATATAATTCCCCTTTGGATCTTTTTTTTCATTGAAAAATACAGACTTCTCTCTTTCTCCCATTTAAATGTATGAAATGAAATTAAATCATGAACATGACACAATTATTTTGCATGGTTCACCCACACTAGGATACGTCGAAGCAGCATACAACGACAATGTGCCGATGTACCAAATCAACTAATTCTCACATATAATTACAAGGATCGATCTAGATCACTTCTATGACAAGGCTCACTACATTTACATGATTTAGGCCCTGCTAACTGCATTCCCAAGGGTCACTCTCTATGCCTCTTTCTCTAGCTCACTACTAGTGGAAAGGGTCCCCATCTTTATCTTCCTTTTCTCACTGCACTTTGAAGGGATCCACTCACATTATATAAACTGGTAGGTCCCTTAATTTGCATGTATTCACACATACCCAACAATATGTAGATTCTATATTGAATTTCCTTTTTCACCCATAAATAAAATATAGTTTTCCATGTACTATTAGTTAGTGGAAATTACATTGACGAACTATTTTAGTGCATTTTCATACTTCCTCAATCCCTCCGTGAATTGAATTTATCTTTCATGAACTATGTTTCACCATGTACTATGAGTGCCTCACGAACCACCTCTCCCCTAGACTACTTACGCTTTTACTACCACATACCACCTCCATATACCACCTTCGCATACCGTCTCCACTTCCATGAACTACTTCTCCCTGCAGACTGCTTCTTCTTCCATGAAATATTTTCTACTTCATGACCACTTTCCTTTTTGAGATTCATAGTACCAAAAAACCCCTTTGTGAACTATTCCTATGACTCCATCTCCTTTCACAGAATCGTCCTCATGAACTACTTCACCCTTCACAGAATTCTCACTCATGAACCACTTTTAGATTTAGTAAAATTCTTGGAGAAAAGATGTTTTCTTATGAAAATTTATCAACTTAATACTCAGATTAGTTGTCCTTTATATAGGTAAGTAGATCTGAAAAATCATATAATATGGTATTTATAAAATATTCAATGTGGTATAACCTTTATCATGTACTACTCCTTCAGCAAACCATTTCCCTATATTGTCCACGTACTACCTTTCTTCCTTAGCGGTATCTCAAATCACCATCTCTTGTTCACCAATGACAATCCATCATGTGTACCACATGCATTACTCATACTTATTTACATACCATGAACCATCATCCCTCCATAAAATATTTCTCCTATACGATGTACGTACCATGATGTGTAGTCCACATAGCGCTGCTATAAGGAATCCTTCCTTTGTTGAGTTCCAAAAGTAATTCTGTATGCCACCTTTTTCATTTTTTGAACTATGGTTTGTGGGCTGTATAATGTGTAATCCTATGTGGAAATATTACTTTTCTAAAATCCAAAATCTGGATTTTAAGTTCCAAAAATTTGGAAAACACTGGGAAACTGTGCCACCTTAAAAATCTACTTTGGAAACATCAACCAAACTCATTCGTAGTTATCTAGATTTTTTCATTAAACACAATATGACCAAAAAACACACAGACAATGCCTTGATGATTTTTTCCCAACAACTATAGATGTAATCAATATAGAAACGAGAGAAACAACCATGCCTATGATGAGAGATATGGATGTGACAACATATCCTGTGATAGTTGGAAGAACTTCATACATAGTTCTTTTAGTAAGGAGTATTTTTTTTTCTTATAAAAAAAATAAAAAATGGAGAAGAACATACACTAATATATCCTAAAATATCTATCACTCGTGTAATGGAAAAATTTATTACAAATAAAATATATTGATCAGTTTAGAACATCATATATAGTGGGTGATATGTCATTCATATTATATCATTTGACTAGGAATTAGATGATATGATGTTTAAAGTCATAAAAAATGAATCAGTTTAGAGTCATGTGGAATGGAATTCATGTCATGAAATGTAACAATATGATACATAGACGAAATGATTTACACATTAAATAATATTATTGGGACTTATGTTTTATGGAGTTTAAAGTTATGAAACGGGGGGGGGGGGAGTGTTTTCTAACCCATAATGAAATTATATGAAGTATTTTTTAAGAAAACTTATATTGGGGGTTGGAATGATACACTATCTATCTATATTGATAAAGGATTAATCTTCATTGGAGTATACCTTATATATAGTGTAAGGTCTCTCACATTTCATCTCAAGATTTAGTGTCTTTTTCTAGGGTATCATGGGGGTTCTTAGGACAAGTACCGATTATCCATAGGTAAATGAGAAGGGGAAAATATTATTTAATGAACACATGACTAAATTTTGATAAATATCTATGTTTGGTTTTGAATAAAACTATATCATCCAGATTCATATACGACTGAACCAATGCTCTGATCCTGTGGATTAAGAGGCCTCAAGAATCCCTCCTCGTATGCCAGAGGCTACCATCTAGCAGGGAGGGCCAATGGTGTGATATTGGGGAGACTATGCCCTCATATTAGAGTAAAAACCCTCAGAAAACAACTAAGTATAAAAAATAGTATTAAAATAGAGTGTTAAAGAATTAAATAAGATGAAATAGAACATGCTGTAATAAAAAATGACATTATGTAAAATCCTGAACACCTATTCCATACAATAGAATGTCGGTAACCCACTGGGAGGACCATACAAATATAGAAGTACAAAACTAAATTGAAATAAAATTATAGGTATCTATACTAACTCAAATCCATACCATGTACCTGATCTCCAGACACCATCAAATTGAACTAGCTTGATTAGAATAACCATACGAGCAACTTCCCTTGATCATGTAACTTTGTGAATTAGCCCTATCCACCATGAAATTCATGATCAACCTAAAAATAATACTTATGGTCTACACATACCCCGATGTACTTGTGTAGGGGTGAGAAGGAATCTTAAGAGTCTACCCCAGAAAGGAACCTATAAATGGGCTGCTATAAGTGTATACAAAAACAACATGCTAAACCTAGCAAAAACACAACTACATGGAAGGTAAAACCAATAACATGAAACCAGAGTTGAACCTCAGGTCTATAGTCCTGGAGAACTGGACATGTGCCACCATGGATTTCCATATATATATATATATATATACATGTATATTCCCATACAAATACTTATATACATAAATATGAATATTCATGAGAATGTGAATGAAATCACATAAAAATAACAATAATTGATCCTTGGGTTTGCAATATTGTTGAACTGGATATCCTGTGCATGTCATTGATATGGACATCTTTCCACTCATGAAATGTATAATTATGTAGATTTCTTGGTATGTACTCCCAATCAACATATACCTGCTTCGGCGAACACCGATAATGTCTCTGAGTAACCTACGTCACCATAGGGGGATACTCATCTTACACTTGGGTTCACTCATACTCACCTCCAATAAACACAAGGATACAATATACCGATAGTCAATCATGCAAAAATTCACTGAAACAAACATTGAATTACACTGAGTAACCACATGTCAGAACCCAAGTGCCAGATCCAAGGAACTCATCCAAGGAATCCACATAAACCTATGCCATGTAATCATAAGTATACCATCCATCACGGTTTCACAATATAATCATGTGTCAAACCATGAAGGGCCGAATCCAAGGTATAGAAGAATAAGGAATCCTGGTCAATTCCCAGGAGGATCGCAATGGAAACTCGGTAAAGGAACTGGTTGGTGTCCTAGGACCATGTCTATTAAACATGTGCTATGTGATTCCTAGAAAACTAGATCCATGGGGTGGTAAAGACCAAGGTATCCCGTGGAATGAAGACCAAAGGATCATACTCAATCCAAGGAACTGACTACCATATAAAAATACAAGGATAAACATCCAAGGAATCTATAGAAACAACCAACCTATTAGTCCATCCAAGGAATTCCTTCAACAGGGAATACTAGTATCACTCAAGATGTACAAGTAATCATCCCAATAAGTCCATCCAAGGAATTAATACAATGGGAATTAAATTACCACTAAGGGAATAAAATTCATTTAGATCTAAGGAGTTTGAAATTTCCAAGGCAACCACACCATGTATCAGACCCCAATGGTCAGATCAAAGGAACTCAACCAAAGAATCCACATCATCATGTAAGGATCAATAATCGGATTCTCGGAAACAGTTATGGAAATACCACATATATATATATATATATATATCACTATATATACATCCAAGCTCAACATCTAAGTCCAAGGTAATTCCTTTGGGTATACCAATAAATATAAAAAATAACATGGATCAAAAGCATGATCCTAGGAAAACACATCTGGGAATCCCAACAAGAAATAAAGACCCTAGGAAGAACTTTTGTGCATCCCAAAGAGAAAGAAAGACACATCATGTTGTCTCAAAATCCACTAACTAGGAATCACCTCTTGTAAAAATTGTTGTATCAAAAATAAACATGCCAATGATATAAAAAAAGGAGTGAGGGTGGATCAAATTCAAAACCCAACACCACTTCCACAACCCCAAGGGATTACAATTTTGGCACAGGTTCTAAGGTGCCACCTGAAACCATCTCTACCCAATCCTGATTTATATCTCAGGGTCCGTCAAACAACGAGAACCCATGGGGTACCTCAACTAAAACACTGAGAGAAATTCTTCTCAAGATACTTGAAGGCAAAGTAACAAGTGACGAAACCCTACATGGTATCCCTAGTTATAAAGGTAATGATGGAATCCTATACTAGATCCTCAAATTGAAAATCAAGGTAGGGGAATCTGACATGGGATCCTTAGTATAGTGTAAAGGGACTCCCTGGGCTAGCTCGTAATCAAAGGAATCCCTCACTGGATCTTTGTTAACCAAATAAAATATTGAGGTATCCTATAAAGAATCATATGGGTCAAAACATACGAAGTGGAAATCCCACAAGGGATCCTTGAATGCAACTGGTCTCACGACCTCTCATGCCATAAGGGAACATCTCACATGGGAGACATCCTTAATGGAAATCTACGAATGCACCAATAATAAGAGATAGACCAGGTCTCATCTCAGACAAGGAATTCAACTAGGTTGGATTGAAAACACAAACTATCATTCAAGTTCAAGTCTCCCCCACAGGAGATGACTAAATTAGATTACTTGACGAAGAACCTCTTCATTTAGGTAGAATCCCCAAAACATCCAATATGAGTCGTCAGATCGCTCCACGAGTTTCACCATCATGATGTACATGTAAAAATACTTATAATGTAATAATATAGAAATATAATTATGATTTTGGGGAAAGAATACAAGAAGAACCATAAAATGGTTGAAAAGGGGTAGTACACAATGTGTCACCCTTGGTACATGAGTGTAGTCAAAATGGATCACCTATGCATGTACTCTTGCTGACGAAGGCGTGCAGACTCCCCAGGTACATGGTGTGAAAGGAGGGGTTATGGTGTATACCCCACATGGGGTACCTTCACATGCCCCTCATCTATCCTGGCGAGATAATTTTCCAGCCCGTGTACTTGTATATAACATGCCACCCACATGGCATCTTTCTGTGTACTGTACATGACCATATACCCCAACACGGGTTCACATAGTAGAGGACTAATATACATAACCGTGTATAAGTACATGGATTATATACCCTATACATGTCATATAATCATTAAACATCATCTTCCTAAAATTTAAAGAACACATGGTGTGTTTCCCTGAACCAAACACCATGTTACTTGGTTTTCCTAAATGAATAACACTTCACATCACACAAAATGATGGTTTAAACACCAAAATAAAACAATTAGGGGAACCATAAAAGTATAATAAGGATATAATAAAAATATAAAATTTCAAATCTAAATATTTTTATAGTAAAAACATAAACAAACCATCCTTTGGATGGAAACAATAGTCATTTGTTCAATTCTGTGGTCCTTGGATTTCCCACAACAATCCAATGATTCTTGAGATCTATAATGAATCCTATATTACCTTACCCATATATCTCTTTTTATATCTCTCATTTATCCCTCGGTAAAGTTTCATGGATGTCAGATTCATGTTAATACACGACAAGGAAGGAAAAGAAAGAAAGATCAAAAAGTACGAAAAAAGAAAAAGAAAAAGGGACCAAGGTTGGCCCCGACACCAAAATAAATCTTATGGATCACCTAGGATAAAATCCCAATTATAAAATCATTGGAAAAGATGATATTTAATTCTGAAACTTTATTCAAAATGTATCACTAAATAAACCTACATTAAAAATTTATTATTTAAATTATTAATATTACTTATTCTGTTTCAATTAGAATGTCTCATAAGTCCAGGAAACTTATATCTTAGAGTAAAAACCCTATTTCAGGATTAAATAAGTGTTCAAATAATTTATTTGAGTTTATATTTTAGGTTAGAGAGACTAGTTTACCACCTTACATTCATATAAAATAAATAATTTAAATTTTAGCTCAAAAAATACAGTCCAGAAAAACAAAAGTCCTTACAAGAAACATTTCTCATCAAGTCACTCTAATTAATCTAGTTATGATTGAAAATTCCCATATTATAATAATATATTGGAAATTGTAATTTGATGTGAATGTAGTTTAAAATAAATGGGAAATAATATCCTTTTCCTATATATAATTGAATATTTGATAACTTATGTGACAATGTAGGTTGTGGTGAAATAATACTAGAAATCTTATTGGAGTTTTTATGGATAATAAATATTTAATTTTCACACCATTTTATAAATTATATTATACATAGTCTAGTTAAAAGCCATTATTTATCCATTTTCATTACCTTTTAGTGAGTTGAGTGATTGGATTGAATGATGTATTCCTGATATAGCATTGTCCATTAAATATTACTATACTTGGTGCCATTTTTTATCAATATTGTTTGAGTTTAATCAATGGTGATGATATTGGTTTTAAAAAATTTATAATGGCATATTTTCTGAATTCTTTTAGGTATAAAAAATCAACACACATGGATAATAAATCAATAGATAAAATAATTTTCCCTAACTTCTTGAATTTTGATGGGGGATATGGGCCCATGAAATCAATTACATATTTGGAAAATGTATAATAGTGATTGGTGGTGCAAATCAACTCTGGGTGATGATGGATAAAATCAGAATGTATGTGGAAATAATGTTACTTGATGGTGAACTTCATACAATATTACATCATTTATAACTAGAAGTATCCAAGTATTTTAATGTCATGGGAGGGGTTAGATCTTCTCTGATGGGGCCTGAAGGCCCTACAGTGGATTTCCTATATAATGATGAGGGTTTCTCCCCAACCAGTGTACTTGATGAGAACTTCATCAAACACTCACATATGGAGAACGTTATGAAAATTTGAGCCATCATATAGGATGAAATTTATTTCCCATCACAAAATATATTCTCACATATCTCTATTAGATGGTATAATTATACTTTGAGGTTGTTTTTATGGAATATATCTCTCCAATTGGAATATTATTAGAGAAGTTATATGATCACATTGATATAATAAGTTGTTGAACTCATTGAATTATTTCACATCACTTCTTATGAATAGATAAACCACTCTACGATGTGTAATAAATATGATTTTCCTTACCTTCTCTAGATCTACTAGGGCAGTGGTTGTAGTAACTAATACATCAACATGGGAATTCTATGAATGTATAGTATGAAATGGCCTTTTATAAAAGGTAAATTAAACCATCAAATCTCATATAAAATCAATCAATGTGATCAATTATTCCTTCTTAATGTAATATTCACCATTATTTTTCTTAACCAAAAACTTTAAGTCACCTTTTATATATAACAGGGAAAATATTATATACTGGGAAAATACCAATACTATGGCAAAGGATTGGTATTCATGTTTGTTGTTGGTATAACCCTACAACTATAGGAGAGAATATTTAAGAACTATTTATAATAGAGAGACAAGTATAACCCTCATGGTATCATAGTTGGGATTTATATTTTCCAAAATTTAACATTTTAGACTCTTAGAGGAAGCATTGAATCACATCTCCCATATCTGTGTAGTATCATGAATAGAGAAACTATCTTTGTTATGGACCTTCAAATTTACTAATGAACATTCTGAGGTAGGGTGTTTTATGAAGAAATATTCCAATGCCCAACATTTGAGTTCCTTTTGATTCATGAATTGAATATAGATTTATAGCAGGATACACACACACTGTTCTAGACATCTAATTATCATTGGATGACTAAGGTTGTTTTTGAATGGATAAATATGAGATACCAAGTGGACATTGTGATGTTGTAGGGAGTGACTCAACATTTAAACAATGAAAATTATTTCTAGGAAGTTTAATTGATATTAATGTATCAAATCGATGTGACCAACATAGTCATACTCAGATAATAGAGATTATTTTTGTTTCCCAAATCATTATTTTGGGAAAGGAGTTCACTAAGAGATAACTCCAATGTTTTCACATATAATATAAGATACTTCCCTTTAACTAGTGAC
Organism: Viscum album; assembly: GCA_963277665.1. Lineage (NCBI taxonomy): Eukaryota > Viridiplantae > Streptophyta > Magnoliopsida > Santalales > Viscaceae > Viscum > Viscum album. Next base: position 1,812,391,663 of record OY728129.1, on the reverse strand, counting down.
ATTAAAACTAGGGGTCACATGAGGAACAACATGACTTCATGAAAATATTCATGAAAATCCACATCCCATTGATTGGTAAACCCTTTCTCATCATCTTTATAATGTGTTTTCACTTTTTTAGTATTATTAGATAAGAAGATCTTGATATAACTAAGACATACCTAGATCCCTCAAAACTATTTAAAATTTCATGGAGGTATCATATCAAGGACCACTTTCGTATCTATATAGTGAACTTTTATACTGTAATGATGAACTATAATGTTGATAAATCACCCTAATGTTACTCTGAAAATGCATTTAAGGGGATTTATCTTTAGTACATTTTGTCATAGTTTGTTGAAAACTATTTCAATATTGGTATAATTTTCTTTTTGTTGTTTATAAATTTCCACTAGAGCATCTATGTATCATTTTATGGTCTTCCGTAGAATGGGTTGCCTCGATGTGTCACGCTATATTTTTAAATACCAATGGAATTACATGATAAAAATATACCCCTTGGGATTCCTATATGGAAATTTCCTATTCATTATTATGGTTATCTGAATCTGATCCTAGGAAGAATACCCATCAATAATAGAAGGGGAATTGAATCTATCCATTGCATCAATCAATTACTCCACTATAGGGTCTTATAAATATTCTTACAGGAAGATCCAATTGAGATAATTGAATACGATGAAAATCATTATCTTTTTATTATTTTTATTTACAGGAACAATATTGGAACCCAAGTGGTGGATAGTTACATATTGATCCAGTTAAAAAAATTCTTGTGTAATTATTAGTAAATAAATATTTGTGTTTTTTAGGAAGGGTGTGTACTCATCTTGTTCCTCAACATCCTTGGAAACGCTAATCCATTTGGGAAAGAGATCCTACATTATACATCAATTCACCTGCCAATGTTTATTGATGGTGGTTGAGATAACTTATTTAATTACCCTAGGGAAATATCTAAGATCTTATTCATCTCCTTCTTCCTCCTCACTATTATTCTAAATAGTGGATGGATGTGAATTTTTTGAAATATAAAATGGGATGGAATAATTTTTAGATCTTGTAAACAATGAGGTTTTGGTATCTTTAATATGAGAATCTAAGATATTTTTTCCTTTCTCTTCACTATCATAATGGTAAAAAATATACCATGAGCTAGATGTTCTGAAGATGATGTGGGTGAACGATTTTATTAGGATAAGGAAAAATGTATAGGGGTTAATTGAAATTTTAAATATTTTTAAATATTATTGTTATAATTAAATATTAATATAGTGGGAATCAAAATAAATAATGTAGGAGAATATTTTTAGTAGTTAAGATCAAATTGATCCCACATCTACCTCCAATTATCTAAAACAAAGATAGAAATGTCACCCAAAAAAATAAAATATTTTACTTTTTTAGGGGAGACATAAACTTTTAGATTTTTCTTCTCAATGCTTAGAGGCTTAACCAAAGACATTATTTTTTTAGTCCCTATAAGAATAACCCAAAATCTACATTTTAAGGTAGAGTAAGGAAAAAAATTTCCTTTATACACACCAAGTCTCAACAGAATCCCCTTTCTATGTACTGATTATTTTTAACCCTCATTTACCGATGTGCTTTACTCTGTACTGGTAATATTTTTTTTGATTTTTACATGGGGAATTAGTAGTACTAATGCATCCTAGAATTATTATATTTTTTAATGGCATAAAATCATTATTTTAGAATGAAATAATGGGTGAATAACTTGTTGGAAAGGCTATCGGTATTTAACACAAGGTGCGTGAATCTAAAAACATCTTGATTGATGAAACCAAACATTTGAAAAAATATTAGTCTTGATAATATATTTAGAAACATAATGAAATATGAAAAACAATTAAAGAGATATTATTAGAAGTATAAAATAAATAATTTTGTTTCCTTCACTTCTACCTCTAGTTTTTCAATTTCATTTGGGGAAACTTTAAATCAAACTACATTTAAGAAAAACTACAAACATCGATTGGATTGTCTAAATTTGTATGATAGTAGAGGTGAAATTGTCCAGCTTATTTGGAGGATGAATAAAATCATTAGAAATATGATATTTTTATATGATTATTAAAAAGAATATAAATGATAATAATGGAATGAAAGAGCCATTAGACAACATCTATTATTAATATAGAAAATATTACATCTTAGTACAGATTTTCCCATGTTTAGGAAGAATAATAAAATGGTAAATATATAAAAATAAAATAAATAAAATATTTCCATGCAACAAATGACACATGTATTTTCAATGAGGATATTTAATTCAATATAAATAGTTATTCATATGAGTTTTATTGGAAGATCATTGGATTCTATTCTAATAATCCTTTGAATAACCTATGCTTGATGGGAATAGTAACAACTAAGTCTATTTCACAATTATCCTTAGATGATGATGTCTTGTATTCTTTAAATGGTGAAATTCATACCACTTTATAAAAAATGATTTTAATATTTCACAAATTGAATAAATGACCAGATATATAAAATATCTATAAAATAAGAAAAAAAACTGATTAAGGAACTAAACTATGTTAAGGAAAATGGTGATAAAGTGGAAGATAGGGTTTATAATACTACTACTGATCTATCTAAAATTTTCACAGAATCAATATGTAAATATTTTAAACATTTAGAGACATGTAAATAAAATTTAAAACTTATTAATGAGTAAGTTGTGTCTAAAATAGAAATTTCAAAGCTAAATTTTATAATTATTTGAAAAATGCTTCTGTAAAATCATAAAAAAATTAATGATAGTGTTAAAATCTAATTGGATATCTAAGGTTTAAGGAATATTTTAACAAATTTTATTACCAAAAAATATTCCATTGAACATGTTTATAGATAATTAAAACCCAAAGGAAAATTTTATTATCGGAATTATAAAACCACTGAATGATGTTATCAAAATAACTATTTTGTGTGTTGTTTTCCATCCCTTTGTTTTAAATTTTAGATAAGATAACATTGGAGAAAAATTTTATTTAAAAAATTAATATTCACCCAAACATCATAGATATTATCTCACTAATGATATTACAACTATACAATAGAGAAAATTTTGGAAAATTTGGTTCCTAAATTTATTTTTACAAAACATAATGGAACAAAGAACATATGTGAACCAAACTCTTAAAATTGTTTTTTTGGGAAAAAGGGTTAGGTATCAAAATTCAAAACATATGATATGTGGAAAATAGTTTATCTTGACCCATGATTAGAGATAAATAAAACTTTTGTAAGGTAAAAATAATTGAAGAGTGGATGTATCACATCTGGAGAAAATAAAAACGGTCAAATATATGGCATGAGAAATGATTTTTTAGATAAATATTTAATTTTTCAAGTTTTATATGTTTCAAGACATAATCGAAACCTCGTAACCATGAATAAACTATGTAATGTAGGTTATTAAGTTAAATCTGTGAATGATAAATGTATTGTTAAATTTTTTGTATAGAGTACACTCACTATTTGTTAATGGGAATGATGATGATTATAGTTTTTACATAGTTGTACTTTTTAATTAGTATTTCCATGTGTTTGTGTCGTATGTGATTATTATTGGATTTCGAATAAAAAATAGTCACTAAAATGTTTGGAATCTTACTAATCTATAAAGTAATAGAGTAGTCAGAGATATATTGAATCTTAAATTTAATTCATCCAAAGTATTTCATCCTTTCCTATCACATAAAAAAATAGCATCAATTATATTGGTTAATTCTTAATTTATAAATATTTTTATAAATTTTAATCCTTAAATAATCTAGATATATTAAATTAAAACACTTTTTGGATTCCCAATTTGATGATTATTGTGGATATACCTAAACTTATTTTCCAACCCTAAAGTTGGAATCACTCATTGTGCTTAAAACTTATGTTTTTTATGTTTAAAATTTAAAAAAACTAAGATTTAGTAAATTTTTGGAGTGATTGAGGGAATGAGTTCATAAAATATGGGTTTGAAATCATTTATAGTGAAAAAGGAATAAATCATAATTTCTTAAAACCTAAAACTCCAAAGAATAATACATTAGTTGAATGAATAAATATAACTCTTCAAGAATGTTTTAGGACAATGTTGTGTAAATACTATATTGATAATTGTTTTGAATCTTTTAGTACAAAATACTGCACTATATATCAGTTTTTATTTCAACCAGTATTGTAAAAAAACCCTTATGAATTATGGACCAAATAAAACCAAAACATAGTTACGTAAAGGTTTTTAGATGATTTTTTTCATTTTTATTACTAATGAAAATCAACATAAATTTGATCTGAATAGTAATGACGTTATATTTCTTAGTAATTTCTCCACTAATAAGGCATATAAATCTTTAAATATATGGAAACATTCAATTGAATAAATGGCATATGTAATTCCTAATAAAAAATATTAATATTATAATTTAAAACTTTTGGAAGTTACATATGCAGAATTTGTTTTTGAAACTCCCTATAGTTTATTAATGAAAGTTTCATCTAATCTATAAAAACATGATATACTAAAAATCATCCATCTAGAAGATAATTTAATAGAAAATTATTCATCAATTGGTAAATTCCAATGTTTCTCTTTACCTAATAATTGAAAGGTCTCCAAGAATCATCCCATTGAGAATATCATTGGTGATATAAGCCAAATGGTTAAAATTAGAAGTTCCCCACAAAATGAATGTGAGAATCTTGAATTTAAATCATAACTTGAACATAAAAGTGCTAATGAATATTTCAATTATGAGTGCTGGATATTCAAAATTAAATAATTTATTAATTAATTTTAATTGTATTAGGTTTATAAATTTGTATATTATTTTAAATTTATACTATCTATAGGTGTAAAATGGGCCTCCAACAATAAAAGTGAGGAATATGGTATTATATTATGGAATATGGTGAGATTAGTTTTGAAGGGGTATATTTATTAAGTGGTAATATATTTTGGAGAAAATTTGGTTTGGTATCTAGAATCAATTCCACTTGTATACTTATAGACTTTAAAACACATCAATATTTTACTCTATATCAAATGTATATTAATATTTCCATTCTAAATAGATATATCCTAGTGGATGTTTTTATATAATAAAAACCTAATTTTAAAAATATAAAATTACTCAAAGATATCTTTATATTACCAAAATATTTATAGACTTAAAAAAGCTCCAAGAGCATGGTGGTAATTATTTTTTCATTCAAAACAATATTTTTAATCGAATGATAGAGAAACCTCTTTTTCTAAAGGTGATTTATAAGGACTCCATCATAGTTAAAATTTATAATGATGACATAATATTTGGAATAAAAAAAAGTTTCTTAAAAAGACAACTTATATAAAGTGATTTTGATATAATAATGTAGAGAGAACTTAAATTTTTTCTATAAATCCCAAAAAATTAAAAAACTAGAAGGAATTTCCTTGAATAATCATAAGTATTTGTAGAACATAACTAAATAATTCATTTTTAAAAATTCCTTTAGTATCATCACACCGGTAGGACCCATTTTCAATATTCACCTTGATGAATCTAGGAAACCAATTGATCAAATATTATTTAGAGGTATTTTAAGGAGATTAATATGTTTAACACATTGTTGACCAAATATTATGTTTTTATACTTATGTGTGAAGTTACTAGAGGTTATTTAGTAATCCTATCTCAAACCATTTAATATGGTGTTCCTATATCTTAATATAAATAAAAAATTGGATTTTCTAGGCATATGACACTTAATTTTCACTTAAGAGTTATTTTTATACTGATTTTTCCTAATATAAAACAGATTGGATGGGTACTAATGGAATTTTTTATTTCTCAGGTGATTATTTATTTTCATGATCCAGTAATAAAAAAACTATTTTCACTTTGAACTACTAAATATGAATATGTGGTGGTTGAAATTTATTTCACATTGCCGTTTTGGATCTAACACACACCCATAAATTTAGGATTGATTTTTCTCGAATCGATATTCTTTTTGATAAAATTACATCTATTTCATTGTTAAGATGACATATAGATTAGTCACAATTAAAGTATAAATAAATAAGTCACCACATTACTCAAGATCATAAAAAAGTATTATTTATGATTTTATTGGAATTAAAATTTAACTTAATTATATTATTACCCAACCTTTAAATTTTGATATCATTAAATAAATTAATTAAAATCTTTTTATGATAAAAAAAAGTGATTATAATGTCCAATTATCATTTAAATTCTCTTCTAGCATTGAAATATTTTTTGTTAAAGTGTGAGAGATTTTTTTTAGATTTTTACTAACATTCCATATAGCTTATTTTATATTCTCGAAGTTCATTGATTATAATTTACTCCGATCCTTTACAGAAAATACATCTAACAAAGGTTACATCTTTTAGTTAATATATAAAAACTTATATAATGTTAATTTTACACCCAAAAAATTTTCTCTTGATAATTACTTAATATTCACCCCCACCGTAATAAATTTATGATGATATTTTAAGAATTATTTACATGAAATAATATATTATATATTTACTATACCATATTATAACATTTTAAAAAATGGTTTATTTTAATATTATTTCTTCTAGTATTATTATTCACTGCTTATAAATTTTTACATTTCATTTTATAATTTGATATTTATTTTATTTTAATGGGGTGAAGTTTAAAATTTTTAATGTGTAAAGGTTTAATTTTGCGATTATTTAGTTTTCAAGTAAGGTTTGTTAATTATTTTTATAACTAAATCATAAAAGGAGGAGAAGTGTTTCAAGGTGGAGATTTTTTTTTCATTAGGGATAACTTATAGATGTTTGAGAAGTGATTAAATCATTAATGAATTTTTTAATTTCACTTGAAATCAACAGATTTTTAAAAGAAGTTTTTTCTCAAACTTTATCTTTTATTCATGTTTTCATTTTTCAAAAAGGCAGATATTTTTTAGTCAAATTCACTCATTTTTTTCAAAATCACAATACACTCATATTTATATATATTATATGGCATTAAGATTGTTGTTTTTTTATTTTACCTTATTATTATCTATTTCACTTGTTCCAATAGTCTATACAAATATATGCATCTACCAAACAATTCAAGTGAATTGAAGTAGTTTACTAAGTTAAACACATACGTTGATGTAGTTTGAAGCTAAATCCACCAGATGATTGCGATATGTGTCTTATTTCTTTTCAACTAAACCCAGAGGTCTTAAAATTTGACTACTGGAGTTTGTTATGCAATTGTCTATAAATAGAACCCAAGTCTTCATGGATCTGGAGAACTTACCATGACTTACCTAAACTGTTTTCAATAATTTTCACATTTTTAATAGTTTTTTCCTAGGGTGTTTTTGATTTTATTTTCTTCAATGATATTCTCTTAGAGAATAAATGATAGGTTTTCACTACAAATGTAGTGATTATTTATTATTTTAATTATAGTTTATATGATCGGGGTGATCAAGGATGTAATTTCGTGAATCTAGTAACCCATTTCAATTATTTACATTATTAAATTGGTGAAATATAAAAGGGATCACAAAAAAAGGTTTGATTAGCTTATAAATCTTAGAAGACTAGATAAAAACATGATTTCCATTTTACATTTTGAAAAAATATAACATGAAATTTTTTTCATCCCTGAAGAATATTCAAATATTATTTCTTCATATCAAGAGGAAAGTAATAATTAATAATGTTTGAGCTGAAATTCTTTGTAAGGGTGATAATACAATTTAATTTATAATGAGTACATATGAAATTAAAAATATGTTAGAGTGGATGATCAATACATATTTCATTTAATTAAAATTCTTTATCATTAAAATTTATCCATTTTAAATATCAACATAACAATCTATTAGAAAATAAGTACTTAAAAACTTAATTAAGGGAATTAATTATTAAAATTTCATGATATTTCCATCAATGCCTCATTATAATACACCATAAAAATTATAAAAAATGATTTGTTCCAGGAAATTTTTATAAATGGAATGGTATACACCAAATTTCCAACTAATATTTCCACCTATTTGTCTCATGAGACCTATCAATGGATTGAGGGAAAATATAGAACCAGACCCCACCAATAACTTACATATGTCTAATGCATTCCATATATCAACCCAAAATTTCATTAATGGAAATTTCTCTTGATCTAATTAAATGTTTATTATGGTTATATAAAATTTTAACTTCATTGGTTTTATGTATATAGATTTTAAAATACTGTTATGAATTGTGAACGTTGCTAATATAGTCATTTAGTTGTGATCAAATGATTAGTATAAATATAGGGCTTTAACAAATCCAATTTACTAAACAAAGGAAGCGATGGCCTTATCTAGTAGAATTTACCTATACAAATCCCATTTGTTGGAGCTTTAAAAGGAGGTGGCATCATTGAGATTCTCTCTTGACCAATCCCAAGCTGAGCTTGAATATGTTAAGCTTGAGCGGAATTGACTACAGGAGAAGTGGAACTTAATAAATATTACCACCCAAGTGATGTTATCCGAGCCACCCAAAGAGTCTATCACCATCACACACCTTACCATTCAGTCTTATAAGGGGTTATGTAACAATACCCTAGCACTATAAATATGTATATTATTTTTTATAAAGAATGTGCATTAATTTTATTATTATCACTTTGTAAATAGTTTTTAAGCACAAATAGTATTTTTAGTTAATATTCATCTAAGAAATATATTTTTATGAATTAATGGATTTTTTAATTAAATAATATTTCAATAAAATATTATTATAATTAAATTAATTTTTATTAAATATAAATGATCATATAATTTCATGAATGTTGTTTTCATTTTTATTAAGGTTTGAAAGCTGTTTTTATCGAAATCCATGAATTTTCTGTAAATGTCAGTTTTTATTTTAAAAGTAAGAATTCATATATTATAAAATTATATAGATAAAATGAATATTATTTTTTGAATTAGGATGTTGAAATTATAAAATGGTGGATTTTTCATAATTTTATGAGACAGTCGAATTTTTGGGTAAAAAATAAATATCGGTTAAATATATAATGTTTTTATGACATCATAATGACCCAATAGTGATATAATAAAATAAGATAAACATTAATTTAGTCAAATAAATGTTTTACCATTAAAATAACTTTATTTTGGGTTTGTTTGATTTATTTTACAAATCTTTAGTGAACCCTTCAAGGCTTATAAAACATTTTGTATTTTTAAATTGTTTTCCTTGAGAGTGTGACTCACCTCCACATAAGAAACTATATTATTTTAGGATTTATGGCCATTGGCCTTATAAAATATTTTTTTACACTCCCCTTTTGAAAAAAACATGCACAAAAACCATGGGATGGTTTATGGTTTTGATTAGTTTAATGTGAGGTGTCCCAAACCTAATTAATAAATAATTCCCTCTCCTTTCCTATTTAAACCCACCCAAGCTCCCACTTACTCTTTAAAAAAAGAAATTGGAGTTCAAAAAACCCCTGAAATCCTCTCTCTATAATCCTTCCAAGTTTCCCCAAGCATCCACTAAGCCTCTCTCAAGACTCTATCAAGCATTTGGGATCACACTTCCAAGTAAGGGATTTCTTCCTTTCTCATTTTTGCCCAATTTTGCTTTAAGTTGTTATGCAATTTTTTTTCAATTTTAAATGTTGGGGTATGATTTTGCACCTCCCCCATACTGTTATATTTATGTTTCGAAGATGTCATATCCCTTTCTGTCTCATTAATTCTTCCCATGTACACCCGTTACCATGCTAGAATTCCTTGAGGGATTTCTCTCACCTCTTTGACATCCAAATTTCATTAAATTTTTTGATACATGTATCTATGTGACCCCCTTACTGTCCATTTCATATATATATATTATCAGACACCCTTTTATATCTAGTAAACCATTTTCATGAATCCTTATGTCACGTCGTTATGCTGTCGAAATTGAACAATGTTTTTCCAAGCCAAGATCGTTGTATAGTGAATACCATACCCATGTATCTATCAAGGGTATTCACCTTTATACACATATACATTTTTAATGGTACATTAATGTATTTATTACACATTACTTAATCATGGAATATCTTACATGTTGATTGATTCCATGATCCATGTGGCACACTTATGCATGAAATGAATTGTTTAAGAAGGGTGCACCCTAATAGCGCTCCAATGCATTGGGTAATGTATAGTATCATGTTACGTCATTTTCAATGGGTGTTGAATTATTCTAATTCAAGTTCAATGGGGGTTTACTTTTGCTTCATGTGCAATGAGGTTTTACTCATCCTCCATATGTAATTATCCTTGACTCATGCTAATTACATGTTAAGTGTTGTTGCCACTTTTCCATGTTATGATTATCATGATTTATCATGACTTTATGTTCATATTTATATTCGACTCCATTGATATGCCTATTGTCTAACACATATTGTATTTCTCATGTTATTCCATTTTTATTCCCTTACTGGGCTTTATAGATAACCTTTTTCTTATGCATGTCCTCAGGTTATCCCATGCAATGCTAAGTACGAGGGAATGTAGTGGTCATGAAAAGAACGTTTTCAATAAATATGTTCAGTGTTTTGTGTTCTAAGATGTTATGTAATGTTCCAAATCACCAAAGACACTAGACCTCTCGGTCTTCTATGTCTTATCAAGTGAATATTTTAGTTAATAAATTAGGTTTAAGTGCGTAATAAAGAGCAGGGTTGTTATAGTTGGTATCAAAGGATTGGTTTAGTTATTTTTGGGATTAGGATTAGAAAACCCTATTGAAGACATAGATATAAGAATAATTATATTAAAAACATCCCTAAGTATTAGTGAGTATTGAGTATGTGGTTTATCAAGAGAATTCTCCACTGTCTAGCTACGAGCTGGTAGAGGCGGCTTGACATAGATGTATCGTACGGGTAAAACCCAAAAACACCGCTTTGAGCTAGACTCGAATGAGAACTGGTGCACGAAAACAGGCCTTGATGCACTATTGGTTAAGACACTCTCAAGGGATATGCTTTGGTAAATTCACAAGCTTAGTATGAACCCTTATTAAGGGAATGAAAAAAAATTACCTTAAGAATATATGTTAGAAAGTAGATCATGAATATCATAGATTGAAGCCTATGGATTCATATGTTAAGGAAATAAAAGTTATTTATGAGTAATAAGTTTTGTATTTGGATTACCCTTTATTTCTTACCCCTTACATTCATTTTAATTCAACCGATGGCCGGTAATATGAGGACTTGGGCTAACAGACAATCTGAAGATCAATGTGATGACTGTGTTAAAGAGATACCCAATCCGATGGGAGTGGGAATCACGAACTTTGTCACGCTTATCCCTCAGTTAACTCAAGATTTGAAGAGAAACATGGGTCAATAGGAACGTTCCACCCCCTATGAAATAACAAGTCACTATCGAGAGCTTCATGAGATAAAGGCCTTATACTTTTTATAGATCATCTGATCCCTCAATCACCAAACAATGGATCAACTCCATTGAAAAGATCATCTCCATCCTTCAATGTTCTGAATAAGAGATGGTTCTCCTGGCTGCTTATCATATGGAGGGTGAAGCTGATCAATGGTGGATGTTGATAAAAAATAAGAAGCCTAAGGAGGAGATCGAGGAGTTAGAATGGAAGGATTTACAAAAGATTTTTTTTTTGATATATATTTTCCGCGCACCCTCTGACTTAAGATGGAAAGGGAATTCCTTGACTTCAAGAAAAAAGATGATGAATATATCATAGAGTACGAGGAAAACATCACAAGGCTGGAATGATACACCTCCATCTTTTTCATTACCCCCAAAGGAAAGGTTGACCGCTTCTTTGGTGGGATGAAACCAGGCCGACTGAAAGTGGTAGCAATCCGTGACTTCGACAGCTATGTGGAAATTGTCCAATTTTCCCTCAAGGTTGAAATGGAGATCGGAGAATCTTAGGGGTATCAATGGGATAATAAGTGTAAGGAGGTCTTCAATGATAGTTGTCCGATGGATAAATCCAATGGTGCTAAGAATATCCAGCACCCCACTTGCCAAATGTGCGGAAAGAACCACCCCAGAAATTGCCTCAAGGGGACGAGGAATAGCTTTAGGTGTGGAAGAGAAGGGAATCTAGCTATTAACTGCCGACAAGAAAAACCCATGGCTACAATAGAGGAGAGGAACACTCTATTTTAACCTCAAAATGTTGTTCATTTCTACCACTACAAAGAACCAGGGCATCTTTCAAATCAGTTCCCTAAGACAAGGGTTTTCAAAGGGAACCAATAACCTCCAAGGCACGAAAGGAGAGATTTTTCCATAACTACTACGAAAGTGAACCCCAACAACGAAGTGGTGACAGGTACACCAGTTATTCATTAAATAATTGCGAACTTACTTTTTGATTCAGGTTTTATGAATTCTAGTATATCCCAAATGTTTAGTAGAAAAATCCCAGCACCACCATAAATAATAGAAGTAAAGATGTCGGTGAGTACGATAAATGGGGAAATCATTGCAGCCCATGAATATAATTCCTCCCCTGTCATATTACATGGATTGAATTTCTCATTGAACCTTGTCATACTCCCTCTGATTGAATTTGATGCAATTCTTGGCATGGATTGGATTTCCTTATATAGAGCCAACATAAATTGTCGTGGGAGGGAAATCACACTTCATGTGGAGAATCGAAACCCTATTCTATACAAGTGCAAGGAGGAGGATGAATCTCCTTTAGCTCCATAATCTCAAGCATGGATATTAATGCCCTATGAGCACACATATCTGGCTTATATGATTGAGTCTAAAGTAAAAACCATCCTCGAATTCATGCCTATTGTGAGGGAATTCACTGAAGTGTTTCTCGAGGAATTTCCTGGTCTTCCTCCTAGAAGAGATGTTGAATCCTCAATTGATCTTATACCTAGGGCGTTGCCAATATCTAAGACTCCTTATAGAATGGTTTCTGTGGAGCATGAGGAGATGAAGAAACAACTACAGGAGAGTCTTCATAAAGGCTTTATACACCCAAGTGCTTCACCATGGGGTGAACTAGTCCTCTTTGTCAAGAAGAAAGATGTGTCAATGTGCCTTTGCATTGATTATTACGAGCTTAACAACATCACGATAAAGAACAATTATCGTCTCCCACGAATCGATGACCTATTCGATCAGCTACGTGGGGTATAATACTTCTCCACGGTGGATTTGCGGTTGGGATATTATCGAGTAATGGTGAAGAAGGAAGATATCCCCAAGACTTATTTTCATACAAGATACGGGCACTATGAATTTATAGTAATGCCTTTCGGACTCACTATTGCTCTATAAATCATCATGGACTTGATAAATAGAGTCTTTAGGGATCACCTCGACAAATTTTTGGTAGTCTTTATAGATTATATTCTGAAATACTCCAAAACCAAGGAGGATCATGAGAAGCATAAAAGAATAGTAATAGAGACCTTGCTGAAGGAGATATCTATGAAAAGTACAACAAGTGTGAGTTCTGATTGAAGGGTGTCTTATTATTGGACCATATTATCATAAGAAATGGGATATATGTGGATACCTCCAAAACAGATGCAATTGAGGGATGGTCGAGGCCAACATCAGTAATGAATATTCGTAGCTTCGTGGGGTTAGCAGGATATTATCGATGATTTGTGAGAAATTTCTCAAGATTGTCCAACCCTCTAACCAAGCTAACTAGGAAGGGAGTAAAGTTTTCATGGAGTGATGAATGCAAAAAAAGCTTCAAGTAGTTAAAAATGAGGCTTATCATTGCACCCGTGCTCACTTTACACACAAGTGGAGAAATTTTTATGGTATCTAGTGATGATTCGAAGAAGGGCATGGGCTGTGTGTTGATGAAAAATGAAAAAGTCATTGCCTATAATTCAAGGCAGTTGAATGTTATTGAGCATAATTATCCAACACATGATTTGGAGTTGTATATGGTGATCTTCGCTTTATAAATTTGGTGAAATTATCTCTTTGGGGAGAAGTGTGAAATATATACAGACCACAAAAGCCTCAAGAATATATTCACACAAAAAGGACCTGATGATTCTATCATTGATGAGAATTGAGAAGGATCCAATCTTCTTCGACCTGTTTAAGGTGAACATGGGAATAATAAAGAAGGGCACATCATCAATCCTTTCCCACATGATTGCTCAACCGTCTCTTTTCTAAAGGTTAAAGGATGTTCAAAAGGATGATGTGGGAATTCAGAAGAAAGTGGAATCTATCAAAAAAGGGAAATCCTCATAGTTCAATGTTAATGAAGAAGGAATTGTGAGATTTGGGAAAATACTATGTGTTCCATCAAGTACAGTGATGAAGAAGGAACTTTTGGATGATGCACATAGTTTAAATTTACCTATCAACCTAGGAAACACAATGATGTATCAAGATCTCCGAGAGAATTATTGGTGGGATAATATAAATAAGGAGATCACTGAGTATACATCAAAGTGCCTAGTGTGTTAGCAAGTGAAGGTAGAGAGGCAGAAGTCTAAGGGGATGATACAAACATTTCCCATACCAGCATAGAAATTGGATAATATCACCATAGAATTTATCACTGGACTTCAGAAGACATCCAAAGGAAACAATGCAATCTGGGTTATTGTGGATCGTCTTACAAATTCTGTATACTTTATTACAATTTTGGATGATATCTCATTAGATCAACTAGCAAGGATATATATAACAGGGAAGTGGTAAGGCAGCTTGGAGTATCACTATCTATTATATCTGATCAGGATCCAATATTGACTTCAATGGTTTGGAAGAGTCTTCAAAATGCTCTAGATATTGAAAAGAACTTCAGTATGACCAACCATCCTCAAACTGATGGCCAATCTGAGAAAACAATTCATACATAGGAGGATATGTTAAGATCATGTTCTATGGACTTCAATAGAGGGTGGGACCAACATCTTCCACTGGTTGAATTCTCCTACAATAACAGCTTCCACTCGAGCATCCGAATGGCACCTTATGAAGCCTTTTATGGGAAGAGGTATAGAACACCATCATGTTGTGATGAAATCAGTGAACGTAAGAAGATAGGACCATAAATGGTCAAAGAAATGGTGGAGAAGTTGAAAACGATTCAGCAGCATATCAAGGCATCCTAGAGTCGATAGAAGAGTTATGCAGAAAACTGTTAATGAGACCTTGAGTTTAATGTTAGAGATATGGTATTTCTACGCATATCTCTATGGCAGAAGGTCATTATGTTTGGAAAGAAATGGAAGTTAAGTCCTAGGTACATCGGCCCCTTTGAAATTATTGACCGTGTTGGGGACGTGGCCTATTGACTAGCACTTCCACAGACCATGGCCAAAGTACATGATGTCTTTCATGTATCCCTCTTAAGTAAGTATATACCATACCCTTCACATGTACTCTCTTTAGAGGTATTACAACTAGAGGATGATCTTTCTTATGAGGAGAAACTTGTGAAGATCTTAGATCATAGAGAAAAAGTTCTATGAAATAAGACAATGCCCCTTGTCAAGGTATTGGGGTGAAACAACAAGTTTGAAGAAGTGATGTGGGAATCAGATGAAGTGATGAAGCAGAGTTTCCCACATTTGTTTTAGAGTGGGAAAAATAAATTTCAAGGGAAAAATTTCTTAAGGGGGGAAGATGGTAATGACCCAAAAATTCATTAATGGAAATTCATCTTGATCTAATTAAATGTTTATTATGGTTATATAAAATGTGAACATAATTGGTTTTACATTTCTGGATATTAAAATACCGTTATGAATTATGATCGTTGCTAATATAGTCGTTGAAAAGTGATCACATGACTAGTATAAATATAGGGCTTCAACAAATCCAATTTACTCAGAAAACGGAAGTGATGACCTCATCTAGTAGACTAGCCCTGTATGAAGCCCATTTGTTGGAGCTAGTAAAGGAGGTGGCGTCATTGGGATTTGTTCTTGACCAAGCCCAAGCTGAGCTTGTACACATTAATCTTGAGAGGAACCGACTACGAGAGAAGTGGATGTTAATAGAGATTACCACTCGAGTGATGTTATCCGAGCCACCCCAAGAGTCTGTCACCATCTCACACCTTACCCTTCAGTATTATGTGGGTGATATAAGGGTTTATGTAACAAGACCCTTGCACTATGACTATGCACATTATTTTTTATAAATAATGTGCATTCATTTTATTATTGTTACTTTGTAAATAGTTTTTAAAGCACAAATAGTATTTTTTGTTAATATTAAACTATGAAATATATTTTGATGAATTAATGGATTTTTTAATTAAATAATATTTTAATAAAATATTATTATAATTAAATTCATTTTTATTAAATATAAATTATCATATAATTTTATGAATGAATTTGTAATTTTTATTAAAGATTGAAAGCTGTTTTTGTCAAAACCCATGAATTTTCAGTAAATATCAGTTTTTATTTTAAAAGTAAAAATTCACATATTTATAAAATTATTTAGCTAAAATGAATATTATTTTTGGAATCATGTCGTCAAAATTATCCAACGGTGGATTTTTCATAATTTTCTGAGACAATCGAATGTTTGGGTAAAAATTAAATACCGTTTATATATATAATATGTTTTATGACAACATAATGACCCAATAGTGATGTAATAAAATAATATAAACATTATTTTCGGCCAATATATTTTTTTACATTAAAATAATGTGATTTTGGGTTTGTTTGATTTATTTTTCAATGCTTTGGTGGACCCTTTAAGGCTTATAAAACATTTTGTCTTTTTAAAATGTTTTCCTTGAGAGTGTGACTTAACTCCACATAAGAAACCCTATTATTTTAATAAGATCAGATATTGGCATTATAAAATATAGTTTTCCACTTCACTTTGGAAAAAACCATAGGAAAAAACCATTGGCTGGTTTTTGGTTTTTATTAGTTTAATGTGATGTGTCCCAAACCAAAATAATAAAGAATTCCCTCTCCTTTCCTATATAAACCCACTCAAGCTCCCACTTCATATTCACTAAATGCCTTTGGAGTTCGACTAAACCTGGATCTCATCTCACTAGAATCCTCCCAAGGTTCCCCAAGCTCCTAATAATCCTCTCTCAATCCTCTCCCAAGCCTTTGGAATCACACTTCCAAGTAAGGGATTTCTTCATTTCTCATTTTTGTACAGTTTTCTTTAAGTTTTCAGGCCCTTTGGTTTTCAATTAAAAATTTTGGGGTATGATTTTGAACCTCCCCATACTTTCCTCTTTATGTTTGGATAATGGGATACCCATTTCTTTATCATTAATTTCTCTCATGTACACCTGTTACCTTGCCGAAATTCCTTGAGGGATTTCACTCTCCTATTTTACATCCAAGTAATTATTTTGTATTATGAATCTAAATTCCATTAATTTTTTTGGTACATGTATTTATATGACCCCCTTACATTACATTTCATGTATATATGATGATACACCCTTTTACCTCTCATTAACCATTTTTATGAATCCTTATGTCTCGCCATTATGCTGCCGAAAGTGCACCGTGTTTTTCCAAGCCAAGATCATTATATAGTGAATACCATACCCATATCTCAATAAAGGGTATTCACCTTTATAAACATATACATATTTAAGGGTACTTTGATATATTTATTCCAAATTACCTAATCATGGAATAACTTATGATTTTTATTGATTCCATGATCCATGTGGAACATTTATGTATGAAATGAAATGTTTAAGAAGGGTGCACCCTGATCGCACTTCAATGCATTGGGTAAAGTATAGTATCATGATAAATCATTTTCAATGTGTTTTGACTCATTCTAATTCATGTTCAACTAGGATTTACTCATTCTTTATGTGCAATGCGTGTTCACTCATGCACTATGTGCAATGAGCCTTGGCTCATGCTAATTCCACGTTAAGTGTTGTTGCCACATTTCCATGTTATGATTATCATGCTTTATCATGCCTTTATATTCATGTTTTTCTTTTTCTACATTGATATTCCTGTTGTCCAAAATGTATTGTATTTCTCATGTTTTTACATGTTTATTCCCTTACTGGGCTTTATAGCTCACCCTTTTCTTATTCATGTTCTCAGGTTATCCCATGCAATGCTAAGTACGATGGAATGTAGTGATCATGTAAAGGAAGTTTTCAATAAATATATTGTGTGTTTTATGTTATAAGATCTTATCTAATGTTCCTAAGCTCCAAATACACTAGACCTATCGATCTTCTATGTTATATCAAGTGAAGAGTTTATGTAATAAATCAGGTTTAAGTGTGTAAAAAAACCAAGGTTGTTATATTCCACATATATTTAATCGTCAATATAATATATAATACATATGACTTATCATTAAAGTAATATATTTATTTAATCAATAATATTGATATCAATATTTTACAAGCAAATTAATTAAATTTCATAATAATAATTCTTCACCCAACATCATATGTAGCAATATTATACAGATGAGAATATATTTAAATGATAAATATATCCATCGTACAAATGAATATAGATATAAAGGGAAACAATAATGTTCAATGAATAATGGATAGTGATATAGAACATGATCATAAGAAAGTGAATGATCCAAAAAATCATATAATGCATCAATAATTAAAGGATGATTGAAGAACATAAATCCACAAAACATGAATGTTTGAAATAAATAAAAGACTTATGATAATAACATAGGAATATTTAGGTGAAAATTTAACCAAAAAAATTATTAAATATTTGGTAACCTGATTTTAAAATCCAACAAATTAATGATTTTCAAAACTATTACATGCTTTTAATAAATAAATCATTTTTAGTATAAAGTAAAAAAAAATTCATTGATTAATGAAAAATTATTTTCTTTAAAAAACCATGTGAAATTATAATGGTATCTAAATAGTGAATAATTTCATGGAGGTGAGAGAATTTTATTATGTTGTATATGTTAAAAAAGAAATTCCTTTCTGATTTTTATAAATAGTATAAACAAATTTTTTAGAAAAAATTAAACATATTCCATTAGTAAAAATGAAAAATAAATTCAAATATGATTAAAAATGTATTTAAAAAATTATTAGAGAATAAAAAAAGTATTCTTATTTCATTTTAGATTTTTTTATCGAAGAAAATATTTATGATCTTAAAGAAGAAATAAGGTTGGTATTTCTTAAAAACATTATTTTAGTCTTTGAGAACCAAAGAGTGGAAATGTTTTAAAAAAATATGGATACCCTATAAATAAAAATTGGATAATAAAATATATTATGTTTATTAAATAAACATAATTTAAATATCTCTAATTAAATTTAAACTCGAACAACCCTGAATAATAGTGATATTGTTTAGCAAACAATTAAAGATGAAATATCTTTTGAATAAAAAACCCCGAAGTGATATAAATTGTAACGAAACATTAAATACCATTAATAAAGATAAACTGACTATATATTTATTCAAATGGGTATTATATACACCATATAAGATAAATTGGGTTCATAATATAAATTATTTCTCATTATAGTTAAATTGAGATGAAAAACCATTACCTTGTATTCATTCTTATATGGAAAACATTAATTCTCCTGAAGAATCAAATAAAATGTAATAAAATAATTTATTAAAAACATTTTACAAATATAATCAAATTTATAAGAATTTATTATAATTATTTAACATCTATTAATTGAATAGTTATTTCTTACATCGACTAGTTAATATTGTTTCAGTGAATTTATAAAAAATTACATTGGAATATTAACCATGATTAAAGGTGTTATGAAATTTTTCCTTTATCTAATTTTTTTAATAGTTTAATTAATATTTTTTTATTCACTATATACAATTTTACAATCATCCATGAAATGTGGTAATATAAAAATGAATCACATTACTTCATGAAGGTGTTAGTCTACACAGATGCTTGAGAGATGTTATCATTATCCAAAGGATAGTCAAATAAGAAGGTAGATGTTATATTATATTTAAATAATCATATTTTTGGTACAAAATTTCATTTATCTTAATTAATTCCATATTTATGACCATCCATTTTAGATAACAATGAAAAATCCTATACATCACTTTGTGGAGGTGGTAGTCCACACATATGAATGAGCAATGTTTTCATTTTACATAGGATAGAAAACATGTATAAAATAGATGTACCATTAAACTTAGAACATAAAAATATGTTAAACATATTGATGTAATTTTGTTAGGATGATTATTGAATATTTTTAAGATTTTTAATAGGAAAATAACTTGAATCTATCGGTAAGAACATGTACCTTCTCTTTTGGAAATGTCATATAGATTTCACCTTAAGCAGTCTTTGAGTGACCTTTTGGGAATAAAAAGACATATTGGTTAATTAAGGTTTTTTTAAGGTATTTGGGTACAAATTAGTTAATCTATGCGGCATAAAAAATGTTTATAAGAGAGAGGAGTCTGTTCCCTTTTATAATTGAGGCGAGTAGAAAATCTGTAATACTTGAATTTTTATTATATATTTTATTCCATACTCAATTAAAGTGGATAATAATTATAATAGATTAAATAGTGATAATTTTAAGTTAAAAAATAATCAAATTAATGAGATTTAAAAAAATTTTATTGGTAATATTAAATCAGTATCCCTTTATTTTTACAATTTTACTTCATTTTTTCAGTAACCGAGGTGATAAATATTTACCATGGTTACTATACATTATAACCAAAATCTAAGTTGAAATTATTACCTAATATTTATTATTTGGATTCCAAATGAAGAATCCATTTTACATGATTCAATTTCTATAAGTGGTAGAAATAAATTTTAATATATGTTTTTAAAATGAAATAAAAACCATTTTTTATAAAAATTCATATTTTAAGAATATTAATTACTTGACAAAAAATTCGATTTTTTGTACTGTGGAATTTATTTTATTAGTTTAAATTGAAAGATACTTATCTTAATTTTAAAAATCAAAACTGAAAGAAAACTTTTGAATTCTTTATTAAGATGGAAGAACAAAAAATAGTTTTTATTTGAAGATAAACGTTACCTAGATTTTCAAAATGTTAAACTTAGCTTTCTAATTTCAATAAAATATTTTTAAATGAATTATATTACATTTAAAATTATATTTGGTCCATAAAATGTTTCAAAAAATTTAAAGTCATTCTTAAATCATTATAATGTCATAAAATTTATAGTATTTCTTAAAATTGTTATTTTTCACTATTCACCAAAAAACAACTATTACTAAAAAATTCAAAACATTTATCCTATATTAAATTTCAAATGTTGAATTATAAAATGAAAATAATTTAATTACATTTCAATTATAAAATTTGGGAATTTATGTTCTCATCACATTCTTGAATAAAGTAATGTGCATTATGCCACAATTTCATTATAATGAAATATTTATATACTATAATTGAATCATGGATGGTAAAAAGGATCTTATAGGCTTTTTGGTTGGTTTGGTCATTATAATAAAGGGAATATGTGTTTTGGAAGATGTATTTTTTATGATATTATTTATTAAGGGATTATATGGATAAAAATATAGAGTATCCTGGGAAAGAATGATGATAACTTAAAATGGGTCTACAGTTTAAAAATGTTAGTCTTGAATTGGGTATATCTTGGTCAATGTTAGAAATCACTTGTCGATTTGTTCTTAAAGATAATAATGTGGTTTCTTGGAAGTATTTTAGTAATTGATATGTTTAAGCATATTTTATATTTTACTCAATACATTTTTCATTTTATTAACATTTCCCAGTTTTACATTACATTGTAGGTTTAATTTATACTATGATTATTTCATATTTCAGATATAATCTATCCACCAATAGGTTTTTTAAGTTTTTATTATTACTATGTTTATATTTTTTCACTCCTTAGACTATTTTTTAACTACATATAGATTTAATATCTATTTCATTTAACCATTTTCTCTTATATAATTTTATTAGGTTAGCATATAATATTGTACAGTAAACATGCACATTAAATGGGATAAAAATTATTAGTCACCTTTTAGACTACAATTTACCCACTCATGTAGTGTTTACATGCCTTATCATTTACCCATTTACTATAGTAATAATAGGAGCCGGATTATAGATGACATGATTCCCTTGAAAATTCCTTATAAATATTTTTGGGTGCATAATCAGGGTTAGAACATATATCATGTTGTTATTTTTATAATGTGTACAAAATCCTCAGGCATTGGAGTCATCCGAATATGCTAAAAAATTCCCTAGAGTGATTCCAAAATATGGAAGCTGTCCCCACATGTAAAATAATGTATGGGGATATGAGTTACTTATTGGTCTTCAGCCACTTCCAAGGAAATAAAAAAATATTATTGGGATAAGACATGAATATGAGCCCATTCTTTAACAAGTGTCTTTGAAATAAGCTAGAGCCCATTTCCTTCATAAGAGGGAGTATGATCTTGAGCCAATAGTATTTTCTACATATTATTTTTTACACCTCTATAAGGTGCCAAGATATGAGAATACGGTAGAGCCATTACAAGAATATGAAACTTATCTCTTGTAGTAGTGTAAAGTATATGAGCATATCCTAAAGTGATAACTAGGAATTTTTAGAAAACATCTGTAGAGGTGAGGATATAATCCTATCTTAAACCTTTATTTCTCAAAATAATATTCCAAAAATCCTCTAAAATTGTATTTGTATTATGGGTCTGCTTCTAAGTAACTATCAAGATATTCCAATGTGCTCCTTTAACATTAGGGGAGAAGGAGTATGAGAATATACCGTAATTAATATTGGGATATACCGATATTACACTTCTGATGATGCAAAGGTATACTGATAAAATTTATAATTTGAAGTAATAATATGCACATTCTGTTTAGTTTCCTCTGAGACGAGGTGATGGAATTCTTGAATATGAATAAGATTATGGACATGTTACCTCCCTATAGAGGTTTACTTCCCTGTATGAGACCATCTTCTTGGTTCCCTAGTCTAGGTGAATGGGGATGATTTCTCAAGGGTGACCTCCTCAATGAGTTCTTGGGGAGTGGGGGATACAAAAAATTGAAAGCATCAGTGGTTCGCATGATCCATCATTTACAATTCTTAGAATATAGTGAGGATTGATTTTTTATAGTCTTTATCACCATAAAATAAAGGAGTAAAGTTTTGTTGTACTATAAGGATTATCTCTTAGATCAATCAAAGTTGGCCAATAGTGCCATTTAATTCTACACAATTATATATTAGTCGGATGATTCAGGTGTCTTTAACTTTGAGATGCTCTCTTTTTCTACCTAAATTTTTGTAACAACACTAATGGGGTGTTAATATCCTATTATTTCATCAAACACCTAGTGTTTTAGGTTTTTTATTAGTGATGGGGTTTTTTTTCAATAAAGACACAATATTCATAGGAAGTGAAACATAAATATGGGTCTTTACTGATTTTATACCTTGAGAAGTCCCATGATAGCAACATGTTTGTCTCAAAGATTAGTCTGAAATGATGAGTTGGATGATTCAATTTGTTTGGATTAAGTGGGGCTCTTAATGAGTTTGTGAATGTACTATAGGAATCAACTAACAAAAAAAAACTATTATTGTTAAATCATAATTAAGATAATGTTAAATTAGTCACTTTTATTGTTAAAGTATTCATATTGGTTTTACCATTATATTTTTTATGTGTATAATGCTTATGTTTTATTTTGAGTTGACACATAACTTCCTTCTAAAGGTAGGTGGTCACTAGAACTTTACTTGTGACAATTAGGTTGCATATTGGTTGAGTGGATGAGTGGTCTAGATCATTAAACTCTTTATGGGGAATTATTTCCTACTCTGATATGGTATTATAAATTTAATACGTATTTGTCAATCCTTCTGAATTCCTAGCGTGGGGCTGGTTACCTCATTATCGATAATTTTATCCAAGCCTTGAATCAATTTGGACATATATAGGAATTTTAGGTTTTCTATTTATCGGATCATCTATATATATGTGACATTTACCATTATTATTTTTCATTTGGTGATGATATGGTTTATAACCACACAATTGAGAGCTTTATACATTATCAATATACATAGAGGTGATAAGTGTTGTGGTATTGCAATCAATCTTGTAAGAGGCTATTCCTATGTATCACTATGAGAGAAATCATAAACGACATATTTTTATGCCAATTAATAGGACATATCATACCTGTTAATGTTTTTATAGGTAATAATGTGGTTCATATTAAGATCTTTTATCTATGAAGAAATGAAGTTCCTTTTAGGGTTATTCATAGGGGACCAATTCTGAGATTTTTTTTTCATGAAGAATGAACTACTAAGATAAAAGTTTCTATTAATGGTTACTATGGTACTTGATCATAAGAGTACATTTCCAATTAATCTAATCAATTTTTAAAAATAGACGATAGGTAATGATAAACCTTTAAATAATATCTCACAGTGACAATGGATTATGTTATATCACATGGAATATGGCCCTAATGATAATAAATTATGATATAACTCTTAAATAATATGGATCAATGAGGATATGGGTTTCACAGAGAGTATTAACTCATGAGATTATAGATTTGAATATTTGTCTTGAATAGAAGATAAGTGTCTTTCATATCCAAGTTAATTAGAATAAAATCCATTATAGTTTGAATTTCATAGTATAATGTCTTGTGATAATATAGTTCCTTATAGTTTAATGACACATGATAAAGGAATTTTCATATAATTTTACTTAAAGTGACAAAGAAATTTACATCATTAAAGAGGATATAATGAGAATTAATTTTGGTTTAGGTATGGGATAACTATATTTATATTTATTTCATAGGGAATATAATCCTTTGAATAAGATAACTCCATAGGAATAAAGACTATTGAGGAATGAATTAGGAATTACAAATCAGAAGACCATAAGTTTATATCTCACTAACATATATTTAGGTATGTGATCATAATTTATTCATAGTTTGGGCTTACACATAATGAAGAGACCTACATATGAACATAATTATCATTTATTGATGGTTGAAAAATCAAATATAACTGGAGTCATAGGGATGTGGGTACGACCTGATGTGGAAGATGCCAAGGCTTATTCATGGGTAACCCATATATTGATTTCCATAGATCATTAATAGGCCATAGTGATAAATCCTAAATGGGTATATGGATTAAGTTTATACCTAGTGTTGAATATTAAGCTTTCATGGATCATTTAGTGAACCGGGGAGACTAACTCAAAATATGGGAAGTGAAGATGAGAAGACTAATGTAGGGGAGGCTACAATCTATACTCATAATAAAGACCCTAATTATCAAGGGGTCAGATTATTTAAATCTACATATGGTCCCTTATACTTAGTGAGTAAAATTAGGATAATATTTTTATCAATGGAATATATTGTTTAATGGATTGACATGAATTGTTATGTCCCAATCATATACTTCATAAGGCTGGGGAGAAGAAATCACTAGAATGAGATTTTTGGGGATATTACCGCTGTGAAAGGTATATAAATGAATTATTTTTATGATGATAACTAAGGAATATGCCCAAGGTGTAAATAAGGATTATAATTAAATACAATTACCTATAATTGAACTACTTTATGAAGTAGCCATACTAGGGACATATGTTTCGTGCTCATGGATTGTTTTAAGTTGGATGAAATGTACTTAAGAAAGACTCATTTGTGTTTAGAATTTTGTATACTATGTGAATGGATATAAAATTAAATTTATGTTTTAGATTTTTTTAATGGTGACTCACCCACAACCCTCAATGAACTACGTTTATGGGGTTACATTGTAAAGGATCCTTATGGGCTTCCCTTCAAAAAGTTCTTTCAGGTGTTCTTTACAAAGGTTCTCTGCAAGGAACCTCATACAGAGCCCTCTCTACACAATGTTAATGAGATATTCTTCATAAAAGGAATCCAAGATGGATCCCTATGAACCTTGGTCCAAGTAGTGTTCTTAATAGAGTTATAAATACAAAAGATAAGGAAAAGTGGTTGTGTTGGTGAGGGGCCTTGGGATAGGGCCTTTTAGTCATGTAATAGTATTGTACTACTAAACCTATGGACTTTGTGTCAGAATTTACCACTACTATTTCAATCCATGTAAGGGTTACCTGTAGAACTTGATAAAAAAATAGAATTATCAATAAATAAAAAAATATAAGGCCCCCATGACTTTATCAACAACAGGTTTGGATCAAAATTTTCCTATGAAATATCTTCACAAGATAAAGTAAAGAAACTCTTCCAAAATGATAGGATCACTGAGAGGAAATCATTAATTTATCAATGTTGAAAATATCTTCTTCAAAATGCAGAAAATACCTTCAAAAAATGTAATTACAATGTATTTATAAGAAATAATAAATAAACGAATTCCATAAATAGATGAATGTATAGAAACAAACATCTATATAAGAATATTTCATCATGATATCCATTTGAACATAGTCCACTAAGAAGACATTAGATCATGAAGGTTAGTTTTAGTTCACCACCTTGAATCCCTGATTTTACAAATATATAAAGAGTGATAAATAAATCACACTAGTCTATTGAGAATGACCTTCATCCTCTAATGATGTATGGACATATTAAATAATCACACCATTCAACCATGAATTGACTTAATCTACTAATGAAATAAACATTCCTAAGTCTATCCTACATTTTCATCATGAATGATTTTCCTTCACCAAGTCAATATACATGTGTGAAGCACTTACCCAATCATGAAGGGTCTTTCTCTTTCTGATAAAATTAACACAGTGAATTTTATTCTCAGAATTTCAATTTATATTTTTGATTGATTATTAATACTTTACTAGTGCCAATAGTGACATCATAGAATGGATTCCCATTGTGATGGAAAAAATGAACATGATTCTAAATGTTTCACTGGTTCCTACCTTGATCCATCTACCAGATCATTGATAATAAGTTGGCCTGACCAATCCTTGTATATGTATTTAATTTATAGTTTGATTTATTAGATTCAGGATTTGTTTTTAGGTGTGTTCATATAAGGATTTGTAAGTTTTACATGTTCCCAATTAACCCATGAATGATGAAATTATTCTAAAATCTAAAAAATATGATTATAAAGAGTGAGTGGTTTGATCTATCCACAGATCTAGATAACCAAAAAATATTTTTAAGAGGTTCTCATTAACACAGCTAAGTCCTAAGTATAATGTTCCTTAATTAATGTTTATCAAATATCAGGGGATTATCCCACTAACTTATCAAATCAAAATATTAGTAGAAGGAATTTAAAAAAAATATAAGAATGATTTCTTCTTTATAATGAAAATACATATACCATTGTAGAAAAAAATAAATAAAAAAAAGCAGTAATAAGAACTTAATATTCTCAAAGTAACTGTTGAGTCATTTTATTTAGCTTGAGAATCTATCCCATTTCATTGATCGATAAAATATGAATATTTTAGAACAATTTTCATGAATATATGATTCCAAAAGTCATTAAATAGTAGTTTTAATGTTATATAGATTATTAATTATAGCATTGATAATATCTTCATGCATATCACAATGAAAAATAAATTCTTAAGGACATTAGTTATATATTCATATTTAATAACTACATATTATTCTTCTTCTTATTATAATAATATTATGTCTTTATTTATTTATATTATTAATTTAATCAACTTTCATTTAGAAATGAGTTTATATTGTTTCCGTCGGTCATGTGTTCGAAACGTCTTAAACAAAGAGTGAATATTTTTCAAAAGTTATAATTCTATATATATATAAATATATTTTACTAAAATACATTTAATGTAAAATAATTATTAAAATAGAAACATGTATTGTGATTTATCAAAACAATGTATGTGATGTTTTCATATAATTAGTTATGGAGACACAAACTTAACATACAAGGATATTACATCATTTTTTATTAATATTCATTACATTAAATAAACACATGTTTTAAGATTGTAATAATTTAGTGTCTTTGGAAACATGGAAAAAAATATTCTAATATTGTGAGAGATATCTAATGTTTCACATAAATATCTCATCATTTAGTACTTATACATAGGACCATTATTCATAACATGGGGAAAATAAACATAAGAAAGGATGTGATAAAAGTTTTAGTGAGGGTAAACAATAGAGATACATAAAAATAACTTGCTTATAAGGGCATGGAAATATTAGAATAAAATTGGTATAAGACATGTATGTTTAGCATAAAAATTATATTATAACATTGTGAACATGTGTAAATAGAAACAAGTCTACTCATTACGTTAAATACACGAAATCAGGCCCTCACATAAACTTATGGACATGAAACTATGTACACCCATAACATTGTGGACATGTAATTGGGTTGAGGAATTACATTGTGAACATGTAATTAGGTTCACACATAATATAATGAAAAAGTAATAAGGTTCATGCATAGGTGGCTACGACTCTAGTGAAGGACACACCACCATCCCCATTGGTAGCCCTATCTAATGGTATTGTGTTTACTCACCATTCTATTTATATCATTCTCTTGAGATATATAAATCATTACACAATGCATTAGAGGGAGGTATAGGTCCCACCGGTCACATAATAAAAAAAATATTTATGTGTGTCAAAATATCATAAACATAAATCATATCAAAACCCTTGAAATGAAATGGGTATCCTAAAAATTTTAACATATCATAACCTATGAAAAAGATATTGTCTTTTTAATCATTACTTCATTGCATAACCTGTGAAAATAAATGGGTTTCATAAGCATTCCATAATGGTATAACCTATGGAAGATAAGTAGGATTCATAAAAACATGTTATCATAAACATGAAGCATTCAAAAAAATAACAATAATTTTATCCTTGAATCATATATCCATTTAATCATAAGTTACATCCAAGGATTTCATCTTATATGGAAAATAATTTTGATCGATCATTTAAAACATTTCATGAAGAAAATAATTTTTAAAACATAAATAATTGTTGAAAATAAATTTATTTAATAATATCCCTTGAGGATAAGGTAATATAATATATCATTTTAAAAACTTTATTGAGGGAAATATCTTTTCCTTTTTTTAAAAACACGTTTTAAGACAGAAAACCTTTTTAAATCCATTTTATTTAAAAATAACTTTGAAAACATATAAAGGATGCTTTGAAGACATTTTTAAGCAATTATTAAAAGATTTTTTTTTCAAAATCATTTTACTTGAAAATAATCTTAAAATATCATTGTATGTATTTTTAATAAATTTTTAGAATTTTTTTGATAGAACAGAGATTTCCAACTAAATAGAGAAATAATGTTTGATTTTTTAAAAAATATTATCTTAATTATATTAAAAACCATAGAGTAGATAAAAGGTACAAATTACATATGAAATCATGAATAAGTAGTTGATAAGAATATTTATGAGAATCATTGAGATATATATCAAGATATTTCAACAATGGAGACTTAATCATAAATAATCCTGATAAGTGATGAGATTGTAATATAAAATAATTACCAATTTGATAACATTGAATCATAAAAACAATGAAAAAATAACATAAAATGAATCCAATAACATAATTAAATGAACTATATTCATGATATAACATGTAAAATGGTAATTATTTACACCTCATAAAATATTATAGGTTCATAACATTACTTGTGTCTCAATGAAGAAAAATTGGGAAAAAATTACCTTACAACATTGGTAAATTTGAAACCACAACCCCATGAAACATAGTACTTAAAATGGAAATGTAAATACCAAACATTTTAGGTATAATAATCATAAATTAAATTCATGGGGATATGAACACCTCATATAAGAAATAATAGGTGAATATAGCATGTATCTCACAAAAGTAAAAAAGCGATATGTAAACCCCTTACCTTAAGACTTTAATTCCTCCATACACATTAAAAAATCATGTATAATAAATACAATTTATTATAAGTGTATTATAGAACAATATTTATATATATTATAACATATATTATTTTATTAAAACCTTTTATTTCCCTTTTATTATGAATTCCATGTTAATGATGTGATTTGAGTAATAAATTCTTTTTTTGTATATGTTTGGACTTGAAATATTTTTTATAATATTAAATTAAAAATAATTTATTAAATTCCAAAAATATTAACCATAATATAATTATCATATATATTTATTATATAATTATTTAGTGTGATCGATAAAATTTAGTGAAAGGAAATGAAATAAACTGTTCATGGAGATGGTAGGTCGTACATACACATAATGTTGTTTCCATTTTCTAATCATATTCAAGGAAATAAAAGTAAATTATATATATATATATAAATTATTACCATATAATTATTATATCATATATGTATCATATTCTAATTAAAATCATACTTAATATATTCCATTTAATCCATGAAAAAATCACATCAGTTCGTGAGGCTGTTGTCCGCTATACACACGAGCGACGTTATCATATACCCATAAAATGAAAATCACGAAGTTATGTGTGATATAAAAACTCAAAAATAATAATAAAATCATAAATTTCATAAATTTCATATAGAAATATTATCTCCCTCATTCTTACCAACCTTGAGAGGTGGTAATGAAAAAATTAATGACATCAGTTCATGATGTGGAAGTCTACTATACACACGAATGATAATTTCATAACCCATTTTAAAGAATGCTATGAATTTATAGGTATTAACTTTAACATAAAAACATATATGTTTATGGAAGATAATGATGTTATTATATAATAATTTTATAATAATAATTTATATAATGAAATTTATAACTCACTTGACATAATATAGGCTTTTTGTAATTTAAAATAAATTAATAAAATAAAATTTATTATAAAATAATATTAATGTCTATTTTGACATTATTTATTTATTTAAAATAAAAAATATGAAGAAAATAATTGAAGTAGAATATACTATTTTAACACTTATGAGACATTATATATTCATCCAAAAAATAACGTAATATAGTAATTCATTCGATTTACTTAACTTGTGTTATTTTTAGAATGAGTTATTTAGTTTTTTATTAACTAAGTAATTAACTCGTTGACAATTCCTAATAATTTTAAGTAAATAATTTATATCTAAAAATTAAAGATAATATTTTTATGATTACAATAAATCATTTCTATTTCAAACTAATATGCATAAAGAAGCCAATTTTTGTCGTTATTCCATAATATTATAAACATTTAAAGGAAGAAAGGTACATTGTTTTATCTTTTTCTTTACTTAACATATTATAAGGGAAACATTCAAGAACATTTGAACAAAAATCACAAAAAAATTATATCTTATGGTAACAAGGGTCTACATATGGACATAAAATTGGGGTTGGACAAGTTTTAGGTTATTATTACACCTAATATTCTATGTTTAACCACTAAGTAAACTCATTTCCCCCTTAAAAGCTATACTTTATTTTTAACTATTTCTCAAATAAATTTTTTCAAAAATTATGTTGAATGTATTAGAAATCATAAATTATTCTAATTCCAAATATAAAATCTATTTTTTAAAATTCAATCCAAATAATTAGAAAAAATTAATTTTAAATTAATCCCCCAAAAGTGTTGAGAAAGTGGGATTTTAAGGTGAAAATGTTCAGAATTTTTTAATGTTTATATATCCACTTTCAATATTAAATTGACTCATATGAACTAAATTATATTAAAATATATAAAACGTATCAAATTTTACATTAAACACAATTAAAAATATTGTTCAAAATTATAAATGTTTTAAATAAAATTGCAGTTTTCAATGAATATTCATTATTTTTCACTATTCATTAAAAATGGTGCTTCAAGAAAAATACTAAAAATCCACCCAAAAACTATTTTGATAT
The DNA here is from genome assembly GCA_963277665.1 of Viscum album. Classification (NCBI taxonomy): domain Eukaryota; kingdom Viridiplantae; phylum Streptophyta; class Magnoliopsida; order Santalales; family Viscaceae; genus Viscum; species Viscum album. Next base: position 1,812,359,681 of record OY728129.1, on the reverse strand, counting down.
TTATATTTCAAAAATTATGTTTATTTTTTGAATTTTTTTTATAAATGTGGTAAAATTTAATTTAAAATTATGCTCTAAAAGTATGATTAATATGTATTCTATAAAATATAATATTTCCAAAAAAAATTTCTTTTTCATATAATTTATTCATATTTTGTTTATAATCAATAGATAAATAATGAAAAATTTCATACATATATATATATATATAATTCATTTAATCATATTCATTCACGCAATTCCAACAACTAAGAAATATTTAAGATATTAAATAATAATTTCAATTGTATAATGTAGTTTGGTAAAACTCTCTATTGTGTGTAACAGAATCTAAAAATAATGTTGCGTGTACCATGAGATAAACTCAGTGTTTTATAGCACAATATTTACTTGGTGTTCCATATTAAGTAATAATAAATTGGTGTAGTGCGAAACTCAATACTTCAAATAATTTTAATTTATTCCACAGAAATTAATTAATAAAAACTTTTGGTTTTACATTATATCTCGTTCAAAATAAATTTATCCATCCAAATTTGATAGTGTTATAAAAGTTTTAGTACTTTGAATGTTCCTTTCAAAGAAACCCTCATCGTAAAAATGAATAATAATCATTCCATAAAAAATAGAGTTAGAAGCATAACGATTACACAAATTAATTCATAACTAGGTTTCCACCTAGGAGAAAATAGATGAGAAGTGATGATTTTGGTATGGATGAAAAGTATAAATAATTATAGAGATAGATAGATATCACTAATAATAAGAAATTACAAGATCTAGTAAAAGTTAATAATGAGAAAACCATAAATCCGGGATAATATGAGGGACCATTTGATTTAAAGGAAATTACAGTACTGGGATATCATATTTGTTTCAAGTTATTTTTCATAAATTTGAAAAAATTTCAATAGAAGATATATATACTATATTTCCTACTATTTCATATGCACAATCTCACCCTTGGGTTATTCCTTGATCAAATTCCACTTTAACTCTTACTATGTGAAATGAAGGTGAGTTTTTATGCCCAAAACAATAATAGATCTTAGGATCCATAATAGAATAATAATTCATTCCATCTATCATTGGTTATTATAATAGAGAAATGCTTATCACAAGTTATCCAATATGAATAAATCTTTATATGGTGAAATATAAATATCTAAAACATCATTCAAAGTTCATAATTAAGCTTTTCATAAATGGTAAACCTTTTGACCCTTACAAAAGATTAAAATCCAAAAAAATAGAAAGGACACTAAATTTCTAAAAATTAGCTTAAATTTAGTCCCCATATATCAGAAATTCGCTCTTTATTTTCAAATAAAACTTATGTGAATACCTTCAGCATGTATTTTCTAGAAACATGAAAACCAATTAAATTACCAAAAAACCATTTCGAAAACATAAATTATTATTCAATACATACATAGAAAAACGATTAATGGATATATTCCTTATATCCAAAAATTATGTAAACATCATTAATGATAGAAAAAACACTTTTACAAAAAATCCTTTATTAGTTTTGATGTCATCAACACTATCCAATTTACTTCATTCAAAACTGTCATCTATTTATAAATACTAAACACTATTTTAGCTCCTGAAACATATTAAGGGGTAACTTCAAATAATAAAACTATCACCTTTGCATCTAATCACTTTTCCAGTCCATCAACATCATTCAACATATTCATTCAAATCCTTAACAAAACAATTATACTGAACAATCCCTATATATTAAAAAATTCACAATTCTTGGAATAAAAATTCATAAATACTTAAATCCTTCCACATTAATGATTGTAATGAAATAATTACTTCCTTGGTTTAAAAGTTAATTCTTAGTTCATGGAATTGATTTGGGTGATTCCCATGTTCTCTATAGAGAAGACAGTGAACTCCTAAACAATTGTTCACTATATGAACCCTTTTCCTAGACATATAACATCTTCCACCTCAATTTAAGATATTCATTTAGTTTTGTCTTCCCACCATCTTGATAGGAAGGAATTAGAGTCTTATATACACTATGTCCATTACCATATGAACTAATATAAAACTCAATGATTCACTTAGTAGATGAGTCCAGATTCTCACAGAAATTCACATTTTTAATCATATATCATGACAATTAATTAGGTATAATCACAATATCATTACCAAAAATCATCATCAAATTTTGTTTCTCATAGTCACTGAATTGTACATTAGATTCAATTTTAAAATGATTCCTTATGATTTTTTCCACTGTCTAAAATGAAAACATAGTTTTAGATACACTAATCATAGTGAAAACCACATAATCATGAAAATTAACTTATATGTTGTCTAAATAATAAAAACACTTTATTAATATATGAATCCTCAGTTTTATCCTAGGTTATTCATATTAATTATCTATTTAAATCCATCATGAGGGTTAATAAATAGTTTTTCAATTTAAAAAGCATATCTCTCAGTAGTTTCAATATTATTGGGCATCAAGACCTATTGTTGTGCACCTGTTATCAATTGAGTCTAGTCCAATATAGTGTTTTCATGGTTGTTTACCCTATATACATCTATTATAGAGGAAAATCCATTTGTTGTATCCATAAATGGATGTATTTCATGGAAACCACTCTCTATATCCTTTACCCAAAATTTCAAGACATTTTCCTATACTCTGAATCATTCTTAGACTTATCCATAGAGACATCCATATACATATCAAAAGAAATATCAATAGGGATCTAAAAATTGGTTTCCTATCCCAGTTTCTAATAGATGAATAGAACATTCCTTTAATAAAAACTATAGCATCCTACGTTTAATATAAATGGATATTACATCATTTTTAGGAATATTCATTACATTACATAAACACAGACCTAAAAATCGTAATAGTTTAGTTTCATTTGAATCATGGAACAAAATATTCTAATATGGTGAAAGATATTAAATGTTTTCCATATAGATATTACCATTTATTAACTATACATAAAAACTTTCATCATAAACCAAGGAATGAAAGAATAAGAAAGGCGGAGCTCAGATGATCAGTAAGGGCATACAAGGGTGATACATTTTCATAACAGGAACATAAGGGTATAGAAACATGAACATGACATTTTAAAACCATACCATGCATACTGGATATCATACACATGAGTCGTGTAATAAATAATGTAAGTTACTAAAACATGTATCATAATATAATAAAAGAACTTGGGCCATGTGTTTATAACATTGGTATAAGACATAGATTTCTGGAATACACATTATCTTATAACATTTTGAACATGTGTAAATGGAAATAGGTTCACCTTTTAATTTAAGGACATGAAATCAAGCCCATGCATAAAATTATAGACATACAACCTAGTCCACACATAACATATTTAACAAGAAATCAAGTTCAAGAATAATATTTTGAACATGTAATTAGGTTCACACAATACATTGTAATCATGTAATCAAGTTCAATTATAGGTGGATGTAGACACCATGAAATTTCTTCCATGCACTTATTTGTAAAATATCCACAAATGAGATCGAAATTTTTGTGGCGAGACTCTACATATTTAATAGGGGTCAGTGAAACACTTGCGCGCCACCATACTAGAGCTGATTGAAGTAATTATTTTGGGTAAGTCCTCCAAGTGTATCCCCAGTCTACAAAAAATACAGTCAGAGCGCAAGGTACCTGCACACCCCAATTCTGGAACAAAAGAAAATTTCATGGCCAAACTCTTTTTGGCCAAGGGAACTTATTTTACTATAAATAGACCATTTGGGACTTCATTTGTATGGACAAATTTGTCTGAAGCCAAATTGTTTCTCTGGTCGCCCTATTTATTCACCCATGTATTCCCAAACATCCAGGGTAGTTCTTTAACACCTGGAGTGGAGGATTTGAATGATGATCATAGGAATTAAGTTATTTTAGTTTTGGAAATCTATAACACTTGTGATCCTAATGAGACTAACTTACCTAAATAAGAAACACTTACGCACCACCTACTCCCCTCACAGGAACTTGAGCACCCCACTTCTAGGAATGCTTGTGAATACTCTAGAAGGCTTGAGTCAGGTCTCACCCAAGTATTAACATCCAGGTTTTTCTCACTTAAGTGAACTTCAGGTCTCCCCAGCATTCTTGTCTACCCATACTTACATGCCAATACTTACATGGGTTCCCCTCTTTGATTCAATTAATCTCTTTAGTCTACAGGCCATTAATCCCTATTCAAACCCAATCATGGTAAGGCTTCTTATTCATTGGCTCCCATGTCTGAAAGGTATTCTGTTGAGAAATCCAAAAAAACCTTCTGATTTGTCAAACCATTGGGAAAGGTACATTAGAGTGTCTCCTATTAAGGTTTGTATATTCGTAGTCAAAGGTTTCCCACATTTTTTTGAAAATAGGGCTAGGATTCATGGAGTGTATGTGGGTTTGTATATCCACAAACACATGGAATTTTCTCTGATGAATAGTGTTGGGAAGTTCCCAGTTTGGAGGATTAGGGTTTGGGTTCTGTCCTCCCCTTTTCTTCTTTAAGACCAGAAAATCAGGTCTTTGGTAGGGAAGGTATATTTCACACTTTCTTTTCCATAGAAGAAAATGATAAGTCTCCCTCCCATACCTAGATCCACGAGGGAAGCCTTCCTAGTGTAAGACCCTAACATTTCAAGTAGGAGTTTTTAGTATTTCTGTTCTCTACATCATTCACCTTCACTCCTTCTTTACATTGGACCATTGTCCATTGTAAATAGAAAAGTGGGAAGGCTCATTGCATTTCCCTCTTCCACGGTATCCGCTCCCTCTTCCACTGTCACTGCCGTAGGTGTTCCCTATTCCACTAGTGGGGGATGAAAAGTGTGGGTGAGTTAGTTAAATATTTCACATCCTCTTGTTTCTCACACCGAGCATGAATCACATGGTCTTAGAGATTCATGATGATTACAACATTTTCATAAACACCCATAGTGAATGAACTATGAGAACTGTAATTCCCACCATAATTGGGAAATATAGGAAGCCATAATCAGGGCTTGCTCAAACTGGATATCCTCTTTAAGAATCTGACCCCAATTCCTCTAATATGGGAATCCTCCTTAGGAGTAAGCCCCCAAATTATAAAGGAATCCTTTTTAAGAAGTATTCCTAAAATTATTTCTCTCAAAGGACTACACTTTCCTATGAGACTTATCGAACTACATGGGATTTTATTCCCATCTAAACAGGTATGTAGGATTCCTCCTTGAGGTTCAAACCCAACACATCAAATCAACCTCATTCTCCTTGGGCCATATTCCCAATAAGGCCTAATATTTCTTCAAAACCCATATTATTTCTAAGTTCCTTGGGCTTATTAGGCATATGTCTTACACCAAACCTTGACAAAGCACTTTTTTCTTAGATGTACTTACCAAATGACATTAAACTGTATGGTTAGGTCCTTATCACATGACCTTAAAAGTTATGATGTGTCCTATTAAGCGGCCCCGAACTACCAGGGTTCTGATTCCTTTCACAAGGATACATAGGCAGACCATTTTATGTGTACAATCCCAATATCAAAACAAAATTTTGTCTCCATAGATGACAAGAAATTACAGAGTGCCCCACTGGGTGGATTAAAAACTAGTATTATTATAATGATGATTAAAAGAATATCTAAGTAGTATATGAGAGGATAATGTAAATTGAGAACTTCAAATACATACAGATATCTCCATTAATGATGAACCTCAAATATATATGGATGATTATAAATTTCACACATGTTAATAAGTGATTGAAAATTCCAAGGGAAACCTATGTTATACTTGGTTAATTAGTAAGGATTCATGAACATATCTTAAATTTATTGTGTCTTGGAGTAGACACAAATTCCCCCCAAAAAGCTGTGATGCGTCTGACCTCCCATCCTCTCAACCATTTCATGTTCTTAAGTATGGTAAAGTTCAAATTTAATGAATACATGAATTTGGAAATATGGCCCATTTGGATAGAGAACTGTTTGATGTTTCTGGTTCTATGAATAAATCCAATGGACACCGCCTGGAAGCAGTGATTTTTAAACTAAAACACATGTTCTAAGGAACAAAAAAACATCGGCTATAACTCATGCATGTGGCACACAATCTTCCACAATGGAAGCCCTATCTTACTATACCAGGTTCATACCTATCACATCAATTTTTATCTCATGTGATATATAAATATTTACCCAAATCATTGGAGGGATATATAGGACCCACCCATCACATAATGAAAATAATATTTACGTGTTCCACAAGATTATAGAAAATCATCATATCATAACCCATGAAATTAAATCTGAATCATAAACATTTAATAATATTATGACCTATGAAAAATTGATTGTATTCATAATCATTTCTTCATATCATAACCTGCCAAAAGAAGTAGGTTTCATAAGAATTTATTCATGGTCTAACCCATGAAAGAAAAATAGATTTAAAAAATAATAATTCATCATGAACAAAAACTATTAAGAGGGTGAATAATATTGGTATACATGGATCATATCCCCATTAAATCATATGCTACATCAAATGATGTCATCTTAAATAGAAATAAATTTCATTGAATATTTTAAAATTTTATTGATGAAAATAACATTTTTTTAACATCATTTTTAAAATATAAAACTTTTTTTGAAATATATTTCTTTTAAAATAACTTTTTATGTTACATTAATATATAGATTTCATTTTAAATCATTTTTTGAGAAAAAATACTTTCCCCTTGGAAAAACAATTGTTAATGCACTAAACATTTTGAAAACCTTTTTCATTGAAAATAAATTTGAAAACATTTAAATGATGATTTAAAAACCATTTAAAAACCAATTTAATATTTGTTTCAAAACCCATTTCCTTGAAAATGAGATTAATATATTATTTAAAAAATTTTAGAAATTTTTTTAGAAATTTGTTTTTTGAATGTAAAAATATTTCTGATCGAAGAGTAAAGTAATGTTAGATTTTCACACATTCGGTTTCTAAATTGTATTAAGAAAAAAAGAGTAGATAAATGATACCATTATAATAATATATAATTAATAAGTATAAGATAATAAATTTTATGATAATTATTTAGAGTTATATCATGATATTCCAACACAATAGACTTAATCATAAATAATCCTGTTAAATGATGAGACTGTAACATAAAATCATTACCACATTGATAACATTACATCATAGACCCCAGGAAATAATAACATTATATGAAGCATAAAATATGATGAAAATAATTAGATTTATTATATTACATGTCAAATGGGTATTATAGTCACCTCATAAATGAATATTGGTGCATAACATAACTTGTGTCTTAAAGAAGCCAAATTGAGACAAATTTCCCGTACCACTTTGATAACATTGAAAACAAAACCCATGGAAGAGAGATATTAAAATGGACAATTAAATAACAAAAATATTGAATATAATAATCATAGATTATATTTATGGGAATTAAATACATCACATAGAAGAAATAGATGGTTAATATAGCACATGTCTTACAAAAGTTAAAAGTGAGATGTAAATCCCTTTTTTATGTCTTGACTTCCTTTGTAAACATTCAAAAATACTATATAATAAATATAATTTTATTATAAATCTATTAAATAATGAAAATTATATATAGCATATCATATATGATTTGATTATGACATTTTATTTTCCATTTATTAACAATTCTTTGTTAAAGTTGTGTTTCTAGTAATAACTACTTTGTTTTTCATATATGTTTTAACTTGTTATATTTTTGATTATCATAATTTAATCATGATTTTATCATCTCTAAAATAATAACCATAATATAAATATTATATATATTTAGTATATATATTTTTAGAGTAATCCATAAAATCTGATGATAGGAAATGAAATACACCATTCATAGAAATCGTAGGCCGTATGTACACATGAAAACCATTTCCCTTTTCTAGTTCTACTCGATGAAATAAAATTAAATGATATATATATATATATTATCATTAAAGTAAAATTATTATATCATTTCTATACAATATATATATTAAAAACATCCTTAATAAATTCCATGTAAAGCGTGAATGAATCACAATACTTTGTGAGGTGGTAGTCCTCCATACACACGAGTGACGTTATCATACTTTCTAAAAATAAAATGTATGGAGTTATATGTTATATACTAATTAAATAATAATAATAACATATTAAAAATTATATATATCATATATAGACATTATAACCATAATTATAACCAACCATGAGAGTAGGTAATGGAAAAAATGAACAACATCTGTTCGTGAGTCGGTAGTCTACTATACACACAATTGATGATTTTGGTAGGGGTTAGTCTAGAAAAATGGCTTCAGAGGACTGAATAATTATGAATAATGAGTGTCCTTTTATAATTAAGGAGGAGTGGAATTATTATAAATACTCAAACATATTCACTATTGGGTGGTAAAGATTACCTCTAGTTTCTCCAAATAAAATAATTAATGTTGTGGAGGGGTGATATGGTCAAGAAATACCTAAAAACACATTTATTCACATTTTTTTAAAAATTGTAATCCTTAAATATTACATTTCATTTTGTTTCCATTTTTTCATTATGGTAACTAATTTTCTAAGCTATGTAATTTTTCCTTTAAGAAAAAATTAATGTGAGAATTATTAGATAATTTAGAGCCACTAATTCTGAATATGAAATATAATTTAGAAAATATAAATCTTACATGTTTTGGAAATAAATTTTTATACAAGACCATGTAATGAACAAAAACACTACTTTAACCATTTTCATGTTAGTTGTGTTTTTACTATTTAATGATCATTATAGTCATTATAAAAGTTAAATTAGTCCATGAATGGAACATAGGTTATATTGATTAACATTTAAAAAGAAATTTATTGAATATAAGGTTTTTAGTAATTTAAAATCAATTAATAAAATAGCATTTATTTTTATAAAATAACATTAATATCAATTTTGGCATTATTTATTTACTTGAAATTTAAAAATACCATGAAAATTATGGAATTAAAATATATTATTTTCACACATATGAAAAATTATATATTAGTATAAAAATAATATGACAAAATAATTCATTCAATTTAATTCAAATTTATTATTTTTAGTATAAGTTATTTTATTTTTTATTAACTATATATTTACTATACAGGTATTTCTAAAGAATTCTAAGAAACAAATTAATCTCTAAGAATTAAAGATTAATTATTATGATTAATATAACTGATTCAAATTAAAAATACTATTTATAACTAGGATAATATTGTTTTTCCCTATTCCATTGCTTTATAGAAATTAAAAAGAAGAAATGTTAATTGTTTTTTCTTTTTTTCTTTACATAACTTATTATATGGTCAAAATTCATGGAAAAGTGTCCCAAAAACATATAAAATTAGATAATAAGGTAACAAGGGAAAAACAATTTATATAAAATGGGATTTGGAAAACTATTGGTCAATTATTATATCTTATAATATAATTTTAACAAATACATAACCTTATTTCCCCCTTAATCTTTATAATTTATTTTTAACTGTTTTCACAAATCATTTTTTTAAAAACTAAGTTGAAATTATTGTAAATTATAAATTTTAATAATTGAAAATATATAATACATTTTTCCAAATTCCAATCACATATTTTTAAAAAAATTATTTAAAATTAATCCCACTGATGTGTCGATAAATATGGGTTTTAATGTAGAAATGTCCAAAACCACACATTTTTTATATATCCAATTTTAATATTAAATTAATTACAATGATGTATATTTTATTAATTGATATTAAATTTAACTAATTTTACTATATAACTAACTCAAAATATTTATTATCATTATAAATTATTTTAATGAATAAATGGGTTCCATTAAAATTTAGCATTTTTAACTATACATGAAAAATAGAAATTTATCAGAAAAAACAAAAATTTACCCTAAGATAATTTTTATATTACCCAATCAAAACATATGCTTATATTGTCAAATAAATTTCAAAATTTGGCAAAATTTTATTTTAAATTATGTTTCCTAAGAACTATTATGCCATCTTTTAGAAAAGATATAGTTTTTTCAAAAACAAAATTAATTATTCTTTTGAATGAATATTATTTTATTTCTAATCAATAGATAAATAATAAACTTTTTAAAACTATATATTTAAACCATTTACTTAATAATAATTATTTCTTCCATTCTAATGGAAACGTAATAACTACCATATTAATTAATAATATTAATAGTATACTGTAGTTCGATAAAACTCGTTACTGTGCATAGCCCAGTCCAAACATAGCTTTTCTTATATCTCATTCTAAACTCAGTGCTTCCTTTAATGAAAGAATATATTAGTGTTTTATAAAAAGAAATATTAAATTTTCTTATCCAACAATTCAAAACATTAAATAAAAATAATTTATTTTAAAAAAATTAATTCCAAAAAAACTAGAGGTGTTATATTAATGACCCAAAGTATGTCTCTGGTTGATAATCATAAGTCATAGTAAAATAAAGTTAACCAATGCATAGATAAATCACTTTTAATTATTCTCATTCTTTATAAATCATGTTAAATATTAAACACTTATTGAATAAACCATTTCCCCTATGTGATTCTCAAAAATAATAAACAATGTCAAAATAGGATAATAATATATCTAAAATTAGAATGATAAAACATATTATAGATTAAAAAAGTAATCATTTTAAAAATGTATAACCAAATAAAAGTATAAAAATAAGGTTTGACTTTTCTTTTCAAGATCCTCAATATATTTTATATTGATCTCATTCTATTTATTTTTTGAATGACTCAATTATACATCATAACATTCAATATATTCAAACATTTTCTTGAAAACATCCATATCGTCTTGGTAAAAAACTTTTAAATAAAATAGTTCTTATTTTATTTTTATATATTCCTTAAGTATGACTCAAAGCATATATTTTCCTTATATTCACTTTGTAATTAAATTATTTAATTACCACCATTTTTAAATTTAAAAGTAACTATAACATATTTATTTTTTAGGAATAATTTATAATTTATTGTAAAATTAAATTATATATTTATTTTTAATTAGATTATTTTTTCAGATATTTTGAATAAACCCTACATTTTATATGTCCTTTATAATTTTAAGAAATTTCTATAAGAACCGAATATTCCAAAAGTTATATGACTTTTCACTGAAGTGAAAATATAGAAGTGATCTAAAGAAGAACTTCTAGAATTATATTGAAGAAATAAAAAGTAAAAGGGTTAACTTCCAAAGGATTTGTAAAGTGGAATTAGGAGAAATAGAAAATCAAGGGGATACATAATATTTTTTTGGAATATATAAGATCATAAAAGTGATATGTATGATCTTTTAATTACATGTAAGACATATACATTTTCCTCTATAGTCTCATTATTCATACATAATATCTATTGGTTGATACATAAGAAATGATTCTCATAGAATAGATTTTCAATTCTTCCTTATCATATATAATATATTTTTTACTTAACCACTAGAGATTAATTAGTAGATCCCCCGGTGATGAATAATACATGATTTGATATATAAGGGTTTTCAGGGTGAATAAATAAAATATTTTCCTTTGTGTTAGAGCATATATAATAGTTTATCAATAGATAAATGAGATGTGTATAGGCTTATACTTTTCTTATAGAAAAATATTCTCAAACATATTTTTATTATGAAATTATGTAATAATTTATAATTAAAGAAATTTTATCTAGAGATGATATTTTAGAGTTTTATAAATTTGGGAGAACAATAATCTCACAATTAAAAATAATCATGGGACATAGTATGTGTGATATTAATAATGATTAATATAAGTCATCTGATATTAAAATCTGCCTCCACTTGAAAATAGAGAAAAGTATTAAAATAAGAGTTGGGATAGAATAAATAATACACACTAGTAACATGATCACCCGACAGATCATTTCAAAATGACTAGGGCACCTATGTGTGATTAAACTTCCTGTAATTTCAAATTCACTAAACCTTAAAAAATAATATGTAATGTGAATTATCCAACATAAAAAAATGTATAAGGAAATTCCCATGTGTTCTCTACGAAATCCATCTTGATAATATAATCCATTTAAAACCTTTTTCTTATGATTAATTCAAATGATCTAAATGAAAATTTGTAAAAGAAAAGACAATCCTCTAAAAGAATTGAAGATCACAAGAAAAAATATTAAATTAATAAAAACATGTTGCAACCATATGGAAATTTACTACATATGAGACTTCATGTGAGGAGCCCAAACCATGCATGCTAATGCTTGTTGGAGTCCATTTTTAATTACTTAATTTACATCCCCTTCATTGTAAAACATATAATATATCCCTCCATATATCATTTCCATAATGTTTCTTTAAACCTTGTGAGTAGATTTTGGTTTACATTATTTTTTTCTATAATATTTTCTCAACATTTTAATAAAATGTTTCCCTATTTATACTACTTCTATCATTTTAATTTTCTCTTATATCATACCTCTAAAATAATCATGCTGATGAGTAACTAACTTGATACTAGACCTTAGGGGAGGTTCTCTCGGTGTTCTTAAATACTTGATATGTAATTATAAATGTTTATTACCATTATATTTTATTCACATTTAAACCTAAAATCCCAATATTTTCTAAAGAAGATATTTAGAGGATATAGTGTAGTTTGTTTTAGAAGGTGAAATGAAATATGATGGAATCAGATCTTGGAAGGTTCCACATGATCGATTAAGGTGTGTAAATAATTTCAGACTATTGGAGGATGAGGAACTTAGTACCCTAAAGTGATCACCTTATTAAGATAAGTTTCACAAAAAATGTATGAGATATTATTTCATATATGATTGTATGAGCTATTATATATAATTTAGACAATGAAGTGGATAATTAAAGAACTCGAGTAGCCAACGCTAGGATCAAGACTATTCTTACTAACACCTATTTAGTTTTTATCGATTACAATTATTTTTCATTCTTGTATTAATTATTTTACAAATACCATATTTTATAAAACAACCTAAAATTTTGAAAAATGAAATTTATAAATTAATAAAATATTTGATAATTCTATCTACACACAACACTAAACTAAAATTATTGTTTTGATACCTTAATATAATAAAATTATTTAAATTACTATTATATTAAAGCTATAAATTTGGTGGGAATAAATCAATTGGAACCACCATGAGAAAATTATATAAATAGTATAGAAAACAAGTTCATTTTACACATTAAAAGCCACTTATTTCAAAGAAAAAATGATTTTACGATTAAGTGTGCTAAAATTAAAAAATAATATTTTTTGGTACAATTAATTTTAAATTTGAGATAAATATGTAAAAATTATATAAGTATTACATGTCATTTTTTTGGAATAAAAATAATATTACTTAGATTTAAGTTAATTTCAATGGTAATGATAAAACTGTTATATTCAATGAATTATTTTATTAACAATGTGTAATTTTTATCTAATAAAATAAATTTAAATATTCTCAATAATACATATAATATATTATATAAAATACATAAAAATAAACTAACACTCATTTAATTGGTAGCCAATTTTAAATAAGATTAAGAACACATAATTAATAAAGTGACATTTTCAACAACAAAAATTTATTCAACACATTATATATATAAATTTAAAAGTTATTTTTCTCATATTCAGAAATTGAACTGGATTAAATTGATTCCCAATTTAGATTAATCATGTATAAATTTTTTAAAAAGGTCAATCTTATATTCTTAGTGATAAAATAATTACCATGATTAATATTTAATCAAGAATAATAAGTTTATAAATTGGGTAATCTAACATAGATCATATTTTACTAAATCAATTTGTTTATTAAAACTAATATAATACATTTGTAAGGTTATAAAGTCATTACTATATATCTCACAAACATTTCCCCACATAACCAATTTAAATCTCGTGAGATTATATTCTTACTAGTATCAGAATATGAGGTAGCGACCACCCCTCTATACAAATGATTTACTAGAACTGTAGGTATGGGGTCTCTTCCAGTAGTCTATACCAATGGTTTATAATACATATTGGTATATATAAGCATATTCCAATAGTTTTTACAAAACATTTGTGTTGACCATCCTAGAAACATAGTTTTTAAAAAACTATTAGTATAACCACTTCACATAATACCGTTTACCTCCCCTCCTCCCTCGCCACCCATGATCCCTAATTCCACTCATTTGAGGGGTAAAATCCCTTATTTACACCTCTATAAATATCCCCAAATGATAGGATTTTTATTCCATTATTCTACAACATCATATTGGTGAGTTAATAATCCTTCCTCTCTTCTATTAAAAATTTATTTCATTTTTATTTGTGTATCAAATCATAATAGAGGTCCTGTAGTGACATAATTATTCTAAATTATTTGAAAAAAGGTTCATTTATATTATTTTTGTTTTTTTATTTCAAAATAATTTTGATTGTATTAGATATATATATATATATATATAAATAATTTAGCTATTGTCTAATTTTATTAAAATCCTATATAATGTTTTTTTATATTATATATTAACTAATTTAGTAATTAATTAGTGTAGTAATTTTTTTTGTTTTATTACTGTATTAGGGGGTTATTGTATGTTCTATTATTATATAGAATAATTTATGGGAGGGAACATAGATGATTTGGTGGGAACTTAGGATAGGTACTTGGTTGGTCATCTATGTGATATTGGGTCTGATATGAATTAAATTATTATATACAGTTTTATGAGGAGATGTCACTCCCATTGAGCAAATCATATGAATATGTGGTTATACCATCAAAATTGAACCATACAGACATGGTCCTCCCATTAAAATACATCCAAATGATATGAAAATCCCATATAAAATGAACTATATAGACATGGTTCTCCCATATAAATATAGTACAAGGACATGACACACTAAAATATATTTTATGCTTATCAACCTTAGTACTTTTAGTACATACCCAGAATCCTTTTCTTGAAACATTATTATGATATATTCTACAAATATTTCTTTATTTTATCGAATTATTCACAAAAAATATAATTTTTTATTATTATTTTTGGTTACTTATGTTCATCATAATGGTATTCTGGAAAATTAACACTGATATATTTTAAATTAACAATTTATGAATATGATATTAAATTTAAAATGTAGTTTCATTTTTATAATTATGTTCATTGGAAATAAGTTATTTTTCTTAATTAATATTTCTATTTAGTCCAAATTGTTTTATATATGAATTAAAATTGGATCCTTGTCTCTTGATATTCCTTAATCCTTGTTAACATTTTAAAAAATAATAATATTTAACTCTTCATAAATTAATGTTAATTCCTTTATATGTCTATATTTTTTTAAATATTAGGATACAATTGGCATATATGTTTTTAAATTGGATAAATTTCATATCTTAATAGTGATGTAGAAAATTTCATTTTTTTATGCTTGTATATTTTATGGAAAAAAAATATTACAGTAATTTTTTATTTCAAAGTAGCATATCATGGATTATATTATGATGCTTAATAAATGGTAATTGTGTGTATTCCAAGTAGAATTTATCTTTTTTACAATATATGTAAACTCTATGTGTATGTAGAGTCAATTTAATTTGATGTTTGTAGTTGAAAGTTACTATTTGATTTAGTGGATGATCATTGGATATTAGTTGGACTAATAGAAGTATATAATAGTACATTTTTTCTTTCTAGTTGTAGATGGGTAATTTTTGAAATCAAACATTATATTAAACTTCATATGTCATAAAACATCAAGCATCCAAATCCATTATCACCTTTTGGATACATTTTTGTTATTTTATAAATATTATATTATTTAATTTAAGGATTGGATAATTATTTATATTCATATCAATTATTGTATAATTTTCATTATATTATTATACCATGTTTTTTGGTTTTTATTTTTGGTGAGTCATTTTTGTTATTATTTAGTAAAATGTTTCCATAGTAAAGGAAAATTCATTTAATTAGATTTATATCATAATCCAAACAAGGAAGATTTAAAAATATAGTTTCATAAAAAAATTATTTAATTAGAATATATAATATATATTTCTCAATCCATGTATTATACTTTTTTGGTTCCTTATTTTGTGTGCATAATTTATAGAATATTTCATTTCTCTTATTCATTGTTTGGATAACTACCTGTATGATATGATAAATTTCAAATTAAAATTTCTTGAATGGAATTTTGTAATTATGGATTACATTATTAAGTTGAATATGATTTTTTTCCTACAATAGAATGGATAGAATATGTAGGTATTATATTGATAAGGTCACACTTGAGTTTCAAAATAATTTTAATATTTTTTATGGTTTTCAATTTAACAATGCTAAAAATGGTTATCATTTATATTTTCCATGTTATAATAGTATTATAAGACCTTGGTTATATTGTAAAGATGTTAGATAACCTTTAAAAATAGTTTGATTTAAAAATAATTGTTATGTTTTCTATCAAAATGGAGAAACTACATAATATTATATTTTTGATGAAAAATAAGAAAGGATTGGTATGAAGAATTTAATATTTGATCAGATTCCATTTTGTATCATGAATATAAAGATAATATACCAATGAAAAAGAAAATTATGTCAATGCACATGAGGAAAATAATGAAAAAGTTGATGTTGAGAATGGATGAAAATTAATGTGTGATGTCAAGACTCCTATATATCCGGAATGTACTAAAATGAAAATTTCTGAATTTTTAATGAAGCTATATCATAGAAAAACATTTTACAGATTTTTTCCTACCTATAATGATTATATTATAAACTTTTCTAAATAATTAATTCATGATAATGTTTACATTGTCTCAACTAATTATACGACATGGAAGTTAATTAACCTTCTTGTATTTGCTGCTAATAAAATTCAGGCTTGCCCAAAAAATAACAATTTATTTTGAGAGGAAACTAGAGTGACACAAACTTTTTAAACATAGGTATTACATCTTCGTAGATGAATATATGTTACATTACATTGTGGTCCATGAATTTTATTTGTTCTACTATATTTTGAAACTTGTAACAAAAAATAAGTGGTTCATATAATATTTACATAATCTCACACTTAGATCTTAATAACTATCACCTTTCTTTGAAATATCATTCATAAAAAAATTATTTATAAAATTGGGAAAGGAAACATAATTAAGTGTGATATTTGATGCTCAGTAAGGATAAACATGTGAGATAACAATGATAATATAATCATAACAAGAGAAAAATGGTATGTGAACATGATCTTAACACTTGAAATATATACCCTGTATGTCATAAATCATAATCTTGAGTCATCCCTTAATGATTCATAGATCACAAGACATGAATAATAAAGGAATCAAATAGAATAATGGATAAGAGAAAAAAGTAGTCATAAAACATTTAAATATAGAATACACATAATTATATATAATTATTTTCTTATTAGTTAATTCTCTATGAAAAAACTATCATAGTGTAATGGGTGAGCTCACCGCACTATCGTGGTAGTATAGGTTCACTCCCAAGATTATGAAAGTGGAAAAATTACCTTAATTAAAAATGTTTAATCCCTAATCCATAATATTATACTAGGTTCACTATCAAGACTATCAAGTGGACAAAGACTCTTACTAAATTGGATAATTCTCCATTCTAGTCATATTAAAATCCTGAGTTATCAATTTATTTCCCAATGCATTGGAGGGAGATATAGGTCCCACCCATCATATTATGAAAATCATACATTTTTGTGCCACATGTTCATGAATAATTCATTATATCAAAACCCATGAAAATAAATTGGATTCATAAGAATTTAATTATAGCATATTTAGTGAGAATGTAACATGTTTCATAAATATTTCATCATTTCATCATAGAATAACCATAAAAAATAGTGGGTTTCATAAGAAATATTTCATCATAAAAAAAAATATGTTAAAGAATAATAATATTACCCTAGGTTCATATTCTTGAAAACTCATAAGTAATATCAAATAATTTCATCTTAGAATTAAATTTTTTTTAAAGATTACTTGGAACATTTCTTGAGGAAAATAGCCTTTCAAATTTGAAAATCAGTTAGGAAACACTAAAAATATATAACAAACCATTTTATTTAAAAAAACATTTTGAAACTTATAAATTAAAATTCAATATGTTGATTGGTCACGATGGAGAGAATTTCAGTTCATGTTGAATAATTTAAAAGAAAATATTCATCTCACATTTTACTAAAAAATTAAAAAAGTACATCATTCGAAGAAAAAAAAGAAGATTCAACTTTTTTTGAAATGTTAATCATCAATAAAACTAAATTAAAAATCATTGTATAATAGTATAAACAATGTTTAAAACATTTTAAAAAATATGTATATGTCCAAAAAATGTGTTTTGACCAATGAGATAAATAAAGTTGATTTTTATTCATAAAATATGTTAGGTTTCTCGAGTACATAAAATAATGATAGGATAATAAAATTCAATGTGTTTATTGAGAGATAAATTATAATATTTCATAATTTAAAACATAATCATAAATAATCATGATAAACAATGAGATTATAACCATAGAACCCCTTACCTAGGGTCCGACTTGCTTCATAAAATTTTGAAACTCATATATAATAAATAAAATTTTTATTAAAAATATATAATATGGTGATTTTAATTATTATTATTTCAAATAATATACCCTTAACATTTCAACACCAAATTTTATTAATAATTCTTTATTAAAATTGTCATTTCTCTGTATTGACACTTTTATTTTAAATGAGTATTTCAGTTTAACAGTTCTGGTACATATCTATTTATCTTTATTACATCATATAGAGGATAATAATAATTATATAAGTATCATATATTTTCATTATATACTTATTTATAGTCATCCATAAAATTTAGATATTGAAAAATTAATAACAACGTTCATGGAGACAGTACACTGTAAGTACACTTTAATGCTTTCTTCATTTTTCATGGATGAAATAAAAGAATGTTAGTTTTTAATTAATCATAATTAAAAAATTATTATATAATATATATTATATATATTATATATATTCATAAATTTTTTCCTCTTATCATCCATGTAAAATATAAATTAAAAACAAATCACATAACTTTATGGAGGTGGTAGTCCACATTTACACATGAGGGACATTATTTTTTCCCAAAGGATTATATGGTAAGAATTTACAAATTATGTTATCATTAAATAAGTATAATTTTATTCATAAATACTATATGTAGATATTAATCCCATCATAATACCCATCTATAAAATATAGTGATGTAAAATGAATTGCATCTCTCTGTGGAGATGATAATCCTCACTTACGTACAAGCTATACTTTCACTTCATGTGTGATATGAATGGGTGTGTATAATGTTTTTGCATAATAATAACAAAATTTAAGAATAATTAGTATAATTAAGTAACTATTGTTTTCTAAATACCAAATATTTAGTGGTGGTAAAGAATATTTGAAAAGAATGTGATCGCTTATGGAGATTAGCTCTTCTTCAAAGGGACTCCTTTATTTATTCTCTAAAGGGATATTGGGTTGGAATTTTGGGATTAAGGGAACACAAATAATGAGTTTATGGATGTTTATAAGGTAAATTATTATATTTTTGTCATGTTATAAAGAACAATGAGGTGTGATGAAGTGAAAAACTAGGTTCTCATTTATAATTGGGGGAATTTATCAAAACTATTAAATCATAATAAATTAACTCAAAATAAAAATGACTAAAAATGAAAATGTATTTGAATATAAGGATTTATAGGGTTGTAATTACATCAACTAATACAATTTATTTAAGTTTCTATGTCATTTTAAACCTTATTATTTTAATTAACCCTTAGTTAACTAATTTTAATTTTAACTCTGGTAACAATGTTTTTGGGTTGTAATTTTTACATATAAGGTGAACAATTTACAATAAAGGGTAATTATTTTATTATTTAATACCATATTATTCCCACCTTGGATTATTTAAGTTTTTTATGTTGTTAAAATTAGTTAATAAATAAGTATTTTTATAAAATATCATTGTTTTTCATTTTTCACACTATTAACCTTATTTGAATTAATGACCATAAATACACAGTTTTAATTTTTCTATAATATTTTATTGAAATTATAATATTTTATATTTACCTATAAAACTTATTGCAAACTATTAATTATAAAAATTATATCACTTTTAATATTTTGAGAACAATTTACTTTATTTTTCTAATAATTTAATAAATATTGTTTTGATGCTGTGTAAGAATTTAAGGTGATTTTATAATAACTAAAAATTATAAATAAATTAAAATTTTGAATATAATTTCATTATTTTGAAAAGGAATATTAATATTCATTCATAATTATTTTTGTTCTTATGTGAACACATAAAGGATATTTAAAACTAAAAGGGTGATATTTTGAAACTTTCTCAAATTTAAATAATATATAAGTTATTTTGATGGATATGTGTCCTTTAAAAAACTCAATTTCAAGAGTAAGGTTTTTATTTTATAATTAACATTTTTGAAAAATATGATTATGAAAAATTATAGTATTATCACTTATTTTTAATCAATATTAACCTGATTTACACTTTGCTAAAGTGATAAATTTCAACACGATAACATTTCATATTGACCCATAATAAAAGGGAACTATTTACTAAATTAGAACATGATTATTATACATATGTAATTAATTTTATATTACTCAATACATATAAATGGAGACAGTTAATTTTATGTAAGTGCACAAAATTTAACAAAAGCGAAATTTTAGAAAAAATACATTTTAAGAACAAAACTAGATTCGTTGTTATACTATGCCTACAAATATATTTGTTTAGTTCATAAAACATTTGATCAATTAAATAATATATATTTCATTAAAATAATTCATCTATACTAATAAATTTATTTTATTAGAATAAAAATACATTACACATATAATTTTTTTCTAGAAAATCATCTTCTTTATTTTAAAATTATTTTATTGTTTCCACTTACAATTAATTAATAACGGATGAATTTATTTTATACATGTGGATACCATATATTTTAAAATTTTAGTTAGTCCTATTAATAATCTCTAGTAAAAATTCAATGTGATAATAGAATTTTAATTGTATATCACAGTTTGTATAAAATTATTGTTTTGTGTAATACAAGATATCAAGAAAATTAAATTATTTAAAGAGAAATATTTCATTAAAATACGAGGGTGTTACATTATTTGTACATTAAAATTATTTTTGCAGGAAAAATTAATCACTATGATACAAATAGATGAGGACAATTCTTCCTTATCACATCCTTAGGATCCGATGTAGCTCCCTTAAATTAGTGGTTTCCCTAGAAGACATTGACCAGGTGAGTGGTCTTGTATCATATCACATTGAATATACATTAAAAACATTCAATAGGTAGTTATTAATAAGAAATATCATGTTATCTTGGCATGACATATGAGTTGAGTACACTTGAAGAACCTAATATGTAATTCCTCATTAGTGTTACATGGAACATATCATGAAATTGAGAGACATTTAGTGGAAGTACCAATTAATAAATTACTATCTCGATACGATAAATAATTTGAAATGTACAGATATAACTCAGAATTAGATATCCCTTCATTCCCAATCAATTCACCCTCTTCTTTGGATATATTCATAGGATAGCCTCTTCACTATCTTGTAATTCTAGATCTTTTAGATTTTTGTTAGCAAACATTTTTTTATCTACTTTGAGATACTCTTATGTGTTGTTGAATAGATATAACCTTCTCTAAAATTTCCTCATCTAGATTAGGCACCAATATCTTTCTTGGTGCAACTTTATTTTAGATCATTTGAGTTTGGTATATCCTATGATAGATGGATTCATAAGCATCCATATGAATACTAGAGTGAATGTTATTCTTGTATAAAAATTAAACCAAAAGAAGGTTTTGTTCCAAAACACCATTCCAATCCATAGGAAAAAATCACAACATGTCTTATAGAGTTTGAATGATCCTCTCAGATTAAAAATCTATTTGAGGATGGTAATTAGTGCTGAAGCATAGCTCTATATCCAGATCCTGTTGAAGTCTTCTTCAGACCATTGAGGTAAACCACAAATCATGAACATATACAATTAATATCATTACAACATTTTATCTTTCCACTTTCTTATTGTATAACCGAGTAATTTAATAAAGGGATAAATCTTCTCTGATGGAAATAAAGTGCACTGAATTTCTAAGGAAATCAACTGCAATCCATATATCATTATTCCCTTTATAGGTTTGGGTGACTCCATACACATTATCCATGGAGATGTTTTCCCATTTACATATTGGTATGGGTAATGTAAGTAATATCCCCTTATAATTTTGTCACTAAACCTTAACATATTGACATTAAAATCACCAAAAGACTTACTCTCTAATATTTATCTTCATGCCATACCACTATAAATACTCTTTAAAATATCTATACATAATTTTATTTTCAATATAAGTATAGTATGATGAATTATGAAATTCATCCAATATATCCCTCTCCAAATATCGTACTAAGGGTATAGGTATTTGGTTCTCAAAATTTATTAATCCATAAAAATCTAGTTTAAAATAAGAAACATTTATCATATTCTTTTGTAGTTCCACATCTTTCTTCTATGTGTCATTAATATTCAATTGATTTATGGTTTAACAGTCATTTTAGAAATATAATATTTCTCTACATATTTCTAGATTTCATGATGCAACCTTGGAAATTTTAGAAATTTTGGATGTTTTGTGATCCTCATCATAGATAAGTTAGCCTAAACTGTTCAACTCAGAGCTTCTTCCACCTCGTTCGTTTTCATTGGGTGGTATTGTATTCAGTTGTCATAATCATTAATGACCTATAACTATTTTCCATGGTACACGATTATCTATTTTTGAGTGAAAATATAATTTAAAATTTTGTTATTATTTTATAGGTGAATCCTTTTTCCATAGAGACATTTCTTCCTTATATTTAATTAAAAAAATAATATTGTTCACTCTAAATAATGACTTGGGGCAATTTTTCTTATGTAACATCAATTTTAGTGTAGAATAAGTTATAACCATATCGTTCTTCCATAAGATTCATCCCAGTACCTTATTTGATGTATCACTATAGATTACATACCCTTCTCTACTATTGGATAGTGTAAGAAAAAGTTCACTAACTTGCCTTCTCATTCATTCATTGAAATGAATCCTCATATTCATATGTCCAAAAAAACATGGCTCCCATCCAAGTTAACATGGATAGTGGATTCAATACCCATAAATGTTTTTGAAAAAATCACTGATAATATCTAACCAGACCATGAAAACTATAGATCTCAGTCATAGTGGTTGGTTAGTGCTAATGTTAAATAAATTATGCCTTTGAAGGTTCTATTTATATACCTTCCCTTTTGATTATATGACATATGAATGAAACTTTATAAAGTCAAAATTCACCCTTGGTAAATTTTTAATATTTCTTCTACTTACTTAGGGTCATTATCGTAATCCTTAAGTGATCTTCATACTCTCTTAACTCTTTAAATATATGAGAATATCTTCTATAAATACTATCACAAAATTATAAAGGTAATCTATAAAGAATCTATTAATTATATCCATGATGATATAGGGGCAATAATTAGGGAAAAAAATAATCAATATGAATTCATAGTGCCCATAAGTTTTATTGAATACTATCTAGGGTATATCATCCTTATTGACCTTCAACTAATGGCATACATAATGAGGATAAATCTTGGAAAAGTATTCAGATCCACACAATTAATCAAACAATCATCGATCTGTGGTTGAGGATACATTTTATTGACAATTATATTGTTTAGTTCTCAATAAGAAATGAACAAACAAATTTATCCTTCTTTCTTCTTAACAAATAGAATAGTTTCACCATAAAGTGATACACATGGCTGAATGAATTATTTGTCAAGATTACATGTATTTTCTTCTTAAATAATTACCACTAAATAAGTGAAATTATATATGGAATCTTGGAAAAAGGTGTTCCCCATGTATTAATTCTATTGAAAAATCTGCTTCGTGATTTTTTAGAATACCAAGAAACTCTTCTAAAAAGACATAAATGAACTACAAAATAATAAGAATAATTTCTATATTGAGTTTATATCCAACCATGTTAGATAAAATCCCCATTCATATATTAATCATGACCCAAACAATGTATTTAATTTCCATTGGATGTTCATTTTTTACATAACACTAAAAAGATATCATGGGCTAGTTTAGAATATCAAACATAACTTCCCTTACATTTAAATTGATGTTGGATTAATTTAAAGAAATAAAATCCATGACCAAAATATCATCAATTTCAACTTGATGAAGAATAAAAATATTTTTAGGAAACTCATTCCCATAAAATTTTACCATATATGAATCATAGAGTTGGGATATGATTATTGTACTATTTGGTGTTTTTACTAATAACTCAACATCTAATGTTTTGATCTGGAACTATCATAATATTAAAAAATTATTTATATATAAAATATTGGATATATCTAGAATAAAATAACACATTACTTATTCTAGAGTGGATGATATGTGTACCTTTCACCATTTTGTTATCATACCCCTTATCATAAATAGTGATCAAATTAGATTTCACTTTATCTTGGGATTAATATGTTGTTGACTTCAATTATCAAAATTAACAATTATTTTTTGACATTGGTCAGTATAATTAAAATAATCCTTTCATTTAAAACACTGGAGTGTGGGTGGTGCATTTTTTTTGGAGATTTATCTATATTTGAATACTTAGTTTTCTTCTTCCCATTACTTCAGTATATGATTTCCTAATGGTATTACATTACACACTTAAGACATTAAACAATTCTATTAATATAATTTCACCCATATTTCCTACCACATTTTGAGCATAAAGGAAATT
Organism: Viscum album; assembly: GCA_963277665.1. Taxonomy (NCBI): domain Eukaryota; kingdom Viridiplantae; phylum Streptophyta; class Magnoliopsida; order Santalales; family Viscaceae; genus Viscum; species Viscum album. The sequence continues at coordinate 1,812,334,558 of OY728129.1, read as the reverse complement.
TCATATTATTATCTCCATAGTTTTTAGAATATCCTTGAATTAAAATTTTCTTTTCTTATCAAAACCATGAAATTGACGTGTAACTTCAATCTCAATATCCACCTTGATAGAACATCAAAATATTTCTTCATATTTTCTAAATTCCATTATAGATAAATCCCATAACAGTTATTGATTTAATCTGCTTAATAATTGATTAATCATACCTTCAGGTTTCATGATAATATCTAAAGCATACCTTACAAGTTTAGTAATATTTGTCTCATAGGTACTAATAGATCTATAATCCTTCTATTACAACTCATGGTATTTTTTGTCCATTTTCATATGAATAATACGTGGTAAATACTTGTTGATTAATAATATCTTAATCTCATACCACTTCATAGATTCAATTTCTTCATGTTGCTTTGATTTTTAAATAGGATGTCACATACATGACTTATCATTAAGTTAAATTTCATTTAATATCCATTCATGATTTGTTTTGGGGGTTTCCCAAGCATTTATGGAGGAATGGCTGAGTTTACAAGAATTGGGCCAAAATGTGAGCCCAATTCCAAATTTAAAAATAAATTTTGATTCCTTTATGACTCCTTCATTTTTTAAATTTTTTCATTTATTCCATTTCCTACTTGGAATCCTCTTACCTATGAACACCACCAAATTAATATGGACCATTTATAAATCTATAATCATGGTTGATTTGAGTTTTAATTTAATGGATTGGGCCTACCCGAAAGCCCATTTCGTGCATTAAAAATTGTTTTAATTTTTTTTATAACTCATTCAAGTTTTATGTTTTTTTGGTTATTACAACTCTACCTGAGCCCACATAACTAAGGTGTGCCCCTGTTCTCTCCTACCCCTATTTGGAGCTCAATAGAATCACAAAATTGGGAGAAACATCTCTGGATTACACAAATCGCCCAGATTTGAAGAGGTAAATTGATCCTTTCATAACTCTCTCTATTTTTAATATTTTTCCATATTACAGTTCCTGAATGATCTTCTCATCATTTTTATTACATCCCTTAAATTTTTAGATATTTTAACATTAAGAAACTAGTGGATTTTGGTTCGTTTTCTTCAAGATTGTTTTGGGAAAGTGTTTCTCTCTTCAATTCCTTCCTTCTATTTAGGGTTTCTTCACACATTCATGAATTTATAGAATGTCCCAAAGTTAGGGTTCTAAACTAGGGTTTTATTTGGTGTCTTATGTATCAAATATTGTGTTCTAGGGCAATATTTATCTTCCTTATGTTGTGGAAGTGGTGTGGTTGATGTTTCACACCATGTTTTGAGGGATTCTACACTTTTGGTAGGTGGTTCTATGTGTAAACAATTATTGATGAGTTATCATTATATATTTATTCATTTTTTTATTCCTCATTTGTTAGATGTTGTGTGAAAACTATTTATTATTGATTTTGTTAAGTGTTTAATTTTATAGTTTCTTTTTAACTTGAAATTGGGTGTTTTCATGTGTAACTCATGGGGAATTATTTTGGTGTATTTTATAACTTATGGAATTGGTTTACTAAATCTTGTTTGGCCGACCAATTATGGTTTGGTAATGTATTAGTGTCATGTGGGCCTAAAAAGTGGGTTTTTAATAGGTTTTATGTGTAAAACATTGTTATACTTCATGAGAGCATTTTATGAAAATGCGTGATTTCATTTGTATCTTTTGTGGTATTATTCAATGTGATTCTATAAAACATGAAAGTGGTTTTATAAATGTCCCTAGGGCTGAAAATTCTGTTTTGGATGGGAATTGGTATGGTTTTGGTCTTAAAATCTGGTTTTGAAATGGGTTTTGTGTGCAAGACATAGTTACACCACATTGGTTCTTTTTATAAATATTGTAAATGTTTTAGTTGGTTAAACAAAGTGGGAAAAGGGTGAATATGTACTATTTGGTGTGTGTGTTCACCTAATATGGGTTTTTGAAAGGTGAAGTGATGTTTTAAGATGTAAAATATTTTTAGAATGTTTTCTAAATTTCTGAAATGTTTTATTAAATTGTGATATTGGGTAAAAGCTTGTTTATGGGTTGTTTTGTGTATGTTTGGTGATAAAATGAATTTGAAGGTAAAAGGCTATTATGTGGCTTCTGTTTGTGGGCTGTTATGTGATGTGTATGACTATGTAAATGTTTTATAATTTTTTTTTAATAAATTTGTGGAATTTTTAATGAAATGTGAATGTGTTGTTGGCTATTTTGGTGTGAGTTGGATTTCAAAAACAATTTGAATGATAAGTGGACTTTTGTGACTTGTTTGGTACACATGTGGTATTTTTGGTGAATTTTTTATGTGGAAATGATATTTTCATGTGAAAAGTATATTTCTTGAATTGTTTAACTTGTTTGAGCACAAATGGAAAACCCATGTATCTAGGTGGGTGGACGTGTACTAGTATGCTAGTGAATCCATGGGGTTTTGCCTCAGTTTTACTTTGCAATATTGACTCTTAAAACACTAACTAAACTATGATAGTGATGATTGGGTACCACTTCGTTACGGGTATGTTCCCTACTAGTGGATCGTGCATGAGAACAGATATTTTTTATGGTTACTCTCATCGAGATACAAGGTACCTGAGACCCACAACGAGCTAGTGACTTGGGGTTATTTCCTATTGCTTGTGCTCATTAGTTACTTTGTGCTTACTATCGAAATATGGTATGGTTGGATGGAAAATTTAGTACTGTTTACATTATTTTTAAAAGTGTTCATTCTTAATGGTATCCCACTTGAAAACTATTTTAATTTTTAAGTTGCATCTTTTAGAAACTGTAACTAGTATTTCATGTTTATGAAAACTTACAAGATTTTCATCTTTGAATGTTTATCACAAGAAATATCTTTGTGGTGGTATCCTACTAGGTGTTGGATCACACCATAATTACACCCTTGGGTGTATGTATACTTGGTTATTTGTTTTGTCGCAGGTTGGGTATAGTTTTTAGAGAACGTGGTTTGGGTTTCTAGCAGGCCCATAGTGGTGAAGTCTTGTGGGGATTGCTTGAGGGAGGTACCTCTTGCCATGTAGATATTCTTGGGTTGCCTTATTTGGTTTTGTATCTTTTTAATGGTCTTTAAAAATAGTTTTAACTTATGTAATTCAGTTCTAAAATTTTGTAAAAGATGGTTTTAGTTGAAAAATCTGGATTTGTTATATTGAGTTTGTTTCTTGTTTAATGTTTATAAAATCAGGTTAATCGTTCCCAATTCTCATTATATGATACTCGGGCACTTGTTCTAGCTCGCGGGGATCAGGAACGCCCTTCGGGCCTTGTCACGGGCCGGGTTTGGGGCTGAGTTTGGTGGCTACCAGATTTGGTTCATGAAAAAATGGTATCAGACGCTATACCAATCCAGAAGTGCTTAGGCACAGCTTGGGTTTGAGGATTGGGGTCCACAATGAGGGCTTTGTGCTTTAAAGGGGTGTATAATGTAACACCCCTAGAAATGTGAGACATAAAAGGCTAAATGTTACTACCCATGTCAACAAGGTGAACCTTTCTTTTTGGGAGCCTACCTGATTAGAACTCCATTGTTAAGCATGTTTGGCTTGGAGTAGTAATCAGGATGGGTGACCTTCTTGGAAGTTTCCCAAGGTGTGTGTGAGTAAGGAAAAAGCACTCTGAAAGAACATGTGTTGGTGTGTGGGCACAGTCATTAGTCTGATAGGAGACCCTAGTAAGTAATAGCCTATTGTGTGCTGTTAAGGGAACCAAGGTATTACAGGAGACCCATGGGGTCGGATGAAAATGATCATGGCCCGAGGAGGAAGGTCGTGACGAAATGGTATCCGAGGAGGTTCAAGTTAACTCTTTGGGTTATGTTATTTGGGGAATACTAGGGTTAGTTTGGAGTTAGGATTTTTATGACTTGGTATTCAGGTTATGGGTGGTGTGCTTGATCACCACACCTCATGACGGGATTCAAGTCACCAGGGGAATTTGGTACTTATCTAATTCCTTTGGTTTTATTCGTTTAATGATGATTAATGGAAATGAAAAGAGAGTTGGGTTAGTGGTCTCATTGAGCTCACAGGTCCTGGAAAGACATGTGGGGCTAGGGATATTCCCATGAACACTCTCGGTGATAGTGAAGTGATTGGAATATGGCCACCAACCATATTCCCAAGTCACCCACTAAAACTTGTTTCCTCTCGCATTGTCTTGTGTTCTTTATTTTAGAAATCTTGGAATTTTGGTTTTAAAGTGACTTGGTTTTAATAAGTGTAAAGTTTTTATGAAATTATTTTCTAATAAAGATGGAATGGTTTGATTTATGAAATGGTGGAACTGAACTTTCAGAATTATTTTGAAATGGAAAATGGTGTTCTTACACCCATTTTGAATGTGGATATTATACTGAAGTTGGTTCTGAAAAAGTTTTTCCAATAGAGTTTTATAAACGATCCAAGGGTGTTTTAATGGGATGAGATGATATGAAATGGATGTGAATAACATGGAAGTGAGTTCTTGTCTAAATGGGTGTGTCTTTCTGAAAAGTTTAGTAAGATTAAAATTGGGATTTTGATCTCCTAGTTAGCAGTTTTGAGAAAAAGGATGTGTTGGTTGTCCGTTTTACTTTTAAAAAGTAGAAAGAATCTTTGTTTTAAACTTTGGTATTTCCATGAGTGACCACATGCATGGGGTTATATGGGATGATGGATGGTTGATGGCATGACTGGATGAGTGATGGGATGGATATGAGGAGGGTGCCCAGTGTGGCACAAAAACATGCATGTGTGAGGCCCATGGGGTACCATTGGTGGATATGCTTACTGCTGAACCGTTTGTTTTCAAAGAAATGGTTTTAAAGAAAAACATGATGTCTTAATGAATAGTTTTGGATGGTTTGTATTATTTTTGAATTTTTTTTGATGTTGTGGGATGGTTTGAGTCCAAGAACCCCTCCTGTTTGAACTGTGTTTTGGGTTAGTGTTTGGTCGGTAAGCTGTGTTGTAGGGACGGTTAGTGGTCTCTTATAAAAAATGTTTTGGGACGCCTTTACTATGGTTCCCTTCATGTGTTTGGATCTGGTTTGTGGTACATCTTGACCAATGGACCATCTTTGTTGGGTCCTTGGGTTCAATCATTGGATAAGGTATGCCCCATTAAGGGTTAGTGCACAACTGAAGTGGAACCCAGATTGTTTCGCCGTTTTAAGTCCCTCCAGTTGATCAATATAAGGAATATTTTTCTTGAGATTTTTATATTGAGTCAAAACCCTTTACTTTCATGGTTTTGTGTATCCTCTTGTAGTGGGAGAGTGATCATGGAAGGTCTAAAGAGACCTTCGCTTCTTAAGTTTCATCATTTTCCTAAGTTGGAAGTGTTCTGGGGTTGTTAGCATGGATGTGTATCTATATTGTGTCTAAGAGGTCTTCTCAGTCCATTGTAGTCTCTTCGAAGAAGGATTTCACATTAAACTACTAGTGTGGTAAATGTGGTCACAAGATTATATTGTGGACACTTTCTAGAATTGTGTGTTGTTTGGGGATGTTGTATAAGGTCCCTCTCTATGCATTGTTTATATTAGTCACAATGGTCATGTTCGGTGACTCCTTGTGATGTCATGTGCTCGATTGACCATAAAGGTGAAATTCATGAAATACTCAGAGAGTATCTGTTATGTTGGGAGAATTTATCAATTGTAGAAACGTCAAAATCTTTCTTTCTTTTAGGAAGGTGAGTATATGTATTATTTTCCTCTATTATTTCTCACCCAAAGAAACAAGGTCTGATTTGTGTGCATCTTCTAAGCCCTTGTTTCAGTGAAATATTGGGATATGGTACAATGATTTTGGAATGTGTTATGTCTTAGATGTCTTATCGGGGATTGCATTGTTGTTCTTGGTGGCACCGAAAGAATAATTCTCATTCAGTGGGTTTCCATGGACTAACTGCAAGGCCGATGATGCTTCGATCATTTGAGCTCCATCCATAGGTCTCAGAGAGAAGTTGGCTCGTTGTTAGGGGAAATCCCATGGGTTGTTTAAACCCTTATACAATTTCATATCCTTAGTGTGAAAGATAGAAAGAGGTTAAAACTATGGTGTCATCATATTTCTTCTATTGTTCTTGTTCGGTGGAAATAGGTGGAAGGACTTGTACCCATGTCATCTCCTAATGTCATTCCATCCCCCATTGGTTTCTATTGATTCATTGGAGAATGGTTGGAAATTTTTCTATACTATTTGAGCACAGATTTGGTGCACGATTAGTAGTGAAAGTGTGCTAGGAATCCATGTAGAATGAATGATATGCATAGTTAGTGCACAGCTTCCCAAACCATATGGACTAACCATGCACCCTTCCCAAATATTTAATTTTTTTTTGGGTCTTTCTGTGCTGTCCCATGCTGGTCGGTTAAGATGGCTAGTTCTTATGGTGGGGAGACCCACTATGATTCTCAAGTATGTTCCTTCAAAAAATTTTAATGTATTTCTACCCTTTGTAATAGAAAGTTCGTTTATGCCTCCCCCTATTAGTGTCCTGATTCTGTCTCAGAAAAATATAGGTTATCTCTACTAGTGGGGAGCCTATTTGTGTTCCCCCACACCAATAACTCAGATTTATCCATGTTCTGGTATTGGTTGTAGGTAGTCTCTTTTAGAACTATCTAGATTCCAATATCTTCCTTGAGTAAACATTGTTATTGGAGATCACCCAATGGTTAAGTTAAATTAAGGTAAGTGTAACATTTTTTGAAGTTTTTTTTCGTTTAGGTGAATTGCTTGAGTCTTGTTCAGGTAAGTGTTTGAAGAGTTTTCTTTTAGGATAAAGTATGAATATGAATTATCATTCCTGGAAAGTGGTGTACGTTTTTTTGTGAGGGTAATCCTTCCTTAATAGATCACTGGATGTGTTTTGGCCTTTGGGGGTGAAGCATGGCAGAGAAGTACATCTTGATTTATCGGTTGGGTTTGGTTTTTGTATTTAGACTTACTGTGGCTTTCTGGAAATAGATATTTTCATGGTGGGGAGGATTTTCACGTAAATGATGTATTTTAAAGGTACATTTCATTTAATTTCCATTCATACTTTGTTTTGGGGTTTTCCAAAGATTATATGGAGGAATGTGTGAGTTTTCATGAATTTGGCCAAACTATGAGCCCAATTCCCGGTTTGAAAATAAATTTTGATTCCTTTATAAAGCCTTCATTTTTTCAAAATTTTTCATCCATTACAATTACTAATTGGCATCCTCTAACCTATGACCACTACCAAAAGTAATTTGGACCATTTATAAATCTATAATCATGGTGGATTTGAGTTTTTATTTAAGGGATTGGGCCTGCCTGAAAGCCCATTTCCTGCATTAAAAATATTATTTAATTTTATTATAAATCATTCAATGTTTAATTTTTTTGGAGATTCCAACTCTCCCCAGAGCCCACTTAAAAAAGGCGCTCCCCCGTTCTCTTCTCCCACAATTTGGAGATCAATAGAATTGCAAAAATGTGTGAATCGTCTCTAGATTTCCAAAATCGCCCAGATTTAAAGAGGTAAATTGATCCTTTCATAACACTTTCTATTTTTACTTTTCCTCCCATTATAGTTTCTAAATGATCTTACCATCCTTTTTCGAACCTCCCTTAAATGTTTAGCTATTTTAAAATTCAGATAATGGTGGATTTGTGGACGTTTTCTTCATGATTATTTTAGGAAAGTGTTTCTCTCTTCAATTCCTTCATTCTCCTTAGGGTTTCCTCACACTTTCATGAATTTATAGAATGTACAGAAGTTAGGGTTTGACCTAGGGTTTTATTTGGTGTCATTTTTATCAAATAATGTTGTCTAGGGATGGATTTATCTTCCTTTTGGTGCGGTGGTGGTGTGGTTGATGTTTCACACCTTGTTTTGAGGGTTTCGACACTTTCAGAAGGTGGTTCCATGTGTAAAAAATTATTGATGTGTTAGCTTTATATATTTATTAATTTTCTTACTCCACATATTTTGGGTGTTGTGCAAAAATTGTTTATGATTGATTTGGTTAAGTGTTTAATTTTATAGTTGTTTATTAATTTGAAATTGGGTGTTTTCATGTGTAACTCATGGGGTATTATTTGGGTGTATTTTATAACTTATGGAATTGGTTTAATAAATCTTGTTCTACCTAAAACTTATGGTTTGGTAATGTATTAGTGTCATGTGGGCCTAAAAAGAGGATTTTTTAATAGTTTTGACGTGTAAAACATTGTTATACTTCATGAGATCATTTTATTAAAATGTGTTCTTTCATTCGTAGATTTTGTGGTATTATTCAATGTGATTTTATAAAACATGAAGGTGGTTTTATAAATTTACCTAGGGCTGAAAATTCTATTTTTGATAGGAATTGGTATGGTATTGGTCTTAAACGAGGGTTTTGAAATGGGTTTTGTGTGCAAGACATAGATACCCCACTTGGGTTCTTTTTATGAAAATTATAAATGTTTTAGTTTGTTAAACAAAGTGGGAAAATGGATCATATGTATTGTTTGGTGTGCGTGTTCACATAATATGGGTTTTTGAATGGTTAGGTGATGTTTTAAGATGTCAAATATTTTTAGAATGTTCTGTAAATTTTTGAAATGTTTTATTAAATTGTGATGTTGGGGAAAAACTTGTATGTGTGTTGTTTCGTGTACGTTTGGTGATAAAATGATTTTGGAGGTAAAAGGGTATTATGTGGAATGTTTTTGTGGGATGTTATGTGATGTGTATGACCTTGTAAATGTTTTATAAAATTATTTAATAGATTTGTAGAAGTTTTTAAGAAATGTGAATTTGTTGTGGGCTATTTTGGTGTGAGTTGGATTTGAAAATCAATTTGAATGAAAAGTGGACTTTTGTGACCTGTGTGGTATAGATGTATGGTGTTTGGTGAATTTTTGATGTGGAAATGATATTTTTAGGTGTAAAGTATATTTCTTGACTTGTTGAACTTGTTTGAGCACAATGGGAAAACCCTGGTATCTAGGAGGGTGGACATGTACTAGTATGCTAGTGCATCCGTGGGGTTTGTCCTCAGTTTCACTTAGAATGATTGATGGTTACAACTCTAACAAAACTATGTTGATGATGATTGGAGAATAATTGGTTATGGTTAAGTTCCCTACCAGTGGCTGGTGCATGAGAATAGATATTTCTGATGGTTACTCTCACCGAGATACGAGGTACGTTTGACCCACAACGTGGTAGTGCCTAGGGGTTATTGCCTATTGCTTGTGCTCATTAGTTACTTTGTGATTACCATAGAAATATGGTATGGTTGGATGAAAAATTCTATAGTTTTTAGATTATTTTTAAATATGTTTACTCTTAATGATATCCCACTTGAAAACAGTTTTAATTTTTATGTTGCATCTTTTAAAAATTGTAACTAGCATTTCATGTTTATGAAAACTTCAAGATTTTCATCATTGAATATTTATAACATGGAATCTATTTGTGGTGGTATCCTACTGGGAATTGTCTCATACCTTACTTACACCCTTTGGTGTATGTAGACTTTGTTATTTTTATTGTCGCAAGTTGGGTACAGTTTTTAGTGCTAGTGGTTCGGGTTTCTAGCAGGTCCATTGTGGGGATGTCTAGTGGGGATGGCTTGGTGGAGGTACCTCTTGCCATGTAGAGGTTCATGGCCTATCCTTATTTGGTTTTGTACATTTGTAATGGTCTTTAAACATAGTTTAAACTTATATAATTCAGCACTGAAATTTTGTAAAAGACAGTTTTAGTTGAAAAATCCATATTTGTTTTATTGAGTTTGTTTGTTGTTCAATGTTTATAAAATCGGGTAAATCATTCCCAATTCTCATTATATGATACCTGGGAACTTGTTCCAGCCCATGGGGACTGGGAACTCCCTTTGAGCCTTGTCAGGGGCTGGGATTGGGGTCGAGTTCAGTGGGTACCAGATTGGGTTTGTGACATAGGATTCTACCACTAATCTACTACTCATTCAATACGATAGACAACTATATAATGTTTCTAATGTTATGAAAAATAAAGGAAGGAAAATTTCATTTCAGTGGTTCTGATCCATTACTCAATGACTAATGGACCAGTGGACCCAAAAAAAAAATTAGTTGAATGTTTCCTCAAAAAGGACTCAACAGAATGTTGTTTTGTCATTTTCTCCTTTGGTAGACCATCTTGATTTACAGCTTGAGAAATTTGGGTGAGAATAACAATAAGATTTGGAATTATAGCCCACATATCATTTCGTGTCTGATTATGAAAACCATTTCATTTTCCATCACATTAATCATGGACATGATTCCTTTATGTTCCATCCTCTGATAAAAAGGCAAATCACAACATATGAAAAAATAGTCATAGTAGAAAACCATATAATAAGGAAAAAACATTTATTGGAAGTCTAAATCATGAAAACTTCTTCAATAACAAATCATGTTTAACCAATATCATTAAAAAACATTAGGATTTTTTCTTAAACATAGACTTATCCACAATATTATTAACATGGTTTTCACATTATAGTTTCCAAAGGATAACTAAACCCAACTCAAATACCAACTATATAAATTAAATCTATTCATAATTGGTTATTACATCTTAATAGATAAATATTAATTATAGAAAATTATGATCCATTAAAAAATTATTTAGGTCTATTATCTTTGGAATCATGGAAAAAAATGAATTGTTCATAAAATATCTATATTGTATCTCACTAAGATCATAATCTATATCAACCTTTTTAGGCATATCATAAATAAAACCTTTGCTCATAACATTTTGAAAGGAAACATAAGATAGTGTGATCTCTAATGCTCGTTAAGTATAAAAAGGTGTGATATCAATGATCATATAAGAATAAAATGAGAAAAATGGTAAGATAACATGATCATAACACTTGGAATATATACCATAAAAATAATAGATCATAATATTGAGTCATGAAATAATGCTTAGTATTTTTTAAGACATTAATCATAATATAATAAAGGAACATGATCAATTAGATCATTAGTAAGTCATAATATAAGGAATTGTGGCATACACATAAGCATAAAAAAATATTTCCTTAGTGGTTATTTATATTTTGTAAAACTGTCAAAGTTGAATGGGTTTACTCCCCAAACCATCACTGTAGTTAAGTTTCACTCCCAAGTCTATGATAGTGGAAAACATTCCTTACCGAGCTGGGTTTACTCCCCATTCTAGTCTTATTTATCTAATGAGATATCAATATTAACCTAATGAATTAGAGGGAGAAATAGTCCCAACCCATGAATTGATGATAATCATGCATCTATGTGAAAAAAGATCATAAATAATTCACCATACTAGAACCCATGAGGAGAAACAAGTTTCCCAAAATTTTCATTATATAAAAACATGTTTAAATGAAACATGTTTCCCAATGATTTCTGCATTTTATTATATAATATCCTAGGGAAAAAGAATGAATTTCAAAAACATATTGTCATCATATTCCTAAACCATTTGAGGAAAGAATAATAATGGTATCCTAGGATCAAATACCTTGTAGATTATAAGTAACATCATAGGATTCCTTCTTAGATGGAAAATTATTTTCAAGGAACCCTTGGATAATTCTTTGAGGAAAATAACCTTTCAACTTTGAAAATAACTTTTTACAATATGTAATATATCACAAAATATTAAAGAAACCATTTATGTTAAAAATAACTTTAGAAAATTATAAAGGAATATTTAATGTGTTGAGTAGTCTTGGATTAGGGAAATTATTTTCATTTCATATAACTTTAATGAAAATATTCCTTTCTCATTTTTTTACAAATAAAAAATTACCTCATTCAGAAAATGAAAAGATGATTCTTTTAGAACATTTTTTAAAAATTAAAAAAATTGTAAAAATTAATCAAAAAAAAAGATAATAATAAAAACTTGTTTTAAAATATTTTAATATAACATGAATATGAAAGAAAATGGGTTTTAAACTGAAGATAGAAATGAAGTTGATTTTTCTTAAAAAAAAATTCAATCTATTGTTCACATAAATTAAAGAAAATGAAAGGAAAAAAATGTATTTTTAATAAATATCTATATGATGTGAAATTTATTTTGTTTCTTGAGATAAAGATCACAATATTTCATTATTGAAATCTTAGTCGTAAAATATCCAAATATATAATTATATTTTAATCATAAACCCTCTTAAATCAGGTCTATGTTCCATCATAAATTTTAGAATATCCTTTATAATAAATTTAAATTTTACTATACATTTATATGAGAGTCATTTTAATACTTAATAAATCATATATGATATATTTATTAAATTTCAACAAACCCTTTTATTAATTATTCCATATTAAAATCATCATTTATAGGTGTTAACTATTTCATTTAACATGAGTATTTGAGTTCAATAGTTAAGGTATTTGTACATTTTTCATGGTTACATATTCCATAGAGTATTAGTAATTATGTAAATAGAATATATATATATATATTAATTATATAAATATTTATTTTTATCCATAATTTTTTGAGATATTAAAATTAATTACAATGTTAATGGAGATCATAAGTTGTACGTACACATAGACACTATTTTCATGTTTCAATAGATGGAATGAATGAATGGTAACTATTAATTAAAAATTAAAATATCATTATTATATAATATATATTAATCAAATTTATCCTCATTACAATACATATAAATTATACATGAAAAATTAATAGCATCACTTTGTGGAGGTGGTAGTCCACACATACGCAAGAGTGATGTTATCCCTTCACAAAATATTGAACGGTATGAAGATAGAAATAATATGATCATTCCAAAAGTTTAATTTTTTCATTAATATCATATATAAATATTATTCTAGTCATTATAACCATTGATAATGTTTTTGATGAAAAATTGATTGTATCGCTACGTGAAGACGGTAAGATGTTTGTACCCACAAACGATACTTTATCTTCTCATTTCATAGAAAAAGGTTGTATAATGGAGTTTGAATAATAGTTTTAAAATAATATTGATATTGAATTATTATTTTATGATAAATAAAATTTATTTATATGAGGTAAATATTATTAGAAAATAAAGTGATCGGTTAAGGAGATTACCTCTTCTTTGAAACAACTCCATCAAATCTTCTCTAAAGGGAACTAGGTTTGGTCTTTTTAGAATAAACACACCTCTAAAATGTGTCTAGGGAAGTTTATGAGAGAAATTAGTAGAGTTTTCACGATCTATATGGCTCAAAGATGCATGATTAAGCGAGGGAGGATGTTCCCTTTTGTATTTGAGGTGCGAGGTACTTTTGGAATTTCTCAAAAGATTAAATTATATTAAATTAATTGTCAAGGAAAATTCATCTAAATGGATTTTAATACAAATACAAGGTAGTATAATATTTTAATACCATAAAATAATATAATTTATACATGTTTTGGTTTCATTTTAAATCAAATCATTTTGATTAGCCCTTAGGGAACCAATTTTATTTTTAATTACGGTAACAAAGTTTTCATTATTAAAGGGTTGTAATTTTTAAATACAATGTCCAAATTGGACCATAAATAGTTAATTTAGGAAACTTTTGACCAAATCATATCCAAATTGTCTTATTTAAACATTGTTATGGTTTTTAAATAATTTAATAAAATATTATTTGAAAAAATATACCATTATTGTCAATTTGGACACTATTCACATAGTTTGACTCTAAATACATAAAGATAATGTTTTAATCCAAAAATTAATATTTTAGCATAATATTAATATGTCTTATTTAACAAAAAAATTAATTAAAAAATAGAAATTACTCAAATTATATCACTTTTATTAATTATTTTCCCATTAACTGAATAAATACTATTTCATCATTTGTTTAGAATTTAAGATAATCATATAATACCTATACATTAGAAATAAATTACCTATCATGAATATAATTTAATTATATACGAAAAGGATATTAATATTTGTTAATAAAAAAATTTGGTCTTTATTTAAGCACATAAAGGCTATTTAAAACTAATAGAGTTAAAAATTTGTTACATTGTCTAATTTAAGGAATATATAAGTCATTTTAATGGAAAAGATTAAAATAAAATATACTTATAATGATTAATGAATTTAGGTTCAAATTTAATTCATTGGAAAAGAATTAGGTTTAAAAATAACATCCTTATAAATTATTTTTAATCAAGATTAACCACATATACCCTTTACCAAGGTGATAAATTTCATAATAGTTACTATTCATATTGACAAAAAAGAGCCATATTTATAATATTTAACCCTCATAATTTTAAATATTTAATTAATTTTATGTTATTACATGATTGTATATGGTAGAAATATTTTTAATGTTTGTTGGGAGAATGTGACAATAATGACATTTAAAAATTCATTAATCATAATACTAGATTTATTTTTATCCGTTTCCTAGAAACACATTTTAGGAATTTTTAAAAAAATTCATAAAGTAAAAAATATAAACATTTCATTAAAATAATTCACCAATAGTGATCAATTTAATTTATTAGGAAAAAAATAAATTACAAACATAAAAACATTTTCTCAGAAAACATCTCTATTATTTTCAGTTATAATTAATTAATGAATAATGAATTCATTTTATATCTGTATAGAAAATATATTTATATAATTTAACTAGACCTATTAATTCTCTCTAATCCAATGACTAGGTGATAGTAATATTTTAATAGTATATCTCAGTTAATCTAAACTCACTATTGCGTGTGACACACACTTTCAAATAAATCCAAATATTAAAAGGAAAATTTATCATAAAAAAATATTGAGGTGTTATAAAATTTTTAAACCTTAATTATTTAAATGAATGTGTTATACATTTCTGGAATCCAAATGTAGATGAACACCATCTCATGTACTATAGAACGTTGTGCGAAACATTCCAATAATTTATTTCCTTAAAAACAATTCATGTCTTCTCAAAGCATAAAAAATATGTAATGGAATAATGCTACATGAATTAAAGACATTTCTTAGTTGGTTATTCCTTTATATGTACTATAAAATAAGACATTTTATGCACAACATATTGATTTTTTAATTGTGGCACATAATGATAGGCTGGGTCTATCCTGTGATGGTTTTAATCTATTTGTTCAAATTCTTACTTCATATAGAACATTGAAATTTTTTATTCTGTTTTTATAAAATTAAATCATGTATGTGTGAATTTTTTTTTAATTTTATTGACTTTACTAATATTCAGACCTTCTAGTCATGGAAATGATATAGATGTTTACCAATAACCTTTGATATAAGAGTTGAAGCATCTTTGGGATATTGGTGTGTGCGCCCTTGATGCTTCATCAAAAAATATGTTTCGTATTATTACTACCCTTATCTAAACTATAAATAATTTTCATACTTTTGAAATGATTTAAGTATTAAGAATTAATGGAAAACTATCATGTCCTTTTTTATGAATAATACATGACCTTGAATACATAAATATTATCTTAGTTTCCATTTCATGGGGTGTCAAAGATTATTTCCAATGAATCATTTATACATGATCAATTATAGAATGTTAGGTAATACTATTTACATCTAACAACCACCTCAATATATGTTTTAAAATAATGTTATTAATGAATTGAAAGTTTTCATTTTTTTAATCAAGAAATTTCAGATGAAATCTAAATAAAGGAAGAATATTGGCTATGAATCCACTAAAAATTAGAAAAAGAAAATATCTTTTGGGGGTTATATATTGTTAAAAAAATTTACATATTTATTTACATGTAATTCACATTGAGAGAAAATATATGAAAAATTATACTTTCAATTCCCATAAATATAAAATGGAAAAAAAGATAACTTACGATCTCAACGTGGCTTCTTGGAATGCGATATTCAATTATAATTTCATCCTATGTATATCGGGGGAAAAAATGGAAAGTTACTTCTAAATATTATGTGATGAAAACATTAGAGAAAAATAATTTTTTTGAAGTATTGGATTATATCATGTATCCTGATGGTTATTTAAGAGATATATCTTAATGAGTTAATGGAAGGGAGTAGAAACTAAAGTCTTTAAAAACACATGAATATCGCACCATTATTTATGATTTTTATCTAATATAAATCCAAAATTCACTATCCAATATTGTACGGGTAATGGTGATTCAATTTTTTCTATATTTATAGAGACGTTTTTTCTAAAAGTTTATCCATGTCCTTCTTGACCAAAATGTCGAAAGAGGCACCATTAATTTTGTGTGAGTTAGAGAAACTTTTTCCTCGATCATTTTCACTTGAATTCTACCATTAATAGTCTATATTCTAATAGAAAAAAATCTAGGGGGAGGGGTATTTACTTTTTAGTGGATATATTATAAAAAATATATTTTGAAACCAATATAAGATATCCAGAATAAGATTAATTCCAAAAGTTACATTGTGAGAGGTTATCAAGTTCAAGAATGTATTATTTTTTGTTTAATTTGATTATATGATTTGAGAACAAGATATAACTGAAAAATGAGATAATAAGATGATAATTATATGAAAATTACCCCTCATTTCCATCTCTTTTCAAAACAGGAGGAATATATGGGTCACATACATTGGCTCTATTGAATCATGACGAGCTAGATATGGCACATCACACAGTCATATTTAACTATGGTTTGTTCGATGACTCAATCGAGTAAGTAATTTTAATATGTATATTCTATCTCAAACTAAACCATTTCACATATACATTAATATTTTATTATCATTTTATATAGAACCATGAACAAATTATAAGTATAGTTTATTGTTTTTTTACTTTAATGAGGAGAGATACTTTTCATAACAATGAGTTTCCTTCTCGGTTGAAATCAATGGTACAAAAATTAAATTTATCTATATACAATTTAGATATTCTTTTAATTTTATTATTCAAACATATTAATGGTATTGATTTTACTTGTTGACTCTTACCTTAAATAATTAATATTATTGGATTTTGGTCTCAATTATTTTGTTCTTGAATGAAAATATTTAATTATAAATGCATATAAATTTATTAGAACAGATTGAGTGGTAAATATAAGAGTAGACCACGATGGAATTATATTAACTAAAATAATGTACTATTATTTTAGTGCATCATATAGTAGGTCTCCATTTGAAAATGTTTCTTATTATGAATTTGTTGACAATATATAGTTATTTGATTTCTACTCTCATGGTTGTGCCTCTTAGATGAAATGAAAATGGTTTGATTCAATGTCATGAAAAAGTCTATTTGTTGATGAATTTGGATTTAGATTTATTAACTTTACTTAGTTATTTGTTACCAATAAACCATATCTTTTGGAATCAATGAAAAAATAATAATTTTATGTGAATGATTTTGTGAGACCTGATTATGTTTCCATTGTTGATGTTATAAAAATACATATATTTGATGATAGTGGGGAAGAAATTAACACCATTCCTGGAATTATTGGTGTTGACCAAAATATCATATTTGAGAATTTAAATTATTCAATTATGATAATTTATGTTGAAACTGAAGTAGTGGTTGGTAATACATAGATGCAACCATATATGTTCACAGTTCATTTAGTTAAACATGATGTGGGCTTCTCAGATTTTGTTGTAATATAATTACAATAATTTTATTTTAGATTGGAATGAGATTTTTTTTATTTTGTTTGTTTTTAATTTATTTTATTATATTTATTTCAATTCATAAATATGGTTTAAAATGGGGTTTTAAAACATTTATAACATGGTTCTAAATAACAGTTTCTATAACACGTCATGATATTGTTTATGTCATGTTTAACTTCTATGTTGTATATAGAATATTCAGAAACAATTTTTAAAAATTATACATTTCATTCTTATTTATATTATGAAGGATAATGATGAAATTTTATAGAAGATACTATTTGATAATTATCAATTAATGTTCCGACCTTGGGATGCCTTATATAGACCCCTTAGTGAGTATAATAATTGTAATATTTTTCTAGTACATTAAATATAGTTTCATATTTTTATTCTTCATCGAATTTATTTTTGGGACATTAATCTGAACTAGATATGACCTCTCATAAGACTACTAGAAGGGGTTATTGAAATGGATAATCAAGTGACGGTACTACTAGAACTGCACAGAGCACACGTCATACTCGTTCACACCTAGACCCACTAGGAGACATCCTAACTGCCACACTTTATCCTCCTCTAATGGGGCCTCTAGTGATGATCCCAAATATGCCACCATCACAATATTATTTAGGATCTAATTATCATATACCATTTCTATATCATATGATTTATCCACATCTCTTTTATTCTTATCCTACCATATTTACAATGACTCAATTGTTTACTTATATCTATATAACGTCATTGATTTTTCTCTATGAGCTTCCACTACATTTCATGTATATGACCCACTACATGGATTAGTACATTTACATCCTTCAGAGGATACTAATCTATAAAATCATATAGATCAATCAGAGACTAAGTATTTTCCTAAATCATTTTTATTATAAGTGTGTCAAATTATATCACGTCAATTTTTTAGTTTTACTTTTAATGTATTGGAATATTTTTATCTTATTCAATGTGATCTTATAATATAATACCTGTTCACACCTATATGTGTGAATCCAAGAACCATAAATAAAAAATAATGATAGAATTAAACGAAGAAAACTAAATGATAGGTAAAATACCAGAGAATGTAGATGTTTTGTTGAAACTTTAACCAAGTACAATGATATCATTATTGTGAAAAAAGTATCATATATGCATATCGATAATCAAATCAAAGAGAATGAGTGGGGGGAGATATGGGAGAGATAATTTCCTAAATTTATATCTATTTTTTTATATGAATTTATATATATATCACATCGTTGATTGAACTTTCCTGACCATCAAGATGCTATGGTCGCATAAATGCCTAAACACGTGGGAATTGTATCATTTATATAATTAAGGGGTATATATTGGTTAGAAGAGTAGATTTGGATCTGAGTTAGAGGGTGTACCAAGATTAAATGAATTTCCAATGATAGAATACTGATAAATGGTCATATATTGTAAGATTAATGTCTTTAATGAATTTTAAAACATTAATTGTTTTAATTGAAAATTTAATACTTACTAATTGCATTGATTTTTTTAGGATGCATCAGAAAAATAAGTACAACAAGGATAATTTGATTTATATGTACACTTTGGGGTGAACCACAATAAAAAATCATGAGAGGAACCAGGAACTTTTTATAACCAACTGAGTTTTACTTGGCACTAACACAACTAAAAAAACCAAATATTTATTGATATTAACCAAATATATGTTAATTAATGTAAATTTAATAGAATCAAAACTTATATAATCAAAAAATATATCTTGTGACTTATAGAATAATACCCAATAAAAAAATTAGAGTCAATCCTAATTTAATAAATTTAACCATATATAATCAAAACGAAACCAGTCATGTCCAATAAAACCCACCCAATAATGAGTTGGACCAAACCAATCAAAAGAGACTAAAAACGTATTAAACTAAAATAACTAGAGGTTAATAAATTTAAATTTAATGAAATCATACTAGAGATAAACAACTATATGATCCTTTCCTTAATAAAACAATACACACATATACTAATTAGATCAAATTTTCATGACCAAAAATAATGTAAACTATATTGATTATAACTAAACAAATAAAAAATTTGGTAAATTGAATCATTATGAATTGAACGAATGTTAAATGTACAAAATCATACCAATTGAAAGGCATGAAAACACATTGAATATATTATAACCATACCAAAAATACAAAACAAGATGCAAAAGAACTAACTCAACCCATAAAAAAACCATACAAATACAACTCATTGATAATAGAACTAAATGAAATTTATTCAAATAAAATCAAAATGATTTTAATGGAAATAAAAACAACTAAGAAATACGATACAAAACCAAGGAAAACCAAATAAAATTAAATTAAATTTAAATTAATTGAAATGAAACAAAAAACATAAAATTACTTATATGGAACCAAATTGATAATATTTGAATCATAATTAATACAACTGGATATAAAAATGTGAAATCACTCTAATTTTTCTTTAACAAAAACTAACTCAAACCTATTTAATTCATTAAAAAATAAATGAAAATGGTTAAAACTATATTAACAATCCTATCCAACCTAACTCAACACAAAATGTAATTAAAATAATATGAATAAACCATGGTCAAAGTAATAAATGTTTATAAAATAAAATTTTATTTGGGGTTTATATAAATTTAGTATTATTAAATAATGTATTATTATAGTAATAAATTCTATTTTTTAAAAGAAATATTGGGTATAAAAAGAGATATTCATCAAGTTGAATTGTTTTTATCAAGTACGAGGAAAATATATGGAATTTTTGTATAACAAATCGGTATTTTCATACAAAAATGTCATATCTTTTTAGATAAATATTTAATGAATTTCAAAAACATATTCATGAGGATGGTAATGTATTAGAGTCTTTGGATACTAGGTACATAATCTTCTTATTTAGTGAAAGATATTCCAAATCTCACACAAAGATCTCCCGCTTCCTGTACTTTTCATAAACATACCCTACTTAATTCCACATATTATAACCTAGGGAATGGAATTAAAGAAATGGTGAGATCATAATCTTATTAAGGTTAATCGTGGGTGATATCATTCTATGATCATATAAAATCATAAGATAAGAAAAAGGGTACGATATCATGAGCATAACAATTGAAAACTATATCATTCATATCAAGGATCATAACCATGAGTCATGACACAATGATTGATAGTTCATAAGACAAGAATTTTAAAGGAATTAATTAACATGTGAAATGAGAACATAACATTGGTATAATACATATATTTGTAGAGAAAACATAAGCATAGAATCCCATATGTCAAGGATACCCACGAAGACTTTCCAAACATGTTTGAATTAGGCTAACCATTAGTATATCCTATTTTTTAGGATTGGTATACCCACTCATATAACCTATGCGATCATAAAATTTTAATCATAACCAAATAAATTGGATGGAGATATGTGTCCCACCCAGTACATAATGAATTAATACAAGTGTGTTCCATAAGATGATAAAATAATCATCATATCATAACTCACAAAAATAAATGGGATTCATAAAAATTTCATAATATTCAAACCCATGAAAAGCTAATGAGTTTCAAAAAAATTCAAAATTTCATAATAGCATAACCCATGAAAAAAGTAACAAGTTTAATAAACTTATTATCATTATAAAAGTAAAACATTTAGAGAATGAATATGAATGGTACCCTTGGATAATATCCCCAATAACTGAAAAGTAATATGAACATATTCCACCATAGATTGAAAATTATTTTAAAATATCACTTGGAATACTTTTTGATTAAGATATAATTTCCAATTTGAAAAAAATATAACAAAAAAAGTTTTAAAATCATTTTCTTTGAAAATAGAAATATAAACCTATAAAAGAATCAATAAATATTATTTTTTTTAAAAAATATTGAATAAAATATCATTTCCAATTTGAAAAACACTTTTTTAAAACATAATAAATTTTAAAAATAAATTTCTTTGAAAATAAAATTTGAAACATATGAAGTAATTATTAAATATAATTTATTTGTTTAAGAAAACATCGATATAGAAGAAAAAGGTTTTTTGATCAATGAGAGAAGTAAAATTTGATTTTTAATTACAATATTCTTTCTATATATTTATAATTAAAATATACAAAAATGAAAATCAATGTAAATTATGAAGAAATAACTATAGGGGAAGAAAATTTAGGATTTTCTTGAGAGATAGATAATAATATTTCATCAGTGTTAGAGTGATCATAAAAAATCCCAATAAAAAAATGAGAGTAAAACTTCAATCAATTTACACTTTGGTAACATCATAATCGTAATCCACGTGAAAGATATATCCTATAATGGAAATTTAATTCACCTTAATTTTCTAGAGAATCATCCAAAATGAATTTTATGGCTATTACGTACACCCCAAAAAAGAAACACATAGTGAATATAGAATGTGTCTCACAAAAAATCAATATGAGACATAAATCCATTACCATACAACATTAATTCCTTTATACACATTATAAATAAATATATATTAGATATATGTTTATTATAAATATATTACTGAACTATACTCATATGTATGATACCATATATATATTTTACTCATGAATTTGTTTCCCAATTTATTAGAAACTTCTTTTTAAAATCACATTTTGGCTAATAACTACTAAATTTTTCATATATGTATTGGTATGGTATTCTGGGTCCCTTTAGTATGATAAAGGTTCAATAAATTTTATAATTTTTAAATGATATAAATTGCATATGTATTTATTGTGTCTGTATTTATTATTAAATTAATGTTAAAGAGATAAAATGAATTACATCATTTATATAGAAAGTATTAAGTACATATTCTTTTTTGTTGTCTTTATTTTCTTGAAAAATGAAATGTACGAAAGGTAAATAATATTTCTCCATTCCAAAAATCATTATGATATCATTTATAAGATGTATATTTATTTAATCCATCCTCATAACCATCCATGTAAAATGTAAATGAGAAAAAAATTATAATGGTTTGTGTCTATGAAACCAACATGTGATGTTATTGATTTATGATGGCCTATATGATAATAAGTTAGATGTGATATTATCCATAATTATATTTAGGTCATAAATGTCACATACATTCATTAAACGTTATCCTTATTTGTAACTCCCTCACCCCAGAAGCACAGAGATGGTGACCTACTTCATTATATTTTCATGATTATAAGGAATCAAATCCCAAATGAATGATCAGTTTAACAGTTTTGGAAAACTAGATAACATAAATGATACCAATTTTACATTTGGGATAGAAAATGGAATAAAATACATAAAAAATATAATAAATCACATCATTCAAAATGCATTAAAAGATCTATTTTTTATAACATCTGTAAGGTATGAAAAATAATGGTGAAATAAAATGTTCAGTAAGGGTTGTATACGAAAGAAGATATAATTAATAAATAACGAATAATCAATATGAAAAGCTAAATACCTAAACCTACATTTCATTTAATCAATAATCTAGGAATGAAATTAATCTATAGATTTTATCATAGTGTAAATCCTCTCTATAATAATAAATAAAATGAATTAAATACTTAATTACTATATCTCATGGATTTTGAATAAGAAAAAATTTACCCTGAATATTTGTTATCAATAAAATTTAAGTCCTTTGGTAGAAACCCATCCATTTCTTCTTGAGAACAAACCTTAAGGATTTGTCTCCAACTCATTTCATCTAATGAGTCTACTAATTCATCGAGGGGATATCCCTAACCGGTCCCCAAACCATGTCATTCATGTCAAAATCCTTCCTCATATATTTAATTATTAATTTAATTCATAAAAAATGTTCCTTATCAAAATTATATATTTAGTAAAAGATACAGATTTATCAATGTTTCCACAAATAATCAAATTACATTCAGAGTAAGAACCATATATATAATGGAATACAGTTGAAGAAATAATCATATCCATCATAAAAGAATATATATTTTTATGATGAATATAATTTCCAATAAAAAATTATTACAAGAATGGCATTTATTTAAGATAAAGTTAACAATCACAAAAGAACATGATATTTCCAAGATCACTTTTTACTACATGGAGAATTTCAATTAAAAACCCTTTGGATGAGATAATTGAAATCGAGTGTTAAAATAACATGATTTTTAAGTAGTTCATGATATTAAATGACAAATGGGAAGTAAATAAACTACAAAAAATAAATACGTGGTGAATATCACATTTCTCTCATAGATGTGGAAAGTGAGATGAAAATCCCTTACCGAATAATCCTTTTTGGTTGAATGCACATTAAGATATTGTAAAATAGTTTTTATTATGTTACTACCTTATCATGGAACCTTATTAATATTTATTTAATCATATATAATCATTTTATAACATATCATAACCCATTCATTAATAATCATTCATCATTTTCATCTTTATTAGATTTTAATTGCCCGGTGTTTTTGGTATGTTTTGGATTATTTTTTTTTCTTTTTATATAGATTATGATTTATTCTTCTCCAGAATGTAGAAATGATGTAAAAATTATATATACTCTGTATATATGTCTTTCGGACAAAGGTGGTGTGTTTGGGGTGAGGATGAAATGGACAGACGAGGATCATCACCAGTCTCTTTTTCTAGAGATGGTCTCACATTAAATTCGAAATTTATTTTGTTTTGATCCATTCTAAATCATTATCCTTTAATGTAAGGTTGTATTTACCCTGAAAGGACTGGTTAATTAACCCCTTCTATATTGTGAAAGAGATTCCATAGTTAGATGGTCCCAGTGGGCGATTACATGGCGTCAAGTGATTGTGCAATCAGTCCTTCTAGGATATGTATTCCTCAGATGGTCTCCAATGGGTTTAATTATGGATCCAAAAACACCCTATGAACCTAGTATCCATGATTCATTGAAATTATTTCTAAAGTTTGGTTCTCGTTGGATAATGATTTGGCCAACGACATGTAAGGACTCCGTTTGTCGAGAGGTTGGGAAGTCGGGCTCATCGCACCCCTTTCAGGGGGGGGGGGTTAATGCATATTATAGGACACTATTTTAGATTTAGGTCATGTTCATACGATCTTGAATCCATGGTTCATCCCCAATAATTTTTTCCATGCGATAGCCCCAATTTTTAGGATCATTATTGGCATACATGGATTTAATGCTACGGATGTAATGATGGATTGATCCATAAAATAAGGAAGGGAACCCTTTTGAGATCAGGCCTTAATGTAGGTATCCAACGTATCCTGGTTTGATTAGGAATCAGAGTTCTTGTAGTTCATAATTGGTGAGGCTTACACATCTAATCTTCCCATTTAAGAGGTCATTATTTGGTGAGCCCTTTTATAAGGGCTCCCTTTTGAGCTCGGGTCTTCAAGTAAGAGTTCTATGTATCCTGATTTAATCAAGAATCAGAGTTCTCATTGTCCTAAATTAAGTGGATGTTGTACTAGTCACAAACCTCTATGCCCATATGCGTCATTCTCTATGTGATAAAAAATAGGTTTTGAGATATCCAACCAACCACAGGCCTCCTCTCCCAGGGATGGGGGAGGGAGAGCCTACAATGGAAGAGGTTGGTGCAATATTGATCAAGGGCACAAAGCGGGTAACCTTTTAATGTTAAATTACATCAATTGTCATATGGGTCATCCCTCAGATGATTGTGGAATTACATTAGGGGGAGTTCCCTGAAACATGTTCTGGGAAGGGGAGGGGTGTCATCCTCATCACAAGGGGAAGCGAACATAACCCATTTGACTAATCACCATTCCTCGTTGAATGGAAAAGTATCTGATCACCCTTAATACCTAGAATGGGGAGGTTTACGCCAGCTTCCCTATGTTGAACTCTGAGTTACCATGGGAATGTAGAATTACAAACATACCTGGAGTTCAAATCATTGTGGGGAGAGCCTTCGTGACTCCACTTACCACGAGTATGTAGACATAAGGGGGAGTACTGATGCACCTGTTGATCTGATCATATGGGTAAGGTGTATTTGGAGGAGGATTTGGATTGATGTTGAGGGACTGGTTCATGGATATACTAAGGAGGACTGGATGGTAATGGATAGGAGAGATTTGAAATAGAGGAAAGAATACTAGAAAATACCCCATTCCACGTGTTTTTTTCTTATGCGGGATTGGGGAAGCTCCTCATACCATAGTGGTATACGGGAAAAGGGGTCACCCGCATACCAAAGTAGTAAATAGGATGGAGCAAGGACCAATGTGAACCTTAGTGGTATGTGGTTGTAAGTATAATCCATCATGCCTCTTTCGGTTCTATCTGCATACTGATTCAGTTTGCAATGCCGAATTAAATCTGTGTAGTGATACACTACGTGGAATGCTATATTAAACTAGGGTCTGGGGTACTATCATTCATGGGGTTTTCATTCGTGATAAATATGTGGTTCATGGTTTCACCAATTAGGTTCAAAATTATCTTATAATTATTATGTTCCCTTGTTTTATAGTTTTCGGTTGGTTGTACAAGCAGATAATGTGGTTTTCAATTCGGTCTTTGCTGATGATTCAATATTGAAGACGGGATGTTATATGAATTCTTTCTTCTAACCTATGGGGTCCCCTTTGAGATTTATTTGTCCATCATATCTCAATTCCTTCTATGCTTCTTTTATAGAAAATTGTGGAAATCATATATATGGGAATGGGACAGCATTTGCAGAATCCCATGAAGAGATATCTTGACCCACAGAAAACTCAGTCCACCATGGTTTACCGAGGCTACGATTCGCGAGATCAGGTTTGAAGAACCCTTAATGTTTTCTTCTTTAATGAACTGTTGATTTCATTAAAGGGTATACAGATGGAATTTGAGTGTTTTATTCCTTTTGTGATGCAGTTCATGGTCTATTGGGTTCACTAGCCATTTCTCTGTGGTCTATCACCTCGCAGGTCAATCCAAACACCGGAGGTTTGTGGTTCATGATGTCCACAAATGCTTCCCGGTGATGGTATAAGGGTTACATAAAATGCTTTGAGAAATATTTTCTCCATCTTTCTTCAATTTTTTCAACTCAATTTGATTCCATTCACTTTGTTAGACTTGTAGGAATGATTTCATCCTTCTGCAATGTGATCATGGGAGTATTTTTTTCCCTTGGAGGAATTTTTAGGACCCTAAAATTCCCCCCATTGGAATGCGGTTCGTTCGAAATAAAGAGTATACTATTTTGATGTAGAAGAAATTTTGAACTGAAATGGTTCACGGTAGAATAGATAGGCCCAGTAGGAGGGGACTAAACCTATATATAGGGGCCACACCATTTGTCTTTTATTATTTTTCATAGAGAAAAGTTCTCCAAACTCTCCCTCGGCTTCCTCTACCTCCACGTATAATCTCTTTTTTTGTGAATACCTTGCTCCCAAAATTCTTAGAATGTGCCTTGAACTAAACCTTTCACCATAAATCTTCACGCAAACCAAGTTTTTTTTGGAGATGACATTGTGGAATTTTAAAACTAAAATCTGGATTTCCTCATAGGAGAATGCTACACTGCATATGTATCCACACACTGAGCTTGAACCGAAAAACATAATTTTAATAAGTTAAGGAGTTGTTCAACTAAATCATTCTACGATGGTTGTAAAAAATATACAAAATTTTCATCTATAATAAAACAATACAATTTAAATGCTATAAATAGATGGGGTGATGCTAGTTTTATGAAACCACTTACTTACATGAATGATATGATCCAAAAAGATAATGAGCATTCTAGAAAAACTATGACACTAAAATAATTCTACCTTCAATGGGTATGATATCTGAAAGAATATTCTTGTTCAAATGTTAGTATAATATCTTTTAATGACCATAAATCAATTGATGGATTCTAAATGTGTGGTGATTCATGATATAAGAATCGTGAATCAGGTCTTATAAATATTTATGGTACTTTCCAATCATTCCATAGTTTAAGAACTGATATAGAAGTGAGGATACTACAAAGAAATTGATGTTTCATGTAGATAAAAGAAATAAATATGGGAAACTTGATCACCTAAAAGACTCTCCTCCATGGAAGAAAATTGATCAAGAGTATCCTCAATTTCAAAACATGCTGAGAAACCGTCATCTTGTGATATCTATAAATATATTGAACCTTTTTGGTTTTCAAAGCATCAATCATATTCCACATCCAATTATATTGGTCAATTATAAATTTTCATCATGGTTATGTATGGAATGAAATACATTTTGTTATCTCTACTTCTATCGGGACCAAAATAACTAGGTAATGATATTGATATATATTTATCTCTATTGAATAGAGATGAGAAATTATTATGGAATTCAAGTGTTACATTTTATGTTTATTAGAGAAATAAATATTTCACATTGAGATAAATGTTTTATGGGATGATAAATTACTTTCATTCTTATAGAAATTCTTTAGGATGAACTATTAAAGGAACTCAATGGTGTACAATTTGTAAACATGGTACACAATCAATTAGGTTAAAACATTCATCAAAGATTGTCTTTCTAGGAAATCACATATTTCTACCTCGACATCATTAGTACCAATCATGGATGAATTCATTCGATGTGACTTCCGGATAATGCACAACACTATCCCTAAGAATAGGTTATCAACTATTTGACAAAGTTAATGATATGGAGACTCCTTTTGGTAAACCATTTTCAAAAAACATTTTAAAAACATTTTTCGAAAAAGAGATCTGTTTTTTGGAATTATCATACCTATATTATTATTATTTTAGGATGTTTCTTAATCTTATGAGTGTTGAAAAGAATTCATGTGATAATTTCGTTGGCATGTTACTAAATTAACCCTAAAAATAAAATAATTAAGGATTGGTTGGAAATGATTAGAATGTGAATACATGAAGATTTGGCACCATTGATGGGTGAGAAACAAAGTTTTCTTCATCTGAATAGTATAAATATTTCCAAGAAAGAGAGATATTAGTTTTATAACTTCTTGAATGATGTAAAAGGTTCTAGAGGGGTATTCATCGAATACGAATAATGTCATGTCAATGAAATATTTAAAGTGAAATGGTCTGAAATCACCTGACTGTCATGTTTGGATGCAAGATATAATTCCTGTATAATTAAATTTAATTCTTTTCATAGAATGTCTGTCATACATTAACAAATATTGTTTTATTTTTCAATGATATATGCAACAAAGTTTTAAAGCTTGGAAAATTTCTAACTTTTGAAATGGAAACTTCCATCATATTATGTGAATTGGAAATATTATTCCTTCCAATATTTATTAATATGATGATTGACTTGGTAAAATATATTTGATTATATGGTCTTGTAAATTATAGGTAGATGTAAACCATTGAATGGTTTTTAATATTTTTAAAGGGTAAGTCAAAAATAAAAGTCATCTAGAATATTATATTTTTGAGTGATATATTGTTGATGAAGACATTGACTTATGTACCAACTACCAGTCTAGCGAGGAATGAATTTTTATAAAAAAAATATCATCACCCTGGGTGGCATATGGGTTAAGTAATTTCTAAAATATATTCCATCAAAATCCCTATTATTGATTTGGAGTAGGCCTAACTTTACATTATTTCATAATAGTTTATAGGTTTCCCAATATAATGAAACCCAAAAATAAATTATTATGTCGTTGAATCCATCAAGGGATACATGATGGATATCAAATACACATAGTAAACCATTTATAGGATGGTTATGAGACAATTTTTTTAAAGAGTTAGCTAAAAATATAGATTCAATTTCATAACAACTTCCATGGATTTATAAAAGACCAATTGTGA
This sequence comes from Viscum album, assembly GCA_963277665.1. Classification (NCBI taxonomy): domain Eukaryota; kingdom Viridiplantae; phylum Streptophyta; class Magnoliopsida; order Santalales; family Viscaceae; genus Viscum; species Viscum album. The sequence continues at coordinate 1,812,305,052 of OY728129.1, read as the reverse complement.
TTGTGTTATCTTATAATGGTTATGTAATTAATGGTCAGACATTTAGTAAAAATAAACATGAGGAATGCAGTACCATGAAAAATAGAAGAGTTAGAGTTGTGTTTATAACGGTATATGTATCAGGTACCAAGGAAAGAAATCAAATTTATTGGAATATGTCATACTTTGGAAAAATCAAACAAATATTGGAGTTGGATTATACAATATTCAATGTGACAATTTTTCAATGCACATGGGTTGATCACACTAACACAAAACAGGGATTCCACAGCGCCTCCCTTTATCTGTGTTTAAAAAAGTGATGATAAAGGTAGTGCATTTATCAGCGCTAAAAAAGTGATGATAAAGGGTACTTTTAACAGCGCTAAAAGAGTATTGTTAAAAGTGACCCTTTATCAATGCCTTTTTAGCACTGTTAAAGGGGACCCCTTTATCTGGGCTTTCGTTTAGTATCACTGATAAGGGGGGGGGGCATTTTCAGTGTTTTCTTCCTAGTAATCATGAAGTTTATATTTCAAAAAAATAAATTTTCATGAAAAATAATATATTGATATATAAGTATATTTATATTGATATAAATATAATATATCTACTTTTAATATGTTTCATATAAGTATAAATAGAATATTACATTTAATATATAATAAATTTAGTGAAAATGGATTTAAAATATTTTAAAAAATATTATTAATTAGTAATTTGAAAATTATCATTGACTAATAATCATTTAATAACAAATTGAAGACCAGAGGAATAAAAAATAATAATAAAAGATCTAAAATAAGTTAAAAAGCTAACTCAATCACTAAACAACCATAACCTTTGATACAAGTGTCTGTTTGAGCTATACAACATATCAAATCAAAGCATGTGATGATCTCTAAGCGCTAGTGTCTGAAGGAACCATTTTTCACATTTTTAAAGGCCAAAAAATTCCCATAAGTCCTCCAAAACATAGTTTTTAGTTAGGATACCCAGATTTTTTAACATTCAAATAGGTATAACTTCTTATCTAGATGTTCTCTAGGCCTATACCTCATATCATATCGAAGATTGTTTCATTTTCTTCCATATTACTAGTTGTGGTGTTGAAATAGACTTCTAGATTAGAAGTTATAGTCTTTTTAACATTCTATGGCTTTTCAGATACACATATATATGTATTTATTCCTAAATATATATATGGTTCTGTGTGTGTGCCTCTATGTGTGTGTATTACATATATGTATTTATTTTTTATTTATAAACACACATAAAAAACATATTTTATAAACATTTTTAAAACTAATCATATAAATTTATATTAATATACAAATAAATATATAGATAAAAAATTATAACTAAAAATATATTTATATAAATAGATATAAATATATTTTAATATGTGAATAAATAAATTAATAAATTAATATATGAATAAATATATAGGTATAAATATAATTAAATATATTTTTAGGAATATGAATCTATATTAATATATGAATAAAAAAACTATAACAATATATATAAATAAATAGTTCTATAATTAAATGGAGAATAAAACTAAATGGATTATTGGTAAAGATGCAGGTGTGCAAGGGGGGAGGTCTTGAGTTCGAGTTCTGGTGGAAGCAGGTGTGTGTGGCCAAAAGGGAAGGGGTTGTGTGGGCAAGTGCAGCATGAGGTGAGAGGGAGGGGCTCCGCTTAATGCTGATAATGGGGGGGGGGGGGAGGGGGGGTTAAGAATAGTTAAAAGCTTCCAAAATTTTGTAAATTTATTTTAACTTTTTAATTTTTTTTTACTTTTATCAATGCTTAAAAAAAGAGCTGATAAAAGGGGTCTTTTATCAGTGCTAAAAAAAGCACTGATAAATGACTTTTTTGAGAGCTTCATTTTAGCACTGATAAAACACCCATTTTTAGCACTTTTTAGAGATGAAAAAAGGGGCCTTTAGCAATTTTGTTCGGAGCGATGATAATAGGGACCCTTACTTTATCTTCTACTTGTTTAAAAGTGCTTTTCCAGCATTGTAAATACCCTTTTCTTACTTCGATAAAGGTCAAATTTGCAGTAGTGTAACAGGAGTGTTGTTAAAATAGTCGAATTAGGATTAATAAAAGTTGATCTTAGTAAATATGGGTATAAATATGAACTGTTTATAATGGGATCGTAAGTTTTATTTTTATTTTATGTTCTATATTTCACAAACAAAAAGTGGTCTATTATTCTTTTATAGACAAAACCACTTAATGGTAAGATGAAAATTCAACTTATGATAACGCTTTCATTGGGACATCCCAATAGTTTTGTAACAGTACCGATATAGACATGGTATTATATGTAAGAGGATACCACAATGAAGGGATTTAGATACTCAATATAGGGGTCAAATACCATCAACCATTTAAAAAGATTGTTTAGTAATTTTGTTTTATATTTTTAAAATATAAATTGTGTTACCTCATATTATTATATTTTCACTATTGAATTTACATAATCTAAATTAAATGTTCTATCATGTATACAGATAATGACTTATGCACATTCCCATGCTTCCAATCCTGAGGAACAATATCTATCTCAAACTACTAGTGCTCCTAATGTAGAGGAAAAACAACCTTCTACACATGTTGATACTACCAATCTATAGGAACAACATATTGATTATATAGACCTGAAGGAAATAGTATATTATAAAAAACCAATGTCCTAGAAAAAATAGAAACTTTTTAATGTGACAGTTATAGAAAAAATTATTAAGGTGAGAAGAAAGGGCATCAAATTCATGGTTGGATGGAGTGAACATGATTATGATGTTAACATCAATAAGTCCAATTTCAGTAGTTACATTGGGTTCACCACTTTGCAGTGCATTCAAATTGATATATATACATGGAAAAATATTTTACCATGATTAAGTCATCAATTTTTGAAGATATTAGGATAAAATTAAGTTATACATTCATTATTTTACAAAAAAATAATGAAATGTTGAATTACACTTAATTATCCCATACATAGTGATTTAATAGTAGATGAATCCCAACTGATTTTTTATTTATGCTTGTTGGAAGGCTGAATGACTGAAATTTAACATTTTTATTTTAAAAAGATCACAATACACAGAGAAAGAAGCATCACAGAGGTCTAAAGTAATGCATCCCGAAAGAGTCATTGACCACAAACTTCATCCATTCACTAGGAAATGATCCCAAATTGAAAAAAGAAACCATACCGCGGTTAGATGAAGGCCTTGACGCTAGAAAATCCGCTACTGAATTCCCCTCCCGACATGTATGAGATATCTCCGTGTGAGACCCCATTAGCTCTTTGCATCTTCTGATAGCATAGTTAATGCTCTAAGGAATTCTCCCCATATCCAGCAATGCCTGATACAGTATAAGGGAATCCATCTCCACCGAGGAAACACGAATCTACCTGCTATAGCAAATGTCCAAGACATTGGCCAATGCCAGGGCCTCTGCCGGAAGAGATTCGACCTCCCTGAACGATGCAGTGGACTCCGCAAATACAGACCCAGATTTGTCTCTCACAACACCTCCCCCATGCATCTCCCCCCATGCAGCGAACCGTCTGAATTTAATTTAAACCCTTCATTCGGAGGACTCCACTGAATCCCACAACCCGGACCAACACCAATCGACTGAAGTTCAGTAGGTGGAGGCGGTACCAGACCATGAACCGCGGGCACCGAGTGACAGTTCAGAGATATCTGAAGCAAATCCTAACATTTTTCTTCATTTTGAATAGAATACAGGACAAGGATCCAGAAGAGTTCTATGTCTACCATCATTCCGGGCCTTCCAAATTGTCTAACACCCATCACTTCAGATGATCGATCTGGCCTTTCTCTCCACCCCTTGGTTTCTAGCTCCACTAAACCACACCTGGAGAAAGTTAACATGAGATCCTTCATATCCATTCCAACTGAAAAAATCCCCATAGGTTTTCCAAATCTCTATGGCCCATTCACTATCATAGAAAAGATACCCTATTGATTCTTGAATGAAATCCCTGTAACACCAACACATTGAGGCCATGTTCACCCCCATTTTCTGCAGGTTATCATTGGTAGGTAGGGCCTTGTTCCGCACATGCCACACCAGAAAATTAAATTTAGAATGGATATCTTTTAACCACAAGTACTCCCTCCATGGATCAAAATGACCAACACTCCTCGTCACATGATCGAAATCCCTGATGGATAAGGCACTCGACGAATATCTCGTAAAACCCAGCCAGTCATCCTCATCTTTATTGATAATATATCTGAAAAATTCAAGTTGTTTGGCATCAAGAATGGTTTGTAAGAAATGATGGTGATTACTCACCTATTTAAAAGTTATGCCCGGAGTAGGACACCCTGGGAACAAAAGCCTGTCCACCCCCCAGTCCTATGGCCAAAAATTTATATTCCCCCTACCCACAATCCATCGGGAGTTATGCTGAAGAATTTCCAGATATGGGAGGGTCAAGTTCCATATCCTCGAAGATTTCCATATTTGAATATTCACATTTAGACCATAAACTTCCTGCATGATTCTACCCCATAAATATCGGCCTTCCATTGACTCCCAGGCTAACATAGCATGGATCCCCTGTATGGTACTTGATATGCTTCTCGTGATTATACCCCCTTCAGATAGAGGTCTTGCTAACCGTTTCCCTGAAGCCCAATGATGCCTACCTTCCAGGTGACCATCCCAAATGAATGGCACCATAATCCTTTACAACTTGGAAATAACACGTTTTGGGACCTTTAGAGTGGAAAGAATATGCATGGTGATGGAAACCAGAACATTGTGGACCAGAGTGATGAATCCTCCAAAGGAGATAAATCTATTCTTCCAGTTATGAATTCTCCCTGTAAATTTCCTTATGAAATTGTCGAAGTGATGCACCTTCAGAGAAGAAGGACTAATTGGAGCTCTGAGGTATTCCTTGGGGAAAGATACCCTTCCCATGCTCAATCTGGCTCTCAATATCCTCTCCCCCTCAAAGGAATCCCCCATTGATGTAAAGAAAAGACTTTTCTCCTTGTTCACTAGCTTCCCACTCCACTTGCAATATTCCTTCAAAATCTCATTGAGGCCCCTCACTGATCTTCTACACCCATTTATAAAAATAATGGTGTCATCTACAAACATCAAGTGGGAAATTCCATTTGTGGGATACCTATTGTGATAAAGAAGGATTTTACCTAAGATGAGACCCTTGTTGATGTAGATATTGAAAGCATTTTGAGCAAGAATGAAGAGGGTAGGGGATAAAGGATCCCCTTTCCTGAGACCCCGACATGCCTTGAAAAAACCAAAGTGCTTGCCCATGAAAGAGGTGGAAATCCAAGCTGAGCTAATGCAGTGGAAAAGAAGGTCAACAGTACAGTTGGAGAACCCCATACAATCCAGGAATCTATGAACAAAACCCCATTCCATCCTATCAAACGCCTTGCTCATGTCCAATTTAACCACCAAATTTCCCCTGAAAGACCTATTGTTGATTCCATTGATGATTTCTTGGACCAGCCCAATCGCACCCGAAATTGACCACCCTTTAATGAAACCATGCTGTTCTGGATTCATCCACTCGTCTAGTTGAATGGACAATCTCTTATTAAGAATACTAGATTGGATATTTTATGGTAATTTACACATACTGATGGGTCTAAATTTATCAATGGAATGAGGATTATTCACCTTCGGGTTAAGAATCATTTTAGTAGCACAAGATATACGCGGAAAATCCCCTCCCTGGAAGAAATCATGTACAACCCGAACTAGACCCCCTTTAATAATCTCCCACGAAGCCCTGTAAAAAGACCCAGGAAACCCATCGGGCCCTGGAGAACTATCTGGGTTCAAGTTCCAGGCCGCTTCATGCACTTCATACTCATCAGGAATTCTTTTTAATTTAGCATCGATGACCTCTGAAACCCTAATGGAGATCCCCTCAAAAATCTCAGCATCACCACTTAGGTACCCCATGCCATGGTAGGATTAGGATACGCCATTAGAGATTGAATGGCTTCATTGATCATAACCTCGACTTCCTCCCGATCTGTGGAGAAATATCCATACTCCCTGTGGATATTGGGCCTCTGCACATGCCGACGTTCCTTGATGCAGGCATGAAAATACCCTGTATTACAATCCCCCTCTTGAAGCCATCTCACTCATGCTTTCTCTCTAGCCAGCCTTTCATGTTTAAGAAGGCTATTAGATAAAGAGTCTTTCTTCCTTCTCAGCTCAGAAAAAATTGATTCATCCCACACTTGTTCCAATATCTTCTCCAGACAATCCACCTCGTCACTGATTTAGTGACATCATGGTCGCGAGTCGGGATGAATCTCATCCATCTCTGTAGAAGATTTTTAACCCGCCTAAGCTTGTTGTGAAAATTAGTCCTTAGATTCCCCCAGTAGTGCGATTCCCAAGCTTCTCTGACCACTTCTAAGAAACCTGGTTCCTGTACCCAAGATGAGGAAAACATATCATATTCCTCTTGTGGCACCCTCGCATGAAGGGAAATGCATAGTGGGGAATGATCATACAAACTCCAAGTCAAGTGAGCAACTTGGGAATCTGGGAATATGGATATAGAAACATTATTCATCGGGAAATGGTCAAGCCGACAATATGAGTGCCTCCCCCCCATGTTGGTTATTGCACTAGGTAAAGATACTTCCCTCAAAACCCACATCCAACAAGCCGCTCTGAGAAATGAAAGAAATGAAAGAATGACTGGAATTCCTGGGGAAAGCTCCACCCCCTTTTTTCTCCTCCATACTAGCCACAATGTTGAAATCTCCCCCAAAAATCCAGGGAGCCGCAACAGGATTGAAGACCTCCAGATCACTCCATAAAGACTCCATGTCTTGAGCATTGCACTTGGAATATATAAATGAGAAGAAAAACTCTTGGAGCCCCACAGTTATCTTCGTGTTAAGAGACTGATCTGTTGTACTCAATAGATCAACATTGATGTGGTCTTTCCAGAAAAACCAAATGTGAGATTTAAGAGGGTACCCATGTAAAAAGCCATGAAATTTTAGCCTTTGACCAAACTCAGAGATGCTTCTTGATGCATATTTTGGTTCCAAGAAGGCCACTAGAGATACTTGATTATTGCTTAACTCACTGAGATGAAAATATGACTTGACCCTAGCCCCAAGGCCATGACCATTCCATATTATGGCTTTAAATATTGACATGTGCCCATATGACTTTGGCCCCAGACTCCTGTCTCTTTCCATTAATAGAAGAGATAACATTAACACCCTCATTAATTATTTCTTTTGAACTGGTTTGAACACCCATGTGCACCTGCGAGGAGGAGACCATATAAGATAGTCCACTTCTAGACAGCACCCTGCATGGGACCTCTGGAGAATCAAAGCACATGCCCTAACCTTGACTCTGATCCATAGGAGAGGAGGAATCAACTGGACGGAGAGGAGCAGTTTGCACTACTGGCGAGGAGGGAGAAGAAGAGATCACTGGGCCAGGAAAAGAGGGAGAAACCAAAAGACAGGGGTCCAAAAGAATTAGGGGCATCCCCTCATAATGCAAGAAATCCTGCTGATCACACAGGCCTGACTCAACCACAGAGATGGCAGAAATTCAACTACTTGTGGGACCACTGATGTCCACCATTGGATCCTGAGGCCTAAGGAATCTCCAGATGCCCATCTCAGAGGAAAAGAGCTCTGCCACTGACGGGGGGCATATTATTGCCTTTACCCAGAGAACTCCTAATAGGAACCAGATCGTGACTGGAGGAGACCCTCCCCTCCCCTAACTGCTTGGAAGAAGAAGCCGCCGATGGCAAATCAGGGAGACCCGAAACCTTACCACTTATCTCATATTTCCCTCATAGCCTATAGAAAGGCCCTGATCAGAAGACCTAGAATGCACCTGGACATCAACACCCTTTGAGCGCGCATTTCAGTAGAACTATAGCGAGTGGCCATAGATATGAAAAAGGAGCAGAATCTGGGATAAAAAAGATAAACCAGAGGTTGAATCCTGTCCATATTCCCTTCAACTCGCAACACCATATAATCCTACAACGGGGGGAGAGATCCATCTCAACACAAATCTGGGCTACGAACGCCTCCGAAAAATGGAGAGTGCGATCGTCCGCACACAGGAAGCAGCCCAAATCATCCCCGATGACCTTTAGAAAGGGTTCGCTCATGAGAGGCAGAGGTAACCCCGACAAAGAAATCCAGACCGCCGCGTGAGATATTTCTCTTCCATGATGTGCATCCATCGACCACCGCGAGAGGGAGAACCTCCAGTGCCCCACAGACCGAGGCCTCTTACACCAGGCAGAGACAAAATCTTCCCTCAATGCCAATACTATGCAAAATGATTTTCGATCTAGAATCGACACCGAGGCCGGACGATCAAGATGCCAACGCCTCATGCAATCTTGGAAAAATGCCAAAAGAAGGCTTATCCGCACCAAACCTCACAACCAACGTCCACTTGAGATTCATAGCCGCCTCTACAAACGACGCTACTGAAACCTTAAGCTCTACAGAACCATTTTCCAAGAATGATGAAGAAACATCCAGGCCCACCAAAGCATCACTATGAGGAAGATCCACACCCGAAACATGATGATGAAGAAGAGCTTCCTTGAGAGAGAGACCAGGGGCAAGGCAAACCCTCACCAGATGCCGAAGTGCCCGGCTGCGAACCCTTTTTCAAGAAAGCAGATTCGACCTTCGGGCCTGCTGGCGCAGCGCTCTGAGGAAGACCGCCACCTAGAGGAAGCTGCTGGAGGAGTACATCCTTGAAAGAGAGACCAGGGAGGCGAGGCGAGCCCAATCTGGTCGCCAGAGTGCCAGGCACCGAGGAGGGTGCGACCCCATGGAGCGATGGAGCATCAGGCGGGAGAGCATTTAAAAAATCCATCCCTTTTTGGAAGGGCTTATAGAGGATTTCACACAATTTTTATGGAGTTTCATCCAAATGTTACTGAAGAGAAAATAAACCCACACCCACCGTAGATGTATTCACACCTATTATGCTAAGAAATATGGAATTATTTTATTGTTCATCTTATGGATACATATATTTTCAGCTATATTGTGACAGGTTATAAATTGTTTGAAAATATGTGTATCGATAACTTCGATTAAGAATTTTTAATTTATGAAATAACATATTCATGCTGAAAATAGGCAATGGGAAACCAAACTAATGTACTACTACTGTAAAGCAAGGATGGGTCACACTTCAATTGAAATGAATGGTACACTTTTTAAATTTATAATGACACTTTTATGTGGCATGAAACAACAATAAATTGTGTTATCATGTTTATTGGAATATTGATATATCTAAATCCAAATCCCATTCTATCACATGTCACGTTCTATGAAAGAATGCACATGAAAATAAATAAGGGATACCAATATATTAAAATAAAAAAAAGTGTTGGAAGTATATGTAAGTATGACATAATACAAATTTCTTTTTGTTTAAATCAGTAATACATAATAATGATTAGTAATTTTGCTATATATTTTATCTAACTTAGACACAAGAACCATAATCAGCTATACCCGATGAATAACTACTATCAGTGGATTTTAAGTGGCCAGAAAAGTATGGCCATGTTAGAGATGCATGTTTTTGGGTGACATGAAAAACATATTTTGAGAAAAGAAAAAAAATAGGTGATAAAGATAATAAAACAGAAGAGATAAGTCATTGTTAGATTCCTTTGATGAGAAATTGGATTGGAAGTTAGAGTTTCAAGAAAATTTAATTCCAATAAATAAAACATAATAATCAACACAAGAACAATCACTATATGAAGATCCTCCCACCCTCCACCAGCTTTGAGGCAAGCAATTCCCCTCAAAGATATATATTAAATAAGATAATCAATATTATCATAATTGTTTCTATAAAATATGAATCAATAGGATTCTAGTACCTTTCCTATAATGATATTATACTTATTAAAATAATTTTTATTTATATATATCAACACCCACCAATCACATTATTAAGAGGGATACCGTGTTCAATATCTAAGAAGATATTTCACATAATAAAAAAAATTCCAATAGGTCATGTGAGAGTGGGGATTAACGTAGCTCATGAGATAAGTGATAAACTACCTATTATATTTAATGATATAGATATTAATATGGTCAAGAAATTCATTTGGGTTTTCATACCATGGCCTTAATATATTGTTAAAAACATGTCAAGAAGGCGGTATTTGTTTCCAATTTTTTTTTCATGAAATAAATTAAAAAATAACAAAAAACGTTCTGAACCGGTGAATATTATTATAGAAAGGAAAAGATAATGGGGTGAAATATAAGGCTGAATAAATTTTTTTAAAGGATCAACTGAGAAATCAAAAATATCTTCACAAAGTAACTCCCCCCATTCAACTTCCAAATTTATTAAAATTAAAAGTTCATAAAGATAAAATGTTATAATGATCTAGTAATGTGATAACTGATTTTGAAGAAAAAATGTATGGAAATTACATTATAGACTCTACTTCTCTTGAGAAAATAAATCAAATCCTCAAGTAGTAATGACTAGGAATCTTAGTTATAAATTTATACATGATGTGTGTTTTCATGATTTTTTCCAACTGCAGATCTACTATGTTAATTATGACTAAATAAAATTCATTTATTTAAAAGTATATATATCAATACTATTTGAATGGAAGACCCTATGAATATGAATATGGAATCATTAGTCTAAACATCACATATACTAAAAAAATATCATTTTAATCAAATCAAATTTATGTAATAGTGAAAACTTTTTCTATAGTGTTTGAAAGACAACATACAGATGGCAGAATCTTTTTATTACAAATAATGTATGGGTAAATCTATAAACTTTAATCATATCAAATAAATTCTCATCACCTTAATTACTTATTCATTTTTTAGGCAACATTGGTTACTCAATGTAGTTATTTTTGAAATTCCAAGTTTTTATTTTTTGGATTCACTTCAAGAATACCCAATAAACCAACGACATTGGCTGATTTTGTCAATTTATAATAAACTACATGAATTATTTTATAAATAAATTTAAAGTTTTATATTTTATATTATTTTTTAATGAGAAATATTTTATGATAGGGTGGTTTTTAAATATCATCAAAATCATGGAATGAGGACAATCCATGAGCATAGGGAGAAAATCACTTTTTACAAGTGTAAAAGTATTAGGGCATATACAATAATATTTCACTATCCAAACAGATATTAAAATTTTACTTATTTTTTCTTTGTTTATATAGTGTATGAAAAAAATTAGTGGATTTGTTTTGGTTATTATGTTTTATTTTTTGAAAGACATCATATAACATCGACAAACTGGCATTCCCAACATGTTTTTTTTAAGATAATCAAAATTTTATTTAAAATAATCTTTAATAATTTGTGTATTAATATTTCTACAATACTACCAAATACATTAAAAATTCCACATATTCATAATAGGAAATATATTTGTTTATACATGATTTAGAGACAAACCTGGTTTAAAAATGTACACATATATCAGGAAGATGTTACCTCATACTACTTATTTAGTGGATTTTCACATCATTTTATCTATCTTTTATAGTTAATTTAATTATCATTTGTATCTATTTTTTTAAATTTCATCAAATATCATGAATAAATAGATTCATTTACATGGATGATTCACTCATGTACTATGATCACACATTCAATAAGGTTGACACACTTATAATGATGCATTTTTCTTTTTATTATCTAATGAATTAAAAAATTTGGTTAGTAAACTTTTGCGTTTTCATTTCATAAAAAGATATAAGTATTAAAATCACATTGGTCAATTCAACCAATTATATCAATAATAATAATTCATTTCATGATAATTGCATTATCACATATGTACAATTTGTCTCACTAACCTATTTTTCATCCTATGTGGTAAATAAGTAGTACCACATTTTACTATTCATGGAAGTCCATCAATTCATTCCAAAAAACCACAATTTCTTATATAAGTCTTTACTTAACCTTGAATATATAATTAATAGTCTAAGTAAATCTTATATTCCAATTAGTTCTTCTTATGTATCTTCTCAGTTTGATGCATGATATGATTTCTATGACTCCAGGTATAAGGAACTGACCTGAAAACATTACATAATCATGAATTAAATGAATAATTCACATTGAGGAACTTTTCATCTTTAGATTTTTAGAGAATTAGGACATAACTATTACATATCAAAGATTACAAAGTAGAAACTTCTACTCCATTTCCATAAAATAAAAAATCTTAAAAAGAAACATGTCTAGTTCCATGTTTTAGACAGCATAACATTTACCTGATCCCATCCTTGAACCTATTCCACTTTATGTCCTTTGAAAAACATTTCAAAAACTTGGGATGAGCCTAAAAAGCTCAGTAAGAGATACACATAGAAGAGAATCTGTTAGTTTTCCAAAAAAATAAGTAAATCAAGAATAGTTTATCATAAGTAATACTTTTCGCCTTTATGAAGTAGTAAATACTCTTAACTAAATAAAAGATCATTTCTTACCCATTTGTAACCAAAATATCACCATAAAACCCATATAAAGAACACATAACATATAAAGGTAACTTGAGACATAAACATACTCAAATATAATAACCATACGGTCGACTTCAACACATGTCATTAAATGGGATAGCCATACGACCGACTTCCGTACCCTATGGATTGAAGGTTATAACGTAACCACCCATCCTAGTTTTCTCGACACCACCCGTCATTTGGTTTATCACATAACCACAAGTCAAATGTCAAAGTACCATAATAAAATTATAACACATAAAACCAAGATAAAGGAATGATAAAATTTTAACATTTCAATCACAATATATCATGTAAATATATTGACATAAAAGAATCTTTTATCAAAAACGTTTTCAATACCAAAATACGTAAAATAGTATATGGTATTTATTTTCTTTTAAAACATTACATCTTTTTTAGGAATCCAAAGATGAAATAATACTCGTGGCGGTGGAAAGGTCGTTGTCACCACGTACGTTAAAAAAAATAATTTTTGTCGTTTAGTAAAATGATTCGTAGAAAAAAGATTCCTTTTGAATAAAAGTAAAAGTCCAAGGGTTTTATACACCATATAAAATAATTTTTTCTATAAATTAAAATATGCCTCAACGAAAAGCATTAATATGAAGTCCCTTACAAAGACGATATCCTTAGATTAATGATAAATTAATTACGTAATTATGTGTGACAAATATAAATACACCCAATATAAGTGGATATTAAGTGTAAAACAATCATAGTTCATCCACACATATTCATAGCATGACATAATCAAGAAGTAGAGGTTTAACCCAAAGAATTGAAATTGGATTAATAAGTTCCCTTGAAAAAAAAAACGATAGCCTAACGGCGTCACTTTAAACTTCATAAAATGAGATGATGAGATAAATAAAAGGGTATCTCATCATTTGGACATAACATTTACTGAAATAAGGATATATAAGAACATATCCCAACAAAATAAGATATAAATTAAAAGACCTAACAAAAAGAAGTCTTTTAAAAAGAGGAGGGTGAAAGGTTTCCTTTCCGATTTGGGTAACCTTCGAAACGTACACCCCATGAAAGAAGAATAATAAAACGTTGATGTAAATACCCATAAAAAATTATATTACACAAATATTAGAATAATTGGTTGTACATACAGCACTCAAAGGAGATAGTGGAAAATGTATCATGAATCTCACAGGAATAAAAAGTGAGATAAAAACCCCTTACCTCGTTGTAATCAATCAAGTTGTATGAGAAAAAGATAATAAGAACCAAATGAATCACAAAATACCATGAATATAAATAGAATCATGATAATATATATCAAATGGAAGTAAAAAAATACACCACATGAAATAAATAATTAGCGAACAATGGAAATCTCACGGAATTAAAAGTGAGATAAGAAATCCCTTACGAAAATTCCGTAGCCTAACGACACCACTTAAAACATCCAAAAATGGATTGATGAGATCAAATTGGGTATCTCATTATATGAACATAAAACTTACAGTATGATTAATATAAAATAAAATCCCCCCAACATAATAAATAGGAGCTTAAAAGGAATGACATAAAAGAGAGTACTTAAAAAGAAAGAGAGAGGTAGGATATCTTACCTCAAGTCCAACTTGTTTTGTTCATTTCATTATATTCATGAATAGTAAAATTTATTAAATTTATAATTGTTTAAGGACCTCCTTTAAAGTTTATTATTTAATTCATATCACATAGTATAATGTTATAATAATTAGCTAATTATGTGAGTTCATATCAGACGTTTTTGTCGATATTCGGTACATGAGTCAAAAATGGACTTCTTATAATTACATGATGTTCATGTAGTCCAAAGTTCATTAAATACATAATTATATTCATACTTTATAAGTAATATATATCATATATATCAATTATATATATGTACTGATAATAGTACTTTCCATTTGGAGATAAGAAATGAAATTCACCGTTAATGGAGACGGTGAGCCGTACGTACGCTTGAACGCTACTTTAATTTCTATTTCATACTTTAATGGAATTAAAACATAATTATACATAGGTATATTATAATTATAGTATAATATATATGTTATATATGTTACATATGTTCATAAATTCTATCCTTTATACGTTCCATGTATGGAATGAACGAGTCATATAACTTTGAGGGGGCGGTAGTCCACACTTCCTAAAATGAAATTATCGCGTTTAACTATCATGGAAACTATAAAGGTATGCCATAAAAGAAAAATAAATAGGCATAAGGAAAACATAAACATAATATATATCATATATAAATATAGTGACATCCTAATGGCCACCATGAGAGGTGGTAGGAGATAATTGAACAATCATCGTTTCGTGAGGCAGTAGTTCATCGTCCACAGGAACAGTATTCTCTTCACCCATTAGATGGAGGTGTGTGTAATTTTAGATCAAATAATTCTCATAAAAACATCATAGTATACTGATAATACTGGTTTTGTTACAAAATAAAGTATTAAAAAGATTTTAGGGGGTTGGAGAAGAAAAATAAAACTACAGAATAAAAGATAAGACATTACCTTTAAATCGGGTAACTCTTTTTGATTTGAGCCAAAGGATTCCTTGGAAAGACTTATTCCTAAAGTGAGGCTTGAAGGATTAATAGAGGGATTTGGAGAGATAATATGAGCAGAGTTTGGATGATCAAATTGCTTTATAGGTGTGGGTAAGGGGGTAGAGGCGGAGGCCTTTTATAAGGGGGAGAGGGTCATTTTTGGAAGGTCTTTAAATGTTACTTTATTATAAAATACATTTCAGATTTTAAAGATCCCAAAAAGATATATTTCAAGGATAAGGTGATAAGGGTTCTAAATCCACCCATCCAATAGGTTTTAGAGAAGTTTAAGTCTTATATTTTACCTTATCTTTTCATTTTATTTAAATTGTTCATTAATGAGGTAATCGCTGCATCATCACGGTGTCTTAAATAAATTTATTTATTTAATGTCTAAAAATTATAAAAAAACTACAAAGATGTAGTAAATAATGTTAGCTTTCCAATTTTTATTTATAGTCCAAGATATAATTTATATAAACAAAACTAAAATTGTTTTACTTAGGTGATACATACTTTGGTTATATTTTCCTTTCTTTAAACAATAATATGATAAAACGTCGCTATCACACTAATGTGATTCCATGGGGTCCCAAAGTTGGAACAAGGAAACCCATGGTCGTCCATGACTCAAATAATATCATTAAGACACATGTATGGGTAATTCTGTACTATTATGATATTATTTTATTACCCTTAACTACCAGATTACTAATTAATCACGATAATTAAAGATAATTGTCGTCGTTACTATTAATAATGTCCAAAAAACGAAAGAGTCTTAATTACATAATTTGGACCTTAAGATTCAAAATATATAATCCATTTTACCAAATTCCAAAAACATAAATTGCAGTAATTAATTAAAAACAATTCCCATTGTGAAAACCATAGACGGGTTTTTAAGAAGTAAAATTTATCAAAAGATTGACGTGTTTTTACATCCAATTGAAAAGTGAAATTACTTCCAATGAATAACACTATATTAAGTGATAAAGAAATAATTTAATCAAACTTTAAAACCAATACAAAGGAAAATATAACTATATAATTAACTTAGATGAAAAACAGTTTTGAAGTAAAATGCAGTATTTTTCACTATTCATTAAAAATGAACATTTGTTAGAAAAATACCAAAAATTTATCAAAAGTAAATTTGATTTTCCAAATTCAAAAATGATGTCCATTTTTACAAATTCAAAAAATATAAGTTTAATTAATTAATTTTATAATTAATTCCTACTGTCAAAACAAATAGTGTTTTTAGGAAACAATATCTATCAAAAGATTGACAATTGTTTTTGTCCAATATGAAAGTGAAATTAATTCTAATGAACAACATTGGATTAAATGGTAAAAATATATTTTAACTACACTTTAAACACAATAAAAAAGATAATATAACCATGTAAATAAATTAGATTAAAAGGAGGTTTTGAATTAAAATACATCATTTTCAGTATTCATTAAAAAATGAATTTTATTAGGAAAAATAACAAAAAATTACACAAAGAACATTTTGACGTCCCGATTTTAATTAAGGATTTTATTTTGAAAAATATAACATATAAAATTGATAAAAAGTAGTTTTAAAAAGGGGTCTCCATCAAATGATGGTTAATCGACCTTTTAAAGAATATTAGAATATATATGCTTAAAATTGGATTTATTCGCATTTTAAGCCTCTGACATTTATTATATAAATGTAAAAATATTTAACAAACATAAATAATAATTTTCTAGTTAGTTGTGTTCATTCCCTCCATTATAACGACTAGGCATTAACTACCATCTTAAATAATATTATTATGTTATTAGTGTGCAATGTAAGATTACAAAGAAACTCATTATTGCGTATTGGGTACGCCATCGAACATATCATTCCCTTTAATGTAATATTTCCATTTTTTTCACAAATATTGATAAATATAAAAATTTCATATTCTTTATTTACCTAGGATGTTACATCCTTCCCCCATTTTGGGAATTGCATCCTCGCAATTTTAAAATTAGGCTTGGAAACTTCATTGAAAGCCCCACATTGGAAAATGAGTCAATTAAATTGTCATTTTAAAAGAAAGAAAGAGAAGTACAAAGGTCACCTAAGTTAACCCATACTAGGATTCCATGTAGGAAAACATTGATATGGAAGTGAAAACAAAGGGTCAATTTCTGAGGGAGAGTGATAGAAAACATGTTTAGGAGAAAGTTCACCACCAGAAAATCACAAACTTGTGATGGGTTAAATGGTATTTGATTCCCCAGTAAGAAAAGCTAATAGGCACGTTAATTTTCATTGAGGTATTTATTTATGATCTTAACAAATCATAAGGAAACATACTTACTTGTCCTGTATAATTTCATCTCTTACTTTATTTTTTATACATACTCATATTTTCTCCAAAAGATGAGTATTTAGGATGACTTGTTCACATTAAGAGCGCTATAATCAAATTCAAGAGAATCACCTAATCCACAAAAGAGAACTATATATTTCCCATGTCTTTAGACCAAAATCAAAAAGGTTAGTACATGATCAGATAATCCCCAAAAAGGAAAATCTTTTACAAAAATAAATACTACTCTTAATCTCCAAACTTTTTCCCACAAAAACCAAAGTTCATCAATGACCATTCAATAAACAGTTATCTATAAAATTCTTCAAAGTACTCCAAACTAAGATTGAAACCCAAATCTCTGAAGGATTTAATCACATATTCTTCCATGGTAAATCTTAACATTTATCTCTAAATAACATCAATTACTCTTAAAGTCTCATACTGAAAAGTAATTAACCTAATCACATATCCTACATAATAGGTTATTCATTTCCACAGATAACCCAAAATCAAATTATTCGTGATTCATAAGATCATATAACTAAAAAGAATTAGTCATACTAACCAGGGACTTCATGTAGTCCAGTGGTAGGAGATAATTCCCAGTCTGACATTGGCTGTGGGTTCGATTCCCGCAGCTTCGTTCGACATGACGGGTTGTCACACAGTCTGCTTGTTTTCTTTTTTCCAAAACTATATAATTCTTAAAACATTCCCCAAAAATAGATAAAATCTTCAAAAATAACCATAACATAATTTAACCTCAAGTTTATCTCATGCCTTTCATTTTCCATCATAACATATAGTAACCCATAATTACCTCAAAAGTAAGGATCATATAAACCCTAATGGTTACCTTTATAATTATTACCTGAACTTCCATATCGAGTTGGTTATCTCGTACATGATTCTTTAGAGAACTCACCAAGGTTCAAGTGGTTAATCATGAATCCTGATAGTTGGTTGAGAATAACCACAAGAGTTCTCATTGCTGCTCCCATATCATTCAGTTTTTCTTTCAGAAAACCATCATAGTTTTCTTCACATCCACTGTTACTTTGGTGCCTGCTAGATCCAGCCATTTATTAAAACCAAAACGGTCAGTGTGAGTATATAATTAGAATCATTATATAATATCTTATGAGTATGGTAAATACTAAGATATAATTTTTCATGTTATCTTAAACTCGTTCAGTTTATCTAAAACTATGGCTCTTTATGAAATCCTAACCATTATGGTAATGTCACTTATGCCTAAAGAATACCCTAACCTCTAAAGTTATCTAAACCGACCTTTGATAATAACTATAAGGACCGGACCTTAAAAATTTACATAATCACGAATTAAATGAATAATTCACATTGAGAATATTTTCAGGTTTAGAGTTTTAGAGAATTAGGACATAACTATTACATTTCAAAGATTAAAAAGTAGACACTTCTACTCAGTTTCCATAAAATAAAAACTTTTAAAAAGAACCATGTCTAGTTCCATGTTTTAGATAGCATGACATTTCCATGATCCCATCCTTGACCCTATTCCACTTTATGTCCTGTGAAAAACTTTTCAAAAACTTTGGATGAGCATAAAATGCTCAGTAAGAGATACACAAAGAAGGGAAACTATTTGTTTTTCAAAACAATAAGTAAATCATGAATACTTTATCATAAGTAATACTTTTCGCCTTTATGAAGTAGTGAATACTCTTAACTAAATAAAAGATCATTTAATACCCTTTTTTTAACCAAAAGATCACCATAAAACCCATATAAAGAACACATAACATATAAAGGTATCTTGGGACATAAACATACTTAAATAGAATAACCATACGGCCGACTTCCACACATGTCACTAAATGGGATAACCATACAACCAACTTCCATACCCAATGCATTGGAGGTTATAACATAACCAACCATCGTGTTTTTCACGGAATCACCCATCATTTTGTTTATCACGTAACCACCCGTCAAATGTCCAAGTACCATAATAAAATCATAACACCTAAATACAATACAAAGTAATGATAAAATTTCAACATTTAAATCACAATATATCATTTAAATATATTGACATAAAATAATCCTTTATCATAACCATTTTCAATACCAAAATATGTAAAAGAGTATATGGTATTTATTTTCTTTTAAAACAGTGTGACTTGTTGAGGAAGCCAAAGATCAAATAATACTCATGGCGTCATAAAGGTCATTGTCACCGCGTACGTTAAAAAAACATAAATTTTTTCGTTAAGTAAAATGCTTCATAGAGAAAAGATTCCTTTTTAATAAAAGTAAAAGTAAAAGGGTTTTATACACCGTATAAAATAATGTTGTGTATAAATACAAATATGCCTCAACGAAAAATATTGAGACGAAGACCCTTACAAAGACAATATCCTTAGAGTAAGGATAAATCAATTACGTAATTATGTGTGAAAAATATAAATACACCCAATATAAGTGGATATTAAGTGTAAAACAATTAGTGGTCATCCACACATATTCATAGCATGACATAATCAATATGTATAGTTTTAACCCAAAGAATTGAAATTGGATTAAGAAGTTCCCTTGAAAAAAAAATCGATAGCCTAACGACGTCACTTTAAACTTCAGAAAATGAGATGATGATAGATAAAAAAGGGTATATCATCACTTGAAAATAACATTTAAATCAATAATGATATATAATAAAATATCCCAACATAAGAATGTGTAAATTAAAAGACCTAACAAAAATAAGTCTTTTAAAAAGAGGAGGGTGAAAGGTTCCCTTACCGATTTGGGTAACTTTCGAAATGTACACCCCATGAAAGAAGGACTGTGCACCATTGATGTAAATACCCATAAAAGAAAGTATATTACACAAATATTATAATAATGGGTAATACATACACCACTCAAATGAAATTGTGGTAAATTTAGCATGAATCTCATGGGAATAAAAAGTGTGATAAAAACCCCTAACCTCGATGTAATCAATCAAGTCGTATGACCAAAAGATAATAAAAACATAATGAATCATAGAATACCATGAATATAAATAGAATAATGATAATATATATCAAATGGTAGTACACAATACACCACATGAAATTAATAATTGGCGAACAATGGAAATCCCACAGAATTAAAAGTGAGATAAGAAATCCCTTATGAAAATTCGGCAGCCTAACGATGCCACATAAATGTACTAAAAATGGATTGATTATATCAAATAGGGTCTCTCATAATATTAAATTTACGTAATAGGAATATAGAATAACATCCCCCAACATATGAAAGTGGAGCTTAAAATTAATAACATAAAATATAGTACTTAAAAAGAAAGAGAGAGGTAGGATCCCTTACCTCAAGTCCGACTTGTCTTGTTCGTTTCTTTATATTTCTGAATAATAAAATTTGGTTAATTTATAATTTCTTAAGGACCTCCTTTATAGTCTATTATTCAATTCATATAATAGTATAATGTTATAATAATTAGTTAATTATGTGAGTTCATATCAGACGTTTTTGTTGATGTTCGGTACATGAGTCAAAATATGGACTTCTTATAATTACATGATGTTCATGTGGTCCCAAGTTAATTAAATCCCAAATGATATTCATCATTTATATGTAATATATACCATATATATCCATTATATATATTTACTTATAATAATACATAACATTTGGAGATAATAAATGAAATTCACCGTTCATGGAGACAGTAAGCCGTACATACGCACGAAAGCTACTTTCATTTCTATTTCATAATTTAATGGAATGAAAACATAATGATACATAGGTATATTATAATTATAGTATAATATATATGTTATATATGTTATATAATTTCATAAATTCTATCCTTTATACGTTCCATGTATTGCATGAATGAGTCATATCACTTTGAGGGGGCGGTAGTGCGCACTTCCTAAAATGAAATTATCACGTTTACCTATCATGGACACCATAAAGGTATGGCATAAAAGAAAAATAAAGAAACTTAAGAAAAAAATGAATATAATATACATCATATATAAATACAGTGACATCTAAATGTCCACCATGAGATGTGGTAGGAGATAATTGAACAGTCATCGTTTCGTGAGGCAATAGTTTACCGTCCACAGAAATAGTATGTTCTTCACCCATTAGATGGATGTGTGTGTAAGTTTAGCTCCAATAATTCTCATAACAACTTTATAGTATATTTGGGATACTGGTTTTGTTACAAAATAAAGTAATAAAAATATTTTAGGGGGTTGGAGAAGCAAAATAAATTAAAATAGTATGAGAGAAGACATTACCATTAACTCGGGTAACTCTTTTTGATTTGAGTCAAAGGCTTCTTTAGAAAGACTTCTGCCCACAGTTAGGCTTCTAGGAGTAAGATAGGGATGTGGAGAGATAATATGAGAAGAGGTTGGAAGATCCAATAGCTTGAGAGGTGTGGGTAAGGGGGTAGAGGTGGGGGCCTTTTATAAGAGGGAGGAGGGTCACTTTTAGAAGGTCTTGAAATGTTACTTTATTATAAAATAGTTTTTGGATTTTAATGGTCCCACAATAATATATTTATAGGATAAGGTGATAAGGGTTTGAAATCCACCCATCCAATAAGTTTTTGACAATTGTAAGTCTTATATGTTACCTTATATTTTCATTTTATTTAAATCGTTCATTAATGAGGTATTCACTTCATCATCATGGTGTCTTAAATACATTTATTTATTTAATGTCTAAAAATTATAAAAAAATACCATGATGTAGGAAATAGTTTTATATTTCTGATGAATATTTATAGTCAAATATATCATTTATATAAACAAAATTAAAATTGTTTTACTTAGGTGATACATACTTTGATTATATTTTCCTTTCTTTAAATAATAATCTGATAAAAGGTCACTATCACACTAAACTGATTCCATGGGGTCCCAAAGTTGGAACAAGGAATCACATGGTCAGAAAAGACACAAAAAATATCATTTAGTCACATGTATGGGTAATTTTGTATTATTATGATATTATTTTATTACCCTTACCTACCAGATTACTAATTAATAACGATAATTAAAGATAATTGTTGTTGTTACTATTCATAATGTCCAAAAACAAAAGAGTATTAATTAAATAATTTGGAAATTATGATTCCAAATATGGAATCCATTTTACCAAATTCCAAACACAGAAATTTTAGTAATTAATTAAAAATAATTCTCATTGTCAAAACCAAAGATGGGTTTTTAAGACGTAAAATTTATCAAAAGATTGACTTGTTTTTACATCCAATTGAAAAGTGAAATTAATTTCAATGAATAAAATTGTATTAAGTGATAAAAAAATAAATAAATTAAACTTTAAAACAAATTAAAAGGAAAATATAATTATATAATTAAATTATATGAAAAATCATTTTTGAAGTAAAATGTAGTATTTTTCACTATTCATTAAAAATGAACATTTGTTAGAAAAATACCAAATATTTATCTAAAGTAAATTTGATATCCCAAATTAAAAAATGATTTCCATTTTACTAAATTCAAAACATAGAAGTTCATTAATTAATTTTATAATTAATTCCCGCTGTCAAAACAAATAGTGTGTTTTTAAGAAACAATATCTATCAAAAGATTGACACATGTTTATATTGAATTTCAAAGTGAAATTAATTCCAATGACCACCATTAGATTAAATGGTAAAAATATATTTTAAATATACTTTAAAACCAATTAAAAATATAATCTAACCATATAAATAAATTATATTAAAAATAGGTTTTGAATTAAAATACAACAGTTTTCACTATTCATTAAAAATTAAATTTTATCGGAAAAAGTACAAATATTTACACAAAGTAAATTTTGATGTCCCGATTTTAATGAAGGATTTAATTTTTTCAAATATAACATATAAAATTGAAAAAAAAGTAGTTTTAAAAAATGGGGCTCCATCAAAAGGCGGTTAATCGACCTTTTAAAGAATATTAGAATATCTATGCTTAAAATTTGATTCATTCTCATTTTAAGCCTTTGAAATTTATTGGATAAATGTAAAAATATTTAACAGACATATATAATCAATTTGTAGTTAGTTTTGTTCATTCCCACCATTACAACGGCGAGGCGTTAACTTCCATTTTAAATAATATTGTTATATTATTAATGTGCAACGTAAGATTTCAAAGAAACTCATTGTTGCGTATTGGTTACATCATCAAACATAGAAATCCCTTTAAAATAATATAACATTTTATTCACAAATATTGATGAATATGAAAATTTCATATTCTTTATTTACCTGGGATGTTACTCCAAGTTTTTTTTATTTAAAATTAACATTAATTTTTGAAAAAAGTATAGGTAACATACTCGAAACCAAGAAAAACATTCATATTGTTTTTATAATTTAAAAAAATCATCCATAACTCATTTTTGATGTGTAGGAATTTGTCAAAACTCAATGTGATACATATTGTTCCAAATATGAATCAAATTTTCCGTTGTTAGTCTTAAATTGACATTTTAATTCAAAACATGTGTCAATCACTGAAAATAATAAAATGTGTTGAAGTTGTATTTCTAATTTATGATAACAATTCATAATTCATTTTTGACATCTAGTAATAAATCTAATGTTAAACTGACACATGATGTTTTTGGTAGGACTCAAAGTGAGTGTTTTCAGTTTAGCATGGAATTTTAGTAAAAAAGACAAGTAACATACTCAAAACTAGGAAAACATATTCATATTATTTATATAATTTACGAAAATTATCCATAAGACTTCTCTTACATGTAGAAACTAACAATACCTTAATCCGATAGATAGTACACTTAATATGAATCAAATTGCATGGTTTCAGTTTAAAATTGACATTTTATTAATGCATTGTTTCATATTTATGTTTAATTTATTTATTTATAGTATTAATAACATAAGAATTATTTTCTTATATAGGTGGAATATTTTTCTAGAGTTAGGGTGGTCTGTTTGAAGCTAATTTTTCTTATGAGATATTTGACTTTGAGTTTGATATTGAGATGATGGAAACAAGAAAATGGTTTAAGAATGTATACAAAAAATCATAAAACATGAATTCATTCTACCTATTTAGTTAATTTTTGCATAATTTAAAATACAATTTTAAAGTTAATGTCCTTATCATTTTTATGTAATACTTATTGAATTTTTTTCATATATATTTTATAAAGTCATAATTTAATTTCAACTATATTCAACAAGCCAGAAAAAAGAGAACGTGTTACTTTTGGATGGAAGAGGAAACCCCATGCTGCCTGAAATGTAATGTGATTCAAGTAGCATGGAGTTTCCTCTTCCATATAAATGCAAAATAATCTTTATTTTCTAGATTTTTATACATAGTTAAAAAACAGATCGCATACTCAATTAGCAACACCTAAACCTGATACCCAGTGTGGTTGGTATGACTTGAACTATTTTTTAGTGAATAGTTAATATTTTAGTCAAAACACACATCACATACACAAAACAGAGAAACCGCATTTATATTTTTTTGATACTTTAGGAAAACGATCCATAAGTCATTTTTGATGTTTATAAATCATCCAAAACTCAATATGACACACAGTGTGATCGATTTGACTCATAATGAGTTTTTATATTTAAAATTGAAATAAATTTTAGTAAAAATTGGTATTTATATACTCAGTACCGGGAAAACACATTCATACATTTTTTGATATTTTAGGAAAACAATCTACGACTTATTTGTGATGTGTAGGAATTCACTACGGGAAAAAGGGCATTTGCGACGGGTTATTTGCGACGGGAGTTATTCCCGTCGCAAATAGTCTCGTGAAAAACTTATTTGCGACGGGGTTATTTGCCCGTCGCAAATAAGTAGCCTTTTGCGACAGGACAGTTTTCCCCGTCGCAAAAGGACTGGCGCGGTTTGCGCGCCAAATCGCGGGAAACTTATTTGCGACGGGGGAATATTCCCGTCGCAAATAACAGGCATCGGTAAAAGGTATTTGCGACGTGAATATTCCCCCGTCGCAAAAAGTATGTCGGCAGGTGGTTATTTGCGACGGGACCCGTCGCAAATAACTATTTACCGGTTGACCGTAATAAATGTTGGCTAAGGTATTTGCGACGGGCACCGTCGCAAAAAATACTATTTGCGACGGGATACCCGTCGCAAATGGGCCCGTCGCAAATAATCTAACCTATAAATACCCTCATCCGTTTTTTTCATTTCATTCTCATTCCTTATCTTCTCCTTCTATCAAAATTATATTTCTAGAGTTCAGTTTTTCTCCAGTTTAATTTTTTTCTCCGGAGCTGATATTAAAGTTTTGAAGAACGATCAGAGCAGATCAATTTTCAAGGTATTTATGTTCATTTTAATTTTTTATTTATTTTTAATTTTTTATTAGTTTCAATTATTATTAATTAGTTGTAATTTAATTATGTTTACATTGTTTTATTACTTAATAAATTTAAATTATTAGTATTGTTTATAGTTAATGGTAATTAGGAATAATTAGTAATAATTTTTAATAATTAAGAATAAATATTAATAATTAGTAATAAATACCAATAATTAGGAATAATAACATTATTACATTATTAGTTTATTTTATTATTAATATTAAAATAATATAATTTTTTATATATATACAATTCTTTTTTCATCTGTGTGTTTGCTGTCTTCACATGTATTATTTGTATGTGGAGATAGAAAATGCACAGATGAAAGGAGAATTGTATATAAATTAGAAAATTATATTATTTTAATATTAATAATAAAATATATTAATAATGTTATTATTTGTAATTAATGGTAATTATTTGTAATTATTGATAATTATTCATTTAATTACTAATAATTAGGAACAATTATCAATAATTATCAATAATTAAGAATAATTAGTAATAATTAGTAATAATTACCAATAATTAGTAATAATTAGTAATAATTATCAATAATTAGTAATAATTACCAATAATTCGTAATACTTACCAATAAGTAGTAATAATTACCAATAATTAGTAATAATTACCAATAATTAGTAATAATTACCAATAATTAACAATAATTAGTAATAATTACCAATAATTACCAATAATTAATAATAATTAGTAATAATTAGGAATAATTAGTAATAATTAGGAATAATTAGTAATAATTAGGAATAATTAGTAATAATTAGTAATAATTAGTAATAATTAGTACTAATTAGGAATAATTAGTAATAATTAGGAATAATTAGTAATAATTAGGAATAATTAGGAATAATTAGGAATAATTAGGAATAATTAGGAATAATTAGGAATAATTAGGAATAATTAGGAATAATTAGGAATAATTAGGAATAATTAGGAATAATTAGGAATAATTAGGAATAATTCGGAATAATTAGGAATAATTACCAATAATTACCAATAATTACCAATAATTACCAATAATTACCAATAATTACCAATAATTACCAATAATTACCAATAATTAGCAATAATTAGCAATAATTAGCAATAATTAGCAATAATTAGCAATAATTAGCAATAATTAGTAATAAATACCAAAAATTAGGAAAAATTAGGAAAAATTAGGAAAAATTAGGAAAAATTAGGAAAAATTACCAATAATTAGTAATAATTACCAATAATTAGTAATAATTACCAATAATTAGTAATAATTACCAATAATTAGTAATAATTACCAATAATTAGTATTAATTACCAATAATTAGTAATAATTACCAATAATTAGTAATAATTACCAATAATTAGTAATAATTACCAATAATTAGTATTAATTACCAATAATTAGTATTAATTACCAATAATTAGTATTAATTTCCAATAATTAGTATTAATTACCAATAATTACCAATAATTAGTAATAATTACCAATAATTAACAATAATTAGCAATAATTACCAATAATTAGCAATAATTAATAATAATTAGCAATAATTACCAATAATTGCCAATAATTACCAATAACTGCCAATAATTACCAATAACTGCCAATAATTAGCAATAACTGCCAATAATTAGCAATAACTGCCAATAATTAGCAATAACTGCCAATAATTAGCAATAATTAGCAATAATTAGTAATAATTAGCAATAATTAGTAATAATTAGCAATAATTAGTAATAATTAGCAATAATTACCAATAATTAGCAATAATTACCAATAATTAGCAACAATTAGCAATAATTAGCAATAATTTGCAATAATTAGCAATAATTAGCAATAATTACCAATAATTAGCAATAATTATCAATAATTAGCAATAATTACCAATAATTAGCAATAATTACCAATAATTAGCAATAATTACCAATAATTAGTAATAATTACCAATAATTACCAATAATTAGTAATAATTAGTAATAATTAGGAATAATTAGTATTAATTAGGAATAATTAGTATTAATTAGGAATAATTAGTATTAATTAGGAATAATTAGTAATAATTACCAATAATTAGTAATAATTATTATTAATTACCAATAATTAGTATTAATTACCAATAATTAGTATTAATTACCAATGATTAGTATTAATTACTAATAATTAGCAATAATTAGTAATAATTAGCAATAATTAGTAATAATTAGCAATAATTAGTAATAATTAGAAATAATTAGCAATAATTAGCAATAATTACTAATAATTAGTAATAATTAGGAATAATTAGTAATAATTAGGAATAATTAGTAATAATTAGGAATAATTAGTAATAATTAGTAATAATTAGAAATAATTAGGAATAATTAGCAATAATTTCCAATAATTAGTAATAATTACCAATAATTTGTAATAATTACCAATAATTAGTAATAATTACCAATAATTAGTAATAATTAGTAATAATTAGTAATAATTAGTAATAATTAGGATTAATTAGGAATAATTAGTATTAATTAGGAATAATTAGTATTAATTAGGAATAATTAGTATTAATTACCAATAATTAGTAATAATTACCAATAATTAGTAATAATTATTATTAATTACCAATAATTAGTATTAATTACCAATAATTAGTATTAATTACCAATAATTACCAATAATTACCAAGAATTGCCAATAATTACCAACAATTAGTAATAATTAGTAATAATTAACAATAATTAGTAATAATTAACAATAATTACCAATAATTAGTAATAATTATGAATAATTACCAATAATTAGTAATAATTAGTAATAATTACATTATTACATTATTTGTATATTTTATTATTAATATTAAAATAATATAATTTTCTATATTATATACAATTCTCTTTTTTTATGTGTGTTTTCTGTCTCCACATGTAATATTGGCATTCTTTTTCAAAATTATCAACCTACTCGCCAATGGAGAGGTGAAAGTGAATGTCAATATTACATGTGGAGACAGAATGTTAAACACACAGATGAAAGGAGAATTGTATATAATATAGAAAATTATATTATTTTAATATTAATAATAAAATATACTAATAATTTAATAATGTTATTATTATATAATTAATATTTATGAAAAAAATATATTAGTATTATTAAAAAAAATAAAAAATCAATATAATATTAAAATTATCAATATTTGTAACAAGTTTTTCTTTATTCTCAATATATTCAATCTCTTATTGAGTGTTTTTTCTAACAAATAATTCAAAATCAGTAATGCTTTTATATTTTATAGAAAAATATGGAACAACGAGGTCGTCAACAGTCATTATTAGATGACCGCATATGGATAAATCAACGTAGAAATCCAAATGGTTCTGGTTTAAATACAGTATATATAGAGGGTGTGGAGATTTTTTTATCATTTGCGGCATCAAATCCAGAATTTGTTTCAGAAGGAAAAATAAAATGCCCTTGTAGAAAATGTGCATTGAGAACGTTTGACACGTTTGACAAAGTGGGGGAACATCTCTTGCGTTTTGGTTTTCAAGCAGATTATGTTTTTTGGTATCAACACGGTGAACGTAGTTCCAGAGCAGGTGATACCAACTTGATTCCGGATTCATCCCAGTTTCAAGATTTAGTACATGATGTTGCAGGTTCATCTATTCAACATACAGAAACTCCGGCTGATATAGCTTCAAATCCTGAGTTGGTACCGTCTGAATTTTATGAGTTGTTGAAGTCTGCTGAGGATGCATTATATCCTGGATGCAAGATGAGCAAATTAGAAGCAGTTGCAAAATTTATGGCTATCAAATCAGATAACGGAATTTCAAACACCTGTTTTGACCAGATATTTTCTTTGCTGAAAACACTGTTACCCGAAGGAAATGTTTTACCTGCAAATTACTATGAAAGTAAGAGGCTGGTTCGAAATTTGGGACTTACTTGTCAGAAGATTCATGCATGTTCAAATGACTGCATTTTATATTCTGGGAAAATGAGTCGTTGGATAGTTGTCCCACATGTGGGAAACTGAGATATAAAAAGGAAAACACAGGAAGTCTGGTTTGATTCCTGTAAAACAGTTGAGATATTTTCCGCTTACATCCAGACTTCAGCGTTTATTCATGTCTAAGAATACAACGACAATGATTTCATGGCATAAAGAGAATATTTCAACCGATAAAAGCTTGAATCATCCAGCCGATGGTGATTCATGGAAACATTTTGATAGAGTGCATCCATCCTTTTCTTTAGAAGCTAGAAATGTTCGACTGGGCCTTTCCACTGATGGTTTCTGTCCGTTTGGATCTTATGGTAGTCAATATTCATGTTGGCCTATTTTTTTAACTCCGTACAATTTACCTCCATGGATGTTGATGAAGGAGCCATATATCTTTTTGACTTTACTAATTCCCGGACATCCGAAGAAAAATATTGATGTTTATTTGAAGCCATTGATTGATGAATTAAATTTATTGTGGAGTACTAGTGTTAGTACATATGATGTTGCAATGAAACATAATTTCATACTGAGAGCAGCATTGATGTGGACAATAAGTGACTTCCCGTCTTATGGGATGTTATCTGGCTGAAGTACACATGGTCAGAAATCATGTCCTTACTATATGGGAGAGAACAAAGCATTTATGCTCATTCATGGAAAGAAACCTTGTTATTTTGACTGTCATCGCAGATTTCTTCCAGCTGATCATCCTTTTCGCAGAAACAGATCTCATTTCAGAAAAGGAACAGTTGAAATGGATGGACCTCCAAAAATGCTATCGGGTGCGGAGTTAAAATCAGTTGTATTTTCATTACCTCCCATCACTTTTGGTCCCACAATAAACCAACAGAAAATTTCTGGATTTGGGAAATAACACAATTGGATTAAACGTAGCATATTTTGGGATTTGCCATATTGGTCTGATTTGTTGGTCCGCCACATGTTGGATGTCATGTATATTGAGAAGAACTGTTTTGATAATTTGTTTCATACAGTTTTGGATACGCCAGGAAAGAGAAAAGACAATGTAAATGGACGTTTAGATCTTGCCCAAATTTGCAGGCGTCCAGAATTGGAACTCTTTTAGAATGTCAGAACAGAAAGGTTACTGAAACCAAAATCAGCTTATACATTGTCTAAAGAAAACCGTTTATTATTTTGTCAGTGGATTGCAGATTTGAGACTTCCAGATGGTTGTGCTTCCAATTTGGGTAGATGTGTAAAGAATGGTCATATTACTGGATTAAAAAGTCATGATTGTCATGTTATAATGGAGAGACTTCTACCCATTGGATTAAGAGGTCTGTTGAATTCTGTGATTTGGGATTCCATAACTGGCATGTCTCTTTTTTTTTGGGAAATTTTTGCGGCAACGGCAGATTATGATGCTCTAGGAAAACATGAAAAAGATGTTGTTGTAATTATATGTAAACTGGAAAAAATATTTCCACCGTCTTTCTTCGACTCAATGGAACATTTGATGTTACATTTGCCATATGAATCCAAATGTGGAGGTCCGGTACAGTTTTGATAGATGTACCCATTTAAAAGATGCATGCAATAATTGAAAAGAAAAGTACGTAACAAAGCATCTGTTGAAAGATCTATTGCAGAAGCTTATTTGCAAGAGGAAATAT
Organism: Viscum album; assembly: GCA_963277665.1. Taxonomy (NCBI): domain Eukaryota; kingdom Viridiplantae; phylum Streptophyta; class Magnoliopsida; order Santalales; family Viscaceae; genus Viscum; species Viscum album. The sequence continues at coordinate 1,812,273,492 of OY728129.1, read as the reverse complement.
CTTTTTTCTGCTCCCATTATTTTGAATCTGAGTATCCTTCAAAACACAACCGAATGGGACGGAACGAGAGGAATATTGATGAAATCGACAATCAATTATCTGTTTTCAACCAGTCAGAGCTTGGTTTTGGTGGAGTTTATGAACGCTGGCTTTCAGATGATGAACATTAGAGAGCTCATACGTATGTTCTTCTCAACTGTGAAGAGATGACATCAGTTGTACTGTAAGTGTTTATATCACTTATTCTATCATTTATGTTACAGTAAATAACTTTGGTTTTTATAGGTTGTATGATAATCATATCAAGAAACAAATTCCACAAATTACAGCAGCTGCTCTCGAAGAACGTCGACTGAAAAATTTCTCTCAGTGGTTTCAAAAATTGGTAACATAAATTCTTTATCTTTTAGCAACTCATTCAATGTATAGTTTACTATATTGATAATTATTTCACAAATTTTCAGGTGTCTCGACATGCTGATAAAATTGACAAACGACTGTGTGTATTGAGTAACCCACCTTCCAAACTTGTTAAAACTTATAATGCATATGTGGTGAATGGATTTCGATTCCACACACATGCATATGGGGAATCAAAAAAAATAATGAACAGTGGAGTTAGCTTGAGAGGATCTCATCATCGAGAAAATGAAGTTGACTTTTATGGCATACTTGATGAAATCATTGAACTCTGTTATCTTGGACAACATTACATAACCATGTTCAAATGTCGGTGGTTGGATACAGAGAGAGGCGTGCGTGTTCATCTGACTCATGGAATCATCGATATTAAATGTAAAAGTGTTCTCGCAGTAAATGAACCATTCTTATTGGCTCAACAGGCATATCAAGTTTATTACGCAAAGTACTATGCAACATCAAGAGAATTGACTGATTGGTGGAGTGTAATAAAAATCAAAATTCGAGACAATCAGTTCAGTCAAAGTGAATGTGCTTTCACTGATGTGCAAAGAATTGAAGTTTTTCAAGAGAGTACTCAAAATCAATCTTTTTTACAAAGAGACATGAGTATCGATGACGACACCCCACATTTAAGAGTCGGTGATGACGATGATGTTAATGATGTCACATATGAATTTGAAATGGTAAGAGATGAAGAAACTGTAACTCGAATGGATATCAATGATGTTGAGGAAGAATATGAATATGACATTGACATATATGAAGATGATGATGAAGATGAACACTGATAGCATTCCATGGTATTTATATACAATCATAATATGTATATATGTATATATAATAGTAATTATCAATTATTTGCTAACATTAATATTTTCTGTTTCATATGGACGACGCCACATTTCGTGAGTTGGCGGATGTTGACCTGACATTCGATGCGGATGAGTTGCTGACAGATGACCCTCAGCCTGCAGGCGCTCTAGGGAGTACGCGGAGGGGGCGCGGTCTTGCACGATTGATGATTCCTGACCCCGTCCCCGAGCGACGTCCATGTCTTGGCTTTGATCCACGCACACAGAGGTGTGATAACCTGTGTGATAACCTGTGGATTTGACTAAAATTTCATTAATCTATTCACATAATAAATGTTTATTATTTTTTCAGTTTTCCGCATATAGCAGTCGGACAGGGCAGCGCTATTTTGCGCAACTATTTCTCTCAGCCATGGACCACATGGGAGCAGATTCCCATTGATGTGCAGCAGGCCATGTTCGGCCATTGGTTGGTACGTACGTAAATAAATAATTTTTATTTTGAAAATTATTTAATTTCTAACTTGATATTTTGATTTATTTGTAGGGTTTATGGTATCCGATCGAGGATACCATGTGTGACGCCATCCACGAGGCATGGGAGGTGGCCATGTGTGATCGCCTTCATCATTTTTTGCACAATTTAAGAAAAGCTGCGATGAAGAAAGCAGGAGTGTCAGATTTTGACGAGTCATGTAGAGCACACCGACCAGAGTACATTTCATCCCATGTATGGGATGAATTATGTTCGCACTGGTTGAGTGGTGCCTTTCAGAGGAGATCATCGGTGGGGAGGCAGAATCAGGGGAGACAGGAGGTGACTCATCGAGCTGGGAGTCGTTCTTTCAGTACTCATAGACAGCATCTGGTACGTACATTATTTATAAATATTTTATATAACTGTAAATATTAACAGTTTATTTTTTATTCTTATAGGCTGTCGAGCACCCCGATATTACAGAGTACGACGTATATCGGAGGATTTATAGTGATCCTGCTACTGGGGAGCTCAGAGGTGATTGTCAGCATCACATCGTGGTCAGTATTATTTGTTTTCAAGTTTAAAAATTAACTGCATATAATATATTCAAAATTTTAATTTTAAATTTCAACTATAGGAGTCATATGAGGCCGCAGCGTCACAGGCCCGACCTGAGAGTCAGGCCGAGTCATCAGATCAGACCACTGCCCGTCAGTTTGATGAAGCGGCATGGATGCAGGCCACCCAGTATGCCTTCAAGAAGGGTCGGGTAGTTGGTATCGGCTCTCGACTGACTCCCGGAGATTATTATGGCAGTGCTGCGATGTCGGCGTCCAGCTCGAGAGGAGCTCGTGCATCTTCTTCTACTACACAGTATGAGGATCAGTTGCGATCTCAGACTGCACAGATAGAGAGTCTCTGACAGGAGCAGGAGCATATGCGTCAGCAGCATGAGGAGGAGCGTCGACGCCAGCAGCAGCTGTACGAGGAGCAGGCGAGTCGGTGGCAGCAGCAGCATCAGTAGCAGATGGAGTACATGCGCTGACTCACTCATGCTTTAGGGATGGAGTTTCCTCCACCACCATATGCAGATCCCCCACCTCCCCCCCTCCTTCAGATTAGAGATTGTATTTATGTTATAAAATTTGTGAAATCAAAATATTTTTTTTTCTATTCGTAGTTTCTGTCTCATTATAAAATATTAATAATATTATATTTTTAAATAACAATATTAATATGAATAATAATATTATTTATATTTTATAATATTAAATTATATATATATATTAAAATTTTATAATATTATAATTTAATTATATTTTTTGTAATACTTGAATTATTTTAATATTTGAATGTAAAATAATTCTATTATTTTTATATTAATTAAAATAACTTATTAATATTTTTTTATTTATGAATTATAATTCTAATATTATTATATTAATTAAATAATTTATTAATATTCTATTATTTTTTATTTTTGAATTATAATTCTATTATTATCATATTAATTATATTAATTAAATCATTTATTAATATTCTATTATTTTTTATTTTTGAATTATAATTCTATTATTATCATATTAATTAAAATAATTTATTAATAATTTATTATTTTTATTTGTGAATTATAATTCTATTATTATATTAATTAAAATAATTTATTAATAATTTATTTTTTTTATTTTTTTTATAGTATTTGCGACGGGATACTATGCCCGTCGCAAATACTAGTATTATTAATAGTTTTTTATTTTTTTTAAAAAATAGTTTTTGCGACGGCACCGTCGCAAAAGGTATTTGCGACGGGTCCCGTCGCAAAAACTATTTTAAAAGTTTTTTTACAAAAATACGGAATACTATTTGCGACGGGGAGAATGACCGTCGCAAAAAAAGGCTTTAGCGACGGGCCCGTCGCAAATAAGTGTAGTTGCGACAGAGTTTTTAGCAACGGGCTATTTGCGACGGGCTATTTGCGACGGGCCCCCGTCGCAACAAGCCATTTGCGACGGGATCCCGTCGCAAATGCCCCGTCGCAAATAGCTGTTTTTCTAGTAGTGATTATTCGTGCCTCAATATAATTCATGGTGTGACCGTTATGACCCATAGTGTTCGTTATCAGTTTAAATTTGAAATCTTAGTCCAAAGCGGGTCTCACTCAATAAAAACCATGAAAAAATGCATTTATTATCTTTATAATCATGTAAAACTATTCATAATTCATTTTTGAGGTATAGGTATTAGTCTCACATCAAACAAAAACTCAATGTGATCAGTGTGATTAAAAGTGTGTGTTTCTAGTTGGAAATGACATTTTATTAAAAATGACATATTATATACTCAAAACCAATAAAACACATTCATATTGTTTCGATAGTTTAGGAAAATAATTTATAAATCATTTGGATATATCAGAATCATTCAGACCTCAATCTAATGAATAATGTGACCAGTATGACCCAAAGTGTCTCCTTTAATATAAAATTAGAATTTTAGTAAAAAAGAAAAGTGACAATCTCAAAACTAATAAAAAAATTTGGATTGTTTTAATACACTAGTAAAATATTCCCTGAGACATTTATGATGTCTTGGAATCAACCAGACCCCAATCTGAAACACATTTTTCCTAATATGACTCCAACTGTCTATTATCAATTAAAAATTGAAGTTTTATTTCAAAAAATGTGTCATATACAGAAAATTGTGAAAAAATTCTTGGATAGTCTTGATAATTTAGGGAAATAATTCATAAGTAATTTTTGATGTATAGGAAATTTCCTCACATGAAATTGGAACATGATGTGATCAATATGACTCCAAGTGAATGTTTTCAGTCTAAAATGAAACTTTACCAAAAATACAACTGAAATACTCAAAATAAAGAAATCACATTCAGAATATTTTGAAATAATAGGAAAATGATTCATAAGTCATGTTTGTAATGAAAGAATTAGAAAAACCTAAATCTGATGCATGGTGGGATAGATATAACTCTAAGTGTGTCTATTTTTAAATTGAAATTTTATTAAAAAAGAAAATTAACTTACTAAAAACATGTAAAACGCATTCAAACAACTTTGATACTTTAGGAAAATTATCCATAAGTCATTTTTGACATTTAGGAATTATATTTACCTCTATCTAACACATCGTGTTCCCAGTATGACTCAAAGTGGGTGTTTTCAATTTAAAACTATCTTTTTAGATCAAAATGAGTTTTACTCATTGAAAAATAAGAAAAAAATTTCCAATTATGTTAATAATTTAATAAAATGTTTCATACGTCTTCCGTGACACGTTGGAATCAGTCTCATGTCAAACTGACACATGATGTGACATGTATGACTGAAAAGTGCTGATTATCAGTTTAAAATTGTATTTTTTGTTCAGAACAAGTGTCATTCACTAAAAATAGATAAAAACACTCTAATTATGATGATAATTCAGTAAAAAATTCATAATACATTTATAATGCACTAGAATATGTCTCATGTCAAACCAACACATGATGTGACCATTATGACTCAAAGTATGTCTTTTTAATTTAAAATTACATTTTATAAAAAGACAATAGTGGTATACTCAAGCCTAATAAAATGCAATCATATTATTGTGATAATTTAGTAAAATTATCATTATGTTATTTTTGACATGTAGGAATCAACCACATCTCAATACTATACACGGTGTGTCAGGTATGACTCAAATCATCGATTATCAGTTTGAAATTTACATTTTAGTTCAAAATATGCCACTCAATGAAAAACTATAAAACCCACTCTGATTTTCTTGATAATTTAGGAAAATGATTTACAATTCATTTGTGACATGTATGAATCAGTCTCACATCATACAAACACACAATGTGACCAGTGTAACTCAAAGTGAGTGTTTTATGATTGAAATAACATTTTAGTAAAAAATAAATGTGACATACTCAAAACCATGAAAATAGAATCATTTTTCTAAATTTAATTAAATGATCAAAAATTAATTTGTCACATGTTGGAATCAACTGTACCAAATTCTAATGCATGGTGGGTCCAGTATGATTCACAGTGTGTCTTTTTAATTTTTTTTTGACATTTTCTTAAAATACACAACTGAAATACTCAAAACTGAGATAATGAATTTTTATTTTTTTAATAATTAATGATCTATAATTGATATATAATGTGTTATAATCATCCACACCTCAATTTAATACATGATGTTCCTAGTATAACTCAAAGTGTCCATTATAAGTTTTTAATTGTCATTGTTTTTCTAAACATTCATCACTCATTGAAAACTAAAAAAATGAACTTCGATTGTAATTATTGTATAGTAAAAAGATTAATATGTTATAAGAGACATTAAGGTATCATTATCACATCAAACCAAGACAATATGTTCGCAACATGATTTATAGTTCATGTTTTAAGTTTAAAATGTAATTTTAGTAAAAACATAAGTGACATACAGAAAACAAAGAAAATGAATCAGGATTATTCTAATATTTTAAAAAAAATGATCCATATGTCATTTTTGATGTGTAGGAATCAGTTTCACAATAATATAACACATGGTGTGACAAGTAAGACTCCATGTGTGTCTTCGTATTTAAAATTTATATTTTATTACTAAAGATTAGTGACATACTCAAAACCAATAAAACCCATTTATATTGTGTTTATAAATTATGAAAATTATCCATCAGTCATTTTATATGTGTTGGAATTAGACAGAACTCAATCTAATACATGGTGTTCCTAGTATGACTCAAAGTGTCCGTTATCAGTATAAAATAGACATTTTAGTTCAAAATTCACATCACTCACTGAAAACATAGAAAATGTACTCCTATTATCTCCATACTTTCGAAAAATAATTCACAAGTCATTTGTGATGTGTAAGAAATGGTATCATGTCAAACCATCACACATTGCAACTGGTATGACCCAAAGTTCATTTTTTATATTTAAAAAAACATTTTAGTAAAAAAAGACAAGTCACATGAGGCTATCTTTGTGTAATATCATGGCGTTCATCACATTTATCAAACTAGAACTAATTGATACATTTTATAATATTTATTTTTTCTTCATGGAATGTGGTGAAGATTTATTAGAGGAGTGGAGGGTTTTATCTTATTATGGGAGTATCGAATTCTATATTTATTATTTTAGTATTATAATCCAAGAGGTCTTATGTGAACACTTCAAATTAAAAAAGTTATTCTATTAGTGTTCCAATTATGTCGACACATCACCATTATATTTTCCACTATTAGATCTATTTTTATAAACCAAATAAATTTATTTTGTTCCCTATATAATGATTTATTACATAATACAAGTTTTGAGGGAGATAGTGTTCTTAATAAACATATAATAATATTTTTGGCATAGGTCGATTGAAAAATTGATATACCATGTTACACCACCAGTCTATGGGTATTTTCTATAATTTGGAAAAATATGTGGTATCTGATCAAAGGTAATTAGTGACGGGTTTCTATCACACTCCCGTAACGTTAGGACACATTAAAATTACTTCACATAAAGAAAATATTTAATTACAATACATTACCATGAACATTTAGGTCTATAGTTTTATAGATTCCAGACAAAACATTTTTTTATCAAAATGCATTTATTTTTAAGCCAATGTACATCCATCAATATAATAAATTACTTAATCTATAAAATGTCTTCAACATATCCAAAAAAATTCTATATTCATGTTTCTATTTGAGAAACAATATACATATTACCTTTCTTTATAACCTGTAGAAATTGATAGATTTGAATGGGAGGAGATCAGATGCTCAATAAGGGTTGACATAATTTATAACAATAAATGATCATAAGTGATAATAATGTTAGAATATAGGTATAATAAAAATACATAATAATGTTATACACAATAAATAATATATCATAAATTATTGTATAAGGAATGAAATTACAATTATTTGTGTAATACCTTATAAAAGAGGCATAAAAATGGAAATATAGCATATCTTATAAATGAAAAGAATCATAGAATTATGTTCTAAAATAAAAATAATAACTTTTAGATACGAGGAAACCATAATAATTTGAATCCCATGTGATAAAACATAGTACTACCATTCATATATGGACAAAATCATTATATATATTTCTAAAATATGAGAAAATTCATTTTGACAATGAATATGTGAATGAAATCATTATTCCCTTTCCAGTAAACCTATTGAGTTAGCACGCTAAAACACTTCCTTATACGGATATATATTATCCCAACAAGAATAATTCATACATACTTGTTCCATAGGCTATCAATAATTTATCATAAATCACCCATGGAAAGGAAATGGGTTTCATATCATATCCAAATTGTATCCCATAAAAAGGATTCAATACTTAGTTCAATTAAAAGTGTAATTTCAATAATAGTTAAGCATGAAAATCCAATTAAAAATAAATTTCTATGTAATTACATTAAGTAACTCCCTTGGTAAAGACCCTTTAAATATGATAACACATGGTATTTACACTATATATGAAACAAGTCTAAATTTTATTCAACACTTCCCAAATCTATCGATATAAAAGTAATTAGGTGAAACCTAATTAATTATAGGAATCAAAAATATGGGTTTACTATAGGAAAGGATTAAAAAGAACACAATATTTTTTTACACCAATGACTACTAGTAAAGATAATTCTAGAGATTGATCATTTTTTTAATCATTTTAGAATTTATTAATTCTGAATCATATATTTCAAGAATCAACTAGAATATAAAGAATAATTTTATAAGAATAGTATAATTTTTATTTAAAACAATTATGAAAATTCATTAAAATAAAAAACATTAAAAAATTTGAAAATAATTTATGTTGTTTAATAATGAAACAGAAGAATGAAATTTGAAAATGATTGAAAATATTTTCTTCTAAAAAATTCTTATAATTATATTTCTTTTCATATATTTATAACTATATTTTTACAAAAAAATCCACTAATTTATTTTGAAAATTATGATTCTCAATGTTTGGAAATAAAAATTTCATGATGTATTAAAACATAATTTTTATTAAATATACAATTACAAAGCTTTGAAAAAGTAATAATGTTTATATCAAGAAAACATATAGTATAAGATAATAAATTTATCCATGAAATGTAAGAAAATATTAATATTTTGAGTCATAATTACTAAAATCCCACATCATAAAAAATTAAATAAAATTTCTATATTAAAATAGATGATGAGAAATAAGAGGATAACATGAATTAATCTATATTTTAGTAACCGAAAATAAATGAAAATATTTTTTGAAAGAAAAATATACAAATAGAGGATAATGGTTCGTTGTAAATAATTGGATTAATTCTTACTAATGTCAAACATTTATTTGAGTAGTTATTTCTTAAAAGAAGATTATATTGATGAATCTAAGTAACTTATGGGGGGAAAAGATATATTAATATTTGAATCAAATGGATGGAAGTATATAATTGTATTAGAAGATCATAATAAATACTAGAATTTATGACTAAATGAGATATAATTTGATTTGGGAAATATATTGCTGATCGAATGAAATTTTAATGAAAACTACTTTAATGAGTGTGATCACATGATATTGAGCCCAACATTGAATGAATGAAATTGATTTCATTGAATAATTGATAAAATATATACAATATGAACCATATAAATAAATATTGGTGCATAATAAACATACTTATCAAATAAAAGAGTTTGATATGAAAAACCCTTGAAATATGATTAGTAAATGGATTGAAAGAATGTGAAGAAGAGATTGTAAAATTAACCATTAAAACACATGATTAATGGTGATTTTTAATGAATCAAATTAACAGATTATTTTTATTACATTAAGAATATTATTAGGTGGAAAAGAAGAAATCATCCCTCAAGTAAAGGGAATTGGGACAACAAACACTTACATCTTTTGAAAATTTTGAGTCAGAAGTCCTAAGAAAAAGTAAACGGAATAGAAAATTTAATATAAATAAATACATAATAATCATGATATAAATTGAAAATTTGGTATTGTGGGCACCGTACAAATAAAAAATGGTGTACAAAAAACATATCTCAACGAATTGATGTTTGAGATGAATAACCCTTACGATATTAGAGTCTTTCATTTAAAAACACGTTGAAAGATATTATTTATAATGGAAAAAATAAATATCTTTAATAATGGGAGGATGATGATACAAAATTTTAATGGGTTGTTAGATACGCTATTCCAAATAAAATGTGGTGTATAGTAATAAATATGACTCAAGAAATTAGATTTAGGTTTAGAAACCTTTAACTTATTTCACCACTTGTTCAAAATAACTCTATTTTAATATGTAAAAAACATAAATATATTAATATTTTATTTCTGAAACTTAATCATATAAACTAAATTTTATATATAACCTCTATAATAATTTATTATGATTATATTTGTTAGTTGTAGCTTATTTTTACCATCGAATATTAGTTTTTATTATTATTTTACACATGTTTTATGATGATGATTTTGGTACCCATTATTTGATATGATGTTCTTAATTAAGAGATCAATTAATTTAGTTAAAAAGATATATTGAGATTTTTTTATAAATATATGATCTCATTTCATATGTTTTTTAGTCATGTTACTAAATAATGGATTCAATGTTTTCTTATTTATGTAATTTTAGTGATTGAATATGATATATTAATAATAAGTTAAGTACATAGTTTTAACTTTTTAGAACCTTATAAAAATCAGGAAATGATTTTTAATATCAAATAATATTATTATTCATGTTTCTAGATTCATATTGAAAGAGTTTTATATCATTATTTATGTATGTGGTTAAACAAACCTAGACAAGAGCATGCAATAATTCGATGGGTGTGTATGGTTAATGGATTTATTGTTATGACATAATATAATTATAATTGAATATGAGTTTTTTTATTTAGATTCCTTAGGGTTGTGACTAATAATTGAAAATATTTTTATAAAGAATAAAATTATAGGTAAAATGTATTTTTTTTATTTGTTGAGGTAGTACACTATAGGTATTCATAACATATTTTATTTTTGTTTTAAGTTGATATAACATAATTGATAATGGTTGTTCCATTAATTTAATAAGAGTAAATGATATTAATAATACTGAATTACAAGTATTATTATCTATTTATGTGTGTCAATCTAAGATAGTATGTAGGAAATACTAAAGAGTAACGAGACACTTATGTAGAAGAAAATAAAAATCTCATGGATTCCTCCTTGATTTGGAATTGGGTTGGAAAATTTAGAGGGACCGAAAGCTCAATAAAATATGATAGGGTTATATGTGAGTCAAAATTATAGTTTTTTAGGTATAAATTTCTAAGGGATTGGTGTGTCATGATGTGGTTGAAGTGTTCTCCTTTTATATGTGAATAGAAGTGTAATTTTTATAGTACCCATTACTTTTCAACAAATAAAAGTTACTATTAATGGTTCAATGGATATAAAAGTGAAAAATATGAATTTTTAAATGATATTAGGAATATATTCATCTCCAAGAAAAAATTTTGGAAGGAAAATGGTGTGATGAATTGTCTTTCTATTTTACTTTTTTTAATTTTCTTTTACTAGGGTATTTTTTAACCATGGTAATTAAATTTAATAAAGAAAATAAAAAATGGCCATATTACCTAATTTTAAAATAATAATTTTTATTTAAAAAATATATCACATAAATTTTAAATGGTTTATAAAATCTTTTTTTCATAATTAACGCACATGAGGCTTGACAAGAGTTTTTTAGGAAGTGTGTTTCTAAAATCAAAATTTATGTGTTGGTTAAATTAATTAATTTAATTAAATAATATGAAATTAATTGGTAGAAAATATGAAAAATAATTTTTATTTATCAATAATCTAAATAAAATTACTTTTTTACCATATAATGGTTTAATTATTAAAAATATATATTTTTTAAAATTGGAATGAAATGTTACCCAAGTTCAAAAAATTAAACAAGGTATTATATGATGAAAATAATATTTTAAAATGAATATTTTGACTCATTAAATAAATATTTATTTAATTGAAATGTTTTAGAAACGTTAGGTTATAATATCTAGATATTTTAATTGCAGACTATATTTGATATATTATATAACACACAACATAGACCCTTGAAGAACTGTGCAATATTATTATTTAAATGGTATAGATATAATCACTCCGTTAAATTGGAATGTATGAATAGTAATAACCACAATATGAAATATATATAATTTTATTACTCAATAAGTTGTTAATAATTTCTTATAATATTATCACTCAATTTTATAGTGATTTTATTTTATTCTTCAAAATAATATTTTTCAATACATGTTTCACTTATTTTTGGTAAGAAAATATTATATATGATTTTGTCCAAATTTAGAAAATATATTTGGTAAAATTATCTTATTTTCTTAAATCATAATATCAAAATTAACTTTGGTTGATTATTTTAGGATTTTCTGAAAAGTTTTATTTTTTAATAAATAATTAAATATGAAATGTTTTATTGAAAACTGTTTGTTATTTTAAAGTTTTTAGAAAGAGAAATTATCTTTTTTTGATTTGATTAAAAACATAATTTTTTCCTTTTAATTTTTTTTAAAAAGTTATTATGTTTGAAATGAGTTTTATGCTTGTATTTGGTATAATAAAATTATTACTTAAAAATTAGTTTTTCTAAAAAAAATGATTTGTGTCCCATTTTTCATGTCAAATTTTAAAAACAAATATTTAAATTCAATGAATTTAATAGTGAATAATTGATTATATAATAAGTATTAGTAAATAATTTTTTATATAGTTTCATTTTATTTTTAAATTATGAATAACAACTGAAAGAAATAGTTGTCTCATTAGTAAGTGTAAATTGGGTAATTATGTTTAAAGATAATATGATAAGGACTTAAAATAACCCTTAAAATTCTATTTGTGATTGGATAAGTTTCTTTTACTTATACCATCAAATATTCTAAAATATCAAAATTTCATTCCAGTTTCCTTGGTTATAAAATTTATATTACTTTATAAAAATATGATGTCAAAAATGAAACTCTTTTGCTTTTAAGAACTATAAAATTTTGTAATAGAGATACAAATGACATGTTTTAAGTTAAAAATTTATATTTTAATGACAATTTTTTTATAATCTAAAAGTTTTTATAAAAAAAATTTAAGAAGTAATTAATTTTAAATATTATGAAATTTCATCACAATATTTATTCGATTAGTAGATAAATAATTTAGTTGAATTTAAAAATATTAATAGTAATACAATTTGAATGAATTATTTTGTTCCTATTTTTTTAGAATATATAGAACATATTATGGATTTATTGAATGATTATATTAAAATTGTTACTCTTTCATGTTGTTTATAATGTTAAAAAATAAATTAATAGTTCCAAAAATGACATTAATAATATTTCATAATAAATGAAATTTTATTAAATGGCTTAAAATTATTAAAACTTTTATCATCATCCCAGAAAATTTTATAAAGTTTAATTTATCATCCATGGTCTTTTTATTAGTTATTTTTCTTTTACTAGTAACTCTCATGACTTGTTTAGAGTAAAAACATTGATATGATAAAAATATTCAAAAGGGTTAATGAGGTGTCAAAACCAAATGACAAGGATTAACAAATCTCCTATACTTGAATAAATTTTATTAGATGACTAGTTTTAGAATCCTCCTAATATTATATTATAACTATATCCATTCACATTCTTTTTTCAATAAAATTAATTTATATGAGTTTAATATGTAAGGAAATTCAATGAATTCCCTTTCTCTCACATATAAAAGGTCACATCTCCTCCTCCTTCCTTCAAACATAATGAAAAAATTGGTTTGTCCAAGAACTAAAAAATACCTTTCTAAATCATTCCAAAATTTTATTTCTTTTTTATATCATAATACCAACCATAGAGGGATTAAGGTATAAATAAAAGGTTTTTTTCTGAAGAATATGTATACGTTTTACCAGAATGATTTATTTTTTATTCCTTATTATACCTCCTTCAAGTAATCCTAAAACATATTGAAATAATAGCACAAGTATCTCACATATACAGAGATGTTGTTATGTATGTGGAATATCCTATATTTTTCTTTTCTTCCATAAAATAGATAATCAAAACATTATTCGTGCATACATATGTACTACTACCCACATGAAGTAGTGTGTTTATTTTTCCATCAAATCCTCCATCAATGGTAATAATAATAGATTTAATGTATATATATTTATGATATTCATGAAATAATTATAAATATGTAAATTTATTGAATCATATATTTTCAAACAATTCCATTCATTGAAATATGATAACGTCATTCATGTGTTGGTGTAGATTACCACCATCACAAAGCGATGTGATTCATTTTTCATCACCAAATAACATTACTAGTATAAATTAGTGAATTTTTATAAATATAATGTTAGTCATGATATAATTTTAATTTTTTAAAGATAATATAATTTGTACATTTTTTCATCTCGATGACTGCAGAATGGAAACATTACTCATGAAAACTTATTACCTACTGTCATGACGACTGTAACATAATTCACTTTTCATGAACATATTTTTTCCTATTTTAAAAGAATATTTAAATCATAAAATTTAATAATTTAAAATTATTATTATTATTATGGATATTATGGAATAATTAAACCCTTTATCATGGTCAAATCACCAAATGTGTTTTGAAATTATTAATTGAATGACCTCAATACAGCCAATGCGGACTTAATAGATTATGTAATTAATTATGAAATTAAAATCAATGATATAAATCATATAATTATAAGGTAAAAAAATTTTGAAACGTTCTAATGAAATAGAATTAATATATAACTTTATTATACACGAGTCAAAGGACCTAAATTTCATATCTAGACTTGAGGTACTGCATTTCTTGTCAATTTCCATTCATTAAGCCATGTTTATAATATTATAAAAAGAATTTCATTCATATGTTGTTTATATTTCACCTTTAACATGATATATCAAGAATATATTATACTTAATGGTATTTTAATAATTAATTCACACTATTTCATCAAAGGGTATTTGACTTGGAAGTTACCAAGCAATAAAGGGTTTCCTAAATCAATTTATTTTCATTAGGTTATAACTCTTATTAATTGAATTTTTTTATGAAATGAATGCTTATGATTTTTTATCAAATTTTTTTTATGATATATTAAGAATTTATTAATTTGTAATTACATATGTTCACATAATCAATTCATGGATGAATTATGACTTCAATATTTATGATAATTTCAAGGATTTTCTTTATATCAAGCCTTTATGTTGAGACATGTTTCATGTTTTACCGAATGATATCCTATTATGGTGCAATTAATTCCTCATGAATTAATTTTTTTTCATATTAATTTAAGGAATTAATGGGAATAATAGAGACATAAAATACTTTTTCTTTTAGGGAATTTTGTTTCGAATGTTACCAAAGAGGTAAACGACTTTATGTTATAATCTCCCTTATTTTTATGATTATTTATGACAAAGGTTCCTTTAGGTGATACCATATGATATTATTTTCTTCAACCATATCACTTTTAATCTACTTTGGTTAAAATTTTGGTTTACATGTTTAATTTACATTTCATTATTTATTAGATAAACATCAACAATGTTATCTTTAACTAATACTAATCTTGTATATTCATTTAGATGTATAATATTTCAATCAAATTTAAATGTTTTCTAAAATTAATCTAGTAATTTTATTTTCTAGAAAAAATTTATAATATGATGTTTTTTACATTATATTTTATCATAATTTAAATGGTTTTAAAAAATAAAATTTCCTGAACTTTTTTGTATGGGTATCTTTTGACTCCCCTAACAATTAATTTTGATATAATGTTTATTTTTAACACTTTCAATATGAATAGATTTTACATCCAATGTGAGATTTATTTATTTTTAAAGACTATTTTTTATATTTTATGGTTCTTTTTATGAAAAATAAATTTTCAAATTTTTTGTAAATTGTTATAAAAAATTTCTAAAAATGATATTTTCTAGTGTTTTAAAAAGAAATGTTTTAATATAATTTTAAAATAATTTTCTTCAATTTCATCATCTTAAAATGATTCCTCAAAATAAATAGGACTATGATTTTATTATATAATCAATATTCATTATTTGGACGGTTTATGATGATTTTTTAAGAATATTTTCATCTAGTCCCATTTCGTTTCCTTAAGTAAATAATGAAATAATAAATTATGTGTATTTAAAGGGTGTTATATTGAATTTTGAGAGATACTAAATGTATAATTAATTAATGGAACATGGAATTTATATATGATGAATTTTTTATCCTGATATAGCTCATAGGATGGGAAATACCTATTATAGTTTTCTAATGCCTTGTGTAATGATGAAAAAGTGGGATAAATATAATTAACTAAAAATAGCTGCTGAAGTTAAAAATTTAACATGTTACTCCAAAGAGATTATGTGAATTTTCTAGGTTAGTTTTACCATATGTAAGAGTGATGGTAGTAGTGATATTATAATGTTACTCTATGAAAAAAAATCATTTTTTTCTTCCTATAGGTTTTAAATATTTCATTTAAAAATGATTGACATCACATGGATCTTGATTATTAATTATTATAACTCCTGATTTATTAGCGATTTTTTCCATGTTTCATATTTAGTGATATATGTTTTCAAGTGTATGAATTCTATTATTTTATAATCATGCAAATTTATTATGTCATTATACTCTTATTCTCATCTTCTTCTCACTTATGATGTTGAATTATTAATTCATATATCCATACCCTTATTAAGTGTTTTATCTCACCCTTCTTTTGAATCCTTTTCCAAAAGTAATGAATAATAATGTTAAATAACTTGTTTCAATAAAGTTGTCATGTGTGAATAATTCTATGGGAGATTTGGAACACATAATATGGAATATTTTAAGATGGTTATAATGAAAAAAATTCTCACAATCAATCAAGGGTATTGTTTATGTAATTGTTTTCCCTAATTTTCTAAAACTATAAACTGAAAAGATTCCTGGGTATGTATGTGACCCAATATTTTCAGTTTGTTATATTTTTTAAAGGTTAAAATTGGGTCAGATTTATTGGTATCAAATCAATAAATATAAATATTTTGGTTTTTTTCACTAGATCTGGGAGTGCGGGTTCAAACACTTAGAATTGGTATTATAGAAAAGATTAATAAAACTATAGAGATTATGAATCTTTCATTTTAGTTAGAATTAATAATATCATCATCAGTTTAGATATCCTAGGTTTATTATATGTTTGAATACGTAGAGACAAAAGTTTTAGGTTTTATGTGATTAGATTTTTAGGTGATTAATGAAATTTTGGGATACATTTCACTAGGTTGAAGAATTATTAACCCATAAGTATAACATCCAGTTAAAAATTATGTATTATTTCAACAGGATAATGAGACATTTTTGAGATGTTATGTCAAAGGTATGAGATAACATTCCAGGATAAATATCTATTTTATATTAAGATTATTTAGTATATGGTGTTATTTATTTGTGGAATAGTCTATGTTGAACATTTGGTGTAGTTATTATATTTTAGATATCAATGTATTATTTATTTTTATTAAGGTTTATTCATTTTTGGTATTATCTTAAAATTTTCTAACTATTTAATTTTTGATTAATATCTATAGAGTGTATGAATATCTTATTATACATTTGTGGATTATTTTTTCTATTAAAATTTTATTTTATAACTTTAGGGATGAAATAAATTCATTTTAAATAATATTCTTTTGAGAAAAATATGATATTGTGATCGAAATTGATAAAGGGATGAAATAATTCTTATCATGTATGTATATTTACTTAGGTTTTTAGTCTCCATAGTAAAGTAATTATTTAAATCAAGTGAAAATGATCTTGAAAAAAACATATAACCCTTATTTTGGATGAATCGATGGCCCATTTAACGTAACATCAATTAACAGCTTTGTTTTCATTAACTTTCTTTTGATCATTCACTTTCCTCAGATAAATTATCTCTATCACTATCCATAATTTTTGGGCATTAATTTTATTTCATTTTCATCTTTTCACTTCACACTAATTTTATCTTAAATGGAAACCCAATTATGAGTTATTGTAGATGACCCTTATATTTATTTATCCCTTTTCTCAAGAGGAAGTTTTATTAACCCTTTTGATAATGTGCGCTTTATTGAGATATATTTTAAAATTTCAAACCATTGTTTACCAAGATCAATGATAGACCTAATATTATAACAATTTTCATATATATTTAAATTATTTATATCCTCCCAATTTATCAATTTTAGTTTATTTTCCTTAATTTTAGATGTATGGTTTGTTTTGTGCTAAAATGTGAAAATTGATTAATTCTATAATTTTAGTGGATCATAATAACATTGTTATTTGGAGTATAAATTTTATAATATTGGTAATATTCAATAGATTAATTTTCTTAATATTCTTATATATTAGTACATCATCATTAGTTACTGGTCCTAGAATAGATTCTAACATCTAAATGCCCTAAACTATCAATCATGCTTAGAAATTGTTCTGGATGATAGAGTGGACCACACCTTAGTAAATGATGAATAGCTATAGAAAACTCTTCCAAATTAGGTGATTCTAACTGTATTTGAAAGGTATTTCTAAGGAAAGTTTTTTCATTAAATATCATGGAGATATTACTTCTTTAATCAGTCTGTTGGATGCTCAAACATGGAGGAAGATTCTAAAAATATATAGATAGAAATAGTGTGACTGATTAACTATGTCTTAATGTCCTATTTACACATCTATTTTCATTCAAATTCGGACGGTGAAAAGAAAATATAATTTATATCATATTATAAGAAGAAACCTTGAAGATATTTTGACATATTGCGGGCATAAAAGGATCTATCTTTTGGATGACATATTCTAGAGGGGATGTTGTTTCACACATTTATTTAAATATTGAGTTTCTATTTTTATTATTTTTTTACTTTAGTTTTATTTTAAATGTAATTTTAATTTATTTTAATTTAAATAACGCATAATAAATTCATGTTTTTCAATTTTGTGTCTTCTCCTGAACACCCTTTCAATTATTCTCCACTGTCTTCACCCTTAATTTATTCTTTTCTTCTTCTTCTTCTTCTTCTTCTTCTCGTTAATCTATTTTTATTTTGTGATTTCATGGTTTTGATTTTATACTTCCCCTTTTCTCATACTCATTCTTTCCTTTTCTTTTAATTTATTCTATTTTAATCTCATTCCACTTGGAACTATTATCCTAAAATATTACGGTATAATATCTGGGTTGGATCGGGGGTGGTTTTGGGAAATTCCATTTATTCCGTGCTTAAATTCATATATTTATTATGTTTGTGATGAGAAAGGGCAATGTTCATAGGTGTATCATTATACCACCATGGCACTAATTTAATAAAATTTAAATTATTTCATTAAATATTTTACCACACTTATACTAGATATAAGATCTTTATATGATGGAGTTGAGTCATTCAATAGATGAAATGGAATATGATGGAGCCATGTCATAGAAGACGTCACACTCTCAATAATGGATCTCCAACAACCTTGATTATAATAGGATGTGGAATTATATTTCTAAATGAATTATAGATTTCAAAATAAAAAATTAAATAATATTAATTCATGCATGAGATCATAGAAATGAATTATCAAACATAATTTAAACACCAAGTAAGAGAATTATGGAACCCACAAACAAAAAATATAAAGTATAAGTTCTTTCATCACTAATTAAATTATGTCATTCCATGTTTTTTAATATTTTGGAATTTTAATTCCTTTATATTCCCGGATTATAGAAAAAACAAAAAATAAGTAGTTTAGGTAAATTAGATTACATGAGTGAACAATTGAGAAATCTACTCATGTAAGACAACTTTGGTTAAACTTTGTGTTAAATTAAAAAAAAATCTTTTTCCATGACCTATGATAGGTGTGCATCGAAACTAGTTCAATTTTCAGGGAGACCACCAATGATTCCTTATCTTTTTATATCTTCATATTGAAGATATATTTAATTTTTTTTCCTAAAACCCCTCAAAAATTATTTTCTCCGTGATGTATATAATCTATAATTATTTTTCTTGGGAAATTAAATTGTAGGTGAAATATCAAGAATATGTAGTTTATTATAGTGATATAAATGATCAGGATCAAAATATGGGTGATAATCCGAATGAATTAGGGAGATAAATTAAAAGATAATGTGATAATTCTTTTTCATTGATGGAGTATATAGAACTAATTCAATATATAAGAGATCAACAAGATTTTAATGTCTCCTAGAATGATTTTGGTGAAAAACATGATCTCCTTAAGGAAAAAGAACTAAAATAGCTTCTAAATTTTGGTGAGAAAATTAAATAGGTTGAGGAAACATTGAATGAAATTCAATGTCATGAAAATTTTATGAATCATATCCATGATGACCATGATAATCTTTAGTGGACTCAGGTTGAGGATGGCTTTCTTACTGAGCTATGTTTGGGAGATAAAAATGATCTAGATGAATTTTGGAATGAGTATGAGGTACAACAAGATCTACTAGGTCCCATCAAAGTGGATGATATAGTACAATTGCATTGAAATCTATACAAGGATGATGAATACACCACCAAAAGTGGTGGAATTGGAAGAAGATATGGAGGATCCTGACTACCTACTTCCACCTTCCATAATCCAACTCGAAGAGGCACTTACCAATAATGAAAATATTGAATATGAACCAATTTAGGTAGTTGATATTTTCTAAAACTCTATTTTATTTGATTTTATTCATTATTAATTAAGTATTAATTTCTATTACATTTTATTCTATGCTACAAAAAATCATTTATATGCCTTAGAAGAAGATGATGAAAAAGAACAAGCACATAATGAGGAACTCATATATCTCCCTAATTTTGATGAACATACATTTCAGTAGACCCATGAATAAATCCATGTAGTTATGCTTAAAAAATCGAGACAATATCTGATAATTAGGAATTTGAGAATATTTTTGATTAATCAAATTTAAATTCAATTTATGTATAAATAACCACTTATATTCACATGGATCATTCAATTCATAAATATCATTTTGATCCAACAATGGAAGAATAAGATGAGGTTAAATATGTAGAAACCAAGAAAGATGATGATTCATACTTCATCCTACCCCTCCATAAAAGATATACTTAATTTTTATGTGAATAGATCTGGAATACTATATACATGGATCATTCCTCACTACGAATGAAGATATGAATGTTGGGGAAAGCCATATGTGCTGGTTCATGTCCAAGATAATCCACCCACCACTATATTGTGGATAAAAACTGGTACTAACCTCTAGAGGAAGTAAAATATTATGTTCTACTTGGTGGATCATACAATTATTTACCTTTACATTATTTCTTGGAATATTTTTTTTTCAAATTTAGTCTTAGGAATTTCTCCATCACAAATCCCAATCCATATTATATTGTTGAGATAAAAAGAAACGATCGTTGTGCTTAATTGATTAATTTTATTTTTAAGGTTCATGTTGGAATAAGAAATCCCCATATATATATATAGTAAAGGGGATTAATCTTAATTTAAAAATGGAGTTCACTTTTAATTATTAACTATTAAACTCCTTACAATTTTGTATGATATTTTAAATTGATATTAAAACTATAAATTTCATGCCAAGAATTGTATTATTATTTTCTTAAATTGTCTCAGAAACATTTGTTTCTTATAATCTTAGGATTCCATGTCATTAACCAACCCCACCGGTCTTGATCCGCAACTACCTCAAGCCCGCCTCCATAGCCCAGAAGCTGGCGACCAGCGCCGAAGGCGTAACAATCTTGGGGTGGCCTTCGCTTAAGTATCTGAACACATGTACAAACAACCCACTCGATGCAGAAGTGCAGAGTAAAAAAGGAAAACCATAGGACAAACAACTATAACCCAACCACAATCAAGCATCAACCTCTTAAAAGAAGAGAAAGTAAAGTGCTGAAAGTACTAATAAGTGAACCGAACAGTAAAATGTGAAAAACACGTTCCCAAACACAAAGGTTCCACAACCCGGCTATAGGTAACAAAAAGGAAACAAATGGATAGATTCCCACTTGAAAACTCTAGCACGACCATGAAACGCTGTCTGAGCTCCGGTGACCTCAACGCTCTTTCTTAGTCACGATCGACCTGTCCATTGTCTACAAGGGCACACCAGGTGCGAGAAAAGACCAAGCATGGGTGAGTATAAAATACTCAGTAGAATGCCCTGAAAGATCGATGGAGAAACAAATGAGGCACTAAAGAAGTGAGCAGTAGAAAAAACTAGAATAATAAAAGAGTACAGTAAAAGAGTAGAGTAAGAGAGTGCAACTCAACCCAATAAGAAGAAGGGAGTAAACTCGTCCAAATGCAAAGAGCTAGGAACGGTGAGAAGATGAACTTCTCTCCGAGTCTTTGATACCTATATTAGGAGAGAGGAATCCTCCAACCAAGATGATATAAACACTAAAATCACATGTCATACCCCACTCATCTTCGCCCCTCCTAGAAGGTGAGTAACTGAACCCAAGGAGTGGGAACCGAAGTTAGGAGTATATTTATATATGCTCAACAAGAATCCCGAACGAGTGTGTAAGGGGACATCCATCTCCATGCTCCGTCCAGGAAGAGTCACTAACAGTTCTAGGGAAATCAAACACTTGAACTGATCGCCTCGTACGTCAACCTAGGTGGTGCAATTAAATGGGGCTCAATCACTGCACCTTGATAGTATCCGCTTTGGGGGGCACTGACTCGCCTGCATGGATTTTAGGTCGCGCCGTATGGACGCATCTCCTTGGGAACAGGGTGCCTCATCCTCATATGGCCTAAGGTCACATCAAAGTTTTCACATCATCGATCCGTATAACCAAGGATCCCACTCTGGTATTCATGGAGAAAAAGTCACTGACTAGACTTGTCAAAAGGTGGGAGTCTAAAAGAAGTCTCCGGGTAACACACAGCTCAGCCCAGTTGGATAGAAAACCCCTAGAGGTTATCGGGTGACCCACTGCCCAGCCCCGCTGGAGGGTAAACCCTGATAGTTTGATGGGTAACCCACTGCCAAGCTGCGCTGGAGGGTAAACCCATATAGTTCGATGGGTAACCCACTGCCCAGCTGCGCTGGAGGGTAAACCCTAATAGGTCGATGGGTAACCCACTGCCCAGCCCCGCTAGAGGGTAAATCCTAGTAAGTGAACAGGTGACCCAATGCCCATACCGGATGGAGGGAAAACCCTGATTGTTTGATGGGTAACCCACTGCCCAGCCCCGCTGGAGGGTAAAGCCCTGAAATTCATTTAGTAACGCACTACCCAACCCAACTGGAGGGTAAACCTAGGACTGGTCCAATAGCTCTGCACTGCTCGTGCTATCATTGGGTATCGATAAAAATCGCAACCGTGAGTTGGGTTGGAGTGTGTAAAATAGACCTATGACCAACACCCTTTTATATTTCCACATTTAATAATATCATTCAAGAGGATCTGCTCACCCGAACAGATTACGCCATTGTAATCCTCGTGAAAAAACACGGGAGATATACTACTTACTCGTTGGAAATGGATTCCCGATGGAAAAGTTATTCACCACTGCTTTAGGCCCGCTTGGTGTCTCGTAGGGACCACTATCGGTCACCAAAGTGGTTGGGTAGATTGCGTCGTTGCAATGGCCTTGGAAAAACACTTCAAATTGACTATTCATCCACCCCGAACGGGCGCCTGACGAAAACACCTTAAAAAGCTGCATGACGCTTAAAAGACGACCCATAGGACCCACGTCTCAACTCTATCTTAAAAGTCTGAAATTGTACTAGAAACTTCCACCTCGATACCAGGGTCAAAATGCCGCTGACGGTGCTCAAATCGGACATCAGATGTGTCTGCGCCATCTAAAACAAAGACCCCCAAAAAATCGCCAATCCACTTAATGGGCGTGTCTCACCACTGAGGCCCCCCATCTCAGGAATTAAAAATCCCCAAGACCATATAAAAAGCTTTGTATCGAAGCCATTAATGCACTGCCGTAGACGGAGCTCAAAATGGACACCCGTAGAAAAAATTACATGTGTCCGAAGTCGGAGGGGGGCGAACCCCTTGGGCTGGACCGACATAGTCCCCCCGGTCCGCCCGGTCTGGGCGGCTCGTGCCGGCCGGCCCGGATCACAATACTGACACGCGAATCAGCCACGCGGCCTGGCCATGGACCTTGGGTCCACGCAGTGCCGACCAGCCATGAGGGCTGGCCGCGGTCTTCCGCGGAGTCCCGCCTTCGACGGGTCTACGTCCCCACACGGGGTCGCGTGCCGCGACCCCTCCTTGTCATGTCCGGTGCCAACGACCTCGCCGCGGCCTGGAGCCGCCGCCTTGAGTTTCCTAGAGCACTTCTGGAGGCTTCCGCCTGGAGAACCGCCTTTCCTCCTAGGTCAGACGCTGTACCGCCTTGCTGAAACCCCGCCACTGCCGCCTGGAAGCCGCCGGACCACCGTGTCGATCACCAGAAAACGAAGAAATAGACAAAAAACTTCTCGAGACCGCCCCAGACAACCCGAGACTCTAAAATTTGATCCGAAAAGATCGTGAGGAACATAAATCCAATCCCTACGCAACCTAGGGCTTCGCTCGATGATCGGACAACACTTCAACAAATGAAATTAAATTTAAAGACAAACAAAAACCAAAATGAAGAACGAAAACCTCGTACCTTGTTGTACGTAGCCTAAAGCTTCACGATTTATTCTGCCAGAGTCGCATGGCTTGCCGAAGTAGAGGAGGGGAGGGGATAAACTCGTTGAGAGGGAACTTCCAGGGAAGATGCAAAGGGATGGGAGGAGGAGAAGGGGGAGGATGTTTAAATAGAAAAACACTTAAACCCCCCGCCCAAAGGCCCCGTGACCGAACCCTTAGTGGGGTCGAGATTAAGCCTCTCCTGGGGTAAATTCCATGCCCTGAGTGAAATGGATATCTCAGAATTTTAATTCGATCCTCCGTTCGAATATTATAAAGCTCCCGATAGGGCCCATCAAATTATGGAAATCCCCCTGGTGGTGTTTTTCATAGAAGGCTCGCCACCACGAAAGTTATACCCCTCCTAGGGTAAACGACATGTTCCAGACTCAACGATGCCATTGGTTTTCCCATACGATCAATTGTTTAAGAGTTATTCTATTTATTTAGCACGTCCAGAGTGAACGCGCATAAATTTTAATTCCGGCCACATCGGGGCTCGGAATCGCACGTCGTCTGAACGTCCTGTTTTGAAAAAACATCTAGAAAAATGAAAATCCATATAGGTTCAAAAACCAGGTTTTTACATCATTCCCTCCTTTTTGTTTTTCATCCCCAAAAAACAAAACTACAAATAAAACGCAGGATACTGATCCTGCATCTAGCTCTCCCACTCCTAGGTGCTCTCATGCACCCTCCTGTACTGCCCCAAAAGGCGGACTTGAGGAATAGCCCGTCTGCGTAGAGTCTGATCCTGTCAGTCCTCAATTGCCAATGGGTGCTCTGCAAAGGTGTCTCCATCCTCAATGTCCAGCTCTCCCTAGTCGATAACGTGCATGGGGTCGTGCACGTATTTCCTCAGCTACGACACGAGGAAGACATCGTGCACTCTCTCTAGCTACGGGGGTAGAGCAAGACGATAGGTGACCTCACCCACCCGGCGCATGATCTCAAAGGGCCTGATGAACCGCGTGGACAACATGCCTCCCTGGCTGAACCTCCATGTTCCACGCCGTAGGGAGACTCTCAAAAAGACATGGTGTCCCTCCTCAATCTCCAAAGGCCTGCGATGCCTGTCTGCATAGGACTTCTATCTGCTCTGAGCCATCCTCATCCGCTCATGAATGACCTGTACCTTCTCCGTCATCGCCTGAACCAACTCTAGTCCCATGAGGGAAGTTTCCCCAACCTCTATTCAACACAACAATGACCTGCCGAGTCTCCTGTAGAGGGCGTCAAAAAGTTCCACGCCAATAGTAGAGTGGTAACTCTTGTTATATGCAAACTCCACCAAGGGCAGGTAATCCTCCCTTCTCTAGAAAAAGTCTAACATGCACGCCCTGATCATATCCTCCAACACCTGGATAGTGTACTTGGTCGGTACGTCAGTCTGGGGGTTAAAAGATGTACTCATCTGCAACTGAGTCCCAAATTCCTCCTGCAGGCCTCGCCATAATCACGACGTAAACCGCGTGTCACGGTCGGAGACGATCTTTGTGGGTACTTCATGAAGGCGAACGATCTCTCGAACATATAACTGCCCCAGACTCTCCACCGAGCTCTGCTCCCTAATGGAAATGAAGTGCTCCTACTTCATGAGTCGGTCCACTATCACCCAAATGGAGTCGTGGCCCTTCGCTGTTCATGGAAGCCCTGTGACAAAGTTCATAGATATGCCATCCCACTTCCACTCTGGGATATCAAGGGGCTGGAACAACCCTACTGGAACCTGGTGCTCTGCCTTCACCTGATGACAGGCAAGACACCGAGAAACGAACTAAGCTATGCTCCGGTTCATGCCAGACCACCAAAACTACCGCTGAAGGTCTCTATACATCTTCCCCACACCATGATGTAAAGACAAGGGAGAAGTGTGGAACTCCCACATCACTTCCTCATGAATATGTACTAGTACTAAAGCTAGCACCTAGAATATGATCTCGGGATTACCTACTTCAGAATACCCATCGGGTGCATCACCCATGGATATCTAATCACGAAGTACCTCGTTGTCAACATCCCCCACCTGCGACTCTCTCACATGGTCAAGGAGCGAAGGGGTCAACACCATTGACTGTAGAAAATTCATGCCCTCCTGCTCCGCCAAGGTCAATCGTAGGGAGCCAACTGCTCTGAAGCTTCCAGCACTAACCGAGCCTGAGACATCCTGCATGCTACTACATTTCCCTTCCCTGAAGTGTAGACTATCTCGAAATCATAGTCCTGCAGAAACTCCAGTCAGCGCCTCTTCCTCAGATTCAAATTTCTCTGAGTAAAGATATACTTGAGGCTCTGGTGGTCTAAGTAGACCATAAAATGCTCACCCAAAAGGTAATGTACCCATACCATCAAGGCGAATACTACCGCTGCTAGCTCCAAATCGTGAGTCGGATAATTTTTCTAATGGGGCCTCAACTACCTCGACCCATACGCAATCACTGCGCGTTGCTGCATTAGCACGCACCTGAGCCCAGCTCCTAAATCCTCGCAATATACAACAAAATCAACTACCTCCTATGGTTTCCTCAACACCAGAGTACAAGTCAGCCTCTGCCTCAACTCCTCGAAGGACTTTTGGAACTGATCAATCTAGGTAAATTGTCGTCCCTTCCGCGTCAATGCGGTCAAAGGGGTAGTAATCCTGGAGAATTCCTCCACGGACCTTCTATAGTACCCTACCAAACCAAGGATATTCCGCACCTCAGACGCATTCTTAGGTGGCACCCAAGCAAGAACTGCCTCTATCTTTCTTGGATGCACAACCAAACCATGTTATGTAATGATGTTCCCCAAAAACTGAACCTCGTGAATCCAGAACTAGCACTTAGAGAGCTTCCCGTACAGCCGGTGCTCTCGAAGTAAGTCTAGGATCATCATCAAATGCTCTGCATGCTCCTCCTCTGTCACTGAGTAAATGAGTATGTAGTCAATAAAGACAACCACAAACCGGTCCAAGTACGTCTTGAAAATCTGGTTCATCAATGCCATGAAGACGTCAGGGGAATTTTTCACGCCGAAGGGAATCACAAAAAACCCGTAGTGCCCATATCAACAATGGAAGGATTAATTCAGAATATCAGCCTCATGAACCTGTAACTGGTGGTATACAGATCGAAGATCAAACTTGGAGAACCACTTTGAACCTCTCAACTAGTCTAAGAGGTCGTCGATCCTCAGGAAATGGTACTTATTCCTTTTCATGGCATGATTTAGGTGATGATAATCCACACAAAGTCGCAAACTCCCATCGGCCATTTTCACAAACAAAACCGGAGCCGCCCAGGGGGACACACTGGGCCTGATGAATCCCTTCTCACGAATGTTGTCCAGCTGAAGTCGTAGCTCCCTAAGATCGGTGGGTTCCATCCGATAACCTGCACATGATATCGGGGCAATACCCGACTGCAAGTCAATGCAAAACTCCATCTCTCGCCTCAGAGGTAGTCCTGGAACATCCTAAGGAAAAACTTCCATGTAGTCCTCTACAATTGTAGGGATATGGGTGCCTATAGCATCTGCTGCTCCAAGAGCCATGCTCTCCAGCTGGTGCGAAGAAGGTCGGGGTATCCTGCTCAGAGTACCCATCTGCTCTACCACGAGGTCTCGTTAACCAAGGATTGTGAACCTCATCCCTTCAGAAAACATGCCTCTGACTCGTCTGTGACAACAGTCGATCTGAGCGTGAACCATAGAAATCCAATCCATGCCTAGGATGACTTCGTAAGGTTCCATCGTGATGAAGAGCAGGTCCCACGTGAAACTCCCTCCTCGAAATGATAGTTCACACTGTCTTCAAATAAAGGTAAATAACGAGGCGCTTCCCATAAGAACCTAGAGGCTTAGTGCTGGTGTCAGCACCTCTACCGGAAGCTCCAACTCACATACTAACAGTAGTGAAATAATGGAATGGATGGCACCTGTGTCTAATAGTACTGAAGAAAGTGTGGAGTAAACAAAAAGTGTACCTCAGACCATCTCATGCGCTAGAGGGTCGAGGACTCCCATGGCCAGAAGCTGCATGCGGCCTCGACCGCCAGCTCCCTGAGCCTGGCATAGGCCGCCTGGTGGTGGCAGTGGAGGGATCTAGAAACTTCGTCCTCCACCTCCTTGACCTGCCACTCTGCCTGCGCCACTTCCCTAAGGACTGCCCGGTCCCCGCCTAGGTTACCCCTGGTCACAGCACTGCCTCTACCTTCATGGTGCGCCTGCTGCCTGCCACGGCTGATCTGCAGGCCTGGTCGGGCAATCCCATACTAGACGGCCCCGACCATTACAAGCATAACACCGTCTCTCTCGCATCTCCCCTGGTGCCCTACGGCGCTACTGAGGTGTATGACCCTGGCCCTGGGTCAGCTCACAGAAGGGCCTCCTCGGCTAAGGCCCAACCCTCTGCCGTCTACCTGCTGAAGACTCCGCTCTAAAGTGGCCACTTCTAGGTCCTGCCATCTGGCACCCCTCATCCAGGAAGCTCTCGGTCACAAGTGCCTGCTCAGTACCCCGACATAAGTGGGGATGAACTAGGGTACCATGCCAGCACAAATCTCCCTATGAAGACACTGCTCGAACTTCCGTACCCAGAAATAGCTATCGCAGATCATGTCCTGCGAGTAGCATGTAAGATCAGTGAACCGGGATGAGTACTGGGACACAGAAAGCCCCCCCTGATTCAGCTCCAGAAGCTCCTGGATCAGGATGGAGAGTAAACACGAGGGGGAGTACTCCTCCTAGAAAAGCTACTGGAAGTCATCCCATGTGAGGGACGACTCGTCATGGGTCTGCGTTACCAAACCCCACCATCGTCTGGATATCCTGAGGAAAATATTGGCGGCTAGGGCCACCATCTGGTATACTGGAGTCTGTACCATCCTGAAGAGTCATGCCACTGAATCATGCCAATCCTCCTTTAACTGGGGATCCGGGTCCCTGTGGAACCTCGACGACCTCTGACGCTGGAAGTCTCATAGCGCGCTCAGTCTGCGCGCAGCCTCAGCCTCATCTACCGATACTAACTACCTATTTGAAGAAAGGGGTGGTTGTTGGTGAACAACTAGGTGGAATTGGACCACGTGAGGGTCCCTGAACCAATGCCTCATCTCTTCCCTGGTCGTCGTCACAAACCGGAGATGGTAGCCGGGCTTGCTACTGTCGTGGAGGCATCCTGAAAATTATCAAGGGATTCCGTGATCAGATGAGCATATATATATATATATATATAATAGTCATAAAAAAGGGGAGATGACTAAGAAAAAAGACAATCAAATACTTAGTCCTACAAGATGCATGTTCCAATGTACCCTACAACAAGTTTCTCAGCATGTCGAGTCGACAAGTGGGTTATCAGGGTCCTGATGATTGGATACGTCGGTCGCCCATACATTCACTGGACTCCCTATCCTAAGAGCCGCTCTCGAGACACGTCGAAATAATATCCCTAAATCCCAAAAAATTACTTTTTAGGGATGTGCCAACAATGTCCGAAGGAATGAACCATCTTTTATACCACTTTTTCATCACCCGAACCTACGGGTCCTGAGTCGCAACTACCTCAAGCCCGCCTCCACAGGCTAGAGGCCGGTGACCAGCACCGAAGGGCTAACAATATCAGGGAGACCTTCACCTATGTACCTGTACACATGCACACACAACCCACTTGTTGCAGAAGTGCATAGTAGAAAAGGAAAACCACAAGACAAACAGCTATAACCCAACCACAGTCACGCATCAACCACTAAAAAAAGATCAAGTAAAGTACTAAAAAGTGAACCAAATAGTTAAAATGGAAAAACAGGTGCCCAACCACAAATGTGACAAAAACCTAGAAACAGGTAACAAAAAGGAAAAAATTGGATAGATCCCCACCTTAAAACTCTAGCAAGACCACGACACACTTTCCGACCTCCCATGACCTCTACGCTCCTCCATAGTCACGATCGACCTGTCCGTCATATGCAAGGGCACACCAGGTGCGGGAAAATCCCAAATAGGGGTGAGTATAAAGATACTCAGTAGGATTCCCCAAAAGCTCGAGGGAGAAAAAAAGGAGGCACTAAATAAGTGAGCAGCAGACAGAACTAGAACAAAAAAAGAGTATATTAAGAGATTGCAGCTCAGCCCAAGAATAAGAATGGAGTAAACTCATCCAAACATGAGGAGATAGGAACGGTGAAAAGACGAACTTCTTTTCGAGTCTTCGCTACCAATAGTAGGAGAGTGGACTCGTCCAACCAAGAGGAGTTAAACACGGAAAGCATGTGGCATACCCCACACGTCTTCGCACCTCCTAGAAAGAGAGTAACTAAACCCAAGGAGTAGGAACCGAAGTCAGATGTATATGTATATATTCTCAACAAGGAACCCAAACGAGTGTGTAAGGGGGCCTTCATCTCCAAGCTCAGCCCATAAAGAGTCGCTAACAGTTCCAGGGAAATCAAACACTGGACCCGATCGCACCGCAAGTCAACCTGAGAGGTACAAGTCAAAGGGTCTCAATCACCGTACCTTGATACTATCCAATTTGGGTGGCACTGATTCGCCGGCATGGCTTTTATGTCATGTAGCATGGATGCGTCTCGGTGGGAAAAGTGCCCCTCGTCCTCGTATGTCCTAAGGTCACGTCAAAGCTGTCACATCACAGATATGTATAACCAAGGATCCCGCTCCGGTAGTCACAGAGAAAAAGTCACTGACTAGCATCGTCAAAAGGTCTGAGTCTAAATGATTTTTCCTGGTAACCCACTGCCCATCCTAGCTGGAGGGTAAACCCCTAGAGCTTATCGAGTAACCCACTGCCCAGCCCCGCTGGAGGGTAAACCCTGATAGGTCGATGGGTAACCCACTGCCCACCTGCGCTGGAGGGTAAACCCTCATAAATCAATGGGTAACCCACTACCCAGCTGCGCTGGAGAGTAAACCCTAAGAGGTCGATGGGTAACCCACTGCCCAGCTGCGCTGGAGGGTAAACCCTAATAGTCGTCGGGTAACCCAGTGCCTAGCCCCGCTGGAGGGTAAAACCTAGTAATTGAACAGGTGACCCACTGCCCAGCCCTATTGGAGGGTAAACCCTGATAGATCGATGGGTTACCCACTGCCCAGCCCAGCTGGAGGGTAAACCTGGGACCGGTCTGATAGCTCCGCACTGCCCGTGATTTCACAAGGTTTCACTAACATTGTGACCGTGAGTTGGGTCAGAGTGCGTCAAAGAGACCTCTGACCAACACCCTTTTATATTTCCACATTTAATAAGATCACGCAGGAGGCTCTGCTCGCCCGAACTGATTACCTCATTGTAATCCTAGTGGAAAAACACGCGAGATAGAATACTTACTCGATGGAAATGGCCTCCTAATGGAAAATTTTTTTTCCACTACTTTAGTCCCGCATGGTGTCTCTTGGGGACCACTATCAGTCTCTAATGAAGTTGGGTGGATTTCTCCATTGTGATGGCCTCAAAAAAACACGTCGAATCGACTATTCATCCGCCCTGAACAGGCGCCTAACAAAAAGATACATGATGCTTAAAGGACGGCCCGTAGGACCCACATCTCAACTCCGACTTCAACGTCTGAAACCGTACTGGAAATCACCACCTCGATGCTAGGGTCGTAATTCCGCTGATGACTCTCAAATCAAACATCATATTGTCTGCGCCATCCAAAACGAGGACCCCCCCCCCCCAGAAAAACACCAATCCATCTAATGGGCGTATCACACCACCGAGGCCCCCCGTATTAGAAATTAAAAAACCCCAAGTCCATCTCAAAAGCATTGTATCGACGCCATGAATGCACTTCCACAAACAACACTCAAAATGGACACCCGTAAAGAAAATTACGGGTGTCTGAAGTCGATGTGGGGCGAACCCCTTGGCCTGGGCCGGCCGACCCGTCTCGCAACGCCTGCCCGCGGCTCAGCCACGTTCCCCGGCTGTGGACCCTGGGTTCATGCAGTGCTGACCGGCCAGGAGGTCCGGTCGCGGTCTTCCATGGAGACCCACCATCGGTGGGTCTCAGTCCCCGCACGGTGTCGCGCACTACGACCCCGCCTCGTCACGCCCGACGCTGACGGCCTCGCCCGCGGCCTAGAGCAGCCACCTAGAGCCGCCAGGAGCATCGCCGAAGGATTACGCCTAGAGTACCGCCACGCCGCCTGGGTCCGCTGCCGCGCCGCCTTGCCGGAACCCCGTCACAGCTTCCTGGAAGCCGCCGGACAGCCGCGCTGATCGTCGGAAAATGATAAAACGACCGAAAAACTTCTCAGGGCCGCGCTCGGACGCCCTGGGACTCTAAACTTTGATCCGAAAGGATTGTTAGGAAGATAAATCCAATCCCTACGCAACTAGGGTCCTCACTCAACGATCATGCATAAATTAGACGTAGGAAACTAAATTGAAAGACAAATGGAAACCATAATGAAGAACGAAAACCTCCTACCTCGTTGGGCGTAGCCCGAAGCTTTACGATTTGGTCCGCCAGAGTCGACTACCGTGCCGGAGTAGAGGAGGAGAGGGAAAATGCTCTTCGAGAAGGAACTTATATGGAAGAAGCAATGGGAGGAGAGGAGGAGAAGGGGGAGGGTGTTAAAATAGAAAAACACTTAAACCCGCCGCCCGAAGGAGCCGTGCCTGAACCCTTAGTGGGGTCGAGATTATGCCCCCCTAGGGTAATATCCATCCCCTGAGCTCAATGGGGGTCTTAGAATTTTAATCCGAGCCTCCATTAAAAAGTTATATAACTCCCTCCCAAGGACTCCAAATTACGAAAATTCCCCTGGTGGTGTTTTTCACAGAAGGGTCACGCCCGTGAAAGTTATACCCCTCCTAGGGTAATCGGAACGTTCCGGACTCAACAGTGCCCCCATTTTCCCATCCGAGAAACCATTTAAGAGTTATTCTATTTATTTAGCACGTCCAGTGTGAATGCACATAAATTTTAATTCTGACCACACTGGGGCTCAGAATCACATGTCTTCTGAATGTCCTGCTTTGGAAAAACATCATGAAAAACACAAAGTCTTATAGGTTCAAAAACCAGGTTCTTACATTCCATGTTTTATATATCAAGTTTATTGTGATTTCATTAATAAAATAGACAATTGAATGAATAATGTGAACCATGTATATTGGAATGATGACTAATGATTTGAGTTAATTATTTGATTCATGTAAAATGAAATTTCCCAAACATATTTCAGACATTGATTTTCCAAAGTTCATGTAAATTTATATGTTATGAATTTTAATTCCATGAGTTATTTTCTTATATAAAATTTTATACTCCTATGAGGGTTTCTAAAACAAATTCATTATGGTTTTTATTTTGCATATTTTCTACGTGATCTTGAGATATGTCACTTTCTAGAACATGCATATGAACTTATAAAATCTATTAATGTGAAAAAATACATTTAAAATGATTGAGGCATATTTTGAAAAACCCATTTATCCTTTAAAATACAACCCTTACATCAATAATTATTCATCCCAAAGATACCATGAATGGAATTTATAAGAATTATCCATCTTTAAATATACATTTATCTATACAAAACCTCTTCTTTTTATTTTTAGTGTATTTTATTATTGAAGTGTGTGGTTGATGAGATTTATGGTGGGAGTGATGAAATGAATTATAAGGAAAAATGATTGGGTTATAAGTATTTGTATTGATAAAGGTTTTTGATTTATTCATTTTACTACTTATTGTTCTTCAAATATTGAATGAAAAAGGAAAATGATAAGAAGAACCAAAAAAAGAGAAAAATCAGTTATTACTTGGGAAAACAAAAAAATCACCATTACTAAACCTATATTGTTTATCATATGTTGTAATGTATTGGATGTGAGTTTTATTCTAACAATAACTTTCAAAAAGTAAAAAAATGATAACATTTAAAAAAAATTAAAATCAGAAAAGTAGAAAATAAAATATTCATGAGGGTTCACAAATCATTAATTTTTTTTTCATTAGCATTTCCTTGAATGTTTTGGGGAAGTGTTAGTTTATTCTTTTATATGGTGAATTTAATTATAATTTTTTTAAATCATGAATTTTACTTAATACATAAAACTCATTCATGAGCCTTAATTTTTAAACAATCAAATCCTACCAAATAGAAGCCTCTGGGTCATTTGAACCTTTTTTGCAAGACCTTCAGATTTTATGTGTCTTATTTCATTATAAGGTGAAAAAATCAGTTTCATTACAAGACTATGGGCAAGGATCATGTATTAATGATTTAACTATAACTCTATAGAAATTTTACCATGAGTGATGGGAGGAAAAAGTCTATTATGAGGTAGATCATAATTTTTAATGTTGAGTTATAATAAATTATGGAACTTGAATGAATGAGAAGATAAGTTCCATAATTTTTTAAAAAGGGTAAATTAAAATAATTTAATTTTCTGTTTCCCTAAAATTTGATAAATTATATTTATATTTCATGTGTATTTATGAAAATTTTATTTGAAATTGAAAATTATCTATTTTTATGGCTTTGGAATTTAAATATTTTTAAAATTCGTGCCCTATTAATTCATTGTTGAGATTTTATTCGTGAATAATGTCAATGTTTATGTGAGGGGAAATTCATAGAGCTAATATTTTCATCATTATTCATATGTATTTCAATTTATTAAACCCTCCCAATTTATCAATTAGAGATTATTGACCTTAATTTAGGAGTTATAGTGTGTTTTGGGGTAAAATGTGTAAAAATACTCAATTATGGAATTTTATCATATCTTAATTACATTGTTACTTTGAACATATCTTTTACAGTAATGATTTCATTTTAGTGGTATTTTTAGTATTTCCGATAATTTTTGTCTTCAATATTATCTTTTAGACCTACAGCTTACTCAAAAATCTAAAGGCCCAAAAAATAAATCAATTTGAAACACTATTCTACATGATAGAGGGGAACCCACGTCATTAAATGATGATTAACTCAGGATACATACCTAAAATTTCCGTTATTTAAGATGTATTTGAATGATACTATGAAGGATCATTTTACCATTAATGATCATTTATAAGTTATTTATTGAATGTGTTCATTCCATACTCAAACTAGGAGGAATATTTACAATAAATTCCTCCAGAAAGAGTGTTACTCATTAATTATATCATTAAATAATATTTATGCATCCAATTATATTAAAGTTTTGAGGTTTGATAAGAAAATTAATTAAACGCATTTTATAGAGACCCTGGAGTAGATTTGGATATGTTCTGGTAATAAGAGGATCCAACTTTCATATGATAGTTTCTAGAGGGAAAGATACTGCACAAATATTTTTCTTCTTTTGTTTTTATTTTTAATATTTTTTATTTTAGTTTTATTTTAAAAGATAATTTAAATTAGTTTATTTTAAATAAAATTTAATAAATTCATGGGTTTTTGTTTTTTTTGTTTTTTTCATGACATCCCTCTTATTCTTATCTATCTTCATTACCCTTCTTTTCTTCTATCATTATTTTACACTTCATCTTCTTTATTTTTATTTTGTGATTTCATGTTTGTATTTTATATTTTATGCTTTTATCATCTTCATTATTTTCATTTTTTATTATATTATGTTTATTTATTATTTATTCGTGGCCTATGAACTAAAAAATGAGGGTATAACATAAGTCTTGTCCTAGGGTAAGTTTTTAGAAATTCTATTTATTCTATGCTTAAATTATTATGTTTTATTAAGTTTTTGATGAAAAAGAGTTATGTGTATAAGTTTTGAGATCTTACAAGGCAACACTAACCTCAAATTAATTAATATAATTTTATTACATATTTTAAAAACCTTCTACTGTATTCGAGCTCTTCATACGATGGATTTGATCCATTCAGACGATGAAAGATTATATGATAGAGCCGGATCCAAGGAGACTCCACACTCTTGATCAATTTGTTCTATATATATTGATTAAATAATGATGCATAATTACTATTTGTAAATGTATTTGATATTTTAATGCACTAAATAAATTAATAGTAATTCATACAAGAGATCTGGAAATTGAATTATCAAACTTAATCGAAACAGCAATATGAAGAATGATTGAACCCACAATCCAGATCAATAAGGTCTTGTTTTTCGTCAAAAATTTAAATTTTACATTGAATTTCATTTAACCATTTCATTCATTTAAATTCCAATACTTTCTAGATTAAATAAAAAAACAAAAAAAAAGTACTTTTGTTGAATTAGATGGTGAAAATCTGTGAAACTTTCTAAAGTGAGATGGCCAAGGTCAACCTCTGTGATTCATTAAAAAATTGCTTACCTTTCTAATGCTTTCAAAATGGGTGTGCATCACTGAACATCATATTTTTATGAAACAATAAATAGGCCAGGGGGTATAATATCCTAGTATTTCAAAATGAGACTATGTTTGAGAACATATATAACACACAACATTGAGTTTAAATGAATAATGAAATATTATTAATTAATTTTTCATGTAATAACTTAGCCATTATATTGGTCAATATGAATAATATTTATGAAATTTTGATATATATATATATATATATATATGTATAAATTTCCCACATAATACAAATTTATTGATAAATTAGTTGTATATAATCACTCAATTTATAGTGAATTCATTTCATTATTCCAAAATATATTTTCTTAAAAAATGGTGTTCATTTATTTTTTGGGAGCACATATTATATTTAATATTTGAAATTATAGAAATTATATATTATGAAATTAACTTAATTTCTGAAATCAACCAATAAAACAACTTATGATGAATTTTCAATAATTTTCAATATTGTTTGATTTTTTAATAAATTGTAAAATATACGGATTTACATTGAAAAAGGTATTTTATTTTAAAGTATTTACATTGTAAAATTATACATTTTGTTAGTTTTTAAAAATATTATAAAAAAATCCAATTATGGTTTTTTGAATGACTTCTATAATAAAATTTGGTATAAAAATGTTCTTGTGCGTAAAAGGTTATTTTTTTCTTAAAAATAGATTTTCATTATGTTTTAGGGTAAATTTTAAATTTTAAATTGCCACATATGTGAATTGAATCATTGAGTATTTATTCCATATTTAGAATCTATAGGTCCATATTGATTTTAATATGAACCATTTTTTTCATTATTAATAGTAACTGTAGTAAATATTTTTCACCTCAATAAGAGAAAATCGAGTAACTAAGGTTAAAAATAATATGATTAGGATGAAAAATAACCCAAAAGCAATTCTTTATTTTATTTTATAAGTGTTTTCAGACCGTATTTTTCACATGTTCTAAAAAATGGAAATTTATATAATATTCATTTGATATCAAAATTTATATTATTTTATGTAAATATAAAGTCAAAAAATATCGCTCTCTTGATTTTAATAATAATAAAAATTTTAATATGTTTAAAAACCAAATATTTTAGGTTATAAATTATTATTTGAAATATAATTTTTTTTCTTTATCATTTTAATTTTTTTCTTCTATTTTTTAGTGATGAAATAATTACCTTAAATTCTTACACAACACTGACATATTTTTTTTTCAATTAATAGAAAAAAATTAATTTTAAAAATATTAAAATGAATATAATTAGAATTAATTTTTGTATTACATTTATTTTATAGATAATATACCTTATTTGTAATGTTTTAAGGTATTATATTATAATTACTTCTATATCTTTTTGTTTTCAAATCCAAAATAAATGAATAGTTCATAAAAAGTCATTAATGATATTTTACAATTACCATTAATTTATTAAATGATTTAAAATTAAAAAAATATATTATATTCATCAAATTTAATGTTTTATGGTTTAAAATATAAATCATGGTAAATTTAGTGTTATGTTTTCCTTTTATTATAACTTTCTAGACTCATTTAGTGTAAATACATTGATATTATGATAATCATGAAAAGAGTTAATGGGAAAATGAAACAAAATAATAATGATAGAAACATCACCTAAACATGAAAACATTTTTTTTAATATGGTTAAAAATTATAAATATATTTTCTATAAATCATATCAATTTTGTTCTATTTTCCCTGAAAATTAATTTATATTAATTTAATAATTTGGGAAATCCCA
This sequence comes from Viscum album, assembly GCA_963277665.1. NCBI lineage: Eukaryota > Viridiplantae > Streptophyta > Magnoliopsida > Santalales > Viscaceae > Viscum > Viscum album. The sequence continues at coordinate 1,812,234,788 of OY728129.1, read as the reverse complement.
AGAGTTCCCCTTCTCACACATATTAAAGGGAGCCTCATCTCAACTTTTAATCACACATGATGGACCATTTGGATATGTAAATACCATTCCATATCCATTCCTGACATCCCTCAACAAATTTTAGAATCCATTTTTTGGTTATAATACAAACCTTATAGGGCTTAATTTGTAATGAAATTGAGGTTTTCGGAAGAAGAGGTATAACTTTTAACTGAATGTTTCAGTTTTATTTATTCTTATTCCTCCGTGAAATATTATTCAAACATGATGAAAAAATAAAATAAGTATCATACATATACTATGATGTTTTAATGTTAATTTTATAGGTTATGTTCATTTCATTTTTTTTAAATTTGGAAGAAACACGTCTTTATTGTGTACGTGTGGAGTACCACCCCATCGAAGCGATGTGTTTTATTCTCCATCACCGACTCTCATTGATGGTTATTAAGAAGAATTTAATGTACATATATCTTATTAATGAAATAATAATAATTATTAAAGATTATTTATCATGTATTTACTTATATAATAATTTTTTGAAAAATGATAACATTGTTCAGGAATACATATAGATTACTACCCCCATGAAGTAATGTGATTTGTATTTCAACACTGAATTACATGGATGGTATATATAAGTTAATTCAATGTATTAATATGGTAATAATGAAAAATTATCATTATATATGGATAAAATATTTCCTATATTCTTTTTATCATGGTCATTGAAGAATGGAAATGTCACTCATGCATACGTATGACCTACTATCTCCATGATTGTAACAATATTCATTTTCATAACCAAATTTACAAGTCAGGTTAAAAGGAAAAAATATTATATTTAAATTATAATTATTTTTTTATTAATAATCTAGATATAATTTAACAATGAACTATTTTACCATAGTTAATACACCAAATCCATTTTGAAAATATGAAATGAAGATCCTCAAAACAACCAACATCGAATAAATTTATTTATTAATTAAATATTTTATTAAAATATTGAAATAAATTGTTTAATTATATGGTATTAAACCGTAAAATGATTGTTATGATGTTAAATAATTGATGTGACTTTATTTTACAAGTGTTAATGGACATACATGGATAGTCGGGACTCAAGGTAAGAGGTTTCTTCTCAAATTCCATTCATTGAGGGGATATCAATAATTGGGACCCACATATCACTAAATTTCCAATTCGTTTCTAATATATTTATGGATCAATTCAATTTATAAATAAAATTAATTATAAAAAACTATCTATATTGAGTTAAGGATATAAATTTATCAAGGTTTTCCCAATTCAATAAAATAATTTTCAAAGTAAAACTCTATATGTATAATGGCGTAAGGTTTATGAAATAATCATATAAATGATTTAAATAATAAATATATTTAATATTATTTTAAAGTTCAATGAATTTTTTTTAAAGAAAATGATTTTTTCAAGAGAATTTAAATAGCCGCATAATTGTTGAAAGACGAATTTCAATTTATCAGAAATATAATTTTTGTAGTAAAGTATAGTATATTTTAAAATGGAAGAGAAATATTAAAATCGAATTTTATTAATTATATATCTTTTCTAAAAAATATAATTTTTTAGAAGACAACAAATAACATAGAATATTTTGGCAGCAAAAAATTCCATGAAATTCATGTACGTTAAGATAAAATATACATCCTAGCCTTTGAAAACATAGTTGAAAATGACCTTGTTGGTAAATATTAGAAATAATTTTTTATACCTTTTCAAAAGTCCTAGGTAAAATAAAATATCATTTATATATCATTTGTTACAAAAAAATTATTTTCATAAAACAAATTTAAAAAATATGTATATGAGAGAGAAATATTCCCTATAAAAAGAGAAATAATATCAGATTTTACATAAAACAATGAAAAAATGGATTGAATAATAAATCCTCATGAATAAGTATATATCCATGTTAAATACCTCATGATTTATGTATATATAAAACATAAAATTAAAATCGGTGATTAATACAAAATATATCTCACTAGAGTGTATATTGAGACTAAAATCCTTTATCTTAAGTTAGATATGCCTTATAAGTTCATTTAACATCATACATAATAATGTTTTATTTATTTAAACTACGTACTAGAACCATATATATATCTATAATATCATATATGATCTATTTATTCCATTTTTATCACCCATTTATTAATAATTATTTTTATCTTTATTTCTTGTGACAATTGCTTCATCTTTTAAGTACATCTGTATTCGATAGTCTTAGTCCCTTAATATTTTTCATAGATGAATCATATATAAATAAATTCATTAAATATTTTACTAAAATATATATTCAATATAAATAAAATTTTAATCATTCCTAAAATATTGAGGTAGAAAAATGAATTAAACTACTCATAGAGATGGTAAGTAGTACATACGCATGAATGCTATATTCACCTTTTAATGGATGGAATTAACTAAAGTTAAAGAATACATAAACATTATAGAATCATTGTTATGTCATATATATAATATATATTCATTATTTCAATCTTTATAACCATCCATTTAAAATGATGATGAAAAATGAATAACCCTTCCATGTGGAGATTATAAGTCATATGTATGCATTAGCGATGATTTTGATTTTTATAGGATGAAAAAGAGATTTAATATTATTATACCATAACCATAATTACATCTTAGTATATCAATAATACTGGATTTATTATTTTATGTCGGTTACAAGACTTTATGAGGAAGTATAATTAGAAATATTCTTGAAAGATTCAGTACATATGGTTATGTATTCCTTGGTGGAATTCATTTCGATATCTTATTAAGGGTCCTAGGGTTGATATTTTGTACATAAAAGAACCCCAAGAACATTCATAATGATTTTAATAAGAGTAATGGGCCAAAGGATGGTATATATATATGGCTCAATGTTGTTTAAAGATGTTTGGTATAATGTTTCCTTTTATAATTTAGGTTAGGAGTGCCTTTGGAATTTCATAAAATATTAGATTAATGTAAATTAATATTGATGTACAATTGGATAAAAATTTATAATATTATAATATAAGACAATGATTGGTCAAAATACTCTCATACAATAAAATTTTGATAGGTTTGGATTAAAATATTTTGTCTTCTAATTTTGTATTAACCCTTCATTAGCCCTTTTCATAATTACTTTACTCTTATTATTTTATACCCTTTAAGGGTTATTAATGTTAATATAAAATTTAAAACTTCCCATAAATGAGAAATAATTTATTTTTAAAACTAAAAATTATTTATTTGGATGAATTTAGTTTTTTGTTAATTTTAATTCAGTTAATAAAACAGTATTTTAATAAATTATTAATAATAGTAATTAGAGAACAATTTATTTACAATGAATTTAATTACGACAATAAAAAAATTTAAAATTTAAATTTTTTTAATACATCTCTAACATGTTATTAATTTCTATAAAAATCATGGGGTATAATTAATCATTCACATTATTGTAATTTTAATATTTTTGGTATTATTGATTTGATTTTTCATTTAATTAAATAATTATTCTATCATCATTTTGTAAACATTTATGTTAATTATTTCATCCATAAAAAATTAAAATATATTACTAGAATTTAGTTAAAATATTTATCTTCAAAATTCTATTTATAAATTAATATTTATTTTGGTTATACCCATGTTAAAAATATTATAATTATTAAAAATAAGTGTGCAACATCTTTGAATTTTTATTACATAAAATATTATAAAGGTCATAGTACTTCAAGAATGGAAATAATATCATAAATCCAAATATTTGATCTTTAGGGATGAAATTGAGTCATCCAATAAAATTGAGGCAATTTTTAGGGTCATTTTATAGTCCGTATAATTTTATTCTTAACCTTAATTAATTGATTTATCATTAATATGGTAGTAATTATTTACAATCCTTACTCATTATATTTGAAAAAAATAGAAGGAATCAATTTATTTAATTTGTAAATACATATTCAAAATATAGTATACACTTTTTAAGATTTAGTTTTCATAACTCAAATAAATTAAATTAATATTAAAATGAAAAATATGAAGAAATGATGATTTTTATGGAAATGTGTTTTTAAGTACAGAAATGTTTTTATATAAAATTAAATACATATAAATGATTGGTATAAACTTAATTAGATTATGAATTCTATTACAGAAATTTTTTTTATAAATAATTAAAAAAAGATGAACATTTAAAATGATTGAAATTAAAATATCGATTTCAATAAAAACAGTATTTTTTACTATTCATTAGAAAATTAATCTCTTTAAAAAGAAACCAATAATTAACCATAATATATTATTTTCATGATTATTTAAAAAAGGGTTTCTTTTTTACCAAATAAAATTTCTAAAATATATATAAATTAATCATAATATTCAGTAAAAAACATCAATAAAAATTACTTCTCAAGAAAAAAAATTTGATAAATAAAATGACTTTACTAAAATCTATGTGTTTATTTATTAATAACTACTAAATAAATTTTATTTCATAATTAACATTATATATGTATCATAATGTGATTAATTATATTTTTATACACTGATTTAATATATAGGTTGTAATTGTCATATTGGTCACGAAACAGCCCAGATAACCTAGTACCCAGATACCCGAGACGATACAAACAAGGCCCAAAGGGCATTCTTGATCTGCAGATGTTGGTGACTAGAACATGGAAACCTAAAAGAATAAAGATGTATTTTTTTCAAAATAGAAAAATATAATAATATAAAAGTCAGTACGTCAACGCTCCTCAAGGATAAAGTTCCAAAATTCAAACACATAAAATATTACCCAAATATATATATATAAAAATTTAAAAAAAAGAAAACTTCAAACTTCCATAAATAGACCAACAAAAATCTCAAACACAATGTAATATATTAAATATTTCTCCATCGATCACCATCACAACTTCATGGTCTAATGGGATTAAGAGAATCCACCACCTCCAAGTTGTGCTCTTCCTATTATTAGATCTTGAATAAGAAAATAAAAAAACACCCAAAGGAAATGACATAGTGTGAGGTATAAATCAAAATGGGGTCTGAATAAGTGTTCCAAAATACATGCCATAATAATAAAATTAGATCATTATTTAAGTTTAAATAAAACCATTCATTGAATAATGTATCATTTTCATATTTAAAACAAAACATGATCTCTTTTCTATAGATGGAAAACATTTCAAATATGTCTTTGATAACCATTTTTTATAAAATCATTTATATAAATCACTTGGAATTTGTAAAATAATTCTATAATAAATTGAATATATATAATCAACACATACACAATATGAACCATGGCCATCAACCCTATAGTACGTGAGTTTCTAGTAATAAGACCATCAAACTTATATAATTAGTGATAATGGAACAATATGAGTATATGAATCCCTTAGGTTCAAGAAAAATATGATTAATCAATATCGAAGCATGGATAATCATTTAAAACATGGTTTTGATAGAATTTTCAACATTAATCCATTGGTAGGTGATAAAGATCTTATAATTCTTGTCCCAAATAAACAAATAACTATATAGAATCACATGTTCTCAGTAAACCAATAAAAAAGATAAATTAATGTCCTTTCAAATCAATCTACATTTACTATTCAACTTTCCAATTTTCAGTTTCAATATGCTAATTCTGTTCCAAAACAAAAATATTTTTTCATCACTTTATTCCTTTACAATAGAAACCCTATCATAGGTTATCAGGATTTTAATTTAATACATTTTTCTCAAAACTATTCTCAAATCATTTTAACAATTCCATCATTTTCCAAATTCACCAAACAATTCCAAATTCTATAGTAATGGGTGGTTTTGTTCAAAATTTATGTCATTAAAAATTTCATAATGAAATGATTTTAAATAATGGTTTTATAAATAAACTTATATCCATTTGAATCCAATTTATTTATCCAAAGTTTCAATCACATGGAAAATATTAAAAGGAACCACCCACCTTAAAATAATGGAACGAAATGATCAATGCTAGAAAAATGAATTCCAATGATAACAGAAGAAAATGAAGACTTATGAATCATATATATAATCAAGATATATTATTACATAGATTAGAAAAAATTGAAATAGAATTTTTATTCATCATAAAACTGATTATCAAATACACTTTATCGAGAAGAAGAAGAGAGACATTAAGAAAAAAAAAGAGAGAAGATCCTCTTAATGAGAGGATATTTATGGAGATCAACACCACATTGATCCAACAAGAAACGGGTTTGTGGGAGTTATAACCATTTCTAGAGAACTATCACATTCATGGAAATAAATTTTGGGATGAATAGGGTTGCACAACACTTAAATCAGAGGATTCCGGAATTTAAAATTAATTTTCAATATAATATAACCCCATGGACGGTTAGATGGAGGAAGGGAATGGGTGGGGGAAAATATGTGCCAGCCATGAAACCCAAATTTTTGGGGAAAAGGTTAACCTCAGTGGGTACATGGATTTGGAAACAATTCACCAACCATACATTCCCCACTATCTATGGTGTGCACAATTTTCACTATAGGATAGGACATGATTTGGAAAAAACAAACACTAATCTTATATATCCCAAAAAGCATAAAAAATCTCAAAACCTTTTAGAAGAACAAGAAAAGAAGAACCATATTAAAATAAGTCAAAATATTTTCATTTAATACATTAATGTATAAAAAAAGATGTCAACTACTCCCCACTATAAAAACATATTATCCTTAAAATCCTATCAATAAGTTTCCATATCAAAGAGATGTAGAAACTTATCTCCCATCGGTGCCTCATGATCCCATGTATCATGAGAATATGACACATTCTTCCATATCACAAAGAACAAAGGTGTTGTCCTTACATAAATCACCTTTGTCTTATAATAAAATATCCTTATTGGGTACTAACTCATTGATAAATCAGTCCCCATAACAATATCTTACAATATTATAACATGAGATGGGTATGAAATATAATTCAGACGATATGATATAAGGAACATTATATGTATAAATTTCAACATTAGAGAATGTTCAAAATAGTAATCAACTTTCCACACATGCTCAATAACCTTATAAGGTCCCAGAAATTGAGGAGTAAGATCATGTAACCTCCCAATCCACAAATGACCCAACTGAGATGAAACTCTGAAAAAACATGGTCACAAATTCATAACTCCAACAGTCTCCTAAAATGGTCAGCATAATATTTTTTCTAGAATTGATCCATAATAATTCTCCAACGAGTCAACTGAAACAATGTTGTCATATCTTGAATCAAACTTATCCCAACAGGGGAATCTTCACCAATCTATAACTAATGAAATATATATTTACATGGATGAACATACACGGATTAAAAGTAATCCATATGAATTGATTTCACATTATTTTTTTTAATAAAACTAAACCATTCCAAATAGTCTATTGCATCCTCCACTAAAATTGAGGTCAAAAGATTGGATCATGTCTTCCCAAATTTGTATAGCCTATTCAATATATACATACACCTATAAAAGATATATCATTATATAGATCACTTGATATCCAATTTCAAACTGGACTCCTCTCTGAAAACAATAATTGAAACAAGGATCTATATTGATATTATCATAGGTGGGACTCCCTGAAACATGAAAACCTCCTGTATATAAAGGGCTCATAAGTCCTCAACATTGGTTGTATCATATATGTGTATAATTTAAGTCAATTTTTTCATCCTATCAATGAAACACTATACCACATTCTTCTTATGAGAGGTATAAGGAAAACCTACCATGATGTCCAAAAAAATATCATCCCACATCCAAGCAGGCACTAGAAGGATTTAGAGTAATCATGATGTTTTATGGTGCTCTCCCTTGACCTGTTGATAGTATAACAATGTGTAACAGAGTTTGCGATGTCATGTCTCATACATGGCCACCTAAATCATCACCACATATCATTAGACATCTTCATGGTACTTGGGTTCACATCTCAACTATGAATGCTGATAGTCTCCCATGATATAATTTCACATAGAGATGAGACAACATATCAGTTATGGAAACAAAGAGTATCCTCTTTGGAGAATTACCAATCAACAATGATCTCACAACAATGAAGAGTGTAACATCCCGGGTAAATAAAGAATATAAAATTTTCATATTTATCAAATTTTTTGAATTAAATATAAATTTTACTTTAAAGGGGATTCTATGTTTGATGACATACATGATACGCAAAAAAAGTTTTCATTGAAAACTTATTTTTCTCACAATGTTGAGTTATACCGAAAAATATTAATATAATTTTATTATTTTAAATGGTAGTTAACACATAACTATTGTATTGGCGGGAATGAGAAAAACATACCATATTATCATTAAATATGTTTCTGAAATGTTTTTTAATTTACCTAACAAATTTTAGAGGCTTAAAATGAGAATGAATCTAATATTAAGCATGAAACACTCTAATACTCATTAAAAGGTTGTTTTACAGCCTTTTAATGGGGAGACATTTTTAATTATATTATTTTTTACTTTTATAGTTTATATTTGACAAAATAAATTTCTTTTTTATAATCGAGACATTAATATTTACATTGATTGAAATTTTGGTTTTTTCTGATAATGTTCATTTTTAATGAACAGTGAAAAATACTATATTTTAATTCAAAACTTTATTTTAATCTAATTTATTTATATTGTTAGATTATATTTTTAATTCACTTTAATGTGTAATTAGATTATATTTTTACCCTTTAGTTCAATGTTGGTCCTTGGAAGTAAATTTACTTTGAAATTGGACATAATCAAGTGTCATTCTTTTGATAGTTCTTATTTCTTAAAAACACACTTTTTGTTTTGAGAGTGGGAATTAATTTTAAATTAATTAATGAAACTTCTATGTTTTTAATTTGTTAAAAAAGACATCATTTTATAATCTAGAATATCAAATATATCTTTGGCTGAATTATTGGTATTTTTACGAAAACCTTCAAATTTTATTGCATTGTTAAAACATTGTGTAGTAGTTAAAACCTGAATTTTTCATTTAAATGAAATTTTATTGGTTCTATGAATTGAATTTCAAAAACACGACATACATAGATTTCATATGTAGGTAAAATGTGGTTCGATAAGATGAAAATAATTTTTGGGGAATAGTAACTTCTGACTTTTATGTACCGCGGTTAAAATAAATAGTGTAATTCAAGGTAAAAATAATATTATAATAATATTAAATTATACTAAAATGTTTCCCAGTCCTATTTATTGATACATTTCTGACCATTGGGATCTTTGGGTTTATTTTGGGACCCCATGGAGCCACTTAAAAGTGATTATGACACTTTATATTAATTAATTTAATGTAATGAAAAAAATGGCTTAAACATATATCTTTTAGTAAATAAATTTATGAATGGGTTGTATAGGTTATATCTTTGACAATAAATATTAATTTTAAATCTAAAAATATTTCCTACATCATGGTGTTTGTTTTACAATTTATATATATCAAATAAATAAAATTAATTATGATATAATAATGATACAGTGTTTACCTCATTAATGAATGATTTAAATAAATAAGATTACAAAGATTAAAAAAATATCCAAAACCTATCCAATTCTTATTGAATGATTTTATTTAGAACAAGTGTCATCTTATATTCTACTTTAATAAGTTTTGGACCTTTATAAACTGATAATAATTAAATAATAAAATAATATTTTCAATCTTTCATAAAGTCCCCCCTTATAAAGATACCTCAACTCAATCCCAGTACACACACCACTCAATCCCCTTGGATTTTCCAAACTCTACCCAAATGTTCTCTTAATATCCCTCTCTTGAACCTTGATGTCTTTACTTAGGCAGAAGGTACTTTAATAAATCCTTTTGGTTCAAACCAAAGGGAGTTAACTGATTTATAGGTCATGTCTTCGCTTAAGTTCTTTTCTTTTACTTCTCCAACACGCTAAAAATTACATATTTATTTCTTTTATAACAACACCAGTATCTTCAATAATCTAGGTCGTTGTTATGTGAATTATTCAAGATACACTTACACACATCTCCACCTAATGGGTAATGAATATACTATTTCTGTGGATGACGAATTACTGCCTCACAAAATGATGATAGTTCAATCTTCTCATATCACCTCTTATGGTGGTCATTAAGATGGAACTATATTTACATGTGATATATTATATATATATATTCTCTATACTTCTTTATTTTTTCATTTATATCATACCCTTGTGGTTTCTATAATGGGTAAATATGATAATTTTATTTGACGAAGTGTGGACTACCACCCCATCAAAGTGATATGACTCGTTCATGCCATTTGTGAAACGTATAAAGGATGGATTTACTAAAATTATACATGTTATTATAATGTAATTATAACATACCTATGTATCATTAAGTTTTCATTAAATTTAAATATAAAAAAAAGAAATGAAAGTACCGTTCATGCCTACGTACGACTTACCATCTCTATGAACGGTGCATTTCATTTATTATCTCAAAATGCTATGTGAAGTTATAAATACATATATATACTGGATATATATGATATCTAAATCATTAATATAATTATGGAGATAAATTATTTTTGACCACATGAACGACTTGTAATTATAAGAAGTTCATTTTTTACTGAAGCATGAAATATCGACCAAATGTCCATTATTTAATTAAATGATTTCATAATGTTTATAACATGATAATAAGTGATATTAAAGGAATAATAAACTCTAAAAATGTTCCTAAGAAAGTATAAATTAACTTTAGATTATTATTCAATAGATTAAAGAACGAATGGGTCAAGTCAGACACGAGGTATGTGGTTTCTTATTTCACTTTTAATTTCATGAGATTTCAATTGTTTTCCACATATTTCATTCATGTGGTGTATTATGTACTTAAATTTGATATATATTATAATTATTCTATTTATATTCATGGTATTCTGTGATTCATTTGGTGGTTATTAACTTTTGGTCATACGACCCGATTGATTACAACGTGGTAAGTGATTTTCATCTCACTTTTTTATTCCCATGAGATTAATGCTATGTTCGGCACAATTTCATTTTCTGTGGTGTATGTACTGCCCATGATTGTATTATTTTTATAGTATACATAATTAATGGGTATTTACATATTTCTTTGTATGATTATTATTTCACATGATGTATGTTTTTTAAGTTACCAAATCAGTAAGGGAACTTGTTAACCAAATTTCCATCCTTGGGTTAATCTTCTAATTTTTCTTTATGTCATGCTATGATTATGTGTGGAATATTTTTTTATTTGTTTATGTTTTAATTTCCACTCCACTTTTTTTGGATATACTTTTGATACACATAATCACTCCATCGATAAATTCTCATGTCCTCAATATGAACATGACAAAAATAATTTTTACTCTATTTCCATTCATTGAGTTAAACATCCTTGTCATTGGTGTTGGTTTACAAAAATATGTGAGAATGTTCTCTGATTTATTTATAGTAAATATCCAATCATATTGAGTGTATTTATATTTTCCGCACATTATTATGTAATTTATTTATCCTTAATCTCATGATACAATTTTTATAAGGGATTTCGTCCCAATTTACATTCCATTGAGACTTCATTGTTGTTATGCACCCATTCACTCTTATATGGTGTATATATAGTCCTTTGGCATATTATATCATGAATCCCTTTTTTATCATGATATTATAATGTTCTGATTAAATTTTATTTCTCAATTATAGATATTCAAATGTCTCTCATTTTTGTTTAAAAACACTTTAAATAAAATATTGTTTTAAATGTTTTAAAGATTTATTCTTCTAAATATTTCTCTTTAATGTCCATGTTTTAAAAATGGGTTTTAGGATTTATATATATGGATATTAATGTTTTAAAATGATAATTAATTTAAAATTTTCAATGTGTTATGGGAAACTTTTATTCAAAAATCTCTTTATTAAATTTTATAAATGGTTTTTGAAAATGGTTTGATAAAGAATTGATTTTTTCAACATCTTGAAAAAATATATTATTAGAGAAATATTGAAATTTTATCTTTCTTTTATGCTTGTTTTATGTGTTATGAATACGTTATGGTACTTTGACATTATTTATGAATACGGGTGGTTCCTTGATAAACCTAGGACGGGTGTGCCTGAGATAGCTTTCCAATGCATTGGGTAACATGATAGAGGTAAACGTTAATGATTCACCTAAGATATTTAGGGAATATATTGTCATGGGTATTCCAAATGTAACTCCTTATATAGCTGTGAATGCTACAATGTAAGTTTGATATGGATCCACAAGTTACCTTTATGATTTATGATTTCTATGTGTTATTCATAAATCTTATGATTTAATGAGGTATGTTATGGTTGAAAAGTATGGTTTCATTAATTTGTATTAATTAGTGGGTTAATTTTTCATTTCCATATTTTATAACCCTTACTGAGATTTTTATACTCATCCCAAGATTTGAAATGTTTTTCACAGGACATAAAGACGAATAGGTTCAAGGATGGGATAATGAAAAGTCATGTTGTCTAAAACATGGAACTAGATATTACCCTTTTTTTAAAGAGTTTTTATTTTACGAAAAAATGGAAACTGAGTAGAAGTGTCTACTTTGTAATTTTTTTTATGATGTATTGTAACAATAATGTCCAAATTCTTTAAAACTATAAACCTATAAATATCCAAAATGCGAATTATTAATTTAATCCAAGATTTTGTAATGTTTTAAGGCTAGGTCCATATAGTTGGTATCAGATGTCGGATTAGATAACTTTATAGGTTAGGGTGTTATTTACGCATAAGTGGCATAACCAAAAAATTTAACATATTAGAAAGATCCATAGTTATTTCAGATAAATTGAATGAGTTTAAGATAACATGAATAAGTATATCTTAGTATTTACCCTCCTCATAATATATTATATGATGATTTTACTGATGTACTCACACTAAACTTTCTGGTTTTAGTAAATGTATAGATCTAATAGGAACCAATGTAACAGTGGATGTAAAGAAAACTGTGATAGATTTCTTAATGAGCAACTGAATGAAATAGGAGCTATAATGTGAACTCTTATGGTTATTCTCAACCAACTATCTAGATTAATGATTTACCACCTGAACTTTGGCGATTTTTATAAGGCATCGTATATGAGAGATACAAATCCCTAAGGTAGTTCAGGTAATAATCATATAGGTAAGTGAGTTCAAAAAACTATGTGTCATGGATATGGAATGAAACACCTAGGAAAATGCTTCAACTGGATGGGAAGATGCTATAGATGTGAGAATGAAGATCATAATGCAAGAACCTACCATGTTAAATGTAATCATTCAGTTGAATCTAGGAAAGGGAAAGAAGTTCTATCTAAGGGATCGCTTGAATGTTTTAAATGTGGTGTGCATAGTCATTATACAAACAGATGTCCTACAAAGATGTTTTGGGAATGATATCACCAGGATCGTACAAATATATGTTTACCAATACCTAATGTCATTCCAATTGAGGATGAAGAAAATAATAATGACCAATAAAAGGTGTGGATTATTTCTTAACATATGTTTTGATATTATTGAATCTTAGGATATAATTCATGATTTTGTTTGTAAGAATGAATTATTTCAGAATAAGTTGGTAAAGAATGGTTAATGGATCATAAAGAACATTAAATGAGTAAGAAGTCAACATATAAGGGATTCAATAGTATTAGTAGATTTTAATTTTATGAAATGATTAAAATTATTAAGGCACTTTTGATGATGGGATTACATTGGAATACTTTTTATAGTATGTGTAACCCTGTAGTTTGATATAAAAAAATTATTTAAGGAATAATTATCTTTTCTTTTGATGAGTAATGTTGGAATTTTATATTAGAAGAATCTATGTTTTTATTATGGACATATAGTGATTTTGGTTATTTAATGAAATGATTAACCTATCATAGATAATATGTGATTTGGTTAATTACACTTCAGTATAAGACTTTAAGAGCAGTCGATTTTATTTGGAGATAAATGTTAAGATTTAATTTGGAAGACTATGTGATTAAATACTTTTATGTTTTGGGTTACAATATTAGTTTGGGGTACATTGAAGGATTTTAAGGACATTTGTTTATTGAATGGACTTTGTCAAACTTTGGGTATTGTTTGTCGAATTTTGAGGATTAAGAGTAGTATTTCTTTTTATAAAGTATTATCTTTTTTGGGGGATTATCTGATCTTGTACTAAATGTTTTGGTTTTGGATGATGTCTAAAGATTGTGGAAATATATAATTAATCTTATATGGATTATCTGATAATCGAGAAGTTGATTCTAGCACTTTTAATGCGACCAAGTCAGTTTGAATACTCACCGTTTAGAGAAAAGATGAGTTTGTGGTAGAAATTTAGTAAAGGATGAAAATCTACATGACAAGGAAGTATGTTTTTTTATGTTTTTAGTTAGGATCCTAACTAAATTCCTCAACTTTATGAAAATTAACTTAAAACAAAAACAATGTCCGTTATCTTTTCCTACTGGGGAATCAAAGACCATTTAAACCATCACAAGTTTGTGATTTTCTCATTGTTAACTTTTTTCTAATCATGTTTTCTACCACTCTCCATCAAATCTTGATGGTTTTTTGTCTTCCATATCCATATTTTCGTACATGGAGTCCTAGTATGGGCTATCTTCGGCGACCTTTGTATTTATCTTTCATTATTTTAATGTGATATTTTTAATGACTCTTTTTGGGATGTGGGACTTTCAATGAAGTTTCCAAGCCCAATTTTAAAATTGTTAGGATGCAATTCCCAAAAGGGGGGAAGGATTAAACATCCTAGGTAAATAAAGAATATAACCTTTTCATATTTATTAAAATTTGGGAATTAAATTTTAATTTTACTTTAATGGGGATTCTATGTTTGTTGTAATACCTAATACGCAACAACAGGTTTCATTGAAAACTTATGTTTCTCTCAAAGTTGAGTTATACTAAAAAATATTAATATAATATTATTATTTTAAATGATAGTTAATGCATATGTGTTGTATTGGCGAGAATGAACAAAACTAACCATATTATGATTAAATATGTTTCTTAAATGTATTTAAATTTACCCAATATATTTTAGAGGCTTAAAATGAGAATGAATCCAATATTAAGCATGAAACACTTTAATATTCATTAAAAGGTCGGATTACCACCTTTTGATGGTGAACTCTTTTTAAATCTAGTTTTTTCACTTATATATATTTTATTTGAAAAAATATAATCCTTATTTAGAATAGGGAGATCAATATTAAATTTGAAAAAAAAATTGGTATTTTTCTGTTAATTTTCATTTTTTAATGAATAGTGAAAATACTGTATTTTAATTCAAAACTGCCTATTAATCTAATTTATTTATATGGTTATATTATATTCTTAATTGGTTTTAAAGAGTTATTATATTATATTTTTACCAGTTAATCCAATTTTGGTCATTGGATGTAATTTCACTTTGAAATTGGACATAAATAAGTGTCAATCTTTTGATAGTTATTATTTCTTAAAAACACATTTTTTTTGTTTTAATAGTAGATATTAATTTTCAATTAATTAATGCAACTTCTATATTTTGAATTCGTTAAAAGTGACATCATTTTAGAATTCAGAATATCTAATATATCTTAGGCTGAATTTTTGTTATTTTTTTGAAAAGCCTCAAATTTTGATGAATAGTGGAAACACATAATAGTAGTTAAAAAAATGACTTTTTCATTTAAATGAAATTTTACCACAACTGTGAATTGAATTTCAAAAATCCGACATACACGGTTTTCATCAGTAAGAAAAATGTGGTTCAATAAGATGAAAATAATTTTTAGTGGTTAGTAACTTTTTTATTTTTGTTTACCGTAGTTAAAGGTAAAATTTTAATTCAAGGTGAAAATAATATTATAATAATAATAAATTACTATTACAAGTTTTTTAATCCTATTAGTTGATACATTTCCGACCATGGGTATCTTTGGGTCGATTTTGGGACCCCATGAATCCACTTAAGAGTGATAATGATACTTTATATTAATTAATTTAAAGAAATGACCAAAAACCTATCCAATTCTTATTGGATTATTTTATTTCAAACAAGATTCATGTTATCTTTGACTTTAATAAGTTTTGGATCTTTATAAACCTAAAATTATTATATAATAAAATAATATTTTCAATCTTTCCTAAAGAGCCCTTCATCCCCCTTATAAAAAGACCTCACCTCTAACACATCACTCACACCTCTAAAGCCCCTTGGATCATCTAAACTCTACCCAAATAAGCTATAAAGATCCCTATCTTCCATATGGAAGAATTCCATTAGTCTGAAATCACTTCAATAACGATTTTGGGTTCAAACTAAAGGGAGTTACCTGATTGAAAGGTAACATCTTCTCTTAAGTTCTATTATTTTATTTTACTTCTCCAAAACCCTAAAATCTATTTATTTCTTTTTTTCATAACAACAATAGTATATTAAATATAATAGGTTGTTGTTATGAGAATTATTCAAATTAATCTTTCACAGACCTCCATCTAATGGGTAATGAACATATTTTTTCTGTGGACGACGAACTATTGCCTCACAAAAAGATGACTGTTCAATCTTCTCATATCACCTCTTATGGAGGTAATTAAGCTGGAAATGTATTTACATGTGATATTTATTATATTTATATTGTATCTATACATCTTTATTTTTCATTTATATCATACCTTTATGGTTTCCATAATGGGTAAATATGATAATTTCATGTGAGGAAGTGCATACTACCGCCCCTCAAAGTGATATGACCCGTTCATGCCATATGTGGAACGTATTAAGGATGAATTTACTGAAATTATATATGATATTATAATGGAATTATAAAATACCTATGTATCATTATGTTTTCATTAAATTAAAATACAAAAAAAGAAATGAAAGTAGTGTTCATGCGTACGTACGACTTACCCTCTCCATGAACGGTGCATTTCATTTCTTATCTCTAAATGTTATGTGAAGTTATAAATACACACACATATATATATATACAGGATATATATGATATTTATGATATCTAAATCATTAATATCATTATGGATATAATTGAATTTTGACCACATGAACAACTGGAAATTATAAGGTATTTATTTTTTACTCAAGTACCAAATATCGACCAAATGACCATTATTACCATTAATGATTGCATAATGTTTTTAACATGGTAATATGTAATATAAAAGTAATAATAAACTTGATAATTTTTCTTAAGAAATTATAAATTAAATTTAGTTTATTATTTAGGAGATTTAAGAATGAACGGGTCAAGTTAGACACGATGTAAGGGGTTTTATATCTCACTTTTAATTCCGTGGGATTTCCTTTGTTCGCCACTTATTTCTTGCATGTGGTGTATTGTGTACTTAAATTTGATATATATTATCATGATTTGATTTATATCCATGGTATTATGTGATTCCATTTTTAGTTATCAACTTTTGGTCAAACAACTCGATTTATTACAACGTGCTAAGGGGTTTTCAACTCACTATTTGTTCCCGTGAGATTCAAGATATGCTTTCCAATATTTCCTTTTGTGTGGTGTATGTACTGAAAATTATTTTATTCTATGTATAATATACATTAATTAATGGTTATTTACATCTTTATTTTATTATCCTTCTTTCATGTGGTGTATGTTTCGTATGTTACCAAATCAGTAAGGGAAGTTTTTAACTTAATTTCCATTCCATGGGTTAATATTCTAATTCTTAATTTTGTGCTTCTATGATTATGTGTGGAATCACTAATTATTTATTTATGTTGTAATTTCCACTCACCTTTGTGTATATATAAATTTTATAAACATAATGACTCTATTGATAAATTCTCAATTCATTGATATAAACTTCATAAGAGTGATTTTTACTCAATCTCCATTCACTGAGTTAAACATCGAAGTCAATAGTGTTGTTTTTACAAATATATGTGTGAATTTTCTATGATTTATTTACAATGAAAATACAATCATATTGAGATTATTTATATTTGTCACTCATTATTATGTAATTTATTTATCCTTAATCTAAGGATACAGGTTTTATAAGGGATGTCGTATCAATTTAAATTTCATTGAGACTTCATTGTTATTATGCACCAATTAAATTTTATATAGTGTATATACTATCCTTGGGAATATTATCTCATGAATCCATTTTGTCTCATGATATTATAAAATTTTGATTAAAGGTTATTCGATAATTATTTTTATTTAAGTGTCTATCATTTTGTTAAAAACTCTCTAACTAAAATATCATTTTAAATGTTTTAAAGATTTATTCTTATAAATTTTTCTCATTAATGTATATGTTTTCATAATGTTTTTTAAAATTTATTTATATGGAAATTAATGTTTGCAAATGATAATTCACCTAAATGTATATATTTGTTATGAGACACTTTTATTCAAAAATCACTTTATTGAATGTTTTAAATGGTTTTTGAAAATGGTTTGATAAAGAATTGATTATGTCAATATCTTGAAATAATTTATTGTGAGAAAAATGTGAAAATTTTATCTTTACTTTATTCTTATTTTATGTGTTATGACTATGTTATGGTTCTTCATCATTGTTTACAAATAAGGTTGGTTCTGTGATAAACCAAGGGCAGGTGATCCCAAGATAGCTCTCTAATTCATTGGGAAACGTAACAGATGTAAACATTAATGTTTCTCCTAATAGATTTAGGGAATATACTATGATGGGTATTCCAAATGTAAGTCCCTATGTAGTTATGAAATATATAATTTAATTTTGATATGGATTCCACAAGTTAACTTTATGATTTAGGATTTCTGTGTGTTATTCATAAATTTTATGATTTCATGAGGTATGTTAGGATTGAAAAGTATGGTTTCATTGATTTTTATTTATTGATGATTTAATGTTTCATTTCCTTATTTTATAACCCTTACTGAGATTTTTATGTTCATCCCATTTTTTGAAATGTTTTTCATAGGAATTAAAAATTAATATGATCAAGGATGGGAACAAGTAAAAGTCATGTTGTCTAAAACATGGAACTTAACATGACTCTTTTTTTCAAGAGCTTAAATTTTATGAAAAAGGGAAACTAAGTGGAAGTGTCTACTTTGTAATTTTTTTGAGATGTAATGAAATAGTTATTTCCTAATTCTCTAAAACTATAAACATGAAAATATCCTCAATGTGAATTATTAATTATATTCAGTATTATGTAATGTTTTAAAGATGGGTCCTTATAAAGAGATTATCAAACTCCATATAATTTCTCATCATATTTCTGATCTTGGTGAATCATCTCAACAAGAGAAGAAGTCGTCTATACATATTCAAAGGCAACATTCAACTCTTCTTCCTGGAAAGCTAAATAAATTAATTCAAAAGTATCCATTAAGTTACACTATTTTGATGATTACGTCATGGACAAGGTTGGTGTTTTCATTCTCAAATCATTTAAAATGACATTATCTTTCCTCTGGGTGTAGGAAATGTAAAAATTAAAATATTACAGGTACTCCACACAAAACCTCTGGAAAATACTCAATTTTTTTAAGAGAATATTAACATAGTCATTGAGAGTAGAATAAATTGTAATCCATTCCTTAAAATTATAATGCATCCAACCTCTTAGAGAATTAATCATGGCTGTGAGTTGGAGATTTTTGGTTGGATAATTATTCTCATGTGGTCTACTCTATTGAGATCTATAGGCTTCCATGTGGTCACCTTAAATATGGATGTATCCCACCCCCAAACCTGATGCATCATTGAAGACCACATAGCCCTGTTGAGTCATAAGAATATTCAACAACATCATGGATGTAAATATACATTTCAACACTAAAAAATAACTATGACACATATCATCCCAAATAAACATAACTATTTTATAAGTGAGAGTTTTTGTCATAGAATCTAACTTAGGGAAATCGTTGAAAACCAGAAGTAATACCCTGCTATTACCTAGAATCCTTCAATGGAAAAAACATTATGGGCCCATGTAATAATAAATTTAACCATTTTGAGGTCAAATGGGATACCATGTTATGAGACCATGTTTCACAAGAACATCACATACCATATAAAAATACAATATTATTAAATTTTGGTATGAAGTCATTTATCTATGAAATTTTATAGCATCTCCATCATATGAAAAATAAGATCCTGTTCGATTTTAGAGAAAACTAAGATGTAATCCTCAGATACAATAATGAACATATCAAGTTAAACAAGAAAAAGTATATAAATAAAATCCATGAAAAATACAGGGGAATTTCATTTACAAAATAGAATGAAAAGATACAAATAATAGACATAACTACTTCAAATATTTTTTTTTAGAATGACATATTTTTTTTTTACTAACTGTTGATAAACCGATCAATGATAAATCTTTGAAAATCAGATATACCCATTAAACTATCCAAATAGATCATATACCATAGGTAAAAAATACATGTTATTTACCATAATTTAGTTGAGCTTCTGGTTTTAAAGACATATTTGATGTGAACCATCATCTTTCTTAGTAAAGAGAACATGTTCCACCCAATGTGACATAATCGGTCATGTAAAGCCTTTCTAAAAAAATCATCCAAATGAGTCTTCAAAACTTCTTGTTTTGATCTTTAAATAAAATAATAAAAAATAGACACTAATTATGTACTTCGTACTAAATTAATTGAAAAATATACTTCAATTATTGGTTGAAAGCCATAGAATTGATATAGGAATAGATCGAGAAACATGATAATGATTAGATAGAGATCTTCACTCAATGATTCTCACTCCAAGTCAAAATCAAACACACATAAATTACACATCCCAACTCTTAAAAAGAAGGTTCGGCTCAACTCGTTCTCAAGTTCCACTCTCCTTTGAATATAAGGACTACCTCATAGAGCATGGTAAAGGAAACTAGCTAAAGATTATATTCAATCCTGACCTGATGAGAAATAAATCAATCCAACCAGAGAATGACACCAGGATATTTCATATGAAGGAACATAAAATTATAGGTAAGTTCAATCTATAATAAATAGGAAACATAAGAAGGACATTGAATACCTTACACTCTCTTCTTCATGAGGGTAATTGTAATATCCATCACATAAGATAAAATATCCATAGAAAGGGTTATAAAATCAATAACATTGGTTGATATGAATGAGTGATATTCACTTGAATCAAACAATGTACTACCTATGATGAACATATATTGATGAAACCACTCATCATTACTGGACCTATATCAACCAACTCTGGAGACTTGTCAACTTCATGAATAATATTCATTCTAGATGACTATGGATGGAACCCCTTCTTTCTTAAAGCATAATATTTCCCCGCAATACCATTATGTACTAATGATCCCATTCCACTATGTGGGGGAAGAAAATATATAATAGAATTTCTTCAAGTGAACTAATCATCCACATGAATTATAGATCTTGGGTAACTTAACGAAACCCTGCATCATTTGACAATCTGTTCCATACTAAAAGAAAGTCGAAGGGCCTCTACTAGGAACTACAAGAGGTATGGAAGAACCCTGTTGTTGAGATAAACAATGAGACTCATCACACATCCAATTTACTTTAATGGAACTCATAATGATTCCAATGGTAGACAAATGAACTCCCATAAACCTTTAATTACCATCAATATCAATATCATCCATCAATACTGTATATAGTAGAGGGTAATAATTTTACAACTTTTCCATAAAATAATGGGATCGAATACCATCTTTAAATCCCATATAAAATCATCAAGCCTTAATATTCTCATAGTAATAATCTCAAGAGAAAACTATACTAGATCAATAATTCATATTGAATACTGACTCATGGTCTTATCACTTTTCTGTAGATTAAGGAACTGCATTAACATTGCTAAAACCATGGAATCTAGATAGAATTGATCATTTAAAGTAACCTCTATGTATTTAAAATCGAATCATTGATGCATTTCCATCGACACCATCGAATCCCATCAAATATTTATAAGCGTCTCAAGCATGAAGGTAGAAAAATTCACATTAGTTTAATTAGGAATTTTAAAAAACTAAAAAAACACTCAATTCCTTTAAGCCAATCCTTATCCTATTGAGTATCATTATAACCTTTCAAAGATAGTGGCTTCTAGAAAAGAAACACTTGTGCATGATCTATAGATTCACCACTTTGAGGTTTGAAAACTAGAGCCTAAATTGAAATGAGTGTGGCCTCTTTTCCTAATGTTTGGAGAGAAAACACCACTATATCAATGATATTCTTGTAAAAAATATTGTTCTCTTTCCGTGGATGATCATAAGACCCCTCATCATGTTAGTTAAAATTTCTTCTCAGAGGCATGATGCTGAACACCACCCAAAAACAATAATTACAACATAAACCAATAAAATTAATTGATCCACTCAAATATGAGTAAAAAATCAATGATTTTAAGAACACTCTAATAAAATTGGGAAAATGGTAGAAATATGTCAAAATACTCATAAAATACACCCCCTCTCCACCCATGGTGACTTACATATCATCATGAAACGTGATAGTTGGGAACTGGCTCAAAACTGCATCCCAAATCCCAAGAATCCTACCTATTATCTAACAACACAACCCAGACCACACACCGACATCAATTAAATATTCCTAAACTATAACTATGATACAACTCTGTCATAAACTATCACCAATACTATAGTAACCTGATAATTAAATCGGAACTCACATGGCCTGAGAAGTGTTCGTGATCCCTACAGGTTGGTAACTAGTTCATAGAATCATATAAGTACAATGAGTTATCTATTTTCCCATAGAACAGTGGGAGACATAATGTTACAATTTTTTATTTCAACACTCATCAAGTAGAAATTACTAGAAGTAAAACAGGTAAAATAGTACATAAGTAGATAGATAAACAACTAAAAAGAATCTGTAACACAAAATTCTATTATTAAACTAAGTAATAACCCAAACCATGTGTAAAAAGAGGTCATAAACTCTTCTGGTCACGATAAATACTCTCTAAACTCAAGGAATCATGAATATACACCACCTAAATGTATCGCATTTCCTTTACATTGACCAGTCTGAATAAATTTTAAATATTCTTCAAGTAAATGGATAACTATGACCAATAAATCCCATTAGGGTCTCACCAAATTTTGAATAAATGATTCCATAATAATAATAAAACCACCATGTTTTTAATGTAAATAAAAAATGCATGGAAGAATGTATCATTTGCATATTTAAAACAAAATATTATTTCATTTCCATAGGTGGAAAACATTTCAAACATGGATTAAATATCCTTTTTATCTAAAATTATTTATATATAACATATTACATGATTAAAATAATTATATAATCAATTGAACACATATAATAAAAACATACATGACTAGAACCATGTCAATCTTCCATGAATTATGTTAGTTTATAGCTATAGGATCATCAAACTTCTCAAATCAATGATCATGGAAAAATATGTGTACATACATACCTCAGGATAAGCTCTAATATGAATCCTCAATATCCCATCAAGGATAATCATTTTGAAAAATGTATTCATAGAGTTGTCATCATCAATACATTTCTTAGTTTTGTAGATCTAATCATGCTTGAACCAAATCACCCACTAACTACCAATGATTACATATTTTCAATAAATTAAAAAAATAATAAAATCCTCTCATTTCAAATTAATCAAAATTTAAAATTCAATTGGATGATTTTCAATTCTAGTATCCCAATTAAATTTGAAAATCAAGAGATAGTTTTGTCATCATTTCATTATATTTCAATACAAAACTATTAATTAGATTTCATCATTTGAATTTAAACAATTTTCCTCCAAACAATTATCCAAGCATTTTATTAATTCTATAATTTCTACAGTTCACCCCATAATTCCAATTCCATTAGAATTGTGTTTTTTTCACAAAAATCCATGTCCTTTCGAATTTCATAATAAAATCACTCTAAATCAAGGATTTATAAACCAATTGAAAGATATTTCAAAATAATCACACAACTGGTTTTTTTAATGAAATAAAAAAATCTCAAAAGGATCCACCTAACACTAAATCATGGAATAAAATGATCAACTCCCACAATAAGAAAACCAATGACATTCAAAGGTGAATAAGTACAACAAATCAGATCAGGAATGAAGATATAACATGTCATGGACTATATCTTGCTGAATAGAGTTTAGAACCATTATAAAAACAATGATATAGTAATATATAAAGAGTATAGGAAGAGAGACTAGAATAAACCAAAAGAGATAAGATCCACTTATGAGAAGGAGATCAGTCGAGATCAACAACAATTTGATATAAAAAGAAAGGATTTTGGAAGAGATAGAACTAATCATAGAGAGTTTTAACAACCAAGTAAATCAAGATAGTTTTGAATGTGGTCACTAGACACTAAAATGTGGGGATTCATGAATTTTCAATTATTATATAGAAAATTTAATCCGGGAAACATAGTTAGCTAGATTGGGTTAAATAGTTAGAGGAAATCATGAGCCAGTTGTTCTCCCCTACAATTTTGAGAACCCAATTTTCCCTAGGTGTGTGCACAGTTTGGGAAACAATGTGAAAAAGTTTAATTCTATATTGTATAGTGGTGAATAACATTAAATTGGGTCCAAATCATTTGGGAAAATGGTTCCCCAACCATTGAAAATCCAAAAAACCTCAAAAAATTGTCCAAATATATGGAAATAACCACAAAACAAAACACAACATAAAGGATATCAAAAAAAGGTTAAGAAATACCTGAATGAGCATAATGGGATGTTATAAAATCTAAATAATAATGCTTCATGGTTTCATTAATCTTGATGTCGCTTGTTGTATATGTCCTCGAATATAGTATTATTTTAAAATATCGAGAGATGACATTTTACCCTACTATTTTTTTTCACAAACGATTCATGACTATTACCTTTTAAACTAATAAAGGTGGTTGTTCTTCATAACATCTTATACTTCCCTTGTTTATTACTCTATTTTATGATATCTCTAAAGTACCATTACTTGTAGATTCATCAAGTTCCCCATAACATGCTCTCTAGTACCAAGGATCTCAATATGATAATCATTGTAAGACATTTCCAGTTTTAATTATATTTTATTAGTGGTGAAAAAATGTGTTGAATCTGGAATGCACTCCTATAAAAAAGTTATATGGAACAAATCCTGAACTTTATATAGGTTTGGGGAATCTCTAATCAGTAATCCAGAACTCAAATTCTCTCCATAATTTCAAAAGGTATGATGTACATGGGGATCAGGTTTCCCTCATTATCGAACCATATAAAACCCCCACATGATGATACTTTCAAGAAAAACTAATATCCCACTTGAAAATATAAATATTTCATACAGTTATTAGTATCACTCTTTTAAATACTTTTTTAGGATTTAATATGAGTTTGAATAGACTTTAAATATTCTGTTATCACCTCATTAATATATGGACCCATAAGTTTTATTTCACCAACTTATTTCCACCAAGATAGTGTATGACGTCACTCGCTATATAATTCTTCATATGGAACAATCAAAATACCTGAATAGAATCTATTATTTTATATAATCTCTACCAAAGTTAGTTATTGATCTCACATACCATGAATGTAATGTGATAACTTCCAAAAAATGTCTTATAATGTTTGAATATTCCATTCAAACACTCCATCAGTTTGAGGGTGATAAGGGGTGCTCAAATAAATCTCATTAACTTGATACTTCTAAATATTTATCCTCAATTTATTTTTAAATCCTGGATCATGATCAGAAAAAACTTAAAATAGGTGAACTATAATGTCTGAAATCATAATTAATATAGTGCCATGTAAGGCTCTCAAGGGGAAAATATACTCTTATAGAAAAAAATATACATATTTGGTATGCTAATAAAAAAATAAATCATATTGAATATCTAAATATAAAATTTAGTGAGAAAAACTAAAGTAACAATATCCCATTTCTATATAGTAATAGGTATATGTTTCATTAATCCTTTAGGATATTTTCGATTATCCTTAACTTATAAACAAACCAATCATTTACACACACAATAAAAAAAATTCATCATCATATTATCACACCAAAACATATCCATAAAATCAGTATACATCAAGTTTGATCTAGGATAGATAGGGAAACTAAAGCCTTTTGCATCATTTAATAATTTTATTTTTAACTCTGGTGTATATTTACTCATATCCTTTTCCAAATTTTACAATTCCATATTCACAAATCAATTCTACCAATTCCCCATAGTTCATGGATTTATATTTAGAAAATTTTCGTTATAATAGCGAGAGGTTTTTATATTTTTTGATAAATATATTTTAAAAAACCTTTGAAAAAGGATTGATGCATCCCTTTCCATAATAATTTAGTTATTCATAATTATGAGATCTATGAACATAGAAACCCTATGAATCCACATTTTATCAAGGACACCATGATATTTCCTTATAAATGCATCTGTTATGTTATTTCCCTTCCCCAGGTGATAGAGTATTGAGAAATAATAATCAATGAGTAGATCGATCTATTATCATATCATCCTGTTGATATTTTTTATGAAAATATATTTTTGAGGTTTTTATGATCTGTTTATATCTCACATTTTCACCATAGATATAATGTATAAATATATTAAAAGAAATTATTATAGCTTTCAAATCATGATAATGAGTGGGATACAATTGTTCATGAGTTTTTTAACAACCTTTATTGATATTCAATAACTTTATAATTTTTCATCAGGAAACAACCAAGTCCCTTCTTCGATGCACCACAATATTTCATAGATCCATCATTTAATGATGGTAGAGTAAAAATCAGATCATTCACCAATATCTACATTAATTCCTGAAAACATTAAACACATTATATTTCTCATTAGATCTTAACACCTTTGCGTGTAATCCTAGTTAATGGATTAGTGAAAATGGAAATGTTTTGAACCAATAGATGATAGTGACTTTAAAAGACAATGAAACTACATACCTCACTAATTTTCATTGGTTGAGGAAATTCATTGACAATGTTTTATCTTTTCAGTATCAACTGATATTCCATCGTTGGAGAAAATATAACCAATAAAATAAGAATTCTAAATAACCCCAACACACAATTTCTATATTTACCATAAAGATATTTTTTATTAGAGGTTCATGAAAGATCCATAATTGACTTTATTAATCATTATATATTTTAGAATACACTAATATATCATCAATAAATATCACAAAAAATTTATCATGATACTACTTGATTACTCTATTCATTTGATATATACAAAGAGTGGGTGCATTTTTCAATCCAAATTTCAATACTGTTAACTCGTAATGTACATACTTTATTCAACAAGTTGCCTTCTAGATATCTTCTTTTTTTAATCAAAATTAATGATACCCTAAATGATGGTCAATATTTGAAAAATCTTGATCTTAATGAGGTAGATCAAATTATTCATCAATGCATGGAAATGGATAATTTTTCTTTATCAAAATAGAGTTTATTTCCCTATAATTAGTGAAAAGGCGCATAGATCCATTTTCTTCAGAATGACTAGAATAGAGAATAATAAAGAAGAAACACTATGTAATATAAATCCTTTAGTAAATAACTATAGTAGTTATTTCTTTAGACACTATAATTAAAAAATTTCCATTCTATAGGGATTCATTGATATAGGTGTGTTATCTTGGTTAAAATCAATGAAAATCTCAACTTTATGTTCTAGTGGATGTCTAAGTAATTAATTATGAAATAAAACAATTTATTCCTATACAATATATACATAATCTATTAGAAGATTACCTTTTCTATCCAATGATTTTTATTGTTTTCCTCACAAATAATCTTATTTAGAATAGCTACCAGGGGAGGTTCTAGACATGCCTCATGTGATGAAGACTATTATTTAAATATATATATATATATATCTAAAACATCATTATGAATCATAATTTACTAGTCGTTGAATTTTTTTTGAATCATATTTTGAAATCCATTTTAGACCACGGATTATATAAAATATAAGCTTGATCCATTTATTATCTACCACTGGATTAATAGTTACACTATTTTATTGAGGATTTTCAGTTATAAAATGATCTAATATATGTGTCTCATGCTAGGTGAAATCATTTTTCTCTATTTATGAAATGTTATTAGACATAAAAAATGTCTTTTTCCCTAATATTTGAATGATCTTATATTCAATAAAAATAATTATATTGGATTTATCATTAGGTAAATCCATACATTGACCACTGGTATTGATCTTATTTATTCCATTAGGCACCATCATAAAATTATGTCACCAATTGAGTTATGTCATAATTGTTATGAATAATGATCCAAAAAATCCTTATAGTGGTATTTGTTTCAAATAGTATAATATATTATCATATTTTTCAGGCCAGCTTCATTTATTTGAAATTTAGTTCCCACGGTTTTTACTATACTTTGTATAATTCCAACTATAATGAACCTAACTACAGTAACATAGATATGGTGTATACTTTATCATATTAACATAGATATAAAGGACATCACCGCATATAATTAATCAATTTTGTTATCTCGTAAAACTAGTTACATAATTGATTTCCATATTAAAAAAGAAATATAAAATTCATAAGTTAAGAAGTATTCTTTCATCATTTAGATTATTCACAATACCATTATAAATATTTCGAGGAAAGAAAAACAAATGAGTGTGTGATATTATATTCCCAATAAGTGTCACATACATAAATAAATGTTATGAGTAAATAAATCATGATCAATAATGAGTAATCAATGTACCACGGTAAATAAGTGAAAACACATTCCCTTTAATCAACAACATGAGTAAAAAATGAATCTATGGATAGTATTAATGTGAAACTATAATGGATAGTAATAATAACTAAATTAAAAATGATATAAATTATTAATATAGTATTTCATTATCAAAGGAACCATAATACCTAAACTTTTGGGACTTTAGCTAAGATACTTCAAAACTATGCTTCAAAACCCATTTAATTTGGCCAACAGGTTTGTCTCATGAAACTTGTTGATGAATCAAGAAGGAACTAGAATTTGATCCCCACTCATCATTTCATTTCCAAAGCATAAGTCTGATCAATTAAATTTATAATTAATAATCCGTATAAAAACTTTCCATATTGAGTATAGAATACAAATTTATCACGGGTTTCTCTAGTCAATCTAATAATTTCAATAGTAAAACTCTATGTGTAAAATGGATTATGGTTTTGGAAATAATTTTTCACATGATATAAAGAATATATATATTTAAGATAATTATAAAGTTCAATCAAAAATTATATTGAGAAAAATGGATGATTCAATAGAAAGTAAAGGAAAACAAAATTACTAAAAGAGGACATTAAATTTATGAAGAATATATTTTTTTAGTAAAATCAGTTCTTTTAGAAAGTAGAAGAAAAATATTTAATGATATTTTATTAAATATTTTTCTTTGAAAAACAATTTTAATATTATAGAAGATGATAAAATTCAGGAAATGGTTTATCTATGGTAATGGCAGTTAATACCGTATACATTAAATTTAAACATTCCTTTTGACATTCTTAAAAAGAGTTGAAGATAAAATTTTATAAAATAATAAGAATTATTTCTTTTATACCATTTTAAAATCCAAGGATAACATAAAATATTCTTTATAAATTAATTTTTTAAATAAAATATATTTTTATAAACAAATTTTCAATAATATGGCTGTAAAAGAAAAATATACCTGATCAAAAGTGTAACTAGTCTAGGTTTTCATTTAAATATAGAATAACATTAATTGAATGACCAATACTCATGAATAGAAATATATAAATGATAAATACCACATAAAGTATGTATATACACAACATAAAAGTAAATAGGTTCCCAAAACCAAATATGTCTCAATGGAGTTGAAATTGAGATGAAATTCCATTACCTCAATATTGACATGACTTGTATGTTACTTAAACACCATATATTATAAATTTAGATTTATTATACATAAAAACCATAAACCTATTTTTCTATAATATCATATATAATGCTTTTATAACATGGTGTCTACCATTTTTTATCAATGTTTTATTATTATCATTATTTTTACAATTAATTGATGCATTTATCACATTTTTTTGGATTCAAAAGTATCAAACCTTAGATATTTTTCCAGGTTATATCATATATAGAATATTATTAAATGTTTAAATATCATATATATTCAATATATATAAATATATATTATTAATCATCCAAATGAAATAAATATAGAAAGATTAATTACACCGTTCATGGAGATCGTAGTCTGTATGTATTAATGAATGATGCCATTATTTTTTAGTGGATGGAATGAAAGAAAGGTAAACAATAATTAACTTTTCAAGAATCATTTTTATGTAATATATATCATATATAAATTCATTATTTCTAACTTTTTAACAATATAAATAATATGGGGGTAAAAAATGAATTACACAAGAATATTGAGGCGGTAAGTCACATGTACAAACGAGCCA
Source organism: Viscum album (assembly GCA_963277665.1). Taxonomy (NCBI): domain Eukaryota; kingdom Viridiplantae; phylum Streptophyta; class Magnoliopsida; order Santalales; family Viscaceae; genus Viscum; species Viscum album. Next base: position 1,812,204,041 of record OY728129.1, on the reverse strand, counting down.
TATTATCAAATTTTGATGGATGGAAGAGAGTTAAAATATAGTTTAACAATAATAATAATAAAATATTATTATATTTATTATAATGGAGTTATTATTTTGTGATGGATATATTACATGAGGAGGATGTAGAAGAATAAATAGGGTTGAAAGAGTCAGTAAAGACGATTACATATTCATCTATGGAATTGTTTATGATAACCTATTAAGAGACCTAGGGTAGCAAATTTAGAAGGAATATAACTCCAATTTATTGGATTAGGTTGTTTCAAAGAATAAATTTCTTGTTTGGTTCAGCTATATTCTACAATGTGGTGCAAAGAAACAAGGGTGGAGGTTCCCTTTTACAATTTAGGTAAGAGGATAATTTGGAATTTCATCAACTATAAAATTAATATAAATAAATTTTGATATAAAATGGATCCAATTTGAATATATATTAAGATAATATAATGTGTAGTTGAAATAATCTCAAAAAAAAATATGTTTGGAATATATTTTTATTTTCATCCTTTTTAACCCTTCATTAACCCTTTTGACTATTACAATAATATTAATGTCTTCTAAATAATGAGGTTTATGAATGCTACCATGAAATTAACAAAACAATGAAATAAAAAATGTTTTTTTTAAACCATATACCATTCATTTTTTAGGATCTAATATTTTTATGAAATTAAAATCATATAATAAAATATTATGTTCACCAAATATCCAAAATGTAATTTTGTAATCTTTTATTTTTCTTTAAATTTTATAAAATCAAGATAAAAATTGAAATTATAAAAAAAATTAATTAAAAATTAAATTTTTTAATTTTTCTATAAAATTCAGGGAACAAATTAATTCTTTCAGGTTATTAAACTATTAATATCATTAATATCGTTTAATTTATTTTTACAGTAAAGAAATTCTAACTATTTCAGAATTGTGTAACCAATTATGGTAATTATTTATTTACTAAATTGTATGAATAAATTACCATTATGAAGATTAATAGTTTATATTTCTAATTAGAATTTATAACCAAAAATATCTTTTTCTTATCCCCTTTCTAAAAATATAATAGTTATTAAAAATAAGAATGTGACATTTTGGACATTTCAATATATATAATATTATAAAGTTCATAATCACATCCAAATAGAAACAAAAGTTCATATAACCTAATATGCGACGATTAGGGATGAATTATAGAGGAAAAACTAATTTAAAAAATGTTTTCTTATCATTTTTTCAACCATATCATTTACATTATTAAATTAATTACCCGATTTACACTTAATATGGTAATAATTATTTACTATAGTAATTATTTATTATTAAAAAAATAAAAAGACAACTATTTGATAAATTTGTACATCCTAATTCTAAATATGGAATCTAATTATTGATTCATTTATAATAAGCGTAATAAATTAATTTATGTTTGAAACACAAAACATAATGATAAGCAGTTTTTTAGAAAAATGTATTTGAAGTATAAAAATGTTCTTATAAAAAACATTCAACAATAAAACTGATTCAAATAAATGTAATTGGTTTATTAACAATATAATAACACTAGTTTCTTTTTCTATCCATTTGAAATAAAAAAAGTACCCTAGAAAATATTTGAAATAAAACTACAGTTTTCCATAAAAACATTATTTTTCACTTTTCACCTGAAAAGAAATCCTTTTTTGAAAATAAAAAATATTCACCCTAATATAATTTATAAATACATATTTCCAAAATCACATAAATTTTTAATTTTTTTAAAAAAAATTCATGAAAATATTTATAATACTCACTCCCAAAATTTATGAAAATTATTTGTGAAGAAAATATATTTTTGGATAATAAAGGACTATTCTAAAAATTAAGTGATTATTATTTAAGCATTAACCGATACATTTTCACTGAATAGGATATATATATATATATGTTTCATGACATTTTAATCATATTTATACGTTCAAATTTAATGTCTAGGTTATAAGTATCATATTTTAATAATAAATTTTCATTGTTCATTTATGATCTATTTTTCATGTTGTATATATGATCAGACATAATATTCTTTTAGAAATAAATTAAATTACATATATTTTTAACATTTTTGACGGGAACATATTTTACTTTAATTATGATCGTGATTTGTTTCGAAAATCAATTTATAATATTCTATGGTTAATTATAAAGAATATAAATATCCCAATATTTTATAAACATTCATAAAACACTACTCAAAAATGGTATTTTCCCCTATTTTCAAAGAAACATTTGAAATGTATTTCGAAATATATTTTACTCTATGTATTCATCATTTAATAATTCCTCTACTTTACTGGGATTATGATCATATGGTGGCATCTATATTATTTCATAGGATGGATTACGACGATTTTTAAATAATAATGTCATTAAAACCCCTTTCTTATTAATAAGTAAATAATAATATAAGGAATTATGGGTTTTCATGGTGTTATTTTTGAAATTTGAAAGCATCTAAAGTTTTTAATCATGGAAATAATAGGAATTTATATATGATAAATGAATGAACCAAATATAACTTATATAGTGGGTGGGCACCATTATGACTTTCCAATGAACTAGGTAATGACTATACATTTGACTAAATATAATTAACTCTTATGAAACAAGGTAGTTAACAAGTTAATATGTTACTCTTAAGATACTATTGTAATAAACTAGGTTGGTCATCCCATCTATAATAGTGATTGTAATATTAATAAGAAAATGGTTTTCCATGATATGAACAGTAATTATTAATGATTTACATGGATTTTAAATGTTTAATATGGAAAATATTGACATAAAATGGATTATGATTATTGATTCATACGACTCATTCTTATTTTAGATCATTATTATGTGTCACATGATTAATTATCCAGGATATTGTGGGTACGAATTCCCTCTTGTTATAATCCAGAAATCATATTATGTAATTACATTCTTATTCTAATTTAATTCTCATTGATGACATTAAATAGTTAATTCTTATTTTTATCCTTACAAAGTGATTTATCTCACCCTTATTTCATTTCACATTCCCCACATTATTTAGAGCGATGATATATAATTTATTCCTAGAATGTTTTCATGTGTGAAGAATTTTATGGGAGACGTTGAAGACATAATATGAAAAATAAAAAGCTGTGTATAGTCCAAAAAATATTAACTTCAAGTCATGTGTAATGTTTTTATAAGAGGATATCCTAAATCTCAAGAACACAAAGCCTTAAATACCCTTTTGTATGTCTATGATCCAATATTTTCAATTTTATTTTAAATGATTTGAACAGTTAATATTGGGTCACATTTGATGGTATCAAATCTAGAAATGTAAACATTATGTTTTTGGCCTCAAATATGGGAGTGTGGGTGAAGCTATATTATAGAAGTAATTTATCAAATATTTATAATCTCATAAAATAACTAATATTCATAAAAACAAATTTTCTCCATTAACATAAAATAATTTATTTTTGAAAAATACTACAAATTCATTATAAGGAGATATTTCAATTATTAATCTAAAAAATAATTTTATTTATTCAAATTCATAATCTAAAATGGAGAAATTTAAATTTTAAATTAAAAATTAAAAATATACTAAAAATAATTTTCATTAAAAAATGAAAATTTTAGAATATTTGTAAAATATTTATAATATGTAATTATTTTAATTGATTATTATCTTTTTATTAAAAAATTTTAATATTATATGTGTAATTTCAATATATCGTGATTTGTTTAGTTTAGTGTTGATTTTAAAATATGATATCCAACATAGTATCAATTTAAAAGTTCTACGATCTACATTCATTACATTCTATCCCTCTAAATATATTTTTTCCTCATAATTATAATTATTTATCACTAATGAAATCAGGAATGTATATTCTTACCATTTTTATCAATCTATATATAACTTGTAATATGAAATATACATTACTCCCTTATTCTATATTAATTTTCAAATCCTTCTTATATAAAATTATTCATTCTTATAATCATTTACTCAATTATGTATATACACTAATAATTTATTCAATAAAATATAACATTACCAAAAAATATGAATCTTTGAGACTCAAAAATAAAATGAATTCATATATCCTTATTGAAAATAATACTATCTTTAACCCTCAAATGTTATTAATCTGGTTATCATAAAATCAAACATAATAAAATATATACTAAAATAAAAAAAAATGAGAAGAACTTATCCAAAACAACCATGAATCAATTATGAATCCCAAGGTTACCAAAAACGTCTAACATAATTTTTCAAAATCAGTCAACCCCTAGTTAATTCAATATCAATATTTTATTAAACCTATAAACTATATATCCCTCAATCAAGTGTGCTTCAAATAGTTACCCAAAAAATTATAACTATTTGATAAAATAAATTTTCATGGTTATTCATACCTTTTAATATATGATTCAAATTATTTTGTGAGAAACTATTAAACAAAAATCCTTAAATTGTTGAAAAAATCATCATAAATTTTAAAATATTCCAAAATAATGGTGATAAATATCAATAACTAGAGAAATTACAAAATTGTGTCAATATTTATTTTTTATTATGATTTCATCCTCATTAACATTACTAAGATGAGGAAACTCACCTTTTTTAGTATAATTATATTATAATAATTATCTTAACCATTTAAATATGCTTCCTTATTCAGATATTTGAAAGAGTGGTTTCTTGATATATATCTTTCTGTGCTTCATTTGAGTAATCTTATTACAACCAAACTCTAATACAAATTTTTTTACTATAATATTCAAAATATAAATATGAAAACATCAATACAAATATTCATTCCCTTATGATACCATTATTTTTAGAATATAATATCTCTAGTTTAATATATGACTATTTAGTTCAGTACTTGTTTATACATTTCAATTTTCTTATTATGTTCTCCAACCTAATTATTTAACATCAAACTAAAATCCTTCATAATGGTTTTTAATGTTAATATTTTTAACCAATATATATCCCATGGAAGTTTCTATACATGTGTACAATATTAAGTCAACTTATTGTGCACCAATGTTTACATTGAGTTGATACTCTATCAATATTTTTTAGTTATTACCCTAAAGTGTACCTATTACACATCTCCATCCACATTCTAGTATCCACACAAGGATGTAATTTCATTGATAACCCCATAATATCTACATTACCAAATGATTAAGATGTTATCATATTCTTAGACTCCTCACGTGGTAATATCCCAAGGTTAATCAGTAAATTTCAATTATTCTAATCCCTAAAATATTCAATATTATCACAAATAATCAAAAAAATTATCTATACCTTTGAAATTATGGCCAACCTATCACTAATTTATAGAATTTACAACATTAAATGATAACATAATAATTTTCAATGTTATCTTGAACCCAAATATAATATCAAAAAATGATTCCACATTGATCTGTCCATATTTTAATTATAAGACTAAAAAATATATTTCATGATAATACATTCCCATATTATTTTTATTTTATAGTTTTATATAATTATGAAAAATATTAACTAAAAATATCTTTTATTTCTTATTCAATGGATATTTGTTTCCCAACATATAAGAATATTCTTAACCAATAACATTTCTTCATCATCACCATAACATTTATGAACACAAGATAATCTTCTAGACACATAATATGTATTAATATTATTTATATCATGGGAAAATGAAAACATAAGAAATGGGTGACATCAGATACTTAATAAGGGTAAGAATAATCTAAAACAATCAATGATCATAAGTGAGAATAAGGTGAGAATATTAGTTTAATTAAAATACAGAATAACATTTTTCCCCAAAAAATAATAGATCATATATCATTGAAAAAAGTATGTAATAACATACAAGAATGAAATATCTTAAAAAATATGTATAAAATGAAAATATAGCATATCCTGAAGGTGGGAAGCATAAAAAATTGATATAATAACATTAAAAAAATCTAGAGACTGAAAAAACAAAAATCATATGAGAACCATATAATAAAAATAACTATTTACATAATTGTGGGAATAAACTTAGTATTTCCATGCCTAAAAATATGAGAAAATTTATTTTTCCCATGCATATGTCTACAAACTCATTTTGTCCATACATGAATGTATCATAAGATATCAACTCAACGTAATTCATTTTATAGTGATATAATACTTATACCATCATCATCCTTATATATATATTTGATAAGAAATATATTATTCATCATAAATAACCCCTAGAAATAAAATTAGCATTATAAAATTTTCAAATTGTATCACATAAATAGACATCATGATTTAGGTCCATAGATAAAAAAAATTCATTATCCATACATATATATATTCCAAATGATATCAATAAATTATAATAAATAAAAAAAGAAAATAATATAGGATTTATAACATTAGCAAATGGTATCACTTAAAAATACATAAATGTTTATATCGATTGGTAAAACAAATTCAGCAGTAGTTATAACATGATAAACCCTTGAGATATAAATGGAATCCTATGACATTATATAACACTTCAGGTAAATAAAATTCAAATTAGACAATATAGGTTTTTTACACTATATAGATAAATGGTATATAAATTAGTCCATGATTCTCTAATTAATTGATGACTAGGTAACATGGTGAACTACCTTAAATCAAAGGAATCAGAAATAATGTATTCATAGTGGAATGGAATTTGAGAAAATATTATGGTAATACACTTTAGATGATTAGAAAATTAAATGGTAGTGATGGATACTTTATTTTATTGTGTTTATGATATTTTATTACTAGAAATATATATCAAATTAATGGGTAATTGACGATAAGTTTAAGATTAATAATATAATTTTAATTTGAAATGAATTTCTAAAATGAAACTTTTACATGAAAACCCTTTTAAATAAAACATATAGAATAATATAAATATTATTTTATTTTTGAATCCACGAAACATGGGGTATAAGTTTTAAAATTGTTGTAAATCCATTATGGCCTATTTTTTTAAAAAAATTTGATCCCTTTCTTATTTTTAAGGGAATGTTTAAGGAGTAATGTCATGATTTTCTTTTATAAAGACTTTTAAAAAAAGGATTGATAGAAAAAAATTAACATATAATAAAATATTAATTTTTAATATATATTTAATATTGGAGTCTTTAATAGTCATAAATTATATATTGATAAATTTTTTATTTGATAATAAGAAATGTGTCAATGATACATTATACCTTTTAATATTTTGGAATTCTATTACTGAAAAAAGACATTAAAAATTTGGAAATAAAATTTCAATTTCAAATTTAGTGATCACAATTTTGATAATCATATAAATTATTTTTTATTTTTGTTTCCAAAAAAGTTGAAATAATTGGTGGAATGGAAAATAATTACATGGGAAAGAGGACTCTATTATAAAAAGTAATTGTTTTTTTACCAACATCAAGAATTTATATGAGGAGTTAATTCATAAAAAACGTTGATATAAAATAAAAAAAGTTACATACATGTAAAAAATATAAATTAATAATTGAAAATGAATTGATTTAAGGATAACATTTTCTTATAAGATCATAACCATATAGATAATTTATAACTCAAAGAGAAATAATTTGAGTCATGAAATCAGTTACAGCTTGATTAATATTTCAATCAAATCCCCTTAAAAGAGATAGTGAAATATAGATTCAAATTGGAAACAAACTTATATCGGTGAAAGTTATTTCATTGAATAATATATCAAATAGGTAGTATATAAACAATAGAAATAAAAATAGTTTCGTTATACACACACATACCAACGAATTGAATTTTAAATTTAAATCCCCTTAAATATTGAGTAGCAACTAGATTTAAATAATGTAAATGAGAAATTGTGACATTTAAATTTAAAACACATGATGAAGGTTTATTTTTAATTAAATATGTAAATTGGGTGTTGTTACACCATTTCAAATAATATTAGTTTTAAAACAACAATAAATGCATAAACGAAAGGTGATTAGGACAACAATCTCTTATTGTGTGTTACTATTTATTCAAAACCACATAAAAAATAAAAATTTAATTAGACATTGAATATCGAGAAATATAAGAGAATATTGATATCTAATGAAAATCAGATATTAATGGTAAAATTAAAATAAAATTTTGTGTATAACATAGACATGTTTTATAGAATTGAAACATTAGACAAAGAACACTTATAAAATTATAAACATTCGAATCAAGCACACCATAAGGATATGATTTTAAAAAAAAATGAAATGAAATGAATAATGATATGGTAATAATAAAACTTTTAAAAGGGAAATAAAAACACCATCTCAAAGAAATTATGGTTTATAATAAGAAATATTTCTTATGAAATTATATTTAGGACAAACAATCCTTAACTTATTCCACTTCATAGTCGAAATCGCTATACGATAAGAGATGGAAACCATAAATATATTAATATTATATTTAATAAGTCTATTCATATAATGTAACCTTTATATATATCATTTCTAATTATTTATTTTGAATTTGTTATTTTTCTACAGTTTATTATTATTATTGGGTGTTACTGGTTTTAATTGTTTTTCCAATTATTGATGATATTCATTTTTGTACACATTATCTGATGCAAATTTCACCATTAAAAAATAATTTATGTTTTTTAATAGATAAATTTTATTTATTTATAAATCCATTATTTCATTCCATATTTGTTTGGTTATGTTACTTGAAAATTTATTTCCGATCTACTTATTTTGATATTTTTTGTGATCTAAAGTGATTTTTTAATAACATGTTAAACAAATAATATAATAATTATTGATGAATAAATAATTAATTTATTATTTATCATATTATAACAAAAAAAATATTTATTAACACATTGTTTTCCATGAAATATTTTGATAGCATCATTCTTGTAGGTGGTTAAATTAGCGTAGTGAGAAAAATTCTATAAGTCAATGGGTGAATATTATTAAGAAAAAAAATTATTTTAACATAATATAATAAAAAATTAAGAATAATTAAAATTTTATTTTTTATGTTCATGAATCAGATTTTAAAAAATTTTGATACATAATGAAAATCCAGATGATAAATGAAAAATGTAATTTATTGGAGATGGTAGTCTATGTGTACACATAATGAATGTACTTTAGTTTTATGTAAATATATGGGAAAGAATAAAAAATTTATCTTCCATTCATATAATATCATTTATTAATATTAATATTACTAAAATAGTAATATTAGTTTAGATATTGGGGGTGGTAAAATATAAAGGTATTGAATAAACTAAAGTGAATCAAGGAACATAAGAAAAATAAATTAATCTTATATTAGAAACCTCATTGATTAGTGAGTGGATTTGGGGAATATTAAGAATCCAAGAGTCTAAATAACATTTATGTTTATTATTGGTGAGGTAAAATGGTATAATTTTATATTGAAATTTTATAAAATACGTGTGATTTGATGTGGTGGTATTGTTCCCTTTTATTAGTGAAGATAAGTATAATTTTGGGACTACCAATTAATTTTCAACATTGAAATTTTACTGTTAATGGGTATAATATTAAAAAATAGGAAAATATTATTTTCATATATTTATTGGTCCTGTCATCCTCCACACCACTCATTCTGAGTTAACTTGGATTGATTCAAGGCATTTTATTTTTTTTATTTTCCACTTTAACCATAATTTAATTTTACATTGGTACTAAATTTTCAACCTTGGCAATTAATAAAAAAGTGAATATTAAAAAAAAGACATAGTAAATAACATGAAAATGATTATTTGAAAATTTAAACTATTTCTAACAAAACAATTTATACGTGTTATAGAATTTAATTTTATATTTAATGTCGATGATATGTTTTTTTAGAAAAATGTTTATTTTAATAAATATATTTACATATAGGATGAAAATTTTATTTAAATTAAAAACTCCATTTTACCATAAAAAGGTTTAGTTAAATAAGGAAAACCAAAAATATTTTTACATTGTAATAAAATGATACGACTATCATAAAAGTTAAACATAAGTTTTATAAGTTCCAAATATATTTAAAAAATATATTTTCACTTTTAAAAAAATATTTAATCAAATAAAATGTTTTATAAAATTATAGTCCATTCACATACATTGATAATAATAATGTGTACAATTTTGGTAAAAATAATATATTTCATAATTCACATAAAAATAAAATATTTTATAAAAATATCAAAAATTTATATTGAGGTAATTTTGAAGATATTAATACAGAATTTATGTTAATTTTTCCAAAATGTAAAATATCAAATTTAAGAATTTATCTTCTATATAAAGTGTAAGAAAATAGTTAAAATGGTTTTTGTAGAAAACTAATCTTTTAAAAATATTAGTAAATAATAATAATATATAATTATTTTAAATTATTATTATCTTTTTTATTTACTAATAGTTATTTTCTCAATGTAATTTAATAATCCATTGTTCATTTTTGGTAGGTGTTTAATTAGTTCGGTGTTGTGGCTCACATAAGCTAATAATGATAGTATTAATTTAAATGATCCCAAATCACAGGTCAATTAATTCATTATCTATGATGTTATGATAATGGTTGAAAATGGTAATGGAATTCAAAATTTGGATTAAAATAATTTCCAATTTTTGAAGAATCATATAAATACTATTTCAACTCATTGGAAATGTATTTATATGTGACTTCTATTCATGTAATTTTTATTAGCATGGTGAATGAGTATTTATCAAGAAAATACCATAGGGTTCTTGATGTAGATTCCAAAGGATTCAAAAAAATTAACTGATACTTATAAAAATGCTACACATAGATTTTATATTGAATATCCTAATGACATGTGGGGAAAAATTATTATATTTTTTATGGTGATTCCAATGTACATGAAGAACAGCTACAAAAATATGGAATAAGTATAAGGATGTGAGAATTATCCTAAATGAGTCCATTGATGGAATCCTTCAATGAGTGAACCAATGGATAGAGGACTTGAATCGGAATATAGAAAAAATTTATGACATGATATTTATGTAGAGGATACTAAGAATATTTCCACTATATTTAAATTTAATGGTCTATGTGATTAAAATTAATGACCCAGTTATGGTGATGTTATAACTTTTTCATAACACTCTCATGGTATACGAAATTAGTAACAAAGAAATCATTCCTCAATGATGGAGAATTCATAGGTTTTTCCATTCAACGCTATAAAAACATATATTTCATGAATATCCTAAGGATATGGAAGCGATTGAGGTGATGTCATCCATTTCCATTAATATAAAGGGGGAAAGAAGTTTCAAGTGAAAAATCCTAATTTATTTCTTTTGTTATAGAAAATATGAGAACCATTGTACAATATTTTCAAAGAAATTATGATGTTATGAAAAATAAAAAATAACCCATAAAAAATTAATTAATTTTTAGAAAAGAAAGTGGTTACAGTAAAAAACATTATACAAAAACAAACATTTCTTTCAAAAGATGATTTTAGATTATAAGAAATTTATGTGGTAGAAATTGAGGATTGAAAATACCGTAGTGAATACGATTTTCTGGTTTTCATTGATATATCACATGTAGAGTAATGTGACTATAAATGTATTAGTGTTTAGTTAAGGGTAAACATCGTGGATGATCTAGAAATTGATTATAATGAAATTTATATTCTTAGGGACAACATGAATAAGTATAATGGAGTAGTGCATGAATCCAAAAATTTATATATAGTTCCAAGAGGAAGATAATTTCAATATTAAAGCTAAAATTGAATGAGGGAAATCTATAATAATAGATTAATTAGAAAATTAAATTGATCTCAAAGTAAAAAAATTAAGAATAATCCATTGATATTAATGGTTTTATTTTTATAGTGAATTACTATGTGAATATAATTGAGAAACTCAAAATTGAATTCCTGATGATAAAACCGATTATTTATGCTAACGTGACTATCATATGTCTTATCAAGGTGTTTAAATGTCACCAGGACTTACATGTAAAATATTTTAAAGAGGTGAAAATGGATTCAACTAAAAAAATATTAAAATTTCCCCAAGATCATAATTTCTTGGATTGAGATAAATATTTTGAGGTTTATTATAAAAAAAAGTGTCGGTTGATGTTAAATATAAACCTCCCAATCCATAAAATAGGGTTTCATTTTATGACACATTAGAGATTCAAAATTTTTTTGTATATATTAAAAACACACAAAATAATATATCAAAAAAACATTTATTATTGTGGAAATATGTGAAATAAACTATATGTGTCTTCTATAGAAAAAGTAAATTTCAAGGATCAAGGGAATCAAAAATAGATAATTATAATATACAATACATAGTTAAATTTTAGTTCCTATTTCTCTTTTTATGGATTTTATAGATAAAAAAAATTGAGTTTCTCAGCAAGGGTATAATAGAACACATTGAAAGAGACATAGATGATGTGATTAAATTTATTTTAACTTCATAAAAAAGGATGAAAATTTATAAAACAATTACAACATTAAAATATGAGGTTGATTCAATGGACCTATACGTGGTATAATATTTTTCACCACTAAATATAGTATGGTAGTGAACATGGATCAAGAAAGTAAAATATAAGAAGGTTAATGTCACTATAGAGACCCTAACCCCAAAATCCCAGAGCAAGTTCCTACTTTATTACATTGGCATAAGATACATTTAATCACATCCTGAAGGAGAAAATAGTTTAGTAATATTGTTAAAAAAGATTACTACTTGGGTATTGAATTATATTGGAATGAATATATTACAATATATTTATTAAAATAATATCTTCATTTTATCTCTCATATCCTTTTATATCAAATACATTATGCTTCAAATATTCCTAACCAAGGAAAACAATATGGTCAAGATAAAATACTAAGAAAAGATTACGTACATTGGAATTTATCATGAATCAATAATAATAATAAATATTGAAAGTTAAATAATAGATAATACATTAAATTTTAATAAATAGATAAGTAATAATAAATATAGAAAGGTAAATAACTGAGCATAAATGTAATTTAAAAAATTGGAAAAGGAATAATCAATATAGATATGTAAATAAATGAGAACACATTCCATTTAATCAATAAAATTAGAATGAAATTTATCTTGAGAAAATATCATAGTGAAAATCTAATGGATAATAATAATTTAATTATCAATGAGGTAAATGATTGATTATTGGACAACATGTATCTAGCACACGATAACCTTACAATCAAGACCTTTTACAATATTGTTTAAAGTATAGGTAAAACCTCATTTAATGTTAGCTTAACATAATTGAATCATGAGACATACCAATCCATTTAGGGATATATAATACTATGACCATCCATAAATTATGGTCCTAATCATTTCTCATATAATGAATAATGGGTTTAATTCATCAATAATGTCCCTTATCATGAAATATCCCTATAGAGTAAAAGTTAAAAATACATCAATATTTACACAATAAAAAAAAATATCTTTCAATGTAAAAAACCATAAATATAAGTGAGATGAGGTTTACGTAATATGAATATAAATCAGAAATATTATTGGTATCTAGGGTAATTTTAATGTCTAATGAGCATATTACTGTGAATATATCATAGTGAAGATAATGACTACCAAATGAAATAAGGAATTGAATGTCAACTCTATCCTTGGAAAAAATAATCATAATACATCCATAGGATGGATAAGGATTTAATAAATATATAATCATTATAGTTATAAAAATTTCTTTTTTCATTAATGAACAAAAATACCATTAAAATATCATTAAAAATATTCTGGGGGAAAATATCCTTTTCCTTTTGATTAATATTTTGAAAATCCTTTTCTTCAAAAATCACTTTTAAAAAAAATATAATTTAATATATAGTTATAAAAATATAAATGGTGATTCCAAGAAAGTATTTTCATGACATCAAGTAATTCCATAAAATCCTTAAAATTAAAAAAAAATCAATGTAAAAAGGTTATGGTAGTTCCTTGTTAAAAAACTAACAAGAAGATTCCGTTCACATTTTTGATAAAACAAAAATGGTAACTGTTTGAAAATTATATAATATTTCATTGAAAACATATTCAAAATCATATAAATTCATGAAAATTATACAATTAAATAATTTTAAATGGGTTAAAAACATATTTTTATATGTTTTAGAAAACATGGTTTTGGATGAGAACATATTTGTGATCGAAGATAGAGATGATGTGAGATTTTATTAAAAGAATAAACTAATCAATTTAAGTACCAAAGAGTGGAAAAGATTACTATAACATGAAAATATAATGAATAACTATATGAGGAATATTATTAAATTATTATTTTATGATTTGGTAAAATAATTTCCTTCAATTAAAATTCTGGATTAAATAGTCTCGATTTTAATGATATTATGAAATAAACCTTTAAAAGGATCATAATGTTCAAGTGATAATTAATAAATTAATAAATAATATGTTTATAATATAAATCCACAAAAAACAATTGAAAACACAACATAAGGTAATTTAATTTACTTATAAACATAACAATGGAATGACATAATCAATGGATTCAATGATTATCCCAATGAATAGTAATTGAGTTATGAAATGTTTCTCTTCATTTATACATTTGGTTGAAAATTAGAAAAAACACTAATAGTTGTTTAAAGCATGTTATTAACATGTAAATTATACATATAAATATTTATAATATAATTTATGATCTTTATATAACATCTTATAACTCATTCATTAAAAAACATTCATTATTTTCATTGTTTCTACGGTTAATTGGATTGTTTTATTATAAATGTTTTGTCCCTAAATATCCAGTTTGTGAATATGTTACGTAGTTATTTAATATATATAATAATAATAATGAAATAATTATCATATCTATAAATATATTATAATTTTAAAACCTATAATTAAATATGGTTATGAATAAAATAATTTGTTTCACTCTTGGAGATGGTAGGTTGGACTTAAACACGAGTGATGTTTCCATTTTTCAATGATCATTAAGGAAAGATGTTAATTAATTTATTATTATCCAGAATAATCATAATATTATATATATATATATATAATATTATATAATTATATATATCATCCATGTGTTGTGGTGATAAAAAGAGACTCACATTGCTTCATGTAGGTGGTAGTCCACATAAAGATGAATGAAATTATCATCTTTAATTCAGCAAAAAGGAAATAATGGAAATGATAAATATTATGATTATAAAAAAAACATTATTTAATTAATATCAAAACTATTTCATTTATATCACATATAATCATTTACTATATCATTTTCACATTCTATGTAAAGCATCAATGATAGAGGAATCACATCGCTTCATGAGGCAGAAGTCCTCCATACACACAAGAAACATCATCATATTTTATATGAAATTGAAGGGAAATTATATATATATATGGTATAATGTATCTATATTTATAAATATTTTAAAATATAATTTATAAAATTTATATCTATCATAAAAACCAACTATGAAAGGTTGCAATAGAAGAATGAATGACTTCGATTTGGGAGGCGGTAGTCCACTGTACCCACAAGTGAGGATTTTGTAACCAATTTGATGGAACTGGAGATGGTATTAGGTCATTAAAATTTCATAATAAAATAAAAGAATATATAATATTATAAGGATATTATATCACAATGTTTAAACATAAATTCATAGAGGTGGGAAAGAAATAATATGAAGACACTCATTAAAGAACATTACCTCTTCTTCAGGTATCCTCCATAGGTTTTTTTGTAAAGCCTTCCTAAGGTAGGTTCATGATGAAACAAGGGATTATTGGATTTGGGTATGTAAGTTTATAAGTTATTTCATCAAAAATGTTGTGAAACATCATGGTATGATTGTGGGATGTATATAAGAGAGGGGTGGCCTTTAATACGTGAGGTGAGTGGCACACATGTATGTTTTTTGAAAATATTCAATCATACGAACGTTTTTATCCTGAAAAAGCCTAAAAATGGGCCATTATACAACATATAATTGATAAGGTAGTAATATTTCCATATAGTGGGTGTTTTAGAAGTTGGTATTTCATCTTTAACTCTTATTCTCTTTGTATATCACCTCGGTAATCCATTTTTATCTTAACCAAGGTAATTAATTTTTATAGATTTCACTATTAATTATGGTAAATAAAATAAGTTCAATTATTTAAAAATTAAAAATTATTATTATTCATAATATGGAATTAATTTTTCCATATTAAATTCACAATAGTGACAAATATTTATAAAAAATAATCTCATGCATATGATGCACAAATATGTTTTTAAAGGGAAACTTTTCTAAATACTACAAAGATATTATATTAAACTTGAAAATTAAAATAATTAAAATGAAATAAATTGGATTTATTGATATTAAAATGAACTAATTTTAATTTTAAACTAATTAAAATTATCAATTATCATTTAAATTATTTTTAACAAGTCAGTTTTCAATTAAATATTAGTATTTTCTATATTCATAAAAAAATGAAACATATGAGAAAAATACTAAATTATTCATCCTAATAATTATTTTTTATTTAAAATTTTAAATATAATGTTTATTATTTCATATAAATTTATTAAAATTGATTAAAATTAATTTTAGATTTTTTAGAAAAGGTGAGACTAAACCATATTTTGTAAAAAAATATATTTGTTTGAACAAATTTTTTTATCTAAATGATTATTATTTTATTAAAAATAAACTGGGAACGATATTTTTCAGATTTCTTAGTACTATTCATACACACTTATTTTTTATTATTTTATAACTAATATGTTAAATAATAATAATTTCATATTTTTTTATATTTAATTAAAACTCGCCATTGTGTGTAACAGAAACTATTTTGTGTTATGAGTAACGAAACATAAACTCAATGATTCATGTCACATAATTCATTAAATAAAGTTTTTAATGTTAAATCTTTGAATATTACATTCTCCCGACATTATATAAAAATTTTCATTTCCATTTAAACTTCATACTGGTAATCAATGGTTTGTGTTTTGGAAATACCGTTATTGGAAAACCCACATAATAAAATGAGTAAATCAAATATTCTATTGACAAGAGAGAAAAGGAAATGTGAAGTTCATATGGAATAACAAAAAACTATATTTCCATGTAAGATAATATTTGGGGGAAATAAAAACATAGGCACTGAATAGAAGCACAAATAATTATATTGAGTGATTGGGGTCATTTATCACAATAAATTGAATGATCAATTCAGAGTTAAGGGCCTAAAAACATAAATATGTATTGAATTAAAATACATATATAATTAATCATATATGAAAGTAATAAAATAATTTTATTTTTCAAAATTATTTTCCTAATGCCAAGGAATTCATTTACTGTCTAAGGATATATGTAAATTTACTTGATACATTCCTATTTCATAGTCAAACTTTCAACCCTCTATTGTGATTCATCCAATTTCTAATTCATCCTTTACTCTAAGAAATGATTATCCAAAAGTGATTTTTTTATTCATGAAGCATGGAAATTTACATTTAAGGGATCTTAACATTCATAAAATATTTTCATGTCTTTCAAAATGTCTCAAACTAATTTCTAAAACCAATATAGTATAAAAAATTATCCGATACCCAAACATTTTTGTATAGAAAAGTAATAAATTAATCCTTAAAACATCATAAACAGTTTATCATAATCCATTTAACAAATAGTTTACCATATGGTTCTTCCAAATGATTCAAAATCCATAAATTTTGAAAGAATTTCATTATATTCACAAAATGAACATATTATTAATCCCTTAAAAAATTGGAAGCATATCTTACTAATCATATACCAAACACATGAATACCTTCATCTTGTATTCTATTTAAACATGCTAATATCCTAAATTACAATAAAAAATTACTTAAAATATTAATTCTTATTTATTCACCAATTTAATCATAGATTATTTGATATATTCCTTAAATCAAATAATTTTTAAACCCCATTCAGAATAAACCCTTTTGTCAACAAATGATTAATCAGGTTAGAGATAGTGAGTGCTAGCCAATTTTCTTTTTCCATATCAATTTTCACTTTTTCCCATTATCATTTTCTTAACACCACAAAAAAATTAATGTTCTTTAATCATGTTATTTCTAATAAAATCAAATTACCACTGAATTATTTTTTATGGTCATCGGTACCATTAATAATATGGTTTAAAATTCTTAAAAAACAACCATAGTAAAATCATGATATATTTCATAATTCTTAGGTTCATAATTTAGGATTCCAATGACATAAACGTGAATAATTCCAAGTTTTCTATGGAAATTGATTAATATTGAGTATGATATATTCACTTAATTTCATGAATATTCCATCCACTCTTGGAAAATTGATTTTCATAGTGCCCTATATCTTTATAGTTGAATAATTATTAATTGTAAACTATTTTCAATCAATTTCAATCACAATAACATTTTACTTTATCTCTACACTTATAGAAAAATATCTTTCCCTTTAAAAAAGTATTGGGGTGTTTCGTTCCATAATTATCACAAGTCGAAAAACCCTTTAATACCTTATTCCATTTTTATGTCTATTTTCTTACTATTAGATTATTTTCATTATTCCTTTTAAATCCATAATACTTGGATAATTATCTCTCTATATTTTTATAACATTATTTCATGTCCACATATGAAGAGAATTATTATGGCACTGGTTCCCATCAAAATATGGTTTAATACCACCAATGAAATCATCATTTTTACCTTTTGGATTATGTGAATTGATGTAGATCTAATTCTTTCTTCTTGGTCCACTTCTAATAGATGAAATATACTAGATCTTATCATATCATTTTGAAACATAACTTATAATCCCAAATCTTGTAAACTACTAAACCTAAATTAAAAAATTTATTCATAGATAATCTCATAATCAAAAACATTTATTCTATATGGATATATCCTTTTAAAATCCTTGATAATGGTTTTTGATGAAAATGTGAACTATCCTTAGAATATCCCCTAGGAGTGTCAAACTAGGGAGAGTGTAAGGCCCATTTCAGTGCACCACGTGATGATTCGGTTAAGTAAAATGTACCCTTTTGGTGTTATTACCCCAAGGTACATAGGTTACAGAACCAAGTCCACATATAGTATCCAGAAAATGAATTTATTTTTAGGAAAGATGATATAATATCAACCATAACAAAACTTTTGTATGTTCCTCTGTACTTATGCCCAATTTTTATCATTGTATGATGTTCCTTAGTCTATTTTTACCTAAATCTATATTCTATGGTTTCTACTAGACATCCTATGATACCAACATTAGATACCCCAAAACTAGTAGCAAGGATTTGGTGCTTACACTATTACATTATCATAGGATATTGGGAATTTCAACTTGAAGGAATGAATAGTTTAGTAGTCTTGGTAAACTAGATTAATAATTGAGTCTTACTTTACATTTTAATATAAAAACTAAAATATAATTTTTTCAATAATATATTTATTCCATTTAAAATTTCCTTATATATCAAATATAATCCACTTCATGGATTCATGAGACAGGAATCAAAATAAGGGTGAGATCATATAATCTATATGGGTTATGTACAACATAATCTATCATGAATTAATATTCCTAATCACCATAGAAAGTTAAATAACTATGCACACTTTCCATTGTAATAACCAGATAAAGAATAATCTATTTGGAGAGAAAATGAATATGAATACATTCCATTTAATTTTAAGGATAAGGAATAATCAATATGGCATGGTAAATAGAAATGAATAAATGTTATTTGATCAATAAATTGTGAATTAAATTCATTCAGATATAATACCATAAAAATATATGGGATAATAATAACTAAATTCTGAATAAATTTAATTCTTAATTTTTGGATGTCATGTCTCAATAGCATTCTACCTCTACTATCAAGTACTTTCATAAGATTGTTTAAAATATAAGTAAAAAATCATGTAATGATATCTTAACATGATTATCTCATGAGACTAACCAATGAATCAAGAGGATATATAATACTAATCCTAACCTATTACTGTAGGTTCAAATCATTCCTCACATATCAAATAATCAATTTTATTAGTTAATAAAGTACCTTATTATAAAATATTCATATTGAGTATGAGATGAGGATTCATCAATATTTCTTCAGTTAAATAAATTATATTCATATTAAAACACCATACGTAAAAATGGTATATGGTTTTAGAAATAAGGAAATAAATAATTTAAAATTTTGTTATTTATTGAAAATTTAATGTCTAATGATCATAGAAAAGTTAATATTTCAATGAGAAGTAAATGATGTCAAAATGAGATGAGGAATTCAATGTCAATACCATCCCTGGTCAAAATAATCATAAACCATCAATAGGGAAGAGTAAGAATGGTATGAATATATACCAATTGTTTTATTAATTAAACGATGTCTTCATTTATGAATATAAATACCATAATATAATCATTAAGGAAATTTTATATAAAAAAATCCATTTCATTTTGAATAACATTTGTAAAATCCATATCTTTGAAAATCACATTAAAAAAAATTTATTTAAAAAGATCCACAAAAACATGAAAATTAGGATTCATTAAAATGATGGTAATGATAGTGGATAATTTCATAAATTACATACATGTTTAAAAGAACATTACTTTGTACTATAAAAAATATGAAAATGTATCATATTTCGATAATTATTAGATGATTTCTATCACATTTTCATTAATAGCCAAAAGATTTTTTTTTTTTAAAAAATATCATCTATTGTTTTAAAGAGTTAATATTGGAGAAAATTAATTTTTTAAATAAATTTTAAAATTATAAAAACATTTTTTAAAACATTTTTAGAAAACATGAGTTTTTAAAGAAAACACATTTCTGGATGAAGATAGAAATGAAAGAGGATTTTTATTTTAAAAAAATCTAAATTAATATAAGTAACAAAGTGTGGTGAAATTGTACTACTACATTTAAATATAATCTATAAATAGACGATATTAAAATAAAATGGGTTTTTTATTATGTTGGTAAATAAATTCCTTCAACTGAAATTCATGAGTGATTAATATCAACCAGAATGTGATTGCGAAATTAACATTTACAATGACCATAACGTTTATGTGAGAATTAATATATGATTTTATTTTGTGTTTTGACTGAAATTAAGTATAAAAAAAGTGTAAATATAACATATGTTAATAAAAATTCATTATACACATAACCTTGTGATTAAATAATCAATGAAGTATAATATTAACCCATTGAAAAGAAATTTAGTTAAGAAACCCCTTACCTCATGCTTCCTTTTGATTGAACGTTCTATAAACATTGGTGTAGGGGTTTTAAACATGTTAATAACATACACCATAACCATATTAAAATTTATAATATCATATATGATCCTTATATAACATCTTATCACCCATTAATTAACAATAAATCATTATTTTTATTTTTTTATATGTTAATTTCCTTATTTTCTTATGTGTGTCTTGTCATTAAATATTTGATTATTGAAAATATTTCATTGTTTTTAGATATCTAGAATAATAATAATGAAATTATCATCGTATTAATATTTCAATTAGGCTTTTAAACAAATCATGAAATATAGTTATAAATAATGGAATATATTAAAATCCTGGGTATGGTAGGCTGCAAGAATGTAAGAGTAACATTACCCCTTTTCAATGATCATTGTGGAAATAAAGCATGAAATAAGATATCTTTCTATAATGACAATAATATCATTTATAATATATTATATACTTCTATATATTATCCATGTTGTGTGGTCATGAAAATAGAGGCACGTTACTTTTTGAAGGTGGTAGTCGACACGTACACGAACGATGTTATCATCTTTAAGTGAGTGAAAATGTAAGAAAGAAAATTATTTATATTTTCATTCTATAATAATTAATATTTAATGAATATAATAATTATTTCATGTATATACAAATTTATTAATTACTTATATCCTTATCCACTTCAATGTGAAGAGTTAGTAAAAGACGAATAATTTCGCTTCGTGAGGCGGTAATCTGCCATACAAAAGAGATATATTATAATATTACCAATGAAATGGGGGGTAAAAAGATATATATGATATAATTACTATAGTGGTATATGTTTTTTATAAATATCATATATATATATATATATATCATGACCATCACTATAACAAACCATTAAATGTAGTAATGGAAGAATAAATTACATTGGTTCATGAGGTGGTAGTCTGCCGCACACACGAACGATGATTTCATAATAAATTTGATTGAAGTGGAGAAGATTGTAGGTCCTATATAGAGATCTAGTTTTTTCCTTCTTATATTCTGATATATATATATATATACACACACACACACACAGAAATAAGAGCTGAGACGACATGCGATTCCAAGACCCGATGTGCCCAGAATAAATTTTATAAAGTTTTTATATATTTTATATTATACACATAAAAAATATTAAATAAAATTAGTAACTTCTAAAGATATAGAATATAATAAATCTGGGACCATAATTGAGTCTGTAACACAATGTTTAACCTAGGTTTGGCATAAAATAAGTTAACACAGGTCGTTCAGACCCCTCGCACATTGGTGCTAAATTAAGTGAGTTAATTAACTAATAAAATAGTTAATTAATTATTTCTAATGAAAAATGAAAGAAAATTAAGAGTATAAATATATATATTTCACTAGGGTTAGCCATATAAGTCCTAGGAGAAATATATATTTCTTCCTACCACCTCTATTGAAGGATCATGTCAGATGATGATAAAACTCCAGATCAGAGGAGATCAGGATGAATTGAACACATTGAAATCTCTCAAATCATTAATAAATGGGTTATTCCTAAAGTATTGATCTGTAATCAAGGAATCACTCAAAATTTTTTGTTTTCACTCCCGTTGATTAAATAGTTTAGTAGTTCAATTTTTGTTCTTAGATCTACTCCATCGTTTTCAAACATTTTAGGTTCCTGGGTATTATAATTCAATTAATTTCAATTGTTATTTTACCATGGGATCCTTGTTCTTAATTGTTGTCCAAGAATTATTGTCCAACTATGATTCAAAAATATTTATGGTGATTTTACACCTTGTTTATTCATGATCGTTTAAATGTTTTGGGATTAAGGAATTATTGTCATAATGAACTGAGATGTGTATAATGCTCGACAAACTAGTGATGGTCCACCGGAGTTTATTTCCTGGGGTTGGGTTCCAAGATATGTAATTTGTTGTGAGATCCAGCATTTTCGGGTGGATTGAAGACTTAAATTGAAGTAGATTGATAGATTTCATGGTGCATGATTGTATATAAATATTATAGGAAAAATCTAACTACACGCTGTGTACAACGATGAACACGTGGAGTGCATCACCTTTAAATGTGGTGTCTAGGGTTTCTAAAAACTCAAGGATGACATGACTTGTGAGCCCTATCACATTGTGTGTATTTCTTACTTGTTGGAAAACCCATGTGATGGGTCACACGGTCAGGAAACCGTGTAGAAGTACATGGCGATATATATGGATGAGTACTCAAGTACATGGACATGGATTTTGGTAGATGGACACGAGGTTCAATACATGGACCTGGGGTCTGATATACATACACAAACTACATTTATCGACTTGGTCCTTGGGTAGCTTATAGATTCCATGCAGTCCACATGCATGGTGTGTAGTCCTAAATGGTCGGGATCTGCATTCCATCTAGGGACATGGAACGACCCTGTAGTGGGACCACACATCATTTGAGTCCCCTCATACACCATGTACCCTGAGTTACTTTTTTGAGGAAATTATAACTCTCCATATCTCTTTTATTTGAACTCATTTGTTGGCCCACGAGTAAACTATCCTATGTTTTTTTGAGTGTGTAATGACATGGTTATCTCAGCTATTTCATTGGAGATACAATGTGTATTGTACCATAAATGGTTCTTACTATGGAAATTCTCGACGATGGTAGTGATCAGATAAGATCATCAGAGATCTTCCAAGTGGTTCCCTTTACTAGAGCTGGGTAGTGGGTCTTTAACATCTTTAGAGTGTTACCCTCCAGTGGAGCTGGGCGGTGGTTCATTGATGTCTTACAAGTTGTACCTTCCACAAAGCTATAAAGTGGTTCCCCGATACCATCAGAGTGGTAACCCCTCCTAGTGGTAACAGAGTGAATGTCCTTGAATTAAGAGTATTACCCTCTAGTATGGTAAGGATGTGGGTCCATGACGTCTTTCAAGTGGTTCCCTCTATTAGATTTGGGTGGTGGGTCTTTAAAACCAATAGAGTCATATATTATATTCCATGGGCTCTGTCATGCCTTATTTGTTGTTACACCATAGAGACATATCATGGGAAGCTTATCCATCACATTTGGTGGGAGGAAAAATTTGATGCATATGTTATTGCTCACATGAGAGGGGAGGAGATTTTTTATGATTTTCCGGGATCTCTCCCTGTCAATGCCATGACTGTTATTCTCGAGGACTCCCAATGTTTTCATCATTTGTGTCCCTCATGGGGTCTCTATTTGCACCCAACTACTTCCTTTTATAAAAAATAATTTTTCTCTCAGAGTGGTACCCTCCAGTAGAGAAGGCCGCAGGTCCCCGACCATCAGAATTGACCCCCCCCCCCATCAGCATTGATGTGGGTCCACTGTTAACACTTATAGAGTAGAACCCCCATAAATTATTATGGAATCATTCCTCAAAGTTTATTTTTTACCCCCTCTACTATGAGACACCATGATGAGGCATGGTTATACTTGCATGTTTACTTATGAGTAGTCACATGTGATGTTAGGTATTGTTGATAAACTACTCAAGTTGTTGGTTACACTACATCTTGGGAAGAACTATGAGATGTGGATCCCCTTTCTTTATCATTTTGGAATCTTGGAATGAGAATATATATATATATATATATATCTTTCTTTTTTATCCACACCTTGTTTTTTTTGTAACTCTCTTTCCAGGAGAGGCGTAGACACATAGGTTATGCCATGTGATTCCTGGGATTAGATTATATGGATTGGATAAGCCTACTCTCCTATTTAGGTAGAAAAGACTCGATGGGTAGTTTATATATTAACTATGATTTTCCCCTTATGTTTGTACGAGATTAATTTCATACCTTATTGGGATAAGCTACACTCTTTCACTATTCATTATTTTGTCGACTATCATTCACTTCCTATTTTATATTTTACCTTTCTAACTCTAGATTTTGAGGTGTCCTACTTGGTATGTTTATACTCCCTCCTAAATGGGATTTTATCCGACATGTTGTGTCCTACTAATAAAATCGATAGGTCAATTGTGACTATAGATGAGCTTAGGGATACAGGGTTCTTGGACCACATATGGTGATCATAGATTGGGTTTTAGTAGTTTGGAGCTCTCAATTTTTTAATTTTCTAGTTTATTTTATGTTTGGACACATGTTTTATTGGGTGTGTATTTTTTGTATTTACTTTTCAGTTTTCAATACTGTATTTTCCACTGTCTAGAGTTTCATGCATGATTGGTTTACTTTATTTTAGTATTTCATATTTTACTCTTTCCCTATAACATTTTTCATTGAGAAGTATATGTCTATATGTATTGGTATTTAGGAAAATTCCTCCCTATGATAGTAATGCATTTAGTAATAATTGCCACCCCTTTTCCTATATAGGCAGACTAGGGGTTTTTATGGATAAATCCCCAACTAGGGTTGGGTCATGACTTATTGGGATCATATGAAGTTCATTCTTTGAGACGTTGTCCATACATATCCCTTTAATGGGATTGTTTGGTTTTTGGTAAATAGTGTTGAAGTGTCTTGAATATGTCTCTCAGGCCATGGAATCTAGTGATGGTGTCGCGGTTAATGTATCCGTTCATTAGGACCCTAAATACCATTATGTTGACTCGGAATTCTAAGATATTTTCTGCAGGGATTAACGAGATGTGATTCATATAGTATAGACTCTATGATTTTCCTTCTTAAATCCTCTCCCAATTTTTAAAATTTATATATATATATATATATATATTCTCATATGACCTTGTTATACATTTATTACATTCAAGAAACATCCAAAATTCCAAATAGATTAGATACCAGCTTCAAATCATGATAATGACCTGATGAGTGATGAGGCCTCTGTTCAGGGTCCATCTCATGACCACATTCCTACAGTTGAGTAGGTAGAAGTACATCCCCCTATCAAGAACCTGATCATTCCAGTAGGGTAAACTGATGATGTGTGGATGACTAGCATGCTCTATGAGTTCCAGTGTTAGAGACCAATGAGGTTATATAGTGAGACAGATCCTCAGGAACTAGAGGATTAGATAGAGTTGGTGGTCCGTATCATCAAGCTTGTTGAGACCCTAATGAATTAGTTGGTTTCAATTGAACGAAAAATTATTCATGGATTAGCTATACATTGGTGGATCCTTGTTATTCCAATGCACGATTAGTTGACACTCTTATAGGACGACTCTCGACATCTATTCTCTATGGGGTACTACCCATTCTTCTTTCGCTCAAGACAAACCCTTGATATTCTGGATCTGTAGTAGGGTTTATTATGGTTTCTGAGTAAGTAATGAGGTTCATAAACCTTCTATGAAACCCTCTTGACATGATATTGGAAGATTACTTACGAGCACAAAAGTTTCATTAGGGACTCCATAGAGATATCTGAGTCATTTTTGTGCCCTTGTGTACCCCCACCTCTGCCAATAAGTTTAAGGGAGAACTAATGATATATATATTTCTATTATAGGGACATTAGATAGCTAGAGAAATATGTGGGAACCATAGAGCAGAGTTATGTACAATTGGTAGTAAATTCCAGGCTCTTGGATCTAGGTGCAGTAGACCATTAATTCATCAGACCTAGGAACATGGGTAGAGGTAGAAAAGAGTTCCATTGTATCCCATAGTGGGTTAGTGATTTATTTTTTAAGGGTGAGGTCACAAGGAACAAGACTTCCCAACTATACATGCTGAGAAATAAAGGAAAATACCAGACAAATATCAATGACAGAGGTAACATCCTAGTCCAGGATCTCCTAGGTTATGATAGGGGTGGTACCCCATGGAGTCAAAGCTCAAATAGGAGTATAAGGTGCCATGTTCGTCGGATTCCATTATGGACTCCTTCCAACAACAACACAAATCAGAAAATATAATTCTCAAGAAGCTGGCGGCAGCGGCCTTGGATAACTAGAAGCTTTGGATGTCTATCATCCCACAATGCATGATATGACCAGAGGAATGATATGTGTGTTTTATTTACTTACTTCAGTGTTAGTAGACACATGTTTCTATTAGTCCTCTATCTCTATACTCTTGGAGTGAGAGATGGAGATCCTACTTGAGGGGTTATTCTATAAGCTTCATCTAGAGGTTCTTATCGGGAACACTTTATCTCTATCATTTATCTACTGTAATATGAGTTATTTTTTGGTGGAGTGTAGTTCTTATGGGATCTTTTTTTTCATCATGATGGAACCCTATGATGTCATATTGGGTATGGATTGGTTGTTTGGGGTCCAATCTAGATCAACTATCACCATAGATAGTTTAGATTTCCTTGTGATAATAGGATGAGATTCCCATTTTCTAGTGAGAGAGATATCCTGGCTTCCCAAGTAGGATTTTTTGAGCTAGAGGCTACAACCCATCACCTAGACATTTGCGAGTATAAATATTTTTTTAATAGGATCTTCAGGAATTTGGGTTCCCTCTTTTCTTGAGAAATATATGTTCTTCTTCCTCGATGATGTTTTGGGGAAACAACTAAGGTGACATATGATGTTTTTCATTTAATTTCATCCAAGGACCACTTCAATATATTCTGTGGCATATAAGATGACCCTAATGAGTTCTGGGAGTTACGATTGCAGTTGGTAGAAATTTTTGAGAAAGGTTTCATTAGAACCAATGTGTCCCTCCTAGGCGGCATCATTGTTGTTTGTGAAAAAAGCTGATAGGATCTTAAGACATTATTTGGATTATTATCGCCTGAACTAGGATACAATAATAAAAAAGAACCACCTGCCATAGATTTACATACTCTTTAGATAGTTCTGAGGCATGATATGGTTCTCGAAGATAAATATCAGGTCTTTCTACCACCAGTTCAGGGTTCACAAGGACAATATTCAAAATATGTATTTTGGATGTCACTATGGACACTATGAGTTCCAAGTGTTTCAATTTTATGTGAAACATTCCACCACATTGTTTATTTATTTTATGAATATAGTCATCCAATTGGATATGAAACATTTTATTTTTTTATACATCAATGAAAAACTCTTATACTCTACATTAGAAGAGGAGAATCTGTATCACCAGGGGATGATCCAAGACATTCATCGAGAGAACCAAATTTTTGGAAAGAACCTGAAGTTTCCATTTTATAATCATGAAGGTCACTTTCTAGGAAAATTTATTTAATAATAATGGTTTATCCATGGATCCAATTATGATCAAATAAATGCTTACATGGGAGCCACCCTAGAACATTATAGATGTGTAATGTTTTCATAGTTCTACAAGGTACTACAAGATGTTTCTGATATACTTCACCATAACTAAAAATTCATTTACAGATATGATATGGAGGGGCAGATCTTTACCTGATGTGACAAGTTCTTGGTGGCCTATGAGAAGTCTAGGTTGAGGGTGATGAATGATCCATTATTCAGACTACCATAAGAATTTTAGGTGTGGTAGTGTATTGTGATGCCTCATGGGATATGATCTGTTTCATGTTGATGTTGTTATAGGATGTTACCACCTACAAGTCATTGTAGTTAAACCCCCCCATGAAGAACTACACGACTCCTGAACTATGGTTGGAAACAGTAGTATTTTCCCTAATAATATATAGGAACTACCTTCTAGGGGAGCGCATTATAGTTTACTTATACCATAGGAGTCTTAGGTATGTATTCATGCAGACAAACCTGAAATTGAGATAGTGATATTTGATGGAATTCTTGCGGGACTACAACTTCAAGATATTCTATAGTCTGAGGATAGGAAATGTTATAGAAGATTCCCATAGTAGAAATTTCTAGGCTTTCATATGCAGGAGGCTTCAAAATAGTTAGCTTCCTGGTAGTTAACCCTGGTGGAGTTTGAGGGTACAACTATTTCACAATTGATGGTTTTGACTCCTTAGTTTCTTTACCTTATGAGAGAGTCCTTTGTGGGATATATTAACTGAGAGTTCTTACTTGATTATATATCCAGTTGTGACTAAGTAGATGGATATTCTAAAGTGGTGAATCATGTCATCATGTTATAGGGTAAGAGAGTGATTCCATTCATATTGTAGGAGGTGGTGATGAATGATTTCTACATTTATCACTTATCTATAATCCTGATGTGTGAAATATTTATAGATACCTTCAATGGAATTTTTGGCGTTTCATTATGAGAAGAATGGTACCTGAGTTCATCTCTCAATGCCTCACATATTAGTAGGTCAATGCTGAAGACTTTGTTATGATGGTTTTGTTGCATCCCCATGAGGGCCCAGAGTGGAAACAATATGGTATATCCATGAACTTAGTCATAGGGATACAAAAAAAAAAGATCCATGATTCCATCTTGGTGATAGTTGACTGAATTAAGATGTTATCTCACTTACCTTTTATCACGGAGTATATTCTATTGGAGAGTTTGGTGTAGATTTTTTTACGAGAGACCATTCGCCGTTATGGGGTTCCCTCGATGATTGTATTTTATCATGACACATGGTTTACATCCCAATTTTGGAGAGTCCTATAGTAGGAATTCGGGCCCCGGGTGTATAAGGGAATAAACTTTCACTTGTAGGATGATGGTTATAATGAGAAAACAATCCATGTGTTGGAGGACATTTTGAACTCTTTTTAGATTTTGACCAAAGATGGGAGGATCCCCTGTCCTTGGTAGAGTTCACGTACAATAACAACTACCACTCTACCACAAACAAGGAACCTTTTGAGGCCCTGTTAGGGAGATCATACCAGTCACCTTTGTGCTATAAAGAGATTGGTGAGTCATCTTTTATGGGTCTATAGATGGGATACATTATAATGTTGAAAGTATTGGTCATTCATTAGTGGATGAGGATGGTCCATTAAAGATAGAAATCTTATTAATATCATTATTACTAATAATTGAAGTTCAAGCAGCCAGACCTCATTCTCCATAGAGTATCTCCACGATAATGATTGTGGGTGTTTGGCCCATAAGGTAAGCAATCCTCTAGGTTTTTCAGGCCATTCGTGATGATGAAGAGGGTTGGAAAGTTTTCTTACCGACATACCCTATCCCCACAGATGGAGCAAGTGAATGATTTTCTTCACATGTTGCATTTGATGAAATACTTACATGACCCCATCGTTGTTATTAATTGGGGAGAGTTGAAAATTAAGGATATAGCCACTTTTCTGAGCACCCATTGGTGATCATGGATCAGAAAATGTGAACCCTACGTGGATGGATTGTCCCCTGGTTTTGTATGTTGTGGAAATAGAGTAATATACCTGAAATTTCATGGGAGAAAGAGAGCCATTTGAGGGATCAATATCTTAATTTTTTTACTATTTTTTCTTATTGGTGATGAAATATTTAAAGGAGTGAATGATGCAGATACAGAGTCTTTTCTTAGTAATAGTTTGAAATGTTTCTATATATATTTTTTGAGCTAGGCATTGAGGTAGTGTGCGATTCTAAGGGTTGGTGCCCCAAAATTAATTGTCTAAAAATATTAGATATATTATATATAATTCACATATATATTATTAAATAAAATGAGATAACTCATGGAAATAACCTTATATCATAAATATGAGACCATGGTTGAGTCCAAAATAAGGTGTTTACCCTATGTGTGGCATTAAATTAGTTGGTATTGGATGTTCACACACCTCAATCATTTATAGTATTTCAAGTGGATTAATTAATAAATAAATTATTTAATTAATTAATTTTATGTGAAATTAATAGCTCAATAATATTATAACTATTAATATTTATCCAATGATATCCTTATAAGCTCGGGGTAAAATCTTGTGTTCTTCCACCCTCCACTATTGACAGATCACATCGGACAATGAAAAAACTCTAGATCTGAGCAAAATTTCATGTAGTGAATGAAGACACATCTCTCAAATCCTTGAAGGATGCATTCATTATCAATGATAGATCTATAATCAAGGTAAGACTCTTCATTTGGTTTTTTATCCCCTTTGATTAAATAGTTGTACATATATTTTGTCATTCTTGGATCTAGGAATTTGTTTTCAACCTTTGCAAGTTACTACCCACTGGAATTTAATTAATTTTAATTTTTCCCTAACCCTGGGACTTCCCTTCTTGATCATCATCCAAGAAATCATGTAAAATTATGTTTAAAAAATTTTTTTGGTTGTCTTTCATTAATTTATTCATGACCATTTCAGTTTTCTAGGATCACATAATCAAGGGAAGAATGAAAAGAGGCATGCTGAATGATAGATAAACCAATAAAGATCCATTTTAGCCGATTTCAAGAGAACAACTTATAAGATCCATGATTTTTAGCTACATCCATCATTTTTTGGAGGATTGGAGGTTGAAATCGAAATAGATGGATTAATTTCAAGGTGTGAGATTAGATCTAAATATTCTTTCAAACAATACACACCATGTATAAGGATGAACACACGACGTGTATCCCCCCAAAAATAGTAACTAGGTTTTCAAAAAACACAGCTACGAAATGACATGTAAGATATCTCCTATTCTATATTCCCCTTCCTAGTTGAGCAAACTATGTGATGGGTCACGCAAAAAAGGAAATAGTATATAAGTACACAGATCATTACACGACTGTGTACTCAAGTGCATGGAAAAAGGGCAACATACACAGATAGGGGTATGATACATGGACATGTGGTATAGTACACATACATGAGGTTTGGTAAATGGACACGACTAGTAGCAGAAATCCCATTACCTAGGTATCTTGGGCATGCTATGTAGTCATTATTCATAGTATGTACTCCGACATGGTTGGGATCTATGTCTAAGATAGGGATATGACTTGGCTATGGAGTGAGACCACACACTGTGTGGGTCTGCTTACATATTGTGTACCCCTATCTCTTTTTTATAAACCTTGAATGCTTCATATCTCCTTAGTTTGAACTCAGATTTTGGTCAATGAGTAGTATATCATGAGTGTTTTTCAACATTTAATGTGACGGTTCCCTCAGTTGAGGCTTTGAAGATATGATTTGAAATGTTTTTGGGAATTGTTCTTACTATGGAAATTCCCCATGATAGTAGTGATTTCATAGGATCAAAAGATAGATTTTGAGTGGTAAAATCTATTAAAGCTTGGAAGTGGATCCTTAATGACTTTTTAGTGGTACCCTCTAGTGGAGGTTGGTTGTGGGTCCTTTAATCCATCATAGTGGTACCCCCAATCATACTAGTGTTCGGGTCTTCGACTTCTGAGTAGTTCCCTCTAATAGATCTAGGAAGTGGGTCCTCGACGTCTTCAAAGTTGTTCTTACCATTATATCTAGACAGTGGGTACTCGAGACCATTAGAGTGGTACCCTTTATCATATAAAGGTGTTGGACCTAAACTTCTAAGTGGTATCCTTCTGTATAGTAGGTAACCGGACCTCCCCCATCATAGTGGAACCCCCCATCAGTATAGGAAGATGTCATCAATAGATACTTATATAGTGGAACCCCCAGGATGTGTTGGGGTGTGAGTCATCTAAATAGAGTTCTTACCCCATCTTTAATGATGAATAGTGATGAGGCATGGTTATACATTCACTGTTACTTGCTATAGGACACATGAGATGTTGGTCAATGTTGATGGTCTTATGGAACTGTTGGTTACTCTTATTCTTAGGATGAACTGTGATATGATGATCCCCTAGATCTCCCATCCGGGATTTTTTGATTGAATATATATATATATATATATATATATATATATATCCATCTTAGGCATCTACACATTTGATTTGGTTACTCTTCTTCCATGAGGTAAAAAGTTGTGTAGGGAATGTTATGTGCTTTCTGGGTATAACTTATCCTGGTTATATAAGTATACTATCCTATTATTGGTGGGGAATACTGAACATCTATTTCATCTACTCAACATGTTGATCCCCTTGTTTTTTGATGAGTATACATTCACTATTTGTGGTGATGATCGGTTTTTATTAACTATACATTACAGTATCTACTATATTTTTCTTCCCACGAAATCTCTATCTTCTCCACCTCCAGCTTTTGGGGAATCCTACATGGAATGTGTATACTCACCCCAACATGGGAGTTTCCCACATATGTCGTGTATTATACAGATGACAGATAGGTCAACCATGAAAACATATAAACTTAGGGACACCGAGTCCTTGGACCACGTACGGTGGTTGTTTCATGGGTTTCAATAGCTGGGATGTCTCAACTATTTACTCTTCCAGTTTCTATCAGGTTGGGGAATATTTATGGTTGGGCTAGTATTTATCACATATAATTCTCATTTTACACAACTTTACTTTTGCACTGTCTAATGGTTCATGCATGATTGGTTTACCATATATTAGTGTCGCATCTTTTACTCTATCCCTCTGAACTTTTGCATCGTGAAACCTATGTGTGTGTAACGGTACTTAGGAAATGGCCACCCCAATATATTTATTCCTTTAGGACTTATCACCACCCCCTAACCTATGGAGATAGACTTGGGGTAGTTTTCAGCTCGAGCCTTAGCTTGGGTTGGTTCGTGACATCATGTCCATACTAAAACAACATCATATTATATATAAGATACTGAGGTTATTTTATCATCATGGTTTAATAAAAAAGGATAGAGTTGGATAATAAATAATATAAATACACTCATTGAAAAACATTACCTCTTCCCTAGGTATCCTCTTTAGGTTTTCACTAAATACTTCCTTGTATGGAATTCTGAACATACAATGGCTTATAGGATTGTATGAGGGATGTTGGAAAGTTTTTTGGGTAGGGTTGGGATATAACAAAATTTTCTAAGGTTTAAAGATGTGAGGAAAGGGGGTGTTCTTTTATAAGTGCGTTGAGTAACACACTTGTATTTTTTTATAGTATTCCACTATTAAAAACCAAACCCTTAATAGCACTGGAATTTATCAGTGTTAGAGAAATGTGCCAATAATGTACATATTTATCTCCTCTAAAATAAGTGCTCATAAAGGGATCCCTTTAACAGTGCAAAGAAATCACAGGTAATGGCCACCCTTTATCAGCCCATTTTTAGCGGTGATAAAAGGTAACCATTATTAGCAATTTACAATAGCACTAATAATGATTACCTGTTATCCACACTTTATTTCTAACACCTATAAAGAGTACTATTTATCAGTGCTTTATTATTAGTGATGAGAAAGGTCTATAATAAAATTAAAAAGTAAACAAGTAAAAATAAAAAAATTAAAAAATTCATTAATTAAATAATTATTATTAAAAATGAATAAATTTAATATACATATATAAAAACCGTTAAAAACTAATAAATAGTATATATTAAATATATATATATGTAAAATAAATGAATTGAAGTAATTAATAAATAAAAATTTAAAATAAATAAATTAAGAAGAAATATTAATAAATTTATTAATTAAATAATTATTGATAAAAATGAAAAATTTAATATACATATATATATATTATAAATATTAATAAATAAAATATATTAAATAATGATATATAAAAGGATTAAACACTAGTAATTAAGAAAAAAATTTAAATGAATATATTAAATAATTAGCTAAAAACTTATAAAAAAATTATTAAAAAATGAATAATTATAGTATATATAATTATATTATAAATAGTAGTAAAAAATATATATTAAATAAAAATATAAATAAAAGGAAAATATGTTAATTAAAATCATATTAGTGTCTTATTTATTTTGATGTTCTTTGATTTTTCAATTCAACAAATACCAAACGTCGTGTGTTACATTGATTTTACATATATATATATGTGTGTGTAATTAATGACTTTGTATATACAAAAACACACAAAAATATATTTAAGAAATACATAGAAACACACACACCAATTATTTATATAATTCATTCTATATTTGGTATATTTTCAAATTTCATTATATCATGATACCATTAATATATAATGATTTTAATCGGCTAAATTTTTTATTTGTTTTTAATACTACAGTGAGGGTATTCATTTCTTATTATTTATATTTTATATTAATTTTGAAATTTTATCATTTTATATTATTTATTTATATATTTATTTACTATTTTTTAGGATTTTCAACATGTATTAATCTATATCAATATATATATCCATATTTGTCTTAATAATTTTTTTTAGTTTGTTGGTTGGAGTGGACACTCATGAGGGTAGTGAATTGAGATCCAATTAAAACTTCTGTTAAAAATATTTCCCTTAGAATTCCACTATTTAAAAAAAAGTTAAACTGTAGTGAATTTATACAAAGTGTAAAGGTTCAATTAGTTTCTCAAATATTTATTAAGTCTCAGTTAATTTAATCTGATGATTAAATTGAATTTTGAAACTAAATTACTGGTTTAGAATAAGTATATACACTTGAAAATTTAACTATCAAAGTAACATTAAAACAGATTATATTTCAAAGTAGTTAGCAGCGGAATATGAAATATATAGTATACTTTTGACTTAAAAAAAATGCACAGTAGATGTAACCAAGAGTTTCAGTCTCAAGTCGAGACTTAGTCCTCTCAAAAAATTTATATAAATTGATCCACAACCTGGATTGGGGTAAACAATAGTGCAAAGACTATATAGGTTCAAAGACCTCTACCACAGTTCTACGTGGGAAAAAAACAACAGCTCACAGCTGTCCAGGTCTTACTCGACCTCTACCACTATCCACAGTGGGATACAAGGGAGTTATAGAGTTTGAATGAGGATGTAAGAATCATCCATCTTAGCTCAGGAGACAGTGTGTGCGTAAAATAAACAGGTTACACACACTGCTCGAAATGTAAATGAAAGAATCACTGGAGTAAGTATGAATGAGTTTACAAAAGCTTTAGTGATTGGCAGTGCAGCTCTAGACTCGTTTGATTGGTCAGAAAAGCTTCTGAGTCCTTCTCTAGTTTTTGTCTAAAAAACAGAGTGGTGTTTTCTTCCGTGGTTCCAGGTTCATCTTGTCAGTCTGAGTGCATAAAGTGTTTGATTTAGTTCTTCACTCAAGATGCAGCTTGTGTTCTCCTCTAGAAATTAATTTCTTCGTGTATGTCATGTGTTCTTGGTGTATGGATGTAGTCTTGTGTGAGTGCACAACGTTTCAATGATGTTTAGCCCTTGTCTTTTTCACCCTTCATGTTATTTATTATTTCCTTTACTATGATCTTTCTATATCCGCACTTTCAGCAATGTCTTATCTTCCCATTTATATTTTTCAGCTCTGGAAAAAAAGAGTGATTACGTTTTGCATGGGTACTAGGTACGGTTCCCTGACATGGCAACAGATATCATTAAATAACATTAACTGCATTAAAAACATCAAATGTAACCATTATCTTAATAAATAAATAATATTGAGAGTATGGAGTTTAACTGGTTGGTCAATCATTAGTTGCCTTCTATTGGTAGATGTGGACAGTGGACTTTGTGTAGCAGTGACCTTCCATCGGTAGTTCTTTGAACTTGTATCGGTATCTCCCCATATCGGTAGCTCTTACTCTATATATCGATAACTTTTGGTATCAGTAGCCTTATATACAAGTGACTTCATTTTATCGGTATCTCTTGCTCTATCGGTAGCTCTAATTTGTATCGGTAGCTTCATTCTATATCAGTGACTCTTATATTGGTAGCTCTTGGTCTATCGGTAGCTCTGGTCTGTCGGTAGCTCTGGTCTGTCAGTAGCTCTGGTATGTCGGTAGCTCTTTGTATTGGTGACTGTCTATATCAGTAGCTTGCTTAGTTCCAGTGATTATGTGTACTAGTAGACTTATTCATATCGGTAGCTCCATTCTTTACTATCGGAAGACTTGTTCTATTGGTAACTATCGTATCAGTGACCTTGTTCTATACTTACCGGTGGACTTGTACATATCGGTAGCTCTACGTATTGGTGACCTTAGCTTATCGGTGACTCGGTCTATCGGTAGACTAAGTTTATCAGTAGATTAAGTCTATCAGTAGACTAAGTACCGGTAGCTCTCTATCAGTAGTTATACACAGATCAGTGACTAACACTTATCTATTTTATGAAAAACATATCCGATTGGATTTGAAATACTTCAAAACTTTGATAAACAAAGATAAACAACGATTAACATATTTCAAGGATTATTTTAATATTATTATCAGATAGAATGTCATAGATTGAGTGAATTAGAATATAAATAAACATTAATTGGGATTATCAAAGTATGTAAAGGCATAATTGGTATTATCAAAACAGGTAAGGTAAAAAATATCCCCCTTTTTTATAATCACAACTTATGATATTATAGTTTTAAAATAATGAGTAGTTGTATCAGAGGAGATATCATTAAATGAAATTATCTAAGAGAAAATAGTATGTTATAGAACATAATGTATCAGAGGTACAATTAAATGCAATGATATCATAGGGGAAAAGCATGAGCATGGTACCTCTTCCTTAGATAATATTTCTCCCCCTTTGAGAATATTTCTCCCTCTTTGATACTTTGTTAATATTTCTCCCCCTTTGTGATAATCAAAAAGTGGGAAACAAAAAAGAGAAGAGGAACAAAATGAGAAAGAAAAGAAATACAATTGTATTATATGTTGCAAAAAGGTACATAGACATAAAACAAAATACAAGGGATACCTATAAAACATCTTAGCCACCTATTCAGTCAACATCCTCAATGTGAGATTTTACTTTAGATTAGAAGAGGATTCTGACTGTGTGGATGCTGGTGAAGGCTTAGGAATTCCATAAATTATCATAGGGGGCTGAGCCATAGAAAACTGTGCCTGGCCTGTACTGAGGAGTTCTTTGAGTGATCATAGGTGTAAGGCTTTGAATGGCTTGGGCTGGAGTCATCTGAACAAGAGAAGCAGTAGAGGAAGAGGCAGGTAAGGATGGAGGTACTATCAATGGCCTAGCATTGACATACAGGAAAGGCAGCAAAAGATTTCTGAAATCCATAATTATTCCTCCTCCACTCTCTATATCAGATATGAAATCATCCTTGTTCACTATGAATTTTTCCAAGGCTGGAGTCAATTCCCTTAGTTTGTTGACCTTCCCTATGAAGGCTTGATTGACAGGAGGTAACTTCAGGTTTTCCAACATAAGTTTAAAGTGATTTTTGAGTTGATGCTTGGTGTAAACCTTTTAGAAGTAGGAGTCTACCTTGTCTTTCACTTATTTCTGATAGGAAGAAGCTTCTCTCATATAGTCTTGGACTATCTTCATTATTTATCTTCCTAAATCTCTAGTAGAAATCACAACTTTGCTCAAGTCAGATGAGTCTATAGAGCCACTGGTTTAAGATGAACCAAGCTCCTCCTTCATCACAACTCGAATCTAATTCAAATCCACTGAAGGTCTAGAAGAAACTAAACCAATAGATAAGGTTATTGTTTCCTTGAAGATTTTGGTCAACCTACTAATAAGGTTTTTCATTTGGGAATCATGGGTGCTGACATGTTGTTTCATAGAGTTTTTAAAACCTTCAAAGATAGATACCATCTGGCTCCTAACACTTTTGACAAAGGCTAAGTCATTGTCTGCTTGATATTTTGAACTCATGTAATATTCTAAAGATATAACATATTTTTTAGAGCTTCAACATCCTCTTCCAGTATAGATAATTTAGTCTGGAAGGCTGTAACTTCTTCCAATATTTCTTCCATAAAGGTTGACATATTACAACCGAGAGAGAGTTCAAAATATTTTTCCAAATTGATCATCTCTTCAACAAAGCAGTGCTTCAACTCAGAAACAAAAGCACTAAAGAACTCTTTCTTCTCATACTTTAAGGATTGAAGGTCATTTCTGGTGATCATATAAGCAGGAGAAATTACAAAAGGTCCTCTTT
Organism: Viscum album; assembly: GCA_963277665.1. Classification (NCBI taxonomy): domain Eukaryota; kingdom Viridiplantae; phylum Streptophyta; class Magnoliopsida; order Santalales; family Viscaceae; genus Viscum; species Viscum album. Next base: position 1,812,164,781 of record OY728129.1, on the reverse strand, counting down.
CAGTTGTTATGCTGACCACAGATTCATTCATAATTGATTGAATTGATGACACTAGTGAAACTTCCAACTTCCTTGTCTCTTCCATAAAGATGACCTTAAGATTTTTCTTCAAATTATCCAGGTCATGCATTCTGACCACATCTTCAGGTAACAACTCAGTCTCAACATCATAAATGATATTTGGTCTATTGAGGGATGCCTCATTATCAGAATCAGGATAGTCCAATCCACAGACCACAAAACCTGGGTCTTGTGCCCAGTCCTCAAAATCAACAGCCACTGACACACTTCCAAACTTGGTTGGATTCTCCCCCTCAATGGGTGCATTCCCATGTACAACAATAGCATTCTCAACAAGTCTTTCTTCCTCAGAAGAATATTATTCAATCAATTCTTTATCTGCAATAGCAGGAGGGTCCTGTGGATTAGGTACAACTTCTTCCATTTCTCATACTACATCCTTATTAGGCACAACTGAGCTTCCAATTAATTGACTTAGACTTAAGCAGACAAAATCTGAGGCTTTAGATTCATTATCCTTTTCTTCTTCATGCTCAGGTGCTGGCTGGTCTTCCCTATCAGCATGTGTCTCTTCTTCTAATAGAGTTTCCTTTCTAGAAGATAAAATTTCAGCAACTAGACATGGGGGCAATTCCGGATCACTTCCATCATCCATAGAATTCTTATCTTCTTCAGTCTCATCACTGTACTCAGGTTCTTCTTCATTAGGTCCTAGACCTGGATCCCTCACATCCTTAGGTCTTGAAGGATGATCTACAAGATTCAATTTATCATATACCTTCTTGTCATCATTAACCCACTCTCCTCTCCATGGGTTCCAATTTATCTTCATGTATTTTCAAATTGTGGTTGTGATAAAAAAATTATTCCTTACTACCACTGTCTCATATTGAGACTCAGCTACCCCTTTCACTTTTATCATCACTGAGATCAACTTGGAAAAAAATAGGGCATTAGTCTTTGATTTTGGCCTTGTCATGTCTTCCATTTGGATCAACAACAATCTGCACAGATTCACTTTTACACAATGTCTCAAGAGATGAAGGAGATAGATATCCTGATATCTCAAATTCGCAAAGTCCGCTCTCCTTGGAATTAAGACACGCTAAACAAATTTGAACATAAATCTGTTCTCTCCATCCATTTCAAAATCCACTACTTGTCTTGATTTCCATCACCTGTGCACTCCTCCAAGGCAGTCTCATAATCGAATATATCACTTGTAGGTGGTATAGATTTCGAGACATATCCAGATACACCTTCATGTGGTACCTTTAGGAATTCAATCCACTCAACAAATGAAAATGATATCTCCTTTCCATTCACAAATGAAATCACTCAGTTCTCATCTTCTAACATCTCAAAGCTTACAAACTCATAAAATTGTTTCAATAGATTTGGATAGTAGGTCCATTGTTGTTAGAAAAGCAATCTACCCACTTTTGATTTTCCAGCACTTCGAGCACTAACGACTTGCTAGGAAACAACCATTCCACGCACAACTCTTTTTCAATCACAATATTCTACAAATGAGGGTTCACTGGTCGCCTACCCGACCTAGTTCAACCAACACTACCACTTGCTTATGTCTTGGACTTTTTCTTCTTTGCATTCGGCTCATCAGCATCATCTCTGATGTTAGTAAGTTTGGTTTTTTCCATCTCTCGATCAAGGGATTTAGGGTTTTCGAGAGATTCACAATCTAAGGTGTGAGGGTAAAGGGTTTGAGGCTCGGTGGATTGAGAAGTAATTAGGACTTTGTTTTAATCATTTATGAATCATAAAATAAATAAAATTAAATAAAGTAAAAACGATTCAGATTCTAGCGGAAGACAGAAGTTTAAAACAACACACTCATCGGTAGGGTTTATCGGTGAGAATTCCAACTAGTAAGGTCCATCAGTGAGGTTACATCAGTGAGGTTACATCGGTGAGGTATTCACATCGGTGAGGTATTCACATCGATTAGGTATTCACATTTTTTAGGTATTCACATTGGTGAGGTATTCACATCGGTGAGGTATTCACATCGGTTAGTTATTCACATCGGTGAGGTATTCGCATCGGTGAGGTATCTACCGATCAAGGTTAATCCTTCCCAACTCATGTCTAATGTAACTTAACCAATCCAAAATCAATGGTTTGGTGCAAATGTTAGCTAATCGATGTTCAGTACCTATAAATTCCAGAGTAATATCACCCTTTTAGTAATGATCTCTCAAAAAGTGGTGCCTTACATCAATGTGTTTTGTCCTAGAGTGAGATACAGGGTTTTTCAAATTTTTTATTACACTAGTGTTATCACATTTGATAGAAACAAGATTAAAATCATATCCATAGTCCAAAAGAGTGTGTTTCGTCCACATAATTTATGCACAGCAACTACCAGCAGCTATATACTCTACTTCTGCAGTAGGCAAAGCTATAGAATTCTACTTCATACTACACCAAGATACTAAGGCTTTTCCCAATAAATGACATGTTCTGGATGTTCTTTTTCTATCCAACTTACAACTAGTAAAGTCAGCATCTGAATAACTCATTAACTCATAGGATATTTCTTTTGGGTAAAACAAACCTATGTTTACTGTGTGGTTAAGATACTTAAAAATTCATTTAACAGAAAGTAAATGAGATTATTTTGGATTATCTTGAAATCTTGCACACATACTCACACTAAACATAATATCTGGTCGACTAGAAGTAAGGTAAAGTAAGCTTCCAATCATACCTCTATAATTGGTTTGATCCATTGGTTTCCTAGTTACATCTGCATCTAATTTACAGACTGTACTCATAAGAGTATCACTTTCCTTAATATTATCCAAACCAAAACTTTTTAAAATATCCTTTGTATATTTACTTTGATTCAAGATAATACCATTTTCATTTTGAAAAACATGAAATCCAATAAAATATTTGAGTTCTCCCATTAAACTCATTTCAAATTCATTTTTCATATTCTTTAAAAAATCAGTACATAAGAAGTGTTTAGAAGATCCAAAAATAATATCATCAACCTAGATTTGTTCTATCAAAACATCTTTATAAATTCTTTTAATAAAAAGAGTTGGATCAGCAATCCCTTTTGTAAAACTTTTTGAAATAAGAAAATTACTAAGCCTATCATACCAATATCTTGGAGATTTTTCTAAACCATATAAATATTTAGAATGTTTAAAAACTTGATTTGTAAAATGAGGATTAGTAAATCCATGTGGTTGTTCAACAAAAACATCTTTCATTATAAAACCATTTAGAAAATCACTTTTGACATCCATTTGATATAACTTGAAATTCAGATGACCAGCACAGGCAAGTAAGATCTTAATGGATTCTAATCTTGCTAAAGGTGTAAAGGATTCCTCATAGTCTATACCTTCCTCTTGACTATATCCTTGTGCAACTAGCCGATCTTTGTTTCTAACTATATTTCCAGATTAATTAACTTTATTTCTAAAAACCCATTTAGTGCCTATTGTCAAAGTGTCCTTGGGTATGTCAACTAATTCATAGACTTTGTTTCATTCAAAATTATTTAACTATTCTTTTATATCCATTACCCAAAATTCATCATTAATTGCATCATTGACATTTTTAGGTTCTAGTTGTGAATGAAAGTCCTGATGTTCAACCTGGTTTCTTAGAAAAGCTCTAGTCGGTGTACCTCTATCAAGATTACCAACAACAACATCCAAAGGATGATTATTTAGAATCCTAGTTGATCTAGTAAAGGTAGGACTAGAAATTTCTGGTTCATTAAGTTTGGGTTCTATAGAAGCAGATTTGGGAGTATGTCCAGAATTGGATGTTTTTACAACAGGTTCTTTGGTTTTATCATTAAGGTCCAGAACAGTCAAATATTCTTCATGATTTTCAAGAGAGGTTTTAGGTTCATGTGGATCAGTTTCATAAAACGTGATATGAACCGATTCTTCCACACATTTGGTTATTTTTTTAGAGACTCTATAGGCTTTACTAGTTAAATAATAACCTATAAAAAATCTCTCATCACTTTTAGAAGCAAACTTGTACAAATTATCTTTTGTATTAAGAATAAATACTTTGCATCCAAAGACTCTAAAGTAACTAAATTTGGGTTTTCTATTATTCCATAGTTCATATGGGGTCTTCTTGAGAACATGTCTAATAAAGACTCTATTAATAATATAACAAGTTATATTCACAACTTCAACCCAAAAATAAATAGGCAGGTCATACTCATTAAGAATGGTTCTTGCAATTTCATGAAGGGTTATGTTTCTCCTTTCTACTACACCATTCTGTCGAGGTGTCAAAGGGGAATAAATGTTATGACTATAGCCATTGTGTGAGCAATAAGATTCAAACTCCTGATTTTCAAACTCACGACCATGATCACTTCTCAGGGTCTTAATCTTAAGTCCACTAAGGTTTTCTACAGACTTTAAGTATTTAATAAAGTTAGAACAAGCTTTAATTTTGTGATCCAAGAAGTATACCCAAGTATATCTAGAAAATTCATCTACTAGGACATAGACATAGTGATTCCCATTTAAACTAGAAACTCTATAAGGTCCAAACAATTCCATGTGAACCAAATCGAGAGGTTGATAAGTTGAAACTTCTTTCTTTGATTTAAAAGAAACTTTATGATGCTTTCCCTTTTGACAGGGATTACAAACTTTGTCATTTGGGAATTCAAGTTTGGGAAGGTCTCTAACTAAGTTCGTCCTAGTCAATTTTATGAGTGAATGGATGTTGCAATGTCCTAATCTTTTGTGCCAAAGCCAAGACTCTATGAAAAACATTTAAACAAGTAACATTTTTCTTAGCAAAAGAATTCAGATCAACATCATAAACATTGTCATTTCTCAAAGCAGAAAATACTAAAACATTATTAGAATTAAAAACATTACAAGAATCATTTTCAAACTTAACATTAAAGCCATTATCACATAACTAAGAAATACTTAAGAGATTGTATTTAAGTCCATCAATAAATAAAACTTTAGAAATTAAAACTGAATTAGTGTTACCAATCTGGTCTAGGCTGATGATTTTTCATTTAGAGTTATCATTAATGGTGACATAGACTCCACCAACCTTTATTAAGATTTTAATGCATGAGTAATCTCCATACATGTGCCTTGAAAATGCACTGTCCAAGTACCATACCTTCTTGTGAGAACTCTTCAAGCAGGTCTCCTACAAAATAGGTTTAGATGGGAAATGATTTTGGTACCCAGATCTTCTTGGGTCCAGAATGGTTAGCAATCAAAGCTTTAGGTACCCATATTTGTCTTATGGGTCTCATATAATTTACAAAATCAATAGATTTTGAATGATAGACTTTATTTGATCTATAACCATATGAATAACTAGTTGAAGCATATAAATTTCCAGAACTAGAATAAGCAGATTTTGTCCAGATTTAGAAATAAATCGATTTTTGGTAAACTGTCTTTGTCCAGGTTGGTATCCCAAACCAGTAGTGTACATTGGTGCAACTTTCTTACCTAACATTTGAGTAAGAGTGTCTTTTACATTTTTTAACTTTTCTAAGTACTTTCTATGTTGCTCATTAGACATTTTCAGTTCAGTATTTTCTTTTAACAGTTGAGCATTCTTTTCCTTTTCTATATCAAAGGAAGATTTAACATTAGCTGTGAGAGCATGTTGTTTCATTAATGACTTATATTTTTCCTTAAGGTCATTACATGTTTCTTCCTGCATGTTACAATATTCAAACTGTTCATCATTAGACATATCTTCTTAATTAGAATTAGATTCTATATCATTTCCAGAATAATGGGAATTTAAAACATGAGAATCTAAGGTTACCTCAGATGTGTTGGTCATGAAACACATGTTGGCACGATTCTTTTCTGAATCAGAAACTTCACATTCACTTGTGCTGTCTTCCGAAGAACTCTAGGTAGCTTTCATAGATTTCTTGTACTTCTTGTCCTTATAATCATATTTTCTTTTGAATTTTAATTTTGGATAGTCAGCCTTGATGTGTCACTTCCTATTGCATTCATAGAAAACTATATAATCTTCCTTATCAGATTTCTTCCAATCAGTTTTCCACTTACCTCTATTGTCATACTTACCTTTGTAGTTTTATTTTCTGAATAATTTCTTCTTCCTATAGAACTTCTTAAATCTCATGGATATTTCAGCCATTTCCTCATCACTGTCTGAATCCGAATCTTCACTGGTCGAACTTTCAGTTTGTATTTGAACTTTATCTTTGTCCTTGCTTTTCAATGTATTAGATTTAAAAGTTATAGACTTCCTTTTAGGTTCATTATCTTCCTCCTTATTCACCTTGAGTTCATCCTCATATATCATAAGCTTACCAATGAGATCCTTGACTGGTAGTTAGCTTATGTCACATGATTATCTAATTGAGACATAAGTGCCACTCCATCTTTCAGGTAGAAATATTAATATCGTCATGATTTGTTCCCTTGCTAGAACATCCTTTCCAAGAGAGCTCATTGTATTGAAAATCTCATTGAACCTGAGATACATGTCAGAATGGGTTCACCAGGTCTCATCTTAAAGTTATCATATTTAATAGTATATGTATTCAATATCATTTCTTTAACATTGGTTGTTCCTTCATGAGAAACAACCAAAGTGTCCCATATTTCATAAGCAGTTTTACAAGAAGAAATTCTATTAAACTCTTCATCTCCTAAAGTACAATAGATAACATTCATAGCTTTAAAATTATTATTATAAGCAGTCTTTGTAGGTTCATCCCAAGTTGTTCTTTCAGTTTTTAGAATTTTATATTGAGACTCTATAGCAGTCCAGATATCAAAACCCATACTCTCTAAGTGAATTTTCATCTTAAGTTTCCACTGGGCATAGTTTGTACCATTAAAGAAAGGTGGCATGTTAATAGCAGCGCCTTCTAGTCTATTGTCCATATCTAGATTTTAGAAAATATATTAAAGAGATAAAATTTATAACTAACAGAAATTTAAGATATTTAAATATGCAACTAAAATCACAGTTGAAAAAGAGAATGTTTTGAAAACTTGTATTAATAGAAATTGCCTCTGATACCAAATGTTGGTCGAAGTGGACACTCAAGAGGGGGGTGAATTAAGTTCCAATTAAAATTTCTGTTAAAAATATTTCTCTTAAAATCCCCCTATTTAAAAAAATGTTAAATGTAGTGAATTTATACTGAGTGTAAAGGTTCAATTAGTTTCTTCAAGATTGATTAAGTCTCAGTTAATTTAATCTGAAGATTAAATTGACTTTTGAAACTAACTTACTGGTTTATAATAAGTATAAACACTTGATAATTTAACTATCAACGTAACATTAAAATAGATTATATTTCAATGTAGTTAGCAGTGGAATATGAAATATAGAGTATACTTATCACTTAAACCAACATGCATAGCAGATGTAACCAAGAGGTTCAGTCTCAAGCCGAGACTTAGTCCTCTCAAAAAATTTATATAAATTGATCCACACCCTGGATTGGGGTAAACAACAGTGCAATGACTATCCAGGTTCAAAGACCTATACGATAGTTCTAAGTGGGAAAACAAACAATACCTCATTATTTTCCAGGTCTTACTAGACCTCTACCACTATCCACAGTGGGATACAAGGGAGTTATAGAGTTTGAATGAGGATTTAAGAATCCTCCAGCTTAGCTCAGGAGACAGTGTTTGTGTAAAATAAACAGGGTACACACACTGATCGAAATGTAAATGAATGAATCACTAGAGTAAGTATGAATGAGTTTAGAAAAGCTTTAGTGATTGACAGTGTAGCTCTGGACTCGTTTGATTGGTCAAAAAAGATTCTGAGTCCTTCTCTAGTTTTTGTCTGAAAAACAGAGTGTTGTTTTCTTCCTTGGTTCTAGGTTCATCTTGTCATCCTGAGTGCATAAAGTGTTTATTGTAGTTCTTCACTCAAGATACATCTTGTGTTCTCCTCTAGAATTGAATTGCTTCGTGTATGTCTAGTGTTCTTGGTGTATGGATGTAGTCTTGTGTGAGTGCACCATGTTTCAATGATGTTGAGCCCTTGCCTTTTTCACCCTTCATGTGCCTTATCAGTTCCTTTACTATGATCTTTCTGTATCGACACTTTCAGCTAGGTCTTATCTTCCCTTTTATAGCTTTCAGCTCCAGCAAAAAAGAGTGATTACCTTTTGCATGGGTACTAGGTACGGTTCCCTAACATGGCAACAGATATCATTAAATAACATTAACTGCATTAAAAACATCAAATGTAACTGTTAGATTGATAAATAAATAATATTGAGTGTATAGAGTTTGACTGGGTAGTCAATCATTAGTATCATTCTATTGGTAGATGTGCACAGTGAACTTTTTGTAGCAGTGACCTTCCATCAGTAGTTCTTTGAACTTGTATCGGTAGCTCCTGATATCGGTAGGTCTTACTCTATGTATCGCTAACTTTTGGTATCAGTAGATTTATATACCGGTGACTTTGTTCTATCGGTAGCTCTTGATCTATTGTAAGCTCTGCTTTGTATCAGTAGCTTCATTCTATATCGATGACTCTGTATATCGGTAGCTCTTGGTTTATCGGTAGCTCTGGTATGTCAGTAGCTCTAGTCTATCGGTAGCTCTATGTATTGGTGACTGTCTGTGTCGGTAGCTTGCTTAGTTCCAGTGATTATGTGTATCAGTAGACTTATGAATATCGGTAGCTCCATTCTGTACTATCGGAAGACTTTTTTTATTGGTAACTATCTGTATCGGTGACCTTGTTCTATGCTTACCGGTGGACTTTTACATATCGGTAGCTCTGCGTATCAGTGACCTTAGGTTATCAGTGACTCTGTCTATTGGTAGACTAAGTCTATCGGTAGACTAAATACTGGTAGCTCTGTATCAGTAGCTATACACAGATCAGTGACTAACACTTATCTTTTTAATGTAAAACATATCCAATTGGATTAGAAATACTTCAAAACATAGATAAACATAGATAAACATTGATTAACATATTTCAAGGAATATTTTAATATTATTATCAGATAGAATGTCATAAATTGAGAGAATTAGAATATAGATAAACATTAATTGGGATTATCAAAGTATGTGAAGGCATAATTGGGATTATCAAAATAGGTGAGGTCAACATAGTTAATAAAACTAAACCAAATTTTCAATATTTTTAAAGCATAATCATTTTGAATTAATAAATTTCCTCCATTTTTAAAAATGAAGTTGTTTAAAATTATATATCCTATATTAATGTCAAAAATATATTTAAAAATAAATATATCTATAAATATATATTTACTTAATTTATAAAGTTATAAAGTTATAATTATTCTAAATAAATAATTATTATTTTCAAAATAATTAATTATATAATTGGAAATAATTAATTATATATATCTAAATAGTCATAAAATTATAATAAATAATTATAATTGTAAAACCCTTTTCAGCGCTAACGTTTTAGTGCTGAGAAATATCATTATTTATCAGCACTTAAAAAATGAGATGTTAAAAGGCATATTTATCAATGCTAAAATGTTATCATTCATAAATATGTCTTTTATCAGAGCACTTTGTGTGCTGATAAAGCTCAAGCTTTCTTAGTGATAAAACACTACTAATAACTAACCCTCTTATCAGTGCCTATCAATTCAGCACTAATAAAAGGGATCTTTATCATTGATTTTTAGAAAGCGTTGTTTAAAGTATCCTTGATCTATTTTAATGAAACCTAAACTCAACTTAGTAACTCATGATTTTGAAGCTCTAGTGGTACTCCTATGATGTCAGTGCATCTCCTCTACCCTCCCTCATATTAATCAAGTCTTGAATGCAATGTATATTATTTTGTAATTTTCCTCTATCATTGTTTGATGTTCTTGATTCCACGTTTTTATTTTTTTCACCGATCATAACTATGGAAAACCATACATCTTATCTTATCGCAAAGAAAATAGAAAAAGTTGTTCTATTTCATATATTTTCCTCTATATACAATGTTTTTAAATAATGATAAGGATGTTTTCATATGGTAAGGTTAGTCAATATATATGTATAATCATGTATGGATAAATAAAATTGATTCTTCACCACGCAGAACTGCAAATGTAGTTCTGAATTTATAACATGATCAAATTGTGTTTAGTTACACAATTAAGAGGTTTACCCATTTCTCAAACATGTTATCTATATCCCTTAGCATTGAAACAAGACTTTAGTGATTTGGAAGTGTGTCTGAGTCGATGTACTAACCTCTGTTGGGTACTATTTGGGCATACTAGGTAAAAAATGTTAAAAATGGAATCAGAGTGAAACATGGGATATTGGTATTGATTATATAAAAAAATCCTCCAGACATAAGAAGTAATCCATAAATGTATATGGAAAGTATAATCATGTTGGAAACTTGAGTGACCATATAATGTTTAGGTTAGTTTTTTTTCATTAACCAATATTCTCGAGTCTCATGCCTCTTATTTTGGATTTGATAAGTAGAAATCAATAAAAATATATGAAATGTCAGATTCTTGTGTGTTTGTGTTTATTTTTTTTTCTATAATTAATTATAAATTGATATTAATATAAACATGAATACTAAATAAATATTTAATTCTTATTTACTTATTTGTGATGATTAGGTTTATAACTTATTAATTGATTGAGTTTATTTAGTGCAGGGTCCTGAAAAAACTGCCAAGGAAAATGAGAATCCCCTTTAATCCAAGGGAGATTCTACCCAATCCCCCCCCCAAGAATTGGGGAAAAGTGTGGAGAAAAATCAATGGATGGAAAAAGATGAACCGATCTGCAGATGGGTCTAATGAAAACAGTACGTAACCGGTTCCGTGAAGCACCCCCCTCCGTGGACCACTGTCGTTCGTAGAACAGAGGTGGGGATCCTCCACGGGCGCGAAGTAGGACATCCGCCAACCCGGTCCACCATCATGAATCTCCCTGGCTACGAACCGCATCAACTAGACTGGGCAGAATCTGTTTTCGTTCGTGGAATGGAGGCGGAACCCTGCGCGACCACGAAACACTCCCTGATCTAGTTCAGTTCATGGGGGGAGGTGCTTCCCAATGCCCCCCACGAGTTTTGGATTAACAAAGTTATCTGTAAATTGGGTTTCCGATCATGGGCCTCTGCAGAAGTTGATGCATGACCATAGATACATCTCTTTCCCTACTCTATAAAAGGAGATGGAGGGGGAGATCAGAGAAGGGATCAGATTCGGGTGGAAGGATTTCGGAGGAAGGAGCTTAGGATTTCACAAACGGCGAAGTTCCAGTTCGCGAACCAGAACAGGTATGAAGCTGGAAAAGAATTAGTAAGGAACCGAAAACTCATAACAACTTGGTGAACCACGAACTTAAAATAACAAAGAAAAGAAGACCGCAAACCATGCCCCCTCCGCAGATGCACTCCCCATTGACCAGGGAGTTTATTCCCCTTTTCCGGTCTGTCGCACCGGGTAGCACCATCCTACGTGGGCGAAGCCCCGACCGATGAACATCAGAACTGTGTAGCCCTTGGTCGCCACTACTCGTGTGGACCCCTCTGTGTACCAACCTAGTACGCGGGTCGAACATGAAGGCGTAAACCACCCTGGTTCTCGGGATTCCCATCAGTCTGCGGACCACCCTGGTTCACAGACAGCCTCTCCAGCTACGTAGAACCTCCCTACGCGAAGGGAACCACCCCTTATACACCCGCGTGGACCGCCAAATCCTTAGGATTTCCCATTCCACGATCCAGATAAAATCCTTCCAATCTGGCCTAATCCTTTGCAACCCCCTCATTGGACCATTCATCGGCCCTGAGCCGAGGCCTCCACCAGAGCCACCAGACCCGTGTGTTGTAGCCTTCAGGTGCATCATCACGCCATTTTGAGTTTACATACCCATGGTATGCGAGGGTGAAGGGGTTGCTCCAGCCCTTGAGTGGATTACCGAAGCAATACTGAGTTCACATACCCATGGTAATGTGGAGTCTGAGCCCGGGAGTCCCCTTTCTGCCCCTCCACTTGTTAGGACTGGGGCACTTCTCCCCTACCCAGGGAGTGGTGGACTACCCATCAGATGAAAGCACCCATGCACCTCCGTACATCCCCGGTGCCAAGAACCAAGAGGGGAGAAAGACATGGGAATACCCTTTCCCTCTTCCTCTGGTCTATTTCATTAATGGGAATTAATCGCGGAGTAAGACCCGACTTTTTGGGCCGCCCCAGCGCGTAAGCCCCATCACACTTCTCACAGACGCACCTTTCGTTACGTGATCGTCTGGTCCCTTCTGGCCCTTTTTTCTCACACCGAGCATGACTCACATGGGCTTAGAGTAAGAATCAACCATGAAATACTCTCCTGGGCCACCTCAGAGTGTGAGCCCCATGCCCATCCAAACTAAGTGGACTTTGATTCCCCACCACAGGGATACTAGGAAGCCTCCAAGAGGTTCAAGCCCAATCACCATCGGACCCCTGGGTCCACATTCACGTCGGTTCTCCAACATTCCTGTTTGAACTATGTGGAAATTAATCCATGTCTCCTAGGCAGGGTGCGTAGGAAGCCTCCTCGAGTATCAATCCCAAAACCCGATCCATCCGACCATCTTCATGTCGGTTCACCACACTAACCTCGGGCAGCCTAGAGCATAAGCCCCATACCAAACTGAACTACGTGAATTCTGATTCCTCTAGCAGGGATATGTGGGAGGCACGTACCATGAGTTTGATCAGATGCTCAGGTCATTATCTGTCCCCCATGGATGAAAATAAACTCCAGAGTGCCTGGTTACGAGGCTTTAAATCAGTGTCGTCTCAATGAGTCCAGACTCCTCGGGGTCATTAATCCAATGAGGGATGGTAAACCTCGGGCATAAATGATTCTGAACCCCTGCGTCAAGTTGACCATCGCCAATCAAGAGTAATCCGTGGATACTATGATTGGGTATAAACCAAATATTTGAGGACATATGAATATGTCTTAAATATATAAGAGAGTCTCAAAACAGGCAATAGTTCTCCCCAAAATGGTGCGATGAGCCTGACTTCCCATCCTCTTGACCAATGTGAGTTTTAAGCATCACTGGTCAAACCACCCAGTGAACACCTACCTTTGGAAAGCAGGTCCATGTATTGCTGGAAATAGAACCATTGGGAATTTCGAGGTGAAAATGGTGCACCTGATATGAGTGATTAGGTAGATCCCAATCTTCTCTAATCAACTGTTGGGTAGCGCACGTTTCTCCCCACGACCCTGTCATGCGCCACGAGACAAAAAATGGTGAACCCGATGTGAATATTTAACCAATAATGAAGGTTTTAGCCTCCCACCATGTGCCCCCTTTATACCCACAAGGAGGTCCAAGAAAGGTCATTAATTGCGCATGGGGTCATGAGATGTTGCTTTGACGGGTTTTCTATTTGTATTTGTTAAAATATTTTACAGGTACCACTCAAAACTCCCTTTGATCCAATGGAATCATGAAGGAACTCAAAGGCACGTGCTTCCAACAATGCAATGACTAGACTTCCTCACCAACGGAGGACCCCGTCACCAACGCAGCGTCTTCATCATTGGGTATCAGATTCGTTGATCCGAGAGTACAACATGAACGGTACTCTCCCCATGGTGGAGGTGGCCATGCATTCCCTCCAATCCACCAAGTCCCTCTGGTCGCACGTCCAGCAGTGGCCACGAAGGCAGATCCAGACGGCTCTTGTTTCCATCTCAAACCATTTCGGGAGTCTATCCCAGGAATGGGACAACGCATACCTCCCTTATCTTAGGGAGGCAGAAGTGGTTGACGTTGAGGACTGCATCCCCGCTGAACGATGTTTCTGCTCCAAAGACCCCACCAGAAGACGGCATCGCGGTCATGCCATGACTCAATATCCTCACGCTAAGGAGGATTTAGCCCCTAGGATCCAGGCCCATGCTCCCTGAGATCCGGCCCCTTGGACCACCCGACGAGGGTGGAAAACGTACAACCAGGGACTGATCATCACCCTTGTCCCTAAGGAGGAACTCTACTGCCCAGTCACAGAGATGTATCATGAACAGGCATATACACCTGTTCACTCCTCCAAAGCCTGCCATCCAGAAAGGGCGGCATCATACGAGTAGGCGTGCATCCCTGCTGAGCTCCATCAAGCCCGTCGCTCAAACAGGATGACACCTACCCGGTAGGAACCTCTCCCTGCCCAGGGTCATGAATCCCCCCAACCTGACGTGGTGGTGACCCAACGCCTATAGGACCAGCTTCTAGCAGATTCTCATGATGCCTACCATCCCGGCATGGTGGAGATCAACAAAGACCGCCATCCAGATGTGGCGGAAATTAATAGGCGGTCACATCTCCCATCCAATAAAGGCCACTGACTAGATACGGTGGGAAGCCGACATATGCAGGGCCAGCTCCCTGCAGATGCAAGTAAAGTCTGTCATCCCAATGTGGAAGAAAACAGAGATATAAACTGGCATATCCCGGCCCAAGGGCAGATTCGTTCACCTGCCCCGACACAGAAGAATTTTCAGTACCCACTGACCACCGGAGGACTGGATCAGGATATTCCTACTCTGATACCAGAATGGGCCTTCATACCAATTCCAACCAAATATGTCTCTCTACATATCCTTTCAATGATGGAGGAGCAGGTATCGATTCCAGATCATATCTTGCAGAATTTATAGAATGTAAATGCATCAGCGACAACAGCAAGGACTCATGCCCATGAGCCCATCTCCCCAATTAAGGCGAATCATCTAAGAGACGAGATAGCCGCCTCAGATCAGATCATCATACCTTCTTCCACCCAGGAGGGACGTCGGCTATATTCAACAGTACAAGGGCAACCAGATCAAGCAGCTTCACTCATTCCAAGTGGGGGACAAACGTCCATCACGAAGGATGCTCCAGAGCAGGCATATATTCCTGTTAAAAGTGAGGATGTTTGTCGGCATATCCCGACAGCATCATGAGACAAAATTAGATGGGGACCTAAAGGTGAATGCCATGGTCAACATCAGAAGGTCCCTGTTGCCTGCAAAAAAGCTCACCGAATGCGCCGAAGGCAGTCGGAAAATAAAGAGCGGGTTTATGAATCTTCTCTGCTAGAAGATGGGGTTCCCGATGCCTCTAAGAACATACCGAAGGCTCAGAAACCTTCCCACACAGTACCATATTATGGGAGTGGCAGTAGCAGTTGCGGAGGTTCTCCCCGTAATTTCGCTACCAGCAGCTCTGAAGGTCCTCCCTAGAGCACCTGCGAGGGACTCCCCCACAGGCATATATTGATCAATCACAAGAGATTCTCTTTTGATGAGAGTCACGGCAGCCCTCCATGTGACCAGAAGATTGAGCAGTAAGAAGGACCTCCACTTGCTACAGTCCACCCTGAAGGTCCTCCCCGAGGTATACACTACAAGCATTTTCCATGGAGTGGGACCACAAATTATGATAGTATTCATCGCTATCATAGTTGAAACTACAGAGGCCCTCCCCACAGTGACGTTTCATCATGACAAGAAGGCCCTCCCCTTGTCGTGGCCTGCCCTGAAGGTCCTCCCAAGGGGTTATATTTCAAAGATACTCCGCGCATCGAGGCATGAGATCACAGTGGTAGGCCTCACCACCCTGATAATGAATGTCCTCCCTGTAGAGTCGTCAAGCAATGAGGAGGCCCTCCCCTCATTGTGGTACATTCTGAAGGCCCTCCCCAGGGTATACCCCGCATATATTCTCCCTGCGGCAGCTGTAATGGTATTCTTTACCATTTCAGCAGCTGTGATGGTAGTCCTCGCCACCATGGAAACCATTGCGAAGGTCCTCCATGCAGTGTCCCCAAGCAATGAGAAGGTCCTCCCCTTGTCGTAGTGTGTCTTGAAGGTCCTCCCCTGGATGTACATCGAATGTCAAACCATGATGGTCATCCTCACCCTGATGGAAGTTGTTGAGAAAACCCTCCCCATAACAACACTAGGAAGCCAGAAGGTCCTCCCCTGGCCGTGACACGCCTTGGAGGTCCTCCCCAGGCTATGCACTGCAAAAGTCCTCTATGTAGTGAGTCATCAAGCAGTAATGGTAGTCATCGCAATTGGGGGCGCCATTGCAATAGTCCTCCCTGCAATGATGTATGATATCGACAGGAAGGTCCTCCCCCTGCCAAATCAAGAATAGAAAAGCCTTTGTATGCCGAGGTACTCAGAAGGACGGGATCAAGCACGTCAGATTCCCAACTAGTTGCCAATGACACCCTTCTTCAATCGGTAGACATTCCGGGGCCACGTTCATCTTCTGAACCACCTCGGGATTGCCCACATGATAATTTGATACATACCGGCCCCATTGCCTCTGACCACACTATCAGTGAGAATCTCAATTGGGCTGACTAGGTAGAGGAATCACTAGAGGATGAGTATGCAAACATGTTTCACCTGAGGAAATGACTAGCCAGGGATGATATACCAGTTATGTTTTGGCCCATGGCCACCTCTCAATTCAACATACCCAGAAAGTTGTTGGAAGAATGCATACACGACATCCGCTACAATATATGGACAACCCTCCGCCAGTTGAAATCAAGATTCCTGCCCTATCACGGGTATGTAGACCACGTCAAGAAAATAGGATACCTCCTGTGTCACATCGACCTGGAAGCTCTTCCTTCGGCGCGGCCATAGCGACCCGGAAGGCATAAAGGAAACATGGAGATAGCCTGCCTCCGTGCGCTACACCATTTACGTCGCCACATCGGTGATTCTCCAGTGGGAGTCCATATCAAGGGATGGGGGGAACATGGAGCTCTGCATTTCACTCTGCTCCCTACCCTGAAGAACCCGTTCAGCATGGTGTCTTGCAACATCATCACATCAAGACAACAATTGAGTGGGGTCCCAGCTCAGGAGGGACAACACACCCAACAGAGACGGGCCTTGAGTAAGTCCCAGAAGCGTCAAGCCCGATAGGAACAAGCCATCCAAAAACACTGGAATCAGGCCACCGAGAGCATACAACACGCCTCTCGCCTAAGAGAAGCCAATAAGCGATCATTGCCTACCTCCCCAGAAGGGATTGATCCACAGAAGAACTCAACACCAACCCGAGTTCACCCCTGAATGGGGGCACGCAAAATCAGGTTGGTAGCGATACCATTATCCACTGCCTCAATATAGGGTCAACCCTATCCTGCAGGGATGGGGGCATTTTTAACAAAAAATACCCCCGTAAGACCAATAATAATGAGAAGAGACTCAACATCCATGGAACGGAGCCAACCCCAACCCTCAGGTCTGGGGGCATTTTTACCTCCTCAACAACAACCTCCCCCATAAGAATCAGTGTTATCTCGTCTAGGGAGGACAGTCAGAAGAGGGGTTTCCTTCTCTCTCTTTTCCTTTGAATCATCATCCCCTCCAAGAGGGAGGCGTAATGTAAGGCCACATCAAAGAACTATCTATATCACCCTTCTTCAAGGAGTCCAAAAGAAATCACGGGACATGAAAAGGAAGGACAGTAAAAGATGTGGGAGATCCTCTTTCTATTTGGAAGATGACATATTCTCCACCCCACGATATGCATCTATCAAGACCATAGAGGTTAACCCCACGATTATCACCGAAGATGGTGTAAATATGGATGGATCGGGAGATGATGGATCCGTTCAGGCTGTGACTCACAACAAACCACCAGGTGTGCACACCCGGAACAAGAGGGATGCTCTAAATATGGCTAACCCTTCAGCTAAAATTCCTCTGCTTACCCTGGGAACTTCTAATATGGATAATAACAAAGGACCGGTCACCCTTAACCCGCCTCCTTCCCTCAACAAAAATGAGCCACTAACGCTTGAAGAGAGGTTCGCTTGACAGGAAGAGGAAATGAAGGAATTGAGGCGTCTCAACGTCGAGATACTCTAGAGGAACCATCTTATTGAAAGCATGTCCCAATAAGAGTCACACCTTGCACTCCTGGTAAGTGCACCTCAAAGACCAAGGTTTTCCCAAGAAAATGAAGCACGGTTAGGGATCTCGCCTAATGAGGAGCCCAGACCGTCCAACTACCTAGATATGGATCCGGATGAATACCAAGAATTCCCCCCACTCAGGAAGAAACCAGAGCGAGTACATCTGAATGCTCCGAAGGTGTCACAAACTGCACATGCACCCCTAGTTCTAACCAAGTTGGATCCTCAAGCAATGCCTTGGGCTACACTTGCCTAGGATCGGGCCCAATAGGATGTAAACCATGGTCCCACCAGCACCATCGGGGCACTGACAACTTTATTGGAAGAAATGGTAGGTCGACACGCTCTGATACAGCCAGAGAGGAAACCTTATCTGTATTGGGTGAGAAACACACCACCTCCACCCAATTTTGGGAGCCCTGTATTCCTTATTTTCAATGGATCAGGAAATCCAGAATAACATTTGATTCCCTATGTGTCTTATTGAGACCCCATGATGGGGACTCCAGAACAACATGAAGCAGTGAAACTCAGATGCTTCATACAGACCTTGTAAGGATCTTCCATCGTCTGGTATATGAGTCAACCAGCCTATTCAATAAAAAGCTAAGAAGACCTTCAGCAGAAGTTCCTGTTCCACTTCAGCTCAACGTTGCCTAAAACAACGGTTATCGACCTCATGAACTGCAAGAAGAGGGAGAATGAGAGGGTCTTAGATTTCATCGCTTGATGGAAAGGTCTGACCTACTCTCTGAACAGGCCAAGGCTTCAAGATGAGATGCTTTCCATCTGCATCGATAATCTTTGAGATGAGCGGAGAACACCGCTCATACCAGTGGAGTGAACCACTAGCTTCCTCCATCTCTCGGTCGTTGCACAGAGAATTGAGGATTCCCTGCAGCGGACCAATTTGTAGTCCCGAATAGCCTCGCTGGCTCCCACAAAGAGAGAAGTTAGAGCTGAAGCGTCCTCTGTCACGCTCAAGCCAGCCCCTATGCATGATCCACCGCTTAGGCCCCCAACCAATCCTCAAGGGCCCCCTGCATATCAGTGACCACCTCCACCTAAGTGAGATGACCAGACATGATCGAAGCGGAACTAGTTTCAGGAATGACAACACAACGTATACTCGTTCTGAGAGGACCAAGTTTGTGGCTAATTCATCGCCACCATGAATTGCAACTTGCTCCGCCTCCTGGAGCCAAGGAAACCCGAATAAGTCGGCAGTGATGATAGGCCATATTACTATCCCTACCATCGAATGTTGGGGCCCAATATTTGGGAATGATTCATCTTCAATGACCTCCTGCAAAGGATGGAAGACTCCGGGAAGGTCAAGCTGGGACCACCCCCAACACATAAGACATATATTTCTACCACCGAACCTGAGAAAGGGGAGGGGTGGCAGGAAGTCACCAACAAGAAGGGGAAGAAGTTTGATGACTGGATGACTTGAAAGACTATCAATCAAGCCTAGGGCATACTCTGAGCTCAACTACAGCAGCTAGTGTTGCCACCAACAGCCCCTGATGCCGCACAACCGACAATATCGGCCCCACATCCCTCCACGAGCCGGTCATCTAGGCATAATCAAAAAGGGGGGAGACAAGTGCAAGATGAGAAGTCCGCGACGAGGCCAAAGTTAGCCCTGACACTGTCAGATTTTATGGCCCCAAACTTGGCGCCACCGGCACCGACCCACCAAACAATACTATCAAGGACAACCGACCGAGTTGACCTGTTAGAGGATGAGGAGACAATCTTTGGTTCCATCAACATCATCCATCTTATAGAATCATTCCCTGATGAAGGGTATGGTTATGAAGCCAAGTTCCCAACACAAAGGGCCATGAGGGGGAATCACAGAGGCAGGGGATACCAGGGGAGGCGCAGGCGAGGCAGAAATAAACCCTACGGTTGGACCTCAGCCCAAACCGTCAATATCGCAGAAACCCATGGGAGAGCCCTTAAACAGACTCAGCAAGAGAAATAATGTCCCTCTACCTCCACAAGTAGCCACTCTGGCCCTATTATTCTATGTTACCCATCAGGGGTGGAACAAGTGACTATCCGCCTAGTGCGCATAAATAGACCGGCCGAGCCGAATCCCCAAAACATGGGAACACCATTGACATCTGACCCCACGGCCGGTCCCTCCTCATCACATATTACAACTCCCAAGATGCCCTCTAAGACTCCCCCACCAACGGAGAAGCATCGGCCGTTGGAGCAGAAATACGACATCCTTAAGAAGTAGGCGTCGGTACCAGCCAAACTATCATTCTTGGATGCCCTGGGTTTGTCAGCGGACCTCAGGGACGAACTTATAGAATCCTTCCTCAGCCCCCAGGAGTTTCAAGTCAAGGTAGCTGCCTCCGAGCTTTACCGGAAAGAGACTGGCTCGGCTCAATGAAATGCGGTGATTTCCTTCACCAATCAGGATGAAGATTCCATCATGCAAGGAAATATCAAACTACTATATGTGTCTGGCACACTAAATGATATTGAGATCTGCAAAGTCTTTATTTGCAACGGCTCTGGAGTTAAACTCCTTCCCCTACGAACACTACGTAAGATGGGATACAATGAGAATGACCTAGTACCATCATCCACAACTCTGTTAAGTTATGACAAGATTGAATAGAAGACAATGAGACAAATTAAGCTAAAAAATAATTTTGGCGACCTTGTGGCCTACTCGGAATTCCTGGTGGTCCGACAGAACACAAAATTCAATGCCCTACTGGGAAGGTCGTGGCTCCATAAGCACATGGACATTCCTTCATCATACCACCCGTGTATTAAGTACTGCATCAATGGGAAAAGCGGGACATTGTGCGCCGACAAGGCCCCTTTTGAGCTCTCCTAGTCTCACTACATCGACACCAGGTTATATGAGCAAAAGAAGAATAAGCCTTCTCTTGATGGTATTGATTGGATCCCAACTCCAAATGGTCTAAGAATGGTTCCTGATGACCCCCTTTGACAGCTTGGTCGAGTTACATACTTCCTGTCAACCAGGTTGAGACCAGGGGTTCAAGTCCGGACATGCACTCAGATATCCTAATGACTTCAGCCATAACGGAAGAGCGTGACAATGCGGAAATGACCGCTAATCCTCAATTCGGGAAGGAGTACCTGAGCGAGGATTTCCACAATGCCTCACCTCCAGACTCCCAGGATCCCGAGTCAAGAGCTCTCCTGTCTCCAGATCAAGAAGATGATGATTTGGTAGAAGAAGAGGAGGAAGATCTCCGGGATACACCTCTTGCATTTGAGGAAGGTATATCATCCACGGTGTATGAGCTCAGGGAAATAAATATGGGTACCAAGGAAGACCCGAGGACCACTCTTGCTAGTGCAGCCATGTCCCTTGAGGAGCACGAGGTATATAACACTTTCTTAAGGCAACATCGAGATGTTTTTCTATGGAATTACATGGAAATTCCAGGACTCGATCCCAAAGTGGCGACACATCACCTGGGTCTTCCAGAAGACCAACGGGGCTATAAACAGGCCGCCAGAAGGACACACCCCTCACATTCTGCCAAAATAGAGGCTGAAGTCGATAATCTCATTAAAACAGACATCATTCGGGAGGTCCAATACCCCATCTGGTTGGCTAACATCATCCCTGTCAAGAAAAAGAACAAATAAATATGCGTTTGTATTGACATCAGAGATCTCAATCGGCATTGTCCGAAAAATGATTTCCCAGTCTTGATCACCGAGTTATTAATTGATGCAACGACCAAGTATGAGGATATATCCTTTTTGGAAGGATATTCTGGGTATAATCAAATCAGGATGGCCCAAGAAGATGAAGAAGTCGCTGCCTTTAGGGCCCCTCAAGGAGTATTTTATTACAGGGTCATTCCCTTTGGTGTCAAGAATGCTGGCACCACATATCAGCATTCCATGCATCGTATCTTTAACACATTCTTGGGGATATTCATTGAAAGCTGCGTGGATGACTTGTTGGTTAAGTCTAGACAGCGCTCAGATCACCTGTCAGACCTTGAGACCATCTTCAACAAACTTCGACAGCATAGCCTGAAGATGAACCCCTTGAAATGTGCCTTCAGGGTTATGTCAGGGAAATTACTTGGCTTCATCATATGACATTGTGGCATCAAAGTCTCCCCTGAAAAGAAAAAGGCTATCCTTGGCCTGCCACCTCTTTGCAATCTCACTGAGTTAAGATAGTTCCAAGGGCAGCTGGCCTACATCAGGCGGTTCATAGCTAACCTGGCATGAAAATGTTTTCCCTTTACCAGGTTAATGAAGAAGGGAGTCACGTACCAATGGACTGATGACTGCCAAGAGGCGTTCGACAGCCTAAAGAATTACCTCTTAAGCTCACTGGTTCTCAAGCCTCCGGTTGAAGGAATAACTCTCATCCAATACGTGACGGCCCTAGAGCGGTCACTAGGAGCCTTCCTCGCATAGAAAAATGACACCGACAATGATAACAATCTCTATTACCTCATCCGAACCATGGTCGATACTGAAACTCGATACTCAAAGGTCAAGAAGAGTTGTTTGGCCTCGGTCTTCATAGTTCAAAAATTGAAAAATTATCTGTAGCACCATGGAGTTCATCTGGTCTCGCGTAGTAACCCGCTCAAGTATATCCTTAGCAGCCCAATGCTGACCGAGCGCCAATTCCGATGGGCAGTCATCCTGCAACAGTTTGACATCCGGTTTGTGCCTCAAAAGGCCATCAAAGGCTAGGCATTAGCAGATTTTCTGGAAGAGCATCCTTCAATAGGGACCGTCGCACCGAACACCGAGCTACCTGATGAAGACATCTTTGCGGTTCAAGAGGAGCTCCCAACATGGGAAATGTACTTCGACGGTTCATCCCAAATCCCAACCAAGAAGAGGATGGAAGATCCCAAATTTAACAAGGTGGGTTTATGGATAATACTCATGTCCCCAGAATAGGCAGTATTTCCATATTTCTTCCTCCTGTCATAAGGATGTACGAACAATGAAGCGGAGTATCAAGCCCTCATTGTGGGCCTAGAGCTCGCACTCCAGGCACAAGTACGACACCTTAAGGTAAAAGGTGACTCAGAACTTGTCATCAAGCAAGTCAATAGTAACTATGTTATTAAAAAAGAGGGGTTGATTCCCCTGTTTGACCATGTTCGAGGGTTAATGGAGGAATTATCCACAGAACCAACATTGACCTATATTCCGCGATCTCAGAATGCCCAGGCTGACGCATTCGCTAATGTACCCACAATCCTAGCCGACACAGACAAGGATGAAAGAGTTATCAGTATTTATCACCGTCAAATGGTCTTGCCTTTTTTTCAAGCTATGATGGAAGAAATCCACGAAGTCAGTATGGTCCATGAACCATATTCTCCCACCACCAGCTGGATGAACCCCATTAAAAACTACCTTCAATGGGGAGAACTTCCATTATACAAGGCTGGACGAGGGAAAATACGGAGAAGGAAAATCAATGTTGTCTTATATGGCGGCGTGGGTCAGCAAGTGGTCCTCTACAAAGGAGGCCTTGACGGAATCCTCCTCATATGCATTGATGGAGAAGAAACCACTACCATCATGACTGAAGTACATGCCGGAGTATGTGGGGCACATCAACAGGGGTCTAAGCTCTCCCATCAGGTTCGAATACTTGGGTACTATTGGCCCATGGTGGAACGAGATTGCGAGTGCTTTACTGTAAAATGACACTCATGCCAACTTCATACACCAACCCCGAGAGTTACTTCATCAGGACAAGTACTCCTGGCCATTTTTTGTCTGGGTAATGGAGGTCCTAGGACCATATTCTCCCACCACAGCCAGACATCTGAAGTATATCCTCACTGAAACCGACTTCTTTTCCAAATGGGCAGAATCTGTACCCCTTAAGGAATTCGGGGCAAGTAACATTGTTAGCTTTGTGAAAACTAATATCACCACTATATTTGGTGTCCCTCATACCATAGTGATGAATAACAACACCAAATTCTATTCTACCGAATTGGAGAAACTATACCAATTATGTGGTATCAAGGCTAACCACTCATCTTGCTACCATGCAGCAGCCAACGGACAGATAGAGGCTTTCAACAAGACTCTGTCCAACATTCTTTAGAAAATGGTGGACAAAGACAAGAAGTCATGGCTGTATAAACTCCTCCACACATTGTGGTTTTATCGAACCACAATCCACACCTCTACTTGGGCTACTCAGTACTCATTAGTATATGGAACAGAAGCGGTCCTGCCCATTGAGCTCCAATTACCCTCGCTCCGCACTGCCGTTTGTGATCAATTATCCAACGATGAGCAATCATAAAAGTTTCTAGGTAAGTTGGAACGACTAGAAAAGAAGTAGTTTGACACATTGCACCATCTGGAAGTATACCAGAATCAGATTGCACAAGCCTTCAATAAAAAGGTTCGTCTTCGGTCTTTCTTCGAAGGAGAATTGGTATTGGTCCTCCGGACCCCAATGATACCTCGAAAGAAACCTCCAAACCTAGAGACCAAGTGGGAGGGACCGTATGCTATACACAAGGTCTACTCCAATGGAGCATATACCCTGATCTCCATGGATGGACAGTTCACTACTGCTTCTACAAATGCGATATTCCTGAAGAAGTATTTCGCATTGTAATCAAAAGCAATTATCGTCTGAGCTGCAGGACGTTAAACTACCAGGAACCCAATGGTAAAAACACTATGACCTTAAACTAAGAGTATTTCATCCTCAATGACATATCAAAAAGTAGTTATTGTCTGAGATGTAGGATGTTAAAATTCCAAGAACCCAATGGTCTAAATTCTATGACCCTAAACTAAGAGTATTTCGTCCTCACCGATATAACTAAAAGAAGTTATCATCCAAATTGTAGGACATTAAACTGCCAAGAACCCAATGGTTCAAACTCTATGACATTAAACTAAGATTATTTCGTCCTCACAGCACGACGTTAAACTGCACGGATTTCAGAGAACTATGAATGGCTTGATTCCTTCCCTTGCAGAATACATAGCGACGTCGGGATCCCCTATCCTGGCCCAGCCACTCCCAAATGGAATAAAATTAAAAAAAAATTCCCCTTTCCCCGTGTACGGACTATCCCTGCACGGGTTGTACTTCTTTTATATAACTACATACGGATTGATTCATGCCTTCGCATGATACATAGTGACGCCACAGTTCCCCATCCTAGCCCATCCACCCCTGAATAAAAGTTAAAAATTCCCTCTCCCCCCATTGTACGGACTAGCACTGCATAAGGTGTATTCCTCGTCCTTACCGCACGACGTTAAACGGCATGGATAATGATGAAAGAAAAAAATTACCCTTTCTCCCCCCGTGTACGAACTAAACCTGCACGGGGTGTATTTTCGTACAGAGAACTACGTGCGGCTTGATTCATTCCCTCGCAGGATACGTAGTGATGCCAGGATTCTGTATCATGGCCCAACCACCCCCAAATGAGGTTTAAAAGGAAAAAAATTGATAGAAAAAAAATTTCCCTTTTCCCCCGTGTGTGGACTAGACCTACACGGGGTGTATTTTCTTTCAGAGAACTACACGTGGATTGATACCTACCCTCACAGGATGCTTAGTGATGTTAGGGTTTCCCACCCTGTCCCAGTCACCTCAAATGAAACCAGAAATACGCTTTCCCCCGTACGGACCAGATCTGCACGGGGTGTATTCCCCAAAAGAACTATGTGAGGCTTGATTCCTACCCTCACATGATACGTAGTGATGTCAGGGTTACACATCCTAGCACAACCATTCAAAAAAATTGCTCTCTCCCCCCATGTACGGACCATTCCTGCACGGGGTGTATTTTTCTTCCTCACCACATGACGTTAAACTACACAGACTATAGAGAACTATGTGAGGCTTGATTCCTGCCCTCACAGGATACATAGCGACTCTAGGGTTCCCCATCCTGGCTCAGCTGTCCCCAAATGAATGTAAAAAAAATCCCTTTTCCCCCGTGTACAGACTAACCCTACACGGGGTGTACCTCCTTCAGGGAACTACGCGTGGCTTGATCCCTTCCCTCACAGGATGCGTAGTGATTTCAGGGTTTCCCATCCTCGCCCAGTCATTCCTGAATGAGGATTTAAAAAAAATGAAATACCTTCTTTCCCTGTGTATGGACCAGACCTGCACGGGGTATTTTTCGTCTTCACCGCACAACATTAAAACAGCATGGAATTCATCCTCACCGCACGATGTTAAAACTTCACGGACTTTGTCCTCACCGAAAGACGTTAAAACTGCAAGGAATTCATCCTAACCACATCACGTTAAATCTGCATAGACTTCGTCCTCACCGCATGATGTTAAAACTGCACGAACTTCATCCTCACCGCACGACGTTAAAACTGCACGAACTTCATCTTCACCGCACGACGTTAAAACTACACGGACTTTGTTCTCACCGCACGACGTTAAAACTGCATGGAATTCATCATGAACCACCCAAGATATGTGGCGAAACGATATGGAAATACTCCTTCCATATTTGGATGCATCATCTCAAAACATCTGACTCCACGACCCAGATAATTATAGATCTTCATAACCATTCACTACCATTGGAAGTGGAAAGTTATCGACCTGGGGACACCTTTGCATGACTATGCATACCATGTTCTTAGCGGCTCTACATATTGATATCCCCTGGCCCGTCCACCAAAGTAAAGATCTCCTCTGGCGGTACTCTTCCTAGCTTCATACGCTTACCGGCCTCATAGTCACCCATATCATATCTCCCAATCCATAAATTTATGGCGCAGTGGTTTACAAGTTCGTCCCCCTTTTCACATACAAAAAATTTCCAGAGTATCCCTACCCAGTTAGCCTATGTATCTACCCGTGGTTCACATGATGACCTGCATCTACAAAAATCAAGCCAGTGCTAGGCTACTTTGACTCAACGGACAATTGTGGTGAAGATGTTTCTTGTATTCTTGGACACCATTATCCCCGCATTCCAAACATTGTACTATAAGAAATCTCGGAATTTCATAATCATTCATGGCCATCAGAAGTGGAAATTCATCGACCCGGGGAAACCCTTGCATGACTATACAGACCATGCCCTCAGTGGATCTGCATATTGATAGCCTATGGCCCATCTACCAAAGGCAATATTTCCTCAGGTGTTACTTTTCCTAGCTTCGTACGCTTACTGGCCTCAAAGACCCCGCACCCCCTCTCTTGATTCCGGAAACCTCACAGTTACAGTTTACAACCCCCATCTCCCACCCTGTTCAGAGTATATCAGAGAATGTTAACTCAGTTATGATTCAAGTGATTGCAGCAATAGTTACCCAATGGTCCGAGCTCTATGACCACTAAACTAGGAGGGCTTCGTCCTTACCGCACGACGATAAACTGCATGGAGTGAAGGTACACCCCCGCACACAAGATAAATCAGAACAGGGAGATCTTTAAGCTTTAACAACAACCAATGGCGAATATGCCCAACATGTCCAGATATTTTCTTACCAAATGACAGACTTCATGGCCCAGACAATCACGGATCCTCATAACCATTCATGGCCATCAGAAGGGGAAAGTTATCAACCTGTGGACACCTTTTCATGACTATTCATACCATGCCCTCAGTGTCTCTACATATTGATAGCCCCTGGCCCGTCAACCAAAGGCAAGATTTCCTCAGGCGATACTCTTTCTAGCTCCATACGCTTACCGGCCTCAGAGCCCCCATATCATTTCTCTTAATCCAAGAAGCACTGGAACCATGATTTACACCAATCAACCCCTCCCCACATCTTGGGCATTCCAAGATATTCAAGCCCAGTTACATTCTGATTAAGAGAAACCTTTACAACTACGTCCTTACTGCATGAAATTAAAACGGCACGGAAAACATTATGTCCGCTTGGAAAAAGCTGAAAATACCTAGAATTAAACATCTAGGGAAATTCCACCAACTACAAGAATTTTCACTGGTTTTAAAATTCCCCTTGTCTTCACTACATGACATTAAAACTGCATAGCATCAGCAAAAAAATGCCCCCCCTGTCCTCACTGAATGACGTTAAACTTCACAACATCCTTTAATAATGCTCCATGTATTTACCGTATGACGTTAAAATGCATGGAAGCCATCCTTGACACATTACGTTAAAAAATACGGTCAAACCTGTCATGGTTTCAATATGGAATGGAGGCTTTTATCTATCCCTAAGTGCATAGTTCAGACCAGCAGAAAACACAGTCTCACCCCAACGTGAGAAGGAATGACTTCACCCATTCTCGGGAAATTTATCCTAGATGTTTCTCCCATATCTAGGCACCCTCTCCTAATAAACCATACTCTGTGCTAAGAAAAATCCGAACTCTCATAAACCACCCCTGGTGGTCCCGAATCTCAAACTTCCTTGAAGTTTCCCAGCTATCGGGAGAATGCAATCACTGACCAAAGGACACCTTTGCATGACTATGCATACCATGCCCTTAGCCTCTCTACATATTGATCTCCCCTAGCTCGTATATCAAAGGCAATATTTCCTTAGGCAGTGCTTCTCTCTGTACTTCTCTTGGACTTTGAGCCCCCATATCCATCCAAGGATTTGGAAACCTTCTGAGCAGCAGTTTACCAACCTCTTTCATAACCCTGCCTGAATATAGTGGAACGTCTCTGACGTGATTATCGAGAACCAGGAGAATCCATTCCACTTTGAAGAATGTCCCGGCTGCATGACATTAATATTCCCCAATCCCCAATCATCCTCTGCGCTAACAAAATGCGTAGGACAGGGACCTTGGGTCCACACTCTTGATTGATACATATGTTCTCAAACCCTTTCAGACATCTCATACCATTTCCGAGCCACCCCCGGTGATTTTCATAATTCTCCAAGCCACCCATGGTGGTTTCCATAAGCCGAACATCCATGAAATCCTTAGGCCATCAGAAGTGGAGAGTCAATGACTTAAGGACACCTTTGCATGACTATGCATACCATTCCCTTAGCAGCTCTGCATACGGATCACCCCTGGCCCGTCTACCGAAGGAAATATTTTCTTGGGTGTTGCTTGTCCTACCTCTACACGCCGATACGGCTCCCATGCCTTGAGACATGCCCTGCATGTCATTCAAATCTAACCATTTTCTCCCCATGTGCGTTTGAAGGATATTGAGACATCTTTTAATCAACCAAACCTTATTGGGGCCCTCACCCCACCATATCTGGTCAAAGCTGTTCAACCTAAAACATCAGTAATGATAGTCTTGTTGTCGAGACTTTAAACCGATCACAAAAAGAGAAACAAATCTTGTTAGGTCGAAAACCCGAAAAGGGAAACCTATGAAAAAGTCGGGCCATACCCGCTGGGTCCACACTAAATGAACCCAGAAAAAATTAGGGTATTAACAGAATAGACAAAAATTATGTGGGGTTTTTCTACAAAACCCTAGAAATAGTTGAGCTGTGCTCACTGAGTCTCTGGGCTCAGGAAAAATTTAGAGCATTGTCCAATCAATCATCCAAGTTTCAAGACCACTCTACATAAGAATGGCCTCCTCTTCATTCCGATCAGACCCCATTCCGATGGGGGGCATTTGTTGGGTCCTGAAAAATCTGCGAAGGAAAATGAGAATCCTCTTTAATCCAAGTGAGTTTCTACCCAATTTCCCCCTAAAGAATTGGGGAAAAGTGTAGAGAATACTGAAAGGATGGCACAAGACAAAATGGACCGCAGACCAGTCCAATGATAATAGTATGCGGCTGGTTCCGCGAAGCACCCCCCTCTGCGGACCGCTGTTGTTTGAGGAACTAGGCGGGGATCCTACGTTGGCGCAAAGCAGGACAGGCACCTACTCGGTCCACCATCACGATCCACCCCAGCCGAGAACTGCATCAACATGCCCGGGCCGCATCCACTATCATTCGCAGAATGGAGGAGGAACCTTGCACGGCCGCGTATCACTCCCCGAGCTAGTTCGGTTCACAGGGGTGGAGCGTTCAATGCCCCCCACGAGTTGCGGATTGACTAAGTCATCCATAAACCGGGTTTCCAGTCATGGGCCTCTGCAAAAGGCACTGCATGACCACATATACATCTCTTTCCCCACTCTATAAAAGGAGATGGAGCAGGTAGAGTAGAGAAGGGATCATATTAGGGTGGAAAGATTTCAGAGGAAGGAGTTTAGGATTTCGCAAACGGAGAAGTTCCAGTTCACGAACCAGAATAGGTATAAAGCTGGAAACGAATTAGTAAGGAACCGAAAATGCATAATAACTTGGTAAACTGTGAACATAAAATTACAAAGAAAAGCAGAACACGAACCATGGCCCCTCCGCGGAAGCACTCCCTGCAGATCCGGGAGTTTATGCCCCTTTTCCGATCCGTCACACCTCGTAGCACCCTCCTATGCAGGTGAAGCCCTGACCGACGAACATTGGACCGGCGTAGCCCATGGCCGCCACTACTGGCGTGGACCCCTCCGTGTACCAACCTAGTACTCGGGTCTAACCCAAAGCCGCAAACCACCCTAGTTCACAGGATTCCCATCAGTTCGCAGACCACCCTATTTCGCGGACGGCCTCTCCAGCAGCTTACCACCTCCCTACGTGAAGGGTGCCACCCCTTATACACCTGTGTCGCCCGCCAAATCCTTTGTATTTCCCATTCCCCGAGCTAGATAAAATCCTTCCAATCTGGCCTGATCCTTCGCAATACCCTCATTGGCCCATTCATCAGCCCCGATCCGAGGCCTCCACCAAAGCCACCGAACCTGTGTGATGTAGCCTTCAGGCGCATCAGTGTGCCGTTTTGAGTTCACATACCCACGGTAAGAGATGAAGAAGGGGTTTCTCCGGCCCTTGAGAAGATTCTTGAAGCATTTCTGAGTTCACATACCCACGGTAATAAGAATTATGAGCCTGAGAGTCCCCGTTATGCCCTTCCACTTGTTAGGACGAGGGCACTTCTCCCCTCCCCAAGGTGTGGTGGACTACCCATCATAAGGAAGCACCCATGCACCTCTTTACTTCCCCGGTGCAAAGAACCAGGATGGGAGATGAACATGGGGATACCCTTTCCCTATTCCTCTAGGATTTTCCATCAATGGGCGTTCATCTCGGAGTAAGCCCCGACTTTTTGGGCCGCCTCACGCGTAAGACCCATCGCACTTCCCACGGACGCACCTTTTGCAACATGATTGTCTGGTCCCGGATGCCTCTTGTTTCTCACACCAAGCATGACTCATGTGGGCATAGAGTTATCATCAACCATGAAATCCTCTCCTAGGCCGCCTCAGAGTGTGAGCTCCCTGCCCATCTGAACTATGTTGACTTTGATTCCCCACAACAGGGATACGTCGGAAGCCTCCAAGAGGTTCAAGCCCGATCACCATCAGACCCCCGGGTCCACATTCACATTGGTTCTCCGACATTACCATTCTAATTACATGGAATTTGATCCATGTCTCCTAAGAAGGGTACGTAGGAAGCCTCTCGGAGGTTCAATCCCAACACCCGGGTGATCCGACCATCTTCATGTCGGTTCACCACACCAACCCCGGGCAGCCTAGAGCGTAAGCCCCATACCAAAACAAACTATGAGAATTATGATTCCTCTCGAAGGGATACGTGAGAGGCCCCTACCACGGGTTTTATCAAATGCTCGGGTCATTATCTATCCCCCCTGGATGACAATAAACTCCAGAGTGTCTGGTTATGAGTCTTTAAATCAGTTCCATCTCAATGAGTCCAGACTCCTCTGGATCATTAATCCAACGAGGGATGCTAAACCTCAGGCATAAATGATTCTGAACCCCTGCATCCTGCTGACCATCACCAAACAGGAGTAAAATGTGGATACTATGCTTGGGTATAAACCAAAGATTCACAAACATATGAATACGTATTAAATCTATAAGAGAGTCCCAGAAAAGGTAATAGTTCCCCCCCAAAATGGTGCGATGAGCCTGAATTCCCATCCTCTCGACCAATGTCAGTTCTTAAGCATCATTGGTCAAACCACCCAGCGAATGCCTACCATTGGAAAGAAGGTCCACGTATTGCAAGATATGGAACCGTTGGGCGTTTTGAGGCAAAAATGATGCACCCGATATGAGTGATTAGGCAGAACCCATTCTACTCTAATCAACCATCGGGTTACACACGTTTCTCCCCCATTACCACGTCGTACGCCGCGAGACAAAAAATGGTGAACTCGGCGTGAATCTTTAACCAAGCATGACGGATTTATCCTCCCACCCTGTGCCCCCTTTATACCCACAAGGAGGGCCAAACAAGGTCATTAATTACGCATGGGGTCATGAGATGCTGCTTTGACGGGTTTTCTATTTGTATTTGTTAAAATGTTTTACAAGTACCACTCAAAACTACCTTCGATCCAATGAAGCCAAGAAGGAACGCACAGGCGCATGATTCCATCAATCCAAGGACCGGACTTCCTCACCAACGGAGGACCCCATCACCTACCCAGCGTCTTCAATGCTAGGTCTCAGATGCATTGATCCGAGAGTACCACGTTAACAGTAGTCTACCAATGGTGGAGGCAGCCATGCATTCCCTCCAATCTGCGAAGACCCACAGGTTGCCTGCCCAGCAGCGGCTGAGAAGGCAGATCCAGACGACTTCTATTGTCGTCTCAAACCGTTTCAAGAGTCTATCCCTAGAACGAGACAATGCGTACCTCCCTTATCTTTGGGAGGCGGATGAGGTCGATGTTGAGGAAATCATCCCCACTGAATGGGGGTTCCACTCCAAAGACCCCTCCGGAAGATGCCATCGCGGTCAGTCCACGACTCAATATCCTCACGCAAAGGAGGATGTAGCCCCGAGGATCCAGGCCCATGCTCCTCGAGCTCCGGCCCCTCGGACCGCCCGACGAGGGCGACAAACATACAAACAGGGACCATTCATCACCCTTGTCCCTGAGGAGGAGCTCCGCTTCCAAGTCACATAGATGTCTCATGAACAGGCACATAAACCTGTTCACTCCTCCAAAGCACGCCATCCAGACAAGGTGGCATCATACGAGCAGGCGCGCATCCCCGCCGAGCTCTATCAAGCTCGTCGCTCACACAGGATGGCACCTACCCGGGAGGCACCTCTCCCTGCCTAGGGTCGTGAAACCCACCAACCCGACGTGGTGGCGACCCAGCGCCTGCAGGACCAGCTCCTAGTAGATGATCTTGATGCCTACCATCCCGGCAAGGTGGTGATCAACAAATCCCTCCATTCAAATGTGGCTGAAATTAATAGGCGGGCACGTCTCTTTGCCAATAAAGGCCACCGAATCGATACGGTGGGAATACAACATATGTTGTGCCAGATCCCTGTGGATGCAAGTAGATTCTTCCATCCTGATGTGGTAGAAAACGGAGAGATAAACAGGCATATCCCAGCCTAGGGGAAGATTCATTCACCAGCCTCGACACAAAAGAATTGTCAGTACCACTGACCACCGGAGGACCGGAGCAGGATATTCCTACTCCGATATCGGAATGGGCCTTTATAACCGTTCCATCCAAAGATGTATCTCTACATATCCTGGCAATGATGGAGGATCAAGTATCGATCCCAGATCATATCTTGTAGACTTTCCATATTTTAATTGCATCTATGGAAAAAAAACAAGGACTCGGGCCCGTGAGCCCGTCTCCCCAATTGAGGCGATTCATCTAAGAGACCAGATAACCACTTCAAAGAAGATCTGCATCCTTGCTTTGTAGAGACCCAAAGTTTGACATACATGGACATTATATTACTTTGGCGGAATATTTAATACATTAAAAAAAAACAAAACTCAAGGATCGTAATAGTTTAGTGTCTTTGGAAACTTGGAATATAAACTTCTAATCAAGTTGAAAGATCTTCAATAACTCCCATAACGATCTTCCCCTTTTTGTTTCCTTACATAAAACCTTTATTTATTTCCTAGAGAAAATAAAATGTAAAAAGAGTGAGCTCAAATGCTTAGTAAGGGAAAACATAGAGTACATAAAACAATCCATAAACATTTGAAAGAAAAAACTTGAACATGAAATTTAAACATCAGAATCTTGAGCAAAGACATAAATCGTGGAAGTACGTAAGGCATATATCATAATGGAACATCAACCATGATAAAATATAATGGGAATAAAACATGTATTTGTGGAAACCATTCAGCACATGTTATGATTTCCATAATATCCAAGGCATTGCTTCCAAGACCATCTTAGTGGACAAAGTCCCTTTCTAAATCGAGTTCACTCCTCATTTCAGTCCTGTAACACTGAACCAGATTAAATTACCGTTCCAGCCATGTCTGTCTCATGAGATATAAATATTTACCCAATTCATTGGATGGATATATAGGTCCCACCCATCTTATAATGAAATCATTCTTACTTGTGCCACAACATAAACATAAATCATTCATCATAACCCAAAGAATAAAATGGGTTTCATAAACATCATTCCATCATCACATAATCCATATAAAAGAAATGGATATCATTTCTTAATAAGAAATGTAAAACCATGTAAATCATAGAGACATTATACTTGAAACATACATATGAAATAATTTCATCTTAGATGAAGAATGGTTTTGATAAAGCACTTGAAATGAATTCTTGAGTAAAATATCCTTTCTTCTTCAAAATAATTTTCTTTTCAAAAAATTTCATGCAATTTTAAAAGAAAATGATTTTTTTTGAAAATAGTCATGAAATATTTTGGAGGAAGCTTCATGAAAATAAGGCTTTATAAAATCGTAAAAATTCGTTTGTGCCGTATAAGTTAAAAAAAATTCTTCTCGTACTTTTTCTGGAAAAGTCAAAAAGTAGCCTGTAAAAGATAGATTCCATACATACCAGTAGTAAAAGTCACAAATGGGTAAAAAGGACTATAGAAGCCGAAAAAAAGTCCGTAACTCCTAGAAGAAGTTTCGATAGGGAAAAGCGAAGTCATATTCGGAATCAGAGGCCCGGGAAGTGGTGCGCGAAATAAAGGAGGGCTTGCGTGAAATCAAGATGTGTGCGCGAAGAATTCCCGGGGTTCGCGTAATCGAGCCACTGGTACGCATAATTTTGCTTGCCCTAGTACCGCGCGGTGAAGCTTTGCGCACCGAAGGTTCCCGTCGCGGAAACTTTCGCACGCTACCTGGATTCTGCGCCGGCTGATGCCTATAAATAGAAGGCGACCTTAGACGGTTTGGGGGCTGAGGAATTCGGATTGGCTCCCATGCACACAATTCGACTCCCCCTGCACGCAATATGACTTCCAGCTAATCCTCATTTTCATGAAACCTTGCCCTGGGGTTCGCCTTTGTGCGCAACTCCACTGGCTTAAGTGAATTTGCCTCCTTCTCCAGGTACTTCCCTTGTGCACGATCGTTTTCCCTTGCACGCAATCCCCTTCTACGCGCGCAATACCTTGCGCGCAATCACCTATCCGCATAATACTCTGTCCCTATTTTGCGCCATCCCAATGCTTTGCGCGCAAACCTTCCTTTTGCGCGCAACACCCAGAACCCCTTTACCTTGACACCCCTTGGCTGCCTTTCCGCACTGGCACCTGATGTCTTCCCTGCCGGGCATGCACGCCATGCGTTGGTTTCCCGTACGGCCTTCCAGGCTCGTACGAAGTAACCTCAAGGTCTATTGGGCAGTGTTTCCCATTATGTTGCTTTGCCTTATGCTTCTCCACATAGGCACGCTAACAGCTATTGCTTTTTTGCATAGCCATGATAACGTGGACCCCACAATGGTTCGCCCTGTGGCCCCCCTTCACTATGGCCTTGCCGATGCCATCCCTCCCACAAAGGGCAGAGGGAATTGGGCATGTAAGCCCTAGGGGTGTGAAGCGAACCCACCTCATCCAAGTTTCAGGACGTTAAACTGCTAAGCACCTCATCCTTAACACATGACGTTAAACTGTGGTCCGACACCATGCTTCGCACGCAGGGTCCCCCCATCTCGGACATTTTTTATCCCTCTCGTCTCCACAGGAATGGAATCTTCTTCGCATGGAATGAGATCCTCCTTGTCGGAGTGGCGTTTGTCCATAGGGGAAGGGCTGCCTCAGAGCATAAGCCCCTAGCCTATCTTATGGAAGGTTTCACCCATGCACCTCCGTACTTCCCCCTGCCAAGGATAGTAGAGTCCCTTTCCCACTGTGCATTGTTTCACCACAAGCCTCCACTCTAGAGTAATCCCCGACACCCAGGGCCACTAACAACGCGTAAGCCCCTGTTTCCTCTTTGGGCCGCTCCACGCGTAAGTCCCATTCCGCTTTTGACGGACGCACCCTTCGCGACATGATCGTCTGGTCCCTGCTTCCTCTGGTTTCTCACACCGAGCATGACTCACATGGTCTTAGAGTGCGCATCGACCATGACATCCTCCTATGGTCCGCCTCAAAGAATAAACCACATACCAGCGAACTACGTGGACTTTGATCTGTGCTATCGTATGGTACGTAGGAAGCCTCCATGAGGTTCAACCCCACCACCCAGTCGTTCCGACCTCTCCACGTTGGTTCCCCAGCCACCATGGGCCACCTCAGAGCGTAATCCCCATATCCACCATGGGGCACCTCAGAGCGTAATCCCCATATCCACCGTGGGCCGCCTCAGAGCGTAAGCCCCATATCCACCCTGGGCATCCTCAGAGCGTAACCCCCATATCCACAATGGGCCGGCTCAGAGCGTATGCCCCATATCCACCATCGGACGCCTCAGAGTGTAAGCCCCAGATTCCTCATCCCGCATGACGTTAAACTGTATTCCCTCGTCCTGCATGACGTCAAACTGTATCTCGTTCCGCATGACGTTAAACTGTATCTCGTCCCGCATGACGTTAAACTGTATTCCCCCTCTTGGGTCGTCTCAGAGCATAATCCTCATGCCTCACACCCATGTCTCATCCCGACTTCCCCCCTCAAGACCACGTTCCTTGGGAAGCTCATGCCCTGGCTTGGAGATCTTACTTCCTCCAGGCTCTAATCCATGCGTCCAATCTCACAGGTCGCCTTTTCAGGTGTCCCACGGTATCACCGAACTAAGCGGACTTTGATTCCCTTCCATGGGGATACATAAGAAGCCTCTACGAGGTTCAAGCCCATCACTCCATCATCCATCTTGATCCTTACCCGGGCCGCCACATCCCGTTGAGATCATGCCACTCCATCCCACTCCATAGTATCTGGGAAGCCGCCCACATGCTGGCCCCAACATCGGTGTTCCCCCAAGGGGGTCCTTAAATCTAATCCACTCTCAGTGTTTTGATCAGTCCGATCTGTCTCCGCAAGACGTTAAACTCACGGCATACCTCATGTCAAACATGGAATGCTGAGGAGAACCTCAGATGGTACACAATTCCCCATGTTCGATGTGGGATGCCTCGGGCTTCCGCGCCCTCGAGAAGACCTGTGATAAGGGACAGAAGACAGTCATGGTGATCCCCAGCGTCAAGACATGCCAACGACACCCCAACGTGACCATTCTCCTCACCGAATGTTGCTTCCCTCGACAAGACCCCTTGGAGTGTCTCGACGGAAGAAGCGTAATTAACTGGCGTCCATGCAGATATGGCACCGGGAACGAGCTTCACGAACCTGTCTTAAATCTATGAGGGAGACCCGGACTAGGTGACGAGCTCCGAGGAGGAATACACGGAATGAAGAACCAAAAATCCCATCATACTGGTTTCGATCAAGGAGTAGACGTCCCTTAATAAGGAACGGATGTCGCCCACCTTTGGAAAGCAGGAATGCAGGGTCGCGAGCCGCATGTCCTCCCACGTGTGACAGATGAGTGTGCGCGCCCCAGCGTAAAAGCGTTGGAAATAGAAAATGGTGAACCCGATGTGAATCTGTTCTCCTCAATATGGGGACAGGTAGCGTTTGGGATGTCGGAAGATCAGCATGTCACCAGGTCCGGGTACCTATTACCGGGATG
This sequence comes from Viscum album, assembly GCA_963277665.1. Taxonomy (NCBI): domain Eukaryota; kingdom Viridiplantae; phylum Streptophyta; class Magnoliopsida; order Santalales; family Viscaceae; genus Viscum; species Viscum album. The sequence continues at coordinate 1,812,126,847 of OY728129.1, read as the reverse complement.
TGAAACCTGCCAGGGGTTGAGGCAGTTAGGATGTTGTGCACTCCATCCTGTGACGTCGTCAGCATGGATCCCTCTCGCCGACCACGAAAGGCGGAATGACGCTGGGATATTGGTTGTCGATTTCTTTTCCTATTAGTACTAATGGGTTCATCTCCCTGCATCCAGGAATCAGATCACTGCATCCGGAGCTCGATCGCCACCTGCCCACCGGCGCAGGGGCAGGGGCAGTACCGACATGGCAACCCCGAGCGGTCTCTCCTTTTCCACAGTCACTTCAGCTCCGATTGCCATGAATATCGAGCGGTCACGCCCCCTCTCCCCATTATAAATCATCCCGCGTAGGGTGATCCATGACTTGGTTCGTAAGTACGACGAGGAAGGGATCATCCCCACTAGGGGCCTGGCTCGTTTGGATCTTGAGGTGGTTGCACCTCACTATCGTCGCTGCCCCCGAGGGCTGTGCAGGGAGCCGCCGCTCCCCTCTCCGATGTTCAACCGCTTCAAGAGCCTATCCCCGGAGCGCCTTGCCACATCCGTCCCCTACGCCAATGAGTTGGGGGTTGTCCGGGTCCGCCCGATCGGAGACCCGTCCCAGGGGTTAATAGCAAGAACCCCCACCTGGCTACGTCGACGTCATCACCCAGATCCCCGGGCTGAGGACCAGGAAATCTTTGTGCCCGCTCCACCGGCTCCAACCAATCTGACCCGACTCCAGCGTCGGGCACGAGCGGAAGAGAATGCCCATCCTGGGGCACCAACCTCAACAGCCATTGTGGCCCGAGCCGCTGCTGACTCCTGCTACCAGGCCCCTACACACATTGAGCAGGGGCAGTCACATGCCCGACTAGGATCGAGGCCTTGACCGCCCTACATGCAGGTTGGGTCGACTCTCCCGGTTGCGGGCACATACAATGGCCACCGCGGACCAATCTGCAGTAGTTCCACCCATCATGAAGCCTCATTCTATGCCACTGATCTGGAAAGCCGAATACTTCTTCGCGACAGCCACGCTCTGGGTATGAATCCTTCCAGCGCCAACTGCAATAGGTATGATTTCACTTCCCCTACCACTGGCCGCGATTATGGAGCCGTTGCGTCTCCAGTCACTCACTCACATGGAGGTCCTCCCTATGTCCCTTTCAACATCTGTCCCGGTGCTTCCCACACCCCGGCCTTCAGTCCCCTCTGCCCCAGCACTATTGCAGCTAGGGGAATCCTTGAAATAAATCATCCTTACCCTGAGGAGCCACCCAGGGGAAGGAAGGTGGGGCATCGTCGCCGTAGGAGGAATGTCAGGGCAGTTTGGATGGAAATTGGATCGATTCGTTTCTTGGACTCTGAGGCAGAGTATGACTCTACGGTGGAAACTTCCCCTCGTCCCTCTGAGTCAAGGGAAGGGATGGGGATGCGGTGCGTCAGTCTCATACTCCCTGAATGTGAGATCCATATGATTCCCTCCTCCCTTTGAAGGAATATCCAGGAGGACGAGGACTTGGCGTACCCCCATGGGTCAAACCCGTAGTTATCACTGGCCTCCCCGAAAGAGCCTTCCACCTTAGTAACGGAGGGTGGGGGACTTTTCTAGGGACATAATAAAGAGTCACAAGGCGACACAACCTCAGTGAGCATCGACGCTATGACAGGAGGCCAATTCACTGGCCCATCCTACCGCGATGTGGCAGCCAGGGCACTGAAGCCCTTGGAGGACGACTCAGGGATCGGCGGCCAATCAACCTGTTCACTGTATTCCCCACCAGCCAGCCCACTGGCCCGGAGACCTTCCTCGGATTCATTGCTAGCTCCCCAGCCATTCTCATTTGATGAGCTGGGGCAGCAAGGTCCGGACCCCGAACCGGAGTCATGGAGCTTATGGACTGTCGTCACAGCGGGCCACTTCCCCGAGAAGTTTTGGCCGGTCGCAGGATCAGATTTTGATATGCCAGAGGTGCTCACCCGAGGAGAGTTTGAATGTTTATGCAAGACACTACAGTTGACTCACTCCCGTCTTCACCATCAGCTAGCACCTTATCCCGGGAGTCAAGCACATCTCGAGGATATCGGTGAGCAGTGTCATCGGGTCAACCTGGCAGCGCTCCCTGCGGTTCGGCACCCCGAGTCTCCTGGAAACCACAGGGCCTTCCAGCAACAATGATTTTAGAGTTTTAAAGAACTCCTCATGGTTATCAAGGAAGCCACCCCCACGCACACATCCGCGGATGGGGGCAGTACGATGCCCTTCTTTTCTATGCGATCCGCCGACAGCCCGATTCACCGGGCGGCCCTGATGGAATATCTCCAAAGGCAGTGGCAGTCAATATGGATGACCTTTAAGATGAGGGAAACAGTGTGGAGATCCTCGATGGGGACTCACCCCCTGAGGAAAAGCTGCCACTGGACCCGTTTGGGAGGATTACTCGCCACCAGAGGAGCCTTCTAGGTCTCCCCACACCCACTGAGGCACTGACACTAAGCCGAAACATCGGCAAGGGTAAAGAGAATGTCGGGGCTGTCAGGCTCGCTGACCCATCTGCCTCAGTGTAGAAGACAAAGGAAGACTCTGACAAGGCCATTCTACACCTGCAGCTTGCTGAGCAAAAAAGGCTTGTTGATGAGCTCTTGGCCGAATGCATTGCAGAGCGGCGGCCTGACTTCGGTAATCCTAGGTCGGGACAGCAGGGGTAGGAGCACCTACCCCTTGCAGAGATTCCCCCAGGAAACGACAACCATGCCGCGTTCGTCAACAGGGGAGAGGCCAAAACCCATGGCAAGAGGGCACGATACGTCTTGTTGAACCCTCCCGAGCGGCGGGATCACCTAGGGGACCATACTCGGTTTCCTCCCGTTGCCCTGAGAGTCGCTCCGCCAGCCGCCCCGCGAGCTGCTGAGCTTGACCACCAGATTGGAGAGCCCAACAATGTGATTTTGATTAGAGATCCCCGTCAGGATAGGAATCCATGTCCGAAAGATCTGATGGAAGTACTCATCGCCCTCTTGGAGGCCCTGGAAACTCGGAAGGTGGAAATCCCACCGGACGGCAAGCCATACCCAGCATGGGTGGATGATATGCTGGCCCTGTCGGGATTTGGGAACCCCACCTTCTCCCCCTTTAACGGGAGAGGAGACCCTCCATAAAACCTGGCCCACTTCAACTCGAGGTGTGAGCCAATGTTAGAGACTCTGGTGCTGTAGGAGGCTGCCAAGCTCCGTTACTTCGTTCAGACACTGCAAGGACCAGCCTTTGTCTGGTACATCCAGTTCCCTGTTGGATCTGTGACTAGCTGGGAGGACCTTCACCGGAAATTCCTCTACCAGTTCAGTTCCACAACTCGGAAGACGAACATTACAGACCTCTTCAGGTGCAAAAAAAGGCCCGATGAGCGGTTTGCGGACTTCGTCTCCGGGTGGAAGGGGCTCATGTACTCCCTTGACATGCCACTAACTCAGGAGAAATTATGGAAAATGTGTGTAGGGAACATCAAGGCATAGCTGGTTTCTTCTCTGATCACTCAGAATTACCCTGGAGGGTTCCAGGATTTCTCCGACAAGGCTCAACGCCTCGAAGACGCCCTACAACAGGCTAGTCAGGCACGCCCGCTGCCTCTTGTAATCCCTGCAAGGAGAACCGCCAGAGCGGAGCCTGCTACTGTAGCCCAGATAGAGGCTCCCAGACAGCTAGAGTTGCTACCAGTAAGGCCAGCTCAGCAGCCCCATAGGGGTCTATCCCCACGGGCACAGCCTCCGGCCCAACAACGACCACGTCAAAATCGGCAGGCGCCTCCACGTGATGCACCGCCACCACCCAGGTGAGATAATCAGGCGCCACCTCCTCGGCATGCTCCTCCGGCCCCTGGTCATGGTCAGCCTCCAAGAGACCCCTTTCTAGACAGAAGGAATCAGACTTACTCGTTTGATGAGGCCCAGGTCCCCGGCTATTTCCGTAGCGCCTTGGAGCAGAGGATTGTGCGGCTTCCAGAGTGCCGGAAGCCAGAAGAGGCACATCTCCCTGATCACCTTAACTACTGCCCTTATCACCGGATCCTGGGGCACACCATCCAATGATTACATGTGTTCAAGGACTGTCTCCAAGACCAGATTGACAACAACATATTCTAGTTGGGCCCAGCCTCGGCGCAGGTGGCAGGTATCTTCGTGAGATCAAATGAAAGCAACGACAATGAGGATGAGTGGCAGCAGGTTTCCGACCATGGGTCCCAGATGTATAATCACTGGATTTCCCGTAGGATGGTTGCCCATGCCCATGGCATCATCCGTGCCCGCCTGAGTCAGCCAGAGCCCTCAGAATCTGCGAGCACCACTTTGGCATCGTCGTCCCAGCCTACCTCTTCCCAGAAGAGTAAGTGGCGGCGCAAGAAGAAAGAATGTACCCTTCCAGTACCGTCATCTTCCTGCACACTTGGCGATTTTATCCCCCCAGAGATGGGGATCCCTCCGAGACTCTGTCCGGTAGTGGATGACTCCTCGAGTGAAAGCCCGGGGTATGCTTCGGTTAACACCGTAGAGTTGGTAAATACCTTTTTGGCTCCCGACGATGAGGAACGCCAGGTGGACTTGCCCTATGTCCCCAGCTGTCGCCAACGTCGGAGGAGCTATGGCTACGTGAATCACTGGGGCACGACAATCATCACCTCCAGCCAGGCCATGCACGCTACTGAGACTAGGCAGCAGGCCCGATACAGAGATCAGTGCACATGGTCCCCTCACCTGGCGTCGATAGGTTCACCTCCAGCACCGTTTGTGTTGCTGGATCAGGCGGGATGACCTCGTCCATGTTGCAACTAGCCCTGCCCTGCCACCGGCCAACTACAACCTTCCGGTCCTAACGCGACAGCCACCTCCCGGGCTTCGACTAGTGAACAGCGAGACGTGCCTAGTACCAGTCAGTCACTGGTACCGCCGGTAGGCCCGTAATGCCTCCAATCATAGAGCGACCTCTCGTAAGTAGAAGCTCTCATTTGGCTCGAAATTATGATGCTCTGATGCACCTCGCCGAAATCTCAGCAAGGCTTTCTATCCTTGAGGCCCTTCTCCTGTCGTCTGAAATGTAGGAGGCGCTCGCCGAGGCTCTAAGGAGCCCCCTCCAGTTTGAGATGGAGGTGGTGGCCGCAGAATCCTTCCACACTGAGGTGATTGAGGACACCAAATGTCAGGAAGTTATCTCATTTTTCGGTGAAGATGAAGACCCTCCCATATAGGGGAACAATCACCCACTATACATCACCAGCCAGTTCAATGGCAAGGATGTTCTCCGCTGTCTTGTTGACACGGGTTCTGGTATTAACCCCATCCCAACTCGGACACTGCGGAAACTGGGGTTGTCTGAGGATGATTTAACTCCCTCCGACCTCAGGATCCAGGGGTATGAGAGGACTGATAAAACTCCACTCGCCATGATTCTTCTGAAGACCCAGTTCAACGGCCTAATTGAAAATACCGAATTCATGGTTGTCTCTCAGGACACTGCCTACAACGCATTAATGGGAAGTCCATGGATCCACCTTCACGCAACGGTCCCCTCCTCATATCACCACTGCCTCAAATACTCCCTTAAGGGTCGAGTGGGCGTGCTCCAAGGAGATAAGTCTCCTTTTTCCTCTTGTGAAGCCCGTTATCTGGAAGATGATTATTACAAGAGCAAGGAAAAGCAGATCCTGGCAGGTGAGGTAGAGCCCGCCACTGTCGCGAGTGGTCCCTGGACAGGTTTGGACGATGCATATGTCTTCACAATCCATCGGTTGGAGGCCAAGACCCCCGACATGGGGCAGTGCTTTATTGTTTCGGGTACCAGAGGAAGGTATATTTCCGGGTCCAAATGACGGCAGGAAATCACATTGTACTCTTACACCATCCAGGATCAGGTGATCCCCGAGCCTCCTACCCCTGTACAATATCGAGATGTTGGGATCATGGAAACGGCAGTACGTCATACATGTATGTTTAATCGGGCAGGAATCGATTGGCTCAAGACAACATGCCACTACTGCTTTGATGTCATAAAGTGTGGCCCCTTGGGCCAAAGGCCAGATGGGATTGGATCAACTGCCTTTTTCTCCATGGTTTCCACGGTCCATGGGTCCCCTGACATGGCAACCTCTTTCGTCCAAGCCGGCACCAACTTCCCATCAGGGTCTAGCAGCCCTAAAATGGCTCCCCCCGTGGATGATCCTTCCACAAGCGGAGAGGAGGACATGGAAGATTCTCCTCCTGCCTTTGAGGAGGGCATCCCCACCACGGTTGACGAGTTAGTGCAGGTGAAACTCGATAGCAAGGCGGTCCCAAGACCCACATTGGTCAGCGCCGCTTTGCCCACCGAGGAATGACAACGGCACGTAGACTTCCTCAGACAACACCATGATGTGTTCACCTGGAGTTATGATGAGATTCCAGGACTAGATCCCCAGTGAACCGTCCACCACCTTGTCCTTCCAGCAAACCATCGCGGGTTCAAGACGCCTCCTAGAAAGATGCACCCCTCTCACGGTGTCATGGTTGAGGTCCAAGTTGATAAGCTCATCAAGGCCAACTTCGTCAAAGAATTCCATTACCCCAGGTGGCTAGCCATCATTGTGCCAGTCAGGAAGAAGAATGGAAAGATCAGGGTCTGTATCGACTTCCGCGATCTCAATCGCCACTATCCGAAGGATTATTTTTCCCTTCCTATGACAGAGTTGTTGATTGATGCCACGGCTGGGTTCCAAGCCCTTTCCTTCATGGATGGGTACTCCGGGTACAACCAGATCCGGATGACCCCCGAGGATGAATATTTCACTGCCTTTAGGGCCCCTAGGGTACTTTCTACTACTAGATTATTCCCTTCGGCCTAAAGAATGCAGGTGCCACCTATCAACGGGCCATGCACCACATATTCAAGCTGATTCTCGGGACACTGGTGGAGTGCTATGTGGATGACCTGGTGGTTAAGTCTCGTCAGTGCCAGGACCATCTCAAAGACCTTGAGAAAGTGTTCGGCTTCCTCCATTCTTTCCACTTGAAGATGAACCCGTTGAAGTGTGCCTTCGGGGTCAGCTCTGGAATGTTTCTTGGCTTCATTGTTAGGTATCGAGGCATCGAGATCGACCCAGACAAGATCAAGACCATCAGTCAGATGTCTCCCCTAAGTAATATTTGGGAGCTGAGAGGCCTTCAAGGACACTTACACTATATACGCCGATTCATCGCAAATATGCCCGGAAAGTGTAATCCCTTTTCCCGGCTCATGATGAAGGGCGCCACCTACGAATGGGACGAAGAGTGTCAGATCACTTTTGAGGAAATCAAGCAGTATCTGCTTCAACCTCCGGTCATGATGCCATCAATTTTCGGAAAGCCACTGGTCCTTTACGTGACCGCCCTGGAGCGATCCCGAGGAGCACTTCTCGCCCATAAGAACAACGAGGGAACAGAGAATATCCTCTACTACCTCAGCCGCATGCTCCTCGACGCGTAAATTAAATATTCCCCCATCGAAAAGAGCTGCCTGGCGCTCGTATTTTCCTCGCAGAAATTGCGGCAATAGTTTCAGCACCACGATGTACTGCTGGTCTCTTAGGTAGACCCGTTGAAATACATCCTGAACCGACCTATGTTGACCGGCCGATTGGGGCGCTGGGCGGTGATCCTCTATTAGTTCGACATTAGGTTCGTACCTCAAAAGGCTATCAAAGGACAGGCATTGGCAGACTTCTTAGCTGCCCACCCATCCTCTGTGAGCCAGCCACTGGATCTAGGCTTTCCTAATGAGGTAATCCCCTCAGTTGATCATTCCATCCCATGCTGGAAGATGCACTTCGACGGTGCCTCCCGGAGCCCCACCAGTAGAAGGCTCAACGATCCTAGGCTTAACGGAGTGGGCCTGGGTATCGTCTTCATCACCCCGGAGCAAGTTGTTCTGCCGTATTCATTTCTGTTGTTAGAAGGCCGCACCAACAATGAGGCAGAGTATCATGCCCTCATTACTGGCCTCGATTTGGCTCTCGAGATTGACGTACCCCATCTGTATGTAAAGGGGGACTCCGAGCTAGTCATCAAATAGGTCAATGGTAACTATGCTGTCAGAAATCCGGAACTTGTTCCATTGCTGGAGTGCACCCTCAGTCTAATGGCTAAGTTCCCCTCTTGGCCAGAGGTCGTTCACATTCCCCGGTCGTGGAACATTTGAGCAGATGCTTTAGCCTTCCTGGCCGCATCACTTGTGGATCCCGAATAGGATGACCTAATCTTCCACATGGCGCACCAGAGAGTCATTTATCCTGTTATTTCGGAGGGCGATCGTGGCCCTTGGGTGAACCGTCTCACCGCTAGTTCCCCTATGCCAAGATCCCCAGGGGCTTCAGGCGCAGTAATCGGGACAATTCCTGACTGGAGGACACCCTTGGTTGAATATCTCCAGCACGGTAATCTTCCACCGGACCGAGCCGAGCGAGAACAAATCCAACTCCACGCGCCACAGTTCACCCTTCAGAGTGGTCCCAACCTTGAAAAGCTCCTTTATAGGCGCAGATTTGATGGTGGTATCCTCTGTTGTCTTCAAGGAGTCGAGATCCCACAGGTCATGCAAGAAGAGCATGCTGGTTCCTGTGGCACCCACCAGGCCGGGTCAAAGTTGTCCCACTAGATTCGGAGGCTGGGATACTTCTGGCGCTCCATGATCCATGACTGCATTTAGTATGCCAAGAGGTGTCATGCATGCCAAGTTCATGCTAACATTGTGCATAGGCCACCGAAGCTGCTCCATACTACCAAGTATTCTTGTCCCTTTGTAGTCTAGGGGTTGGATGTCATAGGATCTTACCCACCAGCGATGGCCCGCCAGTGCTGGTTCATCTTAACAACTGTGGATTTCTTCTTGAAGTGGGCGGAGGCAATCCCGCTCGGGGAAGTCAAGGCCTGTTCTATCGCTGACTTTGTGAGCTCCAATATCATCTATCGGTTTGGAGTACCTCACGCTATCCTCATGGATAACAGAACCAACATCCGAGCAGTCGAGCTGAAGAAATTTTAAGCTAAGTACAACATTCTCTCTAACCACACCTCCCGCTACCACGCGCAGGCGAATGGATAGATTGAAGCGTTTAACAAAACCCTCTCTAACATTATTCAAAATATGGTTGGTCCGAATAAGAAAATTTGGCCGGACAAGCTCCCCAACGCCCTTTGGGATTATAGGACGATGACTCGTAACTCCACCCAGGTGACTCCGTATTCCCTGGTATACAGAGCTGAGGCCCTCCTGCACATCGAGATCTAGTTGCCCTCATTACGCACGGTGGTCTATGACCAGCAAGCGCCAGATAGAGTTTCTGAAATCCATCTAGCCGAATTGGAAGTGCTGGACGAAAGTAGTCTTCGCGCTTTACATAACTTGGAAAGGCATCCGAGAAGGATGGATCGAGATTTCAATAAAAAGGTTCGCCTCCGCTCCTTCTTGCAAGGTGACCTGGTGCTGGCTCTCAGAACGCCAATGATTCCCGGCAGGAAACCACCAAAGTTGGAGCCCAAGTGGGAGGGGCCTTTTATTGTCCATAAGGTCTATCCCAATGGCGTGTATTCCCTGGTGACTATGGATGGTGAGCGCATAACTCCTCCCACCAACGCCAGGTTCCTCAAGCAGTACTTTGCCTAAGCATGCTGCAGGTCCAGCATGACCATAAACTGCACCTTGTTCCGAGTTCTAAGACCTAAAACTATGATTCATATTTCATCCAACATGTCGTTAAATTTTTCCTCTAGAACTACTAATGGCTTGATTCTTTTCCTAATGAGATACGTAGGAACGCCCATACATTTCATCTCGGGTCCAGCCCCAAGAGCGCCCAGACCTTCTGTCTTTGGGTCCAACTCAAGGTCTACTAATGCATCATTCCTAGCTCACCATTGGGACCTTAACCATAGGATTGTGTGGCATGGTATGGGATTATGTCCTCATTCACGTCGGGTTTGCAATAACTGCACCACGCGCACCCTGTTCTCAGGATCAGCCCTTCTATGTCATGTTTCCCATGACATTAAAAGGCACTGTCTAGAAGTACGTGTGGCTTGATTTCCATATTTATGGGATATGTAGGACCACCTGAACACTTAGATTTCTGGTCCATCCCTGTCTCTTAGGAGATCCCACGATCTTCCGGTTGCCTCGGTCTTTTGGCCTGCCCTTCCCTCGGGAATCCGCCATCTTTTGGCCGCTCTCAGACTGAGCCCTTCGACCCTTTCTAGTGGTCTGATAAGGTGTTCAGAGTACTCTGGTCTAGGACTTGGAGTGTCATATTCGACTTAGACAAGTTTTCATCCATTTGTCAAGATTCGTGTTCCCCTTCATTCAGGCCCCACCATCCTTCACACCTGGAGGGACCCCCAAGAACGACCTGGATACAACGCCTAAGGGCTCTCCTACCGTCACGGGCCAACTCCCCCAAGGGTTTTGGGTGAAAAATTGATTCAAATCTCGTGTTGCGAATATGGTCAGCGGTTGATACTCATTTGTTTGTCCCTACTTCTAGGCTAACACGATAGGATGTTGTGTTGTGAACATGGTCAGCAGTAATCCTTAGTCGTCACACCGGATTCCTCGGGCCTTGAATGTTGGTTGCATGATTCACATTGTGTTCCACCCCCACCGTGTCAAGGTGTAGTCTCGACACTCCTTGTACTAACCGTCAGTACACCCCCGGACAACAGACAGACCAAGCTACGTAACGGTGTCTCTCAGGGCTCCCGCGATTTGATCACTAGAGTATGTGCTTGGGTCTCTTCTCTACAGGTTGCGTGCAGCTTGACCCTCATCCCCATGGAGAACGAGGAGTCGCCCAGACATTGCGTTTTGGGTCCAGTATAGCTGGAAGCTAGCATCTCCTGCCCCCCCTGGTCCAAACCATACGACCATAAACTATGATGATATCGTCTTGGCCGCACGACGAAAAATGGCACCGCATTGTGATGACATCCCCATGGGGGACATCACGCCAGGTATTGGACGATTACCATGCCGTTTTCCAACGCCTATTATGTCTTGATTATTGTGGAGATTCCAGAAATTTCTACCCTAGGCCAGTTTCCCCAAAAAAGAAAAATCATTTACCTTCAAGAACAAACAAGACATATCAAATGCCACTTCTTTTGGTGTGAGGGCTAGACCCACATGAATCCTTCATCCTTTGTACAGGCACCATATCACGCCATGCTTCCTCTCAAGAACTACGTATGTCTTGATTCTCATCCTTATGATATACGTAGGAGTGCCTGGGAACTTCCCCATAGGCCCAACCTAAATTTTCATGTTCGGCCTCTCGGCCTAAACGCGTCCCCAGGAGAACATAGTAAGGAGGGCTTTTCCCCACACTCATGTTGGGTTTTGCAGCCACTTTACCATGTGTCTCCCATTCCCCTTCTCCTTTGGTATGAGTTTTGAGTCCTAAAACTAAGATTCTTTGCTTGGATTTCCATGACTTGGTCCCTCTTGTGGGATTGTACGATGTGGTGCGGGATTATGTCCTCATTCACGTCGGGTTACTCGCCATGTCGTGCCTATCCCCAAATGAGATGTGTCCCCCGTCCCACACGACGTTAAACTATATTTTGTCCAACATGATGTTAAGATGCCTCTCTAGAACTACGTGTGGCTTGATTCTCATCCTAATGAGATACGTAGGAACACCCAGACATTTCATCTTGGGTCCATCCCCAGGGATTACCAAACCCCGTCCCTCCTTATTGTCGACCCCTCGGACTGACTTCATGGGAAGTGGTGTAATCGTGACATCCACCCAGAATATGTTTGGGATTCCCCATTGTAGTAATGGGAAGCGGTAGTTCTCCCGCCAGAGAGGTCCTGCCTGAAAATTGGGATGACCCGTGACCAGGTTGGTATATCCGCCTGATGCGCCTCTGCTACTATGGTGCAATTTCAGGAGTGTTGGGCTCTGTTTGAACAAACCACCACTCCAACTTCCACGCTTTTCATGCCCCTTTATTCGGATCCTCATTCTCTTTCATGTTTGATGGGACCCCCTAACAGTATGGATGACAGACCTACGGTCCGCCTACTGTCCAGGGCCAACGTTCCGGAGGACTAGTCATGTTTGACGGGACCCCCTAATAGTATGGGTGACAGAATTTGGACCGCCTACTGCCATAATATGGATGATAGACCTTTGGTCCGCCTATTGTAACAACATGGATGATAGACCTATAGTTCGCCTGTTGTCCTGGGCCAACGTTCTGGGAAACTGACCGACGATATTTGAGTTAGGCCCCATGTTGCGAACATGGTCAGCGGTCAACCCTCATTTATTGTCCCCACTCCAAGCCAACATGAAATGGATGTTGTTTTTCCTTCACGGTTAACAGTTATCCTCCATCGTCGGGCCCCACAGTGTTCTGAATTCGGGTAGCGTGATTCACCTTTTCTTTCCATATCCCTATGTTCGGATGGATTTCAATTCCCCCGGCATTTCCCCTCTCGTGTGTCAGAGCACATTGAAAAGGTGATATATCAATCGGCCTGAGGCCTTCTCCTCAGAAATCCAGGTCCGATTTCGGATGACTGAGGCTTGTTCAATGCCCCATAGTTGGACGAGATAATGACACAAGTATCCTTTTCTTCTCGCATTGGGTGCGACCCACAAGAGCTTAGTGATGGGTTGTTATTCAGTTCGGAATTATGGTTGATCATATTAACCCAAGGGTATAGATGAATGGATTTGGAAATTTATTGGATTGATATGGTGAGCAGCACAAGCAAGAGGTTCATGAGATGGAAAAAACAAAGCCCTTCAGGATCGGCGCGCTGAATCGACTTTTCCAGCGCTGCTACCCTTTGGCTGGTTGCCTCCAGGACTGCTTCTCGCTCCTCAAAGACTCTCTCCTCATTAGCCGTCGCAGATCATAGCTTGCCAATCCTAGCTTGTGCCTGCGCCCGCTCGGTTTGAAGTACGGTCATCTGGTGACTCGCCTCCATCAGTTGTTCCTGTGCGTTAGCCAGCTGGGACGTCAGTTGCTCCACAAGCTCAGAGCATGTTGCAATGAAGGCCTCATTTTCTACCGCCTGTCCTTCGAGGTGCCGGATCTCCTGCTCCGCCCTCAGCAATGCTCGGGCGCTCTCCGATCTTTCCCGACACTGGGAAACGTCGGTGCGCCGGCTGATCTCGCGTATCTTCTCAACCATGTAATCACGGACCGTCAGATGCAGGCGCTGAGCATCCGCCCCTCTGGGGCACATGAAGCGTAGCCAGGTCTGGAGTGATCCTATCGGCCTCAGCCAATCTGACTGGGGCTGTCTGAGAAAGCGTCGGATACACTTCTACCCTTTGTGCCGTGTCATCAGACTCTCCTCGGCTGCCTCTGAGTCCAAGTCATATACCTCCTCATGGTCAGCGGGTCAATATGTAGGGAAGGCAGCCAGCAGATAGGCAGCAGGATCTACCTCAGGGATGTATTTGTGAGGAATAGGATCCTCGACGTCCGGGAAACCTTCCTCTCTCGCCCCAGCTACGATGATGCCTCCGTCAGCCTCCAGACTCGCCTCAAGAATAGCGCCACTGATGCCCGCTGCCCCCTTCTCACCAATTTCCAGGGTTGACTCAGTGTAGGGAGCATGTTCTGAATGAGGTGGTATGTCCGGAACTGGTCCGCTCACGGACGGTCCGAGATCCGTATCCTGACGAGCCTCTAATGTTGAGATCACTCCGCAAGGAAAACACTGATTAGTTGGGATCTTTTGATAGTAAGCGCCAGTAGTGAAGCGCGAGACTTACGGGAGTCCAGAGCGTCGGTCTCCAGTGTTCCGGCCGCTGCAGGAGCCGCCATGATGGGAGACCCCTCTTCGCTTGTTAATTGAATGATGGGTGTCAGATACCCATCATGTCCCACTGGTCCATCTCCTCCCTCCTCTGGTGGGGACACCCGTCCAACACTCATCCGCTCCTGAGTGAGGTAGAGAGATGGTTTGAAAATTGGAAAGGAGAATGGATGATGAAGGAAAATAAATGAAGATAGAGGCAAACCTCGATTATCTCGGTTATGTCGAGATCAGAGCCGACAATCTCGCCGCTCTTTCAGAGACTCCATTGGTAGGTTGCCTCTTGCGACCCCTCATCTTTGGGTTCTCCTTCTTCTTCATCTTCTCTTTCGCCTTCGTCTTCTCCGGTCTCCTCCCCCTCTAACTCCTCGTCACTGTCACCTTCTCCCGGAGGCAACACGTCCAGATCGTGCTATTGGCCAAGAATCACTTTCACTAGGAAAGGTGGCTCCGTACGACGACCCCTTTGGCACACGTATGTGTCCATGGACTTTAGGCAAGCATGCCGCCGATGGAAATTTACCTGGTCGGTAAATCGAACGAGCCTGACCTCTGGCAGCTGTATCCCGTTTTGCATGATCTTCTGCCAGACGACTTCAACACTCAGCGATTTCCGCAGGGTCATCCAGTCCGACCACAGTGCCGGGAAAATTGCATCTTGGGAAGGTTCGAGAAGGTATCTTATCTGCATCCCGGGCAGTTCCCTGGCCACCTCATGTGACACCCCCACGGGCAACGAGGTTGCGGCAGCATTGCGTGATGTTCCCGCTACTGAAGTCCTAGCCTGTGCAGGCCTTACTACCTAACGCACCCCTGGTTCCCCTCTTCCGGTATCCCCTTGCCTTCTACACCGTCGCACAGTTTCCACATGAGTAACCTCGAGTTGTCAGACTCTCTTGCGTTAAATCCCCTCAGGGTACGCAATGGTCCAATGTTCGACATACTCGGTTTCCAAGCCAGCATCAACCCCGGTGGGAGGAAGAGTAATGTCATCGCCAGAGCTGAAAGTGGTAAACATCAACCACATCTGGAATAGAACACTGGGATTCTTCTCCTGCCAAACAGCCGTGAATATCTTCTTTGGCATTCGTTGGAGGCACCTGAACTTCTTGGAGAATCGGGATGGCATGTAAGGCTCACAGATCACCTTCCCGTCGATCCAAGCCATGAGAACCCCACCTCGAATGCTCTGGAAATATTCCTGCTATTTCAGGGAGCCTCACCCATTGTCCACCATCTGGCCGACCGGGGTGGGGAACAGGCTGAAGTGGAAGTTTTCGTGGTTTCCGATGCGGATTCTCACACCCTCCTCATTGAGCATCATCAGCGCCACCCCTGTGATGTTCAACAAGGACGGTCGCATGCCATTGCCCAGAGGACGGATGGAATTTGGGAAAGTGTACCTGCCGAGGTGAGCCTCCACCCAGCCATGGAAGATCTAGAAGGGGCCACAAACTCTCCGAGGCGACCCCCCTCATGAGATGCATCCCAGGATGGCATACAGCTTGGCCAGTACGGGGATGCCGATGTTGAACCGTTTTTTGGCGTCCATGGTTCCCGCCATCACCAGTGTTGCAGGACATACGCCCATCCTTGCGTCCTGCACCGATAGGAGCCACCCTCTCAGGAAGGCGGCAAAGAACCAGGCATACCGGACATTCAGGTCTCAGGCCTTGATGATTCTATTTCCCCATGATTGGTATTTCCCCGCCTCCATGGTCCTCCAGTATGACCCATCCCTGCTCCTCTGAGCCACGTTTGGGTGCCATTTACCCCGTCCCAGCATCTTGACGGCCGTATCCTTCTCAAGGAACAGGCCGAACCAGCCCTTTTATGCGATTTCCTTTAGGAAGTCCTTGAACCCCAACCTCTCTTTGGCCAGCTCCAGCAGGTTCCACGTCAGCATGGGTGTCCTTGACCAGTCTTCCCAGGTGTTCTTTGGTAGAAAGAACTCGTCGTATTGGTAGCCCTCCAGTGGGATACCCCCGATGCAGTGAACATCCCAGAGACTGATGCCGACTTCCCAATGATAAAGGTGGAATGTATTGGTGTCAGGAGACCACCATGTGAATAGCTCCGGCCCGAGCTCAGGTTGACGGTGGAAGTGGAACTTCGATGTCCATACCACATCAAACCGGCCAATACACCACAGTTCATCCTCGAACTGGTCGTAGGTATGGCGAACCCAGAATGCCCAAGCCCACTCGGTGGTGAAGTTACCCATAGACCGCAGGTCCCAATCCTTTAGCCATCCCTTCATGTCATCTGTGATGCTCTGACGGAACGTGCTCGCGTCGAGGGATGGAGAATTCTCTGTGACAGGCTCATCTCCTGTAATGGTCCTGGTCCTCTGGTTCAGGACATATACATCCATATGTATGGTTTCCCTGGAAGGACGACCGTTGTTGGTGATGTTGTAGCGAGGAAGATCATCCTCTCGGGTCACCCATGACCGCGGTGTGTCCACCTCGAAGTCCGGAAAGGGCAGCTCCTCCAGAATGCCAAAATTCCAGAGCGGGAGGTTATCAGACAGGGGATACGTCTTCTGGGCTGGAGTAAGTAGATTGAACAAGGACAGGTTGTCGGAAACGATCACCTTGGTACCATAAACCTCCTCATTCGCCTCCATTTCGGTCCTATGAGCGGCGACTTCCCCCTCATCAACTCGGTTTGCGGCCATCTCGAATATTTTGGGAGTTGCACGAAACTGGGATGTAGTGCACGGAATCGGAGATTTCTGCGCAAAATCTAATGTGGCGGCGCAAAATCCAGGAGTTGAGCGCGAAATCGGCACGCTAAGCGTGAAATATCCCGAGTAGGCGCGCAAGGACGGCCAAAATTCGGAAGGAATTCCGCGCTGCCAGAGCGTTTTTTACGCGCAGCCGCGGGAGAAATTTTGCTCACGAGAGCTATAAGCCTATTGCGCGGAAAAGCTGGGGTACAGATTTGGGACCCAACACCCCTTTTTATAGGCAAGGCCAGGGTTCCGCGCCGTGCGGAAAGTAAATTCCACGCCGATCCGTCGTTTTGCGCACCGCATGGGTTGTTTGCGCGCTAAGGGCCTTGGACTGGACCTGCTCCGGCGTTTCGGCATTTCCCTCGGAATCTGACCATTGCGACCTCTTGCCGATCCAATTCCAAGGGGGGGAATTTGTAGATTCCAAAAAAGTCCGTAACTCCTAGAGGAAGTTTCAAAATGGCAAAGTGAAGTCATATTCGGAATCTGATGCCCGATCCAGAGGCCCGGGAAGTGGTGTGCAAAATAAAGGAGGGCTTGCGCGAAATCAAGATTTGCGTGTGAAGCATTCCTGGGATTCGCGTAATTGAGCCACTGGTGCGCACAATTTGGCGCGCCCCAGTTCCGCACGGTAAAGCTTTGTGCGCCGACGGTTCCCATCATGGAAACTTTCACGCGCCGCCTAGATTCCGTGTCGGATGATGCCTATAAATAGAAGGCGACCCCAGATGGTTTGGGGGTTGAGGAATTCGGATCGGCTCATGTGTGCGCAATTCGACTCCCCCCGCGTGCAATAAGAGTTCCAGGTAATCCCCCTTTTTGCGCAACCTTGCCCCAGGGTTCGCCTTTGCGTGCAACTCCATTGGATTAAGTGAATTTGCCTCCTCCTCCGGGTACTTCCCTTGCACGTGATAGTTTTCCTTTGCACGCAATCCCCTTCTATGTGCATAATACCTTGCGTGAAATCACCTATCCACACAATAATCTGGCCCTACTGCACCCCATCCCGGTGTTTTTCACGCAAACCTTCCTTTTGCGTGCAACACCCAGGACCCCTTTACCTTGACACCCCTTGGCTGCCTTTCCACGCCGGCACCTGATGTCTTCCCTGCCGGGCATGCGTGCCATGCGTTGTTTTCCCGTACGGCCTTCCAAGCTCGTACGAAGTAACCTCAAGGTCCCTTGGGCGGTGTTTCCCGTTGCATTGCTTTACCTTATTCTTCTCCACATAGGCGCGCTAACGGCTATTGCTTCTTCGCATAGCCACGCTAACATGGACCCCTCAATGGTTCGCCCTGCGGCCCCCCTTCACTACGGCATTTCCGATTCCTTCCCTCCCACAAGGGGTAGAGGGTATTGGGCATGTAAGCCCTAGGGGTTTGGAGCGAACCCACCTCGTCCAAGCTACAGGACGTTAAACTGCTAAGCACCTCGTCCTTAACACATGATGTTAAACTGTGGTCCGACCCCGTGCTTCGCACGTAGGGTCCCCCCATCTCGGACATTTTTTACGCCTCTCTTCTCCACAGGAATGGAATCTTCCTCGCATGGAATGAGATCCTCCTTGTCGAAATGGCGTTTGTCCATGGGGTAAGGGTTGCCTCAGAGCGTAGCCCCTAGCCTCTCTTACGGAAGGTTGCACCCATGCACCTCCGTACTTCCCCCCTGCCAAGGCCAATGGAGTCCCTTTCCCACCGCGCATTGTCGCACCACGAGCCTCCACTCTAGAGTAATCCCCGACACCCAGGGCCACTAACCACGCGTAATCCCCTGTTTCCTCTTTGGGCCACTCCACGCGTAAGCCCCATTCTGCTTCTCACGGATGTACCCTTCGCGACGTGATCGTCTGGTCCCTGTTGCCTCTTGTTTCTCACACCGAGCATGAATCACGTGGGCTTAGAGCATGCATCGACCATGAAATCCTCCTATGGGAAACCTCAGAGCACAAGCCCCATACCAGTGAACTACATGGACTTTGATCCGTGCTAACGCATGGTACGTAGGAAGCCTCCACGAGGTTCAAGCCCACCACCCGATCGTTCCGACCTCTCCACGTCGGTTCCCCAGCCACCATGGGCTGCCTCAGAGCGTAAGCCCCATATCCACTATGGGCCGCCTCAGAGCCTAAGCCCCATATCCACCATGGGCCGCCTCAGAGAGTTAGCCCCATATCCACTGTGGGTCGCCTCAGAGCGTAAGCCCCATATCCACCATGGGCCGCCTCAGAGCGTAAGCCCTATATCCACCATGGGCCGCCTCAGAGCTTAAGCCCCATATCCACCGTGGGCCGCCTCAGAGCGTAAGCCCCATATCCACCTTGGGACGCCTCAGAGCGTAACCCCATATCCACTATGGGCTACCTCAGAGCGTAAGCCCCATATCCACCATGGGATGCCTCAGAGCGTAAGATCCAGATTCCTCGTCTGAATGACATTAAATTGTATGCCCTCGTCCAGCATGACGTTAAACTGTATCTCGTCCCCCATGACGTTAAACTGTATCTTGTCCCGCATGATTTTAAACTGTATTCCCCCTCATGGGCCGTCTCAGAGCAGAAGCCCCATGCCTCACACCCACATCTCATCCTGACTTCCCCCCTCAAGCCCACGTGCCTTGGGAAGCTCATGCCCTAGCCTGGAGATCTTACTTCCTCCAGGCTCCAATCCATGCGTCCATTCTCATGGGTCACCTTTTCAGGTGTCCCACTATATCACCGAACTACGCGGACTTTGATTCCCTACCATGGGGATATGTAGGAAGCCTCCACAAGGTTCAAGCCCATCACTCCATCATCCATCCTAATCCTTACCCGGGCCGCCACATCCTGGTGAGATCAAGCCACTCCATACCACTCCATAGTATCCGGGAATCCAACCACGTGTTGGCCCCAAAATCGGTGTTCCCCCTAGGGGGTCCTTCAATCTGATCCACTCTCAGTGTTTCAATTAGTCCGCTCTGTCTCCATAAGACGTTAAACTCGCAGCATACCTCATGTTAAACATGGGAAGCTGAGGAAAACCTCAGATGGTACACAATTCCCTGCGTTCGATGTAGGATGCCTCGAGCTTCCGCGCCCTCGAGAAGCCCTGTGATAAGGGAAAGAAGTGAGAGATGTTGATCCCCAGTGTTAGGACATGCCAACGACACCCTAACGTGACCATTCTCCCCACCGAAGGTTGCTGCCCCCGACAAGACCCCTTGGAGTGTCTCGATGGAAGCAGCGTAATTAACCGGTGTCCATGCAGATATGGCGTCGGGAACGAGCTTCACGAACCTGTATTAAATCTATGACGGAGACCGGGACTAGGTGACGAACTCCGAGGAAGAATCCATGGAAGGAAGAACCAACATCCCATCATTTCGGTTTCGATCAAGGAGTAGACGTCCCTGAATAAGGAACGAATGTCGCCCGCCTTCGGAAAGCGGGAATGCGGGGTCGCGAGCCGCGCGTCCTCCCATGTGTGACGGACGCGCGCGTGCGCCCCGGCATAAAAGTGCCGGAAACAAGGACATTAAACATACATGAAACCATTTTTAGGAATCATGGACATGGATGAGAATAATAACACCAGTAAATACTTACGAAAAAACAATCTCAGATAAGAATGAGATTTCAAAAGTTACCCCTTACCTTAGGTCGGATATGCTTCGTATAGATCTGAACCTCCTGTATAATGATTTAAATAATGTCATTGACTTATTAAAGAATCATATTCACTGTCATGATATCATATATGGTTCACTTATGACTTTATATTACCCATTCTTTTGTAAATTCCATGTTAAAGAGCGTTTTGGGTAAAATCGTTTCATTTGTCGTCCGTGTTTTGACTTGTAATTATTCATATGATTACTTAGATCATGATTACTTAATTAAAATATATAAAACATGATTTATATATAATATATATTCATAATATATATATATATATATAATAGATCGATAAATGGAATGAAATACACCGTTCATGGAGATGGTAGGCCGTACGTACGCATGAACACTGTTTTCGTTTCCTTATTGAATTGAATGGAATTAAGTATAGGACATACATATATATATACATAAATCTAGTAGCATTATTATGTCATATATTTCATGATTACTTATTATATATACTTTATAATCATTCTTGAATTGTTAACATGGAAAATGAATCTCCTCACGTCATGGAGACGGTAATCCGTACGTATGCACGAGCGATGATATCGTTCCCATATTTATTGAATCGCATTGAAGTGAATGATATAATATCTTAGAATCAGTATGATGTTATAATAATCATATGTATTTATTCTTTACACCAATATACCCATCCAAGTAAGGCGGTGGTGGAAAAATAGATTACACCACGGCGTGGAGATAGTATTCCGTACGTACGCAAGCGCGGTGATTTTGTTTTCCGTAGGATGGATAGAAGGTGAAATGGGGTTGTTTCATATTTATAATAACATATCAGTATATGATGGATACTTATTTTATTACTTCATAATGAAAGAACAAAAGAAGAGGGAGTAGAAGAAGAATGGAACTTGAATAAAACGGTAGAAGGTATTACCTCTTTCTCGAAGTGCCACCTTTAAAATTTCTCTTAGGGCACTAGAGTTGGCCTTTAGAGAAGACCAGTGCCTCTAGTAGGTTTCTAAGGAAGTGAGGAAGTGAAATGGTTAGGGTTTGGCCGATCTTGAAGGCTCAAATTCTTGTGAGGAGGAGAGGGAGTAGGTTCCCTTTTATAAGGGAGGAGAGGGGCACCTTTGGAAATATAAGAAATATTAGTTTATATTAAATCCCAACCCCAATTAAAAACTTCCAAAATGACTCATATTCCAATATTAAATGATATAGGGTTTTAATATCATCAAAAAATAAAATTTATACATGTTAGGAATTTATTTTAAACATTATCAACTTGATTTATCCTTATTTATCGATTTAATTTTATTTGTGGTAATAATATTCTAAATTTTAAATTATTATAAATAATTACTTATGTGTTGTGAATTTTCCATAATTTGACAATTTATGACATTTTAGACCATATAAATTTAATTTTATAATTTTGAAATATTTTTGTGATTTTTAAACAATTTTATCATATGTTATTATTATAAAATAATAATAGTGTCAATATTGACACTATTCATTTATTTGAATTTAAATAAACAATATACAGAAGATATGTTCAAAATAAAATCTTTAATAGATTAATAACATGTCATATTTATCTATAAAATTAATGGATCACATTAAATAGTTCATATAGTATTTAATTTAATATTTTTAAAACCATTTATTTCATATTTCTCTTAATAAAATAATTTCAACATCACTATTATGTCATATTTAATGATAATTAGTTAATCCCTAAAAATTATAAATAAATTCATATAATGTAGATAATTTTATTAGCTTTCTGGAGACTATTTATATCTGAAGTTTCATGAAGATTATCACTAAACTAAAATTATTATACTTATAAGATTTAAGAAAGTGACATGTTGTCACTTTCTTTGGTTTTAATAATAATTAAACTATTTTCATGGTAAAAAGTCCATAAAATGAATCTAATCCGACCCTTAGGTGATACGAGTCTACTTTTAGTCATCCAATAGGATTTTGGAAGGTGTTAGGGTAATTTTATTATCTTATATTTACCCTCAATTAACCGATTTACCTTTAATTATGGTAAATAAAATTTACCGTAGTTACTATTTATAATGCCCAAAAATAAAAATTATCTTATTAACATAATTTGGAACCACTGATTCCAAATATTGAATCCATTTTTCCAAATTCAATACAAAAAAGTTGCATAAATTAAATTAAAATTAATCCTGTTGTCGAAATAAAACTGGTTTTTGTTTAAAACATTGCAAAAGATTGAATTGATTTAACCTATGAAATCAAGGTAAAATCAATGATAATGACATAAATTATATTAAATGGTAAAAATATATATTATTTATACTTTAAAACCATTCAATAATATAATTTAACCATATAAATTATTACGATGAAAAAAGTTGTTTTTAATTAAAATATAGCGTGTTTTTACTATTCATTAAAATATGAAAGTTATTAGAAAAATATCAAAACATTATCCAATGTAAATTTTTATATAATTATTGAAAAGAAGAAGTTTAATTTGTAAAATTGAATGTATAAACATGTCAAAAAGTATATTTAATGTGGGTGCTCCATCAAAAGGTTGCAAAACTGTATTTTTTAAAAAATACTTATTTTACCCGAAATATTTATTTTGTTCACATAACATGTTCTATAAAATGTGTAAGATGAAATAATAATGTTATAACATTCAAAATTTGGTTAATAATATTCATAACGGCTATTTCATAATAATATTATAACCACATATCATTGTTTAGTGAAACCTGATATTGCGTACAACACACGCTATCGAGGAAAGTCGTGATTGTGTGTAATGCAAGTCAAGTCAGGGTTGCGTGTTGTGAAAGACTCCTTCGTTTTTTAGTATAACAGAATCCAACCATATTTCGTTTATACATTGAATATATATATATATATATATTTACACTCAATGATTCGTAGAATGACTACTATCAAACGAACTTGAAATTATGTGTAACACAATCCAAGAATAGTGTTGCATATACTGCAACCTAATACGGTGTTGCGTATAGCAAGAGATAATCTTGGTGTAGCGTACAACACAAGACATCAATGAAATTAAAAGGAATAATTCTCATAAAATCTCGGGTAGTTACATGCTTCCACCTAGGAGGGTCGTCAGCTATATTTCGCGATACAAGGGAAACCAGATCGAGCAGCTTCACTCGTTCCAACTGGGGGACACCTGTCCACCACGGTGGATGCTCTAGAGTAGACATATATTCCTGATAAAAGTCAAGAAGTTCGTCGGTGTATCCCGGAAGCATCACGGGACCAAATTAGATGGGCACCCAAAGGTGAAGGTCATGGTCAACAGTAGATGGTCCCCGTTTCCCATAAGAAAGCGCCCCGAACATGCCGAAGGCAGCCGGAATATAAAGAGCAGTTTCATGACTCCGCTATGCTGGAAGCTGGGGTTCCCGATGCCGCTAAGCACTTACCGAAGTCTCAAAACCTTTCCCATGCATTACCATATTATGGGAGTAGCAGTAGTAGTTGTGAAGGTCCTCCCCGCAATGTCGATACCAGCAGCTCTGAAGGTCCTCCCCAGAGCACCTGCGGGGGCCTCCCACATAGGAATATAATGATCGGTCACAAGAGCTTCTATTTTGATGCAAGTCACGGAAGACCTCCTTTTGACTAGAATATCGAGTAGCAAGAAGGACCTCCACTTGTTTCGGTCCACCCTGAAGGTCCTCCCCGGGGTATACCCTGCAAGCACTCTCCATGCAGTGGGACCAAAGATTATGATAGTGGTCCTCACTATCATAGTCGCAACTGCAGAGGCCCTCCCCACAGTGACGTCTCATCACGACAAGAAGGCCCTCCCCTTGTCATTTCCTTCCCTGAAGGTCCTCCCCAGGGGTTACGTTGCAACGACACTCCGCACAGCCAGACATCAAATCACGGTGGTAGTCCTCGCCACCCTGATAATGAAGGTCCTCCCCGTAGAGATGTCAAGCAATGAAAAGGACCTCCCCTCATTGTGGTACATTATGAAGGCCCTACCCAGGGTGTACCCCATAGATATTCTCCCTGTGGAAGCTGTAATGGTTGTCCTCTCCATTGCAGCAGCTGTGATGGTAGTATTCACCACCTCGACTGCCATTGCGAAGGTCCTCCTTGTAGTGGCCCCAAGCAACGAGAAGGTCCTCCCCTTGTCATAGTGTGTCTTGAAGGTCCTCCCTAAGATGCACATAGAACGTAAAACCATGATGGTCATCCTCACCATGATGGGAGGTGTTGCGAAGGACCTCCCCTTAACAATGCTATGCGGCCAGAAGGTCCTCCCATGGCTGCGACATGCCTTGGAGGTCCTCCCCAGGGTATGCACTACAAAAGTCCTCTATGTAGTGAGGCATCAAGAAGTAATGGTAGTCCTCGCCATTACGGCCTCCATTGAAAAGGTCCTCCCCGCAATGATGTATCATATTGACAAGAAGTTCCTCCCCCTACCGAATCAAGCTCAGAAAAGCCCTCATATGCCGAGGCACTCAGAAAGACTGGATCAGGCACGTCAGATTCCCAGCTAGTTTCCGATGACACCTTTCTTCAATCCAGAGACGTTCCGGGGCTACATTCATCTTCTGAACCACCTCGGGATCGCCCACATGATAATTTGATACCTACCGGCCCCACTGCCTCCGACCACACTATCAGGGAGAATCTCAGTTGGGCTAACCAGGTAGAGTAATCACTGGAAGAGGAGTATGCTGACATGTTTCACCTAAGGAAACCACTGGCTAGGGATGATATACCAGTTATGTTTTGGCCCACGACCACCTCTGAATTCGACATACCCTGAATGTTCTCAGAAGAATGCGTACAGGACATCCACTACAATATATGGACAACCCTCTGCCGGCTGAAATCAAGCTTCCTGCCCTACGACGGGTATGTAGACCATGTCAAGACAATAAGAGACCTCCTGCATCACATCGACCAGGAAGTTCTTCATTCGATGCGACAACAGCGACCCGATAGCCATAAAGGAAACATGGAGATAACCTGCCTCCATGCGCTGCACCAGTTGTGTCGCCTCATCGGTGACGCTCCGACAGGAGTCCATATCATGGAATGGGGGGAACATGGAGCCCTGCATTTAACTTTTCTCCCTACCCAGGAGAACCCATTCAGCATGGTGTCTTGCAACGTCATCACGTCAAGACAACAATCGAGTGGGGTCCCTACCCGGGAGGCAAAAACACACCAAAGAGAGATAGGACTTGAGTAAGTCCCAGAAGCGTCAGGACCGATGGGAACAAGCTCTCCAAGAACTCATGAATCAGGCCACCGAGAGCATACAACAAGCCTCTCGCCTAAGAGAGGCCAATCAGCAGTCATTTCCGGCCTCCCCAGATGGGATTGATTCACAGAATAACTCGACACCAAACCCAGGTCACCCCCGAATGGGGGCACGCAAAATCAGGTAGGTAGCGATAGCAGTAGCCACTGCTGCAATGTAGGGTCAACCCCAGCCTACAGGACTCGGGGAAATTTTAACCAAAAATTCCCCTGTAAGACCAATAATAACAGGAAGAGACTCAATGTCCAAGGAACAGAGCCAACCCTATCCCTCAGGGCTAGAGGCATTTTTACCTCCTCAACAACAACCTCCCCCACAAGAATCATTATTCTCTCATCTAGGGAGGACAGTCAAAAGAGGTGGTTCCTGCCCTATCCCATCCTTTGAATCATCATCCCCTCCAAGAGGTAGGCATAACGTACGGTAGCATCAAAGTGCTCTCTACGTCACCCATCATCAAGGAGTCTAAATGCAATCACGGGACATGAAAAGGAAGGTTGGCAAAAGAGGCGGGAGATACTATTCCTATTTATAAAATGAAATCTTCTCCACCCCATGGTATGCATCCATTAACACCATAGAGGTTAACACCATAGGTAATACCGAAGTTGGTGCAAATCCGGATGGATCGGGAGACGATGGTTATGTTCAGGCTTTGACTCACAACGAACCACCAGGTGTGCACACCCGGAACCAGAGGTCCACTCTAAATATGGATGCCCCCTCATCTAACCTTCCACCGCTTACCATGCGATAATCCAATATGGATAATAACAAAAGACCAGCCACCCTTAAACCACCTCCTTCCCCTGATAAAAACGAGCGTCTTATGCTCGAAGAGAAGTTCGCTCGACAGGAAGAGGAAATAAAGGAATTGAGGCAGCTCAACACTAAGCTACTCCAGAGGAACTGTCTTATTGAAAGAGCGTCCCAAGAAGAGCCACACCATGAAATCCCAGTAAGTGAACCTCAAAGACCAAGGTTTTCCCCGAAAAATGAAGCACGGTCAGGGCTCCCGCCCAACGAGGCGCCCGGCCTATCCAACTACCTAGATGTGGATCCAGACGAATACTAAGACTTCTCCCCACTTAGGAAGAAACCTGACCGAGTACGTCTGAACCCTCCAAAGGTGACACAAACAGCACATGCAACCCTGGTACTAACTAAGCTAGATCCTCAAGCAATACCTCAGGCTACACCTGCCCAGGACCGAGCCCAACAGGATGTCAACCAGGGTCTCACCAACACCATCGAGGCACTGACAGCTTGATTGGAAGCAATAGAAGGTCGAAGTGCTCTGATACATCCAGAGCGGAAACCTTACCTAGATTGGGTGAGCAACAAACCACCTCCACCCAATTTTGGGAGCCAGTTATTCCATATTTTCAATGGATCAGGTGATCCGAAACAGCATTTGATGCACTACGTGTTTTTTTTGCGACCCTATGATGGGAACTCCAGAACAAAAAGAAGTAGTAAAACTCAGATTCTTCGTATGAACCTTGCAAGGATCTTCCTTCGTCTGGTATATGAGTATGCCATCCCAGTCAATAAAAGGCTGGGAATACCTTTGACAGTAGTTCATGTTCCACTTCAGCTCAACATTTCCTAAAACAACAGTCTGCGACCTCATGAACTACAAGCAGAGGGAGAACGAGAGGGTCTCAGATTTCATCACTAGATGGAAAGGTCTAACCTACTCTATGAACAGGCCAATGCCTCAAGATGAGATGCTTTCCATATGCATCAATAATCATTGATATGAGATGTGAAAACCGCTCATACCAGTGGAGTGAACCACTGGTTTCCTCCATCTCTCGGCCATTGCCCAGAGAACTGAGGATTCCATCTAGCGGACCATTTGAAGTCCCGAATAGTGTCACAGGGTCCCACAAAGAGAGCATCCAAAGTTGATGAATCCTCTATCACGCTCAAGCCATACCCTGTGCCTAATTCACCGCTTAGGCCCCCACAAAATCGTTAAGGGCCCCCCCTGTATATTAGCGGCCACCTCCGCCTATGCAGGATGATCAGAGAGGATCGAAGTGGAACCAGTTTGAGGAACGAAGACAGAAGGTATACTCATTCCGAGAAGACCAAGTCTGCGAATACTTCATCGCCGCCATGAATTGCAACATGCTCTGCCTCTTGGAGCCAAGGAAACCCAAAGAATTTGGTCACGATGACAGGACAAATTACTGTCCGTACCATCGAATGTTGGGGCACAAATTCGGGAATGCTTCTTCTTCAAAGAAATCCTATAAAGGATGGTAGACGCCGGACAGGTCGAGCTGGGACCACCCCCAGCACATGTGACATATATTTCTACCACCGACTCTGACAAAGGGGAAGGGTGGAAGGAAGTCACCAGCAAGAAGGGACAGACGTTTGATGACTGGATGACTCGGAAGACTGTCAATCGAGCCTAGGGAATACTCCGAGCTCAACTACAGCAGCTGGTGTTGCCACCAACAGCCCCTAATGTCGCACAGTCGACAATATCAGACTCAAAACCCTCCATGAGCTGATAATCTAGGCATAATAAAAAAGGTAGGAGACAAGCGCAAGAGGATCAATCCATAATGAGTCCAAAGTTAGCCCCAACACTGTCAGATTTTATGCCCCCAAACTTGGCGACATGGGCCCCAACCCACCAAACGGTACTATCAAGGACAACCGATCGGGTTGACCTGTCAGAGGATGAGGAGCCAATATTTGGTTCCATCAACGTCATCCATATTATGGAATCATTCCCTGAATAAGGGTATGGTTATGAACCCGATTTCTCAATGAAAAGGGCTGGGAGGGGGAATCGTAGAGGCAGGGGATACCAGGGAAGGCGCAGTCGAGGCCGAAATCAACCCTACGGTTGGACCTCAGCCCAAACCATCAATATAGTGGAAAACCGTGGGAGAGCCCTTCAACAAACTCAGAAGGAGAAAGAATGTCCCTCTACCTCCATAAGCAGCCACTCTGGCCCCATTATTCTACGGTACCCATCCGAGGAGGAACAAGCGCCAAGCAGCCTAGTGCGCACAAACAAACCGACCGGGCCGAATCTCGAAAACATGGGAACAACTTTGACATCTGATCCCACGACCGGTCCCTCCTCATCACATATTAAAACTCCCAAGATGCCCGCTAAGACTCCCCCACCAATAGAGAAGCATCGGCCACTAGAGAAGAAATAAGACATCCTTAAGCAGCTCACATCGGTACAAGCCAAACTGTCGATCCTGGATGCCCTGGGTTTGTCAGCCAACCTCAGGGAGGCACTTATAGAAGCCTTGCTCAGCCCTCAGGAGTATCAAGCCGAGGTATCTGACACTAAGATTTACCCGACGGAGATTGGATCGGCTGAATGAAATGCGGTGATTTCCATCACCAATCAGGATGAAGATGCCATCATGCAAGGACATATCAAACCACTATATGTGTCCGACACACTAAATGATGTTGATATCTGTAAATTCTTTATTAACAATGGCTCTGGAGTTAACCTCCTTCCCCTATGAACACTACATAAGCTGGGATACAATGAGAATGACCTAGTACCCTCATACACAACTCTGTTATGTTACAACAAGAGTGAACAGAAGCCAATGAGACAGATTAAGCTAAAAACCCATTTTGGAGACCTTGTGGCCTACTCGGAATTCCTGGTGGTCTGACAGAACACAAAATTCAATTCCATTATGGGAAGGCTGTGGCTCCATAAGCACATGGTCATTCCTTTATCCTACCACCAGTTTATTAAGTACTGCATCAATGGGAAAAGTGGGACATTGCACATCGACAAGGCCCCGTTCGAGCTCTCTAAGTCACACTACATCGACACCGGGTTCTATGAGCAAAAGAAGAATAAGACTTCGCTCGATGGTATTGACTAGATCCCCACTCCAAATGGTCTAGAAATGGTTCCTGATGACCCCCTAGGACATCTTGGTAGAGACTACGTACTACCCATCAACCAGGTTGAGAGAAAAGGTTCATGTCCGGACACACACTCAGCTGTCCTCATGACTTCAGCCATAACGGTCGAGCGTGACAATGCGAAAATGACTGCTAACCCTCAATTCAGGAATGAGTACCTGAGAGAGCACATCCACAATGCCTCGCCTCTGGACTCCCAGAAGCCCGATTCAAGAATTCTACCCTCGCCGGATCAAGAAGATGAGGATTTGGGAGAAGAAGAGGAGGAAGATCTGAGGGATACACCTCCCACATTTGAGGAAGGTATCTCCACCACTGCGGCGTAGCTCAGGGAAATAAATATAGATACCAAGGAAGACCCGAGGCCCGCTCTTGCATGTGCAGCCATGTCCCCCGAGGAGCATGAGGTATATACCACTTTCTTAAGGCAACATCGAGATTGTTTTTCTTGGAATTAGACGGAAATTCCGGGACTCGATCCCGAAGTGGCAACGCATCACCTGGGTCTACCAGAAGATCACCGGGGCTATAAACAGGCCTCCAGAAGGACACAACCCTCACATGCGGAAAAAATAGTGGCTGAAGTCGATAAGCTCATTAAATCAGACTTTATTCGGAAGGTCCAATAGCCCATCTGGTTGGCCAACATCGTCCATGTCCAGAAAAAGAACGGACAAATCCGCATTTGTATTGACTACAGAGATTTCAATCGTCATTGTCTGACAGATGATTCCCCATTCCCGATCACCAAGTTATTAATCGATGTAATGGCCGGGTATGAGGCTCTATCCTTCATGGATGACTATTCTGGGTATAATCAAATCAGGATGGCCCAAGACGACAAAGAATCCACTGCCATTAGGGCCCCTCATGAAGTATTCTGTTACAGGGTCATGCCCTTTGGTCTCAAAAATGTTGGCGCCACATATCAGCGTTCCATGCATTGTATATTTAAACCATTCCTAGGGAGATTTGTTGAATGCTACGCGGATGACTTGGTGGTTAAGTCCAGACATCGCTCAGATCACCTGTTATACCTTGAGACCGTCTTAAAAAAACTTCGACAGCATAGCCTGAAGATGAACCCCTTGAAATGTGCCTTCGGGGTTACCTCAGGGAAATTTCTTGTCTTCGTCGTACGCCATCATGGCATCGAAGTCGACCTAGAAAAGACAAAGGCTATCCTCGGCCTTCCAACTCCCCACAATCTCACTAGGTTGAGGGAATTCCAAAAGAACCAGGCCTATATCTGGCGGTTCATAGCCAACCTGGAAGGAAAATGTTTTCCCTTTTACCAGGTTAATGAAGAAGGGAGTCATGTACCAACGGACAGATGACTACCATGAGGTGTTCGACAGCCTAAAGAAGTAACTCCGAAGCCCGCCAGTGCTCATGCCTCTAGTTGAATAAACACCTCTCATCCTATACGTGACTGCCCTAGAGCGGTCACTGGGAGCCTTCCTCGCATAGAAAAATGACACCGGTAGTGAAAACAGTCTCTATTACATCAACCAAACCATGAACGATGTTGAAACGTGATACTCAAACATAGAGAAGAGTTGTTTGGGATTGGTCTTCGTAGTTCAAAAATTGCGACATTATCTGCAGCAACATGAAGTCCATCTGGTATCGCATAGTAACCCGATCAAGTATATCCTTAGCTGCCCAATGCTGACCGGGTGCCTATCCCGATGGGCAGTCATCCTAAAATAGTTTGAAATCCGGTTTGTGCCTCAAAAGGCCATCAAAGGCCAGCCATTAGCTGATTTTCTGGCGGAGTACCCTTCAACAGGGACCGCTGAATCGAACATCGAGCTACCTGAAGAAGACATCTTAGCGGTTCAAGAGGAGATCCCAACATGGGAAATGTACTTCGACGGTGTATCCCTAATCCCAACCGGGAAGAGGATGGAAGATCCCAAATTTAACAAGGTAGTTTTGGGGATAATACACATGTCCCTGAAAAAGGCAGTCTTTCCATATTCCTTCCTCTTGTCAGAAGGATGTACGAACAATGAAGCAGAGTATCGAGCCCTCATTGTGGGCATGGATCTCGCACTCCAGGCACAAGTACAACACCTTAAGGTAAAAGGTTACTCGGAACTCGTCATCAAGCTAGTCAATGGTGACTATGCTATTAAAAAGAAGGAGCTGATTCCCCTATTTTACCACGTCTGAGGGTTAAATGCAGAATTCTCCACAGAACCAACATTAACCTATATTCCCCGGTCTAAGAATGCCCAGGCCGATGGATAAGATAATGTTTCCACAGTCCTAGATGACCCAGACCAGGATGAAACATTTATCAGTATTTCTCACCATCGAATGGTCTTACCATTCATTCAAGCTAAAACGGAAGAAAACCACGAAGTCAGTCCTCCCCCTGAACCATATTCTCCCGCCACCAGCTGGATGACCCCCATTGAAAACTACCTTTAATGAGGAGAAATTACATCAGACAAGGCAGAACGAGAGAAAATAAGGATAAGGGAAATCAACTGTGTCCTATATGGCGGCGCGGGTCGAGAAGAGGTCATCTACAAACGAGGCATCGATAGAATCCTCCTCAGATTCATTGATGGAGAAGAAACCATTGTTTTCATGACTTATGTACATCCCTGAGTATGTGGGGCACATCATCCAGGGACCAAGATTTCCCATCAGGTTCGAAAACTTGCGTAATATTGGCCCACAGTTGCACGAGATTGCGAGCGCTTTACCGAAAAATTCCACTCATGCCAACTTCATACCTCAATCCCTAGAGATATTTCATCAGGCCAAGTACTCCGGGCCATTTGTCTTCTGGGGAATGGACGTCGTGGGACCATATCCTCCCACCACAGCCAAACAGCTAAAGTATATCCTCACGACAACCGACTTTTTTCCAAATGGGAAGAAGTTGTACCCCTTAAGAAAGTCGAGGCAAGAAACATTTTCAGCTTTTTGAAAAACAATATCATCACCAGATTTGGTGTCCCTCATACCATACTGACGGATAATGACACCAAATTCTATTCTACCGAATTAGAGAAACAATACCAAGAATATGGTATCAAGTCTATCCACTCATCCCGTTACCATGCATCGGCCAACGGACAGATATAGGCTTTCAACAAGACCCCGTTCATCATTCTCCAGAAAATGGTGGAAAAAGACAAGAAGTAATGGCTGGATAAACTCCTCCATGCATTGTGGGATTATCGAACTACAATCTACACCACTACTCGAGCTACTATGTAATCATTAGTATATGGAACAGAAGTGGTCCTTCCCATTGAGCTCCAATTACCCTCACTCTGCATTGCCGTTTGTGATCAATTATCAAACGATGAGTGATCATAAAAGTGTCTAGGTAAGTTGGAATAGCCAGGCGAGAAGTGGTTTCACACTTTGCACCATATGGAAGTATACAAGAACCGGATTGCACGAGCCTTCAATAAAAAGGTTTGTCTTCGGTCTTTCTTGGAAGGATAATTGGTATTGGTCCCCCGGACCCCAATGATACCCATAAATAAACCTCCAAAGCTGGAGCCCAAGTGGGAGGGACCATATGTTATACAAAAGGTCTACTCCGACAGAGCATATACCCTGATCTCCATGGACGGGCAGTTCACCACCGCTCCTACAAATGTGAGATTCCTGAAGAAGTATTTCGCATAATAATCAAAAGCAGTTATCATCCGAGCTGAAGGACGTTAAACTGCCAAGAACCCAATGGTAAAAAATCTATGACCTTAAACTAAGAGTATTTCGTCCTCACCAGCATAAAGAAAATCAGTTATCGTTCGAGCCGTAGGACGTTAAACTGGAAAGCACCCAATGGTCTGAACTCTATGACCCTAAACTAAGAGTATTTTGTCCTCACCAGCATAACTAAAACCAGTTATCATCCGAGCTGCAGGACGTAAAAATTCTAAGCACCCAATAGTCCAAACTCTATGACCATAAACTAAGCTTATTTATTCCTCACCACATAACATTAAACTGCATGAATTTCAGAGAACTACGTATGGCTTGATTCATGCCCTCGAAGGATACTTAGCGATGCCGGAATTCTCTATCCTGGCCCAACCACTCCCAAATGGAATAAAATTTAAAAAAATGTCCACTTCACCCATGTACGGACAAGCCCTAATTGGATTGTACTTCTTCCAGAGAACTACATATGGCTTGATTCCTGCCTTCGTAGGATACCTAACGACGCCAAGGTTCCCCATCCTGGCCCAGCCACCCTCGAATAAAAGTTAAAAATGCCCTTTCCCTCTGTGTACGGACCAGCCCTGCCCGGGGTGGATTCCTCGTCCTTACCACACGATGTTAAACTGCATGGATAAGGACAAAAGAAAAAAAAATTCCACTTCTCCCCCATGTATGGACTAAACCTGCACGGGGTGTGTTGTATTATAGAGAACTACATGTGGCTTGATTCCTACCCTCGCAGGATACGTAGTGACACCAGGATTCTGTATCCTGGCCCAGCCACCCCCAAATGTGGTTCAAAAGAAAAAAAAATATAATGAATTTTTTTCCCTTTTCCCCCGCCTATGGACCACACCTTCACGAGGTGTATTTTCTTTCAGAGAAGAACGTGTGGCTTGATCCCTGCCCTCACGGGATGCATAGTGATGTCAGAGTTTCCCACCCTGGCCCAGCCACCTCAAATGAATCCATAAATACCCCTTCCCCCGTACGGACCAGACCCGCACGTGGTGTATTCCCCAAAATAAATACGTGAGGCCTGATTCATTCCCTCGCAAGATATTTAGTGAAACCAAGGTTCCCCATCCTGGCCCAACCATTCAAAAAAATGTTATCTCCCCCCGTGTATGAACTAGAATTGCACGGGGTGTATTTTTCATCCTCACCACATGACGTTAAGCTGTACGGACTTCAGAGAACAATGTGGGGCTTGATTCCTGCCCTCACAGGATACGTAGCAATGCCAGGGTTCCCCATCCTGGCTCAGAAGTCCTCAAATGAATGTCAAAAATGGATTTTCCTTCATGTACGGACTAACCCTGCGCGTGGTGTACCTTTTTTAGGGAACTACGCATGGCTTGATCCATTCCCTCGCAGGATGCGTAGTGATGTCAGGGTTTCCCATCTTGGCCCAGCCATTCCCGAATGGGGATTTAAAAAAATGAAATGCCCTCTTCCCCCGTGTACGAACCAGACCTGCATTGGGTATTCTTTGTCCTCACCGCAAGACATTAAAACTGCATGGACTTCGTCCTCACAACACGACGTTAAAACTGCACGGACTTCATCCTCACCGCACGACGCTATAATTGCACGGACATCATCCTCACCGCACGACGTTAAAACTGCACGGACTTCGTCCTCACCGCACGATGTTAAAACTACACGGATTTCATCCTCACCGCACGACGTTAAAACTGAACGGACTTCGTCCTCACTGCACGGCGTTAAAAATGCACGGACTTCCTCATGAAACACCCAAGATATATGGCAAAACAAGATGGAAATACTCATTGCGCATTTGGATGCATCGTCTCCATACATCAGACTCCACAACCCGGATAATAATGGATCTTCATAACCATTCATGGCCATTGGAAGTGGAAAGTTATCGACCCGGGGACACCATTGCATGACTATGCATACCATTCCCTCAGCGGCTCTACATATTGATAGCCCCTAGACCATATACCAAAGGCATGATTTCCTTAGGCGGTACTCTTCCTAGCTCCGTATGCTTACCGGCCTCATAGTCACCCAAATCATATCTCCCGATCCTAAAATTTATGGCGCAGTGGTTTACAAGTTCTTCCCCCTTTTCACATCCAAACGTTGCCAGAGTATCCCTACCCAGTTAGCCTATGTATCTGCTTGTGGTTCACATGATGACCTGCATCTACGAACATCAAGCCAGTTCTAGGCTACATTGACTCAAAGGACAATTGCAATGAAGATGTTTCTTGTATGCTTAGACACCATTATCCCCACATGCCGAACTATGTACTGTGATCAATCTCAGATTTTCATAATCATTCATGGCCATCGGAAGTAGAAAGTCATCGACCCGGGGACACCTTTGCGTGACTATGAATAACATGCCCTAAGATGCTCTGCATATTGATAGACCCTGGCCCGTCTACCAAAGACAAGATTTCCCCAGGCGGTACTCTTCCTAGCTTCGTACGCTTATCGGCCTCAGAGCCCCCACATCACATATCCTGATCCGGGAAACCAAAAAGTTACAGTTTACAACCCCCATCCCCCACCCTATTCAGAGTATATCAGAGAAAGCTAACTCATTTATCCTTCGAGTGACTACAGCAATAGTCACCCAATGGTCCGACCTCTATGACCGCTAAACTAGGAGTGCTTCCTCCTTACCGCACGACGATAAACTGGATAGACTGAAGGTACACCCCCATGCGCAAGATAAATCAGTGCAAGGAGCTCTCTAAGCTTTAACAGAAACCAGGGCCAAATATGCCCAACATGTCCAGATATTTTCCTACCAAATGATAGACTTCGTGGACCGGAAAATCGTGGAACCTCATAACCATTAACGAACATCAGAAGTTGAATGTTATCAACCCATGGACACCTTTCCATGACGATGCATACCATGAACTCAGTGGCTCTGCATATTTATTGCCCAGGCCCATCTACCAAAGGCAAGACTACCACAAACAATACTCTTCCTAGCTCCGTATGCTTACTAGCCTCAGAGCCCCGATATCATTTCTCCTGATCCAAGAAGCCTCAGAACCATGATTTACACCAATCAACCCCTCTCAACATCTTGGGCATACCGAGATATTCAATCCCAATTACATTCTAATCTAGATTATCCTTTGAAACTACGTCCTTCCTGAATGACATTAAAATGGCACAAAAAATATCTTGGCCACTTGGCATAAAGCTTTAAAGACCAAGCATTAAACATCCAGGGAAATGCCTCCAACAACAAGAATTTTCACTGGTTTAAAAATGACCCCTGTCTTCGCTGCACGATGTTAAAACTGCACAACATTGGAAAAACAATTCCCCCTGTCCTCACTGCATGACGTAAAACTTCACAACATCCTTTAATAATGCTCCTTGTCTTTATCGCATGACGTTAAACTCCATAGAATCCGTCATTTCCGCATGACTTTAAATTTCACGGTCAAACCAGTCATGGGTTCAATAAGGAACATAGGCATTTCTCTGTCACTTAGTGAATGTGTCAGACCTGCACAAACCACCGTCTCACACCAGTGTGAGAAGGAATGACTTCCCCATTCTCAAGAAATTTATCCTAGATGTTTCTTCCATATCCAGGCACCCTCTCCTCATAAACCATACTCTGTACTCAGAAAAAGAAGAACTCTCATAAACCAGCCCTCGGGGTCCCGAATCTCAAACTTCCTTGAAGTTCCCCGCCTATCGAGAGATTGAAATCATTGACCTAAGGACACCTTTGTATGACTATGCATACCATTCCCTTATCAGCTCTGCATATTGATCGCCCCTGGCTCGTCTACCAAATTAAATATTTCCTTAGGCAATACTTCTCTCCATATGCCTCTTCGCCTTTGAGCCCCCATATCCATCCTGGGATTTGTAAACCTTCTGATCAGCAGTTTAACAACCTCTTTCATAACCCTACCTAAATATAGTGGAACGTCTTTGAGGATATTACCGAGAACCAAGAGAAGCCATTCCACTTTGAAGAATGTTTCGACCGCGTGATTTTAAACTGCGCCAAGCCCCAATAATCCTCTACGCTAACTAAATGTGTAGGACAGGGACCCTGGGTCCACACTCCTGACTGATACAGATGTTCTCAAACCCTTTCAAACGTTGCATACCCTTTCCGAGCCACCCCGGTGGTTTTCATAATTCTCCAAGCCACCCATGGTGATTTCTATAAGCCAGAATTCCATGAAATCCTTAGGCCATTAGAAATAGAGATTCATTGACTTAAAGAATCCTTTATAAGATTATGCCTACCATGACCTCAGTGGCTCTGCATATGGATTTCCCCTAGACCATCTACCAAAGGGAAGATTTCCTTAGGCGATGCTCTTCCTACCTTTGCACACCGATACGTCTCCCATGCCTTGAGACATGCCTTGTAAGTCATTCAAATCTAAAAAATTTCTCCCCACATGCATTTGAATGATATTGAGACATCTTTTAATCAACCAAACCTCATTGGGGACCTCGCTCCACCATATTTGGTCAAAGGTGTTCGACCTAAAGCATCATTAATGATAGTCTTATCAGCGAAACTTTCAACTGATCACAAAAAGAGACACAAAGCTTGTTAGGCCAAAAACCTGAAAAGGGTGACCTAAGAAAAATTCAGTCCATACCCACTGGGTCCACACCAAATGGGCCCATGAAAAATTAGGGTATTAACAGGAAAGACAAAAAGTTTGTGGGGTTTTTCTACAAAACCCTAGAAATAGGCGAACTGCGCTGGCTGAGTCCCTGGGCTCAAAAAAAATTTAGAGCATTTTCCAATCACTCATCCTTGTTTCAGGACAAATCTACATCGGAATTGCCTCCTCTTCGTTCCGATCGGACCCCATTCCGATGGGGGGCATTTGTAGGGTCCTGAAAAATCTGTAAAGGAAAATGAGAATCCCCTTTAATCCAAGGGAGATTCTACCCAATTTCCCCCCAATAATTGGGGAAAAGTGTGGATAATACTCAAAGGATGGCACAAGATGAACTGGTCTACAGACTGGTCCAATGATAACGGTACGTGGCCGGTTCCCTGATGCACCCCCTCCGTGGACCGTTGTCGTTCGAGGAACAGAGGCAGGGATCCTCCATGGGCACGAAGCATGGCAGGCGCGAACCCGGTCCACCATCATGAACCTCCCCAGCCACAAACTGTGTCAACTGGCCTAGGCCGTATCCATTGTCGTTCGAAGAATGGAGGCGGAACCCTACGTGGCCATGAAGCACTCCCCGAGCTAGTTCGGTTCACGAGAGAAGGTGCATTCAATGCCCGCCACGAGTTGTGGATTGACCAAGTTATCTGTAAACCAGGTTTCCGGTCATGGGCCTCTGCAAAAGGTGCCGCATGATCACAAATACATCTCTTTCCCAACTCTATAAAAGGAGAAGGATCGGGGAGAGAAGAGAAGGGATCAGATTCGGGTGGAAGGATTTCGGAGGAAGGAGCTTATGATTTTGCAAACGGCGAAGTTTCAGTTGGCGAACCAGAACAGGTATGATGCTGGAAATGAATTAGTAAGGAACCAAAAACACATAACAACTTGGTGAACCGCAAACTTAAAATAACAATGAAATGAAGACCGCAAACCATGGCCACTCTGCAGATGCACTTCCCACGGACCATGGAGTTTATGCCCCTTTTTCGATCTGTCGCACCATGTAACACCCTCCTACGTGGGCGAAGCCCCGAACGACGAACCACCGACCGGCATAGCCCTTTCCAGTTGCTACTCACATGGACCCCTCTGCGTACCAACCTAGTACGTGGGTCGAACCTGAAGCCACGAACCACCCTGGTTCGTGGTATTCCCATTAGTCCGTGGACCACCCTAGTTCGCGGATGGTCTCTACAGCCGTGTAGCACCTCCCAACGCGAAGGGCTCCACCCCTTATACACCCGTGTGGCCCATAAAATCCTTTGGAGTTCCCATTACCCAAGCTAGATAAAATCCTTCAAATCCGGCCTGATCCTTTGCAACCCCCTCATTGGCCTATTCATCGGTCCCGAGCCGAGGCCTCAACTAGAGCCACCAGACCCATGCGATGCAGCCTTCAGGAACATCATCGCGCCGTTTTGAGTTCACATACCCATGGTAAGTGAGGGAGAAGGGGTTTCTCAGGCCCTTGAGCGGATTCCTGAAGCATTCTTGAGTTCACATACCCACGGTAATGCAGAGTCTAATCCAGAGAGTCCCCGTTCTTCCCCTCCACTTGTTAGGACTAGGGCACTTCTCCCCTCCTCGGGGAGTGGTGGACTACCCATCAGAAGGAAGCACCCATGCACCTCCGTACTTCCTTGGTGCCAAGAACCAAGAGGGGAGATTGACATGGGGATACCATTTCCCTCTTCCTCTAGGATTTTTCATCAATGGGCATTCATCTCGGAGTAAGCCCCGACTTTTTGGGTCGCCCCCGCGCGTAAGCCTCAACACACTTCCCACGGACGCACCATTCACGACGTGATCATCTGGTCCATACTACCTCTTGTTTCTCACACCGATCATGACTCACGTGGGCTTAGAGTAATAATCGACATTGAAATCCTCTCCTGGGATACCTCAGAGTGTGAGCCCCATGTCCATCTGAACTACGTGGTCTTTGATTCCCCACCACAGGGATACGTTGGAAGCCTCTAAGAGGTTCAATCCCGATCACCATCGGACCCCATGTCAACATTCACATCAGTTATCCGACATTCCCATTCGAACTACGTTTACTTTGATCACTATCTCCTAGGCAGGGTACATAGGAAGCCTCCCCAAGGTTCAATTCCAACACCCAGTCGATCCGACCATCTTCATGTCGGTTCACCGAACGAACCCCGGGCATCCTAGAGCATAAGCCCCATACCAAACTGAACTGCGTGAATTCTGATTCCTCTCGTAGGGATACGTGTGAGGCCCGTACCACGAGTTTGATCAAATGCTCAGGTCATTATCTGTCCCCCCTGGATGACAATAAACTCCAGAGTGCCTGGTTATGTGGCATTAAATCATTGCTATCATAATGAGCCCAGACTCCATGGGGTCATTAATCCAACGAGGGATGGTAAACCTCGAGCATAAATGATTCTGAACCCCTGCATCCAGCTGACCATTCCCAACCAGGATTAATCCGGGCATACTATTCTTGGGCATAAACCAAAGATTCGTGAACATATGAATATATCTTAAATCTATAAGAGAGTCCCAGAATAGGCAATAGTTCCCCCAAAAAGGGTGCGATGAGCTCGACTTCCCATCCTCTCGACCAATGTGAGTTCTTAAGCATCGCTGGTCAAACCACCCAATGAACGCCTGCCTTTGGGATGCAGGTCCACGTATTGCTGGATATGGAATCATTGGGTGTTTCGAGGTGAAAACGGTGCACCCTATATGAGTGATTAGGTAGAACCCAATATTCCCTAATCAACCTTCATGTAGCACACATTTCTCACACACGACCCCGTCGTGTGCCGCGAGACATTTAGTAACCCCATTTATCAATACAATTAGTTTTTTGATTCATATATATATTTAAAAGAATGCTTCTGGCATATTTAAATAACATATAAAGCATTAAAAGACCAATTAAAAAGAAAATTAATGAGATAAAGGGGGATGGGTTTAAATTTAATATTATTATTCTATCCCCATTTCTTATAGATTATTATTTATTTGAAGGAAACAATTATGTGAATCTCTAAATTAATAAATAATATGTCACTACTATAACCCCTATATCCCCATCAGATGGATCCTTAAATATCCTTGGTATTCTAGTGATTATATAGATCCTCATGTCCTTGTGGGAGTTTCAGATCTACTGTTGTATTTGTGGTATAATTTTCAATGATGGGAAGTATCTATTGTTCTTAAAGATTTTAAGGTAATATATTATAATAATAAATTTAGAATTTCATTTAATAGATTAATTTCATTTAGAAGAGTGAAAATAGTTTTGGATCAATTTTGAACATAGGTTGATAAATTCACTCTAGAAGGGGATTTCAGTTATTGGAGGTATCTTATGGTGGGATAAAAAATCCTAAATTGGATGGTGAGGAATCCTTGAGTAGAAAGAAGTGATGTAGA
Source organism: Viscum album (assembly GCA_963277665.1). Taxonomy (NCBI): domain Eukaryota; kingdom Viridiplantae; phylum Streptophyta; class Magnoliopsida; order Santalales; family Viscaceae; genus Viscum; species Viscum album. The sequence goes on along the minus strand of OY728129.1, from coordinate 1,812,085,633 downwards.
ATGTTGGTGGGGTTAGATTAATTTCTTCAAGACCATTAGAGTGGAGATATTCCAATTCATCTTCAATTGAGGAGTCTTTTTGAGTAATTCTATTTGTTTATGTTCATGGGACACTATAATCCTTATTTCATCTTTGATACAAAACATTTTTATTGATGTGGTTAGTAAGGAAAGATCTAATGTTACTTTTGAGATATTCTTTATAGGTAGGGGCATTAGATATGACTGGTAGATTATTTATGGATGAGTAGACTATGGATGATGCTGGACATGGTTCTTCTATAGTGATAGGTGTAATCCTATTACATTATACTATTGTTGATGGTCTTAGGACACAATAACTTCATATTATTTAATTATAAGTGTCTTATATTTCAACTATTGTTGAGAATAGAACTTATTAATAATGTGATTAAAATCAATATTATCTATATGTAAACATATGAAAAAAGAGTAACCAGTATCAATTTTATTCAATAGTGGCAGTCACAGGTGTGTATATCATCCTTGATTAAAATTGAATGATTCCTCAAAGATGATGAGTATTGATACAACCAGATAAGAAGAATGTAATATGTATCAGATTTCTAAATTGATATTATAATGGGTATATATAATTATTTTAATTATTTCCATATCATTATTATGACGTATTTTAATTTTATTTTTCATACAAGACCATTGCGAACTACTTCTCGATCCGTTGTTGTGAAATAAGCATCAAACATATAATAGTAGTAAGAAACATAAAAAACTTCTCATAAAGAACCACATGGTTACCAAATAAGGTTATGTAAATATAGATTCATTTTGGTAAGATTTATAGACAACAAAATGCAATCCATGAATAAAAGTCCACAATTGCCTGAATCTTGGATGACAATTGTTACTTTATTAAATAAAGATATAATAATTTAATACCACATTACAACTAAACTTTACTACCCTTATTTAGTCCATCCTAACATGATTGATTTCATACCATATCTTGATGATGGATTAGACCCCCTCTTTCAAACTATCTTTCTTTCCATCATTTTGGTTTCATATTCCATGATGAAATACCTCCCACTCAGATTGTACTCATTAATCTCCCTCAAAGCTACTATCATACCTGTGAATACCACATGTACCAAATAATTCTTCATCTATTTTGGCCTTTCATCCTCCTTATTAAATACTTCATGAGAACATAGAAAATGACACTGAAATATTTATCAAAACATAATGAATGAATTTGTTTTGTTCCCTAATATGCATTTTCTTATATAACTCACTTGGTAAATTTGTAAAACTATTCATCCGACTCATTTTCCTTATATGCTAGAAAATAATTAAAATTGCATTTAATTTCTTTTTTAATAATTGTGAAAACTTATATTTCAGCTCTCAAATAATTTTTGTTGCATTATTTTCTAGATCCTTAGCCCCATCTCCTCTTTTTTGTTTGAAATAGTCTGACTAGTAGTCATCCAAAATGATCAAAAGCACACAGTATGAGATGAATTTTTATTAGAGTAGTTTAGGCAACATGGGATCATTTCCACAAAATATGGGTGATAAATATCATGGAATAATATGAAATAATAATTTTTTTGGAGGAACGCCATCAAGGAAATTTGGAACGACAATGAAGGGAGGAAGGCTAGTTTTAAAGAGGGAGTCCAATCCATCACAAAGAGATGGAATAAAATCAAGTGTCTAAGGAAATATTAAATAATTGTAGTGAGGATTAGTATTATTTTAGTATTGACGTGTTATATATTTTTTCAAGAAAATAAAAAAGTTCTTGTAAGATGCATCAAATTGTAGACTTTTATACATTAATTGTATTGTATTGTTGTTATTAAAGACATGTTAAATGTCTGAGTACTCATGCAGACAATGTATTCTGAACATGAAGATGTTAATAATCCCATGGAAGAAAATATTTTTGATGATGGAACTATAGGATTGTTAGGGGATTAACAACATAATGATGAAAAAAACAACTACAATTCAACATCATGGTTTTAAATAAAATTATCAAGGCAAGAAGTCATGGTATAAAATTTTATGTTGGTTGGTATCAACATGACTAACCTATTATCCCCAATAAGTCAATGTTCATTAGTTATATTTTGGTGACAATGAGGATGAATGTTCTAGTTGATATTGACTCATGGTGCACTATCCAACATATAATGAAGTAAATATGATGTAACGATATTATGATAATGTTACAATATACATTATATATTTCACCAAAAAATTATATAATGAATCACTGATTAAATATTCATTATTCATTATAGAAATAATTTATTTTAGCATATTTTTGTATGAAATTTGATTTAATGGTTGCTAGAAGATCCCATAGAAAAAGTTAAATCTTAGGGATCCTAAGGGGAAAATAAATCCCCACCCACCACAAAGTTATACACACATTATAGAGAAGAAAACATGGACATATTTCATCAATCATCACAATGAGAAATAATTTTAGGTTCATTTCATTCGATAATTTATTATATGGATTTTTTTATCTAATCTGATTAAAAATTGTTAATTTATGAGACAACTAAAGAGTGATGAAAATAAAAAATATGCATCAAAACCAATGTACCCCTATCACAAATGATGGATAGGGTACACTTTATTAGTGAAGAAATTGGTATGTATTTTTAATCAACAATAAAAGATTAATTATGTGATATGAAAAAAATACGTACCTTTTTTTATATGGAGATTGATGAATCATAACCTGAATCGACTTCCATCCAATGTTATGTTCTATAGAAGGAGGATCATGTAAATAAGAGGGTAAACTAGTTGATGAAAACAAAAAATGTAGTATGTTGATCCTGTGTATATACGAAATAATTGTAATTAATTATGATTTATAACAATATTACATAAAAATATCTATTAATGTTCATATTTTGTTATATGGTTTGGACATAACCATTGAAAATGGCCATTCTAGAAGAAAATCTACTTTTAGTAGCTTTAAAGTAGGCTGAATAATATGGTCACATTAATGGATTAGGTTTTGGAGTCTCTCCTCAAACAATTTTCTGGTAGATAAAACCACTTGATGATACAAATAATTGTATAAGAAGATTACATACACAAATAGACTCACTATAATATATAATTTTGATCGTTGGTTTTGCGAAACAATGGATATTAATGGATCAATGTGAACCGGTGGTCGATCAAAGATCTACACATAAACCCAATGATCCCACTACCGTTAAGTCTCATCATACCCCCAACATCATAACTTACTCGAGGTATTAAATTCTTTCATTACTCTTTCCCATAAATTTTAATCAAAATTATTCTGATAAATTTATATTAAAAAAATTCATACCGGTTATAGTTGTATGGGATTTGTATATTTCAACACTCACATACCTCCATGTTGTGATGGTTATAATATATAATATCATGGGGAACCATATACCAAATTAACCCCTCCCAAAATATCACATGTGAGCAGGGATTGAGGTAGATTATGAGCCGGTGGCTGGGTTTACAATTCCCTTTGATGGTAAAAATATTTCAATAGATGAAGATGCTATTAGAGATTTCGTAGAATGGATATCTAATCTTATACAGATACATGAGGTACATATTTAAAAAATTTATTCATATAAAAAACATGTAATATTTGATGATAAAATTATTGAAGTGATATATGATATTACATATAAATAATCTGTAGGAGAAATGGATGGTTAAATCAAGAAAATCTAATGATGAGATCAAGAAATAAAAAAGACATTCTGAGAGTTCCTTCTCCCCACCAGTTTAATAGAAACATTTATTTTCATTAAAACTTAAAGTAGAGGCGAAATTTTAATGATAATAATATGTATTTTATTTAATATGAAGAAGAAATATATGGAATTTCCTTGATATAAATAATTTTCCATGGGATTCTAAATGGGATTTGCAAGCATGAATGGCTAGGCATCTCATTTGTGAGTACATACATAATGTACATTATCATAATATGTCTTCTCAAGTAGTGTTCTAATATGTTTATTAAAGTGAATAACTATTTATAATTTATAATGGAATTTATATGACAACTATATAAATGATAGATAATGTGAAGAATGAATTGGATTCATTAATAATTGTATCATTTATATGAAAGAACATATAGTAGGGAACAATGATATTGATAAGTAAAAGCTCAGTTAATCCAAGAATGTAATAAAAAATCAGAAGATAGACTCTTTTTGATGCGTATAATGAAAAGGAAATAATCTATAATAAAAAAACATAAAATGTATTTTAATTTTTACATTAATTAAATGTTTTTTTGGGAGAACTGGATGCTGATAGCAGTCAATATGGACACCCTAATTATTTAATTTTTGGATCCAATGCTTGGATATACAACAAAAATAACACACATGATGTGTATTGTGAAAATAAAATACATTGAAATCAATATTTTATAGATAAAAATGGAATTATATGTTCAGTTTGTGTTTTAAAAATAATTTTTTTATGATTGGGAGGTCAGTTAATACATACTAGATCATGGCATGAAGTTGGTTTCTGAAGGGATAAAGCCTGTGAAAAACAACTAATGTAACCATATTAGGGTACATATAAAAATATTAAACTATCAAAACATTTAAAAAAAATTAGATATTTTGGTTAATGTCTCCTCATTGTATGAAAAAATATAATGACCTTGCTTTTCGATATAATTTTTTCAAAATGAAGGGAGAAATCATAAATCATGAAAAGACCTATATCCGCCAATAGGTAATTTCCGAAGCTAATTAAAATTTCATTAAGTATATTTCATAAATACATTTTTATTTAAATTTTCTTAGTACTATAAATATTTCCAACAACCTAGGTACAGAAAAGGTGAAATCAATTTTTTATAGATGATTGCACATCGCAATATATGTGAAACTATATGCTGACTAAAAATTTACATGATTACCTACTATGTTTGTGATATAGTACGAGTTATGACATTCTAATGATATTTGAGGTGTGATGCATTACTTTCAGAATTCTTATATATTATTTTTAACTCTTTTCCAGGAGGATAATAGTGGAGGATGTCAATTTGTTTTGAAGCGTTGACCTGCAAAAAAAATTGTTGGGAAATCATGGAGGTAGAAGCAGAGTTGGAGGTGGATGTGGGGGACAAGGAAGAAGAAGAGGATATTGTGGAGGCAGAGTCGGTAGAAAAGTTGGTGTTAGAGAGTGAAATTGAGGAGCATGAGGTAGAGTAGAATAATTAGGTGGAGTCCAAGGAAGTGTTGGATAATATGAATTAGATTGGAAATAATAAAATTGTTGTATAATGAAGTAGAATGAGGATCATAACATGACATTGTTTTAGAATAATTATTTAAAAGTTAACAAAACACTTGTAACAAAAGATTATAGCCATTGTAAATGTGTTTGATAATTATTTTTTGATGAGTATGAATCATTCTCATGTAAAATACTCACACTATGCAACCTTTAAGGCTCAATGTGCATGTTTTCAGTATAAAATGACATTTTAGTAAGAAACATAAGTGACAAACTCAGAACCAAGGAAACAAGTTTTTATTTCATTGATACATTATGAAAATGATCCAAGAGTAATTTGGGATATGTAGAAATTAGTAGAATCTCAATCTGATGCACAGTTTGACCTATATGACTCAAAGTTCATCTTTTTATTCATAATTGACGTTAATTTTATAGAAAAAATAACTAACATACTCAAAGAAAATCAAACATATTCCGATTGTTTTGGTAATTTATAAAAATGATATATATGTCATTTTATATGTCCAGGAATCAATCGATCCTCCATCCAATGCATAGTGTGACCTGTATGGTGTCAATGTTTCTTTTATCACTTGAAAATTAACATTTTAATTCAAAAAATTATCACTCAGTAAAAAATGAACAAATGTGCAAAAATTGACTTGTCAAATTTTGAAATCCATTAATAAATATTTTTCAATGAATATGAATTAGTCTCATGTCCAACTGACACATGATAGAACATACATGTCTCAAAGTGTGTGTTTCTAGATAAAATTCCATTTTAGAAAAAACACAAGGGGCGTACTCAAAACCATGGAAACAAATTAATATGTTTTTGAACTTTGGGAAAAAGATCCATGGGTTATTTGGGATGTATATAAATCATCCTCATACAAATTTGATGCATGGTGTGACTGGTATGACTCCAACTACTTCTTCTTATTCAAAATTGAAATTAAATTTAGAAGAAAACAACTGACATACTCAGAATAGATAAAACAAATTAGGATTGTTTTGGTAATCTATTTAAACAATCTATGTGTCATTTTTGTAGTATTGGAATCAGTCGCACCTCAATCATACACATGGGGTGACTTGTATGGTTTCAAAGTGTCTGTTATCAGCTTAAAATTGACATTTTAATACCAAAAATCAACGCTCACTAAAAACTAAGAAAACACGGTCGAATTTTCTTCATAATTTCGTAAAACGATGAATAGTTATTTTTTTATTTTTATGAATAATTCTCATTTCAATCCCCCCATATGATACCACTAGAATGAATCAATGTGTGTTCTCTCTGTTTAAAATGAAAGTTTAGTAAAAAATACATCTGTTATACTCAAATCCAAGGAAACACATTTTTAATGTTTTTATACTTTATGAAAATGATCAATTACTCATTTGGTATGTGTATCAGTCAAAAACACCTCAATATGATGTACTTTGTGATAGGTATGACTCTAAGTGAATCTTTTTATTCAAAACTGACATTAATTTTAGGGGGAAAACTAAAAACTCCAAACCAAGAAAACACATTCGGATTGTTTTGGTACATTAGGAAAATGATCAATATGTCATTTTTGAATTATAGGAATCATCCAAACATCAGTCTGATGTATGACATGACCTGTATTATGTCAAAGTTTCCAATATCAGTATAACAATAACATTTTAATAAAAAAGGCATCACTCCCTGAAAACCATGAAAACACACTTGGATTGTATTGATAATTTGGGATTGTGATTCAAAATTCATTTGTGATGAGTATGTGTTAGTCTCATATAAAACCCACACATGATTCCACATGTGTGGATCAAAGCGCATGTTTACAGTTTAAAATGTCATTTTAGTAAAAAAAGTGGCATAATCAGAATCAAGTAAATTAATATTTTTTATTTTGATACATTAGGAATAGGATCGAGGATTCAATTGGGAAGTGTAAAAATTAACCACACCACAATCTGACACTCAGTGTGATTGGTATTACCCAATGTGAGTCTTTTTTATTCAAAATTGACCTTAATTTTTGTGAAAATAAAACTGTCATTCTGAAAACTGATCAAACACATTCATATTTCTTTCTTACTTTTGGAAAATGATCCATATATCTTTTGTGATGTGTATGAGCTAGATTCATACCAATCTGACACATGTTTTGACCAGTATGACTCAAAGGGCTTGATTTGTTTTCAATAAAGAATTCATTAATTTTAATAAAAAACAACTGACAAACTCAAAATTCAGAAAAAAACATTATGATTGTCTTTTTACATTAGTAAAATGATACATAACTAATTTTTGATGTCTTGAAATCAGAAGACCTCAATTCGAATCATGATGTGACTCGTATAATCCCATGGGAATCTTTTTTATTCAAAAGTTACATTATTTTCGGTAAAAAATCAACATACTCTATAATAGTGTTTTCATTTAATTATATTTGTGTTAGAAATTTTATTTCTTTTAAATATAGTAATTTTGATCTTATTTTGGTAATTGTTTTTTCCTTTTCCGGTGATGAAGTGTGTTGTTACATCACACTGAGCTTGTTTCTGGTGATTGGGTGTGTTTTAGTTTCACACTACAGCTTTAAAATTCATCAGCTCTACTAAATGGAATCATAAAGTATGACTTTATCAGTTCCTATATTAGATCCAATAATGTAATCCTTAATCAAAACTTTTTAATGTACCTATTGATAGTATCATTATTAGCAGTTATAAAAGCATGGATAAAGAATTTAATTATTAGTGGTTTTTAATGTGCTGATAAATATACATGGTAGGTTCAGGGGGAGGGGAACAAAGGAAAAAAATCTACAGACATGGAGGCTCAAAACCAAGACCTCCACAAATAACCACTGTAACACCCGAGAATTTTTATGTGAAATATTTTGTTTTTATGTTATATAAATCATCAATGTAATCTTTCACTACACACAACACTAGCTTGGCTTGCTTTACACGCAACCACGACCTTCCTCGATAGCTTGCATTGTACGCAATACAGAGTTTCACAAAACAATGATATGCTATTAAAATATTATTAAAACTAGCCGTTATGAATAGTAATAACCACTTTTTGAAATTTTTTAAATTTTATTTTTCAAAATGGACTTCATTTTTGGATTCGAAATATCGAAATTAGCCTAGGGTTAAATTTTGGTATTTTTATGAAAACTTTCAATTTTTGATGAATAGTGAAACCACTAAGTGGTAGTTTAAAAAAACTGATTTTTCATAAAATTTAATTTTACCGCTTCTGTGAGTGGAATTTCGAAAATCCGAGAGACACAGTTAATATCAAGGACTAAAATGTGGTTCAATGAGATGAAAACAATTTTTGGTGAATAGTAACTTTTTACATTTTTTTACCACGGTTAAAAGTAAATAGGGTAATTAATGGTAAAGATGATATTTTTATTACCCTAACACATGTCCTAATTCTATTGGATAAGTGTAATTCGACCAAAAACAAACTTAGGAATAAAATATGACCATTTAGGCCCACTTGGATTAGATTAGGACATTTATTATTAATTTATTTAAAGAAGGGTTAAAATAGTTAAAATCAAAGTTTAATAAGTATATAATTTTTAATATAAGTGTATACATAAGATAAATTAGACTATAAATATTCATTAGAAAGATAAAAAGATTTCCTAAATAATGGTATTTTATTTGTAATTTTTTGACATTAAATAATTTAATTTATTTATGACACAATGATGATGCAGTAATTATCTTATTAATAAAATATTGACATAATTGATGTTATAAATACCCATATAAATGTACTTTGAGGCTTTTTATGAATTCCACGAATTTTATAGGTTAATATGACATGTTAGTATTGATTTAATTAACTTTTTTCGAACTAATCGTTCTGTTATGAGTTTCAAAAAAATCAATTAATAAATAGTGTCAAAATTGACATAAAATAGTTTTTAAAACAAATATTATATTAGTAATTGTTATTTTATACCTAAAAATCTAAGGTTCATCCAAATAACTTAGATAAGGTTATATATATTAATAATAAAAAACTTGGGGTTCTTTTGGCTGCTTATAGTAAGTTTATTAACCTTATAGTATAAGAACACAAGAAGACACGGTAAAAGTAAACTTATTTAACTTAATGTTAAATCTAAATGATAAGGTTAAAATAGGAACATAAACTTGTCTAAATTCTATTGGATGAGATTATTTAGATCCATCCCCACCTTAGCTTCAAAATATATCAATTTGGTGCTATTTAAAACGGAATTTGACTTTATAATAAAACAATAGTTTTAGTTATTCAAAAGGTACCCCTCTCCTCCCTTATAAAAAGGAACCTCCTCCCCCTCTTCCTCACACCACTTTGATCCTTAATTCTCGGCCAAACCCTGACAGTTCCTCATCTACACTTCCCTAGAGACATCCTAGAGGTCCTGGTCTTCTTGAAAGACCAATTTTAGTGCCCTAAAAGAAGGTCTCAAAGAAGCACTTCAAAGAAGAGGTAATGTCTGTTACCGATTCTTTCATCTTTATTTCTTCTTCCACTTCTTCTTATTTAGTTGTTTCATTATGAAGTAATAACATCAGTATCTCTCATATACTGATATGTTATTATAAGTATGAAACAACCCTATTTCACCATCTATCCATCCTACGGAAAAAGAAATCACCGCGCGCGCGTACGTACGGAATACCGTCTCCACGCCGTGGTGTAATCTATTTTCCACGACCACCTTACTTGGATGGGTATAATGGTGTAAATAATGAATATATATGACTATTATAAAGTGATACATATTCTGAAATAGTATACATATACTCCAATACAATTCCACGATCATAGGAACGATATCATTACTCGTGCGTACGTACGGAATACTGTCTCCACGATGTGATGAGACTCATTATATATGATCTTCATTTAATAATGATTATATAAATGAATTGAATGAATTAATATGATATATATTACACTAATACCATTCTGGAAATGAGGTATCTATAACCTAAAGATAAGAATATGAATTTATTTGACAAAACACGCATAAGAATAAAAAGTTATAAACACCCGAATAACAAGTGGCAATGAAATATTACTACTGAGAAGCTAAGAAAATGACCATATATGATATCATAAAAATAAGTATGATTCCAGAATAAGTCAATAACATTATTTAAATCATTATACAGGAGGTTCAGACACTTACGAATCAAAACGGACCTAAGGTAAGGGAAATATCACAATCTCATTTTTTATCCGAAATTATTTATACTTTGGTATTTACTGGGGTGTATTTTATCATTCACATCCATGTTTCCACAATATATAATATTTATATCTTTCTACAATATTTTATGTCCAATTTTACCCTTCGGTGAGTTTTTTAGTAAAAGATATGAAAGGAACCTTTTTCATTTTTCGTACGAGGTACTTTTGGACTTTTCCGACAAAAGTACAAGAAGAACGTTTTTTTAACTTATACGACATGAATGGATTTTTAAAACATTATTTCCAAGAAGCATCCCTTACAAGTTTTCAAGTTTATTTTTAATCAACTTCTTTTAGCTTAAAGTTGTATGACATTTTAAGAAAGGAAAAATGTTTTTGATGAAGAAAGCATATTTTCCTCAATAATGGAGTTCAAGGGTTTTATCAAAATTATTTTCCATCTAAGATAATAAAGGGTTATGTTTTTATCCCTATTATTACATTGATTTGATTATGTTGTTATGGAATTATTTTTATGAATTCCTTTATCTTATATGAATTGTTTTATGATGTCATGTTGTTTAAGATTCCCATTTGTATTACATGGGTTATGCAATGATGTACGATTTATTATTTTGTGGCACACATAAGAATGGTATCATTATGAGATGGGTGGGACCTATATCTCCCTCCAATGCATTGGGTAAAGATTTTATATCTCATGAGATAGACATGGCTGGAACGGTATGTTATACCGGTTCAGTGAAATAGGACTGAAACGAGGAGTGAACTCGGTTCAAAAAGGGAATTTTTCCACAAAGATAGTCTTGGAAATGAGCCTTGACTAATAAGAAATGATTCTCTATGATAATGTGTGAATGCCACAAATTTTCATGTTTTAAGTTATGATTATTGTGATTACATTTCACTGCCATGATTTATCCCATGTTATGAAATTATGATCTCTTTTGCAGGTTAAGATTTCCAAAAGTTATGTGCTTATGTATATGATGTGATTGAGATTTCTTTTGTTTACCCTTACTGAGAATTTGAGCTCAACCTTTTGTTTGTTTTCTCTCTCCAGGTCAGGAATAAGGTTATTAAGTAAGATATGCCCAAAGGGACTATAGATATGATGAAATAAATGGGAAATAGTGTAGATGCTTTATGAACCAGTTGTTTATGTTTCCCAGTTTCTAAAGACACTATACCTATACGGTCCTTTAGTGGTTTTGTTATATGTTGTAATAAGTATGCTCCAATTTTGAAGTATTAACAATGTATGTAAAGTATGGGTCGTTATAGTTGGTATCAGAGGAAAGGTATAGTCAACCTTTGGAAACTAGGATGTGAAAGCCTTAGTACGAACCCTAAGGATAAGTCTAAGCATAGAACACAATCTTAGTGTTTTAGAAATGGCCATGAATAACCTAGGATAAGACCTTAAGTGTTAAATTTTATTCTTGATTAGGTGGTTTTCCTATTATAATTAGTTTTTCTCACACTATTCTTCTTGGTTTTAGTCAATGGATGGAACCCGAAGGAATTGTGTTAATGCGGAATGCGACGGGAAATGCAATGATTGTCCCCCTAAGCAACCAAATGTTTTGGGAGCTGGAATGAAAAATATTGTAGCCATGCTCACACAACTTTCTCAAGCTATGAATCATGCAGGACTTCCAAACAAGCAAAGGAAGGAGCAACATTCTGTTGAATCCTTCATGAGATAGCGTCCACCTTCTTTCAGTGGGTCTACTGATCCATTAGTTTCTGAACAATGGATTAGTACTACTGAAAAGATATTTTCAGTTCTTCAATGTTCTGAGCATGATAAATTCATCTTAGCAGTGTATCGTTTGGAAGGTGATGATGATCAATGGTGGAATCTTATTAAGAATACGTGGCAAAGGGATGAAATTGAGTCCATGGAATGGGACGAGTTCAAGAACTTATTTTTCAATAAGTACTTCCCTCGTATTCTCCGAACAAAGATGGAGAAAGAGTTTCTTGAACTGAAGAAAAAGGATGATGAATCTGTTGGTACCTATGAAGAAAATTTTACAAGACTTGAAAGGTACGCTTCTGGTATTATTATCCAACCTGAGAGTAAGATCGATCGATTCTTTAGTGGCTTAAAACCAAGTCTTCGAAGGGCCTTAGCCATAAGGGACTTCAATATCTATGAGGAAATCGTTCGATGTGCTCTCAAATTTGAGATGGAGATTGGAGTAACCCATCAGTCATATGGGTTTGATAAGAAGAGGAAAATGGAATTCAAAGGAAAATATAAAGAGCACACTGAAAAGAAGATGAGCTTTCCCTTATTCTCAATGTGTGGAAAGAAACATGGACGGAGTTGTCTTATAGGGACAAGTAAATGTTTCAAATGTGGAAAGGAAGGTCATCGGTCATTTGAATGCCACGATGATGGGAATAAGATGTCTAATGATGCTAACAAAGGAAGGGATACACAAAATGAACCTACTACACTTCAATGTTTCAAGTGCAAGGAGATGTGACATTATGCTAATAAATGCCCTAATCCAAGGGTTGATGATGATGGTCGACGTCAACAAACTCTTAAGGCTAAAGACAAAGTAATGTCACATGGAATTTCTATCAGCGATGTGGAGTACGATAACGATGTGGTGAAAGGTACACTTACCATCCACTCTAAAGTAGAAAATGTTTTATTTGATTCTGGATTCACCCACTCTTTTATTTCTGAAGAATTTTCTAAGGGTATCACCATATTACCCCAACAATTAGATGTTGAGTTAGCTGTGACAACACCTAATGGCACAACAGTCGCATCAAACGTTTATAATTCTTCTCCGATCGAAGTTTGTGGGAAAGTGCTTCCTGAAAATCTTGTGATCCTTCCTATAGTAGAATTTGATGTTATTCTTGGCATGGATTGGATTTCTTTATATGGAGCTCATATCAATTTCCAAAGAAGGGAAGTCACATTTCATATTCCAAATCAATCTATGATCGTCTATCAATGCAAGGATGAACATAACCTTCCAGTTGAAATTCCTTCTACCTTATGGGTCTTGATTCCACTAAATTAAGGTTATTTATCTCAAATGGTTGGTGAGAAACTCACGATTAAGAATATGCCCATTTTATTGGAGTTTGATGATGTCTTTCCTGAGGAATTACCGGGTCTTCCACCAAATCGTGAAGTTGAGTTTTCAATAGAACTCGTACCGGGTGCTTCTCCTATTTCAAAGACACCTAATGGCCCCAACTGAGTTGCAGGAATTAAAGAAGCAACTCCAAGAGAATCTTGATAAGGGATTCATACGCCCTAGTGCGTCTTCTTGGGGAGCACCTGTTCTATTTGTTAGGAAGAAAGATGGATCAATGAGACTCTGCATTGATTATCAAGAACTTAAAAAGATCACTATTAAGAACAAATATCCTATCCCATGCATTGATGACTTATTTGACCAACTATGTGGAGCTCAATACTTTTCTACGATTGATCTTCGTTCAAGGTATGATAAATTAAGGGTCAAAAGGGAGAATATACCAAAGACAGATTTCCGTACAAGGTATGGACACTATGAATTTATAGTGATGCTATTTGGTCTTACTAATGCCCCTACAATCTTCATGGATCTGATGAATAGAGTCTTTAGAGACTATCTTGATTAGTTTGTGGTAGTCTTTATAGACGATATTCTTGTTTATTCAAAGAGCAAGGAAGAACATGAAGAGCACTTGAGAATTATATTGAAGACCCTGAGAAAGGAGAAACTTTATGACAAATTTACCAAGTGTGAATTTTGGCTTCAAAAAGTTTCATTTTTGGGTCACATAATCTCAAAAGAGGGGATATCTGTGGATCCAGCAAAAACAGAGGTTATCGAAAGATGGTCGAGACCAACAACAGTAACTGAGATCCGATGTTTTCTTGGTTTAGCTGGATATTATCGATGTTTTGTGAAAGATTTTTCATGATTATCTAATCCACGCACCAAGTTGACTCGGAAAGGAGTTAAGTTTGTTTGGACGGAGGAATGTGAAGAGAATTTCAAGGAGTTGAAAAGAAGATTATCCAGTGCACCTGTGCTCACACTGCCTTGTAGTGGAGAAAGGTTTGTGGTCTATAGTGATGCATCCAAGAAGGGATTGGGGTTTGTTCTTATGAAAAATGATATGGTGATATCTTATGCCTCACGACAGTTGAAAATCCATGAGCAAAATTACCCAACACATGATTTGGAGTTAGCTGCGGTAATCATTGCATTAAAGATTTGGAGGCATTATCTTTATGGTTAAAGGTGTGATATTTATACTGATCATAAAAGTTTAAAGTATATTTTCACATAAAAGGAGCTGAATATGTGTCAAAGAAGATGGTTGGAGCTTATTAAGGATTACGACTGCTCAATCCATTACCACCCTGGGAAAGCATAAAAGGTGGCAGATGCATTAAGTCGACAAGACCATGCCAGTTTATCCATGATGAGGATCAAAAAAGATCCAATATTTATGGATTTACAAAGGATGGATCTTGGAATTATAATGGTAGGGGAAAAATCTTATCTTTCTCAAAATAATGTTCAACCATCTATACATGTGAAGATTAAAGAGGCACAGAAGAAGATGTCAAGTTACAAAAGAAGGTGAGAAATGTTCCTGAATTCAACCTTGATTGTGATGGGATAATAAAGTACAGGAATTGGGTTTGTGTTCCTCACATCCCGGAATTAATGAAGGAGCTGCTGGATGAGGCTCATAGTTCTTCATTCTCTATTCATCCTGGAAGCACGAAGATGTATAGGGACCTAAAAGAGTACTTCTGGTGGGATGGCATGAAAAGAGATGTTGCTGAATATGTCTCTCAATGCTTGGTTTGTCAGCAAGTTAAAGCTGAGAGATAAAAGTCTAAGGGGATGTTACAACCATTACCCATACCCGAATGGAAATGGGAAAAAATCACTATGGACTTTGTCACAGGACTTCCTAAAACATCCAAAGGCAATAATGCTATCTGGGTCATAGTTGATCGTCTTACCAAGTCTGCACATTTCATTGCTATTAGAGAGGATTTCTCTCTGGATCAGCTTGCCAGGATGTATGTAAAGGAAGTGGCAAGATTACATGGAGTACCAATTTCTATTATATCTGATTGGGATCCGAGATTTACCTCGATGTTCTGGCGAAGTCTTCCGTATACTCAAGATACAGAGTTGAGTTTCATCACTGCTTATCATCCTCAGACAGACGGTCAGTCTGAGAGAACAATTCAAACTCTAGAAGATATGTTGAGAGCTTACTCTATGGATTTCAAATGTGGTTGGGATCAACACCTACCTTTGGTGGAATTTTCTTATAATAATAGCTTTCACTCCAGTATTCAGATGGATCCTTATGAACCTCTCTATGGAAAGAAATGCAGGACTCTAACTTGCTGGGATGAAGTTGGGGAAAGAAAGCTATTAGGACCCGATCTCGTTGATGAAATGGAAGAAAAGGTCAGATCTATTCAACAACACATAAGAGCAGCTCAGAGTCGACAGAAAAGATATGCTGACAATCGAAGAAAAGACCTAGAGTTTGAAGTGGGTGACAAAGCATTCTTACGAATATCTCCCTGGAAGAGGGTCATGAGATTTGGAAAGAAGGGGAAGTTGAGCCCTAGATATATCGGTCCTTTCGAAATAATGGATTGTGTCGGGAAGGTAGCTTACCGATTGAAGCTTCCACAGAATCTCTCTCATGTTCAAGATGTGTTCCATGTATCTCTCCTGAGAAAGTACATACCTGATCCTTCACATGTACTTAGCTCAAGAGTTGTACCGCTGAAGCAAGATCTTTCTTATGAAGAATAGACGATAGAGATTCTGGATCGTAGCGAAAAAGTCCTACGAAACAAGACCACTCGCTTGGTGAAAGTTTTATGGAGGAACCACCAATTAGAAGAAGCTACATGGGAGCTTGAGGATATGATGAGGGAGAGGTATCCTCATCTATTTGTTACAAAGTGACAAATTTCGAGGGCGAAATTCATTTTAAGGGGGGTAGAATGTAACACCTGAGACTTTTTATGTGAAATATTTTGTTTTTATGTTATATAAATCATCAAAGGAATCTTTCACTACACACAACATTAGCTTGGCTTTCTTTACACGCAACTGTGGGCTTCCTCGATAGCTTGCGTTGTACGCAATACCGAGTTTCACCAAACAATGATATGCTATTAAAATATTATTAAAACTAGCCGTTATGAATAGCAATAACCACCTTTTGAAATTTTATAAATTTTATTTTTCAAAATGGACTTCATTTTTTGATTCAGAATATCGAAATTAGCCTAGGGTGAAATTTTGGTATTTTTCTGAAAACATTCAATTTTTGATGAATAGTGAAACCACTAAGTGGTAGTTTAAAAAAACTGAATTTTTCATAAAATTTAATTTTACCACTTCTGTGAGTGGAATTTCGAAAATCCGAGAGACATGGTTAATATCAAGGACTAAAATGTGGTTCAATGAGATGAAAATAATTTTTGGTGAATAGTAACTTTTTACTTTTTTTTAACCACGGTTAAAAGTAAATAGGGCAATTAAGGGTAAAGATGATATTATTACTACCCTAACACATGTCCTAATTCTATTGGATAAGTGTAATTAGACCAAAAACAAACTTAGGAATTAAATATGACCATTTAGGCCCACTTGGATTAGATTAGGACATTTATTATTAATTTATTTAAAGAAGGGTTAAAATAGTTAAAATCAATGTTTAATAAGTAAACAATTTTTAATATAAGGTAATACATAAGATAAATTCGACTATAAATATTCCATAGAAATCTAAATCGATTTCCTACATAATGGTATTTTATTTGTAATTTTTAGACATTATATAATTTAATTTATTTATGACACAATGATGATGCAGTAATTATCTTATTAATGAAATATTGACATAATTGATGTTATAAATACCCAAATAAATCTAATTTGAGACTTTTTATAAATTCCACTAATTTTCTAGGTTAATATGACATGATAGTATTGATTTAATTAACTTTTTTCGAACTAATCATTCTGTTATGATTTTCACAAAAATCAATTACTAAATAGTGTCAAAATTGACATAAAATAGTTTTTAAAACAAATATTATATTAGTAATTTTTATTTTATACCTAAACATCTAAGGATCGGCCAAATTACTTAGATACGGTTATATATATTAATAATAAACAACTTGGGGTTCGTTTGGCTGCTTATAGTAAGTTTATTAACCTTATAGTATAAGAACACAAGAAGACACGGTAAAAGTAAACTTATTTAACTTAATGTTTAATCTAAATGATAAGGTTAAAATAGGAACCTAAACTTGTCTAAAATCTACTGGATGATAGTATTTCTACCCCTCCCCACATTATCTTCGAAATATATCAATTTGGAGCTATTTAAAACCGAATTTGACACTATAATAAAATAATAGTTTTAGTTATTCCAAAGGTGACCCTCTCCTCCCTTATAAAAAGACACCTCCTCCCCCTCTTCCTCACACAACTTTGAGCCTTCAAGCTCGCCCATACCCTACCAATTCCTCCTCTCCACTTCCCTAGAGACATCCCAGAGCTCCTGGTCTTCTTCAAAGACCAATTTTAGTGCCCTAAAAGAAGGTCTCAAAGAAGCACTTCAAAGAAGAGGTAATGTCTGTTACCGATTCTTTCATATTTATTTCTTCTTCCACTTATTCTTTTTTAGTTGTTTCATTATGAAGTAATAACATCAGTATCACTCATATACTGATATGTTATTATAATTGTTAAAAAAACTCTATTTCACCATCTATCCATCCTACGGAAAAAGAAATCACCGCGCGTGCGTACGTACGGAATACCGTCTCCACGCCGTGGTGTAATCTATTTTCCACCACCACCTTACTTGGATGGGTATAATGTGATACTTATTATGAAATAGTATACATACACTCCAATACAATTTCACGATCATAGGAATGATATCATCACTCGTGCGTACGCACGGAATACCATCTCCACGATGTGATGCAACTCGTTCTACATGATCTTCATTTCATAATGATTATATAAATGAATTGAATGAATGAATATGATATATATTACAGTAATACCATTATGGAAATGAGGTATCTATAACCTAAAGATAATAATAAGAATTTATTTGACAAAACACGCATAAGAACAAAAAGTTATAAACACCCAAATAAAAAGTAGCAATGAAATATTACTACTAAGAAGCTAAGAAAATGACCATATATGATATCATAAAAATAAGTATGATTCTGTAATAAGTCAATAACATTATTTAAATCATTATACAGGAGGTTCGGACACTTACAAAGCAAAACGGACCAAAGGTAAGGGAAATATCACAATCTCATTTTTTATCCGAAATTGTTTATACATTGGTATTTACTAGGGTGTATTTTATCATCCACATCCATGTTTCCTCAATATGTAATATTTATATCTTTCTACAATATTTTATATCCAATTTTACCCTTTGGTGAGTTTTTTAGTAAAAGATATGAAAGGAATCTTTTGTCGTTTTTCGTACGAGGTACTTTTTGACTTTTTCGACAAAAGTACGAGAAGAATGTTCTTTTTTTTTAACTTATACGACATGAATGGATTTTTAAAACATTATTTCCAAGAAGCATACTTTACAAGTTTTCAAGTTTATTTTTAATCAACTTATTTTAGTTTAAAGTTGTATGACATGTTAATAAAGGAAAAATGTTTTTGAAGAAGAAATGATATTTTCCTCAATAATGGAGTTCAAGTGTTTTATCAAAATTATTTTCCATATAAGATAATAAAGGGTTCTATTTTTATCCCTATTATTACATTGATTTTATTATGTTGTGATGGAATTATTTTTATGAATTCCTTTATCTTATATGAATTTTTTTATGATGTCATGATGTTTAAGATTCCCATTTGTATTATATGGGTTATGTAATGATGTATGATTTATGATTTTGTGGCACAAATAAGAATGGTATCATTATGAGATGGGTGGGACCTATATCTCCCTCCAATGCATTGGGTAAAGATTTTATATCTCATGAGATAGACATGGCTGGAACGGTAGGTTATACCGGTTCAGTGAAACAGGACTGAAACGAGGAGTGAACTCGGTTCAGAAAGGGACTTTTTCCACTAAGATAGTCTTGGAAATGATCTTTGACTAATAAGAAATGATTGTCTATGATTATGTGTGTATTCCACAAAGTTTCATGTTTTAAGTTATGATTATTGTGATTACATTTCACTGCCATGATTTATCCCATGTTATGAAATTATGATCTCTTTTGCAGGTTAAGATTTCCAAAAGTTATGTGCTTATGTATATGATGAGATTGATATTTCTTTTGTTTACCCTTACTAAGAATTTGAGCTCACCCTTTTGTATGTTTTCTTTCCCCAGGTCAGGAAGAGGGTTATTAAGTAAGATATGCCAAAAGGGACTATATATATGATGAAATAAATGGGAAACAGTGTAGATGCTTTATGAACCAGTTGTTTATGTTTCCCAGTTTCTAAAGACACTATACCTATACGGTCCTTTCGTGGTTTTGTTATATGTTGTAATAGGTATGCTTCAATTTTGAAGTATTAACAATGTATGTAAAGTATGGGTCGTTATAACCACCACAGGTACAAGAGGGGCAGAACCACTGAACTGCGTCCTATGGGGTGAGTGCCGATAAATATACATTTGTTGGCTCTTTTAGAATCACGGATTAAGGGATTCTTTATAAGCACATGAAGAAGCACTGATAAAACATACTTTTATTAGTTTTTTTAACGAAGTGATATTGGAATCATAATCAGTACTAAATAATAGCATTGATATGTGTATTCTTTTATTAGTGTATTCAACAAAACTGATAAATGTATTCTTTATCAATGATTTTATTTTCAGTAATAAAGCTACCCTTTATTAGTACTTTTCTATTGCTGTTAATGTCTTGGCATTTTATCCATACGGAGGTAGTTAGAACTTTTGTATCGATGATAAAGGCCAAATTTAGTGTGGTTAAAGGTTTGTTTTGTAGTACGATTAAATCACACCCACATTATTATCATTTTAAATGACTCCAAATTGAGCCACCAATGACCCTACAAGAAAATTTCTATATATATCCATCCATTGTATTCACTTAACCACGATAATTAATTTTAACAGTTTTAACTATTCATTTGGATTAAAAATTAAGTTTACCTCATTAGAATGTACTTATTAAACTAATTCAAAAAGTGGAATATATTTTTTCTAATTATATTAACTAAAGTAGAAAAATAAAATTTAAAATTAATCTCAATATGTGATGAGAAAACTAGTTTTTAAAGAGAAAAGTTTTGAAAGATTAAAAACTTTTTATATAAAATTCAATAAAAAAATGATTCCAATGACATATATTTGACTGAGTGATAAGATATTTAAATAATTTTATATTTTAAATATTAATATTATAATTTAACAATAAAAATTATATAAACAAAAAGGTTGTTTTCAGTTACAATTAATTATTTTTCACTATTCATAAAAAATAAGCATTCCATAAAATTCCTAAAAAATAACCCAAATATATATTTTTTATTATGATTTCAATAATGAATTTTAGTTCTTCAAATAAATTTTCTAAAAGGGTAGCAATGAAATTTTAATGTATGTGTGTAAATAATGACTAAACTGTCTTTTAGGAAAATATACATATTTTTAGAAAAAAATTCTTTTTTCCTTTAAATAATAATTATTTTATTAGTTATAAATAGTAACCAATTTTTTAATTTAGTTAGTATTATTTTCGACATACAATTTAATGGTAAAGTTATAACTATTTTATTATGTAAGTATATTTTAATAACACTTCAAATTTCAATGAAACTCAGTGTTGCATGTAACACAAACTAACATAGTGTTATGTGTAACACAAGATAAATGTAATGTTTCATATAACACAAGATAAACTAAATTTTGTGTGTCACACACTCTATTGAGTACAATTTTTATATTTTAAAATCTCATGGTGTCATAGTCACATAGAATAAATTCAACGAAAAATATAGAGATTTAGTGTGTATCTTTGATAGTTGATGAAATTTATAGAAGATGGAAAATAAATATATTGTTATAGGGATCAAATATTACAAATAAGGTGTCTATAATTTTAAGTGATAATGGTTAAAATATAATTGTCTTTGAGAAATAAAAAATCATTAGATAATACTTGTGTTGTGTAGATGCATTAGAGGTTATGTCCATAGTCACAAATCTATAGGTGTAAGCCAAACATAATAAAATTATATGTTTAAAACAATTATGTATCTTATGGAATGTATTTATTTTCATTAAGAATTCAAAAATCTTAAATAAAAGAAAATCATCTACTATGATGCATGGAATGTGCACAAAGGATAATCAATAAATCACTGGCTTAGAATAATATAAGTGTTTTATAATTAATAAGGAGGATTATGAGTTAAATAATACAACCCTTGTTCACTTGATCCCAAATTAATTGGAGGAATTATTAAAGTATGAATTATCATGTTTTATCATTATTCTCAGATAATATGACACTTAAATGTGTGACACTTTCCAAAAAGGGAGAATCTATTTAAAAATGTATAAAGTGATGGGAAAACATTCAATGAGGTTCAATGAGTTGGTTCAGTTCAATATATGTGGGAAGATATTACCAAATTACATTAATAAAAATGGGTATTATATTAATTTTATTTATTATTATAGTTGGATGGAATTATTTATGAAAATATATGACAAATGAATATTATTTATATTTATTAATCCTTATCAGAGTTTTGGGGATAGGATTCACATGTTGAAAAGTAAGATTTTTTAAGCTAATAATATTAAAAAAAATAACTAACAATCATTTGGATGAATATATATAAAACCATATAATATAGAACTCTGTTTTAGCAGTAACAACTCCTTAATAGAATATATTCATTAAGGGAAGGAACCAAATTATCTATAATATTTCCCAAAAAATTCTACTTGAGAAAAAAATTATAGATATATATTGGAAAAATAAGTTATTACATCCATTTACTTCTCAAATAAATATTTTTCATGTTTAAATGATGATAATATAATATATGCAATTTTGAATAAGAAGAATATTACACTAGATTACTTTCTTATTTTCAGAAGAAAAAAATTTATTCACATTAAAAAAATAAAAAATATGAGTTTTGTGGTGATGAAGGTATTTTTTTCTCTACTCAACCCAAAGTAAATCATACAAGTGATATAACAAAACTTATGGAAAATAAATAAAAATTGGGATTCAAGTTTCATTGAAAATAAATAGATTTAAAAAATGTATGATAAATATTTGTGTAGAATAATGATGAAAGTTTAGTAGAATGTGTTTTTAAAGTGTACAACCAAGATGGTTCACATTGATTTGTAGAGTAACCATAATCATACACCATTGATGATGAAAAAATAGTACATTATACATATAAAACTTTCAATAGATATGGCCAAAATCATTAATTGGAATAATTTTTGGGATTGAAGAGGTTCATTCTAAACACATATGTTGAAGAATCTATAGAACAATTCATTCTTATATCAGTTACATCATAATTTTTTTTTCACATGCTTCTAAATATGTAAATTAGATATAAGTAATATATGATGGGATTTTCCAAAATAAAGAGAATTTAAATTGAAATATTTTACATGGATTAAAGATATAAATTTAGTTAAAACCAACTGGGAATTTCATTATAGGAATAACAAATAAAGAGGGGTTACTTGATTTATTTAGTTGTGAAAGGGATATTCCCAATCCAAAGGGATAATTATTGATTGTACTTTTCCCCCAATATACTAGTTTTATACAATTCCACTTTTATTTAATTTCTAGGATAATGTGGATTATTTTTCTACCAAATTGATTTCCAATCCACATTTCATTTTGTATATCTTGAGGAGGAAATTTCTATCAATCATCTAGATGTATTTTTTATCGATGATGATGGGAGAGAATTTTATCGATTAATGAAGTCATTTTATGGAAGAAATCATGCACTATGGTATTGGTATTCTTAACTTTATCAATTCAAGAGAAATCATAGATTCCATCATGGCTGAGATGATAAAAGAAATTAAATCATGAATAAAAATATTAAAACATTATATTTCTTATTTATGTATATGAATAATTTTTAGAGAATTAAATAACACACAATGAAATTTCATTTCTGAATACATGAGTTATAAATTCATGTTTTTGAGATTGATGAGTTGTATTTTTTAATTTATTTTTAGGTGATATAATATAAGGATGTAATAATAATTTCCTAATAAAAACATTTCAATGAAATAGTTAATAGATTTTAAATGGATGACTCCAAGCCAAGAAAAATCAAGTGGTTACCCAGATGAAATTTTCAAGTGATGATGGTTGTAAAAAGGTTAATATTATGGAATATAGTCATATTATTGGGAGAATTTTTTACTTCATAATGAAATGAATTTTCATGGTTTTCGACACATGTAAATAAAAATTGTATAATAACTTTTCCATGTATATCCACATGATATCAGTGAAAGGTATATTTTTCTTTATCAATATCATGGTTGATTTTGGGTTGCTTGATTATAAAACATCACACATATAGTTGTTGGGACATAGTGATGCATATTTCCACAGTTCAATGGATTATAAAAAGCCAACATTTAGTGGTTGTTTATATCATAGAGGATCATGAATTTGTTATATGATTAATAAGAATGATTAGAATTCCATTAAAACTATGGATGTAAAATATTTTATAGACAATGAAGTACTTAATCAATTACATTGTGTAAAGAAACAACTTGATGATGTTGTGTTTGATGTGATAACTTATATTTTAATCACGTCTGACAAAATTAGTTCTATAAATATTAAAATAAATCAACATTATCATTGAATAAAAAATAACAGTGAGATAAAACATCATTTCATGAAGGTGAAGGATTAGAAAGTAATGGTGATATGAGAGTAGGGGAGAATTTTTTTTTGTTTCAGATATCAAGATGATTAAACTTACGAAGGATGAGTGTTACAAGAAAATATTAGTTCTTGGAGTCCAATTGTATCCATCCAACACAATTAGTTGGATAATGAGTCCAACTCCCCTATAGAAGTTGGTATTTATTTCAGGTTATGGTAACACTGTTGAATTTACTATTTGATTATATAAACTGTTCCTATAAAAATTTACAGAAGTGGTACTTTGGATTCTGGAAATGGGGGACATAATTTTTATATGTTTTTATATTTATGTTAAATTCACTAGGAGTTTTCTCTCCTATAAACGTATGAGGAACTATCTATTGATAATTACTATGGAAAAGGTGAGATAACATAATTGTTTATTTAGGGGAACCACCACTGTTTCTTCTGTTTTAAGACCATGAAGATAAATGATATTTATATATTCATATATTTCTTTTAAACTTTTTACTCATACAATGATTCAAAATTATGGGATTCGAATTGGTTACCAGTGAATAAGTGAGGCACTATCTAAAGGAAACAAATTACAATATATACTTCTCATTAGTTTTATAAAGTTTTGATTGATGTGTTATTAATAATTTTTATAATCTATCTTGGAGTTTTATACAAACCCAAATTGTGGTATTATTAGAAAAAATGTCGTGGAGTGCCTTTCGGTTGTCAATTTCATGAAAATGTATTTGAAGAAACAATTAATGATGCTTAAAATATATTGATGAATATTTATCTCCATGTGTTTTAGAGTTATAAAATTATTTTAAATGAATTTTAAAAAATATTATTTTGAGAATATTTCTGTTATTTTGGATAAGTCCAAAAAATTTCATATATTGTGGGAGGAAGAAAGTTTACAAAATAATGAAGCTCAGTAGTGATACATAATATATTCTAGATTCATGATATTTGGAAAAGGTAAATCACTTATTGGGATACATTAAATATTAATTCATATGTAATATCCTTTTGAGTACTAAAATTTGGAAAAGGAAATCACTCCTTGTGATAAAACATATCTTAGTGGTACATGAATAATATAATTGAATGACATGAAATTTGGAATTTCCTAGAGGTTTTCATATATACATAATATTCTTGAATGATTTGTAACATTTTTGTGGGAGTTGAAATGTCATGAATGACATGTCCTCATAATAATGTGTAATATTTTTGAAAAGTTGAAAAATATTTTTAAAGTGTTTTGTATGATTTTTTAATCCTTCTTGTGATTCTCTTCATTTTATAATGAATAATTATTTAATAAATCTATCATTTATTTCATCATCCATATTTCTTTTAATATTTCACTATCAATTAATGAATATGATTGATATTGTTCCCCGATGTTTTTATCATGATATGATTGTTTATAAAATCAAAAAGAGTTAAGGATCATGTCATGATACAACAGTTCTTTAAAAACACGATAAATGTGGATTTAATAGATTTTTTATTTTAACTATCATAACATAATAGTAGATGATTTCATAATATGATAAAATTATACGTAGATTTGGTTAAATTTAAATAAGATATATTTTACTGATTTATTACAATTTATTGTGTGCTAAATATTTCTCCATGAAATGATATATCTTATTAAAATTCTGATGAATATATAAATGTATAAAATAATGCTGCTAGTTTTAGGGAGTTTCTAAATTTCAATATAGAAAATATATTGACACAATTAAAGGAAAAAGAAAAATGAATAAAAAGAAGAAATATAAAATGGAAGGATAAATATAAGACGAGTATTAAGATTTGAGTAAAGGGAATCTTAAAATGTATTCCATAATTAAAAAAATACATGAGAATAATTCTATACCTTTGTAATAATGTCAATAATGAAAATAGAAGGTGTTCTTGGATGATTTATCACATGAAGACTATAAAATTCATCACATTGATTAAACTGGAGTATATTTATACATCATTATTAATGTAACATATAATATATATTAGAGGAAGGAACTAGATATTTTCAAGAGGGGACGTACAATATATCTTATATCAAAAGTAGTGAGTATTCTATTGATTCTATGAGGGTTTTAAACCTTGTTAGAAAAGAAGTGCACCTAGTATTTCAAGGGTATAAATTCATCACTACTTCTTTATCCTTATATTAGCTTAATTTGGGGGAAATAATTAAATTGGTTATATACCTCATATACTAAAGTATCACTTCATACTAGTTGTGAGAGAAATATTTTCCCTAATAATCATAAAGAATATTATTGTAAATGGTTAATTGAAATTTTTATATACATTTATTATGCACCTCTCCCAAGTCATTGGGTATTTACCTTTCTTGGGACCAATAGTTCACCACTAAAACTGAGGTGGAATTCAGTATGAATCTAGTGATCCATCAAGATTCCTATCCCACCTCTATAACACTAATTTAAGAAAGCACTAAGTTAATTAACTCCTCAATCCCACCAAACACATAATTTATTATACCTGTGATTCCATTTTTATGAATTCAGTTCTGAATTTTTTTCTGAGATTAAAATTTATAGTGTTGACAAAATTTTTATAAACTATTGTCCTATAAGAAGTTCTCTTAGCCCAACGAACTAACCTTGAGCTTTAATTTTATGATTGTAGAAGGCTCAAAATGGTTAATAAACATGAATTATATTAAAAATTCTAAATTTTTATTATCTATAAATATGATTCAAAATTTATAAAAATTATATTCTATCTTTATTTTCATAGAACAATATATGAGCCTCATCCCACCTCAACTCCCATCTTCCCCAATCATTGTAGCATTATATTTTTGATTTCATCATAAAAAAAATTTATTTATGGAAGTGGATCCATTATTATTCATTTTTCATATTCTTAACTATATTCTATTTTTTTATTATGCTGTGTACACAGTTTCATAGGGATTTTATTTTCATGGGATATTTGTGGTTATTTTTTATTAGTGTTTTCCCTTTTTCTGAGGGTTCTTACTTTCATCCTTCAATTGAAATACATGTGTTTCTTGTGGATTAATTGATTTCTGATAGGTGGACCTATTTAAATACCTTTATCATATCCACAATGAGTGGTCTATGTATTTAAAAGGTTTCATTATTGGTTTTCAAACAAGATTTATGATTTTTTAAAATCATTGTAATCTATAAAATTTCTTATTCTTGGAATTAAAATGATTATAATCGAATATGATTAAATTCATAAGAATATACTAATTTTTTATTGATTCCTACAAAGTAGTTACTATGATCAATAACCTCAATTTCACAAAATTAAATTTAATTATGTTAAATAAATAATATATATTTATTTTATGTATTTATCAAAGTGACAAAAAAATAAAGGCTTTCTTGTCTTAAGTGATATTTTAATGTCAATATTGTTTTTATTTTTTCCCTTTTATTGTCTTATTATCATTAATTAAAATAATTTTATTATATTTTGGGTAAATTGTGGACATTATTAAAATTATTGAATTTATTAATTGAATATTGGCTATCATTAAACCTTTAAATAGTGAAATCATTATGAGATACACCTAGGGTTCTATGAGGGTTCCTAGGAAACTTTCTCCAATTAGTTGTGAGTTTTATCCCTCTTATTAATGGATACTTAATTCATTTTACTATTATAGGACTCACTGTAGTGTTAAATAAGTATTTGAGTATAGGATAACATGCCTAGTTTGTTATTGATTAGGATATTATTATTCAATTATTTTCTATTACTATCTTAGGCTTCCTTTATTTGACCCATTTGTACTAACCCATGATCTTTTAATTATATAAATATTTTTCAATTAATGTTATCATTTATTTAATTTTATTATTTTAATATTCTTAATTATTTATTATGGAACCATTTTTGTTAAATATCATAATTTGTTTCCTATTTATATCATTATTTGTTTCATATTTAATGTCAAAACATGAATAATTTAGTTTGTCTTTTAATGGGTTTTTATGTGGAATCTGGGGGAATCCTAATGTGAATTTTATTTTGGAAACTATGTATATAATTTATCTATATATCTACCAATTTTTTTCTAATACAGGTAAACAAATTACTTCTTTGTGAGGTAGTGATATCATAGTATCCTTTGTTTGAGATTTGTAAGGAGGTGAAAAAAATGGAATATGGCCCTTTTTCGCAAAAATATGTGGAGAAATAGTTAATGTTTTGGATACCATTGACCTTGTATTTTGGTATCTCATATAAAACCAACCACATTTTCTTCCCATCTCATTTTCTATAATATTGATTTCCCATTATTATTTTGAATAACAAATATTTACTTGTTGGTTATGTTTTTTGTTTATTTTGGTACTCATGTTTATTATTTTTCCATATATTATTATTTATTTGGTTATTAAATACTTTAAAACATATCAATTCATCATAAATAAAATTAAAACAATATTGAAATTTCATTCCAAACAGCTTCTTAGAGGTATCAATGAAGATTTATAATCATAAGAGTTAAATTATTCATAATCATCTAAATTTAAATCCCCAATATTTTTTTCATCTAGTGATAATTTATAACACATTTTAGGCCATGTTATACTCTAACTCAGGTATTGATATGGGTATTCCTATTTAGATAATTGGAAAAATTTATGAGATCCTTTTTTTAATTGAGATTATGGGAACAATTTTGACCACCATGATTTCATTTTATGGTAATTATTGTCTCATTTGTTTATTTTGTTTTTTATATTTTAGTTTAGAGATTAAAATTACGATTTTTGGGAAATTTCACAGATAGAATGGTCATAGGGAATAGTCCCATGATTATGTGAGTTGATTGTTTAACTTTTATTTCTTTTATGTTGAAGCCTATTTATGAATGATGTAAGGGTAAACCTACCATATAGGTTAAACATGAATCCCATTAAAAATATTTAATTGTAAAAATTTTGTAATATGGACTAGATTGGATCGACATAAAATTATATCGTCATTTTTCTAGAACCCACCACAAGTCTCTTTCCACATTGTGTCTCTATTGAATTGATATTTAGAATTTCTCTATCAAAACTCATCATATCTCTATGTAAATGAATTCATTCTTATTCATTCCTCATGTTCCGCACCGTTTTCAAATTTTCTCATATTTTATAACAATAGTGACCCAAGTCTCTCATTTTTATGATATTTTAAATTTTATTTTCATAAATAATAATTATAAAATATTTCAAGAGTAACATATTCCTTGAATTCATAGAGAAACATCATTTTCATCTGGATTCATTGATTTCCAGTTACTGAATCTATATAAAATCTCTTTACCCAACAAACCATGAAATCATGATGTATTAAAAAAGGTGTTTTATTATTATTAAAAAAGTATTATTTAATTTTTATAATTCTTATCAACTATATTTTTTTTTTTGGAATTTCAAAACTGTTTTCATTGATTGTATTAATATTTTTTTAATGTATTTTTTTATTTCGACGCCTTTAATGTGTTCCATTAAATTCCATGCATATTTCATTCATGAAATTACATAGAATTATTTTTAGGGAGATTTTTATATGGAATTAAA
Source organism: Viscum album (assembly GCA_963277665.1). Taxonomy (NCBI): domain Eukaryota; kingdom Viridiplantae; phylum Streptophyta; class Magnoliopsida; order Santalales; family Viscaceae; genus Viscum; species Viscum album. Next base: position 1,812,055,527 of record OY728129.1, on the reverse strand, counting down.
GTATTTATCAAAGCATACCCAATTAAATATTTCCCTGAATTAACTAATGTATGTAATCTTAAAATGGATGTTTCATAAATTATATATTTTCTAGATTTATTCAAATTAATTCTAAAATTTTATTACATATTTATAATATTGTGTATATTGTTATAATTCACAAATAATTGTATGGTGTTTGGGTGTCATTGGTCCATGTACTTGTGAAAGAATCATGGGAAATACCTTGGCTACTATGATTGATCCTAAAAAAGTTTTATTCTAGGTTATAATGTTTTCTACTCTCTGGAATGAATATCACTTTGATTCATCAATTCGACTCCTCAAGCTAGTTAACAATGAAAATACTTATACAAGAACCTATTTATTTTTAATTATGTATTGTGATATGATTGTGGTATTTTTTAACAAAAAGTATTTAGGTTTTTCATCCTCAACCTATTGGTATATGATATTTTAATTTAATTTTATCATTTATTACAATGTAAATTATCTCATATATTAAATTCTTCATTCTATAACCCACTACATTATAACACTTATTACATGTTTTTTATAGAATAGTATATTACTTTCATATTTACAATTTTTACTTTCATAATAATGTATATTTTGAAAAGTTTTTACATAGTGTGTGTGGTGGAATCCTTCTTGGATCACTAGGATAAAATTCTATATAAACCATACATGTGTTTATAGAACATATAATGTTTAAAAAAATGCAATGGAAATGACTTTTTATGAGGTAGAATATTCAATAAAACATTTAGTCATTATTTTATAGTATTAAACAAGGTGGAAGATGACCCATTTTCACATAGAGATGAGAAATAATGTTGAATGCAATAATTCATATGGTATTATATTTTGGTATTTCTATAATTTTCTATATCAATATTGATGTTTTCATGATCATGTGGACTCATATTTGTATCTAATGATTTTATTGGACCACATGTATGTTTCATTTTGATGTTCCCATTTTTCCAGCTTAATGAAACATATAAAGGAATCTTGCTGATTTTGACAATATTGGTTATATATTTTTTTCATGTATTTAAAGATCTAATATTGTATCTTTGAATATATGATTTCATGTGTTGATAACATTAAAAGATCATTTATGTTCAAATGAAGGAGGAATGAATGGAATATTGATGGACTATATAAGTTCATGGATAATTGTAAAAATCATTGGCTAGCTAGTGCAATTTTACTGACCATACGGTGGTGAATGAATAAAGACCAAAAATAAATATTTCCAAAAAATATTTAGAGGATAACATGAAAGAAAATAGAGTGAAATAGTTCCATAAATCCTATAACATGTTCCCAGACTACCTAGTTGCTTAAATGCACAATTTTCAAGATACATTAATTGCATGATTTAAATGAAATGTCTTGGTCCATTAAAGCCTTGGCTTAACTCAAGGTACTCCAAGATCATAGGAATGATATAATTATATAACTAATGTGTATTTAATTTCATGAATTGTCTTATGAAAAATATATTCGATCGAATCAAAGAGAACCTCCCATAGAATATCTAGTGATCTATAAGTTTTATCAATGATCCAATATCAATTTCCATTAATTCTAAAAGGATATCTTCAAACTATTTTATAATATATATGTAATACTGTTCAATACATGTTAAGATATTAGATAGTATTGGAAATTTATTTTCACTATGAAAATAAATCTTCTTATCACCAACCTTTTACAATGGGTTTCTTAATTTAACTAATGAAATGAAAGGGAGAAAATTTAATACTACAATTGATGTATGGGAGGATGTTGTTTTATATAAACACAAAAAATCATGGGAGTACTAGTTCTCTGAACACAATTAAAATTAATGGTAAAATATAAAAACCTCTCAGACTGAGGGGAGGAGACATAGGGATCACAATAATCTATTGTGGAAATCCTTTATCAAAATATGGGTTCTCTTTTTTTTCACTCATTGAGTCACTAATATATTATAAATTCACCTAATTTAATAACTTTTATATGAATTAAAATCTATTAATCATAAACACATGGTTAATTTTTTTATTATCTATTATAAATCGTATTGAAATTATTTGATCATATTTATATTTTATAAATTATTTTAATGATATTCATGCACTAACTGTTATATACGCCACATTAATTATTTATTGTAATCAACCGTTAAATAGTATCAATGATATATCATTATTTAACATTATATATTCAATAAGATAAATTGTTTTATTTTTTTTATTTCTATTAAACTTTTAATGTTTTAATTTTTAATGGAAATTTACCACGCTATTGGAATTATACTTTGACCAAAACATTATATTAGAGGTTATCATTGTCACTTTATGAAAATAATTTTTTTTAAATTTTAAAAAATGCCTTATTTTCAAAATTATTTTAATTTCCAAAATCAAAAATGATTTCAAATTGTTATTTCTATAGCCTTATCCTCTTATAACCATGATCCATTACTTAATGGAATTAATTAATCTTTTTAGAAACACAATTGCAATTTCATCATAAAAGAAAATTTTATCTGATTTGGAAAATGGTTGTTCCTGGTTATAACCCAACAAATATATGAAAAGATAATTAGAAACCCTATAAAATATCATTCTTTGATCATGATGTGAAATCCAAGAATTCACTCTATAATGGTCATGGTCAAAAAAATTTAATAAATATATAATTTAAATACTACCAAATAAATATCAAAACATTAATAAATATCTAGTGAAGGAACAAATAAATCAAAATATACTTTTCTTAACTTGTATAGACAAGATTTGAACATTTTAGTGTGCATGGAAATGAATCTTTTTTATACCATTACAGGATATTCTAACACTTCCAATGGATGAATGTTTATCGGTGATTAAATTTATAGAAACAAATTATTAATAAAATTCTTCTATGTCTTCCCATTTTCTAGGGTATCAAATGTTATTTCTACACAAGAATAAAAATACATAAAAATATGCCACTGGATGAAATAATTATCCCCATGATTTATTAAATTTATATTAATAATTAATATGATACACAAGATAAAGAGGATAAGAAATCCATAAAATAAAAATGTGAAATTTATTTCAAATTATTAATGATTAAAAATCATTCTATGATGATACATAAATTGAGAATTTGGCCTGAATTTTGAACAAACATATGAAGAAGAAGTCAATTCACTTAGAGATGAAAATGATTAAAATTGATGTGCTAAATTCAAAATGGTACATATGTAAGAAAATGGTCACATAAAGATGGATTACGCAATTTATGAAAGGATTATAAATGAGAAAGAAAAATTAAATAAATCCCATAATATATTAACTTGGAGTTCTTACGACGACTATATGGACACAACCTCCACAAAGTCATCAAGTTACTAATCTCCTAAGTTCATCATGACACATATCGAGGCAGGTGATGAGGTTGGTTATCTTATTTATAATTATCCTTCCAATTTGACTTCTTCCTAACAATAATCATTTTCTTATTATTCTTAAATTAAATAAAAATAAATTCAAATTTGTTTAATAAACAAATTTACAAAAGTAAAAATCATACAAAGAAATAAAATCATGTTCTTAATGGAAAAGGTCAACATTCTAATGAATATAATTTTTTCCCAATAAAAACATTAAATACCCTTGAAACTTAATGATCAAGGTAAATTTGAGTTTTTACAAAATAAAATTAATGATCTAAAAAATATTCTTACTTAATTCACCAATCTTAAAGAGATATTGAATAAAATTAGTGGTGTTTAGATGACCTGTAAAAAAGAATTTTGATTTTATTTTAGGAATAATAAATGATCATCTAAAATAATTTTTCATGAATAATGGATTTCCCAAAACCCGTTCTGTAATTATTACTGTAAAAATAGGTATCTCGTATATGAATATGATTGCAATATTCTATAAATAGAAGAAAACAATTCACTCATCCTTTATATCATATAACTCGTAGATAATCACATCCTAAATATGATTGAAATTCTAAATCTTTATTATCCAATCTTAGTAGACCTACAATATTTCATCATAAAAAATAGTTAATTGATAGTATTATCAAACTGAAAGCCACTAAGGTATTAAAAGGAACTTTATTTTGAAATTTTTCAATGGTACACTATTAAGATTTATTATCATATCTTGTAGTTCTTTCATATTTAAACCAAAATCACAACCTCTAAAAATTATTAATCTATTATTGTCTATATAATTATTTTTCTAAACTTAAAAATTGAAAGAGATCGATAAATTGTTATTTTGGAGAATTTTATCTCAAGAGGTTAATGGTTTTAAATTATATAAAATTTATTTTCATCTCTTGAAATTCATTTGACGATTACTCTTTCTACCATAGATTTTCCTTCTTATTCATAAAAGAGGAGAATATTTCTATTTATTATGTTTGTTAAATTTTATTTTCAACATATATTTATCAAATATTCATATTATTACTTTTACAAAAACATTAATAGTTTTAAAAAAATTATTTTAAATATATTTTACATAATTTCATTCTCTTGTCATTTTAAAATTTCATTCTTCATATTTTTTATATTCCTTTACATAAACATTTTATATTTTCTTAACCTTTTTAAAATTTTTATTTTATTTAATGTTTCAAATTACCATTTTATTTACCTTTTCAAAAGAATATTTTATCTTTTCCAAATTAATTTTTTTATTATCCTTTTAAGAAGAAAATTTGTTATTTTTTGGCTAAATTTTCATTTCTTATTTTAAAAATTTTCAAGTTATTATACTTTTCAAATTTTCTTTTTAACTTTTTAAAATTTTATTTTTATTATGTTTTTCAAAATTTATTTATAACAAATTTTTGAGGATTTTGAATATATTTTATGTTTTTTATTAATTACATCACCATATCATTTATTCTTTATTTAAAATTGATATATATTTTAAAGCTAAGTACTTAATATCATCTATTTAGGGGATATTATTGTGCTTATATCTCCTCTGATATTTCTTCATGCTCCAAACCCACACAGACAAAAATATATACATATCTAATAATTTCCTTTAAGTGAATGGTTATTGAATTTATAGTTTACCATGTATCGATATTAATGAAATATATAAATTAGTCTTTTAATATTGAGGATATCATTTATAATTATTTTGATGTCATTCAAGATCTATTATTGTCTCTTATATAGTCTTAATGGTTTTTTTTTTGAAAATTCTAAAAGGGCATTGTAAGATAAAATGATGGAATGTATGGAATATTGATGCTCCAAAAAAGTTTACAGAGGATTGTAAGAATAACTGTCTTGCCTATGGAGAGCCACCAACTAACCAGTGGTGATGGACATAAGTCCCAACATATAGAAAGTACACAAGAAAGATAGTAAAGGAGTATCGAATAGCTAGAGGATATAGAAAGTGTCAGAATGCCTACTGATAGTGAATTTTCCAGTCAATGGAAATTTGAATCTAGCAGGTGGCTTTGATCCAGCTTAATCAAGATTCATAAATTGATATATTTAAATACTTGACATGGGACATTAAACCCTTAGATCGACCCAAAGGAATAACATCTCATATAAAGGATACAAATAGAGGCCAAAGGTTTCTTGTATCTCATCAATGATATTATGAAATATCGCTTTGATAAAATCAAAGACATCATCAGACCGAATTTCTTGTGATCTCAATATTACATAAAAAATAAAATATCAATTGATATTCACTCTCAGATGATCTCTTCTACCATTATATATCAATCACTCTCATGTTTTTCTATCAATTCAATGTAACAAGATGATATTTGTAGTGTTTTTTATAATAAAATCTATATTCTTTTCATCTACCATACATATTTGGTTTCTTTCTACAACTAAAAAAATAAAGGGAGATGTGTGTTTACTACCATTGAAGTAATATGGGATGAATTTATTGTCATAACTACTAACCCGAATGGGAGGATTGATTTCATGATCTTTACAAAAATAAAGGTAGAAATATACAAACATCTCAACCCAAGTGGAGGTGATATATGGACTCATAAAGAGCCATTTGGAATATCCTTTATAAAATCATGTTTTCTCACTCTTTTTATTTACATTTTGAATCATTCACATCATATCAATTCACATAATATCATAATTTTTATATGCCTTAATTTTCCCACCATTACATACTTAATAAACATTAATAATTATCTTTTAGAATATATTTAATTGATATTAATTCACTCACTCTTATCTATGTATATTTAATTCATGATTATATTCAACAATAAAATATTACAATCACTTTATCATTATTTGGTTTTATATTTCCACTATGCTTAGTTATGTGATTTTTTATTTACATCCCATGTTGATGTTTTTTATTTTTTAATGGAAATTCACCCCCACTAGTTATTCTTCTCTAATCAAAAGGAATCCAATATATAATTGATCTTATAATAATACAAATACATTATCTAAAAAATAATATTCACATTTTGACTTTATATATAAATTAGTAATATTGTTTTACAGATTATGACCATGTTTTCTATTTTTTATATTTATTTTGGGTAGTCTTTTTAATTCATAGTAGAATTAATAATATTTTTTAGAACTACCAACATTCAAAAATATTTATTTCTCTTCACTGACTATCCAAAAAATTAAGTGGTCATGTCAAACAATCTAGTTGAGGTTTTTATGATGATTTATAACTCCATTGGTGAAATCATTCACAATCATTTAAATTTGAATCCATGATACATGTTGTTGAAAAATAATGATCGATAATGTTTCGTGACCCTTAGTATATGATAATATGGGTTTCATGATGAGTTATATTATATTGGTTTATTACATGATTTGTTTCTATCAAGGTTTTAGTTAAAAATTGTCATGTTCTACCAACTCTAGTGGCTATATAATTTTATCCTTTTCTTCTAATAAAATCCTAAATCTCATTTTCATAGAGTAAAAAAATATAATTAAACTTAATAGTTATTAATTAATATTATAATAATTTCACACAATCTACAGTCCATTAAAATTATTGTAATGATTTTAAAGATATTTAAAAAAATTTCAAAATATAAGATGATATAATATTTCAAAAAATGAACAATCATCAATAACATGATCATTAAATATGTGTGACACTAATGATTAGGTTCCTAGAAATTATCATCTATAAAATAATAAAAATTATTGTGAACATAACGATTTAGTCCCTATAAGTAATTTGAACTTTATGAAATCCTTGGATGGATGACCTTAAAATTTAGGCTCTTAGAGGATCAAGGTTAGTCTAATTTAATTAATGAACTTGGTAAAGTTGTTTTCCACATGAAACAAAACGTGTTATATTTTATATCACTAACATGATTTTATACTTAACAAACAACTTAATGGAAGAAACTATAATGTATAACAAACACATAGTATGAAGAAATAATTTTAATAGGATTCTAATAAATATTTATTCAATTGATAAATATATTTAATTATAGATTTTAATGAAATCAAACATCAATTATGTGACATTGTGATTTATTATCTGTTTTTATATAACCCTCAAGATTGGTATTATAAATTTTATAGTGTTTATAGTTATAAAGTATATAATAATGAGTAAAATTAACAAAACCTAATAATTTTTAAAATATTAAATTATAACCTATGGACATTAAATAATCTTAGTTTGTCACACGTATATATTGGTGTATAAATACATAGAAAATATAGATATCTGTTTACAAGACTCGCTGATCAATGTCTTAATAATTAATAGTGAACTATATAGGTCGATAAATATTGAAAAAACTATCTAATGGATTATATATTTAAGTAATTTTTAAAATATTCTATTCATAAATAAAAATTTTATTTTATTTATTATTTAGACAATAAATTATTTTCATTCACTATTATTAAGAAAAGTCATTCTATATAAATGAATGATTTATTTTATAGAGTAAGTAATTTGTTTAGTGGTTTATATTTTCATCAAATGGATAACATAGTATTTAAAATATAAAATATAAAATATTAATCTCATTATTTTTTCACCACTTTAATTTAGAATTTTCTCTATAGATATATGAATTATAAAAAAAATACAAAAATCACTATAAGGTATAATTATTAAATTAGTTATTTTATAAATTATTAGTCACATTTGTATAATAATTATTATCCTATATGAGTAACACTATTTCATTAATGATTTACATATATCTAATGATATATCGGTACTAATACATAATGAAATATGTGGCCAAATGAGCTCACAAAATGGGTCATTATTGTCACTTTGTATTTTTTTATAAAATTCAATTAGTATTGTTATATTTTTGTTATGATTTTTATAAAACCATTTATTTTCATAATGTATTAAAAATGAAGTAAAATATAAATTTATACAGGTTATAAAAACTCCTAGATTCAGTTGAAGTGGAAAATAATTAAATCAATAGTATACTAATCATTTTAGTGATTATAGAGAAACCTCATAACTCACTCCTATATGTACATTATAATGGAATGATGTATTAGAAATACTGCTTTTCAAATTTTAGATGTTTTTCAATCATTGATGATTCTTTTAGAGATTTTTATATAATTTTGGCATTATTATATAAAAATATTTACATTCTCACTTAGCTGCATTATATCTATTACACATATAAAGGATATTTTAGGTGATATTATCCTTGAAACATTCCAACTTATAATTTATAAGTGCGTAGGTTTGTGAATATTTTATGTAACATAATGTTGTCATATTATTTTTCCAAAATATTATAAATGTTTAAATTTGGGTTATCCATTATAAGTAATTGGGTATTATTTTTATAGCCAATATCAATAAAATGTATTCATTCCAAGACATAAAATACCTTTTTAACATGAATATATTACTAATGGGTGTGAAATTAAACATATTACGCTTTGGGGAATAACTGTGATATGGAAGGTGAGTTGGTTTCAAATGAGAATGATGAAACTAATTAAACTCAAAAGTCAAAATAATATCAAATATTGGGAAGGACTTATCAGGATCTAACAAAATATGGATTTATTTTTGAAATAAATTATAAATTATAGTTTATAAAATGAACCTACTATATATCAAGGGATTTAATCATTCACATTTCAAGAAATGTTTTACGAATGAAAAATTTAAAATAGACTCAATATATACAAATAATGTTTCAGACATTATTCATCTACCTTGACTGGTTATATCCATAACGTGTAAATGATTTTTCTAGAAGGAAATTATCATAGATGTTTGAGTATCTACCAATAAATATCTTTTGGTGGTGAAATGTTACAATAAAAGTCATAGTATGAAGGAAGAAGAAACATTTTGTTAGTAGTAATGATAAATTATTTTAAGAGTTTCATTGACATGAAAAAATATAACGATTACAAGATATAGGAAAAATATTTTAGACCTACATAAATTAGTGGAAATATATTTGGATACCTATATTTAAACAATCAATCTTTTATGAATTTTTTTAATGAGATATGAATTTTCCTCGAATCTATTTATACTTTTAAAAAAGAATATTTTGTTGGAATATATATAGTAATGATATAATGAATGAGATTATTTTAATAAAAAATTCAGAAAAATATCACATATATAAGTGGGTATTGGGAGAATTATTTAATTTTGGGGGTTTTAAGTGGATGACATACTAATCATAAAAAATGGTGTCCATACTTTTATATTTATAAAGGATTGTTTGGGAACATGATTAATGAAGAAATAGATGAAGAAGACAACTATTTCAATGATTAATGATATATAAAGATTGTAATAAGTGGTTTCATAGTCTATAATAGAACATATATAGTCGTAAGGTGCTATAATTCATTAATACAGTCTAGTCCATAAATGGCATTACACTAGGGTCATGTGGTGTAAATCGTACCAAATCACAATATTCTATTATCTATATAAAAAATATATTTGTCAAGAAATTTAATTATACATAAATAAAATGATAAATCATATATTCAATAATATATACTCATTATGATATGATTTATATTGATATTATAATATGTAAATACTAATAAAATAGTTGTTATTTTAAATGGATTGATGTTAAGAATATTCTTAATCACTTGAGAAGAAAAAATATATATTCTTGACAATTGAATGTAATTATGATGTACCTATAAATGGTTAAACAAATATAATATTCTAAACTCAAAAATGTAACTTTAGATCTCAATTTTGATTGAGGTTCATTCTCACTGGTGTATATATTAATTTCCAGGATTTATAAGATCCCTAAACTAGTTTAATTAATTATAGAGTCTTATTATATAAACTTTCCATATAATATGGAGATGGTAATAAGGATTATATTATTGAGGCAAGAGTTATACATAGGATTATGAACTCTATATAGCCCTGTTGTGATAATAATAGAGATAACAATCATTCTAGGAGCCTCAATCTAAACAAACTAAACATAATTCATTTTTTATATAAAATATCATAAGATAAATCCTAGAGAGTATTGATATAGAGATTTATTGAGGGTATTTAAAAAATAATTTAATTTATCCATGGAGAAAACCAATTAAGTAAATCCATGATGAGTATATGATATCCATGGGTGTTATATATATGAAGTGTTAAACCTGTTTTATTTTTTTGTTGTGTTTATGAGTTGGAAAAAAATTTAATGAGATATAAATATTTAAATAATAAAAATATTTAATGTTTTTTAAATATATTTCATTTCATTGGCATCATTTATTCAAATGTTTGTCAAATTGAAAATGGATTTGGATGTTAAATGACCCCTAAAAGAGAAACTACTAATTTTCCATAAAAATAAATTCAAATTGAATGACATGGTTTTTGATTACATGATATGATTAATGTGTATAAGAGACTATATAAATACATTACATTCACTCATAAGACTTTAATATTTTTTTTGGGGAGATATCTTCCAATTATATAATATAAAATGTCATATATAATGAAAACCATATACTTATGAGGGTATAATGCATATTAATCCCCATTACATGATTTTAATCCTGCATGATGAATGTAAAACCTCATAATTTGTTACCTTTCTTATAAAATCTATATGGTTTATATAAATAAGTGTGATTGGAAAATGTATTGAATATATGATGAGTTTATTTTTATCCAATAATTTACTTTATACCGATATTGAAATTATGATATTTAGTACCATTACTGAGTTAGAACGATTATATTCAATGAAATTTATAGTAATATAACATGTGAAATGGTAATGTATATAGATAAATTAAATTTTATGTATTCATATAAACATTTTTATATACTTTGAATAATTGAGACTAGATGAGATTACTTGTACAACATTGACAACTTATATGCCTCCTAGATATAGTCAACATGTTCAATATAGAAATTATATGAGAATATATATAATTAAAAGGGAATCAAGTGGTGTATATGACCATATGGAGATAAATTTCTTTAATAGTTATCATTCAAGAAAACTTTTTAAATTTAAATATAATGTCACTTTGTAGGGGAAAATAGTTTCTTATGAATAAGAATTAATAGTTCATTACAATTTTCAATGATGTAAAGTTCCAATTTTTTGCACATAATGTTATGGAATAAGGTTTTATTTTAATAGAATAAATCTTTCATAAATTAGTGAGTTTCTTGAATATATTATCCAATAGTGTTTGTATATGGTTTCAAAAAGTATGATAAAGTATTCATAATGTTTAAGATGATTTAGTTAACATGGGAGATGAAAAGTTATATACCTTGAAGCCTTTGTAATAGGAATTGATATGAGATATATCAAATCCCACACTATATATTGAGTTCTATAATTATTTTTGTGACCAATTATGTTAACTCTATTGTATTTTTATTTTTTATAGATGATATATTTTTAGTATAATTTTTTTTCACATTTTTTATTTTTTATTTTTAGTTTTATTATATATAGTTTAATGGATAATGTACATAAATAAAATGTTACAAAATTCTCATATTCAATAAATAAAATAATGTTATTTCTCATTCATCTTTTAAAATGTCATTTTGAACTATTATTTATTACAATTATATTGTGTTTACTTTTTTGATATTTGTTTATAGTTATTAGTTTAGTGGATGAAAAATATTGAACATACGTTTCTCAATGGATAGTATCATTATTAAATTAAGGCCCCAAAATCCTTCTCATTGAACTATATTCCACTAAAACATATATAATTCATGATAGATAGTGACTTCATTCATGGTAGACTATGATCCATGAAAACAGTCACAATGTATGGTGGACTTTGACAAACATTTCAATAGACCAGGACTTACAAAACAAATATACTATTTTAGTTTCCTTCAGTTGAAAATATTGACTATTATATTTATTGTTTAGTTTCAACCATCCAATATGCATACACAAGAATCATTATTTTATCTCATCCATGCACATCCATTTTTTGGTTATCACTCCTTTAAAATGATTATTTAAGCCAACGCCTTCTGTCTTAGAAAAATCAAATTACCATTAAATCATAGTGAATATTATTCAATGTTTACCCAATTATGTTATAGTAATCCACTATATATGATTATTTCTTTTTGACTTGGAGATGTACTGATGATTTTATTTGTGATGGAAATAGAGTGATAACACACTCATATTTCATGCATAATTATTTACAAAATATATCGGGGTTTGAATGATTTTAATGAATAAAGACCTTTTATGTTAATGATTTGTTATAAATTGTGAAGTTAGAAATGAAGTGTTAAAATATATTTATATTAATAAATAATGATGATATTTTGGATATTAATTTTGTTTTAAAAATTTATATACGTATTGTATTTATTTGTTTTCAAATATGATAATTGTTTCAATGGGATAAAAACTAGACCAGCATAGAAATACTTAAAAAAATATGCCATCTACCTAGCCATGCTATAATGGGATGAGTAGTGAATCCACCACTAAGTGGGCCATCACAAGATGATTTAGGTGTCTAGCTTAATGGGGTAATTACATATAGAATTCCCGTCTGGAGGAGCATATGGTGAGTGATGGTGGTGCAATGTCCGCTGAGACCATGAGGTGTGGAGAGACCTTATGTTTGTGTGTGTGTGATTAAGGGATCCCACCATGGTTCAAGCTTCGGATCTGAGACTCACAATAAATTCATTATAAATGAGTGTGGTCTTCTACTACATATTTTATGTGGTAAAATGAGTTAAGCAACACTTTTCTTATTGAAAAAATTGACTTCATTCTGATCAGCTCCACATGCCTCGACCTCAGACACCACCACTCTTCCACCCCCCCCCCACACACACATTAAACCGATACTCACCACTACCACAACCACTTTATCCATTCAGAAACACTATTACTTATACCTTATAATCTTCAATAAAGCTATATAATCACTAATAAGGCCCCAAAGCCCCATAAACCATATTTGGGACATCTAATGAGCACAGTACACCCACTTTAGAAGAGAGATGATAACATGTATGTCTAAAAGAGCCCCCTCTAGCCACTTTGATTGCTGGAGGGCTTGATGGGGGCTTCCCTCACCAGTGCCACACCTCACAAATGGCTCCACATTTCATCAATCCCATGATCTCTATGAAAATTTCACACCTCTAGGATTCCATGTTGTCGATACCAATAAAAAATAGAAACTAATGATTTCTTCAGTGGATGAACATAGAATATTCATGGATTTTAATAATGTTAATGATACCCTTATACTAATTTAAATAAATATTTAGATGATTTTATGGATTAGGTGTTTCTTACCACCTTTAAAAGAAGAGGCCTTGATGTAGTGTTGAAAGTGATTGCACACAATGTTATTACCAAGAAATCTGGTCATTACTGGATATTTTTATTTTCATTTTCTTTAATTTTTATTTCATTGTTAATTTTTCATTTAATTTCTATTATAAAAATTAAAAATTTATAATATTTTATTTTAAAATGTATTTTAACCCAAATCAATTCACCTTCTACTATTTATTTTTCTTATCTTCTTTTTCTTCTTCTTCTTCTTCTTCTTCTTCTTTTGTTTATTATGTTAATTCTTAATTTTGTTCATCATTTTCTTATTTTAACATTATTAATTTACTTTCTTAATTTGAATTTTTTTTACTTTTTTATTCTTTTTCTATCTATCTCCTTTATTCTGTCCCATCCCCAATTCATTTTTTATTTATTCTCATCATTCTCTTTTATTTTATTTTATTATTAATCTTGTGTACATTACCCTCATTGTTTCCACATTGAACTTTTACACATGAAAAGGAGGGGATTAACCAAGGACAATACCATGGGAAGTAAGTGGTGATTTCTAAATTAATTAGTTAATTTCTTTGTTTTATTTATGTTTTTGGTGAGAACGATGAGGTGAATGGGTGTTGAGAATGTCCACGATTACACTAAATGAAAAATAATTTCTAGGATTTTATGTAAATATTTTCCCTCCATTCTATTAGACATAATCTCTTCAGATGAAGATGTTTAACCATTCAGTTGATAAAATGACATACATTGGAGTTAGGTACTAGAAGGTTCCACATTCTCAATTGGGGTGGGCCATCATCTTTGATTATAAGAGGTGGTTGAATTTAGTTTTCAGTAACTATTAAAAATTTGATACAAAATAAATAAAATAATATTAATTAAATGCATTATATTTTATAATTTTATTATCAAACCAATTTTAATAAAAAATAGAAGGACTCTAAAACTCATAAACAAAACCATAAAGGTTAGGTAATCTGTTTAATATCCAAATTTTGTCAATAAAATTTAGTTTAATTTTTAAAAGTAATTTCTATATTATAGAGAAAAAATAAATACTCAGTTTGAATGTTTTAATAAAAAAATAAAAAAAATAATAGTTGAGTCCAAATTAATAACTTGAAACTTGTGAATATCCTATTGTGAAACAACTATGGTCATCCAATATGCCACACTAGAACAAATTTAGAAATTTTATTTTTCCACGCCTCTTGACAAGTGTGTGTGAAAACTAGCTCTATTAATTGGGATACCATTAATAGTTTTCTATATTTTTCTATTTTTACATTTTATACAATTTTTCATTGTTTTATATAAATAAATAGAAAAAATTGATTTCCAAGACGTTTTCAAATGATTTTATTTTCAATGAATGTAACAATTAGTCAATGGTTTAAGATCAAATGAAAGTTATACACAATGACGATACAAACTTCCAAAAAGGCTCGATTAACTCACTATCCCATCAAAGAATCTATCGAATGGCCATGACACATGAATTTCATTTCAAGAGTTGGAATATATTGTTGATTAATTCAAAAAAGATTATGAGGGACTGAAGGGTAAAGATAATGTTCCGCTAGAGCAACCCAGCTTTACTAAAGATATTGATTAAATTTAGCCCAACCTTGATGGGCATCAAATGAAGAAGAAATTTGTTTCCTATATCTAAATTAACCATGAATATATAAATTTGATTAATGATGATTAATAGTTTCCTAATGAGCTATGTGTGGGAGATCAATAAGATCTGGAAATCTTTTAGAATAATTATGAGGTACAATATGATTTACCCGTTCCATTAAATATATAAGAGCCAAAATCATTAAAAATTTCTCTATAAATGGAAGAGGATGTAGCATCCAAATTGGTGTAGTTTAAAGAGAATATAGAGGTTCCTGACAACCTACATCCATATACTAATATCCAACTTCAAAATGCACACATCACTAAAAAGAGATTGAGAAACAAATGAAAGGGAGTTTCTATTATATGAAATATATATCATCTTATTTTTCAAATTAATTGAGTACTAGATCCAACTATTTTTATTATTCATATTTATCAAATCCATAATTTTCCTTAGATGAAGTTGAAGAAGTTACACGTGCCAAATTTGAGGAATATATGTATGTTCCAACACATATTGTATATGAATTGAAGGATGTACTTTGATAAATCAAAGTGGATAAGCCTAAGGGAACCAAGATAGAGGTTTCTCATATTGAAATGAAGAATTATTATTCTCATTTATTATTTTTAAATTCCATCCAAATTTTTTTTATCCTTCCTATTTAAATTTCAATTCATGATGGCCAATTTGAGTAAGCACTGTACAATAAATAGGATGTTTAAAAAGTAGAAATCAAGAAGGGGGATGATTCATAATTCTTCACACCCCCTCTATGAAAGATATACCTAACTTTTTAGGTGATGTATTTGTTTTAACCTATCCATATATCATTCCTCGCCAATAAATAATAATGGTAAGCCATGAAAATCTAGATGTGGTGGTTCAAATCAAAGAATATAAAACCACCATCATATTATGTATAACAGCTGGTACATCCCTTCTAGAGTTAAAACAACATAGGTCCCACTTGGGGAGCATAACATGGGTTATATTTTTTATTTTTATTCTAGGAATTTTGTTTTGAATTGTATTATTTGGATTAGTCCATCATGTGGCCCATTTTCCATATTCTTTTTAGCATAAATAATTTGATCCTTGTGATTAATTGATTAATATACTTCTGTAGGACCATGATGAGAAAATGAATGTACAAAAATATCAGGAATGTGGACTGGGATTCATATTAAATGGATTTGATTACTTCTTTTAATATAATTAAAATCCACGTATTTTTGTTTGAAAAACTATTTTGAACATAAAATTTAAACTGCATGGCCATTCGTGAATTTATGGTTTACTTGAGTTTTCTAGGAGACATAATTTTATTAGGAACCCTATGTTAACATGAAATATATTTCAAGGAAAATGATATTTAATTAGTAATGTGGTGATTTTAATTGTGATAGTTAATAATGGGTGTTAAAATGAAGACTCGTGATTTGATGGAATTTGTTTATTAGTGTAAAGGAAATATCTATATAAATTTTTATTCTTTGAATTTTGAAAAATCATTTTAATTAGTTTTTTATTATTAGTAATTCCATTTATATTTATCCCAAATAATTTTATCTATTTCTATTTGGATGTATCAGAAATATATTTCTATTTTTTTCATGAGAATATTTTATTGACTAATCTTGGGGAATTCCGCCTACTAGTAATTTCACTAAAATTGATCAAAGTTACGAATATTAAATAGTAGAATTAATATTGTTAAAAATATTTTTTAAAAATATATTATTATTAAGAACACCTTTACATTAATTCTTTTTTATCCCATAGGGACCATGAATGACCTTATTAGGGATAAGGCTTATTTTAAGCAATTTTAATCCATTATTACCCTCCTCTTTTTATTTTCAGGATATTAAAAAGTTGGAGAGTGAGGATGAGAGAAATGGTGGTAAAAGGGATGATTTTAATTAAATAAAAAATCTCTAGGGGTGTTAAAATGTGTATTGGGAAATTTTTATTCATTCATTCAATATGACTTATTGTTTTGCATTCTTGATAAAAAATGAAAATGAAATCGAAATGAAAAAAAGAATAAAACAAATTTTGGTTTTGATAAAATAATTTCAAATCTCATCATCATCATAATGATGATTTTTATCATATGTGGTTATATGGTATATTTCAGATACATCTTAATAATAACATTCATAAAAAATGAAAAAAACCTAATAAATAAAAATATTGAGAAAGGTTAACTACCAGAAAATCATTCATTCTGATTTCATTTTTCATAAAAATTAATTTAGGAATGGGGAGTGGTATTTTCCATTTTTAGGGGATAATTTCATTAATATTTTACTTTAGTTATCATAATTTATTCATTAAGATATAAACCTCCACCTTTGGGACCTATTTTTCAAAATCTATTTCTACTACCCTTATATCAAAATTTTATTAGAACATTAATTGGAATGACCTCATGTTTTTATGTGGCTTTTGTCTTTACAAAGTGTATAATGTAGTTTCTTTAAAATAATATGGTAAGGGATCATGTAATCATGATAGAAGCATTACTCTACTTGAATTTTTATCATGAGTGATGAATTAAAAGATTAAATTTTCAAGTAAATCATGATTTAACATGTTTAAAAGTAATAAATTAATGAGCTCAAATTAAGTATTGGTTAAGTTACATCAATTCCAATGAGAAATATTAAAATAATCCCATAAATTGTTTCTTTATAAAGAGATAAACTAAGTTGACATTTTATGTCATTTTTTGAAATTTTTGATTTAACATTGGGGATCATTTTATTTAATTATTTTCAGATTTGAATAATTCTAAAATTGGTTCCCTCTAAATTTATTTTTCGAATTTTGTTGAATGAAGAAATGTATAGTTTATGTTCGGGGGTCTTCGACCAACTAATTTTTCATGAAAATAATTAAAAATAATTTAAGTGGTTTGAAATGATCTTAATAAATAATATCAATGTGTTTCATTGATTTATTAAAAATTTGGAATTCAGAAATAAAGTGTTAATTGATTTATTGGAATAAATAATGTTGAAATTTTGGATAAAAATCTTGTTTTATAATTTTGTTTTAATATTTTTTTATGTGTTTTGAAATTCTCTAATTGTTTTAATTGGTAAAAAAATGGGCCATTCTTGCCCTGACCTCAACCAATGGTATCCAGTCACCTAGCCATCCCAAAAGGAGAAGGGTGAACTTGTGAACTAATGGAGGGAAAACATAAGTTGGTAGGTGTGTGCAACCATATGGGAGGATACTGTATTGCAGGACCATGGGGAGGGGATAATTGGTTGTGAAGGTGAGTAAATTACAGCACAAGCAGTATGGTGTGGTGATTCCCTATTTTTTTGTTTGTGTGTGATTCGGCATGCCCACCTTGGTGTAGGATTTCAAGACAAGATAGGCAAATAATTCCTTATAAATGACTATGACCTCCTACCACACATTCGATAAAGAACATTGATTTAAGTGGTACTGTTTATATTAACCAAGAGGATTCCATTCTTCCCAACCCTAGGTATACTTTATTTAGACACAACTTCTTTACCATATCCTCTACCCAACACCCTTAAATGCACACACCAATTCCAATCAAATAAATAGGAAACACCAATTTTTCCACATGAGAATATCAAATCGAACTAGAGATCTACTATGGGGGCCCTGAACCCCCATGAAAAATCATGAGGACCCCATAAGACAATACTATGCCAACATTTTAAGAGACATGACATGATGAATGTCGGAAAGATATCCCTCTAGCCATTATGAAGGATCAAGGTATTGATGGAGGCTTCCATCACCACTGCATCATCTCAAACAACACTATCATATTTAATCGAGCCTATGTTGATCGTGAAACGTTCACACCACCATAAAAACATGATTTTTAGTATAATTAGAAAATATAAACCACAAATACCTTTAATTGTGAAACAAAGTATGTTTGTGAGATGAAAAAAATACAATTGACCTGATCAAAATACATATTAAATTTATTTGAAGGATGAGGGTTTATCCATTCCCATAAAATAAGAGGGATTAATACACTGCTTAAGGTGTTCGCATTTGAGGAGGTTTCTCTAATGGTCGATTACTACTATATTTTTCTATTTTTATTTTATTTTATTTTAATTTATTGTATAATTTTAATTTTTTTTATTTTATAGAAATAACACATTCATTCCTTTTTATTTTAGAAAGTGTCACCAGAGGGATTTCTTCACATTATCCTCCTCCTTATTATTATTTCATTATTTTTCTTATTCAGCTTATGATACATACTTTAATTGTTCTAAAATTCCATGTTTTGATTTACTAATTCTATTTTTTATTTAATTTTTTACTCTTTCTTTCTCTCTCAAATCTTCATTATATTACATCCTGAATCTATTATTTATTTATTTATTTATTCTCATATTTCATTTTTAATTTAATTTATTTTTATTATTCTTCTCTTCTATTTATTATTTCTGGATTGAAATGTTTCCATAAATAATGAGGGGTTAAAATAGAGATTGATCCATATGAATAATGTTGTTTTAAAAACTTTCTAGTTAATTTCAATGGTTTATATATATTGGTGGTGATTGGGGGTGATGTTCATGGTTATGGAATTTTCCACCATGAAACTGAACTCAAACTCCTTTATGTAAATTTATTTAATAAATTAACATCTATTCTATTGAACACAAACTCTTTATTTGATGAATTTGATCAATTTAGTGTATGAACAAATTATTATGGAGATGGGTCTATTAAGCTTACACATTTTCAGTTGAGGTATTCTATGAACCTTCATTATAGTAGTAGGTGAAATTTGGTTTTCATTAAGAATTAAATATTTCAAAACCAATAAGTATGAGAATAGTAATTCATGCATGAGATTTCATAAATAAATTATAAAACTAATGTTTAATAACAATAGGATTACAGATGGAACCTATAAAACATACTATAAAGGCCTTTTTCTTTTTTTCCTCATAATGTTTTTTCATTTTATGTTAGTTCAATCTTTACATGTCATTTTCTTATTTTAGAGAGAACACATAAACAATATTTCATTGTTTTAATAAAAAAATAATAAAAAAACTAGTAGTTATTAAGTGAGTCAAAATTACTAACTATAAAATTTTTAATTTCCGCATGTGAGATAACCCTAGTTAGCCACTATGCTGCAGTTATAACATTTTTTAAATTTTATTTTTCTACATCCTATGAAAAATTTCTATAATGTGAAAAAATAGAGCTAAAATTTTATATTTAAAGGCTTCAAATATCAGTAAACTATTGAAAAAATAAATATAGAACAATATCATGAAGATATATTAATATATAAAAGCATACATACTCATACTTGTTCCTAAAAACAATTAGGGACATTTGGATCATTCTATATTAATATAGATTACTAAGTGAATCATTCAAGGATGATGGGATTAATATATCTAGTGGTTTATATATAAATATTTTTATGATTGGAATCATATTAATAAATTCTAGAATAATTTTAAAACCTTATAACACTATAAAATATTTTATCTTGGTCCATAGGTGAATCAATATGGGAATAGGGGTAAGGATAATAGAGTTGGTACTCCAATGAGGATGACAAACTACAAAATTGGAGTTATAAAGTGTTGATAATGAATAAAAATTAACTAAGTTAAATATAACCTAATTAGTGAAGTATTAAAATAACAATTATGTATAAAAAGGTATATAATTAATAAATAAATGCATGGACACTTTTTCTTTTGAAATTGAAGATAGAAACTTAGAAGGAGGATCTTAAGACATAACAACCCTTAGAGAAACATTCTTTCTCTTTTTTATTTGTATTTTATATTTTAATCATGTGAGGATAAATATATTGATGGTATATTGTTGATTTTAGTCAATAATCATAATTATTTCATAAAAAAATAGACATATTATATTTCTTTCTTTTTATTTTAAAATGTTACAAACTTGATCAAATAGTGAGTGAATCTTGGGGATGAGTGATTTAATAAAATTATATGTCCTTAAAAATATAGATAGAGAAATATTTAAGATATTAATTCATGAAATTCACCTAGGAAATCAAGTAATATGTAGATTTAAAACTAGAAATGAAGAAATATATTAGTGCATATTGTGATAACCACATTACATGGAGTTTTGTTTTTACTAAGGATATAACATGTGTTTTGATAGGGAACATAAGATATTGGGTCGTCATACTCATTATCATTCAAGTAATCCAAGTGAAATATATTTGAATGGTAAAAACTAAACCTAAATACTATATATTAGTCATTATCTTTTCAAAACATTTTCCTTAGTACTCTTTCATACACACCACACATATTTTTGATTGATATTTAACTTAGTTCTTATTTTATACATTAAAAATTAATTTAATTTTATTATATAATATTTTTTGATATGAAACTATAATTTCTGGAAAGATACAACATGTCCACATGGATTCAACAAGAATAATAGAATTACTATTTTTGCAGTGTTTATATTTATTAGTTGGAGCTTTTTTATCACAGAATATAGAACAAAATCTATCATGTATTATGTTTTCCTAGGGATAAGGGTATATTAATAATTAGTAATAGTTTTAATTAACTATATATATATATAAATATGGTACTAATACATTCAATATACACATTTTTACATAACATAGATTCATTATAATATTTAAACTATTTTTATATTCAATAATAATATATATTTATATGTATTAAGAGATAATAGAGTGTAGATTTTTTCATATTGATATTAATCTGGAACTTTTAAAGATATGGAAGATGACAATCAAGTGATGATTTTTATGCTTATTGAAGATAAAAAACTATATTCCTTAATATATAATTAGTTAGTTTCACTATGGATGAGTGATTTAAAAGAGTTAAGAGTGTTTTAAAATCCACCATTTATTAGACTGCTACCTAATGGAATGATCTATGATCTAAAACACCATCATATATAGTTATTACATATATTTAATGGAATTTTATCATAATATTAAATATCATAAATCCATTTTTTAGATAACTATTTAATATGTTCAAATTCATTGAGTTTAAGAGGACGGAGTTGTATAATTGTTTTTCCCTTATTGGTTGAGGGGAAAAGATTGAAACTCGATTTTATAGTTAGAAAAATTATAGTTTAGTGATAGGAGGACATTTATTATTATTTCAAAAAAAAAATATCATACACACAAGATAATGTATTTAGGGGAAATTATTTCAATAGTTATATAGAACGAGTGTGAGCCATTTTAGGATTCATAGTAAAGGATTAAAAATTAATATCATTAATGTATACAGTAAAATATTCCAAAATAAATATTAATAAAAATTTACTTGGAAGTATTGCATTTTTTAGGGAAAATTTTTTTATTGAGATACACTAATAAATTAATAAGATAAGATAGTAGATAAATGAAAACACATACTCAATATGCATACTATGAATTTAATGTCAACGGTAGTGAGATGAAATGTATATATGGAGAGGGATGTAATTTTTAATGATTATATAAATTTATATATTTATGATATTCAAAAATATTTTTTGAATATTTTTTTAAAAAATTAAAAAAATTAGTGTAGTTATTAAAGAACATATGGGTATTGTTTAACTAATTGAATGTTTTTTTACATGGTGACACCAAATTCATTATATCAAATGGATTATATTTAATAACAAATTATAAAAATAATCCCTTGATAATTGATACATTCTAAAAATTATATAATCAATTTAGCATAATTATTATAACTTATATTGGAGGAAGAAATTGAATTTTAATCTAGAATAACCATATTTATTTCCAGGATAACACAAATCAAGATATCAATAATTTGACCAACACAAATATTATGGAAAAAATGGTCCAAAATCAACACAATATGATAAGGGAACTGAGAAAAATATTGAGAAATTATAAAAAAATTGATAATCAAATGTAAAAAACCGAATTAGTTCAAATAAAGCAATTCAAATTTTAATAATTGAGAAATTATTTTAAATAACTCAAGCTAACAATCACAAGCATGAAAAAGAGAAGGAATATTTCTCAGATAAACAACAATGGTTAAATTCTAATGAAATTAGGTTTCACTATATATTTTACTAAAATATATATTTCATTAGTAGTGTGTTACACATGCACATACAAATTATGATTAAAAATATATGTACATATTGTAAATTAAATATAATAGTTATGATTTTTTGTTAAATTGACTTATATAAATTGAAGAAACCATTCTAAAAGATCAAATAAAAATGTAAGAAGACATTTTATTAAGATTTTAAAGCATTATGAATAATTTTCATTTTTCTAAACTCAAAAGAGAGTTAGCTTCCGTAGGGTTTTCCAATTACCAAGCCCAATCCAAACATGTGCAATTATAGTTTGATCAAAATTTTATTTGGTAGAAGTTAATGCTCTTGGAGATTTCTACAAGGTCCAAGCTAGCTCATCTTCAACATAAAACTATAACCCAATCCTATTTCATGCTTAGGTGTTACATGAAGATCATGATTGGTTATTTATTTAGGAATTATGATTATGTAAAAATTTAATACTGCATATATATATATATATATCATGAGTTTATATAATCATTGAAAAGTTATTATTAAAAATTAAAAATATTTTTATAAATTAATTTTTAAAAATATTAATTTTATCAAATGAACATTTTTTATTTTGGTAGAATAATAATAAGATAAAATAGCACAAGGTTGTTTATTTTCAATTAAATTTTGTTTTTACCAAAATTCATTATCAATAAAATGGGCACACTCTCCTATACTCCACGCAGTATAAAAACTATTTTTTTCCACAGTAAACCAAAACATCTTATAGTTAGTATTTTCCACCTTATAATGGTTTTGGTATTCTCAATGTACCAATCCTAAAAGAGTTAATCCCTTTTAAAATGGGGGAAATCTAATAAGTGAGGTAAATGTTCCCAAACCTATCTTTCTTCTTCTATTTTTCAATACACTTTTCTTTCTCAAAAAATTTCACTTCATCATCCTAAAATGATAGCATCGGTATAATAATTATTGTGTCATGTTATTATAATTATAGAGTAATAATTAATCACCATCCAATTTTATATTTACAGAAATGAAAACATGAATCGGGTGTTGTGAGGACTACCTCCTCCATGAATAAACTTGTTTTACTGTTCCTTCACATCTAATTATGTATGGTTTTATTTTATAATTTATAGTTAAATATGATATTTATAAGTAATATATGTCATTACTATGGTTATTTTTTAATAAAAAAATAAATTATAACTCTAAGTTTACCCCTCGAAAGTAGTAAAAAACCAGAAACTAGTTATTCAACATTATCGTTTTCAAAAAATGAAACTAAAACACCCATTTAATGGATTTATAACATTATAAGTCATTAAAAACAGAAATTCATGATCCTTTAATGTTGTTAAATGATGATATTTGGTAGAAAAAGTAATATCAACAACACTTTTACAAACATAGTTTAAAACTGTTAAGATTACAAGCACATGGTGTTGAAAAGGGATTACACTAATATTATAAAATAATAGAATTATTTTCAATGAAGTGTATATACAGTAATCTATAAAAATAATTTTACGAAATATGTAATTATTATTTTTATATTTATGTCAAATTAGGTTAGTCTATTCCATGTCAATCATAGGAATATGTCAGGTACTTGATTACTTTAAATCATTTATTTTAGTTACCCACATTCTAATAGAACATCATTTTCCAAAAAATACATTTTTATTGGTGATTATTTATTAATTTTGGGTAAAATGTTTTACATAAACCAAATAATTTCAATAATTGTGATCTATTCATTTATTGTAACGCCCCGACCCCAGTTACCCAGAGTCGGTGCATTATTACATAACATTGGCATGATCACAAGAAAGATCAAATCACGAAAGACCGATTAGTTTAGTAGCCTTGGAAACACTAGATATATTCATAAAGTTTTACATTATATCATAAAAATGAAAAATACAACAACATAGTCTCCATATTCCACACTCTTATCCCCTCATACTATCCCTACAGGTCATTCATAATTTACTTCTTCACATCCTGGGAAAAATAAAACATAGAAAAGGGGTGAGCTCAAATGCCCAGTAAGGATAACAATATAGAGAAAACTTTCATAAATTAGAATAAACATTTAAGGAAATGTATAAGTAAAATAAAATCCTTTTAAAATTGAACTTCAACATAGTATGATAAAAATAAAATGAAATAATGCCATTTACTTATTCACATGGATATTCTTTTAATTGAATAATCACATGCAATATCAATAACCACTTTCATAATGATGGAATGCATAATGCCAGACTATCATAACCACATAGTGAAGGCCTCATGCCAAAACTACAAATAATATTTCCAAGGCCTTGTGCCAAGACACTAGTTTCTCTCATGAGACCTACCGATGCATCGAGGAGCTATAGAGGGCTCCACCCGTCACATATTAAGTCCAATGCATTAATCATATGAACAGGTTTAAACATAACATAAACATTCGTATTAAAACTAGCATACTAAATGTCAACAATTTTTCATAAACCATGAATGGTATAAAAATAGCACATACACAGTCAAAAATATCACAAACCCATCAATAAAATATGGAAGTTTTGTATCATAATAAATCAACTCCAAATAAACTTAAAATCTATCAAAGGATGTTGACATAGATGAAATCAAAACTCTTTTTAGAGAAATATCTATTCCTATTTTGAAATCATTTAAGAGTCACATAATTATAAAATAAAACACTTACATTGAAAATTTTCTTATAAGATTGTAAGGGAAGCTTCGAAGATTTTATAACGGCGAAAAATAGCCGCACCCGCCATATAAGTTAAAAAACATTATTACCTTAATTCTGTCGAAAAGGTTAAAAAGCACCTTGTTTGGAAAAGGACGGAAAGATTCCTTTATAAACCTCTTATAAAAAGTCAAACAAGGGTATAAATGACTTTAACCCATATTCTGTAAAATTTTAAGAATGTTTTCAAATACATTTTTAAAAAACATGGATGTGGATGATAAAGAGGTCCAGGTAGATAATTATGTATAAACAACCTCGGATAATGAAGAGATTGTGAAATAAACCCTTACCTTGTACTTTTACTTGGTTGGGGTAGGTTAAACTCCTTTATAATGGTGAAATAATTGTTATTAAATTTTACAAGAATCATATACATTAATATGATATCATAAATGATCTTTTAACATTGCTTTGTTAATAATATCTTAGAATTATCGTCCTTTCGGGTGTTAACTTACTTGTTTTCTTTTATATGTTTTGTTACATAATATGTGTTTGTTATGGATAGTTTGTATATTATTCATATAAAGAATGATATCAAGTCCTTAGATACTATTATTAATCATCAAATGAGAATTAGACATGAATGGATACGATGGAGAATGAATCTCATCGCGTTCGGGGAGATGGTAGTCTATACGTACGCAGGAGCGAAACTATCATTATTTTGATATTAAAATAATACATAGTTGGATGGTATAACATATATAAAGAATCATTATCATGTTATATTTATTATTTACATGAATTAAAAATCATTATTATACGCATCCAAATAATAATTTATTGAATAACAATTACACCACGACGTGGAGATGGTAAGCCGTACGTACGCACGTATGGTGACATGTCATTCAAAGGATGGATAGAATACTGAATATGGTTGTACCATATTTATAATAATATTAAAGTATATAGGAGATACTGGAGTCATTATTTTAGAATGGTAATAACAATGAAAGAAGAAGTTGAAGAAGAAATGAATTTGAAAAAGGGTCGTGAAAACATTACCTCTTCTTCGGGTTCTTCCTTTTGATTTGACCAAAAGAGCTCCTTAGGATGACTTTCTTATCAAAGTAAGGCATATAGGTTGTAGTGAGGGAAGTTGAGAGAGTATTTTGTCAGAGTTTGGCCGAGCCAAATGGCTTTGAATGTGTGAATTAATGAGAAGGGGGAGTGACCTTTTATAAGAGGGGTGAGGGGCACCTTTGGAAAAGATAGAAATATTATTTTATAATAAATTAATATTCTGTTCCTAATGGCTCCAAAGTGGATTATTTAAATGTTAAGGTATTTTTGGGTCGAAAACCACTCAACCAATATAATTTAGACAGGTTTTTCTCATTATATTAACCTTATCTTTTAGTTTTAACTCTTAGTTAATTAGTTTGACACTTACCATGTCACATTGTATTTTTATATTATATTGTAATAAACCTACTATATACCTCCAAGAAACCCCCAAGTGGTCCATTAATGATAAAAATATCATGATATAAGTCTCTTTTCTGATCCAAAGATTTTTAGGAATTGAATACCAATTTATAATATAATATTTTTTAAAAAAACTCTTTTATGTCAATTATGACACTATTTGAAAAGTTGGTTTTTGTAAAAATCATAACAGAATTATTACTTAAAAAAAGTTTATTAAATAATTACTAACATGTTATATTAACCTATAAAATTAGTTTAATTCATAAAAATTCTGAAATTATATTTATTTGTATATTTATAATATCAATTATTTTAATTTTTCCCTATTATGGTAATTACTGCATCATTATTGTGTCATAAATAAATTAAATTATTTAATGTCTAAAAATTATAAATAAAATATCATTATGTAGGAAATATTTTTAGATTTCTAATTAATATTTATAGTTGAATTTATCTTATGTGTAACCCTATATTAAAAATGTTTTAGTAAATAAACTTTGATTTTAACTCTTTTAACTCTTCTTTGAATTAAATAATAATAAATGTCCTAATCTAATCCAAGTGGACCTAAATGATAATATTTTATTCCTAAGGTTGTTTTTGGTCGAGATAAACTTGTCCAATAGAATTAAGACATTTGTTAGGGTAATATTAATATCATTTTTACCCTTAATTACCATATTTAATTTTAACCGTGTTAAATAAAAGTAAAAAGTTACTATTCACCAAAAATTATTTTCTTCTCATTGAACCAAATTTTACTCCTTGATATTAACCGTGTCTCTAGTATTTTTGAAATTCCACTCATAAAAGCAGTAAAATTATGTTTTATGAAAAATTTAGTTTTTTAACTACCACTTAGTGGTTTCACTATTCATAAAAAAATGAAGTTTTCTAGAAAAATACCAAAAATTCACCCTAGGATAATTTTGGTATTCCGAATCCAAAAATGAAGTCCATTTTGAAAAATAAAATTTATAAATTTCAAAAAGTGGGTATTACTATTCATAACGGCTAGTTTGATTGGTTGTGGTGTGTTAGAACTCAATGTTGCTTACAACACACGTTATTGCATTATTCAAAGAGAAGCGTATCGTAGAAGCTTGGGGAGTTACATTATCCTCTCCTTCAAATAATTTCATCCTCGAAATTTCTAGAATACTATTGCATTAAAAGACTTGGTTGGTGCTTCATCATAAGTTCCTCGGGTTCCCACGTTGCGTCTTCCATCTTATGGTTTCTCCATAAGACTTTTACCAGACGAGTCGTCCGATTTCTCAGTACTTGTTCTCTCATATCAAGAATTTTGATAGGCTCTTCGCAATAAGACAGATCAAGTTCCAGTTCTAATTCCTCATAGGTGAGTACATGCGTTGGATCAGGCATGTATTTCCTCAACAGAGATACATGGAACATATCGTGATCTTTGGAGAGAGTTGGCGGCATTGACAATCGGTAAGCTACAACCCCAATTCATTCTAGAATTTATAAAGGTCTGATGTACCTGGGACTAAATTTACCTTTCCTACTAAAACATATGACTGCCTTCCATAGAGATACCTTCAGGAAAACATGATCACCGACTTGAAATTCCAAATCCTTCCTTCGATTATCAGCATAGCTCTTCTGACTACTTTGAGCTGCTTTGATATGGTTTTGGATTACCTTCACCTTTTCCATCATTTCCTCCACCAGTTTTGGGCCTACAAGTTTTCTTTCACCAACGTCATCCCAACAGGTTGGTGTGTGACATCTCTTTTCGTATAACGCTTCATATGGTGCCATCTAAATACTCGAATGGAAGCTATTGTTATAGGAAAATTCTACCAGGGGCAAATATTGATCCCACATACCCTGAAAGTCAAGTGAGAAGGATCTCAACATGTCTTCTAAGGTTCGAATAGTTCGTTCTGATTGTCCATCTGTTTGAGGGTGGTAGGCAGTGCTCAAATGAAGTTCAGTATCCAATGTTTTCTAAAGACTTTTCCCGAATCTTGAAGTAAAACAGGGTCACAGTTAGAAACAATCTATAGGGGTACTCCATGAAGTCTTACAACATCGTTAATATATAGTTTTTCTAAACATTATAGTGGTATATCTTCTCTTATAGCAAGAAAATGTGCTGACTTGGTAAGACGATCAACAATAACCCATATTGCATTGTTCCTTCTCGGAGTCTTTGGTAGTCCCATGACAAAGTCCATCGTGATATTGTCCCATTTCCACTCCGTTATGGGAAGAGGTTGCATGACCCCTCCCGGTTGTTGCCTTCCAGCTTTCACTTGTTGACAAACCATACATCTTGAAACAAAATCAGCAATCTCCCTCTTCATGTTTCCCCACCAAAAATGTTCCTTCAAGTCATTATACATTTTGGTGCTCCCCGGGTGTATAGAGAAATTTGAACTATGAGCATCATCCAGCAATTCCCTTTTTAGATCAGGTATATCGGGAACACAAAGTCTCTTCCTGAATTTCAAAATTCCATATTCATACACAAATTTCCTCAATCCCCCATCATTCAAAGCTTTAATCTTCTTTTGAAATTCTTCATCATCGGTCTGAGAACTCTTAATCCTTTCTATTAAAGATGGTTTGCCAACCATTTGAAAAAGAATTGATGTTTCACCTTCCCTGGTTATTACCATTTCCATATTCACTATATCCATGAAAATTGGATCCCTTTAAATTCTCATATTGTTCAAAACTCCATGGTCTTTTTTGCTCAAAGCATCTGGCACCTTGTTTTCTTTCCCCGGGTGGCAGTGTATCGTACAATCATAATCCTTGAGCAATTCAAGCTATCTCCTTTGCCTCATGTTGAGTTCTTTTTGTGAGAAAATATACTTCAAACTCTTGTGATCAGTATAAATCTCACATTTTTCACCATAGAGGTAGTGCCTACATATCTTCAAAGAAAATATCATAGCTGATAACTTGAGATCATGAGTAGGATAGTTTTGTTCATGAATTTTCAACTATCGTGATGCATAGGCAATAACCCTATTATTCTACATAAGGACACAACCAAGTCCTTTCTATGATGCATCACAATAAATAACTAACCCATAATTCCTTGATAGTAGAGTAAATATAAAATCATTGACTAATCTTCTCTTCAGTTATTCGAAAAATTCTTCACACTCTTTTGTCCAAATAAATTTAACCCATTTACGTGTGATCTTTGTTAATGGGTTAGACAACCGGGAAAAATTTTGAACGAAACGTCAATAATAACCTGCTAAACAAATAAAACTACATACCTCAGTTATACTCGCCGGTGTAGGTCATTCTTGGATTTCCTTCGTCTTAGAAGGATGAACAGAGATTCCGTCTTTAGAGAAAATATGGACAAGAAAAGAAATCTCCAGAAGACAGAATTCACACTTGCCAAACTTCCCATATAATTCATGTCTTCTCAGAGTCTTCAGGATAATGCGTAAGTGATTTTCATGATCTTCATAGCTTTTGGAGTATACCAAGATATAATCAATAAATACCACCACAAATTCATCGATATATTCCTTGAAAACTATATTTATCAGATCCATGAATACATAGGGTGAATTAGTCAATCCAAAAGACATTACTATAAACTCGTAATACCCGCACGTGGTTTGAAATGCTGTCTTCGGAATGTCTTCCTTCTTCACACACAACTAATGGTATCCAGATCGAAGGTCAATATTTGAAAAGTATTGAGCTCCATGCAGTTGGTCAAATAAATCATCAATGCAATGTAGGGGATACTTGTTCTTTATTGTTATAGCATTGATCTCCCTATAGTCGATTAATAACCTCATAGATCCATCTTTTTTTATTTTAACAAAAAGTACATAGGCTCCCCATGGAGAAACACTAGGGTGAATAAATCCCTTATTACTCAATTCCTCTAGTTGTTTCTTTAGTTCAACTAATTGTACAGTGGCCATTCTATAAGGGGTCTTTGATATAGGCCTTGATCCAGAAATTAAATCAATGGAAAACTCAACTTCTCATTCTGGAGGATGTCCAGGTTAATCTTTTGGAAAGACATCTACATATTCTTTCACAACAGGTACATAATCTATTTGAACATTCCTTTCCTCACCCATAGTCATTTCATTCTCCTCCTCCCCAATAATTGAATTTAGTTGAGCTACTGGGGGTGGATCTATATTACAATTAGGTGGCGACGATTCTACTCTAAATATAAGGTGTTCCTTATCATCATCATCAAGAATCGTAACCTCTTTCTTATTACAATAAATACTCGCATCATGGTCCGAAAGCCAATCCATACCGAGGACTATATCAAATTCAATCATAGGCATGACTATGAGATTAGCAGATAAAGAACATTTATGTGCCTTAATGGGGAATGATTCACAAAAATTTGTTGCAAATATACTTCCCTTAGGAGTTTTAACTGAAAACTCCCTTGTAAAATCAAATTGTAAATATCTAATTTTCTTAGAAAACTGGGAAGATATGAAACAATGCGATGATCCAGAATCAAATAATGTATTTTCTAAACTTGAGGAAACCATTAAATTACCTGCCACCACATCTTTTGGAGATTCTACCTCAGTAGTAGTGATAGCATAAGCTTGGCCTTGATCCCTTGACCTTTTCTGAGGTAGTTACCCTAACTCTTAGGACATTCATTTGCATAATGTCCCATCTCCCTACAATTGTGGCATTGGACATCGGTAGCTTCCTTCTTCCCCTTGCAATCACGAGCTTGGTGGCCTTTTTTCACCATACTTATAACAGACTCCTGTTCCTTTTAAAAAAGTACCGGGGTGTTTCTTCCCCCATTTACTACAGGATGGATATTCAACTTTTCCCTTCTTCCCTTTATTTCCATTCCCATATTGATCAGCAGATCTCTTCTTCTCTTTCTTTGCTTTAAATTCATATGAATTAGAGAATTCTTTCTCTGTCTTGATAGCACTTGAGAGAGTGTCTTCGTACGACGAGAAGGATTGTGAGACTAATGCTCAATGGAGAAATGGTTTTAACCAATCAAAGAAACAATCACCCTTACTTCTTGGGTTACGTATATAATCTCCAACATACCTTTCTAACCTTGTA
This sequence comes from Viscum album, assembly GCA_963277665.1. Lineage (NCBI taxonomy): Eukaryota > Viridiplantae > Streptophyta > Magnoliopsida > Santalales > Viscaceae > Viscum > Viscum album. Next base: position 1,812,022,663 of record OY728129.1, on the reverse strand, counting down.
AAGTTAGCCTCATACATTGCGATATTATCATCCTCCTTTTGTCTCAGACTCAAAAATTCTCTTTCCATATCTTCTCGATGGTCACAAGGAAATTATTTTTCTAAAAATAGGTCTCTGAACTACCTCAATTCCATATTTGATACTTCATTATCTTCCTTCATGTTTTGAATCAATGACCACCATTGATCAGCATCTCTAGTGAGGCGATAAACTGCCATGATAACTTTTTACCTTTCACTACTTCCCAAAGCTTGAAATATTTTCTCTAGGGAACTTATCCATTTCTCAGCTACCAATGGATTTTTACTCCTATTGAATGTTAGTGTTTTTTTCCTCATGAAGCGATCTAACATTGATCCTCCACGCTGTGGATCAGGGTGATCCATACGGGTAAGATTATTATTCATAACCTGAGTGAGTTGTCCCAGTATGATGATTAGTTGATCAATACCAGTTTCATCACCAGCTCCACTATAATTATCTTGAGTATAAGGGAAATCCCTACATGGAGTACGTGCATTGATATGGTTTCCATTTCTTCTAATAGGCGCCATTTCTTATCAATGGAATAAACTAGATCAGTTTATGAATCAAAATACCTAATTCCATACTTATAAAACACTTAACATAAATTAAACTCTTTATGGATATAATCCATAATCATAAAAATGTTTTCTTTGAGGATGTATATACTCATAAACCCTTCATAATGATTTGTAAAGAAAATGAGAGTTATCCTAAGCATATCCCCCGGGAGTGTCGTAACCAAGAGTGTAGCAGGGCCCATTGTCGTGCACCAGTTCCCGTTCTAGTCTAGCTCAAAGCGGTGTTTTCGGGTTTTACCCCTAGGTACATCTGTGCCAGATCCGCCTCTACCTGATCGTATCCAGATAAGGATGTATTTCTCGGAAAACTCAAAAAATCCCTACAATACCAAAATTCTAGGAAGTTCTTCTATATTAATCCTCAATGTCCATCTTAGGTCTAAGTTCTCTTATCAGAGTTTATCTAAATATAGCTTCCATGGTTTGTACTAAACTTCCTCTGATACCAACTGTAACGCCCCGACCCTAGTTACCTAGAGTGGGTGCATTATTACATAACATTGTCATGATCACAAGAAAGATCAAATATCAAAAGACCGATTAGTTTAGTATCCTTGGAAACACTAGATATATTCATAATGTTTTACATTACATCATAAAAAGAAAACTACAACAACATAGTCTCCATTGTACACACTCTTATCCCCTCATACTATCCCTGCAGGCCATTCATAATTTACTTCTTCACATCCTGGAAAAAATAAAACATAGAAAAGGGGTGAGATCAAATTCTTAGTAAGGATAACAATATAGCAGAAACATTCATAAATAAGAATAAACATTTAAGGTAATGTATAACTAAAACAAAAGCCTTTTAAACGTGAACTTCAACATAGTCTGGCAAAAATAAAATGATATTATTCCATTTACTTATTCACATAGATATTCTACTAATCGAATAATCACATGCAATATCAATAACCACTTTCATAATGATGGAATGCATAATGCTTGACTATCATAACCACATAGTCAAGTCCTCGTGCCAAGACTACAAATAAGATTTTGCCAAGGCCTTGTGCCAAGACACTAGTTTGTCTCATGATACCTACCGTTGCATCGAGGAGCTATAGCGGGCTCCACCCATCACATATTAAGTCCATTGCATTCCTTATATGAACAGGTTTAAACATAACATAACCATTTGTATTAAAAATATCATATGAAATGTAAATACTTTATTTATAAACCATGAATGGTATAAAAATAGCACCTCCACAGTCAAACATATCACAAAACCATCAATAAAATATGGAAGTTTGGTATTATAATAAATCAACTCCAAATAAACTTAAAATCCATCAAAGGATGTTGACATAGATGAAATCAAAACTATTTTTAGAGAAATATCTCTTCCTATTTTGAAATAATTTAAGAGTCACATAATTATAAAATAAAATGTTTACTTTGAAAATTTTCTTATAATCCTGTAATGGAAGCTTTGATGATTTTATAACGGCCGAAAATAGCTGCACCCTCCATATAAGTTAAAAAAACATTCTTACCTTAATTCTGTCGAAATGGTTAAAAAGCACCTTGTTTGGAAAATGACGGAAAGATTCCTTTATAAACCTCTTATAAAAAGTCAAACTAGGGTATAAATGACTTTAACCAATATTCTGTAAAATAGTAATAATGTTTTGAAATACATTTTTAAGAAACATGGATGTGGATGATAAAGAGGTCCCAGTAGATAATTACGTATAAACAACCTCGGATAATGAAGAGATTGTGAAATAAACCCTTACCTTGTACTTTTACTTGGTTAGGGTAGGTTTAATTCATATATAATGGTGAAAGAATTGTTATTAAAATATTCTAGAATCATATACATTAATATGATATCATATATGATCTTTTAGCATTTCTTTGTTAATAATATCTTAGAATTATCGTCGTTTCGGGTGTTAACTTACTCGTTTTCTTTTATATGGTTTATTACATAAGCCATGTATGTTATTGATAGGTTGTATCTTATTCATATCCAGAATGATATCAAGTCCTTATATACCATTATTAATCATCAAATGAGAATTATACTTGAATGGATATGATGGAGAATTAATCTCATCGCGTTCGTGGAGACGGTAGTCCGTACGTACGCACGAGCAACAAAATCATTCTTTTGATATTAAAATAATATATAATTGGATGGTATATCATATATACAGAATCATTATCATGTAATATTTATTATTTACATGAATTAAAAATCATTATTATACCCATCCAAATAATAATTTATTGAATAATAATTACACCACGACGTGGAGACGGTAAGTCGTACGTACGCACGTATGGTGACATGTCATAAAAAGTATGGATAGAATAATGAATATGGTTGTACCATATTTATAATAATATTACAGTATATAGGATATACTTGATTAATTATTTTAGAATGGGAATAACAATTAAAGAAGAAGTTGAAGAAGAAATGAATTTGAAAAAGTGTGGTGAAAACATTACCTCTTCTTCGGGTTCTTCCTTTTGATTTGATCAAAAATGGCTCATTAGGTTGGATTTATAATCAAAATAAGGCCTCTAGGTTGTAGTGATAGAATCTGAGAGAGTATTTGGGCAGAGTTTAGCCAATAAAAATGGCTTTGAATGTGTGAATTAATGAGAAGGGGGAGTTCCCTTTTATAAGAGGGGTGAGTGGCACCTTTGGAAAAGCTAGAAATATTATTTTATAATAATTTCATATTCTGTTTCTAATGGCTCTAAAGTAGATTATTTAATATATAATGTGGGTATGGGTCACAAACCACTAAACTAATATAATTTAGAAAGTTTTGGGTCATTATATTAACATTATACATTAGTTTTAACTCTTATTTAATTAGTTTGACACTTACCATGTCACTTTTAATTTTTATATTATATAGTTAATAAACTTACTATATACCACCAAGATACCCCCATGTGGTCCATTAATGATACACCTATCATGATATAAGTCTCGTGGCCGAACCTTAGATTTTTAGGAAATGAATATCAATTAATAATATAATATTTGTTTTGAAAACTCTTTTATGTAAATTTTGACACTATTTGGAAAATTGGTTTTTTTGAAAATCATATCTGAATTATTACTTCAAAAAAAGTTAAGTAAATAATTCCTAACATGTCATAGTAATCTAGAAAATTATTTTAATTCATAAAAAGTCTCAAATTATATTTATTTGGGTATTTATAATATCAATTATTTTAATTTTTCACTATTATGGTAATTACTGCATCATCATTGTGTCATAAATAAATTATATTATTTAATGTCTAAAAATTATAAATAAAATATCATTATGTATTAAATCTTTTTAGTTTTCTAATGAATATTTATAATAGAATTTATCTTATGTTTAACCTTATATTAAAAATGTTTTAGTAAATAAACGTTGATTTTAACTCTTTTAACTCTTCTTTGTATTAAATAATAATAAATGTACTAATCTAATCCAAGTGGACCTAAATGATGATATTTTATTCCTAAGGTTGTTTTAGGTCGAGTTACACTTGTACAATTGAATTAGGACATGTGTTAGGGTAATATTAATATCATTTTTACCCTTAATTACCCTGTTTACTTTTAACCGTGGTAAATAAAAGTAAAAAGTTACTATTCACAAAAAATTATTTTCATCTCATTGAACCACATTTTACTCCATGATATTAACCATGTCTCTTGGATTTTCGAAATTCCACTCACAGAAGCGGTAAAATTAAGTTTTATGAAAAATTCATTTTTTTAACTACCACTTAGTGGTTTCACTATTCATCAAAAAATGATGTTTTTTAGAAAAATACCAAAAATTCACCCTAGGCTAATTTCAGTATTCCTAATCCAAAAATGAAGTCCATTTTGAAAAATAAAATTTATAAATTTCAAAATGTGGGTATTACTATTCATAACAGCTAGTTTGATTTGTTGTGGTGTGTTAGAACTCGATGTTGTGTACAACACACGCTATTGCATTATTCAAAGAAAACCGTACCATAGAAGCTTGGGGTGTTACATTTATCGTAAATACAAGGTATATATTTTTAAAATTTAGTCATAACTATGAATTTTATAATGATAAATAAAACATGTTAACACAAAAAACATTTTTCATGAAATTGTCCTCATTATCTTAAAATGTAAATCTATCATATAGGGATGTTTTTTATATATTATTAACACCTTTAGATATTATATTTAATAAATCCATTATTGTTTCCATGGGTTATTTAAGTTATGATTATTATTGATTTTCAGTGGAACATATATGTCTATATGATAATGGATGGAGTCATGTATTTACTCCCAATGAAATAGATTAGTATTATACCTCAAGATATAGTAAGGTATATAGATAATGGGCTTATTAACCGAGGAATGGTAATTATGGGTTTTCATAAAAATTTTGGCATGGATATAATGAGTTTGTTTATATAAGAATGAGAAAAAATTGTTTTCTCACATAGGTCTTCCTATGATAATAGTCATCTCATATTTTCATATTTATAATTCATGGAATCTTCACTAGGATTTTTATCAAATTATTGTAATTTTACACTATGTATTAATTTTCATTTAAATTATATTCTTTTTTGACCATTCGTTATTTTTGAAGTATTTTGTACAATTATATCATGCGAACATGTTTTGTGATTATTGATATGTTTTGGAGCCATGCGGTATCTTCTAATATTCTATAATATTTTTTATCTTATTTGGATCTTTCATGTTTTTTAAAATCAAATAAGATATTATGATCTCTTATTAAGATATTTATGTTTTCCTTATATTCTCCATCACGCTTATGAGATAATAATTCTAGAAATTTCTATTCTCTTACAGAGTGTTTGATATCACCACATTCATATGTTCTAATTTACAAGGTTTTGATGATGATTAAATAATATTAACTATTTAATGAAGGGTTTAGAGGATAATAATAATTGAAAACTCTTTGCATATGTAATGAAAAATAATGATTATTCAATTAATTGCAAAGATATTTAACCTTTCTACACATGGGTTGTGTAAATATTATGAGATGTATTATTTAAACCATGAGACTAATAAAAAATTTAACTTCATTATATCATGGGACACTGTAGGTGGTATCAGAGGAAAGGTTTAGTTACTATAGATAAAAGCTCAATTATTTATGGAGATATGTTATGTTATCATAAATATTAGGGTTGTATAACATTAGTAAAGACTCTATAGATGAGACTAAGTATATGATTATATCATAGAATGTTGGTAATGTTTTTAGTAGATGGATTTTCTATGAATTTGAGCAATTTCTAGTTAATACAAGTCTATGCAGTCTCTAACATAAATATACATAGTGGTAATAATACATAAAGGGGTGATTTTGTATTAACATAATCATGACCTGGTTAATGATATTGATTCATATATATAAAATGAGTTTGAAAGTCTTTGGGAGATATGTTGTCATGACCTATTTCAGAGGGGCATGTTCCGTGACTACCCCATGCTTGCCTCCAATAGTCCAGGCGCTCATGAATAGCTCCAAGTAAGCATATCCCATGAATGGGAGGCATTAGCCAATGTTCCTATACACACACACACACATCTCCAAGACACAAAATTCTGAACTGTAAAAACAACTAAGTAAACAATTCATGCATACCACTAAGATCTCAAAAAAGAGTATGAAATAATGCAATGAAATGTAAGAATGGCCAAAATAATAACCCACCCCAAAAAATATCTATCAAAATTCCAACCTAGAAGTAATGGTACTTGGAATGATGTTTGGAAGATACAGGAACACTCCTCAGTCTGTTCGGACTCACTAAGCACTATATGATCTTTGTCCTTATAGGAATCCATCAAAAGTTCAATCTTATACAAAATACATGACTCATATGGAAAAATACTATATATGGGTGAGTAAAAAATACTAAGTAGGACACCTAGAAACCACAAAAAAAAAATACCACAAAGAAATAACAGAAATGAAAGTTCCTTCATCTCTACCCATGTATAATTCAACAACACATATAATAATAATTATTATAGAGATATACTCCTGAGAAATATCTTTCCATCAAGAGTTAATGACCAAATTTCTGTCACAATATTATACTCGAGGAATGCTTATTATGGGTTAACTCACTCCTCGGGTCATGATATCATCAAAAATAATGACAAACAGGTCTAACTCATTTGGGCCCTACCCAAACAGTTTGTATTGTTCAATGAATACTATGATACATATAGAGGGGTTTACACCCATAACTATTTGGGGGACACCAAAAATCATGTCTAGAATCACTAGGGGAATCCATGCACCCAATCTGGATCGATACACTATGTAGGGGATAACACCAAGATAAATAATGGGATACCACTGACCCAACTAATGAGAATCACTAGATAGAGTATCAAAACACTAATAAAGGAGGTTACACGACTCCAAAGAATCCACTAGGGGTGAAAGGGGATCTCCCTCAAACCTCAGGGTGGGATACCAAACTATATTTGAGCCTCATCCTCTTGAGGGGATTACAATCCAGTGATGTGGATGTAATACCGTACTAAACCATCGAGGGAAGGACAAAGGGAAAAAACATAAACTATACTAGTGAAAATTAAAAACTCACCACTGGTTCCAAAATGACGAACTAAACCTTACTGTCTCAAATATGTAGACAGATCAGCAACTGGAAGGTTCGTTTAAGATATACGATCATTTGAGTAAAACCACCAGCAGTCCAACCGATTCCTTTGAACATACCGTGGTGGTAGGTGCAACCTACCACTGTAGTGGACATACTGACTGTATGGCCTTCCACACAACCATTTCAAACGTCTTCGATCTTCTTGGTCGACCGTGACCTTCCTCCACCCCAGATCTAACCTGGGTCTGACCCAACCCATGAGCCTTACCTTGACCACATGTCCTGTCCCTTCCCATTTGGCCTACCCAGCCCACATGGCATGACCCACTGGCCTATCCCCACTCCACATCCACCTATTCCATTCGCCGTCACATTTTACTCCACCGGCCCCCGTTTCGTCGCAACTGATCCCACATCAGCACCATAGTCACTCGCAGCTATCATTGGTCATGCCCTTCAAACACATTTCCACCACCTTATGCCACCACCACAACTATCAGTCACTAGTATCCTGATGGTGATCCCTTAGACAGACCATTATTCCTCCTATAATTACTGAAAAAACTAACGGTCATAGATCCAAGCTCCTTGGGTCCCCATCTACATAGATACAACCTCGGTTTTAGATTCGCCTTGATTTCGAGGGTCCGAACATGCTTGGAACCACTCAAAAATTCTGAACCATGAACCACAGTGTTCCAACAGTGATGAATGAGTCTAACAGTGGTAGAAATGTATAGGGGAAATATTTTAACATCATTTTCTAGGAATTCTTGGGAAATGATCAAGAACTAGAAATTGGGGTTAGAAAACTAGATTTAATAAACATCAAGAACCATAAGCAAAACCATCAAACAAATATGAAAAATCCAAAAATTAATCTGTTCATTGATTTGTCAATGTTCAACAATGAATTCAAGAACAGATAATGGAAATCAAAATAATAAACCCTACCTTGATTATGATTGCTCGTTGATGAAGAACAGTTGTCGCGTCATTTTCGTAGATGTGGTCCTTCGAATATGTGGTTTTTTTTTCATCGATTCATGATATGTCACTGTCATAAGAGATATAATCCTAAAGTCTATGTCCAATGGTTCTATAATGTTTTCATGGTTATGTGGATAACCTGGTTAATCCTCCATAACATTATTTCTTTAACGATTTTCAGCCGCTGCATCAAAAAAATAATTTGTTTAATTATTTTATTCTTGTTACGTCCCATGATTTTTTTTTAAAATTGACCAGTACTGACTAAAGCTAATTCAAGACTTGGGTGAAGCCACCATTATGATCTCAATGGTTCCCCATATGTTGGATCAGGCAACCATTTTAAGTGTTATTCATCTTTTTTAGGAAAAATGCATGTTATTAAAAAGTTTAATATTTTTCAAATATTGATTTTAGTGACATTAGGCCTTGAAATTGGATGCCATCATAGTGATTGGACATGAAATCATTCCATATAAAACAAAGAATTATTAAATATAAAATCATAGATGTCACATTTTTCCACCATGGGGTTTAACAACCCCAAAAGACAAAACATTGGCTAATCAAATAGATGAGGGTGCTGAGCACGAAACTGAGCATCCTTCTCCCATGTGATGTCATGGATATTACTATACTGACAAAACACACAAACCTAATGAATCGACCAACCATTATGTATCCTCTCCTACCGATCCTCAATCTCCCCTAGGTACTCTACAAAATTCACTCCATCCTCGATGTCCTGCTCGCCACAGTCAATGGCATGTGATGGGTCATGTATGGACCTCCTCACCCATGACACGTGCAAGACGTCATGTAATTGATCTTACTGCGTTGGTATATCCAAGTGGTACTCCACATCTCTAACTCTTTGTAGTTTTTTGAAATGGCTGATGTACTTTAGAGAGAGCTTATCACCCCATCCAAATCACTATAGTAACTATGGTGGTGAAACCATAAGGGACACATGGTCTATATCCTCGAACATCAAAGGCCTCTGCTGCCAGTGAGCGTAATACTTTTGATGGCTCTATACTGTCTTCAACTACTACAAGAAGATCATCACCTTTTCTGTAGTAGGTCAAACCAACTCTGGGCCCTTAAGTGCGGACTCTCCCATGTTAGTCAGACCAAGTGGTGACCTTCAGGGTCACATATACAAAACCTATAATGGGTCCATAATAATGATGAAATGATTTATCTTGTTGTATGAAAAATAAAACATTGGTAGATGATCCTCCCAACTACTTCCAATGTCTAAAATGCACACTAAAATCATTTCCTCCAAAACATGCAAGGTCTGCACAGTCTGGCCATCTTTTTGTAGTTGAAACCCTGTTCTCGAGAGTAACTTGGTCCCAAATACCTCATGAATTCCTTCCATTGTTAGAATATAAATATATAATCATGATCTAAAACAATCGTCGATATAAATCTATATAATGAATCTATATCTTTCAGGTAGAGGCATCTTAAGATCTCTACTAAACTATGCTCTCAGATAGTTAGAAAGTGGGATGACTTGGTGAGTCGGTCAATAATCAAAAAAATGGATTACTTTCCCCTATATGTATGTGTTATATCATTAATGATGTTCTTAGATATCCCATCCCACATTCATTGTGGTGCCTCATGGGGATAATCTATACCTTATGGAACCTATTTCATAGACATCACCTACTAACATATAAGGCAATGAGATATAAACTCTGCAACTCTTTTCATCATCCCTGGACTCTAAAACTAGTGTCAGAGGTCCTAATACATCTTCACCAAACCTGGATGTACCAAAAATGGGGATTTATTAAACTCCATCAGAACCTCCACCTAAAACACCACTAGTATAACTATACATCCTTTGAAAATAATGATGTTCTCCCCTATCGATTTTCCATCAAGAGTATTCCATGTGGACATATGAGAATGTATTATCTCACTTTCGGTATCCCAATGTTATGCCTTCAAGAATCTCTCTAATATAGGAGGGTTGATAACCAAAGACTCCATGTCATCCACTCTATCTCCATCACTAAAGGATAACATTAAAGAGAGGAACTGCTCTGATTCCTCATTTAGTAACTACATACTAGATATCCTACTACGACCATCTAGACCCACGTTCCCCTTCCCAAGAGTATAGGAAAACTCAATGTCATAATCATAGAGGAACTCTTGTAATTTCATCTATCTCATGTTCATATCATTCTAATAGAAGTTATATATGAGATTTTTGTGATCATATTTGATGATAAACTACTCACCCAATAGGCAGTGTCACCACACATTCTATATGAAGGCTATCATTGGTAACTCAAAATCATGGGTTGCATAGTCATTCTCATGCAGTCTCAGTTGATGTGAACCATAGAAAATCATAGCTTGAACCTATATCAGAACAAAACTGAGATCATTCCCTAATACATCATAGAATACCACATTCTTATTGCATTCCTTTGTTAACTTCAGGATGGAAGTTCTCATGAACCATTGTCTCTGCTCTTGAAAGCACCGTTGACACTTTGTTGTCTATGAGAAAGGATTACCCTTCTATGTCTAAGTGGAAAGGGTGCTGTTACTTGGGGTAATTATGGTAAAAGCCCTTTATAGTACCCTACCAATACAAGGATACTCTGATCCTTGGTAAAACTCTTGGGTGGCTCCTAAGAAAGAACTACCTTAACATTAATTGGATCCATACAAAATCTAGCCACTAAGATGAGGTATCCTAGAAAAAAACATCATGAATCCATAAATGACAATTTGAGAGGTTCACATAAACTTAGTCCTTCTAGAGTGTATCTAGGACCATCTTTAAGCGTCTCACATGCTCCTCCTCTAATGCTGAGCACACTAGAATGGTGTCAATGAAGACCATAATGGATCACTCTATTTAAGGCTAAAAGATCTTGTTCACATGTCCTATGAACACTACTAGGGAGTTATTCACAACAAAAATCATCACCATGTACTCATAGAGTTTTAAATGACTTCTATAGTACATTTTCGGAATATCCCCATCACATACATGCAACTAGTGTTACCCTGATCTAAGGTTGATCATTGAGAATCATCACACCCCTTTCAATAGATAAAATATGCCGTTGATCCTTGGTAGGTGATACAATTTCTTTACTATAACCTGTATTGATAGCCGGTAATTCAAATACATCCTAAAGCTCATTTTTCCTTCATGAAAAAATCCAGGGCAACATAGGGTGAAATGAAGGGTCTAATGAATCCCTTCTTATGAAATTCCTACAACTGTATCCTGAGTTCAAGAAGCTCTGCGAGAGCCATCCAATATGAAGTTGTAGATATCCCCACCATCTTTGGGTGTAGATCAATATAGATGTCCATCTCCCTATAGGGAGGTAATCCTCTTACATCTTTCAGAAAGAAATCCACATACTCTTCCACCAGTGAAGGAAAATGAGGATTTATAACATCCACTACACTGATCGTGAGTATAGCTGACTGATAAGAAAATAGTTTCACCATCTTATGAGCAATTACATACTATAGAATTAGTGTTTACTTTTCACCAACAACGGAAAAACTGGTTCCATCACTACAGAAACATGACACTTTGTGCCAAAAACTATCAATCTGTGCATGAACTGTGGATAACCAGTTCAAACTAAGAATGATGTTAAAAGGACTCGACGCCGCTACCAAGTTGTCCAAATTTAATCTGTCGCCTCTAAGAATATGATCACACTATCAGCACTAGTGTGTGATCATCATGTCTCCCCCAATAGGATTATATATGAGTAAGGGATGATTCAATGGTTCAACCGAATTCTCTGAGTCTCGAACACGTTTAATTGAATGAATGGAATGAATAAAAACTTTTTCTATCTAAATAATTTCTAATGAGTAAAAAAAAACAAAACTCATGTCAACCGTGGAGCACCTATTTCATATGTGGCTACTACCTGCAGCTATCCCTATCCTAGCCCACCATCTCTCGTAGCATATAATTTACTACATTAGGGTGGTGGTGGTAATAGGCCCAACCTATAACAACCTCCTACTACCCTCCTTAACACTATGCCCTGTCTACCACCATTTGTACCACCGTTCTATTGTATCCATCGATTCCTCAGTGGTCCCTCAACCATATCATGATCAGTTGTACAACAGGTTATTAAATATCATTCCATATTTCCCCGACTACCACATGAGTTACACTGACTGTCCCAGATCTTACTTGAGCTACCCTCGGAGCCCTGTACTATTAACCCTAAGTCCTGGGATCATCCCCTAAAGCAGATAACCCTCTTGGATCGCTATAAATGTTTTCTTCCTTTTGTTACTAAGGTCTTATCTACCCATTTACCACTACTAGATTCCATTACTGGTTTCTACACATTAATAAAACTCTCCACTAGTAAGGCTTGATCAATTTACCAGCCTAGACAAAATTAAAAGGGATATCAATGATGCCACAATTTCATGGATTAATCCATCCTTGAATGTTATATACTTGATGAACTAACCACATACCATGTCCATGGAGTATCAAAAAGGGCTTGTAAAATTCACTTAATACTCTATCATGGTCATACTACCCTACTACAGATACAAAATCTCCAATATGTGTACTGATAACAAAGTGGCTGGATAGAACCCCTCATTGATGAGTTTCTAAATGTACATATAGGAGAGTTTTATCTCTTCATTTTTCTGAGTCACTAAGCTCCACCATCACCCCAAAGAGTCCTGAATAGGTCTTGTAGTAATGATTTAAATTTGGCCGGTAGGAACCCTCATAAGGCAGAAAACAAGGGTGACTACCTCTGGGAAATCCATAGCCAACTTGGGGTTTAGATAACCCCGAAGCCAAGGATGTCACTTTAGCGACCCTGAATTTTCATACATTACTATTACATAATTATAAAGATAAAAAACATAATAGTATTAAACCATGAGATCCATAATTTTAGTGTCATGGCAGAACTAGGACCATATATAACATTTACATCATCTGACATAAACATTTATATAATTCTTTCTTCTATAGATTCTTATTGGCACTTGACCTCTCCTTAGTACATGTAGTGACCTAGGATATAAATAAAAAATGAATTAGCTAAAATCTTATTAATAGGGTTGGTAATAAAAATATAACAAAGTGTGAGAATAATAATAACATAGGAAAAGGATCATGAACATTAGAGGAATCATTAATAAAAGACTTGAAATGTGGGAATGCATAAAAAATGAAACGTCGTGTCTCAGTGGTTAACTACCACACATGGTTGTGAACAAAGATAATATCTTGTTCGCAAATAATTTCACATTAAATAATGAGATTAGTCACCTTACCCAATGCATTGGACCACTGTATAATTTTTGGTTCCCCCGTCACATCTTAACATTCATTTTTCTCTTTATAATTCTGGGGCCACCCATCACACCAGAACATTATCATTATCATGAATTACACATAGAATATATATTAAAAATGAACTTAAATGACCCAAAAAAAAGTAATGGATATCATCTCATAATAATACATTCATAAACTTTGGGTTCTCCAAATATAGCGAGAATAACATACTTGGTAAAAGAACCATCAATATTGAGTGAGAAGTAAAATTTGTGTTTTTTAAAGAATTTTTCTTTTGGAAATTTTTTTTCTGACATAAACACTGGTGGATAAAATTTATATTACATAAAAACTAAGATAATGATGAAAAAAATAATTTTTAAGGAGTTACCATTCAAAAAATGGAGCGAAAGAGGGAGAAAACGATGAAGGAAAATTGGGTTCGAGAATTTCTCCTCACTTTATATCGAAAAAATTTCTTTGATTTAATGTCATATATAACCACATTAGATTCATTAATTAACTATTACAAAACCTTTTTTACATGAATATTGTTCATCATATTTCCATTAAGTTATTTTATGGGCCTTTGGATTAGATATAGTGTTTAAAAACATTGTTCTTGAATGTTCATTTTTATTGTTTTCTTATGCGGTTCTCTTGTATTAATGAATGGATGTTTGTGTAGAACATGGATAGAAATAAAGAACTAATATTACATGTTATTAATGATATTAAATGAGCTTTAATGATATTATAATTAATTATGTTATATACCAAGTGGATTAATCCTTAGATAGGAATTTAATGATGATCGTTTGAGTTAATTCAGGTAGTTTTTCATCCACAAAAAACTTGTTACTTTTAATCATTTAACAATATGTACATAATTTTTTCCCAGATATTAAAGAGGATAAAATACATATAAAATAATGTGTTTCTTCTATAAAAAGGTTTTCATGACCAGATTTGAAGGTGGAAAAGAAAATTGAAAAGTTGACGTTCTCGAAGGTGATAAATTAACACCACATAAAGAACAATTTCCTTTCGAAAATAAAAAGATGAGGAGAAAGGGGTTGGATGATATAATATCCAATTAGTATCATTATATTCTAATATATTTATAATAATAGAGTTACCATTACATGTGGATGAAGATATGTGGGATGATAATAAGAAAATAACATGAAGATGAAATGAAATTAAAAGAAAAGAGAGAGGGAAATTACATCTTGAATCCCCCTCTTGGGATCCTCCTTAAGGAACCTAGTCTTGGTCTTCTGATGAGACCAGAAGCTCTATAATGTGGGGGGGGAGGGGGGATATGGAAGATGTTTTGATAGATTTTATACATGTCTTGGAGCTTTAGATGTGTAGTTTGGAAAGGGGAGGGAGACTTGTTATTTATACACAAGGAGGGGGTGTTTTAGAATAAAATATTAAATTAAATGATATATCAAATGTTAAACATCTTATAGTTGTTTTTTGACATCATAAATAATATATTAATATAATATAATTTGTTTTAGACTTTAAATCATCTTTATAATTCGAATTACTTAAATTATTAAAAGTAAATTGAAAGAAAGAGAAGAAGATACTCCATGGAATCACCTTTTATCATTAGGCTTTGGAAAGTTCTTATTAGATTTTTAAATTGAGTGTATTGTATATTAAGTAACCATTTATTAAATTAAATATAAAATAGTTGAATATAAAGTACTATAAATTTTATTTCATCATTACATCCTGAATGATGCAATTTAAGATACAATGGTTATGTGAAAAACTGTATTTTTACTATTCACCCGAAAATCCAAGTATTTCAGAAAAATTCCAAAAATTCAACTGAATAATTTTTTGATGTGTATAATACAAAAATGAATTTCGTTTTTAGAAAAAAGTTTTGAAATTGGAATAATTTAATATTTAATTACAATCATAATTTCTTCTAAAAACAGTTTTAAAACATTTATATACTTATTCCCAAACATGAGTATATCACGATTTCTTTTAAATAATACATATATAATATCATTAGTGAGGTTAATATTCATAAGGTCATATTAATATTCATAACGATAACATTAATATTCATAAGGGTATGTTACTATTCCCAAAAATTAAGTTATTTCAATTGGACTCCCAACATCTTACTGATCACGACCGTATATGTTAGATTTTCTAATTTCAAAACATATAAGTGGAAGAATTATGATTAGTGATCAAATCGTATTTAGTATCATGAAATTACACTGTTCTTTCAATTTTATGACATTATAAAGAATAATTATAATAAGGAAATTCCATTGATAAAACTTTGGGTCGTTACATTCTTCACCACAAATAAAATTTCACCATCAAAATCTCTATTTACACTAACATGTGAGGGTAATTCTCCTTCACCACCTCTTTTGGTTCCCAAGTATATTTTTGAAACATATGGTTCCTCACAAATAGACAAGGTCGGCTGTCTTATTTCATAAAATGTTATCTCAGTGGTACAGAATATTTATTGGTTGCTTCTCATAAGAGAGACCTTCTTCTAATTGTACCACCTATGAGTTCAGAACATGTAAGGGATATGGTTTGTACTTCCTCAATAGTGATACGTGAGACACATTAGGAACATATTCCATATTCGGTGGAAGTTCAAGACGATAGGCCAGGACTCCTACGCGGTCAAGGATCTCAAAAGGGCCAATGTACATTGGGCTTAGCATCCCATTCATTCAAAACTAGATGACTCTCTTCTATGGGGGTATTCGAAGGAAGACTTTATCTCCAATGTAGAACTCCAAGTCCCTTCAATGTTTGTCAGCATAACTCTTTTTCTGACTCTGAGAAACATTGATGTGTTTCTAGATGAATTCAACCTTCTCTATCGTCTCTTTCACAACATCTGGTCTAAGTATCTTTCATTATCCAACCTCATCCAAAAAGGCTGGATTTTGACATTTCTTTCCATAGAAATATTTATATGGAGACATCTGAAAACTCAATTGGAAGATATTTTTGTATGAGAATTCAACAAATGGGAGATTCTGAACTCATCATCCCCTGAATTCTAAAGAGAATTCTCTTATCATGTCTTCAGGAGTCTGAATAATGCATTTAGATTGGCCATCAGTTTGGGGGAGATAGGCCATGCTGTAATTTAATTCAGTACTCAAAGAATTTTGACGACTTCTATAGAATTTAGATGTGAACCTTGGATCATGATCAGAGAAAATCGAGAGTGGAACACCGTGTAGTCTCACCACATCCCTCACATATATCTTTGCAAGCTGTTCAAGTGAGAGATCTTCTTGAATAGCAATAAAATGGTTAGTTTTGGGGAGTCAGTCAACCACAACCCATTTCACATTATTACCCTTTGACTACTTTGGGATACCTGTGACAAAGTCCATAGTAACATTCTCCCATTTCCACATGGGTATAGGAAACAATTGCATCATCCCTTTGTACTTTTTTTCCTCTTCTTTAACTTTCTTACATACTTAGCACATTGACATATATTCCACAATCTCTTTCTTCATGTTATGCCACCCAAAGTGTTCACAAATATCTTAGTACATCTTCATGCTATAAGGATGGATAGATAATGTTGAGCTATGTGAATTTTCCAATAGATCCTTCTTTATCCTTAGTGATGAAGGTAAAAAAATCCATGTTTCAAACCAAATCACACCTTCATTGTTGATATGGAAATCTTGAAGCTTCCCTTCCATTACGACATTCACCTTCTTTTGTAACTCCAGATCACCCCTTTGTGCCTCCTTAATCACAGCTTTCATTGATGGTTTCACAATCAACAGGGGAAGGCAGGATATATCACATGCCCTTATGATTTCCAAATCCATCCTTTTCTTATCCACGAAGATAGGGTCTTTCTCAATCCACAACATTGATAGAGTAGCAGGATCTTGTCTTCTTAGAGCATCGATTACCTTGTTCGCCTTTCAAGGATGATAATGAATAGGGAAATCACAATCCTTGATTATCTCTGACTATCTCCTTTGATGCATGTTGATCCCATTTTGTGTAAATATATACTTTATGTTCTTATGGTCTATGTATGTGTCACACTTATCACCATAAAGGTAGTGCCAACATATTTTCAATGAAAAAGTCATGGCTGTTAACTCTAGATCATGTTTCAGGTGGTTTTCCTCATTGATCTTCAACTGCGCTATGGTGTATGCTATCACATTGTCATTTTTCATGAGTACACAACACAATAATTTCTTTGAATCATCATTTTATATCCTTTAACATTCTATACTTTCGGTAGTGTGAGTATAGGTGCATTGATCATCCTTATCTTTAAATCCTTGAAGGTTCCCTCACATTATTCCATCCAGAAATACTTTACCCATTTTACTGTTAACTTATTTAGAGGGCTTGAAAATTGTGAGAAATATCTCACAAAAAGTCGTTAGTACCCAACTAATCAAAGAGAACTACATATTTTAGTGACACTAGTGGGCCTGTGCCATTCCGCAGTCACCATTGTTTTAGAAGGGTCTATATAAATTTCTTCACATGTGATCACATGTACCAAGAATGTGACTTGCTTCATCCAAAATCCACACTTGCTGAACATAGAGTATAACTTCTCATTTCTAAATGTCTCTAAAACAATCCTTAGATGTCCTTAATATTCATACTTTCTCATTGAGTAGATGATATTTTCATCGATAAACACTACCCCAAATTTTTCTAGGTAATGTCTAAAGAATCTATTCATTAAATCCATAAAGATTTAATGGGAATTAGTAAGTTCAAAGGGCACCAACATAAACTCATAGATCCCATAATTTTACGGATGTAAGTCTTCTGAATATCCTCCTTATTCAACTTTTTTATGGGATTTGTGCCTCACCACCAGAAATAATGTATTTTTTTAGACAGAAAAAACATCATGACTGCATGTTATGGCACAGAACCATCACTGGAAACTCGGGATCATGGAGGTATGAAAAAGTGAAGGCCAAGAGCGTCTTTGAGAGAGACGTCCACACCACCGGGGGCAGGGATCCAAGGGAGTGGAAAGTCGAGAGGGAAGACTCTTGAGTCGCCCTAGAATCCTAAAAATAAGCCATCCATTTACCCTCATGCCTCGTGTGGAGTATCTCAGTATCACGAGGGATGAGAGCAATGCACTTGCGAATGAGATAAGTGATGTTCCAAGGTGGGGGCGCCTCCATTAAAGAATATCTAGATGATTTCTGATTCTGTTTCTGTTTCCACAATGGTGAGAGGGATATCCCGAGATAGGCAGAGCTCTAATCCAACATGCACATCCTTGGCTTCGGACACAAGAGAGTCACCCATCCCAAGGTATGAATTGAAAGCGAGGATGACTGAACCCATATTGGACCTAAAGGCCCCACCACCCCTCATGATGCCCTAGCTGCAAGCCCCATATATATTGAGTTCGAGTCCATCAGGTGGATGGAACCATCTAACCCACGACCCTAGGGGAGAGTGGGATGGAGGGTCAGGATGTCACAGCTTTGTAATAAAACGTCTAAGGGAAGGCGACGACTCATGGTGTTTATGGAGGGAGTCCATATTAGAGGCGAGAAGCCTTGTCCTAACACCCATTGCCTAGTGGGAGGGATGAGACCCGTGGTGCCTTGCCTGATTCCGTGCTTGCCAAATGCACCAAAAACCAACAGCAATCAGAATTGACCGCCCATTATCCTCATGTCTGGAGGGGGCTCCGTGAAACCAGTGGTGGAAGAAATCCTCAAAAGAAAGGGCCACCCATGGAAGGACCATGAACTCTTCAAGCACACTCCAAATATGGCTAGCCTAGTCACTGTAGAGGAAGATATGGATAAAAAAACTCCTCCTTAGGGGATGAGCAATAGATGCATCGCGAGGCCATAGGGATACCTTTTTCTTTGATGGCCAATTCTGTTGGAAGGGAATTGTGCCAGACTCTCCAGATGAGAAAACTGAATTTTGGTGGGATATATTTTCCCCAGAGAGTACATCCCCAGGGGTCGTTGGTCGGTTGCACTGAGATGATCTTCATATAATCCTTTTCTGAAAATCTACCTGAAGGAGAGAACCTGATAATGCACTTATTCGGAGATCCGTCCGTCCAGATTTCAAGGAAACAGTCTTCATGGTCTGGGATCAGCACAACCCTAAGGAATGAGGGGTGGAAGGAAGCCTCCCTGGATGAAATATTAGGAGATGGGCAGCCCGGGAAGGCAAGAAGACCGCCACCCTAGTTGCATTCCCAGAAATTGACCTCTCCCTGCCCAAGATTCCAAAGAGAGTGATGACGGAGCAAGGACACCTGATCACGGATTGAAATCCAGATAAGAGAGGGGAAACTGCCTTTTTCCCTCATGCTAAAATATTACTTCCCTATGATAAAGCGGCCTAATATATACCATCCCTCAATGACCTCTCAGGCCAGTTTACCTTGAAGAAAAAACATAGACTCATCCAAGCCTCTCACATTAATGTCGCCGTGATCCAGGGGTTTATCTAGCTTATTCCAAGAGGCCCATATGCATTTTCCATCACCATGAGCATCTAGAGAAACAAGTTGAAAGAGGACTCCAACTGTTTGAGGACAGACCTTGGAACCTTAATCACAGAGAAGATGTGTATATGAATAGAGGACATCACACAATTTATCAGAGTGATCCTAACCCCAAAGGAGAGGAACCGGTTCTTCCAGTTGTTGATGCGGTTTATGATCCTGTTGGGGAGATCCTCGAAGAAATGGACCCAAATCCTCCCAAGGGCAAGGGGAGACCCCAGGTATGTTAAGGAAAATTGATTCTCATTGATGCCAATAGTGTTTTCAATGGATCTCCTGTGTTTTCATGGTCATCTCGAAGGGAGGAAGATGCCACTTTTTTCCCAATTGATTAATTGTCCTCTCCACTTGGCATAAGCATCCATGATATACTGGAAACCTTTGATGGTGGGGCTCCGCCCATTTATGAATAACATTAGGTCATCATCGAAAAATGGTGGGAGACACTTGGGACATGAAAACCGCAGTGAAAAGGCCAAATAACACCTTGTTGCATGGCTAGGGAGAAATGTCTGCTAAGGGTGTCTTGGGCCAGAATGAAAACGGTCGGGGAGAGAGGGTCCCCCCGATGTAAACCCCTGACCGGATTGATGAAACGAAACTGTTTCCCAGCAAAAATGATGTTGAACCAGGCCGAGATATAGTAGCGTAAGTAGATATCAGTAGCTTCCTCATAGAACCCCATACACCTCATGGTACATGTGATAAAATTCCACTCCAGACGGTCATACTATTTGTCCATGTCTAGATTGATGATTAAATTTGAACCCATGACCTTTCTGTTGATGTCCTGAGAAGTCTCCTGGGCCACCCCAACAACCCCTTGGATTGATCTCCCTTTGAAAAAAGCATATTGTTCCTCAGAGATCCATTGATTAGTGAAGTTGGAAATCCTGTTCTTAATAATGGTATCCAGAACCTTGTATGCAAAATTACATAGGCTGATGGTCCGGTATTGCAAGATAGAGGAAGGAGAGCTGACCTTGGGGATCTAAAGAATGTTTGTTGCGCTGGTTACCCATGGGAGAGATCCACCTCTGAAAAAGACTTGGATGTCCTCAGAGAGATCTTTCTTTATGATGTTCCAAGAGGAAATGAAGAAAGATCCCGGAAATCCTTCTGGGCTAGGAGTGCTATCAGGGTTGAGAAGATTCACTGCTCCCCATATTTACTTCTCATTTGGGATACCACTAAGAGTATCATTAGCTTGATTGGTAATGCTGTAGGGGATTGAGTCAAAGATATTTTCTTTCCGGGACGGGTATCCATCCAGGAAGTAGGGGATAAGATCACATAATAGGTTTGGGAAGTAGGAACAAACCATACTGTCAAGAACCACAGAGTCTCCAGTAAAAGAGCCGTCCTCGAGCCTGATTTTGGGAACATGAGCCCATAGCTTCTCCTTCAGGCAGGTATGGAAGTAGGCAGTGTTCCGATCCCCCTTTCTCAGCCAGGAGACACGTTCACTTTCGCGGAGACACCGCTCTTGTTCCAGAATGATCTCATTGAGATGTTGTTTCTTGAGGCAAAGAGTGGCAAAGGCATTATCATCCCCTTTATATTCCAAGGAAACTTGAATACTCTCGATGGCTTTGGAAATGTCATCTTTGTCTGAATGGTTGAGTTCAAGGGAGGGGGATCAAGCCATAAGGGCCTGTTTCAAATGTCAAAGTTTCATGTGAAGCCTCACCCAGATGCTTTGTCGGTAAGGAGAGTTCCAGGAATGATCCACTGTCTCCAGAAATCTCAGGTTCTGAGTCCAAGATTTGGAGAAAAAGAACCACCTCGATCTTGGGGGGCCCTGTCTCATGAGAAGAAGGACGGGGGAGTGGTCCGACAGCACCCAGACCAAGTGGGAGACCTCAGTGTTCTGAAAGTCTGAGATAGCCTGAAGGTTACCCAGGCAGTGGTCGAGTCTACACCAGGTCCTCCTATTCTCTCGCTGGTTGTTTCCCCACATGAATTTATCCCCTGTGAAGCCGAGTTCATGGAGCCCCTCGTGTGCAGTGAAGGAGGAGAAATCCATCCTGTCATTGCGGGGGAAGGATATGACACCTTTATTTTCTGAGGCATGCATAGTTGTATTGAAATCACCACCCACAATCTATGGAACCTCCCCTGGGTTGAAGAGGCTAAGATCTGACCAGAGTTTCACTCACCTAATGTCATCGCACTTGTCATAGACAATGGAGAAAAATAAGGTGATGGTTCCATCCATCAACTTGACTGAGAGGTGTTGATCAGATGATGCTAACAAATCGACCCTCAAACCAGAATTCTAGAAGATCCAGATGTGTTGGTTAAGAGGGAAGCCATGACAAAAATAACGCAAACCAATCCTTTTAGTAAACTCTCCAATCTTGGAAGGGCACTGTTTGTGTTCCATGACGACAACAATCGAGGCATTGAATTTAGACCTCTCATACCAGAGAAAGTTCGTCTTCACTCTGGCCCCGAGACCACGAGCATTCTAGATGATGATCTAGATCATTATAAGAGGGTGCGCCTGGTACTAGCCCCTGACGGGGAGGGAGTTTGGCATGGATCCAAAGGGTGATCATGAGCAGCTCTAGTTTGAGATCTGGTGAGAATTCTCTTAGGTGAAGTTTTGTGGGAGAGGGGTGAGCTAAAATGATTGACAGGGAACAGGCGAGGGAAGCCTCTTCTCATGGACGCTTGGCTTGGAGGAGAAGGGTCCTCCATAAGTGATAAAACCTCAAAAGAGTTGTTTGTGGGGATAGGTGAACAAGCGGGGACCGGCGACCGCAACTGGGCAGGAGCGCACGGGCTAGCCAGGGCAAGGGGAATAATGTTTAAAGGAGAGGAGGCCTGCAAAAAATGAACCAGAGCTAAGAAGGGGGGAAAGGGGAGGGGAGGGGGAGGGGAGGGGTCGTGCTCAAATAGGGGATCCAAGGCTGGAAGCATGATTGTGGCTGTGGAGGGCTGGGCTGGGACGAGGGCCATGCATGGGGGGGATGTAGGCACATCAGGATGGAGAGATATGGAAAAGATAGGGAGGGAGGAAGGAGAGGAGGGAGGGAAAGGGGTAGAGGGGAGCGGGGCCAGGGCCGGGGTTGGGGGCAGTCCGGGGCCACCGCACAGACATGCCGGGAGGCCGCCGCGGAGGAGGATTCGCCTCTCTCATAAAGACGCGGTCTCTTTGAGGGGAGTTGATTTGAAAAACACCTCTTACAGTCGGAAGACGCGTGGCCATGGATGTGACAGAAGCGAGCCACCAAAGGGAAGAAGAGCCATTGGTACCACTCCAGAAAGTCCCCGACGAGGAGGATAAGCTGGGGTGGGGGCCACTCAGAAAGGTCCAAAGCCACAAAAATGCGGGAGGAAGCAGTATCAATCAGGCGCAGGTTCCAGTCGTCGGTACACATGAACTCTCCAATGGAGTTACCGATCTCCTCAAGAAAATCGATATTATGAATAGGTAGGGGGAGACCCTGGGAGGGGTGGGGGGTGACCCAAACCACATCAATCGGAGATTCCCACCCTCGATGGATGTCCAAAGACCACCTGGAGAGATGAAAACGCCAGCAGTTGACAGATCTGGGGCATCTCGCCCAGGATTTCACAAAATCCTCGCCGGATTCCAGGACGATTAAGAAAGTATTCTTGCTGAGATCTGAAATCCTTGCAGGAAGATCCAGACCCCAACTGCAAACAAAATCCTGGAAGAGACCTATCGGAGGTTTGTAAACACCAAAGAGAGCGACAAGAGACCAACGGAGCATTGAGGAAGCCTCTTAGAAAGACGCAGGCGGCAAATCCATGACATGAATACTGTTCTTAGCAACCACACTGGTAGACTCTATATGGACCGCTGGAAATTGGAAACGTGGCTGCAGGGGAGAAGATTGGAGTAGGATCTCATTCAGCGAGGGCTTTTGACCGACGTTCACTAGGGCCACAGAGGGTGGGAGGTCCGTCGGCTCCGGTGGAGGGGGAGGACGCCGCCCCAATGGACAATGGCAGAGAGGGTGCATGCCACGCATTCTCCAAATTCAAACCCATCGAAGTAACCTTATTCACCTTTAGCTGATAATATCTATAACAAAGATCCATCTTTGATATGTATCGAGCTCCACTTAACTGATCGAAAAATTCATCAATCCATGGAAGAGAATACTGGTTCTTTTGGGAAATCTTATTGAGTTCCAAATAATCACTACACATCCACATTTTTTCATCCTTCATCTTCATAAATAGCACTTGTACACCCCACGATGATGCACTAGGGAATATAAACCCGTTGTCCAAATTCTCTTACAGATACTTCTTTCACTCCTCCAGTTCGATTGTATCCATCCTATGGGGACACATTGAAATAGAAGTAGCTTCTTGTTTGAGTTATATTTAGAACTGTACCTCAAGATCTGGGGGAAGTCTAGGTAACTCATAAAGAAATACATCAATGTATTCCCTCACGATTGGAATTTCCACAAGGTTAAACCTTTCCTTTGACTAAACCGTTTGGTCAAGGTATGCTTCTTTATAGGGTGTCAACTCCCACACCGTTGATGGATCTTTCAAAGGATATTTATGATATTCCATTAATTTATAGAGGATCATGGGATGGTTCAGAATATGAAAAATTATTTCCTTTTCCCAACATTTTATATGTGCCCTCTATAATGAGAGCTAATCTCTTCCCATTATAGCATCAAATTCCACCACGAGATGTATTACGAGTTTCGATGGAAGAATATTCCCACATACGCCATCAGGAAAAGAGTCAAACACATGGGTTGCAATTATTTCACCACTTGGTGTTTTTACAGATAGCTTTACTTTGTGGATTCGAGTCTTTGATTCTATAGTTCTAGAAAACTAGAATGATATAAAGGAATGCATAGAACCAGAATAAAATAAGACTTTTTTCCATTACTGAGTGAATAATAAGTGCACCTTTTATGACTTCATTATCTTAGTCCACTTCTGTAGTAGTGATGGAATAATAATTCCCTTTTTCCATTGGATTTGGTGGTTGTTGACGATGATTACCCTCAATTACTCGAGGTTTAGTGCACTGGATTTCAAAGATTCCTTGTTCCCTACATTTGCAGCGTTGAACCATGGGAGGTTTTCTCCTTTTGTCCATCACATTATGATTCCTTCTCATGTATTTTTGACGCTCTTGATAATGGTTTCCTTCTTTCCCACACTTGAATCATTTTTGCATCCATTTTATGCAGTTCCCATGATGAAACTTCCCACATTTTTCGCAAGTGGGTTGTTGGGTTTTCTTCCCTCCATTATCATTAGGTCTCCCATATTGAAACACCATATATAGTTTCATATCACCATATCCATGGTACCATTATCAAAACACCATATTCGCATTCAGATCACATCGAACAACCACTTCATACTCCCAAAGACTCTAATATAAAGATCCTTTCAAAGGTGTGGTTTTAATCCACTAAATAATCTATCAATTATTCTATCATTATTGATAACCAAACCTGAAGCATACCTTGAAAGCCCTGTGCAATTCACTTCAGAGGATGTGAATGATAATCCTTCATTTTTCATGAGATCTATGAATTCTCTCCCCATCTTCATTCTAAGAGTTAATGGGAAATACTTATTAAGAAACATGATCTTAACGTCTTCCCATTCAATCTATTCAAATTCCACCCTAGTCATGGTGTTCTTAATCAAATCCCAACATTGATCAGCCTCCCCATGTAGAAAATAAATGTCTAGATTTGACTTCTATATCTCAGAACAATGAATCATAGAAAAGATATTCTCTATGGAGTTGACCCATTGTTCTACAACTAGTGGATAAGAATATCCGCTAAATGTTAGTGGTCATTGCTGCATAAAACACTCGATAGCTAGTTTCTCCCTCTTTTGTTAGGGAGGGAGTTATCCATTATTCTAGTTATTTTTGATAACCTAATATAGTTGGTTATGCATCACCATGATGTTTTGAACTCCACCTACAAAATAATTTCAGATGTAATTCAAGAAATCATTGCATTGGACCTCACACGGGTTTTTGCCCTGGTTTCTCATGGTTCACACTATTTTCTAAAATATAGAAGGTTAGAACAAAAAATAAGTCAACAAGCCATGAATAACTTATTCATTGGTATTATTTACACTAAAAACATAATTTATGGGATCCCTATTTAAATATTCTTATTTGCATATTTGTACATAGTCTCATGCTAGAGGTTCCCTCTACTGTTCTGTAATCCAAATTCCCAAATTATATAAACCTTGCCTTTGATAACAACTATAGAGACCCATAATTTTCTTATATTACAATTAAATCATTATAAAGGTAAAAAAATAATATTATCACACCATGAGTATATAAATGATTAATGTACAAGGGGAAATATGACCATACATAACATTTACATCATCAAACATAAACATTTATTTATTTATTTCTTCTCTAGTTTCTTATTAGAAATTGACCACCCCTTAGTACATGTATTCACCTAAGGATATACATAAAAAAATGGGTGAGATAAAAGATCAGTAAGAGGGTAGATAAGAACAATATAACAATGGGTGGGTATTATCATAAAATAGTCAAAGGCTCATTAACATGAGAAGAATCATTAATAAAAGACTTGAAATGAGGAAATGAATAAATATGAAACATCATGACTCAGTTGTTAAATAAAAAACATAGTTTTGAAGAAATCTAGAATCTTGTTCCCACAAAATTTCACTTTAACTCACTCGATTCATCACTTTACTCAATGCAGTGGAGCTCAATATAATTCTGGGCGCACCTGTCACATCATAACATTCATTTTTCACTATATAATCTAGGCGCAATCATCACACTATAACATTATGATTATCATGAATTCCAAATATAAAGTTTATAAAAATGAACAAAAATGACCCATGGAAATTAATGGGTTTCATCTCATAAGAAAAAATTCTAAAACATTGGGTTCCCAAAAGAAAGTGGTAATAACAAACTTGATACAAGAATCAAAAACCTGGAGTGGGAATTAAAAGGTGTGTTTTTAAAATAAGAGTTATTTAGGAAAACATTTGTTTGAAATAAACTCTAGTGGAAAAATTTATATCCCATAAAAGATAATATAAATATGAAAAAATTATTTTTAATGAGTTACCAAACATAAAATTGAGTGAAAGAGGGAGAAAACT
This sequence comes from Viscum album, assembly GCA_963277665.1. Lineage (NCBI taxonomy): Eukaryota > Viridiplantae > Streptophyta > Magnoliopsida > Santalales > Viscaceae > Viscum > Viscum album. Next base: position 1,811,995,365 of record OY728129.1, on the reverse strand, counting down.
GAGAAGGAAAGTCAGGTTCAAGAATTTCCACTTACCTTGTATCCCACAGCTTTCATCATATTAATGTCCTATGTAAAAAAATTGATTAATTAATTAAATATTACAGAAATATTTTCACATGAATATGGTCTATTATGGTTTCATTAAGTAATTTTATATGCCTTTGGATGAGTTATTGAGTTTAAAAACATTGTTCTTGAAGGTTTTTTTATGGTTTTCTTGAGAAGTTCACTTGTATTCGTGAATGGAAGTTTATGTAGATAATGGATAGAAGTAAAGAACTAATATTACTGTTATTAAGCATATTACAGGGGTCTAAATGATTTTAAAATTAATTATGTTACATACCATTTGGATGAATCATTATATTAGAATTTAATGATGATCGTTTTGGTTAATTCAGGGGGGGTTTTCTTCCAAAACAAACATGTTTCTTTTAATAATAGTAATATGTACATAATTTAGTTATATAACATTAAATAGGATATAATACATAATAGATAATCTGGTTCAACCTTAAAAATGGTATCATAAAAAGATCTTAAGTTGGAAATGAAAATTGAAAACATGTTGTTCTCGAAGGTGAAAAATTAACACCACACGGACAACATTTTCAATTTCAAAAATAAAAAGAAGAGGAAAATGGGGTTGGACGATGTAATATATCCTTAGTATCATAACATTGAATTATATTTATAATAATGGACTTACAATAAAATTTAAATGATGATAGGTTGGGAGATAACAAGAAAATAACCTGAAGTTGAAAGGAAATTACAGGAAAAGAGTGAGGGAAATTTCCACTTGAATCCTCCTCTTAAGATCCTCCTTAAAAAACCTATTCTTGGTCGTTACATGAGACCAAAAGCTATTGTATGTGGGTTATAGGATAAATAAGATGTTTAGAAATGTGTTTATACAATTATTGAAGCTTGAGAATTGGGGATTGTAAATGGGAGGGAGAGGGGTTATTTATACATGAGGAGGGGTGTTTTTAGAATTAAATATCAAATACAATAATATATCAAATGTTAGACTTGTAATAGTAGTTTTTTGAAATCATAAATAATATATTAATATAATATAATTCTTTTTAGACTTTCAATCATCTTTATAATTCTAATTCATTAATTTATTAAAAGGTAATTGAAATAAAGAGAATAAGATACTTTATGGAATCACCTTTTGACTTTAGGCTTTGGAAAGTTCTTTTAGGATTGGGAATTGAGTTTATTGTATTTTAATGAACCATTTATGAAAATAAATATAAAATGGACTAATATAATGTATAATAAAGGTTATTCCATCATTACATCATGAATGATTCAATTTCAGATACACCGGCTATGTGAAAAACTATTATTTACTATTCACCCGAAAATCGAAGTATTTCAAAAAAATCCCCAAAATTCACCCTAACCATTTTTTGATGGATAGAATCCAAAAATGAAGTCTCATTTTAAAAAATAATTTTCTAAATATGATTAATTTTATATTTTTTTAAAATCATAATTTATTATAAAAAAACTAGTTTTAAAACATTTATTTACTTATTCCAAAACATAAGGATATCATGCTTTCAATTAAATACCACATATATAATATAATAGGTGAGGATACTATTAATAGGGTTATATTATTATACATAAGGTTAATATTAATATTCATAAGGGTATGATGTTATTCACAAAAAAACTATGTTTTTTCTTTTAGACTCCAAACATCTTACTGATGGCAACCATATATGTTAGATTTTTGAAATTCAAAACATTGAAGTGGAAATATTTTGTTCAGTGATCACATTGTATTTAGTATCAAGTAATTTATTTGTTGTTTCTAATTTTACTATACTATAATGCATAATTATATAAAAGTAATTCTACTGATCATGTCTGCATCTAAAACTCGTGCAACACACTCAACATGTGTGCATCGTGATCAGGTAGTGTTGGTAATAGTTACTACTCTATTGGTGGTTCTATTGTTGATAAACCACTTGGAGGTGTGATATGTAGTACATTACCCTGTACCGATGCCTCTCCACTAGGAGGATTATCCTCATAATCACACAATGGGATCCCAACTGGCTACCTATGTGAAGGAATCATGAAATAAAACAAGATGTACCATGGTCAATATAGTATATATAGAGAGATGGCTCAAAAAGGAAAAAGAAAACACAAAAATTTATATATGATTCATGTACCAATATATTTACTTTAAACTTGTGATTTCATATACCGAGTCAAAAAGTATGAAATCATAGTTCTGGTGTATAGATATATCAACCGCCACACCAATAGTAGAGTCCCTGGCCTGAATGTTGAACTCAAAACATTTAACACTGTTTCCCCAAACCAACCTCATAGACTCCTGGTACTCTAGTAGAACATAACCTCTTCTGATACCACTCTATCATGACCCTTTATAAAGGGGCTCATGTCGTGACTACTCGGAGCCCACCTCTAATAGTCCAGGCACTCGTTACTAGCCCTGAGTAGGCATATCCACTGAATGAGAGCCATTAACCCATGTAATTGTACACACACTCACATATCCATGCCCCAAAATTATGAAATTTAAAAACCACTAAGTAAACAATGAATTTATACCACTTAGATCTTGAAACAGAGCATGGTAAGTAGTAATGTAAAGTTAATAGGTCTGTAACACAAGCCCATCAGAAAGATTGTATCACACAATTCCAACCTAGAAGTAAAGGTACTGGGACTTCTGTCTAAAATCCACAAGAACACAACTTGGTATGTTCGATCTCACTAAGTACTATCAGGTCATGGTCTACCTAGGACTCCATTAAAAGGTCGATAATCTTCACATGACACGACACATGTGGGAAAATACCATGAAGGGTTAGTAAATCAATACTTATTAGAAAACCCCAAAACAAAAAAAATACCACAAAGAAATAAAACAAATGAATGTATAGTCATCTTTTCATAGATATATGTCTGTAACACATATAAAATAATTTATCTAGATATACTCTTGAGAATCATCACACCATCGGGTGGTCAGGATCAACTGTTAGTCAAAGGATACTACTCGAAGCTTGCAAATTATGAGGGAACTCACTCCTCAAGTAATTATATCATTAAAAACACTCCAAAATTGGTCTAAATCATTTGGATCTATCCAAAAGAGTATTTATTGTTCAAAAGACAATGATACACAGAGAAGGATTCATTTACAAAACTGATTAGGTGACACCACAAATCATGTCCAAACTCACTGGGGGATACCACATACCCAATCTTGATCAACCCACTACATATTGGATCACACCGAAACACACTAGGGGATACCCCTAACCCTACAAATACGACTCACTTGATGGAGGATCAAGATCCTACTCAAAGATGTTATGCAATTTCATATTCCTCCCTAGGAGTGATAGATGAATTCAATCCAATATCATGGAGGGGTACCAATATCTATATGAGATTTGGCCTCTAGAGGGGATTACAATCCAGTGATGTGGACATAATACCATACTAAATCCTCAATGAAAGGTCATAAGGAATGGAATTTATGTATAATTTTCCAAAAAAAATATTTATCCAGTTATCCCGAAATTACAATCTTAATGTCAGGGTCTCAATAATAGAGATGTCTCTTCGATTGGACTCTTTATTTAGGGAACATGATTACTTGAGAAAAACCACCCATAGACATACCGGGGCCTGCCAACCTACTACCGCGGTTGTTCCAACCTACCACTGTAGTCAAACACTATGGTTGATTAGACCAGACCTGACCCACTAGACTGAATTGGCCTTGTTCTGATTTCGTTTCTACCCTCCCTGGTCACTATTATGTTTGGCTATTCTGGCCCCCCGTGGCACCACCGCTCCTGATCCTGTGACTTCATCGCTATCTCTTGCCGGAGCTACTGGCTGCACTGATCATATGTGGCTCCACCGCCGCGTGTCAGCATCGCTGTCACCAATCATCACTATGACACTGGTGGTCCCTTCCATGGACCACCATGCCTCCCCTGATTCCACAATGAATCGAACGGTAACATATCAGAGCTCATGGGGTCATGATCTACATAGATCCATCCCTGGTTGCCAATTCACCTTCATTCTGAGGGTCTGATCATGCTCATAAACCACCTAGAAATGTCAAGCAGTGAACTATGGGGTTCCAATGGTGAAGAACACAAAAAGAGGATGGAGAAATTCACACAAGAAATGGTTTGGCATTTTTGTCTAATAGTACTTGGCCAACAATCAAGAATAGAGGATTTGGGGCTAGAAAAATAGATTTAATATACCCTAATAACGCACAAACAAAACAATACCACAAATAACACTAAAATGAGGATCAATATATATGTTTATTGGTCCATATTCATCATGGAATTAAATAATGGGTAAGGAAAATCAAGATAACCATCCCTAACTCAATTCGAATAGCTCACTAACAAAGAACGATCACCACGTCACTGTCGTAGGTGAGGTCCTTTGAATTCGAGGTGTGTTAGTCTTAGATCCGTGATTTATTACCATCGCCTGATAGAGAATCCTCAAAGCTCTATCCAATGGTTCTCTATGGTTTGCAGGGTTATGCAGCTAACCCTATAAATCCTCCATAATGATCTTTTTTTAAAGATTGTTAGCTGCCGAGTCAACAAAATAATTTTTAATAAAATATGTCATTTCTCTTACATACCACGAATGTGTTTTAAAAAACAACCCGTTCCAACTAAAGATAAGTCATGCCTAGGATAAATACTCCATTAGGATCTCAACGATTCTCTTACAGTTTTTATATGGGAACCCATTTTATCTTTATTCCATTTTTTTGGTAAAACAACCCATGTGTTCTTTTAAAATGATTAATATTTTTCAAAAATTTATTAAGAGCACACTTGGCCTTGGAATCACATGTTGTCTCAATGCCTGGTCTCAAAATCATTCCATATAATAACCAAAAGTAGTACATGGAATATTGGGACATTACCTTTGCATTGGTTGATCAAAGATTCCTTAATAAACACAACAAAGGATTGATTTAATATTTTAACTGATATATTAGGATGAGAAGCATATGATAACCCAAAATAAAGTACCATAATCTAAACTAAATTTGGAAAAGTTTGAGATGAAATAAATATAGGACAACAATATAATATAAAATAATAGGACAAATTAATTTTTAAATTCATTTTATGATTATGGTAATATCTCTATAATGTAAATGTCTCATCTCTCATGTAAACTGTTTTTTTAAGACAGGATGGACAAGAAATAACCCTTAGTGCGAAGGAAAATATAGGGATTACCTCAACAAAAAATCAATTGGAATTGGTTCTTAAATGAGAAATCATGTGACTGTGATTAACTAGCTATTATAGAAAATTATTTACAATTAAATTACAATTAAAGCCAAAAACTAATTAGATAATTGAAATATGGAATCTCATGAACTATTAATTGATGAATATGATGAAGGATAAATGAACAATTTCAAATATATAGAAAATATTTGATGAAGCGCCAATGAAATTTCATTAATTTGACTAGAATATACAATACCTGTAGAAGATGTGTAACAGCCAAAAAATATTCAAATACAATTTTATTTTTAAATGAGTATGATACTTATTTAGAAATGACATTATAGGAAACACATGCACTACTTTGACTATTTTTTATTGTTATAAGTTATATTAAGTTGGATTTAAAAGACCATTAAGAAAAATAAACATTGAGACTATAGACTTTATATAGTGATTCCATGATTATTTTATATATAGGGTTATAATAAATATAATAGGCATAGAAAATTGAATCAATGTCCATGACTAATAGACCATACTCTAAGAAGATCATTTATAAGAGATTCCAAGGTAATTAGCATCACCCAGATTTCCATTGACCAAACCCAATCTATGAGTCAACAACTAATGGACAATAGAGATCAATTATAGTAGATGTTTGAGCTCATCATTATTAATACATTAACCATGCTAAAAAAACCACCCTATGAAATTCTCGCCATCACACACCAAACCCTTAACTAATTCATTGATGTAATAAAAGGCTATGTATCTGGACAATAATATTTTTAATTTTTGTAAATAAATTTTTAAAAATAATGATTATATTAATCTTCTATTACTTTATAATGGTTATATAATACTACTGATAAAAATTATATTTTTAAGGGATATACTCAAGTTGTATTTTTGGGAAACATATAGTTTTAAGAAAAATACTATTTTTGACTTATTCAAGAAATATTAAAAATATATTTTCATAAAAAATTATAATTAATATTTACTAAATATAAATGATAATAAATTTTGTGAAGTCAAATGTAATTTTTATAAGAAAAGTAAAACTATTATTTTCAAAATTATATATTTATCAACAAATGTGGATTAATTATTTATAAGTATAAATTTAAATATTTAGATAATTCATTGTATAAATTATTTTTTAGTTGAACACATTAAAGTTTTACTATGATGAAGACTTCCTAATTTTTAGGCATAATTGAATTTTTAGGTAAAAAATAAACATGACTTAAATATATGGTATATAATATGACAACATAATGACCTTAAAGTGATTTTATTTATTCCAAAAAAGGTATAAAAAATGTAAATATTGTATCCATATTCTAATATTGTGTTTTTTATGTCATTATATTAATTTTAAAAACCATTAATGAATCCCCCAAAACCAAATTTATATTTTAAGGTTTTAAAATTAATTCATTATGAACATTACTCACTTTAACCTCATCAAGGGTATTATTTTGATGAGTTCGGTTCATCAACATATATATTATAGAAAAAAACTCCCATTTGCAAGAAGCTGTGGGAAAATTAAAATTTAAAGTTTGTGTTTTTTATTGCATTATCATATAGATTTTAAAACATATGTTTAGAAATTAAAAAATAATTCTCATATCATTTACTATAAAAACCCACCCAACCTCCGATCCCTCTTCACTAAAAATCCTTAAATAATGATGTTACTATTATATTACCTATCTATTTATTTCCCAATGTTTCCCACTCTTTTAATATGCCCCTCCCATGCTTTATGATGCACCCTATAAAGGTAAGGGATTCTCTTCTTCTTCTCTTTACTCAAACACCTTATTTATATTATTCATTTTAGTTTCCAAATTTTTAGGTTTATATAAGTTCATATACGTGCTTATTTCTGAAATAATCATATTGAAGTTATTATTGAACCCTTTCACTATCATTACTCTCTTTTACAAATATTTATGTACTGACATCATGTTGTTGAATTTATCATGATGTTTTTAGGCTAAATAATTGTGTGGTTAATAACCATTCTCATTTACATTGAATGGTGCTCACTTATTTGTACATGTACATTATTTATTTGGGAATTATATGAATATATATCATACTCTATAATCACGGAATTAAAAGTGTTAAAATACAACTTTATTTTTATGACTTATGGGGCTCACAAATGAATGTAATGATATGAATGTGACATGCATGCCTAAAATTATATAGACCTCCAATGAATTGGGTATTGTTTTTTCTTCATGGTATATTATATACTAGATAATTAAGTTAACCTAATTCATTATTGGAAATTATCCACCATGTGAGTTTTGTTCTTTTCTATCCTTTACTTATGCTTATTTCAAGATTTATTTTATTGTCACATTCCTATGTTTCTTTGATGTTATCATGTAATATCTTGCCTCATTGTGTATGATTATGAATCTAGCCAATTTTTATGTCATCTTTATATATTTATTGAATCACATGTATTAATTTCATTATACAATGATTTTATAATTCCATTATAGGGATTTATAGGTATCCTCTCTCTCATGTAAATTCATAGGTTATCCAGATTGTTTTAGATGATCAATGATATATAAGAAGATGTTATAGAGTTTGTAATTATTATTTTCTATATTTATTTTTCAGGTTTTCAGGTAATGTAATTAATTACACAAACAAACTATGTTTCATGAGATTGTTAGGTTATATGAAATTTTTCTTTATGTAACTGATCATAAATTAACGTGTTTAAAAAAAATAGGTTGTCATGGTTGGTATTAGAGGAAATTATATTTTTTATGGGGGACTTGGATTATAAAACACAATTAATATCATTATAGATAAGAATAAACATAGAAAAAATACATGAATTTTGATAATCAATAGAGTAAGTTGTTCTCATGAAAAATCATCCCTATGAAGATATTACAAGTAGATATGGATCTGGAATAGATATACATAAGGGTAATAAATTAAAAATGATGAATTGAGCTAGACTCGATCTTCACCAGGTTCATGACAATAATATATGATACACACTAAGTTTGAAACTGCAGGGGATATTCTATGGTAAATTTACATTCTCTTTAAAAACCATTACGATCGAAACAAAAATCATGATAAAATATTTTATTCATAAATAGATCTTGGATAACATAGAAATAAACCCTTAAATTCATAGCTTAAAATATATATGTTATTTATTAGTTATTTACTTAATGTATATTTTTCTTATATATATTTTTAATAATTTGAAAACTATCATTTTAAAGTCTAATTTGGTTGATGTAAATGATTAGAATAAGAATAAAATAGTGAAAGGAAATATTATCTTCCACTAATGTATATAAAATTATATATGTCACTATAGTTATATGAATTATTTCATATCACACACATTTAGTAGATGTAGCCAAACACCACACAATAACATGGATGTAAAGTTATTAGAAAAAATGGAAAATGGATCAATTATTGAATTGTGTGTATATAAATTCTCCCATTTCCATATTTGTGGGATGAAATTCATAGAGAACCATGTTATAATCTATTTAGTGGAATGCGAGGATATTATAGGATGGATTGGATTTCTTTTTATAAATAAATCCTTAGTTTTTAAGAGAAGTAAATCACCCTCAATATCAATAATCATCCTCCAATTATAAATTTTTTTGAGAAGTATGAAGAATCTTCTTTAGTATAATAAAATCAAGCATCGATATTATTTCCATATAACCAACTATATCATTCTCAAAATATTAGGACTAAAGAAAATGATATCTTTGATGAATTTTCCAATAGAATGGAATTATTGGATTTGATTCCTAATGAACATCCTAATAATTCTCCTATGCATTAGGTTGACCTATTAATTGATCTTATACAATGATTTTTTATATCAAAAACTCCATGATGAATGGACACTAATGGGATTGTGGAGTTATAAAAGAAATAAAATGTTAAGGAATCCAAGATAGGGATAATTCATCACCATGTTTGGAGGGAATCAAATTTTGCATTGCACTCTCTTGATCGAAAAGGAAACAAGGAGGATTCCTTTATTGTTTATGATACTCTAGACTCACTTCTGGATGAGTTTAAGGCGATCACCCAAAGATATCCCATGGGTCTTCATCATTTCTGGCCTCCTCAAGGGCCCTTGACATGATTATTTTGAATGTTCCCATTTAAAAAAATAATGTTCAACCATTGATTATGATAAAGTAAAAAGGACAATGATAAAAAATAGCTATCCATTATGATGGTTTTATGAATTGTTTGATCAAATATGTGGAGAACAATACTTATCTATGTTGTTTATGTAGTTGGGATATTAAAAGTTAATTTTAAAAATGAGTAAATCCCAAATACTAATTTCATTCATTGAATGGGAACTATTAGTTCATACTTATTCCATTTGGTCTCACTAATTCTCTAGTAATATTTATGGTCTTGATCAATAGATTATTAATAGATTACATGGAAAAAATATACTATATTATTTATAGAATATATTATTATATAATATAAAATAATTGAGGATCATTAAGATAATATGAATGAAATAGTGATGACAATTATAAAGGAAAACATACATGTAAAGTACAATGGATTTCGGTTTTGGATATAGAATGTATAATTCCCAGGGAATGTTATCACTAACAAAGGGATATACATAGATTATTCTTAAATAGAGGTAATTTATGGATGTCTTAGACCATCATATGTGGTGGAAATCCTTATATTACTTGTATTAACTAGCTAATGTCATCAATTTATGAGAAACTTCTTTTCTATTTCACACTCACTAATGAATGTAACATGCAAAAAGTAAAAATTGTATAGATCAATAAATGCCAATAAAGTATTAAATATATGAATATGTGGATAATCATTTCACCTATTCTCACATTACACATATGTTTGGAAGTATTTTTTATCTATAGTGATGAATCTAAAAAAGGACTGGTTCTATTGCATATAAAATATAACACATTTATAGCATATTACTCTTGGAAATTAAATATCCATGAGTAAAACTACATAATTCAAGATCTATAAACGGCGGTAGTGATAATTGAGATGAAGATTCGATGACATTATTTACATGGGGTAACGTGTGACATATATACATATCATAAAATCTTCAATTATATATTTACAAAAAATTATAAAAATATTTTGATCAGTGGCAGTTAGAGATGATTAAGGATTATGATTGTTCAATCCATTACCACCCTCACAGGGAAAAAGTAAAAGATTCTTTATATATAAAGGATATTACTAACATATCTATGATTGGGATTGAAAGGGATTTAATCTTCTATTAATTTCAAAGGATGAAAATGTGAATAATAAAATTAATTTTTCCTTTCATTTCTCAAATAACCATTCAACCTTAAATTTCTGAGAGGATAAAGGAGAATCATAAAGAGGAGGATATTCTATAGAAAAAGGTATTGAATATTATAGAGTCCAAATTTCTAAATAAAAAGTTATAAATTATTGAACATAGATAAGTGGCCCTCAAAAAAATGATATTGAGATGTAATTTATTTGTCATGAACCAATATCATCCTTCTCTATTCACCTTGAATTTACTATGATGTATAAAGACTGAAAGAAAAACTTATTATGTGATAATGTGATGATAGATATGGTATAAGTTGAATATCGATTCTTGTTCTGAACACAAGTCAATGATGAACAAAAAAAGACTAAGGGTATGATGTAACCATTTCTAATACTACTATGTAATTGGGGGAAAATAACAACAGATTTCACCATAATAAACCCCCTGACATCTAAAGAAAGTAAATTGATATGGGTTTTAGTCAATCACCCTAAAAAGTTAGGGAATTTAACTTCTATAAAGTAATATTTCTCATTTTTTAGACTAAAAAATATATATATTTATAATATAATATATAATACAACATTTTGTGTGACAATCCATTGTATCTTATCATGTTCTAAGGTTTACAATAAGGTTATGTATAATCCTTCAACAAAATTGGATTTGATATGATATTTGTTGCTTCTTATCAGCCGTAAGTGTATGGCCAATATTAATGAACAATTAAAACTCTAGGGGATATGTTGAAATCACGTTCAATTGACATAAATCGATATGGGGATCAATACCTACCCATAATAGAGTTCTCATCAAATAGACGCTTTCATTATTACATACAAATTGAACCATATGGGGATCCCGTATGCTAATCAGTGACAGGCTCCAACATTCTAGGGTAATGTTTTGGAATGTAACCATATTATAATTCATATTATGTAATAAATAATATATGTGGATAAAAATATTCAGTTTCATATGAATTCTAGATAAATACAATGAAAAATATATACAAACAGTAATAAATTATACATGGAGTTTGTGGTTAGAGATAAAGTGTTATTTTTTATAACACCATGTATGAAAGTCGTGAGGTTTGTGAATAAGGGAATGATTAGTCCACGATACACTAGGACCTTCAAGATACTTGATCATGCAAGAGTGAATGACTATCTACTTTTAATAAAACTGAATCTATATCATGTACGTGATGTTTTACATGTATCTTTCATGTGAAAGTATATTCCATAACCATAATAGTTACTGAATTCATATTTTTTACTATTGTATAACGGAAATTCATATAAGGATTTATTGGTGAAGATTTAATATCATTGAAAAAAATTCTCTATGAAATAATAAAACTCCTCGGGTCAAGGTGTTGTGGTGAAATAATAGGTTTAATAAAGAGACATGGGAACCAAAAGTGGGGATGGAATAGAAGTACTATATTCTATTTTAATGTGTGAATTAAATTCCAATGGTATATTTTTTTTAAGGGTTTAATAATGCAATGACATGATCATTTATAACTGAAATTTCTATTCTAAATGAGTATATTCATTATTAAAAAATAAATTATAGAAAAAGTTCACTAATATGCCTATTTTGGACAATTTTATGTAACATGAAAATGACAATAAAATAACATCATTAAACATAGCTGTTTATAGTCTATCAATTATAAAATGATTAATTGATTATTATAAACATAGGGTTATGATAAATCAAATTAACTCACACAAATGAAATGATAGTGTCGACTTGTATGATCTTACCCTATGGAGCACATTAACGAGAGACTAAAAGGGAGATAACATATATAATATATTCTCTTAACGATGCTTAAGCTATGATTTAACAACTAATTCTTGGGGGAAACCAATTATAGGAGAATTTTAAGCTTTTCGAGATCAATACCTAATCTATGTTCACCAAACCTCTCGTATAATATCTCAAAATCACACACCATTCCCTTAGAGAATTCACTAGAGTGAGAAAGGGTTATGTATAAGGACCCTAATAATAATAATTTTTAATAATATTTTCAAAACAATGCTTATTTTAATCTTTCATAACTATATAATGATTACATGACATGTTTGATAAACATCTGATTTTGATGTGATAAAATACCATTTTTATTTTGGGAAATATATAGTTCCACTCAAGAAACACTTTTTAAAATTAAATAAATTTTAAAATAAATGATGTTATAATAAAATATTTGAATTAATTAACAATTAATAAATATAAATGATAATATAATTTTTTGATGTCAAATGTTACATTGATAACGGAAATAAAACTATTATTGTTAAAAACCATTAATTTTCAATAAATATGATTTTTTTATTTCAATTTGAAAATTTTCATATTTTGAGATTTATTAAAATAAAATAAATATTAATTTTAAAATCATCACATTGAAATTATCCAATGGTTAATTATTAATATTTTTAAAGGTATTTAAATTTTTATGTAAAAATTAATTACTATATAAATTATGAAATCATAATGTGCCAAATTTTATTTAATATATTTTATAAAATATATCCAAGACTAAAATAATATATCCACTTTAAAATGATGCATTTTATTCTATTTTATTATTTTTATAAATCCTTAAATAATTCTTGTAATGAAACGAACATTTATGAATAAAATTAACTTTCATTTAAATGTCTCATGGAAATAGAGAACACTTCCACTCATTTTGCTTTAATATATCCAATTGGATTTAAATGGGTAATAAGTATAAATACCATTGATAATGTATCCATTTAATAGTGATCACATGAATAATATAAATAAAATGTTTTCAAAAAGCCTTTCGGCACCAAAAGGATGTCATGGGATCAACCAGTAGGATCATACGATATGTATCCCCTTTATTGGAGCTTCTGGGGGAGATAGAATTTATATTCTTTGCCCTAGACCATGACCAATCCAAGATCAAATAACTTAAGGATGAGCGATTCCATTTACAGGAGAAGTTAAAGCTCATTGAGATCACAATCCAAACCAAGTTTACTGAACGACCCAAAGAATGCCCCACCATCACCAACAATACTCTTAGGGCGTATGATGGTGTATTAAAGGGATATATACCAAGACCATATCATTATGATTTTGGTTTTTATAGAATAATGAATATACTTTAATTTTATTATTTTTATTTGTAAATTATTTTTAAACCACACATAGTATTATTGGTTAATATTCAAATTCAATTAAAGAATCTATTTTGATGAATTATTTTTTTAAATAAATATTATTTTAATAAAATTTTATTATTAAATTATATTTAATAAATATTAATGATCATATAATTTTTATTATTTCAAAAGTAACATTTACTAATGTTTGAAAACTGTTTTCATCAAAATCCATCAATTTTCAAAAAATGTTGGATTTTATTGCAAAGGTTCAAATTTACAAAGTTAGAATTTTTTTGATAAAAATAATATTATTATTGGAATTAGGATGTCGAAATTATACAATGGTGAATTTTTCATAATTTTCTAACACAGCCGGTTTTTTTGTAAAAATGAAATACTGTATAAATATATAATGTGTTTTATGACATCATAATGACACAATATTATTGTAATAAAAAAATATAATAGTTATTTTCATCCAAATATATTTTATTAATTTCAAATAATTTAATTTTTTTTGATTTATTTTATAATGCCTTACTGAATCCTCCAAGACATATAAAATATTTTAAGATTTTAAAATCATTAACATGAATTTTTAACACACCTCCCTAAAATAAATATTAATATTTTAATATAATTGTCTCTTAAAATTATAAAATATTTTATAACACTCCAATTTCCTTGAAACCATGGGAAAAAATTATGGGATGGTTTGTTGTTTTGAATATTTTAGTAGGTAGTGTCCAAAACCAAAATAATAAATAACACCACCACCTTTCCTAGATAATACAACCCGAGCACCCATTTCACTTCACTCAAGATGTTTTAAGATTTACCAACCTCTTCCCCCTACTCTATAAAGTCTTCCCAAGGAGTCCCTAGCTCCCATGAAGCCTTTACCATGCCTTTGGGATCACATATCAATGTAAAGGATTATAATAATTCTATTTTCCATTCAATTAAACAACATTGTTTGAAATTATTGTATTTAATTTCAATTAGTTATACATTTATCCTTTTATAATAATTTCTATAATATAAATTTGATTTTATTCTAATTATTTAGCCGTTATCCTCCTTCACTTGGACAGTTACGTTAGTCGTTACTACGCCGAAATTCGGTAAGGGTTGCATCCTTTCTCATTTTCATCCAAGATTCCTTATATTGTTGCAACATATTATTTTCAATTAAAAATGATGTTTCAGGATTTAATACCTCCCTCATACAACTCATATTATGTTTTAATGATGAGATACTCCTTTCTCTCTCATTAATCCCTCCCATGGACACCCATTACCGTGCTGAAATTTCATAAGGGATTTATCTCTTAACATTTCGATTCTAGAATTTGTTTTTTATTATGATTCTAAATTACATTCAATATGTTGGTATTTTATGTTCCATGATCCCATTACATTCCATTTCATGAAGAAATTATGAGATACCCCATTACCTCTCATAAACGCATTTTACAAATTTCTATTTGACATTGTTATGCTGCCAAAATTGCACTGGGATTTTCCCTGCCAAAATCATGATGTAGTGAATACCGTACACATTTATCTTTCAGTGGTATTCAATTTTATGCTCATGTACATATTTATTGGGTACTTACATGTATTTATTCCACATTCATTATTCTTTTAATAAATTATGATGTTTAATTAATCCATGTTGTATGATCTATCTAGCACACTTATTCAAGAAAATGAAATGATTATGAAGGGTATACCATGATAGCACTCCATTGCATTGGGTAATGTTTAGTATCATGATACTCCATTATAAATGAGGTTTCACTAATGATAATTCAAGTTAAATAATGGTTTACTCATGATAATTAATGTGAAATGAGGGTTTAGTCATGAAAATGAAAGTGCAATGAGCCTTGGATCATGAAAATATCATGTCGTATGTTGTTTCCACATTTATGTGTTATGATATTAATGAAATATCTTGCAATTATGTTCATTTCCCTCCCATTCTTCATTTATATGCCTATTTTATAACATGTGTTGTATTCTACATGTTATTCCTTGATTATTTCCATACATTTCTTTATAGCTCATAATTTTCATAGGTATATCCTTAGATCATCCCATGAAAGGCTAAGTGTGAGGGAATATTGTGGTCATGTAAAATAAGTTTTCAATAAATATGTGTATTTATAGTTTTAAATTGTAATTTAATGTTCTGAATCCCCAAATATTATAGACCTATCGATCTTCAGAGTTTTATTAAGTACATGTTTACCAGATAAATCATGTTTAAATATGAAATAATGTTCAAGGTTGTTAAAGTTGGTATCAGATGTTGGGATTATTTATTTTTGATATTAGGATTTGAGAACTATTGTGAAATAGTTAGGTATACGACTTTGTATATGAAAATAATACCTAAATTTGGTTGAGTATCGAGTAATTTATATATCATCCAATTACATCCACGTCTAGATATAAACAATTTGAGGTGGCTCTAGAACAGATGTATCTGGGGGTAAAACCCAAAAAAAAATGCCTTGACCTAGACTCGAATGGGAACTGATGCATGAAAACAGGACTTATTTCACTCTTGGTTTGACACTCCCAAGGGATATGCTTCTTTTAGATTCATAATCTCAGTATAAGCCATTATTAAGGTAACAAAAAAATATCCCATAAGAATATATGTTAGGAAATAGATCACAAATAACTTAGATTGAAGCCTATAAATTCATAAGTTAAGGATATAAATGTAATTAATATGTTTTCCCTTTAATTTAATTAACTATTTTTAACTACTTAAGATATTCATCCATAATTTTCCTTTTATTCTAGCCAAATGGCTAGTAATAGGAAGAATCTAGATAATAACTGATGTGAAGATCAATGTGATGATTGCCTTAATGAGATACCCAATCTGATGGGAGTGGTAATCAAAAAATATGTCTTTATACTATTTTTGCTAACATAAGTTTTGAATTTAATCATGGGTTAAGAGGAATGTCCAACCCCCCTAAGAAAGAAAGTGTTTCAATTGAAAGCTTCATAAGACAATGGCCTCCTACTCTCAATGGATCATTTGATCCATCAATCACCGGACAATGGATATAATAAATTAATAAGATCATCTCTATCATACAATGATCGAAACAAGAGAATGTTCTTCTAGATACTTATCATATAGAGGGTGAAGTTGATCAATGGCGTACATTGATTAAAAATATGATGCCTAATGAATAGATCTAGGTGATGGGATGGAAAGATATCTGGAAAATGTTTTTTGATAAATATTTTTCTCATTCCCTCCTAAATAAGATTGAAAGGGATATCCTTTCCCTCAAGAAAAAAGATGATCAATCCATCAGATCATGTGAGGTAAAATTAAAAATACATTAATGAAATTCCTCCAGTTTGTTTGTAACCCTTAATAAAAAGTTGAAAAATTCTTTGGTGAGATAAATCCTAGTATTTGAAAAGTCTTGTAAATCCATGCATTTGGTTGCTATGAGGAAATTCACAAATGTGACCTGAATGATGAGATGGAGATCAGTGAATCTCTAGGGTATCATGGGGACAAGAATTGAAAAAAAACATAATTCAATCTGTTTTATAGATAAATCCAATGGTGCTAAGAAATTACAGAACTCCTCTTATCAAAAGTGCATAAAGAAGAACCATATAAGTTTCCTATAGTGATCAAGGAAAAACTATAGGTGTTTAATAGAAGGTAACATGGCTAATAATTCCAAACATGGTAAAACCATTAATGTGATCGAGAAAAGGAATACTCTGGTCAATCACTTGTGTGTGGTTCATTTCTACAACTATAAGGAACTAGGGAACTTTATAAAATAGTGCCCTAAGCCAAGTGTAATTAGAGGTAACCAACAACCTGCAAGGTAATAAGAAGAATATTTTGACATCACTACCATTGAGGTGAATCCCAAAAACATTGTGGTGACAGGTACACTATTTATTCATTAAAGATTAGTGAAAAAAAATTTGATTCTATTTCTACGCATTCTTTTATATTCTAATGGTTTTTTAGATTATTGGAAACATCACCACAAATCATGGAAGTAGAGATGTTGCTGAAAATGGAAAATGGGGCCATTATTGCATCCAATATATATAACTCTCACTATCACAATTTGTGGATTTAAATATCCAAAAAACCACATAATACTCCCTATAGACGAATTTGATGCAGTTCTAGGCAAGGATTGGATTTCCCTATATAGAGCCCTCTTAAATTACCGTGAGTGGGAAATCACTCTTCATATAGTGAATCAACCACTTATTATACACATGTGCAGGTTGAGGATGAATCTTCTTTAGCACCATCATTTGAAGAATCAATATAACTTCCCTATGAGAACACATATATTTCTCAGATGATTAGTACAAAGGAAGTAACCATCCTCAAATAAATTCTTATTATGAAGGAATTTTATAATGTGTTTCCTGTGGAATTTTTTATTCTTCCACTTAGAGGAGATATTGAATTATTTATTGATCTTATACCTATGAAAATTCTAATATCCAAGACTTCATGTATAATAGCTATCGTGGATCGTAGTGAGGTATATAAATAAATTCATGAGAATTTGGATAAAAGGATTATTTTCCAAAGTTCTTCACCATGCAGTGCACCTGTCCTTTTTGTCATGAAGAAGGATGTGACAATGTTCCTTTGAATTGGTTATCATGAGCACAAAAAATAACGATGATGAACATGTATCATTTTCCTCTAATTTATGTCTTGTTTGATTAACTTTGTGGAGGATAATAAATTTGGAAGTTGGTTTAGTAGTCTGGATATAACAGAGTAATGGTGAAGAAGGAGGATATCCTCAATATTTTATTTTTTACATGGTATGACCACTTTGAATTCATAGTAAAGCATTTAGAACTCACCAATAATCTAGATATCATTATAGAATTAATTAATAGAGTCTTTATAGATCTCAAAGACAAATATTTGGTAGTATTTATAGATGATATTCAAATATACTCTAAAATCAAGTAGGGGCGTTAGGAGCATCTGAGAACTATTCTATAAACCTTGTGAAAGGAGTAGCTCTATGAAAAGTACCAAAACTATGAGTTTTAGTGGAAGGAAGTCTGATTCATGGGGCATAAAATCACAAGAAATAGAATATCAATAGATCCTTTAAAAAAAGGAAATTTAGGGATGGTTATGGAAAACATCTATGATGGATATCCACAGCTTCCTAGGGTTAGCTGGATTTTATCACCGATTTGTGAGAACTTAATCACGATTACCAAACCCTATTACCAAGCTAACTCGAATGAGAGTCATGTTTTCTTCGTTTAATGAATGTGAAGAATGCTTCTTGGAGTTGAATAAATGGATTTTCACTGCCCCTGTACTCACACTACCAACATGGGGAGATCATTTCATAATCATCAGTGATGTATAGAAGAAGTTCCAAGGCTGTATGTTGATGCATAATGAAAAAATCATTTCTTATGCATCAAGGCAGTTGAAAATTCTTGAAGAAAAATATCCCATGCATGATTTGTAGTTGGATGCTATGATTTTTAAGTTTTAAAAATGGTTTCATTATCTCTTTGGGGATAAGTGTGAAATATATTCAAGTAAAAAAAGTTTCAAATATATATTAACACAGAAAGAGATGAATATGTGCGAACAAAGATGGCCAGATCACATCAAGGACATAGACTTCTCAATCCATTACCACCTTGGGGAATTAGAAAAGGTGGAAGATGATCGATGTATAAAGGAACCAAAAATTCTATCATTGACGAGAATTGAAAAGGATCCAGTCTTATTATATTAGATGAATATGTACATGGTAATGATAAAGAAGGTAACATCATCAATCCTTTCACAAAAGAATTCGGAACTGTCCCTTTTGAAAAAGGATAAAGGATTTTCCAAAAGATTATGAGGGAATTTAGAATAAAGTGGAAACTATTAGAAAATGTAAATCCTCAGAGTTTAATATTAATAAAGAAGGAATTGTGAGATTTGGATCGAGGATATGTATTTAATCAAATCCATAGTAAAAAAAATAAAATTTTGGATTATGCACATAGTTCAATTTTTTCTATTCACATAGGAAACCCAAAGATGTATCGAGATATTCGAGACCACTATTGGCAGGGTAACATGATGAAGGCGATCACTAAATTTATATAAAGTAACCTGGTTTTTCAGAAAGTGATGTCTGAGAGGTAGAAGATTAAGGGGACGATGCAACCATTATATATACTATTATGGAAATGGTAAAACATCACCATGGACTTTGTCACTATACTTTTGAAGACATCCAAGGAAACAATGCTATATGGGTTGTTTTGGATCATCTCACAAAGAGTCAAAACATCATTGAGATTCAAGAGGATTTCTTAGTGGATCAACTAGAAAAGATATATATAAGATAAGTTGTAAGGCTTCATAGTGTACCACTATCTATTTTATCTGATTGAGATCCATGATTAACCTATATATTCTAAAAGATTCTCCAACATGCTATGAACACGAAGTTGATCTTCAGTATGGCCTAACACTCTCAAAATAATGGATAATCTAATTAAAATATCTAGAAACATGTATAAATATTGAAATATTTCAAAATGGAATTAAAAGGTGGATGTATAAGGCACTATCCTTAAACATTGCTTCATATTGAGATATTTAAATAATTTGAATTTAATTCACAATGATGATATTTTTAGGTTTAGATCATTAGAGAATTAGTTCCTAAATTGTATATAAAAATTTGAATATTACAAATAGAATATTCTAATCTCTATAAAATTTTCTATAAATCCCAAATTCATCAAAAATAAACATGTTTCATTTCATGTCTCAAGCAACATAACTTTTCCTTGATCCCATCCGTGAATCTATTCTTCTTTATGTTCTGTGAAAAACATCTCAAAACATTGGATGAGAATAAAAAGATTAGTAAGGGACACATAATTAATGAAAAATCTTAGTCTTTCAAAAACATGTATATCATGAAAACTTTATTATAAAGTATTACTTTTCACCTTTAAGAAGTGGCAAAAACACTTCACTAAATTTAATCTCATTTCTTACCCTTTTTTGTAACCAAATGATTACCATAATTCCCAAAGGAAGAAACAAATATCATAGAAAGGAAACTTGGGACCTAAACACAATTAAATGGAATAACCATATGGTCGACTTCCACACTTATCACTAAATGGAATATCCATAAGGATAAATTCCATCCCCAATGCATTGGAGGTTATAACGTAACCACCAATACTTCGTTTATCACAGAACAACCCATCATTTGGGTTATCACGTAACCAACCTTCATTAGTTTATCATGTAACCACCCATCAAATGTACTTGTACCATTTTATTATCATAATACATAAAATAAAAATAAAGGAAAAATATATTTTCCACATTTCAATCACAAGAGATCAATTGAATATATTAAAATATTTAACCCATTTCTAAAACAACTTAAAATATGTAATACAGAGACATTTAATCAAAGTGTCCCATACCACTTTGATACTTTTTATGTAAATTATTATTTTAATAAATTGATGCCTATATGTATAAATTCATAAAAACCACATGAAAACAGGTACATAAAATAGATTGTTTTTGAAGAATAAAACATTTAAACATTTAAAAACAAAGTTTTAGTTAACAAGTCCATTAACACTAGAAAAACACTTGAACAAAAATAATTAAAGAATAAAATTATTACAAACATTAAATATCTTGATAATATATTAATTAATGATATAACTTTTCAAAAGGTCTGTATATACACCTTATAGGTTATTAAAGGTGCATAACGTCAACATATGCCTCAATGAATGGAGATTGAGACGAAGTCCCTTACATTGAGGCTGACGCATCACATATGTTACTTGTTCTTCCTGAATAATAATCTTATGATAATTTATACTTTATTAATAACCCTTTTCAAGTTTATTATTTCTTTCATATCACTTATTTCCAAGTTATTAAAATTACATAATTATTTATTTTAACATCGATCATTTTGACAATATTCAGTACTTGAGTAAAAAATGAACTTGTTTTGATATGAATTGTACAGGAATTCAAATTTAAATCATCTAAAAATTTATATTAATGGTTTAAATATCATATATACCTAATAAATATGTATTTATAATTTTCGACAAAATTTTTATATAAGAAATGAAATGCACCATTCATGAAGATGGTAGGCAGTACATACATATGAATGTAAATTTTATATCATTTTCATGTGAAAACTAAAGGATACATAGGTATATTATAATTTTAGTATAATATATTATGTCATATATGTCACATAAGTTCATTAAATACATCCTTTATATGTTCCATGTATGGCCTGATCTAGTCATATCACTTTGAGGGGGCAGTAGTCCACACATCCTCAAATGAAATTATCATATTTAGACATAATGGAAAGCATAACGTTATTTTGTAAATAAAATTTTAGAATGAAAGAGAATATATAATTATAATATATATCATATATAAATATATTTTCATCATAATTGAAATCCATGAGAGGTGTTAGGGGAAAGTCAAACATGCATCGTTCCGTGATGCGGTAGTTTGCTGTATATAGAAACAATATATTCATATACATTAGATGGAGGTGTGTCTAAGTGTAGTTCCAATACTTCCCATAAAAACATAATAGTATATTTAGGATAATTGTTTTCTTATTTAATCAATGGATAATAAGAGCATAGGGATTGGATACAAAAAAAAGAAAATAACTTGAGAGAAGATGTTACCTCTAAATCAGGTAACGTTTATTGACATTAACCAAAAGGATTTCGTGAATTGACTTATTACCTAGGTAAGCCTTCTAGGTAGAAGGTAGGGATTTTGGAAGATTTTTTTGGCCAGAATTTTGAAGATAAAATAGGCTTGAGATGTGTGATTAACTGGGAAGATGTGGTGGTATTTTATAAGAGGGAGGTGGGGCACTTTAGATAAGTTTAGAAATATTAATTTATTATAAATTAAATTTAGATTAAAAATGGTCCAAAACTCATTCATTTAAATGATATCATGATTTTGGTTTGAATACCTATCATAAAAAAATTTTGAGGCATGTTTTGAATATTTTTTATCCTTATATTTTTGGTTTAACCATTATTTTACCATTTTTAATCTTACAGTGATGTCATGTTATTTACACATTGTGGGTTAATGTAACTACCATATCATGTGAAATGGCAAAAAAAAAGTTATTTAGGAAATATATGGACATATCATAACCATTTTGATGAATATAATATTTTAATTAATTTAATATCATTTAATAAAGTATTTTATGTTTTATGTTATGAATTATATAAATTTTGAACACTATTCATACTTGACATTTTTACAAATTCAATGCAACCTGATTACATTGAAACAAAGGCATTAACTCAAATATAATATGCCAATATCATCCAGAAATTTTGTTAATGGAATAAAAATAAACAAATTACATTTATGTTTACATTTATAATATCATTTTTTTAAACCTTTATTAAATAAGCAATCAATGCATCAACATTGTGCCATAATTAAATTTCTTTATATAATGTCTAAAAAATATAAAAAAATATCATGATATATGAAATAGTTTTTTATTTTTGAATAATTTTTATAGTTGAAGAGATAAATTATATAACCCCATATAAAAATTATTTACTAAAAGATACCAGTTTATGTTATTTTTATCTTTACTATAAATTAATTATTATAAAATGTAATTATCACTCCCAAGTGGATCCATGGGGTCTTAAAAAAGACTTAAGGATGCACATAGTAAAGAAATGTCTCATGAAATAACATTATGACATGTTTTAGGGTTGTTTAATATTATGATAATGTTATTTTTTACTCTTATTTAATAGATTTATCCTTTGATAATGATTAATAAAATAATTACAGAATTTATGATTCACAGTGTACAAAAATAAAGGGCACCTATCTACACAACTTGAACCCTATGATTCTTAATATAGAATCTATTTTTACCAATTTGGAAGATAGAATCTGTTGAAATTAATTTCAAATTAGTTTCCATTGTCCAAACCAGAAAGCAAGTTTTAAATAGTAAGAACTATCAAAAGATAAACATGTTTTTATGTTCAATTTAAAAGTAAAAATACATCCACAGACCAAAATCAGATTAAATAATAATACTATATTAAATTTATACATTAATAAAATTAAATTATATTTTTTACCATATAAATTATCTTGATGGATAAAGATGTTCTGAATTAAAATTTAGCGTATTTTTACTATTCATCAAAACATGGTAGTTATCAGAAAAATATAAAAAAATCACCCAAAGTAAATTTTATTGTATATTTTCGAAAGAATAAATTTTTTTTAAAATAAGACATATAATGGTGTCAAAAAATAAATTTAAAAAGGGTTCTTCATCAAAAGGTGGTAACACTTTATTTTTAGAAAAATACTTCTTTTATCTGAAAAATGATAATGTTTATATTTCATCTCTAGAAAACATATAAGTTGAATTTGATACATTAAATTGGATATATAACTATATAATTTTCATTAAATAAAAATACATAAATGGTGATATTATATTATGAGCACAATTATTCAATTTATAAATGGGTTTTCATAAAAACACATCCATTGTATTCATTTGGTTTTTATTTGCATTTCTGATAAATTTAGTAACCATTGAATCAGTATTTAATCATGTGTAAACCATATTTTAAAATTAAGTTGATAATATTCATTCACATCATTTCGACGACTACACATTAACTAACATTTAAAATAATAACAATATTATTGTAATATTTTTTGATATAACAAAATTTTGTGTGAAAAGTAAAATTTTGGAGAAAACCGTTGTTGCGTGTCCAGTACACTTTTAGAAAAAGAATCCAATTTAATGTAAAATTAATGTTTTATTCCTAAATATTATTATAAATGAAAAATTATTAGTCTATAAATACCCGAGTCTTTACAGGATGAGACCAACATCTTCCATTGCTGAAGTTCTCTTACAACAACAGTTTCCAATCAAACTTCCACATAGATCCTTATGAAGCCCATTATGGGAATAGGATTTGATCTCCATCATATTGGGATGATGTTGGGGAATGAACTCTTCTAGGTCTGAAAATGGTTGATAAAATGGTGGATAATGTTAGGACCGTCCAACTACACATCAAATCTACACAGATCTGATAATGGAGATATGATGAAAATCATCGAAGATAACTAGTGTTTGATTTAGTGACATGGTATTCATCCGCATATATCCAAGGTAGAGATATTATGAGATTTTGGAAGAATGGAAATCTTATTCAAAGGTACAAAGACCATTTTGAGATCCTTAATCAAATCAGGGTAGTGGCCTATTGACTAACACTCCCACTGAACCTATCTCAAGTAAATTATGTATTCCGTGTATTACTATTAAGAAAGTACATACCAAAACCATAAAATGTAATAAATCCAGATGTCGTACAATTTTAGAATGACCTCCCTATGCGGAGAAGCCAGATAGACCTTATATCCTATAATAAAACTTCTACAAATTAGGACCATGCCCCTTTTTAAGGTTTTGTGTAGAAACCACGTGTTTTAAGAAGATATATGGGAATAGGAGGATGTGATAAAGTAGAGATACCCTAATATGTTTTATTGTGTGAAAATGAAATTTCGATGGAAATATTTTTTAAAGGGTGAAGGTTTTAATGACATGTACACTTATGAATAAAAATAAATTTCTCTTAAATGTATTATGGATGTACAAAACACATGAAATCATATTTTTGAATTATATCATATGGATTAAATGGACCAATAAGTATCAATTTTCATGATAATTTATTCATTAAACAGCGATCACATGACTTGTATAAATAATGGTTTTTAACAAATTCGTTTGGCATATAAAAAGAAAGTGATGGACTCAACCCTTAAGATCTTACCCTATGAAGCCCATTTATCAGTTCTTTTGAGGGTGACAGAATTTTAGGGGATTTACCTAGACCAAGCCCAATATGAGATCAAAAAATGCATGCATGAGTAAAACTATTTATAAGAGATGTTCATGCTTATCGAGATAACATCTCAAACCATGTTCACTGAATGACCCCATGAAATCCCGACAATCGCACACCAAACACTTATGGAATATAAGAGTGTAATAAATGGATATGTATAAAGACCCTAGCATTATGATTATTTTTTTATAAAATAATTTATATACATTGATTTTATATTTTTACTTTGTAGATGATTTTCAGAGAACTAATATTATTCTTGGTTAATATTAAAATTCAATTAAGGAATATATTTTGATGAATTGATGTATTTTATAGAAATAAATAATATTTTAATAAAATATAATTATAAAATTACATTTATTAAATATTAATGATCATATAATTTTTATATTGTCAAATGTAAATTTTTTTAATGTTTGAAAACAAATTTTGGACAAAAAACCATCAAATTTTAACAAATGTCAGTTAATTATTTTAAAAGGTAAAATTGAAATATTTAGAAAATTATTTTGATAAAATGAATATTATTTTTGGAATCAAGCCATCAATATTTTCTAATGGTGATGTTTTCATAATTATCTGAGGTTGTCGAATTTTTGGGTAAAAACTAAATACATTATAAGTATATAATGTGTTTTATGAAATCATAATGACCCAATAGTATATAATAAAATACTATAAATGGTATCTCCTAACTAATATTTGTTTTTTACATTAAAATAATTTAATTTGAGGTTTATTTGAATTATTTTATAAAGACATAGTGAATCCTCCAAGACCTATAAAATATTTAAAAATTTTAAAATTATTTCCTAGAATATTTGACTCACTTACACATAAGGAAGGGAAATATTTTAATATCTTTTTCCAATATCCTTTTAAAATAATTTATGGAACTCCCCTTTTATAGAATCCATGGGATAAAACTAGGGTATGGTTTAGCATTTTGATTATTTTTTTGTGTAGTGTCAAAAACCAAAATAACATAGACTTCCCAAAAATTATGTATATAAACCCACACAAGAATGAATTTATCTTTACTAAATCTCTATGAAGCTCGACCAAAAACATCCACCAACTCCTTAGAGTGCTTACAAGGTTCCCCTAAGCTCCCAAGAAGCCACTACCAAGCCTTTGGGATCACACTTCTAAATAAGGGTTTCTCACCTTTCTCTCTTCCTTTAAATTCAAGAACATTGTTTGAAATTAGTGGTTTAAATTTCAATTGGTTATATTTTAATCAATAGAAAATAAATTTCCCTTTTTAAATTTGATGTTACTTGAATGAGGGATCATTTATTCCCCCTCCTTTGGACCCTTACCAAAGTTGTTAGTATGCCAAAACTTTTTCCTTCTTTCAAATCATTATCCATGTTTCCTTATATTATTACACCCTTTTATCTCCTATTAAAAAAATTAGGGTATATTTTTAAAACTCCTCTATAAAATGATTATTTTGTTTTAATGAAGAGATTACCTTTCCCCTATCATTAATTACTCCTATATACACCCATTACCATGCTGAAATTCCACAAGGGATTTCTCTCTTCTCATTTCCATTTTATAATTTCTTTTATATTATTCATCTAAATTCTAATTCAAATATTTGAATATTATGTTACATAATACCATTATTTTCCATTTAATGTATAAATTATTATATTCCCCTTTCTATATCATAAACCCAATTTATGAATTTCTTTTTGATGTTGTTATGGTGCCAAAATTACACCACAATTTTTCATGCCAAAATCATTATGTAGTGAATACCATACCCATATCTCTATGAAGTGTATTCCCCATTATTCTCATTCAATTATTTATTTGGGACTTACATTTATTTATTAAACATTATTTATTCGTTGAATAAATTATGATGTTTAAGGAATTTGTGTTGTATGATCAATATGGCACAGTAAAACATGAAAATGAAATGATTATGAAGGATGCACCATGACAGTGCTCCAATGCATTGGGTAATGTTTAGTATCATGATAAACCATGTGAAATGAGGGTTTAATCATGTTAATTAATTTTTAATTAAGGTTTACGCATTCTAATTCATGTGAAATTAAGGATTATTCATTTTAATCCATGTGAAAAATGCCCTGGGTCATGCTAATATCATGTTGTATGTTGTTGACACATTTCCATGTTATGATAATCACGTTATATCATGCCTTTATGTTCATCTTTCTCTTATGATCCATTTATATGCCTATTGTCTGACATGTATTTTATTCTTCATTTTATGCATCTTTAATCACTTGTTGGGCTTTATATCTCACTATTTTAGTTTTTACATCCTGAAGTTATTTCATACAATGCTATGTATGAAGGAATTATGTGTTCATGTCAAAGAATTTTTCAATAAAGATGTGTATTTCAAGTCTTATTTTGTTATTTAATGTTCCTTAGCCCCAAAGACAATAGACCCCTCTATATTCTGTGTTTTACTAATTACATTTTTTTATTAAATCATTTTTAAATATGATCTAATGTGTTGGGTTGTTAAATCCTCTAAAACCAATAATATATTTTACATTTTTAAAATCAATTCATTATAACCATGCCACATTTCAATATCACCATGTGAATTTTTTTTTCATTTCGGGTCATAAAATTATAAAATAATTATTCATAATCCTTTTTTCAATAATACATTATAAAAAATAAAGGGAATGATTTTGGTTTTGATTACATTATCATATTGAGTTCAAAACATAATTTTAGAAAATAATAATGAAATATCCCCTCTCTTTTTATAAAAACCCAATTAAACTCCCATTTATCTACACAAAAACATTTGGATAATGATGTTAATTTTATCTTACCACCCAAGATCCATCGCATGGTGCAACTAATATATTATAGATATCCTACCAATCATTAAGAAGAACACTCTCAAGATAAGGGATCATCCCCATATCCTATTTTTCCAAGAACAGTCTTTATATTATGCATGTTAATTTACAAATGTTTATATTGGGATATTCTCTTATGCATCCACTTATTATCCTTATGATACATAAGTGATAAGAGAACTCATTCACTTATATTAATACATTCCTTGAATCCTTATGTACCACTGTTATACTGTAGAATTTATCCTCTGATTTTTCATGTCAAACAATTAGGTAACGAATATCAAATAACATTTTCACTAAAGCTCATTCACATAGATATAAATATCCATCATTTATTGAGGAGTTCAATTAATTTATTTCACACTCCATAATCATGGGATTAATTTTCTTTTTAAAATATTTCCCATTTTTTAATGATCTATGTTTCACACTTATGTATGCACATTATATGAATACGACTTGAGGAAAACTAATTTTTTGTATCTCACATTCCATAATTCATTCAGTTTTATAAAAATGGTTTTCCAGTTCATTTTTAGAACATATATTAAAATTAACTATTAACCATTAGGTAAATTGAATATTGTAAAATTAATCACATATTTGGGATCATGATTTTTAAATTAGGTAATCTTTTTCTTTTCATTTTTAGTCATAGTGAATAGTAACCTAGATAAAGGTGTATCACCACAATAATGGGAAAAAGGGAATAAAATGGGTTCAAACAATGATATAAGACATAAATATCAATTAAAATGTTCCATTTGTTTCATTATATTAGTGAATTTCTCCTAAACACATCCAATATTTGAAAATACGTTAATTTAGGGTCATTTATTTTTGATAATTACATTTATATTATTTGAATGATTGAATACTTATAAAAAGTCACTCCCTTTATTTAAATATATATAATGTGCTTCCATAGGAAAAACATAAGTTAATAATGTTCATAAATGGTTATTTTTATGATTAATAGACTATTTTTATTATACTAAAGTATTTATTTCTTTTGATGATATAATTTTCTTAAATGATTACACATCTTTGATTCCATTGTTTTGAAAGTAGTATAAAAATCCAATAAATGATATAAAAAAAACTAAAAATTAATATAATTTGGATGAAATTTGATAATAAAATAATTTCATGGACAATTATCAATGTTTAATATTAGTAAAAGTATTTTTATTCAAATTGCATTTTCATTATGAGGTATTAAGATAAAATTGTGTGATTAGTCCGGAAAACGACTTTATGGATTTTTAATTTTTAATAATATTATATAAATTTATTTCTAAATAAAAAAATAAAAAAATAGGATAATATATGTTGTATTTTTTCTAACATTCCATCCATGACCCATTTCTTTAGCTTCCTAGTAATTTTAAAAATACTTTCTAATCATAAATGATTTTATATTTCTTATAATTACATCAATTTTTATCTATATAAAGGGAAATAATCTAACATTTAAAAAATCATAAGAGTTTATTTTTTTTAAACCTCTACCCAAATTATGTCAAAAAATACCTTTGTAAGGACCTGACCCCAGTATCCCGGAGCCGGTGCCTTGTTTGATTACGTTGTCATACATAAAAGGAATACGAATCCCTAAGGACAGAGTAGTTTAGTATTATTGGAAACAAATTACATACATAAGTTTATCATTACAATAAGATGGGAGACAAATACACTATTTTAATCCACTGGAAACATCACATCTCCTTGATTATGTTTGTAAGTCATTCATAAATTACATCTTCATGTCCTGAAAAAATGAAACATAAGAAAGGAGTGAGATCAAATGCTTAGTAAGAGTAATCAATACAACAGAAGATAATATAAACATAAGATATGGTGAATAATTGAAAACACATGCCTTAAATAATAAACATGAAATATATTATAGTAGGAATATGTGCTAAATAAATAATTCCATAACTAAACATAATCATGTGTATTATACTAGTCGAATAACCACATGAATGTCAAATACTAGCATCATAATGTGGAAGTGCATATGCCGGACATCATAACCATACTGTCCAAGCCTCGTTCTAGGACCATAATCATTTTGTCAAGGATTCGTTACAAGACCATAGTTTGTCTTATGAGACCTACTGATGCATCACGGGGATATAGCGGGCCCCACCCATCACATAACAAGTCCAATGCATTCCTCATATGATCAGGGATCAACATAAACAACATATATGATCATATTGAAACTATGATATGAAATGTAACTAACTTTCACCAATTATTGAACATAAACACTAACCATTCTGAATAATATGATGAATGGGTTTAGGATAGATCATCCACAATAAATTTAGTCATAAACCATTATATAAAATATGGTATATGACATCATAAATGTTTAAACCCAATAATACCATGGAATCAATAAGAACATTGAACGAAAATACTTATATAAAATCATTAAGCAATATTGAGATCAATACTCTTTTATTTTGAAAAGGAGAGTTCTTTTGGAAAGTATTTGTATAAAACCATAAGTGAAGTAAGATATTATTTTCATAATTAAATGATTATTTATAAAAATATAATGATTTCCAAAAACAGATTATAGAGTGCCCTTGTAAATAGATATGAATAGGATAAATTCCATTGAATAAGGCATCTATTTTGGAAACAATTTTGAAAGTTCCTTTTAAAACATGTAAGTATCCATATAATAAGGAAGGATTATTGTTTCTAAACATATATATGATACTAACACAGAATATATGGGGACTACATAACAATAAATAAGAATTTTATTAAGGTATTTAGACGATGAAAGTAACCTGAATGAAAATGGACGTTCGGGTGAAAAACCCTTACAAAAATTTGATAGGTCGAATCATATGACCAGAACTTAATAAATATAAATTGAATCATTGAATAAAATTAATATAAATAGAATCGTGTTATTATATATATCAAATGTCAGTACACATATACCACATTTAATAAATAAGTGGAGAACGGTGAAAATCTCACCGAAATAAAAGTGAGATGAGGAACCCCTTACCTTAAATCCAAATATGTTCTCCTCTTGAACTATAGGTCCTGGAATGTGAAATTACACATATCAATAAATTATTTCAGAACATAATAGACATGTATTTGGTTTATCAGAATTCTTTTTAGTTCCTTTATGTTATTATTTATAAGTTATTATATTGAATTTTGTCATTTCAAGGCGTTTGTTTTCTTGATTTTCATATTCGGTTCACTTCCTTTTAAGTAATGAAGTTGAATGGATGTAAATCTCCAGAATTGAAATTAAATATTACTTATGAACATAATGAATTGTTAATTTCCATTTCTATCATTTTGTTACATGTAATGAGGTTGAATCA
This sequence comes from Viscum album, assembly GCA_963277665.1. Classification (NCBI taxonomy): domain Eukaryota; kingdom Viridiplantae; phylum Streptophyta; class Magnoliopsida; order Santalales; family Viscaceae; genus Viscum; species Viscum album. The sequence goes on along the minus strand of OY728129.1, from coordinate 1,811,963,251 downwards.
TTTGATGACAACCACTTCGATTATTAGGCGGTACTTGGATTATTATGAACTAGTTTTGTCATATAACTTAAGTATATGTACATATTATGGTTCCTGAATATTAATTAGGTTATAAAAAATATATTATAGACTGGTGCAACCAATAATATGGTTTCATGACCAGTAATGAAGAATAAATTGAAGAACGAAACTTCTTCAACCACGAAGGTTATAAATCGGAACCCTATGGACGTCGATTTCATTTACAAAATAAAAGGGTGGGAGTAGGAATATTTAATATGATTCTTCCATTCACATGATATAAATCCATTAGATTGTTTCTAATAGAGATATCATGATCATTTGGTCATAGGAGGTGAGAAAATAAGAAGAAAATAAAGGAATCTTAAAATGAAAGAAAACTTGCTAAATTTCTCACGAAAATTCGGCAGCCTAACAACGTCTCTTAAAATTTCATAAAAATGGTTTGATGAGAGGAATGGAATATCTCATCATTAATACATAATATGGACATTAATGGGGAATATTTAATGAAATATCCCAAAACAAGCCAAAGGTAAAGGAAGAGAATAACTTAAAATGAAAGAATAGAAAGAAAATAAAAGAGGTTGTTTACCTCTTGATCTCTTCTCCTTGAGATCCTCTTTAAGGGCTTTGGTTTTGGCCTTTTGGTGAGAACAGCAGCTCTAGGACGTGGGGAAGAAGATTGGGGAGGTAATTTTGAAGAATTTAAACAATTCTCAAGGCTTGAGAGGTGAGGGAGGAAGAGGGGAGTGAGGGTGGTATTTATAATGGAGGAGGGGAGGTATTTTAGATTATTTTAATCATTATTATAATATTTTTATCCAGACTATGAATAATCTCAATGAAAGTGACCCTAAATAGAAATAATATCATGTGAGTTCGAACCAAGTGGTCATTCATCACTTTTGATGTCCTGAATGGTGTATTTAACTAATAATTTGTATATAAGGTATTTTATAGTATTTAACTATTCATTAAAAATTCTAGAATTTCAGAAAAATCCCAAAAATTCACCCCTACCATTTTTCGACGTGTATAATTCAAAAGTGAAATCCAATTTTCAAAAATAATTTTTTAAATATTATTAAATTAATTTTTAAATAAGGTCATAGTTAATTCGAAAAATAACAATCTTAAAGTTCAACTAGTTTTATTTATCATTGAAAAACTAATTAAGATATCATTTTCTTGTTTCCTTAGAAAAATAAAATAATATTATTATTTACTATTCACGAGGTCATATTACTATTCATATTACTATTCATAAGGGTATGTTAATATTCAACAAAAATCAGGTTTGTTCTATCAGACTCCAAATGACTTACTGAGCACAACTCTAGATGACCATTTCTTGTAATTCAAAACATAGAAGAGGATTGATTATAAAATTGCATTCTATATTTATTTCCAAAACCGTGGGGTGTTACAACCTCCCCATTTACTAGGGGTCCTATTATCCCAAATATAGAAATCCTAGAGTGATGAAGGTGTAAGACAAATGAAGATATCCAAGGAGGTGGTATATGTTTTAAACGAATTCATTCAAGATTATTTATTCTTATAAAGCATTAAAATATTTTCTATCAATCATAATAAAATGACATAAATTTCATCACTATACATAAATTTTATTAAATTAATGTTTTAACCATTTTATACCTTATTTACATGCAATGATAAATTGAAATATCACTTATGAATACATGTGGAAAACCGCCTCAACCTAGAGATATATTTCATCTATAATCACAATCACTAATTTTTGGGTATATATATATATAGATTAAATATATAGATTATATATATGAATAATTAATAAAAATATATTATGTACCTTATTAACCACCCATCCATTGACAAAATATAATATTCCTCATGCTTATTTTTGGACTATCAACTTCAAGAAGTGATGTGATTTTTTCTCTTAAAGCCTCATATAAATAGTTAAAAGGATTAAACTAATGAAATAATATTATACCAATAACAAAATTATTATTATTTATAGGTACGTACATATCCATTTTCATTTCATTTTATCTTTTTGAAAATGACACGGTCATTCATGTGTACATGCAAACAACAACCTCCAAGAAATGACATGATTCATTTTTCTTAATCACCTTACATTGACGGTTTTAAAATAGTTTTTAATTTGTAAATATAATAATTATTACTTTATTAATATTATGTAAATTATGAAACAAATAACCCTTTGAGAATATTCATCACAATGCAGATGTTTTGGATAAGAAAATAGAAAAAATGTCATGCATAAACATTATATATTTAGTATCTAAATAGAACATTAAAATAAAATAAATTGATGGAATAATGACACTATAAAGATAATTATAAATTTTATTATGCATGAAAATAATTAATATAAATTTATTATTTAATAGTTAGAGAATGGTGAATTTAAGACACGACTAAATATAATGTATTTTCTTCTAACAATATTGTTTTAATATTTTCCATCCATATATATTTTTTTCATGTACATATTATTTAACTTTGTTAATAATATTTGTCTCTATAATTAAATTATTTTTATGGAATTTTTAAAATTAAATTTAATTTTTCAATGGATTGAAAAACTAATCTTGTTAATGTTTTTCTATGGGTCATTTTTTACCCTTTATACCAAATTTTAGAAGAATTTTTTTTAATAATTTACAACATCACCAATTTTCACCATCTCCATAGAAATTATTCATCATAAATAATAATATATAATTTTTATTTGGATTTAATGAATAACCCATTCATTAAGACTCTTTTTCATATGTGTTGAAATGAGGTTTTCAGGTTATTTTTAATGAAAATACAGTATTATAAGTGTTCTGTTCAAAAAATGTAGCATATTCATTATAAATGAGGATGGGTGAGCCTAATATATCTCATGATAATGAGTTCACCCAATATACCTCTCTGATTCATTATTTAATTATTTGTTATTTGAATGAAAAAATTAGGGAGATAGTTGGGTATGTTACTATTTTAGAATAAACAAGGAATATTTTATTCCAACATACAATAAACATGAAAAAATGGGATATTAATAATTTTTTCCAAAGATATATATTTTATGCTTTGGAAGAGTATTTTATAGAAGTATTTTTTTATAGTTAAGAAAAATGTATGAAATTTAGATGGTGATTTTTTTTCAAAGAATTGTTTTCATGGGTTCTCATCTTCCTCATAATGTCATCATGGTTCCTCAAAAAATATAAAGGGTTTTAAAACAAATATTGATAAAAGTTTCATTTTCCCATGTGGATATGAATAATTTATGTTTTCTATGTTTAATTGTGTAATGGTAAATATTTTCATGGATTTTCAAGTTTTTATATAGATTTATGGGATTCGTTTATTTTTATACACATTACTATGAATTTTGAACCCATACCATATTTTCAAATCCATTCCACATAATCCAGGGACATGTAGTAAATATATAATGGTAAATATTTCTTCCTTTATGTCTTATCATAAATAAAGGAAATTTTTCATGAATAAAATAGTCATGTATAACAAAAAACTGGTTATTATAAAAAAAATATACATTGTGTGACAATATACACATTTTTATTTAATGATTTTCATAAATTTTTAAAGCTCTAATCATAATAGATCTTAGAAATATTAGAATGTAATATGCATGGCATTAAAATCAAAATGGATTGATTATGTTATGATGTGACATAGTTGGTATTAATTCTATTATCTAATGAATATTAATTTAGTAGCTGATCCTAGAGTTTGATTCTAGGGAATTATAAAATATATTGATATATCTTATTGTAATTTATAATAACACCTCACTTTATATAGTTAACCTTATTGACACCCATATTTTTTTGGTTTTTAGTTTTTTTCCAAAACACCCACATTTGTGAGAGAGGATTAATTTCAACCCTCTCTTACAGACTCTTATTAATATAATATTAACTTTTAAAAATATAATTTAATTTTTAAATTAGAAAAAAATTGTAAATGAGTTAAAATATTGAAACAAAATTTACTACATTGTTTTTGGAAATGTTATAAGTTTTATCCCATCATATTTTTAATATCATGAGTCACCATAAATATTTAATGTATGTTCATCATACAATGATCATATTATTAATATATATTGGATAATGATGAATCCAATTAAAAAAAGGTAGAGACTTCCTAAAATAATATGATTATACCCTATGAAACCAACTTATCATTATTTTTAACTATTATAAGAACACATGGATTTCCTCTTGACCAAGCTGAAGCTGAGATTCAATAACTATAGAGTAAGAAGAGTTGTTTTTGGGATAAGTTCATGATCATTAACATCACAACCTAGTTAATGTATACTAAATATCCCTATTAAATTCCCACCATCAAACAACTTAAACTTTAGAAATTATTGATCTAATAATAGGATATGTATCAATTATTCATAGACATATGAATAGATTATATAGAATAAGGTAACATATATCTGAAATTTCATTTTTTTCTAAGATAGAGTTATATGATTTGGAAACTAGATATATATTCCATCAAAACTATAACTAATGTGGGGACACCTTGATGATGCAAAAATCTCATTCTTATATATTAATATAGGAATCACCAATAAATATAAAGATATGAATAAAATATTTTGGTTGGATAAGCTAAAGATGGAGAGAATATAATTTTTATCATGATGCTTGGTGCTACAACAAGTTAAAGTTGAGAAAAACAAGTTTAAGGATATTATGAAACCATTACCCATACAAGAATTGATATGGGAAAACATTACCATTAATTTAATCATAGGAATCCCTAGAATCCCTAATGGAAATAACACAATCTTTGTGGTAGTCAATCACCTTAATAAGTTATCATATTTGATCACTATCAAGGAAGATATATATCTTGGATAAATCTCCATGATATACATAATGGAAGTGGTACAAATACATGGAATAACAATATATATTACAGATGATTGATATTTGAGGTTTATCATAGGGTTATAGAGAATCCTTTATCGAGCGTTGCATATGAATACATGCATCCACGATGATTATCATGTTCAGATAGATGTTCAGACTAAATAAACCACTCGAAATCTAGAGGATATGAAGAGACCAAGTTTAATATATTTAAATGATATTGGTATCAACACCTTACCCTAGAATATATCATTTATAAATATAGTATTCATTAAATAATTAAAATTCCACATTCTAAGTATCTGTATGTGAAGCTATGTTAGACTCTATAATATTGGGATAGTAATGGAGAGTGGAAGTCAATGTAACCTAATCTTAAAGAAGAGATGACATGGAAGGTTCAAACTATTCAGTCAGTTATGAAATCCAAACAAAATATAGAAAAACTAGGTAGAAAATTCTAAATGTTATATAGGGATTAAGGTTAAAGATAAAGTGTTCTGGAAAATATCATTGTGGAAGAAAGTCGGGATGTTTTGGAAGAAGATAATGCATATCCCCTATAAAAACCCGTAAAGTTAATACAATTATATTCATTATTTATTAAATAAAATTACATTTTATTAAGCCTAAAAGATCATGATTCCTAAAGTCATTGGGAAACTATGTATATAACCAAACAAATTGTAATAGAAAAAAAAATGTTACATACAAACTCCACAAACATAGACATTAGTTAAACCAATCCTTAAATACAATATGATATATCATAGGGACATAAATAAGAAATGGGTGAGATATTAATACCAATAAGTTAATAAACAATACATAACATAAGGTAAAATAATACATGGTAGCCAAGAGTCTTATTGAGGTGACATAATAAGTGTGCGAATCGATATATTGAATAATGAGGCATGATATAACATTTAAATATAAATGCAACATGGGAATGTGGAACAAAAATAAATTATTTAACAAACAAAAGTCAATGATTACTACCAAGACAACCTCACATAGAGGAAAGAGTCTCACAATGTATTACGTGATGTCCAAAATCCTATACATGTTGTCTCATGAGTCCAAAACATTACCCAATGAATAGGATTTCAATTTGGGATAACACATAATTTTCATTTCATAAGTATGATTTAGTGTACCACATAGATAATTTAACATAAGACCATATTTCATCACATTTAATACCATTTTAAGGATTTTTTGATACCTACATTGAAATCACCATCATATATATGATAGGTATATCTTGGTGAATACTATTGAGTGGAAAATGGGGATTGTTATTGACTAAAATACTTTGTGGCATTGAAAACATGTTGGATAATTTTGGTTACAAGACAATGTTACTAAATTGTGAATGGAAAGATTTAATTGGAGTGAAAGGGTTGTCTCCCCAAATGGAAATCATATGAATTGATTTAGGGATATTTAAAATCATATTCCAACTTGGAAATTTCAGAACCAAATCCTAAGACAAAGAAAGTTCTTGAATGAATTAGAGAATTAGAGGGTCCATTACTTTCTTCATGGTAAAAGATTAGGTAAATGTCATAAAAACATGGGATAAATGATCTCCCATTATTATAAAACCAAATGGATAGTAATGTTAAGTTTATAAATTCATTAAAACGTAACCAATTAAGATTTAGAAGGATAATGACAAAGAAGGTTAGTGAAAGGAATAGAAGAAATGGAGGTCCCTTTACATGAGAGATAACTTTTAAATTAGTGGGAGGAGCTTTATGAGAGTTTTGGGGAATAATTATAGGTATATTGAGTGGAAAAATAGTATTTTCATTCTTTATGAATTTTGAGTGAAGATTAATGAGATCATTTGTATATTAATATTGAAAATAGAGGATAATTACTTTTAATGTTTAAATTTAGGTTTAGACTACATGACAATGTAATCAAAACCCAAAACATTCATATGATTTTCCCATCGATGAACCTAAATTGGAGTTATTATAATTATTACACAATTCCATTAAACAAAATCATAAAAATAATACAATTTGTGATATACGAGTGAGTCATGTTTAAAAAAGATTTTAAAATAAAATATCATATTTTTTTAGTAGGATTTCTGAAGTGATTTTTAAATTAATAAAATAACATCAAATCCAATTATTTTAATGGGGAAATATAATTTTTCTCTTTTATAAAATTTATGGAATCTATTACATAAACTTTTGTTTAGTATGATGCCATAATACACACCATATATTTATATCTTATTTAATATTGACCAAACAATTAGAATATCTCCAAAAATTAAGAAAAGATCACTATTGGGTAATTTTAACACGCATATTTCAAAAATTATATCATATTATCCTATTAATTTTCCTTATATTTGAATTTAAACAATTTCATAAAAAAAACCATAATTATTAAGAAATACTTATTTTTTGATATTATATTTTTTGACCCATAATAAAATTATTCATGACTTTATAAAATGATAATTAAATTTATATTTAATAAAATTTATTTCCTAATTATATTTTATTAAAAAATTATTTATTATTCAAGTTTGTGAACCAATTAAAAGTTTTTATTTATTGAAACTGTATATTTTCAAAACAAATATACAATTTCTGATTTATCATATAAAAATCCAATTTTCATCCAACACGTTATCTAATCTTTTATAAAGATTTTATAAAAAAGGGTAAATAAAAAATTATATTAAAAATAAAGCATATAAATTCACAATGTTAGGGTCTTGGTACAAAGACCTTTATTATAATATCAGATTCCCTAAGGGTAATGTTTGTGATGGTTAGATTTTATTTGGGATTATCGGTATACATGGTTATGTCTTTGATATTGACGAGCATTAAATTATATTATAAAAGGGTTCTCTCATTATATAGTTATATCTCAGGATGGGATTCGTCAAAGGAAAATCATAATGATTCTATCACCCTCTAAAGTGTTGAAAAATGTAATTCATTGGATATGATCATACTGGTGGAGGTCATAACCTATTTTCCTATGCCAAATGAAATCAATCATAACCATTAACATATACTTATCATAATAATAACAATATAATTGATATATCATCAATGGGTAAGTGTCATAATAGTATTTTAAATCGAACTAGATAAGACTTTCTATGGTACCAAAATAGATGTAAAATATGTGTTTTCTATAATTTCATTTCATAAAATGTCATTTACTTATTTAAAACTACAGTTTCATTCATTGATGTTTTATTAATTTCGATCTAAGATACACTATACACATTGAGATCCATGATTACATCAGGGTTGAAGCCTATCGACTAGTACTATAACCTAACATATATAAATTACTTGACATTCTATATGTATCCCTCTTATGGAAGTACATACCAAATCTCTCATATGTACTGAATCTAGAGGTGGTACCATTGAAGACTGATCATTCATATGAGTAGACTTCAATGAAGATCTAAGGTCCTCAAGAGAAATTTCTATGAAACGATATAACTCGTCATGCCATAGTGATGTTGTGAGACTAAAATTTTTGGGATGAGATGTGGGAACTAATAGAGAAAACGAAATAGAAGTACCCTATTATATTTTAGAGTATGAAATTAAATTTCAATGGTGAAAATTTTAAATTGGGGAAGAATGTAATTAACAGAAATTTTATAAATGAAATTCCCTTTTTATATTATAAAATTTATTATTGAGAAAAGAAATTATATACTAAACATGAACTACTTTAGTTTTTTTACCATTTAAGTGTTATTATATCAGATTTAAAATACTATTAAGAATCATAAAATTAGAATTTGTGGATATTATACTATGATTGTTGGATTAGTACGTATACAGGGTTATGAATAATCAAATTTACATAGATAAAGGAAGTATTTTCATTCACCAATAGGACCATACCATATGAATTCCATTTATCTACGCTTCTAAGAGAGACATCATCACTAGAATTTTCCCTTGACCAAGAACAATCCATTAAAAACCAAATCACGAGAGAAACATATTAATGGTGAAGTTCAAGATTACTGAGATCATGGAACAGACTAGGTACATCAAGCCACCAAAAAAAAGTATCACTACCACACACCTTGCCCTTGGGGAAATCGCTGGTATAATAAAGGGATATGTATTTAACCACAGTAGTGTGAATTTTTAATATATTTTTAATAGAAAAAATATTATATTTATCCATTTTTATGAATAATTTTAAAATGAATGAGTTGGATAAAGATTATATTTTGATTCAATGAAAAAAAGTGTACTTTTTGAAATAGATTATTTCAACCATGAAACTCTTTTTTAATGAATTAAAAAAAATATTTATTATTTTAATGAACTAGTATTATTAAATTGTTTTTATTGAAATATAAATGAAAATTTTATTTTATGAAGTCGAATGTAATTTTTTTAAGGTTCATAAAGTTGTTACTGTAAAACAATTGTATTTTTTTAGTAAAGGGTGATTGATGATTTAAAAGTGTCAATTCTTATATTTATTGAACTATTTGGATAAAATGAAAAATATTTTTTAACTCATCACAAATATATTATTTAATAGTTAGTTTTTTCATAGTTTTATGAGATAATTGATGTTTTTTGTAAAAATTAAATATGGTATAAATATACAGTATTTTTCCCCCCAACACAATGACCCAAAAGTGATTTAATATATTCCATAAAATATATCTGTCTCCAAATATAATGTTTCCTTAAAAATAATTATATTTTTATTTTATTCGATTGATTTTATATGAATGATCTAAAACCTATATTATATTGTATGCTTCTAAAATCATTTCTTTATAAAAAAAACTACCTACCACATTAACAAGGGTTATATTTTAAGTTGTTCGGGTTGTAAATTTTTTAAATAATGGAAACCAGCCATATTTTATATAATCAATGGGGAACAATTGTCGGTTTTACGTTTTTTATTACATTATAATACAGATTCCAAAACATAGGTATGAAAATTAATAAATATTTCTTCATCTCTTTTTTCTATATAAATCAACCCAAACTCCAATTAATATTCACTGAAAACCCTTTTATCATTAAATGACTCTACCATTACCTCTATAGATCCCTCCACATCTTACCCCAAACTCTTATTAATCCATCCAAATCCTTTATAAGATACCTCTCAAGGTATGAAATCCTATCATTATCCTATTATTTATGCACATTATATATATTATTTTCGTTGATTTACATTTTATCATGATGGAATATGTTTTTAAAAATCCATTTTAATTTATTTTTGAAATTCCATGTGATGTGAGACCCCTCTCAATCTCATTTAAACACTCCAATTAACCAGTAAACAGGTCCATTATGATCTTTAAATTATCCTTTGATTTTACCATCCCAATCACTGTTATTTTTAACACCCATCCTTATTTCCAATCCTGAGTATTCACCTAGATTCACATGTCCATCATTGATTATATAATTCCATGTATTTAATCAAAACACCTTAATCATGGTAAATAAATGTACTAATGTCTTCTTATTTTTTAAAATATATGATGCACATTTATCCATGTGGATGATATGAAAATGATGGGTGTGACCAGATAATTATCTAATGCATTGGGTAATGTTTTATCCTTATGAGATATTATGTATGATATTAGGGAGTGAGACTAACCAATTATATTAATTTTTTGAACATTTTATGTTTCCTGAGAATTTATCCTTGACTTTTTTATTATGTCATGTTTTACATTATTTCTACATTCTCATGATTGCTTCTTGGTATCATGTTATTTTATGCCTCATTAATCAGGATTTGGATTCTCAACACTCTTATATTACATTAATTTTTCTCTTTGTGCACATGTACTAATTTATCGATTACATTTTTTAATTCCCTTATTGGGATTTATAGCTCACATCTTTCTTATGTAAGTCCCCATGTTATCCCATGCAGTACTAGATGATCCACATAACATACAGGCATGATATTTTTTTTAAATATTTGTTTTTGTATTGGTATATAAATTTGGTATGTTATGTTCTAAATTTCACACAAACACTTGGCCTCATGATCTTCTGGTTCAAATTATGTTTAATTTGAAGTAATAATTCATGGAATAAGGTGTATTTAATATATGGGTTGACATACATCCTATATAAGTAGTACATGGAATGGTTGGTGGAGATACCTAATTGAAATTTTATTTAGAAGAGTTTATTCCTTTTCAGAAGAAGGAATATGGTTGATGTCCTTCATGATTAACATAACCTATTACTCTAGAAATATAATGTTATCGATATATATATGTTGAAGTTTTTGTGAATGTTTATGATGATAAGAAAAATATATGAGCATTGATTTCTTGATATGATGAGGATGATGATATAAAAGGAATGGGAGAACAAGAATTTAAAAATTGGGGTGTGAGAGTGTAAAATCATTGTTAGAGTGGTTTTAGGTCACCAATGATTATATTTATATGATATTGTGTTCTTACATTGATTCCAATACTTGGTGAGTTATCCTTATTAAGGATGGGAATTGGTAGTTAACCTTGTAGGTGCTTATTTGTTCGGCTAATTATTCACAAGGGAACTATCATTCTCTAGTAAAATTTTCATGAGTGTCCCTTAGGAGGATCTTGATAAGTATACATTTTATTCACAAAAAATATATATATAAACAATTTTTAGCTCATCCAGAGGGTTTGGTAACTAATATAAACTGTACTAGTATAAAGCGGAGAGTTATTTTTTGTGCTTCTACCTAGATGTATTTTTGTTCTTTATATTTTTATAGATTTCATTGTTTACACAATTCATTAATTATAGTATATTATTTTCATGTGATACCGTTTTGATTTATGTAATGTTTTTTTGCGGTTCTCATTTTATCTCTCATTCCTAACTTCATATATAAATGGTAATGCCTCTAATTTTTTTATTTCATACCCTTGATGTCAATTTCGAAATCATGGCCTATGGGGGGAGGGATTTGGGGAAAAGTAATTCCCTTTATTTCTAACCTAGTAGGTATACCAGTGGATGGTTCCATGATATTGTAATATCCAATATAATTGTTAATTGATAATATTATTAATGGGGATTATAAACTAGTGATTAATTCATGGGTTGGTAGGGAATAATTGTCACTTTAACATGGTACCTAAAATACACATTCAAACCTTATATGAAATTGGGGTTTAGATCCCCCTTGAGATCTAAATCAAGGGAATTAATCTTTTTAATCCTACTATGTGAAGTGATTCTACATGGGGGGTAAATAACAATGTGATGCACATGGGTCATGCTTGGCTGCACATTTTTTGAACCATTTTTTATTTGAAAAAATGAAATGAATATATGAAATGAATTTGGTTAAAACAATTTCAATATTTTGGGATCATAATTATATTCATAGATATAAAGATTGTGGATTATGAACACCCACATGTGGTGTAGGCCAGAGAGGTTCAACATGATGATCTGCTTAACTATCATAGGGTTCCCCCGACTAGGGAGGCTGAGTTGTGGAAGCGAATGTTTAAAAATTTATATCATCATTGTTTTCTGTATTATTAGTTGTGTGTATTTGAAATATAGATATAGAATTAGATAGATTATAGGTAAATAATATTCAATATAATTCATGTCCATGTTGAGTATTGGGTTCTGCTTGCTGTAAGTCAAATGAGAGGAGTAACCCATTAGAAGTAGACAGTGTATCTCAAGGTCAGAAATAATTAGATGTCTTTTATGAATATTTCTAGAAGGAGTTAATTTTGGAGTCTCTATATATGAAATGTGGTTATCAATGTAGTTTTATATTATCACCCTCTAGATTGTGAGTATGAGCATGGAAGAGATCTAGATTAGGTTCAATTATATTCTTTATTTCTCGGCTGATCTTTTTTGTATTGTTGATTATGAAACAAGGAATTTTTAGGAGGCTTTATTCATAGCTATTAAATTTTTGTTCATCCCATTCACTTTTAGTATGTACTTTTAGCTGAATAAGAATGGTGAGGTGATCAATATTATTAATTCTAAGGGATTTTAGCAAAGTCCTTCTGGAGGAAGGGCTTCGAATGGAGGGGATATAATGTTAAGGATGTTGAGGTTGTGTCTATTAGATATTTGAACCCATTACATTACATCCCTATTTTATTTGGAATACAATTCATATTTATCTACGGAGAGTTTTATGTTCATGTATTTTAGTTATAAAGGCTGTAGATAATGATAAAGGATGTTCGCATGAACCATGGAATGTTAGTTTGGTATGGGTAGTTAGCTTATGTATACAACTCTTCATAACATTTCTCATTTTATATTATAGTATCAAATGAAGTTGGAGTATCTTAAACCATAATGGAAATATTCCTATGTTCTGTTAAGAGGAGACAAATATATTATGGGTCAACCTCACCACATAACATTCTCCCAGGGACCTAGAGAAAAGTGTGGACATGGAGGTTCATTATAGCAGGGTAGGGGAAGAAATTCATTATGAATGGGTGGTTTCATAACATCATAGTTTATTCAATAGCGAGTCTAGGTATCATTTCAATGTATGGTTTTCTTATATTGTATATTTTTTATACATTTTTTTGATACAAGAGTAGTAAATAAATTCAGATTGAATTCATTACACTTGTTTATGAAAAAAAAGGTGGGAATGATACTAGTGTTTTCATTATAGAATAAACATTCAATAGTTTAGCTAGGGATATTTGATGTGTTCAAGGGATGTAAACTAAAGTTAATGTTGAAACTCTTAGTTATAAAATTCTAACTTTGTCTGACTGAACCTAATGATGCCATCCTAATAATTTTAAAAGGGGAGTGAATTTTTGGTGTGGGGGGAAAAGTTTTGGTGTTTTATGGATAGTGATATATAAAAATATGACAATGGTGGTTAGAGTTATTATTGTTATAGATACACACTGCACTCATTGATATTTTGGATGATTATGAAATGGAATTTATTATGGTCATTGATGGGTGTCCAAACACATTCCTTTAGAATGTTTCTACCCTTCCCGTTGATGTGATTTAATGTTTGTTATGGTGGTGTAATCTACTTCTTCACTAACTAATGGAACAATATTTTATGAAACATTATACACTATGAAAACTCAGAATATATGTTGTTTATTTGATGTATAAGGGATTAATAAAGCATAGTGTACCTCGTCGGGTTTCCCCATTATTATTTTATAACACGGAATACTGTGTTTTGTCATTTTTTATTTATTATTGATGAGTAAATTTAGTGACAGGGAAAAATCGATATCTCATTCCAAGGATAAATGAATATTTGATCATATTATGGGCACCATCTATTTTAAATATTTTGATATATAGTCTAGATATCATTACATGTGGATTAAGGAAGAGGAAATTCTTATGATCACTTTTCAATGCTGTTATGGGAACATCAAGTGTGTATTAATTCCATTCAGTGTCAAAATTATAGAATCTATGTTAATGGTAGTTATGAACTTCATGTTCAGTGAGTTATTGGACTAGTTTTTTTATGTTTATATTTTAAATCATCATATTCTCAAAACTAGTGGAATAAAATTTAGAAAACACAGAGTGGGGTGACATCCTTAATCTTCAACATCAACATAATTATAGAAATATGTATAAGTGCATGATTTAAATGTGGGTGGTTCAATTCCTTATACATGTCTTATCTCAAATATGAGAGGAAGTGGATCAACTAATTATTATGCTATTTGATTCATGGATTACACCTATGAATATTTTTGAGTTCTTTAGATTATAACGCCATAAAGGATATTATGGAGGTTCAAGTATTGATTCTCTTGAGTCATATAGTTATTCAAAGGATTTACTAAGAATATCTAATCCTTTATATATATTGAATTATTCCAGTAGGTTTTTGATAGTCTCAATGATTAGTTTATTAGGGATCACATTCTCTCAATATTAGAGGAATAAATTATGTTTATAGTCTTTTAAAATTTATTCAGTCTTGTTTTCAGGTATGTTGGGACATATTTTAGGGAAGTGATCTCTTATATTTCTAGGATGATATGTCCCCATGATCATAAATATGAAAAAATGACCTTGATTTAGTGGTTTTATTTTTTCCCTAAATTGGTGGAAATATTACTCATAGGGGTGTTCTTTTTAGTCTTCATGGATGACAAGAACATGAGGTATTTATTCTCTTAGTGGGAATTGAACTTACAATAGTGTAGTTGGATGAATATTCTCTTGGACTATGAATTTTAAATCTTCTACATCCCAATAAAAGAAAATGTTTTTAAATAATTATTGGGTTAGATGTTTTAAATTGATGTTGTTAAAGAATTTGATAATTCATATATAGAAATATATCTGATAATGATCATACACCATGATGTAAAGGATTATAATGAAGTTTATTTTTTAATAGAATTGTGGGTAATCATATTTTTAGTGGTAGGTGTATGAATCTTTGTAGATTAAATCCAAGGTAGAGGTAATGTAAGCCTATTTAATTCATAGGGAAATTTTAGAAGGTATGTTTAAGGATTATAACCATTGGATATAATTCTAGGTTAGTTTGTTTGTCCAGTTGGTGATGTGAGTGATGGTCATTAATAAGTTCCATAGATCCCATATAACAGTGAATCTAGGTGACTCAATGAATTATCAGGAATTGAGAATGAATATTTTATTTCCAAGAATGAATAGGTTGGTACTATTTTTCATGTATCATAGATAGGTCTTCCAGTAGGTGAAAGTGGACCATCGAGTTCTTGGTTGTTTGTAGTAGTCATCTGATGTACCCAAGTGTATGTGAAAGGACATATTGATGTAATTATTTTCTAGGTATCCATAAAAATATGAAGAGTGTATTTTTATTTAGTTTATAATGGGTTTTTGTAACGAATCTCTTTATTTACAAGTAATTAAGGATTCATATGTCATAGATTATATAGTGAGATAATATGTGTATGCTATAGTGAAGCTCCATGGGGATCCAAGGAAAATAATTTATGACTAATGTCGTTTTTTACTAATGACTTTGGGGAGGAATTCACCATGTGGCGTAATCCTAGTTACAACTCTGCATAAGATTATTCCCACAGATTTATGTAATGGAATGGAGAACTATATAACCATGTATAATATATTACAGACCTGTATCATTGATTAGTATGGTCTCTTACCAGAGTACATTATATTATTAGAGTTTCATCACAATAATATTTATCACTCATCAAGAGTCATGGTCCACTATAAGGATTTTAATAGGAGAATTATTATATCATCAGTGTGCTAGACCAATATTAGAGAGTTGAATATTTTGGGAATATAAATAATGTTGTTCCGAACCAAGAATTATGTGGTGATTTTAGAGCAGATGAATGATGTTCTTGACTGTTAGATGATTTGTGATAATCAGTGGTGGTTAACACTTTATATTGGGGATGTTATGTTTTTAAGGGTTCTAATCATCACAGGTAGAAATATTTTGGTCATGGGTGCAATCCTTCTTTCTATTTTTTGGAGTTTTCATGTAGTTGGAATACTCTATGGATGTTGTGTATCAATTATCACTTTTTATATAGATTAGATAAAAACATTATTACTTCCATGTTTCATAACATAAATGATATCCTCAATATTGTTTACATATCATCGACTAAGTAGAGATGAATGTTAAAGATTATGAGATCTTTGTGGAGTTATCTATGGGGATCTAGTACCACTAGGAGAAGGTGTTGTATAATAATTATATTCCTTTGGATTGTTTCCTCAATTAGAAAAATTTTTTGGATGAGAGAACATGGAATTGAAGTTTGAAATGAAATATCAATATCATGTTTTTTTATTTTTGGTATTTTTGAGATGTTATATTTTTTATTTTCCTTAATATAGTTCTTCCAGATGAGTTTGTTTCCATATTTAGAGGTATTTCTGATTAAAGTGTCTTTATGTTCCGCATTCTTTTATTAGGATGGTGTTGTTATGATTTAGTAGGTTACTTGATATGTATTTTAGTGGGTAGTTGTTTATTTTTCATTTTTTATTTCTATGGCTGGTTTAATATTATCAAAGTGATGAATTTTTTTATATGTATCTGATGCAAGATGAATGATTTTCTAGATTGCTCTATTTATATTTAACTAGGGATTGGAGGCCTTAGGAGGGAGTTCAAAGGTGTTTTAATGGTTGGATAAGAGTTCCTTTAATTAAAATTTTCATTCAATTATATTTTCTATACCATTATATAAGTCACACATCAATGTAGATTCAATTCATTAATTTTTCTTTTTAATTTTAGTAACCCATGTGACATAAGGGTAAACCCTTTTTTGGTTAACTGTTTGAAGAGAATTTCATCCTCACACCAGGGTATCTCAGTAATATGTGATGGTATATGTATTTCATTAGTTTAAGGACTTTGGATGTTTGTGAATTGTATCACAAATGGTAAATCATTTTAGAGATGGATTCACGGTTCTTGGTGCACTATAGAGGAAAAACGTTATGGTCTATAAACCACATCATGGGAAGAGGATGTATTGAAATGAGAAGTGATGTCTCACCACAACATAGTGACTGCATGTAGTGTAGTTTAACATGAAAGGAATGTATCATATACTATAATGTTTGAGCATGTTGTGGAGATGATGTGGTGTTTAGCACAACGATCATAGAGAGAGGATTTAGGGAAAATAATGAGAAGGGGTATCTATGTCACAGTCTTAAGTGGGAAATGTTAAAAGATCTAATTTAATTATACCATCCCGTAGCCCATTGCATATTGGTGAAAAAGTAATTGGAAATGGGTATTAAGGTTTGAAATATTTGGGTGCATAAAAGTTATTATAATATTATTTTCCTATGACAACAGGGAACTATGTTGTTGCGATAGTTCATATTGACATGGAATGGGACTTCACGTTTCCTCTATAAGTATATCATAGACAAATCCTTGGTTTTTTTATTCTTGTAATATGAAAACTAATTAAACACTAGTCCCCTCAACATTATCTATCCACCAATTCAGAGGGACAAAAAATTTTTGTTCATTGAAATCATTCCCCTTTTGATCAAGTAATTATTCTCTACTCCTATAATATTGATCATTACTAATTTATTATAGAGGATAAATTTATAGAGTTACCTTGTTTGAATATTTTAATCGATAATTTGTTGATTATAATTTTTTTTCTATTTAGGTTCTAGGGTATTTCCATTAGTTTTAGTGGAATTTGATTCTTTGATTCATCAATTGTGAGTGGTGTTCCTAGATAATCATCAAATTGGGCTATGTTATTCCAAAATCTCTCATTTATTTTGTAAAACCATGGTTTTGTCATATTATTTTCATTGGGATATTAGTATAAATTTACATTAGAAGATAAATAATTGGGAATGTGGAAAATAAATCAAAGGGAAGAACAACACATGTGTCTATATATATTCATATATTATTTTCATGTGTTATTTCTACAAAAACATATATGTATTAATGAAAGATATTATTAAATAAGAATAAATAAAATTATTGAATAAGTTGAAAATCTAAAGGAAATAGATACAGTGTGAAGTTTAATATTTAAATGGAACACTTACACCTTTATTGAAGAATTATTACATTTTTTTAACTTTTGATCCCCTTTCTACATTGAATTATTTCACATGAAACATTTCATATTTTCGTCTTTAAAAACTAAAATCACAACTCAATAATTAATAATTATCATATTTTGAAATAAAATAGGTTTTTGGTATAATTTTTTTGATGTGGTGTTTGTTCTGGCCATTATATTGTATATTCATGGAACTTAGTGTTGTTTTTGGTGTTTTTGTTGTTGTTTGAGTGTGGATATGATATGCCATCTGTATGGATAGAGATTTTGGTGTATTGGGGATCTATTTGGTTAAGGGAGGGAGAGATATGTTGTGTTATATAGTTGTCATTTTATATGTGTAAGTTCTAGATGGTACGATGAGAGGTTTTGTTGGCAATTCTATAAATTATGGGGTTTAATGGTTTAATAATTAATATGGAATAAGGTTATTAAGATTGAATTAGTTGTCCTAAAAATAGTTATGAAATGAAATATAATAAATATAAATGTGGGTCCATAAAAATTCAGGTATTGGATTGTTAGTGTTTTGTCATAAAATATAAGAAATAAATGACAAATGAATGTTATATGGATGATAAATTGCCATCATGAAATTAGTAGAATATATATTTAATTGAGAAGTGATCGATGGATTGTTAACAATTTTTTTGGGTTTATGGTTGGTTATTTTTATGATTTAGTGATTGTTTTTGATGATTAGTGGTGATGAAATTGTTGGTTAATTATAGTTTTATGTGAAATATTTGTCTGCATGGCTAGGATATTTCATGTGTGTGATTTCATTTTTTTTTTTTTTGTGTTTTTTAAAATTACCCCACCTAAGTGGGAAAAATATATCAACACCTAAAGTCTTTGGATTTTAAATATTTTCACTATCATCAATGTTGTTAAGGGAGGATGGTCGGCTACCACCTATTCCCCAATATTCCTTGAATAATATTACATGTCACAATTGTTGGAGATTGAATGTCGTGATGTTATTTAGTGGGGGTAGTGAATAGTGGGAGGATGAAACATAGTTGTTGTAATTCATGTTAATGATACCCTACGATGCTAGAATTACATTTTAATTAATTTTAAAGTGGTGACGTTATGATTCATGGTTAAGATTAATGGAAATATTTTAGAGTAGGACTTTCCTGATATGATGATAATGATGATATCGAAGGAATATGATTGCATGACATCAGAAGTTGGGGTGTTATAGTAGTAATCCATGAGGTTAAATGTTTCAATTAGATATGATTATATTTTTTTTGATATTATTTCCGTAAATTCTGAGTGAGGATTAATGAGTAGATCTTATTGAGGACATGAATGTGTAGATGAACCAGATGGTGCTAGTTGGTTATACTACTCATTCAGTAGAGAATTAAAATGTAATTCTCAACATTTTATTTGAGATCCAAATTAGGATCCTACCATGTATATTGGTTTTCCACTCTACGTATATAGAAAACTACTTTTGAGGTAATAATGATGGTTTTGGTGATCGAATTGGAACATAATAAATTGGAATAGAGAGTTAGTGATGGTGCTGGTGCGTATGATTATTTTACAACTTTATATTTTTTTTGGAGACAATGTGTATTTTAAATTCATACATTTTTTTATAGGATATTGTTTTATTTTATATTATGTTGTTGTGTTTGGGGTTACTCATATTTTCAATTATTTATAAAATAATATATAGTAGATAATATCTTCAATTATCTGTTCTATAACATCAGTTCTAGTCTCACACCCATGGAATATTAGTCATGGGATCTAGTAGTAATTATTTCAATTCATTTCCATCCAAGGATATGTACCAATGGAAGGGGGGGTTTATAGAATTATTTTAAAATAAGTATTTTAGAAAAAAATTGGAAGCCTTTTCAGATAGATTGAAATTGGGTTTGTTCATTAAAAATCAAGACAAGAGTAAGATTCTAGAGCTATTTTAAGGTCGAGTATTTAAAATTTCACATGTACCATGATTATTACAATTTTACTAAATTGATGATGAATAATTTCAATGGTTTTTTTCTTTATTAGTTATACTCAATATTGAATATGTACAATGCATTAAAAATGTTCTATAAAATAATATATAATGTTTCCATATTTTTATAGAAGGGGATGTAAAAGATAGAAAATACTGACTCAAATGAATATGTGGGAAATGAGGATATGTTATTAATTTTCTAATAATCAATCATTATTGGGAGATAAAGTAAGGGGGTTGAGTAAAATAATTGGGATGGATTTTTAAAGTTATTTTCATATTAAAATTACGAATAAAATTATTTATTATCATTTTAAATTCATTAACCCAAAAGGCATTTTGTTCTGGTTAATGGAATTGTTTTTCTATTTTTTAGATTATTTCTTTGATAAAAAGTAATTGACCAGGTATGAGTGGATGCAATTAGTATATTTAATTGATTTTTTTAATTTAGTATTTAATGTCTTTCTATATTTGTTTTTTGGGATAATGTATATATATATATATAATAATGTATTAATTTTTATATTTTGTAAATAAAATTATCTTATTGATATTTAATATTCGAAAATTTAAAAGTAATAATATTATTTTAGAAAATTATTTATGTTTAATTTTATAATTTCTTTTAAAAACAATGTACCTTGATGTAATGTATTTATGGAAGCTATATTTTTATAGTGCACTATAACTTCCTTCATGGGGGATAGTGATCAAATCCATTATCTATAATTCATTAGGGACTACAAATTCTGCCATGGTGTACTATGATCCAATATAGAATCGTCAATATATAATGGGATGTGAATTCATTAATTGTTGATCATGATTCAATTAAACATTTATTATTTGTCCCCTTCGACTACACTGATTGACCATTGGCTTCATATTTCTATTTTAAATCTCTAACATTCTTTCTCATGGAGTATATATAATTATTTACACTCAAACAAATAAATTCAATTCAATGCTATCACAAAGATTATGTAGTAATTGATTAATATAGGAGACCTCAGTGATAAAGATAATTAACATGGAATGACATGGTATTTATCATTAATTTTTGGTTTATGCTATCTAAAGTAATATGGGTTGTGGGTTTATATATGATACTCATGGTTTTCATGAAAAGAGGGGAAATATTTATAAATGAAATGCATTAAAAAATTATGTATCTTTGATATAAACATACTCATAGAACCATTTTTTTAAGAGGGAGGATGTAATAGTAGAATACTAACTTATAAATATTCATGATAAAAAATTAGGAAAATCTGGATCCCTTTAAAATAATGTTAAAGACCAAGTGGTGCATGATAAGTAAATGTAATCGATAAATTATGAGGTATGTGTAGAATGATGAAAAATAGTGTAATATTGTACAAATTTTATCTAGATTAATTAACAATCCATATAAAAAATCTAAATTGATCATGATCCATTTTTTGTGATCTGATAGTCAATGGAGGATGATGAAGCAACTTATAAAAAATTACTCCAATAGTGATAAAAAATACACATCGATTACATGGAATCATCATATGGTTTGGTAATGTTCGATATATAAATAGAGTTTAAAAATTGTGTTATATAAATATATTTTGGTCACTTATCCTAGAGGAAGGGGATTTGCAGGTGAAAGGGGAGGAGTCAAATCCATAACCACCATTGGTGAATCATTCTTGATTATTATTTAAACATATTTTCTTTTATGATATTTATAAACGAAAATTATAGTGGGTATATGGTAATGTTAAGGTTTTGATCCCTATATTTTATTGATTAAATTAAATATACTACATTTATTTCTTTTGATTATAATTATTCACCAACTCAAATTACCTAGTGAATGGAACATAAGGATGGATGAATTAGTGATAGTCTAAGTAAATATTAAGCACTAAAAGTATATAATGATACTCTTAGGTAACATTTCCACCAATGAAACCATGAAAGAAATAGATTTTGTGCCGATAGAATTGAAATCTCTTAGTGAGGCTTGTATATGAAGTCTAATAGTTCTCCACAATTTCATAAAGAAGAAATTTTTATCAATAGATATCTCAATGTATTGAGTGAACATGATGGATATGGTCAAATGTATTGTTGTGATAGATCCATTAATCAGTAAAAGAAACTCTATTTCCAATTGTTACATCATTATCTCATTGAAAAATTATATGTAGTACTCGTTTATACACACCACAAATTTTCTTGATTAATACAGAAAATAGTTTTATTTTTATACAATATATGACAAAACATTTATCTTATATCCTATTTTTTGATAATTTAATATAAATTATGACTGGATATAATCTATAACTATGAATTTATAATAGAAATTAGAGTGGTTGTGTGGTTGTAATCTTGAGAAGTTATAAAAAATTAAAATTTACCACAACACATTATAATAAAGGACTATTATTTCATTAAATTTTATATTTTTAAATAGTGTATTTAAATAATTTTTATTAACTATTTAAGGATTATTTATTATTATAACTTATAAAATTTATTATGTTCGCATACCCTCATTCTCATCTTATGCACTTTGGTTTCAATGATTTTTATTTGTTTTATTACCCTTAATATTCTTCTGATCTCAGCTATTTTCTATAATTCCATTCAATAATATATAAAGAAAAGTGTAAAATATGACATTTCTTCGAATGGTTCTACCGGGTAATGAATATGAAAAAATATTCATGATTTTGTAAAATAACATGTTTATTTATCTAGTCTCCAATGAAATTTATCCATTCTTTCAATGATTTTGTGAAATTTATTGATGAAATGTTTAATTTAGGTAATGGATGAAAATTATCTACGTTTCATTATTAGTTTATCATAATTTATATCAAATAAAATGAGTACTCATTTTATTTCAAGAACCATACCCAACAGTGTGTGTATTGGGTGCTTTAAACATCCCTCACACAGATATAAACTCATCCATATTGGAATAAAAAACCAGTATGTATGCATATAATGCATGATCCTACTAAGACATATCAAATGTTTTCTCTAAGGTAGTATATCTAATCCATTAATAATTAATATATTAGTTAACTTCTATATAAACACAATTTTCATCAACATTATATCAAAGTCAACTATTTATTTCTCACATGAATTTTTCGATCCAAAATTGAAAATATCTATATCCACTATAAATTTAACTAAATTATAATTAATATATATTTGAATTTAAGATAAAATATTTTTTCCATTGTAACCCATCACCCCCAAACACAATTCAAATATATAGGAATAGTCCCAATATATAATTAATAAATATTATTTATGTTTGTATTAACATGTTATCTATGGATATCAATAAATTAAAAACCATTCACCCTAATATTAATATTTTTTGTGAAGTGAAGTAGTATTGAAAACTCAATATTTATAGATATTTTATGTGATGACATTAAATACAATATACTGTAAAGCTCAAGGTGATTAAATTTTACCCACTACCTAAGTGAATGATGATTCTAATCCAAGAAAAATAGAGTGAATGATCTTTTAATTAAAGAATATTCATCCTCATAATACTGAGTATTTATTTTTTTTAAATATAAATTCACATAATCAAAATGATTGAATGGGAACTATTAAAAAATGTGACATGGATGGAGAATGAGTTATTAAGTACAATTATGTTTGATACATCTACACTAATAAATAAGGGATATAAAAAAGAAATTTTTCATTTATGTTTTCCCACATGAGATCTCACAAAGAAGTATCAAACTTCATCTATATGTTTTATTCTCTTGTATATATTTTGAGGATTATAGTTTTTTTATTTCATCAAATATTGTAAATTTTTATGTCACTATTTGGATTGTACGTTTTATGAGAATAATTGTAATTAGAGTGTTCTATCCATTAATAAATATATTATATTAAAATCATAGCTACAAATATTTCATTCTATATATATTTTATTAGTCATTAATGATTCATTTATGGAAACTATAGTTATGGTTCTTTTTTTTATGTTTCAATATTTCTTATGGTTTTAAAATATCTTCCAATAAATGAACTATACCAAAAAATTAAGCTAATTTTCCACTTGGAATTTTAATATCATTGAATCTATATAAAAAAATTCTTTTTCTGGTTTTTTATCTAAAGCATCTTTTGTTAATTGTTTTGACTATGTTTATTTATAGAGAACATGATTAACCAAATAATCTGATAACTTAACTGGATATAGGTAAGTAGAAGTTTTTATGGTTTACATGGATAATCCATGATCCTAGTTACATAATTGGGAAATTATTTGAAATTATAGAATGTATCCAAGGTCCCCTATCGTCATATCATTGATTTTTATATTCATTTCCAGATGACATTGGCCTTCCACTACTCGATGCTTCGGTTTGACCACTATTCATTTTATAAATTTTCCATTGTTTTCCATTACATTCCCTCATTATTAATCACTATTTGGTACTTCAAGGATTACATTTTAACATTTAAAATTCTATTATCACCCAGTTTAAAAAAAAATATCACCATTTATCATGGTCTAATAATAGTTTTGAATTTAAAATAGCCATAGAAAATACCTCATTACTTTTGGGGTTTCCAGTTTACTATATATTTATATTGGATATTAAATATTTTTAAAGGGAATTATGAAAATAATAATAACATTATCTATAAAAAAACACTGAATAAAATTAAATATATACACTTTTTTATAATATTTGATATATTATCTGAGAGAATTAATGTAGTAGTTTAATATTCCTCTATAAATTTCACCATAGTTACACATAGTTATGGAATTTTTATTGATTTAGTGTCTAGAATCCCATATTAGATTAATGAAATATTATATTCTAAAATTTGATCATCTCTCCCCAATGTCTCCATCTTAATATATGATATTATAATTATAAAAATAAACTAATTTTTCATTATTATACCTTAATCGATTCTTAGGACATCCATTAACATATCATCAAACACTTTCCACTTTAATAATATTTTTTCCCTTTAGGATTATTTGGTATCACTCACATAAATTAAAAACATAACCAATTTATGGTATAAATGGTTTGAAATACAAAAATATTATAATATATGTTATATAATATCTTTTATATACACTATTTCCATCATCATCAAAATAAAATTTCATACAAATAGAAACAAAATAAAAAAACGAATGAAACAACCATTTGAAATATCTTAATTAACTCAATATAATATTTTTCAAATAAAATGAATATTTACATATTCAAATCTATCATTTATTATCCAATGAAAAATTGTATCTAAACTATTATTTTCAAATTTAATTCATGTTTCAAATAATAATTTATCACGATATTTAATGTCATTCCGATGAAACATTTTTAATATAAATACCTGATCATAATTAGTGGGATAATTATTTTTTTGTGAATATTTATTTTATTAATTTTCAATTTTTAATTTCATATTCATCATGAACATATAATTATTTTCATATTACACTTTTTGATATTTTTATTCCATAGGTTACATTAATTTTATTAACAATCATATTTTTCGAACATCTTGTATAAATCGATGTTATTATTTTATGTTCACATCGTCACCATGGTCAAAATATAAATTTTATGTCAATTTATGTAGTTTAATTATTTAAAAATATTGTTATAATGAAATGTAATTAAATGAAACAATTATTTGTATCATGTTGTTGCCCAGAAATCCGCTCAAACAAGGATCTCAATAAGACAATGGAAGAACCTGGAGGGTGTTCCCACCCCATGGGTTGGTAACTAGAACAGAAGAATATAAAAAGATACCAGAGGGAATAAATTCCCTAACATGAGAAACCAACAAGGAATACATATTGGGAAAGATAACGAGAATGAAAACTCACCATAACTAATAACCAATAATAGTGGGGATATAACAAAGGCAATAATCCAAAACGAAGGTATATGTTTAAAAACATAATAAATGTATTACAAAACTACATATATCTACTCTATGGTATATTTGGCTAACATCCCACCATCTCACCACTAGATACCCATTACCAATTTAGATTAAACCTTATCATCTTACCACAGTTTCTTTCCCATTCTTCCATCTGATAAATCAAGGCCAAAAATCCCCCAAGGGAGTGTGTAAACAACTCTCCATAGGATCCCAACCAAATGTTATATTAATGTTTTCTATTAAATAATAAAAATATGATCAATTAACGAAAAAAATTTATGATATATATTTACACATATTTATCAAAAAAATTGTAAAATAATTTCCGATTTCTATAGTTATATAAAAGATTATATTTAACATAGGTCAATGATAATTTTCAAAAAAAAAGTATTGAATCATGCTTATTTATATTAACAAGCCCATATAAAAAGAGAATAAAAAATAAGAGAAAAATGGTAATCAACCATCAGATAACATAGGTCTGGGCCAGTTAGGTCTCTCACACCTAAGTAATTATGTCAATACATAGTGTGAAAAAATTTCCCTTGAATAAAAAGACCTAAGAAATAGAGAAAAACTCCATATATGAAACCCTTACAGTGTTATAGAATCAATTCTCTAGATTAATAGGTCCTTGGTAATAGAGGATAACCCCATGAGTGAAACCCCTGGGGTTTTACGTATAATTCCAAATACTAAAACCCCCTATTTGTTCCCCAAGGATCCGATTTTCTTTATATTTCCAGATGATTCAATAATATTATGACATTTCATAAAATAATTTCCAAAAAAACATTTCTCTATTAAAACAATGATTTAAAAACCAATTCCTTAAACCATTTTAGGGTTCTTTGAAAACCTCCTTTTACCAAAACAAGGGTAAAACCATATTGTCAAAAAATATTTAATAATACATTTCATAATGTTAAATAATCATTTCAATAATAATTTTTAATCAACTTATAAAATCTGATATCTAGTGTTAAAAATCATATAATAGTTACAGAACCAACTACAGTATATATGGGTTCACACAAAAACAATAACGAGATCCACACACCGATAAGAAGGGGAAAATTAAATAATGATAAATGAGGGATTATACATCGATTCCCACCTCTTATACTCATGTTTATATAAATACAAGGTAACTAGAGAAAATAGGTGATCAAAACGTTCATTGAATATAAGATCTATACCATACCAAATAAGATCCATCCCATTATAACCAAAAATAGATGGGATTAATTCAATTAAAACTATATTTTAGTATATTGAAATTTAAAAAAGAGACGAAGAACATTGAATAGATTTCAAAATTTTATCAAAAAAATCTACAATTCAAAATTTTAGAATGGGAATGGTTAAGTAAGGATTAATTATAGGGAAATCCAAGTGAAGGTATATTAAAACTCTTTTCATGAGTATCCTATATGTTTCCAAAATAAATTCTAACATCTTCCCCCAAAATTGGTGGCTAATTTTACCATGTGAACTCTAAAAACAAATGAAACTATAATGTGTTTTAGGTTCACCATACCAATGGTGGTCTCGATCACACCACGACCTGCATCCTGAAACACCCAATGAAAAAATGGTGGCCCAAAAACATTAGATTTTTGGGCTGACCATGTTTTCCCCCATGCTATGGTGGGTCCATATTGGTCATGCTACACAGGTCAACCACCAATGTGCACTACAATGGACATTCACTACAGTGGAAAAGGTGGACTTTCCTATAGCATACATGAATCACTAAGGAGAAAAAAATATTGGACTAAGACATGGTATAGCCCGTTTTGTACTATGAAAAGCCTAACATACATGATTAATCAACTGAAAGCAACAGACACTCCATGAACCTATATGAAACCATACTAAAGCTAAAAAATAAAACATACCTCAATTTAGAATTTGAAAATTTTAGTCAAAGAAATATTTGCAAGTATCTCTTGAAAATTAACACCGATAATTTTAGAATACAAATTATATACTAAAAAAATATTGTTTGGACCCCAATCTAATTTAATTGAGTTTATATCAGGGAGAACAAATATACCAATTTTATTATACTCGATGGGATATGACACTAAATTCCATGTATCTATTTTCTCCAATTATTTCAAATCATTATTCATGGTATCTATCAGAGCATCTTATTGCAATGATTAATAAATAAAATTTATAACATTGTGAATCTTTAGAGTGGTATCATGGTTATTTTATAATTTTATATTTGTTGGAAAACATTGAAAATATTTTTTTAATTAAATTATTTAGATCAATACATTTAATAAACCTTTAAACCATTATTGTCTTTAATTTCCCATCTTATTACATACTAAATACAATAGAATCATCTTCTTCATTATTTAGTTATCCACCAACTATAATTTATATACATATCCATTTTGAGCATTGATCATAATTCTATTAAATATCATCCATAGTTTACACTGAAAATATTTTATATGAATCATCATTTATAAGTATTACAATAACATTTTCCAAGGTATTACTTGAATTTTTGTGGTATCATACCTAAAAAATTACTTCATCGGCCTATTAATTAGATTTTCCAGAATATATTCATTTTGAATTTACAAATCATGTGATACTAAATACATTAGAAATATTCACTTTTGTTATTTTACCAAACTAGAACTTCAAATTCATCATGATAACATATAGTCAACATGAACTGGTATTTTGAATATACACTTTTATATCTCTATTCAATCATCAAATGGTTTTTGAATGTCCATAGTTAATGAAAATAATTTATTGATTATTACATTTCAAAAAATAAAATTTATAGAAAAAAATATAGGTAGATAAATATATTTAGTATTTTATAATTTGTAATATATGATTTAAAATAATTTTTTAGATACTATTAAATAATATCTACCCAAAATTTATTGATAACATGACTATTTTTCTTCTCTAATGTTTTTGTAAAATATTTAAAATATTTAAATTATATTACATTAATTGATATAAAAATAACACAAGTAAATATAGAATAATAATAAAAAATTACCAATTAATTATCTCAATTGGTTGATATCCAACTAATATGACCCCACAAATTGGAATAAATATGTTTAAATTACCTTGTCCTGTTGATATTTTTCATTATTTTCATTGAGTAAAAATATAATGATCATAAATATATCATATTTTGTTGATCTATTTTGAATAAATTTTTGAATATTTATCACTATATGATGAAAATATAGTATTAAAATCATTTAGTAAATGTGGTAATTTTTCTAATGATAAATCAAATTTTTATCGTTCCTACTCTCGAAGTAATGATTATTCTCATCCAATATTTGAAATATAGTATCTTTTGATAATTATATGCATAGTATGGTTATTATATTGTTAAATCATCCAAAAACACATATAATAATCATATATATGACATCACTATTATTATAAAATTTTTTGTAAGAACACAAAATATCATTTATTAGTCCATCTATAAAAAACATTATTTAAGATAAAACTTTTATATTTAATTTTTGTGGACCTAGATCCTCTCATATTGTGTGAATAATCATTGATGAATGTTACAGATCATATATCACAAAGTCTCCCAAATCTCCATTATTCATGAAATTATTTTTTTAAAATTATCATCATTAGGATGAGTAATTTTTGAATTTTATTATAAATACGATTTAAAAATTATTTCAAAAATGAGTGATGTTCCCCCTACATTAATGATTCCAAGATGTATCATTAAAAAATCCATTAACATAGGATCCCTTAAAATCACATTTTTTCAATTACTCTATGATCTTTCTTGTTCAATTTATCCACTTCCTAATTTTCAATTCTAATGTGGTAGTGTATTATGATATCACAAAATTTGAGTATATAAATACATTATATTTGTCCCATGTTAATATCTCTCAATAAAAAATATTTATTTAAAACTATTCTAATCTATGTACAACTCATATCATTCCTTAAAGAGATGATGTATCTATATTTTTTAGTCAATGATTAAAATTACTAACTCGTGATAATGAGTTAGATAGTTTTGTTCAATATTCATTAGAAACCTTGAATCATAGGAAATAATTGTGTCATTATTCACAAGGATGAAACCATGTCACTTAATACATGCATCATTAAATATTAAAAATCAATCATTTTCTAGATTATTGGGTGAAAATCAAATAATGGACCAATATCCTCTTTAATTATTCTAAATAGTATTCACAATAATTTTTACTTGTGATCTTAATAACTTTAAATGTATGTTTGGTTAAAGGGTTACCCAAAAGTATAAAATATTGAGGAAAAAATAGTTTTGAACATTTAAAACAATGAATATACATACATTATGTCTGTTCATTGGCATAGGCCATTATTTTCATACATTTAAATATCCAAGAAAAATTGTGATTCAATCCATAAAGATAATATGTCAATGAAATGAATCCATATTAAGTTATAATTCACACCAGTTAAATTTTTCATAAAACACTTTTCCTCTGAGGGTCCCAAGAATTTATTTCAAGTGAATTTTATTGTCCTAAAAAATATAGAATATAACAAATTTTCATCAATAAATAACATAAACAAATTTTTATGTTATTCCTTGAATACAAAAATCATTATATACATAAGAAAGGTTGATGCATTAAAAACCGAATGTAATTATATAAAATTCTTAATTCATGTTCCTCACACAAAATATTTCCTTCATAATATATTTTGTATTTACTCATTTCTGTTTACACCTAAATTGATGGAAAATAATTGAATCATATTGAGCTTCATGAAGTTGGTTAAATAAGGTATCAATGTGAGGTTGGGGATGGTTTTTATTTATCATAATATAATTGATTACCACATAATCGGCGAACCACCTCATTGATCCATAATTGCTATTAACAAAAATAATCATGTCCACACATGGTGAATCATTTGGGAATATAAATCCCTTACCAAAAAATTATTATATTTTATCTTTAGGTAACCTAATTCCATAGTTTTTAGTAAATAAATAGCCTTTCATATAGACTTCAGATTTGGGATTAAAACAATGGAAAAAGAAACATCATGCTCTAGTGGATATGAATGTAATTTCATAGGAAGTACTTAAATGTACTTCTAAATAATATGTATATTCAAAACTAATAGATTAAATTTTCTTTTAACAATTTATTTATTATCTTATTCCCAATTAATATCATTATTATGAGTTGTTGGGGTTGGATATAGGCTTGTATTAGATGATGAAGACTCCCCTGTAAAGTAAGTAATTAGACCCCTGCATCAAGAATCATAATTTCATTTTCTTTGAAATAAATTATTGCATCATATTTCAATTTCAATACATCTCAATGATTATATAAAAATAAACACATGCTATAATAAAGTCATTTTATATTAGGTCATGAGAATGTTTCATAACGGAAATTTAGTGAAACATCATTTTGGTGGTGATATTTCAACAGTGAGTTATTTATCGATAACTCCATTCATATGGTGATAGTGAAATATTTAATTTTCATGTAAGACATGATAGATATAAAATTTTGAAAATGTTATGAATAAAATGACAGAGTATTTAAATATGATACTTTGTTTAGATTACCTTCCACCACATATTTAGAAATATCAACATCTACTGTAGTGACCATATAAGCATGACCTTCTCCCCTTGGCCTTTTTTACGGTAGATTATCTTGATACATTGTAAATTGGATTAAAAAATTCCCCATTTAATTTTATTTGAATCAATGGATAGAAATGGTAATTTTATCCTCCTTAATGTCATTATCCACATGTACCATTTCACTTCATTTTTAAATAATCTAATGACATTAAGAATTCTCCACTGTTTGTTCTATAATTATTACATGATAGAATGTTTTGGGCCCTCTTATTCTTCTTTGATGAATTTATTTTTTTTGTGTTCATTAAAAAATTATTTTCTTTATTTCCGATGAATATATAAAATCTAGAAAATTCTTTATCATTCTTAATGAAACTTTATTCCCTATCAACATATGATGAAAATATCATAGAAAATGGTTCCCATTGGATGTTGAGATTAAGATATGAAATGAAATAGGCAATCGTTAAATCTATATTACATTTTAGTATGACAAATTATTAAATAAAATTATAATATTAGACTCATACTCTACCACACATTCTTCTTCCATCTTCTTTAACATGACAAACACCCCCACTTTTTCACCTTACTATTCTTGAGTGATGTATTTTTCAAAGAGAATAAATTCAAATGTTCTTCATTCTATGTTGTCTAATACATCATCTTATTTAGTGTTTTGAAACAATATGAAATATAGATCCAAATATAATTTAAAAAAATATTCTTCATGAATAAATTTTTCACGTTTATTACATCCAATAGTGGGAATTTACTTTTCATGGTACTTAATTCATTTCTTAGATACCAATGGAATTATAGTTAAACTAATTGATTATGGATTCTATAAAATTAAGTAATCTAACATTGGAAAATCAAATTATAAAGAAATAGGATGCTTTATATTTGGAGATTTTATTAATTATAACCTATGTAAGACTCCCTAATATTTCTAGGATCTACTCAGTTCCAATACCAAATATAATTTCTTCTCTAGTATATAAATATCTACCTTGTTTGTGGGTATTGATTCCATTTATTATGTTAGGAACCATCATTGAATAATAGTAAAAATTGAGTTATCTCATTATAATCATTAATATTGATTCATAAAATAAAATCCATATATTGGTAAAGGTTCCAAGGTAATATAATGCATCTGTATAATTCTCATGCTAGCTATGTTCATTTAAAATATAGCTCGCAATTTTTATATTAAACTTCATTTGATAGGAAATGAAAAAACCCCAAAACAATTAAGTTAGTTATAAGTTCTACATTATTATATTGTTATAAGATAAAATGTATCTCATTCTAAAGAATTGATCCTTTTAGTAATATTAAATAACTAGATACATAAATGATTACCATATTACATTTGAAATAGAAAAATAGATTGCATAAAAACATTGTTTCAATCAAGATATTATTCATAATATCCTTTATTATATCCTTGAGAAAAGAAATATATAAATGGTAATACCAGATCCATAGTAATAGTTATGTAAAAATGAATATATCATGAATCAATATGGTATAATCAATATGAAAAAGTAAATAAATGATACACATATAATTTAATCAAATAATTTTCATGAAATTAATCCATGGATAATATCAAATGAAATAATATCATGGTGAATAATAAAAGAATTCGTAATAATGAAAGTGAATATTATTATATGATATTATATCAAGAATCATGAAATGTGTACCATCAAGGCCTTCTACTACGATAGTCCATCAAATTGGTATTCAAACACCAAAAACCCAATTAAAAACATTGGCCAACTAATTTTTCTCATTATACCTATCGATACATCAATGAGATAAATATAACTATCCCCCAACCCTCAATTAATTTCCATTACTTTCCTTATATATCAATTAATAAATTAATTCATAAAAAATATTCTTTATCCACATATTTACATATTCAAAAAATAATTTATTTATCAAGGTTTTATCTACTCAAGTATAAAAAGCTAATATTAAAACACAATATATAGAAATAATTTATTGTTTTATAAAAAAGAATATCCATAATATATTGAATATAGATATTTAAGAGAAATTGAATTTCTAATAAATACTATACATAAAAAATGAATGTTTTATGATAATGTTAACCATAATAATATTAATCATGAGATGAGAGATGAAAATCAGATTAGTAGATTTTATAATATAATAACTTCATTTGAATAATAGATGAAAATTTAAGTAAAAAATTGGAAAAACATTTATCAAATAGTTTTTTTCTCAAAAAATTGACTTTTTTGAATAAGATAAAGGGTGAAAAATGGTTATAGTAGTGGGAAAGTCCATTAACACCGTAAACATTAAAAGAGAAATTTATTGTATCTTTTTATAAAGAATACTATAAATGACCCTTTCAAAACAAAATTAGAAAGGTTCCTTTAAAATAATGTATAATGTTAAGGATAAAATAAATTTTCCTTGAAAAATAATATTATTAATAAAAAATGATCTTCATATTTTTTTTGTAAAAATGGAAACAAAACAAAAAAATACCTAATCATATAGGGAAATAAGATTGGATTTATTATAAATTTTATTTGTTTGAATAATTTTAAAAAGAGATGGAGTCATATAAGAACACATGGAAACTACTTAAATATTTAGGGGATAAGAAAATGATAGAGTTTAATAAGTAGAGATTACAATATTACTTTAATGTTAATAAGAAAAATCCCAAAACATATGATTGTAAAAGAAATTATTTCATTTTTCAAAACATTAAAATTTAAGCCCCATAAAAAGTTATACATGAAATGATTGATTAAACATCATTAATAAATTTATATTCATAATATATACTTAAATTAGGAAATATATATAAAAAAATTAATAATGTTTCATAACATTAAATATGTCTCAATAGAGTGGAAATTGAAACAAGATCCCTTACATATTGTATAAATAATCATCTATATTAATTATATTACTAAATATTAAACTTATATTAATTATTTAATTTATATATAATTTTTATTATTATTTATGATTCATTATATATTTTTAATTATAATATTATATTTAACTACTCAATCAATCATGTTCCAGTCTAATGTTTTGATGCTATTTGTTTCATACATAAAAAATTATTTTGGTAGGTTGACTATGTTAAATTTTTTAATTGTTCCAAAATCTCATGAATAATAATAATTTAAAAAAAAGAATTTGTATACATCAATTATAATTTTAAAACGAATCAATATATATGGTTCTGAAAGATGAACTATGTCATAATCATAGAGATAGTAATCCATAAGTACTCATGAGTAAAGATTCCATTATTCAATGATCATGATGGAATGATGTTAATTATTATTTTATATTTAGAAAATGAAAATAATAACATAAATACCAAATTATTTATTTAATTAAATTAATATATATTCTATTCATGTGATTCTATGTGGTAAAAACATCACATCGTTTCGTGGATGTGGGACTATACGCATATTCACAAATGATATGACCATTTTTTAATGAATGGATAGATAAAAAACATGTGTTATAATAAATTTTGAAAATGATAAACATGTCATTAATATCATATATATACACTAAATTAATAATTATAATCATACGTGAGAGGAGATGATGGAAAATTAATTAAATCTGTTCAAGAGGTGATAGTCCTCTATTCACAAGAATGATAGTTTCTATTCCCATTGGATGGAAGTGGAGTGGGATTAAAGTTATTCCATTAATGTAATACGATATCATTATATGGAATATGTTTTTAATTATATCTTTATGTTTCAATAATACATTATAGAGGTGGTAGTATAAATAAAATGAAAACACTTTGTCATGTACTATACCTCTTCTACAGTAAATATATCCATGTTTATAACCATTTCCTTCCTAGTATAGTTTGTTGATTAAACCAAGGAATCTATATTCAGGAATGAGATATAACGGTTCGATTTTCTAATGGTTTTTTTCTAATCCAAAATGTACATTAAGGGTGGAGAGGACAAGAGAGGGGGTTTCCTTTTGTAAGTGTAAAGGAGAGCACTCGTGTTTTTTGTAAAAATAATATAATATATTAAGGAATTAATCCAATCATATGGATCTAAAACAGACCACATAAAATTAATAGATGACATATAGGCTAAATATCTCTCAAAATAGAAAATATACGTGTTTTAGGTAATTTTGTACCATATATCATTAAATTAACCCATAGTAAATCAGTTTTAACATTTACTATTGTAACAAAATTTTATGGTTTATACTATTCATTTAAAAAAAATTATATTCCCATTACCACAAAAAAATACTAATTGTAACTAAAAACAAGAAATATATTTCATAAAATTAAATTATGTTAAGGTGAAAAACTAAATTTAAAATATATATTGAAAAACATGATAAAAAATGGGTTTTCAAAAAATATATTTTCCAGTATAAAAATGTGTTTATAAAAAAATCAACCATAAAATCCACTCTAAACACCATAATTCTTGTATACGTAAATTAATTGATTTTTTTTCTTTTAATCAGTTTCAATGAAAAATTTTTGATTGTTAATTTTTAAAAGAAAAGGGAGTTTTGAATAAAAAGATTTATTTTTAATTATTCATTAAAAAATTAATCATTTTAGAAAAATCAGTAAAATTTATAGAAAAAAATATTTTATTTATGAATTCAAAATTAATATCATTTTTTCATATTCAAATTATATAGTAAATAAATAAATAATTTAAATAAAATCATATATTTTATGACATTATAATTTTGTGTTAAAAAATTATTCTTCCATTATACTACAAAATAAATAATATTCTTATTACCATGTGAAATAAATTAATGAATATTAGTAATACATGAAAAAGAATTACTCATAAACTAAATAGTTCGTTAGATATTGGATGCAACTTCATCAAAAAAAATTAACATCACGTAAAGTTTCTATTATCACAACATAAATTTTTAAGACATCTAGAAACTCACCAATAACCTTAGGAACATACATATTCTAGGATTCCATTGACTTCTTCAACTATTGAAAAAAATGAGGCACAACTCCCTTACCCCCAATTATATATGCCTTGTCAGTAAAGAAATCCACTAAATATATATCCATTTTAAAAAACAAAACTATCTTATAAAATGAATCAATAACAACATGTATAGAGTATAGCTTATCCATGACTAGTTTAATATACCTTGGATGTATTTGAAACAAGAATAAACCTCCCACTGACTGGGGAAAACTCATCATGAGTTAATATTCCGAGAACATGTCAAATAAAATAATCAAGCAAATAACTATAATATATAATATAAGGAAAAATAAAATCCTTTCTACCTCAATTCATAAGGATTGGATCAAATACCACACAACAATGGAGTGTGAAATTCATGAATAGAAAAAGAATGAATCTATAATATATGATAAACTGGTCATTAAATGAACAACCTTGGGGCCCTTTAGTTCTATCACATCCAAATCATGTATCCACTTATTATTGACTCTCTGTATCATAATTAAAGTCACCCATAACCACAATTGGGTCTCTTTCACTCAAAAAGATTGTTAGAAAGGGGATAACCCTAATATTTCTATCCACCCACTAATGAACATTATCATACTAAATGAATATTTGAATAGAATTTTGTTCCCTTACTACTAATACATATTTAGAAGAAATAGATGGTACTACTTTAAAGAGCCCTAACCGCCACTACCACACCGACCTCCCTTAGTGGTCGAACCTTAATCCTGGAATTTTCCTTAACTCCAAAAAGATTAAATAAGAATGAAATTACCTTAGAAGACACTAAGGTGTTTATTATCCCATATCTACTATAGAAATATCTCTAGGGTCAACTCCCCACTAGTTGAAACATCAACTTCCTCGATATCAACGGCTTTATACCTATATCTCTACAACTTGAAATTACATGTTTTCATCTCTCTTATACCCGTCATCCCTGATTGTGAATACATTTTATCATCACATATTTCTTCCATTTCATAATGTAAATATGAATCATTAATGGGTTCACTATATATCTGATTTTTGGGTCATTTTCGTCCTCTAGACATCATTATCTAGACTCATAATCTGGAAGATAGTTTGGAGAATAATTAAAGTGGTCCTAAAACCAAATTATATCCTCTTTTATGAATACTATTATCTACTAATTAAATACATGTTTCTACCGTATTTATTTCTTCATAATATATGATTACAATTATTTAAAAAAATTCAGAAATATTCATCTAACAAAACATATTCATCTTGTTGAACACTGTGATATAGTATCTACTAGGGATTACATACCCCTCGAATCGAAATAACCACCAAGAAATCCTATAACTCAACAATATATTAAATTACACCCATGTAAATATCACTAACCTCTAGGAAATTCACTATCATCATATTTTTGATTCTATATACATAATTCTCTAGATGTTACAATTAGAAGGGTTTTAATGAAATCTTCAGACAGATAATTCATTATTGGATCAGTCCTACAATGTTTAATTGGTTTTTTTTGTTGAACATATACTTCATAAACCACCTAAAAATGATCAGAAATAAAGAGTCCAGAAATCATAAAGAAATACATAATCACTGTAGAATGTAATTTCAATTTTTAATAATGGTTATTTTATCATACAAAAACTACCTCTTTCAATCATAAGATTAAACAAACACGAATCATGTTCCTATCCAAGGTCTCTACACTATAGGAGATATCACATGAAATGGTTATTAAATAATCCTTAATTCCATGATTTTGATCAGGGTTGCATTAAAATCTTATTTACTAGATTGTTTATGTATCCAATGTCATGAACAATGCACTAATTATATGGTCTCTCTATTAACCCATATAGCCTTCACATGCTGATAAATCTTATCACTATTCTATACCTTATAAAAATCCATTGATATTAATATGTCATGATCCTATCCCTCCAAAGTCACGTCTCTTGGGATAATAATATTAGAACAGAGATAACAACTATTATGCCCCACTTATAGAAGGCCATGGTTTTCCATATAACACTATAATATTAAAGTATTTACCTCAAATGAGATGAAATACCCTTAATAGAAATGTAGGGTCCGGATATAGGATACCAACAACCAATTATATATATCATAGATTAGATAAAAGGGATCCCATACCATTCTATATTGCATGAACATTATCAAAAATAATTAAATAAGGTTAACAAATTGATGTACCAAAAGAAAATCTTATGATAAAACTCAAAACGAATTCATTTCCTTATCTAGTAGTATATATTATTATCCAAAAATTTCACAATGAAACATAAAAAATAGTTTTATATATATAATTTTGGTGAGAATATAATCTTTTATTAGTAAGATCATACCCAAGGTGTCTCGTACATGTTGAAAGATAAAACTAATTCACTAGTGAATAAATACCCGAACCAACATGCATTGAAACATATCAACAATGAAATAAAAACAAAACCGTGGTACTCTCCCCGAATCACACATCCAATTATAATAACATAATATAAATATAATATAAGAAAAGGATCCTAATATAAAACATAAACACTGATTTACTTTTCAAATGTCATAATATTAAATGTCTTCTTCTCCGACTATTTTAATGGAATCCTATCATTCTGTAGCGATTTTCGAAAATCATCATTACATCGTTGTCGAGAAATAAATAGAGATGATTTATTAAAACCATCATTTAATGATTTAGCAGTGGGTTTTTATCGGCAGTTTAAACCACCACCAAATCATTTTTTTAATGTTTTTTTAATTTTTTTTAATTTTTTAATTTTTTTATTTTTTATATTAGTAATTTAATTTGTATTTTTTTCTTTTCATTATTTATTTATTATATATTTTTTTTGTAATTTCTTTATTTACTTATTTATTTATTTATTTTTTATTTTCGTCATATATATATATATATATATATATAATTACTACGCACATGCCCATCTCCATACATAAGTTCATGTCAATGGCCAAGTCGAATTTCATGCACATGCCCTTGCCATATATAGAAATTCGGTGTTGGGTGAGATTTGAACCCCTTACCTATTGCTTATTCCTCAAAGACATTACCACTCCTACAGACTCTTCAAGTGGTCAAAAAATCAAATTAAAATACTTATATATATATAATAATTAGAAAAACATGTAATACATAACAAATAGAAAAAAACTAAATAATAATTATTTAATAAGGACTAATCAATAATAAATAATAAATAATAAATAATTAATAATTTATAATATATAATATATAATATATAACGTATAATATATAACATATAATATATAAGACATAATATATAAGATATAAGATATAATATATAATATAAAATATAAAATATAAAATAAAAAATATTAAATATTAAATAAAAAATATAAAATAAAAAATAAAAAATAAAAAATAAAAACTATATAATATATAATATATAATATACAATATAAAATATATAATATATAATATGTAATATATAAAATATAATATATAAAATATAATAAATAATATATAATATATAATATATAATTGATAATATATAATATATAATATATAATATATAACATGAAATATATAAGTAATGTATATATAATAAATTATATAAAAATAATTTAATATATGATAAATAAATAACTAATTAAAAACAAATTAATAAATAATGGATAAATAAATAAATAATAAGTAATAAATAATAAATAATAAATAATAAATAATAAATAGTTAATAGTAAATTAAAAATAATTAATAATTAATAATTAAAAAATAATAATTAATAATTAATAATAACTCACAATTAATACTTTATCAATAAGAATTAATAATTAATATATTATATATTATATTTAATAATTAATAAGTAACTAATAAATAATTAATAAATTATGAACAAATAATTATAAATAAATAATAAATAAATAATAAATAAATAATAAATAATGAA
Organism: Viscum album; assembly: GCA_963277665.1. Classification (NCBI taxonomy): domain Eukaryota; kingdom Viridiplantae; phylum Streptophyta; class Magnoliopsida; order Santalales; family Viscaceae; genus Viscum; species Viscum album. The sequence continues at coordinate 1,811,922,118 of OY728129.1, read as the reverse complement.
TATTAAAGAAAGAAAGAAAGAATTAATAAATGAATAATAAACTGATAATAAATTAATCTTTTGTAAATTAAAAATATATTAATAAATAATAAATAATAAATAAAAAAATCATAAATAATAAATAAATAATAATAAATAAAAAATAAAAAATAAAAAATTAATATATAAATAAGTAGATAAATAAATATTAATTAATTAATAACTAATAATTACTTATAATTAATAATTAATAATTGATAATAATAAAATTACTAACTCTTAATTAATAGTTAATATTTAAATTTTAATATTTAATATTCAATATTCAATAATAAATATTTAATATTTAATAAATATTTTATAAATAATAATAAATAAATAATAAATAAATAAATAAAATAAAAAATAAATAATAAACAGATAATACATTAATTTTTAATAAATTTAAAATAAATTAATAAATAATAAAGAATAAGGAATAAAGAATAAAGAATAAAGAATAAAGAATAAAGAATAAAGAATAATGATTAATGAATAAAGAATAAAGAATAAATAATAAAGAATAAAGAATGAATAATAAATAAATACGTACATAAATAAAAAATACAAAATAAAAAATAAAAAATTAAAGATTTATAATAAATTATAACTTTTAATTTTTAATGAATTAATATTAATAAATAAATTAAAAATTAATTAATAATGATTATAAATGAATAACGAATAGATAAACAAGTAAAACAATATATAACTAATAAATGAATAATAAACATATAATAAATAGTTACTAATTAATTTATTAATTAATTATAAATAAATTAATAATTAATGTGTACATAATAAATAAATAGTAAATAAAATTATCAAATATTAAATAAATATATAAATAATAGATAACAGATAAAAAAACAAAAAATAAATAAAAAATAAATAAATAAATCATATAACGTTTAGATCCTCTAAAATCCTAAAAACACTAAAATAGGCATACATTTTGATCTAAGACTCCTATTTTCTGTGCCACAACTATTGTAATCAAATATCGTTAAATGGGTTTCAATACGATATGTGGTACAAGTCGAATGGACACCTGGATCAAATATTATAACCATTTGAATTTTAAGAAATCAGTGTCTGTAACTAATACCACTGTTTATGAGGTCTTCAAGGCTTTTTTTGGCAGAGTAAAAATTGGTACAATATTTAAAAAGTTGGTGCGAGAAATAAACAATGTATATCTCATTGTAGGACTTGATTTCATATATGGTAGAGCCCAAACAATCCCCTAGATTAAAAGATATGACTATGGGAATTTCGAGTTTGATTTTTGACTATTGAATTTTGAATATAGATATTTTCTTTGATTATGACATGCTTTAAATATCAGATGTTTTTTTCTCATTTAATAAACTTCAATTTGACTAGTTGTGGAGCCGAAATGGACTCTCAGATCAGAAGTTATGGTCATTTGATGGTCAAGTCTGTTCTTCATCTTATTGAATATTTGGTTTTAGTTTAAAAATATTACTTACTAATAATTATAAATACTAATTAACTGACACATTTTAAATATATAAAATTATGAATAATAAACTATTTTTGATTATAAATACTAAAAACATAATAAATAAAAAATAAATTATTAAAATTAAATATTTTTTATAAATTTTCATAGTTTTTTATAAAATTTTACAGCTGTTTAAAAAAACCTTTGTTAAAAAATTTTAATTTTTTTAAGAAAAAATTTCAAAATGAATTTAATAAAATTAGAAAAAAACATTGTTGTAGTTTTTTTGCGGCTGTTTTAAAAACCACTGCTAAATTTTTTATCGAAAACATTTTAGCGGCGTTTTTTAAAACTACCACTAAAACACTATTTTCTTATAGTGTATCCACATATAAACACCTCATCATCTAAGTAGTTTAAAAGGGAATCATAAATGTAAAAATATCAATCCCATGCACTTATCCTATGATGAATGATCCACAGAACATATCATATCGTTATTATATATAGTCATATTCAACACCATAAATAATTAAAAAAATCCTTCTCAAATTATATCCATCATCATCACTGGGCATCTTCACCACAATCCAACTACATCACCAATACTAAAGGAAGTAACTATAAGAGAGGGTATCTTATCACACGTTTAACCACCAACATGGATATTAGTGTTAAATTTCAGAACCCAAATCATTTGGGTATTGGTGAAGATATCAATACCTTTTGGGGAATGTATATAAATAACATGATATAAATAAAATATAGCGTATAAAACATTTTCATCATATCAGTTCACATCTAACTCCACCAGTGCACCATTAAAGACCCCCAAAATATATCATGCCCTCTTCTATCAACTACGACCACCACAAATAAAACACACCACACTTTAAAGACTCACATATGACACATCTCAACATCCTTTTTCATATTTACATATTTCTATATTTATATGTAATCAACCTGCTTCCATTTAGTAAAAAAAATCATTTTATATTTATTAAAACACTCAAACCATCACTACCCATTCAATTCAATGAATCTAGTAATCACTAAATTTAGTAATTGATTTATATCAATTTAATTTTTAACATACTTGGCTTAAGAAACATATATCCTATAGTAATATTACATTATTGGTATGGAATACAATAGTTCTGAATGAATCCAACAACATAGGTAACTTTAAAAACTATAAAAAAGTTATTTTTGACATTAAACATGATAAATTAAAATTAAACATAAAAAAGACAATAAATTTTTTAAATCTTTTGAGATATTAATGAAAATGTGACATAGTTATATTCTAGGATTAATAGTTAAAGAAAACATGGTTACCTCATAATTACAGTAATATGCAGTGTATTATAGAGTCTATCATAATTATATAATATAATAATTAGTATGAATAAAATTAAATTATTATAATAATGAAAATATCGAATAAAACCAAGGGAACACTATACCAATGATAAAAAATAAAAACATGGATATTAATATCGGGTCTCATATTAACGGATTTATAATGTTAGACAACCTAAAAATATTTGTATGGAAAGGTGCCACAGAATTATAGATAAACCTGTAAGGAAGATTCCACATTCTTTGCACGTTTTTCTCATTATTCCTATTGATGAATCTTGGGGATGTCTATACTAGTCCCCACTCCTCACTAATTTACTGCCATGCATTTATCTTATGGGCTAACTAAACCTTTCTAAATTTTCTTTAATGATCATATTAATTTTACAAGGAAAAAATAGAGAAATGACTATATTTAAAATTGAAATATAGAAAAAAATATTTTCCTATTTAATGGAATGATGAGTTTATCTAAGAAAATATCAAGAAAATTGATCACATAAACTATGGGGTCTTCCCATGTTAATAGGAAGTATGTTATTTTAAAAAATAATGATATGGTGTTGGAGATGGTACTTTCAATATTTTAGGATATAAATAGAAAGTAGTAATTGAGTAATATTGCCTACAATAGTTGGATAACAATGAAATGACAATAAAATCAGTCATTATGGTTCAAGAATATTCTCCTAATTATCCAAAACATATGCCTTTGGAATGTATAGGGAGGTTGGAACTCTTAGGACCTCTCATCATGCACTGAGTGAAAATTATGTTGATATACATCAACTCTTTTCCATTATTAGTTTTTTTCAGTCAATCATTCATATAGATTAACCCACAATACAGTATTTTGATTGTGACAAAATTACTAGGAAAGAAACATGAACTTTTATTTACAAAATTTATGCTTTTGGACATTATAAATCCTTAGCTAAAATATCATTAAAAATAACCTCAAGTATATAGTTCAAATAGAACATAAAAAACAACAAATTGTGAGGGAATAATTTCCTAAAATTCAAATTGATATTTAGTACACTATAAAAAATAATACATCTGGTGTAACTTAATCATGTATTAGGGAATTTAAATTTAACACAAGGAATCCATAATAATATCACTGCTTAGCCGAATGTTCTCTAACCACCTTTATAACAAGAAAATCATATTAATTTTTTTTTTAAATCTTATGCACACCTATTAAAATTTTCCCTTATTTATTTATAATTATTTTATTTTTTCCTATTATAATGGTATTAGTTATTCACAATTTTAATTTTCAATAATCTTTATAATTATAAATTATTTTCATAATAGTGGTGTTGTTATTAATTCTTCTCCAAAATTACATAACACTATAATAATAAAATATATTGGAATTTATGATTTATTATTATTTTTGATGATATAATTTCATTCTATGGGATTTTTGGTAATGATTATTCAATATGAAATTGGAGATGTGTATGTTTCTATGATTTTTAATAAAGAGCAATAAAATATTAAATAAAGAGTTTATGAATAATTTTAAAATTAAAAAACTAAAATTAAATAATATTTAATTATTTATATAATATATTATAAGAAATAAAAATCTCATTTTCAACTATCAAATAAATTATACAAATTTTCAAGTATGTTTTTTAAATTGACCCAAACATGAACCTTAAATAAATAATTGAATAATTCGAAGTGATTTATTTTCAATATCTTTTGGAACAAAGTAATTTAAAAACTAGAAGGTGGAGATGGATTTTATATTGTTTTTTTTTGTCAACACAACTTATGTAAATCAAGGATTATGCAAGGAAAGTTATTTTACCATGACAGATGGCTATAATGTTGAAGGCAGATCCATTTTGCAGTGTTAACCAAATTTTGATGTCCCAAATTTTGGGAAGGGAGATAGTTGTATTTATAAAAGAATTATTTTCTACATTAAGGGTAAATGTTTCATTCAAGTATTATGTAGATTATCAAACTTTCATGAAAGTGAAGATTCATGATCATCACATCAAAATACTGTGATGAAAAGAAACATGTATATGATTTTTTAATTGCACAAATAAAGAGTTTTCGAGAAAAAAGAATTATATGCATCATTGAATGTGGGAAAGAATCTGATGATCCAAATATGAAGTAAAAATGAGAGTAGTACACACAGTAGATGAACCCCAATAAAATCAAGAGTACTATCTTTTGTGCCTATAAATAGGAATCCAACCCTTCATTTTAGGTAACTTTTAAAATAAAAACATGGTGGCTCTAATACACAAAAGAGTTTCATACAAAAGGGTTTCACATAGATAGACTACCACACAGAGTGTTATTTCAGTCTATTAATACAAATCGAAAATCAAGTGAAACTCATGATCTAGTTGCATGAAAGTTATCTTGCGTGACAAACCCAAATATCATGTCCATGTAAAGGTGTTGCACACTTGTGATTGAGTTACATTAATAACTGGGTTTTATTATCGAGTTAATTTTATCAATGATTTAAAGTTAATAAACTCATGATTTTAGTTCATGTACAGTCACATTCTATATTGGGTCATGTACTAAAATTCAAATATCTTGAAGCAACCTTCTTTCACTAAACGGAGCAATTGTTCACCCAAATTAATGATCTAGGGGGAGTTGATGGAAGTGTTCCAAGTGAGGTAGTGTTATATCTCTAAAATCGTGTTCAGTAAGTGTAACTATAATATAGTGAATATATCATAACTTATGTATTTCATAATAACTAGTGAGATTAGTTGATTTAGGTATGACTGACACACTATTGGTGTATTCTCCCTAGACTAACCCTTAGTGGTGAAACACGTAAAATTGTTGTGTTGTCACTCTGTACATGAATTTTTTATTTTTTGATGATCGCTTCATAGAAGTTTAAGATGTTCTTTATGGCATGAGAATATGATCCATCACATTAAAAAATTCTGAAATCCTGATTCACCCCCTAACTGTGGTTTTCTAAGGTCCTACAAGAACATTTACTAGAGGAATAATTATATTATTTTTATATAAAAATTGGAATGAATTTGAAGAAAATGATATCATATATAGTGTTATAACATATTATTAAGAATTCATTTTTTATAAGAAAATAGTTTTTGACAGGTTTCATATACCTCAATTTTTTATTTCACAAATTTTTAATAGGTATTAAATTTTTTCTAATCAGAAGATTAAAAATTAAAAAAAATTATATTTATCTATTACATTACTTGTGATGACCATCTATGAATTATAGTGATAATGGGAAGGAATATGATAATCAATCATTCCAAATTAGATGTACTCCACAGGTATAGATGGTTGATGATTTCATTTTCTATGAAACATTATAAATGTATACAATTATTTATTAATAAATAATATAAAATATTTTATAAATATTATATCATTTTTTACATTCATCGATAGGACCACCCATGTATGAATGTTATGGAAAACAAAAAATGAAACATTGTGGTGGCTATAGCCTTCCCAGATGCATAAATTTCATTTTGGGATTCATTAATTAAAAATATGAATGGTGTTTTGTAGTTATTCCATATGAATAATATTTTTAATTATATAATAAATTAGTATTAAATTATAATTTAATGTAAAATATAATGTTTTAATAGTAATAAAAAAATAAATGAAAATAAATTATGGAAAATCAATGCCCACACTGAGGACATAGGTTTTTCCATAGAGAATGACATTAAAGGTCAGGTCATAGGATAATATAATTTGAATGAAATCTCAATAGGGTATAATGTGATTATATGATATGGAAAAATATAATCTTTTTAAGATTAAATACAATATGTTTGAGTGGTATTAAAGGGGTATTGAGAGGCACCTTCTATAAGTTTTGAGATTGATATTATTATAAATATTTAAAATTTATATAAATATGTAACACGTTCCTCCTTTCACGTGGCACCAAAAATGAACAATAATTGAGTGAGGGATGAGTATGTTCACACACATCTCAACCACTAAATTTGAAATATGTTTTTTTCCTTTTCATTCTCTTTATAGCTAGATTTATTACTTTTAACAACTTTATTTTTTCGACTGTAAATAGTTATTACAAAAGAAAATATATATTTACAACTATAAGTAAAACAGAAATTATTAGGTATTTAATAGCTACTAATTCTAAATATTTAATCCATTTTACAAGATAAAATGTAAATTTTTATGCTGAATTATTGTTAACAATAGTTCATCTAAGTTATAAAAACTGTTACGAAAATGTATTTTGAAGATTAAAATTTATACATCATGTGAGTTTAAAATTTTCTATTATTTTGGGAAATAAATGGTGTTATTATGAATGTTATGTTCCATTAAAAAAACAAAAATAATTTTTAACAAAATAATTTAATTAAAATAATTTACCAAAAGTAGTTTATTAGAATACATTAATTATGTCAATAAAATATTAATAATTAGTTTCTAAAATTCCATATAATATTCATAAAAGTTGTTATTTTACATAAATTTTTTGTCTTTGAATAATTATTTTGTTATATAAATTTATAGTTATTTCTTATTAATTATTATAATTCATTATTATTGTAAAACAGTTTTTCCCATTAGGCACCTTAAAATAAATTATTTTTGAAAAAATCAGAACAAATCATTATATTCTAAGACATACATTCCATATCCAATAATTTATTAATATTGGTTATATTAAAATTATATTAATTATTTTTATATAAATTTCGGAATGTGGTCTCTTTAGAATGTGTATTTTTTTAATTTTTTGGAATTTCCAATTTACCTACTCTCATAGGGCCTCTTTCATTACAGTCCCCCCATAAAAATTTATTCCCAAAATTTATTAAATGTAACATAATAAAAAATTGATATTATTCCTTCATCATAGATTTTTTATAATCCCATGTTGTCTCATATAGGTTGTGATTTCTCCAAAGGACATTTAATATAATTGTTTTTCTCTTCCTTTCGAGTCTCTCTCTAGTGTCAAGAATATTTACTGAATTCTCTCTTTGAGACTCATTGTGTTCCAATTATAATCCATTAGAAGTGTGAATATTCATTATATTTTATATTTAATTCCTTGATAATGAAAATGGAATACACAACATTCATTTTGGTAGGTTGGGTGGAATAAAAAATCTGTATGCTATAATTTTAAATGTATGAATCTACCAAATGATTTACATCCCTTTTAATGGAATAATACAACTCATTTACATAGATATAACATATTGAATATAAGATCCCCCACTTGTAATACCTTTACATTCATTCACTTATCAGAATAGATATATATTTTTACTTTGATCTAGATTGATATGATCCAAGATAATCCATACTTCCATAGTTGTCTCCAACACAAGTTTAGGGCCTACAATCATACTATGAAAAACTTCTTCTAGGAATGTCAGTATATTACATACAATTACTCAAATGGTTCAATCTAAATACTTGAATGGATACATTTCGTGTCACGACCCGTCCCCCGGGGCCCATGTCGTGACTACCCCAATCCCGCCATCCATAGGCAAGGGGCTGGCGACAAGTAGTAAAGGTATAATTCCTTAAAATTGGGATAAAATTGCCTTTATAACATATATCACACACAACAAAGTACGAGCTAGAAGAAAAACACTAAGTAAAACTGTATACATAGAGTGCTGAAAAGTAAAGGGTCTGGAATACAAGCCCAATAAGAAAGTACAAGTATAATTGAAAACAGGTACCACTGAAGAAAGGTAAAAAGTTTCTGGATCATCTACCAGGAAGTCCTACCTAAATGGTTGGTACAGATAGCCTCCACAGCACTCCACGTTCGTCCATCTCCTCCGGGTACCATCAAACCGCGTGGCCCACCTCCGGGTATCGTCTAGTCCTCGTACACTCAACCTCGGTCAATGCTGTCCGTCGTCTGCATCCAACACAACGAGGTGTGGGCAGAGCCCATGCAGGGGTGAGTATAAAAATACTCAGTAGGGACCCCGAGACCCTAAAGGTCTCACAACACACACACAATCCATTTTTTTAATTTATTAAATTCCACTTTTAGAAAAGTGGGAACCAAACAAAACAGCCAAGTTTCACGTAGTCACGTATATCCCCATCCATAGATATCCCCTCTTAGGAATATGCTCATACATATACCTATGTTATCATGTAATCCATCTCAATCATGAGGTAAACACAAAAGTTTCTGATTCAGCTCAAACAAGGATTTTATTCTTGGGGTGGTATCAAGTAACATCCCTAGTCACACTATCGAAACCTAGGCTGCAGAAGAACTACTCCTCTATTGAGTACAGTGGGCCTACCGCGTCACACAGAGGCGCTTCCCACTAACCATGGACTGCTAAGGTACTCCTCCTCTCGAGTACCGTGGGTCTACTGCGTCACACAAAGGCACTCCCCACCATGTGTCTGCCGTGTCACACAGAGGTGCTCCCCCTCATAGCCTGATGAGGTACTCCTCTTATCGAGTATCATGGGTCTATTGCATCAAACAGAGGTCCTCCCCACTGTGGGTATTCTGCAACACCAATGTTCTCCCCATTGGGCTAGTCAAGTCACTCCAAGTCGAATTGGTCACCAGTCGCCAGCTCTCAGCCAACTACTAGGTCTCTGTGCTATGCTCGCTCGTCTCCAGGGGGATCTGCTCCACAAGCTATTAGTCGATGATCCAACTATCTCGAAGTCCCACATAGAAGTATATCAATGGTCTTCCATGTCATAGGGATCTAAACACAATAGATGGTGCGTCAATCGGTGGTCCGGTCTGTGAGTTATTAGCCTTTTAGACCCCGAGCCCCAGTTGGATTGGTGTGCAATACAACATGACCGTATCTCGATATTACCCCGAACACCTATGGGGTATACTCAAAGGGATCGTCCCGCTCGAAGAAAACTAGCGCCGCTGACGGGTTTTCAAACATATGTTTTCTGTGAACGATATGACCAAAAGAATGTAAAGGGTCGGTAAGGGGTCCAGTTACTATCCGACCCGGTCGGACTGACCCAACCCAACCCAGTCTGGGCCGACCTGGTCTGGGTTGACTCGGTCAGACCTGTTGGGTCTGGCCTAACCCATTGGGTGGGCCAACATGTTAGATTCGACTCGGCCCACTAGCTCCAGCCCAGCAGGCCGCGTGGGCAGTTCGGCACGGGTTCGGGGCCAGTTCAACCCAGAGCGTCATGATGGCGCGGACGGGCCGGTTAGTCCAGGGCACCGCGATGGGGCCGCGGGTGGCACAGAGCGTGCAAGCTAGCGTGGTTCGGCCAGGCACACAGGAGAAGGCCTGGCAGGCCAAAAGGCAGCCGTGGAGGATGGCACGCGGGCCGACGAGCGGCCGGGCAGGCCAACGAGAGGCAGGGCGGCAGCTCGACCGGCGCATGCCGGCTGGTTCGTCCGGGGATCATGGGAGGAATGGGCGTCCGGGAGGCCGGGAGGCTGGGAAGCCACTGTATAGCGTGGCTCATGCCTGCAGTGTTCAACCGGGGTGCACGGGAGGCCAGCGGAGGCCGGGAGCCGGGTGGCGAGGGTCGGCGGCACTGCGGTTGGGGTAGTCGGCCAGAGGGCCATGGTATGGATCAGAGCACTTGAGCACCATGGGGGGAGGCATGGTTTGCAGAGGCCAAAGGTATCACGACCTTTTTTGTTTCCTCATTCGTCGTTCCATCACCCCATCGCCTTGCAGAAGATTATCACAAACAAAAACGGTGGAGGGGTCGGGCCATGTTGGTTTGGTTCGCACCCTCCGCCTTTAGGGTGGTAACAATTGGATCATCAAGAAGTAATAATATGAACCAAAAATCACCCACAAACAATTCCTTTCCAACCATTTAAGAAGATTCAAGGAAAGCATCAACAAGTAAAAACCCCCTACCATTTTTCGTCGTTCGTCGTTCGTTGAGGGAGTCACAAAAAGTAGACGAAGAAGGTCATCGTTCATCGCATCTGCTGCACGCTTCCAATCCCGATCTACATAGGCTTGTTGAAAACGATGAGGAGGGTAGTTCAGTTGAAGACATCGCACGTCGGTAGATGATCCGAGGAAGAATTCGAAGAAGGTTATCATTCTTCTTTCTTCGTCAGGAGAGTTGTTCCCTCTTCTCCCATGATTCCACCATGTTTCTAATGAAAATAATAATAGATAGGTTTATCTTTTATTTTGTTGGAATATAATTCAAAATGGTGAAATAAATTAATTTGATCCCACTAATTAATGTGGGGGATTAGAACATGTTAATTAGGGGAGTGGGCACAATTTAATTAAAGGGATGGTGGCACCATAAATGAGGGAGGGTGTGGAGACACTCTCCCACATTAGTGAGGGGTGTTGAAAGGTTTTCCCCTCCTGCCATTAATAGGGGAGATTAGCCCCGTGTGGTCCCCACGTCATAACCTCTCCTGGGAGGTTAGGTTCAGGTGGGCCCCCACCATAACCTTATATGGGAGGTTAAGGTGTGGTGGTCCTGCCTCCAACATCCAACCTCTACAAGGAGGTTATAGATCCAGTGGGACCCACCTCCAAACACCCACATGGTGGCTCAAATAAATATAAAGTGAATCTCACATTATTTTATTATTTTCCATGAAAACCCAAAAACTAACATTTAAACATGACCCACTGCCGTTGAAGTGAAAGTCTACATAAGCGAATACCGGTGCTGCGAGTTCAAAGGTTCCCTCAGATTTTGATTCCAAGCACTAGTTCAAATGTTAAAAAAACCCGCTTGTACGTTTACTGAACATAGCCGAAAAAAACATCGGAAATTGATTCCGGGCACACTGGGCCTCAGAATCATGCACCGTAAAATTTCACGGACTCATAAAAATCCCATGTATAAAAACAATTCACAGAAACTATAGGTCATTACATTCTTCCCACCTCAGGGATTTATGTCCCCATAAGCTACAACTCAAACTAAGGGAACATGTGGGGGTTATGAGAACACATATGAGCCTCCCACTCCCCTTGGATCTTCGAGAGGTTCCTGTGCTATCAGTGAAGGCGCACTAGAGGTATCGACTGTCCATGTAGGACCTGCTCCTGTCGATCCTCAATATCGACTGGAACTTCTGTAAATGTCTCCCCATAGTCGACGTCCAGCTTTCCATGGTCGATGATGTGAGAATAATCGTACACGTATCTCCTCAGCTGGGATAGGTGAAAGACATCGTGCACCCTGTGAAACTGAGGTGGAAGAGCTAAGAGGTAATCCACCTCACCAACTCTTCTAAGGACCTGGAAAGGTCCTATGAACCATTGAGATAACTTGACGCCTCAGCCAAATCTCTATAGACCTCATCGAGGTGAGACCCGTAGAAAGACGTGGTCTCCATCCTCAAACTCTAGAGGTCTACATATCTTATCATCATACGAGTCATGTCTGATCTGTGCAGTCTTCATCCTCTCCGGGATGATAAGCACCTTCTACATGGTAGCTCGTACCATCTCTGGTCCCACTAGTGGTGACTCCCTAGGGCCATTCTAGCAAAAGGGTGATTTGAAACTTCGCCCGTATAACCCCTTAAAAGGTGTCATCCCTATGGTGTAGTGATAACTGTTGTTATATGCAAACTACATCAAAGATATGTGGTCCTCCTAGCTGTGACCGAAGTCAAGGGAACAAGCATGGAGCATGTCCTCGAGGGTCTAAATGGTCTTCTCAGTCTGGCCATCCTTCTTGGGATGGAAGGTTGTGCTCAGATGAAGCTGCATGATGAAAGCCTCCTACAACCCCTTCCATAGACGGGAAGTAAACCGTGTGTCCCAGTCAGAGACAATTGATGAAGGTAATCCATGTATCCCAACAATCACTTGCACATAAAGGAATCCCAAGCTCTCTACTATTCCCTGCTCTCTGATTAGTAAAATATGGGCCGACTTGGTGAGTCGGTCTAGAATCACCCAAATCGAGTCATGACCGCTGGATGTACGTGGAAGTCCTGTCACAAAGTCCATGGATATCGCATCCCACTTACATTCTGAGACCTCTCAAGGCTGAACAAAACCTTCTGGTGCTTGGTTCTCTACTTTCACTTGCTGACAAGTGAGGGTTCAAGAGAAAAACTTCGCTACTGCCTTCTTCATACCTGGCCACCAATATTATCGTCGAAGGTCCAGAGAAATCTTCACCACTCTTTGATGTACCACTAGAGGAGATGTGTGGAACTCCCTCAACACTTCCTCCTAAAGAGACTCTAGTACTATAGTATATCCTCTGAAGATGATGACATGCTCCCCGCCTTTAGAAACTCTATCAAGTGCCTTCCCTATGGATATCTGAGCACGCTGTGTCTCGCATTCAACGTCTCCACACTGCGCCTCCATGACTCGTCGTAAATGTTGGGTAAGGACTATAAGAGACTTAAGGAAGGATTCCCTATCTTTATCCACAAAGGAATTTTGTATATTAGCCAGCTGCTTTGTCACCTCGCCTAGCAGCTGTATTACAGACCTAATGCTATGTTCATCTGCAACAACGTTCCCCTTCCTAGGAGTATAGACTATCTTGAAGTCGTAGTCCTGGAGGAACTCAGGCCAACACCGCTGTCTCAGGTTCCGGTCCTTCTAAGAGAATATTTACCTAATTATTTTGTGATCATAGTACATGGTAAAATGCTCATGCATCAGATAGTGTCTCCACATCTTCTAGGGTAAGACAACTACTTCTAACTCTAGGTCATTGGTAGCAGAATTCTGCTCGTGCTGTCTCAGCTACCGAGAAGCATATGCAATCACTTCTCGCTCCTCCATCAGGACACACCTGAGTCCAGTACCTAATGTGTCACAGTTGAATACATAACCCATGCCTTCCTCTAGAAGCCTCAAGATGGGGGCACTAGTCAGCCTCTACCTCAACTCCTGAAAGCTCTGCTGGTATCTATCTGACCACATGAAGGGTTTCCCCTTCTTCATTAAGGCTGATAGTGGTACATAAACTCTAGAGAATTCTAGAACAAACCTCCGGTAGTACCCATCCAAACCAAGGAAACAGTGTACCTCCATCACAATACTGGGTGGCTCCCAAGAAAGTACCACCTCAACCTTCGCTGGATCTACTGCAGCTCTAGACTTTGAGATGACATGTCCCAAAAAGTGAAACTCTCAGATCCAAAATTTTCACTTCGAGAGCCGTCTTTTTCACATCTATTTCACATACTCTGAGTTGGTGATAGCCTGATATGAGGTCTATCTTCGAGAACTATAACACTTCCTTCAGCTGATCAAAGAGGTCTTTAATCCTCGGGAGTGGGTACATGTTCTTCATGGTCACATGATTTAGGTGATGGTATTTGACACAAATCCTCAATCTCCTATACGCCTTCTTGGAGAATAGAATCGAGGCTGCCTAGGAAGAAACTCTAGGACGAATGAATCCCTTCCCCTACTAGTCCTCCAGCTGTACCCACAGGTCACAAAGCTCAGCTAGTCCCATCCAATATGCTGGTGTAGATATCTGTGTCGTCCTGGGGTACAAGTCAATGTATAATTCCATCTCTCTGTGAGAAGGTAGTCCTAGAAAATCATCATGGAAAACATCCGCGTACTAGTCCACCACTATAGGATAGCTTAGACTATCCACATCAACTGATCCGAGGGTTAGAAAGTCCAACTGATGAGTGATCGGCTGCACCTTCCTCCGATTAAGTCTTTCCTCTGCTACAAAGTCTCCCTTCTTGCTGGTGAAGGTGAACCTGGTCCCATCTGTGCGGAAACACCTCACTTTGTGCCTAATATAGTCGATCTGAGCATGGACTATAGATAACTAGTCCATACCCAAGATGAAGTCATAAGGCCTCGACGCCGCTACTAAGGAATCCCAACCAAATATGTCACCTCCTAGAGTAAACTCACACTGCCGGCACCAATGAGTAATTGTCGAGTATACTCTAATAGGAGTCTATAGCCGTAAGGATCGATCCAATGGCTCCGTCAGAATATATGAGCTCCGAATGAGGGCAGTGGGAATGAAAGAGTGACTGGAACCTATGTATATATGTACTGAAACTATGGTGGAGTAGACACAGATCATACCTTAAATCATCTCTGAAGCACCATGGTTTTATGCTTCAGCTGCTTTATGTTGAGCTCTCACCTATCCACTAACTCCCTGCGGTCGGGGTGGACCTCTTGGTGGTGGTGGCAGTAACACCACAAAACATCGTCCACTGCCAGCTACTCGACCAACTCCTCTGCCACATCCACCTGCACGCTGCAGACTTCCTTGGTCGAATCTTTGTCTCTTACTGGGTGGTACTTTGACCTTTTTATGATCATAAAAATGGAGGTTCAGATAGTCACGAGCCATGTGACCCTGGCCACCACATGAGTAACACTTCCTGATCCTGGCATGTAAATCTCTACCCTGGGTGCCCCACACAACTGATTATGAGTCATACGGTCATCCACTAATGGGTATGGTCCTCTTGGACCTCTACGACATCTGTCTACTGCCATCTGCAAAAGACTCCACCGCATGTAAACTAGTGGTGTGTCTCGCTACTGGAGACTGCTCTGCAAGGAAACTCTCCACTAAGAGGGCTCTGTCCAACACCGCTTCCTACATCGGGATGCTGTGGGAGATCATCGAAGCCCTGATCTCTCGCCTGAGCCCCTACTCGAAGGTCCAGGCATTGAAGAATGAGTCTCATACCATATCTGTGGAGTAACGCGAGAGGTCGGTGAACCTCACTGAGTATTGTGCCACAGTCATGCTTCCCTACTTCAGAAGAAGTAGCTCCTATATTCGCACCGCACGAAGAGTGGCTAGAACAAACTCTGTCCAAAACAGGCTCTCGAATTCTGCCCATAGAAGTTCCATCTCATCGTGAACCTGGAGCATTAGGCTCCACCATCTACCCATTGCAGCCTATAGAAGGCTAGATACAAAAATTACCATGAAGTCAGCCGGTGTCCCTACCAGTCTGAAGACTCTCACCACAGCCTCCAGCCAATCCTTAGCTCCCTGCAGGTCCGTATCTCCCCTGACCCTTGGTGGCCACTAGCGCTGGAACTCGTACAACGCGCTCAACCGGCATGCATCGTCTGCTACTGGGGATGGTGGCATCAGTGGCCCAATGGGGAGCAGTACCTGTGGTACCTCCATTGGAAAAGGGACTTGCACCAAGGCCTCGTCGGTCGGTGGGATATCTGTGCATACAACTCTCAGGACTATCGCTGGTCATCCATGGGGAGGCATCCAAAAAGAAAAAGATGCGTCATGGTCAAATATTATACCTGGTGAGCTGACCTAGTTGAGCTGACTTAAAGAAAACTTTATAAAACATGCACGCAATCAGTGCTTTCATGCACTGAGTCGGAAATCAGTAGTCAGGGTCCTAGTGTATGGATATACCACCCGCTGCACAAGCATTGTACTCCCTAAACTGAAATCCATAGTCAGTACCCTTAACACTGTTTTTAATAGAAAATATCAGAGGCCTAAGTTCTGCAGTAGAACCGACTCCTCTAATACCAATTTTTCATGACCTATCCCCCTAGGCTCATTCCATGACTACCCCAAGCCCTCCTTCCATAGGCCATGGGCCAGAGACTAGCAACAAAGGCATAATTCCCTAAAACTGGGAAGGAATTTCTATTATAACCAATAAACGCACACAACAGAGTACAAGATGGAAGTAAAACAATAAGTAAAACTGTATACATAGAGTGATGAAAAGTTAATGTGCTGGAATACAAGCCCAATATGAATGTACAAGTATAATTGAAACACAAGTAAAACTAAAGATCGGTAAACAACTACTGGATCATCTACTGGGAAGTCCTACCTGAAGGGTAGGTATAGATAGCCTCTACAACACTCCACATTCGTCTGTCTCCTCCGGTTACTGCCACGCTGCATGGTCCACCTCTGGGTACTGTCCAGTCCTGGTACACTCAGCCTCGATCAACGCTGTCTGTCGTCTTCATCCAATACAATGAGGTGAGGGCATAGCCCATGCAGGAGTGAGTATAACGATACTCAGTAGGGACCCTGAGACCCTCAAGGTCTCACAAAACCAACAAGGATAATGAAAAAAGTATCAAATAAACAAATAACTCCACTTAGGTATATTCCCATACGTATACCTAAGTTATCAAGTAATCCATCTCAATCATGAGGTAAACAGAAAATTTACTGACTCAGATCAAACCAGGATTTTATTCTTGGGGTAGTATCATGTAACATACCTAGTCACACTGTCGAAACCTCAGATGTTGGAGAACTCCTCCTCTATCGAGTACAGTGGGCCTACCACATCACACATATGAACTTCTCACTAACCTTGGACTGTTGAGGTACTCCTCCTATCGATTACCGTGGGTCTGCCACGTCACACATAGGCACTCCCCCACCATGGTTCTGCTGCGTCACACAGAGGCGCTCCCCACTGTGGGTCTGCAGTGACACCAAGGCGCTCCCCACTGGGCTAGTCGAGTCACTCCGAGTCGAATCAGTCAGAAGTCATTAGGTCTCAGCCATCTACTAGGTTTCTATGCTATGCTTGCTCGTCTTCGGGAGGATTTTCTCCACAAGATACTGATCGATGATCAAAATGTTCTTAATTCACACGTATAAGTATCTCAAATGTACCCCACATCATATGGGTCTCAATGAAATAGATGACACATCAATCAGACGCCCGGTCTGTGAGTTATTAGTCTTTTAGTCACGGGGGCCTGGTTGTATTTGTGCACGATCCAACCTAACCGTATCTAAACATTACCCCAAAATCCAATGGGATATACTCAAAGGGACCTCCACACTCAAATAAAACTAGTGCCACTGACGATTAATCAAACGGACTTCTGGTGCCAAAGATATGACCAAAAGAAAGTAAATGGTCGGTAGAGGGACCAGGTATGGTCTGACCTGGTCAGACCGGCCCTGCCCAACCCAATTTGGGACGACCCGGTCTAGGTCAACCTGGTTAGACCTGTTAGGTCTGGTCTGACCAATTGGGTGGGCCGTTCTGTTAGGTTTGGTCCGGTCCACTGGGCCCAGCGCTGCAGGCCGCGTGGGCGGTTCGGCCCAGAGCATCACGAGGGTGCAGCCCGGCACTGCTCGGTCTGGAGGGCGCGGCCGGGCCGGTTCGGCCAGGGCACCGCGAGGTGGGTCGCAGGCGGAACAGGGCACGCGGGGGAACATGAGGCATGCGGGCCGATGCGGTTCGGCCAAGCATACGGGAGGCGGCCGGGAAGGGCACAGCCAGGCCGGCAGGCGTCCAGGCAGGGTGCTAGGCGGGCGACCAAGAAGGGCACCATGCGGGCTGGCGAGAGGCTGGCTGAGGGTGCGGCCAGTGCGGGCCGGCCAGTTCAGTCGGGGCGCATGGGTGGCATGGGTGGCTGAAAGGCCGGGTCGGCGTAGATCGACATGGCTCGGGCAGGCATGGTCCGACAGTGTTTGGCTGGGGTGTACGGGAGGCCGGAGGCAGCCGAGGGCCGGGAGTCGGGTGCACGGGCCAACGGCGGTGCGGTCAGGGTGGTCGGTCGGAAGGCCGCAGTTCAGCCCGGAGCACCGGTGCGCCTCGGGGGAGGCACGATTTGTGGAGGCTATAGGGAGCGCGACCTTTATCTTTCCCACCTTTGTCGTTCCCTCACCTCATCGCCATGCCGAAGATTATCACAAACAAAAACGGTGGAGGGGTCGGGTAATGTTGGTTTGGCGCACACCCTCCACATTTAGGGTTGTATCAATTGGCTCATCAAGAAGCAAGAAGATGAAAAACAACTCACCTGCAAACAATTCCATTCCAACCATTGAAGAATATTTAAGCAAAGCATCGACAAGTAAAAGCCCCTACTTTTGTTCGTCATTCGTCTTTCGTTGATAGAGTCGTGAAAAGTAGATGAAGAAGATCATCATTCATTGTGTCCGTTGTACGTTTCCAATCCTGAGCTACATCAGCTCGTTGACGATGATGCAGAGGGTAAGTCTGTTAAAGATTTCCCATGTCGGTGGAATCTCCATGGAAGAATTCGAATATGGACAGCGTTCTTCGTTCTTCGTTGGGAGAGTTCTTCCCTCCTCTCCCAAGTTTCAACCAAGATGCCAAAAAAATAATAATATATATGTTTATCTATTATTTCGTTGGAATATAATTCAAAATGGTGAAATAAATTAGTTGGCTCCACCTAATTAATTTGGGAGCTTGGTACATGTTAATTAGGGGAGTTGGAATAATTTAATTAAAGGGAAGTTGAATCCATAAAGGAGGAAGGGTGTGGAGGAACTATCCTTCATTAATGAGGGGAGTTGAGAGGTTTTCCTCTCCTGCCATTAATAGGGGAGTTTAGCCCTATGTGGTCCCCATGTCATAACTTTCGCATGAGGTTAGGTTCGGGTGGACCCCACCACTATAACCTCTCATGAGAGGTTAAGGTGTTGTGGTCCCATCTCCAACTTCCAACATCCACAAGGTGGTTATAGATCCAGTGGGACCCACCACCAAACACCCACATGGCAGCTCAAATAAAAATAAAGTGAAACTCACTTTATTTTATTATTTTCCACAAAAACCAAAATACTAACTTTTAAACTCGACCCATTGTCGTCAAAGTGAAATTTTCCTTAGGTGAATACCGGCGGTGCGAGTTAAAAATTTCCATTGGATTTCGATTCTGAGCACTGATTCAAAAGTTATAAAAACCAGCTCATACATTTTGCTAAACATACCCGAACAAAACTTCAAAAATTGATTTCAGGAACACTGGGCCTCGAAATCTGGTGCCGGAAAATTTCGCGGACTCATAAATTCCAATGAATAAAAAAACATTTCACGGAAATTCCGGGTCTTTACATTTTATATATAAAAATCCACCCATTTATAGATATCGATCCCATCCTCCATAAATGTTAATAGAACATGTTATTATCTTGACTTTGAGTTTTTGGATAGTCCTTTTAGATGACCAATCAGATGGAGGATGATAATAGGTGATCAAATATAACTCATTGTTGAAATACCCTTAAACGATCTTCTATAAATTTTATATGAACTGAGGTTCATTATCAAATAAATTTTATAGAGGTTCCTTGTGGGGTCTCATGATTTTTTATGTGTTTTGTTTTGTTCGGTTATATAGGAATATTATTTTTTGTATTTTAATAAATTTTTTATTTTATACATATCTTTTGTATGATTACAACTACTTACCTCCCATTCCCTTTAATGTTCTTATTATTTTAATGTGATCCTATTATAACATATATGTATGTTATGTGAAATATATTCATCATGTTTCATTTTGATATAAAATAATGCTTTAATGTTTTTAATGATATATCAGTGTTCTTATTTTTTACATTTAGTTATACTCTTTATCATACTTTTGTAATAATTTTGGATTTCGAATGTTAAAAAAATATAATTTACTTTTTCCAAAAATTAAATATTTGATTTGTTCAAAAATTATACATCAATTAGCTGATCATTTCTTCTTTAACTGATAAACAATTATTGTCATGTTACGTTAGAGTTTCTAATTCCTTTATTTCAAAAATTTATTCATTTCATAGTTAAAAGTTTCTCCTTCATTTAGTTCAAAATTTATTCTTCTATTCGTACAAAATGACTACTTCGTTGAATTTAATATTTCTTATTCCTTTACTTTAAAATATCTATTTTAGACTTTCCAGAGGTTTTTTTAAAATCTATTGATTTTTTTGGAATTTATTTGATTGAGTATTATGTGAAAAGTTTGAATGAGTTATTTAAATTTTATTGAACTCAATTATAATTTTAAAATAATATATTTAAAATAGTTTGAAATAATTAAATATTTCTATAATATTTTTTATATATGATAGAACTCATTGACACATTTTTTGTATTTTGGTAATGTTATAACCACTTTCACATGTTCTTTTAGTTGTTTTAGCTTTGTAAAACCTATATATGTGACTGAAAGGACTCTTGAAGTATATATGATATGACATTGTGATGAGTACATATAATTATATATTATGAACATTTATTACTTAATTAAATTCAATTTTCTCATACTATATGAACCTTCATGTGATCATGTACACTTATTTACCTTTTATAATGATATCTCAAGGACTCTACATAATTTCATATACCTCTACTATATTAATAAGGTGTGATGATCCAATCATGATGAACCACATCCTATTATTATTTTTTAAATAAATAAATTTTATATAGGTTTATTTCTTCAAAAATATTTATTCCACCATTTATTCACATTCTATTTATTATTTTTCGTATAAATTCAGCCTCATTGTTTTTGTTGGGAATCTCATATTCTAATGATAGAAACATTAATGTTATTATAACTACTATATAATTTCATTTTTATAATTTTGTTCTAAATACATATACTTGTTTTCTGTTTCATGGTTATAATTCCACTAAGAAAATTTGGTTTTAATTGGGTAATGATTCACCTTTTAATATCAGTTTTGTGAAAATCAATTCTCATATTGAGTAGGGATGTGTAAGAGGGGACTATGTCAAATTTTGAATAAACCACTATAAAAATGAATATAATATGAGGCATAAAAAATTTTCAATTTAAAATTAATAAATATATAAAAATAGATTTATAAAATTATCAAGTTAATGAGAAAGATTTATTAGAAAACAAGTATATAAAAACATATTGATCACAAGGAAAATAAGAGAAAATTATATGAAACAGATGTAACTGATTATGAATGTATAGATAAGGGTAACATTACATCTAAATTTACAAAATTAAACAAAGAATGGAAGGATAATAAATATAAGAAGTAATTGAAACATGCTTATCGTATTGGATTGAGTAGTATAGAGAAACCCAATTAATGTTGTGAATCTAGAAATGAGAAAGTACAAAGCAAGGAATTTATTATGGTTACAAATAAATATGATCTATATAATGATTTATATATTTTTTTTATTTGGAAAATGATTTTTAAAGAATTGATTAGAAGTATGATGAGAATAAAAACCTCAAAAAAATAATTTAAGAGATTCCTTAATTTATAAAGAGTAGATAAATGAAAATAAGTAGCTTATAAATTACTATATTAAACTCAATAAGGATAATTGTGCACTTCAAAATGAAATAATAAACTATTCATCATTTTCAAAAGGTATTATCTATGATGTTTTTGAGTCTACTCATAAGTAGAATGGGAATTTAAAAAATAAATTTGTTTTCTTAAAAGAAAAAATATAAAATTTTGTTGGAGGGAATTAAAAATACTAAAATATGATTGATATGATTAAACTGAATATATATGTAACTATTTTTGATTATCTTATACAAATTACAATATTTAAAAATCCAACTTTGTTAAAAATTTAAGATGATAAATGTTTCTTCAGTCACATAAATTTTGTTTTGGTTGAATGGATTTTATGCTAAGGTATCTTCTTTAAGATTTATGAAATATATTTGTTATAATATATGTTTAATTTGTAAGAATTTATCTTATATGGTCTATTACATTAACTATTTTATATCTTTTTTGGAATCTTATAATTCTATTCCTAATCCATTCAGACCCATTATAGAATTTGAAAAAATATTTTTCTTTCAATAATTTATTTTATTAGGATAAATTCATAAATAATATCAAGGACCTAAGGTAAATAGATAGTCACTTTTCCCATCCCATGATTAATGATATGTCAAATATCGTTCCTTATAAAACAATTTATGGATTCTCTACAACTCTTGGAGATAATTCTAAAAGAAATGTTATGGGTTTTATTAAATTATGTATTTCTAATGTTATTTTAATTTCAATATTTTTATATGTCAAAGTAATTAAGAATTATATAATTTTAATATCTCGACATTCTAATTATGGTATGTATATTATGGTTGACGATGATAAATTTTTAGTGTTTGAATGATTTTTTCTATTTTATGGATATTGCAATGATAAACATTATTCTATTAATTTCTGTAATCTATCTAAAGAAAATGTAATTTTTCCCAATTCAACGGAACAAATGATATAATCTACCATATGAGTCTTGAACACACATTTGTATAACATTCACAAAAAATTTTCCAATAAAATATATGTTTGAGATTTAGCTGGTATAAATGTAAGAAATATATTTTTCTTATGATTTTTGATTTAATGTAAATAATCCCAAGGACTCATTCAAATTTATTGGTCATGTTTCAACAAAATAACCTATTGAATTATTTAATACTAATTTATATTTTCCTATGGAAAATGATATTTTGATGTGTAAGAATTTTTTTAAATGATTGCTATAGATTTATATGGGATTATTTTTTCAAATTTCCATGAAACTATAACATGAATTATTTTTTTGTATATTATTTCAGAATATGAATTATTATATAATTGTTTCCATGTAAATTGATAGTTGTAGTGAGTTTATTAATTTTTAGTTTTATTAGATTTTTTTAAAAAATGGCTATGCTTGTTACTTTTCATTACAACGAACCAAATTGAAAAATATATTTATATAGTGGAAATATAAAAAACTCTATTTAATGGATTAAATTATGAATAATGAATATAGTTTTAATAATAATTTTTTCTAATAATTTATTAATAATTCATTCTATTTCAGGAAAATGGTCCATATTATAGATTTTTGGAATAAACAAAATTAGGTATTATTTAATGGTAGAGAATCAATAGTCGGTAGATTTAATATTTTTTTTTTGTTATATTGTTTTTATCATGAACACAAAGGAAATTTTAGATAAGTTTATTTTTTAATTCATTGAATGAATAATTATTGGTTATTTAAATAACCTAAAATAATAGTGTTTATATTAATCATATTGTGAATGATCAAGAATCTTTTCATGTATTTTTTTATGAATCTTGTAATATTAAGGAATTTATATTTGGAAAACCATGATGTTGATTTTAGGGATTTCAATTTTAGAAAATAAAAAACCTCTAAATAATATATCCATTTGGGAGGTGAAATATTCTTCCCCAACTAATCATAAATTTTTATGGTACATATAGATCATTATACTTCCAATGTGATTAGTAATTTTGGTTTTGGTATGAAAAACAAAATATTTTCTTGAAACCTATTTTCTAACATTACTTTTTATATGATTATGTTCCTAATAATGGAGACGATTCTGTAGAGTATACTAATTTTATTTTTTCTACAAATGAAAATATTAATATTTTTCGTAAAAGTAATGTATGTTATTTAGTCTAATTTCATTAAGATTATATAATAATTATAACACAATGTATTTTTAGAAATAATATGGATGAATTTGGAATGTTTATAAAAATTAAATATAGAATTATTTCCAAAGGTAATTCTCATGAAGAAGTTATAGATTTTGATGTTTCATTTGAACCTATTTCAAGGTTAGATTCTATGATAATTTAGATGTCTTTTTCTTATTTACTAGGTTATTAGTTTCATCAAATAGATTTTAAGATTTCATTCAAAAAATGTTTTCGTTATGATAAATTTTATGTCATTATCCCATTGTTTAAATGATGATAAATTCTATAATCATATGGAAAAGTTATATAAATATTTATATGGTATCTATAAATATCCTCATGCCTGTTATGAGGGGATTTCTTTATTTTTTTGAATAATGGTTTCAATAAATGTATTTTTCATCATTATATAATTTTAATGTAATATTTACTAACAATAATTATTTAACATTTATATTGACAATATAGTTTTTTGTTCTTCTAAATATTTAATTTTTAATGATTTATATTCTCGATGTCTTTTGTGTTATTATAGTAAAAACATATTTTCACTCACTCTCAATTTCGAATGCACCGAATGTGTGGACACTTTTGTAAAATAATTATCATTGTCCCTCCATAGCTCCCTCCCTCTACCATTGCATCACCAGTCCCACCAGGCACGACTCCTATTCCTATAGGGACCTATGACGTTCCTTAGGCTCCTCCAAATAACAGTCACTTTCATTTCCCGTATCTTTGTTAGTGATCCTCTATTAAATCAGTTCATTGCAATTCATTAAAGGTTGTGGTCAATCAACAGTTTCCCCAAATATCATCATTAGTCCCTTTGGAAGCCTGTGTCGACGAATGACTAGATGTCGAGGTTCCACTCCCCACCTTTTAAAGAAGATTCCAATCTTATTGAATAGAAACTTGTGGTATTTTTTGGTTTTGGAAAGCCCCTCTTTCACTATTGAGGTCTTTTTTTGGATTCGTGGGGGATGGAATCCACTCTGAGCATCTCTTCCCTAAATTGCATGTACTTTTTAGTTTCCCTCTACTCGCAGGATGATTTTGTGTTATCTTGGATCAAGGTTCCTCTTTCATTGGGTTGTTGGAGCTTCTCTATTTCTCGATGAGATATAGAGTTGTACTTTGGTTGGGACTTATATTCAGAGGTGGTTTGTAACTACCTTCTAGTTCTACCTCTCCCTTTCCAGAATGAGGGTTTTTGGTAGGCAATGGCTAACTCTCTTGGTTCTTTCTAGTGTGTGGATAAGAGGAACCTATGACATGAAGAGGCTTCCTCAACATGTTTATATCTTGATATTGATATCAATATCCTTCAAAAAGACTATATTTTCCTTAGGGTGAAATACCTATTCATTTGGAATTAGATCTCGGTTTATTCATCGACGCCAAAGTTTTAATCACTTTGTAGGATTCAAGGCCACTCCTTTATTTCAAAAGCCTGTATTTGGTCTGTTAGGCTTATCCTCATAAATCTCTCTATCCTCCAGCCTCTCCCCTCCATTACAGTGGACCTTTTCCCCAGTGTTAGAGAATTCTTGTTCCAAGTACTCCTGCATCTTGGATTCCCTAGAACTGACCCCTTGTGTGGTTATCTCTTCTTATAATCCATTGGTTCAGGTCAATGCTTCATGCCTCTCCTAGTTCCATTAGTAGTGTCGGTTTCATCTTTGACTAGTCTTTGGTTTTCCCCAAAGGAGCTTGTATTTTATTCCAATTCCTTGTGGTGTAAGGCTATTTCATGAATCCTTCCCCCTTCTGTCTACATTGATAGAGCTAGGTCCTTCTCTCTATGATTTTTCCTCAAAGCCTCACCCCTCTAACCTTCCCCCTGCTGGGAGGCTTCTTCAGTTCTCTACGGTTCGCCTCCTGATCCACCCCTTATGGATGGTTCCCCATTTCATCCCTCTATCATGATAGATTTATCTGTTATTCTTCCACCAATTTCTTTTGAATACGTCTCTTATACTCCATCCATAAGAGATATGGAAACTATCCCGAGGAAAACCAGAGGCCTATCGCGTTTTGTGGCTGGCTTGAGCCCTTGTCATTCCTCTCAATTTCCTGATAGTATGTGCACCCATTCTCAATCTAGAAGCCTCAATGATTTTTTTTGTGAAAGTAGAATACGTCCATGTAGCCTGGGGCCAATGCTAGGCATACTCTTTTTTAATTACTTCACTAATTATATGGAATTATCAATGATTAAGGGCTCTAGTAAAGACATATTTCAATTCCACTCTAATTTAGAATTTTGGTATCTTTATTTTGTCTATTATTGAACCTAAGGGGGCTAACAATATACTAACTATGTTTTCTCATTGGATCAATATGCAATGATTCATTAAATTTAATCTAAATGACACCCATATATAGCTGTTGTTGAAATTTTATGTCCCTGTTGAGTGGGATTCATCTTCTGATCAAATGTTGTCGTTTAAAATCAATCCTGGTCTCCACTCCTTCAATACCTGTTCAATCTATGGCAGTTACATCCCACAAAATAAAAAAGGGGCCATGGAGGGATTTAGAGTATTTATATCTAGGTCTATTTCCCATGTTCTTGGGGGATATTTCAACACTGTTGCAAATCATGAGAGAAAAAAGGAAGGAGTGATTTTCCTCACAGGGATAACAAAGAGTTTCTTTAATTCATGGCTCGTTGTGACTTATCGGACAAGGGATTTACAGGTGATTGTATGATGTTGTTCAATAACAAAAAAGGGTTTTCTATCTCCTTGTGTCATATTTAATGGTTATTCTCTAAGGATCTGTTCATTGACATGTTCCATAATATGATGGTCTCCCACTTGGTTCACAGTCTTTCAGATCATTCACCACTACTAGTTTCCCTTAATACTTTCTAGGGTTGTTCTGGTCGCTTCCATTTCACTCAGTCATGGAAGAATCTACCAGGCTATCACTATGTGGTTCATGAGTCTAGGGAAGTCTAGATCTGAGTTTCCCCTTATTTAACCCTTTAGTGCAAGCCTTTTCACTATAAGGATGATCTCTCCCCATGGATAAAGGATAATCCCCCTCAGTTTCTAGACATGGAAAATATATTTATAGAAATCTAACAGCTTGATTTTTTCCTCGGGAGTTGCTGGAATGGAATCCAATTTATGAATCTTGCTTCCCAGAAGAACATTATTATGGACACAGCCCCGTGTCATTAAATTCTAGCTATGGAGAATGTGCACATCAAATGGATTCACTAGGGATATAAGAATACTATATTTTTTCACACTTTCATCAAGAATAAATGCATCCCTCTCAAGCCTAATATTTGACTGGATAATGGTAATTACACCACATACATTAATGTCATAGAGAATATGGCGGAGTGTAATTTCAAGTCACTCCAGGGGGGGGTGTCCGAATCCCATCATGTGCGACGGATACCCAAGGCAGTGTAATTGTTTCCGAGAACTAGTTCCCTCTCTGGTATGTAGCTCTTTGAGAAGTCCCCTTGAAGTAGTCCCAGAGGATAAATAAATCCATGAGGTGATGATGAGATTCATCTCGGAAAGAGTTCCTTGGCCAAATGGTTTTTCAGGATCCTTTTATTGGGAATATTTTTATTTGATTATGGAGGACTTTATCATGGCCATTCAAGACATATTTTAGGGGGGGCTTCCACCTGTTTTATGTAACACCTATTTTTTTACATCCTAAATGTAAAAAACCCAATTATATCCATTATTGAAGTCCCATTATATTTTGAAACATATCTTACAAGTTTCTGGATGACATCATCAATCAGAGACTCCCATCCTTCCTTCTTTTTTGTATAGATGTTGAATAACACGACGTTTTGAAGGGAAGGATGATCCAAGGAACCATAACCATTACCGAGGAGTAGGTCAGAGACATGAACAACAAGTTCAATGGATCAAAATTTATTTTTAAACATGATGTGGATAAGGAATATAATTGGGGTGAATGGAACTTCATCATTAATGTTCTTTTGTTAGTTAGTTTATCCTCTAGGGCCATTAATATCATTTATTGATTCCTAAGCTCCTCTTAGATATAAATTTCATTTTCAGGGAAGTCCTGTGGTTTTTTCAATATTACACATGTCTTAATATTGGGGGATCAACTATCCACAAACATATTAAATTTATTCTAGGATTCTTCTAACAGAAACATCAATAGGATACTAACCAACAATGAATCTCTACCCTACCAGTGCAAGGCTCTGTCCACTACTGTCTCATATTAAATTTAAGAAAGACACTGTTATATTCCTAAATTATATCAATATACTACTTAGAAGTATGTTTAGGGTCTTGGAAAGGTAATAAATATGTAGTTTTCATGTTGTGAATCAGGAGGAGAAATGTGCATACATATCTCATAGGTGCTTGTACAGAAGATCAGCTGAACTATGAAACATTTTAGGTATCCAATAGAAGAGTTTTAAAATGATCTACCTTGGTGCTCTGGTTTCCCCTTGCATTCTTTATATCCCAAACATTTATCATATTTTTAATAAGATTATAAGTCGATTTAGTAATTGGAATATCTATTTTTATCCCTTAGGGAGAGGATTACTCTTAACAACAGTGTACATGAATCCATCCTAGATTTAGGAAATCATTTCTATCAAGGTTCCAAAAGCAGTTCTAGACAAGATCGAAACGATTCTCCCTACATTCACATGTTATTCCAATGATGAAGGTAAATATCACATGGATTCTTTGAGGATCCTAGATAGGTCCACAAAATTTGGGGGAATCAATGCCCAAAACATTCAAGATACCCTCCCTGGAATGCATGTGAAGCTTACATTGGATTTTCTGGAGGGTACATCACATTGAGGGATATAATGGAGGATTTTGGTCAGGGATAGAGGGAGGCTGTAGGAAGTTCTATCTGGAAAGTGGTGAAGCCTCATTTTTTCACTCTTAGGGGACATGTATGTTGGATTTTCTATAGGGGTGATATCTCTTTATTGTTCAACAATTTTTTGGGCATTGATCAGAAGATTGCAATGGGTCCTTCCAAAGAAATAATCTTTAGATAGGAAAGAATGAATATGTATTTTATTATGGCTATTTTAGACACTGATCAAAATAATGGTTTCGACCTTATTGATGTAAATGATTATCCAGATCGTTATGTTTTTGTTGGTTCTTCTTTTGTCTCAATCTCATTTGAAGGATTATCACAAGCTGTTTACTCCCTCGTATCTGTTGGATTCTTAGGGAGATATAATATGGTCCAAAGAGGTTCTAGGGAAGCTCAATTTTCAGGTGTGAAGAATAACAAATCAATAATTCTCAATATATAAAAATTTCAAGCGTCTCAACATCGATTTGTACTATAGTTCTTCTTGTTGTGTGGATCAATGGGAGAAAATTTCAGATCGCTTATTCTATGAAGTGGACTAGGATCATAGTTTTGGAACACTTTTGGATATTGTATAGGGATTCACTAAAACAATAACTGAGACCTGTATGTCCCCAAACTGTGGTTTTAAGGAGAAGATCATGGGAGCCCTCAGAGGAAGTCCCGAGGATCAGTTATTCTTGTTAGCTTCTAGTGGTTTTGGAATGTGAGGAACCATGTTTGGTTTAAGGGAGGTGTGTGCGTTGGGAGTATTTTCATTTATATAACTAAAAATATGGTCCTAGAATTGACCCAGGATGTGAAGAACAAAAATGATGCTGCAACCCTAAGACTGATTCTTGGATTTCACTTACTACACTCTATTTATAGGATAAAGAAATGTTATTTAGTGCATTGGAATCATCTTGAATCGATTTATATGAATAATCTTACTGGTTCCATTTCTGTGGGGTCCATGAATGGAGGTGGTGTGGTTTGTAACCAAAATGGTGTTCTAATATTTTCCTTTGTTGAATGCTTCAGGGTATGTGACTCCCTCCAGGACAAGGTGCTTGAAATGATTTAGGGTATTATCTTGTGTAGGCAGTGGTAGGTTAGTCTAAGGGAGGTTGAAACTGACATTCTAGTTTTCAATAATTCTCTGAATAAAACTCATTCTACCCCTTGGTGTATTGCATATATCGCACGAAGGTGCAAGAAAATCATGTGCAACCAAACATAGTTTCATTATACGTGGATAGAATGTAATAAAGTGGATAATTATCTTGCTTCCATCACCAATTTTGTAGGCAACATTACTCATTACCATACTAAGAATAATTTTCCATATGAGGTTGCGAACTTGATCAGAGGTGACGATGTCATGATCCATAATTTTAGGCCTCCATAATCTCTTTGTTTTCATGTTTCCTAGTCCAATTGCTTTTGGTTTGTAGTTTCATTTCATTTTGTTTTATTAAATATGATAATGATGATATTTTTTGTGTTTGACAAGAGAATAGTGGGGTAATTAATGTTTTTTCAAGGAATTAAAATTTCTAAATGTAATTACGTGATCTTTCATAGTCAATTGAGTATGCTAAATTGTTAGTTTAATGGTTTTGTCTTGAATCATGAAAATATATTAAAACCTATATGTCTATTAGATGTATATTAGGTGTTAATTCATTTTTTATATATGTTAATGTTAATGTTTATAGAGGAATGATAAGTAACACAATTTATATAACTAAATCTAGACCCAATATTTTTTTTAATATTTTTTATGTGTGAGGTTTCATGCTGATCCTAAATAGAGTTATATTAATGATGTTAAAAGAATAAATATATTTTTACATGGATAATTTAACTCTATTTTCTTGTATTTTATTAATAGTTTTTTCATTTAATATTGTATTAATACTTTGATTTTGTATGTTTTATAATTACCATAAATAGTACAACATGTGTGTGTCACTATATTGGATAATTTTTAATTTTTGGTATTCTAATAACAAGTTACAGATTTCATTATATTCTACTAAAGTTGAGTATTTTTATTCTGCTAGTTGCTGAGATTAATTTTTATAGAATGAGAAATGTTTTGTGATTTTGGTACTTATTTTATCAAATTTAAAATCTATTTTGATAAAAAAAAATTTAATATTTTAAGAAAACATTATACCATTAAAGAACAATGAATATCGATTTATGACTTCATTATTTTACATATAATGTGCACAATTTATTAATATTTAGATTTTTTCCCAACTATGAATAATATTTTAGATATCATTATTTATAATTTAGAATTTTGTCAGTTTGAAAAATTTCATATAGGATATAGGAATGATGGAAGCCTAACAATTTTTATCTCTCCATGTGTTTTAGGAGGTCTTTTTCTTAATTATTTTACTAAAAAAATGTGGATAGAATAAAATGTATTCTATTTTACATGTTCAATTTTCTAATCAATGGAAAACAGAGAATTTGTTTCATTTTCTTTTTTTTGAGTATATGGGGAGATTTTTGAACATTTTTACATCATTTCTTTTGTTTAATGTTCCTCATGTTTTTTATTAAAATTATAAACATCTTAGTCAGTATATTTTTTCTTAGTTTAATATGATTCTACTTTAACATTTCTATGTTATATCAAATATATTTATCATGCCATAATTTTTGAAAAAAATAATTTTTTGATGAGTTTAAAGATATATTAGATTTATTATTTATTTATATTTTCAATTTTTTATATTTCTATCTTCTGTTAGATAAATATTTATTCTTCTATAGGTTCAAAATTACTCATTTCCTTAGTTTCAAATTTATTATTCAATTAGTTATAGATTTTTATTAGCAATAATTTTATTCTTCCATTAATTCATAATTTCCATTTCTCATTGTTCAAAACAATTCAACCATTATTGAAGAATTGTTAAACCTTAAAACACATATGTTCTAATTGAATAAAAAATACCAGCTTCGTTAATTTCATCTACCGTCCCAATGTAAATTTTTTTTTTATTTGAAAATGTTTTCATACTCTATTTTTTCATGTTTCAATTAAGAATTTTTTTATGATTAGTAATTTGTTTATCTATTTATAAAAAAATAATAAATCATAATAAGTCTATGAAAAATATTTTTTACCTATATAAATTTGTAATATTTTTTTCACGTTGTTTTTTATTTCCATAGAAATACACATTATGTTACATATATATTGGGATATTTTTTATGTCTGATTATTTGATTGATTTAAAGGATCTTTCATTATAATTATATGTCTATGATCATTTTAAATTCATTTTTAGTGTACTAAATTCATATTTAAACTCCTTTCACTTTTATTATATGATTTTTGAATATATTTTTATAATGTCAATATGCTTATGATATTGGAGGAATTATTTGATTGAATATTACATGATTAATTTGAATGAATTATTTAAATTATTATGACAAATTTTAAATTTCACAATTGATATATTTATAATATTTTCTCAAAAATCATGACATTTATGGATTCTGTTTTCATAATAAGAAATCATGATGAATATTTTATTATTATTTTTAATTAATAAATCTCTTTTCATATGATATATTTTGTTTATATATCTTTTAAAACCTATATAAGAGAGTGAAGGGATTCCTGGAATATATTTGATATTAATATTAGATGATTATATATGATTACATATAAATATACCATAAAAATAAAATGAAATTCAATGCTCTTAAAACCTATGAACAATCCTAAAATTGTGTACACTTGGTTTATATTTCTTAACATTCTCTTAAGCAGTATACCTAAACTCCTCCTCCTATTAATACCTTGATGATATGTTATAATACAATAAATAAAAACCCTTACATATGATTATTTCATTTATCTATCTATTTTCTCTCATGATAAATTAATATATTTTTATGAAATTATTATATCTATTATCTTTAGGATGTACTTACCATCCATAGAGAGTGTTTTGTTATCCCCTTCATCCATAATTTCATTAGTGTGACATATAGAAGGTTGGTCTTGAATGGAATCTAGAGATGATGTCACTCACTCAAAACAAGTGAATCTATCCCCCTTTCAAAAGTTTTAATATCCTTCCCTTGTTAATAAAACATCAAGGAAAAACTCATACAAAGGATTAATTCAAAATAAACCACATGTATATCAATAATGATTTCCACCAGGATATTTCTGAGAATATTAATAATGAATATTTAGTATATGATAATTTTATTAAAAATCCCATAACGTTCCTTAAATGAATTTTTTTATAATAATATTAGGGGATGATTAAATGATATTATAAAACATGTCTGATCGGAAGTATTACATAGATCCACAATAAAAAAAATCATTATTTGACTTTTCATTTGGGATCTATGTACCTTCTATCACATCAATAGGTTCTTCATCTCAATTTTTGTAATATCATAATATCATAAATTATTTTCCCACCTTTTTTGTGTCAAATTCCCTTGAATTTTTATTTTATTGGTTTGTATAGTGCCATCTCATCACGATTGAATAATTGAACATCACCTACTTCTAACATGACTTTGAATTCATAATCATGATGTACTTTTTCTAATCATATGAATAGAAATACCATTCCCCACAAGTGCATCCCTGAGTTTTTTGTTTAAAATTTAATATATATGGGAAATTACTCTCTTCTATTCTTCCCAGTTGACATATTATTATTTTAGTGTTTTTGAGAGGATATATTATTTGATAGATTTTCCTTAAAAAAATATGTCTTAATGAACACCATCTCATTCCTAATTATACATGAGACTATATCCTCATTTGATATAAATTATTGTGATACTAACACGATTTGAGAGATCATCTCAAATTATTCAAATAGATGGGCAGTCTTATTTTTTAATCTATATAAACAGTTCATAATATGTCTTAGAACCATTGAAATGTTATACTCATAGTCAAAATTTTTTTTTCCCTTCAATTTTATATTAGAAGAATCTACATTCAAATTCCATCATTTTCTCATGAGGAATATATTTATCATATATTATTTAAAAAACATTTTCTATTCCATTTCATATATAAATAATTCATCTTTAGTGTTACAAATTAGTGACCACCATTGGTCTATATCTTCATTCGTATGATATAATTCTGTGAAAAACTTTTTTCTCTCACAACCCAAAGAGAGAAATGAAATTTCCTGGGATTTGATACATTTCTCAACAACGAATAGACTAATAAAAATATTTATTAGTGGATATGGTTCCCCTATGAATCAATTAAATATAGTATGTAAACATTAGTGATTAGCATGATACTCTCTAGGGGTTTGTTTACTTTTCATAACATGGGCCAACAACCATTATATAGTTTCTATCTAATCAGGTAAAACACCAACCTTTTTGAATTTCATAGTAGAAACTTCCCTTCATTGACTCTTGGTATTAATATATCCACTATTAATTTTTTAATCATAATCAAAATATAATTAAATACACAATATAATAACATTATTTGGAATTAAAAATAGATTTTATATAAGGTTTTTTCTATGACAAAATTCTATAAACTCTTAAATATTTTGCCTAATAATAGTTATATATTACAATGATCTTGTAAATCTAATCATATTGGTTTTTTGTAAACATTATTTAATACCAACTATGTCATCATAGACTCTATAACCCCAAAGTTTTATGTTATATTATATTATTGATACAAAACACATTAGTTACTAAAGGATCCAAAACTTTTTTATTTATGGATTAATAGATACATAAATATTATTTATATTAAAATTATAAAAATAAATTGTAACCTAGAAAATCTACGATAAAATTATTATTTATTCTATAATATCCATGTAAATTACACAAAGTTCCGAACTGGGTTTCTTGGGGAAGGTAAAACAAAATAAAGATGATATCAGATAAACAGTAAGGTATATGGTATAATAGATACAATAATAACATAAACATATAATAAATTGTATATAATGAATGAAAATTATAATAATAATTTCATAATAAAATTAATTTGAGGGAATACTAGATCTATGAAAATGTATAAAAGAATGGAAAATAATCGCTTAATTAATATAGTTGGAATGAATAATGTTATTAAACATAAATATGTAATATATGTCATAAGTCAATCCATCAGAATAAAATGTGTATGGAAAATTCCAATTATATAATTAGTATATCCAACAATACCTACCAATTCATGTAAGGACCGTCTATACTGGGCCCCACTTGTCAGTAATTAATTCAAATGAATTTGTTAAATTAGTTGATAAGACATTTAAGATAATTCCTTAGGTAAATTATTATCTAATTATATAGAAATATAACATTGTTTATCCATATAATGGAAATATAGAAAATTAATATTTCCCCATTTAATATGATAATATGTCTATCAAGGAGAATATAATAAAAAATAAATATAGAAACTCTCGGGAATTCTCAAAATAATATGATATACCCTTTCCCAAAAAATTATTATATGTTGTTGGAGAGGGTAAATTCAATGTGTTAGGTCGTTAATATATTATAGTATATGATTTTAGATGTTTTCCATGGTAGGAGACAGAAGTAATGTTAATAAAATAGTTTATTATGATTTGGAATGATCCTCTGAATTATCCAATGCATGTCCCCCAGGTGTATCTCTCTATGATTCATTTATTAGGACACTCATCACACACCAAGTGAAAATTGGTAAAAATACACAAATATATTTTTTCATTGTTATTAACCATAGGTGAAAATATGAAATAATAAATTCGACATATGAGTTTCTCTAAAAGGATATAATTTCCAGGATAACCACAAAACATTATTTTCCATGATTTTGTATTTTTAAAAAATATGACGGATTTGGTAACATTAGAATAAATATTCAATGAAGGATAGAATTTAAAATAAAACATTAAAAATCCCTAAATCATGATATAATTACTATATAGAATAATAATGATCTATTATGTTCACTATACAATCGAAAACATAGGGTAAATAAAAATCCAGTCGAAAAAAATTTATATTTAATGCAAAGAATCATTAAATTTATTCCCATAAAGCTGAATGTTCTTTAACATCCTATATAACAAAAATAACCATATTAATAACCTATTTCATGCAAAATTTCATACTGATATCCATTTTCAACAGCATTTATAATTATTATAAAAAAGTATATTAGTTTGGTATTTTATGTATTTATTATTCAGAGTATATATTAATGATTTTTTTGAACTAGTTTCATAATGGAGGTGTTGTTATTTGTAAAATAAAAATTTTAGTCATTTCCATTGAATACAAGGTAATACAAGTTAAGTATTAATATAATTTATAATGTTATAATTTCATTCAATGGGTGGTTTTTATAAAAAATTAATGATTTGATCAACGATGTTCATGTTTCGGAGTAGTCTTGGAAAACATAAATTTTTATCGAAACTAATATGTTTAATATTAATTTTACCATTATAAACTTAATTAAAATAATTATATACTTATTTATAAAATATTTTATGTGGAATTAAGGTCCAAAAGTATTCGATGATATAAATTTACAACATTTTTCACGTAGGTGGTTAAACCGACATGAACAAAAAGTTATCAAAACTAATAGAAGATTATGAATATATTTACATGTAATATAATTATAATATAACAATAATGACCATAATTTGAATTTATTATTGTGTAAAATAATGTTTTAAAATATTATATCTACAAATACAAAAATTTGAAATTTAATATAGAGTGTGAAGAAATAACTTTCTTTCTATTTTAAGGCTCTTTTAGATAATGGAATTTAGTAGGGCTATTTATTTTTTATATTGTTTTATGTTTATACAATTTATCTAAAAAGAGAATCAATAATTTCATAAAAATTATTTTTAACTATTGAATCTATATTATTTACCTTCTATGAAATATATAGATGAAAAGAAAAAAATGGAATTCAATTGTTTCATAGAGGTGGCAGTCTACACATTGCCATGGTATTTTCTTTTATTCATAGAACATGAGAAATGTATATTTTCTTCTTCATGTAGTATAATGAAAATAATTTTAAAAACATTAATGTAGTAATTATATTTGAATGAGAAATTTTATTTGAAAAAAGTATTATATAAAATAAATGAAATTGGGGAAAATTATTATGGATATTAAAGAGTTGGGAAGTACCATAGAGGACTAGAAAGAAAGAGGATGATAGGGAAAACATCCCATGAAATGAAACATAATAAGGTTAAATATAATTCTAGGGGATGTATGAATGCTATATTTTCACAAGGAAATTAAATTTTGGGAGTCGTATTAGGGGGGTTGTTCATTGAGCCTTTTGTATGTGTTGAGAGTGGCGAGGGGGGGGGGGTGTGATATTGGTTCATTAATATATCAACCACTGAATAATTGACCGGTATTAATTATTTTTAATATCTTTACCCTATGCTTTATTACCTTTATCATTTTTAGTTTTCCTATGGTAACTTGTTTTTCCGAAGTCATTTTTTTCGTAAAAATAAAATGGGCCTATTTAAATATTATTTATATACTGATTACAGTTTTGAAATCCATTTTATCTTATAATATTTCAATATATTAGAAATATGAAAGATTACATTAAATCATGCAGCACGTAGAATTGTTTTTTAAAAAATATAATTTTATGATTAGTATTTTTGTGTATTGAAAAATTATCGATATAATTTATTTTCATGGTAAAAATGGTTATATGATAAGCTTTATATGAATTTTAATGCAGAAAACAATTTTTAAAAAACAATATTTATGTTAATAAAAATGCTAAAAAAAATTATAGGAAAATAATACTTACGTAATTAAAATTTTAATCATAGTTCCTATATATTGAAAACAATATTACTAAAATATATAGTTTTTCATATTAAATACATATTTTAAAAACATTTATTACATTCTTATATAGGAATAGTTTAAATAATTTTTATATAAAATTAAATTTTCCCAACCCAAATAAAATTTAATTATTTTATTAAAATATAAATAATTCATCTTATGAAAAAAATACAATTCAAAATCCAAAAATCAATTTAATTTGGAAAAATTAAAATTAAACATTATCTTATAGATAATTCCATTAATAATGACTTATTAGAGTGTGAATTATTTAATTGTTTTGGGATGTAGTTTTTATATACTATATTTTTGTCTCTCGTATTACAAATTTTATCCCCCATACATTTTTAATTTATAACTTATTGTATTTTAATTTCACTACTAACACTCTATTTCATCGATAATGGGAAATAATATCAACACACCACATAACAATCCATTAACCGCGCACCAATAATAAACAAAATTCACACCTAGAAATCTCTAAAGCCAATCCACAACACTGTAATGAACACAATTTAAATACCACATAATAACCCTTATCACATCCTATACCTACCATGCACAGCTTCACTATCCACCGCATTCTATATTTGGACTCGGTCAAAAATATCACCAGACTTTTTCCCATTATATAATTACACATACATAATAAAAATTAATCTATGACACTATACATTATATTAAAAAGGCAACATAAATAAATGTCACATTTTCAAAATCCTATTATGATATTTTAACACATTACTTTTTTACATTCATCGGTATTATCAGAAAATTGAATAATTTCACGAGAAACTAATTAATTATCCATACATAAATTCTTAACCATTTATGAGAAATGATATCGTGAAATAATTATAATGATGTACTCACCCCACATCTAATATAACAAAAATAGGATCCAAAAATTGTTATTTTCAAAAATATCAGTGAATATGGATTTATTTTTTTATAATATCCTTGAACTTATAAAACATAAAATAACTCCCATCCCATTCTATTTAACATTAATCCATTTATTTATATTATTATTTAATCAGATATTATATACCTAATTTAATAAAGAATAATTAAATTTTCATCATTTTTCATTAAATTATGAGAGAATGAGGATACCCAAACCCAAAATAATTATAATGTTCTCTAACCATGAATGGGATATTTGGAATCAACCTGCACAAAAAACCACTATAACCCATGGAAGATAAAATAAAACCAATAATTTCTTGATTTAAAAAATAATATAGAAGTTTTATTACCAAATGTAACTCCCGGAAGGAAGAGGTCCATGATAAATTTAGAAGATAGGAGAAATGAATTTCCTTTAGTTGTCAGGTATCGATCTAGAAAAACTAATGTGTTTGAGCTCCCAATATATGTGAAAACAATTTAATGGTATTTCAAGGGGTCAATATGTTATTTAAGGAAGAAAAATGCAATAATGGAATTTAGGAATCTATATTTTATAGAGAGATCAACATATGAATTCAAAATGGCATTGAGTTTCATTAAACTGTTGGTGTGGGTTTGGTCAAAATGAAGATCTAAAATTCAATATTTGAACCCCCTATATCAATGAGTTTTATTTTTTGGAAATTCATAATTTACTTATAACCAATGTAATATAAGTAATTTTGGTATCTTGATTACCAAAATGACCAACCTATATGTCTAGTTCAAAGCGATTATCAATTTTCTCAGCATTATGATCCCTAAAATTATGTGGTGAGATCAATCTCCCCATGATATATATATATGATCCTCTGAATAAACATTCTAAAAAACAAACCCATTTTGTTTCATTCTAGGATTCTATTTTATATTGGGTAAATTACATACTAAAAATCTACCAATAAATCTATATAATCCATTTCACTAATAGGGGGAACCAAGAACTACACATCCTAGCCAAAATTCCCAAGGGTCAAACATGTCTATCCTATATAGGTATGTTGTGACCTTAGATACAAAATAGTAACCACAAAACCCACACCCAAGATATGAGAACTTTATAAATATATTAAACTATCCTCTAGTCTTTGGATCACATCCGAACACCATTCAGGAACAACTAAAACCTATAAAAACATAAAGAGATGATTTTATAAATTTGATCCCTAACAAGAATTTAAATTGTGATATTTAACCCTTGAGATAAATTATTTTCTAAACTATATATAAAACACTTGTGAATATTATTTATTCAAAAATTAATCAAATGAAGACATACATATATCTCAATACCTCTATTTTATAAAGTTATCAGATGATATTATTCTCAAATATACTTCACATCTTATAAACATTGTTATAGAAATAACATTGAACTATACTCATTTTTGAGACACAATCAAAAAAAATATTTCCTCATGTTATGTATTAACCTATAATACGTCATCATATTAGTGATATTAAATCCTACTAGAATATTCTTAATCACCAATAACTATTACTTTAATGATCATATGATAAAATAATATTTTAGACAAAAATGTTTTTGCCTTGTTTATCGTAATAATTATTTTTTGATATATTTAACTATGACTACAATAAAAAATCAATCTTTTTATTTCTCAAGATTTAATAACTTTAGAAAAATCTGTATCCAAATATTATTCTATTATTTATTTAATGTAGATAAATATTTATCATTTTTAGTCAAAAAATTCCATAATATTCTATAATTATATCACTGAACTAAAAATAATTCCACTATAAGTAGAAAGAAAATTTATTATAATTTTTATAGTATAAAATAATATTCATAAAATTAAAAACAAAATAGATTCATAGTATTAAATTAGAGAGAAATAAACAATATTATCACTATATATCTGAACACTACAATCACATTCTCCAAGTATTAAATACCGATATTTTCTATATATCTACATGTA
This sequence comes from Viscum album, assembly GCA_963277665.1. NCBI lineage: Eukaryota > Viridiplantae > Streptophyta > Magnoliopsida > Santalales > Viscaceae > Viscum > Viscum album. The sequence goes on along the minus strand of OY728129.1, from coordinate 1,811,881,393 downwards.
ACTCCAACAACATGAACTATGATAGGTCTAGTGAAACAATAATAACATATGATCCTCCAAATTTTTGGTTAATTTATTTTTTCAGGTGTTTTAACATTCATCCTCAGAATTATTAAAATCCAAATAATTTATCATGAAATGGAAATAAATTTGTATGGAAATTTTCTTCACATAATTTAAATTGATCTACCAACAAATGTTCTCTATATTGGATGTTGGAGATCAGAAAATTATACCATCTAGAAGGTCTCAAATAATCTTCATCCCTTGATTTTTCTATTGATTTTTATGATTATTCAAATATATTTCAATTAATAATTTTGTATACAAATGAATGATACTTTACTCACTAGATATTATAATGAGAGTAGCAATTATATACACTTATAGTAAGATATTAAAATTACTAAAATATGTGTAATACTTAGATTCATATTTTTTAAATCACATATAATAGTTTTTCAATGATTGTATAATATTTTTTACTTAAATTGTTCAGTGCATAGTACAATCCAAAACAAAATTATTTTATTTTTATAAAAAATATTTTTCTTACCCTATAATTAATAGACCCTTCTAGTTTGACAATATAAAGATCTTATTCTATTTTTTTATGAATAATTGAACACTCAACAACTAGTTTTTTAATAGTAAAATCTATATCTATACTAATTAGAAAAATATATAATGTTGTTTATATAACATGTAGTGATTGTTTTTCTATAATCTATACTATCATTTTGGAAGAAACACTTCATAATAAGTATTTCAATGTGCTATTTAATGATGTCTTGTTATTCCTTGACATAGTATACCAAATTATCCAATGACACAATCTTACCCTACTATAATATAGGATTGTCCGTTTATAGAGTTGAATATTGAAATTGAATCAATAATTTCTAACTCCCAGTTATTTTAATCATCCAGTAATATTTTCTATTTAGTATATTAAGGTTATCTACAATATGTTAATTGAAAAAAATATTTATAATATCTAGATCATATTAATTGTACATATGCACTCATTATTCTATAATATTTGATGAATCTAGAACTACACTTGATATAAATAATACTATAGTCCTATACTAGATCTAACAATATATATATATCAATATAGTCAATATTTCCATGAATGATTACATTTATACTTCCTAATCATCCAAGACTGGGTAACAAAGCGCATTAAACATATATAATGAATATAAATTGTTTTGGAATTATCCTCTAGTATATACACAATATATGATTAAATAAGATGATAATATATATAACTAATGAGTTTAAAATGCGATATATTTAGTATTTTTTATCCATAATGCATCAATTATACTCTATCTCAATAGTATAGACAAACATTTGTTTATTATCCATTTTCCATGATATCTACATCAGACAAAAGCACCATACATATTCATATATGAAACCATATACATAATAAATGTTATATTCAATTGTTTATTCATACCATTATTTTTTGTGGTTTATGAATATTGAAATAAAAATTAACTCCATCTGTCCAACAAAACACATGTAATAAATAAATATTTGACTCACCATTGTTTCTAGATATCAGATAACTCACATTCATCTATGTCTAATTTTCTTGTTCTACGCATCTATTTTTTAATAGTATAAAAAAATGTTCTCTATAAAATATACATATACCATCCAAATTGACTCATCAATTAATATACCTATTAATAGGATCCACTTATTTGATATTCTATCATGGGTCCACAAGTATGAATATTGATAAGATCAGTATTTTTGGTCTTTGGTGTAGTTCATCAATTTAAGAGGAAACATTTTTATTATTTCTAAAAATAAATTTCTCAAATAATCCAATGATATAATATTTAAGAATTATAAAATTTCTTTCACAACATTGAAAATATTTCCCATTTAACTAATATGTCCAAATACTTAATTCTATAAATTATATTATAGTTTTAATTTCATAAATGTTGTTATATGAATTGAATCATGTATCCCAAAATATGTTTTGTTCCTCAATCACCTCCATGCCATAACTAAAAAGTATATGAATAAATATTATCCTCTAATGAAATTCCCAAAATTATGATTGTAGTAAATTTATCAAAATCCTAGTATATTTCATCAACATCATTATTTATTTGTTACATTATTTAATTCATAGAATTACAATTTTCTACTTAATTTTTATGTCCTATTTTCTTAAAATAATAAAATATTTATCATTAGAATTTGGATTTTTTTTAAATCAAATAATATAGTTACATAAACAACCATTCTACATGGTTGAAATTATTTAAGTGTAGGATTCTAGAAAACAAGAAATTATTGGAGAATTGGTATTATTCACTGGTTATTTAATATACCATTATTTTAAATTATCACAGATTTTCTACAAGAATGTTTATATATTCCCATATATTTCCATATGGAAATTCCTTTCAGTTCAATAACCATAATATGTGGGACCTTATTTTTTGATTTAATGTGGAAATGTTATCATTATTTAAATATAAATATTAATTGGTAAAATAATGTTCCAGTCCCAAAAATGATTAAAATATATCAAAATAATTTTTCTAGTTTTATTTTTGCAATATCGTCACAAAATATTATCACATGACCCATATATATAATTGATTTATGATTTTAGGAAAAACAAAAAATCATTATGAATATCAAATCATGGATCTCTAATTGTAATGATTAAAACATATTTTATTTTTTCATCATAAAAATGAATATATATCATCCTCAATTAGCTTATAATATTATTAAAGTCATAAATTTGATTAGTAAACTACATACCCTTAACCATCATGATGTATTCTATGAATTAAATACACATTAATTTATGTAGTTGATTTTTCATATAATATAAAACATGATTTTATTAACATTTTTAAACACTTATCTAATAAGTATTAAAATGAAATATTTCTCAAAAAATAACATTCGAACATGACTATTAAACAAATCACAAATTTGTTTTGATCTTATTATTAGTTTTCCCCAACTAGTTTCTAAATCATATTATCTTGAAATATATATTTTTTAATATACAACACCCATAATACAAGGTAGATTCTCATTCAAAGGAATTTTTTATATTTTTGTTCATTTATCATTACCTTTTTCAAAACAAATTAATTTTATTAATAAGTAACTATTAATTTAAACAACTGGAAGAAGAATTAGTAATTAAAAATTGAAATATAAGTTAATCAAGAACATTTACAAAAATAATTTGGAAATAATATCGTATTTCCATAAAACATGGAAAATATTTCATTACCATTTAATGTAAATAAATTTATTTTATTATGATTAATTTTATCATATTATCATCCATGCAGGTTATATTATATTACATTGAAATCATGTGACTAATAAGTATTTCTTTTAAAGAAAATTTTTATGGAATAATTTTTTATTTATATATATATGAAAAAAAATTAATTGTTACTTAAACATTATAATGTAAACCAAATGTGAAAATTATATTTCTTGATACACATGAACCGTATGTCAGATTGAGTTTATTGAGGATACTATTAGTCATGCTCCACACATGTCTCATCATCTATCTTATAATATATTACTATATCATAATTTCTCATATTCTCTTGAAATGAATTGTGTAATAAATTATATTAAACTAATATTGTATAATTTTCAGACATATATACCTGTTTCTTTATTGATCAAATCGTTTAAAATTCTCTTTAACCATATAAATGTTTTTATTTTAACATTGTTCACTTATATTAATCATTATGTTTGATTATTATTCGCAATTTTAGATTATATCCCTCTTAATCCAGACCAATCATTAATATAGAAGACAAAATTTAATTGCAAGACATATTTTTATTATCTATAAACACACCAAAATACCTATAAATGTCTTCCAATAAAAATATTCAACTAAGAATATAGAAATAGAAAATGAATTTTTTTATTTTCTCATTTCTATATTTTAAAATTTTTTCATATGATTTTCTTGGATAGTCTTGTGTCACATCAATGTTTTTACCCCAATTGTACAAATATTCAACACATTGAATATCCATACATTTTTGTTATTCTAATCTTTAAGAAACATTTTTCATAAAAACATGCGACACATTATTTTGATAGAAAATATATTGTTTTATATTTCTATGATAATTTTATATTATTATTTGTATATATACAATACCCTTAATGATAATGAAATATATTTTTTAAAAAAATCATCATTTTTATTTGATTCCTTGAATATATTCTCTAATGATTTATAATATTCTCATATTAATTAAAATATTTCTCAGAAAAATATTTTCTTTAAATTTTTATTTAATGTACCTTTTCATTGACATGGGGATACGATGTTCCCCTCATCCTAAAGATATTTTTCGAGAATATAGTGAATTTATTTCATTCAAGAATAACACCATTATTTTAATCATTATTTTTACGGACTATTTATCCATTTTAATAATAAACTTTTTCTCCATTACAACAAAGTGATTTTTTGAATTATTTATTTTCCACATCATGATTTAAAATCATAGTTTTTCACAGTATGACCCTTAATAAAAAAAATAATATTATCTATATTTATTTAGAATAATTATTGTCATAAATATTTGTTCAATGGAACTTGTAATCAATTTAATTTTTTCATCATGGCATGTATGTATTTTCATAATCATCAATGAAATATCTGAAATCTTCCTAATTATAATGACTATAAAATAGAGAAAATATTTTTTATATAATAATTCTATTTTTTGTGGATTTAAATATATTCCATCTATCTCTATATAAATTTAATCTGCTGTTTTCTTTTATTTACATATATTTTGTCTTTTTGAATTATAATTTATATTAATTGTCATAAAAAATGTTCTGAGCCTCCCAGGTGAAATTTCATTTGAAATTTCTTATCATGGAATAATATTTCAATGGAATATAACCATTGTGAGATACATGTTTCAAATTATTTTTTTAAAATTTATATTAAATCATAGTAAATAATTTTATTATCATCATACATATAATTATCATTGTTGTAATCATGTCTTTATATATTCTATTTAATTTCATAATTTTCTATTATTCATAATGGAAATGCCTCTTCAAATCACATGTTTAATTATTATTATAAATACATTATCAATAGTAAAATGAATAAAATAATAATCCACCAGTGATATAATATTAACATGAAATTAATCTAAATGAGTTTTAATTTATTTATTTTCAATTTTTATCCAATAATTTATCCATATCCAGAAAGTATAAAAATATTCATATTCTCCACTGTAAAAAATTACTCCAAATTTTCATCTTTTCCAATATAATTTTATTAAAATTTAGCATGGTAAAGTTAAAGGAGGTATTATCCTAATAATTTTCCACATTTTAGCATACAATGATATTAATTATATATACTATTAATAGGTTTTATCCCATGAAGGTTTTCATTTTGTTCCTCATAAGAGATGATATAATATAATATAAATACCATTTTAAATAATAATTTTATTAATTCTAATCAGTGAAAGTATTGTTCTTCATTTTGGTGGAGTAAATCTATCGCAATTAATAGCTTGCATATTAAACACACAGAAAAAATAATTATGACTTTCAATTAATGAGTTCAATTTATATAAAACATAATAATGAAAAAATTGATTAAAAAATTATATCTCCAAGAAAAGTATTATCTATTGATGATATATTATATTAAAAGACTAAACATCCTTGTGATTTATCATTAGATTTGATATCAATTGATGTACTCTGGTATAAGAGATGAGTGATGATATAGTTAATTAAGTACTCTATAATAATTTATATTTAATATAATTATTTAATTTATATGGGATAGTTTTTTTGACCAATTGATTTATTATGGTTTGAAAATAAATATAACCAAATAAGATCAATAATTTTAAAAGGATAACATTATCATGAAAGTGAATACATATCTGTAAAGACTAGATCCTATTATGGTACACATGATAAGCGGGTCTAATTAGTGGTTCCAATTTCATTTAAAATTTTTTCTTGTGTATTTAAATCCTAGTTAAATGATTATTTCATGTCTAAATTACTTCATCCTCTTGCTCACTAGTATGAAATATATATAAAGAGGAAGCACCAGACAAGAATTTTTACAAGGTTCGACTTCTTGGAGAGATCTTACTCTTTATTGTGTTTTAATTTTATTGTTACATATATTTTATTAATAGTATAAAATTTTAGTGATTATAATCAACTCTATATTCCAGAACATGTTTGAGCATGTATCATCCAATTATCTATGTCGGTTGTTATAATCCAATTCTGATTTCATGAACATATGCTATTGTTTGGAATGATGCCACCATTTATACATTGCATATTCCAAGTCGCAAGATTGATTTATATCATCAATGTTATATTTGATACAATATTATCTAGTAAAAACACCATCAAGATATTCCATGATTTCCAGGAAAAATGGAGTGAAGCTACGATAAACCAATCTTCCTATCACTTTTTTTTGAAGAAACTACCCATGCTTAAAATATATTGATGAAAGAAATATTTATCGGTGCTAAACATAAATCACAGATATAACCTACCCTTTATCATCCCTAAAAATAAAGCACCAAATAAGGATATCCTTTATCAGCTCTAAAATTAAAGCATTGATAAATGATTAAATTTATCAACTCATCCTTTAGTACTGATAAATGTCCCATTTATCAGTGTTTTCTTCTAGTGCTGATAAATAACAACACTGCTAAATCCCATTTTTGTAGTAGTGATTTTAATGATAGAACTTTCACTTCAAACTTTAGTGGACCACTTGATTGTAAAAGGAGATTTAGAGTTGGTAATCAAGAAGGTTAATGGTGATTAATCCATTTATAAGGAAGAGATAATTCCCCTTCTTGACAATGTCTAAGGAATAATGGTATAATTCCACTCAGAGGGAATGTTGACTCACATAATTTGATTACAGAATTCCCATGATCATTCATTAGAAAATTTGGTTATAGATTTGGAAGATCCTGATATGGAAGAAATAGCCATTATTATTTTGCTCCACTGAATGATATTTCCTTTTGTTCCGATCGACATAAAAGAAATCAATGGGGCCAGTTACATCCTTGAAGCAGACAATCCTACAACTCGTTAGATGATTCCCATTATTTACTACCTTAAAAAAAGAGTGTTCCCATCACACAAAGTTGTAAAAGAGAAAACCCATTGATAAGTGACCAAATGTTCACTTTTTAATGGTCCAAATCTCTATAAATTCCTCTATAAATAGATCTTTAATGGATTCATTTAATAGGTTAATTGGTGAAGAGGATACTTCTACTATCATGAAATAAGTACACACAGGGTAATGAAGTTCCCACCAGTAAATGTTCAGGTTTTCTTATCAAATCTGGTGACATGGATAGTTCAAACCTTCAACTATGTAGGATAGAAAAAATTAACCATGGGGTTTCATTCCATCAATTTACATTCCATCCATATCCATCAACCATCAATGTTTCTACACACTACCAAATTCTCTTGGTAGATTTCGATATTGGGAATGGATGTGGTATCCTCCCATTATATCCAAGAAATTCAAGTACATTCTCACTGTAACTGAATTTTTCTCCATGATGGATAAGTTACCCCCCTCAATGATGTTAGGACCAAAATAATTAAAACCTTATTAATATATAATATTATTACTAGATATTATGTCCCTCATATGATACTGATGAGAAATAGAACCAATTTCTATTGGGCTGAGATGTAAAGATTATAGTAGGTGTATAATATCAAATACAACCATTCATCTCACTATCATGTAGTGACTAATGGATAGTTATAATCCTTTTAAAAGACCATATCTAATATACTCCATAACATGGTGATTAAATATATAAATTCGTGGTCTGAAATTTTTTTTCATGAATTGTGGCCTTATCATACTAAAACCTACCTACCATACATGAAACCCCATATTCGTAGGTATACAGGATGGAATAAGTCATTCCCATTGAGTTCTAATTTCCCCTGCTTCGCATTTCCATACATTATTAGCTATTAGTAGATGATAAATCCAAAAAAATGGCTTAATGAATTATAGAAAATTAATAAGAAAATAATTCATACCCTATATCACTTATAATTAAACCAAAATTAGATTGCACAGTCTTTTAATAGGAAATTTATCCTCAGCTCATTCCTCGAAGGAGAACTATTATTGTCCCTCAATACCCTAATGATACTAGGGAGTAAACCACTAATGATTGAGCCAATGTGGGATGGACCTTATTCCATACACACAATTAACACTAAGGAAGATTATTCCTTGATCTCGATATATGGATAGCTTGTTATGGCCCCTACCAATGCAAGGTTTATCAATAAATGGCTTGGGTAATCCTCGTAATGGATTTTTTCAAGTCACCCTAAAATGGATTACATATGGTCCTAGTGGTATAACCTATAACTAAAAGGCACTATAGCCTAAGCAGTAAGACTCTAAACTGCATTACATAATGTCATAGTAACAAGATGTTAAATTGTAAGAATACATCCTTTATACATGATGCAATACTATATTGTTCACATCCATGTTTCAGGACATAAAACAAAATTACATTTCAGTCCGGTATTAAGAAGATGAAAATCCTCGGTGGTTGGTCTCCCACCACACCCCCATTACAGAAATACTTCCGGCTTGATTCTCATCTTAATAGGATTTTTAGTTATTCCCAGACCTTATGTTCATGTCCCAGCTACAGATTATGGGAAATTACCCCTCTCCTTCATAAACGAAAAAATTATATGAATATAAATTCATAAAACAAATGTAGTTAGTTCAAATGCTTCCTTTTCTCTAGACACATCCATTCAACATATCAAACTCCATGACTTGGTAAATACAGATCTCTGTAAACATTTCTAATTCATAAATAATAAAAGGTAAGATACCAATAGAAACCTTTATTTTGACTATTCATTGAAACACCAAACTCTAACATTGCAAAAATCACCCCCAAAAAAGTCATGTCTACTAGAGGAAACTTCATCCTCAATAAACCCCACTTCTATCTCCATAAGATCTAAAAACATCATGATGGAAACTCCTTTTTAAACTTGGTCTACAATCTATCCATATGAAATTTTCCCACATCACTTCTATTAGTTTAAGAACCCCATAATATCATGACATTAAATTTCCTTCTTTACGTCTGATGTTTGTCAGAACATCTTGGGCCCCGTAATACCTATGTCCCCCATCATATTTTTATTTATGGTCCAATTGTTATGTCCTAAAACTAAAAGAAACAATTAATACTTAATATATTATTATTAACTAAATGGTTAAAATTCCTATTATCTGACATTATGATGCTCTTATAACTATGTACATATTGCATCTCACCACCATGATATATAGAGAGTTTCCTAGACAATACAACCTGGTCCATCTAATACATGAGAAAAATTCATCAATCATTTCTTTTAAATAACCTATGTGTTGGTAAATAATCCTATGAAATTCATTATTTACAACATCAAGAATAAGTTATGTGGGATTAAGAGTTTTAGTAAAGGCCACCCCACATGATCAATATATATCATCTCATTCTAGGGTTATCATGGTTATAAGTGAAAGGCATTAGAAGGCACACTTAACATCTTTGTTTCATCATTTTAAAATAAATGGTGGATGTCTCTATTATGATGTAAAATTGTTCAATTCTACGACCCCTACCCGAATGGAATACCTTATTGGTTTTTGGTCTTATACCATAGTTATATCCTGAAAACTATGATAGGATTAATTATTACATTAATTAGAAACATAGTGATGTGTGGATCTGGTTTCATTGAGTAGTAAAAAATTTAAAAAGAAGAAATTGTGTCCCCCTCACCCCCACCCCAGCGTGTTTATAAAACCTTCATAGAGTACTTTGTCTCCATTCTGGGTTACTTGTTTAACTAAATGTTCCTTTCATACTCATGCACCATTATTATGAAAATAAAAATATGTGTCTATGGAAATCGGAATCTCCCTAAACATTCCCCATCGACCAATAGTATAATTTATTATACCATAGTACAACTTTGTTTTGACAATGTATTGATATTCCACAATCTAGATATGTATATGTTTCCCCCAAAATGTTTCTCAACCAGAGGATCCTTCATCATCAGAAAAACCCTCTTCTATCTCTATAATCACTGATTTCATTATCCTAGAAACATTTTTTTCATACATGGTCCTTGATCATTCCTTTCATACTTGTCCCATATCACTTTTCATAATCGAAAGCCCCCAAATTGTGGATTATAACATTCCCTCATCACTCCTAAATAATGATGGAACATTCTTGATCAGATCATTGTGAAATAGAAAATATTTAATATTTAATTAAAATATAAATGAACTTAAATTATATCCCTCAACATCCTTTCTATAATATATTAAACTACTTGGTCTACATCATGGTCCCACGAAGATAAACAGCATGATTCTTCATCCCTCATCTAGTAGGATCCATTCATTTATGAGTCATTTATCCATCACACCACCTTGAAGAACTGTATATGACTTGGTGATCATTTAATCAATAGACTTAGTGATACATGGGAACCTCATCCTAGACCTATACATATATCTAGAAAAATTTTCCCTTCGTGTTTGAGTAAGGTCAATTTAATGAATTGATCACTAAGAACCACATATCGATTGATTCTCATTTCATCAAGGTGTGTATTATTTCATTGATTCTCCATAATATTTACCCGAACATCATTAATAGAATTTATAATATCAAAGGACAACCTTTTATTGAATACGCATTGATACTCCCTAGTCTGGCTTTACATAAGATTCCACTAAAAGGCATGTTAACCATAGGCACCTTTTCCCTTAGAAAAAACCTCACCTAAATTCATAATCACCAATGGAATTATGATGGAAACCTCTTTTCAAACATGTTATGTGGAAATTCTCTATACATATGTCCCATATCATTCTTTTAAATATTTAATTCAAAATATCATGTCTTTACATTTCCCTCCACATATCTGCGATGTGTTACATTATTCTTGGCATGTAATCCTTTCCTGGGTCATCATCCCATAACATATGGTCCAAGATGTTCTACCTAAAATACTAGTTTCATTAGACCTTCTTGAAAGAACTTAACTAACAATTGAGAGAGACACAATTCTCACCATGATGAATACCTATAAAGGGTGTCCAGGGTAAAATTTGAGTATCATCACACTAAGCGAGTACACTATGTGATTTAAGAAAGATTGAGTGATGGAAACTAAAAAAATAAATAGACACAATGCTCAATGGGATAAAACCAAACAAAGGGAACACTAGGTAAAAGTAGAGTCTCGTTTCACTATGCATGCACTCCATGTTATTTATTAAAAATTAATCAGTAGAAACTAAAACAATAATGTGACATAAAACTAATTGGGTTAAAAATCCATAAAGGTATGCCTAATGAAAATTCAATTCTTACTCGCTAAATTTTCCTTATATAAATATTTGGAAAAAAAATACAACGATGTGACAAAATACAAAAACTTTATAGGGTATATCATGTTCCTTTAGAAATATTATAAATACACTCTATGAATCCAAATACCATGGAAAACATTAGGTTACACTCTCATTCCTATCATTATAATTACGACACATTGTAACAAGGATGTTTTTATAAAAGAGTTAGCTTCAGTTTTATGTTATAATTATAGAGAAAAATAGGTACAAAGAAATAAATGACAGAAACAAAATTCGTTCATTCATGAAGAAAAAATAATAAGATCATATGCAGGCTAGATTTTCTCCTTCATATTATACAAAAACACAATCAACATAACATTTAAATTATTGGAGGGGATCATGAGCATTATCCACAACCTGTTTAAGTCTATCTAGCTAGGTAGTCTTAGCCTCATCATCATGTTAGATATCCTATTTCATAGTCAAAATGGTAGTCTTACCATCATCATAGACCTCGTCCATGAAATGGTGAAGTTATAAGAGACCCCCTTAGAGGTATAAATCTATTGTTAGATGTGAAATATCTAAAGTGATTTCACATCAACCCACTTCTTTCACTCCTCCAACTTCATGTCATGGTTGATATTCACTTGGGATAATGCAACATGGTGGTCATCACTTTTGGTGATTTACCTTTCTTTGGTAAGGTGCTATTGTGACTCGTGATCTTACTCCCACAAAAAAGACTCACTTCACAATATAGTGGAACATGTCATAATTGAATCCACCATACCCCAACATGCTAACATGCTCTGGAGATTATGGGTTTTTGAAGGTAGATCTTCCATATGGTTTCTCTAGGCTAACTCTCAAATTTCCTTCCATATAAACCGAGGGAATTCATGAAAAGAATCACGGGACACCTTTCTTATTGTAGAGATGGTCTTAAGGGAAGAGGTGTACCCTAAAATTAGCTAACTTATGGAAGAAACTAGTGTTGTTATTACTAGAATAATTTCACCAGCACCTTTCCTATTTAATTTATTTAGGATTGGGGCTTCTATTTTAGGTTTGACTATTGAGACTGATGGCACTGAATGAAGGGTGAAATTACTAATCAATGATGGAATATGATGAATATGAATGAAAATGGGATCTAAGAAATTGATAAAACCAACTCATTGATGGATTAGTTTCTTGTTTGGATTCCTCCCTAGAATCCCTAGACTCATTAGTTTGAGTCTGGATCTTCTAATGTGTAGGATATTCCTAATTCAGCTCAGGACCCACCAAGTAAGTACCATGAAAATCCCCCACTTTGGAAGAACCTTAAGTAAGTGATACTTCAACAACAGGACTATGAGGGACCAATATGCCCTGGTAATTGATTACCTTGGTGATGTTATATACAGAAAAATATGTACCAGTCAAGATATTGGATTTGAGGCATCAAACATAAGGAGGTTTTCCATGTTTGAAAATATAATAGTGGGAAAACACATATTCTTCCAATTTCTCATTAAATTCATCAACACTTTTAAGGGATCATGAAAATAAAAATCATGAAAAATTTCATCCATTGTAATTATTTCATTATGTGATGCTTCAACATTCAAAGAATCCCCATCATAAGTAATATCGATGAAATTTGGTTCATATCCCAAAGAAACTATTTCGTTGGATATTTCTTCTTCCTTCTCAACTGGTATTGAAATTTTGAGTCCCACCAAATCTTGACCAGAACCATTGACTTTATTAGATAGTCTAGGTTATATATCAGACTCTTCTGGAGTGCTAATAGGACTAGCGTCAGTGGTCATAGGATTCTCCAGTATATACGATGAATCTGAAATATCATAAGGAAAAGAAGATAGTGTTTGGTACATGACACCATGTGGTTCAAATTTGATATTACTAGGATTATCCTCTCTATCTATAGGGACATGAACAAATGGGGTCTCATCCATTAACACTTATCCTATCAAAGGGACATACTCATAAACAGGAATCTATGCCTTTTTGAAATATCTATCTCATTTATTGAATGGTCATCTCTAATCCCATTTATAGAGGAGAAGAGAGTGTATCATAAAAATAAAAATCATGGTTAGACAATTATTCTTGGAAAATTAAGAATATATGGTTTCATGAAAACTCATAGTGAATGACGATGTGTTTATCCAAATGCTTCACTCTCTTTCATTCCTTCACTTTCGATGGGGGAATCCTTGCACTTTCTAATTCAGAAAGTGGATCTATGGGAGGAAATTGGGAATGTCCCCCTCAAAATTTCCCATTCCCTGAGCCCCTTACCTTAGGAATTTTCCCTCAATTCAGGACATGATTCCTAAACCAAATATTGGTGCCTATTAGGGAAACTTTTGCTGATGAGATGCAAACAAATTCCCCCCATACTCACTAAATGTAAAGGATACTCTTTTCTACATAATGATATTTTTTTCAAAAGAAAATAGTAAAAAATAATAAAAAAGATATGGAAAAAATACATTCTATTGATTGATGATGTCACCCCCTTCATTAGTGAACTCTTCATCAACCCCTTCAACAATTACAATGTTCATCATAATGGTTACCCGCATTATAGTGGGAATGCGTTCATACATTAAATATACTAGAATTTAAATATCTCAAATGTATATCCCCCACTGAATTGGGTCAGTGTCATAATTAAATTCAATGGGTTCTTGGATATTTTGAGGTTGTAGAAGACAAATTCCAATCAGAAGCATTTTCCAAAGGTCTCTGATGTCACCAGAAATATCCCACCAAAACACAATTGCATCAGGCCTCCCATAACCTAAATCTTCACAAGTTGATTTCAAATAGTATCCAACACTTATCAATTTGGCTTAATTCCCAATTCTCATTTTTTTAGTTTAGGACGAATGGTTTGATCCTGGGTTTCCTCTTGATGATGGTGGTTGGACCGTATAATTTTATCTTTATTAGAGGAACCCTTTTAATCCTAGGACACTGAATGTACAATTCATGGGGTCACTTGGATGATCTTGGGGCCTCACCAATTTCACCATATTGATTCATATGGGAATAAAGACTATTTTTTCCTCGACAATAAATAGTAACAGCTTGAACATAGTGAACTCTCTTGGTTAGGACCCCATGTGGATATGAAGAAATATATGATTCATAACACCTAAATCATAATCCCAATGATGCATCTGATTGCGGAAGCTTTGTATCTATTTGAGACACCTCCGGAACAAAAAGGAACCATTGTTTTTGAGCCACCATAGGATGCTTCTCTAATCCGACATTAGGAGGAGGGGACACAGTAAATTTTTGAAGGAATTTGAATTGACATGAAAATAGGTAATGTTCATAATATATATAGATAAATTATCCATCTATTTATGTATCTAGTAAATAGTCTCTAAAGTCCTTAATATACAACTTGAGATCATAATCACCAAGGTTGATGTTTTTAACTATCTCTACAGGAGGTTCCTTATATAGATAAAAGTTGAACTTCCTAACATGGTTCAAAATATTGAAAGTCACCCCATGATTCAAATAATGGGGATGGAGTCTTGAGAAATATTTAATAAATGGTTTTAATTGAATTCCATGGTTTATAACCTCACTAAATATGTCATAGAATACAAAATGTATTTTAACCCATCCCAAAATACCTGGAATGGAATATAAATTATGTAATAGGCCTTCCCTAGAGTAATGTGTAAGAGGAACTAGTGGATCTTTTCTATGATAGGTGAATCCAATCCAATGGGTTCCTATTCTTCTAATCTGGCTACAATGATGAATTTCCATGGTCTGAAACAACTATTAGACTCACAGACTTGTAGTATGAAAACAATCAACCACATCACTAAGAATCATATGATTTGGTTCATGGTAGGACCATCATACATAGCTGTAAACCCCACTAGTCATACTTGACTTGTTTTAATGTGGGTTAAAAATTCCTATAATTGGCCCTATTTTCTAATTAAGTATTCCCCATTTGACTCTAGAATGTTGGTCCATACCCCTTGAGCTCCAAGAAAAAAATCAACCATGATTTTGGGTGAACATAACCCCTTAAGAAGGGGTATTTATCCATAATATTATAGGATATCTTCAATATCTTATGGGATAATATTGTTTTACATTCTTAATTATTCCATGTTTCCTTTGGTGGGATGAAATTATCATACATCTCCCCATGAATGGGTGCTCCTAAGACCTTGTAAATGTACCATAAACTAATACCATCTTCATAATGTGTCAACTAAAATGTATTGGTACGCAGAGTCTATCAACTATTTATATCTAGAATTAAATATGTTTTTTATATACACATATCTATGAAACCAAGGTAGCTTCATAGATACTGGTGTCCTTTATTGCATCTCAAAAATCTTCACATGTTTTGTGCACCTAGTAAACCCACATCCATTTTGGTTTTACCCCCCCCCCCCCCACTACTATGGAAGTCCCATTCCTCTATTTAACACATTGATTCATTAGTCATAGAAGCATGAAATATTGAGAAACAACAATGCAGCTTTATTTCAGGGGTGTGATACTTCAGTACTATAGCACATGCATTATGATGCATGAGGTACCTGGAAGGAGTATTTCCTACATTAATAATAGAACCCTTATAAAATATGTAGGTAGTAGAAAAATTTATGTTCCCTGAAACATTAGTGATGCATGAAAATCATTATCCCCAAATAAACGTACGCCTATTAACTACCCATGTTCATAAAGTGATAATTTCACACTTTTAGGATAATTTTGGTGGTACTTCTTGATATGTTGTTCCAGGTCTAGAAGGATGAAATAATACATGCAGTAGTAGTCTGGTACAACGATGTCAAGCATATCTTTAACTAGAATCGCGACCCAATCATTAGATGCTCTAACTATTTGATAATACATTAGAAATCTAAAATAAATAATCTGATGTTTTGGTGAACATTTCCAACCGTCATAGGCTCAATTTTATGAGGAATGTGTTGTAAATGGAAGGTAATCAGGCAATAGAGGAAATCCTCTTCATGAATGTACCTCGACAAGGCCACCTCGTATGGGTGCCACATCAAGGCCACCATATTAAGGTTCCCTAGCAAGTCCACATCACACTGGTTCTCCATTATGGACACCTCACATAGGATCCCTAGAATGTACACCTCCCACAAACCTCCACCCATGTGTCTCTACCCTTGTTTATCTACTAAAGAAACTAAGGAACATACCTAGTAGAATGGAGTACATGAATGAAGGGATCGTGTGAAGAGAGAGTAGATGAAATAAGTATTGTGAGAGGGAAGAAAAAATTATGTTATGAAATGGTATTTATAAGAATGTTAGTACGTATGTGGCATACCTATGAAACATCCTAAAACAACGGCCATGCACATCCTATCTTTTCTTTTCCCCCCTTACATGAAACTGAAGTCATAATTCTCACCAAGGCTGATCTCGAATGTACATGAACATGTGAAGTCCATTGAATGAAGGATCCCTCAACATCCATATTTTTATACCTTAGGATCATACACTCTTCTTCTGATCAGATCAATTTTTAAGGGGGAATGATTTGACACACTGGTTTTTAAGAGGTCAAAAGCTGTCAAAGAAAATCACCATAGGGAACATAAGTACAATCATTTAAGATAAAGGTAAATGAAGGAAAAAATTTCCAAAGGAATCAACATGGATGAATTACTCAACAATGGATAAGCATCATAATTCATGTGTACATCCATCTAAAGTGCATATGATCACATTGTGTGGTTCAACTGTGAATCCCCCCAACATGACCAACATTCAAAGAAAAACTACACATTATACTTGAAAGGAACAACTTCTTCACCTAGGGTCCCAATATTTCCAATAAATAAGAACCTTGTGCTCTTCAACTGAAGAGTAGAAAATTACCAAAAGAAGGAGGAAATTGTTAGAATCTCTCACTATTATAGTCTATATCCTAGGCCTTCCAAACCATAAGGTAGTTCTACAAGATTGAAAAATGGAGATGGAATTAATGGGAGTCCAAGAGAACTAAGGAGAAGTATTCTTCTCAAACCTGAGAACTGTGTGAGACCCACCTGAAGATGCTGGAGGAGACCCTTGCAGCCTAGAACAATGCATCACCCAAGTGTTGTTTCCTAGGATGGACTTCATTTAAGATTCATTTACAGCATTCTCAGGTCTTCCTTGTGTAATGTAATCTCAGCACACCCAGAAATTCACTATGTGAAGCAATTTCAGTCCTCCCATTACCACCCTACACGTAGAACATTTTATTAGTCCTAGATTCACCCTATGTGAGACTCTTTTTATATAACCTTGTCCTCACCTATGTATGAAACCATTTATATCCCTCTTTCACATCATCAATGTCCCAGAACCTCTTTCCTTGGATCCCCCATCATAGGGGGACAAACCCAAGGCCTTCATCGAAGCATCAAGATATATATGATAAAAGAACATAAAACATTAATGTTTCCTCTAATTATACTTTCTTTTTGTAATGGAGATCCTTTATTTATCACACATAATGGGTGGGATTATCATTGTGTTCTCAATTATGAATTCTCATGGTAATGAGCATCCAAACTATTAGGATAATTATGGGGGCCTAAGGTTGAAAAAAAGGTTGGATACATGTACATCAAAGACCTAACACTCTTTCTGAATCCCACAAATAACTACATCCTCATCTACCAAAATACAAGGCATAAATATCACCCAAGGGTATCCATTTTATTGTAATCCCAAATTCTTTCTTGTGGGGTTTTCACCCGCCTTCTATATCCCCACCCTCTTCCACCAATAGATGAAGGAGATTGTTCTGTTTTCCATATCTTCTTCTTCCTCTTGTTTGATACACCATTCATGACTCATGTGGTCATATAGGTTACCGATGATTATGAAATTCCCATAATCAAATAACTTTTTCAGAAGAAAATTCTTTTTCAAATCCTCCTCCCACTTTTCCTAGGGACTCCTACTATGTGTAAACATAAAAACTATGTAATCACCTCAATGGGCCATATTCACGTTGAGTAAAACCTTCAAAATTTCCATAATTTGATGACTAAATCTAGGGCCTCTTCTATAGGTGTAAGCACCAACCTTATGAGCTACATGGGATTTTATTCCTATTAAAAAAAGAGATTTCTGGGATGCCTTTACGAGGTCCAAACCCAACACCCCAAACACACCCTAATATTCTATATTCGACATTCCCAATAAGGTCATATCCAACCTAGGGTCTATATCCCTTCAAGGTCTCTTGGTCCATTTAGATTACGTCCCACACTAGCATTGACTAGTAACCTTCCACCTAGAAGTCTTCACTGCATGAGGTTAAACTACACAGTTAGTCCTCATCACATGACCTTAAAATGTATGACATATCCCATTAAGTGGCACGAAAATACATGAGTTCTGATTCCATTAAAAATCTTATGTAAGAATACCATATCATGGGACTGATCCTAATATCAATATAACTTGCATATTCTATGATGATGAAAAATTATTAGGCTCCCCACTATTTAGATTAAAACCTGCATTATGAATAAAAAAAAGAATCATTATTCCATACATACCAAAGGGTGCGATCGATAGGGAAATATATATATATATATATATATATATATGTCTCCATCGATGAAGAACCTCATATACATGTATATTATTCTAAATCCAACACACACTAACAACTAGTTGTCAATATAAGTGTGACTCAGTCCATATTAAGGATTTAATAATAGATTCATGAATACGTCAAAAATATTTTAGACAGTTCTGTAATAGGAAATAATTCCACTCTAAATGTTGTTATGAGATTGAACTCATATCCTCTTAACCAATGTGAGTCCTGAATCATTGTTTGATCCATTTACCAATGGACACCTCACTTTAGAAATCATTTTCTTTAAGTATCTTAAATAAGGTAGTTGTTGGATGTTTCTAATTCTACAAATACAACCCATTGGAAAAATCCAAAAAAGGACATGAAAATATATGTATGGCATTTTTATTCATGCCACCACCACCACAAAACTCCATCCACACCCCATGTGGTCTTCAGTAACAAAACAATAGAGAAAACAAAGAATTACAGAGAAAAAATGTTAGGAGTTAAGAGAATAAAGAATACTCACGGTATAAAAGATGTTTACGCCATAAGGTTCTTTGTCGTATTTATAATCAAATGGAAAACAATTTACAAGATACTCATCCTTTTGTTCATGTTTTATGAAATTTCTATCTTTTTATATTTTTTTCATTAGTATGTATTCCTACTATTATTTATTTGAAATGATTTCAGTTCCTTTTATTGATTCAATGTGAATTGTTTTCCTTCTTTATATTTTCAGGATATATTGGGTTATTCTTCAACTACAATGGTTTGTTTATTTATTACATTTAAGCAAACTATAATTTTCAATTTTTTTAACTAACTACTACATTTCATATACTTTTAGTGAAATTAAGTTACCTATATACATTCTTAATACTGTTATTTCCATGCTTGGATAATCCTATTAGGAATAGGGATCTAGAGTTGGGGTAATAGTACATTAATGAACCTATATAAATATTAGGGTTATTTATTGGCTAATAAATTAGGTAGATTATAAAATTCTATTCCATTCAATTGAATGATTAAAACTAAGAAATTATAATGTAACAACCCCAAACTAATTGGAATGAAACAAACTAGGACCAATAGTGTGATTTTTTTTATTCTTGTATTGTTACAAATAATGAATATTTACTAAACAACACATATGGAACAATGTGTGGTTCCCAATATGGGTAGATCCAATTTTTTAGACCATGGACAAATTTGTTATTCTTGAATAGTTGAATAGTTTATGCCAAAGACCTACCTGTGTTTGATTTTGGGTTTCCCTATGAGTAGGCTCCTGAAAAATGATTTAGAACCCTTCTTCCATCAACTGATGTTTAGTCAAATATTTTTAGGTTAAAACCCAACTTTATAAATTAATATGAGGAATCATCCTATAGGTTCTAATTTTAGTTCATAGTTCATTTCCATTGCTTACATGTGGGTTCAACCCCAGAATTACATTGTTCTTTGTACCTTCATAGTAGTGCTAGTTCAGTTATATAAATTTATAATATGATCATTCCCATGTAGAACCAATAAGAATACGTGGGATGATGAAAATTTTGGCATTTTTTCCAAGAAATAGATGTTCACTTTGGTATAATGACCTTAGGCACAAACCTAGGACTGCCTCACACTGCTTCATAACATTCCCATATCTTTTTAAAAATCTATAGTGCACTGATTACTTTCTTCATCTGTACTGAACCTATATTCATGATACATTCCCCTTTGACTCGTTCAAGGATTTTGGAATCTTGAGAAATAATTTCTTTTGATCAAAAAATCTCTAGATATATCTCTATATGCTGACACTTTGTCGTGGATTATCAAAATCCTTAAAATTCCCAATACGTACCACTTGAAGAATAAGAAGTGAATCTTTTAGTTCCATAGCACACCATCATGAATTATGGGTTTCCATCCATTATGGGTGATCTGTCCACAAACATTCTCACACCCATCTAGAAACATACTTTTGAAATTAAACTAGGGTTAATTCATATTATGTAGAACATGGTTCAATTTGGTGGAATTTAGAGAGAATATCAACAGAAACATTTATCAAACTTCATCAAAGTATATGAAATATTTAAGAACCAAGGCGTGTCTTCTAATTCTATCAGAATTAGATTCCTCCCCTTCTCCTTAAATTAAAAATCCCATGATTGTATGAAAATTCACACCACTGTTTCAATTAATACATGGGATAACCTAGCGATGAAACTTAGTGATAAGTAATTTCCACCCACAAAAATATGTAAGTTTCAATTTCATAATAAAAATTTGTCAATAATTAATGGTGAATCAGCCTAGGAATCCTGGAACCCTTTTAATTAAATGGATCAAAAGGTCCTACACCATGTGCATGATGTATGGTAGTAGATTAAAACGTTTTATCATGGCCTATAAAAAGTTACATTGTATTTGGAAGATTCCTCTTCAGATAGAGGACTCGTGATGAAGACACAAAATGTAGGAAGAGACCTTTTAAATGAGATTTATCAAAATTCTAGACTTTTGATAAGAAACATATGACCCCCAAGGCACGTGTTACCCCAATTTGAAGATACCACCAACCATGTATCCCTAGTCAAATCCCTTGATAAAAATTTGGACAACAATTAACTGCTTCAATCCTAGACACCCCACTTTCTTCTATTATAGAGATTCAAGCATGTTAAATTTTAGGAGGTCCACACCCATATCAATAATGTCAAGCAGGGATAACGGGAAATTATTTTCAATATTATTATTATGTGAATTACAATCAATAATGGAAACAATTTAAATAAACTTATTACAAAAAAATTATCATTCAATATAAAAAAACAATCATGTCTACTATAAACAAAAGAGTGTTCAATACCCACCTCAAAATCCGAGACCACCAGGATACCCACAAAAAAACCAAGCTCCCCACCATCAATAAGTTTTTAATCCTAGACCACAATAGCTTCCATGCCCCCATAATAATTCCTAAAATATTATCTTCCTATACATCCACAGGTAGCACCACCTCAGTAGTCAATATTTGAAAATATACTCACCAAATTGTTTCAAAATTCATATTAATGCAAAACCACACAAGAAAAGAAAATGAAGAATCAAATATATGCTATGTGAAACCATGAACACAATGTAGAGAAAATTTCTAATACTCTATTGATCTGAATACTAGATACACTAGCAAGCAATACTAAGACACCCCCAAGAGAGGAGGAAAAGGTTTTGGTCCTTCATCGTAAGAAATATATGCCTTTTCAAAAGATTTTTTTTCAGAAATGATAATATGTTATAAGAATCATAGTCAAATTCGATGTTCAAGGATAAATAAAAAGATAATAGCATACACATTTCTAGTGAAGAAACTAATCTGAAATAAAATTTAAATAAAATATAAAAGGATCAAAAAAAAAGAGAAAAACTCATTAAATAATATTTATATGTTCCATTTCCACCATAAACCCCTTATAAAATTCCCTGATAAGACGAGACAAGATAATTTTGAGGTTCAATGTAAAAATAATTATAGATAGGTTTAGAAAACATCACATCAATGTCCACATTGTTGTATCCATTTCTCGTATACTATATTATGCCAAATTCAGAAAGGATATAGTATCAAATAAGTATAAAATAAAAAATATTGGAGTTATTTGTTTGAGAGAATAGTGATATGTGTTAGTTTAGTAAAAAATCTGGAAAATATGAGGGACCCTGGAAGCTTCTTGAATCCATCCACCATTGAATCCTACAAATTCAGAAAATGATTTATATAGTCTTGGCATGAGTATCAATCTCATGTAGATGAGTATTTTTGGAGATTATGACTCAAATATATAAACCATGAAAGGTTATCACTTAATCTCATTAATATATCAGTTCAATATCCTAGTTTACTTATATAGGTTGTTTTGGTTAAGGTTGATAAGTTCCTTTTCCATGATGAATTCCTCATCATAGACATGGAAGAGGAAGTTGTCATCCCCATCATTCTTGTGTAATTTTTTTTCATGACTAGTAAAGTTCACATTGATTTCAATAAAGGTTGAATAATTTCTCAAGTTGGTGATTATCAAGTAGTGTTTGATTTGGTAAAAGTGGAAAAGAAAAATATTAATTCATTGGAGTGTCAAATGATTTTTATCACTAATGAGGAATGTGATATTATCCCTCTATAAAATGTTTAAGAAACCCAATCCCCTAATAGATAAAATGGCAGTGAATATTTGTATTTGAAATAAATCAAAACTATGATGAGATTAACCTTCCCAATTTTCTAATCTTTGATTATTAAGACAATAATTTTAGAGCTGAATCCTTTGATATGTTCAATCAAATATTATCTATTTGAAATTATGTACTATCATCCAAACATTTTAAGATTAGATCTAAAAAAGAACATGAGGATAAATATTTACACTTCCTTGAAAACATTGAATTGTCAATATCTTATAGTTTTTAATATATTAAATTGATCATACCCATGATATGTATACAAAAAAGTATTCTATAGGAAGGAAAAATACTAAAATTTCAACCTCAAAGGAGACTCACCCAATCAATGAAAGAAGTTGTTAAGAAGGAATTTCAGAAACTTTTTAGCATTGGTCATATTTTATAAATCAATTATAGTTAAAGGGTTAACACATGAGAGGTGGTTAAAAACAAAGGATTCTTGACCATAATTATAAATAATGAAAATGAATTAATCCCCACTCAAACCATTACTTGATGGCGAGTTTGTGACAACTACATAAATCTTGATACTGTGAACCCAAAGGAACACTTTCCTATCCCATTCATTCTCCTAATGATTGAGATATAATTTTGGAATAAATTCTATTATTTCCTAGATGGATATTATTGATACAATCAAATACTAGTTTACTTGGCCAATCATTCAATAACAACATTCACATTTCAATTAAGTATTATTTCAAATCATAGAATGTCATTTGGAATTTATGATGCACTAGAGACATTCAAAGGGTGTATGATTAATATGTTTCATTATACGACAGAGGACGTTTTGGAGATATTCAAGGATGATTAAACCATATATGGGCGATCCTTAGAGGTCTGTCTAAGCAATTTGGAAGTAGTGTTGTAGCACTGTGAAAAAACATTCCTAGTATTAAATTGGGAGAAATTCCATTTTATTGTCCAAGGAGGCACATGAAGTGGGCATAAAATTACAAATCATAACATCAAATTTAACCCAGTGAAGATAAAATTTATAAAAGAGTTACCTAAAACCACAAACATAAAGGTAATAAGAGGTTTTATAGACCATACAAGATTCTATAGTCGATTTGATAAAGACTTTTCACAAATCAAATGTACACTATCACACCTACTTTACAAGGGTGTTCCATTTAAATTCAGTGAATAATGTATGTGGGACTTTGATGATCATAACAAATCCAATAATTCACTCCAATAACTGTCTCCCCTGATTGGAAAATGAATTTTAACTAATGTGTGATGCTAGTGAATTTTCTATTAGCACTGTTTGAGGTCAATAGTTTGGGAATATTTTCCATTCTATCTATTATACCTATTATACTATTATTGATTCTTAAAATAATTATACGACCACATAGAAAGATATTATAGTAGTTGTTTTCATGTTTGAAAATTATAATCCATACCTAGTGCTCTCCAAATTTTTGGTTTACATAGATCATCCAATATTGAAATAACGTTTGAATAAAAAGTATACAAAACCAAGCTTCATAATGTGGATCCTACTATTATAAGAGTTTGGCATCGTCATCATAGAGATGAAGATGATTAATAATGTTATTATTTACCATCATTATTGACTACAACTACCTAATAACTAGGATTATGAAGAGATGATAAATGAAGATGATTTCTCCAATGAGACACTCTTTAACAAGGATATGCTACCATGACCATCATTTACTATTATAGAAAACTATTCGGCCACATGAACCCTCTATCCATACTTTACTTTTTAGTAAAGGATGAAATAATTATAAGATAAGTAACTCTTTTACTAGGATGAACCATTACTATTCAAACACTATAGTTATGTTTTAAAGTGGCTCTGCATTCCATAGGATGGAATTAAAAAAATTTAGAATTATTTCATTTTTATCAAACTAAAGGAGATCATGTTTCTAAGAGTATCCTAGCTAAAATTCCTCAAAGTGGATTCTTTTGGCCCACACACTATATGTATGAAATAATCTTCGTATAATTATTTTATTTGTTCCAATGGATATGAAAAATTGGAAAATGTAACGAAATGTCCTAGAATCCCATACTAGAAGTGGAAATTTTTTAGGTTTAGGGAATTGATTTCATGGACCCATTTCGCAGTCAACATGAAAATATATACATATTGGTTTATGTGTACTATGATTCAATGTGCGATGAAGTAGAATCTACTACCCTTGATATAACCAATGCTTTCATGAAATTTTTAATGAAAAACATTTATCCCAGTTTGGATACCCCTGATTACCCATTAGTGAATGAAGGATACATAAAAAAACAATTTAATAAAAGTGTAACTTGAAAAGAATGGGATTTTATAAAATAATTTATATTCTTACAACCCCTAAACAAGTAGGATGGTGGAATTGTTGACTCGGCAGATCAAATCGATTTTATAAAATATAGTCAATATAAATATGAAGTATTTTAGTATCAAAATTGATTACCCACTTTAGACATATCAAATGGATTATAAAACATAAATCGTTATAACTGCTTTTTGACTAGTATATAGAAAATCATATCATATACCACTAGAATTAGAACATACCTCATTCTAGACAACCAAAAAGTTAATCCATAATGCTAAAAAATCGTGGAAATAAATTCTGCTACAACTTGATGACCTAAAGGAATTCATAAATGAAGATATGAAAATTACAAGATATTTAAGGACAAAAAAATAAACGGTATGATTGAAAGATAGAACAACATATATTCAAATTGATGGAAAAAATGTTTTTTTTCAATTCCCATATACAATTATTCCCCAAAAAAACTGAAATCCCAATGGTTGGGTCTATTTAATGTTTTTAGTATCTTCATGTATAGAACCATGGAAATTAAATGAGAAAATAGATTTCTCATTAATGTCAATGGACACTAAATTAAAATTTAACATGTTCCATATCTAGAAGAGTGTATACTCTATTTTATATTCCCTTGATTTAAGGGGGATTTATAGCTATCAGATTAGAATGATGTGATTATTAAGAATCAACCCGGGTCATTCTCTTGTGGTAAATTAGGATCATATAAATTTATCTGGTGCATTACTATTGGATAAATGCTATAGTTTTCTAATACAAATAATAGGGTATTTATAATGTAAATAATCATTTACTCCATAAAAACTAATAGTTCGAAAAATCCTCTATCCACAAACCTAGAGTGAAAATATTCCATTTAAACCATATTTTTACGGGATTCCTTTTAAAAATACAAGATTATGGTTTAAGACACCCAAACCACCTCCTCTCTTACCCATCTCACCTGCACCCAAGTGGCTCTTACCTCCATTAGCCACACCTCCTCCTTTGCCTCTTTCCTCCTCCACCCTCTATTTCTGACTGGACGGTGCACACCAAAGGTGATGGCCTTCCTCCCTCCAAGAATGAAACTCTAGGTACGCGGCCTCCTACAACAAAGAATGTGGCCTATGCACCTACTTCGACACCTCCTCCTCTACTACCACCTCCTAAATAGATACACCCCATTTTCCTCCCCTTATCATTCAGGTAAACAGTCTAAATCCCAAGATTCATAAGAAACTTATCAACATACAAAGATGCACCTATGAATTTGGTTTACAGACGTGGAACATTATATTATCTTGGCCCATATAGAGGACAAGACGATGAGGACCAACAAGAAGTTGGATTTTTTCATACTCCAGAAGTTCCTCAAGGACATGGAAGTTATGGTGACCCTTCGATAGATACACCTCTTACGAATTATTGTGGTCAGAAAAGAGATGTATTGGGAGGTCTTAATTGATTTCCTAACTACATTCTAGTTTTACATCATCCATGCAACCTTCTAGTTGGGAGGTTGAGATAGAGAGATCATGTTCTGGGAGTTTGGTATTATAATTGGAATTGATTCATTAGATTTCACTACATCACCAACCTGTTCAACCTTGTATCTTGATCCAAATAAGACAGAGACACAAATAATATTGTCAATGATAATATCAAACCCCAAAATAATTCATTACATTACCAACACGAAGTGTGTTGATATAAATAGTTTCACTTTGTGGATCATCCATCATTCCATTGATCATACTTAGATAGCCTGGGGAAACTCCCATGGGGTCATCACACCGACTAAGGTGGCTATTCTATCCATTTCCATGGGATCCCCCAAGGTGTACATGGCCTACCGGTTTTCTATTTATTAAGATATTTAGGAATTGTGGTGGCATGGTGTACTTATGGGAGGATGTCTCATCACTCGTATGGGAATACACCTATGCATTTTAGATGCCTTTCAACCCCTCTCACAGCTTTTCTTGAAGCACTCCATAGGACTTTTCTTTATTGATAAGATGGGGATTCATCCAAATACTAGTGATTACTATGATTGGGCACCAGAATACGCTGGGTCCGCTGATGAGACACCCATGCATCAGCAGCTCCTTTATTCCCAATCGATCAGCCTTCTGCTTCCTATTTTGAGGTTTCAGTTTCATCTCACCATACCCATGTTTCGTCAAATATATGGGAGGTCATTGCAACATGAAAACATTCTTTATTGCATTATTGGGAACTCGAGGTAGATATTCCATCACTTTATCAACTTTTTTTTCTAAGCCCTCATCATTTCCCTCCACTACACCACCACATTCTACTACATCTACCCACCATCACCATTCTTCCGCCAGACCAACCTATAGTTTCATTCCCACACCATCCACCGAAGAATCATTGACCACCTTAATTAATCTTCTTTCAGAGATCATGGAACCTGCTTCCTTAAAGTATTTCAAGGGGGATCACACTCAGTAAGGAAATGACCCAAACCTACCAACTCCATCCAAAGATCCATTTTTTCTATAGCTTCTAGACATACAACCTTCATTTGAATTGGAACCTCCTCTCCCCTCTTCTCTAACCCAGTACCTCCAATGGTGACCATCCATGCTGCCAGCACCACATCACCTATTATAGAGGATGATTCACCTACCCATATCACTATTAGTGATATTAACCTAGATGTACAGATTCATCCACCCAACACTAATAAAGGGACCATCTATGTTGATTGTAGGGGTTTATCATACTCTTCTTAGTTATTACTGAGTGTGTACCTCCACTAATTTTATAATTATAGGTGTTTTTATATTTTTACAATATTCTCTATCACTGATTTGTATCATTCATAATATATAATGTAAGGGATACATTCTACATCTGATGTTGATACCTTAAACTGTCCTTATTACTTTTGTATCTAGTTTCTTAGGTCTAGATAATCTTATTATACAATCACTTTCGACGTGTATTTGATGATACCTATTTATCATCCCCGTGAGATATATCCTAATGTCATTGAGATATTGGGACCACCCTAATATCTCCTTCCATGAACAAAAAAAATTATCCAGTCTCCACAAAGGATGTACGGTCAATCCATTTATAAGGTGATAAATACTCCCAAGAGACCATTAAATCTAGAGTATTATTTCTCTAGTTACCATAAGAGGTCAATGACCACTAATCTAATCGATTTCTTTCAATGATCTTCTTCCATCCATTTCATTCACAATGTTTTTGTTAGCACTTTATGGGAGGCAACCCAAATTATTGTGTTATAAATTAAATTTTTTGAATTTATGCATTTTTATTTTCTTTTTATAGGTAATTTTTTCATGTATTTTGTTATATACTTAGTTTATATCCTGCTACATGAATTTATATTATTTGTTATTAATTTTTTACTACTATGTACACCTACGCATTTTCTACTTTCATATTGGTTATATCATGTAAACTATTCATTTATCAAGTGAAATTATGTTTTTTCTTCAGCATCAATATAGTTGGTATGGATTAATATCAACATCCAACATTTCCCTTATGTTATGTCATTCAATACATGGAGCTCTCAGTTACCTTCATATTTCAATTTTTTCATTTCATATGTGTCTACTTTCACATTCATTTCTACCATATTGTGGAAACTATTTCAATTTAATTATGGTTTTAATTCTTGATCTTTATTTTATATACACATAGACTATTTACTATGTTCATT
This sequence comes from Viscum album, assembly GCA_963277665.1. Classification (NCBI taxonomy): domain Eukaryota; kingdom Viridiplantae; phylum Streptophyta; class Magnoliopsida; order Santalales; family Viscaceae; genus Viscum; species Viscum album. The sequence continues at coordinate 1,811,851,940 of OY728129.1, read as the reverse complement.
ATTCTATGACACATTTGTCATTAAATCACCATTTAACATGAAATCTCATTGCACCCATGTAAATCAAAGGGAAAATTTTTATTGAAAATATTAAAATATATTATTTACTACTATTTATAATTTTATTATGGTTTCTAAGTTGAGTAATTTAGTTTTGATTCTCAATTTTTGTAGTTATTTTTGATTGATTGGTTACTTTTCAATATTCCTTGAAGGATTGGTACTTTTTATATATATTTCTATTTCTAAGAGGATCTTAGGCCTATTTTTTAAAATTTTTTTATTCATATTTCTTGAGAGACACTTGGGGAATGCAAGCCTATCAAAACATTCATTGGAATCTTATCAAGGCTCTGAAATAACAAATTTAATAATAAAAGGATTGGGGTATTTTGATTGATTGGACCCATTTTTTCCAAAGACCCGCATGTATATTTTTCTTTATAAAGACCATAAATCCTTGGATGTCCTTTTTTAGGATTGAGACAAGTATCAATCCCATTATAACTTTTACTACCCTAATATTGGGTGTGATTTCATTATTTTCCATTGAATAAGTGTGGGGGAACAATTATTCTTCTAGAAATGGGGTATTGTTACTAATGATATGATTGGTAATTTTTCCACACAATCAGTGAGATTTGGTCCATGGTTATTTCTGATGTACCTTCATAATTATCCTTTTAAAAAAATAATAATATATAAATATTAAAATAATTGGTCATGTATTATGAAGGTTGACAGTCACCATTACTAAAATAATCAATCTCGTGATAGATTATATGTTGTTTGGTGGTGAATTTGAGATCTGTCAAAAACATGAATTCAGAAAAAAAAAAAGATAAAAGAAAAAAATAGAGAAACTTAAGTATTCATTCATTACATATTCATAGACCTGATGAGATCTTTGGGGAGTGTGGAGATAAATTTTTTTGTAGGAGGTTGTTCATTACACTATTCCTAATTATCATGCATTATACTTCACAGTTTACCCAACAATATTTTATTTTTTATCATTAACCCACCCACCTTCAGTCTTAGAGTCATTTGAACCTCAATGTTAAATCCCCCATGATTAATTGTGTTTTTTATTTACGAATTAGAGATGTTATAAGCTATTATAGCATATATTTCTGAACACGTATTCACGGTATGATAATAACATCATTTGTAGTTTTTGTTGAGTGATGAGACAAAAATCATGGTGAGGTAAATTGAAACATGGATAAAGTTTAATATGAAATAGTTTCAAATTGATATTTTATGAAAAAAGGGAATTAAATAAAGTACCTGATTATAAGGAATGACTAATTATCTTTGAAGGGGTGATTTTTTAGTTCTATCATTGCCTAATAAAACATTATTTTTTTCATGGTTGTAATGTATGTTTCTTATCAAAAATTGTTCCCTTTGAAATATTTTTTGATACTATTTTATCTTGATAACAATAAATAATTAAAATGTCGAGGAATTTTATAAGATTAATATATATATATATATATTAGAATGATTTATCTCATATTTTACATTATTTATATTTTGATTAAATGTGTTTGGTTGTTTTTTTAATTTATGTTGACATTAAAAAAGGGGAGTTTCTATTAAAATTTTCAATTTCATACATTTTAAGCAATAAAAAATTTTAGGGTGTAAATCCTTCAAAGATGGGGTTTGTAGACCCATGATAGAAAACCAATTCATGCCATAAATTGTTCTAACTGATGAAGAACATATAACATAAGAAGGAGACATAAACTGTAAAATCCTCTAGCCTCAAAGACCTCAAAACCAATAAAATCTATAAAAAGTTGAAGATATATAATTCCATTGAATTAAAAGTTGTCACTTATATAATAAATCCAACAATTATAGTGTATATGTGCTGGGTATATATAAACTACATAAAACATATGATGTAAAAGTTATTTATAATTCATGTTACTTTGTTAAATTTATATTTTAGTGGCCAAAATTTCCAGATAGATTCACCCTTTTATTCAAGATTTATGTTCTTTCTCTCATTTTTATTTTGTTTTCATTCATATGTGTAGTTATGTTTATTTCTTGGTAGGTGATTATATTTTTTTTCCATTTCATTGGATGCTATTTTTTATTCCTTTAACTATTGTGATACGTCTGGTTCCTCTCCAACTATACTGGTTTGTTTCATGATTCGATTTAGATAAATATCCATCTTGAATTTCTTTCCAATATTATTACATTTCATTCTTGTCTGTTATAATTGTTTCACCTATCCAAATTATTTATTATGACATTTTAAAGTGCAGATAATCTGCCTAGTTCTAGGGATCAATAATAGGGGTGGAAGTGCATTCATAAATATATAAATCAAAACTAGGGTAATTTATTGGATAAGGAATTATATTGATTATAAAATCTTATTTCATTCCCATGCACGAGCTAGACTAAAATATTGTAGGGGAAGGACCACAACTTAATTAGAATAATACCAACTAAAAACAATATTTTGACTTGTCTTCTACTTTTAAAGTTTCATCCAAGATAAATGGACTAACAAATACATATGAACAAAATATTTGTTTCTAATATTAGTAGATACAATTTATTAGACCAGGGATAAATTTGGGATTCTTGAAAAACTATGCACTTTAATCCAATAGACCTTCCCTAGTTAGATTTAGGGGTACCATATGTGTCACGACCTGTCCTCGGGGCCCGTGCCGTGACTACCCCAAGCCCGCCTTCCATAGGCCAGGGGCTGGTGACTAGTACCAAGGCGTAAATCCTGGAAAAAGGGAAGGCATTGCCTTTGTAGAGTAAACAAGCACCACCGAGTAAGAAAGCAGAAAAGTAAACACTAAGTAAAAACTGTAACAAGCTATGTTGAATGTAAAGGGGTCGGAAATACAAGCCCAACTGTAAAGTACAACTGAAAGGGAAAAACAGCAACTGAAAAGAAAAGCCGCAGCGTCGAGCCATCCTCTGGAAGTCCCACCTGAAGGGTGAGCACAAATAGCCTCCACAGCTCCTCGGTCCAGCCGTCTGCTCCGAGTACGCCCCGCCTAGTGGTCCACCTCCAGGTACCGTCCTGCTCCGCAAGCCTCCACCACGATCAGCGTTGTCCGTCGTCTGCAACCAACACAACGAAGTGTGGGCATAGCCCGTGTAAGGGTGAGTGTAAGCTACTCAGTAGGGACCCCGAGACCCCCGAAGGTCTCCTGAAATCCACAAATGATAAACCACAATGGAAAGATACAATCATGAAGTAACAACCGACACTACTTAGGTATATGCCCGTACATATACCTAAGTCATCAATCCCTGATCGTCTCCAACATCCGAGCCCAAGAACAACTCAGTCCACACAGGAAAGAAAACGTATAACCACACAGGATAGCTCAACACAATCCACAAAGGAGAGTAAACCGTAAATCCACACAGGATAGTTCAACACAATCCACAAAAGAGAGTAACACAAGGTTCAGCTCACACAGGTATACTTCTTGTATGACGATAATGATGATCACTGATCTATCTAAGTCGTCAGACCCACAGAGGATCGATAGGTACTAACACCCGCAATGACCCACACAGGATCAATAGGTAACTAACCCCCACAAAGACCAACACAGGATCGAGCCCACATAGGACCCGTAGGCACTATCTCACACAGAACCGCTGAACGCTGACCCACACAAGATCGGATCCACACAAGATCTGTAGCACTGATCCACGTAGTATCGCTGAGTGCAGTAGTCGTCGCAGTCCACTGAGGATATCTGTATAGTCTTCGCTATTGAAGTAGCTGTAGCAGGCAGCTCTAGGGCACCCGCACACAGCAAGCTCGTTCAGGAGGGTCCGCTCCACGAGCCGAGAGGCTGATACATCAACTGAAACAAAGTCCGAAGTTGATGTATCCAAAAGTTCCGTATCGTCAACAGGAACTCAACGTCGCAGACGGCGTGTCCAATCGGACACTTGGTCTGAGAGTTATTGGCTTTTTCGTCCCAGGGGCCCGGTTGGTTTTTATGGCAAAACCAACCCGACCGTACTCCACCTGCATCCAAACCTCGGGCGGAGTGAGCCAAAATATCCGTCTCACTTAGAGTAATTAAACGAAGTCGACGGCACGTAGATCGGATGTCCGAAGCTCAAGATATGAACTTTTCTGCTCCGAGGGCCCGGTTGGTTTCATGTACGAACCAACCCGGCCGAACTCAAGGTATTCCGAAACCATGAGTGCGATATACCGAAATGACCTTCTCGATCCAAAGATCGCGTTTCCATTTATGGTGAGTCGTTTGGAGGCCCGTAGCTCAAGTTACGAGAAAAAGACCGAAACGGTCTGAAGACGGGGGGTCCGGGTCCGGGCCGACCAGGTCCGACCCAGCTGGACCTGGTCCAGTCCGACCAGGGCACGGCCCGGCCGGTCAGACCGGCCTGGCTCGGCTCTGCCGAGCGGCCGAGCGCAGCAGCCACGGGGCGCCGCCCCCGCATGTTGAGGATGCTGCGACCCTCGAAGGGTCGCACTGGACTTCAGCGGACGTGACATGTTGCCGCGTCCCGTGCGGGCGAGTCGGACCCACACGGCCGCGGGTCCACTGGCCGCCGCTACCGCCGCTACCGCCGCCCCTGACGCCCCGCACCGCCGGAGATTTTCGCGGGACACTGGAGTTACTCCGGTGGTCCGTTTTCCTTCCGGTTGCACCGCTGTTCATCCTGGGTTCCGTTCTTCACTGTGGGATCATCAACATGCCCTTGCGTCACGTTTTGTCATCGCCTGCCAAATCCGCACAACAACGAAGAACGACGGAGGGTTTTCGGGCCTTGTTCGTTTGGCCCGCACCCTCCGCATTAGACGGTATCAATCGGGAGGATAAAACAACATATCTAGAAACAATTTTAATAAAATATAATTGTTCATAAGAATCTGGGTTCTTTATTTTAAAAGAAACGATCACGGGAAAATAAAACATTTAAATAAAACTCCTACCTCATCAAGTGTCGCACGCGCGTTCTTCGCGGAATTGATCACCATAGAAAGAGGCGATCGTCGCGTTGCGGAAGGTGTCGCGTCGTCACGGAAGGGCGTCGCGTCATCACGGAATACGGTGCACGTCGACGAACTCTGGGGTTCAAGAACAACAGATTTAATTTTAATAATTAAATCCATCTTGAGTTTAAAACCACAATGGAATTTAAAGAATTGAAAACTCTCACCTCAACAAATGATCGAAGATTTTTGTCGCGGAGGAAGGAACGTTGCAGAAGAACTTCGCGGAAGAGGAAACGTCGGCGTCACGGCACACGGCGTCGGGTCGTCGATTTCCGCGGTTTCGGCGTTCTTCGTCGAAGGCCGGCATTCTTCGCGTTCTTCGCGTTCTTCGCGTTCTTCGCGTTCTTCGAGTTCTTCGCGTTCTTCGCGTTCTTCGCGAAGAAGGGTGAAGGCACAAGAATTCTGTCAAAAGCCTCTCAACGTGTAATCCTCAAGAAGTCGGCATTGGTCTTATTTTATTATTACGCCAACAGATTTCAAACAGGTTAAGAAACGAATTAAATTAATTCATAGAATTAATTTCAACGAATAAACCGCCCATTTAATTCAACGAATAAAACTGCCAATTAAATGGTGCTTTAAGAAATTAAGAAAATGCGTCAGTTGGCTTTCATTAATGAGGAGTTTTCGCGGGTGCGTTACTTAGATGAAAAGAAACGGTGGGGCTCGTGTGGGCCCCACCTCACAAATATCCTACCAAGAGGGTAGGATATTTCTGGATAGCACCCTATCTGCATCAACCCAGCTTAATCAGCTTTAAGCGGCTTTAAGTGGCTTCCAAGTGGCTTAAGTGAAATAAAATAAAGTTTGTCGTACAATTATTTTATTTCACAACTTTATGCCCGAAAATTAAAAACCACACCCGAGCAAACGTAACTCCGGAAGAGGAGTTTCTAAGAAAGTACCAGCGCTGAGATTCCATCGGTGCCCTCAGAATTCAATTCCAATCACCTGTTCAAAAGTTAGGAAAACCCTCTCGTCCGTTCACTGAACGTACCCGAGCCAAACTTCGGAAAATGATTCTGGGCACACCGGGCCTCAGAATCAAGTGACGTCAAAAACTGCGCTCTTGTAAAATTCCAAATAAAATTAAGAAAAAAAATTCCTTGAAGTTTAAAGGTCTTTACATTACTCCCACCTCAGGGCTTTATGTCCCCGTAAAGATACATAATAAACTAGGGAACATATGTGGGTACTGAGCACGCATCTGAGCCTCCCGTTCCCAAGTGCTCTCCTAGAGGTTCCTGTGCTTCCATCTGATGCGCACAAGAGGAATCGATCGCCCACATAGGACCTGCTCCTGTTGATCCTCTATCTCCACCGGGACCGCCATAAAAGTCTCCCCATCATCCACGTCTAGATCCCCATGGTCAATGATGTGAGTCGGGTCGTGCACGTATCTCCTCAGCTGAGATACGTAGAAGACGTCGTGCACCCTGTGCAACTGAGGTGGTGGAGCTAGGCGATAAGCCACCTCGCTAATCCTGCTGAGGACCTGGAAAGGTCCGATGAAGCATGAAGACAATTTTTCGGCTCGGCCAAATCTCCATAATCCACGTCAAGGTGAGACACACAAGAAGACGTGGTCTCCATCCTTGAACTCTAGTGGCCTCTGCCTCATGTCAGCATAAGACATATGCCGGCTCTGAGCTGTCCTCATCCGCTCCTGGATGTCCTGGACCTTCTCTGTCGTGGCACGGACCATCTCTGGTCCCACAAGTGCTGACTCCCCAGGGTCTGTCCAGCACAAAGGAGATCTGCAAGGTCTGTCGTACAACGCCTCGTATGGTTCCATCCCGATAGTGGAGTGGTAGCAGTTGTTGTACGCGAACTCCACCAAGGGTAGGTGGTCCTCCCAGTTGCGACCAAAGTCGAGGACACATGCACGAAGCATGTCCTCGAGAGTCTGAATGGTCCTCTCTGTCTGACCATCCTTCTGAGGGTGAAAGGCGGTGCTCAGACGTAGCCGCATCCCGAACGCCTCCTGCAACCCCTTCCAAAGCCGGGAAGTAAAGAGAGCGTCTCGATCGGAGATGATAGACGATGGAACACCGTGAAGCCGTACAATCTCCTGAATTAGAGATGCCCCAGGCTCTCCACTAAGCCCTGCTCTCGGATGGGTAAGAAGTGAGACGACTTGGTGAGTCGGTCGACAATCACCCAGATGGAGTCATGACCTCTGGAAGTGCATGGAAGTCCAGTCACGAAGTCCATAGATATCCCGTCCCACTTCCACTCCGGGACCTCCAAGGGCTGAACTAAGCCTGCTGGTACCTGATGCTCTGCCTTCACATGCTGGCAGATGAGGCATCGAGAAACGAACTCTGCCACAACCTTCTTCATGCCCAGCCACCAGTGCTATCATCTGAGGTCCTGGTACATCTTTTCCACTCTAGGATGTACCACCAAAGGAGAAGTGTGAAAATCTCTTAGCACCTCTTCTCGTAAAGCGACTGGTACCAAGGTACGTCCTCTGAAAAGGATGTCATGCCCTGCTCCAAAGGAGAAGCCATCAGGTGCCTGTCCTGAGGATAACTGCGCATGCCATTCCTCACAGTCAGCGTCCTCACACTGTGCCTCTCTGACGTGCTACAGTAGTGGAGGGGTGACTGTGAGAGACTGAAGGAAGGCTGCTCCATCTCTATACACGAAGGATATCTGCAAAGTGGCTAGCTGCTCTGTCGCCTCCTCAAGTAGCTGGATGCCCGTCCTCCTTCTGAGGGAATCAGCTACCACATTCCCCTTCACAGGAGTATAGACTATCTCAAAGTCATAGTCCTGGAGGAACTCGATCCATATCCACTGTCTCAGGTTCAGGTCCTTCTGCGATAAGATGTACCTGAGACTCTGGTGGTCAGAAAAGACTGTAAAGTGCTCGCCCATCAGATAGTGCCACCATGTCTTCAGAGAAAAGACCACTGCTGCTAACTCCAGGTCATTGGTAGCATAGTTCTGCTCATGCGGCATCAACTGACGTGATCCATAGGCAATCACGACCTGCTCTTGCATCAGGACACACCCGAGTCTGGTCCCTGATGCATCGCAGTAGACTACGTATCCAACTCCCTCCTCAGGCAACCTCAAGATAGGTGTGCTGGTCAATCTCTTTCTCAGCTCCTGGAAGCTCTGCTGACATCTGTGTGACCACACAAAGGGTTTCCCCTTCTTCTTCAAAGCTGAGATTGGTGCCACAACTCTGGAGAAGTCAGACAAAAACCTCCGATAGTATCCGGCTAGACCCAAGAAACTCCGCACCTCCGTCACGCTCCTGGGTGTCTCCCAAGCTAGAACTACTTCGATCTTCGCGGGATCCACTGCAACTCCCGCCTCAGAAATGACGTTCCCCAAGAAGTGGACCTCACGTAACCAGAACTAGATCTTCTAGATATTTCCATAAAGCTGGGGCTCTCGGAGTGTGTCTAGTACAACCTGCAAGTGGTAGGCGTGCTCCTCCTCCGTGGTCGAGTACACCAAAATGTCGTCGATGAAGACCACGAAAAATCAATCGAGGTATGGCTGGAAGATCCTGTTCATGGGGCTTATGAACACTGATGGAGCGTTGGTTACGCCGAAAGGCATAACCAAGAACTCATAGTGGCCATACCGACACCTGAAGGCCGTCTTCTGCACGTCCTTGTCTCGAACTCTGAGCTGATGATAGCCTGACCTGAGGTCTATCTTCAAAAAACCACCGTTCTCCCTTGAGCTGATCGAAAAGGTCATCAATCCTCGGTAGCAGATACTGTTTCCTCACTATCACTTGGTTCAGGCGACGATAGTGGACACACAGTCGCAAGCTCCCGTTTGACTTCTTGGAAAACAATATCGGGGAAGCCCTGGTTGAAACACTGGGTAGGATGAACCCCTTGCCCTGTAAGTCCTCCAACTGTACCCGCAGCTCTCGAATCTCAGCGGGGGCCATCCGATATGCTGGAGTGGATATCAGGGCTGTCCTGGGGTACAGATCAATATAAAAGTCTACCTCTCTGCGAGGAGGTAGCCATGGAACATCGTCGGGAAAGACTTCTGCGTACTGATCCACCACTGCAGGAAAACTAGGACTTCGCACGTGCACTGATCCTAGGATGAGACTAGCCAACTGATGAGTGATGGGTTGTCCTCTCCTCTACTGAAGTCCATCCTGTGCTGCGAAGGCTCCCTTCTCGCCGGTGAAGGTGAACCCACTCCCATCGGTGCGCACACATCGCACCTTGCGCCTAAAACAGTCAATCTATGCATGGACTGTAGATAACCAATCCATGCCCAAGATGACGTCGTAAGGCCTCGACGCTGCTAAAAGAAGATCCTAGCCGAAGCTCTCACCTCCTAGAGTAAGCTCACACTGCCGTCTCCAGTGTGTAATCATCGAGTCTGCTCCCGTAGGAGTCTCTAGCCGTAAGGATCGAGCCAATGGCTCTGTCGGAATCTCCAAGCTCCGAACAAGGGCAGCGGCTATGAAAGAGTGACTCGCTCCTATGTCTATAAGAACTGCAGCAAGGGTGGAATAGACACAGATCTTACCTCGAATCATCTCTGGCGCTTCGGGGTCATAGGCCTCCTCTTCCTGGAGTTGTGCCTGTCTCTGTCCGCCAGCTCCCTATGGTCGGGGAGGACCTCCCGGTGGTGGTGGTGGTAGAGCCTCAATGCGTCGCCCACCACCTGCTGCTCGGCCAGCTCCTCTGCCTCATCCGCCTCCTCCCTGCGGACTGCCACGGTCGACCCTCTGCCTCTGCCTTGGTGGCCCCTCCACCATCTGCTGCTCCTCGGTACGGCGGGTCGGGCAGTCACGAGCCATGTGGCCCTGCCCGCCGCAGGTGTAGCACTGCCTGCCTCTCGGAAGACTGGCTCTGCGCTGTGTGCCCCGTACTATTGAGCCAGTGTCCTGAGGTCATCTACGAGAGGGTCTGGTCTGCCTGGAACCCTGAGTCATCCGTCGGCTACCTGCTGCCGAAGACTCCTCCACATGCCGCCCTGCAGTAGGTCTCACTGTGGACTCAGCCAGAAAGTTCTCGATCAGAAGGACCTGCTCCAGTACTCCTGCCTAAGTCGGGATGCTGAGGGAGATCAGCGATGCCCTGATCTCGTATCTCAATCCCTGCTCAAAGGTCCGGGCCCAGAAGAATGGGTCCCGTACCATATCTGTCGAGTAACGAGAAAGATCGGTAAACCTCACCACGTACTGGGTTACCGTCAAGCTGCCCTGCCGCAACTGAAGAAGCTCCTGGATGCGCACTGCACGGAGGGTCGCCGGGACGAACTCTGAGTGGAAAAGGCTCTCAAATTCCGTCCGGAGAAGAGATGCCTCATCGTGTACCTGGAGCATCAAGCTCCACCATCGGCCCACTGCTGCGTGCAGTAGGCTCGCCGCGAGGATCACCATGAGGTCTGCTGGTGTCCTCACTAGCCTGAAAACTCGAAAGACCGCCTCCAGCCAGTCCTCGGCTGCCTGGGGGTCTGTCTCCCCATGAAACCTACGTGGTCTCTAACACTGGAACTCGTGCAGAGCTCCGAGGCAACGTGCATCGTCAGCGGTCGGTGCTGGAAGCATCGGGGGCTCGGCGGGTAAAGGTATCGTCGGTGCCTCCGCTGTCAACGGGCCCTGTACCGAGGCCTCGTCGCTCGGCGGGCTGTCATCGCGCTCTACTCTCGGAACCCTAGATGGCTGCCGTCGGGGGGCCATCCTGAAAAGGAAACAAGTGCGCCACGGTCAGAACAATATACCTGGTGAGCTGATACAAAGTAATCACGCAGAAAACTTGAAAACACACATGCAATCAATGTTTTCGTGCATTAAGTCGGAAATCAGAAGTCAGGGTCTTGGTTTACGGATACGTCGGCTGCCGCGCCAACATTGGACTCCCTGGACTTATAACCACACCCAATATGCTAAACACTATTGATTCTCATAGAAGAAATATCAAAGTCTACGGTAGAACCGACCACATCTGATACCAATTTGTCACGACCCGTCCACGGGGCCCGTGCCGTGACTACCCCAAGCCCGCCTTCCATAGGCCAGGGGCTGGCGACTAGCACCAAGGCGTAAATCCCGGAGAAAGGGAAGGCATTTCCTTTGTAGAGTAAACAAGCACCAAAGAGTACGAAAGTGGAAAAGTAAACACTAATTAATAACTGTAACAAGCTGTGCTGAAAGTAAAGGGGCCGGAAATACAAGTCCAACTGTAAAGTACAACTGAAAGGGGAAAAAAGCAACTGAAAAGAAAAGCTGCAGCGTCGAGCCATCTTCTGGAAGTCCCACCTGATGGGTGAGCACAGATAGCCTCCACAGATCCTCGGTCCAGCCGTCTGCTCCGAGTACGCCCCGCCCAGTGGTCCACCTCCAGGTACTGTCCTGCTCTGCAAGCCTCCACCACGATCAGCGCTGTCCGTCATCTGCAACAAACACAACGAAGTGCGGGAATATCCCATGCAGGGGTGAGTATAAGCTACTCAGTTAGGACCCCGAGACCCCCAAAGGTCTCCTGAAATCCACAAAGGATAAACCACAACAGAAAGATACAATCATGAAGTAACAACCGACACTGCTTAGGTATATGCCCATACATATACCTAAGTCATCAATCCCCGATCGGCTCCAACATCCAAGCCCAAGCACAACTCAGTCCACACAGGAAAGCAAACGTATACCCACAGAGGATAGCTCAACACAATCCACAAAGGAGATTAAACCTTAAATCCACACAGGATAGTTCAACACAATCCACAAAGGAGAGTAACACATGATTCAGCTCACACAGGTATACTTCTTGTATGACGATAAAGATGATCACTGATCCATCTAAGTCATCGGACCCACAGAGGATCGATAGGTTCTAACCCCCGCAATGACCCACACAGGATCAATAGGTAACTAACCCCCGCAAAGACCCACACAGGATCGGGCCCACACATGACCCGTAGGCGCTGGCTCACACAGAACAGCTGAACGCAGACCCACACAGGATCGGATCCACACATGATCTGTAGCACTGATCCACATAGCATCGATGAGTGCAGTAGTCATCGCAGTCCACTAAGGATCTCTGCACAGTCATCATCGTAGTCCACTGAGGATCTCTGCACAGTCGTCGCTATCGAAGTAGTAGTAGCAGCCAGCTCTAGGGCTCCCGCACACAGCAAGCTCGTTCGGGAGGGTCCGCTCCACGAGCCGAGAGGCTGATACATCAACTGACACAATGTCCAAATTTGATGTATCCAAAAGTTCCGTATCGTCAACAGGAACTCAACGTCGCAGACGACACGTCAATCGGACGTCCGGTCTGAGAGTTATTGGCTTTTTCGTCCCAGGGCCCGGTTGGTTTTTAAGGCAAAACAAACCCAACTGTACTCCACCTGCATCCAAACCTCGGGCGGAGTGAGACAAAAGATCTGTCTCACTTAGAGGAATTCAACGAAGTTGACAACACGTCGATCAGACGTCCGAAGCTCAAGATATAAGCGTTTTCGCTTCGAGGGCCCGGTTGGTTTCCTGTACGAACCAACCCGGCCGAACTCAAGGTATTCCGAAACCTTGAGTGCGATATACGAAAACGACCACATCGAACCAAAGATCACATTGCCGCTGACGGTGAGTCGTTTGGAGGCATGTAGCTTATTTTATGGACAAAAGACCGAAATGGTCCGAAGACGGGGTGTCCGGGTCCGGGCCGACCCGGCCCGACCCCCATGGGTTGGCCGGACCGGGTCGACCCGAACCGGGACTCCCCGACCCGGTCCGGTCCGACCAGGGCGTGGCCCGGCCAGTCGGACCGGCCTAGCTCGGCTCGGTTGAGCGGCCAAGCATGGCAGCCGCGGGGTGTCGCCCCCGCAGGTTGAGGATACTGCGACCCTCGAAGGGCCGCACTGGACTTCAGCAGACGCGGCATGTTGCCACGTCCCGTGCGGGCGAGCCAGACCCGCGCGGCCGCGGGTCCGATGGCCGCTGCGGCCGCGACATCAGCCGCGGCGGCCTCTTCCTGCGGCACGCCGGGGCGCCGCCGCCCCCGGCCGCCGGCGCCGCCTCGCCGGTGACCCGCGCTGCTGGAGACTTCCGCGGGCCACTGGAGTTGCCCCGGTGGTCCTTTTTCCTTCCCGTCTGCGCCACTGTTCCTCTCGGGTTCCGTTCTTCACTGCGGGATCATCAAAACGCCCTTGTGTCAGGTTTTTTCATCGCCTGCCAAATCCGCACAACAACGAAGAACGGCGGAGGGTTGTCGGGCCGTGTTCGTTTGGCCCGCACCCTCCGCGTTAGACGGTATCAATCGGGAGGATAAAACAACATATCCATAAACAATTTTAATAAAATAAATTTCTTTATAAGAATCCAGGTTTTTATTTTAAAAGAAATGATCACGGGAAAATAAAACATTTAAATAAAACCCCTACCTCGTCAAGTGTCGCACGCGCGTTCTTCACGGAATTGATCACCACGGAAAGAGGCGATCGTCGCGTCGCGGAAGGCGTCGCGTCATCGCGGAAGGGCGTCGCGTCGTCGCGGAATACGATGCGTGTCGACGAACTCCGAGGTTCAAGAACAAAAAAAATTAATTTTAATAATGAAATCCATATTGAGTTAAAAACCACAATGGAATTTAAAGAATTGAAAACTCTCACCTCAACGGATGATCGAAGATTTTTTTTCGTGGAGGAAGGAAAGTTGCAGAAGAATGTCGCGGAAGAGGAAACGTCGGCGTCGCGGCACACGGCGTCACGTCGTCGATTTCCACGGTTTCAGCATTCTTCGTCGAATGTCAGCGTTCTTCGCGTTCTTCGCGTTTTTCGCGAAGAAGGGTGAAGGCACAAGAATTCTGTCAAAAAGATCTCAATGTGTAATCCTCAAGAAGTCGGAATTAGTCTTATTTTATTATTACGCCAAAGGATTTCAAACAGGTTAAGAAACGAATGAAATTAATTCATAGAATTAATTTCAATGAATAAACTGCCCATTTTATTCAACAAATAAAACTGCCCAATTAAATGGTGCGTTAGGAAATTAAGAAAATGCCTCAGTTGACTTTCATTAATGAGGAGTTTTCGCGAGTGCGTTACATAGAGGAAAAGAAATGGTTGGGCTCGTGTGGGCCCCACCTCACAAATATCCTACCAAGAGGGTAGGATATTTTTGGATAGAACCCTATCCGCATCAACCCATCTTAAGTAGCTTTAAGCGGCTTCAAGTGGCTTCTAAGTGGCTTAAGTGAAATAAAATAAATTTGTCGTACAATTATTTTATTTCTTAACTTTAAGCCCGAAAATTAAAAACCACACCCGAGATAACAAAACTCCAGAAGAGGCATTTCTAAGCAAGTACTGGTGCTACGATTCCATTGGTGCCCTCAGAATTCGATTCCGAGAACCGGTTCAAAAGTTAGGAAAACCCGCTCATCCGTTCACTGAACGTACCCGAGCCAAACTACAGAAAATGATTCCGGGCACACCGGGCCTCGGAATCAGGTACCGTCAGAAACTGCGCTCTTGTAAAATTCCAAAGAAAATTGAGAAAAAAATTTCTTTGAACTTTACGGGTCTTTACACTATGTTTAGGCTCCACACAATTTATCATAAGCCCTTATTAAATGAATATAATTTTATTCAAATCCATTCATCTTAAAATAAAATTTTATTGATTCACATGAGGAATCCACCTCTAGGTTCTAATTTGTATGTCACAGTCCATTGTCATCACATTCCTATAGGTTCAACCTTCGATTTACATTATTATGTGTACTTTTAGAGTAGTTCTAGTGGTGTTATATAAATTTCTATTGTGATCATGTGTCTATGGAGTCAATGGAACTACTTAGGATGTAAATTTTTTTATCTAATAATCATTAGAATAAATTTTATTATATAGTTTAATTTCATGTACTTTAATACTTTGTTAAATGTATGATTTCATTAATATTTAAGAATGTTTTCATGGACCTTTATAGAATTCATAGTCATTTTAATGTTGGGTAATCACTATGTTATAGTATCAATTTTAAAGTATACATATAATTTATTTTAAATATTCACACATTGTTTTGAAAATGATATATTATAAAGAAGTAAAAGAAGTTGAAATTAAGAAGGCCACATTATATTTTTATTATATATATCTTTAATTAACTCAATTACTTAGTTGGTATATTTTTATGATGCATAAATTTGAGGGAGTTATTTTTTAATTTAATAATTTATAGTTAAAAATAACATCAACACAATTTGTTTGTTTATTTTGAAATAATTAATTAAGAAGAAACATTACTATCTGATGATAAATTTTATTTGAGTTATTATCAATTATAATGCATGAATATGGGAATATATATGATATTTAATTTTTTTTAATATTAATCCCACCATAATATTTTATTTCAGTTTTTAACATTATAATTTTTGTTTATTTTGCTATTTGTTTCATATTATATAGCTTAGGGGGAGTTATATTTTATATTCTGAAAGAATAAACTGTTTTCATTTCCAAAACGGCTATTTGTTAATTTATTTATGTTTTAAAACAAACTAAATGAATAATTTTTAATTCTTACAAAAATAGGGTGAATGGATTTTAAGGGAAAATTATTATCCTTATCTAAATTATTTTTTGATTTTTTTAAAATTTTAAAAAATGGAATAAATTGTTTAAATTACATTCATTTTTTGCAATTATAGAAGAGGTGTAGATTAATAAATGGGTCCTTTACACTTTATTCATTTCTGTTTTGATAATTATAAATCGTTCACTTTATTCTCTCTTACCTGAGTTAGGAAAATAATTGAGAATTATGTTCTACAATCATATGCTACTTTTAAAATAAAATAACAATGCTGAATTTTTTTATATTCATTTTAAATTAATTTATATATTTTTTTTACTTTTTATTTATTTATTGTAGTTTTTCTTTTTTCTTTTTATATAAATAGGTGGTCCTAACCTTATGGACAACATGTTCTAACCATACAGTTGATTGACTAACCAATTATATAGTTTTTCCTAACCATAAATACATATTCTACTAAAAATGTTGTTGATATTTAAAAACATATAGTTTGTTTTATGAACCTTATGATGGTTTATCTAAACCTTATGATCGTTTATCTGAACATCATATTCACTTTGATAGAAATTTAAATTTAGATTTTCATAACTCTATGAAGAGTTTCTCTAAACCTTAAACTTTTGTCTCAACCTTATGATGAATCTTATAAGATATTTTTTTAAATTGAGGAACCTTACATGATTATGTTAAACCTTGTGAGATGAACCTTTTGATAATATTTATCCTTATATGTTTTCTATATCTTTTATTTCAAATAATGTTTTTTTATTTTGGATTGGTTATTCGAATGTATGTTTTAATTTTAATTTATTTGTACGTTCCAAGGTGATTAATTTAAAATTATTTAAGATAAATATATGTGGGATTAATGGAATATTTAATATAGTATTTATTATTTAATTTATTATTTATTTATTTATTATTTTTACATCTCACTATAAAGACGCTCCTATTTCATAGAGTACCAAACAAAAATTATTGTAGAATCCAAGTTATGATTTATTATTAGAATTTATGATTGAAGATTAAGGAAACTAATGAATAAATATTTGTTTCTATTTTATTTTTTTAAATGGAAAATAAAATGAATTCAGTGACAATTATGTGACTCTATTTTTTTAATGTGTTCATAATTCAACAAAGATTCATGTATCTTTTTCATTTATATATTTTTTCAGGCATAACCAAACTTCATCATTTATCACTCTATAGATTCATTGTTTACATAAATTTATTAGACCTTTTATGGTTTTACCAAGAATTATTATTTACACCAAGAATGGTTGAAGTGTTGAGTGGATCCTTAAACTACTTTTGGTTTTGATAATTAATAAAACCATTAATTAATTGATTATATCTTATAATTATTCCCTTTTTATATTTATATTTCAAATTTGGATTGTTTATATTATTTTATGCATGTTTTTTGAAGTCATACTATGATGAATTTTTTAGGATATCATAATTTCATTCATATATGTTTTACACATTTGATAAGATATAATCAAATAGTATTTTTACATATTTGTTTTTCTATTGTCTTGTAATCATAACATGTTTTATAAAACTTTTAATTGGATTATTTTCTGTTCTATAAGAAGGACAAGAATATTATAATCATTTCATTAAAATACAATTAATATGAATCTATCATTATCATGTCAAAAATATGATCTAAAATCAATGTAAATTTCAAACATAATTTCTTTGGTTTCAATATTTACATTTATACTATTTTTAAATTAATTTATTCAAATATAGAAATATGATTGATAATATTTTTGATTCATTTGAAATTAATGGGAAATTGAAAAATATAATTTAATAGGACTTATGGATAAATATTTTATTTAGATTCTTTAAATCTTGTGGTTACACAAGATTCATTACATATAGTCACTCAATATCTAAGGTGACTCTACATTATAACATACCTTCTAACCTACAATATGACCTACCATATTTCCTAACATATGCCCTACCTTTAAACATACCTTAAAAACTACCTTATAACCCTAAGCCTTCTGACCTACTTTCTCAAATACCTTATAAGATGCATTATGACCAACATTATAACCTATCATGAGACCTACATTACAACCTACATTATAACCAACCCCAAAACCTAATACATGAACTACTTCATGAACTACCACAATGAAGTTATATAATGGCCTATCGTAATGACCTACCAAATGACGTATAGTAAGAAGAGTAACTCAAGCCTCTCAAGTCACTCCAGCCTTGCTGTCTCTCAAGACTATTTGTCACTTGAAGTATTATTGTTTTTCAATGAAATTATCTTATTTTGGGTCAAAACATTCTTTATTTTACATATTATTTTTTATTTCAATGTACTACATGTTTTTCTATTATTTTATTCTCTTTATATAATTAGTTCTAAATTAATCATTTATTATTTCAATCCTATGAGTATTTATTTGGAAGAATTTTATATTATATTCAATTTTCATTAAAAATGATCATGTATGAATAAATATATACATTTTATTCTTGGAACATGAATATATTTAAATTTTAGTTGTTTTAAATATTTAATGATTTCCATTCATGCTCTATAGAAATGTTTTAAGGGACTTTAATGTGGTTTATTATATATTTTTAGTACTATATTAATTATTCTAAAATGTTACAATATACAGAATGTTTTAATATTTTAGATTAATAATGAGAACCATGTTGGAATATTTTTCATATGTATTTAGGGAATAAGTCTCATGATGCAATAATAAATATGGAATTAAATCGATATCATTGTTTTGAATTTTATATAAAAAAGGGAACACTATATATTGAGTTCTATAGAACAATAGAGTTAGTGAGGTTGAGGGAATTCATGAAATTTAATGTATGATTAAAATTATTGATCAATTACTTCTCTATGTTGAACATCAATAATTTTATCCATTGATACTAGAGAGAACCGTGTTTCCTCAACAATAAAATCATTTCATGTTCATCTAGTTTCTGTTGTTTATATATCATTATATAATTTTGATACATAAACATATTTAGGTTATACTATACATAAATGTTTTTATTTGGGTTATAATACTCCCTGAAAAAGGAATGTGTGGGTTGTTCCTAATTGGTAAAAGGCCAGGGGTTTGATTATGCCTTGATCTGTTTAAAGGTATGTTTGGTTTCTTCCACAACCTTAAAATAAAGCTACTCTGTTGTGAAATAAGATGAGAAAATAATAGTATAGGGTTGTGACATTATGGTTTCAAAAGGAAGTTTTAAAGGGTTGTGACTCCAGTAAAAAATCATAGATTTTATAGGTAGTGATTTTCATATATCTCTATGTTTGAGAGGGGTAAATAGTTTAATAGAATATTTTATATTTTAACTAAAATAGAAATTATTATATACATTTCTCTTTATATTTTAATTATATTAATAATAAAATTTGATAATAATTCCACAAAAAAATAAATAGGACAATTCACCCATGACCTTTCACCCATTCTCAAATTGGGACCAAACAATTGGTTTTCAAACATGACCCCTACCTTGGTCATATTATTATTTTTTATTTCTAATAAAATATTAACATTCAAGGGGAAAATATCTTTTTTAAATAGATGGAACTAGTTATAATGATATATGGACAAAAAATACCTATACCCTTTTATGGAAATAATTATGACAATTAGATTCCTTGCATTGATTCATATTATAAAATCCTGAGCATTGATAGTTTGATAGTCATGTTGAAACCATTCAAACTGCCTATGTTTGGTTCTGGATAATTATGTTCTAATTATTCTGTTATATATTTATTGAATTATAAGGTAATAAATATTTTACATTTTCAATTATTAAGAATATCTACAACCATGTATCTGTATGTAAAATAGTACCTAAAAGGTGGTGGCTTCTATAAGTTACATATTTAGATTTATATAATTTTATAAGTACTATGTAGGGTATTTTAATAATTCAGTATCAGTAATTTAAAAATGGGAGAAGAAGAAATAGCTCAAAATATGTTTAATATATTTACAATTATTTTAAATGGAATCAATGTCCTAGGAGAAACATTTTATAATTAAATTTTTGTTGAAATATCGTAACAGTCCTTCCAAAAAATGGAATACTAAAAAGGTAGCTATTAATGGAAGTAAAAAAAACGTCATGTAATATACATTATATGTTTTTATTTTATCTCTATTATAATATATTATATAATTGAAAAATATTTCTCAAGAGGAAAATTAAAACAAAAGAAATTCTATTAAATAAAATTTTCCAACATATTTTTTGACTCTAAGATATAGTCAAATGAACGAGATGTTGTTTCTTATATAGAAAAATGAGTCCAAGATAACAAGAAAGTTTATTCTTGAATATTCAATAAAGGATCATCATAAACATGCATACAAAGATAAGAGTAAAGGTATTAATATTTATAATGATGATTCTGATGTTATTTTTTATTAATGCTATAAATGGGTAAACATTAAGCCTACTTTCATAAGACTTGGGAATATAAATAGCTACAGATAAAATTAAAAAAATAAAGGAAGGAAATGTAATACTTTTGGAGTTACACTTTGACATTAGAATCTAGTGATAAAATTGATGCAGAAAAAGAGTCATCAATCCTATATTTAATGGATTTATCAATAAATGTAAGTTAATATAATTGTTCTCCATCTTCTAAATCTTAATTAGATAACTATAATGATGTTTTGTGTGAATAGATTTATATACTCAATAATATTGTTTACAATATTATTATATTATTCAAAAAAAACTTAAAACAAATATGAGGAAGTTCTAACTAAAAATGAAAAATTGAAAAAACCTACTTCAAGATCTAATGATAAATTATGTACTAATCCTGAAAATGTTCAACATGAAACTTTAAAACCATAATATTACTAGTACATATGTGATGAAAATTAAATAATTAAATATGATTATATTTATAAAAAAAATTGTAAGAATGAAAATGAAAAATCCACGTTAAAAAAAACATAAATATTTGTTTAACGAATACAAAATTGTTATAATATGACGTTTTTAAACAAAATTTTCAAATAGATAAATGGTCTTGGTTATGATAAAATGTTACTAAATATTTTCATAACCTTATTTATTAAATGTTCAAGTGGAATTGAATCTATTATTGTATTTTTTAAATGTAAAATTAAAGCTCATTATGAAAATGAATATTATTTTAGAATTCCATAGTCTCTTAGTAACACTCAATAATTTATTTCTAGATAATTGTATTCCTTATTACATATTAAAACACATTTTAAATCTATATGGTTTTCAAAAAATTCATATATTATTCCCATAGGACCCATGTTTTCATCAATACCAAAGCCCTCCAAAATATTTTTTGAAGGAATACTTTTATGAATGCATCAAAAATGATGTGTTGTATATGGATATTGGATTCTCTAATCATATGAACATTGATAATTTGTTTTTATATTCTAATAAATTTTATGGCAGTCGTGTTACTTTTAGTGATTACTCCAAAAGAAAAATAAATTTTTTTGGAGAAGATTTAATTTTAAATTCGATTTGTTATTTGAATGGATTTAGTTATTGTAGGTTTGAATATAAATTAATAATTATTTCACATCTTTTTAATGGTAATATTAATGTGAGATTTAAAAATGAAAATTTTATTTTTCTAAATAAGATTATATCTTGTTTTAGACAAAATTAAAGGATAATATTTTTTTAATTAATATTTATGAGTTAACAAAATAGAATATAAAATGTTTAATTGCTGTATAATATGAAAATTTTGTTTTTTACACATGATTGGACCAAGAAAATTTTAGTTTATTGCACAATATTTACAACAAGAAAAAATGTTGGATAAATTAGAATTGAAACTAAAAAATAGACACGTATACAATTCATGCTTAAAAGGTAAAAAACATAATGATTCATTAAAATTTATTCAAGAAGAACACAATTTTAGAAACATTTAAATTTTACATTTGGATTTATTTGACTCAATGAAAAAATAATCTAATTAGAGGAATATTTTCTAATTAATGGGAATGATCGTTCTCAATCAGAGTAAGTTCTACAAAATTTTCCAATCAACTTATCATCATCCATCATTAAAAAATAATCATTTCTGAATTATGCATATATCACCCAAAAAATATTCATTAGGATTTGATTACTCATGAGTGAACTGGAAAACAAATTTTTCACTAGACACATGGAATTGTGGGAATCTATCCATGAGACATCTACTAGATTAGTGGAATACCACGTCTTAGTGGGATGCATTATGAGTTACTTCTAGTTTAGAATCTATAGGATGAACCTAAAAAAAGTACCTTAGATTAGTATATACTAACCATTTCAAGGTATAATCTAAAGAATAATTTGAGGATACTATCGATTGATTTTGTCAAATAAAGGATAAGTACATTTATTTTTCTGAAGTAGATCCCAACCAACTAATATACATCCTTATAGCTTCCCCTCCCAATAGGTTTAGGATAGTGAGGTATCTTCTTGGTCCATTCTAGTGGATGGGCAGTTCACATAATTGTGAAACATGGGGAAACAATGAATGTATTCCCATACAATGTTGGTGGGTTATTGAACACCATTCTAAAATGATGGATGTTCTTTTCATGGGATTCTCACATTGGTATCTATGTTATCACGTTGTTGGTGTAATCTTAGCAGGAAGAAGGGAAAACCCTTAACCCAGATTTTCTAATCCTTTCTAATCTTATCAATTTCTTGGCCGAATTCAATAGGGTAATACGATATATTGAATGCATGTTCCTTTAATATTTTTATTTATATGGATTGGATAACATTTCTTTTTCTATGAGTATAAGAACTGTGTTTATATCTCTGGTTCCATTTTCCTCACATGTACACTAAAAAACCTGGAGGTTGAGGAAATGTCATTGGGTGGTAACAAGGATTTCAATATACAAAATATAAATCATGGTATTAATTTTTTTTCTATAATCCACACCCACATGAATGATTTTTGATAGTTGAAATGTTTCTTTTGTGTAAATTTCATTAAATATTAATCATTATAATGATGTTATTGTGTCCAATGTAGATGAATTTTTCATTTTTGGGACATAATACCCACACAAAGTTTCTCTCCAATTCTAATATACTCATATGGGTTCTCCTATAAAATCTTCAAAATTTTAATGAAAATCACACTCTAGGATTATTTATTAATTATCATTAATGATGGAATGAGAGGATTCTATTGATAAAATTATCTAATAACATGTTTATGCTTCCAATTATATATGTTGAGAATATTGAAATGTGTGGCTAAAATACTACCTAGATGGTATATTGAGACATCCTATTTGATGGATGTTCCAACCTTATCTGTATCCAATCCCTATTCCCATGTAGAGCATGGAAATGATTCAAGATTTTATGATCCCACTTGGAAATAACCTTTTTCATATCATAATTCATGTACTATCATATAAGAGTTTGTTGGGGATATCATCCTTCCCAATTTAACAGAGAATGATGAACTGTACAGGGGAAGTATAGATCCTATCATTATCAAAGGGGGAGGTAATGAGGTTGCTTTCATAGCATCATTATCATCATCATCTAATATGGTCATCCTTTAAGAAGAACTAATAAATGAATATATCATATTCCCATTCTTCAATTATCAAAATCCCCAAAAGTAGTTGTCAAGCGGAAATCTGCATGGCGAAAATATTTGTATAATATTCACTCTTTAATTTTAGCTAATCCATTAAAGGAGATCTAAATCAAAAGGGATTTTCTTTGTGAAAACTTTCATAAATTAGTGGTTAGTGGTCTCGGTTATCATGTAATACATGTATCCATACATTAGATAATCAATACTGGACAGTGAATATTAGTCTATAAAATTATTAGAAACATTTGTTTTTAAAATTTTCATTATCAAATCAGTAATGATATCCATAGAGGTTACAGATTAGAAAAATAGTAATTTCTCCAAATTTCATTACCAAATGATATCATGGAAGTGGAAATACTATAACATGAGGTGATCATACTTTATATTAAGTACAAGTGTTCACAGGCATCATCTTTACAAGAAATTACTCAGTATGAGGGTCAACTTTTATCCCCTGGATCAATCCTTTCTATCTTCTACTTATGGAATATGAAACAGAGTGAGGAAATTTTCATGGGCCAATTGAGAAATTCTAATGAACTCTAGATAATCTATAGAAATCAGTTGACTGAATCCTACAATTATCATATGTTACTCATTTCTGGGGATCATTATAGAGACATTGGGATTCCATGATCAGAACCTATTTTTATTTTTTCAATGACTTTTTTTAATCATATATGTTTTTTTCAAGACTTCTTCATTTTTTCATATAAATAGTCATTCAAAATCATAGAATTATTTAAATCATCATAAATATCAGTATTTATATAACACTATGTGAACCAAAACCTGATCCCATAAACTCCGGACATAAAAACTATCTTGTGAGAATGGTTCAAGATTGATAAATACTATAAGTACTTTATTTTTTATATAAATTACATTATTTTGGAGATCATCTGACTCAAGGGGTTAATTTTCAAAAGAAATTACTAGAGAAAAAAGTTTCTATATTTTTCCTAAGACCATGTCTTATAATGCATAACTTGATTTCTACTAGGGATATATGATTCTCTCTACTTGTATTTCATCATTTTTTAGTCCTAGATTTTTTTTTCCATTAATGTAGAGACTTAGATAGTATTGACTCGATTTTATCATGGAACCCCTATATTTGGTTTCATTCTGACTATTTTTATTCAATTTTTACTTAATGATTTTGTAATTCTTCCTAAAAAACTTCTGGTGTGTGTCCAATGAAAAGTGACTCAAATTTTTACATACAGTTCCATTTTGGGGTTTTAACATTGTGTGTTTTTTGTCCCTCACAATGGGTGTTTTAAGTTATTGTGAACTAGACCAATGATGTAATATTTTTTTACATAGAATAACTTAGACCCTATGATTCATTTGTTTTAGTTGATAGATTCTTTCCGATGTTATTTTAGTTAGGGTCTTAGAGATAAAAAATTGTGTTGTTTTAGTATAGGATCATATAATTTTGACAACTTTTTTAAAAGTGTAATACATAATATATCTTATAATGGATGAATGTGATGAATCAGTTGTCATTATGTGTTGTGACTCTCTGCATCCTTTTTGGGGTATTAATATAAATGAAGGGTTTTAAGAAACTAAAACCTTTATAGATATTGTATATTTATGATGGGTTATGTTAACATGAATCATTTTTTGAAGATGTATATTCAAAATGGGTTCTGACACCCTATATCATTGTTTCCATGAAGGGTTTGGTAGTTATTGATTTATTTTTGTGGAGTCCAAGTACACCAAAATTGAATTACTAAGATATGTGTAAATCACATCCAAAATAATTTTAATCAAGGATGATAAAGTGAGGAATAAAGCTGGGGATGATTAGACAACAACATAATGTTCCTTGTTCCCTTGAAATGATTATGGGGACCACTAGATCAGGTGAAAATTCATTAAAATAATATTTATCACTGGATGATGGGTCGAGGGTCCTGGTATATGATTTTATATGGGATTTCAAGAGTTTTCTTGTATTGGGATCATTATTCCTTTCCATGCGCTTTGGGATATTTGTGAAAATTAAAAAATTATGATGATGGCGTATGGTATGGAAAAATGTATTTCTACAGTGGTTTCTTATACCTTTGGGGTAGATCATTTAATAGACATATAGATTTTACCATATACTATGTGGTATGAGATTATGTGATAAGAACTGTGAAAAGGTTCAAAAAAATTTATTACAATCCTTCTTTGAGAAAAAATATATTACACAGGGATGAAACACTGAGGTTTTCAAATCAACATGAATAACCACTTGGAAAATTTATACGTGGGACTTGTAAATCATAACCTAAGAACATCCAATTCAATAGGAGGTAGTGACCAGTGGGTACAAGTTGAGAATGGTATTACACAAAACAAAGGAAATAACTTCTTTATTTAAAGGGGAAATTTTCCATAAGACAAAAAAAATTTAGGATCGAAATATGAATGTAGATGTTTAATTAAAGGTGGGGGGTGAATTGTAAGTTTAAAATTTTCTATTTTAACCTTAAAGAAAAAATATATTTAACAACGTTAAACAGGGTAAATTCACATAAACTATTCTAGTTATACAAACTTTCAATGTTTTGGAAATGTGGTTCCGGAAATGAAACATGAGGGATGTTTACATGGAAAAAATTATACCTTAAAGCATATTGAATATTACTTATTAGAGTATATTAAAGAACAAGATAGTATAAGAAGGTTATACTTTCTTCATTTATCAAATGAAGTGGAAATAAACATAAAACAAAATAAGTAACATGAATGAAATATTTTAAACCATAGATAAGGGTATCCAACAACCTTTGATAAAGGTACCTTGATTTATACTTTCAAGAAAGCCTATCTTACCAACACTAGGGTAATCCCTTGATAGAAATATCAGAATCTATCTTGTTATCCCCATAAGACCTCGAACATTAAGGTAGTTGAAATGTATTTATTCTTATCTAAATAAGTCCTCAAACATTAAGGTAGTCATCACCTCTATCTTCATATCCCTAAATGTCCTCAAATGTAAACAACAAGAGTCAGAGTTGCATGAAGGAAGCTGAACAAGATGTTCTCCATGAACAAGGCATAAGAGTCTCTCCGTCTAGAAATCACTTCAGCAGCATGAAATCTCAAGAGTGATCAAACTTGTTGTTTTGATCTCGTACAAATGTGCTCCTATTTATAGGAACTTCTCTAACGGTCGTTAACCTCCTCCAACAGTCATACTTTTCTTTGAATTTCATAGGGACCTTTACATGTGACACTCAAACAATGGTTATTTAGAAACAGAATGTAGGACATCATTTCATAACTATAACAAGTGTGAGTAAAATAAGGTTCCTTAACCAAATCAATTTTTTAGTGTCTAAGGAAAAATAAATGTTTTGATTCTAAGAAAATAATAATTCGGATACAATAAATCATGGATATTTGGATTATGTTTTCCAAATAACATGGATCTTGAATTCTATAGACTTCGGAATCTAAATTCTAATGAATTTTGTATATGAATTCCTTGGAATTAGGAGCCTGATTTGCAAAGAATTTGGTTTCTGATTTTTAGAGAATTTGATGTTTTATTTTTAGGGAATGCTAAGTCTGATTATCAAAGAATTTGGATTCTGAAATAATAATACTTTATAAACCAAGTATATATTGGATTCCGAGGTTTTCAGAAATAAAACTGAATTTTACCCATTAGAAAAAAAAAGAGTTAGATTTATAGAACTATAAAATGAACAACAAAAATATAGGTAAGGATAAAATTTCTTTGAGGAAGGAAGGTTTTACTTATTTTGAAAATTCTTAGGAAAAGAATAATTTTCCTTAAGATATATTTTTTGTGATTTTAAAAACCTAGAGGAATGGAAATTTCATAAGGAAACCATGTTGAATCAACCAAATGTACACTAAAAAAATCGGTAAGGTGTTTTTTTATTCCATTAAGAAAGTAATGTGGTTCATTTAGAGTAGATAATTCCTATTACAAATACACTATAGGGAACCACCATGAGAAATTTCACAAAGCTACGGGCTTCTAAGTTATGTGTTTGGACTCAAATATTTTTTTCTTAATTCAAATATTTTAGGTATGATGTTTCTTTATGTAGATACCAATATCAAAGAGGGGATTGAGATCCCAAAAAGTTTTGTCACCACATTTTAAAAAATTTATCATGTTGAGGGGTTGTGATAAATCATTTCTTTATATTTTTTCTAGATGAGAGGGGTCCATCTAGAATTAATTAGTTATTATTGGGGTCCTAATATGAGCCCTACATACTTTTTATTATTATTATTTATGATCCATATTTGTCCCATACTTTAGAGATGATGATTATAGTGCATGGATATCATCCATTTGTTCATAACTCCTTACAAAGGAATTCATCCTAAAATGATTTATATCTCATTCAATTTCCTTTTAAGGTCATGTGATTTGGACCATTGGATGATAGAGTATATCATCATACAACATTGAAAAAAGTACATGTTAGTTATTTTAGTAATGAACATACAGCAATGGGATGTACTCACAATGAATTTTAATATCCTGATATAAGGAACCAATTTTATATAGCTTAAAATATTATATATTAGATTAAGGTCATGTAATTTAACATTATTTTCCCAGGACATCAATAGATGATGTGGAAATTTTACATCATATCCTTAGGGGAACCTTTTATTGATCAAGGTAATTTAAATGTGTGAGTAATTTTTCAGTTGCCTTTATTTTTTGTCCCATGAAAAAAGAATTATAATTCACTAAATATCATTTGACAAGGGAATAAATCCACACATAGTTTTCATGTGTCCAATAATGCAGATAAAACTTGTAAACAGTGAGTGGGCATTTTAATCCATTCAATACAATGTATATTTGAGGCCTCACTTTCATGGATCTGAACCACATGTACGATAGGATTTTAAAGAAGTACACTAGTGTAGGGATATTGGTGAAGTGATGAATCACAATAAAAGCCCAATCACTATGATATGAAGGGTAACTATCCTTTATTTTCATGGTTGGGCATAGTGAATAGTTGTCTGAGAATCACTATGTATACTATATATAGGAATAAAGACAAAGATTTATATATTTAAGTTAAAGGATACACTATAAGGATCGAACGTTTATGTAGGGGAGTGGGGTATGTTACTCATCGAAATAGGGGTCACCCACTAATGAGTGGGTGTATGATTTCTAGTTTTTTTGTAATACTATTAATTAGATTGGATATCAGGATAAGAAAGGCCTCCATTTGTTGGGGAATCGTTAAGGTATCATGACCAACCAAGGTTGAAAACATTCAATATGGATCCATTTTTAGATGAGGTCTTGCTTGTGTGAAACCTATGGTTGGTCCCATGAAAATATACCAGGGTGTTACTACATATCATGATTGGTTTGGAATCAATACATATGAAATTTTAATAGGGGATGGTTCACGAAAATGATTGGGATCATTTGAATGTAATGGGGGAATTATTAGAGTGACTTAATATTAACATACATTGATATTAAAGAGTATTTTATGAATATTCAAATCATTACATAAGTACATTACTGAGGACTATAATAATTAAGTGTCTCAGAAAACATGGTTAATAATATTTTAACTTTGTGAAATATATATAATGTTTCCCATGAAGATATTCTTATTTATAATTCCGGCATTAATATATTATTTATATCATGGGGAAATGATAAATCATAAAGGGTTAGCGTATATGAT
The DNA here is from genome assembly GCA_963277665.1 of Viscum album. NCBI lineage: Eukaryota > Viridiplantae > Streptophyta > Magnoliopsida > Santalales > Viscaceae > Viscum > Viscum album. Next base: position 1,811,822,957 of record OY728129.1, on the reverse strand, counting down.
CATTAAGAGTAAAAACTGAGATATGAAATCATAACATGAACATATGGGTAATAAAACATGAACATGACATTTTATAATAATATCATACATATCAAAGAACATAAATAAGAGACATGGAATAAAATTGGATGTTCGTAAGACTTGAATCATATAAAAATAAAAGGACAAGATCCATGATATCATATCATATGAATATGACATGAAATTGTGCTATATAAATAAGCATAGAAAATATTATATCAATTATATATACCATGAAATTCATTAAGAGTAAAAATGAGATACATAATCAAAACATGACCATAAGGGTAAGAAAAAATGATCATGAAATATTATAATAATAGAAATCATATCAACGTTCCTAAAAACGATCCAGGGAATAAAATTGGAATTTCATAAGAATTGAATCATAAAAAAGTAAAAGGACATGATCCATGATATCATAACTTAGGAATATGACATAATGTTTTGGAATATACATAATCATAGAAAATATTAATCCAATTATACATACTAAGAACCTGATTACATAATATGGTTTTCATAACCACCCATGTACCTTCTTCGGGTTTGATATTACCTCCCACGTACTATCCTGTTTTGATATTAGGATGTAATCCGATGTACCCTCCAATTATAGGCTTGGGATGCCTTCCCATGTACCCTCTTTTGAAGATATTTGAATTATATCCCATATAACCTTTTGTTATAGACTATGGTAGACATCCTATGTTTCCAATGGTTATGGTCTAGTCATTCCCTCCCATATAAACCCTTATTGCGAGCATTGGATGACCTCTGATATACCAACATGTTATGAGCATGGTATGAAATCCTCTATAACCTCTTCATATTTTCTTGTAATTCCGAATCGTATACCCTCTTTTACGGACCAGGGGTGACATCTTGTTCCATTTCATCATATCCTAAGTAAAGAATAAACTTTGTCAAATGATATCATCTTTGAAAGTGAAGGATTTCAAAAGTTCACTTGTAGAATTTGTTAAGGGAAATAAATATCCATTGAAAATAAATTTTTAAAACAAAAAATTGTTTTGAACTCACTTTCTTTGAAAACCTATTTGACAACTAATGAATTAATATTTAAAAATCAAGTAAATAATTTTTGGATGAAAATATCCATATCTATTTGAAAAATTATTTTTAGAACATAAAACATTTTGAAAACATATTCCTTTGAAAATATATATATAAACATACAAAACTAGGTTTTAAATAATTGAAATCCTTTTCTTTTAAAACAACTTTTTCAAAACATATTATGGAAAATCTAAAAACATCATAAACATATGACAATTTAGAAATCCATTTTATATGAAAACCACATAAAAAGAATGAAGCTCATGATTATTAGAAAAACATATTTTCTTAAAAAATAATATTGTACACGTGGAAAAATATTTGATGAAATAATTTTAATTTCATAGAATAAATAAGAAATTGTTGAATATTTATTCTGTTACATAAAATGTTAATAAAATGTGCTCAATCGAAAAACAAAGAGTGGATTTCTTTTAAAAACCCCATTTTTCAAAAGGGAAAAACAAGGGTAACATATTATTTTAAATATAATAGAAATATATTATAAAAATTTTAAAGACATTTTTATAAAAAATTGGTTATAGAAGAACAAATATTTCTGAGGGAATAAAGAAACAAACTAAAAATTTCTTAATTTTTTTTAATAATCATTAGAATCAAAGAGTAGAATAATGAAACCTTTAAATCGATATAACCTGGATAAAAATTGGATAATAAAATTCATCAATATTCTTATGATATGGATCATAATATTTCATCAATGGAAGCATAATATTAAAAACCCATGAAAAATGATGATATTGTATCAATACAACCATACAAGATTGGTAAATTTGTATCATAATCCCCATGAAATAACAAAATTTGATAAAAAATAAAATATCCTCAAAAGATTTTGATTTTTGATAAAACATGCCATAGATAATTTCAAAAACACATAAGTTATTATAGGTGAGAAACATTACATGTTACTAAAAGAAACAAAATTGAGAAAAAATTACTTTGGATATTTGGTATATTTTGAATCATAAACACCCTTTAAGAGAGATCATCAAATGGATTTGTCAATAAAAAAATATAAATATACAAATCTCATAATAAATTCTTGGGAAGTATATACACCAAACTAAACAAAATATTGGTGAATTTGGCATCAGTCTTGCCGAAATAAATGTGAGACTAGAAATCCACTTACTACATGAGTAAATTTTGAATCGTGATCCCCATGAATGAATAAAATCAATTAAAACATTATATATATTGAAATAAATAAAAATAATGATATAAAATTTCAATGGTCACTATACACATGATAAACAAATATGTGGTGAATATGGAATATATCTAACAAAAATAACAGTGAGATGAGAAAAACCTTACTATATATCATGGATTTCATCCTACACATTCAAACCTATAATATAATAAATATATGTTTGTTATAAATACTCCTAATAACCATATTATTATATATCACATTATATATGAAATTATGAAGATGGTTTATTACCCATCTATTAGAAATTTCATTTTAAAGTTACGTTTCGGATAATAAAACATGTGTTTTTAATATTTTTTGTGTCATGTTATTTTTTATCCTTTAACTTAGATACATATTTACATATTTATAGAACGTAAATCATGATATGAATATAATATATATATTCTTCATGTTATTATTCATAAAAATATTTATAATTTATAAATATGAAATGAAATTAACCATTCATGGAAAAGCTAGGTCATACGTACCCACGAATGTTGATTCAATTTTATATTAGTATTTTTAAAGAACAAAATTAAAGTATATATTTGTATATATACATAATATTTATAGTATAATTATTATATAATATAAATCAAATATTTTTATTAAACCCATCCATAATACCTTCCATTTAATTCTTGAATTAATCACATCGCTTTGAGGATGTGGTAGTCCACACAGCCACAAATGAAGTTATCATATTCTCACAAAATGGAAACCATGAATGTGTTTTATATATAATCAACACTGAATCATAAATAAATCATAAATATCATATATTCATAATAGTTAAAAAAATGTATTCCTTTCATTATTCCTAACATTGAGGGGTGGTAATGGAATAGAAAACGACATCTGTTTGTTTGGCGGTAGTTAGTCATTCACAGAAATGATGATTGTCTATCCCATTTAATGGAAGTGTGTTTGAGTGTATGTCATACACATAACAAAAATATATATTAGTTTTTCAGTATAGATTGGATATTATATAATAATGTAATAGTAATAATCAATGGAGTAGAAAAATAAATAAAACAAAATTGCTTGTTGAAGGATGTTACTCCTCCTTTAGGTAACTCCTCTTGGTTTTCACAAAAGGGATTCTTTGGATTAAATATTTCTCAATGGAAGGATTCTATAATTAATTTTGTAATGTTGATAAATTATTGGTTAATGGTTTGGATGATCCAAATGTATTGATGTTTGTGAATAAGAGAGGGGTGACTGCCCTTTTATTAGTGGGAGAAGGACAAACATGGCATTTTTGAAAAGAATTCTTTCCTCCCCATGTGTTTACAAACCAATAGGATTTCATAATAATTAAATTTTCATCCAAGATATTTTAAGATCTATATATGTCAATAAATGGGTTTTTGAAAGGTTTCAAATCATTTTTTCACCATATATTATTTCTTTATCCATTATGTAAACTCATTTTTACCTTAGTCAATACAATTAATTTAAACAGATTTCACTATTCACTTTTTTAAAAAATAAACATAAACATACTATAATTATTCATTATTATTTTTAGGAATATGAAATCTATTTTTACAAATTATAGTAACATAATTAGAATATATTAATTTAAAACTAATCCATATGATGAGATAAAACAACTAGTCTTTAAAGTGAAAATGATAAAAAGATTGGAATATATTTATATCTAATTTCATTGTAAACTTGACTAAAATGAACTAAATAGTAATAAAAAAAATTATTTATTAAAATATTCTTAAAAAATTATTATATAATTTTACTGTGAAAATAAATTAGAATAAAATTCAGTTTCCAATTAAAATTCACTATGTTCACTTTTCATAAAAAAATGAATCCTCTCAAATAAAAGCACCTAAATATTATCTAAAGTAATTTTTTTAATTATTATTTGAAAAAATGAAATATATTTTGAAATAAATTATTTATAATTTTTTTGATAATTATATTTTAAGTAGGTTCTCAATTAAAAGGTGGTAAAATTACCTTTTAGAAAAATATATATATTAATACATAAAATTGGATTTATTCTTATCTTCTGTATATAAAAATTATAAGATGAATATTAAATAGTTCACTAAATATAATATACAAATATTTTATTTAAATATTTATTCAAATAATTTTAATTTAATTTAATATGTTAAATCATGTTTAATTACATAAATATAGTTTTCCAACAAAATATTTTAAATAATTTCAAAATTGATTTATATTAACTTCTAATTTTTGGGGAACCAAAATAATTATTTTAAAATAAATGTGTAAAAAATATTTTCATAATTTCATTAATAATATTCATTAAGTCCATTCCAATGGATATGGTACATATATAATAATATTTTAATAATAATAGTTATTATATATTTTAGAATGGAAAAATTAGGTCTTCTGTGTCATTCAAGATGTCGATGGAACTCAGAATTTTGTATAACATAATCCAAAAATAGTTGTTCAAGTACCAAAATATAATATCCTTATCTTATATAGTGAATTATCTACATGGTTTTGTGTAAAAATCAATAATAACATGATGATTTCATGTAACATAACTTATATTTAGTGATTCTTCAAATGAAAAATATATAAAAGTTTCAATTAATACAATAAAAATTAACAAAATACTAGTTTGTTAGATTATACCCCCTTAAAATGAATTTCTACGTCACAATTCATTGTATTAACAAATTTTTCATTCATGAATGTTAATTTCATAGAAAAAACACCATAAAAATTAATTCAAATACATCAATTTAATGAAATTTCTGAAACATAATAGTTACCCAAAGTAGTTCAAAACTAATATTCCACATGGAATAACATGGGTTGGAATGGAATATTGGGCATGTATGAATCTAATAAATAATTATTGGGCGTGATTTAGATAATTGATCATAGGATTGTGATTTATCATTGAAAAGTTAAGTGTATTGAAAACATAAACTTGTGATGATTTATAAGAACATTTGTTTAACAGAAATGAAGGTATTTAGGTAAATATTTTTCATTATTATTTTACTAATGTTGAAGAATTATTTTATTATCTAATTACATAATTAAATATACATACTTGATTTCATTCCGTTACATATCAAAAATCCCACCATTTTAAAGCCTTGCTCAATTTTCACGTTATCTATTACTCGATGAAATGATGATGAGTTTTTTATTATAGAAGTAATAATGGATCATTAGGTCCATAAATATAATTATAAGTAATTCCATCTATCATTAATTAGCATCACATCAAAATGGTTTTCATAATTCATGCAATATTCATAAATAGTAATATAGTGAGATAATACCTTACTCTATGAAACCTCATATAGAGTATAACTTATTCCATTATACAAATAGTATATATTTAAAAAATTAATGAACGATGAGAATGAAAATATTTTGAAATAAGGTCACTAAATTTCTCATATTAAACTTAACATTGATCCCCCATATATCATAAAGTATATCTTAGTTGTGACACTCTAAATGTGTGAATATCATCATCATGTACTTCTCAAAAACATGTTAATAACATTAATTACCTTAAATACTTATTGAAATAATGCATGATTTCTTATTCGAAGGATCATTTGAAATATTCTTTAAGTCCAATTTTTTTTTAAAAATCACCAGTGATAGTGTAAACTACTTTTTTAACAAATACATTATCAGTTCTGAAGACAAAAATACAATCCACTTTACATTATCTATATCATCATATCCATATACACACGAAAACTAATTTTTTCATCCATAGGAACATGTTAAAGGTTACATTACATTAATGAAACCATTTCATAATATCACTTTTCATGTTCATCTGTATGGTATAACATATTCTCTAAAATGATTAAATAAAAATTCTTCAAATAATCCTTATATACACCATGATTCATAGGACATAATCCTTGATGTCAAAAATACTAATACTTCATTTATTAAACATATTCCTTAAGTTATTAACTAATCCTCTTATCTTATTCCTTAATAATAATTTGTGTAAAATTTGATATTGAAAGCTTTTCTACTCAATTAGAAAATGATTATAAGAAATAATACTATAAAATAATAAACTTTTCATATCTTTTTCAAGGAAACTTCATCATCAACAAAAATACCATTACACTTACATCCTTAGGAATGATACTATTTTCATCAATTAAATTAACTAAACTTTTCATTTTACATTTGAATTTACTTTCTTTATGTTCTTCTTTTCCACAATCAAATCATATTTTTGTTCTCATAATACATCGACTTTTAGTATATATAAAAGGATGTAATTTTATATAATCCACTCTATCAATCATTTACAAAAATATTAGGACATATTCTTAAACATTCACTCATCCTTATACACATCCTTGGAGACATCATAATACATTTCCTTCAAAATATCCATAGAGATCTCAATAAATTATTCTCACCCTATATTACAAAGGCTTACTAGAAATTCCCATTTATATAAACTATAGAAACCCAAGCTTAACAAAAATTTATATTACACTATTTTAGATGAATATTCGTAAACATTATAGAATCTATCTCCAAATGACCATAATAGTTTACTATATTTTGAAACATGGAACAAATAATTCTAACTTGGTGTAAGTTATTCAATGATTCCCACAAAGAACTTATCATTTTGAATTCATACTTTGAACCATTATTCATATCATGGGGAAAGGAAACATAAGAAGGACTAAGCTCTATTTCTTATTAAGGGAAACAAAATTAGATATAAAACCATAACATGAACATAAAACTATTTGAACATTACCATACCATTTTATGATCATAACCTACATATTAAAGATCAAACACAAGATTGATAGCACAAAATATACAGTTTATTAGACATGAATCATAATGGAATCAAAGGACATGAGACATTATATCATAACCTATGAATATGACATGAAGTTGTGGAATACCCATAATAATAGAAAATATACTATCTAGTATACCTACCAAGTCCTTCATAACATGTTAATATTGGTATAATCACCTATGTACCTACTTCAGGATTAGGATGACCTCTCATGCATTGTCCTATTTTGTTATTGGAAATTACTCCCATATACCCTATTGTTATAGTCTCAGGATTTCCTCTCATTTACCCTCAATTTATGGTATTTGGATTCCCTCTTGTGTACCCTCTTGTAACGATTTGGGTATGAACTTCCATGTACCATCTTGATATAGGGATGGGATGCACTCCCATATATCCACTTGTTATGGGATTCAAATACCATCCAATATACCCTCCTATCATGGGCTTGGTATTTCCTCTAATTTACCCCTATTAATGGGCTTGAGATTCCCTCTCATATACTATCTTGTTATTGGCTTTGTATTATCTCTCATATACCATCTTTTTATGGTAATGGGATTCCCACTCATGTACCCTTAGTTCCCATCGAACATTTTCCATTACAGAATGCATTAGAGGGAGATATCGGTACCACCCATCAAATAATGAAATCATATATGCATGTTCCACAAGATAAAATAAATTTAATCTTATCATAAAAAAACAATATTGGTTTTGTAAACATAATATCATATCCCATGAAATTGGATGGTCATAACAAAATATTAATCATATCAAAATCCATAAAAAGATACATTTTTCATAAACATATCATTACAAGATAACCCATGAAATGAAATTGGTTTCATAAGAATTTATCATTTTATAACTTGTGGCAGAGAAATAGGGTTCATAAAAAACTTCACTTCTTAATCATCAACCTTTGAAAGAAGGAATAAGAATGGTTTCCTTGGATCATATCCATCGTAAAACCAAAAAAATATCAAAGTATATATTCTTATATGGATATGAATTTTGAAATATAAATTGGATAATTTATTTAGGTAAATAATAATTCATTGAAAATAAATTTTGAGAACAAAAAAATTTATAAAATATTTTTCCATGGAATCCTCTTTTAATAGTTTTCATTTATTCTTTAAAAAACCTGTTAAACATTTCTTGAAAAAAATATGCTCTTCAATTTGAAAACAATTTTTTATGACATAATACATTTTGAAAACCATTTTCTTTGAGAATAAAATTTCATAAATTTAAAAGAATATTTAAAATCATTGATATCATTTTCTTTGAAAGTAACCATTTTGATAACATATAAAAAAGAGTTTGATAATCAATTAAAACGTATCGTGACCATTAATTTGTTTTAAAAGAATATTTTCTATGAAAAAATAATTTAAAAATTGAAATTAAATAATATACGGATGAATTTTTTCTAAAAAATATCAATATTGAAAACTTGTAAACAATGATCAAATAAATGACAGTCATGACGGTAGATAAATCCGTACGCGCCAATGATTCCTTTGGCGCCGTAAAACGTTTAGAAACATGCCTTGAGCGAGAAACAACAAGAATGTTCCTTTTAAAAAAATATTGTTAAAAAGGTAAACATGTGTAAAAAATTATTTTAATGATCATAGGATAATATTAGAAAAAGTTTGAATAATTTTTTTTAAAACATTGTTCTTGAAATACACAAATTGTCGATCGAAAGAAGAAATGAAGTGAAGATATTATTAAAATTATTTTTCATAATTATATTTAGAAAAAAAGAGTGGGAAATGGTACAATTAATTTAACAAATCATTGATAACTATTGGATTATAAAATTATTTTTAATTATTAATATATAGGTAATAAACATTCACAAATGGATTCAGAATCATAAACAATGATGATAAGGGATGAGATTATAGAAGTACAATCTTACCACTTTGGTAACATTGAATCATAATAACAATTAGAGAAAAAAATTAAATGAATATTAAAATAAAATTTAACATAAGGATATTCATGGTAAAATATTTCAATGTGTAGATTATACACCTCATTAAACATAGAGTTACATAGAATAACATGAGTCTTAAAAATAGAAAATTGAGACAAAATTACTTTAATGATTCAGTGTCTTTTAAACCATAAACAAATTATTATTGGGATCTTAAATGGATATTTAAATACACATAAATTTATGTTTATGAATCATATAAAAAATAATTGTGAATTATATATACCACATGAATTAAATAAGTGGTTAATATGGCTTAAGTCTCTCAAAAAAATAAATGTGAGACTAGAAATCCCATTACCACACAAGTAACTTTTGAATCCATCCCCCATTAAAGATTAAAATCAAATAAAAAAATTAGTATCATTAAATAAATAAACTCCATGATATTTCATGTCAATGGTTAATATATTCACCACAAAAAAATAATTAGTTATGAATATATTATATATTTCATAGAAATGAATGTTATATGAGAAATCCTCTACCATAAATCTAAATTTAATTATACATGTTATAAAATATTTCATAAAAAAAAATAATTTCGTTTTAAATAAAAAAATTAAACATAATCATATATACCATACCATATATGATTTTATTAGGATGGTATATTACCTATTTATTAAGTATTTCAAGTTAACATTTTGTTTTGGGTAATAATAACTTTGTTTTTTGTATTTTTTGGACTTTTTATTCGTGGTCATATTGCATATATTTTAATTTAAATATTTAATTGTTGTAAAATTTGAAAAAAAGATCAAAAATCTTTATTATATTTTTACATTAAAAAATTATTAAATGATATAAATATGAAATTAAATACAACATTCATGCAGACGGATAGTCGTATGCACGCATGTACGTTGTTTCCATTTTCTTGTTATTTTATTAAACAATGAAAATTTAATGATATATATATATATAATATTTATAGTATAATTATTATGTGATATAAATCAAATTTTTTTAATATTCATACTTAATACATTCCATGTAAATCATGAATGAATCACATCACATTGAGAAGGTGGTAGTTCACACATTTAGAAACGATATTAACAAAATCTCAAAAAGAAGAAAGCATAATGGTATGTATAGTATAATGATTAAATATAATAAATAAATCCAAAATATCATGTATATCATATAAAAATATAAAGTCTATCCTTATTCACAACCATGACAGGTGATTATTGAAGACCAAATGACATCAGTTGGTGTGGTTGCAGTCCGATGTACACAAAAATAACGATTTTGTATTACATTTGAAGGACATATGAGTGAGTGTAGGTTTTCACCATTGAATAAAAAAAAATTGTTATCCTAACTAATCTAAGGTAATTATTTATTCATATAATAAGACTAATTGAGGTGTTAGAGAATGGAATATCACAAAAGTACTTGTTGAAGAATGTTTTATCTTCTATTAGTAACTCCTTTTGGTTGTTACAAAAATGGATTCATAGGTTGGATTTAATATAAAAGGGGGACTTCAAGGATTAGGTTTGGGATATTGTGATCCCATTTGTGATGTTTTTGGATTCTAAAAACATTTTTACATTTCTGAATAAGTGAGTGGTGTAAGGTCTCTTTTATAAGTATGGGAAAGGACACACATGCGATTTTGTAAAATAATTGTGTTCTCCTAACATTTTTACCCACTAATAAGGTCCCATAACTTAAAAAAAATTATACATGAAGGTTTAATGTATAACGATTTCCGAAAATTGTGTTTTTACATTTTTAGTTTTATTTTTAAAACTTATATTCTATGTTTAGTCATTAAGTAAGCTCAAATTACCTTTTCCACTATAACTAATTTAAACTAATTTCCTTAATAAATATTGTAAAAAATTAGGTTGAACTACATATATGTTATAAATTTTTCTAATTTAAACTATGGAACTTATTTTATCAAATTTTATTCACATAATTAGTGGAAATTAATTAATAAATAATTTTTTATATGGGATGAAACAACATGTTTCTAATGTGAAAATGTTTTGCTGTTTAAAATGGTTTATATACAGTATAAATGTGATATTTATTATGATGATCCATATTTTGTTAATAAATTAATTATTGATATAAATATACTTTAAAAAAATTAATGTAAAACGTAACTATCAAAAAATTAGTTGTAAATGAATCTTTTAATTAAAATTAAATATTTTTCATTATTAATCCAATAATGAAACTATTGAGAAAAGTACCAAAATTTTACCCAATGTAAATTTTAAAATTCCAATTTCAAAAAATAATATTAATTTTTGAATGAAAATGTAAATTTTTTTGAAAAATTATAATTAGAAGTGGTCATCTATGAAATGGTGGTAAAATTACATTTATGTAAAATATATATCATAATTCCGAAAATTGGATGATTTCTTATCTAATTTATAGAAAACCCAAATAAAGACTCTCAAATAGATTACTAAATATAATATATGTATAAATATAATTAAAATAATTTATGAAATTTGGTTTAATTAATTTATTGAGGTAAAACATGTTTCATTACATAAAAATTGTATTTCATCAAAAGATATTATATATTTTCAAAGAGTGTTTATTTTCATTTCCATTTTATTGGTCAACAAACAATATCACTTTCATACGTGTTTAAACCATATTTTCATATTTTATTTTATATTAATTTTAAACTCCATTCTAATGTCTTGGTGAAATCTATAATAATATTTTAATAATATTATTAATAGTACATTATAGTTTGGTAAACCTTGGTCTTATGTGTCACAAAATATTTCAATGAAAATCAAAATTATGTCTAACAAAATCTGACAATCTTTTTTCATGAACTGTAAAAAAATATAAGTGTTTCGTGTAGTGTAATATCAACATGGTGATGCATATAAATGAATAATAACATTGTGACTTAATATAAAACAATCTATATTTAGTGTTTCAGGAAATGAAAAATATCGAAATGATAAAATTAATTCGAAAATAATATTTGAAAAAATATCATAGTGTTACAATTATTGTTATGCTTATTATGGATCTACTAGGTGTTATGGAATTTGGGAATCACTTTATATGCAGATATGTGTGTAATCAAGAAAAATATATGTCTTATAATGAAAATTCATTGCGTAGGTGTTACCCATATGTAGCGAAAAGGCATTTCCTATCTTTGAGGATAGACCCAGGATGTGGGATACATGCATCACAATGTGTCTCAAAGTAATCATAATCATGCCATGCATTGTTCTTTTAAAGGTTACTAAATGAGTATATATAGATTATATAAATATGTGGGGAATTTGTGAAGATTCATTCTTCCTTTTCTGCCGCAATTAGTGGAAGGAGTTTTATAGATATCGTTAACCATTATGGGTATCATGGCAGAGTTTTAAATTTTGGTATAATGTGGGAGATAATTCATTATGTGTTCTTTTCAAAATTCACTTCTATGAAAAGAGAAAAATGCATAAGAATCATCTTTTTATCTCAATGAAATATGAGTAAAACCAAATGTGGTCATTATAAAACTCTACACATATATCATTCATATATGTATGGAGTGTGAACTCTTTTATCTTTTCATAGAGATCCTTGACATTATTTATAGGTAGGGGGTCTCCTACGTAGATTGGTCTCACAAATAATGGAAAGGTAATTTCAATATTTTATTCTAGTATGATGAAACAGTCAACCATGTAAAGCATTTATGGATATGTAAAATTCCACATATCCAGACACGGATATATATTTGATATAGGTATTGGGTCATATCAGATGGCATACTCTGATATATTTTAGGACTTGTAGGATGGACCGAGCATTATCCAGTTTAATTCAATGTTAGAAGGACTGATCACCCTACGGATTCACTAACTTGAGGGCCTGGAGTATTGACAGTATAATATCCCTCTAAATGAAAGGTTAATAGAATATAACATCATAATATTACATTAAAATTTTTTACAATGTATATATTAATAACATTTAGGGTATTTGAATCCACATGAATAATTTGGATATGAGAAGTTGAGGTCAATACCCTAGAATATCTAAGTCAATGTGAGGTAGAGACAGGTTGGTATATGTCAAAAAACATTAATTGAGAAATCTTGTATCCATTGTATTCTTGAATGTATCTATTGGATTTAACAGTAAATTATTCTTTGGGATCAAAAAATCTTCTCATAATCAGATATAAACAATTCCATTACTCACTAGTGAATCTGATTGGGTTTCATTTGTACTGGACAAACCATATTAAAAATTTACTAGAGGGGAGAACATAGAGTATATAGGCGGGATGGCCTTAAGGTCCCATTGGAACTATATCGACTTATGTTATCGGTTGGAATTAAATAAGATATCTAAGGCATGATGTTAGATCATGGAGAATATAATTTTCAAGAATAGATTTATCCACCTAAAGTTTAGGACATCACACACTGAACAAATATTTGGGTAGAAGGGATAAGTCATGTCATTACGGAGTACACAATAATCCAATGAGAGTTGATATATTCAATTTGAAGACCTCATGTCATGTAGTCCTACATCATGAAAAAGATATGGGGGATGTTATCCCAAATAGGTTAAATACCGTGAGAGGAGGTGAATTGGGGTATGGAAGATTAAAAGTATTACCCCTTCGAATCACGTTCCATCATTAAACAAAAAAAATTTAATATCCATGTCCTATAGAAATATATGAACAAAAACTAAATCATGCATGAAAAACTATAGTTTTACTTGGTTCTCCCTTAACGAGCTTCACCCAAGAAGCATACAACAACAATGTGCCACAGAACCTGATCGACTAAGGCCCACCACGAAAATAATATTCGGGCTAGATAACTTATATTCCTAGGATCTCTAAATTAAAAATGTTTAGGGATGGATTAGTATACACCAAGGGAAACACTTTAAATCTCATATTCACTGGATCATTACTAGTGTAAGGGATCACATTCTACCTATTCTATTTTTCACTGCATCAGAAAACATCATCACACACATTATAGACATTTAGGTCCCTTAATTATCAATAATGAATGAATCCTAAACTATATCTAGATTATCTATTGATTTTATTTCTAATATGGTCCGTCGGTTATGGGAAAAACCAGGATACAACACATACACATTTCAAAAAACAAGAATAGAATTCTCATTTCTATAGAAATAGAAATTACCCCCTCTTTTGGAAGATTTTCACGAGATGCTGACTCTTTCTTTAACTACCTTTAATTTAGAAGTTAACTACAATTGTGAGATCAAAAGTAAGTGTTCTGATATTCATCAATGTTTTCTTATAGTTATTTTTATGATCCATCACAAGATCCAAAGACAATACCATGAACCATGTGATATCCCATCATAATATTTAAAGGAAATTAGGTTAATTATGAAGGATCCCATTATGAGATCCAATTACAATCATGAGAACTACTAGAGATCCCATCTTGAAATCCAAAGACAATAATGCACTTTAGAAGATCTCAATATGAGTTTAGTTTATACATTCACACTACATAAGATCAGTTCAACATTCATAGTCCCCAAGAATATAATATCACCCTCACATGAGATCGACAGTCCATCCTTTTCAAGAACAAACATTTCTCTTTTTCTTGAATTCAATTATTTCAATTTTGTATGAGATCTAGTATTCTACCTTTCATTTGGCTAATATGTTTGTTAATTTGATAGATTAGAAAGATCACACTTTCATGAAATCAAAAATTTTATTCTTGCATTAGATTATACATTCACAGTTCTCATGAGTTCTAACATATCACCTTTTCGTGAGATCAAAGAATATTTGTTTTCGTGAGATTAAACAGTTTTACCTTGCACAAGATCAGACATTCCCACTTTTTTAGAGATCAAAAAATTTTCATTTATGTGATATAAATCATTTTCAGTTGTTTTAAGATCATACCCTAGCTCTCTTATAAGATAAAACATCCATGATAACTCTTAATACATTCTTTGAAAACCAGCCTTTTTTCAAACACATCAAACAATTTCAATAGGCACAATCATCCCTAAAGAACTATCAAAAGAGATTTTTTCCAAACAATATCCCCCATTGGAATTATTGAAAACTAATCACACTTTGGTACCACATTAATGCTTCTCCCATATTCTATAAAAAACCACTTATTGTTGTTCCTATAGTATTAAAATAGTTACTCTAAAAATACTCTAAGTCCACAAGAGCCATGCCGGACAGGAGAAAAAATATTATCATGAAACATTTTTCAATGAAATACTTCCTTACAAAACCACTCACCTGATTTCATTATGATTCTCAAATATCATGATATATAAAATTTTATCAATCATCTTTAGAATCATCAGATTTAAAACTCCCCCTACATCGCTTCTCCCTATATTATATTCTACACATATCATCACTAAGACATTTTGTACCCATTTATAGTGAAAATATATCCTCCCTTATCAAAGATCCTCATGGAAAGATCATTGTGGTCTACAACAGGTTAAGGAACACATATCATCACACTATGGATAAAACATAACACACCATGAGGATAGGTGTCCCACATTCACATTTTTTCAAGTCCATGGAGTTTAAGGAACCCCCAGAGAGAGTTTATTTTGTTTAAATTATTTTTTGGGGATGTATTTGATTTGAGTGTTGTTTTCGTGAAAACCTCAATCAATAATTTTATCCCAAACAGAAGTGAAATATAGTATTCTATTGACTATCTATTAAGGTGGTTGCAATTTGAGTTTCAAAATAGTTGCTTTTTTTTGTTTGTTTTCACAAGAAAAGAAATTGTGGGATTTTATTTTAAATTATAAAAAAAATCAGAAATGTAATATAATTTGAAATAAAATTAAATAACAAGATTAAAATTTAATATTAAATTTAATGGGTTTTAAATAAGAATCAAAATGTTGGTTTCAGATAAGATATATCCTCTAATAAAATCCCCTCTACCTTATTTAAAATTAGTTCCCAATTAAATTTTATAATTCCAAAAAAAATACCTCTGAATGAAAACCGTTTTTTAGGGCATGTAAGATGCGAGGGTCAGGCTATTCCCGACCCCCCCCCCAATTTATAATGAAAAAAGCGCAGAAGACAAGGGCAGGGTGGGGCCAAACAACCCACACTGAAAAGACCAAAACCCCCCAAGACACAAAAACCCCAAAATACCCAAATGAAGAAGAGAAAAAAAAACAGGAACAACCAATCAAAAGTCAAAAGCCTCCATCCCCATATGGGTCCCCATCAGCACCATAACTAGTGGAAGTATTTGACTCCACCGACTCCCATTCAGATGATTCGTTTTTCTTAAGGAAGGTGGTGTAGTAATCTCTGAGACATTGCGGATTCACATCAAGCTACACCTTGACAGGACGACCTCCATTAGCAGAGGGATTAGCTTTGCAAATAGCCCTCGTAGACACAGTCCTTGGAAAATTGGAGTATTCCATCCTTGGTTTCCTCTTCCAGGGATCTAAAGAGACCCCTGCAGAATTGTATCTTTTCCATGAGGAGTGGCGACCACGAGCAAAGACCTCTCCTTGATGAGGAAATTCATATTATGATACAACCTTCTTCCTCCTTCCTGGAAAAAAGATTGATCAGGGACAAATGGGTCCTCCTGATTTAGGGAGCAAGAAGCAAGAGCCCCACACCGCGGCATATAAGGATCCACCAAGGTAGAATCATCAAAATCAATGCAAGGTGGGGATACCACACCAGCAAGGTCCAATTGTAACTGCTTGTCCCCCCTAGGCCGCATGAAAAACTCCATAGCTGGCTCCATCACCTTTTTGTGTTCTGCAGCCTCCCCCTTGCTCAAGATCAAACCAAGTTGAATCCCCATGCAGAGCCTCGCTATCAGAAGCACCCTAATGTACCGAAAAACCCAATTACCCCTGACCAGGCCATATAGATCCCTCTAACACAACAGAAAGCTTCTCCGCAAGCTCCCCATGCCTATGGAATTCCCCCTGATCAGCCTCCTTCCCCAGCACCTAGCTAAGAGAGGGCGTATCAACTTGTTCATTCCCCTCCTCTTGTTCAAGAAACTTCCCTTCCACAGACTCCCCCACCTGCTCAGCCACCACCTCCTTCCTGTCCAACACCCCCGACACATCCACCTTCCCCTACCCAGCTTCAACACTCTCTTCTCCAACCTTCATATTACTCTCAACTAACATAACCTTCACCTCATCACTACCATTTTCTTCACACCTCAATTTTAGCACAGCAGCATCACCACTGGAGAAGCATTCTGAACGCTCCCTCCACCATGCCCAGCGGCATCGGCCTGGACCTTCCTTTGTGCATGTTCAGCAGGAATCTCAAATCCTGCATTGACAATCGGGGACCCTTTCACCTATTCCTCAAAGTCTAACCCTTCAATGTGGATAAAAGTTGGAACCAATTCCTGCCTCTTCTTCAGACTACTGTCAGAGGAAATAGGCATCTTACCATCAGAAAACTTTATTCCAAGAGATCCTCCAGCATCTGGAAGCTTCAAATCACTCCTCAATCATGTGATGATATCACAAACTTAAGGTTCTAGTTGGCACACATCTACATTCTTACCGCTGTGTGCACCCACAATCTCAGAAAATGTTGAGGGAGCTGTAGTAGACAGCCCAGGCACCGAAGAGGAGGGGTTTCCTCCACGCCAGTACACATATTCAACATGGCCTAACCTGTAGAAATTACAGCAGAAATAGACCCAGGATTCAAATTAGACCTACTGGTGCCACCAGAGTTCACCTTCAATCTCGACACAAACCTAATTGATCGGGGGCTTGGACACGTCTACCTCTATGAAAATCCGTGGCACAAAGGGTTGACATGCAGAGCTCGTCCATTCATCCATACTAAGAAATCGTCCAATGAGATTTCCAATGACGTGAAGGATGGACGGATTCTGGTAGGGGAGAATAAGTCCAGGAAGAGTTACCCACATCTCCGAGCTTGGGGGTCACAATTCAGGTGGAAATCAAAGCTCCACTAAAATAAGTAGAACCAAAAACCGATGACAATCCATGGATCCACATCCTAGGACAAGATCAAATCATCCTCGTTCCCAAAATGAAAAATAATACGAGAGTCAAGTAACCCTAAAACATCACTTTCACGGAGATTCCATGAAGAAACAAAAAACATATCAAAATCATCAATAGAGGACCAGTTCTTCCCAAACCGAACCACCAGTGTCTGATCCAGAAGAGCAGAGGCCAAAGAAACTATTGAGTAGAAATCAAGACCGAGGGCACACCGTTCTGGTAGTGAAGAACTTTCGAAAGTGAGTGTCTGTGGATTGTCATCATTCGCATCCACTGGGAACTGAAACTCACACCACTTGAGCATCCTGAAAGTTCCCCATTCCTACTAGAATGCACAAAAATGTTTATAATGATCTATATTTGAATCATTTCCTTTCTTTATAAATAAAATATCCCTTGGAATGATGGATATATGGAAAAATAGTGAGAAAGAGGGTTGTAAAACCTTATATCCAGAACGTATGTCGCTGATATTGGATCCTTTTACTCCAACCCCTCTACCAACTATGTCTCTAGAATCATCTAAAAAGTTGTTAGAAATTAAATCCTATTTCAAATATAGATTTTACAAATATTTTGGACTTTTTTCAATGAAATTTATGATTTAATTAATTTAGATAATGTTTTATTCTTTATGTTAATGTTCATCTTATATATCATTGACTCTTTTATATAACCCTGAATGATAAAAGTTTCCTTGGAAAGTCTACAGGGGTGTGATTCATTGAGTTTTATTTTATATACCGATGAATTCATTGAATTTAGAAACCCTTATTCAGATTTATGCCTCAATTATTGAGGTGGGGTCCATTCATCCTATCAAGAAAACATTCCACCAAGATGGATTTATTTGAGCGTCCATATATTTTAATTGTGAATTTTCCTAGTTAAAAAATATGTATTCCAAGAATAATAGAATTCAAAAAGATATCAATCAATTTGGATAAATATTTAAATATGAACATTCACAAATTATAGAAGTTCTTTTAAACAGTTAAAAATTTAGAATTGTGAAATTTTAAATTTTAAGCTCAAAACATACCCCAAATCTAAAAACATTTCTATTTAGAAAAAAATATTATATTGTTATGGATTAAATCATTGAAATAAACACGTAAAATAGTAAAAATATGAGCTCTATCTATAACACCCCAAGATTTCATTTTACATTATCTATTCAAAGTAATTTGATTGCATATATTGCACGCAACACCAACTTGGCTTGCGTTATACGCTAGATTGAGTTTCTGCGAAACAATACATTAGTATTATAATTATTTAAACAATATATTTATTTATCAATTACATAATGTAATATGAATAGTAACATGTAAATTTTAAATTTTATTTATAAGGTTTTCACATAAATAAATCATATATATATTGAAATTTATATGTTTGGTTAAAATAGTTATAGATTTTAAAAATCAATTTTCTTAATAGAACTATTTTTATGTCCTTTTGTGAACAATAATAAAATTAATTTTAGATACTATTAAACAATGAATTCGGTAAAATATACTAAATTTTTGAAATCATATTATTAAAATTAGCTTAGGGTGAATTGTTGGTATTTTTCTAGAAACATTCAATTTTGGATGAATACTGAAAAAATACTCCACAGTACATAAAAACCACCTTTTTCATTTAAATATTAATTTTAAAATAAAAAATTATCATAAATTCAAAAGGTATACATAATACACATATTAGTCCAATTTAAGTCATTTGAGTTATTTTATTATAATATTATATGTACAAAATTTTATTGTACTTTTTAATATATTTTACACACATTCTAGTAACATTTTCAAATCTGTACAAAATGTGTATTTAACACTTCTATGATTTGAATTTAAGAACACTGAGAGACATGATTTAAATAAATAAATAAAATTTTGTTCAATAGGATGAAAATAATTCTCTTGGAATAGTATCTTTTGAATTTTATTTACCACGGTTAAAAGTAAATTAGGTGATTAAGGGCATAAATACTCTTATAATAATATAATATTACCCCCACTCATCTTCCAATTCTATTGTATAATTTTATTTGAACAAAATACACCTCAGTGGAAAATATTGTCCTTTTTTATTCACTTTTGTTAGATTTGGAAATTTATTATATTTTATTTAAAGAAGAGTTAAAAGTTTTTAATTAAAATTTTAATAACTAATCATTTTTAATGTAGGGAAATACATAAGATAAATTATACTATAAATATTAATTAGAAAGATAATATGATATCATACATCATGGTATTTTATTTATAATTATCAGTCATTAAATAATAAAATTTATTAATGACACAATGATGATGCAGAAATTACCTTATTAATGAATGATTAAAACTAATGATATTATAAATATTAAAATAAATATAATATGAACCATATTTTTTATTAAAATAATTTTATAGGGGACTATAACCTGTTATTATTTTTCTAATTTATTTTTTTGAAGCAATCCTGTTGTTATAACTTTGAGAAAAATTCATTTAGTAAATAGTAAAAAAATTGGCATAAATTATATTTTAAAATAAATACTATTTTATTAAATAATATATTAGTCATAAAAATATAAGGATCTTTTATATATAATTTATAGTATTATAATTTCATAAATTACATAATTTATGTTTATTTGGAAACTTCATGTTACTATATTAACCTTCTAGCATAAAACAATTAGAAGAAAAGGTAAGAGTTAAACTATTTAACTAAGGGTTAAATATAAATGATAAGGTTAATATGATAAACTAAACATTTCTAAAACATATTGGTTGAGAGTATTTCGAGTCTTCCTAACATTATAATATAAATAAATCCATTTTGAGCAATTATAATCCAAAAATTATTTTATAATAAATTAATATTTCAAACCCTTCTTAAAGTGCCCCACACCTATCTTATTAAAGGGTACATACCCTTCGCTCACATTCACACCTCCAAATTCATTCAACTCAGAAAAAACCTGATCATTTCTCCTCTCAAATATCCTCAATTCAATTTAGAGGCCATACATTGATCGTAAAGCCATCCTAAAGACCCCTTTTGTTCAAATCAAATGAAGTACCAAGAGAAGAGGTAATTATTTCATCACCACATTCAATGTTCATTTCTCCTTCCACATCTTCTTTCATTGTGGTTTCTATAAAAAAAATAATAAAATCCAATACCTTCAATATAATATGTTCTTATTATAATTATAGTACACCAATATTCATTATTGTATCCATCCTGTGAATGAAAAATTCACCATATGTGTGTGCATACGGATTACCATCTACAGGTCGTGGTGTAGTTTGTTACTCAACACTTCATTTTTTAGATGGGTATAATAATGAGTATAATTGATGTAAATAATAAATATAACATTTTATTGATGATTTATATATAATATAACATCCAATTAATCACCGTTACACCATCAATAAGATGATATTGTCACTCCTGCGTACATACGACTTACCATCTCCACGACACAGTGATATTTATCATTAAAAATCACCATAAAGAGTTTTTATAATTATATATATATTTATTAATCATGAGTTATATGAAATAATATTTCTACTAAAATAATATAAATATATTTTTAGATAAATATGTTTCATTTAATTACATCCATACTAAACTGTAAGAAAATAGAAACAATGTTTAGGCATACGTACGGACTGCCGTCTACATGATCGATGATTCCATTTCAAATTTCTAAATATTATAAATATTTATATTATTAATATATATAATATATAAATTTGTTTATATTATGGAATAATGTAAATCATGATCTAAATGATATGATCAATAATAACAAGTCAAAACACATACGATAATGAATGCGATTATTACCCGTAATGGTACTTTAACATGGATGTTGTTATTAAATGGTATTATAATGTAATAAATGAATCACATATGGTATAATAAATATTAATAATGTTATGGTATAATTACATAACACACAATGGTAATTATACTTGAGGTTAAACGTACCATCGACTAAAGGAAAGTACTAGGTAAGTGTTAATTCCTCAATCTCATTATTATCTGAGAATGACTATGTGTAAATATTTAATGGGAAATATTTATCATACATGTACATGTTTCATAAAAATGTTTTCAAAAGGAATATTTTAAGGTTCTATAGAAGGGAATATTTATCAAGATCATCATTTTAAAAGTTTAAATGATTTATTTATCTATATCATTTTAATTAATGTCCATATTTTCAAAATAGTTTAATGATTTATTTATATGGAAATGATTGCATTAAAATGTTAATTACATTAAAAAGTTTCAATGTGGTATGGGAGAATTTTATTCAAAAATATCTTTTAAATGACTTCCTTTATAAATGGGTGACTTTTAAATGATTTCACAAAAATGGATATTTCACTCCAAGAGTTTTATTGATCATTTTAAACTATTCAATATCCATTATTGGGTATTATTCATGATTGATGTTGATTTATTATAATACAATCTTCTATATAATGTGGAATGATATATGATATGTCTGATGGGGATGTGTTATTTTCTATACCATTCATTTTTTATGGTTAAAGTATTGACATTTAGTATGCTAGTTTAATATGAATGATTATGTTATGTTTCAGCATTTTAATATGAGGAATGAATTGGACATAGTATGTGATAGGCAGGGCCCGCTATAGCCCCTCGATGCATCATTAGGTCTCATGAGACAAACTTGTGTCTTTACAGAAGGCCTGGGAATAAAATTATTTTAGAGTCTTGGCATGAGGCATTGAATTTGTGGATAAGATGTCCACCATTATGCATTCCATCATTATGAGATTAGTTATTAATGTTACATGTGATTATTAGACTAGTAGAATATTAATGTTAATATGTAAATGGACTTTTTTGATTTATATTTGCCATATTATGCTGATGTTTCTGTTTAAAGTGGTTGTTTTTCAATTTTATACATTTATATAAAAGTTTATGATTATTTATGATAGATTTTACTATATTGTTCATCCTTACTGAGCATCTGAGCTAACCCCATACTTGTGATTTATTTTTCCAGGAATCTAAGAAGTGTATTATTATTGTTTTAAAGTGTTATGGTATGGGAAGAATGGAGGTCTCAATGTATTATTTATGATGTGTTTTATGAAATTAAGATTAATAAAATGTTCATGTATGTAATATTTTTTCCAGTACTACTAAATTGATCAGTCCCTCAGGATTTGATTCCATGTAATCATGACAATGTATTAAAATAATTCACTAGATCTGGGCTTTTGGGGTTGGGGTATTACAGTTGGTATTAGAGGATGTTTATAAATAACCATTAAATCTATATTTTAAAAAACTATTAATAGAGTACATTACCCTAAGATAGACCTTGAAGAATAGTAAAGAAGAACATCAAGAAGTTTTGGTAATATAGATATTATGTGGGTTTTCCAAGAAATAACTCTCTATTTGGATACTACATGTGGATTTGGTTTTGGAACCGATGTACCAAGGAGTGAAATATCTGACAAGATGTTTCATGCTTGTCCCAGGGTATCCTAGTTGAGGAAAACGGGCCTTACCGCACACCTGGATTGACACTCTTAGAGGATATGCTTAGAATAATTTACATTTTCATTACAAACCATTATGATGGATTTATGAGAAAATATGTTACTAGAGAAACCATTTTTATGATTATGATACTATATGTGTGAAAATATTCATTTAATGTTGATAATTTATCTATTTTTTGGATTATAAATTATGATATGATCTATAGTAGTGTATTTTGTCTTTTAGAAATGACATTAAGTTGAATGAATGAGAACTCTAGAAATACACATGATCCAAAGGGTAAGAAGAATCATATCAATCATGGTCTTAAGCCAACATATAGATAGGAAATAATTTCCCACACATTCTAATCATATAAAGAAATAATATCATGTATTTCTAAGGTATGTAATGAATACATTGATTCCCATGTCTTTGAATTGAATTAGCAGAAGAAGATGATGGCAGAGAAAAAGATGGATAATGGGAATAAGGGAAAGATGTATATTCCCACATCTGATTAATATGCAAAGAATCACGTTGGTAAATCCTTGAATGGAATGGGAGTTTGTTATAGGAGTTGAAAAAGGATACAAAGTAAGTGATTTTATGGGTATAAAAAAGGTTTTAAATGTAAAATGCTTAATCTTCCACTAGTTGTGACACTACGCAAATCAATGTATGTTGGGAAAAAATCCCTCAAGGTAACATTGCTGTATTTTTGGGTTGATCGGGTTTGTTGATAAGGCAGGTTTCCATGGAGAATTGTCGAGTTCCAGAGAAGTTGTTGACAATCCATGTTTACAAAGAACGATGATAAAGGAATGGACGATCTGGAGGCGGTACAAAAGAGCAGTACAAGGTGGCGTTGTTTTCTTGTGTTTTCCAAATTTTTGAGGTCCAAAATTTGGAGGTTGGTGAGCATCGCAAAAACAGTATTTCCAGGAAGATCATAATTAAATATGGAAATGGAATGAATTTCACGAAGAGAGGCTTCAGGGTTTGGATTTCATGAAGACCATACGAATGATGGCGGTGATTCTTCGTGATTATGTCAAAGCTTCGAGAATGGAGGAGTTGAAGCGCATCACGTCAGTGAAGGTATTTGCGAGGGAGCTTCAGGGTGAAGTCGTAAAGGAATCTTGACGGTGATGCTTCGAGATTATGACGAGCTCCGCAATTGGAAAATTGTTGTGGTGCTTCGCGATTTTGAGAGAATTCCGGCAGAAATTTTGGAGCTTCGCGTTTGGTGATGACGTGGCGCTGACTATGCGCAGAAGGGTCGAGGGTTGGTGGAATTGCCTATAAATAGAGGCCGACCCCATCGAGAGAAGTAGAGAGAATTTTCAGAGAAAATACTTTGCTCTCGGTTCGCGAAGGAAGTTCACGAAGGATGTGTTCTTCGTGAAAGAAGAGCTTCGCGGCGGCTATTCTAGCTTCATGAAAGTCATGTGCTCCGTGTTGGCTCAGTGAAGTTTGCGAGGGAAGTCGCTTTGCAATGACTTGAGCTCCACGAAGGCCTAAGCATTTTGAAGGCTTGAGCTTTGCGATGGTCTGAGGTCCGTGAAATTGTGAGCTTCGCGAAAAGGAAGGAGCTTCAAGAAGGCTTGTTTGAGCATCGCGAAATTGGGACCCTCACGGAGTAGGGTGCTTTGCGAAGTTGTTTCCAAAGGGAATTTCCCAGTGTTTGAGAGGAAAAGGGGTATTATCAGTGGATGAAAGTTGAAATTAAACAGAGCATATATCAACAATTGAGGATTCATTTATTCATGCAAATGAAGAGACCTACAGGTCTATAAACTGTGAGTGGATCTCTTCCAGAGCAGTGACCAAAGGAAGAGGAAGAAGGTGGTCCTCTCCACCAGCAGTGAGACAGAGAGAGAGAGAAATAGGGAGTGACCATTGGGAATGCAGTGAGCTGACCCTAAACATTATAAAGGCAGTGAGCCTTGGCATAGAAGTGATCTAGCCCGAACATTATTGGCAGTGAGCCTTAGTGGATTTGGTACAACACCACATCGTCATTGTATTCTCCTTGGACGTAGCCCAGTGAGGGTGAACCAGGTAAAAATCCTTGTGTCTACCTGGTTGCTTCCCTACATTGAATCTAATGCATAACCATCAGATATAGATAAAGAGAAGTGATCAACATAAACACATAAGAGCAAACAATTTGACCCTTGTAATAAAGAGGTCAAGATCCATTGGGGAAAGAAGGATTTTGAAAGAATATCCATATGCTGATTCACCCCCCCCCCCTCTCAGGGTATATAGGCCCCTATTGGTCCTAAAAATGTCTCAATCATCAGAGAAAATCCCAAATGATGCTATTAGATAATAACAAAATTTTGATACTACCACATATGAAGAGGAATAATTATTGTTATTTTATTTTTATTAATGAATTATGTCATTTAATTGTTGTATCAATGATGTACTGGTTATATGAATTATGTAAATAAATACGGATTGTACTTTAGTACAATTTCATTAAGGATTTGAGATTGTATGGTACCAATTAAAGTGGCATTGTTTAAAGTTAAACATTTTGGAAAGTACATGGTTGAGGGAAATATAAACCTTATTTTTATTCTAATACTGAGGTATTGATTTTGGAGTAAGAGATAATTGATTTTAGAATAATTATATTGGATATTATTGAAAACATGGATCTAATTAATTGATTTTTATTCCATCATAGCTGGAGTTTACAAAAATTTTGTATTCCAGTAGTATGTCTATTTTTTTATATGTAACATGGGATCGTGAAAGTATTCAATACGGTTTAATGGCAATTTAATGTGATTCCATGTTTTATGAAAATACATGATGAAGGTATTCACATGTTATTATGTTGAAAAAAATATCTTAATTATGTTTACCTCCCATATAATTTTTTAGACTCTGAGTTTGGACACAAGTATATTGGATTAATCTAAATGATGGATTGGTGTAAGTTGAACACTTGATATTTTGTATAAGGATAAAGTACAATTTATTGGATACTCTGACCTAACCTTTTGGATTCTAGTAAACATATATAGAATTAAGGAAATACATGTGGACATTTTGATTTATCAAATGCACATTGGGTGTAAAAAATCATTTTTGAACATTTATTTCTTGGTGTATGTTACGAAGTGAAAATAGATAGAAGGACAACCAAATAATGATATAATGATTTTGATATGTAATGAAATCAAGTATGTTTTCTAGAGTTCTTGTCTGTATAGTAAATTAATTGATCCACTTAAAAAAGAGTACCTAAAAAATTGTTAAACTAATACATTATGTTTTTTTGAACTGATGATAATTTAAATCACCACAGATTGATGGCTTTGAGGCCCTCAATTTTATATTTATTATTTACTTTTTTGTGATTGATTACATCAATAAATCCCTATAAATATTTAAAATTTTCGACCAATTATGTGTCTATAATTTTCACTAATGTTCTCGTATACAAAATCCTCTTTTTTGGTGAATTATTCATTCCCCTTTCACACTTATTAAAACTAAATTTTATTAACCGTATTTCTGATGTGGGTTTTCCAATGAGTTTTTATCTATTATAACCCATTTATGTTCGTCGAACAATTTCAAATTGAGAGGACACAATTTATTAAATTAGGGTAGAATGTAACACTGCAAGATTTCATAGTACGTTATCTCTTTAAAGTAATTTAATAGCTTATATCACAAGAAACACTGACTTGGCATGCGTTATCTGCATGATTGAGTTACTGCGAAACAACTCAATAATATTATAATTATTTAAAAGATATTTTTATTTATCAAATACATACTATAAAATGAATAGTAACACGTATTTTTTAAATGTTATTTATAATTTTTTCACATAAATAAAAAAAATTAAAAGGAAATGAATATGTTTTGTTAAAATAGTTATATATTTATAAATTCTATTTTCATAAAATAACTACATTTATGTCCTTTTGTGACAAGTAATAAAACTAATTTCAGACAATCCTAAAATATAAATTTGAAAAATAGACATCATTTTTAAATTCTGAATATCAAAATTAGCTTATGGTGAATTTTTGGTATTTTTCTGAAAGCATTCAATTTGTTATAAATACTGAAAACATTCTACAAAATACATAAAAACCGACTTATTCTTTTAAATAATTATTTTTAATTAAAAAAATTTCTTAATGTAAAAATATATACAGAACACATATATTAGTCCGATTTAAGTCATTTGATTCATTTTATAATAATATTATATGTATAAAATGTTATTGAACTTTTAAACGTCTTTTACCCACCTTCTAGGCACATTTCCAAATTTGTCTAAAACGTAATTTTACAGCATCAGTGAATTGAATATCAAAACTCTAAGAGACACGTTTGACATCAGTAAGTAAAATGTTTTCCAATAGGATGAAAATAATTTTTGTCGAATAATAACTTTTGAATTTTATTTATCACAGTTAAAAGTAAATAAGGTAATTAAAGGCAAATAAATATTATAATAATATAATATTACACCAAAAAATGTACAAAATATATTGGATATTTTTTTTCGACTGAAATCATCCTTAGTAAAAAATTATTCTTTTTTATTCTCTTGGGTTAGATTATGACGTTTATTATATTTTATTTAAATAATAGTTAAAAGTGTAAAATTCAAATTTTAATAACTAAATCATTTTTAATATAGGTATATACATAAGATAGATTCGAGTATAAATAATCATTAAAAATACAAAAAAAAATTGTTACATCATTGAATTTTATTAATAATTTTTATAAATTAAAAATGTAAATTTATTTATGACACAATGATGATGCTATATTTACATTATTAATGAATGATTAAAACAAATGATATTATAAACATTACACCAAATATAATTTGAAAATTTTTATTCCTTCAACTAATTTTATATGTGACTATGAAATTTTATTATTGATTCAATGCATTGTTTTCAAAGTAATCATGTTGTTATGACTTTTATAAAAATAAAGTATTAAATTGTAACAAAATTGACACAAATGATATTTTAAAAAAATACTATTTTATTAAATAATATAAATATATTAAAAATATAAGGTTCTTAAAAATAACGTTTATAGTGATTAGATTACGTAAATGATATACTTTACGTTATTTTGGAAACATATAGTAACAATATTATCCTTGTTGTATAAAAATACAAGATGACACGGTATGAGTTAAACTATTTAACTAACGGTTAAATATAAATGATAAGGTAAATATGATGATGTAAACATGTATAAAATATATTAATTGAAAGTTTTTAGACCCATCACCACCTTATCCTTGAAATAAAACCATTTTTATTGATTATAAACACAAAATGATTTTATAATAAATTAATAGTTCAAGCTCTTCCTAAAGTTCCCCTCTCTTATCTTAAAAATGGGTACTTCCCATTCCCTCCAATTCACACCTCAAAATCCATTTGGATCGGCCATAACCTGATCCAATCTCCTCTCAACTATCATCACTTAATCCTAGATGCCAAAATTTGATCATAAATCCAACCTATTCAACCCTTTTGTTCAAATCAAAAGAAAGAACCCGAAGAAGAGGTAATTATTTCATCACCTCTTTCAAAGTTCTTTTCTTATTCCACTTCCTATTTCATTGTTGTTTCCATAAAAAAATAATAACCCCATTAACTTATATGTAATTTGATATTAATATGAATATGGTACAACCATATTCATTATTCTATCCATCATATGAACGACAAAGTCACCATACGTGCGTGAGTATGGTTTACCATCTCTACATCATGGTGTAGTTTGTTACTCACCAATTCAATATTTGGATGGGTATAATAATGAGTATAATTGATGTAAATAATAAATATAACCTGATAATGATTCTTTATATATAATATAACATCTAATTAAAAATAATTTCACCATCAATAGAATGATAATGTCGCTCTTGTGTACATACAATTTACCGTCTCCACGACCTGATGAGATTCATCTTCAACGATCACCCTTCATGAATTTTTATAAAAATATATATGTTGATTAATTATTAGGTATATGAAAAAATATTGTTACTAGATTAATATATATTTATTTAGATAAATATATTTCATTTACTTACGTCCATATTATATGATAAGAAAACAGAATCAATGTTAATGCGTACAGACAGACTATCATCTCTATGAACGGTGTTTCCATTTCATATATCTATCTATTATACATATTCATATTCTGAATATATGTGACATATAAATCATTTTTTATATTATTTAAGTATGTAAACCATGATCTATGTGATACTATCATGAATAATAAGATAAAACATGTACGATAAAGAATTAAATTATTACCCAAAATGACACTTTAACATGGAAAGTTTTATTAAATGGGTAGTATAAAGAAATAAATTAATCATATATAATATCATAAGTATTAATATGGTTATTTTATAATTTAAAAAAATACTATGGTCATTATATAGGAGGTTAAACATTCAATCGACTAATAGAAAGTACAAGGTAAAGGTTAATTCCTCAATCTCATTATTATGTGATATTGTTTATGTGTAAGTATTTACTAGGAAATATTTATCATCCATGTCCATGTTTCATAAAAATGTTTTCAAAAGGAATATTTTATGGTTTTGTGGAAGGTTATCTTTAGAAGGATAATAATTTTAAATTTTTTAATGATTTATTTTTCTAAATCTTTTTAATTACTATCAGTGTTTGATAAATGATTTTAAGGATTTATTTATATGTATAACATTGCTTTCAAATGTTAATTCCTTTGAAATATTTAAAACTGGTATGTGACACTTTGACTCAAAAATATCTTTTAAATCACTCTATAAATTTTTGACTTCTAAATTATTTCACAAATAAGGGATATTTCTCTCAATGAGTTTTACTAATAATTTTAAGCTATGTCAACATCCTTTACTGGATATTATTCTTGATTAGGATTGATTTATAATTTTACAATATTCCATATTATATTGAATGATATATTATATGTTTGACCGTGGATGTGATATGTTTATTCCATTCATGTTTTATGGTTAATGTATTGACATTTCATATGATAGTTTTAAAACAAATGTTTATGTTATGTTTAAAAATTTTCATATGAGGAATGCATTGGACTTATTAAGTGACGGGTAGGGACCAATATAGCGCCACAATGAATCGGTAGGTCACATGGGACAAACTAGTGTACTGGCAGAAAGCCTTGAAAAATTTTATATTTAGAGTTTGGGCATAAGTCTTTGACTTTGTGGTTAAGATTTCTTGCATTATGCATTAAATCATTATGATATTAGTTATTAATTTTACAAGTGATTATTCGAATAGTATAATATCTATATGAATAAGTAAATGGAAATATTTGATTTATATTTTCTATTTTATGCAGAAGTTTTTGTTTAAATGCCTTGTGTTTTAACTTTATAAATTTCCATAAAATCTTATGATTATTTATGATAGATTCTACTATATTGTTTATACTAACTGAGAATCTGATCTCACCACTTTCTTTTGTTTTATTTTTTATGTATTCTTGGAAGTGTATTATGACTGTTTTTCATGGTTATTAGAGGGGAATAATGGTGTTCTTGAAGGATAATTTATGATATGTTTTTTAGAAAGTGTAATGTAATGTTCATGTATGTAATCTATTTTCCAAGACTGTTGAACTGATCGGTCCTTCAGGACATGATTCCTTGTAATAATGACAATGTATTAAAATAATGCCTTAGATCCAGGCCTCTAGGGTTAGGGGATTACACTATCAATTCCCCCCGGACTTATCTCATGGACTTCTAGACATGTGAGCATCAGAACCAAATCAATACAAATTAAATACAAAAAATGATGAGGTTAAAAATTAATCACCATGAATAGAATAATCATGACTCATCCAAACAATATTTCATGTTCTCAAATCATCTTATATAATCCATTTTCAATTCTTTTATCCTCCCATTCACATGATACACTTACCTTCAATAACATTTTTCCCTAAACCCGAATATGAATATTCATCAAGGCTTTTATCATTCAAACTCTTATATGTTTCACCATTGGATATATAAATTTATAAATCTTCAACTAATGTGAGCCAAGAAAATATTATTATCAATATTAATATTTTTGGTTGTTATATGGATTAATTGTAGTGGGTTTTAAATGTGAATAATGTTTTTGCTGCCTAAGAAGGTTTGGCTCTTTATGAAGAAAAAATGTATGAATATAATTTTCACTCATGAATTGTCTCCTCCTCACTCTCATTGGAATAATATAATCTCCAATAATCATTGATAATCAATTTTCCATCCCATTCCACCAATATTTGATCAGGAAAAAATGACAATTAACTTCTCTTTTTTTGGAATCTCCAAATTGGAAAAACTATCATTTATTGAGATATCCGGACCAGAACAACTCTATTTACATTGAGATATTTATATGGGAACAACTCTCAGTAAAACAAATTCCAAAAAAAAATCCTCAATGATTTAATCTCCACCCAAAGTGACACCAGATGAGGTAGCACATGATAATAAATCTCTTGCAGACTTAAGTTCAACTAGATCATGTATTTATACTTCTAGACATAAATGGAAAGGTAAAAGTGGATAATAATGTGGCTAAAAAAACAAGATGTACATGGATTCTAAGGGATCATGAAATATAAAATGTATAGGGATTGCAAAATTAAAAAGGATTATCCTTAAAATGGAGACTTTAAAATTTCAAATAATTTCTTCAATTTTTTTAATAAAAAGTACCCAATCCTTAATTTTTTTATATAAATAAATTATGTTATTGTTCAAACAATCATGCATCAGTTCTCTCAATAAATTAGTTGAATTTGAAGAAGTTGTCATAAAGGGTTCAGAATCCTCATATTAATGAGAATCTCAATGATAAATACGAATAGATGTTTAATGAAATTAAAAAATCAGAGGTCTTTTTAAGTAGTTGCTAATTTTTTTAGCATTAAAAATGTAATTTCCATCATTCATTTACATTCAGTTTCAAGGGGTCAATGGGTGAACTCTTGGCTATGGGATTAAAAAGTGAATAATACCAGCATTAAAGATCACGAAAAAAATGTTGCATAGAAAACACACATAATATGAAAACAAATACTTGAAATCCCATAAAAATAGATATAAATATTAAAAATATAAAAGGAATGAAAAAATATTTAAATATACCCAACATGTTACTCCCTCAATTTTTTTTGTGGAATTTCCACATTGTGAAAAAAAAATTAAGCTCAAATGAAATTCATGAAATTAAATACATGTTAAAAAAATAAGTGAAAAGTAATGACAAAACATAGATTCAATTCCATTCAAATTCATCAAGATAAAACTTTTCCACTTGATGATCATGAAAATTATCTCTAAAAAACATCAAAATTTTCCCATTAACAAGGAATTATTTCCATTCATTTGGTTACTTTATCTGGATTCCACAAAAATAAAAAGTATTAGTAACAGTGAAAGGGTTAATCCATTTGGAATGAAATTTACCAAGTAATAGCTTTAATATGTAATAAAAAAGTAACAATTTTTCTTTTTCCTTAAATATTTTATTAAGAATCATCCCATTTTGAAATTATTTTATTCATTCCATGTAATACTTGGAACTTTCATATTCATTATTTTTGTTCTCCTATAGCACCACTAAAAATATTTCATTCTTTTCCCTCAGAAAAAATTGATGTTAAATGTTTTATCAACCCCTAAATATTTTTTCTCTAACTCAACAGGTTGGTGAAAAGCCATTGCATAGATAAATATAAACATTAATGTGAAAATTGGTGTTTTGAATTTATTTCAATAGGCTTATAGTGAATCATTAAGTCAAAAACTCAAATCCTTTATATTTGGGTGAAATATTTTACTGAATTTGATTTATTTACCTATTGGAAAACTCAACCATTCTATTTTTTAGGATGGAAGGGTGTATATTCTCTATGTTGAACTCCATATTTCATAAAATTATATTCAAATTTCATCTTAACAATTTGTGTAACATGATTGTTAATTACAAAATTTGGAAAAACAAATCGTGAAAACGACTTTCTTTTCACAAACAAGGAGAGATTTTTGGCATCACCGACTCTCATGGGAATATCCTTTACCAACTTGGAGACATAATTAATTTAATGTGATGTTAAATGACATCCCAAAGAAATGTGATAATACCCCATTAAATATACATACCTATTTTTTAATCACATCCCTAATTGTAAGATGTTTTTGTAGAATCTTATTGCCTTGGGAAATGTTTCCTTCGAATTGAGTATTTTTATAGCTTCTAAAAATTTAAAATCATCTCTAAAAATATTGGGTCAATAAAAAATAGAATAAAAAAACTTTCATATAGCTATTTATGTCGCAATGTATCCTCTACTAATAAAAGTGTGAAACAAATGTTGGATATATTGAAATTAATCATTTATAATGAATCTACTAACAATTTTATCACCATGAACATGTCACTTGTAAGGGTCATACCAAATTTAATTATTTTAATATCTCAATAGTTTTGTAATTTTTTGTTTGAAAACATAGTGTGGAAAGTCATCAATAGGAAAATAATTCACAAGATCATCATTCAATGGTATTTCAATATACGAATAATACAACTCCTCATCTAGATAGGTTTCTTTAATTGTTGGACTGATATGATGTTTTCCATTCAAAACAGATGGTTTCGTGCACAAATGATCTTAAAAAAGTTTCACACTGCCCCCTTTATCTTTTATATCAACATAAAACTCCTATAACAACAAGATCCACATAAAAATTCTTTTTTTCATCATTTATCATCATAAAAAATATGATTGTAAAATGATATATTGAAACAATCACTATGGATCCCAACAAATATCATCTGAATTTGACCAAGAAAAGAAAGCAACCAGTAGTTCCTTAGCAGATTTCTATAGTTTTTTTATGCTTGATCTAATAATATAGAGGAATAGGAAATCAAAAAATATTTCTTTTCCAACAATTTAATCAACATGAACTAATAGAAAATTAAGATGAATCAATCATTATTTCAAATGGAACGTCCCGTTTCAGAGGTTTCATAATGAGAGTGTTTATCCTTTTTTATTTCTGCTCCCAAAAGGCATATTTAAAATTCTCGACAATGAAAAATGGGGTGTCTTTTTGGAGAAATATAAAAAATGGAAAAGAAACATTACTAATATACCTTATTAATATTCTATAAAAACATGTATGTATAAGGAAGTTTATCACATATCTCAATATTTTTGTGTGTGGTATTGAAGAAACATGCTTAACATTGAAAGGATCAACATGAATTCCATATAGACCAAGAAAATCCCCCTTACCCACAATGAAATGGTAATTTTCATAATTGAGAACAAAATAATTATCAATTAAGGATTTAATAACATCATCCCAACTTTTCAAACAATATTCAAATGATTTTTGATAAATACTAATGTCCTCTATAAAAACATCGATGCATGTTTCATGAAATTCATAGAAAATTATCATAAAACAATTTTTAATAGTTCATAGGGAATTACCCAAACCAAAGTGAATACTACTATAAAAAAAGATTCCAAAGGGTCATGTGAAACTAGTTTTTTCTTGATCATCCAGTGTAATGAGAATTTGAAAATAACTATAGAATCCATTAAGAAAACAATACAAGATTTTCCTAGACACTATTTCAAGGACCAGATCAAGGAATGAAACGTTGAAGTGGTATTTCATTGAAGCAAAATTGAGTTTACTATAATCAAATATCATTTTACATATATTTGTAATAATTACTTGGAAAATCTAACTAAATTAATTTCTAGATAAATTAAAGGCACTTTTTTAGGGGAACAAAATGGTCTGGAATCATCCCTTTACTATCAGAGATGGGAAAAATAATTCCAACAGCCAATAAGGTGGTGACGTTCTTTGTGAAAACCTTTAAAATTGTTTGGTTTATCCTCGATTTAAATTGTCTCACATTTATTAAATTTTACTAAAAAATATGATATGCATGCACACTGGGGAACTCATTCCTATAAAACTACATAGAATCTCTCCTATTGATTTTTTGTGGGTTTTAAGGGTGCCAAATAGTTTCTTCTCAGAGTCCCCTAAACAGTAATTTTGAATTAATAAATGAAAATTTTAATACATACTTATGAAAGAATATTTAATGTTATTAGGTAGTGGTTTTAACTCTAACATAGATGGGTTGCTCTCATTGGCTAAAGGACACTACTCAAAGGTGTGATTGTTCGGTGAAGCTTCATATTTTAAAGGAAATTCATGACGTTGATAACATTCCATGTTCTCAAGATTTGTTTCAAGTAAAAAATTGTAATATTATCTAGGTAGAAAACTAGCAGGTTCAAGGGTTTCTATAAATTAATCTTTATCAATGTTGAGATAAACATAACTCTTATAAAGTAGTCTCAACATCACTCGATATATCAAAATATTCCTTTTACCTCTATTTTTGGGAATCTTCAACCCCAAAAATATTGTCATATATTAATAAAATAGTCTTTCTTCATCATAAGGAAAAATAGGGAACATATCAGTGGAAAAATGATAAATCATGTTTACTTGGGAGGATGAATGATCCAAAACTAGGTGTTTCATTGACTAAAAAATATTGAAGTGAATAAAATCACCTCAAAATTATAGTGAAAGTTTTAATTTATTAACATTTATGGTTTATTTAATAGTTCTTAGGAAAGTTATCACTAGTATGAGTGGTACATGTGTTCAAATATTTCCCCCTCTATATCATAGATATATAAATCTACAAGAAAAATCATGTCTCTTAACAAGATAAGTACATCCTCTATAACTCCAAAGTCTTGGTCGTACTTCATTTGGAAGGACGAAAGATAATTCCATAGGGATTAAATACACAAACTAGATAATATTAGTAAACATAATGTGAAATAACATAAATGAAGCTCCTAAATAAAGCATGATAACCTTGAATTCAAAATTTCCAATGGTGTAGTGAATGGTAATGGTTAATGGGTTTTTAAATTTTACATGAAAATAATGTTGAATCTTGGATGAAACATTCCATACAATGTTTTAACATTTCAACTACTTTGATTTTCCTCATGTTGCTACAAATATATTTTGAAAACATGGAATTATATTTAATTAGTTTCCCAATATTGAGAAAAGGTATGTTTAATTGAAATTTCTTAAATGTTTACCAAACCACTGTATCGAACTCTTTTTTTACACTTGGATTCATAAGTGGTTCACTCCTACGATTATGAAGTGGTGGCTTGAATTATTTGGGGTTATTCTATGCATTTTTTGAGAAAAAAAAGGAAACGACATCCTCCTCAAATCCTTCTTTTGTCATTCAAAAAAATTATCCTTTTTAAATTTTGTTTCATAATTTAATTTAGAATTTATAGAAGTTTTATAAAGGGTGGGATTCTCATTTATAGATTCAGTAGTTGGATTGAGTTTCTTATTATGAGGGGTATTCAATCTTGTACCACTTATATGTTCAAAATCACTAAAATTTATCTTCCATCTATCTCTTTGATTCACATTATTTTGTGAGGGTAAAGCTCTATTAATTCCATTTTTTATGAAACTATGATTAGAGGCATGTTGACTCATTTGACTTATTAAAGTATTTATACTTTTCTATTGTTTTTTATTATTCTTGTTGTGTTCTCATTGAGTATTTTTGCTTCCTCATTCCCTCATCAAGGCCACTCTTTGAATTTTTGGTGGGATTGCTAGGACAAACGTTTCTTCTTGAATGAGAATTGGATTTCTCAATGGAATATCATAGTCGAGAATTACTTGAATATACTTATAGGAATATTTTAGGTTGTTCAGGATGCCAAAATATTTTATTAGAGTGGTTTTTTCGACCATGATTATAATTTTTATTGGTTTTAAATGGTCCTTATTGGCTTTACTGAAATTGTATTCCAAGAAAAACAACATTGGAGTTATAAAAATTTATTTCAATTGAGGTCATTAGTCACTAAAATGAACATTGTGAGAAAATATTCGATAATATAACTGCATTTGAAATGTTTTGTCCAGATTGGGTGGTGTTGGTGGGTTATTAGACATCGTCATTGAGCCGGCCATGGTGGTATGATTAATAATCATACTGTTTTTTTGGACATGCTATGGGGAATTCTACGGAATATTTCACAAGAAGAAGCCATATTGTACCAAATCGTTGACTATTTGGGGTCATGTTTTTAATTAATGTCCTTGATGTAGCTGGTGTTATGTCAAATAATTCTATTCCTACTATAGTAGTAATCATGCATCTATCTGTAAGATATAACACCTCATAAAAATATTGAATCAAAATTTATTCACTAATTTCATGGTGGGGGAAACTAAAACAATGTCTTTTAAATCATTCCCAATAGTCATGCAACATTTCACCTTGAGTTTTACTATTTTAAAAAATTATTCTCTAATAGTAAGAGTTATAGAATCAATGGAAAATTTTTCATGGAAGGGTTTCTTCAATTATTTCAAATCTATATTTAATGATTAATGTGAATTGAGAACTCATTCCTGGGTGAATGCTTCTAATGGAAAAGGAAATGACCTCAATTCTATTTGATTTCATCAAATCCTTGAGAGTTCATGTTGAAAAAACATAACTAAATTCTCAATGCTTTTTTATGTGCGTATTCACGAGGAAACCCATTAAATTTGTTATGTTTTTTAATTAAACTAGATTTAATTTCAAACATAGTGGGTGCATCTATATATTTCCAAATGTTTTCTTGATTTTAATGATATTATGATGCCAATAATTTAAAGGTAAAATGTTCAACCATTATAATTTCATCATCAACCAAATTTCTTCTATTTGTATTATTGGACTATTTAAAATATGAGATGAGGGGATTTTTAGTAGCTCCATACCTAGGGTAATATTTTCAATCAATTTTATAATCTAATTGTAACAAATACATGTCATAATTTCGGGTCATGAAAAAACTAATTTTACAAAATCAATTAAAGGAAGATCCTTGATAATTTAACCAGTTTATATGAGCTTTTTTTTCATGAAAAACAAAATCAATAATTTTATCCTCAATAGAAATTCAATATAACAGTCTTTGGATTGTCTCTCAAGGATGTATCAATTGGAGTTTCCAAACTATCACTTCTGGTTTGTTTGTTTTCAAAAGAAGATAAAAATGAAACCGTGATTAAAAAGTATGAAATTGAATATGAATATAAATTAAAATACATGAAATTAATATAAAAATAGAAATTTTATTAGAAAAAATGGGTTTGAAGTCAGAATCAAAACAGTGGTTGGAGACAATATTTAACCTCTCAGACACTTCCCTCTTCCTTTTTTAAAATTTTTTTCCAATTAAATTTCTCCCTGAACACACAAATATTATTGGAAAAATAACATAATTTGAAAGTATATAAAATAAATTTCTCTATATGATTTATTCCCCTCAAATAGAAGTGATTCATTTACTTTAATACCATCATGAAATCAATCCAAAAAGAAATAAATTTAGGAAAATCCAAGACCTCACCAAGTTAATTTAAATAGTGAAATAAAAAATGTTAATACATATATTAGAAAATGATAAAAAAACTAGTAGAATATTTTTTCAATAAATAAAAAAACCAATTTCATTCAAAAATATATGTTCTAGAGAAATTAAAAAGAGTTTACAAGAGATGTTCGCATCTCTGAAGATAGTGACCATCGGTTTTCATTGTCCATTACCACTTGGTGTCTTGCATCGAATCAGTTGAGCACCCCTAAATTCTCTATTATTGTTAGAATGCATATAATATTTATCATTATCTCCATATCAATCATTCACTTTCTTATTTAATCTATCCTACATTGGAAGGATAAAGAGGTGGTAATTTAAAGATAATGACGACTAGAAAATCTTTTGTTCAAAATCTATTTTCCTATAGTTGGATAAATTTTATCCACCCAACCTAACTAATATATCTCTGGACACTTCTAAGTATTTTTCAGAATTAATGTTGGTTTCAACCCTCATAATTTTTGGCCTGTTGGACATGTGGTGAAATGGATAATATTTAATTACCTAAGATAACATGTTCTACTTCAGGGGACTCTTAACCTTTTATCTCTTATAAACATCCATATATTTCCTTAATGACATAATTTTCCATTTTAAATCAACATATACTCACTTCATTGAATCTTCATTCATATCCAATTGCAATAACCAAATTTTAACCCATGTATCTAGATTTATTCCTAAATTTTTGAGGTGGGGTTCTATTTTTTGGCCAAAACCATTTTACAAAAATCATAATTTATTTAGACCTATAGATATTTGAATCATGGATTGTATAGTTTAATGTTATGTATCTCAGAAAAAATAGAAGATTAAAAAATCAATCATTTCTGGTAAATTTGGAAAATTATATTACCAAATTATAGAAGTTCTATAAAAATGTTAATATAGTAGAATTATAAAATTTTAAATTGTTGTCTCAAAACAACCCTAAATTCCAACAACACTATTATTTGGTTAGAAATGGTAATTTATATGAGTTTACAATATTGAAATAAATAATAAATATATTGTAAATATTATCTATATTAGGCCATTCCAAGAATTTTTGAAACATGTTATTCTATAGGAACAAACTCTAACTTCACATATCCTTACCCCACATTCCCCATTATAAAATAATACTTGATTTTAATGTGTTATTTATAGATTGATGGTCATATTTTATGAATATTTATATCACTTTATTTTTCCCAATGAATTCTTATGGAATACATCATTTCAACTGACATATCTTGAAGATATTGCTTCATTAACATTAAGTACATTAAATATTAAGTGGAAGAAATATTATTTTAATCTGTGGTGCTCACTTAATTGAAATATTGATACCTTTTTATCTAAAAATTGGAAAAAATCACTAAGAAAGAATGCACCACATGAAATTGATTATTTTTCTATTATTTAGTCATCCCGATCTGCATATATATTTCCTAATAACTTTTGCGGATATTTTTCATTGTATAGAATACCAAAATTTATTGTCCCCTTGATATATCAAAGTAATAATTTTTACTGAATGCATCTGTCATTCATTGGGATTTTTTTTGATACCATGATTATTTAAATTTTTAAAAAATGATATTAGGTATTTCCTTGGACTTGTAATATAGGCTACAAATTATTTTCTTTTATTCTATGAAATTAACTGCAATGCCTTCAAAATCTTGTGATTGTTTTATTCGGGAAGCCACCAGATATGTCATATCCTCATAATTATCCATTCCAAACCTTCTAAAAAAATTCTTGGAATATTTATATTGTGAAATTAATGAGCTATTCTTTCCTTGTTACACCTATAAATGATGGAAAAATCCTCAGTTTACCGATCATTTACAATTCAAATTCACCTTTCCTAAATTCCATGAACTAATTTAATAATGCTTTATCTGATAAATCAAATATTATTTTATAAACATATATCAACACAATAATCAATATATTATTGAAATTTTTAAATATTTATTGTAATTAAAATCACCACAATGAAAACCAATATTCTTAAAAAAGTATCTTCTATTAATTATCATTATCTTTGTGCTTACATCATACCATATAGCACGTTATTCCGCCAGAAAAATATATTTTCATTTTCATAAATTAGAAAACTAGCTGATATCTCAATATAATCTTCTCATTCTCGAACCCCATTTATAAATTCTGACATGCCATCCATTTAGAAAATATTGAAACTTTGTTTTCACTACTATATTCAAGAATAATCGGATTGCCTCTTATATCAAAATAGATGAAAATGTTTCCCGAACATCAATACCATCTATTTGGGATTACCCGAAAACACTTTGAGATGTTGTGAATTATTATTTTTCAAAATAATTTTTCCTTTGTGATATTTTTCATATCACGTAACATTGAAAATAGTTCATCTCATATTAAAGAACTCTGTTTTGATTGTGTTATATGAAACACCAAGTTATTCAGGCACTACACAAAACATTAATTTTTTCATTTTCTATATAGAACACTGAGTTTATATTGTGGATTTTCATTTGCTAAATTCAATACTGACATTGCGTACACAACATGCAACACCAACTTAGCATACATTACAAGCAACACTGATTTTCTAAGAAACATATTTGTATTATTCTAATTATTTAAATGATATAACTATAATCTAGATATTAAACATATTAATATGAATAGAGATTATTACATTCCAAATATTTATTTCATTTTTTTTATAAAAATAAATCATATTGATGATGAAAGATATAATTGTTTTTAAATGCCTTATATGTTTAAATATATTATTTTCACAAATAAACAACTTTTCATGTCCATCTATGAAAAAAATAAAATTTATTTTATTCAAATTTATAAATATAATTTTAAAAAATAAACTATATTTTTTAAATTATAATTTCAATATCTTCTTAGTGTGTATTTTTGTGATTGTTCTATGAAACATCATATTTGGATGAACCATTAATAGTACATGATTGTAATTAAAAACCACCATTTCATCTAATTTATTAATAAAAATATATTTTAATTATTGTTTTTTAATGTTTAAATATATCCAATTAATATATATAATCCAAATTTATTTTATTGTAATCAATTTAACATTTAAATGGGGTATAAAAACTCAAAAAATGGATAGATGTTTTTGTATTAAAACCTGCAGTGTCGTCATGTTAGTGATATAAATTTTAAATTAATTTTTGAAAAATATATTATAGGAATTTGAAAAAATAGGCTCCTTATTTCTATGTACCATAATATATAATCTATAATAAGGTAAAATCTGTTTTTTACGAAAAGGATTAGTGAAAGTGAATAAAATTAATTACAACAGTTTAGATAAAAATTAGGTTAATAAAGTAGTCAAGTATAAATTTAGGTCTGAAAAAGACTTATAAACTTGTAAAAAACAAATTGTGTGTCCATTATACATCCATTAAACCTTAATTGTTGAGTGTTTTGGGTTTGGTATGATGATTGTTTGATACTAACTTGGGTACTCCTAACTTTTTTTCATGAAATGTCATGAGACCTTTCCGTTCCTTATAAAAGGCCACCACATATTTCTAATCTTCACACCTTTAAAACCAGATATGCTCATCCAATATCTGACCAAGACACTTCCTAATGTCTCTCCCTTCA
The DNA here is from genome assembly GCA_963277665.1 of Viscum album. Lineage (NCBI taxonomy): Eukaryota > Viridiplantae > Streptophyta > Magnoliopsida > Santalales > Viscaceae > Viscum > Viscum album. The sequence continues at coordinate 1,811,779,949 of OY728129.1, read as the reverse complement.
TCCTTGAAGCCTACTTATGAGAAGAAATATATCCAAGGGAGCCTTTTGACACAAACCAAAAGAAGTTACCCGATTAAGAGGTAACGTCTTCTCTCAAACTCAATTTTTTATATTATTTATCCACCCCCTATGATCTATTTATTCTATGATTATATAAAAAACATTATATTAAATATAATAGGTTTTTTAATTCTAATGGTTTTAACTACACTCACAAACACCTATAAATAATTTGTAAAGAATATACTATTTACATGTATGGTTAACAACCTCCTCCGGAAACGATGATTGTTCATTTTTTCATTACCGCATATCATGTTAGCTATTATGAAGGGAATTTTTTATATATAATTTATATATTAAATTTTTATTTCATTTTACATCTTTAATTTTTCAACACATGAACTTATTGATTCCATTTTGTGTTAATATGATAATTTTTTTGAAAATGTATAGACTACCACCCCCTCAAATCAATTTAATTTGTTCATACACTAAATAAAATTTATCAAGGAAGAGTCTAGTAAATATATATTATATATATATATAAATGATATAATGAAGATAACTTAATAATTAAATATCTATTTATATGAATTTTACTTTCTTTCATTCAAAATTAAAATTAAATGGAAATATCATTCATGTGTTTGTATGGCTTACTGTCTCTATGAACGGTGTATTACATATCATACGTATATATTATATGGATTATTATAAAAAATATATTATTAATATAAATTATATTTAAATCATGAATTACATTTTGGAAATAAATATATAATTAAAAGGAAAAAATATATAACAAATTAAGACATATGTGAAAAACAATGCAGATATTTCCCGAAGTGAAACCTTAACATAGATTTTTTTAACTAGAGGGAAATATAATGACATAAAAAAACCTATATGTCATTATAAGTTTTAATATGGCTATTTTATAAATTCATAATAAATATATATTTATTATAAAGGATTTTTTAATGAGTACAATGGGATTCAAGACCTGATGTAATGTAATTTCATCCCAATTTTTTGTATGTGAGACCAAGGTTTTATTAACCACACATTCCTTTTATGTTGTGTGTGTACATACCATGGACGTATTTTTGTGTTATTATAATTTTTTCGGGTATTTAAATATAAATTTTATGATCTTTATATCATGGTATATATGTTTTGAAAGAGACCAAATCGGTATAATAATTTTGCCTCAATTTTCTTTCATTGAGACACAAGTCATGTTATGAACATATATTTTTTTCCAAGGTGTATATAATCACATTGAAATGTTATATCAAGAAGCTCTTTATTTTCATGATATATTAGGCATCATGTTCTTCCATTTTCTTACATGGGTAGTATGGTTCATAGTTACCAAGAGGTAAGAGTTTATTGAAACAATTAAATCGCCTTTCAAGGTTGTTTATGTTTATACTTACATTGATGAAATATCTTGAACCTTCACTCAAGAAAATATTTGATATATATTATCCAATTTTTATTCAAGGATTTATTCATGTATTTGTACCATTTTTCTAATCTTTGGTACATAAGAACTAGAAGAATTCATTGTTAAGAAATCCAAATTTTACCCTCTATTAGATCAGAAATATTTGTTCCTTTAAAACAATGTTTTATAAAAAGGAATTCCATGAATATTATACAATTATCCTAAAATTAATCATATTATTTTTTACACATTTCTTAATTTATAATTTTTTTCAAAGGAATATTTTTTTCATAATCAGAAGGTGGTAATTTGTGAACACTTTTACTGGGTCAAATGAATGTTTTTTTACCTCGTGCAATTGTACTGACTTACCTGCCATCAATTTTTTGACAATTTTTTTTAATTTTTTATATGAATATTTTTAAATTTTTTTATATTATATTTCAGTTAAATGTATTTCAAATGGGTTTTAATATTATCTTACTATTTTTTAAGAAAATTGTTTTACAAAAGGTTTTATGTTTAAATGATCTTATTTCAATGAAAATGTATTTTTACCTCATGAAATTTTTTCAAAATATTCATATAGGTTATTTTCATTCTAATATAACATAAAATGATTTATTCATTCCCAAAAAGGTGGTGGTAAAAATGATTCATTCATATAATTTATAGAATGGTTCATGTTTTGATGGAATGATTTTAATGACACTTGTCTCACTTACTTGGGTTTTATGATTTTGAAACATGCTTCTTTTCACAGGCTATGATTTGATAATGTGTTTATGAAACCTATAAATTTCATCTAGGATATGTTGTGATGAAATGATAATGATTCAAATTTCATTTCATGAGTTATGATTTCATGTATATAAAACCTATATCTTTTTAAGGTTCATGATATGATTAAAGATTTATTATCTTTTGGAACATGTATGAATGATTTTATTTTGATTTGGTTGTAACATATATCCTTTTATAATTCCTATGGTAATGATAAGTTTTATATTTACTCAAAGGGTACCGGGGATATAGCCCAAGCCAGAAAACAAGAAGTTAAAGGGGTTGTATCCCAAGCCTAAAAACACGAAGTTACAAGAGTTATAGCCCAACCCTAGACGTAAGAGGGTAGAAGCGTTATAGCCTATGCCTAAAAAATGAAGGTTAATGGGTTGTATACCAAGACTAAAGGTAATAAGTAATACAGTTTGTATGAAAATCCTAAATCTATGAGGGTACACGGGTTGTCATCCCAAGCCCGATGTAGGTATACAGGTCGTATCCAAATCCTAACAAGCTATAAAATTATTGGTATGTATCCTTGACATAATATTTTATATTCTTATAAGTATTCCAGTTTTTTTATTAATCAATTATGATTTATTGTGTTACAAAGTTTATTTCTTTATGATTCATTTATTATTATCTACTAATATTTATCACATAACTCAGGTTTATGATCTTTGATATTGGGGGTTATGATCTTATAATTTTATGATCACATTCTCATAAACCTATGTTCAGGTTTATGCTTAAATGTCTCCCTTGTTTACCCTTAAATAGCATATGATCTCAACCCTTTTTATGTTTACATTCCCATTTAATGAAGATATAGTTCATTTATGATATGTCTAAAAGGGGTTTTCGTATTGGATAACCTAGAGGGATAAAACTTCACTCAATTATTTTCCTGTGTTTACGTTTCAGTGTTTCTAATGGCACTTTAGTAATACTGTTGTTGGAAATCACTTTGTAATTTTTTTAAAGTATTAATCAAAATATATATAATATATATGTATGAAGATATAGTTTTTTTATAATTTTTATCTTGGAAATTTTTTAGTTAACCTTATAAATCTAGGATGTTAAAACTATATTCGTAACTATACGTAAATGTCTAGGAATGAGTTTAAGGATAAATAAAAGTACATGAAAATTTCCTAGAATTTTGGAAAAGGATAGAGTGGCTTGATTACAAGAAATACATCCATATATCTATAGTAAAAGAAGGATTTGGATCTATAATAGTTCTACCTAGGATTAAAAACTCTGAAACGTGTTCTGGGCATGACTCAGGGTAATATGGTATATGATAATGGGCCTTCCCACACACCTGGTTTGACATTAACTTGGGATTTTCTTCGGGAATTCACAATCTCAATATGAATCTTCATGAAGAATTTAAATATAATTTGGCTAATAATATACTAGTATGAAAAGTTGATTTCATCGATTAAGGAATGTTTCATGACTTAAAAATCCTATAATTAATTATTTTTATGACAATGTGTTTTTATATTCTAATAATAATTCTCACACAATGCTTTTAGTTTTAGTAAATAGTAGAAACCATAAAAAACTTGATTAATATTGAATGTGGTGGTTGATTTTTTTCGGACAATTCAAGTGGGATGATCACTAGAGTGAATGATATTTTGATAATGTCCGATCTATTTTCATGGAACATGATTAACAATGTGCACCTTAACCAACTCTCAGACTCATAATGGAAGTGAAAGAAGGAGTTCATTGTGTTTTTTGGTAATAGAGACCATATAAGAAATATTATTCAACTTCTGTTCTATCATGAAGGTTGAAATAATCCACAGAATCAATGTCTTAGAGGAATTAAGGATGTTTTGACTTTGTAAAAGAACTACATGAAGAAAGTGACTCAATGTAAAAAATGATGATTTTGATTAACGAAATGGATGAGAATATTGATCTCTCTAAGATATAATTAATGGTTAAGTGTTATATGTGTAGAATTAATGGTAATTATGAAAATCAATGTCCCATGTTCAATTATCCTAAAGAGGGAAAACAAGTTATTATGAGTAATGGTCACATTACTTATTATAAATAGACTACCGATGAAATGTGAAAGGAAAAAGGTACTGTGTAATAGGACGATGTATCCATGCTGGTGGAAAATGTATTATGTAGAAAAATAAATTATTTTATGTATTTGGATTCATGAGTTATGTTATATAAAATTTGAAATATATAATTATTGTCTTGTTTATATCATTCTTTATATATTTACAAAAAAATTAAATTGTTTTGATCGACTAGAAAATTGTTATAATGGAAGGGTGATGTCCATGGAAAACATAGGATTAAGGGAAAGATAATAATTATTATGTTATTAATATTATGATAATGTTGTTTGGATAAAGATATGTGGGATGTTAATAAGTAAATTGGATGATAATGATTACCTTGGAACTAATTAAGTAATTCTTGAAAGGTGGATTATGAGATCATTTACAATGTTTACAACATTTATGGATTTATGGAATAATTCCAATATTATTTGAATAAGTAAGAATGCATGATTTTAATAAGTATTTATTGTAATTTAGTTTATTACCATGTTTCAAGTGAATATATAAAGAGTGTATCATCATTTTTGGAATGTGATAACAAAGACATACTTTTGATATATGGGGAATCAATGTTAATCTGATTTTATGACTTTATTTTTAATGTTTTAAATTTTCATATTTCATATGGGTTATAAGGATTTCCATTAATTAAAACTATATGTTAAACATAATAGGAAGTATTTATGTATTGATATTGTATAGAAATCCTTTGTTAAATGGCTATTTAGTGATTAAAATTATTTCAAGGATATCCATCTTATTTTGGAAATTATATTAGTATGGTTTTGAAACCATACATCATGTATTTCTAGTAAGAACCAATAAAGTCCAGTAGGTCTGGGGGTCATTAAACCATGATCGAAGTATGATAAGTGTTTCATGGATACCACTAGCATACGTAACATCCTAGTTAATGTATAATTATTTTTGATAAATAAATATTTATGATGAAACAATAGCGTTAGTTTTTATGTTTAGAGATTAATATATTAATGATAATGATTTATTATTAATTTTTAATGATAAATAGTTTTAATTTTCAATATTTCATGGGACATAAGAGATGATAAATATGTATTTTATCAATTTCAGAATCAAATATAATTTATGGATATCCATTACAATATGAAATGTATTAATTTTAAAATGGTTAAAGAAGAACTTATGAATTCTATTCTATTTATAGATATATAATAAGTAAGTTTATTTCCATATTTTCATAGTTAATAAAATATTTACTCAATGATATGATAATGATAAAAAGAAAATGTGTTGTCATGATACCTTTTTTGATCTAATGTCATTTTAAATCATTACATATTTATAAAATTAATGACCCCAACTTTTCGTTAATCATTCACTTGTTTTTGATTGATGGCCACTATCACTACATATAAATATTTACACTTATCCTCTTTGTCCAATCATCACTCCCAACCAAATGATCTATTATGTTGAAACCTTGTTTTTTTACATTGGGTAACCATTATGTTTCCAACTATAAATTTTTTAGGGATGTTTTATTATCCATTATTACGATGTCAGTTTATATGAATGTAACATTCAAGTATTTTACCATGGATAACCCATATAAATTTCAAGGGAAAAATTCATTTTAAGAGGGGTAGAATGTAACACCCTAAGATTTTCAGAATTATTTTTTCTAATAACTTTTCTTTTGATGTATTGTTCAATCAATGTAAAATTGAAAATAGTCCATTTTATATTGAAACACTATGTTTTTATTGCATTATATGTAACAAACATTTAATCATCCACTACATATAACATAAATTCTAGCTATCACTACACAGAACAACGAGTTTATCTTAGGAATTGGCATATAATATATACAATATGAAATTTTCATATAATACACACAAAAATTACATAGAATACATTACACACATCAAAAAGTTTAATAGAAACAAGTTTTTATTTTTATAATTAGTTAAATTTTATAATTAAAATGTATCCATTATTCAGTGTAATTTGAATAGTAATAATTGCTTTTCTAATATTTTTTATAATCATTTTATATAAATTAAAAATATTTATGATGAAATATATACCTTTTTGTAACGTCCTTATATGTTTAATGTATAATTTTCTCAAATAAACTATTTTCTATGTGCTTTTTTAAAATATAATAAAATTTATTTTTCACACATTTAGAAATATAATTTAATAAAATAAATTTTATTTTTTAATTTATAATGAAAAATTATCTAAGGATTGATTTTTGGGATTATATTGTGAAACTTTATTTTTTTATGATTAGTGATAAATAACGGATTTTAATTCCAAATTTCGTTTTGCCAAATTTTTTTATAAGGTTAAATAATATAGTAATTTGTTTTCAAATTTTAATTAGATAATATGTTTGTCAATTAATTCAATTTAAGTCATTGTTTATGAAAAAATTGCCAAAGTTTGGATGTATTTAGTTTATAAATATACAGTGTCATCCCATAAGCGAGAATGATTTTAAATAAATTAATGCCAATTTAGTTTTTAGAATTTGAAAAAATGGTTTTCATATTTGGAATATTCATAATTTATACTTTCTATTTTGGGATTTTTTTTAGACAAAAAATATAAGTGAATGTGATTAAAATTAATTACAGCGGCTAGAAGATTTTTTTTAATAAAGTATTAAACCTTAAATTTAATACCCACAACTGCCTAGAATCTTATCCAAGACCCATTGGTTGGAAATAATTAGACCATGAACCTTCCATTCTTGAGTTTGTTTTTTTTAATGAATTTTGAAAGGTAAAAACATGGGTAAACCTACCATGTTTTCAAAATATTCCATGTGCATCCTTTCCCTTCCCTATAAAGGCCCACAAAATCTTCCTGTTATTTACACCTTTCAAACCACAATTGTTTGTAAAGTATATTGCCAATTGTCTTCCAAAAACCTCTCTATTCTTCCTTAAATCCTGCCTTTTTAATGAAATCAGTCTAATGAATTCTCTTTAGCACATACCAATAAGAGTTACCCAATTAATAGGTATTGTCTTCTCTGAATATTATTTCTTTTATTTTTTTCTTCGTCCATACACTATATTTATTAAATACTTTTACAATGAAATGTATCCAAAATATACTTGGAATATGTTATGATAGGGGTTTTACCTAGAATTACATGCGCCACTTTCTAAATGGTAAGGAAAAAACAAATTACATGTATGATGAACTTCTGCCTCATGAAATGATGATTGTTCAATTTTCCTTTACCACAACTCATGGTCAAAATTATGATAGAAACTATGTTTATATATATTATAGATTATATTTATTATGTATTTAATCTTCATTAATTATATCACAACACGTTATTTATTACTTTCCATTTTGTGTTAATATGATAATTTCATTTGAGGATATGTGAATTACTTCCCACTCAAAGAGATGTGTTTTGTTCATACAGTACACAACCTGTATTAAGGATGGTTTTAGTGAATATATATTATATATATATATGATATAATAAATATATTTTAATAATGAAATATTTTCATATATATACATATATTTATTAAACTTTATTTTTTTTCAACATGATAATAAAATAGAAATGACATTCATGTATATGTATCGCTGATCATTAACATGAATGGTGTATTCCGTTTCATACTAATATATTTTATGTATTGGTAATTATAAAATAAAATGAATATAAATAGTATTTAAATTATGGTTTAAATTTTATAAATCGTGTTATATGTTCAATGAAAATATATATAACAAATTAGGACAAATGGGAAAAACAATGTGGAATTTCATCTCACATTTTATTATACAAGTTGTTTTATTGATTAGGATGTGATTCAAGACTCATAGTAGTGGATTTTCATCTTACTTTTTATTTTTTCTAGATACAAGAATTATTCACCACCCATTCATTTTGTCTTGTGTGTATTCTAGACATGGCTGTATTATGTGATTATAATACACAAATTTGTGTCTATTTACAAATCCATTTATGATATTTATATCATGGGATTTGTGTTTCAAATTTTACCAAATCTGTAAAGAAATTTTTTCTTAATTTTCCTTCTCTGAGAGACATACCATGTTATGGAGCTATGTTTTTTCATGAGGTGAATATGATTCATTTGAAATGATATATAATTAATTTACATACATTAATGATATATTAATATTTATTTAATTTTAGTATCTAAAATGGGGAGTAATATTCAATTTTACAATGTTGTAATAGTTTACCGAAACTATCACATCGTCTTTTGAGATTGTTCATATATATTATATATTTGATGAAATATTTTGACCCATATCTCAAGAAAATTCTTGAATTTTATTATTTTATGGAAATTGTTTTTCATGTATTGTTACAACATTTATACTATTTGGTACTTAAGTTGGTGAATATGTTGTTTTCATGAAATCCCAACTTTACCCTCTCTTCAGTTGGAAAACATTGTCATTAAAAACAATGTTTTCAAAAAAGGATTTCTGTTATTATAACACTATTCTAAAAATATTATTAAAAAAATTAACCTTTTTTATTTTAGCAATTTTTCATTGGAATATTCTTTTATATTTCTAATTGAGGCATATTTCTAATGTTTTCACCTTGAAAAATGAATTTTATTTTTTACATCGAACAACATGTATAGATTTACCCACTGAAATTATTTGAAGATTTCATTTTTTGTTTAAAATGTTATTTTTTAAATAAAAATATTATAAAAATGTATTTTCAAGGAAATGGTTTTCACGATTAATTTATATGTTTTATGGAAATTTATTTTCAAAAGGTTTTATGTACTGTAAATCCATTTTCAAATAAGAAAGAATATTTACCTCAAGAATTGTTTTTAAAATATATTTCAATGTTTTTTAAATCTGTGTTAAAATAATTTTGTATATGAATTACCTTATAGGAAATGATCATAAAGTTCATTTCTTATCATTTATAGAATGTTTTATGTTTTAATTGAATAATACTTATGCAACCCATTTCACTTCCATGGATTTTGTGATTTGTAATGATGCTTCATTTCAGGGGTTATACATTCAGGAATTTATTATGAAAGCCAAATATCTCCCACAAGTTAAAATTTTATGAAATGTTAAATATACCCATTTCATTTTATGGGTTTTTATTTTATGTTTACAAAACATGTCTCTTTTTATAGGTCATGATATGATGAAGGTTTTATTATCTAATAGAACAAATAATAATGATTTCATTATGACATGGGTGAGACCTATATGTCCCTCTAATGCATTGGGTAATGAGAATTTGTATATTATCTCAAATATTAAATGGGTTGTACCCCATGCCTGAAAGAAATATGGTACAATGGTTGTACCGCAAGACAAAAAAAGATGGTTTAGGTGTTGTAGCCCGATCTTAAAAGTAAGAGGGTACACATGTTATAGCCCTAGCCTGAGAATAAGATGGTACATGGGTTATAGCCTAATCCTAAATGTAATAAGGTACATGGGATGTATCCCATGCCTAAAAGTAAGAGGGTACATATGTTGTAACCCAATCATGATGTCTGTGCATGGGTCATAGCCCAGGGCTAACATATTACAAAGGTCATGGTAGGTATCCTTGACATAATATTTTATTTTCTTATACTTATTCAAATAATTCTATGTATTGATCTATAGTTATGATTTCATGGATGGTGAATTTTATTTCATTATGAATTAAGTCTTATAAAATTCCATGTTTTAACCCCTAACTTATGTATATGATCATTTAGATGCATGGTATGTTCTTATAATGTTATTATATCATTCTCATACCCTTAAATTATTGTTTATTCTTCCACGTATCCCTTATTTTCCCTTACGAAGGTCTTGGGTTCACCACTTTCTATGAATACATCCCTAGTACATGAATATATATTTCATGTGTGATATGTCTAAGAGGGATGGTAGTATTAGAGAACCTAGTGTGATAAAATGTACATCACTTATGTACCAGTGTTTACGATTCCATGTTTCCAAAGGCACTAAACTAATATGGTAATTCGAAATCTATTTGTAAATTGTTTTTAAGGATTGCTAATAATGTTTTGTAATGTCTTTGTATGACAAGAATAGGTATCGATATTCCCATTTCACACTAATATCTATTCGATTCAAATATATTTCCCCATTTATTCATCTTGTTGTGAAAGATGCATTTGGTCCCAAGGAAATTCTTATTTGTTTTCTCAATAAATTATACCACGTATTATTCTTTTCAATTCATTCAAACATTTCATTAATAGAATGAACCCAATTATCATCTATAGTTGTATCATAAAAAACATTATGTTCCATCTGAGATAGGTAGGATATATTTGGTGATGACTTCATTCTTTGTGATTTAATTTTCACCATATAATTAGTAATGATATTCTATTTGTCAATTTGATCTCAACACTTTGGTTTTTGTGTATCTACTACTTTATTTTTATACTTTTCATTGACTAAATATTATTTTTATTTATCCTCTATACCTATATCTTTTTATGAGCATGAACCATCTCCAGAAACATCCAATTTCTCATCACTACCGAAGTTACCAAACAATTTCCCAAAGAACGAAAATACACCAGTTAAGACATAGAACCTAAAATATACAAATTTGAGATAAAACTCAAAATAAGTCTCCAATTCTAACAAAAACTATAAAATTCATTTCATATGGAAATTCATTAATGATATTTTTGATAAAAACTAGAAAAAATATATTCTAAAATATAACATATGAAAAAATTAAAAAATTACATAATCAGCTTTCAAAAGATTCACATGGTTTTCCAAAACTAAAAACACACACATTGAGAATTATTTCCACCAACCCATTCCATTTTAAACCAAAAATGGTTTTACATATTTATGAAACAACTCACTTGTTCTATTTAAAACAAATTTTCCATTTATGAAAATTTTACATTCTGAATCCTTCATTAGACCTTAATAACCATTTTGAAATTGACATTGAAATTCTAAAAATAAGCATTTTTTAAAAAAAATTTCCAAAATGATTTGAAAAATTATTTTTTCAAAGCGAAAGAGCCCAACACAAACGGTCCGTAACAATACTATAAGCACCAAATATCAAATGGAATATAAAAATTTAATCAGATATGGATTCCTTAACATTGTAAGTAGGGGAAATGATACAAAATGTCACTAGATCAAAAAACCATATATCATCAACCTATCAAGAAAAAAAATGTGGAATGGGATGTAAAGTGGATCCCTAAGACAAGATGCATATGTCCATATAATAATATGTCACTCATGATTTTGCTACAATCTTATGATGACTTCCAAAGCACAAGTCACCCATATAGCCCACATAATTTTAATTGTGATGACACACTATCCTAGACCTTCTTCCTAGCTTGAATGATGGGAAAATGGTGGCTTGTGATCCATCTAGTGAAATAAAATTATATATCTCAAATAGTACGCAGGTTCCCATGATAACGAAATAAAGTGAGGTGAAAAACATGCAATACAATATTTACTTGGAATGAACAGGAAATGAATATCCTTCACACTAAACAAAAAAAGAATATCCCCATTTTTTTAAAGAACCTAAAACATAAATTAGGAAATTAACATATAGGGGTAGAAAAAAGACACACATATTGATAAATAATAAAAAGGGGAACAAATTAAATGGTGAAATAATGAGGTTTCTTTCGAATTAATCATTTTCCAAAAAAACTCCAACCCATATTTTATCCCAAAGAATAAATCCAAACATTGAGGGAATTCAAATATTTTATATTTATACTTTGGAAATTTTTTTTGAAAAATGGAAACGAAATAATACATTTTAAAACATATCAAATCCATTCATTAACGTGGGACTTATACTTCTTTTAAATACAAAAATCAGCTAATAGACCACCATTTACTTCCTAACATTTCTATAGATCCATCAAAGAATTATCTCAAAGGGTAAACTACCCACACATTTCAAATTGAAATTTGAAATTCATAATTGAACCGCTTTATATATCATATTGAGTTCAACACCTCACATTGAAATAAAATCCTCATTAAAACAATTTTATCACACATTGATAACCAAAAATAGGTAAAAATCCAACAAACATCCTTAAAAACATTTGAAAATTCCTCTTATTAACTTCAAATAAGCTAGGAATAATAAAAAATTCTATTCAAAAAATTAAAACATGGAATTCATGAAGAAACTATTTATTCAAGGCCCAAAACAAATTTAAATGGATATAACTCATCGTAATGACATGATATATATTCATAAATTCAATGAAAATAAATTTTGAAATCTTAATAACACTTTTAATTCCCAAATGAATCAATTATATAGAAACACATACTTGGACGAAGAAGGAAGCAAACTGAAACATTCCACCTTTAATGGTGACCACACAAACATGGAGGGAGATATCATATAATAAAAATTGACACTAAAACCTAAAACATTATTTCCACTTGAACCATAATATATTCTACATCAGTTCTATGGTTAATGGTAGAATCAAAATCCATTAGAAAAGATAGAGAGTATTAGTTAATTGAGAAAGTGGAAACAATTATGAAAACCTATTGGAATCACCAAAGGATGGGAAGAAATAGAATGAGGAAGAAGTTGGGGATCTATACTGGGATCCCATGTGTTAGTATATTAAAATATGGCATAAGAGGTACAAAACCCCTATTAATTCATTGATTCAATTTTGGAAAATTAAGAATATTTTAACATCAAGCAAAGAGGTACAATTTGTATTCATGGTTTCCAACAACAAATAAACCATGTACCAATCATGCACCATCTTATACCAATTTCATGATCACTCTCATGGTTTTGATGTATTGTTGTCTAAACCATCAGACTAACATGTAATGGTGACTTCCATGTAAAAAAACATCCAAATTTATAAGGATCTCTGCAGAACTCATAAACACATATGGATGTCATAAGAACAGGTTCAGTCCCCATGACATACCCATCTGCATGAGCACCACATGATTACTACTATATGTGTGTTCTATCCATGATTCACCTCGAAAACCCTCCAAATATAAAAATTCCATCCCAAAAACCATTAGGATGTAGAAAACCCCAATAAAAGATTAAATAAAACAAAATCATTACCAATGTGATATGGTGGGTGTCACAGGCATCATTTGTTACCAAAATATTAAATATTGAACGATGTGTACCAATAGAAAATTAACTAGTGACAATATAATTTTAATTTTTTTTAATAATAATGTGGTTCCTCAGCCAAAGACCATGGAATAATTTAATGAATAGATAAAACAAAATGGTTACATGAGTCTGAAGTACAAAATCTTATTATAATTTTTAATATAAAGAGGGAGAAAATCACTATGGAAGTCATTATTACTAGTTTGGTCTTGGTTGAATACCTTGTTACCAAGAATGTCTGCAACCATGTTCTCTTCACCAAAGGCATGAGTGGAAATGAATATTATTTCCAAAAGTGAAGAAACACAATTAACCTATTATGTAGTAAGCATCCATGCAAGATGCACCACACCATTCGAAATAGCCTGGACAATAGTGGTCAAATCACTTTCAATCCAAATATTATTCCATCCCTTTTTCTTATAAAATTCAACATCATGGATCACCCCCATCATTTTTGCATCCATATATGAGTCTGTACCAAAACTACCAAATAATAATCTGTAACACCAACCAATATAGTCTCTGAAAATAGAACCACAGCTAGTAGGTCTCAAGATTCATTTAAAAGCACCATCAACATTCACATTGATCCATCCAAGATGTGGGGCCTTCCCGAATACCTCAAGAGTACTTCTTTCTTGTAGGTATAAACCATAAATACAATGTAGATGCATGATCTCAAAGTCTCTAATAGTGTTTTCACAATATGGTTTCTGAATCGAAGCAGCATATCGAATATCAATGAAAATCTATGTCTGATCTGCATTAATACTTAATGAGTAATTATTATGAATAATATCATTTACACTATAATATAACACATGTATGAGCTTAGATACATTATTCAAGAATAATTTCTTGATTATATTAGAAGATTCAAAATCTACACAACACTGTAGTTGGGAGCTGAGTGAATCAATGAGTAACCATATGTAATCAAAAATGAAAAAAATATAATTCCAAAGAGATGAATTCATAGAACACGACCAAAACCGATTGTTGGTATCTTCTCTATGTTGGTTACACATGTTACACATAGAGAAAAATTGAATCATAAAATATTGAAGAAAAACATCACTGTTGACTTTTTTATGAGACATATGATAAAAAATGTAATCCTCGAAGGTTTAATCAATGTTTTGTTAACGGATTTCAAACAACCAATGATTGAATTATAATTTTTGAAATTGTTTCTGTGAAATATTTTGGAATAGAGGACACCATTATAAGTAGGCTCCCAAATAAGGAAATATTCAGAATTGGAGTAGGGATAATTTTCAATAACATGACTCTTGTTATCCAGAATTTTGATATTTCGAGAATTCATAACATCCATTATAGTATAGTTAGTGTTATCTGGAAGAGAATTGGGAGGGAGCATGGAGATTAAAGGAGCACCCATCCAGTTGTTATGCCAATAAAGCATATAAGAGTCATTACTAACCATCCATCTAGAGTTTTTCCTGATGTTGGTAAATGATTTTTAAATGGATGGCCAGATGGAAGATGTGATATAATTCAAATTACATTTCATTATTTTAGTAATGAATATTTTTTTTGAGAAAAAAATGGAATCAGTGTTGTTTTGACGCACCCTCCAAGAGAGACTAGCTTGAAGATCATAATTAAATAGTTTAATATTATGGATGCCAAGACCACCCTTTTCTAGAGGTTTACAATAGGAATCCAATGGAATGGTCAAAATCATCCTTCCAATAGTTCTATTGTCTATAAAAATTGTTTTATGTAAAAATTATTTTTTATAGGAATACCACCAGATCATTTGTAAAACATCTGCGAGTAGACCATTTTTGATACAATTGTATATTTCACAAGAGAGATTCTTCCAGCCATAGAGTGGGATTTACCCTTCCAAGAGGAGTGCTGATTGATGATTTCATCCACAATGGTGGAAAATTAACTGGATTTAGGTAATCCCTGAATTATAGGAACACTAAGGTTATTGAAAGGGAAAGAACCAACCTTGATTCCTAAATTATTAATGGATATTATCTTTTCTATTAGAATATAAATTTTTTCCAATAATGGTTGTTTCATATGAGTCTTAGTCATAATTTCCAAATAAGAAATTGAAATTTTATAAATCATGATGTTATGAGATATCTATAAATGAAAAAAATAAAAAATTATGTTTTTTAAGAAATGTAAAAATGGAAATATTTCTATAAAATACTATTAGAAAGACAATATTATCTCTACCAGATTACATAATTTAAACCACATAGTTTTATTTATAATAATGTGGAACCGGATTATAAGATGTGATTTGTATTTCATCTAAATTAATGATGACTATACTGGAATGAAAATTTTTATTTTTTTTAATCATAATATTGAATCCATTGAAAATATTAGTTTATTCCAAATACTTGTTGAAAAATAGTTTTGTCTATTGATTAAGAAATTGAAATTTGATAATGTAAAAGATTATACAAATGATGCGTTCAAATTCATTCTTTCTATTAATTTTATCAAAAATAAATTTAAGAAACCAAATAAATAATGGGTGTTCATATAGGTAAAATTAAAAATATGAAGATACAAGACCATTTAAAGTAAAACAATTCTAAAACCAATTTTTTAATAAGTTATCTGAAATTTTGTACATTTTTAGAATTGATGTTTCTTTGAGTCATGAAAGAGATTATACTCCTTATGGTATAGGTTAAGAAAAATGAAATTTATATGTATGTAAAACTATGTTGTATTTCATGATTAATATATATAAAAGGTTTTATATTAAGAGTTATTGAAGATAAAGGTGATGATGGAGTATCTTTCATCTACCTATCATGTTGTAATAGTTAAATGTTCAAGAAAAGTAGGGTAATCATGATTTTTATATTTTATGATGTAATTATCATTGAAAATATAAACAAATTTAATGTGTTTAATGGGGATGATAGAGGGTTAAAAAATATGCATGTGAGGAATATTTTAAAGAACACCATTCAAAACATGTATAAATTGAAGAAAAAAAATTAATTATATTGATTATGATCAAACATATAATAATGGTTATATGGGTGAATATGTTTTGAGATGTAAATTGTTGTAATTTCATATTGAAATAAAGAATATAAAGGACTACTATAGAGAACCAGTAGAAAATATTTATAAGACTAATAGAAAAACACATTACATCTCTACTATAATATTTTAAACTAAAAACTATATTTGAATATATTAATATCAATAATTTGTTGATATAAAAATTTTTGTGATGATTCAACTTTATAAAATATATAATTTAAAGAATTTCATAAGGACAAGTGTTAAAAATATTTGTATCACTTAGAGGGTGTTTATAAAAATGATAAATCGAAAAGATAAGGTATTAAGAAACATGGAAATGTTGGGTAGAAATTGGTACACTCAAGTAAAATGAATAAATTTTGATGATACTTCTACTGTCGTTTTAATTTTGGAAATAATTAATATAATATTTATAGAGGTTTCAGACAATATTTATAAAGTATATCAACTAGATGTTAAATTACCTATTCAACGTGGTGAAAATAAAATGTAAGTGTTAATTGAAACCATTATAGATTAATTCTTGATGTTGGGGGTAGTATTGTTTAAAAACAATGATGTCCTATGAAGCTCAAAATAGGATCCCATATCTAGTTACCAATGATATGATGGATTCCAATAAAAATGAGATTTTCCAAATTTAATATTGAATGAAACATATATGTAAATTATTTAACAATAGGAAAACAAATTTTTATAGCCTTTATTATAGATATAAATTTTTTATGTGAAAATATATGTATTTTAAAAGATTTTTTTAAAAATTATGCATAAATAGGTTTAGATATATTTACACAGACAAACTAAATTGATTCAAGGATTAAAAATTTAATATAAAGTTGATTAAATATTTTTCATAATTTTGAAACATGAAGGAGTGTTTTTGAGAACAATAGGAATGTAAAATTCAATAGAATCCCCCACACCAATTTTGAATGGTAATAAACTAAATAATGAGTAAATGGTATGAATTATTGGGAAAAAAGATTAGAAGATTAATTTGATTCTTGTTTTATTTGAATTTAGGAAGAAATGACATAGACTATATGTTGATACTCTATAATGGGAGCTAGAGTATCCCAAGGGAGCCACACATGATAGGAAAAATAGTTCTGAGATATGTGAAGTGATTGCAATATATGGTGTTTTATAAAAATTTAAAACATATTAAAATTTTCCTATAATCAATTATATTGAATTTTTATGTGATACTAAAAATTGAATATCCACATCCTGTGGGATATTATTCATTATCGAGTTATATGAGATATAGTATAACAAGAAATAAAATTTATTAACAATGAACAAGGTATAAGGGGTGTATATGGAATCTATAAATGTATAAACACTGTTTTTATGAATATAATGGTATTTATTATATTAACTTTTTTAGAAACATAGGCTATTTAGGATATTATAATGAAAAAAGAGTGAATTATATCATTCAATGAATCTTATAAAAAACATTAGATCCAAACAAATAGATATAAAGTACCATTTCATTAAATAAATTTTGAAAAATAGAGAAATAAAGAGGAAATACATTTGACCTTGAAAAAATTGTAAACATCATCAAAAAAGATATTATAAGAGATAGTTTCCATATGGTGAGGCTGAAACTCCATGTCCATCGCTCTCATAATAGTTGATTAAGTTTATAAATAATCACAATGTTCTTTTGTTTTTCATGAGAATGGATCAGTTATAGTGACATTACCTTTATCAAAGGAGGAAATTTTGAATTGAATATGTTGTGTTCACTACATGGAAATCAGAATATATTTATTTTGATTAATGTGGGAGAAATATATAATGGAAAATGGTATATGTAAATTGATGGGTGGATTCATTTATGTTAGATTTCCACACATTCTGGAAAACATGAAATTATATTCTCTAGAAAATATTCCCATGTTTTATGATGTCTGGAATATAACTTAAGTGATAGGTTATAATTTTATGATTACCATATTAGTTGATTATTTATAAAACTAATTGGGATATATTTGTTGTTAATATGAGTTTACATACAAAAATTATTATATTTGTGTTCTATTATATTGTATTTTTTGATGTTTTGAATTTATTTTCCACCATGGTTGAGATTCTATTATGTTTTTTGTGATGTAATAAATGATTTTTTGGAAAGATATTTTATTGATTCCCAGAGTATTGACATATTTTTGATGTAATTTAATTTTAAATTTAGAAATTCATGAATTCATCTTAAGTGTGGATTTTTGGAAAAGGATATTTGTATGATTGTTTTTTATATATGTATTATTGTTTTGGAAACTACATATTTTAAATTTCATATAACTGTATGTTTGTTTTTTTATTTTTTAATGTCTTACGTAAAATGTGTATGAGTCATTAAAAACTAGAATATGAGTAATGAGGATTAATTGTCAAAATTCCACTTTTTCATAAATATCATGTCACACTTACAAATGTGTAATGATCTACAAATGATTTCTTCCAATAATATATAAGTGTTAAATATTAGTATATGTCATACAATAAAAAGATATTATTATACATTTTAAAAATTGAATAGATATTTTTGGTGATTTTTAAACACAAATGGAAATTGATTTTTTAGGTACTATAAGATGATCACAATAAGATAAAACATCATATTTCTAATATTATTCAATAGATTTCATGTGAAAATTTAAAATATTCTATATTTATTTATATTTTTCTAAAAATAAAATGGTAGGTTTTTTATGTATTCCCATATGCATTTTTCTGAATTATAATCCCAATAAATTAATACGATATTGTAAATATGATGATTCAATGATTTAATGGTTTTATAACAATCATTAGTACAAATTATATAGTGATTGAATATATTTTTTTGATATTGATGTTTAGTATATTGAGTTATTATATTTTTCACTATCGACCAATTATTCATTTCACAATACGAATAAGATAATTTTTTTACTAAACATTGTTAATGAGATGATTAGTGTAAATTAATGTAAAAAATATATTTTTTGTTTTATTTATTATGATTAATCATGATGAAATTTATGAAATCAAATCTAGTGTTAGTTTCCTAGAAATAAAAAATTACAAAGTTTAAATACACAAGATAAATTAAGTCAATTAATGGATACAATATTTAAACGATTGTGGTGTATGAATGTGTTTCATGGAAATTATTATAGAAAGTAGATCATGTTGGTTCATGGTACTGAATGAATAGTTGAATATGATTATCATGAATTCATTATACCTTGTGTTTTTTAGTTTTGGAAATTCTATGAATTATGAATATTAGAATTGGTTAAGGAATGATATCCTAGTGTGACCTATATAGCTATGAAGAAGATGATGAAAATAGATATAGATCTATAGGGAGTGTATTTTATACAATGTTAAGAAACCATTATATACAACTATGTGAAATCAGGAATCCAAATTATTAGAATAAGAGTCCTTGTATCAGGGATAAGATCATTATTAAAAAAATAAATTGAGTGATCATATTGTTTTTTAATGTATTAGAGGAACATATTGGATGGTGATATCTATAAATTTCTTTGTAACTAGGACCTACACTATATTATTCATATTATTGTTTATATATAAAGGTTCTCATTTTGAAATTTCTCAGTTTAGTGTTACTCTATATATACACAATTCAATTATATGAAAATTTAGTATGCATGTACATAATTATTATTATAGAAAAAAATATGTGGTTGGGTACCCTCACCACGCACAAAAGTATAAGGTTCCAGCAAGAATCCAAACATGCAAAAAAACATAGTTTAGTGTATCTTTTTTCATAAATTAGTTAGTTTGATAGTTTTTAGTTGTGTAGATCAAAAAATAATTGGAAACATATATTTATTATATTTTTTCTTGTAAAAACTAGGTTTAAGTTCTTCTCCCATACCACATTCTCAAGGGAGTTATCCTATAAATGGAACCATATATAAATGTATAACATAACTGTGATCTTTTAAAATCGATGTCAATACACATTCTGTAATCATAATTCATTATAGATTATATATACACATACATATAATTCCATGTCTATAGAGTGTAATAGCTTGGGAAAATAGAAATACATTAGTATGATTTATAACCAATATGATATGAGAGATTATAGTACAAACACCAATGTAAAATATTTAGTTAGTATATCTAACCCATGTGATTGAGCATATTAAATGAAAAGACATTATTTACAGATAATAACAAAAAATCATTAAAATGTAAACTATCAAACTAATTAAATGTGATATAACTGACATCTCGTAAGAATACCCAACATCGATCACTAGACACTAGGAAATTAATAATCCTATAAGCTCATAAAAATCATTAATATACATCAATAATAATTATAATATATTTTTATAAAAAAAAGACAATTTATATTATCCTATAATCAGTTCTACATTATAATAAATATAAAAGTATATTTCTATGTTTCTTATATTCAAAATATCAATCATTAGTTTCAGTTGTTTAAACAGATTATTTTCAGAGATATTTACATAATTAACATCATTTTATAATATTTCAACACTTGAAAATAAATGGTAGTCCTCATTAATTATTATATTTAGTTATTCAACTATTTTATAACATTAGGGTACTAATAATCAACTACAATGCTAGAAAAAATGGTATCTCCTTAGATAACATAAGAAAAAGAAATCATGAATAGAAGAAAAATATTGAAACTAACCATCACTATTTTAATAAAAATGACACCATATAATCACAATCACTTTCCTATATCAACCAAACTATTCCCAAATAAGCTAAAACCATCATCCATGACAAAATTATCAAAATATATCAACCATTAACATTTCAATTCACCTAGTAAAATGTTTCATTTTTAATAAAAAAACGTATCTAATAATCTAAAATTGAAGGAATAAAAACAATAATTCTAGTATTATCAAATCTCATTAAAAAATCAACACAACTAAAAAGAATATAAATACCACATGAGAAACATGAACCACTCAATAGTGGCCATAAAGTTCAATTCTAGAATGTACCCAATTTTCATACCATAATGATTTCACTAATTTATTTTGAATAGGTTTTTAGGGACCAAATATAACAATTCAATAAAAACTAGAACCATTTAATAATAAGGTACATACTCATTGAAATGCGTTACAACAATAAAATATCACATGAATTTTCATTGAAATTCATTTTTCAATTGATAAATAACCATTATTCTTACCAAGTAATTAATTATTGAAAATTTTATAAGTGATAGTAATCATATGGAATCATAATAACATACTAACAAATAATATACTATATAATGTAACATAAAAACATTAACATAATCATTACATTTTTTAAAACATGATTCCCAACTAAATTTCATAAATTTCATATTCATTATATTTATTAGTTTTATTCCAACTCTTTAACTTTTAAATACTATAACATGATAATCAAACATATCCACATAAAAAATTATTTTTGGTCATGAATCCTCATCCTCGATACAAATTATAAAGCATCATTGAAAATGATTGGATAAAGAAAAGGAATAAACTATGAAACATCATCAGTAAACCCTAAAACATAACCATATCATGCAATATGAAACATCAATCAATCATCACATAGAAATAGAAAAAATTAAAAGAATTGGAATTTTATATCTTCAGTAGATAAAAACAACGAAGAAAAAAGGAAATAATTTGGTGGAATATTGATTCCTTTGATCAATGATAGTCATTAATTAAAGAAAATTTGTAAATATCAATCACCTAATCTGAAGATCAAAAAACATGCTCCCAAAATCACATAGGGGTTGAGAGAAGGCTAATAAGGAATAAATTCTAGAGGCACCCCAAACAAATATATATATATTTTCAAAACACTATTTCACAAAATTAAATTTATTCATCCCACTAAAATAATCCCATATCCAAATATCAAAGTTAAATCCCATCACATGGTTCCCTCCATTTCCCACTACCAATGAATAATATTTTTGATGTGAATAATGCGGTTCATAGAATTGTAAAAAGTGTCATGAAAAGAATCTAGAACACCCCAAAAAAATGGAACATTTTTTGGATTTATTAAGAAACATGATAAACCAAAAATTTATGCTCATGATGAATTTTATTCCTCACGCCACAGTGAATCCTACATGGAAAAACCATGGAACTAAATAAACTAGGAAATCATGATAGAGTTCATACATTTAAGAAATAATTAATCACTATATGATATTCAACTGAACCCAAATCTGATTAAATAAATCAATTGAATCCTTACTTCCACTATAATACTCTCTAATCCCTAATGGGTCCCAAATAGGACAAACCATATATAATACCATTATGTATGAATGATATAAGATCTCTAAATATATGATTTTAAAAAAAATCACTCCCAAACTAATAAAACCCATATAAATAGAGAAAAACTATAATTATCATAACATACTCGTGAAATGTGACATACCTTAGGGTGAAATATAATCATCAAATTGTTTTAAATTAGAAAAACCAGCCAAATATCTTCCATCACCATTAGTACTACCACCCGAAAACTTGAATGTTCATTAATTCCTAAGAAGTGAATGTATATTTGTTCAGAAAATTTGGTCCCTTTTATTAGATACCTCAAAAATGACTCTAATCTATTTGAATAAAAACCAAACCATGGATGGAAAAAAGTAGTCACATATATACAAAATGCATGATACCACCCTAAAAGAGATCTCATTGTAACATGAGCATAACTTGACCATTATAAGGGAACATAAATAATTAAAATTGTATCGACATCATCTCATCAATCATACCTTGGTTATATTTATCATATCATTAAATCCTAATTTAAACATATTTGAGTAACTAGTGTGAATTTATTACATACATTAACAAGTACAGACTACTATGCTACAATGTTTTAATATTGAATGAATCTATGGAATATCATGGCCTCAAAAAAACCTTCTTCTAACTATCCTGAATCTAAATGGGGCATAACCTAAATATTGTATTATCATCGACCACTAACTACCCCGATTAATTTCATAGTACTCATTATGGAGATACGTAATATATTTTAACTTATGAAAAACATTCTGGATCTTTTCCATTTGTGGTGGAAAGACTAATTGATATGTAAATTCTGATATGAGATCCAATACATTAAGAGTGAAAAGAAAAAAAAGCTAATAATTCCTCACATGACAAAAAAATCAATAAAATTTTAGAGGTTATATTCTAAAGAATAAAAAATCTTATATTTTTAACTATATAGGCTACATTCAATTAACATAATTGGTCCTCTCATGCCCAAGTGTCAACTTTAACAATTCAAGAATCACCCTCCCCTTCTATAGCATACTGTGCACCAACTCCTATTTGAAAATTGTTGAATCATTATCCCTAGTCCAATATAATGGAGATATCAAATGTTAATTAAATATTTTTTCTATTATATATTTTCCAATGGTAAAGTGATATAGTTTATTATTGGAAAACTCAACACAATATAGTTGTTTCACCCATATAACTCCAAAATCCAAGATGCATGGAAAAGTATCTAATTTCTAGTAGGCCATCTCAATTTCGGGGCCTTGGCTCCCTAAGGTATGTAATTGAGAATCTCTAGTTGAGAATGTAGGATCAATTGTTTGATGACCTTTTTGATTAAATCATGCTAAAGAACACCCAATTATTTAAACTGATTATAGAGTAAGAGGAGAAGGAAAAATCTCAAATTACGTGGTCATTTTCCTCAAACGACTGTTGGAGATCTCCTCAAGGATTCAATAATTTCATGGAGGAATATTGAAGATGGAGTGGTCAAATTATTTTCCATGATAAATATAGTGTCGATTTCCTATCGCATTGCTCAATAAGGAGTTCTGAGGTTATTGAGGAATCCTTGAAAAACACATGTGATCATTCCACTTAGAGTACATGGGATCCCCAATGTCACCCAGAAGGATTCACATTCACAATTTTTATGGGTAGGTGTAAAAAAGTTATAACCATATCAATAATTGGAAAAACTGATTTCATTCATTCTGGGGCGTGATCACCTTGGTTAACTATGTTCTAACATCAACCTCGATTCATGTTCTCTCGGTCTGTATGTTTCCAAAAGTAGTTATCAGTGAAATTTAAAAGATATTTATCTTTTTCATTTGGGACTCCAATTCTAATGGGAGGTTTCATTAGTAAAAATGGGCGAGATTAACCAAAAACTTGGATGAAGCTGGTGTCAAACATATGTATTCCTCCAGAATGATGCACATCCTTCAAGGAAATTTGTCTTGGGGGTAAATGATTGGTCAGACTCTCTAGGGAAGATTAATAGTTAGCAAGTATGGGAAAGACTTTAGATACCTTAGGGGGAAGGTCTGTTGTTGTTCAGGTTTCCCTCATGATCACATTCTATTTCTCCTATATAATTCTTGTTGGATAATTGGAATTGGAAAAATAGACTTCTAGATTCACAACTAGGTAGGCACGGGGCTTAGTATTACAGAGTAACCAACTCCAAGAATTTATTTTTTCTTTCTAGAAACTACCCATAGTTTCCGGATGATGTTCTAAATATCCAGCACTGGGTACTTTTCTAAATAATTTAACTAAATGAAGAACCCAAATCATATGTATTCTCAAGTACTGCATCTATTATTTTCTCATCGAAGGCATACCAACATGATTTATATATCTAGGTGGTGAAATATTAATGCATAACTATTATAAGATGTAGTGAGATCCCAAAAAAATATATTTTTTGATTTTATATGTCATATTAGGAACCACAAACAACATATGGATTAGGAAATAAAACAGAAGGGTGTTACGTTGTTCTCAAAATTCTTGTCTTTCATGAACCCTAAAGAATATACATTCCACCACATATTCAGTGAATGTGATTGGGATTTTATCATATGGATGATTCTATGAGCATTCACATGGATAATGGATCTTGATTTCACTACTGAGGAGTTCCTTAATTTTTTGTTTAGTGGGGTTACATGTAATAAAACATAGATTAATGCTATATTCATCCTCATGACAGCAAGATTTTGTGCACATGGGAAGCTAGAGACATAGCTCAACGTGATGGTGTTACATGTTTGAATCAACTCCAGGTTGTCAGAGAATAGGGTTTGGTGGACCACTAGAACCTCACATTAAATTTTAGGATTCATCTCTGGCTTTATGGAACATTGTATAACTGTGATTCCCTTCACCCTCAAGGAAGAAACCGTCTCTTTTAGGCCAATGGATCAGTTAGTGTCCTACCCATAATAGTTTCAATCTGAAAGATGATGGTTCTTTCATCTATGGTATTATGCATGGTAGATGCGTTGTTCGTGACTCTTTTGGATCTATGATATTACCTTTTACTGCATCCAATAGATGAGGTGATTCTCTAATGGCAGATGCTTCTAACATGTTTTACAGATGTATATTTCCATAGGGAATAATATTGAATTGTGTGAGGTTTAGACAAATTCATTAGGCACACATCTTGCATTTCTATAACCGATTTATCTTCTTAATCCAATTAGCTATCATTCATAATGTTTTAAATCCCTTATCAAAGACCATGTTACCCAAATCAACATAAGGAATAAAGGTAATCAAGGGTAATATTTCTAGACATCAAATGTTAATATTATTGGGCCAATAATTTTTTCATTGTTTTGGGCTCCCTACCTTCTTGATATTGGGATATTATCAAAGGTGATTCCCAAGGGTCGCATCACCTTAGGCCACCCTGATCATGTTTCATTCTCTATATGACAAGTTAAAACTTTAATAAAATAAAATTGGTTATGGTTATAGAATTTGAAAAGCATTTGACGATTTTTTATGGTTAGAATCAACCCTGAAAAATGATATGAAAATATTAAAGGTCTCAAAATCAGAAAGGATGTCTTGGTTCTATATAGAGGTATCAATATGAGGATGGTCTCTCTACCTGGCATCTGACAAATGAAAGAGATGCTTTGTATCCAAGTACATCATTTTCCATCTACAATAAATGATAATTTTCTTATTGCTGGGAACATCCTTTTCCAGATCCTACAAAGGAATAATCAATTGTGGGCAAGGTTATCCTTTTTGATCCCATAAATAAAAAATCCCAATTTTCAATGTAGACTTCTAGAAATCTTGGTATATAGTATCATCCATGACATTTAAAATTCAAGGGTGATTCGAGAGTCAGATGAAGAATATGATAGACAGAAAAGGTATGTGATAAATTTGTTTTCAGCATGTATCTTCATCACATAATACTATTTATGAAACTTGGATCACCCAACCATATACATACTCAAAATCCACTACAAACACAATTCCATGAACCATTTGTATATGACCAACTAGATGGCCACAAACCCATGTAGAAAATTTCTATGTGGAAGGAACCCCAAACCATGGAAAACATTATATATGAAAGGACCCAAAATTCATTTATAAAAATGATATGCATAGGGAGCCCAGATCTGTTCAATAAAATACTACCTAGAAGGAATCCCATCCCACATAGAAAAATGAAACAAGGAAAGGGGAATATTTGGTTTTTATACTTTCCTACACTCATTGATTTCCTTTTTTGTAGATTTTCTCTCCATATTATATCATCCATGAACTATCCTAATTGCTGACTTCATTAACCTACTTTTTTGATGCTTTAAGTCCTTAATGGGATGCATAACAAGGTATCTAGCAAAGTCCTCTCCCAAAGCCAATCGATTTTAATGATCTAATTGATAGGTACAGTAACATTCCTTGTTGATTATACATTCTTGTGGTATATGATGCTATATTGGTAACATAATTACCAAGGGGAATCTTCATAATTTTCTCATTCATACCTTCCCATTATTATTAGGGTCCTAACATTGAAGGTAGGAGCATGTATCTCCCTATTTTATATAGGTAGGGTGTCCACCTATATTTTTTGTTGATAAGGGATGATGCCTATTCCTCTTATCATTTTCTCTAAAATCTAAGATATAGAATCCCTCAATGAGTAAGGACATAACCTATCTTGCAATATGTGATACCCCTCCCCTATTTTATCCCCTAGGTTATGCAAAAAGGGATGTTATGTGCATATATAGGCCATTTAAATCACCCATAGCCCCAGATTCATCCACTAGAAGATGACGTAGATTATACGAAATGATAGGCCTTCCACTTCCACTTGTTTATCACACCAAGAATAAACCACATGAGCATAGATGTGAGTGGTGATAATTTCATCACCATGATCAAATATTCACCAAATGATCCTCCCTCCAAGGTGTAAATCCGATCCATGGTACTATATTCTTGAAGGTCAATATTCTGAGTGAGACAAAACCTTCAGAGTTCCATATTCCCAATGAAGTAGTAATGACCCTCATATTCAATATAAGACCCAAACTTCTGAACTAAATGATATTTGAATCTCAAAAAACTGGAATATATAGGAAGCCTCCCTGTGGTCTAAACCAAATAACCCAAATTGCACCAAATGTTCTCTAGATCATATCCTGTGTAGGGATGCATCAAACTTAGAAGGCTATATTCTTTCTGACCCCCTTCATCACCATCCTTATTAGTCTAAATTCATGATAAGATCATACCCCTCATAGAATACCACATCTCTTCTAGGTCTCTGGTGCCGCTTTGGCATAAGTTCCATACTAGACTTGACTAAGAACCGTCTTCCTAGAAGTCATTTCTACATGACATTAAAATTCACAGTTTGGACATCATCACAAGACCATAAAATGTATAGTGTGTCCCATTCAGTTGAACCAAACTTCATGGGTTTTAATTCTATTCATAAAGTAATGTAGGAATCCCAATTAAGAGGGATGATTCTGAAATAAAAACAATTCTAGTCTTACTACATTATTTTCAATTATAGAGCGGACCATTATGTGTCCTAAGAACAAAATCATGACGAAAGCCAATATAAGAATCTATAATCCACTTATAAATAGTTCTATTAATGTATAACCCTATATAAATACATATGATTCAAAATTCATTACATTGTTATGATATGTTTTTAACATAATTGTTACGTACCATGTAAAATTTTATTTAATAATGGATTCGTGAATATTTTAAAAATAAAAAATATAAGAGATTCATGGAATTGGAACTACTTCTCCTTAAAAGGGTCGGATAAGCTCGACCTCTCATCATCTATATCGATGTGATTTATTAATTTTCATTGGACAAGATCCCCAATTATCTCATACCATTGTAAAGAAGGACTACTTATAGTCATGGATGTGAGATCCATTGGTTGTTTCAGGTTCCCTGAACACAACATGTTTGATTCTGAACCATTACAGATGGGTGAAAAACCAAAATGGTGAACTTAGTGTTATTACATAACCAAGGTGATATTCTTTACCACATGTGAGGACCCTTTCACACTCTCTCAAAATTGGAGTGGGACGTACATGGATCCAAAATGATTAATTACTCATGTGGTCATTTACTGAGATGTTTATTTGATGAGGTGTCTTGTTTATGACTATCATATATAATATAAGTACATTCAATAGAAATCCCTTAGATCCAAATGGTGTCTCACCTATTTGATGAGATGTGTCCCTTTACTGTTGTTCAATATGGATCATCATACAATAAAATGTGATTATCAAGGGCCTAAATCCTTCCTCAAAAGTTTTCAAGTAGACATATTCAATAGTACCACCTCAATGGTACTCTCCAGACATTAGAGGCTCTGCAATATGCACTCATGTTCACAAATCCACACAAACTATTGGCTCAACGATGAATGGTGTCCAATAAGTCAGTGAAACTAGTATATGTCTGAAATTGTTTCAAGATACTATTCCCATAATGAAATAATATATTTTTTCCTTTCCTTATGGAGGCTCATCTAGTTGTCTCTAGTGATATCATCCTTGCCACCCATGGTTATAGCATGCGGGATCCTGCTAGTAATCTCTTCATCCACTCTCACATGACCTAGTATCATTTCCATGAAGAGGGAACATACAATTGGTCTTAAAAACAATTCATTTAGACCTATGCCCCAATGGTGGCCCACAATGTGAATTAGTCAAACAAATTGGGACCAGAAAATATTCTTATCCCAACTAATGATGCCCACAAGCCAAATATTATAGAAAACAATAAGAAATTGAAAATACCTACACATAAATATCTTGAATACCAGTCAAATATGTTGGAAAAAACATGGAAATGAAAATAAATACTCATATATATTAAGACTTCCAGTCAAATATGAAAAAAATGAATAAGAAGACTAAAATCTGTTTCCATACAATAAGCATATGAAAATAAATGTTCATTCATATCAAGCCTTGTGGTTAAATTTGGAATGAGACAATAAGTTTTTTCAAATACATTCTCATACATATCAAGCCCAGTTGTGAAATATGGTAGAAAAAACTAGAAGTTGGAAATCAATACTCATTCATATGAATCATTCCCATCAAATGTAGTGTACAATAACGAAAATATTAAAATATATGCTAATTCATATCAATTTCCCAGTCAAATATGATGAAAATCAATTATCGTATGAAAAACCTTTCTCATGCATATCTTATGACGCCCGTAAAAAACATAGCTAATTAGGGGACTTAGTCAACATTTATGGGGTATGAGATGAAGGAAAACTCATATTCATACTCAATCATAAGAAGAGGTATATATCACTTTCCCACTGAGGACATTTCATAGAACATCATGGAAATAATTTAAATTCAGACATCAATTTATGACAACATCCAATAAAACTTCAGAGATGTGATAACATCAATGAAAATAATAATTATTTAGCTACACGTCCCCAAATCCGCAACTTGGTTTACTAACCCATAAAATGGGATAGTCATTCCGGAGAAGTTTTACATCCCTAATCCCATTGAGGAGGGTTATCAGAAAGGTTCTTTGTTAATTTAAAGTTTGATTGGTTTTACATGTCCATTCCAATAGAAGATCATCATTCCATTTCAAGGGCCACTTCAGAGCGTAAATATAACCCCTAAAAATTATCCAAATCGTTTGGAATGATTATAAATTAGAACAAGAGTCTCTAAACCCCACTCCGATGCATAATAATTTCAACCCAAAACATGAGGTTCTGGCTTCCGATGGGAGAGCATCAGAAAAATACGCCGCCCAGGGATGTTAAATATTTCATAGTAGACACATGACCCTAATTTGTTAATGGATAGAGTTCTTGAGGTGATGATAAATTTTTAAATAGTGGCCAATGATCATGATTATATGTTTCCAAATTATTGAATTGGAAGTAATAGTCATAAAGGTCCTCCCTAAAAATCATCAACCAATTGTTCTGGAGGCCCTTCCCATAATTTTTACCATATATAATTTTCTTTTGTGCATGATCTTATTGATCATTAATTATAATAATTTGATGATTTCCATTGTATACCTCCTCATATCCGAATGATCTACATGTAAGAAGTTACTCCCCTTATCGAATCAAATATAAGAAATACAACATATACTGAAGCTCATTGAATGATTAGGTCAGTCATCATTGAAACCATATCCTTGAAAGGTGAAATTCATTCTCAACCAGATGATGGTCCTCTAAAAATGGACATCCACATAACCCCCATTGGATTGATTCTATTCCAAAGACACGCCTGTAAGCCATGATTATTCTAAAAAAACATCATGGATGTTTCCTTGTTGGTTTGATCAAGTGGAGGAATAACTGGTGGAAGAACAGAAAAATACATTACTTCTGAGAAGTCAACAGGCCAGGGACAATATACCCGTTGTGATTTGTCCCTAATATTTATCTTAGTTCAAAACTTCAGTGGTACTATCAGAAGAGTTCATACAAGACATCCATATGAATCACTTGAAAGCTCTCTACCACCTAAAAGAGAAGTTCCTACCTTAAGATCGTTATAGAGACCATGTTATAGTATTGTGAGATTTTTATCATTAAGTCGACTTTGAATCCATTCCAAACATATAAATACCACAATTAGGTAAGAAGAATAAATATCATAAATAATCATTCCTTTATGCATTATATGAATTACATTTTTTTAATCATCATTTCAATTCCTAGTGTTTATATCCAGGGATAGGGGGAACATGGAGATTTTAATTTAACCTTATGTCCTATTTAGAACTAAACAACAAAGCTTGCGTCCTTCAATGACATTTCTCTGTGGGGGGGGGGGGGTATCAAAAAATACACTCGCATTGTAATGATGGAAAACTATTCAGGTATCATTCATGAATAAGTATCAAAAGTGTCAAGACCAATGAGATTATGACATCAAAAAAGTTCTAAATTAGGAGACCAATAAAAGTAAGAAAACATCTCACTTATTGGAATCCAATCATCAAGCACTAGAAATGTAATTAGAAGAATAAGATTCATGAGAAGATCATGAATTGCACCCATCTAATTCTTAAATAGATATTCAAAAGATCAAGAGACAGATAGAAGTATTAGAATATTATGTAGATTGAGATTAGCCCTTTCCCGTTGAGATATGGCAATTTTTTATAAAACATTCCCCTTCAATGCAGAAACATTTTGCGTGAGGACTAAAAATGTAAGACCAGGGGAACACCAAACAATAGGTCTAGGGAATGATTTTAACTTCACCTAATATTTGAGGAATTGTTTTCTTTTACATTATGAGAAACACTATGAGATTAGGTCTCTTTATTCAACCCATATAATAACACACTCCCCTCCTAAGGAACACACATAAAAATGCATTCAGGTGGTTCCCTATGAACAAATCTTTACCAAGAAGCACAATGAGGATCCCAAAATGTTCGAATGAGCTCTTGTAATGGTATGAAAGAACCCGCTAATCATCTAATTACCCATACAAAACCTAAAATACAATATTTGTCTATATATTTCATGGGAATCACTAATTCAGATGAATCTTAATATGATGGAAATTTTGAGGAGAAATGAAAGGATGGTTTCTTTAAGAAAAACATCAACACTGAGGTAAATGAGTAATCTATATGAACTAGGAATCAAATTCTCACCAAAATCATTGAGACTGTGATTATTATTCCACCATTAACCCCTCAGTGATTTTACATCAAGGTGATAGGTAAAGGGCCGAACTCTTCCAATCATTTATCAGGATGATACAAAGTAGACACATTAAAAGAATGAAATTCCAGATATTATCTAGAGATATGGGAGTTGGTGTTGTAAATATAGAATTCCTCATGTGAAAACTTTTCACTGGGTATGTCATTATAGAAGTACATCATCTCACAACCATACGTGATACCCCTCAACTAGAGAGGATCATGATACTAGTGTGAGTAATGCCATAACACCTGTATAAACCTATTATCATGCCTCTAGTTTACCAATAACTTTCAATGTAAGTATATCATGAATTCCCTCCATTAAGGAGACATTTATAAAAAAATTAGGTGAACTGTCAAAAGATTTAGCCTATCAGAATCTAGACACATATATTGTTTGAGACAGGTAATTTTACACTTCATATTTCCACTCCTTTAAAGGTTGTATTCAAACAAAGATTCATCAAGAGATTATCAATACTATCAAATCATGATAATATTGATTGGATGATTTGGATGAATGAAGCACAATAGTTTATCCAGAACATAATCCTTACACTAAATTGATGACCAAAATCCTACCCTCATCGAATTTAGGGATCCCTATGTTTCTAGTATTCAATGGATCACGAGACTCGGATCAACATATGATACATTTTGTATCCATTTTTTATCCCTGTATAGGAACCTACAAAATTATAAGTAGTGAATCTTCGATAATTCATGAAAAACATGCATGTTTATTACTTTATATGGTACACCAATATTCCAGTTCAGTCAATAATGTGTTGGGACAATATCCCATAGATGCTTCTATTTACATTTAGTTGAATTTTGAAGAATAAAATTATCCTTGACCTTTGGAACTATAACCACAGATAGAAAGTGATATTCATGGATTTAATTTCTAGGTTGAATGATCTGACATTATCCATGAACCTAGAGCTTCCCAAAGTGGACTTGATTTCACTCACAATAGAGACCCTCTATGAAAATATAAAAATGACTCTCATCAGGTAACATATAAAGTTGTATTTTGGTATCTCTATGTATATTCTCAAATAATGGAAGAATATATATTGAAAACAAAAATCATGTACCGAATTATTCCATTAAGGAAGATAATGGGAAATGGGGAGGCCAAAACTGTCACACTTAAGCTTGCATCTATACTATCTCAGACTCCAAAACCCACACAATATCCTTCATCACCCCCTGAGGGTTAATAAAAACACCCACATCATCTAGATGAGTAGAGGGAAAAATGTGATGTCAATTTAAGTTTTGAAGTAATTAAATTTATTAATTCTAATATGATCTAGTTTGGGTATACTTTATAGAAGTTATGTAAAATGATTTACTTTTCTTCCCAGAGCCCATGAGTCTCAACTAGGTAGGTCTTGATGATAATCAAAATATGATCCCCTTTTTCAAGAAACAAGGGAATATTATTACAGAATTCTTCATTTCCATACACATCATATTGAAAATTTTAGACACAAAAAAATTATTTTTGTGAAGGCTCAAATAAAAATAACATATATTTTCTCTATTACACATGAGGAAGATGGTGAGTAGATATAATTTTCTAGGAAATAAAAAATAAATATTGGATATTATATTAAATTATGGAAAACCAAACACACTAGTGTTACCCTCCAAATATAAATGAAACAACCAACTATGCTCCTTGAAGATTTAGTGGTGGAACTACCGACTCTATATGCATCAGTCATCCAAAATCCGGAATTATGAAAAAAACATAGACATATGGTAAGGGAGAAAACATGGGAAGATTAATCTATGACAATAATAATGTTTTATTTGACTATCACAGACATTAGGCATTCATTTTATAGGCCACAGGTGCCACCATGGAAAACGGTACCACTAGACTTGGTCATCTAGACAAAATCAAAAGAGAATGAGGAATATATATTTAGTTTCATTGTTTTAATTAATTTAGGGTATAACTTATCTAATTATGACCGTGATTATGCAATAAAAATTTCCGCATCAAACTAGGGAACTAGAGGAAGAGGCCACAAGATTCTATTATATAGGGGAATAAAGAGTCAAAGTAGAAATCCAAATTCGATCCACATCCCTACACAGACTGTTAGTTCTATGAAAACCCGTAGAAACCCCATTAAATGAATCAAAATATAGAAGGGAAATCCCCCATCATATTCAAAAATATTTCATGGTCTGATCATTCTAGATTATCAAATAGAGGGTTTATATGTGTCTGATCACCCTCAGAAAGAAGGAAAACCTATTTGGTAAAACCTGACCAAGAACATGGAAAAAATCGCCTCCTATTTTGAGAGTTGATCCGCCCAGTTGAAGTACAGTATATCCTATAGCTCATTTTAAAGTGTATCATGATGCTAGTAAACACAATATTTTATACCATAAGTATGATATCATGACCCCATTAGTATGGTTTATGGCCAAGTTGGAAATTCCCAATTCCCCAATTTTATCCAAAGATCATAGAGAAGAACTCATAGAGTATTTTTTGATCTCCCAAGAGTTTGAAGCTGATGTTTCCACTAGAATGGTTTGTTGGGAAAATATATATAGTGAAGAATAACATGTGATTATCTCTTTTATATAGATAGGTAAAAATTCTATTATATAGTGACACATCAAACCCTTGTACGTGTCGAGAAAGATAAATTTGATTGATGTTCGATGGGATTTCATCGACAATAGCTTAGGAGATAATCTCATTCCCAAACATACAGTTTGCTTAATGGGATATAGTGAGTCTAACCAAACACCTTCCACACTTAATATACAGGGTTATGAAAAGAGAAAGAAATATTCATTCATATAAATCTATCAAAGGGATCTGTTTTGATTCCTTGTATCTGAAAAAAAAATTTATTGATGTTTGATGGGATTCAACCTTCATTGTTTTTCTATAATATATTTGGTTTCATCAACACGTGACAATAATCTCATCATACCATCAATTCCTCAAATTATATATTAATAGTAAAATTGGAACTTTTTACACTAATAAGGGACTATTTATATCTTGTGAGTGACATTATATCAATATATGATTCTATCATTGGGAGGGGAAATAGGTCATGGTTGATAGTTTATCCTGGGTTCCTATATTAAATTCTCTAGAAATGGTCCAGGCCATTCCCTTATAATTGATCAATGAAGAGTACGTGTTAACTGTCATTCTGTTCAAGCATTTGGGGAAAAATTTTAAAGTTTACTAAAAAATATTCATGATATAAGTCCTGAAAATTGATCCGAGTAGTAATGAATTGGACATTGACTCCCTATAAAGTGGTAGAAGATTAATTAAATATTACAGTTGAGCAAAGTATTGTATTAAACAATACATAATAATTATATTTAAGGGGGTAGATTATTGAAAATAATACTCTGTCACTTTATGATAATGTTTATGCTCACAAATTCCCTTAGTTAATTTCTAATTATTTTATTTAGTATTTTGTAGGAATTTATTAATTTATTTTACTCCTAAAATAACGAGAATTTATTACTAGCACGGAATCTGCTTTAGCGCTTCCTGGAATCACTGTTCATACCTTACGTGGATAAATGTAGCGCGAAATCTATTTTATCACGTCCTGAAATCACAGTTCATACCCTATGTGGATAAACATAGTGTAAGAATGGAAAGCGTGTATACTTTTTGAGATAAGAGAAATGTACGGTTAAACAACCATACATTTTCAGCAAAGTATGGAAGAAGAACCTTACATTAGGAAGGAACCTTACATTTTGGTTATCAGGAATGTATGGAAGGAGAACCGTACGTAAGTACTCAATGTTACATTTGTTTCTAAAAAGTATGGTTCATCAACCTTACTTTTGTAAACAACCATACGTTTTTGGAAATGTGGATCAAGTAAAAGTATGGATCTTTTACCGTATGTTTCAGAGTTGAAGAAAAAGTATGTATGTTCAACCCTACGTTTATAATTCAACCATACTTTGTAAACATTATGTTTGAAGACTATGTCATCAACCCTACGTTTGAAGACTACACCATCAACCTTACATTTGGCGTTAAAAATTTTGACAGATGATATTTTTATGCAGCGGTCAGCAAGGTTATTTCTGGCCGGATTTCAAGCCGGATTTAAAGTCGTTTTTAAACTAAGACTTTGACTAATTCAAAGCCGTTTTATCAATGGATTTACGATTGAATTAAAAGGATATTTTTAGGCCGAGTCTTAAGGGAAGTTACGACTTCTCTGTAAATTCAAATTTTTGAATATCGCGAATAAAAAGATGACTTTTATGGATCTAAATGTGCAAGAAATATGATCAGCTTTATTATATATGTTCTCTCTGAAACAATAGGTACAAGCATGTATGGTGATCAATCTTTTATAAAAAAGGTGGAAAACAGAGACTTCAAAAAGCATACAGTTCTGCTGATTCAAAAGGAGCATCAAAGCTCTGTTTGTTTAAGAAGAAAGAACTCGATAGAAGATTCACTTGTTCTGCATCGAATATCTACTGTGGATCTACTACTAATAAAGTTTGGAACTATATCTCTATATCTACTGCAACCGGATCGACTTAGAATTGCTTTGTTTTGGAAATCAATATTTCTAGAGAGGACGATCCATCTACTGTCAATTGCATTCTATTGCAATTGTGAAGATCAACTAGAAAACTTCTTTCTAAAATTATTTTTATTCTTGAGTAACCAGCTTCTCGTTCTATGCTATGTAGGTTCTTGTTTATACCAGAAGGCTTTGTTTTCCTTGGATTGTAAAGGTGTCAACTTGCTATACTCAGTTGTGAACTGATCTATGGAAAAGAAGACCAGATAGTGAAAATCACTAAGCTCATAGAGTTGAGCATTGGTGGAGTGGACTAGGGGCCTTCTGTTCCCAGAACCACTATACATATTTGTGTCCCTGCTTTTACTTATTCCCACTGCATGATCAAATATGATAAATCATAGAGGACACGACTCGTTCAATCAAAATAGTTACCGAAAAATCTGAAAGACACAATTCACCCCCATCTTGTGTATAATCTGTAAATTTAAATCCAACAATTGGTATCAATGGAAAAGCTTCTGATAGTGCCTTAGAAAGCTAGAATCATTTAAATACTATACTACAGAGCATCATGAATGATAAAAGAGAAATGATGTCAATGTTAAGAGCACCATATTTTAATGGAGACAACTATGGATGCTGGAAATCGCGCATGATAATATATCTGAAAAATCTTGGATATAAAGTCTATTCAAAGATTCTGACTCCTTATGAAATTCCTGAAAATCCTGAGAAATGGAGTGATACTACATAGGTAGAGTACAATATGAATTCAAAGGCTATGAATGCAATTATCTGTGGTCTAGGACCAGATGAATTTTATAGAGTATCTCAGTTCCCCACAGCATAGGAGATGTGGAAAACAATAGTCGTGGCATATGATGGAACAGATAATGTTAGACATGAGGTATGCAACTTCAAAATTAAAATTTGATACTTTTAGAATGTTTAAAGTTGAAAGAATTAACCAAATTAATGGTAGATTGACAGAAATTGTCAATAATATAACAACTCTAGGAAAACCTATCAAGTAGGATGATCAAACATTAAAAGTTCTAAGGGTACTTCCTACACGATGGAATGGTATCTCTGCTGCAATCAGACAATCAACTCTTGTCAAAGATCTAGCCATGAGAGAGATGATTGGTGCACTGATGATGCATGAAGCTAAAATGCAAGATGAGGCTAATGAACATAAAGTTCTTATAAAATGAGAAGATACTGCTTTGAAAGTAACTTCACAAAAAAATAATAGAAAGCTGAAGAATAGAGAAGTCAAAGCTAAATCAGAAATCTCTATCTCATCTAACTCAGATGAAGAACTAGCTCAGCTAGACAAAAAATTTAGAAAATTCTACAACAAAAGAAGAGGAATCAAAAAATCTTTTAAGAGAGATGATAAGGAAGTAAGATATTTTGAATGCAAGAAGATGGGACATATCAGACCAGATTGCCCACAATTTAAGGATGCAATGAAGAAGAAATTTTTCAAAAGAAATGACTACGAGCAGAAAGACAAGAAAGCTATGAAAGCCACTTGGAGTGTATCTGAATACTCCAGTAGCTCTCTTGAATCAAGCTCAGAAAAAGAAGAAGTCAATCAAAAGGCAAACATGTGTTTCGTGGAAGAAACTGATGAGTTACACTCATATTACTCCTCTGACTCAAACAATGAATCAGATTTCGAATTAGGATACACAAATGAAAAAATTTCAGCCTACTGCAATATTCTTGAAGAAAGATATGACTCACTATTTAAGAAACATAAGTCACTAAAAAACATAGAGTCATTTCAGATGAAAGAGACACAATGCTGAAACAACATAAGGAATTAACTGATAAATATAATTCGATTGACACTAACTATATTAAGTTTGAATCAAGAATAAAAACACTATAGGATGAAGTAGAATCTTACAAACAGGCTGCATTGGTTTTTACAAAAGGAGATAATTCCTTAAATGAAATTCTTGGAAATATTGTCATTAAAAAAGAATGATTTAGAATTGGGAGTAAAGGAGAAAAACCTAAGCTATACAAAAATTATTTTTTTACTAGGTCTAAAAAGGTTAATTATAATTTTTGTGGGAAAAAGGGATATATAGCTAAAAGCTGTTTCTTAATACAACCTCAAATTTGTGGTATTAAGAAAGCCTATGTTTCAAAAGACTTATATGATTCAGCAGTTTTTAAAAGAACAAAGAAAATCGGGATACCCAGATCATTTCTAGCTAACACATTTGGACCCAACAGAATATGGGTACCAAAGCAATTTGTTTGAATGTCTTTGAAGATAGCAGGCCACCAAAGAAGAAAAGATATATAGTACATGGATAGTGGGTTCTCAGGAAATATGAGTGGAAACTCATTGAATTTTTCTTCACTCACTCAAAAGGATGTAGGACTTTTTACATTTGGTGACAATGTCAAAGGAAAAATCATTGGCATTGGAACTATTAGAGATCCAAAAATAGTCTCAATCAATAAAGTACTTTAGGTACAAGGATTAAAACACAATCTGATAAGTATCTCTCAACTTTGTGATGATGGATATAGTGTTGATTTTACTGACAATTTCTGTACTATTTATAAAGATAAATTGATTAAATTTAATGCTCCAAGAACTGATAGTGTCTATACTTTGGATTTAAATTCCTTTTGTAAATAACAAGTAAACTGCTTGACTGCTAAAGTAAGTGAATCCTGGATCTGGCATTGGATACATGGACATTGAAATGTATATGTTTTATATAAATTATCTATGAAACATATAGTTTTTGATTTACCTAGTCTCAAATTTGAAAGTGACAGATTTTGTGATGAATGTCAACTTGGAAAGAAACACAAATCATCCTTCAAATCTATTAATAAAGTTGCTACATCAAAACCATTTGAACATATTCATATGGATTTCTTTGGAAACTCAAGAGTAGAAAGCTTAGATGGTAAATTATATGTATATGTTTTAGTTGATGACTATTATAGATTTACATAGATTTTCTTTTTGAAATTTAAAAATGAAGATTTTACCTTATTTGAAAGTTTCTAAAAATCTGTTAAAAATGAAAAAGGTTTTAATATAATCTCATTGAGAAGTGTTCATGTTGAGGATATTTAGAATCAAGAATTTAATTCCTTTTTCTCAAACATGGGTATTAAACACACCTTTTCTGCACCCAGAACACCTCAAAAAAATGGGATTGTAGAAAGGAGAAATAGAACAATTCAAGAAATGGCTAGAACTATGTTAAATGAATATAGTCTACCTATATATTTCTGGGTAGAAGCTGTGAATACATCATGCTATATAATTAATAGAGTTTTAATTAGACCTATTTTAAAAAATACACCCTATGAACTACGGAATAACAGAAAACCTAAAGTAAATTACATTAAAGTTTTTGGATACAAGGTTTACATCTTAAACACCAAGGATAATCTTTGTATGTTCGATCCAAAATCTGATGAAGGTATTTTCTTAGGATATTCTAATACCTCCAAATCTTATAGAGTTTATAATAAGAAGTCAAGGATTGATGAAGAATCAGTTCATGTGAAATTTGATGAATCTTATCCCTTTGAGAAAAGGACAGATCAAATGGATGAACATGACTCTAATGATAACATGAGACTTGAGAACATAAATAATGATTTTAAAAATAATATAAAAGAAATTAATTCCAGTTCATAGGAACATGATACTGAAGAACCTTTAAATATATTACCTAGAGAGACTACAACACTAAAGAATCACCCTTTAGAAATTGTAATAGGTGACCTAGAAACTGGTGTTCAAACTAGAAGAAACTTAGGAAACCTAGTGGCATTCTCTGCCTTCCTCTCTCAACAAGAACCCAAGACTATAGAAGAATCTTTAGATCATGAAAGATTGGTAATAGCAATGAAATATGAATTAAACCAGTTTAAAATAACTGAAGTTTTGGAATTAGTGGAAAGACCTATGAATTATCCTGTAATAGGAACCAAATGGGTCTTTAGAAATAAACAAGATGACCAAGGAACAATAACTAGAAATAAAGCAATATTAGTAGATAAAGGATATAATCAAGAAGAAGTAATATATTATGATGAGACTTTTCCACTTGTGTCTAGGTTAGAAGCCATTATAATCATATTATCCTATGCATATTTTTGGCCTTAAACAAGCACTAAGAGCTTGCTATGAATGATTAAGTTTTTTTCTATTGAAAAATGATTTTACTGTTGGATTGGAAGATCTAACACTGTTTTAGAAAATTGTAAAAATTAATGTTTTATTGGTTCAAATTTATGTTGATGATGCAATATTTTGATCAACTAATACAACTCTTTGTCATGAATTTTCAAAGTTAATGCATGAAGAATTTGAAATGAGTATGATGGGAGAACTAAATTTCTTCTTAGGACTTCAAATTTATCAAAAAGATTTTGGAAATGTTTTGAATCAAAGAAATTACATTACTAATTTACTTAAGAAATTTGTACTTGATAATAGCAAGACATTTACAACTCCTACGTGTACTAATATAAAAAATGATTTGGATGAAACTGGGAAATCAGTTGACAACAAGTTATATAGAAGTATGATTGGTATTTTGTTATATCTTACTGCTAGCACGCCAGATATAATGTATTCAGTATGTCTTTGTGCTAGATTTCAATCAAATCATAAAGAATCTCATCTAACTGATGTTAAAAGAATTTTTAGATATTTAAAAGGAACTATTTTTCAATCTCTTATTTATCCTAAAACATCTGATTTTAATTTGATTTCATATTCAGATGCTAACTTTGGATGTTGTAGATTAGATAGAAAAAGAACATCAGGAACATGTCACTTTTTAGGAAAGTCTTTAGTATCATGGTCTAGTATGAAACAACATTCAGTTGCCTTATCAACAGCCGAGGCAGAATACGTGTCTGATGGCAGTTGTTGTGCACAAGTGTTGAGGATGAAAAACACTCTTATGGACTTTGGATTGAATTTTAATAATACACCTATTTTATGTGATAATATAAGTGAAATTAATATTTCAAAAAATCTTATTATTCATTCTAGAACTAAGCACATTGATATAAGGAATCAGTTTTTAAGAGATCATGTGATTAAAAAGGATACATTTTTCGAATTTATAAATACTGAAATTCAATTATCAGATATTTTTACTAAACCACTTCCCAATGAAAGGTTTGATTTTATTAAGGGGTAGCTAGGTTTATTTAATTTTAATTTTTTTTATTTACTATTATTTTTTGTAAATTTTATTTTGTTTAGTAAATACTATTTATGATTTTTTTTCTCCATATGAAAATTTCATTTGAAAATATATAATGATTAGTGATTATACAAGAATCAAGGCTGTTAGATCCTTTTCGACTTCTAAACCGTTTCACTTCTATCGAAACCCTTTCGAAATCCAAAAATCACACTTGTACTTTTAAACCTTAATCTTTGATCCTATGAAACCCTAACCTTCTATCCTTTAGAGATTCTCACAGAGATGGTAAGAACTAAAAGAGCCAGTGAAGCCAAGCCAAGCAATGCCAAGAGACAACACTCCGAGGGAAGAAAAGTCTTACAAGGCATGGTAATTGATCTCAACTGGTTATTTCAGACAAATCATCTGTTGAAGAAAGCGTTGTCATTTCAGAATCGTGAACAAATATTCAATAGTTAAAATACAGAATTTATGTATAAAGTTGAACTTAGATACTTCTTCAAATCTGTACAGTTTAGTCTGGGAGATACCGATGACAGTATGTTGGCTAAGATAGAGGATGGGGATTTCTCAATCTCATCAGTAGAGATTTGTCAGATTCTCAACTACCCTCATGAGAGAGTTTTTCATTTCGATTTGAAAAATATTGGCGATTCTGTGCATAAATATGAGGACATCATGTACTTTCTTTTTGGTACTAAGAATATAAAGAAAATGTTTGTCAAGGATTTGGAGCCTGATCAGAAAATTTTGGTCAAA
This sequence comes from Viscum album, assembly GCA_963277665.1. Taxonomy (NCBI): domain Eukaryota; kingdom Viridiplantae; phylum Streptophyta; class Magnoliopsida; order Santalales; family Viscaceae; genus Viscum; species Viscum album. Next base: position 1,811,736,688 of record OY728129.1, on the reverse strand, counting down.
TTTCTTCAGACTGGAATAGCTCCAATAATGGCATTAATGGAAAATATTTTGTACCCTGATATGTATATAATGTTTCTTCTGTTAAGCGATATTAAGTTAAACTTACCATGGTACATGATAAGGTATCTCAATTACTGCTGTGAAAGCGATGCCCAGATGAATTTTTATCCTTTCGGTCGATTTATTTCTAAACTGCTATTTAAGAAAGACATTGTGAGATTAGTGGATGCCCGAGTGAACTGTCATCATAGTAATACATTTAATGCTAGCACTTTAAGGATGGTTGGATATTTTTGGATCACCATTAAAGGAAAACTTTTTCCAGTAGGAGCTGAGGAAGACTCAGAGAGTGCTCAGGCTCAACCTACTAAGTCCAATGAGGGACAAGCTAAATCCAGAGTCATCAATGTAGCAAGAAGGATTCGCTTTGAAGTGGAAGATGTTTAGGAAGACAGAAGTCATGAGGGACTTTAATAAAAAATAAAGAGACCTGTTAATGAGGAAGTTTATTCCCCTACATTGGAAGCAACAACAGAAGCTTTATTTTCTAATTCTTTTGTAATAGAGGCTATTGTTGATAAAGTCATGAAAGATGTTACTGAAAGAATATCACCAGTATAGGGATCAAGAGTTCTAGAATAAGCTCAAAGGGAGACTCAACAACAAATTCTAGCTGATGTTGAAGTTTCAATTCAACGGGAATAAGAGATGGAGGTAGTTCCTGGTGACGAAGTGGCCAGACCTTAAGAAACTACTGAAGATTTTGTTCTTGAAAACCCATTTGAAGGACAAGATTCTGATGTTTGTGGAGAGCATGCTTCTAAATCTCACACATAGGTACTTCAAGAGGATTTTTCTGTGGAGGAGTTTGAACACTCTAAGGAAAAATCTATGGACCAACCATCTCAGGATAGAGAAAAAGAAAAATTTAATGCTGAATCATTACCTTTGGTACTACTACATTAACCAGAACATGTGAATATGAATCAAGCACAGGGTGCCACTGATTCAAGGAAGAAATAAGTTGAAGAACTGTACAAAAACGTATCTTAGTTGGAATCTGAGAATGTCATTCTGAGAAATGACTTAGACATAGAACATTTGATGTTTCAAAAGCTGAAGGATTGTACAGTCTCAAGGGAAGATGTTGAAATGTTTAAAGAGGATATGCTGACTGAAATTGAACAATTGAAATCTGAAATGATTATGAAGTCAGATTTATCATATATAAATTTTTTTATGGAGAAACAATTTGCATCAGTTGCAAATAATGCTGTTAGTGGATCGGGTACTTCACCTGATTTAATCAGAAGGTTTCAAGCTATCACAACTATGATGAGAAACATGAATGACAGGTTACAAGATCTTCAATGTAACAATGCTCCTTTGTCAGAGTTTCTGAACAATCAAAAGTTTTTAGAAGATCAGCTGACATCTAGTGATCCATCGATCAGAATCCTATTAAATCAGTTGTTAGAGAAGCTGTCAGTGTTTGTTGAAAAAAGAGGAAAGGATACATGAGTTTTGCAGAGTCAATTTAATCGAGGATATTCATATGAATCAAGAGAAAAGAGAGATCATTATCAAACTTGGAGATGGGATGATGAAGAGAATTCAGAAACAGTTTACAGAAATCAAGTCTGCAATCCAGAGGAGATAGAACCTGTTTCCTATCTTACCCAAACCTTGATTCCTGTTTATATCATTGTTATATATATACTGTTGTTTTTTGAATGAAAATTTCCTTCATTGTTTATTGGTTTCTTTCTCTATTTGTTTATTAATATTTTAAGTTAACATATGCCAATATATCAAATAAATTTACTATTAAACAGTTCATTATAGCATTTACCTACAATTCAGTGCAACATTAAATGTGTTAAAATACATGCTTTATCATTCTTTTTTATATCACAAAAAGGGGGAGAAATTTGGATAACCACAACATTTTATTTTACAAAACATTATTTAAATGGTTTTCTGTATATTTAATATTCTGGGTAGTTATCCAGATTGTTTATTATAAAGGTTATTCAGAAGGAGAATTTGGATACATACAACATCATATTTTTATTTAGGGGGAGAATTACATGAGAAATTTGGTTGAAACTAACGTTTTATTTCTAAAGAGAATTTTTTTTCTGGGGTTATTATTTTTAGTAAAAATAATTTTGCTAAAATTAAATATTGTTTCATTCTCTCAAAATTCTAAAACGTTATGTAACTAATTTTAAAAGTTAATTTCGTTTAAATAAATTTATTATCTTATGGGTTTTGTGATCATCAAAAAGGGGGAGATTGTAGAGCAAAGTATTGTTTTTAACAATACATAGCATTGTTATTTAAACGAGGAGATTATTGAAAATAATACTCTGTCTCTTTATGATAATTTTGATGCTCAAAAATACCCTTAGTTATTTTCAAATGATTTTATTTAGTATCTTGCAATAATTTCTTAATTTATTTTACTCCTGAAATAACGAGAATTTATTACTAGCGCAGAATCTACTTTAGAGCATCCTGAAATCACTGTTCATACCATACGTGGATAAATGTAGGGTTGAATCTGCTTTAGCATGTCCTGGAATCACTGTTCATACCCTACGTGGATAAACATAGCGTAATAATGGAAATCATGTATACTTTTTGAGATAAGAGAAAAGTATGGTTAAACAACCATACATTTTCAGCAAAGTATGGAAGATGAACTTTACGTTAGGAAGGATCCTTACATTTTGGTTATCAGCAATGTATGGAAGTAGAACCGTACGTAAGTACTAAATGTTACGTTTGTTTCTCAAATGTATGGTTCATCAACCTTACTTTTTTAAACAACCATACGTTCTTGGAAAAGTATGGATCAAGTAAAAGTAGGGATCTTTTACCGTATGTTTGAGAGTTGAAGAAAAAGTATGGATGTTCAACCCTAAGTTTATAATTCAATCGTACATTGACAAACATAAGTTTGAAGACTATGTCATCAACCCTACGTTTGAAGACTACGTCATCAACCTTACATTTGGGATCGGAAATTTTGACAGACGATATTTTTATGCAGTGGTCAGCAAGCTGATTTTTGGGCAGATTTCAAGCTGGATTTAAAGTTATTTTTTAATCTATGACTTTGGCTGATTCAAAGCCATTTTATCAATATATTTAAGATCTAATGAAAAAGATATTTTTATGCCGAGTCTTAAGGGAAGTTACGACTTCTCTATAAATTAAAATTTTTGAATATCGCGAATAAAAAAGGTGACTTTTATCGATCTAAATGTGCAGGAGATATGCTCAGATTTATTATATATGTTATCTCTGAAACACCAGGTACAAGAATTTTTTGTGATCAATATTTTATAAAAAAGGTGGAAAATAGAGACTTCAAAAAGAATCCAGTTCTGCTGATTCAAAAGGAGCGTCAAAGATCTGTTTTTTTAAGAAGAAGGAACTCGATAGAAGATTCACTTGTTCTGCATCGAATATCTATTGTGGATATACTACTACTAATGTTGTGAACTATATATATATATATATCTACTACAACCAGATCGACTCAGAATTTCATTGTTTTGAAAATCAATATTTCTAGAGATGACGATCCATCTGCTGTCAATTTCATTCTGTTGTAATTGTGAAGATCAACTGGAAAACTTCTTTATGAAATTCTTTTTATTCTTGAGTAATCAGCTTCTTGTTCTAAGCTCTGTAGGTTCGTGTTTGAACCATAAGGCTTTGTTTTTCCTTGGATTGTAAAGGTGTCAACTGCCTATACTCAGTTGTGAACTGGCCTATGGAAAAGAGGACCAGATAGTGAAAATCACCAAGCTCGTGGAGTTGAGCATTGGTGGAGTGAACTAGGTCCCTTCTGTTTCCCAAACCACTATACATCTTTGTGTCCCTTCTTTTATTTAATTCCAATGCATAATCAAATCTGATAAAGCATATAGGATAGGACTCGTTCAATCAAAAGAGTTACTAAAAAATCATAAAGACACAATTCACCCCCCCTCTTTTGTATAATCTGTAGATTTAGATCCAACAATTCCATCATTCCATCCCCAATGTTTTAACAAATAACTTATTCATCAATTTAGTTGGATAAATCCATCATTCCATTATGAGAATATAATGATACTTTTTATATATCCCTATTCTCCCCTCATAATATTCATGGATACCCCACATCATCAGATGGGTTAGAGGAAGTAACATCATATTCTATTTATAGAAATGTTACTCCTCTCATAACTGTATGATATTATATTCATCACTTACTCTCTCTAAGGGTAAAGTAGAAGAGAAGGAGAAATAGTATGTTGAGGAAGACGAATATGGGGATGATATTAAAGATTCAGCTCAAGAATTGGAGTAAGTTTTCTCTACCACTATTGGAAAACTAATTCAATTAAACCTAGTTTTAGAGGAGGACCCCTAAACTACATTGTTTAGTATGTCCATGAATCCTAATGAACAAGTGTTATGTTCAACTTTTTTAAATATGAATCAGGATTTATTTTCCTAGAATTACACAAAACAATTTGGCATCTATCTTGTGGTGGCCACTCACCACCTTTGATTTCAAGAGAACTATCTAGGATTTATGAATGCATATATTAGAAATCATCTGACTCATGTAGCCATAATTGAAGCTGGTGTTTATAAGCTCATCTTTTATAAGTTCATTTGGTAGGTAAAAAACAAAAATTACATTCTAATATAGTCCTTATCAAGAAGAGGAATGTGAAAAAAATATTTTTCATGGACTTTAGAGATCAGAATTAGTTTTGTATGAATGATGATTTTCAGTTTATGATTAATGATTTTATTATTGATGTTATTTATAAGTATTAAAACCTTTCCTTCATTAATGTATTTATTTGGGTATGAGAAAATATAAATTTCCTAATTGGATGAAGAATATGAATCCTTGAGGAGCCCTCAAAGAGTATTTTTCTATTTGGTAATTTCGTTTGTATTTTTGAATTACATGGATACACACCAATGTTCCATGCCACTCATCTTAAAACACTTCATGTAAAAGTTTTTTTAATTTTAAGTTGATAATATGGTGGTTAAATATTTTCAACTATTTAACAACATGTTTGATCTTGAATACATATTTAATAAATTTCAACATCACAAACGAAAAATGAAATCCCATCAAATGTTATTTTTGGGTCAATATAGGGAAATTCCTCCGCTTTATCATACACCCCCATGACATAAAATTCAACCTAGAAATAAAAATGGTTATCCTTAACAAGTGACGTCCTAAAAAACTCAAATAGTTGAGAATAATTCATTGAGGGAAGACCTAAATTTAGTGATCTATATAAAACCATAATGTAAAATGTTTACCCTTAACATGGTAGATGAAAGGGGTGGATATATATATCAGTGGCCTAATGACTATCAGGAAGGATTCAAAAGTCTTGTAAAATATATATTGATCTCACATGTGATGATTATTCCTGTTGATGAATGACCACTCATTATATATGTGATATCCCTAGATCCCTCATTGTGTTCCTTCCTCACAAAAAATTTACATTGGGAGAAAAAAAACATTATTAACATAGTAAATCTATTATTGATGTTGAGACGCTTTATTTAGATATCGATAAGAGTTTTCTTGAATTAATCTTTGTAGTTTAGATACTAATGTATTTCTTGAAACATCATGTCTTCTATTTTCCTCACCTTGAAATTCAATCAAATAAATTTTCAATTGTCACATTTTGACCCCAAATCTATAATGATGGGTGGTCATCCTTTATCTGGTTGAAATATAGTTCTATCATCATAAATATTTAAAAGGTATGCTATTAGAAGGCCTCCTTTTATAACATCTCACATATTAAATGATGTCATGAGATACTAAATTAATTGATTATGATATCTTTGTTATTGAAGAGGGCCCATATTTATAGGAAATGTATTTTCTAAGAATGACTAGAAGCCCAACAGAGAAGAGGATTGAATAATGTAATCTCATCAAATTTGGATTGGGATTCATGATCATTTCCCCAAAAAATGATCTCCTACACAACTACTTTAGGTTTTCTATAGGTTTCCCCGAAAATGAAGTAGAATATTAAGGGCTCGCCACAGCGTTGGAGCTCGCACTTCAGGTAATAATAAATTACATGATGATTAAGGGTGAATGCAAATGGTTCATTAAGAAGGTCAATGGTGATCATGCTATAAAAAAAGGATTTTTGATCCGCCCAACATAACTATATATGAGGATTGATGGTATAACTACCCTCGGAGTCAATATTGATTCATTTCCATCACTCAAAAAAATCTCATAATGATTCCCCAGAAAATATAGCACCTTCCTTGGAAAATCTATATAGGGATAAAACATCCAACATCCTTGTTCACCATCGAATGAAAACCCATATTGTTTTCAATAACATGCTAGAAAAAAAATGAAGAAAATATCATCCCTACATAAGAGGGTGTTGTGACCCGTTAGATAAAATCCATTATGGATTTCATTCAAAATGGAGTACTCCCATCAGAGAGAGATGGGATAGAGAAAATATGATGAAATAAATTAGTTGTGTTCTTTATGATATCCGAATTACAAAAAGGCCCTTTATAAATGGGTTCTTCATAGGGTCCTTCTTATGTATATTGATGTGGAAGAGAGCACTACTATCATAAAGGAAGTTCACACCAGAGCCTATGGGGACCACCAGTCAAAGTTCTTTCATTGGCATCAAATGTGGTTGATTTTGTACTATTGTCCCATAATGACCTATGGTTGAAAATAAATCACCATAAATTTCTATTCCTTTCATGTAAATGAGAACATCATTCATAAACACAAATTGTTTCTACGAACTTCTGAATAAATATGTACATTTTTTATATTTGGAATAAGATTTCTTGTTACCATATCCTTCTACTACAACCAATAAGTTCAAGTACATTCTCACAATAATAGACTTTTCTCCACATGGTCTGATGTTATACCCCACAAAGATACTAGGGATAAGTAATATTTTTAGCTTCATGAAATCTAATATTATTACCATATTTAGTGTCCCATAATATATAATGATGGATAACATCACATATTTATGTTTTTTTTATTTGGATAATCTAAATCCAGATTATAAAATGAATTCTAACCATTCCTATCACTAGCATGCTATGGATAATGGATAGATAGAGTCCTTCAATAGGACCATATCAAATATACTATAGAATTGGGTAGACATGGATAAACTTTCAAGGAAAGACATGAACTTGAATTCCTTGTGGGATTACCAGACTATATCCCACACTAACACATGAGAGACCCTGAATGGTATTGTGGCAGTTCTGCCCATTGAGGGTAAATATTTGTCACATCTCATTTCAATTTACAAGAATTTTTCAGCAGACGATCAGTCCCAAAAGTGGTTAAATGAGTATGGGAGTCTTGATGATAATAGATTGCATACCTTTCATCATTTGGAAATCCACTAGAACTATATTGTACAATACTTCAAAATAAAGTTCATCTCTAGTCATTCCTTGAGGGAGAGGTGGTGTTGGTCCTTAGGACTCTGATGATACCCATATAGAATCATCCAAATCTAGAGCCAAAGTGTTGGGTAACTTTATCCATAAACAAGGTCTACCCTAATGGATGTTATTCGTTAATATTAATGGAATGAAAATTTATCAGAGGCCAAATAAATGTGTTGATATTGAAGAAATATTTCATGTAATCATATAAAACACATCTAGATCAGATGATGTTAAACATTCTGGTAAACTCATCCTTATTATAAGAAGTTAAACTAATGTTTTAACTGATCCTGATTTCATTACCTTAAAATTTATAGTAAACTCATTATGATTGCATGATTTTAATCATCATGTTAAAATCATCATGATTTCATGATGTTAATGTTTATGGTAAACTCTTTTTGATCACATGTTGTTAAACTCTATAGTAAACTCATCTTAACTTCATGAAATTAAAAAGAATGGTAAAATTTTCCTAATAAAATGACATTAATCTATATTGTAAATTGTTCCTATTTTCATGAATTTATTGTTTATGGAAAATTTCTTCAGTACACAATGTTAACTATATGAATTTCCCTATGTAATAAACATGAGGTGTATCTGGCTGAAAAATTGATATGATTCGATTTTATAACCAAAGAGGACACCTCCCTCATCATTAGTCTTCTACCATTTTGTCTTCCAAAATTTTATATGGCTTGATTAATATTCTCAAAGGATAAGAAACAATGATTGGGTGCCTTATCTCGGGTTCATTATAATTGTCAACTCATCACAAAGTCATCTATATTTGGCATCATGATGATAGACCATATGCAACATGTTTTGATAGTTCATGTGCCTATGGTCCCCCTAACCTCTTTTTTATTTCATTTCATAAAATAGTTCCTATTTTAGAAGGTCATTTAATACACTCTCAACATAATTTAGTCAAAGAAATGTAAATAAATGTACTTTTACAGCATGGAAAACTGATGATTCCTCGTGCGATTGATTATGAGTGGAAAAAGTGGAAAATTCCTCATCATATGATGATAAATGGTTTCCTTACCCTATCCCATAAATAGGAGAATCCTCATCATTGATATGGGATTTACTTATGTATTCTCTATATGTGAGGCCCCAATTTAATACATTGGTCTTATACCATTCCATATTTCAGAACTACATGTGGCCTGATTCCATTCTACAAAAGATATATAACAATTCCAAGATCCATTGTCCTCACCCAGCTAGAGAATTAAAAAAAGAAAAACATCAGATTCTGAAAATATGATCCATATTAGTTTAAGGAACACAACAATACTTTTCCATGGCTGGTATGAATTCTTCTTATGTGCTTGGGAACATTCATTCCACATACCAAACTCCTCTTCCATAGAAATTTTGAATTTCCATTAATTTTCCACAGCTATCGCTAATAGGATTTCATATTCTATAGGATACATTGGTCCGACTATGCTTTGATATACATTAGTTTATTTAATGGTCACCGACAAAAAGTGCCTTATAATCAGTGTGTCATTCATTCTAGTGACAGAACCCCCCAATATCAGGGTTTAAGATTTTCCTCTTCACATTTGAGGCACGTATGAACATCTTGGCCTAGTAATACTTTATTCAATAATTTATTCCATGATGTATGGTTATATTCATATGAACTAAAAAGATAAGAATCCATTTCATCTTAGTAACATGATGAAAAAGGGTTTAACAAATTCATCAGAACATGATAATGAAATTTAATCCTTCCATGTGATCCAAGAAAAGGATTCCCTGGGCATCTAGCTCACGTAGCTTGATGCCACAAAAATGAGATTCCTCTTATAAGGTGATTCCACAAAAAATTGAATAGATTTTATGGGGCTTTATGCCTTATTTTTTATTTTGGGTAACCATCATCTTTACATCCAAAAAACTAAAATTCATGGTTAACATCCCTCTTAATCATCAATAAAAATGTAGGATGAAATATGGACCGATTTTCAACCCAGTGAGATATGTAGTGATGCCCATATCCTGCATCCTAGTCTATCCACTATAAGGTCTAAATTAATCTTTTCTTCTTGTTATTCACCTTTGTATGGTGAAATAAGCATTTTCCATTCCTTTTTTCACAACAATCATAGCTCACATGTTATTAGGAATTCCATTAATGTCTTCCTTTTATGATGATGACCTATTGGTTCACATAAGGGTTTTCTTTCTCATGGATGAAATACCTTAAAAGGAACACAATATTTCCTTACCACATAAAGTTAAAATTCCCATTTGAGGTCTCCTAATAACATAAATGCAATAATTATCTATGTGTTTATTGATTTATTGATGTGATACAAAGTAATACGAGGATCTTACAACCTCATCAATCCATAATATAAAAATTCTACCAATCTCATCCACAAACCAGATCTCTGTATGAGGGTTTAGTATGGGTTCTTAGCTTTCTGGTGTTCCTGTATCCAAAAAACTCCCCCTCTACAAAAAAAGAATTTTCTAATTGTGGGGAATCAACTCATGAACAATGTGTGTCTTGATTATCAATTTTATGAGATATGTGGAGATTCATAGATCCTCAATCATGGTTCCAATAACAATTTAAAAAAATTCCCTTTCATGTATATAGATATGGCTTTCATTTGAAAATAATTTCTTACCATTCTTGGGTAATTTTGATATAAAATTATCCTTATTTAGTAAAGAACATTCATTATAAAACAAAACATTGTGTCTCTGAAAATCAAAATATAACGACCAATACTTTACATAAATTTTTAGTACTTAAAAAATGAAGTACACTTAATACAACATATCACAAAACCATGAAAGGACCGTATAGGTATAGTGTCTTTAAAAACTGGGAAACATAAACAACTGGTTCATAAAATGTCTACACTGTCTCCCACTTATTTCATCATATCTATAGTCCCTTTTATAATATCTTACTTAATAACCTTCTTCCTGACCTGGGGAAAGAAAACATACAAAAGGGTGAGCTAAAATGCTCAGTAAGGGTAAACAAAATAAATATAAATCACATCTTATTCATAAGAACATAACATTTTGGAAATCTTATCCTACAAAAGAGATCAAAATTTCATAACATGGGATAAATCATGGTAGTGAAATGTAATCACAATAATCATAACTCAAAACATGAAGCTTTGTGGCATACACACATAATCATAGAGAATCATTTCTTATTAGTCAAGACTCATTGACAATACTATCTTAATGGAAAAAGTCCATTTCTGAGCCAAGTTCATTCCTCGTTTCGGACCTGTTTCACTGAACCGGTTTAACCTGCCATTCCAGTCATGTCTATCTCATGAGATATAAAATTTTTACCCAATGCATTAGAGGGAGATATAGTTCTCACTCATCTCATAATGATACCATTCTTATGTGTGCTACAAAATCATAAATCATACATCATTGCGTAATCCATGTAATAAAAATTGGATTCTTAAACATCGTGACATCATGAAACAATTCATATAAGATAAAGGAATTCATAAAAATAATTCCATCACAAAATAATCAATTAAATGTAATAATAGGGATATAAACATAACCCTATATTATCTTAGATGGAAAATAATTTTGATAAAACACTTGAACTCCATTCTTGAGGAAAATATCCTTTCTACTTCAAAAACATTTCCTTTCTTAACATGTCATATAATTTTGAACTAAAATAAGTTGATTAAAAATAAAATTGAAAACTTTTAAAGGAATATTCAGGGAAATAATGTTCTAAAAATCCATTCATGTTGTATAAGTTAAAAAAATACATTCTTGTCGTACTTCTATCAGAAAAGTCAAAAAGTACCTCGTACGAAAAATGACAAAATATTCCTTTCATATCATTTAGTAAAAACTCACAGAAGGGTAAAATAGGATTTAAAAAATTTTAGGTGGATGGAAATAATATTACATACTTATAAAACATGGATGTGGATGATAAAATACTCCCCAGTAAAAACCAAAGTATAAACAATCTCGGATAAAAATGAGATTGTGATATTTTCCCTTACCTTAGGTCTGATTTGCTTTGTAAGTGTCCGAACCTCCTGTATAATGATTTAAATAATGTCATTGACATATTCCAGAATCATACTAATTTTTATGATATCATATATGGTCATATTCTTAGCTTATTATTAGTAATATTTCATTGCTACTTTTTATTCGGGTGTTTATTACTTTTCGTTCTTATGCGTGTTTTGTCGAATAAATTCTTATTCTTCTCTTTTGGTTATAGATACCTCATTTCCAGAATGTTATTAGTGTAATATATATCATATTCATTCATTAAATTCATTTATATAATCATTATGCAATTAAGATCATGTATAACGAGTCGCATCACATCGTGGAGACGATATTCCTTACGTACGCAGGAGCGATGATATCGTTCCCATGATCGTGGAATTGTATTGGAGTCTATGTATACTATTTTAGAATCAATATAAATTTAAAATAATCATATATATTCATTATTTACACCATTATACCCATCCAAGTAAGGTGGTGGTGGAAAATAGATTACACCACGGCGTGGAGACGGTATTCCGTACGTACGCACGCGCGGTGATTTCGTTTTTCGTAGGATGGATAGAAGGTGAAATAGGGTTATTTAATAATTATAATAACATATCAGTATATGAGTGATACTGATTTTATTAATTCATAATGAAACAACTAAAGAAAAATAACTGGAATAAGAAATAATGTTGAAAGAATCGGTAATAGACATTACCTCTTCTTTGAAGGGGCTATTGGAGACCTCCTTTTAGGGCACTAAAATTGGTCTTTGAAAAAGAACAGGACCTCTAGTATATATCTAGGGAAGTTGAGAGAAGATATTTGTAGGGTTTGGCCGGTCTTGAAGGCTCAAATAGGTGTGAGTAAGAGAGGGAGGAGGTGCCCTTTTATAAGGGAGGAGAGGGGCACCTTTGGAAAAACTAAAAATATTATTTTATTATAAAGTCATATTTGGTTTTAAATAGCTCCAAATTGATTTACTACGGAGCTAAGGTGGGGATGGGTCGAAATAATCTCATCCAATAGAAGTTGGAAAAGTTTAGTTTACTATTGTAACCTTATCATTTAGATTTAACTTTAAGTTAGATAATTTTACTTTTACCGTGTGTTTTTGTGTTCTTACACTATAAGGATAATAAACTTACCATAACAAGCCAAAAGCACCCCAAGTTGTTTATTATTAATATATATAACCTTATCTAAGTCCTTTTCACGTGCCTTAGATCTTTAGGAATAAAATATCAATTAATAATATAATATTTGTTTTATAAACTATTTTATGTCAATTTTGACACTATTTGGTAATTGATTATTGTGAAAATCATAACAGATTGATTAGTTCGAAAAAAACTAATTAAATACATATTAACATGTCATAGTAATGTATAAAATTATTTTAATTCATAAAAAGTCTCATATTACATTTATTTTGGCATTTATAACATCAATTATGTCAATATTTCCTTAATAAGATAATTACTGCATCATCATTGTGTCATAAATAAATTAAATTATTTAAAGTCTAAAAATTATAAATAAAATATCATTATGTATTAAATCGTTTTATCTTTCTAATGAATATTTACAGTCGAATTTATCTTATGTATAACCCTATATTAAAAATTATTTACTTATTAAACTTTGATTTTAACTATTTTAACCCTTCTTTAAATAAATTAATAATAAATGTCCGAATCTAATCCATGTGGGCCTAAATGGTCATATATTATTCCTAAGGTTTTTTTGGTCGAATTATACTTATCCAATAGAATTAGGACATGTGTTATGGTAATAATAATATCATTTTTACCCTTATTTACCCTATTTACTTTTAACCGTGGTAAAAAGAGTAAAAAGTTACTATTCACCAAAAATTATTTTCATCTCATTGAACCACATTTTAGTCCTTGATATTAACCGTGTCTCACGGATTTTCGAAATTCCACTCATAGAAGTGGTAAAATTATGTTTTATGTAAATTTGCAAATTCTCCTAGGAGGTGGGTAAAAGACGGTCAAAAGTTTAATAAAATTTTTATATATCTAAAATTATTATAAAATGACTCCAATGAATTACTTTGAACTTATAAAGGTATTATGTATCAATTTTTACCTAAGATAAATTTAAATAAAATAAAAAATTATTGAAATAAAAAGTCAGTTTTTAAATAGTAACCCAGTGTTTTCACTATTCATCACGAATTGAAAGTTTTCAGAAAAATACCAAAATTTCACCCTAGGATAATTTCGATATTCCGAATCCAAAAATGAAGTCCATTTTGAAAAATAAAATATACAAAAAATCAAAAAGTAGGTATTACTATTCATAACAACTAGTTTTAATAATATTTTAATAACATATCGATGCTTAGTGAATCTCAGTATTGCGTACGACGCAAGCTATCGAGGAAGGTCGTAATTACGTGTAAAGAAAGCCAAGCTAGTGTTGTGTGTAGCAGAAGATTCCTTTGACGATTTATATAACATAAAAACAAAATATTTCTCATAAAAGTCTTGGGTGTTACATTCTACCCCCCTTAAAATGAATTTCGCCCTCGAAATTCGTCACTTGTAACAAACAGATGAGGATACCTCTCCCTCATCATATCCTCAAGCTCCCATGTAGCTTCTTCTAATTGGTGGTTCCTCCATAAAACTTTCACCAAGCGAGTGGTCTTGTTCCGTTGGACTTTTTCACTACGATCGAGAATCTCTATCGGCGGTTCTTCATAAGAAAGATCTTGTTCTAGCGGTACAACTTCTGAGTTGAGTACATGTGAAGGATCAGGTATGTACTTTCTCAAGAGAGATACATGGAACCCATGGTGAACTTTAGAGATATTCGGTGGAAGAGCCAATCAGTAAGAAACCTTCCCAACACAATCCAGTATTTTGAAAGGGCCGATATATCTAGGGATCAACTTTGCCTTCTTTCCAAATCTCATGACCCTCTTCCAGGGAGATATTCGTAAGAACAGTTTATCACCCACTTCAAACTCTAGGTCTTTTCTTCGGTTGTCGGCATAACGTTTTTGTCGAATATTTGCTGCTCTTATGTGTTGTTGAATAGATATGACCTTTTCTACCATTTCATCAACAAGATCAGGTCTTAATAGCTTTGTTTCCCCAACTTCATCCCAGCAAGTTAGAGTCCTGCATTTCTTTCCATAGAGAGCTTCATTAGGAGCCATCCGAATACTGGAGTGAAAGCTATTATTATAAGAAAATTCCACCAAAGGTAGGTGTTGATCCCAAACACCTTTGAAATATATATAGCAAGCTCTCAACATATCTTCTAGTGTTTGAATTGTCCTCTCAGACTGACCGTCTTTCTAAGGATGATAAGCAGTGCTGAAACTCAACTCTGTATCCAGAGTATGCTGAAGACTTCGCCAGAACATTGAGGTAAACCTCAGATCCCGATCAGATATAATAGAAAGTGGAACTCCATGAAATATTACCACTTCCTTTATATATATCCTGGCAAGCATATCTAGAGAGAAATCTTCTCTAATAGCAATGAAGTGTGCAGACTTTGTAAGATGATCAACTATGACTCAGATAGCATTATTAACTTTGGATGTTTTAGGAAGTCCGATGACAAAGTCTATAGTGATGTTTTCCCATTTTTATTTGGGTATGGGTAATGGTTGTAACATCTCCTTAGACTTCTGTCTCTCTACTTTAACTTTCTGACAAACCAAGCATCGAGAGACATATTCGGCAACATCACTTTTCATGCCATCCCACCAGAAGTACTCTTTCAGGTCCCTATACATCTTCATGCTTCCAGGATGAATAGGGAATGAAGAACTATGAGCCTCATCCAGCAGCTCCTTCTTTAATTCTAGGATGGGAGGAACACAAACCCGATTCCTGAACTTTATTATCCCATAACAATAAAGGTTGAATTCAGGAATATTTCTCACCTTCTTTTATAACTCTACATCTTCTTTCTGTGCCTCTTTAATCTTCACATGTATAGATGGTTGAACATTTATTTGAGAAAGATACGATTTTCCCCCTTCCATTATAATTCCTAGATCCATCCTTTGTAAATCCATAAATATTGGATATTTTGTGATCCTCATCATGGATAAACTGGCATGGTCTTGTCGACTTAATGCATCTTCCCCCTTGTATGCTTTCCTAGGGTGGAAATTAATTGAGCAGTCGTAATCTTTAATCAACTCTAACCATCTTATTTGGCACATATTCAGCTCCTTCTATGTGAAAATATACTTTAAACTTTTATCATCAGTATAAATATCACACCTTTCTCCATAAAGATAATGACTCCAAATCTTTAATGCAAAGATTACCCCAGCTAACTCCAAATCATGAGTTAGGTAATTTTTCTCATGGATTTTTAACTGTCGTGAGGCATAAGCTATCACCATATCATTCTGCATAAGAACACACCCCAGCCCCTTCTTGGATTCATCACTGTAGATCACAAACCTTTCTCCACTATAAGGAAGTGTGAGTACAGGTGCGCTAGATAACCGTCTTTTCAACTCCTTGAAATTCTCTTCACATTCCTCTTTCCAAATAAACTTAACTCCTTTCCGAGTCAACCTGGTGAGTGGGTTAGATAATCGTGAAAAATCTTACAAAAAACGTCGATAATATCCATCCAAACCAAGAAAACTTCGGATCTCGGTTACTGTTGTTGGTCTTGACCATTTTTCGATAACCTCTATTTTTGATGGATCCACAGATATCCCCTCTTTTGAGATTATGTGACCCAAAAATGAAACTTTTTGAATCCAAAATTCACACTTGGTAAATTTGGCATAAAGCTTCTCCTTTCTTAGGGTCTTCAATATAATTCTCAAGTGATCTTCATGTTCTTCCTTGCACTTTGAATATAAAAGAATATCGTCTATAAATACTACCACAAACTAATCAAGATAGTCTCTAAAGACTCTATTCATCAGATCCATAAAGATAGCAGGGGCATTGGTAAGACCAAATGGCATCACTATAAATTTGTAGTGTCCATACCTTATATGGAAAGCCGTCTTTGGTATATCCTCCCTTTTTACCCTTAATTGATGATACCCTGAACGAAGATAAATCTTGGAAAAGTATTGAGCTCCGTGTAGTTGGTCAAATAAGTCATCAATGCGCATGAGAGGATATTTGTTCTTGATAGTGATCTTGTTAAGTTCTCGATAATCAATGCAGAGTCTCATTGATCCATCTTTTTTCTTAACAAACAGAACAGGTGCTCGCCAAGGTGATGCACTAGGGCATATGATTCCCTTATCAAGATTCTCTTGGAGTTGATTCTTTAATTCCTTCAACTCAATTGGGGCCATTCTATAAGGTGTCTTTGAAATAGCCAAAGCACCCGGTACGAGTTCTATTGAAAACTCAACTTCACCATTTGGTGGAAGACTCATCAATTCCTATGGAAAGACAACGCCAAACTCCCGTACAATGGGCATATTCATAATCGTGAGTTTCTCACCAACCATTTGAGATAAATAAACCTCATTCAGTGGAATCAAGACCCATAAGATGGAGGAAATTTCCACTGGAAGGTTATGTTCATCCTTGCATAGATAGACAATCAAAGATTGATCTGGAATATGAAATGTGACTTCCCTTCTTTGGAAATTGATATGAGATCCATATAGAGAAAACCAATCCATGCCAAGAATCACATCAAATTCCACTATAGGGAGGATCACAAGATTTGTAGGAAGCACTTTCCCACAAACTTCAATCGGAGAAGAATTATAAACTTTTGATGCGACTGTTGTGCCATTAGGGGTTGTCACAACTAACTCAACATCTAATTGTTGAGGTTATACAGTGATACCCTTATAAAATTCTTCAGAAATAAAAGAGTGGGGGGATCTAGAATCAAATAAAACATTTTCTACTTTAGAGTGGGTGGTAGGTGTACCTTTCACCACTTCGTTATCGTACTCCACATCGCTGATAGAAATTGCATGTGACTTTACTTTGTCTTTGGCCTTAAGAGTTTGTTGACGTCGATCATCATCATCAACCCTTGGATTAGGGGATTTATTGGCATAATGCCCCATCTCCTTGCACTTGAAACATTGATGTGTAGTAGGTTCATTCTGTGTATCCCTTCCTTTGTTTGCATCATTAGATATCTTCTTCCCATTATTTCGACATTCAAATGCCTGATGACCTTCCTTTCCACATTTGAAACATTTACTTGTCCCTTTAAGACAACTCCCTCCATGTTTTTTTACACACATTGAGCATAAGGGAAAGATCATCTTCTTTTCAGTGTGCTCTTTATATTTTCCTTTGAATTCCATTTTCCTCTTCTTATCAAACCCATATGACTGATGGGTTACTCTAATCTCCATCTCAACTTTGAGATCACATTGAACAATTTCCTCGTAGCTATTGACGTCTCTTATGGCTATGTCCATTCAATGACTTGGTTTTAAGCCACTAAAGAATCGATCGATCTTACTCTCAGGTTGGATAATAATACCAAAAGCATACCTCACAAATCTTGTAAAATTTTCTTCATAGGTACCAAAAGATTCATCATCCTTTTGCTTCAGTTCAAGAAACTCTTTCTCCATCTTTGTTCATAGAATACGAGGGAAGTACTTATTGAAAAATAAGTTCTTGAACTCATCCCATTCCATGGACTCAATTTCATCCCTTTGCCTCGTATTCTGGATAAGATTCCACCATTGATCAGCATCTCCTTCCAAACGATACACTGCTAAGATGACTTTATCATGTTCAGAACATTGAATAACTGAAAATATCTTTTCAGTAGTACTAATCCATTGTTCAGAAACTAATTGATCAGTAGACACACTGAATGAAGGTGGACGCTGCCTCATAAAGGATTCAACAGAATGTTTCTCCATCCTTTGCTCGTTTGGATGTGCTGCATGATTCATAGCTTGAGAAAGTTGTGTGAGCATGGATACAATATTTTGCATTCTAGCTCCCATAACGTTTGGTTGCTCAGGGGGACAATCATTGCATTGCCCGTCGCATTCCTCAGTAACACGGTTCCTTTGGGTTCCAGCCATTGACTAAAACCAAGAAGAATAGTGTGAGAAACACTAATTATAATAGGAAAACCACATAATCAAGAATAAAATTTCACACTTTAGGTCTTATCATAGGTTATTCATGGTCATTTCTAAAACACTAATATTGTGTTCTATGCTTAGACGTATCCTTAGGATTCTTACTAAGGCTTTCACATCCTAGATTCCAAAGGTTGACTATACCTTTCCTTTGATACCAACTATAACGACCCATACATTACATACATTTTTAGTACTTAAAAATTTAAGTACAATTATTACAACATATAACAAAACCATTAAAGGACCGTATAGGTATAGTGTCTTTAGAAACTGAGAAACATAAAAAACTGGTTCATAAAGCATCTACACTATCTACCACTTATTTCATCATATCTATAGTCCCTTTTGACATATCTTACTTAATAACCTTATTCCTAACCTGGGGAAATAAAACATACCAAAGGGTGATCTCAAATTCTCAGTAAGGGTAAACAAAATAAATATCAATCACATCATATTCATAAGAACATAACATTTTAGAAATCATACCCTGTAAATGAGATCAAAGTTTCATAACATGGGATAAATCATGGTAGTTAAATGTAATCACAATAATCATAACATAAAACATGAATCTTTGTGGCATAAACACCTAATAATATAGAATCATTTCTTATTAGTCTAGACTCATTGCCAAGACTATCTTATTGGACAAAGTCCATTTCTGAACCGAGTTCATTCCTCGTTTCAGTCCTGTTTCATTGAACCAGTTTAACCTGCCGTTCCAGCCATATCTATCTCATGAAATATAAAATATTTACCCAATGCATTGGAGGGAGATATAGGTCCCACCCATCTCATAATGATACCATTCTTATGTGTGCCACAAAATCATAAATCATACATCATTGCATAACCCACGTAATAAAAATTGGATTCTTAAACATCGTGACATCATGAAACAATTCATATAAGATAAAGGAATTCATAAAAATAATTCCATCACAACATAATAAATTCAATGTAATAATAGGGATATAAACATAACCCTATATTAACTTATATGGAAAATAAGTTTGATAAAACAATTGAACTCCATTCTTGAGGAAAATATTCTTTCTACTTCAAAAAAATTTCCTTTCTTAACATGTCATATAATTTTGAACTAAAAGAAGTAGATTAAAAATAAACTTGAAAACTTGTAAAGGAATCTTAATGGAAATAATTTTCAAAAAATCCATTCATGCTGTATAAGTTAAAAAAAGACATTCTTCTCGTACTTTTGTCGGAAATGTCAAAAAGCACCTCGTACGAAAAACGACAAAAGTTTTCTTTCATATCTTTTACTAAAAACTCACCGAAGGGTAAAATTGGATTTAAAAATTGTAGGTGGATGGAAATAATATTAAATACTGAGGAAACATGGATGTGGATGATAAAATACACCCCAGTAAATACCAAATTATAAACAATCTCGGATAAAAATGAGATTGTGATATTTTCTCTTACCTTAGGTCCGATTTGCTTCGTAAGTGTCCGAAACTCCTGTATAATGATTTAAATAATGTCATTTACTTATTCCATAATCATACTCATTGTTATGATATCATATATGGTCATATTCCTAGCTTATTATTAGTAATATTTCATTGCTACTTGTTATTCAGGTGTTTATTACTTTTTGTTCTTATGCGTGTTTGGTCGAATAAATTCTTATTATTCTCCTTAGGTTATAGATACCTCATTTACAGAATGTTATTAGTGTAATATATATCATATTCATTCATTAAATTCATTTATATAATCATTATTCAATGAATATCATGTATAACGAGTCGCATCACATCGTGGAGACGGTATTCCGTACGTATGCACGAGCGATGATATCGTTCCCATGATCGTGGAATTGTATTGGAGTGTATGTATACTATTTCAGAATCAATATCACTTTACAATAATCATATATATTCATTCTTTACACCATTATACCCATCCAAGTAAGGTGGTGGTGGAAAAAAGATTACACCACGGCGTGGAGACGGTATTCCGTACGTACGCACGCACGGTGATTTCATTTTCCATAGGATGGATAGATGGTGAAATAGGGTTGTTTCATACTTATAAAAAAATATCATTATATGAGTGATACTGATGTTATTAATTCATAATTAAAAAACTAAATAAGAAGAAGTGGAAGAAGAAATAACGTCGAAAGAATCGGTAACGGACATTACCTCTTCTTTGAAGTGCCTCTTTGAGACCTCCTTTTAGGGAACTAAAATTTGTCTTTGAAGAAGACCAGGACCTCTGGGATGTTTCTAGAGAAGTGGAGAAGTGAAATTTGCATTGGTTGGCCGAGCTTGAAGGATCAAAGTGGTGTGAGGAAGAGAGGGAGGAGGTGCCCTTTTATATGGGAGGAGAGGGTCACCTTTGGAAAAACTAAAAATATTATTTTATTATAAAGCCATATTCGGTTTTAAATAGCTCCAAATTGATTTATTTAGAAGCTAAGGTGGGGATCGGTCGGAATCCTCTGATCCAATATAATTTGGACAAGTTTAGTTTACTATTTTAACCTCATCATTTAGATTTAACTTTAAGTTATATAATTTTACTTTTATCGTGTCTTTTTGTGTTCTTACACTATAAGGTTAATAAACATACCATAACAAGCCAAACGAACCCCAATTTGTTTATTATTAATATATATAACCATATCTAAGTCATTTGGACGAACCATAGATTTTTAGGAATAAAATATCAATTAACAATATAATAGTTTTTTAAAAACAATTTTATGTCAATTTTGACACTATTTGGTAATTGATTTTTGTGAAAATCATAACAGAATGATTAGTTCTAAAAAATCTAATTAAATCAATACTAACATGTCATATTAACATATAAAATTATTTTAATTCATAAAAAGTCTAAAATTACATTTATTTGTGTATTTATAACATCAATTATGTCAATATTTTACTAATAAGATAACTACTGCATCATCATTGTGTCATAAATAAATTAAATTATTTAAAGTCTAAAAATTATAAATAAACTATCATTATGTAGGAAAGCGTTTTATCTTTCTAATGAATATTTATAGTATAATGTATCTAATGTATTACCCTATATTAAAAATTATTTACTTATTAAACTTTGATTTTAACTATTTTAACCCTTCTTTAAATAAATTAATAATAAATGTCCTAATCTAATCCATGTGAGCCTAAATGACCATATAATATTCCTAATGTTTTTTTGGGTCGAATTATACTTATCCAATAGAATTAGGACATCTATTAGGGTAATAATAATATCATTTTTACCCTTAGTTACCCTATTTACTTTTAACAGTGGTAAAAAAAAGTAAAAAGTTACTATTCATCAAAAATTATTTTCATCTCATTGAACCAAATTTTTGTCCTTGATATTAACCATTTCACTTGGAGTTTCAGAATTCCACTCATAGAAGCGGTAAAATTATGTTTTATGTAAATTTATAAATTCTCCTAGGAGGTGGGTAAAAGACGGTTAAAAGTTCAATAATATTTGTATATATCTAAAATTATTATAAAATTACTCTAATGAATTACTTGGAACTTATAAATGTATTATGTATAAATTTTTACCTAAGATAAATTTAAATAAAATAAATAATTATTTAAATAAAAAGTCTGTTTTTAAATAGTAACCAAGTGTTTTCACTATTCATAAAAAATTGAATGTTTTCAGAAAAATACCAAAATTTCACCCTATGCTAATTTCAATATTCCGAATCCAAAAATGAAGTCAATTTTGAAAAATAAAATTTACAAAATTTCAAAAAGTGGGTATTAATATTCATAACATCTAGTTTTAATAATATTATAATAGCATATCGTTGTTTAGTGAAACTCAGTATTGCGTACGATGCAAGCTATCGAGGAAGGTCGCAATTGCGTTTAAAGAAAGCCAAGCTAGTTTTGAGTGTAGTGAATGATTTCTTTGATGATTTATATAACATAGAAACAAAATATTTCTCATAAAAGTCTCAGGTGTTACATGAAATCTACATAATATTTCCTCGACCATCTGTAGTGGAATGCCAGATTTTTAAGGTTTCTAATATTTTACTATAAATTGATGGGACACATCTTCTATTTTAAAATCCAAACACTAAGGGTATTATCAACCAAAAAACATTAATCCTTATGAGATACCTCTTCTATTTCTGTATATCACAAAACATTATACTAGAATATACTTTTCAAATGTGGTATGATGTCACTACTTACATACTTATTCTATATCACTCTTAGAATTTTGAGGCCCCCAAATTGCAGATTACAATATTCCACTTTAATTAATGAATGTGGAAGAAAAATAGTAGTTATCTAACAATGGAATGAAAAAATAAAATTTCATTAGTCAAATATAAATGACCTTAAAGTGTAACTACCAATGTATATACTATTGGAAATTAAACAATACATTTATTTTATTACTTACATAGCATTAACATTCCAAATGCTTCAACCATTTTCATGTAGGTGACATTCCTCGTTATGTTGGTTATAAACCTCATCATCCCAAATAACAATATATGAATCACTTTTTATTCCATCAAGACACATAGTGATGCCTTGATCGTGAAATCTAAACAATGTTTCCCAAAAAAAGTAAATTTTTTTGTTCCCCTATTCATGAAATAATCCTTGATTCCGTTGGGAGATATGGACTTCTCCAAGGATCCCCCTTTTAAATGTTATGATCAAAATATAATTCTCCATCTTTTACACAATCTAAATTTTTATACGATCTTTTTCCCATTGATGTAATGTGCCAAAAAATCCCCCTCCACTCTTAGACACATTATCTTCACAAACACCATTCATAGTCTTCAAAAATAAAGATATTTGGAAACTCCCCAACCATCAGTAATATACTTTCAGCATCCTTTGGAGCTGTTTGTTTAAGAATTCATTGATACCCCACATGTTTTTATATTAATGAGTGTTACATAAATGTTCCTATCAACCAGTTTCAATTTCTTCATCAAGAGAGACAAATTCTATCTATGTAAGACGTAAAAACCTTTTTTTATTGTGGGTCTATTTATTGGTCCACATGAATAACCCAATGTTAATCGAATGGGACAAACTTGTTCATTGAAAAAAACTCATATTTCTGTCAATCAGATATTATTCTGTTGGGTGGATTTTTTTGGGTCTAAAAAACTATAAATATAATGTGAAAATTATTTCTTTAATTTAGGAAATGGATAAAAAATAGAAAAAAGAGATGAAAAATTTAAAGTCCATGAAGTATCACTAGAGGGGTAGTTTTACAAAACAATATCCCTTTGTAGAATACTTCACTATATAGTGTCCCACAAATGAAAAATTATTTATAGTCAATGAATTATTTATCAAGAACTGTGAAATTATTTTTTTGTATGGATAAAGATTCCCTTTCATGGATCCCACAAATAAATGTTTTTTTGTATCTTGGGATATCCTCTTTCTCTTCCACAAAAATAAAATAATTTTTGGCACAAGACAAACTTTTCAATCTTCCATAAATTAATAATCCCTACCATAGATGAAGATGTTGGACTATCTCATTAGGTTGTTACATCCATGTATCAAAAAAATAAAATAGATATCTGAGAGAAGGAAGATGGAAAAATGAGAGAAAATATGTGAGATCAATCACTTTTCAGTAGGTAAACTCACCACATAATTATTGGTTATAAAGGGTAATCACTTGACCATACACATAATAAAAATCTTCTAAAGATAAGGTTGAGTAAAATATATGTGTATGAACACATTTCAGGTCATCAACCCACATAGAAAATAGTTATGCGACATGCACCCTACCCATTGTATTAAAATTCATCAAGGAGGGAACCTGAACCCATATAGAAAAATGTAAAGTGGAGGTAACCCAGATCTGTGTAAAAAATGATACATGTTGATAACCCTATCCCTTATAGAAAAATAATATGTATTATAAGGCATCTTGGGTTGTTCCAATATCTAACTCTCCTTACATTCCTCTTTCCAAGAATTTGACTGTACCTTGGCCCCTCCACAAACTATCCTAATGGCTTTCCCTATCAACCATCTTTCATTGAATCCTTAAATCATAAAGGGCCCCCTATGTGAGGTTTCAGGACAATGCCTCTACCAAAGCCACCAAATATATTTGATCAAATCAATGGGTCTGCTAGCATACCTTCAAGATCATACATTTCCTTTATAAATGAGATCCTATTGGTTTCACATTTAACAAAAGGAATCCAATGATTATTCTCATCCATACATTCCAATATTAATGAGGTTAATAATATTAGAGGTAGTGCAATAGACCACTTTATTTCAGATGGCGAGGGGAGCCACTTTCATTTCCCTTTGATGAGGGTTTGTTCCTAATTCTCAACTCATTATCTTAGAAATAGTGGATAGGGAATCCTTAGTAGAATAATTTCTTATAATTTCATATAGGAGGCCATACCCCTTTTATCTTTTATCCCCCATGTTATGAAAATAAATATAGTAGATGGACACCAGAAGGCCATTTTACTCTATTTTATACCCAGCCAAATCTACCAATGGTTATAGGATTTAGTGAGAAATGATTAATAGTCCACTTACACATGTTAAAAAAAAAACAGACACGAATCATGTGGGATTAGAGTTTAGTGGGGATTTTTTTCATCTTCATAATAAAATATTCCCAAAATTTGCTTCCTCCATAGGTGTACTCCCTAGAGAAGTTACTATCTTTTTGAATGTCCATATTCTCTATGAGTCCAAAACTTAAAAGGACCATATTCTAAATGAGGTAAAAATTAGCCTCATATTAAATAAATCTGTATCCATATAAACTATGTAAGCTTTGTTTCATGATAAAATTGGATATGTTGAAAGCCACTCGAGGATCCCATCCCAATACCCAAATTCACCCTAATGTTCTTTGGGCCATATCTCCAGTAGGGTAGAATCCAAATAAAAGCACCATATTCCTTCAAACCCCATTTTATCACTATACCTATTGGGACATATTAATGATATAATCAAACCCAACATGGGATAAAATATCTAATCCATGTCCCTTGAGCCGCTTATGTTTTTCACCGGTCTAAATTAGGCACCTTCCACCAAGACATCCTTTCTTCACAACATTAAACATAATGATTTGATATTTTTGCATATATCCTTAAAAGGATAGATGTTCCCAATTAATTGAGATAGAATAATGTGGATTGAAATTAAGTTCCCAAAGAAATATTGGAATCCTTTTTAGGGGTCTTGATCCCAACATTAAAAAAATCCCTTTTTTCTAGGATGGCCATAAATTTCAGAGCATCCCATTATGTGGCTTGAAAAAATCCACATGATGAGAATTTTTATAAGAGTTTATAATCCCCCAATAAATGATTCCTTTAATGTATAACCTAATATACATATAGATTACTATAATTTCAGCACATGATAATTGTCTATTATTATCCTAAGGGTTACATATCATGTATATTTGGGATTTAATAATTTATTCATGCAGATGTATTAAATATTAACTATATGTGTGTTCAAGAGTATTCAATAATTCCCCAATAAAGTGTGTAATATGCCCGACCACTGATCCTCTCAACAATTGTGAGTTCTTATGTGTTGTTTTCCATGTTCCCCAATGAATACTTCACTTTTGAATGTATTTCCATGAGTCTTCATGGATATGAGATCCATTTCCTATTTCTGGTTCCACAAAAAAACCATGTTGGAAAAAATCCCATTACAAATGGGAACCAAAAAACTACCTAAGGTTTTACTATATATGAAGAGATATCATACTTCAAGAGAAGAACCTAGTACACCACCAATAGAATAATGGACTCCATCAAAAAAAAAACCATTACTATGTTTCCCCATATAATTTAGTAGAGGAAACCTCATAAATGATACAGTATCACTCAAATTTTAAAAATGAATATCCACGAATTGATTTTTAACCTCAAAACCCACTGATGAATATACTATTATCTTGCCGAGAAGCCCTTTACCATTAACAATATACATATCAAGATAAAATATTATGAGATCCTCTATAAACCAACATTAATCACTAGACATACTAAAAATATCTTCTTGTGACATCCGATTTATCATAATAAAAATGATATTCACCTTCCCCATTATAAAATCCCATTTTTCTAAGATGGAAATAAATTTCATTGCATCCCATTATGTGGCTTGAAAAAAGCCTCATGATGAAAAATGTTATAAGAGTTTATAATCTCCAAATAAATGACTCATTTAATGGATAACCTCATATACATATAGATTAATAAACATTCAATACATGATAATTGTTTGTTATTATCAGAAGGGTTACATATCATGTATATTTGGGATTTAATAATTTATTCATGAAGATTTATTAAATATTAACTATATAATTGTTCATGAGTATTCAATAATTCCCCAATATAGGGTGTAATATGCCCGACCTCCAGTCCTCTCAACAATTGTGAGTTCTTATGTGTTGTTTTCCATGTTCCCCAAGGAATACATCGCTTTCGAATGTAGGTCCATAAATCGTTAGGGTTATGAGATCCATTTCCAATTTATGGTTCCACAAAAAAACCATGTTGGAAAAAATCCCATAACAAATGGTAAAAAAAACTACCTAAGGTTGTACTATATATGAAGAGATGTCATACTTCAAGAGAAGCACCTCTTACACCACCAATAGATTAATGTACTCCATCCAAAAAAACCATTAATAAGGTTCCTCATATAATTCAGTAGAGGAAACCTCATAACTGATATAGTATCACTCAAATTTTACAAATGAATATCCAAGAATTGATTTTCAACCTACAACACAACTGATGAATAAACTATTATCTTGCAGAGAAACCCTTTACCCTTAACAATATACTTGTCAAGATAAAATATTATGAGATCCTCTATAAACCAACATTAATCACTAGACATACTAAAAATATCTTCTTGTGACATCTGATTTATCATAATAAAAATGATATTCCCCTTCCCCATTATAGAATAAATTCCTATGTCATCCTATTTTGAAAGTTTTTTTTATTTGATGCCCTAAGTCACCTAAAAGTGTTTCAACTGATATTATGATGGTGGATTGAATTCATATTACATTAAGTCATTTGAATTTATTATATTATGGGAAAGGGGAATATCATTTTTATTATGATAAATAGAATTTCCCAAGAAGATATTTTTAGTATGTCTAGTGATTAATGGTGGTTTATAGAGGATCTAATAATATTTTATCTTGATATGTATATTTTTAAGGTTAAAGGTTTTATCCGCATGATAATAGTGTATTCATTAGTGGTGTTGTAGGTTGAAAATCAATTATTGGATATTAATTTGTAAAATTTGATTGATACTTTATCATTTATGAGGTTTCCTCTACTGAACTACATTAGGAAACATAGTAATGGTTTTTTTGGATGGGGTCCTTTATTATATTGGTGGTGTAGGAGGTGATTATATAGAAGTATGATATCTTACTCTATATAGTACAACCATAGGTAGTTTTTTGGTTCCCATTTGTTATGGGATTTTTTCCAACATGTTTTTTTTTGTGGAACCGAAAATAGGAATGGATCCCATATCCAAGAAGACTCATGGAACTACATTAGAAAGGGAAGTATTCCTTGGGTAACATGGAAAACGATTCATAATAACTCATATTGGTTGAGAGGATGGGTGGTCGGCCATATTACACCCTTTATTGGGAAATTATTGAATACTCTTGAACAAACATATAGCTATGATTTAATAAATCTTCATGAATACATTATTAAATCCCAAATAAGCTATATATAGATCACCTAGGATATATAATGTCGATCAACCCTTTTTTATGATATATAAATCTCCCTGTAACCTATAATGGGGACCAACCATTCATATAAGCTATATTGGGCTCTGCATAAGTCTCTCCCACTTGATATCGTTCTCTCCTAGGGCTTCCTAGGTTTTGAGTTTCCTTTTCCAATCATTTTATGGTGGCTTCGTCTCCCTCCATGCACCCCACTTCAGCTCTTCTTTTTGATGCTCTTTCTTCAATTTCAGTGACATTGGGTCGTTTTTCCTATTTCTGGGCCACTCCCCTACCCATCCGCATTGAAGAAACATTGTTCCTTTTGTCTCATGTTCTTCTCCGCCTATTCCCCGAACCCGATTTCTGTGTTTCAGAGGGAGTCGGGCTTCTTCATCTTCAGCTCAAAATCACCTTCATGTGCAATTCCAGCCTCCCTCGGGGTCTTGATGTCTTTTCCGTCACCGTCATCCTATGTCGGTGCCAGATCTGGGAGAGGGCGGGCGGCTCTAGATCTCAAAATCCCAAACTCCATCTTCAATACAGACCCGAGCGATCTTATTCTCAGGGCAAATGCCCGATTTTTAGGAAAGAATAAACCCTAATCCCAAATACCCTTTCAGAATTCAGATCCGATCACTCAGAGACTCAAGTCAAAACTAGAGTTCGAGGAAATATTTACCCTATTAGATTTTCCTTTATGCTTCCATGAAGATAGGCGGTGACCTGTGGGTGGTTTTCCGATTCCACGTTTTATGAAGTTCCAACCGCGAATTGGTTTGATTGCGAAGCACCTTCTGCGATGATTCACCACGTTGAGAGATCGCGAAGTGGCCATTGTGAAGTTCTTGTTGTGGGGTGTTAACCCACAAAGATTTAAAGTGCGCTGTGAGGATAGAGATGACCTGTGCGTAGTACGCCATTTCCACGATGTTGCGATGCTCCACCATGAAGTGGTTTGTTTTGCGAATAACCTTCAGTGAAGTTTCACCACGTTGAGAGAGCGTGAAGTGGCTGTCGTGAGCTTCTTGTCGTGGGGTGTTGATTCACGAAGATGTGGTGTGCGCAATGATGAAGGTGGTGACTTGTGGGCGGTAGGCCATATCCACGATTTTATGAAGCTCCGTCGTGAAGTTTTTTGATTCGCAAAGCACCTTACGCGAAGTTTGGATGCATTGAGTGTTCATGAAGTGGTCGTCACGATGTGTCTGTTTCATGTTTTTCCTTCACGAAGCATAAGTCGTGTTGATTAAGCCGCGAAGTCTTTGCCATGGGGTGTTCGCTCCGTGAAGACTAGTGTGAGCCGTAGTGCGGGGAGCGGGATTCTTGGGTGCGACCATTCAAGGGGAGAGGTTGATCACGAAGGCCGTGGTGCCTGTCTCAATTGAGTGGACCAGTGTTTGGAGGCCGTGATGGGTTTTTTGGTCTAGGGACTTCCTTGTTGAACCAAACCTTGACTCAAGTGAGGTTGGACTGGGTCGGCCTTGCACACAAGGAGTTTCCGAAGCATTAACACAGTTCCTATGAAAGGTGGTCCAGTGTCATGGGGACTGCCAGGACAATGGTCTTTAAGGAGGAGAGAAAAATCAGCATTTAGGTTTTTCTATATGGATGCAGAATTTGTAAATCAATGGAAGAGGCTTTCCCTGATGAACAATGAAAAGGCGACGATCGAGGCATAGAGAAATGAAGACACACTCTTGAAAAAACTCATGTCCCTACTCGTGGTGGGAAAGTTCATGGAAAACATATTAGTAAATTATGGGGCTCTCAAAAACACTCTACAGAACACCTGGAAACATGATGCAGGAGTGGCTATTTGCGAAGCAGGGATCAATCGCTTCGTCTTTGAGTTCTTTAAAGAGAGAGATTGAGAAAAAATCCTACGTTTTAGACTGTGGTCCATCGATAATCAACTCCTCCTCATGGAAGAATACAAGGGGGGTGATATCCAGTGAGTGAACTTAACCCGCCCCCCATTCTGGATATGAGTTAAAAGAATCCCTTTCCATTCAAGAGTAGAATGAATCATGAGCAAAATTGGGGACTATTTCGGTCACTTTATTGATTGGGATTGATCAGACCCAATACAATGGGCCCCCGAGGTTCGGATCAAGGAAACAATTGAAGTTTCAGAGCCACTAATGAGGTAAATGTTCCTGAAAATTGATGACACCAACACTTGGATTTCATTCGAGTTCGAGACACTCCCAATCTTCTGCTTTTTTTGGGGTCTCTTTGGCCATCTGGAAATAAAATTCACCACAAAATATAAGAGTAAATCAGATAGAATTATCCTCCAATATAGACCTTGGCTCCATGCCAAAACGAATAAATATGCTTTAATCCCTAAGACGGAAAAACAAAAGGACCGTGACCATCTCACGTTGGCACATACCAGTCAGGTGAATCCATACCTGAAAAATCCCTAATTCTAGGACCATTGGATTTCCTAATGCTAGATCTCCCACTCATTGAGAAGCTGGAGTTCATCCTAACCTCCCTAAAGGAAAATACTCAAACATCTACAAAGTTGGTGACGAAGCAAAAAAGAACCACCAATATGTTTCTCAAAGACAATGCTGATGCACATCAAACCACCAGATACGGACCCTGACCCACAATCGACCGCAGTAGGCATTCTAACAATTGAGGCCCATAGAATGACGGGATCTCCAAATCTAGGCCCAATTACCCATCAAATGTGGAAAAGGCTGAAACGTGGAGAGAGTGATGGTCACACGGAAGACCCTAAACGTGGGGTTAGGAAAATAAAAAATGAAACATGCCAATCAGGGAATAATCCCACCAAAAGATGGAAAATGAAAAGTGGAGAAACTAGTCTGGAGGAACCAAAGGCGGCAGCGGGTGAGACCCAACCCCACCTAGAGAAATGATTGCTTTATGCTAGAACTGTCGTGGGCTTGGAAACCCACAAATGATTTTCATGATCCAGCACAATTGTTCTCAAAGTCGCCATGATATGGTTTTCCTGTCTGAAACCATACTGGAAAACAAGGACACCAAAGGTATTACTGTGAAGTGTGGCTTCCAAGGCTGCTTCTCGGTGTCCAGACAAGGCCATTCTGTGGGCCTCTGTGTCATTTGGAAGGACAATATCAATGAAAAAAAATTTCTTTCTCCTTGCACCATGTGGAAGTGACTATTCAAACATAATTTCACCCACCCTAGAATTTTGTGGGATTATATGGATGGCCATCCTATAATGATAAGGTGAAGTCATGGGATCTTCTATGCAAGCTGCGACATGAATTACCAATCCCAATCATCTTCAGAGTAGTTTTAAATGAGATTATGTTCCTCAAGGAAAAGAGGGGTGGAATCATCTGACCCTCAGCTTCGATGTCAAAATTCAAGGACGCGGTCTCTAGGGTGGACCTGGTCGACCTAGGGTACACAGGTAATCCTTTTACCTGGTTCCGTGGAAATACTGAAGGCTCCCGAATCGCTTAGCGTCTTGATTGATTTATGGGTTCTTTGAATTGGATTAATCTGTTCAACATGTTTCATATTGGCCACCTGGCCATAACTGTTCAGACCACTATCATATTCTCATTGATTGTACGCAAGGAAAACGAAATAGACCATTCAACAGACCCTTCATATTTGAGAGCTTTGGGTAAAAAGTCCAGGAATGCGAAGAGGTGATCCGATCAAGCTGGAAAAGCACACACAAGGATGTTAGCCTCAATCTCCAACAGGTAGTATCTGATCTGAGGTATTGGAGTAATAAGAAATTCCGCCACCCCGAATAGCACTGTGGTGTACTCGAAAGGAGACTGAACAATCTCCTCAAACAACCCACATCCAGTTGCATTCTCTCTATGATTGGACCCACACAAAGAGAGTTGGACACGACCCTACATGTTAGGGAAAGGTTTTGGGCTATGCGGGCACAGGATAACCACATTAAATAAGGGGACGCTAATACATGATTGTTTCACCAGAAATATTCAGCCAGGTGTTGAAAAAACACTATTAATTGCATCTTACAACCTGATAGAAGCAAAGTTTCTGATACCAATGGTATCCACGAGGCTGTGACATACTATTTCCAGAACATATTTGCTGCAAGAACCCCTTTCATATCCACCAAGGTGGATGATTATATCAGACCTGTGATTATTGATGAGATCAATAGGCAGCTCACTAAAGATGTGACAGATGATGAGATACACCTGGATCTAAAACATCTTCATCCAACTAAGGCCCCGTGACCGGATGGGTTCCACACCCTTTTTTTAAACAATACTCACACATAATTGGTCCCGAAATCTGCAACATGATAAAAAATATCTGGGCTGGGAATACTATCATTGCTACCATCAATGAAGCTGTCCTTGTCCTAATCCACAAAATTATGAAACCTCTGGCCATCCCTGTTTTTAGACCTATCATCCTTTGAAATTTCTATTAAAAGATCTTCATAAAGATCCTTGTCAATCGGTTGCGACCTTGGCTACCTGATATTATCTCTAAAAATCAGAGCACTTTCATGGACAAGAGACTAATCACTAATAATGCGATTTTGGCCCATGAAGTGTTCCATTCTATGAAATCACACTCCACTGCAAAAATAGGAACCATGGCCTGGAAATTGGATATGATCGAGGCCTATAATATAATGTCATGGGACTTACTTTATATCATTATGATGAAAATTGGTTTTTTCACTAAATGGACTGATATGGTCATGAACTGCATATCTACCGTCTCCATCAAAATAAAGGTCAATGGGGAGCTCACCAGAGGATTCTCCCCATCCCGTGGCCTTCTTCAAGAAGATCCCCTCACCCATTTTCGCTTCATACTAGTGGCTGATGTGTTTTCTATTCTTATTTCCAGGGTTGCGTCCTCTAAATCTATTTATGGGGAAAAGGTTTGCCGTGTTAGCCCACCAGAGTTGCATCTTTTCTTCGCCAATGACTGTCTCCTTTTTTCCAGAGCAACAATAACTGAATTTCGGGTGATCAACCAAGCGATCTATCAGTATGAGAGGGCGTCTGGCCAGTCTATCAATCATGGAAAATCAGAAATTTCCTTCAGTGCAAGGATGACTCTTTCTATGAGGTATGAGCTATGCACTTCAGCAGATATCCATATTGTTGTGAAACATTAGATGTATCTTGGGCTTCCCAGGGTGATTGGTCGATCCAAAAAAGAAATATTCGCATCTCTAGTAGACAGAATCGAGAAAAAAATTCTAGGATGGTCCCCTAAAGGAATTTCTAAATATGGAAAAGATACCCTTATCAAAGTTATCATCTAGTCCATCGCTATCCCCTTTATGTCCCTATTTAAGCTCTCTGAAATCATCGTCGACCAGATCCACACACACACAGTGAATTTCTGGTGGGGGAAGAATGATGTAAGGAACCGACACCACTGGACGGACTGGGAGAAACTCTACAAACCCAAATTAGAGGGAGGGATGTGATTCTGGAATCTTCTTCTCTTCAATGATGAACTGATGGCCAAGCAAGGATGGTGCCCTATTAACCATCCACCATCTTTATGTGCACGGGTTCTCTAAGCTAAGTACTTTCCCCACACGGACTTCCTTGATTCCTCTCTTGGTCCTCATCCTAGATTCCTCTGGAGATGCATTTGGGGGGCTAAAATGATCCTGGAAAAAGGACTGGGATGGCAGATTCGGTTTGGCTCATCTGTCAATATCTAGACTGATCCCTGCATTTTCGATAAGGAAGGTGTGCGGGCTACATCCCCCATCCAACCAGGTCTTGAAGATGCCACTGTCAGCTGCCTCCTTTACGACCATGGATAGGTGTGTTGTTTGGAAAATATCCTTGATTTGTTTAAAGAAAAGGGATCAAATAATTATCCTAAGCATTCTATGGGTCCCTCACATAGGCCTCGACCATCTTTTCTGGATCAATGACATCTCGAGTGAATAAAGGGTGAGATCCGGCTACAGACTGGATCTTGGAAACCACTCAGTCGGCCAGGATGATGTATCATGGAAATCAATTTGGATGTTAAATGTTCCCCCTAAAATATGCCAATTTTGGTGGCAGGTTTGCACGGGTACTCTCCCAACCATGATCCTTCTCGCTTACCGACATATGGCCAGTAATTTCATTTTCCCTTTCTGCCCGAACATTCTAGAAACTCCTTTCCACACCATCATTCACTGCCTGGGAGCTAAGGAAATTTGGAATAAATGGCGCTCGGCTTCTGCCGCTTCACAGGATTTGGCCTCTAAGCTTCCCGATCTTCAAATGCATTGGTGATCCTCTCTATCCTCAGCTCTTTCAGGTTCACTTTTCACTTTGGCCTGGATGATTTTGGTCTAGCATAATGATACAGCTTTTCATCAATCTCACAAACCCCCCGAGTTTTGGGTTGAACGGGCCACTTCTTGGATTGATGGATGTAAAGCCCACCGTGGAAATTATATTCCAGGTGTTACCCCCTCCTATCCCTCTCATTGGAATCCCCCAGAAGATGGGACTCTTAAGATTAATGTGGATGCATATCTTCCAAAGTATGGGCTTGTTTCCCTCAGCCTCCTGGCCCGAAATCATCTGGGGAAAATCCTTGCTGCAGAATATGAACCACATCAGGCTTTCTGATAACCTGCAGTTGTTGAGGCCATGGTCATCCTTGCCGGTCTATTGCTCGCCTGGAAATTTGGATGGGGTGATATTATTGTTGAGTCTTACTACCTTACCGTAATCGATGCTATTAATCACAATGATAGTGGGCTCCAATCATTTGGCATCATCATCATGAGAATTCTCTCACTTTTCCGACGCTTCTCTTTATGCACTTTCTCTTTTACCCAAAGGGGAGTAAACAATGCGGCCCATCATTTAGCGGCCTCAGGCCCATTCAATTCCAACCATCTCTGGTTGGACAATTTCCCTTTATGGCTTTGCACATGTACTTCAGCTGATCTCCATCATTAATGATTTTTGTTTTTATTCAAAAACATGCTATATTGGGATCACTTGTGTTCTATAATGGGGCTCAAACATTCATATATAGTATATAAATCTCACCCATTTATCATATAATTCATCAAGTAATATTTTATGAATAAAAAGTTTTTATCATAAATTCCTTTAATATAATATTGGAATCTAATATAGAAAACACCTTCATATATAAATACCATTTTCTTTTAAAAACCCTTTTCATTACCTAAACTCTCCAAAAAAGGAAAGGATGATTTTCATATGAAAAAAAAAATATTATTTAAAAGGATTATAATAATTAAATAATACTCATAGTGGTAAAAATATTCATTGTCATTTTGTATGTTATAGATAGAAGATTTTTTTTTGTTTGTAGAAATACTCTGTATAAAACAAGTAAAAATATTCCTTTTGAAAACCATTAGTATAAATTTGAAATAGATATAAATTTTCATTTCTAATTATTATTTATTCATATAATTTTTAAAGTAAAATTATTTCAAAAATATTGACATGGAGGAAAATATTTTTGAAATTAAATATTTTAACGTTTAAAAAAATGATTTTTATATCAATGTGTCCCATACAAATTTGAATTAATTAAATAATAAAACCATTGTGGGAATAAAATTGAAGAAAAATTAAATAATAGTATAATATATAAATTCAGGATATGATATGTCAAAAATGGAAGAATATAATCCTCCTAAAAGAAGGTCAGTGTATAACATACAAATATGCTTAATTAAAAGTAGATTGAGACAAAGGACCTTATAAATAGCATATCAACGAAGTGAATATTAATAAAAATAATTAAATATTTTTATCAACTATAAATCGAAATAAAATAATTTTAAATACAAAATAATATATTAAAAACTAATTTTATAGAAAATATTATCCTGATATAAACAAGAAGTCGAAGTTTAAACCAAAGAGTAGAAATTGGGTTTGGAAATATCTTACCTCACGCTTCCTTTTAGTTGTGCATACTATAACATCATGTATAATAGTTTAAATAATGTTATTAACTAATTATATAACTATTTTTATTTTTATAATACGTTATATGATGATTTTAAAACATATAATGACCCATTCATTAATAATATTTCATTATTTACATTGTTTCAGGGGTGTTCAATTCATTGTTTCAAGATCAGTTCATTTGTGTATAGATTTTGGATGTTCTTGAAAAATGGAATTAAACCACCATAAATTTCCTGAAATATTATTAATTAATGTAAAATAGTATGACTGTTCCCATATATCATTTTTTTTCTTACAGAAGAATGAATCATATGATTAAACATTAATGTTACTTATTTAGTCCATTTTGGTGGTTTACCGAACATCAAGAACTAATTTTATTTTTTTAATATTAAGTCTATATATTATTTCCATAAGTTAAAATATGTAATTATATACCTATTAATATACAATTTTAAAAATAATTATAGTTATATGAATATCCTTTATGGTGGAAATAGAAATGAAACCAAATCATTATTTTAGGAGGTGATAAACTGATATAACATGGACAATAGTTTAATTTATTTTAATAAGAGTCAATGAGAAATAAAATCGATATAATATATTTTAATAGAAACATAAAAATATATTATATAAATGATTCTTGAGTTTACATGAATTTATGTATGAAAAAGGTGATGAGAAACCCAAAAAAGAAAATAAATTAGTAGAGGTACTTTTTAAAAATTATCTATTGAATATTGCCTCCTTGAGAGACCGTTGAGGACCATGGAATGTTTCCTTTGAGGATATTAGAACTAGGACATGATGAGAGTGACCATGAGACTTTTGGGTATAGAAAATTGTATCTAAATGTTTTTTTAGTCGAATTGGTGTAGTGAGAGGTGATATTTAAACTCGATGAGAGGTTGGATTATGTGATTAAATAAATAATTATTTTATATTTATACCAATCAACATTGACATGGAATTAATTTCAACTAATAAATTTTTTTAGTTACTATTTTTGGAGT
The DNA here is from genome assembly GCA_963277665.1 of Viscum album. Lineage (NCBI taxonomy): Eukaryota > Viridiplantae > Streptophyta > Magnoliopsida > Santalales > Viscaceae > Viscum > Viscum album. The sequence goes on along the minus strand of OY728129.1, from coordinate 1,811,699,246 downwards.
CAGTTTATGGTCTAGAAATACCTCAACTATCCATTAAATTATGTAATTTTTAGATATGCCAGGTTTTACCTTTTAACATTAAACCTTCTCACTGTTTTACTTATATTGCAGTAATTAATATTTTTCCTTGGTAAATTTTTTATTAATAAAATTTAAACTATCCATAAATCATTATTTATAAATTATGATTCCAAATATTTAATACATTTTACAAAATTAAATTCAAATAATTCAAAAAATTAGTGTTTAAAGTAAAAATGTTCATATTATTGAAATGTTTTTACGACCAATATAGATTTAAATTGGTTAAAATGACATAATATTATTTTATTGATATGTATGTTATCTAATTATTCATTAATAAAATTTAAAAAATTATTTTACAGAATAAATAAATTTTATTAAAAAATAATTTTCAAATAAAATGAAACATATTTCTAGAATAATTATTCATTTTATAAACAATTTAAACTATATCTTTGTAAGACAGTTAATCTAATTTATTCCTACAATTACAATATCTAGGTTATAATAGTAACATTTAAATAATTATATTTTAATTGTTTGTTTAAGATTTATGTGGCGTATCGTGTTTCAAATTACTCATAGTATTTTTTTAAAATCTTTAGGTGTTGCATTATACCGTAATTTAATAAAAATATCCCCATATTTCCAAAATAGGAAAAAAAAAATTGGGGATGGAATCGTCAAAATAGCTTTGTTGGAATCCAACAAAAGAAAAAGGATCATAAAAAAACCATTTTAAAAGAGGGAAAGGAAAGTATGGAGGCCACAAGACATAACACATACTAGGGTTCCATTTTGGAAATAATCGACATGTGTGAGAAAACTAACTATCATGTTCTAATGGAGAGTGATATAGAACATGTTCATGATAAATTTAACCACCAAAAAGCCATATCTATGGTGGATTAAAAGGCCATTGATTTATTGGTAAGAAAAGTAATCAAATAAATTTGTTTGTTTCAAAATAAATTTCCTAAATTTGAGTAATTATTTTAATACTGATAATAAGATCATAAAGAACCATATTTACTTGATAATTATAATTTCATTAAATAATTAATTTCAACCAAATATTCATCTTTCCTCCAAATAATGAGTATTCACGATGGATTTTGATAGCAGAATCATTAGAACTAGCTTCTACAGATAATAAAATACATAAAATTAAAACTATCTTTTACTATTATCTTTAAGAATTAATCTAAACCAAAATAGTTTTCATAGTATAAATTAATTCTCTAAAAGGATAAATTTCTATATGATGAAAAACTACTTTAATATCCAAGATATGATAACTATTTCCATAAAAAACCCGAATCACCAAAAATAATTTCAGATTGAAAACACAAAAAATCAGATATTTCTCAAATAAAATCACATAGTATATTATTTTCCTTAATTATATATGGTTACCAAAAAAATACACATATTTTGAAATAACTATAATCTATTAAACACCAAATCATTTTATAATCCTATAGTTCTCAATATGATAAACATATGTTCCAAAAATAAATATTATTCTTCATTCATCAAATAATTTAACTAAAAATAAAAATTCATCGAAATTAGGTCATCACTTAGGATTGTGGTAGGTGATATACCCTTGTGGCCCATAAGTTATGGGTTTTATCCTGATGACGATGTAGGACATGATGTGTTTTCAACCATCATGTGGGTATTCCTTTTTTTAAACTATATTTATATAATCCTTAAAATATTTTAAAAACATTATTAAAAATACCCTTATCAAATTTAAACCATAAAGTATATCTCGTACCTTTAATTTTTCAAACTAAAAAAATCAATAACCCATAATTAACTAAAAATTAAGTTTCTCAAAAATTAAAATTAGTTACCATGGACATCCATAAAATAAATAATAAAATTGGTTTCTATAATGATGAGATTATGATAAACCATAAAACTCTCAATACCCAACTCTTAAGAATAACTCGCCAAAAAACGTCATAATCTCCAAAGATTTCTATTCCATTCACTAATACCAATTGTATGATTTTCAACATAAAAAATTCATATTCTAGATATTTTTACATATTAAATAATATTTCCTAAAAATCTATTTATGTTTATAGTTTTTGAGAAATTGTGTAAACTATGACATTGTATACCCATTCAATTAATTTTAACACTTATACTCAATATTTATTTTTTCAACTAATTTAATTCTAATTAAAATAAAAATGTTTTCTCCTCATGTAAAATCTTAACATTTTTCCCATTTTTATCATCCTTGTCTATATTATATCCTAAATCTTATAAAAATTTTAAATCTTTGGATGAGAAATAATCTCAATAAGCCATATAAAAATATGGAAATCCATTTTTTTGTCAAAACAAGACATCTCATTTAAAAATTACCTTTATCTTAAATTATCATCAATAATATGATTTAAAACATTTTATCTCAAGATAAATACACAACTTTCTCAAATAAAATTATTAAAACCAATTAAAATCAATTAATACCCCACATGGTGATTTAGAGAAAAATATAAATAAATCTGTTTAAAACCCATGAATTTTAATAACCAAAAGGAATAATTACAATATTTTAATTTCCAAATGAATTGAAGATTTATAATAAGTATCACATATTATATAAGCTTTATAGGTCTCTCTCAAGAGAAACAATGGGCTCAACCATATATATAAGCTATATCAGGCACACCCATGAGCTATAATTCGGCTCAAACCTTCTTATAAGATGTATTAGTCTCTCCCATTTCTCATATATTTATCATGTAACATTTCATGAATAATAAAATTTCATCACAAATACATTTAGTACAATCTTTGAATCCTGTATTAAGGATTACATACTTATAAAATACACAATTCTTTTTAAGAACTTTATTCTACACAAAAAAATTGAAAAAAATGAAAACATGTTTTTCATTTAAAAAACATGTAATATTTCAAAGGAAGCTAAAAATTAAATATTAGTCATTGTTTCATAAAAATTTGTTTTCTTCATGTAAGTAAAGGTAGAGAATTATTTTATTAATTTTTCAAAATGTTCTATATAAAACACTTAAAAATATTTCTTTTGAAAATAATTGATAGAAATATAAACAGGAAATAAAATATTGATTATATTTCATTAATATTGATATAAAATAACATATAATGTTATTTTAATAATATTGATATGGAAGAAACAATTTTTGAAATTAAATATTCAATCCTTTAAAATGATTGTTTTAAAATCAATATGTCCCATTCCAATTTGAATTATTTGAATAATAAACCCTATGAAAAAATAAAATTTAAATAAATTAAATAATAATATAATAAATAATATCAATATATGTTATGTCAAATGGTATGAATATACACCTTATAAAATATGGTGGGTGTATAATATCAATATATAACTCAATGAATGAAGATTGAGATGAAGTTCCTTATAAGTATCATATCAGGTAAGTAGAAATTAATAAAATGAATATAATATGTATATATTCTATAAATAGACATAAAACTAATTGTTTATAAAGAATATGATATTAAAATTTTATTACACATATTAGATTAGAATGAAAATAAACAGAAGTAGAAGTTTATCCCCTGAATATAAATTGGGTTAAGAAAGCCCTTACCTAATGCTTTTTTTAAGTGTTGTAAAAATGAATCTCATGCATAATCATTTAAACAATTTTATTAACTAATAAGTGAACAATATTCATAATTAAAATAACTTATACTATGATTTTATAACATCTTATGGCTGATTCATTAATAATATTTTACTTTTTTCATGGTTTCATTGGTGTTTATTTCATGGTTTCATGATCTTTTAATTTATGTATAATTGTTGATGTTCTTTTAAAATTGAATTAAAACTCCATATGTTTCATGAAAAGTATTAATTATTCTATGGAAATATGAAGGGTCCCATATATCATTTTTATGAGGACACGGTAAAAAACAGTATATAATATTTTAAATTCCTTTAGAACTAACTTCTTTAAATTACAATGTATCATTTTGATTTAGTGTTTATGAATTTCAGTACATTATTGATATATTCATACCCACATGCTTAGCAAGTAGGTATTACTAATATATTATCCATTTTATTCATAATACAAGAGGATTAAATCTTTTAATGAATAGCTTTCATGACATTAATCACGACTTTTCTTTTTCTCTTACCCATACGTACACCCTATGAAAACAATTATGACATGATATGAGCACAATGAGCTCAGTAATGGATATAAAAATAAAGAGATAAAAATTCAGCCCATGAATACTTACAAACATATGAAATCATTTTTACAAATAAAAACATCACACACATAATGTATCATATACTTACTTTGAGAAAAATGGGATTTCTGTAAAACAATACAAAAATATATAAAACCATAAAGGTATCCTGATGAATTACATATATATTATTGTAACCCTCACAACTACCTTATGTTTTGTAACTTTCACCGCTACGTTACAATGTAACCCTAATAGTTACATTATAGTGTAACCATCGCAGTTACATTTGGAGTAAACGTACAGGTAAACACCAACTTACACGTACCCAATGAATTTGAGGGATATTTAGGTCCAACACTTTATATAAAAAAATTCCCCACATCTAAAAATTTATTATTAAACACAAATAATTTCATAAAAACATGTCTTTTGAATTTTGTGAAATAAAATTTTAAAAGAGGATTTTTATGGAAGAGAACCTTAAAAATATAATATAATTGAAGTGAGAATTAATAAAATGAATGGAATAATTGTATAAGTTATAAATCAAAATAATACTAAACTAATAATAACAAAAATAGTCTTAGTACCACATAATCAAATAAGTTTAATGTTAACCCAAAAGAATAGAAATTTGGGTAATAATTCCATGACCTCGGGTTCTTGTTATATAGAATGTGTTTAAACATCATGTATAATGAAAAAAGAGAACAATCATTATTTTATAGAAAAATAATCTTGTTTATAACAATTTATATGATCATTTTATAACGTCATTATTACCATTTAGTAATAATATTTCTTCATTCCCACTGTTTTAGTTGTGTTCTTTATATGGTTTCTATGGTCGGTTAGTATTGGATTTTCCTATCAAATTGAAGAGAAACTCTAAAAGTGGACAAAATTGGTATTAATAAGAGTCTAGAATGTTAAATTATACCATAAACTATTTTTTTCATATTTTATGGCGAATCATTAGATAAAAAATTAATGATATTCATATAGATAATTTAAAATTCTTCTACAATAACGTTGTAGTTTCATTCAATAATTTATTATTATTATATATATATATTAATTACATAACATGATAAATGATATATTATACATATTAAAATATTTTTCAATAATTTAAATGGTTTTATAACAATATTTTATGTAAAAAATGAAATTAAATACACATCAACCACAATATCAGTAATTCGACATATAAAAAAACAATGTAGTTATTTTTAGAATGAAAGGGGGAGGAGAAGTTGTATGACGATGAAATTTTTGATTAAGATGATAAAATTATAGAATGTATGTTACTGGGTTTTTAAATACTCTTATATATATAATTTTAAAGACAATATAAGAAGATAAAGATAATTGAAATGAATATAAAAGAAAATGAAAGAGGATTTTTACATATTGATATCTTCTTCTTGAGATCCTCTTTAAGGACTTTGGTTTTAACCTTTTGATGAGGCCAGAAGGTCATGGACATGAGGAATAGACTTGGGAATAGTATTGGGTATAATTTATAAAATTACCATTTCTTGAGTGGTGATATGTGATGATGGAGTGAGGGTGGTATTTATAGTGGAGGGTGCCCATTATTTTATTCATTATTTTATAGTTTTTCTCAATAAAGTCAATAGTATTTGTTCTAATAAATAAAAATCGTAAACATAGAATGTTAGCTCTAACTGAGGGTTATTAAATCTCCCATCATGTTAGGAATAGTTTATTTAACATATAATTTATATATACAGTAAATTTCCATATTTTACTTTTCACCAAAAAATCTCATATTTGAGAAAAAAACCAAAAATTTCATCACAACCATTTTTGAACGTGTAGAAATCAAAAATGAACTCCATTTATTGAAATTAATTTTCCATTATGAATTATTTAATTTTAAAATAAGATGATAATTTATTTTAAAAGTCAAAATATATAAACTATAAATGATTTTATAACACCTTGGAAAATAAATCAAGTTCTCATATAATTACATTATAACCATAAGAAAATAAAATAATAAATTATCATTACATTTAATGAAAATAAATTTTCATTTAAAATATGAAATTAATTATGATATTGTAATTTAATATTTATGACTTAAAAAAACACTAAAACTTATACTATGATCATATTGTCACTTATTAAATGCCTAAATATTATTTATACATTCTTTGGTGATGTTACTGTTCATCTGGTCATATACTATCAATAAGGGTCAAGTTACTATTCTTAAGGGTCATGTTACTATTCACCAATAATTATGATGATCCTATCAGACTCTAAATATACTTCTGATCACAACCATGTGTGTCCATTTTTATGTTAAAATCATAAAAGTGGAAAGAATTATATTTAACAGTTAGGTTATAACTATGTCCCTAAAACAAAGCGTTGATTTACAGAGATTCAGTATTTCATGAATTTCATTCTATATTAAAATTATTTGTAAATCATTGCGGTTCCATATTCTTCCCACCTTATTAAAATTGCTTCGATACTAATATATGTCATTTAATTATTAAATAATTGAGGGTACCTTTCCATCATAGTATTTTTAGATTCCCATGTTGTTATTCAACCATGTAGTTTCTCCACAAAAAATAACATGGTGGATAAACATATTCCACAATACTTTCTCTCTAGGATCAAGAATCTGAAGAGGATTTTTGTCATAAGAAAGGTCCTCTTCAATGTAAACTATTTCTGGACTCAAGACATGAGATGAATCTAGAATATACATTATCAACATTGATAAATGAAAAATATTGTGTGCCTAAGATAATCTTGGAGTCAAGGATACTTGGTAGGTGATTGTTCCATATTTAACAGGATTTAATAAGGTCCAGTGAACTGGGGTCTTAGCTTTCCTTCCTTACCAAAACAAATAAAACTATTCCATGTTGAGATTATAATAAAATCATGATCACTTATATAGAAAGAATAATCATTAATCCTGTTATCTGCATAACTTTTTGTTCTGATCTGTAATGTCCTCAGGTTTTTAAGGATCATATTCAAACTCACAGCCACTTACTCTGCTAATTATTGTCCCATAAACTTCATTTCCTCATTTTCATCCAAAAATAATAGATTTTAACACCGCTTCCCATACAATGTCTCAAAAGGATCCATATTTATACCAGAATGAAAATTGTTATTATAATAAAACTCAAATAAAGAATAATGTTTATCCTAACGTCTGTGGTAGTCCATTGAACAATATCTAACAATATCCTCTAATGACTGAATTGTTCTCTCGGTATGTCCATCATATTTTGGATGATAGGTAGTGTTGAAATATAATTATGTTATCATTGATATATAAAGGCCTTTTTAAATGTTTGAAGTGAGTCTGGGATCAAGGTCATATACAATAGAAAGTGTAACTCTATCTAATATGAAAATACCATTGAATAATATTCAGGAAATTCGAATCAAATTCATATTATCTCAATTACGATGGAATTGTAAAGATTTATTCCGTCAGTCAATAATAAACCAAATTGTATTGTTACCTCGAGATGTCTTTATTATTCCCACTATAAAGTCCATGGAAACATTTTCCTATTTCCTCTATGGAATTGGAAAAGATTTAATCATCCCATTTGGTTGTTTTCACACGTCATTAACAAGATGGCCTGTCAAAAATTTAACAATAAAATCTACAATATCTATTTTCATACTATCCCACAAATAATAATCCCAAAGGTATCTGTACATCTTTGTACTAACGTGATGAACTGAAAATAAAGGAACAGTAAGATTCACATAACATATATTTCCACATCTTAATATCAAAAGGAACAAATTTTCCCTTCCCAAATCCAAAACAAGATCTTTATCAACATTTAATTTTCGAAACATACACTTTCTAACCAATTATTCATTTTTCTATAAATTATGGTCTTACTTATACACTTACTTAATTATATATGATATAGACGACTTCACTAACACATTAAATGAAACTGAGGAATTTCCTACACTAAGAAATTTTAGGAAACAATATATTAAATTATTAATCAATAGGTCTTATTCCAAGCGTAACATGCTTAACAATGCGGTATGTTTTTGACTCAAGGAATCCACCATTTTTTTATTTGCCAGTATACTAATTGATTTTGAAATGGAAATCCATTATCAGTTCAATCCATCTTCTTTGACTCATGTTGAATTATATTACAATAAATATATATTTCACGCTTTTATAGTAATTATATATTTCAAATTTGTGTCCATATGAATGATTACTCCAAATTTTTAAAGTGAAAACCATAGATTCTTATTCAAGATCATGTTTGTGATAATTTAACACAAGAGGTTTTTGTTGTTTTGAAGCATAAGAAATTACTTGACCATTATGAACCAGAACACAACCATGTTCCTTCAATGAAGCGTCACTCTAGATTAAAAAGTCATTATTTCTAGAAGGTAGATCCCAATCAAGAGCATTCACCCATATCTTCTTCAGATGATGAAAACAAACATAAAATTTGTCTGTCCAAATAGCTTTAACACCTTTTCATGTCAACTGAGTTTGCAAGAAGGATAGACATGAAACGTGTTTAACAAACTGTCAGTAATAACCTAATAATCCAAGAAAATTACAAATCAATATAAAATTTTGAAGCCATGTAAATTCATAAACAACTTTTGTTTTTGTAGGATCAATTTTTATTGTTTTATTATTTAATATGTTCCAATGAAAGTAATGTTTTTTCAACCAAAAATCACTATTGATTAATCTTCCATATAACATATTTTCTTTGAGAGTTTTCATGATAATCCTTAAATGTTTTCAATGATCCACATAATTTTTTCAGAAGTCCAAACTATCATCAATAAAAGTAACAAATATATCCAAAAATTAATTGAATATTATATATATTTTATCCATGAATATAACAAGGGAATTTGTCAAACCAAAAGTCATAACAACAAACTCATAACACCAATATCTAGTAAGAAAATATTTTTTTCATGATGTAATCCTCCTTCACCTTCAGCTGATGGTACCCTAATCTCAAGTCAATCATAGAAAAATACTAAACTCCATGGAGATGATCAAAAAAGTCATAGATATGTGGAAGAGGACACATAATCCTAATAATAATTTTATTTAAATCTCTATATTAAATGTAACGTCTCATGGAACCATATTTCTTTTTAACAAATAAAATAAGATCACCCCATGGTGGTGTTCTTGGTTGAATGAATCCATTATCAAGTAACACCAGCTACTAATTTTTTAATTTAGGAAGTTTCACTTGACCCATTCAATAAGGGGGTTAAATAGGATTAGCATCATGAACCAAGTCAATAGTAAATTCAAAATCTCGTTCAAATATAACACCACAAAAATGATAAGAAAAAATAGTCAGATATTCATTTACCACTAGAAAGTAATTAATATTAAAATTTACCTTATTTTCAACAATATGAACAAGATAACATTTATTTCTATCTATTAATAGTTTCTCACCTTCTTGATATATTATCAATTGTATGGGTTCATTATTTTATTCAAAATGAAACACTTTATGAAAAAAAACAACTTTAAATCGACAATCAATATTATCATGATAAACAAAAATATAATATATTCCTTAAATAACATCAAACTCTACTAGTGAAAAAACTACACAGTTTGCAGGTAATTTCATTCCATAGATAATAGTATAAATATTATTATAATATTTTTCTTGTTGTAATATTTCCTCTAGAGTTTAAAAAAATGTTACGATCTTATTTCATGTGGTAAAATTTCTAATTTACAATACAACATTTCAGAAATAATGGAAAGCAGACACCCTATATTAAACAAGGCATTAGAAAAATTTGAGTAAACAAACAATGTACATGATACCACATCATTGGATGGACCCACCTCTTCTGAATGTGTCTCCAAGTATCTCACTGCACATTTGTTCATATAATCTAGCTACTTTCCATCATTCATATCTTTCTTTGGGAAACTATTTTCATAATGACCCATATCACAACATTTAAAAAACAATATTGTTTGCTTTTCATGATTAATCATAAGATCATTTCCATTAAAATATTGGGGCATATGGTCAATGTTACCGCATCGAGAATACTTCATATTTTTTTGTGAGTCATTCACTATGGTTCTTTTTACCATTGTTTTCCCAAATAAGAAACTAAAATTTTTTACCTTTGTATTTCTTTGAATGATTCTTACCCATTACAATCCATCTGGATATTTTCTTATATTTATTTTCAAAGAACATGAGATCTTTAGCAAACTCCATTTCAATCCTCTTAGCACATCAAACAATTTTCTCATAAAATTTTAATTCTTGAGAAGATAATTCCCTTTTGGATTGTGGCCTCAATCTTGAGAAAAAAATGAATGATTTTTTCATTAAATATATATAATAAGATTTATAGAATATCTTTATAATTGGGTGAAGTTTTTTTCATACACTGCCACTGTATCCACCTCCTTTTTTCTTTAATTCATGGAATTTATCTTCCATCCTATGTTGAATCACCTTATGAAAATATTTTCATGGAATAGACTTTCAAATTCGTCCCATTCAAAGGCATCAATATCCTTGCTACCCATAATATTCATTACCATTGACCACCACCAGTCATTTTCAATATCAAAATGTTAATGTAAATACTAACCATTTGATAATCTAAACAATCAATAACATCAAATCCTTTTTCATGTCCCATAATACATCCTTCTGAAGCCACTGAATCAGATGCTCTACTAAATCCATCAGGTTTTTCTTTATAAATTGTTCCACTATCATCATATTCTTTTGTGGTGGTTCTAATTTTTCACTACAATGGATTTAACTACCATTCATATAAATTTTCAAATGATCACATACTATGAAAAAGTAGTTTGGTTCTAATTCCCCCCATTCCATATTGCAGATTCGAAAATATATATTCCTCTTGGTGCCTTCCCAGTTTAGCTTCAATATTTATAACGTGGAAAACAATTATGGGAAAACATATCTTAAGTGAAGCAACATGGTAATCTTAAATATCTATATAATTACACCATTAACATTTGGTAAAATCATATATGGTATTCTATTAAAATAATCATAACCCCTAATGTAATCTATACCATCCTATGATACAAATTGTAAGGTCCTAGACTTAAACATTTAATATTTTTGTAAATACCTTTATAATTTACTTTTTTACCATCCCATGGATCTTTTTGGTTTAAAGTCTTATAATTTTATGACACAATTCATATATATCAACCCACACACATACAATGTGATTATTACTGATATAGTATCCATTTATTCTATATTAAAAATAGTTGAAATATTTTAATGAAAAGACTTCATGACATTTATCTTGGCTTCTACTATTCTCTTACCAATCCTTAAACCCTTTGAAAAACATTTTACAACTTGTGATGGGAATTCAATGCTCAGAAAGGGATATAAAAATAATTTCATAAACCGTTAGACCATAAATACTTATAAACACAAGATATTGTTTTCACATTGAGACACATATAACCTATAATTATCAAATGCATACTTTGTCAAACATGGGATTTATATAAAACAAAGAAAAAATAAGTAAAACCATAAAGGTATCTTGGAGAATTACATATATAATATTATAACCCTTACGACAACCAAATTATTTGTAACCCTCCTGACTACCTTATAATATAATCGTCATAGTGACCATATAGTGTAACCATCACAGTTACACTTGAAGTAACCATAAAATCGACCTCCAACATACACATACCCATTGAATTGGAGAGAGATATTGTTCCCACCCTTCATTATTATCAATTCCCAATATCTATAAAATAATTATAAATGATAAATAATTCTATAAAAGCATTGCTTTCTAATTTAGAAAAATATAATTTTAAAAGATGATTTTTATAGAAAAATACCTTGAAAATATCATGTAATTTAAGTGATAAATAATAGAATGAAATTAATTTATGTATTAATCATAAATACACATAATAATACAATATTAATTACCCAAATAGTCTTAGTACCACATAATCAGTGAAGTAGAAGGTTTCCCCACAGAATGGAAATTGGTGTGGGGATTCCATTTCATCGAGATCGTATTTCTTAAAAAGTGTTTAAACATCCTATATAAGGGTTCAATGACTGTTATAAATATTTTTCATAAAAATATCTATGTTTATAAAACTTTATGTGATAATTTTATAACATTATTCCAACTACTTATTAATAATATTTTGGTATTTCCATTTTATCGTGTGCGTTCATTACATCATCATCAAGTGATTATATTTATCCATAGAAGAAAGAAAAGTAAAAAGAAACATGGCTCAGGGGGTCTAAAATAGTGGATACCAAGGGAATCCCCACAAATTAAGTACACCCCTTCCGATTTGAAGAAGGTGACATTGAGGAGGTAGATGACATTGGATCCAAGGACAGTCAGGGATGCGAGGTGATCAGTGATTTTGTTCCCTCTCTCTATGTGTGGGTGACCTAAAATGGTATTAATATGATTCCATAATATGTTTCCATAATATGTTTCAATAATTTTAAATTTTATTAATATGTAATTAATATGTATTTATAATATTAAATTACTTTATAAATTATTTTCTCTCATATACTATGATGAATCAATAGATAAAACATATTGATATTGGTTAATATCACTTTGGCGGTTCTTTGATAATCACGAAGTAGTTTCATTATATTATTTAGTATTATGTATATATATTAATTCTAAAAAAATATAGATGATATATAATACCATTTATAATCATTTTAAACCATTAAAATGGATTTATAACCTTCTCTGAATGATATAAACGAAATTGAAAACACATTATCCAAGATATTGGCAATTCGACATAGCGTAGATGATGTTTTCATTTTTACAATGAAAGGGGAGGGGGAGAATATGTTTCATTTTTATTTTTTCAATTAAAATGATAAAATTATAGTATATATGATACTAGAGTTTCAAGCCTTGTTCATAATGGTAGGTGACGATATCATATGAAAATATAAAAAATCAAAATGAAAATAAATGTAAATGAAAGAAGATTTTTATCTCTGGATCCCTTCTCCTTGAGACCATCTTTAATGCCTTTGGTATTGTCCTTTTCATGATACTATATAGTCTTGGAAAAGGGTAATATCCTTGGGAAGTGGATGGGGAATATTTTAGACAAGGATAAAATCTTGAGATTTGTTGGGTGATGAGGGGTTGAGGGATGATATTTTTAGTAGTGGAGGGTCCATTTTTTAATCATTATTTCATTATTTTCCTCAAGACAAGAAATAGTATTGGTTCTTGGGACTAAAAATAGTAATGATAGAATTTGAGATTGAACAAAGGGTTCTTACATCATCAATGATGTTAGAAATAATGTATTGAACAAATAATGCATATATAAAGTAAATTATCGTATTTCACAATTCATAAAAAATTCATGTATTTTAGAAAAATCCAAAAAAACTCATCCAAACCATTTTTTATGTGTAAAATTAAAAAATGAACTCCATTTTTTGAAAATTAAATTTTATATTTGAATAATATAATTTTTTAAAAAAAATTATTTATTAAAAAAACAACTTTAAAACAATAACTGATTTTATAACACCATTGAAAATAAATTAGGGTCTCATATAATTTTATTATAACCCTAAAAAAATATAATAATAATTTATGAATACATTATAATAAAATAAATATTAATTAAAATTATTAAATTAATCAGGAAATTATAATTAAATATTTATTACTTACAAGAACGCAAACACTTATTCAATGACCATATAATCACTTTTATGATGCCTAAATTTTATATAAACATTCATTAGTGAGTTTACTATTCATTTGGTCATATTAAAATTCATAAGGGTCAAGATACTATTCATAAAGGTCAAGTTACTATTCAAACGTTTCATGTTACTATTCAAAAATGTTAAGTTGGTCCTATAATACTTTTAATATCTTACCAATAGTAACTGTGTATGTCCCTTTTTTAAATTCAAATCCTAGAAGTAAAAACAATTCTGGTTAACAACTAGGTTATATCTACTCCCTAAAACAAAGTGTTGATTCACATAGGCTAAGTGTTTCATAAGTTTATTTCAATATTAAATTTACTTGTAAATCCTTGGGGTATTAAATTTTTTTTCCTTATAAGAGGGAGATTTATTTGATAAAACATTAATGTTAAATGACTAGTTTATTTTGGCAGTTTTTTTCGATCACCACAAAAAAATATATTTTATATAATATGACATTTATATATTAGTTCCAAAAAAATGAAATAGGTTATAATATAACTATTAAAATTTTATTTAACCATAGTGATAATTTTATGATCATCCATAAATGTGGAAGTGGAAAGCCAAATAAAATAATTATTCATGGAGGCGGTTGACCGACATAACATGGACAATAGATTCTATTCTATTATTTAGAGGATACAATAAAAGGAATGGATATGATATATTTTTTGAAAAACATATCAGTATAATAAATGAATAATTCTTGTGTTTTTAATCATTTATGGATGAATAAGGCGAGGATAAAGTTGATATACAAATGAAATTAAGAGTGGAAATTTGATAAAATTACCTCTTGAATATCACATACTTGAGTGACCCTTGAGGACCCTGGATTTGAATTTTTTCGGACAACAGAATCACTATGACTACGGTGTGACAACTCCCCTCCTTGGGGAACAACACCTTGGATCCGTCCTCATTGGGCATTCTAATCCATTCATCTTCCTGGTGCTCCTTCCTTGGGGTGTACCAATCTGATCCATCTCTATGGGTTGTTCATATCAACCTCATTCTGTATCCGCAATATGTTAAAATCACGACCTACCACGTGTTAAACATGAGATTCCTGAGGAAAACCTTGGAGGACAGGCCTTTGGCGTAACTGTCTCCGCAAGATGTTAAACTCGTTTTAAACATGAGATGCCTGAGGAAAACCTTATAGGACAAGCCTTGGGCGTAACTATCTCTACAAGATGTTAAACTCATGGTATACCTCATTTTAAACATGGGAAGTTGAGGAAAACCTCAGAGACAGGCCCTCAGTATAAGATACCCCATGACTGACATGGGATGCCTCAGGTTATGCACTCTTGAGATTCCCTCTTATGAGGAAGAATACAATTTCTCCTATGCCCACGCACCCAGAGATGGCCTGACCTTCCTGATGTTGCTATATACTCTAACCGAAGGTTTCTACCAAGTCAAGACCCCATGGAATGTCCTGATGGAAGTATTATAATTAACCGACGTCAAATAAGATATGGCTCCGGGAACGAGATTCATGAACCACGACTTAAATCTATGAGGGAGACCCGGACTAGGTGACGAGTTCTGAGGAGGAATCCACAGAAGGAAGAACCTACATCCCATCATCCCATTTCGATCAAGGAGAAAACTTCCCCGAATAAGGAACGGATGTCACCAGGCTTTGGAAAGCGGGAATTCAGGGTAACAGCTGCATGTCCTCCACAGACGGATGAGCGCGCCCCAAAGAAAGGGTTGGAAATATTAATATATGTTTCTCTAAAACTTCATCTAAATATCAAATTAAACTATTCCATATATTGTTAACCATATGTCTCACTAAAAATTTAAATATTTATAAATGAAAAAACTTTTTCCCAAAATCAATTTATCATTAATCTCCAAAACATCATGATGTAGTTCTCAATGTAACATAACAAGTATTTGAGTACATTGATCATATATTCTCTTGAATCATGGTAAAATTATGAATAATCACAAAAGATTAATGTATACAAAATTTATTTCAAAAATTAACTCTTTTCTTATTCATTAAATATAAAAAAATTATTGAATGTCATTCTTAAATCCAAAAATATTTTAAATTCCATTAGTGAAATCGTAATCGACCTTATCAATAAATCATTTATTAGTTCATATGTAATCACTAATATCAAATTTTCTTATTCAATATTAATCAACTCTTTATCCCAAAATCAATATCTCAATATCAACAACATAATATGTGTTATCCTCCCATTAATCCTGTGTTTTCTATGGATACAACCCAGTAATTAAATCAATTTTCTATAAATAATCACCATTCATTATATTCATTAAAAGCCTTAATAAAAAACTATAATAAAAAATACTTATCTATTTCATAATTGTTTAATTAAAATATATAATAACATCCAAAATTCTACTTAATTATTAAAGAATTAACTATGATTCATTATATGATTGTTTAATTCCTTTTTCCATTCACATGTCATTGTTGTACCCATCATCACAAGTAGAAGAACCATTACTTGTCCCACAATGACAATTCACGTAACAAATATCCACTTTTGAAAAAATACTTTCATAATTCTCATATATTTATATTTGAAAAATTCAATAATTGGGGAATTCTTATAGAGACCATTATTATCATCCATTTTATTAACCAAAAATTTCCTTTTATCCTCTATAATTAATTTATTTGTGTCCTTCATTTCCACTCAAAAAATATCTTATCATTCCACTAAGACATTCACTTCATTTCTTCTTATAAATTTTTATCGTATATAAAAAAATTATTTCCTACATGGTTCCCACAGTTTCAATTTTCATTATCATTCCATTAATTGGGGTGTCTTACAATATTTTAAGGTGAATGTTTTTAATCATATGTCATGATAACAGATTAGGAATAATCACAATATCATTCACATCAATCAGCATTCAATTTTGTATCTCTTTGACAAAATATATATCATGTTCAATGTTAATCTTATTCATTCTAGTTACTTCCTTTTACTAAAAGAAAAAAATCATACTTTGAGTAACAATATTCATAGTGGGAAACCATATAATCATTAAAAATTACTTATTGTATGTCTAAATAATGTCACCTATTTTTAAATTTATAACACCATATCATTAACCATGGTCATTCATGGTCATAAAGTTTTTCATTCATGGTGGTTTTTTATATATTTTATAAATTTAATTAGAATATACCATGGTAGTGTCAAAGATGGTGTGAAAAATATTAAATGTCATCAAACAGGTGATGATCGAGTCTAGATCAATGCGTCCTTCTAACAGTCAATACACCTAGGGACATATTTTCCCAAGAAAAATGTAGTTGTAGATTCTAAATAGTAAATTAATTTCATGGGAACAGGAGAATAAATTTTGGAAAACATACCCTTCATATCATAGTTTGTAAACATGAGTCCTATCCTTTTTAGTGGTAGTTCATAAGGCATGAATCATAATGGGATCAAAGAACATGAGCCACAAGAGTATAAAATTTGAATAAGATAAATATTTTTTTTTCATAAAAAAGGTATATAAAATTATTTCTTTAGTAGTAAAGGCTATTTTAAAAACTAATATATTAGAATGGGTTTAGTCCCCAAACCCTAATAGTAGTCAATGTTTAGTTTCAAGACAATCATTGTGGACAAATTCCCATACTGAACTAGTTTAAATCCACATTTTATTCATATTTACCTCATTAGATATTAATCATTCCATAATTAATTATAGGGAGATAAAGGTCCCAACTGTATAATAATTATAATAATACATAGTTGTTCCAAAAGTATATAAAACATTAATCATATAAGATCCAATGAAATGGAATTTTTTTCATACAAATTCCATCATAACATAACCTATGTAAAACAAACATGGTTCAAAAATAATTTCCTCACTTCATCAAAGAAAAAATATAGGAAATATTAATGGTTTTCCAAATCATTTTATCATGGAATACCCCTTGGAATGGAAATGGTTGTTTTATACATCATTTCATAATAATCATAATAAATTTATAGAATAAACCAGAATGGAATCCCTATATCATATATGTAGTAAATTATAATTAACATCAAAGGATATCATGGTATATGGAAAATGATTTAGAAATAGAAATCACGTGTTACATTTCTTGGGGAAAATTTCATTTCTTTGAGAATCATCTTTTTGAAAAAAACATCAATTTTTTAAATAAACCGTGAAATTTTTTAAGGGATTTTTAAATAATTGAGTGGTCAATGGTAGAGAATATTACGTACTTAGCGTGTATGTTAAAAAATATTTTGTTATTCATAAATTTTATATGATAAAAATATACCTTTTTGGAAATCAACATGAATATTTTATTAAAAAAATTTGGTAAAAAATAAAAATTTGGTATAAATTCCTTTAAAAAATATTTTTGATAATTTGAAAAATATTTTTGAAAACACTTATAGAACACATGGTTTTGGATGAAAAAGGGGTTTGGATCGAAGAGCGAAATTGATGCAATTTTTTATAAACACATTCCATCAAAATATTGTGCCTATAAAGAGAGGAAAGTTAATGGAAAAAATGTATTCTCATGAAAAAACCATATAAGAACAAAATTAATGAGAATCATTAGATATGGATAATAATATTCATATTTGTAATAATGAACCAAAACAATATTGATAAAAATGATATTGTATCATTAAAACAAAACAGATTTTTAAATATTAAATTTTAATGAAAAGTGGATAAAATTAAATAAAATATAAAATATCATAAAAATTAATATATTTATGATATTTCATGTAAAATGGGTGTTATATACACCTCATAAATGTAGATAGGTGCATACCATAACATATATCTTAAATAAAGTAGTTTATATAACAATCCCTTTCTACTTTGGTATCTTTTGAATAATATACCACATAGAAAAGAGATCCTAAAATGGATAAATAGATCCCAATACATTTCAGGATAATAAAAATAAAATTAATTCATGGGTATTATATACAGCACATAAAATAAATAGGTGGTGAATATGTCATTTGGATGATAGAAGTAAAATGTGAGAAAAAAATCCATTACCATAAGTATATAATTCCATAAAAATTCATAGAACTCCATTATAATAAATAACTTTTTATTACTAATCCATTTTATAACCATAAATATAAATATCATACCATATATGATTTACTTATGACTTTCTATTGTCAGTTTATCAACAATTATGTAAGCTACAATTCAGGAAATAACTACTAATTTTTTAATTATTAATTGAATTGTTACTTTTTACTCATAAACTGATAAATTACATAAAATAAATAATTTTACCCAGTATATAAATATAATATATATTTAGTATTTATGTATTTATAGTAATAAAAAAATTACATATAAAATTAAATACAACATTTTTTGAGAGGGTACGTCGAATGTACACATGAACATTGTTTCCATTTTTACGATGGATTGAATGGTATAAATGTAAATAATATATTAACATTTAATAAAATTGTTTACATCATATATATTACATATGTTCATAATAATTATCCTTATTACCTTCTATATAAATGATGAATGAGTCCCACAACTTCGTGAGGTGGTAGTCTTCTATACACACGACCAACATTATCCTATTCCCATAGAAAAGAAATAAAAACATTATATGTTACATATTGATTCCATAAGTATAAAAATATAATAAATATCGTATATAAATATTTCATATATCATAATATCAATTTTTTATAGGTAGTTATTGAAATTAATAACATCAATTTGTGAGGCACTAGTATTATGTACACTTGAATGGTGATTTCAGGTCCAATTTGATGTATGTGAAGATGTTTGAAGTTAATTTCATCAAATTTTTAAAAAATAACAATATGTAATGTAGTGATATTTTTATGTCATCATTGAATAATAATAATTGAAGGAGGTGGAGGAATAAATAAAAAAACTCGTTGAAGAACAATACATCTTCGTCGGATAACCTACTTTAGTTTAAAGAAAATGACATAATAAGTTGGATATAATACCATAATAAGGCTTCTAGGATTATATTATGGAAATAAGGAAGATATACTTTTCTATATTTTACCAAAATAATGGCTATGGATGTATGAGGAATATAAAAGAATCAGTGGCCTTCTATAAGTGAGTAGAGTGGTACAGTTATGATTTTTGGAAAGAAAAATGTGTGACCACGTTTTTCACATGCCAAAATAATCAAAAAAGTATGATTAGACACTGTTATATCTAATTAGGTTTAGATATTAATATAAAATTTTTTATGGACATTTTTATAGATTATTTTACACATTTTATATTATGTTTATCCCTCAGTAAACCCATTTCCACCTTAACCATTGGAATTAATATTTAATAATTTTCGATTTAATATGGTAAAAAATTAATATGAAATTGTAATAAAATATTAATTAATGTTATTAAAAATTTGTAATATATCTTTCATAATTCCATTAACAAAATTAGATTAATAAAATTTATAATTAAACTTCCAGATGCGATGTGAAAGTGGTTTTCCCAAGAGAATATTTTGGAAAGATGAAAATGTTTTTATATCATAATTGAAAAGGAAAATGATAATAGTAACCAAAATTGGAAACATTTATTTATAATTAAAATAATTATACTTTCAAACAAATTTTTATTAAATTAATATTATAAAATCAACAAATGAAAATGATGCTTTAAAAATAAACTTATCTTTATCATTGTTCAACCCAAAAAATCACCTTTTTAGAAAATTCTAAAATTTTATCTCCAATATAATTTTGAAATTTTGAGTGGAAAAAATATTCTATTTTTTCAACTAAATTTTATAAAACTAGGCAAACTATAATGTAATTCCCATACCCCAATTTTTCAAAGCCTGTGCATTACTTCATTACTTTGGCATGGTTATAAGTATTAAAATTCTTACGGAATCAATAGTTCATTAGTTTTTGAAAAACAAGATATAGTCATAAGCTCTACAATACTAGTTGAATTGAAATTATTAATAGTAATTCCTGTGAAAACTTCTATGACTCCTTGATTATCCATACAAGTCGTTCTATATTCATCTTCACAACATGGGAAAACTAAAACATAAGAAAGGGGTGAGCATAGATGCCTAGTAAGGATAATTAATAATATGTAATTTATTATAAAACTAAAAATAAGGAATATTGAAAAACTAAAAAAACATGCCTTCAAAAATATACATGACAATAATACGGAAGGAAATAAATGTGATTAAATAAGGTCGTATAAATGGTCATAATATAATGAAGCATAACCAATGATATTATACAAGTCAAATAATTACTTTTTTTATCAATTTCTAATACCATATTGAGGGAGTGCATAATGTCGGACATCTGAAAAATATTTTCATGGCCTCAACCAGGATGTCTAAAAATACTAGTATAATTCCTCGGCCAAAACCCAATTCTGTTTTTTCTCATGAGGCCTACTAATGCATTGAGGGACTATACCAGCCCTCACCCATCACTTGATAAGTCCAACGAATTACTCAAATGAATGTTGATAAACATAAGCAACATGATCATATGAATTAACATACCCCAATATTTACACATAAACAAAATGTATTATTTGTAGTATGGTGAATGGTTTAAATATATCCCATACAAGGTGAATATAATCATAGAACATTTAACACAATATTTTATATGATAAAATTATTATATTAACCTAAAAATACATAATGAAATTGAAAAAAATACTATTATAAAATTGTTGATGAATTTTTGGGAGAAATACACGTTTACTTTGAAAAGAAGAGTCCTTTTGGAAATATATTTTCATAAAATAATAAACTAAAAAGTAGTTTTTCTTGGATGAAATTATTGGTTTTAGAGAAAAAATAGTGGATTAAAATAGTTTATGGATTGTACATGAAAATAGGTAAGAATTTGAGAAGTTCCCTTGAACTGAGCTTCTTTATCTAGATAAACTGAGAAAGATATTTATAATGAATTTTACTCCCCATTAAATAAAAGAGCGAAATTGATGCAATTTTTTATAATAACATTCCTTAAAAATATTGTGCACATAAAGAGAGGAATGTTAATGGAAAAAATGTATTCTCATGAGAAAACCATAGAATAAGAAAATTAGTGAGAATCCTTAGATATGGATCCTAATATTTATAATTAGAAAAATGAACCTAAACAATCTGGATAACAAATGAAATTGTGTCATTAAAACAAAACAACTTTTTAAATATTAAATTGTAATGAAAAGAGGATAAAATTAAATAAAATATAAAATAGAATGAAAATTAATATATTTATGATATTTCATGTAAAATGGGTGTTATATACACCTGATAAATGTATATAGGTGCATACCATAACATATAGCTTAAAGAAGGTAGTTTATATAAAAATCCCATACTACTTTGGTATCATTTGAATAATATACCCCATAGAAAAGACATCCTAAAATGGATAAATATATCCCCATACATTTCAGGATAATAAAAATAAATTGAATTCATGGGTAGTATATACACCACGTAAAATAAATAGGTGGTGAATATGTCATTTGGATGATAGAAGTAAAATGTGAGAAAAAAATCTTTTACCATAAGTATATAATTCCATATAAATTCATAGAACTCTATTATAATAAATAACTTTTTATTACTAATCCATTTGATAACCATAAATATAAATATCATACCATATATGATTTACTTATGACTTTCTATTGTCAGTTTATCAACAATTCTGTAAGCTAAAATTCAGGAAATAACTACTAATTTTACATTTATTAATTGTATTATTGTTTTTTACTCAAAAACTAATAAATTACATAAAATAAATAATTTTACAAAGTATATAAATATAATATATATTTAGTATTTTTGTATTTATAGTAATAAAAAAATTACATAGAATATGAAATACACCATTTTTGGAGGGGGTACGTCGAATGTACACATGAACATTGTTTCGATTTTTACGATGGATTTAATGGTATAAAGGTAAATAATATATTAACATTTAATAAAATTGTTTACATCAAATATATTACATATGTTCATCATATTTATCCTTATTACCTTCTATATAAATGATTAATGAGTCCCACTACTTCATGAGTTAGTAGCCTTCTATACACACAACTGACATTATCCTATTCCCACAGAAAAGAAAGCAAAACATTATATGTTATATATTAATTCTATAAGTATAAAAATATAATAAATATCACATATAAATATTTAATATATCCAAATATCAATTTTTCATAGGTAGTGATGAAAATTAATAACATCAATTTGTGAGGCACTAGTACTATGTACCCTTGAACGGTGATTTCAGGTCCAATTTAATGTATGTGAAGATGTTTGAAGTTAATTTCATCAAATTTTAAAAAAACAATATGTAATTTAGTGATAGTTTTATATAATCATTGAATAATAATAATTGAAGGAGGTTGAGGAATAAATAAAATAAACAACTCGTTGAATAACGATACCTCTTCGTCGGATAACCTACTTCAGTTTAAAGAAAATCCCATAATAAGTTGGATATAATACCATAATAAGGATTCTAGGATTATATTATGGAAATAAGGAAGATATATATTTCTATATTTTACCAAATCAATGGCTATGGATGTATGAGGAATATAAAAGAAGTAGTGGCCTTCTATAAGTGAGTTGAGTGGTACACTTGTGATTTTTTAAAATAAAAAGGTGTGACCACGTTTTTCACATTCCAAAATAAATAAGAAAGTATGATTAGAAAATGTTATATTTGATTAGGGTTAAATATTAATATAAAATTGTTTATGGAAATGTTTATATAGTATTTTACCCATTTTATTTTATTTTTCTCCCTCAGTAAACACATTTCCACCTTAACCATTGGAATTAATATTTAATAATTTTCAAATTAATATGGTAAAAAAATAATATGAAATTATAATAAAATATTAATTAACCTTATTAAAAATGTGTAATATATATTTCATAATTCCAATAACAAAATTATAATAAAAAAATTTATAATTAGACTTCTAGATGCGATGTGAAAGTGGTTTTCCTAAGAGAAAATTTTCGAAAGATGAAAATGTTTTCATATCACAATTGAAAAATGAAAATGATAATACTAACCAAAATTAGAAACATTGGTTTATAAGTAAACTAATTATAATTTCAAACACATTTTTTTAAAATTATTTTTATAAAATCAACAAATTAATATGATTCTTTAAAAGTAAACTTATCTTTATCATTGTTCATCCCAAAAAAATCACATTTTTAGAAAATTCTAAAATTTTATCTTTAATATATTTTTGAAATTTTGAGTTGAAAAAATATTCTATTTTTTCAACTAAATTTTATAAAACTGGACAAACTATAATGTAATTCCCATACCCCCATTTCGCAAAGCATGTGCATTACTTCATTACTTTGGCATGGTTATAAGTAATAAAATCCTTACATCCTGAATAGTTCATTAGTTTTTGAAAAACAAGATATAGACATAAGCTCTACATTACTAGTTGAATTGAAATACATAATAGTAATTCCTGTGAAAACTTCTAAGACTCCTTTATTATCCATAAAAGTCATTATATATTCATCTTCACAACCTTGTAAAACTAAAACATAAGAAAGGGGTGAGCATAGATGCCTAGTAAGGATAATTAATACTGTGTAATTTATCATAAAACTAAAAACAATGCATATTGAAAAACTAAGAAAACATGCCTTCAAAAATATACATGATAATAATATGGAAGGAAATAAAGGTGATTAAATAAGGTCATATAAATAGTCATAATATAATGAAACATACCCAATGATATTCTACAAGTCAAATAATTACTTTGTTTATCATCTTCTAATACCATAATGAGGGAATGCATAATGTCGGACATCTGAAAAAAAAATTTCATGGCCTCAATGAGGATGTCTAAAAATACTACGGTAATTCCTCGGCCGAAACCCAATTATGTTTTTTCTCATGAGGCCTACTAATGCTTTGAGGTACTATACCAGTCCTCACCCATCACTTGAAAAGTCCAATGCATTCCTCAAATAAAAGTTCATAAACATAAGCAACATGATCATGTGAAATAACATACCCCAATATTTACACATAAACATAATGTATTATCAGTAGTATGGTGAATGGTTTAAATATATCACATACAAGGTCAATATAATCATAAAACATTGAACAAGATTTGTTATATGATAAAATT
The DNA here is from genome assembly GCA_963277665.1 of Viscum album. NCBI lineage: Eukaryota > Viridiplantae > Streptophyta > Magnoliopsida > Santalales > Viscaceae > Viscum > Viscum album. The sequence goes on along the minus strand of OY728129.1, from coordinate 1,811,673,912 downwards.
ATTATATTAACCTAAAAATACATAATGAAATTGACAAAAATACTTTTATAAAATCGTTGATGATTTTTTTGGAGAAATACACATTTATGTTGAAAAGAAGAGTCTTTTTGGACATATATTTTCATAGAACAATAAACAATACAAGTGGTTGTTCTAGGATGAAATTATTGGTTTTAGAGAAAAAATAGTGGATTAAAATAGATTATAGATTGTACATGAAAATAGGTAATAATTTGAGAACTTCCCTTAAACCGATCTTGTTTATCTAGATAAATTGAGAAAGATATTTATAATGAATTTTACTCCCCATACAATTAAATAGTATTCTTAATCGGTAAAATTTTATAGAAAATTGACATAGATTTTATGAGTAATACATAGGAATAATTAAAAATTTAATTGGGATTAAGAGAGAAAAGGTGTAACCTGAAAGAAAATTGGTGATTCAGGTAGAATAGATATAACTCATTAATAAAGAAATAAATAAACATAATAAAATTATAAATGATCCAATATATGTATATAAGGATATGGATTAGTTAATTAATAAAAGTAATTTTTTAAATAATGTGCATTATTTTTCACTATTCATCAAAAAATGTAACCTTTTATAAAAATACCCAAAATTAACCCTAAGAGAGTTATGATATCCCATTTTAAAAAATTAAATTTTCCCTATAATACAATTAAAAGTTTAGAAAATAATGTTTAAAACTGTTGGTCCATTAAAAAATGGAAATACCTCATTTATAAATATATTGTTTTTTATGCATAAATTGGATTTCATATTATATTAATCCTCTAAAACATATTGAATGAATTTAAAATAATTTTATTGAATATAAACATATGAGTTTAATTATTATATCTCATTAATAATTATTAATTCAATTTATTAAGATAAAATTTTAAGGGGGGCATAATTTTATTATAAAAATTTTTTTTTTTATGTTCAAGCGGTTCTCATTTTTATTTATAATAAATTGGAAACTAGTGTATTTATTTTATAAACATATGCAATCTATAATTCAATAACTTATTAATCAAATTAATTCCATCCATTCCAACATCTTGGTAAAAACTATCACAATTAAATAATAAAATTTAATTGTTTGTTTGAGCTCATTATTTTGTGTAACATAATATATTCATGAAATTGAATTACTTAAGAAGATAAATAACTTAAAATCTAGGGACAATTCATTCTCCCCTTATTCAATAAATTTCATCTGCTCAATTTTAAATTTCACTTTTAAACTCTAAGGTTGATATATGAATATTACATTTTATAAAACCCACATCGTGAATAGGGATAGTAAAACATCCCCTTAATAAATGGGAAAAGGAAATGTTATTTTCGTCAAAAAAATAGGCTTTCAAATGAAATAAAAATTATGGGAATTAAAAAATTCGGACATGAGAGAGAATTATGACCATATATTTTTTATGGATAATAATAGATAACATGTTCATCCTTAATTCTACCATTACAAAACTGTAAATCTATGATGGGTGAAAGAGGACATTGATTTCTCTGAAATAAAATTAAATAAATATTTTTTTTCATCCCAAATTTCATTCTTATAATTGAGGTATTCATTTATTATTTACACAATAACATGATAAAAAATAAACTCTCATGATTTATTATTATTTCGTAATCATAATCTCATCCTTTATTTGTGCTTTGATCTGCTTTCAATTCTTCCCATAGACTAGGAAATGAATGTTCATGATGATTTTTTCCCTAAATAAAATAAATGGATCACAAGATCCCAAAATAATTCTTTCACCATTTTCATTTTTATAGAAGATAAAATAGTTATAATATGATATGCAATATAATAAATCATACTTTAACCTCACAAAAAATATCTAAGGTTCGAATTAATCCATTTCACATGTATTTAACCTTATGAGTTATCCAAAATACACCAATAAAACATCAAAATCTAATAATTTATAAGGAAGGTTACAAGATTTCCAAAATAAACATTAGATTCCCTAAAATTTTACCATAATTATTTTTTGACCCATCGGATTAAAAAATGGACTTCATTTTATCAAACAAATTTAATATTTGATTTATAATTTTTTAAATGAAAATATAATTTAAATTAAAAATCCATATTTTAAATTTAAAAATTAATTTATAATACTTTCAGAAAATAACTATGGTATCATACAAATATCAGAAATTCATAGGAAAACAAATTATTTATTTAATAATAAATTTTATGAAAATTAATTTTGTTTTAAATTATATTATTAAATTAAAATTATTATTAAATATTTATTACTCACACAAAATTCCAACACATAGATATTAATTATTAAAATATTTATTATCATTTATACGGTGCATAAATTTTATTTATACTTACATGGGAGATGTTACTATTCATAAGGTTACATTACTATTCATAAGGGTATGTTACTATTCATAACAATATGTTACTATTCACAAAAAATGTATGTTGATCCTGTGAGACTCTAAATATTATACTGATTGCTACCGTGTATGTTAGTTTTTAGAAATTCATATCCTAGATGAAGAAAAGGGATGTTTATTTGCAAGGTCATAATAATGTGTTGTTTCCCAGAGACCCAGGGTTTCATGCATTCAATATTAAATTTATTTTTACATTATTAGGGTGATATATTCTTCCCCCATACAAAAATTTCATCCTCAAAATAATGTTACCTTATACAAATATTTGGGTAGTTCTTCGTAATAAGTTCTTTAGGCTCCCATATTTCATTTTTAATTTTATTATTTTTAGAAAGTAAATTTCTCAATCGAGCCATATGATTCCTCAATAAATGTTCTTTGGTGTCCAGAATTCAGATAGGCCCCCCACTGTAAGATAAGATAGGTTCCAATTCTATACCTTCTGAAGAGAGGACATTTGGTGGGTCAGGAATGCAATTTCATAACAACTAGATATCAAAAACATTTTTTAATATATACAGGATGGGCATTATTGCCAAGCCACAGCTCTAATTCTCTCTAGAATTTAAAAAGGCCAATGTATTTGTGGATTAGTTACCCTTTCTTCTCAATTATTATAAAAACATTCCATTGAAATTATTTTTATAAAATGTCATCTCTGACTTGAAATTCCAAATCCTTATTTCAATTATCGGGATAACTCTTTTTATTACTTTTAAATAATTTGATATATGTTCGAATAGTCATTACTGTTGATGTTTTTACCTCCAAGAGCTCTAGGATCACAAGTTTCCCTTCACTATCTACATCCCAACACTTTGGGGTTCAAAATCTCTCTCCAAACAATGCTTTATATAGTGTGATTTGAATAGTTTAATGGAAAATACTATTATAGGGAATTTACACTAAAGGTAAATACTTATACGACATACCATTAATGTCAAGATATCTTGATCTGAACATGTCTTCTATTATTTGGATTGTCCTCTATGATTTCCTTTCAGTTTAAGGATGATAAGAAGTACTCAAACAAACTCTTGTATCTAAATATTTTTTAAGACATTTCTAGAATTTTTAGTTCAATCATGGATCACAATGAGAAACAATTTGGAGAGGTTCTTTATGGAGCCTCAAAACAACATTGATATTGAGTCACAGAAGTCACTCTAGTGGAAAATACTCTCTTATATTATGGAAATGTGTAGATTTCATAATTCGATGAAAAAGTATCCATATTGCATCATTCATTCATAGTGATTTGGGTAATCTAGTGACAAAATTGATTATGATGTTTTTCCATTTCCATATAAGACTATATAGTGGGTGTTTTACTATGTGATGTTTTCATATAACCTTCACTTGTTGACAAACTGAGCATCTTGTTACATAATAAGAAATTTCCAACTTCATGTAGTCCCATGAGAAATTTTCCTTTGAATCTCTATATATTTTAGTTCTTTTGGGCTGTATAGTAAAATTCAAGCTATAAGCATCATCCCATAACTCCTTTTTTGATCAGGTATTGGGGGAAGACATAGCCTCTTCCCAAATTCAATAATTCCATCCTCATACACAAATGCGTCCAACATCCCATTATTCACACTTTTATCTTCCTTTTAAGATACTCATCATCAGGTTGACATGTTTTAATTATTTATAATAAATATGGTTGGGAAGAAAATTGAAAAATTAACAAATTTTCAACGTCTTTAATAATTCCAAAATCCATCATTACTAGATCCACGAACATAGGATCCCACTCAATTATCATTCTTTTTAGAACTCCATGATCATTCCTACATAATTCTTTAACACCCTTATTTGAATTTATTAAGAGGTATTTTATGGAAAAATCGTAATTATATAGTTGCTTGACATGTTGCCTTTGCCTCATGTTGATTTTATTCTAAGAGAAGATATATTTTTATCTATTGTGATCTATATATATCTCACGTATTTTTCTATAGAGATAGTGTCTCTATATCATCAGAGAAAATAATATAGGGTCTAAATTAAGATCAGGAGTTGTATTATTATTTTGATTAATTCTGGACTACTTTAATTTGTAAGCATGAATTCTATCATTCTGCATAAGGACACAACCACATCCTTTCTTTGATGCATAACTATAAATCACAAATTTATCATTTCCCAAATGTAGATTGAGGATCAAAGAAATCATTAACCACCTATTCACTTCTTTAAAAAAATATTCACATTATTTTTTCCATTTGAATATAACCCCTTTACGAGTAATCTAGTTCAATAGGTTGTCTAAATGGGCGATCTTCTGAACAAAACACTAATAATGACCTTCTAAACTAATAAAACTACATACCTAGGCTATGTTCATTAGAGTTGGTCATTCCAGAACTGCCATTGTATTTACTATATCAAAAAATAATCCATCCTTAGAGACATTATGTCCAATAAACAATCTATTTGAAGCTAGAATTCATACATTCAAAACATCCTATATAACTCATTTCATCTATAAGTCTACATAATAATGCCCGACTGATTCTCATGATCATTACAACATTTGGAGTATAACAAATATATCATCAATAAATTCAACCACAATATAATCAGCATAATCCTTAAAAATAAATTCATTAGATTGATGAAAAGATGGGGTTCATTAGTTAGTCCAAAAGGAAATACTGTAAACTCATATTAACCATTACTAGTTCTAAATTTTGTCTTTTGAATATTTTCATTCATCATATACAACAGATTATATACATAACGAAGGTCTATCTTTAAAAAATATGTGGTTCTATGACACTGATCAAATAAATCATCAATGTGAGGAAAGGGATACTTTTTCTTTATCATAATAACATTTTTCTCTGAGTAGTCAATGCATAGCCTCATCATTATTTATTTATTCCTAATGAAAAGAACATGAACTACCCATTGAGAATTTTTTTTGAAAAATCCTTTATCACTAAATTCCTTTAGTTGTTTATTCATATATACTAATTCCACTATGGCCATTCTATAAGCAGTCTTTGATATAGGCCTTGCACTGGGAATTAAATCAATAAAAACTCAATTTCCCTCTCCATATGATGTCTAGGTAAATCCTATATATATATATATATATATATATCAATGTATACTTTCAGAATAGTTACAACCTCAATTCTAATATTTCATTAATCAACCATATATATTATTTTATCGTCTTCCCCCAGAATTGTATTCAGTAGTGAAACTAAGGGTGGATCTAAATAAGAATCAAAAGATGAAGTTTCTTCTTTAAAGGTAAGGGATTCAACATAATTCTCAAAAATGTTAACATCCTTCACCATATTTTATATTTTCACATCATAAAATTAAAGAAAATTCATACCAAGAATTATATCAAATTCAATAAGGGGTATGATGAAAAGGTCAATAACTAAGCACGTTTATGTTCCATAACGGGGGACTAATAGACATGTCTATGTTTTGATGATCATCCCTTACGAGTTTATACTAACAAAAAATATATTAAATCAAAATTTAAATGTCAAATTTTCATGGAAAACAAGGTTGATAAAAAATAATGCGATTATCCCAATTCAAATAAATCATTGGCTATGTTTGAGGAAACAACTAAAGTACCTTCCACCACATCATTAGGAACTTTAACCTCAGCAATTGTGATCAAATAAATTTTGTCCTTCCTCCCTTGTCCATAGCAGGGTAATTATTACTTTATTCTTAAGAAAATCATTGGCACAATGTCCCATATATTTACAATTGAATCATTAATCATTGGCAGCTTCTTTCTTTCCCTCGAAATCACAATATATGGGGAATCTTTATCAACATTTGTAACAGAATAATTTTCCTTTTAAGAATGCTCCAAGGTGTTTCTTTCCACAAGTATTTAAAGTTGTAAAAATCTTATTTTTATTCTTCCATTTATCCATTATTCTCTCTACCACCCTCTACTTCTATTTCTTTCCATTTAAGTTATAATTATTAGAGAATTCGTTTTATGTCTTGATTTCACATGAGACTATATCTTCAAATGATAAGAATGTTTTGGAAACCATATTCCTTTATATGAATGGTTTTAAACCATCAAATAATAGATAAATATTTTTCTTGAATTATGTATGTAGTCCAAAATAGTCCTTGATATCTTTTTAAAACTGGCTTTATACATTTCATCTTTATAATCATTATATTGTTTCAAACTCAAGAATTTCCTCCCCATATCTACTTTCTTTTTTCAGGGAAAATATTTTTATGTGAATATTTCCTTAATTTCATTCTAGTTATTCTATATATTTCTCTTCCATCATGTATTTAATTAATGACAACCACTTTCTAGTATATCCAAAAAAAGATAAAATTCTATGATACTCATCTCCCTTTTGTCACATCCCAAAGAGAAAAATATATTCTATATAAAACATATCCACTACTCTGCTATGAATGGGTATATAGTCTCACTGAGTTATGGAGGATTTTTCACATAAAGAAGTATAACATTTCTATTCTACATTGTCAATCTGGATTCTCCATATGGGTAAGGATAATATTCATAACTAGAGTAAGCTATCCCAGTATAGTTATATGTTTCTCAGCTGCAGTCAAATCTTTAGAAACAACAAAATTATTTTAGAAAGGAACAAATCCCTAAAAGAGATACATTTGTTCATGACTATTCGATCCCTTCCACTGGCATCCATTTCTAAATAATTATCATACAACAAATAAGGTTATGAATCACAATGTATAATGTTGAACTAGAAAGACAATTAACATAAATTGGTATATAATGTATGTATAATTTCATAATCAAAAACATTGTTTCTTTGGAAAGGTATTTACATTTAAATACATCATAATGTCTTTTGAAAAATATATAAATTTACCTAAGAATATATCCCATGAGTGTAAAACCCGGTGCACAGTATGGGATTTTTCCATGTACCATGTTACCCTGAGTCAAGCCCAAAACACCATTTCGGAGATATTACTCCTTGGTACATCTATTCCAGAACCACATCAACTTCATTTATCCATACATGGATTTATTTTTTAGTACCATACACATAATTTCAAATGTAAAAAAAATTAGGATGTTCTTGTAAGCTTATCCCAAAAGAATACTTTAGTTCCTTTTTCACTAATCAATATTTTCTATATCATGTTCCCAAAGTTTCTACTAAACGTCCTTTGATACCAACTATGACTCCTTAACCCAGTTTCCTGAAGTTAGTGAATTATTTAATTACAATTGAATGATTTCAAGGAATAATATCCAGAAGAACTAAATAGTTTACTTATTTTTGGAAGACAAGATACATATATAATCTCAACATTAAAACGTGAAATGAAATATATAATATCAATTTCATTTCACATTTCTATTACACCAAGAATATACATGTAATTCATTCATAGTATTCTTCTTCACAACATGTGGAAAATAAAAAATAAAAAGGGATGATATCTTATGCATTGTATGGGTATATAATAAAGAAAAGTTTATCATACAAATAAACACTAGGCATGATTAACAACTAAAAAACACATTCCTTTAAAAATATCATTGAGCATAATACTGAAGGAATAAAATCTAATTAAATAAGGTCATATAAATGTTCATAATTAAAAGAAACATAACCACATATATTGTAGTAGTAAAATAATTACATTCTTTATTAATGACTAATACCATAATGAGGGAATGTAGAATTTCAAACATCTTAAACATATTGTCAAACCCTCCTCCAAGACATCTGAAAATAGTATGGTAAGGCCTCTACCAAAACCCAATTATGTTTTTCTCATGATACCTACCAATGTATAGATGGGTTGTATATGGCCCATCCATCACATTATATGTCCATATAATTTCTCAAATCAATGGTTATAAACATTAATAGTATGAAAATATGATCTAACATTCCCCAATATTTACACCTAAACACTTAAAATTATATGTTGTATGGTGAATGGTTTCAAGATATAACATCCATATTCAATCTGATAAAAATGAATTTAATAAAATATGTTATATTATTATTATAATATAATATAATCAATATGAAATAAAATTCATTATAGGAGATTATGTTGAAAAAATACACTACTAAAATCATTGAGGAATTTTTTAGAGAAATAAAGTTTCACAATGAAAAAAGATTCATTATGGAAAACTCATTTCATAAAAATAGATATTAACATAGGTAGTTTTTCTAGGAATAAATGAATGGTTTTATAAAGATAATGGAGGCTTAAAATAGATTATAGAGTGTATGTGTAAATGGGAAAGAATTTGGGAAGTACCCTGGAATTGGCCATGTTTGTCGGGAAAAATTGAGAAAGATCATTATAAAATAATATAACTCTCCATAAATTAAATAATAATTCTTATTTCGTACACATATATATATAATTAAAACATAAAATAAAAATATTAAATAAGAATAATGAAGAATGTAATTGGGATTAAGAGAGACAATGAGTAACCTAAATGAAAAAGGTGGTTTTGGTAGGAAACCCTTAACTTATGTTCAAATGAGTTCTGCACTTGACCTTATAATCTTAGATAATAAAATTTAATCCATTAATTATCTAATTAATAACCTTATATACAACTATTTAATTTGTTATAATTTTATTATGTTAATTTTTTTCTTTTTTTGTGCAATAAGAATGAATTTCTCTATTCCGAAGTCTTCGTTCTTTGATTTCCTAATCGTTTCAGTTGAGTATATGTTATGGAATTCGTATGGAATGGATATAATTCTCTACAATTAGAATTAAATATTAATAAATAAAATATATAATTTAAAATGGTTATATATATATCATTTGGTTATATATTAAGATGATGAATCATTTGATAACACATTTAGTCATAGTCGTTTAGATTATTACGACGTTTATTGATCATGACAAACACATTTTGTTTTATCATTTAATATTATGTAAATATGTCTCCACCAGAACAAAAAAGTGTTATATTAGAAAATTTAAAATATTTCTCAACCGTTAAAAATGTTTCATGAATATCCATGAAGAATAATTTTTTTAACGAATCTACGTCATCCGTCAAGGTTGTAAATCGGCACTTCCGAGATGATGAGTTTATTTATTAAATAAAAGAGTGAGATGGTATTTTGAGGAAATATATTACATTAACATGATATAATTAAATTTTATAGATTATATTTGAGTTATCATGATCATTTGGTCAAATTATTTGTGAATAGGATAATAATTGAAATTATGTTGAAATGAAAATTAAAAAGTGGATTTTACCTTTTAAATACACATCATTGAGAATATATTTAAGGGAATATGTTTTGGTATTTTTAAAAGAATAAGATCTCTTTATCATGTGGATGGATAATTGAATATGTTTTTAGAACATAGGCAAGGCTGAAATTTGAGAGGTTTAAGAAGAAGAGGGGTTGAGGGGTAGTATTTATAGTGGAGGAGATGAGGGGTTTTCCATTATTTTAATGATTATTTTTTTCTTGGCTAAATAATTTGAATAATAATTATTCTATACACTAAAACAATAATAACTATATGCGTGTTTTAACAAATTTCCATTTACGTCATCCATGACTCATGCGTGATGCAAAAAAAATCATTTATTTAACGTATTTCATAAATTATCGAATTTCACCATTCACAAAAAAATTGATGCATTTCATACAAATCCCAAAAAAATCACAATAATCATTTTTACACATTTCGAATACAAAATTGGATTCCATTTTATCAAAATAATTTTCTAAATATTTAAAATTTTATTTTTTATCTAAAATCATTAATTACTTAAAAAATAAAAATTTGAAATAAAAATTGATTTTATAATACTTTCCAAAATTAACAAATGTCTCCTTAAATTTTCCAAAAATCATAGGAAAAAATATTTATTTAGAAATAAATTTTATGAAAATGATTTTCTTAAATCAATTTATTTATTTAAAATGGTAATTAAATATTTATTACTCACAAAAATTATCAATATTTATTTATTAATTTTTAAAATATTTACTCACATTTGGAAGGTGCCTATATTTTATTTATCCTTACTTGGGTGTGGTTACAATTCATAACAGAACATTACTATTAATATGGGTATGTTATTTTTCATAAGGTCATTTTTCTATCCAACTAAATGTATGTTGATCATAATAGACTCTAAATTTCTTACTGATCACAATCGCATATGTATGTTTTTAAGAATTTAATCATAGTACCTGAAAAATTATGTTTATTGGATAGGTTATAATAATGTTTTATTTCATAGAGACTCAGTGTTTCATGCATTCAATATTAAATTTATTTGTAAATTATTGTGGTGATATATTATTCAACAATTAAAAAAGTTTCATCCTCTAAATTACCATAATTTTACCTCATAACGGGATTATTGTAGTTATTCATCATATGTTCCTCTAGATACAATTTTCCCTTTCGATTTTATGATTTTTCCAAAGTTCCTTTACGAGTCAAGTCATATGATTCATAACACTTTTTGTTTAGTTTCTAGAATCCGGATAGGCTCCTCGCAGTAAAACAATTCAGGTTCTAATAATATACCTTCAAAAGTGATGACATGTGGTGGGTCTAGAATGAACTTTTCCAATAATAAGACATTGAAAACACTGTATATATTAGAAATACTGTGTGATATTTCTAATACAAAGCTCCAATTACCTATATAATTTCAAAAGGACCAATGTACTTGGGGATTAGTTTCCCTTTCTTCCCAAATCTTATAACACCCTTCCATGGATATTCTTCTAAGAAAACATGATCCCCCAATTGATATTAAAAATCATTCTTTCGATTATCAACATACCACTTTTTTTTACTTTGAACATCATCGATATGGTTTCGAATCGACTTTACCTTTTATGATGTTTCCTCTATAAGCTGTGGGCCCAAAAGCTTCCTTCTACCAACATCATCCAAAATGTTTTTGTATGAAATATTATTCTATAAAAAACATCATATGATGATATTAATATACTTTAATGGATACTATTATTGTAGGAAACTCCACTAAAGGTTAATACTGATCCCACATACCATTAAATTCAAGAACACATGATCTCAACATGCCTTCTAATGTTTGGATAGTTCTTTCTGGATTCCCATCAGTTTTACTGTGATAAGAAGTACTCAAATAGAGTTCAGTATCCAATGATTTTTGAGACATAACTATAATTTCAATGCCAATATGGGATCACAATCAGAAAAAATTGAGAGATATTCTCCATGAATCCTAAAAATTCTTTGACATATAGTCGTGTAAGGAGATGCAGTGGAAAATCCGCCCTTATATTGAGGGAATGTAAAGATTTTATAATTTGATCAATAATTTCCATTTTTGCAACATTATTTCGTTGTATTTTGGGTAATCCCATAAGAATATCCCTGGTGATGTATTCCCATTTACATATATGAATATATACTGGTTTCATGACTCTAGGATGTTGTCAATCAGACTTCACTTGTTCACAGACTAAACGTCTCTTTACATAATCTGTATTTTAACTTCTCATGTTGTCCCACCAGAAATGTTCCACCAAATATATATACATTTTAGTTCTTCCATGGTGTATATAGAAATTAGACCTATTGGAATCATCCAATAAATCCTTTTTCAGCTCAGCTATAGAGGGATCACAAAGCCCCTTCCCAAATTTCAGATTTCCATCCTCTCAAATAATGTCTGCCAACTTCCCATCATTCACACCTTTAATTTTCTTTTAAAAATTATCATCATCAGACTGCGAATTTTTAATCCTTTCTAATAATGATGGTTGGTAAACTGATTAAAAAAGCAATGATGTTTCACCTTTTTTAATAATTCCTATATCCATATTTACTAGATCCAGGAACATAGGATCCCTTTCAATTCTCATTTTTATTAGAACTAAATGATCTTTCCTGATAAATGCATCAACTACATTATTTTCCTTTCATATGTGGTAGCATATAGAGCAATTATAATCCTTGTGTTGCTCAAGCCATCACCTTTTCTTAATGATGATTTCTTTCATTGAGAAAATATGTTTTAATTATTTATGCTCTGAATATATCTCGCATCTCTCTTTATATAGATAGTGTCTCCATATGTTCAAAACAATGATTACAGCTGCTACCTAATGATCAGGAGTTGGATAGTTTAGTTGATTAATTTTTAACTGGCTTGGTGTATAAGTAATAACACCATCATTCTATATAAGGACACATCTAATTAATTTCATTGATGCATCCTAATAAATCACAAATCAACCATTTCATGATGGTAATGTTAGGATTATAGAATACATTAATATCTTCTTCAATTCTTCAAAACATTTATAACATTATTTATTCTATCTTGACATAACCCCTTTATGTGTAATCTTGGTCAATGTGTTGGCTAAATGGGAAACGTTATGAATAAAACACCGATAATAAACTGCTAAGACAATAAAACTATATTCATATATACTGTTCATTAGAGTAGGCCATTAATGAACTGCATTGGTCTTTTAAGGAACAATTAAGAATCAATCGTTAGTGATAGTGTGGAACTAAAATGAAACTATTTGAACCCTGAATTTACACATTCTAAACTTCCAATATAAATCATTTCTTATACTAGAATTCTGAATAATGTAAATGTGATTCCCATTATCTTCATATATTTTCTACTTTACCAATATATCATTAATAAATACCACAAATAAAATCTTCAAGATATTCATTGAAAATAATATTCATTAGATAAATGAAAATATATGGTGCATTAGTTAGTCGAAAAAGAATTACAGTAAACTCGTAGTACCCCTACATGGTTCAAAATTCAATAATTGGAATATCTTCATTTCCCACACTTAACTAATGATATCCAGATCGAAGGTAAATATTTGAAAAATATTGGGCTCTCTAATTTGATCAAATAAATCATCTATGTGAGGAATATGATATTTTCCATTTATTTTATTATCACTGATCTCCAAGTAGTCAATGCATTACCTAATTGATCTTTCTTTTTTTAACGAAATGAATAGGATATCCCCATGGAGAAACACTTGGGAGGATAAATCCTTTATCACTCAATTCCTCTAGTTTTTTCATCTGTTCTACTAATTCTACTACGTCCATTCTATATAGGGTTCTTATTATAGGCATTGCACCATGAATTAAATAAATAGAAATCTCATTTTCCTTCTCTAGAGGATGTTAAGGTAAATCCTCTTGAAATAAATAAATGTATTATTACACTATAGGTACATACTAAATATTAATATTTCTTCCCCCTACCATATGTATTATTCTATCTTCGTCCCCAAGAAATGAAATTAGTAGAGTTACATAGGTTGGATCTTTAGAATAATGAAATGATGATGTCTCTTCTCTAAATATAACTAAGTAAACATCATTATATTAAATTTTAATATCCTTCTTATTAAAATAGAGTTTCTCCTCATAACTTGAAATATAATTTAGTCCATGAATTATAGAAAATTCAATCTGGGGTATGATGATAAGTCCATCATCAAAATCATGTTTTTGTATCATAAATGGGACTAATCAAGACATCTTTTTTGTAATGATACTTCCCTTAAGAGTTTGGATAGAAAAATAATTTTTTAAATAAATTTCAAATTTTCAAATTTTGTTCGAAAACTGGGATGTTATAAAAGATTATGATGATCCATAATAAAATAAATCATTGGTGAAATTTGAGGAAATAATTAAATAACCTTCCACAATATCATTAAAAAATTCAACATCAGTAGTTGTGATCTCATAAGCATAGCTTTGATCCCTTAACCTTCTCTATGTAATATTTCCATGATGATTTGTAAAATGCTTTGTATAATTTCATATATCATTAAAATTGTATCGTCGAACATTGGTAGCTACATTAATTCCCTTGAAATTATGATATTGGTGGCCTATTTCTCTCCAATTGTAAAAAAATCATTTCTTTTTAAATAGGATCTGAGGTGTTTCTTTCCAAAAGTATCACATGTTGGAAAAATAAAATTTTTATTCTTCCCCTTGTACATTCTTTCCTATGCCACACTCGAATTCTCTTTATTTCATTTAAATTCATAAGACATAGAGAATTATTTATCTTTCTTGATTGCATATGAGACAATATCTTCATATGATAAGAATATTTAGGAAACCATTTCCCTATAGTAGAATGGTTTTAAACCATCAAATAATTGATTAATCCTATTCCTCTGATTGTGTATGTAGTTTGTGGAACACCTTTCTGGACTTGTAAAATTTGATTCATACTTCATAATGATTTCAACCTTTTTTTATTCGAACTCAATAATTTCCTCCCTATATCATCTAGTTGTTCTTGAGGAATATAAATTTCATTGAAATTTTCATTAAAATCCCTCCAAACAATTTCTTAAATTTCTTCCTCCTCCTTCGTGTTTTAAATTAATGACCACCACTGATTCACATCTCCTGATAGATAATAAAATTATATGATAAGCTTCTCCCATTCAATACATACCAATGTCATAAATAGTGACTCTAAGTAAAATATCCATTTCTTTGATATGAATGTGTTTGTAGTTTCATTCAATGATGTAGGCTGTTGTCACGTAAAGAGATCTAACATTTTCATCCATGTTGTGGATATGAATGCTCCATTTGGGTACAGTTATTATTCATAACCTGATTCTGGTGTCTCAGTATAGTAATATGTTACTCAACACCAGTCGTAGCTTCAGAACCGACATCATTATTTTTCATATGAGGTAAATCCTTACTAGGGATACACACATTAATGCAGTTTCCATTATTTAACTAGGAACCATTTCTAAATAATTTCATATAGTAAATTAGGTTATTAATCATAGTGTATATTGTTGAACTAGAAAAAAACATAAAACGAATTGAAATTTTCATGAATATAGTATTTCATAATCATAAGAATGGTTTCTTTTAAGAAGTATTTATATTTAAAACATTTATAATGGATTTTAAAGAATACAAGAATTATCCTATGTGTATCCCCTAAGAGTGTAAAAATAGGTGAATTGTAAGGCCCGTTGTTGGGTACCCTGTTACCCCGATTCTTGCCCAAAACACCTTGTTGGATTTTTTACTCCTAGATATATTTTTCCTAGGACCATGTCCACATGTAGTATTTAGACATGGGTGTATTTTCTAGGATGATCCATATAAAATATTCCTTACTAAAATTCTAGGATGTTATTTTACGATTATCTTTAATGTATACCATAGTTATTTGTTCTATAATCTACATTTTCTATATATGGTTTCTGAGGTCTCTACTAATCTTCATTTGATACCAACTGTAATTACCTGACCTCAGTTACTCGAAGCCATTGCATTATTTCCTTACATCAGCATGCCTATAAAAATCCAATCTTGACAGACAAAATAGTTTTGTAGTTTTGGAAAACAATATTCATACATTATATAAACATTACAACTTGAAATGAAATACATAATATCAATTCCATTATAAAAAACTATGACACCAATATTATCCTTGAAGACATTCATAATATTCATATTAAAAATCATGGGAAATAAAACATAAAAAATAGGTGAGATCATATAATTAGTAAGTGTAGGTAATACAAAATATGTTATCATTAACATAAACACTAGGCATGGAGAACAAATAAAAACACGTACTTTTAAAAATATACATGATAATAATATAAAAGTAACGAAATATGATTAAATAAGGCCATAAAAATGATCAAAATAGAATAAATCATAAACATTGTTATTTTAATTGTCTAATAATCACCTATTTTATATATTTATAATTCCATAATTAGAGAATATAGAATACCATATATCTAAAACATATTGTCAAGGCCTCGGCCATATTGCCTAAAAATACTATGGTTAGGCCTTGGAAAAAACCCAATTCGGTTTTGCCTCATGAGTCCTAAATATGCATTGAGGGGATATAGTGGGCCCTCCAATCACATTATCTGTCCAATTATTTATTTAAATTAAAGTGTTTAAACCTAAACAACTTGAACATATGAAATTACATTCCCCAATCATTACATAAACACACTAAGATTTATAAGTAGTATATTGAATCGTATCGAGATAGCATATCCATAATAAAAATAATCATAATTCATTAAATGAAATATTATAGATGATAAAAATAAGATATTAACCTCAATAATAATTAAAATTCAATAGGTGTGTCAAAATAGACAAAAAAAACTCAAATAAAATCATCGAGGAATTTCGTAGAGAAATACGCTTTTACATTGACAAGAAGAATTATTTGGGGAAACTCTTTTCATAAAACCAAAAATGATATAAGGTATTATTTCCATGATGAAATTATTAGTTTTATAAAAATAATATTTTCTTAAAATTGATTATAGAATTTACTTGAAAATAGGTAAGATTTTGAGATATTCCCAAGAATCAGGCTTATTTATCTAGAATAATTGAGAACATTTATTTATTAAAATATTAACTCCCCTTGTAATTTATAAATATTATGATTGGGAAACCTAATATAAAATTCACATAGAATTTATGGTCATTACATTAAAATAATTAATAATTTAATGGGTAATAATAGAGGCAATCATTAACTTGAATGAAAATGGTGGTCTGGGTAGAAACCCTTACCTTATATCCAAATGTGTTTTATACATGAAATTAACATCTTGGATAATAAAATTAATTCCATTAATTAACTAATTCACAACCTTATAAAAATTTAGTTTGTCTAGAAATATTATATTAATTTTATTTATTTCTTTATTAATGAATTTGAAGATTGAATTCAGTTATTCTCGAGTGTTATTTCATTGATTTCATGATTGAGTCACTTGATTATATGTAATGAAATTCATGTGGGATGGTTATAATTATACATAATTGGAATTATAAGTTATAAATTGAATTAAAAATTTTAAAATGGTTATATATATCATTTGGTTATATATTATGAAGAAGAATCATTAGATAATACATTTACTTAAAACCGTTTACATTATTACGACATTTGTTGATCATAATGAAATACTTTTTTTATTATTTAATAATATGTAAACATGTAACATCTAGAACATAAAAATGGATATATTATATATTTTACAATCTGTATCAACCATTAAAATTCTTTCATTAACAGCCGTGAAGAAAAATTTTAATAATTAAACTTTGACATCTATGAAGGTTTTAAATTGGCACCTCCCAGATGATGATTTCATTTATAAAATAAATGTGATAGAATGATGGTTTTCTGAGGAAGGATACTTCTTTAACATGATATAATTTTTGTAAATAGATAATACTTGAGTTATCATGATCATGTAGGGACCCAAACCCAAAATCGTAGAGTTGGTTTCCGCTATCAATTACATTGGAATGATTATAAGGAATCAAGCCTCGAAGGACTGATCAATTTTGTAGTCTGGGAAAACCAGATATATATATATCTATATGATAATTTTATTACAAATAGATTAAATAATTACAAAATATATGGTTTCCTTCTAAACAAATAAAAAACATTGAGGATTACTCGGATCCATATAATCTATTCTTGTATATCATCTATAGTATGCTTCTTGGATTACCGGGGAAAGAAACATAGTATGGGTGAGCTAAAATGCTCAATAATGGAAATGTATAGTTGAAGAAATAATTAATTAATGAGAACTATATATATGGAATGGTAAATAACTAAAAACAAATTTCATGTAATCAATAAACTGAAAATAAGTACATAATAAATATGGGAAGGAATGAAATGGACATGTACTCCATTCAGATAACCAGATAAAGAAAAATAAACATGGCATGGTAAGAAACTAAAACTCCAGAAATTTAATCCAGGACCTGTAATAAAATCTATCCATAGATATGTGAACAAAAAATCTCATGCAGGAATAATAAATGAAAATGTTATGAAATAAGTGCTTAATTATTGGAAGCCATGTTTCCTATGTACATAGAACCATGACCATCAATACCATTAACAAGATGGTTTAGCTATAGGTTAAAAACATATCTAAAGAGGCTACAAGACTATTTCATCTCATGAGACTATTAATTCGTTGAGGGTATTTCATTAACAAATCCCCAACCCATGAATAACTATCCAATTAATTCTTCATAATAAAAAATAAAATAAATAATTTTCTTTATCAAATAAAATCATTAAATGATAAATAATTATTTTTCAAAAATTCTCCAATTAATCAAACTACTTCCAAATTAGGCACTGTAAGTAAAATGGTATATGGAAGGAAATAATAATATCCAAGATAAATGAAATGCATAATAAGGGGATATTCAATGTACAATGACTAGTTGATGTTGATTACTTCAAGGAGACTAATAATGAAATCAAGGAAGTGAATGTGGATACTATCCTTGGAAAAATCGATAATAAACCGTATAGGGGACGATTAATGAGGGTATCAACAAAACAAATACTATGTGGGAAAAAATAGATGGTTATTGTCGTTGATGAAATAAAAGAATATATTTTAAAAATATTCTTGTGGAAAATATTATTTCATTATTTAAAAAACATTTCAAAATACTTATCATTTAAAATACCTATTTAAGATATTTAAGAAACAATTAAATGTGAGAATGAGGTTTCAAATAAATTAAATCGGTGGAATTTGTACATGTCATGCGATGCAAAACAATATTCCTTATGTATGGTTAAAGGGTAGAAAATGCCTCTTTATGTGAGAAGAAGATTACATTGAAGAAATTGGTAAAAGAAAAAAACTGAAAAATGTATTTTAAATATTTTATGGGAATGTAATAATATTCTTGTAAACCCTTTCTTTAAAACATGGGTTTTAATATATTTCTGAAAAAGGAGAGGGTAACGTCATGCTTTCTGAAACACACTTTATTGACTATACTATGTACCAAAGTGTATATAATGGAACCAATACATGATTATATAATGTAATAACATAGGAGAAGGAAAATCATGAGTTTTATTGATAGATCTATCAAAATATTTCATTGATTTAAGAATAGAGATAATAAAGCTCAAAAAGAGATAATATTGTCTCAATAAACTCTTATAACTTGGTAACATGAATCATACAATCCATGTAATAAAGGTAAATTAAAAGAAGCAAAGAATATCTAGAGAGTATTGAGAATCATTATATATCATGTAAAATGGAAATATATGCACCTGAAAAAATATATTAGGGTCATAATAAAACATGAGTTCAATGAAGGCAAATTGATAAAAAAAATTATCGATTTGGTAATATTTGAATATTAAACCCCTTGAAATATGGATCATTAAATAAATATGTTGATACCTTTAAATTTATGGATAAAATAAATTTAATAAAATCATTTCATTAAATACACCACACAAAATAAAAGTGTTGAGAACATAACATGTATCTCACAGAAATTAAAAGTGAGATGAAATATCCTTACCATGAGTTTCCTTTTAGGTGAACATTATTTCACTTCATATACAATAAAATTATGTTAATTTTAAATTTTTTTATAAAATTTATAATTTTTATAATTACTTTTAGTTCACTTATTATAATGTTTTTTTCACTACATACAAAATTATGTTTACGTCAGGTGTTTTTGACCAAATTCAGTTTAACATTCAAAGCTACTATTGTTGGTCAACTATGGTCAAAGTGATCACTATGTAACATATCGAGAATAATTAACATGAAATAACTATCATATATTTAGTTCATTTAAACTTTTAAAATCATTAATTAAATATGGTTATGAAAATGAGATATTGTTACAATCATGGAGATAGTATGTCGTACATACACATGAGTAACATTCCCATTCTTATATGATCATTGTGGAAAAAAGGTAATAAAATAAAATCTATATGTAAGATCCCAGTTTTTAGAAAGGTATGTTTTTTTGTTCTATGGGTTGAACCCCTTTCTTTTTGGACATAAAAAGGTTTCTTGGAAGTGTGAGAGGCCTCAGGGTTATTCCGGGGGCTCCGGGCACGGAAGAAGGGAAGTCTGGGAAAAACAGACCAAGGCGCACGACCTGCGCACGGTCAGCCAAACCTTGTGGCCTACCCAGACTAAGCCGTGCAAACCTCCCTCCCCTGGATAGAAGCGAGCGCATGGTTTGAACACGGTTTTCCAAACTGTGTGGCTAAACTGTGCGACCACTTAATGTTAGAAAATTTACAAAATTGCCACTCCGAGCTTTATAACGCCAACTCAGGATTTTCCTCTCTTCCTCCTCTCCTAACCTTAGGCATGAACCAAAGCTCCCAAGGACTTCAAAAGATCAAACTCCTTTCATTATTTGGTTTTTTTGGTTCAATTAGTTGCGTATTGAAGCTCTGGGTAAGGCTAATCTCCTCCTTGGTTCTTTTCTTAGTTTAGGGTTTGTGTCTTCTCTCCCTCTCGTTCTGAAACCCTAAAACCCTATCTTTTGGGTGAGTTCTAGGTTAAAGCTCCAAGGGTTGGCCAAATCGAGGTCTAAGGACTCGATTGAGGGTGCGTTCAACTGCAGATTCGAGGTAGGTGGTCTACAAGTTATATCCCATGGTTATTTAGGGTTTTTGTGCATGTTAAATTGTGTTCTTGCTTTTCCATGGTTATGTTTGGACAGCCTTGGCATGTTTGAGAAGAATGGTGTCTAAAATGGAAAATGGGAACCCTCACGATCCCCGTGGGATGTGTTGGGATTGAGTTGAGCTAATTAGGGCCATCCATGGGATGTTCCAGCTTTTTCCTGATTTAGGGATTGTTATTAAACAAGTGATCTTGTTGTGGTAAATGGTAGAGCCCTTGATGAATATGATGGCATAATTGATGAACACGGAATAGATGTTAGGTGATGCACCTAGACTTGATAATAATCAAATGGTTATTTGAAATGTAATGAATGGGTGATTCATGGAAATGATGAATGAGTTAATTGGGTTAATGTGTAAATTGATTAAAGACCATAATGGGGTAGATTATGGGTCTGAGGTCGAATGTTTAGTGAGATAGGCATAACACATGGGAATTGGGTGAATGGTTAACTGATGTGAAATGGTGATGTGTTAATGGGTTAAGGCATGATGTAGTTTCCCATGTGGGTTTTTGTGAATGATGGTTGCCGATGGGCAATGGTTGGAAGGTTGATGGTTACTTATATAAGCATGTGCACATGGCTTGGTTGTGTGGAGTATGACTTAAGGATCAACGCCCATGGGTGGAGTGAAGACTGAGGCTCCGAACTCCACCCTAAATGCATGGGTTAGGAATTGGGACTGATGATCTATTCTCCTAATGGTTGCATCCACCCGGACTGAGGCTTCGAGGCGAGGTTATGGTTGATTTAAGGGGTTAGTCTTAGTGAGATAGGATAACAATGTGCTTACCCTCTTGCATGTGATTGTTGGCCTTAGACCCATGTAACATGATGAATGTGATTAACCCATGGAATGTGATGAAATGGTAAGTGATGATAAATGGTATGAAATAAATGGTAATGAATGTGGTAATGGATTGGCTTTGAACTAGTTAATGTCATCTTAATCTGGCATTTATCATTCATATTCCTTTTACATGCACTACCTGTTTATACTAGATATTTTGTAGACGTTGTTAGTGGTGGCCTACTTCTTTGTACTCACAACCTACTCGGGCCGCCATTAGGTACCCAAGTAGACTTCATTTTTGCAGGTCAAGACAAGGGTCGGGGTCCTTGCTAAATAGCTGAGTAAACATGGGTAGCACTTGGTGGAGGATCCAGACATGGAGTCGGGACCATATTGGGATCTTGACCGCTGTCTTTATTTTTGGTCTTTTTTTCACTCTTGCACAGTAGTATGACATGGAATATTTATTATTTAAAAATGGTTGTTATACATGTTCCTTGTTTATTGGTTATTGTTTCTACTATTTGGTTATTCTTTTGTGGCTTACTCTGATAAGATGTGGGTATAGGCTCCCCACTTGACCCCATAGAACCCCGCTTCAAGTCGGCAGCCTTTGGTGTACGGGGAGGCACGCTTATGGTCATGTAATCACCCAGATCGGAGCACCGGTTTAGTGGCTTCTGAGTCGGGGAAGTTGCAATGTAGTATTAGAGGAGGTCTTTCTTCTCCTTCTATGAGGTATTGTTATTTGCGATTGGTAGCCAAGGGTTAAGACGTGTCGGGACTTGGTAATGAGCCTGTGCTTGGGAGTATCTAACACAGGTACGGGGGAAACCCAAGTCACCATGGGTGGGAAATTGATGTTCTTGGTTGTGTGTTGTTACAATTGATGATATTTCACCATTGGGTGATACACATGTGGTTCGATGTGACTGTTTTATGATATTTGGCTCGTGTCCTTAATGGAACTAGGATTTTCATTCATGCATCATTGTAGACACCTAGGGATATAGGTGACATTCATTGTATTAGGCACACACACGGGATGGGTGTGTGAGGAAGGAAAGTAGGGTGCATTATGGATTTCATGAAACTAAGAAATAATGAGATGAATGAAATGAAACAAGTGGGTAAATGATGATTATTGAAATATAAGGGTTTGAAATGAAGTTAATATGTTTGGTAAAATGTTTTGTGAGTTGGTGGTAGTGCATAGTTGTTTACCCCATGTGGACCATAGCCCACGGTAGGGATGGTTGGGGCGGTTGTAGCTAGTAAAGTGGTTTTTTTGCTGTTGTGGAGTTTTATGGTATACGTATTAAATATCGTGTTTGGAAATGTAGAGAGATTCCACCACAACGTCAATTGCTAGTTGGGCAACGAGAGGATGTTGCTGAGAACACACCTCCAGTAGAAGAGAAAGAAAATGTGGTGATTAATGAAGGTAGAAAAGACCAGTTCCGAGAGAACTAGGCTCGCCTTATGCTGATGATGGATCGGGACCCAAGGTGGGGTGCACCAAGTATGTTTAAGATGACCAGGGAATTCCAGATGCAGCACCCTCCAACTTTCAATAGAGAGGGTGGGCCAAAGGTAGCGGAGTTCTGGTTGGAGTCTGTCTAGATGATATTGGATCATCTGGTGACCCAGGTCGAAAAGTGAGTAAAACTGGATGTTTACATGTTGCGGGACCAGGCGAGGCGTTGGTGGGACATCGAGGCTCAGACTGAGCATGCTGAGGGGATATCGTGGAATGTTTTCCAGGAAAGGTTTCTGGAACATTTCTACCAAGAGACTTTGAGGCAGGGGCGGGCTGTAGAGTTTATGAACCTGACTCAGGTATCATTATCGGTGATGGACTATGCTAGTCGCTTCACTGATTTGAGATGCTTTGTCCTAGTATTAGTAGAGGATGGGGCAGAGATAGCAAGATGCTTCCAAGAAGGGTTGAGACATGAGATCAGGTATCAGGTAAATATCTTCCACTTGAAGAGTTTTGCGGAGGTGATGGATCAGGCACTCATCTCTAAAAAGAACCTGAAGGGAGCTTCAGGTGGTAGGCTTGTCGTGCCAGGTGGGAGGATAAGTGATGCATCTTCCGAAGGTCGAAAGCGCCGTTTGGAATGTTTTTAGAATGGTGGTCAGAAGAGAGGGATATTCTCTCAGAGTGGGAATCTGGTGTTCTGCTATTAGTGCGGCAGGCCGAGGCATATGCGTGGTCAGTGTCCTCGACCTCCGGTTGAGTGTCGTTCTTGCGGCAGGATGGGGCATGTGCAGAGGTTCTATAAGAACTCACAGCAGGTGGACGAGTATGACGGTGGGAAGAAGGTACCAGATACGGGAAGGTGATCAGTTTCCCCGTATCAGTCATGAAGTTGGAGAACCATGGGCCTTACTGGCAGGGGCTGTGGACGTGGGACTCCTGGGAAAGATCTATAACAACCCGAAATTTTGAATAAATCTTGTTTCCTAATTTTATGGGTTATTTTATTTTATTTTTATACTCAACAAAAATGTTTCATTTGATAACATGAGTATAATTAAAATGAGACTATTGGGTTTTGACTTTTATTTGAACATTGGTCAATATGACCGCTGGAAACTAAACGTTTTGATTATTGTCTCTAAATACAAGAAATCTTGGATAATTAATATAGAAAAAATATTTGATGGCCTCACCCAGTAGTCTTGGACCGATCGAAGCCCATCTAACAGAACTTGGGAAGGAGGTAGCACCACTGGGCTTTGCTCTGGACCAAACCCAAGCTGAACTTCATCGTGTGAATCTAGAACGGGATCGCCTTCGCGAGAAGTTCAAACTGATAGAAATTACTACACGTGAGATATTGGCCGAGCCTCCCTCAGATTCTCTCACCTTAGCACACCTTACACTTAGGTCCTATGCTGGTGTGATAAGGGGCTATGTAAGGATACCGTAACTGACTTGTGTAATCCTTTGTTTTAAATAAAAATTTGGATTTCTTCTTATGATGAAGTTTATGAATTTTTAAATGTCCGGATAAATATAGTATGAATATTATTGATGAATTTTAGAGAAAAAATATTTTAAAAATGTTTATGTAAACTTTAAATAAATAATATTGTGTAATGATTTTCAAAAAATGGTCTTCTACAATTATGTTCAGTACGAAATTTCAAGTCTAATAAGATCAACTTGATTTTTGATGAATAGTAAATTATGAATAGTGATTTTATTCTTAGGATTAGTAATGTGACCAAATGTATTATTAATTTCACTCAAATAAAGTTTTAATATAATTTAGACACCTAGATTATGTAATGAGATTCAATAAAATGGGTAAATAACTGTTTCATAAATTATTATTGAAGTACTAGTTTTTTTGGGTGAATAGTGTTTTTTAATTAAAAATTAAATTAAAAATATTTAGAAAATTATTTCTATAAAATGGATTTCATTTTTGAACTCAGAGCATTGATATTATGTTAAGGTAATTTTTGGGGATTTTTCTGAAAAAATTAATTTTCGTTGAATAGTGTATTTATTTAAAAAATGAATTAATAATATTTAGAAAATTAATTTTATAAAATGGAGTTCATTTTTGAAATCAGAGCATTGATATTTGGTTAATGTGATTTTTTGGGATTTTTTTGAGAAAGTTGAATTTTCAGTGAATAGTAAAAATACAGTTTTAGGGTTTCGGTTTGTTTAATGACATCATAATTGTGTCATGATTATGTCATGAAATATTTTAAGGAATGGTCGACTAAAGAGGATGAATTATTGTGGTGGGGTCCCCATGTGGCCTAACTCTATGGGAAGTACCATGGGAGGGCCCATGCTTTTGAGAAAACCACTTTTGAGGTGTCCCTTGGCCATTAATGCCTTGTCCCCACACTTTCCCTATAAATATCAAGCCCTCCTCTAATCTTTTCGACTCCAAAACCATCCTCAATGAAGTTCTGGTCTCCTTACCTCCCAAGGAGTCCTCCCAAGGTTCCCCAAGCCCTCAAGGTCCCAACCATTGTGTTTTAAGAGTTACATTTTAAGGTAAGGGATCCGACCCCCTCTCTTTCTTTTCAAGTGATATCTTTTATGTCATTTCTTTTATGTTCCATGTTCTTATGTTGGAGGATGGTATTTTATATTCATTATACTGTCATTTTTATGTTCATATGATGAGAGACCCCATCTTACTCTCATCATTTCATTGTATGAAAGTTTAAGTGGCGCCGTTAGGCTGCCGAATTTTTTGTAACGAATTCTTTCACCCTTTTAATTTTAAAGTTCTATTTTCTTGTCAAGTCTTTCATGTTCCTTTTTATTATGATGGGGTATGATCTCTATATCTATAATTATGATCTTTTATGATCATATGATGAGAGACCCCATTTTATCTCTTCAATTAAGTATTTTGAAGTTTTAAGTGGCGTCGTTAGGCTGCCGAATTTTTAAGGGATTCTTTCACCCTTCTCGTTTTCAAGATCTATTTTTATGTCAAGTATTTCAAGTTCCTTTTTATTATGTTTGGGTATGATCTCTATATCTATCATACTTAACTCTTATTTTCACATGATGATAGACCCTATTTGATCTTTTCAAATCATTTTTTTATGTTTAAGTGACGTCGTTAGGCTGCCGAATTTTCATAAGAGAAATCTAATTTTTTTCTTCCTTCCATGTTTTTCATTTCAAATGGTATGTCCTTAAAATTTCATTAGCATGTTCATATATCCTTATTATTCTGCCCCTCTACTGTTTTATGGGTCATTTATGAATGTTGGACCCATGTCCCTTCTCTTTTCAATGTTTTTTAAAACCCCGAATCATAGCAGTTATGCTGCAGAATTTTTATCTCAAAATGCCTCTCTCTTTTCTCAAAATTATTTTATGTTATAAAGTGAATACTCAAAGATCTTATTTCTACAGGGGTATTTACATATATATCAAAAATTTCTATTTTAAATTCTGGGATTTACATACGTGAAACCCACTTTCCCTTTCCGTGGGTTTTAAAGTAACGTAAAGATCATGTCTTTAAAGCTGTTTTTAAAACGTTATGATTATGAAATGAAATCCATTTATTTTATGCTATATGGGTTATTTATGAATTTTTTGATGATGATATATGTGGCTCACATGATAATAAAGAAAAATCTAAGGGTGCGCCCTGATAGCGCTCCAATGCATTGGGTAATGATGTAACCACTAGAGATTACAATTTTCACGATATCTTGGTGAATAACCTTGGTAATTTTCAAATGACACCTTGGGGATGGACCATGGTGATATGTTCATGATTGTCTATGTTAAATGATGTAGCCACATATTAAAGTTATGAAAAAATTTATTTTTATTATGATATGCCACATGATTTCTTTTTCATGCCTTAAAGTTATTTTTCATGACATTGTTGATGTATCTCAAGATCACATGTAAATGTTTCCCCTTGTTTCCCTTACTGGGCCTTCTGCTCACCCTTTCTTTTGATGTATGTCCCCAGGTTATGAGATGCAGTAACAAACCTAGGATGAATATAAGGAGAATCCTTTCAAGTGTTTAAGAAGAATGTTTTTTTTGTTTCATGTATTATGTTCCTGGTTTCCAAGACACTAAACCTTAAAGATCCTCAGTTTTTGTATAATGTAGTGAAATTTTATGTCACAAAAAAGGTGGGATGCTACAGTTGGTATCAAAGGATGGTTTAGTTATTTGTGGAAATTAGGATATGAAAACTTTAGGAACAACCCTATAAAAAAGTTTAAATGTAGGAAATCTTCCAGATATTTTGGTGAGTATTGAGTAAGGGGTTGCCAAGAAAATACATCCATGTCTAGATACGAGCAGGTAGAGGTGGCTCTGGCACAGATGTATATAGGGGTAAAACCCGAAAACACCACTTTGAGCTAGACTCGAACGGGAACTGGTACATGACAACGGGCCTTGCTGCACTATTGGTTACGACACTCCCAGGGGATATGCTTTGGTAAATTCATAAGCTTAGTATGAACCATTATTAAAGGAACAAAGATAAAATAAAATAAATATTCACATAAGAATATACGATCATGGATAACCTAGATTGGAACCTAGGGGATCACAAGTTAGGATATACTTTTATTCTACAAGTTTATCCTTTTATTCTTATAGTTTCCTTTTCATGATTTTTGGCGAAGTATTTAAGCCCCTAATTATACTTTATCTTCTTAGTTAATGGTGGGAAATGGAAGAACATGTCCCAACAACCAATGTGATAGGAAATGCGATGATTTCCGTATTAATATGATAGAGATGATTAGGGGATTAAAAGATGATTATTATTTTGTAAGATGTTCACTATTTTGGGGACCCTATATGATAGAGGTAAATAGATTACTACGGTATTTTCATTGAGGAGTATGTTTGGCTTATATTTTGAAGAATAGATGAATTTAAGGTGGACTTATAGTAATTTAGGTTACTTATGGAAAGTATTAACCTATCTTGGGGTAAATATGTTTAGGTTAGTTACTTTTGTTATAAGATGTTAGGAGTGGTTGATGTTTTTTGTGATTAATGATAAAGTTTACCATGGAAGACTATGTTATCAAATCCTTCTTTTATTTGGGTTTCAATCATAGTTTGGTTTATTTTGAGGATTTTTAAGGACAGTTATTTAGAGAATGGCCTATGATGAAATCTGGGTAGTACCATGGAACTTTGAAGATTTAAAAGTAGTTTCCATTCCTATGGGATTATTTCTTTTGAAGAGTTGTTTTACCTTACCCTTTTTGTTTTTGGGATAATGTTTAAAGATAGATGAAATAGATGGTTAATCTTCTGTGTATTATGTGATTCTATAGAGGACGATTCTTGTGTTTTGATGAGACCAAGTGTTTTTGAATGCTCATCATTTGGAGAAAAGATTATTTTTGCGTAGAAAATTATTAAAGGATGAAACTCTACATGAAGGTAGGTATATTTTCTTATGTTTTTGTTCTATGTAGTAAATGAATTCCTCAAAATTATAAAAATAAACGTAAAACAAAAATGTTGTTGGTTTACATTTCCTACTAGGTAATCAAAGACCATTTACACACATCATAAGTTTGGGATTTTCTTATGGTTAAATTTCTCCTAATCATGTTCTCTATCACTCTCCCTCAGAACTTGACCCTTTGTTTTCTCCTCCATGTCCATGTTTTCCTACATGGAATCCTAGTGTGGGTTAACTCGGGTGACCTTTGTACTTCCCTTTCTTTCTTTTAAAGTAATAGTTTTACTGACTCCTTTTCCGATGTGGGAATTTCAATGAAATTTCAAAACCCAATTTTAAAAATTGCAAGGACACAATTTCTTAAGGGGGGAAGATTGTAACGGCCCAAAATTTTGAATAAATCTTGTTTCCTAATTTTATGTGTTGTTTTATTTTATTTTTATACTCAACAAAAATGTTTCATTTGATAACATGAGTATAATTAAAATGAGACTATTGTGTTTTGACTGTTATTTGACCATTGGTCAATATGACCGCTGGAAACTAAACATTTTGATTATTGTCTCAAAATAAAAGCAATATTGGTTAATTAATATAGAAAGAAGATTTGATGGCCTCACCCAGTAGTCTTGGACCGATCAAAGCCCATTTAACAGAACTTGGGAAGGAGGTAGCACCACTGGGCTTTGCTCTGGACCAAACCCAAGGTGAACTTCATCGTGTGAAGCTGGAAAGGGATCGCCTTCATGAGAAGTTCAAACTGATAGAAATTACTACACGTGCGATGTTGGCTGAGCCTCCCTTAGATTATCGCACCTTAGCACACCTCACACTTAGGTCCTGTGCTGGTGTGATAAGGGGCTATGTAAGGAGACCGTAACTGCCTTGTGTAATCCTTTGTTTTAAATAAAAATTGGTATTTCTTATTATGATGAAGTTTATGAATTTTCAAATGTCCGGATAAATATAGTATGAATATTATTGATGAATTTTAGAGAAAGTATATTTTAAATTTTTTTATGTAAACCTTATATAAATAAAAATGTGTAATGCTTTTCAAAAAATGGTCTTCTACAATTATGTTCAGTATGAAATTTCGAGTCTAATAAGATCAACTTGATTTTTGATGAATAGTTAATTATAAATAGTGATTTTATGCTTAGGATTAGTAATGTGACCAAATGGATTAGTAATTTCACTCAAAGAAAGTTTTAATATAATTTAGACACCTAGATTAAGTAATGAGATTCAATAAAATGGGTAAATAACAGTTTCATAAATTATTATTCAAGTATTAGTTTTTTTGGGTGAATAGTGTTTTTTAATTAAAAATTAAATTAAAAAAATTTAGGAAATTATTTTTATAAAATGGATTTCATTTTTGAACTCAGAGAATTGATATTATGTTAAGGTAATTTTTGGGGATTTTTCTGAAAAAATGAATTTTCGGTGAATAGTCTATTTATTTAAAAAATGAATTAATAATATTTAGAAAATTATTTTTAAAAATGGAGTTCATTTTTGAAATCAGAGCATTGATATTTCGTTAATGTGAAATTTTGGGATTTTTCTGTGAAAGTTGAATTTTCAGGGAACAGTAAAAATACAGTTTTAGGGTTTCGGTTTGTTTAATGACATCATAACTGTGTCATGATGATGTCATGAGATATTTTAAGGGATGGTCGACTAAAGAGGATGAATTATTTTGTGGGGGTCCCCATGTGGCCTAACTCTATGGGAAGTACCATGGGAGGGCCCATGCTTTTGAGAAAACCACTTTTGAGGTGTCCATTGGCCATTAATGCCTTGTCCCCTCACTTTCCCTATAAATATCAAGCCCTCCTCTCATCTTTTCGACTCCAAAACCATCCTCAACGAAGTTCGGGTCTCCTTACCTCCCAAGGCGTCCTCCCAAGGTGCCCCCAAGCCCTCAAGGTACCAACCTTTGAGTTTTAAGAGTTACGTTTTAAGGTAAGGGATCCGACACCCTCTCTTTCTTTTCAAGTGATATCTTTTATGTCATTTCTTTTATGCTCCATGTTATTATGTTCTAGGATGGTATTTTATATTAATTATAATGTCCTTTTTATGTTAATATGATGATATACCCCCTCTTACTCTCATCATTTCATTTTATGAAAGTTTAAGTGGCGCCGTTAGGCTGCCGAATTTTTGTAACAGATTCTTTCACCCTTCTCATTTTCAAGTTCTATTTTCTTGTCAAGTCTTTCATGTTCCTTTTTATTATGTTGGGATATGATCTCTATATCTATAATTATGATATTTTATTATCATATGATGTGAGACCCCATTTTATCTCTTCAATTAAGTATTTTGAAGTTTTAAGTGGCGCCGTTAGGCTGCTAAATTTTTAAGGGATTCTTTCACCCTTCTCGTTTTCAAGATCCATTTCATGTCAAGTATTTCAAGGTCTTTTTTATTATGTTGGGGTATGATCTCTATATCTATCATACTGAGATATTATGTTCACATGATGAGAGACCCTATTTGATCTTTTCAAATCATTTTTGTTGAAGTTTAAGTGACGCTGTTAGGCTGCCGAATTTTTATAAGAGAAATCTAATTTTTGTCTTCCTTCCATGTTTTTCATTTCAAATGGTATGTCCTAAAAATTTCATTTCCATTATCATATATCCTTCTTATTATTCCCCTCTACTGTTTTATGGGTCATTTATGAATTTTTGACCCATGTCCCCTCTCTTTTCAATGTTTTCTAAAACCCCAAAACATAGCCGTTATGCTGCAGAATTTTCATCTCAAAATGCCTCTCTCTTTTCTCAAAATTATTTTATATTATAAAGTGAATACTCAAAGCTCTTATTTCTACAGGGTTATTCACATATATATCAAAATGTTATATTTTAAATTCTGGGATTTACATACGTGAAACCCGCTTTCCCTTTCCGTGGGTTTTAAAGTAACGTAAAGATCATGTCTTTAAAGCAGTTTTTAAAACGTTATGATTTTGAAATGAAACCCATTTATTTTATGCTATATGGGTTATTTATGAAACTTTTGATGATGATATATGTGGCTCACATGATAATAAAGTCAAATTTAAGGGTGTGCCCTGATAGCGCTCCAATGCATTGGGTAATGATGTAACCACTAGAGATTACCATTTTCACGATATCTCGGTGAATAACCTTGGTAATTTTCAAATGACACCTTGGGGATGGACCTTGGTGATATGTTCATGATTTTCTATGTTAAATGATGTAGCCACATATTAATGTTATTAAAAATTTTATTTTTATTATGATATTCCACATGATTTATTTCTCATGCCTTAAAGTTCTTTTTCATGACATTGTTGATGTATCTCAAGTTCACATGTAAATGTTTCCCCTTGTTTCCCTTACTGGGCCTTCTGCTCACCCTTTCTTTTGATGTATGTCCCCAGGTTATGAGATGCAGTAACAAACCTAGGATGAACATAAGGAGAATCCTTTTTTGTTTAAGAAGAATGTTTTTTTTGTTTCATGTATTAAGTTCCTGGTTTCCAAGACACTAAACCTTAAAGATCCTCAGTTTTGTATAATGTAGTGAAAGTTTATATGAAGAAAAGGCGGGATGCTACAATATTGCTCACGCCAGCAGGCCAGTGCAGTGCAGGGCGTTCAGGCTGGAGCCCAGGGTAGAGGGACGAGCCAGCTTCAAGCAGTTCAGTTTGCGCCAGGTGACGGCGAGGCCAGACTGTCGAGTGTTCGAAGTACGATCCTTGTAGCTTCTATGTTTTCTAGTGCATTGTTTGACATAGGTTCCACACAATCTTTTTTCTCTTCTCAACTTGTGGTATTTCTGGGTTTACCTATATAGAGGGTCTGTGGACTTATGTCAATTGACATTCCGTTGGGGGTGCGGGTCGAGGATTTCATGCATTGCAAGGGTTGTGCCCTGGAAGTTGGGGGGTGTCGTTTTCTGTGGGAATTGTTTATTCTCGAGATGTCAGGATTTGAATTAATCCTGAGAATGGATTGGTTTGTGTTGTATCGGGCGCACATCGACTATTATCATCATAGAGTATCGGTCAGGTCACAATGAGGGTGACACTTATGTCCACCGTGGCAAGTGGGATGTTCAAATAGGTCGTGCATGACCATTGGGTCAACGGATGAGTGAACTCATGGGTCAAGTGGAATGTATCATGCTTGGTGATGATGAAATAGGAGAACATATTGTTTTTCCTCCTGTGTTGGATCGGTTTTAGGACGTATTTCCAGAGGATTTCTTGAGGTTACCACCCGAGGGGGATGTTGATTTCGCGATCGAGTTACTGCCGGGAGCGGAGCCAATTTCTATTCCTCCATATGGAATGGCACTAGAGGAACTCCAGGAACTAATGGTACAACTTGAGGAGTTTGAGCGTAATGGGTTTATCCGTCCTAGTATGTCTCCTTGGGGATCTCCCGTGGTTTTTGCAAAAAAGGCCGATGCGTCGATGAGACTGTATGTTGACTATTGGAAGTTGAATCAGATGATGGTGAAAAATCGGTACCCTCATCCTAGAATTGATGACCTATTTGATCATTTGAGGGGTGCATCTGTGTTTTCTATGATTAATCTGAGGTCGGGTTATCACCAGTTGAGGGTGAGGTCTTCTGACATGCCGCAGACAGCATTCCGGAGTCAGTATGGTTTGTTTGAGTTTGTGGTAATGCCTTTCAGCTTGACCAATGAACCGACGATGTTTATGGCTTTGATTAACCGGATATTTCATCCCTATCTGGATCAGTTTGTGGTCGTTGTTGATGAAGATATCTTAGTGTACTCGAAAACTCACAACGATCATGCCCAACATCTTGGCATCGTCTTGGGTACGCTAAGAGAGAATCGGCTATACGACAAGCTATCAAAGTTTCAATTCTGGATAGGTGAGGTGCATTTTCTGGGTCACATCATCTTGGTGGAAGGTTTGTCAGTGGATCTAGAGAAGGTGCAAGTAGATTTATCTTGGGAGCAGTCCAGGAATGTTTTTTATGTTTGAAGTTTTCTGTGTTTGGCCAGGTATTAACAAAGGTTTATTCAGGATTTCTCTCACTTGGAAGCACCACTCTCGGGCTTAACCAAGAAGGGAATAAGGTCCGAGTGTTCTGAGGCATGAAATAATTTATTTCAAGAGTTGAAGAGGCGGTTGATGTCTGCACCTATCTTGGACTTACCTGAGCCGGGTAAGAAGTACATCATGTTTTGTGATGCGTCTGGAGTTAGACTTGCGGCTGTTTTGATGCAGGATGAGCGGGTTGTGGAGTATGGGTCAAGGTAGCTGAGAACCCAGGAGCAGAACTATCCCACTCATGACCTTGAGTTGGTTGCTGTAGTGTACACCTTGAAGTGATAGAGGCACTAACTGTTGGGATAACGGTTTACCATGTTTACCGACCATAAGATTTTAAAGTACATATTCTCATAGCGGGATCTGAATCTTCGACAGAGAAGATGGGTTTAATATCTCCAGTCATTCGAATTTGAGTTGGTGTACATGTTGTGAAAGGGAAAAAGGGTTGTTGATGCTCTGAGCCGGAAGGTTCGGAATCAAGCGGTTCAGGAGTCCAGCACCGAATGGAAGGTGATGGCCTTGTTTGAAGAGATGCACCTGGAGGTGCAGGAGGATAGTGGTTAGGTCACTCTTGCTTCTTTAATGATTGAGTTGACACTCTTGACTCGAGTTAAGGAAAGTCAGCTTGATGATCCTGAGTATTTGAGCATGAAGTAAAAACTTAAAGGTAGGGAGCAACCTTCTGGTTGGACCGTCGGTGTGGATAGTGTTTCTCATGTTTTTGATCGTGTGGTTGTGCCAAAGTGTGTGTGGGAAGAGTTGATGTGTGAGTTCCATGCATCAAAGTGGGAAGTGCATCCTGGTTTGACCAAGATGTTTCGTGATCTCCGAAGTCAATTTTGGTTGCCTGGAATGAAGAAGGAAGTTGCAGGCTTTGTGGCACTATGCCTTACCTGTCAGCAGGTGAAGTGCGAGCATCAATGCCCAAGTGGTTTGTTGCATCCATTTCCCATTCCAAAATGGAAGTGGGATGATGTAATGATGGATTTTGTTGTGGGTCCTCCGAGGACTCCACAGAAGAGAAATTTAATATGGGTGGTTGTGGATCCGTTAATGAAAGTGGATCATTTCTTACTGATTCAGGAAACCTTTACAGTCGACCTGTTGGGTGAGATATATGTTCGGGAAATAGTTCGGTTGCATGGGGTGCCGTGAAACATAGTTTCGGACCGAGATTCACGTTTCACATTGCGGTTCTGGAAAGGGTGGCTGAAGGCACTTGGTATGCAGGTGTTTTTGAGTACGGCTTTCCACCCACAGATGGACGGGTAGTCGAAACATACGATCCAAGTATTGGAATACATGTTGAGATCTTGTGTCTTGGACCTTGGTGGTTCGTGGGAGAGGGACCTTTCATTGGTTGAGTTTTCCTACAAAAACAGTTTTTAGGATATGATTCAGATGGCACCGTTTGAGGCACTTTACAAGAGGACATGTAGATCTCCGTTGTGTTGGCTAGAGTCCGGTGAGTCTGAGTTATTGGGACCAAGTCTCGTGCTGGAGACTTCAGAGAGAGTTATGTTGATCAGGAATCGGATGGCTATGTCTCAGAGTAGGCATAATTCGTATGCAGATCGGAGATGAACACCTATCGAGTTTGGGGTGGGTGATAATGTGATCCTTCGGGTGTCGCCAAGGTTGGGTCACCAACGGTTTTGGAAGTAGGGTAATTTGGAGCCTAGGTATGTGGGACCTTTTGAGATTGTAGAGAGGATCAGACCAGTGGAATACCGATTGGCTCTTCCACAGCGGTATGGGGGGATGGATGATATGTTTTAAGTGTCGTATCTTCGACGGTATCACCCTGACCCATCTCATGTTGTTGATGTTGAGGATGTGGAGCTTGAGGTTGATGCGTCCTTTGAGGAGCATCCAGTTCGTGGGATGGATCATAGTGAAAATGTATTACGAGGAATGGTTGTGCCATTAGTGTGAGTACTATGGTAGCATGGTAAAGTACAGAAAGAAACTTGGGAGAATGAATCGGATATGCGGGCTTAGTGGCCCAAACTCTTATCTTCGGTGGAGCAATGAGGCTTGGATGCTCGGCTCGAGGACGAGCTGTTATAAGGTGGGGAGGTTGTAAGTTCCCGGTTTTTGGAAAGGTATGTTTTTGTTGTGATTTCGGTTGAACCCTTTTATTTTTGGACATAAAAAGGTTTCTTCGAAGTGTGAGAGGCCTCAGGGGTGTTCCGGGGGATTGGGGCACGGAAGAAGGGAAGTCTGGGAAAAACAGACCAAGGTGCACGGCTTGCGCATGGTCAGCCAAACCGTGCGGCCTACCCAGACTAAGTCGTGTGAACTTCCCTCCCCTGGACAGAAGCAAGTGCATGGTTTGTGAACGGTTTTCCAAACCGTGCAGTTAAACCATGCGACCACCTAAAGTTGCAAAATTTACAAAATTGCCACTCCGGGATTTATATCCCCAACTCGAGTTTTTCCTATCTTCCTCCTCTCCTCACCTTAGGCACGTACCAATGCTCCCAAGGACTTCAAGAGATCAAACTCCTTCGATTCTAAGGTGTTTTTGGTGCCGTTAGTTGTGGGTTGAAGCTCCAGGTAAGGCTAATCTCTTCCTTTGTTCTTTTCTTCATTTTGGGTTTGTGTATTCTCTCCCTCTAGTTCTGAAACCCTAAAACCCTATCTTTTTGGGTGTGTTCTAGGTTGATGCTCCAAGGGTTGGTCAAATCGAGGGCTAATGACTCGATTGAGGGTGCGTTCAACCGCGGATTCGAGGTAGGTGGTCTATAAGTTATATCCCAAGGTTATTTATGGTTTTTGTGCTAGTTAAATTGTGTTATTGCTTTTCCTTGGTTATGTTTGGATAGCCTTGGCATGTTTGAGAAGAATGGTGTATAAAATGGAAAATGGGAACCCTCACGATCCCCATGGGATGTGTTGGGATTGACTTGACCTAATTAGGGCCATCCATGGGATGTGAAGGCTTTTTCCGGGTTTAGGGAGTGTTATTAAACAATTGATCTTGTTGTGGTAAATGGTAGAGCCCTTGATGAATATGTTGGCGTGATTGGGGAAAATGGAATAGAAGTTCGGTGATGCACCTTGACTTGGTAATAATCAAAGGGTTATTTGAAATGTAATGAATGGGTGATTCATGGAAATGATGAAAGGGTTAAATGGGTTAATGTGTAAAATGATTAAAGACCATAATGGGATATATTATGGGTCTAGGGTGGAATGCTTAGTGAGATAGGAATAACACACGGGAATTGGGTAAATGGTTAACTGATGTGAAATAGTGACGTGTTAATGGGTTAAAGCATGATGTGGTTTCCCATGTGGGTTTTTGTGAATGATGGTTTCCGATGGGAAAGGGATGGAAGGTTGATGGTTACTTATATAAGCATGTGCACATGGCTTGGTAGTGTGGGGTATGACTTGAGGATCTACGCCCACGGTTCGAGTGAAGACCGAGGCTCCGAACTCCACCCTAAATGTACGGGTTAGGAATGAAGACTGATGATCTATTCTCCTGACGGTTGAATCCACCCGGACTGAGGCTTCGAGGTGAGGTTATGGTTTCTATGAGGGGTTAGTCCTAGTGAGATAGGATAATGATGTGTTTACCCTCTTGCATGTGATTGTTGGCCTTAGACCCATGTAACATGATGAATGTGATTAACCCATGGAATGTGATGATAAATGGTATGAAATGAATGGTAATGAATGTGGTAATGGATTGGATTTTAACTATTAATGGAATCTTAATCAAGAATTTATCATTCATATTCCTTTTTCATGCACTACCTGTTTATACTGGATATTCTGTAGACACCGTTGGTGGTGGCCTATTGAGTAGTACTCACACCATGCTCGGGCTGCCGTTGGGTACCCGAGCAAACTTCATGTTTGCATGTTAGGACAAGGGAAAGGGTCCTTGCTAGATATCTGAGTGGACATGGGTAGCACTTAGTGGAGGATCCGAACCTGGAGTCGGGACCATTTTGGGATTTTGGCCGTTGTGTTTATTTTTGGTCTTTTGTTCACTCTTGCACTGTAGTATGACATGGAATATTTATTTTTGGAAATGGTTGTTATACATATTCCTTGTTTATTGGTTATTGTTTCTTCTATTTGGTTATTCTGTTGTGGCTTACTCTGATAAAGAGGGGACATAGTCTACACACTTGACCCCATAGATCCCCGCTACTAGTCGGCAGCCTTTGGCATACAGGGAAGCACGCTTAAGGTCATGTAATCACTCGGCTCGGAGCACCAGTTTAGTGGCATCCGGGTCGAGGATGTTACACTATCTATAATGATCATTTTATAATATGTATCATATTATTTAATCAAATATAGTTGTATATAGAATTATGGGATTTAAAAGAAATCACATCATGTCGATGAGGCTGTAGTCCACATGCCCATGAACGTCATTATCTCTTTAAAAGTGTATGAGGGGGTAATAAAGGAGATGATATATATATATATATATTATTTATAGAAATATAATTATGTCATGAATATATTATTACTGTTTATTATGTCACTTATGTTTAATTATTAACATTCATTTATACATTCCATGTATCATGCTAATGAATTATAATGCTTCAAGCGGGGGGGGGGGGGGGGTTGTCTACACTGTCTCAAACAAGATTATCATATTTACATAACATAGAAAGAATAGTGGTTTGTAATAATTAAATATAATAGAATAATAAAAAAATCATAAATAATATATATATCATATATAAATAGTGTTTCTATAATAATGTCCTCCATGAGAGGAAGTTGGTAAAATTGAGTGATCATCCTTCAGTGAGATAGTAGTATGTCATATAAAAAAACAGTAAGATCGTTACCAATTAGATGGTGGTGTTTTTTTGTTTCATTCTAAAATGTAGCATAAAAATCCTCTTATTATTAGTATACAGGTTTTTTAAAATATTATAGAATAATAAGTGTATAGGGAGTGGATAATAGAAATGAAACAAAAAATCATGGGAGAAGTTGTTACCTCTTAATCAGGTAACTTCTTTTGGTTTGATCCAAAAGGATTTGTTTGAAGGTTTATTCACAAAGGTATGACTATAGTTCAATGATAGAAATAATGGGAGACTATATGGACTGGTAATGGTCATACCTAAATGGTTTGAGAGGTATGAGGTGTGGGTAGATGTGGTGGCCTTTTATATGAAAGGAAAAAGAGTCACTTGGTATTTTTGAAAAGAAGTTGGGTATGCACATGATAATACCTAAAAAAATAATATCAGACTAATTAAACTCAATAAAATATGGTTTGTGGCTGATATATGGACAAAAAATGAGTGTGGACACATCTATAGGTCATTTGGTACCTTTAGTTAAAGGTTTTGTCCTTTATTAATATTTTTATTACATTAATAATTGTAATTATTAATAATTACATTCACTAATATTTATGGTAAATTTTTTTGTCTTATTAGAAACTAAAACATATTATTATTACAAAAATGGAATCCGATTTTTATAATTATAATTACATAATTGTTAGTAATAAAATTAGAATTCATCCCACAGACTGGAATATAATCCACGTTTTTAAAGAAAACAATCTCTGAAAGTTGGCTATGTTTTTATTGTCAATTTCAATTTGAAATTAATTATAATGAGATAAATTGTATTAATTTATAAAATTATTATATCTTTATACTTAAAAAATTAAAATTAAAATTTAACCATATAAATATATTAGATTAAAAAGTAGTTTTGAAATAAAATTAGGTATCTTTAACTATTCGCTGAAAAATGAAATGTCATAAAAAATTATAAAATTCACCCTCACCTAATTTATATGTTTAAATTTTAGAGAAATTTTTTACATTCAGATATTAAATTTATATGGGTATCAAAAATCAAATTCAAAATTGGTTCGCCATTAAAATGCTGTAAATTTTCATTTACAAAAATATAGGTTTTATGTGTAAAACATGATTTGTTCTTATCTTATAAATATCAAACTAGATGGATTAAAATAAAAAATATTTTATAGAATATATACCTTATATATTTCATTATAATAATTGACTAATTTTACATAACTTCATTTGTTAATATAAAATGGCTTCATGAGCCTAAAAAACAGTTTTATATAAAAAGATTTCCTTTAAATTCAATTTGTTCCAATTTTCATTTATAATTAATTTTTAACATATGAATAAATATTATATTATTATAAACCATATATTATCATATGTTTTTTAATAATATTAATAACCTCTAACATACTGTCTAGATTTTGTCATATTATATTAAAAAAATAATATTTTATTAATATATTGTTATTTGGTGAAACTCGGTCTTTTGTGTAAAGCACGAAATCTTGGAAGGTTATTCTTATGCGTAACAAAATCTATCGATAAACATCTCTCTTTTATGTTACACATGAAACATGATGTTGAATTCAAGGAATCTATCTTAAATTGTAATCATGTTATTACGTATCGATATATTATATTCCCTTACGTGCTTTATGTTGCATTTTATACATGCTATCGAATACAAGGTTCTTATATTAGTTTTTTCAGGGCATCACATTCTCCCCGACTTGTTTAATTTTCATACTGAAAATTTAAACTAGATCATGGTGAATTATATTTTGATACTTCCTACTTTTTTAATCCCACCTAGGGATAATGATTCATAAGCAATATTTTATGAAAGAGATAATTAAATGTGCAAAGTTAACATGGAATGAAATGTAACTGGGTCTCTAAGTAGGAGAGAACCAGTTGAATGTAGGGATACATGGTTGGAGGAATATCATAAATATTTTTAAGTATTGAATGAGGTAATCAATGACATACATGTAAATGATTAGTGGAAGTTTGAGGGCCTCAAATCCATAAAACATTGATGATTTATGAGGTCATCGATTCAACATAAATTTTATTTATTAAAAAAGAATTTTTTTTATAAGTCATTTTACTAATTTTTTGTAATTATTTTACTGACCAATTATCTAAAAAAATATTATTACAAGTTATATTTATATTTCATATGTACAATCCTATATTTTGGTTGTTCTTTGATCAAATACTAATACATACATTTACTCCCAAAAAAATTATCATTAAGGAATTTTTTCCCTCTAGTTCTAAGAAAACATTTAATGGATCATAAGGCCTATAAATGAGTGAAAAGTATTAAAATTTTATCATTAACTATCACCCAAAATAATTATGTTTAATAGATTAATTTATAATTACCAAAAGTATTACTACTTTTTCATCATTAATATTTATTTGTTAAATTAATTAAAAAATAAAAATGCAAATTTACAAGGACGTCACATAGTTTAGGGGTTGGTGTGAAACCATTTTCACAATTTGGGCATGGGTTTAGGACTCACAGGCTTTTTTGATTTGATTTATTTTCATAAAGCTTATCAATTGTTCTTTTCTAAACCCATATTAAAATAATTTCAAAAATATATGTGAAGTACATCCTTTAAAATAGGTTAATAACACAATTTTAATTTATCTAATGTTTTCAATACAACCTCAATACATAAATACATCATCCACTTAATTCCACATAGACCCTTCTATGGTTTATAGATTGTCCTCTAGGATATGGAATTTACATGGGTAATGTCTAGGTTCCCCACATTTACAACACCAAACTATAAATTATTTTTTAGAATGAGCTTCATTTTATTCAATCATACTTTTCCTTTTTCTATGAAAATCCCTTTTTATGTGCATATTTCCTACATGTAAAGAAATTAATTTTTCCATTAAGACAGTATCTTTGGTGTATCCTTCCACACTTCTCACATATCTCTAGTCGGTCATTGTTTCCTACATTTTATCCACCACTCAAGATCTTATAGTCTTCCATTATTCTCTTCTTTGGTGCTCTAGGGAGTTTGTAAAGTTATACCTTGTTAATCATATGTTAGGAAAATTGATTTCGCATAAACACAATATCCTTCACTCCTGTCAACACATCATTTGGTTTCTCATTTTCACCAACTTTTCATTGATATTCAATGTTAACTTTAATCCTTTAGGTTGAATCCATTGTTTAAAAGAAGAATGAATTATGAAATAAAAAATTGTCATTGTGAGAAAAGGGTATAATTATCTATCAGATATCTAAATCATGGAACATTATTTTTAAATCCAAAATACCTTTATTTTAACCTTGATTATTCATTGTCAAAAATACGTTCAAATTTTTAATAGTGGTTTTTAATGAAAATGTGGATTATCTTATGTATATCCCCAGGGATTATGAAACTAGGTGTGTAGTAGAACCTATTGTGGGGGTACTTGGATGCCCATTTTCAGGCTTGGAACAACTTGTCGGAGTTCTTACTCCTAGGTATATATGTACCAGATTGGTATCCACTTCTAATATACACACATTTATGTATTTCTTGGAATACCCCTATAATATATACAAATAACAAATTCTAGGTATTTATATATAATTATCCTAAAATTATATCTTAGGGTTATGTTCTATAACATACTTTTTCCAAAAATCTACTTCTCATCGTTGGTAATAAACTTCCTCTAATACCAAATGTTGAGGCCAAGACCACATAATCCAATTTCAAGAGACTTTTATAAATTATATTTGAATGATTACAAGTGACCATGACCCGATGGACAGATCAGTTTAGTAGTATTGGGACACTAGATACATAAATAAGAATTTTATTTTAAATAGATACCCTAATTACACAATTTTTTTCATCTAAAAAAATAAAACAATTTCAATGATAAATCTAATCCATATAGTGAAATCCTATATATCTTTCATTGTATGTTGTTGGAATTACTGGGAAAAGAAACATAATAACGGTGAACACAAATTATCAGTTAGGGAAAAGCATAGTAAAAGGGATAATGAATCATTGAGAATAGTCAATATGGAAGGGTAAATAACTGAACACACATTCCATGTAATTAATAAACTAAATGAAAGTACATAAGCAATATAGTATGTTAATAAATGGAAATACATGATATAAAACAACTATATAAGGAATAATAAAGATGGAATTGTATGAAATTGAAACATATTCCATTTAATCAATGAAATAAAATTAAATGTATACATGGATATATCGTTTAAAAATATCAAGGATGAATAGTAACTAAAACTATTATGAATGAAATGCATAATTAGTGAATTTTCTGTTTCCTAAGAATAAGGATCTAGTACCATCAATAAATTTACATTATGGTTTAGCTATTTGTTAAAAGCCTATCTAAGGTAGCTAGCCAAATATTTCGTATCATGAGACTACCGATTCATCGAGAGTATTTCATTAACTAGTCCCCAACCTATGTCTACCAGACGAAAGGATTACTTATATTGGATATTTAAATAAATAATATGATTTATCAAATAAACATATTGAATGAGAAATATGGATTTATCAACACATAGAAAATTAATCAAATCACAGCCAATATAGGAAGTATATGTTAAATGGTATATGGTAGGCAAGAGTAGTATCAATGAATAATGATATGGATAATAAGTGGAAATTCAAAGTTTAATGATCATAGGATATTTAATACATAAAGTTTAATAATAATGAAATCAGGGAATTGAATTTCAATACTATCTTTTTCCAAATCAATATTAATCCATCTAGAGGAAAAATAATGATGTTATCAACATAATAAATCCCTTGA
Source organism: Viscum album (assembly GCA_963277665.1). NCBI lineage: Eukaryota > Viridiplantae > Streptophyta > Magnoliopsida > Santalales > Viscaceae > Viscum > Viscum album. The sequence goes on along the minus strand of OY728129.1, from coordinate 1,811,630,381 downwards.
AGCAAAAAATAGAGGGATGTTTTTGTTGATGAAATATACAAATAACATTTAAAAATATTTATGAGGAAAATATCCTTTTTTAAGAATCATCTGATAATTAATTTATTTCAAAATACATTTTAAAACATAAATCATTTAAATATTATAAGGAGGCTTCAAATAAATGATGGTGGATGAATTTGTACATGTCCTATGTGGTAAAAAGAATATTCATTTTTAGCCATAAAAAAGATAGAAAATGCCTTATTTTTGGAAACCTACTATAATATTCCATAGAAGAGATTGAAAAAATAAAAAAATTGTAGATATTCCTTTTAATGTTGATAGGGTAATGTAATAATATTCATGTAAACACTTTTTAGAAAACCTGGTTTTGAATATATTTATAACCGAGAGAGGGTAAAGTGGGGATTTCTGAAAAATAATTCATTAAAAATATTATGTTCCAATGAGTAGATAATGATTCCAATACATGATTAATTTATGAAATAATAGAGTAAAAGGAAACTCATTTATTTTTTAGAGATGTATCATATTTTTTTCTCAAAGGAAGCATAAAGATAATCTATCTTGAAAAGGCGATGTGATTGTCTCAATAAACTCTTATAACTTAGTAACATAGAACATACTATTCATGTAAGAAAGATAAATTAAATGAAACCTATAATATCTTGAAATTATTTTGATTCATGATATAAAATGTAAAATATAATACATGTATCTCAAAAAATATTTTAGGTGCATAATTAAACATGAGTTCAATGAAGGATTGAGAAAAAAACATTTCACCGATTTGGTTACTTTTTAATATTATACCCCATGAAATCAGGGTCATAAAATGGATATGTGAATACCAATAAATTTAATTATAAGATATATTTAATACAATAATGGATTTATATATTCCACACAAAAGTAAATAGTGGAAAACATAATGTGTTTCTAACAAAAATTAAAAGTGAGATTAAATCACCTTACATTGAGTTTCCTTTCATGTGAACCAAATTTAACATCCTATATAATAAATTTATGTTAACTGTATACATTATTAAGAACATTTTAATATTTTTAATTAATTTAATTTCACTTATTAATTTTTTACACTACTTCAATAATTAAGTTTCATCATGTGTTTTTGACCAAATTCAATTTATGTGTAAAAATAACTACTTATAGTCAATTATGGTCAAAGGGTTCATTATATAACATATCCTAATTAATAAAAATTAAATAATAATAATATATTTAAATCAATTTAATTTTAAAATTAATCATTAAATATGTTTATGAAAATTATATAATGTTACAATCCTGGAGACAGTAGGTCGTACGTACGCACGAGTAGCATTCCCATTTTTAAATGATCTTTGTGGAATGTAGGTGAGTAACTCAAATCATTACATACTGATAATTATATATTAAATTTAATATAATTTAATTACACACACACACACATAGATAGATATATATATTTATAATTTTGTATTGTAAACGGAATCACATCATGTCGAGGAGGTGGTAGTCCACACATTCACGATCAACATTATCCCTTTTAAAGTGTGTGATGGGGTATTAAAGTTGATGATATATATGTATAATATATTATTTTTCCATAATTATAATTATGACTTGAATATATTATTTTTGTTTTTGTGTCATTTATGTTTATTTATGACCATTCATTTATACATTCCATGTATCTTTCAAATGAATCACATCTCATTGAGGGTGCATTAGTCCAAAATTCTTCAAACAAGATTATCGTATTTAAAAAACATGGAAAGAATAAAGTTATATTATTAGTAAATATAATAGAATCAAAAAATATAAATAACATATATATCTTATATAAATATATTTTCCATTATAATGTCCACCATGAAAGGTGGTAGGAAATAATTGAACAATCATTATTTTGTGAGGCAGTAGTTCGCCGTACACAGATATAGTTTGTTTGTTACCCAATACATAGAGGAGTGTGTACGTGAAGTATTAAACCTTATAAAAAATAATTTTAAATTGAATATACTTTTGTTTTTATGTAATAATTTAATAATAAATGTTAAGGGAGTGGAGAATGGAAATGAAACAAAAAAACATGAGAGAAGGTGTAACATCTTTATCGGGTAACTTCATTGGTTTGAACCAAAAGAATTTATTGGAAGGGTTTCATCCTTAAAGAATTATTCTAGGACTAGGAGAGATATTATGAGAGACTATTTGGGAAGGTATTATCCAAAAATAAGAGTTTTGATATGTGTGAGGAATGGGCAGTGGTATTGGCCTTTTATGTGAAAGGAAAACGACTCACTTGGTATTTTTGAAACGATGATTGGTTTGTACATGTTCATAACTAAAAAAAGTCATACAAAACTAATAAAACTCATATATTTAAGGTTAATGGATTATTTATTTCCATACAAAGGCTGTTTGACAATATGATAGGTTATTTGGTCTCTTAGGTTAATGGTTTAGTACATTATAAATCTTAGGTTTGCCTTAATAATTGTAACTAATGTTATTTAATTTCAATAATATTTTGATTAATTCAAAGTTTGTATTAATATAAATTTTTATTCATGTTGTGTAAAAATATGGAATACATTTTTTATAATTATAATCAATTCAGTGGTATTAATTAAAATAAAATTAATCTTGCAGACGAGATGATAATGTGGGTTATTAAAGTATAAACGTCTATATGATGGATATGTTTGTATAGTCAATTTCAATGTGAAATTGATTAAAATGACAAAAGTTGGATTAATTTAACAAAATATTGTGTATTAAACTTTAAAACCAATTAAAAACAAAATTTCATCTAATAAATAAATTTTATTAAAAGGTAGTTTTGAACTAAAATGCAGTGTTTTTAAGTATTCGTTATTTAATAAAATGTATCATCATTTTTTTTAAAATTCCCCCTAACCTAATTATAATGTTTTTTTATTTTAGAAAATAATTATATATAGAAATACTAAATTTATATAGCTATCAACATTCAAATTTGAAATGAGTTCTCCATTAAAAGGTTTTATAATTTCCATTATAAAAATATAGGTTTTTATGTGTAAAATAGGGGTTGTTCTTATCTTATTCATATAGAACCTAATGAAGGAATGTAATAAAATATTAGATTGAATATATAACACATATATGTCATTATAACAATTAAAAAATAGTATTTATATTAATTTATTAGGATAAAATAGATCTATGAGCATAAAATTAGTTTCATATAAAAGCATTCCGTTTATATTCCACTAGTTCCTATATTCATTTATAATTTATTTTTTTCCTATGAATTAATATTATATTATTATAGAACATATATTTTTATATTTTATTTATTATTATTCATAATTTCTTTCATAACGTCTAGGATATGCAATATTATATTAAATACTATTATTTTTACAATGCATTGTAATTTCGTGAAACTCGGTCTTCTGTATAATGCAAGATGTCAAAGAAGGGTGTTCTTGTGTGTAACATTGGATATAAATAATTTTATCTATTGCGTGTAACACAAGATGACTTGGTGTTTTATCCATTGAATATTTTGTAAATTTTAAACATTTTACAAAGTATACAAATATTTTATTACCTTACGAGCTTGCTATCACATGTCATTCACACAATAAAATACATGGTATTTGCTTTATTTTTTTGGGGTGTCACTGATCATTTGTAAAATGGATGTGTGGAGATGGTAATATATTAAAGTATATTGAAATTAAAATAAAATAAAAAGGAAGTTGATTTTACCTCTTCAATACACCTCTTTGGTAATCATCTAAAGGGAAGGGGTTTTTGTATTTTGGAAAAACCATGAGCTCCTGGATATGGGTAGAGATTAGTGAATAGTATTTATAAGTACCTAGAAAATTCTCAATGAATGAGAGTTGTGATAAGAAAGGGGTTGATGGGTAGTATTTATGGTGGAGGAGAGGAGTGGGTTTCCATTATTTTAATCATTATTTTTTTTGTTTTGGATCAAGACTATGAATAGCCATTATTATTTCGACCAAAATAATAATATGTGCATTTGAGTTCTAAGAAATGGAAATTTACATCATACAAGACTCAAGAATTATGCACAAATTCTTTTATAGAGCTTATTTTTTATATTATTGAATTTCATTATTCAAAAAAATCATATATTTCAATAAAATCTCAAATATTCACCATAAACATTTTTTTACATATAAAATTCAAAAATGGAATACATTTTAACAAAATAATTGTATAAATATTTGATATTTAATTATTTTAATAAGTTCACTATTTTCTTGAAATATACAAAATTTAAATTTACAACGTCTTTTATAATACTTTCAAAAATCAGCTGAGGTGTCATACAATTATCTTCAAATCACAGGAAACATAAATATTTATTTTGGAATATTTTTTTTGAAAAGTAATTAAAGTTTAAATTAATTTATAAATAATAAGTTTTAATTAAATAATTAATAATAAAAAAATAAAAACACTTAAATTTTAAATTTTAAAACTTTATATGTCATTTATAAGGTGCCTAAATTTTATTTATACTTTAATGGGTGAGGTTACTATTTATAGGAGTACAATACTATTAATAATAGTATGTTACTATTCAGAAGGGTATGTAGGTATTCACCAAAATCATTAGTTGATCATATAAGACTCTAAATATCTGATTGATTTCAACCATTTGTTTCAGTATTATGAATTTCAAATAAAAAAATAATTTTTTTTTTCAATGGCTAGGATATAACTATTTGTTGTTTCATAGTGGCTCAGTGTATCATGCCTTCAATAGTAAACAATTTTGTAAATATTGTGGTGCTATAATAAACATTAATATATGTGTGAAAATAGAAAAAATAGGCTTTTAGAATAATACTATCATAGGTGAAAATTTTGATTCATTATTATATCCTTTAATTATATAACAAAATATGACTGTTAAAAATTTTATTGAATAGATGTTTCATTAAAAAAATCCATAAAATTTATTTTTTTTAATTTACTTTGGAAAACCTATTTGTTTGTAAAAAATTGATTATAAAAAATATTTCCTTTAATTTAAAAAGAATGTATTTTATTTTAAAATGAATTTGTCACCAAAAAAATCATTTTATATACATTTATACACCATATATTTTCATAAGTCAGTTATCCCACATCATACACACAACTTCAATTGCTAGGTAATAAATATCTTTTTAATTAATAATATTTAAAAAATTATGTCATGATTTGTTGGAACTCTGTGTTGCATGTATCGTAGTGTATACTATGTGATTTTGGTATCACAAGCTAAACTCGATGTTTCATCTAATGAAAACTAAATGCAGTTTTTATTGTAATATAAGATAATATTAGTGTTTCATTTAATAAATATTATAACACATATAAAATTTATTTTAATAAATATATTTCAATAAATAACAAGGTTTTACACATTCACATTATTTATATTGTAAATATTAAGGATCCCTATGAAATTAATTATATATCGAAACCCTTGGAAGTATGGACGAACATTTTTTAGTTTGATAAGATTATTTAAACAATTGATATTAGGTTTCCTATGAGTCAATGAGTAGAAGCCAGTAATGATCATGAAAATTTTAATGAGGAAAATAAAACAGTCTCTGGTCATGGAGTGAGACATTCTCATCGACCATATGGATAACATTTCACCTCTTCCAACATCATAATATTTTATCTTAGTAAATTTTATCCCCAATATCTATATATCTTTTAGAAAATAATAAAATATGGATTTGGGGAAATGGAAGCAGCAGTTTTCTCCTTGAGGTATGTGTTATGTACCTCCTATTGAGATGTCATATAAGAGAAAATGGGGGAGGAAAATTTGAATCATGGTCTAGAGTTAATGTTGAATTTTCAACAAGAAGAAATTACATCTGTTTTTCCTCCATTAGAGGATGTTCATATGGCAATGGGGGTTTGTCTTCCATTGTATTGGATAAAAATCCATTAAAGGGACAAAACATTGGCCAAGAATATTTTTCCTTAAGAGAGTGGTAGGTTTCATGTCTATCTATATTCAATATGAATTTTTTTTATGACAACCAAAATAAAAATATTATGTTTTCTCAAATATAGAATACTTCTCTATTGGATCATATTAAAACCAACCCAAGGATACATGTATAGGTTCCCATAGCGAATCTCATATTCATACGCTTAGAATGGTTTCACATTCCATGGAGGAGACACTAGAATAAGAGGAATCATAAATTAAGAAATAATCACCTTTGAGTGAGAAAAAAAGATTCAAGTGAAGGGACATCATTAGTGTCTTTTATATTCTACTAGTCCCCAAAAACTGTGGTAGACCTTTTTACTCTCATTGATACCCTCCAACCAATAAAAATCATTGGGAGTGGCTAAAAATGACTTAGAATGGCCAATGTACAGCCCTAAATCTCTTTCTAGTGGCTCGTCGTTATCAATGGACTTAATTTCCCTAACTGACGATGTGGCTTCCACAAAGGGAAATCATGGTCCGATATTGGAACATGTTATAACGGAAAATGGAAGATAAATTGAGAATCATGTTATTGGTGACACATCTATAGTTGATTCCTCTATCACGTTGAATAAAAGTGAACATATTTGTGGAAATTATGACATGGTTTCATCTTCCAAGGTGATACATACTATAAAATACAATATGGAAACAATTATGTTTGAGTGTATTTATAACTACATGAACCCAACTCTACTGACCTAATATATATTTTTGAAAGATTTGTAATAGAATTATCATTACATACTGAGGTCCCGACTTTATAATTTTAGCTCCCTAAGTCCATGTACCTAGAGTTAATTAACTTGGTATATCTGAGTGACCACATTCTAGATTACATTTTCTGTTTTGAAATATTCTCGAATCTTGACCATTATATCCTCAATTATAACTAGACCATTCATCATTGGTATTTAAATATCATATAGAAGGTTATTTCTATTACTACCAAAAATGAATTGAACAAACATATGAACCATCTACAAAAAAATTCATTATCCTATTTTTATTGGGATTCAATTATTTTAACCTCCATGAGATTGTAAATAATGTAATTAGAGATTGAGAGTATAGAGGATTGAATGAGATATGCCTTTATAAAGAATTATTAAAGGCACACTCTTCCAAAATTCATGATTAAACTGTTTCATGGGCTTCCTAATATATAACCATATAATTAGGGAAATTATTACTCACTATTGAATAGGCTCCTTAATCAAATTACTCCAACAGATGATGTATAATTCTAGGGCGATGTTAATGGTGTATCCAGGGCATAATGAGGATGCTCAAGCAGGTTGGAGAAGGAAATTGATGAGGTAGGATGAATACCCCATTTATGTAGTATATAATCTATATCTAGAAGTATTTATCTAGATCGTTGTGGACACATAAGAGGTCCTATGTCATTTTAGAATATTTATATAGTTTATCCTGTAATATATTTCTTTTATAAGAGAGATATTCCAACCCCAATATGTTCCTCTCATTTCAAAGATGAATAAATGAGAATTTATTTTATCCTAATTTATCTTTCTCTTGTATCATATTTACCATTACAATGTAATAACAATTCATGTTTGATAATAAATATCAATACATACAAAGATATTTGACCACTGAAATACTTATAATGACATCCATCCTAATTCTAAAATAATTGAATCACAATTTTCTTTTACTATAAATTTATAAAGGATGAGTATAAGTATAATCCTGTATCGTCGTAACAATATATTTGTTCTATTGGGATTAATGATGTTGTATTTTACTTTTTCACAATTTTAGTGATGTTTCTTAACCAATATAACTTGAATAAAAGGTTGTGTTATTTCCTGATAAGGTAGTAGTCTAGGGAGAATAGTTTATCTATTTTTGGGGCTATATGATATGCCCCTCAATTATTGTGTCTTTTTTCTTTATTTCCCCAGAAGTTTCCTAAATTTGTTCATTATCATAGATTATTGGGAAGTATTTCGTTTCAGATTTGGTTCCCTAGAAAAAAAATATATGTAATTTATGATTACTTGTATTTGTATTTTGGAATATTTATACAATTATTATCAGGGAATAATTGTTCTTATACATAACCTAGTATGTGGTAATGCCTCTAGGGTACATGTCACACAAATATGATATAATAGTTCCTCACTATGATGAGATCCAAAAAGTGATATGACACTATTCATTGATAAATATTCTATAGTCTGATGATATCATTCGTGGGACACAAATGATACAGTTTATCAAGGGTGCAGACTCATACTACTTTGAGGAACCTTCTTGTGTTGTATGCCTTTGTAAATATTCAAAAGGATATTATGAGAACAAAATCTGCCTGTAAGAAATCCACATTCATATGTTTCATTAGATATTCTTATATGTTGACGTCTATATAGGTCCTTATACATTAAGATTATTATAAATGAGTATTATAAGTTATAAAAATTTATGTATTGATGAAAACCATGACGATATATGGTCATGGTGAGTTAGGAGGTGTTGGGTACATCAAAAATAGTTTTATATTTATGAATAATGATTTAAATGATTAATATGTTATGTTATTTAATGTGTATTAATATCATAGATCAATTTATATAAATGATATTTCCTAAATGAATTTATAGTCATAGAATTCTATTGGAATGTTCTATTTCTGGAAATCTGAAAAAAGACATTGAGCACATAGGTTTATGGAACCTGCATGCAACCAGATTGATTTGTGATATTTTGATGAATGAGATTAAATAACACAATAATAGTATTTATTAAGTATTATTTCATTGAGACATTATATTCATTCCCTATGGGTACATTGGCATGTTGTTATATGTTTTCCTTGTACATTGGGATACTTCACATAATGACACTAATAAAGAATCCTATAGGGCACCACACATCGCATGATTTTGTTGGAACAAACATCTATAAGTGACATTATAGCACTGACATAATTATTTAAATATCATCGGTGATTTATGAATTTTAATTTAGTTGTTCAATTCAACTGTAATAATTCTTTTAATCTAAATCACATGATCTGTTTCTTTCCCCTTAATTTCCCCAAGATCTAATGAATACTATTAATTAATTGAATGAAAACATCACATATCTCATCAAGATGTTTGAGGTATATTGGTTGTAAAAAATAGGGGTACACACCGTGTAATCCAAATTACACACTGTGTACTTGGGGTCAAGGTATCAAGAATTATTTCCACAATCAACTCAAACTGTGTGCATTGATAACATGTGCTGCCTTAAATACCTTACATAAAATATTCATTGAGACATGGTGGAACATATTCAATCTATGTACCAACCGTGTAGCCCACATCGACTTTATTTTGTCCCATTGATTCCTAGATTGGCTATTTATTACCACACACAACCTACTTGGCTAGTGACCATGTATTTTTTGTGATAACATTACATGTATCCCATTGGACACACTTTTTACTCCATTTTTATGAAGTATGATATAGATTCATAGTCTCTATTTGTGTACCTGGAATAAACAGTGAGAGTTGTACACGTCATGGATCATGGCTGCACAAACTGTGTATGTATACCAAAATACAGAGATTTTAAATTTATTTATTATATTTTGTAAACCTTGAGACATATTCTTTCATTTTTCCATTAAGATGATAGAAAACTCATTTTTATAGGTTTTAATTTATATATATAGGTTAATTATTGATTGAAATATGTATAATGATTGGATATGCATATCATGAATGAGTTTTATTATAGAAGTTACACTACGTTCATAAAACCATGAAACATTATAGATTGATCGTGTAATTTGTGTAATCATTTAGTTGACACTACACATCATGAATGCATGTGATAAGTCATGTATTCTATATGGCACATTTAATAAACAAGCATATGAGTACAATACATGTTTGTCAGATTTTGATATGTATGCCCTATATTACCTCCAATGTACTTTTTTGTACACAATTAATGTTAAAGGAATGAATTAATTATTTTTAAAATTATAATGGATGAGAATATCAAGGAAATTCAACTGAGATTTAAGAAAAAATAATGTATTAATTATGAATATTAATTTATTTATTTGATAGAAATTAATCTTAAAAAAGGTTGATTAATAATTTAATGCTCATTTAATAAATTTTTAATTCATTTCATGCATGTGGACGATCATGAGAAAAAACTAGACCCATATATGAGATTGGTTTCCTTTTAATTTATTATTAAATTTAATTGTTGGCATGCATGCCTTATATCATATTATTTAGGACATATGTGCCAATGGTTTATTTTTTAAAAATGATTTCCCCCTCACGTGTGTGTGGGTAAAAGCATAAGAAATGGATGAAGCTCCCATGAAAGTGGAGGTGGTTAAATATAGGATCTAGGGTAAAACAAATCCATTATTGATACATTGGTTGACATGTGTAATTTTCTAACAAAAAACGTAACTTGTTCAAGGTGTTTTCCCCAATGTCAATGGTTAGTTTATTCATCGATCCAAAGTTTGGAATTTTTTATTTTAAAAAAGGTTGGTAAGGTCTGGACATGTTATGGGGAAATAAAATATTTTATCCCTAGGGTATTAACCCAGACAAGATTAACACACTCTAGGGTAAGATAACCAATGCTATAGAAAACGATACTAGGGGAATCTTGAGAGGCTGAGGAAACCGAGAATTCCACAACTATGTTATCATTTCTCCGTGTATGAGTGAGCTTAATTTCACTTTTACAAATATCCCTGCACTTACAAATAATATATGTGATGGTCATGGGGATGGAACTCGTTACTTTTATTTAGTTTAAGAGAATCAATGAATCAGCTTCCACTCTACTGAGAATAATACCATGACAGCAACATTGAGATAAACCTTTAAGAATTGTATAAGCTTTCACTAGAAGGGAGTCATCTGTGTGGATTTTAATTATTGGGGAATTATAACGTCAATTTTTGTGTTGGCTTATCTTATTTTACATCAAGTGTTTAGTGAAAAAGTAGGGCATAGTGTAATTGAGAGGAAAATGATGAATAAATCTAATTTAATTATTTTATGATGGGGTATTCCAATTGTTGGATCAAGGAACTGTAAGTAAATACATTTGGGATATAGAATGACTACATAAAACTATTCAGGTTTATTGACTAGCCAATGTTTGGGTAATGTGAAGGGGAATATAAATCATTACCTCTAGGATTTTCAAGAAATTAAATATTCCAAAAAAAGTGTGAGGGCTATTGGGTTTCAAGAAAATATTGGGAGACTAATAAATATGATATCTAGTTATTTTTCTATATTTTTTCAAATAATGTACTAAAATTACTCTCATATTATTTTTTATAATACCAATTAAATTGATATCAAACATATCACTATGATCCTTACATAATATGGATAACCTTATGACTGCTACAAATTTAATAGAGTGATAAAGGTGCTTCCATGTTACAATTCACAATGAAAGGAAATTGTACCTGCTTGAAAAACTTTTTCTAATTGTGACAGGTAATGAGAAAAGTGGTGAAGATCTATCTCTCTATGTAAAAAAATTGAATAATACTACATTTTTTAGCGTTTCATGTTACCATCCATGTCTAATGATATTTTTAAGTAACATGAGGACCTGGATGCTTATAACATGTTGTCTCACCTTTGGGATCACTATTAAAAGAAGGTGAGATAATAGATTTAAGAGTTCTCAAATTTCATTTTTACAACTATGTATGGAGAGTCTATTTTATCTAGGTCTCATGTAGTTAAGATTATTTTCTATATTGAACACTTACACATCTTTGGGATTGAAATCCCAGATGATTTGCATAAAAATACATTAAATTAATGACTTCCCAAGAACGTCACTAGTTTTATTGTAAATTAACATATGATCAATAATAATAAGTATATTTCAAACATTCATACAATTATTTTTTAAGTGGATATGGTCATGGGGCGTCATAATCCTATAGTACTTATGATGGAAAAGAAAAGGAATAATAAGGATAAGGGGTCAAAGACCAATAAATACTATAAAGGGCCCAAAAACTATCCTTCCAAGAACATTATGATCTATAGGTAGGTACAGAAAAGTAGTTAGTATGTTTTTTCATGAGGAATGTTAGGACACATTAAGTATAACTACACCCAAAAGCAATGGGAAGTTAAAGGAACTTTCTTTATCAAGTGTAATCTTTTAATATCTACTCATTAGGTATTAAAAGCATCTTTTAGAGCTCATATAACTATCTATATACATAAACCAATTAGATTCCAAATGATTTCTAGAGGAGTGGTGGATCTAAGAGATACAAATTAAGTTAGGATGGCTTCTCTATCTATTGGTGAATAAAACCATTCATGTCCAATAAAATGCATTTCGTCTTAAAATACTATTATTATGAACCGATGTTTAATAAAAAAATAATTTCTATATCATTCAAATATATTTAAGAGAATATTTTTATATTTCAAAGTAAATTCGATTTATTTAATAAGGACATCATATGTTATGTTATGACACATTTAAATAATAGCCTTTATGTATTAAATTATTAATAAAAGTGATGGAAATTGATAACGGATCATGTTCCCAATACTCATACGACTCCCAATTATTGAATAAGCATATTGATCATGTAGATTAGAATATTTGGACAATGATCTGTCAAAATGTTTAATTGGAATATTCTTATCTAAATTAATGTGAATTATTTCATGCATGTTTACAAGTAAAAATAACCAAATAACCATTTGGTGGACAGACTTAAAGGGACATATATCTTCAAGGATTGGTACCAACTGATGTGTTTAAATCATTACTAGTAAAATCTAGAGGTGGAGATTCAGAAATCATAACTTCTAACAACAACATAAGTAGATATGGATATATTTACATGATGAGGTATAAGTTGGAGTCCTTTGATAAATTCAAGGAATTCAATAATTAGGTAGAGAATCAACATTATAGGAAGATAATGAAGATTTTATTGGATCACGGTGGAAAATATCTTAACTAAGATATTATCAAAATCTTATGGGTGTTTGCGATTATATCTGAACTCACTCCAAATTATACACTAGACTAGATTGGTGTTAGTTAAAGGAGGAATTATAACTTGTTCGACAAGGTATGGTCAATAATGAGTCATGAAAATCTTCCATTATCTTTTTGAGGATATGAATTGTAAACTGCAGAATACACATTAAATAGAGTACAAACTAAAGAAAAAAATGGAATCCCCTTTTAGTTATTGAGTGGAAATAAACAAATTTTTTAGCATACACGTGTATCTGATTCTAGGTTGTTTGTTAGTGATTTATTAGGAAAAAAAATATCACCATAATGTACAAAGTGTATGTTTATATGGTATCCAAAGGAGAAAAACGAATACTACTTATACAACACCTCAAACAACAATGTTACTATCACTATACAAGACATATTTCTTTAGGGGAGGACACCCTCAAAAGGGATATTCTAAGCAAGATCGACCTAGATTATGTTCATCCTCAAGATACCCAATATTTGGTATAGGTATAGATTCTATAGTTCCACATTGAAGAAGTATTTCAAAAACAAATTACTAAGTATGAGTTTAAGAGAGGTAAGAGATGAAGAAAGCTACAGTTTGCTAGTCACTGAAGATGATGAATCAAAATTTGTTAACAATGATGAATTTATATCTTACATGGAGGATATAGAGAGATAAGAAGTTGAATGATTGAAATGATAATTATTTTCTGAAATGGATTCCATGTAGTAGAACCATGTTTGGGTTTTATTTGATCGGTTAGTTGATGAAAAGCCTATTGGATGAAAATGGGTATTGAAGAGGGAATTGGGCGTGGAAGGTAATTTAAATTCCTATAAAGCAAAGATAGTTTCTAAAGCATAGACGATGTAATGGAATTGACTATGATGAAACATTTTCACTAGTTTATATGTTTATATTAATCATAATTAAACGTTATATAGTAGCTTAAAATGACTCTGACCTTTTGAATATCAATGTCAAAAATAAATTCCATAATGAGAAACATTGGGAAGATGTCTATATTATAATATAAGAAATTTTTGTGGATCCTGGTGGTGAAAATTGTATTTCATGTTGTTGAGATTCGTTTATGGATTGAATAAAGCATCTAGACAATGGAACATTCTATTCGATGATTCCATAAAATAATTTTGTTTCATTAATAATATATGCAAGTCATGTGTTTAAAAGAGTTTTAGTGGGAATGAGGTCCTTATCCTATTATTATAAGTTGATTGCTTATTAAATATTGTAAATGACATACCAATATTAAATTATATTAAAGACGGGTTAAGAAGATGTTTCTCTATTATGGACATATGTAAAGTAGCCTATATTTTAGATTTCAATTACTTTAGTGATATATACAAGAGGCTTCTGGGACTAATTCAAAGTACATATGTTGACCAGATGTTAAAGAGATTCAATATGGAACAATGAAAGAGGTAATTGGTTCTAGTGTCACATGGTTTACAACTTTCTAAGAAAATATGTCCTTGGGAATAATGAGAAAGAGAGAATGAGTAAGATCACATACACATTAGCAATAGGATCAATCATGTATGCCATGATAGGTACTAGAGTTGATGTTGCCTATGCATTAAGAATGGTAGAAAGATATCAATAAGATTATTGGGAATATAATTGAACTGTTGTTAAGTCTACCCTTAAGTATCTAAAAAGAACTGATGATATGTTTCAAGTGTATGGAGGGGATGAGCAACTGGACATCAGTGGTTATACTGATACAAGTTTCACATATATCATAATGATTTAAGGTTGTAGTCAATATATGATTTCTTTCTTAATAGAGTATTTGTGAGTTGGAAGAGTTCAAAACAACCAGTTTGTAGAGATTCTAGAAAATATTTCTACTATATAGCAGGTTCTCATTCAGCCAAGGAAGTTATTAGGATCCATAACATTATCTAGGTGCTTGATGTTTTACCTAGAAATAATTATGGTATCACATTATATTGTGACTACACTATAGTGGTGGCGATTGCTAAAGATAAAATTTCATACCAACAGACAAAGAAAACCCCCCAAATGTATCACCTCTTGATGAATTTTTATCAATGGGGAGAACATACAGTGAGAAGAGTATCCATGGAATAGAATATGGTAAATCCATTATCTAAAGGACTCTCTTAGAAAAAACATGAGTATAATTTGAGAGATAGTTTCCTAATGGTTACTAGTAGTTCAATATAGGTCAAGTGCAATTATGTTGGAGTTGGTTCCCTAGAACCATATTTTTTGTATTTTATGATAATTTGTATTCATATTTTTTAATATTAATATACTTATTATCACATCATGATTATTCTTTTGAGTAACATATTATGTTACAATGTCCCTTTTTTAGCTATCACACTAAAATTTCATTATCATTGCCCACTATGATGAGAACCTAGATGTGTTGTGACGCTATTGATTGATATATGTTCTATATCAAGATGTTATCAAATTATGGACACAAATAATATAGGATATCAGGTGTGAATACTCATATGACTATGAGGAACCTTCTCATGATGTTCTCCCTTGGCAATATCTAATAGGATATTTAGAGAATGGGACCCACAAGTAGTAAATCTAAATTTATATATGTTATTAGATGTTCAAATATGTGGATGAGTGCATTGGTCGTTAGACATTAATATTATTATTAATGATTATTATAAGTCGTTTATGTTGATGTATTGAGTAAAACTGCGATGACAGATGTTAGTGTAGAGGTAGGATATGTTGGTTACATCACAAATAATATTGAATTAATGAATAATGTGAGAAAGGATTTATCACTTCTCTTATTTAACAGAAGTAATTAACTCAATCCATTTTATGGATATGATATATCAAAAATATATCTATATCTATAGCTTTCTATTGGAATGTTCTATTTTAGAACATTCAATGAATGATACATCGAACATGTTGGTTTGAGGCACCAATATGAATGTTTCATTATTTGAGATATTGTGATAAAAGTATTACATTACACAGTATGAATATATATGAGGTGTTATGTAATTGCGATATTAAATTATTTTCTATGTGTTCATTGGTGTGACTATAGATGTCAACCATTGACTTTATGTTGACTCTGCTAATGCCACTGAGAAAATGTCCTAGTGGATCACACACTAAGTGTATTCATAAATATCATTAAATAATATATTATTATTTATTATTTTAGATGTTGAATAAATATTATTCTCCATGTAGTTCAATAATTATTTATTTTTTCTTGATCAAATTTATTCTATCACTGGTTATTCAAGAGAATATATTTTTAGTCGAATATTTAATAAATATTTATTTCATATTTAGTGGATTTATAATTTATTTACATAATAGAGAAAAATGTTGTGATATTTATTTAATAAATTAACAGAAATAATTCATGTTGCAATAAATATTATTGATTAATTAGTTCTAGGATTTTAGATTAAGTGAGAAAAATAAAAATATTGAATATTATTTAGTTAAATAATGTTTAATTTTTATTATCCTATTAAGCACTTTTTGGTCAATAACAATATTAATTTTATTATTTGACATAGGTTTTTCTATAGGATGAAATAAATAATTAAGATCACCTATGAAATCATTTTTATTTTATCTGCAGTGATGTATAAACCAAAATATTTTATTTTCCCAAGAGAAAAATCCATTTGTTTGGGTTTTTTCCAACAGATTTAGATATTTTTCTCCTTAACATGATATTTCGCGTCTCCCAGATC
Source organism: Viscum album (assembly GCA_963277665.1). NCBI lineage: Eukaryota > Viridiplantae > Streptophyta > Magnoliopsida > Santalales > Viscaceae > Viscum > Viscum album. Next base: position 1,811,613,550 of record OY728129.1, on the reverse strand, counting down.
ACTCCCACGAATGAAGATAAATCTTCCTCTACCAGATAAAGTGAATTATTTGGAATAAATTATCATACCAATCAATTGAATATTAAAAATATTCATGGATCTATCGTGATAGAACTCATAGATTTCATTAGTGACGTTTTGGGACTCGTGGAAGATGTGTGCATCCCCGCTGGAGGGAATGTGCACATTATTCCCACATCGCAATGACAGTTCATAAAATATATATTTCTAGATCCATCAATAAATAACGAATTCCATCAAGGAAATTTTTATATAATTAAATTAAATTATAAATAATATTTCAGGATCTCATCTTTCTAGTTCTGACGTGATTAGGGTTTCCTAGATTTGTCTATTAAATTTCAGTAAACCTAAAATTTATCATTGTGTAGATATTGAATTTATTATTGGACCTCAAAAATATCAATGTTGGGCCCGACCATCACATGATTATGCTAAACCCATAACATACAATTTGTTTTATCCTAAGTAACACTTTCTTAATTTTTAGCATAACATATTTTATGAAATTTTAATTTAAAGGGATCTATTTTCCTAGAGTTGGATAAGTACATATATAGTGAACATGTACTCGAAAAATTTATAATTTTTTCACGCGGGATATAATTTTACCATTTTTATTTCTCTTTCATTAGGTAGATAAATGTTATTTAATTCATATAAATTGTTGATACTATTTAATGTTTCAAAATCACTCACAAATTATTACTGTTGTTTAAAGGAAAAATAAATAGTGTCATGGTTATTTCATTTTATAGTCGCATAATATTAAATCATGATTACTACTATTTATGTTTTCATAATACTAAAAATGTTTTCTATCTAGAAAATTGTTATGATACCAAAGTGTTAAATATCGATGATGATTTATCAACATCCATAATTTTATTACATTTTATGTAAATTTCATTTCATGAGGATTAAATTAAGAGTGATATAACAAGTAACATGTGCAGGGGATGATCGTAGATCACGTTTGAAATAATGATCCCATTACAATGGTAATAAATTTTAATTATAAGAGTTATCAATATCTTCATGGTGTAGATGTCTCCCATTAATATTCAATGTTTTGGGTGCACATGGAATGTCTTGTCTTGGGTGAAGTATGAATAGTCCAAATTAATTTGTTCTTTACAGGTGTATTCTCTAATAACTAATAGCAATAATGGTTTTTGGAGATTGAAGTTTTTTTCATGAAGTAAATTTATTAATATATGAATATTTAATAAGGATTCAATTCCATTAGAAATTACATCAATGTGCATGAAACATATATCTAAGGTGAGAATATATAGTATGGAACTAATCTCATGAAATTTTACATGTTATTTATGTGCATGTTGACTACAGAGATGAAATGGGAGTACTAACCAAAAGAAGACATACTAGACAAGGATTATCCAACTACATTTTTATCATTGAAAAATACTATGTAAATTAAAATAGAAGGCTCTAAAATGTGAAAAGGTGGAATGTAAAATATAGTCAATTAATGATCACAAAATGTGTTTGAAATGTAATGTTTTTTTTTTGATATTGTCTATGAATATGGGGATAAGAAGACTATATCATAATGAAACAGAAGCCTCCTGTTGGAGAGCCATATCAGGGGTAGATATTCAGGTACATACTGGAAACAAAATATTTATATTCAAAACAAAGGCTTTCTATAATTTTATATGTTTATTTAAACAATATGCAAGTAAATGTTGTAAAACTTTGAGTATCTAAAGTCAATATTGGATGGAATATGTTTAAAAATTATTGTTGTGGCTTTAGACCTGATCATTACCTGGATGAGTGGTTGTGATCGAGATATAGGATCTAAACCCTATGGGTCTATTATACATACTTTCTTTCATTGATCGCTCATATGCAAGGAAAATGATTTTTTTATTTGCATATGATAATTGTTCTAGTCATCACCACATACCTCCTAATAATGAGAATCATGCCAGTCATAGTTCTATATAATATCCTCCCCACATTATTATGGCTCATATGTAGGGATAACAAAAATTTTCTAGTCTTTCGTAGTTAATCCTAGGATAAGGGATCTATACATCATTGAATATCTCATCGGAATGAGAATCCAGCTCCACATAGTTCTTTATAAGATGACCCAATCAATGAACTAACTTGTATCTTAGGCAACAAAATAATTTTAGCCTTTACAGATCTATATAGGATAAGGGATCAAGGGTTCACTACATATCTCAATAATATTAGAATCAATAAACATTTATTTCTTGTTTGGGAAAATCCAACGTAGTGATCGGGAACATGTATTAAAGTGGAATTTATTCTCTTAGGCACAAATGGTTTGTATTCCAAAAAATTCTACATAGATCAATTTTTCAAACGAGGGTGAAAAAGGACATATATAATAGTCCACCTTGATTATATTGTATAAACCATAACCTAATTGTTTAATGTCATGCAAAAGGGATATTTTTGTGTAGTTTTTTCATGTGACTAATTTATACACAATGTACTTTAATGTCATGAAATCTATGCTACATATGTTGAATTTATGCAATGTATTTCTTGATAAAATTTTCATTGGAGGACAGAATAATATTTTCTCCATCTATTATGACCATGTAATATACTCCATTTTATAAGTCCTTATTTTAGACATATAGTAATTCTAACATTGGTTCGGGTTTTGGTGGTTTTGTTCCCCGAATCATCTCTTTTTTGAGAAAATATAACAATTCCCTTGAAGAAGTAAATAAGGGAAAACTATCTGGGTAATTTGTAACACTACATTCTTTTGATAGACTTAAATTATTTGTTTGATATACAACATTTTATCATAGATAAATTAAAACAAATCCAATCTATTATGATATTCTTTTATTGTTGATAATTGATTATAAAAAAATAGAAGAAAATGTAGTTGGAACATAATATGGGGAACAAATTTTTACTATATAAAAGTGAATACCCTTTTGTGTGTGTAACCATATGAGTTGTGGTGTGATATTCAAAAAAATAATGATAATATTTAAGGATAACATTTCTTGACTGTATCCATAATATTCATATGTATATTAGATAGTGTTTTATTAAAAAAATCTATCAATCCATTTGTTTCTACATTATTGTAGGATGAGTGGTTAAACATTATTCCATATTTCATAAAAAACATTTTTATTTCAAAACATCACAATATGGTGCCATTAACTATTTGAATAGTGTGAGGGACCCCATGTCATGTAATAATGATTTTTTAGAAAAAATATGATATCTTTTTTCCTGACCCCTTTGATGGATATTTCTTTGTCTAACATAGAGAAGAAGTATGTGGAGTATGTATGTATATGACCTCCCCAGATATTTCTTTTGAATATGACCTCATAAAATCTATTAACCGAATATTAAATTGTCCAAAATGTTTTCTTTTATGTAATATTCCTAGGCGTGGATTATTGAAGTCTTCATGTATCTAACAAGTATGAATTTTTTTTGTTGAACTCAATATAATTCTAAATCATTGAAATTGGAAATACATAACCCGCCTACTGTGAGGAAAAAGATTGGTACCTAACTAATGAGAACCACACGCATCTATATAGTCATCCTAATTAAAATAAGATATCCCACTTCATAAATTCATTTGAATATAATTCAATAAAAACTCATTTATTGATAAATTTTAAAGAACTTGGGATTAATGAAAGTGTTAATTTGGATACTCATAATAAAATTTACCTTTTTATTAAATCTTTAATTGAAAGAATAAAATTTCTTATATACTGAAATATTATGAAAATCTATAAATTTGAAGATAAAATCTTTTTCATGATTCGATTTTACCTCATAGATGCCTTCGATGTGTTTTCTAATGAATAGTGAAACCATCCTATGATGTAAAATACCGATGAACCATTCATACCAATCATAATAATTCAAGACCATAGCTGCATTGTCCATTCCATCTTCCTTGGTGTTCAGTGAACTAGGTATGTGATTCAATGTTGGATTTGAGGGATATTATCACATCAAACTTCATGAATTATCAATAAGTGGAAGGAATTCATCCTTTTTTATGGAATATGCACCTTAAATACTATTAAACCCTAAATATGAATGGCCTTGGTCATTCTAGTGGAATCTATAGCACCAATTACAAGCCTTCAATGTTTTCCAAGTTCTCTTCACCATTTTTTGTGAAACCTTTTGACAAAAACAAGGAAAATGGAAACACTTATATGGTTTGATAGATAAGTATAGTTTTCAAAATAAATCTATATAGATTATGACCATCCATTAATTTATATTTTAGGACTATGAACTCCCAGTCATAGTAAATCCCTCATTTATGGGGTATTTCTAAAATTAAAAGACATCTTTATTGGGAACGTCGATGTTGAAATGTTTATTTTATATTAAAAAATGTGGTACATGTATATTAGATAAATATTTTCCCTTTCATACTTTTTTAATACCAATTGAATGAAAAACCATTAAAGGAAAAATAGTTAAAATTTCAAACATCTTGTTAATATTAGATGATTTTGGACATACTTTAGTAGGTCTTTATAGGAGACATAGTGAATAAAATGGTTATTTTGGTTGAGCCTTAACTTTATAAGTAGAAAAGATTCATCCAAGGGAAATTTATTTAATATATGAATATTGTGTCACATTTAAATTCTTTGTTCCATGGAGATAATAAATATTATTTTCATATATTTCATCATTATTATCTCTGAAGATAACACACAATGATTTATTTAATGTTTTCATGTATAAAAAGAGAAAATTTCTTTATATGGGGGCGTAATTTTAATTGAGATCAAAATTTATTTCATGATACGATCAAAAGATCCTTGATAATACCCAATACTCTAATAGGTGACTCTATACTTGATTAATTTATTGAAGGGTAATAAATTTCCTATAAGGTTTTATATGAGTAATTTTATGTAAGACTAGTATCACTTATTTCCTACAATCTATTTGAGATTCCATGGATGTGACATGTCATGGATTGCCTTTGTTTTCATGGAAAAAACTTCTAAAAAATTGTGACATTTTATAATGTTGAAATAGATTCATTTGGTTACCCCAAAATCAATTTTCAAGGGGTTAATCTTCATGTTGTTCTTGAATAGTATGATGAAAAGTTTCACATGTTAAGTAATATGATCAGTATACTATTTCAATTTTTTCATAGATGATCGATGTAACACTCAACAATCTTACCCATGAAAGGAATGAAATTATTGTGTAAATCATATTGATATGTGGTGACAATCTTCTTCAAAACGAAATTAATCACATGATAGAATGATATCCCTTAGTTTTATTTAAAAGGGATATCATTTTTTCTTTATGAACCATTTATATTTTATTTTTTCCAAAATATCCATTTGTAAATTAATGGGCATAATTGATGATTATTTCATCAATAAAAATATCAATAATTAGGATTTGGAAATATTATTTCATAAAATAGATTTTGAGATACCTAATGTTAATGAATACTATGAGCTACGTGTTCTTATATTTAATAGATACTTTTTTGTGGTCATATTTTTGATATAGAACATGAAAAATGAATGTGTTTTTTATTATATTAACATATTCATCTTGAACGATAATATATTGAGTTTGATTAATATTTCTAGATTCTAATTATAAACACAATGATATTATATTAAAACAATTTTATAGTTAGAAAATTTTGATTAAGTCAATGAATTTATATATAAATCGAGTTATATAAATTAATTGAATTCTTTAGAAATTAATTATAAACATATTTTTTATTTAGAATACTTGGAAACACAGATCAATTATGTTCTCTAATCTTCTTCCATACTTAGATTACTTTGTGGAGAGAAAGAAAATTTTTATAGAAAAACCCACATGAAACACTGTTGGAAAATATCTGATATCAAATTATTATTCTCCCTCATCTTTAATGTCGCTGTATTAGGAAGAGATATCAACGTATTGATATTTTGTAAATGGCATAGGAAGGTTATCCCTCTCTATTGGTGATATGTGAGGATATTGTAATCTAGATTGTAATGTTTATTAGATTATTATTATTACTATATATATATATATATTAATAAATATCATATTGTATTAGAATTTTGATTTTCATGTGAAAGGAATAAATGATTGTGGGAAAATGATAAATAATTGTCATTTATAATTTCAAACCTGAAAGATATAATTAAATGAAATAATTTCTTATTAATATGAAACACACTGAGAGTAAATGAATATGAATCAAAAACTGACAATAGAATTTTTAAATTTGTTTTAACCAAATCATTAATAATACAACAATCAAATGGAATCTTTGACTTACTTTATAGACCTTATGTTGATATGATGTCATGGTTTGGGATTTTAGACTTGTGAATCTTGAAATATGTTGTTGTTTCATTTTCATCCTTTGTATATAGTGGTACAAGTATTCCTTGGATAGAATATTGGATCCAACTTGAACATTGATCAATTCGAGTCTAGACCATGCATAAACCACTATGGTGTGAAGAATTTGTTTTCCACATTAATATTCAATAATAAATTCATCAAATTAAGAACATGGGTTGTAAAATATGATAAACATAATGTTGTCGAAAATTATAGTTTTTATTTATTAAAATATTATACATAGTTACATATTAAATTTTATAGAGAAAGCTACAAAACAATATTAATCTATTATGATTCATCGGATAAATGTTATTGTTCTCTCAAAACCCTTTCAATTGTATCATTGGGAACCCATTTTAAGTTTCAATAAATAATTCCTAGGAAATAAAGATATGTGATAAGATATCATTGTTTAATAAGTTTTAAAAAAAATTAAAATGGACAACCATCATGTATAGGGATATATAAAGGTATACCAAGCCTAACCGTTAAATAGATGGGTTGTAGAATGGAAACCCATGCATTAATCTTATGCAAGACAAGATACATGACCGTTACCTTTACATGAAGGGTTCATGTATGGTTGTCTATATTAAAACAAATACACCTATAGTTTTTGTAAAGATGTTATGGAAGTGTATGATATTGATTACCCTTATTAATAATAGTGGTGAATGGTTTTAAAATCTCATGTTAGACTACACGGTGTATTGATAATGGTTCTGAAAATTTTAAAAGTATTACATTATGGAAAATGGATTCTTACTCTATTGTAATAGAATACATAAATGCAGTAGAGGTAAGGATAAAAAAAGTTAACCTCTTTTCTACCTTTATGAAAATATTTTTATTGCGACATAAGTACACTTACACAGTGGGACCATGAGGTTGTGGAATGGAATGTTTTGACCTACCCTTATTTTAAGTATTTATGTAAAGGTAATAACCTCTAAACCATTACAATAAATGAGTATTGTAATAGAAATAATGACATTACATGTAATAGAAATATTATTTTTATTCCATGTAAAGGTATACAATGGAATATCTTTATAAAAGGGAATCTGAGAGCCTGTATAATGGTATAAGGATTTACCCTTAAATAGTTATAAATTTATAAATAATGGTAATTAGAATTCTATTATAAGTGATAATTTTTTTAACATTAAAAGTGGTTAGGAGGGTTACTAAATAGCATATAAAACATTATTAATTGTATTTTTTTATATCATAATTTATTAAACTATTATTAAAAATTTAATTATACATTCATTATAATTTATTAGTTATTTGTGAAACATTTTATTCCCAAATATAAAATCATCATATTTGAAATTTCTTTAAAAAAAAGTATGGAATGACTGCTGATCTTGAAATTAATGAGTTAATTTATAAATCATAACTGATAATTTATTAATAGTTATAAATTATCAAATAAGACATAAATGATAAATGTTTTTATTTGAATTATAAAATGTTTAAAATTAATTATCTTTAATTGTTAAATATAAAAGGGGTTCTTATTTGGATAATATTTAAAGTACATTAAAAAATTTAATGATTGAGTGGATAATGGTATGAATGATGATTAAATACATTATGTTAGATGATATAAAAATATTACGTAATAAAAATTTAATTATAAAATTTTTATTGGTTATACAATATCTAATATTTAAACTAGAAACTCCATATAATAATTAATTTTAAAGGGTTTATATTAGAATAAATATAAATTGTTTATATTCCATTATTAGGTAAATTTATTTATATCAAATTCAAAATTCAAAATTATATTATATTGATATTTTATTTATGAATTATCCATAAAATTGTGAATCTTGTATATATATTTTATTTTTTCCCTTATATTTATTTTTATTTCATATTCTATTATTGTCTAGTAAATTTTTATGAAATTGGAATATTATAATTTCATTATTTTAAAATTTTAAAATGATTCTTGGATAGATCATTTCATTACATTCTAGGATTTACTCTAATAAATATATTCTTCTCATTTACCTTTATATTGGTTTTCAATTAATGATATTCTTGTGAATTTAGTTTTTTAATATTGTTAGTTCATATTATGTGTTAGAGTTAGGATGAATAGATTCTTTGCTAAGTAAATTTTTATTAGAAATAAGGACTTGATGTTGGACTACATAACTACCTATATGTCTATTCATAGTATAGGAAAATTAATGGTCATGGATATCTATAACTCTTCAAATAATCATGTGGATATTCCAAAATTCGTATAATTATAGGCCATTACTTTCACTATTCATGTACCTAATGGATATGATGCATCTGAATATGGATGAATATTTTTTGGCTTCTATTTTTGTGTGAGAAACACAATTTGTTTTTTGTGTATAGGGTTACACCCAACTATGGTTTCAAAAATTTGATTGGGATGATGGAATATGATTCAAAACTAAATTACTGATGATTCCTAAATTTTAATTAAATAAAATAACAGGGTGCAATTAAAATCCCTTTCAAAAACTATGTGTTAGATTCTTTCCAAATAGGTCCATGTCAAGACCATAGTATTCCAATAATGCAGGTCATGCCACAGTTTCGTTCCCCTAGATTATAATGTAAAAGGCATGCAAGGATTTTCAAAACTATATCAACTATTTGTAGGTCATTCCTTATCTAGGTTCACATTGATTATCCTTTTTAGCTTATACTTGGAATGTTGTTTCGGTTACACTAGCTGGAAGACCCGAATATGGTAAGTTTAATAGAGAAAGAATGTTGAGTATATTTATATAATGGATTGAGAAAATGTGTTACCTTATCAATTATAAATAAGTAAAAACTATTCTGATTATGATGATTCCCTTCAAAAATAACAATTTCATTGGGGAAACACTGTAGAGTACTCATTATAAAGATAAATATAGATCCTTTCTAACTAGTCGATATGATGTGATTCTTAAAAGGGTTTATAAATTTTTTTTTCATATCCAAATTAATAAAATTCCTTATTAAATGTTTAATATTATAGGATACTCATATGTTAAAAGAATCTAATTTTGATAAATATCATAATAATCATAAATATAATATTTATGACTAAATAACTCATAAATAGAATCTAAAAATAATATACTTTATAGAATAGTAACTTAAGAACTATTCGTATAAAATATTGGTGTTCTAAGAAATATTCATAAGAAAACTTATATGTGTCAGATAAATTTATTCCTCAGTAACCATGTTTTAAAATAAATAAACAAGTGAATCAAGATGATTATGAAATTATAGAGTGATTCATTCATGGTTCATAAGAATTTTATGAAAAATGGAATGTTTTAGTAAGTGAACTTATCTTATTGAAATCCCAAAAAATGATCCAACAATATAATATAATTAACAAATCATGTATATGAAATTATAAAAGTTGTTAATACTGATAAAATGGTTATATGATGTCCATATTTTTATAGATTATATACACTATAATTGGGTAAATGATCAAATTGGGTGAAGAAAATTCTATTGATAATGAAAACAATGTTTATTTAAGAATCTAAACATGGTCATTAAAACTTGGGTTGTTATAATGTATGATTAATATTTCAATATGATTGAATTATCCAAGATATTCCTAAAAGTATTTGTAAAACTCTATTTAATTCTCATATCATCTATAGATATTATAAAAATTAATTCTTCAACTTTAAAAGGTATATGATACCGAATTTATATTTTACAAGTGTTGTAAATATATAGGAGTTCAGAAGTAACAGAATAAATATTCTGATCTTTTACATATGACTCATGAAGAAAAGAGCTTCTACATATAAATGTAATAGATCATGTCAATATCAATTGAATATACGTAAATGATGTGTATTTTAATCTCATTTCCCTTATATGATAGAAGATTTTTTTTGGATAAAATATTGGTGTGAGAGTTTTATTAGATAGTATCATTTTGATTTGAGAGGGATTATATATGATGTTATGCCCCAATGGATTCTAGAAATTATAGTAAACATAAGGTTGATCTGGAAGATTCTGATATATGATATGATAAAAAATTTCTTATATCATTTTTGTCAAATTTTGGTAATGGGTATAAGAAAATTAAAATATATAAAATTTAAAGGAAACCTCTATTTGAACATATAATCATGTTTTCATCAAAAATTTATTTACAGAAATATATTTCCTAATGTGAAATGATAATTAACCTCTCGGTGTATGACATTTATTTTATCCTTTACCATTGTTCTTCATGAAGAATAATAGGTTATTATGAAATTAAATGGTTAACGTTGTATTGATTGGTTTATAGATATGCATAATATACTCCTAAGGAATAAAGATTTATATGATTCATTTTTCGTGTTGGATGACCAATAATCATACCACAAGGATTTTCATAATTATGTCATGGGTATACTACGATTGTATAGATCATACCTGAATCCACACTACATAAGGATAGTGATACATGTTTAATGTGAACAATTATACATTCATACCATATCAATACATTTATATAGATGTAATTTATTAATATGGTGGTAGTTGGGAATGTTTCTAACACTTTCATTGGTGGGATTTTACCCAAGATAGTATTTATCCTCTCATGTGATGAGTAAGACATCAGGGCCCTCGATTGTGATTGATTTTTGGAGTGTATTTCTTCACATGGATATTAAATATCTATATGTATAAGGGGAATGTGATGCTCTTAAACAAATGGATATATGAAATGTGATTTATTCATTAGGCATCTATTTTTATACATAGAGAATAAAGAACAGATATTTTAACATATTGGATTGGCTTGCTCCATTCCCATGGAAACAAGATGTCATTGAAAAAGTGAAAATGTAATAATTAAAAATATTATATGGTACAAATGTGGTACCTTAGTATATAGATACATGTATTTGTGGTAGATCGCACAGAATCGCTTTATATATTAAGTTTCATTAATTATTTTCTAGAGGATGCACTTTACCTATATATATGAATATTGAGAATCATATTTTTTGTCAACTTTGTAATGTCTCATGGCATCACACAATGTTTTTGACTAAATAGTGAATTAGTTTGACTAGAAGAGCTAATCTAAAAGGGTTTTAGAGATAATCAAAAATATTTTTGGTTTTTCACATGTTATTTCATATGATGTGATTCAAGGTGATGTTAATGATAGATTTATTGTAGTGTTTGGGATTATACTCAAAATTAATTGTTGATATTGTTTCAGAGGCTTTTGAATATGATAATATATTAGCTGAAATTTCACAAATACTTTTAGACATTATTGGAAGGGGGATATTGATGGGAATATTCAATAAATAATTATATGTATATATGATATATTAGAAAATCAATATCCTATTATATGTGAATTATGATTTTAGTTCTCACATAATTTATGATTTTAGAAGAATTATGAATAATATTTCATACAATGGCTCACCCACCTAAGATATAATTAAATATAATCATTTTATATTTTTATAAAACATACACGGAGAAAATGAGTTTGATCAATGAACATGGAATGTTATTTAGACATCTGTTTTAATGACATAATAAATGAGATAATAATAATAGAGTGTTATTAGTTTATTATATTAACCCTTCTACCATATGATGGATCAGATATGGATATTTCACCAGAAACTCCTAAAAATTGGATATCTTTCATCTTCCTCATTTGTATATATAATAACTATAATACAATAGATGGTTTATTAGATCCCACTAAAACAGTATTTTATTTAGGAACAACCTTTAGATAACCCATGAAATGGGATTATTTGATTTTCTTTATTAGTGATCTATATAAAACATTGAAAATGTATATTAATGTTTGAAGAATCACATGGGTGTAAGGTATAAACAATTTCCAATATTTATTGATTTTAGTATTTTATGAATTATCTTATTTCCTGTCATAGATATACTTATAAAAGGGATTTAATGACTTCTTCATCATTTGATAATTTTTATTACGCCTTAACATAACATTACCCGTGAATGTGTATTATGAGGCTCAGTGGAAAAGAGGGGGGAAATTACATTTGTGGAATTATATTAATTTATTATATTTTAAACATATTATATTTTATCTAGATCTTATTATGTGATTTATATCACAAGGACTGATGAATACATGACCAAATCATTAATATTTATTGAATTTCCTTTGATCTGGAATATGTATCCAATTTCATGATTTTAAAATTGTTTAACTAGGTTATATTTAAAACAATTTTGTTTTTTATCCATAGCGACATCCATAATCATGTTAAATTTTAATTCTCATTGGTAGAATCCCATATCAATATGTTGAGACTCTTATGACTAGATTGAATCTCTATCATCATCCAATGTCATGTATTTTTTTTGATAACATTGTATTTTATAAATTTACTGTATGATGAGAGAACTAATAGTTCCATATTCTACCATGTAATATATATTAGTAAATTTAGAGTCGTATTATTACATAAAGAAATGAATTGGGAGTTGGAGACATGGTCCCTATATTATCCTATAGAACTTGATTCAACCAAGGGGTTTCTTCTAATGTTTTTTCGATTCCTACATTTTTAATTTGTTAGGGTAATCATTATTTTTTATATCACAAAATCAATGGATATTACGAACTAGAATAAGAATAATTATCAATCCATTGGAAAAAAAATTCTACCATCTTACAATATCATTGAATATTCCATATAAATACAAGGGTCTGATGTGTCACTATATTATAGTTTCCATGTTCTCCATTACGAATGAAATGATTTAAAAAAATTATATGGGATAAATATATGAATGATACACATTAGTTTTTATGAAACCATATTTGAAAAATTATTGGATTAAAAGGGCCTCCACATGTACTTCATATAAATCATTTAATAAAATAGAGTCTTCCGTGATTGAAATATTTAATGGAAAAACTACAAATTATAAATAGATATCTTATTTATGGTATATATTTATGTGTTTTTATATATATTATTATTTCATTATGTGTTACTTAGGGACTAATGTGTTTAAGGTATATATGTTAATTGTTTGATAAGGAATATGGAACATCTGTCACAGAAGGACTGTGCTGAATATATCATCCCCCATATATAAACTGATCAATTTTTTTTACTAATTAGAAATTGTCCTAAAAAAATTCTTTAAATGAATCATAAAATATATTTATGTGTATTCAGACTCTTTATGGTCTGATTCATGTGCCTTTTACAGAGTTTCAGCTGCATATGTATCTCTAGTGGGGATTTAGCTGAGAAAATATACTCGTCCATGACTATGACCACTCTCATTATCTCTGATTATGTGGACACTACTTCTGATATCCAAATAAGTTATGTAAAACATAGAATATCATTCATAGTCTTCAATGTATAATGGTAATGTTAAATTAATAATGTTAAAAAAACCAAAAAATGTCTTTTAATGCGATAAGGGTTTTGTTTTGAGGGGTTGTTCAAGTTATATATCTACTAAATGAGTTAAATATTAGAGGGTCAATATTAGTTTTGGAATTGATATAGGTTCATATTCTTATAATTTAGTATTTCCAATTTGGTTTTTTGACATTTAGAATACTATCATTGGGAAGACAGTTGTGTGGGAGAAGCTCGTCAGACTGTAATTTAAGAGAAAATTACACAACTTGTTGGTTTATTTGTACCATGATAATTGAATGGTCTTGATTCCCTATATTTATGGTCATCTTGTCTATAGACTTCTATTCACCCCTACATGTTAAACAATTTTATGTTTTTTATTCCTTTGGATGGGTACGAACACATGCCACTTGTGCTGATGTCATTACCAATTTTACCTCCCTAAAATCAACTATATTATAAAAGATATATTTAAAAAAATACTCATAGATGGTGCCATCAATTGTTTAGTGGAAGGATAAATAATTCAGGGGTGAATGAGGATAACCCGATTAGGTTTTATAAGAACTAATAACCTCAAAAAATTTCTATGTGGATACTAAGAAGTAGAATAGGAACTTATACTCTCATAATAAATAATTATTCTTATTTTGATTCTAATATGGATGGTGATTTAGATATTTTCTTCCATACTGATGAGGATTTTTTGTTCCATCATAGTATGTTTTTTGATAAAATTTGTATGTGATTGAACACTGGAGATTGTGAAATAGTTAGATAAATTTTCACAGTTGGGGTTTCTATATTGGTAGTTATTCTACTATGGGAATATGGTAATGGTGAAGGATTGGTTTCTTCTTTTCAAATACTCTACCAATATTTTTGTAACTATTGAATGTTCATGTAATATACCATGATATTTCACTAGAATGAGTGTTGCTTGCAACTAATCATAGAGGAACTCTATTTAGAGGCCCAAAACCTCCTATTGGGGAAGATTCTAGTTCAAGGGGTATGACAAACTCTTATATATATAAATAAATTATGAGGATTCATCATTCGATTTCTGTTTTCAAATTCCACGAACAATTTTTCTATTCATTCTCAATGTATAGGTAAATAGATCAAGAAATTATTTTCCATGTTCATCCCATCCTATGATTGACATGGGAGGTAAAATTTTATATTAGATGTATGTATATCCCTCCTAAGAATATATTAATCATTTGATATTATGTGATTCATTCTTCACATGGGTTCCAATCAGGGGACCACACTGAGATTTGAAATGTGTTAGGTTTTTCTCTAAATATTCTCATCCATCAAAATTAGGAATAGTGGGATTCTTGAAATTGGGTGACAAAAGAGTTTCATCCAACCATTTTGGGAAATCATTTCTCTTAGGATCCACTAGTGGACAACACCCTTCCATAGCCTCTAGTTATGAAATCAGTGAATAAATGATTTCATGGTTATGTTGATGGGATATCTATATGGGATGAAAAATTAATAGATGTAGTGATGGGAAGATAATAACATAATGGGTATGGTAGTATTCAAAACTGATAGCCAATATATGATATCATGGTGTAGTTATTCTGGAATAGTCCCAATATTTCACTTCATGGTGGAAAATATTGACATCCTAACACTATTATATATACTGAAATTATATTTCTATATCTCAGATTCAGAAGATGACCTGATGCTTATTTTCAATGTATGTATGGCTCTTATCATGGTTTAGTATTCAATGAAATAGTAACATGGGGATATTTCTAGAGAACAAACATAGTTGGATGAAATTACTCAGTTAAACACATTTGTTAATTTATTATAATATGTGAATATTTCTCAGACTATTAGGGTACAATTTCTTCTTGTAATGGGTTTAATGTTTCGAAACCATTTCCATTTTCTTTTATTGAATCCTCTCTGAGAGGTGGTAGATATTCATTTGGGGGAACTAACCAATTTTTATCATGAATTTAATTTATGGTAATCCCACCCTCTTCATTCATTTTAGTATGAGCTATGTATCGAATAAAAACATCCTTCCCTTATTCGCCAATAGTAGTTTCCTGCATTGTACTATTTTCTTCGTCAGTACTGACAACATTTAATGATGCTTTGTGAATTTTTAGTATCAAAATATCATTGGGATGATATTAGCATTAGCTATTGAAAAAAAAGTTATGATTTATTATAGTAATTTATATACTGGTGGGTCTCTTCATCTTGGGGACTCTATGATGATTCCACTTTTCCACATAATATTATCTTAGATATTCATTTATGAAGTGTGATTTTAAGAGGGTATCCATAAAATATTTTTGTATGAACCCACATGTATAATGATGAATCAATGTGTGAGAGAAACTTTGGTGACTTATTTAAGGATGTACCTCCAAATTGGGAAGATTGAAAATCCATATGGGAGGAGAATCTTTAGTTGAAAATTTCTTAATCCTGTGTGGATGGGGGTAGTCATGTTCCATATATATAATAATTTGGACCAATTGGAGATTCCAAAAAATTTACGGGATAGTGGAGTAAAAACTTTCATAATCCTTGTGGTATAGGGAAGCACGAGGGATTTCATTACAACTGTTATTCTTGTACTCTATTTATCATTTTTTTAATATTCTCATTAGTTTGGTGAAATGTGTGTTCCGATTGTGAGATACCAGCTACCATAGGGATCATTGAAACATGAGGTTTTTATTTCATTAAAAAACTATTTCTCAATATTTTTAGATGATTGACATAACAGACCATTGATGACTCACTCATTTCATTATTAACATCTGTGATATTTGTTTATAGCTTATCCCAATTAGTCATAACAATTATTGTGTACATTGCTTGATTTCAAGAGTTTTTCAGAAGAGATGATATTCCCTAAAAATCTATTTTATAAAATACAAGTTAGGGGTAGAGGTGAAATGAAATTCTTTATGTAAAACCCATCCTATGATATGGTCTTGAGATAGATATTTAGTAAAAAACTAAAGAATATTTCTCATAGTAGTTAAAAATTAATGGTGAATAATTTTATGATGCCTTCTATATTCTATAGGTAACATGACTGAATTGGAACCCAAATAATTTTTTTTTGTTATTATATTAAATTTTTTTGATATCCATATCCATCATAAAGAGAGAATTTCAATTTTATGTGGAATACTTTCATCCATATATTTTAAAGATAAGTGATATATGAATTCTAATTTAAATGTTTTCATAATAAAATACTAAGGGACTGCTATAGACATTAATATCAATGAAATATTTTTTCATATATTTTTTTCCTTATAATCAATGTACCATCTTCGTCTTCAATGTTATTTTATTTTACATATTCTGATCAAAGATGTTATTTCCTATATGCATTTTTATAAAAATAAAGTGTAAAATATTATCCATTTAACTAAATGATGTGAAATTTGAACATATATTGAAGAATGACCTTTCTCTCCAGTATTATTTTGGATTAGAAAGAACATCACTTTTCAAACAAAAGGAATCAAGGGCATCCTGACATAATGTTTTATGAGACACGTTATACAAGGGCCATCTCATACATTATTCGGTATGGGGAGGAACTTCCAACCAAAAGGGAATGTCACCATGTAAAGGATCATAAAATTGAATACCAACAAGGGGAGGACTGACACCATATACCAACAACCTACCATAATGATAAATCATTCAACATATTCCCTAGGGATTCCATTCCATATGGATGGTGATAAGGGGAGGAATTATAAGCTATTTAATATTCTAATCATGGGAATGGAATCCTCAGTGATACAACTAATCAATTTTTTCATGATCTATATTATTAATCCTAGGAAGAATACTTCTTAGTAATTAATCTTTGGAAAAAATCTAGTTATGATGGTATAAAATTATTGGGAAGACCACCGTAACTTCATCTATTACATCATCAATCTAGAATGAGTAATCATGATTTTGGGCCTCTGTTGTAAATTTTTTGAGGTCCACATGAATTCTAGAATGATGATATTTATTAATATTGTCCTATGGATGGACATCATATTTTACTTTGAGAAAATTATTCATATATATTCGTTTTCATGTAGATATATTTCAATATTATGAATAATTCATTTCATGTATGGGAGATAACCTGGATGACACCAATGATGTTTCAACAATAAGCCACAAAATACATGGGATTTTTATAGGTGTGTATTCCCTCCTGAAGTTGATGTCGGAAAGGACTGATGAACACCAGCTATAATTTGGATGTCTTCCCGATCATGATGTTCAATTTTCAATAGTATTTTTTAATGAAAATTTTTAATGATGGAATGAATGTGTTAAATATTTTGTGTACCACTTCATACATGTCGAAGAACAACATACGATGGGGGTGGCAGAGATAGGTCCATACATCTATAATACTACTGTTGAGGAAAATATATGTTGGGAATTTTTAAGAATCCACCCACATATGTATGAAAAACCCTTTATTTCATTCAATATTTTATAATAAGCATACACAACTAGAATGAAAATGCATTTCAATTCTTTGGTTGGCTTGGGAAGGTATTCGAACTATTATCCGCTAATTTCAACTGGAATCTTTCAACATGCTTCATATATGAGGATAGTAATGGGTTCTTGATTTCAATTAATTATGAGAATAATCCAACATGTTTTTAATATTACTACCAGGATAGACTGGAAGGATTTCTAGGAGTAGGTATAAGCATATGACTAAACAATATTTTTCATATTATAATATTGATGGAATTCCGTTATGGAGGCATAGATGATCTCTATCTCTGGGGTGTTGATGGATTCCCTCCATATATGAGATTTCCTGTATTCATGGGTATAATAGACAATGTGTGAGACACTTAGGGTGAATACTCATTGGGCTGACAAGGGATTTATGGCACATGTTTTTTATTGTCGTGATTTTTTCTATTACCCCATCATGGAGATTGATGTGTCATGCTTATGCCTCAATATGTCTCCTAATACACCTATATAATGGGATGGGTGTAAGAACCTGGTTTTTTCTGTGAAAGACATTGGAATATTCTTGATGATATTCCAGAGCAGAACCTTCAGAAGGCGTGCGATTCCGAGCCCCGGAGTGGCTGGAATTAAATTTTCAGTCCTTTCACACTGGAAACGCCAAATAAATGGGATGACTCCTAAACGGTGATCCAGATCGGAGATCCGAGTATACGTATGGGTCCGGAATGGGGGTTTTACCCTAGGAACGACATAAAACTTGTCGGAACGGGACGTTTGGACCCCTCGATCGCTCTCGGAATGTTAGACGAATAAATTAAATAATTAATTTAATAGTTTAATGGTGAAACTCATGTATCTCTTATACGGTGGCTCGGATTGGAAAACAGAGGCCTCTGTTGAGTTCAGAGCATGCCATTTACCCTAGGAGGGGTATGAGTTTCACGGGCACGGGTCGTTTGTGAAAAATGGCCCCAGGGGCGTTTTCATTATTTGACGGCCTCGGGCACTAAGTTTAATAACTTTTGAATGGAAGTTGGGAATCAAATTCAGAGACCACCGTTGTGCTCGGGAGGTGGTGTTTACCCAAGGTGAGGTTAAATTTCGACCTCTCCAAAAGTTTTGGATGCGAGTTAAAATTGAGGATTAAATTAATTAAAATTTAAGTAATTTAATTTTTCTTTTTAAACCCTTAAACACCCCTTCCCCTTCCCTCTTCTCCCCTAGAGCCAGCAGATCCCAACAATGGAGGAGGAAGCTCTCCTCCATCACCTTCTCCTATCTGGTGAGGTGCGGCTCCGACGAATCACGGTGAAGCTTCGGGCGAAGCCCATCGAGGTAGGGTTCTTGATTAAATTTCTGCACCTTTGTAAATTTTTCCATTTAATTTCTAAATTTTGAAATCGGGACGATGGACAAACGAACATGGTCATCGTCTAGGCTCCGTTCGATTTATCGTTCTTGGGAGTTCTCCGTCCCAATTTTCGGACGTGTCAATTCTCAACGGATCAATGATTTGGGGAAGGCTTTGCAAAGTCCGCATCCTGAGGATCCCAAACCTACATTTGGTTCTGAAATTGGGCCACCGGATCGGTGGCGGCCACCGTCGGAAGTCCCGGCTCCGGCAAGGGTGGTGGCCGGAGGTCGGGCGGAGAGGAGGCTTGCGGCCTGTGCGTGGTGGTTTCCGACCGGGGCAGCTTTGGCGGAGCAGGGGATTAGCCTGGGTGGTGTGCTCGGCCGGCAGAGCGGCGAGCTGGCGGCCACAGTGTGGTCGAGCAGGCAGGGACCCAGGTTCACGGGTGCGACGGCCGACGGGGGTCTGTGGTGAGCGGCGGTGTCAGCGCGGTGCAGCGGGCGTCGGCATGGCGGAGGAAGTTGGAGGCGGCTTCGGTGGAACCAGGCGGAGATGCTGGGGCATGGTCGAGCAGAGGTGCCAGCTCCAGCCGGTGCGGCCAGTGTTGGTGAGGGCTTCACCGAGGAGGTAGCCGAACACGGCTTTTCGCGGTCGGCAGGCGAAGTCCTGAGGCGGTCAGTGCCTCAGGAGCGCGGAGGGAGCAAGGACCCGCCGGATGTGGGTCCTGCTACGCGATGCGGTAGACCGGCCAGATGGCCGGTCCGTGTGGAGGAAAACCGGACCCGGTTAGGCCTGGTGCTAAGGGGCGGGCCGCGGCCAGCGGGCCGCGACAGTTCGGGCCGGACCTGCAGCTAGGCCGCGGGCCGGCCGGGTGAACCGACCCGGTTAGGCCCCCTTACATTCGGGGGGGGGGGGCATATCGTTCAAACGGTGTGTCCGTTTGATGCCCCGTCTGCGAAGATGAGTTCGTATCGACAAGACGCTCTCTTTAATGTGAGTTTCGAGATTTTTGGATTCTATACCCGAAGACGGGTTACTCGAGAGCTTTAATTTAATAATATTAATTTATTATTAAAGTTGCGACAGACGTGGCTCACAATCCAGACATCCATTTGACACGCCATCAGAGGCACTGTGGCCCTGAGGCTGAAACATTCCTTCCAATGATGTTCGGAACCTTTGTGGGTTGGTTTCATTGCTCTGTGGCACGAAACACAATTTGAATAATTAATTAATTATTTAATTAATCAATTATTCTTGCGTCAGACCTAACTCCCGCTTGGGATGTTTGATTTACGCGCTGTCCGCGGCAGCGTGATCCCAGTCCTCGTGTGGACTGTTTGAGGAGCTTTCTGAAGCCTTCGGGTCAGAGATGATGGTGCGGACCCCACGAGGGACATTTGTGTGTTGATGGTGATTATTTCCAGCTTTATCACCGGGTTTCTGATATGGACAAGTGAGCAGTCAAACTTGAGTACTTTTTCGAGAGGATCGTAGCGGTGCAATCCGTCCATTGTGTTTCGGGACCGGGATGCTGGTCCCACGTGGCACCGCTCGTGTGTGGTGCACAGGAATGCATCTTTTTCTCTGAATATCCGTTTCACTCAAGTGAGTTGTGGTTTTGACGTGTTTACCCGAGGGGATCACAATGGTGTGATGTACCTGACTATTTTCGGGGCCGAGGCTTGGGATCACGGGACGTCGTACGGGCGTGAGGCGGTGTTGGTGACTTTTCCATCGAATATCTATTGGATGCGAGTAAGTAGTCTATCTCATGTTTTTTTCTGTGAGGATTACAACGGTACGATCCCTTTGGTTGTGTGGAGCCTCTTGAACGATCTTGTGAAATGTGGAAATGGGAAGGTGCCCCGGGGGGGTTCTTCTACTGTGGTTGTAGTGGACCCTTGGCGTGTGATCGTGTGCACTCCCGTGTGAGTAAAGTAATGCATGAATATATTTGGTTGTTCCTGCCCCAGTCTTTGATGTGGAAAGTTGGAAATGTTATGTCATGCCTTCGCATTGACGTTGGGTGCCATGTGCACAATAGCCTTTGGGATAGAACGTGGTATACTCAGGGAGTATACGGGAGCACTTGTAGGTACATGTGGTTGTTTGTACATGAGAACGTTCGTGTGTTCGGTTGGGGTTTAATTCGGGCCACACGTCATGGGGGCCCCATGTGCGTGCCATGCTATGCTTTGCGTACTTTGACCTCTCGTGACGTAGAGGGTCCCTCGGTTCTCGTTTGTTGACCAGTGGGGTTGATTTTTTCCCCCGGCTCTGTGCTCAATGGTTTAGATCATCAGGGTTGAGTGGTTTCCTCTAGTTTGTTCTGGAGTCGGGTGGTTGCACGATACCCACTCCGTGTTCGGTTGGCCAGTGGTGTACCCTCCAATAGAGATTGCTAGTGAAATTCTGAGTTTTACCCTACAGTGGGGCTGGGTAGTGGGTTACTCATCGACTTCTTCGGGTTTAACCTCCACCAGGGTTGGGCAGTGGGTTGCTCACTGACTTCTAGGTTTTACCCTCCAACAGAGACGGGGCAGTGGGTCACCCGATGCTCTTAGGGTCTACCCTCCAGCAGAGACTGGGAAGGGGGTCACCCGATACACTTAGGGTCTACCCTATAGCAGAGACTGGGCAGTGGGTCACCCGACGACCTATTAGGGTCTACCATCTAACAGGGATGGGCAGTGGGTCGCCCGTCGTCTAGTTCCAGGTCTACCATCCAGCACGGCTGGGTAGTGGGTCTCCTGTCGACTTATTCAAGGTCTACCCTACAGCGGGGCTGGGCAGTGGGTCGCCTGATGATGTATTAGGGTTTACCCTCTAGCAGGGCTGGGCAGTGGGTCACTTGATATCTGTTTATGAATTACCCTCCAGTAGGGCTGGGCAGTGGGACACCTGTTGGCACTCCAGGCTCAGTCCTTTCTACTAGGCTAGTCTATGGCTTTTCTCCGTGATTAGTGGAGTAGGACCCTTGGTTGTACGGGTCAGTGATGGAACGAACTTGGATTTGAGGATACCTCTCGACTGCGGGGCAGTGATGAGGAGTGGTTTAACTTAACCTGAAACTCTCAAGTACGAAGGCTTCTTTCCCCATCGAGACGCATTCTTGTGATGCAATCTAAAACCGTGTGGGCGATTCAGTGCCGCCCAAAGCGGATAGTGTCGTGGTGCGGTGATTGAGCCCCTTGGCTTGCGATTCAGGCCAGACATGCGAGATGCTGGGCATCGATGGAGTTTACTTATGGGACTATTGGAGACTCACTTTTCTTCGGCTGAGCTACGGGATGAAGATCCCCTCATGAAGTTGTTCGGTCTTCTTACTGAGCATAAGGAAATGTATATACCTTGTTTCAGTACCCACCTCTTGGGATTGGTTACTCTCCCTCCAGGAGAGGCGAAGACATGCGGGGTATGCCACGTTCTTTCCGTGTCTAGATTCTCATGGTTGGACGAGTCTACTCTCCTGCTATAGGTAGTGAATACTCGATGAGAAGTTCATCTTCTCACCGTTTCCATCTCCTTGTGTCTAGCCGAGTCTACCTAGTTTCTTTTGTTGGGTTGAGCTGGACTCTCTACTAGTATTCTATTGCACACTCTTTTGTACTCCTTTACTTTTTCTGTGCGCTCTACTGCTCACCCTTCGGTACCTCCTTTGTTGCTCCCTCGAGACTTCGGGGTATCCTACTGAGTATTTTTATACTCACCCCTACTTGGGATTTTCCCGCACTTGGTGTGACCTTACAGACGACGGACAGGTGGAGCGTTACTTCATTGGAGCATAGGATCTTGGGAGTGTGGACCGCGTGTGGTGGTCGTGGCCGAGTTACAGGTGGGAGACCTGTCAGCTGTTTCTTTTTGTTTAACTGTTGCCGGGTTGTGGCACTTTTTGGTTGGGTGTGTGTTTTTCCCCTTTTCTTTTCAGCTTGAACATTGTACTATTTAGAGGTCGATTCACATCTGTGGTTTATACATATAACAATTGTTCTTTTTAGTCTGCTTGTTCTTTATTTTAGTCTGCACTTTTTCATTGAGTGTGCTACGTGTATTTGTATAGGTACTTAGGAAAATGACTCCCCGAGTTATTGTGCCCTCGGCGCTGGTTTCTTACCCCTGGCCTATGGAGGTGGGCCTGGGGTAGTTGCGGCTCGAGCCCGGGTAGGGTCGGGTGATGACAAATTGGTATCATAGGCGTTTCATTCCTTGGGATGCTGTTCGGACGTCCGTAAAATAAAAGGAATTGGTTGGGATATAGGGCAATAGTGTTAATGTTTCTCGAGAGTGGCTCTCAGGCCAGGGAGTCCAGTGATGGTGCGGCGGCTGACTTATCCAATCACCAAGACCCTAATAACCCTCTTATCGACTCGACATGCTGAGACACTTGTTGTTGGAAACATTGGTTTGTGCATCACATAGGATTTGGTCTTTGACTGTCCCTCTTGAGTCATCTCACCATCGTTGTAATTGGTATATACATATATGCTCATCAGACCATGGCACTCCTTGATAATATTCAGGATGTCTCTGTGAGAACAGCCGTCCAGGATACCAGCTTTGCTTCATGACGATGTCCCTGTGAGCTATGAGGCCACAGTCGAGGACCCATCATGTGAGCCTTTTTTTCAGTGTGGGCCGGTAGCAGCACCCCCCACCTGTTGAGCAGCAGACAGCTTCAGCAGAGTAGGCTGAGTTCGAGCGTAGGTTGAGCGCGCTCTGTGAGTTCTAGCGGCAGAGACCGCTAAGGTTCAGTGGTGAGCCATACCCTCAGGAAGCAGAGGTCTGGCTCGAGGCAGTGGTTCGCCTTTTCAAGCTTTTGCAGAAACTGGCAGATCAGAGAGTGGCTTTGGCAGCCACCCTATTCATGGAGCTGCTTGGTGTTGGAGGAGTCTGGTGACTCAGTTTCATGATGAGTCGTTGATTTCGTGGGACGACTTCCAGTTGTTGTTTCATGAAGAGTTTTTTCCCTCCTTCTTGTGCTCCATTCGAATTTAGGAGCTCCTGCAGTTTCAGCAGGGAGGGATGATGGTGGCCGAGTATGCGGCTAGTTTTGCAGGTCGTGCACGCTTTTACCCGGACTTGGTCCATGACAACAATGTATGAGCGCGAATTTTTGAGCAGAGTCTCCGCTGAGAGATTCATTATGTCATATTACCCTTGGGAATTTCTACATATGCCAGGGTGCTAGAGCAGGCGCTGGTGAAAGAGGGTTCCCTGCCACGTTCTAGATTTGGTGGTGGCAGCAGGCACGTTGGAGCCGAGACGTCTGCCGCAGCTAGCCAGCGTCGATAAGCTGGACCTCGACGCAGGTGGATTTCTGACAACTGGACCCTGAGGCACGGTCGTACACCACAGTGGCACTGGAGGGAACCAGTGCAGCCTGGAGAGAGTCAGTGGTATGCTTGCGATGGGCGAGGTCACCTGTCACGGGACTGCGCAACCAGGCATGTAGAGAGCTTCGGGCAGGCAGTAGGTGCACCACCACGACAGAGGAAGTGCCGTGATCGGAGTAGCGCCCAGAGAGGTGGTGCTAGTAGAGGAGAGGGAGGTTCTGGTGGTGGGGGACGACTTTACGAGATCTTCCCACCACCACTAGTCGGTCCACGTCAGGCTCTGGGAGCTGACAGTTGGGACCACAGACAACCGCGAACTTTGGATGTCTACTATCTTTCAGAGCATGAGGTGATAAGAGGTATGCTCTACAACTCTTTTACCTTTTTGCAGTAGAATTGATAGACTCTGTGTCTGAAATGATTTTCTCCTTTATCCTTGTTTGGGATATTACCAGGGTGATGCAGGGCATCAGGTGTAATCCTGTGTTGGTAGAGTATATGGTGTGTAACCTTCCTCTTTAGTCGATGGTTTCTAATCCAACGCTCTCCGAGCGTGTAAGAGTCCTGGTTGAGTGACATCGAATGTGAGATCTTGCGTGACCAGATATCCTTGGGTATTTCACCATATTGATATTCTGAAGGAGGGAATCACCAGACCTTGTTCCAGGTGCGAGCGGTGATTCCAGTCCCAGCGTGCGACGTGGAGGTTAGGTCGGGGAGGTGAGCTACCCCCGAGAGCCTTTGGGCTGTTTGAGACTAAGCAAATGGATGGAGAGGTTCCCTACCTCCTTGCCCTAACCCCAAATTCTAGAGTGGGTGCACAATGTCTCCCACATGGTTTACCTGAAGAGATGTGTTTGTGCTCCTATACACGTCATCAGAAAGGGCAGACCTCGCGTGAACAGATCAATCCTTTGGTCTGTGTGTGGTGGCACAGAGCTGTGTGAGAGTTCTTTTGGGTATGGAAGAGCCGGGTGTGGGCTTAGTACCCTGTGTTGTTCCCTGGTTTTGGTTTTCGGGGATGAAAATCTTGAAGGAGGGAATTATGTAAGAACCCGGTTTTTGCTGTGAAAGACTTTGGAATAATTTTTATGATATTCCAGAGTAGTGCCTTCAGACGGCGTGCTATTCCGATCCCCGGAGTGGCCGGAATTAAATTTTCAGTGCATTTAGACTAGAAACACCAAATAAATGGAATGACTCCTAAACAGTAATCCGGATCGGAGATCCGAGTGTACGGATGGGTCCGGAATGGAGTGTTTACCCGTGGAATGGCATAAAACTTGTCAGCGCGGGACGTTTGGACCCCTCGCTCGCTCTTAGAACGTTAAACAAATAAATTAAATAATTAATTTAATCATTTAATGGTGAAACACAAGTATCTCTTAAATGGTGGCTCGGATTGCATAACTGAGGGCTCCATTGTGTTCAGAGCATTCCGTTTACCCTAGGAGGGGTATGACTTTCATGGGCGCGGGCTGTTTGTGAAAAGTGGCTCGAGGGGCATTTTCGTAATCTAGCGGCCTTGGGTGCTATGTTTAATAACTTTTGAATAGAAGCTCGGAATCAAATTCGGAGACCACCGTTGTGCTCGGGAGGTGGTGTTTACCTAATGGGAGGTTAAATTTTGACCTCGCCAAATGTTTCAGATGCGGGTTAAAATTGAGGATTAAATTAATTAAAATTTAATTAATTTAATTTTTCTTTTTAAACCCTTAAACACCCCTTCCCCTTCCTCCCCTCTTATCCCCTGGCGCCAGAAGCTCCCAACAATGGAGGATGAAGCTCTCCTCTATCACCTTATCCTCTCCGGTGAGGCGCGGCTCCGATGGATCGCAGCGAAGCTTCGGACGAAGCCCATCGAGGTAGGGTTCTTGATTAAATTTCCACACCATTGTAAATTTTGTCATTTAATTTCTAAATTTTTAAATTGGGATGATGGCCGAATGAACACGGTCATCATCCGAGCTCCATTCGATTTATCGTTCTTGGGTGTTCTCCATCCCAATTTTAGGACGAGTCAATTCTCAACGGATCAATGATCGGGGGTAGGCGTTGCGAATTCCGCGTCCCGAGGATCCCGAACCTGCGTTCGGTTCTGAAATAAGGCCACCGGATCGGTGGCAGGTGCCGTTAGAAGTCCTGGCTCAGGAAAGGGCGGTGGCTGGAGGTCGGACGGATAGGAGGATTGCGGCCTTTGCATGGTGGTTTCCGACCAGAGCAGCTTCGGCGGAGCATGGGATTAGCCAGGGGGTGTACTCGGCCGGCAGAGTGGCGAGCGGGCAGCTGCAGTGTGGTCGAGCAGGCAGGGACTGGGGTTCGTGGGTGCGACGACCGACGGGGGTCCGAGGTGAGCGGTGGTGTCAACGCGGTGCAGCGGGTGTCGATAGGGCGGAGGAAACGGAAGGCGGCTTCGGTGGAACCAGGCGGAGACGTCGGGGCGTGGTCGAGCGGAGGTGCTGACTCCAGCCAGTGCGGTGGGCGTCGGTGAGGGCATCACTGAGGAGGTGGCCGACCACGGCCTGTCGTGGTCGGCAGGCGAAGTCCCGAGGCGGTCAGCACCTCGGGAGCACGGAGGGAGCAAGGACCCGCCAGATGCAGGTCCTGCTGCGCGACGCGGTAGTCCGGCCAGAAGGCCGGTCCGCGTGGAGAAAAACCGGACCCACTCGGGTCCGGTGATGAGGGGTGGGCCGCTGCAGTTCAGGCCGGACCCGCGGCTGGGCCGCGTGCCAGCGGCTCAGACCGTGCCGGCCGGGTGAACCGGCCCGGTTAGGCCCCCCATGCATTCAGGGGGCCATATATTTCAAATGGTGCGTCCGTTTAACGCACTGTCTACGATGATGAGTTCGTATCGATGAGGCTCTCTTTTTAAGGTGAGTTTTGGGATTTTTTGATTTTGTGCCCGAAGACAGGTGACCCGAGAGCTTTAATTTAATAATATTAATTTATTATTAAAGTTGCAAAAGACGTGGCTCGCGAGCCAGACGTCCGTTTGACGCGCCATCGGAGGCACTGTGGCCCTGAGGCTGAGACGGTCCTTCCAATGTGGTTCGGAACCTTTGCGTGTTGGTTTCGTTGCTCTGTGGCACGAAACACAATATGAATAATTAATTAGTTATTTAATAAATTAATTATTCTTGCATCGGACCTAACATCCGATTGGGATGTCCGATTGACGTGCCATCAGCGGCAGTGTGATCCCAATCCTCGTGCATACTTTTTGAGGAGCTTTCCGAAGCCTTCGGGTCAGAGACGATGGTGCGGACCCCATGAGGGTCGTTTGGGCGTTGATAGTAATTTTTTCCAACTTTATCACTGGGTGTCCGTTTTGGACAAGTGAGTAGTCGAACTTTTGTACATTTTCAAGATGATCGCAGCAGTGTGATCCGTCTGTTGAGTTTCATGACCGAGATGTGGGTCCCACGTGGCACCGCTCATCTGTAGTGTGCCAGAATGCATATTTTTCTCCGGATGTCCGTTGTACTCAAATGAGTAGTGCTTTTGACGTGTTTTCCTGAGGGGATTACAATGGTGCGATGCACCCGACTATTTTCGGGGCCGAGTCTTGGGATCACGGGACGCCATACGGGCATGAGGCGGTATTGGTGACTTTTCCGTGGATATCCATTGGAGGTGAGTAAGTAGTCTATCTCGCATGTTTTTTCACGAGCATTACAACGGTGCGATCCGTTTGGTTGTGTGGATCCTCTTGCTCGATCATGTGAAATGTGGAAATGTGAAGGTTCCCCAGGGGGGGTTCTTCTACTATGGTTGTAGAGGACCCTTGGCGTGTGATCGCGTGCACTCTCGTTTGAGTGAAGTAATGCTTGAATAGATGTGCTTTTCCGTGCCCGAGTCATTGAGGTGGAAAGTTGGAAATGTTACGTCACGCCTTCGCGTTGACTTTGGGTGCCATGTGCACGATATCCCTTGGGCTGGAACGTGGTATACTCTAGGAGTATACGGGAGCACTTGGAGGTACATGTGGTTGTTTGTACCTAAGAACATTTGTGCGTTTGGTTGGGGTTGACTTGGTTCCACACGTCGTGTGGGCCCCATGTGCATGACATGCTCTACTTTGCATACTTTGACCTCTCACAACGTAGAGGGTCCCTCGGTTCCCGTTTGATGACCAGCGGGGTTGGGTTTTTTCCCCGACTCTGTGCTCGATGGTTTATATCAGCAGGGATGAGTGGTTTCCCCTGGTTTGTTCCGGAGTCATTTGGTTGCACGATACCCACTCGGTGTTTGGTTGGACAGTGGTGTACCCTCCAGTAGAGATGGCTAGACCAGTTATGAGTTTTACCCTCCAGTGGGGCTGGCCAGTGGGTTACTCATCGACTTCTTCAGGTTTACCCTCCAGTAGGGCTGGACAGTGGGTTGCTCACTGAATTCTAGGGTTTACCCTCCAACAGAGACTGGACAGTGGGTCACTCGACACTCTTAGGGTCTACCCTCCAGCAGAAACTGGGTAGTGGGTCACCCGATACACTTAGGGTCTACCCTCCAGCAAAGACTAGGCAGTGGGCCACCCGACGACCTCATAGGGTCTACCCTCCAGCAGGGCTGGGCAGTGGGTCGCCCGTCGTCTAGTTCCAGGTCCACCCTCCAGTAAGGCTGGGAAGTAGGCTACCTATCGACTTATTCCAGGTCTACCCTCTAGCAGGGTTGGGCAGTGGTTCTCCTGATGATGTATTAGGGTTTACCCTCCAGTAGGGCTGGGCAGTGGGTCACCCGATATCTAGTTAT
This sequence comes from Viscum album, assembly GCA_963277665.1. NCBI lineage: Eukaryota > Viridiplantae > Streptophyta > Magnoliopsida > Santalales > Viscaceae > Viscum > Viscum album. Next base: position 1,811,583,752 of record OY728129.1, on the reverse strand, counting down.
AAATTACCCTACAGCAGGGTTGGGCAGTGGGACACCTGTTGGAATTCCAGGCTCAGTCATTTCTACTAGGCTGGTCTGTGGATTTTCTCCGTTATTACCGGAGTAGGACCTTTAGTTGTACGGGTCAGTGATGGAATGAACTTGGCTTTGAGGAGACCTCTCGACTATGGGGTAGCGACAGGGTGTGGTTTGACTTAACCCGAAACTCTCAAGTATGAAGGGTTCTTTCCCCACTGAGATGCATTCTTTCAACGCGATCTAAAACCGTGCGGGTGAGTCAGTGCCACCCAAAGCAGATAGTGTCGAGGTGCGGTGACTGAGCCCCTTGGCTTGGGGTTCGGGCCAGACGTGCGAGATGCTGGGCATCGATGGAGTTTACTCCTGGGACTGTTGGAGACTCACTTTTCTTGGGCTGATCTATGGGATGGAGACCCCCTTACGACGTTGTTTGGGCATCTTACTGAGCATAAGGATATGTATATACCTTTTTCCAGTACCCACTTCTTGGGCTTGGTTACTCTCCCTCTAAGAGAGGCGAAGACGCGCGGGGTATGCCACATGCTTTCCGTGTCTAGCTTCTTGTGGTGGGACGAGTATACTCTCCTGCTATAGGTAGCAAATACTCGACGATAAGTTCATCTTCTCACTGTTTCCAGCTCCTTATGTCTAGAAGATTCTACCTCATTTCTTTTATTGGGTTGAGCTGGACTCTCTACTGGTATTCTACTGCACTCTCTATTGTACTCCTTTACTTTTCCTGTGCGCTCTACTGCCCACCCTTCGGTACCTCCTTTGTTCCTCCCCTGAGCCTTTGGGGTATCCTACTGAGTATTTCTATAATCACCCCTGATTGGGCTTTTCCTGCACTTGGTGTGCCCTTGCAGAAGACAGACCGGTGGAGTGCGACTTCAGTGGAGCATAGGAGCTTGGGAGCTTGGACCGCGTGCGGTGGTCGTGGCCGGCTTCCAGGGGGAGACCCGTCAGCTGTTTCTTTTTTTTACATGTTTCCGGGTTGTGGAACTTTTTGGTTGGGCGTGTGTTTTTCCCCTTTTCTTTTCAGCTTGTACTTTGTACCGTTTAGAGGTCGATGCACACAAGTGGTTTATACATATAGCAGTTGTTCTTTTTACTCTGCTTGTTCTTTCTTTTACTCTGCACTTTTGCATTGAGTGTTCTGCATCTGTGTGTACAGGTACATAGGCAAAGGCCTCCTCGATTTATTATGCCTTCGGCGCTGGTCACTAGCCCCTGGCCTATGGAGGCGGGCCTGGGGTAGTTGTGACTCGAGCCCGGGTAGGGTCGGGTCATGACAATGGGAGACTACATCCCCTGATTCAATGAGGTACCAACATGTGTATATACTAATTCATAATTCTATTGTGGTTAAGAAGACTCCATTTTGATTTAATATAGTTATATGGGATACTACTACAAAGAATGTAGGATCGTAACTTATAAAACCCATTAGGGTGGCATCACATGTAAAAAAATCAAATAGAGAAGAATAATTTCCATGATATATAATTCATGTCATGTTCACTATTTTTTCTAAACCAAATGGATAAATTAGTTCTTGAATGTGAAACTACTCATGCATTCATATGTTTTCCATTGGGGGATATTTGCAGAAAAAGAAACCCCTAACGATTAACAAATAATCTCAATTATATTGGAAGGTGATCACTATGGTGATTTTTCAATGATTCTTTGGAAACCACACAGCTTGATAGGATAGGAGGTCAAGGTTAGTAACCCAATTTAGGGGGTTATGTTTTACCCTATGACCCTATTTTTGACTTATGTTATGTTCATAAATCCTTCCTAATCCCAATATGGGACCGGTTATACCCTATAATAGGAGCCTACAATTAGAATTTTTGTGTGAACATTCATATCATTTGCACACATTAAATTAATGTGAACATCTATATAATTAATTTGTTCCCCATAAATGGAAAAACATTAATATATTAGTAGCTATTAATATTTTTTATTATGTTGTTATGATTTATTTTAGTGAAAAATGGTTTAAATAAACACAAGGTGAAACTTTGGATATTATAACAAACTCTAATGGTAGTTACTATTCTAATTTTGGGATTGGTACAGTGATGGAGAATTCTACATGTCCTCTTTAAATGAATAAAAACCCACCTAGTATGGTTCCCCAATACGGGAAACATCAAAACTTTTACATTTATGTGAAAATGAATGATACATGACGTTTAATGGTTTTTAATATGGATGAACATGTGATGGATTCCTAATAGTAGTTTTTTTCTAACTTATGCAGGAATGTAACATTATAATTGGCCTCAATGGTAATTTAGTTCAGTGAGATTGAGTTATTATTATAAAGAATATAGACCTATAATTTTGGGTCACATAGATGATATGTCCAAATTAGGATGAGAAGAAAGGCTCCAGAAAGAATATAGACATCTAGGTGGGGGTGATAAATTATCTGGAAAATGGACCAAAAAGGATGGTAATGGGTTGTCGATCTTGGGATTTAAAATCAAAGAGGCATACAACATATCCTATTGAGATGAGAAATAAATCCAACATAATTTGCTAGATATTAAATAAAATACTTAATAATGTGGATAAAATGATTAACTTTAATTAAAATAGTTACATTATTTTCCCGTGTATCTCATCCCATGTGATTTATGGTGGGTTTGAAAAAGTGACACTATAGAATAAGATACATTTTCTGATTGGATTTAAATGAGGATTGCCTATTTGATATGGCCATGAATAATTCAGTCCCTATTTGTTGATGGACAACAGAGTGGACACAAAATATAGAGAGGCATTTGTTTCATTCATGGAAGGCTATGAGATTACACTACCGGGGATACCCTGCGTAAATCTACTCTCTGTATTCATATTGATGGGAAAGTGGATATGTCATCCAAAACAATTATATAATGCCTTAAAAAAAGATTTATACACTAGATGAGGTCACTCTCCATCTTCCAATCTTTTTCAAAATCTTATATTTATCTATAAAAATGTAATGATTGGAAAATAAAATGCAAGAATCTATTAATCTCAAATTACGTTGTTGGAAGAAAATAGAATATATGATCCATTACCTAGATTTAGAATACTCATACCAATACCTCAAGTATTTGGGACCTTTTTACAATGGGGATTAATGATTTTAAATAACTTGGTGACCAGATAAATTTAGGAGTACAAGTTTTTGAGAACCTTTACTAAGAAAATTCATATTCAAAGGTTGTATCATTAGTGTTTTTAATACATATGCGACATTAATATGGAGAACATGTTAGTAGACTTATTTAAGTTCTCAAATGGGATATATAAGAAATGAAAGATATATTTTTTTCATAATATTTATCCCTATGATATTGGTCAACTTGGTGGAAGCCTATGGTGATGGTTCACTTAGATGAGAAACCCTAGATGGATGGTTTCTTGGTCGGAAAGTCCTAGGGTATTGGTCCCCCTGGTGGGGGACCAGGGGTTGTATAATTCCAATGTGATGATAAGTGGGAAGGTGGTCTCCTATGTGATGAACCTTGGTCAGTTAGTCTCTCATGTGGGGATCATCAAGTGTTTTTTATCCATTGACGAGCCCTATGTGGTTTGTCTCCCAAGTGTGGGCTTCAAATAATATCTTACTTGAACATAAATTATTTTGAATATGTACTAGATTATTGTAGGCTATATTGTGGATGTATTTATTTCCATGTTTAGGAGCCTCTATTTAGAAATATATATCATCAATAAATTGGAAACTCATGTACTATATAGAGGGAAAAGGGGTTGATTTTTTAACCAACACAAGGGTATGGATGGAGGAGATATGAGATAGTAAGGATGTGAAGGCATATAATTTGGGTGATGCAGAATGGGAATATGATTGAGACTTACAAGTGGTAGGCCATGTGACCTTATATGACCTAGATGAGTTAGTTATAATTTCTAGAGGGGACACAATTGATCGAGGTCGGGAGAACACATAAGGAGTGTGAAAGGTCAGGCTAGTGACTGCTGGAGATTCACATCCTTCAAAATTTTCCCCATTTTGTCTAAAAACAGGAGAACTATAAATATTTTATATTAATAATTGAAATTAAAATATTATTAAAAATATCTTCAATTTAATTATACAACATGGGTTTTTATTTCTGTAATATTAAAAGGATCATATTGACATTGATTATATATATTGTGATGAATCATATTTATATTTTTATAAGTTACTTTATTTATCATATTTGGGGTTTGTAAATTGTATGAAAATATTATATATAAAGGTTCCTTGATATATTATGGGTTACATTATGTGATTCTTCTTTATGATGCATGATTATTTTCAGTATTTTTATTTGATTCTGTTTTATTTATCACCATCATTTCATGAAATTGGTTGTTGGGGGTATCTAAGTTGTAAATCTAGCCATGAGACAAAAACTATATTATAATTTTGATTTTTATATTATTCTAGTAATTTAACATTCTCTACATTGTGGATATTGAAAATCAATCTATCTAGAATGAAGAAACTAGGTTTTATGTAGTTGAGTCTGATCAGCCATTCCAAATAGCTAGAATCCATTAATGGGATGACCATGATTTTCATCAAGGTTCCAATGTTTTCCAATTTTGATTTAAATTTTATTATTCCATGATATATGTGACTTTATTATTGCATAATAACCATCATCTTATTATTTTCATAAATAATTTCATTTAAATAGTTATTTATTTATATTAGCAATTATGTTTTCATTGATTTTTTCAGTTATTGTTTTTGTGTGTTTGTTATTATGATATTTCTATAAACCTATGAAAATTATTTCATTATGTCATTGAAAATATATTTATCTTTTAATTGAATGGATTCATTGATATTATTAATGATTCTTTATTTTTTACCTTAAAATCATTTAATTTATTTCAATCTAAAATCCATGATATATTTATTTATGTTTTCTTTTTTCAAATTTGAAACTATTTCATTTCATCATGTGCCATTTGAACTTATAAATCCTTAAATAGTTTTTATTTTAAGATTTTAGTATTATATATTTATTAAGGAGTGGTTTTTAAATGGGTATTTCTAGATATAATATTTATCCTAAATGAAAATAAAGCAGTTACATTTAAATTATAAAAATTCCTCAGATGGATTTATTTTTATTTGTTATATAGAGAGGTAAGGAGGATACCTATTGGGAACTATTTCCAAAATACTTTATTTTATTTTTTAGTTCACATAATTCTTTTATTTATTGGATTATTTTTTCTTCGTTTTAGTTTGTTGGTGGGGGAATGTGACGATCATTCCATTTATATATGGAGATATATGTTTTTGAAATTAGTAGGCATCTGATTATGTTATTCATTTATATTTCATCCTATTTATTATAAAACATGTTAATCCCAATATTTAATATTTTATTTATTATATTTTCAATAATTCATTGGTTCATGTGTTAATGTGTAACAATATATATGTTTAGATATTTTGGATGTTTTTATTATTTTCTTATATTAGAAATAATTTTATTTCACTTTTATAACATGACCTATTTATATTCAAATGGAAAAAATATATTTGAGTCATGTGATCCTTTGACATACAGAGGTTTCATTCCAGACATCTAGTTGGTAGTCAATTTAATTCTCCCATTTTATCATGTGACATCAAGACCAAAGATATTTACATTATTTACCAAGTTGTTTTTGTCATTAAATGGTGATCATGATCATTCCATGTACGTTATTATATGCCAACTCAGGTTCTATGGTAGTTTTTCCAATGTTGAGTTGTGAAAAACATGAATAAGATCATTGTAATGATTATTTTATTTTTAGTTTTATGTATTCTCGGTGATATGAACCATATGTATTAAATGTTTCATGTGAGAAATTTTGTTTGTTAAATGTTATATACTTATGTTTGTGTTACCAAGGGTTTTGCAGATATATGAGTTTGAAATTTGAACATTGAATTGATTTTTTCTAGACACGATTAGTAAATATTATGTTATTTTTGTTTTATAATCAAATTTTATAGGTAATTATGAGAAACTAAATTTATTTAAATGAAAATTGTAATAAACCCATGGCCACAAATTTTACGTGCATCATATTAAAAACTATACCTATAAAATGCTTCTAGTTCTTCGAAAAATAAAATAGGATATGCATAGTTATAGAATGATTTTACATATCATACTATAAAAAAATGAATAATAAAATATTCTAAATTCCTAAATTTTTGTCCCTTATTGCCCTTAATTTCCAAAATTCCATTTTTTTACACTATTATGTTGAATTTATGTGATTTATAGTTTCTAATAATGTAATTTAAATTCGAAAAATCTAGTTTATCATGATGAAAATTTGATAAAAAATTTCATTTTGGGTGTTAGTTTCTATAATTTTCATTCTCTGTAATCAATATTTTAAAATATTATTATAAATGTGGCATTACAATTTGTATCAAACAATGTTAAAATAAAATTAATTGAAACATTTCAGTGTATTTCTTATTCAGTATAAAACAATTTCCTTGGTAGTCTTTAATGGTTTTTCTTTCTAATGTATTTGATTTATTTATAATCAATAAGTTGTTTTAGTGGTCAATAATGAGTTTTTTAAAAAGTGGTATTTATGAAATTTCATTATTAACTATTTTAAATATAAATTTTTTTAGTAGTTCAACCAATTAGGTTTACAATTTTTCTCTTATGTATTGATATCATAAATTTTATGGTTTCCTCACATTTTTCATATTTAAAAGTTAAATATTCACTAATTTCATGTTATAAGTGGATTTTTCATGTTACTTGTAATCTTTATTGTTCTTAAAATTGGTGTTAATTTTTAGTAAATGTTTTATAAGTGTCTTCAATTTTTTATTATTTTAGAGTATACCCCAAGTCCACTCAATATAGAACATTTCATGGGATCAATTGGTGACCCTCTGCAATTGATACAACTTGTTTATCATATTTTTTTCATATCAATTATTCTTTATACTATAGATTATATCATCTAATTTCATCTAATATAACTCAACCGATTTAATTCACTCAATGGAATTAATATTTCTTTCCTCTTACTTTACATGGGATGTAAGGTTCCAAAAACATTATTTGTTTCCTGATATTTCGAATACCTAAATTCGTATATATATTCTAGAGTATCTTTAGATCTTGTTTTACATGATCAATGATATTTGGCCTCGAGGGAAGTGGTGGACAGCCATTATTTAGAATAAACCATTAAATTATGTTTAAAAAGATAATTTTAAGGCATTATTTGAAAAATGATATAATATTTAGAGCAGAAACGTATTTATTATAATGAAATTATATTACATCGATCAAATGTAAATGCCAATATTGGATTATTTTTAATGATTTGATGTGAAACAAAAAAATTATATAAACTAGTACATGAATAATTTATGATATCATAATGTTTTGAAATATTTAATCATCTAGATCAACAGATAATAATGTCTACATTTATCATATCTTTCAATATAGATTTAATTAAATAAGACGTTAGTGTTGAGGAACTATTTTCACCTGTTATCAAGGTGACCCTTATTTTCTCTATAAGAAGGACAGGGAAAGAAATTTTAATATTGGAATGATGAATTAGAATGAATTCGCCCTTATGTATCAGGGAATTTACAAAAAATATCAATTATTCTATCTTTATATTTCTAGTAATACATTCTTGACATTATATTAATGTTGAAGCTAAGTTGTAAGAATATTTCATGTCCAAAATCACAATTAAATGCCTTATTGTTGGATATCTATGTTATATATGATAAATTTTTAATAAAGGAGTCTCATTAAAAAGGTAAAAATATACCTTTTCATTCTAATTATCTCCATGATCAACCTACTGAACATGATTTTAATTAAGTTCTTTTTATGATACATTATATTTTACTTTTTCTTATCTTATGTAGAAATATCCAATTTTCATTGATTTAATGTGGTGATCATTGTTGGTAATATATTTTTTAGGAATATATTTCTACTGAAATTCTTGGACCATATTATTGGAGGGTAATTTTGGTAGCTCTTATAAATTATTGTTGATTTTTGTTTAAGAGTTAATTATTATTTGTTGATATCATTGATTAATTATGGATAGTTCCAATAGAAAATATAAAGGATCCCTGCTAGTTGGGAATTTAATAATTTACAATCTCTTCTACCAAAACATTAGGAAAAAATAATTGGTATTTAATAATAGTGTATAAGAATAAAACTCGATATAGTAGAGATACCTACATAGGTTATCATGTTCCTAAAATTAGGTAATACTAAGATAATTCTATTTATTATCATGAGAATAGATGTATGCAAACTTGAGTAGTAGAGGTATGCATTATTTAACATAGCCATTCCCTACGAACGAACATGGATTAATTAAATTTTGAGTAATCCTATGTAATATAATCTAAATTACCTTAATGTTTGTAAAATAAGATTGATATTATAGTGAGAGAAACACACTCAACCTCTACACTGATGATAAGGAACCTGGTATCTAGTTTCCGCCCATGATATTTCCCTGAGGTCATTAAATGTGTTAATGTTTTGTAACATACATATTCATGTGTCATGGATTCCACACATATTAAATGTCATGTATTGCATTTGAATGATAATCCAAATATTTCCTTTGGTCAATAATTTTTGCAATGGATTTTTTTGAAGAAAGGGATACAGTGAGGAGAATTATAACACCTAATTGTATTATGTTAATAATATTCTACAAAATTATTAGCATATTTAAATTTTTAATGTTTATTTATTTATTATAATCTATGTAGAAAAGCTACACATCCTAAGTTCATGTAAAACGGGTTGTGTGACACATTAGCATATATTTTCCAATTCATATCCACAAGTATGAATTATTTAATCATCTTTTTAAGTGTAATGTTGTGGGAAATTTTAGTTGTGTATGTTTTATTATGATTGAAGCTACCTGAATTACATAAATATCAATTGGAATAAACAATAAATAATTTCTAAATAATCAAATACTACATAATCATTACAAATAAAATTAGAATAGAATGAGAATATAGTAGTGTATTGTGATTGTATTTTTTATTTAATTTCATGTATGATTCCATTCATCTAATAATTCTTTGAACAATTACTGTTTAATTCCATGTTCTCTATTAGGTCACTCTTAAAAATCTAGGAGAGATAATTAGCCTCTTGTACTTTCTATAATAACTACACTAAAAATATTTTTTTCTTAAATGTCAAATACATTTTCATTATTCTCCCTAGATAGTATTGCAATCAACCATACATGGACATAAAAAATGTTTGGTATTTGATTATAATTTTCTATCATTATTTCTCTCCATTATGATCATATAATATGAGGTAACATTAGAAAATAATTTACAATATAAGTAGTATATATGAATAATTTGACTCACTCAAAAATCATTTATAATCAAATATAAAATCTCAAAATTATACACTAGAAACTTATCATCACATTATCAAGATGAAAAAATAGAATACAAAAGAAATAACATATATAGTATATTTTTTTCTATATACCAGAAACTTCTATAGTATCTATTTGAAACCCCCCTTCTCTAAGAATTTATTTTGGAATTCTCAAACCCAGATCTAAACACCTACTTCGTAGGGGAGAATAAATAAGTAGTTTCTCCTTATATCCATGACCATTCAATTGATATATTGAGGGAATATATTTCTCTACATGAATAACATAATTCATTCCCACTGTGAAGTTCCACTCCCGTTTCCTATTCAGTTTATAATATTTCTCCCCTATAAAGTCTTCTACGATACAAAGATGTTAATTAATTTCATTATTTTGTTATGATTTTTTTTATATGAATCATTTTGTCACCATTACTCAATCCATGTTATTTATATGGAATATTCCTTGATTAATGTGTTTCTCATTATATCTTCTATATTAATCTATTTGGTTATTTTCCAGTTATTTGGGGTGGTATGAACACTTAGAGAGTACCACTAATACATCACTAAAATAACTATAATATTATTTTATTATGTATATTTTGTAGTTGGCATAGATTGATGTAAATGTTACATTAGTTTTAAAATGTTTCCCCAATTCAACCTCCTATTGGTTATATTGTAATAATCATATTTCACACATTGTGATGTCAAAGTGAATCATCCCTAGGATATATTATAGATATATAACATGGATTAGTATTTCAAACATGGAATTGAATTTAATTATTCTTATATGATTACTTAGTTATAAAATTAAATTCATTTCCAATATGTATAATAAATGGAACTAGAAACACCCAACGATTACCACATCTATAACAAGATTTAGGCCTACTATCCAAATGTATGTGGTCACTAGGTAGTTTCTACAAAAATGTTTTGGAACACATATTGGCGTTGAGGATGGGAGATCGCGATCATTTTCACATAATAGGAGGAATTATTTCATACTTTGCAACTCTGTTACATATTTAAATCGTGTATATAAATCCTTCCAAATTCCAATTAGTTAAACATTTCCCAATTTCTATTAGAAATTTATAAATGGAATTTTTTTATGGGGAACATCTTCATATAGTAGATGTTCTCAAACAATAGAACCATTAGTTTGTATCATTTTTTCTCCATTAAGGAAGCTATTTTTGTGTATCATAGTTTCTCTAAAACTTTTTATCATTTACATTTTAATTTATAATTTTAAGAAACAATAATTTAAAGAAACACATATAGGAATAATATAGATTATAGTCATCAAAGAAGGTGGTATTTGGATTATTATCAGAATTGGAGTTGTTACGGGGCTTCCTATATATCCTCGTGAAACAAATCTGAACCCATATAATTCAGTTTCACTAAATAAGACATAATATAACTTTTATGATCATGTGATAAGGACATACCTATATTGTGTAATGTCATGTAGAAAGTATGACTTGGATAAAAATAAGTAGAAATGGTTTTTATATGTAATATTCATGAATGAACCTTTTTGGTTTTACACAAGGGGAATATAATCCTACATGATTAATAGAGGAGTGATGTTGTTGGGTTTGAAACATGGAGAGTCATCATATATATCCTATTAGGTCAACGTCAATGATCATATTGATCATTATATGGATCATTATTAAATAAATTGAGGATGTATATTATGAAGAATGGGTTTAAACCTAAGGAGGAGGTCCATTACTGATTTAGGGATTAAACCTAAAGAGGAGGCCCATAATGGTGCATTTATATCATGAAAGTGATCTGATCACAACATATCTATAATCCTATGTTAGTCAATCTCAATTTGAGATAAAATAGACAATGGAATAACAATCACATTTCACTAATTCATAATTATATGGAAAATATACCTTATGGGGAAGCCCATATTTAATTTATTTACTCATTTAACGATAGATGTGAAGTGATGGAGGGATATGACATCCTACAAAAGGCTTGTATCTTAGACAAAACTAGAATAAAAGTGTTACTTTCTCCCCAAAAATTGTAGGAAGGGAGAGTGGTCATATTGGGGTTTACTGAAAAAATGACTTGGGGCTTACCATAGCAGTAATTCTCATTTTTATCTTCATGTTTTTTTTATAAACATGGTTTGGGATGATGCATCCTTTGATTAGAAAACCTACAGTAGGGATGTTGTATGTTTGCTTCACATTTTCGAAATCGTGTGGGATGTTAAATTAATTTTATGAAAATAGAATATTCCCACCACTACCTTTAGGATTGGTGTCATTGTAACCAATGGAATTTATGATTTTTAATATCCTAACTCCCCCATTTATTAGATATTTTTTTGAAGTGCATCATTTACTATGGTAAATCAGGATAAAAGGGGGGGGGGTTCTTAAATGGATTCCATTCCATTAAAATATAAATCTATCGGTTATGGTGGATTCCTTTGTTACGGAATTCACAAATAATTGGCTTGGGTAAATAAGGATTTCATTTATAGGAAAGAAACTACCCTTGATGAATAAAATCTATAAAGGGAAATCGTGGGTGGATGGCAGTTATGGTGTAATGTCTTGGAAGGATGGATTAAACAGTGGGAAGACATGTTTTGTTGGTTTATATTGTTGGAACCCTATAGAAAATTACCACTAAGGTGGGATTCCTTGAGTGGAAAATTGTTAAGTTGGGAATCCTACGCCTATTGGTCACCTAGGTGAGCAACCCCTTCTAGGAGGGTCCCCTCGGTGAGGGAAAATGGGTGGATAATCACTAAAATGGTTATCACAAGGAAGTTTTCCACTAAGTTAGATATCCCCTGGTAGTAGGTCTCCCATGTAAGGGATTACATGTATTTTTTACCTAGGTAATTATATTTTATCACCCCATAGTACATTAGATTATGGGAATATGTGAATGAGATTTAAAGAATACATTAGGGAGATGATGGTTCCCTGATCGAAGCATCACTTATATGATTTATCACACTTCTAGATGTGGTAAATTCATGTGTTATGTGGTTTCCAATGAAAAAAAAATAAATCTATAGAATATAAAGGTTTTTGTTTCTAAAAAATTAATTGGAAGTCATTGCGATGCAACTAAAGAGATGTTGGGAATTAAAAAGATGGATATCCCAATGAAATGACTCTAATACCCCATTTCAAATGGTCAGATGATAAATTTCCTCTTTTTTATCATACCAATAAGATCATGGAAACTTATGTAGCTATAAAAACAAATTATTACCATTCATATGAATGGTTACTTTTGTTAACAACATTCTAACATTGATTCCTATGCATGTCCTCTCTATTAGCAACCCATAGAAGGGAACTACCATAAATATAGAAAATATCATGTCTTCCTTTCCTTAGGATACCAACCAATTGGGGATATTCATTTGGGCCTCATTTAAATTCATTGATTGGGATATTGAGGTGGGTGACTCTGGCCTTATCAGTGTTAATTTTACTATTTAATCCATGCAAGATTACCCCTCCTGGAAGATTACTAAAGGAAAGTTCTAATGTGAAAGATTCATTTGAGATAGGAATGGTGATATTTGATAGGATTAGACATGTTAAAAAATGTTGTTATCCAATATTTCCTATTGTAGGATGTACCACATAGAGGACGTACAGGATCACTCCCACTGGTTGGTTGGAAGCGGTGACATCAATCTGTTGTAGGACACATCGGTGCCAGGGAAATTTAGCAATGAAAAATATAAGTCTATCATTTTTGGCCAGGGGTGTTCAAGATGAGTGGGATTTAATGATATAGTTTAATCTGTTACTGCCTAAGATGAATATTTTTATCTGTAAAATTAGAAACCAAGCCCTCCCGATGGAAGAAAATGTAAAATAGAATGAGGTGAATTTGGCCTCACAGTGGTTGTGTTGTGACACACCACAGCTTGAATCCACAGAGCATATTTGGGTTCATAATGAATTTTCAATAGAATTATGGGAGTAATTAGGTATTAATATTGACATCACCAATCATGGTTCCTTTTATGAGTTACTAACCAATAGGTTTCATGGTACGACGAATCAAGATTACAAAATGATTACATATGGCCTCATATTGTCAGCCATATGTTGTAATCTATAAGAGGCTCGAGAAAGGGGGAAAGAATGATCAAGGTGATAAGAAACATTCCATAATATGTGAAAAAAGGTTATAGATGCAATTTTGGGTTATATTTTAAGAGGGGGGTGGTATCCACCCACCCTACCCATATTTATCAGTAGGCTAGAGGTGAGTTTTGTCTAATCTCAAAACAGTATAGGTAGATGGGCCAGTTAGATTCGACCAAGTAGAGGAGTGAAACTAAATTTATATGGTCTGTATAAGTATGGAGATATTAGGGGAGGTAGTCTGGTTAGAGATTGTATAGGTTTAGTTATTTTGATCTTTAGTGTGTTACAAGGGTCTGGCAGTTTTATTGGTTCATGAATTAGAGCTTTTTAATTGAGCATTTTACTGTTCCATAGTTTTGATATATTAGTGGATGAAATTGAATTGTACTATGAAACATTGGTATGAAACCATCCAGGGAAAGAGGACCCTTATTGATTGTTGGTCAACTATGTTAGAAAATGTAAGCTACTGATTAACTATGGTTTTTATATTGTACATGAATGGGAAGAATGGAATTTAACTGCTAATGGGTAAGCTCATGAAGTGTGGTCTATGGATAATCCTATTACTTACAACATAATGGGATCCTTTACCATTGCATGTAAACACATTAGACATGGATATTCACTCATAATCCATAAATTTAGACCTCCTTTAGATGTGTTTTTTCCTCTTAGCGGTTTCATTGTATTCCTTAATGATTTTTAGTCTATGTAGTGAGAAAGGGGTAGATTTATAGGAAACATTTATTGTATCTATGTATTAAGATGAGTGAGGTAGGTGGTGTAAGCAAGTGAGCTGGGTGGGTTTTTGTGATCCATAGGGACTTGAGAGAATCCCGATTTGATGACAATGGATAACCTATGGGAGACAAGCCTACTGACCAAAGGGGACATGGGAAGAGCATCCCTAGAACTCAAAGGTGTCCCAAGAGTTTGAATTTTTTTAAAATTTTAGTATAAAAATAGAGAACCAACCCCCCCCCCCCAATAATGGTATTCTGTCAGACTAATATGGTTAATATAATGAGGTCACTCCTTCCCATATGGCGTGATACATTTGTAAAGGCCACTAGATTACCCACTTAGGTTTTTGATGTGAGACACATGGTTTAGTTTAAATGTTCTACATTTAAATGGATATGGGAGGTACACTAATAGGTCTAGGTGTTGTGTGATGGTAGGGTATGGCATGGTGACCGACCCAAAATACGGATGGTTCCCCATCATCTGAGTCAATGATTATCTTCCTCATTTTCCATTTACTTCCTTCACTAATCTAAGGTGGAAGTTGGTGGTCTTTCTCTTTATCATCCCCACCCTAGAGAGCGTGACTTAGTGAAACTAAAAAAAGAATTCATTAGAGGGGTTATTTTTGTGATTATAGATGGTTACATCCCCCACTAAATAGTTTAGAAGTAGTTACATGAAATCCTCTTTAAATAGGTTGTCTTATAATGTTAGCAGTGATTTTAATGAAGAGCTGTAAAGGCATCACATAAAATAGAGGTAGGAATTTTCGGGGGGGGGGGGGGGGGGGTGTAAACCAACTATAGTTCGACCCAAAAAAATTACAAGACCTATGTTTTTAAGATAGTTTATAATTTTTTTATGAAACCATTTTAGAGGCGGTCAGAAAACCGCCTCTAATGTTTTTATTAACATACACGAACAACTTATTCCACTCCCAAATATGCCCTCTCCCCCATAACGGTGAGCCATAAGTGCACTCCACTTGTAACCCCTACGTGCACATCTTCCCTTTCTCCCATGGTGAATAATTATCAAACCCATCTCCCTATATGCTTGCGGCTACCCCTCCCCCTCCACATGCCACACTATGAATAAACCGCTTACTTGGGATTCGAACTTGGGCTTCCTAGTAATACACATTACACCTCTACCACTCCTCGAAATTAGTTTTTTCTTTATATTAGGAAGATCCTATAATATATATATATATATATATTATTCTGATAAATATTTCATTATAATACATTTAAATAAATTTTAAAATATATCCAATATAAATTAAATCTAAATTACTATATTCATATTTTTTTAATTCACATATTTATATATATTAAAATACATTTATATTTTATTACGATTAGTGTGATGACCCGCCAATTCCCATTCTCTTGAGAGCTCAATGAGCCATTACTAGGTCTTAAGAGACATCCCCCAGGTGCCAAAGGCTCGCAATAAATGCTGAAGGGTTTCAATGCAAGTGGGGGACGATTTGTCCTTTAATAAAAACCCGTAAACCAACCAAGACATTATTAACAACCATTATATGATGCATGTTAATGAACCAACCAACTCATGTGCTACCAAAAGATAACTACACTATTCCACAATCCAACACAAAACCAACACAATATCAGAGTACCAAGAAAATGAATAGACAAAATACCCAAACATGCCAAGACACACTACACATGTCCACGCTGAGCTCCATGCACCAAGCACCACCACCTCTCCCAAGTATCACCATGAAACACTAACAATAAGATGATTTAACATTACCTATGTCCTGGAATACAACATCTACAAAAGAACCATCGTGCCAAAGAATGGGTGAGTATAAAAATCAGTAGGTTTCCAGCAATGATTTCCCTACTCACGCCACAAGGATAGAAGAGTTAGAAAAAATTATATGAAAACAGATTATATAAAACATTTTCTCAAAAGTATTTTATAAGTAAATATAATCAAGTTTAAAAAACCATTCATAACCAAAAGAATCAAGGGCAATTGAAACCAGTTTTCCAGCAAGTCATATTTCAAAAAAAACCAATCAAGCATTAGAACTATTTAAAAAATTCCCCTTTTGGCATACCCAACCATTTCACAACCCGTGAAATCAACCATGCATGCTTCGTTATGACAGTTCTATACTCATCAGTGGTTTCTCATCAATCTACCAAGTCGTCACAAAGTAATTGTTTCCCATTTGACATTATACCTTTAGCACTGAGCACAAGGTCATATTTCAACCATGTTCCATTAAACATTTGGCACCGAGAACAAGGTCCTATTTCAACCAAGCCTTGTATATGCAACAAGAACACACACCACACATTCACAACATTCACGCCAAAACCAACATTTCAAAAAACACCATTTTATTGAAAATCATTTACATAAAAACCAATTGTGTTCAACCAATTAAAATAATTTCAATAAAAACGTACATTTATTGAAAACCAAAGAATGAACCTATTTCATCAATCCATTTCAATACCAAACCATTTAAATAAAACACCCCTTTTTATTGAAATCCCATCTTTCTTCAAAACATTTCCCATTCCAGAAAATTCATAATTTAAAATCAACATTTTAAATTCAAGATGCCAAATCACTTTGCACAACAATTCACCAAGTTTTCACAATTTCATCAAAACCATAAATCATCACTAAAGAAGATTTATTCCATCATTTTCACAATAAATTTCATTCAACTAACCCAATTTGAAGCCAATACAATCCATTATAACAAGAGTAGTTGATAGTGAAGCCTCCTACCTCAATGTTTTGATGAAAACCCAAACAAACAGAGAACGCACAAGAAAAACCGGCTGATTCACCAAGGATTCTCCTTAGATCTCTTCTCCTAACACAACCAAGACCAAATATCATCATGTTTTTCATCCACGTACAGAGATCTACCCATAAATTTCATAGATATATGATACCAAGAGAATAAGAGAAGAAGATCTAAGTAGATCTGAGAAACCAAACAAGAACGATGACATACCTCAAGAATCCGGCTTCAATTCGTCAATAGAATCCTTCGGATCACCTCCAAGGTGATGGGAGAATCCTCTTTGACCTTAGGAGAACCAAAATACTATGTTAGGGCCGCTTAGGAGAGAAAATGAGCCACTTATAGGAAAAACACGTGAGATCCACTTTTATTGGATCTCGTTTAAGTGGAAGGACAGTTAGTTCACACGGTTTGACAAACCGTGCACTAACCGTGCATTAGCTACTACCTCGTCCACCCTTCTCTTACAGTTTGGACGCACAGTTAGAAAACCTTTGTGCCACCCATGCGGATGCTACTACATCCAAGACCAACTATTCACGGTTGGGCCACACAGTTTAGACAAACTGTGCGCCGCCCATGCGACTTCCCCTTTTGTCACAAAACATCATTCCGAGTTCTCCCGACTCTCCCATACATCACCATTAACATTATAACCATTAAAATAATCAATAAAGGGTTACATAAAAGAAACCGGGGGTAATACATTCTACCTACCATTGGTCTTTCCATCCTCAGAAAGTAGAAAACTTTCACCGAGTTGAAAGAGTTCTGACAACTGCTCTTTCATTTCCCTTTCACATTCCCAAGTCTCTTCCTGAATCTGACCATGCTTCCATAAAACCCTCACTAGACCGATGATTTTCCAAGAAAGACTTTATATTTCCTATCAATAATCTATACCGGGATATGTATCAACAAAGAATCCAGCTCTAGGTCAACATGATCCCATCTGATCACATGGTCAGGATCCGGCAGGTACTTCTTCAAGTGTAATACATGGAACACATTATGCACGAAACTAAACCGTTGTGGTAATGAAAACTGATATGATACCTCTATAACCCCTTAAGGTATCTCAAAAATGACAATGTATCTAGGATATAACTTTCTATGCTTCCCGAAACGACGATGTCCAAGCCTTGGAGAGTTCCTCAAGAAGACATGATCACCCACAACGAACGACAACAGTCTTCGATGGTGATCTGCATAAGATTTATGACGACTCTGAGCCATCTCCATCATCTTTATAATAATATAGATCTTCTCTGTTGTCTCTAGGACATGTCCAGGCTCGACTAGTGAAGTTTCACTCGTTTCCACCCAGCATAGTGGAGAACGACAAGGATGCCCATACAATGCTTCAAAAGGATCCATGCGTATCGAGGCTTGATAGTTGTTATTGTATGAGAACTCCACTAAGGGTATATTCTCCTCCCATGAGCCACCAAAATATATTATATAATCCCACAACATGTCTTCCAATGTCTGTATCATCTTCTCGGATTTCGCATCCGTCTGAGGATGATACGCCATGCTCATCGTCAACTGAGTCCCAAGGGATTTCTGTAATGATTTACAGAAAGGGGATGTGAACCAAAGATCTCTATCTGAGACTATAGAAATTTGTACACCATGAATCTTTACCACTTATTGGATATAGATTTTTGAAATATCTTCCACCGTATGGATTTCGCGAATAGGGATAAAATAGGCCGACTTGGCTAGATGACCTGCTATCTCCCAAATGGAATAGTGTTTTCGGACCATTCTTGGAAGACCTGTAACAAAATAAATTTCTATCTGGTCCCATTTCCAAACTGGGATAGGTAAATATTGTAACATATCATCTGGCATCTAATGTTCTGATTTAACCTGCTAAAAAGTTAAGCATCAAGAGATGTACTTGGCCAATTTCCTTTTCATGCCTCTCCACCAAAATTGTGCCTTTAACACCTTATACATCTTCTATGTACCTGGTTGTAAAACCCATTTTGAATGGTGATAAGCATGAAGGAGTTGTTCCTGAAAAACCATAGGTACAACCATCCGATATATGAAACAAAAAACAGAACCCCCATCATGTTTCTAGCCAGCAATGTTCTCCCCACCACTGAGTTTTGAACATACAACCAGACATTCTGCATCAGATATTGGTTCTTCCTTGATCATCTTTACTAAATCAGGAACAAGTGTAGCTGAAAATAAAATAGCAACATCACCTCCGTCTTCACATTCCACATGAATGTCAGCTAATACTGACATCAACTTCCATTCATCAAAAGCTTATTTTTCTAACTGAACATGTGACTTTATGCTCAATTCATCTACCATCGAATTCCCTTTTCCTAGAGTGTACATCAAGTCAAATTCAAACATCTAGAGATACTCCATCCACCTCCTTTGCCTTAGATTCAAATCTCACTTTGAGAAAATGTGTTCCAAGCTTTTGTGATTCGTAAACACAGTAAATTTCTCACCAAAGAGATAATGTCTCCATGTTTTCAAAGCATGGACAACTGAGGAAAACTCCATATCATGTGTTGGGTAATTATTCTCATGAAACCTCAACTACCTTGAGTAATAAGAAAAAATATGGTCTACTTTCTAGATAACACAACCCAACCCTATTCGTAAAGCATCGCAATACACTACATACCCCTGTTCTGATTCCGGCAAGATCATGATGGGTGCCGATGTAAGATGAACCTTCAGTTCCTGGAAAGGATTCTGACATTCTTCTATCCATTGGAATGGAGCATTATATTTTATCAGAGCTGTCATTGGTGACGCTAGTCATGAGAAATCACACCCAAAGTGTCAGTAGTAACCAGCTAGACCAAGAAAACTATGTATCTCGAACACATTCTTCATGGTTTCCAAGATATAACGACTTCTATCTTTTCAGGATCAACTGAAATACCTTTCTTGGATATGACATGGGCAAGGAAACATACATCCTATGTCCAAAAATCAAACTTTGATAATTTGGCATACAAACGATGATCTCTCAAGATTTGTAACATTGTTTCTAGGTGCACCTCATGATCAGACCTTGTCTCTGAATAAACCCAAATATCATCCACAAACACCACAACAAAATAAACCAGATATCATGGAAATATCTGATTTATTAAAGCCATGAAGACAGATGGTGAATTAATTATACTTAAAGGCATGGCTACAAATTCATAGTGGCCATATATCACTCTGAAAGCTATCTTGGGAATATCCTCCTTCCGAACCCGCAATTGGTGATCTCCTGATCATAAGTCAATCTTGGAGATCCACTGAGTTTCCCTTAATTGATCGAACAGATCATCAATGTGTGGAAGTGGATATCTATTCTTTACTATAACTTGGTTAAGCTTACAATTAGAAACACACAGCCGAAGAGTTCCATCTGCCTTTTTCACAAACAAAACTGTTGTTGCCGACAGAGATGTACTGGTTCAAATGAAACCCTTGCTTTCCATCTCCTCTAACTACACATTCAATTCTCGTAACTCTTTTGGATTTATCCTATAATATGGAAGGGAAATAAGACTGGTCCCCAGAAGGAGATTAATCGTAAACTCCCCTTCCCTTAGAGGTGGTAACCCTAAGGAGGTTTTAGGAAATACATTTGGGAATTGATCCACCACGGCTAGAAAACTATCTCTATCGATCTCATCCATTGATGCCAAAGTCAACACTGCTAGTTGGTAAGAGATTGTTCCCACCATTGGTTCCAACAAGCTCATTGCATCTTTCATTACCACCATCTCTCCTCTAAAGAGATGGTTGATGTTGTCCTCAGTTGTGAAACTAACCATTCTCCTATAATAGTAAATGTGAGACTTATCCATTTTCAACCATTCCATACCCAGGATTATGTCATAGACATCCATTTCCAACATTGAGAAGTCCCATTTTAACACAGATCCATCAATAGTTATAGCACATGCTCTACACATAAAGGCTTGATGTTCTCTTTCACTAAGAGGAGTTTTTAGTTTCAAAACAGAAGGCATCATTTCCAGTTTTAAACATAGAAAGTCAACAGTATGAGAAGAAATGAAGGAATGTGATTCACCAGTATCAAACAACACTTTCTCAAGGGTAGAATTCCAAAGAATCATACATCTCACTTAGATGGTCCAGCCTGATCATCGACCATCATCTACCCAGCTCCATACAATGGCTTCATCGATGTACTGTTCTCCTTGTTTCCTTTCATAGATTTACCTGGTTGAGGATTCATGGTATTTCGAGAATCACCAGGCCTAGCTCTGTTATGCTGATAAGATTGATTCTACTGTCCATGTCCTGTCGAAGCATATGATGCTTGTGAAGCCTAAGGAGTTTCACGTGCCCTAAAACTTGGTGTATTCCTAAAATAGCATTGTAGATGCCCCATATGCTTGAAATTGTGACATAATCTAGGTTGTGTCGTACACACTCGCGTTATGTGGTCATTCGAACCACATTGAAAGAAACCTCGTTTTCTCTGGGGTCATGGAAAATGGTTCACTGATCCTGCTGTCTGGTTCTGCATTCCACTTACACCGTGGAAATAGATGTCCCTTTTCCTCTTGCTCCCAGCGGTTGAGTTCCCACTGTTTCCCATAGGTATCATCATGCCTCCTCCCATCGATCCTGAGATATCACGTTCAGCAAAAATCGCTCTGTTCACCATCTCTGTATAATCCGTAATACAGAGCACCAGAATCTTCAATCGAATCTCTT
This sequence comes from Viscum album, assembly GCA_963277665.1. NCBI lineage: Eukaryota > Viridiplantae > Streptophyta > Magnoliopsida > Santalales > Viscaceae > Viscum > Viscum album. The sequence continues at coordinate 1,811,561,811 of OY728129.1, read as the reverse complement.
GCCTTAGCCCCGATTCGAAGATGCGTGCCTTCAAAGATGCACTTTCCATGACCTGTGGTGCAAAACAGACTAAATTCATGAATATAGGTGCATACTCTGTGACAGATAGAGTCTCTTGTTTCAAGATGAAGAAGTCTTCCATTTTCAGGATCTTGAACGTGTGAGGATAGAATTGTATGTTGAACAATTCTTCTAAATCCTCCTAGTTAAGTCCTTCATCCAATTTAGCATGCACCAATAAATCCCACCACTAACGTGCAAGATCCTTGAGCATATACGCCACCAACTTGACCTTGAACTATGATGGTGTGCCAATGAAAATGAATATATGATTCATCCGACATAGCCACACCTCAGCCTTTTTGGGTTCAGTATCACCCCGAATGATTGGTGGATTCTGCTTCATGAACTGGATGGTATGATCCACATGCCTTGGTTCATTCCTTCGGTTCCCTGTATCCATAGAATGAAAATCCTGTATAAGACTTTGAACCAGCTCTTAGTTCACACGTGGTTCTGGTGCAACGACATTTTCCACAGCTTCTTCGTGTTGGTTTCGACGACACCTATCGGGTGCCATTTTCTAAACCAACAACAAACTCCATCAATCTCACACTCTAGTAACTGATGGCTTATCATTCAAATTCTTTCATATAATCTATCACAAAATTGTTTTTCCAAAAACAACCATTTTCCATGTTTAACCATTTTTTAAAACATTCAACATACTTTTTGAAAATCAACCCATTTTCAGAATACACCAAATACCTTGTTTTCAAAGTCTTTCTCTTGAAAACAATTTCTGAGTTTTTAAAAAATTGGAACTATGCAAAAAAAAATACACATTCCACACAATGTGGAATGCAATCCTAGTGGGAAGTCATTCCTCTACAATGCATGTCAAGCTCCTCTCATTGGATAAACCCATGATAACGAGATTTCCAACATTCTTGAAGTGTATCCAAAACACTTATGTACCCAACACCCTGGTAACTTGAAGTTCAGCATAAACAGGTTTGCTACATCCTTTTATGCTATATATTTCATGTTCCGACTATACTACTCTTGTCTCTGATTTTGACCAAATGAATATACAAGAAAGAATTTCCACTCCAATATCAAGAAAATTGATGACCACTTATTAGACAAGGACCAAACAAGCTTATACCATTTTTAATGACTTGCCTATTACCATTTGCTTGAGAGATCAATGAGTCATTACTAGGCCTTAAGCGACATCCCCAATGAACCAAAGGCTGGAAATAAATGACGAAGGGTTTCAATGCAAGTGCGGGACGATTTACCCTTTAAAAAACCCATAAACCAATCAAGATATCACTAACAACCACTCTATGCTACATGTTAATGAACCAACCAACTCATGTACTACCAAAATAGAACATCAGTGTTCCACAACACAATACATATCCAACACAATATCAGAGTACCAAGCAGAAGAATAAACAAAATACCCAAACAAGCCAAGATGCACTACACAGCTCCACATCGAGCTCCATGCACCATGCACCACCACATCTCCCAAGTATCACCACGAACCACTAGAAATAAGATGATTTACCTTTAGATGTGTCCCGAAATACAACATCAGTAAAAACACCATCGTTCCAAAGTAGGGGTGACTATAAAACTGAGTAGGTTTCCCCCAATGACTTCCCTACTCACGCCACTAGGATAGAAGAGTTAACAAAAATTATATGAAAACAGATTATATAAAACATTTTATTAAAAGAATATTATAACAAAAAATAAAAATGTTTACAACACCATTCGTAACCAAAATCATCCATGAGCAATTGAACCTAGTTTTCCAACAAGTATTGTTTCCAGAAAAATAACTAATCATGATTTAGAATCATTTCACAAAATCCCTTTTTGGCATACCCAACCATTTCTCAACCCATGAAATCAACCATGCATGCTTCATTATGATAGTTCCATACTCATGAGAGGTTTCTCATTGAACTACCAATTCATCACAAGGTAATTTTATCCCATGTGCAATTACACCTTTGGCACCGAGCACAAAGTCATATTTCAACCAAGACATATACATAAAAGTCCCATGTTCCATGAAATGTTTGGCACCTAGCACAAGGTCCTATTTCAACCCAGACTCATATATGCAACATGAACACACACCATCCATTCACAACATTCACGCCAAAACCATCATTTCAATAAAACACCCTTTTATTGAAAAACATTTCCATCAAAACCAAGTGTGTTCAACAAATTCAAACAATTTTAATAAAACCGTACTTTTATTGAAAACCAAAGAATGAACCAATTTCATCAAGACATTTCAATAAAAAATATTTCAGTAAAACAAACCATTTATTAAAAACCCATCTTTTGTCAAACCATTTACCATTACAGAAAATCCATAATTTAAAATCAACATTTTAAATTCAAGAATCCAAATCACTTTTCACAACAATTCACCAAGATTTCAAAATTTTATCCAAACCATAAATCATCACTAAATAAGATTTATTCCATGAATTCCACAATCAATTTCATTCAAATAACCCAATTTTAAACAAATCCAATGAATTCTAACAAGTGGAGTTGAGAGTGAAGCCTCTTATCTCAAGGTTTTGACGAAAACCCTAACAAACAGAGAACACACAAGAAAACCTGGCCAATTCACCAAGGAGCCTCCTTAGATCTCTTCTCCTAACATAACCAAGAGAAAATATCATCATGTTTGTCATACACACACAATGATATACCCATAACGGGTGTAGATCTAAGAAACCAAGAGATGAGGAGAATTAGATCTAAGTAGATCTGAGAAACCAAACAAGAACGATCACATACCTCAAGAAACTGGGTTCGATTCATCAATAGAAGCCTCCGGATCACCTCCGGAATGATGGGAGAACCCTCTTTGACCTTAAGAGAACCAAAATCCCGAGTTATGTCCACTTAGGAGAAACAATGAGACACTTAGAGGCAAAAACATGTGAGATCCACATTTATAGGATCTCGTTTCAATGGTCTCACCGTTAGTTCGCACGGTTTGACAAACCGTGCACTAACATTGCGTTAGCTACTACCTTGTCTACCTTCTCGCACGGTTTGGCCACATGGTTAGACAAACTGTGCACCGCCCATGCTAAAGCTGCTACCTCCAAGACCAACTACGCACGATTTGGCCGCACGGTTTAGACAAATCGTTCACCGCCCGTGCGACTTCCTCTTTTGTCACAAAACATCATTCGGAGTCCCCGCGACTCTCCCATACGTCACCCTTAACTTTATAACCATTAAAAGCATCAAGAAAGGGTTACTTAACAGAAACTGGGGGTACTAGAATTAGTCATTTTTTTAAACCACATATTTATATATTGTACATATTAATGTGTGTACATTTCTACTAAGGAATATATGTTCATACATACATATATATATATACATTTGAATAAGAATATAAATATATATGTTACATATTGATATATTTATATATATGTATTCTATAAAAAACTATAAATTATAAATTTACAAGTATTTAAATAAAATTATTTATACATATATTTATGAATAAATTTAGATGAGACACATTCACAAACATAAATGTTTATTTATATGTAAGTATCTATATTTACTATCATACCAATATATTTTACAACATAGCAAGGTGTAGGTTTTAATATATAGAAAGAAACACATTCACCACGATATGCATGATATTCACGAACGTATTTATTCACTTATTTATATACAATTTAGTAAATATATTTTTACATAAAGTTATAATTCTATTTGTGATATGTATATATAAATATATTTATAAAAAAAATTATTTAAATTATTTAAATACATAAATAAATATTTATATATTATATAAATGTTTATTTATATAATAAATATTTATGATTTCATTTAATAAATTTATATAGTTCTTTAAAAAATATATTAATTATATATATATATATATATTTTAAATACTTATATATAAATATATATTAAATAAATTATTATTATAAATATATATTAATGTTTGTACACAGTATAATATAAATTTATGTATACAATTAATGAATTTCTATTATCTATTATGTAAAAAAATATATTTAGAATATAGAAAATTGAATATATTATTTATATAATACATACATGTCTATTAATATACATGTTTGTATAATTATGTGTATAATATATATATATATAATAAAAACAAGAAGGGGTTTTAAACTATATATTTTGGAATAACGGCCTCTTAAATCCAATTGAATATAAAAAAACTAATGATAAATAATTTAGATGAGGTTCAAAACATCTTCTATTTTACAAAATTTGGGAGGTGTTTTGTATAACCTCCTATAATTAACCACTATAAATCACGTGTTTATATATTATTGGGCCACCCCTATAAAGGGTATTTAATGGGAATAACTGAGATAGGTTCCTTAGAGGGTATACCCTAGAGAGGGGTCATTAAGATGATTTTCCCAGATATGGGTTCTTTAGTCAGGTCAACCTAATAATGGGTCCATATTAAGGCTGCCATAGGAAGGTGACATGGGAGATTATTTTGACATTGTCGAATTTTATCATTGTTTCCCTCACATTTATCTAATCCTAATTTGGGGAAAACATTTTTTTCATTCATTATTTATTCTTTTGAAATTATTATCGGTAATCCATTATATATTTTAAAATGGATATATCTTGTAATTCTATCCCAGAGGCTGAAGATTCTACTTGTTTTTGAGGAATTGGTCTTGAATTTTGAACCCATCTCATTGATCATGAGAACCCCACATCATTGAAATCTTGGATGTCTTTTGAAACTGACTTTAACAAACTATAAATTATTTAATATAATCCATTTTAATGGTTCTCTCTTTGAATGTATACTTGTCATTTGAATGGTGACCTTTCTGATAGTCAGATTTTCTTGACTTGGGACATCGCCATAGTGTATATTTACCTTTATTGGATGATTACTCATGAACCAAATTGAGAAAATTTCACATCACCCTGTACATGTTATATAATTAATATAAGATGAATTCAAATCATATTTAATGATTAAAAATTCATTCATGCAGATATAGAGGAAGGTGTGGAGTCTAAAATAGGAATTTCACCATGGGAGAAAATTACCTGAGAATTTAGACTCTCTTTTTTGGGGAACCAATGCTATATCAAACATGAATATCATCCATGGGTTGGTCAACATCATGAGTCTATTAGTACTTCACAATTCTATAGAAATCATCATTTGAATAATATCAAAAATATGGTCAATAGGGGGTTTACTATGAGAAAAAACATTAATATTCTATGAAAGGATGTTGGAATTAGCCTCTAGGATGATTATAATATCTGGTGAATCCCTATCCAAGGGTATATGTATGATAAATTAATTCCTCCTAAAAAAGGATGAAATCATGCATAATCCTATGTTTTTTTTATACTAATTATCATTGTTAAAATGTAGTTAATGAACTAAAATAAAACTTCTTTTAATGTTCCATTTGTACTGGTTCATAATATTTCTGATCCCACACAAACCGTGCCCTAGATAGAGATGTTCATGAATATTCACTACCCCTCAATCTGGTGGTTCTAAGAATACTTTCACTTCCATACATGATGATTTTGAATATATGAGTTGGGGGTATTTAATATTATAACTAAAATTTGAATGTTTATTAGCCTTGTTTATAAGTGGATGGTTATTAACAACTCAGGATTCACATACTGTAGTAATGGAAGCCACATTAATAATCGAAACTCGAATAGAATCTTGAATATTAGTGTGTCATATTTTTTATATTTTTGGAGGATCATAGATTTTTGGGTCATTTTTAGTAGTGTGAATCAACTAAAAAATAGATGTAACGTTTACATGGCTGGATAGTTGTACACATTAGTGGTTATAAACCGAGAAATAAAATCATAGCTCTTAGACACTCTCATATGGACAAAATTATTAGATATTGAGGGTATGGTACATATAAACATAGATACAAAAAATATGGATCGAATATTGAGAGGCCCATAAATATTTTCCTTCACTTCTTATTATGATGACATTGGAACATCTAGGGTAAAAATTAATGACTCAACTGTTAATTGATCATACCATAATGCACTTCCGAATGAGTTTCCTATTACGAGGGTTTAATGTGTCCCAATTGTTAACCCCTAAGGGGAATCTAGGTTTGTATTCCACTATTACTGTGTTAAATGGATCTTCATATCTTACTTATTTGAAGCATGATCTGAGAAGCACAGAATTATCTTATATAAATTCCAGATAATGTTGATGTATACTAATATCAACATTCTGATTACTCTTCCACCCGTTGGTTCCATAAATAAACTATCTATTTACTATACTAATGAATTGATTTTACCATATAAAAATAATAATCTAATGGGGGAAACTCCGAGAATATGTGGACCATCATTTCCAATTATTGTGTAAATTAAATAAGAGTTATGAAAAAATGTACAAACATCACTGGATATTGATATAAATGATATGAATTATTCTGATAATTAATAAAATGTCCATACAAACAGTCATGAACTAGTTATTTATAATATCAAGAATCTGAGCATGAGGGTAACACCTCTAAAGATACACATTCCTATTAATAATTGTGATAATATTGTTTGGAAAGCCTTTCTAGTTCAAATACTACTTAATGGGAAGCCCCAAATATTATTCAAATCAGCTTCTTAATGGTGAAATTGGGGGACTTGATAAGCTAATACATCCTGTGATATAGTCTTCTTCTGAATTATGATTTTATTCTAAATTTGGGGGATACATCCATTAATATTTCACCTTGTGAATGAGCTTGAATAAAATTGAGTTCCCTGGTCACTCTGACCCCTATATCCCAAATGTTGAACACATATTATTTTCATTGTAAACTTTCAATCAGTCTCAAAACTACAATATTTGAATATCAGTAGTTATATTCAATATTATTTTAGATGATGATTATCCTGGGATAACAAGTTAATCAATAAAAATATATTTTGGAACTAAAAATGTGAATAACCAATATAAACATACATAGAGAATTAACCAAGTGTTTCCCTGATACACCAATGAGGAATAAAGTCTCCATTATATGTTTCTTACATAATTATATAGGTATTGTAATATGAGTCCCCTATACGGAATTTAATAGAATCATATCATAATAAATAAATGAACATAATGAAACCAGGAGAAAGAAACAAAACTTGTCTGATCAAGTGGGAGATATGGATTATGTATCACAAGATCAACCCATATAACACACACTCCATCAAAAATAAATTGATATTTTTCATTGGAAATTAATATATTGTTGTCATGTAGAAGGTCATTTCCAGAATTATATATATTAATTGGCTTCATTTGTTTCCTAAAAAGTCGGAAAACTATTTCTATATTCTACTCTAATTCTTCTTTTGATAAAATTAATGAAAATTTAATCTATTCTCAACTATCCATATCCTATATCATCATGATCATTATTTCATAATATCAATAAATTCATTGAATTGTAATGTCAATTAATACCAAATCATATAAATATTGAAGTATGAATAGTTACAGTGGTAATAATACTTCAATACTATAATAAAAATAATACTTTTTATTTTTTGTCTCATGGATAGGTATATGTATAATCTAATATCACTTTAACACTTGAGTTTTGTGATTTTAACAGATGGTATCATATAAAACATTTTTAATCATTTCTTGAAGTAGTTTAAAAAATATGTTAATAATATAAGGATAATTAATATAGCTGAGGGGGCTATGTGAGAATCGCATTATTATTGTTGGGGATCTATAGTGGGCCTCAAAAGTTTTACATCCTTTATAATTTTATTGGACTAATACTGAAATATCCCTAATTCAAATAATAATTTTTCAGAAAAAAAAGATATTTTTTATAATCCTCCCTTTATATTTTTTTTCATAACTGGATTTTCTCATGACCATGATAAGTGCACATCTTGTGATAAGAGACTCAAATTTTTTCCAGAACACCTTTTTAAGTTTTTCATTTTGGATAGTTATATTAATAATTCTTTAGGATGTTTATAGTCATGCATGTATGAATAGTATAAATGTATTATAATATTACACACATTTTCTGATTATTGAATCCATTTAAGGTGACGTAAATTTGAGTGATGGCTGATGTTGTTTTAGGTGATGTAGGATTGACTGATTGATTAAATCATTAAAATACGTATGATACATGTTTTTTTAATATCAATGACACCAAATCTACAATATTAATTGGATTATGTAATTTTTTTATAATAATACATAAATGTAATATTATGTTGGATATTACGACTATGAGGGAGTATAATTACCATTATTAATGGTAGAAAAATAATTTCATTCACAATCAGTGGGGTATTGTTGGATTAGGATGGAAATTACCAAAATTAATTTAGGAATAACATCTGGTGTTTAGTTGGATCATTTATCTCATCCTCAAAAACCCATTAGTGTATACTTCATAATATTGAGGGAAAATTGTGCTATTAAATATCATTACCTAGTAAGGTCCCTTTAGATTGATCAATAATTTTTATTATATTTTCTATAAATGATAAAACTAAGAAGGAAAATCAAAGCATGGTTTAGGGATTCTCATAACAATGCTTACTCAAGGAATTGGATATTGTTAAATCATACATCATAGAATTGACGCGGGTTCACCAAGAACATGAATATTCAAGATGAGGAATAAACACTTTTTTAAATATATAATAATGTATGGAAGAGATCATCAAGGAGGGATTATATAATTTGGATCCATTCCTATGATATTTTACCGATATTTAATGATCATAGTAGTTAGACAATTATAATGAGAATAATGAAATAAATTATTGATTATAGACCACGAATTCTAAACCACCTTCTTGACCATGGAGAGAGGAAATGTAAATTATAACTTTTGGATTTCATATATGGATATGAGGTATGGGAAATGGACTCAAAGAATAAATTTTAACCCAGTATGATTGTTGAATTCCATTTTATTGTCATCAGGTTGCATGGATGAAAGAGGGGTTTCCCATTAAGAAACAAATTACATTCAATGAAAATCCATGTTATGCGACATATATATAGTGTCATGTGGGGGAATATTTTTCATTGTCAAATTATTGTATTCAAATTACCATGTTACTGGTACAGATGGAAGATTTTCAATTAATTGATTTTCTCAAAATACAATGTGTGGTTTATGAAAAGAAGATTACAAAAAATAACGATGGGAGAATCTATACTCGAGATCACCATGATAAGGTGATTATGATATTATTTATTTGAAAGGGATAAAAATAACATGGATCTTGTATGTTTTTTCAACAATTATCTAGATCATATTGAAGGAAAAATTTACTTTTTCATTATTTATATCATTGGATATGGTATTCATATATCAATAGGAATATTTTTTTGAACAAAAATAAATAAAAACATAGTTATTTAATGATTACCCCCAACAAATATCTGAATCTTATTCTAGGGAATAGTAATTTTATTTCAATCATGGTTCTATAAGTGATAGATACCATATTTTAAATTTCTTATATAGATTAATCTTCTATGTAGGAGAGGAGGAATCATTTTATTTTATTTTTTGATATAGCATATAATATTGGATGCATGTGTAACTACCTATCTCATCAAAACAAGAATTATGCTACCAATTGATTTCTCTCAGTAAATTCCCAAATACATCTACATTATATGTAGGGAGGATAAAATTTATTATAATCCATAGCTGTGATTAGGGTGAAGAATCTAGGAATCATTATGTTTTATATTAGAATTAAAATCAACAAAATCAAATTTATAAAGCATTTTGTTACATAAATATTGATAATATATAAGTATTTAGGAAATTTATTTTATTTGGTGTGAATATAACCTGATATACACATTGATTGATATATTATGTTGGGAGAAAGAGGATAAAATTTAATGGGAAACTCTAAGTAGTTTAGAGTCTTGCTAGATTGACTTCCACCTTAATGATTAATCTCATGTATTAAATATGTTGGTATTATGTCGTTTAGGGTGTTTCTCCCATGAAACATATGTTTTATTTTACATGGGTTTAATCTTTATTGGGAACCATGTGAACCTTTCTCTTTTTCAGATAATATATGAATATTATAAATAATGAAATAATGTGATTGAATATTCTCATTATGGAGTTAGGCATAGGATGATGGATCTTGAAGTCACTACGTATGTTTTCATATTTATAATCAAGGCACGTGTTTCTATAATGTGGTTATCTATATTGACACTTATCATATACAATTTAATGTTGGAAATATATTAGAGATGACTTTAATGAATTTAATGTCGTTCATGGTGGACCATATGTTCCCGGACATTGTTCGTGGAACAAATTGATAACAAGAATTTGAGTAGTTGTATTGAACCTCAATGATTAGATGATCCATGATTAGTGTTAGATAAAAGAGGTAGTTGGAATATTATAATGATTGTATTAAGATTCTTTCCAAAGAATATTATGATTCCAAACATGTGGTTTTTTGTGTGTGATGACGTTGTACTGTAGTTTTACCAAATATTACTTGGATGTTAGTTATATTTATTGAAATGTATATCCAATAGAAATTTTTTAGGTAGTTTAATTTCATGAATCATAGACTATGATTTCATAGATTCTAACATCATGTGACTATAATTTTTGTCATAATGTTTTAAATTATCATTTAGTGATTTAAATATGTTTTATAGATTATAAAATATATTTCATGAAAAACCATTCATACGTAAAAGGAATGATGGGATATCAACCCATTTTAATCAATAAATATGATCCATTTGAGTATATATTTTATCTGACATTAGGTTATTCATATTTATTTCAGGTTTTTAGGTCTCATCTCTTGTATCAATTGTGTTTTGAGTGCTTGTTACAATTACCATATGAATGATGTATATAGGAAGATATTATTTTTAAGGCTTGTGCTCATCCATTTTAGTGGGCCTCAAAACGAGGCATGTTATAAATCCATTTCTCGTTGATCAATTCCAACTCATAAAGATTCTTCTATGGTTACTCTTATATGAATAATTGATTACATATGAAAGAAAATTGAAGGTAATTGTACATTAATGATTATGACAACATTTTTCCAATATACAAGAAAATAAGTGGTCTCTTGTGTAAAAATACAATTTTTGGAATGATAAGGTAACAAGACATGTAGAATTTTGTTAGGAGATAATTTATTTTCTTTATAAACCTTCCTCTGGAGTTTTTTAGATGAATTTTTGTTAAAATAATATAGATCTAAAATTTACACTTCATGGCAATTATATGAGTGGTTAGACAGAATACAATACTACTGAACTAACATTTTAATCTTAATATAATAGAATTTGGTTCCAATATCTGTCAATATTTTATAAGGGACACCAAATATTGAAAGAATATTTGGATTCACAAAATCAATAAAATTAATTTTCCAAAAATCATTGGGGGATATAGTACTGGGAAACTTATAAATGAATTTTGTGGTAGTTTATATACTATTGAACAAAAAATTTGTTTCTGGGGGATATAGCCCTTGGAAATATATTCCCTTGGTAGAAAATAACCACAAAAACCTGGTGAAGTGTGACAGTTCAGGGAGTAGAATAATTATTTTTGGCATGTATATGGAAAAAAAGAAATTTATTGGTGACCTTTATATAATCTTTTTTCATTATTAGCTAGAAATACCCTAGCCTTATATGTTTATTGAAAATCATGGCCTCAACTAATGATCACAATAGATACCAACATGTAATTACTATATAAAACAGACATATTCCCAATTTTCAATGTATTTGAGTAGGAATCAATCAAAAATTTGTTTATAATGGTTTTTTAGAAGTTAGACTATCATAAAGGGTAATTTTGACTACCTGTATGATAACCCATATTCTAATACCCATTAATTAACAATTTATTACATAAAGTTACACAAAATATAATCTTAACAGACCATGAGGCCTAATGTATTTTAGAAATCAATAACATATATAAATAATTTAAACATGGATATGACGACATTATTTAAAACAACTATAGCATGAACAAAAATTCATTATCCCTTCTATATTTTAAATGGATAACCCAAGTAGGCTAATAAGTAAGGGGAGTTCTATAATGAATAGAAATGGAATAAACAAATACTAGCATCATAAAATTAATACACATGAGTCAATTAAATTATATAGACTATTAATAGAAAAATTCATATAATATATTTTGTTCAATCCCTAACCCCATACATTACATTTCTAGAGATAAAAACATTACCCAATTCATTCAATAGATATATAATTATGGGACCAACTGTCACATTCATATCATGTACATGCATAAGTGTCCCATAATGATCGTAAAACATAAGAATGTATATCATATCATCTAATCCAATGATTAAGGAGTGTGTTTTAGATAAACATATTTCCCAAATCATTGATGTATAGTTACATCTAGGTCAATACCAACGATTTGAAATGGGGAGTGGTATTCACCACCCAAATTTCAAGAATAGATAATTACATGATAATTTAAGAATAGTTATAGGGAATATAAAAGTTCATTGGTGGTCATAGTTAGAGTGAAATGTGTCTCCAATCAAATGGATATCATAGGTAATTTAAGATGTATGTGTATTAAAAAATCTGAATATGAACCATTAAAAATGAATATGAATAATATAAAAACATACATAAATATTTATGATAAGTTGAGGTTACCTTCCCTTGAGTGGGTGCTTCATAAATCTTGGTAGGAACATCTTAAAAGTTTAAGGATTGTTGGGAGGATCTAGAGATGGAAGGTTATAGTGACATTATTATCCAAGGGTTTTTTGGGAAGGTTAATTGGATATTTGGTGGATTTTTTTAAAAAATTGGGGGACCTTATTAATTACTAAACATTGAATTTGGACTGTTTTTGATAAATTAATCAAACCAATAAGACTCTCCTTGGGTTTTTCTATTTTTTTCTACCAAAGGGGAATGGTTTTCATTATTTATGTAGGAAATGAATCAAAATCATTAAATAATATCCGGCTTATGTGGAAGTGAGTCATGTTTATAATAAATAGCAATTAAAAAAAATATATAACAAATGATTTTGGACGAATCATTATGTATTAAAAAAATTAATACAATAACAAAAAAACCCATTATATTAATGGTGAATAAATATTTGGGTATTAGATAGCTTTTATGGAATATATTACATCACTTTTAAGTAATTTGGGTGTCATAATACATACAATGTACATATTTTGTAATTTATTTTAAACAAAAAAATTGATTGTGTCACATAATTATAAATATTTCAATATCACATAATTTGTATATGTTGATTTCAAAAAAAATATTAAATCAATTTGAATAATTTTTAAAATATGAATGTTTATAATTTCAAATCAATATCACCATTTATATAATCATGTTTTTATGTTTTAAAACATATATAAAAATTCTTACTATAAGTTTTAGGATTGATAACACTTTATTCCACTATTGAATGACCTCCTGATATGGTCTGTGATGTTTAGATATTGATAGGGTGGTTGGCCGAACATGGTTTGGGTCGTGATCTCGATAGACTTGAAATCATACCATATTTTTTTTGTTTTTTCTATATCTCTTGAATCTCATCAAGTTTGTTGTTATGTGAAATTACTAGTGATGTTATCCCCCTCATAAGCTCTGATAAATGGGATTAACAGGCTATGCTCATACTGGTCGAGGCTGTCATTATTTTATGTGTTTCAATTGGATTTATCATAATCATATTTATATACTATTCATATGATCACTCTATAATGAGTATACTATAATTGATTATGATTATTAAGTATCTTTTAAATTTTAAAGGATATAACTTATAACATTCCAAATTAACCCAATTAGTGCATGTGAATTTATAATTTCATATATTAAGTAATCATTCAAAAATCTAAAAATTGAAATCTATATATAAATTTTTATTTCAATAAATTATTCCTCATTAAAAAATTTCACTCTCAATTTTTTTCATACAATAAAAAGGTGATTTTACTTATTTTTCATTGCCTCTTCTGCTTCCCACATGGCTTACATAAACTTGTGCCTCTTCCAAGACACTTTGACCTGGTAGGTTTTCTTATTTGTTAAGAATATTCTAGAACAATATAATATCTTCACTATCTACTCCTCATATAAAAGATCATTCTCCAATGGTACCTATTTTGGATACCATACCTATGGGGGTGTCTGGTATGTACATTATCTAGAGGTATATATGGAAAAAAATAGGTTCTTGGTATAGGTTAGGTGGAATTTCTAGTTGATAAGCAGCCACTCTCAAAAAATAATTGATCCATATAGGGATGATGTACCATGGACTGTTATTTACCTTCTTACCAAACATAATCACTTTATTCAATGATGATATATGAAGGAAAAATGTATCTTAAACCTCAAACTCTATGTTTCGTTGATCATTTAATATATAAAATTTATATCTACACTGTGAGGATTTAATATCATGTCAATTGATTGGAACCATATCTATTATTTATCAGATAAATTCATCTCCCTTTAGATTTGGCTTCCCAACCTCATCCCAGCATATCAGATTCTGACACCCCTTCCCATAAAGAGCCTCATAATATGACATTTTAAATATAAATAGGAAAATTTTGTTTTATAAGAACTCCACTAATGGAATTTTAATATTTAAACATCCTTTTAAATCCTCTAAACATGATATTAGTATTTCATCGTTATTTTGAATGGTTCATTAATAATGACCATCCTTATGAGGGTGATAGGTAGTGATGAATCTCATATCCATTTCTAAATCTAACTAAAAGATTTTCTATAAACTCTAAGTAAATAAAGGATCATTATAATATATAATGGAGAGTGTAACTACATACAATCATACCATATTTCTTATGTATATCATGGTGAGTTTATTAAGGGATAAATCATCCTTGATAGAAATGAAATGTATTAACTTTGTATGGTGATCAACTACAACCAAGATATAATTTTTTCCTTTATTTTTCATGGGATGTCGAACAATGACATCCATGGATATTGTTTTTTCCAATTTCCATAATGGTATTTTAAATAGTTATATCATACCATTATACTTTTTTAGTTCATCCTTGACTTGTTACCAAATGAATAGTTTAGATAAAAATTATGGAATCTCTATCTTTATGTACTCCCACCATATGTTATTCATCATATCTCTATACATATTAGTGTATCCTGAATGAATATATAACAATGGGATATGTGTATCATATCTTAAATCACATTTTTATGGAACACATATCCAGGTTCTGAAAATTATAACTCCACCTATAGAAATTTAAAACATTGGAATATTCCTTACCTTTTTATATAGAACCTCGTCATTTTTTAAATCCTCCATTATCCTCTAAAGGATTAATAGTTGAGCATTTATTTTGGAAATACATGAAAAATATCATTTTATAACTCTCATGGACATCCTTTTCATGTCTAATAATATTGGATCCCTTGCAATCCCCATCAAGGGCAGAGCTGTATGCTCTTTTTAACATAGAGAATATTTTACCTTTTCAACTTCCAAGTATGGTAATGGATTGAACAATCATAATAATTTATAATCACTAACTAATCTTTTTGGTACATATTTATGTCCCTTTATGTGAATATAAAATTTAGAATATTATTTTCGGTTTATAAGTCACACATCTTATCTTAGAGATAAATTATCTTAATCTTAAATGCTTAAATCACTACAGCCAATAATGGGTCCTGAGTATATTTTTTTCTCATGGATCATTAATTTATTGGAGGCTTATGATATCACCTTTTAATCATTCATGTTTACACAAACCATGAATTTTTTTGGTACAGTTCTATATGTTAAAAATCCTTCTCCACTAGTTAGTATTGTGGGCATAGGTATGTTGATTAACCTCATCTTAATATCTTTAAATATTTCATTACATTCATCCATTATAAAAAATACAACTCCATTCCAAGTTATCATGGTTAATGTTATTTAAAATAATGAGAAGTTTCTCCCAAATTAATGATAGAACCCAACAAATCAAAGCAATATTTGGATATATATAATAGTAGTTGGTCGAGCCCATCCATAAACTGCATTGGATTTTGAAGGATCCACAGATATCTACATTATAATGCTATCATACCCCCATGAATATACATTCTCTATAAAAATATTATATAGTATACATAAAAATTAATATTTTTGTTTTCAAATTCTTCAATTCAAATGAAAATCATGTTCCTACTTTATTTTGGAGGGGATAATAATTTCATCTCTAAATATTAGATTTTTTGGAGTTAATCCATAAATAATATATTAATAATTTCAATTAATAATGATAGATAATTAAAGAGTTTGAATAGAATCACATTGAACATATAGTTCCCACACCTTGTATGATAATCATTCTTGTCGATATCCTCCTTCTTCACCTTTACTTGATAATATCCTGACAGAAGATCCACCTTAGATAAGTCTTGGGCTATACGTAGCTAGTTAATCAAGTCATAAATATATGAATGTAGATTCATATTCAATATTATGATCATTTTTAGCTAACTATAAATAATAATGATGGAATTAACCCACCTGTATACTAGATGAATAGGAATAGTGCACCACATGGTGAATCACATTAGAATATGAACCCTTTTTTTAGATTCTCCTATGTTTAATTATTCATCTACTTCTATTCAATATTGATAATTCATTATTGAGTGATAAATATTGTATAATATCATGGTATAGGTTCGATTAAGATCCAAACATCTCGACTTGGTGGAAGATCAAGAAATTATTTAGGTAACACATTACCATCTTCCATTATAATTTGAATGTCATCAAGGATGGTCTTTCCTATATTCTTTATTTTATGAGGTAGATATATATCCTTATAAGGAAATAATATTTATTCTAGGGTTGATGATACCAAATAATAGTTATTCACCTCTTTACACACATATAAAATAAAAGGATGGGTAAATATATTAAAGGTGATTTCTATCTCCCAGAAATATATATTTAATCTATATAAGGAAACATATTCCATAATGAGAATAACATAATGTTATTATAAATATAGTATCACATGGTTGTCTGGTAATTTCATCCTACAAAGTTGGATAATGTATAAGTTATATAATTCTGATATATTAATTCCCCAATTTTCCATTTTTACTAATCACTCATCATCCATGCTTTCAGGTGGTGTTTCAATAGTTCTATTAATCATTGATGACATTAATGAATTTGTAGAATAATAGTGAAATTATAAATTTTATTTTTATGAGTGGAAGATAAGATTTTATTTAACTATTTAATTATTGTTCCAGTCTTTCATTTCAACAAAAACAGTTTTATGGATGATAATTGTCATACTATTAAACACATAACAGAGAAACCATGAACATTTAAATAATAAATAATAAATTCTATACATTCCTCATACTATTAATTTCACGGTTTCAATCTAATTTTTTCATGATCTATTTCCTAATATGAAATATTTTTGTCATTTTTATTTCCTTCATAATGGGTTGTGATGATATTGTGAATTTAAAAAATAATATCCCTGAAGAGATTCAATATAGGTGTATAGTAATGACCATTTTCATGCATTTAGTGAATAATGAGGCAAACTCAATTCACCATTTTCTTGGTTATTACTACTACTTATAGCTATGCTAAAGCCACATACACATGTAGATTGTTGGAAGGTATTTATTTTTTTGTAAATAACTTACAATATACATTACCAAAATTTATGGATTTATTCCAATCATTAGTATTTTTCTTAAGGACTTATCAAGAGAATTAATATCACTATCCATATAAATAGTTACCCAATACACTGATAACAACTACGAAAACCATAATTTAATAGAACAAAATTAAGGATTTTTTATTTCAATGTATAGAAAATAAATTTCTATAAGATTTTGAGGATTTTTTTATTTGGGATATTAGGTACATCTCATAATATTATTATCATGTATATAAAAAAATTATTTAATATCTCCATTATATGCACTTAAAATTTCATTTCCCATCTAAAAAAATATTGGATAACATGGGGACGTACAAAAGAAATTCATGAGCTTTAAATACAAAAAAGGGAATATTCATATCATAAAATGATGAGTTTAATAAATATGATTTAAAAGACAAATAAATATGGAATAAGAAATAAAACAATCGTAGTCATGAAAAATGAGTCATGATATAACACAACAACATCAAGGCATCAAAGTAATATCGAAACAATATAAAACAATTCATAAGCATATGCCCGAGATGACTGCTAAGAAATAATATCTTGTTAAAAAATACCTTAATGTAATAGGTTCACTCAGTAATCCCATTAAAAAATGTCTTATGGGAGAAAATTTACCAATCTATTTTTGGGATATATAATTTAGGGCCCACCCGTCACATTCTAATCATGTACATGTATGTGTTTACTTTATAGAAAATACAACATAAGGTTTTATATCATCAATGTTATTCCAATGATTATTAACTATTAATGATATAAATAGATTTACCAAATCACTTAGGAACATATATATGTAGGTAAATACCATTGAGTGGTAATGGGGATGGGTATTCACTACAAAAATGGTTAGCTTGTAAAATCGTAGGATCCTTTAAGTAGAATTACTAGTGTATAAAAAGTATAATAAAATACAATAATGCAGTTTTTATGAATCAATAATCACTTTTAAATATAAATTAATGTAATTAGGATATATAATAACATTTCCCATCATTATCGAGTGGTAATTAAAAGTCATAATAAAAATAATGTTATTAAATAATGAAGAGAAGTAGACATTCACTTAACTTTGGTGGATGCTTCTTAATGATTTGGAGAAACGTTTTCAGAGAAAGGGGCAACCATGGTACTCCTCTAAACAGGGAAGTGTATAGTAACTTCAGGATCCATGGTTTCTAAGATAAATAAATGTGATATTAGGTGGATTTTATAGTTTTATATACTGTAATTGTTTATTATTTTCTAAAAATTTGTTCAGGAATATATTTGATTATATATTTAAAACCAAAAACTAACCCATGGTTTTTTTAAAATGGATTATTCAAAAGTGATGTGGATTTAATTATTTTATAACCCATGAATCTATTTTGTTAAAATAATACCCTTATTGATGTTTAATTGATTCATGATTATAAATAAATGATTCTAAAACCATAAAATATAATATATGTTTTGGAGGATTCATTAAGGATTCATAAAATAAATCCAACAACATAAGAAAAATATTTTAAAGAGGAAAAATATTTTGGGTTGGATACCTTTTATGGAATATTTCACATCAAATCAATTCATTATGATATCATAATACATATTATATTTATACCATTGTTAATTATTTAAAATAAATTTTTTTGACCATAATAATTTATGAAACATTATCCCTTATATAATTTCAAAAATATGACTTTAAAAATAAAATATATTTTAATAAAATTATCTTGGAATATGAAATTTTACATTTTAAAATTAAAAATCCTTATTTGTTGAAAATTAATAGTTTTCTACAATAAGAGTTCTCTAGAATTTATAAATGATACTTTTTAGTTTAGAAAATTTTATAACTATTTATATTTAATAAATATTATTTAATAATAATATTATATAATAATATAATTAAACTTAAAAATTCATGTATTATTCAGAATATTATTCTTGATTAGAACTATATATTTTCCTAAAATATAATTATTGTACTATAATATCAATATATATTTTTAATCAAAATTATATTTTAATCATTATAAAGTAATAAAATATTAATATATTTCTTATTTTACTAAAATAATAAAAATATAAAATATCATATTCTTAAGGTCAAGATTCACATTAATTTTTTACACTAGTGAGTTTTTTAATCTTAAGGTGTGTGTTGGGGATATTCATTATGTATGGTTCGACTAAAAAGTTTTTGGTCAAGGTCTTCATGATATTTAACTTCTCATGTAAATAGTTTCAATTAGTTTTTTATTTATTGAAACTCTTTTTGGTATTGAACAAGAAAAAAAATCATGTGATGTTATTTCCCTAAAAAACATTGATAAATGATCTTCATTTTGTATAATCCTACTTTTTGATGCCCTCACATCCTTTTTATGTGTCAATTAGAATAGCTATAACCCTATATTGATACTAATTATATTATCCATGAATAAAATTCTTACCATAAATTGTCGTGATTATTAGTAGTTTTTTAACTCTAAAAGGGAATAAAATATAAGGATAAAAATAAACAAAGTAGTGCATGTGTTTTTAAAATTTCATTTATGATTATAGAATTCACTCATTGAAAAAAAAATCATTTATAAATGTTCGGTTCATTAATTCCATTTTTTTTGTTTTCCCTCTTCTATATCTCTATTTGATGGATGAATCTCATTTTAGAGATCATCCATTATAGTTTAAGTCCTTCCCTTTTAAGATTAATCCCATTCTAAGGATTATTTAACCTTATTTATTTCCTCTATGAAATTGAATAGGAATGATGATACTACCATATGATGTTAAATATTGAGGTATGATTGATTCTTATCTTGATATACAAAGGATTTTGCAACCTTATCAAACACAATCAATTTTAGGGTTTTATGAGAATGAGGTTCATCCGTCCATATTGGTTTAAAGATTAATTCTCCTATGAAAAATGATACATATTTTTTTGTGGAATAATATCTTTCATTTTAACTGAAGTGTAATAAATAATCTATATAATCACCCTCTTTTAATCACCCTTGATATTAATGTGGGATATTTTTATCTACAGTTCAAATTCCAAAAAAAATAATGGATTTCTATTTTTCTTATTGTTTCAATAGTGAACCGATAACAATTAAGAATAAGGAAAAAATATCATGGCCAGAGAGATAAAAATGACTGCGAAACAAATATTATTATTAATGGGGACCCCCAATATTTTACACTGTTTGGATTCTGTGAGAACCTTAAAAATATATCCCTCATTTTTTGGTATTTTATTGATTAGATAATAAAATTATGTTAGAAATATCAATGTATAATGGAGTGTTTTTTGAGGTATATTCTTAATGAAAATTTTCAAATGCACGACCTCGTATTTTATTTTTCTTTAAAAAAATTATATCAAAAAATATCATGATGATTTACCAATATTACATGTGTATATTCTATACAAGAAAGTGGATGATATATTCGAGTAGGATGTTACGAGAGACTATATGGACCTTTTGGTGCTACTGGTTGTGCCTTAATTTTTGGATAGAAAATATAAACTCATGGAATTTGGTATCTGTATTCAAATATAGAGTATCAATAATATGTGCGGTTATACTAAGGAAATAGATACTATTCTTATTTGATGTGTCATTATTCTATTTAAGAAGGGATTCATGTAATTTTTACTATGACATAAAAATAATTTTCTTTACATCAATGGGGGATTTAGAAATTGTGGTAACAATGATAATTTCCTTAGAATGTCAAATAATTCATGACAATTATTGGTCCACTAGTTGGTAACTCCATTATCAATCAGTCATATGAAGGGTAAATACCTTCCCCCAATTTTTTATATAGACTATCTAATCTATTGAAGGATTCCCTAAAGTTCTATCACCATATAGAGGGTTTGAGGAGGTGATATGTCACAGATAACCTTTGTAATATAAGTATTGACTAAAATTCTATTGTCATAAACAATGGAGCCAAGAAGATTTAATTTAGTATCCTCAGAAGAAAATTTCTTGGGGTTCATCTTCTAGATATGATTCCATATATTTGTGAAAAGATTTCCATGATCATCAATATGAATAGAACATTGATGTGATTTGAATATTAGATAATTGATGTAATATTCAAAAGTATTCCCCACAATGGGATTGAAAATACTTCAAATGAAATGTTGATATGGGGAACCAATGTTCTAAAAAATAAATAATACACTTCATATAATAATATTCCCTAGTATATATTTGTATTTTCTTGTATCCTAAATATATATCAATGAATAAAATGGTATAATAGTTAACTATTTCCTCTATGAGGTATTTTTTGATTGGGAATTAGAAATAATCCTTTGAAAAATACAAGATGATATCAATGAATTTGGTGAAATATATTTTCTTTACATTATTATTTAATAGGAATTAAGAGGTTGATATATTTTGTTTATTGGAATTATCTAATTATTTTGGATGTGAAAATATTCTCAATAGATGCATCAATCATATATTGTAAGTCAAGGTAAGTTTTTTAGTTGTGTCCCTTTATCCGTGGTAATCTTCTGAAGAGCATAAATTTTTTAATCTACATTTTTATTGATTCTTATAATTACCATTTAAATAAATGTAAATATATAAAATTGAATATTTAGAAAATATTTTTAAATTTGATATAAGTCAGATGAAATGGTTGTGCTAATAAATCTTGGTGTTGAATCTTCTTAGATGCCAAGATTTATTTTTTGATGATCAATAATAGTATTGTAAACACCCTCCTCAAATTAATAATGGGTGTCTTGGATACACTCCTATTCTTATATATATTCCCAATTCTTAGGAGGAAGGGGTAACAATGTGAAATCTTTAGTTCTCTAAGAATTAATAACCTATCATTTGGAAGATGGTGTATGGTCAGTCTCAATCTCCATTGGTGATAGAGAATCCATTTTGATTTTGTTTATAAGGTATCTGTATTTAGAGACATGTGTATAATGAAAAAAAATCATATATCGTTTTTCGTTTATTATAGAGATCATACACTTCCATTATGTCATTAGTTTCAATATATGTGACTATTATCATGATAGATGATGAATACATACCAAACTATAATCTCAAATCTTGGACTTTATTGATTGTAATTCCATATTCATCAAAATCTCATTATACGGTTTCACATGGGTCATATAAAAATCATTTGGAGTAGTACCGCGAGTGACATCATCAATTAAGGGTTTTTTCCTTCTCATTGGTAGATCCTGATGATAATTTATTAAGACTAACATGATTCAAAATGATCAATGTATCTATGATATATCAATATTTATCCTTCAAAAAAACATTTAGATATTGAAGGTATGGTTAGTGGATTATTTTTTTGCGGATGAAACCATGTTTCCATAACAGAAAATTGAAATTTATATATAGTAAAAAAATGAATATTTCAAATTTAAAGATAGGGTCCCCAAATTGAGATATGAGATTGAATCATACAAGAGGTTTCTACACACACTTGTGATAAACATAAAGTTTTAAGTAAGATAGTGAAAATTTTGGTTCCTTTTAACCCAACTAACGGTGTCTCTAAACATGAATATGATTTACCCCTGAGATATTTTCAATAAAAGATCATTGTATGTTAGTATAATAAAATTCTATATACACATTGTAGTATTGAGCTGGCCTTGAATAATAGTCTTTCAATAAAATTATATGAATGCGATGATTGGGTTACACATTTCTCGATTAGTCATTGTAGGATTCTATTCAGCATTTGTAACCTAATATTTATAATAATTACGACTAAACATAACCTCGAAATGATCTTCCTATAGATCCATTTTTTTATTAAGAGTATAAAAAACTAAGTTCATATTTAGAACTAAAAAAATGTTTCATCTTATCAAATTATTGAGAAAGATGTATCCAATTCCCATCATGGGGTAGAATATTCTCCATGGAAGGATCGATGGGGGATGTAGTGCCTAGTAAGATAGGTTTTGAACTTAACGTGAGGTTGATTGAATGTATGACATTAAAGGATTGAGACCACCAAGTCATCCCAATATTTTGGGTTGATCGGATGGTTATACACTCTTCTGCAAGTCACCCAACATTATTGGAATTGGATACCTCTTTAAAGATATTGTGTCACCCGAATATATCAATGAGGCTCACTCAATCTCATTCCCATGGGTCTTAAATACTTATATAGAAATGGATGGAATGTTTCTAGAATATTTGGCTCATTCCTTTCTATTTATTACCCTATTTGGTATACTATAGTGACCTTAGTATCTTTCACCCTAGTCATTTAAATTGAACTTATATTCCATATTATAGTTATCATCAGATAAATTTCCTTTTCAATTAATGATGTCAATAGGGTTGAAAATTTATTGTTCCTCTAATGATGGTTCTGTTTAGTGGGGTGGTTCCGATTTTTAAATTTTGTTGGTATGGTTCCCATTATACCATTTATTAGTACTATGCTACTTCTACCATTTGGTGAGGAGACACACATCCTCTATGTAATGTAGGAATGAAATAAGAGAATAAACCTAGACTTGTATATCAATATGGGTACTTCTTCTTATAATTGACTCTTTCCTTTCTGATAATTTTAGTTTTTAGAATACACAATCATGTAAGGCTCTGATTTCAAAAAAATTTGTTGAATTATAAGATATGGACATGGGGAAACAACCAGATGGTTTAAATATTTCTTGAGGGTACCATGATCTCAATTGATCATCATTTTATATATCTCATCATGAATCTTTTGTGAACCTTTAATTACGACTCTTTGAAATCTATCATTTTCCTTTACATTTATTGAAACACAATCCCCTTATGTTGGTGGATTTCCCAATTATACATTTCTTGAAAAAACCTTATTCATAATAATTTCATTTAAAACCCATTCTTGGAAGCTATGGAACAATATTTGGTGAAAGGTTTAATGTTTTGGGAAAGCACTAATGCCATCCTGATTAAGCCTTCTAGTATCTGGAAGTCTTAACAAATTATCCTCCATTGGTGAAATAAAGTAGCTAGATCATAGTTCATCACAAATGGCATAATGATTATTCATTGAATCCTGTAACGGAATTTTTTATCCATTATTAAATATTAAAAATGATGTTGCGGTTTTTTCCTCTTATCTTATGGTGTCTCACGATACAATATGGGCATTCACACTAGATTTTTTGTCTTGTTTTTTTTTGAGTGTAATGGTTATAGTGTTTACTTTTTCTATTCATTTCCCTTATAATATTAATAGTGAATAATAATTTTTTTCATTTTTGAATATATACTTCAAATTTTTTCACAATAGTGGGAATTTAATAGCAATTTTCCTACATATTTTACAATAACATATGTAGTTTACAAATTATATTGGAGTTTATATATATAGAATAATAACAAATTTTATTGAGGATTTTTATATTCAATGATTATATCACACCATTACACTAAATAATTAATTCAAAACTCTTTCAATACCACATTTATTTCAATTTTAAATGTCAAGGATCTTTTTTATACAACATAGCAATAAATTGGTAATGAAATTTATAGGAATAGTCCTTCGATTCGATGATTGATCTTCCAAAAAACTATTGTACCATGAATAAAATCCACACCTATAGCAAATGTACAAAGAATATTTGTTTTTATTCTATAAAAACCAAAACATATCCTTCGTAGATATTACATATTTTTATATTGATATTAATTAAATTGCACATACACACACCTAAGGATCATAATTGTATTATACCTTAAAATATTTTCAATCATAAACAACTAGTATATAGGTGGTCTATTCTATATCATACTATATACTTCATAATTAGAACCCTTCTTAGACATATCATAAAAATATTAATCCTCTTAATCATGAGTAATTGAAAAATAGTAGATGTTTATAAGAAATGAATCACAATTTAATTAGAGAAAATAAATTATAAGATCATTACATTGGAATAGGAAATAGATTTGTGGTATACACATAAACAAAAAAATGAATTTCTGTAGTAGTAAAAGTCTAAACACTATAAATATTATAGTGGATTGACATCAATCCCCAAATGGTAATTGTAGTTATGGTTTACTTTTAATATTATCATAGTCGATAGAGACCCTTTATGAAATATTTTTTTCCCATTAATATTATTTTTATCCCATGATATATCAATATTTGTCTAATACATTAGGTTAGGATATAGTTCGCACCAATCACATAATGAAAATCATACATATTGTTTCTACAAGATTATAAAAAGTCATCATATTATAACCTATAAAAATAAATTGGATTTAGAAACATTTCATCTGAATTTAACATATATAAATGATACAACTATAAAAATATTTTCCACATTTATTGAATGTATATGCCATGGATACATAATTGGGTTTCAAAATCATTTTATTATGGTATAAATTAATGAAGAGAAATGGGTTTCATAAACATATTTCAATGATATATATAAATATTATATGAAAATAAAATGATTTAGATCATTAGATAATATCCACAAAAACATTTATCTATCATATATGTATGTAAACATAGATGAGGATGATTTTGAATGAAAAATCACATGCAATGTTTCTTGAGAAAAATATACTTTCTTTGAAAATAACATTTTTAAAGTCAATGTTTCATAAAATATTGTCCAATTAATTTTATTTGAAAATTAAATTAAATATTTATAATGGATTCATCAAGAGTAATAATTATCATCATGATGGAATATTTACATTTATTTCATGTTAAAATAAAGTTGTCTTTCCATTTGTTTCCAAATTTATTCATGATTTGTATTAAAAATAAAAAAATCGTACATTCAAATTAAAAAAACTATAAAATGTAGGTATAAATATATTTAATAAATCATTTTTATAAGTTTAAAAATAGGTTCAGTAAATTTTTAGAAAAGATGGTATTTGATGAAAAATTGTTTTCGACCGAAGAGATAATTAAGGATGATTTTGATTAAAAACATTATTTTGAACTCATTAGTACAAAAAAGTGGAAAATGAAATGAAACATGTATTCTATAGAAATTAAATGAGGATAATAAAATAATTGTTTTAATTGAGTTATGTTTCATATGATTTCATCATTTTAAGAATAATCATGAGAAATTATATTAAATTATAATATTGAAACATAAAACCCTTCCCACTTTAGAAACATAGATTCAAAAGAACCAGGAATGAATTAAATTAAATAAAACATATATTAAAATCAGAATAAATAGATTTATTATATTAAATTTAAAAGGGTCTATATATACTTATTGTAAAAGAAAATATTTTTATAATATATCAAATGACTTAAAGAAGGGAAATTGAGAAAAAAATTTGTTACATTCAGTATAAAGAAACATTTACACATTTAAATAATTAAATAAATTATAATTTATTATAAATATTTTAAATAAACACACACACACACACACATATATATATATATGTATATAATTTCATATATTATTTTCATACAACCTTCCCATTTATTAATAATTCCTTGTTGAAGTCATTTTTTGGGTAATAAGTGCATTTATTTTTATGTAGGTTTGGTTTTATTATCATCGTTCCTCTTAAATTGATATTGGGTATATAATATACATAATTTAAATTATCATATAAATATAATATAAATTCATTATATAAGTATTTATAGTAATCCACAAATGGTATAAATATCAAATGAAATGCATTGTTCTAGGAGATCGTAGGTCCTACGTATGCATGAATGCTATTCACATTTTCTAGACGGAAGTAATGTGAAAAGGTAAAATTTATATTACCCATAAATAATATTTTTTTCCATATATAACAAATATATTAACTAAATTTACCAAAATTTATTTTTATGAAATGTGTTAGTGAAAATTAAATCATATATCTTTTTGAGGTGATAATATGTTGTACACATGAATGACATGATAATTTCGATCATTGAATTACAAAATTGAAGGTATTTTTGATCTCATTACTCTATAAGAATAATTTTTTAAAAACAATCATATATATTCATTGGATGTATCCTTATTAAAATCTATGTAAAATGGAAATGAAAAACACAACACATCAGTTCATGAGTTGGTAGTTCAACGATCACATGAGCGAGGTTATTGTCATCAAATGTGCTGGGTTATAAGAAGGTATATACAGTATTATAACTACATAGGTATTATAATATTATAAATATAACAAAAAATAATTCAATTTATAATTATATACATCCTTTAATTTAGGTTATGGAAAATAAATAACATTAGTTAGCATTGTAGTAGTCTGTCATAATCACAAACAATGATTTTGTATCCTATTTGATTGAAGTGTATATTTTTTAGCTCATTAACCTAACCTAACAACATATAATTATATTTAATATAATAATTTAATTATATCATCATGGGTTAATAATAATTTACATAGGTGGAAGAAGAAATAAAATATAAATGCTTGTTGAATAATGTTTCATCTTCATCAGTTTTCCTCCTTATGTGTTCACCAAAAGACATCCTACGTCTAATTTATAACCAATATATGTATTATAGAATTATAATAGTAAATAATTGAATATATGTTTCCATAAAATGTATGGACCAGTTTTTAAACATGTAATGAGTAAAGGAAAGGTGGTAGCCTTTTATAAGTTAGTTGAGCAGCACACTTGTAATTTTTGGAAAGAAAGATTTTTGGCCACATTTTTCACAAACAAAATGTCACCATATTAAGAAATTGGAGAAAATTAAAAGGAAAAAATGTAGAAATGTTTCTATAAAATAGGTTTATTTACATATTTTGGGTCATTTGTTACCCAATTATTTTTAGTTTTAACACTCAGTATGCCGATATTTTCTTTAACTAATGAAATAAATTATTAATTTTTTTAATATTGATTATGGAAAAAAATTAATTTATCCTCAATATAAATTATAAATTATTCTATTTCCAAATATTGTATCCATTTTTCAAAATTATACTCACAAATGTGGTCGAGTTTTACTTAATATTAAACTCACAGACCTGATAATGTTGTCCTCCAAATAGAAACTATTCAAAACATTAAAAAAAAAATGTACACAGAATCAGTACAAAATTTATTCCAATCACCTAAATTTGATTAATATATAAATTATTGAACACATTTTATAGTTAATAAATTTTAATACCTTATTTTTGTTAATAATTTTGTTTAAAAGAAATAAAAATTCCAAATAAAAATATGTATTATACACTATTAATTTAAAAACATTTCTTCTAATAAAATTTTCCTAAATTAACCATATAATAATTTTCTCTTTTTTAAAAAAATTAAGTTTATTTTGATAACTTAATATTATAATAATTTCAAAATTTTAATTTAGATCAGTGCACAAAATGTGAAAAAAATATTGTTTAGAAAAATAATTTTTTGAAACATAAAATTGTATTTATTTTTTCTCAATACTATAAAACACATAAAATTTACATTAAATACTATATCTAATTTATAAGAGATAAATTTCAATAACCCATTCCTTATATTTTATTTATTTATTTAATTTAGATAAAATATGTTTCTTTACATATAATTTTATTTTCATAAAATGATTTCTATTACCGTAAAATGGATTTATTTTAATTTAAAAATAATTGGAAACTAAGTAGTTCATTTTTTATGTATCTATAATACATATATTTTTGTAATTTATTTTACCCTATTTATAGTCACTATTTCAATTGATAGGGGGAAACTAATATATTAATTGATAATATTTTAATAGTAATTCATATTACATTTGTTCTATGTGTTTCTTGAATATCCATGATTTCCCTTGGCCCTGACATCATGAAATTCTAGTGTTTACGGTTTTCTACGAGGTAATACAGGCTCATTTCAAGATTTTTCCAAATTTCCAATATTTCCATCATCATGTCAGTGCGTCAACAAGTTAGTGCATCTGCATGTCATATCATCCATGAGTCAAGGGTGTCGACATCAGTGTGTTAGATGTATCAACATTAGTGAGATAGGGGTATCAACATCGCTGATTCAAAGGGAGCCGACATTGGTAGGGAAATGCTTCAGTAGGTCATGGTGTCAGTAGGTTGAGGCATTGGTAGGTCAGGCATCAGTAGCTCCCCCATCAGTGGATCAGCGCCAGAGACACCCATCGGTGACTCATTTCCAGGGTTTCCGGTTTTCCATGTTTTTCCTAGTATTTCTACTTTTTCCCCTAGTATGTGTTACCTCCATGAAATGGTAACCTATAAACTCACAATGGTATATTAGGCTATCTCAATCATTTCTGAGGGGAATTATTAAATTACATGTATCTCATAACATTCCACTATCCCAGTAACTAGAAAGACACATGGTCAAAAAATGATATGATTTTCAAGTACTTTGAAATCATCTCCCAGATTTATTGGATCTGTCCCTATCATAAACTGAGATCTCTTATTTCCTTCTTAGTATTTGTTTCCGATGGTGCTTTGAGAGCCTTCCTCATCAGATGAGTCGTGTACCTGTGAAAGATATCTCTTGCATAGTTTTCTTAGATTTATTCTATGCTGCTCGTGCAAACCATATTCTTGATGAAAGGATTAACTTTTATCCATTGATCATCTTGGTAGGGATTTATTTTTCTCTCATTAATTTTTCATCATGCTTGACGGGTATTCTAATGAATTATTATGAGGATCATCAGATGAAATTATTAATAAAATTAAATTAGTTTGAACTGGATTTGATCAAAAGATAACATGGGTAAATAATATAATAAACAGAGATTGTTTTGATGTTGATCACAAATTTTATTAGTTACCTTTGATTCTATTATGATTGCGGGGATTATATTCCTTCTAAACATTTTGGTGGTTGGTGGTCTTTGTTTTCGTACAATTGATGTTATATTTTGTTGAGATTTTTGAACAGTGACTGCAACATTAAATCAGATTAATAATGTATACATGGTTAAATAAATGAATCCACCATGATCATGCCTTTTCTGTGATCACTTTGGTTATAATCCTATGGAATTAGTGAACCAATGTTGATTATATCTGAAGGTAGACATGCCTTGTGGATAGGTATGGATGAGTGTTGTGTTATATTGAGTTTTGTAACCTTGTGTTTGTTGGGTGGTGTTTTTTTTGGGGGAATGGTTGTAGGTATATGGTTGGGAAGATGAGTTTGTTTTGTGAGATGGTTGTGGTATGTGTATACAAAGTGGATTTTGGTTAATGGTAGTTAAATTGTGAATTACATGTGACATGGTACATGAGAGGTGTGATAGAATCTTAGTCCGAGAGATTGATTGATGGTGGAATTAATGAACTTGTATGCAGCTGAACTGCCTTTGTTTTGTTGTGGTCGCGGAGTGTTGTTGGGCATTGGGACTGATGTGTGTCTATAAAATCATTATAATGTGATAATTTATTGGGGGTTTTTTGGGCATCAAGGCTAGGGTGTTCAATATGGAGATAAGGATTCTGTGGTATAATTTAAAAGAATTATTGTGTGAAAAAGACTGAATTGGTATCTAGGAAGATTGGTGGGTTCATACAGTGGGACTGGAGGCATGTTGTTTCTTGTTTTTTGATATGGTCATGGTTGGTAGTTTCCCTATCATTCTAAAATAGATTAAGTTAAACCCCTTAATTGATAAATGACAAGTGGTTAAATAAATAGGGGTTAGGATTTTGTTTTATTATGGCTCATTGTGTATATTGGGGTGGCAGAAAAGGTGGTTTGTGTGGGCTGGTTCCCTGTTAGAAAGCCATGGGTTTGGATGAGTGTTGTTTATATACATACATATATATATACATTGTAGATTCTTGTGATTTTTATACACATCCCAACCTTGTGGATAACTATGTGCCGAACACCTCCATTTCATGGGGGATTGTGTCTTTCCCAACATCCTAGTGGGAGGATGGATGGATGGTTAATGAATTATTCCACATACCGTCATTTAGGTTCTTATAGATTGAGTGTATCTGGTTAGGCTGTAATTCCTTGAGGCTTACCATAGTCCAAGGTTCATCAGGCATGTGTTTGTTTTAGTTGAGAGTCATAGGTTTTTGTAGGTTGTGAAAAAATGGTATGAGAGGAACGGGTGTTTTGGGAGATTGATAGATAGGATAGAGTTCGGATTTAGGCATTGTGGGGATTTCATGGGATGGTAATGAAATGGTGTTAAGGAATTATGGGGAATGATTTAAGCCTTGGAAGACTGGCAAGGATGGGAGGTTTTATCCCCCCCAGTGATCCTATGCAAGGACTCCAGGACCACTTAATAATCAATTGAGGCTACACCAATTACAGGGTAAAGACCCCAAGAAAGGTGCATGAATCATAATGACTTGTGTGCTAATATGTCTTGGGAGTTTTATAAATTTTAAATAAAAGTAGGGTTAAAAAATTAAAATAAATATTCTACACTAGTCGAGCTTTGGAGTTCCATTTTTCTCTTATTAGCTATAACACCCGGACATCATCCCAATGTTGTATGACAAGATGAGGCCTGATAAGTTGACCTAGTTGATCAACAGAGGGTTTATTGAGAGGAGGAGGATGATCAGTGGAAAAATATTCCTCATGCCTTTCAACATGTGACTATGGGGAAGTATCAGGGCAGTGTCATAGATACAAAATAGGAAGTTTGGAATATGGAGATGGTGATCAATTTTAGCATGATTCAGGCTCAAAATGAGTACAAGGTTTTTCTAGAAGTGATCGAGATATTAAGAGAAGCATGTTAGTGGTGGATTCTTTACCTCGTGGAGAGGAAGGAATATATGGTTTGATGGAATGACATTGAGACAAAGTTCTGGGAGGAATTATTGTCTTCCACGGTGATGACTAAGAAGAGGCAAGAGTTACTCTCCCTCCGGCATGGGATTATGTTGGTAAGGGAACTGGGGATCATGTTCAAAGATCTTCTGTGCTTTTCAATGGATCTCTTCCTGAATGAGGAGTCATGAGTGAGACACATAGAGGAGTCACTTCAAAATTCCCCTTAGTATGTTGTTACTATGTTCACTCTTCTGACATACCTAGAGGTTTAGAAGAAGGTCAAATTATTGGAAAGGATTCCCTCACTAGGAGGTGTGCGGCGATAGGGGAGCCTACCGAGATCATCAAAAGAGAAAGATGTTAGCATCATGCCTCTAGCGTTATGGCCTTCCAGGTTTTGGCTAGTGGGAAGTAGGCCTCAATAGTTATAGTAATGATCTCCTGGTCCTTGACCTTTTCTCATGGTCCCATGACAGAGGTGATTTATATGTGGTAGTTGTGGATATATTTAGAACTAGTGCCTAGTTCGATCACTGAATGGTTGGGGTGGGCAGGCTCAATACACTCCTCAGTAGTAGCAGTTACCAGTCAGGCCCTTCCACTTGCAAGGGCAGTGAGATCCTACTCCACCGATGGTAGATAGTGCTGGGGAAGGCTGACCCCAAGGTTCTCCTCAAGGACCTAGACTAGGGCTTGGTTAGGGTGGCGGTTTAAAGAAGATAGGTAGAAGTTCTTGGCATGGGAATTTTTACGTTGTAGAGGTTGCAATTCTAGTAGGGCCATAGGTTTTTTGAGGTACGATTAGTTTGTTTAACAATATTTTGTGTGCTATGTTTTATTCATGAGTCACTACCTCCATTATTGTACCTAGGATAGCTCATACTCTTGGACTTGATGAAGAGAGGCTTATAATTCCCCTAGTGGTGAGAAAGTAAGTTGGAGGTTAGAACAGTCTATTTGTTGTTTTTCAAAGATGTAGACTAATTTTGGACTCGCATCAGTATATTAGGGATCTTCATCTGTTAATGATGATTCCATAGGATGTCATTCTATACTCAAATGGTTGTTTTATATTCCCAATAATATCAATTTATTTTGATGAAGGGTTGTGTTCTCTAATATGGGTGGCCATCAAATAGCTTTTATTTTTTGAGCGGATTTTTCAGGAGGCCTTCAGCATGTGGAGCCTCTTATTTCCTTGTTAGCAGAGTGGTTAGTTGGATCATCAGATATAGAGATGGTGGATGTTCTAGGGGTTGTTATTGTGTTCATGTATTTGTTCACTATTGGATCAAAATAGTGTTTCTAGATGCTTAATTACAGGAGGGGGGTTGAATTATAAGTTTGAAAATGTTCATTTTTTACCATAAGGAAACTATATTTCATAAAGTTAAACAATGTAAATTTTAAAACCCTACTTTATTTAAAAATAATGAATCAAACTAATTGAGTGTCCATAAATATGGATCTGGAAAAGACACTTAAGAATAATTTTCTTAGAGAAAGATTCTACCTTAAGGAATATATAATCTTATTAATCAGAGAATATAATGTACATGAAATTATATGAAAGTTATAATTTGGTTCTTTAAAAATATACAGCAGAATTAGAACATGAAAAAAAGGGAACATGTAGGAAATTGTTTTACACAAATAGTAGGGTATTCAGAAAACATGGATAAAGGTCCCTTGATTTATTCTTTCAATAAACTCTTTCTTACCCACACCAGGATAAGCCCTTGATAGGAATAGAAGAATCTGTCATTAAATCCACACAATACCTCTAAATTTAATGTAGTAGGATCATATTTCTTACTACCCTTGGAATCCCTCGATTGTACTCAACAGCAATCAGAGTCACACGACACTAGCTGAACAAGATGTTCATGACTGAACAAGATGTTCATAAAACGAACAAGGAATGACCGTCTCTCTCTAGAAATTAGTTCAAAGCATCAAAACATAAAATATCTAGATCTATCAATAGATAACGATCTTTTACAAATGAGCTCAAAATTATAGGCAAGACTTTAACGGTCAACTCACTCATCCAACAGTCATATTTTTCTGTGAATCTCGTAGGGACTTGTACACTTGTCACTCAACCAATTTTTTATTAGAAAAAAATCATATGATGATGATTAATTTTTACAAACACATTTGTAAGGAAACTTAATTAGCTTAATAAAATATGAATATTATGAGTCTACTAAAAAATAGAATTTAGAGTCTAAATATATAATCAATCAGATTCTAGAAAACATGGATATTCCGATACTATTTACAATGAATTTAGAGCTTGAATTATAAGGAATCTGGAGTCTAAATTATATTGAATTTGGATTTTGGATTATGAGGAATTTTTATTATGAATTATGAGGATTTCAGAGTCTGAATTTTGAGAAATTTAGAGTGTGAATTCCGAGGAATTGGGAGTCTAAATTCTTGTGGAATCCAGAGTCTTAATTTTAGAGAATTCGGAG
Organism: Viscum album; assembly: GCA_963277665.1. NCBI lineage: Eukaryota > Viridiplantae > Streptophyta > Magnoliopsida > Santalales > Viscaceae > Viscum > Viscum album. Next base: position 1,811,526,646 of record OY728129.1, on the reverse strand, counting down.
TCTGAATTTTAGAGAATTCATTATCCAATGAACTATAAGATTTTTTGTTTTTTAAATAAGTATCCTAATATTTGTCTTAGTGATTAAATCATCATTATTTAAGAATGAAAATGAAAAATAGGGTAAGGGTAAAAAAATTAGATAATGGATATTTTCCATAAGGGTAAGGATAAAAATATTTCTTAGGGAAAATAATTTTTCCTTAAGAAAACAATACTTTGAGAAAGATTACTTTCCTTAAGATAAAGTTGTTGTGATTTTCAAAACAATGAGGAATGTAAATTTTATATGGAAACCATAGTGACTCAATAATCTATCCCTTTATAGAAATCACAAACAACCATTCAATAAAGAATATAAGGAATAAGGAATTTTATTTTTTAACTTTTAAATTAAAAACTTATCTCCCTTTACTTATGAATGATAAATACGAGTAATTCCCCATTAGGTTTTGAAATACCTATGGATTGCATTCTTGAATTCCAAAGCGAAGTTACATTTTCTTGTATAAGAATTTCTTCTTTATGTATACTCCCCCTTACTTAAACACCCCCTTACATAGGGAATTATATTCTTTAAACATAGTATTCTTTTGATCATTCCTTTCACACCATTTTTGATTTTAAAAAACGAATAGAGATATCAAATAAAATGGTACTTGAAAGATTTTAACTATACAGAAAAAAGCAATGAAAGACAATAAATTTTCATTATGATTGGAAATATTTATACAGGGTAAACTAATTACAAAAGAAGATCGGAATTGAGAGCGAAAAAAATATTCACCCTTTTTTTCCATTTCCATGATATTCTTCTAGAAATACTTTAACTTCATGGGATCCCTATGGTCATCCTTAAACCACATGAACAATAGATTGTGATCCTGATTCATCTTTTCTAGATCCTTTATTATTTCATCCTAAGACCTAATTATTTATTCCTAAGATATCACTATCTATTGTTGCAGATTGAATTTTTCATTAAAATACTCACTGACAACCCTTTATCACTTTAAATTAGAGGAAAATAAATTCCAATTCCCATTCAGATCATTATCTTCTTGATTCCGGGAAACTTGATCAAGGATTAGAATCCCTGAAAGACATGGTTTATGATTTTTTATCCTATCATCTGACATATCAAATGAATCTCTCACTGAATCTTGTAAATCATCAGAAATTCACAAGTCTTAAATTGTTCTTTTTTCCAACTTTATTATTTCCTTACATGATATCTTATGTGCATATTATCTGATAATTAATGATTGAAATTAAGCCTCAATCTTGATGAGTTTAACTATGATCATTATTAAGGAATATGATTTCTAACTGAATGAATTTTGAGGAAACTAACATCTTGAATCAATACTCAGGAACAAAGGAAATGTGTTTACTAAGTACTTCAATGACTACACAACAAAATCCTGACCCATGGAAGATGATTTAGAATCTAATTCCCAAACAGGAGATGATTTTTTTCTTGATCTTCATCTTTCCTATTGGATGAACTGCGAACAACTTTATTAACCACCATATCCTTCTTAGGTGTATCATAAACTTATTTTATTAATTTTTCTACATTAGAAATAGTCTCCTCAACCTTCGTAGATTCATGCTCACTATATAAAAGATGGACAATTTTATATTCATTAACCTATTCATTCACAACATATCTATTAAGATCATCAGGTTGGATGAAGTTATGATTTCTAATTTCTTCATTAGTAGGTTTCTCTCACTCTTTATATCCATCATATTTTTTTCCTTGAGAAACAATTTTTGTTGATACAACCTGGGAAATTTAGATTGAGAGCTTTTCAGAAGGAAATTCCTTCTCAAGAAATTATTCTACTTTATTAATCACGTTATCAATCTGATATTCTTCTCCCTATTTTTCATCTTATACATATTCCTTTTGGACTATATTTTCATCCAAAATAGGTTCCAGAATTCGAACTTTTTTCCCATATTCTCTAATGGTACTATTTCAGGGGAAAAATATCCCGGTACATGAATCTATGTATAGGCATTCTGAGTATCCTTGAGATGTGCATGAACAATCTAAGCTTCAAAAATTATATTCTTCAAATTCTTCTTTTTTGTTTCCATTCATTCCCTTCAACTGCTTGAATTTTTATGGCCTTTACCTCAATAAGATCTAGACCAAAACATGGATCTCTCCATTTCTTATTCTTCTTACATTCCCTCTATTTTTCTACCAATTGATTTGGGAAATACATTTTTTGGCTTTGGTGGTGCTGACTGAGTTTCCAGAACTATAAGCTTTTCTTTGTTGTTCAGTTTTTCTCTTTCTCTACTTATGATATTTCATGGATTTATCCCATACTTCTACTTTAGTGGCTGGAGATTCAACCTTGCTTTCATAAAGATCATAATATTCTACGAACATTGTTTTGAAACCGTCTTTCATTCCCCTTAAGGTTTCATCACTTGGCAGCATGATCATGACATTTCATGGTCTAGAGATGTAGTGAATTTTGAACGATTCTATGAAAATCACTATGATTTTAGAAAAACTGTTTGGATATAAGATTATATAGGATTTGAGATTTCCATTCCTAATGTTAGTGATTGTTATACGAATATACTTAAAAATATATATATTTCATAGGTTAACCAAAAAATATAGTATGAAAATGTCAATTTTCTTTATGTAATCCTTATAACCTTTTCTTAGAATGGGAAAACCATGTAACCATAATACTACCATTCTAAAATTTGTTGAATGGTGGGTGTTCAAAGGTGATTTTACTTCTTTTAGTCCAAGGCACTCAATTGCCATTTCCTTTTCAAAACATATGGAATGATCTAGAAACTAGTGGGTGTAGAAAATTGTCTCACCATCATACAGAACTCCCAGAATATTAGTTTCCACATTAAAAGATAGAGAATATGTTTTAGTATAGCTCTGGAATGAAATATTCTCTTTTCCACCATCCTCATAAAAAAAATACTAACTCATATAATTTTATAAGTACGTTGGGATAAATTAGATCTAGACTATCTGTCTTAGCTACACAAAATATTTCCCATCCATTTATCTTAATAGTTTTTGTAATCAAAAAATTATACTTGGATAAGAACTTTAGTTAACCTTTCCCTATATATTTTCCCATCCTTGATTTCCATAACTGAGGACATCTGTTTCTCTAGGGAGGCATCCAACGACTTCTGGAGTGTAAAGAAAAATTTTCATAAAAAATGAACGAGATAATTGAACAGAGGTAGGGATTTGTCACATAAATCCTTGAAAACCAATGTGGTACTATTAATATGGGAATTTATATAGGCATCGTAGGAACGGTTCAAATTCTAGAGTTTATCAAATGGTTGATGTAAGAACAATCTGATCTGACGATTGATATGAAATCCGAAGAAGGATTTGGTGGGTTCAGATGTTTCTACATTTTAAGGAAAAATAATATTTAAGGAAAGTAAATCTGATAAATAAAATTGAATACCAACAATTAAATAATTCAATTATGAAAATATGAGTATGAAAACATAGCTTCTGAATTTCTAGGATAATGTTCACTACAAAAATATTCTTTAAGAAGAAATGTAATTTCATGAAAAATTTATAAGGTAAATGAATATTTGTCTTCTATAATTTTGATTTCTAAAAAAATATTGATTAAAAACATTAATTATGAAAATTTTGATTAAGGAAAAAAAATTGGTTAAAAGAAATTAGTTTATGGAAAACAATTCGGTTACAAAAATTTTATATCAAGGATAGAAAAATTTGGTTAATGAAAATTTGATTAAATGAAAAATGTAGGTTACAAAAATTTTAATTATTGAAATAAATTTATAACCAAAAATTTGATTAAGGAAAAAATATTGGTTATAAAAAAATTTATTAAGGAAAAAAATATCTTATGAAAAAATTGATTAAGGAAAAAAAAATTGGTTATGAAAAATTTGAATTTGGAAAGAAGACTGGTTATGAAAAATTTGAATAGTGTAAAAAAAATTTGTTTACAAAAAAACAAGATTAAGGAATATAAAATTGTTTACGAAAAATTTTATTAAGGAAAAAAATTTATGAAAAATTTCATTAAGTAAAAAAATTGGATACAAAAAAATCGATAATGGAATAAAATATTGTTATCAAAAATTTGATTGAGGAAAGAAAATTTGGTTATGAAACCATTTATTAAGTAAAAACAGTTGGTTATGAAAAAATTGTTTATTAAGACAAATTAGTTGTAAAAAATATGATTAAGGGAAAAAAGTTTGGTTAAAAAAATTTTGATTAAGGATAAAATGTACTCCCCTTATGAAAAGGATAATCATAATTCAAGAAGATAGGTTTCAATATATTGTTAACATGGAATATTACCTTACAGTTATCATTCCTATCTTTTGTTTAATGTATTAAAATCTATTAGAGGATACTGATTTTGTAAAAATATCATAACGTTGATATTGAATTTCAATAAATTGAAAAATGATATCCCGTTTAATAGTGTGATCCATAAGAAAGTGATGCCTAATATCTATGCGTTTTTCATGGGAGTGATGTTTAGGGTTTTTTCTTAGGGAATGGAATTTGTGTTATCACAAAATAAATGTGTTTTGGTAAAACTCATTCCATAGTCTGTGAGTTTGTGTTCCATTTACAACACTTCGGCACATCAACTTAGAGGTGCTATATATTCAGCTTCAGTAGTGGAATGTTCTACTGAGTGTTGCTTCTTACATGACCATGAACTAATGAATCTTCTGAGAAATTAATAGTTCTGAATGTACTTTTTATATCCATGCTACATCCACTAAAATCCGCACCTGAAAAGTTTTTTAATACATATTCATTTCCATATTAATATAAAAGTCCTAAATCTATAGTTCTAATTAAATTGCGAAAAATACCATTAACTACTTTAAAATGAGATTCCTTTTGATTAGATTGATATATTTTACATAATAATATCAAAAACATTATTTCTATACGACAAGATATCAGGAATAGTAAACTTCATATCATACCTCTTAAGGATGTGTAAACTATTAGTTTCCTAGCTTCATCAACATCAAGTGAATTTGGGGTAACGATTACAGTGCTAATACATTGAGTATTGTTATATCCATACTTTTTATGAAGATATTTAATATAATTATTTTATGATATATATGTTCCTTTTGGATTTTAATAAATATGAAAACCTAGGAAAAACGTTAACTCACCCATCAAACTCATTTGAAACATAGATTTCATTTGATTCAAAAACAAATCATTTAAAGATTTCTGATTTAATTTTAATATAATGTCATAAAGATATATTTGAACAATAAAATCATTTTTCTTATTTTTTATTATAAATAGTATTGGATCAGTCGTTCCATTAAAATAATTGTTTTATAACAAAAATATTATATGTTTTTTCATACCTGGCTGTAAGGTCTTGTTTAAGTACATTTAAATCGTTGGGAACCTTGAAAATTTTTTAGGATTTTTTGTGTCTTCAAAATGAGGAGGTTGTTCAATATAAACTTACTCGTGAATATATCTGTTAGAAAATAACACTTCACGACCCTTTTCAAAATTTTGAAATTAAAGATTTCTGTAAAGGAATGTAAAATTCGAATAGATTCAAGTATAGCTGCTGGAGCATTGGTTTCTTCATAGTCTATTCTTTCTTATTGATTATTTCCTTTAGAAACTAATCTAGAATTATTTCTTACTATGAGTACATTTTCTACACACTTATTTCTATGGCTCATTTTACTCTAATTATAGAATTTTCGATAGGTTTTTCAACCAAGGTCCAAACTCTATTCCTTTAAAATTTATTTAGCTCATCTTGCTTGGATTTTATCCAATCCTCATCACCTAAAGATTCATGAGTTGTTTTTCTGTTCTAATTGTGAAAGAAAAGCTAGATGTTCTACTTCATTTATTTGTGAACATCTAGTACATACAAGTAGATCTACATCACCAATGATATTATAAATGATATTATTCTTATGAAACCGCTTATTTGGGTTTTTTAAAACCTGTTCATCAACATATGTTAGAATATCCTCCAGGGTAAATTCTTCAGAAATATTTTATTCGACATTTCCCATATTAGAAGAAACTTTTACAAGTGGTTGATAATCAGTTTTTGAAAATACATCCGATGATGTAGGTTTGGTTTGTTTAAAAGAAATACCAGTTTCATCAAATTAAACTTGAATTGTTTCTTCAACAATACAAGTATTTTATTAAAAAATCCACAAGCCTTAGAAGTAGTGGAGTAGCAAATGAAAATTCCATCATTTGATTTGGGTGAAAATTTATGTATGTTATCATTAGTATTCGGGAGGAATAATTTTCCACCAAATAAATTGAAGTAATAATGTCTAGGTTTTTGAGTTGTCCACAATCCATAAGGTGTATTGTTAAGAAAATGACTGATTAAAACTCGATTTATAATATAACATGTAGTACTAAAAGATTCAGCCCCAATGTGTTTAGTAGTAGAATATTCACTCAATATGGTATTATTTATCTCTTTAAGAATTCTATTTCCTCATTCTACAACACCATTATATTGAAGAGTTCATGGAGCTGAAAATTTATGTGTAATTCTATTCTTACTACAAAAAGTTTCAAAATACAAATTTTGAAAATATCCGCCATGATCACTAGGAATAATTATCAATGGATGGTTTTTCTCATTTTTAACTTGGTCTCTAAAAGTTTTAAACTAATAAATTTCTTCATATTTCATTTCTAGCTAATATACCCACACAAAACTAGTGTAATCCTAAAAAAACAAATACATAATATTTTCCTCTAATACTTCCAGTTTTTGTTGGACCAAAAAAATCCATATGCACTAAATGTAAATCATCATAAGGTGAGACTTCACCGATTGACTTAAAACTCGATTTTTGTTTTTTTCTACATTGACAAGGATCACAATCTTTTGAAGAATAAAATCTATTCTTCGGTAGATCCTTAACAAGTCTGTTCATTGATAGTTTGCATAGGTTGTTATGTTTATAGTGTCCAAACCATCTATTTCATAACCAATATTGATCTTCCATTTCAACAAGGCAAGGTAGGTCTTGGAACATATGGTCTTTTATGTTTAGTGGGTAAACATTCTCAATCCTATGGGTAGAAAGAGTAAAATCTTCATTAGAATTATGGACTATGAATTTATCATTCCTAAAATTCACAAGGTAAACTTAATCACTTAATTTAATTATACTAATGAGGTTGTTCTTTATTTATTTTACAAATAAAACATTTCAAATTAATGTTTTACCCTGAAGAATAATGTTACCTATACCAACAATTTCTCTTGGAACATTATATCCAAAATTTACTTTTTTGATTTTCGTTTTGATAATATTTTCAAAAAAAATTTATTAACATTAATATTCTAGGAAAATACACTATCCATGTACCATGTATTGTTGTTGGTATTTTCTTTATTTTTCTAAAAATAAAATATTTATACTTTTAGAATCTATACTTTCTTAGATCCAGAAATTTCACAAATGTAAAATTTTACGAATCCCTATTTTCGTAGAAAAATAAGCTTTATGAAAACCTAAAGATTAGATTTTATTTAAAGAAAACAATTTCTCCCAATTTCCACCACATTGACACTTATTTCAAAATGGAGCACATTATAGAATAGAATAATTATTTCTAAATACTGGATTCAAGTGGGTATACCCAAATCTAGAACTTTTTCTAAATGGAAAAAATTTAGGAATACATATTGTGAAAGTGTTACCTACCAAAGGTAAAGATTGACATTAATTTCATTAACGAAAATATTTTGAACATTAGTTTAAAAGACTTTTTCTTATCCTCAATGTTAACATTTTTAGGAATATTTTTTTAATAGTAAGTATTTCAAGATTCATAGAAAGTTTATCATTCTCCAAATTTATATTTATAATATTTTCAGAAAAATAATCTACATAATTATTTTTTACATCAAGATCCATAAAAATATTTTATACTTATTTTTTATTTATAGGAATTATATAATTTGACTTCTAAATATTTTTCTAGAGTTTAGAATTCCCATTTTCATGTAGTTGGTAAACCTAGAAACTACTTCATAAGAATGTAAATAGTTATCTTCATTAGAAGAAGATCTTCATCTGTAGACATAAAATATTTATCATCAGTATAATTTTCATTCAATGATACATTAGTGATAGATTTAACATTCTGTAGCTATTCCATTAGATGATGATATTCAACAAGTAGTTTAGATAGTTGACCAAGATTCTTCAAACTAGAAGATTCATACTCTAAGGAATCATCAGATGAGTCCCCACCACTAGCACTCCATGTATAATTAGCCTTTATGACTTTCTTGGATTTATATTTTTAATACATATCTCAATTTATCTCAGAATACTTTTCTTTTCTATCTTTTATTTTAAGAATGGGTAAATCTAGCATGATGTGTCCGACTACTTTTCATTCATAGGAAGTGACTTTCGGGTCTTTCCTTTCATTTCATTCATTCTTCATATATCATCACAAGAAGTTTTTATTTCCCACTCTCTTTTTCATCTTTCAAGGAATATTAGAAAACTCATTTTCAGAATGTTCACTTTCATGATACACAGATAGAATAATGACATTCTTAGACTTTGATCTTGTATCACTTTCTTGGGTCTTGACATTCGTAGTAATAATGACTAGAATTTCATTTCCATTATTCTTCTTATTCATATTATCATCTCTTTTTATTCTTGAATCATGTTGAAGAAGGGTTCCAAATAGTTCATCAAGAGTAATATTGGAAACTTTCTTGTTCTCATCAATGGCTATTCTTTTGGATTCCACTTATTTGGGAATAATATCTATAATATTTTCTATAATAATTGAATCATTTAAAACTTTTTCTACCATTGAATTAAGACTTTTTACAATAGTCATAAATCATTGTTGCAGGTTTCAAACTGGTTCTCCATAGGGAAATAAATCTATGAAATTATTCTCTTAACATTGATATTCTAGTATCTTTCAATTTTGATGTTCCAAAGTGAGGAACTTCAAGTTTCTTCCACATACATTTTGAATCTTCCCATGAATATATTTTACTATATATATTTATGGCCATAGAACATAGTAAAGTATTGTGTACCATGATGTTATGTTGATATTCTTTCTTTTCTTAGTTTGTAAAGGTTCTGATTTCCCTACCATGAATATTATATACACCAGTACGAAAAAAACAATTACCCACTCGAGTACTGAAAATTTATTTCTTCATCCTATCTATCCAATATTTATAATCATTTCCATAATGGATAAGAGGTCTTGAAAGATTTACGTTTTCTATTGAACTAACTTTTATTCCTACCATTTTTAACAAGACCAAAAATATTTTCCACTAAACTGGTCAGTGTAGTATGCATATATAAAAACATTTAATACAAATAAATAATGTTAAATTGGGAATGGTTATTTGAGTAAGACAATCTAAGAAAGATAAGATTTAAATAAAATTGCAAGGAAATATGAGTAAAGAAACATATGCAATCGAAACTAAACAAGTAAAGCTGAGTAACATATAGACCATGAGAAACGTATCAGTGTTTCAATGTAACCAGCTCTGATACCAATTGTAGGATCGAAATAGTTTTTGTAGATGATCAATTACAAGAGGGATGTGGGTGAATTGTATGTTTAAAAACTTAAATTTTTAACCATAAGGAAAACTATATTTAATAGATTTTAAAAAGGTAAATTTATTAAACCTATTTTAGTTCTATACAATGAAACAAACTTTCTTGGGGTAAAGAAATATGGATCTGAAAAATTCACAAAAGAATAATTTTCTTAGAGAGATATTCTACCTAAAATTATATAGAATCTTATTTATCAAAGTAAATAATGTAAAAGAAAGTATAATAATGTTATGATAACTTTACTTAACAAAATTCATTGGAAATAAAACATGAAACAAAAACAAGTAACAAGTATGAAATATATTAACCCAATGATTAGGCTATCCAACAACCTTGGATAATGGTCCCTTTATTTATACTTTCAAGAATGAATTTCTTTCCCACACTAGGGTTATCCCTCAAAAGGAATATCTTACTATGTATTGCTATCCCTACGAGAACACAAACATTATGGTAGCTGACACCTCTATCTTCCTACACTTGGAAGCCCTTTATTGTACTAAACAAAAAATGGAGTCGCACAATGAATTCTGAACAAGATATTCACGACTGAAAAAGATGTTTATGAGATTCTCAAGGCATGATAGTCTCTCTCTAAAAATCACTTGAAAGCATCACAAAATAATATCTCTCGAACAATCAACTGATAATGAGGTCGTTTAAATGAGCTCCTATTTGTAAGAAAGACATTAACGATCAGCTCCCTCCTATAACTATTGTATTTTTCCTTGAATATCATAAGGGACCTGTAGGTGTGTCCCAAAATCCACAGTTAGTTAGAAATAAAATGTATGACATCATTTTATTTTTACAAAAGAATTTGTATGAAAAAATGAATTATTTTAACCAAATATGAATATATGAAGTCTACGGAAAAAAATAATTTGGATTCAAAACATATAAAAATTCATATTCTAGAAAACATCGATATTCGGATTCTATTTTACAAATAATTCAGTGTCTGATTTCTAAGGAATTCGATGTCCATGTTTTTGAGAAATTTTGTGTCTGAATTATGAGGAATTTAGAGTCTTAATTAGGAGAAATTTGGAGTCTTAATTATGGGGAATTCGGAGTCTGAATTTTTGAGAATCTGGCATCTAAATTTCTGAGAATTATTTATCCAAGGAACTATAAGATTCCAAGGTTTATAGATAAGGATATGAATATTGGACTTATTAATAAAATGAACTTGATTTTGTATGGATAATGAAAACCAGGGTAAGGATAATAATTTTCCTTATAGAAAGGAAAATTACCTTTTAAAAATAATCCTTTGAGAAACATAATTTTCCATAAGATAAAGTGTTTGTGATTTTAAAATCATATAGGAATGGAGAAGTCATAAGGAAACCTTACTGACCCAAAATTCCAGGAAGCGGTTGTTAGTCTACCCCCTCAACATGAAGTTGAGTTCAGGATAGACTTTCAAACCGGTGCCCATCTGATTCTGATGGATCCCTATCAGATAGCTCCTTCTAAGTTGTGGGCATTGCAGATTCTAGCTAACGACCTGATGAAGAAGGGTTTTATCCACCCAAGTGTTTCTTCATGGGGTGCTCCAGTCTTGTTCGCAAAGAATGAGGATGATGAACTCAGACTATGCATACACTACCAGAGATTGAATCAGGTGACGATCAAGAAACGTTACCCACTTCCAAGGATCGAAGATCTTTTCGAACATTTAAGGGGGGCTGGTTGGTTCTTTAATATCAACCTATGGTCTAGATATCACCAATTGAGGGAAAATGAGGGTGAAATATTGAAGAATGCTTTCAGGTGAAGGAATGATGAATTTGTGTTTTTGGTCATGCCCTTGAGTGTCATGAATTCACCATACATGTTCATTGGAATCGTTATCTCTATTATCCGTGAGTACCTAGACTGGTTCGTTATCGTATTCATCGACGACACCTGATTTAATAAATGTGAAAGGAGAGCATCCCAGGGATTAGAGGACTATGTTGAAGGTCCTCCAACACCGTCATCTCTATGAATATATTTCCAAGTGTAGGTTTTGTAGTTGAGAGGTGACCTTCCTTGAACAAGTAGTGTATCAACAAGGGATAGTGGTGGACCCATCAAAGATCAAAGTAGTTTTTTCATGTGTAGGACCCATGAAGGTGGGTGAGGTTCATAGTTTCTTGGGTCTGGAAGGCTTTTGTAGGAGGTTCATAAATGAAATCAATCAAGTTGTGGCACCATTGATAGTTGTTACTAAAAAACCCCATACCATATAATGGAGTGATGAGTGAAAGGTAGATTTCAATTATCTTTAGGGGAAGCTGGTCAGTGCCCCAGTGTGTAGGTTGTCGGATTCAGGGGTCTTTTTTTGAGGGGTTTTGTGATGGTTACAGCTTAGGATTGGGATTTTGTGTATATTCATAAAAAGGGAGAAATATCTTTTGGGTCTAGTCAATTACGTTATCATGAACATAATTTTGAAACCCAAGATCTACATCTAGATGCAGTCATGTTCGTGATGATATTTTCGCGGCATTACCTCATTGGGGAGCGCTTTGTGGTCTTCACAAATCACAAGATCTTGAGGTTTATCTTTTCCCAATGACACCTTATCTTTTGGTAGTGAAGGTGGAAAGAGTTAGTATAGGATTATGAATTCGAGATCTTCTACACCCTACTAAAGGGTAATGCGGGGACTAATGCCTAGATCTGGAAGTCACAAAAAAATGCAGTTAGGGAATCCATGAATACTTAGAAGGAAATTGAAGAGTTTTTCTCTTTACGATTGGATGTTGGGGAGGAGCAGGGAAGAGGCTATTTGTTTCAACTAAAAGTGCAGTCTTCCATGGTGTAGTAGCAATATGAGTCTTAGTGGGGAGACATAGAGGTTGAGGTTATACATGATCGTGTTAGCCAATGTTATGATCTGGAGGGATGGTTCTAGGATAGCTAGAATTTTTATTTTCTTCCCAGGGAAGATGTTTTTCCTAGTGAAAATAAAATTGGGAATTATCTGTGAGTTCCATAGCACACCCCTGGAGGTGAATCCAAGAGTTTCTAAGATGTATCGAGGCTTGAGGAGACAGTTTTGGTTTCGTGAGATGAAGCAAACTGTGGAGGATTTTATGTCAAGATTCCTAGTGTATAAGAAGGGGAAGGTAAAGGATTGTGTTTCCAGAGGTCTGTCTCAGCCATTGGATGTTCTTGTGAGTAAGGGGGTAAAATATTGTTGGATTGCTTCATAGGTTTACCTAGAGATCGTGGAGGATGTGATGCACTTTCTATATAAGTGGACCAGTTGATGAAGTCAGTTTAGTTCTTGGTGATCAAATTGTTAAGTGTAGTGGATTCCATAAAAAAATGGTATGTGAATGAGGTGGTACAAATCCATGGGTTTCCAAGATCCTTCATCTCAGATTAAGACATATGGGTTACCTTATGAGTGTGTAGGGGATTACAACAAGATTTTGGAACCCAGCTTCGCCTTAGCACTGTTTTCCACACTCAGAAAGATGGGTAGACATAGAGGACCATACAAACGTTGGAGGACATGATACAGGCATGTGTCTTAGACATTGAATGATTGTGGGTACGACACATTCACCTTGTAGATTTTCCTTACAAAAATAGCAATAAATCTACAATTTTCATGGAAACATTCAATAACATGCACAAAATACTTTGTCACTCAACTGTTTACAAGACAATGGTAGGGGAAACAACCCATCTCATACTAGATGTAGTACATAGTATAGAAGAGAAGGTTGACCTTGTGTGTAAAAGGACGATGGTTGCTCAGGACAGATAGAAGTATCATGCTGATCATAGGAGTAGGCATTTGGAGTTCGAGTTTGGGGACCACATGGTCTTAAAGGTCTCCCCTCGACAAGAATAACAGAGGTTTGGAAGGGGCAGTAGGCTTTCTCCCAGGATCATTGGACCTTTAGAAGTGTTGGGATGAGTTGGTGAGGTTTCATTTTAGCCGGTGTTACCAACATAGTTGGAGAGGATCCACTATGTCTTCCATGACTTTGAGCTTCATTAGTATCTACACGATGACTCCAACATCATTGACTATGGAGAGTTGGATATTAAGGATGATGTGACCTTTGTGGATTGACTGATACGAATCGAGGGTCCCGAGGAGAAGGTGCAACATAGAAGGACAATTCCTTCGGCTCATTTTTTTGTGGAGGCATGTTTTCCTTGAGAAGAGTACATTAGAACACGAAACATAGATATGTTCCTAGTACCAAGATCTCTTCTATGTTTTGATTTTGTGTTTTCTTTGTGCCTTGCTTTTGAATTGATGTTTCACCTTGCATGCCATAAGTTGTTTCCATGTTATATAATTTTGTGTGAAAATTCAAGACTATGGGTAGGGAAGAACCCAATCCCTAATCAAGATGCATTAATATGGTGGTGATTAAACCCTTGTGGGAGAGTCAGTGCTGCCCAAAGAGGATAGTATCCTTACATAGAGGAAGTAGTTCCATAATCCATATGTTTGGACGTCATGAAATTTGGTTTATGTTTGCTTGTTTGGGGAAATTATGGGCCTCCATATTGCACAAATTTTCAAGATATATATGTCAAGGAGGCTTCCTAGGATGTCAAGGTTGCCACTCTAGCTTTAGAATAACACAATTTGGTTTACTCCTGAGAGGTATCTTAAGGGATGTTTGTTCGGACCACTTTTCTTCTAGGTTCGTTTTAAATTAATGATAACGATAATAATTAAAGAGGTATCTGATGTAATAAACTGAATTTTCCCTAGCCCATACATTGTAAAAAATCTATGTTTAGGTTTTTTTCAGAGGAAATAGTTGTTCATTTCAAGAGTTTTTGAAATTTTCAGTTTTTTAATTAGCATGTCAGTGTGTCAGCATGTTAGTGTGTCGACATGTTAGTTTATAATGATTTCAGTGCATCGTTGATTCAATGGAAAACTCACTGTTGTGTCAGAGGTGTTGACATGGGTTAGTCAGGGGCATCGGCATTATTGAGTCAAAGGGTGTCGGTAATGATAGGTCGAGCTATTGTTAGGTCAGGGCATCAGTTGGTTGAGGTGTCAATACATTAGGAGTCGGTAGGTCGAGTCATTGGTAGGTATGGGCATCAATTGGTTGAGGTGTATGTAGTTCATTGAGTTATTATCTCCCCCATCGGTGGCTCAACATTTTTCACTCACCCTTTAGTGACTCATTTTTTGTTTTTCCCAGTATTTCCGGTTTTTCCCCTGTTACATGTTATCTCAATGAAATGATTACCTATCAAATAATTGTGGTGAGTTGGGCTATCTACACCATTTATTAAGGGAATTATTAATTTCCTAATATCTCATAACGTTCCACCAGCCCAATAACCATGAAGATGTGTGGTGAAACTACGATCTTATTTTCAAGTAATTTTAAATCATCTCCCTAATTTAATATTCTCTAATTAATTTTACATCATGTGTGGGGTGGGGTTATGATAATGATTCATTTTGAAGAATGGATGATAAAATTCATAATGAATTATTGAAATATTTAAGAACTGGATTTGATCAAAAGATAACATGGGTAAATAAATTAACTACCAGAGAGTGGTTTGATGTTAATCATCTATTGTATTTGATTTCGTTGATTCTGTTATGGCTGTTGTGGCTATATTCCTTATAAAAATCATGGTTATTGGTGTTCTTTGTTTGTCAACATGTGACGTTCTATATTGTTGAGATTATTATAAAATTCATGCTACATTAAATCTACTTAATCAACCATACTTGGTTAAATAAATGAATTCCCAAGGATCAAACATGTTCAGTAATCACTCTGGTTAAAATCTAGTGGAATTAGAGATCCTATACTAGTTAAATATGATTCTCTAAATGCCTTGTTGATACGTATGGATGAGTGTTGTGTTCTATTGAATTTTGTAACCTTGTGTGAGTTGGGTTGTGTTGTTGATAGGAGCACAATTGTAGGTACATGGTTGGGAAGAGGCATGGTATTTGTGAGATGGGTGTCGGATGAGTATACAATTGATTTGTGGGTTAATTGTAGTTATAGAGGGATTTACATGTGGGATGGTGTAGGAGAGGTGTGGTAGAATCTGAGACTGAGATATTGATTGATTGCAGAATGATTTAACTTGTAGGAAACTGAACTTCTTTTATTGTGTTTTGGTCATGGAGCGAGGTTGGGAAGATGAACTACAGTGTGGCTATGAACTCGTAATGAGTGAGACGACATTGGGGAATTGTATGGGCAATGGGGATATGTGGATTGATTGTGAGAGAAGGATTTTATGTATAATGTTGGACTCCTCATGTATTAATCATGTTTTAATGATCACAAAACTTATTACTATTCATTACTCTCATTAATATTCACAAATCTTATTACTATTCATTAATCTCATTAATATTCACAAATCTTATTACCGTTAATTAATCTCATTATTATTTACATATATTATCAATCCTCTATATTTATGTGTCAATTTATATTATCTTATAATGGTTAAGCTTAATTCCCACTAGGTATATTACTGTTTAAGTTTAAATACATTTATTTGGCTAAGTATCACGACACATTGATGTTTGACACAGTAAAACAGACTGTGTGCAAGACATAGACACAGTGAAGCATACACCGTGAAGTCTAAGTCTCAACACACCATGACAGTAAGCCTGACACTAGGAAGAATACACTGTGAAGGACAAACTGTGACTCATACACAGTGATGGACAAACCGTGACTCAGACACTATGAAGGAAAAACCGTGACTCCGATACCCTGAAGGACAAACCGTGACTCAGACACCGGGAAGGAAAAACTGTGACTCAAACACTGTGAAGGACAAACTGTGACTCGGACACCGTGAATGAAAAAATGTGACTCAGACACGGTGAAGGACAGACCATGATTCAGAAACTGTGAAGGATACACCGTGACTCAGACACCGTGATGTACATACCATGAAGAATACACCGTTTACACAATAATCTATGGAACTTTATCTTAACCTTTTTTCAATATTATTTAAATATTTCTAGCGGTCATATTTGATGTTTTCAATGCAATTAATGTTATTTAATGATAGTTTTTGGCATATCAGGAAACCGTACCTCGTAATTATGGAAAGGGGTTCATTCCTATTGTCGGTGCTCATGGAATAAAAAGAAGTCTCAGTTGTAGTAAAAAGTAGAAGTCACCTCGACATACATTCTACAACACACGCGAAGTTCTCTGTACTGAACCAAAGAACAATCCTGAACAGAAATGTGAAGAAGACATTGAATGATCCTCAAAGAAGTTCCAACACATGCAATACTACACTACTGGAGTAACTGAAGTCAAGAGAACATCTTCACTCCTATAGAAAACAAGTTGAACTACGACACTCTGTTTTACTACAGAAAATCCATAGAAGGGCTCAGAAGCATTTCTGCTAAATCCAACAAGTCGAGACCTTAATTGCTAATCACTAGAGCTTTAAAAACTCTTATCTGTTCTCTCTAAGTGATTTGTTTATTTACTTTCTAGAAGTGTGGTGTACTCTTTATATCTCACACACACATTTTCTCCTTCACTGAACTGGAGGATATCAAAATCCTCACTTCAAAACACTTAACTCTTGTTTACCCATGACAACTGTGTACGAGTTCCTTGTATGTCCTGCCCTTTTTTTCCCCATGAAGAACTATGGTAGAGGTCCCTGCATGGCCTGGACAGTTTTGTAAACTTTTATTAACCCTGATCCAGGGTATGGATAAAATTTATATAAATTTGAGAGGACTAAGTCTCGGCTTGAGACTGAACCTCTTGTTATATCTTCTGTGCATTTTTAGTTTAAGTTTAAAGTAAACTACATATATCTCATATATTATGCTACTGTTACTTTGAAATACAAAACCATTTTAAAGTTACTTTTATATTTAAATTAGGAAGTTTTTACACTTATTGTAAATCAGTAGGTTAGTTTCAAAAGTTAGTTTAATCTCGTGGTTAAATTAACTGATACCTAATCAATCTTTGAGAATCTATGTGAACATTTAAAATCTATATAAATTCACTACAGTTTAACTTGTTTTATAAATTTTGGGATTTTAATAGAAAATATTTTAACAGAAATTTTAATTGGAACTCAATTCCCCCCCCCTCTTGAGTATCCACTCTGACCAAAATTTGGTATCATAGGTTGTTTTTATTTAAAAATGTTTCAAAACACTCTGTTTTTTAACTGTGATTTTAGTTGAATCTTTAAAGATCTTAAATTTCTGTTAATTTTAAATTTTATCTCTTTAATTTTACTTTCTAAAATCTAGCTATGGACAATAGACTAGAGGTTGCTGCTACTAACTGACCACCTTTCTTTAATGGTACAAACTATGCCCAGTGGAAACAGAAAATAAAAATTCATTTGGAAAGAATGGGTTTTGATATCTGGACTGCTATAGAATCTCAATATAAAATTACAGAAACTGAAAGAACAACATGGGACGAACCTATTAAAATAGCATACAATAATAACTGTAAAGCTATGAATGATTTATGTTGTGCATTAGGAGATGAGGAATTTAACAGAATATCTACTTGCAAAACTTCTTATGAAATTTGGGATACTTTAGGTGTTTCTCATGAGGGAACAACCAATGTTAAAGAAATGAGAATGAATACATATACTATTAAATATGACAATTTAAAAATTAAGACTCGTGAACTTATTTTTGATATGTATATCAGGTTCAATGAGATAGTCAATAGAATGAATTCACTTAAAAAAGCTGTTCCAGCAAATGAACAAATTATGAGGATACTGAGATGTTTGCCTAATCGATGGAGAGTCGCATATGTTTCAATAAGAGAGTCATGTGACATTGCTACTCTACCTGTCAAATAACTCATTGGTATGCTTATGATGTATGAGAAGAACTCAAGGTGAATAAAGATGAAGATGATGAACCAAAAAGGAAATCAGTGGCTTTTAAGACTACTGCTTCAAAGAGCAAGGAAAAAGAAAAATCTCAAATACAAACTGATAGTTCAACAAGTGAAAGTTTAAACTCTGATAGTGATGCTAAAATGCCTCAAGTAGCTAGAAGGTTTATGAAATTTTATAGGAAGAACAAATTTTTCAGAAAATAAAATTAAAAGAGAAAGTATGGAAATAAGGGGCATTGTATGAATGACTGGAAAAAGCCAGATAATAGTGACGAAGTTGTTTGCTACGAGGGAAAACGAAAAGGAAACATTAAGGCAGACTTCCCAAAGTTAAAATTCAAGAAGAAATATGATTACAAGGACAGTATGTACAAGAAAGCTATGAAGGCTTCCTGGAGTGCTTCTAAAGACATCACAAGTGAATCTGAAATGTCTGATTCTGAAAAGAATCCTGCCAACATGTGTTTCATGACAATCACATCTAAGGTAACCTTAGATACTCTATCTTTAAATTCCTATTATTCTGGAACTGAATCTGATTAAGATTCTGAAAACATGACTACTGAGGAATTATTTTAATACTGTAATATGCTGGAAGAAACATGAAATGAACTTAAGGATAAATACAAATCAATGAAGAAACAACATGCTCTCACTATAACTGTTAAAACTGAACATACTATGGAAAAAGAGAAAAATGCTCAACTGTTAAAGGAAAACAATGAACTAAAAATGTCAAATGAGAAACTTAGAAAGGACTTAGAGAAATTCACAAATGGAAAATACACTCTAACTCAAATTCTAGGAAGGAAAGTGGCACCAAAATATGCTACTGGAATAGGTTATCAACATGGAAAAAGACAGTTATTAAAACTAAATTTACTCACAAATCTGGACAAAATTCTGCAAGTTCAATTTCTAGAAATTCATTTACTTCAACTAGTTACTCACGTAGTTATAGTTAAAATAAATTTAATCTTTCCAAATATTTTGTCTCAAATTATATGAGACCCATAAGACAAATTTGGGTACCAAAACCATTGATTGCTAACATGTCTGGACCCAAGAAGATCTGGGTACCAAAATCATTTCCTATCTAAATCTGTTTGGTAGGAAACCTACTTGAAGAGTTCCCATAAAGAGATATAGTACTTGGACAGTGGATATTCAAGGCATATTTTTGGAGATTACTCATGCTTTAAAAGTCTAATAAATGTTTATGGAGGATATGTCACCTTTGGTGATAATTCTAAAGGAATGATCATCGGCCTTGGCCAAATTGGTAACACTAACTCAGTTTTAATTTCTAAAGTTTTATTTATTGATGGACTTAAATGTAATCTATTAAGTTTTTCCCAATTGTGTGATGATGTTTTTAATGTCAATTTTTAAAATTATTCTTGTAATGTTTTTAATTCTAAAAATGTTTTAGTATTTTCTGCTTTGAGAAATGAGAATATTTATGCTGTTGGTCTAAATTCTTTAGCTAAAAAAATTACTTGTTTAAATTCTTTTCATAAAGGGTCTTCTTTATGGAATAGGAGATTATGACACTGCAATATACACTCACTTAGAAACCTAACTAGGAATATATTATTTAGATACTTTCCAAAACTATAGTTTACAAATGAAAAAGTGTGTAATCCCTATCAAAAGGGAAAACAACACAAAATCTCTTTCAAATCAAAGAATGAAGTTTGAACTACTCAACCTCTCTAGTTGGGTCACATGGACTTTTTTGGACCTTCTAGAGTTTCTAGTTTAAATGGGAAGCACTATGTCTATGTCTTAGTAGATGAATTTTCTAGACATACATGGGTATACTTCTTAGCTCAAAAAAGTGATGTTTTTTCTTACTTTATTAAATACTCCATGTCTATAGAAAACCTTAGTGGAAATTGGATTAAGACCCTGAGAAGTGATCATGGCTGTGAGTTTGAAAATCAAGAGTTTGAATCTTATTTCTCATACAATGGATATAGTCACAACTATTCTACCCCTAGGACACCTGAACAGAATGGTGTAGTAGAAAGAAGAAATAGAACCCTTCAAGAAATTGCTAGAATCATGCTTAATGAATATGACCTGCCTATTTATTTTTGGGATGAGGCTGTGAATACAGCTTGTTATATTATTAATAGGGTCTTGATAA
This sequence comes from Viscum album, assembly GCA_963277665.1. Lineage (NCBI taxonomy): Eukaryota > Viridiplantae > Streptophyta > Magnoliopsida > Santalales > Viscaceae > Viscum > Viscum album. The sequence goes on along the minus strand of OY728129.1, from coordinate 1,811,505,920 downwards.
GACATGTTCTCAAGATGACCCCATATGAGTTATGGAACAATAGAAAACCCAAAGTTAGTTACTTTAGAGTCTTTGGCTGCAATGTTTTTATTCTTAATACAAAGGATAATCATGACAAGATTGCTTCTAAGAGTGATGAAAGAATTTTTATTGGTTATTCTTTAACTAGAAAAGCCTATAGAGTCTTAAATAAAAGAACCAAATGTGTGAAAGAATCTGTTCACATCAAATTTGATGAAACTAATCCACATGAGCCCAAGTCATCTCTTGAAAATATTGAAGAAGATTTATCTGTTCTAAACCTTAATGATAAAATCAATGAACCTGCTATAAAGACAACTATTTCAGGAAATATATCAGAATCTTCTCCTAATAAACCTGAACATATAGATGAACCTGAAATATATAGTCCTACCTTTACTAGATCAACTAGAATTCTAAAGAATCATCCTTTAAATGTTGTTGTTGGTAATCTTGATAGAGGGACACAGACTCGAGCTTCTCTTAGAAATCAGGTTGAACATCAAGTCTTCTTGTCACAGCTTGAACCTAAAAAAATTGATAATGCTATTAATGATAAATTTTGGGTAATTGTAATGCAAGAAGAACTCAATCAGTTTGAATGAAATAATGTTTGGAATCTAGTAGAAAGACCTTAGGTCACTTTCACCATAGGCACTAAATGGTCGTTTAGAAATAAAGTAGATGAATCTTGAAATATAGTTAAAAACAAGGCTAGATTAGTTGCACAAGGATATAGTCAAGAAGAAGGAATTGACTATGAGGAGAATTTTGCTCCAGTCGCTAGATTAGAAGCCATTAGGATTTTACTTGCTTATGCTGCACATCTAAATTTCAATCTATATCAAATGGATGTCAAGAGTGCATTCATAAATGGATATATTGTTGAGGATGTTTTTGTTGAAAAACCACCTGGATTTTAAAACCCTCATCTCCCAAATCATATTTTCAAATTATCAAAAGCATTATATTGTTTAAAACAAGCTCCAAGAGCTTGGTATGATAGATTAAGTACTTTTCTAATTTCCAAAGGTTTTACAAAAGGTATATCTGATCCTACTCTTTTTATAAAACGAATTTCTAATGATGTTTTAGATATACAAATTTATGTAGATGATATTATTTTATGATCTTCAAAAACACCATTATGTTCTGATTTTTCTAAAATGATGAAAAACTAATTTGAAATGAGTTAAATGGGTGGACTTAAATTCTTTCTTGGATTTCAAATCGTTCAAAATGAAGATGGAATTATTTTAACTTAAAGTAAATATACTAGAGATCTTTTAAAACGTTTTGGATTGGATAGAACTAAAAGTAGTGACACTCCTACGATTACCACCTATAAGTTGGATCTTGATGAGGATGGTAAATCTGTTGATCAAACCACTTATAGAGGAATGACTGGAAGTCTACTATACATGACCTCTATTCGTCCTAATATTATGTTTAGTTTGTGTATGTGTGCTCATTTTCAATCAAACCCTAAAGAGTCACATTTAAATACTGTAAAGAGAATTTTCAAATACCTCAAGCATATTCCCAATTTAGGACTGTTCTATCCCAAAATACAATCATTTGAATTAGTTAGTTATTCTGATGCTGATTTTGTAGGATGTAGGTTAGATATAAAAATAACCTCTAGAACATGTCACCTTTTAGGAAAGTCACTAGTATCGTTGTGTAGTAAGAAACAAAATTTTTTTGTATTGTCTACTGTAGAAGCTGAATACATAGCTGCTGGAAGTTGTTGTGAACAAATTTTTTGGATAAAACACACAGTACTAGACTATGGATATCAATTCAGACATGTCCCAATAAATTGTGATAACACAAGTTCTATTAACATTTAAAAGAATCCAGTTTCACATTCTAGGACAAAACATATTGATGTAAGACATCAATTTTTGAGGGATCATTACCAAAAAGGTGATATCACTTTAGAATTCATTGGTACTGAATATCAACATGCTGATATATTCACTAAACCATTAAATTCTAAGAGATTATACTACATCATACATGATCTTGGTACGATTAATCATAATTATATATCTTATTGATCTTAATGTTTAATATTTTACTGTATTTTACTTTACGGTTTCATGGTCACTGTTTTACAGTTACTGTTTCATGCTTACGGTCTCACCATTAACACCTTGTGTTCACCGTCTGTCACATAAATGTCTCACCATGACTACAAAGAATGGTCACTGCCTCAACATGATGACTACTTTTTATCACACCGTAACGCCTATTCACGGTCTCACTGTGAAGATTATTTATGCATTTATTTTTAACTCGTATCATGGTAATTTTTATTTCACCGCTATTTGATTTCCCGTGTTTTTGTTTTTATGATGTTTGACATTACAAAATTATAAAACACAAAGGTTTCACTCGATCTCTCACCGGATCTCTCACCCGAACTCTCTCCTGCTCTCTCTCTCAAACACTCCTTACCTTGCGAACCTCTTATTCTCTCTCGCCCGAAGCTTAAGTGGATTCCAAGGATGAAGTGTCCATCTTCATCTACCCCTGAGAAGCGCAGTTCCAAGAAGAAGAAGATAGCTCCAAGGATATCTCCCAAAGGACCTCTAAATCTGAACCTTGTTAACCATATTTTTGTACCCGAAAAAGAGATTTTCCCTGAGTGGCTACTGTCTAGTAAGTCTTTGGTCCTAAAAATCTTAAGAGAAAAAAGATCGTTTGAATGGTTCTCTAGAAAATATAGACCGATTTATCCGAGGTTGGTATCTCAGTTTTACCAAATTGTAAAGTTTTCTTTTGATGCTGGAGAATGTTTCATGGTGACCATCTGGATCAGCGGTCAGAAATGTTCTTTCACTTTAAGGATTTGTGCAGCATGCCTAAGGATTCCTCATGAAGGAATTAGTGATGACTACCAGAGAGACCCTCCTCTATCATCTAACATCTTCGATCTAGAAAATGCCTTGGAAATCTTAACTGGTAATGGAACCAAGCGAAGGGATATAGCTGTAGAGCTAGATGGAGAAACTAGACTACTATTCAAATTTGTTCAGAATTTGGTTAGTCCAAGAAAAAAAGATTTTGTTGTGATGATGTATCATGATGTGTTTTTGATTCACCAGTTAAAGAATGGCCATAAGATAAATCTTCGAATGTATGTCATTAACCATATATGTGAGCTGATTAAAGTCACTTCCAAATCCACCTCCTTGTTTTAATCAAGGATGATTTCAGCCATGCTAGTTTCAAAAGGAGTTGTTGGACTGAATGAAGAGAAGCTAGAGGATTTTGAGTTCTTCCTATCCAAGCCTATCATCAGAAGGATGAAAATTAACTGGAACCCTTGGAAGAAGAAATGGGTTGAGGATAATGATCAATTTTATAAGAAGTATAATCCTGTTGATTATCCAAGAAGGCCAAAGAATGTTACTGATCCTGGTTTGGAACCAGATGAAGTGGCTGAATACTCGGATGCTGAAGAATAAGAGGAAGTGGCAGCTGATGTACAACCTAGAGAATAATATAAAATATCTCCAATGGAAGCAGCTCCTGTTGAAAAAGAAAGGACTGATGTCCCTGCTGTTGTTCCTGCTAAATTACCTCACAGAGAGGAAGTTGTTTCTGAAAAGGAAAGTATTGTAGATCCTTCAATTGTTCTTAGTGAGGAATAATCTCCTGCTTCTAGAGAAGTTATTAATTTGGATATCCAATCCGAGTATGTAAGAGATTATGTAGTAATAGAATCAGTGCAAAAAAGACATGGAAGAGTCTGTTGGTGTAGAAGAACTCCCTGTTGAAAAGAAAGCCAATATGGAAGCACTGCCTGTGGAATAGTTAGTTCCTGAGATAATTCCCTCCGTTGAAGAGAGGATGGAACTTGCCTTCCAATTGGAAAGGAAAGAAATGGTTGAAGAGATCAGAACTGATCCTATGGATCTTGATCATGTTGTTGATCCAGTAGTCTCTGAAATGGAAGCACAATTTGAGGGGGAGGAACCTCAAAATCTTGAGACAAGTCCAGTTGAGTCTGATGAATCTGAATCTGATTCTGAACCTAGTGATGATTCATACTCTATATACATTGGATATGGTTTCGCAAGATTTTATGATGTGAATGTGTCACAACAAGTGATTAAAACTGGAATGGATCTCTCTTCTGTATTTCAACTAAAGTCAGTAGCTCACCCAGAACCTGAACCAAAACCAGAGCCCCACCCTAAACCTCAACCAAGATCACAACCAGAACCTGTACCTCTTCCTGCTCCCTTACCTGATCAACAATCATTTATAACTAAAGATGATATGAAAGTATTTGGAGAGACTCTTTTTGCTATATTTGAGAAGATTATATCCTCTCAACCTCTTCTAGTGACTCAACTGAGTCAAGAAGATGCATCGATTCTCATGGAAAATATTATTCTGCGTATTCAACCAAGGATGATTCGTGAAATTCAAGTAGTTAGAGTTGAAAATAAGCTGATGAGTGCTGATATTGAAAACCTGAAAAGTATAGTAGCAGACTTGTACAATGTGCTGCCTTTGAGATCAGAGTCTGCTCCTGTTTATGCCCCTGCACCTGTTGCTGCTTCTCCTGAACCAACTGATTCCACCCTACCTAGGGAGATTGTGTCTCAAGTGAATCTTTATCTCCTATCTATTGATGAGAATATTGGAACAAGACACACCAAGATATTTCAATACATGAGAGAGCTTGTGGAAATCTGAATAATCTCACAGATGAGTACACTGGATGCCTGCAAAATGTTTTGAAACAGCTCAATGTTCTATCCATAGCTGTAAAAGTTTCTCCTGCTTCTGGTCAACCTTCTATTCCTCCTTTGGATGATTCTCTGCTGAGATCCACAATCATGGAAGAACTTCAGAATGCCTTTAGTGGCTTTGATCTGTCTTCTTTTTCAGAAGTGGTTAAGAACAGTGATCGAGCATTGGACTTGGTTAGAATTCATTCAAAGATTTCCAATGATGCTCAACAAGATATCACCAAGAAGATTGATGTCTATCTCAACCGAATTATCTCTAAAAGTGATATGACAAATCACTTTAGATATCTTGTGGAGAATTTTAGAATCCCTCCAGTGACTCAAGATTTTAAAGCTCAAGTTCAAAAGCTAACAGAGTTCACCAGATTATTGGACAAATTCTTGGAGAATAAGGAAGATTTCGATAAGGGTAAGGAATATGGTGGACAAATCATTACTGATTTCATTAATCTTTTAAAGTTGTTGAATCATGTGCAATGTACCGCTATCGTTGCTTCAGCTGTTTCACCCCTCAATCCTGGTCCACCTACCTTATCCTCAACTGCCATGTCAGTCAGTCAAGCTCTATCTTGGATCCGGCCAGTCATTCCTGACCAACCACAGACTAGATCTTCTATAGCACCTTCTTTAGCTCCTTCCATTTTAGGAAGGTCTACCCTTACCATCATTGTCTACCACATCTATGCCTTCTTCTACATCAACATCAGCTCCTGCTACTGATAAAGGAATGTCAAAGGTCGATCCCTGAAGAGTCAAGTGACTACTTTCTTTTTGATGGGGATGTTTTTGTTTTTCTACATATTTTGAATCATGTATTCTATACATGTTTTAATGAAAACTTCATTGTTTCTCTCCATTCTCTATACTTTTTCATAATCCCAAAAGGTGTAGAAAAAGTAATAAGTTTTGACTTTATTTTATCTATTGTTATTATATATAGTTGAATCTCATTTATCTCTTATCTATATATGATTTGTGATCATCAAAAGGGGGGATATTTTAGGACTCCTCATGTATTAATCATGTTTTAATGATCACAAATATTATTACTGTTCATTACTCTCATTAATATTCACATATCTTATTACTGTTCATTACTCTCATTAATATTCACAAATCTTATTACTGTTAATTAATCGCAATATTATTTACATATCTTATGAATCCTATGTATCTAGGTGTCAAGTTATATTATCTTATAATGGTTAAGCTTAATTCCTACTATGCATATTACTGTTTATGTTTAAATATAGTTATTTGGCTAAGTATCAAGACACCGTGCTGTTTGACACAGTAAGACAGACTGTGTGCAAGACATAGACACAGTGAATCAGACACCATGATGTCTAAGTCTCAACACACCGTGACAGTAAGCTTGACACCGTGAAGAACACACCGTGAAGGAAAAACTGTGACTGGGACACCGTGAAGGACAAACCGCGACTCAGACATCGTGAAGGAAAAACTGTGAATCAGACACTGTGAAGGAAAAACCATGAATCAGACACCATGAAGGACAAACCGTGACTCAGACATTGTGAAGGACAAACTGTCACTCAGACACCATGAAGGACAAACCGTGACTCAGACACCGTGAACGACAAACCGTGACTCAGACACCGTGAAGGACACACCGTGGCTCAGACACCATGAAGTTCATAATGTGAAGAAGACCCCGTTTACGCAACAAACTATGACACCGTTTCTTAAACTTTTTTTTCAATATTATTTAAATATTGCTAACGATCATATTTGATGTTTTTAATGCAATTAATGTTATTTAATGATAGTTGTTGGCATGTCAGAAAACCGTACCTCGTACTTATGGAAGGGGATTCATTCCTATTTCTGGTGCTCATGGAATAAAAAGAAGTCTCAGCTGTAGTAAAAAGTAGAAGTCGCCTCGATATACATTCTACAACACACGTGAAGTGCTCTGTACTGAACCAAATAACATTCTTGAGCACAACTTTGAAGAAGACATTGAACGATCCTCAAAGTAGTTCCAACACATGAAATCCTACAGTACTGGAGGAACTGAAGACATCAGAGCATCTTCACTCATTTAGAACACAAGATAAACTTTGAAACTCTATTTTACAACAGAAAAACCAAAGAAGGACTCAGAAACATTTCTGCCGAATCCAACGAGTCCAGAGCTGCATTTCTAATCACTAGAGCTTTCTAAACTCTTATCTATTCTCTCTAAGTGATTTGTTTATTTACTTTCTAGCAGTGTGGTGTAATCTGTATATCTTACACACACACTGTCTCCTGCACTGAACTGGAGGATATCAAAATCCCCACTCCAAAACTCTTAACTCTTATTTACCCACGACAATTGTGGAAGAGGTCCTTGTGTGGAATTGTCTTTGTTTTGTTTCCCATGAAGAACTTCGTTAGAGGTCCCTTCATGGCCTGGACAGTTTTGTAAACTGTTGTTAACTCCGATCTAGGGTGTGGATCAAATTTATATAAATTTGAGAGGAATAAGTCTCGGCTTGAGATTGAACCTCATGTTATATCTGTTGTGCATTTTTAGTTTAAGTTTAGATTATAATACATATATATTATATATTCTGCTGCTGTTACATTGAAATATAAACCCATTTTAAAGTTACTTTGATAGTTAAATTATCAAGTGTTTACACTTATTTTAAATCAGTAGGTTAGTTTCAAAAGTTAGTTTAATCTTCTGGTTAAATAAACTGAGACCTAATCAATCTTTGAGAAGCTAAGTGAACATTTAGAATCTGTATAAATTTACTATAGTTTAACTTGTTTTATAAATTGTGGAATTTTAATTAAAAATATTTTAACAGAAATTTTAATTAGAACTCAATTCACCCTCCTCTTGAGTATCCACTCCGACCAACATATAATTATGAAAAATTATTGTTGGAAGAGGCTGAACATGTGTCTAGAAAGATTGGGGGGTTCGTACAGTGGGACTGCAGGTCTGGGTTTTCTTATTGTTTTGATATGGTTATGGTTTGTAGTTCCCTTGTAGTGCATGAATATATTTCATTAAACCCCATAATTGATAAATGAAATGTTGTTAAATTAAAAGTAGTTAGGCATGTTTTCTGTATGGTTGGTTTCACATATAGAGGTGGAAAAAAGTTGGTTAGTGTTGTATAGTTACTTGTTAGAAACCCATAGAATGGGATGAGTATTGTTTACCGATATATATACATTGTAGTCTCTTTTGATTTCTATATGCAACCCACCCTTGTTGAGAACTACATACCGAACCCCTCCATTTCATGGAGAGGGTGTCTCTACCAACATCTCAGTGGGAGGATCGATGGATGATTAAAAACATTCTCCTCACACCCTCTTTAGTGTTCTTACCACTTGATCATATCGGGGCAGGCTGTAATGGCTTGAGGCTTACCATAGTCCCAGATTCTCCACATGATGGTTTTTTATAGCTAATGGGCCTATGTGTTTTTTGTCAATGTTTTTTTTCCCAGGTGCCTTTGGGTTGAGGTCCGAGTGTCTTTAGGCGATGGGTGTGGTTTTTGTGTCCTAGGTTTATATAGGAACGATTGTGTGTGGTTTTGGCCCATGTGTGTGTGGGCGGGTTTTGGTCAATGGACTGCATATGGGAAGAGAATTATAGTCACTATTTAACCGTTTGTGTGAGTAGTCAACTAGTGGGAATGTTGTGCGGGGAAAACAAATATCGATTTTCTTATACTATTACTTTACCTGACAAGTGTTATATGGAAATTGTGCCTTGGTGAGGTTGGGCTCGTTAGTATTCCTTGGTCGGTGCCTTGAGGTTTTCCTATTTTCTCATAGGGGCATTAGTACGATCCCTCAGTTGTGCAAGGGTGCCTTTAGATTTTTTTAATGAGTATAATTGTATACTCACCCTATGTATACAAAATAGTTTTTTGGGATCTATGGAGTACTTTGGGGAATGCATTGGACCTTACATGCTCAGGCATCATGAATTTTTACTATTTCTTATTAGACGCTTTTATTTTGTTAGATTACATTGGATTTTTCATTGTACCTTGTATCAGCTTCAAATTTGAACATTCATGTGGTAATGGATTTGGGATTTACGTTTACTTTTAGTACATGGAGTTGTATTGGATTTAGCATCTTATCTCCTGATCTAGTTCTATAAAAATGGTAATGCCTTATATTCTATTCCATTCATGCACACCACTCTGAGTCCTATTGAATGTGGAACTCAGTGGAATTATCTCTCCATCATCTGGAGTAATGAAGGTACTATCAATTTGATATTCCTTCCATCATATTGGATAATTTGGGACATAAAATTTCCTGAAATTGAAACTACACTCTGTGATTGTTGTAACACAAGTTAAACTCACTATTTCATGTAAAATAATATCGAACCGTTGTTTCATGGAACACATAATATTAGAAATATAAAAAATAATTTCAAAAAATATGTTTCTCAAAATATTGGGATTTTACATTATACCACCTTATATAAATTGTTTCTTCTCAATATGAACTTGTTTCGAAAAAAATGGTTTTACATTTCAAAATGCATTTAATGGAAACCACAACCTTAAAATGGTTAATAAAAAATATGATTGAAATGATATAATGAGATGAATCAAAGATATCTATAATAACACATAGATAGTTTAAAAATAGGATAAAATTGGTGGGAAGTAATGATTTGATCATTGAATAAGAGTATTGTGTCCAAATAATGATTGAGAGTTATATAGATCATTGAGAACAAGAAAGGGAATGCTCATAAGAAAATCATTAACCAATATAGTGTAATCCAAAGAAGATAAAAATATCATTAACATCATTAGAAATGATTATAATAAGAAAAAGTTTTATTTTATGACTCCTTTAATAATGTTGGTTAATTTTCATAATATGATATTCTTTCATGATTTAATTCCACTTAATAAGAAAATTATCATCCTTTTTTAGTGCTTCAATCAATTTCGTCATTATCTCTTATGTTAATAAATGAATATTAAATTATATTATTCCCAAGGTTATAATGGATCATAATATTAATAAAATAATGATCTTTTGTTAATTAGATATCCAGTTATCTTCAAAATAAATATTTTAGAACAATATATGAAATATTCATATGTATTGATAAAATTAATTAATAAATTTATCTAGAAAATATTATCCAAATTTAAATATAATCCATTCCACAAATAATTGACTATACGACCCTTTATAAATAAATTTTTTTAAAATTTCACTAAATATTCAAAAAGCATCTTACCAGTAAAACCAAAAATATAATTAAATAACTCTTAATGGTCACATACCTAATATGTTACTATTTTGGTCATATATTCTCTGGATGGATGGTAACAACCATAATTACCATAAAAAACAATGAGAACATACTAGCATAAAAAATAAACCAATTACCCATTCCATAAATAAAATCATAGATTTAAAATAAAATACATAAATCTAATAATTTTTAAACTCAAAAAAAAGATAATACAAACTACATCGTTATATATATAATCATTTTCAAGGTCTTAAATAATATCCAATTTAATTTAACCCTGTTAATTTTCTATTTATCTATCTTAAAATCCATTATATAAACATCAAGAACATATTAATGGTTAACTTCATATATCCATTTATTTTCCAAAAAATATTACATTTCCCTCAAATCAATTTTATTTCTCATCAAAACCATTCAATATATTATTAAAAATATGTAATGGAAAACTACTAAGGAACAATCCATTTATGTTTTATTATTATAATAAAAAACTTCCACTGATAAAAATAAAATTCATTGAATCTCAATACATAAAAACATATATCATTCCACTTTCTTCACACACCATTAACCAGGCTACATCTTATTATTAATCAACAATATTTTTATATCATAATTCATTCTTAGTCTCCTCATCATAGGAAAAATAACCACTACACTAACGACCATGAAAATTCTCTTAATGATATCTCCCATTATGGAATCAATTTTCATAATGTATATACATTCCCCATTTACAATAGTAAACTATAAATCATTCCATAGTTTTACCATTATTTACTTCCATTGAATTAACATAACTATTCATACCTCCTCTATAATTACATTCATTGTGTCCTTCATTTAAAAATTCTATAAAAAGTTTTGTTCCTCAAATAAATAAACATTTATTCTTCTTACCATACTATAAAATCATAATAAACTAGATCTCCTTTTCTCCATGGTCTCTACCAGCTAAAATATTAATTAACTCTATCTTTATCTATTATGGTGAGTCCAATAGTAGGTTATTTTGAAGGTTGTTAATAATATTTCATATAAACTAACTTGGAATAATAAGTATACGCTTAACTCTAGTTGTTATCCCATTTGATTTCTCAACTAAAAATTTTCTATCACAATCAAGGTTAAACTACTTCCTTCAAGTTTTTTTCCATTGAATAAAACCAAAATAATTGTGTAAAAAACATTAATAATAGTATTAAGCCATATAATCATGAAAATAACTTATAGGATACACTAATCTTGAACATTATTTTCTATAAATGACACTATTGGTTTATCCAAGTTCATTGATACTCACAACATATTTAAATCCTTTATGATCATTTCTAAAAATTTTGTGAATTTAAAAATCATATATCATAGGAGTCTCAAACCATTTATGATCAAAGGTCATTTTCATTCCCCAGGTGATGATCGAGTCCAGCTAAATACTCCCTATTTAGATTTATTACCCCTAAGTACCTCTTTTGAAGAGCCACATCCACTATTAGTATATAGTTGAGGATGTAATTTATTGTAAACCATTAACTCAATACATTACAATAATTATAGAAAATTTTCTTATACATTTATTTATACATAGACATATCGTCAGACATATCCTTAGAGTTCTCACTAAATATTTAATAACCTCGTTTCAAAAAGATTACTAAACATATCATTAGATACCTACTAGAAAGGCTTAAAAACCATATATATAAATATTAAAACCTTGAATATTAATATTCATTAAATTAGACAAACTTATTCCGAATAATCATAAAGGAATATTTCCTTTGGAAATATGGAGACAAAAATAACTAGTCCATATGAGAGCTATATCATCTCCCGCTACATACTTCAAAACATGAAACCTTCTTAGACATATAATATATTAAACATTTTATCATAACATGGGATACAAAATCATATAACAGGGTGATGTAATATGTTTATTTATAGAAAATAATGATGATATGAAAATATCAAAATCTTAAGGGTATGATAACCTTGAAATAAAATTTTAAATACACACCCTCCATACCTTAGATCATAAACATGATTCATGAAATATATTTTGGAAGTTCCTACGACATGATTCATAATTTAATAAATGAGCATGGACTATGATATCCGAAAATTAGAATAATAAATAAATCAGTGGCATACAAATAAGCATAAAAAATCATTTCCTTAGTAGTTCAAGGATCATTTATAAGACTAACATATTGGATTAGGTTCAATCCATAATTCACCATATAATTCATGGTATACTACCCTAACTATCATAGTAGATAGATTCCATTAATGAACTGAGTTCACTCCCCATGGTAATCATATTTATCTCATGTGATATCAATCTTTACAATAATGCATAAGAGGGTTATATATGTCCCACCCATCATATAAATTTAATCATACATATGTCTACCATAAGGTCAAAAACAATATTCAAATCAGAACCCAACAAATGAATTGGGGTTTATAATCATTTCATTACAACATAACCTATGGAAATGAAACATGATTCATAACCCTTTCATCAATTCATCAAATTATAACCTATGAAAAATGATGTGGGTTTTATAAAAAAAATTCATAGTATAACCCATTGAATAGAATCAAGTATTGTAAACACATATTCATCATTATCCTAATCCAGTTAGAGAGAAATATAAATAGTATCCTTGGATCATATCCCCATTAATGAATCAGTAACATCATATAATTTAATCTTACATAGAAAAAGATTTTTAAAGAAAAATCACTTAGTACAATTCTTCAGGAAAATATTCTCTTAGAGAAAATCACCTTTTACAAAAATTAAAAATACTAAAATATTTTTGAAATATTTATTATTGAAAATAATGATGAAATATTATAATGAATTGTTAAAATAAAATAATTTCATGACATATGGATATTTCTAGTAATGTCGTACACATTAAAACAAATTACCTTCCACATTATCAGAAAAATCCAAAAAGGACTTATTTTAAAAACAAATATAACATTAAAAACCTTTTTTAAATTCAAAAATGGGTAAATTTTCTGTTAATAAATAATTTATATAAATTTATAAAAATTAGGAAACATTTTTTGAATAAATGGTTTTGGAAGAAAATGTGTTTTCGACAAAAGGGGGAAATACAAATTATTTACAAACAATTATGAATTATTGACTACATAAATATAGTAAAATTAATGAAAAACATGTATTATACATAAATTACTAGATTATATAAATCTATAAGAGAATAGATTAGAATATTTCATCACTTGAAGCATAATCATGAGAAATATTGATAAACACTGAGATTGTAACATAAAACACTTACACTTCGAAAATTTTGATTCGAATGAACCATGATAGAGTAATGTTAATTGGAACATATAATATGATTATAATTAATAATTTTATGATAATAAATCTCAAATGGGGCATATATACATCTCATAAGAAAGATAGGTGTTTAAAATAACATACGTCTCAAAGAATGAAAATTGACGCCAAAATACCCTACCTTAAGGGTGGACTTATTCATACACATTTGAAACTACATTATAATAAATATAATTGTATTTTAAATATATTATAGTTCCATAATTATATATATCATTCCATATATTATTTACATATTACCATTTATTACCCGATTATTAGCAATTCCATGCCAACGTCATGTTTTAGGAAATAACTGCTTTGTTTTTCATGTATGTATTGTCTTGGTATCTATGGTCGTCTTCATTTTATAATTGTTACATAAAATCCAATATTTTAAGAATGATATAAATTTCATTTATATTAAATATATTTTTTTGATTAATACTTATATTTTTTTTATTGAAAATCAAATGCATTGTTTATGGATATGGTAGGACGTATGTACGTATGAACAGTATTTTCATTTTTTCGATGGATTAAATAGAAAACGATGATATTTTATTACCATTATAAAATAAATTTTATTTAATATATATCACATATATTCAGTAAATTTATATTCAATAACGTCCATGATAATTGTATGTTAAAAACGCTTCATATGACTACTCAAGGCATTGGCCAGTCATACACACGAACGATGTTATTGTATTCACATGGAATGGAAAGTATAAAGGAATGTGATGTACAAGACATGGATTCCACTTAATGGGTTCCATGTGCCTAGTGGGATGTATGGACTCATTCACATATTCTCAAATACTATGGGTTTCCAACTAGCAGTGAGGGACTAGGGTGTGTCTATAGAGAGACTATTCCCTTATTTCTAGAGTGTAACACAATCGATAAATATAAACAGAGGAAAAAAGAGGAAGGAATATCAGTAAAAAAAAGGGATGTCCTGAATAGAAAATTAAAAAATAACTAAAATAACATGAATGACATACACCAACTGATAATGGAATGTCTTATATCTAGTAATAAGGAAATCGTGGATACAAATTAGATACCATACATGAAAACCCCAATATAGAAAAAGGAAATACAAAAAACTATCCTGAGAAACCTAAGCCTCATCTGAGTCTTATATTACTAGTTCCTTCCTATTACATCAAGTAATTATGTTTCCAAAGCATTATTCTTCCCTTTATCAACATCGACATACATGTAATCTTCCCCGGGTTCCAAACTGTGCTCAGAGAGGGTTTGAGATAAATCTCACTGGGCCACCACCAATGGTGGTTATAACATCCATCCCATGAAATTAATATGTAACAGTGTGCAAGCATGCATATATTGAGTAAATCATTATAATGTTACTGAATACCCATGTACCTGATTCAGCCCTCACATGGTTTCTAAACATGTAAACAACTAATTATTTGATTATTAGCAGATTATAAATAAGTCAAATGATGGAAATATTAAAGGTTCATAGATGTAAGAAGAAAACATGTACTGATATTTAATAATGAAGTTCCATGGTAATAACTAAGGAAACATAGGCCTCAATGATCACAAAATCAGTAATGATTGTATCCTGGATAGGGTTATGTGTATAATCCAAGGAGCATACTCAAATGAAATCCAAAAAAGATTCCTACCATGTCCATGGATTTTCTCCAAGGTAAAATGATGTTATACAATGACTACGCCCAATGGGATTTAACAATGGTACAAACATGTCAATGATAGGTCAATGGAGTGTGTCCATGACATCTTTTAATATTATTGAATGGATCATATGGTGCCATACAGAGCATCAATGAACATTAAAGGTGTTAGAACCCGGATCTTAATTTTGGGTTTGAATCACGATTTTTGGTGCTTTAGAGAAAATAGGTAGTTTTAGAATTTTATAAATACACGCCGTGTACTTATAAGCACATGATGTGTACTAGGTTGTCATGGGTTTCCAGGTGCCAGCTGTGTAACGACTGAGACATGGCCTTGTGGGGGGACCTAGAGACCTCCTAAAGTAGGTACTGGTTGAGGAATGTACATGGCATGTAAATTAAATAAACACACCATGTAGTTTTACTTTTATAACACTAAATGGACCGGGGTCATGACTAATCATCATATATGTCTTCTTCTAGCCTTATCTCATCTAGGAGTGGCCAAGAGTGAAATTTCTTATCCAAGCCACTGATCTGTCATCATTCCTCCAAATCGAACTCCGGTAGATTCATTGGAATCCCACAGTTGAGTCCTTCCTTCTTCTTGAATATCCACTCCTAATTTCTTCTCTCTCTTGAGTTATTAAAGGTTGATAATTTTTGACATTTTTGAAGATCTATGTCATTAAATGATGATTTATGGGCTTATGTTTAAGGGTGATCATCGTACATATTTGATGTATGTGGTTTGAGCCTTACCATAGTTTTTCATCAAGTTATATACGCCTATGTGTTGAATACCTTGACTAGGTTATGAGGTATTTTTGGAATTTTACCCTATTTAATTCCTTGTGTGGTTTTTTCTATTTATGAAATGTTATTGATTATTATTATGGTTTATAACCTTGAAAATGGAGGTGTTACCCATGTTTGATTGGGTTATGGACATTAGGTCAAGAAAGAATAGAAGGCTTATTTGATCCCTTACCTAGTATTGTTAGGATGGAGTGGACGTTTATATGAGATACAAGTGATTCACATTAAGAATGTATGACTAGGGAAATTTATTGTGACCACCTCTCGATGTAGGGTCTTTTAGATTTTAATTTTTATTATAATTGACCAGAGCTATTGATTGAGCTACCATGGGTTATTGACTAGAGGGGTGAGACTATGAGATCTACCTAGAGGGTCATCTCTAAATAAATGTTATACCATAGGTAAATTACTGTTAGAGCTCCCAAATGGTCATTATAAATTATGTTTTAAATACAGACCAATGGGTAACGATCGTGATAGCTACCCAGGTGGTAATTTGTATTTGATTGGTGCTTTGAAAGACCAAGGGGTTTGACAGTGTGATCTCTCCCAGAGGGTCATTATTATTATTAACTTGAGGATCTGTTAAACCAATGAGGTTAGGATATGATTAAATTTCTATATCATTGTTTTGAAATGATTTTACAATTGTGACAACTCCAACGAGCCAAAACACATGCTTGGACCATATCTTACTTTATCGTTAGAAGGACTCTTGAGACATCTGTTTGTTATGGTTGTACATGGGATATAGAGATTAGGCTAGATCCGGAGGTAAAATTATTCAACCGTTTGAATAATTAATAAATTTAAAAGAATGTAATTGGAAATTGTAGGGTTGTTTACTTTTGTGTACATCCTAGTAATTTCTTCATTTCTAAATTTTTCCTCCTATATATATTCACTGATAGTTAGGCACAAATCTTTTGTTGGTTGCCTACTAGGATTCATCTCACACCGTGTTTGGGTTAGGCTTTTGGACCCAAATAGAATATATAGTTGCAGTTATAGACAAGGTCATGCACTCTTTTATATCAGGTATATGATTCCTGTAGAGATGAGGAGAATGAGACCAAGCTGGGGTTTGTGATACAGTTGGAGTTTTTTTTACTTTTTAGTACAATGGTATATGTTTTGTATTCTAGTATTGTGACTTTTTTGGATTCTTTCCAAGACAAATGTGACATTCATCATATATATATCTGTTGTAGTTGATTTTACTATCAGTCTTCCACTATTTATTTTGTTTTATTGTATTAATGATTCAACTACTATTATTATTTTTCCTTCCATTGTGCTTTCTATCTCAATCATGGAATTGTTTCCCCAAAATCACACCCAAGGACCTCTCTACTAGTAAGCAGCCTCTGGTGTTTAGGGAAATGTGCTAGAGGCAATGTGATCAGTCAGGTACGAGGCACCATTGGGAAGCACCTCGAACTGGGACATTACAATGTGGTATCAGATCAGTTATTTCTTCATTTTCCTACTATTTGGAGGCTATAAACAAGTATATGAGGGAATGGTTGGTTTGTAATATGTTGTTCACATGAGTAGATAACATGTGTACATGGAGAATTTACTCTACCTCGAATATTGAAATTTTTTATGGTTTTGTAAATATTACTACTTGTTCGATTTCACCATTGGGTGGTACACATGTTTTGTCCTGTTATCATTGATATTATTGAGGTTCTATTCCTATTTCAACCTAATGAGATAAGGATATGACATCTCATGAATCATATACGCACTTTATAGGAATCACATGTCATGAATTTTTGTCATGCCATTTGGTGAGAATTATTAATATCGTGATGTTGTGATAGGTATTGTTCTATATATGTATTATGTTTTGATAGATAATATGATATAAATCATTCTATTTTGGTAGGGTATTGGAATATGTAATGTCTCATTTGAATGGATGCCAAACATTGGTTCTTGAGGTGTTATCGGCCCTCTTGGATTGGAATTCGGCGGATCAGGAATGAACATTAATTGAATTGTTTCAAGATATGATTTGAATAAAGATGAAAACCTTTTATTAATGGGATTATGAGATATCCCATGTTTTAATTTTTCATTATTTGGACAAATTTCTGAGTTTTGTAGAAGTTCAAATGCTACTATCGAGAATCCCAGACTACACAGTGTGTGGTATAATGAACACACACTATGTGTTCTTATGTTTTGAAAGAAACAACTTTTATTAACTACACGCTATGTACTGTATGTAAATTATAAGTATTCTTTCACCATGTGACTGGATATGTGAGAAGAGACACTATTTTGGGAAACATTCGTAGAACATGCCATGTACCGTGAGTCCATGTTGTGTAGTAAGAAATGTGTCTCAAACCTTATGACTAATGACATGAGTCGTTAAAACGTAAGTGGTATATACCATGTCTATAGAAAAAATGTCATGTAGTGTTTCCTAGGTATGAAAAATGTGTTTAGAAATGTAGAAGAACTTGTACAGGGGGAAATGATTCAAGTACATGTCATTTCTTAACAAGAACACGCCGTGTGTAGGGGTGTTACATGACCAGTTTTGGAATAACTACATAAACATATTTAATCCTAAGGGAACACACCATGTAAATGGTATACATTTCGTGTAACCCTATTTTGTAAAACATGAATATTTTATTTCTCCGGTTCCTTTCTCGAACTTCATTGTTATAGTCCTAGATAATCTTAAACTGAGGTCTGTCCTTCACCTTGAAGAGTCATGCCTTAGAGACATTCTCTAGTTGTATGCCAGATATAAGGCAACAATGAGACATGGGAAATGGTAGATTAGGGACTACCAGTTGATCCTCCCATCGTGTCTATCTTGGAACTAGCATTCATTCTGGATACAGGTGCCAAATCACTATTTTGAGAATGCTTTATTAGGATGATGTAGAATTTCCTAGTAGCATCACAACCTGCCCCATATATGGCAGTGTTAATGCAGGTTTTTCAGTAGTAAAATCCTACCACATTCATAGGGGGTGCAGGAACTTAGGTTGTAGATTAATGGTTGGAGGTCAAACTAACTATATTTGAGTATCTAGAGATGACTCCGGAGAGGTGAGTGAAGCTCGTGATGTACATGTTACGTGATTCCACAAATAGATATTGAGATGTTATCTCATAGACGAGATATCATTGTGATATGGCTTGGGAAGAGTTTTAGAGGAACTTCTATGAATAATTGTATCTCGATATGTTGAGGACATATCGAGCCCAAGAGTTTATGCATTTGGAGAAGGGCCCTCTTTCAATGATGGAGTAGACTTCTCAATTTATTGGGATGTAGCACTTCGCACGTGTTCTTGGATGGGAAGTGTTATCTTTGAATAGGAGATTTGAGGATGGTCTCAGGTATGACATCTGGTTGCAGGTGAATGTCTTCAGGTGGACTTCAGTAAAGACTATAGAGAAATAGGTGCTGATAACCAAAAGTAATCTGAGGGAGTAGGTAGATATCAGCTAGGGAGTTTTAGAATCCAGGGCCAGTACTCCTTCGACAGATAGTAGGATGTGACGTCGGGATCATACACATGATGTTTCATCAGGTATCATGGGGGTATCCAACTATAACATGAAGAGTAGTTATACTAGACCACGTTTACCGAGAGACCCAGCTAGGTGTAGATATTGTGGAATGATGGGCCATATTCCCCATTTTTTCTAGGTGTTCTCACAAGCAGTGAGTTACAAGAGTTCTTATATGACTCTATCTTCTAGAGAAGAACCACAAGTTTCTCATTATATAGGAACTAGAGTTCTTCTAGCTTTTTAGGATGAGGAGGTGGTCATGGAAATGGTAGTCAGGCTTCATGATTTCAGTGACAGCAGGGTGGTTCAGCTCAGGTTAATCAGGAAATGTCATAGGGCCTTAGTGCATGTCAGACATTTCGAGTGGATAAAACCCAATAAAAGAAGGATACCATAACCTCTATATTTAGAGGTATGATTTTGGTTTCCTCAGTTTTTGATTCTTCTCTTTTTGATACATGGGCTACCCATAGTATTATATCTCTGTCGATTGTGAAGAGACTTGGCCTATTTATCTTTTCATCTGCGGATATCTTGACACTGGACACTCTGTTGGGGACTAGAACGGATAGTGTATACTAGTCCAAGGAGTTCACTCTTGAGGTTGGTGGGTTTCACTTTATATGGGAATTTATATCTTAGAGAATATAGACTCTGACATCATTTTCGGAATGGACTGGTTAGTTCCCTTCCAGGTTGTTGTCGATTACTATCTCTATAGGGTGAGTTTCACATCACTATAGGGAGGATTTATTCTACATAAGGGGGAATTGGATATCCAGGCGGACAGAGATGGACCCGAGCATCATGGGTTGAGGAGTGCTACAACCAATATTTCTAGTTAATATCTTGATAATCAGGGGACTTCACAAAAAGACTTTCCTCAAGTGATCCATCATTTGAGGGATGTCTTTAAAAATGACATTTCATGACTTCCTTCGTAGCGAGAGGTAGACCAATCTATAGAGCTTGTTATAAGAGCAGAACTGGTGTCCATTACTCCTTATAGGATGGACAAAAAATAGTAACAAGTGATCCAAAAGAATTTGTAGGAGGTACAGGTGAAGGGTTTCATCAGACCTAGTACTTCTAATTTGGGTTTACCTATCCTATTTGTGAAGAAGGAGGACAATACTCTCAGACTTTATGTGGATTATTGGAAGTTGAACAATTTTATGGTCAAGAACTGATATCCCTTGTATAGGATTGATGATCTAGAGCCAGGGTGTCCTTGAATATTTACATGAGATCTGGTTATGATTAGTTTCATGTCAAACCATTAGATATACCTCTTACAACCATTCAGATCAGGTATGGTTTATAAAAGAATGTGGTTATGTCGTTCGGTCTCCCGATCATGCCAATAGTTTTCATGGTACCGATTAACGTAGTGTTCCATCTCTACATGGATTCTTTTGTGGTAGTATTCTTGGATAATATCATGGTTTACTCTCACACTCAAAAGAATCATTCTATCCACCTTGAGATCATTTATATTACCCTGAGAGAGAATCATTTATATGCTAATATCTCAAAATTACACTATGGATGGACCAAATTCACATCATGGGTCATGTTATCTCAGGGTCAAGAGTATCTATTGACCTAGATAAAGTGATAGAAGCAGTTTAATGTGAGAAGCCAAAGAACTTTCTTAAGGTACAGAGTTTTCTAGGAAAGGCTGGTTATTAAAGGCGATTTATATAAGAGCTTTCTTGCTTATCAGTGCCACTGACGGGCTGAATAATAAGGGTGTGAAGAACAAGTGGATAGATTCCTTTGATTCGGCATTTTAAGTATTGAAATTAATGTTTAATTAAGTACTGATAATTGTTTTTTCAAAATTGGGAAAGAGATACACCGTTTAATATGATGCATCATGTATCCGGCTGGATGTGGTGATTATATTGGGGGAAGGAGTTATTGTGTATGGGTCATTGTAGATAATAACACATGAGAGGAATTATCCTACGCATGATCTCGAGTTAGCTGTAGTTGTTCATGATTTGTGCTGCTAGAGACATTATCATTTGGGAGAGTATTTTGTGGCATTCACTGGCCACAAAAGTCTCAAGTATATCTTTACCCAGCATGATCTGAATTTTAGACATCGAAGGTGGGTTGAGTACCTTCAGTCTATTGACATTGAGCTTGCCTACACGCCTAACAAATACAAATAAGTGGTCGATGTGTTGAGATGGAGGACTCATATACAGGCAGTTCAAGAAGCAATCAGTGAGTGAAAACTTATGTATATCTTCTTTGAGATGTATTTGGAGGTACGGGATAGATAGGGGCATGTTTGTCTTTCTTCAGTAGCTGTTACCTCTACTATATTGGATCAGGTGTGAATGTGAAACTTTTCAGATTATGGGGCCTAGTCTTATGAGAGTGTGTGTCAATGGAGGAACATACTACTCATTGGACCGTATAAGCGGTTAAGATCTTGCGCTTTCATGGATGCGTATGGGTGTCATGAAACGTAGATAAGGAGATTTTCTTGGACTTTAATTACTCAATTTGGGTAGTTTATCATTGTTTAACCAAGATGTATCGATATCTACACTATCAATAATGGTGACTAGGTATTCTGAGAGATGTATCCGGTTTTTTAATGAGATGTTCCGCCTATCAGCAGGTGAAGGAAGAGCATCAGCAACTGGTAGGGATTGTGTAGCATTTACCCATTACCCAGTGGAAATGGAATGATGTCACGATGAATTTCATAAGAGGGTTTCCGAGGTGTCCTCGAGGGAATGATAATTTCGAGGTTTTCAAAGACTGACTCTCAGAGGTTGCACAATTTTTACAGATCAAGGAGACCTTTTGTGTTGATGAACATGGAAGGTTTTATGTACGAGAGATTTTATGTTTGGAAGGGGTTCTACAATATATTGTTTTGGATAGGGATTCCCACATTACTTCTAATGTATTGTAGGGACTACAAAGAGATTTGTGTACATAGGTACGTTTGAGTACAACTTACCGTCCTAATATAGATGTCCAATCAGATCACACTATTAAGGTGTTAGAAGATCTTCTTTGAGCATGCTTCCTATATTTCAGATGTTTTTGTGAGAGAAAAATTCCCCTTGAAGAGTTTTCCTACAATAGCAAATTTCATTCAATGATTCATTGGAACCTTATGAGGCATTGTAGTGTAGGCCATGCTGATCAACCCTATGTTGGGTTGAGGTAGGAGAGGTAGCTATGCTGGGATATAATCTTGTCCAAGAGACCAATAAGCTATTGGAGATGATTTGGAAGAGGATGGCTGCTGAAAGAGTCTAACCATAAATCTTATGTTGATCGAGAGAGATGACCTCTGGAGATCGAGGTCGGATATCAGTTTTTCTGGCGTGTCACACCGAGGTTGTGACATAGGGAGATTAGGAAATTGGTAATGCTTTCACCATGATAAGTTGGGATTCTGAGATTTTGGAGAGTGTTGGGATAGTTTCCTATCATTTTTAGTCACCTCATATGTACTGGGCTATGCATGACATTTTCCACATTTCTCACCTATGGGGCTACTTTTCAAAACAGTATCACTTTTTTCAACCAAATAAGGTTGAGTTAGAGGTGGATGCATCCTTTGAAGAGAATATTATCCACATTATTGATCGATACAAGAAGATTCTCTATGGTCTGTCTATTCCTATGGTACATGTGATATGGCAGAATGGATGAGTACGGGACAAGACTAGGGAGAGGGAGGCTGATGTGTGATTGTAGTGGCCAAAGATGTTTGAGGATTCTTCTACACCATCATGTTAGGGAAATTCAAGATGAATTTTTTTAGGGGGATGTTTAAAATAACCAAGATCTTCATTTATGGTAAGAATATTTATTTAGAGAGTTTTTTATAAAAAGGGGAGTTTTTGGAATATTTGATGTACACGCCATGTAATTAGAAGTACACATCGCATACCAGTTTGTCAAAGGTAGCCATGTGTTGGCCATGTAACAGCTGAGACATGGCATTGTGGGGTGACCGGGAGACCACATAAAGAGGCGACCAGTTGAGGCATGTACACAACATGTACATTAAATGAACGTGTTGTGTAATTTTTTATTTTATTTAATTAAATTGAATGGGGTCTCATCGAATCTTCATATTCATCTTTTTCTTACCTCATCTCGGCCATTAATGACCAAGAGAGATGTTTCTTCTCAAAGCCACTGATCCGTCATCTGTTCTCCAAATCAATCATTTGTGAGTGCATTGGAATCCAACCAGTGAGTCCTTCCATTTTATTGAGTCTCTCCTAAATATTTCATCTCTCTCTTGACTTATTCAGGGTTGAGTTTTTTTGTTGTTTTTTTAGATCTATATCATTCTTGGTTGATTCAAGGGCTTTCATTTAAGGGTGATAATCATACAACATTGAGGAAGGTTGTTTGTGGCTTACTGTAGGTTTTCTTTTAGTTATATATTCCTATGTGATGAATACATTGTATAGTGTATTGATTGTTTTTTGAATTTAAACTTGTTTAATACCTGATATGGTTTATTTGTTTATGAAAGGGTTATTGATTATGAATAAAGTTTATTACCTTGAATATGGAGGTGTTACCCTTGTTTTATTTGGCTATGTCCATTGGGTTAATAAATCATGTTATGCTCCTTTGTTTCAATGCATAGTTTTTTTATTATGTAAATGTTTTTTATATGAGATGAATGTATTTGGCATTATGAAAGTATGACCAATGGAATTTATTGTGGTAGCTTCCTTATGTAGGTTCTTTTAACAATCAATTGTTATTATTATTGACAAGAGGTATTGACTATGAGAGCTCCCATGGGACATTGAACATGGGGTTAGACTGTGAGAGCTACCCAGAGGGTCGTCTCAAAATAAATATTAGACCATAGGTCATTGACTGTGTGATATCCCAGAGAGTCATTATACATTATTTTTGTTATGCAGACCCAGGGGTATTGACAGTCAGAGAAACCCAGGTTTCTGTTGCCATTCGATTAGTGCTTTGTGAGACCAAGGGGGTTAGACTATTTGGGATTTACTAGAGAGTCATTATTATTATTATTATTATTATTATTAATTTGAGGATATGTTAAACAAAGGAGGTTAGGCTATAAGGACTTATCCATAGGGTTGTTTGGAAAAGATTGTATGATTGTGAAGAGTCTGTAAAGCTAAAGTAGAAGATTTGACTCGGTACTACTTTATTGTTGGAAGGTTTTTTGAGTTGTCTATTTGTTATGGTTGTAGAGGTGGATATAGATCTTAGGCTAAATCCCAAGGTTACATTATTCAATGGTTTTAATATTTTGTAAATGTAAATAAAGGTAATTGGAAACTATAGGATTCTTTACTTGTGATCACATACTTGTTGTTTCTTCATTTCTGTATATTAACTTCAATATATATTGAATAATAGTTAGGCACATATCTTTTGGTGGATTACTACTTGGATTCATCTCACACCCTATTTGGGTCATGCTTTAGGACCCAAACATAATATATGGTTGCATGTATAGATAATGGAAAGTGTCATTCTTCATAAGGATCTTGATTTTTGTGGAGATGGGGAGCATGGGAATAACTGAGGATTATTATGCAGTTGGAGTTTATATGCATTTTAGTACATTGGTTTAAGTTTTGTATTCTAGAATTATGAATTTTTTTTATTCTTTCCTAGACACATGTGACATGAATTCTTTTTATATCTTTTGTAGTGGATTTTAATGTTATTCTTTCATTTTTTACATTATAGTATGGTGTTTCTGATTCCTATACTATTATTATTTGTCCTTCCATTGGGCACAGTATGCTAATGAGGTAATTGTTTCTCCACTATCACAACCAAGGGCATCACTGCTAGTCTGTAGACTCTGGCATTCGATAAAATGTGCTTGAGGCCATGTGACCTACACTACTGGAAATCCATCATTTCCCAACGGTTCTGAACCATTGTGAAAGGCTGCAGAACCGTTGGTATATGTTATACCAACGGTTCTGCCAACCATGTGGAAGTAAGCCGTTGCGAAAGGCTTTCCCCAACGGTTTACAAGGAACTATTGGGATAGGTTAGAAAAAATCAACCTACCCCAACGGTTGTGCCAAACCTTTGGGAAAAGCCTTTCCCAACGGTTTGGCCCATTGGGGAATCCCATGAATATTTCTTTCCCAATGGTTTGAAAACCGTTGGGAAAGGTTTTTACCAATGGTTCTACCAACCGTTGGTAAAAACATCAATTACAAAATCTATCCCAATGGTGTGAACCGTTGGGATAGTCTGTTTTTACCAACGGTTTAATGAACCGTAGGTAAAAATAGCTCCATATGGGCTATGCCAACAGTTTGAAACAGGTGGCATAGGCTTTGCTGTGCAATTTGCACAGCAGCCTGCAATTTTCACAGCAGGTCTGTTTTGGGCTCATTTTGGCACAGCAGGTCTGTTTTGGGCTCATTTTCAATTCAATTTTCAATCCAATTATTGTAACTGTAACACATATACAATGCATATATATAGAGAACAAACTAACACATTTAAATAATGCAAACCAACCAACCAAAACATATAATGCATCCTGGAAATATACTCATCCATAATTAAATTAGAATTCATAACATAATTATAAACATACATAATTCATTTAGAATTAAATTTAAAATTTAGATGACAATCATATGTGGAATCCGGAATTCAATTCATAATTTGATTGGTTTTTTGTACACCATATATTTTTACTCGAAATCATATACATTTTAAACAAAATACATACACCTGGAATGATACCGGTCACATCGTGCCTCGGATTGAGGCGAGGTTAACTCGTACACGTCACAAATGACTCATTGATCGTTGTCCTAAAGTATAAACATATTCTAAAATCGTTTGGTCAGTTTTCCGTATGCCAATTGTTTTTTTCACTTAAAATGATGCTTTTTCTAAATAAAAGAGAGACACATTGAATGGTGTCAGCCACACCACACCTCGGATTGACGCGGGGTTGACTCGTACACATCACACATGACCCATGCATTGTTGTTCTAAAATATAAACACAATCAGAATTCATTTGGTTGGTTTTCCGTATGTATTTAAAATGTAGTCCATTTTAAAGAAAATAGATACACTTAGAGTGGTCTCGGCCAAACCGCGACTCTGATTGAGGCGTGGTTGACTCGTACACGTAACATATGACCCATGGATTATTTTCCAAAAATTTCAACAGATTCCGAATGCGTTTGGTCAGTTTTTCGTATGTCAGTTGTTTATTTCACTTATAATCTTGTCACTTTTAAACAACAGAGACGCAGTTAGAGTGGGACCGGCCACATCACGTTTCGTATTTAGATGGGGTAGACTCGTACACGTCTCAAATGACCCATGAATCGTTTTCCTAAAGTATCAACACAATCCGAATGCGTTTGGTCGGTTTTCCGTATGTTAGTTGATGTTTTTCACTTAAAATGACGTCCTTTTGAAACAAAAGAAATACACTTTGAGTTGTGCCGGCCACACCGTGCCTCGAATTGAGGCGGGGTTAACTCGTACACGTCGCATATGACCCATGGATAATTGTGCTAAAGTATCAACACAATCAGAATTTGTTCAGTCGGTTTTCCATATGTCATTTGTTGTTTTCACTAAAAATGAAGTCCATTTTAAACAAAATAGAGACACTTTGAGTGGTGTCGGCCACCCCGTGCCTCGGATTGAGGTGGCGTTGACTCATACACGTCACATATGACCCATGGATCGTTCTCCTAATGTTTTAACGAAAACCCAATGCGTTTGGTTGGGTTTCCATTTGTACTTAAAATACTGTCCATTTTAAACAAAAGAAAGTCACTTAGAGAGGTCCTGACCACACCGTGACTCGGATTGAGCCCGGGTTGGCTCATACACATCACATATGACCCATGGATCGTTTTCCTAAAATTTCAATAGATTCCGAATTCATTTGGTCAGTTTTTCGTTTGTCAGTTGTTTATTTCACTTATAATCTTTTCCGTTTTAAACAAAAGAGACACATTTAGAGTGGTACCAGCCACACCGCATCTCAGATTTAGGTGGGGTTGACTCGTACACGTCTCAAATGAACCATGGATCGTTGTCCTAAAGTATCAACACAATCCAAATGCGTTTGGCCGGTTTCCCGTATGCCAGTTGATGTTTTTCACTTAAAATGGCGTCCTTTTGAAACAAAAGACATACACTTTGAGTTGTTCCGGCCACACCGTGCATCGGATTGAGGCGAGGTTGACTCGTACACATCACATATGACCCATGGATAATTGTGGTAAAGTATCAACATAATCAGAATCCGTTCGGTCGGCTTTCCGTATGTCATTTTTTGTTTTCACTAAAAATGAAGTCCATTTAAACAAAATTGAGAGACTTTGAGTGTTTTCAGCAACACTGCGCCTCAGATTGAGGTGGTGTTGACTCATACACGTCACATATGACCCATGGATCGTTCTCCTAAAGTTTCAATAGAAACCGAATGCGTTTGGTCGGTTTTCCGTATGTACTTAAAATATTGTCCATTTTAAACAAAAGAAAGTCACTTAGAGTGGTCCCGACCACACCGTGACTCGGATTGAGCCCGGGTTGGCTCGTACACGTCACATATGACCCATGGATCGTTTTCCTAAAATTTCAATAGATTCCGAATGCGTTTGGTCAGTTTTTAGTCTGCCAGTTGTTTATTTCACTTATAATCTTGTCCGTTTGAAACAAAAGAGACACAATTAGAGTGGTAATGGCCACACCGCGTCTCGGATTTATGCGGGGTTGACTCGTACATGTCTCAAATGAACCATGGATCGTTTTCTTAAAGTATCAACACAATCCGAATGCATTTGGCCAGTTTTCCGTATGCCATTTGATGTTTTTCACTTAAAATGACGTCCTTTTGAAACAAAAGACATACACTTTGAGTTGTGCCGGCCACACCGCGCCTTGGATTGAGGCGGGGTTGAATCTTAAACATCACATATGACCCATGGATAATTGTGCTAAAGTATCAACACAATCAGAATCCGTTCGGTCAGTTTTCCGTATGTCATTTATTGTTTTCACTAAAAATGAAGTCCATTTTAAACAAAATAGAGACACTTTGAGTGGTGTCGGCCACACCACGCCTTGGATTGAGGTGGCGTTGACTCTTACACGTCACATATGACCAATGGATTGTTATCCTAAAGTTTCAACAGAAACCGAATGTGTTTGGTCGGTTTTCCGTATGCCAGTTGATGTTTTTCACTTAAAATGATGCCCTTTTGAAACAAAAGACATACACTTTAAGTTGTGCCGGCCACACCACGCCTAGGATTGAGGCTGGGTTGACTAGTACACTTCACATATGACCCATGGATCATTGTTATAAAGTATCAACACAATCAGAATCCGTTTGGTCGGTTTTCCGTATGTCATTTGTTGTTTTCACTAAAAATGAAGTCCATTTTAAACAAAATAGAGACACTTTGAGTGGTGTCGGTCACACCACGCCTCGGATTGAGGTGGCGTTGACTCGTACACGTCACATATGACCCATGGATCATTCTCCTAATGTTTCAACAGAAACCGAATGCGTTTGGTTGTTTTTCCGTATGTACTTAAAATACTGTCCATTTTAAACAAAAGAATGTCACTTAGAGTGGTCCCGACCACACCGCATCTCGGATTTAGGTGGGGTTGACTCGTATACATATCAAATGACCCATGTATCGTTTTCTTAAAGTATCAACACATTCCGAATGCGTTTGGCCGGTTTTTCGTATACCAGTTGATGTTTTTCACTTAAAATGATGTCCTTTTGAAATAAAAGACATACACTTTGAGTTGTTCCGGCCACACCGCGCCTCGGATTGAGGCAGGGTTGATTCGTACACGTCACATATGACCCATGGATCATTTTACTAAAGAATAAACACATTTCGAATGCGTTTGGTCAGTTTTTCGTATGTCACTTTTTATTTTCACTTAAAATCTTATGGAAATTCATATAGAATATTTTTATATCATATTTAGTATGGATTAGATTTTAGTTGACTGTGCTATGAAACATTTCAGAGCTAATGAAATTAAGGAAGGTGGAGGGGCTGTCTGGGGGGCTGTCTGGGGGGGGGGCTGTCCACTGGGTGTCCGGGGGGATGTTCGAGGACCAAGGAGGAGGGTGGGGGGGTGTGTGGGGTCTGTCCGGGGGGTGTTTTGGGGTTGTTCAGGGTGCTGTCCGGGGTTGTTCAGGGGGCTGTCCAGGGGTTGTTCAGGGGGATGTTCAGGGGCTGTTCAGGGGTTGTTCAGGGGTTGTTCAGGAGGTTGTCCGGGGTTGTTCAGGGGGCTGTCCGGGGGGCTGTCCGCGGGGTGTTTGGGGGGTTGTCCGGTGTCCAAGGGGGAGGGTGGGGGGGTTGTCCGGGGGGCTGTCCGGGGGGCTATCTGGGGTCCAGGGTGGAGGGTGGGGGCTGTACGGGGGGTTGTCTGCGGGGCTGTCCGCGGGGGTGTTTGGGGGGTGTTTGGGGTCCAAGGGGGAGGGGTGGTTGTCCAGGGTCCAAGAATGAGGGGGGTTGTCCAGGGAGTTCTCAACACACAACCACTAAAAGACAACAACATCCATAAAAACAGAAAATATATAAAAATAACTCAACTCCAATACTATACTACGAGTCTAGATAAAACAAACAACTAGAATAGTTTAAACATCAAATCTCAGTAATATAAGTAAAAAATGTAACGGATCAATATGTCCCACATCAGCATCAACATCACCATCATCATCATCATCATCACCCTCGTCATCGTCCTCCTCATCGTCCTCACCCTCCACAGTGCCCTCCTCCTCGCCTTCGCCCTCCTCCTCGCCCTCCTCATCTCCCTCCTCTTCCGCATCAGACTCCTCGCCATCATCATCTTCAAGCTGGACATCGTCCTAATCACCACTGGAACTGCCACCTGGTGCACCATATATAGAATGTATCGACGACATGTATTCATCAATCGCTGGGCTGGCCTCTGCTGGAAGTGTTGGACGTAGAACATCAATAAATTTCATAAATGCACTGTTTTCCCTAGCAGACTGTTCTGCCGTATCTGTGGCCCTTTTCTCAGCCTGTTCTGCCTGTGCCCTAACTTGCTGCAGCTCGGTGGCACTACAACTCATACCTGAGGCAGGCCAATACCTCGTCGGGGCTATCCTACGTCGGCAGCATACTCTTCCAGAATGATCCTCTCCCAACACCTGATGTAAGTGATCAGATGGCCCAAAATTGTCTGCTTCTTGGGCATCGAGGGCCTCTAAAGCATCCTATTAAAAATATAAATATATTATTAAGTTACAAAATAGATATTAAAATATAAAATCAACAGATTAAAACTTACAATCTGCTGCTGAGTCGCTTCGTTGACAGCACTTCCATCCTTTTTTCGTCTACTCGAGAAAAACAGGTTTGCTCGAGGCACACATCCTTCAATATTTTGTACTTTCCTCTACAATGACATTGAAAACAAAAGTTATATAAAAACTTTATCAAATTATTAAATAATTGAGGAAACAAAAGAAAATGTATGTCTTAAAGAAAACTTATAAACAATTGTCATACCTGCTGCCTCTCATGATCCGGCATCGTCGTGCGTCCTAGTGTATGGAGGTATTTTTTTGCATCAATGCTTTTTTTATTTTTTCCAGATGATTCATAAATAAAATTCGATAATGCAAAGGATAATATTAATTCAAAACTTGAAAGTTATTATTTAAATACCTCAAATGTAATTCATACCTTAAACTGGATACTCGTCCAATGAGTAATCATCTGACGATACTGCTCTATAGGAAAATCATCCATGACTGGTACCGCCTCTAACTCAGTGCCAACTCTAGCACACTAGCCAATATACAGCTCATGCTTGTAGGCTCTCCAAAGCTTTCCTAAATCCTTTAGACATTCCAGTCGTGCACCCTCACCATCAGGAAAATTAAATCGAAGCTGAAATCAAAATATTAATT
Organism: Viscum album; assembly: GCA_963277665.1. Lineage (NCBI taxonomy): Eukaryota > Viridiplantae > Streptophyta > Magnoliopsida > Santalales > Viscaceae > Viscum > Viscum album. The sequence continues at coordinate 1,811,474,459 of OY728129.1, read as the reverse complement.
CATATATATACAAAAATAATTCATGGAATTAAATACAACATATTTTTTTACCCATATCTCTTCCCAAGATCTATCTTTGACCTCATGTGGCAAATGTCTCCACGACAGCAGGCTGACGGGAATGATGTCGGAGTATTTGGCAAGCGTCGCCAGAAAACTCCGACATTGCTGCCCAGTTTTCTCAACCATCTGATTGTATTCATTGTATTCCACCATAACCTGTGTGCGACGGTTCCACACCGAACGCATGCGTGTACGGCCCCGCCCCCGCCTCCTGTTAGTAGATGTATCTGTCATGAAAGAAAAACAAATATTTTATCAAAACATGTTATAATGAAAATAAATATTGCTATAAAAATTTGTTAGGGTTTTATAAATATACTTGCGCTAGTCTAATCAATGAGTGGCGCCGGATCCACAGAACCTGATGGAACACCCTCTGGTGGAACAGGAGTCGAAGACGATGTAATATAAAAGCTCGGAGAGACAGAAGTAGAAGTAAAAGAAGATGGAACAGCTGTATGACCTGATGCTGACTGGGGAGTGGGAATCATCATGGGATGTGAAAATGATGGGGCAGAAGATGCAGAAGGTAGCGAAATCATGAGAGGCCTAAATACCCCGTGTGTCCCTAATGACGCACCGGGATCAGAATGTGGGAAGGATAAAATGTCAGTGGGAGGGGCAGGGTCTAGTCGGGCACACGCATCTCTACGTCCACCTCTGGTACGAACCCTCCTCATACCACCGGCCTGAGTACTAGGACCAGTACTAGGCTCCTCGTCGAATAACTGTCGACATAACGGTGGATCCTACAAAAATGCTTACAAAAAAATTAATCACATGACATTATATATTTTGTAAATTTATATATATATATATATTTGAAATAAATTACTCACTGTAGGCACTAATGGTGGAATGCCCAGCTCCTCCATCCGACGATTCATCTCTGTCATTTTTTTTCTTCATCTCTCTTCAATTGGCTGCATTTCCTGCATTTGAAAACAAATATGTAATTAATTAGAAAAAGGAAATTAATGTGTAAACCAAAAAACTAAATATATGAGGGAATGAGGGGATTCATTGGCAATTTAGCTATCAATTGTTTTAGAAGAGCTTGAATAAATTTAATAAAACATACAAGTTGTAATGTTCACCAAGTTAGAAATATTGTTCGATTTGGTTTGAATACAGTTCAATTCCAAATTAGAAAATGCAATTCAAATAAAACAACAACCAATAAACATTGAAAATTCACATAACGGTCAAGTCAGCTAAAACATATTTGTGATCAATACTAAATAAATATGAATATTACCAACCTTAACAACCCAACTCGAGGTAAACCAAAAGAATTGAGAATATGGATGAATGATTCTATATATTTCCAACCACAACTTTAGGTTCACAATCAACTCTGAAAATTGATCTATTGGAGTCATCAAAAGAAATAAATGGATTGGTTCCAATGGCAATAGGGACAGTGTCAATTCCATCATTAGCATCATCAAAAATATGTCTTGGAATTACATCAACTGTGACACCAAATTCAGGTTGAAGTTGATCTTTGACATAAAAAACTTGTTTAGCTATTGATTCCAACACATATGGTTCTTTGGTAGCAAGAGTGCGGGTCATATTAATTACTCGAAATCCACAATCATCAATAAATGTGCCATGTATCATCATCGAATCAAACCAATGGCATTTCATCATTGTGACTCGTCCATGAGAGTAATAATCCAATATTATTATTTTCTCAATGACTCCATAATAACCCACATTTTCAAGTCGCGGTCTACTATCTGATGCACTGACCTAACAATCTGTTGTGGAAGTAACCATAATACCATCATGTTGTGTTCTCATGTTTTTGGCTCGTTCAGTGACAATAAATTTGTACCCATTGATAACAATTGATTTACAGTCACGAACCACTGTATTAGGACCAAAACCCAAAGCTCTTATTTCCTCAGAGACAGAGTCAGCAGAAAAACTCAATACCTGCAATATAAATGACAGTTAAACTTAAGTAAATATTGAAATAATTAATTTAAATAGTAATATTTTTACCTTCAATTTTAACCAAACAGAAAACTCTTTGCTATGCAAAGTCTCTCTCCTTCTCAAATATAAAGAACGATGCTTCCTATTTATCATTGTTTTATGTTCCCTATAGATAAAAAACTATGAATAGTTTAACAGATATATATGTATGATATACATATTCAATTTTGTTACCTGATATAGTCATCGAACAAATCACAGTTGAACAAAACCGTGCAATGTGCCATATCCCGCTCTTCATGGATTAATGTCTTCAATGTATATGATCTAGGAATTCCTCCTGTTTGAGGAAGTGATGGAAAACTGGGTTTAATTTTCTCATATTTTTCTTCTTCATTTCTCATTGGTCTATTCATTCATGTAGTAAGATCAGACAAATACATCGAACAGAAATCCATACATTCTTGAGCTAAGTAACCGTTCACGATAGAACCTTCAGGATGATTCTTGTTTCGAATATAATACTTTAATGTGAACATATTTCTTTCAGTTGGATACATCCTATGAAAATAAATAGGTCCTCCGAGAAGTATTTCAGTTGGAATATGGACAGTCAGATGCAGCAAGCATGTGAAAAATGATGGGGGAAATATTTTCTCCAACTCACACAAAATTAATGGGGCATCTATCAACATTTTTTGCAAGAAAGACTTGGACAACTTCTTAGCACAAAGATCTCTAAACAAATGGCACAACCAAATAACACCCAACCTTAAATTATTGGACAAAAGATGACGGATTGCTATTGGAAGCAACTCATGCAGTAGAACGTGATAAACATGAGTCTTCATAGATTTTAGCTTCAACTCTCTTCTGTTGACCCGTTTAGATATGTTGCTTGAATATCCATCAGGAACTCTAATAGTCTCTAATACTTCCAGAAATTGTTTTTTTTCAGTAGGTGTCATCACATAAGAAGCACATGGAAGTTGCCATTTATTTTCACTGATACGCACAGGATGCAATTCTGGTCTGATGCCACAATCCACCAAGTCATGTCGAGATCGTAAATCATCTTTTGTCTTCCCCTTGACATTTAGAAGAACTGAAAGCAACATTTCACATATATTATTTTCAATATTCATTACTTCTAAGAAATGACGTAGCAAATTGGTTGACCAATAAGGAAAATCAAAAAAGATACTCCTCTTCCTCCAATTGTAACAGGTTTTTGTGGAAACATTATTTCTCTTTCCAGATTTCATTTGACCCTTCCCAAACGAAAAACTGAAATCTTTCAATTCATTAAGCACATCAGTTCCAGACATATGCTGAGGTGGATCATCGGTCTCTATAGTATTATCAAATCTTCTACGAATCATTCTATATGGATGATCCTCTGGCTAAAATCGTCGATGTCCCATAAAACTGAAACTACAACGATGTTTCAGTCTTCTGGATCGTGTATTCTTCATGAAAACTGGACATGACAGTTTTCCCTTCGTGCTCCATCCAGACATCATTGCATAAGCCGGAAAATCATTGATCGTCCACATAAGCGCAGCACGCATCTGAAATATGTCTTTCGAATATGAATCGTATGTGCGCACACCCACATCCCAAAGAAGTCTCAACTCTTTTATGAAAGGTTGCATGTATACATCAATATCAATGCCGAGATCAGAAGGACCAGATATGAGTATACTCACGAAAGTCAAAGATTTTTTCATACACAACCATGGGGGAAGATTATAAATGTGTATAAAAACTGGCCATGTGTTGTGCGAAGTAAGCATATGCCCAAACGGATTAAAACCGTCGCATGAAAGACCCAGCGTCACATTACACATGTCAGTTGCAAAATCAGGATGTCGAGCATCAAATTTCTTCCATGCAAATCCATCTGCAGGATGAACCAACTCATCATTAGTCTTATTTCTCTCGGTATCATGCCATCTCATTTTTATTGATATGTCATCAGACATAAAAAGATTCTAGAGTCTGTGGATCAATGGAATGTGCCACATTACTTTCTGTGGAACGCGGGATGGTGTTCCATCAGATTTTGACTTCCAGCGGGATGTGCCACATTTTATACATTCATTTCGTTCAACAGTTTCTTCCCAGAATAAACTGCAATCTTTCGGGCAAGCATGAATTTTGTTTCTGGAAAATCCACGTTCTTCAACTAACTTCCATTCCATATAGTGGTTTGAGGGAATATCTGCATCATCTGGAAGTAAATCCTTCAAGAGTGTAAGAATGTAATCGATTTCTGTATTAGAAATCCCATACATAGTTTTTCCATGAAACAATCGGATTAAAAATTCCAGCTTTTTCATTTTATCGCATTGTCGATATACTGGAGTCATGGTAGAATCATTCAATTTTTTCACCCTATCAATATCATCATTTTCACTACATGCATCAGTTGTCCTCATATCGACGTCTTCTTGAGTCGAAATCCTTTCTTTTTCATGATGACGAATAAACGGAAACTGATCATCTAACAAATTCTCCATTCTAGTCCATTCATTTCGATCATCACCAATTTGAGATTTCATTTTCTCCCCATTTTGATACCACACAAAGTAGTTTGCTTGAAAACCATTTTTTTTATGTGGTATATGACTTCTTCATGACTCAACCAAGGTCTACCAACACAATTGGAACATGGGCAGTGTATGCGACCACTATCTGAAGCATTGTGAAATGAAAATTCTATAAAGCTCTCCAAATTGTTTTGAAAATCGCTTGAGATACGATCGGTTTCATACATCCAACTTCTGTACATTCTGTAAAAAGAATTCATATAAGTCATTTTGTCATAAACAATTCAATAGGATAGATCTTTAATAGAAAATACATTTAAGTAAACGATAAAGGAAGAAAATAATCATGGTATCAACTACACATGTGAAAAAAACATACTAATGTGTTATTGAAAAAATGTAAAACCAACAAGAACTTAATGTGTTATCACATCAGAGCATGCCTCATCCCATAACCATATTAGTAGGGTATCCTCATATGCGATTTACCTTTTTGAATTAATATACACTTCCTCACCAGGTACCTGAGTAGATTTCATAGATATAATCATCTCACATCCTGTAAGGCTTCCATTATGTATGATCTGCAGAATAATTTGAGTGATCATGAATCATGCATGGGATCTTCCCATGATCACTATAGATTATGAGAAGGAATTATGATAGGTCATGTGAAGAACATCAAACACATATTTTAGATAATTTGAGACATAATATAATAAAATAATGTATAAATCTATAGAATTTGGGATAAAAGGATGGATGAAATACTAAAATATTGGAGACTAAGGTGAAGGAAATATATGTTGACCCTAATGTTCATAACATGCATCACCTATGAAATTTTATTACACTAGGAAATTTCATCCTGTTCACAATACATTCCATTGGAAACCTATTTTGATCATTTGATGTCCCCTTGACATGTCAAATAAAATCAGATGGCACCTGTGAATATGCCACCCTTGTAATGAAAAGCCTTTAATTCTCACCATAAAGACTACATGTTTTCCAATAGATATGTATCTCCTTCTATATAAGGGAATCAATACATATTATCTCAGTCTCATATTAAATGTCAGGAATGTTAGATGGCTCCCTTAACACCCTCCAGGCACACTAACTAGGTCATGTGATGTCCTCGAATCATGTCACTATGGACATAAATCACCCTTCAAGACATGTCACACTGACTTTAGAGTTTCCCTCCCAGTGTGTCAAACATGTCTTTTGATGAAAATGGAGAAGATCACCAAAATCAAGAGATTCACTATAGGCATTACATCCATTATCATGAAATTTCTTCTAGGATCAACCAGTCAGGACTTGTGATGTCCTCCAAACATTCTTTCCTTGATCATTACAGAAACATCAGACAATCCATCTAGGTTAGGAAAATTCATCAAAATGTTTATAGGATCATGTAATTTCCATTTGAAATTTCCAAAAGAAACCCTCTATCATGCTAAGTAGATAGTCAAGGCATTCCATGTGGAAAACCAATACATATCCATAAGAGAAGAAATCTAAAAATAATAGAATCTATATGCATTATAAAATTGTCCACCATTGGCATGTAAGCTTCTATAAAAATGGAACCATAGTGTTTATGTTTTAATTAATGGAAAAATCAATTCATTAAAACAACTACAACAACTTGATTGAGATCAATTTTTACCTGTTCGGATGGGGGGTGTACATATTGGGACGGGGGTCGATGATGTTCGGACGGGGGGTTCGTGAGAGCATGGGAACGGAGGATAATTAGGGCTCTGTCTCGAATGAGGGAGAGCAGATCAGGGTTGCTATTTGGGCAAAACCTTTTCCAACGGTTTGTAAAAACCATTGGCAAATGCAACCTTTCCCAACGGTTTCAATAAACCATTGGGAAAGGGATATGTTTAGAACCCCTTTCCCAACAGTTCTATAGAACCGTTGGGAAATGGGTCACTGGAATGCCCTTTCCCAACGGTTTTAGTAAACCATTGGCAAAGGCTTAGTATACCAACGGTTTAATTGAACCATTGGTATACTGCCATTGGGAAAAACCCAAATTCCAGTAGTGCTACTGGGTACATGGATCCATTGCACGACACCAAGAATGTATATGTTACACAAGGATCAGGTTCATTTTATGTCTCAAAAAAGAAAGCCACATCCTTGAATCAGAATGTGGTTCCTGACCACTCCGGGCATTCCCTTACAAATCCAATTCGATCTTGAGTCTTTCCACTACTACTTGATAATGAACTCAAATAATATTTCATTTGGTTCAAGATCTTCCATTCATTAGCATGAAATGTCCAAGTAGCTTGAAACCCTTAAATCAAGCCATAATTAATCTATAAATCCATATACTTTATTCCTTGACTTTCATTATTTTGTTATGGCCAAGTTTCATACAACCATTCATTTAATCCATTTACAGGATTTAAAAAACAAGGTTCTCTTTGATACCTTACATTATCATTGTAAGGGGAGCAATAAACATGCAATGTATTATTCAATTACATATAAAATTCCAACTCATATACATATAGTAATTTCGTATTCAAATTTTGCATTTTATTATCAAATTGATTCCCTTACCTTAGGTAGGTCATGAGGTGAGAATACAATGTACTTCCCATTTTTAAATTCTGAATTTAAAGCATTCCATTTAATATATAAATGGTTATCCTTAGAAAGTTTAATCCAAGGCACACCCAAACGATAGCCCAAATGTGTCCAAAAACTAAAATGATAGTTATTGAAAAAACATCCTATATGGTATGGACAGAGTTTTTGTCATAAAAAATAATAAACAATAACATTTTTTAAAATAGAACAACCCTATGGTTCGAATGAATATAATAATGACATACAAATTCAATAAATTAAAGATGATGAAATCAGTAGGCCCCACACATATTTAAAAAATCATTGAACTTGAGGGATGAGTTATAATCCATGGAACTTAGTCTTGTAAAACCCTATTCATATATTATTATCCTCTAATTCTTCTTATAATGGATTATTTAAGAGAAAAGGCTTAAAACTCTCACACCTCGATAACTAGCTCCAGACCAAGAGAGATGAAGATTGATGCCAATGGACTCTAGTACTTTCTATTGTGAATCCAACATGATGAACCAAAGATCAAACAGGTTATATACGATGGAAATATCTTGATCCATAGGTTAGGCCATCAAAAAGCTCCAAAATGAGAGAAATGGATGTTCATCCTGCTAAAATTCTGATAAAGGATGAAGGGTAGTGTCAATCATATCATTAAGGGAAAACATGTTAAATTACATAAAAATAGCATGTGAATAGTTTGAATGGATGGTTTTCCAAACCATTTTATAAACTTGTGAGGGTACCTAAAAAGAGGTTCACTGGCTTGGTTAGGTCGCACAGTTAGGGAAATCATGAACTAGCCATGCGAGATGGCTCTATCCAAAGATGAAAACCATCCTCATGGTTTTCTATAACCATAAAATTTGCCTTATTTTCCCCAAAATATGATTTTTGAGAATAGAAAAATCACTAGGAACCCTTGGTACCTTCACTAAATCATTATAAATCCGTAATATATCCAAAATAAATAATTATACAGATATTTATAAGATTAATACCTGGGTGAAAAATCATATTCATACAGTTTTCCCCCTTAAATTAACCCGACCATGAGTTTACATTACAAGGGTGGTGAATAAATCTTTGAGAACCAATCTGGCCACTGGGCACGTACATTGGCCTCCCTCTCCCATGTCTCATCCTATACATGATCATGCTGCCATAACTCATTTAATATAGAGAGATACTAACCTTGGAGGGACTTCATTCACCGATAAACAGTGTATACTAGATACATTCATTACTCGTTCAATAACTACACATATTGTGTTTCTACCCCTCAAATAACTAGGAATCCCAACTAAAATTCCATGGAAACATCCCCCTATTTCCATTTCGGGACCGAATGTGGATATAAAAAGCCTATATGTATATGGGGCTCCACCTTCACATGTTTTTAGGTTGACCAACTAGTGATAAAGCATACAATATGACATTTAATCATAGGCTAAAAATACTGACGTCACATATATCAATACATTTTGGAGATTCTAGGATGAACGATAACCTAAGAAATGTGGATGTCATGTATCAACATATCTAACATAAATGTAGGAACCCGGAAATGATCAAGAAACTATTGGATGATGTCATTGTCCATAAACCAATCAGGATGAAGTTTATATACTATTATACTCACTAAGAGAACCAAGTGCTCATAATTTTAAAATTGTTAACCTTTAACCATCTCAAGGATAGAATAGGTTACTATCAAGTATGAGAGTTATGAATTTTCATGAGCACAACGAAATTTTGGGCTATTAATTTCAATTTTTCTCTGGCTTCTTGTATGTTATGTACTTGTGATTTATGACATAACACATTAGGGACTACATTAGACCTCCCAGGAATATAGACAATACAAAAATCTAAGGAATTTAGAGATTCTAACTATATATGATAACTAAATTTCATGTCATTTTGTGTAAATATATATTTTATAATTTTGTGGTCCGTATACACCCTGAAGAAATCAAATAATAGATAATGTCTCTAGCTACGTAATACATGAACAACAACTGCTTGATCAAGGTTGCGTGTCATGTAATTTCATTCATGAGGCCTCAACTGCCAAGATCCATTCATGATTACTCTATCCTCCTATATCATCACTTCTTTTAGGCCATTTCCTGATATATCACAAAATATGGTTTAACATTTTCCAAGTTCTGGAAGAATCACAATAGGTGATGAGATAAGACACCATTTCAGATCCTAAAAGGATTTTCCAGCAAGCTTCTAACCACATGAACATTTTACCCTTGTTTGTAATACTAATGAGATATTAAGAAAGGCATGAGAAGTAATGTTTGAAACACCAATAATATTTTTACCACCCTAGTAAACTCTATATATCGAACACGATATTTGGATTCTCCTAGGAAACTACACCACTAAGCATTTTTAGGTCAATATATAATCTTCATACCTATATTACATTTCCCAAGAAGTGAACTTTAACAAAATATATGTGCCACATAGTAGGCTAGGCATAAATATGATTCATTTTTAGTTTACACAAACTAATATCAAGGTGTTTATCATGGTCTCTACTAGTTTGAGAATAAACCAAGATTTCATCCAAAAAGACAATGACAAAAGAATCTAGATAGGGATTGAAAAACTTATTCATTATATTGATGAAAATGGAATACATGTTCGTAAGACCGAAAAACATAAAGGTTACTCATTTAGAGAATACCTTCTATATAAGGATGTATGAGGTATTTCTTCTGGCCTTACTCAAACTTGGTGATATCCCAACCATAGGCCAATCTTGGAAAAGATCCTAGCTCATTGGTACTAGTCAAATAGATCCTCTATTCAAGGTAGTTTATACAGGTTCTTGTCCCAAATTTGGTTCAAACATCTGTAATCCACCTATTGATGTAAGGTTAAATTATCCTTCTTGATGAAAAGCACAAGAAAACCCCAAGATGATGTACTGGGCCACATAAAACCATAGGCCACCAAATCCTCTAACTACCACTTGAGCTGCTGAAGCTCTATAGGAGCCATCCAGTCTAATGGAATGAACACTAGAGAAGATCTTTGAATAAGCTTGATCATAATCTCTACATGACTTGAAGTATTTAATCTAGAATAGTCATCAGAAAAAACAACCCTGAAATGATATCCTTTTAGTGGAAACTCATCTCGAACTAATCATTAATCCTCTGTGAGTATATTATCAATATGGGTGTTCACTATACTTATCCGATGATTCTGTGGTCCTTTTAAACCACAATGGAAATCCAACTCACCCTTCTATATATAACTTATACCCTATAGTGATATAAATGATACCCTATAGTGTTAGATGTCTAAAAAATTGTAATAAAGACAAACCAATCAATCTTGAAAATGAAATAAAAGCCTATCATCTTGGGAATGAAGAGGTTCCATAAGAAAATATAACTCCCAACTTCTTGAGGACAGTCCCTACATTTTTTTATACCCTCTATCCACGCTCCTAATGGTGTATCTTGGGTGATTACACCATATGGATATTGTATCATTAGTCTAAGGCACTACATGATAGATAATTATATGAATGTGTTTAGAGAAATTATATCAAATTATAAAGATGATATAGTATATTCCAATAGAATAATAACTCGTGGTACAGATAGTGTCATAGTAGGATCCTCGAGTATCGGCTGTAGTGCATGCAACTCGTTTGATCCACCGCCATGTGTAATAGTTGGACTATAAAATTTATAACCACCCGATTGGCACTGTTGGTGATCAGAGGTCTATCTACATCAACCACAACATCCTCCTTAGCACGCCCTGGCTATTTTATTCCAATTCCCAACTGGATATGGTGAAAAATAACCCACTCGTGAAGGTGGAGTTGGAGGTGATCATTTTTAACTCGATGCTTGTGGAATGGTGATTCATAATATATTAGGATTCCCAATATAGTTTCAAGACTGATACTCTATTAAGTCTATATCACAATGAGGCTTCAAGACCCCCCATCATCAAAAACAATTACACAACATAGCATTGTAAAAATGGCCACTTTGTTTGTCAATTCTTGGAAAAGAAACCATGTGGGAAATTTACTTCCACCAAGAGAACTACTATCCTAAAATGACACTAATACACTAATCCCTAAACAATTTTAATCCCTTAGGTTTCCACTTTGTGTTAATAGATCGATTTACTATCTCATAAAATGTAGTGCAGGATAAAAAATCTCACATATGCATGAATGGCGTACACCAATACAACCTTGAAGCATTTAGAATGAGAATGTCTTTCACCAAATAGAATTGTTGAATAACACTATAAATCGTTGAAATGTTCTGAATAATTCATAATTAATATAGAACTCTACTCGAGATGGATGAAATATCTATCTCTGTTAGATATCATCCTATGAGTGGTGAATTAATGATTAAAGGAAATCTAAATATCAACCCAAAATAGACTGTGATAATAAATACCATTGCTAATCACTTCCCAATATATTTTAGTTGAATCTGGAAGCATGTAAATATAATGATTGAATCGCTGCTCTGGAGTAATTTTTAGAAGCACAATGATATGTAAGGTAGCCTCTCGCCAATGATTAATAGCCACCAAACCACCATCCCCTGAAAGTGTTGGAGGATGTTACCACTCAAACACACAAGTCAGACCACTTATCGTAGGTGCATCTCATGGAGAACCATGCATGGACGACTTCCAAAATAGGAAAAAGTAACAAACATGAGAATCAATTCCCGTATCAGTTAATATAGGTCATTCCTCATGCGGAACTCTTGAAGGTAAGATCAGGAGCTCATGTCTAACGACCCAAAATTTTATTAATGAAATTTTTCTTGATCTTATTAAATGTATTATTAGGTAAAACTATTATAAATAACATATGCACATCCTTGGTTTCATGTTTTTTGATTTAAAAATAACAGTAGAAATTGTTACCATTTCTCATATAACCGTTGAACATTAATCCCATGATTTGTATAAATATAAGACTTTAAAAAATCCAATTTACTCATACAAATGAAGAGATGCCATCATCCAGTAGAATTGATCCATACAAAGCCCATTTTTCAGAGCTTCAAAATTAGGTAGCTTCACTAGACTTCACTCTTGACCAAGCCCAAGTCGAGGATCAGCATGTTAAGCTTGAACAGAACTGCATACTGGAGAAGTGGAAGTTGATAGAGATTCCCACTTGTGTGATGTTATCTGAGAAACCCCAAGAGTCTATCACCATTACACACCATACACATAGGTCATATGAGGGTTTTATAATTCGTAATGTAACAAGACCCTTTTACTATGATTATGTGCTTTATTTTTGGATATAATAAAGAATATATATTCAATTTATTTTTTTTACATCTAAATAATTTTTAAAGAACATGTAGTATTTTTAGTAAATATTCAATTAATAAATCTATTTTGATGAATTAATGGATTTTTTAAAATTAAATAATATTTTAATAAAATATTATTACTCAATTTACTTTCAATAAATATAAATGACCGTATAATTTTTATTAATACAATTGTTCTTTTTTATGGTTTGAAAATTATTTTTCTCAAAACCCATGAATTTTTGATAAATGTGGGTTTTTATATTAAAGTAAAAATTCACATATTTAAGAAATTATTTAGATGAATTTATATTACTTCCTTAATTTGGATGTCAAAATTATCCCACAGTGAAATTTTCATAATTTTTTGAGACAGTTGAATTTTTGGTTAAACATTAAATACTGTTAAAATATATAATGTGTCTTATAACATCATAAGGACCCAATAGTGATGTAATAAAATACTAAAAATGGGATGTTTAGATAATATATTTTTTTCCACTCTATGTTTTCAAAAACCGTATGCAAAAACCATTGTATGTTTTGTGGTTTTTATTATTTTAATGTGTGGTGGCCAGGACTAAAATAATAAATAATCCCTCTACTTTCCTATTTAAACCCACTCAATATTCAATTCCTCATCACTTAAACCATTTGGATAATGACTAACCACTATCCTCCTCTCTCTGTATAATCCTCCAAAGGCACCCAAACTCACAGGAAGACCCTCTCAATCCCCTCCCAAGCATTTGGGATCACACTTCGATGTAAGGTAATTCTTCTTTTCCCATTTTTTTCCAAATTTAATTATATTTTTATACCCTTTTATTCAATTAAAATTATTAGAATATTATTTTTCACCTCCCCGATAATTTAATTCTTATGTTTTAAAGACAACATACCTCTTTCTATCTCAATAATGCCTCCCATGTACACTCATTACCATACCAATATTCTGTAAGAAATTCACTCTTCTCATTTTGATTCAATCAATTATTTTATATTATTCATCTAAATTCAATCACATATGTTGGTAAATATATCTATATGACCCCCTTACTAATTTTTTATTGTAAATAAAATGATATACCATTTTCTCTATCATTAACCATTTTTATGAATTCTTATGTGACACAATTATGCTACTGAGATTGCATCACGAGTCTTCAAGACAAATCCATTATGTAGTGAATACCCTGCACATTTCTATATCAAAGGTATTCACATTTATACAAACTAACATATTCATTATATTGTTTCAGTTTTTGATTCCACATTACATTATCATGGAATAAATGGTGATTTATAATGAATCAATGTTGTATTATCTATGTGGCACACTTATGCAAGAAATTAAGTGCTTAAGAAGGGTGTGCCTAGATAGTGCTCTTGTGCATTGAGTAAAGATGAGTATCATCATATGTCAAGTTCCATGAGGGTTTACTCATGCTAATTCATATTCAATGAGGTTTTAATCATAGTCCATGTTCAATGATCCTTGGATCATGCTAATATTTGGTTAAAAGTTGTTTCCACATTTCCATGTTATGTTAATCCTTATATATCTTGCCTTTATGTTCATGTCACTATTGTGTTCCATTGATTTGGATATTTCATAACATGTACTAAATTCTTCATGTAATGGCTTATTTAATCCCTGAATCGGATTTATAGCTCCCCCTTTTCTTATGATTTTCTTCAGTTTATCACATAAAATGCTAAGTATGAAGGAATGTTGTGGCCATGTAAAAGAAGTTTTCCAAAAAGATTATGGGTTTTATATTATAATTTTGTATGTAATGATCTTAATTTTCCATGAACCTATACCTATAGGTCCTCTTAGTTTTTTAAGTGAATGTTTATGTAATAAATCATGTTAAGTGTGTAATAAAGAGTGGGGTTTTATAGTTGGTATCATAGGATATGATCATTTATTTTTGGGATTATGATTAGAAAACCCCTAGTGAAATACTTGGAGATAAGACTAAATATTATAAAAAATACTTAAATTTTGGTGAGTATTGAGTATGTGGTCTATAATAATAATACAACCTTTTCTGGATATGAGCAGATTGAGGCGGCTCTGGCATAGATTTATCTAGGGGTAAAACCTGGAAAAAACTCTTTGAGCAAGACTCGAATGGGAACTGCATCAAGAAAACAGGCCTTACTACCATCTTGGTTATGAAACTCTTGGTGGATATGCTATAGTAAATTCATAATCATTATATTAACCAATATAAAGGGAATTTAAATAGAGTTCCCTATATAATATATTTTGGGAAGTAGATCATGGATAACATATATAGGTTAAAGAAATTAATGTAATTTATAAGTTATTCCTTTTTGTCATGGGATTCCCCTTTATGTGTTACCCATAACATTCCTTTTATTCCATCCAAGGGCCGGTAATATGAGGACACAAGATAAAAATAGATGTGAATATCAATGTGATGAATGTTCTAATGAGACATCCAATATGATGGTAGTGGGAATCGCAAACTTTTTTAGTTATCTCGTGTTTTGAATTGAAACATGGGTTATGGGGAATGTTCTCCCCCCCCCCTAAGAAAGAACATGCCACAGTCGAAAGTTTCCTTATACCAAGGGCTCCTACTTAAATGGATCTTAAGATCCCTCAATTTCCAAACAATGTATCAAATCCATTGAAAATATTATTTCCATCCTTCAATGTTTTGAACAAGAGAAGTTACTTTTGGATATTTATTGTATGGAGGGTAAAGCTGATCAATGGTGGATATTAATAAAACTTACAAAGTCTGAGGAGGACATAGTGGTTTCCGAATGAAAGGATTTCCAGAAAAAAAAAATTGATCAATATTTTCCTCTCACCCTCCAACAAAAGATGGAAAGGGACTTTCCTACCCTCATTGAAATAGACTAAAAATCCATCAAAGCATATGATGAAAACGTCACAAGGATTGTAGTATATGCCTCCATCATTGTTTTTACCCCTAAATGCTTGGTTGAACAATTATTTGGTGTGATAAAACCTAGCCTATGGAAATCCCTAGTGATCTATGACATCGAGAGTTGTGAATAAATTGTCTGATGCTCCCTCAAAGACAAAATGGAAATCCAAAAATCTCAGGGGTATCTTGGGGATAAGATGTGTATGGTCAACTTTAATTCTGGAGGTCCGATGGATAAATCCAATGGTGCTAAAAAAATCCATCACCCCTTCTTCCAAAGGTGTAGAAAGAAGAACCCTGGCATTTGACTGAAGGGAATGAGGAAATGATTTAGTTTTGTAAGATAAGTGAACTTAGATATTAATTGTCGATTAGAAAAAACCCATTGATCCAGGAGAGAAGATGAATTCTTCATTCGACCCTCAATGCATTTTTTATTGCTTAAACTAGAAATAACCATGTCACTTGGAAACCAGTTCCATAAGCCTATGGTTTTTGGATGTTACCAACAACCTCCATTACAGAAATGGTGATCTTTTTCCGTCACTAACGCCGATGAAAACCCCGAAAACTAAGTGGTGATAGGTTTTCCAGTTTTTAATTCAAAAATTGAAAAAAAAAATTTATTCTGGTTCTATGACTTATTTTATATCGTAAATGTTCAGTAGATAGATCCCAACCACACCACAAATCATGGAAGTAATGATGTCGATGAGCACGGAAAATGGGGAATTTACTGCATCCCAAGAATATGACTCCTCCCCTATCACAATTTGTTGATTTAACATCCTGAAAAACATCATAATACTCCCTCTAGTGTAATTTTATTCTATTCATGGAATGGATTAGATTTCCCTATATAGAGCCCACATAAATTATCATGATAGGGAAATCACTCTTTATATGGTAAACAAACCTCTGATTCTATACAAGTGAAATCAGAAGGATGAATATTTCTTTAGCACCATCATCTCATGTCTGGATATTAATGCCTTATTTGCACACATATTTTGCTCAGATTATTGAGTATAATGAATCAACCATCCTTAAAAACATGCCTATTGTGGGGGAATTCTATGAAGTATTTCCTAAGGAATTGTCTTGTCTTCCTCCTAGAATAGATTTTTAATTCCTAATAAATCTTATACCTAGGGAATTGAAAATATACAAGACTCTGTATAGAATGGTTTTTGTGGAGTTTGAGGATCTAATTAAAAAACTATAGAAGAATCTGGATAAATGGTTTATACACTTAAGAGCTTCACCATGGGGTGCACCAGTCCTCTTCGACATTAATAAGGATGGGTCAATGCACCTTTGCATTGATTTTCGTGAGCTCAATAAAATCATGATAAAGAACAAGAATCCCCTGCCCCAAATTGAAGACATGTTTAATTAGTTATGTGGATCAAAATACTTTTCCAAGGGGTATTTTCAGTTGGGATATTCCCATTTAGGGGTGATGAAGGAGGATATCCCTAAGAATACTTATCGTACAAGGTACAGGCACTATTCATTCGTTGTAATGCCTTTTGTACTCAATAATTATCCATCAATCTTCATCTAATTAATGAATAGAGTTCTTATAGATTACCTTGAAAAATATTTGGTAGTATTTATTGATGATATTCTAATATACTCCAAAACAATGGAGAACCATGAGGATCATCTAAGAACTATTCTAGAGACCTTGTGAAAAGATAAGATCTATGAAAATCACAACAAGAGTGAGTTATGGTCAAAAGAAGTATAATTCTTCGGTCACATCATCACAATAAATGGGATATTTGTGGATCCCACCAAGACAACTGCAATAGAGGGATGGCCAAGTCTAACATAGGTGTTGGATATCCATAGAATCCTAGGGTTAGATAAATATTATCTTCAATTTGTGAGAAATTTCTCATGATTGGAAAACTCTATTACCAAGCTAACTTCGTAGGGAGTCAAGTTTTCATGGTGTGATGAATGCGATGAGAGATTTATGGAGTTGAAAAGTGGTCTTTTCACTACACCCGTTCTCACCATACCCATCAGTGGATAACATTTTTTTTATTTATTGATGCTTAGAAAAAGGTACTAGGTTGTGTATTGATGAAAATTGAAAAATTCATTTCCTATGCTTCAATATAATATAATGATCATGAGAAAAACTATACAACACATAATCTAGAGTTGGATGATGTAATATTTTCATTGAATATTTTGTGACATTACCTGTTTGAGGAGAAGTGTGAAATATACATGGACCCAAAAAGACTCAAGTATATTCATTCAGAAATAGTCGACCATGTTCCAATGAAGATGGTTAGAGCAGATCAAATACAATGACTTTTGAATCCATTACCACCCTGGGAAGTGAAGAAGGTGGAAAATGATCTAAGTAAAAAGGACCCAGTGATTCAATAATTGATGAAAATTGAAAAGGATCCAATATTATTAGATTTGAAGAAGATGTACATAGGAATCATAAAGAAGGGAACAACATCAATCCTTTCACAAATGATTTCTCAACTATCTCTTTTATAAAGTATAAAATATTCTCAAAAGGATGATGTGAGAATTCAAAAAAAAAGTGGATATAATCAAAAAATGAAATCCTCAGAGTTCAATGTTAATGAAGAAGGAATTGGGTGATTTGGGAAAAGACTATGTGTTCCATCAAACATGGAGTAAAAGAATGAATTGTTGGCTGATTCACATAGTTAGAATATCTCCATTCACCCATGAAACACAATTATGGATCATGATCATTGAGAGACTTATTGGTGGGATAAAATGAATAAGGGGATCATTGAGTATACATCAAATTTCTTGGTATGTAAGCAAGTGAATAATGAGAGGAAAAAGTATTATGGGACAATGAAATCATTAGCCACACCAATATAGAAATTGGATAACAAAACCATGGAATATTATACCATACTTCTGGAGATATCCAAAATAAACATTGTTATTTGGGTCGTTGCGGATCATCTTACCAAGACTGAACACTTCATTGCATTTCTAAAGGAATTCTCATTTGATCAACTAGCACAAATATATATCAGAGAAGTGGTAAGGCTACATAGAGTACCACTATTAATTGTATCTGATAGAGATCCAAGATTCACCTCTATGTTCTGGGAGAGTACTCGACATGATCTAAATAATAAGATGAACATCACTACAGATTATCATCATCAAACTGATGACCAATCTACACGGACTATCTAAACACTTGAGGACATGTTGAGATCATGCTCAATGGTCATAAAAGAAGGATGGGATCAACATATTCCTTTTGTTGTGTTCTCTTACAATAATATTTTTCACTCAATCTTCCAAATGGATCATTAGAATCCCTTTATGGGAAGAGGTGACGAACACTGGCATGTTGGGATGAAGTTAGGGGTAGAAAACTACTTGTTCAAAACATTGTCGAAGAAATGGTGGTGAAGGATAAGACAATCCATTAGCACATTACTATTTCTCAGTGTTAACAAAAGAGATATGTTTATAATCATCGACAAGACCGATATTTGGATGTTATAGACATGTTAATCCTCTGTATATCGCTATGGGAGAGGGTTAAGAGATTTGGGATGAAGTGAAATTTTAGTCCAAGGTACATCAACCCTTTTGAGATCCTTGATCTTATTGGAGGAGTGTCCTATTGACTAGAACTCCCACTGAACCTATATAATGTACATTATATATTCCATGTATCACTCTTGAGGAAGTACATACCTAACTAATCGCATGTACTCAATCCATAGGTGGTACCATTGTATAATGACCTTTCCTATGTAGAGAAGTCGGTGATGATCTTAGATTGTTGAAAAAAAGTGCAATGAAATAAGACAGTGACCCTCGTCATGGTGTTGTGGTGAAACCAAAATATTGAAGAAGAAAATGGGAATCAGAGGAAGTGATGATGAAGAGTTACCCTCATCTATTTTAGTGTGGGAAAAGTAAATTTCAAGGGAAAATTTTCTTAAGGGGGGGGGGGAGATTGTAAGGATCCTAACATTTATTAATGAAAATTAATCTTGATCTGATTAAATGTTTTATTATGTAAAATGGTTATATAAATCGTATGCACGTACTTAGTTTTATGTTTTTGGATTTTAATATACCATTATGAATTATTATGGTTGACAATATAGTCCCTAAATAGTGTTAAGATGATTAGTATAAATATAGTACTTTATTGAATCCAATTTACTCAGATAAAGGAAGTGATGGCCTCATCTAAAAGAATTTCCTCATATGAAGCCCATTTGTAGGAGCTCGGAAAGGTGGTAGCGTCACTGGGATTTTCTCTTGACCACTCCCAAGTCATGGATCAACACGTTATGCTTGAACAGAATCGCCTACCAGAGAAGTGGAAGTTAATAGAGATTGCCACCTGAGCTATGTTATCCGAGAAACCCAAAGAGATTTTCCCCATCTCAAACTTTACCCACAGGTCATATATGTGTGTTATAAGGGGTTATTTAATAATAACATATAACTAATATTATATGCATTATTTTTGGATATAATAATGAATATACATTCATTTGATTATTGTTACATCATAAATATTTTATAAAGAAAAAAAATAGTATTTTTAGATAATATTAATCTATGAAATATATTTTGATTAACTTGTGGATTTTTTTAAATGAAGAAATATTTTTTAAAACTATTATAACTAAATTAAATTTTATTAAATATAAATTATCGTATAATTTTAATGAAAAAAATTGTTATTTTTATTAAGGTTCGAAAGCTATTTTTGTCAAAAAACCAATGAATATATAATAAATGGAGGTGTTTATATTAAAAGTATAAATTTGCATATTTATAAAATTATTTATATAAAATGAATATAATTTTTGGAATTAGGATGTTGAAATTATCCAATGGTGAATTATTCATAATTTTCTGAGATATCTAATGTATTGGGTAAAAATAAAAAATCGGTTAAATATATTATTTGTTTTATGACATCATAATGAACCAATAGCTATGTAATAAAATACTATAAATGGTATTTTAGGCCAATATATGTTTTAAAATTAAAATAATTTGTGTTCAGGTTTGTTTAATTTTTTTTACCAACTCATAATGGCCACTCCCAACCTTATAATCCATTTTAACATTTTAAAATTATTTTATGAAGAGTGTGACTCATCTCCACATAAAAAACCCTAATAATTTAATTATTTCAGCTATTATACATATAAAATAATTTTTTCCAATCAAAAATGGAAATAAAAAAGTGATAGTATCTGATTTTGATTAGTTTAATGTGTGGTGTCAAAGACTTAAATAATAAATAATTATATCACCTTTTCTATATAAACCATCTCAACCTCCCACTCCTCTTGACTCAAACCATTTTTAGCTCAACCAAACCCTTCCATCAACTCTATAAGCTCTCGAGAATCCCCTCTCAAGCCTATCCAAAGCCATTGGGGTCACCCTTCCATGTAAGGTATTTAATCCTTTCTCATTTCATTCCAAATTTTGTTATATTGTTATACCATTTTTCTTTTTAATTTCAAATGATGGGGTATGATTTATCACCTCCCTTATACAGAACTCTTTATTGTTGAAAGATTAGAGGCCTCTTTCTCTCTCATTAATTCCTCCATTACACAGTCATTACCATACCGGAATTTGGTATGGAATTTCTCCCTTCTCATTTACATTCAAGCAATTATTTTATATTTTGCATCTAGATTACATTACATATGTTGGGACATGTATCTATATAATCCCATTACTATAAATTTCATGTACATATGATGATATACCCCTTTCTCTCTCATCTACGATTTTTATAAATTCTTATGTCATGTTGTTATGCTTCCAAAATTATTCCGCGATTCTATAATCCAAAGAAATTGTGTAGTGAATACCATGCCCATTTATCTATCAAGGGTATTCAGCTTTATGAATACTCACTTATTGATTATAGAGTCTCATATATGAATATCACATTCCTTTATCATGGAATAAATGATGATGTTTAATGAATCCATTTTCTATGATCTATATGGAACACTTATCTATGAAATGAAATGATTAAGAAGGGTGTGTTGTGATAAAACTCTAATGAATATTGTAAATATTAGTATAATGATATGTCAAGTGAAATGAGAATTTCATCATGATAATTCAAATTCAATTAGGGTTTACTCATTATCAATGTTCAATGATCCTTTTCTCAAGCTAATATCACGTTAAATGTTGTTTCCACATTTCCATGTTATAATAATCATGTTATATCATACCTTTATGGTCATGGTTCTCTTTGGATCCATTGATATGCCTATATCATAACATATATTATATATCATCGTGTTATTCCTTGTTTACTCCCTTATTGGACTTTATAGATCACCTGTTTCTTATGCATGTCCTCAGGTTATCCCATGCAATGATAAGTATGAGGGAATGTTTGGGTCGTGTAAAAGATGTTTTCAATAGAGATGTTGGGTTTTTTGTTCTATGTTTTTATGTAATGTTCCTAATTTCCCAATACACTAGACCTATCAATCCTCAGATACATCATAAGTTCATGTTTATGTAATTAATCATGATTATGTGTGTAATAATGAGTAGGGTTGTTTTATCATGTCCCATCACTTCTAATGTAAGGTCATGGCCACGTTTTTGGTGTACAATATGAGGACGTCATGGTGCACTACTGCTAATATGGACTTTGTCAGTGCTTGAAAAGGGTGTTAACAACACTAGAGATGTTCTGTTAATCAGGGAGAAGATGAAGGGGTGGTCCCTTTTATCAGTGCTCAGAAAGGCGCTGATAATGTCCCCTTTTATCAGTGCTAAAAGAAGTGTTGAAAAAAAGTCTTTTATCATTGCCTTTTTTTATGTGAGGATAAAGGTAAAATAAAATTAAAAAATATAAAAGAAAATATCACTACGGGGAGCACTTATTTCTACTCGATCCTCCCTATCATCAGTGCAAGGAAGATCCCCCTCCCTCTCATCCCGCTTGCTGAACAAGACCTCACAACCCAATCCCACTTTCCCACACACCCTTGCATCCACCAGAACTCGACCCGAGACCCCCCCCCCTTGCGTGCATGCACCTTTACCACTAATCCATTTATTTTTTTTCTCCATTTAATGATATATCTATTCATATATTTATAGTTATATTTATTCGTATGTGTTCCTTCCAGAAATGGGGATGACCTTGTCTGTTTAAGTTTCAAACCATCAAATTGGTTTCTAACAGGTTTATTTGTAGAACCGGAAACATCCAATGATTCTATATCCATTTGGACATACTTTCCAAAGTTAGGTTCTTATTAGTTGTGGACCGATGAGGCTTAAGAATTTTCATTGGTTGAGAGGATGGGAGGTCAGGCTCATCACACCTTTTTAAGGGGAATTATTATCTCCTCTGGGACTCTCTTATAGATATAAGTTATGTTCACGAATACTTATTAATTCACCAAGAAATAAAATGAGTTTTCCTTTAGATTTGGGAATCACTGATTTATATGTATGAGATTTAGAGAATCTTTTATATGTATTTGAGATTCTTCATCAATGAATAATCATCCGTATGTATTGGAGATTCTTAGTCAATGGTATCCATCAATACGTTATATAGAAATCTCTCGGTCTTTATGATGACCATATTTGTTTTAAAGCCACTCAGTGGGGCACTTAAAGATTATTGTCATTCAGAAGAATAAGGATTATTTCAGAGTTGAGACCATACCCGCAGATGGGCTACCTACATATCCTTGTTAAAGAGGAATCATAACCCACGTTGATTGGGAATTAAGATATAGTTTAACGTCATATGGGACGGATGAGAATTAATGGGTTATTGGTTTGAACCTTAGAAAGGTGTCCTATGTAATCTAGTTTTAAGGTAGAGATCAATGTCCACGTAGTTCGATTAAGAATTATGGGGCATACGTATGATTAACGACCCAATGAGATGTGTTGTGGTTACTTTTTAGACTCTAAGATCACGTGATTCATGCTCTGTGTGAGAAACAAGAGGTATTAGTAAACCTGAAAATTTGTGCCATGAAAGATGCAGTCAAAAGGAATGATATTGGGATTATGACTGTGTGATTACCCATGTAGGTGAAGACTAGGATTTACTTCCGGAAAGAAGCCTATGAACAAGGTCCATAAAGATATTCGTGCTTTATAGAGATTTGGATACTCTAACTTGGGGCTTACTCTTGAGGAGGAGGCTAAAATTTAGGGGGGACTAGGGGCTTACACCTAAATAGGATTCCCATTAACATGGTCTATAAAGGTATTTGTGCTTTATGGAGATTTAGATTTTAAATTTGGGGATTACACCTAAGGAGGATGCCTAGATTAAGGGGGACATTAACTTATGATTGGGGCATACTACTAAGACTGATTCTCGTGGTTGGGGGTACTTATTATGGGGGATTACTCCAGAGAAGGAAGCCCAAGGTTAAAGGAAATCATGATTGGGACTTAATCCTGAGAAGCAGGATGCCCTGATTAAGGAACTTGGGGCTTACTCCTAAAGAGGATTCCCATGAACATGTAACTTGTGGCTTACTCCTAAGGAGGATGCACAAATTAAAGATCATCTCTTCTTAAAGGATGAGGTTGAATGAATGAAATCTCTAACCATAAGGAAATAAAGTTATGTAAATCACGAGGTTTTGAGAGTTGTTCCACATAATTCCTTTCAGATAAGAAAGACAACAAAGGAACCATGCCACAAATGGATTTGAAGAGGGGTTTGAAGACTAAATCTTGAATAGGAAAGGTGGATTTGAGGAATGGATGTGAATAGGAAGAAGCGTGCAAGTTTTGTTCAGGCGTGCAAGTACTGGTCGCGCATGTATACTTGCGCAACATGAGTCAACTTGGGAGATGAAGAATCCATAAAGTGATACTTGGGAGAATTTGAATTGGAGCCCTTAGTATCATCCTTAGAGACTTTAATGAGGGTGGCAGGCAAGTTTCCTTGATAGGTATTGGCAGTGCGAAATTTTTTTCATTTCCCTTAGGGGCTGGACACTTAGGCGCGCAAGTATTGATGAGTTCTAATACATAGGCCTTATTCTTTATCTTTAGAGCTTCCATTCTAGGTAAAGTATTACCTTAGAAGTGATCGGAAGACTTCAGAAAGAGACTTGGACAACCATAGATTTAATCTGAGTTTTGGATTTTTCGTCATTGAAATGGGGGGCCCACAAGGGTTATTTATAGGCCACTTGGGTTTGGGAGAAATTTCACTTAGAGAAACCAAGTGACTTTCGTGCCACATATCTGGCGCGCAAGTGACGTGTGTTCCCAAGGCTGGCATGTAGGTATACCTGCGCTCCTTAATGACTTTGCAATATTTGATGAATCTTCCATCTTCTTTGCTCGAGGTATTCCCCTCAGTCAATCTTTGGAATCTGTGATGGAATGGAGTGTAAAAAAAGTCCCCCGTCAGAGTTGGATCTGAAAAAAAGGAAAGAGGGTTTAACTCTGAGGTAAAGGAGAAACAAGAAATCTTGCAGTTTATAATCATGCATGTCAAACATAAAAAGGCTGTTATTTAATGGTTGAATAGATTTGACCGATTGGATTAAAATTGACTCAATTACTTGATAATTTGTTTGAAAACATATTACCATATTTATGTTTGTGGGAAAACATTTAAACTTTGACCTAATAAATTTTGAATCTGAGGGATGATATGAAAAAAGGGTGAAATGGACTTAAAGGAACTATTTCCTAAGAGTGAAGTTACCACTATTTGACAAACCTGTTAGGGGGGTTGAATTATGCAGGGCCACTTAAGGGAATTGGATGCATAGTCATATAATAGCAGATTTTGGCTAACAGGTCCGTTATGTAGACTACTTATGCAAGTCCACCTTGGGGCACGTGCTGCATAGTCAGGAAAAAGTACTCTAAAATTTTTTACTTTTCTATTGCTAAAATTCCATGGGAAGTTTATGGAGATTTAAATTTTCCAATGCATAGAGTTTTCTGTATGGAAAGGGGTACTTGAATATGGAGAGGATATTCCCAATCAAGATTTTCAAAGAATTGGATGAATGTTACTCATGCGAAGGTCTGACCCAAACGTAGGGAAGAGAAATATAAACCATAAAATTGAATACTTTCAGATCATGAAAAAGAGTATGGGACAAATATGTTAAGGATGGATATTTTTTGAGGATCCCTACATATTTTTGTTAAGACCAATAAGGACAAAATATTTTTTTCCTCCCATGAATGAAATTACCACTATTTAACAAACCTGTTGGGGGGTTGAATTATGCAAGTCCACTTAAGGGCATTGTCTACATAGTGAAATAATAGCATCTTTCGGCGGCAGGACCGTTATGTAGACTACTTATGCAAGGCCACGTAAGGGCACATGTTGCATTGTAATGAAAAAGAATTCCTGGGTATCAGACATTTTTTGACCAGAAGTCAAGAAAATGGTTATGGAGAACTAGAATTATTTAAGGTTGGGAGTATGACACATGAAAATGGGTATTTTCTAATACATGAAATAGATAAATAGACCAATGATGACCATAGTCATGTTGTGGTTGGGTCCTGAATTGAGATGCTGGACATCACTACATATCTAATTAGAATGAGAATCATGCCAAATGTAGTTCTTGAAATACAGTTTAACTTCATGTGGGACAAGAATGTTGGATATCTTTGTTTAGTGTCGTAGAGTTTGGACCATAATGAGGGAGAATCCTTGTGTGTTTATTATAAACATGATATGAATAAAGACCAGCGTTTTCATCCCACATTAATATGCTCAGAGGGGGAATTATTAGCCAAGGTACAGACAGTGGAGTTTGGGGTTAGGCCCAAAGACTTGGGGCTGGGTCCGAGGGATGCTTGAACGTGCCTACATATCCCGTAAGGATGGTAATCAAGCCATACGTAGTTCTTGAAATACCCTATGTACAAATTTAGTTCGTACATGTGAAGGGTGAAAGGGGACTTTAGTGCAATGGTGGTTGAATCCAAGATTAAAGGTTCAGGTATTTCCATGTATGCATGTAGTCCTTGGAATATAACATGATTGAGGATCAATGTTAATAATGATTACCTCTCAGGTGAGGGTGTTAGAGTCTTCTGTAGTTTATTATCATACATGACAAAAGTGAAAATAGTTTTAGGTTATATGCATGGTCCAGTGCTGTATAGTTTAGTTCCATGTAGCTAAGATGTATTTCTATGCAGTTTAACGTTTTGAAGTGAGGAAAATAGAAGAATACATAGTTTAAAGTCATATATCATGGATTATGATGAACCAATGTGAATATATTGGTTTCAAAGGGGGGGGGGCTTCACAGATCCACATCATATGAGATGGAGGTGAACCAATATGAAGATGTTTGTTTTGGGCATGAACCATGGGAGGTTGCCTACGTACCCAGCCTAGAAGGAAAGGATCAATGTCAGCATAGTTCGATTGAAAATGAATTGGTGGTCGAGTTGTACTTGAGGACAATGACCTAGAAATGGTGTTGGTACTTACACATGGTTAGCATCCCAGAGAGGGTATTATGGTTGAAGCTTACTCTAAGCTCACATGAGTCATGCTCGCTGTGAGAAACATGAGGTAACAACAACCCTAACCATTCACAGTTTAATGTCATGTAGCAAAAAAGTATTCTGTACAATTTAGCATCATGTAGCTAGGACATATTGTATTTTAACATATTACAGTACATGTGCACAATTTAACATCATGTAGGAAAAAAGGGACACAGTTTAACATCATGTTGGATGAATGGGTGTTGTACATTTTAGCGTCATGTAACTAGGACTTATTTTAGTTTAACGTCTTACAGGACTTGTGCACAGTTTAACGTCATGTTGGACGATAGAGGTACCATAATGTTTAAATTCATGCAGTGAGGACTAAAGGGACCATGAAGTTTAAAGTCTTATAGTGAGGAATAAAGGGACCATGCCGTTTAAAGTCTTGCAGTGAGGACTAATCATGATTGAAATTGTTATAGGCATAAGTATCTATTAAATGAATCCTGTTAACCGATCCGAAGATCAATTCTTCATCTGATGAAGATTCTTCCTGATTAACTAGTTCAGGCTGTTCCATTTTGTGGGTTGTTTCCCGTTCTTTTGAAGTAGATGGCATAAAATATTCCAGATTCAAAGACAATTTTTGCTTTGACATGAATTTTTTTGCTTCTAACTTCTCTTCTTTCTTCAAATTATGCTGCTGATTTTATGATTTTCCTTCTGATGAAGGGGGTTTTTCTTTAGCATTCATAGAAGAAAACACAATTGGTTGATTCATTTGTGTTCGTAAAATGGTATGAGTTTGGTTGATCATTTTCCTGACCACCCAGTAATAATATTTATGGGCACTTTTACTTTGGACTTCATGCCACTCACCTTCTTTCTCTAGATTAGTAGCAGTAACACATGCTACCTGGGATGAAGAACCTTTCAGTTTTACCTTTCCAGAGTCCACCATCTTTTGTTGGAGTTCTTTGAATAAAAAACACTCCTGAATTGGATTCCCCTACATATGATGAAATGAGAAATAGGTGGGTAGGTCTTCATCTCCTTCCTTTTTCGGCGTTTCAAGCCTTGGCAACTGAACCAAGTTGTTTTCCAGAGCCGAGATGAAGTAACACGGAACATGTTCATTCTGTAAAGAATCAAATTTTATCTTCAAATCTTCGAACCATTTCCTCCTTTGATCTCTTTGATCATCTTGATGAGGAGGAAATTGTTTTTTAAGTTCAGGAGGCGGAGCCCTTCTTTATGATGAAGGTCTTGAAGTGGAAGCAGGTACATGTCCTTGTTTAAGTGTAACTATAGCAGTCATTGAATTCCTTATTCTCCTTCATGGAACTGATCGTATTACACAAGTTTTAGCCTTATTATTCATGAGAGAGTCTTCGATCTGCTGAGCGATTGATGTACGGTCTCAAAACCCTCCTATGTATTTCAACGGAATCAATTGTGTGCATAATTCATCGCGCAAATTTTCCACAGAAATTGGAAAAAAATATTCTTGAGGGAGTTCTAAGTTTAAGGAATATTTTAATCCGTTCTAGTGAGGAATGCAATCTGAAACTCTTTCATTTTCCCTTTTCTTACAATTAGTAAGATCGAAAACTATCATCTTTGGCAATGTTGAAGTAAATTGAAGAAGAAATATTTTATGAAGATCTTCCCACCCAGTAATTGACCGGGATTGCAAGCTTGTATACCAGACAAAAGTAGGCCCTTGTAATGACTGTACAAAACACCTGATCTTAACGTCTTCTTATTGTTGAAGAGTTCCCATCATAGGATCACAATGAGAAACAAAATGTGTTAAGTGTGGTTCTGGATCTCTCGAACCCTTAAAATTTGGGAATGTGGTACTTTCAAAATTTGATGGGGGATGAATTGCATTCACTTATTCAGGGTAAGATCTCTTTTCTAGTTGAATTTTTCACTATTTCCTTCAATAGATTCCCACCGAGCTGTTAATGACTCAATGATAGTCATTAATTTTTGAGAAACATCTGGTTGATTTTGGACCTGAGCAGGTGTAATAACTGGAGTTTGGACGGGTCTAGCGACTAGTACTGCAACTGATGGTAGCACTACCGGTTGTTATTTTGCATGACACATAAGATTGGACCTATGAGGGTGTACATGTAAAGGAGGATATTCTTCATCCATCCCTGTAACTACAACGAATTCCCTTGACTGACTGACTCCAAAACGCTTAAGAGGAAGACTACCTTGAAGAAGTTCTGCATTTAATCTCCATAACTCCTTCATTTCTTCCTCTTGTTGTGTGAAACATTCCTCTAATGAGAGTGATTGGAATTCTCCATAGGTAGGGTGGTATGTAACCTGATATTAACCATTTTCCTTGGGACATGCTTTTATAGAGTTTGGAAGGGGATTTCCTAAGAGAATATATTGCCATTGGGTAGCCCTCTGGCTTCTGGTACGCACACCTTCTTTATTTATTTATGTTTGTATAGCTTCATGAATAAGAACTTCTTCATCTAATTCCTCTGAGTGATCCTCATGTTCTGGGGGATCAGTGACAATGTCATTGATGAAATTTATCAAGGCACAATGAAAAGTATTCCTTCTATCGGCATTTCAGTGATACTATCTTCTTCCATGTCCTTTATGATAAATTTCATTTAGTTGAGTTGATCCCTCAAGAACTTCTTGATGAACCATAATTTGGAAGGAATCTCCTGATAATTCGGCTTTGTGTTCCACTTGTGGATTCTTCCCTAACCAAGAGAAAACTCACTTTCACTGAGGAAGAGATTGAGGATTCGAGAAAGTCCCCAGTCCTGTGGACTGGGGCTGTTCCTGCTTTTCATACTCAACTCTTTGAATCCCATATGATGATCCCATGGGTTGGGATAAAAGAGTCCCTAGCCTGTAAAGCTGAGGTGGTTCTTGACCTACTACATCTGATACATTCTTAAAATCTCTCTTGATTTTGCAGATTTTATTTCGGAAATTAGCTGGATGCATCATCCGACATTCACTCAAATCACCTGGCTCCAATGGCCATTGAATGATTTCTGGCCCATCTGTCACCTGATGACGCACATGCTCTAAATGAAAAGGATGTTCGATATTATCATTTTCTTGATGCAAGAGTAATTAGAAAACTTTTTCTTTGTATACCTGACTTTGGGAAGAACTAGTTGAGGCACATTCTTGAGTAGGCCTTTGATTACACACAAAACCAATATGATGTGGAAGGCCATGGACAATAACATTACATGAGACCACTTTTGCTGGGCTTTGTTGACTGGAGAGTACATTGAAATGCAGTTCTCCATGAATACCCCATCCCCTGATATCAATAACAGATGGGGCATTGGTAATTAACTGGGACAAACGTTTTTGTGTGCCAAAGCATGAACCCTGAAGTGCTCTCTTCTTCTTTTCAACCTTTGGATATTGAGAAACTAAGAGAGATTCCAAATCAATTTGGCGTTGTAACCCTTCTATTATCTTAACATTATTTTCATATACATCATAAGATAAAATTTTCTCTTTTAAGTGACAAAGAGTTTTACACATGTTGAGACAGATATCATGATTGAAATCATCCGTCAACATTTCTGGAATATCATTATGAGATTCAGACAAAGGAAAAAACATGACTGGTGCTTCACTTTTCCCCAGTTGTTTTATCATATTCAACACATCCTTTTTATCATTTGATGAAGATTCTTCTACCTGATTAGACCAAAGTTGGTTCTTATTTGTTGATTCATCAGTTTTAACAATATTGGTAGAGAATTCATTTATCAAATTAGAAGATAAATGACCCAGGGGTGGTTTAGAGAATGACCTACACCCCTGGCTATCTTCTGATTGAGAAAGTATTTCACCTGCTAGTGGTAAAGCATCAGACATGACTGGCTTCACATTTTCAAGTGCCTCAAGATAAGGGGGATTTCTCATTACTTCATTTTCCTTTGAAGAATTTTCCAAGCAATGTGAATTACTACTGCGGAGAGGTTTTTCGTAGTAAATTCATCATCATGGGGAGGACCACCATGGTTGGTTATAGAAAAAGATGATACATTTTTCTCCTTGATCTTCTAGACACATAGAGGGTTATCGTGGCTCTCATCTGATGATTATACTTCATGATCGACCGAGCTGTCATGAAGGAAGCCTTCATAAGGAAGTGTTTGATGAAGACCTTCAGGATTATTGTTGTTATTTTTTGAATTTGAAAATGAAAGAGTAGAATCTTGAGTTACAATAGATAATTTTCTGAGGGTTTAGAGAACACCCGCATCGAGCATGGCCTTATTACAGATTGGCTCTTGATTTTTCGACTGTGTTGGATGGGTCTTTTCTTAGACGCATTCTTACTCACTTTAGAAACCTCTTGTTGACGAAAGTGGTTATTATGGCCAGGTGTATGTTCCTTATCAAAAGAAATGGCCAGGTTAGGCTGATTGTCTCCATTCAAATCAGGTGTATGTGGGCGACATGATTGTCAGTATAACATGGGGGGTATTCCCCCCAACCCTCCTGGACTGGGACAGAGGTGTGTATCTATTTTGAAGTGAAATGTTGACTAGTCACTCCATGGATAAGGATATATTTATGATTCCTTCCCTATGATGTTGCTGAATTTTTTTTAATATTCTAACTGGCATCCAGAATATGGGCAGGGATTTTCTTCTGCTCTTTCACCATTGTCAGAATGTTCTTGGTGACTTTAGCCGCCAGAATGGGAATATATGTCCATTTCGTTCTAGGATTAAGTGTGTATTCCTGTTCCTGTCCTCCATTTCCTGTCTGTGAATTCTGACAGTACTCATGTGTGGGGGAAAGCAAATTGTGCCTGCCTCCTGCTTGTCATTGGAGCATTCCAATTGACATCTTTGGGTGCTACCAAATGAGACTATTGGTTAGCTTGATGAATTACAGGTGTATGTTTCTGCTGATTGTTCCCCACCACATTTGATTGTTGAGTTTCTTTGGTTGCAGTCAGACGATCCTGCTGACTAGCTGATAAATTATAAACATGTGTATATGTCTTCCTATAATACTCCACTAGAATTGCCTGGCAAGATTGGTGTGTTACTGCCAGACGAGTCTGTTGGGTAGTAACATCAGGACGAAAGGGTGTATATTCCCGCTCGTTGTTTTCCATCAAGTTGGCAAGATAGACTTCTTTGGAGGGATCATAAGTAAGAACCTGCTCCTAATTGATAGAATTTCGCCTCGGATAGTTCTTCTTGTGTGCTCGGGTCTGAGGGACCTGAGCCGAACCACTAAAGGAGATACCCTCATCATGTTGAGGGTGAACTACCTCACGAGTCTAGCGGCGATTGTTGATGGGAGCCCTCAGTAAGGACTTCTGTCTTTTTGAATTAAGGCCTTGAGTGACCTTCTCATCCATCTCCCCATAAATTGGGAGGGCCTGGTGATTACATTCTGGGGATAACGACCTGAAAAGGTTGGAGACAGTTATTGGCACCACCTACTTCTTGAACACTGGTCATCGCTGTCTGGACAACCATGGTGAGTTGTTAACTTGGAGGGCTTGTCGAGTGACCTCTAGAGTCATAATTGTACCGTGTTGATGGTATTCCTTAACTAGTGCCTTTGAGACCCATCATTGAAGATGCTGAGTAGGTGATTTCTTCCTCAGAGTGGACAAGTATATAGTAGGAGTAGCAGTCGAGGCATTCACAGGTGTGAATTTTAAAGAATCCTTTTCGTATTGCAAAGTTATCTTATAAAAAGAGAAAATGTTTGATATAGCAGACATAATCAAGATAAATTTGGACCAAACTATATCTTTTGGATGAGCATATATGTTATTGATTTCTTTTTTGGCCCTCATATTGAATATAATAGGGCCCTAAAAAATAAGTAAAACATCATTTTATATTGGTTAAGGATTCACGTCAGGTTCACCATTTTTTGTTTCTTCCAGAAATGGGGATGACTGTGTTTGTTTAAGGTCCAAAAATTCTAATTGGTTTTTAACGGGTTTATTCGAAGAACCGGAAATATCCAATGATTCTATATCCGTTTGGAAATACTTTCCAAAGGTAATTGCTCATTAGTTGTGGACTAATGAGGCTTATGAATTTTCACTGGTTGAGAGGATGGGAGGTAGGCTCATTACACCTTTTTTAGGGGAATTATTACCTACTCCGGGACTCTCTTATAGATTTTAGTTATCTTCACGAATCCTTATTAATTTACCAAGCATGAAAACTCATTTTCATTTAGATTTGGAAATCAATGATTGATATATATGAGATTTAGAGAATCTTTTATATGTATTTGAGGTTTTACATCGATGAATAATTTTACTTATGTATTGGAGATTCTTAGTCAATCGTATCCTTAAATACATTATATAGAAATATCTTGGTCATTATGATGACCATACTAATTTTAACGCCACTCAGTGTGGCACTTGATGTTTATTTTCATTCAGAAGGACAATGATTATTTCTGAGTTGGGATTGTACCCGCAGATGGGATACCTACGTATCCATGTTAAAAAGGTATCAGAACCCACATAGTTCGGGAATTAAGATATAGTTTAACTTCATATGGGACAGATGAGAATTAATTTGTGATGGGCTCGAACCTTAGAAAGGCTTTCTATGTACTCTACTTTTAAGGCAGAGATAAAAGTCCACATTGTTTGATTAAGACTTTTGGGGCTTACGTATGATTAATGGCCCAGAAAGATGTCTTGTGGTTACTTTTACACTCTAAGCTCACGTGAGTCATACTCGGTGTGAGAAACAAGAGGTATCAGTAAACCTAGAGATTTGGGCCATAAAATATGTTGTCATAAGGAATGATATGGGTTTTATTTAATGTGTGATTCCAAAGTTGGTGCAGACTAGGATTTACTTCCAGAAAGAAGCCTAAGAACAAGGTCCATAAATATATTCATGCTTTATTGAGATTTGGATACACTATCTTGGGGCTTACTCCTGAGGAGGATTCCCAAATTAGGGGGAATTGGGGCTTACTCCTAAAGAGGATGACCATTAACATGGTACATAAAGGTATTTGTACTTTATGGAGATTTAGATTCTTTGTTTGGGGCTTTCTATTAAGGAGGATTCCCAGATTAAGAGGGACTTTAACTTATGATTGGAGCTTACTCCTGAGAAGGATGCCCAAGGTTAAGGGGATTAATGATTGGGGCTTACTCCTGAGAAGGATGCCCATGGTTAAATGAAATTTTGATTGGGACATAATCTTGAGAATGTGGATGCCCATATTAATGAACTTGAGGCTTAATCCTAAGGAGGATTCCAATGAATAGGGAACTTGGGGTTTACTCCTAAGGAGGATGCCAAAATTAAAGATCTTAACTTCTTAAAGGATGAGGTTGAATGAAGGAAATATCTAAACTTAATGACATATAGTTATGTAAATCACGATGTATTGAGAGATGTTCCATAGAATTCCTTTTAGATAAGGAAGCCAACAAGGGAACCATTCCGCAAATGGATTTGAAAAGGGTTTTGAAGACTAAATCTTTAAGAGTAATGGTTTATTTGATGAAAAGAAGTGACTAGGAAGGAGGCGCGTAAGTTTTGTTCTGGCACGCATGTCCTGGTCAAGCAAGTATACTTGCGCGACATGAGTAAACTTGGGAGATGAAGAATCCATAAAGTGATACTTGGGAGACATCGAATCGGAGCCCTTAGTATCATCTTTAGATACTTTTAGGAGGGTGGGGCACAAGTTTCCTTGATAGGTAAAGGCGGCATGCAAGTGTCTTCATTTCCCTTAAGGGATGGACACTTATGCGTGCAAGTATTGATGAGTTCTAATATTTAGGCCTTATTATTTCTCTTTATAGCTTCCATTCTAGGTAAAGAATTAGCTTAGAAGTGTTTGGAAGACTTAAGACGGAGACTTGGGAGACCAGAGCTTGAATCATAGTTTTGGATTTTTCATTGTTGAAATGGGGGGCTCACAGGGGGTATTTATAGGCCACCTTAGTTTGGGTGAAATTTCACTTCGGGTGCTCAAGTGACTTCAGCGCCTCATATCTGGCACACAAGTGACCTGTGCGCCCACTGCTGGCATGCAGGTATACATGCGCGCCTTAATGCCTTCTCAATATTTGATTAATCTTCCCTCTTCTTTGCTCGAGGTATTTCCCTTAGTCAATCTTTGGACTCTGTGACGGAACATAGCGTCAACAATATGATAATATTCATTCATATTAATATAAATATATTTAGTGATATTAATACACATATATTTATTCAAATATTAATAAATATATATATTCATATATTTAAATGTATGTCTCTAAATATATATATATTTATTTATTTAGTTATAATTTTTTATATGTATATTTATATATATATATTAATATATATTTATAAGATTAGATATAAATACATTTCAAAATATTTCTTTTTGTGAGTTTATAAATAAATAAATATAGACATACATACATACAAATATACATATATACAAAATACATACACATATATATATTTTTGAATAAATATATATATATGTGTATCTAAAAAGACATAGAATGTTTAAATGACCATAACTTCTAATCTAGATGTTTGTTTCAACACCATAACAAGTGAAATCAGTGAACATGAAATTATATTTGATATGATATATTGTACATTTATAATGGACATTCAGATTAAATGTTATAGTTGTTTTAATGTTAAAAAACTGGGCTATCCCGACTAAAAATAAGTTTGGAGGACTTATGGGCCTGTTTTGGGATAGAAAAATGAGATAGAAGTTTCTGTTCTTTCACTGTCGCATATAAACCATCGCAGGCTTCGATTTGATATGCTGTAGAGCGCAAACGGACACCCGGATCCAAATTAATGTTCGTTTGAAGTTTGAGTTACATTTTTTACTTATTTTAGAACTTTTATTATTATTATTATTATGATTTTTTGTGTCTTCAAATAGTTATTCAATTACTATTAGTCCATGATAATTAGAAAATTATTAATTAAAACTATTATGTAAATTATTTTCAATCCATATTCACTAAATATCGTATATATTAAATGTAATATTCTATTTATACTTATCTAAATCATATTTAATAAATATATATTATATTTATAACAATATAAATATTTTTATCTATAATTATATTATTTTTTATGAAATATTTTTTTAAATATAAACTTTATTATAGTTAGGGAAAAGAGCTAATGAAGCCCCACTTATCAGCACTACTAAAAATGCGCAGATAACGGAGTCCCCTTTAACAGTGCTAAACTAAGAACTTATAAAGGGGTGACTTTATCAGTGCTTTTTTAGTGCTGATAAACGCACCACCTTTATCGGTGCTTCTTTTTTGCAATGATAAAGTGTGGTGTTATAGAAACCCAGTTTGTGGTAGTGGAGGCATTGGTATAAAATTTCCAAGTACATGCCTCAAAACTAACATTATTCAGAAAGATTAAAACACATATAGAATATAAAATAGGAAAGTAACACTACCAATGGTGTACTACCCCCCACAACCTATTTAGATGACAAGGTACTAGTAACTTCTCATGTATATGTTTCATTTAATTTTACATTTAATTACCAGGTTCACACATTTACCTTTCATAAACATGGTTTTGTACGATGAGGACATGCAACCATTTCATTTTTTAGGTCATGTTTTTACATTATAGTGGTTTTCCATTCCTAGAGATTCAGTTCATATATACCTTATCGTAGAAAACAAAACCATTTTGTTTATATGAAAATGGATTGAAACTGCAATTTATATATCCCAAACCATTAGGTCCCTTACACGTCATGAATTGAGATAGGTAATCACTCAATCACAACCATGGAATATAACTTGAATACATTAAATACTCTAGCATCAATCAAAAATCAGTGGAATATCATGAAATGAGTGAAATAAAATTCAATTACATGGAATTGAAATATGCATGACAATAAAATTCAAGGTGCCAATAATGATGCATGAAATATGATCATTTTCCACTCATTATCAGACCATGTATTGAAGAAATACGCAATCAAAGTAATAACAATAACCACAACACAACATGTACATCAAAAAATTTTGAAATAATGTCATCGGTAATAGTAAAAATATAAAAAAAAATATTTTTTTTGTAAAATGGATTGTTTCCCGTCCTCCATTTGATACCACTTTTTGACATCTTGGACCTAGATGCAACTTAAAATGTTTCAAGATTCTGATGGGACACATGAACCCAAGTGCATCTCCCCAAATGCTAGAGGCTTCTAAATAACTTTTAGGGGCTAGGTTGTATCTATTGGGGGACTATTCCTTTATTATCATAGTATACGATAGTGGATAAATATAAACAAAGGAAAATAAATGAATAAATATAAGAAAATAAAAGGCACAACAGAAATAAATATGGATAGCACTAAATAAAATAAATATAACAACATATAACAACTGATTATGATATTTCATGTATCTATTAATCTTGAAAATATCCATTCAAAGTTGCAAGCCTATATGAACAACCCAATGTCGAAAAAGGAATTTCATAGAATATCCCAAGAATCTCGATCCTTATCTTGATTATCTACTACCGAATCCATCCAATGAAAGCTCAAAATAAATTGTACAAATTATTACACCTCCCTTTATAAACCCCTGCATACATGTAATCATCCCCATTTACCAAAGGCTCATGATGAGAGTGTGAAATAAACCTCCGTGGGACACCACCAACAGTGTCTATAACATCCATACCATGTAATTGATATCTAATAGTGTGGAAGCATGCATATATAAATTAATATACTGTATCTAATTACCCATGTACCCGCTTTATCACACAACTGATGTCTAAACATGTACATATTTCATTATTTTATTATAACGATATTATAGAAAATTCACATGTTAGAAATAGAGAAGTTGGCAAGATGTAACTATGAAAACTATAATGATATTTAATAATAATGTTCCAAGGTAATTACCAAGGCATCATAAACCTCAAGGGGTGCCAACTCAGTAATGAATATATCATAACTAAGGGTATGTGTGTAATCCAAGGTCCATGGTCTAATGCTTTCCATAATAACAAATGATTGTATCATAGATAATGGTAATAGTTTAATCCAAGGTTCATAGTCCAAGGATTTCCACAATAAGATGCCTACCGAGTCCAAGGTGTTTATCCAAGATAAAACTAGGATAAGAAATGACTAGGACCGAAGGGATTTACCCATGGGACTGAAATTTCAATATTTGATCCAAAGAGTATATTCGAGCCATCCTATTATATTTTTTAAGGGATCCTATAGTTCCATACTGGGGATCGAATAATACAAAAGAATCGGGATACGAGTGGGTCTCAACAAAACCATGTCGTATCCTTGAATCAAAATGTGGTTCCCAAGTGCTCAAGTCATTCCATATGAAATCCAATGTTAGATCAAGTCAGACCACTCATATTTTATTATTATTTCATATAATATTCCGTTTGGTTCATGATTTTCCTTTCATTAGTGTGATAAGGCCTTGTAATAAAAAACTCATAAATCCAGTAATAATTAATTGGTAAATTAATTTGGTAGAAAACATGCATTTAATTAGTTTGAGAAGGCCTTGTAGCATGAAACCATTAATTTAATCCATTTAAGTCATTTTACAAAAATAATCTTCACTCATTTACCTTCAATTATCATAGTATGGGGTGCTACGAACATGCAACCTCTTATTGAAAAGCATTTAAAAATGTCAAGTCATATACTTAGTGTACATGCCAATTTCCATTTCATATTTAATTTTATAACTGATGAACATATATTATGTAGGTAAATTAGTGACAATACATGGTAGTTTCTATTATGAAATTCTAAATATTAATCATGAAATTTTTTATAGAAAATTTTACCCCTAGAAAGGATATCCAAAGGAACACCCGAACGGTTGTCAAAACATGTCAAAACACTAAAATGACAATTATAGAAGAGAAATGTAAATGGGATGGTTGTATTTTTTCAAATAACCTCTAACAACTAATCACATATAAGAAAATAGAATAAATATAATGTTTTAATAATTGTTAGCATGGTATATAAATTCAATAAATGAAACCCAATGAAATCACCATCCCCCACACATAATTTCCAAAATCAACGAACATGAAAGTTTAGTTATAGACCACACAAAATAGGAATTTAAAATTCATTGCATCCAATATTGTCCTCAAATACTCATTAGCATGGAGTATATATGAGGAAAAGCTAAAAACACTCACAACTCAAAAACTATCTTGAGAGAAATAGAGACAAAGAACGACTCAAATGAACTTGAGTACATACCATTGCACATCAACCATGATCAACGGAAGTTGAAACATATCCAAACTGAAGGATATATTTTGATCCCTAGGTTAGGCCTTCAAAACCCTCCAAAATTAGAGTAATGGGTGTTTATCCCGCTGAAAATAAGGTTCATGAAGAAGGGTTGGATTAATTGTATCATTAATGGGGAAAATATAAAATTACCAAAAAAATAGTTTGTTCATAGTTTGGACCGATGGTTTTCCTACCCTACTACAAACAAAAAACATGGGTACCTAGTGGTGAGGAGGACTCACATGGTTCGGCCATATAGTTAGGGAAACCATGCACCAACCAAGTGAGATGACTCTGTTTGAAGATGAAAACCATATGTATGGTTACATCTAACCATGAATCCTACCCGCAAAATTTCCTTGAACCATAAGATAATCCCACTCTTCCCGAAAATATGGGTTTCAGGCTGTGAAAATTCTCCGAACACCAATGGGATAACTCATTTTTCATCCTCATTTGGTCCAAAATATAGAATTAGAAAAAAAGTTAAAGGATCTATATGTTAGTGAAAAATAGGATTCATAAAAGGTATATGTGATTTAATAAATCCATTCAAATAATTATGTAATGAATATCATATATATTAATTTAATGTATCCTTATTACAGTCCCTATAAAAAATCAATGAAAAAAACAACACATTAGTCCATGATGTGGTAGTCATACATACACACAACCGATGTTATTATATCCCAATGGGATGGAAGGTATAAATGTAGGTATGGCATTATAATTAAAAAGGTAAAAAAATATCATAAATATCAAATATAAAATTAAAATAAATCATTATATATATATCATAGAGAGGAGGTCATGGAAGATGAATAAAATTGGTTCATGAGGCGGTACTCAACCTTGTATGCGAATAATGATTTTGTATCCATTTTTATGGAAGTGGATATCGTTGGAGGCCATTAACTTAACATAAAAAATCTATGTCTATTTAAGATACTTAGGTTGTCAAATCATCATTTCTAATAAGAAACTATAGAGGTAGAGGAAAAAGATAAAATGAGAATTCTCATTGTAGAATGTTACCTCTTCTTTGGGTAACCTCTAAAGGTTTTGATCAAAATAATTAAAAGGTTATATTTATGTAACACCCCATGATTTTACAGTATGCCTATTTTTTAATTTAATGTCATCGATATCATACAATTTTAAAAAATGATTAAATATTATTATTTAATGATAATATTTATCTCCTAGATGACGGGAAAAGAGATAATGAATGAAATTAATTATAGTATGATCATATATATTAGACATGTTTATAAAATTAATTTATTGGTTACCAATTAATTAGAAATGAAATCCAACTGAATATGAAAGTTATATTTTTATAAAAATTGTTTTTATTCCCCAAATCAAATATTATATTAATTAATTAAATTAATCACTATTAGTGGAATATATTCATTAAATATATATTATATATTCAAAAAAATATTTTTAGATTAATCCTGAATATTTTTATAGGTATTAGATAAGAATAAATCCAATTTTAAACATAAATGGAAACATTTATCATAACATAATTTTACTGCCTTTTAATGGTTGAAAAGTTTTAAAAATAAATATCAACGTTACTATACATTATACTGACAAAATAAATATTTTGTTTGATAGTGTAATATCAAAATTTACTATGGTTAAATATTTGTTATTTTTCTCATATGTTTAAATTTTTATGAATAGTAATGTCCCCATTGGAATAAAAATTGGACCATTAGGAATCACAATGTTTCCATTGCAACAATAACATCACCTTTTCAAGTATAACTAAAATTTGATGATATTTTTAATTAAAATATTGTTTATATATATCATTTAATAATTAAATAAATATACCAAAAATGCATAATAATGTATTTATTTTTATAAATCGTAAATATTTATTTACATTTTTATAATTAATATAATGCTTTGAAAGAAGATATATTTTCATAATATAGAATTATAAGTTCATATTTTGTTGAATTATTATAAAAAAAAATTTATTGGAAAATTTTCAAGTATATATATATTTATCTATGATGGTTAATATATCCAGTGTTATTCCTTTATAGTTAAAATCTATCAAATATCAATTTCCAATTAAAGAATTGATGTATTTGATAGTGATTCATTGATTTATTTCCATTTGAAATTCCCAAACAATGTTAAAAATCTAGAAACTCAATACTTTCTATTTGATATTTCTCTTAAAGAATTTATTTTTAGAAATATCATGTTTTTTAAATTATTGTATAAACAACAGTCCCCTAGAAATATTTTTTACAAAGAAATCCTTATTCATAGATGTAGTTCAGTTAATATTTGATCAAAGAGTTTCATTAATGAAATAATATGACTGTCTCGATTAATCTACATTAACATGTTCCCTTATTTTTTGGATCATGGTTTTCATTTTTACGTGAATTTATATTATTACAATACATCCAACAAAAATTAGTACCTCCCTTAATAGTTTTAACTTCACACATTAAAAAATGATGAATGAGAAATAATGAAATATGGTTTCCTCATATGTTTTATTATATTACAGTCCACTACCATAATCTTAAACTATTTATTCTTCTAGTTAAGATGTGGTTTATTTTTATCACATTCCACCTTCAAAATAAAGCTCTATTCTTTTACATTAATAGTTAACAGACACCCTTATCTACTATTTGTCAGCATATCTCAATTAGGTTTAAATTATAACAACTAAAATATATTTTAACACTTGTAATTAATCAATATATGGAATAGATTAATTATAAAAATAATGTTATGGACCGGATGTATGTTATGGATGTTAATCATTTATTTCATCACATCCCCAAAATAATTTTCATTTTAATATAAAAATAATTAAATCCTCATACTTTACTTATATATATATATGATCATTAATAATTAGATCAAATATACACTTCACTATATAATACACTCTATTATAAAATAAATCAAGAAAATTTACAAAATTATCATTAAAAGATTATTGATTATCATATCTTCAAAAATATTTTATGAATAAAATTTATTTCCAGTTTTTACATCCACTAATACTTTTACATTTTCATTTTGAATTTCTTATTCAATTAGTTTACTCTATTACCCCTCACAATGGTAGAAAAATCATTCTTTACACTCTATCCTAGATACTATTTGAGGATACACAAGATAAACTTATCCTTATATTATATAATTTCAATATTTGGAACAATATATCACATAAATATCCCAAAATCCCATGAAACTGTGGTTTAGTTTTATTATGGATTAGATAGAAAGGAACTTATTTTATTATATTGATGAACATTTCCACAACACATAAACCACACTATACCCCCTTCTAAACTTTTAAAATTTATAATCATCTTTAAAACCAAGTGAATAAAAACATAAGAAAGTGGTGAGATGAAATAAGAAGTAAGGGGAAAATATGAATGAATCATAATAGTTAGATCATAATCATGTGAGGAAATATTTTTATAGGGTATGTATAAAATTATATTTTCATGGGATCATAACTTAAAATCATAAAACATGTATTGGTATTGATTATCTAGATAAAGAAACATAATAACCAAGTAATTTCATCACAAAAGTATAATAATTATAACATGTATTACAATCATATATAAATAATTATAAATCAGTGGATCTCATGAAAATAAATTTGAATATAAATGATATGTGGCTCAAAAATATGGATGGTAAATCATAAAAATGGGATAA
Organism: Viscum album; assembly: GCA_963277665.1. NCBI lineage: Eukaryota > Viridiplantae > Streptophyta > Magnoliopsida > Santalales > Viscaceae > Viscum > Viscum album. The sequence goes on along the minus strand of OY728129.1, from coordinate 1,811,431,406 downwards.
TATCCATGATTCCAATACCTTATGTCGTGATAAAACCCATGGTAACCAATCATTATATTGTGGAAAATTACATGACGCCCATGATTTTTGATGTCAACAAACCCATGATGCATGTGAAGAAATATATCCATAGATATGAAACTAAACCAATGAATTAAAGGATAATATAATACCCCTCCCATAAACATCCATATATATAAGTGTGTGTGTGTGTTTGTGTGTTCTATAAAATATTAAAAATTCATCACACCATAACATATCAAGGAACAAAAATTGGATTAATATTATTTCTAAATGGGATCACATAGCATGATATAAAACATAGTTATATTGATATAAAATACTAACTCACCCAAAAAGTAATGTAGTAAAGAATTTAAATGGGTGATTATAGAAACTACAACCCTCATAACATAGAGTTGGTGTCTATTATAACTCATTTTTAAATGTTAAAATAGATTAAACCTAAAATTAATGTTGAGTTTATATGTCTTGTGAGTCTATTACATACAATATTTCAATATTACATTGTAAAAATAAAACACTCCATGATAAATTGAATCCATATTAGAAATTCATTCAACGATTCATTGCACATATCTTGGGGAATGGAAAGAATACTGATGGGTGACCTCAAATATTCAGAATGTGAAAACATGTACTATATTCTCTAATGAATACATAAGGAATTAAATATGTGGAATATTAAATAATCAATAAATATTCCATATAATAAATAATGATATATTTAAAATATATTGATGGAAAATATAAAAAAAAAATAATCATGTTGATAAAAATAACATGAAATATATTGAATGAAATGCATAATGATAGATGTTATAATAACACTTCCAAAGAATCATGCTATGAAATAATTAAAAATACCTTAAGGGCCATGTTCCAGAACATATTACATTTTTAGGGCCTTGTACCAAGACATTATAATTATAAGGGACAGTACACATCAATCCATACCGATTCTAGATTGTCTCATGAGATATATCAATTCATTAAGGAGTCATCCTTAAGTAGTCATCTAAAAATAAATTATATGTGTACAAATAATTACTGATATGTTGAATCAGGAATATAATAAATAACCAGTAATCAATATCTTGTATTATTCAATACATATCTGTATACAATCTAAAATATAAAACATCAATATTTCCCCAATAAATGAAATAATTATTTGAAAAATCTTCCCTAAAATCACATAATATATAGAAATAGAATATGCCTAATGAAAATATGAATTTATTAATATATCCATAATTAATTTGAATATGAATATAATTTCATATTAATAATGGAAAGTGATATGGACCATTACATTGAGGAAAATAGAGTATTACTTGTGAACAAGATGAGGTATAAACTAGAAAGCAGTAATGGATTAAAGAGGACCATCCATTGTTCAAAAATAAATGATTTGAGGTAATTGAATGTGTTTTAATAATGAGATATGAAAATGGAAATGACATTACTAAACATAACTATTATTAATAATTTTATACTTTTATAGAAATAAAATTTAATAATAATTTATAATTACTTCTCATGAGGGGATGTGGAGTGATTTAAAATACTCCTTATAAGATAATGTAATATTCAAAACATACTTTTATTATGATTGAAAATGTGGAGTTTTAGATAAAATGAAATGTTTAATACAACTAATAAGTCACCAAAAATGTAAAATGATTTAAAAAATAGACAAACCTATAGAGGAAAATAAATCCCTATCGATGATCAATGATTTAGGAAAATTAATTCACCTTATAAACATTTATAATTAAAATTTTTATCATTATTTTGTAAAAATATACTAAATTGTCTTGGATTCATTATAAATGCTATTCCAAATTAATCATTTAGAAATTAAAATTGAGTATTAAATTTAAATTTAAACAATTTACTTGTAAATGAAATCATGCATTTTTATATTTTATGAATATAAAAATGGAAGAGATATATATAAGACCAATATTTCTTATAAATGATCAACTAATATTTTTTGTGTGTCAAAGAGTGGAAAATTTGGGGGGAAAAATGAATACAATGAAATAATCATTTGTGATGAAAATTGATGGGGTGTTTGAGTTATAGGTCATTTAATTCTTTCAATGTAATTTTTAACATGATCAATCCCAAATAAGGGTAATATTATAAAATTAACGCTTATATATATAATTATATTTGATTCAAAATAAATGATAAGAGAAGAATTCTATCATAAAATCACATTCCATAAATGAAGAAGAATTCATGATATAATATTTCAAAGGGGAATAATGTAAACCATATAAATGATATTTTTTTCATAGTATAATATATATATATATATATATATATCAATATTGAGGAAATCAGATCAATAATTATTACCTTAGATTTGAGCATGGTGGGGAATTTTATATCATAATTTATAATATATTTAAATTCATCGAATTCATTAATTATATTTTTAATGAGATATATTAAACTTTTTACAGTCAATATTTAATCATTTAAAATCCAATTAGTTCATATTTCAAAATAACATCAAAGAGTACACTTTTTTTGCTAAATTTATCTACAAATAATTCATTATATTTAACATAGTCTATGATTTTATGAAATGTTTCGATAATATAAATAATATTTACAATTTCATCAGTATATGTTTTATTCATTTTATACAATTTTAGAATCATATATCAAAGGAATTGATTGAAAAATAGAATATGTTGTTCCTGGAACAGATTTTCTGCATGTATAATAAGATGAAATTATCATTTGGTTAATTGGTAGAAAAAAGGTAATAAATTTAAATTAATCATACAATAATAATATTTAAATAATAAATATTATATATTTTCATTAAATATATCATTATGGTAATCCCTTTAAAGTGGGGATGAAAAAAAATAATGTTGTATTACGGTGTTGGTAGTCCATATATACACATGATATATGTTATAGTTTTCCTATATCTGTTAGGTTAAGAAGGTTGATAATATTTTAAATTTATTTAGTTATAATTATTTCATATATGATACTCATAAATTAAATATAACATTATGACTAGACATTTGAGGAGGTGATCCTAAATGATACACACCACATTGTTGTTGTGGTAGTCTGTATATACACTCGAGTGATGTTTTCTTTTACAATCAGATAGGTTATGGGTTATAATCATTGTTACATTAACATAGTATGAATTCATTATATATATGATGGTAATGAAATTATATTAGTTATGGTATATAAAAACTAAAAGTTCCCTTAGAAGAAATAAATTTAAAGAGTTCAATTAATATGTTGAACTATTCTTTTGGATGAAACCTTTGGCCTAAACCACATGACCAAATGGAGTGGTATTATGGTAAGGCTATAACCATTCGAATGTTCCTAATTATGTTGGGAAGATATTTATATTTTCTTTGGTCAAGATTTTTTCCTCAATATGAGATAATGATATAGGTGAGAATGTTCACTTTTATATGTGTGGTGAGTGTAAAACCAATAAATACATGAAATATTGTTATATAATATATGAATTAATAAATTAAAGCAGATAAAAAGTTTCGTATATTGAAATATAAGAAGGTTATTTCGAAAATACAACAACAAACTGTGAGTTAATAATTTCTTTTTTGTTAAATAAATGAATAATCACTCTATTTTAACTGTTTTAATCTATTTCCTCCTAACTATATTGATAATATTTTTCAAGGGTTTCTAGTCATTATGAACATATGATATTGAATGTATATCCAAATTTGGACATTTGGATTCAAAATTTTGAACCATTTTATTAAATTAGATTATTTTATGTTGGGGAATGACATTTAATATTAGCTCACAATATTTAACCAAGAACCATTTTAAAAAAATGCCCCTTTAAAGGAAAAAATGATTCGACACCATAATAAAATATAATGATGTTATATGATATTTTATTTGATAATAATTAAATAAATTAATTTATTATACATTTATATATAGTTGAAATATAATTGAACCTTCCCACGAGTCAATTAAATGAAAAGAACCAAATATATTTTAATATGTGATTTAAAAATGATTTTTATTTTCGAAGTCAAGAATGTGATTTCAAATCAAAAATTTAAATGATTTTCATTACTCTGTATGTACATATTTATACATGAAAAAGGTTTCATAAAATATTAAATCATTATAATATCAAAATATTCCACAGAAGTCATTATATTTGTATAATCTGTATTTTTCACAATAAACCCATTAATAATCTATTTCATAAAAATCAAAAAAAAATCTAGATAATATAATTTCAAATTTTTTATATAAAAATATTATTTCACCTAATTATTTTTTAAAATTGGAATATAATAAATCTAATATCAACAAACAAAACAAGAACATAAAAATAGTTAAAAATGAATTTTCAATGCATAAAATGAATTTATTCTCATTCATTGAATTATAAAGAATATAATATGTTTTTAGTTATTTTTGATTGAAAATGTTAGCAATATATTTAGTCTTTATTATTAATAAATAGTGACTAATTTTATTTATTATTATAAAACCCCATTTCAAACACAAAAAATATCTTTAATAAAATAATTTATTTTCCATCGACTTATTTTATCATCATTTCTAAATAATTGATAACCAATGAATGAATAATTATTTACTAGTTTATATGAAAAAATTAAATTTTAAATGATGTTTTTACTCTACAAAATATATATACTTTTTAAATGAATCATTTTAAATATTATAATAACAATATATTATAGAAAATCAGCCCTTTTAAAAGATAAATGTTCTCAACCACATATGATTTCATTCCTATCAATAAAAAATGAGTACTTATTTCCTTCAAATTAATAAATATTTTTGTGTTATATAATAAAACTTATATATGTTTCATAATGTTTCTACTCCAATTAATTCCATCCAATAAAATAGCATCATTATAACATTCATGTTTAAACAAAAATATTTCTATAATATATTATCTTTTTTTAAGAACTGTGTTTTATGCATCACAGATATTGTAATTATATTTGATAAACAAAAGTATTATGGTGTTACATTCCCCCTTCGTTCAAAAATTACATCCTCTAATTTTTTAATCATTTTTTCAATGACATAATAATTTATTTTCTCAACAATTAATTTCAAGGTTACATCTAGGAAACATAATATTTCTTAGATAACGTTTTTAAAAAATATGTCTATAATCATAAGATTTAAACTTGTTAATTTATTTCTTAAATAGTTCCTTAATAGTGAAGTGATACATTCCATGAAAAATATTATATTTTTATCTTTCATTTATTTATTAATTTGAATTCTATTAAAATATTGTAAATTCATTTCATTTCAATCCATAAGAATTATATTATCAATTTGTATATTTTGATCAAATTTCTACCTTTTCGTCATCTCATTTTTAATATTATGAATGAACAAAAAAATTATCCTGAATTAAACCCTAAAATATACTATTAAGAGATTACGAGATCCATTAATGTCCTGTGTTATTTATTTTATAACTTATTTTATCATAAATGAATCCTCCTGTTTCCTAAAGTTTATTATAAAAAAATATTTATTGTTACTAAATAATAATAAAAAATAATGCAAACAACAAGAAAAAGAAGTAAAATGTTAATCTCCATAACCTCAATAATAAGACATAATGTAAATAAAAAAATGACTGAATTTCAATAAATAATAATTGTATATTCTCAATCATTTACAATAATTACACTTATATAAAATCACATTTTAACCCCAATGTTTATATATAGGATGGAGAAAATAGTATTTATATTAGAATAAAAAAATTACCCCTGAAGGTAAAACAATTCCATAATAAGAAAAATTATAAATGAAATGGTAAGAATTCATAATTTTATAAAATGAATAAATTTGTATTAGTTTTTTCTTAATAAATATAAATTCATTATGATTTCCTGAATCTCTTACATATTATTCCAATATATTATCAATATGTACCAAAAATCCATTATAAATATAGTCGTTTAGTGTAGGAGTATTAATTTGAATAGCACCTTATACCATAGATATTAGAGAACTAAATATCAATGGAGTCCTTATTAAAATTAAATTCTTGAACATTATGTAATTTATTTCTAAACTTAATAAAATTGGAATAAAAATTAAACAAATTATTAGAGGCTTATTTTAAAAATATTTCACATAATGGAAGTTCTTTCATACACTTTTCCATATTCTATTTCATTTATCTTTTCATGGTGCTTAATGTTTCACTAATTCTCTTGATTTTCAATGAAAATATAAAAATAATTTTTTTAATTTTTTTTATAATAGAATTTGATACTATATAAGAAAATTATAAAAATTCATTTGAAACTATTTATATTCTAGGGATCATCTTGAGACTATTATAAATGTGATCAATCATATTTTATATATTAATCATATAGTATTATAAATAGAATTATAATCCTTTAAAATTTTCCCCTTACTCAATAGTATTATCCTATTGTATATATATTAAAATATAAAAATTAGTTCCATTTCATATCTTGGTTCATGTATAAAATATTTCTCAATTATTATTACCTTAAAAGGATTTAATTCATTACTTTATATATATTAATTTTTCTTTTTATTCGGAATCCATGACCTCCATTGGTCTGTATCACCTTTTAAAAATTATTATTCATAAATAACATTTTCATATTTGTTACATATCATAACTAGAAGTATCATTTCTTGGGAATTTATCCATTTCATTTAAAAAGGTATTAGTAATTAATTTAAATTATAGTTTCTTCTTTCTCATATTGAGATCAATCAAAAGTTCATATTGTTGTGGAAAAATATGTTTTTCCTTAATTGAAAGTATATTATTCATAACATGAGTCAAAAAACCATATATAGTGATAAACTACACAATTATGATATTACTTAATGAATTCATATAGCAGGAAATCCCATCGTTGATTATGGGTACAGATATATTGAAAATTAATTCCCTTAATGGAAAAATATAAATAATGAAATACACTTCATTAAATAATTTTTTTAATATTGATCGATAAATAAAAAAATATCTATATTTTTAGTTATAATTCTTTCCTTCTATCATAATAAAATTGTTAGTGTTTTTCATTTATAATCTTGTTCCAAAGGATCCTACTAACCATGCTTGGATACAAATATAAAAATCCCCAAATCCAGTGATTAATATCTTCTGTTTGATATAATACATTGGTATAAGATACAATAGATCACATCCTAATAGATCAAATAGATAATTATATTGTATGAATATATATATATATATATGATCTCCATAATTGATTGAAAATATAAAATATAACATGAATAATATTCTTGCATAATTATTAAGAATGTAATTATTAATTTTAAATATCATATAGAAAAGAAAATATTAAAATGGCTGATCTTAAATGATCATTATGGTAAATCATAATGAGAATCTTACATAAATCCCTATGTCATAAATAACTTAGTAGAGAAAAATAATAAATACATATAACATTTAATCAACAACATCATCTTCAAAATATATCCATTGAATCTATTTAATAAATAGTTACATATATAGTAATAACTACAAATATAAATAAGGATATATATATAATGTTGATCATCATGATTATACCATCAATTTCCCATTACAAGAAAACAGGAACCTTACCTGTATGGTCTTTCTTAAAAAAGTATTTCATATATTAAATTCTCTTTTAAGGACAATGTTATTACACTGGATAGTGATCACCGAGTAGTTCGCATTTGTGTGTTTTAGTGATTCTTATTGTTGGATCATGTGGTATCTATAATTGATCTCCACATACCACTTATTTATTTCAAATTAGTTACTTTAATATTGATATAATATTATAATTAATATTTAACATTTAATATCAATAAATAAATATATGTACTAAATTAATATAATATTACATTACAATTTCTCTATTTAATAAAATTACATTAATTTAAAGCTTCCATAAACTAACACCCTATGTACCAACACTATACTATTATCAGAATATCGAGTTGGTAAATAAATAAATGAAATATTAAAATATGTATATAATGTCATGATAAAATCTAGATTGATAGAGAACATAACTTTATAGAAATTAGAATATTTCATGTGAACAAAATGAAGAAAAACCATAAATTAGTAAGGAATTAAAGAAGATCGTACATTTTTTAAAATGAATGATTTAAAGAAAGAATTTGCATTTTAGATTTATACAAGTAAAGAAATGTGGATAAATAAAAAATTATATTCCCTAAAGATTATATAAAATTACTTTAAAATTGATGTTTTTGAAATATTTATAAACAATTTTTATGAGGTGATAATGGAAAATTTAAAATATTTTATAGTAAAAAATATAAATATTAAATTATACTAAATTATTGTGTAAATATATTTTGTATAATATATAATAAAATTATGTAATACCAGATCAATTTTTAATCCTCCAATAAAAATAAAACACATGTCTTTCAATATAAGGACTAAAAATTCAAAAACAATTAAAAAGGATTTTCATTGAAAAACATATAAACTTATATAGAATTTTAAATTGTTAATATCATTTTTATATGAGGGAACTTTTGTTCATTTTTTATATGATTGAAATTAATATTACCATCAAAATATTTAACTACTCAAAAAATGATATCTCAAGAATGAATTAAATGTATTCTATTTTCATCATTGATAATAATGTCAACCATAGTAGGAGGATTCCATTACATATAATTTAAATATATATAAATAATTATGTAATAACATTTTTTTATGGATATGATAAAGATAAATTCTTGATTCAAAAATATAAATAATATTGATTTTTAAAATAAATGATTATTTATATGTTTCTCAAGTAAAAGAGTGAAAATTTTAGAGAACAAATGAAAACCACATAAATTATCAGGTGAAAATATAATATATGTTTTTAAAAGGATAAACAACATAACTGTTATAAAATGGATTTATTTATGAAAAATCCCATATAATAGTGAGATTAAAAAATAAACCATAAGGAAATTAATAAATTGTAGATCAAAATCCCAAAAAAATAGGAAACATAAATTGAGACATGAAATGGAAGGAATAAAGAGTAATTAATGATAATATGTATCAAAGGGGTGTTATAGGAACTATATACATAAATTTGTTTTTGATAATATAAAATATTTCTCAATTCACTAGAATTGAGAAGGATAACCCTTACCATGGAATAATTCATAGTCAGATTCATTATATTCCCCAAAATAAATTATTTTAAATAATTAAATAATTTGTTAAGAGTATTTTATGTTGTATTTCATTTTTAATGAAAATTTATTATCAAATGAAAAGAACAAATTTAATTATTCCAAATTGCATCAACAAAAAATATATTTTTCAGTAAATGTATCTGAAATTACATCATTATATTAACCATGAACAAATATTCGATAAAATGTTTCCAATATTTCATGAATTTTAATAATTAAATGAATATATTATTTAGTCAATATATATAATTTTGTAATATATATGAATGGATGTAATTGAAATTTTAAATAATTAATTCATGGAGGTGGTAGCCCGCAGACATGCATGAAGACTGTTTCATTTTACTATTTTTTTAATGAAGTCGAGACTCCAAAAAAATTAATATGTTGCTATATTTAATTATTTTTTTAAAAAATGAAAGAGTTCCCTGTTGACCTGAAAATATTAGTATTTTATGAAAAAAATATAAATCCATACACTAAGGAAGAAAAAATTATATATAAAATTAAAAAATTGATAAAATATATTTATCTCTTCTATAATATCAATAAGAAGAACACATAGTTCTCAAATAGGTTTCATGGGTAAAAGAATAAATATAAGGGTGATCAAAGACTATCTATAATGAGTTGCATAAAATTTAGTAAATAATAACATTATCAAGGAATAATTGATATGGGATGAATAAAAAATCAACATGAATCCCCGATCAATATAAAATTTGGGCATGCAATATCCCTATAAGATAATGAATAAAATGGATAATAATAATAAAATTTCTCATACCAATTAAAATAAATATTTCCAAAAATCAAAACTTTTTCACCAGAACTTTTAAAAAGACACAATAATGATTAGGATATTAGTGTACACTAATACCCATTGTTTTTTTCTCATGAGATCTAAAGATTCATCAAGAGGATATATAATTCTTCGCCACACACATCACCTGATTAATTCTTTTTCATTCACTAAAATAGTCAACATGAATTTTCATAACATTCCCAATGTAACCTCTAACTAAATAAAATAATGACTATCTATATAATAAAACATATTTAATACAAATTAATTCCCCATTAAAATCAATATTAATTGTTGATTTTTAATAGAGTAAACCATAATCAACATAAAAGTTTTGAGGAATTGTTAATGTTAATGGATGAACACTTGTCAAATAAATATAGTTATTAGGGTAAATTCAATGTGTTATTATATACATATAAGATAGTAATTGTTTTCAATATTTTTAATTGGTTGCAGACTGGAGAAATTCAAAAAACAAAATCATTCATCATGGTTTGTAAAGAGCATGTGAATATTCTAAAGCATATCTGGTGGGGATATCTAGTTAGTTGTGTTATCTTAGGAACAATCATTGTGCATATGGGTGATGATTGAGTTAATTATAAACAAAACATTTCACGGTGAATGTTCATTGATTACACTAGTCCATAAATGCATCCATATTATTGTATCTAAACAAGGATGTATTTTCTAGGAAACAATACAAACCGTTAAATTAATAAGACTTATAATGATTTTTACATCATAGAAAAGGTTGAGATTTCTTATTATTTTGTAACTATTCATTAAAAAAAATTTAGAATTGTAACTCCACTATGAAATAAATTTTTAGAGAGTTAGTTATAACAATATAGACACCTAAACCATTTATATTCCATTGGTGAAGTGGTCAAAATTATTCAATGGAATAATAAGAACATAGAAATTTGTATTATTTGGTGAATATGACATGAGTCCCAATGAATGAAATTTGAGACTTAAATTTCCTAAATATTTCATGGTTAGCACATTAATAATATGAAATATATGGGGGAAAAAAAGTTAATTAAAATTTCAGTAAATAAATGAATTTAATTATATAACTTCTCAGATAGTTTATATATACACAATATAAAGTAAATTAGGATCATAATACTAAACATGAATCAATATGCATAAATGTAGAGGGAAAACCCTTTCATCCGTTACTGAATAATGTGAACTTACTTTGATATCTTGTTTCACGATTACTGCTATTATATTAACTTAATTAATAAAATTAATTATATCCATTTTCATTTTAATTCCTCATAAATAGTAATTCAATATATAAATTCAAGCTATCTAAAACACGAATTGTTTATAGTTTTGATCATTGGTATTATTTTCTTAATAGGGGGTTTTATTCATTATTAATCATCTTTTCATCATTATATGGTCATTAGAGTTACAATATCGGGTTTTTCATTATTATATATGATGTTAAATATTCTTTTGATGAGTTTCTACTGATCTTCATTGATGAAAAAATAATTAACAAGTATGTTTTAGTGATTATTGATAATTGAAGGGTGTTCTCTTAATTTATTAAATAAATATGTATATAAAATAAAAAAATAAAAAATTATCTATTTACACATTTATATTATATTTTAAAATCAATTATTTTCCCAAACTAATTCATTATATAAATTCATATTATTATTCATGAATGTTGTTAAACCAACCCAAACATGAGCATATGATGATTTAATAAAGGGTAATGTGGTGGTTTTATTTAAATATAATTATTCTGGATGAATAATGAAATTATGATTTTTTGATATATCATAAATAGAATTTATTTAGAAGAAGAAGAAATGGATATGAAAATATTACATTAATTGAATAATTAATATTCCATTATCATGTTTATTTTAAAATATGGAATTAACAATGATCATCTAATAATCATATAAATAATATTATATCCAATGAGTGGTAAAAAAACATTAATGATGAAATAAAAATTAAATTTTCTATTTAAATAAACTCTAGGAACCATTAATGATGAGTAGTTATAAAAAAAATAATTTTGTTGCTTGTTGTGGCAGTAGTTTGAAGATACTCTAGAATGGCGATTGTGTTTTTCTTATTTGATGGGATAAATGAATATGAAATGAAAATAATATTAATTTATTAAAAATAATGAATATAAATTATACTAATATCAAATAATTAGTATGACTATAATAAATTTTTTAAAAAATTAATAAGAAAATATATATTTAGATAACAATACTCATATCATGGGCATCAAATTTCCATTAGAATTATTCTTGGAAATAAAGACCATATGATAATTTACGTGGAAAAGAAGTTCTAAACATCAATTATGATTCCTGGATGAGAAAATAATATGATTTACAAGGACACATTCAAATTGACGTTGATTAATTAAGTGGGGGTGGGGGGTATGTTAAACTTTCAAATGTGAAGAGAAGGGTATATTTAGGATTAACCCATACATTTTTAATAATGTAAAGTCACTATTCATGGGAAACAAACTAAAAAATAGTAAAATGTGGTGGCTAATGTGAGTGTTTCTATAAAGACTCTCCATTACTTCTTTTTAGATAACATCAACATTTTTAGGTCATCCAGTTCTGTTTTTTTTCTTTTAATGTAAATTTATTTTAACATTGTTATTAATTATTAAATATAGTAATTTGTTTCGGGGAAAATTCATATAGTAAAAATTTTATACTATTTATTTAAAAGTTTTTAAATAATTCTTTAATAGAATATTAATAAAGTCATGATATATCAATTCTAAAATAAACACAGCTAATCAAGTAAAAGTAGTTTTTAAAATAATAAGGTTATAAAAAATTATATTAATATATAAGAATAAATTTTACTGGATATTGATTTTAATCGAATAAACTAACTGATTACAGTATGAATAATTTATATTATGATTTCAACAAAATCCAAAAATAAATCTCAACTTGGACATGGTTTACTCAATAAAAAGACTATGTAATTTGTTTTATTAAATTACATTTTAATTCAATCAAATAAATTAGGAAATAAACTTTATAATCATAATTAAAATTATAAAATTCAAAAAATCATTCATTAAATGCATATTTTATTAAATAAAACGTTTTAAAATTTTTTATGCATAGATTTAAGTGCATTAATAAGAGTCATAGTTTTGAAAAAATATAATTTTCACAATTCAACAAAAACCCAATATTTTTAAAAAACTTGAAATTTCATCATAATATAATATCATTATAATGAATTAAAAAAATAATTTTATTTTTTCAACTTATAAATCTGATTTTTTCAAAAATATCAATTCAATAAACTCAATAATATAGAACCTTTACAGTGTGGTAGTCTAGGATATGATGATTACTTGTTATACTAGGGTCTCAAAAATTACATCTGCATCCCATAAATAATTTCAGGCCTAAAATTTTAATATATATTAAATATATAACAACTTCATATTTTCCTTCTTCATGTATTATTTAAGAGTAAATTTTTTTTATTTTAGTTGTTTAATTCTCTAAATTACTTTCACTAATCATGTTTTCAGATTTTGCAACACTTATTGTCAACCGTTATAATTATAGGAAGGCTCTTCATTATTAAAAATGAAGGGATCCAATTATCTTCCATCCTATGTGGTCATATTTATTAGATATGAAATTTATTTACTTAACATGGAAACATGATCTATTTATTGTTCATTATAATGCTTAGGTGCCATATTCCATCAGTAATATATAACTATGATTAATTCCTATATTTCAAAATGAACAATGTTCCACTGGTATATATTCACCTTTTCACCAATCATTCAATTACCTTCGATGGATAATACTTAAAAAATATATTAACCCCAACCAAAAATTTTATTTTCTACCTTGAATTATCAACATAATATTTTTTAACTCTCATATTCTTTAAAATAATACTTGTTATTCAATACATTAACATAAATATCTTCCTCAATCACTGGACCAAATAGAATTATTTATCAATATTATTCCCAATAAGTTGGTTAATGAAACTTATTTCCATAAAATTATTCTTATTATGACATATATATGCAAGAGTGGAAGACACTATTTAAAACATTATACCCAATGATGATAATAATCCCATATACTATGTAAATTAATAGATCAAGATCATACCATGTTTTTCAATGACGGAAAAATACTTTTAGATTATCCATCATTTTGGGGATTATAATTAGTGATTAAATGAATGACAATGTAAGGATAACTTTGTATAATCAACAAAAATTAAAATGTGAATCTATGATCATGATCAGATAAAATCCATAGAGGCTACCCTTCATGATTAATGATTTCATTAAAATAGTTCCAGGAAACAAATTGAGGGATTAGATATTATATTATTGATTAGAAATGAATAAAAATATAATATGATCAATGATGATCCATATAATATCTTTTTTTCATGGGTATTTGGGAGTACAAGGAAACATTAGATTGTATAATTATTCCAAATCAATAAATGTATAGAAAGAGGCTACATGAATATATTAGGACGATACTTTTTAAATTTTACATATTATAATTATAATTATTTGAACTCATATTTTACAATTTCCTTATACATTCCATACCATTATAACCTTTCTCTTTAATCTATATACATCATTATTCTAGAAGGGTGTAACTGTAAATTTGAGTAATAAACATCATCTATAAAATTCTTGTTCATCTTTGTTATTAATGGAACATATAGCATCTTTTGAAACATTAACACTCGTTCTCATATGAATAATCCATTCAATTTAACTTCATTTACTACTTTAATCATACTTTGTATATTCTCATTATCCATATATCAATTATACAATTTTTTTTAATAAGGATTGTTTATAAAATAAATTTAAATGAAATTATGGTCACTCATTCCTATAAAAAAACTATATCCATATTTACTAAATCACTATATAAAAGGTCCATTTAAAAAATTTAACATATTCAAAACTGCATTTCCCACCAACTCAATTACCCATCGACCATATATAACTTTTGAGGGTGGTAGTGTATCAATAAATTAGGGTCTTTGAGTAGTTTTAATCATATTGATAGCATTATATTGTGTTCTATATGAGATAAGATTTAGTTAAAGATCTTATTTTCCTTATATATATAACAACTTTCACCATAAAGGTAGTGTGTTCATATTTTAAAATAAAATAATATCCATTACAACTAAAGATCTTATATTGGAAAATAATGTTTATTTATTTTAAATTCCATTGATTCATAGGTATTTACCAATATATGTCTGAATAAGGACACAACAATGTATTTTTTATTGTATCACATTATATTACAAATCCACCATTTCTAATTGTTAAACATAATAGAGATCAATTAGTCTGTATCTTATTCAATTACTCAAAAAAATATTTATATTTCTTTGAAAATTTGACTTTGAATCCTATACACATTAACTTGGTTGATGGGATGGCCTGCTAGGAAAATTCTTGGAAGAACCATTTATAGTATCCTGATAAAACTAGAAATTTTTGGATCTCATCTATGTTCATCTAAATTGGATATTCATTGACTGCTACTATCATTTCAGGGTAAACAGATAATCCATCCATATTGACAACAAATGAAATAAATTAGTCCTAGTTTACCTAAAATATATATTTAATATAATCTCACTTTAATTTTATTTTTATGGTCACTTGATTTATTTGAAGATAAATCTCATGATATTCATAGTTATTAGAGTTTATTGAGATAATTTTAATGAACAACACAAAAATGTTTTCAATATAATCAATTAATACTATATTAATCAGATTAATAAATAAATAAGATGTATTAGTCTATCCAAAAGACACTACCATAAACTCCTAATTTCCATACCTCGTATGAAATTATGACTTTTTAGTAGTTTTTTAACTCCCTAGCTAATAATAAATAATAGAAATTTTAATATTTACTAAGAGTAGGCTCTTTTAAGTTGATAAAATAAATCATCAATACGTAGTAAAGGATATTTATTCATTATATTAACTGATCTAATCTCTCTATAGTCACAGAATTGACTCATAGAACTGTATTTATTTTTCATAAATTAAACAAGGGATCCCAAAAGAAAAAAACAGGGGAGTGTAAATCTATTACCACACAATTTTTCTAGTTGTTTCATTAACTACATAAACTCCATTGGTTCTATTATATTTGGAGTGTGAGATGTTGAACATACATCCAGAATCTAGTTAATGGATAAATTAGAATTATGCTGTATTGGATTACCAGGTAATTTCTATAAAAAACAGCAGTGAATATTTTTTATTATGGGTAAATACTCAATTCTTCATGATATCTTGCTTATCCATTGATGATTTTTAATCATATTCCATTCCCATAATTTCATTATGGAGATCTATAGGGGTGATTATGATATGTTTTTTATGATGATGGTTCCCCTATAAACATAATATATTCCCCCTCATCTTCAAAAATAATAATCTTCTTCTCTAGGAAATGACTGTTGTATCACAATTTTAAATCCAATATCAACTAATGATCACACCATATTAAACCATCACTATAATAACCATGTATTATAATAGGGGGATCCCTATAATAATAATTGAAACATCATGGAAAATATTTTTTGCAATACGATTCTCACTTTGAGACTTAATTAATAAACTCATAAATGGGGTTCTAGGGAAATATATAGTTTTTTACATATATAGAATATAAAAAATAGTGAGATCATCTGGAATCCCAGAATACATTAATTAAATATGAGGTTATTATCAATGTACCTAAAAACATCATTAAGATCTTAAACCTTTTTTATGATAAACACAACATCTTACCATTTATGCCTAGGACTTTTCTAAGGTAAATTCGGTTAACGTTTAGGGAATTGGTTTTCATAATGACCCTTAATATTAAATATAATGAGATTAATATTGTTTTATTCTTTCATTATATTTCATTCAGGATTTTGATGAACTCTTTATTTCCACTTGTGAAATACTCATGATAAGTTTCTATAGGACCCATAGACTTTCTTCCAACATTTATCACATAGAGGGAATCTAATCGATCCATTCCCCACTTTACAATAATAATATTCCTGTCATTATCATCTAACCTCTCATTCTCTTGATTTCCATTGAATTCTATACATCCTAGTGAAATAATTTTATATCTTAATAGAACTTTAGACTATATTCACATATGATGAATTGTTCTGAGAGACCAACCCTCTTGAAGGCACAACTTTAACCAATTAAAGAAAAAAATTGTGTTTTTCTGGTTATGTTTAATGTCTAAAACATGTATAGATAAAATTTATGGTTATATTTATACTCATAAAAATGTTCATCCACCATTTGTATAAGATTGAGGAAGAACCATTCCATTTCGTCTATTTTTACTAGAGGTAAGTATTTTTCATAAAATACATTCATAAATCTCACATTACATTAAATTTAAATTATTTTCATATTTATTATTTTGAATTTGTGAAAAACATAATTGACATATCCTTAATAATGATAGACCTCCATGTAGATTTGTTTTATTTCAATATATCCAAAAAAGAAAATTTTCTTCCAATTGGACATGATTCATTGTTTATCTAATGTTGATTAATTGTTCTATTGAATGATTGTGGTTGTTATGGAATGAATTTATCCAAAAGCATTATACATTATTTTAGATTAATTGTTCTCTCTAAGGAGGTGAAATTTTTTTCATAAACGGTTTCAAATTAAATAATAATAATATTATTTCATTAGGATTAACTTCATATTCATTGAATTTTTTATTAGAAAAATTTCTATATTGAATTCATGTGTTTATATAGTTATACTTATTTTTATTAGTATCAATGTTTATTCAATCGCAGTCACAGAATTCAATATAGATATTCAATTGTAAAATAAAATGCCTATTTTTTCTTATAGAGAATTATGTATAAGTCATTTTGGTAGTTCATATAGCTTTTTTATCTAACTGGGTTCCAGAAAATTGAGTTCCCAATGTTCTAACTACAAATTATCTGATACCAACTAAAACATACATAAATATAAAAACCAATATCCAATAGTTCCAAAAATTTATTTTTATATAATAAAATAGTTATGATAGGATCCAGTATCATAATTTACTTTGAAATCTTGGAACATATATCAAATACATTTGAAAAAAATAATATTTATCATGAACACATTATGAGAACATAATTATCTATCATGTCATATACTTTAATATTACACATATTTTCCCTCATGGTTTCATGAGTAATTGAATAATATAAGGGTGATCTCAGATACTCAATATGATTTTGAATAAAATAGAAGATATCCTTATATAAATATGGAATAAGTTATTTCGTAAGAATAAATAATCAACCGAAAAAAAAGTAAATTAATCATGAGGCCATTCCATATCCATAAAAATAAATAAAAAAATATAATATAATTATAATAGTTTTCATACTGAGGTAATTGATAATGACTAAAACTGAAAACATGTATTCAAGTACTTGTTCCAAGACACTGTATTAATATAGAGAGAGTTATACAGCAAAACCAATGTTTTTTTGTTTCATGATTTATTCGATACATCAAGGGGACACATAATTATGAGCCCTACTATTAACTAAATTATGTCCAAATAAAACAAAATAAGAGTATACAATACATTTTATACCACTATCGATGGCATATATGAATGAATATCAACAATTTTATCTATATAGTGACCAATATGGAAAATAAATACCTCCCCAATAAAAACCAAAATGTTGATGTCGATTAGAATATCCCTGAATACACTATTATTCTATATGATATTTCCAATGTAATTGTATACACCTTAATAAAATAAATATAGTGGTGATGATGTAATAAAATTATTGGATAATCTATGTATGATTTAAATTTGGAAGAGTAGTTTTCATTCATATGAGATAAAGGAAGTGGGAGGAAAACAATTCATTATGAATACTATTGTGTCTGTGAAATTAAAAATCATATCTCTTAGGAGTGCCTAGTTATGTGCGTAGTTTTAGGCCCCCATGTTTAGCATCATGGCCATAATTTATTCAGTTCTCAAACATAAACAATTATGGGTGATTAATTCATGGTTTATCAATTCCAATTCCACATCCACTTTATAGTATCTATAATGGGATATTTTTACAATGAAACTACACATACCCTTACTTCACTATAAACAATTATAATTTTTACACCACATTAATGTTTGTTTTAGAATAGTTTTGTTTACACTTCAATCAAATGAATATAAATGGGTATATATATATATGAAATACTATTAAATTTCATGGATAAAATAAAAATAATTTCTTCATTTTTATTTAATCAGTATTAAAATTGAAAATGTTACTAATTAGAACATGATTCCAAAAGAATTAACCTTTTGAAGGAAGAGGCCCACTTATATAAGGATTATAAATTCAATAAAAAATTATGAATTATAGGGAAAAATATTGATATTCAAATACCAAAAATAAATAATTTTACGTATATAACATCTAAAATTTGAATTATATACACTATATAATTTAATTTAATTTTATAATAATAAAAATTTATGAAATATAATAATTTCAAAAAATAAAAACCATAAATCTTATCCTCTTTTCAATGAATATATTTTATAATTCTTTATCACAAAAATATAATTCATAATCATGTAATTGATGGCATTACCCACATTCATTTTCATTTATTGAAATCATACATATTCATTATCTATATGAATTATACATATATTCCACATCAGTAGTTTATAGTATTTATTATTTGTACTTGTTTCATAATATTCATATTAGTATTCATTATTCATCCAATTTCAGTCATTAAAATTTTAGTAAATTTAAAATTTGGTATTCATAAAAATTATTTATGATTTTTCATATATTTTTTTGTTTGTTTTACTCTTTATCCTCGATGATGTAATCTATAAGAGGCATGTTTTGAATATTTGTGAAGATCAAATAGTGTTTTTAATATATGAAATAAATATTTATATAAAATCCATATAATAATAAAATAATATTTATTTACACATTAATATTATACATTATCTATAATTTAGTTACCGTAGTCATTCAATATATAAACTTGCAGTATTGCACATGTATTTTGTCAAACCAAGCCAAATATTAGAATAACCTTGTTTAATGAAAGATTATACGGTAATTGTATTGAAATATCAATATAATATAATAATATTGATTTATTTAGTGTTTATTGTTATGATTTACCATAATTAGAAAGAAATTAAAATACCAATTAATGGCCAGTAAAAAAATTTAAAATTTCAGAAAACAAAATCCACTTGGCACACTTATTTTTAATGTCTGAATTAATGATGATTGTTAATTGATAATATCATCCCTAATTTTTCATTTTTTCACATAAAACCATAATTATATCACAAATAATATATTTAATCGTTAAATCTATACTATGAGACAACAGTGACGGGTGGCGATGAAAAATTAATTTAAATTATCTAGACGGAGGTAGTCTTCTTGTACGCATGAACAATGATTGTTTTTCTTAATGAATGGGATATACAAATAAAAATGATAATTCCCATTAATATAGTAAAACTTCGGTATATAATTGATAATAATATCATTACATTAGTGCAAAAACTGAAAATTTGAATGATGTTAATTAATTTTATATGATATGTTGTTCATAATACTCATATTGAGGAATTGGAATTATGCATAGCATTATCCTTTGAAATGAAATTTGTATTCCAACTAATGGTTACAAAAATAGAGTTTCGATGATATTTTTTAAAGGAATGTTAATCTTGATGTCTGGGTATAATACTCATTAATTAGTGAAGATAAAGGTATTATTTAAAGTAACCCATAAATTATAACAATTCAATGTTATTTTTAGGGGAAAATAGGAATAAATTAATAAAAAAGGAGGTTTTGTGGCTTCATGTCAACAAATACCTCAAAAATATTCTTTTGGGATACATTTGGTTTTGTATGTTTTATTATATTAAAATTTAAACATTCACCTCAATTTAATTTGAACATGGAAATTAATTTATATATTTTGTAATTAATTTTAGTTAAAAAATTAATATTGAATGTTTTCTAACGAATTAAATTTTCAAAAAAAATTAAAATAATTTATCACGTAAAATATTTTAATGCATGAAATGTTAGATCTATAATAAACAAAAATAATTTAATAAAATTAGTTTTTTGAAAAATATTATTTTTATAATTTAAATTTATATACTTGATAAAATTATCTTTGATATTTATTTTAATATCATAAATAGATTTATTATAATATAAATAAAATTTATGAGGCCTTTGAGGAATTAAAAAACTAAATCTCACCTTGAAAAATCATGATTCAATCAAAAGAATCAAAACTATTTTTATTGCAGTAACATTTTTATTAATTATAAAAATATTTGACATAGGATTTTTATGATCAAATAATATTTTAAAAATCATAATTAGTTTACATAAATGATTATTTTATTACTTCAATAGATTTGTGTTTTTGATTATATTTCTATATCCTTGTGATGTCATAAGAGTTGCTATTTTTTTACAAAAATGTTATTTGTAATATTCAGCTAATTATCAATTATTATAGAAAAACCAAAATATTTTATTTATTTAAATTATAATAATTATTAATTTAATAGTTATGGTTTCTAAAAAAATATTGATGTTTAGAAATTCAAATTTGAATTATACTATTAATAATGGCTCTTTAGACTGTGATAGTTCTAGATTTTTTATTTACTTGCAATTTTGCGGTATTAAGTCATAAAAATTATATAATGATTAATATTTATAAAAGAATATTTATATCATATATATATATATATGAACTAAATCTATACTTATTAACATACTTGAATAATTTAAATGAAATATAAATTAATTTTATTTGTTGAGGTGGTAGTCCACACAAATGCAATTGCAGTGGTATCATTATATAATGGATGGGTGGTTAAGTGGTAAGAAAATATTTTATCAAAAATTAGTCATAATTATTTAATTAAATTAATATAAATAATAAAAATTTATATTTATAATGTACCATGAGAATTGGTGTTGAAAAATGGTATAAAACACTTCCTAGGGGTGGTGGTCTACACATACACACGAGCATAGTTTTAATCTTTTATCGAATGGTGATTATAAAGATATTAATCATTACATATAATTAATAAAATCTAAATATAAAGGTTATAATAATTTCAATATAGTTTATGTATACAAAAAATATTAAGGATGTTAAGGATTAAATAAATTAAATGGATTTAGTTCAAGCAATTATCATGTCATTGGGTTATGTCATTTAGATTATACACTATATGTAACGCCCCGACCCCAGTTACCCAGAGTCGGTGCATTATTACATAACATTGGCATGATCACAAGAAAGATCAAATCTCGAAAGACCGATTGGTTTAGTAGCCTTGGAAACACTAGATATATTCATAAGTTTTACATTACATCATAAAATGAAAAACTACTACAACAACATAATGTTTCCACAATCCACACTATTAACCCCTCATAAAATCCCTGCAGGTCATTCATAACTTACTTCTTCACATCCTGGGAAAAATAAAACATAGAAAAGGGGTGAGCTCAAATGCCCAGTAAGGATAACAATATAGCGGAAACTTTCAAAATAAGCGTAAACATTTAAGGCAATGAATTACTAAAACAAAAGCCTTTTAAACTTGAACTTCAACATAGTATGGCAAAAGTAAAATGAAATAATGCCATTTACTTGTTCACATGGATATTCTACTAATCGAATAATCACATGCAAAATCAATAACCACTTTCATAATGTTGGAATGCATAATGCCAGACTATCATAACTACATATCCAAGGCCTCGTGCCAAGACTACAAATAAGATTTTGTCAAGGCCTTGTGCCAAGACACTAGTTTGTCTCATGAGACCTACCGATGCATCGAGGAGCTATAGCGGGCTCCACCCGTCACTTATTAAGTCCAATGCATTCCCATATGAAAAGGTTTAAACATAACATAAACATTCGTATTAAAACTAGCATACGAAATGTCAATAATTTCACCATAAACTATGAATGGTATAAAAATAGCACATCCATAGTCAAACATATCACAAAACCTTCAATACAATATAGAAGTTTTGTATCATAATAAATCAACTTCAAATAATCTTAAAATCCGTCAAAGGATGTTGACATAGATGAAATCAAAATTCTTTTTAAAGAAATATCTCCCTTTATTTTGAAATCATTTAAGATCCATATAAAATAAAACATTTTCTTTGAAAATATTCTTATAAGCTTCTAAGTAAAGCTTTGAAGATTTTATAACGGCGTAAAATAACCGCACCCGCCGTATAAGTTAAAAAAACATTCTTACCTCAATTCTGTCGAAAAGGTTAAAAAGGACCTTGTTTTGAAAACGACGGAAAGATTCCTTTATAAACCTCTTATAAAAAGTCAAACAAGGGTATAAATGACTTTAACCCATATTCTTGTAAATAGTAAAAATGTTTTGAAATACATTTTTAAGAAACATGGATGTGGTTGATAAAGATATCCCAGTAGATTATTACGTATAAACAACCTCGGATAATGAAGAGATTGGGAAATAAACCCTTACCTTGTACTTTTCCTTGGTTGGGGTAGGTTAACCTCCTGTATAATGGTGAAATAATTGTTATTAAATTATACAATAATCATATATATTAATATGATATCATATATGATCTTTTAACATTGATTTGTTAATAATATCTTAGAATTATCGTTGTTTCGGGTGTTAACTTACTCATTTTATTTATATGTTTTGTTACATAAGCCATGGTTGTTGTATCTTATTCATATCCATAATGATATCTAGTCCTTAAAAATCATTTTTAAATCATCAAATGATAATTATACTTGAATGGTTACGATGGAGAATAAATCTCATCGCGTTCGTGGAGACGGTAGTCCGTACGTACGCACGAGCGACAATATCATTCTTTTGATATTAAAATAATATATAAATGAATGGTATATCATATATACATAATCATTAACATGTTATATTTATTATTTACATGAGTTACACATCATTATTATACCCATCCAAATAATATTATATTGAATAACAATTACACCACGACGTGGAGACGGTAAGCCGTACGTACGCACGTATGGTGACATGTTATTCAAAGGGTGGATAGAATACTGAATATGGTTGTACCATACTTATAATAACATCACAGTATATGTGAGATACTGGAGTTATTATTTTAGAATGGTAAGAACAAAGGAAGAAGAAGTGGAAGAAGAAATGAACTTAGAAAAGGGTGGTGAAATCATTACCTCTTCTTCGGGTTCTTCCTTTTGATTTGATCAAAAGGGCTCCTTAGGTTGGCTTTCTGATCAAACTAAGGCCTCTAGGTTGTAGTGAGGGATGTTGGGAGAGTATTTGGGCAGAGTTTGGCCGAACCAAAAGGCTTTAGAGGTGTGAATAAATGAGAAGGAGGAGTGCCCTTTTATAAGAGGGGTGAGGGGCACCTTTGGAAAAGCTAGAAATATTAATTTATATTAAATTCATATTCGGTTTCTAAAGGCTCCAAAGTTGATTATTCAAAGGTTAATGTGGGGATAGGTCTAAAACCACTCAACCAATAGAATATAGACAGGTTTGGGTACTTATATTAACCTTATCTTTAAGTATTAACTCTAAGTTAATTAGTTTCACTTTTACAATGTCTCTTTGTATTTTTATATAATATGGTTAATAAACTTACTATATACATCCAAGAGACCCCCAAGTGGTCCATTAATGATGAAACTATCATGATATAAGTCTCTTGGCTGAACCTTAGATTTTTAGGAATTTAATATCAATTAATAATATAATATTTGTTTTAAGAACTCTTTTATGTCAATTTTGACACTATTCAATAGTTGATTTTTGTGAAACTCATAAATGATTGATTACTTAGAACAAAGTCAATTAAATCAATCCTAATATATCATATTATCCTAGAAAATTAGTTTAATTCATTAAAAGTTTCATATTTTATTTTTTTGGGTATTTATAATATCAATTAATTTAATTTTTCACTATTATAGTAATTACTGCATCATCATTGTGTCATAAATAAAATAACTTATTTAATGTCTAAAAATTATAAATAAACTATAATTATGTAGGAAATCGTTTTAGCTTTCTAATGAATATTTATAATCTAAAATCCAACTTATATAACCCTATGTAACAATTGTTTTGCTAAAAGATATATGCTTGTGTCATTTTTGTATTCATTTTAACTTAATTAAAATAAAGTGTCATTATCACTTACAAGTGGATCAATGGGGTCCCAAAATAGACCCAAAGATGCCCATGGTCGACCATGTATCAACCAATAGGGTTAAGACACGTTTTAGGGTAATTTAGTATTATTATAATATTATTTTTTAACCCTTATTTACCGGATTTACCCTTAACCATGGAAAATAAAATATTTACCGCAGTAATTATTCAAAATGTCTAAAAATAAAAGTTACCTATTTACACAATTTGAACATCCTAATTCCAAATATGGAATCCATTTTTCTAAATTCAAAACACAGAAGTGGCAGAAATTAATTTAAAATTAATTCCCGCTGTCAAAACAAAAAGCGTGTTTTTAAGAGATAATAACTATCAAAAGATTGACACTCGTTTATGTTCGGTTTAATTGTAAAATTATGTCCAATGACCAACATTATATTAAATGGTAAAAATATATTCTAAATATACTTTAAAACCACTCAAATTCATAATTTATCACTATTAATTATTTTGATTAAAAAGTTGTTTTTAATTAAAATTTAGTAATTTTCACTATTCATCAAAATATGAAAGTTATCCGAAATGTACCAAAATTTCACCTTAGGCTAAATTCGATATTCCGAATCCAAAAATGAATTCCATTTTCAAATATAAAATATATATAATTTCAAAAAGTAGGTATTACTATTCATAACGGCTAGTTTGATTAGTTATGGTGTGTTAGAACTCGGTGTTGCGTACAACACACGCTATCACATTATTCAAAGAGAAGCGTACCGTAGAAGCTTGGGATGTTTCATTTTAAATTTTTGATGTCCCCATTTAGTCAAAAAGTTTAAAATATAGTATTTAAAAAGGGTTCACTATTAAAGTTGATAAAAGTGCAATACTGAAAATGAATTTGTTCTTGCATTATATCTAAGAAACTCATAATATGGATTCTAAAATTATAAGGATTATATAAAGTTTAAAATTTAGATAATACTATTTATAACCTCTTTTGAATGGCTTTTTTTTTGTAAGTCATGGTGTGATTGAACTCAGTGTTGCGTGTAGTGCAAGTTATTGAATTATTTTGAAGAAATAACACACTATGAAATCTTGGGGTGTTACATTCTCCCCTCCTTCAATAAATTGCGTCCTCGCAATTTGAAATTGTTCGTCGAAAATAAATGGTTGAAAATAGAAAATATATTTGTGGGAAAACCCACATCGGAAATTGGGTTACTAAAATTTAGTCTTAATATGAGGAAAAGAGAAATGAAAGGGTCACCACCAAATTATGATCTTGATTAGAAGAACATTGGTGGCAATTAGAGACATATAATTGGAGGAAAAACGTAAATATTTATAGGTAGTGATTGAGGTCATCAATCACAAAAAAGTATAAAATTGAGGTCCTTAAACTCATCAATCTCTGATGATTTGAAGTACCATCGGTTCAACAAAATATAGGGTATTGGGATAACACATTTTTGACGTTTCAAAATATCTTAGTTGAAATCCCACATCGAAAAATGAATTAATGAGGCCTCTATTTAAAATAAAGAGTGGAAAGTATGAAGATTACCGAAAATAACACATACTAGGGTTCCATGTAAGAAAATATGGATATGGAAGAAAAATCTAACCATCAATTACCTGATGAAGAGTGGTAGAGAACATGGCTATGAAAAGGCCAACAATCCCAAAGCCATAAATTAGTGATGATTTAAGGTACCATCTAGGAAAACATTTTTGTTCTAAGTTGCTTTTCTTAATATTGAGGAATTTATTTATGAGATTGGCTAAGATCATAAGGAGATATACTTACTTTATAATTAGAGTTTTATCCATTAATAAATTTCTACCACAAACTCATCTTTCACTCTAAAAGATAATAGAATGTAAAAAAAATTCTATTTACACTATTCGTATAGGGTTCCAAAATAAACGAATTTATAATTCATCTAAAAGATCTTTTAAAAAAAACTACATTATTTAATCCAGGACATCTCGTGGGCCAGTGGTAGGTGATACACCCTTGTCGCCATTCGGTTGCGGGTTCAAGTCTCGCAGCCTTGCCGGACGCGACGGGTTGCCGCCCGACCTCCGGGTTGTCCTTTTATGGCAATCCAAAATAATCCAAACTAGAACTATCCAAAATACATCTTTCCAAACTCACAGTCCAACATTTATAAGGAAGGTAAACATAATATAGATCCTTTTTACCCCGCAATATCATATAAATACCTTCATCTTGTATTCTTTTAATAAACTGAAACATCTTGAATTACCATATTCCTTATTGATTACATTCATGCTCCCCTATTCCATATAGAATGCTGGATATACTTCATTAATCCAAAAATGTTTTAAACCCCAACAATGATGGAATATACAAATCATTAATCAGCTTCAAGGTATTCAATAATATCTAATATAATTTATCCAAATAAATCATATATTATTCTAAAATCACTACCTCAGTATCAGAACTATATTATGATTTATCATTCTCTCAACCATATATTTTCCAAAAATTTATCCTGCTATTGAGTCAGTTTTCTTTGTTCCACACAATCTCAAGTCCTTAATGAAATAGTACTGCAGTACAATCCTTATATACTCCATGATTATTTTAACAAGTACATTGTTGATACAACACTCAATTGACATAATCAACATAAGAACTCTAATCATCCCTCTTCATCTGTGGTAGTATCATAACATGATTATTATCCAATAGCATCATTTGCGGCATAGTCTGATGACTGGGACATAGGTTCGCGTAGTGTCCAAACTCCTTGCAAATGAAGCATTGTACATTTGAAACCATTTTCTTACCCTTGCAGTCACGTACTTTGTGCCCTTTTCCTCCACACTTATAACAAACTCCCATTCCTTTCAGGCAAGTTCCAGGGTGTTTCTTTCCACAGTTACCACATATGGTAAAATTCTTCTTTTCCCTCTTCCCTTTATCCATCTTTCTCTCTTCCATCTTTTTCTTCTCTTGCTTCCCTTCAAACCCATAGGACTCAGTAAACTCTTTACTTATCTTATCAACACATGATATTATTTCTTCATATGATGATAATACATGGGAGACTATTTCTCTTATCAATTCTAGCTTAAAACCATGAAAGATATGATCCTTCCTTCTCTTTGGATCATGTGCATTTCTGGAGTTCTCATTCCTTCTACTGGGCGCCATTTCTAAACAATGGCATAAACTAGATCAGTTTATGAATCAAAATACATAATCCCATACTTATAAAACACTTAACATAAATTGAAATATTTATGGATATAATCCATAATCATAAAAATGTTTTCTTTGAGGAAGTATATACTCATAAACCCTTCATAATGATTTGTAAAGAAAATGAGAGTTATCCTAAGCATATCCCCCGGGAGTGTCGTAACCAAGAGTGCAGTAAGGCCCGTTGTCGTGCACCAGTTCCCGTTTGAGTCTAGCTCAAAGCGGTGTTTTCGGTTTTTACCCCTAGGTACATCTGTGCCAGAGCCGCCTCTACCTGCTCGTATCCAGACAGGGATGTATTGCTCGGAAAACTCACAAAATCTCTACAATACCAAAATTCTAGGAAGTTCTTCTATACTAATCCTCAAAGTTCATCTTAGGTCTACGTGCTCTAATCAGAGTTTATCTAAATCTAGCTTCCAAGGTTTGTACTAAACTTCCTCTGATACCAACTGTAACGCCCTGACCCCAGTTACCCAGAGTCGGTGCATTATTACATAACATTGGCATGATCAAAAGAAAGATCAAATCTCGAAAGACCGATTGGTTTAGTAGCCTTGGAAAGACTAGATATATTCATAAGTATTACATTACATCATAAAATGAAAAACTACTACAACAATATAATGTTTCCACAATCCACACTATTAACCCCTCATGAAATCCCTGCAGGTCATTCATAACTTACTTCTTCACATCCTGGGAAAAATAAAACATAGAAAAGGGGTGAGCTCAAATGCCCAGTAAGGATAACAATATAGCGGAAACTTTCAAAATAAGCGTAAACATTTAAGGCAATGAATTACTAAAACAAAAGCCTTTTAAACTTGAACTTCAACATAGTATGGCAAAAGTAAAATGAAATAATGCCATTTACTTGTTCACATGGATATTTTACTAATCGAATAATCACATGCAAAATCAATAACCACTTTCATAATGTTGGAATGCATAATGCCAGACTATCATAACCACATAGCCAAGGCCTCGTGCCAAGACTACAAATAAGATTTTGTCAAGGCCTTGTGCCAAGACACTAGTTTGTCTCATGAGACCTACCGATGCATCGAGGAGCTATATCGGGCTCCACCCGTCACTTATTAAGTCCAATGCATTCCAATATGAAAAGGTTTAAACATAACATAAACATTCGTATTAAAACTAGCATACGAAATGTCAATAATTTCACCATAAACTATGAATGGTATAAAAATAGCACATCCATAGTCAAACATATCACAAAACCTTCAATAAAATATAGAAGTTTTGTATCATAATAAATCAACTTCAAATAATCTTAAAATCCATCAAAGGATGTTGACATAGATGAAATCAAAATTCTTTTTAAAGAAATATCTCCCTTTATTTTGAAATCATTTAAGATCCATATAAAATAAAACATTTTCTTTGAAAATATTCTTATAAGCTTCTAAGTAAAGCTTTGAAGATTTTATAACGGCGTAAAAAAACCGCACCCGCCGTATAAGTTAAAAAAACATTCTTACCTCAATTCTGTCGAAAAGGTTAAAAAGGACCTTGGTTGGAAAACGACGGAAAGATTCCTTTATAAACCTCTTATAAAAAGACAAACAAGGGTATAAATGACTTTAACCCATATTCTTGTAAATAGTAAAAATGTTTTGAAATACATTTTTAAGAAACATGGATGTGGATGATAAAGATATCCCAGTAGATTATTACGTATAAACATCCTCGGATAATGAAGAGATTGGGAAATAAACCCTTACCTTGTACTTTTCCTTGGTTGGGGTAGGTTAACCTCCTGTATAATGGTGAAATAATTGTTATTAAATTATACAATAATCATATATATTAATATGATATCATATATGATCTTTTAACATTGATTTGTTAATAATATCTTAGAATTATCGTCGTTTCGGGTGTTAACTTACTCATTTTATTTATATGTTTTGTTACATAAGCCATGGTTGTTGTATCTTATTCATATCCATAATGATATCTAGTCCTTAAAAATCATTTTTAAATCATCAAATGATAATTATACTTGAATGGTTACGATGGAGAATGAATCTCATCGCGTTCGTGGAGACGGTAGTCCGTACGTACGCACGAGCGACAATATCATTCTTTTGATGTTAAAATAATATATAAATGAATGGTATATCATATATACAGAATCATTAACATGTTATATTTATTATTTACATGAGTTACACATCATTATTATACCCATCCAAATAATATTATATTGAATAACAATTACACCACGACGTGGAGACGGTAAGCCGTACGTACGCACGTATGGTGACATGTTATTCAAAGGGTGGATAGAATACTGAATATGGTCGTACCATACTTATAATAACATCACAGTATATGTGAGATACTGGAGTTATTATTTTAGAATGGTAAGAACAAAGGAAGAAGAAGTGGAAGAAGAAATGAACTTAGAAAAGGGTGGTGAAATCATTACCTCTTCTTCGGGTTCTTCCTTTTGATTTGATCAAAAGGGCTCCTTAGGTTGGCTTTCTGATCCAACTAAGACCTCTAGGTTGTAGTGAGGGATGTTGGGAGAGTATTTGGGCAGAGTTTGGGCGAACCAAAAGGCTTTAGAGGTGTGAAGAAATGAGAAGGAGGAGTGCCCTTTTATAAGAGGGGTGTGGGGCACCTTTGGAAAAGCTAGAAATATTAATTTATATTAAATTCATATTCGGTTTCTAAAGGCTCCAAAGTTGATTATTCAAAGGTTAAGGTGGGGATAGGTCTAAAACCTCTCAAACAATAGAAGTTAGACAGGTTTGGGTACTTATATTAACCTTATCTTTAAGTATTAACTCTAAGTTAATTAGTTTCACTTTTACAATGTCTCTTTGTATTTTTATATAATATGGTTAATAAATTTACTATATACATCCAAGCGACCTCCAAGTGGTCCATTAATGATGAACCTATCATGATATAAGTCTCTTGGCCGAACCTTAGATTTTTAGGAATTTAATATCAATTAATAATATAATATTTGTTTTAAGAACTCTTTTATGTCAATTTTGACACTATTCAATAGTTGATTTTTGTGAAACTCATAGAAGATTGATTACTTCGAACAAAGTCAATTAAAGAAATCCTAATATATCATATTATCCTAGAAAATTAGTTTAATTCATTAAAAGTTTCATATTATATTTGTTTGGGTATTTATAATATCAATTATTTTAATTTTTCACTATTATAATAATTACTGCATCATCATTGTGTCATAAATAAAATAACTTATTTAATGTCTAAAAATTATAAATAAAATATAATTATGTAGGAAATCGTTTTAGCTTTCTAATGAATATTTATAATCTAAAATCCAACTTATATAACCCTATGTAACAATTGTTTTGCTAAAAGATATATGCTTGTGTCATTTTTGTATTCATTTTAACTTAATTAAAATAAAGTGTCATTATCACTTACAAGTGGATCAATGGGGTCCCAAAATAGACCCAAAGATGCCCATGGTCAACCATGTATCAACCAATAGGGTTAAGACACGTTTTAGGGTAATTTAGTATTATTATAATATTATTTTTTAACCCTTATTTACCGGATTTACCCTTAACCATGGTAAATAAAATATTTACCGCAGTAATTATTCAAAATGTCTAAAAATAAAAGTTACCTATTTACACAATTTGAACATCCTGATTCCAAATATGGAATCCATTTTTCTAAATTCAAAACACAGAAGTGGCAGAAATTAATTTAAAATTAATTCCCGCTGTCAAAACAAAAAGCGTGTTTTTAAGAGATAATAACTATCAAAAGATTGACACTCGTTTATGTTCGGTTTAATTGTAAAATTATGTCCAATGACCAACATTATATTAAATGGTAAAAATATATTCTAAATATACTTTAAAACCACTCAAATTCATAATTTATCACTATTAATTATTTTGATTAAAAAAGTTGTTTTTAATTAAAATTTAGTAATTATCACTATTCATCAAAATATGAAAGTTATCCGAAATGTACCAAAATTTCACCTTAGGCTAAATTCTATATTACGAATCCAAAAATGAAGTCCATTTTCAAATATAAAATATATATAATTTCAAAAAGTAGGTATTACTATTCATAACGGCTAGTTTGATTAGTTATGGTGTGTTAGAACTCGGTGTTGCGTACAACACACGCTATCACATTATTCAAAGAGAAGCGTACCGTAGAAGCTTGGGATGTTTCATTTTAAATTTTTGATGTCCCCATTTAGTCAAAAAGTTTAAAATATAGTATTTAAAAAGGGTTCACTATTAAAGTTGATAAAAGTGCAATACTGAAAATGAATTTGTTCTTGCATTATATCTAAGAAACTCATAATATGGATTCTAAAATTATAAGGATTATATAAAGTTTAAAATTTAGATAATACTATTTATAACCTCTTTTGAATGGCTTTTTTTTTGTAAGTCATGGTGTGATTGAACTCAGTGTTGCGTGTAGTGCAAGTTATTGAATTATTTTGAAGAAATAACACACTATGAAATCTTGGGGTGTTACACTATACATTATTGGAGCACTATTTTTGGAATAAAAGATAATCTAATATGTGGACAATTATTTTAGGAAGATTAATTTCATTTACTTGGTCCAAATAAAGTGCCCAATAATTGTTGATGATTGAGGGTTGTATGTCACCTTTTATATATGAGGTGGGCGGAAAAAGTGTAAATACCAGAAATACTATTATGTATTATACGTCTAAAATAATACAAGGACCTCAAAATATTAATATATTTAAATATAGGATTCAAATATTTCAATGAAATCCTACAAATAAGATTTAATTTTTTTGTAATACTAATGTCTTATCAATGTTTTATAACACTGTTAATATACTTTACCCTTAAGCATAGTGATAGTTTTTTACCATGGTAAGTATTTATTATGAAAAAAATAAAATAAAAATAATAAAAAATTTTAAAAATAATAATTATAAATAATAAAAACATTTTATCATACTGTATTCCAAAACGTGTTCAGAAATAATTTTAATCTATATTTTTATACACAATAAAAAAATATTTTCTATATAATGACATTTATGAAAAAAAATAATTTACATAAAATTTAAGTAAAATGCTTGATCCCATGAATTATTATTTTTTATTAATAAAAGGATAATTTTATTAAACATTTATATCATGAATAAGGGGAATTACACCTTCCAAAACCTCAATTAGGTGAATATGACGAAAAATAGTTTCATATTAGATCAAAATATAAATTAGGATTTAAATATGAGTAATGCGCTTCTAAATACAAAATATTGGACTAAAATATTTTATTTTACTCCTTAACTAAATATTTGGTCAAGAAAAATGATATATATATATATATATATATCCTTCTTATATCATATGAATTTCCCAAAATTTGTGATATTTGTAAAACTGTTATGTTTTTCATTACCCCAAAATCAATTATTCTAGAAAAATCCCATAAAACGACACTATGATTTTTTTGGTATGATTATATAAAAAATATTTTTTTTCATAAAATTGAATTTAAATTCTAGAAAGTTATTATAATATTCACAATTAAAAATCTATAAAAACTATTTTTAGAAGTAACATTATTTTCAAAGGATTAAATTATTTTATTCACATTTGTTTCTTTGTAACAACAATTAGTTGATTGTTAACATATTTGTTAAATATATTATATATAGATTTCTTCCAAATTATTGTTAAATTAGGATTAACTTTTATTATTATGACATAAATACATTGAAAATAATAATATTTTTCTGAACAATTTATCTTATTCCCATCCATTAATCTCATCATCAGTTCTAAAAAATTATTAAAAAATGTATTCATTATATTTAACTAGTCTACATGTGTAAAATATTAAAAAAAAATTATACACATAAAATTTTATATTTATCATTTAAATTAATATTATAAATAAAATTCAAATCCACATTTATAAAAAAAATATGACCTTCTGAACATTAACTATTATTAAAAACTTATGATTTAATTGTTACCATTAATAATAAATTACTTATTTAATAGGAATTATATTATATATTTCAGTTAAAATGTTTTATTGCATATATTTCATGGCTTGGTTTTTTCTTTTCAAACAAAATAATCCAACAACTAGGTTATGAAAGATATAAAGAAATATTTATAGTTCGATAGTATATAAAAACTTTTAAGCTCTATGAAACCTATATAAGAAGATATTATATGTAGTATTAATAAATTATAATATTTGGGTTTTATTCAAGTTAAAAAAATTTCATAAATAGAGGTAGATCTTTTGGAGTTAAATAGGAAATTGGATCTGAAATTTAAAAGTAAATAAAAATAATTTTCTAATACCATTGTGATTATAATATATTATTACTTACATTAGAGCGATTTTTTTTAATTAAAATGAATATTTATTCAAAAATTAATAAATAATAATTATCAAAATTTATTCTTGAAAAGGTAATGATTTTATTGCAATGTAAAACTTGAAGTAAATGTATATGATCCCGGACTGATATTTTTTTCAACATAAAAAATTCCTTTATCGAATAATATATCATAAAATGAGTGATAAATAATTTCGTGTAATTTTGTTAATGATATTTTTTATTATTATATTAATGTATAAATATTTAGATATAAAAATATGAAAGGGGAACTTTTGTGGTAATAATGAATATAAACCTGGAAAAAATATTCCTTATTTGGGATAATTGAGAATTATTATTCAATATATACTGATTTATTATAGAAAGAAATCCAAGAAGAGAATGGGTAATTGTAGTAAATAAGTATCTAATAAAGAGAAAATATTAATTACCATTTATAATATTCAAATGGGAGAATATGATAAAATTAAAGGATCAAAGTGAAAAGTGACAGTACCAAAAGAAATAAATGTAAATTGAATTGATAGGAAACCCATATTGCATTGGTATTAAATTAAATTAATGAGTTTGAATGAATTTTGATAAAAATAAATGTTAAACTAATAAATTATTCATTCAAGGAGATGACAAAAACCAACATAAATCTTTTAACAAATAAATATTTAGTGTATTTATGAAATAAAAACCTACTCCAATGAAGGGAAATTGAGATGTAAAAACATATTGATAGACTATTTCATGAAGATCAAAAGCTTTAAAAAGGTTTTTATGTATTATAATTTTATATAAATGTGTACCAAATTTGAAATAAAAAATAATAAATCCAAAGAGTATAATTTTAAAAAATTATAGGAATGGTGATCTAGAGGAAAGATCAAAACGCCATGAATGAAAATTGACTTCACAAAAACCCTTCTCTTCCATATTTATATAAATTAAATCCATTTTGACATCCTTTATAATAGAAAAAACCATATTGAGAAATTAATTTTTTACATATCAATATAAACCCTCATTAATTATAATCATTTATTATACATTTATTTATTAGTTTTATTTTATTTTCATCATTATATTTTGGTTATATGACTAGTTTCATATTTAATAAAAAAAATTGATGATGATCCCCATATTATATACCAATATAATCATTAATATATTATATGTAGTAATTGAAAATATTCATTTTAATGATTCATATTGTTATAATTTCATTCCCTTATTATTTTAGTCATCATTCTGGAAAATGGAAACGGTGAAAAGATTATTTCAGTAATTTTAAATAGGAAAATGTTTATACATAAACAAAGAGATAAATGTAAAATGTAAAATGTTCAGAACCTTAATAAAATCATTATTATAATTTTATTTCATTAAATAAATTTATATGATCGTCAAATCATGGTGTTAATGAAAAATGAAATACATCATTCAATAGAGGTTATAGTCTATACGTACACGTGGATGGTGTATCCATATTTCATTGTATAGAAATATTGTTTGTCAATTAGTTACAATTTTACCATCATAGTAATGATATAAAAATAATGAAAATTCATTAAATTTATTATTTAACTATCCATGATTGGTAATGATGAATGATAAAAAAAAATCATTCATGGAGGTCATAAACTACACAGAACCTGAATGGAGTTTTAATGTTTCTATGAAAATGGGATGGGAAGAGAATGTTTATAATATCAAAATAAAAAATTTAAGAAAACTATAATTACTAATGATAATATAATATAATGGGTAATATAAATTTTTATAATATTTATGGAATGAAGTAATTAAAGAATTATTTTATGGAGGAATATAAAAAAAGTAGAAAACTGTGTTTAATTCTTAAAACCCATCTTTATTTAGAGGGGATTTAGAAAATATAGGGAAAATTAGCCCATAAATAGGAGATAGGAATATTTAGGAATGAAACGGCATATGTTATATATTATAATCATGATTTATGTTGTATCTAATATGGGGTGGTGGGGTTTAATATTTTATAGATTTTGAGAAATTTATTTTTGTGAAATTAAGTCTAAATATAAAAATGAAATCATTTTTAACCTGAATTTTTCTTCCAAACTGTAAAATTATCTAGATTAGCATAATGAAAAGTTGAGATTTATATCAAACATCCAATTTTATAATTTTCTTTAAGTTTTTTTCTATCACGCTTATATTTTATAATTTCTACTTTTATAATAATAAATAATTTTTAGCAACGATTTTTTGTCCGAATATAAAATTGAAATTAATTTAGAATATAGACACTATAAATACAAATATGAATTAAATTTTTTATAAATTTTTTCTTTTTATTATAAAAATGTTTTGTATAATAATAAATTTATAACAGTTTTCAACAATTTTAGAGACAATATAAATTATTTTATACAATTATAAATATGAAATCATAAATTATGATTAATAATATTAAAAGTATAATGCTACATTAAAATTCATCACTAGTCAATAAAAATTGGTCCATAAATTATTTAGTAATGAATATATATCTAAATGATGTCCCAAATTCACAGTATTTTTGAAAATGGAATTTTATACTATTTACCAAAAAAATATTTTCCTAAAAATATTGAAAGTCCACCCTAAGATATTTTTTTATTACCCATCCAAAAATTAATATCATTTTTTAGAATAATAATTTAAAAATTTATATATATATTTTTAATGAATGCATGAAATATAACAAATAAAATTTTATTAGTAAAATAGTTTTTTACAAATTAAATTTCCATATTTAAATTTCTTATCATTATTAATAAAATTATTTTTAATACATTATTAACATATAATATATATGTGGTAAAAATTAATCATCAATTTAATAATTTTTTTAAATTAAATTAATTTTATTTAAAATGAAAATAATAAAAAAATACATTTATTAGCATAATATGATCATATTTGTTTTTTAGATAGAAAATTTTATTCTATAAATGCATTATTTTTAAAAATGCCAATTATTTTTCTCTATATATATATTTCAAATTTTTTTACATCTATATATTCCTCCCACTTCAAAAAATACGTAATAAAAGTAACCCATAATACATACAATTTTAGGTCAATAAAATATAAAAGAGTTCATTTTATTATATTTAGATGTGAAATAAATTATAGAATGAATTATTTAACTAAGGGAAAAAAATTTAAAGTATAATTTTTTGATGTCGCATCTATTTTAATAAAAAAATTAAATTTTATAATTAAAATATGTTATTTTTTATACTAGATTAAATTTTAAACTAAAAGGACCATTATCATATCGACTATATCCCGATATTTAAAAAATGGTAATATGAATAATAGTATCATAATTTTTTTAATGTTGATTCATTTCAAATCTTATTTACATCTAAATTATGTTCAAATATATTTATATAACATGAAAAATATTAATGAGTGGAATAGTTATGGTTTCAGAAGACAAAATATTTCTTAAAACATGGGGTGTCACATTGTCCTCCAATTATATAAATTGTTTTCTTTAAATTTGGATTATCAAAAAATAATTGAATTATATAAGGGTATCTATGTGATAAACATGACTCCAGATAAATTTTTTTATTAAATAGAATCCTCACTAGCATAACTAATAAAATGGAATTTTTTTAATGTAATATGTTTCTTTATGAGTTTTTAGAAACATATCTTACTTAGCTACAACATTTTCATATAGATTCCAACTAAATAATATATCCAAAATGTTATTAATAATAAATAATAAAAATTAGTAAATAGGAATATGAAAATGAAAAAAATGGTCTTAGTTTGTCTCCTCCTCTGATACCTTCATTTCAAACTATTTTACTTTTTTTTTCTACTATAATATAATTTCGTCAATCTATAACTCCTTTAGATTAACTAAGGTTATCCATGGATATTTTCATATTAGTGTTTCTAAAAAAATTCAAATCCTTTATAATGGTAAGTAAATGAATTATTTTCAAAATTATAACCCATAGGAGTATTAAACAAGGTATGTCGTAATAATTATTTTTCATGAACTATGTTATTATTCAGATAATTCCCATCCATCAATTTTTATGGTTATTACCTCTTTCGTCATTCGTTGCTGATCATACATAAAAACTTTTATCCTGAAATTATTTTTATTTTTGGAAATTATAACCTTTATTATTTACTAAAATTTTCATATATTTTCTTTTTTTTGTATTGAACCTATAGTTTTCAAAAAACATTCTCTACTAATAAAACCAATAATATTTTCCTTCTTGTCATGATACAAATAAATTAATAAAACTGTAACTAAAAATAACTAAACTCTACTCTAATATCAAGGTACCCAAAACCCACACTCCTAGATATTTTGCAAAAAAAATATTATCTAAACATTGTCTTTGATACAAAATAAAATAACCTAAGATAATTAAATATTTTTACTATATAATTTCCATACATTTTACATGAAATATCCTAAATAATTTCACAATACAATGAACATATGGTTTTGTGTCGTTAATGATCAACATCATAGGCATTTTAATTCCCAATACATGTGAAAATTTTAGAATAATCGAACAACACTATAACAAATTATAGAATTCACATAGTCTATAGAAAACTTATTAACATATGGAATAGAAACCTTAAATATATTTGAGGTCAAATGTTTAGTAAGATAAAACGTATTGGTGATGCATAGTAATTACAAAATATAAATGTGACAAAACACATATTATGGAGAAATATCTAATTAAGATATTATTGGATACTATATCAGTATTTTATATTTTTTGATAAATAAATTCCACTATATAGGAAGATAAGGCCATTGAAAAAATAATCAAAGAACCATAATAGTAAAAAATTGGTTTATAGGAAAAAATAATCTTAAATCATAGTATCATATCATAAGAAACAAGAATATAAATGAGTTATGAAAAAACATATATTGTAAATAATAATTTTTTTGGAAAATCCTTGATCCTCTTTAATTTTGTTTTGAGAAAAACATATTTTTCCACAATTTATGATTTTAGTAAAACCATGATGCCCATGCTTTATGATGTCAACAACCCTATAAAAACTATATATTGTTATTCCATTGGATATAAATATTATCCAATGTATTGGAGGGTGAAATATAATCCCACAAATGATAGAACTATATATATATATATATCATTAACCATACCATGAGAACAAATAAATATTTAATTGGTTTCACAACATTTCCAAAAAATTGTTATATTATATGAAAGTGTATGTATTTAAGTAGAAACTATTAATTTAATCCTAGAAATAGATAATTATTAAATGATTTTAGAGGGTAATTCAAATATTATAAATCAATAGAAGTTTAATCTTTTATATTTAAATATTAATATATAATTTAACATAAAAAATTACGTATAAAAATTTATAGAAATTATCACAAACTGAATATTTAATGTAGTAATTTTTAAAATTAAATTTTGAAGAAAGTCATATTAAAAAATTAAAAGTTTATCTAAAAGACTCAATATTGTTGCCTATAAAAATACATTATTATTTTTAAATTGAAACATTTAGTATGAGATAATGTATATGATAATGAAGGGAGAACATTTTTAATATTAAAAATTAATTTATTCAAACTGACATCCTAGAAAAATGATAGATCTTTCATTTGAGGAGAATTAATTATAAATGTTTATATTAAAAGAAATATTAGATATTTTCATTATAAAATGAGTATGGAGAATAATGGTGGGATAAATGAATATATACATGGTAGAGAAGGAGATTGTTTGACATGTATGAAACTTGTTCCTAATAATATATCATTTAAAAAAGCATAGAATTGAAAATGAAAAGGAGGCCCTTATATAATGATGTATATTCCCTAAGATAAAAAGATAAAATATATTTTAGACTAGATAATTTGATTCATTTTAAGGATCACAATCAACAAAGGTAGTTTAATACACAGTAAAAGCAAATTGCGTTTGTAATAAACCCAAGCCAAATGTTTATTCAAGGAAATGATATATTGTTAAAGAAGGGTCATAAAAATACATGAAAAATACAAGAATGAATCATTCCGAAACATATGAAATTTGATTAATTATTTAGAACAAAATATAAAATAATATTAATTGTGTGAAATGAAAATAGACCTCAATTAAGGTAAACTGAGATGGAATGCTTATAAGAATCCTCATTAATGATATATGGAAATATTAAAAAGGGGTCTATGTCATATAAAATTTAATCACCTAATTAAATATAGTCAATAAAACATAATTCCATAATTTATTAGAATTTGACCATCATAGAAGAATATTTTAAAATAATTGTGATTATAACACAGCGATTGATAATTTAATAAAAAATCCTTATGTTTTCTCTTGATATCCATAAAGGTTATTTTACATCATGTATAGTAAATATATGATTTTTATTAACTTATTTAAAAACCTTATATATATATATTCCTATTTAATATTCTTTTTTACAATCATTTATAAACATTAATTATTTTTTATTATCTATTTTTCTCATTAGATGATTGTGATTTTGATGGTTTCATGCATGATTTAACATTTCATTGACAATACCAATTCATTGAAACCATGTAAATATTTCTTTTATTATTCATGTAACTTATTTATAACTTTAGTAAGTTCTATGATGATATAATTTTGATGTATGAGAATTTTAGTTACAAATTGATATGACGGAATCAGTGATAATTCTTTTTCGTTAATTTTTTTCTAACAAAATAGTGCGTGTAAATATAAAGTATAATATTAATATAACCCTTTAAAACCCGAAGTATTGTCTTAAAAAGTAGTTTTATTCATTATGAAAATTATTATAATCATAGAGGTAATGTGGTTACGAATAATGAAATATATCGTTCCATAGAGGTGGTCATCATCAGATACAAAAAACCAACATTTTAATTTTTCAGAGAACTGAAAGAATATGAATTTTTATTTTATTTTCCAAATATTAATATTTTTATAATTATAGAATTTACACAATAAATACCATTTTATGTATCCATTTTAGTTGGTTTTGAAAAATAAAACTCATCCTTCTTGGTGGTGGTTAACGACATGTAACACGAATGACATTAACATTTTTCAAAGAAAACGAGAGTTGATGATAATGGTTATTTCATAAAAAATAAACATTTAAATATAATATTATAGTAATTTAATTTAATTAATGTTTTTTTAAAATCATAATACTTCAAATTGGATTAAATAGTCGAATTATTAGAATGTTGAAAATACATAGGTATGAGAATTATATTTCTTCTGGGAGTCTTTCATGATTTTAAAGGGAAATGTGAATTCTTGAGGGATAAAATGAAAATGAATGTTACAGTGAATTCTTTATGATGTGTTTTGGGGATATTATATAGTTTAAAAAATATCTATACTGAATCTAAGGGGTTATGATATAATCCTTTAATATGTGATTATAAAGAAATTTTATATATTTAATTCTGGAATATAAAAAATAAATAATTATCAATGTGAAAAAATGTTATAAAATAAATTATAATGGAAATTTATATAACGTAACATTAATAAATCCCTTAACCAATATTTTTCAATGATTTTAAACATTATTTAGTTCTTTAATTATTATATTTAACCCTTTTACCCTTTTCACTTTTATTGTGGAAACGAATTATTACCTATACTTTAACCCTTTTAACATTGTTTAACCCTTTTAACATTATTTATTTTTCTTTTCTCTCATTTTAAAACTAAATCAGTTTTAATTAATTTTTCATATAAAAATTATATATCCTCAAAATTTAACCATAATATAAATATATTATAGAAATAAAAATTTATATTATATAAAAATCTAATTTTTGGGAAAATAGATTTTAAGCATAAAATGAGCATACTTTTAATTTAGTTACACGACATGAATTTTATCAAATATTTTTTATTAAAATTTACATTATTCATTTCCATTCATATTCTAATATTTTTTAAATTCTATTTAAATAAACCAATCAAATTTATATATTATAATAGTTACATTATAATTTTATTATTTTATTTAATAAAATGTATCACAGTTTTTTTTATTTTATGTTGTGTATAATGAAACTTATTCAATAAAATATATAATTAATGTTAATAATATTATTTAAATATATAATATTTTGAAATTTTTATTTTCAAAAAATTATGTATTTCATTTCAAATAAGTAATTTATCATATAAAAATATATAATTAATAAAATGAAAATTATTTATAGTTATTAGATAAAAATAATTATAAAAAAGAAATATATATTTTTTATAACATTTTTATTTTGATTCATATTTTTAATTTTTAATTTCCAATATTTGTGGATATATTGTAACATAATAAGAAATCATATATATTACTGGTTGATAATGTTTATGAAATTGAATTTTTTCATAAAGCATGATGTTCCATAATTATAATTCCTAAAACTTCTCTCGCATATATTAAAATAGTAAACCAGTACATACCATATTGATATGCATAAATGATAATTTTTTTATTTCAATATTGTACTAATCAAGGATATACTTTATTATGATTATGAAATTATACAATCTCCCATTATTGATCACACCTTATTTTAAGTCCATTAGAATATTATTTGTAAATGTACAGATAATTCAATAAATAATACATCACATCAGTCTCTTACATCATCAATTAATTCCCTAGGAACCTATATTCAATTATAAAAATATTAATGTGATTATAAACATAATAATATAAATGAAGTCTCATTTTTATATCTATGAATATGTAATCATCAATGACCCCTCCCTTGATAAGATGTGTTAGATCTGGATTTAATATTTTCATCATGTAATGGTGATCAACCACATGTCTCTCTACCACCATTTTATCTTTATACTCTTGTAAAATTTTATTAATAGAAACAAAACTCTAATATACCTTTTTATAGATTATTATTTTAAAATAAGGAGAAAAATACTTGTGGGTTGAAAATATATTTATCTTACATCTAAATAAAAATTCCCTAAATTTATACATAATATAACCAACGAATAACATCTCTTTTTTTATTCCATAATTGAGTGGTTATCTATTTAAAAACATAAATGAAAATTTCAAAAAATATCACTTAATTAATATCATATGACCAATAAAAAATACTATTGAGGAATTAATAAAATTTCACAATATTTACATCGGATGGCTCTAATATATTGATGTTATCATATGTTCTCAAGACAACCATCTCATGAATTTAGTGAATGATTTCTTGATTTTCCTATAAAATATGAAATAATAATAATTTTACTTAAGTATAATGGTATGAAATAAATATGAAATATTTTAAAATATTCCATAAATTACAAAATTCGCATGGTATCGTCTCCTTACATTCAATGAATTATATATATTCTCTCAAAAACAAGCTT
Source organism: Viscum album (assembly GCA_963277665.1). Taxonomy (NCBI): domain Eukaryota; kingdom Viridiplantae; phylum Streptophyta; class Magnoliopsida; order Santalales; family Viscaceae; genus Viscum; species Viscum album. The sequence goes on along the minus strand of OY728129.1, from coordinate 1,811,386,840 downwards.
GGGTCGACCCTGAACCGGTCACTCGAGCTGGTCTGCGACAAGGACTGAATGGTGTTCTTGATCCCCATGGGCAGGAAACTAGTGTGGGGAATCAAATTTTAATTTCTAGGAACAATTTGGCTAATAAAATATAAACTTTAAAGTATAATCAAATAGAACATCAAAAAATAAATAAACGACCACAAAAGTAAAGGATTATCAACAACATGACTAACATGTCCACATCTAAAACTCCATGTAACCCCATGGGTTACATTCATGTACAAAAACCAAATGTTTCTCAAAGATATCCATATAAGAACTAGAAGCTGCATATGAAATTAAAAACAAGAAAACAATATTGGTGTGCGTATTGGAACTCAGATGGTAGGCCCAACTAATATTTTCCCAAAGAACAACCATTAAATGAATAAAAAATTAATGAATAGGTTTAAACTACAAATATAAATGTTTAGTTTTTCACAAACCATATTTTACAATCAAACCGTCATTAACCATTACGCTCTTAATTTGAAATAAGGATCATGGGGAGAATAAAAAGAAAACAATGAAAGGAAGTAATGACTACTTTTTATTACACTGAGTAATGATAATGACGTTTATTCCTACCAAAACACTTTTTAATGAATGTAATTTTAAACATAAACTCATGTTCACAATTTACCAAAAAGTATATCAAAATCAGGCATTATGTTAAGTTTCAACATAGTGAGGGTCATGGTACAAAGGGTATAATTGTCGGAGTAACACCTGAACACCTAGGAACTCAGAGGAAGACCAGAACATACTATACATGTGACTTATCTTGAAGGCATTCCCTACTCAATGATGTCATAACGCCCTAACACCTGATCATCGCCATTACTGGCCTGGTCTTGGGGCCCAATCCCACTACAATAATAACAAAACAACACCCTGATATGAGGCAGTAGTCATACATATCATTACTAGTGAAGCAATCGTTATCGGTAAACCTATTTTCTATGTTATATTCCAATGTATATTCACAAAGGGGTGTTCCATGAAATATAAACAACAAGCCATATATATATATATATATATGTTTATCACTACACACACCGAACACACTGGCACCACCCCGACAACCTCAAGGATAGCCCTTACCTTAATGTAATTATCATATGAGGGAAATCCCATTTCAAGGACCCTCCCAACTCACAATAAACCAACTAATATTGACACCTAACCCAAGAGGGGCTTTCTAAAGAGTGCATAAAAATGCCAACCTGGCCTTTAGAATCACAACATTAACGAAAATAAATCATATCACAAGAACAACCAATTCCGAACCAAACATATGTTTAAAACCCCGTTTTAATTCTTGAAACACCACTTTGAGATTCACAACATGTTTACAAAAACCAAACCACATAATAATAATTCCCTAATCATTTTAAAAATCCAATGTTCCATTTCATGAAAATTCCTAGAGTGTAAAACCTGATAAAAACACACGATACATTGAAATATAAAAATAAAGGAATTCATGACTCAACTCATTTTTAAAGAAAGACTCATGGAATCCATATTTTTTAATAAAATATTTACTAATTTATAAAACTATTTTGAGAGGTATACAATGACTTTACACACATAAAACCAACTGAAACCCATATCTTTTGATCCAATGCACACCTGGGATATACAAAAATGAAAAACGTACCACCTATATAATTCAATAAATAATTTAATCCATTTATAAAATAATTTTCAAATAACCATTACAATTTGAATTTAAAAATATATATTCATAGGTCAATGAGAATTTGAATAACACATTATTATATAATTAAAACCAAAACACTAGTTACAAAACACAAAAAAACAATAATTTCAATCAAAACATTTTATTGAACATCTTAAGCTTAAACTCAGATATGAAGAAACAAAGGACAATTTCAAAACTCATTTTAAACATGTTCTATAAATATAAAAGAACCATATTTGGCTAATTAAGGGTGTTATAAAGATACTATTATTGTTTGAAATCTTAATGAATCAACTATAGTAACAATTAATTGAATTAAAAATTTCAAACTACGTGCTAGGGCCAATGGGAATTATTATGACCTTTATATCAAAAACTCATTAGATACATACCACATGATCGTAAAAAAATGTTGTTCTTGCTATGATAATTCACCTAAACAGGGTACAAAACCTCGAACAAAAATAAATTAATTTAAAAAATAAATTTACACAAAACTAATTTAATCACATTCCAAAATGAAATAATTAATTAATATTTTTGTAGTGAATAAGAAAATCAATCAACAAACTTCAATAAATAAATAAGGAAACTTCTAAGGGGTCCTAACTCGACTCACAGCTCAATCATGACAATGTGACTCACATCACGCTTGCGCATAAGTACCAATGAGCTGATGATTGTAGAATCATAGGTTTACCTCACCAACAAGCTCCAACAAACACAAAACATCTACAACATAGAAACACTAAATTAAAATAATCCATCAAATACACCATATAAAACTCACCTCGACACTGGTGCAGGTGAAACAACATGAATATAAACTTCTCACCTTTAGTAGTGGGCATTTCTCATTCTCCGAGTTTAGAACAAAGCCCATGTGCCTGGTCGAGCGAGAGAATATGGAACGAGAGCCAATGAGGCTGGTCATTCTACCAAATAAGTATGGTGAGAGGCTACGGGGCACCGAAAAGGTCACTAGTAGGGTGAACATGGTCAAGAATGGTGTTCAACCAGTCAAAGGTCACACGACGGGTCAGAAGGTGCATGAAAGGGGAACCGGTTGGTTGGAGCTACATAGAAGCCGGAAAAAGGTCCAGCAGGTCAGTCAATGGTTGGAAAACTGGATGGAAGTGGCGAAGGGCCACTGGAACCAGTGGAGTCAGTAGAAAAGGGAGGTGATAGTCATAGGGTGTATCGATGAAGTTCAGACAGCGGTTGGACGGTATGGGTAAGGTTTTGGGTGAGGGAGAGGGCATTGGGCATGGGCCTAGATGCATGGATTGAGTGAGAGGCAATGGTCTATGGTGTTGGATGGTAAGAGAATGACCATCGGGAAGGGAGTGCGGCGGTGGAAAACACCGTACATGGTTGGTGGAGCTCAGCAGAGGGGGCGCAGAGGCCGGTTGGGCAAGGTGGAATGGGGCATGCATGCCACTGAAAATCTAGTGTGGCAAGATTTGGCGGTGGAGGGGTGATGGTCAGGAGGTCGGGGTGGCGAGGCGAGTGGCTGAGGTGGGGTCCTGGAAGGCAGATACAATTTGAGGCAAGGGATAATGGAGGGCCATTGCTGGGGAAGGTCGAAGTTGATGGTGATAGAATGATGCAGGTTCCTGAACATGGGATGTGTAGCGTGGAACTAGGGAGGGTGTGGGGTGCTGTGTAGTAATGGGCTGGAGTGTAGAGGTTGGGATGGAGAAGGCAAGGGTGGTGGGGACGAAGCACATCATCGTTGCACAGGGTGTTCAGCGGGTGGAGTAGTAGGAAGGCATGGTATGGGGGGCCTCCATTGGTAGACTAGGGTTTACATTTTTTTCTTTTTATAAATATAATGATATTATTACATTCACAATAATAATAATAATAATAATAATATAAAGATAGATAGTATAAATTGAAATGAAAATAAATATAATAATGATAATTAAAATAAAAATTAGAAGAATAAGAATATTAATAACAATTTATTAATAAGTATAGTAACTATAATTTTTAAATAATAAAAATATTATTAACTGATCTTAATAATAACAAAATTATTTTCTATCCAATAATATTATTATTATTACGTTTTAAATATTTAACTCATATTATTCAGACAACACTTTATTTATTTAAACAGTTAGACATTTGTGTGGGCACCTGTGCCAACCGCGCTGCTTCCTCCAACCATGAGGTGACGACACATGGGTCTAAAACCTAGTAAAATTGTTAAATGTCAATATTTTTTTAAACAACACTCATCTCTCCCCTTGATGAGGATAAAAAATCCATGAAATAATAAAATAAAAAAATTAAAATGTTGTGGTGTGACAATTATCCCCACCATAGTCACTTTTTCCCCATAAACTCACACAACCGAACAAGAGACAAAACAAGAACCCATGCCCAAATTAAACCAAAATAAAACCCAAAACAAGAGAATGAGTGAACATGATAGGGTTCTCCCTTCCATAAGAACTGAACTAGTGCTGAAATTTAACACACAAACATATCACCCTGGGAAGGGGGCCGACATAGGGACTCCTAACCTATCCATACTAACCTCTATAACACTGAGCGAGCAACGACCCCATAGAAACATGGACTCTTGACCCAGACCAAATACACTGAAAATTAGAGAAAAACCTATGAGGAAAATTTAATCCCACTAGTAAACCTAAGAAAAACTAAAAACGCCTTTTGTACAATAGAAACTAACACCTCCAAATGAACACAGTGATACCAAGACTAACCCATACAAAGTCAAACACATTTTTAAGAAAAAACCACAATTCAAAAAAACACATCCACACAGCCATGACTGATTGGATTATAGTAGGACAAGTTCATAATATCATCACAAAAATACAATGAACATACAACAATTTCAGAACCTCAATAGCTATAAAATTATAAAGAAAGGAATATAAGTGTACCACTGGCAGCGCGGAACACAAAATCCAAACCGAGGCTACACCCCCCCCCCCCGACAAATGATGACAGTGTGTGAGCTTCACCCAAATACCTATGGCTAGGGATTTGATGGCTGATGCATCTCCTGCCACAAAGTTAGGAATTGGTATCCACCGATCACAACATCATCCCCATGAGATGCTTCCTAAGGAACTACTCTAGATAACCCAAACCCCACAATAATGGAACTACATTAGAGGGGTGCGACATGTGGATTCATGTGCCCTAAACGTCCACATTAATTGGCACACCATTGAAAGGTCTGACGAATTGGAATCTAGAAACATTGTAGAGGACTCTTCAGAAACATGTTATTCTGGAACAACATTATTTCTATATGGGGAACCTTCACGAGCTATTGGATACACATGATTTTCAACCATCTGTGCTCCAGAGATCATGTCAGCTAAAAACACCTCATCAAACAGCTTGTCAAAATGATGAAACCTAAAAGGGAGGACTCTCTCCATGATATCGGGAAAAATACCCCTAATGAAGAGAAAATCCTTAATCAAATCACGTGACACTACCTCTATAGAAAAGTAAATAGGTTCCTTGAAATGGTCAACAAAAGCATTCACCGTCTGTTGGCCTGGTTGAATACTATTGAGCTCTTCCCTTTTCTTTGTCATCACCTTTTTTAGGTATGTAATATCAGACCAAGATGGATTTAAAGACATCCCACGTCATCCCAACATTCATTGATGTCGGGGAAAACACTATAATTCGTCTAATGTCAAACCCTCAAATAATCCAGGACAGCTCAAACTCTAACAGACTCTAGAGTTCCCAATATCCAAAAAACCCAATAGACCTCTTCAAACCACATAACTACCATTAATGGACCCCGATCACTGTTAAAGATATACAATGTCCAAGAAGGACCAAAAACATGGCATGAATTATCAGAAACCTTGGGAACAGTTCTAGGATTCACATTCTAAACAACATATAAAACACCTAGCCAAAACCGATATCTAATGAAAGTATAATTAAAAGTAACATACCTGAGCCAAAATTTCTAGCTCAAAAACTAAACAAATACCAAAACAAACCAAAAATTTATTTTTTATTTTAAATTTCAAAACCACCTTCTTTAAAGGACACATTACTAGTAAAAAATACTATTTTCAAACTAAGATCAATTTCGAAAAATCATTTCCTCTTTTGAAAATGACTTTAGAAAGTCAAGGTCAAGCCTTTAGTTCGAAGAAAAAACCCTAGTAATTCCATGAACCGTAGCACATTTCCTTATATGATTCCATCAATACCCACTGAAACTCACTTTCTATTCATTCCATCACATGTGAAAACATTCATAAAGAGTACATTAGGTTGTGGCCAAACCATTTCTCTACACATTCCAAGGAAAACCAGCTTTTTAGACCAAGAGATTTTTGTTTTAAAAACTCATTTCATGAATTTAAATCAATTTAAATTAAATAACTCTCATTTTGAAAAAATTATTCATTTTCAAATGAACACGTACACTAACCAGATCTAAGATGGAACTCAATTTGAATCAATATACCAGAGTGGTGGAATAGTAGTCCATTTCAACATAGAGACATGGTATTGGGCCATTCCCCATGTAAACATCAACAACGAGGAGGATTTTAAACTGTGTACTCAGAATTCACATGGGTCCCTACTCCATGAAAAATCACGTATTTATATCGGGCTCCCTCTGTGGTCAGCCCCTAATAAAAAACAAACCAGAATGAGACTATCACTCAATTCATAGACTACCCTTGGGGACTCGAGGTTTGAAATGTGTGAGGGTTTAAGACGTCCTTCTCATACCTACCTATTGAGTCATGATAGTCCTAATCTCCACCTACCTGATACCCCAAATAAAAACGGCCTCCTTTGATACCATTTTTTCATGAACCAGCCTAGGTTGACCCTGAACCAGTCAACCAATCTGGTCCACGACAAAACCCGAAGGGCATTCCCAATCCCTTATGGCTGCCCACTAGTGTCGAGAATCACATTTTGTTCATAGGGAATGATTTGTCCATTAAAAGGAAAACTAACCAGTAGAAACAAATAGAAAATCAAAAATAAAATAAATGACAGGAAGTATAATTGATGATCAACAAAATGACTAACCTATCAACGTCTAAAACTCCATGAAACCACATGGGTTACTCTTTGGTATTGAAACCAAATGTCTCTCAAAGAGATCTAAAATAGAACTAGAACCTATTCGTGAAAATAAAAAAAGGAAACACTATAGGCGTGAGTATTAAAACATAGTAGGTAGGCCTGACCAATCTATTACCAATACACAACCTTTAAATAATGAAATCATTGATATACAGGTTTGAACTAAAAAAATTAATGTACAGTTTTTCGTACTAGATATTTTAAAAACAAACATGCATAACCCATTACCCTATTAATTTGAAATAAGGATCTAGTGGAGAAGGGAAAAACAAGGAATGGTAGTAAAGACTTATTTTGATAACAATGATTAATGAGAAGGATGTTTATTCCTTCCAAAACACATTTTCATAAAAATATAATTAAACATAATCCCAAGTTCCCAATTTACCAAAAAGAACATCAAAACCAAGCATGAGGTTACAGTTTCACATAGTGAGGGTAATGATACTAAGGGTAGAAGTGTAGGAGGGACACATGAACACCTAGGAACTTAGAGAAAGAACCGAACATACTATACCTGGGAGTCATCCCGAAGGCTTCCCATACTCAATGTTGACATAATGCCCTAATGCCTAACCGTCGCCCAACCTAGCCTGATTGAGGGTCCCAATCCCTTAGCAATAATAACAAAACATCCCCCTACTATGGAGCACGAGAAGTACATACCATAATTAAATATAGTAAATAAAAATAATTCCATAATTTATTTTAATTTTACCATCATAGAAGAATATTTTAAAATAATAATGATCTTAACGCAATGGTCGATAATTTAATTAAAAAGCCTTATATATTCTCTTGACATCCATAAACGTTCTTTTACATCATGTATAGTAAATATAATATTTTTATTAACTTATTTCAAAAACTTATATATATATATATATATTCCTATTTAATATTATTTTTACAATCATTTATAAACATTTCTTATTTTTTATTCTCTATTTTCATCATCATATGATTGTGATTTTGATGGTTTAATGCATGATTTAATATTTCATTATCAATCCCAGTTCTTTAAAACCATGTAAATATTTATTTTATTATTCATGTAATTTATTTATAACTATATTATGTTTTATTAAGATATAATTTTGATGTATGAGAATTTTAGTTACAAATTGATATGACATAATCAGTGATAATGCTTTTTTGTTAATTTTTTTATAACAAAATAGTGTGTGATAATATCAAGTATACTATTAATATCACCATTGAAAATCCAAAGTATTTTCATAAAAATTAGTTTTATTTGTTAGGTAAATTATTATAATCATAGAGGTATAGTGGTTACGAATAATGAAATATATCGTTCCATGGAGGAGTTCATCATTACATACAAAAAACCAACATTTTCATTTTCCAGAGAACTGAAAGAATTAGAATGTTTATTTTATTTTCCAAATATTAATATTTTTATAATTATAGTATTTACACATTAAATAACCTTTTAAATATCCATTTTAGGTGGTTTTGAAAAATAAAACTCATCCTTCTGGGTGGTGGTTAATGACATGTAACACGAATGGTATTTACATTTTTCAAAGAAAACGAGAGGTGATGACAATGGTTATTTCATAAAAAAGAAACATTTAAATATAATAATTATAGTAATTTAATTTAATTAATTTTTTTTAATATCATAATACTTCAAATTGGATTAAATTGTTGAATTATTATAGTATTGAAAATACTTAGGTATGAGAATTTGATTTCTTCTGGGAGTCTTTCTTGATTTTAAAGGGATATAGGAATTCTTGAGGGATAAAATGCTAATGAATGTTATAGTGAATTATTTATTATGGGTTTGAGGAATATTATATAGTTTAAATAAAAATATATATAATGAATCTAAGAGGTTATGATACAATCCTTTAATATGTGATTATAATGACATTTTATAAATTTAATTATGGAATATAAAAAATAATAATTATCAACGTGAAAAAATGTTATAAAATAATGTATAATGGAAATTTATATAATGTAACATTAATAAATCCCTCAACCAATATTTTTAAGATATTTTTAACCTTATTTAGTTCTTTAATTATTATATTTCACCCTTTTACCCTTTTCACTTTTACCGTGGAAACAAATTTTATGTATAATTTTTTCTGCATAAAAATATAATGGGCTATAATTCATAATTTTATAATTATGATTCAAAATATCAAATCCATTTTATCCATTATACATGAAAATTTGAAAAAACATTAACTCCAATATAATTATTTTATAACACATAATGGAATTTGTTGGGAAAGTTATAAATTATGTTTTTAAATTACAAATAATAGTTGGTCAGTTAAAATTAATATTATTAAATATATAAAATTCTTTAAAATACCTTATTCATGGATACTATTTTATAATTTTTTAATCCATTATGTTATCATACTTATGTTATAATTGATTCAATATTTCTGAAAATGTTATTTTGTACTATTTTCCTAGAAATAAATTTTTCCATAAAAATTTCATAATATTATATTATTGTTTTCATAAATGAAAAAAATGATGTTCATTTAATAATATTAATATACTTCAATTTTGGGATCACACTTTTCAATAGATGATTAAATATATTCAGATCTAAAAATATAGGAAAATGAATTTTCAAATTTAAACATTCTTTATTTTTATTTTCTCTCATTTTATAACTAAATTAGTTTTAATTAATTTTTCATATAAAAAATATATATCATCAAAATTTAACCATAATATAAATATATAATAGAAATATACAATTATAGTATATAAAAATCAAATTTTTGGGAAAATACATTTTATGCATAAAATGAGCATACTTTAAATTTAGTTACACAACAAGTATTTTATCAAATAATTTTTATTAAAAATTACGATTATTCATTCGCATTCATATTCCTATATTTGGTAAATTCTATTTAAATAAACCAATCAAATTTATACATTATAATAGTTATATTAGAATTTTATTATTTTATTTAATAAAATGTATCACAGTTTTTTTTTGATTTGATGTTGTGTATAATGAAACTTATTCCAAAAATTATATAATTTATGTTAAAAATATTATTTGAATATGTGGTATTTTGAATGTTTTAATTTTACAATTTTTTTTATTACATTTCAAATAAGTAATTTATCATATCAAAATATATTATTAATAAAATGAAAATTATTTATTGTTATTATATACAAATAATTATAAAAAATGAATATATACAGATTTTTTATAACATTTCCATTTTCATTCATATTTTTATTTTTTAATTTCCAATATTGGTGAATATTTTGTAACATAATAGGAAATCATAAATATTATTGGTTGAAAATGTTTTATAAAATTGAATTTTTTTCAGAAAACATGATGTTCCATAATTATAATTCCTAAAAATTCTCTAGCATATATTAAAATATTAAACTAGTAAATACCATATTGATATACATAAATGATAATTTTTTGATTTCAATATTATAATAATCAAGGATATATTTTATTGTGATTATGAAATTATATAAACTCCCATTATTAATGTCACCTTATTTTATGTCCATTAGAATATTATTTGTAATTTTATAGATCATTCAATAGATAATACCTCACATTACTCTCTTACATCATCAATTAATTCTTGGGAACCCATATTCAATTATACTAGTATTAATGTAATTATAAATAAAATAATATCAATGATGTATCATTTTTATATCTATAAATCTGTAATCATCAATGACCCCTCCTTGATGAGATTTGTTATATTGGGATTTAATATTTTCAGCATGTAATGGTGATCAGCCACATCTCTCTCTACCACCATTTTATCTTTAGTCTCTTGAAAAAATTTTATTAATATAAACAAAAACGTAATATACATTTTTATAGCTTACTTATTTGAAAATGAGGATAAAAATACTTTTGGGTTGCAAAAATATTTATCTTACATCTAAATAGATATTCTTTAAATTCATACATAATATAAACAACCAATAACATCTATTTTTTTATTCCACAATAGAGTGGTTATCTATTAAAAACATAAATGAAAATTTCAAAACATATCACTTAATTAATATCATATGACCAATGAAAAATATTATTGAGGAATTAATAAAATTTCACAATATTTCAATGGGATGGTTCTAATATATTGATGTTATCATACGTTCTCAAAACAACCATCTCATGAATTTGGTGAATGATTCCTTGATTTTCCTATAAAATATAAAATCATAATAATTTTACATGATTATAATGGTATGAAATCAAAATGAAATATTTTAAAATATTCCATAAATTAAAAAATTGACATGGAATCATCTCCTTACATTCAATGAATTATATATATGCTCTCAGAAACAACCCTGGGTCGACCCTGAACCGGTCACTCGAGTCGGTCCGCGACATGGACCGAATGGTGTTCCTAATCCCCACGGGCTGGAAACTAGTGTGGGGAATAAAATTTTAATCACCGGGAACAATTTGGAAAATAAAATATAAACTATAATGTATAATCAAATAGACCATCGAAAAATAAATAAATGACAACAAAATTAAAGGATTATCAACAACATGACTAACTTGTCAATGTCTAAAACTCTATGTAACCCCATGGGTTACATTCCTGTACCAAAACCAAATGTTTCTCAAATCGATCCATATAAGAACTGGAAGTTACAAGTGAAATTAAAAATAAGAAAACAATATAGTTGTGAGTATTGAAACTCAGAAGGTAGGCCCGAATAATATTTTCTCAAAGCACAACCGTTAAATAAAGAAAACATTAATTAATTAGTTTAAACAATAAATATAAATACAGAGTTTTTCATAAACTATGTTTTACAAACAAACTGTCGTAACCTATTACCCTCTTAATTTGAAATACGGATCATGGGGAGGAGAAATAGAAAACAAAGAATGGAAGTAATGACTACTTTTTCTTACACTGAGTAATGATAATGATGTTTATTCCTTCCAAAACACTTTTTTTTTTGTGAATGTAATTTTAAACATAAACCCTAGTTCCAATTTACCAAAAAGAATATCAAAACCATGAATTATGTTAAGTTTCTACATAATGAGGGTAATGGTAGAAAGGGTAGAGTTTTCAGAGTAACACATGAACACCTAGGAACGTCGAGGTAGACAAGAAGTTACTATATATATGACTCATCTTGAAGGAATTCCCTACTCAATGATGTCATAACACCCTAACACCTGATCAAATCCCTACTTTTCCTAGTCAAGGAGCCCAATCTCACCGTAATAATAACAAAACAACACCCTGATATGGGGCACTAGCAGTACATATCATTACTATTGGAGATATCGTTATCGGTAAACCTATTTTCTATTCTATATTCCCATGTATATTTCACAATGGGGTGTTCCATGAAATTTAAACAACAAGACATATATAAATATATATGTATTTCACTACACAAACCACACAAACCAACACCACCCTGAAAACGTCAATGTTTTCCTTACATTAATGTAATTATCATACAAGGGAAATCCCATGCTGAGGACCCTCACAACTCCCAATAAACAAACAAAAAAGGAGACCTAACCCAATAGGGGTTTTCCAAAGAGCCATTAAAAATGAAAAACCAACCTTTAGATTCACAACATTTACCTGAATAATCCATTTGACAAAAATAACCAATTCCCAACCAAAAATACCTTTAAAATCCCATTTGAAGACAGAAAAAAAAAGTTTGAGATTCGCAACATGTTTATAAAAAACAGACCATGTCATAATAATTCACAAATCATTTTAAAATCTAATGGGAATTTTCTAGAAAATGCCTAGAGTGAACTACCTGATAAAAACACATGATATGTTGAAATATACAATTATTGGAATGTGTGTCTCAACTCATCATTAAAACAAGAAACACGACATCCACATTTTATAGTACATTATTTTTTAATTTATAAAACTATTTTTATAGGTATATAATCGATTTACAGACACAAAACCAACTCAAAACCACTTTTTTTGACCAAATGCACACCCATGCTATACCAAAAGAAAAATATGTGCCACTTATATAATTAAATAAATAATTTAAACTATTTATAAAATAATTTTCAAATACTCATATCCATTAAAATTTAAAAATATATTTTCATTGATAATGGAGTTTTTGAATACCGCAATCTTTTATATATAAAACCAAAACACTGGTTACAAAACACTGAACAAACCAGAATTTAAAACAAAACATTTTATAGAACATATTATGCTTATACTCAAATAGGTAGAAATAGAGAACCATTTCAAACCCCATTTTTAACATGTTCTAAAAATATAAAATCAACATATTCCGCTAATTTATGATGACAAAGAGTTGTGATTGATGTTTGAAAACTTATTGAAACAACTTCAGTACCAGTTAATAGATTATATAAATTTTAAAATACAATCAAGGGACATAATTATTAATTAATACTTTCCCTGAAAAAACCCATTAGATACAGACCACATGATCCAACAAAATATTTGAACACACTATGCCAATTCACCTAAACAGGGTTCAAAATCTCGAAAACAACTACATTATTTTAAAATATAAATTTACACCTAAAAATTTAATCACATTAAATGATTTGATAAATAATTATTATTTTAGAATTGAAAAGGTCAATAAATCAAAATACATCAAGAATTAATGGAGGAAAGTGAAAAGGGACCATACCTCGACTCGCAGCTCTATCAATATGACACGACTCGAATCACGCTTGTGCATAGGTACCCATGAGATGATGGTTATGGAATCACTGGTTTACCTCACCAACACATTGAAACAAACTAAAAGAATCTAAAAACATAAAAAGCACTAATTTAAAATATTTCAATTAATAAAAAATGAAAATCTCACCTAGATATTGTTGTTAGTGAAATGACATGACTCCAAACAGGGCACCTTAAGTGGGGGGGGGGGGATTTTTCACAAGACCATTTGAGAACAAGGAACATGTTGATGGGCACGTGATAAAAGATGCAACTAAAGCTAATTGGTATGGTCGTTCAACCTCAGAAGGACGGTGAGGGGTTGCAGGGTGCCGGAAAGTTTGCTGGATGGGGGTACATGGTCTGGAAGGGCGTGTGTCTAGTCATAGGGCACACGACGGGTAGGAAGGAGGATAAAAAGTTGTAACTAGCAGGTCAGAGTTGAGAAGTGGCTAAAATATGGTATGTAAAGTCAATCAATAGACAGATAATTGGCCGGTAAAGGTAGAAGGATGATGGAAAGGGCAGCGCTGGCTGGAAAAGTAGGCGGCAGTCAGAGGGTGTGTGGCCAAAGACCGAATGACGGCTGGATAATGAGGGAAAGGTGATGGGTGAGGGAGAGGTTGTCGGGATAGGGCATAGACACACATAAGGAGAAATAGGTTGTGGTTTCTTGGGCTGGTCGGAAGGGGTACAACTAGCCGGGAGGCAATTTGGAGAAGGAAAACACATGGCAGTATGGGAGGGGGGAACTCAACGGAGGGCAAGTGGAGGCTGGACGGGCAAGGTCCGACGGGGTGTGCACGGTGCGGTGTTGCCGGTGCCACGAGGTTGGAGGTGGAGGACCGAAGGGCCGGAGGCTGGGGTTGGTGATGTGAGAGTTTGAGGCACAGTCCTTGAGGGCGGATGCCGCGTGAGGTAAGGACGAATAGAGGGTCGACACTAGAGAGGGGTGAAGCCGAGGGCGAGAGGCTGAGGCTGGGTCTTGGACATGGGACGCACAGTGTGGAACTAGAGGGGAGAGATCAGCCACACAGTGGATGTCTAGAGTGTAGAGGCTGAGATGGAGAAGGCAAGGGCAGTGTGGTCGAAGTGTAGCGCTTCTGAACAGGGTGATCAGCGGGTGGACAAGTGGGAAGGTAGGGTATGGGAACCTCCCTAGGTATTCAAGGATTTTCCTTTTTTTATTTTTAAAAATATAACTATATTATTACAATAATAATAATTGTGATAATAATAATATAAATAATGATATTAAAAATAGTAATGACAATAAATATAATATTGATAAATAAAAATAATAATAATACGAATATGAATATTAATACCAATTTATTAATAATTATATTAATAAAAAAAATTAAAATAAAAATATTATTAACCAATATTAATAATAAAATTATTTTTTTCTACCCAATAATATTATTATAATTTCATTTTAAACATTCAAATCATCATATTCAATCAAAAAATTATCCATTTCAACCATTAGATCTTTTTGCGGGCATTCTGGCCAATCGCGTGGCTACTGCCCACTGTGTGGTGACTGCAAATGGGTACGAAACCCACTAAAATTGTCAGACGTCAAATTTTTCTGACCCGCACTGAACACGCCCCTCATCGTGATTAAACAAAGCCATGAAATAAGAACAAAAATAAATTAAAACATCATGGTGTTACAAAGGGAATGATGAAATCATATTAATTTTACCCTCATTTATATCTATTTTATCACTTGATATTATATAAAATTGAAAATTTACTTATCTCACAATGAACAGAAATGTTTTACAAATGACTACCAAAATTAAATCCCCACATAATTCATGATCATTTTATAGGTATTACAAAAAATAATCTTATTTCATTCAATGTATTTAAATATAATTGATTGATATATCAACAATCCGTTGTAATACATTAGAGAAGGTAGATATCCTATATTGTTAAAATAACTAAGATTTTCCATATAACAAAAATTTTATTTTTTTAGTTAAAAAATATCCCATATGGACGGGAAACTATGGTATTGTGTATATAAATATAATAAATGGGAAGTCATTTAATTCCAAAATTTCCATCTATTAATAAAAAATGGCAGTGACCTGTAATAATTTATGGCATTTGATCATTAAATTAAAGGGAAAATGACATTATATAATGACCATGGTTGGATTCATATAGTCTATATAAATTATATAAAAATTCACCATTCTTATATAAAAGATTTACTGTCATTAGTGAAGACCATAATTCCTCTTTTTTCCAATGAATATATCAGACTCATCCATGCACTTCTGTAAATGTGATAAATTACACCATCATTAAGAAAAATAATGATCTCAGTATATTTGAAATCAAACATTTTTGGATTGAGTGTTATCTATCATTTAACAGTATTCTTTTCCAAATTTTCCCATGGATCTTCTTCATGTAAATTACTTTTCATATTCCACTTATTTAATTTATAGTCCACATAATATGTGTTTTATGATGTATATATATTTAAATAAGGAACTCCCCTTATAGATATATCAATTAAACATAAAAAATGAATGGTTATGTCTCTTAAAATCTAATATAATCATAATTGTTATTAATAAATTTTACTATACATTTCAGATAAGGAAATATCATAATAGTTTGTTTCTCTATAGGTAATTTATTATCTATCCACTCTTTTAATCCATAAACAATTTCAAAGTGGGAGTATAGATTATTTTCGAAGTATGATTTCTCAAAATATAATATATATTATACATTGTATTAAAAATTAT
This sequence comes from Viscum album, assembly GCA_963277665.1. Lineage (NCBI taxonomy): Eukaryota > Viridiplantae > Streptophyta > Magnoliopsida > Santalales > Viscaceae > Viscum > Viscum album. The sequence goes on along the minus strand of OY728129.1, from coordinate 1,811,370,479 downwards.
CCTCCAAATCAACTACATTATTCTGATTATGAAAATAATAAAGAAAATTTATCAACTAATCAATTATATTTATAGAAAAATAGTTATCTAAAAAATATATAATTTTTACTACAGAATAACATTATATATATCATTTTTTTCTTCACATGAAAATACAGTTTACATTAATATATATAAATCATGAAACCTTGTATAAACAATATTTTTATTCCATGTATAATATGTACATAATTATATTTATTTTTTGTGAAATTATAAAATCACATTGAAGTATTTTGTTTCAAAAAATATCATGATTAAATTTTATAGAAACCACATTGGTTATGTCATGAAACTATTTTCCATTTTCAATACCTAGTTTATACGATTAAGATCTCCATTTTTATTTTCATTGTAAACATCTTGGAGGATTGAATTAATATTATTTTCTTATATCTCTATGGAATACGAAGGAAAAATATAACCCAATGATAACATACATACATATTATATAATTTTATCATAAAAACAAAATACATATCCTAACAATAAAAACCACAAGAACCATAAAGTATTATTGACATTATATACTACATACAACATAAAAAAATTAGTAATTATCTATAATATCTTTTGAAGAGTTATTCTCAAATAGTACTCCTCCTATACATACCATAATTAAAATAATTGTACATAAAATGTGTCACGTAAACATATATAAGTTTTATCCAATATGATAATTAATAACATATTTAGGATATAACAATCAATTATCACAAGGTAGTATAATATATGAATAATTTTACTATAACATGATCATAATATAAAAAATCATATCCAATCAGTTAATGACATCAAATCATGAATCATGGAATATAACGTTTTTATAACAAAAATAATAATTTATAAGAGCGTGGAATCATAAATAATTAGTTATAATCCTTGATAACTTATAAAAGGCATATGATATATGGTTTTGACATAAACATAATAATTGAAAATAATCTTCTTAGTCATTGATCACCACCAAGAATATCAGAGTGGAATGGATTCACTCCCCTATCTATCATATCCTTAGTTAGTGACCACTCTTAAGACAATCCTATTAGAAATAATGCCTTACTAAATTAAGCTCCATTTTCAATAAAGTCAATATTATCTCATGATATATGAATATTCAACCCATTGATTAGGAGGATATAGAATTATTGTATGTCACATAAAGAAAAAAATGAATTATCCTTGAACATGATCATAAAATAAATCATCATTAAATTATACCAACTATTGTTGAATGGAATCATGTTTCATAAACTGTTCATCATTTAATAAAAGCATAAACCCTAAAAAATAATTAGTTTAATAATGTAAAGACCATGAACCCAATGCATTTGGGGGATATATAATCTAATAAATGATCTCAATAAATGATTTTGGAACATATACATAGAATGTAGAAGAATTGAACAAAAATAAAGAATAATTACATTTGGGTAAATAGGAGTAAGCATTACACAAATGAAAATGTAAGTTTGGGAAGAAACCATTACCTTATATCTGAAACTGTGATGCACTGGTTCTTAACATCAAGAATAATGAAATTAACTTTATTAGTAATTTAATTTATACCCTATTAAAAATTTATTTGAATTATTATATATTTTTTATGTTTATATATGTTCATTTTAATGAGTTATAAAATTTAATTTCATCATTTGGTACTTTCCATTCCATCGATTTTCATGATTGGTTTACTTGAATACATGTATAAAAGAACGTGTGAAATAAGAAACATTATTTGGAATAGAAATTATATGTTATTAATGAACTTATAGAATTTTTAATTGTACAATAAATCATTCTTTCTAATATATGAGGATGATTTATTAGATAAATCATACCGGATAAGCTTTTGGATTCTTTGGTGTTTTTTTTAATCATCATGCAATGGCTTTTATTATTAATTAATATTATATATATATTTCTAACAGAAAACTAAATAAGTTGTAATATACATATTATAATATGGTTTAACCATAAAATTGGTTTTATGAATATATATGAAGGTGTTATTAAAAAACAAAAGAATTATCATCCCCGAAGATGGTGAATAGACACCTCATGGATGGTGTTTTCATTTTTAGAACAAAAATTTGATGACAAAAGAATTGATCGTGGATATACCATAAAAATAATAAAATTAAAAAATATCTATGATATTAGATATACCGTTCATGTTTGGATATAGGATGTACAGAAAGGATATGAAGAAAATTTAAGTAAAAAAAATAACCAGAGGGGATTTAACTCTTCATTTATACACCTTGAGAACCACCTTATGGAACATTGGAATTGAATTTTGGTGATACCAGTAAGATCATAAAATGAGGAAGAGGATGGGGGTATAAAATGGGATGAATATAATAAATCTTCAAGGATTTGAATGTGTGAGGAGAAGGGTGGTGATAAGTGGTATTTATAGTGGTGGATAGAGGTGTTTTTGAATATTTTATTCATTTTATAATTATTTTGGATAAATACTAAAAATATTTTTATAATTATAAATTAAAATATTCACAAGTGAAGGATAATGCGAGATTATAGGCTTAAATCATCCACAAATCATCTATAATTAAATAATTCATTTATTTACTAAATATTATAAATTATCATATTTCAATATTCATAATTGAAGCTCAGTACCCAAAAGTACACCGGGTTTTGGCAATGGACTTTTCAAAAAATCCATCAGTTTGAGGGTGATAAGAAGTACTCATATGAATCCCAATATCCAATTATTTCTGGAGAAATTTAAAAACATTTGATATAAATCTTGGATCATGGTTATACACAATTGAATGCGATTGAACATTAAATCATAAAACTTCATTAATATAGATTAATGAATTGAGTTAAAAAAATAACCCCTTATAGAGGGAAAATATGCCGATTTGTTAAGATAAAAAATACATATATTGTATCATTCATTCATGGGGTTTTTGGAAATCCAGTGACAAAATAAATAGTGATGTCACCCCATTTCTATATAAGAATTTTTATACGATGCATGAATCCCATAAGATTGTTTCCTCCAACAATCACTTATTGAAAGCCTAAACATCTTAATACATAATAATGAATTTCCCACTTTATATTTCCCCACTAGAAATGTTCCAATAAATATCTATATATCATATTGATATAAGTGTGTATAGATAAATTCAATCTATAAGAATCATCTAATAACTACTTTTTAGCTCTGGTATAGAGGGAACAAAAATAATATTCCCTGTATTTCAGAATTCCATCCTCATACATTAAGTCTTTCTACATCACATCATTCAAAACATTAATTTTCCTTTTAAAATTTTCATTATTAGTATGAGAACATTGAAACCTTTCTAATATATATTTTTGGACTAAAAATTGAAAAAGTAATAATGTTTCACTTCCCATTGTAATTCCCATATCAATATATTATAGATCAAATTACTTAGTATCCTTATAAATAATCATTTTTTTCAGAACTGGATGATTCTTCCAGATCAACATGTCTTCTATCTTATTCTCCTTCCTTGAGTGGTAGTTTATTGAACAATAATAATCCTTTAGAAGATCAAGACTTCAAATTTTACTCATATTGTGTTCTTTCTATGATAAAATATATTTACAACTCGTGTAATCTGTATATATTACAAATTTAACCATTAAGATTGTGTCTCCATATATTTTGATCAAATATTATAGATTCTGACACATGATCCTTACTTGGATAGTTATTTTAATGAGTTTTTGACATCCTTGATCCATATGCAATAAGTCTTTCATTATGCACAAGGAAACATCCAAGTCCTTACTTTGAAGAATCACGATAAAGTAAAAAAGGCACCATTTACGGATGGTAGTTTAGAGATCATGGAATTAACTAATCTCATCTTAAATGCATCAAAACATTCCTCAAATTCTTTTGTCCTTGTAAACATATCCCTATTATGAGTATGCATGGTTAACAGGTTATTTAATTGGAAAAAATTCTAAAGGAAACACTGATAGTAACCATATAAACCGATGAAACTTCATATGTTGATTATGTTTGTTGGTGTAATCCATTACTTTATTGAGTTATTATTTATATGATCATTTAAGATTATATATTTCCAGGAAAAGAAATAGTTTGAAGCCAGAATTCACACTTGCTAAACTTCTCATATCACATTTTCTTACTAAATGTCTCTTATAGAATCTGCAAGTTGTTATCATGGTCCTCATATATTTTTTGAATATATCTAGATATAATAACACATAAATATCATCATGATATTCGTTGAATATTATTTCCATTATATCCATAAAAATATTTGATGCATTGGTCCATCTAAATAGAATTACAGTATAATCATAATGTTCATACTTGGTTCAAAATATTGTCTCTAGAATATCTTCCTTACTCACAAGAAATAGTTTTTTTCTACGTCAAGTATAAATCATTGAAAAATATTTATATACATGAAATTAATCAAAAAAACTACAATGTGAGGTAGAGTAAACTTGTTTATTATTATAATAGCTTTTATTTCATTATAGTCAATGCATAGTCTCATGGATCCATCAATCTTCTTGACAAAGAGAACATAGGATCACCATGGAGAGATACTAGAGTGAATAAATCCATTATGACTCAATTAGTCATGTTATTTCTTCAACTATACTAATTCCATAGTGGTCATTTTATATGAAATCTTTGATATAGGTTTTTCAAAATGAATTAAATAAACAGAGAACTCTACATCCTACTCTGGAGGATATCCAGGTAAATAATATGGAAATATTTCAATTTATTCTTGCCAAATTGTTATATTTTAAATTTTAAATCTTATTTCCTTATCCACAAATTGTGTTTTATCTTCCCCTACAAGAATTTCATTTAGAATTTGAAATGAAACAAAATTTTGAATAATTTATTATTCCATAAAAATGTATGGATTACTCTGTGGTATTGAAAAAAAATAAGTGTAAATGAAATGTGACCATTGAGTTTTTACCATTATATAAAAATTGGTCAATATGAACTTTGGAAATGGTAATAATTATTTATGATATAAAATTTAGCTAAAATAGAATTAATAATGGATAGCTAATGAAAAAATAAAAGTTTATGGCCTCATCTAGTAGACTCGGTCCATACAAATCCCTTTTGTTAGAGCTTGGGAAAGAGTTATCTTCACTATCCATTTCTCTATACCAAACCCAAGATGAAATTCAACATGTTAATCTTGAACATAATCACATACATGGTAAGATCAAGAAGATATAAATCACCACTTGGGTAATGGTGTCTAGATTACACCAAATTTCTATCAACAATGAACTCCCTACTCTTAAGCCCTGTGGATGTTTTATAATGGGCTCTATAATTGGTCCATAGTTAATTTTTTCTATCCTTTTGTAAAAATAAAATTATCATATTTTATTATGGTAAAAAAACATCATTTTTTAATTTCAATGGTAAAATTAAATATATGATGAATTTTTAGATTGTTGATAAGATGATTCATATTATTGACTAATTTTTAAAATAAAGAGTGTTTTAAAATATTTATTATAAATTAAATAATTTTAAATGATTTTAAAAAAATAGATTAATGCGGTTCTGATCAATAAGAAATTTAGCTTCTCACAAAAACAACTTAATATTTGGTGAATATTAAATAATGAATAGTAATATTACCCTTATAAATAATAATATGACCAATGGAATAGTATCCTCACATAAGAAAGTAAAATATAATTTAGGAATCTTGAATTGTAACATGATATAATAGGACAATTAAATAACTATTTCTGAAATTATTATATATGTATTAGTATTTTTCGGGTAAATATTGATTTTAATTACAAATTAAATATATGAAATTTTAATAATTATTTTCATAAAATGGAGATCATTTTCAAATTCCAAACATTGATTCTGGGATAGAGTAAATTTATGATATTTTTATAAAATCTTTTAATTTTTGTTGAATAGTAAAAATGGAGTTTTTGAGTTTTCAGTGTGCTTTATGACATCATAATGCAAAATAGGTAATTTAAAATTTAGGTGCACTAATTTGGAATAAAATATTATATGGTTTTCTCATATGGCCATAACCATTGGAAAATACAAATTTCATGCCCATCGTTTTTCAAATACCACTAATGAGGTGTCCTTGAAAATTAATAAACAAATCGCTCCGATTTAATATAAATTCCAAGCCATTCCTTAATTTTATATCATTCAAAAAACATCCCCCTCGAAGGAATGATAGTATAACCACCAAATTTGGCCTCACAATGTGTCCTCAATAACTCAAGGTCCTGATCCTATAGTTTTAGAAGATACTCTTCATGGTTAGGGAACATTTCTCCCTCCTCATTTAGTCCAGACTTCTTTTAGGTTATGTCATTTAATTTTCATTTTCTTATGTTGGTGTAATTTATTAGGATTACTTATTTTTCCCATTTTATTTCAAAAATATTATAGACCATTTTCACTCTCATAAAATTATTTTTTGAAATTTTATGCAACATTATTAGGCTACTGATTTTTCGTAAAGGAATTCACAACTTCTCTTTCTTCATTAAATATATATTTTTTTGTGGTATGTCATGAAAATTTCCATACCATCATCTAATATCCATGTTATTCTATCATTATAAATTATTATGGGTCTCTTAAGGGTGTGTTACCAGTTTCCCCTCTATTTTAATTTTTTTTAAACCGTGTTTCATTGCCGTTATACTGTAGATATTTCGGGTCCAAATCTGCCTATTCTTATCATGAAAATATTTTATTTTCCTTATATGAATACCCAATACTCTTTCCCTTCTAGGGGTATTTATCATTGTATAAAAATGATTTATCTAATTCTATAATTTTCATAAATCAATCCCTCATTTCTGTTCCATAGGTTAAAAATGTCACAATGATCATGTTTTTAAACACTTTTAAAAGACCATATTTTTTATATAAATCCCAATACATTTGTTATATATGTGTTATTTATAAAATGTTTTATTATGATCAATGTGGATCAAATGAAAATGAATTCATATTAAGGGAGTACTTGGATAGAACTATAATGAATTGGGTAATGAAATTAATCTCAAAGGATGACAAGTTTTATGATATCTTGATGAATAACCTTGGTCATTTTTATGACACATTATAGATGGACCTTGGTGATATGATTATTAGTGTCTAAATTAAATTTTTTAGATACATTTTCAGTATATGATTCATGTTTTTATTATTACGATATATCTCTTCTCATTCCTTTATGTTATTTCCTCATGTTCTAATTGTATTATATCAAGATCACATGTAATCTGTTTTCCCATTTTCCCTTAGAGGGCCTTATACTCAACCTAAGATTTTATTTATGTTTCCATGTAATTATATGTAATCATTGTACTTAGGGTGAAAATTATAATATGCCTTTCAAGAGTATTAAAATACTTTTTTATATTTTCTTGTATTATGTACCTATTTTCCAAAGACACTAGACTTTAATGATCTTCTGTTTGTCAAATGAAATGAAAAGTTATGTAATAAAAATATGGAATGCCATAGTTGGTATCAAAGGATAATTTAGTTATTTGTGGATATTATGATATGAAAACCTCCAGAAGAACTCTAAATAAATGTTTAAATATAATAACACTTCCTTGTATTTTGGTAAAATATTAATTAAGTTGTTTTTGAAAAAATAAATCCTTATATGGATATGAAAAGTGGATGTGGATCTGGAACATATGTATCTAGGGGTAAAACCCAAAAACACCACATTGTGCTTCAATTTAATTGGAACCAGTGCACAATAATGGGACTTACTGCACTCTTAGTTTGATACTCCAATGGGGATATGTTTGGTTAATCAAAATATTTTTTTGAATTATTATGATGTATTTATAGGGAAGTGTAATTGTTTTTAATGAATCAAATGTTTAAGGAGGATGTTTTAAGACATAAAAATCCTTTACATATAAAAGATTCATAACTAAAATAAGTTTCTCTAAATGGTTTAATTATTTTAGAAAATGGTGTTAAATTGGAGGAACCATGAAAATGGTGATTGCAATGGCCCATGCACTAACAACCCTATAATAAAATCTGAAATGGAATCCTTCATGAGAATAATGAACCAACTGACTCATGTTATGGGAAATAACTTGAATCATAATTAGAGACCAATTTCACCACGAAGGGAAAAAAATTTTGTAGATTTTTTATGATTCAATGACCACCAACATTTAGTGGATCTACAACCCCATTGATTACAGAACAAAAGATCAGATCTATCGAAAAGATCTTTTCAATGCTTCAGTGTTCATAAAAAGAGAAGGTCACCCTAGCTGTTTATCTCTTAGAGGGAGAAGCTGATTAGTGGTGGGAACTGATTAAAAACATGTGGCCAAGAGTGGAGGTCAAATCTAGGGAGTGGGAGGAGTTCATTGTGATCTTATTCAAAAAGTATTTCCTTTGTTATAAGATAACAAAAATGGGGAGTGAATTTACTATGATGTAGCGGAAGGATAGTGAATCTGTTAGAATTTATGGGATGAACATCACAAGACATTCCCATTACACCTCAATATTGGTCATGGATAATAATGAGAAGGATAATAGATTATTTTGTGTACTAAGAGCTCATCTGAAGAAGAATCTAGCTAGATGATACGATGATATCTATGAGGAGATCCTGTGGATTGCTATAAAAGTGAAACTAGAGTTCAGTGAGATGAAGTGGTAAATAATTCCAACTAAAAGAAGAGATAAGTGGTGTTATGCTTAGGTAAAATCTTTGATCTAGAAATAAGAGGCATGAAATTGAAACATCCCAAATGTAATATGTGTGGGATGAAGCATTTTTGGAACTGCCTGCTCAGGAGTGGGAAGTACTAAATGTTTGGAAGAGATGACCTTATCACTTGGAATTTTCTTAGTCAGTTGAATCCCCATAATCCCAAAACAAACGACAAAGGGAATATAGTTAAGGACCCACATAAATTGAATTTATTTTATGTGTTGAAAGCTTGAGCACCTTTCCAATCACTAACCAAATATGAGGCTAGTGGTGGGGAATCTCCATAAAACTTAGCATTGTCCACAAGAGAAAGGTCAGGCTTTTTCTATCATGAAAACTGATGTTAAAGATCCAAATGATGTGGTTTCAAGTACTCTTGTTAGTCTCTCTACGATAGAAAGTACTTTGTTTAATAATACTTCAATGCATTACTTTATTTCCTCCATTTTTACAAAGAATTCAGTATCAACCCCTGAATTCCTAAAGGTTTCATTATCAGTCAAGACTCATGGTTGGATTATACAAGCATCCTCAGTATTTAGAAAATCTAGTATTTACATTAATGGTCATAATATTGTGGAAAATCTAGTAGCCATTCCCACTCTAAATTTCCACATTCTAGTAGTTATGGACAATATATCAATTTATAATGCTATGATCAAATGCAGAAGCAACGAAATCACTATTGTGTTGAATGGGAAACCTACTGTTATCTTCCATGGAGATATTTCTCAACCATATCATCTTCTAGAAGCATATCCTGTAGAATTATTTTTGGAGTTGAGGGTGATGAAATAAGAGATTCAAAAATATTCTTTCCAATCAACATATGATAATTATGAGTATGTTGGTATGCCCTTTGGAATTACAAATGCTCCTTAAATTTTAATGGATTTGATGAATAGTGGATTTAAGGGATACCTTGATAATTTTGTGGTAGTTTTTATTTATTATATTATTGTGTATTATAGATATTTCTAATGGAATGATGATCTTATAATGGTTATTTTTAAAAATATAAATAAAGAAATGTTTTATAGAACTTTTATAAAATGTGAATTTTGGTTACAAAATGTTTATTTCATAGGGTAAATTTTAACCAATGAATGAACCAGAATTTACCAACAAAATACAATGGTCGTAGAAGAGTGGACTCTGAAAAAAAACTAATATTCGTTGTTTAGGTGGATTGGGAAGATATTATATGAGTTTTTTGAAAAAAAACCATGGCTTTCTAATCCATTAACCTAGTTGACTAGAAAAGTGCCAAAGTTTATCAGGACCAATAAGTGTGAGGATTGTTTCCAAGTGCTTAAGAATATTTGTTTAATGTACTTGTGTTAACTCTTCACTAAATCATGAAATAATTATTTATTTTTAACGATTCATCTCTAAAAGGGATAGGGTGTATCCCCATGAAAAATAAAAATTTGATTGCTTATGCATCTCAACAGTTAAATACCCATGAGCTGAATAATCCTATGAAAAATCTTGAGCTACCTAGAATTTGTTTGCACTGAAGATATGGATGAACTCTCTTTTTGGGGAAGAAATGTGATACAAATATATACCATCAATGTTAAAAGTATATTTTCATAGAAAAATGAAATGAACATGAGATATATGATAAGGTTGGATCTTCTCAAACTATATGATTGTTCAATTCATTATCATCCTAGAAGATCAATCAATGTTTTAGATTCATTAAGTAATAAAGACCTAGTAGTTATATCCATGAGGTGGATTCAAATAGATCTCATGATCCAATACCTAGTGGAAATGGATTTGATAATTATAAGGGATATGACATCATAAACCCTATCCCAACTTATTTCAAAAACATCATTAATAAAGAAGATAAAGAAAGATTAGAAATAAGATCATTTGTTACATAAGAATTTTGTGGATGTGTAGGATGGGACATTTCTTGAGTTCAATGTTGATCAAGAAGTAGAACTAAAATTTCATAAAAAACAATGTGTTACATCTATTCCAGATATATATAATGAGTTGCTGGATAAATATCAAAGCTCTACATTCTTTAAACATACTATAAAAACAAAAATGTATGGGGACCTTGGTGATTGTTTGGTGGGACAATATGAATGCAAAGATTTCATACTACACTAGAAGGTTTCTGGTATGTCCGAAATTGAAGGCAGAGTGACAAATTATTAAAGGGATATTACAATGAATACTCATACCAACAATGAAGTGGGATAATATCACAATGTACTTTTTAACTACTCTCTTGAAAACAACCAAAGGAAAAACATTGATATGTGTTATAGTATACCATCTACCCAAGACAAACCATTTTATATCTATTCGGGAAGATTTTCGTCTTGATAAAAATTCCAAGACGTACATTAAGGATGCGGTAAAGATGCATTGAGTTAAAATCTCTATTGTATCTAATTATTATCCATAGTTCACATAAAAATTCTGGAGATGCCTTTAACATGGTCTGTGTACCGAATTGAATTTCTGTATGACCTATAAACCCTAAATTGATGCCCAATCTGAAAGGACTATTCAAAAACTCGAGGAAATGATGAAAACATGCTTAATAGAATTTAATGGTGGATGATATCAAAATATCTCATTTTTTAGTTATCTAACAATAATAGTTTTCACCAGGGAATTCAAATGGAACCCTATAAAGCTTTATATGGGAAGATATGTATAACTCGTACCTGTTGGAATGAAGTTGGTGAGGTAAAGCTTCTTGGTCTTAATCCTATGCAGAAGATAATAGAAAAGGATCATAAAATCTAGTTACACATTTAGGCTTCTCAAGGATAGTAAATGAGCTATGAAGATAGTCATCAAAGGTACTGGGTTTTTTATTTTGGGGAGAAAGTATTTCTTAGAATATTACTTAGGAAGAGAGACTTGAGAATAGGGAAGAAATGTAATCTCATTCCTAGGTACATTTACCCCTATAAAATCATTGATCGTGTGAGAGACGTGGAATATTGAATTGTACTAACTAAAAATATTGCACAAGTTCATGTTGTCTTGTATATATCCATCTTGAGAAGTATATACCTAACCCCCTGCACATGTACAAAATCAAGAGGTGGTACAACTGGAAGACAGTTTCTCTTATGAGGATAAGCTGGTGAAGATTTTGGATCGTAGGGACAACGTGATATGCAATAAGACTACCTGCCTTATTAAAGTTTTGTGGTAGAAACACAAATATGAAGAATCTGTGTGGGATCCGGAGTAGTATATGTGGTAGAAGTACCCACACAATTTATCTTTAGAGGGTATGATTTGAAATTATGGGGACCCAATTTCTTAAAAGTGGAAGAATAAAACAATTGGAACTTTGGAAAAATATATTGTTTCCAGAAAATATAATGTCTTACTATCTCACAATCAATAAAAAAATATAATTATAAATGAAATGTGAGCATTGGGTTTTTACTGTTATATGACCAATTTCAATATGATTTTTGGAAACAATAATATTTTTTCATGATCTAATTGTTGTTTAAAATATAAATAATAATGGATAACTGATATAGAAAGAAGAATTGATTGCCTCATCCACTAGACCCAGGCTGTACGAAGCCTTTCTATCAATGATTAGTAAGAATGTAGTGTCCCAAGGGTTTCTCATGGACCAATCCAAAGTAGAGCTTCAACATGTTAAGCTTGAAATGGATCATCTAGACGAGAATTTCAAGATGATTGAAATAACCACTCAGACAACATTGACTTAGTTTCCCAAATATTCTATCACAAATGGACACCTTACTCTTAGGTCTTATGCAGGTGTAATAAGGGGTTATGTAATGAGGCCTTAGTTAATTTTTGTAATCATTTTCTATTAATAATTTGTTTTCTTATTATAGAAAAATAACCATAATTTTTGAATTTCAAATGAAAAAATAAATATATGATGGATTTATTAGTTTATTTCTAATAAGGTTCATATTATTGATAATTTTTGAAAATAAAGAGTATTTAAAAAAAAATTTATACCATTGGCAACTAATAATATGAATTGATTTTCAAAAAATAGACATATATAGTTGTGATTAGTAATAAATTTAGAGTCTGATAAGATCAACATAATATTTGATGAGAAATAAATTAGTAATAGTAATATTAACCATAGGAATAGTAATATAACCAATGGAATAGTAACAACACTTATGAAAGAATAAATATAATTTAGGAATCTTGAATCGTAATGTGATAAAATATCCTAAGTAAATAATAATTTCACTAATTATTAGTTTATTATTATTAATTTATCTATTAAATAGTGATTTTAAATAAAAACAAATATATCATATTAAGTAAATTTTATTCATATCAAGGAGTATATTTTTTAATTTAGAACATCTATTGTAATGTCCAGGGTTTTGGGGTCCATTAATTGGTAAAAATATGATGTTTGAGGTGTTTTGGGTGGTCTGGAAGGCAATCCCAGCTTCTCGGTGACTCCTAGCGGTAGCCATTGCCTATCGGTAGCCTCGGCCTACCGGTAGAGTTGGTCTACCGGTGACCTTGGAGTACCGGTAGCTCTCAGCTACCGGTGGCTCTCAGCTACCGGTAGCTCTCAGATACTGGTTGCTGTCACCAAACAGTAGCTCTCGGCTAAAGGTAGTTGTCACCAACCGGTATCTCTCGGCTACCGGTGGTTATCGCTAACCGGTAGCTCTCGGCTACCGGTAGTTATCGCTAACCGGTATCTCTCGGATACCAGTAGCTGTCCCTAACCCGTAGCTCTCATCTACTTGTAGCTCTCGCCAACCGGTATCTCTCGGCTACATGTAGGTGTCGCCAACCGGTAGCTCTCGGCTATCGGTAGCTCTCGCCTACCCCCATGGGTTTTCCAGTAGCACCTCCTTTTTTCGCAAATTGGTTTTTAAACCATGTTTTGACCCTTTTAACCCTGTTTAAAGCCCATTAATGCTCATTAATGGTGTTTAAATTAAATTATTGTTTAGGTACCCTCCTTAAATGAAAAACCAAGAGGTGTGTGTCGGTTTAAATCGCCCCAAAAGGTGGGGACCTTTTATGTGGCGTGTGGGGTGTCCCAGCTGTGTGGTCAACCCATGATCGCGCTTCTTACACAGTTTAGAGTTTTTCTTTATGTATCTTAACCGTCCCAGGAATGTTTTATCTCAGCCTTTATAACCTAAATTCTTCTCCCTACGTTTCTTTTTCTCTATCACCCTACGCTCGAAGTACCATTCCTCCCGAATAGTTGTAACCCCGCAAAGTTTTCCTTGATCACGTTCCTTGGAGTTCTTGCTACTCACGCGAGGACTTAACATCGATCATTGATCCGCCAGGTAAGGATTTTATCCTTCGTATCTCCTTTCTGTATATCATGAGGCGTGGTCATGCTTTTGTCTCTGTTGAAATTGACAAAACCCAACTTAATGAAGATAATTAATAGACCTTTAAATAATGAAAAACTGGTGGTGTGATCGATGTCCTGTTGTGCTCATTTATTATTGATATGTGTTGTGAATTATACGGTCCTATTCTCACTGAAAATGATATCCTTTGGTGGTATTTCTCTGTGAACTAATACACCTCAGGGTTTTTGGATGTTTAAATAACCGTAACATGAAATTGGGTAATTACGTATACTCAGTTAAATAAATTGAAAGCACCAGCATTAACCTTTTTCTATGATAACCCCGTTAAAATCACAGTGGAATTGAAACCATGGAGTGTGTTAAATATTTTAAATATGAAAATACCTGTGTGGGCATACCTTGTGTTGGTGGTAGTGGTTTGGTTGTTTTTGCTTCACGGGCCGATTACGGGTGACTTTATGGTTTTCTTGGATGGGATCCCCTTTTGTTATACTGTCGCTAGTTGTGAATCTGAGGTTGTCGGGCTTACTCTACTTATATCACGAATTGGGGTGGAATCCTCTTTGTTGAGAAACCATTGGCTTTTGGAGTTTGGGGACATTGGACTGTGTGTCAGGGTTCTTTTGTTTTCAGTACATTGAGGGATCTCACCGGATCCCTAGATGTTGTGACTTCACAAAAGAACGGGGTGTGAATTCTTAAATTACCTAATGTTTTTCCTTTCTTCCGATTTTTTTGTTTCATATATGAATGTGCCTGATTTTTGCCCAGTATTCAAGGGATTAAATCATACTGAACTTTTATGAATGATAACTTGAACAGGGGAACTGGGAACTGTTTGTTGTGTGCCTGTTTTCTGAGGCAGCAGTGTTTGTGTACCTTCTTGTATCTATTTAAGGAGATGTCAGTTGGGCTATGTGTGGGTATATATATGTATAATTGTATGTTTTGTGTTTAGTCTCACCCCACCCGCGTGGGGAACCTAGTGTCGGACACCGCATTCCATGGGGAAGGGCGTTTCTCCTAGTTACTCTCCTTCCTGCTCCCTCTTCCCTCGGCTGTGATGGCTTGAAGCGAACATACACCCATGATCCTTCGGGTACCTTTCGTTTGATGTGTTGTTAGCCCATGTGTTTTCGGGAAGGGGTTCTGGTTATGGTTTGTTTTCCCAAGTGTCTTCGGGATGAGGCCCAGGTGTTTTCGGGTAGGGATGGATGGTTTTGAGGCCTAGGTGTGTGCGGGAAGGGATGTTTGGTTGTGAGGCCCAGGTGTGTACGGGCAGGAAGAGTGTGGTAGCGTCAGGACGTTTTCCATTAGGGATGAGTAGCTTGCTAGTGGGGGAAATGGTGTTGTGGGGTACCCAAATGTTTTTTTCTTTTACTATTACCTTACTGCTTGTGTTGTTTGGTGAGTGTGTCTGGTGAGATGGGATGGATAGACTCCTTGATAGATGTTGGTTTCTCTGCTTCTCACGGGAATTTAGTACGTCTCCCCACTTGTGAATGAGAGCTATAGGTTTTTCCTACTGAGTATTCTTTGTATTCTCACCCAACGTTTACGTTCAGGTTGTCAGGAGGACTTCAGAGGCCGTGTGGGACCTTACTAGTCTGGATGTTGGAGTTATTGTTGGTCGTTGTTGTTTTCTGCCTCACCTTTTCTTTTCCTATTGGTTTTTACTTTGGAGTTCTTGTACCTTGTTCAGTTTTATTATTAAAACATGCATGTAGTTTGGTTTTCCATAGAGTTTTCTACACTTGATGGTGTTTGGAGTTGACTCATTCTTTCTCCCAATCATGGTTAACTAAAAATGGTAATACCTCCCATATTGTGAAAATGTTACTCCCTTGGTGCTAGTCTCCACTCCGGGGACTACTAAATGCGGGACTCGGGGGTCATTATCTCATCTTCGACTTGAAGAAGGAAGGGCGGGGGCCATTGCAGCCCCTTCCATCATGTGTCCGAAGGCTGGTCATGATAGAATGGTATCAGAGCGAGATTGAGGGATAGGATGGAGTTTGTAGTTAGGGATAGTGAGGATTTCATGGGATGGTAGGGAAACAATGTTTGGTGATCTTAGTTAGTGAAATAGGCCAGGGAGGACCGGCTAGGTCACGGGATTTTAGGGCCCCCGTGATCCGATGTAAGGACCCCGGGCCTATCAAACGACCAAGTGAGACTACATTTATTGCAGGGTAAAGACCCTAGGGAAGGTCTATGCATCATACTAATTGTGTTTTTATTTTATTTAGGGCACCTTGAGGAGAAAAAATAATAATTATAATAATTCCCTTGATACTCGGGCTTAGGCAATCTTTGTTCACCATACAGCTATGGCACCAGGTTGTTATACATGAGTAACCCAGGAGGTTGAGGCCCAGCGGATCGAGGCATTTGACCAGCAGAGGGTTGACCGAGATGAGGAGGATGACTTGTGGCAGAGGACTCTGTAGTCCTTCCAGCAACAAACCCTCGAAGAGTATGAGGGAAGCGTTTCTGACTCAATAATGGAGGGGTCATTCGAGGAGCTAGCCATCACCTTCTCTTTAATCCATGCTCCGAGGGAGTATTGGGTTCGGTTTTCCGTCAGTCAGCTGAGAGGAGCAGCGCGTCAGTGGTGGATGCTTTTCCTGGGAGAGAAGACAGAGGGAGAGGTTTCATGGCTAGTTTCGAGAAGGAATTTTGTGAGGAGTTCCTCTCTTCTACTGCGAAGGCTGAGAAGAGACAAGAGTTTCTCTCACTTTAGCAGGGAAGCATGTCAGTGAGGGATATGGGGATCATGTTCAAAGATCTCTAGCGCTTTTCCTTGGATCTCTTTCTGGATGAGGAGTCTCGGGAAAGACGGTTAGAGGAGGCACTCTTTACTTCAATTCAGTATGTTGTCACTCCCTTTACTCTTGTGGCGTACCTAGCAGTACCGAAGAAGACTGAGATAGTATAGAGGATGCACTCGAAGGGAGGCACACCACGAGAATGGAACCAGCTGAGTTCATCAATGGGGAAGGCGGTCATCAGCAGGTCTCCTGCGCCAAGGCCTTTAGGGTTTCGACAAGCATGGTTTAGGCCTCATCAGTTCCAGTCCCGAGTTTCTGGCCCTCGCCCTTTTTTCATAGGCCCGAGACTGAAGTTTTTGTCTTGTTGAGTGTTCGGACACGTCCAGATAAGGTGTCCGGCTCGAGCTCCACGTGGTAGAAGTGGTAAGTTTTAGCACCCACCTCAGTAGCATCCGTTGCCAACAAGGCCTTTCGAGTAGTAGCAGCAGGCCACTGGCCCTCCGAGGGATGACCTTGCGGGAGGAGATCGACACCAGGGTGCTCCTCAGGGACCTCGACTCGGGCGTGGTCTGGGAGGTGGTCGACAACAGTGAAGACAAGGAGCTGGGCGTGGATAGTTGCACTCCGTAGAGTTAGTAGCTCTGACGGGACCAGAAGTCGTTTGAGGTATGATCAGTTTATTCAGCACTCTCGTTTCTGCCTTGTTTGATTCAGGAGCTTCGCACTCCTTCGTTACGCCCGAATTAGCCCATGTTTTGTGTCTGGATTTCGAGATACTTTTTGTTCCCCTAGTGTTGAGAACACCTGTTGGGGGACAGACCAGCGTATCTTACTTCTTCCGGGGGTGTAGACTGATGTTGGGACCGCATCAGTCCAGTGGAAACCTTCTTTCACTGCAGATGCATCAATACGATGTCATTCTATGCACAGACTGGTTATTCTCCGTGCATGCCATCATCGACTGCTATCAGAGAAGGATTGAATTATCCAACGAGGATGGACGATGTGTGGCTTTAGTTGTGGAGCAGATTTATCAGGAGGGGAGTCGACACGTGGAGCCACTCCTTTCTATGCTGAACTGGATGTCAGTAGAGTCGGTAGATGCAAGAATGATGGATGTCCCATAGGTCGTAAGAGAATTAACTGATGTCATTCCCAATGAGGTTGTGACTCTACCCCCTCAACGTGACATTGAGTTTGGAATAGACTTACAACCTGGTGCCCACCCAATATCGATGTCTCCTTATCAGATGGTACCTTCTGAGTTGCGGAAGTAGCAGATTCATATTGACGATCTGATGGATAAGGTATTTTTTCGACTTAGCGTGTCGCCATGGGGTGATCCAGTTTTGTTCGTAAAGAAGGAAGATGGTTGTCTACGACTATGCATAGACAACCGGAGGTTAAATCAGATGACGATCAAGAATCGTAACCCCCTCCCGAGGATAGACGATCTCTTTGACCAACTGAGGGGAGTAGGTTAGTTCTCTAAGATAGATCTACGGTCTGGATACCACCAGTTGAAAGTGAAGGAGAGTGATATCTCGAAGACGGATTTCAGGTGCAGATATGGCCACATTGAGTTCTTGGTCATGCCATTTGGCGTTACAAACCCACCAGCTATGTTCATGAACCTCATGAACTCTATTTTTCGAGATTTTCTGGACCAGTTTGTTGTGGTGTTCATAGACGACATCCTTATCTACTCAAGATCAAAGGCAGAGCATGTTGAACATCTTAGGGCAGTTTTGGGAGTTGTTCGACACCACAAACTTTATGGGAAACTTTCTAAGTTAAAGTTCGTAACATGAGAGGTACATTTCCATGGATACGTAGTGTCTCATAGGGGAATAGCAGTAGACCCGTTGAAGGTCTAGGAAGTCGTTTCATGGGTAGCACCCAAGAACGTGGCAGAAGTTCATAGTTTCCTGGGATTGGCAGGCTATTACCGAAGGTTTTTGCCCGACTTCTCTCGAGTTGCAGCTCCGTTGACAACTTTGACTAGGAAATACCAGGCCTTCGCGTGGAGCGACCAGTGCCAGAAATCTTTTTGATACATAAATGAGAAGCCGGTTAGTGCTCTAGTACTCAGATTACCAGAGGAAGGGGTGTTGTTTGAAGAGTTTTGTGATTCTTCTAGCCTTGGGTTGGGATGTGTGCTAATGCAGCAGTGAGGAGTGATCTCTTATGGGTTTAGGAAGTTACGTCCTCATGAACGTAACTATGCCACCCACGATCTTGAGGTTGCAGTCGTGGGGATCTCATTGAAGTTGCGGTGTCATTATCTCATCGGAGAGTAGTTTGTAGTCTTCTCAGATCACAAGATCTAGTGTTATATCTTTTCCCAACGAGATATGAACTTGCGGTAGCGGAGATTGGTTGATTTATTCCAAGATTACGACTTTGAGATCTCTTATACTGAGGTCAAGGACAATGTTGTGTCTGATTCCCTAAGCAGGATTTCATAGAAGGAAGTAGTTCAGGAATCTGCAGATGCTTGGAGAGTGATGGAAGAGTTAGCGGCCTTGCATTTGGATGCAAGGGTGGAATGTGGAAGAGGTTGTCTGTTTCAGATGACTGTAGTTCCCTCCTTAGTGGTGCAGGTGGAAGAGTCTCAGTGGGGGGACTTGGAGGTGGAAGTGATGCAGGATCGTGTTTATCAGGGAAATGAACCTAAGGTATGGTCAAAGGATGGTCAGCATCAGATGCTTTTTCGTGGAAGTGTTTTCGTTCCGGAGATGATGCATAAAGGCGTTCTCCGTGACTTCCATGGATCGACTTTAGTATTACATCCTCGGGTCTCAAAGATGCACCAAGGCCTAAGGAGACAGTTTTGGTGGCCCGGGGTAAAGTGGGCGGTGGCAGAGTTTGTTGCAAAGTGCCTCATGTGTCATCAAGTAAAGGCTGACCACCATTTTCTTGGAGGGGCGTTATAGCCGATAGATGTTCCCGAGTGGAAGTGGGATGAAATCCTGATGGAATTCATCATAGGGCAACCCAGGGCTTAGAGAGGCTATGATTCCATCTGGTTAGTGGTGGATCGGTTGGCAAAATCAGCACACTTCTAGGAGATTAAGGAGTCGAGCCTGGTGAGCACCTTAGCCCAGAGGTACATTGATGAGGTGGTGTGGTTGCACAGGATCCCGAGATCTATTGTCTCTGATCGAGACACACAGTATACCTCATGAGTCTGGAAGGGATTACAACATGCCTTTGGTACCCAGCTATTCCTTAGCACTGCTTTCCACCCTCAGACAGATGGGAAAATAGAACGAACTATCTAGACGTTGGAAGACATGATTCGGGCATGTGTTCTAGATTTTGGGGGATCATGGGAACGACACTTTCCACTAGTGGAGTTTGCTTATAACAATAGATTTCACTCCACTATTGGTTTGACACTGTTTGAGTCCTTGTATGGAAGGCTGTTTCGTTCACCCGTTCGCTAGAAAAAGATTTGGGAAGCAACTGTTCTTGTGCGAGAAGTGGTGCAGGGCACCACTGAGAAGGTTCAACGCATGCGTGAGAGGATGAAGGAAGCCTAGGACCAGTATAATTATTATGTCGATCATAGGAGGAGGCCCTTGGAGTTCGAGGTTTGTAATCATGTGTTCTTGAATGTTTCACCTCGACGTGGGCAGCAAAGGTTTGGGAAGGGGAGTAAGCTCTCCCCTAGGTTTATCTGACCTTTCGAGGTGTTGGAACGAGTTTGTGAGGTGGCGTATCAGCTGGTGGTGCCACCTCAGTTGGAGAAAGTTCAATATGTCTTTCACGTATCCTATCTTCATCGATATCTACATGACGACTCCCACGTCATCGATTGGGGAGAGTTAGATGTCGAAGACGATGTGACCTTCATAGAACGACCAATCAAGATCGAGGATCGTAAAGATAAAGTTCTTCGTGGATGAACCATCCCCTTGGTTCGTGTGTTGTGGAGACATGGTGGCCTGGAAGAGATCACTTGGTAGTGGGAGGCCCAGTTACGCATTCAGTACCCAGATATGTTTTGACTTCCTTGTGGTTTTTTTGTTCTGATCCTTGTTGATATATTGTTCCTTGTGCTTTAATGTATGAAATGATGGTTTTTCTTAGTTATTTGATGATCTGTTCCTTGTTCTCTCTCTGTGTGTGTGTGTCCAAATGTGTGATTATGGGAAAACCTGACTGCTAATCAGGACGCATTAATGTTGATGTGATTAAACCCGTGTGGGTGACTCAGTGCTACCCAATTTAGATAATATCCTGAAATGTAGGAGGGTACTCCCTAACTCATGTGTTGGACAGTGTGATCCTTGTGGTTGGTAACTCTTGGCGGAGTATTCCTGGATGTAGGGGGCGGTTTCTGTTCCATCTTTCGAACAACTCATGGGTTTTCCCCTGAGAAGTATCTTTATAGGGTGGTTGTTTGGACCCCACTTTTCTCCTTTCTGGGTTGCTCTTATATTCTCATGGATGAGAATAGTTGGAGAAGTATCTGATGTAATGTCCTGGGTTTTTGGGGTCCATTACTTGGTAAAAATCTGATATTTGATGTATTCTGGGTGGTCTGAAAGGCCATCCCAGCTTCTCGTTGACTCCTAGCGGTAGCCTTGGCCTACAGGTAGCCTTGGAATACCGGTAGACCTGGCCTACCGGTGACCTTAGGGTATCGATAGCTCTCAGCTACCGGTGGCTTTTGGCCACCGGTTGCTCTTGGCTACCAGTTGTTGTTGCCAACCGGTAGCTCTCGGCTACCGGTAGCTATCGCCAACTGGTAGCTCTCAGCTACGAGTATCTATCGCCAACCGGTAGCTCTCGGCTACTGGTAGCTATCGCTAATTGGTAGCTCTCATCTACCAGTAGTTGGCGCCAACCGGAAGCTCTCGGCTACCGGTAACTCTCGCCTACCCCCCACAGGTTCTCCATTAGCGCCACCTTTTTGAGAAAATTGGTTTTTATACCATTTTCTGACCCCATTAAGCTTGTTTAAAGCCTATTAATACTCATTAATAGCATTTAAATTAAATTTTTGTTGAGGTACCCTCTTTAAATGAAAAACCAAGAGGTGTGTGTCGGTTTAAACCACCCCGAAAGGCGGGGACCTTTTAAGTGGCATGTGGGGTTTCCCAGCAGCGTGGTCAACCCACGATCGCACTTCTTATGAGGTTTCGATTATTTCTTTCCGTATCATTACCATCCCAGGAATGTTGTATCTCAGCCTTTATAACCTAAAGGCTTCTCCCTACATTTCTTTTTCTCTACAACCATACGCTAGGAGTACCCTTCCTCCTGACGAGTTGTAACCCTATGAAGTTTTCCTTGATCACGTTCCTTGGAGTTTCTGCTACTCACACGAGGAAATAATGTCGATCCTTGATCTGTCAGGTAAGGATTTTCTTATTCGTCTCTCATTTCTGTGTATCATGCGGGGTGGGCATGATTTTTTCTCAGTGAAAATTGACGAAACCCAACTTAAAGAAGATAATGAACGGACCTTTAAAGAATGAAAAAGGGTGTTTCTTGCAGTGCTCTTTTATTATTGATATATGTTGTGAATTATACGGGCCTATGCTCACTAAAAATCAAGGTCTTTGGTGGTCTTTCTCTATGAAATAATAAAACTTTGTGTTTTTGGATGTTTAAATAACTGTAACCTAGAATTGGTTAATTACATAAACTCGGTTAAATAAATTGAAAGCACCAGGATTAACCCCTTTCTGTGATAACCCAGGTTAAAGCACAGTGGAATCAAAACCATGGAGTCTCTTAAATCTTTTAAATCTAAAAATACCTGTGTGGGCCTACCTTGTATTGGTGGTAGTGGTTTGTTTGTTTTTCCTTCACAGGCCGATTACGGGTGCCTTTATGGTTTTCTTGGATGGGATCCCCTATTGTTATACTGTCGCTGGTTGTGAATCTGAGGTTGTGAGTGTTACTCTGCTTATATTATGAATTGGGTTGGAATCCTCTTTTGTTGAGAAACCGTTGGCTTCTGGAGTTTGGGGTCATGGGACTGTGCCTCAGGGTTGTTTTGTTTCTAGTAATTTTAAGGATATCACTTTATCCCTAGTTGTTGTGACTTTACAAGAGAACCGGGTTTAAATTCTTACATTACGTAATGTTTTTCCTTTCTGCTAATTTTTTTGTTTCATCTGTGAAAGTGCTTGATTGTTTCCCAGTAGTGAAGGGATTAACTCATACTGAACTACTATGAATGATAACTTGAACAGGGGAACTGGGAACTGTTTGTTGTGTGCCTATTTTCTGAGGTATCAGTGTTTGTGTACCTTCTTGTATATATTTAAGGAGCCATAGGATGGGATTTTTGTTGGTATATATATGTATAATTTTATATTTTGTGTTTAGTCGCACCCCACCTGCATTTTTCACCTAGTGTAGGACACCCCATTCCATGGGGAAAGGTGTTTCCCCCTTGTTACTCTCCTTCCTGCTCGCTCTTCCCTCGGCTGTGATGGCTGGAGGTGACCTTACATCCAAGATCCTTCTGGTAGGTTTAGTTTGGTGTGCTGTTAGCCCAGGTGTTTTCAGGCAGGGGTTCTGGTTATGTTTTGTTTTCCCATGTGTCTTCAAGATGAGGCCCAGGTGCTTTCGGGTAGGGATGGATGTTTGTGAGGCCCATGTGTGGGCAGGCAGGGATGTGTGGTTGTGAGGCCCAGGTGTGTGTGGGAAGGAAGAGCGTGGTAGCATCAGGACGTTTTCCATTAGGGATGAGCAGCTATATAGTATGGGAAATGGTGGTTCGGGGTTCCCAAATGTCTTGTTCTTCTACTATTACCTTATTTCTTGTGTTGTTTGGTGAGCATGGCGGTGAGGTGTATGGATAGACTCCTTGATAGATGTTGGTTTCTATGATTCTCAAGAGACTTTAGTATGTCTCCACACTTGTGCATGAGAACTATAGGTTTTTCCTACAGAGTATGCTTTGTATGCTCACCCTACGTTTTCTTTCAAGTTGTCAGGAGGACTTCAGAGGCCGTGTGGGACCTTACTAGTATGGACGTTGGAGTTACTGTTGGTCGATGTTGTTTTCTGCCTCCCATTTTCTTTTCCTGTTGGTTTTTAATTTGGAATTCATATACCTTGTTCAGTTTTATTATTAAAACATGCATGTATTTTGGTTTTACTTGGAGTTTTTTGTACTTTGTGGTGTTTGCATTTGACACATTCTTTCTCTCAATCTTGCTTAACTAAAAAGGTTAATGCCTCCCATATTGTGAAAATGTTACACCCTTGGTGCGAGTCACCACTCCGGGGCCTACTGAATGCAGGACTCAGGGGTCATTATCTCGTCTTCGACTAGAATAAGTAAGGGTGGTGGCCTTTCCCCCCCTCCCTTCCCCCGTCTTTCTGAAGGCGATTTGTGACATCTATTTTGGGTTATTGTTAATTAAGAAGATTTTTAGAAAATGTTTTTTTCAGGGAATAGTAAAAATATAGTTTTTGAGTTTTCAGAGTGTTTTATGACATCATAATTATATAATGTTTAATTTATAATTCTGGTAGAATTATTTTTATTAAAATATTTTATGATTTGTCCCAAGTGTCCTTTACCATGGGAAAATACCATGAGAAAGCCCATGGTTTTGCATATAACATTGTTGAGGTGTCCTTTAAAATTAATAAAAACTCCCTCTCATTTACAATTAATACCAAGACATTAAATCATTTTATATCATTAAAAAATAACCCCCTAGAATATATGATAATGTTACACCCAATGATTCCTCCAAAAGTTCCCACATTCCATAAATGTCCCAATCTAAGAGTTTTAGAAGTTACTCTTCAAGGTAAGGGAACCTCTCACCCTCCAATTTTATTCAATACTTATTTTATGTTATGTATTTTAATTTCAATTTTATTATGATGGGTAATGTTATTATATATCCTTATTTATTTCCATTTTATTAAAAAATTATTAGATACCATTTTACTTCTCATCAACTGGTTTTCTGAATTTTTATGCAACACTGTTAGGCTGCTGAATTTTTATAACGGAATTCACTACTTCTCTTTTTCCGTTCATGTTATCTTTTATGTGGTATGTTTTGAAACGTCCAATACCATGTTCTTATCTCCGTGTTATTATTTCCTTTTACATAATTTCTAATCTCTTATGAATGGGTGACTTCTGTCCCCTTTCATTTTAATGTTACCTAAATCCATGTTGCATTGTCGTTATGCTGTGGAAATTTTGTCTCAAAATCTCCCTCTTTTTATCATGATATTATTCTATTTCCATTATATTAATACCTAATAAACATTAATTTATTGGTATATTTATCATGAAATAATTTTTTTTAATTGATTCTATAATTTTTATTCATAAATCCATTATTCCCTTTATGTGGGTTATAAATGACATAGTGATCATGTTTTTATGTACTTTTTAAAACACCATGATTTTGATATAAAACCAATTTTTTCATCCATTGGTTATTTATGAAATACTTTATTATGATATATTTGGATCACATGAAAATGAAGACATATTAATGGTCCACCTGGATAGCACTCCAATGCATTGGGTAAAAAATTAATCTCTATTGATGACATGTTTTATGATTCTATGGGGAATATCCTTGGTACGTTTTATGAAATCTTGGGGATGAAACTTAGTGATAAGATTATTAATGTCAAAATTAAATGTTTTAGCCACATTTTTAAGTAATTATTCATATTCATATTATCATTATATGTCTCTTCTCAAGCCATTATGATATTTCCTTTTTTTTAATTCTATTCTCTCAAATTCACATGTAAACTATTTTCCATTTTTTCCATTACTATGCCTTGTCGTCACCCTTTAAATTGATTTATGTCTGAAGTTTAGGAAATGCATTAATTTTACATAGGATGAACATTTCAAAAATAGTTTAATGCGTATTAAAATAATGTTTTATTTTTCAGGTATTATGTACCTTTCTTCCATGAAAATAGACTTTAATGATCCTCAATTTATAAAATGCAATGAAATGTTATGTAATAAAAATGACGGATTATATAGAATATATATTAGAGGTAGATCCAAATATGACTCATATTATGAGGTCTCCATCTAAATATGTGAACTCTATAACTTCATTAGCAATCATAATTTCCATCTCTTTGGAATAAATTTATCATTATATTTTGAAATCTAATCCATACAAAGGAATATATCAAAATAAAAGGTAGGTTTGATTATAAAATAAGTAATTATTGAATGATTATGTTTCATAATAGGAATTGATTGACACATATTTTTTTAATAAAGTTTTTACTAAGAGTCATTACTTATAACTCCCTAGATACGGTGAATTTGAAATATTTGATTTTTATTTCATATTGGGGAAATATAAAGGAGTGAGATGGTATATAATCAAATAATACATTCACAAAATTTCATGACATCATTAAAGTACTTACCACCACGTGATTGTGAACTTCATACTCAGTTGTTATTATTTCATAAGAACTGCCTTGTTACCTTGGCCTTTTCGAGATAAAGTTTTAATTAAACTTAGGTTAATAATTTTCATAATGTTCCATATATTTACAATGTTGTCATTAAAAAATATTGTCTTCTTTACATCAAATATAATCACAGGGTTGGAGGCCATTTTCTCCAAAATTGTAACAAACTACCACCCAAATATGCACGTTCCATGATGTTTCATTCCTAATTTATTATATGATGGAAATTCAGTTCTTCTATTTTTTCACATTTCCATATTACCTTTTCCAAAGATTTCATTATCCCTTTTATTATATTTCTATCCTTTAAATTCATAAGACAAAGAGAATCCATTATCTATCTTGATAGATCATGAGAATATAACATTGTATAACAATAATTTTTAGGAGACCGGTTCACTTCATATGAATGGTTTTAACCCATCAATGAATCGATCAATATTTCTATTTATATTACGTATTTAATCTATAACATAACTATATATCCTAGTAATGTTGGCCTCATACATGGAAATATTATCATCTTCCTATTTCCTTATAATCAATAATTTTTTCCATATATCTAGTCAATTTTTGGGAAATTAATATTTCTCTAAAACAATCATTAAAATACTTCCATTCCATAATTTAATTTTTTTCCTCCTTTCTGTTCTGAACTAATTTCCACCGTTGATATGAATCTCTAGATAGACAATAATCTAACGTGAAATTCTTCTCCATTTCATTACATTCCAGATAAATAAATATCTTCTCTGAGGCTTATCCACAGTTCAGAAACAAATAGATTTATAGTCCCATTGAATTAGGGAGGTTGTTGTCACATAAATAGATCTAACATTGTTATATTGTGTTTTGGATAAAACATATCCATGATAGTATGTTTATATCTCATAACCTAAGTCATTTTTCTGAGAATATTGTAATGTTATTCATCTCTCATTTCATATGTCGAATGTCATTATCATTCATAGGATTTAAATCCCTATATGGGGTAAATGCATTTATATGGTTTCCATTCGATCCACTTGTTACCATTTCTATTTATTTACGTACAAAAAATTATGTTATGAATGATAATTCATAAACAAAATATTGTGAAAAACTGAACAGAAATTGATATTATATTCATAGAAAATCTTATAATAATATAAATTTTTTCTTTGTGAAAATATTTACATTTTAATTCTTCATTGTGGTTTGTAAAGAAAACATGAATTATCAAAAGAATATCCCCTGGATTTTTCAAAATGGTTTCCTAGTAATACCTATTATCATTTACCGACTGATGTTGATCCAAGAATGACTCACCATGTCTGATTTTTCACCCCTATAAACATCTTTTCTAGAACCATATCCACTTTTAGAATCAAGACTAGGATTTATTTATAGGAATACCAATATAATATCCACCATACTAATATTCTAATATTTTCTTCAATTATTAACCTTAAAATATGTATTAGTTTTATGATCCTAATATGTTATTTTTAGTTTCTATGGTTTTTACATTCCTTTATCTAATATAAAATATAATTTCCTTAACCCTAGAAGATCAAAGCTAGTGCCTTACTTTATTACATGTGTACTATGAACATGTCATCATATCCCAAATGACCAAATAGTTTAGTAGCTTTGGAAAACCAGATATATATATATACATATTACATTACCACATGAAATGAAATACAACATACAATCTCCATTCGAAACACACATATAATCCAAGATTTTCTTTACTATCCATTTATAATATACATATTTTCATCCTAGAGAAATATAAAACAAAAGAACAGTGTGAGAACATATTCTCACTATAGGTAAAAAATGCATCACAAGATATCATACATAAATATAAGAAAAAATGAACGATGAATAACTAAATCACATGAAATTAAAACACAATCTTGATCATAATACAGTATGAATAAATAATATCTAAATAATCCCATATAAATAATATCTTGAGAATATAACATAACCATATATATTATTCTATTAAAATAATAACTTGTGTTATAAATTACTTATACAAACATGTGTGAATGAAAAATTTCATACATTATAAATAAAATCTCAAGGCTTTAACAAAGACACAATACATAAAGTGGTAAAAACTCGATCTAGTTGGGATCATTAGACCTACCAATGCATCATTGGGATATAGATGGCACCACCCGTCATGTACTAAGTCTAATAAATTCATCATATGATTTGGGAGAAACATAAAAATCATACACATTAATATTGAAACTATCATATTAAATGTTAACAACTTTCCTTGGTTAAAAAACCGAACGGAAAACCATCCAACATAATATTGAGAATGGTGTTTAGATAGTACATCACATAAATAAACATAAAACATTCAATACAATGTAGGAGATGTTAAATAAGAGTAAAATCTTAATAAATCATAGGATTCAGCAGAGGTTGTTGAAATAGATGAAAATATTCTAATGAAATCATTGATTAATCTTGAGAGAAATATCATCTTTAATTTTGAAATACGAGTTCTTTTGGAAAACTATTTTATTTTTCATAAAATAAAATTTTAAAAATATATATCCATAAAATGAAAGGGAATAATAAAAATATTGTGTATTTTTAAATAATATTCATATTAATCTTTGGAAAAGAAATTTAAATTATGTAAAAACAGTGTTTAAGAATACTTAGTAATGCCCCAAATATGTTATGTTTAAGTGAAAAATATAAATGAATCTTTTGAGAAGTCCATGGAAAATATTTTTTCCTAAGAATGAAATATAATTGAGATAGTTTTTCATTAAAAAATAATGATTTTATAAAAATACTTTGGGCTCAAAATAAATTATGGATTGTACTTGAAAATTGGTAAGAAATTAGGAAGTACAATTTAATCGGGTTTTTTTTATTATGATGAATTGAAAAGGGGTAATTATTAAACTTTTAAATCCCAACAAAATAAATTTAAACTGATCTAGATACGTGGGTAAGAAACATAAAAATAGTATTTATAAAAAGTGTATGAAAATAAATAAGAATTTCATTAGGGTAAATATGGAGAATGTGTAACTCGAATGAAATTATGATGTTATGGAAGAGAACCTATCTTTTTTCTCGGAAACAAGTTATATAGTTGCACATAATGTACTGTATAATAGAATTTAATAAATTAATAATTTATTTCAAAACATATTAAACAAATATTTTAGTTAGCACAATTTTATTAGATGCATTTTTTGTCTTTTTGATCGGTTATAAAATACAATTTTTCCGATTAGAAGTGTTCATTTCCTTGGTTTTCATGATTGGTTCACATATATAAAAGTACGAAAAATAATGTGAATTGGGAATAGTTATCCAAAATTGAATTTGAATTTTCTTAATGAATGTATAAAATATTTAATGGTCTTATAGATCATTTTTTAGATATTAGTAAGACTCATTTGATAAAACATTAATGATAATTTCATGGATTCTTTTGGTAATTCTTAAATCATCACACACTAGTTTTGTTTTATTAATTTATTTTAGTATATTTACTCGTCACAAAACACTAAATAAGTTGTGATATACATATTATAATCTTATTTATCAATAAAAATGTTTGTATTATTGTCCTAAAAGGAAATATTACAAAACAATTGAACCATCATCCACGAATGTGGTGAATCAATACTGCGGAGTCCGCATTTTCATTTTTAGAACAAGAAAATGTAAGAGAAAATAATTGATGTTGGATATCATTTAATCATAATAAGATTCCGTTATATATAAAATAATAGAGTTATCGTGAATTTTTGGACATGGTATTTATATAATGTATTAGAAAAGAATGGTAAGTGAAATAAAATCAAAAGAACGAAAGGGGATTTGCCTCTAGAATTATTCACCATTATAACCACAATAATTAACTTTGAAATGATATTTAGTGAGAACAATAAAATTATAATGTGGGGGAGATGTCCAAACTAGGAATTGGGTCGAACATAAAAATACCCCATGGCTTTGGAGGTGTGAGGAGAACAGGAGGTCTTTATAGTTGAAGATAGGGGTGTGTTTTAAATATTTTATTCATCTATTAATTATTTTGGATCATGAATATGAGAATTTTATGAATTATCAAAATTTATTTTAAAAAATCAATTATGGATCAATATTATAGGCTTAAATAATCAATAACTCATATATGACTCAATAATTCTTGTATTTATTATAAACTAAAAATTATAGTATTCCATTATTCATAAAAAATTAAACAATTTTAAAAAAATCCCAAAAATTTACCCTACCATTTTTAACATCTACAATTAAAAAAACTCGATTTTATTAAATATAAAATTTTAATTATGAAAATTTTAATTTTTCAATGAAGTTATCATTTACTCAGACAATATAGATTTTAATATTAAAATTTTTTATGATACTTTGAGAAATTAAATAAAGTCCCATAAAATTATATTATAATTATAAGACAACAAAATAAATATTTATGAATCTATTTTATTAAAAAAATTGTTTTAAATCATTATATTATTTATAAAATTGTAAATATGCATTTATGTTTTATAAAAATACCATCACTTAAATTATAATTTTTAAAACACTCTTTTACTTATTCAATGATATAAATATACCATATTTTCATTTAAAAGATACCTAAATTTTTTTATAATTTCATAGGTGAATCTACTATTCTATTGGTTGTATTACTATTCATAATTGTTTGGTTACTATATTAAATGTAACATTCAATATTATATTAGAGGTTTAAACTCTGTGTTTCATGTAACAATAACTATAAAGATATTAAATTTGAAAAGAGGAATTCCATAAAATTTTGGGGAGTTATAAATATCCATATAATAATAAAGTAATAATAAGATATGAATATAAAGAACAAGGATGGTATCATTATATCACATACTCAGTGAAACATATGAAACATCAATGTATATTTACACTGATAAAAAATTCAATTTAATGGAAATTAGAACATATATTTGAAAATTTAGTGAAATAACACATTCTATGAGTATCTATAAAATGAGTAATTTCTAGAATGGTGTGGAAAATATTTTTAAAAAAAATAAAAATTTATTCTTATGATAAAATATTTTAATAAAACAGTGTTCAGGATGGCTGGAAAATCAATTTTTTCAGTAATTGTTAAAATAAATATTTATTTTACACATTAAGTAAAAAATTCATAAATAATAAGTTTCCCTTACATTGTGTAAATTATAATTTAAAGTAATAAAAAAATTGAAATTTAGAATACAATTATTTTATGAAATCATTGGATCATTAATTATAATAATATTTTAAACATTTTAAAAAACATTTTTTCAAAAGAAATGTTTCATCAACTCTAGGGGAATTAATATTGATTTTTCTTAAAGACATTTTCTAGATCAATTTTTGTAACAAAGATTATAAAATGGTACACCTACATTAAAATTACCTAATTAAATATTTCTTAATACTATATATGGGGCCTAAATAATAATATCCATATAATTTCACATACTATAATTTTTATTATATGAAATATCAATATAAAATGTGAGTGAAACATATATCAATTTCCTCACGTCTCTCCTCACTCTATATGTGTCCAGAATTACTTTATAATAAATATATAGTTATTATAAATCAAGATAATAAACATTTAAAATATATATATGTATATATATTACTATATATCATTCCCTCAAAAGATCTAATTTTTCCATTTATTAAAAACCCATTAAAATGAATATTCAACTGAAAAATACATCATTTTCCATGCATGATTCGATTTAAAGATAATTTTTCTTGAACCATGGCCATGGTATCATCTTCTTAAGAATTTAAAACATCCCATAATAACCATTTTAAGTCACTGTAAACACTTTAATAGGTATTTATATAAAACATCCAGGAAAATTGAATTACTTCACTTCTTAGATACAATATGTATAATATAAACATTTCATTGAGTTATGTCATTGTTTATATTTTAGATAAATTTATTTTTTTTAAAAAAATTAGTTGTTATTAATTTTATGGGAAGCATTAAGGGATTTCCTAGTGGCTTTATTAAAAAGGAGATAAGGAAATAGGCTATTCAGTTTTCAATACATGGTCACTGCATGGTTAGTAACAAATGTGCACCTTTCTAGGAAAATTATTTGGCTAAACATCCTCTATTATAAATGTTTGTTCATGAGAACCACACCGGTTACCAAATATTGTCGGTGTTCCTAGGCGACCATATGGTTTGGCCCTTCTTGGACTGGGGGAGTTTCACTATTTTCTCTTTTTTTCGACTATATGGACGAACATTGCTACCCATAAAAAGTGAAAAATTCACAATTTCCAACACTTTATTATATGAATATTCAATAAATTTATCCCAAATTACTCATAATAATTTTTTTTCATACAAAAAACCCATTTTCTTCCAATAGATTATTTTCCTTTTATTCTTAGGCATTTGGAGTGTTCTTTATTTTCAATCAAAGCTCTGAGTAAGTATTTGACTTGATTTCCTTAAATTTTAGAGCATATGATTAGTGCCTGGATTTCTATCATTCTGAATCTTGATACCCTTGTTTTTATTGGGGGTTTGTTTTTATGGTGTTGGATGCCATTATAGTTCAAATCGTGGGTTTATTTTGGACAAGCAGTTTTATACGAACATGAGGTAGGTTGCCTTAAATACCCTTCTAATATTTTGAATGTTTTATAAGTGTATGAGGTTATTCCAATTTTATACTTTTCTATTTTCCTTATTTGTATAATGAATTTAATTTTCATCTTTGTGTGAGGTGGGAATCCCCTTTTCACCAATTGGGTCAATTATTGATTTGAGATGGGACTTAGGGCTACCAATAGGTTCTGCCAAACCCTTGGAAATGATTAGTTGAATGGGTAAATATTGAGGAAGGGAAATTTTGAAAATTAATAAGTTATGATGGATTAATTGGTTTATGATTATGGTTATAAATGTTAAATAAAATTTATCATGTGATGGTTTTGTGAAATTCCAATAGGAATTTTGAAATAGTTTGAATTATATGTTTTCAATTTGACCATGTGGTGATTTTAAATGATTAATATGTTTTTTTGAATGGGGGAAATATTTTCGAAGGATTTGTTTTCATCAATGTGGTTTTGATGGTCTATTTTTTTCAAATTTTTATTTGAAATGAGGGCATGATTCTACATTATGGGAAAATGCCATGATTATTATTAGAAATGGAAGAAAATGGAAATTAATTCCTTAAGGGATATATTAGGTTTTCAACGTGGGGGACCCATGTTTTAATGGGGAGGCCTAAGTATTATTTTAAATGAGTATATTTTGTTGTTTGTAATCACATATTGTCAAATAAAATTTATGTTAATTATTTTATAGATATCAATATCGCATTAGGTGGAATTTGGTATAATGTTACATGTGTTTAATGGGTTATGGATTGAAAATGGTATATGGGTTATAATGATCTATGGTATGTAAATGTTAAATATATTTAATGGATAATTTATCATGTGCACATTCCATATTCGTAAATTGTATGAGTGGCATGTTTGACTGAGGCTATACATGCATGGGTCAGGCTAGACTGAGGCTCTAGGCCCCACTAATTTATTTCTCAAGTAATTATGTCGAACATAGAATCTATTATACTCATATACTAAGTGAGTTACCTTAGTTTGTTTTCAATCTAAATTGATTCTCTAGGCCCACCTATGTTTCTAAGGTTAATATGTTGGGTATAGGCTCTATAATCATTTGGATGACATGGTTTTCGATATTTTATTGAGGATCTATGAGTCCAACATATGGGAATGGCCTGATTTTTAGACTATGTTTCTAAGGTATGTGGATTAATTTTATATTCAGTGGATTCCCCTTTAAAAAAGGTATGTAGTATCCCTTGTCTAACGGACAAGTCGTATTGTGTGACCCAAACTAGTTTTGTTAGTTAGTTGAACATTGAGAAATTAAGTGATAAAATAGTTATTTTGATAATTTTTTAATTGTGAGATATATTTATTTTGTTTCTATATTTATTCTGTGAATTTTATTTTTCTATATGAACTATTGTTAAGGCAATGAAATTCATTAGCCATTGTCTGTGTTGTCCTACTATGTTTTACTTACACCCTACTCGAGATTCCATGGAACATGGGCACCCAATAATATTCTACTTATTTGATGGAATAAGTTTAGGAAAAGGACCTATTATTTTGTTTTTGAATGATCTATTTGGGTGGTTCATGGAATTTCAAGATCTATTTGGGACATGGTTCTATGTTTTGGATCTTTTTTTGGGTTTTTATTTGATATTTTATATATATGACTATATAAAATTTTTAGTATACATTTCATTGTGGTATCATGTATCAAAATGGTTATTATTGGGACATTTCTTATTCATTACTCTTATTATTCCTTTTTTTATCCCATCTATTTATATGACATTTTTTTGATTTACTCTAATAAGTTGGTATAATGTACTTTTGTTTGTCTATAGACCCATGATACGATTCAAAATACTATAGCATATAGGGTGGTTCTCTTGAAGACATGTGGTCACCTAGTTCGGGGCATCACTTATAGTGACTATTGGGATGAGGAAGATTAATTTGGGTATAATAGGCTAGTGTCAATTGTATTTTTATTAGGGCATGGTAGATAGGATACTATGATCTCCCTGGGGAATGGTAATGAGCTCATCAATGAGTTTATGTAGCCCTATGTATGAAGTAAAATATAAGTTTCTAGGTATCGAAATTGATAATTTATTTCTTAGTTTTGTGGTCTATTGTTACTTCCACCTAGAGTGTTGAACTTGGATGTGATGTTATTTGTTCGGTGGCTGTATCTCTTAGACTGGTGTGGTATGATAGGGTGTGTTAGTTCAGGCATCACGTTAGGAATATAAGATTGATAGGTCATTCATATGTTTCATGTTTTTCAGAGTTCCTTATAAGTCATATGCTAGTAGTGAACTTTTCATATATGGTTTATTCTTGTTGGTATTTAATGGAATTTTTGATAATGAAATTTATTTGAAATATTAATTTCTATAAATATTTCAAATTTTAAATGGTTCTCATAATTTTAAAAAAATTAAAATCTCTACGTTTTTAAATGGAATGTTTTGATATGAGAAATGTAGGATTGTAATTGTAAATTTTAATAAAAATGGTAAATAGGAAATGATGGAAACATTAGGAACACCATAAATGGTTATCACTAGTCAAGTGTTTTGACCCAGATTATAGGTTTGTTAGGTAGTGATAGTGACCTTGATGGAGGTCATGGAATTCGTTCATCACAATTTTTGGGGGTTTTATATATAGTAAAAGTGATTTACTTGTCATATCATCAGTATGTGTGTGGGCTTTGAGAGGTGAGATGTTGTATGGTGAAATGAGTGTGGTAACCTTTGTGGGATTTCATCGCAGTAGTTGTGTGTTGGAACCTTGAGTATGGTTTTTTGATCATTTTTTTAGTGTATGTTTGTGGGTACTCATGTTTTGAATCCTAGAGTATATAGTTTTATTGGTGACTTAGATGTAGTACATTTCGGATTGGGGACAGAAGTGAATCCCATGACCAGTGAATTATTTTAGGATTGATTTGTATAGATTACATTGATATTTTGTGGCCTTTGAAAGATGTGAATCTAGTTTATAGATTTGGTATCATTTTATTTTCATGGTGAACTTTAAGAGAGGTCATCTTGTAGTTTCTAGTGACATGGGAGCATATAGAATGAGAAGATATTTTGGACATTGTATGTGCAACATATTGAGCAATTCCAAATGAGGATTTGTCCAAAAAAGATAAGTGGGAAATTCATGATTTTTTAAATGTGACTAATTTTGTGGTTATGAGTTTGTTGTGTTGGTAAATCTAAGGCAGCCTTGTTGAAGGTTTTTAATGTTGAAATTTCATTTGAATTTGAATAACATGTGGTTTCATTAGAGGTGTAATAGAAGCATGTTGGGAGCCTTAAAAATATTGGGAAAAGTGAATCTTTATTCCTTGGTTTCATTCTCATAGAAAAACATGGGTTCCAATGTGTAATTTTATAGTTGGTTACAAATAGAATGACCATTTGGGTAAAAAACATGAGGTTGTTTACAACATCAAACAATACTCTTATTATTGTTTTTTGGAAGAAATGAAAAGGACTATCAAACCATGGATGTTCACTTTTGTTATAAAATAAATTCTTAGGGTGTTCATGTAGTTGGAATTGATTTTACTAATTGTTGGGGAGTAATGACAAGGTTTTTTATGATAGTATTTTTTTCAAAATTATATGTAATCATAGTGGGAATAATTGTTAATGCATGAGACAATTTGGTGGTGGATCAGTGATGTGATTTTTTTTGTTACTATTGTGAATTTCCAAGGTCATTCAAGAAGAAATAATGTGGGGTGATAGTGGTAATTAAAATGGGAAATGTTGGGACCTTGTTTCAATATAGAGGTCCATAAAGATGTTGTTGATGTTGTGTGGTAATCCAATATTAGTGGTTGTTTTTGAGTTCATTTTATATTATTATTAGAAGGGAATCCTGATACATTCAACATGTTAAGTTGTCCCCATAATGGGAGGTGACATTAGTAAAGGGTAATTCAGTGTGGTGTTCATTGGAAACTTATCATCTTACTTTTTGCTAGTTAAGATTATTCATGATATCTTGATGTCGTCTCAGGTATGATAACAAAGCTCTAGATTTATGCCTAGCTACCAAAATTTTTTTGGTTAGATAAGGTGCCTCTTCAAGCTTGAAATCATGAGATATTATGTGTGGAATGGTATGGTGGGATGTACACCATCGACCGATACATGTGAGGTCTTCAGGTTGGACTTAATGTTGAAAAATACAATGGGATCCATTTTCCAATTATGAGAATGAGTAGTGGTTATGTTTTTTGTTTTTCTAGTAGAATCCGGATGACCACACATAAGTTTTGGGGTTCATCATGTGATTGATGCATGACCTGCGGTGGTTGCAATTTCATGAGGAATGTGGTGAAAATGATAATCCTTATTTGGGGAGCGGTATGTCAATTAGGGATGTTTGGATAAGGTTTTGGTGTTTTTTTTGTGTCTTCATATGTCAAAGACCAATCTTTTAGTAACAAGATGGGATTAATCAAGAATTTCCATCTGGGACTTATACGTGTAGGTTGATCAATCCATGCATTTAATTTAGGCTCAGGGAAGTGTTAAATGAAATTTGAGATGCATGTTTTAGAGTCTTTGATGTGAATGTTAATCCATTAAAAGGTTTGATGGAAATGTAATTTGGGTGTCATAACGTCATCGGAGGTCAGGCATGGACTCAGATATAAGTTTTGGGTTGACATTGGAATTTCTTTTATGGTGAATTCATCTTGGTCATGTGAATATATTACATGAAAATAGTGATACCTTGTGTTCTATTATGGGCTTTCCAGGGGTAGCTCAACACGATAGGGATGAAGGACAACACATTGTGATTGTTAAACTAACTTCACTGAATGTTTTTGAATGTTAGGTGAGTTTCAAGAATGGAAATGGGGTTTTTATGGAGAATCTAGTCATCTTTAGTCAATGTGGGTACGGTAGAGGTACTTTTTATGGAATATAGATTGGAATTGAGGACCATGAAGATGAGGGGAGATTAATTGGTTCAATTATGGAGAATTTTATGGATTTCTTGAAATTTCTTAGGTAGGTGCATGAAATTATGGTGTAATTCCTTGAGTGAGAAGGTGACACATGCATGTTAAAAGGTAATATTATAAAAAGAGGAAGATGTTTGATTGGTATAAACTAATTTATGATGGTATGACATGGTATGGAAATAGGGATGGATATGGTGATATATAAGAAACCACAAATTTTAATTTTTCATAGAATGTTTGTTTAAGATATGATGGAAAAAATTACATTCCTTAAGTTCGTATTAAAATGTAATTTGAAAATATATATATATTAATTATGGTTGATTTGTATGGAATGTTTAGAGTGACATTTTCGATGTTTTTATTATGGGTTTTCAAGCATGTTGATTTGGGAAACACATCATGTATGTTTTGGAAGTAAATTTAATCTTCTATTGGTCATTTTCAATCATGGAGGTTCCAATCATAGAATGATTGTGGGTCAAGAAAATATTATAACAGGTAGAACCATATCTATGAACATTAGTTAGTATATTATGTGATGCATGTTTCAATTTAGAAGGACTCAGGAAAGTTCTAAATTCGTATTTTGGTTTTGGGGATAGGAGTTGGATCAAATTTTTACTGCTTTAGGACGTTATAGTTATGGTTATATTAGGTTATGATTTTTTAGATTTGGATTCAAGACATTGGGAATTGGGATGTGGAATGATGTATTGAAGGGGGTTTGTGGTTGGAAATTTTGTATTCCATTAGATGATTTAGATCTAGGGTCTGGATTAGAATTTGAAAACAATGTTATATGACACTAGGAGTTTTGGAATATAAGTTTTGGACAAGATTATACTTAAGGTGTTCTAATTGTCTCTCCAATGAAAATGTTTTGATTTTTCAATGTCATCATGGGCGAAGGTTCAGTAAAATTAACTAAACATCTCAGTTTTGTATGATGTTGGTAATGATGAGTTTGAGGTTGATGTGTCCGTTGAGGTGTATCATATTTGTGATTTTGGATCAAATTGGGAATGTTCATTTTAAAAGGAATGGTTCATTGAACCATGTGTAGTGATTTTTTTTGATTTCAGGAGGAATCTTGGGAGGTGGATGTTTTTAGATGGCCCCCTTGTTCTTTACATTATAATTTAGGGTTTGTTGATGTTGGTAAAGTATGGCTCAAAGATGAGCAGTTATAAGGTGGTGATGTTGAATGATCCCGATATTTCATAGCAGTACATATTTGATTAATTATTTTTTAAACATTGTTTTATAGAAACTTAATTTCCTCATTATTGTATCAGAATTTTGAAGGGTGTCTAGGGGGTTTCATATAATAAAGGAGGAGGATAGAGGACCAATGGTGTGAAAATCATGGTTGACACATGGTTAGTACTATCCATGTGCCTCGGTAGGTAAATCATGGGGCCATACCTCCTATAAGATAGAGGCTATTTCACAGGTTCCACACATCTTTCAAAACAATTCATGTGTAAATTGAAATTATTATGTGCTAGTTTTTTGCAATTACAAAAGGGTTATTAAATGTTCTGAATGATTTTATTTGGATTTGATATAGTAATTATTTTAAAATTTTAATTTAATTTTTTGAAAGTGGACAATGTTGTGAAAAAAGGCATTAGCCTCAATGATATTTTGAATGTGGTTTTATTATAGATTTCTTAAAATGATTTTAAATGAGGGTTTCATTCCTGTTTATGTTAAAATACATGGATGATTATTTATAATGGTTGGAAATGGAAATGAATTCTTTGGGGAATGGTATAGTTTTTCAAAAGATGAAGTCCTATGTTTTAAAGTCATTACTTCAATATAATTTTAAATTAGAATTAGGATTTCTATGTATTCATTGATTTTTAAATGAAATTGGTGTTTATTCTTGTCAATATGGTAATATAGAATAAGGGGGTCTTTTTTATAATGGTAAATGTTTTTAATGTGTTATGGTTAATAAATGGAATATGTGTTGTGATGACCTAATGAATATAAATGTTAATTTTTTTGAATTGTTAACGGTTCATGTCCACATGTCATTTGGGTAAATTTTATGTGTGTGCTATTAGATCAATGCTCTACACCCATGAGTCATCATAGACTAAAGCTCTAGGATCCAACCTTGTATTTCTTGAGTTCAGATGTTAGACTAAGGCTCTATGCTCTTAATTTGGTGACTATGGATCCCCAGTTTTAGGTTGGGATAGAGTAATCCTCTATCCAAACCTATGTTTCCATGGTTATGATTCCAGACTGAGGCTTCATGCTCTGATTGTTTCATTGTTTGGGATGTTAGACTGAATTTCTATACTCCCAATATATGAACATGGATTGATTATCAATCCAAACATATGAGGTTAGTGTATTAATTATTTTACTACATCATTCCCCCTAGTAATTAAAAGTGTATTGTATAGCTTATGTGATGTTCCATGAACCTAGTGTGATGTGATGTTATTAAATTAGTTGGTAGAACCTTGAGAATATATGGTATAAAAAGGTTATTTTGATAATTTTTAAATATATGATTTATTTGTTTTATTATATTTATTATCTATTGAAATTTATTTATCTACATATACTATTATAATGACATTTTATTTTAATATAAACTATTGGTGGTGGCCTACAAGTTTGTAAACCCCCCCTAATCAGGCTTCTAGGGAACATGGGAACCAAAGAAAAAGCTACTTGTTTTCTGGTACATGTTTAGGACAGGGACTTAATAGTTAGTTTGTGCAAGTAGTATTGTGTTGGGAAATGGGAGGTCCATAAATTTTTTTGACTTCGGTCTATGTTTAATATCTTTTATGGTTTTTATTATAAATTTTATATGTATAATATCTTGACACGTATAGTATAAATTTCATTGTGGTTTCATGTTTCCCTCCTTTTATTGGTGGCACATGTCGTATGATATCTTTGTAGTATTCCTATTGATTATATAGTATTTTGATGATAATTATATTATGGCTTTACTCTGATATTCATTTATAGTCCCCCATGTTCATCGGTATATCATTTATGCTAGTCGGTAGCCTCTGGCATTTGGGGAGGTGTGCCTGAGGTCATGTATAATCCCGACAAGTTCACCAATTATGATGGATAATCGGCCGAGGATGTTATATGGTTTCCCATATATATACCTAGGTGTTATTTAAACTATTCTATAGAAGTATCCTCATTTAAGTAAATAATAATTAAATATTATAGAATCATTATAAAATCATATATATATATATATATAATCTATCTAAATTACTATTTAGTAAAAGTGGAAATGAAAAATGAATCATTTCTTTTTGTGGAGGTGGTAGTCCACATATACCCATGAGCGACTATATCATTTTTCAATATATGATATTATTAGAAGGTATATTACTAAATATTATTATAGAATAGTTATTATTTATTAAATATTAGATATAAATATTAAATAAATAATAATATAAAAAATGTTTTTCTAGAAAATGAAATTAATCGTTTTGCGGAGAGATTAGTTTGTATGCTCGAACAAGTGATTCTTTTATTTCCCATTCCAAGAGAATTTACATTAATAATTGTTTCAGAATAAAAATAATTATATCTTGTTCTTTTTATGATACTAGAGCCATTATTTTAGGTTGGATACATCAAACTTTTTATAAATTAAAAAACAAATAATCGTTTAATGTGTTTGGAAATATAACTACATATTCTT
Source organism: Viscum album (assembly GCA_963277665.1). NCBI lineage: Eukaryota > Viridiplantae > Streptophyta > Magnoliopsida > Santalales > Viscaceae > Viscum > Viscum album. The sequence goes on along the minus strand of OY728129.1, from coordinate 1,811,328,705 downwards.
TGAGGGATAAATTTATATTATAACTTATTATTTACCAGTATGTTATTTAGATAGGAAAGTAATATAAGGATTAATTTTATGGAATATAAATAAGTTTTTGGGAATTAATGGATGATATATAGTTCTTAGTGTATATGATTAATGTAAGAGAAGGGATTTTCATTTGTAATTGAGGGAAGGGATATACATATATTTATATATAACATTTAAATATGATGAAGTGCCATTATTTTACTAATATATACTGATTTTAAAGGCATTTAAGATAAGAAAACTTATGGTTAAAATATATTTAAAAATTTTATAAAAAATTAACTCGGATGTTTCACTATATCTATCATTTTAATGAGTGAGTAAACATATTTTTAACCTAATGAAAGGGGAAAATTAAATCTTTTACAATTCATTATAACCAAAAATTAAGGTTAATAGATTAAAATATAGGAAAATTATAATTTTAAATATGAAAACCATTTTATCAAACTCATCTTCCATATAAGTAATAAACTAATTTAAAATTAACCTTGAAAAATGAAATAACCTTATTCTTTGAAAAATTAATTTTTTCACAAAACTAGATTTATTATTTTTAACTTGTTGGTAAAAATAATTAGATATTATTTAATATATTTTATTTAATGAATTTCCAATTCATTAATTTATATTAATTTATCAATAGAGATTAATTAAATTTTTTATTTTAAATAGACATTATGAAAAATAATTATATGTTCTGAAAAACATATCACTTGAATTTCAAGTGATTCATATTATTTTCTAAACAATTTATATAAAATGAACTACTTTTATGATTTTATATATAATATAATATTTTTATATGTTTAATACTATAAATTTCTTTTCAACTAATAGAAAAATACCTTTAAATTAAGCATTCATTATAAAAACAATTCTTATAAAAACAATATTCCAATTAAGTTAAATAAATACAATAATATTTGTTAAATCAATTAGAAATTATATTTTACCATTATATTTACTCCAAATATAATATAATGAACATAATTTTATAAGGTGTATTAATTATTTACATAAGATCTATGTTTCATGAAACTCTAGTGATCGAAAACATGAAACTAATTAAAGATAAATATATCATAGAATATCATGGAGTTATGTTCTACCACCTTATAATAATTTCACACAAGAAATTAAAATAATATAATATAAAAAATCCTAGTATTATTATACATTATCAAATCTTAATGTTCAAGAAATATTCTTAATATTTATGGTTTCTCTAGAAAACATTGATCATTTGAGTGGTCTGTTCCACAGAGCATTCTTTCTTTGATCAATAATATCCACCAGTTTCACATGATAAGAGATGTCATGATCCAATTATATTAAATATGTTTTCAATATATGTTATTTATTGATTACACTCATATTAAATAGTGATACATGCAATATATATTTATCTTTAGAAAGATTCATTAGAAATTCAATGGGATAACCAACCATTCTGATACGGTTGATAATTTCAAAGGGGCCAACAAATCATGGCCTAGTATTAACTTACATGAAGCTTTAATAACCATATTCCAATTTGATTCTTATAGGAATACATTTTCACCAACCCCTAAATCTATATATCTCTGATTATTCTCATCAATGAATTTTTATCGAGTTTGACTGGCTCAAATTTACTACTAAACTATTCTAACCATATATTTCATTTCATTAGTTTTCATAGTTCCTAATATATTTAATACTCAATAATAATTCTATATTTATAGATATAAACACATACTTCCAATAAAGGATTAATAATGATCAATATTAATGCACAAATAAAATCTATTTTTCAATGAAAATTTCATTAAAGGAACTTATTGATCCTAAAGACACATGAATTCATAGAATAATATATCAACATATTTTAAACAGTGTGTAAGGTCCTCAAATACATACCATCTATATGATAAATATATACAATACTAAGGATTAATGAAATATTAAAATCTTACTAAAGACATATCTAAGACATTGAGGGAAAACCCATATCATGATCAATTACATTAGAATTTGGTACTCCATTCAATCTTAAAACATCCATGATATATATCATATGAAATTCATAAAAATGAAAAATTGTTATTGATATAAATTAAATGTTATTAATTCATAACACAAATCACTAAAATAATATAAATATTTCTATTAGATATTTGGGGAGTCCAGTGTTGAAATCCATGGTAATGTCTCAACATTATCATTCCGGTTTTCAAACTAGTTATAGAATAGAATTAGAATTTTTTTCTTTCATATATAAGATGAAAGAATACCAAGAATCATGATACACACTCCACAAAATACGTTTTCATGGTATTCCCCCATATATAATCTTTCATATATCCTCATACTTATAGGATTGATAAATATAGATTAACTTTGATATTCATGTAACTACTCCATGATATATTCCAACATTTCATATATCCATTAGAACATGGTTCAATTTTGAGTCTACATGGTTATTGGAATAGGTAGCCATATGAAATATTTCACTAATCATTTCTGTTTTATATCCTATTCAAGAATATTATAACTCTACAAATCTATTGTAATATTATGACATTTCTCAAGAAAACATTGAAATTTTAATATATATAACCTCAAATTTGATTATAAAACCCACAAAGTAATCTTTATATATCTATAATTAAATCCTTTTGAATTTAAAATACATATTCTCTTCGATCACTATCTTCAAAAAAATCCTAAAATTATATTCATGGTTTATGTTTATCTTATAATATATAAAAAAATTGTTTATAATGTCTCCAAAAAATGATCAACTTATTCCATATATACTCTATATGTTACATGTAAGAAGATATCATAGGAATTAGTTAGTAAAAATGACCTCAGTATAATGTTATAATGACCATACCTCATATGGATGTCTCTATGGCATATGCCCTCCATCTTCAACATTAATTGATGATGTCCATAAAAAAGATAAATCTGAAATATTACTGACCTCTACACATTTGATCAAACAATTAATCCATGCAAGGTAAAAGATATTGTTCCATGATACTATTATTGTTATGTTCTCAATAAAATATAAGAAGAATTATTGAAAAATCATTCTTCTTAAAATAAGGATAGGTGAACCCCATGGTGACATAGATGGAAAAAATCACTTATCAATATTAACATTTTGTTTCTTCATTAATTATTCCAACTCAATTGGTTCCATTCTATACGAATTCTATGAATTATTTGTAACACTATGTAGGAGTTTAGTTGAATAGTGTACTTCCAAAATTTGGGGAATACTAATAACTCATTAGAAAATTAATCAACAATATCCCACACATTAGATATGTCATTGGTTTTTATTTTCTCCCCAACCATATTGTAAAAATTATCATTATGAATGGGAAATAAGACAAATAAAATAGTTTTAATTTACACTAATCCCATATTCATCCTCATAATAATAAATGATCAGAAGATCATTTAGATAATTAAATATGACAACCCATCCATGGATATTGATGTAGCGTACATATAGAGTGAGAAAATCCTTCGCCAAATTATAATAAAATTATAGTATAGGAAGAAAAAAATATTTATTACAGTTTATTTATTAGAATATTAACATGACATCCTCAATACTATTGTGGATGATGTGATTTCTTCAACCATAATTACTCACATTATTGATATAGAATTTACCCTTCCATGGTTTTGGGGTTATCAATTAGATTAATTAGTGACATGGATAATTCAGAAGTTCCCCATTCATAATACATTGAACTATTAATGGTACATTATGATTTAATTTATTTACCTCTATCGAAATATTCATTTGTTACATGGAAGTTATTAATTATAAACCCTTATTTTCCAAACAAAAAAACATATTCATGTTCCTTTGATAAATTTACAAGGGAACGTTTTTCAACATTCATGATAGGTAGAAAGCCCACTCATCAGTCATATACAGTCTTCATCAACTGATATCCCTTTAAAATCTTGTTTTATCTTATCAGAAATGGGTATAAATTAATCCATATTTATGTTTTTAATAATATATTGACATAGGTAGTGATGAATTATCACATGGAATCAAATTCCATCTCCCATTTCATTTTTTCCTCATAAAGAATGTTTTTTGGACTGCTAGTTCAAATTCCCAGAGAGGAGGGGGTGAATCAGGGTATGATAGATTAAAAAAAATACCCCATTTTATCTTGATTCATATTTAAAAAACACACTTATCTCTTTTTTAGAAAGTTATGAATAGAAATTAATTCATGAACATGACGGAAAACGTTTACTTACTTCACCATCACTGGGAAACGTCTAATGAGCATACAATGGCGATGTGTCGATGTATCAAATCTACTAAATATATCACTCCCAATTACAAGGTTCAGGCTATATCACTAATATACCGAGGATCTCTACCTTTACAAGGTTAAGTATTTTCTCTTGGAATTACCTAGGGTCACTCCCTTTGTATATTTTTCTAGGTCACTACTAGTGGAAAGTATCACCCACTTCCACTTCCTTTTCCCACTACTCCTAGAATAGATCCACTAACAATTTATGGTCTTGTACGTATCTTTATTATCTCTAAATAATACACCCATCACTGTATATAGATTCCCTTCTTAAGTACCACATTCATCCAATGACGAATACCTATTTACCATATATGCAATGGTTAACTTCAGACATTTAGTACCCTTAGGATGACTTTCACACGACTCTACTGCCTTGTGGAGAAGTTTTTCCTTTATCATATAAAAACAACTTGCGCACCACTAAAAAAATGTGTGTAGCTGTCTTCTTACATGAAAATACATACTTTCACTCACCTCCCATCTTACATGAAACCCCTTACATTCCCAAAAACACCATACTTATTAGCACTCACTACTTTCATGATTAATGGCTCAAATTTTCTATTGTTGATAATACATAAATTAGGGGATTAGTTGAATATTTATTGAAATTTTTCTGACCATGTGAACAACACAAGAAACTTCCGCTGAGCGCACAAGTCTCATTCATGCACGTCTCATTCACGCAAATCCCCCATTCACGAAAAACAATAACTTTCATGAATATATATACATCTCAATTAATTGATGTAACGAACATGATTAATGGATTTTGGGTAATATTCGAAACCTTCTAAACTATTTCTTACAACTTCCTTCTCCAAAAACCCTTTTCTCAATTCTACCATTTTTGGGTCTAAAAAATTGGCACACACAGGGAAGTTGCACCACTTAGTATAATTTATTTTTTGTACCACCTCAACATCATCCATTCCCTTTTAATAGATCCGTGCAACTGAAGGTTTTAAATAATATCATTAAAACACCACAAATATCCATTAGAACCCACTTTTTAAACAAAAAAATCAATCAAAAACGCGTCAATCTTTCCTTCAGGTATTTTTTCCAAAAAATCTCTCCCTTGGGTTTTGTTGAAAAATCTTCAACCTTTGATACCTCAAGAAATCTTCATATATATTCAACATAAATTTTCTTTTGTAGATTCTAGTATCGATCAAGGTCTTACATAACACAAACTCAAATCCTAAATGAGACTTGATTGGTGTGTGAAAAAATGATATAATGCAACGTTTATAAATGAATCACTTCATTTTAATACTTCTCAACTGATTTCATAATGACCTATGCCTGTCGAGATATATAACCTTTGATCGTTAACCTTTAGCATAATCATATTTAATACTCTGCCTACTCCAATTCTTTTGTTCTAATGATTTAGAGTTATTAAAGACGTCCAAGCTATGCTATAATAGACACTTCCATAATTTGTGTCCTAATTACACATAATTTTCATCGTGTCATTGAATCACTGCATAGTTTTTCAAAAAAACTAAAATCATTAAATCTTTTTCACTCCCCTTACATCACAACTCCCCCATTAGACTTCAAATCCACCTATCCCACTGCTCCACCAAACAGATTCTCCCCAAATCATAACAAATTCTATACTTAAAATAGCCAAATTCCCCCCCCCCTTTGTCAATACACACAAAGGTCACTTCATTAATGAACCGAAATTTGACATCATTGTGATATATAACCAGGTGAAAACTCATATAAGTATATTAAGGAAAACCCAACCATACAATGGGAAGAGGGGGATCCACAAACACAGTTTTCAAGTGTGGGAAGTCAAATGAAATACCTTAAAAAGTGAATGCTTTTAAACTGCTTCTTTGGGAATTTATTTTGTCAGAATATTTGAAACATGTAATCATATAGGAAGATACTACAACCTCACTAGCCGATGCTCGCCCTTCACCTTGATAATGTTATATTTTATGATAAATTTAATTGTCCTTGAGTGAAGATATATATTTTTTCTATGACTTATGGCACATAAATGGTCACAATAGATTCTCATTATAGACTTCACTTCAACTCCCATATCATCAAGCTACTACTTCTTCTACAATAATTATGTGTAAGATTGACTGGCCACAATAATTCAGCTTCTATAGTGATCAATGAAATGAAAAAACGTTTCTAGATTTTCCATGAAATACATAGAACACAAATACATAATGCACCACCTAATGTTGATTTTATATCATCTGATAAACTGTCTCAATCTGCAACTTTAAATCCCAATAAATTTCTCTTGGATTTTTAATTATACATTAAACTGAAGTCCACCATTACCTTGATATACTGAATTTTTTTCCCACTATATTCATGTGGATTTATTTGGTATTTAATTGATACTATGTTAAATGGAATGTGATAAAAAATATCAGGTCATGTCGCTACCATGTACTCTAGACTACAAATTATTTTCCAATATTCAGTTACATTAACTACATTGCCTTTTTCATCCCATGATACATTTTTCTGGGTTGCTACTAGAGTCATCATATTTATAGAATTATCCATTCCAAATCTTTATAAAAAATCCTTGTAATTTTTTTTTGAGAAATGAATGTCCCATTATTTTATTTTGTTATTTATAAACAAAGGAAATAAATCAGTTCCCAGATCATTGACATTTAAAATACATTTTTTGGAATTTGGAAAATGGTCTGCACTGTGGAAAATATGATCCTCCAAAGATAATTTCAACGATATGTAATAACATTATCATGATTTGATTCCTATCATGGTTGGAATATTGATTATATCAACCGCACTATGTTGAAAATGATCTTTTTTCAAAACTGGTCTATCCTTCAATAACATGCTCTTAGTGCTTTCATCAGACCATATAAAGCCTTCCTTAGCCGATATTATTTTTTCTTATCTTTGGGATTGTGAAAACCGTTAGGATTATCAATGTAAATTTATTCTTCTAAAACCCATTTAGAAATATATACTTGACATCCATCTAGAGAATCTAGAACTTTTTTCCTATTATATCCATGAATAATCTGATTGTATCTAGATGTGCAACATGTGAAAATGTTTCATCATTATAAATACCCTCTTTTTGGGAGTAAACTTTTCATAGTATTTGTGATTTGTTTTGAATGAATGTGCCATATTCATTCATCTATTTCAAAATACCCATTTAGTCTTGATAAAAGTCTTATATACTGTCATAAAAACAATCTACCATGTTTAATTATTCTCAATTTGGTCAATCTCTTCATTCATAGCTTAACACTAATTCTTATCTCTAGATGCTTAATCAAACGAATTATGATATACCATTAATATGTATGATACATTTTTTTAGTATTCATCCTCATGTCTTCACTAGCATAGTCCTATCACCAATTTTGATTATTTCAATCATTTTTAGTTCTTTTCATTAGTTTTTTTTACAAATATTGATTAATTCTCATCCTTCTAATTATTTGTGTCCTCTTCTGATTCTACTTCTAGAACTAGAACATACCTTGACATTATTATATATTCATCATTATCTTCATGAGACTAATCATGTATTTATTAAGATTCTACTCAGTCCCTACAATAGTAACATCTTTTATTTCAACTGCCTTTCCCATCTTCTTATTAAAGTATTTCTTTACATTGATTTTCATTTAGTATCAATGATATATCCTTTCATCTCCATGAAATTAAAACTTCATATGTTTCTCTTTATTGATAATGAAAAAATTCCTTTCGAATACTTGAAATTACATCATCACTGTGTTTTTTCCATAACAAATCTCATATGGATTATTTTCATCTTTTGTACATAATAACTCTCTATTTGATATTTAGAACGATTACATGACTTTTTATTTCCAAAACATCATTGTAATGTATTAATCAATGAGAATTGTTCTGAAAATTTGGTTGACAATATAATTTCATCCCACAACCACTCCATTTTACTATGGAATTCTGATAGCTAAAACATGTTGCTTGATCACATGATTCTCGAGATAATCATCCACAAGGAAATATGTGTACTCTTTTGAATTATCTATTTTGATATTCTAGATTTTTTTGACCCAACACCATCTCAACATGTCTACAATAATTTGTTTTTGAAATGAACACCTAATATTTGTCGGTGATGATTGATACCCATTCCATTTTTCTAAAATCATCAATGAAGAGAACATAGTATCACCTCAAATCAATAGCTTTTGGTGAAATTGGTCCACACACATAAATATGAAACAACTCAAGAAATTTTATTGACCTTATCCATTTTTCATCATATATCATTTTCATGATCTTACCTTGTTAACCAGAATCACACATATGAGTAGGATCACAAGATGATCTTGTTATGTCTCATGAAGAATAATATTTCACCAGATCTTCCAAAAATGTATGGCTCAAATGGAAAATATTTTTATATCATAAAGTATTTTCTTCCTAAATAGAAAAAACACATATCCTCTTATCCACTCACAAGGTAGAGATTTCTATTCCTGTGATTTCTCTGAAAAACAAATGCCCCACCATTTTCCATGAAGTAACAAAATCTATTAGAAAATCAATGGAATGTCTTGAGTCACATAGTTGACTGAAACGATGAAATTTGTGAATGATACATTCAATAACTAATACATCTGCACATATCATGTATTTCTACACAAACATTTCTTTTCCAGATATAATAATGGTCAATACTTAATCCTTACCAAATATTATGATATGTTCATTTTAGTACATTATTCCGGTCACCAGATCCGTATTTCCTATCATATGTGAGGTGATCCACTATCAATGATCTATATTCGATTGTGATTTGATTCATTATATGCAATATAGGTATCCACTACCTACTCATATCCTTTCCTCTTAATCCTTTCTTTTTTACTTCACATAGGGTATGGATTTATGATCTATATCATCCTCAGTGTATGATGGTATAACTTTATCTTGAAATACTATCAACTAATTTTTCATTTTTTTTCTAACTTGATGTTTCATTGAATTGTTTTTTGTAACTAGTTCAATTATACATTGGCACATTCCTCTACATTGTTGATGTACAATATCTGGCAATGTGAATAAATACTCTACACCAAAAAACAATGACCATAGAATGATGTTATAGATTATTGAGTTTGGTTTGGATACCATTTTTATTCATGTTTCCTTCAGTATGCCTTGGTTATGGAATACACATATTTTTAGTGTCCCATATTTCCACGATAATAATGAAATACACGAGGTTTATTCCAATGTGTCACTTCTGCGCTACTGGTTGTCCCGGGAGATTTACAAACATTCTTACTCTACATTGTATTGATATCAATATTCAAATTCAGATTGGCTGCTTGTGGCATGACATTAATCATCACACCTCTTTTTTTGTTCAACCCTCTTACCAACATTATCATTTGGATTTGACTATTTCTTTTGTTCTACTAGACATGTATGATCCACCTGCATCATCTATGTTTCATTAATGGTCTTCCAATCTAATGTCATACCAAGAGATAATATTTTTTCCTAATCCTTTACACTTCATCACAGGCTGACATCTTCCTCTTTAATTTCTTCTATATGATTCATTGGATCTTTTGGACTGTTAATAAAAAAATAAATTTCCCTTTTTAGTTCATCAATATAGAGATTGTAATAAACAATCTTTTCGGAACTCTCTAGAATTGATGAATTCAATTTTTCAATTTCATCATTCAACTCATAATTTTATTCTTCTTACGAACGCATATAGTGTTTTTCATCACAATCCACTTCAGTGGCTTTCTCCGTTTTGGCTCTCCAAACATATCTGTCTTCAACATAATATTATAAATCATCCTGAAGGTAAACTATTCATTTTAATTCCTCTTCTTCATTTTCTCTTTCTTCCATTGTTCGGGCATTACTAAAAACTTCTAGCATAGAACCTACATTATTATCCTTGAACATGTCAAGCTATTCTGCCTGAGATTCTTCAAAATTTGATTCTTCTTTACAAAGAAGACTCATTTCTCAAAAAAATTGTTTTCTTAAAATTTTTCTTTCATTTCACATAGGTTGAAAACATATTCAATGGAATTTCATCTTCATCCTTCTCATCATCAATAAACTTCTTGGGGGACATTTATCTAAGATGTCCCACCTATCCACATCGAAAGCATGGAAGAGGTAGTTTCCATTAAACCACTCATTTTACTCTTCGGAGAATATGGGAATGGAATTGCATTTCATCATCCATCTCTTCATCTTCATAGCCATATTCAGTGGTTAGCTTCTTCATGGCCTATAATTCCACTTCATTGTACTTACTTTTTCCAAAGAATCATTATTATCATTTTTCATTTCATATGAAATAAGAGTGTTGTGAAAACTATCTAGTTCTAACTACTTCAGATCATTATCTTCCAAGATAGAATCATTTGGATTAAACAGAGGAGGGAGTTTTCTCTCAATGTTTTATAAAATATTTATGTATTAATAAATTTATCTCATACCACACTTGTCTTCCAAAATAATAGTTACCTTGTCAAATAATTTATCAACACACTCATTATGGTTCATTCGGCAATCCTCATATTTTTTCCACAAAACCTGCTTATTTATTTCTATAAATTTTGATTAACTAGTATAAATATTAAATTTCATTATCCAGGTATCATGTGATGAATTACATGAAATCACCGTCATATATATTTTATTTCAGATGAATCCAAATAAATAATGGATTCCCTTAGAATCAGCATCCAAATATCTTTGGTAATCTTTTGATAGGGCACCATTATTAATATTACCTGATATTCCCTGGATAGTTGTTGTAAAGACATCCATTCATAAAAATTTAAAGGTTCACGACATCTTACTCTTCCATAGATTAAAATTCTTTCCATCAAAGAATTGAAGACCATTGCGATTGACCACCTCCATTTCTTCCACTAAGAGTGATTCAATGACTTTTATCATTTCCCTCTGATACCAATTGTTTGTTCCACTAGTTAAAATACTATAAGAGGGGGATTAATTAGGGTATGATAGATTAAAAATTATTTCCCTTTTGATATTTTCTAATCATTAAACAAAAACAAACCTCTCTATTTCTCCCAAAATAAATATATGAATTTAAATTGAATATTTCATAGGACCCAAAAGAAAATTCTTGGTTCCCCATCACTGGGATATGTCCATTGAGCATACAACATCATTGTGACAATCTATCAAATCCACTATAAATCACTACCAATTACTATTTTCAGGATATATCACTTATATACCTGGGCTCACTGGCTTTAAAATGTTTAGGTTCTTCTCACTACACTCCCAAGGTCACTCCCTATATCTCTTTCTCGGGCTCATTGCCAGTGCAAAATAATCATCGTCGTCATCTTCCTTAGTCCACTACTCTTGGAATGGATCCAATAACCGATTATCGACCTATATCTCCCTTAATTATATCTAATGAAGCATCATAGAATATATATAGATTCTATATAGAATTTTCACATTCATCAAATGATAAATACTAATTTTCCAAAGATATACTAAGCATAATATTACTTTCAGAGAACCATAGGATGACTTGCACACAAATATAATGACATTTGTGAAACATTATCCTTTTCAATTGATAAATAATTTTTTGTCCACTTATTAGATGCATGCATCTCCCTTCTTACACCCAACTCCTTACATGCACTCAATGCCGTTCTTTCATGCCACTCAAAACGTGCGCAGAAACACCCTATATGTGTGGAACTCACCAATTTCATGATTTTGAGATTGTGTATTCTAAAAGTGTTTAGAATACATAAATTTGGGGGGTATTCGCCTATTTATGGACATTTTTCTAACTATAAAATCAACTCACACAACTTTCTCTGAGCACGCAAGTCTCATTCGTGTTTGTATCATTCGTGCAAACTCACCATTCTTGAAAAACAAAATTGTGTGAACTTATTTCCTTTTCCATATTTTGATGTAATTATTTTAAATAATTTCCTTTTCACAACATTTAGAACCTTCTAAACACTTGTGCACAATATCCTTCTCCAAAAACAATTTTCTCCATTATCCAATATTTGTCCCTAAATATTTAGTAAACAATTGGGTAGGGAACCACCATGTATATGATCTCTTTGTACTACCTACAAGTCGTCCATTACTTTTTCATGCATCCTTATAAACATAGGTTTTCAAAAATATCCCTAGAAATCCACAACGTACCATGGAAACCCACTTCTTCCACAGACACAATCAACTAAAAACCCATCAATGTTACATTAAGGATTTTTCCCGACAAAAATCATTGAATTTCCCAACAGACAATGTTTTAACATTACTCCACCTTATTTTGTCCATTGACTAAACAAAAGATAATAGTGTAAATGATAATAACCATAGTAAAAGATGATATAATCATGAAAAATAATTCATATGATGACCACTTCGTGAAACCTTCTTTTCAGTATATGATAAATTAGGTTTATCCATGGTCCAACATAGATATTATCTAATCAATACTTAAAAATAGTATATAAATAATATATAAATTAACCCTATATTACCCCTTGGATTGTCTAGAACGGAGTTTACTATTTTTCCAACCCATCAATCACAAGTGATACCCTATTTAATATATAATCCATTGCATTTAATGTTTGATTCACAAGGTGAAGATGTTCCATAGCTACATCCACATTTCAGTAACCATATAGGGATGTCTTTCCTTATAAGACCATATAATATATAATTCACAAAATATTTAGGATGTTATCCAACCCTAATAAATATCCCCAGGGTCATGAATACATTTATCTAATCATAAACATAAAATCTTTACTACACTATAATGTAATTTCAGCTTATTAAACCCATGTGTAACATATAAACATATTATATCTATTCAGATGAATATTCAATATGTATCATATAAATACAAACCCAAAAATGTAATGGATTATTTTATTCTACCAATAGAGATATAATATTCATATTTATGAATGATATTAAAAATTTATAAAATAATTCTTCAAACGTTTCAAACTTCATAGGAATACCCAACCAAAAACATTTCATCATAACCATGGAAATAAAAACCTAATAAAGGGGGTGCTCAAATGATTAGTAAGTGTAAATTTTGTATATAACAATCATTGATCACAAGTAACCATTAAATAAGAATTAGGGATTGATAACATAAAATTTTTATACCCAATATAAATAAACCTATGATTTTAAAATAATAAAATTATATTCAATAGTTTATATGAAAAAGAAACTCCATGTTTAAACAACCATGCATTATTTAAATATGGTTGTTATGAAATAGTAATTCAATTAGAGGGTATGAATTAGATTAACTAATTTATGAAATTAATATTATGTTCCCACTGGAAATAAGTTTACTTATTGATTATTATATAATAATAAATAATTTTTTATTAAAGTCATTTTACACATCAGAAATAAGATATCTTAAAAATGATTTTTATTGCATTTTGTTTGAAAATATTATATTTTTCTTTAAAAAATATTATAAATTTATTGTTTAAAATTAAATTTAAATTTTAAATCATTATATTTTTTTTAAAGTAAATTTTAGATATATTTCTAAGAATAATAATTTTTCATTGAATGTTGAAAACATCATTTTTAACTGTATTTTCTTTTTATGAATTTAAAAATAAAAAATGAAATGGAAATTAATTTTTAAAATTTATTTAATTCCTTTATATTAAAAATAATCTATTTATTGTTTTTTAAATTAATTTATCTTTTAATTTTGTTGAATTTTTTTTTAACTTTTAAAGGCATATGTCTGGAAAATTGATTGTCTATCGCATTTTGCTGGTTCTATTCTGAATTAAATTCTCGCACATATGTGAATTGAATTTTGAAAAAAAATGAATTCTGTATTTTTAATAATTCGGTACATATTTCTAAAACATTTTCTTTTTGACATTGTTAATAGTAACCATAGTAAATTGTTTTAACACTATAATATTTAAATTAGGTTATTAAGTTGTCAAATATAATGATAATGAAAAATATTACCGTGAAAATGATTTTGTTTTATTTTATGATTATAACTAATCCAAATAGTTTTTATGGACTATTTTTCATTTTTTTTTGATTTAGACCATATAATATACTATATACATAAAATTCAAAATTTTAATTTTATTTTTTATGTTATCTCATAATATCTGACAATGGGATAATGTGACGACCCCTCCATCGATTGAATCCCCTCCTAGAAAGGTAATTACAAAAGGAAGATAATGACCCCAAATTCCAACCTCCAGTATGCCATAGGTGTTGGCCAGCACCAAGTGTATACAAATATCAGAAAATGGTAGGCATTTCCCTTTTATAGTAAAAAAATTGATTGATAAGATGTATCAACCCCAAGAAAACCACAATAAAAATATAAAAGAAAACCAAAATCCATCCATCATGCATTTTAAAATAAAACTATTACAAATACTATGAAAAACTTAAAATTAATTCTAAAAGGATGCTATGCAGCGACAAGACAACTGTACAAAATGTATGAGCTAGTGTGTTCCTTCCTAGTCCCCAAAATCCTCTCGGAAACCCAAATATAGTTTTATATATGTATGGTGAGCATACAAGTATTCATAGTAGAAAAAACAATGACTATTTTGAAAAAGTTAATGATTTACGCTAATCCTCTCATGAGAAATTAGCAGAACCAACAACACCTAACAAGGTGTTCTAACAATCCCCACCTCACCAAAGCACGCTCACCATGTAACAAAAATCAAGTAAATACATATAGGAAGAACATTGATGATGGGGTACCCTAAACCCCTTTCCCACTGATTAGCCACTCTCACACCCTAATGGAAAATTTCATGTCGCTCCCACCTCTTATGAAAGAACCATATCACAGCCCTCCCATAGACACATGGTCCAAATACAACATCACATCTTGCATGTACACACATGGGCCACATACCCTATCACCTCTCAAAAACACCAGGTGAAGCACAAAAAATATCATCCCAAAGACACATTTGAAAACACATCTTTCCCACACAAAATATGGCCTCATGAACTATGATCTGCCCGAAAAATATTTGGATGTACCGCCTGGATGAGAGAGAAAAAAAGAGTTGATGCCCATCAATCCATCCTCCTTCCAAGTTGATTTTTAATGAAACCCTCCCTCAAGATAATAGTGGTGTTCGTCACACGGTGCTCATAAAGGGTGGTGTTCGTATAGAAATAAAAATTAAAAAATATAAGTAATCCATATAAATAAGTCCAAAAACTACTACCCAACCTATAATATGTTGAAAAACTATTACCTCTATATGCATTTGTTTGTACTAGAAACAGTCACTTCGAAAGTTGATAAATTAAAGAAGCTTCACTCGGCTCTTTCACTTAACACCAATTCTTTTAGTTATTTAGCTATAACCATAGTTTATTGTGAAACCCATCATTTAAATTTCATTGAAAAACTTGCTCCCATTTACCAAAACAAATCATTCCATATCAACAATTTATGTAAATATTTTCTCCATAATTATCCAAGAAACTAATTAACATAGACCAAAACAAGTAGTACTGTAAAAATAGCTCAATGGAAGTAGAATAATGGAAAATTAACCAAATTACCATTTCCCTCCATTTGACACCCATTCATTACATGGAATACATGGATCTTGATACCTACGGTGAATCTTTATGCCGGATAATCATGGAGAAAACCTATAATAATTTCCCATAAAAACCATTTTTATCATTATTATTCAACATCATTGAACACAATCTATACTCCCATTAGATAAAATCACCAATATACATCTACACCTAGAAATAAATACAGTCGAAACCATTCTT
The DNA here is from genome assembly GCA_963277665.1 of Viscum album. Lineage (NCBI taxonomy): Eukaryota > Viridiplantae > Streptophyta > Magnoliopsida > Santalales > Viscaceae > Viscum > Viscum album. The sequence continues at coordinate 1,811,312,443 of OY728129.1, read as the reverse complement.
AAAAGACCCACGACATAACCACACCACATCCACTGAACTAAACCCCAATTCACATATGTTCCCATAAACACATCACCTCAAGAAACCAAGAATGATTTAATAATATTTATCATGTAATTCCTTCTTAATTTCCACTTGTTAATTCAGGGGTTATCATAGAAGAAATTTGATAATGGGGTATCCATTAATTGTCCAAATGATAATGATTAACCAATTTCCTTAAAATTGTTTGACAGGAAAAAAATCTGTATTTCTAGAATCAATAATTGGTGTGAAAAAAAAGACCCGCAGTGACTTTTATTTTCAATAGGTTAGTTATTTTGTATAATTCACATCAACAACCAAATAAAAACTAAAAACATATCTGATACCACCTTTCCCCAACACCACATACTGTTTTAAAACAAATTATGTTATATTTATTAATTTGGTATTATTTTATATTCATAAGAAAGACATTCATACATCCAAACATTATAATACCAAAAAGGGAGATATGAAGGAATAATTACTTGGAAGGAGTGGTTATCAGTACTTCCATAATGTGCCAAATCAGTGGTGCAAAAGAAGAAGGAAAACTCCATGGGAAAAACTCTTTAAAAAGGATACAAAAAACAAAAAAATCCTCAAGGAAAAGGGTTTTGGGGACATATCGTACCAATATAAAGAAGAATAAATGAAATAAGGGGTGGCCACCCATCATAGAAGGATGAGATCCGAGAATCTTGGAAAGGAAACATTTTTTAAAAGGAAATAATGGTAGATATTGACCAAGACCAAGTTGTTCGGAAGTCAAAGAGAACATCATGTTTTTAGAAAATAGATATCATTCAAAATGGCTCTAAAAACAATTAAATATGGTAATAGAGACACTATACATCAAATAAAATGTTAAAAGGGAGAAACTGGAAAAAGAAATTTTTTTTTTGACAAACTCTTGGAAATGACTCACCATTTGAAGGGTCACTAATGGATGATTCAAGGGTGGAAGCTTCCAATGTGAGTTACTAGTGTGAGTCCCCAGTCCGATTCACTAGTTGATGTGGCACCGGTATGAGCTTCCAGTTTGAGTCACTTGTGTGAGCTACTGGTGTGAGAAACTAGTGAGAGTCACTAGTGGATGAGTCTCTAATGTGATCTACCATAACAATTCACCAATGTAATATTCTGTCGTGACATACCATTATTATTCATCTTTGAAAGATACTTTTTTGAGTCACCACTATGACTCACCACTGTGACTCGCCGCTGAATCTCACTATTCTAAGCTACTGTTGAAAAACTATAAATTTGGGAAACTCTAGAAATAAGTATCCTTTATCACCCATAACACTTAAAAAAAGTAATTTCACAATGTAATGTACATGGGAGGACTGGACCATTACACCATATATTACTAAAACTATTCTCTCCCTCGAGAATTCCCAACCAGAAGGAAAAGAGGATTCTGGACAATCACCCCATGAGATGCCTCTCAAGGGTCCTTGTAAACTTGAAATGTTGTTAAAAAACAAACACATCAACATCCAATGATTAAAAAATCCTATGTCGTTCAAAATATTTAGTGGAAACTCCCTCAACCCAGAACACCGCCTCAGACATCCACTAACCCAAACAACTACAAGGAATACCAAACAAGCACAACAACCACACTATATGAACATGTAGATTAGGGAATTCAATCCTCTATATAAAGATATTATCTTCTCTAGGTTGAATTTAATTTCTCGTATGGGTTTAATTGCATTAGTAAATTTTGATTCAAGAACAGGTCCTCCATTCTTCAAGTGTCTGGAATGTGTCACACATTCCAGACCAAGGAAACCAATCATCTAATAACAAACAAGGTTCAAACATTACATTTCAATACTAAATAGAACTTTTAAAACAAAAATCAAATATGGGTAATTTGAATGCATTAGTGTTTCTCACTCCCAATTACTCTCCTACAGACCACCATGCCTCTACAACATACAAACCAAAGGAATGGTCAATCCATGTACAAACTTCTCCAGTTGATCCAAGATATCTATCATCCTCTCCACATATGTCACATCATATTCGATTCCAAATCCCCCCATTTATGTACATGGTGGTCTTCGTGAAGATACAAAAAAATTTATGTGATGTGGAAGACATCATGGATCCTCTCCATCTGCGGTGGGAATTCCATCTTGTTTTCCACTTAGCCAACTCGTCCTAACAACTCAAAGGGCCCAACGAACCTGGGAGAATTCATTCTCTCTCTTCCAAACCCCAAATTCCCACATTGATGGGAAACCATAAAATATATGTCGTACCAGACATCGAACTCCAAGATTCTCCTCCTACAATTAGAAACAGACTTCTGCCGGGCCTACCATTCCTTCATCCTCTCACGAATAAGATAAACCTTTTCAGTCATGCCCCACAACACATCTGGACCTCGAATATCTATCTTCCCAAACACTATAAATCACATACTTAAACTAAATGGTCTCCCATTCAATAATTCAAATGGATCCATTCCAATGTAATAGTGATAGATGATATTAAAACAAAACTAGACCAAGGGTACATGTTTTACCCTATATCCACCAATCTCCATGATGCATGCTCGCAAACTATCCTCCACCATCTAGATAGTCTGTTCCATCTACCCATCTATTTGATGGTGGAAGGAAGTTTTGAGGTGTTATTGAGTGCCAAAACCATGATTCAAACCCCTCTATACTCAGGAGGTAATTTATTTGTCTTAATCCATGGAGATGGATCTTGAAACTCAATGCAGCTACGCCACCTCACCCACATTCCCCCTTATCAAGGAATCCAATGGGCCTGACTCCTTGATAGCTATGAAGTGAGGTGTTTTCATCTATTGGTCGACTAATTCCAGATTGAATCATATCATCCCTAATCCCAAGATAAAACATTGATGAAATATATTAGGATGCCATCCCAATTTCACTCGGGGAAACCTACAGACTCAAACAAACCCTCAAGAACATGGTGCTTATCCTTCAAATACTAAAAGACCAAGAATCGTTACAAATATTCTACTACATCCTGCATCATATCTGGCCACCAAAACTGCATCCTCATGTCATGTCACATAAAGGAATTGTTTGGGTGTACCACTATGGGTGGTCTATGAAACTCATATAGGACTCCTTCACACATTTATATTGGAACAACTAGCTGTTCATGGAACAACATCAGATTTTGACCATTCTCTGACCATCCCACCAGAGCATCACATTGCCTAACATGATCACATATCACCGCATCCACTAAGTCACACCACTAAGGCTCCCCTACCTACAGAATCAAAGAAGATTGCACTTCCATCTAGAACAAATAGTCTCTACCCCCATTGATTCCTACATCTAAGTGTAGGGCTGTCAATTCCTCCTGCCCTTCCATGTGTCTGCATATTCCTAATCTACCTCCTTCCATGACCTCCTGGTCAAATAATTGTCCATAAAATTTACCTTTTCTGAGGTGTAGGAAATATCAAAAACAATTTCCTAAAGAAACTAAATTCTCCTATACTATCTCAAATTCATATCTCCTTGGGAAAAGATATATGTCAAACTCTTATGATCTGTAAAGACCACATGGTATAACCAAATGATGTAATTCTACAACAACATCAATTAAAACATGACCTATGTTTTATCAAGATCATGGGTGTCATAGTTATGTTCATGGGGAGGTAACTGCCTAGTACCATAAGATATCACTACTCATTACTAAATCAAGATAGATCCCTCGATCATCACCACTTCCTCTGAAAATTGAAGTACTAAAGCACTATCCCAATTCCACTTTAGATGGATGAATACTACGTAGAAGTACTCTCTCCTCAAAAAAGACTAGAAATTCCTAGTCGGAACTATCAATGGAACTAAAACTCATGTGAAATCAGGAAAATACCCCCGATAATAGCCAGGTAGACAAAACAATGGTGAACCTCTACCATATTGTTTCGTGCTACCCAATAAAAAACATCTTCAACCATTCATGGGTCCACATATACACTATTTTTATTTAACATGTTATTATATAAATTCACCTGTCGTGTATATAACATATACATGGAAAACTTTCTTTAGAGATGTGGGCAACGAAGGACCTAATATATTGTCCTAAGGTGCTCCACATGCTCTTCCATTTAGATCAAGTTTTTCAAAACATCATCGATGAAGAAAAAGATGAAAATATCTAGGAACTCATGGAAGATGGAGTTCATGACTCCATTGAATATAGATAGTTCATTTGTATCACCAAACAACATGACTATGAGCTTTATGTTCCCATACATGCATCTGAAATTAGTATTTAGGATATCATCTTCCATCACCCTCAACTAGTGATATCGTGACTTTAGATCGACCTTTAAAAACCAAATCACCCCTCTCACCTGGTTGAAAATATCTTCTATCCTTAGAAGAGGGTAATAGTTCTTTGACATTACCTAATTCAACCTCAGGCAGTTTCTACATAACCATATACCACTACTTTCTTTCTTTATGAACAGCACCAGAGCATTCCATAATGACACATTGGTATAGAAAAATCCCTCCATCATCAGATTATCTATCTGAATCACCAACTCCAGCAACACAGAATTTCAACTGAAAATGATCCATCGAAATCGAAGAACCACTAGGAAGCAAGTCTATGTTGTACTCTACATCAGGTCGAGGGGGTAGAGTCATAACCACCTTTTAAAAAACATCTTGGAACATCCTAAAAACATTGGGAACCACCACTATCTTAGCATCAAATGATTCCACCAATAGCATCACAAAAAAATAATGAATTCACCATATATACTGAATACCCATCTAACATCACTACTCACTAATAAAATCCATATGTCAGCCATCCATGTCAGAAAACACTACTCTTCTTTTAAGGCATTTGATTACAACATGCATTTAATACAACCAATCGATGCTGAGAATGAAATTGTATGGTTTAATTAGCTGCAAGAGGAGATCCCCATGGGACTGATATGGCCACGTCATCCATTTGCAACCAAGGAACACCTCAAAAAAGAAATTATGACCTCTGAGTGGTGTAATCATCACCAGGGGAATGTGAAGCCTTTCTACATCTAGGGCTAGATCATGGGACAGATTGGGTGAAATAATGTAGTTTGTTTCTCCTAAATCAGTAAATGTTCAAGAATGGGTACTAAAATGTTCATCATAACTCTAATGAAATCATTCCCTTTTGGAACAACTATTTCAGTGGTGTGAAAATGACCACACCCATATCCTCTTCCCCACTTCAAATAAATGCGTCTTCAACCATGCCCAAATCGAGGTCCCCATGGAACACACTGAGGTTGGCCCCTACCTTCTCTGTATCCCCTCGATGGAGCATGATCCTACTATCCTAACTATTGAAATGGAATTGCTAGAAGATTTTCCTGATGATGGAAATGAACTGGTCCACCTCCACCAAACTATTCTTAAACAAATGATGGGCACTAATTCTGAAGAATTTCGCCAACAACACAAATGAAAAACATTAAACGTAAGACCATGAAAAAGGAATGTGGTCTGGAATGTGATAACCGAAACTATTGATCTTGATTCCCTGCCATTTGATACCTCTAAGGCACTAATGCTTGATAACTGCTACTAGAGGCCCTGCCACTTGAAGAACCCTACTGGTCCCCTTATCATGACTGACATCGTTTCGAGTACATATTCGCATTCACCTCCACTTTTTTGAACCTCCAAGTACATCACAGACATAAAGGGAGTCACTGTGTACTTGATAGAAGGATGAAGCACCTCCTCAAATTCTCCCTCATGATACTCATTTTTCAGAAAGTGATTAGAGGAAAACGAAGTAGATTCTCCAACTTGATCTCATTCTATCATACCAACATACACCCCTACTTGAGGGAGAGTAACTCCTACCTCATCTCAACCATCTTGGTTGACGAAATTAATTATTCATAGAACACTTTCTAGAATTCAAACTACAGAACAATGGCCTCCTTCCTCTCACCCAGGTACAATTTCCACCATTAATGCGTAACTCCAAGCATCCGGCTCACTTCTAAAGAACCCCAATACTATATTACATCCTGAATGAAACTAATGGTGATATCAAGCTCCCCGAGCTAACTCTCCATCTCTACATTCAAAACACATCCCATCTACATTCCAAAGACTTATCATAGAAAATAACCTAATGTTCTCTGCCAGTGGTATTCCTCCTATACTGGATCAACCCTACAATAATCAACTATATAGGCCTACTAAGACAAAACTACTCGATCCACAAATAGACGATGACTAGGTGGCATATCTGAAAATGAAAAAAATTAATCACTAAGATCATATAGTTTAAAATTTTATTATAATTCATTTTAACTCATTTTATATTTTTATTCATTTAAAAATCTCCCAAAAAAATTCAATTCAAACAAAAAACTAGTCATTATGATGAATGTACCATTATTAGGGTCTCTACCCTACAAATGTTGTAGCCTCACTTGGTTGTTTTGTAGGCACAATGTTTTGGAATCAGATCATGAGGGCCCTAAAATCTAGTGTCCTAGTCGGACTTCCCTTACCAATGAAATGATCTGAGTTCACCTAATAAAGTTTCCATACCAACACAAGAAATCCTCACTGTGCTTAACTATAAAATCCATATTATCTCTCATTTAACCTCCCCATCACACCATTTTTTCATGAACCATCCATCCAATGATGTCCATCTTGGACTAGTAATGAAAAAAAGAGAAAATGACCCTGAGTCCCACCTCCAGTAAGCCCCATGGAGGAAACGAGTACCACAGGTATAAAAATTTCTCAATATGGGAGGCATTAGCTATTTATTGTAAAAAATATCACGAGATTAAATTTATAAACACAGAACACCCTAAGACATATATAAAATAAAAACAAAATCCATCACACATGCATATAAAAAAATAAACCTATTACAAATTTGATGAAAAACTATAATTTTAGTTTCAAAATTATGATAATTTGTGACACTACAAATGTCCCAAAAGTCTGAGATAGTGTGATCTATCACGTCCCAAATATTTCTCCTAGTATCCTGAAATAAACTTTATATACATAGGGTGGGAATACAAGTAAAATTAGTAGTAAAACCAAAATCCCTTGTGAAATAGTGAGCGAAGAATAATAATTCTCCTACGAGAAATAAAAAGAAACAACATCACCTAAAAAGGACTACTAAACATCAACACCACACCATGGAAAGCTTACAAAGTGATGAAAACCAAATAAATAATTATAGTAAGAACATCATTGATAGGGTACACTACACCACTATCCCACTGATTCGCCACTCTCACACCATAATGAAAACATCCTAACACTCCCACCTCTTCTAAAAGAACCATGTCACAACCCACCCACGTACACATGTGCCACATACCACATCATATCTTTCTTGAAGACACCTGATCCCCAAAACAAATCACATATTTCTCAAAGACACCCTTGACACATACAACATCACATCCCACATGCACACCTCTAATTCAGATACTAAATCACATTTTTAAAATTCATGGGAAACCACAACACATCACATCCCAAAGTCACATAGAAAAACATAACTCGCCTACACACACTCGGGACTCACGAACCAAAACATGATCAAAGAATCATAGGGTGTCCCAGCCGAATGAGGGAGACGAGAAGAGCTAGTGGACATTGATCCATCCTCCCAATAGGATGTCTCGGAAAAGAATCATCCCCCATGACAATGGGGTTGTTAAGTACATGGTGATCTAATAAGATGGGGCACATATAAAAATCACAAAGAAAAATATATGTTAAACATTTATATAATTTAATACACCCCTACCCAACTTATGGGATTTAAAAAAATTTCTAACTCTTTATGAATTTATTAGTATCAATAACATTAACATCAGAAGTTGATAAATTAAAGTGTCTTCACAAGACACTTTCTCTTAACAACTATTCATTCCATTTTTTAGTTATAACTATATTTTTCTATGAAACCCATCATTTAACATTTTTATTTCCAAATTTTATCTTAATTAAAAAACCAACTCGCGACATATCAACATTAGTAAGTATTTATTTTCTCCATCACTACCCAGTAATCTATGTAACATATACCACAACATGAAGTACAAATAAATTCACACGAAATAAAGAGAACCATGGTAAATTAACACACAAAAATGTACTCTCAATTTAACACCCATTCATAATATAACATACATCAATCCCTATACATGGGGTCAATATTTCTACACGATACTCATGGAGAAACTCCAAACGAATTACCCATACCAACCACTGTCATCGTCATTCATCAAAGTAATTTTTCCCATTCAATCATCTCATCCTAGAGAACCCTCAACTTATAGTCAAACCCTGCAAAACCACTTATCTCATCCATTCTCAATTTCCCCAGTGCTTAACCACACCACATCCACTAAAACAACCCCCTAGGCACATTTGTTCCCACAACCAAATTACCATACAAAACCAAGAAAGATATATTCATAGTTAAAAATTAATTCCTTCATTAATTACACTTGTTACTTCTGGGGTTATCACATAAGTAGTTTGATCCTAGGGAATCCATTTATTATTGGAATTTATGTGGTTAACCGATTTAATAAAAATTGTTCAATAGAAAAAATAAACACCATTCATCCAAGAATCATTACTCGGTGGGTATACAAAGACCCCAATGACCATGATTTTCAGTAGGGAGTTTATCTTATATATTTAATAAAAAACCAAAACTAAATAAAAATTAGATCATACATCACTTTTCCCTGACCCCACATACTGATCTCAAACCAATTATAATATCTTTATCAATTTTTGATTCCACTATATTCAAAATTGAGGCATTCATATTCCCACTCCCCATGATACACAAAAGAGTTCAATGAAATAACACATACATGGAAAAAGAAGAAATCATCACTTACATAATACACCAAAAAAGGGGAGTACATGCATCAGAAAAAAACTCAAGGGGGAAACCTTGGTCTAAAGGATACAACACAAATGTATGACCCCTCATAGAATAAGGTTTTTGGGGACATCTCATACCAATATAAATGAGTGATAATGAAATAAGGGAACGCCCCTATTATATAATGATTATATTTATGAACCAAAAAAAGAAATGATTTTAAAAGCGATTAATGGATAATCATTACCAAGACCACACAGTTTGGAAATCAAATGATGAATCCGGTTTTTAGAATATAGATTTGATTAGAAAAGGATCCAAACCCATTAAATATAGTAATAAATACTCTTTAAATGAACATAAATGTTAAAGGGTTGAAATTGAAAAAACGTGAAGAAAACAATTTTTTTGACAAACTTCTGGAAATAAATTATCATTGGATGAATCACCAGTGTGAGATATTGGGGTGAGTCAATGGTGTGAGTCACTGGTGTGGGTCACTAGTGGATGATTCACCAGTGCGAGCCAACAGTGTGAGTCACTGGTGGTTGAGTCAACAAGTCCACCCATAACACTTCAAACTCCATATTTTCAAATGGTAATGGATCGATGATGTCTATGCCATTACAAATATATAGAGGATATGATTATTTCAAAATAATTATTCAAATTATAAATCTTTTTTTCATCATAGTAATTTATTTAATATTTTTCGTGAAGAAATAATTACCATAAATTCTTATGCAACACTAAAATAGTGATTTTCTAAGTATAAAAACTCAATAAAATGTATTTAAAACCACTAAAAAATATTATATGATTGATTTCTTGAATTGAAAGATTATTATTTATATAATAAAATATTATAGTGGTTTTAATTAGGATTATTCAAATTCCATTATTGTCCTGCTGCATTAAAAGTTAAATTAATTGAATAGTTATAAAATTAATATTAATGTTATTTTATAAACAATAGTATTTTCTAAAATGATTTAAAAATACTAAAAAATATCTTTTGAGAAATTAATTACATATGATTTATGGCATAAAACCATGCCCATTTATTGGACTTTTTTAATCTCGTAGTATTTATATTTACCTCTTAAGAATAAAATTCATTATTATCATCACAGTTTTCCAAAGGGTTATTGATGAATTAAAAAATAAATGGATAAAAATGGGAAATAATGTTGTAAAAAAATTTTGGATGATAGGTTTTAAACTATTAATAATTTTAACATCGAATAATATTAATTCAGGTCCTTTTGGAAAAAAAATTAATTTAATTTAATTTAATATTTTAATAAATTATAAGAGTTAACATCCCATATATTATCCATGTGAATATATTCATCTATTTTATTCAAAATTATAGAAATAATTTAATTTAAATACTCCCCTAATTCTAGAGGTATTATTTTGAAATAATATTATCCTTAGAAGGCTTAATGTGTAATGAAATGAGATTTCCCAAAAAGAGTTATAACATTATTCCGAATGTTTTTTTCCATGTATTCTTCGACCAAAATCAAATATTTTTCAACAATAATGAAATAATAACACTAAAATCATCCATATACATAAATTTCATTCCACTATTGCAATTACTATATCCATATCTGCTTTTCTTAAATGGAAACAAATCATCATTTATGTTTGTGGAAGGCTACCGCCTCACAAACAAGTGTAATTTATTTTCCACGATATCCTCTTATGGTTGTTTATACTAGTGGATTTGAGATATATGTATTTATATATTATCCAGTATATTTATTTTTGATTTTGTATATTTAATATATCATATCATTTATTCAGGGAAAAATGATAACGACGTTCTTACTTTTGGGTGGGCTACCACCTCGACGATGTGATGTGATTTATTTTTCAATCACCACATCACATGTTTTATATATGTAATAATATTAAATGAAATAATATGTTATTTATGAAATTATGATATTTATATAATGGGAAAACAATTACTTCCTTCTATCGAAAATGATAATTGAAAAATAGTAACGTTCCTCAAGCATATATATGAACTATCGTCACAATAATTCTGACGTAGTTCAATTTTCATAACTATATTTCATGATTGGTTGTAAAGTTATAATAAATATATAAAAATGAAATTTATTTAATTAAAATTAACTTTGATATTTAGAAATAATGAAAAAATTTATCATAATCAATATAACAATGTCATTTTGGACACTTGAAATCTATATCGTCAAAACATCCGGTGTGGACATAGTTTATTATGTAATTATAAATAACATTGTAACAGATAAAAAAAGGATAATAAAAATAAAAATGTTCTTAAAAAATTAAAATTTCAATATATGTTTATTATTGAAGAATATGGGCAACATATGTGATGAATCAAACACAAGTTAGGGGAATGATTTCTATAAGAAATCATTTTCAATACATTAAAAATTTATTTTCTATATTTTTTCTTCCATTTAAATATTCATGACATTATTTTAATGAATGTATTTAGTGAAATATGTTAATTATAAATTAAATTTATGTTTCATGTCATTTTCATTCAATTTTATTTAATTGGAATACTTTTCACATGTTTTACATGGAATATTTTGACAAAATACAATATGAATTTTATATTTTAACATATATAGAAACTATGAATTTAATTACTTCCATAACCATTATTTTATATTTGGAATCCATTAAAAACATTCATTTTTTTAAATAAAATAATTATTTTCCATTTTATTATTATTTTCATAAATAGTTTTAAATTAGTTAGATATTTTAATATATTGAAATGTTTTCTTATCAATATAATGAATATTTAATTAATTTAATATTGAAGAATAAAAACATTAATTTTTTATGTTAATTTTATAGTCTGTGTTCATTATTTATAATGATTGGATGTTCAATTTTAAACCACGTACTAGTGGGTCTATGATATCACTCCAAATTGTTGGGTAATATTTACATTGGATGATGACTATAAAAGTTCTTCTAAGTGAAACTTTGATGGTTATTCATTTTAATTCCTTTTTTGGTTACTCCAAATATAACTATGAGTGTTATTCTAGTTTTAAAATTGATTGTTACATTATATTTAATAATTATATGAAAATGTGGCCCCATATTAAAAATATTATTTATTTATGCATTCTACAATTTTTAAAAAAATAATATCTATTAAAAAGGTATGAAAATGATTTCATGCATAACGAATTTAATTTGTAACTTATTATGAGTGAAAATAATAACATTGGAAAAAAATTAAGAATTTATCATAATTGAAAATATATAATTTAGTATTATTATTCATTTTCTGTTTCATATGTAATTTTTTTTGAAACTTATTTGAGTATAGAAGTTTATTTATTAGGTAAAAAATTGTTTATTTTGAAGCCAATGATTATTTTTAAGAAATAAAAATTTTATATGACTCATCAACTACTAGTTTCTTTCTATAATTTCATATTTCGTATTTCTATGTTTTTTCACATCCATTGTTTGGAAATGATTTTCATAGTGTTTCAAGGATGATTACTTAAATGGATATGTTCAGGAAGAAAATTGTTTTGATATGTCTTGGAATGAAATCTTGTATATCATAAAGACAAGTTTAGTGGGAAATTGGTTTATAACTGGAATTTTCAATTTTAGGATTATATTTTTATTTAAGTAATGTTTATAGCCAAATAAACTAATAATACTAAGAGAAATCATCCAAAAATTGAATAAAGTAAATTCTCGGCAAAAATACATGATATATACTATTTTAAGGCCAGGTCATAATAGTTTCTATTATAGAATATTTTTATATAAATTTAGATATTAGGATATTCCCATGAGAGGTAAAATTAATAGTCATGGATAAAATTATTGGTTTATATGTTTAATGGTGGTCATAAGATCATTTTCATTGACACATTATTTAGTTTTTAAGCTGACTAATGAGGTTTTGGGTGATGTTTTATCAGGTAGGGGTAAATTTAACCCTTTAGGTTTAATATAAATGAATATTTTGGATGAATATTATTACAATTTTTGGATATAAGGTAAAAATAACGAGACAAAATTGTAGTTTAAAAAATACATTAATATAAAAAGTTTATTTTTTACTGATCATCATAATTTGGGGAAATATTTATATATAATTACAAGAAAAAATGAGATAGAAACATGATTTTATGATTAAATTATTAATGTTATAACTATAATATTAGAGAAAATTATTTGATTAATTCAGTATAGAATATTATTGTATTTGAAGAATCCGGGATGAATTGTATATTAAAAATCTATATTATTGTAATGTGTATTTATATAAATTTAGATAATTTATGGAAGTTATTAGAATATTTTTAATAATATATGATTAGGGCATACCCAATTTTTGCATGATACTTTAAAAGTGATATATTTTTTTGAGAAACATTTTAATTTAATCTTGAATTAATATGTGATTAAGTCCTTCTAACTTAAGAGTTTCAATCTATGTTTAGAATATTGTGAATAATTTTGAGGTTATTTTTCTTTTAAATGATCTATGTTTATCCATAGGTATTTCGAAGATAATTTATTGATTAATGTTCTATTTTTTATATAATGGTTAATTTATTTTTGTAATTATCTTAAGCAGTACTAAATAGTTTTCATTATGATAAATTCTAATGAAAGGATGAATGTATTATTACTCATTTTGAACTGTGTGGTCCTTGAGGGGTCAATTTTAATGAATTATGCTTTAACATTTCTCCAGGAATACTCATTATTCAGAATAACAGATTATATTATGGTGGAAAATGATTAATGTATGAAATTATAATTTCTATGTAATTGTATCTTCTTATGTTTTAAGTTTATATAGTATTGAAATTCCAAAAATTTAAGAAACAGATCTTCAATTTTTTTTCCATATTATCATTATTTTTTATGAATCTAGGGTAATTTTCTATTCTCTTTGATTTTTATTTTCTTGTCATTAAAATTTTCATGGGAATTACATTTATTATAATAAATGATCTCTCTCACCATCAGTAATTATTTGTTCATTAATCATTTATTCATTGTCTGTTTTTTACTTTTCCGTAACATTCTCCTATATTGAAACCTATATATGAGTTATTCCAAATAAACTTCCTATTTCATATCCCCACTCATTAAATGGATGTTTTCATAATCCTTTCGACAATTTGGTATTTTAGTAATGGTATTTTAAAATTTCTAACCATTGGTCACCATGTTCAAGTTAATATTTTAAGGTTAAAATTTATTAATGTGGGGAGAATTTAATTCCCAAATATTTTAAAATTACAAAATTATGTTTGATAGAATATTCCACATGAAAAATCATGATTTAATGACAATGAAATATTTATAAATGAATTTTATAAAAAATACATCGAATTTGTGGTAATTAATTGAGTTATATATTTTATGAAATAAATAATTTTTTTAACTGAATATAAATTTTTTGATTAATTATTGAGAAATAATTTCTAAATTTTTATTAAATTTATTTAAAGATTCAAAAATTTGTTTTCTTCAAATGTGTTATTAAAATTTTGAGTTAGAAAATATTACAATTAATATGTTAAACATATAAAAAATTTATTTAATTACATTAATATTATATTTTAAATAATAATGTCAAAATTATCTTAATGATAATTTTTTTAATTTTCTATGATGTTTAATTTTTTAGTGAATAATGAAAATACGAGTTTTTATTTAAAAATATATATTCATTTTAACAGTTTTAAACATCAAATGAATTATTTAATTATTTGGAAATATTAATTTTTTAATTAGTTATAATTTAATTATAATATTAAAAACCAATTTTTATATGAATTTTGTTTAAGAACATTGTATTACATAATTTGTCATTTTTATTTAAAATAAATTATCATCATGCTATGCGATTTTATTTTTAAATTTCATTTTTACACTAATTTGAATTGATTTTTTTAAAATGGATTCACCATATAGAATAATTATTTAAAAATTTGGTAAATATGACCAATTTATTTTTGAACATTATCAACAGAAACATTTGTAATTGTTGTCACTTTTATAATGGGTAAATTCAGTAATTAAGGATTGAAATAATATTATATAGATTGAAAATGAGGATTACACCTAAATTGATATTATTTAATAATTATATACACTATAACCATAACAAACTAAATATATTGATCTTATTTTTTATTTTTCCAGGATTTTGAAATTTATTTTTTTAGTATAAAAATGTCAAAAATATCATTTTATCTATTTTATTATCTATAAATTATTGAAATATGTATAATAATATATAGTTTGGGTAATAAATACAAATTTTAAATATGAATTAATTTTCTCAGAATGTTAATTTATTTATAATTATTAGTGATGAAATAATTACATTATATTACAATGCGACACTAACATACTACTTGTATATAGAGTAAAAAATTAAAATAAATGATTTTAGAAACAATAATAAAATTAATATTTGAGTGATTTTTATTAAATTATTTTTGATGATACTGATAGAATTTTATAACTTTTTAATGAATTATACTCAAATTATATCATTATATTATAGTTTAAAAAATAAAATTAAATAAATAGCCCAAAAATTGAAATTACTTTTCTATAATAAATAAAATTTTATTAAATGATTTAAAATTAAATTGAATATTATATTCATCCCAGTGAATGGGATATAATTTACAAGGACAACTATGGTCCATTTAGGGGTTGTTTAAACATTTATAGTAACTATATTAGCCCCATTGGAGTGTACAACTTTATTGTCCCAAAAATTATAAAAAGGGATTACAGTCGGTTAAAACAAAATGGAAAGGGTAAATATATAATCCAAACATGCCCAAATTTTATTTCATTATATTATATCTACTCATACCCATTTTAAATTTTAATTTTAACAATTTTGATGCTTTTGGACCAAAAATTATCTTATATTAATTTAATATTTTAATAAATAACAAGAGTGTTTATTCCCTCTCTTATAAAAGGGAACATATTCTTTAAATTTATTCAAAATTAAATATTAGTTCTTTTATACTGTAACTCCCTGATATTTTTTTATTTTCTTGAATAAATTTAATATTTTGATATTTTTCATTTCAAAAAACACTAAAAATAGTTATTTTATATTAAATCACCAAGCCAAATATTCTATTCACATGGAGCTAACTTGGAATATGTTACACGGAACATCTACTTGGTGTATGATACACGTAGCACTAGCTTTCTACAAATCATCATTTTATAATTATAATTATTTAACCTAGATAATTATAAGTTTATTATTAAAAATAATTATATAAATAGAAATAACTACTTTGAAAATACTATTTATAAGTATTTTATATAAATAAAAAACATTGATAAACAAGAATATATATTTTTTTAAATTCATTATATGATTAAAAATAATACTTCATCAAAGTAACATCATTTAATATCCTTCTATAAAAATAATAAAATTAATTGTATACACATTTAGAAATTTAATTTTATAAAATAATATATAATTTTTAATTTAGATTGTTGAAATTATCTTATGGAGAATATCTAATAATTTTTCGAGAAACCTCATTTTTAGATTAGGAGTGAAAAACTCTCATATTTTTATTCAAAATGGCATTTTTATCAAATTTATTTATAATATTAAATTATAATTTAACATTTACATGATTTATTTGATTATATTTCTATCAATAAATCAAATTTAGGTCATTGTAATGAATTTCACTTTTACATTTGGTATAAAAATAAAGAAACTTTAGAATGTTTTTAATTTACAAATTTATAGTGTTGTACCATCAATGTGATTAATGTTAAATTAATTATGTCAGGTATCTGGTTAGAATTTCGATAAATAGATTTCAAAGTTTTAATGAGAATAATTTGTAATGTTTTATATGGTCATGTGAGGTTTTACCAGAAATATTAGTGAAAGTGATTAAAATTAATTAAAATGGAGAAGAAGAAAATTATGTTAATAATATAGTAAAACAAATATTTGTGACCCAAAGACCTTTAATCTTGTCCAAAACCAATTGGATTTATATTATTCAGCCATGAAACTTCCATTATTGTATTTTTTATTACTTTTTTGGGGAAAACATAGGTACAACTGACTTGTTTTCAAAAATTCTAAATGTGTCTTTTTTCCTTCCCTATAAAAGGCCACCACCTCTCCCACTTCTGAACACATATAAAACCACTTAGGTCCGCCAAGGCCTACCTAATACACATCCCATCATAAATACCTTCTTCCTTGAAAAATCCATTTGTGAAAAATTGAATCCAAATATTCATATTGGAACAAACCAATAAGAGTTACTCGATTAATAGGTAACGCCTTCTCTTTAGATCCTTTATTTTATTTCCTTTCTCCACCACTTCATTATATTTATTCCATTATTTTATAACATAAATAGTATACTAAATAAAAATTTATTTTTTATGATAATTTTTTACCTACAATAACATAAACCTCCATCTATTGGGTAACATACATACTATTTACATGTACAGTGAACTATCTTCTCATGAAATGAGGATATTACATTCTTTCCATTACCACCTCTTATAGTGTAAATTATGAACAAAAATATATTTATATATGTTATATATTACATTTATTATGCATTTTGGGTTATTTAATCCTTTTATATAAAATATCTTCATACTTTCCACTTGGTGTAAATATGATAATGCCGTGTGGGGATGTATGGTCTACTGCCCCTCAAAGCGATGTGTTTCTTTCACAAATTATATTGAATGATTTAATGGTGTGTTTAGTGAATTTATATTGTATATAAGAAATAATAATACTACTATAATTATAATATATATACATGTACATCATTTTCATGATATCTTATAATACAACAATAATGACAAAAACAATGTTCATGCATACATACAGCTTTCCATCTCTATGAACAGTGTATTACATTCCATAAATCTATATTATATAGATTATAATAGTAAAAATACACTGAATATACATGATATATATATAAGTTAAAAACTTATGTAAATAAATCAATAATTTTGTACGTAAGAATACTATGAATAAAAAATTCAAATCATGTATGATTAACAAAGCCTTTATCCCCCAAAACAAGGAGTTAACCATAAACGGGTAAAATAATTCCTTAAGAGCATCATATATTATATTATATATATGAATATTCTTTTTTGATAGATTTATAATCAACTTATACATATTATACATGTGGATTTAATGAGTACAGTTAAGGTCAATAGATAAGTTAAGGTGACATTATCTCACTTTTTATTTCCTTGATATACATGATTTATTCACCACCCAATCCTTTTGTGTGGTGTGTATACTGCACATGGATTTATTATATGATTATTATAATTAAATTTATGGGTATTTACATATCCATTCGTTCCACTTTATTTCATGGGGTTTATGTTTATAAAGTTACCAAATCAATCATATAGTTTTGTCTCAATTTTCATTCTTTTTGACCCACGTTTGGTTATATACATAAATTCTTTTTCGAGGTGTATATACATCAATTTTACATGTTATATCCTTAATCTCATTATTTTCATCATATTTTAATCTTAATTTAATTTTATTTTATTTCATGGAGAGTATGAATCCAATTTAACATGTGATATGATTTTGTTAAAACAATATCATCGCTGGTCAAGATTGTTAACGATTACACTTAAATGAAATAATATAATTCATATCTCAGGAAATATAATTGATTTTATTTATAATCTATTTATTCATGGTATATCCATTTATTATTAACATTTTTACTCTTTTTTACTTAAGATATGTATGAATAAAAATCAATAACATTTCACTGTATTTCTCTCATCGGTCTAAAATCAATTTTTTTTCAAACACAATGTTTTAAAAAACAATTTAACAAATGTATTCAAATGATCATTGACGAAAATTTTCAAGGAAAATAATTTTAAAAAAAATTATTGTTCTAGAATTTTCCAATAAAATATTTCAAAGCTATTATCATTGACTAATTTTTCGATGAATGTTTTACCTATATGAAATTCTTTAAAACAAATTCAATAATTCATTATTTTTTTTAAAGATAACATCTTACAAAATTATTTAAAATAATTATTTATAATTTTTAAATTTTATATTCAAGGAATTTATTTTAAAAAGTTTTTAATATTGTTTAAAATCTATTTTCAAAAAGAAAATAAATTTCACCCATGAATTGTTTTTAAAATATTTTTCAAAATTATTTAGCACCTAAGATGAAATCCATTGATATTACTCAATCCTTTATACGATATGATCTAAATTATCCATTCATATTCATTAGATTAATGGTTTATTCTTTGAGTTAATGATTTTTATGAAAACCAATTTTATTCCCCAAGTTATATGCTTTTGAAACAAGCTTCTATTCATGTGTTATGCCTTCTTGATGTGATTACGAAACCTATATCTTTTAATAGTTTTTGAATTTAGGGAATTTTAATGATATCCATTTCGTTTAATGGGTTATTATTTGATGTATATAAAACCTGTTTACTTTTATGGTCCATGATATGATGAGTGTTTTATTCTTTATTAAATTAATGAATGATGTCATTATGAGAAGGGTGGGACCTATATCTCCCTCTAAGGAATTGGGTAACGATAGAGAAATCATGAGTATATATGTTATTTGTTAACCTGATTTCATGATCAATTTGTTATGAGTGAACCTGATTAAATGTTGTCAATGTTATTTATGGACCCGGTTCCATGCCTATATGTTTATACATGAACTTGATTACATCTTCACAATATTAAGAGTGTCCCTTATTATGTGTTCAAAATATTATGCATGCACCTAGTTTCATGTCCATATGTTTATTTGTAAGCCTAATTCCATATTCACAATGTTATTTGTGGTCCCGATTATATGTTCACATTATTGTTCATGGACCAATATTCTGGTCCATAAGGTTATGAATGAAAATGATTACACATTAAAAATGTTGGGAATAGACCAGGTTACATGCCCATAAGTTGATACGGGGGCCTGTTTTCAGGTCCTAAACTTAATGAGTGAACCTATTTATAATTTCACATGTTCAAAACATTATAATCCAATATGCATTCCATAAATTACATTTCTTATTACTATGTTTTGATTTCATGACTTATTCTCTTAATTATATTATGATCCATGTATTATGAATGGAAAATCAATATTATTATCCCAACTATGTAGGGTATGATCTTAAATTGTTACTCTCAATTTCCATACAATTTCTTCATGTTATTATTATACATTTACTTTATGTACACAAACTGAGCATCTAAGATCAATTGTTTTTTATGTTTCCTTTCACCAGGATAGGATGATTGGTTTTAGGTAGAAGTACTAATGGTGGATATCTTTATGGGAGTTTCCAAATATAATTCACCTGGATAAAATATTTTTATTCCATGTTTCCAAAGACACTGCACTATTACTGTAACATCCCAGGTAAATAAAGAATAAATAATTTTCATATTTATTAATATTTACAAATTAAATATTAATTTTAATTAAAAGGGGTTTCTACATTCATTAGCGTACTTGGTATGCAACGATGAGTTTCTTTGAAAACTTACGTTGCACACAAGTAATAAAATAATATTATTTTAAATGTTAGTTAAGGAGTAGCCGTTGTACTGGAGGGAATTGATAGAAATAACCAAAATATGATTATATATGTTTTTAAATGTTTATACATTTACCCAATAAAAGATAAAGGCTTAAAATACGGAAAGAGTTCAATTTTAGGGCATATATACTCTAATTTTCACTAAAGGTTCACTTATCACCTTTTAATGGTGAACCGTCATTACATATAGTTTTGATCACTCTTATACTTTATTTTGGACCAAATATAACTCTTCTTTATAATCGGGACATCAAAATTTACTTTGTGTAAATTTTTGGTACCTTTCTGATAAAGTTCATTTTTTATGAATAGTGTAAAATGTTGTATTTTAATTCAAAACCTCTTTTTAATATAAATTATTTATATGATTAGATTATTATTTTAATTGGTTTTAAAGTGAAATTAGAAAATATTTTTACCAGTTAATCCAATGGTGGTCATTGGAATCAATTTCCCTTTGAAATTGGACTTAAACTGGTGTCAATCTTTTGATACTTATTGTTTCACAAGAAACACGCTATTTGTCATGACAGCGGGAATTAATTATTAAATTAATTAATTTGACTTATATGTTTTGAATTTTGTAAAATGGACTTCATTTTTGAATTCGGAATATCAAATATAGCTTAGGGTTAATTTTTGGTAATTTTCTAAAAAACTTCAATTTTTGATGAATAGTGAAACCACTAAGTGGTAATCAAGCAAACTGATTTTTCAGTTAAATGAAAGTTTACCACTAATGTGTATTGAATTTTGAAAATCCGACATCCATGGTTTTCATTAAGAAGTAAAATGTGGTTCAATGAGATTAAAATATTTTTTTGGTGAATAGTAACTTTTTTTCATTAATCGCGATTAGAGATAATTAGTGTAGTTTAAGATAAAAATGGTGTTATAAGAATGTGAAAACACCATGACACTTGTCCTACACCTATTGGATGAGTCATGTCCGACCAAGACAAGCCATGGACCAACTTGGGGACCCCATGGATCCACTTTAGTTGGAAAATGACATTAATATATTTTTATTTAATGTTAAAGTGAAAATGACACTAACATAAAGTGTTTTACTAAAATAATTTTTGAGTGGGGTTATACAAGTACATATTTTGATTATAAATTGTCATTGGAAAGATAAAACGATTTCCTACATCATAGTATTTTTTTATAATTTTTAGACATTAAATAAATTAAATTATATATGACATAATAATGATGCATCGATGACATCATTATTAGACGATTTAAATAAAATGGAAATATAATGAAAAATATAAAACCTACACATGTCCAAAACCAATTGGATGAGTGGACTTCGAAGCCTTATCACCTTATCCACGAAGTATATCAATGTGGGACCTTTTGAAGCCGAAACGCATTTTCAAATAAAGTAATATTTCTTTACTTTCCAAAAGTGCCCCTCCTCTCCTCTTATAAAAGGCCCCCACCTCTACCCCATTTCACACACTTCTCAAGCCTTTGGCTCGGCCAACCCCTGCCCAATTACTCTCTCCACATCCCTCTCCTCATCCTAGAGGATTCCCTTTGGGCAGAATCCTTTCAAAGGAATCCTTTAGGCTCAAATCAAAAGGGAGTTACACTTTTAAAGGTAATTCATTCTGTCTTTTTCATTTGTTTTATTTTTCTTCTCCAACCCTCTAAACTCTTTTTATTTACTTCTTTTGTAACAACACCAGTATCTTTACTATACTAGGATGTTGTTATAATATTTATTTGAGCTACACTCTCACACAACTACATCAAATGGTTAAAGAACATACAGTTTCCGTGGATGGCGAAATTCTGCCTCCCGAAACGATGATTGTTCAATACTAATTTAACACCTTCAAGGGTGGCAATTATGATGTCACTATTTTTATATATGATATATAATATGTTTATGTTTTCTTTAAGCTTCTGTATTTTTCATTATTGGAATACCTTTATGGTTTCCATTATGGGTAAACACGATATCTTCATTTAAGGAAGTGCGGACTACCGCCCCCTCAAAGTGATGTGATTCATTAATGCCATATGTGGGACATGTAAAGGATGGATTTAAAGTTATTATATATGATGTTAGACTGGAATTATAATATACCTATATATCATTATTATTTCTTTCCATTAAAGTATGATATGGAAATGAAAGTAGCGTTCATGCGTACGTACGGCTTACCGTCTCCATGAACGGTGCATTTCATTTCTTATCCCCAAATGTAATGTACTCTTAAAATTAAATGTATATAATGTATATATATAATTAATGATATATCTAAATGATGAATATAATTCTGGAATTAAAATATACATACCTCTCATTTAGTTTTAATTCCACTAATATGACAAAGAAATGAAAGTAGCGTTCATGCGTACGTACGGCTTACCGTCTCCATGAACGGTGCATTTAATTTCTTACCTCTAAATGATTATGTAATATTATAAATACATGTATATTCAGGATATATATGATACATATTATATCCAAATCGGGAATTTCATTCTTGATATAAAGATCTTTTGACCACATGAACAACATGTAATTGTAAGAAGTCAACTTTCGACTTAAGAACCAAATATTGACAAAACAAACATTATTAACATAAATGGTTACATAATGTTTATAACATGGCAATAAGTGATATAAAAAGAATAATGAACTTTTAAAAGGTTCTTAATCAAGTAAAAATTAACTCAAGTTTATTATTCAGGACGTTAAAGAACGATCGAGTCAAGTTGGACCCAAGGTAAGGGACTTCATATCAATCTTCTTTCATTGAGGCATATTTCGTTTTATACACAACTTTCTTTTATACGGTGTATAAACTCCTTTGACTTTTACTTTTATACAAAAGGAATCTTTTTCTACGAATCGTTTTACTAAACGACAAAAAGGAATGTTTTTTAACGTACGCGGTAACAACGACCTTTTCCGCCGCCGCGAGTATTATTTGATCTTTGGCTTTCTCAACAAGCCGTAATGTTTTTAGAATAAAATAAATACCAAATACTCTTTTATGTATTTTGGTATTGAAAATGGTTTTGAAAAAGGATTCTATTATGTCAATATATTTATGATATATTGTGATTGAAATGTGGAAATGTTATCATTCCTTTATATTGGTTTTATGTTTTATGATTTTATACTGGTACTTGGACATTTTAACGGGTGGTTACGTTATAAACCATATGATGGGTGGTGCCATGAATACCAGGACGGGTGGTTACATTATAACCTCCAATGCATTGGGTATGGAAGTCGGCCGTATGACTATTCCATTAAGTATGTATGGAAATTGGCCGTATGGCTATTCCATTAAGTGATATGTGTGGAAGTCAACCGTATGGTTATTCCACTTAAGTATGTTTATGTCCCAAGTTACCTTTATATATTCTATGTGTTCTTTATATGAGTTTTATGGTAATCCTTTGGTTACAAAAATGTAAGTAATGATTCTTTTTTCAGTGAAGATTGTTTTTACTATTTCATGAAGGTGAAGGTATTACTTTGATATAGTATACATGGTTTACTTGATGTTTGAAAAACTAACAGTTTTCATTCTCTTTGTATCCCTTACTGAGCTTTTTATGCTCACCCCAAGTTTTTCGAAATGTTTTTCACAGGACTTAAAGTGGAATAAGGTCAAGGATGGGATCA
Source organism: Viscum album (assembly GCA_963277665.1). Lineage (NCBI taxonomy): Eukaryota > Viridiplantae > Streptophyta > Magnoliopsida > Santalales > Viscaceae > Viscum > Viscum album. The sequence continues at coordinate 1,811,288,139 of OY728129.1, read as the reverse complement.
AGGGAAAGTCATGCTATCTAAAACATGGAATCTAGATATCTTTCTTTTTAAGAGTTTTTTATTTTATGGAGACTTAGTAGAAGTGTCTACTTTGTAATCTTTTAAGATGAAATAGTTATGTTCTAATTCTCTAAAACTCTAAACCTGAAAAGATCCTCAATGTGAATTATTCATTTAATTCAATATTAAGTAAGGTTTAAGGCTGGGGCCTTATAGTTGGTATCAAAGGTCGGTTTAGACAACTTTAGGAGTTAGAAAAGTGTTAAATTATAATATGATTGAAATGATATAGCATTTACGGATTACCATGTTGCTTCGCCTAAGATATTTCTGTGTTCAGAATGGTTTTCCGCAGAGGAAACAAAGCAGCTATGTTGGGATGACATCAGGAGGAAGATAACCTTCCTAATCAGCAACCTGAGATGGTCGGAATCGGAACTTAACAGTTTGTTGCAGTGATGGCACAGTTGACTAAGGCTATAAATGGTGGTGGTATCCATGCACGAGATCATCCAGATCAACCGCAGAGGAACATGTCAGTGGTGGAAAATTTCATGAGGCAACATCCCCCATCATTCAGAGGATCATCTGACCCTGTGCAAGATGAAGGGTGGATTAATGCACTGGAGAAGATTTTTGATGTCATGGGGTGTTCAGAACATCAAAAGGTTAGTCTTGCTGTTTACCGTTTTGAAGGTGAAGCTGATCAGTGGTGGTCGATGGTGAAAAATATAAGGGATAGTGATGAGATTGAGGATCTTCACTGGGACGAATTCAAAGGTATGTTTCTTGAGAAATATTTTCCTAAGGTGGTTCGTCTTAGGATGGAAAAACAGTTCCTAGAATTGAGGCAGGAGGATGATTCAGTGGCTACTTACGAAGAAAAGTTCACTCGATTGGCATGGTATGCTTCAAACTTCATACAAGATCTTGATAGTAAAATAAACCGTTTTTACTTAGGGTTAAAGCCAAAGTATCGAAGGGCTTTAGCATCTCGTGAGTTCAAAAGTTATGAAAAACTTGTTCGATGTACGGAGAAGGTGGAAATGGAGTTTGCCGATGATCAGGTGTTCTATGACAAACAACAGAATAAGAGATCTTGTTGGCAGGAAAAGGGGATGAATTCATCAAAGAAGCAAGGAGGTAAGAAAACCAAATATGCATCCTGTGAGAAGTGTGGTAAAATGAATCCTGGAGAATGTTTATCCAAGTCTGGTAAGTGCTTTCGGTGTGGTAAGTCTGGTCATATTGCTCATAACTGTAAGGAAGATGATCAAGCAGGAAATGAAAAGCCAACGGTAAGATGTTTTAAGTGTAATGAAATGGGTCATTATGAAAACGAGTGTCCAACGAAGAACTCAACTGGGGGAATGCAGCCAGAATACAAGCAGAAAGGGGTGGTGAAATCCTTCGCAACAACTTCAGCAGATGTTGGGCCATCGAATGAAGTGGTATCAGCTCCAGGGAGCTCAGTATTTTTCAAAGATTGACTTGAGGTCGGGGTACCATCAGTTGAAAGCAATAGAAGAAGACGTTCCGAAGACTACGTTCCGTACTAGATATGGCCATTATGAATTTGTAGTTATGCCTTTTGGGTTAACCAATGCACCTGCTGTATTCATGGACCTTATGAATAAAATTTTCCATGAGTTCTTGGATAAGTTTGTGTTTGTGTTTTGAGGTTTGTGAAGAGGTTATGTGTGCCTTGTGATTCACAGTTGAAGAATGAGTTGTTTTTTCATCCTGGCAGTACTAAGATGTACAGAGGTCTGCGGGAGTATTACTGGTGGGATGGAATGAAAAGAGACATTGCTGATTTTACTGTGAAGTGTTTGACATGTCAACAGGTTAAAGCAGAGTGGAAGGGATGCTTCATCCTTTACCAGTGCCAGAGTGGAAATGGTAAAACATATCCATGGACTTTGTTGTGGGATTACCGAGGAAATCTCGAGGTAATAATGCAATCTGGGTTATTGTTGATCGCTTGACCAAATCTGCTCCTTTCCTTTCTATACGAGATACTTTCTCTCTTGATCAACTTTCCCGTCTGTATCTTAAAGAGATAGTCTGGTTACATGGAGTTCCTCTCTCCATTGTATCGGATCGTGATCCCAGGTTTACTTCTAACTTTTGGAAAGGCCTTCAGAAGTCGTTGGGTACTGAATTAAATTTTAGTACAGCTTTTCATCCTCAATCAAATAGGCAGTCAGAACGAACAATCCAGACATTGGAGGATATGCTACGAGCTTGTTCTATGGATTATCAGGGAAGTTGGGACCAACATCTTTCTTTGGTTGAATTTTCTTATAATAAGAGATTTCATTCCAGTATACAGATGGCACTATTTCAGGCATTATATGGGAAGCAGTGTCGAACTCCAGCATTTTGGAATGAAGTGGGTGAAAGGAAGCTGATGGGACCAGAATTGGTAGAAGAGATGGCAGAAAAAGTTCAGTTGATTCAGAAAATACATGAGAACAGCTCAGAGCAGGCAGAAGAGTTATGCGGATAACCGGAGGAAGGATCTATCTTTCGAGGTAGGTGATCATGTTTTTCTCAAGGTTTCTCCATGGAAAAGTGTAACGAGATTTGGTAAGAAAGGAAAGTTGAGTCCAAGGTTCATTGGACCATATGAAATTCTAGAAAGAGTTGGATCAGTTTCATACCGAGTGGCTTTACCTCCGAGTTTATCTCAGGTACACAATGTTTTTCACGTTTCGATGTTGAGAAAGTATATGCCAGATCCATTTCATGTTTTGAGTCCAGAGGTAGTTCAGCTGGAAGAGAACCTATCTTATGAGGAACAACCGGTACAAATTCTTGACCACAGGAAGCAGGTGTTACGGAATAAGGTGATTCATCAGGTAAAGGTTTTGTGGAAAAACCATGTGATTGAAGAGGCAACGTGGTAATCTGAAAATGCTATGAGGGATAAATACCCCCACTTATTTTGATAAGTGAATAAAATTGCGAGGACGCAATTCCCAAAAGGAGGGAAGGATGTAACATCCCAGGTAAATAAAGAATAAAGAATTTTCATATTTATTAATATTTACGAATTAAATATTAATTTTAATTAAAAGGGGTTTCTACGTTCATTAGCGTACTTGGTACGCAACGATGAGTTTCTTTGAAAACTTACGTTGCACACAAGTAATAAAATAATATTTTTTTAAATGTTAGTTAAGGAGTAGCCGTTGTACTAGAGGGAATGGATAGAAATAACTAAAATATTATTATATATGTTTTTAAATTTTTATACATTTACCCAATAAAAGATAAAGGCTTAAAATACGGAAAGAGTTCAATTTTAGGGCATATATACTCTAATTTTCACTAAAGGTTCACTTATCACCTTTTAATGGTGAACCGTCATTAAATATAGTTTTGATCACTATTATACTTTATTTTGGACCAAATATAACTCTTCTTTAGAATCGGGACATCAAAATTTACTTTGTGTAAATTTTTGGTACCTTTCTGATAAAGTTCATTTTTTTATGAATAGTGTAAAATGTTGTATTTTAATTCAAAACCTCTTTTTAATCTAAATTATTTATATGATTAGATTATTATTTTAATTGGTTTTAAAGTGAAATTAGAAAATATTTTTACCAGTTAATCCAATGGTGGTCATTGGAATCAATTTCACTTTGAAATTGGACTTAAACTGGTGTCAATCTTTTGATACTTATTATTTCACAAAAAACACGCTATTTGTCATGACAGGGGGAATTAATTATTAAATTAATTAATTTGACTTATATGTTTTGAATTTTATAAAATGGACTTCATTTTTGAATTCGGAATATCAAATATAGCTTAGGGTGAATTTTTGGTAATTTTCTGAAAAACATCAATTTTTGATGAATAGTGAAACCACTAAGTGGTAATCAAGCAAACTGATTTTTCAGTTAAATGAATGTTTACCACTAATGTGTATTGAATTTTGAAAATCTGACATACATGGTTGTCATTAAGAAGTAAAATTTGGTTCAATGAGATTAAAATAATTTTTTGGTGAATAGTAACTTTTTTTCATTAATCGCGATTAGAGGTAATTAGTGTAGTTTAAGGTAAAAATGGTGTTATAAGAATGTGAAAACACCCTGACACTTGTCCTACACCTATTGGGTGAGTCATGGCCGACCACGACAAGCCATGGACCAACTTGGGGACCCCATGGAGCCACTTTAGTTGGAAAATGACATTAATATATTTTTATTTAATGTTAAAGTGAAAATGACACTAACATTTATTGTTTTACTAAAATAATTTTTGAGTGGGGTTATACAAGTCCAAATTTTGATTATAAATATTCATTAGAAATATAAGAAGATGTCCTATATCATAGTAGTTTTTTATAATTTTTAGACATTAAATAAATTAAATTATATATGACATAATAATGATGCAGCGATGACATCATTATTAGACGATTTAAATAAAATGGAAAGATAATGAAAAATCTAAAACCTACACATGTCCAAAACCAATTGGATGAGTGGATTTCGAAGCCGTATCACCTTATACACGAATTATATCAATGTGGGACCCTTTGAAGCCGAAACACATTTTCAAATAAAGTAATATTTCTTTACTTTCCAAAAGTGCCCCTCCTCTCCTCTTATAAAAGGCCCCCACCTCTACCCCATTTCACACACTTCTCAAGCCTTTGGCTCGGCCAACCCCTGACCAATTACTCTCTCCACATCCCTCTACTCATCCTAGAGGATTCCCTTTGGGCAGAATCCTTTCAAAGGAAGCCTTTAGGCTCAAATCAAAAGGGAGTTACACTTTTAAAGGTAATTCATTCTCTCTTTTTCATTTGTTTTATTTTGATTCTCCAACCCTATAAACTCTTTTTATTTACTTCTTTTGTAACAACACCAGTATCTCCAATATACTAGGATGTTGTTATAATATTTATTTGAGCTACACTCTCACACAACTACATCAAATGGTTAAAGAACATACGGTTTCCGTGGATGGAGAAATTCTGCCTCCAGAAACGATGATTGTTCAATACTCATTTAACACCTTCAAGGGTGGCCATTATGATGTCACTATTTTTATATATGATATATAATATGTTTATGTTTTCTTTAAGATTCTGTATTTTTAATTTTTGTCATACCTTTATGGTTTCCATTATGGGTAAACACGATATCTTCATTTAAGGAAGTGCGGACTACCGCCCCCTCAAAGTGATGTGATTCGTTAATTCCATATGTGGGACGTGTAAAGGATGGATTTAAAGTTATTATATATGATGTTATACTGGAATTATAATATACCTCTATATCATTATTATTTCTTTCCATTAAATTATGAGATAGAAATGAAAGTAGCGTTCATGCATATGTACGGCTTACCGTCTCCATGAACGGTGCATTTCATTTCTTATCCCCAAATGTAATGTACTATTAAAATTACATGTATATAATGTATATATATAATTAATGATATATCTAAATGATGAATATAATTCTGGAATTAAAATATACATACCTCTCATTTAGTTTTAATTCCACTAATATGACAAAGAAATGAAAGTAGCGTTCATGCGTACGTACGGCTTACCGTCTCCATGAACGGTGAATTTCATTTCTTACCTCTAAATGATTATGTAATATTATAAATAAATGTATATGCTGGATATATATGATACATATTATATTCAAATTGGGAATTTCATTCTGGATATAAAGAACTTTTGACCACATGAACAACATGTAATTGTAAGAAGTCAACTTTCGACTTAAGAACCAAATATTGACAAAACAAACATTATTAACTTAAATGGTTACATAATATTTATAACATGGAAATAAGTGATATAAAAAGAATAATGAACTTTAAAAAGGTTCTTAATCAAGTATAAATTAACTCAAGTTTATTATTCCGGATGTTAAAGAACGATCGAGTCATGTCGGACCCAAGGTAAGGGACTTCATCTCAATCTCCTTTAATTGAGGCATATTTCGTTTTATACACAACTTTCTTTTATACGGTGTATAAACTCCTTTGACTTTTACTTTTATACAAAAGGAATCTTTTTCTACGAAGCGTTTTACTAAACGACAAAAAGGAATGTTTTTTTAACGTACGCGGTGACAACGACCTTTTCCGCCGCCGCGAGTATTATTTGATCTTTGGCTTTCTCAACAAGACGTAATGTTTTTAGAATAAAATAAATACCATATACTCTTTTATGTATTTTGGTATTGAAAATGGTTTTGAAAAAGGATTCTATTATGTCAATATATTTATGATATATTGTGATTGAAATGTGGAAATGTTATCATTCCTTTATATTGGTTTTATGTTTTATGATTTTATACTGGTACTTGGACATTTTAACGGGTGGTTACGTTATAAACCATATGACGGGTGGTGCCGTGAATACCAGGACGGGTGGTTACGTTATAACCTCCAATGCATTGGGTATGGAAGACGGCCGTATGGCTATTCCATTATGTATGTATGGAAATTGGCCGTATGGCTATTCCATTAAGTGATATGTGTGGAAGTCAACCGTATGGTTATTCCACTTAAGTATGTTTATGTCCCAAGATACCTTTATATCTTCTATGTGTTCTTTATATGAGTTTTATGGTAATAATTTGGTTACAAAAAGGTAAGTAATGATTCCTTATTCAGTGAAGATTTTTTTTTTCTATTTCATGAAGGTGAAGGTATTACTTTGATATAGTATACATGGTTTAATTGATGTTTGAAAAACTAACAGTTTTCATTCTCTTTGTATCCCTTACTGAGCTTTTTATGCTCACCCCAAGTTTTTTGAAATGTTTTTCACAGGACTTAAAGTGGAATAAGGTCAAGGATGGGATCAAGGTAATGTCATGCTATCTAAAACATGGAATCTAGATATCTTTCTTTTTAAGAGTTTTTTATTTTATGGAGACTTAGTAGAAGTGTATACTTTGTAATCTTTTAAGATGAAATAGTTATGTTCTAATTCTCTAAAACTCTAAACCAGAAAAGATCCTCAATGTGAATTATTCATTTAATTCAATATTAAGTAAGGTTTAAGGCTGGGGCCTTATAATTACTATCTTCAAGCATGTATTTTTTTAATGTACTAAATGTTCTTATAAAATGATTTAAGATCTACGTATGTGAAACCTATGTTTCTATTATTGGTATAAATGGAATGGTTTAGTAATCCTTTGGAAACTAGGATGAGCTAACAACAATGATATCCCTATGTATATTTCTAATGATTTCACTAGGGATATTTCTACATATAAGTATATGGATGGGTTAACGTTTAGTAATATTGTCCTATAATTTTGGTAAGGGATAGAGTTTGGCGTTTAATAAAAATACATCCATATCTAGATACTATATGTTGATGTGTATTTGGAAAAAATGTAACTATGAGTAACAACTCTATCAAGATGTTTCAAGCTAGACTCGTAGTAATCTGGTACACGACAAAAGACTATGCTACACACCTAGTTTGAATCTCGTAGGGGACATTCTTTTGGAATTAATGTACTCTTAATGAACCCTCATGTTGTATTTAAATTGAAGATGGAAATGAATAACCTAGGATAGTCTTACTGTGGCATATATTTAAGAATGTGTCATAATTTAGAAAACCTATAATTTACTTTTCATGATTATACAGTTTCTCATTATGATAAGTATTTCTTACGTGATGCTTTTGGTTTTTGTCAGTGGATGGAAATTGAAGGAACCACATTAATGGTGATTGTGATAGGAAATTAAATTATTGTTCTCATAAATATATAATGATATGGGGTATGGAATACAAAACCTAATTGTTATACTCTTATATATTTCTCAGGCTATGAATCATGCTGACATTACAAATAAGAAAAGAAAGAAACAAAGTTCTGTTGAGTCCTTCTTGAGTCAACATCCACCTTCTTTCAGTATGTCTTCTAATCATCCTTTTTTAGAACACTATATCTGTACCACTAAAAATGTATTCTTAATTCTCCAGTCTTCAGATAATGAGAATGTCATTATATATGTTTTTCAATTACAAGGTGAGGCAAAACAATAGTGGACTCTAATAAAGAATATAAGGAATATATATGAAAGGGAATATATATTATGATGAGTTAAAGAACCTATTATTCAATAAGTTCTTTCTTTATGTTCTTTGTACGATGATGGAAATGGAGTCTCTTGAGATGAAGTAATGGGATGAGGAATCTGTCATTACAAATGAGACTAATTTTATAAGACGTGAGAGGTGAATTTATGTTATTATCATCCAAACCAAATGTAATGTTAATAGGTTATTCAATTGCTTAAATCCAAGATTCAGAATGGTGTCAATCAGAAGATTAATTAGTATATATGGAGAGATTGTATGATTTTCAGATAAAATTGAAATAAAAGATGGTGTTACGTTTCAATATCATTATTTTAACATGAATATGAATATAATGCTCAACTGGGGATCTTAAATCAATGGAGATAAGATAATGTTTCAACCTCCTACTCCTCAAAACCATGGTAAAAGGAACTTGGGAGAGTTCATAAAAATAATAAGATGGTGATTCATGTGTGGGAAGCATGACCACAATGATAAAGAATGTAGAAGTGATGAGAAGATTAAATTCAATGAAATGAGTAGAGAGGATGATTGACCTAATGAACCACAAACATTTCATTGTTTCAAGTGTTTGGGGTTTGGGTGACCCAATCCAAGGTTTAATAAGGATGATTAGACCGAACAACATTTTAGGATAACAAACAAATCGAAATCTTATGCAATCAAAAGAGATGGAGTGAATAATGAAAATTAAAGGGAAAATGTATCCTCCCCTAGTTGGAATGTTCGTGTTTGATTTTCTATGAATAATCGCTATGATAACCTTTTTTCAGCCTTTAATGACTTTTTATGTTATTATATCCCTCTAAATGTATTTAAAAACAACACAATCACATTTAATCTTATATCAGTGCAAGGATGAACCCTTGTATCCAATAAAAAGATGTTTGGTATAAGATAAGATCATATAAAAGGAAGAAGGTTTGAATTTAATTTTGTAATAGTTATAAGGTTAAATATTTATGGAAATTTTATGTTAAACTTTGAATAATGTTTTTATATTAATGTGTTATATCACCACATGAGAACTTGTGAATTTTAGATTACTTGGTTGTGTTGATGGTAACTAAAACAAATGGGATGGATTGTCATGGATCTCAATATATGTCAGTACATTAGGATTGATTACATTTCTCATTCATTTAATAGGGTTAGAGATGAACTTTATGTATATAAAGGAAAAACCCAAGTGTGATATTGTGTATATTAATGGTAATAAAATCAATTAAGTATAACTTCTCGGAAATGTTCATCAATTCTAGGTAAAGTATTAGGAAACAAAAAATGTTGTCCTAGTGCTTTGTTTTTTGATGAATCAAATGGTCCCTTTGATCATAGCAGATTTATGGATTTATGATTGTTGAATTTATTATGATTAATGTTTTATAGAAATATCTATAATAACATGATGGTTTGATTCCACCTCCATGTTAATGTTTTCAATTCTAACTTATGTTCCCATATGAAGAAACCTAGTCATATATTACTTTGGGTAACCATTATTGACCCAACATTGAATTTTTAAGGGATGTTTTAGTAATAATTTTTATAGTGTAGGTTTCAATGAAAGAAACATTCATGTATTAAACCATTGATAACCCAAATGAATATTGGGGATGAAATTCATTTTAAGGGGCGGGGGGGGGGGGGGGGGGGTAAATATATCACCCAATGATTTGTTTTTTGATTTTTTTAATTAATTTATTCTTTTCATATTTTTCATTTCAAAAAACAATGAAAATAGTTTATTTTATCATAAATCACTATGTCAAAAATTCATTTCACACAACATTGATTTGGTATATGTTACATAGAGCATCTACTTTGCATATGTTACTTGAAAAACGACTTTTATTCAAAACATCATTTTATTATTGTAATCATTTAAATGTGATAATTATGAAATAATCATTAATAATAGTAATATTAATAGTAATAAATACTTATAAAATATTTATTATAATGGTTTTCAATATATAAATAATATTTATCTAGAATGATATAGTTTTTTGGTAATGTCACTATATGTTAAAAAATATTATTTTCTAAAATAAACATCTTTTAATATCCTTCGATGAAAAATAATAAATTATTTATAGAAACATTTCAAAATCGAAATTGATAAAATAATAATTATTTTGTAATATATAATGTATAAATTATCGTAAGGTGAATTCTTGGGGCTTTATGAGAGACATCATTTTTGGATAAATAGTGAAAATACTCGATTTTATTTCAAAAATGCCTTTTTTAATAATTTTTTTATAAGGATAAATAATTTTTTAATTTTGTTTAAAAGTTTATATAGATAATATTTTTATCAATTAATCCAATTTAGGCCATTTTAATCAATTTCACATTTAAATTGGGCATAAAAACATAGCAATCTTTGGGATGTTTTACTTTAAAAACATGAAGTGTCGTCCCGTTAACGGGATTAATTTAAAATTATTTTATTCCACCTTTATGATTAAAATTTGGAAAAATTGATTCCATAGTTATAATAAGATTAATTTATAATTTCTATAGAGGTCAACTTAGTTTTTTACAATAACATTGAGTGAAAGTGATTAAAAATAATTACAATGGATTAGAGAAAGATTTGGTTAATAAAGTACTAAACGTTAGATTTAAGACCCAAAATGACGTAGAACCATATAAAAAAACCATTGTATGTATATTATTTGTCTTGTAACCTTACATTATTTATTTTTGTTGTGTGTTTATTCCTTTTTTAGGTAAAAACGTTGGTACCCCTAACATGTTTCAAAAAAATGCCAAGTGTGTCTTTTCTATTTCCAATAAAAGGCCACCACCTATCATTATTCATCACACCTCTCAAAAAACTACTTTTCAACAAATATATTTCCAATAAACTTCCCAAAATACATACCATTATTCATTAAGACTTCATTTAGTGAGAATTAAATCCAAGGAATCCTTTTAGTTCAAAAGAAGAGGAGTTACCTGAATAAGAGAAAACACCTTCTCTCAAACACCTTTATTTTATTTCCTTTCTCCAACCCCACACCCTCATTATTAGATTATTGTATAAAAATTAATTGGTTCTAATATTGAATGATTTTATTATGCTATGGTTTTTAGCTACCCATAAACACATCTCCATCTAGTGGGTAACAACTATACTTTTTACGTGTATTGCAAACTACCGCCTCAAGAAATGTTAATTGTTCATTATTATTTACCACCTCTCATAGTAAACATAATAATTGATACACTACTTATATATTTTATATATTATATTTATTATACCTTTATTCATCATTAATAATTTTACAATATATATATATATATATACTTTCTACTTGGTATAATTATGATAATTGTTCGTGAGAAAGTGTAAACTACAACCCCCTCCAAGAGATGTGATTAGTTCACAAACTACATGGAATTTATTAAGGATGATTTTAGAAAAAATTTATGACATATATGAAATAATAATTATACTATTATTATGATATATATATATATATCATTTTCATTCATTCATTTTATATGAAAATAAAAATGGAAACAACATTCATGAGTTTATGTTGTTTATCACCTCCATGAACAATGTATTACATTGCATAATTCTATACTATATATATTATTTAATACACATACACTAAATATAAATTATTTTTATACCATTTATCACATTCCTGAAATAAATACATCTTCATCTAAGTATGAATACTAAGAATAAAAATTCAAATCATGTATAACTAACAAGGTTTTTATCAACTAAAACATTTTGGTAACGATCAAAGGGTAATATAATATAAGGACCCAGCACTAAAAATAACATAATCATGAATTAAGTTCATAATTCACATTGATGATTTTTTTCAGGTATATATATTTACAGAATTGTTTCGTAACTTATACATAACAACTTGAGTATTACATGTAGACACTTCTACGTAGTATCCATTTTTCATAAAAGAAAAGAAACATGTTTACTTCCATTATTTAAAAACTATGAATTTTCCATGATCCCATACAATACCCTATTACACTTTAATTCTTGAGGAACACCTTTCAAAAACATGTGATGAGCATAAAAAGCTCAGTAAGGGATACACAAAGATACAATGCCGAACATTTTTCAGAAAATAACTTATAATCAATAAATACTTTATCATCAGTAATAATTTCCAACTTTATGAATTAGTAAATACTCTTATCTAAATAAATATAATTTCTAACCCTTTGGAAACCAAAATATTATCAGAAAATCCATAGAATGAATGCATAACATGTAAAAGGAAAACTTGGGACACGATCATACTTAAATGTAATAACCATAAATTCGTCTTCTGAAAGTCATTATTACTAATGGAATAACCATACAAGAGACTTCCATTCCCAATGAATTTGAAGATATAATGTAACCACCTATCCTTGGCTTATAAAAGAGCCACCCGTAATTTGTTTTATCATGTAACCACCCATAAAATTTCCAAGTACCGTTATATAATCATAACACATAAAATATTGCAAATATTAACATTTCAATCATCAAAATTAAATTTTAAATCCCATGAAATAATTTCAAGATATTGAAATAGTATATATACTTTAAAAACCATTTTCTATATGAAAATATATACAAAGTGTATATTTTATGAATTTTCCATTTTAAAACATCACAACTTGTTAAGAAATCCAAATATCAAATAATGATTATGGTAGTAGAAAGGTCATTGTAACCACATACGTTAAAAAGAAACATTCCCTTTGACATTTAGTAAAACTCTATGTAGAAACATATTCCCTTTGAATGAAAATAAAATTCAACGGGTTTTATACACCATATAAAAGCAAGTCATGTAAAGATCAAAATATGCCTCTAAGAAAGGAGATGGAGACCAAGTCTCTTAGCTAGTGTTTGACATGGATTTTTTCTTCATTAATTTCCTAGATAAATAACTAAATTTAATTTTAAATTTCTTTATAACCTTTATCATTTTTATTGTTACATTTATTTAAATTAATACCTTTCTATAACAATTAATTAATTATTAGAGTTTATATCAGATATTGAACTTGTTTTAATTATAAACTATCCATGTATCAAAATTCAATTATCTAAATAATAATACTCATAATTTAGATTTCATATATAGGATATATATATATAGTACATATTTATTTATAATATTCTATAGAATTTTGATAAAAGAAATGAAATTCATTGTTCATGGAGATGGTAAGCCGTACGTATGGATGAATGCTACTTTCATTTCCTTTTCATATTTAAAGGAATGAAAACTAAATTATACATACATATATTATAATTAATGTATTATATATATGATATATAAGTTTTGTAAGATCATTAATTCAATCCTTTATATGTTCCATGTATAGCATGAATGAGTCATGTAAATTTGAGGGTGATGTTGTCCGCACTTCCTCCAATGAAATTATCGTATTTATACAACATGAAAAGCATAATGGTATGTTATAAATGAAAATTAATGTAGAGTAGATATAAAATATATATCATATATTTAATATATAATTACAGGGCCATAATAATGGAATCCATCAGTTGTGTTTGGTGAAGATTGAACAATCATCGTTTTGTGAGGTAGTAATTCTCCATCCACAGAGACAGTATGTTCTATACCCAATAGACGGAGGTGTGTGTAAGTGATGTTCAAAGTGTTCTCATAGAAACAACCTATTAAATTTAGGATACTACTATGTTTATGTAAACAATGAATAAGAATAGCATTCGGAGTGGAGAAGAAAAAATTATGGAAAGGAACTTGAGAGAAGACATTACCTCAATCATGTATCTTCTTTTGATTTACGCCAAAGGGGTTACTTAAATAGCCTTATTCATTAGGTAAGGATTCTATGAGGAATTTTTGGATGTTGGGAGCTTATTTGGGTAATGTTTGGAAGAGTCAAGGGGGCTTGAGAGGTGTGAGTAAGGGTTAGAGGTGGTTTTATTTTATAAGAGGGAGGAGGGGCACTTTTGGAATGTTTGAAAGTATTATTTTTTTTATTAATTGATTTTAGAATTATAATAACTCCCATGTTATATATTAAGAATTTAATATGATGATGGTTTGAGCTACTCTGTTACAATGGGTTTTAGATATGTTTAGGTCATTAAATTTACATTATCCTTTAGCTTTATCCCTTACAAAACTTATTTAACTTTTACCATGTCTTCTTGTATAGTCATAATATATGGTTACCATAGAAACAATAAATACCATGAGACCAATAAATGATTCATTAATAAAATTTCTTACATCATATAGTTTAGATGGAAATATATTATATTTTAGGACTATTATATCATTTATTAAAATATTAATGGATTTAAAAATATATTTATGTCAATTTTTATACTATTCATTCATGACTTTTTAAAAAAACATAAAAACTTTATTAATTAGAAAAAATCCATTAATGAAAATTTAAAAAGTCATAATCATCTATAAAATTCATTTATGTCATAAAATGATTAAAAATAAATTTAATTTAACTTTTTTATAATCGGATTTATTTAAATCATTCAGTAATAAGGTAATCAGTACATCACCACTATGTCATAAATTTATTTATTTATTTAATGTTGAGAAATTATAAATAAAATGCCATGATGTAAAAGATAATTTTATATTTTTATTACTATTTATAGTCGATGAGATTACCTATATAACCCCATAAAAATTGTTTTAATAAAAGATACATATTTAGGTTGTATGTTCATTAACATTAAATTAAAAGTAATTAAATGTCATATTCACTCACAACTGGCTCCATGGGGACATAAAATCGACTTAAGGGTTCCTATTGTAATAAATATATCATTCAATTGGGTATGGACATGTGTTAGGGTAATTTAATATTATTATAATATTATTCTTTACCCTTATTTACTGGGTTTACCCTCTAACTATGGAAAATAAAATATGTACTGATGTTTTTATTCATAATGTCTAAAAATAAAAGTTACCAACTTGAAAATTTTGGACCTCATGATTCCTAATATGGAATCCATTTTCCCAAATTCAAAACACCAAAGTTTCATAAATTAATTTAAAATTCATTCTTGTTGTCAAAATAAAAAACATGTTTTAATGAAATAATAACTATCAATATATTAAGATGTGATTATGTCTATTTAAAAATTGAAATTACTTCCAATGCCAACATTGTATTAAATGTTAAAAACATAATCTAATTAAACTTTAATATAAATTAAGAAGAAAATCGAACCGTATAAACAAATCAGATGAAAAGACAGTTTTGTCTTCAAATATATTATTTTTCACTATTCATTAAAAAACGAACATTATGAGAAAAATACAAATATTTACCTTGATTAAATTTTCACGTCTTATTTCTAATGAAAAAGTTTATTTTGTTAAATGTGACATGTAAAAGTAAAAAAAATCATATTTATAAAATGTTATCCATTAAAAGGTGGTAAAACTACCTTTTAAAAAATATTACTGTATTTATGCTTAAAAATGGATTCATTCCCATTTTAGGCCTCTAAATTTTATAGGATAAATGTAATAACATTTTACAAAATATTTAATCATAATATGGTTAGTTATATTCATTCTTACTAATAAGATGACTAGGCATTAACTACCATTTAATATAATAATATTATATTTTTATTATTTGTCTGAGTATAACTCATCCTTGTGTGCAACATAAGATTTCAGAAAAACCCATTTTCGTGTTTCTAGTACGCCATCGAACATAGAATTCCCTTTAAATTAAAATTAATATTTAATTCAGAAATACTAATAATTATGAAAATATCATATTTCTTATTTACCTAGGATATTACAGTCTTCCCCCATTTGGAAATTTTTTCCTCGTAATTTTATTCACTTATCAAATATGTGGGGGTATTTATCCTCATTCAATTTATATAATCCCATGTTGCCTCTTCAACCATATGGTTTTTCCAAAAAAAACCTATACCTGATGAATTACCTTATTCTGTTACACATTCTCTCTTCGGTGAAGAATCTTGACTAGTTTTTCCTCATAAAAATATTGTCTTCCAACTAAACTATATCTGGACTCAAAACAGGGGAGGGATCCGTCATATAATTTATCAACATTGAAATATGAAAAACATTGTGCACCTGGGATAAACATAGTGGTAAATCCACACAATATGAAACTGATCCATCTTTCTCTAGGATTTCATAGGGTCCAATAAACCATAGACTAAGCTTCCCCTTCTTACCAAAATAAATCACACTTTTTTATGGTGAAACATTGAGAAAGAAAAGATCACCTACCTTGAAAGAACGATCACCCCTTCAGTTATCCACATAACTTTTGTACCTGCTCTGAGTGGTCCTCATGTGATTCTATATCAACAGAAATATTTCTGCTATATCAACTAAAAATGTTCTGCCATAGTTTCTACGATTTCTAATCCCATCAGTTTCCTTTCACCTACTTCATTCCAAAAATCTAGAGTTCGACACTACATCCCATATAATGCCTTAAATTAAGCCATCTATATACTAGAATGAAAACTGTTATTATAAGAAAACTCAACCAAAGGAAAATGTTGGTCCTAACATCATGGTAATTCATTAAGTAAACATGAAGAATACCTTCTAATGTTATAATTGTTCATTATGGCTGCCCATCTGATTAAGGATGAAAAGTTTTACTGAAATTTAATTCAGTTCCCAATGACATTTGATGTCTTATCCATATTTTATAAGTAAACCCGTGATCATGATCAAATACAATAGTGAGGGGAACTCCATGCAACCTGAATATATCTTTAACATACTACCACGAAAGTTGATCTAGAGACAGAGTATCTCGAATATGAAGGAGATGAGTATATTTAGTCAATTGATCAACAATAACCATTATTGTATTATTACATCAAGATTTATTTGTTAATCCCATAATGAAGTCGATGGATATATTTTCCCATTTCCTCTATGGCACCGGTAAATGATAAAGCATGCCTTTCAGTAACTTCCACTCTCCATTAACCTGTTGTAAGGTAAAACACTTCATAGAAAAGTCAGCAATATCCATTTT
Organism: Viscum album; assembly: GCA_963277665.1. Taxonomy (NCBI): domain Eukaryota; kingdom Viridiplantae; phylum Streptophyta; class Magnoliopsida; order Santalales; family Viscaceae; genus Viscum; species Viscum album. The sequence goes on along the minus strand of OY728129.1, from coordinate 1,811,270,957 downwards.
CATTTCATCCCACTAGCAATACTCTTGAAGATCCATGTACATCATAGTGCTACCGGGATGAACTAAAAATAGAGAACTACGAGCTTCACATAAAAACTCTTTCTTCAACTGTGAATCACAAGGCAGACATAATATCTTCCCAAATATAAAAATATAACCATTATCAATGTTAAATTTAGGAAACTTACCCTTCTAAACCAACTCTACCTTTTTTTGCAATGCACTGTCTTACTTCTTTTCTTGCATAATTCTATCTAAGAGAGATTATTTCCCTGATAGCTAAAAAAAAACTGAGGAATATCCTACACTAACAACCTCTATGACAAATTTCATAAAATTGTTAATCAATGAATCTTATTCCATATGTAACATGGTTAGTGTAACATTACTTTTTTGACTCAAAGAATCATCCACATTATTTTCTTTTCTTGAATGGTAATGAATCACAAAATGAAAAACCATGATTAATTCTATAAATCTCTTATTTCTCATGATAAATAATTATTGAGTTAATATATACTTAAAACTTTTGTGGTCAGTATATATTTCATTTTTTTCTCCATACAGATGATGCTTCCAAATATTTAAATAAAAACAACATGAGCCAATTATAAATAGTTTTTAGGGTAAATTAAATCTTGTGGTTTCAACTAACGTAATGAATATGAAATTACCAGATAATTCTTAATTAGGAAACAACCAAGTCCTCTCAATAAATTATCACTGTAGATAACAAATTCACTATCTATAGAATTTAATACAAAAACTGGAGAACTCACCAATTTTCTTTTCAATTTCAGAAATCAATCACCACATTCTTTTGTGCATATGAACTTAACAACTTTTTGAGTTAAATTAGTGAGTGATCTAGAAAACCATGAAAACGTTTCAACAATCCTTATGTAATAAAAATCCAATCCACGACAACTACATGTATTGGTTATATTTTTGGGTATTCAATATTCTTCCAAAACTTTTGTTTTAGCAGGATCAACAATTATGTCATTTTTTTAAACAATGTAACCAAGGAATGAAATTTTTTTATCCAAAAGTCAATCTTTCGGAATTTCCCATAAAGTTTGTTTTCCATTAAGGATTGATAGACAACCCTTAAATAACTTTCATGTTCTACTTTACTTTTGTAATATAACAAAATGTCTTCAATTAACACAACCAGAAACTTTTCCAAGAACTCATTGAAAGTTATTTTCATAATATCCATGAACATATAAGGTGTATTGGTTAACCGAAAAGTCATGACTAAAAATTCATAATGGCCATATCATGTACAAAACATGATATTTGGAATGTCTATATCCTTTATACTCAACCGATTGTACCCCTACCTCAAGTCAATTTTAAAAAAATATTGAGCTCCTTGGAGCTAATATAAAAAATCAGCGATATGAGGCAAAAAAATACTTGTTCTTAAGAGTGATATTATTAAGGTGTCTATAATAAAATTAAAGTCTCATTGAAATATCATTATTTTTAACAAACAAGACTGGATCACCCAAACTTGATGTTCTTGGTTGAATGAAAACATTATCTAACAACTCCTACAATTTTTTCTTTAACTCTAAAAGTTCAATTTGAGCCATTTGTTAAGGGGTTTTCGGTATTGTCTTAGCATCAGGAACTAAGTCAATAGTAAATTCGTCTTTCTAATCAGGTATAATACCATGAAACTCATCTATAGAAATATCAAGATACTCATTCACTAATGGGATATCATTAATCAGAATAGTTCCATTATTTTCAACAATATGTCCAATGTAACATTTATTTCCATCATTCACTAGTTTCTTAGATTCTTGTATTGTTAATAGAGATAATGGTTCATTCTTTAACACAAAATGAAATTATTTCAGAAAAGAAACCTCTTTATCTCTACAATCAATATTATCCTGGTAAATAGAAAGCCAATATATTCCCAAAATAACATCAATCTTTAATAGAGGCAAAACAATAATGCTTGCAGGTAAATTATTTCCAAAATTAAGGATATGAAGATTCTTAAAATTTATTTTTTTCCTCTACATTTCCCCCAGGGGTATTTTTTATAAGTCAGGGATTTATTTCTTGAGGTGGAATTCCAAATTTACCCAAATATTTTACCGAAATGAAAGAATGTGAAGAACCTAAACCAAACAATACATTGGTATAATCTGACAAAAAACTATGTACATGATACCACATCATTTGATGGTCCAACATCAACCGTATTAGTAGAAAAAGATTTTTCCCCACCCTTTTGATTTTGACTAGTCCGGTTTCCACCCTTGGTAATAAACTTTGGACACACATTAGAAGAATTCCCATACTCATTGGAATTTTAACATTGTACTGTTGGCTTTTCATTGCCTTCTTGATCATCTTCTTTAGAGTTATTAGCAATATGACCTGTCATGCCACACCAGATGCACTTTCCAAATTTTGAGAGTCATTTTCCTGGATGATTTTTACCGCACTTCTCACATTATGGAAATTTAATTTTCTTACCTTCATACTGTTTTGATGAATACTTTTCCTTTTACAGCTGATTGGACCTCTTCTTTTAATTTCTCTCATATAACACCTGATCATAAAAAAACTCCATTTATATATTCATGGAATATCTAACATGTTTTCTCATTGATTTTGAATTCACAAGAGGCTTGTGCTCTACAATATTGTGGATTCAGTCTTGAATAAGTTAGATTTATATTACTTTCATGATGTAGGAGGAAATTTGGAGCATACCTTTACAGTAAATTGAATTTTTCTTCGTAAGAAGCAACATGGTCATCATCCTTTCACAATTCCAAGAATTATTTTTCCATCCTAAGTCGAACAGCCTTAGGAAAATATTTCATATGAAATATACATTTGAATACATCCCTTCCAAGAGCAACAATATTCTTAGTATCCTAAATATTTTTAACCATAGAACACCACTAATATTCTTATCATTTGAAGTGATAAACATCTAGACAAACCTTTTGATTGTCTTTATTACCCATGAAATCCAAAATACTTTCCAGTGACTTTAACCACCCATCAGCTTGAATAGGCTCAGATGAACCTTTGAATGATGGGGCATGATGCCTCATGAAATGATCCACTATAGACATGTTCATCTGGGGTTTATCTGATTGATGTCATCCATGTATAACACCACCATTTATTACAAGATTCAACTACACCATTGCAACAAAAAATTGTTCTGTTCTGATGCAAAACATCTCATAATGCTAATTTGGAAGGTTATTCTCCTCTCTATGCCTTCTAAAAACTGTTACCCTGATTCCTCTAATGAAAAAATTTCTGAATAGGAAAATCTTAGACGAAGAAACATGGTAATCATCAAATTATATATCATATCAATTTGATCATAATATAAAAATCAATTAGGGATATTTTATTAACAATAATCTAACTCCTAAAGTTATTTAAAATGACCCGAAAAACCATCTATAAGCCTGCAGCCTTAATCATTAAATAATCTAGAATTAAGTTACTAAATTACATTTAAGATCTTTTTAGCTTTATAGATTTATATAAATTGTTCATTTCTTATGAATAAATAGGTTAGTATTACATGTAGAAACTTCAAATCAATATATATTTTTTTATAAAATAAAAACTCCTAATAGAAAAGAAACTAGTTTAGTTCCAGGTTTTAAACAGTATGACTTTTCCTTGATCTCGTCATTGACCCTATTCCACATTTACTCCTATGAAAACCATTTCAAATACTATGTATGAGAATAAGAATCTCATTAATGGATACACAATGTAAGGAAACTGTTAGTTTTTCAAAACAACATATAAACTATGAATAATTTATCATAAGTAACACTTTTCACCTTTATGAAGTAGTAAATACTCTTCTATGAATAAAAGATCATTTCTTAATCTTTTTTATGAAAAAAACCCAAAAAACACATAGAAATAACACATATCATATAAAATATAAACATGGGACATAATTATACTTAAAAGGAATACCGATATAGTCGACTTCCACAAATCATTCTTACAAATGGAATAGACATACGACAAACTTCAATACCCATTTTATTGTAATTTATAAGATAACCACCCATAATTGGTTTATCATAGAACCCCCAATAATTTGGTTTATCACGTAACCAACTTTCAAATGTTCATGTACCATTATATAATAATCACTCATAAAAGATTTCAAAAATCTAAATTTCAATCATAAAAAACTCATTTCCAATCACAAGAAATAATTTCAACATATTGAAATAGTAAATTCACATTCAAAACCATTTTCAATACCAAAAATTAGTAAAAAGGGAATGTGGTAATTATTTTCCATTTAAAAAACATCATAGCTTGTAAAGGAATCCAAATATCAAATAATGTTTGTCGTGGCGGAAAGGTCGTTGTCACAGTTTATGTTAAAATAAAAATTCCCTATATTGTTTTGTAAAACGATACATAAAAAATCCCTTTGAATGAAATTAAAGTTCAAAGGGATTTATACACCGTATAAAATCACGTCATGTATAAATCAAAATATGCATTAATGAAAGGATATTGAGACAAATTCCATTGCCTCGTATCCAACTTGACTCGATCATTATTTAATTTCATGAATAATAAATGTTAGTTAATTAATACTTGATTCATAACCTTTTTTCACCTTTATTAGTATTTTTATAACAGTTATTACATTGAAATAACAATTAATTCATTATTTTAGTTTATATCGAACATTTTGTCGATATTCAGAACATAAGTCAAAAATAAACTTGTGATAATTATAAATTGTCCATGTGGTCAAAATTATATTATCATCCGAATGATAATATTTAAGTATATATCATATATATATTAGATATAAAGTACATATTTATTTAGAAAATTCCATTGCATTTAGATAAAAGAAATGGAATTCACTATTCATTGATATGGTATATCGTACGTATAGATGACCACTACTTTTATTTCGTTTTCATATTTAATAGAATGAAAACTAAATGATAAAGAGGTATATTATAATCATATTATAATATATATCTAATATATGTTACATATGATCATTAATTTCATCCATTATTTGTTCCATGTGTAGCATGAACGAGTCATATAACTTTTAGGGGGCAGTAGTCAGCACTTCCTCAAATACAATTATGGTATTTATACAACATGAAAAACATAAAGGTATGTTATAATTGATATATAATGTAGAATAGAGATAAAATAAATATCATATATATAATATATAATTTTAGGGTCATCATAATATCCATTATAATAGGTGTATGGGATATTGAAAAATCATTGTTTTGTGAGGTAGTAGTTCGACATCCAGAGAAACTGCATGTTCTATACCCATTATAAGGAGGTGTGTGTAAGTGTAGTTCTAATAATTTTAATTAAAAACCTAGTATTTTGAGTATACATGTGTTTTTATGTAATATAAAAATAATAATATCATAGGGAGTAGAGATGGAAAAATAAAGTAAAGGAACTTGAGAGAAGACGTTATGTCATATCAAGTAATTTTTTTTGATTTGAGCCAAAGGGATTTCTTGAATTTCATTATGTCTAAGGGAAGGATTCCATGAGGAAGGTAGGTATATTGAGAGATTATTTGGGATGAGTTTGTTTGAACTAAGGGGGCTTGAGTTTTGTGAGTAAGGGTTAGAGATGGTGCCCATTTATAAGAGGGAGGAGAGGCACGTTAAGAATGTTTGAAAGTATTATTTTAATATTAATTGTTTTTCGAATTATAATACCAAAAAAATTGATTTATTTAGAATATCAGATGATTATGGGTCTAACTATTACAATCCAATTTGTATTAGAGATGTTTAGTTCATAAAATTAACTTTATCTTTTAGCTTTAACCATTCGTAATCTTATTTAACGTTTACCATGTCTTCTAGTATATTCATAATATATGGTTACCATAGTTACTATAAAATTTCAATGGAGCCAAAAATGGCTCATTAACGAAATTTTTAACATCATATATTTCATTTGGACGAATATAATAGTTTTAGGACAATTATATCATTTGATAAAATATTAATGGATTTAAAAACTCATTTATGTCAATTACAAATACTTTAATAAATCATAACAACTTGAATTATTCTAAACAAACATTCTTAATTCAATGATAACAAGTCATACACATACATAAAATTCTTTTATGGCATAAAAGTTTCAAAATAAATTTATTTTTATTTTTTATACTCTCATTTATTTAAAACATTCATTAACAAGGCAACGACTACATCACCCATGCGTCCTAAATATATTAACTTATATGATGTATAAAAATTATAAATAAAATACCATGATGTAGACTTTTTTTAAAATTCTAATTAATATTTATATTCAAAGAGATGACTTATATAACCTCATGTAAAATTGCTTTAGTAAAAGATACATGTTTAGGTTATATTTTTCTTAACTTTAAATTAAAAGTAATTAAATATCATTTTCACACACAAGTGGCTCCATGGGTTGTAAAATCGACCCAAGGATGGAAACGGATGAACATATCTCATCCAATAGGGTTCAGAAATGTGTTAGGGTAATTTAATACAGTTATAATATTATTTCATAACCTTATTTACTAGGTCAACCCTTTAACAAATGGTAAATAAAATATTTACTACTGTTACTATTCAAAATGCCAAAAAATAAAAGTAACCTATTTACAAGATTTGGACCTACTGATTCAAAATATCAAATCTAGTTTCCCAAATTCAAATCACAGATGTTTAAGAAATTAATTTAAAATTAATTCACGTTGTTAAAACCCAGAAAATGTGTTTTTAAAAATAATAAGTATCAAATGGTTGACATGTGTTTATTACTAATTAAAAATTAAAATTACATACAATGAAAAAAATTGGATTAAATGGTAATAAAATAATCTAAATACACTTTAAAATAAATTAAAAATATTATTTAACCATATTAACAAAACATACGAAAAGATAGTTTTGACATAAAATGCAGTATTTTTCATTATTCATTTAAAATATTATCTGGAAAATACAAAATATTTTCCCAATGTATATTTTGTTGTACCTATTCTAAGTAAGAAGTTGATTTTGTTAAAATGAACTTATAAATGTGAAAAAATATATTTAAAAAAGTTTTTCCATCATTAGGTGGTTAATCTACATTTAAAAAATATTAGATTATTTTTTCTTTAATTGGATTCATTCTCATTTTAAGCCTATAAATTTTATGGGATAAATGTTAAAAAAATTTAAAAAACATGTTTAATCATAATATGTTTAATTATGTTCATTCTCCCTAAAACAATTGTTATGCATTAATTATCATTTAAAATAATTATATTATATTATTATTATTTTTCTTCGTATGACTCAGCCTTGTGTGCTACATAAGATTTCAGAGAATCCCATTGTAGCATGTTGGGTACGCTATCAAACATAGCATATCCATTAAGGTAAAATTAATATTTAATTTATAAATATTAATAAATATGAAAATGTCATATTCATTATTTACCTGGGATGTTACATATAAATCTTTAATTGATCCATATAAGAAATTATATATAGGAATGTAATGACCCAATGTTTTCCAATGGAAATTCCCTTCTTATATTTATGTTATAAAATAACATGAAAAAACAAAACAATTAACTACTAAGTGATAAGTGACCTTTAAACATATGTTTGTCACTTCTATGTTTGGAATTTTGAAAATCTAATATACACGGTTGTCTTCAAGATGATTTTTGGAGTCTAATGAAACAAAAATAATTTTTGGTGAATAGTGACCTACCCTTGTGAATAGTAACATACCATTATGAATAGTAATATGACCCTTATGAATAGTAAATCATCCAACATAAGAGTAACATTAACTATGAATAATAAAATAAAATTTAGACATCTTAGAAAGTGACAATTTGACCTTAGTAACGTTTTGGTATTATGTAAGTCATAAATAATTAATTAATTAATATAAAAGAAAATTTATTTCCCTAAAATGTATTCATAAATTATTGAATCAATTTCTTATTGTTTTTAGATAATTTTATAAGACCCTATGTAATTTTTAAAAGCACTACAAAATCAGTTTTAATCATAAAAACTGTTTATTAAGTAAATTTTGATTTTAATTAAATATTAAATTAATAATATTTTGAAAATTAGTTTTGAAAAATGGAATTCCGTTATGGATTATACACATCCAAAAATGGTTGGGGTAAATTTTTGGGATTTTTCTGAGATACATGAATTTTTGATGAATAGTGAGATACCGTAATTTACAAAATAAGCTAAATAAGCTAATTATAGGGTCATGTGTGATGTTCTGCTGATGTAAGCCCACTTGGTTCGGTATTACATTATAAAATTACTATTATTGGTCGTTCAAGACTCAATATTCCTTGTCTTAAGGGAAATTAATAAACTAATGAATTTTATATTAAGGAAACTCATCTCCCCTCCACTATAAAAGCCACCCTTCACTCCCTCTTTTCTTCACACCTCTCAAGCTCGAAGCCTTCTCTAAACTCTGCCCAAACACCTTCCCTAACCCCTCCCACGTCCAAGAACTTCTGGTTGCATCAAAACACCAAGCTTAGGCCCTTAATGTGGTTCTCAAGAGAAGGATTCAAGAAGTAATTTCTCTCCCACTTCTCCTTTAATTTCCTTTCAAGTTCAAGTTCATTTCTTGATCTCTCCCCACCTATCGTCTTCCAAATTGTATTGTAACTTGAGTATTATAAATATAATATAATTTTATGATTCTAATGGGATATTATATCAGCCAACCCCATTTCCATCTTCCTTTTATTTTATTAAAGAGAACGTTGTTCGTGAGGTGTTAATTTATCACCTTCAAGAACGACATTCTTTCTTCTTCCATTTCTACCTTCAGATCTGGTCATGAAACCATTCTTATGGTAGAACCAGAATATGTTATATGTATTATCTCCTATTTAACTTTCTGTAACTGACTTATGACCATATTTATAGTGATAAAATAAAACAAGTTCATTATGATTGAAAAATCACTCAAATTAACCCAAATAATCATCATTTAATTCTTATCTAATGATTTATCCACATGGATCTAATATAATTAATTATAAAATCATTAAATATCCGGTAATATCATTAATAACATCTAATATCTTTTATGTATGTTTAACCATGTTCTACCCAAACTTCAATTTAAGAATACAAGTGAACCACCCAAGAAAAACCATAAAAATGAACATCCCTGAACAATGTTTTGAAACTCTATAAGTAATCCAAAGGAACATAATATGACATAATGAAAACAGAATGAACCCAATTAATTTACACACGGTTCTGGATTTCTAATTAATGAATATAATGTCATTATACAGGACATTAAAGAGAAGGAAGCCTTCAGATACAAGGTAAGGGGAAATCTCGAACCCAATTTTCTTCCATCGGGTTCTCCCTCTTTCACTCCATTTTTTATATGGATACTCCATAAAGATCATTTTTTCATAATTATCTTACCTTTTATGGGATATAAATGTTTTCTACTAAAGTATATTTCAATCAAAATGTTTTCCAAAAGAACTCTTCTTTTAAGAACTCACCTTTTACCTCTCATTCAGGGTTGATGGTTCTTCTATCAAGTTTGTTTTTCACTCTTTCTTTTGGGAACCCAAAGTTTATGAATGTGTTATTATGAGATCAAACCCATTCCTTTTTATTGTTTAGTTATTTTCATTTATTTTATATGTTCATTGTGGCTTTTAAGATAAATTATAATGTTAAGATCTGATAGGTGTGCCCGGAATTATATAGCGCAATATGAACATTTAAATATGACGTGTGCGCCCGAAATTATATAGCGCTCCAATGCATTGGGTAATGTGATGAATCTAATGATTAAATGTGAAATGATGTTTGAAAAAGATTATAGCTTTGTTCACAAGTATGTGTGGTAGTTAACCACTAAGACATGATGTTTCATTTTTATGCATTGGCACATTTTGAGTATTTTATTTATGCTCCTCTCATGTTCATGATCTTTTGCCTATGTTATAATTATGCTCATCCCATGATGTATTGTTCCTATCTATCCTCTTAATGGTCTTCTATATCACCCATTTTGATGTATATCCTCAGGTGTATACATGTACTAAGGAGAGGACAAGTTCTAATAAGAATCTAAAAAAGAAGAAATTAAATATATGTTTATGATCGATGTTGTATTTGTTATGTGTGGTATTATTTTTCCCAAGAAACTAAGCCTTTAGATCCTCTTTGGGTAATAATATTATGTTGTTTATCTTTGAAATGATGAAATAGTGATGTAAGAAAAGGACGGGTTGCTATAGTTTGTATCAGAGGGAAGGTTTATTTAATTTGGGAATTAGGATTAGTGAACCCTAGAGAAAGCCTCTAACATGAGACATAGAACAAATATGCACATAAGAATATTTACATAGGGATCCCATATGTTATGTTTTTGGTATAAATTGATTAAATGAATAAGTTGTGTATTCTTGTATTGTTTACTTATGTTTTTTTCTAACCTTTTATATTTTAGAAAATGGTGGGAACTAAGGGAAATGAGGCCAGCAACTCTTGCGAGGGCCAATATAACGATTGCCAGAATGAAATCCCCAATGATTTGGAAGGTGTATTTCAAAACATCATGGCGATTCTTACCCAATTATCTCAGGTTATGAACAATATCCATAATAATGGGTATCTTCCTCCTTCACCAAAGAGGGAGGAACTATCTATCAAATGTTTTATGTGGCAACGACCACCGACGTTTTTTGGATCTTCTGGTCCACTAGTTGGAGAACAGCGGGTCAACTCCATGGAGAAGATCTTTTCTGTGCTTCACTATTTTGAGACAAAGAAGTTGACTCTTATCATTTATAATCTAGATGGAGAAGACGATCAATGGTGGGATTTGATTAAGAACACCAAGACAAGGGAGGAAATTGAATATATGGAATGGTAATACATTAAGATAATGTTTCTTAATAAGTATTTCCCAAGAACTCTTCGCAAGAAAATGGAGAGAGAATTCATAGATCTCAAGAAAAAAGAAGAAGAATCTGTCACAACCTATGAAGCGAATTTCACAAGGCTTTAAAGGTATGCTTCGGGTTTTGTTATCAATAATGATAGAAAAATTGTTACATTCTTTAGTGGATTAAAACCACACCTTCAAAAGGATCTTTCAATTCAAGACTTTGGGAGTTATGAAGAAGTTGTTTAGTGTACTCTCAAATTGGAGATGGAGTTTGGACAATGGTCTCATGGCTATGGTGACAAGAAAAGAAATATGGAGTTTCAAGCTGGTGGATCCAATGATAAAGGTGGGAAGAAAACTCAACGACCCACATGAAAAAAAATGTGGGGAGTTTCACCTTTGGAACTGCCTCAATGGGACGGGGAAATGCTCCATGTGTGGGAAAGAAGGACACCATGCTCAAGAGTGTCTAAGAGACACGAAAAGGAAGGAGAATGTAGCGGATGAATGTAGAGAACCACTCATGGTTCATTGCTACAACTATAAGGAGTTAGGGAACTATGCAAACCAGTGCACTAAACCTCGAGTTCTTGAGGGTAATCAACGTCACCAACCACCAAATCCAAAGGAACAAGGGAAGGCTTATTCCATCACTACTACGGAGGTGGAGCATGATAATGAATTCGTACAAGGTACACTTCCTATTCACTCAAGAATGTAAAAAGTATTATTTGATTCTGGTTCTACATATTCCTTTATATCATGCATGTTTTCTGGAACTATAGAATCGATGCCCCAAAACCTTGAAGTAGAGATATCTGTAAAAACACCAAGTGGTGAAATCATTGCAACCTAAGTGTTTGACTCTTCTCATGTTGGTGTATGTGGGAACATTCTTCCGGAAAATCTCATAATGCTTCCCTTGGTGGAATTTGAAGCTATAATGGGAATGTATTGGCTCTTGTTATATAGAGCACATATCAACTATTGGGGAAAGGAAATATCTTCTCATATTTTGAACCATCCCATGATCCTCTACAAATGAAAGGAAGATCATGAATCTCCTTTCAAAACACTTCAATGGTGTGGGTGATGATTCCCTATGAAGAAGCATACCTCGCCCAAATGGTTGAGTCAAAGGAAAGTGCCAACCTTGAAGAAATTCCCATCATGAGGGAATACGACGATGTATTTCCCGAAGAGTTACCCGGAATTCCCCCGGATCGTGAGGTAGAGTTCTCAATTGAACTCATACCTGGAGCTACTCCTATCTTGAAGTGTCCCTATACAATGGCTCCTATCGAACTGGACGAGTTAAAGAAACACCTACAAGAGCATATGGAAAAAGGGTTTATATTCCCTAGTGCATCACCATGGGGTGCACCAGTGCTCTTTGTGAAGAAGAAGAATGAAACATTGTGGTTGTGTGTCGATTATGGGGAACTCAACAAGATCACCATAAAGAACAAGTATCCTCTCACAAGGATTGATGACTTGTTCAACCAGTTAAGAGGACCTCAATACTTCTCAAAGGAGGATCTTCATTCTGGATATCATCAGGTAAAGGTGAAGAAGGAATATATTCAAAATACTTCCTTCCGTACAAGGTATGGGCACTACATGTTTTTGGTGATTCCCTTCAGACATACTAATGCCCATGCAGTCTTCATGGATTTGATTAATAGAGTCTTTAGACATTACCTCAACAAATTTGTGGTAGTGTTTATCGATGATATTCTCATCTAATCCAAGAGAAAATATGAACATGAGAAACATCTAAGACTTGTGTTGGTGACATTGAGAAAGGAGAAGTTGTACGTGAAGTTCAGAAAGTGTGACTTTTGGATGAAGAAAGTCAGGTTCTTGGGACACGTGATCACAAGTGAGGGAATTTCTATTTATCCTTAAAAGACAAAGGTGAATGAGGAATGTCCCAGGCCCACTAGTGTCACAGAAATCCGTAGTTTTCTTGGATTAGCTGGGTACTACTGACGTTTTGTGAGAAAATTATCATGATTGTCAATCCCGCTAACTAAGTTAACAAGGAAAGTGGAAAATTATGTCTAGAAGGAAGAATGTGAGGGACACTTCAAGGAGCTAAGGAGAAAGCTGATCACTGCACCTGTTCTTAGACTACCAAAAAGTGGAGAATGTTTTTTGATATATAGTGATGATTCAAAGAAAGTCTTGGGTTGTGTACTCATGCATAATGACAATGTGATAGCTTATGCCTCACGACAGTTGAAGATCCATGAGCAGAAATATTCGACGCATGATCTAGAGCTGGAAGACATGATTTTTTCCTTGAAAATCTGGCGGCACTACCTTTATGGCAAGAAGTGTGACATATACACCGACCACAAGAGACAAAAGTATATATTCACACAAAAGGAGGTCAACATGCGTCAAAGGAGATGGTTAGAGCTAATCAAGGATTACGATTTCTCTATTCATTATCATCCTGGAAAGGAGAACAAGGTAGCTGATGCTCTAAGCAGAAAAGAACCTGCTACTCTATCCATGTTACAGATTGGGAAAGACCCTATCTTCTTAGATATGCAAAGGATGGATTTGCAAATCATAAGGGCATGGGATACATCCTACCTTGCCCAAATGATTGCACAACCATCTATCCAAGAGAAGATTAAGGAATCACAATGGGATGATGTGGAGATACAAAATAGGATGAATGCAGTAATGGAAGGAAAGTTGCAAGAGTTCCATATTGACGATGATAGTGTGATTCGGTTTGGAACGTGGCTTTGTGTGCCTTCATCACCTGGGATAAAGAAGGAGCTTTTGAATAATGCACATAGATCAACTTTCTCTATCCATCATGGGAGTACCAAGATGTACAGTGGTTTCTGAGAGCACTTCTGGTGGGATAACATGAAGAAATAGATTGCGGAATATATATCGCGGTGCTTCGTATGTCAGCAAGTGAAAGCTGAGCGACAAAAGTCCAAAGGTATGAAGCATCCATTTCCTATACCCATGGGGAAATGGGAAAATGTTACTATGGACTTTGTCACTGGTCTCCCGAAGACAAAAAAGGAAAATAATGTGATATGGGTTATGGTTGACAAACTCACCAAGGCTGCCCATTTTATCGCTATTCAGGAAGATCTCTCGCTTGAACAACTTTCAAAGATATATGTGAAGGAAGTGGTGAGACTGCACAATGTTCCACTCTCAATGGTCTCTGATTGTGATCTAAGGTTCACATCTAAATTATGTAGGAGCCTTTAACATGATTTGAGTAGTGAATTAAATTTCAACATGACCTATCACCCCCAAACCGATGGCCAATATGAAAGGACTATTCTGACGCTTGAAGATATGCTAAGAGCCTGCTCTCTAGTATTCAAAGGTGGATGGGATCAGCATCTCCCATTGGTTGAGTTCTTATACAACAATATCTTCCACTCTAGTATCCAGATTTCTCCATATGAAGCTCTGAATGGAAAGAGATGTAGAACACCAACCTATTAAGATGAAGTTGGAGAAAGGAAGCTACTTGGACCCGATCTTGTTCAAGAGATGACAGAGAAGGTTCAAGTCATCTAGAAACACATCAAAGCTGCTCAAAGTCGGAAAAATAGCTATGTTGACAAATCCTGAAGGGACTTGGATTTGAACGTTGGAGATAAAGTCTTCCTTTGAATATCTCCAGGGAAGTGAGTTATGCATTTCGGGAAGAAAGGGAAGCTATGCCCAAGGTATATTGTCCCATTTGAGATCCTTGATCGTATAGGAGTCGTGGCCTATCGTCTTGCACTTCCACAGAATATGGATCATGTTCATGATGTGTTTCATGTATCACTACTGAGGAAGTACATACAAGACCCCTCACATATACTAAACTCAGAGATGAGGCAGCTGGAAGATGATCTCTCCTTTGTGGAGCAGCCAGTAAAGATTCTGGATCACAGAGATAAGGTTCTACGCAACAAGACAACCCATCTTGTCAAATTTTTGTAGAGGAACCACAAGTTTGAGGAAATAACTTGGGAACCAGAAGAGGCAATGAAGGAGAAGTACCCTCACCTCTTTGTGTAGAGTGAAATTTTGGGGGAGAAATCTTTTAAGGGGGAAGAACGTAACGACCCAAAGTTTTTCAATGGAAATTCCCTTCTTATATTTATGTTATAAAATAACATGAAAGCACAAAAAAATGAACTACTAGGTGATAGGTGACCTTTTAAAATATGTTTTTCACTTATATGTTTGAAATTTTGAAAATCCAACATACACGGTTGTGTTCAAGATGATTTTTGGAGTCTAATGAAATAAAAATAATTTTTGGTGAATAGTGACCTACCCTTGTGAATAGTAACATACCCTTTTGAATAGTAACATGACCCTTATGAAAAGTAAATCATCCAACATAAGAGTAATATTACCTATGAATAATAAAATAAAAATTATACATCTTAGAAAGCGACAATTTTACTTCAGTAAACGTTTTGGTATTTTTTCTGTCATAAATAATTAATTATAATTAATTAATTATTTTAAAAGGAAATTTATTTCCCTAAAATGTATTCATAAATTATTCAATCAATGTCTTATAGTTTTTAGTTAATTTTATAAGACCTTAAGTAATTTTTGAAAGCACTATAAAATCTATTTTAATCTTAAAAACTGTTTTTAAGTAAATTATGATTTTAATTAAATATTAAATTAATAATATTCAGAAAATTATTTTTGAAAAATGGACTTAATTTTTGGATTCTACATGCTGAAAAATAGTTGGGTTAAATTTTTGGGATTTTTCTGAGATACTTGAATTGTTGGTGAATAGTGAGATACCATAATTTACAAAATAAGCTAAATAAGCTAATTATAGGGTCATGTGTGATGTTCTGCTGATGTAAGCCCACTGGGTTCGGGATTATATTATAAAATTATTATTCTTGGTCATTGAAGACTCACTATTCCTTGTCTTAGGGGAAATTAATAAACTAATGAATTTTATATTAAGGAAACCCCTCTCCCATCCCCTATAAAAGCCACCCTTCACTCCCTCTTTTCCTCACACCTCTCAAGCTCCAAGAATTCTCTAAACTATGCCCAAAAAAATTCCCTATACCCTACCCCACTTACAAGAGCTTCTTGTCTCATCAAAAGTCCTAGCTTAGGCCCTTAAGGAGGTTCTCAAGAGAAGGATTCAAGAGGTAATTTCTCTCCCACTTCTCCTTTAATTTCTTTTCAAGTTCAAGTTCATTTCTTGATCTCTCCCCACCTATCTTCATAAAAATTGTATTATAACTATATTATAATACATAATCTTTAATTTTATTATTCTAATGGGATATTATATCATCCAACCCCCTTTCCCTCTTCCTTTTATTTTATTAAAGAGAACGTTGTTTGTGAGGTGTTAATTTATCACCTTCAAGAATGACATGCTTTCTTCTTCCATTTCTACCTTCAGATCTGGTCATAAAACAATTTTTTTGGTTGCACTAGAATATTTTATATGTATTATCTCCTATTTCAAGTTCTAGAACTAAATTATGACCATATTTCTTGTGATAAAATAAAACAAGTTCATTATGATCAAAAAATCACACAAATTAACCCAAATAATCATCATTTAATTCTTATATAATGATTTATCCACATGGATCTAATATAATTTATTATAAAATCATTCAAGATCCTGTAATGTTATTAATAACATGTAATAACTTTTCTGTATGTTTACCCACGTTCTACCTGAACTTCAATTTAAGAATACAAGTGAACCACCCAAGAAAACCCATAAAAACAAACATCCCTGAACAATGTTTTTAAACTCCATAAGGCATACAAAAGAATATAATATGACATAATGAAACCAAAATGAAACCTATTAATTTATACATGGTTCTGGATATCTAATTAATTAATATAATGTCATTGTACAGGATATTAAAAGGAAGGAAGTATTCAGATACAAGGTAAGGGGAAATCTCGAACCCGATTTTCTTCCTTTGGGTTCTCCCTCTTTCACTCCATTTTTGATATGGTTACTCCTTAAAGATCATTTTTTCATAATTATCATACCTTTTCTGGGATATTCATGTATTTTAATAATGTTCATTTCAGTCAAAATGTTTTCCAAAATAACTTTTCTTCTATGAACACACCTTTCACCTCTCATTCAAAGTTTATGGTTCTTATATCAAGTATGTTGTTCACTATTTCTTTTGGGAACCCAACATTTATGAATGTGTTCTAATGAGATGAAACCCATTACATTTCATGGGTTATTTATTTTTTATTTATTTTATATGTTCATTTTTTCATGCATGATAAATGATAATGTTAGGATCTGATGGGTGCGCCCGGAATTATATAGCGCAATATGAATGTTGAAATATGACGGGTGCGCCCGAAATTATATAGCGCTCTAATACATTGGGTAATGTGATTAATCTCACGAGTAAATTTGAAATGATGTGTGAAAATGATTCTAGCTTGGTTCACAAGTATGTGCGGTAGTTAACCACTAATACATGATGTTTTATTTTTATGCATTCCACATTTCAAGTCTTTTATTTATGCTCCTCTCATGTTCATGATCTTTTACCTATGTTATAATTATGCTCACCCCATGATGTATTATTCCTATCTATACTCTTACTGGGCTTCTAGCTCACCCCTTTTGTTTTATATCCTCAGGTGGCTACGTGTACTATGGAGAGGACAAGTTCCAATAAGAAGCTAGAGAAGAAGAAATTAAATAAATGTTAATGCTAGATGTTGTATTTGTTATGTGTGGTCCTAGTTTGCCCAAATAAACTAAGACTTTGGATCCTATTTTTGTAATACAATTATGTTTTTTATCATTGAAATGATGTAATATTAATGTAAGAAAAGTCTGGGTCACTATAATGAATATTTTTATCTTATGGATTTATAATCAACTTAAACTTATCATCAAGGAGTTTTTAATGTGTACAATGTAGGTCAATACCGAAAGTCATGAGACTTCATCTCACTTTTTATCCATGTGAGATACCTATATTATTCACTACCCATTCGTTTTCTGTGTTTTTTATACTACATATGGATGTATTATATGAATATTATAATTATATTTATGGGTATTTACATATAAATTCTATTCTCTTTATTTCTTAGGGTTTATGTTTTAACAATTACCAAATCGTTAAAATAGTTTTGTCTCAATTTTATTTCCTTGAGACTCATGTTTGGTTACACACATAAATTGTTTATCAAGGTGCATATAGTTACATTTTAAATTTTATATTATGAATATACTTTATTTAATGATATTTCATTCTTTATGTTGTTTCCTTTTCAAACATGGATTGTATAACCCCTTGTTACCATGGGATAATATTTTAATAAAACAATCTCATCACTTTTCAAGATTGTTAATGATAATGATTCTTTTAAATATTATGATCCATCCCTCAAGAAGACTCGTGAGTTTATTTATAATAATTATATTCTCCATATATTCATGTATTCATATCATTTTCCACTCTTTGGCACTTAAGATAATTTAGAAAATGTTTTTATAAAAATTCGACCATGTTTTTTTCTTCATTAGGAAATCTCTTTTCTTTCAAAACCATGTTTTAAAAAAATTGATTTTTTTTCAAATGATCCTAGATGTTTATTTTCAAAGAAAATTATTTTTTTAATATTTTATTTTTTTCAATGTTTCGATTGAAATCATTCAAATATTCTTTCAATGAAAAAACATTTCATGAAATTTTTATGTTTGAGAATTGTTATAATCAATTGTTGGTATTGATTATATGTTTTCAATAAAGTAGGATTAAAAAATAATTTCATGGATTTACTTATATTTTTTCATGTTTATTTTCTATGAAATATTTTTCACAAGATTTTATTTTAGTTGAAAGTTATTTTTCTTGAAAAAATTATACTTTACCAAATAAGTTTTTTTAAAATACCTTTCAAAATTATTTCCCATATAATATGACACCAGTTGATATTACTCATTACTTTCTAAGAAATGATCTAAATGATAGGTTGATTTTATATTTATGGGTGGTTTATGCTTTGATATCATGATGTTTAGGAAATCTATTTCTCTTCCAAGATATATATACTTTTGAAACCTGCTTCTTTAAATGGGTTATGCTTTCATAATGTGATTATGAAACCGACCTCTTTTTCATGTTTATAGTTTGATGAAATGTTAATGATAACCATTTTATTTCATAGGTTATGATTTGATGTTTATAAATCCTGTTTCTTTTTTATGGGTTAGGGTATTATTAATGTTTGTTTTTGATGTACATGAATGAATGATGGTATTATGAGATAGTTGGGACCTATATCTTCTTCTAACACATTTGGAAGATATAGAGGAATAATGACTATATATGTTATGAATGAACATATTTTCATTTTCAAAATGTTATGAGTGAACTAGATTAAATATTCATAATGTTATTCATGGACCTGATTTCATGTCTATAAGTTTATGTGTGAAACAAATTACATGTTCACAATGTTATGAGTGAACATTATAATGTGTTCAAAATATTATGCTTGGAACTGGTTTCATGTCCATAAGTTTATCCATATAAAAGATTCCATGTTCACAATGTTATGCACGAACCAAATTAAATGCTCATACTGTTATGCCCAAACCTAGTGTCATGTCCATATAGTTATATGTAATCTAGTTTACCCATCAAAAATGTTATGTAAGGACCTAGTTTCTAGTACATTAGTCGATGTAGGGGTCCTAATTACTTGTACTTAACATAATGAGTGAACCTATTTAGACTTGTACAAATTTATAATTTTATAATCAAGTGTACAAGCCACAAATTCCATTTCTTATTCCTCTGTTCTGGTTTCATGACATATGCTTTTAATTCTCTTATAATCCATGTCTTATAAACTTCAAATAATTATTATGATATTTTATAATTAAGGAATGATCTTAATATGGAATGCTCATGTTCTATACCCTTTTTTCATGTTATGATTATGCATTTCCATTATTTGACCATATTTAGCATATGAGCTTGCCCATTTATTATATTTCATTTCCCTAGGTTATGAAGAAAAGTTCTAGGTAGGAATACTAATGTTGTATATATTTATTAGATTTGTTTATGATCATTCTCTAGGATAGAATAATTTTTTCCATGTTTCCAAAGACACAAAACTATTATGGTTCTCAGGCATGTATTTTTGTAATCTACTAAATATTCATAAAAATGGATGTAATACCCATGTATTCTAAGCATTGTTCACTATATATAGGACTTATATAAATTTAGTCCTCTAGTTTTAAACCTCATTACTAAGGTATTATTTTATGCATACTACCAACCTTAGAGGGAATAAGTTGTAAAGTAATGGATATTTTCCAAACAAGAGGTATATCATTCATGAAAACATTTAAGATTTATTTCCTCTTATACCTCCTTAAAATCATCTTAATCAATTATTAAATAATAACAATATTTTATTCCATTTAAATAGACACTATTATGCTAATTATATAACCTATATCCATCTCCTCCTAAATCAAAGGGGAATTCAAAATTTAATTCCATTATATGGAGGACTACCACCACATAAACCGATGTAAATTGTTTTTCATCAAATCCTCGCATTGATGGTTATAATTATTGAATTATATTATAAATATGATGTCAATTACATATTTTTAATTTTTTAAGTAATAAATCATCTATATTCTAAAAATTGCATTCAATGTAAAAATATAACGTTATTTTTGTGTACATAAAACCTACCAACTCCGCAAAGTTATGCGGTTTATTTTTCAATCACCACATCACATGTATAGTGCATATTAGTTTATTTACATAAATAATATTATATTTATTATATAATTAAAATTATATAATGATAAAATTATACTTACTGTCTTCCCATAATTATTTTTCAAAAATAGAAATATTTATCATGTGTTCGTAGGAACTATCATCTCCATGATTGCAACATAATTTGTTTTTCAACCCCAACATAAACTTTTGTTATGAAAATTATTATGTGAATATAAAATATTATTATTATATCATGATAATTAGTATATTTATGATAAAAAATAACATTATTGACTATTGTTATCCTAAAAAAATCATTTTGTACATATCAATCAAATATAATCAGAACGTCTGACGTCAACTTATTTGAATAAGTAATTTTATATAAAATGGAAATAGATAAATTAAAAGGATTAAAAAACATGAAAAAGGATATAGTTCATGTAAATACATTTTTATTATATAAGGAGATAATAAATTTAAATGATGTGGCATGCATCAGGTAAGAGAAACTTTGCTTTTAAAACATTATTTAAAATGTTTTACTGATATATTTTGAAAATATATTTTTTCCATATTCATATAATTGAAATTATTTTTTGAGTGTATTTATATAGACATAATAGAATTAAAATTATAATTTTATGTTTATTTTTATTTTAATCAAGTTTTTTTTTTAAATATAATATTTTTACTTGTATTTTATGGAATTTTTTGACACACGAAAAAAATAATGATTTATTTTAATATATAAAATGAAAATTACTTTTCATAATACCATAAATATTAGTTAAAATTTGGATTCCTTTACAGGAGTTCATGTTTTATAAAATAGAAATATAGTTTTTGATTTTTTTAGTTTTTTCATGAAGGTTTTATAATTAAATAGATATTACAATAACAAAAAATGTTTTATTATTGATGAAAATAATATTTTAATGAGTGTAAGTTGAAAACTACAATCATTTGTGTAGTATGATTATTTTATATTTCTTAGTAATTTGTTATACTGATAGGTTTTTTCTTTATAAACATCTTAAGGGAGGGACTGTTATTTCGCTCAAATGTATTGTATATTATTTAGGTTGGAAGGTAATAATTGTAATTATTCTTAGTGTAGTTGTAATGGTTATTCCATGTAAATCCATGGGTGATATTCAATGAATAATCATGGGTGTAATTCCAAGGGTAAACAAATGGGTTATTCTAGTCGTTACAATGAATGTTACTCCATATGTATCAGTGATATGAAAATTATGCCCTGATTTATCTAAATGACTTATTTATTATCAAATAGGTTTTTACAGAAATATTATGATTTTTCCTGAAAATCTAAGGAGTTTCTTTTTAAAGAAACGTATTTGATACTTTTTTTGGGCTAAATGTATTCTGTTTTGAAAACAATATATGAAATTATCATGATTGTAAATAAACCTTTATAATCATTATTTAATTTATTATTTTTTTGAAATGATTAAGGATTTTATTTGGGAAGATATGTTGAATTAGTGGGTAACAAAATTATTTTGAAAATTGAAATTTTTAATAAATATCCATGGACTGATGGTTTCATTCCATATATTTATATCCCTTACTATGATTTTTTCGCTCATCTAAAATTTTATAAAGAATATTAAAGTGATTTATAGATTATTTTCAGCAATTATGAGGAAAAATTGAAACCTGTGAAGATATCAAAAGAAAATATTAAACATTTCTCATAAAAGTGTCATTTCATTGAATAAATGGATACTTAGTGGAAGTGTAAACATTTTATTATATTTTTATTTACCTAATGGAGATAAAATAACTATATATAACACTAAACCAAAAAGATACTCAATTTTAATAAAGTTAATTCCTAAATTAAATCAAAATATTTGGTATTTTTTAAGGCGGAGTGAAAATAAAAAATATCACATATCTGTATTCAAGAATCATTCTGTAAGGCTCTCGCATAATAAATTTGATAAGTCATAGTATTTCAAAATCACAAATAATTAATCATGAGTTGTGAGAACATGTTAAATAAAGAGAAATTAATTTTTTTTGGAATATATATAATCATATAAAATCGTTAACATAGTCAAGTATCACTTCCAATAATATCAAATTTCCTTAGGATCACTCCTCATTTAATTTTATATATATTCATGGTTCACTTGAAAAACTATCATTCTGGACAGTGGATCCTAATAAAATAGTTTCACTGCCAATTCCAGCCCTTATTATCTAAGGATTTTTTATTGATTTCATAATAAATAAGAGAAAAATAAAATTATGGTCACACCCATCATACATTGAAAACCATACACTTTTTTCCACAATATAATAAAAATATTTAACATTTAAAAACATCATAAACTATATATAATAATTGATTTTCATAGTAATTTCATCATTTCTTCATTACATAAGCCAGCAAAAGAACATTTTTTAAAACATTTAATCATCACATAATCGTTTTCCATCTCGGTAATTAACATGGATAGTTTAATTTGAACATAATTGCATTAAATCCTCAGAAAAATAAATTCACGTTGACAAATATCAAAAATTTATTCAAAATGGAATTTGAATATTTCATCAATTCTATGGAAAATGACCTTATTTTTCTATATATTTAAAATAAAAAATTTCTTGAATATTATTGAAAATAATTTTATTAATATCCATTTATATTTGTGATTTTATCTTTACTGAAAATACCTTACATTATGTTCAGAAATATAATTCTCGTAGTAAATGTTCTAATAATGATTTTGATCAATGTTTTTCGAAACAATACATTAATTACCAATTCAGAAAACAATATAAAACAACATTTTTAGTTATATGATATGAAATAAAAAGTTGTTAAAATATAATTAAATATCATCTCATAATAGTGTATAATATTTTTTAAATTATTTTAAGTGACATATACATTTAACAAAAAATTCATATACAAATGTGGAAATAAGGATTATTTTTTTAAGTAATCTCGATGATTTTGGCCATAAAAGACAATTTTTTTCTATTATATGAAAAAATGAATAATTATAAGAGGATAAAAAATATTTTTTATAAATGATAACGCCCATTTAATTTCCATAAATCTAAAAAAATCATTAATAATCATGAAAAGAAATGATATTGTTACATAAATCCCATACCCCATGTCTCGCCTCGTTGCATATCTATTCAATCAAACTGTAAAATAAATATATTGAAATATGATACTTATAATGTTTCAATATTAATATATATATATATATATATATATATTATGATATATCATTCCCTTGTAAATTGTAATTATCTATTTCCATATAATTCTTCATTAAAATTATTATTCTGGGGGAAAACTCGTTGTTTTCCAGGCATGATTCAGTTTTATGGTTCCAATTCTTAAACATAGATAATGATTTAAACATATAAAAATTTAAATGAGTTAATAAATATCAAATTTTTTTTATTTTATAAACATTTATAAAAATTCATAAAAACCTGCAGGGAAAAATTAATTGCATCATTTCCTCGTGACAGTAGTCTATAGGTATGATCGGATGATGATTCCCCTTTTTCGTTGATAGAATGAATGAAAAGTAATTAATATTTAAAACTTTTATACATATTATTATATAATAAATATCATATATATTTATTAAAATTAATTATCATAATATCAATGTAAAGTGGGAATGAAAAACGAATCACATCTCATCTTGAAGGAGGTTGTCCACAAATACGTATGAGCAACATTTTTAGTTACCAATATATCTAAATGTATATATGATAATATATTTAAATAAGTACTAATTTTTAATGAAATATATATAATAATTAAATGAATCATAAGAACCAAGGATCGTGGCTGGTGATGGACAATGAAATAGATCACATCATGGAGACACTAGTACGTACATATGAATAAGAAATGAATTCACATCCAATTAGATGATTAAGGTGATGAAGAATTTTTCTACCATAAAAAAAAATAATTACTAAATATCATTATATTTATGGCTATTTATTCACTCTTATTATCTTTATAAAATAAATTTAGAGGAAGATGATTAATAAATAAAACTTGAAAGAGTTGGGTAGGATGATTACAACTTCTTTAAGAGGCCTGTTTTTTCATACACCTTAAGCCTTCGTAGGATAGTATTATGGAATGAATAGAAGATTAGTAATTAAGATAATAAATATATGAAGTTATTTTAGAATTTATGTTGTGAGATATATTTCACAATAATTATGAACAATAGAGGATATTATGAGCCCTTTTATAATTGAGTGTTTCAAAACACATGAAATAATTTAAAGGACTTGAACAATATAAAATATATTTCTTCTCAAAGTCGAACCAAAGGTAAATTTAATCAATGTTAATATAGAATATTTTTTATATATATTCCAAAAATATTATTGGTATATTTTTTATTAGTATTTACTTCATTGTCTATTTGGTCAAACCTTAGTAAACCCATTTTAATCATAACCATGGTAACAATTTTTACTTTTTTTTACTATTCATTATGCCAAGAAATGAATGTGTCAACATTACCACATTGGTAAAATATGATTCATATTAAGGAATCCATTTTATAGAATTCAATTTCTATAATTGTAATAAATTAATTTTATTATATAAGAACCAACCACAATGAAAATCGATTTTGGAAAAAAAATTATTCATAAAAATAGATTTATTCTTATTATACAAATAGTAAATATGACTAAATATTTTTTTTAATATTTAATTTAATAGATTTTATATTAATTTTATTAAAATAATTCATCAATATAGATTTTTATAATTTAATAATATAATAAAACTTTATGCACCTAAAAATCGTTTCTTGAAAATATATCAATTTTAAAAATAAAATATTTTTTATTTTCTAGACAATTGCAACCGATTATTTTGTTTTATATTTATTTCAAAAACATAAATATTTTAATAATTAAGATTAAATTTTTTAATTTTTAAATAATAGAAAATAATTTTTATATATACCAATCTTGAAAAATAAAATTCTAATTAATCAATAATTCAAACCAGTTCATTTGGATTAATAATATTTTCTATGTGAAATAGAAATTACTTTTTATCATTATATATAAATAAATTACCATATAGTGTGCTCCATTTTATAATTTATATATATTATTCACTACTTTTTCAGATTGTTTAATGAAATATAACCAAAACTTCCCAATTTTAAAAGTAAAATATATCATAAAATATAATGGTGTTAAAATGAAAATTTTTGTTAATATTGGTAGTAAATTTTAAAACACCTGATAAAATAAATAATTTAATGGCTCTTTAATTGATTTTTTTTGTACCATGAGTCCCTGCTACAATGTAAGGGGTTGTGGATTAGCATGTCTTTAAATTTATTTTTTTCTTTAGTTCAAATTTACATTATATTTACATTGACAATGACACAAATTTTGTATCTATTATGCATATTCAAATAGATAATAGTAAATACAATGGAAAAAAATTCACTAGTAACCCATAATTGGTTATATCCATGATCCTTATATTAATGTTTTTTATATAAAAATAAACTATTATTTCACTATTATTTTATTGGAATCATTTGGAGGAGCTCGCTATGCATCTAAGCTTCACAACCTCTATCTATGTTCATAATGATCTTTTTTGGGAGGATTATAATTAAATATTCACCGCATATATTACTCTATAAATTTTATAGATAAACAATTTGACACCATTCTATAATGTTTTTTTGTTTTTCAATCACTTTAATTTACATATATTTATTCGACAAAAATAATAGAAAGTTGATCATTAAATCTGGATAATAAATGTAATTTACATTGATCAAACATCACACGTCAAAACTAAATATTCAATGAACATCAATACATATTCATTGATTATGGATAACAAATATTTCACTATATTATATTGTGGTCATAAACATCTTATAAATATAAATATCCTCTATATCATACGCTTTTGAAATTTAAATTTAAATGTAAAATCTATAAAAGCTTCAAATATCATTTTCATCAATCATAACAACAAGATAATCATTAGCTGCATCTCCTCAAAAGGAAATCCAATAGTTTATTATTAGTTTCAGAATGGAAACCCAAATCATCATGAAACTACCACGTGATAGTTTATATTAATAATATGTATAATTTATGAGTCATGGTGTCACATATGTCATCATTGACATACTATCCATTTTCTTTCTCAACCATGAAAAATAAGCCAAATAATTACTGGAATATAACCAGGCATCATAACATGTACATCAGATCCAATATAAAACAACATAATTCCCTAAAATCATATCTCTATGAATATTATATTATATTTTATCATCTTATTGATCTATTAATAGTGTTTTCTGATATAATTTATTACCACATGACCCCTCCAATAGGGTGGAATCGTTTTATGTAAGCATGATCACAGAATATTTTTTTATATCCTTTTTTACCACATTATCTTTTTTTTATTACATTAATGTCACTTCATAGAACATCTAATATTTATCTAATCATCCTTTATAAGATGCTGCATAGTTTCTGGGTGTGAAAAATAAAACTCCATGTCAATTAAAGTAAAAACGCCATGTGTTTTATGAAAAAGTCTATTATGATATTATAAAATGGGATTTATGAAACACAATGGACAGTTCCATTTAAATTCAAAACCCATTCAAGGAATGAAATAATTCTTTTCAGTGTGACTTATTCAAATAATTTCAATATATATTGAAATAATTTTGTAACAATCCAACATCAACACCATGAATATTCACATAATTAAAGACACATCATGTTATTTCATAATATATTATAATTATAATAATTATTATTATAATAACCATTTTTTATTATAATATTCCCATTAGATTTTGGTATGAATTATCTAATGTTTTATATGTTATTCAAAAATTATGTCAATCCAGTCATACTCCCCCATCATCATAACATGCTCTAAAAACATAAAAATATTCTCCCAAAGAAATATACATTATATCAATCTTAATTGTACAATTTTGTACTCATTATCATCATACAAAATTATCTCCACTTAGACTATTATTAATTCTTAAATTTTCTCACTCCTTCAGAAAAAATTTCAAATGTTTCATCATCAATAATTCTGATCAAGGACAAATATTTTTGTCACTATTCTTTATCTATGTAATGAAAAACCCCATAATAATCAATGCTTAAATAGTATAAATATCATTGAATAATATTATAGAAATAATATAATTCAAAAATTCCAGACATAGAAAT
This sequence comes from Viscum album, assembly GCA_963277665.1. Lineage (NCBI taxonomy): Eukaryota > Viridiplantae > Streptophyta > Magnoliopsida > Santalales > Viscaceae > Viscum > Viscum album. The sequence goes on along the minus strand of OY728129.1, from coordinate 1,811,242,884 downwards.
AATTTATATTATCCTCAATGAATTAATTAGAAAACAAGGATTGTATATATCCTTATATAATTGCATCCAATAAAAATACTATTATACAAGTTCTAACATTTTTTCTATTAAATAAAATATATAAATGGGATTGTATTACTTAAACCTCCATAATTGATGGATATTGTCTAAACTCGATCATTAAATCATTTCTACTCCAAAACAAATTTAATAATTGGTTTAGTGAAGATATTTTCCACAATATATTGTGTCTAAAACAAATTAAAATTGCTAAATCATTTTTATAAATTCATATTTTAATTTTAAAATAGATTTCAATGTGTTTCTTATTATATATATTTTATTTTATTATTTATTTTTTACATGAAATATTTTTTCCACACTATGTTGTCATTGTTTATTCCAACACATAACAAATATCATCAAATTTTTGGATCATCCATGATAATATTGTAAAATATTTATTAATAGAATATACACTTATTTGGATATTCAAAATAAAATATTATGTTTATGGATTATTAGTGAGCTAACATAGTTTCTTATGTCGTAAAATACACTAGAACATTTTAATTTTTTGTCAAAAATGACATCAGAAAAATCTAAATCCAAATACTCTCTCAAATAAAAATCAATTCCTATAATAATCAATAAATTATAAACTAATATTTTGATAATATATAACAAATGTATCTTATATGAAATAATGTTTTATTTTATAACAAAATTTGAGAAATAGGCTTCTTTGAACATTGAATAAATGTTTCATACCTTATACTTATTAAGATATTGAAAAATAAAATTAATTTGGTATGCAATATTTAGTCATTGAAATAATTTTCTTAATGATTTTAAAATTCATTTTTAACTATTATTGATGTTCATACTATCATCTTCTCTTCCATTTTAATTTTCTACTCTACTTATCTTATATATTTGATCTATGAGGTGAATATTTTATCTTTTTTTGTGATGAAATCTTAGAAATAAAAAATATAGAACCACAATAATAATAAAAGTTTAAAAAATATTTTTAATTAAGGTAAAATTATCAACTTGATTATTATTGTTACATGGAAAAATAATTTCATCAAAACACACCATCACTATAAAATATATTTTTTCTATTATTGTCAAATACAGGTTATGATCGGTCCATCATCTCTTGAGGTATGGGTTACCCTAGAAAGTATCCAATCATGTTTACCAAGAATAGGTAATACATAAAACTATTATCTAATCCTTCAGTCTTCTGAAACAACATTTCCAGAAAAAAAAAATTAACAATGAATTTCATTATATTCGAATCCCTTTAAAACTGATTCCTTCATAAGAATATGATAAATTATAACTTATATTTAAAATTATGATTCTTAGTATGATATAAAAGTCTACATCCATTCAATTAGAATGTATTTTTTTAACATCAATACCTTCTGCCTAATAATATCACTTAAAATCCATTATTTTTTATTTCAGACCTCTATTCCATATTCATTGAGTTTACTCTTAGATAAATACATTCATCCAGACACATTATTATATTTTGGTCTATATAAATTCTCCCTCGATTGAATTTTATTAGTTAGATATAGTTAATAATCCATGTATTATAATCAAAATTCATCCTTTTCTATTATATAGAATCAGGTTGGATTGATATGATATTACAATGAAATATTGTCCATTTTTTATTTTTTGACTCAAAATTGGGTAAAATTTATATCTGATGGTTTTTACAATAACAACATGTGAAATTTTCCTTGAATATTTATTCACTAGGTAACGTCCTACTTTGAATTTCCCTTTTAAAGACTCAATTTCAAAATCAACATCATTAGTAGGTACATAAATCTTTTGGTTGATAACTGGTTTACACGAAGTATTATAAACATTTTAGAAAACAAATTCCAAAAAAAGAAATATTTAGACTATTCGGGTGATACGATCATAGAATATCAACATTAGTATCATATATTCATGATCACAACCTTAAAAATTCTTTAGTTCCCGCCACCAGAAAATCGAACTAAAATCCCTAATGAGATGTTGGATCCTACATGAATGTTTTTTTCATATGATATATAAAAACGTTTACACATTCTATCAATAGTGGCATTGAAGATACTAATTATTTTATTTATTTAACGATATTTCACAAAATAGGACACTTAATTAAATAGTTCTCAATAAAATATGTAAATATTCTCTATTTGGACTTATACTTTGATATTTTTGAAATTCATCTGGTGTAGATTATCTATGATTTTTAAGAAATCTCTTTAAACTATTGGTATTTTTATATTTTAGATTTATTTTTTGAACTCTTACATCGTCCTTCGTTGGTTCTCAAATGTAAACAAGTATTATAGACATTGGGTGAGAATATCATTTGAATATTGTGGTTTCATTATGAATATTTTAATATGGAACCCTGATATTCATCCTAACATTTAATCTACATTTTACCAGTTTTTCTTAACTTCCTTGTATTACTGAAACATTCTACCTTATTTATGATCACTAACATCACTTACTATCCGTTGAAAGTATATTTTTCAATAAGAAAACTATAGTAAATATTTGTTCTAGGTTTTATTCTAAGATCAATGTCTTGAAACCACTTCCACAACAGACATTTATTCAATATGAAAACTATATATTATTTTAGGATGTGATTAATGAAAACGTGAAGACATAATTTAGTGATTTTATTACACATAGGAAAACCTTTAGTGACTATGCTAGGATAGTACACGGGCTGCTTATAAAACTACACAGATTGAGATGGGAATGTAGAGGATAGACCTAAAAGATTATAGTAAAGATTTACATATATCAATGGCCCCTACCATCCTTTCTTTAAATAAGGACTCTATTTGAGGGAATAAATTAATTTTTTACGAGCCTGTGGAATATCATAATATATTCTTTGTAACTAATGACAATTTTTCTCAGCTTGAGAGTAATAATGTATTCTCAAATTTTTTTGATTCTCTCCAAGATTCTCTAAGTTACCCTGTTCATTTCCCTTATTTGTAACAATACAGTTTAAATTTTGTTGATATTGAATTGTTAATTGATAATTAGGATCAAGGATATTATATTGAGGGTTTTTATTTTAAGTCTACTTATAGTATAAGTAAAATCCCATTAATTGATTTGGATGGATACATCACCACAAGTCCTAGTAAAATTCCATAACATAGATAATATTGTAGTCATGAAAGAGAAATAATCACTAGATTTTTGGATGTCCCTGAGATACAAAAAGTAGACCCCCCATATAATATTGACGTTGAGCCTTCATTATCCCCCTATGATAATGTTTCTCCAACACATTTATTATTTGATGAAACTGTTAACCCCATTATGGATGATGCATATTCGAATAAGGTTAATCTGGGGGATTAACTGATAAATTTGATAAATAATAATGATTAATTGGTTTTACAAAATACAATGATGTTCAAACACTTATTGATGTCAACATTCAATTTAGTAAGTCATAACATTATTTAATGGTTAATGAATTAAAAATAAACCCTAATATTAATTATATAAAAAATTACATTGTATAGATTTTTATGATTGGATATCTTTTGGGATGTTATTTAATATGTTTTTTGGCTATGTGGACTAATTTTTTAGCATGAATTTATTGTTTATTTTCATATCTATTTTTGATAGCTATGTTAGAAGTCGATATTGTTCTTGTTGCCTCTACTAACATTTGAGATTATTTGTTATCATTATTTATGGATGGACTCTTTTAGGAAGATATTACACTCTCATTTTTCTCTTTGTATAAAATGTAGTTCATTGTGTGCATCTGATGTAAAAATTATGATAATCGTATACAATATATTCTCTTGTAGTGTTTCTAGGATTTTAATCATTATAAATTTTTTTTTCATCTGGACATTTCTTGTCCAAATATTCAGAGATCTTATAAGGATAAATGATGGGTTTTGAAGGTGTTTTGGTTTTTATAGGGACAGTTGTTTTGGTTCCCTTTTTTATACTATGATTATAGAATATGAGGATGACATACTACCTTGCCACTATAACCTTTAGTATCATGGACCAACATTGATGTAATATGGAAAAAATGATAAATATATTTTTCCACTCTTAAAAAATAAAAATTATATTTGAGGGGAATTTTTAATTGAATAGTTTAATTTCTATCCGTATATTTTATGTTTCCATTATTTGGTTCTTAACATAACTGACATGTCTAGAATGATTCTTCATAGAAAAACAATTTGATATTTTTTTGGATCAATGTTTTTTATTTAGAATTTGGACGGTGAATGAAGACTTGGCATCTCATCATCTCATCAATGGATTCTTTTGATGATGTATTCAACCATTTCTTGTGTTTTCTTAGTCTATGTAATATCATTCATTTTCTAGTTGGTTTAAGTTCATTACACATCATTCCAACAATGTATCTCTTAACATTATATAACAAATTTTCCATTGGTATGGGTTGGTTGACCAAATCATGTCACATTTTTTCACTTATAATCATCATCACCCTAAATATATTTAGATTCAATGTGAATAAGTTTGTCACACAATTATCATCAAGAACATCTTCATCAGTAAACATTGTTTCGTTTTCATTCATTTCCGTCTAAAAAATCTTATCATCACTACTCCCAATAATATTATAATTTTCATTTCTTTGAGACACATATAAGATTTAATCAATGTTTTTCCCTGTGAATATTTCTTCATCCCCGATATATATTTTCCATCATTCATTTCATTATTTTTTTATAATAAATTAATCTGTTGAAATTCCATTTGATTCTTCAAAGATGCAATTCATCTAAAAAGCATATTATACCGTGTCTTCTCGATATCTAGAATAATTATTTCTCTATTATATATATACATAGATATCTTAATTACTTATTTCAAATTGTGACATGATTTCCCACATTTAATAAATAATAATAAAACTATTAGTTTCATTATATTGTTCCTATATTTCAAATGCATGTTTATTAGGGAGTTATTAGAAAAGATACTTCATGTTTAATACCATTATTTTCCATGAAATTTTCTAAAAAATATAATGGGTTTCATTTTTGATTATATATTCTCAAAATCATCATCTCAATTTATTTTTCCTTTTAATCTATTCATCAAAGCATTTTAAAGTCATTAATCATTTGTATGTTTGGTTTCATAACGATAGAATGTGTTTTCATGAAACAATAATCACCCTATATGATGAAGTCAGTATCATTATATGATCCATCCAGAATTATAACACCAAAAAAAGTGGTGTCAAGAATAGTATGTCTCCCTAAAGATCTTATATTCTTTAGATATTACTATTTTTATCTTGTAATTTCTAAATAATGAGTATGAGATTTTATATTATATTCTCTCTAATAATAAAATATCAAAAATAACCTTTAATTTTGACAAATTCATCATGACCTAATGATCGATATGGAAAATGTTTTTGTGAAATAATAAATTTTCTTACTATACTATTAGAAGAAATTAATTCTCCTTATTATCTACCACATATAGTCATTTGGTTCTTATCCAACATTTTATATTAAAATTACGATTCATTATAAATAGAATATAGATTTTCTTATTGAATGTGACCTACAAAATTGATTTATAAATTGGTTTCCTCAAATATAATCCTTTTTTTAAGTATGTTATTAAAAAATTGGACTAGTTTGAACCCTCAAGGAAACATTAACCCTCCCATAAACCAATAATAAAAAAACATATAACTAAATCAATGTCAAATTGTAAATAAATAATTATTACCCCTAATATCAAATTTCTAAATAAATGAAAATATTTAAAATTTTAATTTAAAAATAAAAGAACACATATTTTGATTTTTGCATCGATTTCCATTCACAATTTCCACATCATCCCATCTTAAAAGTATATCAAAAATGACTCTTACTATAAAGAATTATAAAATATACAATAAATTCAATGTAAAAAATTATTCACCAATTCATTAAAAATCTTCATGTTTTTACAATTATCATTAATTTTTAATGATTCAAAATTTCAGAAATGTAATATTCTATCAACTCAACCCTTTAAATTCTTCAATAAATTTTTATTTCAAGTTATATGAGTTAAACCGCCTTATCCAGAATCTAGATGATATTGTTCGTCATGGAATTCAATGAAATTTCAGCTATTTTCCTATCATAATGTTATACTATTCCTTATGTAATATTTTATAATAATTTTTCACATTTACTTATCACCACTCATTGTATCCAGTGTATATCATCATATTGAATTGTTCTTCATTAAGTGTATAAATAATATTTCAAAATGAAATTAATTTTATTATTATTACATCAATTCTAATTTACCTTATATAGATTGACATACCACTTCTATACATATAATTAAATTATTTATGAAAAACGTTTTGGAATTAATACAAAAAAATTAAAATGATTTTATATTATGATAGTAGGTGTAAAATATAACTCTCGTTTTCCAACTTACAATATATCATCCTCTTATATACAATTCAACTTGACATAAATAGGCCATAGTCTGGAAAAAACACCAACAACAATATCACTTCATCAATATAAATGCACTATCACTATCTTTTCCTGACAAATAACATTCTTTATAATGCCTCCTATATTGTTAATAAGGTACCAATGGTTCAATTTTTTCCATAATCAATTTATCTTTGATATTCAAATTTATTGACAATTATATATATTTTTACATCATAATAAGTATTTAGTTTACCTTTAAAAACTACTGTTTGTGAAATTATTATATCCATAACTATTTTCATCCCTCTAAGTGCCCTTTATTTCAAAAATTTGTCGTCAAATTTTTCAAATTGAAGACTATTATTTTAAAAACATATTTTAACATCAAACTAAAGATTAATTATAAAGGATATGATAACCAACATATGATTTAAATTTTATTAAATTTCTCCATCTAAGACACATTATGATCATCAATTATTTTCCAATTATATGGAATAATAAATTCACAAAAATATATTATTTAAAATTATTCTTCTAATATTAATCTACAACATTTTAATGAAAATAAACTTATGATTCCTTTTAATAAATATGTATAAAATTCTATTATAATATATATTTTTTATTCTTAATTATTTATACAACAAGAACATCATGATCCACTTCCAAATATAACATGATGTTTGTAAGTCCATCTAGTTTGTAATTTTATTCTATTTTAATTTTAAACTTATATAAAAAACTTCCATAGAATATTAAACATTGAAGACCAAATCATTATCTATTTCATCTCAAAAATCATCCTCTATTTCATTTTTTCCCTTAGAATACAAGGAAATCCCTTCGAAATATTTCACAAATGCACTATCTAACTTATAGTTCATTCTTAGAAGAAATATATTATTTTTTATTATTGGGTCTTCAAAAATATAGTTATCTATATAAAGAATAATTATAAATATAATTGTGATATATCCAATCATCCAGTATTAAAAACAAGTCAGGTATAATTTACACAAAAATATCAATTTTCATCCTTTTTATTCTCTTTCCACCAGTTTTAAGAACTCATTACATACATCCTCTTAATTTGTATTTTTCTAAACCTATATCATTAATCTATATTAATTACTATGATGTTAATCATATTAACTAATGAAATATTTATCACCATTCACAATTTTTATACATCTATCTTACTAATTAAATCATCTAGTTTTAGATAACTATTTTTCAATTTTTAATGTGCTAACACTTTTGGGATTTAATTACTAGATAACCTTATGCTAATACTTATTAAGATATTATAATCCACATATAAATACATATTACATGTAAAAAACTAACATGTTCATAAATAAAATTAATTACCCAATCCAAATATTCACTTTCACTCATCTTAGACCATTAAATAATTTTTTTGCATAACCTTTATTTTTTTTATTTAAAATTGTTATATTTTTAATTGATGGTATCATGTTTTTCAAAAAAAAACTATGGTTGTTGACTATTCCATCATATTTGTAAATATATGACTATGTAATTATTCTAATAAATAATTCCTAGAATTGTAATAATTATTAAATATACCATTCTATTCTATTTCAATATATCTTATATGAAATTACTAACTTCATTTACAAAATTATCTATTGATTGTACATCCTTCCCCATATATCACATATATCATATCAACTTATTTTTTAAAGATATTAGTTTTATTGAAAAAATAAGGGTACTCATTTATCATTCACAATATTTTTGACAATATCATCTTTTATCTAAGGATTATAAAAAACTGATGGATCTCATTAAATATGATATTACCTAAGTTCCTAATACATCCTAATTTGTATTAAATTATAGTGTTTGTAATATTATCCATTTCATAGATTGTGATATCATTTTCTATGTATTGGAACATTAAAATTCAATATATATATTATTATTAATTATATTCACAATAATTAAGACTGTCAATACATAATTTAACTCACCTTCCTAAAAAACAAAATCTATAAGGAAAACATATAACTAGCGGGTTCATATCAAATAAATACGCACCATAAATAAAATCTGATAAAAATCCTTAGGAATTTCTCTATACTCATCCACCTTATATATAATCATTCTATCATCCACCCTCTTTTTTCTGCACGGATACAAAGATATAATTGCAACCTAGATAAAACACATAATGTTTTCAATTAGTTATTTTATTGAATATTATGATTGTTATTACCCAGGAATCAATATTCATAACTTCTAGAAATTTAATGATATGAATATTATTTTTTAATATATGAATTATAATTAGTGTAATAAAAAATGATTTCACAAAATATTTAAATAATGAATATTCAAGTAAATTTACTATTGATCTTCTGAAATTTTATTTTTAATATTTCTCACCAATATATATGTGTTTTACCACATATTTTCTACCGAAATATTATATATATTTTAATAATTTTTTATTCAAGATAAAAACTGAAATCAAATACAACAACTAATTTCTTTTACTTTAATTCATAACCTAGGATAAACATCAGGTTGATTTTCTCCACAAAAATTTAAATGGGTTGTGAGTATATTCTCAAATAACACCCAAACCCTAAAAATCTAAAAATTAGTCAAATATAGTAAAATTAAAAAAAATAAATGAATGATGTAATAAAATACAATATCATGTTTTTAAAGGTCAATTTATTATCCAATTTTCTTCAACTGTCAGATGGGTTAAATAGTGTAGCATGGATTTTTGAAACATTAACTTTTTACAAATTTAAAGATCTAAAAGATCAAAATTTAATACTATATAACTCTTACATTGTTGTTAGTAATGATATTATTCTACTAGTGATATTATAAAATTATATATATATATATATATACTCAACTTACATGGATCGTCAACATCTAGTAACCAAATTCACTAAATCATTATATGTATCATTTACATTGGTGTTTTTCACTCCCATTGTGAATAAAATCATCCCTAAAAACTAAATATACTCGAAAAATACTTTATGTTGTAGTTAAGGTTAGATAAACATGAAGTAAGAATCTCCTAATTTTTAAAGTATGAATCCAAACGATTTAAAGGTAAGAAACTTATGGGATTCAAAAGTAACCCTAATAAAATAGAAAGAACTATAACATTTCATTATTCCAAACCTAGGAATATAATGAAACAAGTTCTCATAGAATAACATATTTCTATATCATCCAATTGATATAAAAAATTTATCCAAACACCTTAATTTAATAATAAGAATCTTAACAAAAAAACATAAAACTTTATATTATTTCAATTAGACATAAATGTAATTAAAAATTTAATGTCACAACATATGGTTTCAACAAAATAAATATTTACTTTCTTCTCTTATTTTCTCATGAAATTATTCCTTTATTATCACTTTAAATTTAGTTATGTATTTCTTCTAATATGGATAGTTTTCTTCATTGTATATTTCTAAATGTAACTCAAGATGTATTGTTTTTCATCATATTTTCACATGATAGTTTCAAGTGCGATTTTAATAAGATTGAAAGGGGATCATATCACATATATATCATAAGTAATGTATGACTAACGTGAAACAAATATATCCTAACATGACCAAATTGAAATCAAAAGGTATACCATAAATAATGTCCATCAATAAAGAGGACAAATAATGGATAAATTATCATGAGAGGGTGCTTCTAAAAGAATTAGGGGAGCTTCTTTATATAATGTGATAACCTCAGTAGGACCCTAAATAGGTAATATTATAGTAATATCATGACTTATGGGTTTTCAGTAAACATGAATGGTAGTCTAGGTGTGTTTATATAGAAAAGGAAGGATAATTATTTGTTAATTTTAAAACATATGTTTGGGACTCTATATGATAGATTAATCCAAACCACAAACAATACGATTTTTTTAATAGGTTGTCAAAAATATTTTATTAGTTTTATTTATTTAACAAGTCTAAGAACTGATCTCATTAAAATTATTATAATTACCCCTACCCATGTAACTTGTATTAAGTGCATTACTTTAATACATTGGGATATATACAAAGTGTCAAGCCCAGAAGGATTTATATGTTTAGAGGTTTTCAAGAAGAATATACATACATTTTACATTTTCTACATTGGGAGTAAAAAATAAATCACAATAACAGTAAATTAATTTCACCATTTAAAATACATTTAAAAATTTCTTCTTAATGTTAGGGGGAAAGGAAAAAAATAAGGGCGAGCTCAAATGATCATTAAGGGTTATATAAAACATAATATATCATGAATTAATATATAATATTCCCTATTTAATGGTTAATTGTAAAACCATCTTTCCATTTAAAATCAATTATTACATTAATAGATAAGTAATAGTCAATATGGAAGGATAAATAACTTATAACAAATTCTATTTAATCAATTAACAGAATATTAAATTAATATATAGAAAATATCATTATGAAAATATCATGGAAAAATATATATAAGTTTTTAATTAATGAAATTATTAATCTTTTTATTTAATGTCTTGTTAACATGATACCTCTACCTTCAATACCATTCACAAGATGATTTATTCTAATGGTAGAAACCCATTTAAATTGACTAACCTGATTTGTCTCATGAGACCTACCAATGCATCGAGGGGATATATAATTCCAATAGAGAAAATAAATTTAGGTGCAATTAATTCCTCATTTATCTAATAATTTATTTAATTCATGAATAATGTTTTTTATCATCAAATATCCTTATTATGTTATTGATACATACATATCAATATTTTCCATGTTCATCAAATAAATTTCAATGTAAACACCAAATTGTAAAATGGAAAAAGATTTAGTAAATAATAATATTAATCACACAATAATATCTATATTTAATATAAATTTAATATTCTGTGAAAATATATGGCAAGAAAGTGGTTGTTTCAAGATAATGTTAATAATCACAGAAGAAAGTGAGATTGTATAATTACTTTTACCACATGGTAATTATAAAATCCAAACCTGTTGGATGAAATGATTAAAAAATTGAACATAAAATACCAAAAAATAGGAATTAATCCTGATATTAAATTTCAAAAGGATAGTATAACCATATAAATGTGATGTAATTCATAATAAAAAATAATTCTCAATGGAAAGTAAATTGGGTATTTCACACATTTCCTTATTTAAATGTTTATTAACATATTTCATAATGGTTTAAATCAAGTTCTTAATTTTTAAAATAACCATAATAATATTTATTATATCCTAAAGTATTCTATTATAACATTTTTACACCATTTTGTTAATAATATTTCATTATTTTCATTGTATCAAGTGTTAATCGCCACGTTTTCTCAATCGTGTTTGGATATTAATGTTTCAATTGTTATTTTTATTACATTGTTTCACAACCACATGAAAAATAATAATGAAATAATTATTATATTTATAAATCAATTAAAATTTTAAGACCAATCATGAATGATGATTTTTATAAATTCGTTATGTTACGATCTTGGAGAGGTAGGTTATATGCATTCGTGAGTTACATTTCAGTTTTTAATTATAATTATAGAATGGAGGTAATTCATATTTTTTATTTATAGAATGGACATAATATCATAAATAAAATATTTTTTCTTTAAATATACATATAAATATATATATCATCTATGTGTCTCCTTGATGAAAAAAGAGTCTCATCATTTCGTGAAGGTGATTGTCCACACTTACATGAAAGATGTTATCCTCTTTCATTGAGTGGAATGTAAGAATGAAAATGATATAAATTATCTGTTAAGAAGGATAAATTTATTATTAAAATCATAATAATTTCATGTAAATAACACATAATAATTAACTTCATTCTTATCACTTTTCATACAAAGCCTTTGTGAAAAATGAATCACATCTCCTTCAGAGGCGGTAGTCCTCCGTAAACACACACAATGTTATCCCATACAATATGGAATTGAATGTAAAAAAAAATTATTTATGATATAATGAATCTATTTGTATAATTAAGTAATAAATATACTTTTAATACTTTTTATCCATCATTATACCCAATCGTGAAAGGTGGTAAGGGAAAATCTAATGACATCCGTTTGTGATACGGTTGTCCCCCATACATGCAAACAATGATTTCAAAACCAATTTGATAGAAGTGGATATGGTTGGAGGTTATTTAATTATTATAAAAACACATAGTATTTTTAATATACTGATTTTATTATATATTTATTTTTAAATAATAATGGAATGACATGGAGAAATAAATAAAATAAAAAACCTCATTGAAAAATGATACCTCTTCATCATGTATCCTTGTTAGGTTTTCACCAAAAGCCTTCCTATGTAAGAATAATTTCAAATTTAGACTTGTAAAGTCAAGGGAGGTATTTTGGGATATTTGTGGTCCATAATTTAGTCAATCGAAATGGTTTTTTCTCGCTTAATAATATGGGTATGATCTGATTTTAAAGGTGAGGTTAGTAGTGCTGTTGTAATTATTTGAAACAATTCAATCATACCCACCATTTTATAAATACAAATTCCTCCAAAATGTTTAATTATAAAAAAATAAGAGATATGGTACTTTTCAGGGCCCTTTTTACCCTACCCATTTATGTTTATCATGTCGGTACATCCATTTTTACCTTGACAATGGTAATTAATTAATACAATTTTCATTATTCATTTTGAATGAATATTATGATTATGTCATTCTTAATTATAAATTATTATAATTCTTAATATGGATTCCAGTTTCCTAAATTCCTTTCATATATGTGGTAAATTATAATTAAAAATTAATCATGATGATGTAATGAGAAAATGGGTTTTTAAATATAAAATGTTCAAATATTAGTAATGTTTATATATCAAAATATAATATTAAAGTGACTTTTATAACAAAATTTTTAAATATTTATATAAATTTGAACTATTTTTAATTTAAAACTACATAAAAATTTATGTTTTCATTAAAAATATATTTAAAAAAGGCTGGTTTGAATCATAATTTAGGATTTTTTATTATTCTTCAAAAATTGTATCTTTTCCAAAAACTAACGAAGATTTATTCTAATATAGTTTTTGTATTTTTAAATAAAAATTAATTTTACTGATTTAATTTTTTAAATATTGGATATAATTAATTTTCAATCATGTGCACAAAGATAGAAAACCTATATTTTAGAAGATGAAAAATACATTTTTTTTTAAAAATCGATTTATTTTAAATAAATATTATATTATTTTTAATCCAAATATAACAAAATTATTTTAAAATTATTTATTCAAATTAATACATTCCAATTTAATTTATTTTTTTAGTGGTCATATTTAAATAATAATATTTTAATTGGGTATTATATTTCGTTCAAACCTGGTTTTGTCTGTGTTGCCTGATATCAGTGATATGTAATTAATTTTAAAAAAAAGATATTGTAATGTCATAGTGTGTTACACTATTCCCCTATAAAATTATTATTTTAAATTTCATAGATTTTACCTTATAATTAAATGAGGGTATTTTTTCTTCATAATATAATCTAGTTCCCATGTTGCTTCCTCTATTTTTGGAGTTCTCCAAAGTAATTTTACATGTCTAGTTATTTAATTCCCAAATAAAACTCTATAGTATTAATAAAATAGATGGTTTCATCGCATAAAAATATATCGTTGTGCAATTTTATTTAATCGTAGGAGAGAAATTCCATTGGTTCTAACATGTACTTCCTTGATAACGATATATGGAACACATCATGTACTTTTTGATATTCAGCATCATTTCCGAAAAATAGGAAAAAATAAAATTATTTAAAGAATTTCAAAGTGTATAATGTTCATGGGGATCATATTCCCTTTTAAACGAGACAATATATTACCCTTCAATGGATATTATTTCAAGAAAATTTGACCTCCCACTTGTAATTCAAAATATTTCCTCTGCTTAATGAAATAGCTATTTTTTCTAATTTGTGATACTTTAATGTCATATTAATTTTTATTTACCATTATCTTTGTCTCTTAATAATGTTCAATTTATATGATTTCCCTTTCACTAATTACATACCAACAAGTTGGAGTACACTTTCACTCTCCAAATACTTCTTTATATGATGACATTTGAATACATGAAGAGAAAATATTATTATCTGAAAACTCTAAAAAAATTAAAATAATGATTCCACAAACCCTGAAATTCATGTTATAAATACTTAAATATATCTTTAGTTTTTTGAATATTCCCTTTAAATAGCCTATCAGTTAGAGGATGGTAGGAAGTGCTCAAATGAATCTCAGTATCATGATAATTCTAAAGAACCTTCCATAATTTTGATGTAAATAGAGGATCTCGATCAGAAATAATTAATTTAGATGTACCATTAATTATTAAAACAACTATAATATATATCAATTTTACATTATAAAGAGGTAAATCCTTTTAATATTAAATTAATGTACATATCTAGACAGGTGTTCAATGATCAAAAATATTGGATCATTCATTATAGGATTCAGTAATAGTCCTATGAAAAAGTCTACAGCGATTTCCTCCCATTTCAACAAAAGAATATGAATATGTTTCATGACTAATTAGATTATTTCTCATAGATTTTACTTTAAAAAAAACTTTTCATCTTGATAAATAATCAGTAGTTTCTTTCTTCATAATATCCCAAAAATATTCCATCAAATACTATAACATCTTTGTTTAACTAGTTTGTATAGTGAAATTTGAGCTTTCAATGTCATCAAAAAATCATTTTTAGCTCATGTATAGATTTAAAAAATAATATCTTTTCAAATTTCAGAAGAAAATCTTCAAAAATGAGTTATTCTAACTTCCTATCATTCAGAACACTAATATTCATCTGTAATGTAATGTATAAAATTGAGATGTTTTTATTGTTTCTAATATAGTTGCCTTTGAAATTACTAAAAAATGATTCATATATGATAATCTTTAATAATTAATATATATATATATATTTATTATATCCATGACCAATGGAATTATCATAGTCCTTAATTGGGGTAGAAATCCATGATCTTTCTTTGATATTTCATCTACCACTTTATTCAACTTCCCTTGGTAGTAGTGTGTTGATAAATTATAATTCTTGATTAGTTCAGGGAATACACTTTTTTAACAAACCAAGTAATGATACAATAATTCGTGTTCATATTTATTAATTTCATAGTAAATAAAATAGACACATTGTTTAAAAGTGAATATGATAAATCTAGTTTTATGTTTAAAAATTTATTTTCTAAAAATAGTGTTACTACCTTTTTGATGGAGAACCCATTTAAAATATAGTTTTTGACGATGTTATCATTGTTATTTGAAAAAATAAATTTATTCTTTTAAATTACAGTACCAATATTTATATTCGATAAATTTTCTGGTATTTTCCCCATATGATTCATTTTTATGGATAGTGAGAAATACTACATTTTAAAATAAAACTACTTATTTAGTCTAACTTATTAATATAGTTATACTACCATTTTACTTTGATTTAAAGTATTATATAATTATTTTTTGTCAAATAAACAATTTTTTTCATTGGAATCTATTTCACATTGAAATGAGATACAAAATATATGTGAACTTCTGGGCGCTTTTACTTCAAAACCTCATTTTCTTGATCCATCAATGAGGTTAATTTCAAAATAATTTTAGGAACTACTATGTTTTAAATTTTTTAAAATGCACAATATATACTGTAACCTATATGATATGTATGATCTAATAGGTTCAACATAATTTTTTGGAAAATATGAAAACTAACATTAGTAATTATCTTTATTACAATGGTTATGGGTAAATATTGTAATTAAAGGTAAAAATAATATAATCAATAATATAAAATCATCCTAAAATAATTTATAATTTAATTGAATTATTGTTTTCAACTAAAAATATCATTATTTAAAGGTTATATCCTTTGGAAGACTCTTGGGTGTGAGTAACACATTTATAATATTATATTCAAAGAGAAGAAAACTTTCGTCACACTATTATTTTAATAAAGTATTTTTAATATTTGGAAATATATGGGATATATTATACAATAATATGTATTTTTTAATCTAAAATATTTACAAATATCATGGTTACTTATTTATAAATTTTTGGAAATAAATAATTAAATTTTATTGTCATACAATGATGACGCAGTAATTCACTCATTAATGAAATGATCAAATAAATGTTATTATAAGTATAAAAAAATATAATTTTACACTATTGATTCCATAATTGATTATTTGTATTATCATTACACGTTATGGATTAGTTAATTGATTTCGTTTCAAAATGTAATGTTTTTTATTTCAAAAAATCCAGGAAATGAATACTATTAAAATAGACACTAATGGAATTTTTAAAATATAAATTATTTTATTTAATAATTTAAAATTTATAAATTAATAATTTCAGACTAATAATTTTGATTGGTTATAAAATTTCATCAATTACTCGTTTACTGGTCTTTTTTCATTTTATCATAATTATATTAACAATACAAGTACAAATTACATGATATCATAGTAAAAATTAATAAGGGTTAAAAAAAATATATGTATTTAAATATAATAAAACCTATATAATTTTCATATGATTACTTTGTTTTTACACATAAGTATTATAAATTATAAATTACCATTTTTGGAACCATTTTGAATAGAAATTAATTTATATTAATTTATTAATTTAAAGATTTCCATAAGTTCCCCACCCCACTCTTATAAAAATGAACTATATCTTATCAGTTTTTCACACATTAAAACCATTTAGGGTTGGCCATTATCTTCTAAAATACCTTCCTAGAATACCACTTAACCTTATATAGGAATTATATTAGGTAGAACATTCACCTTATAGGTGTTAATGTGTTCATCAAAAGATATTGTTCGAAGGAAATGTATTATTTTTATGTGCTTTTGTTCTATTTCTTCATCAAAATCAATCAAATATTCATTATCCATTATGAAATAATAACTAAATTGTCCTAAATATAATATTATGTTAATATTTTATAATCATAACCTAATTACATCTCCAATTTCATCAAATGCGATATTAATTATTAGTTTATGTGTACAACAGACTTCCACCTTGCAAAAAAAAATAATTTCGTTTCCATAACCATATCACAAGTATAGTTATAATGATAGAATTGAAATTTATATATGACATTAATGAAAGATATGTCATTATGATCTAATAATTTATCAATTATGTTCTTATGTTTCCATCCACATAAAAATAAAAACATTGTCTGTGCATATGTGTTAACTATAACCTCCATGAAGCGATGTGATTTGTTTTTTCATCACTAAATCACATGGATGCTATGTATATAAATTTATAGAAAATTATTAATGTGATATTAATGAAATTATTATAATTACGGTATAATAAAATAATAATTAGATTCATTCCATACATTATCAATGAAAAATGAAAATGTTACACATGTTTACATGCGACCTACCGTCTCCATGATTATAAAATTGTTCATTTTTCATAACCAAAAATACACGGGTCTATTGAAAAGTATAATTGATGTATAAAATTCCTTATTTTTGCATGAATATAATTTTATATATGATGGAATTATTTTCATTTTTACTATACATATCATTTCAACTTCTTTTGGGACTCGAGTTCTGAATATTGACAAATGTGCCCGATGTGAACACAAATAATTAAGTAAATATTATAACATGATAATAAATATTATAAGAAAAAAATAAATATTAAATAGGTTCTGAATAAAGTAAAAAATTAATCAATGTTTCTTATTCAAGAAGTTAAATATTTTACGGATGATTGGATGTCAAGGAAAGAGACTTTTGTTATAAGCATATTTTAATGTTACTTGTTTAACTATTTTTAATAAATACAAGGTGAATGTTTTTTTAATTTATATGAAATGATCATATATTAAAACCATTATATGTATTTAATGTTTTGAGTCTTCCTTTACAATTTCACCATTTTATTTTTCAAATAATTTTGTTTCTTTTATAAGTGTGTGACTGAGTAAAAATGAAATGTGATTTAAAAGTGGAAATGTTATTTTTCTTCTATCGTTATTTTGTGTGTTATGATTATACTATATTTCATTGACATAAAAAATGAATATTTGTTGTTCTCTGATACACCATGGGTAAGTGAGCCTGTTATAGGACACTGATGCATTGGGTTATTAGATAAAGTTATACAATAGGGTTTCTCCTTAGAGATTGAGGGAATATACCATGGCAGGTATTCCAAATGAAACCATGAAGGGTAAATTCTATGTAGACAAGAATGATACAATGTAATAATTGTAAGGATGACACAAAATACCTTGTTTATTTATGTTTTCTATTTTATTATAGGAATCTTACAATTTCACGACATAATCTATAGAGATTTTGTTTTATGGGTGGAATGTTTATATTTGAGAAACTTATATCGTGGGATTGTCGTATTCATGGAATAAAGTTTTATTTACCAATTAATGTCACCTAATTATATTTTCTGTGGTCATACATTGTTTTAATTTTTTTTCATAGTGTATAAAGATTGGTAAGAGAAATTTGAAAGTTATGTTCAATATTGTGAAAATTTTCAATAAAAATGAAATCATGTTTTCTATTAAACGTTTTATATTATAAATTAAATGAGTACTTTTAAAATGATTATGAATTGATCCTAATGGGTTTTTATGTATGATATAAGGCCTAAATTTCTATTCAATAATCCTTAAAATATACATAATGTGAAATAAATTAATTTCTTGACATAACTCAACATTATATATTTTTTAGGCCGAGGTACTATAGTTGGTATCAAAGGTTTGTTTAGATAACATTAGCATTATGATATTGTCAATTGAATAATTTTAAAACATTATTACAATATTTTTAAGATCAAATTATATAGAATTTAAATATTACAATGTTGATTCATCTATTTTATATCCACTCAGAATGGATTTCAATATATGAAAGAGGGAAGTTGTGGTAGGAAGTTATCGGGAGGAGAATATCCTTCCCAATATATATCCTAATGTGGTCAAAATCAGAATGTAATAGTTTTTTTAAGTGATATATCAGTAGAAAAAAGTATATAAATGGTTTTTGAATCCATTCATGTGATCTTCTGGATCAGCCATAGGGGAATATTTAGTTTTGGGGCATTTTATAAGGAAAATCCACCACCATTTGGTTGATAAATTGACTCAGTGGTAGATAAAGTATAGATTGAGGCCTAGTAAAGTATTTTTGATGCCATGGGTGTTAAATATTTTAAAAGGATAGTCTTGATGTTAACCATTTTGAAGTTAAAGAAGATAAGTGGTGTTTAATGGCTATTAATATCAGGGAAATTTATAAGATTTGTGTTTTCTTAGTTGGATTAATTGAAAAAAAAATTATTGAGATTTTTTAAGGGTATTGTACGTATAATAGGAAACAATTCATGGAATTAATAGAGGAAGAAGATTTAGTGGCCACATATGAAGAAATATATACTCGAATAGAAAGGTACACTCCAAATTTCATCCAAGATCTTGACAATAAAATAAATCATTTTTAATTTTGATTAAATCCAAAATATCAAACAGAATTAGGTTCCCTTGAATTAAAAAGTTATGAAAATCATATTTGATTTGTACAGAAGGTAGAAATGGATTCCTTCGATGGAAATTTGTTAATTAAAGAAGATTATACAAATAGGTCAGGATGGAAAGTGAAGAGGAATAATTCATCCATGATTTTAGACGGTAAGAAAATTAAGATTAATGTTTTTGAGAATTGGTGTATAAAAACACACTAGAATGCCTATTGAAATATAGTATGTGCTTCTAATTTTGTAAAAGGGGAATAAGGATTATAACTATAATGAAAAATATTATGGTGATGATGGGAAAAAAATCCTACATATAGTCCGAAAATGGTTTTAAATGCAATGAGATTGATCATTATGAAAAAAGTTCCCAAAGAGGACCCAAAATGATTGGAATCTTCAATACTATAAGATGAAATGTGTAGTGAAATCTATTTCAACTAATATTGAAGATTTTGGGCCATCAAATGAAGTGGTATTAGGTACATTATTTGTCTATTCATATTATGTTAATGTGTTGTTTGATTCCTGTTCTACATATTCTTTCATATATGAGATATTATATGGTAAATGGGTAATTCCAACTCCAGAAATAAAAGAATAAATTATGGTAAAAACTTATGGGGAAACATTAAAGGGAAAAAGTAATTATAATAATCTTCATGCATTGGTCTGTTGAAAGAATTTACATATATTCCGTGTGGTTTTAAATCTTTTAGAGTGTGAAGTTACTCTATGTATGGATTTTCATCCCCTAACCCATACCAAGATAGTCTGTAGAGTTAAAGATGTTTCTTCTTGGAATGGTTTTCAGTTAGTGTACAATATTTAGGCCATTCCATTTATAACATATCATGATGATGATAAATTGTTAAAAATGGAATTTTTTTATCATTCAGATATTATTGAAAACAATGTAACTATTAAGATTAGTGACTTTCTAGTCATAAATGTGAATGTTGGTATTTTTTCGAATGATTTTACTAGTAGTATACTTTATCATGAAGTTGAATTTTCTGTTGACTTAGTTCTTAGTGCTAATCCAATTTATAAACCCCATTATATAATGTCTAAAATGGATCTTTTACAGTTGAAGAAGAAATTATAGGTGTTACTAGATAATGGTTTCATTCAACCAAGTACTACACCATGGGTTGCCCCTATCATTATTATTAAAAATAAAATATTCTTCCATGAGACTTTAAATTGATTATATAGCCTTCAATTACATCCCTACTAATAAAAATAATAATTTTACTCATATTGAAGATTTCATTATCATATCTAGGGAATATAAGAGTTTTTGAAGGTTGATCTGAGGTTGACATAACGTTATTTGAAATTAAATGAGGAATACATTAAACTAATGAGTTTTAGACTAGATATGGGCATTATGAATTTTTATTTATGCCTTTTGGGTTGACTAATGCACTGGTTATATTCATGGATATTATTAATAGTATAATTCATGTGTTCTTGGGTAATTTGTTTCTATATATAATGATGGAATTTTGGTATAATATAAAATGATATAATAAAATGAAATTTATTTAATGGTTGATTTGAAAAACTTAACAGAAAATAATCAATATTGGAAATTTAACAAATTATTATTTTTGTTGCCATAATTATTTTTATTTTGCAACATTTTTTCTAAAGAAATCATAACTGTTGAACCCTATATAAAAATTGTTTAAGAGTGTCCTAGACCTAACAATTTCATCAATATTTATTATTATATTAGATTAACATTATATTATATAAGATTGTTTGAAACCCTGTAATGGATATTTACACCACTGACTAAGTAAACTAAAAAAGTTTTAATTTTATATGGAAAAAATATGATTATTGTTTCAAGAATTGAATAGAATGTTGTGTAATCCTCCAGTTATGGACATACCTTTCTGAAATGATATATTTCTCATCTATAATGATTCTTTATTAAAAGGAATTTGTTATATCATAATTTTGACTGATCTGGTAATTTATTTTTCTTCATATCACTTGTAACCTCATGAGATAAATTACATTACAAATGATTTGGAAGTAGCTATTATTGTGTTTTCATTAAAAAATTGGTGGATTTATTTATAAATATTAAAGTCTGAAATATATATTGATAAAAATTGTTTGAATTATATATTCCATAATAATGAATTTTTCATGAGACATAGAATATGGATGGAACTAATCAAGGATTGTGAATTCAAGATTCATTACTATCATGGGAAAAGAAAAAAATGTGGACGATGTGTTTATTTATGAAATTAATTCTACGTAAACCTTCATACAATTGGAACATGATCCTTTGTTTAATGATTTGATGAATTTTTTCTTGAATGTTGATGGTGTTGTGAATTAATTTATTTTATTTTAGGTGTCAGTACAAAAGAATTTGTCTGATAGAATTAAGAAAGCATAGAAAGAATACTATAAGTCTCATAAATATAAATAATTCGTTCAAAATGGTATGATTCCTGAATTTATCATTTATTATTATTGTTTTTTATGATTTGGGAGGAGATTATTGTACCTTGTGATTCACAGTTGAAGAAAGTGTTGTTATGCGAGGCTCATAGTTGTCCTTTTTCACTTCATCCTAGATGCACTATGATGTTCACTGAGATTTGAGAGTCTGAATGGTGGGATGGAATGAAATAAGATAGTGTTGAATTTACCATGAAGTCTTCAACACGTCAATAAGTTAAAGTAGATTGGTAGTTTATTAAATGGATTCTTCATCCATTGAAACCTTCAGAGTCGAAGTGGGAAAAAATATAAACCTCATAGTGGCATTATTGAACAATTCTTAATATAAAAATGCGATATGAGTTATAATAGATTGGTTGAGTAAATATTATCATTTTCATCCTATTTGAGACACACTATCTCTAGATAAAATTTCATGGATATATCATAATGAGTGAGTAAGATTACATTGAGTAATTATATCGATAGTATTTGATCGTGATCACATGTCACTTTTTGGGAAGGGCCTTCAAAATATATTATTTAATGAATTAGATTTCAGTACATGATTTCATCCTCAATCAGATAGGTAGTAAGAAAAACCAATTCAATATTTGAAGGATATTATATGTGATTTTTCAATGTATTACAATTGAAGTTGGTATTAGCATGATTATTTGGTTGATTTTTTTAGAAAAATTTATTTAAGTATAAAAATGGAACCATTTTAAAAGTTATATGGAATGTTGTGTCAAATTACAGTATTTCATGATGAAGTTGGTGAAAGGATGTTGATAAGACCATAATTAGTTGTGAAAATGGATAATAAAGTTAAATTGATTTAGCAACACATGAGGATAGCTCATAGTGTGTAAAACAGTTATGCACATATTGGTGGAATGATCTTTATTCTGAGGCAAGTGATCATGTCTTTATTAATGTATTTCTTAAGATAAGTGTGATGTGTTTTAGAAGGGGGAATATAAGTACATGATTCATTGGAACTTATGAAATCCTAGAAATATTGGATCAGTTAACTATCTAGTGGTTTTTCCTCAACGTTTATCCCAGGTACATAATGTTTTTTATGGTTTAATGTTACAAAAGAATATTGTGGATCCATGTCATGTTTTGAGACTAAATGTAGTTCAGTTCGAAGATAATAATTTTTATATGGAACATCCAGCTTAGGTTATTGATCATCAAGAGAAATTGTTGTGGAATAAGGTGACTAACCAGTTTAAGATTTTGTGGAAAAACAATATGGCTAAAAACAAAACATGGGAAATGAAAATTCTATGAATGAACGGTATCCCCACATATCTAATAAGAGAATAAAATTTACAAGGAAATAATTTTAAAATGGAGTGAGTAGTATAAAAACCTAGGTAATTATTGAATAATAAATTTTTAGATATATCAGATATATAGTAAATAAAATATACACTACATTCCAAAGCATATATGATAAATATAATTTTATGGTTAAACAAATAATAACTCTAAAAAATAGTTTAATATCCATTTGATTGTGAACACATTTTAAATCTAGTTTTCGATATTTTTATAATTTATATTTAAAAAATGGACTTCTAATTTTAATGAATAGTTTCAAAATTTATGTTGGATGAATTTTTTTTATTTTTCTCATCAAATACATTTTTAACGAATATTGAAAATACTCCCTTTTAATTATAAACTATTTCTTCATCTAATATATTTATATATTAAGATTATCCATTCAATTGAGTTTAATTTATAATTAGATTAATTTATTATTAGTTAATCCAATTTTCATCATTGGAATCAATTTTATATTGAAATTGGATATAAAATCATTGTGATCTTGTGAAAGTTTTTACTTTATAACCCCATTTTCTCTCTCTATCAATAAGATTAATTTGAAAATAATTTTTTCCCAGAATGTGTTTTGAATTTTGAAAAAATGTCTTAAAATGTTTCTTAATTATTATTTTTTTGATTTAAAAGGAGAAACATTATTCTTAAAAAATATGTTTATTAACTTTAGTAATTATTTTTATTACCACGGGAAATGGTACATCGAATAATTAATTATAACAATAATTCTATAATTAATATAAAATCACTTTAACACATGTCCTTATTTCGTTTGAACAATTATTTTCTACTGAATTCATCATCAGGATGAAATTATTTTCTTTGGATTCCTCTTGGGTGTGATTAATAGTTTTATAATATTATAATAAATGGGAATGATATTAATTCCACATAACTTTCTTTACAAGTAATGTTTTTTTAATATGGTGTTATACATGGTATAACTTAATCTATAAATATTATTTAGAAATATAAAATATTTACCTAATTCATGATAATTTATTTATAATTTTTGTTTAAAAAATAATTAAATTAAATTGCGACATAGCGATTATGTAGTAATTGATTCACTAATGAAAGGTTCAAGTAAATGATATTATAAATATTAGAATAAATATTATATGACATAAATTATTCAATATATTAATTTTATGGAATCATTTGAGATGTTAGGTATATTTAAATTTAGTTGTTTCTTAGATATATAGTTTTTATGATTTTTTTTTAAAAAACCAAGAAATGAATAGTATCAAAATGGACACTACAGGTATTTTAAAATATAAAATATTTTACTAAATGCTAAAAAATTATAAATTCAACAATTTCCTCCAAATTATTTTTATATGTCAAAAAATGTCATCATTGTCTCATTTAATGTTCTTTTATAAGTTTATAGTAATTATAATAACTGTTAAAATAATGATTTCATGATATCACAGTTATATTTAATAAGGGTAAAAAAATAGATAAGGATTAAAAAAATATACAAAAAATGTATAATTTTCATTATATGGTTTTATTTATACCCAGTCACATCTTATATTCTAGATAAACCACATTTGAACCATTTAGAATTGAGAAATAATTTATATTAATTTATTATGTTGAATATTTCTAAGAGTACACCTCCCCTCTCTTATAAATGGGGATTACTTATTAACATATTTTCAAATTTAAAAACAATTATGGATCAAAACATATCTTCAACAATATGTTAATTTAATATCTCCCCACATTATATATTCCTTGGTTTTGGTATAATACTTTCCTTGGAGGAGTTATAGTGTTAATCAATGGAGTTTGTCCAAAGGAAGGGTTTCATTTTTAAGTGCTTTTGTTTTGTTTCTCCATCCACTTCCTTAAAATATTCTTCAAACATGATGAAATAATAACTAAATTAAAGACAATATACTATGATTTAATTATATTAATATCATCACTTAAATGCTTCTCCAATTACATCAAATTGGAAATGAATTATTCATTCGTGTGTACGGCAAACTACCACTTTGTGAATGAAAACAATTTATTTTCCCTCACCATCTCCCAATACTGGTTGAAAAGATAGAATTAATGATTATATATGGTATTCATGACATATTTATAATTACTACATAAAAATATATAGATAATTTTATTACCTTATCATGCACATAAAAATGATAAAGTTTTTCGTGCGTACAAGTTAACTATCACCTCCATGAAGCAATGGGATTCATTTTTATTCACCACATCACTTGGATGGTATATATATGTATATTTATGTTATTAATCATATATTAATGATATTATTATCATTTAGTAATGTTAAAATAATAATTACCACATTTCCATAAATAATTAATCATGAATGGAAACGTTACTAAGGTATACGTACGACGTACCGTCTCCATGAATATAAAGTTATTTATTTATCATAACCATAATAAATGGTTTGATATAAACAAGATTATGTATTAATGTTATTATTATTTCATGAATATAATTCTTTAGATTATGAAATTATGTCCATTTTGACATTATATATTATTTGAAAGACATTTTGGTCTCGAGTACACCATATCTACAAAGTGAATGATGTGAAAAAAAATAATTAAGAAATTGTTATAACATGATAATAAGTCATTTAAAAGTAATAATAATAATTAAAATGTTCTAAAGAAAGTAAATAATTCACCATTTTTTATTATTCAGGAAGATAAATATTTTACATGATGATTCAGACTCATGTAAAGGGACTTTTGTTTAAAAAACATGGTTAATGAATACTGTTTCAACTATTTTTACAAAAGAAAAATGGATTCTTTATGTTTAAAATATATAACACAATCACATTTTACCTATATTTTATATCATTAATGTTGTAACAATTCCTTAAAAAATGTTCCTTTTTATTTTCAAATAAGGTGTTTTCATTTTTGAGTGAGCGGCTCTATAAAAATTAAATGTTATTTAAAAATAGGAATGTTATTTTTTCATTTATTCTGGTTTTTTATTTTATGATAATATTTATGTTCTAGGTAATATTTTATGAATATGAGTGATTCTATGAAAAAACATGGATGGGTGAGCTATTGAAATCTCTTTAATAGATTGGTTAACGATATATAGTTAATGGTTAGGGTTTCTCCTCTTATATTTAAGAAATATACCATGGTGTGTATTCCAAATGTAACCATTAAGGTTACTCCCTATTTAGCCTTGAAATAAAAAATATAAGAATGATATGGATAAAACATCTTAGATTTGTGTTTTTAATTTCTTATGGTGTTTTTAATGAATCTCATTATTTCATGATGTAATATAAGAGCTTATATTTCATGGGGGAAAGTATGACATTGTGAAAAAAATTTCATGGGATTAACGTTTTCATTGAATTAATTTTTGTTTCCTTTTTTTGTTCCTTATATATATATTTTTCTCTCATCCCAGGTCATAAAATCTTTTTCATAGTGTATAAGGGTGGTTATGATAAATTAGGAACTCATATTTAATTTTATGAATATTTTTCTTGAAAAAAAAGCATGTTTTCATTTAAAACTTTTATATTATAAAGGAAATTAAAAATATTTAGAAGTGTCCAATTTATACATTATAGTTTATTTATGTATGTTATATTTCCTGATTCCCTAAAACTATAAAACTGAAAATATCCTCAATTTAAAATAATGTGAATTATTTAATTCACTCGATAATATTTAATTTTTAAGGCAAGAACCTTATACCATTGAATCATGTCGAGATCTTTTTTTGAAAATATATATTTTAAGATTTTATGATCCATTTATATATCACATATTTTTTATAGATAGAATTTCTCCATTTCTTCAAAGAAATGATGAAAAAGACCAAATCAATATCATGATTCATATAATTATGTTCTTGAATCCTTAGATTATTTGATGCATATAAAATATCATTATATTTTACATTATGATATAACCAAGTCCTTTATTCAATGTATCACTATATATCCAAAACAAATCATCTTTATATGGTAGAGTAAAAATCATACCATTTACCAATATCCTCTTTAGTTAATGAAATCATTCTTTGCATTCCATTTCAAAATAAACTTAAAACCATTACCTTTAATCTTCGTTAATAGGTTCGATAATTAGGAAAATTTAGGAATGAATCATCAATAGCAACCTAATAATCCAATGAAAATATGCACTTCATTTATTTTCATTTGTATAAGTCATTCTCTAAAATCATTTTCCTTTATAGGATAAACTAATATTCAATCCTTATATACAATATAGATAGGAAGATAATATTCTTGAATCTAGAATTCAAACATACTATATTTTAATATTGATCATTCATGAAAACATTCTTAGGAATAAGCTTTAGGTGATTCTCATAGTCCGCAATTATTTTAGAATACACCAAAATATCATCAAATTAATACCACAAAAACATAATCATGATATTTCATGAATATACCATGATTAAGTGCATAAAAAGAGTGAATTATGCTATCTAATTTAAATTAATATTAACATATAATGTTTTTACCTTATTTGAAAATCATCCCCCGGAATGTATTTCTACGTATACTAGAAATTGATGATACCCAGAATAAAGCTCCATATTTGAAAAACTATTAGGCACTATGAAGTAGATCAAACAAGACATCAGTGAGAGTAAGATTATACTTTTTCATTATCATATTGGAATTTAATTCCATTTAATCAATGAATAGCCTCATGGATTCATCTTTTTTTCTAAATTAATTTAACATGGGATCGTCATGGTGAAACACTATGGTGAATACATACCCTATCACCTAAATCCTATTATTATATATTTAACTCCAATAATTCAAATGTGTCCATTATATAGGGAGTATATAATATTCTCCTTGAATCATGGATTAAATCATAGGAAAACTAAACTATAATTTGTGGTGGAAGTCTAGGTAATTTCTTATGAAATACAACAATGTATTAATTTACCGTAGTTATATCCTCAATTTGAACATTATTTTATCCTTCCAAATATTTTAGTTTCTCTTCTTCCCTATGAATCTCATTCAATATCATTACTGAGGGTTGATATACATATGTCTCAAATGATGAAGTATATACTTTAATGATAAATAATTATACATCTTAATTAAAAAATTGTAATTTACCTTTTCTTGAAATAATATTTTCAATAATATTTTGATCGAATGTTGATACAAATGTTTATATGAAAGTTAATCATTGGTATGATAACAAAGAAAACAAATAATGTATCGTTTTTGTGTCATATTGGGGACGGATTAACATATCTTCATTGCAGTGTAAATTCCCCCAATAGTTTTAGAAGACAACACTCCTCTAAAATTAAAATGGAAATATTCAATTTTCTTAGACATGTGGGTATATATAAATGAGTGTTAGGGTCCAGAATAAAATAAATCATTTTAAAAATATGAATATAAGACTAAAAACCTTCAACTACCTCATTGGGTGCTTCTACCTCAGCTATAATGATCATATAATCATGGAATTATACTCTTGGTATCTTTTACAGTGGATATACATGACACATTGGACATTGGTGTGAATAATTACTTATTTATTTCAAGATAAAACTATAGAAATCATATAACGATTTCTTCCCCTTACATTAATTATATGAATTCCCATTATCTGTAACCTTATAAGACACTTCAATTACATTTAGGAACATCTAATTATATTTCATTCCACAATTAATTCAAGCTATAAATTTCTTCATTCAATTAATATTATTTGATACATCACCTTTTTCGTAGAGTTATGATGAGAAATTATTTTACTAATTTTTCTTTAATATGTATGATCTATAAAATTCCATTCCAACATAATGATCCATAATTAAATTTCATCATATAAATAGAATATATTAGATACCAAATCCATTTAGAAACAAGGATTAAGAGATTAAATGAAATGGACATTCTTATAGTCCATGTTGTGTAGGTAATCCATAATATACATAGGTATAATTTTAATGGTAGCTTAAAAATTTTCAAAACATTCTTCTTCCTTTTCATTCAATCTATTAAGCAAACTCTTCCTATAGTTTTGTTTTTCATGAGGAAAATATTTTTGTAAGGATGTCTACTTACAATATTTGCATCAAATGAGTTATATTTCCTCTTTCTCCCTAGTATTCTAGAATAATGACCACCATTAATTAGAATCATATTTGATATAATAATCTATTAGTGTAAAATTTTAATTTTTAGTAGATCCCAATTACCTAAATGTATTCTTTAGATATTTAGTCTATTTATCAACAACTATTATTTAATTTTTTCCACTAAATAATGGGTGATTCTATCAGATAAATAAATCCAACATATGATAATATCACAATAGAATTTTTTTCTATCAGGGAATGTTTAGTTTTATAACCTGATTTGGATACCCAAATATAGCCATAATTTTCCCAGTTCCATTGTGGGCCATGTTTTTTTACTAAAAAGGGGAATCTCTATATATTCCATGACTATCGATACCCTTATTCCTTCTAGGCATCACTTCTAAGCAACGGAATATAATATATTAACTCATTGAACATTGAATTACATAAAATAGTATATAAATTTAAATATAGTGTAACAAAATACCTAGATTTAAATTTTTTTTAAATCTCATTATTATTAACTTTGTTTCACTGGGGATATCTTTATTTTCAAATTCATCATGTTTGTTTGTAAAAAATTTAAAATAATCCTAAGTATAAACTTTGGTAATGTCAATAAAAATGGACAATATGTCATGTTTTCATACACTTGTACTACTAACACAATTATACCAATTCACCCTTTTAGATTTATTACCCTAAGGTAGCGATAAGAAAAAACCATGGTCACTCATAGTATTAATACAAATATGTATTTTTGGAAAATAGACGAAATATATTCCTTAAAAACATTAGGATGTTCTTATAAAATTATCCTCATTTTATATCATAGTTTTATTCTCTATAATATATGTTTTCCTTAATCTAGTTCTCATGATTTTTACTTAACTTTTTCTCATACCAACTATAACAACCCCAACCACTATCACCCAGATCCCTACCGTAAATTTATTATATGGGAATACATATAATGGGTTATATGTAGATTTATTGATCAATTTAGATGTTATTGATATGTATATAATTAAATGGTACCCAATATACATTGTTAGTAAAATATAAAATAAAACAATATAAAATAAACCACATCCTTGAAAACTTAGTCATTATTTTCATCTTCATATCCTTTAGAAATGAAACAATATGAGGGTGAGATTAAATTCTCATTAAGGTGTAAATTCATTGAAATATACCGGGATTCAATAAATTCAAATCAATGTATAATTGTAAATTATATAACATGCATTCCATTTAAATATATTTAAAATTTTAATATAAAATGAATTATCAATATATAAGGGTAAATACCAGAAAACACTTTTCATTTAATCAATAAACCGAGAATAAAATTCTTTCATAGGTAATATCATTGTGAAAATATCCCATATATTGATAAATTAATTCATATTGAATGAAATGTGTAATTTTTAGGAATTATATTTCAGGCACATGATACATCTACCATCATGACCTTTTATTATATAGTTTAATGTACATATAGAATCCATTTATTTTATCCAACATAAAATTTCACATTAGACATGAAGATGCATAGAGGGGTTTTATAATATCAGGAACCCCCAAAACTGTAGTCCAAAATCATTCATCATATATTCAAAGTCAATTTAATTCACAAATCATTATTATTTATCAAAAAAATTCATACTTAGTAAAGGATATGAATGAATCAATATCTCCCTGGTTAAACAAATAACATTCAATGTAAACACAATATGTTGAAATTTTATATCAATCAGGAAGTAATTATATCAATAATATAATAATGTTTATATTTAAGAGAAATTAAAATTTAAGTAACAATTATCATAAGAAAGTGACTTTTTTAGATAAATTAAAAATCATAAAATAATATCATATTGTAAATTACCACTCTACATCGTAATTTAACATTAAATCACCCTTGGATGAAATGATTCAAATTTTTACTGAACATATCATGACTTATTACTGAATCAGGATATTACAAGTCAATGGGGAAGTATATATGCTATATAAAAGTGAATTGGTTTATAATAAAAAAATAAGTCTTAATGGAATGTAATTTGAGAAGAAGATCCCTTAACATGTTTTCATGTAGTTGTACATGGTATATCCTCATATATAATTCATCATATAATGTTATTAAATTTTAATATATCCATTCTAATATATCTAAATTATATATAATCATATCATCACATTTTGCCACCCGTTTGATACTAATATTTCATTATTTTCTATGTTTTCGGTGATAATCACATTGTTTATTCATTCTTGTTTTATAATAGATGTTATAGTTTTTTTTAATATTATATCTTTACATAACCTCCAAAATAATATTCATGAAATAATTAACCCATGTTTACATTAATTATAATTTTAAGACAACTGATGAAAGATTGTTTTGGATAAATAAATTATATTATGATCATGGATATGGTATGGAATATGTACCCATGAGTAACGTTTCCATTTTCAACGATTGTTATAGAATAAAAGAAATAAATAAATTGAATTTATATAATGATAATAAAATCATAAAAACTATATAATTTATTTAATATAATTTTATATTTCATCTATTTATGTTGGTTATTAGTATATATTTACATCGTTTTGTGATTGTGGTAGTCTACAAGTTCATGAACGACATAATCATCATTCATTGAGTGAAAATATAAGAATAAAAATGATATATATTACACATTCATGATGATAAAAATTTTATTATTATTATAATAATTTCATTTATATCATATTTAATAATTAACTTTATTCTTATCATTTTACGTGAAAATATTAGTGAAAGAAGAATCACATCGCTTCACAGGGTGGTAGTTCATAGTACACACAACTGATGTTATCGTATCCCCTAAAAAATATGAAGTAAAAAAAGGATTTTTATGATACAATTAATAGTGATGAATAATTATTTTATAAATTATATATATATACTTTATATCTATCATCATAACCAATCAAGAAATATGGGAATGGAAAAAACCAAAGATACTATTTCACAAGGTGGTAGTCCACTGTACACTTAAACAACTATTTTGTAACACATTTGATGGAAATAGAGATAGATGTATGTATTTAAATTTTTATTAACCCACCATATTATTTTTATGATAATAATATTTTTATATTATCTTGTTTTAATAATAATTTATTAATTTCTAGAAGTAAATAATCTAAAATCTATGGGTTAAGAATGTTACCACTTCTTCATTTTTCCTCCATATATTTGAAAAAAAAATCCAAGATTGTATTTTGTTTCATCCAAAAATATGGATCATATAATAAGAGGATGGAATTTTGTATGTTATTTCATAAAATATTGGCTAAACCAAATAAGTTTGAATATGTAATTAATAGAGGATAAATGGTGTCCTTCTATTGCTGAGGTGAGTTCCACACTAGTATATATTTGAAATGATTCAATCATAACCCCATTTTATCATTACAAAGCCCAGAAAATTGGTACTTATTTAACCAACTTGATATAATGTATAAATAAGGATATAAATTTTTTTTCTTATAAGTCATTAAGTAATTTTGACCTCTATATTCTTTTTTATCCCCTAGTAATTCTATTTTTACCATGTCCGTGATAATTGTTGTTTTCTATTTTCACTATTTATATTGGTCAACAACTATGATGAATGTATTAGAAATTATAACTATTATTATTAAATATATTTAATCAATTATTCCATATTAAATTAACACTAGTTATAAAGTATTATTTAAAATTAATTCGATAAATGCTATGAGAAAACAGGTTTTTAAATATACTAATGTAAACTTTTTTATATGTTTTTATATCAAAATTCAATATGAAAATTATTATAATTAAATAAAAATGATTAATTGATATATAATTAAAAAATTACATTAAATTTGATACCAAATATAATTTAACATTATTGATAATTTAAATAAAAATGCAGTTTTCAATTAGAATTCCGCATTTTATATATTCATGAAAATGAAACTTTTCAGAAAAATTAAAACGTTTTACCCCGATATAAATATACCATTAAAATTATAAATTTTTTTTTAAATACATTTTCTGAAATTATTAATAATTAATTTGAAATCATATGAGGAATGTTTTATTAGACCATAATTTAAAAATGAATAGATTTTTCTAGAAAAAGGGTACTTTTTATTTTAAATGAATATTTTTTTATAATCAATAAATTTCCATAATTGTAATAATTTAGTTAGTTATATTAATAAACACTAATTTTTGAATGTATTTTATTGATAAATGTATATGATGATTCCCAATTCTCATTAATATATCCTATAAGTGAGTGATTTCATTACAATTATTTTTACACCACATATAATATAATCTTCTCGGACATTTTTTGAAAAAGAAAAAATTGAATTATATAAAAAATCATGAAATGTTTTTTCATCATATCATAGAGTGTAGGAAAAATATTTATTTGACTAATGATAACCAAAGAGATATGGCATATGGTTTATAATTTATTTGATGAATATTTATATGATTATGAACTTATACAGTAAATTGATAGAGAAAATGTTTAATGTGTCTGACTTGTTGATGTTGTGATGATATATTACTATTTCACATGACCAATGAGATAGATTGTCACATCAAGGTATCTGGATTAAATATAAAATATTTAGTCATAAAAAACGAATAAAAAGTTTCCTAATAGGTTTTACCGTAAAATATCTATGCTGGATGAATATAAAGACTTATCTATTAATGAAATTGTAATAAACTCATCAGTTATAAGATAAGGAAACTTATTGTCTTTAATTTAAATATAATATAATAATTCAAATATAAATCTATATATGTTTAAAATCTCATCGAAAATAATATTAAATTAATATCAAACACAAAAGATGAGGCAAAAGTTGTTAAAGAGTATAAAATAAACATATATATAATTTAAAAACATTAAAAGGGGAAATGGGAAATACAAATGTATGATTTATCAATAGTTATTTAATTATGGGGTAATTATATGCTTTTCATTATTGAATTTTTTTGGAACTAATTTTTGTTGTATAGTGGAAAACCACTCCAAAAGTGAATATTGAAAATCCCAGAAAAACAAATTCTCAAGAAAAATATGTCTTTAAAATTATTTACAAATAATTTTTTGTCTGGAAAATAAGTAGATAAAGATTAATTGCAATTATGTGTATTGGAAAATACATATACCACTCAAAAACTCATGACCATAATTGATTATATTGAAAATAATTATTTTATTCTTTTTCGGATAAGGAGAAAAAAGAAAGAAAAATGAATATATTATAAAATATGATCTTGACGCATCTTCTCTAAAAACACAAAACTCATGAAAATAAACAATCAACCAATCAAGGAGAAAAGAAATTAATATCATATAGAGAATGATATTTCTTATAATATAAAAAACCAATATGTAATAATTTCGAAACATGATATTGTATTGAAATATAATGATGAGCACCTTGTTTGTAATGAGTAAGATTTATATGAGGCATAGTTTATGGGTCATAAATATGAAACCACCTTTAAGATAATGAGATAATATTTTAATAAATATGAAGATATTAATGATTAATCTTCCAAAGACAATATGAAAACTAGTCTAAATAAGAAGTTACATTTTGTTATTTCTTATTATTATGATAATGAATCTAGTTAATTTAGTGTTATAAGATTCTTAATACAAAGCATAAGTGTATAGGATGAAGAATATTGTAAAATATAAATAATTATATTAGATAAAATTGAAGTAAAATGACATTATGTAACGACCCAAGCTTTCTTTAATGGAAATCCCTCTTGATCTAATTAAATGCTTCTTTATGTAAATTGTTTAAATAAAATGTCAATTTCTTTGGTTTTATGATAAGAATTGTGACCATTGCTAAAATAGACATTGAACATTTATCACCTGATTTGTATAAATATAGGGCTTTAACAAAACCAATTTCCTTAGACAAAGGAAGTCATAGCCTCGTCCAGTAGACATGCCCCATACGACACTCATTTGTCAGATCTTGGAAAGGAGGTAGCATTATTGGGCTTCACTCTTGACCAATCCCAAGATGATATTGAATATGTTAATATTGAGCAGGACCGCCTACGAGTGAAATAGAAGTTGATAGAGATTTCCACCTGAGCAATGTTATCCAATCCACCCCAAGAGTCTGTCACCATAGCACACCTTACTATTCAGTATTATATGGGTGTTATAAGGGGTTATGTAACAAGACCTTAGTACTATGATTATGTACATTATTTTTTTAATATAATAATGATTATACTTTCAATTTATTATTGTTACCTTGTAAATAGTTTTTCTTTTTAAAAGCACAAATAGTATTTTTAGTTAATGTTTAAATAAGAAATATATTTTGATGTATTAATGGATTTTTAAATTATATTATATTTTAATAAAATATTTTTAATTTTATTAAAATATTTTTTATTAAATATAAATGACCGTATAAGTTTATGAATTCAATTGTAATTTTATTAAGGTTTGAAAGCCATTTTTGTCAAAACCTTTGAATTTTTGATAAATGGTGGTTTTTATTTTAATAGAGAAAATTAAAATATTTAGAAAATTATTTAGATAAAATAAATATTATTTCTGGAATCAGGATGTCGAAATTATCCAATGGTAAATTTTTCATAATTTTCGGAGACAGTCAAATTTTTGGGTAAAAATTAAATACAGTTTAAATATATAATGTGTTTTATGACATCATAATGACCCAATAGGGATGTAATAAAATACTATAATCTTTATTTTAATCCAATATATGTTTTACCATTAAAATAATGTGTTTTCTGGTTTGTTCAACTTATTTTACAAATCATTAATGGACCCTTCAAGTCTTATAAAACATCTTGTCTTTTTAAATTTTTTTCCTTAGGAGTGTGACTCACCTCCACATATGCAACCCCATTATTTTAATAAGTGTGGACTTTTTCCTTATAAAATATTTTTTTACACTTCCATTTTCCAAAAACTGTGGACAAAAACCATAGGATGGTTTGTGGTTTGGATTAGTTTAATGTGAGCTATCCCAAACCTAAATAATAATGAATTCCCTCACCTTTCCTATATAAACCCACCCATGATCTCACTTTATCCTCACTCAAAGACTTTTTATTTCTTCCAACATCTTACCTACTCTCTATATAATCCTACCAATGTTCCCTAATCTCCCAATAATCCTCCCTCAGGCCCCTCTCAAGCCTTTGGATGCACAATTCCAAGTAAGGGTTTTTCTTCCTTTCTCATTTTGGCCAAATTTCGTAATGTTGTTATTCCCTTTTAATTTAAATTATAAATGTTGGTGTATGTTTTTACAACTCCCCTGTACTATACTTTTTATGTTTGAATTATGGGAGACCCCTTTCCCTTTCATTAAATGCCTCCCATGTACACCCGTTACAATGGAGAAATTCCGAAAGAAATTTATCCCTCTTCTTTTACATTCAAGAAATTAATTTGTATCATTACTCTAAATTCCATTAAAATTGTTGGTACATGTATAAATATTACCCCCTTAAAGTCCATTTCATTTATATATGATGAGACACCCCTTTCTCTCTCATCAACCATTTTTATTAATTCTTACGTCACGCCGTTACGCTGCCGAAATTGCACCAATTTTCTAAGGCAATGTCATTGTGTAGTGAAAACCATTCCCTTTTCCCTATCAAGGGTATTCTCATTTATGTACAATTATATATTGATTATAAATTCCCTTTTATGAATTCCACATTCCTTTATTGTGGAATCAATGATTATTTTTTATGAATCCTTGTTATATGATCCATGTGGCACACTTATGCATGAAATGAAATGTCTTAGTAGGGTGCCCCCTTTATAGAGCTCCATTGCATTGGGTAAAGTATAGTATCATGATAGGTCTTGTGCAATGGGTGTTTACTCATGCTAATTCAAGTGCAATGATGTTTTACTTATTCTTCATGTGCCATGAGTATTTACTCATACTCCATGTGCAATGAGCCTTACCTCATGGTAATTCCATGTTAAGTGTTGTTGCCACATTTCCATGTTATCATTATCATGATTTATCATGCCTTTATGTTTATGCTTCTCTAGTTATCTATTGATATTCAAATTATATAACATGTATTTTATTCCTCATTTTATTCTATGATTATTCCATTTCTAGGATTTATAGCTCACCCTTTTCTTATGCATGTCCTCAGGTTATCTATGAGTATGCATATCTAGATCAGATGATTTAGTCTAAGGAGGAAACCATCCTAGAATACAAGCCTATTATGAGAAAATTCACTGATGTGTTTCCCAAGGAACTTCCTGTTCATCATCCTAGAAGAGATATTGAATTCTCAATAGATCTTATACATGGTGCGTTGCCAATATCCAAGAATCTGTATAGAATGGATATTGTGGAGCTTAAGAAGATGAAGAAACAACTACAGTAGAATCTGGATAAAGGGTTTATACGCCAATGTGCTTCACCATGGGGTCCACCAGTCCTCTTCATCAATATGAAGAATGGTTCAATGTGCCTTTTATCGATTATCGTGAGCTCAACAAAATCACGATAAAGAACAAGTATCCTCTCCCATGAATTGATGACTTGTTCGATCAGTTGTGTGGATCACAATACTTCTCCAAGGGGGATTTGCGGTCATAATATTATCAAATAAGGGTGAAGAAGGAAGATATCCTTGAGACATTTTTTCATACAAGATACGGGCACTATTAATTTATAGTAATGCCTTTCGGACTCACTAATTCTCCAGGAATCTTCATGGACTTGATGAATAGAGTCTTTAAGGATTTCCATGACAAATTTTTGGTAGTATTTATATATGATATTTTGAAATACTCCAAAACCAAGTAGGATCATGAGGAGTATCTGAGAACTGTACTAGAGACCTTGCAGAAGGAGAAGCTCTATGCAAAGTACAACAAGTGTCATTTCTGGTTGATGGAGGTCTCATTCTTGGGCCATATCATCACAAGAAATGGGATATCTTTGGATCCATCCAAAACAGATGTAATTGAGGGGTGGATGAGGTGAACATCAATAACGGATATTTGGAGCTTCTTGAGGTGAGCTGTATATTATTAACGATTTGTGAGAAATTTCTCATGACTGTCCAGCACTCTTACCATGCTAACTCGTAAGGGAGTAAATTTTTCTTAGAGTGATGAATGTGAAGAAATATTCAAGGAGTTAAAAAAAGGCTTATTCACCTTTCTGTTTTGGAAGAGTCTTCAACATTCTCTGAATACTGAACTAAACTTCAGTACGGCCTATCATCCTCAAAATGATGGCCAATCTGAGTGTACTATCCAAACACTTGAGGAAATATTGAGAGAGTTCTCAATGGATTTAAAAGAGGATGAGATCAACATATTCTTTTTGTTGAGATCTCTTATAATAATAGTTTCCACTCAATAATCCAAATGGCACCATATGAATCCCTTTATCGGAAAAGGTACAGAACACTGATGTTTTGGGATGAGGTCGGTGAGCGTAAGCTGCTTAGACTAGAAATGGTCGAAGAAATGGTGGAGAAGGTGAAAAACATTTAGCAACAGATCAAGGTAGTACAGAGTCGATAGAAGTGTTATGCAGATGACCGTCGATGAAACCTTGAGTTTAAAGTTGGTGACATGGTATTTCTATGCATCTCTATGTGGAAGTAGGTCATGAGGTTCAGAAAGAAAGGGATATAAGTCCAAGGTACATTGTCCCCTTTGATATTCTTGATCATGTCAGGGTTGTGGCCTATTGACTAGCACTTCCACCTACCATGGCCGAATTACATGATGCCTTTCATGTATCCCTCTCAAGGAAGTTCATACAGGACCCTTCAAATGTACTCTTTTCATAGGTGGTACAGTTAGAGGATGAACTTTCTTATGAGAAGAAACCATTGAAGATCTTAGATCGTAGAGAAAAGGTTCTATGAAATAAGACAATTCCCCTCATCATGGTGTTGTGTCGAAACCACAAGTTTGAAGTAGCAACGTTGGAATTGGGGGAAATGATGAAGCAGAGTTACCCATATCTGTTTTAGTGTGGGAAAGGGAAATTTTGAGGGAAAATTTTTTTAAGGGGGGAATATTGTAACGACCCAAACATTCATTAATGGAATTCCTTATTGACCTAATTAAATTCCTCTTTATGTAAAATTTTTATATAAAATGTCAACATATTTAGCTTAATGTTATGAATTGTGACTGTTGCTAATATAGTCGTTGAACAATGATCACCTAATTAGTGTAAATATAGGGCTTTAACAAAACCCATTTACTCAAACAAAGGAAGCTATGGCCTCATCCAGTAGACATGCCCCATACGAATCCCATTTATCAAAGCTCAGAAAGGAGGTGGAATCAGTTGGATTCACTCTTGACCAAGCCCAAGATGAGCTTGAATATGTTAAGCTCGAGTGGGACCGCCTATGAGAGAACTGAAAGTTGATAGATATTACCACCTGTTGAATGCTATCCAAGCCACCCCAAGAGTCGGTCACCATCGCACACCTTACTCTTCAGTCTTATGCGAGTGTTATAAGGGGTTATGAAACAGGACCCTAGTAATATGGTTATGTACATTATTTTTTTATATAATAATGTATATGTATTCATTTTATTATTGTTTCCTTGTAAATAGTTTTTCTTTTTCAAATAATAAATAGTATTGTTAGTTAATGTTCAACTAAGAAATATATTTTGATGAATTAATTGATTTTTTATTTAAATAATATTTTAATGAAATATTATTATTTTCATTAAAATAATTTTCCTTCAGTATAAATGAACGTATAATTTTGTAAATGCTATTATAATATTTATTAAGGTTTGAAATCCATTTTTGTAAAAACCTAAGAATTTTCGATAAATGATGGTTTTTTTAAAGTGAAAATTAACATATTTAGAAAATTATTTAGATATAATAAATATTATTTCTGGAATTGGGATGTCAAAATTATCAAATGGTGAATCTTTCATAATTTTCTGATACAGTCAAATTTTTGGATAAAAATTAAATACCGTTTATATATATATATAATGTGTTTTATGACATCATAGTGACCCAATAGTGATGTAATAAAAAACTATAAGCTTTATTTTAGGGAAATTTATATTTTACCATTAAAATAATTTGGTTTTTTGGTTTTTTTTACTTATTTTACAAAGAAATAATGGACCCTTCATGACTTATTAAACATCTTGTCTTTTTAAATTGTTTTCCTTAGGAGTGTGACTCACCTCCGCATATGAAACCCCATTATTTTAAGAATTTTGGACTTTGGACATATAAAATATCATGTTCTGAATCCCTTTTCCAAAAAACATGGGCAAAAACCATGGGCTGGTTTGTGGTTTGGATTATTTTAATGTGAGGTGTCCCAAACATAAATAATAAAGAATTCTCTCACCTTTCCAATATAATCCCACCCAAGATCCCACTTCCTCCACACTCAAATACTTTGTATTTCGTCCAACCTCTGCCATACTCTTCCAAGAGTCCTCCCAAGTTTCCCCAAGCTCCCAATAA
This sequence comes from Viscum album, assembly GCA_963277665.1. Lineage (NCBI taxonomy): Eukaryota > Viridiplantae > Streptophyta > Magnoliopsida > Santalales > Viscaceae > Viscum > Viscum album. The sequence continues at coordinate 1,811,201,176 of OY728129.1, read as the reverse complement.
GCCTCTCTCAAGCCTCTCTCAAGCCTTTGGAAGCACACTTCCATGTAAGACTTTTTCTTCCTTTCTCATTTCTTTCTAATTTACTTAATGATGTTATGACCTTTTAATTTAAATTATAAATATTGGGGTATGTTATCTAACCACCCCCGTACTACCCTATTTTTGTTTTAATGATGGGAGACCCCTTTCTATCTCATTAAATTCCTCCCATGTACACCTGTTACTATGCTGAAATTCCGAAATAAATTTCTCTCTCTTGTTTTATATTCAAGAAATTCATTTGTATCATGACTCTAAATTCCATTAAAATTGTTGGGACATGTATCCATATGACCCCCTTACTGTCCATTTTATTTACATATGATGAGATGCCCTTTTTTATCTCATCATCCATTTTTATGAATTCTTTCATCACGACGTTACGCAGCCGAAATTGCACAAGTTTTCTATGCCAATGTCATTGTGTCGTGAAAACCATGTCCATTTCTCTATCAAGGGTATTCACAATTATGCACATTTACTTATTTATTATAAATTTCAATGTATGAATTACACATTTCTTTATCGTGGAATATATTATTATGTTTTATGAATCCATGTTATATGATCCATGTGGCACACTTATGCATGAAATGAAATGTTTATGAAGGGTGTGCCCTTACAGCACTCCAATGAATTGGGTAAAGTATAGTACCATGATACGTCATGTACAATGGAGTTTTACTCATCCAAATTCAAGTGCAACGAGGTTTTAATTGAGCTTCATGGGCAGTGATGATTTACTCATGCTCCATGTTCAATGAGCCTTAGCTGAAGCTAATTCCATGTTAAGTGTTGTTGCCACATTTCCATGTTATAATTATCATTATTTATCATGATTTTATTTTTAGGATTCTCTTGTGCTCTATTGATATGCCTATTGTGTAACACCCCAGGTAAATAAAGAATATGAAATTTTCATATTTATCCATATTTGTGAATAAAATATTAATATGACTTTAAAGGGGACTCTATGCTCGATGGCGTACCCAACACGCAACAGCGGGTTCCTTGGGAATCTTACGTTGCACTCTAATAATAAAATAATATTATTTTAAATGGTAGTTAACATGTATCCATTGTATTGGTGGGAATGTATAGAAATAACTAAAACATGATTATATATGTTTTTTAAATGTTTTTACATTTATCCAAAAAAGGATAGAGGCTTAAAATACAGAAAGAATTCAATTTTAGGCGTATATGCCCTAGTTTTCACTAAAGGTTCACTTATCACCTTTTGATGTTGAACCATCATTAAATATAGTTTTTTCACTCTTAAACATTCTTTTGGACCAAATAAAACTCTTATTAAGAATTGGGACATCAAAATTTACTTTTTGTAAATTTTTGGTATCTTTCCGATAAAGTTCATTTTTTTAATGAATAGTGTAAAATGTTGTATTTTAATTCAAAACCTCTTTTTTATCTAATTTATTTATATGATTAGATTATCTTTTTAATTGGTTTTAAAGTGAAATTAGAATATATTTTTACCATTAAATCCAATAGTGGCCGTTGGAATTAATTTCACTTTGAAATCAGACTTAAACCAGTGTCAATCTTTTGATACTTATTGTTTCATAAAAACACGCTATTTTCTCTGACAACGGGAATTAATTATTAAATTAATTAATGTGACTTATATGTTTTGAATTTTGTAAAATAGACTTCATTTATTAATTCGGAATATCAAATATATCTTAGGGTGAATTTTTGGGTTTTTTTTCTGAAAAACATCAATTTTTGATGAATAGTGACACCACTAAGTGGTACTTATAAAAACTGATTTTCCGTTTAAATGAAATTTTTCCATCTTTGTGTTTTGAATTTAAAAAATCCGACATACATGGTTTTCATTAATATGTAAAATGTGGTTCAATGGGATAAAAATAATTTTTTGGTGAATAGTAACTTATTAAGTTTTTAATCGCGATTAGAGGTAATTAGTGTAATTTAAGGTGAAAATGATATTATAAAAATATGAAAACACCATGACACTTGTCCTACTCCTATTGGATGATTCATGGCCGACTAAGACAACCCATGAGTCAACTTGGGGACCCCATGGAGCCACTTTGTTTGGAAAATGACATTAATATATATTTATTTAATGTTAAAATTAAAAATGACACAAACATGATATGTTTTACTAAAACAATTTTTAAGTGGGGTTATACAAGTCAGATTTTTTATTATAAATAGTCACTGGAAAGATAAAAATATTTCCTACATAATATTAATTGTTTTATAATTTTTAGACATTAAATAAATTAAATTATTTTTGACATCATAATGATGCAGCGATGACATCATTATCTGACGATTTAAATAAAATGAGAAGATAATGTAAACGCTATGACATAAACATGTCCAAAACTTATTGGATGGGTGGATTTAGAATCCTTATCACCTTATCCACGAATTATATTAATGTCCGACCTTTTAAAACCGAAACACATTTTCAAAGAAAGTAATATTTCTTACTTTCCAAAAGTGATCATCCTCTCCTCTTATAAAAGGCCCCCACCTCTACCTCATTTCACACACTCCTCAAGCCTTTGGCTCGGCCAAACCCTGCCCATTTACTCTCTCCACATCCTTCTCCTCATCCTAGAGGATTCCCTTTGGGCATAATCCTTTCAAAGGAAGCCTTTATGCTCAAATCAAAAGGAGTTACACTTTTATAGGTAATTCATTCTCTCATGTTCATTTGTATTATTTTTCTTCTCCAACCCCCTAAACTCTTTTTATTTACTTCTTTTGTAACAACACCAGTATCTTCAATATACTGGGATATTTTTATAAGATTTATTTGATCTACACTCTCACACAACTACATCAAATGGTTAAAGAACATACGGTTTCTGTGGATGGCGAAATTCTGCCTCCCGAAATGATGATTGTTCAATACTCATTTAACACCTTCAAAGGTAGCCATTATGATGTCACTATTTTTATATATGATATATAATATGTTTATTCTTTCCTTAAGATTCTGTATTTATCATTTATGGCATACCATTATTTTTTCCATTATGGTTAAACACGATATCTTCATTTTAGGAAGTGCGGACTACCGCCCCCTGAAAGTGATTTGATTCGTTAATAACATATGTGGGATGTGTAAAGGATAAAGTTAATGATATTATATATGTTATAATATACTCTTATATCATTATGATTCCATTCCAGAAAATACGAAATAGAAATGGAAGTAGCGTTCATGCGTACGTACGGCTTACCGTCTCCATGAACGGTGCATTTCATTTCTTACCTCTAAATGTGATGTAATATTATAAATATGGGTATATGATGAATATATATGATATATATGTTATCAAAATCATTAACATCATTCTGGATATAACGAAACTTTGACCAAATTAACAACATGTAAGTGTAAGAAGTCTATTTTTTTGACTTAAGAACCAAATACCGACAAAATGAACATTATTAACTTAAATGTCTACATGATGTTCATAACATGGTATAAAATGGATAATGAACTTGAAAAAGGTTATTAATCAAGTAGATATTAACTCAAGTTTATTATTCAAGAGATTAAAGAACGGTCGGGTCAAGTCGGATACGAGGTAAGGGATCTTACACCTCTCTTTCTTTTTAAGTACACTCTTTTATGTCATTCCTTTTAAGCTCATCTTTCTTATGATTGGGATGTTCTTTTATATTTCTCCTACTGTACTTATTATGTTCATATGATGAGAGAGCCTATTTCATCTCATCAATCCATTTTGGAAGTTTTTTGTGGCGCCGTTAGGCTGCCGAGTTTTCGTAAGGGATTTTTCATCTCACTTTTATTCTCGTGAGATTTATGCTACATTTGCCACAATTTCCTTTGAGTGGTGTATGTACTGCCCATTATTATACACTTTTGTAGTATAATTTCATTTATGGGTATTCACATATTCATTGTATGACCCTTCTTCCATTGGGTGTATGTTTCGAAAGTTACCCAACTCTGTAAGGGGACCTTTCACCCTCCTCTTTTTAAAAGACTTCTTTTGTTATGTCTCTTAATTCACATACTATTATGTTGGGATATGTTCTTATATATCCTTATTTATATAAATTTTATGTCCAAGTTATGAGATACCCTTTATCTCTCTCATCAACCCTTTATGTAAAATTTTATGTGACGCCGTTAGGCTGTCGAATTTTACCAAGGGAACTTCTTAACCCAATTTCGATTTCATTGGGTTCAACATGTAGTTATTGAATATGTCATCATTGAATATGTGTGAATAAAATTTGATTTTTTTACACATAATATCCACTTATATTGGGTGTATTTATATTTTTCACACATAATTATGAGATTGATTTATCCTTAATTTAAGGATACCTTCTTTATAATGGATTTCATCTCATTTTACATCCCTATTGAGACTTCATTGTTGTTATGCACCAATTCACTCTTATATGGTGTGTATACTGTCCTTTGACATATTATATCAAGAATCCTTTTATTCTCATGATATTATAATGTTCGTATTAAATGTTATTCCGCTATTATTTGTATTCAAGAGTCTCTCATTTTGTTAAAAAATCTTAACAAAAATATCATTTTAAATGTTTTAAAGATTTGTTATTCTAAATCTTTATCTTTAATGTCCATGTTTTCAAAATGGTTTTCAGTATTTGTCTATGTGGACATTAATGTTTTAAAATTATAATTCCATTAAAATCTTCAAAGTGGTATGGTACACTTTGATTCAAAAATCTCTTTTAAATGGTTTTTGAAAATGGATTGATTAATTCAATATCTGGGAATTATTTATCGTGATTGAAAATGAAATATTGTTATTGAAATGTTTATATTTTCCATATTTTATGTGTAATAATGGTACATGGACATTATGATGGGTGGTTCCGTGAATACCAGGATGGGTGGTTACATTATAACCTCCAATTCATTGGGTATGGAAGTCGGCCGTATGGCTATTACATTAGGTATGTATAGATATTGGTTGTATGGCTATTACATTAAGTGATATGTGTGGAAGTCGACCGTATGGTTATTCCACTTAAGTATGTTTATGTCCCAAGTTACCTTTATATATGTTATGTCTTCTTTATATGGGTTTTATGGTAATCCTTTGGTTACAAAAAGGTAAGTAATGATACTTTATTCAGTGAAGAGTTTTTATTACATCATGAAGGTGAAGGTATTACTTTGATAGAGTATACATTGTTTACTTGATGTTTGAAAAACTAACAGTTTTCACTCTTTGTGTATCTTTTACTGAGCTTTTTATGCTCACCTCAAGTTTTTTCTAAATGTTTTTCACAGGACTTAAAGTGGAATAAGGTCAAGGACGGGATCAATGGAATGTCATGCTATATAAGACATGGAACTAGACATGTTTCTTTTTAAGAGTTTTTTGTTTTTATTATGGAAACTTAGTAGAAGTGTTTACTTTGTAATATTTTGAGATGTAATAGTTATGTTCTAATTCTCTAAAACTCTAAACCTGAAAAGATCCTTAATGTAAATTATTCATTTAATTCAATATTAAGTAAGGTTTAAGGATGGGGCCTTATATATTGTCTAACATGTATTGTATTCCGCATGTTATTCCATGATTTTCCCTTTAATAGGATTTATAGGTCGCCCTTTTCTTATGCATGTTCTCGTGTTATCCCAAGCAATGCTAAGTAAGAGGGAATGTAGTGGTCATTTAATAGAGATTTTCAATAAATATGTTGAATTTCTTGTTTTATGTTGTTATGTAATGATCCTAATCCCCAAATACACTGTACATCTCGATCTTCGATGTTATAATAAGTGAATTTTGTGTAATGAATTATGTTTAATTGTGTAATAAAAGATCAGGGTTGTCATACATTAAGTGTATTTTAATGCAATGGAATAATAATCTCTATAGTTTATCAGGATTGGAATAATATTTTTATCGAAAAAAATAAAAACTTATTAAAGTTCATGATTAAAAAAATATCTCTAGTTTAGTGGATTCTTTGGAAAAAATATTATAACTACTAGAACAACATGTAATTTCCAAATATATAGATTGAATAAAGAGAATATTCAGCCATATGTAAAAATTATTTTACATAATAGTATATAATAATCAATATTAAAAATATCTATATTGTTATAGAAAAAAAATATTTGGATAATGTGAAAAACAAGTGTCCTATTTTGATGACTTCCTTACACTAACATCAAAATATACACTCCAAGCTACTATTCATAATCATATTTAAGTAATACTAAGGTAAATCCCATTAAAATCATTATTTTCAAAATAATTAATGAAAAAGATTTTATAAGATTGTTATTTTCTGAATAAATAAACTATATTCCCATAAAAATGTAAATATTATTGAGAGGTGGTTATTAAATAATAACAAATTGGATTATCTTTTATAGTGTGTGATCTATGAGAAACATATACGAAACATGTATTTTTTTTAATGAGTCATCTAATGATAAGAATATATATAAGAATAATCAATAATTTGGAGATGTATAAGATTCTTTGACATAGAATATTGAGTTTCCAAATCTATAAATAGTTGATACATTTATGAAACCCATTTTTTATATGAAGTATCATGAATTAAATTTTATAAATTGAAAAATTATGATATCATTAAATGTAACTGTTAAAAGAAATAAAGATGTTTTTTTAAATATAAATCACAACCGTATTGATCAAACTGACAATAAATTATGTTCCAAATTATCGAAAATATGATTTTATGTCCTTTAATATAGAATTAAATGTTTAATATTATGAGGAAGAAATGTATGAAGTTCTATAGAGACTAAAAAATATGAAATATTGTCCATAATCAATAATTTTATATGTTATCTTGATGAATCCCCACAATATGTCATGATTTGTCAAATTCTAGAAACATTTTTTATTAATGAATAACTATGATAATAAAATATTTGACACATCCCTTTATGGGGACATAAACATTACATGAAATCTAGTAAAGTTTTTTTATTTCTCATTATTAATGTATTAATTTATAGTATTTATGACTGATATATGTTTATAAATCATTTTTATTCCATTATTTACTAAATAATTTCATATAATAAATGAAAATTTTTATTTTTTGTGGAAATTGGGAGTAATATTCCATTCAATTTATAAAATTTCATTTCATTTTTACGGTTAGATAAGGTTATGAATTTCATGTGAAATCAATATTTATAATGAATAGGAATTTAAATCATTATTGGTATCATTTTCAGGATTATTTTAGTATAACTTTGATGTCTATAATAGTTACTCTTATTTTGAACACTTATCATTTCTCCCATCCTCATAGATTTGAATTATTGTTGTCTTATTTCTATGTCTATGATGATTAAATACATTACATAACATTGTGGATATGGCTAAATTTATGAATAAATGATGTGTGATAATTTTACAGGATGGTGAATGTTATGATTAAGGCTTTACCACATATTCAAATATTGCATTTATTGATAATATATTTGGAGGAATAAAATTGAAATTATAATTGAGATGGGAATTTAAAATAAATCCATAGTTCAAGATTTATAAAACCAAAATGTATTGTTTAAGATGAAGTTGTATATGATGTAAAAATATGTATATGAGTAAAAATAAATGTTTGTACTAATGTTTGGTATCTTAATTATTTTCAATAAATAAATATCTTGTGTTTTGAGGTGTTTCCCTTGGTAATGGTTAAAGTTTCTAGGATTTAAATTATTTGAAGTGATATAGGAAATTTATATAATGATTTAACATATATAAAATTATTTTAGAGATATTTTTTATATATTATTGAATTTTTACCAAGAAAAAATATCTACAAAAGTGAATGGTGAAAAGATGGAGGTTTTATTGGTCAACTTAAGAAACATGATTTAGTTTTGATGAAAAAAATATATTTCAGGAAATATTGTAGTTAAATACATATTTTTATCATGAATAAAGAAATATATTTAAATGAAGTCTTATGATGCTAGGATGATGTAAGATTAATTAAGGGTGGGAGATGCATATGAATAATCTATGTTGAGTACTAAAATTATGAAATATAATATAAATTGGATTGATGTTGTTTGAAAATAATATTATAATTTTCACATTTATTTTAATTTATGTTTTATTGGGTTAGTCGGAATTGAAATGACATATAATTTCTAATATTTGGTTTTAATTCATTTAATGAAGAACAATAATTTTACGTTAGTGTTATAATATAAAAATTGAATGTGTAAATATATGAGTAACTCAGCTGTAATTTGTAAAATCCACTACAGCTATGGACTACAAAACTAACTAATTTAGAGGGTCAGTAGAGTAATTAAGATATTATATAAGGGTAACTAGAGTAAATATATAAAATTTATTTCAACATCCTAATGTAAAATTGATAAATGTTATATGTGCCCGAATGATTTCATATGGGTTAGTGGTAAAGATTCAAACAATTATATGATGAGACCCCTATTGAAATATTAATGTTATCTATACATTTAGTAAGCATCATCAGGAAACCAACTTAGAACATAAGGGTGATATGGAATCCCATAGTGAGAACATTAGAAGCAAAATTGTTCCATTAAAATTTATATTGAATAAATAATACAATAATTAATATTTTTTTGATAAAATTATGAATTCCTTCAATAACAATGTTTTTAAATGCATGAGTATATAGGATATTCATAAGTGTCATTTACGCCAAGAATATTTATTTTCTCTATACTTTAGTAAGGAAATGTTTAATAGGACTTCTATCTACTATGGATAGTGAAATACATGAAATGGAAGTGACATAAAAAATGTATAATAAATTTAAATTAATATGATTGTTCAGTAATTAGAAGTATGAAATAATTTCCAAAGGATTTTCATGATAGAGAATTTTTTAGCTATTCAATTAGTAAATAAACATCAAAAATTTAAAAAATAGTAATGCGATTCAAAATTATATTTCCAAATAACAGATAAAAAACTGTCATTGAAATGACGATTAGAAGAAAGATGTTGTCTATAAATTAATAAAAAGTCAAAAGTAGCTCTGTGAACTGTGTTATTGTTTCCTAATGACATGAATTCTAACAGCAATGTGGGGTGATTAATATATCTCATGTGAGTTTTGTACCTAAATAGATGAGACATCACAACACACATTTTTATTTTGTGAAGCAAGATATGATGTTTATTTTATTTGGATACCAAATAGTAATTTTTTGTTAACTTTAAATAACAAACATGGTATTAAATACTATTTTTATATGGTTATATGATCAGATGGAATGAAAAGTAATTGTTTTAAGAATATTTTAACTTCCATAAAAATTAAAATATATCCCTATGATAAATTTAGGATCTTTAATATTAATATATAGAAAATAAAATTCATCAAATATTGTGAATATAAATAAAGAAGTGGTGGATGAAATAAATTAAGAGATAGTGAGTCCAATACTACTACTATAGAATAATTATTTTTTCTTTATTAATGAAGTCGACTATATAATGGAGAAATGAACATATGCTTCATGAATTTAAAATAATATTTTAGTCAGAGTCTAACATGTATTCTTGTTTTTGATCGAATGTTGAGACTCACGAAGATAAAGTAGATTAAATATTTTAATATAATATTGATATTGAGTGAGAAAGGCCATAGAACATGATTCTAATAAAGATCTAGATGCATTGACTTTGAAGTAAAGTTCGTATCACTATTTCACTAGATGGAATAACTGGTTAAAGAACAGTTTATGCTAAGGAGATTTGAAAAAATGGATTAAACTATTATAAAAACCTACTAAAGAGACATATTAATAATTTTAAGAGATAGTATTTATTGGTGGGAGATATTATAAAGAACCTATTTTAAGAAACTATTTCATTTTCTAGATATAACACTCAAATTTGTTCAGATATATTTAATAATGTTTTGGAGATAATCATTATTTTGATCAAATGTTCTTATTTGGGAAATATATATTTATAAATCAACCTAGATGTTGAGTGGAGTCTTTTCAAAATTTAATATTAAATCATGTAAATATCCTCATGTTATAGTTTTAATTAATTTGGTAATATTTAGGAAGGTGTGAAAAATTAATGAACCATTAGTTTTAGATATTAACTATTCGTAGTGGTTGGTTTAAAATAAAAAACTTCAAAAGGACTACCGATGAATCACCTACATCACCCGGTGATATATCTTCATTTATAGGAACTTCATATTCTTTGTGTCTATATTACACATTATATGATAGAAATACCTAATAGTATAATTTTTATTACCTACCACGTGTTTAATGAATCTTGCTTTTATTACATGATCCATATATGACCGTGTTCATTAGTTTTATATGAAAATCATTACATATATATATCTCATATTCACACTAAATGATGTGTTATATGTATTATTATTTGGTTTATAATTATATAATTAAGTTAAAAGATTCATTCAACGGTTAATCATTGATTGTATGAAAGTGTGGAATATTATTTTTCATTAACTTATAATTCAACTCATTTTATTAATATGTGATGTGTGATGGATTTCCAAATCCATTAGGGACATTCAATTGTTAATGTACTGATCCTCCTTTCAAATTTTCGATTATTTTCTCACAAGTATTGTTATCTTGCTCTATATTGTCTCATCTAATTATTTCATTCATAATTTTCTTTAGCTTTCATGTCATTAATTATGTTCATGGAAATATCACTATTGATAATTATAGACAAGATATCTATAATATATAATGATTCTTCACATCTGGTTACACCACTAATAAAGAGGTTTAATGAATGGTCCTCTTTTACTGATTCTTCTTCTAAAACAAAAAATCGTAGGCACATTGATGTCTTGATCAACTAAATATGATCTTATATCCTGACCTCAAGTGAATTAGTAAAATTAGAGACAATATCAAAAAGGTTTTAAAATGTTATATCCGAAATTCATACTTATTTCCATGTTGGTTTGATACTCTGACTTATATTAACAACTATATACAGAAGTAGTTATATTATAAATTATTTTTAAATAGTAGTAAAAATCTTCTAGAAAAATATTATATTACACATTGACAAACTAAATCTGAACAATTTGTTATTCCCTCCAATGGTGAACTACACATTAGTGACTAGTGAGACACCTCAATCATAAACCCCAACATTTTTTATTGAGTGATAGAAATTTTACCACTTTATTTAGTTATTATCTTCATGTCCTAGAGAGTATATTCATCTATAATATTTTATACTAAATGTTTCTTGTGTTAAAAACACCAATATCATCAATAGTTTATAGTGTTAATCTAGTTTGATAATCTTGAAACTCCCTCGAGATAATGAGAAATTTTTTTATTTCTTAACATTCAAAAAAATCAATTATTTTTTATTTCCCACATCTAAGACCCCATGTATTTGATTCTATATCCATCAATGATAATTTTAATTATCTAGGCTCTCATAATTCATATTGATAAATTTTGGTTCATCTTCAGAATAACATACTTGATGGATCTCACTATTCTCAATATATCACATTTACATTTGTGCAATTTAAATACTCAAAGTAAATATCTTGTGTATTTTATTTGACAATTATTTCAATATTAAAGGTAAAAAAATCACTAATAATTATTTAATGATCTTATCTCATCGATAACTAATTAAAATTTTTATTCAAATAATCCTTCCAAATAACCCCTAGAATAAGAATTTAATATTTTATGTGATATTAAATAAATTAGATCTCAGCATCCGAAAAAATTCCTTGATTTTATTCAATATGTTAGATCTCAACCATGCTTACATGTTTTTCGGACAAGGAAAATTCACATGTGGCATTGAATTCATTTCTATATTTTTTTAAGGGATGTTATATTACTATGACATGAATAATATAAATAATTGATCATCATTTCTCAAAGCCTGATTTCATTCAAAAAAACCATATGTTATGACATAGCCCACCTCATATTTTATTTTTTTCGAATCATCACAAATAATCTCACAAAAAATGATCGATAGGATTCCAAAAATATATTTATCATTGTACAATATTCTTACAATTTTATATATCTCTATAGTGTGGTCTCCATTGCTTGAGTATCAAAAAACTCATACAATGGTTACTTATATAATTAGAACTTCAAAAATAATTTCTTAATAATATATTTTATTATTAACAATTATATTATTGTCCATAAATACCCTAAAAACATCATCATAGTTAATTTATATTTTTTTATAAATTAATTATAATAAATAATCAGTTTACCCACAAGAGTCCTAAAAATTTAATTGTTGATGTTATAATGGTTCTAAATTAATTTCATACACACCAAGATCATTTCCAATTTTTAATCCTTTGTAATTTTCATATGACTTGTGAAGTCATTAAAAAATCATGCATTCATAGGAATTATATTCTGAATTTATATTTTTTTTAATTCATAAATATATCTTTTTGAAGATATATATAATATAAGTGAAGTCAAATGTAACTTTGGGATTTTTCAATGTATTTCCATTTCATAAATTAAACATAATTTTTGTCATATCATAATATACTTCCATACATCATCTCCAAAACACATACAATACATGTTGACATCTCGATCAATACTATGTTTCCATAATGAAATGTTATAAAATTTATTCTAATGGGCACAGGAAACACCTCCTTCAAATTTTTTATCAATAAAAAAACTTTATTTCATGTAAATATGTGCTCTTATATTTATCCCCATTATTTATAATATATAAAAAGAAAATAATATAGGTTTGGTATTTATATCCTCAATATAAATCATTTAAAATAAATTATTTCACCCTCATTTATGATCTAAATGACTTAATATGCCACAAGAGATATTTTAGATATTTCATTATTATTTTAATATATATCTTATTGTTATGATACTATATGTTTATATGTAATATCTATTAATATAAATCAGGATTGAATAAATATGATCTTTAGTGTTTTCCACTAATAACAAACAATGAGATATTATTCTTCAATTCTCAATTTAGGGGTTCTCAAGATAAATTTATAATGTAAGGAATATGATTGGTTGATCATAATAAAAAAATAAAAAATATATTTTACATGTTAAATTTACTCCCCCTTATTATCATATTATTTACCAACACCACACTCCCATTATAAATAAGTTCCTTATATAAAAATAGTGAATGAATATCTGATTTTAATTAGTTTCCCTCATGTTTTATATAACATTATAAATATCTGGATTCCAAGCATGAAAATTTCTTATCATTTTTTACCCTAAAAGGGATGTACTATATATCTATTCCCAAGGTATTTAGAAAAAACCATGGAGAACAGAACCTTGGTAGTCCCTTATGTAAGACACTCAATTTCCCCATCTTATTCTGTCCATGTGAAGATATGTTTTTGGAAATATAGAGGGTCATGTGTTATATTTTAAAACAACATTTTTTGTTGAGGTTTTATCTTCTTAAAATTTCCATGCTCATGAAATATTCTCATATAAATAGTATCAAATAGATTATTGGTAAATACTATTGTTTTCTGACACTTTTTTGTTAAATGAATATTTTAACTCATGTTTCTAGGTAACATTTAATACATTTTATTACATTATCATCTTAATTTTTTATTCTTCTCCTTTTAGTATAGTAATAAAATATATTGAGTAATTCCATGTCTTCACACATCATTAACATGTTTCTCTAGAAATTTCATTGACATATATGAATCCCATGTTGCCTCTTATTCTGAAATCACTTACATTCTCTGGACCTCATCACTATTTATTGCTTCTTTTGTTGTATTTTACATGAACCGTTGATCTAGGAAAAATATCATGCATTGTTTTAGGACATTATCATTTTACCCTTTCTCTCATTTGACTTATTTTTATCCTAAAACAATATTTATATAATTTTCATGGGTTATATCCTAAATATCATTTCTCTTCAAACTACAAGAATGTTATACATATATTCAGGCCATGTATTCATTATCTTAGCGACCCTTCAATCTATAACATTCAGAGACCTCTTCTAAAATGATAATTTTTTGTGGATTATTATAGATGAATATCTATTCATATCAGACTTATTATGAGAATTTGTCATTATTTATTTATCATAGAATAACTTTAGTACTATTAACTTCTAGAAAAATATATAAAAATAATAATAATATGCTTTGTGTCAATAAATTCCATAATACAAGAAAAATTCTCTAAGATTAGAAAATTAATTTTGATAATGAATATTTCCAGAATTTTTATATTGATATCTTGTACCAAGTTGGGATTATTTTTATGTATGTTATATAGTTTTCATGAACAATTTTTACATTCCTTTTATGTGAAATATTTACAGTCATTATTCTTGAACCAATTTTATTCTTGATTTTTAGGTCCTATATGCTCTAATATAAAAGTTCCAATAAGAAAAAAATATTAAAATAGTTTTTACCTGTTTCTTGGAAAACACCCATTCTACAACATGATATGATTCTTATTTAAAAAAATAATCACATATTTTATTATATTAAATTATTCCTGTAATTTTGAAAAAATACAAATTATTTGTGAAAACGATATCTCCTCCTCCTGATGAAATATATTTTTTCCAAGATCTCTTAAGATCATCTCATTGTTAGTTTCCATAAAATTATGATTCTTAATCTCCATAGTATAGTCAGATTCTCTCATTATATACTCTTTATTCACAATATACACTATATTTATCTCATTTTAATAATTCTTCTCCACTTTCTTGATTATTGTATTTTTAATAGTGGATAATAAATTTTTTTAATCATCACATTTTTACTATTAATTCCTTGTTATGAGCATCACTTCGAGAAAAAATAATACTTATGTTCAATTTTTAGAATAAAATTGTACTCATATTTTAAGATTTTACTTGATTATGAAACAAATTGTTTATGATTTCTCAATAAAATCCTTATCCTACGATAGTAGTGATTCATATTACTCCTATACAATTTATATTTTTATGGTTTCTCATCATCCTTATTATATTTATATTCAATTGCATTCTCCATTGGACATTTAATGAAAAAATTGGTACTATTATTATAATTCATTCACATTGGTGATTATTTTCCCCTTCCATTTCACTTTTCCATACTATACCCTTTCGAAATAATTGTAATAATATTATTGAGAAGCTTATCATCCACATCATCTAAATCAATAAATTTTATATCATATTTTTCTTTGCTTTTTGTCTTTTTCTCATTAGATCAAAGAGAATATCATTATTATTTTTACACTTAATGGATAGTATCATTATATTCTTATTTTTTCAATGATAATGTGCATGTTAATATTGTGAAAAATATTCCATATTAGTTAAAAATGTATCATTTTGATAAATTATATTTAATAATTATATTATAAGAATCTTTATGATGCTAGAATCCTAAAACTTCACATAAATTTCTCAAATGTTGTTCACTATCTAATACACACTAGTAAAGTAATAATATATAATCTAATATTTTTCAAATTTAATTTCCTTAAATTATGTCCCCAAAACTGATATCTTTGATTCATTGAGTTGTATATTCCCATTAAAACTACTTATTAATATTTCACAAATCTCGTCTACAATTTGGATTCTCATGAAATTATTATAATCGATTTATAAATGTAAAATCAAGAAATATGTGTGACCAAGTTATAGAAAACCCACTATAGTATCAACTGTAACTTTGAATTTATGTGAACTAAGGTTGGGTGGTGTCATATTCCTTTAACTATGGATTTATGTTCCATCAATGGTAGGTACTTCGTAACAATTCATTGAGTTTATTCTCTTAATTATCATCAGGTTCATTGTATATTTAAGAAGGGATGGTGGCTCTGATACATCATGAATTTAATAGTCTTGTTGAAACACTAATTCATTGGATGAATTAGTTTCAATCGTTTATTAATTCCTAAGGACATGGTTTCTATTTTCATTCGGGGTAAACATACAATTTCTCCATTGGACTTATAAAGTCCTCAATAAAATATATATGATTAAAAATACTCACCTATTGGTTGGATTTGAAGAAATTATATATATGTGTTTACCTTAAATACTTACTCCATTACAAGATTCATAGAATCCCCAACATAGATTAACCACTACAAACAAAAAACATTAACATAAATATTTGGTTTGACTCCATAACTATAATCCCCCATAAATATGATATGTAGCCTTTTCAATAACCTTCTCTTTATATATTTTCCATTAATTCTATTTAAAAAATCCACTTTAATTTTTTTAATGCAACCCAATATTAATTTCCTTCTATTTTAATGCATTAATCAAAAGACCCCTACTTCTCCAGCACTATTTATACCCCTAATTTAGTGATACTATTAAATAAAAATACAAAATATTGTTTTATTTTATAAAACATAATTATGAACTTCAACATTATATATTATCAATTTTTTTTACTGGTATTGAAAATCCTTCTAGGTATTGAGAAATATGGTTCATTCCTTGAAATTATGAATACACGGGTTTTGTGTTTTCCTTCTTATAAGACCACCTATATTCATTTATTTATCAATAATTGATACTATATGTTATCCGGACCCCCAATAATATTCTTCTGGTATGTTATCTTTTTAGTAGAATAACACCCATAATTAATATGATTCTTATTATATTATTTCATCTTTATCTCCTAATTCTATATACTCAAATATAATTTCATGTAAATATTATTTGAAAATCATTCCCTTATAAGATATATATTGATATCCACATATTCGATTATGATATTGTAACATTAAGAAATATTTCATATCCCTAGTAAAATCATACATATAAATCTCTAAAATGTGTAGGATTTATTGTTTTATGTGATATTATGATATCTTGATATCTCCATATAAAAAATAGATATGTTTTTTAAAATTTAAAATATCTCACTTCAGAATTCCTTTTTTTAAGAACCTCATCATGTGGTACAAAACATATCTTGGTATGTTTTTCTCTAGGAAAAATATAACTGACACATGAACTATGTGACAAACATTTCACTATTTTTGATAGGTTGGATTCGTTTTTGAAATTACTAACAAAACAATGTGGATCTCCTCTTCATTTAATTTTTTAATTCATTAGAAAAAACTCAACATAAATGATCACTAGAATTTCCATATAATATAATATCAAGTAATAAATAAATTATATTCAATAGTGAAAATGATATTCCACAGCAAACTTAAACAAACTATATATTATTAGTTAAGTGTTACCATTAATATCCAAACATTAGAATGGTGGGTAAAAAATTAACTAAATTATTATAATATAGTTTACAAATGTATATTCAATTTATTTTTGAACAAAAAATAATGGATGAAAATGAAATCCTATTTAAAATAAAACTAAACGTTTTTTATGAAAACATATTTAAATATGCACTAGGTGAGGTTTGAAGAATTAAATGAAAATAAAAACCCTCCAAAGGGTTGTGCGGCAGACTTGTGCAGCTTACCTAGGTGATATACCTATGTAACATTCCTTCACGAGAGTATTTTTTTGTACCCCTACGTGGTAGAACTATGTGTCGGACCTACATAGAGGACCTGTGAGGACAACATTATTTCGACCAGGACCAATCCATGCCAATAAATAGGACCCTTGGGCTTCCCATCTCATGGAATGAAACTGTTTAAAGACTCCCTGAATCTCTCATTGCGTAGCTCTTTCGCATAGATCCATAAAATTGTCTAAGGTAGCTCCCTAAAACATGAGAGACTATAAAATTATATGGGATAATATTGTTTTTAATGTCCTTCACAATTTTTTGTAGAGTCATGGTTCCATGATGTGAAATATATTCTTCAGTCATCATACAAACATGCATGGCACTCCCGTGAAGTACAACTGTGCGGCTCAGCAACGTGGGGTAACTAAGCGACACACTTACGCGAAGTACCTACATGGTTGATCATGGTATAAGGCCTATATACCAACTTAAGTACCCTTTAAGGACATTCAAGAAAGGGTATCTCCTTCCTCGGATCCCCTGTCTGAATTGGACTTAGATGAAGCCTCCACTAAAACCTCAAGACTTATCAAACCCTTGGGAAAGGAAATCCAATGTGTCTCTTATTTGGGTTTGAATTTCCATAGTCAGAGGTTTCACACATTTGTTTCACAACGGGGGTATGAACATGAAGCTTCTTTGGGTTTGTACTACCACAATCACATTTAACATTCTACAGGAATAATTTTGGGGTGTTCCTAGTTTGGGAGATTAGGGTTTTGGTCCCAACCTCTCTCTTCTCAAAGAGATGAAACCTCATGTCACTGGTTGGGAAGGTACGGTTCACAATTCATTTTCAATTTATGTGAATGAAAAGTGTCCCTCCCCTACTAGGATCAATTTCATGGTATCCATCCTAGTGTAATCCCATAACCTTCTTCCCTTGTTCCCTTAATTGGACCCTTGTCCAATGAAAAGTGAATAGAGGGAAGGATCGTCACCTCAAACACTTCCCCAGTCACCTCTCCCTCATCCACCGTCACTACTGTAGGCGCGCCCTCTTCCACCAACAGAGGAAGAAAAGTGTGGGTACCTTTTTGAAGCTTTGACATCCTCTTATTTCTCACATGGAACATGAATCACATGGGATTTGATAGTTTTCATATTCACAACATTTTCACAAGTAATGAACTACATTTACTAAAATTCACGCAATAATTGGATACGTAGGAAGCCTTTTGAGGACCCGAGATCATTGGATATCAACATCAGGAATCATACCATAATTCCATTAATTTAGGAATACTACTTATGAATAAACAACAAATTAATCCCTGAAATAATCAAGGAATATTTTTCTAGATGTAATTCCAAACTCATTTCTCTTAGAGGACTGAACTCTCCTTTGAAACTCAGTGAACTGTCTAGGCTTTGATTCTCGTAAAAATGGGATCTGTAGGAAGAATACATTAGGTTCAACCCCAACACTTCAAATCAATTATGTTCTCCTAGGGCCATATTCTCAATAGGGTCTAATATTACTTTGAAACCCATATCCTTTCCATGTTCCATGGGATTCATAAAAATAAATCCCACATGAAAAATTAACTAATCACCTTTCGCATAGATTTCCTTACCAGATTACATTAAATTGTATGGATAGGTCTTTGCAACATGACATTAAAATTTATGGATTGGTCTTTATCACATGACTGTAAAAGGTATTCTGTGTCCCGTTAACCAGCACCGAACTGTGAGGGTTTTTATTCGTTTAACAAAGATATGTAGGTATACCATTTTATGGGTATGCTCCAAATAACTAAACAAAACTTCATCTCCCTGGATGAAAAAAATTCTAGAGTGCCCCACTGAGTGGAATAAAACCCATTATCCTTATAACGATGATTAAAGGAATCTATAAATAGTATATGAGAGGACACCATTGATGGAGAACCTATAATACATACAAATATCTCCATTAATAAAGAACCATGAATACATACTAATGATTCAAAATTTTACCCATGTAAATAAGTGATTGAAAATTAAAAGCGAAAATTATGTTATACTATGTGAATTAATAAGTATTCATGAAAATATATTAAATTTATAAAGAGTGTCTTGTATTAGAAAATAATTCCCCCCAAAAGGGTGTGATGAGTCCAACATCCCATCCTCTTGAATAATGCACATTCATAAATATCATAAAGGTCAAACCTAACAAACTCCCACCTTTGGAAAGAAGGTCCCTTTTTAATAAAGAACTATTGGAATTTTCCAGTTCCATGAATAAATCAAATGGAAACATCCTAGAAGAAGTAAATCAAAAAACTAGACCAAATGTTTCAAGGAACTACGGAACAAAAATGGTAAACCTGACATGAATCCATAACCAAGTTAATAATGATACCCACCTGTCTTGCACCTATCAATTGATGAAGGAATACTAGAGAAAAGAATAAATCAGGAATGTATCCATCTAAAATATGTTGCTGTAATGAAGTTTTTCGTTTTTTTAATGTTTTTCATAGAACTCACTTCATTCCATAATGGATTTCTTCCAGAAGACATTTGTGAACTTATTAACTGCTGCTCAGGTTGGATCCTCGTCCATGGGAAGGATTCCATCACCCACCCAACATCTTCAATATTGGGACTCCAATGTGCACGTAAAGGATTACCATCATCATGGTACAATACCAACTTTTGAGGCTACCAAATAGGCTCTACAGGTTAATAATAATCTTTGACTGTCTGACCAATGATGACTGATGATCAAGTAGCAGACGGTTCCAACCACCGTCTTCAACTATTATGGGTTCTTATCCCCAGAACACAATAACCAGTACCTCCCATAGTATAGGGAGGTGGATAAAGTGGTCACTTATGTCCTCAATTCAAGGATGCAGGTTTCCTTCTAGAGGACTCCCACCAACAATCTTCAGCAGCAAATTCATGCAATATTGAACCCCCAACATGATGGGGGTGTTTCTTATGGACATTCGGCCTAGGCCTCTCAGGCCCAGACATGCATGATAAACTATTTAGGACAACTTCTGGTCAGCAAGGAGCTGTTTCACACTTCTTCCCCCTCTAGAGATGTCCATCAACCTATCTTTATGGAAAACAACGACCGGGAAGATACACTTGTCCGACCTAATTCCACTGCCCAACGGACTCATATGGATACAACCCACCAATCCCACCAGGAAAATATGGTGGTGTACGATGAAAAAACACATAAACCAATTTAAAAATTATCGTCCAGTCAGTAGTATCATCTGACTACATTTAAAGAAGACTTCCAATCCAATGTAGTGGTGACTAGTAAATCGGTACATACACCTGCTTACAATCACCATTTCTCCCATCATTTACATATATCTGTATTGAAGGAAACTCATCAACCATTATTGGTGGAAAAAACTTATAGGAACATACACCTTCTAGAATTCATCAATCCAACCAATAGTCTCCTGTGGCTGCACAAAGAGAAGCCAGTCAGAAAGTTCCGATGAAAAATCTGGAGCATACTCAACTCTCTGCCCCCATACATGAGTACATTCAATACCCATTAACAGTAAAAGAAGGAAAGGAGCAGGTTCATTAACCTACTCCCAATACAAAATGGACATATATTCATGTTTCAGCCACTGAAGTAACCAATCATATCTTTTCAATAGTGAAATGGGAGACCCAAATCCCTGCACATATTCTAGAAGCATGTAAGAATATTATAACCACAACACCAGCACAACCAAGGGAACATACACATAAATAGGTCCATGCACCTTGGATGAAACATCGATATTATATCTCGGAATAGATACACACCACTTTTCCATTCTAGGAGGGTTATAAAGATTACTCCTCTACATCATATGGACTATATGATCAGAAACATACACACTTTCTAATTAGAGGTAATCAATCTGTTCTAGTTACCACTCCATGGAAGGCACGCACACCTGCCAAGATTACCATTTTTCCCAGTGATTCGCCCTATCTAATTGTAAGAGAACATCCAAGAAGCATCATTACCAAACATAGTTGTAAAATCATGATTAAAACTGAAATTTGGATCCTCTTAATACTGGTGTTCTTGAAGCCCTAAAAAACTTATCTATATCTTCTCAAGATTCTACCCACCCATTTCCATATTATGGTAGTGGTAGCTGTAATTATAATATTATTTATCAGACACTTCATCACGGATTCATGAATATTTTGTCAATATAGAGATCCAATCTCTATATGGGAGACATGGAATCCCTTTTTATGAAAAAACACTATGGAGGAAGAGGATTTATCCATTGTTGTAATCCACCTTGGTGGTCCTCTCCCAGATGGAATTTTCTATGAAAGTCCTCTCCACAGTAGTATTTAAAATTTTCATGATAATTATATAGTCGATAATTTAGTGATGAGAAGGCCCTATTATCTCAGGGAACATGTCAATACTATTCTAGTCATGTCTGATTCCTTTTCATTGAAGGGTGGATTACTTTCTTGACTATGAGACATCTTAAATGAACAGTCATTCTTTGAACCTCCCTTGGTTCATTTTCCTTCTAATACAGAGCATCTACTTTTGTCAGGTCAAGTGGAGAAACCTCTAGTAAAAGATGATGAAGATATGTTGCACATGTGAAAACAATTGGCTAAAGGAGATATACCAGTCATGTTCTGGCCTTTGGAAAATTCTCAATAAAACATTCCGTAATTGATAGTAGAAGATTGTATTAATTATGTCCTCCTCAATTTATGGAAGACTCATCATCATTTTAAAACCAATGTATTACCATATAATTAATAGCTAAATAATTTAACAGTAATAGAAGGGTTGCAACTCCAAATTGACTTGGCATCTCTCTCACTTTCCCAAAATCCAAAGGTTGAAAAGTAGCAGAAAACCCATAAGTGTGCTTGCCTCAATTCTCTAAAAAGGCTACACCAGTTAATTTCTGACACCCCATTTGGTGTTCGTATTAGTGGATGGGGTGCACATCCAGAATCGCATTTCACTTCCCTCCAAAATTATAAAAACCTTCCAAAAGTGCTCTCATGCAATGTTATTTCTCACAACCTACTACGATCAATTGATTTTATATGCAATCAAATGTACGCACAAGAAAAGGAATCAACCATCACTCATCAGAGTCAGGCCCAAAGAAAACAAGTAGTTGAGTTACTTTTTCATCAAGCATTTTAGAATATTGAGCAGGCCACCCACTTAGAGGATGTCATCCATTAGATAAGAAAAATGTATAAAATAGTACTGTCATATATTGAAGTAGGTGATTAGAGTGGTTGTTAGATAATGCACCCATCTAATATCAGAACCAAAATTCGTAAACTCATAAGAGAAGATGCATGAACCTCAGCTGTAATAGTTCAAGAGCCACCTTGGCCTACTAGGCTTGGGTCTTCCGTAAATTAAAATTCTAATTTATTAAATAATGGTCAATAGTTTGAACGAAAATAAAATGATCAATACCTACCTACAGGGATATGGGATTTTTTCAATCTAAAATACCTTCCTCAATAGAAGTCATTTTTCTCCCGATTAGGGAAGAATCCTCAATGAGAGTGCCCTACTAAAATATCTGAGGATTCCCTTTGGGTTGTTGTCCGTTAAACTGCTCCTGAGAATCCATCATATAGGAGTGTGGAGTATTGTGGAAGATACATAGGGAGACAATCTTACAATGATATCGATAGATTTCCATTAATGTATTATGCATCCGTAAATGTCATTAACACCATTTCAGAAGATCCTCCAAAAAATGAGTCATGTTCAGGGGAATCAGTAGATGAATTTCTTATCCACTATATAGTACACACTGAAGCAAATGAAAAAGGTGTATGTGCCCGAAATTAGAGGCTTACCCTAAATCTTGGTTTGCCTTCAAATAACCAACTCTCATGCCTCCAAAAGTCATTTAATAAGAGGAAAGGTAAAAGTTAGATTTCATCACACTTTTCCACTGGAGAAGTTCAATCTATTTCAGTTGAAGAAATATTCTAACAACAAGAATAGAAGATGAAAGAGTTGAAATGACTCAATATAGAGCTAGCCATTACCACAATTCCACTAGAAATACTCCTCAATAAGATCATAAATTTTCACATCTCGTAGGAGATCCTAAGAAAAGGGGACTTGCGGAAACTATAGATGTGGATAATAAATTCTCTCTGTTGGGTATACAACCATCGAATGATCAAAAACATCATTATAGGCATGTTCACATGGGTTATCAAAAATAAATACCCACACCACAACCAGTGGTTTTTTTGTCATTTTACCAGTTCACAATCCAGTTTCTATTCCTGTATAGGTCCCAAATCATCCAGATATTAACAATGTTCTTATGAACAAAATTGAGGAATTAACAACTCGATTGGAAGCCATGGAAGAATGGTGTGCACCAGTTCAGCCAGAAAATAAATCATATCCATTATGGATGGATATGATACCTCTCCCACTAAATATTGTGAATACTAGGTTCCCAATCATTATTGGTTTGGGAGATCTGGAACTGCATTTAATTCATTTAATTTCTCATTTCGACCTTATTATGGGAACTTCTCAACAACAAGAATCACTAAACCTCAGAATTTTTGTGTAGTCATTACAAGGACCAATTTTTTATGACACATAAGTTTGAAATCTCAATCAATTACTAGATGTAATGATCATCATCATAAATTCATTCTTCAATTCATCTCAATGCTACCAAAGACAACAGTTTTTGATGTGACAAATTAAAATAAAAGGGAAAATGAAATAGTTTCATATTTCATTGCTTGATGGAAAGGATTAACGTATCCGTTAAATCTTTCTCTCCATCGAGAAGAGTTTTTGTTAATTTGTGGGTAATATATACATGATGAGTTATGCACAACATTAATCCCCATGAAATACACATGATGGTATCGAGAACTACATTCAATTTCTCAATAGATAGAATATTACATGATGGAAACTAAGGATAAAACATGTGTATTTCCATCAACTCTATAAAGAAAAACATGGAAAGATGAGGCAGATATAGGTACACTTAATCTAGAACTTGTACCTGCTTCAACTTCAAAACCTTTATCATATCAAAGGGATCCACCTCACATGCATTAGAAGCAATGACAACCTAGTCAATATGATCAAATAGATCAAAGGAGAATAAAATTTGAGGAATTAAAGAACAAATATTATACTTTCCTGAATGAACATTTTCCCAGTTACTTCATCTCATCTCCGGAAAATAATTTGGTTCAGTTGCCAAGGTTGGAGAAACCAAAAAAAGAAGGATATAAAGATCATACAAACTATTTCCCATTTCACCACATATTGGGGCATCCCATTTAAGAGTGTTTGTTTTCAAGGACCTCCTACAAAAAATTGTAGACTCCAGAAAAGTGAAACTGAATTGTTCATCTTCTCAAGTAGCATTTGTTAATGCTACTAATCTGGTGGAAGATGGCAAATGGAAGTAAGTCAAAAGTAAAAATGTTGAAAAATATGATGATTTTATGATCTAGAAAATGATCAAACAAACTCATTAAATACTAGAAACACATTTTAATTAAATGATTATGTCCTCTTCCACTCCTGCCACAACAAAACTACCACCATCAAAAGGTCAATACTCAATGAAGTGACGTGATCAGAAGATAAAAGAGTAGGTCGAAGAATAAAAGATCGTGTTAAGACCAAATATATCTATAACTCTATATTATTTCATGCCATCTACTTAAAAAGTATGGGAACTACCCTTTCAAATGACACGATCATAATTGACTTTTCATACAGAATCTTCCTCAGATTAAGAATTGATATTTGGTTCCATTAACAACATCCAATAAATGGATCCTTATGCCAATGGTGATTTTAATTATAATGATCTAGAGATCCTTTTTCCAAATTGGGGAACTAGAGGAATAGTGTAGGATTAAGGATATATAGTAATACCTGGAAATTCTAGAGGCCTCTATTTAAACTCTACCCCTGCTAGAACCGTATATGTGGTAGAAACTCATGGAAGAGCCCTTCAGCATGCTCAACAAGAACAGTGAGTTTCTTCCATCCATAACAGGTTCAGTCCTAACATGATTATTTTGGAGGACCTATAGAATGATA
This sequence comes from Viscum album, assembly GCA_963277665.1. NCBI lineage: Eukaryota > Viridiplantae > Streptophyta > Magnoliopsida > Santalales > Viscaceae > Viscum > Viscum album. The sequence continues at coordinate 1,811,175,441 of OY728129.1, read as the reverse complement.
CAACTTCTTTATCTTAGAAAATAGATAGACCTAGTTAGTATAATATTCCAAAGCCATGAGAATTTCCAATTTCTACTCTGGCATAGGTAACATCCACATCAGAAGTGTCAAATTTCAAGGAACCTGAAAAACCATATCTCCAAGCTGGGAAATGAAAACCTCTAGACCAATAGAATGATATTCTGAATTAGGTAGCACATTTTCCATCCAAGATGTCAATTCAGGATTCCTTGAAACTGTCAAAAGAGCTTTGAGAATCGCTTGTTGAGTCTTCATCATGTCTTTTAGAGTTTGAAACCAAAGTTGTTGCTGTTGTGGTTTACCATATAGAGAATGATCATGTAGAATTTCATTTAGTTATATCTTTTACAAAAGAAGATGAAGTTGATTTTTTATATGGACATATCAGGCCCTTGAATATATATAGAATTTTCAATGACATATAAATCCAAAGAGCCTTTATTAATATTGGCTCAGGAGTAAACCCCATTTCCATTCATACACTTTGTTGATTGGGATTCCCTAAATTGGATGTATCTCTTTATAACATAATGTTTAAAGTTTATGAAAAGAATGAACAAGAACCTATGTGTGAAACTCTATTTGGAGATCTTTTTTCTAATTCATATTTCATGGTTGTTCCTCGAGACACAACCTTCATCATTCTACTTGGAAGGCCTTGGCTACATCGACATACACCCAATCCATTGTCATACTGTCAATGTCTCAAGTAATATTTCATTGGTCAAATTGGAATATTTTATAGTGACAAGGATCCACTAAAAACAGGTTAATCTCAATACATTAATGTATAATTTTATAATGTGAAGGGAATTCGGTCTATGATAAATGAGGAAACCAGAATCAATGCTCTGAATTTTTGGAAAAGGATCCCTAAAAACCCATTCATAGATTTGAGTAAAAATCATGTGATAAATGTAAATTGAATTGAAAAAGTAAACCAAAATCCATGAATTCTTCCAGTAACATCCTTAATGTCAATTGTGACAATTGATCATGATAACATTGGACAAATTGTTGATTTACCCAGTAGTGGTGAAAGCTTAAATGGAGATGTATTCATTTCATAAATTGAACTTCAGTAAGTATCTACATCATCAATCAGAATAGAAGATTTTGTTGCAATGATAAAGAAATACAAGGATGTATATTCCCAATCCATCATCTCCTCTTTTTACCCTAGTAAGACCCTTCATCATTATTTGGGTCATAAAATGCAGCCTCTTCTTCAGGATGTTCAAATACTGACACCTCTCCTAGATCTAGAAGTTTTTCTTCTTCAACTACTATGTAAGTAGAAACAAAATAGGTGACACATGTGGAATATAAAGATGAAGAAGATGATCTCAAGGATTCTCCTCTAGCATTTTAGGAAGGTGTCTCTACCACTGTGGATGAGCTTAGAGAAATAAATCTAGGTACATAAGAAGATCCACGCCCAAATCTAATTAGTGTGACCATGAATTCTGATGTGAAAGAAGTGTATACTTCATTACTAAAGAAACATCAAGTTATATTTTCTTGGAATTATACAGAAATTCATGGTTTTATCCTGATGTAGCTACTCATCATGTTGGTTTTCCTAAATAACATAGAGGATTCAAGTATGGAGCAAGATGAACAAACCCATCTCATGCCTCAAAAATTGAAGCATTAGATGATAAGAATATAAAGGACCCCATTGTTAGGGAGGTTTAATATCCCAAATGCCTAGCCAAAATTTTCCCTGTGAAAATGAATAATGGAAAATTCAGAGTTTTCAATGATTTCAGACATCTTAAACGGAATTGTCCTAAATATGACTTTCCAGTTATGATCACAGAGCATTTAATAGATGAAACAACTGGCAATGAAGCCCTTTCTATCATGGATGGCTACACAGCATATAATCAAATCCATATGGCCCTAGAGGATAAATAATATAGAACCTCTGAATCCCCTCAAGGTGTGTTTTTCTATCAAGTAATTCCCTTTGGATTAAATAATGCAGGTGTAATGTATCAACGTTCCATGAACCATATCATCAAACCCTTCTTTGGAAATTATTTGAACATTATGTCGATGATTTATTTGTCAAATCATGATCGGGGTCCAATCACTTGGCTGATCTAGAGACCATATTCAATAAACATTGGCAACATAGTTTTAAGATGAACCCCTTGAAATGTTCTTTCGGAGTACCCTCATGAAGGTTACTCAGCTTCGTTGTATTCCATCGTAGTATCGAAGTTGATCCTAAGAAAAAAATAAATCCTTGGCATGTCACCTACTCAAAATTTTAAAGAATTAATAGGACCACAAGGACACATGGTCTTTATTCGGTTCGTTATCACCAATTTGGCAGGAAATTGTTTTCCCATTACCATATTATTGACGAAGGGAGTCACCTATCAAATGGACTGAATACTACCAAGAATCATTTGATACCCTCAAAAAATATCTTGATTCTGCTGGTATTAATTCAACCTATTGAAGGAAGACCACTTATTCTCTATGTGACGCCTTTAGAGCAATCAATGGGATCCTTCCTTACCCTGTAGAATAATTATGGGAATGAAAACTTCATTTAATATCTCAGCAAAACAATGTTCGATGAAAATAGTTGGTATTCAAGTTTTGAAAAGTGATGCCTCACATTAATATTTGCAGTTCAGAAATTGGGGCAGTACTTGAAACATCATGAGGTCCAATTGTTTTCTCCCAATAACCTGCTAAAATTTATTTTCAGTCGTCCTATTCATATAGGGTGTCTAGCATTGTGGGTAGTTATTTTGAAATAGTTTGATATCCATTTTGTGCCTCTGAAGTAAATAAAGGGCCAAGCTCTAGACGACTTCTTTGCTGAACAACCATCAATGGAAGAAACATCATTAAATATTTAATTTCTGGAAGAATAGGTCTTTTCTATTGAAGATAATTCCCAATCATGGGATATGTACATTGATGGTTCCTCTAGAAGTCCAATAAGTATGATAATGGAAAACTCTAAACTCAACAAAGATAGGTTAGGATTTGTACATGTCTCCCCAGAAGAGATAGTGTTTCCTTATTCAATCCCGTTGTCAGAAGGAGGTACCAAAAATGATGCATAATATAAAGCTTTCATTGCATTTCTGGAATATTCCCTTCAAGTACAAGTGAACCACCTTAAAGTGAATGGAAATTCATAATTGGAAATCAAACAATAAATGGGGATTATTCCATCAAAAAAGTAGAGTTAATCTCTTTGTGTGATCAAATAAGAGGGTTAATGGCTGAATTTCCCTCAGAGATGAAATTGACTTATGCCCTACAATCTCTAACCACCCAAGCAGATGCTCTGGTAATGCAGCTACAACCTTTTCAAATCCAAATTAGGATGATACAATCATTAGCATATCCCATATTCATGTGGTATCACCTTTGGATCAAACCATAATGGAGTAAATTGAAAAATAAATGTATTTCTGATCCATATGGTCATAACACTTGTTGTAGAACACCCATCATGGAATACCACGAAAACGGAGTACTTCCATCAAATGGAAATGAAATAGAACTGATCTGATGAATAGATCCCAATTCTACTCTTTATTATAGTCGATATCACCAGAAGATCCTCTACAAATGATGTTTTGGTGAAATCCCCTTTAGGCGTATTGATGGAGAATAAATTGCAGTTGTCGTGAAAGAAGTAAATTCAAAATCTTGTGGTGCTCACCAGTATGGTCATAGGGATTCATATCAAATATGAAGGCTCATATACTTTTGGCCTTCAAGGATGAAAGATTGCACAGATTTCACTATGAAATGTCATCCCTAACAAGTGAATGCCCACTTTATTCATCAACCCCTAAAGTTTCTGCATACATATAAATACTCCTGGCCATTTTACACATGGTGAATGGATGTAGTATGACCTTATAATTCAACTACGACTAATCAATTCAAGTATATCCTTACTTATACTAACTTCCTCTTCAAATGTGCTAAGGCAATTCCTCTCAAAGAATTCAGAGCCAAAATCATTGTTTGTTTTGTTAAAAATAACATAATCCTCAGATTTGGTGTCCCTTATACTATATTGATGGATAATTTCAGCCATTTTTGTTTTTTTAGGTAATGAGGTTATATCAAGAGCATAATATAAAATCCAACTATTCACCTCACCATCATGTAGCGACCAACGGACTGATAGAAGATTTCAATATGACCATATCAAATATACTCTATACGATGGTTGATAAAGATAATAAATCATGTCCTGATAAACTTTTTCATGCTTTATGGGTATATTAGACTACTTCCCATACTACCACCTAGGAAATCCCTTATTCATTGGTGTATAGAACAAAAGTAGTTTTGTCCATTGAAATTCAATTGCCTTCACTTGAAGTTTCAATCTGTAATCAATTGTCTACATTTGAGAGGTCTCAGAAATGGTTTGATGAGATGGAATGATTAGAGTAAAAAAAGATTGCATAAATTTCATTATTTTTATGTCTATCAAAACAGAATATCACCATACTTTAACAAGAAAGTTTATTTCTACTCATTCATTCAAGTAGAATTGGTATTGGTCCTTCGGACTCCAATGATACCAGGAATGAAACCTCCATATTTTGATCCAATGTGGGAAGGACCTTATTCTATATATAAGGTCTACTCAAATGGAGCTTATGAATTAATCTAGATGGATAGAGAGCTTATTACAACTTCAGCCAATTCATGATTATTGACGATATTCTTTGTGAAACTGCACATATCGTCCTCACTTCCATATTGAAAACTACACAACCCACATGTCCTCACTGTAATAATCTAAACTACACAGTACAAGGTCCCAGTTTCAATAAGTTCAAATACATAACAACCATATGTGTCCATGTTGCGTAATGATAAAATTTGTAGCATCTTTGACCATGTTTCACGACATTAAATAGTATGAAAACATTTTTCCTCGTTACACGACATAAAATTGTACGACTAACATATTATCAACTTGACCTTTGGAGATTCCATATATAACCATCATTGATACCATTGCTACTCCATAGTGGAACATGTGTCCCTATATTACCTATTTCAATGTTAGATCTACACAGGGACCTCATTTCAAGAACAATGCGGGGATTGATTTTGATCTATATGATATATGTAGAGACGTTGGGATCTCTAATCATGGTCCCAACCACAACCACAAAATTTTTTATTTCCTTTTCTACTCCTACATATGAATCATATCTATACATTTTTCCCTTAAGATACATGATCTGATAAAATAACCTTGGATCACTTTACCACATATCATATGGTGTTTCCAATTCTGGTTCTAGTCTTATGACCTAAAAATATAGATATTGTACTTCTACATTCAGGTCAGACCTTCATAGAAATACTATTCATTCCATTATATTGAATTAAAGATTGGAAATAACTTCTACATATTCGAGTACCATTCTTCATAAACAAAACTATATGCTTTTTAATGTTTGAATCTCCATAAATATTATTTAGCTTTTAGCAATAGAATGTAAAACTTCAAAAATCTCTTTTGCCTGACAATACAGTACGGGCCCTTAGGAGGTCTTGAATAAGCTACCAACAAAATAGGAATGTAAGCCAAAATATTCCATTATTTGGTTATACAGCATATGCCCTATTTGGACCTTCATAACACAACTCCCATAATGGGTTTTTCAAATAAATGTATCATAGTTTTTGGAAAAGACTTCCTCTAATGATTTTATCCCTTTTCTAATATCATTCTTCAGATCTAGAAATTCCAAAATCACAATTTTCAATTTTCCCTTCTATAACATAATATGGTAGTATGTTTCCAAAAACATTATCAAGAAATTGTTGGAGTCTCATACCATTGGTCAAAGACCTTAAATTGAAGCCACAAAATGTCCTCACTCTTTGACTTAAAACAACATAGTACAATGTCCTCGCTGCATGACTTAATACTCTATAGTTTGATATCAGAAATTCCCTTTCTGAAACATTTTAACCATTCCCCTCACACCAAATTTCTTAAGAAGTGGTTTTCATATTCATGACATATGTCGGCATAGATGAATCTTTATTCTCCAAATCTATTTCTATATAAAAACCACCCACTGTGGTCTTGAGTCACCCAACTATTATTTTTCCTTGTCTATAAATAGTAAAATGTTAAATTCCTAAGATCTATATTGCTTGACTATGCAGTACCTATCCTTAGGTGGCCTTGAATATGTTTCCTACATAACAGGTATGTCAGTAAAAAGATGCTACTTTTTGACTATGAAGCATTTTCCCTTGTTGGCCCTGAATAAAACAAATCCCATAAGGGATTTGTCAAATAATGGAAACATCATTCATGGAAGAGACATCCCTTATGTTGATACAAGTTCTAAATTTTTTGACTATAAAAATCATTGCTCATGATTCCCCAAGGAAATATTTAAAGATATTAAAGCAATTTTTAGTCAATGAGTCTTGTTTGGGATCTAATTTCAATATTTAGGGTCTAATATATTCGACCATAAACATGATGCCAATATAGAACACCATACATGACTCTAAAGTTCCAACAAAAAAGAGTAATCACCAGATTGAGAACCCATAAATGGATCTCTGAACAAAAGTTGAGTCCCAACTCACTAAATGTACATTTTGTATGATTTAGGTAATATTGGGAAATAGAAAATCAACAGATACAATGTTTTTGTGGTTGTCTTTATAACCTGAGTAAAAATAATTATATGCACATTAATCCCATTAGATTTATAATAAAATTCTGAGCACCCCCATTAATTTCATTGTAATCATGATTATCATACATAGAGGATTGATGTTTAATCAAAATCTTCATCATCATTACCATTAATCTTGCAATCAAAGAAAAAAATGACAACAGTGAAGGTATATCTGATTAAAGACAAAATTTATTTCATTTTTATGAAATCATAGGGACACCCACAAAATTTAGTCTCTCTATCATGTTTTATTGTAAATTATCAATATGACTACTCTTATTTTGAACAGCCTCATGAGCACTGTAAACCAACTACTAATGACGAGACAATTGAGAAACTCCAGCCTCCTAGGATTGACGAATTGCTTACTTAGCAGTTGAAATGGCATTTATCCCCCCCAATTGGGTTTCTATCAGTGTCTGGTTCAATGGTTTGAGTATTTTATTAATATCATCCAGTTGTTGTTGATGAATTAATAACTCAGTCGTCGCTTCTTTAATTGTGTGGCAGATTTAGATCGACTTCTTTTTATGATATGCTTCTTCCTTAGCTATTATAGCTTGGAATCTCTCAATATTGATAAGTTTAGTCTTTTCTAAATCTTCTTGCAGCTTATTATCCTGCTCCCATTGGTTAATGGTATCTTTTATTATATCATAGACTGATAGATAATTAAATCCACCAAATCACAATACAAAGAATAATGCTGGGAGTTTGGAAAAATGGGACAGTAGCATATCCAAAGGCTTCTCAGAAATTATGCTCCATATATGTCACCATATATTCTTACGTGTAATGCCAAGAGCATATTTTATGTCTAAGTCTGAATCGAAGTAACTACCATGAGGTAAAATGTACTCGGGAAATAGATGGCTTAATGAGGATTCTTGTTTGGTTTCTCTCAGAGTATTAGAAGCTTCACCTTTTTATAAATCCAGCACCATCACAAAAGCATCACATTCCGATCTAACTATAATAGCTGATAACCCAAAATGTAAACTAAATACTATTTTATGTTTCTAGTAGAATTGGTAGAAACATTGTATAATTCAGACATCCAATGACATTTACCTAATAATAAGTTATCCACTTGGATGGAGTCATCCCCAGTATTCTCAACATCAGCAGTTTGAGTTGATGTTTCTTGAGAAGGGGCATTATCCTATGTTTGACCAGTTTTCATGGTTGAAGTCTCTGGGAATTCTATCAATGAGGGGTTCTCAGTAGGTACTTCTCCAACTTCAGTAGAAGAATGATAGAGTTTAATAACCCATCCCGTAATATCCGTTGCATCTTTTTCTGTAGATAAAGATGCATAAGGTGAACTTTGATGTGAAGTATCAAGAAAAAGAAGAACATTTATGTATGGAAAGTGAAATTATGATAACATACATCCTAGAAAATCCTCCTGAAAATATCCAAACTCTTTGATGGAAATTGGAAAATCAATATTTTGATTAAGGGCTTCAATCATTTTAGTTTGAGTGTCTTGGAATGTTGTAAAATACCCACAATTTAAGTTATCCAATAAATTTTAGTTGATGAACAAATTGGATCTGCAGACACTCTATTCTGTTGGTTCTTCAATTGATACTACATCATCATATCATTCCAGGTTTGGGTCAACATCATTATTAATTTTTAGACTACCCTGGGTCCTCATTTAATTCTTCAGGATAAATAGGAATATAAACATTGGTTATTGTAGTATCCATTGGAAAAGGCAACTAATCAGATATATGTTGAAAAGAAAAATATTAGAAAAGATTTTAATATTTATGAGAAATGTATTTTTTTTCTTACCATTGATTTCACTCTCTCTGATTAGATCCAATAGAGGGCACAAAAAAATCATTTGATTATTAATCTTATAAGATTGCAGATCCAACGGCATGAACTTGGGTTTCTCGTGTAGTTTCTTTATCTAGTATAGATGAATCCTCCCTTAGTCCCTTGAGAGAGGAGAGAGATAAAAATCCTACAAGAAGATAAATGTGATTACCAGAGTATCGAAAAAATTATTATTCCATGAGGACAGTATAAATACTTTCTCCATATGAAAACACTTACAGCTAATCACATGGCTCTCTTGCGTTTCTTTTCATAAGTTTCAGGATAAATCCAAAAACTCTTCTTTGAAGGAGAAAAATGAGGTAATGGTTGAGGATTATCCATCACCACTACCACATTCATGATTCTTAGTCCTGGAGAATGTTTTGGAGACCCGGGAGAATCATTCGATGGATCAATGGGAGAACCTACAGGCCCATACCTTTGTGATCCATGAACTGGTCTACAGTTTTCTTCCCTGCATTCATGCTACATAAAATTAATTTTATCATGATTAATGATGATGAATGGTACAACAGATTTGAGACAAATGAATAGTACAATACATTCTCAGTATTAAAATAAATATCACACTCCTCATCAGGGTCTATAATAACCTCTTAATGTATTCAAATGTCTATATTGTGAGATACTCATTTAGAGGCTGGGATTTTTTCATCAGTTTTATATATAAAAGCCTCCATCTCTGTAATATACACATATAAATATTCCATCATATTATCTAGACTGCATGAAAAAGGTTCCTTAATGTCACCAACATTTGTTATTCGAATTCCATGTTGGGTGAATGCCCATGAATCCTTAAGATCACAGGTCACACCCTCCCAATGGGGATTGGTGGAAGGTTGCACATAACTCAATCTTGATATGGTTGGTTGTAGAGGAGATTCAACACCTTCTGACTCATGAGCCTCTCCAATCCAACCTTCTTATTTAGAAAGTTCAATAGACAGAATAAGAATCTCTTTATAATAGTGGAAACTAGATCTCATTGGCATCAGATTTGTTACTTCACTATCCCTATTCATCTTTGTATACCTCACATGATGATGTATTGAAGGCTTTAAAACCATTGAATCTTATGAAAAATATCTAGCCTTGTACTTCTTACAATGATTTCCTTGGACAACGGTCATTGTAGCTACGACTCGATATATTCCATTTGTCAAAGCCCCTTGAGGATATGAAGAATCCCATGTTTTGGAGTATCTAGCTTCCAACCTAATTGGTGGATCTGATGGATGTAACGTAATCCAAAATTTTGATGCCTTTAATGCCGTTAGAATCTAGAATTGACTCGGTACCATTCGATGTTCCTCATGTCTAACATTTGTCGGTTGAAAAGTGTTCGATTTTTGAAGACATATGAACTAATGTGAAAACCTATAAGGGACGTAAGCCTCATAGATAATTTCAACATCAATCCTGGTCGGCAATACACCATCCCTAAATGCCATCATATTAGACCTCACCTCATAATTCTTTTCGTTACCATCATCAAAAAATGTTCCATTTGGTGGGTTACCAAAAGGAAAGAAGTTAATTTATCCCAATAAATTCAATTCCTTTATCACTACATTAGGTCTCAAATTTTGAGGCTTAATACTAGAAAATTTCTGTAAAAATATAGTGAATTGACCATTGGGGACTCTAACTGAAATCAAGCACGAGTTTGACGAAAAGTGGGTTGCAATCCATCCCCACAACACTTGGAATGACCATGCAATTCTAAATAGAGCCTTTCCATTTTATAAATTCAGTAGAGACTAATAATGGTTTTCCAATATAGAAGTTTTTAATCCAATATACATCCCTTCTACCAAATTAACTATGATGAAAATTTCCCTTGCCTTACACTGCCTCCAGAAACAGGAACTGGAAGCAAGTAAATGCTTATCCTCCTGGAAAGGATGGAAGCTAAGAATATATTTGCATCAATATCATTTTTGAATTTATAGCCCTAGTGATTATAGTCACCTCTCTCCAATGTAGGACACTATGTGCCTGAAGAACCCAATTTATCTGTAGAAGGACAAATATTATGATATCAAAAGTTGGGACCTTTCTCTTTTTTTGCTTTTAAAAAGGCTTCCATCCACACCCTAAATGAATATCTTTCTTTTATTTGGGTAATTTCTTTGTTATTTTGAATAGTTCAGGAGCCAATGGTGATGTTTGTGTAAAATCATTCCATGTTTTTCTGGTGTAATAAACTCATCATACATTTCCCCGAGAATGGGAACCTCAGCTATTTGGTAGATATCCCACAAACTAATAAAAACTTCACCATTGTTCAAATGGTTTGAATTGGTTTGTAGAATCAATCATCTCAGAAATTCAAAAATGAAATAATTTTTATACATATAAGTATGTCACATCCAAAAAGATTCATAAATATTAAAATCTGATAGCTCTTTCTTGAATTCTGTACAAATTCAGTGCACCCAATATTCCCACATCCATTAAGATTTCACACCTCCCCCAGAACAAAGATCATAGTATTCCTTCGAACCATTATATTTAACTTTCTGAGAATCCTAAAAGGATAAATCATTGCAATGTGGCCTTGTCTCTACAACACAAGCCTTCATATCAGAAGTACTACCCCTGTGATACAGGATACAACCAATAGGGATTGTTCATTCATGAACTAGCACACCCCTAGAACTAATATCCCTATAGTTACAATTGGAGAATGAAAGAATCCAATTCATTGGGAAATATTACCTAATAGATAGAACATGGTAATATTTTAAAATCCTGTGCCCATATAGGTGTAGGTAATGAATTTGTCGGTATTCACATTGATACGGAATTAAACCATTCCATAATCCAAGAAAAGTACTTTCAACAACATCATAATAATCTAATCTGACATTCATCATCATCTCATTTTTACGATCCTTAGACTACTCAGTAGAGGTTATAAAATGATACATTTTACTACAAAATAATTACCAAACTCCCCATAATAGAGTGGAATTTTGATTTGGGAAAAAAATAAAATTTTATCATAAAGGAAAAAAAGAAAATAAAAATTTTGGAAAAGGAAACTGTTTGCGTAGGTCCTTCGATGAGGTTCATCACGTAGGTCCTTCATCAAGGGTCCTAGGTAAACTCCTTCAACGAAGTTGTTCTGTATATCTCAATCACTAATATTGTTTTACGGTGAGATAATTTCAAAGAAACTATGCAAGATAACAATGTGATGATTCTAGATGATAGAGATACGCAACGAGAGTCGGAAAATTTATAATCACATATGAAGAAAATCGCAAAGGATCAAAACTATTTATATCCATCCACAGATCTATAAAACATGACTATGATAAAATGATATATGGAATATTGACACGAAGTAGCTCCGTGGAAAACCTATTCTTCCTAGAAATTAACCAAGAGTATTTTCCCCATAATTTTACCCATGGACTTGACCCTCATTCTAATCAGACCCAATCCTAAGGGGGGATTTTTTACACTAGTTAAGAATATAAAATGAATATGAAGATAGGAATGGATATTTCAAAATCCCACGGTGAGGTTCATAGAATTCAAAGGAAATCCAACCCCTCCAATGACCATCACGGAAGACCTGTGGGACATAACAGTGTAACATAACTGTGCGACAGTATATTTTCTAACCCACTTTGGGATAGACCAATGTAGCGGCCCTGTGCCAAAAACTTTCTAAACCACTTTTTCACAGACTGAAAAAGTTGAAAGAATCCAAGAAGCACCCATTGTGTAGCTCTTTCGCCCATATCCCTCAAATTGCCTCATTTAGCTCTCTAAAATACGAAAGAAGAGATAATTAAATGGGTTAAGAATGTTTTGATAGTCTTTCACAATTTTTTACATAGGATTTGTTCCCCTATGTGATATAAATTATTCATCCATCATACAAACCTGCGTGGCACACCTGCATGATACAGATGCTCGGTGGTGCTACACAGGGTACCTATGCGGTGCACTTGCGCGAAGTACCTATACGATAGAACATGGTATAAGGCCTATATACCTACTTAAGTACCATATTTAAGACTATTCTTGGTATGGTATCTCTTTTATTGGTTCCCTTATCTGAAAGGGACTATATTTAAGCCTCCACCAAAACCTACAAACTTATCAAACCCTTGGGAAAGGAACATCAGTGTGTCTCCCATTTGGTTTTGTATTTCCACAGTCATAGGATTCCCACATTTTCTTCACAATGGGGATAGGATTCATGACGTGTATATGGGTTTGTATATCTGCATCCACACGGTCCATTATCCCAAGAATAATGTCGGGATGTTCCCATTATAAAATATTTGGTTTTGGGTCCCAACCTCTCCCTTCTCACAGAGCTGGAACCTCAGGTCACTATTCGAAAATGTACAGTTCATGATTTCTTTTTCATTCATGCAAATAAAAAACCTCCCTCCACAATCAAGATCAATTTTAGTGAAGAAATCCTAGTGTAAGCCCCTAAACTGTATACCTTATTCGTTTCATTGGACTGTTGTCCAATATAAAGTGAATAGTGGGAAGGCTCATCACCTCACCCTCTTCTCAGGTCACCTCACCCTTATCCAAAGTCATCGCCATAGGCATGTTATCTTCCACCAGTGGAGGATGAAAATTGTTGGTGCCTTTTTTTACCCTTTTACACCCTTTTGTTTCTCACACTGAGCGTGAATCACATTATCTTAGAAACTGTTCTGGGTCACAAAATTTGCACAAGTAATGAAATAAGAGAACTCTGATTCCACCCATAATTGGGATATGTATGATGTCTTCTAAAGGCCTGAGCTCATTATAAATCTGATTCTATAATCTAACCCTAATTCCCTTAATTTGAACATCCTCTTTGCGAATAAACCAAAAATTAAACCCCCAAATCATCATGGAATACTTTTAAGGAAGTAAGACCAAACTCATTTATCTTAGAGGACTATACTCTCCTATGAGACTCATCGAAATATGTTGTCTTTCATTCCCATACAAATGGGATATGTAAGAAACCTCCTTGAGGTTGAAACCCAACACTTCAAATCAATCCCCTTCTCCATGGGCCATACTTCCAACATGGTCTTATCTTGCTTGGAAACCTATATCATTTCCATGTTATTTGGGATGCTTAAGCTTAAATCCGACATAAAACATTGACTAACCTCCTTTCTCTTAAATTTACTTACTACATGATATTAAACGGTACAACTTGGTTCTTACCAGATGACAATAAACTGTTCTACTAGGCCCTTATCACATGACCATGAAAGGTATATTATATCCCATTAGGCAGCACTGAACATTGAGGGTTATGATTACATTCACAAGGATATGTAGGTAACCCATTTTATGAGTACAATCCATCTTTCAAAACAAACCTTTGTCTCATTGGATGACTGTAAATTCCATAGTGCCCCACTTAGTGGATTAAAACCCATTATCATCATTACTATGATTAAAAGAATCTCTAGATAGTATATGAGAGGATACCATTGATGGAGAACTTAAAATACAAATGAATATCTCAATTAATGAAGAAACTATAAGATATAATGATGATTCTATGGTTTACTCATGTTAATAAGTGTTTAAAAATTCTAAGGTAAACTTATGTTATACATGGAGAATTAATAAATATTAATGAAAAAATCATAAATTTATAAAAAGAGTCTTAGGGTTAACAATAATTTACCTCAAAAGGGTGTGATGAGTCCTACCTCCCATCCTCTTGACTAATGCACATTTCTAAGTATCGTAATGTTCCAACATAACAAATGTTTCCATTTGGAATGAATGACCCTTTTGGATAAAGAAATGTTGGATGTTTTCGGTTCCATGAATAATTCCAATTGAAACCTCCTAGAAGAAATTATTCCTAAAACATAAATACAAATTTCAAGGAAGAACTAAATAGTATATATAATTTTTTTGAACAATTAATAATAAATGAAAATGAATTCCTTTTCAAAATAAAATTATTTTCTTTTTTTGAAAATCTATTAAAATGGGCACAGGTATAATATAAAATAACAATTATAGGATTATATTAATTATATATATATAAGTAAATACAAATCTTAAAATTCTTATTATGTTCTTCTAATAATGTTATAAGAAAAAAATCAATAATATGAATCAAAGAATAATTTTTACTAAAAAGGCATATTTACCTACATTTAATGGCACACTTATTTTAAATCTAATTTTGAAACTTTTATAAATTCTATTTCCAAAAAAAATCTTGTTATTTTAAATAGGAATATATAATTTTTCTTTGGTCCAATTGTTTTTTATATTTTTGATTAGATTATTTTTTTATGAATAGTGAAAGCATATTTAATTTGTAATTGAAATTGGATTCTTCATTTAGATTATTTTCAATGTTAAATTTTATATATGAATGATTTAAAAAAATAATTAGATCAAGATTTTTGTCATTTATATTTCACATTGAATTAGTATATAAAAACATTTCAATCTTCGGAAGGTTCTTACTTTAAAAACCTAATTTTCTCGATCTGTGAGTGGGATTAATTTTTAATTAATTTCTATAATTTATATTTATTAAATTTTCAAAAAATGATCCCATATTTAGAATAAATTTATTCAAATTTGTTATTTAATTTCATTTTACTTTTAAGACATATGAATAGTAATTCTTATAATTTTTATTACCACTATTAGGGATAATCAAATAAATAAGTGGAAAATAATATTATAAATATTGTAAAATTTACCTCACACTTTTCCTACTGTTATTAAATGTATATTATTTATATATAAGAATTACATGATCGGTTATGAGACAATTTATTTATTTTTTGATGATAATATAAAATTTATAATATTTTATTCGATGGAAATAAATTTCATTCTTACTTTAGTTTTTAAAAGGAGAAATATTATTAATGTGGAGTAATATAATTGTTATGTGATACTATAAATTTTAAATAGAATTTTAAAAAAAATTTATACTTTATGTTAATTTCTTTATTATTTTAAGTGATTAAATATTTACATTAAATAGTGGCATAATAGTGATGCATTAATTGTTTAATTAATGAAAGAATAATATAAAATATATTAAAATATTAAAATAAATATAATTTGATATAATAAATTTTATAAAAAAAATATAAATTGCATGTACATGTTAGTGATTAGTTAAAATAGTTTTTTAAAAGGTATCATGTTGTTATGATATTTTGAAGAGGTCATGTGATAAATATTATCAAAATTGGCATTTTTGATATTTTAAAATAAATTATAGTTTATTAAATGATATAAAATATATACCAAAATTAATTTCTGCCAACTAATTGGGATTAATCTAAAATTTTAAAAAATTATAAACTTATTGGATGTTTATAATATTTTAGTAATTATTTTAACCAACAAACTGTAAATTACATGATTAGTTGGTAAGAAATAAAAATTTAAATAATAGTTAAAGTTAAATGATATGGATTAGGAATAGTAAAAACTTACCTAATTTTAATTAGATGGAGATATTTTTACCAAAAACCATACTACAATAGAAATTAATATGTCTCAAAACAACTTTGTTATAAAACTAATTTATGTTAATTTAATATTTTGATGATTTCAATGTGTTCCCATCCCCTCTTCTATAAAAAGAAACCCATTATTCAGTTTTAGTCACACATAAATACCTATTTTGATCAATTAATATCTATATAAAACCCATACTAGAATATCTCCACACAATATAAAGATATTAATTTTATTCAAAACACTCACCATAGTGTTGTTGAGGTGTTAGTAAAATGAGATCATCCGAAGAAGATGTATCATTTTTAATTATGTATTTCAATATTATTTATTCTTCAAATTCCATCAAATATTCTTAAAACCAAATGACATAATAACTACAGTACCCTGAATATATAGATATTTTATTATGTTAATGTAATGACCTAATTATATATCTAATTCTATAAAATGGGAAAAAGATTATTTTTTGTGTGTACAATAAACTATTGCCTCGCGAATCGATATAATTTAATTTCCATAACTATCTACACGAATGGTAATAATGATGGAATTAATGTTTATATATGATAATAATTACACATTTATCATTATCAAAAGATAATATATCATTTAAATTATTACATTTCCTTGAACATGAAAATTATAATGATGTTCTTACGTATATGTGAACTATCTCTTCCAAGAAGCGATGTGATTCATTTTTCACCCCAAAATCATTTTGGTGACATATATAAGTATATTTAAATTATTAATATGATATTGATGATATTATTTTCATTTTATAAAGTCAAAATCGTACTTTTCTTCTTTCTATAATGACCATTAAAAAATTGAAATGTCACTCATGTGTATATACAACCTACCATCTCAATGATTGTATCATCATACATTTTACATTACCATACATAATTTTTTTATTTATAATGATGATTGATTGAAAAAATGAAAATAATTTATTAAATATTATTTTGTAAATGACAAAATAATACCATTTTTATTATATAAATCAAACCAAATTTATTTTTGAATTGTGTATAGAATATCCTCAAGACATCCAACATGAATAGAATTAATTAAGTAATTATTAAAACATGATAATAATTGATGTTAAAGGAATCATAAACATTAATGTTTTTGAAGAAAGTTAATAATTAATATTTTTTATTATTCAGGAATATAAATATCATACTTGATAAGTCATACTTAAGGTAGAAACTCTTTAACTAAAACATAATTTAAATTTTTTAAAATATTTATTCATTAAAATATTTCTCTTTTGTTTCAATGTATTTAATATGGATTTAATGAATTTATTTATGTGGAAATGATTTTTTAAAAATGTAAAATTATAGTTTCGTTTAATGTTTTCAATGTTTTAAGGGAAAATTGATTTAACCATATATTTTTATATATTTTAAAGGGTTTTTTAAAATGGATTTATTACTTCTATTACATGAAATGTTTTATTATTAGTAAACATGAGATTTTAAAATTGACATGTTGAAACATACAAGATTTTTATTTTTATTGATTATGCGATGGTACTTATACATTGTACGGGTGGGTTCGTGATAAAATGATGTCATGTGGTTCCATGTTAAACCATGGAATGGTGGTTATGTTTTATCTTCCAATGCATTGGGTATGTAAGTCGGTCGTATAGTTATTCCATTTGTAAGAGTCATATGTATGAGTATCGACCATATGTTTATTCCATTTGATAGTAATTATGACCCATTTTACCTAATTATATTTAAAACTATTGCATGATTTTTTTCATAAAAATAAATTGTTTTTAAAAAGGTATGATAATGATATTTTTGAGATAATGATTCCTTTTTTCATGGTAAAAATTATTTTTTCAAGGAAATGTTTTATGGGTTTTCACTAGACTAATGAATTACATTCATTAATGTTTATTTATAATATTTTTTGGTTATCCCATGATTTGAAAGGGTTTTCATGGTTCATAATAATTTAAAGAAAAAATAATATATTAAGATGAAAGTATTAGTTATGTGTCTTGAAAAGAAATCATGTTTAATTTTAAAATGGTTTCATTTGGATGAAAAAATGGATATTGAGTATAAGTGTCCAATTTTAATGTATTGGTTAACTATGAAATATTATTTCTTAATTATTAAAAATTATAAACCTAAAATAGTTTTTGGTGAATAATTTTGTTTATTTTTTTTTAAATTAAAATAATTTGTAATACTTATTGATGAGTCCTTATAGTTTTAATCAGAGAAGGGTTTACGAAAATTTAGTGATTATGATGTTTTCTTAAGAGTTATGGATATCATAATGGGTTCATAATTTTAATGATGATCATCAGTTTAGTAACCTAGAAATCCTTTCTGGTTTTTATATCGTGAAATTTTAAGGTGACTAAAAGATATTTTTGGAGAAATTTATTTTGGAGGTAATTATGGGTTATTACATTTTGGGATAAAAGTTGAAATGTATGAATTGAAATTTGAGGTTAAAACATATTAGGTTTATTTTCCAAGATATTACCAAATTTTTGGAATGTTATAAGGACTATATATATTTAGAAAAAAGGAAAACCCATCACATTCAGTAATGCCCCATGTTTCGAACCCACAACCAAAGGGTGACAAGGGTTTATCACCTACTACTAGATTATTTCATATCCTGGTAAGTATGAATATATTTTTTATAAAAATAATTTTTTGGATGAATAATAAGTATCTTTAGAGAACATATATATATCGAAAATATAACAATGTTATTGGAAAATTATTTGGAGATTATGATATTAATGTTATTTCATGAGATATTGTTTATTTTGGGAAACCTATATGATCACGGTAAGTATAACACCTTGGGATTTTATTTGAGAAGTAAATAATAAATTTTATATAGGAATAATATAATATTTTATTATTTATTTATGGGGATTAAAATTATTTATCGAATTAATTATAATATATTGGATATTATGTGATTTTGGAAATTACTTTTGGGTTTGATAATTCAAGATTATTTGATATTATTTAGAAGTAAAAGATAATATTTTTATTAGAAGTATTTGTTGTCAAATTATTCACAATTTGTTTAGCCATTTTCTGGATTACATTGAGGAATTTCAAGAATGATTATTTATTGAATCGTTTGTGTTTCCTTTTTGGTATTAATGTTGATTTTTTGGATATTGAAGTAGTTTTTCATTATATAAGATTTTTTCTTTATTACAGATTTATATTATCTTATCCTAACCATTTTCGAATTGGTTAATATTTTAAAAAAGGAGGAATTTATAATTATTCTTTTGTGTATTATTTTAATTTGTAGACGTTGATTATAATACTTTAGGCATGAAAATTTAATCTTAAATACTCGTCATTTGGACAAAGATATTAGTTTGTGTGGAAATTGATTAACAGATTAAACTCTACTTTTTAAGTAAGTAGGGTTTTATGTTATTTTTATGGGTATTAAATGTATTCCTCAACTCTATAGAAAGAATATTGAAATAATATTTTTATAATATAACTTTTATTAACAAAATATCAATAAACTTCTACCCAATCAAAAATTTATTGTTTTTTGATTGTTATTTTAATCATGACCATGTTATCTACCACTATCCATCTGGACATGATAACTAATTTTCACTTCCATGTACTGGATTTATTATATAGAATCCCTAGTATTTTTTATTTTAGGTGACTATCTTACTTAAATTTCATTATTTTCCAATGGATGTTTTATATATCCATTTTCAGATGTTTAATTTCAAAAAAGGTGTTTTGAAATTCATTCCACAGTTACCTATCCCTTATTAATAAATTTCCTAATTCCATTTTTAAAAGGGTGGTGAATTTAACATCCCAATTTTATAATATAACATATACCATGTTTGATGGCGTACATGACATACCAAATTGTGCGTAAAAAGACAGATAAATATTATTATTTAACTGTTACATTTAAAACGTAGACATTAGAATGGTGGGAAAAAAATGATTAACTAAACTATTAAAATATGTATTAAATATGTATATATAATTAATTATTTGAACAATAAATTATTAATTAAAGTAAAATCCATTTTAAAATAAAATGATTTTTTTTTCTGAAAAACTATTCAAATGGGAAAAAGTATAATCGAATTATAACACATAATGTATTATATTAATTATATATATATAACCTATTAAATCTAATTGTTAAAAATTATTTTAGGTGTTTTATATACATGAAAAAAGAGTAAATCCTATTTTACCGATTAAATAACTAATTTTCTAAAAAGGCATATTTTCCTCTTTTTCACTGTGTACTTTTATTAAATCTAGTTCTGGATAGTTTTTTTAATTATATTTTAAAAAATAAAATATCCATTTAAATAAAACTATAAAACTCTATTTGGTTGAATTTTTTATATACTTATGTTAATATTCATTTTTTATGAATAGTCAAAAAAATATTGCATTTTTAATTGAAAACATGTTTTTCATCACAATAATTTATAGAATTAATTTATATATTTGATTGGTTTTAAAGATTAATTATATCATTTTGGATAATTAAATATCATTTATTTCACTGGAATCGATTTCACATTGAATTTTTATTTAAAAACTTTTCAATATTTTCGAGATTGTTACATGATAACCACGTTTTCTAGTTTCGTCAACGAGATTAAATTTGAATTATTTTTATAATTTCTATTTTTCGATTTTTTACAAATTTATTCCATAGTTTAAATAAAAAGTACAAAATTTAATAAATAGGTCCCTCTTAATTTTGGGCAATATGAATAGTGACTTTAATGATTTGTTTTATTACAATGGCTAAGGATAAATTTAGTAATTAATGGTAAAAGTAATACTATTAATTTTATAAAATTACCCTAAAACATTTTCTAATATCTTTTTACGAGTATTTTATATCCTTGTGAATTTTTGGATTCATTATGAGACCATTTATTCCCTATTAGATGTGAATCATATACATTATAATATTATATTCAAAGTAATATCACTTTTATCATACCTTTTTCAATAAGTGGAATATTTTAAAATGTGGGTTTATATAAGAGAATTTTTCAACAATAAATAGTATTTTTAAAGATTAAATTCAAATCTAAAACGTGGTTATTTATTTATAATTTTTAGGGATAAACTAATTTCCATAAATTGTAACCCAAGAATGATGTATTAATTCAATAATTATTAGAAGAATCAAGTAATTTATTTTAACAACATTAATATATATATATATATATATATATATATAATTTCATCACCAAATTTTATAAATGAATATGACATATTATTAATGATTTTAATGAATTTATAGAAGAAAAAATGTTGTTATGATATTTTTAAAAATTCAAGTGATGAATAGTGTTAAAATTAACATTATTGATATTTTAAAATAAATAATATTTTATTAAATCATATATAATTATTAAAATTCTTAATTTCATAATACTGACACATTTAAGGCTCAAAATATCATAAATGACTAATTTTTTTTTTTTTTACATTTTATAGTTATAATATTTACCCTTAAAAAATAAATTACATGATATCATTGTATGAATTAAAAAGAGTAAATAATTGTTAACTTTTAACTATAAGGTTTAAAAAATAGTAGAAAACATATCTAATTTTAATTGTACGAATGTATTTAAACCCAAAATCATCCTATAATCTAAATAATATTTTTGGATCCATTTCTATCATAAAATTATTTTATAATAATTTAATATTTTGAATATATTTTTGAAATCCCCCCTACCCTATAAAAGAGAATACATTATTCTCTATTATTCAAACTTATAACCATATTTGGATCATCCAATATCTTCTAGAATACCTTTATAGAAGCTCATACCACATTATATGCTCTTATTTTAATTAGAACCCTCACCATATAGGTGTTAATGTGTTTATCAATGTAAATCGTCTAAAGAAGTTATATCTTTTTAATTGTGTATTTCAATTTTATTTCTTCTTCCACATCCTCTAGATATTATTCAACCATGAAAAATGAATAAATACAATGTAATCAATATAATTATATGTTATAATGTTAATATCATCACATCAATCTATATTGACATCTATAAAATTTTTAAATAATTAACATTCATGTGTACGGTGAATGAAAACTTAGAGAATTCATTTTCCATACAATATACAAAGAATTATTGTAATGCTGGAATTAATTTTTATATATAATATTAATGATATATTTATCATTATAATAACATAATATATCATTTACATTCTTAAATTTCCATTCACATGAAAATAAAAATTTCATTCGTGCGTACGTGTAAACTATCACCTCCTTGAAGCATTGTAATTCGTTTTAAATCACAACATCACATGGATAATATATATATATTTATAATTTAATGATTAATATTATATTAAATATATTATTATCAATTTGGGAATATAAACAAATACTTACCTTCTTTCCATAATGATCATTGAGAAATGAAAATATTTCTTATGGGTATATACCACCTACCATATCTATGACTGTAATGTAGTTCATTGTACATAAAATGCATAATGGTTTCATGTAAAAGTTTAATTGATGTATTCAAATAATAATATTATTATTAATATCACTCTATAGATGATTTAGTAATACCATTTTTAAAATATTCACCAATCCAAAGTCATTTTGGACTTGTGTACAAAATATTATCAAAACGATGGAATTGAAAACAAATAATTAAGTAATTGTTATAACTTGATAATAAGTTATATAAGAGGAATAATTAACAATAAAAACGTTCCCATGAAAGTAAATTAGTATCTTAATTTTAATTTTTTGGAATATATAGATTGTACATGATGAGTTGGACTCAAGGAAAGTGACTCTTTAACTAAAACATCATTTTAATGGTTTAATGATTAATTATTATAAATCATTCTATTTGATTTTCCTTATTTTTAAACAAAATTATGAATGTATTTATATGGACTTGAATTTTTTAAAATTGAAAATTTTAATATCTTTCAAATGTATCGAAGTGGTATGAGATAATTTTATTTTGCTATCCATATTTAAATGTTTAAAATTGTTTTTGAAAATGTATTGAATATTTCGATAACTATAATTATTTTTTGTGTGAGTGAAAATGAAATTTCGAGAGTGATATGTTAATAATTACAATATTTCAGATGTTATGATTATTTTTTGGTATATTTAAATTTGTTGGGGTTGTTCCCTGATAAACCAAGGACATGGAATTCTATGATAAACCATAGACGAGTGGTTACATTATAGCCTCAAATTCATTAAGTATGGAAGTCATATGTGTTTTAATAAAATATTTATAAGTAACATGTATGGAAGTTCACTACATGGATATTCCATTTGATTATAATTATGTCCCTTGTAACCTAATTATATATTATATTTTTTGTTATTATTTTTCATGGATATTTATTTTTGTTTAAAAGGTAAGGTAATGAAATTTTTTAAATAATGATTCCTTTTTAGGGTAAGAAGGTATGTTTTTAAATAAATATTTTATGGGTTTTCAATATACTAATATTTTCCTTTATTTTAATTTCTATTCTATGATTTTTCTCTCAAACCAATTTTTAATATGTTTTTTTTAACATTCCTATAGATTGGTAAGGACAATGAATATGTCATGAGGAATGAATTTAAGATGCACCTTGAAATGAAATCATATTTAATTTTAAAAGGGTTTCATTTTGTGGAAAACAGTTTATAGTGAGTATAAGTGTTCACTTTTAATATATGGGTTTACTATATAAGAGTTCTCTTAATTCCATAAAACTCTAGACCTAGAAGATCATTAGTAAAGTAATGTGATTTATAGTATTAAAATAAATATAGTATGTAATTTTTTAGTTGGTTTCTTATATTGATAATATAACCAGGCGTGGTATTATATTCAATTCACCGAATCCTATGGAATGTTCTCAATTTTAATGGCATGTTGTATCTCAAAATAAAACATCTTCATTATTTAGAACTCTATACTCGAAAATGAAAAATATGAATATTTAATTAATCAAAGTAATAATATCTATAATGCATATTTAAAATAAATCTTATGAAATAATTACCATGTATTAATTAATTATTTCATGAAACTTAAAATTTCATCAAATGAAATACGCAAAAATATTAATGTGTTAATGTCATAAAGGTTCTCTAATAAATTAATATGAACTGAACACATAAACGATTTTTTGGATGAAATTAATTTCATATGACATGTTATGTCATAATAAAATAGTTATGTAATACAAAACATTCCTCAATGATATATGTTATCACTATGGTAATATGAATGTCCTATAGAATATAAACAAAATGTAGGTGATTTCATTTAATTGTCAAAAACACTTCAAGAAATCGATATTTTAATCTCTAGTACATAATTAAAGGAATTACTCAATTTTAATCAATACCGCCTCACAAAAACTCATCCAACTCATATCATCTTAAAAACAATACTTACATATTGATAAAAAATATATTTAAATCTACTCAAAAAAACTTGTGTGACTATACTTATAATTCATCAAAGTCCAATCGGGGATTATTATCTATTATATAATTTTTTTAAATATATTAATTTATAAATATAAAATTACTATTACTTTATTATCTATTTATTATGAACCAAATGATTATATACTGATTGGTATCCCTATAAACATTGACAAAAATTAATGATTTTAAATTTTCATCACATTAACATAGAGTTACTCAATTCATGGTAATGAGGATGAAAATTTGAATCAAAAATTTCAGTATACTACTATGAGATAATAAATATGTTATGCTATTTTTTCTAGTCTATTAACCAATAAAAATTAAGAGCCAAAAATTAATATTAGTCCATCCAGGATGATTATTAAAACAACTCATGTGAAACACATAATGGTTTTGAAAACTGAATAAGGAGATAATGGTTTTTGAGATTTATTTCATTGTTTCATGATACTTATAATTTAATTAATATTGTAAATCCATGAATACTCACTATTCATTTAAAAGTTCTCTCTCATATCAATCCTCAGACTCTTAGTGCAATCACAAGTCCCCTTGAGGTTACATGAGATGACTATTGGAAGATCATTATTCTCTAGAGATTGTAATTTGTGTGTCTTATCCCCCTAAAAATATCTCATTTTGTAGAGAGCTGATTTCATAAAATTAGGTTTTGATGTTGGATTTAAACTTTTATCGCTTTACCATACCCCCTCTGTTCATATATAAGTTGATTGGTCTAGATAAGGATTACAAAATAATGTATAATAGATAACAAATTTGACTAATTCATCGATAAAACATTTTCATAAAATACATAAAACCGATCCAACCAAGGATAAAATCCAACATGCTCATACTAAATAAAAAATAAAATAGAGAATACAAATTTTCCCTTATGGACTATATTTTAACTTCAATTAGTAGTCTTTATTTTTTACTCCCTTGAATCATCTCCCAAATTCAGAATTTGAATTCTAAAAAAAAAATTACCAATACCTCTATATATGGGAGTTTTAATAACTACAGTATCTTTAAAATAGTGATTATTTCATATGGTGAGTGATTGATCAAATATCTCCACATGGATGGAAACATTCATTCACATTCCATAGTTAGACTCCCATTTCCACCTAGAATATCCTCTCTATCTCCGTTAGATTAGTATTCTTAACACCAAGTAGATTACTTAATATCTTATTTAAATAACATATAATGTTCAGGGAAACATTTAGTCCAATATGAGCTATTTTATTTCTCCATATATAATATTAAATGATCAATGACTACAAATACTTGACCTCTCATCAGTACCTATAGAATAGTATTTTAGGGTAGTTTTCGAATGATATAAGATTTCATGAACAATTATAATTCACTTTTAATACGTCACTAAAAAATATTTTCTTTTACCCTTAATAATATATTATATTGGACATATTTTTTAAAATTCAATGATGTACAATGTATTTTAAAAAATTATCATGATGTTCTTTTGTGGGATCCATTAGACTAACATTGCACCTAACCACTAATGTAGAATATAAATATGTTTTGGTCAAATTATTGATGTGATATTATTAATGAACACTTCCATATTACATTAGATCTGTAATATATAGTCATCCCCTAAAATTATATAATATAGAGTATCACGATGAAGATTCTATTACACATCAGTTTCAATAATGCATTGGATCAATACGGTACATTTGTAATTGGATAACACTAAAATAATTTCCATCACATTACATTGTAGTGGGTATAATATTAGTATGTTAACACATTGTAAATATATTTTCATATGTAGTATCTTGTGATTTTCCTAGGATTCTATTGATTTTTTTGTATTCACATGATCCCATCTACTGCATTATGTTGGCTATGAAAAATTCTTATTGTTCTTATATTTAAACATTACAACATTGAATCAATTTACAAAAAATATATAAGGAAATGCATATTGTTGGTTTTATCCTTAGTTACCCATCTCACATTTCATTTTCCCCAAAATAATACATTTTTCTAAAAATAAATATTTTTTATATTGCATTAAATTTTGATATAATAAACCCCAATTCCCTAGAATTTACACAAAAATTCATCATCAAATTTAAATCCTTGAGTTCGTGATTTTTTTATATTTTTATTTTCAATGACATACTAATTGTAGTACATATATAAACTGATACATTTTATGATTTTTTTAGCTACATTCATGAATTTTCATTTAAATAAAATATTTTATTTTCTTAATAAATGCATAATATTTATTATGAAAATGAAACTCATAAGGTATTTAAAAATAGACTTCATTAGATTATCTTGAATTCCATAAATCAGATTTAATGGAATGATGCCTTATTGGTTATGAATAATTTAATAATTGACCTCCCCATAGTCAATGGGTATGGGTTGGTGTGACTGATGAACCACTATATAGTCATTGGAGATGGGTAAGTGTGAATGATGGTCCTACCTACAGTCTATGGGGATGGGTCCTTATGACTAATAGAAAACCCAATAGTTCATAGGGATGCAACAACATAACTAAGGTACTTTCCTTGTGTACACAGGGACATATTTGAATGATTGATAAACCTTCATAGATTATGTAGGGATGCTTCTACGTAATAGATAGACCTATCTATAGTTTATGAGGATTGGTCATTGTGACATATTGTCCTATAAATAGTATATGGGGATGGGTTAGTGTGTATGAATTCGAACATGCATTTGTAGAAATGGAGCATGAATTGGCCTAGGGGATTCATTGTGAGATTATGTGATGAATAGATTATGGATCTCTGTCGAGTGATGAAGGATGGATCGAGGCTCATTGAATTTGGATCATTCTATATTACATATGGTGGTGTGTTGAGGTTTGGATGATTCACAATCATGAGTCAATGAGTGTGGGATGAAAATTTTATATGTTAAAAATAACCTTGTTTCTGTTTCAATATGTTGGGCTATGGAATGAGGTTATCAATTCCTTCTAGTATGGAGTATAATAAAGTAAGATCCAATTTTCAGGGTCCCTTATTAACTAATAAAGGCCTAATTTTTATGAAAATTTTTTAATTATATATTATGTTTCAGGGATGGTGTGTTTTTCAGACAGGACTCCTCCATATATATTTAATCCCTTACATCAACATGATTAATGATAGATCCTTTTTTTCAATTCATTGTATGAAAAATATTTTCTTTTAGACACATTATTTCATGATTTATTACAAAAATAAATAAATATATAGATAATATAATTCTAGTTGATTTATTGCCTTTGTTTCATAGGGAAATTAAATTAAAAATAATTTAAATATGGATACAATGAACTGATTTTAAATGTCTACAGTGATCCCTTAAATTAAATTTCCCTTTTAAAACATCATGGGATAACCTATCGATGTACATAATAAAGGGGTGAGATAAAAAACTCATTAAGGGAATAATGAAACAATTGAATAAGGTAAGTAAGTACAATTGAGTCAAATGAAATAACATGGTGACATAGGAAGGTGATAATCATAATCAAGAACATCAAATCATGGTATAAGATGATAGAATCAAAAAATATAAGTAATATGGAGACAAAATAAAAAAATAAATCATCTATATAAGTCAAGGATAACCACCAAGACATCATAACATGGTACTATTAAGAAAACCTCACATGAACTATACAATGTATCTAATTAGACAAAAACATTACGTAAGGAATTTGAGTGATATAAAATTCATATCCTACCCATCTAATCCATATCATGTACATCCAAATGTGTAACAAATTGATAACACCACAAAACTATTTCTTTCATCACTTTAGATCAAATTATAATGAAGTGTGGGTTATATACATAAATTTCCATGAATACTTAAATATAGGCACATCTAGTTGAATAATAGTAAGTGGGAATGGGTATGATTATTCACTAGAGAAATTTCTAGAATATAATATCACAGGATAGTTTCTATAGGATAATGAGGGTCCATGTGCAGTTATAGAGGGATTTAATGAGAGTGAAATGGGTATTTCATAATTTGGACATCATAAGGACAATAAGAGGGATGTATAATAATATATCCCAATAAAAATATTTGGAAATTTAAAGGCATAATGTAAATAAGTTTCCTGAACAAAGAGGATAGGTATATGATACCTTACACTGATATAGAACTTATAAATGATTGAGAGAGATCAATACTTGAATGAGAACACATTGTGAGGGATTTAGAGAGGGAAAGTAAGAGTACCAGCATGCTCTAAGGGTTTCTAGTGATGTGGAAAAGTAGGTTGTGTGTGTTTTTATAGAAATATAGAAGGGGTTATTTATTTATTTCTAAACATGGGTTTTGGAATCTATAGGATAAAACAATAAAAGTCACAAACCTAAGAAAGGTATTTTCCTATGGTTTAATCCAAAGAGGTTATCTCAGTATTATAAATTGTTAATAATATAACTTATTCAAATAAAACCCTTTGTTATGTGGTAGTGAGATATGGTGATAAATATTTAATTTTTAAATAATTAAATATATATTAGGTTTTGGAAGATTTATTAAAGGATTAAAAAATTAATCAAATAACATAAACAATATATTTTTAGCCATAATTTTTTTTTTCAGGGATCTACATTATGATACATATGAAATTACATTTTGGATTATATGATGTGGTAATAAATAATCTATATTTACACAAAATCTATTTTTTTTAAAATCTAATGCCACATAAATTTTTTCCAAATACAGAATTTTCTAAATTCAATATGATGATTTAAGAAATAATATTTATTTTATAAAAATATTTATCTAAATATTTGAATATAAATACTAGTTTAAAAAATCCTTATGTATTGTTGAAATTATGGTTTTTATGAAAATAAAAATATTTCTAGCCCTTTTATGAATTAAATTAGGGTTAATTAAATTATATTATCATATATATTTAAATAAATATTATTTCATAAGGATAAATACAAAAAAAATCATTTTTTTCAAAATTCTATAATTTATCACAAATGATTATTAATTAAATATTTATATATATCCCAAAAATATAATTTGTATTTATTTGTATAATAATCTAATTGTTATCAAACTCATTAATCATTTTTAATTAAATAAGAAAAATAAATATATATAATCATTAGTTAGTTTTAAAAAATATGTAAATATATTCATATTTATATGGTCTAGATACATAATCCCTCATTACAACATCCTATGACCAAAGGGTAAGTTGTGTGATGTTGACATTTTCTTAGTGTGGTTTGGTGAAAATTATTTGTGTGGATATATTTAAAAAACATGATCTTTTTAACAAATAGTTTTTATCAAGTTAAAATTAGTGATCATTGGATTAGGCCTGGTTAAGGTAAAAATATTAGTTAGCTCAACACCCATGGAGGCCCCAACAAATGGGCTTCAAAGGGTACAATTCTACTGGTCGAGTTCACCCCTTCCTCTATTTTTCCAATATGGAATTTATCATAACTATTAATATATACTAACCATAAAGGTCATTATACAATGAATATATTATCAGCAGTTATGATTTTTAATAGTTTATAAATATAACTGGATAATTTATAATTATACAAAAAATAAAATTAGTGTCTGTTATTTCTATAAATACATTATTTAATATGGAAATAATTCATTCAATATGTATTTTCATTTATAACCATTTTTTAGGTTCATCATTGGGGATTCTTATTGGGTTTGGGAGTTACTATATACTCACATACAGAACTTGGGATTCAATATACATGTTTATAATTTCATATTTACTATTAAGTAAAAGTTATCATTTAGATTTCGGAATATGTTTTGGATTTAGAAAAATATGGTGGATGAGGATTAGATAAGATAATATGAGAGTTGTTCTAGGTAGGGTGTTATTTATTAATATTTGAGGGTTTTTAATGATTCTACCTTATGTAGTTTCTCTGTATTTTTTGGTGTACCATGTATGTAACACCACATGATTTCAAGCTGTGTATCTTTTTAGATTTAATCTTTTCAATAACTAATATTTCATGAAACACTACGCTTAAATGAACCATGAGATTCTATTAATAATACAATTTAAAAGAAAATTATCCCCAAAATATTAATGTTTTTGTTATGAATGGGAAAAAATATGTTATCAATATATATTATTTAAGACATTGGTTAACAATTAATTTGAAATAAATATAAGAACCAATTTAATATTATGGAAATATTTTTATAAACAATATTTCAATCTGCACAATTGTTCTTTATACAAGTAAAATAAAAAAATAAAATTTTTTGGATCATATTTCTTAAATATGTAAAATATATTAAATATAATTTCTAAAATTTACCCTATTTTTTCTATAAAATTAAAGAACAAATCCAATTTAACACAAAAAAGAATTATTTTTATTAAAATATAGTTTTATAACACTTTAGTGTACTACTAGTTTTAAATCTACCTTTTTAAATTTTTATAAACTCTATTTGAAAAAATAAATATTTTCCTTTAAATAAGAATATAAAATTTAACTTTGGTTGATTTTTTATTATATTTCTTATTAATTTCATATTTTGATTAATTGTGATAAAATATTTCATTTTAATTAAAAAAATATTTTTCATCTATATAATTTATCATGTTACATTATATTTTATTTAGTTTTGATATACAATTAGTTCATGTTTTTATATATTTAATCAAATTTAGTTTATTGTAATTAATTTTACAAATAATCTTTATATAGAAACATTTCAATCATTTGAGCGTTTTTATTTTAGAAACATGTCTTCATGTTCAACCAATGAGATTATTTTCTAATTAAATTTACCCAAAAATTTGTTTTGGTTTTTTAAAATTGGATTCCATAGTTGAAATAAGATGCTCCATATTTTGTAAATTGGACCCTTTTATTATTAAAAAATATGAACAATAAAGTTAATATTCTTTTAACTACCATGGTAAAGGGTGAATCATATAATTATAGGTAATAATAATATTATAAGGATTATAATGTTACCCTAAAACTTGTAATAATATTATTGGATAAGTGAGGGTCAACCAAAATATTCCTTTTGAATATTTTATGGCCTATTTGAGAAACTTTGATGAATTTAATCATTTTATAGTATTTTATTCTTAAGAAAGTAAAATAAGTCCTACTCTTGTTTTTAGTATGTATTAAAAAAATTATATATGGATATTGAGAATTTATCATCGACTATAAATATTTTTTAGAAAGATAAAATAATTATATAAGTCCTGATAATTTAATTTTAACTTTTAGGGAATAAATTATTTAATTAATGGTTTTCACAATGATGATATCATAATTGATAAATTAATGGACATATCAAATAAATATTATTATAAACATTTAAATAAATAAATTTTATATAATTAATTCCATACACTAATTTTATAGACAACCAATACATATTTGTGTTGTATTAAAGGTTTTATTTGATATTTTTTCAATAAGTATATTTTTTAAAAATTCAATAAATTAATAGTGTCAACATTATCATTAATGATATTTTTAAATAATTTACATTTCATTAAATGATATAAAATTCATGAAAATATAAAAAAATTAAAATTATTTTTATGGTTTAAACATTTATCCAAGACTCATTTATGGCTTGTTTGGTATTTACTGTAACTATATTAATAGTTGAGCAGTAAAAGCACACGTTGTCAAGGAAATAGTTAAAGAGATAAAAAGGTTTTCGCCAAAAGATGTGGGTAATAATCTAACCTTAGAATCTCATAAAAGATGGGATTAAGGGCGCTCTACCATTTTCAACTTAAGGTCAAATTAGTGATTCTTAATGGAAACTTGGCTATGAATATATCTTATATATTATTTATTTCAATTATAGTAAGAAAATTTCACCCTCTTTGTATTTAATATCATTTATGTGATGACATAGGGAATGCATGAGGATGTGAATTAAACAAAATGTCTATTTTCATATTATTTAAATTAAATCAATTATAAAAGTTTATTGATTATTTTTATAAATTATAATATTTCCTTAAATGCTTTATTGATGATAAAAAAATATTTATATTTAAGAGAAAAATAAAATAATTTATTTTAAAAGTATTACATTTCATATATTTGAGATACATTAATGTGTCTAATTAATTTTATATAATTGGGTAATATATTAGATATGTGGGAGAACATTATATTCTAATTCCCACTTTTTCTTAATGTTTTGGAAGTAAAATATATTGAATAGTACCAAATTTGACAATAATAACATTTTATTGAATTAATATTTTATTAAATTACTGAAAAATAAAAAAATGTTAAATAATCACAAAGTTTATAATAAATGGTTGATTATTTATTCACATATTCATTTATATTAAATTTTTATGTCTTTGTATTTATAATTTTCTTATTATATATTAATATTATGAGGATTTTCTCAAATATTAGTCATATATCATTAAAAAACCTACCAAATTATCTTCCCAACACCCTTACTTTTGTTTTCGAGGTTATGTTCCTTCCAAAATTCATAGGCTAGTTACTTGAAAATAGATTAAACGAAGTCCTCCACAAAAGTTTTAATTGTCTTAATCGAATAATTCAAGATTATTTCTTTTTCCACATCCCCTTCATGTTTTTATTGATTATAATGTAATAAATATAAAATAAAATATATTATGAGATGTTATTATAATTATGGTACAACCGTATTCCACCTTATAACCATCATTTGAAAAACAAAATTACCATGTGTGTGTATGTTCGACTCACCATTTCCACGCTATGGGGTAATCTAGTATTCGACAGCACATTATATGGATGGGTATAATGATAGAAATAGTTGATATATATGTTAATTATAAACTGATAATGATTATTGAAAAAATAGTATACCATCCAATTTTTTTCCCTTTAACCATTAAGGGAATTATATCGTCGCTCGTGTGTATATATGGCCTACCGTCTCCATGACAGGTTGTAATTCATTTCCCTTGTTCACCATTTAAAAATTATTACATAAATTTATCTAATGAAAGTATATGATATTTTAATAATTGATTTCATTATGGATATGATGATATCGTGATTTATGTAAGAGTATCTAAAAATAACCAATCAAAATATACTTGAAGACTATGTAATTAACACCTAAATCGTTGAAAATAATTAACTAATATTAAATAACAGGTGATAAGATGACATAACGGGACAATATATGGTACTATAAAAATGAATATTTTATTGTGAAATATGTATAATAAAACTATAATTATTATAGAGGAGGTTATTTCACATTAAACTAAAGGAAGGGTGTGGTAAGGGACTTCATCTCAATCACCTTTCATTGAGGCATAATATGATTTAATACACCCAAATTATTATATGAGGGGTATATAAATTCCCTTTAAATTATAATATAGACACACTTTCTTATATAACATAAACATTACATAATTTTTTTAAATACTAAATCATTATATAATCATACACCAAGATACTATAATTGGTCTTGTGCATTTGGAAACATGGAAACATAAACACTCATGCAAAAATGGGATATAACATCTCCAAATAGGTTCTTCTAGAGTATCTCCCTTCTTAGAATCCAAAACAATAATACATTTCATCATAACCTAGGGGAAATGAATCATAAAAACAGGTGATTTTAGATTCTCAGTAATGGTAAACAAGGGAGACATGTATGAAAAAACTTGACAATGAGGGTCTGAGAACATGATCATGAAAATAGAAGATCATACCCTAAATATGAAATATAATATACATGAATCAGGGTATAAATATTGGTAGTTAATTAGACAGGATTAATAATGAAATAAATATCATATCATGTGAAAGAAAAACATATGAACAAAACATGGAATTGGGGAAACCACAAGGGCATGTAATATTATTTCAAAAATTATTGAGGCATTGCAATCCGGACCATATTTGTAGTATGGGTTCACTCCCCATAATGACTAGGTAGTCATGGTTCACTCTCATGGCCATCGTAGAAGCATGATTTCACTCCTAATATTATCTTGGTTATCATTAATCACCCTTATGGCCATCTTTGAATTCAAGGTTCATTCCCAATACCATCTTAGTCTATCAGATGGGATATAAATATTTACTCGATGCATTGAAGGGAGACATAGGTCCCACCCATCATATCATGAAGTAATTCATACATTTTTCACAAGATCATAAATATTAATATAATAACCCAATAAATTACTCCAGCATTATAAACATGTAATTATATCATAACCTATGGAAAATGATAGGTTTCATAATTAGATTCGCAACCCGTAAAAAGTAGTCATATTAAAAAGTATATAAATGTGAATGAGATACATGTTTAGTTGAAATCATTCCATAAAAACATAATTTATTCAGAGAAATATTATGAATTAAACATTCAATTATTTCACCATAATGTCATGAGTAACACCAATGGATGTTATATTAGATGGGAAATAATTTTGAATGAAAGTTTAAATACATTTCATGAGGAAAATATCATTTATTCATTGAAAATTAATTTTATTACATAAAACCCTATGGAAACCATTGAACATTAAAATATATTTGACAAAATATAAATTAAGAATTGAAAAAAATAAAAAATAAAAAATAGGATTACTTGAAAATTAACTTCAAGGATCTTTTGAAATAATTTTTCAAAATATTTTCAAAATCATGGTTTTCATAATACATTAGAATTCTTATCGAAGTGAGATGGATAGAAATATTTTACTAAAAAACATTATCTTATGTACCAAAGAGTGGAAAAATTTTTAATAACACATTATTATATCTTGAATAAATAAAAGATAAGGAAACTCATGTGTATTCTTGAGTGAGGGATTGAAATATTTCATCAAATGAAGCATAAATGTAAACAATCTCGAAAAGTGATGAGATTGTCTCAGTAAACTCTTATAAC
The DNA here is from genome assembly GCA_963277665.1 of Viscum album. Lineage (NCBI taxonomy): Eukaryota > Viridiplantae > Streptophyta > Magnoliopsida > Santalales > Viscaceae > Viscum > Viscum album. The sequence continues at coordinate 1,811,139,850 of OY728129.1, read as the reverse complement.
ATTTTAACATGGGATCATATTCTTTATTTATGAAAATAAATTTAAATAAATATTAAAATATCATGATGCAAACGATTTATATGACATAATATGTAAATTGGAATTATATACACATCGAAAAAGTGTTTAGGTTCATAACAAAACATGTGTCTCAAAGAAGGAAAATTGAGACACAACATTCTTATCGATTTGGTAACTTTTGTCTCTTAAAACCCATGAATGAAGTTTAATATGATTTATATTTTAATAACTATAAATTTAGGTATAATATATATAGAATAAAATTATTTTAGTACATAAACCACCAAAAAGGAATGAGTGGAAAACATTACATGTATCTCACCGGAATAAAAAGGGAGATAAAATCCTCTAACCTTCTATCTTGACATTCTTCATACACACAAAATATTCCTATAAAAAATATAAGTATATTATATATATTTTAGAGAATAATAATCTTATAAATATTACCATATATTATTTCATTATGACCTTATATTGCCTGTTTTTAAATAATCCTATGTTAAGGTTTTATATCAAGTAATACATTATTTGTTCTCTGCATATGTCTTAATTTGTTATATCATTGGTCCTTATACATATATCATGATTCCATAATTTAAATCATGAAATAAATATTACTCATATATATTATATTCATATTATAATAATTTATATCATAAATAATTATGAAATTGAATACATCATTCATTGAGACGGTAATTTGTAGTTATGCAAGAACATTGTTACGGTTTTAATAGGTGTATTGAAGGAGAAAAGACAAAAAAAATAAAGTCTATTTGTAAATAATATCAATAAATTAGTATTAAAATTGTATATATATCATTTAATTTCACTAAACCCTTCCTTAATATTTTACATATAGTGTGCTAATGAATCACATAGCTTTGAGGTAGTGGTAGTCCATACTTCCTCAAACAACATTATCCTAATTACACAAAATAGAAAGTAACAAATATGTGTTTTTTCAAAGGAATAATAAAATAATTAATAAATAAATAAAATATATTAAATGTGTAAATATTTTTCAATCATAATGTTTACCATGAGAGGCGGTAGTGGATAAATGAACAGTCATCATTTAGTGAGGCGGTAGTTCACCATACATGTAAACAGTATGTTGAATATCAATTAGATGAAGGCATGTGTATGTTTAGGTTCAATCATTAGAATAAAAACATCCTATTTTATTTAGGATATTATTTTTTAATAAATTAATGTAATAAATTTAGTGGATGGGGTATATAAGGAAAATAAAGGAAATGATCATGAGAGATGATGTTACCTCTTAATCAGGTATCTTCTTTTGGATGCTGCCAAAATGACTTTGTGAGATTCCATATGGATAATTTAAGGCATATAAGAAGAAGAGGGGAATGTTGGGAGCTTATTTTACTAAATTTTGGGTGAGACATGAGGATTTATAAGTGTGAGGATGTGGGTAGATTTGGTGGCCTTTTATAAGGATGCGAAATAACACACGTGACATTTTTGAAAACTAGTTTGGTGTACCCATGTTTTTAACTAACAGAAGTCATAAAAACATACCAAATATAAGGGTATTAGATGATTCGCTGGTGAATTGGTATAAAATTGGTGTTTGAAAAGTTTCTATGTCGTTTTGGGTCATATATTTAAGGATTGGTACTTTATTAAACTAATTGTTCTCGTAACTGATATAATTAATTTTAATCACATTCACTAATATTTTTTATCAAAAAAACATGACATTATTATGAATTATAAATTATTCTGATTCTAAATATGGATTCAATTTTCCCATATTATTTTCATTAATTGGTAGAAATTATATTAAAATTAATCATGTAATCGGGTCGTAATGTAGGTTTTTAAAAAAAAAAAAGATCAAAATCTTGATATGTTTTTATATCAAATTTCAATGTGAAATTGGTTACAATTACCAATATAGGATTAACTGATAAAAATATTAGCTAAAAATTTATTAAAACAATTTAAAATATAATTTATACATATAAATATATTAAATTAAAAAAGTAGATTTTATTTAAAATATGGTATTCTTCTCTAGTCATCCAAAAATGTTGTTTGTCTGAAAAATCCTAAAAGTTCACCATATGTAAATTTCAACATTATAAATTAAAAAATAAAGTCTATTATATCAAATTATATTTATAAATATCTCTAAAATTAATTTCATTATTATTCACCATTATATATAAAAATTGGATCATTCAAGAAAATGATATTTTTAAACGTAGAACAACTTTACCAAAAATTATATCATTTATTATCAATGTGTTCTATTTAAATAAAAAATTTATAAGTTATATTTTAAAAGTGGTTATTACTATTTATATAACTATTTTTAATGGTACGTTTATAATTATATCATTTAAATCGTTATAAATAAATTATGTTTTGTGGAACCTCAGTGTTTCATGTATCGTATGTAAACTTAGTGTTATGTGTATCATACACCAAGTTGGTGTTGCATTTAACATACTCCAAGTATGTGCTGTGTGTATTTAATGTAAATTTTATGTCTGTGAAATGTATGTTTTAATTATTATATTTCCATATATAAATGAAAATTTATTTTATTTAAAAAAATTCCATAAACACTATAGGTGTTACATTCAACAACCCTTAAAAGGAATTTCACCCTCGAAATTTATCACTGGGGGAAAATGAGGACACATATGATTCATAATATCCTCATGTCCCCATGAACCTTATTTTAACTGGTGATTTCTCTAAAAAACATTTACTTGGTGAGTGGTATTGTTTTTTCGAACATTCACTGATCGGTCAAGAGTTCAAATATGGTATTCCATATAAGAAAGAAACTTCTCTAGCATTCTGACCATTGAGTTACCTACATGTGAAGGGCTGAGTAAGTACCTACTTAGCAGAGATACATGGAAAAATCATGGACATGAGTGATATTTGGAGTATGTTCCATGAAATAGGACATTTTCTAGACATTTTCGAGAATCTCAGAGGGACCAATATAATTATATATTAGTTTCCCATTATTCCTAATTCTCATAACATTCTTTCAGGGTGATATTTTGAGAAACCACTTTTTACTAAAATAAAATTCTAGATTGCACCGATGGTTATCATCACAACGTTTCTTTTGAAATTGATCTAATGTGAAATGCTACGTAGTGGTTCTAACCTTCTCAATCATTTCTCTAATGATCTCTAGTCCCAAAAGCATTCCTTCTATAACAACATCCAAAAACATTGGATCTCTAAATATCTTCCCATAGATGGATTCATATGGTTTCATATTATTTCTTGAGTATAATGTAATGTTGTAAGAAAAATTAACTAGAAGAAAATGTTTATCCTAATCACCTTTGAATTATAACAAACAATATATCAAAATATCCTCTAGGTTTTGAATTATTATTTCAGACAATCCATATGCTAGAGGATGATGTGAAGTTATAAAACACAATTTTTTGTCATTTTATTACACAAGACCTTTCTAGAACATTATGATAAACCTTAAATCTTGAACTAATATAATATAATGTAGTAATCCATGAAACCTTACTACATACATAATATATAGCCTGTAATGTTGGTCTAATGTGAAATATTCTCAAATATCAATGAAGTGTGTTGACTATGTATGCTGATTGACTACCATCCACAAATAATTAACCCTTTAGAGGTTTAGGGTAGTCCAACTACTAAATGCATTATTATGTTCTTCCATTTCCATTCTGGTATGGGTAATATATGCAACATAGTGTTAGACTTTTTCCTTTTTTCCTTAACTTCTTGACATACCAAGCACCAATATTCTAACACTGTAATACCTCTCTTCATGTAGTCCCACTGAAAGTTTTCCTTCAAGTCGTTATAAATATTCGTACTTCTATGATGAATAGAGAATTAATAACTATAATCTTTCTCTAACATATCCTTCTTCAAATATAGTTTATAAGGAACCCAAAAATAGTTCTTGAACATTATCATTCCATCCTAATCAAGGCTAAACAAAACAACATTTCTACAATTATTTTATAACTCTTCAACTTTCTAATGCAAATCCTCAATCTTTAGAAGGATAGGGGGTTGAAAAATAATTTTAAGAAGATAATATATTTTCTATTCCAACAATATTTCTACATTAAACCTTTTTAAATCTATAAATATTAGATATTTGTTATCCTCATCATGTATAAGCTATCTTTATCCTTCTGACTCAAATCATCAGCCACCTTGTTCATTTTCCTAAGGGGTAATTTATTTAGCAGTCATAATATTTTATCAAATCTAACCATATTATATGGTTCATGTTAAACTCAATCTATGTTAATAAATATTTTAGAATTTTATTGTTGGAATATATATATATATATATATATATGACACTTTTCTCTATTAAGATATTGGCTCCATATCATTAATGATAAAAATACGGCTGCTAACTCCAAATCATGAGTGGAGTAATGTTCCTAATGAATCTTCAACTATGGTGAAGGAAAAGAGATAAATAAGATATTATGAATAAGAACACATATCAATCCCTTCTTGGTTGCATCTCTATATATTACAAACCCTTTTCCAATACAGGGTAATTTAAGAACTAGTCCACAGACCAAACTAATCTTTAGTTCCTTAAAATTTATCATCACATTCATCTATCCAAAAAGAACTTGATACACTTTTGAGTTAACATTCTCATAGGATTAGATAGTCATGAGAAATTACCTACAAATAATTGATAATATCTAGATAAACCAAGATTCATATGGATCTCAGTTTCCATGGTTGGACTTTCCAGCATTCAAAAGACTATGTATTTGATGGATCTATTATTATACTATCTCTTAAGATTATGTGACGCAAAAATGAAACATCTTGTAGTAAAAATTCACACTTTTTAATTTATTCATAATGATTCTCCTCCCTTAGGGTCATCATTTTAATTATCAAGTGATCTTAATTCTATTCATGGCTCTTTTAATTGATAATAATATCATCTATAAATACTACCACAAACCTATCAAGGCAATATATAATGTAAATTCTCATTAAATCCATGAAGATATCAGGAAAATTAGTAAGAACAAAAGGAATCACTATTAATTACTAGTGAATATACATTTTATGGAATTCCATAATTGGTATATCCTCTTTCTTGACCCTCAATTGATGATATCCAAAATTAAGGTCAATTGTAGAAAAGCATTGAACTCCACACAATTCATAAAACAAGTCACAAATACGAGGAATAGGATATTTATTCATGATAGTGATTTTGTTCAACTCTTGATAACCAATATAGAGTCACAATGATCCATAATTAATTTTAACAAAAAGAGAAAATGATCCACAAGGTGACTAACCAGCCAAAGTTAATCCCTTATCAATGTGTTCTTTATGATTCTTCTTCATTTATAGAAAATAAATTGAGTCCATTCAATAAGGATTCATTAGAATTGATGTCTATCTAGGTCTGATGTTTTATTGAAAACTCACCATCACATTTTGGTGGAAGGATATGAAACCTTTCTTAAAATACATCCACAAAATCCTGAACAATAAGAATATGATTGTTGTCGATCATCTCCTCACCAATTTGATATAAAATACCCCTTTTTGAATGGGAATTTAGACCCATAAGATAGATATAATATCCTTAGGAACATTGTTATTATCATCACATTGATAGATGATCATATGAGGGTTTGAAATATCATATATAGCTTTCCTTCATTGAAAATCGATGTCAAGTTTACGTAGAGAAACCCAATCCATGCCTATGATGACATCAAATTCATACAAAGGAATAATGAAAATATTTATAGTATGTATATTACCATAAAAAATTAAATGGATATGACTCATATACTTGAGTTGCAATCATCCTACTATTATGAGTTCACACTAATAATTCAAGATCTAATTATTTGAGAGGAATCACAACACCCTTAAAAAAAATTTAGATATGACAGAGTGGGTGGATCCAAAATAAAATATGATATTTGGAATTTTACAGTGGATGGTAGGTGTACCTTTCATCACGTCATTATTTCACCCCTCATCTGAAATAGAGATTGTAAGAGATTTCAACTTTTCCCTTAGCATAAGTTGTTTATGATATCAATAATTATCACCAGCCCTTGGGTTTTGGCATTGGTTTTTATAATGGCCATTCTCTTTAAACATATTGCACTGAATAATGGGAGGTTCATTGGGTGTATCTTTTTCTCCATTAGCGTTTTGAGATAACTTCTTGTGATCACTTCAGAAATCAATTTCATTGTGACCTCTCTATTATAAATTTGAGCTAACATCATCCCAATCCAAGGATTCAATCTCATATTTTTGACTTGTATTCTTCATTAGATTCCACCATTTATCTAAATCACCTTTTAATTGATAAACATCATGAATGAATTTCTAATGCCCCAAATATTGAATAATAGAGAATATATTTTCAGTTGTATTGATCCATTGTTTAACAACAAGTGGATTAAAAGACCCTCTAAAAGACAGAGGATGTTTTCTCATGAAAACCTCATTAGAAATTAGTTCCCTACATTGTTCATTTGTAATTCCACCATGATTCATAGCATGATAAATCAATGTGAGGATATAAATGATGTATTTCATTCCATCTCTTATAGCGTTGAGTTTCTCATGTGGACAATTGTTGCATTTTCTATCCCAATCACTATTAGCATGGTTCCTTTGGTATCCAATAATTGACTAAAAACATAATCATATATTAATAAATACCTTTCATAATGTGGAACCACAAAACCATGAAAAATAACTTATAAGATGTATAACTCAAGACACCTTTTTTTATCTATGACACCTTAAGATTATCCATGGTTATTTATAGACAACTAATATTTAAATCCTTCATAGTGGTTTTGCAAGATATTGTGAATTTTTAAATCATATACCCCTGGAATTTCAAAATAGGTGTGCAGTAAGGCCCGTTGTTGTGTAATAGATTACCCATAGTCAGGCCCGAAACATCATTTTGTAGTTTCTACCCCTAGGTACATCTATGCTAGAGCCACAATCACATGTAGTATCTAGATAGGGATATATCATTAGTAAACCACTCACTCTGTCCTTCACCAAATTTCAATGATATTTTATTATACTTTTCCTTATCGTTAGACAAATTCGTAGTTGTGTCCTTAGGTTTATCACAAGGTTTTCTTATCCTAGATTCCAAAGGCTAACTATTCCATTTCTTTGATATGAACTATAGAAAAACTATCTTTTCAAACATAAAAATTTTATAACGTTTTTAGAATACTTAAATATTATTCAAACAGACTCCCAAATACTGTAATTGGTATAATACCTTTAGAAACATGGGAATAGAAAAAATGGTACATAAATGAGATACATCATCTCCCACTCTGTTCTTATTGACAAGACCCCTTTTTAGACACCTCAAAGATAATACATAGAATCATATCCTAGGATTAATGAAACATAAAAAAGGGGTGGCCTCAGATGCTCTTTAAGGTTAATTAGGGGAGACATGTAAGTATAAACATGAGCTTAAGGGTAAGATATCATGATCACGAAAATAAAAGATCAAACCTTGAATATGATAGATCATATACCCGAATACTAGCATTAATAGTGGAAGTCCATAAGACATTATTCATAATAAAATAAGGAATATAATCCATAAAATCATAAAATAGTTATAAAACAGAGAATACATTAAAAACATAAGCATAAAATGTGACTTCCATAGTAGAGAATGTATCATTACCAAGACCATTGTGGTTGTATGGATTCACTCCCCCACACAATCTAATTAGTCATGGTTCAGTCCCATAGCCAGCATAGTATCTTTAGTTCACTCCTTATACTATCTTTGAAGTAATGTTTCACTCCCCTGGACATCATAGTACTGAAGGTTCAGTCCCAATACTATCTCAGTCTATCTCAGGAGATATAAATATTTACCCAAAAAATTGAATGAATATATAGTTCCCACTCATCTCACAGTGAAGTCATTCATACAAGATCCACAAGATCAATAATAGAAATAACATTACCCTTTAAATTAATTGGTTATTATAAACAAGTAATCATATCATAACATTTGTAAAAGTATAGGTTTTATAAACACAAAGACAACCCGTGAAAATAAGTGGGTTCCAAAATTATATAACCCATAAAAGAGAACTGAGTTTCATCAACAATATCCCATAAAAAATCCATTTATAGAAAAAATATTAATGGAAAAATTGTATTATATCCCCATAAAGGCATGATTAACACCAATGGATGTTATCTTAGATGGGAAAAATTTAAATAACTTTAAAAAACATTTTTTGAGGAAAATATCATTTCTTATTTGAAATTTTTTTTTTATAACATAAAACTATAGAATTAAATTATGTCAAAAATAGATTTGAAAATATTTTTTGATGGAATATTTTCTGCAAGGATCTTTTGATTTTTTTTTAAAAACATGGGTTTTTCAATACAATAGAATTATGGTCGATGAATGAGAGACATCCAGATATTGGTTTTAAACACTATATTAAGTACCAATGAGTGTAAAAAGTTGTAGTAAAACAAGTTTCTATTGTGAAGAAATATATTATATGGGAAATGAGGATTATTATTGATATATGTATCAAAATATTTCATCAATGGAACAATAAATGTAAATAATCTCGAAAAGTGATGAGATTGTATCAATAAACTCTTATAAGTTGGTAACAAGGGATTATACTCTCCATACATTAAAAGGAAATAACATGAAGCCTTAATAATCATAAAAATAAAAATATTCATGATATAAAATGTAAAATGAAATTATATACCCCTTGAACATGATTTTAGGAGCATAAAAAACATGGGTCTCAAAAAAAATTAATTGAGACAAAACATTTTTACTGATTTGGTAACATTTGAATCTTAAACCCCATGAATGAAATTTAATAAAATTGATATTCTAATACCTGTAATATTAGGAATAATATAAATATAATTCAATTATTGGTAGTAAATATACCCCACAAAAGGAAAGAATGGTGAACATAGCATGTGTGTCACTAAAAGAAAAAGTGAGACGAAATTCCCATACCTTATGTCTTGACTCTCTTCGTACTCATACAAGATTCCTCTATAATAAATATAAGTATATTATAAATATTTTAAGTAATAATATCCATATTTATAATACCATATATGTTTTTATTATTACCTTATATTACCCTCTTTTTAACAATCATATGTTAATGTTTCACATCAGGTAACGTTTTTTTTATTCTTCGCTTGTGTCTTAATTTATTTTATCATTGGTATTTATACATATATCATTATTCCAAAAAGAAAAAAAATGTATAAATAACATTAATATCTAGTATATTTACATAATATTAATATATACCATAATTCTGTATGAAATGGAATACACTCATCATTGAGACAATAAGTTTTACATACGCATAAACATTGTTTCCATTTTAATTATCGTATTGAATGAAAGAAATAACATGACATAAAATTTTATATGTATATAATATTATTATAGTTGAATTATAATTATATATATATCATATAATTTCACTAAATCCATCCTTAATACAATTCTGGCAGTTTGTGAACAAATCACATCTATTTGAGTGGGCTGTAGTGCACACATCATCAAAAGAATTTATTGTAATTACACCAAATGAATAGTAAATAAGTTATGTATTGTAACTGAAATAAAAAATATTAAATAAATAGTAAATATAATATATTTCTTATATAAATATAGTTACTATCATAATGTTCACATGAGAGGTTATAAATGATAAATGAATAATCATCATTTTTGTGAGGCGGTAGTTCGTCGTACGTGTAAATAATATGTTCGATATATATTATATGGAGGTTTGTATAACATTATTTCAAACCCTTTTCATAAAAACATCCTAGTATATTGATTATAAATGGTGTTTCATAAAATAATGGAACATATATAGATTTGGGGGTTTACCATGAAAATAAAGAAAACAAGCTTGATCGAAGACATTAACTCTTAATCGGGTAACTCTTTTTGGTTTGTCCCAAATGGATTCCTTGAGCTTCCTTATACTAATGGGAAGTCTTCTAGGAGTAAGCGAGTGATGTTCATAGCTTATTTGAAAAAACAATTTGTGAGCCAAGTTGATTGAGATGTGTGAGTTTGTGGGTAGACATGGTGGCCTCTTATAGGGAAGGGAAATGACACACTTAGCATTTCTGAAATCATGATACGGGTAACCAATTAACTAAAAAAGTGATACCAAATCATAAAAACTAAATAATGGAAGGATTATGGATTAATAGTGAATATAAAAGGGGGTTTGGTCTACTTTCTAGGTTTTTTGGGTCCTATATTTTTGTTTTCGTACTTTATCAAACTAATTTATCTATTTCTGATGTAATTAATTATAATCACTTTAACTAATCTTTTTGGTGAAAAAAGATGACCTTATTAGAATTTATAAACTGTTCTTATTAAAAATATGTAATCCTTTTTCCCAAATTCTAATCTTGTAATTGGCATAAATTAATTTAATATTAATCCAACAATTAGTTAGACAATGCATGTTTTTGAAGTAAAAATTCTCAAAACCTGACTATATTTTTATTTCTAATTTCATTGTGAAATTGGTTCCAATGAACAAAATTAGAATAATTCATAAAAATATTATCTTACATATCTGTTAAAAAATTAAAAATATTATTTAACCTTATGAATAAATCAAATTAAAAAACAGTTTTGAATTAAAATTAGGTATTTTTCACTATTCATCCAAAAATGATGTCGTCACAAAATCCAAAAAATTCACCCTATGATACTTTATACATACTAAATTAAAAAATGAATTATATTTCATCAATATAAATTTTTAAAATTTTCTTAAAATTAATTTTATTCTTTTCATAGAATGATGCTAAATGTAGTTCAGTCAAGAAAACTTTATTTTTAAATATAAAAGGAATTTACAAAAAATCATATCATTCATTGTCAATGTGTTTTATTCAAATAAAAAAATTATAAAATATATTTTAAATTTATTTATTACTATTCATAAACCTTTTATTAATGAATAGGTTATAATTATCTCATTTAAATAATAATAAAAATATTTGTTTCGTAGAAACTCAGTGTTGCAAGTATCATATGCCAACTCAGTGTTGCCTGTATCACATGCCAAGATCGTGTTGTGTGTAACATATGAAAATTCCATGTTAAGTTAATTGAATTCTTATTTGGTGTCATGTGAATTGAATTTTTGTATTACTTTATTACAATATAAATCTAAAAATTTAATTTCTTTGAAAAAAAATGCCCTTAAAATATTAGGGTGTAACATATAATGTCATTAAATTAATTATTATAATGTTATTTTATGTATTATTAATGATGGATCCCTAGTAGTCCTTGAGAGATATCACTTTGCAAACCCTAATCCACTGAATCTGGGTGAATGAACCCTGGATTGATTGAATTGCCTCTCGATGAAGTCTATTGATCCTGAATTAGATATATCCTTCAAACAAACAATAACTATTGCATTGGAGTGCCTAGATAATCCCAATTATGACTCGACTCGAGATTCATATATAATTATAAGAGTTATATATTTCGTTGGATCTCTCAAAGGATGAAACCTACACAATTCTCCCTCATCGATGACTATATGGATTAAAAATCTAGATGATAGAGGATTTTCAATTGACGATGATCCAAAATTACATCAACAAATATAAAACATTTGTATGTTCTATATAATTGGGAGAATTTATTATTTTAAAGGGGTTAACTTGTGGTCAGCTCTTGTGCTCAATCCCGAAATTAATCACTAGTGAGGAATACAAAATAGAATGTTAGTCCCAATTGGGAGTGGTTATTTTCACATAATTTGGATCACCCAAGAGAATATTAATCGTATTTGGAAAACAGGTAGCATCCAACTGAAACCTAGTTTACTTCAATTATCAGGATGGTTCTATGCTTTTAACCCATTCATCGATAAAAAATTCTATAGATAAAATTTGTCCTAGCTACATGGACTAGTGTGGTATTTCTAAAACCTGAAAATATTGAATTATATCACCACCTACATTGCGACCCACTTAAATAGTGACCATTGAACATTGCGTGGAGATTAGGGTCTATATAAAGGTGTTACAGTTGAAGTATATTTTGAATCAAACCTAACTCATGTCATCACATTTAATTCAATTGATTACAAAACTATGGTTAATATAAAATATGATCACAATACAACATTTTTTTATTATTGAAAGATTACTGGATGCTATCTCAGGAATTGTAGTGTGGGTAAAAACATGTCAATAAATCTACTGATAATGAATGGACTGAAATCAAGAGACAAAATAAGGATATAAAGCATGTGCTATAAAAATATGATCTATATATGAAAAGAAATGTAAGATGGGTGGCAGAGATAGGTGATCCATCATACTCAAAGGAAACCACTAGAAAATCATGGGGTGATTTGGTATAAGATGATTAAATTGTAACTGATGAACAAGTGATTGCTGATAATTTTTCTTCCCTTGTTACTGAAATTTTCAACCATCCCTGCTAGGAATTAGAACAAAGCTCCAAGACCTCCAACGAGGTGTAATAAAATGAAAATAATTATGTTCAGGGAATGATTATTGGTTACTCTTCTCAACCCATAGAAGTCATTGCATCTGCATTGGTAAATGAGGCTACGGTCTATATAATAAAAGATTGAATTTCCAACCATAGAAATAAAGGCCAATCCAATATTTTAGAAGAAAAATCAATACATTTTCCTATTACTGGTCGGTTTATACCACTTCCGGAAGGTGTTTTCACTACTCAACCAGAACAGAATATCAATCCCTATCATATGCTAACATCAGTTTGACAGTTCATTGAACCTTGTATCAAAAAAAAGATCACACATCCACAAACCCAAATTTGTAATGCGGATGGAAAAAAAATTAAAGGGTAGGGGACATAAAGAGCATTCATAATGTTACCAATCCAATGCATCACATGTTCGATACACATTAAAAATCACATTCAGCAGACTCAATCTCCTTCTTTGAACCGCAGCCCCCTAGAATCCAATGACAAAGGGAAGTAGATGCATATGGAAGGGAATCCTCTAGAATGAAATTGTCAAAAATTACTATGAGAGTACAAATCATCAATGATGACCCCAATCACCAAGAAAGTGGTGACGAACCAAATATACATACATAAGACATGACAAGTAATCATAATAATATTATTTCTGTTAGTCATTCCATTATCAATCATGAAATGGACTCAGCAATGATAAAGGGGATGTTAGAAAAACCCCCATGAAATCCAATACGAACCAGAAACCTATATGTAAAAATAAAGGAGGGACGAGCCCCAAACGCAAGTCAAAATTAATATTCTCTACTGTAATTCTCAGGATATTTCTAACCGTAACACCATTACAAAGTTAAAAATATTTTTATTTATGTACAAACCCAAAAACAATCTATCTATAACTATAAAATTCATTTTCCTTTAATTTTTACTAGATTAGATAAATTTAGTTACAAATTTATTAGTACTAATTCTAATAATACATTTGTGAATTTACATTGGATCTTTTCTCACTCTTATCTAAGAAATGTTCATGGTTTTTATATTTACACTCAAGAAATAACTTTTGATCTTACATTGAAAAACTCACCCTTCTTCTACACTTTCATTTTTCAAATAATAGTTTCAAAGATAGGATATCACTATGGAAAAATTTTCTTTCTTAAACAGTACTATCCAAGATCCTTGGATAATATCAGGATACTTCAATACTATTCTTGGACCTAGTAATAAAGCAGTCTTTCTCACTCTAACGTTTCTTATATGTAATTTAAAACTTTTATAGAGGACACCAATATCATTGACATAAACCGTGTAAGATTCAAATATACTTGGAATACAATACATTATAATAATCTTATGTCTAGTAAAATTGATAGAAACTTTACAAAAATCCAAGACCTTGATAACTAGGATACTATTTTATACATCAATCTGCCTACACGTAACTCATATCACCACCATATTCTATTAAGTCCCAATAATAATGTTTTCAAACCAATATTTCCTTTTATATTTAATACTTCTTGGAACTATGTTAATGTTTTTGAAAATATTACCATAGAAAGATAAAATTCCATGATCCGTAAAAATTATTCGTTTTTCCAATATTCTGTAAATAATGCTTCTTAAGAAAATATAATGTCTTGGTGAAAAGAAAGATTCAATAAAACTATCAATGAAGATTTCCCCCTAAACAACAGCTTCAATCGAATTCATGTTGACACTATGAGAAATTAATTTTATAACGACCCCAAATATGAAATTGGTATTTAAACTAAATTAATCATGTTTCCCAGCTTAAAGAGATGAATGTAGAAAACAGACCTACAAAATTTTCTATCATAAATATGGTAACATAAATTTTAAATTCTACAATGCTCTACATAGATCTATTAAATCTTGTATACCCCTTACCTTCCTTAATTAGGATGATATCACCATAGATAATTAGGAATGTATCTTAAATTATGTTTTATCCTACATTAGAAATATCATTAATGGAATAGATCATAATAAAAACATAAATCTGTATTTAATTAAATGCATAGTTAGTAAAAATGATTACATTCTTCTAACAAGTATTTTTATAGATCATGAGATTAATGATTTGGTTTTTATCTTAAAAACTGATACTGCCCCTGGTCCAAATGGTTTCACTAAATCCATTCTCAAAAACTAATGGGAAATTATCCAATAGGATGTTTGTAAACTATATAAATCCTTTTTTCTAATGGATACCTTTATTATGGTATAAATGCTCAATTCCTCTCCCTTATTCCAAAAATGGAGAATGCTTCAAAAATTCACCTCTTCAGACCCATTTCCCCCATTAACAGTACTTATAAAATCATTTATAAACTTTTATCTAATAGGGATTCTATATTTCTATAAAAAAAAGTCTCTTGGAACCAATTTGGATTCTTCAAATAAAGAAACATATATGACTATATATTCTTTTCCTCTGAAAGTACACACTTGTTAAAAAAGAAAAATATAAGAGGAAGCATTTCAATTAAGATATACATTTGAAAAGATTTTTATATCATAGATTGTAGATTCATTTTCTATGTCCTCAATATTTATGGCTTTAGTGACATGTTTGTTAAAAAAAGAAAACTCTTTTTTGTTTGGCACAAATTTCATTTTTGATTTATGGTACTCAAAAAGGATATTTCAATTGCACTAAAGGTTTCAAATGGGGATACCCCCTCTCTTTAATAATTTTTTCATTTATGAGGACTACCTTAGTAGACTTATCACTAATTTGGTTAACGAAGGAAAAATTAATGTCAATTTTACATCTAAAAACTGGTTTAATCCCTATCATCTTTTATATATGGATGATATTATTTTATTCCTATAAAGGGACAAAAGGAACATACGAAATCTTTATGTATCCCTCCCCCACTACAAATATGTGCTTGGGAAATCTATAAACTAGAAATATCATCCATTTCCTTTAGAAAAATATTTCATATAATTAGAAAAGATTGTATTATAAATGAACAAGACATAAAAAAGGTATCCCTCCCCTTCATGTACCTCAGAGTTCCTTTCTTCTTGAGAAAGCCTAAAAGCACTTAATTCTCTAATATTGTCGATCACATTATTATTAAAATGTACTCCAACAATAGAAAATCATTATCAATGATTGACCAGATTTGTCCGGTCAAACACACTATCATTTTGTTAATTTTACATTCCTTGATGGTCTATAAATGGCCTATTAATTTAATTATGTAGAATATATTTTTTTCTTGAGTGGAATCACTAATTATAGAAAAAAATCACTTTTCCTTAGATTAATTATTGCAATCCCTTAGACCTTAGTGGACTTGGTATTAAAAATCTATATATCTTCAATGATTCCCTACAATATAAGCTCGCATGGAACCTTATAAACAATAATTCAAAGGATTTTGATTTACTGATCAGTACATTTAACAATAGTCTTAGAAATTGTAATTTTTTATATATTTATTCTTTTATATGGCCTTGAATCATGTTATAATTTTTTAAAATTATATATCAATATATTTGAATTGTTAATAATGAATCATCCATGAAATTTTGTTTGGACCAATGAAATGGTTACGCTCTTTTCTCTAAAACAAGTTCTATAAATTTATCTATTTATATTAATATCTTCATTATTAATTTCATGCACTCTTCAGATTTGGAATTACCTAATTTTATAAATAGTATTATTTCCAACTACACTTTTGTCAACACTAATGATTTTCTAGTTTTGGAATCAGATCATAATGATGTTTTATACACTAAACTATACTATACTAATAATTTCATAAACAAAGTCCATGATTTTTTCTAAATAATGAGCTTTAACATGAAATGGATTTGACCCTCCAGATTCACACTGGCCTAGAAAATATCCCCCAATAGAATTCCCATTGATTGTTGTCTACAATTATTTTGTATTCAACTTTGTTCTAAATGTCATATGTGTAATCAGAACACAGATTATTCTAACCCCTAGTTCTTAACTTGTTCTATTGAATCTTTGTTATAGAAATACATATTTTTCATTTCTAACCACATATGGATAGTTTTTGACTCCATTAGGATTCATATTTAAATATTCACTACTATGGATGCCTATCCTCAAATAGAATAGTTTTTCACTACTATTGTTTCTGATCTAATTCACATCATTCAGTATGAAAGAAATTATATCATTCACAATAACAATAATATCAATTTTCATGAAACTCAGGTAAGGATCTTCATCGCTTTCAAGGATACTGGAATGATGAAAACAGGTACCTACAAAATACCCTCAAGGATCTTATAATTCATCATAGGATCAGAATCAAATTAAATTTTAACTAGATGATAGGTACGTTGGAATTCTTATGGAAGGCCCCTCTCCCTATCAGGATCAAAATAAATGTGAATAGTTCCTCAAAAGAAAATCCAAGCCTTGACAGTTATGGAATAGTGTTCAAAAAACACAATGGTCTTATTATAGGATGTTGTTATGGTATGCGTAGTTTATCCTCACCCATAGAAGTATAGATGATCATTTTCATTATTTTGATTAACCTAGTAAATGAAAAATGATGGAATAACATATGGATTAATTGTGATTCCACTACCATTTTTCAATCCCTTCGACATGAGGTGGTTCACCTCGTGTTCCCCTCATATCAAGATACATGATTTTCCTCAAAAATTTAAAAGACCTCAATCATATTGTCACTCATGTTTTTCATGAGAGGAACTAGGTGGAAGATGGTATTTCCAATAAATATGTAACTAGAGAAAATACATGGATGGATGACCACCCAACAGATCTCATCCCTTTACATGAAATTTTTATTATAAAATTTTACTCTTTTAGAATTTAGTAATTCTGTTTTCTTTTATATGTATATATTTTAGTGCATTGGTCTTTTGACCAAGGCATCATCATTTTTAAAAAATAAAAATAATAATTTTTAAATGTTATTATTTCATGGTAATTATGTTTTAAATGGTTAATGTGGTATGGGACAAATTGATTGTTTAAATATTTAATTACCAAATATTTTAATCCATGTATATCTACTTGGTATTATTTTATATATTTATTTATATAAAATTAATATAAATAAAATTCTATAATTATTCTAAATTTCATTATTTAGTTGTGAAAATGGAATATTTTTACATGTTTTATACCGAATGTTTTGGAAAATGACAAAAGTAATCTTCAATTCTTAACATATACAGTGAAAATAAATTTTTTGCCAATGTGGAAATTATTTAATTTTCATCTTCCTTTTAATGATTTTAAGATCCCATTATTAAACAACCATCATAACCTTTTATGTTATTTAGGTATTAAATATGTGTTTTGAAAGAAAAGGGTGTTTTTTATTGAAAATGTGTCTGTAAAAGGAAATGGTCTTTCTAAATGAAGTGTTATTCCTAAGGGTTTAATATTAGTTTTCCCTCAATAAATTTTCAGTGATCTCATTTAATGTATTTTCACTTATTCCAACATTCATCATTGAATATTTTTCTTCATTGAGTTGTATCCCATATGATACAATATTTAAAAATTTATTAAATTGTTTATGGTTAGTATTATTGGGGATGTATTGATATATCATATGAATATTTATTGATTTTATTAGGACATATAGATTCTATTCTATTAGTTCATACTGTGAGGAAATTATTAGGCATGAAATAATATGTGTAAACCATAAATGGAAAATCCCCTCATGGTATCGGTATTCTCTTTAGATGAATGATTTTCAAGACAAACCCTTCACATTTGTTTCCATGCAGTTTTCAATTTTTGAGAGGATAGATTTTGATAAAATTCAGGTCGGTTTTCTCCCAAATTCTTAAACTATCTTGAAGATATATGTTGATAATAACTATCTTTAGGATAGGTCCTAATAGTGCAGACATTCGTCATTATCCATTTCATAATTATTATTATTCCATGTGATTACATTATAGTTAGAATTTCCGTGGTTAACTTTTAAGTTTTACTTGATTATTTATATGGAATTATTCGATCATCTTGTATACTTGACTTATTTATTATTCATTATTAGTTCAAGTAATATTTTATTTTACATAACTGATAATGATCATTTATTCTCGCCACATTCATAGGTTTTATTTTTACACATGATTTAATGATGTCTATTGTGAATAATATATAGGGTTAAATAAATAGAATGAGGGAGTTATAAAAGAAAATTAAATTTTAATTTTATACATAAAATGTAATATCAACTTGAAATATTTATCTTTTTTAACAAGACTACTAAACTATTTAGTCATTTGGGATGTGGCCAATTGTATGTTATGCCAATGTAATAGAGTACAACACCAAAAATTGGAAACTTGTGTTCATGCCTTTATGGTTGGTACTAGATCAAGTTTAGTAGATTCCTTGGGAACAATATTTTGGGAAAATAATTATTATAGATTATTATGATTTGGATTAATTTTAGTATTAGACTAAGTATAGGATATCATAAAATATATTTGGAAATGATAATTTATAAGATTTTTTAATCCTATGGATTCCTATATTGAGAACAAATCATGATATAGAGATCCTATAAATAATACTATCATTATTATATCATTAAGATTAGTGTTTATCACATTTTTTATTAGTTTTAGGTAAATTGTTAGAATCATCATGGTTATAACATTAGTGGTTATACTATTGATGATGAGGAAACAATAAAATTCAAATGAATGGAATGAGGTATTAAAGAATAAGATGATGAATAGTATTTAATGGTTTATGAATGAAGTATAATTATTAATGTTTTTGTGTATTTAGATTCCAGATTTATTTCATCAAAGGTGGTAGCGTTATAAGAATCATGAGATATATAATGATTTTACTTCAGTACTTATTCTTTAAGTATTTTGATGCATGAAGTATTTCATTGTGGTTTCTACAGTGATCTTGTATTTTTCATGTAATAATTAGAAGAAAATTATTTTTTTGGGTATTTTTTTGTTAAGCCAATTTTGAAAATTTTTTGACCATCCTTCTAGATTTTTAGGAATTTAATTTGGATAGAATTATTTTGAATGAGTATTAATGTGAATCAGATATTATTATTTACGATAAAAGTATGATTTATCATTTTCAAAACAAGTTGTAACCAATTTGGTTTTATTAAATATATATAGGATAATAAAATTACTATAGGGCCTTATCATTCATAATAGTTCTTCAAGTATGAAAAATTAATCATGAACATTCATTTCATGGTATATGGTATGAAGTGGAAATATATCAAAGCACAACCAAAGGATTATATTATGTTTATGACATAGAAATTGATAAACTATGTATATATTCTCAAGGTATTATATGAATATTAAACTAATCCCTCAAATCTAATAAATGTTTTTTAGAATAAAAAAATTATTTTTTTACATTTGTTTTTGAGAAATCAATTCTCTATCTACTGACAACAATATTCATGGTTTTTTATGGATAAATTTCTAATGATCATGTTTTCCATCCATCCTGATAAAAAATCGATAGTCATATTCATCTTCTATATCCAAGTTCAAAATTTATAGAGTTATTATTTAATTCGAAATACTACTTTGGTGGTATCCTTTTCTATTATATTTTTATATAGTTATAATGATTATTTATTAAACCTATTTCTAATAAGGGATTCCCACAGAGGTTTTTTTAAATTTCATCCATTGATTTCTGAAGTTTAATTTAAAAAAACAAGGATAATATTAGTTTATGGTGGGGATAAATTTACACCTAAGATTTTATTGTAAGAATATTGTTTTAAATTCACCTCTTCTACAGCTTATATTTCATGCAACACCGAGTTAAACGGAACCGTAATATACAATTAATATAATTATTTAAAATTAAATTATTTCACAACAGTAAAATTGGGGTTAATGAATAGGATTGACTAATGAGTGAAAATATATTATTTATTTCATTATTTACTAATTAATTATAAATAAATATAAAAACACATTTTATAAATAAGTAAATGTGTTTATAAAAAGTATTCAAATGCACAAAAGTGTGTTTTATACAAATAAAATAAAAAAATCACTTTTTTGGAATATATTAATTATATATATATATATAATAGGAATATTTGTTAGTATTCATCATTGTTTTCTTGAAAACAGATAGGTACAAATCTAATTTTATTCTTAATAGATTTATTTTATAAAAAGACAGTTTTTCCATCTTTTAATGTTGCACTTAGTTTTAAATATAATTATTTACAATATTATATATTAAATTTAGAAAAATATTATTCATTATTAAAATATTTATATAAAAATTTACATTTGTTTAAATTTTTGAAATTTTATGATAAATTTCATATTCTGATGAATAGTTATAACATATTGCATTTTAATTGAAAATAACTTTTTCATCTAAAAACTTTATTTTGTTAAGTACAATTCATAATAGGATTGAAAATATAATAATTTTTTAAGAAATTATTCTAATTTTGTTAATTAGAATAAATTTCACATTGATTTTGGATATAAAAACATTTTAATCTTTTGAGCATTTCATTTTTAAAACTCATCATCTCATTTCATCTAAAGGATTAATTTTAAATCAATTTTACCTAATTTTTTGTTTTTGAATTTTTAAAAATAGATTCCATATTTGGAATCATAAGGTCAAAATTTATTAAATAGGACTTTTTTATTTTTTGGAAATATGCATTGGAAATTTAATAATATATTTATTATCACTGTTATGGGTGAATTGGCAAATTGTGGGTGAAAATAATATTATAATGTCTATAAAATGACCAAAATACATGCTCTAATTTTATTTTTTGAGTGATTGTAGTCCCCAATAATCATTGGATTAATTGTATGTTATATTTTATCCACTTGGATGAATTTATACATTTATAGTCTTCTATTTTAATGAAAGTTGATAATGTCATACTCATGTTTTTACTAAGTATTTAATTTTTTATATATTGTTATTCATAATATATCTAGGACTATAAATAGAAATTTTAAATATACAATTTTTATAATGATCATTATAATTTATTTCCAATATTAAGGTAAAAAATAAACATATTAAATGCTTTCCTAATGATTATGAATTAATTTTTTAATTATGAACATATAAAAGAAAGGTTATTAAAAATATTGAATAAAAAAATGTGAAATAATTAATGTCATCGATGAATTTTATTGATGAACTATATATATTAGGGATATATTAATTGGTTTTTCTATATTGTATTTTTTATTTATAACATTTAAAATTTCAAGATATGAATAATGTCATAATCGAAAATAATGTTATTTTAAAATAAATAATATTTTATCTAATGATATATAATTCATAAAAAAATAAAAAACGCCCAAATGATTTTTATTATGTTTAAAATTTATTTATGACTCATATGTAGTAATTTTATCAATTTTTAGAAACTATATTAACTCTTAAATTGTGAAAACACTTGTTGTCACATTAAGATTTAAAAGGATTAAATAAGGAATAAATCCAAAAGATGTGGGTATGAATGTGAAATAAACAAGTCTAAAAGTTATTGGTTGGTTTTTATTTTACCCTTATAACAATAATATATTGTTTATATTGTTTAATGGATATTTTTTACTAAAAAAAATTATATAGTATTTAAATCAAATTTAGTTATAAAATGTCACACTCTTTTTATTTAATATAATTAATCGATCTATATAGGGAAACACTCTAGATATGAGCAATAAAAAATGAATATTTTGATATTAATGAAATTTTATTAATTATATATATTTATATTTAATTTATTTCTATTATATATTTACTTTAAATTCTTCTTCGCTATTAAAATAATATTAATTAAATTATTATAAAAATAAAATAAATTATTTTAAATGTATTACTTTTCATATATTTTTTATGGATAAATGTGTATAATTAATTTTCAATATATATTTGATATGTTATAGATGTTTTAATACATTATATTCTATTTCAAAAAATTTATTGATGTATTGTAAGTAAAATTAAATGAAAAGTATCAAATACGGAAATTTTGATATTTTATTGAATTAATTTTTTATAAAAACAAATTTGATATCCAAAAATTTTAAATGATCAAAAATGGGAAAATTTATGTTTTAAAATTTATTCCCTAATTATACTATATCCCATTTGTAATTCTTTTGTTTTATAATATCCTTTTTATATTTTTATATTTTGATGATTTTTTAAAGTGCCCCTCACCTCAACTATTAAAGGGAACCTCCTCCCTCACTTACTCGCACAAATTTTTCTATCTTATCTCAAACAACCTAAAAATTTCTCTTTTCAACATCCTTATTTATGTTATTGAGGATATTTTCCTTCCAAAAATCCAACCTTAGATCAATTAGGAAGATATTTATGAAATCTACCGAATAAGAGGTAATCGTCTTAATGGACTCCTTTAGGTTTATTTATTCTTACACTTCCACATATTCTATTATTTACATTATAAATTAATAAATAAATAATAATATACATGTTGTAATTTTATTAATATTATTAAGAAATCATATTCCATTTTATTTTAATCTTATGAAAAATGAAAGTATTGCATGTGTGTTTGTACGACTTTCTATCTCCACATCATGGTCCAATCTATTTTTCATCACCACATTACATGGATTGGTATAATGATTGAAAATTATGTATATATATTTTATAATTATAAAATGATATTGATTTTAGAAAAAAAAACATACCCTGACTTCTTTACCCTTTCAAAATTATGGGAATGTTATGGTTTCTCGTTCATACGAATGACCAACCGTCTCCACGACATTATGTGATTCATTTTCCATATTCAAAATTCAAGAATTATTTAAAATATTCTAAAGAATATATGTTATATTTGAATAATTTTGTACTTATTTTATATTATTAAATCATGATCAACATAAGAGGATCAAAAAATAACAACTCAAAACATACACAAAAGCAATGTTTTTTACACCAGAATCTGTGAAAATAATGAACTAATATTAACAAATGGGTGATAAAATTGTATAATAGGATCATAAATTCTATCATATATATTAATATGGTTCTATTATATATTTATATTATAAATATATTTATTATAGTGGAGGTCAAATGAAGTTAGATTATAGAATGTGTATGATAAGGGGCTTCATCTCAATCTCCTTTCATTTATATAGAATTAGAAGTTAAAGACAAAAAATCTTTTATGTGGTTTATATACATACCTTTTGACAAATAATTTCATTAATTTAATTATAATAAAGATATTTATTTTATTTTAATTTTATTCTCTCATGGGGATTATGATATAAATATATAATGTGTTATAGGAATAATTGAATGTTTAAAGAGTTAATTACCAAATATTTTTTTCTATTTTAATATTATCGAAATTAATTTATAAATGTTTTTATATTAAAGTGTTATAATTTTCATTTTATATAAATTTTTAATTTTATTAAATGGTTCCCATAAAGGTATCTTCTTAGGTGATTTATACTGATCATTTTAGAAAATGATAAAAGTAATTTTACATTTCTAACACATACTGAGACAATAACGTTTCCGCCATCATTGAAATTTTGTTATTATATTTTTAATTGTCCGGACGTCAGGTATCGTTAACATAAAAAATAATTTATATTTTTTTAATTTTTGTATGAAAAGGGATTTTAAATTTAAAGGGTGTTTTGGTATTTAAAATGGGTTGTTAAAAAATTTATTTAGGTACAAAATATTTTTTCGTATGGGTTTAATTAGTTCATTCATTATTAAGTTTCTAGTGATATCATTTGATGCATTTTCATTTATTTCAACATCCTTTCATAAATATTTTACTTCATTGATATTTATCTCTTATGATACCATATTCTATAGTTTATTGAATTCTCAATGCTCAATTTCACAAGGGTTGTATTGATATACCGTATGACTAGTTATGATTTTGTTAAGACATATTGATTCAATTGTATTATTAATTCATGTATGGAATGAACTATACCTGAAATAATAGTTAGGGACTATATATAGAAATGTCCCCTAATGTGTTGGTAAAGTCTTTAGTTGAAATTAGTTGGATACAAACCCTAACCATTTTTTCAAGAAATTTTTAATTATTAGGTGGATATATCTTGAAACAAATTAAATAGATTTCAACCCACAAATATTATCTATTTTGAGGATATATATTGATATAAACATTATTTAGGATATATATTGATTGTGTAGATGTCCAATATTATACATTCTGTCATTGTTTTTATTCCATGTGATTATATCATTAGTTTGAATATCCAGGGTTCTTTTTTAAGCTCATTTGATTATTTATATGGAATTATTCTATCATCATTTATTCTATCCATATTTATTATTCATTATTAATTTATGGTAGATTATGATATATATTACAATTTTTGAGTGTTTGAAGTCACCCCTTTTTTATGTTTTATATTCCCCCTTGATTTAGAGAAGTCTATTATGAATGATATGCATGGTTAATCTAGTAGAATAATGGGGTTCTCAAAGAAAAAATATTTTTTATATTATTGTTAAATTACTATATAAATATGAAATATTAATGTATTTTTCCAAGGATAATTGACTCTTTGGTCGGTTGGGATGACATATCATCTATCTTATTCCAATATAATAATGTAAACCACCAACTCTAGGAAACTACGGTTAAGTTCATTATATTTTAGACAAATTTAATTATTTTTATTACTAATATGGGGGTCATATTAGGCTATCGGTTTATTTTTCCATAGGATTTTTTTAAATCCATTATATGGATGTTTCTTACTGAAATTTTCATATATTAGAGAATGAACCTCAAGAGTTTATTTAGATACAATACTCAACCAATGGTTTTTTGGGCCCTCTCAGCGAGTTGGCATCCACTAGCATATGGGGAGGCACAGCCGAGGTCACTTAGTGGCCCCAAACCTCTGCCATTCGAGTGAACCTATCCATGGAATTTAAATAGTTATTTAGATCATATCATGGTATGAGATAGAAATGATAAAGTTGTACATGTGTTTTTAATACTTGATAGGGGTATTTAGTACATTGATTGTTATCAAGACATTAGCTGATACCCAATTATCCATGGTATATCCTGTTTCGAGATAAGGGAATCTAGGATGGGTGGGAAATTAGATTAGATTTTAAATCCAATTTTGTATGGATTAGACTCTCGATGACTTATAGGATCTACTTATAAGATGTACTAAATATATTTGAATCAATATTATGTAATAAATATAACTTGATTTGACTTTCTATGAGAGTCATTATTTGACATGTCGACCTATAAAAATCCATATTATTTATTGAAACGTATAACATAATTTTTTTTACTGTATATATTAATGGGGTGATAATATTAATTAAGATATGATGGTATTTTTATGATTAATTGTAATTTGATTATTTAGTCACAATAGGCCGCTGATTTATTGGATTGTTGGTTTTTTAGAAATACATTCTTTGAAAATAAGAACATATTTAGAATTTTGATAACATAAATGGTATTATTGGTTAGTTCATACATTAAATGAACCATGAAACTTGTGATTTTGAATTGGATTTCCAATTTTTGTAAAAAATTAAAGAAATGTTTTTAAAAAAATTCATTCTAAAATGGTTTCTAGAATAAAGTTATTATTCTTTAGGAATGTGACTGGCCATTCCAAGGACTTTATCCCTTTTTTTATTGGTGGAAAACATGTATGATAAGGATGTTTTAAAAACATAATTTAGTATGTTCATTTATAAAATGTTTTAAATGGGCTTATAAAAATATAAAAATATTGTATGTATTTCTTGAATAATATCTATTGGGCCTGGTGGGTCTGATGTGATATGGTTTATCCATGAGTGGCTCGAATATGGAAATTTCTTTCTACGTATACCAATCATCTTGATTTTTATTGGTTTACCCTAAGTAACCCTAGTGTTGTATAACATATTTCAAATGTTTTTTGATAATTTATTAGGGATATTTTTATAGTGAGATCATGGTGGATAATTTTTTAAAGTTTATTGATCTGTGATTATGATTATTTATTGGATTGTTTAGTTGGATTATATTTTGATAGGTTATTGTTTAGGGTCACTTGATGTGTCTTTTAATGATTTTGATAGATAGACATACTGACGTGAAATAAATGGGATAATGGTTGGGATATTAGGAATTGTTTATTCTAAATGTGATTCCTATAGGGATGATAATCAATAGTTATAATCATCCATTTGTATTAGAGTATTATGGTGGGGATAACCCTAAGCCTTGTTTGGATGAGTTTTTTAACACATCAATGTTTCAAAATCAATTGGGGTAGCATAGAATCATTTCCGAATTTATAGACAGGGTAATTTATTTTGTGCTCAGGAGTGCACTGAGGGACTGGTAGGTGGGTGAGGCCTAGTTCATTGGGAATTATCTCATTGGTAGGTAAGAAAGTCATTTATTTTTTATGAATTAGTTAGGGTTTTTGACCTATTTTTGGTGGTATCATGATTAATGACATATTTCATGGGTAAACTCATGTTCATCGCATTATTTAGTGGTAAAATCTATTGTGAAATGTGGTGAAGTGTCATTTTGGAGCATCCAATGCATTATAGAAACCAAAATGAGGAAATGCATTTGAAGGAATGTAACACATATCATTTGTGTTTTATTTTTACATGTCTGTATTTGAGAAATAACTCAAGTCTGGGAGGTCTGATATCAGTTTAATGGTAGATCTCTTTTAACCTCTTCTATGGAGAATACAATTTTTTATTTTTTAATGCAGTGTTTGGTGGTGTCCATGTTTCAGTTATTTTGGAGGAAAATGATGTAATATGTTGTTATTTGAGGAACTAAATAATAAGTTACAATATTTTTCTGGTTATAAAATTAGTTTGAATGTTGGGAAGATGTAGCAGTACCTTTTAGAGTAGAACATCTTGTGCAGTCTTTGTGGTGATGTATTATATGTTTAAGAATAATGTTTGGAAAGATATATGGATGGGGATGATAGACTGTTGATTTACAATTGGGATTGATATGATGATTTTGAAACTGAATTGGGATCATTCTTAGTGACATGGTTGGTGATTTTTGATGAAAAGAGCATGGGTTTTAGAGGAATCCTATATATATGTTTTATGACTGAGTTTCACATTGAATGTGTGTTGGCTATTATAGATAACATAGAAAGGGTATTTAAAAAATTGAAAACATTGGTATCCAGGGTTTTATAGTCAGACAAAAACAACGTATTCCTGAGGATGGTTAGTATTATTATAGGGAGTTTATAAAAATACATGTGGTTATATGTTATAAATTTTTAAAAAAATTATATTTTTCAATTTTATAGATTGATTATTTTGATTACCACGACTAAAGAATATTTTAAGAAGTTTTTTATTCCTTTAAAACATGTTTTTGAATGGGGATTATAGAATAGTAGTTTTCATATAGTTTTAGTTATATTTTTAGGAATAAATAGATTTCTGGGATGAGGACACCTTAAAAATTTATTCATAACTATTAAATCTTATTATTTGAATATTCACTACATATTATTTCCATCGATTAGATAATAGTAATGATTTAATGTCATTAGAAACCTAGATATATAATAAACTTATACATATTAGATCTATGCCAACTCCCACAATGTTCTTCACTCCATGCTCCCATATTAGGAATTACATTAATAAAATATTTCTCTATATTTTGGGGAAAATAAGACAAAAAATGGTCATATCATATTCTCAATAATTTTAATCTAGGAAATATCATTTAGTTTACATTTAAATCATAAAATGTGAGAAGGGTATGATAAAATGAGCTTAATATATGAAAATAAAAATAAGAAATTCATATATGTTAATCATGAGTGATGGCATAATAATTGGTAGTTAAAAATACATGAATCATAAAGCAGAAAAATAAAATGATATATTACGAAATAAAAGTTTCATATGATCCGATTATAAAACAGTGGAATAATATGGGTCATACTAATAATAATAATATTGTTTATATATCTATTCTATCAAAAAATAAAAACATCCCATTTTATTCATGGGATAGCAATTTATGTGTTGGTTTTAGACATGGGATAACATCCTATATACCCACTCTAGGATTCAGATATCCTACATGAACAATATTTTAGAATCAATTCCCATGAATTTATTGTTCTAAAAAAATATATCTTCAAATCCTACACTCCATGAAACTCATACACTTTTGTGAAATTATAATATTTTTTATATCAACTTGTACACTATCTTTAAACAACTTAGTTTTCATGAAACTTCACTTCTTTGGGGAAAATCTTGTTCACACAAATCCTTATGGAATGAGTGGTTTCAGATCTTCAATCAGATATTAGATTTTGGCAATAGAGGTACTCAGATATTTATGGACACTAATAACACCTCATGCAGGTTCCATATTCATCAATAACTATGAGTACAACACACCATGTTGGTTGAAATACATAGATTTTATGGAACCGTTAGAATGAAACCCTTCTATATTTTTTTGGCTATGAACATTATTTATTTTCCAAGAACATTAATACCTCCATGAACCACATTATTTAGCTGTATTTTGATATGGAGGCCTAAAAACACATTTTTGTGAAGCCTTATTGGGTTTTTTAAACATCATCAAGTTGACATATCCATTAGTGTGAAACTCCAATTTTTTTCACAATTTCTTGCAATATTAAATTCTCACAAGTTCAATACTTTCACATAACACATTCCATATAAATTTAACGATGGGGAGGACATCAAAAATCATTTTCAAGAAACTATAGAAAAATTCTTAATCCTTTCTCACAACTATTGTATATACACAATAGTATTTAATTTTTCTAAAACTAATTTCAAAATCCTCTATATTTTAGAACCTAAAAATTTGGTAAACACTATGAATATATTCCACTATCAAAACAGAAGCAACATGCATATATAATAGTACTTTTCATGATCATCATAGTGTGTATTGACCACAAAAACATGTCACCATCAATTTTTAGCATTAAAAACCCATTGATCAAATAAAATGATTATATTTGTATTAATTAATGAGTGTTAGTGAAACCATTACTATACATCTGAATTTCATAAAAATTAAATCTTTAGATAATTAAAATAACCCATAAGAACTAATAAATGACTAATAAATAAATATATTTTATTTAAAAATGGTAATAAATTAATTTTATTTTTTTAATGAGTAATTAGGATATTCATGTTTATTATATAGGATATTAACATTTTTTGTTATCTAAGTCTAATGGTAAGGGATTCTTCTCAATTTCCCTTCAAGGAGGCCTTCTTTCGTATTTGAAAAAATATTACTTAATATAGTGTACCTTATTCCACATTGATTTATGACATTATCAGTAATTTCTATATAATGTATATATAATGTTATTTATAATAATTTTCATTAATCATTACCTAGAACACATGTACTCCATGTATTAATAAATTCATTATTGTTTTGTTAACTCAATTTCCATCCATTGTGAATGTTCAATATTCGTCAACATTATTCTTATCAAATGGGTATATTCATCAATATTATTTAATTATATTTTATTACCACAACTACATCAATAGATTTAATAATATTTCTAGGAAAAAACATTCCTCCTCTATATAATTTAAATTTCAATAAAAGTTCCTTAAAAATATTGTAAAAAGATTTCCCATTGAGGATAATATATTTTATCATCCACTAATAATTTCTTATAATGAAATTTTAATTAATTTTTTAAGTTTTCTTTTATTAATATTTTATAAAATATGTGGTTTTCAAAAAAAATTTACTTCACATTTTTATAAAATGACTTTTAAATGAGACCCATGAATTATTATTTTATGGATATAGTAAAAATGATTTTAAAAAATATTTTATGGATTCATTTGCATTTTAATGTAAAATATATTTTTTATCACTTTGAGTTATTTTGCAAAAATTATTCTCTAAAAACTCTAAAACAAATTTTATTTTGTCCTATTAAAATTATGATGTCAAAAAATATAATTATGGATTCCATCTTATGTGGTTCCATTGGACGTATAAAAATTATAATTGTTTTTTTTAGCTATTTCAAACCAATATTTTTATGTTTCACATGGGTTATGACTTAGTAATTTTATCAACATTTTCCATTAGAGATATTTTTTCTTGTAATTCTATTTATTTACATGGGAAGGTATGGAAATTTCGTATATTTATAATTCCAAGATGGATGTTTCTTGATTATTATAGAATGGAAAATATGAAATGTATAGTGTTCTATTTATTCATATGGTGAATAAATTATACTTATTATGTTAAACAAGGAGCCCAAACATGGTAAGTGATACATCAGTCAGTCTTATAAGATAAATTTTCAATGCTATTTGGTCACTAAATATCTAATAATTTTTGATATCTTTGATCATGACCTTCAGGGTGAGATTTAAAATATATATAATTATAAATTTCTTCAATAAGGAAATAAATATTATTATCCATTTGATTTTTTATATTTCAATTTATGGATATAGAATATTCTCATTTGATTATATTTATGATAATTGTTTTATCATTAATTACTTATATATGAATCCTTTGATGTTTATTACATGATATCTCTTGAAGAAATAATGATTGATGAGAGTAATATTTTATGATGGGGGCTTGCATTTCCTGGGAAATTGAATAGAATAGAAAAGTATATAATGAAATGGATGGATAATATATTATAAATAATGTAAAGACAACATTATTGAGAAGAGAATTTGGAATTCATAATAATAAAAGAAGTGTAAACTATGTATTAATTAATCCATAGATTTATTTATATGAATAAATTGGATTGGTTATTGAAATGATAAATTGTTAATTTATTAATTCTATTTCAGATGTTAATATGAACATAATTTTGAATATAAATAAATGAAATTTCACAAAATTTTATAATTAATTTGTTCAATAGATCAATTATGAGCCCATATATCTCCCACCTCAATTACATGAGGGTTTAGAAATAAACAGAACATTTAATCAATATTTAATAAGAAACAAAAAATGAAAAAAAATCCTTGAATTTATTAGTAGACATTAAATTCATATAAATACACTTGTTATTTGCTATTACACATGAATTCAAAGAAAAATACATTGGATTTAAAGGTATACCAAGTCCGAAAAAGAGACATATAAATGGGATTTTTTTAGGTGTTGACTCTCTAACCAAATTATATTAATTCTATAAAATGATAGTGAAGAAAAACTTTATATAATTGGAAAGATAAAAATTGAATAAAAATAATTTAGTCATGGAAATACAAAGAGACATCTAGATAAGGGACAATATAATGAAAAATTATCCAAAACTCATTTTTGATCACTGTAGAAAATGATATTCACAATTATTCAATATTATTTTTACAATCCTCTCAAGTATAGCATTTATAACTTATGGGGGACTATATTTTGAGTTGGAGGTGTCATTATGTTCATGGAATCATTGAATACAATACATCACGTATATTTTGACTTTTTAATGTCACGTCACTTGCTAGCAACTAAATTCCACTCACATTCTAGTGATCTTGATGTATGAATCAGGGCCACTACAGATTCCACTAGTTATATGGTTACTTCCACCCAGTAGGTTATGAGATATTAAGATATTTTTTTGTTAATTTCTAGTGCCTGAAGCTGTCTACTGTCAGTCCACCACGTATCTTGTGGGATTCATGTATCTATTTTACTACTATAAATTACCATAGGATGGACTATTATATCCCATTTGGTATCCTATGGTAATCGATTGTCCAAGATCTTGTTTTTTATTTCATCATTCACACTAACTCCTTTATTATTTACATTGGGAATTTATCATCATGATCAAATATAAATACATAATTCCACTCAATTTAAAATGATTGAATCTTAAAAATAATTCACCAAGAAAAAATATCTAAAATATTTAGGTATAATGATATCTCTCTTTTCGATGATCACAAACACATGAAATATACCAAGAAAAAATTTATAACTGATTTCAAATATATCATATTGAAATTATAAGGATAAGATAAAATTATTTTCATAACTCATGGTATTCAAACAAAAGAATTTTTAAAATATTAACAAATATATATGTTCAAAATATTTTCATTTTAAAAACAATTTTAATATAGGAAATAAGACATTAAAATTATAAAGATTTATTCCAATTTTTTTCAATCCTTCCCTTAATTTAAAATATATTAAATAAAATATCATAATGATATTGTAAATATTAACTAAAACACAAAACGTTTCCCATTTAATATTATCAATTAGAATATATATGAACATGATTAATGTATAAGATAGAAAAATAAATCTACTTACTCATCATTAATGATCTTTCAAGGGAGGTAAAAAAGTTTTCTTTACCAAATAATTTCAATTGTAAAAAGATTTTTGAATATTAAAGCATTAAAATATTCCAAAAAATAAAAAATTATTAAACAAAAAAAATTAATAAAATAGATTTCATTATCATTTATATGCAGATAATGTGAATGATGAAGACTGAAATAAATCAATGGTGTATAAAAACGCATTTATATTTAAATAAAAAAATTTCCTCCTTGGGATAATTTAAAAATTTATAACATATGATCCCCATTACGCTAACATTTGTTTTTTTTATAATAAAAATAACTTTTACGTAAATTGAGAACCAACAAACAAACCATGAAACAAAAAGAAGCCATAAGCGGACTGGGAAAAGAACCGAGTCTAAGACTAGACCGACCCAAATAAAACAACACACAACCAAACAACAAACAACCCAACCAAAGGAGATAATATCACAAAACCCACCCATCAGCCTTATTCATCACTTCACCACTATACACAGTCACCCATCCCAACACTAAGCGAGTCATATCTGACCATAATGGATGAAAAACTAAATAGAGAATGTTAAACAGGAGACTAAAAATTGTATGGAGTCTCCACACATATTTTGTTTCCAGAACTAGGCAAGTCGCAAACCACAAACCACTGTGACATACAAATGATTCTCTCCATCACCCATGTCTAAAGCCAAAAAATACATGACCTGCAACATATGATCAACCTTAATTAGTATATTATATAAAATATGGGGCCATAAAGTAATTAAAATAGTGTGGAAAATAAACTTATTTAATGGATTTAAAATCAGATAATATTTTATATATAACAGTTTAAAACATAAATGGTTTTGAATATAAAATAATTTAAAATAAAATATGAAAATTAATTTTTCATTATAAATTAAAATCCATTATTAAGTATTGGTATATTTTTTGAATAATCATTAACAAATTCCATGAGACTATAAAATATGGTATGAATTAATAGTCCATTACTTGTGCCTAAGGTGAAGATTATAAGAAAACAAAAACTATCACTTTTCATGTTTATAACCTCAGGGTTCCAATATTCCATAAAAACATCCGAATGTTTTTATCCATATAGGTATTTTATGAAAATATTAAATTCACTTCCCCTTTACAAAATTAATTATTATGATGTTTCAAAACACTAAAATTTTCAAAATGAAATTGTATTGTGATTAAATAAAATTACACATTTAAAACAAATCACTCATTCAAAATCTCATATATAAGTATCAAAAGTTTACCATAAAATACATGACATTAATTAATTCAAAACATTATAAAGTTATAGGTTTCCTAAATATATCATGTAATCTAAGAATGGATCTAATGAACTCATGTATGATAAAAAAAAATTTATAAGTTGTCTCTCAAAAAGTGGTGTATAAAGTAATTTTTTTCTATGAATGTTCATTGAGTTGTAAATATAAAAATACTAATGGACCTAATATTTTGACACAAAATAGGGATATGATTGTTATTTATTTCATAATCTATGAGATTTGTTTTACCTAAATAATTCAAATGCATTAAATATGAGATGATAGATATACATATTTGTTAATAAAAAGAGAGGTAAAGTTTTACTAATTACTACTACGAGTCTCATGGTATTTTTTATGTTATTATCAAGTCCCGCACTTACATTTCATATTTAATTGGAATTATATAAAACCATCATAAAAAAACAATAATTGTTTCAATAGTTGCATTTTGGATAAAATAATTAAAGATTTTTATTACCTCTTACACTTCCAAATTTATTTTAATTCATTTAAATTAGCTTCAATTATATTTCATAGAAAACACGATCAATGAGTTATGATAAACATCATTTTTCATGGGTCAAAATAATGTAAACATGGATCCTAATCATAACTCTATCAATTTTTTTTCAATCGTATTAATATATTAATCCAACATTATTTTTCATGATGAAATAAATCATTTACATATTTATTCTCATTATCCATGAACCAATTGTATAAAATATCATTATTTTATTTTCATTGACTAAAACAATTCATCATTATTTTTGAAAAATTATAAACTAAGTGGAAAAACGTTTTTCCCTTAAAATTCAATTCAAATTCACATGTTATTAAATAAAAAAATCATTGATAGGAGATTATCTTAGATATCCAAAAATAAAGTCATCATCATAAATTTAAACAATAATTAAATCATTTGAAATAGATTTAAAAAGTTGATTCTACATTTTTCATATTAAAATAATTTTCTAAAATTAATTTACACAACCTGTTATACCAATCCAAATAGAGTTATATTTAACTATAAAGACCCAGAGTTAATTCAAAATAATTATTTGAAAAATTTTAATATTAAAAAATGGGTGTTATTTCATCAAAAACCAATATGGAAATAAAAAATTAAAATCCATTTACAAATTATTAAAATTATAATGAGTAGACAATGTCAATAT
Source organism: Viscum album (assembly GCA_963277665.1). Classification (NCBI taxonomy): domain Eukaryota; kingdom Viridiplantae; phylum Streptophyta; class Magnoliopsida; order Santalales; family Viscaceae; genus Viscum; species Viscum album. Next base: position 1,811,104,282 of record OY728129.1, on the reverse strand, counting down.
TATTATAATTGATTCAACCCTTGTGAAAGGAAAAAATATTTCCCCATAATCAATTATATATTCTTGACAATAAATTTTTTCTATGAGTCTATATTTGTTATTAGTGATGTTTCCTTCCATGTCTAATTAATTTCTAATGAACAATTTAGTACAAATATTTTAAATACCTTTGGGTATTTCAATATGGGCCCAAATGTTATTCAGCTTGAATTGGTTTAACCTCTCTTCCAAGGAATGTACCCAATTATCATCATTAATGTAATAATTAATATCTATGGGTTCTACGTATAGTATTGAAACATGATGTTCATCCTTATAGGAAAATAAAAACATTGTAAGAGTATTTGCTTGAATATAATTAATCATATTTATTCTGGCATGTTATATATATTTTAACCATTCATTTTTTAATGTTATAGATGTTTTTCATTGGAAAACATAATTATTTTTGATGTATGTGGTTTTTTAAGGTCAAACATTTTAGATGAACCTCAATTTCTACAATTTTTCGATGATGTTTAAGAAAATTAGGATCCAATTTGATGATATTTTATTCTTATATGTTATTTTACCTTTTGTTAAAGATTTATTATTCTTTACATGATTAATTGTACCCAAAAACATATCGTGGTAAGATTTATGTTCAATAATTCCATGGATGTATTTGGTATAAAAATATGGTTTTTATGTCCAAAAATGATTAAAAATGAAACAAAAATAATTATGTTTCACTATATTTATAGAGGGTATTTTCAATGTTGTATGTTAAGAGAACATTTTTCATGGTAAAAAAATTAGTGAACACCACATTCAAAAAAAAATTGAGTGAGTTTAAATTCATTAATGTGATTTGATTCTATTTAATGAGGAGTTTTATTTCATCAATAAAATGTTTTTTTGGAGTTATTGATTGTAAAAAAAAATAATGAGTATAATCCTATAAAGTAAAAAAATGATACCTAAATTAATTATTTTCAAACTCTCCCCCTCATCCCTCAAGACGAATATGATCTTATATAATTTTTCATTTTCAACCACTTTGGAATATTAATTAATGTATTTAAAAGCCTCATTTTTTTAGATATGATATAATCCCCTATAAATATTGTAAAATCATTTTTAGCTACAAAAGTGTAATAATTACCCCCTATACTTGAAAAACGTGTTGGTTAAAAAATATCAAGATGAATAAACTCAATAACAATTGATATGAATAATAAATTTTTTATTTATATAATGTTCTTTATTTCATACTATGTGGTCATAGTTTATAAAAATAATTTTTAAATACATTTATGTATATATCATACTAGATGATTTATATTTATTTTTACAAGTGTGTGTGTGATACAATGACAAATGAGTCTATTTAAAAATCCATAAATGAACATATTGTTCACATAGACATTTATGTATAAAAATTAAATGATATTTTAAATCAATATCATAATTATTGACAAAAATTAAAATCTGATAATAGCTATTTTCCATTAGAATCAAATATATTATTATTTTTTGAAATAAACATTTAAATGAATATCACATAATTTACTAATACATATATTTTTTTTATCAATTAATATATAAACCATATTTGATTATAATTAATTTGAAAAAATAGTAGTACCTATACTGATGACCATACTCATTATTTTTTCACCATAACTAGTGTAGTCCCTATTGAGTTTTTAATGATGATTGAAATCAGATTAAAAACCACACATATGTATTGGAACACTCCATCCATGTATCATGTGTTTCCCAAAGATTTTATTTAGAGGATTTTTTTCTACAAATGATCTGGGATCTAAGGAATTTTATAATCAATTTTTGGGTCTATGTGTGTCAGAAAAAATAAATTTATTAATCCATTTTTTCTTAGAATATTATATTATTTAATAAATATAAAAAAAATATATTATAAGTGAAATTAAATGACTTAGTTTTAAAAAACATGGATTTTTAGGATCATATTAACATATAACATTTCCCATTCAATTACAATAATTTTAAATTTTAAATGAGGTCTACAATATACAATTGTAGTAACATTTTATATGCTGTGAAATTTATTTATGAAGGTAAAACATAAATTAATTTTTATATATTACTGAGAAACCAAAATTTTATTTATATTTTTATCATGTTGAGATAATTTTAAATGATAACTTTTTTGATTTCTTATTTTCATTTTTTAATATTAGGTTTTTTCTATTAACATAAATGAAAACACAGTATTAAGTATGAAAGTCGATCCACTTTATAGACATCATTATTTAATTTTTTAATATACTTTAATATTAAACTATGTCCACAAAAATACATTCAATATATATTTATAAAATAATTTTCTATAAGAATGAGAAAAGCTGAATTAGTTTTATGTGGAAAAAGTAGAAGAGTTAATTTCATCACATAGAAATTTTTTGTTCCTGATATATTCGTGTTTATCATCACCTAATTGAGTAGTTGGGAGGGAATGATCACTTAATATCCAACAATAAATATTTAGGGATATCTATATTTTATTTTTATAATTTTTTATCTAATGTAATTTTACCTCGATATGTCCCTATTTGATATGATAAAAATAAAAAACCTTTTGTTCAATCCAATGATTCTACTTTTATCATGTTGAAAAGATCCACTTTTCATCAGTAATTTGATTAATTTAATTTATAGATGTTCCATATCTAATTTAGTCATTTAATCATAATCCTCAATTATATTAAATGTAAATTTTCACATTTCCATTACTTCATTTTCTTGTATTATGTCTATTGGGATGTCCAATAACTTCTCCAATAAACATTTTCTTGATATCAATAGATTCTTCAATGGATGTTATATTAGGTTTCCAAGTACATTGCAACACACAATATATTTTCATCAAATTATTTTCCCATGAAAAATCATCACCCTTATATTTTATAAAATTAAAATTGATTATAATGTGACTAACAAGTTATGTAATAGATTCATTATGATTCATACTAAAATATTAGAAATATTTCCTAAACAATTAAAGTATAAAATCATTTCATTTATTAATTCCTATTAGAGTTGGCATTATAGGAAAATAGTTACATTGTTTTAATAGTATATTCGAATATTTGAATATTAATAAACCATCTTATTAAATATTGTTTATTATTGAGAAATACATTTATATAATAATTCAATAATGTATTTTTCTGATGGATAATATTGTTTTAGTTCCCTACTATGATGATTACTTTTAAATTAAATAACTATATTGATAAATATAATAATATGTTTGAATGGGATACTAAGATAGGATATATTGATTTTAGACAGTGATTTTTTAGTACTCATAAACAGATAAGGCTTCTCATAATGATCATTGTTGGTAATCTGCATTGCAGGAGTTTATGAGAACACACTCTTATATTGGAAATCTATTTATCTTTTACATTTTATATTCCTATGTACGGGTGTGTGTAAGGGTCCTTAAATATTAATATTTTCATTAATACATGTCATGACTCACACCCTTAGATGTATTCTAAAAATCATGATGATAAATGTTTCTATATATGCTGGTTATGTTAGGTTATTCACAAGTGGTGTGTCATTAATGTATTAGATGATGAAGTTTTTTTCCCTTGTATATTTATGTATGTGGATATATTAACACTTTTTTTGAAATGAATCTATCACATTATATAACATGTTCATTGTAACACCCCAAGATTTCATAGTGTGTTATTTCTTCAAAATAATTCAATAACTTGCACTACACGCAACATCGAGTTCAAGCGCAACATGATTTACAAAAAAAGCTGTTAAAAATAGTTTATGAATAGTATTAACTATATTTTAAACTTTATATAATCCATATAATTTTAGAATCCATATTATGAGTTTCTTAAACATAATGTAAGAACAAATTCATTTTCAGTATTGCACTTTTACCAACTTTTAATAGTGAATCCTTTTTAAATACAATATTTTAAACTTTTTGACTAAATAGGGACATCAAAAATTTAAAATAAGACATCCCAAGCTTCCATGGTACGCTTTCCTTTGAATAATACAGTAGCGTGTGTTGTACGCAACTTCGAGTTCTAACACACACCACAACCAATCAAACTAGCCGTTAGGAAAAGTAATACCTACTTTTTGAAATTATATATAGTTTATATTTAAAAATTGACATCATTTTTGGATTCGTAATATCAAATTCAGCCTAGGGTGAAATTTTGGAACTTTTCGGATAACTTTAATATTTTGATGAATAATGAAAATTACTAAATTTTAATTAAAAACAACTTTTTTAATCGAAATAATTTATATTGATAAATTATGAATTTTAGGAGTTTTAAATTATATTTAGAATATATTTTTACCATTTAATGCAATTTTTTTCATTTGACATAATTTCACAATTAAACCGAACAAAATCAAGTATCAATCTTTTGATAGTTATTATATCTTAAAAACACGCTTTTTGTTTTGAAAACGGGAATTAATTTTAAATTAATTTTTGACACTTCTGTGTTTTGAAATTAGAAAAATGGATTCCATATTTGGAATCAGGATGATCAAATTGTGTAAATAGGTATCTTTTATTTTTAGACATTTTGAATAATTACTGCGGTAAATATTTTATTTACCATGGTTAAGGGAAAATCTGGTAAATAAGGGTTAAAAAATAATATTATTATAAAGGAAATTACCATAAAACATGTCCTAACCTTATTGGTTGATACATGTTCGACCATGGCCATCTTTGGGTCGATTTGGGGACCCCATGGTGCCACTTGTAAGTGATAGGGACACTTTATTTTAATTAAGTTAAAATGAATACAAAAATGACACAAGCGTATATCTTTTAGAAAAACAATTTTTACATAGGGTTATATATGTTGGATTTTCGACTATAAATATTCATTAGAAATATAAAACGATTTCCCACAGAATGATATTTTATTTATAATTTTTAGACTTAAATAATATAATTTATTTATGACACAATGATGATGTAGTAATTACCATAATAGTGAAAAATTAAAATAATTGATATTATAAATACCCAAATAAATATAATTTGAGACTTTTAATGAATTAAAATAATTTTCTATGATAATATGACATATTAGTATTGATTTAATTAACTCTTTTAGAAGTAATCATTCTGTTATGAGTTTCAAAAAAATCAACTATTGAATAGTTTCAAAATTGACATAAAAGAGTATTTAAAACAAATATTATATTATTAATTGATAATAAATTCCTAAAAATATAAGTTTTGGCTAAGAGACTTATATCATTATATTTGTATTATTAATGGACCACTTTCGGGTCTCTTGGATGTATATAGTATGTTTATTAACTATATAATATAAAAATACAAAGTGACACGGTAAATGTCAAACTAATTAACTAAGAGTTAAAACTAAAAGATAACGTTAATTTAATGACCCAAACCTGTCCAAATTCTATTGGTTTAATGGTTTTAGACCTATCCCAACCTTAAAATTTATGTAATCCACTTTTGAGCCGTTAGAAACTGAATATTAATTTATTATAAATTAATATTTCTAGTTTTTCCAAAGGTGCCCTTCACCCCTCTTATAAAAGGGAACTCCTCCTTCTCATTTCTTCACACCTTCAAAGCCTTTTGGTTCATCCAACCTCTGCTCCAATACTCTCCAAACTTCCCTAAATACAACCTAGAGACATTAGTTTGATCAGAAAGCCAACTTATGGATCCCTTTTGATAAAATCAAAAGGAAGAACCCGAAGAAGATGTAAGGATTTCACCAACCTTTTTCAAGTTCCTTTCTTCATCCAATTCTTTTTTCCTTTATTGTTACCATTCTAAAATAATAACTCCAGTATCATATATATAATGTGATGTTATTATAAATATGGTACAACCATATTCACTATTCTATCCATCCTTTGAATAACATGTCACCATACATGTGTACGTACGGCTTACCGTCTCCACGACGTGGTGTAATTTTTATTCAATAAATTATTATTTGGATGGGTATAATAATTATGTGTAACTCATGTAAATAATAAATATAAAATGATAAGGATTCTGTATATATGATATAACATACAATTATATATTATTTTAATATCAAAAGAATGATATTATCGCTCGTGCGTACGTACGGACTACCGTCTCCACGAACGCGATGAGATTCATTCTCCATCATATCCATTCAAGTATAATTCTCATTTGATGATTAATAATAGTATCTAAGGACTTGATATCATTCTGGATATGAATGATATACAAACTATCCATTAAAAACATGGCTTACATAACAAAACATATAAAAGAAAATGAGTAAGTTAACACCCGAAACAACGATAATTCTAAGATATAATTAACAAATCAATGTTAAAAGATCATATATGATATCATATTAATGTATATGATTATTGAATAATTTAATAACAATTATGTCACCATTATACAGGAGGTTAACCTACCGCAACCAAGGAAAAGTACAAGGTAAGGGTTTATTTCACAATCTCTTCATTATCCGAGGTTGTTTATACGTAATAATCTACTGGGATCTCTTTATCATCCACATCCATGTTTCTTAAAAATTTATTTGAAAATATTTTTACTATTTAAAATAATATGGGTTAAATTCATTTATAACTTTGTTTTACTTTTTATAAGAGTTTTATAAAGGAATATTTCCGTCGTTTTCCAAACAAGGTGCTTTTTAACCTTTTCGACAGAATTAAGGTAAGAATGTTTTTTTTAACTTATACGGAGGGTGCGGCTGTTTACCACCGTTATAAAATTTTCAAAGCTTCCCTTACAAGCTTACAAGGATATTTTCAAAGTAAATGTTTTATTTTATAATTATGTGACTTTTAAATGATTTCAAAAAGAATATTTTAAGAATTTTGGAAATGTACTCTTTATCAAAATAAGAATTCTAAATGTTTTAAATATTTATCTTTCTAAATATTTTTAATTAATGTCAATGTATTCAAAATGGTTTTTAAGGATTTATTTATATAGACATGATTGTTTTTAAAATGTTAATTCCTTTCAAAATTTTCAAAGTGGTATGGGACACTTTGATTCAAAAATCTCTTTTAAATTACTTCCTTTATAAATGTGTGACTTTTCAATGATTTCAAGAAAAGACATATTTCTCTCAAATAGTTTTGATTTCATCTATGTAAACATCCTCTGATGGATTTTAAGCTTATTTGAAGTTGATTTATTATGATACACAACTTCTATATTATATTGAAGGTTTTATGATATGTTTGAATGTGGATGTGCTATTTTTATACCATTCATGGTTTATGGTGAAAATATTGACATTTAGTATGCTAGTTTTAATACGAATGTTTCTGTTATGGTTAAACCTTTTCATATGGGAATGAATTGGACTTAATATGTGACGGGTGGAGCCCGCTATAGCTCCTCGATGCATCGGTAGGTCTCATGAGACAAACTAGTGTCTTGGCACAAGGCCTTGGAAAAATCTTATTTGTAGTCTTGGCACGAGGCCTTGGCTATGTGGTTATGATAGTCGGGCATTATGCATTCCATCATTATGAAAGTGGTTATTGATATTGCATGTGATTATTCGATTAGTAGAATATCCATGTGAATAAGTAAATGACATTATTACATTTTACTTTTGCCATACTATGTTGAAGTTAAAGTTTAAAAGGATTTTGTTTTAGTTATACAATGCCTTAAATGTTTATGCTTATTTTGGAAAGTTTCTGCTATATTGTTATCCTTACTGCGCATTTGAGCTCACCCCTTTTCTATGTTTTATTTTTCCCAGGATGTGAAGAAGTAAGTTATGAATGACCTGCAGGGATATTATGAGGGGATAATATTGTGGATTATGGAGACAATATGTTGTTGTAGTAGTTTTTCACTTCATGATGTAATGTAAAACATTATGAATATATCTAGTGTTTCCAAGGATACTAAACCAATCGGTCTATCGAGATTTGATCTTTCTTGTGATCATGGCAATGTTATGTAATAATCCATCGACTCTGGGTAACTGGGGTCGGGGCGTTACAGTTGGTATCAGAGGAAGTTTAGTACAAACCTTGGAATCTAGATTTAGATAAACTCTTATTAAAGCACATAGACCTAAGATGGAATTTGAGGATTAGTATAGAAGAACATCCTAGAATTTTGGTATTGTAGGGATTTTGTGAGTTTTCCGAGCAATACATCCCTGTCTGGATACGAGCAGGTAGAGGCGGCTCTGACACAGATGTACCTAGGGGTAAAACCTGAAAACACTGCTTTGAGCTAGACTCGAACGGGAATTGGTGCACGACAACGGGCCTTTCTGCACTCTTGGTTACGACACTCCCAGGGGATATGCTTAGGATAATTCTTATTTTCTTTACGAACCATTATGACGGGTTTATGAATATATACTTCCTCAGAGGAGACATTTTTATGATTATGGATTATATCCATAAACTATTTAATTTATGTTATGTGTTTTACAAGTTTGGGATTAGGTATTGTCATTCATAAACTAATCTAGTATTTTCCATTGTTTAGAAATGGAGCCCAGTAGAAGGAATGACAACTCCAGCAATGCACATGATCCAAAGAGAAATAAGGATCATATCTTTCATGGTCTTAAGCCAGAATTTTTAAGAGAAATAGTCTCCCATGTATTATCATCATATGATGAAATAATATCATTTGTTGATAAGATATGTAAAGATTTTACTAAGTCCTATGGCTTTGAAGGGAAGAAAGAGAAGAAAAGGATGGAAGAGAGAAAGATTGATAAAGGGAAGATGGAAAAGAAGAATTTTCCCATATGTGATAACTGTGGGAAGAAACACCCTGGAACTTTCTTGAAAGGAATGGGAGTTTGTTATAAGTGTGGAGGAAAAAGGCACAAAGTACGTGACTGAAAGGGTAAGAAAATGGTTTCAAATGTACAATGCTTCATTTTCAAGGAGTTTGGACACTACGCGAACCTATGTCCCAGTCATCAGACTATGCCCCAAATGATGCTATTGGATAACAATAATGTTATGATACTACCACAGATGAAGAGGAATGATTAGAGTTCTTATGTTGATTATGTCATTTGAGTGTTGTATCAACAATGTACTTATTATAATAATTATGGAGTATATAAGGATTTTAATGTCGTACTATATCATTAAGGACTTGAGATTGTGTGCAATAAAGAAAAGTGACTCAATAGAAGGATAATTTTTTGGAAAATATATGGTTGAGAGAATAATAAACCATAATATAATTCTGATACCGAGGTAGTGATTTTGTAATAATACATGATTGATTTGGATAAATTATATTTTATATTCTTGACTACCTTGAAACCGATTAATAATTTGTATATTCCATCATGGTTTGGGTTTAAAACATTTTTGGATTGAATGAGTATATCTATTATTCTTTAAGGAATAAGGGATCATGAATGTAATCAATAAGGTTTTATGGTAATTCAGGATGTTACAGTGTTTTAAAAGAATACATGATGAAGGTGTTCACATGTTATTACGCGGAAAAAAGGATCTTTATTGTGTTTACCTTCCTTATAAATTTTGGACGGAAGTATTTTGGATAGTTCTAGTTTTTATTATTTTGGATTGCCATAAAAGGACAACCTGGAGGTCGGGCAGCAACCCGTCATGTCCAACAAGGCCGCGAGACATTAACCCACAACCGAAGGGCGACATGGGTGTATCACCTACCACTGGCCCACGTGATGTCCTGGATGAAATAATGTCATTTTTTTAATGGCTCTTCTAGATGAATTATAAATTCATTTTTTAACCCTATACGAATAGGATATATAGAATATTATTTTTAAGTTCAATTATCTTTTAGAGTGAAAGATGATTCTATGGTAGGAATTAGTTAAAGGATGGAACTCTACTTGCCAAGAATATATTTTTCTTTTTCACTTATTCTATGAAGAAATTAATTCTTATGATTTATTTAAGGAATCCTAAAACCAAAAATGTGTTATCCTAATACCCTATGTTTTGTTGAACCGATAGTATTTCAAATCATCATAGATTGATGAATTTAAGGACCTCAATTTTACACATGTTTTTGATTGATGACCTCAATTACTACCTATAAATATTTACGTTTTTCCTCCAATTATATGTCTCTAATTTCCACCAATGTTCTCCTAATCGAGATCATAATTTGGTGGTGACCCTTTCATTTCTTTTTCCCTCATATTAAGACTAAATTTTAGTAACCCAATTTCCGATGTAGGTTTTTCCACAAAGATATTTTCTATGTTCAACCTTCTATTTTTGAAGAACAATTTCAAATTGCGAGGACGCCATTTATTGAAGGGGGGAGAATGTAACACCCCAAGATTTCATAGTGTGTTATTTCTTTAAAATAATTCAATAACTTGCACTACACGCAACACCAAGTTCAAGCGCAACATGATTTACCAAATAATCTCTTAAAAAGAGGTTATGAATAGTATTAACTAAATTTTAAACTTTATATAATCCTTATAATTTTAGAATCCATATTATGAGTTTCTTAGACATAATGTAAGAACAAATTCATTTTCAGTATTGCAGTTTTACCAACATTTACTAGTGAACCCTTTTTAAATACAATATTTTAAACTTTTTGACTAAATGGGGACATCAAAAATTTAAAATGAAACATCCCAAGCCTCCACGATACGCTTTCCTTTGAATAATACAGTAGCATGTGTTGTACGCAACTTCGAGTTCTAACACACACCACAACCAATGAAACTAGCCGTTAGGAATAGTAATACCTACTTTTTTTAAATTATATATAGTTTATATATCAAAATGGACTTCATTTTTGGATTTGGAATATCGAATTTAGCCTAGGGTGAAATTTTGTAACTTTTCGGATAACTTTAATATTTTGATGAATAATGAAAATTACTAAATTTTAATTAAAAAAAACTTTTTTAATCGAAATAATTTATATTGATAAATTATGGATTTGATGAGTTTTAAATTATATTTAGAATATATTTTTACCATTTAATACAATTTTGGTCATTGGACATAATTTCACAATTAAACCGAACATAAACAAGTATCAATCTTTTGATAGTTATTATATCTTAAAAACACGCTTTTTGTTTTGACAGCGGGAATTAATTTTAAATTAATTTCTGCCACTTCTGTGTTTTGAATTTATAAAAATGGATTCCATATTTGGAATCAGGATTTTCAAATTGTGTAAATAGGTAACTTTTGATTTTAGACATTTTGAATAATTACTGCGGTAAATATTTTATTTACCATGGTTAAGGGTAAATCCAGTAAATAAGGGTTAAAAACTAATATTATAATAATAAAACATTACACTAAAACGTTTCCTAACCTTATTGGTTGATACATGTTCGACCATGTGCATCTTTGGGTCGATTTTGGGACCCCATCGTTCCACTTGTAAGTGATAGGGACACTTTATTTTAATTAAGTTAAAATGAATACAAAAATGACACAAGCATATATCTTTTAGACAAACAATTTTTACATAGGGTTATATATGTTGTCTTTTCAACTATAAATATTCATTAGAAAGCTAAAACGATTTCCCACATAACGATATTTTATTTATAATTTTTAGACATAAATAAGTTAATTTATTTATGACACAATGATGATTTAGTAATTACCATAATAGTGAACAATTAAAATAATTTATATTATAAATACCCAAATAAATATAATTTGAGACTCTTAATGAATTAAAATAATTTTATATGATAATATGACATATTAGGATTGATTTAATTAACTTTTTTTGAATTAATAATTCTTTTATGAGTTTCAAAAAAATCAACTATTGAATAGTGTCAAAATTGACATAAAAGAGTTTTTAAAACAAATATTATATTATTAATTGATATTAAATTCCTAAAAATCTAAGGTTCTGCCAAGAGACTTATATCGTGATAGGTGTATCATTAATGGACCACTTGGGGGTATATTGGATATATATAGTAAGTTTATTAACTATATCATATAAAAATACAAAGTGACATGGTAAATGTCAAACTAATTAACTAAGAGTTAAAACTAAAAGATAAGGTTAATATAATGACCCAAACCTGTCTAAATTCTATTGGTTGAATGGTTTTAGACCTATCCCCACCTTAAAATTTAAATAATCCACTTTTTATCCATTAGAAACCGAATATGAATTTATTATAAATTAATATTTCTAGTTTTTTCAAAGGTGCCCCTCACCCCTCTTATAAAAGGGAACTCCTCCTTCTCATTTCTTCACACCTTCAAAGCCTTTTTGTTCGGCCAAACTCTGACCAAATACTATCCCAACTTCCCTCAATACAACCTAGAGACCCTAGTTTGATCATAAATCCAACCTAAGGAGCCCATTTGATCAAATCAAAAGGAAGAACCCGAAGAAGAGGTAATGATTTCACCACCCTTTTTCAAGTTCCTTTCTTCTTCCAATTCTTTTTCCTTTGTTGTTACCATTCTAAAATAATAAATCCAGTATAATATATATACTGTGATTTTATTATAAATATGTTACAACCATATTCACTATTCTATCCATCCTTTGAATAACAAGTCACCATACGTGAGTACGTACGGCTTACCGTCTCCACGTCATGGTGTAATTGTTATTCAATAAATTATTATTTGGATGGGTATAATAATGATGTCTAACTCATGTAAATAATAAATATAACATGATAAGGATTCTATATATATTATATACCATCCAATTATATATTAGTTTAATATCAAAAGATGATATTATCGCTCGTGTGTACGTACGGACTACCGTCTCCACGAACGCGATGAGATTCATTCTCCATCGTATCCATTCATGTATAATTCTCATTTGATGATTAATAATAGTATCTAAGGACTTGATATAATTATGGATATGAATGATATACAACCTATCCATTACAAACATGACTACATAACAAATCATATAAAAGAAAACGAGTAAGTTAACACCCGAAACAACGATAATTCTAAGATATTATTAACAAAGCAATGTTAAAAGATCATATATGATATCATATTAAAGTATATGATTATTGAATAATTTAATAACAATTATTTCACCATTATATAGGATGTTAACCTACCCCAACCAAGGAAAAGTTCAAGGTAAGGGTTTATTTCACAATCTCTTCATTATCCGAGGTTGTTTATACGTAATAATCTACTGGGATCTCTTTATCATCCACATCCATGTTTCTTAAAAATGTATTTCAAAATATTTTTACTGTTTAAAATAATATGGGTTAAAGTCATTTATTCCCTTGTTTGAATTTTTATAAGAGTTTTATAAAGGAATCTTTCCGTCATTTTCCAAACAAGGTGCTTTTTAACCTTTTCGACAGAATTAAGGTAAGAATGTTTTTTTTAACTTATACCGCGGCTGCGGCTATTTACCACCGTTATAAAATTGTAAAAACTTCCCTTACAAGATTATAAGGATATTTTCAAAGTAAATGTTTTATTTTATAATTATGTGACTTTTAAATGATTTTAAAATGAATATTTTAAGAATTTCGGAAAGGTACTCTTTATCAAAATAAGAATTTTAAATGTTTTAAATATTTATCTTTCTAAATTTTTTTAATTAATGTCCATTTCTTCAAAATGGTTTTTAAGGATTTATTTATATGGACATGAATGTTTTTAAAATGTTAATTCCTTTCAAAATTTTCAAAGTGGTATGGGACACTTTGATTCAAAAATCTCTTTTAAATTACTTCCTTTATAAATGTGTGACTTTTCAATGATTTCGAGAAAATAGATATTTCTATCAAATAGTTTTGATTTCATCTATGTCAACATCCTTTGATGGATTTTAAGCTTATTTGAATTTGATTTATTATGATACAAAACTTCTATATTATATTGAAGGTTTTTTGATATGTTTGAATGTGGATGTGATATTTTTATACCATTCATTGTTTATGGTGAAAATATGTACATTTCGTATACTAGTTTTAATACGAATGTTTATGTTATGTTTAAACCTTTTCATATGGGAATGCATTGAACTTAATATGTGACGGGTGGAGCCCGCTATAGCTCCTCGATGCATCGGTAGGTCTCATGAGACAAACTAGTGTCTTGGCACAAGGCCTTGGCAAAATCTTATTTGTAGTTTTGGCACGAGGCCTTGGCTATGTGGTTATGATAGTCTGGCATTATGAATTCCATCATTATGAAAGTGGTTATTGATATTGCATGTGATTATTTGATTAGTAGAATATCCATGTGAATAAGAAAATGGCATTATTTCATTTTACTTTTTCCATAATATGTTGAAGTTCAAGTTTAAAAGGATTTTGTTTTAGTTATACATTGCCTTAAATGTTTATACTTATTTTGGAAAGTTTCCGCTATATTGTTATCCTTACTGGTCATTTGAGCTCACCCCTTTTCTATGTTTTATTTTTCCCAGGATGTGATGAAGTAAGTTATGAATGACCTGCATGGATATTATGAGGGGATAATAGTGTGGATTATGGAGAAAATATATTGTTGTAGTATTTTTTCACTTCATGATGTAATGTAAAACTTTATGAATATATCTATTGTTTCCAAGGCTACTAAACCAATCAGTCTTTCGAGATTTGATCTTTCTCGTGGTCATGCCAATGTTATGTAATAATTCACTGACTCTGGGTAACTGGGGTCAGGGCGTTACATTCATGGTGTAATTAAGTTTTTATTTTAGATAGTAAAATAATTATGTTTTGAGATAATAGGTTAGTGACACTTGTGTGTATCCTTCTTGATGGAATATTAGGAAAATATATAAAATTACATAGTAAGTGTTCATATGTGAATGAAGATGTTACAAATTTTCTTTTTTTAGATTTGGTGACTTTACCAATTTATTGAAAGTGTTCTAAGAAATTTGGTAAGGTCGACTAATTAAAATGATAAAATAATCCAATAAGTTCGCACACTAATTTTGTTCTTTGATATCAATTAAATTAATTTATGTTTTAATTAATGAAATAAAAATCATTCTCAAGATCATGTAATAATTTTATCCAACTATTTTGGGGCAAAAATATTTATTTAATCGTTAATAAATATTTATACTCCATGTTTTTAGTAAAATATTTACTTAGGAATCAAATATTTAATAAAATATTTATTCTAGTACATGGTAAATGAAAATTAGAATGACTCTACTGATATTGTGTCCGAGTAAAAATATTCATTTAAAAGTTAGTAAGATGATATTTATTTTTTCTCCCATTAGAGCATGAAGTAAAATAATAAAAATATTATTATTATTGGAATGGGTTGTTAAGGTTTATTATATTATTCAAGGTATTTTGTATAATTGAATAATTTTCTAACCTAAACCCTAACATTATAAGTAAATGGGTATTTCCACTATGTTTGGTATATTGGTAATTGTGAATCTTTATGCACACCAAAATTCTCTACTCCATTTCAACCTACACTAATCATATTATAAACAACAAGAATTCCTTATATCCTAAATAATTAATAGACAATCAAGGAGAGAAACACATGATGACAGTCTTGTTATTCTAGAACCCAGTGTTCCCATAATGTTTCTAAAAGATCAAAGTATCATGTGTGGATCTCCCCTATAGGTATTCTACACTTTGATCCTCCATACATAATAAAGGTATTCTTAAAAAATTATGGATGATAAAAAACATATATAAAGAAGAAATATACTATGGATAGGAAATATTTTCATTATATAAAATATTAATTTATTCTATATTTAACATACCAGGATCGTCCGACAGTTCTAGGATTTCATATATCAATATCCAATTGGAATCTTTTTGTTGTCCATGGAGTTTGTGTCAGGTACAATATGAAAATAATATATCAGATCTGATAAAAACATTTAATTTTTCAACCAAAATTGAACATCTATAACACCTATAACAACCATGTATTATCAGAGTGGTCATTTATTAGATTTTTAATTATATATTTCAGTTATTATCTATATATATATTAGTGATTTTATCATTCATTTAAAGATAACTCGTTCATTAATCTATTTTTAATGAAATCATTTAATAATTTAAATTACTTTTTACAACATTAATATTTTCATAAGAGAGTATGATGTGAAGATAAAATATCATATATTCCATCAAGAAGCTCCAAATATTCTTTCAACTGATATTGTGTTACACGATGTGTGGTCATAGTTCACATTGTGCATGCAAGTTCAGTGCACCTCAATGCGTTGAAAAACCAAGATCTTTTTAAATGAAAATTATTTTTTAAACACATTATGTAGGTCAAGAAAACCTATCAAATGGATTTTCATATTATACAACTTGTAGCTAGTGTAAAAGACCTATAATCTACATAATTTTGAAGAAACTTTCCCACTAACCATGTGGTCAAATACATAGTAAAAACAACATGATACTGATATCCTAGAATGTTAATGGAGTTCACAATGTTTGATTGGTGTACATGGTGTGTAATTAATTAATTATTGGATCCTAAATACATGCTGTGTTCTTTTGGGGGTGAGGTGGACACACTGTAAGAATAATACATGATGTTTTGCTAAAGTCTTTATTGTATAGTCATTCATAGAACAAATTAGTAATGTCTAATGGTGGGATCCATGGACACACAAAAATAATCATTAATAGTGTGTTCCTAGCTAGTACATACTTTTTATTTTATTAGGGATACACAATGAATCCTCATCTATTTATCAAAAGTATATGAAAAATGGGATACACAGTGTGTATATGGTAAGTACACACAATGCAATATCCTAATTAAAGTGAGAATTAAATTACATTAAAATAATTAATTTTAGTAGTTAATACTCATTACACTATTATTACTATTCCTATTTATTTGTGAAATAATAGTTTATAATGACTTTCAATGTAATCCATAAATTTTTTATAATTTGTAAAGACCTGAAAATTTGATGTAACTTTTTTTTAATTGTTTTGGATTTTTTTGAGTATGCAAAAATTGATGGTGCGTGATTCCGAGGCCCGGTGTGCCTGAAATGAATTATTTAACTATTTTTAAGATACATTTAGTAAACGCAGGGGTGGTGTTTTATATCTTTTGAACTAGTGATCAGATTAAAATTCCAAGTGCACTCCTGAATCCACATCCCCAAGATTCACTTAAGAGAATCTTCACTTACACCAAAATCGCCCCAGAGAAAAAGTTAGTTTTCAGACTTTTTAATGAAAAGTAAAATAATATGTAAATGTTATTTTATTTTATTTTTCTCTAAAGGATGAACGGTGGTGGGGGGACCGGTGACTAGTCAATCCATTTAATGGCTTGAGTCATCAACTACATAATTCCACTTTTGTGAATAAAAATAGGTTCATTAATCTATTTACTGAACCACATTAATTTTTCAATGTGTTGCTTACATTTCCCCCTCCTATTTAAATGGAGATCATGGGGGGGTTTTGGCACAGCTTCTTCATGCGAGGAAACTCTGGTGATGTCCTCTGGAAACATAAACCAAGATAATGAGACGAGATTCAACGTGTGGTGATGAGCACCAATAAATCAGGAACTGACGACAATAAAGAAGGAGGATTCATCGAGCGTCCTCACTCGATGTATCATTTAGGTTGGGAGATTAAATTTTTTTATGCCTTTAAATTATTTTTCTCTCTTTGTTCTAAATTAATATGAAGAATTTGGATTAACCCAATAATGAGTTGATCTGCTATTCATTTGTTTTTATTGGAGATTGTCATGGGGATTCATTTTAGTGTTTTATCAAATATTATGATGATTTCATTTCACCCATATGTTATAACAGTAATGTGGAGGCCTCAAGACAATCCGAACAAGGCCCAAACCCTCGAAAAAAAATTTTCTCCATGCATTTTCGGTGGGCGAATAATGAACTTGTCGGAAACATGGAAACGAATACCACACAATGAAGGTGGAAATCTGGGTGGCTCTTAGGCGTAGACGACACCATGAATAGACCACTAGAGCCTGTCTGGTGTCTCGTAGAAAGAACCCCCGGCACGCCATGATGGTGGCGGGCGGCGGTGGCAGAAAGAGATCTACGGCAACCAAATGTGGGCGGTGGGAAGGTGGAACGCCATCGCACAGCGCGATGGCCAGAGATGGTCGGACCTAGACGGCTGTAAGGAATAAGGGTAGATCCCACAGGAACTGGCAGCGGCAGCCGCCGCGCCCAGCATGCCGCAGCAGGAGCGGTCGTCGTGGCACTACGCCCTACCAAGTCTGTTGGTGACCAGTCAATAATTCGACTGACCGTAGCACATTGTGGGGGTTGTACCACCACTCCCCCCCCCCCCCCGGCTGGACAAAATGGCCTCATGGCCACAGAGCCAGATAATGAAATGGCCATCCATCAGCTGGACCTGGCTGGACACGAGTCAACCAAATGTTCTAGAACCGCCTAGCAGGTCGGGTGAGACCCACAACCTAGCGGGCCAGTGCGGGTGGGCCGAGCCCCACCCTATGGGTCAGGCCAACCACGAACTGGGCCCTATAACCAGCTGTGCCAACCCCAACAAGCTGGACCTAGTGAACTAGGCGAACCCTTAGTGGGTCAAACCCATGTGGGGTCAGGAAGACCCGGGGACCCATTGTGTAATTCCCCGACCCCAGTTACCTAGAGTCGGTGCATTATTACATAACATTGGCATGATCACAAGAAAGATCAAATTTCGAAAGACCGATTATTTTAGTATCCTTGGAAACACTAGATATATTCATAAAGTTTTACATTTCATCATAAAAATTAAAAATACAACAACATAGTCTCCATAGTCCACACTCTTATCCCCTCATACTATCCCTGTAGGTTATTCATAATTTACTTCTTCACATCCAGGGGAAAATAAAACATAGAAAAGGGGTGAGCTCAAATTCCTAGTAAGGATAAAAATGTAGTGGAAACTTTCATAAATAAGAATAACCATTTAAAGCAATGTATAACTAAAACAAAAGCCTTTTAAACATGAACTTCAACATAGTATGGCAAAAATAAAATGAAATAATTCCATTTACTTATTCACATGGATATTCTACTAATCGAATAATCACATGCAATATAAATAACCACTTTCATAATGATGGAATTCATAATGTCATACTATCATAACCACATAGCCAAGGCCTCGTGCCAAGACTACAAATAAGATTTTTCCAAGGCCTTGTTCCAAGACACTAGTTTGTCTCATTAGACCTACCGATGCATTGAGGAGCTATAACGGGCTCCACCCGTCACATATTAAGTCTAATGCATTCCCATATGAAAAGGTTTAAACATAACATAAACATTCGTATTAAAACTAGCATAAAAAAGGTAAATACTTCATCCATATACCACGAATTGTATAAAAATAACACATCCACAGTCAAAAATATCACAAAACCTTCAATACAATATATAAGTTTTGTATCATAATAAATCAACTTCAAATAAGATTAAAATCAATCAAAGGATGTTCACATAGATGAAATCAAAACTTTTTTTAGAGAAATATTTCTTTCCATTTTGAAATCATTTAAGAGTTATATATATATATATATAATCAAACATTTTCTTTGAAAATATTCTTATAAGCTTGTAAGGGAAGCTTCGATGATTTTATAACTGTGGAAAATAGCCGCACCCACCGTATAAGTTAAAAAAACATTCTTACCTTAATTCCGTCGAAAAGGTTAAAAAGGACCTTGTTTGGAAAACGACGGAAAGATTCCGTTATAAACCACTTATAAAATTCAAAAAGGGTATAAATGACTTTAACCCATATTCTAGTAAATAGTAAAAAAAATTGTTTTTGAAATACATTTTTAAGAAACATGGATGTGGATGATAAAGATATCCCAGTAAATTATTACGTATAAACAACCTCGGATAATGAAGAGATTGCGAAATAAATCCTTACCTTGTACTTTTCCTTCATTGGGGGTAGGTTAACCTCCTATATAATGATGAAATAATTGTTATTAAATTATACAAGAATCATATACATTAATATCTTATCATATATGATCTTTTAACATTTCTTTGTTAATAATATCTTAGAATTATTGTCGTTTCGGGTGTTAACTTACTCGTTTTCTTTTCTATGTTTTGTTACATATGTCATGTTTTTTATGGATAGGTTGTATCTTATTCGTATCCAGAATGATATAAAGTCCTTAATTTTTTTTTAAATCATAAAATGATAATTATACTTGAATGGATATGATGGAGAATGAATCTCATCGCGTTCATGGAGACGGTAGTCCGTACGTACGCAAGAGCGACAATATCATTATTTTGATATTAAAATAATATATAATTGAATGGTATATCATATATAAATAATCATTTACATGTTATATTTATTATTTACATGAATTACAAATCATTATTATACCCATCCAAATAATAATATATTGAATAACAATTACACCATGACGTGGAGACGATAAGCCGTACGTACGCACGTATGGTGACATGTAATTCAAAGGATGGATAGAATACTGAATATGGTTGTACCATATTTATAATAATATTACAGTATATAGGAGATACTAGATTCATTATTTTAGAATGGGAATAACAATGAAAGAAGAATTTGAAGAAGAAATGAATTTGAAAAAGGGTGGTGAAAACATTACCTCTTCTTCGTGTTCTTCATTTTGATTTGATCAAAAGGGCTCCTTAGGTTGGCTTTCTGATAAAAATAAGGCATCTAGGTTGTATTGAGGGAAGTTTAGAGAGTATTTGTGAAGGGGTTGGCTGAACTAAAAGGCTTTGAGGTGTGAATTAATGAGAAGGGGGAGTTCCCTTTTATAAGATGGGTGAGGGGCACCTTTGGAAAAGATAGAAATATTATTTTATAATAAATTCATATTCGGTTTCTAATGGCTCCAAAGTGGATTATTTAAAGTTTAAGGTGTGGATGGGTCAAAAACCACTCAACCAATAGAAATTAGACTGGTTTTGGTCATTATATTAACCTTATCGTTTAGTTTTAACTCTTAGTTAATTAGTTTGACACTTACCATGTCACTTTGTATTTTTATATTATATAGTTAATAAACTTCTTATATACCACCAAGAGACCCCCAAGTGGTCGATTAATGATACACATATCATGAAATAAGTCTCTTGGTCGATCATTATATTTTTAGGAATTGAATATCAATTAATAACATAATATTTGTTTTAAAAACTCTTTTATGTCAATTTTGACACTATTTCGAAATTTGATTTTTTTTTAAAACCATAAAAAAAGTATTAATTCGAAAAAAGTTCATTGAATCATTAATAACATGTCATATTAACCTAGAAAATTAGTTTAATTCATAAAAAGTATCAAATTATATTTATTTGGGTATTTTAATATAAATTTTTGTAATCGTTCACTATTACGGTAATTACTGCATCATCATTTTGTCATAAATAAATTAAATTATTTAATGTCTAAAAATTATAAATAAAATATAATTATGTATTAAATAGCTTTAGATTTCTAATGAATATTTATAGTCGAATTTATCTTATGTGTAACCCTATATTAAAAATGTTTTAGTAAATAAACTTTGATTTTAACTCTTTTAACTCTTCTTTGAATTAAATAATAATAAATGTCCTAATCTAATGAAAGTGGACCTAAATGATAATACATTATTCTTAAGGTTGTTTTTGGTCGAGATACACTTGTCTAGTAGAATTTGGACATGTGTTAGGGTAACATTAATATCATTTTTACCCATAATTACCCTATTTACATTTAACCGTGGTAAATAAAAGTAAAAAGTTACTATTTACCAAAAATTATTTTCATCTCATTGAACCACATTTTACTCCTTGATATGGACCATGTCTCTCGGATTTTCAATGTTCCACTCACAGAAGAGGTAAAATTAAATTTTATGAAAAATTTAGTTTTTTATCTACCATTTAGTGGTTTCTCTATTCATCAAAAAATGAAGTTTTTCAGAAAAATACCAAAAATTCACCCTTGGCTAATTTCGACATTCCAAATACAAAAATGAAGTCCATTTTGAAAAAAAAATTTATAAATTTCAAAAAGTGGGAATTACTAATCATAACAGCTAGTTTGATTGGTGGTGGTGTGTTAGAACATGATATTGCATACAACACACGCTATTGCATTATTCAAATAGAAGCACACCGTAGAAGCTTGGGGTGTTACACATTGTGTCGAGCCGGCTTGACCGAGTCTGATAGGGCCTAGACCCAACTGACCCCTGACTAAAGGAACGCCCGTAACTGACGAACCAACTGTTAGTTTGACACGTCGTCAGTGGTGTTGGGACCCTTATTTGGATGCACTCCATTTGGAATATTTCAGTGGGCCTAACTGAGCCGGGCCGGACCGAGGTGCGACCACCCCCGTTTTGCAGAAGGCGGTGTAACTAGCATACCAGGTGTCCGATCGACGTGTTGTCTGTGGAATAAGGACCCTTGTGACAAGGCAGTCCATTAGAGATATTCTAAGAGAGTTTTTAAGGAATTTGACGTGCGACTAGGGATGGATCAGACATGAATCCAATCGAACCCTTTTTACAAAAGTGACCATATCTCATATACCGAGGCTCGGATCGACGTACCATCTATCACGTTGGGATCCCTATGATGGGGCATTCACCTTGGTATTATTTTTTTGGGGCTTCTTATTGGTTGAAAAATGACAAATGGATTAAGGAGAGGAGTCCTCCAAATATTAGGTGTGCTTAGTGTGGGAGTCCAGTGGCTTGTTGTGACATGAAGAAGAAGAAAAGAAAACAATACAGGTCAGAATCAAAAACTGAAAAGTGGGATGATCTATTTGTATGACTTATCATCCCGACCTTTGTACCAGAAACGAATACAGGTTAGCACCGACGACCAATAAGGGTCTGCATCTGGCGACCAATACGAGTCATCAAACAGTGACCTATACAGGTCAGTAGTGGAGTTTCTATAGATAGGATGATCTGGCTTGATGACTAGTCATCCCTATCCTAGTAACCATGAAGTTATACCGTTAGAGTGATTTTTCTCTTTTCCTTTATGCTTAATTATTTAGATCATTCTTATGATATTATCTTTGTGTATTTCTGGTCATTATTTCCTTTGTGGATTACTGAAAGTCCTTCGGGGGTCTCGGGGTCCCCTACTAAGTTATTATACTCACCCTCTACATGGGCACCACCAACACGTGTGTATCTGGTGCATACTACAGATTCTATGAGGTAGACTTTGCAGGGTCAGGAATTGGTGGAGCTTGGTGTGATGGGAGCAGTCGAGATCATCTTCCTCGACTTCAGACTTAATGCTACTACCCTCCAGGTAGAGCACCATGGCTGATGCGACAGCTGTTTACTTTATTTTCAGTTTCTCGGGCTTTTAGTCTGGCCCACTATTTCTAGTTTACCGTTGTACATGTGGTTGTTCTTTACTCTCATGTTTATACCTTACTTTTTTGGTTGTTTACTTCAGTTTCCCTTTTGAGTGTGTACAAATCTATTAGGAAATGCCTTCCCAATTAGGGAAAAGCATTTAATGCTAGTCACTAACTCATGGGCTAGGGAAGGCAGGCTTTGGGTATTCACGTCTGGGCCCCATGCGACGGGTTATCACAAAGTGGTATCATAGGGTGGTCAGTTCAATGAGAATAAATAAGAGTCTACTTTCAATGAGGCAATATTGTAAAGTGTATTTAGTTCGGGTTTCAGTACTTGGAGGCTAGTATTGGTGTGGCGGCTAACATATCCATAGACCAGGGTGCTGAATTCTACTTTCTGACTAGATACATGAAGAAATCGGTTTCTAGTGAGTTGAAATGATTTCTTGATATTTCTTGATTCAGCTCCCCGGGTATAACTTATTGACGGTGAACATCTATTTCTTAAAGGGGGGCCTCCATAAAGACAGTCAGCCAGGATTCCGGTTAGAGATCATAAATGTGGACCACCGAGCAACGAGGCATTAATACGGGGACCAGTCAGAGTGATGGCACCTTCTGGAGGAATACCAGCAACACCACCACCCATTGAGAAGTAGATTCTACTAGTGGATCATTCATGTTAGCTGAGCATGTTGCAAGAGTTCTAGAGATAGATGCCTCTGAGGATTCGAGGCAAGATGGACCCCTAGGCTGCAGAGAACTAGATTGAGGCCGTTTTGCGGGACTTTCACTTAGTAAAGACACCCACCGAGTAGATGGTGATCATGGATTCTAGCCTTCTTCAGGTCTAAGAAGGACGATGGTGTAGATTAAAACTCCACATGAATGAAAATATGACCCTCACCTAGCTGAACTTTGATTTCATTTTTAGGGCATAGATCATGCCCGAGACACTACGTTATGTGTGTATTCAGGTGTTGCTACATATGTAGTAGGGCTTCCAAACAGTGGCTCTGTACTCAGAGATATTTACATACCTATCCTGATACACCACTAACATGGTACTCAACACTTAAGTTAGGGACAAGACCTTTGATCATGGGATCTAATGAGAGATCATATCTGTGAGATTTTCTCTCAGCATTCCGATGCAGGCTGGGGTGCAAGAGCGAGAATTTATGATGGAGAGAGTCCTTTACCAGTAGGAACTGATAGTGAGATCCCCTATAGGACGACAAGTATTAGAGTAACCTATAGCAGGAAATAAACAGACAACGCAGAATCCCAAGAAGGATAGACCTTCCATAGGGTGACCCCAGGATGTAGGGTCAGAGGTGTGTGGCTTGAGAGACCAAGGGAGCCACTAGTGAGGCATGATTTGTTTTTCCTGTGGGGAATAAGGTCACAATGATCTTGATTTTCTAGCTCTCCGTGTGGATGATCAGACAATGGTAGAGGGGCCAGTAAGGCAGCTGTAGTGGCAGTAGCATGGGCTTCATCCAGGCGGGGGGCGAGACAGGGGAGTAGGACATGCAGCGGGAGGTGGTCGGGGTCAACAGACACTACCACCACCTCCCCCAGGCAGTCCACAATGAGATGAGGGAGAAGGTGAATGGGGACATGCACTACTACAAATAGTAAATTAATTAAGATCCTGACATCTCTGAGATGATTTGGGGTATGATTTGTATCTTCTCTACTTTATAAGCAGTGCATATCGACACAGGTGATAGCCATTCTTTCCTTGCTGCAGACTTAGTTTGGGACTCTAAGATTCCAACAGAGCTTTTAGCTAATCCTTTGTGTTAGGATACTCCTACGGGAAAAGATTCTACAATCACACACTGGTTCTAATAGATTATTCTTACTCTAAGTTGTGAGATTTTTTGATTTAATATTATAGTAGCAGCGTTTAATCCATACCACATCATTCTAGGAATGGACTAGATATCAGTAGTTCACACATAAATTGACTGCTAGAGACTTACAGTGCAAGGTACGTGTAGAGATGGAGGCTAGTTATCCTTTTTTGGTGAGAAGTAAAATAGAGCAGCATGATTTGGACCTGCGCTTAGGAGGGTGAAGCCAATTACATAATAGCTGGCTTCCCCGACCTTCGACATAGTGGATGAGGAGAGTCCATTGTTTCCTGTGGTGGTGGGTGAGTATGAGGAAATATTTCTATTAGATGTCCTAGAGATACCTCCTCATAGATATGTAGACTACCGCATTTACTTTTATGAAGGAACATCCCCTATATCTATACTAGCATATAGAATAGAACATGCAGACCTCCGGGAGCTAAGGGTACATTTGGTGGATTTACAGAGGTAGGGGTTTTCTAAGGCCCAATGTTTCTCCATGGGCATCCACAATATTGTTTTCCATGAAGGTAGACGAATATTTGAGGTAATGCGTGGACTTCTGGCATCTAAACCAGGAGACCATGTAGAACATGTATCTTCTACTGAGGATGGATGATCAGTTCGACCACTTGAAATTATCACAGTGGTTCTCAAAGATAGACCGCACATCAGGCTATCATTAGCTCAGGGTACGGGACCAAAACGTACCAAAGACAGCCTTCAGATGTCGTTATTTCCATTACTAGTTCTTTTTGATTCCTTTCGGTGTGAACAATGTTTCCTAAGTGTTCATGGTTCTCATGAACATGACACTGTCTTCCATAACTCGATTGCTTTGTGGTGGTCTTCAACAAAGACTTATTGGTGTACTCAGCGTCTGAGGAAGAGAAAGATATACACTTGAGTATTTTTCTAGGCACACTCTGGGAGCACCATTTATATGGGAAGCTCTTGAAGTGTGAGTTCTAGATAATGAATTTCCAGATCTTTGGACACGTCATCTCAGAGGTTAGTGGTGTAGTGGATCTAGCGAAGATTGAGGAAGTACTTTCATGGGAGCCACCTAGGAGTGTTACTGAGGTGTGGAGCTTCTTTTCATTAGCATGATAATGTTAGAGGTTTGTACCGATTTCTCTAGGGGTGCAGCACCTTTGACTACCTTGACAAAGAAGGGAAACCCCTTCTTATTGTTAGAGATATGCCGACATTGATTTCAATAGCTAAGGGAGAGAATGACTAGCGTTCCCATCCTGAGGTTGTTGATGGTAATTTACTGTGTGGTTTACTATGATGCAATAGGGACTAGACTTAGTTGAGTCCTGATTTAGGATGATGCAGTGATTTCTTTTGGATCACAATAGCTGAGGCCTTGTGAGAAGAATTATGCAACTCACAACATGGAGTTTTGAACAATATTCTTTGCACTGAGGATGTGGCAACACTACTTGATGGGTGATCACTTCATTGTTTACTCAGACCATAATATCCTCATATATATCCTCACATAGAATGATCTAAATATGATATAGTGGTGTTGGATAGAGTTCCTCTAGGAGTATGAATTTGAGATAGTCTATACTCCTGGGAAGAGGAATGTAGTGGCAGATGCACGTAGATGGAGATTAAGTTTTCTGCTACTGAATGAGGATTCAGAGTAGTTAGCCTCACTTCAGATATCATATATGGATAGAGATGAGATAGTCTACCTCCAGTTGATGTTAGTTTTCCCTCCACTCCTTCAGTGAGTCAGGGGGTGCAACTCTGAGACAGTAACTGCGAGACTCCACATGCTAAGATATCCTCAGTCCATGCACCTGATGGATATTCTAAAGGTGGGGAGCATGGAATCCTTTTCAAATGATGTATATTTGTTCCATTGGAACTACGAGAGGAGGTGCTGAGGGTGTTCGATACATCCCATTTGGCAGTATGTCTTGGCATGATGAAGATGTATCTGGACCTACGACCTTAGTACTGGTGTCCAAGGAAGACGAAAGATGTGGAGGAGTTTGTTTCTAGATGACTCATTCTCCAGAAAGTGAAGGCTGAGCACCATGTACCAGCAGGATTTACCCAACCCCTCGAGATACAAGAGTGGATGTTGGAAGGGATATCGATTAGCTTCATGACAGGGTTACCACGTAATTCCATAGGGAACAATATCATCTATGTGATCGTTTACCACCTCACTGAGTCAGCCCACTTCCTTTATATTTTGGATAAGGGTTCAATAGAGAGCTTGGGACATCTCTACATTCAAGATATCATGCGACTTCATGGGGTTCCTTCGATGATAGTCTCAGACCGTTAATCACGCTTCACATCCTGGTCTTGGAATGGATTGCAGGAGGCTTTCGGGACGCAGATTAACCTGAGAACAATTTTTAACCCACAGATAGATGGTCAGACTGAGCAGAACATCTAGACCATGGAGGACATGATTTAGGAATTCTCATAGATTTTGGTCATAGTTGGGGGGACCACCTACCCTTAGTATAGTTCGCAAACAACAACAACTATCACTCCAACATTGGTGTGGCCCCATTTGAGGCGTTGTACTGACGACCGTGCAGATAACCTTTTTGCTGTATGGATCCAAGAGAGTTAGCAATAGTGGTCCATGAGATGGTACATGGTACCACTGAGAATGTGCAGGTGATCTGCGAGCGGATGAATACTTCATAGAGCCAACCGAAGTCCTATACGGATAGGCGACGAAGAAAATTGGAGTTCCCCGAGGGGGACCACGTATTCTTGCAGGACTCCCCTCGACTGGGACTATAATGATTTAGCATAGGTGGAAATCTCTCACCGAGGTTCATCAGACCATTACTGATACATCAAAGGATTGGCATAGCGGTGTACCTATTGGCACTACAACTGTAGTTATAGAGGGTGCACGAAATCGTCCATGTATCCCAACTGAGGAGATACGTGATCGACCCATATCACGTCATAGACCATGGTGAGATGGAGATTGAGGATGAGGAGACTTTTAGGATGTACCCAGTGGAGATAGAGGATTAAAGAGAATATTCTTCATGGGCGGTCGATTCTGCTAGTTCACATTTTATGGTAGTATGAGAATCTCCCGAAGAGAACATGGGAGCGAGAGGCTCATATGCGTGCCCAGTACCCCTCTTTGTTTGTGTAGACATGTTTTGATTTCAGGGACGTAAATACTTAAGGTGGGGGAGAATGTAAAGACCCAAAAATTCAATGTAATTTTTTTTAAAATTACTTGGGATTTTTATGAATCTGAAAAAATTAACGGTGTGTGATTTTGAGGCCCGGTGTTCCATGAATGAATTTTTGATCTATTTTTAATGTATGTTCATTAAATGCACGAGTCACATTTTCTATATTTTGGATAGGTGCTCGGATTAAAAAACCAAGAGAACCGTTGATTATGTAGTGCTGGGATTCGTTTAAGGGAAGCTTCAATTCTACTGAAATAGGTCGGGAGAAAAAGATATTTTTTGGAAATTTTAATGAAATGTAAAATAACATGTAAATTTTATTTTATTTTAATTTTCTCTAATAGACGAGCAATGGTGGAAGGACCAGTGACCTTTCATGCCATTTAATGGATAGACTCATCAACTTTGTAACTCCTACTCTATGAATTAATAGAGGTTCATTAATCCATTTAATGAACTTCATTAATTCCTCAACACATTGCTCGCCTTTCCCCCTACGATTTAAAGAGTGCTCGAGGTGGGGTTTTGGCATGACTTCTTCATGTTAGGAAACTCTGGTGAAGTCCTGCAGTAACATCTCCATAGAGGATGACATCAGATTCAACTAGCGGTGACGCACACCAAAATATTACGAACCAACGACAACAAAGTAGTAGGTTTCGTTGATTGTGGTCAGTGGACATCTCATCTTGGTAGAGGGTTTAAATTATTTATGATTTTTAATGATTTTTCTCTCATAGTTCTTGATTAATATGAGGAATACTGATCAACCAACTAATAGGTTGATCCGCAACTCATTTATTTTTATGGAAGGTTCGCACATGGATTCATTTAGGGGTTTTAACAATTCATACGATGATTTTCATTTCTCCCATATGTTATATAGCAAACATAGAGGGCACAGACCATTCAGAATAAGGCTCAGACACACTTTCGAACTTGTTCATGATGAATTTTTTGGGGGAAAATAATGAACTTGTCGGAAACGCGGATGTGAGGTCCACATAGTCAATGTGGCTTTCCCGGAGGCATGTAGTCATTGACCGAATGAAGAACGGACCGCCGGAGCATCTCTGGTGGCCTGTGGAAAGAACTGTCGGCATGCTATCCCAACTGTGGCTGGAGGAGACCCAGGGCAACCAGCCGTGGGCGATGGGAAGGCGGCATGCCATCGGGTGCCACAGCGGCCTTAGGCGGCCGGCCTGAGACGACCGTGCAGGAGAAGGGCAGTGCCCGTAGGCGCTTCCAGAGGCCGTAATCATAGCCAGCGGGCCGTGGTAGGAGGGGGTGGTGCGACCTCGCACTGCGCTGTGTTAGCTGTTGACCAGTCAGCCATCTGGCCGACTATAGAACATGGTGGGGAGGCACCCCACAGGTAGGAGGAAATGGCCCCATGAGGGTGGCGCCTGCTGGGGAAATGGTCCCCCATCAGGCGTACCTGGCCAGATGGGTGTCGACCGAACGGGCCGGACCTGTGGGCCACTACAGGTGAGCCGAGCCCTACCCGACGGGCCAGGCCAACTGCTTCCCAAGCCTGCGAACTAGTGAGGCCAACCCAAATGTGTCGGACCCAGTGAACCGGACTGACAATTAAAGGGTAGGACACAGGCGAGGTCAGGTATACCCTGGGCCCCATTACCTCGGGCCGGCCTAACCGAGTCAGACCGGGCCTAGACCCAACTTTCCCCGAATGAAAAGCTCATGTAACTGACGAATGAGGTTTCTGTTTGACAAAACGTCAGTGGAATTGGGAACCATTTTGAGAAGCGGTCCATTTTACATATTCTGGTGGGCCCGACCGAGCCGGGTCGGAGATCACCCCTGTTTTACAGAAAGGTGTGAAACTAACAGACCAGGCATCTGATCGATGCGCCATCTATGTCATAAATAACCCGGTGACAAAGAGGTCCTTTGGGGATACTCAAAGATAATTTTTTATGGAGTTTGACATGTGACTTGGGTTGGATGAGACTAGAATCCAATAAGACCCTTTTACAAAAAGTTTCAATATCTCACAGACCGGGTGTCCGATCGACGAGATGTTTGTCACATCAGGACCCCTATAATGGGGTGTTCCCCTATGTTTGATTTTTTTAGGTCTTTGTACTGGTTTAAATATGTACGATGGATTTAGATTTAGAGTCTTTTAGTGATCATTCATGCATCATGCGGGAATCCAATGGTTGGCTGTGACGTGAAGATGAAGACCGACTAATACGGGTCAGCATCAAAAACTTCATAGTGAGATGATATAGCTGTAAAAAAAATCATCCTAGACTTTGTACGAGCGACCAATATGGGTCAGCAACAATGTCCAATACAGGTCATCACCACTGACCAATACGGTTCAACACGAGTGACCAATACGGGTCAGTACCAGATACCTATACGGTTCAGCATCTAGCGACCAATACGGGTCATCATACAATGACCTATATGATTCCGCAGTGGAGTTATTACAGATAGGATGATATGGATTTACGACTAGTAAACCCTGTCCCAGTAACCATGAAGCTATATCATTTGAGTGAGTTGTCTATATTTCTTTGTGCTTTATGATTTAGATCATGCATGTGAAATTTCCTTTATGGTATTTCTAGTGATGTTTTCCTTTGTGGACTATTGAGAGACCTTTGTGGGTCCGAGGGTCCCCTACTGAGTTGTTATACTCACCCCCTACACAGGATCTTCCTGCACGTGTGTGTCTACTACAGACTACTGATGCTCTGAGGCAGACATTGGTTGTTCAGAACATTGTTGAGTTTGGTGCGATAAGAGTAGTCATTATCCTCTTCTTCGACATCAGACTAATAGCTAATACCCTTCAGGTAGAGCTGTAGGGCATATGAAACAATTGTTTACTTTCTTTTGAGTTTCTATGGCTTGTATTCCAGACCACTATTTCAATTTTACCAATGTTCTTGTGGTTTTAATTTACACTTGTGGTTATACTTTACTTTTGTTGTTTGTTTACTTCTGTTTCCCTTTTTGAGTAAGTAAAGATCTCCAATGCAATTCCTTCCCTGTTCGGGAAAATCCTTCAAGTTATAGTCACCAACCCTTGGCCTATGGAAGGTGGGATTGGGGTAGTCATGTCCGGGCCCCATGGGACGGGTCCTGAATTAATTATAATAAATAGTTGGTAATGTAGTTTACTTTCCATGAATGGATTAATGATAGGAATCCCCAAGAGAATTTATATGTTCATTAACATAAAAATGTAATAAATAAATAAATAATTAATTAATTAATTAATGTAATAATATATAGTGAATATAAATAAATGAAATATATTATGTTTTTCAAAATAGGTTATATGTGTCTGGCCATTCTTGTGATTTACCAAGAATTGATTATGTTTCGTTTTTATATAATTTAATTTACTTAATTGGTTTTAATTGATAATTATTAAATATTATGGAATTTCTGTCGTCCCTCACACCATTATTATTAATTAGGACCAATGTTTCCTTAGTAATTTATGTGGTTTTGATTGCAAAATATTTTGTTTCCCTAACTAGTGTGTGTGTTATAAAAACTTATCAAAAAGGAAAATCTCGAGGTGTGTGGTTCTAGTTCATGACAAATATGATATGTTTCAAATCCATGTGTTACACATATTGACAAGTCTAATGTATCAAATCATAAAAATAATGGCAGAATGATTTCCCCCCTAGGGAAAAGATCAATTTTTTCCCTCTCAATAATTTAACTATTAGAGAAACTCATGATCATGTAATAAAATTATTTACTTGTTTATATCTTTTTATTTATTTTTTATATTAAATCAAGGCTACGATCATATAAAAAACGAAATAACATTAAAATATTAATTTTAATTAAATGGATTATGCATAAATATTTTTTATCAAAACATGATTTATAAATTAAGTAAAATGAAATTAATATTAACAAGACCTGTAAAGGATAAATAAATAAATACTTATTCATAATAAATACCACCCTTAAATTAATAATATGTCATTAATCCATCCACCATCTTAATTAAAATGATGCCACTAATAATGTCTCACTTCATCCTATATTGGGGGAATTAATAAATACAAGATGTCTTAACAAAAATAGTGGGTCGACCTAGTAGACTATGTATTGGGTCAAATATCATATGTCTATCTAAAAACATTTAAGGGTATGTTTTGAAGAAATACATATATGTATTTTAGTATTGTGTATTCCAATCAATAGATCAATGGGATGTATGATCATTGTTGGAAATCCCTCATACCAAAATAATTTATTTTAATTTAAACCACCTATATATTGATAATAAGAATATATAAATGGACTATTTAAACTAGAATATCTACATTGATGGGAATTTCAGAGCTTAATGGTATAGGTTATTGAGAGGTGGAAAGAAAGTGGGAGACATAATTAATTTAAATTCATTAGGTCTCAGATAAATTGAAATATAGTGAATTAAAAATAATATTCTACATTAATATTGTTATATAATGAAATTTTTTCCATCCAAATTATCGCTACAATCAATATTAGAGAAATATTATCATTTTTCTTGTACTAACTTCATAGAATGGTTTAGTCACCTTTGTACAATTTTTCTCCATTAAAAATATATTTTAAGATAGAGTCCTCATCTCTTGATCCTCCCATAGTGGAGTCAACTAATGCTGAGGTTGATCTCTATGATAAAAAAATTAGTGACACAATTTATGTTCAGTGTTTAATGTTATTATACATGTTGAGATAGATTATTATGTCATATGAACATGTGGATTCTTATAACATTCTCAAGAATATCCACAGTCTATATTAGGAGATATCTTGATTGAAATAGTTTGAGATGTAAAATTTACTCTTTTATAGTAAGAATGGAGATGGTTTCCCGGCTAGGCCTCATAGTAAAACTCATTAGCAATATTTTGGATCAATAAGTTAAATTAATTAAATAAAAAATTGAATACATCATCAATAATATTCTGGAATCACTCTATCATAGCCTCTGCATCATTGTTTTTCATTTTAATGTGAACATAAATGAGAATTATCTCCCTAATCATGTTATATTACGTCATGATATTGAAAACGGTTTGAAGGGAACATATTTTTTACTTTTGATGAATAAGATGAAATTCCTAGTGGAGAACTGTAAACCCAAATATGTATCACTTTTCCATTTTAATAAAATAAAAATCATGTTGTAGATACAGAAAGAGGATTTAGTTTTTTTATCATGTGGAAAGACGGGCCACTAGAAGAAACACTGCACCCATACCTAGAAGAATGGGGAAGATTCATGTTCATTTATTATGGAGTGAATTTTTTCTATATTTATAAATTGGGTAATAGATATATCATGTGTAGAAAAAATATGTATTAAAATACAATAACCATTTAGATTAATGAAGATTTAAAAATATGGTTATATTTTCAAGTATCAAATAGAACCAGAGTTTCTTTAGTGTATCTAAGGGTCTACCGCCTCAAATTATAGATAATAATGATCATGGTTTTAAAAGGTTATTATTATTTTCCATCTATTTCAGAAAACATTATTTCAATATTTAGATATGATATATGTGGATGTATTTTCATGTTTGGGGGTAAATATTTCTTCTTTTATAAGGAGATTTTTTTAATTGTAGTTCACATTTAAATAATGGTATTTCCTGTTATATTACACAGACCAAGTAAATGAAATCGATAAAAAATAATTCATAAGACTAATACCAAACCCTCTATTTGGAATCACTAGTTTCTACATGTAAATAAAATGACATAGGATAAATTACATAAATATGTATATTTATATTCATTTGACTATGAACCACTCAGTGTCTAACACCCAATTATACAAGGAAAAATAACAAAATACCCATTTTGTGGAAATAGGTAAGAGACTATGGAGCTTCCTGAATTAGTTAAAACCAATATGTGGGGACCATTTATTATTGAAACAAGGTATTGGTTCTCGTACCTCATCAATTTTACGAATGAATTATAAGGATATGAGTGTGTGTACTTAAGGTGCTATATGTTAGATTAATTTTATAGATTCAAGGAATACATAAATGAATATTATAACTATCCTAGTAATATGATTATCAAAATACACTCCAACCAATATAGATATTATCTTAATCGAGGATTCATTGAATATTTATAGTAGTTCAATATTCTATATCACCTCATGCTCTCCTTATGCCTCAGTGTAATGGTGAAAATGAAATGAAGAACTAAACCATGTTAAACATGGTGAGATAGATAATGTATCATGTGCGTCTAACATTATTGTTTTTGGCATATAGGATTCAAACATAAACTTACACACTAAAACAAGTTCCAAGTAAATATAAATATAGTATTTCATTGAAATTTTTGATTGAAATGTAACCCATGTTGTAACATATACATGTGTGGAGGATGTGAATAATTTTTTGAGTCATATTAATGTAAAACACACACACCATAAATAAAAAAAATATATTTATAGGATACCCCATAAAAATGAGAAATTAATTATAAAATCCATTAGATAAAAAGGTTTTAGTTGACATACATCCCACATTCATTTAAAGAGATTGTATATTTAAATGTGATAGTGGGATAATGATAGACATTAATGATGTCTGGGATAAATATATACAATAGTTGTCTTCGAAAAAAAATTCCCAGATACCTTTAGAATAAAACGTTCCATATAAAAAAGTACAACATAGGAGAATTAGTTAGGCTAGTGATCTAGATGATTATATTTTTCTAGTCACCATAGTTTTTGACTCATTATTAGATGATAATAATGATGTTCTAACCTAAAACAACGGAGTAAGTGAAACATATGTTTCAAAGTAGAAAACATTATATGAATTCTCAAATGAATTTTTCCAAAAACAACTAAGTCGATATTTTTGTAGAACCCACAAAGGATATAAAGACCATTTGTTGTAAACGGGTATTGATGAATAGAATATACATGGATGGAAAATTTAGTTCATATAAGGCACAACTCGTTGATAAAGAGTTTAAATAGTGACAAGGAATATACTATGAAGAATACTTTTTAGATGTTTTAATAAGGATATACAGAAGAATTTTACCTTATATTATAGATTACAATTACTCTAAGATTTAGAAAATTGATATCAAAAAATCCATTCAAAACCATAAAATTCTGGAAGATTTATATATTAAAAAAGGGATTGTGAATCCAATATATTCCAAAAGGTATAAAAAATTATTTGTGGATTAGAATAAGAATATAGTTCATGTAACATTTAGTTTTATGATGGAATAACAGAATATTGTTTTCAAAAAGAATTTATATCATTCCTGTGTCTATACGTAGTTTAGTTGGAGTGTGGTCATTTTCATAATAGTATATGTTGCTGACATACTATTGAATGGAAACGGAATACGAGAATTTTAGTCAGTTAAAGAATGATTGAATAAATTATTATCTATTATAAAATTTTGAAAATATGTATATAATTATGGGTTCATGATCACCCTGATAGACCAAGTGGTTAGATGGTCAAATTCAAGGTAAATATATTGAATATATTTTAATGATATTATGTTTGGAACTATTTTGGAGTGGATTTTTTCTAGTTTCATAAGGAATTAATATTTATTGGATAATGTTTCCTTAGATTCATGGGGGGAGAAAAATAATATTATGGATTCCATAGAAGTCGATGATTGGGTCATTCATATATTTTATAATATATTCACTGATATATGTCCCCTATGCCTTATGTTTAATAGGATGATATAAAGGTGATCCATGTTTCAGTAATGGGATTTACATCATGACTATCATTTATTATATGTGTAATACTAATGATATATTCCTAGTCTATAGTGGAGATGGGGAACTAGCCATAAAAAACTAAAACAGAATGTTTCCAAATACATCAAGATGATCTGATACTAAGGAATGGATACATATTCAATATCAATAGAGGTTATGTGATCTAAAAGAGCTCAAGGAAAATAAGGGTACTAAATAATATAGTATATATTATGTATATTTCAAATTATATGGAAACTAATGTTCCACTCTGGATAGACACCATATTCCTATTGTTAGATTTGGTACCTAGCTATACAGATTCAATCACTCTCTATTGTTATAATACTATAATAGTTTCCATTTTGAAGGAGCCATTGTTGAATTAGTGGATGATGAAAATACATTGGAATTATTATCTTTTGAGGTATTTTCTCCAAGAGGAGAGTCATAGAGGTTTAAATTTACACATAATATAACATGACCAACACATAGAAAAAATATGTAGCTCTATAAATCATGATTATAACGTTAGGTCCACTCGACATTCAGTCATTGGTAGTTGGATCAACTCCAAGAAGTAGTTTTTTAAGGTTGGTTTTATTGAATCCGTAGTTTTAAATTTAGATTACATATATTAAATTATTATAATATTAATAAAACAACTTAATACATATTTTTCATTTTTCTACACTGATTGAATGTAACAATTGTATATTATTATATGTCTCATTGATATGGTCATAATATTTACCTTTTATAATGAGGTAAATGTAATTTCGTAATTATATTATTAAATATAGTTCTCTCATTAGATGACATACTGTGACGGGATTCATAGAATGTAATTAGTCTGGTCAAGATAGTTGTATGTACATGAGACTTCTTCTCACGAAGTTCATAGTAGGTAATCTCTATAAATAGATATTATGGGAAAAACATTCCTACAGAAATTAATCATGTTTTTATCATCAGATATTAAAATATTCTAACATTTTTAATGACCCATATACATTAATATTATCGTTTTTACATTTCATGACTCATAAACATATTTATTTTTTCATAATCCATCCCAATAATGGTTCATGGTGATTTTAGGTGTGTTGGGTGTTTCATGATATATGGGTCATTAAATTATATTCCAAGTAATGATTTCTCCCTTAAATTTAATTAGAAGATGATATCCCAATTGTTTTATTTAAATTTAATTTCTCATCAAATTCCAGGAATATGGAATAATTATGAGTTTATATTAGATAGTAAAAAAGATTCAATAGGCACATAGGTTGATTCCAGATTTGTGCAACCATCTTGATGAAATATTGTTACAAAAGTATTATTTTACATAGTAAGAGTAAATATGTGTTGATGGATATTGTGACTTTCTATACATTCTCTTAGGTTCCAAGACCCATTAAGATAGGGTAATCATGGAATATAGGAAAACCTTCCTATTTACAATAAGAAGGAATCATAGAGGTCCAAACACAATGTGTTTCCGTTGAACTTGATTAAATTATAATTTATATTTAAATACTTTTTTAAATATTATTATTAAGATAGGGGAGAGATTTTATACTTGTTTTTTTAATTATAAATATTTCTTGAGTATTTATGAAATATTTATTCTTCTAATTGTGAATAAAATATTTACTTATGAATAAAATATTAAATTAAATATTTATTAAATTATTTTATAAATGTTGAAGAAGATGGGCATAATGAGATCATTTCTGTTGGTAAATATTAATTTAAATATTTTTAGTATATTTTTTTCACAGTTCCAATTAGATAAATACTTAAAATAATAATATTATTATTATATGGAATGGTTTTTTATGATTTTTTAAATTATTTGAGGTCCTTTGGGAAATTAATTAATATTTTAACCTAAAAAGTGAATCTATAAATAGATTATTATGAATATTGGGTAGAGATAATCATGAATTGAGGATTATTTCACACAAAAAACATATATATCACATTTCCTCTTCCTATAATATTGCCATGAATTATAATAATTCCATTAATCCCAGAATAACTAGTATAGATAATGATGAACACCACAAGATAATAGATCCATTGCACTAGCACCCAACATTAAATCAATGTTTTGTGGACATCTAAGGAGATAATTTGGATCAAGGATTTGGGGATTCTAAACATGGATCATCCCTATAAAATAAGGGAAATATAAAAGGGGGTTATATGATCAACAATATATACATCGATGAAATATTCTAAGACCCGATAACTGTTACTTATATAAAATATTAAGTTTTTATTAATTTAAACTGCATAGATCATCTCTGGGATCTCAAATTTCTGATGTTAATATCTGATAGAAAATATTTCAAATTTTATGACATTAAAATCATATACAATATGTGAAATTACAATCATATACACAAAAAAATTGGGGTTTCACCACCCAAGGTGCTTCTACTGTATTGGTAACCTTCTGATATTTCCTATGTAACATCGTGTAATTTCCATATTTCATGAGTATATATATATATATATGAAAGCATGATTAAATTTATTTTTATCAAAATGTAATTGAAAAATATTTATGGGTTTTAGAGGAAGGTAAATAGATTCAATATAACTGGGAGTACATTTTTCTTTTTATCCTTTAGTAAGTGTATAGCCATAAATAATATTATTTCAAATGGGATGAAAAATTATTCTATGAAAATTATACAATTTATTATTCCAATAATTTTAATTTGTTATATAAAGGAAATAGGTTGTACCCATTGATTTTCTATCGGGAGCACCATGGGTGTTTAAATTATATCTATATTTTTATGATAGTTCACTAAGATTGATTATGATTTTTAAAAACAAAAATTCTAAAAAAATGTCATCAGCTACTAAATGATGGTTGGTGTGTCATGGAAAGATGGCGGAGAATTGGATTTTAGAAATTGAAAAGGTTATATAAATGATACATAAAACAGAGTGATAAATTAATATAATCAAATTAATTAAAAGAGATCTGAAAATTTTATTTTATTTTAGAAAAATAAAGTTGAAACAATATATCAATTAAATGAGAGATTGATTAATATGTAATAAGTGATTATGTGATTTAATATGGAAATTATTAATTGTTTAATTTGGTGATATAGAATAATATGAAAATGATGTGAAATGTAAATAAAATAAAATCAAAATATTTTGACATGTAATTTCATTAATAACATAATAATGAGACCGCATGTCACCCACATAAATTACCTAAGTGTTTTTGAAATATATAAATTAACACTAGTAGTAGTGAATATACCCAAAGTGAATAAAAACCCTTGACATATTTGTATCTAAAACCAAGAAAATGTTGGATTCTTTTAGTCTTTTTCTACTTACATGAAGATAAATACTTTTTTGACTGTTTATGAAGAACCATTAATGTGGGATAGAAAGAAGATGTATATAGGTTAAAACACATTGATGCAATTCTTTAAAACCTAGGAAAATATATAGATGTTAATAGTGATATATGTGTAAAGTAAATTATGTGTATGAGAGTGTTTAGAAAATATAATTCAAAGTGATCACATGATGTGGAAAAAATGAATAATAACAACTAATACCAATTTTCAATCTCTATATATCAATGATGATAAAAAAAATTAAATATTATTTTATTTTAATCTATCCACAGATGCTATTTATATATTTTTTTGGTCCATGGATAAATTTGGGGATTATATTTTCCATGGGATCCATTTAATTCCATATTTATGTATATTTTGACATGTTGACTATACACAACTAGTTATATTCTAAGTGCTTCCAACTATCCAGTGAACTTGCTATAGGAATTTTGGCCCTTGAAGATTTTATTAGGTAGTTTTTTAGATACTTATATTTTATTTAGAATTTTATAGTGCCATTGTCTATATGATGACACTCAAATAGGTATCTAGTGTTGTTCTAATAGATAATGTGTTTCTATCCAATTCAACTGGTTGGCCGATCACATCCCACAAGGTAGTTCATGTTAACAAACTATGTCAACATTTATTTTTCTATCCTTTATTATCAAAAAAAATATTCTTTTGGTCCCTTAAAAAGCTATCATCATTCTAATTATGTTAAATTGAATTGTACTATATCAAAAATGTTTGAATACCAAAAGCTTTATTTTATCATGGAGACACTTAAAATAGAGTAAGGTGAAACTTATATTCCCATAATGCATTTTTTAACTTTTAATTAGTATTTTTCACATTCCCCATGTTCTATAGATGATTAATAAATATGATATCACTATAGTCTATCAATTGGGTTGAATTTTGTTGGATATGTTTAGTAATTATTATAGAATGATGAATTACTCATTTAAAGGGAAGAATTCAATTTCATTGGAATGATATGTGTTTTTTATATGATTTTTTACCACTATAAATTTTTTATATTAAAAGTTAGTTGGTGTGTAAAAAAATCAATATTAATTTTATTATACTTTAATGAAAATGGTAATGTTGATTTTAATTCAGTTTTTTTCAAAGCCAATATGTAAATATTT
This sequence comes from Viscum album, assembly GCA_963277665.1. Lineage (NCBI taxonomy): Eukaryota > Viridiplantae > Streptophyta > Magnoliopsida > Santalales > Viscaceae > Viscum > Viscum album. The sequence goes on along the minus strand of OY728129.1, from coordinate 1,811,063,495 downwards.
ATTTATTCACACAAGATTCTAGTAATTCAGTTCTTGGGTGTATGAACCTGTATCAATAATAATCTTTAGATTAAATTGATGTTTATAAATAATACATGTTTATGGAATAATAATCCTTTAGGTTTTGTATGTCATTCGATGTCGATGAGAATTCATGAATTTTTTTAAGAAATTAATATAATTTTAGAGTACGTGTAAGAATACAAAATCATAAAACCCTGAGCCATTAGTCATATGTTATTATTTTTATATAATTCTAGAGTTCAAGTTGGATAAAAAAATATAATTCTTTTTGAATTATAGATACATAAATATAAAAATCTAAAAAATAAGATTCAATATAAACATGATGTAGTTATATGAATACCCCAACCATTATATCAAGGAAAATTTACACATAGTTCTCCTCTATGATTCCATGGGAAAAGAGGAAAATAATGGTGAAATCTGATTATAGATCCCAAAGAATTTACAAATAAATTTAGTTTTTAATTAATGAGAAAATGAGTCTCTATGAAACAAAACATCATTATAACCTATCTAATGAAGATAATGTTTCTTATTGGGGGATTTGAATCACTAAAACTGACATTCACAGTTCTGGTCTGTGAGATATTTAGAGTTTGATAGTATCAAAATACATCTTTTAATAATAATTTAGCCTTATGAATATTAACATACCCTTTTTGAATATTAATGTACCTTTATAAATAATAGTCTCACCCATGTATGTACAAAAACATTTAGGCCCCATATAAATGAATGTGAATATTTTGAAAATTAATAATTAGGTGTTGGTATTTTTGGGAGTAATAATAATTTAATTACAATTTTAATATAAAAATGTAATAAAATTAATTTTCCAAAAATTTATTACTAAATAATAATTTTTTTGTCCGATAATTTAGGATAATTTCAGGAGACCTGATATAATTTTTTATTGTATTATAAAATCAATTTTAAAATTAAAATCTTTATTTTTGAAGTAAATTATGATTATATTTATAAATGAATTTTTATTACTTTTAAAAATATTTTGTTAAAATGGAGTTAATATTTTAATTCTACATGTTGTAAAATGGTTATGGAGAATTTTTGTTTATTTTTCAAAAATACATGAATTTTTAGAGAATAGTGAAATTTGATAATTTACAAAATATTTTAAATAAATGAATTAATGAACCACTGTTAAGTCATGACTAATGGAAATGGCCATTGGTTTGAACTCAAAATCACTGATTACTTTTTTCTATTGGAATAGATACTATTCATAGTCTTCATACAGAAGAACAAAATTATTATTAAAATAATTTAATACCCTCTTCTCCCACACTAGAAAAACCACCCCTCACTCCCTCTTAATTTCACTCTTATAGGCCTTTAATATTCTCAATGTTCTCCACAAATACTCTTCCCATGTCCCTCCACACTTCTAGTAGTTCTTTCTCTTTCCAAAAGACCAAAAACCCATTCTTTAAGGAGGTTCTCCAGGAGGATTACTCAAGAGGTAAAATCCTCTTCCTTTTTCTTTTAAATAACTTTTATGTTCCTTTTTTATTGTTATCTCCTCACATCCTCTATCCAATTTTTCAGGTTAACTCTATTATCATATATATACTCGAATTATATAATGTTAATAGAATATACATCATTAGTCACCTTAACCTCTCTCTCTCTCTCTCTCTCTCTTATTTTAAAAATTAAATCATCATCCATGAGGAACCAATTTACAACCTTTGTGGACGATGAACCTTCGTTATTGAATTTATCTTTCAATTCTAGTAATGAAACAATTTTTATGGTTGCAAAAAACTATAATAAATGTATTATAAACTATTTAATATTTTTTTAACAAGTATATATATAATATTAATTTATATGACAAAACTAGTTTGTAATAATTGAAATGTTTCCATAATGATCTTTATTAATCTTTCATGTAACAGCTCATCCTCATACCATATAACCAAATGATTTATATTACCATTTTATCTCAATAATTTTAAATCGTATCATATAAAATTAATTATTTTGAATTATATCCATTCCACATGAAAACCATTGTTTATAAATAAGCGAAACGATTGTAAAACCAAGAAAACAAACACTCTAGAATGACAGAATTCAATATTATAACATATCAATAAGGACTTAAATGAATATAAAAAAATATAATAAATAAATTATATGTAGATAAGTTATTAATTAATTAATTAAAATATTTTATATGATTATCCAAGACATTATGTTCAAGAGAATAATACATTGGGATATAAGTTAAGGGTTTCCTAATATCACTACCATTTTTGGTGATATTTTTTATTCAACACTATTCCTTTTTTATGGTGTATGTATACATCCCATTGATATATTATATCTTGAAACAATTTATTTTAAGTGTATTAAATGTTTGGTTTTAAGATTATTAATTTTGTGGAATTTGATTTGATTGATTACAATGTGGTAAGGGATTCCACTCGAACCTTTATTTTTTCCATCGAGTTATTCCTCATCTATCCTTACCCTAAGGTAATGATTCTTTATTTTTTTGTAAATATTCTATATTATGTTTTATATTACAAAATAATATATTCATATCATTTAATCTTTCATTTATAGTTATTTTATGCTTGAAAATAGTTCCCTTTTTAATTCATCTTGATTAACGAGCTCGATTCAAGTGAACATCTCAAATTCTTATCCATTTTCAAGTGATCTATATATTCTATTATATTTCATAATTATTTTTGTAAAATATAGAAATTTATCATGAAAAACAATATTGTTTAATTTTTTTATTTAATAAAATAAACATTCTGTTCCTCTTTAAAATACATTTTTTATTTTCCTTAAACTACACTAAAATGTTTTTCACTACATCTTTGTCAAAAACTCTTTTGTACACAATTTAACTTATCTGGGAAAACATTTATGCCTAAAATATAATTTCCATGTACTTATTTTATATTTTATATGATATAAAAGTTTACAATATCATTTAATGGCAAATAAACATGTTTTTTCAATAGAACATTTTTTCGAAAATATAAAAGGAATTTTCTCGTCTCACTTTAACTTCAATGAGATATATACCTTGTTCACCACTTATTCCTTAAATGTGGTGTATGTACATTACTTTATAATATATTTCCATGATTCTTATTAATATAATTAAATTATATGGGATTATTATTTGAATGTTTCAAGGTGGTATGTAACACTTTGGAATGTTTAAGGATTATTTCCTCAAGAATTTTTCAACGGTCTCATTTAAAAGTATATTCAAGTATGTAAAAAAATTTTGTCGAGTATTTTAATTCATTGAGATTTTTCTCTTATGATATCATCTAAAATATTATGTTTACGGGTTTATTCTTTTTTTGATGGTGGACATGATTTCTTGATACCATTAACAGTATGACACTAAATTGTTAATGTTTATGTTTAAGGATAGGGGAATGTTATTTTCATTTCATATGTTAGTTAAAATCTGAATTTATATGTTTATTGTGTTCACCGTTTTTATATGAATAATGTATTGAACTTATTAAGGGACTTTTGGGGGCACTATAGAACATAGATGCATCAGTAGGTCCAATGAAACTAATTAGTTTCGGTTATTACCCATTTATGTATGGTCATGGAATGAGGCCTTGATAGAATAATTATGATGTCAAGAATTATTCCCTCCCCCACTATGAAACTAGTAATTGATATTCCATGTGGTTATTTTACTATTACAATACTCTTTTTTATGTTTTATTATGGCATTATGTCCTCAGTTTCATTTTGACTATATTATGATCAAGTAAATATTAACGGCATGTGTTTTTTGTTATTCACCACGAATAATGTTTATGATTACGATATCTTCTACTATCTTGATTACCCTTACTGAGCATTTGATATCACACCTTTCTTATGTTTTCATTTTCTCGTGATGTGAGGAAGTCTATTATGAATGAGTTATAGGGATAATCTATGATTTGTGGATGTTTACAGTGGAATTTATTTAATGTATTTCATTTCATGTTGTAATGATAAACTTATGTATCTATCTGGTTTTCCAAAACTACTAAACTAACCTGGCCTTATAGATTTGATTCCTTGTAATCAAGCAATTTTAATGAAACAATGCACTGGATTTGGATAAATAGGGTTAGGGCATTACATAGTTAATTAAAAAAGAGTAGCATACAGTGAAAGATTCGTATCATAATAATTCCATAACTGAATTTGATTGAAATTATAAACCACATGAAGTCATAACCAATCTAAATTGAGGCCAATATATACCCATGATAATAATTAAATAAGTAAATTATAAAAATAATTTATATTATACTAATGGAATGCATAATACTGAACTTCAAAAAATGTTATAATTTAATTATTCTTTGAAAATATTCGATTTTGGGATGTTTTTTACAATAAAAAAGATTCTTTGGTGTGATATGATCCTTGTCAATGAAATAAGATTAAATATAATTTAGGGGCCCACCAGTCACATGATTGTGTTCATTATTCCATAATAGTCTACTATAAATGGAATACTATTCCATAAATAGATTTTTACTAAACAAATCAATAGATTTACATGTAATGGTAACTAAAAAATATAAAAAATTATTATTTAATATAGTAATGTGAATATTAATGAGAACCTCCAATAATCAAATTAGAATTTATGGGGAATTGTCAAAGTAACATTAATTTCCCTTCTCAAAGAAATATAGTTTCTAGGTCTATTAAATCTACTAGGTTATTCATGAAATATAGTAATTGGATTCAATAGAATTAATCTATTGGTGGAAAATGTAATGGTATGAAGAATCATTCAATGTGGATCATAAAGAGGGTTTCAATATTATAATTATTATCTCTCGTTATTTTCTAGTGATTTCTGTAGTCATAGGCCCCCTCATCATGCATCTGGTTGATGATTATTTTGATTCTCAACCCACCCTTTTGGGATATTTTCAATAGGTGAATCTATGCCTCAAATATATCCACTATCCAAAATATATAAAGGGATTCATTTTCCAAAAAAACTACTCAATATTCTACTTTATAAAAATGGGGTTTTTTAAATTGGAAAGATTGAGGTTTATTTTAGTTTTAGTATCTCTTCAATAAAATTAATTTGATGGATAAGAAATAAAATATATTTTTAATTAAATTATATTAAATTATTAATATCGTAAATTTATTCAATATAAATCTATACACAACAAAAAAAATATGTTGAATATAACATTAGTCCCAATGAATATAAATTGGAATTAAAAAATGCACACTTGTGGATTGGGTAACAATTTAGTCATAGTATCATGAAAGAGAGGGCTTAAAATCAATAAAACAATTCCTTGAATAAAGTAATTTACTAATATAAAATATCACATTTTCATTTTATACACCACACAAATTAAATTAGTTTTATAATACATAACATGTATCTAATAGTGGAACATGAGACAGGAAAACAATATGACTTTTATTATCTTTCATGAATGTAATCTAACATCCAATATCAAAATTTTATTTTCCTAACTATTTAATTCAGAACCATAATTCTATCCATTTTCAATTAAACTACTAAAAAATATTCATTCTCTATAGTAATTGTACTTATCTTTTACATTGAGTGTCTATACTATTGATCAATTGTAGTAGTTTAAAAATAAAAATATGTGTATTTTTTTAAAATGTAATCATTAATGATACATTATTTTTGGTACTATAAATATCTATAATTATTTATGATGTTTCGAATTAATCCAAAAATTGTTTTATTATTTATTATGTTGATGAAAATGAATGATATGTTATTCATGTGTATCTTGATGACCTAAGAGTGTTTTCTTAATTATATATTTAAATATTAAAATAACATATATATGATTAAAAATATTTATTTAATCTATAATATTATATTATTATAGTAATTGTTTTTTCTTGTATTCATTCAATATATAAATCTATTTTATTGTTCAAGTATATGGTTAAAACGACCAAAATATGATCATCTATTTATGTATTGAATGATTACGAAGTTGTTTTATAGTAATATCATTATAGGAGATGAATAAATATGTTATTTAGTGTTTATTAGAGTGATATATGAGATTAATTATGTATTTATTAGAATAATAAATCGATACGAGAACATTATAATATTTTAATTACTATTTTCCTCTTAGTACGCTTGATTTAAACTATTGAATTAACAATGATAATTTTTTGATTATATCATTTATTGGTTCTCTAATATTAAATATCGTAACATTAATGATATTATAAAATCATTTATCTTTTACTCTCATCCATGATTCTATATTTTTAAGGAAGCTCTATAAAACGAATCGGGTTTTTTTGAGGTGGAATTCATCATAATGCCTGAATGAATGTTTCATTTTTCTTAAGGAAAATATGAAAGAAAGTTGGAATTTATTTATAATATATAATAATATTATTTGAATATTAAATAATGATTTAATAATATAATTTTATGATTTTATTAAATTATAATTTATAATGTAGATGTTTCTATCAAAATTATTGAACATAATTTGTGAACATTGGGGTGCTCTTAAAGGATTCTTCGGAAATGAAGAGATTAAGATAATATATTATTATAAAATTCTTTTTAAAGTGAGCTAGAATTCAATAGGATGGAATTGGGGTAGGGTTTCAGGAAGGAACCTAATTTTTATAGTTCTATTTAAGGGGTGGTGAGAGGCCCATATAATAAGTAATGAGAATGACATTTTGGTAAATATTTCAACTTAATATAAAGGGAGAACATGTTAAAAATGTCATGTGGATACCAATATAGGAAATAATTACTTTAATCGTTAGAAAAGGATGATAATATCTCAACAAATATAATCTGTTTTAGTTTTAATCTTATATTAACCATTCACCAATTTCATTAATTGTCTCCCCATTAAAGATTTTACCATTTTAAAAAGTTTTTTATATGGTACATAATCATTATACTAAAATATAATTTGACCAATAATAAGTAATTTGGACCTATGTGAGCAAAATTTGAAATATATTTTTACTCATTTAATTTCTATAAGAGTTATAGATTAATTTTAATATAATAAAGGTATAATATTTTCAAAAAAATTGAGAGAAAGATTACGTAGGTTTTAAAATATCCAAAAGTGGTCTTCATGAAATAATTAAAAACTAAAACTATATAATTTATATTATAAAATATATATTTTTAATGAAAATGGATTCCTAAAATTCTTTGGCATTCATCTAAGAATTGATTTTTTTTGAAAAAAATAAAAAAAATCATCTTCAAATATTAAATTTATGAAGGATTAGAATATGATGGTTATGTTATAAATTTAAAATTATAATATTAAAAATCTAACCAGTTGAATATTCTCTTGAAAAAACACACATTTGTGAGTATATTTCCTTATGGTTTACGATTTGAAATCCACATGCTATAATATGGTCTCATGTAATACATTTCACCTATTAAATTATGTCTTTCTCTAAATGGTAGTGTATTTACACTATAGAAAAATTAGAAAATCCCATCCAGATATATTGTTTAGTATCCTAGGAAACCTGTTATAATTTTTTATTTCTCCAAATGATTTTCAATATTCATGTTTTTGTATTTTGATTTACCTTCTCTCTCATATAATGAATCATGATAGGTTCCTCATAATAAGATTATTCTATCTCTAAATATATTCCCTCAAATGTGAGCACATTTGTTGGATCAGACTAATATTTCCTCCGTAATGAATTGTGGATGATGTCGTGTAAAATATAATGGTTGTGTATAGTATCTACTCAGTAATATAAAACTATAAAAAATGATGTTTTAATGTTTTTATTGTAAAAATTACTTTACATTCCTTTTTTGTTAATTCGTACTACTCTTTGGCATTGAAAACCATCAAGAAAAAATGAACCTCAACTTGAAATTATATGTAATTTATTTTATTATTATCATAACACTTTTGTATATTCTATAAAGATTTAACATAATACCATTTAGTATGTACATTAAAAGTTAAATCCTCTACAAGCACTAGGACACAAAAAATTATTTCTAAAACTTCTTACCAAAGGGTGGGAGTATGAATCCTCATCTAATTCGATTTCTTGTATTGTTCCATAAGGGTCCTAAATTCGAATATACTACTTTATAAAAATTTCACAAAAGGTTCTTATTAATACCATATACCTTATATTTCAATAGAAGATGAACACATCACACCTTAACATGTCTAGATAATCCTTCAAAATGTACATTAGTATAGAGATGATATGTGGTTCTTAAATCTATCTCGGTTCCAAGATCCCATTGATGAATTTTCTAAAAATTTTATAAGGAATAAGGATCATGATCATATAAAATTAATTTAGGTTCCCCATGAAGCCTTAGGATTTCATTTATATAGGGTCAGTCAAGGAACTCAAAGGATATATATTCTCTTATCTCTTATAAATGTATATATATATATATATATTAATGTGGTAAATAATGACCTATGTAGAATCATTTTTTCTTTGAGTCATTCTTAGTACTAGGAAACATTCTATTGACATGTTATCCCACTTAAATGCCAGTGCATGAAGAGGTTACATGAATCCCATAGGATATTGTCTTTAATAATTTACATACACTACCACTAAGATAAATATCACATAATCTATAATTTCCCATTTTTTCCTTCCCACTGGTAATTTTCTCATAAATCCCTTTATATAATGGTGCTACTCGTATTTATAGACAATTTAAGATATACAATTCATCTATATTTTCTATCTTCTACTCTATTAAAGTTATAACACATAATATATTTCCAAACATTGATGCTTCATATTTAAAGATAAATTCATCCAATTACAAATCATTCTCTTCAAATAATATTAATTTATAGGTCCCCATTATCCTAATATGACTTCTCTACCCTTTCTAGTATGTTTTTATTAGGAATTTCTTATAAAAAGAAAAATGGATCACTATTCTTAAACATAAAAATATCCATATTTAATATATCTTAATAAATATGATCATTTCTATTTCTCCTCATTTTAAGAACACAATGGTATCCCATACTCATTTCATCTACCCCCTTGTACTAACTCACACTATGATATTATATTGAATTATTTTAATCATGGATTAGTTAAAACTATTTTTTATCCTCATTTTAATATCCTTCTCAAAGAATGCATAAATCTAACTATTATTCTATGTATATATATGAAATCTTTTTCTATAGTGATTTTTGTATCCCTGGTTTCAAATAAATGATTATATCTTCCATATATTGTTCATGTCTTGGATTGTTCTATTAATTTATTTTCAATTTTATTGACACATAGTTAATCACCAAATCATTTCTTATGAGGAAACTACCATATCATTTCATAATTTAATAACTAAATATTGAAAATCCATCCTTACATGATAGTAATGCTAAAATTAATTCATTATTCAGTATCATCATTATCCCTTAAATAAATTCCTCAAATTTCCTTGACCATTTCTAATAAAACGCCTTTAAATGTTTACATGTTCAATGGGTTTGTCAACCAAAACTCATCTTGAACAAACTTCTATTAGTAAAATGAATAGCCAAAGAGAATTTGTTTCTTATCTATATTCATAGGTGTATGTCATTCATTGAAAATATTCCTTCATAGAAGGATGAATATGTAGTCCATGCATGGATAAAATATGTCCAATAAAGTAAATTGTATTCTTATTAAATTCACACTTACTATATTTCACTTTAAATTAAATATTTTTGAGTACCAAAAAAATTATTTTTATATAAATCTCACGATACATAAATAACATAGAGTATATCATGATATCATCAATGAATACAACCAAAACGTTATCTTATTAAACCATGGACACTCTATTATTCAAATTAAAAAAATATATAAGGTGAAATATTCAATCCAAAAAGCAATATCATAATCTCAAAATGTCAAAAATTTGATCCAAATTTTTCATTATTATATCATCCTTCTTCAGTCTTCATTGATTATCATGAGATTCAATATCGATCTTTAAAAATATTGGGCTCATGGAAGTTTATAAAATAACTCTTCGATGCGTTGTAAAATATACATGTTATTTTTTTAATTGCATTAAAATCCTTATAAGCGATGGAAAATATCAAATTCCAATACACATTTTTCAGATATAAAATTTGAACTCTATAAGGTCAAAAAATATGGAATATGAATCCATTTTACAAATATCTTTTATAATTCTATTCAACTCACCCATAATCCATTACTTCCATTATATAAGGATTATTAGGTATAGTCCTTGTATCAAGAATTTTTTCAATAGAGAACTCAACATCACACCTCCGTACAGGAAAAAGTAATTCATCTTAAAAATGATCAATTAATTTTTTTTACCATAGGTAAATATTAAATTCATAATATATCTAAAATATTTATAGGCCATGCTTAATTTTACTCTATATCCATAATTTAATTAAGGAGATTGACAATGGTATGATCCATAGATGATTTTGATAACGGTGTCACCAATACAATGAAAAGATATTATACAACAACTTCATGAAGCATAATATTTTTTACTTCAGAATAAATTTTTTAATTACATGTTTAAAGAATATCAATAAACATAATAATATCAAAGAAGATCATATTTATAACAACTAATATTTCAAATGGGTTATTCCCATGAATCTTTATTTGAACTAACTAACTCAACTTCATTGAAATATGTTTCCCAATTGTTTTTCTAATTGATTAAACTCTTACTAGGCTCCAAGTGATATATATATTTTTGGGAGTCATGGAATACATAAAAGGGTTAGAAGATCCAAAATAAAATAAAACAATGTATAATAGTGAAGAAATGATAAATTGATATGAAACTAAATAATTTGGAACAACAACTTTGGTGGTTTTAATTATGTATGCTTGGAGTTCCCCCATTTTAGTTTTTTAAGGTATTTTACCTAAACTATTTGGGAATTTGTTCTCCTAATTTCACAAAACCCATCAGATAAAACATTAAAAATGTAGTACTTTTTCCATTCCTAGTAATTTGTGAGATTGATGGCCATTTTTACACACTTGTAACATAATCATGTTCCCCTTTTGCAAGACCTAAGGTATTTCATCCTACATTTACCCAAATGATGAATTTGTATCCTTTTATACTTCCCATATGTCACATAGTTCTTACCATGATTCTCATCCAGTCTCTTCTTCAAAAGATTTAAATTTAATATATATGTTATAGTGAACTTTTTTTAATCATAAAAGAACTTATGATAATATCATCCTAAAATTAAAATGTCTTAGAGACAAACACCCATTTAAGGTTGAACATAAACCTCTCAAATATATTATAGAATGTTATTTCTTTCCATATATAATTTGTGTCATGTCTAGTTAACCTTATAACATCAGCCAAATACTCAAAAAAATTTCCTCCTCCTTTATCTATGATTCAGTAATTTATTATCCATTTATTGTTTTTCTAATGAGTATTGTATTTTTATAGAAATAATTATTAAAAGATCCCCATTCCATGTGTTTTTTTCTCAATTTCCTCTTTAGTTTTTTGAATTAGTGTCAATCATTAGTATAACACTCTCTTATGATGATAGATCTCTATAAAGACTCTTTCATATTCAAAAAATACAAACACAAGAATGATATTATCTTAGGACAACATCCACAACACATCTACTAATGGATATGTAATTACACTAAATAAATGTGGTTGGGGTTGTCACATGATGTGTTCTGAAGTAGTTACACCATTTTATTGATCCCAAGGTCTATGTATATGGGTGTTATAATTTTTCCTAACATACTTCCACTAACCTAATATGGTTATGAAAACATGATCACGAAATATCATTTATTTAACCTTTTTGGGTAATATCCATGCATTAACTATTGGTGTTGATATGGTTCATGTTTCCTCCCATTATTCACAATAATTATATAATGCAATTTCTATAATTTTTCCATGATATTTAATTGAAAAATAAAATTCCTATTATTTTTTCTATTTTGTTCTCTAAAAATGTTGTGCTTTTTAATTGTATATGTGGTATCTCACTATTTTGTTATAAATATAGTCCCCAATTGTTTTACTAAACTAGATATGATACAAAATATAATATTCTAGACTCAAGAAACCAATATTTTGTAGTTATATTTCATTATAGGTAATGAATATAGAAGTTCATAGATCATACAACATCTTCATAGTCTTTAAATACAAGATACATACATAAATTACATTTGAAAACATAATATAAATCACAAACATAGTGTGAGAGAATAATTATCCATTTCATAATATCATTGAAAATTACATAGAGTTCTCCTACATTTTTCTTAGAGAAATTAAAAAATAAGGGTGAGATCATATGCTTGGTAAGGAGGATAATTAATTCAAATAATTCATAAAATAAATTTGAAATATGATACATTGAAGAAATAAATTATCACTTGGAAGAAATAGTAAACATTAAATAATGGAATCATATATGTATGTCAGTAAATGAAAACCTAGACAACAGTAATAAATGATCTCATAATGACAGAATACATAATTACAAACATCAAAACATGATTTTAAGGCTATATGCCAGAACACTATTGAATTATGGGAAGTGGTATAAACAAAAAACCAACCGGTAATGACTCATGGGAACTATAAAAGAATAAATTAACAATATAATTCTCAGCCCCACCCATCACTGTGTTTAGTCTAGTTAATTCACATTAATAGTCAATAAAACATTTCATAACATTCCTTGATGAACCTCATTGTAAATTAAATCATAGATATATTTATATTGAGAAATATAAATATAAAATAAATAATTATTTAATTTAATAATTTGTATCTATAATATAATATCCCTTAATAATATTATAAGGAGTTGGGTATCTTCAAACAATCATGAATCAACCTTATCAATGTAATACAGTGTCAAGGGTACATTAAATATGCATGGTTTTCCACAGTATATGTTAACTGGGTTCAATAGTTTTAATTATTTTAAGTCCTAGGAAATTATAGTAAAAATTATTTCTAATGGTTCAAAATGACCTTTTTAATGTTTAAAATCTTATCAATTTATAATGTCTATCTAGTTGTGTAGTATTTGGCTTACTCTTCATTCATTTGGGATATTATTAACTTACTGCTCAAAGCCCCTTTTTGGGTTATAACCCAAAGGTGCATCTATTTCAAATCCATATACCCTTTCTAGTGTATAAATATGTATTTTTTTCTAGGAATATATACACACTTTTACACTACCATAACATAGTATTCTTTTTCAACCATTTGAAATATTGGTTATTAAAATGGTTATGGTAACACTTGAATCAAATGAATATGGGTATGGGTTAAAAATATAGCCATTTAAATGCCTTAAATTATATACTCTATATTGTACATGTATTCCATGGAAATTTATTCACCATAAAGAATACAATAGTATGTTAATATAACATTAGTTGTAAACAATGTAAATTGGGATAGAAAACCAACCACTTATCTCTCGGATAACAATTAAAAAATATCATGAATGTTATATATTAAAATTTATCAAATAGTACCATTAATGGAGGTATTTAATAAAATAATATGTCATATAGGTATTATATGCAGCATATAATTGAAATCATCAGCATAATATAAATCATGACTCAAATAGATGGATTTTAGAGAGAAAGCCCTTAAATATAATATTGAATTAAACAAACATACCTTAACATCATATATTGAAAATATATATATCTAAATAAGTTAATTCATATCCTTACTAGTATCAGTTTTCAATTATAAATTTCATAGATACTAATTTTCTCTATCATTTTTACCTATATTCCACATCATGTGATTACAGTTTGGATCATTAATACTAGTTTTATAATAGTGTTGCATGTATTCATTCATCCACAAAATTCCCTCATAAACATGAAGTTAATTATGCTTAGATATATTATTTATAACTATATATTATGTTTCTAATTCAATTCATGATTGTTTTATTCTTCATCCTTGAAGATAAAATCGATAACAAGCATGTTTCAGTGCTTCCTGACAAATGAAGGGTGTTTTCTAAATTAAATATTTAAATATTGATATAAAATATCTATTATTTGAAAAATAATCATTTATACATTAATCTTTTATGATAATAGTAATTATATCACCACCTCAAGTCATGATATAAATTATTAGTATTGTTCAAGTAGACAGTTTAATCATCCCAACCCACATCATACCTAGGTTTAATGAATTATTATGAGGTGGTTTTGTTGTAATATAATTATACCAAAATTATAATTTTATATTTACCTCAAATTATTGTGATATATTATAATTAAACATTAACTAAATGAAAAATTATTGTATATGAAAATATTAAAGAATTTGAATATATATTATCCTCTTAGTATGCTTTTTTTAAAAGACTGAATTAACGATGAACATTTGTTGTTAATAAAATTAATATGTTCTATAACATTTCCAAATTGAACCTTAATAATATCAATAAATTAATTTTTAATCTTTTATATCATCCTTAAATCTCGTATTATATGGTTGATAAGGGAAACCAAACACATTTATTCGTAAAGGCGATGGTATTGTCGACGCAGGAATGATTGTATCATTGTTCATAAGGGAAATGTGAATGGTGGTTAGTAATTTTTAAAATATATATTGAAATTAAATATAAATGAAATTATTATATAATATTGGGGAAAATAATTTTTAAAAGGAATGATGAATGGAATTGAAGTTAGGAGACAAATTAGATATAAAATGTGAACTTTGGGTCTCTCTTTGGGGACTCATTGTCGAAGAAGGGACATCCCTAATACCCTATGAACATAATCATCACATAGTCAAATAAGATATTAGGGTAAGGTAATATGATATTATTTAAAAAATTATTACTAATTTTCATATTGGTATTAATGAGTTGGTTTTAGGCCCCTTTTAAAAGTGATTAAAAAGTATTTTTTTAATATTACAGGAAAATGTATATGGATAACCTTCTAAAAATTTTATGTTATAAAAAGAATAAGAAATAATTTAGTAATAGATTATAAATTTTATTTAAAATTGCAGCAACTCAATTATATACATGTTTTAATCATTTTTATGCCCTTTTCACCTTCAATAACTATTTCTACTGTTTTACCTTTTACCACGATAGATATTTTTCACCAAATGTGACATAATGATTATTAAAAACATTAATGTGATATTTATAATATAATTTGAACCTAATGTTTCATAATTTTATATCTAGTTGTTATGATTAAATTTCAATACGTGTTGAAAATTAATTTTCACATGATAAATGTATAATATATAAAACAATTTGAGAAACCATATTACTTGAGTTGTGAAATATTAATCATCGAGTTGTGAAATATTATAAATATCCAAAAAAGTATCATTTAAATTATAGAATTCATATTTAATACTATATGAGGTTTCATTAACATTAATATCATTCTTGTTTACTTATTATGGAATAAAATTTGCAGTATTTGAAAAAAAATAATATTTATTTTTTCTCATAAAAGTCAATTTTTTAAAAAAAATAACCCAAAATAAATAATATATTAACATTCCCACTATTAATTCATAAATGATGTTAATTTTTTTAAAATTAAATGATAGAAATATTAAATTAAAATTTTAAATATACTCTTAAATGAAGAATATTTTGATTTCACATTTCATGATAGTTCATGATATGGTGTTTACTTTCTATAGTATGGTCTCTAGTATAAAATTATATATGGTCACGGAATACATATATTGGTATGAAATTTTAGGTTTTTTGGAAATAAGTTTAATGTTTATTTCTTAATACAATGGATTCCATGAAATTTTTATTTAGGATACAGTGATACTGGTCATAGATATTATTATAGACTAAGACTAGGGAACATTAGTGAAAAACTAGGGATAAGATAACATATAAAAAATATGAGAAAATATTTGTAATGTATAATTTTTTCACTTCATATAAATGAAATATACATGATGATAGAAATAATTCTATTTAATATATTAAATATATGAACCTAGGGGTGATAACATTGAAAAGGATGGTTGAGTGTTAACACGATCTTCACCTGGTGAATGACAAAAAGATTTAACTACACACTATATCTAACACTCCAATGGGATATTCTAGAGTATTTCATATTTTCCATAAGTACCATTAAGAATAATTTGATAAAACATCTTATAGAATCATTTAATAACCATAAATGAAAAGGACTATGAAAAACACAGATTGAATCCGTTAAATTTATATGTTAGGATAAATATATAATTTAGTATTCATTAAATTCATGTAATTATTTATCCTTTGTATATTATTATGAAATATTTTTTTATTAAAAAATATGTATATATATATATATAATGTGCAAGGATTATAGAAACCATGTTAACCATGAGGTTTTTTGGATATGAACTGATATTCTTAACTATCAACCAAAATAGATAAGAGTGGAAGTAGGAATCCTAATTATTATACGAAACTATAAATCTAGATTTATGATTTACAATTTGAACCTACTTAAACATCCATTCAACTCGTATAATAAAGACATATCTATTCACTGATGTTTATTTTAAAAGGAATGAAGATTCAATTTCAAATATGTCAATAGTGTGGTCAGAATCACCCTGGTAATTGGATCAATAGAATATTATGTTTTTCTATTTATCATAATGATGGTTATCATGAAACAATCTATGAAGGATACAAATAAAATTTTTGTTATCATGATGGATGAAAATATAGTTCATTCTAATGTACCATTAATAGTTAAATTTCTAAACGTGTTATGCATGAGAATTATCTTTGTAAATTCTATAAGATAAGGACAAATGGGGTTGATAATAATCTAGAAACTCATATAATAAGTTATAAAAATAGTTCCCATCCTAAGATAACTACTGAAGTGGATCTTGATAATTAGGGTATTATTATCCTTGAATCTAGAGTTGTGCAAATATTATAAGATATTCATTAGGGGAACTGTAATATATCTTGGATTTATTATGTAAGGCCCTATGAATCAGTATATGCTTCCTTTGAAACAAAAAATTAACTATTCAATATCATTCCTTATATACAACCTCAAGCTAATATAAACTGTTATATCGTAATTTGTTGTAACCTAAGAGTTAAATTTGAATATATCAATAGCAATGACCAGTTTACAAAAAAATATAAAAAATTTATTATTGAAAATTTATTAATTAACTCATAATAAATAAGTAATCATTTCTGAGTAAATTCATTTTACGTTTGAAAAAAATGATTTATTTAAAAAATGATTTTTATCACATTTTTTTGTGACCAAATTAATAAATAATTTCATTGATTTTATAGAAATCCAACCTATGCACATGAATATAAATTTTTAAAATCATCATTTCAATATTTTCTTATGAGGGATATTTTTGTTTTTTTCTTACAATATTTATATTTATATGAACACTAAAAATTATATATTTTTATAAAAAATATAAAATATTTTTAATTAAATTCTTAAATGTTTTTTATTTTTGTATTAAAGTAGCCTATGATTCTATAAATGTAAATTATCCAATTAAATACATTTAAATCATCATTATAGTTTATTTTGTTATGAGTTCTTTTTTTTTTAAAAACATGATTATCTTAAAACATTTTTTTATATGATTAATGTGGTATTATTTTAACGAATTAACACGATATCTATTTATTAATGGAATTTATGATATTAATATATTTTATAGTGAATATAATATTGTAAAATTCTTTTTATGTTTTTAAAAATGAATCAATATGATGTAAATTAATCTTTAAACATAATAATTCATTTTTCTAAAACTAGTTTTTATTTAGGGTTTCATGTTTTTGAAAATTAAACTCTTCTATATATAGAAATTTATTCTTCTAAATTTGATTGTATATCTCGAAAAAAATAATAAATATAATATTTAATGGAAAAATTAATTTTTAGACTTTATGAATAGTAAATAATAATATTTTGTTACCACGGTTAAGGTTAAAATAGTTTATCAGATGTTAAAGCATGAGATAATGATATGATTCCCACAACACCCATCAAATAATTACTAGTTTGATATATTTGAACCTTATATTACACTACATTATAATCCATGTCCAATGGGAGATAGTTTCACCTCAAATGGATATTACATAATCTAAATAATTTGATAAATTTCATGTATGTCCCTCCCCTCACAAATAAATGGAACCTCTTCTACTCCATTATTCACCCCATTTTAGTGTTCTTACATAGAAAATACATACACCAAAAATATACTATAATAAACACATTAATCTATATATCCTACTATTCTATTAATTTTAATCCTTCAATTAATAATGTGTAATCTTAAGGGGGACTCTCAAAAAAGAGGTAATAAGAGTGCTTACAAATTAAATCTGATATAATGTAAGTGATTCATAAAAACTTCTCCTAATTGGGTTAGTTTTTAATATTGTACACTAAATTTATATTTCTATTATGTTTTTAATTCATATTAATTTGTTTATGTAAACTCCATTATTTAAAGAATGATATTTATTGAACTGTTTGATTTTAAATCATAGAATAACAAATATCTCAAAAATTTATAATTTCATAAATGGTCAAAACCTAAATTTTGTTCCATTAATAAACTTTTCAATTTATATAGATATTATATTTTATGAGTTGTACCCACAACCCCATTGATATTTGGTATTGGTAATATCCTTATGTTAAATTTATTTAATGTTTCATTTTATGATATTTCATTCATGGGGCTATGATTCCAAATTTACCATAACTGTATGGGTGTTATGTTATAATCTCATTTTACATGGATTATTTTTGTTGTGTTTCATGCTATATAAATTGTGTGATCCATCTATTTCGATTAATATTTATTTTATTTTAAATTGGTTATTTTTTTAGTTTATATATTTTCCTTTCATTTTCCTCTATTTAATTACTCAAGACAACAAAATAATGTTATTAATGTAAAATTACCTAAATTTTTCCTTAGGTCTTGAAACATTTAATCCAGGTAAATATATTACATTAAATGTGATCGTGAATGTATTTAATAATATTAAAATACATATTATGGTCATTTTTACCCATGTTTTACTTTTTATAATTTATTAATGAAATGTTCTTGCATTTTTCATACATATTTCTTCAATATTTATACCAAAAACATGAAAATAATTTTTAATTTAACATAAACTACATTAATGACTCTCTCATCCATCATAAAAACTTTTTTAGTAAATATTTATTTATATTTTTTTCTCTTATTCTTTTTGTTGAAAATTAAACCGGTGTTTTTTATAAAATTTTCAATACTAAATGAGTGATTTAAAATAAAAAGGGAGTTTCCCTCAATAATTGTTCCAAATATTTTTTAAATGTATTTTTATATAAAACAACATCCTATTATATTTCTTATGATTTATTGGGTATATTTTCTAGTGTTAGCATCTTTTTTCATTATCTATATGGTATATAATTATTATAATAAAAGTTTTATGAAACTCATATGCTTTCCATGGGTTATAATTTGATTATAAGATGAATATTTTGTGATCAGGTGGAACTAATACGTATGGATTTCTTAATGTGATGGATAGTTCCATGAAAAATCATGTGTGGATGGTTATGTTATAGCCCATGTTCGATTGGATCCATTACAGGCCTTTAATTCATTGGATGGAGAAGAATATCTCATGAGATAATAAGTAATAGAATGAGGACTGAACCTAGTAGAGCATGGGAAATTGTCTAATAAGATACTCTTGGGAGTGAACCTTGTCGAAGGAAATAATGGAATGATGAAATTAGCTAATCAACTATGTTAGTTTTAAAATTGATCATTATCTAATTAAATTATTATTTGTCTTATGTTCATGCCACAAACCAATTTCTTATGATTACAATATATTTTTTTGGGTTGTTATTGATTTTTGAAGACTCCAAACTCTTATATATTCTGTATTTTGATTTATAAAACATTATTCCATGTTTCATGATTATGATATATGATTTTTTTTTATTTTTTAATGTAATATTATGTTCTCATACACATTTTCTTATATAATGCTCACATAGGTTCATTTATTTATATCACTTATGGTCAACATTACAGATTATCTAATCTCACCCTTTCATATATTTAACTTCCATGATTCCGAATAAAATAAAAAATTATGGTCCTTACGCATTTATTATTGTGAAATGGATTAAATATTGATCTTTTGTTATGTAATTTTTAACTGTGAAAATAATGGGTCCCTGTTGTTTGATTGAGAGGCATGGTTTAGTAACTTTTGGAAATAATGATGAAGAATCATTAGTGAAATCCATTAAGATAATACTAGGTGTAGTTAAACATCTTAGGTTATGGTACATAATGGTTTGTGGTTTCCAAAATCCAATACATCCCTCTCTAGATACAACAATTTTTCATTTTTTTAATAGATACATCTTTGGGTAATGAACCTAAAAATTGTATTGCATGTATATCTCAAGTAACTTCATGTTGCATAGTGAATGGGACCTAACTGAGCACTAGTATTGGCACTCTTGATTGATATTCTAACGGTGATTATCATTTTATTTAAAATTCGTAATGAATGATTTGAATAAATAATAACCTTGAATATCCTTTGTTAAAACTATGGGTTCAAATATTGAAAATAAGGTTTCATGTATTTAACATCATATTAATGATTTTTCATGATTAATTAAAATGTTTAATGATCCATGATGGTCATTCTAAAATTTATGGTTTTTAATGGAATAAATATAGAACGATATAGTTGGTATGGTAAAAGTTATGCTAAAATATTGATATACACTATTTGAGATTAGTATAATGGGTTCTTATATATCAAGAATAGTCTCAATGAATGATATATCATATACCTAACTATTATAAGGTGAAATAGTAGTATATTTTTTTAATGGTATGATGATCACATCTCTAGTCTATTAATCCTCTATAATTGAATTTGTGGGAATTTTATTCCAATAATTACTGTTATTATTTAACTAGTTGATCTTTAGGAAATATATTTCCATTCCTTATTTTAATACCATATCAATTACTAAGGAATGGAGTCTAAATTTGATTTACTTAACCATCATATGATTGTTAATTAGTGTGATGATAATTGTCGACATAAAATGAAAATTTCATCCCTGAAATGGGTATTTATAAAAAGACGGTATTTTTTTATATAAGAAATTGAAATATATCAAGAAATACATTCAGATCATAGTGTTGAGATGTTGTGAGATTTTGTGGCCAGGTTATCCCATAATGAAATTAACAACAATAGTAAATATTTTTTTTCATGCACATGAATTTTTTTAAAAAAAATATAACAACTCCTGAAAGTATTCTCTAATTGTAAATATTAGATGACTCTCAAATATTGAGTGGTGGATTTACCCATGGCATGACCTAAAGTTTTTCAGTGCTAGATGATGGGATGTGGTGGTCATTGGTCATTATATTATATGGATTCATTAGTTACTTAATTTAATTAATAAGTTTAATTTGTAAAACATATTTTCTATTATAAATTAAATGATTTGGAAAATATATTTGGTTGTCCACATAACGCTGGGATTGTTGATAGTATCATTCATGGTTTTCATTGGTGAATTGAAATTAGATGGAGAACGGTGATCAAGTCAAGGTGGATTGATAAATGGTGAAAAGAGAAAATAATTCCCCAAAAATATGAATGAATTATTCACCACCAATCAATCCATGATTGAGGTGGGTTTCATAAATTGTGTTTTCCTACCTTGATTATAAAAGTGGGAATATTATTATCTCATATAAATTGATATGTGATTAAATCGATATTTCAAATGATCTCATATATTGAATAAAATTGTATACATAATGTATTCTTCATAATTACATTTTTCTCATCCCAAATATCCCCAATCTATGGGTTTTGACCAATATTTCATTTCTAATGGTTGATTCATAATTATTTTCATGCCTTCCCTTATCTATTTGGTTAATTCATTGTTTTTGGGATTTAAGGCCAAGGTTTGACATTGTTGGGGTGTCCAATCATGATTAGAACCCCTAATTCATGATGGATGTTTGAAAAATTGATCAGGTAAGTGATTTTAAGGGGGATCGTGATTCATTACCAGATTTTGGGTGATGGAAACGTGGATCCGAAATCAGGTTGAGGATCTACTTGCATGAGTGGGGGATGATGGTGATTATTGGGGACATGCGAGGACGTTATGTAGTATAAATTCTACCACTGGTGATGGATTATGTGTGAACAGAATTCAATCCACTATCCACTATGTCATTCATCATAAAAGAAGGATGATTCAGTGAAAATATTAGTACATCTAGAATCTTCATGATAGATCTATATTTCTATGAATATTCATACTACACGATGTGTAATTGGATGAACACACTCAATGTGGTCCCCTAGCTGTAGTCATAAGGATTTCATGGTAAAGATAAGTATTACACACCATGTGATATCCCCATAAGACTTGTGACATGGTTACGAATTCCCATCCTAAATCCCAGAAGTATACAAGAAAAAACATGGCTAAACATGAGAATATGACATGATTACATGGGTTTTGACTTAGACAGTTATAATAAGTCTACACTACCAGGTACATAACTATACACACATGAGTTTCTCAAAGGAAAAGGGAATGGTTAGGAGAACATTGGAAGGCTCTGAGTGGCCATGATATGACATGTGGACCCAATATATACTATGTACTGTGATATTCCCACAAATTCATGTCTATAGAAGATAGTTATATGTGATGAGGTGTGTTCAAAAACCATGTTTACCCCCTTACATGATGTGTACTTTCCCCCAATAACATCTTTATGACATATATCCATTATATGGACTCGTAATTTGGACTATGAGTAGCATATAATATGTTTTCATCCAAATGTAATGTGATGGTATTCTTTCAGTAGATTTTTGGATATGATGTGAGATGTTTAGAGAATGATGATTCTTTAAGAGACACTCTAACATGATAATGATCAGATATGATCATTGTAGAGACTCAAGGGAAAGATGATACTACCCTATCATACTAGGGTGGGGTCCTCTATGGATGGGGAGGGTAATATTCTATTTCAGTTCGGAACGGGTCCCCCATATTCTTTATATGGGGAGAGGCGGGCACAAGTCCTTTCTCCATGGTGATGGTACTCCCCTATCTCACCAAGGAACATGTCCTCCTTACTCGTTGTGTAGATTGAGACGGTGCTCCCCTGTCACACTAAGGAGTGGGTCCTCTATCAATGATGATGATACTCCCCTATTGTAACACCCCTGGTAAATAAAGAATATGACATTTTTATATTTATCCATATTTGTGAATAAAATATTAATATTACTTTAAAGGGGATTCTATGCTCGATGGCATACCCAATACACAACAACGAGTTTCTTGGGAATCTTACGTTGCACTCTAATAATAAAATAATATTATTTTAAATGGTAGTTAACGCCTAGCCGTTGTAATGGCGGGAATGAACAGAACTAACTAAAAAATGATTATATATGTTTGTCAAATATTTTTACTCTTTACAATAAATGTTAGAGGATTAAAAATGCAAATGAATCCAGTTTTTAAGCGTAAACATTCTAATATTCTTTAAAAGGTCGATTAACCACCTTTTGATGGAGAACCCATTTTAAATCCACTTTTTGAAAATTTTATAAGCACTATTTTTCAAAATAAACATTTTATTTATGATTGAGACATTGAAATTTACCTTGGGTTAATTTTTGGTATTTTTATGACAATGTTCATTTTTCAATGAATAGTGAAAAATACTGCATTTTACATCAAAACTGCTTTTTCATATAATTTAATTATATGGTTATATTATCTTTTTAATTTGTTTTAAAGTTTAATTATAATATATTTTTACCATGTAATTCAATTATGGTCATTGGGATTAATTTCACTTTTGAATTAGTCATAAACAAGTGCCAAACGTTTCATAAATATTGTTTCTAAAAAACCCGCTATTTGTTTTGACAACGGGAAGTTTTCTTAAATTAATTCTTGAAATTTATGTGTCTGGAATTTGGTAAAATGAATTACATATTTGGAATCAGAAGGTCCAAATTATTTAATTAAGACCTTTTTGTTTTTGGACATTATGAATAGTAACGACGGTAATTATCTTTAATTATCTTGATTAATGAGTAATTGGGTAGTTAAAGATAATAAGATAATATCATAATAATAAAAAATGACCACAAAATGTGTCCTAAGGCTACCAGTTGTCTCCTGGCCGACCATGGGATTCCTTGTGCCAAACATGGGGTGCCCATGGAATCACTTTTGTGAGAAAGTGACTTTTTATCTTTTTATTTTTAAAGAATGTTAAATGTAACAAAGAATGTATCACCTAAGTAAAATATTTTTATTTTTGTCTAAATAAATTATCTTTTGGACTATAAATATTAATTGGAAATATAAAAATATTTCCTACATCATAGTATTTTTTTATAATTTTTAGACATTAAATAAATTAAATTATTTATGACATCATGATGATGCAGTGATAACCTCATTATTTAACGATTTAAATAAAATGGAAAGATAATGTAAAATCTAAGACCTAAACATGTTGAAAACCTATTTTATGGGTGGATTTCGAACACTTATCAACTTATCCTTGAAAACATCAATGTGGGACCAATAAAATCCGAAACTCATTTGAAAATAAAGTTACATTTTATACCTTTCCAAGAGTGCCCCTCCTCTCCTCTTATAAAAGGCCCCCACCTCTACCTCTTTACCCACACTTCCAAAGCCTTTGGATCGACCCACACCTTCCCATTTCATCTATCCACATCCCTATATAACTCCTTGAATCCTCACTTTGGGCAGAATCCTTTCCAAGGAAGCCTTTGAGCTCAAATCAAAGGAAGTTACCCGATTTAAAGGTAATGTCTTCACTTGTGTCCTTTTGTTTTATTTTGCTTCTCCAACCCCCTAAACTCTTTTTAATAATTTATTTTGTAAAAAATCCAGTATCTTCAATATACTATTATGTTTTTATAAGAAGTATTAGAGCTACACTTACACACACCTACATCTAATGGTTAAAGAACATACTATTTCCGTGGATGGAGAATTTCTGCCTCCCGAAACGATGATTGTTCAACATTCTTTTAACACCTTCAAAGGTGGCCATTAAGATGTCACTATATTTATATATGATATATAATATGTTTATATTTTTCTTAAACTTCGGTATTTTTCATTTATGGCATACCTTTATGGTTTCCATTATGGGTAAATGTGATATCTTCATTTTAGGAAGTGCAGACTACCGCCCACTCAAAGTGATTTGATTCGTTAATGACATATGTGGGACGTATAAAGGATGTAATTAATGGTATTACATATGTTATCCTACTGGAATTATAGTATACCTTTATATATTTATTATTTCATTCAATTGAATACAAAAAAAAAATGAAAGTAGCGTTCATGCGTACATACGGCTTACCTTCTCCATGAACGGTACATTTCATTTCTTATCTCCAAATGTTATGTAATATTATAAGTACATATATATAATGGATATATATGTAATATATTACATATAAATTATGGGTATAATTCTGGAATTATAATATATATATCTCTCATTTTGTTTTAATTCCATTAATATGGCAAAAAAATGAAAGTAGCGTTCATGCGTACGTACGGCCTTCCGTCTCCATGAACGGTGCTTTTAATTTTTTATCTCCAAATGCTATGGAATAGTATAAAATGAATATATAATGGATATATATTATATTTAAAACATAAATACTATTCTGGAGATGATTTACCTATAACTACATGGAAAATTCTTTTCCAACAAGTTCAATTTTTACTCATGTACTGAACATCGACAAAAACGTCTGATACGAACTCACTTTATTAACCAATTATTATAACATTATAATATGTGATATGAAATGAATAATAATATTTAAATTATTTCCTTAAGAAATTATAAATTGACCAAATTTTATTATTCAGGAGATTAAATAACGATCGAGTCATGTCGGTCACGAGGTAAGGGATCCTACTCATCTCTTTCTTTTTAAGTACACTCTTTTATGTCATTCCTTATAAGCTCATATTTCTTGTGATTGGGATATTATTTTATATTACTCTGAATATAATTTTTATGTTCATATGCTTAGAGACCCTATTCTCTCTCATCAATCCATTTTGGAAGTTTGGAGTGGTGCCGTTAGGCTGCCGAATTTTCGTAAGAGATCCAACCTCTCTCTTTCTTTTTAAGTACTCTCCTTTATGTCACTTCTTTTAAGCTCCTCTTTGTTATGATGGGGGATGTTATTTTATATTCCTCTTTATGTATATTTTATTTTAATGTGATTAGATACCCTATTTGATATCATCAATCCATTTTTGGAAGTTTTAAGTGGCGTCGTTAGGCTACCGAGTTTTCGTAAGGGATTTTTCATCTCACTTTTTTTCCCATGAGATTTATGCTACATTAGCCACAATTTCCTTTGAGTGGTTTATGTACTGTCCATTATTATAATATTTGTGTAATATAATTTTATTTATGGGTACTTACATATTCATTGTATGACCCTTCTTCAATGGGGTGTACGTTTCGAAAGTTACCCAAGTCGGTAAGGGAACCTTTCACCCTCCTCTTTTTAAAAGAATTATTTTGTTATGTCTTTTAATTCACATACTATTATGTTGGGATATGTTATTCTATATCATTATTAATGTAAATGTTATGTCCAAGTGATGTGATACCCTTTTTATCTCTCATAAACTCATTTTATAAGTTTTGAAGTGACGTCGTTAGGCTATTGAATTTCTGTAAGGGAACTTCTTAACCCACTTTCAATTCTTTGGGTTAAACCTCTAATTCTTGATTTTATTATGCCAAGATTATGTGTGGAATCAATATGTTGTAGTTTCCAAAAACGTTTGTGTGAATATACTATTTCTACACATAATCATCTCATTGATAAATTCTTATGTCATTTAGACGGACTTGTATCGGAAATCATAACTCAATCTCATTTCATTGAGTTAAATATCTATGCCATTGGTTTTGTTTTTCCATGATTATGTGTGAATGACCTCTTATTGTTTTAAACTTAATATCCACTTATATTTTGTGTATTCGTATTTGTCACACATAATCATATAATTGATTTATCCTTAATATAAGGATACCGACTTTGTAAGGGACTTCGTCTCAATCTCCTTTCATTGAAGATTATTTCGTTTTATACACAACTTTCTTTTATACGGTGTATAAAACCCCTTTGACTTTTACTTTTATACTAAAGGAATCTTTTTCTACGAATCATTTTACAAAATGACAAAAAGTAATGTTTCTTTTAACGTACGCGGTGCCAACGACCTTTTCCGCCGTCGTGAGTATTATTTGGTCTTTGGCTTCCTGAACAAGCCGTAATGTTTTTTAAAATGAAATAAATACCATATACTCTTTTATGTATTTTGGTATTGAAAATGGTTTTTATAATGGATTTGTTATGTCAATATATTTAAGTGATATATTGTGATCAAAGTGTGGAAATGTTTTCTTTCCATTATATTTGTTTTATGTCTTATGATTTTTATAATGGTACTTGGAAATTTGACCGGTGGTTACGTGATAAACCATATGATGGGTGGTGCCGTGAATACCAGGACGAGTGGTTACGTTATAACCTCCAATGCATTGGGTATAGAAGTCGGCCGTATGGCTATTCCATTAAGTATGTGTGGAAGTCGGCCGTATGGCTATTCCATTAAGTATGTGTGGAAGTCGACCGTATGGTTATTCCACTTATGTATGTTTATGTCCCAAGTTACCTTTATATGTTATGTGATCTTTATATGGGTTTTATGGTAATCTTTTGGTTACTGAAGGGTAATTAATGAACTTTTATTCAGTAAAGAGTTTTTACTACTTCGAAAAGGTGAAAAGTATTACTTTTATAAAGTATACATGGTTTACTTTTTGTTTTGAGAAAATAACAGTTTTCATTCTTTGTGTATCCCTTACTGAGCTTTTTATGCTCATCCCAAGTTTTTGAAATGTTTTTCACAGGACATAACGTGGAATAGGGTCAAGGATGGGATCAAGGTAAAGTCATGCTACCTAAAACATGTAACTAGACATGTTTCTTTTTAAGTGTTTTTATTTTATGGAAACTTAGTAGAAGTTTCTACTTTGTAATCTTTTGAGATGTAATAGTTATGTCCTAATTCTCTAAAACTCTAAACCTGAAAAGATCCTCAATGTGAATCATTCATTTAATTCAATATTAAGTACGGTTTAAGGCTGGGGCCTAATACCTATCACCCTATTGTGATTTTTCTCCATACTTGTTTTTCATATAGATAATGTACTCTTATTTCATATCAAGGTTTATGTTCTCAATCTATACAGACGGTACACCCATGTTACCCATGGTGTGGGTCCCCCATTTTTTTAGATAGATATAGAGATGGTACTCTCCTACTTTGGTTCAAATCCTATATCTACTAAGTGGAATCATCTATATTGTACCATGAAGTGGGTCCTCTATATTTGGTAGATTACACTCCCTCTGGTTGTGGAGTAGTGTTATGGTGTGTACCCTTCTCATGACATTTATACACATTCACATGATATATTATGAATCGATGATGTACCTTTTGAAATGAATTGAGGCTATCCATCCTTGGCTAGTATTAGATATAAAGATCCCCTTCCATTATCATTTTGGTTTCTTGTATGACAATATATACATTAATTTTTGTGTTTTATTTATCTCAATTTTTCAGCTTAATATTATTACTTCTATCATGTGTTCTATTTATCCTTTTAGATCATTTAGGGTATCCTAATATGTATTTATATACTCATACATATATGATATTTTCCTGAACATGTTGTATTTTATAAAGATGATGCACATGATGGAATAGGTATTGTAAGATCTTAGGGACACATGGATTCATTTGACTACGTAGGGTGGTTAGGGCTTATAGATCTGGAGCCATGTTCTCTCATCTTAGTTTATTTTATTGTTATGGGCTGGTTTGGACTTATTTTATGGTCAGTTTTGTATTTTTTCCCATGCCATTAATAATAAACTATAATACTCTTTTGTATTCCGAAGAGTTTATTTTATGAATATTTCTTAATCAATATGATAATTTATTTTCATATTATTCCTCTATACTTATCTATGGGTATGGTTTGTTGTGTTCTTACATGTTATTTAAATAAATTAATCAATTTATATTCATGAATTATCAATTATAATAACCATCCCTAATACTATGGTGTTAATCAAGGGATTGTGGTGGACCCAAAGTTCTTTATCCAGGAAACCCCTGGTGGGTCGTGTCATTATAGATTGGAATCAAATGTGGTTCAACCTAGGGATTTTTTTTTGAGATTTTCCCCTTTATGGGTTTTTTTGGGAACATTGAAAAATAGTTTCAAAGTGTGCCATGTTCTAATCTTGTAAAAATAAACCCATTGTTGGTTCGGTGGCTTATGTATTCCTTCAATTAGACTCTAAATACATATTTTTCAACTCAGAATACTAAAAAAATTCTTAAAGGAATCATTGGTACATGAATAATATAGGATTATTTCCATTTACTATCCTTCTTGAGTTATCTCCCAAAATATATATATTCTTATCTAATTTTGGTAATCTTGATAAACTTTTAGTATTTGTTCGTCAATACAACCATCTATGTTATTGATTTAGGATCCTGATGATGATATGATGAGTGATGAGGCCTCAATTTTGGGTCCATCTTACAAGATCATTCCTCCATGTGGAAAGGTAGTAGAACCAGTAGTTTATTTTGTAATATATGGATGAGGTTTGGTGATTGTTTAGCATACTCCATGAGTTCTAGTTCCATAGTCAACTAATGTTCCACAGGGTTCCAAATACCTAGGAAGTAGAAGAGTATATTTATTTTATTATCAATGTTTTTATACTTGTGCAGACCACAACTGATCAGATGGTTTAACCAGAATCCTATGTTTTTCATTAAGTAGATCGACATAAGTGGAGTCTAGTAACATAGACACGTGATGAATTGTTACTATCTTAATTAGACTTATAACAAATGTTTTAGAGGTATTCCACCACCTGTTCATTATCTATGTTTAAATTTAGGAGCATTTAAGGATGTATAATGGAGGGATGATAGAATCTGAGTATTATTTGAGAATTACTGACCTTATGTGTGACTACATTAACATGACTCATAATGGTTACTTCTTTGTGTGAATGTTCAATAAGTGTCTTCTAAAATATAGTCATGCTATCATAGTACAACTACAGAACCCCAAATATGATGGATTAATGGCTCAAGATTTGATGATGGAGAGAATCACATATGGGAGACACAAGGTGGTTATTTTCATTAATAGAAATCCTAGTTGTTGAGACATTTACAAAGGATGGAAAATAACTGGCATCAATGACCCAAAAGAATAACCATTCTCAATATCAGACACGTCATCATGCGGCTCAGGGGATTCACAGAGGACCAAGGTAGTAGTAAGAGGATTGATTATATTCATATGGTGGTTGAGGTCACATGGAATGGGAATACCCAGACTTATGTGCTAAGGATAACAGGAAGAATGTTAATGGACCACCATGATAGAGGTAACACAATGATTAGGGTTCCCTATAGCACTTCCTACAAAACACCAAGGGAGGTGGTGTTGGATATAGATCATATAGAGATTCAGATAGAGGAGAAGGTGGATAATGATGATGCTATGATATACTTACACCACAACCACTAGGAATACCATGTTGGTCTTCGGGAGCTAGTGGTAAGGGTCATGAGCCTCTACATGATTTTTATTCACATAACTCAGTATCACATGAGATAATTAGTGGTACACTCTATGATTATTATACTCTTGATTATTTACTTGTATAAATATGTAGGAGTAATTTATTTATTTCTTTAATCATAGTGTGAAATATGTGTCTTCTAGTTTTTAAATTACCCCGAAATCATTTTCATAAGGTTACAAATGCCAATTCAAAATAGATATCTCTTATTTATCCATAGTGCATGATATTTAATTGTGGGGATAAATTCTCATGGGGAATATTTTTCATTAATATGAGACCTTATAACTACGTCATCGGTATGTACTAGTTTTCCATGTACCAATACAATATATACTATCACTGAAGATGAGAAAGATACCATTGAGCATATGTGATGATAATTTCCTTTGTGGTTGAGAGATAATTCATTGGGGATCGAGTGGGACTTGTACTAAGTAGGATGAAACTCATTACAAATAATTAGGGAAAATTATTACTTTTAAAAGTGTGCCCTTCAGGCATCTAGGTTCTTTTAGTCATGAATGATTATATGGACATCATGACCAAGGATGTTTCAGGACTACATCAGGTAAAGAAGATGGTGTATTTTGTTGCCTCCACTATGGGACACCTTTTATATCTTCTTTGGAATATTGTATCGAACCTACCGAGCATTGAATCTTCAGGGTGTATTATGAGGAACATTAAGATAGGGGTTTTATCAGACCCATTTTCTTCTCATAGTTTTCTCTAGTTTTATTTATTAAAAAGTTGAATAAGAGCTTCTAGATTTTTTTATTTTCATCACCGGAACAAGTCCAAAATAAAGAAAAGTACCATTTCTTGAAGAATGATTACAACTTTGATCAGTTGTGAGGTACAATGTAGTTCTCAAAGATTAGTTTATGGTCCATCTGCAACTATATTTGGGTTCGCGGTGTCCATATTCCAATGATGGATTTCCGATGTCTCTATGAACATTATGAGTTCTCGGTGACTCCTTTCAGTGTGAATAATGACCCAAATATTTTCTTTGTCTTATTAATCAGATATCCCAGCTATAATTCAACCAATTTTTGGATACTTACACCGATGAGACACTCATCTACTCCGATTCAGAGGTGTAGAATGTTGAGAAGATGATTGTATTAGGCTTTCATTGGGAGAAAAAGCTATAAGGTTTACTCCATATTTTCTAGTTCAAGAACATCAAGGTTCACATTGTATGGAATTTAATTTTTTTTAGCATGGATTAGCTATGGAATCAGTGTACATTGATATATTTTTTTATGGGATCCACCCAAGAGTGTGTTATAGGTGAAGCTTTCTCATGGATTTTGAATATACTACAAGTGGTTCTTGGTAGAATTCACTAGGATCACTTCCCCATTGACTACCCTAACTTGGAATGGGAAGATTATTACCTAGAATGAGTAGTTCTATAGTGAATTTGAGGTGTTTAAGCTGAGGCTAACTTGTTCCCTTTTTTGAGACAATTATAAGTGTGTTTGTAGTAAAAATTCAACTGTAATTCAAATGGAGCTAGCCTATATTGTATGTTTTTGTAGAGGGTGCTAGTGATTGCATATTATTCTAATTAGTTTAGACCCCATAATAAATACTATGAAACTCATGACCTAGAGTATGTATTGGTGTTATTTTCTCTGAGGATATAGATGGTCTATATTCTAGTAGAGTGCATTGTTGTTTACTAAAACATGTAGATTCTTCAGTATGTCTTCGCATAGATATATATGTATAAAAGGTATATGTAGTGGTTGGAGTTCCCAAATGAAAATAACATTGATATATTATACACTCTAGGGAAGGGAAACATGGTTCTAGATTCCATCAGTAGAAATTCCTATTCTCATATGGTGGAGGATGCATCTGAGTAGTTGGATTCTTTTAAGATAACCCTAGTGGATGATAGGGGTGAAACATATATCTTATCATTGGTGATGACCCATCCACCACTCTAGAAAGTGAGGGAGGATCAGTTATGATACATTGATTATGAAGTACCACATGTCAAGATAACCTCAGGAGACTCACATAATAGATTATCTAAAATAGGGAATCATGTAATCCTTTTCCACAGACAGATTTTTGTTCTAGTTAAGTTTATAGAAGAGGTACGTGTGAGTTTAATTCATCTCGATTTTTTTTATATACTAGTGTGGGGAATATGAATATAAACCTTCAGTGCATATTTCAGTTGGTTACCATGATGTGATGTGTTGTTGAATTTCTCTCTTGGTGTCTTACATGTCAAATGGTGAAGGGAATGAACAAGATTTCAGTAGGTTTTTTGTATACAGTATAGTTCATGGAGTAGAAATGGTATGGAATATTGAAGTAGTTTGTGATTGAGATTCCATGAATATCGATATGCCATGATTCCATCAAGGTGATATTTGACTTACTTACCATGTCATCACACTTCCTTGTTATTAGGGATGAGAGTTAGAAAGAGAGTTTAGGTGAGTTTTGTGTCAAGTAGATCATCCAACATTATGGGGTTCCCTTGAAGATAGCCTCATACTGTGATGTGCGGTCACAACATTGGCTGGAGAGGCCGGAAGGATGAATTAGGTACTATTTGAGGAGTAGTACATTTTTTCTATTCCTAGATGGATTGGAAGTTTGAGTACACTATAGAGGTGCTTGAGTATATGATTAGGGATTAGATGTTAGAATTTATATAGAACTAGGATGATATATTACCTTTCAA
This sequence comes from Viscum album, assembly GCA_963277665.1. NCBI lineage: Eukaryota > Viridiplantae > Streptophyta > Magnoliopsida > Santalales > Viscaceae > Viscum > Viscum album. The sequence continues at coordinate 1,811,029,757 of OY728129.1, read as the reverse complement.
ATAGTTTTCATATTATAATAGGTGTGACTCTACTATTGGAATTCCACCTCTTAAGGACATGTATGAGAGACCATGAAGGTATCCCATATGCAGGACTAAGATTAGTGAGGAGTCTCTTGTTGGCCCAGATAAAGTGGGTGAAATAAAAGAAAATTTCCATGTGATACATGATATTATAAGCATAGATTATATTCGATGGAAATATTTTTTGATCGATATCATAGAGCCATGGAGTTCGAGCAAGGATACCATGATTTCATGGGAGTATCACCAAAAAAAGGTATTACATATATTAATTTGGGTAGGAAAGGTATCCTTAAGATTTATTAGGATATTTTAGACCATTGATTGGGTTAGAATGTTTGATTACCACATATCCTTGTGCTCATAATTGAAGCAGTTATATGAAATATTCCATGTTTCGAATATGAAGTGATACATGTGTGGTCCTAATCTCATTATTGGCATGGATGAGCTTGAAATCCAGGATGGATACACCTTATGGGATTACATTTTAGTGATTGATGAATGGTTATAAATAATCAATAAGTGTCCTACCATTCCCTCAGTTGTGGTGCTATGGATGCATGAGAGCATATTAGAGAGGTCCTAGGAGTGGGAAATCAAGATGTTCCCTCAGTGTCACTATATTTTTTTGTATTTTTTTCAGGTAAAAAATGATTTGAAGGATGGAATACTATAGAGACTATTTTTTTTCCTTGTAAGAATTAAAAAAATATCCCAGAATATTTTCAGAGGTAGACAATGAGATTAAATGAGATTCTAAGGCCCACTAAGCCCAAAATTAATTTTACTAAAAGATTAAACATATTTTATATTATTTGATTCTAGTATTTATGATATTGTGGAATGTATCCAAAATGGAGTCTCAAAATGGATATTTGAAACCATTGTTGAATCTAGAGTGTCGGGTATATGCAATGTAAGACCAAAAGTGGGTCGACATTGGATATGCATATGATGTTGTCATTATCCTATAAATTTAATGGATTAATTAATTAATTCATTCATTCATTCATTTAATGATGAAACATTATTAACCAATATAAATAGATGGTAAAAAAAATTCATGGTTACTCGCTTATCCCTAAGAGCACTGAGAGGATATTTCATTATTCTTCATTGGTGAATTGAGATTAGATGGTGGATTGTGATCGAATCGATGTGAATTTAATCACATCAAATACAATAAATCTTCCCCATGTCAATAAAACATGCTCTTCACCAATGATCAATCCATAATCAAGGTAGGGATCATCAATTGTAGTTCCTTCTATTTATTAATATATTGAGCATGTTGTTATATGTTATTCTTTGATATGTGGCTGAATTGATCGTTCTCATTAGTTTATTTGTCAAAGTAAATTTTTTAATTTATTTATTATTGATTATATGATGATTCTCACCCCAAATATCCTAGATAAATGATCATTTTCCAATAACTATTTTCCAATGAATGATGAAACATTGTTCTTGTTCATTTCCCCCACTTGTTCTCTGAATTCTACTCTGTTGGGATATGTGTCTTGGTTTTACATTTTCAAGAATCCATCTATGTGATCAGACAACCCAAATTCCTATTGGATGTATGAAAAAGTAATAAATCAATGATATATAGGCGGATTGGAATAATTTGGGGAATTTCATGAAATGGAGACGTGGATCAGACATCAGTTCATGCTTCCTATTCCAAGGGTGGAGTGTGATGACAATAGGTAATGTTGAGCAATGCCTTTGGGTGGATGAAATCTATCCACTTCTGATAGATAAAGAATGAACATCACAGGATCCACACTCCCTTGTGATATTGAAGCTGGAACCACGTTTATTTTTTGTGGGAGTGGAAGATCTATAATCCCCAAGACATGTCTAGCATTTTGTTTAAATCATGAATACCTAGTGATTATTGGTATTAACACATAATGTGTACTCCCTGGCTATGGAGGGTAGGGTTTTTGGATGGAGATAAGTATCACATGCCATGTGGGAACTCCACCTGACATGTAAATTGGTTTTTTCAGCCCTAAGATCTCTCTTACAGTACACAACCATAGAAACCACCATAAATATGGAGAAACAAGACTACACGGGACTAGTTATGGTCAGGTATATAGGTAGGGGACATGTAGAAGAACAAAACTATATACATGAGCACATCTTAAAGGACATGGACATGGACAGCAAAACACGGGTTGGTCCCATGTCACAGAGACATACCTTGTAGACCCTGAACACAACATTAAAGGTTTCCTAGCGATGAATCCATGTCTAGAAAAGACACTTACTAGTGATGAGTCAGGGTTATACTCATTTTGGAACCCCATACACATTGTTAAATACAAAAACAACTTCTTTTCCTAATATATCTTTGTTTTGGACTACAATTTTTTGTATCAATAAACCATTCCTGAGTTTTTTCTCTATATAGAAAAGGGTGTTATCCTTCATAGTATACATTGAGATATGATGAGAGATATCATGAGAAATATTCTTCATTTGGTGGTATGTGATGAAGGCAGTGATCAAGTAGGATAATTTGTGTGATTCTAGTAGATACAATACTGCCCTATTATACCCTGTTCTAGGACCTCTATCTATAGGGATGGTACAAACCTATTTCACTAGGGATTGGGTCCCCCGTACACTTTATATAAGCAGTGGTGTTACTCCCATATGTGAGAGAATTTCTTTTATCCATGGGAATTGTACTCCCGTGTTTCACTAGAGTGTTGGCCCACCATACTCATAGTGCTAATAAAGAAGACACTATTTATCGTACTAAGTAATGTTCCCCCTATCCAAAGAGATGGTACTCCCTTATTACATAATAACAATGGTTTTAAGTATTTTTTGTTCATATATAGATATCTATCCAATATCCAACTACGGTGTGGGCCCTCGATCTAGGGGGATGGTACCCCCCTAGCACACCCGAGTGTGGGTCCCAATGTTCATACATATATACTGTGACTGTACTCTCCTACATTGGTGTATATATTATATATATTGAGTAGAATCCTATTTGTTTTACCATGGTTTGGATCCTATATCATTTGAAAATTGAGATCCCTAATGATATGGATCATTGGAGAGGTTCATGTCCTTTTCATTACTTCTTCAGACATACACGCAAGATGCAAGGTATCGAGGATTCTATATTGAAACTATAGGATGAATCATCATCCTAAGTAAGAAAATGAAATAGAGATATAATTTATCTCTTTTATGGAATTCTTATATAATATATATTTATATATATTTATATTTGTTGGTATATTTTTTTCAGTTTACTCCTAGTACAGTTGACAACTTTTATAGCATTCTTATATTACTCCATCATTATTTTTTTGGCATCATGCTAGTTTTTTAAAAATTCACCACTACATGGCCTTTACTCAAATGCATCATGACTTATGCAGATGATAGATAGATTGGAAATTTAATAGTTAAATATTATGGAAACATGGGAGAAGTTGACCATGTATAGTTGTCTTGTGATGGAGATCAGTATTTGAGATTCCTAATATTAATTATTTTCTATATATTTTCTTGATGGGTATGCATTTTTTCCCTTTATATTTTATATGATGTCCTCATACCATTTTATATTCCATATAGGATATTTCATGCATGGTTCCAACTCTATATGTTATATTATTTTTTTATTATTACTATGCACTTATATATTGATATGGATGGGTGTGTTTATTCAGCTACATTAGGAAAAGGCCTCCAGTTTTAGTTAATGTTTCGCAGAACTTGTCACTAACCCCTATATTATAGAGGTGGTCATAAGGTTTTGGTGGTTTAGTCTTCCACCATCAATGATGGATTGCTCGGTTAGGTCATTGCGTGTTATTTCTCTTCAATGTTGTTATTTATAACAAATGGTTTTGGAGAAACATGACATCGATGATATGAGAATTGCATGATAATTTAAAGATGTATTTACAGAAGAGTTTCCTAGTCCTCCTCCAACTCATAACATTGATTTTCTAATAGAACACTAAACCATTTTTACACCTACTCCAAACAATCCATATAAAATAGATCCAATTGAGTTGAAAGAATTGAATAAGAAAATAAAATATAATATTGATAATGGACTCAATCAGAAAAAGGCATAACCTTAGGGAAGAAATATTCTTTTTTTAGAAGAAGGATATACCAATTAAACTCTACATTGATTATTTGGAATATAACAACATCCTGATCATGAATAATTATTTTATTCCCTATATTTATGATATTTTTTATCATTTATGAGGTTCATAATTTTTTAAAAGATTTATCATTGATCAAAGTTATATCAGTATGGGGTTAAAGCTTAATTAATACCTAATAAAAATTTACCTTTGATTTATATACCCCGGGAATCTATAGTCATGTCATTTTTTATTAATACTACCCAAGGTATCATCATTAATTTTATGAATAAAAACTTTATAGATTACCATTACCATTTTTTGGAAGTGTATATAGATGAAATTCTTATATATTCCAAATGAATGGAAGAGCACAAATATCACTTAAGAATTGTATTGATGAACTTTATATAGAATATATTTTATGAATAATTTAACAAGTTTGAATTTTTGATATATAATAATTCATGTATCTGGTTTTCTAATCTCAGATGAGTTTATATCAGTAAAGCCGTCAAATATGGATTTTGTTGAACATTGTCCCAAGACAAAAGATATGATATAAATAGATAGTCTTCTTCAGAAAGATGGATATTATCAATAATTTTTTTATGATTCTCATATCTATATTTTTCACTAAAAATTTTAACTATAAAAGGATATAAGTTCATATTGACTTATGTGTGTATGAAAAACATCATGGATTTAAAGAGAAGGTTGGTATGCGAACCTATTCACACACTACCCTATAGTTTAGATGGTTTTGATATATTTTTTAAGGAATCAAAAAAGTATTAGGATGTGTTCACAAATATAATGATATATTGATAGCTTATACCTCATACCAATTGAATGATAGTGAGAATCATTACATGACTCATGGTTTTTTTTATTTACAAGAGGTAATATTTTCATAAAAGATATAAGTTCATTATTATTATAGATATAAGTGAGAAATATATTTTGATTATAAAAATGAAATGTATATATTCTCCTTGAAAGATTTGAACATACACAAAAGAAGACTGGTGGAGTTGATTAAGTACTATGACTACTAAATACACTATCACAATAGGAATGTTCCCAACGTGGATGAATATTTGAATCCAATAGATAAAACTCTCTTATCTATGATTATGGTTAAAAAATATACTCTATTTAATAATTTTCAAAGGGCAGAACGTGAAATACTGATTGAATGGGATAAATCATATCTTTAAAAATGACTGTTTAAATATATTTCCATGAAATGATTAAAAAGTTTCAAAAGGATGAAGTGGAGCTAAAAAATATGGTGATAATATTTCCTTAGTTCAACCTTCATTATGAATTAATGATGAATTTCATGAACAGAGTATGTTTCCAGATAATATCATACCTAAAGTAGTCATTATTTGGATATACTATGAGATCATAATTTTCTATAAATCCTTGATTTATAAATATGTATAGAATTCTAAAATCATATTTATGGTGGGAAATTTGGGGACATATATTTTAGATTACATATCTTGGTTCATCATATTTAATCATGTAAAGGCTGATAGATATATATATAGGTGAATGTTACCACCTTTACCCATTCCCGAATGGAAATTGGAAAATATTACCAAGTATTTTGACGTTGGAATCCCCAAAACATAGAAATATCGTAATTTATTTTGGTTTGTAGTCGATTAACTTATGAATTCAGACTACATAATTTCCATCAGAGGATAGTTTTCTTTTTAACAAAATATCTAGGATATATAATATGATTTTATTTCAACCTAGGAAATTTATACATAAATTTGACATCATAATATTTGAATATTAATTTCATTATACAAAAACATGCTTTAGTTCCATAATTATTTTTTTTATTTTATTTATTTATTACATAGAAAATTATTCATAAGTTAATTACCTAAAGATCCCACTAATTCCTTTAGAAATTATACCATTTTTAGACAGATTAGAATTAATAATTTACACCATAACCTAGGGAAATGAATCAAAAAACATAAGGTATATGGAGTTAAAAAAGGGTAATCAACGGAAATATCAACCAAACTAGGGAATAATGGAATAAAAATAACATTATAAAACCATACCCATTGTTGTGTAGATCATAAACCGGAGGTTTTTCCAAGGACATGGTAGTTCTTAAGATAATAATGGTATATGAATAAAATAACACAAGCCATGAGAGGACATCATTTCAATTTGATATATTTTTTTCATACACATAATTATAGAAAATTTCATGCCTATGATATCTATTAAGACATTAATAACATGTTATTCTTGGACAAACAGACATTGTACCTTCATTGGGATTCAACTAACACCATGTGTACACTCTTTCAGGATTAGTATATCTTCTAGTGTGCCCAATTATTTTCATTATTTGGATAAATGTTAGTATACTATTTGATATTATATATCATTAATTGTTACCCAATAGAATTGGGGGATATATAATTTTGTCCCCACCCATCACATAATGAAAATCATATAAATATTTTCCACAAGATGGAAAATCATTCAATATATAATAACCCATGAAAAAGAATAACATTTCAAACAAATCATGTTTTAATAATCATAAAACATATATATAATGAATAAGGTCGGTATCCAAGGATCACTTCACAATAATAGAATAATAAAATTCAAGGGTTGTTATTGATGATGAATAGAAATACCACAATATTTTCACTAAAATGTTCTTGAGGAAAATAGTCTTTTTAAATTTGAAAATCACTCAAAATTGATGAAATGTTTTCTGAATAATGATACCTAAATTATTTGTGTAATAATATAAATTATTAATCAATTTATGTATTATTTATAGTGGTGTAAAATTTATTCCACAGTGTACATGTTAAAAAAAGGTTCTTTTTACATTTTATTCAAAGGAAAAATTACTTCATTCAGAAAACCACAAGAAGATTGCTTTAAAATCTGTTTCTAAAATGTTTAAAAAGTGTAATAATTATTATTAAAAATGATATTACTATATTAAAAAATTATTTATAACATTATTATAAAATATGGATTTTAAATAGATATGGTTTTTAACTGCAGATATGAAAAAGTTGATTTTACATAAAAATATTCATTCAGTAACTCGAGTAATAAAATAGAGGAAAATTTAAAATAAAACATGTATTCTAAGAAAATAACCTTAGAATAAAAATATTAATGTGTTTCATGAGAATTATATAATAATATATCATTATTAGAATCCTGATTAAAGATAATCTGAGAAAAATAGGAGATTAAAACATAAGACTCTTATCAGTTTTGTAATATTTGAATCATTGGCCCCATAAAATAATAAACATTAAATAGATATGTAAATCCCCATAATTTTCATAATATTATTAATTTAATACATTCTTGGGTAGTACATAGACATTAAAAATAAAAAAAAAAGTTACGAATATGGCATGTGTCTCACAGTATATAAAAGTGAGAATAAAATCTATTACCTTATGTCTGACATCTATCTTACATGTTCAAAACTATATTATAAAAATAAATATATTTATTATTTATATAAGAAATAACCAAAATCATATATAAAATATCTCATGTGATTTACTTATACACTTTTATTAACTGTTTATTATCAAATTGTTTATTCAAATCATCGTTTCATGTGATAACTGATTTGTTTTTCAGGTGGGTTTTTTTCTATAGTATTAGAGTTCATAATTATGTCTTAATTAAATCACCTCAAGAATTTTAATAATAATTAAAAATATTTTTTATATTAATTGTATAAATTTTTAGAGTCATTCATTAAATTTAATGACAGAGAAATGAATAACACCCTTATTAGAAATTGTAGGTCAGACATCTGCAAGAACACTTTTTTCATTTTCTCAACAAATATAATAAAATGAGGGTAAATAAAAAACCACCTTCACAGAATAATTTCAATTCCATGTATATCATATGATTTTTGTAATCTACACATATTACCTTCTATTTCAAAATAAAATAAAATACATATCACAGCGCATCATGGAAGCGGTAGTCCACATGCGTTCTTGAGAAAAACTATAGGATTTGAATTGATTGGATAATAAGAAGGTACATAAGTAACTAAAATTATAGAAGTATATTTATGAAATAAATATAATATTTATATAAATACTTTAAATACATAATTATATCAATTCTTTTGACGCAGATATGGAAAACGAATTACATCGGTTATCGATGCGATAGTTCAACATACACAAGATCAATGATTTAGTTTCCAACGTGATGGAACATGGGAGAGACATTAGTTGTGGCATTAACATAATAAAATATTAGTTTATGATATATACTGGTGTTATTATGTCATCCCATTTTAAGAATATATTATGGTGGTGTAATAAGAAATTAAAAAAGCATTTGGTTGTGAATGATAAATCTTCTTTGGAAAAATTGTTTAGTTTTAAAACTAAACCCTTCATATGATGTTTTCATTATCCAAAAAAGAAATATATGTCATAGATTGAGAATTATGTATGTAATTATTTAGGTCCTACATAACCAAAAAATCAATTCAATTATTATGAGGATAAGATAGGGGGTTCTATTTTACAACTGAGGGGAGATGGGCAATTCTAATTTTTAATGGTTAAAAATAATTACCCACCTATTTCATGGTCATAAGGCTGAAAATTGATCATTAAAAAAAATATATGATATATGGACAAAATATTTAATTAAAATTGGAATTAGAACTATATGTAGGTTATTTTATTTGTTATCATTTTATTTTAACCGTTGGTAAGCCCATTATAATTGTTACCACAATAATATAATTATTACCATTTTTATTATTCATTTGAACAATAATTACATTGGCCATATTATATAATATTAACTATGTTGACTCAAAATATGGAATCCATTTTTCCAAATTCAATTAATTAAAGTGGAGAAAATTGTAACTCCCCGACACCAGTTACCCAGAGTCGTTGCATTATTTTAATACATTGTCGTGATTATAAGGAATTAAGTCCTCATGGACCGATCAGTTTAGCAGTCTTGGAAAATAGATTACATACATTACATTACACTTTTTAAAATAAAACACAATATAAATGATCCTTTGAGAATGCCATTAATACCCTAATTTAACCCTTCTTATCAATCATAATACACTTCTTGGAATCCTGAGAAAATTAAAACATAGAAACGGGTGAGCTCAGATGCTCAGTAAGGATATAAATATAGTGGAAACTTTAATAAATAAGAACAAACATTTATGGAAATGTATAAGACTAAAACAAAAGCCTTTTTAAACTTAAAATTCATCGTAATATGAAAAATATACAATAAAATAATTCCATTTACTTATTCAAATGGATATTCTACTAGTCGAATAATCACATACAATATCAATAGCAACCTTCATAATGTTGGATTGCATAATGCCAGACTATCGTAACCACATGGTCAAGGCCTTGTGCCAATACTAAAAATAATATTTTTTCAAGGCCTTGTGCCAAGACACTAGTTTGTCTCATGAGACCCACCGATGCATCAAGGAGCTATAGAGGGCTCCAACCATCACTTACTATGTCCAATGCATTCCTCATATGAAAAGGTTTAACCATAACATAAACATTCTTATTAAAAATGGCATATGAAATGTCAATACATTACCCATAAACCATGAATGGTATAAAAATAACACATCCATAATCAAACATATAACAAAACCTTCAATACAATATAGAAGTTTTTTTTCATAATAAATCAACTTCAAACAATTTTAAAATCCATTAAATTATTTTGACATAGACAAAAATGATTTGTAAAACTCTTGGAGAGAAATATCTCTTTTTCATGAAAACATTTCAAAGTCACACAATTTAGAAAGGAATAAATTTAAATAAATTTTTTAATCAAATTGTCCCATACCACTTTGTAACTTTGGAAGGTAATTAACATTTTAAAACATTCATGCCCATTTAAATAAATCCTTAAAACCATTTTGAAAATATGGACATTAATGAGAATGGTTTAGAAGAATAAATCATTAAAACATTTGAAATGATGTTTTAGTAAAAAGTCCCTTAAATGAATCCCCTTGAAAACTATTTTATGAAACATGGACATGGATAATAAATATTTCCTAGCAGATACTTACGTAAAAACAACCTCGGATAATAAAGAGATTGTGAAATTAACCCTAACCTTGCACTTTCCATTAGTCAAGGGTACCTTTAAACTTCTGTATGAAGATCGTAGTATGTTATTAAATTATTCTAGAACCATATTAATTTTTATTATATCATACATGATACATTTATGACTTTATACTACCCATTTAATAAAAATTTCCTTGTTAAATTAATATTTCGGGTAATAATTGCTTTCTTTATCGTACGTGTTTTAAGTTGTTACTCTTGATTGTATCTCTTAGACCAAGATTTAAATACTTCTAGAATATAAAACATGATTTTTATATCATATATATTTAGAATATAAATATGTATAATAGACATATATATTAAATTAAAAACACCGTTTATGGAAATGGTAGTCCGTACGTACGCATAAATGTTGTTTCCATTTTCATATCGTATTAAACAGAACTAAGTGAATAAGATATATGTAAGTACATATATATATATATATATCTAGTATCATTATTATTTCATATATTACATACTTAATAGTAATATATATTTTTATAATCGTCGATGAATGGTGATCATTGAAATGAATCTCATCGAGTCGTGGAGACGGTAATCCGTACGTACCCACGAGCGACAATATCATTTACATAAAGGTGTAGAATTGGATGGTATATTAATTTTATAGAGACATTATCATGTTATTTTTTTTACTTATATACATATTACTCATCATTATATCCATCCAAATAACATAGTGTTGAATAACAAATTCCACCATGGTGTGGAGACGGTAAGTCGTACGTACGCATGCATGGTGACATTATCATTCATAAGATGGATAGAATAATGAATATAGTTATTCCATATTTATAATAATATCACAATAAATAGAAGATACTGGAGTTATTATTTTATAATTAAAACAATAAAGAAAGATTAAGTGGAAAAATAAGAGAACTTGAAAGAGGGTGGTGAAATCATTACCTCAACTTCGGGTTCTTCCTTTTGATTTGATCAAAAGGGCTCCCTATGCTGGCTTTAAGACCACAGTGAGGCCTCTAGGATAAATTTAAGATATTTGGGAGGATATTTGGACAGGTTTTGGCTAATCCGAATGGCTTTGAAGGTTTTAATTAGAGAGAAGGGGGAGTGCCCTTTTATAAGAGGGGTGAGAGGCACCTTAGGAAAAGCTAGAAATATTATTTTATAATAAAATAATTTTTGGTTTCTAATTTCTAAAAAATTAATTATATAACATCTAAGGTGGGTATGGGTCAATAAAACTCATCCAATAGGTTTTATATAGGTTTAGGTTTCCATATTAACCTTAACTTTTAGATTTAACTATTAGTTAAATAGTTTGACATTTACCTTGTCTCTTTGTATTTTTATATTATATGGTTAATGAACATACTATAAAATTCCAATCGAAGCCCAATTGGTTAATTAATGTCATATATATTATTATATAAGTCTTTTGGCTGATCATTAGATTTTAGGAATATTATATAAATTAATAATATTATATTTGTTTTAAAAACTATTTTATGTCAATTTTGACACTCTTTGGTATTTGTTTTTTTATAAAATAATTATAGAATGATTACATCAAAAAAAACAATACATTGAATCAATAATAATATTCCATATTCACATATGAAATTAGTTGATTTCATAAAAACGTTGAAATTATATTTATGTTAATATTTATAATACCATTTATTTTATTCTTTCTTTGATAAGGTAATTACTGCATCAAGATTGTGTCATTAATAAATTTAATTACATAATCTATAAAAATTATAAATAAAATACCATTACGTATGAAATTTTTTTATATTTCTAATGAATATTTATAGTCGAATTTATCTTATTTATAACCCTATATTAAAAATGGTTTAGTTATTATACTTTGATTTTAACTCTTTTAACTCTTCATTAAATAAAATAATAATAAATGTATTAATCTAATCCAAGTGGACCTAAAGGGTCGTATTTTATTCCTAATGTTGTTTTTGGTCAAATTAAACGTATCCAATAAATTTAATACATGTGTTAGGGTAATAATAATATCACTTTTACCCTTAATTACCTTATTTATTTTTAACCGTGGTAAATAAAAGTAAAAAGTTACTATTCACCGAAAATTATTTTTATCTTATTAAACCACATTTTACTTCTTGATATTAACCATGTCTCTAGTATTTTAAAAATTCAAGCCATAGAATTGGTAAAATTCAGTTTTATGTAAATTTGCAAATCCTCTTAATAGGTGGGTAAAAGACAGTAAAAAGTTCGATAAAATTTTGTTATATCTAAAATTATTATAAACTGAATCAAAAGTATTAAATTGAATTTATATAGGTATTATGTATCTATTTGGAGATAGAATAAATTTAAATAAAATAAATAATTATTTAAATAAAGAGCCAGTTTTAAACAATAACTCTGTGTTCTTAACTATTAATAAAAAATTTAATGTTTTCAGAAGAATACCAAAAATTCACCCAAGGATAATTTCAATATTCCTAATACAAAAATGATGTCTATTTAAAAAATTAAAAACATAGAATTTGCATTAATTAATTTAAAATTAATTCTCGTTGTCAAAACCAAAAGGCGTATTTCTAAGAAATAATAACTATCAAATGATTGACACTTGTTTATGTCCAATTTCAATGTAAAATTACTTACAATGACCAAAATTGGATTAAAGGGTAAAAATATAATCTATTTATTATTCCAAACTATTAAAATGTATAATTTAACACTATAAATTATTTTTATTAAAAAAGTTATTTTCATTTAAAATATAATATTTTTCACTATTCACCCAAATATGAAAGTTATCTGAAAAACACCAAAAATTTATTGAAACTAAATTGTTATGACCCGATTCTAAAGAAGAAGGTTACTTTTTCAAATTGAATATATATTAGTTTCAAATATTGTATTTAAATAGGGTTCTCCATTAAAAGGCGGTAAAATTGCATTTTGTTTAAAAATAATTCTTTTATCGGAAAAAATTGTATTTGTTATTACATTATGTCTAAGAAACTCATAATTTGGATTCTTAAATTATAAGGATTATATAATGTTAAAAATTCATTTAATACTATTCATAATCTCTTTTGAACGGCTAGTTTGGTAAGTCGTGCTGCACTTGAACTCAGTGTTGTGTGTAGTGTAAGTTATTGAATTACATTGAAGAAATAACATACTATGAAATCTTGGGGGGTTACATTCTTCCCTCCTTCAATAAATTGCATCCTCGAAATTTGAAATTGTTCTTCGAAAATAAAAGGTTGAAAATAGAAAATACCTTTGTGGGAAAACCCAAATTGTAAATTGGGTTAATAAAAATTAGTCTTAATAATAGGAAAATGGGAATGAAAAATTCACCACAAAATTATGATCTCAAATAGGAGAACATTGGTGGAAATTAGAGACACATAATTGGATAAAAAACAAAAATATTTATAGGGATTGATTAAGGTCATCAGTCACAAAAAATTATAGAATTGAGGTCCATAAAGCCATCAACTTATGATGATTTAAAATATCCTCAGTTCAACAAAACATAAGGTATTAGGATAACACATTTTCAGTTTTAAGAAGCCTTACCTAAAGATTAAGAATTTATTTCTTCATTGAATAAGATAATATATATATATATATACTTGACAAGTAGAGTTCTATATTTTAGCTAATTTCTACCACAACCTCACCTTTCACTCTAAAATATAATATAACTTAAAAAAATATTCTATTTAACCTATTCGTTTAGGGTTCCAAAAACATTGAATTTATAATTCATCCACTAGACCATTTAAAAAACTAAATTATTCAATCCAGGACATCATGTGGGTTAGTGATTAGTGATACACCCTTGTCTCCCTTCGGTTGCGGGTTCAAGTCTCACGGCCTTGCCGGACGCAACGGGTTGTCGTCCGACCTCTAGGTTTTCCTCTTTATGGAAATACAAAAATAACCTTAAAAATAGTATCCAATTTCAAACTTAATCCATTCCAGAATTTAGAATTATCCAAAACAATTATATCCAAAATCTTTGTCCAAAATTTATAAGGAAGTTAAACATAATGAGGATCCTTTTTCCAGGTAATAACATGTAAACACCTTCATCATGTATTCTTTTACAACACCGCAACATCGTGAATTACCAAAATCAACCATCTCTTATTCCAAAATCACTACCTCATTATCAAGACCATATTAAGGATTACCTTTCCTTCAACCATGTATTTTCTAAAAAATATAGCTTACTATTAAGTAACTTTTCATAGAACCATATAATCTCAAATCCTCAATAAAAAAGTACTGCAATAAAATCCTTATTTATCTCCATAATTCATGTAACCAGTGTATTGTTGATACAACACTCAAATGAAATAATTCTATAATAACAACATAAGAACACTATTCATTCCTCTTCATCTGAGGTTGTATCATAACTTGATTATTATCCAATAAAATCATATGTGTTATAGTCTTATGAATGGCACATTGATTCGCGTAGTGTCTCAACGCCTTGCAAATGAAGCATTTTACATTTGAAAACTTTTTCTTACCGTTTAAATCACGTACTTGGTGTCCTTTTTCTCCACACTTATAACAAACTCTCATTCCCATCAATTATTTACTAAGGTAATTCATTCCAAATTTATCACATATTGGAAAATCTTTCTTTTCCCTCTTCCCTTTATCCATTTTTTCTCTTCTATACTTTTATTTTCTTGCTTCCCTTTAAAGACATAGGACTCATAGAATTCTTTACTTATCTTATTAACTCATGATACTATTTCTTCATATATTGAGAATACATGGTATAATATTTCCCTTCTAAATTTTGGCTTAATACTATGAAAGATATGATCCTTCATACTCTTTGGATCATAAGTATTGCTAGAGTTCACATTCCTTCTACTAGGCGCCATTTATATACAATGGCATACACTAGGTCTGTTTATGAACTTCAATTAAAAATTACAAACATGTAAAATTCTTAAAATAAATTGATCATTTTATGGATATAATCCATAAAAATATTTTCTTTGAGGATATATATACTCATAAATCCTTCATAATGTTTTTTTAATGAAAATGAGAATTATCCAAAGCATATCCCCTAGGAGTGTTGGAAACAAGAGTGCAGCAAGGCCCGATGTCGTGCAGCATTTCCCATTCAATTATAACTCAAAATGGTGTTTTCGGGTTTTACCCCTAGGTACATTTGTGTCAGGGATTCCTCTACCTGCTCGTATCCAGAAAGGGATGTATTTGCTTAGAAAACTCACAAAATCTCTACATTACCAAAATTTTAGGATGTTCTTCCATACTAATTTTCAAAGTCTATCTTAGGGTAATGTGCTCTTATCAGAGTTTATCAAAATCTAGTTTCCAAGGTTATTTCTAAACTTCCTCTAATACCAATAGTAACTCCCTGACCCCATTTACCCAGAGTCGGTGCATTATGTTAATAAATTGGCATGATTACAAGGAATCAAGTCCTGAAAGACCGATCAGTTTAGCAGTCCTGTAAAATATATTACATACATTACATTACACTTTAGAAAATAAAACACAAAATAAATCATCCTTTTAGAATTCCATTAATCCCATATCTTAACCATAATTAACAATCATGATACACTTCTTGGAATCCTAAGAAAATTAAAACATAGAAAGGGGTGAGCTCAGATGCTCAGTAAGTTTACCAATATTGCGGAAACTTTCATAAATAAGCATAAATAATTAAGGTAATGTATAAGACTAAAACAAAATCCTTTCTAAAAATAAACATCAGAATAATATGGAAAATTTACAATAAATAATTCAATTTAATTATTCATATGGATGTTATACTAGTCGAATAATCACATGAAATATCAATAGTCACTTTTATAAAGATGGAATGCATCATTACAGACTACCATAACCACATTGACAATGCCTTGTTCCAAGACTAAAAAAAAGATTTGGTCAAGGCCTTGTGCCAAGATACTAGTTTGTCTCATGAGACTTTCCAATGCATCTAGGAGATATAGCAGGCTCCACCCATCACTTACTAAGTCCAATGCATTCCTAATATGAAAAGGAATAAACATAACATAAATATTCATATTAAAATCAGCATAGAAAATGCCAATACTTTACCCATAAGCCATGAATGGTATAAAAATAACACATCCACAGTAAAACATATCACAAAACCTCGAATACAATATGGAAGATTTTTATCATAATAAATCAACTTCAAACAAGTTTAAAATCCATTAAAGGATTTTGACATAGATGAAAATGATTTGTAAAACTCGTTGACAGAAATATCCCTTTTTCATGAAAACATTTAAAAGTCACACTATTTAGAAAGGAAGAAATTTAAATACATTTTTGAATCAAATTTTCCAATACCACATTGAAACTTGTGAATGTAATTAACATTTTAAAAAATTCTTGTCCATTTAAATAAATCCATTAAACCATTTTGAAAACATTGACATTAATGAAAATAGTTTAGAAGATTAAATCATTAAAACATTTAAAATGATGTTTTAGTAAAAAGTACCTTAAAATAATCCCTTTGAAAACTATTTTATGATACATGGGCATGCATAATAAATATTTCCCAGTAGATACTTATTTAAAAACAACCTCGGATAATAAAGAGATTGTGAAATTAACCCTTACCTTGCAATGTCCTTTAGTTGATGGTACATTTAGCCTCCTGTATGAAAATAGTAGTATTTTATTAAATTATACCAGAACCATATTAATATTTTTGATATCATAAATGATTCATTTATGTCTTTATACTACCCACTTAATAATAATGTCTATATTAAATTAATATTTTGGGTAATAATTGTTTTCCTTATCGTACGTGTTTTAACTTGTTACACTTGATTGTATCACATAGACTGAGATTTAAATACTTCGAGAAAATAAAACATTATTTATATATCATATATATTACAAATATAAATATGTATAATAGACATATATATGAAATGAAAAACACCTTTTATGGAGACGGTAGTCCGTACGTACGCATAAACGTTGTTTCTGTTTTCATATAGTATTGAGTGAAACTAAATGAATAATATATATGTAAGTAAATATATAAAAATATATATATATAAATATTTATATCTCCAATATAATTATTATTTCATGTATTACATACTTATTAGTAATATATATTTTTATAATCGTCGATGATTGCGGATTGTATAAATGAATCTCATCGCGTCGTGGAGATAGTAATATGTATGTACACACGAGCGACAATATCATTTCCTTAAAGGTGTGGAATTGGATGGTATATTAATTTTACAGAGACATTAGCATGTTATTTTCATTATTTATATACATATTAGTCATCATTATATCCATCCAAATAACATATTTTTGAATAACAAATTACACCACATCGTGGAGACGGTAAGCCATACGTACGCATGTATGCTGACATTATCATTCATAAGATGGATAGAATAATGAATATAATTGTTCCATATTTATAATATAATCATTATATATAGAAGATACTGTATTTATTATTTTAGAATGGAAACAACAAAGAAAGAGTAAGAGGAATAATAAGAGAAGTTGAAAGAGGGTGGTGAAATCATTACCTCTTCTTCGAGTTCTTCCTTTTGATTTCATCAAAAGGGATCCTTAGGTTGGATTTATGACCAAAGGAAGGCATGTAAGATGAAATTAGTATAGTTGGGAGGATATTTGGGTAGGGGTTGGCTGAGCCAAATGAAATTGAAGGTTTGAATTAGACAGAAGGGGGAGTGCCCTTTTATAAGAGGGGTGACGGGCACCTTAGGAAAAGCTAGAAATATTATTTTATAATAAACTAATTTTTGGTTTCTAATGGCTCAAAAATGAATTATTTAAATTCTAAGGTGGGGATGGTTTGGAAACAACTCAGACAATAGGTTTTAGATAGGTTTAGGTTACCTTATTATCCCTAACATTTAGATTTAACACTTATTTAAATAGTTTGACATTTACCATGTCTCTTTGTAGTTTTTATATTATATGGTTAATAAATTTACTATAAAATTACAATAGAAGCCCAATTGGTTAATTAATGTCATATATATTATTATATAAGTCTTTTTCCCGAACCGTATATTTTTAGGAATATTATATCAATTAATAATATAAAATTTGTTTAAAATAACTATTTTATGTCAATTTTGACACTCGTTGGTATTTATTTTTTTGATAAAATAATAACAACATGATTACATCAAAAAAATACATTGAATCAATCCTAACATGTCATATTAACCTATAAAAATTCATAGATGTCATAAAAACGTTGAAATTATATTTATATTAATATTTATAATACCATTTTTTTTAATCTTTTATTAATAAGGTAATTACTGCATCATCATTGTGTCATTAATAAATTTAATTAAATAATATCTAAAAATTATAAATAAAATACCATTATGTATGAAACTGTTTTATTTTTCTAGTGAATATTTATAGTCGAATTTATCTTATGTATAAACCTATATTAAAAATTGTTTAGTTATTAAACTTTGATTTTAACTCTTTTAACTCTTCTAATAATTGAATAATAATAAATGTCTTAATCTAATAAAAGTGTACCTAAAGGTTCATATTTTATTACTAATATTTTTTTTGGTCTAATTAAACTTATACAATTGAATTATAATATGTTTTAGGAGAATAATAATATCTTTTTACCTTTAATTACCCTATTGACTTTTAATCGTGGTAAATAAAAGTAAAAAGTTACTATTCATCAAAAATTATTTTTATCTTATTGAACCACATTTTACTCCTTTATATTAACCATATCTCTTGTTTTTTTCGAAATTAAACTCACAGAAGAGATATTATTAAGTTTTATGTAAATTTGCAAATCCTCCTAGGAGGTGGGTAAAAGATGGTAAAAAGTTGGATAAAATTTTTATATATCTAAAATTATTATAAACTGACTCCAATGAATTAAATTGAATTTATATAGGTATTATTTATCTATTTTTAAATAAAATAAATTTAAATTAAATAAATAATTATTTAAATAAAATGATTGTTTTAAACAATAACTCAGTGTTTTCACTATTCATCAAAAATTGAAAGTTTTCAGAAAAATACCAAAAATTCACCTAAGGATAATTTCGATATTCCGAATCCAAAAATGATTTCTATGTTACCAAATTAAAAACATATAAGTTTCATTTATTAATTAAAAATTAATTTCCGTTGTCAAAACAAAAAGGCGTATTTTTTAGAAATAATAATTATCCAAATATTGACACTTGTTTATATCCAATTTTAATGTAAAATTACTTAAAATGACCAGTATTGGATTAAATGGTAAAAATATAATCTATTTATAATTCCAAACCATTAAAATGTATACTTTAACACTATAAATTATTTTGATTAAAAAAGTTTCATTCAGTTAAAATATAGTATTTTTCCCTATTCACCCAAATATGAAAGTTTTCAGAAAAACATAAAAAATTTATTAAAAATAAATTATTATGTACCGATTCTAAAGAAGATGTTTATTTTTTCAAATTCACTATATAAAACTTTTAAATATTGGATTTAAAAAGGGTTCTACATTAAAAGGCAGTAAAATTTCTTTTTTTTAAAGACTTCTTTTATCTGAAAAAAATGTATTCATTCTTACATTATGTCTAAGAAAATAATAATATGGATTCTAAAATTATAAGGATTATAAAAAGTTAAAAATTCAGTTATTATTATTTAGAACCTCTTTTTAATGGCTAGTTTGGTAAGTCGTGGTGCGCTTGAACTCAGTGTTGTATGTAGTGCATATTATTGAATTACATTGAAGAAATAACATACTATGAAATATTGGGGTGTTAAAAAAATTAATTAAAAATATATCTTATAGAAACAATGTTAATTGTATTTTATAATGACATTTTTTCATAAGTGTAAAATCTTCATATTTCAAGATTAAACATAAAATTGATTTCAATAACCTAAATTAGATTAATTATTATATAAATGAACTAATTTTAATTTTAAAACTGTTTCAAAAATGGATAACTTTTAAATAATTTCAACAAAATGACTAGTTTTAATTAAAATCAATATTTTCCACTATTAAAAAAATTAATATTTTTAAAATATTATAAAATTGAAAACTAATAAAATTTTCACCTATCGATTTGAAATACTACATTAACTTTTTCAAATAAATTATATATAATTGTAATAAAAATAAACTTCTTATTTTTTCACAAAAAAATTTATCAAAAACAATTTGGATAAAAATTCATTTTTGAATGATATTAAGTCTTTTTGAAAAATTAATTACATAATTATAAGTATTATTTATTTATCTAAATTCTTTATACATAAATTTTAAATAAAATCTTTCCTATTCAAGAAAATCAACTTTAACAACTAGGGTATATTGGTCATGTTTAAATAATAATATTAATAGTATATTATGGTTCATTAAAACATGGTGTTATGTGTAACCCTAGTTATCATATATATTTCATTTACATAAAAAAATGTTTTAAAATATAGGGGCCTTATAGAAGGTGTATATTTACATGGGGATAAAATATATATTATAACAGATCAGTTCTATAGTTTACCAATATATTTTGAAGAAGTATTTCTGAATAAATTCATAGAGAGTTTGGTTTCAAAATGAATTATGTTCCTCAGATGGATGGTCGGTCTGATAGGACCATTAAAACTATGGGTTTATGTTGGGATGATGTTATCTAGTTTTTAATAGTGGATGGGATTGACACCTACCACTAGTATATTTTCATAATATAATATATCTTAATGAAGAATTTATATACATCCTCATGAGTATATCATTAGAATGAAGTATATATCACTAATATACTGCGATGAATTTAGAGAAATAATTATATTGGTACTAGAGCTGACTTAGGATATTACATAGAATTTTAGAACCTTATAGCATCATATCAAGGAATAATGGAGTTGATAGAAGAGTTATGCAGAATATAATTGAAGAGATATATAATTCCATGTTGCTGTGATGGTTTTCCAATGATTGTATCTATGGAAGATGTTTATGAGATTTAGAAACAATGTACTATTGATCCATTAAAAATTGTTCATATCATTATTCTTGATCGAGAAGGGACTATAGCTAGTTTCATGAAACACCTACCAAACCTCAGTCATGTTCACGATGTCTTCTATGCATCTTCATAGAGGAAGTAAATACAAAATAATTTACATTTATATGACACAGATGTTATAACACTAAAGAATGATCCTTCCTATGAATTACAACTTCAATATTCTCAGATCACAGATTTAATATAATAAAAAATTATACAACCCACATGGTAAATATTCATTTGAGGAATTGGAATGTCTTTGAATCTATATGGGAACATGAGGATGTGACAAAGTAAATATATCTTCAATTAATTATACCAATTTGATGAAATTTTGAGGGAAAAGTTTATTTTTAAGGGTGTATAATGTAACAACCCATATTTTTTGTGTATTTTCTTTAAGATGATACTTAATGATCTCATTCTTTAAATTACACGGAACCTCATGTATATATAAACCATGAAATATTATGCTATTATAACCTATGAATTAAATTTATGATATGAATATTAAGATCCAATTTATGAAAAACATTTATAGATTTTTATTAATTTAATGGTATTTATAATACATATTATCTTCGTACTCAATTATCTGTAGAGTCATTTATTGTTAAAGGTATGTTTTCTTTAAAAAAAAATTTAATCACATTTATCATGTGAAAATTTGAATTAATTTATATATTGTTTTGAAAATAATATAATTTTTAAATTATACTTTAATAGTTTTCTTAGGTATAAATTTTAATATTTGTCTAACAAAACTATTTTTTTAGTGAATAGTGAATGATTGAAAATTTTAAAATAATAATTTATTTTCTTTTAAATGTAAAATTATGATTTTAATTTGATTTTAATTTAACTTAATTATAAATTATTTATAAATATTACAATTAATTACATAGTAAATATAATTATTATTGATCATGATATGAGTTATTTTTTGGGCATAAAAACATATTTTTCTAAAAAATTTTGTTTACATATGAAAAGTATTTTTATCTTAATAAATTAATTTAATTAATATTTTTTTATGAAATTAATTAAATATATATTAAATATAATATTCAAACATTCATTTAACTATTTTATATGGCATGTAATGGATTGAAATTATGTTTTACTCTAAAAAGTCATTTTTCTTAAATGAGTTTTGGATGTGGTTTGTACACTTATTTAAAATTAGGTTTTAACACTTATAGTAATTTAATATGGTAAAATAGTTTACATATGTTGAATAATAATAATTCATATAACCTAAAATAGAGAACATAATTTTTTTGGGTAAATAGTAGAATATAGTTACAATAGCTACGGTTAATACAGGTTTACATGAGGTGATGTTAAACAAAGAGATTCGAGTAGGACTTCCACCCATAATAATCAAATTATAATTTGAAGAAAATATGTCCATATAATCATATTCTTATTTTGGGTCCTTACCCATTTGGATCTAATTTCCCATTAAAGTGACCTTAAATCATTGAAATGTTTTTACCAATTCCATGTCTGTCCCTCCCCTCACTTATAATAGGTAACATCCTCTCTTATATTATTATACCATTTAAGTCTACTAGATAAGTAACTACCAAATTCAAAATAATCCTAGAATCTCCCATTCAATCAGTATATTATTTTCATCCCTTAAGAACAATCCATCAAATTGTATGGTGAATGAATAATGGGGTATTTCATAGAATAATATATTAGATCACTTACAAATCATGTTAGATATAAGATAAGGGTTTTATCTTAATTTCACTTCATCATGACATATTTTAATGTTATGAGAATATTTATTATTTATATAGTGCATGAACTACCCATGAAATTATTTATTTTCATAATCAATTATATAATTTAACGTATTTATAGAACCATATTATTTTCAATATTTAATTGTGTTTCATTTAAAATTTTTATAAATACATAATATTTCTTTATCCAAATTGTATTGCCTTACGAAATCCCTAATATAATACAACTACATTCCTCTATTAGGTGTATATATTACCCCATTAATATGTTTTATATTGAATATTATTATTTTCATATTATATAATGTTTCTTTCTATGTTATTTCTCTCATGGTCTTATGATTCAAAAAGTCATCACAAGAGTAAATGTTATGTGTTAGATATCATTTTTATGAGAATTATATTTGCCTAAATTTTATAATAATAAAATTATATGATATATTAGTCCCAAAAATTATTTATTTTATTTTCCCAAAGTTATTTTTATAGATTTCATTTTTTTCTTTCATTATCATCTCTTTATGTACTCAAGATACCGAAAGACTATTTTTATGGTAAACCAAACATTTTTCCCCTTCAATCAAGAATATTTTCTTCTATTTCCATAATTTTTTATTAAATTTTTTGAAAAACTATATTCACTATTTTCCAAATTTTTATTAATTTAAAATTTACACATTTTTTTACTTTCAATAAAATATTTTTAAATGAATATTATGGTCGTTTTAGAAAATATGTTTTTTGACTTTTTAATGGAATAACAGATAGAATTTATATTTTAAGACTCTTTAAATAAAGGAATTTCTACACCAAAATGTTATTATTTTCATTAAATATTGTATTAAATGTTTTTTTAATTTTCAAAGATAATTATTCTCTTCTAGTTTTATATATTTTTAGAATCTAAATAAGTGATTTCAAATGAAAAAAATATTTTCATCAAGAAATGTTATTGTGTTATTTTAGATAAATTTCTATCTTTAATAGAATCCATTAATGTTTCTTAGGATTCAATTGTACTATTACACAATGTGACAATCATTACTCTTTCTCTGGATGGTTTATGATTATGATGGTGAAATTTTATAAAGGTCGGATCATCTTAATGGGTTAATATGTGATGATACGATGAATCTTTTATGATACTATGAAAAACATATGTATAGTTATCATTATGACATGGTCAGTTCAATTATAACCTATGGAATAGAGTTAATGATATAATTTAAGGTTATAGGGGTTAGTTATTGGCTTCGAATGAATAGCGACATCTCATGAGACAATAAGGACTATCATTTGGAGAAAACCCTATTTAGTAAGATAATTTTTCGAATAAGATAGTATTATGGGTGATGATTGATGATTTATTATTATTCACTATTTTTACTTATTCATTTAGATATATAAAACATTATTCTATATTTCAATATTTTTATATATGGATCAATGAGTAATATTTTCTATTTTTTATCTCTTTTTATCATTACCTTTTGTTTATATTAGTCTCGCATATGATTTTTAATTATTATCTCTTATGTTTATGGTTACAGAGATTCCATTCACAATGTTTATTAGGTTTCCCTTCCCTGATTTATATAGAATGTTTTTACACATGAAATTCTTTAGAAGGGTTCTCGTTATTATGAACCTAATCAGAATAGATGTTCATATTTTATGTACCAGTTCTTTGTGTATCCAATTTTGAATAGAAAATAATCCAATACTATCTTTAGGAATGTAATATTTTGAAATGTAGTCAATATTAATCTAAAATCATGTAATGTTTATGTGTGAAAATTATGGGTCACTACATTTTCATTATGAATTTAAATCACCCACAAAATAATTTGAAATAGAATTATTTAGGAAAGCCTGTAGTTTTATGATTATATCTTCCTAATTTGGTTTTTGATGTAATTTTAATCCATAAAATATTATTATTCCACATTTATAATATATTGATGTAATTATAGAATTTTATTTTCTATTGCCTCGTAGAATTTATATCAAATAACAAAGTTATATACTATTTTTCATATCCTAGAGAAATCTATGATCATATATTGAGAGATGTTTGAATTTGATCTCTTTATGGATATTAACTCCTTTATATGTGACTTAATAACCATTCTTGTGATGAGTATCTTAATGTCATCCATGTTCCTAATGTTTATATCTCACTTTAAAATACCTTTTCAATCATGTATATATTTTAAATACCAATAATTATTTTATTTTGATTGTGACAATAGAAATTTAAAGGAAATGTTAATTTAAATGGGGGTATGAAAAAACATGATATTTCAATATGCAATACCCTTATAAATAAATACTATAATAATTTTCAAAAATGAAACACATTCCCAAAATTAACATTGATACCTAAAGATAAAAGTTTATATATTAAATTTCACCTATGTAATCTATCCATTGAATTTGTGTGTATATTTGGAAATAACCCCATATTAAATGATAAGTAAAAATGTAAAAATAAACCCCACTTTTTATAATAATGAACTGATGAAATACAATTTTGGAATCTTAATAATGAATAAGTTCATTTTGTGGGTAATAAATATTTTTTCCAAAATATGTTTTTTATGTGATATTAATCATTAATTAAAATAAAGTAAATATATTATGGTAAAATAAATCTATTTTATTTTATAAACAAATGTAATATAATAATATTAACTTCGATTTTAATTAATAAAAAATATGAAGAAGAATAGATTATAATATAAAAAATCTATTTCCCATATAATTATAATTTTTTAATATTTTAAATCCCATTTAAAAGATATATTCCTAAATATTAAAAATTGAATATGGAAAATGAAATAATTATTATATTTAACAAGTCTTGATTATTATGAGATTAATTTTATATGTTTTTCTTAAATGAATAAATTTTTCCAGAATAATGAAAAATATTTTTATTACAAAATCTGTATCTTTTCAAACATCATAAGGAAGCAAGAATAGATTAAAAATCTATAAAACCATCATTCGTTATTAACTATTTGTTTTATCAAATATTTAATTTTTTTTATTTAAATTTATAACACTATAATTAACATTTTTACCACTAATATAAAAATTTATCTAAAAGGATTATTTATTTGTTATTAAAATTAATTTTTATCACTTTTTAAAATATAATTATGTAAAATGGTTCTAGTATTTCTATAGAAAATACTTATATTTGTTATTGATTCCAGTTATATTTTTTTTATCAAAATAATATACCCTGTTTATGACAGAATTGTAACCATTGTAAAAGTAAATTTTGGTAAAATTTAAAAGGATGGATGAAAAGACAATACTACTTAAATTATTATCTACATGTGTGTAGTCAGGGGGTTTTCAACTCACACTCTTACCCTCACTATTATTTTCCTAATCTAGAGCTATATTCTAAGAATAGTAACTTCCTGTTTTTTTATTTTTATAAAAGTTACACTCTCCTCATATATAAATAGAGAGTTCCAAAAAAATAAATAAACTCTAAACATAAAATTAATTAGGAATACCAACCCATTTTACGTATCCTATAATCCATTTCCACATTCATTATCCTTTGTTCACATTAATTTAGAATAATTCATCCATTTCAAAACGATCATTTCTATAGTGCCTAAAAATAAAAACTTGAATATTATCCTCTCCCTACCTTTATTTTCTATTTTTTTCATCCACTGTACTACAAAAATTTTATTAGATTATTTCTATCATGAAATCATCTTCTTTCGTACGCTGAAATGTTGTTATATTCTGTGAAAACCATTAAAAAATTTATTATAATCCATTAGAAATATTATATGTTGTCTAAGAATACATATAAACTACAACCTCATGAGTGAAATTTTCAATTTTTATATGAAAAAATCATGGTTTGATAAAAGGGTGTATTAATTGAATAAATATGATAACATTAATATGTTTCTAAAATGATATATTAATTTATAACTTCATTTTTTTATGGTAAATGAAAACATCATCTGTGTGTATGGTCAGACTAACGCCTCCGTGGAGGGATATAATCTATATTTTATTATTTTATTACATGTATTTTTATAAAATATATTTGTATAATATATGTGATATTATATGGTAATTAATTTAATGAACATGGTTTTGAATGTATAGTAAAACAATTAATGATCATTTGAGAATTCCCATTAATATTGGAAAATTTCAAAAATAAAGTTCGGCATGTATCTCATTCCAACAATATGTTCCATTAGTTTTCATCAAATGAAAATGGTAATATATAAATCATTTAAACAAACTGATTTAAATATATTATCTAATCTTTAAATGATGTTATTTTTATTAATTAATGGTGTTTGACCTCTCTATAATGAAACTTGTGCAAAATTATTAGAATAATAACATCAGATAATGATATTATGTGAAAAATAAATAATTTATGTATACTAAATTGTTAAAACTAAAGAGTAAAAACGTTTATAGAGATTATCAAGGTACCAAAATGATTTATTAAAAAATCTATATCTATTATAAAAGATTGTAATTTTCCTTAATTGTAAGTGAGGATTGGGGTAAGGGATTTTTTATAATTTCACTTCATTGAGAAGTGTTTTTTTAGTTTTTACACATTCATCTTTTATATGGTTTATGTAATGAAAAATATATTTATATTATTATAATTATTTTTTGTTCTACTGTATTTAAAGTTTCTTTATTCAGTTCCTCCATGCTACTCTATTGTTCTATATGTTATATTATCATTTGATTACTAAATAATTATATGTTCATGGAATTATAATCTTTATTTGTGAATGTAATTAATATTAGTTGCATAAAATATACGTTATAACTGAAATAAATTTTATTTTTATATAATTTTATTTAGAATGAAATTTATTCAAAATTACCTCATTTTATATGGATATTAACTTCAACTATTTCCCTTTTATAGTTTTCTTTCTTAAATAATATACATTTTTTTGATAATAATATCTTTTTTCTTTAATATATAATTCCCCTCCATATCAACATTTATGTGGAAAAATTATTTCCTTTGATATTCTGAAATCCATATATGTATTCCCTCATGTTTTTTTTATTATTTCTCTTTTCTGCATTTAAAATAATTTTTTACCCACCTTTTTAAGATGTGGGTTCAATAATTATATTTAAAAATTGTTAAAAAATTATTTTCCTTTTACAATTATAAATTTTATCTTACTGTTAAACTTTTCAATACAAAATATTTAACAAATTTTTGTGGCTCAATTATTTATTATCCATATTAAATTTTATTGTTTTTGAAAATGAATTTATTTTTAATTTGACTTTTTTTTGTCTTTTACTGCATTGGTAAAAACGTTTTCAAAATACAATTTTTTGATTTTGATCACATTTTCCAAATAAACATTGAATTTTCTATCTTAATATGTGGTATGTTCAATTAATTGACCTCTAATTTTTCTTATTATACATTTATTATATATTATTAATCATTTGGTATTAGTAAATTTAATTAATAGACCATTTGGTGTAATATCATTCAATGTTTTAGTCATATGAATGGGTTTTCCACCTACCTTAAAAATCATATGTTTCTTCTTGGATACACTTCTAGAATATAGTAACCCAATCCTTTTACACAAATTATTAATTTTTTTTTAAACATAAATATCCATCATATACAACCCTATTGATCACAAGGCTTAGTGTGTTTTGAAGAATAGGTTTATATTACATCATGATAAATGTAAACTTGTAATATTTATATGAATCTCTATAGTGAGCTCCTAAAATCCATTTCAAATCCTAAAATTACATTTGATAACCTGGGAAATACATGAAATGAAGTGGTAATATAAAAATCTTAGTAATGAAATAAACATGGTAATGGAGAATAACATTTGAGTTAATGGTATAACATGATATCGTAAAATAAAACGTCTATAAGAATTCAAGTAGAAGAATAACATAAAGAGCATGGTATCATAAGATCATGGAAAAATGGATAAATCAAAATGAAATAAAACATCAAATAAAATAAGTGAAGGCAATCATACTTGACAACATCATATGGTTAAAATAGTCCAATAATTGGCTATGTTCCTTCCCAAATCAAATATAGGACTTCTCATGGGACTAAAACAATATCCAATGCATCAGATGGATACATATTTCTAGGCCCACCCCTCATATTCATTTCATGTACATGAATATGAATCCTACTTAATGGTATCAATTATAGGTAATTGGCCTAAGAATTATCCCTGAAAACAAATGGGTTTCATAATCTCATGTCATAACATAATAAAATGATATTTATAAAAAATAAATTTGAGAAATTATCATAATACATGTATAAACTGTAACACCCCGAGATTTTATGAAAAATATTCTTTTTAATTTCACTAATGTCTTGTCTTGTACGCTACACCAAAAGGAGATTTCACAACACACATCCTTGATTTGCCTTGCATTACACGCAATCGCGACCTTCCTCGATAGCGTGTGTAGTACGCAATAACGAGTTTCACTAAACAACAATACGCTATTAAAATATTATTAAAACTAGCTGTTATGAATAGTAATAACCACTTTTTGAAATTTTGTAATTTTAGTTTTTTCAAAATGGAATTCATTTTTGGATTCATAATATCGAAATTAGCTTAGGGTGAAATTTTGGTACTTTTCAGATAACTTTTATTTTCTGATGAATAGTGAAAATTACTAAATTTTAATTAAAAACAAATTTTTTAATTGAAATAATTAATAGTGATAAATTATTAATTTGAGTGGTTTTAAAGTATATTTAGAATATATATTTACAATTCAATACAATTTTGGTCATTGGATGTAATTTCACATTTACACCAGACATAAACAAGTGTTAATCTTTTGATAGTTATTATCTCTTAAAAACACGCTATTTGTTGTGACAGCGGAAATTAATTATAAAATTAATTAATGCAACTTATATGTTGGGAATTTTGTAAAATAGAAATCATTTTTGAATTCAGAATATCAATTATAGCATAGGGTGAAATTTTGGCATTTTTCTGAAAAACTTCAATTTTTGATGAATAGTGAAACTACTAAGTGGTAGTTAAAAAATTTATTTTTTTCATAAATCTTAATTTTACCGCATCTGTGAATGGAACTTCAAAAATCTGAGAGACACTGTTGATTTCAGTAAGTAAAATGTGGTTCAATGAGATGAAAATAATTTTTGGTGAATAGTAACGTTTTACTTTTATTTACCACGGTTAAAAGTAAATAGGGTAATTAAGGGTAAAAATGATATTAATATTACCCTAACACATGTCATAATCCTATTGGACAAGTGTATCTCGACCAATAACAACCTTAAGTGTAAACTATTATCATTTAGGCCCACTTGGATTAGATTAGGACATTTATTATTAATTTATTTAAAGAAAGGTTAAAATAGTTAAAATCAAAGTTTAATAAGTAAATAATTTTTAATATATAGTTATACATAAGTTAAATTCGACTATAAATATTCATTAGAAAGCTAATAAGCTTTCCTAGATAATGGTATTTTATATATAATTTTTCTACATTAGATAATTTAATTTATTGATGACACAATGATGATGCAGTAATTATCTTATTAATGAAATATTGACATAATTGATGTTATAAACACCAAAATAAATGTAATTTGAGACTTTTTATGAATCCCACTAATTTTCTAGGTTACTATGATATATTATTGTTGATTTAATCAACTTTTTTTGAACATATAATTCTGTTATGACTTTCACAAAAATCATATATCAAATAGTGTCAAAATTGACACAAAATAGTTTTTAAATCAAATATTATATTATTAATTGTAATTTTATTCCTAAAAATATAAGTTTCGGCAAAATTACTTAGATAAGGATATATATATATATTAATAATAAACAATTTGGGGTTCGTTTGGCATGTTATAGTAAGTGTATTAACCATATAGTGTAAGAAAACAAAAAGACACGGTAAAAGTTAAATTATTTAACTTAGAGTTAAATATAATTGATAAGGTTACAATAATAAACTAAACTTGTCTAAATCCTTTAGGTTTATAGGATTTCGACCCATACCCACTTAATCTTCTAAATAAGACCCTTTGGAACCATTATAAACCGATTTTGACTTTAATATAAAATAATATTTTGAGATATTCCTAAGGTGCCCCTCTCCTCCCTTATAAAAGGGCACCTCCTCCCCCTCCTCCTCACACCAATTTGAGCACTAAAGCTCGGCCAACCCCTGACATTTTCTCCTCTCCACTTCCCTAGAATAATCCTAGAGGTCCTGGTCTTCTTCAAAGACCAATCTTAGTTCCCTAAGTGGAGGATTCAAGGAGGCGTTCCAAAGAAGAGGTAATATCCATTACCGATCTTTTCAATTTCTTTCTTCTTAAACTTCTTCTTCTTTAGTTGTTTCATGATAAAGTAATAACATCAGTATTACTTACATACTGATATGTTATTATAAATATGAGACAACCCTAATTCACCTTCTATCCATCCTACGGAAAAATGAAATCACCGCGCGTGTGTACGTACGGAATACCGTCTCCACGCCGTGGTGTAATCTATTTTCCACCATCACCTTACAAGGATGGGTATAATGGTGTAATGAGTAACTATTTATGATTATTATAAAGTAATATTGATACTGAAATAATATATATATACTCCAATACAATTCCACGATCATAGGAACGATATCATCACTCGTGCGTACGTACGGAATACCGTCTCCACGATGTGATGCGACTCGTTCTACATGATCATCATTACATAGTAATTATATAAATGAATTTAATGAATAAATATGATATATGTTACACTAATACCATTCTGGATATAAGGTATCTATAACCTTAAAAGAAGAATAAGAATTTATTCGGCAAAACACGCATATGAACAAAAGGCAATAAAGACCCGGGTAACAAGTAACAATGAAATATTACTAACAAGAAGCTAAGAATATGACCGTATATGATATCATATCAACATGTATGATTCTGGAATAATTCAATAACATTATTTAAACCATTATACAGCAGCTTCGGACATGTACAAAGCAAATCGGACCTAAGGTAAGGGAAATATCACAATCTCATTTTTATCCGAGATTGTTTATACTTTGGCATTTACTGGGGTGTATTTTATCATCCACATCCATGTTTCATCAATATGTAATATTATTTCCATCCACCTAAAATTGTTTAAATCCATTTTTACCCTTCGGTGAGTTTTTAGTAAAAGAAATGAAAGGAATCTTTTGTCGTTTTTCGTACGAGGTACTTTTTGACTTTTCCGAAAAAAGTACAAAGAATGTTTTTTTAACTTATACGGCATGAATGGATTTCTAGAACATTATTTCCAAGAAGATTACTTTACAAGTATTCAAGTTTATTTTTAATCAACTTATTTTAGTTTAAAATTGTATGAAATGTTAAGAAAGGAAAAGTGTTTTTGAAGTAGAAAGGATATTTTCCTCAAGAATAGAGTTCATGTATTTTATCAAAATTATTTTCCATATAAGATAATAAAAGGGTTCTGTTTTTATCCCTATTATTACATGGATTTGATTATATTGTGATGGAAATATTTTTATGAATTCCTTTATCTTATATGAATTGATTTATGATGTCATTATGTTTAGGAATCCCATTTGTATTACGTGGATTACGCTATGATGTATGGTTTATGATTATGTGCCACACATAAGAATGGTATCATTATGAGATGGGTGAGACCTATATCTCCCTCCAATGCATTGAGTAAAGATTTTATATCTCATGAGATAGACATGGCTGGAACGGTAGGTTATACCGGTTCAGTGAAACAGGACTGAAACGAGGGTGACTCGGTTCAGAAAGGGACTTTGTCCACTAAGATAGTCTTGGCAATGAGTCTTGACTAACAAGAAATGATTTTCTATGATTATGTGTGAATGCCACAAAGTTTCATGTTTTAGTTTATGATTATTGGGATTTCATTTCACTACTATGATTTATCCCATGTTATGAAATTATGCTCTCTTTTTCAGGTTAATATTTCCAAAAGTTATGTTCTTATGAATATGATGTGACTGATTTTTCTTTTGTTTACCCTTACTGAGCATTTGAGCTCACCCTTTTATGTTTTCTTTTCCCCAGGATATAAATAATGGTTTTAGTTAAAAAAAGGGAAGATCTTTATTGGAGATATTGAAGATCTTTCACCACGATTAGAAGATTACGTTCCGAGTTTCCAAAGACACTAAGCTATTACGATCCTTGTGTGTGTGTTTTTTTTGTACTAAGTATTCCGAAAAAGTAATGTAATGTTCATGTACGTTAAGCTTCGGGTATTTACAGTTGGTATCAGAGGAAAGGTTTAGTCAACCATTGGAAACTAGGATGCGAAAACGTTAGTGAGATCCCTAGAGATATTTCTAAGGTATATCTAGGGATGTCCCTAAGGATAAGTATACGTATAAGATACAGTCCTAGAACTATGGTAACGATCATAGAATTTAACCTAAGAAGTTATATATTGAGGATACTCCCCCTTTATAATGTCATTTTCCCTAGCATGATTTTTGCCTCTCACGCAATTCTTTTTGGGTTTTAGATGATGGCTGGACCCGAAGGAACCGTGTTGATCAATGCAATGGACAATGCAATGATTGTCCTCCTGAACAAACAGATGTTATGGGAGATGGAGTGCAAAATCTTATTGCTATACTTACACAAGCTATGAATCATTCTGGACTTCCAAATGAGCAGAGAAGGGAACAATATTCTATTAAGTCCTTCATGAGGCAACGTCCACCTTCTTTTAGTGGGTCTTCCGATCCACTTGTTGCTGAACAATGGATCAGTACCACTGAAAATATATTTTCAGTTCTTCAATGTTCTGAACATGATAAAGTCATCTTAGCAGTATATCGTTTGGAAGGTGAAGCTGATCAATACTGGAATCTTATCAAGAATACGAGGCAAAGAGATGAAATTGATTCCATGGAATGGGATGAGTTCAAGAACTTGTTTTTCAGTAAGTACTTCCCTCGTATTCTTCGAACGAAGATGGAAAAGGAGTTTCTTGAGCTGAAACAGAAGGATGATGAATCTGTTGGTATATACGAAGCGAATTTTACAAGACTTTCAAGGTATGCATCTGGCATTATCATCCAACCTGAAAGTAAAGTTGATCGATTTTTCAGTGGCTTAAAACCAATTCTTCGAAGGGCATTACCTATACGAGGCTTCAGTAGCTATGAAGAAATTGTACGTTGTGCTATGAAGGTAGAAATGGAAGTTGGTGTTACATATCCATCTCATGGTTTTGAAAAGAAACGAAAGATGGAGTTCAAGGAGAAATCTCATAATAATGGTGAAAAGAAAATGAATGTTTCCTTATTCTCAAAGTGTGGAAAGAAGCATGGTGGAGATTGTCTTAAAGGGACTAGAAAATGTTTTTAAGTGTGGAAAATAAGGTCATCGTGTAGCTGAGTGTCGAAGTAATGGAAAAAGGGTTTCTAATGATGTGAACAAAGCAAACACTGCAGAGAACTCACCACCAACACTTCAATGTTTCAAGTGCAATGAGATGGGACATTATGCCAATAAATGCCCTAATCCAAGGGTTAGTGATGATCAACATGAGCAACCACTTAAGGCAAAGGTCAAAGGGAAGTCACATGCGATCACTATTGGTGATGTTGAATATGACAACGATGTGGTAGAATGATTAAGTGTTTATGTAATGGGATTCCAAAATAGTGTTGTATATAGTATCGTGGAATATTGGAATATTTGTGTATTTGTCTATTGTGGTTTTCAATAATTTTATGGTACCAGTAACCATGGAAAGTGATTGAGATATTTTTGGAAAAAGAATGATATTTGCATAATGAAGGGAAAATGAGAAAATTAAATATTTGACAGTATTCATGAGGTCATGATTTATATAAGGACTAAGTGATATCATGGTTTGAGTATATAGAATTATGAGGATTTTGGTATGTGGAAAGTGTTAACTTTTAACTGCATTCATGTTTTCACTAAGGTTCAATGGGTATTCAAGAGAATACATGATTAAGTCCTTTGAATGTTTGGAATGGGACCAACAAAACATATCTTATGATATATGGGGATCAACGATGGTATTAAATCTCTGGTAATCATTTTCACTATGTTATGAGAGTGGACTGCAATATTATGGATAAGCCTAAAGATTGAAATGGATTATGTTGGACATAAGTGAGTATTGTTTAAGGATAGAAGTTTTTTTTTGATATTATTGATGGGATGTTATAGTAATGTAGTTTTAGAAAAAGGACAACCTGCAGGACGGGCGACAGCCCATCGCTTCGGACAAGGCTGTGGGAATCGAACCCACAACCGAAGTGCGACTGGCCTATATCGCCTACCACTGGACTACAGGAAGTCCCTGTTTAGTAGAAACTAGTTTTATTATATTAATCAGTATGATATATGAAGTATAAGTCCATTTTAGGAACCATATATGATTAATCTCACTATAGATCGACTTATGTATATAAATTTTGCTAACCTTTTGTTTGAGGCAGATGGAATGACCCGTCATTCTATCACATGATCTGCTAACACTTCACGAATAACAAATTCAACTTCATTTACTTAAGAGATGAAGTAGAAATTGTTCAAGGCACGAACAACAGTGAGATTGTACCAAAATAAAGTAAGTATTTATTCTAATTCAAACTCTTCAACTTTAGGGAAACGATCTTGAAACCTGAAAATGTTGTCCTAGTGCCCTTATATCCGATGAATCAGATGGTACCCTAGATCGTCACAAATTTATGGCTTTGTGATTTCTGGATTTTCCATAGCCATGTTCTCTACCACTCTCCATCAGAACATGATGGTTAGATTTTTCTTCCATATCCATATTTTTACCTATGTGGAAACCCAGCGATTAGTTTATTTGGGTAACCGCTACGTTTCATACTTTCGTTTTTAAAGATTGGTTTTGGTATTCCTTTTTACGATGTGGGTTTCTATTAAAGAAACTTTAGAATAGTAAACCATTTATAACCCCGATGAATTTCGAGGGCGAAATTCATTTTAAGGGGGGTAGAATGTAACACCCCGAGATTTTATGAAAAATATTCTTTTTAATTTCACTAATGTCTTGTGTTGTACGCTACACCAAAAGGATCTTGCACAACAAGCATCCTTGATTTTCCTTGCATTACACGCAATCGCGACCTTCCTCGATAGCATGTGTAGTACGCAATAACGAGTTTCACTAAACAACAATACGCTATTAAAATATTATTAAAACTAGCCGTTATGAATAGTAATAACCACTTTTTGAAATTTTGAAATTTTATTTTTTTCAAAATGGAATTCATTTTTGGATTCATAATATCGAAATTAGCTTAGGGTGAAATTTTGGTACTTTTCGGATAACTTTTATTTTCTGATGAATAGTGAAAATTACTAAATTTTAATTAAAAACAACTTTTTTAATCGAAATAATTAATAGTGATAAATTATTAATTTGAGTGGTTTTAAATTATATTTCGAATATATTTTTACAATTCAATACAATGTTGGTCATTGGATGTAATTTCACATTTACACTAGACATAAACAAGTGTTAATCTTTTGATAGTTATTATCTCTTAAAAACACGCTATTTGTTGTGACAGCGGAAATTAATTATAAAATTAATTAATGCAACTTATATGTTGGGAATTTTGTAAAATAGAAGTCATTTTTGAATTCGGAATATCAATTATAGCTTAGGATGAAATTTTGGCATTTTTCTGAAAAACTTCAATTTTTGATGAATAGTGAAACTACTAAGTGGTAGTTAAAAAAATTATTTTTTTCATAAATCTTAATTTTACCGCTTCTGTGAATGGAATTTCAAAAATCCTAGAGACACGGTTGATTTCAGTAAGTAAAATTTGGTTCAATGAGATGAAAATAATTTTTGGTGAATAGTAACTTTTTACTTTTATTTACCACGGTTAAAAGTAAATAGGGTAATTAAGGGTAAAAATGATATTAATATTACTCTAACACATGTCATAATCCTATTTGACAAGTGTATCTCGACCAAAAACAACCTTAGGTGTAAAATATTATCATTTAGGCCCACTTGGATTAGATTAGGACATTTATTATTAATTTATTTAAAGAAAGGTTAAAATAGTTAAAATCAATGTTTAATAAGTAAATTATTTTTAATATGGGGTTACACATAAGATAAATTAAACTATAAATATTCATTAGAAAGCTAAAACGTTTTCCTACATAATGGTATTTTATTTATAATTTCTAGACATTAAATAATTTAATTTATTTATGACACAATGATGATGCAGAAATTATCTTATTAATGAAATATTGACATAATTGATGTTATAAACAACAAAATAAATGTAATTTGAGACTTTTTATGAATCCCACTAATTTTCTACGTTACTATGATATATTAGTGTTTATTTAATAAACATTTTTCGAACATATAATTCTGTTATGACTTTCAAAAAATCATATATCAAATAGTGTCAAAATTGACACAAAATAGTTTTTAAATCAAATATTATATTATTAATTGTTATTTTATTCCTAAAAATCTAAGGTTCGGCCACATTACTTAGATAAGGATATATATATTAATAATAAACAATTTGGGGTTCTTTTAGCATGTTATAGTAAGTGTATTAACCATATAGTGTAAGAAAACAGAAAGACACGGTAAAAGTTAAATTATTTAACTTAGAGTTAAATCTAATTGATAAGGTTAAAATAATAACCTAAACTTGTCTAAATCCTATTGGTTGATATTATTTCGATCCATCACTACTGTAGCTTCCAAATAAGACCCTTTGGAACCATTATAAACCGATTTTGACTTTAATATAAAATAATATTTTGAGATATTCCTAAGGTGCCCCTCTCCTCCCTTATAAAAGGGCACCTCCTCCCCCTCCTCCTCACACCAATTTGAGCACTCAAGATCGGAAAAACCCTGCCATTTTCTCCTCTACACTTCTCTAGAATAATCCTAGAGGTCCTTCTCTTCTTCAAAGACCAATCTTAGTTCCCTAAGTGGAGGATTCAAGGAGGCGTTCCAAAGAAGAGGTAATATCCATTACCGATCTTTTCAATTTCTTTCTTCTTCAACTTCTTCTTCTTTATTTGTTTCATGATAAAGTAATCACATAAGTATTACTTACATACTTATATGTTATTATAAATATGAGACAACCAAAATTCACCTTCTATCCATCCTACGGAAAAATGAAATCACCGCGCGTGTGTACGTACGGAATATCGTCTCCACGCCGTGGTGTAATCTATTTTCCACCATCACCTTACAAGGATGGGTATAATGGTGTAATGAGTAACTATTTATGATTTTTATAACGTAATATTGATACTGAAATAATATATATATACTCCAATACAATTCCACGATCATAGGAACGATATCATCACTCGTGCATACGTACGGAATACCGTCTCCACGATGTGATGTGACTCGTTCTACATGATCATCATTACATAGTAATTATATAAATGAATTTAATGAATAAATATGATATATGTTACACTAATACCATTCTGGATATAAGGTATCTATAACCTTAAAAGAAGAATAAGAATTTATTCGGAAAAACACGCATAAGAACAAAAGGCAATAAAGACCCGAGTAACAAGTAACAATGAAATATTACTAACAAGAAGCTAAGAATATGACCATATATGATATGATATCAATATGTATGATTCTGGAATAATTAAATAACATTATTTAAACCATTATACAACAGCTTCGGACACGTACAAAGCAAATCGGACCTAAGGTAAGGGAAATATCACAATCTCATTTTTATTCGAGATTGTTTATACTTTGGCATTTATTGGGGTGTATTTTATCATCCACATCCATGTTTCATCAATATGTAATATTATTTACATCCACCTACAATTTTTTAAATCCATTTTTACCCTTTGGTGAGTTTTTAGTAAAAGAAATTAATGGAATCTTTTGTCGTTTTTCGTACGAGGTACTTTTTGACTTTTCTGACAAAAGTACAAAGAATCTTTTTTTTAACTTATACGGCATGAATGGATTTCTAGAACATTATTTCCAAGAATATTACTCTAAAAGTATTCAAGTTTATTTTTAATAAAAATATTTTAGTTTAAAATTGTATGACATGTTAAGAAAGGAAAAGTGTTTTTGAAGTAGAAAGGATATTTTCCTCAAGAATAGAGTTCAAGTATTTTATCAAAATTATTTTCCATCTAAGATAATAAAAGGGTTCTGTTTTTATCCCTATTATTACATGGATTTGATTATGTTGTGATGGAAATATTTTTATGAATTCCTTTATCTTATATGAATTGATTTATGATGTCATGATGTTTAAGAATCCCATTTGTATTACATGGATTACGCTATGATGTATGGTTTATGATTATGTGGCACACATAAGAATGGTATCATTATGAGATGGGTGGGACCTATATCTACCTCCAATGCATTGGTTAAAGATTTTATATCTCATGAGATAGACATGGCTGGAATGGTAGGTTATACCGGTTCAGTGAAATAGGACTGAAACGAGGGTGACTCGGTTCAGAAAGGGACTTTGTCCACTAAGATAGTCTTGGCAATGAGTCTTGACAAACAAGAAATGATTCTCTATGATTATGTGTGAATGCCACAAAGTTTCGTGTTTTAATTTATGATTATTGGGATTTAATTTCACTACTAGGATTTATCCCATGTTATGAAATTATGCTCTCTTTTGCAGGTTAATATTTCCAAAAGTTATGTTCTTATGAATATGATGTGATTGATTTTTCTTTTGTTTACCCTTACTGAGCATTTGATCTCACCCTTTTATGTTTTCTTTTCCCCAGGATATAAAGAACGGTTTTAGGTAAAAAAAGGGAAGATCTTTATGGGAGATATTGAAGATCTTTCACCACGATTAGAAGATTATGTTCCGAGTTTCCAAAGACACTAAACTATTACGATCCTTGTGTGTGTGTGTTTTTTTTGTACTAAGTATTCCGAAAAAGTAATGTAATGTTCATGTACATTAAGCTTCGGGTCTTTACATAAACCTTTCAAAGGAAGGGATAATAAACAAGATATATACGTGATATAATTTTGACACAACCTTTCATAAATGGGTGTAGAAATATAAAATGGAAATTACATTATTTTGTTATGGACAAAATGGGGTTAAGGAACTCACCCATTTCAACCTACGACCACCCCGCCTGGGCGCTAAACGGCTCGTGTAGGGTCGACTTGTGGGTCCTAGTAGGAGAATAAATACCACAAGAGGACCTAGAGGAAGGAGGCAATGTGATGTACCTATTTTTGTGTCCTTCTTCACCTTCAGTCTCAAGTTTTGAAACAAATGGGACCCTTGGGATCTGTTTTCGATATCAATGAATGATGCATATACTGGTTGATTCACTTCTCTCCCAAGTCACATAACCTTGTTTCTCACCCACATCTTCCAAACCCTCATGCAGTTATCTAAGACAACAAAATAAGGGTAAATCAGTTGTGATCAATGTAATTACATCCCTTGATGAATAAAATGCTATTATCATTGATTAGAAACACCCCTAGTGATACTACTAGGGTTTAAGACCCTTCCACTGCTTGATACATGAGTGTTAGTTATCCAAAGATAGCTAAAGAGACCATTGGATCCTATAGAAAGGCCTTTCGTAGTTGTTTTTTCTAGGGGTTTCCATTTCTTAATGGAATATTTTCTTCACATAGTTCTACCCTTCATGGTACCTCTTCAACTCTCCCATGACTCACCTCTTCAAAGCACCTTTGGCTCACAATACTCTACCCAACACGAGCCTCCCTAAGTCTTCTCTTCCCTCACCTGCTCAAGAAATCCATTGAGTCCCACTTTCATGCCTCTAATAGTAGGGTACCACTTCCTGTGGATCACACATCCAACAAGGACCAAGTTGAGGCTTCCCACAAAGATTCCATATATTTATGATCAAAACTCATGGAACATCAGTGTGACTTCATGATTATAAATGGGTTTGGTAATAGGGGTACTCCATTTATGCTACCAAATAGGTGTGATGCAGTGAGTTTTATTTATATAAATTTCCACAGTAATTATTTTCTCATCCATATAGATAATTTCAGGGCCATAGGGTAGAATAAAAGATACGAGACTAGAACATAAAGGCCCTATCTGTCTCCCAAACTCCCAAACCTTGACTTTACATTCATCTACCAACCGAAGAGGAGTAAATTTTACCCTTGATAATCCATAAAAAATTAATACTCCAGCCTTTCTTTCAGGATATTCCCCCACCCAATGTATCCATCTCATTTGGAAAAAGTGGAAAATGATCTTTTTTTGTTTTCTAGATCTTCTACATCTTCATTTTTCTCACACCAAGCATAACCCAAGTTGGATTTGATGTTAGCAATGATCATTAAACCCACTTGGAAAAAACCATTTTTTGGAAGGGTATAATTTTTTGAACCTTCCTCTCTCCTTACCTAAGTAATATTTATTGACAATACTCTATGATATTATTTACACCATTCCACTCCTAGATGTGTATGGGTAGTGAACTTTTAACTTATAACGGTGGAAAAAATGAGTGGAATGACGTACCTACCTTAGAAGAGATTACTTTTCTAGATATTTATCTCTCCTATTTATTGGAATCCTCCATTTCCATAAACCATAAATTTCAAAACTACACAGGAATTGATTCATGTACATATGGGATACATAGGATTCCTCCTGATGGTTCAAACTCAACTCCCAAAATTCACCCCAAATTTCATGAAGTTCATATTCCCAGTAGGGTCATATTCATCATAGCATTCCACATCCTTTCTAGGTCCATTGGGTTTATTTGGCATATTTCTGGCTCCGTCCATGAGTAGTAACCCTTTGCCAATATATCCTTATCACACAGTAATAATCAAAATAGATTAGTCCTCATAACAT
Source organism: Viscum album (assembly GCA_963277665.1). Lineage (NCBI taxonomy): Eukaryota > Viridiplantae > Streptophyta > Magnoliopsida > Santalales > Viscaceae > Viscum > Viscum album. Next base: position 1,810,987,506 of record OY728129.1, on the reverse strand, counting down.
TGCATTAAAATGTAATATGTGGCTCGTTAAGCAGTATCAAACTATGTAGATTATTATTACATTAAAAAGGGTACATATTAGTCTCTTATCTTGGCCTAATCTCGACCTCAAAACAACTCCCATATCCATGGATGATGAAATAATTTAGTGAACACTAACTCTGTGGCTTAAAACTAGAATTGTAATAATAAATGAAATATGAATCTCAAATTTGATTAAAAATTGTACAATCGATGGAGATCCTTATATAAAATAAGATATTCCCATCTACGGAGGACCTTAGTTACATAAATATGATTTCAAACACAATATATTATATAAATCGACTATAAATTTAAAGGATATATGTTTTATGCTTTTTTATAAAATAAATGATTAATGAATATGACTTAAATAAATTAGAGAGTCCCATAGTTGAAACTATTTCCACCAAAAAAATTTATATATCCAACCTCCCATAATCCCAAAAAATGAGTGTCCCTAAGAATTTTTGTTTCCATTTCATTATTACCATATTCCTTTAGAATTTAGGTTTGTAAAACATCATGAATAATGTAATTTTTTGGAGTTTCCAGTTTTTGAAATATACCTAATTGTAAAATGCCTTGAAAGGACATGGAAATATGTGTTTGACCTAAAGTGTCATCCCATATCCCCTAAAAATGCCATTTGAACCCCATGTGGTTTTCGAGTTTGAAATAAAATGGTGAACCCAATGTGAATCATTACCTAATATGACTATTTAAACCACACATTAGGCCCCTTTATCACCCTTGAAAAAAGAAATAGGGACAATCAAGAATCTAAAATAATCAATCTAACGTGATTAAATTTCATAAGACGCTAATTCGATAGGGTTTTACAGTTTTTTTAATATATATTTAAGAAACATCAACCTAACTCACTTTGATCCATATGGAGCCTTTCCAGTTTATGAACATATATGATTTATCTATTTCACAAGACGGATCCCAATACAATTAGATGATGTTGTTTACAACCTAGTACCTTCAACTCCGGGTTTCAAAAATGCTAATACAGTAGTATCACCTCAATGGTACTATCCCAACATTCAAGTCTACATAATAACCCTTATTCTCATAGATACCCACCAATATTCCACTCTGTAATGTATGGGGGATCAAAAGACAATAACTACAATTTCTATTAAAAATAAATTTGTGAGTTTATCCCCCCAAAAAATAACATGTTTTTCCATTATCATAAGGATAAAAATTCAAAGGTCGCTAATTAAATCATTCAAATAACATAGGACCCCACAAATAGGATCTTATGAGCAGTTACCTCCAACAATGTTTCACAACATTGAGCCCTCATCACGACGAGGGTGTTACCCTAAGAAGGCCATCCCATATTAGTCATAACGCTAAACATTGGAAATCATGTCGAAGGAAGTGACCAAAAAAAATGAAACACGGTCATACCTCTTTCACTCCATAGAATCCTTCCATTCTAATACTTGGGAAAATATTAGTAGGTGAACACACCTATATTCCACCATCAAGCCTTCTAACATAGTCAGGTGGTATTCTTAAAATCTTATTGGTGAATCCTAGCAATATATAGGTAGTATAAATATATCAACTCCCCCACACATGAATGATTATGATACATACCTACATGAATTGGAGGATAGGTTAATGACTATATTCTTTCTCAAACCACATAATATGAATATATCCCTATTATGGCCAATAAATTCACTCATCATATCTTAAAAATGATGAGAGGGAAGACACAAATTTCTTCCCTAATTGTACAAACATATAAAGATATAAAAAATGAAATGGTGGTGGTTGAAGGTGGGACAAAAAACTCAATAATTCAATTTTGGTGATTCATAAACATAATATGATGCTCACTCTGGAGTAGGATCATATTCCTTATCCAATCCATGAAGGTCATCGGATGAATCCCATGATAAATGGAGAATCAGATCTATATCATATCCTCATTCCAAATGGAGATTATTTTTCTATCGTAGAGGCCACTCTATAAAAATCCTATATCCCAATAAAAAATCATATATCCTTCAAAAAATTATAGAAATAATAAATGATCTACTCAAACTGGTCCCCATCTCTGAAATCCATTATCCAATAAAAGTTACCCCACATTCTCAAAATAGTGAATCCAAAAATAATTCTCACCAATGGTGACTGGAAAATGAAGATATTATATATGAACTTACTCTACTAGATTCTGGTATTCTTAAATCCCTTACAAATTTATATTTGGTGGCTTAGAAACCTACTTATTAGTTCCAAAAATACGTAAATAGTAGATGCAATTGCAATGTTCCTTGACACAACTATTCTTCCATTAATTCCAGAGGCCCTCCATATATTTTTCACCATGAAGATAAAATTCCCTCCCAAAATATAATTTATAATGGGGATCCATCTCCTAATAACGAACATGAACACCATCCTCATTGAAAGAAGGTCAAACAACCAGAAGGTCAGCTCTTTACTATCTCATTCCATATATGTCTTCCCTATAGTATATAATTCATGGAATAATCATGCATTCATATGTTAATCCTTGATGGTAGTCCTCCCCATGAAGGCATTCACTAAAATGGTCCTCCAATATATGAAAATTCAATATATTTGAGAGTCACACCCCTTTTCAAATAAAATATAATAAATACTTACTATTATGAGGCACTTGGTAAAATGACATCATTCATGACTGATAAATATTTATTGACAAGTAACATATTTTATCTATTAGACTATAGTCAATGGAAATGATAATTCTTGAAACTACCATTGGTCCTCATTCCATACACAATAACATTGGACGTACCTATAGACCTTGCTATTTATAATAAACCAATGGAAAAATTTCCTCTTTTACCAAATTAGGTTTATTAAAATCTTTTAAAAGACAATAAAGAAATATTTCTAATTATGAGGTAGTTTTATGAAGACAATATACTTTCGATGTTCTTTCCATTAGCTACTTACTAATAAAACATTCCATTGGTGTTTTTGTAAGAATGTGTGCATGACATCCTCTTGATTTTATGGACTACTCTATATCACCTTAAAACAATAGTCTTGACATTTTGAAAAATAATTCAAGACACATAATGGTACTAGACTGGATACCCTATTAAATAGACTTAACCACCCACCTATATACACTACACTCAAAATTATGAAAACCGATTGGATCTCTTTTTTGTTCATCTGTTGTTGTGTTAAAATATTTGTTTCATCTATTCTCTGATTCCCTATATGGTGTTCATATTAGATGATGGGGAAAACATGGGGAGCAACATTTCAGCACACTCCTGAATTATAAAATCTCATAAAAGGTTACATAATATAATGTCATATCTGCGGAAATGTTTCATGAAATTGGGTTTGCTCACAATAGTAGGTTTTCAGAACAAAAAATGTCCATGATCGACTCTTGAAGATGTCGGTATTGAAGATAGAAATACATTTAATGACACATGAATCAAATACTTGAAAATGTTGAGCAATCCCCCAGAATTATGGTAGTGAATAATTTTGTAGCTCTAATATAATTGGAAGCTAGTGGATCATGTAAAAATCATAAAATTCAGCCAAATCTTGTTTTAAAAATTTAAAAAAAAATCCTAGAGCTGCCAAAACTACGGTATCAATGACTATATAAGAGAACCCCAAACCACAATATGTGGTGGGGGGTTATCAATAGAAACATTGAAGTCCAAAAACTTATATTTAAAAGTGTTAAACTATATTGGGATCATACGCATTCTATAGGATAGGGTCTTTTTTACTGAACCTCATCTTCAAGGGAAGTCAATGATTTCACATTTAGGGGGGCGACACCCTGAAGGAGATGTTTCACACTCATCCTATCCCATGACCAAATTTCCTCACATGGAATATGAGTGAATCCATTTTATAGATATTACCTTATAATAACCCTTCATAAAAAGAATCCAAGTGGACCAGTTAAGGGGGATATGTGGTCTCATGATAGGGACAAACAAAAGAAATCTCCTCATGGTATGACCAATCTATGGAAATCATAGTTATTTAGGAATATTTACTTGAGGAAACCAACCCTCTTATAATTATGATATTAATTCCCTATATTTAATTTTTTATGTTTTGGTGAATGTTTTTACAACCATCCCTATAGATTCCATAGAACATGAATCTAATATAGTGGAACAACAACATATGGGATCTCTATGTAATAATGTCTACACAGAAATGATTGTAGATAGTGTGAACATAAAATACCAGAGAAGTGTGATGAATATGTGGATTACCTCAAACTATATACTAAAAAATACTTAGTGAGAATCATATAATAAAATGTGTTGAGGAATGGTTGTATGTCAAATACCATTTGAAGAGGCTAGACTCCACAAACATGACCAAATAATTGCTCATTGGGAGACAGATATGAAGAATTTCATAAAACACAATGATGAACATCGTTGAGTTAACATCCCTAATATATATGATCTAAAATATGGGACTCAACTTGTGCTCCTAGCTAGTGTGAATCAACCAAGAGGATCCTTCATAGTAACTGAAAATGATCCAGAACATCTACACAACATGGGGTACTAAAAACCGATATATTTAGACCCCAAAATTGAAAGATATCAGCATTCCCATAAATTTGGTTCCAAAATAGAGCTTGGTTAGTTTCATCCCAATTGATCATTACTCCCCAGCATATCAACACAATCGAAACAAAGGTAGCACTATTAGATATTTTGGAAGGACGATGTGTGTGAGTACTACTAGATAAAAGGCCTTACCCTAAATAAGTGGATATAAATCATCACCGAAAAAACATTATAAATCATACGTTCCAAAAAATAAATGGTTTGGAGGAACCATAATATCATCAAGCACAATTTCGATCAAGGTGGAGACCAATTACGAGGAATAAAAAGTAGTAAGAGGATTCTATGTTTATATGTTTTGTGTAGACTTTAGAAGGACGAGCCTTCAACTGGTATACTTTTCTACTAGATGGATCAATCAAGGTATGGATAAATATTTACTAAAAATTAATTTATCAATTAAGTATTATGATATAGATGAAAATAATCCTTGGTCCCTCAAAATGTAGATAATAAATAAATAGCAGTGTTCCATATTTTATTTCCGGACCAAAAAAAAATTATTATTCTTTTTACTTTAATCTTTCAAAAGAAATTTTAATGTGTCATTGAATTGAGAATATTCTTGGTGGGATAGAAGCACCACTTATCCTAGTATTGTATCTAGATTAATTTTGAGATCATTCTGTAGTAGAGAAAATGTTGGATTATTATATTATTCAATCCAAATGTTAACACCCATCTCATGCAAGCATCTCAAGGGAAAAAATGATTAGTGTGGAAGATGCAACAATTACACTAAAACCGGCCTCTATGCCATATCCAACTCCAAAGACAAAAAATATCCATGATGTATGTATTTATGAATAATAGTATTAGCGGTACTATCCTAATCAATATGAAAGGAATAATCCAAAACACACCGATTTTTGATATTGTTGAAACAAAGTCTACAGCTTCAAAGAAGATGAGGTATCTGGTAACTTCTTAGCAGCCTTTGGAAAAAACCTATTAACCATGTCAAAATTGAAAATACATGATCAATATAGACTTGATGATCCCCCAAATTATTTCCACATTCATTGAATATTGTGGAAAACTATACAAGACTAATTAATGTAAAAAATCATTTAAAAATTGGTTGATTCTAGGGTACTTATAATTTGAAAACCACCAACAAAGGTAGCATCTATTCCCATTATAACTCTAAATAAAGAGTGGAAATAATAGGGAATCACCCTTCAAAACTCGTATAATTTCATATATTATATTAATAGAAAAACAATTAACCAGACTCATAATTTCCTCTAAGAATATTTGAAAAAAAACAATTGTGCACCGAGTTGACTCTTTTGTGGTACATCAGACTCCAGCAGCACAACATACAACCAAAAGCAAGTATTATAAAAAAACATGGCTATATTAGAAGAAAAAAATAGTAATATGAACCTATAATAAGGCATGGAATATATTTGACTCTCTTAAACATCATTCCTTTAGTTATGAGAGTTCTATAACCGACCCACCAAATAGTTCTCAATAGTTGACCAACCATATAGAATCATCACAAGATAATATAATAGTATTTGGTTCTATTAATATCATTCACATAATTGATCCTTTTTAGAATGATGACTGTGGATATGACCTTATGATCTGGGGACCTAACTGGGGATCTTGGAGAAGATTCCAAATAAGAATGGGGAATATTAGATTATGTAATCCCAGTACAACCCAATACTCCAATAACATCCCAACTCTGACTGTCTGTGCCACAAAAAATGGTAGATTCCTCGAGGGGGACAAAAATAAGGTGGAAAATAACATAAAATATTCTAGGGGCACCATGACCCTAATCCTAATCCTCCTAGAATAAGGATCATAGGTGGATATATTATCTAATAATCCTTGCAATATAGGTAGACTAATTAGAGTTAATCCACCATTTAATGGATTTCCAATATCACATCCATTTAATTCACTTTATTATTCTATGAAAGATACCAAAGAGTAGCTCGTTCCGCAAACTTCAATTTGACTAGTTGTGGAGCCAGAATGTGGTTATGGATCCGATGTTATGGCTGTTCAAAGTCATGCTACTGGAAATGTCCATCCGGTGCGATTTTGGGGAAAAGTATGGTTTAGCACAGATGAATTGAATTATTGTGCACATGAATGGTAGTTTTGCGTGAAATAATGGAATATTACATAAAACAGTAAAATATTTCATGAAACATGTCACACAAACCTTTTACGCACCAAATGAGATGTCATCTTCTGCCCAGGCCACCTGAATAAACGTTTAAGGATGGTGAGTGCGTGTTATAAGAGGTGTGTGCAAGATTAGAATCCTTGCACAAGATTTTTACATACCCAATGCGACGTAAAATGCCCCATTGCATGCACACCTACCACAGGGTGCACCTAAGATCACTTTTATTCCTGGAATGTTACACGCAATCACTCTTGTGATCGCCTATAAATACAAGTACAGCCCCACCCCTTGGGAGAGGTCTCTAGGGGTCATTTGACTCTATGCTGTGCATAATTCCACCTCTTCTGTGCCGAGGTGGATGAATGGAACCCTCTATGTGAGATATTTTGTGACAGGTCCCATATGGGTCCGCTTTCACATGGGACCACAGTGGTTTGATCCTCACCTGACATATTTTTTGGCTATGGCATGTGCGCTCATGATTTCATGTCGGTGCCCAAAACATACAATATTGCACAAAAAACGTCCAATACTCTGTGCAAGACTTCAATCCTACACGAAACAATACCAAGGTGGTGATTCATGCATGCACCTATGCCGCAGAGTCCTATCTTGCAAGCAACCCATCCTCCATCACTGACCCCCATGAAAAATTGACAGCCACACCATGAACGTTTCGGGTTGGGACGTCATCATTTTCCATTGCCCCATTATGCACATGCACCATCTAACTATGAAATATCATGATTTGAGATACTCTTATGCACACCATGAAACACCTTGAATCAACATATTCTTCTTGGTTAGATTCCCATGTCATGAGTTGAGATTCTCATCATCAATTCCCCAGGTACCTTGAGTTGAATCGTTCCTCAAGTAACTCATTCAAACCCCATCACCTCACTCCTATGCCAAGATCCAACAGAAAGTCCCTCTCTTGAATAAGTGCCAAAACCATCCATTTATAGGCACTTTATGCCTAATAGTCCTATATAAATAACTATAAAATGTTGTACTCCCTATATGACAAATATTGGATGCATCTTACTCCAAACAAGAGTTGCATTTTTCTCTAAGAAAAAGATGCCAATAGTCATATGTACATGACTACAAACTATAGTCCAACCTATCATTCAAAATTAGGATGATTTTTTTCATATAAGAACTACCTTACACCCAAGCATAAGATGCCAAAAGTCCATACTACATGTCTTTAAATAGTAGTATAACATGTTATTCAATAATAAGATGCCTCTTATTCCAAATAAGTGATGTCTTATGTGCTAAGCATAACATGCCTCATGCAATGATTACAAATGCATAATTTCAAGACCATTGGAAACCATTCGAGCATTCCACCACTCCACATCATGCTTCTTGTGTCCTCCATTCAAATATAAATTCTCTTCCATGTCTGAAGGGACCCCCTAACAGCCTGGTCCCATTCCACCTCGGCTCACCTATCGTCCAGGGCCAACACCCCATAAGACATTGGATTTCACCTCAAGTCATGTCTTGTCTTTAAAACATGGTAGTAGTCGACCCTCATTTATTTTTACCCATTTTTGGATGACACGATATGGATATTCTATTTCAAACATGGTCAATTGTTATCCTCCATCATCACGCCACCCTCATCACGTTCCAAATTTTGGGCATGTGATTCACACTTTTCATATCCCTTTGTTCGGACAGATTCCAACACCCTTGGCGTTATCCTGCCTTTGCAGTTGCACACAGGTGTTGGCCCCAATTATATATCTCAACTCACCATGGATTTGGTATTCCCTCATGTCCAGACATGAGGAAGACATTATGGGAAACATTCCATGCATAATTCTCATTCCCCATCATTCATGGGCGCAACATTGCGCCCTGATCATCAGGTCTTTACTGCCTCTTGTTTCCCACACTGAGCATGACTCATGTGGTCTTAGAGTAAGCACCAACCAAGAATTCCTCCCTAGGCCTCCCTAGAGTGCAATCCCCAAACCATTATAAACTATATTGAATTTGATCCTTTCCAAGGAAATGTATGTAATAAGCCCCCCTGTGGTTCAAGACCACCATTCGTTGGTCCTGACCATCTTCATGTCGGTTCACCAAACACCCTTTGAACTACATGGGTTTTGATATCTGTCAACAGCATATGGTACATCGGAAACCTCCATGAGGTTCAATCCTAGAAAATGGTAAACTGTGGTTCCCCCCATTCTAGTGTACACTATCCCTGATCTACCCTCAGTGGTGTCTAGACCAGCCTTCAGTGTGCGATATCATCCCATTATAGGACACACCACCTCGGATATTTCCTCATTGGGTGTTCTTATACATCCATTTGGTAAAACTTATAGGCGTTCCCTCCTTGGGATGTACAAATATGATTTGTCTTGATGGGATGTTTTGATCACACTCATTCTGTCTTCGCAAGATGTTAAACTCGTGGCCTACCTCGTGTTAAACATGAGGTGCCTCAGGAAAACCTCATAAGAAACACCTACGGTGTAACCGTCTCTGCTAGATGTAAAAATCGTGACATACACTTGGTTAATCATGGGTAGCTGGGGAAAATCTCGGAGACATGCCTCCGGCATAAGATACCTCATGATATATGTGGGATACCTCGGGTTTTTCACTTATAAGGTTCCCTCTTATGATGAATAAGACGGGTTCCCCAATGTCATAGAATCCAGAGATTCCTCAACATGCATGATGTTGTCATCTACTCCGACCGAAGGTTTATACCATGTCAAGATCCCCACTGATTATCCTGATAGACGTAGTGTAATTTACCAGCACCCACAAATATATGTCACCGGGAATGAGATTCATGAATAATGATTTAATCTTTACAGGAGACCCAGCCTAGGTGACAATTTCCAGGGAGGAATCCATAGAAGGAGGAACTGAAATCACATCATCCCATTTCAATCAAGGATCAGACATCCTTGAATAGTTGACAGATGTCACCCACCTTTGGAAAGTGGGAATATGGGGAAACAGTTAGTGCATCCTCCTCATCCTTATAAACAAATGGATGTGTGCACCCCAATGAAAGAGTTTGAAACAATAGTCTTATACAGTTTGAATTTTAGGTTTCTTTTATTGAAATATAGTATTCCAAGATAAGTAATATAGAATATCACAAGATTATATCTTTTCTGGAGAATTAAAAGGTTGATGTTATATGGGGAATCAAAATAACCTTCTGTGTGTCTTGAAGGATAAATTAAATTGGTCTGTTATAGGATTTCAATGATAATAGATAATGATTCAACCACATTATTATCCAAAATCATCATCATTTGGGTTATACTGAGGCCCACATGTCCACTTCCACACTAATATTATAGGGTTATGACAAAATATAGAAGAAAAATATTTGGATAATGCAGCTCAGGTAATAGTTTGTAGACTTCATATCTGACATAGAAATTTAGGATATTAAAAATGATAAGTACTTCATCAAATATTATAGGAAGGACTTATTTTCATCAATAGAGAGATATCCCCTCATCCTATTATCAATTCCTAAAATATTTAATGGAAAAATTTGGATGTTTCATGGTAATAAATCCTTGTTAAAATATAGTGAATCATAATATATCAATGTATTAATACACTATACAGATGGGAAAAATAATTACTAATGATGTCACCTAGTTCATGACCTCGAATAGTCTTCAAATGACCCCTTTATCTTACATATATAAAAATATTTACAAATATCTTAACATGAAAACTTTACTCTATCACCAACTTCCCCTAAGATTGAGGTGGATGATAGAGAAAAAGTGGAAGATGAAGAGAAAGGGGAAGAGTATAAGGACCCTATGGATACCCCCACCTGAATTTGAAGAAGCTCACTCTAACACTATGTAAGAGCTCAGAAAAAATAAATACCAGTTCAATGAAGGAACCACATACATGTTTAATCAGTAACACCATGTATTCCAAAGAAAAATAGGTATCAAATAATTTTTGAATAAACATGGTGATGTGTTTTCTTTGAATTGTAAAAAACATATTGGGTACAATCCAGAGGTGGCCACCAACCACTAGGGTTTTCCTTAAAATAATTTGAGTAAGAAATATGAATCCAGATGGATGCACCTGACCCTCACTTCCAAAATTCAGGCTGTTGTTGACAAGATTATAAATTTTTATTTCATTCATGAAGCAAATTATAAATATTGATATAGTATATAGGTCTTATAGTGATGAATTATGGTAAAATCCTAATTTTCAGTGACATTATAGATCTCAATAAGCATTGTATAAAATAGGAATTCCTTGTTCTGGTCACAGAAATACTGATTCATGATTGAAACAAATATCAATCCATTTCCTTCCTTTATAACTATTCATGGTACAAGAAAATTTGGATGGTTCTAACATATGAGGTAGCCACCACATTTATATCACCGTAAGGAATATATTTATATCAGGTAATTCCCGTTGTTTTGAATAATTTTATCACTACATGCCAATGTTCCATCCATCCCAACTTCAAACCCTCATTTGGAAATTTTTTAAAGTGATATTTTCTGATTCGGTGGTTAAGAATCAGAAGTGTTTCCAAAAAATACATGATCATGAGGCTATATTTAATAATATATGATAGTATGGCCTAAAGTTATACCCCTTAAAATTTATTTTTAGAGTTATTTTAGGAATGTTTCTTTGTTTTTCGGAATCCCATTGTGTCATCGATGTTGATCCTGATAAGAAAAATTACATCCTTGATAAGTCTCCTCCTTGAAACCTGACAAATTTGAGCATAGTATAGGGACACCATTCTTAAGTTTTTCCTTTTAAATAAATCCTTATAGGAATTTTTTCTCCCTTCTTGTTGTTATTGAAAATGGAGTTTTTATATAAATCAACTAATTGTTTTCAGGATTAATTTTACAGTCTGAAGAAATATCTTTTGAGCCCACCAGCGTTGATTCCTCCTATTAAAGGGATTTTGATTATTTTCTATATTAATCAACTGGAATAATAACTATGTTCTTTATTAGTAGAATATAATTAAACTTGGATTAAAAACAACATTTATTATCTTAGTCAAACCATTATCAATACTGAAACAATATTCTCATATATTGAGAAGAGATTTCTAGTATTAATTTTTATGTTTTAGAAGATCATTCACTATGTACTGAACCATATAGTCTATTTGGTCTCTCATATAGACCTTCTCAGATAAATTATTAGCCATCCTATGTTGACTAGATGATTGGGATGATGTGTGGTCGTCCTGTAGCATTCTGACATTCAGTTCATGCCTCAAAAAGAGTTCAAAGGATTGGAATTAGCAGAAATCATTAAAGAACATCCCTAAATAGATATAAAATATTCACATAATGTATTACTTGTTAATGATATATTCTCTATTATATAGTCCACCAAGATATTGGAGCTATTTTTTTAAGAAATTCTAGAATCCCAATAACAAAAACAGTAGAAAACCCAATCTTAATAAATTTACATTGGATTTCGGGCTTATATCTCCCCCAAAGGTTGTCTTAACATACTCTTCCCTGATGTCAGAAATTTATAAAAATGATGTGGAATAATATCAAGCCCTCATTATGGGGTTTTCACTATCTTTTCATATTCCTACAGACCACATGATTTTAAAAAGTCGGTTCAATGTTTTTCGTCATGTAGAACAACATTGATTATGCCATAGGGAAAGAAAGGATAATCCATATAATTGATTTAGTGTGAGTAATAATGTTGAAATCCCTATTGGATTCGACATTTAATCATATCCCAATGTCACATAATTCTCTAGAATATTAAATGGAAAATGAAGCTAAAATATTGGCTATTCAAGATAGGGATGAAACAGTCATCAGTATTGCACACCCCCAAATGATCTCACCTTTTATTCATGTCAATAAGGATGAAATACAAGTGGTTAATTCCACCCATAAGATAAAAAGATCTAAAACTTCTTCAATTATTACCATTGTAGAATACATTTAAAATGGATTTCTACCATCAAATAGAGATATAATAGAGAAAACCCAAATATGGGAGACTAACTTCACTATTTATTACATCCCAATAACTAGAATGGCCTATATACACATGGGTATGATGGCTTCCTTCTCACATTAATTATCATATAATAGAAAATTTCTATCATTATAGAAGTACAAAAAGGGGCATGTGGTGCCCACTATTCATGGTTTATGTATTCCCATCTAATTTGGAATCGTTGATACTTCAAGAATTCAATGATATAGTATTGAACACAGTTCACCAAAATGTGTCATTATTACCAAGTTCATTCAAAATTCATCAATCAACCTATAGTGTTTCTACATATATCCAAATTATATTTTCCATTTTTAATATGGGTAATAAATTTTTAGATGTATTATTTTATAGCTATGACTAAAAAATTCAAATACATTTTCACTCTTACTGATACCTTCTCCAAATGGTCTGATGAAATATCCCTCAAAGAAGTCAAGACAAAAATCATTATAAAATTCATCAAATCCAATATTAATACTAGATTTGATGTCCCTCATATGATACAAATGGAAAATGGAATCGATTTCTATTATTATGAATACGATAATCAGTGTAAGTAGTATGATATCAAGTCCAAACATTCATATTCAAATGATAAAGTATCTAATGTACAGATAGAGGCCTTCATTAAGACCTTATCAACCATACTTCAGAGGTGGTGGATAAGCATAAAAGGTTTTCTCCATAAAATATCATGCATTCATTATACTTTCAATGGAATAAAAATCATAATGCCACATAAGAGACCATATCATATATCGTACCAATGAAGTAATAACCATCGATGAGTAATTTCCCTCAAATTGAATTTACATTTGTGATCAGCTATCCACATAATATAAATCCCAGCAATAGCTTCACAAATTGCATTGTATTGATGAGAAAAATTACATAATTGTAAACACATTGAAGTCTACCAAAATCATATTGTATATGATTTTAACAATAAAGTATGCCTTTGATCAATCTTATAAAGAGATATGGTACTGGTCCTTAGGATCCTAATGATATCAGGGAAGAAACATCCAACGCATGATCCAAATTGTGAGGGACATTATACTAGAAACAATATCCACTCTAAAGGATATTATTCCTTGATCTCAATGTATAGTGATAATTTTACGGACCTAACCAAAATTATTTTTCTAAATAAATACTAAAATTAATCATTATGAAAACGTTTTGGGCACATGACCTTAAAATAAATGACTTATGGTCCTAGGAATACATTCTAAAGCCATAAGACACTATAGTATGAGTTGTAAGACTCTAAACTGTGTTTCCTAACTCCCTAGTCATAATATATTAATCTATATGACCACAAACTTTACGTATGATGTAAAACCACATAATTAACATTCTTTTCAGATGATATAAAACTGCACAACATTTTGGATCATCCCTTACTGGATCACAATATTTTGTGATTCTCTCCTACCACACCTCCATTATTGAACTATGTGTGGATTTATTCTCATCTAAATGGGATACATAGCTCATCCCATACTATATATCCATGTACTATCATTAATTATATAAAATTACCCTACCCTTCATATAAAAAACAGATATATTCAGAGTACTCCAACATGGATCATCTAACTTGTGGTCACACAATAAAAATTTTGAACTACATCTAATGTCCCGAAGGCCATAGATATTTATTATTTAAAAAATTACCTTTTAATGGGAGAAGGGGGGAAACAAAACAGACTTCATGGCATTAACATAACTGACCAAAAGATCATAGAAAACAAAATCCTGAAGGTCAACATAAAATGGACCCTCCCAAAAATTGAACCATAATGAATCTCACACCCGATGCATGATGGAACAGAAAATATGTGTCTTATGACGAAGCACCAGCCCGACCTGATGGCTGTCACTATACCCTCTCAAACATCCAAATTCGTAAAGTCTACACATGTTAAATGAATGCTCTGAAACCTCCTAGGGGATGAAAATTGTGGTCGCATCTTGATGTATCTCTAAACTTTAGTCCCAAAATCATTCCAGACAAAAAAAAAACATAAACAACCATGCAAATGAGAAGAACAATGCTGGAATCAAAATCATCAAATCCCCATCGTATTCTCAAGGAACCTCTTCTACCACAACCATAGAAAATATAAGAGGAAGAAGAGGCATGGAGTGTGAATCTGGGACTTCATCACCCAGGACTAGAAGAACAAACATCACATCGATGCAGCGTCATTGTTGAGGGGACATAAGACGACCTAAATCAACAGTGCCACCCTGTCCATGAAGCTAATCATGTCAAGGTGAAACCTCCTTGGGTTTCCCAAAGTCCAAACCATGGGAAGAGAAGGGCCAACGAGGAGGAAAGATCTATTCAAAAAGATGCCGCAAGAATGCCATCACCAATATAATAAAATCACACTTACATCAAACTTAAAACAAAATAAGAAACTAATAACCAAAAATATAGATCCGCCCCCTCCAAGCCATGTTGAATCCCACACCGTGCCACCCACAGAAGGCAAGCCACACCTGAACTGACACTGATCCACACAAGAATTGAACTAAAATAGAAACTGACGCCATGTACTTGGAACAAACTGAATCAGAAGTATCATAAGAACCAGAAATCAGCATCCACAGCTACCTCTTGGAAGCCAAGGCATGCCTGGTACGAAGCCAAGTTGAGAACGGAAGAACCACTGAGTTGGAAAACATGTCAGGTCTAGAGTTGATCTGATATCGAGCTACCCAACACCAAAACCCCAGGACAGGATGTCGTCGAGCTGAGGATGGTGCCACTACGACTGGGAGATATATTCGACGGCAAACATGTCTGGCTTTAGGGTAAGGGGATGAAAAAATAGGGAAACACTAGTCGCGGGAGAAGGTGGGACGTCAGCTCTCAGACAACCAAATTTAGAACTACATGTGGATTGATTCATGTCAACACATGGTACTTAGTTATTCCCAGGTTAATTAAATTTATACCATCCATAACAAAAAAATGATAACATGTCCCTTTACGCTTATATATGTCCCAAATCCATACATGAGATCATGGTATATATTCCATCATTCAGGATCCCATGAAAAAACAAAAATATCTTCTATCCTTCCTAAAAGAGAAATAATATATGTAGGGGACCTCACACACCATGATCAATGTCGATCCAAATTCATCCATCATTCTAATACACATCCCTTCCAAACATCATACTTCTAGTCTTAAAAAATCATATCTTCATAATATTTATCAATTCATTAAAAATAGAATGTCATATATTGCAAGACACATCATCAAGACTATGAATTGAAACACCTCAGTATTTTTTTATAAGTCACCCTTGTGTGTCCTATAGATCAAAATAACCTTCTTCCTTTGAATAAACCGCTTGAATATCTATAATTCCCAACAACAATGTGAAGGAAAATTGATTTTAAAAAATGTTTTGTAGTCATTCCCAATGTACATGTCCCAAACCACTTCTCCTTATATGAGAACCCCTAGGATCATGGTTTAATATTTTATTGTTCACATCCAAATTCTTTTGGAGAATCTGTGTCCCAGTAATACCTATGTCACTCATTTTTTCAGAAAAATTATGATCCTATTATTCTAACCTAAATCATAAAAACACTATCTCTTTATACCACATAATTTTAAACTGCATGGTAATCATCCCCCATAATCAAAGAGTTGATTCTATAATAATTGTGTATGTATTTATTCTCACACATGTGGGATAGGTAGCGATTTCAGGATCCTACATCATTGAACACCCACCAAAATAGAAAGATAATTCTCAAACCATTTATTTTAATCGTCTCTCTATAGTGAAATAAACCATTTCCTCTAATGTTTTTTCACACCATGCATGGATAACATCTTCTTTTGAGTTTTTATATAGGATTATCTACATGATCAAGTTGTATGAGTTCCTATTAGGGTTAGTAAAGTCCAAGATGTTGTTCTTTTAATTGTACAGAAAACACCACTAATACATGATGTTAAACGTCATTTTTGATGTCTATTACATGATGTAAGATTATACTTTTATATGTCCCTTTCCTGAGTGGAACACTACATTAGGTGTTGGTCTCCTCACCACCCCTCTATTTAAGAACTAAATGTGTATTAATTCTCCCATTGATGAGATATGTAGCGATGACTAGGTCTTATATCCTAGTAATACTATAAATAAAAATTCCTACACTCTTCAAATTATGATCCATATCTAAATAGGATTGACATGTAGGATTTATCACCATGATCATGAGTTGAATTCAAATAAAAATGCCCCTCTCCAAAAAATAATTCTTTCAATTTGTGGAATCTAATCTATAACAACACATACCTTGATTATTGACTTGAATATATATGTAGAGACACATATTTAACATCCTGGTCCGGCTTCAATATAAAAAAATCTCCCACCCATTGATTTGGTCAGACATGCATATGAATCTTTTTCCCCATTCTTTCGTGATTTTAAAATGAAATTATCCTTCGATACTCAGGAACCATACTTGAGGAAAAAAAATCATTGTGTCTAGGGAAATTAGGATATCCATAAACATTACCCAAAAATCTATAACATAATTTGTTATACTATAGGATGCCACTTCTAGACAATACATTGAAACTCCCACTTCTTGATTATTAAAAATTGTTCAAATATTTCTTGTCAACCAAAGGACTATTTTTTCAGAAGATAAACATATTCTATCTCAATAATCCTTATAAACATTATGCAGGAAAAATATTTTGAATGTCTATGATCATTCCATGTATACTTCTCTGAGATCACATTTTAGATCTGGATTCTCCTAGAATATAGCTTATAACATTCTCTATTCATGCCTAATGGATGAAGGAAAATTATTGATCAGATCATAATGATGTGTCAAATAAGTAATATCTTTGTCAAATTTAAATGACCATAAATGTTTTCCCTCAATTTCCATTCCATAAGACATTCGACTACATTATCCATTTCTTCATCACCAGATATTTTAATACATGATGCTTCAACCATCATTATAGAGGTTCATTTTTTATGTCCATTATCCATTAAATCACCGTGAATAACTAAAAATGACATAAAAATCATTCAATAATGATAAATATCAAATCCAAGATCCTCTATTCCATGACCACCTTCTATAGAAACCAAAACATTTATGCTCCTCCATTCATGGAAACAACCTCGATCTGGGTGAGGAGTTTTTAATTTCTTCAAGGACCCTTCTATTTCAATTCAATGGATGAAATGGGATTACCCACATATTTATGTACAAATATAATTTTTTTATGGATTCCTCGGTCATATAATGTGTTAATCGAGATCTTTCCTCCATTCTCGGACACCTTCCTTTCACAAACCACACTCTTTGGTTTTGAGAAATTGAAATCCTCATAAAATCCCAAAGCATCAGTAATTAAATGTATGATTCCATAGTATACATATGTTTTTAATATTCATTGATATTTCCTAGTATGTCTTTTCATATGTACTCCCCCCCATAGGGCCATTAAATGAGAGGCACTTTGATCCATAAGAGAAACCACTTCTATATCGGTAATCCCCAACAACGTCATATTGGAAAATTATTTTAAAACATGTTATGTGGTTACTCCTCATGTAATTTTACCACATAATTTCATTAAATGTATAAATTAAAAAATTACTAAAAACATCTTGTTATGTACCTTGAGATTGTTGGACCATTCTGCACCAGTAGACGACACTATAGTCATTACTCCTGTAACTCATGGCCAAAGATGTTCGACCTAAAACATAAGTATCATTAGTCTTTCTAGAAAAAATCTAAACTACCCAGGAAAAAATACATAGTACTCCCCATGTTTGAAAACCATAAAATGGAACATTGTGAAAGATTTGAGTATCATCACACTATATATTTACTCTATAGGGTTTATGGAAAAATTAACGAAAAAAATATAGAGGTATAAATATTCTTAGTTTGAAAACCCACAAAGGGGGACCTAAGAAAAAAATATCAGTCTCACTCACTTGGACTTCTTCACATATGAGATAGGAAAGAATTGGAAAATGATGCAAAGGACTAAAAATTTCAATGAATTTGATATGGTATTCCAATAACAATATAATAATTATTGGTAGGATTAATGGCCTATGAAAAAAATTAGATAACTCCCCTATTCATTTAATCTTAATTGAAACTCATTGACATAATCAAATTCAATAAAATTAATCATTTTTTGTGTTATGTTATAGACAAACTTTGGAAAAGAGAATATAAATATATTGTTTGGAATAAAATCATTTTCATATAGCATTCAAATTTAAAATGAACTTTTATATGATGGAGTCCCTCCACCATGATTTACAAGTTCTCCTCGACATAGTATTTAATGTACATGAATATTTAATCAGTTTTTATCTGTATATTTTTAAGACCATCCATTTTTATGGTGAAGACCTCCTCAACATGATGAATGTTCTCCTTCTCCGTAGTAATATAATCATTTCCTTATTATAATACCCTCTTCAAGGAATGATGGATTTCGAAAATATCTTCCTTCGTGTAATATAATCATTCATGAAGGAATACCATATAGATAAACATATAATTAAAGAAGTAATAATTATCATCCCCTTCCATGGCATGGATAATATTTGATTGGGATACATCATCTCTAAGATCGTCAAATAGGCCCACTATCAATGCCAAAATTCTGCTACGATCATTACACCTCTTCCTTTCAACAAATGATTAACTTCCCATCAAGGTGGATTATATGGTAATCAGATCTGTCATAACCAAAAATAGAAAATGTGGTTGGGATTTAGTTAATTAGTTATCACATATCAATGAGAGGCATATCTGAGATTAACATTCAAATATCATAGAAAATTAAATACCGTTTGGAATGAAATCCATCATATGCCGCCAATTTTGACATAGAACTATTTATAGAGGCAGATATGTATTAAAGGACTAATGATATCAATGAGTAGCCCTTTTCTCCCCCAATATAGTAATGTTTTTTCCTTCTATTTTTCCAATATTTTCATAGAGTCTCCTCCCTCATACATAGCCTCTGATGTCAATGGAACTAGATAATAGAGGGGGAAATTGTAAAAATTGGAGGAAAACACATATAAAATGTAGGTATATATTTAGAGAGATAATAATAATCACCCATTTAAGGGTAGAACACTCAATTTTATGTTTACTCTATATCTAAAAAATCTTTATCCAGAGAAATGGTGACTAGATAGGAAGTACTCATTTAATTTTTATTAGAATCCATGATAGAGGGTTCTAGATATTTCTACACATCATATACTATGACTAGTACCTCATCTATTAGATAAGGGTAAGTAATATTAGTTCCCTACCACTCAATGTCAATGGTAATGATATCAAAAAAAATTCAGGAATCGAGTATCCATGATTTGAAAATCAATCATAATGTTTGGTTGTTTGAAAATAAATAATCACATCCATAAAAATATTTATTAAATTATTCAAACTATTATCAAGGTCTATGAATATGAATATGTTTAATAATTTAATAAATATTCATATTGTGTTTTTACATTTCATTAATGAATGTACCATGACCTACAGTAGACTCACCCGTGATGAAACATGGGAATTCAGGTTCAAAACCCAAAAGAATATCCTCCGATGATGACCTAAGACACTGATCAACATCCCCTGAGACAACAGTTCGGTAAAAAAAATTCACTATAGGGTCCCACGATATATTTGTAAGATCTAAAATATCATAAGGATCTAAAGTCAATGATCAGTAAATGGATCCTTGTGATTCACATGTAAAATTTAATGTATACTCCTCTCTATATATAATAGCATGAGTATATGTGGCTTCATCTATGGGAACTTCTCCTTTAAAATGAATGGATTCACTATCACAAGTCTATGAGTCATATGTACATCAGGAGATCTAAAGGACTAAATGACATTATTTCCACCTACTATTTCACATACTCCTAACTGAAAAGTTTTCTAATTTATTTTTATTCACTAGATATGGTTAATAAACCTAAAAAATATTATCAAATACAAGCACTAATGGTAGAAAAGTTCCCACTCCCTATCCTTTTACATTATGCTTTGACTAGGAGATAACTCTCACATGAATGAGTAGGCCACTCAACCACAATCAGGGTGCCAGTTTAAGTGTATTTTAGGATGGGTAGATCTAGTGAAAATACATTCTGTAATTCAATGTGGATATTTATTATCAATCAATCTACTTACTATAATTATTTTTGATTTAATAGAAAAAATAATCTTATGTCACATGAATCAAATTGTTCATCCCATTCATCATCATATTGGTTAGATATTCCCTTCAGTAGAACCTCGAGCTAGAATATTAGTTATATGCTTTTTGGTTGGTATCCAATATTTGGATTCATTCACCAATATCTCCATCTCGCAAATATATTTCACCACCTAGGAACAATTGGTTTTTGTGTGAATATCTGAGGGCGCTTGAATATCTCCAAGCCATGGGTTATGTGTGCAAACTTATAGAAATAACCATAAATATATAATTTCATAGGCACATCTTTCCATGCGTGAATTTTGATGGTATACATATAATATGATCTTAATGTATCCACCAATGATTATGATTAGAGAAATTTTTATTTTAAGGTCATTTTGGGCCTCTTGACTATTGAAAGATACTAGGAAAATAGAGCTCGAGTCTCCTCTCTATGATGAAAACTAGACCACCTCAGCTCAGAAGATGTGGTATTTTCAACTCTATCCTACTTGCTACCACATATATGATATTTTTTTGAAAAACATAAAGAATAAATATCCTCACCCAGAGGATAGGCCTTCTTTTATTGATTTCTATATCTAACCATCTTTGTATCCTCAAATTAGGGGATGCTTGTTATTCATGGCACTTGATGGTAGGAATAAGTCATGGTCTTTGAATACCAAGAGTTTAACCTAATGGATACACTTTTTGGAGGTTTCTTTATCGACACTTGGGATATATCCATGGCCACGAGGATTCATAATTTTCAGTCCACCATTGTATGTTTCTCAAATTAAATATTTGGGGTGGAGATAGTATGTTGTAGTGGATAGTTGAATTGGTTGAAAAATCAATATTGATCAAATGATTCATATACGATGTCTCTTTCAATAAGTGTGTTCATTACACTATCTCTAAATGAAATCATGCATGAAATCATAGCATCAACACCATGTACATTATCAACAAACACTCCTATAGATGTATCACCATTCAGAAAGAAGTTAATCCCTCCCAGTACATTCTAAATTTTCATCACTTCTCCAATTTTTAGAAATAAAGAAGAATACTATAAATATACTGAATGATTGAATTAAACAAACCTTCAAGGACATCAGTTCCAATTATCATGGAATAAGAACTAAAATGTTCCACAATCCACACCCATTTAACATGAAATGAAATTGTTTTTATAGGGGGTCTCCCCTAAATATTCATACAACGATGACAAGAAAATATTTACTAGGAACAGGTAATCCAGACTTATGTTCTACACTTTTTATAGTTTGGATGCTATGAAAAATGTTATCATCCTCATAGTTCCATTATATTCGTTGATCAGTAGCAGATAGATTTTATAACACATGCTAGGAATCCATACATGTGGGTATTTTTTGGAACATTAGACATGAATGTATATCCCCACTGGTCATAATGGATTTACCATAACATAGGAAAATATTTTCAATGGATTCCCTACTTATCCAATGAAGGGAATCCAATTGGGAAATGGATGTCATGACATTTTCCCACTCAACTTGAGGAGGGCCTTCATCCATGCTATAGAATGGATTCCTCTATTTGTGAATGTTTATTACTTCTATATATTCAAGGATTACACTAATAGCTAATATTCCAAAGACAGTATCCTTTTAAATTCATCTCACGATGATTTCAGTGGGATGAATTCATCATACATTTCCATAATAATGGGTCCTCCTATGATCTTGTTGACATCCCATTAGATAATTCGAAATTCATCATGTGTTAGATGGAAGGTAATAATCATAAGACTCACTAGCTAAACATATCTAGATGATGTATGGATTCATTTATGAGTATGTATTTTCAAACCATACAGCTTCGTAGATCCTGATCTTTTTTAGATCGGTCTTAAATTCTATTTAGATTGGGACCACCCAATATTTCCACTTCCACTCAATCTTCACTCCCCCTCTAGAGAGGGTTTCATAATCCTACTTCCATCATTTTGATAGATTAATATTCCAAGAACATAATATTTCCTCTTATTAGTGAGGTTTTGATTCTAGAGTGTGAGGATTCAAATATGGGGAACATTAGAAGTTGTCTATGATGCCGGTAGAGGGTATTATTCCTTAATTGATAAATTAATTTTTGGAAGAGGTGTTTTCAGTGGTACAATTAGTGTACTCCACAAACCAAGACATTAGAAAATAACTCTGAGACTTTGGAATTAATGCATGTCATAATAGAATAGGTTTAACAACCGGTAGTTGACACCTTAGAGGATACTCATGTAGATATATCTTTGATTATTCTCATAACTAAAGAAGGGTGGATTTAAACATATCATATTAATTTCACTCAAAACTTTTGAGAATCTCTCTAATACTAGTGGAAGCTTGATCATCATAATTCATTTGAGTTTCTATTGAAAATTTACAAAAGTGGTCCAAAGGACGTTTCATTCATGTTACATCCATAGTTAATAGTTCTCGTATAATAGATATAATTAAAAAGTGGAGTGGCCCTATACAGATCACTCTGTCAAGTAGCCTTTCGTAGTTCACTGACTCACGTGGACTCACATAGGACACTCACTCATATGACATTGCACAAGTCACTCCCTCAAGCGACCCTCTACATGTCACTCGCTCATGTGACCTCGTGTAGGCCACTCGATCACGTGGCCACACATACATATCAATTTTATGTTAGAAGAGAGTCTTGTATAAGTAACATGATTAAATCTTCATTTTATACATATGTGAGGAGATAAACATGAGTTATGAGGATGAACTCTCATAATAGCTGACCCTATTTATAGAATCATTTTCAATTGTTTGATAGACCTATGGGGGAAACCTACGGAGAAGACCTGCACATATGACCAATATGACTGAATCATGTGGGTGACCATTATGATGGACCTATATATTGGACAACTAGATTTGATATATAATATCTCTCTATTTCAAAAAATAATCCACGTATAAGGATAACCTAATGGTATAAAAGAGCCTTGAAATCCATGAGTGAAGTAATCATCATCATCTATATTTTTTCTCAAACATAGGATCAGACCCTATTCTTCCCAATATATCCAAACATGTGAGGGGGGGATGATGAAATAATCTTTTTAGATGCAGTTAAAAGGATTAAATGGATGACACTTACAGTAGTAAAGGAGTGAGTTTGAGTTAAGGAACTCACCTTGGTTAACCTACATCCACCCTACCAATATTCCAAGAGGCTCGTGTAGGCCCTACCTGCATGGGAGAGAAGGGGAAACCACAGATATGCAAGGAATCTTTGTGATACACTTATGAACTTTACATGCATGAGTTTACCCCTTCAACCAAGGTCCTGAGTTTTCATATAAATTGTACCCCTTTCCTTCCTATTCAACAGGAATAAATGTTGAAGAGAAATCTTGATTCACTACTTGGACAAGTCTCTCACCTAAGTCATCCAAACTGTTAAGTAGTGTTTTAATCCTACAAAAGAAGTGGAAAAGGCATTAAATAATAGATTAATCCCCCTCATGTTTTATAATACTACAAACATTTGGAGGAAACAACCGTGTGAAACTAAAAAGGAAAATGATCGTTCAATAATTAAAAACACAATACTCAATCATCCAAAGACACCTGAGAACCCATGGATCCTTGAGTGACACCTCACATAAGTTATTATTCCCATGTTTTCTATCACATAAAGGAATCTTTATCTCACCCATGTCTACCCAACATTGGACCTTTTATGCTCACCAAGATCTCACCTACGAGAAGTACCATTATCTAACCCAAGCCTACCATAGGTGAGTATCCATATATCCTCCAATGACACACCAAAGTGAGATATCCTTTGATCTCCATTTTCATACCCCCAACTGTAGGGTACCTATTACCATTGATCCCTTGTCCAATGTGGGCCAAGATGAGGCCACCCCCAAAGCCTCTAGGTACGATTGATAATATCATAGGTCACATTAGTATGACCTCCTGAGTGTACATTATTGTGGTAATAGAGGTCCTATATTTATCCAACCTAATAGGTGGAATCATTATAGTGTTATAAATTGTAAATTTTTGTTCTATGGATGATCTCCACCTTACGGATAATGGTAGGACCTCATGGTTGAAAATAAAAGAGGATATAGACACATCAGAGCCTTGTCCCTCTCCCTAGCTCCCCCACCATGCCATATCTCTCATCTACTAGGAGATAAGGATTAAATTTTACCCTAGGGGATCCCTCTGAGAGAAAAAACCTAATCTCCCTTTCGATGTCTTCCCACAAATCCTATAGGCATATCCTTTTCGACAAGTTAATTTTGGAGATTGTGTGGTTTTCCAAATCATTCACATCCTCTTATTTCTCACACTAAGCATGAGTCTAATGGTATTAGAGGTTAGTGATGATCATGATATCAACATGATAAAATACACATATTGATAGGGGGAAAATTTTCTAGATCTCCCTCTTTCCTTCCCTTAGGACTCCTCTTATCCACTCCTCCACAGAGGTGTTTACCACATGCACCACCCAAAGCTGAAAATGTAGTGAATATGAAATCCTTAATGTTGGAATCGCCATTTGGAATGACATACCTATAACAGTAGAGATTCATTTTTAGATATTTCTCCACAATTCCATGAACATCATATATAGTTGTAATACCCAACTTTATGAACTATGTGGGATTTGAGACCTATCCAAACAAGATAAGTTGCATGAATCCCAGAAGTTCAAACCCAATGCATAATATTCACCCTAATAGTTTATGGTTGATATTTTATATTGGATCATATTTAGCATTTTATGCCACATTCCATCCATATCCCATGTGGGGATTCAACATAAATCTCACACCATCCTTGAATTGAAACCTTTATCCTAGAAATCAGTTCCCCATGATGATAAAATGCATGACTTTTTCCACCTAACATGACCTTAAAAGGAATGATGTGTCCCGTTAAGTGGAACCAAACTATGTGGGTTGTGATTTCAATAAAAATTATACATAGTAATAACATATCATGGGCCCATTCCTGGAATCCACACAACTCCCATCTCCATAGTTGTTGATAAACTCTAGACAAACCTACTGTCTTTATTAAAACCAACATCATGATAATAAATGGCATAAGGATATCTAATACATTTATAAATGAAACCATTGATAGAGAACAATGGATACATAAAGTCCCCATTAATGGAGCACCTAAAAAATACATATGATTATAAATCTAATATATTATTAATTTAGTAGAGACACATTTTATGTTTTTTGATCTAATAAAATATTCTTGAATGTGATTTTATTCTATAAGAGAGTCCCATAGTAGGAAATAATTCCCACTGCAAAGGATCGTTGAGCCTGACCTCCCATCATATCAACCAATATGACCCCACATTAATTTTTTGAAGAATTTGAAAATTAAAAAATAATTTTAGAATGTCAGTTAGTAAAAATATTCAATAAGGTAAACATAGGGTGTTTCTTGTTCTATGAATAAACCACATTTGAATCCCCCTAAGGATGTGGAAATTTTGGGACTACTATGTAAGGTCATGTCAGGACCACTATAAAATTCCATTCCAACTCAATTTTGTTTTTGTTGAAACAAATAGTTCATATAAACATAATTAAGTAGAATTATATAACATTAAAGTGGTAAAAAGTGTGTTAGATATAGAATGTTCAAAACCCAATGAAAATGGTGCGTTAGAAATATCCCTTACATTGATCCTATTTTTCACACAAATTATTTATATTTGTTAATAATTAATAAATGGTAATAATTTAATTGATAAATAATGTTTTCTATTTTATCATTTCTTTTATTTTATTTTATTTAATTTCATGTCCAATTACATAACCCATTATTTTCATGTAGGTTGATTCAATGATAAACAACACATTTTACAAAAATAACATTAGTAAATTGAAAATTATCAAAGAGATTATTATTTATTCATATTTGGTATGGTAATCATGATATGCTTTTGATTTTTATAATTAAATTATACTTTTTAAACCTACCATTAAATATCATTTTTATAAATTAACTATGTGATGATCTGGTAGAGGATAGGTTGTAGGTACACATGGGTATCATTTCTATTTCATGAAAATCATGATGAAAATAAAATAAGTGTTATATTAAAATTAAATAAAGATCATTATACTATAAATATAATGTTATTTCTTTAAATATAATTACATATACTACCATTTTATGTTGTAATAAAAATTATTCATATCGTTTCACGAGGTTATACATCGTACAAAAAAGAAAATATCATTTATTCAATTGATGGTAAATTCAATAAAGTGTGTGGTAAATTCAATTTAAATAAAATTTAATATTTAATTTTTATAATACATTAAAATAAAATTAATCCTCATTACCTTCAATTTAAATCATTTTCTAAAAACGAATCTGATCACTTCATGTGGCTATAGTCCAAACTACACTTGAGTGATGTTATCGTATTCTCAACGATATAAAATATTAGAAGGTATATATGATATTATAATTATAAAACAATTATTATATCAAAAATAGAATATATATAAACAATAGATATGTAATTTTACCAATCTATAAGAAGTGGGGATGGAAAAACAATTCCATCGGTTCGCGAGACGGAAATCCATCGTACACATGATCAACGAATTTGTTTCCCATGTGAGGTATGAGTAGGTGTTACATAACAACATCACTGTATATGGAAGATAATGGGGATAATCAATCATTATTTTTTTAAAAATAATTTAAGGGTGTGTAAGGATAAATAAAATAAAACCCTCATTTTATAGTTATCGTCTGTTCTTCTGAAAACATCTTTTATTTGTCACCAAAAGACCTCGTAGGATCGCTTCCTAACCAAAAAATGATTATAGGCTGAGGTGATAAAAATAAGGAATTTATTTGGGAAGGTAAGTTTGAAAACAATTAGATTTGTATGTGTAAATTGGATAGTATAGGATTGACCTTTTATATGTGGGGGAGATAACACACTTGGAATATTTCAAAAGAATGAATTCCACCCATGTTTATATCATTCGATAAGCCCTAAAAAATAGACTATTTTCTAAACAAAGAAGAGATAATGTATAAATATTTCCATAATATAGTAATTAAAAAAGTTCTCAGTCATTCATTACTCAAATATTTTTATTTTATTCTCTGATAATCTTCTTTTTAAATTAACCATATAGAATAAGTTTACACTATTTTCACTATTCATTATGGTAAAAAATTATGTTCAGAATAATAGATAATATAACACCCCATGTTTTTATAAAATATTTCTTTTAAATAAATTTAAATTATTTTATGGCTTGCATTGTATGATACAACTTGTTTATCTTTCTTTATATACAACCCCATGAAAATTTTCTTCAACATGTAAAACTATGTTTGGCTTGTAACACCTGTAACACTATGTTTGGATCATGTAACATCTAATACCATGTTTCATTGATATTTTTTTTAAAAATATTCTTGATTTTTATTTAACTATAACACACTATTAATGTTATCATTTAAAATTTGATTTTTATCGCCTAGTTGTGGGAATTTGATGAATGAATAATATTAAATAACACATGAAAATATTTCATTTTCACAATTTTATTACTTATCTATAGATTTCGAATAAAATAAAAATTATTTAGAAGAAAAAGAAATGTTTTTTGAAACTAGTATCTTTTCTGAATGGCGAGTTAATCATTTTTGGATCACATATTTAAAATTAAATTTTACAAATGTTCTAAAATTTATTGGAAAAAATAATCCTTATTTTAGAAATAGGAACATAAAAATTATCTTAGGATGAATTTTTTCATATTTGTTCTGATAAGATTCCTTTTAGATGAATAGTTAAATGTTCTGAATTTTAATTGAAAACTACCTTTTCATTTTAATAATTTATAATGTAAACCTATGATTTAAATTGGTTTCAATGTAAAATTAGGTAAATTTTATATCAAATATTAAAATTTGGGTAATAATAATCAAATTTATAATGAAATTGGATATTAAACATTATAATCATTTGAAAATTATCACTTTAAAAACACGTTTTCCCATCAATCATGTGGGATTATTGTTAAATTAATTTATTATATTTCCATGATTTGAATTTGGTAAAACGGATTCTAAATTTTGAAAAAGAAAACATTACAATGTAAAATAATGTGAACATATGTTTTCACCACAATTATTAGTGAAAAATAGATTAAATGAATTAAAATGGTTAAATAAAAAATCAAGTTTACGTTGTTGATAAATTTATAATAGAAGGAATTAGAATTACACAAAACATGTCAAAATTCCATTTTCTAGATATATTTTGATCATTGTAACCCATTAATAAAATTTAAGTGTTTTGGGACACTTTTCCAGAAAAGTGACTAATAAAATAAGTTATGTAAAGAAGGATGATTTTTTTACCTTTCTTCAATTTATTTTGGATTAATATTTAATGTGGTTAAAACACTACATAATTTCATTTATAATTATTATTATAGAATATAAATGATTTTTTGTTGGCATGATAATTTATTTAAATTTTTAGATATAATATAATTAAATTAAATGCCTACGTAATGGCAATTCAAGAATAATTTAGTTAATAATTCAATAAATAAAATTATACTAACAACAAAAAAAGTGATGAAAATTTAAATAATTATTTTGTTAAAAAAAATCAATTAATATTTCATTTTAAATAGTTGTGAATGAAAGTTATTTTATTTCCATTATTTTCTTGATATTTTTTAAATGTAAATGAATTTAATAATTTCAAAATTGAAATTAATGTCAGTTTTTAATAAATGATATTTTCTTAGTTAAATTAAAATTATAAATATTACTATCTTTTTAAACATTATTTTTAAATGTTAATTAATATAATTTATGGAATATTCATGAGAAAAACATTCTATTTTAATGACTATATTTATCATAAAATAGAAAAAAACTAGATTAGCATTGTCACAATTAATGCGGTATATTTTTCCGTTTTGTGTGCTTGTGTTAATGTTAATTTCCAAACCACGTATAATAAATAATTTATTTAGTATATTTAATATTTATATTTTTGGATAAATAATTAACAAATAAGGACCATTAAACATCATACATTAATAATGAACTTCTTATGTTAGGAAACTAGTCAATATAACGAAAAATAAAAATTGTAAAATAAGGAAACATAATAGTTAAGGAAATAAACTTTTTAAAAAATATATGTTAGAGGTGAAGATCAACCATATAATACCGAAAAACCATTAATTATCTATATTTTCTCATTTTTAGGAATGATTAACCTCCCAATAGTAAATAGATTTGACGATTTACTAGAATGATACTATTATTTAATGATATTAAGGTACTCACTCTCCCCACATCTTCGCACCTAAAATGGAATTATTCTCATACATGATCTATCCAAATATCCTCCCAACCTCCCTCCCATAAATCTAAATTCCCTATTCTAGTCTAAAAGAAAACCATTCGAGGATTTATTGCAATATTAAGGTGGACTCTCGATGAAGAGTTAATGTTCTTGTAAAAGCGTTTTTATTTTATTTCCTTCTCCACCCTATTAAAAAACATTATCATGAATATATAATAAAATAATTATCATAAATATAATTGTATGTTTTATTTTAGTTTTATGTCCCAAAAATAGACACACTTCCATCAACTGGTTTACAAAATCATCGTTCCTGCGTATGGAATACTACCTCGTCGCAAACTGTTCACATTTATTTTTTCATTAACAACATTAAAGGATGAAAATAATGAGAGAAATAATATTTATATATGGTATCTATTATATTTATAATATTCATTATCTTATAGAATTATTATATTGCACAAACCATCATCTATTCCATTTTTTGTAATAAGATAATGTTGTTAATGTGTACAACAGACTACCGCCTCGTGAAACGATGTTGATTCATTGAAGATTTACATGAATTGTATTAATTATGGGTCTAATAAACATATGAGATATATATGAAATAATATTTCCACCCAAACTATAATATATATATATATATCATTTTCTGTATTTCATTTAGTATGATAAGAAAATAGAATCAATGTTAATGCGTACATACAATATACCATCTCCATAAACGATGTATTTAATTTCTTATAACTAAATTTTATGGGTTCCTATAAATACATATACAATAAATATATATGATATCTATATCAAGGATAAAAGTATATTAATTACTAAATCTTGATAAATGTATTTAGACCAGAAATAATAATTCAAAACAAATATGAAAAACAAATTGTTAATTTCCCAAAACATAACATCAACAAGTTATTATTAATAAGAAGGTAGTAAGGATTCATAATGAAATAATATATGGTATGATACATATGTATATGGTTCTATCATATATGTATAAAAAATATATTTATTATACTGGTTTTTAGAATTCATATGAGGAATTCCGGGCTAATGCTAATGTATTTATATTTCACCTTATAATTTTGTGATACACAGACTATAATCAGCACCTCTTTCTCTTATGTGGTTTATTTAGTTAAAATTAATGTATTGAATTATTATTATACTAATTATTTTAATGGTATATCCATTTCAAAATAACTCTTTCAGGGGGTTTACGGTTCAAATGTTTCCAAAATAGAAAATTATTTTTGTCTCATTTTTACTTGTATGGGAGGAAGGTTATGATATGAAGTTATTCATTAAATACGTTTTTACTGCACATTTGACATGTCATATAATGAATATATTTATTTTAATTATAAATAAATTTTATTCTTTCATGGGGATTATTATTCAAATTTGATAATGCTGTAAGATTTTATTGCTATAATTTCATTGTTTATTGGGATAGTTTATGAGTATGCTTCCATTGATGAAATATTATGATCAATTTATCATGCGGTTTCATATATATTGTTATTTTTGGTTCGTAATGGTGTATTCATGTAATGGTACCATATTTATTCTTCATGTTACAGAATATAATTATGAAATTGTTTTTAAGAAAATATAATATTATTTCAATATTTAATTGGATATTTTTTTCTTTTAAAACCATATTTTATAAAAATTCTTTAATTTTTTTTAAAAAGGCCTTTCCATATCATAATCAAGGAAAATTATATTTATATTTTTTTATATTGTAATATGTTTTTAAAATTGTTTCAAAATATAATTATAAATTTTTTAATGGTTTTTTTAAAGATAAAGGATTTCAAAATGTTTAATGTTTTAAAATTTATTTTCAAGGAAGAAAGGAAATTTTGATAATGAAATGTTTTAAATGATTTTTAAATAATAACTAATTTGTTTTTAATGTTTTTTTCAATGAAAATTAATTTGAAAATGTTTTATGATTAAAAAAAGGTTTCAAGGAAAAATTATTTTCCTTACAAACTTCTACATGGGATCTTTCAAAATCCTTTTCCATCTAATAATAAATCCTTTAATATATATTATTATATACTTAGAATATGATATAAGGATACCATTATTATTCCTTATTTTAATGTTTTAAGTTTAAGATGTTATTGATTAATGAAATCAATTTCTCTTCCATGGGTTATGAAATGATAAAATGCTTGTGAATCACTCTTATTTTCATGGGTTATGTTATGATAAAGTGATTATGAATCATGGATATTTTTCACAGGTTTTGAAATAATGAAATTTTTATGATATTAATTTCATTTCATTTTTTTTGTTATAATTAATATTTATAATCCTATATAACACATAAATATGGTTTTTATTACTTGATAGGTCAAAAATATATCTCCCTTAAATGCATTGGGTAAAGAATTATATGTCATGAGATAAACAAGGCATAAAAAGGGGGTGAACCAGGTTCACAAAGACATGGTTGGAATTAAGAGTGATCCTAATTCAGAAAATAAATTTCTCCACTATGATGTATTGGGTAGTAAATATATTACACTATAGGAAAATATTTCCCATTGGGGATGGTGGTGTGTTCCTCATAGAAGGATAGTTGTATATGCACCCTTGTTTTCATACATTAATATTAAAAAACTTTTAAGGAATAATTAATACATTACACAAATAGCCTCCCAAAGACCGTATGAGATTATTGCCTTTTGAAATATGGAAAACAATCTCTTAACTCATTGAAATAACTTTGATTATTCCCACAATGATCTTCTCCTATGTAATTTTATTTACAAACCTTTCATCAAAACCAAGGGAAAGAAAACATAAGAATTGAGTGATCCTGAATAATTAATATGGGTAATTAATTGAAATACATAATTATAACATGAACATAAGGGTACAAAAACATGATCGTATCATTATAAGATCCTTCCTCCTATATCAAATATCCTAAACATGAATCATGGCATAAATATTTGTAGTTCATAATATTGAAATCATATGATAATTAGGAACATAAGACATTAAATCATAACCTACGAAAAAGACATTGAATTATTGACTGCACATAAATGTATAACATCATGAACATGCATAAATAGATACAGGTTCACTTATTAATTTAAGGACATGAAATGAAGCCCTCGTATGTGCTTATGGACATGAAACCAGGTCCACTAAAAGTGTTGTGAACATGAAATAAGGCTCATTTATAAAATTGTTAACATGTATTCAAGTTCACTCATAATATATGTACATGAAAATAGGTTCATTAATAACACTATGAACATATAATGAGGTTCACACATTACATCATGAACAAATAATATGGTAAACTCATAACATTAGGAACATGTAATCAGGTTCACATGTAAAATTATGGACATATAACTAGGTCTGTGAATTACATTTTGAATATGTATTCTATTTCATTCATAACATTTATACACATGATTCGTCCATTTTTACCCAATATATTCGATGAAGATTTATATACCAACCATAGCATAATAACTCAAACATACATGTGCCGCAAGATTATAAAACATCTTTCATATACTGAACCATAAAAGGATATCACATTATAACCCTTGAAATTATGCGGGTATCATTAAAATTTAATAAAATAATAATATATAGAATATATATAGGATTCGTAATCATTTCATAGTAGAATAACCCATTAAAAAGAGAGGTTTTATTAAACATTTTTCATGGTATAACCCATTGAAGAGAAATTGGTTTCCTATGAATATATCTCGTGGATGAGTAATGGGTTTCATAATCATTTAACTCATGTAATTGTATTGGGTTTCATAAACATATAACAAGTGATTGAGAAATGGGTTTTCATAAACATCACCGCATAAAAAAATCAACTCAAAGAAAATATATGGATGGATCTATTGGAAAATTTCCTACAATGGAATGAGTAACATAAATGAATTTCATCCTATATGGAAAATAAATATGGGAAATCCTTTAAAAATATTAATTTAGGAAATTGCCCATTCACCTTTGAAAATATATTTTTAAAACCTAAATCATTTTGAAAAAAAGTCATTTAAAATACATTGATAATAAAGAAAGATGTCTTGAATTCATTTTTAAGACATTTTCTATAAAAACCGATAAAATAATCTTGAAAACCATTTTTAAAACCATTTTACATTAAAATATACAAAAAATTATAAAAAAATAGAAAATAGTTTTCATTAAAAGTAGTTTTAAAACATATAAAACAATCTTTGAGATCATTGAATAAATTTTCTATGAAAACAACCATTTTGAGAAAATATAATGGTTGTTTTGATAATCATTTCAATCAGTTTTAAATATTAACAATTCATGAAATGATTTTCCATTAAAACCATCTTTAAAAAAAAATGTTAAGAATTTTTTGAAAATAATTACATTTAAATAAACAAAGGGATTTTTAGTATTTTAAAGGAAGGTTCATGGGAATGACAGTCATGTTGGTAGGTAAATTTGTACATTCAAAGCATTCCATTTTCACTATAAAATGTATAGAAAAGTTCATCGACTAAAAAATGAAAATACAATTCATTTTAAGAAACCCTATTGATTAAATGGTAAAACATAGGTAAAAATTTCATTTCATTATCATAGGATAATAGTATAATTTTTTTTGGAATCCTTCTTCTGACTCTTTCATTGAGGCGTGAATCCATCTGTTGGAGGACATGCAACTATTTCCCCACATTTCTACATTCCAAAGTTGGGCTGCATCTCTCACTTATTCAGGGACGTTTTCTCCATGATCGAAACGGGATGAGGGGATATTGGTTCCTCCCTCCATGGATTCCTCCTCATAAATCCTTAGCTAGTCTGGGTCTCCCTCATAGGCTTAAGATGTTTTTCGTGAGACACTTCTCTATGCCATGTCTTCATGGACGCTAGTTAATTAACGTTCTTCTATCAACACATTCAAAGGGGTCCAACCAGGGATGCAACCTTTTGTCAGGGGAGTAGTCACATTGGACATCGGAGGAATGTTAGGATGCTAGAACACATATTCATCTCGGTTTCTTCCACTTATGATAGGGATTCTTGATGGCATGGATGCCCGACGCATACCACATCAAATGTGGGAAATTTTATGCCATAGTCATTTGTCTGATGTTTTCATCAGTTTCCCATGATTAACACGAGTTATTCCATTATTATAACATCTAATGAAGACAGATCATACTGATCGAAACATTTATGGGAGTGGATCTAATGGGTGAAACCCCAGGAGTGATCGCTAATGCTGGGGGATAACACGAGGTTAGTTGCTCGATTACTGCAGTGAGAAAGTGGGTGACATGATCTCGTTGGGATGTGGTGGCCTGGGTAAGAATCAGGATGTATATTGATTGTTGAGGGTGGATGGAGAGTGGGATGAATCCGAACCAATGGGGATAGGGAAGTTGGGATTGATCCTCGAAGATACTTCATATGTATCCATGTGGTAGATATTCGAAGTCCACTAAGTTTAGGATGGGGTATAGAATCAGGTCGTACATATAAAATTACTAACCGAAGATATATTGGGGCTTATGCACGGTTAGAGGCCAGAGAGTCGATCTGACACCCGGGGGGTGGACCAGAGATGTGGGTCCCAATGTAGGGGAATACAATGGATTACCATTGATTTCAGACTACAATGGATTACCGCTATATGGGCCTAAAACGGCTTACCACTCATTGGGGATGACAATGGATTTCCATCTATTGGGGAACACAACGATTTACCATCAATTGGGAAACATGAGGCCTTACGGTCGATTAGGGAACATGAAGGCTTATCGTCGATTGGGGAACACAATAGATTACCGTTGTTAGGGAACGCGATGGCTTTCGGTTGATTGGGTAACATGAAAACTTACCCTCGATTGGGGAACACGATGACTTGCCGTCGATTGGGGAACACAATGACTTGTCGTCCATTGGGGAACACAATGAATTACCATCGATTGGGTAACACAACGTCTTACCGTTGGTTGTGGAAAATTATGGCTTACCATCGATTAGGGTTGCACCTCAGGGATGTTTCCTATGTACCCTATCTAGGAGAAAATGATCAATGCCCACATAGTTTGAGTAGATACATTTTAACATCTTGTCGGTAAAAATGGGC
The DNA here is from genome assembly GCA_963277665.1 of Viscum album. Taxonomy (NCBI): domain Eukaryota; kingdom Viridiplantae; phylum Streptophyta; class Magnoliopsida; order Santalales; family Viscaceae; genus Viscum; species Viscum album. Next base: position 1,810,950,785 of record OY728129.1, on the reverse strand, counting down.
ATGTAGTTTAATGTTATGTGGGTTGAAGGTGAACTGACATGGATGTGTTCGGACAAGTGTGTGTTGCGTATGAACCATAGGGAGTTTTCATATGAACCTTCCCTATGATACAAGGATCAAAGTCCACATAGTTTGGAAGGGGTGTAGTTTAACATCTTTAGAGACAAAGTTGAACCGAAGTGAAGGGGTCAGGAAAAGTCTGTTTTGGGTTTGAATGTTAGAATGATTCATACATACCTTTCTCTGTCAAGGATCAAAGTCCACATAGTTCAGGATGGTTATGGGATTACATGCTAAGGTAGCCCAGGTAGAATTCCATGGTCAATGCTTATTCTCACCCCATGTGAGTCATGCTAGATTTGAGATACAAGAGGAATCTGTGACCGGATGATCATGTTATGAATGGTGCGTCTGCGGGAAGTTTAATGGTTCTTACACATGGTTAGCATCCCCGGAAAGGGTATAGTTTAATGTCTAGTGGGAAAATAGAGAACCGTCTTGAAGTGTTTGGGACAAGTAGGTGTGGGGTATGAACATCATAGAAGCTTCCTACGTAACTTTCTTTGGAAAGGATCATAGTACACATAGTTTGGGATGGTTTGAGGCTTACATGATAAGGCAACCTATGTAGAATTCCATGGTCAATGATTACTCAATTCTCATGTGAGTCATGATCAGTGTGAGAAACAAGAGGCATTAATGACTAGATGATCACCCTGCAAAAGGTGCGTCCATGGGAAGTGGAATGGGGTGTACACGTGGTTAGTGAACCAAAGAGAAAACAAGGGCTTATGCATGGTTAGCATCCTAGGGAGATGGATATTGGGACTTACTCCAAGATATAGGCTTAATGGTAAAAAATCCCAGAGGGAGAGGGAAGGGGTGACGAAGGTCATTTTGGCCCTCTATCTTCTATTCATTGGTACCGATGAAGAAAGGAGGAGCAGGGGTTCTACCAGCTACAAGAAAGGCTAGGGGATTACACTAGCATGGTTTCCCTTACCTGTGGATAGACACTGCTCCAAAAAAGAGGATCTCATTCCATGTGAGGATTATCTCACTCCCGTGGAGATGATCAGGTATAGATAATGCCCAATATGGGTCACATCGTGCATAGTTCACGGGGTGAAACCATTGTTTAATGTCATGTACTGAGGATGATGGTGCTTGGGAATTTATCATCCTGCAGCTTGGATGAGGTGGGTTCACTCTTCACCCCAATTACTTACATAACTGGAATGGTTTAAACCATGGTGAAGGGAAGGCAAAAAACTATCGTGTTGAGGGGGTGTTGTGGAGTGATCCACTGAGGGGGCCACGATAGCGTGGCCCTATGAAGAAGCAATTCCATTAGCGTGCCTATGAAAAAATCATAAAGCTAAGAAACTCAATTTAATGTACCTCCCAATGGACCTTGAAATTAATTCATACAAATCTGGAGGGTCGTGCAAGAAAAGGGTTTGCGAAGCAAATGGGTTTACAGGAAGGGACCTTATAAAGCTCTAGTGCTCCATTTAATGGAGGAACTTCACAAAGTGGAATGATTCGCGAAGTGGTGTGTCCTAGCCTGGGAATAGAGAATAGGTGAATATGGAGGGTACATCGTGATGATTAATGACTTTCATAGATTAGTACTGTGAAAAGACAGGGTACCTTGAAAATAATATCACTACGAAGAAATATGCTTCACGAAGCACAATGACCCCCCGTGAGCATGTGGTTCAAATGTGTATGGAGGTTACTTTGTGAATAATGAGTGTTTTGAAAAGAAACGAGTCCCCTTGAGGATCTCCCTCCTTCGTGGTGGCCCATGGGCTCCATGGAGGGCATCCCTACTGAAAGAGGGGTTTTGTAGGAGCTAAGGGAAGGGTACTTTGCATTGCTCAGGTACTTGGAAGAGCTCATTCTTCTCATGGATTAACAAAGAAGATATTGCTTCATGATTTGTGAGTGGAGATGGAGAAAGGTCAAAGTATCATTCCTTTAGGCTTGAGGGTAGACCAGAATTCAAAAGGTGAGGGGAAGTGTGAAGCAGGAACAGCTCGGTGCGAAGCCACATGGAGCCCCATGATGGGCCACAGATTGCATTAAGTTCATCGTAACTGTAGAGTCGGCCGTCAACCGCTCCTCGGTGTGGAGCTCAACTGGGTGCTCTGTGCGGCTCCCGCTAAATCTTCTATCGTGTTTGATGGGCTCAAGGAGATCGATTAGTCTACCTACATGGTATGAAGCCTCCATTCAAGTTCATCATAACTGCGGAACCTCTCACCTCTAGGTTCCACGACAACCGTGGTGCGGGGATCAGGCTTCACACCGACCGTCGTGCGGGGCTATACGAATGGGATTCACAAGGAAGCCCCTTTAGAGTTTGTTTTCTCTTTGTGATGATTTACCTCTTCCAATATTTTGGCTGCAAAAAATCATTCTTGAAAACATGGTTTTTGAAGGAATGCATATTTCCGATCGAGGAGGGAGGTAGAGTCAGAATTTCTTAAATACACATTCTTATTCACTGTATGTACCAAAGAGTGGAAAGGGTTCCAATAAATAAAGATATAATTAATATATATAGGATAATAAAATTAATGTGTTCTTCTGAGATATGGATCACAACATTGCATCAATTAGATCATAATCATGAAAAATCTCGATAAACGACAAGATTGGAAATATAAAAAGTTATTAATTTGGGATAATTGAATTAAAAAATGGAAATAATAACATTAAATAAATTTTAAAAGGTCATAAAAATTACAAGATTCCTAATATAAAATGTAAAAGGAAAAATGTACACCACATGGAATAATATAGATGTATTACATGACATGTGTCTCAAAGAAGAAAAATTGATAAAAAACAACGTTATCAATTTTGTGCCTTTTAGAACATAATACCCTTGAAAGAAATCCCATAAAATAGATAATTAAATACCCATATATTTATGTATAATAATCGTATAATACATTTATGGTAATTATGAAAATCTAAATAAATAAAATAGTCATGAATAAGGCATGAATCTCAAAAAAAATAATAAGTGTTATGAAATTCCCTTACCTTAAGTCTTGAATTTCATTGTACATGTTCAAGCCTCTTGTATAAAAAATATAATTTTATTAAAAATATAAAAAATTACCATATTAATATTTCTAATACCATATATTATTCACATATTACTTTATATTACCCATTTAATAACAATTTCATGTTGAATTAATGTTTCAGGCAATATCCACTCTGTTTTTTGCATGTTCCTTAATTTTTTATATCTTTGATCCTTAAAATTTTATTGCGGTATCAATAATGTAAATGATGATAAAAATTCCATGCATATTTTCAAATATGTTTGTTATATTAATCTATATAATATAGATTATTGAAATTGAATACACCATTCATAGAGATGGTAGACCATACGTATGCATGAATACTATTTTTATTTATTGTCAAATTGAATGAAAAATATAAAATGAAATATATATATATATAGTATTTTTATGTATATATATAATTATTATAGTAGAATTATTATTTCATATAAATCATATTTTTTCACTAAACCCATCCTTAATACATTCCATGTTGAGTGTGAATGAATCACATCACTTTGAGGAAAAGGTAGTATAGTCATCCACAAATGATGTTATCATATTTAAAAAAATTTAAAAGTATAATATTTTATGTTATAAAATAATTTAAAAATCATAAATAACTAATAAATTTTATATATATTATAAATGTATATTTTTCATCATAATTACCAACCATGAAAGGTGGTAATGTTAAAACAAACTACATTATTTCATGAGCTGGTAGTTCACCGTACCCATTAACGGTAAGTTAATTATCCATTAGATAATTTAGTGGAAAATATTTCTATAAAAAGATCAAAATATATTTAGGATACTTAAATTTTTATTTAATAATCAAATAATGTGATTTTATGTGGTATTGAAATGAAATAAAAGAAAGGATCAGGAGGAATGATGTTACCTCTAATTTGGGTAACGTCTTTGGGTTGCACCATAGGGCTTCATAGGATAACTTTCTTACCAAGGTCAGGCTTATAGGTTTCATTAAGGGGTTTTTCGGAGCTATTTTTAATGATATTATTTTTGACAAAAATTGTATTGATATGTTTGATGATGTGGGAGGAGAGGAGTCATTTTTTATGTGGAAGAGGAGTGACACTTTTGAAATTTTTGGGAATGGAAATTCCACCCAATTGTTTCAATTGAATGTGGATCTAATTAAAGTAAAAATTATATAAAATAGATTATATGGTCTATATATTTCCATAAATGTTTTTTTACAAGTTTATAGGTCATCTAGGATCTTAATATTAAATTTTAGTCCCTTTTTATTCTTTATTTCACCTTAGTCATTGAAATTTTTTATAAATGCTTTAAAAAAAATTTGATGAAAAACAAAGTTGAAATTATTATAAAATATAAATAATAATGATTCAAAATATGAAATTAGTTTTAACAAATTATAATCACAAAAGTCTAATAAATAAATTTCGATTTAATCCTTCACAAGTGATGAAAATGTGGATTTTTAAAATAAAATGTTCAAAATACTACTATATTTTTATAGTCAATTTCAAAAATAAATTTATTAAAATTACCTAAATTGTATTAATTTATAAAAAAATAATCTTACAGAAATTTAAAACTTATAGAAAATACAGTTTAATCATTTAAATAAACTTGATGAAAAAGTAGTAATGAATTAAATTTCATTATTTTCACTATTCATTAGAAATGAAACTTCATAGAAAACTACCAAAAATATATCATAAACTAAATTTTATGTTTTAATTTCAAAAATAATGCTTATTTAGATATATAAAAAATAAAAACATTCCAAAATTTATATTTAAAATAGCTTCTCAATTAAATGGTGGTAAAACATCTTTTATAAAAATATAGGTTTGTATGTGTATTGTTGTGTCTCTTCTCATCTTTTTCCTATAAAATAAATTTTACGAATATAAAAAAATGTTATTTAATATATAACATAAATATTTTATTAATATCATTCACTTATATTAATTAATTTAAATTATTATTATAAATATCCTTTCACACATAGACATTTTCTTTTATAAAATCATTGTGTTTATTTTAATTTGGTTTATATATTTATTTCTAATTAATTGGTATCCAATAAATTAAACTATATATTCTCTAATGTTATTTAATCATATAATTTTAATTTTAACATATAAGATGTATTTTATTATATAAAATAATTTTATTTTGTAAATATAATAAGATTTGGTAATACTCTATCATGTATGTTACACAAACCACTTAGGAAGGTCAGTGTTTCATGTAATGTAAGCTAATCTGAATGTTCAATGCAGATAATGCTAAAAATTTCATTTCATTTAGTGGTGTTTGAAATTATATTTTCATGTAACATAAGCCAAACACAGTTCTTTATGTAATTTAAAAAATATTCAGTATTTTGTGAAATGAAAAATATCAACTCGACTAAATTATTTTGAAACAAATTCACAAAATCTCATGGTGTCGCATTCCACCACGATTAAAATTATTTTCTCCCATGAAATTAATCCATGTTTCAAAGGATTAAAACTTGATAGTTATTTTCATATAAACCCACATCATAAAAATGAATACTAAAATGTCCTTTCAAAAAATGAATGGTGGTAACATAATGGTTACTCAAGGTAACGTATTCCAAGGTTTCTGCATAAGAGAACATATGTGGGAAGTGAAACATGGATATAGAGGAAAAGAGTAAATATTCATTGGGAGTGATTAAGGGCGTCAATCGAAAACAAGTGAATTATCAATGAAATTTTTAGGTTCTCAAAATCATAAATCACTGATAATTTAAAAGGTCATGAATCCCTTATCATCCATCGACCATGGGTTGAAGACCCAAAACCTTTCTAAACATGATAAGTTTTCACCTAAAAAACATGTTTTCCTTTTTAAATCCACATCTATATAATTTCAAAATCAGATGTGATGGATATCCTTGAAATAAATCCAATCACTATATATCCTCTTAACAGTGGTTTTCCATTTAACCTCAATACATAAATGATTTCTCTAATTTTTAATATTTACTTTTCATAAATGGTACAACTTATAACACTTTTGGAATTTAAAACTAAAAAAATTTAGATTGTTATAAAATAAGATTAACATCGATCCCTAATATAAAACAAAGTAGCTCTTGGTTGACACATTCCAAACATTTTAATACCCTGACCCAATATTTTCTGGAAACATGTTAATAACCCGAATTACCATAAACACTTTTTGAAAACATGCGTGCTTCTTTTCCCCAAATATTTCTTTATATGTTCCTTAAATACAAGACATTTTAAACTTCATCCATGATAAAATTAACTAGTTTGCAACATATCCTTAATGAGTTCAATGGTCTTCGATATTATCCAATTAACATAATCCAAATCAATCACCCATTGATCCCTGATAAACACAATTTTATATATATATCGAACAAACTAAGGGTTATCTACCCTCATTAAAAATATAAATATCCCATTAAATTAGTTTTCTATGTATTCATCACCATTCAAAATATCCCTTAAATCCATAATTATAAAATTATACTAAAAATACTTATATTTTTAATGATTCTTATAACATATTCTTTGAACTCGAAAACATAAATACATCAATCATCCATCATTATTCTAAACTATTACTCAAGATTCATCATCATATTTCCTAATAAAAATTTCTTATAATATGACATATCAATCAGGACATAAGGTTTATTAACTTCAATAAAATCATTCATCTTACATTTAATATAAAAAACACTAGAACAACCAGCCTTACCTTTAAGAAGTCATTTTTGATATCCTTATCTTTAGTAGTAAATCTAATTCTTTTACCACTTTCTAGGTTTTATTCTTGAAGTTCCCACAAAGGATATCTATTTGTATAATTTCTATGTTATCCAAATCTAAAATTTTAAATGTTAAATTAGTTCCTTATAGTTCCTACCATTGGCTGTGACCAGAAATAATAATTCAAGAAACACTTATCATAGAGATAACCCACACAATAATGAAAATCACATAAATTATGTTTAAATCATGACAAATACTTATATAATATTTGAAACCACTTGTTTATCCTTGGTTATTCATAGTCATCTTCTATTTAAATGCTTTATTATTGTTCAAAAATAGTTTATGTATTCCCATAGAATATCCCCCCAAGAGTGTCAAACCATGTGTGCAACAAGGTTGGTTGTCATGTCCCAGGTCATAGTGAGTCAGGCCCGATACACATTGTGATATTTGTTACCCCAAGGTATATTAGTGCTAGATGCAAATCCACTTGTAGTATCTAGACAGGGCTATACTTCTAGGAAACAACTCACTCTATCATTTACCAAAATTCAAGGATATTTTCCAATAAATTTCCTCATTCTTAACATTATCATTGGATACATCATTTAACATATACTTATAAATATTCTTCCGGATCTCACTAAATATTTTTCATATTTGTTTCCTAATAGTGACTAATCATTTGCTCAAGTAACAACTATAGTGACCCTCATTTTTCATGCAATAACATTACATCACATTTTTCGAAACACATAATACATTACAAAACTAGATTCCCAAAGTCCATATTAGTTTAGTTCCATTGGTAACGGGGAACAAAATTTTTATTCTCAATGAATTGTCATCAATGTGTCCCAAAAAGATTTTGTATCTTAGTAATTATACTTAAAAATCTTCATTCATAAGCTGGGGACATGAAACTTAATAAAAGAGTGAGCGTGAATGCTCTATAAGAGTATTTAAATTATATAATTCAGAATAACATGAACATTAGGGTTCCATAATGTGATAGAACTATTATAATATCATACCCAACATATCAAATATCATAATCAAGAATCCTAGAATTTAAATTAGACGTTCATAAGACATGAATCATAGGATAATTAGGAACATAAGACATGAAAAAATAACATATGAATAATATAGGGAATTGATTTGTACACATCAATGTATGACATCATGAACATGTATAAGTAGAAAAATGTTCCCTCGTTAAGTTTAGTGCATGAAATTTGGCCCACACATAGACTTGTGTACTTTCATCCAGGTTAACCCACAATGTTGTGAACATGTAGTTTTCTTTACAAATAATATTTTGAACAAAAAATTAGTTTCACGCATAACATATGGCCATGTAACTATGTCCATGTATAACATTGTGAACATGTAATCATGTTCACATATAAAATTATAAACACATAATCAGGATTTCTAATAATATGGTGAACATGTAATTAGGATCACATATAAACTTATGTACATTCAACTGTGTCCATGCATACCATTTTGAACACGTAATTAGATTCATGCACAACATTTATACTCATGAGTCATCCATCATTACCACATTTATATGGATGATGATATACCTCCCACCCATTACTTGATAACTCACACAAACATGTTCCACAAGATAATGCAACTTTCATCATATCATAACCTATAAAAAGGGATCCTACAAAAACACATGAAATGAAATTGGTATCACAAACATTTAATCATATCACTATATATAGAAAATTTATATTTTTTATAATAATTTCATACTAAAATAACTCATGAAAGGAATCGGGTTTCCTAAGAATTTATCATGGTATAACCCAATGTAGATAAATGGGTTTCATAAGAATATAACATGTGGAATAAAAACGTGTTTCATAAACATATAACCCATAGAAGAGGAATTTGTTTCATAAACACATAACCCATTAAGGGGAAACATGTACTCATTAACATCATGACCTAAAAACAAAAACCACTCAGATAATGAGTATGGATAGAACCATCTAATCACTTCCTAAAAGGTCATGAGTAACATTAATAAATTTTATCCTAGATAGAAAATAATTTTGATATATCCTTAAAAAAGTCATGATGAAAATTTATTTTCTTCATTGAAAAATGATTTTAAAAACATAAATCCTTTTTCAAACCATTTTCATTTAAAATAATTTGAAAACATAGAATCAAGGCATGAAATCAATTTTAAATCCATTATCTATGATAAAATATAAATAAATCATGAAATAATTTTGAAAATATTTTTTGATGACAACTTATAATATATGCTTAAAAACATTTTTTAAAACTTATTTCCTCAAAAGTACTTGAAAAACATATAAAATAATCATGTAGATCATTGAAATAATTTTTTTAAAACAATATTTTGGAAAACATATAAATAATATTTTGAAAATAATATAAAATACTTTTTAAATAGAAAATATTTTTGAAAATATTTTTCTCTGAAAACCACCTTAACATAAAGAATTTCTATAATATTAAGAAAAAATTATTTGTTAAATAAATTCTTAGTATTTTATACGAATCTTCAATGTAATGATGCACATGAAGACATTAAAATTTGTACATATAAAATATTCATTTTTCACTATAAAATGTTTACAAAAGTTCCTCGAATGGAAAAATAGAATAAGATTACTTTTTAAAAAACATATCATTAAAATGTAAAACGTGGGTAAAAAATTCATTTACTTATCATTGGATAATAGTATAATATTTTTTGAAACCATTTTTAAATAATTGTTGTAATGACTTATATTTTCCATGTTTTATTATTCAATATTGTATGGAATATTTTCTAGACTAGGTGTAGAGACGAAATTCGATTCCTAGGACCAGTGTGCCAGGAATAAATGTTTGAAATATGTTAAATATTTTAAATTTCATTTGTGCATGGTTTTCCTAAAAAAATTCATAACTTATAAATGTGTGAACATATTAGAAGTTGTATGGAACCATTGAGCGCAAAACATGAGGTGTACACTAGGTGTAGTTTATCATTAGTTGTTATGAGTCATTTGTTGAAATGTCACCACTAGCACAGAAATGAATAAAATAATTAAAAAATATATTTTATTACTTTTTCAAAAATGAAATGATTTTCACTTATTTTAAAGGATTATAATGGGGGAAATCCTGGGGTTAGCTATATTAGTTTTGAGATGTTGGAGGACCATTTGAGAGAGATCGTAAGAATCCTATTAGACGAATGACGGCGGGTCATCGAGCGACAATCAGACCACATCAAATTTTAATGGATATTTCCTATGAAAATAATGAAAAAAATTATTCATCATAAAATGATCTCAATAAATGAAATTCATGTGTTTAATTCCTTAATTACCCATTTTTTATTTATACAATAAATGTAAATAAATCGACAAATGGATTGATTCATGGATCGTGCGTATTATGGCTTGAGATTATATTTGTGGGGATATTGGGTGAATTATCTTTTTAAATTATTTATTTGATTATAGTTTTAAAATAAATGAATCAATATCTATAAGAACATCAATCCAGGAATGTTCCTCTAGATTGATTTGTTCTTTTTTGTTCCCCATTCATCATTCATAACATGTGTTCCTACCATAGCCCATTTCTCATAAAATCTTGGTAAATTGATAGTTGAGAACCAGTTTATTAGCATCACATGATAGAGGTGTGGTGATGTAGATGGTTTAATTCGGAAAATGGATGATTCACGATTTTTCTTTCTCCACCATACAATTACGAATGATGATCTCATTTTATGAGTGGAAAAAAGGATAAAAAATGTTAATTCGGTGTTTTATTGAATCTTATAGGCTTGATATATAGTTTTTCTATTAGCCGAAGGTTGTATCTAATGATTAAGGGTCGAAAAAAGCATGTGGAGGATAGACCATGTATTTCTAAAAATTCTCATAGAACCCATTGTGTAATCCGAGAATACACAGTGTGTGGGACCCCCTTGGTGGAGACTAGGGTTTCCTTGGGAGATAAACATCTAAATATGTGTGACCCATATCACACGACATGTGTAACCTCCCTGGATACTCAGTGTGTATCTCAGAGAGTACACAGTCATGGGGAAGAGTATATGGTTTACCTATATGATGTGTACACCCCCACAAAACACATCATGGACAAGGATAATGGGAGAAGATATGTACAGGTACACATACATACATGCAAATGATAAAGTCATGTACTAATACATGGGTATACTACACATGCAGTCTTCATGCAATTTAGTACTACATGGGCTTATTTCGAATGACATAGGCCATTTACATGGACAGAACCTAGGGTCAAGGGAGGCAACATATAACCCTTTTACACATGATGTACTATTTATTACATGGATTATCTCTCTTTTCCTTTTAATGTTAGAAATGTTTCATTAGGTTTTGTTCCAATTATCCTTTCCTTAAAAGTAGGTATGAATCATTTCCTTATCCTAGTAATATGATCCCTTCAAAAAGGAATTCCTAGATTGATTCATTTGAACCCCTCCAAGAGGCCTAAAGTGAGTTCCATTATTCATGTTATTTACCTAGGTGGATTTCTTGGTATCCAATTTACCAACACTACCCAACCGCTGATCCTTTACTTATTAGGGTTAATCCAGATTTAGTTTTTTGGTATCACTCCATGGCCTCGGTAGTGATCCTCATTTTTGCATCGTATTCTCTTTAGTTATATCAGTGCATTATTTATTCTACTAGGACTAACTAGTTATACCTCCTGTACGAATGTCATCAATGCTATCAGACTCAGGAGTTTCTTCTCTCAGTTGATTGTTTCATGGAATCTTCGAGTTGGAATCCAAGGCTTTTATACTATGGTTATCGATTACTTATAGACTTTGTGTCTTTGATTGAGTATATCTATATATTATTGTTATATGTATTTTAGGTATATACCTATTCTAAGAAAACTGTATTTCCTCTGTTATATTATTCATTGGTTAGGTGTGTCAAACTGATTATTGTTATACTCACCCATACACATGCTTTTCCCACATGCGTTGTTTCTTATGCTGATGATTGAACATTTAATGGATTACTAGGTGGCCTAGGACTAGAATGTGTTTAGTGAGATCAGACAGACTGAGGCATGTTCCTATGAAATTTATAAAGTAGTCCCAGTAACTTTACATTCAAGTTGTACTTGTGTTGTAGAATTATTTGTGGTGGGCTTGTATTTGGATATTCTTACTTTCATTACTTCCTATCATACTCTAGTTGTAGGATATATATGTATTCAAGCATTGGTTCTGCAATTAATTTTATATTTAAACCTTTTGTGAGATTGCATATGTGTGTGTGTGTACATTTACTTAGGCAATTCCTCCCATGTTAGTGATATGCCTACTTGGTGCTAGTCACAATCTCCTAGCCAATTAGAGGTTGCAATAGTAGGTCGCAGAATACGTCCCACTAGGATGGGTCATGATATAGTGGTATCCAAGGTGTTTAATTATACATTTGGACCAAGATTCTATGAGATTTGTTTGGGGAAACCGTGTTAAGTGTTTAATGATTGTATTTCAGGATAAGGACTCTTGTGTTGCTGTGACAATCGATGTATCCCTACACCATGACTCAGATCACCTTCATTTTAACATGATACAAGAGAAAACTGGTGGGAGGGAAAATAATTTTACATTCATCATATAAAAATGGGTTGTGTTTATATTTCCTTCTTTTTTCATCTCTCCTGGTGTACCCATTGACCGTTATACATCATGTTTATTTCAGGATGCCCATGTGATGTATACCATCTATGATTCATCATGATGATCATAAGGATGATCTCCTCAGTGATGAGGCTTCGATATAGGGACTAGTACACAATCTTTAAACTCCAGGTGGTTCATAATACATACCCCATGTAGAGTAGTACGTTGTACCCATAGTACCAGTAGATGAGGTGAACAGGTTAAGTACATAGTTTGGGTGTCTCTTTATAGAGGAGTTCCCTCCAGAAACATTATGGTTTGTGTATATATAAGAGCTTCTTTACATCCAGTATGACATCATCACAATACTTGATTATCCATTGAGATTTACTATCCTTTCTAGGTACTCGATGGATATGGTTCAAGATAAATTCTTCATGATCAGACCATCAAACATGGTCTATGTAGATACATTTGAGATAACCTCATTCCTTTATATATTCTTACCTATGTTGGGGTAAGAGAGGAATATATGGTGTTCAATATTTTCTTGGGAGAGAAGATATAGCTAGTGGTTGTCAGTGGTGTGAAAGAAGGGGCATAGACCTCAGTATCACAGAGCCAAATACAGTCTTCGAGACTCAGATATATGAGATTTTTTAAGAGGAGGTCTAATGATATTGGATTTGTAGCTTTAGTTTCACATTATGGGTAACATTATCCTAGAGATAGGTGGTTCTTTTCATGTGATAGTAAGGGAAATATCACCCGACATTGTTTGTCTTGGTGTACAACAGACAATGAGACCATGGACGAGCCACTGAGGGAGAGAAAACATTGGGATCGGGTTGGTTTGAAGGACAATGTACATGAAAGATGAGATGTGAGAGTAGTAGTATGTGGTATATTTTTTAACTTATTACCACCACCACCCTCGGTGGTCCACGATAGGCCAAGGGATCTAGAGGATATGTGAGGGGAAAACCGCTTGCAACCAAAGATTATGACCCAGTGGCTACATGGATTCTTTGAGGTGTGACCTATGTATTTTCTACCTTAGTAGTAGTATTTATAGACACAGGTTCTTGTAATTCCATTATTTCTACATTTCTTGTTCGAGACATGAAGATTATGGTTGAACCATGGACTCGACCCTTATTCATGGAGACTTATACTAGAGAATGATTATAATATCTAACTTCTGCCGATAGTGTGACCATAATCTTGAAGGAGAGAGTTTCAGTTGGTATCTCTTGGTAGCAGCGTCGAGGCCATAAAAATTCATTCTCCTTATGGAGTTGTTATTCACATTTCAAGCTCAAATTGACTATTTTAGGGGATGTGTGTGATGTGTCCATAGTGATGGAACCTGGTTATATTTAGTTTGTAAAAAGGAAACAAAGAAATCATATGATGGACTTGTATATAGGAGTGGGAAGGAAATCACTCATTAGTTGGAAAGTCTATCCCTTGGTGTATAGGATGTTATGAGTTTTCGGTTTCCTGTAGTGGTGTAAGATTATGAGGAAGTCATCATCGAGTATGTTAAAGGCTAAAATAAACATTGAGATATAGAATTATTAATTTTTCTACACCCTAGGATGACATCAATATATGTACTAGCATGTCAGATGCCTCCCATAGAGCTTCGTCAACTGAGGTTGTAGTTGGAGGACTTGTATAAGAAGGTCTCCATGAGACCCAGTGTTTCACCCTTAGCATCCCCCATTTTTTCAAATAAAGAAAACAAGATCATAAGGTTGTTTGTGAACTACCGGTACTTGAATTAGGTAACCCTAAAGAACAAGTATCCACTACCGAGGATTGATAGTCTCTTTCATTAGTTTAGAGGGGTGAAATGTTTCTCAAAGGGTGACCACATATCAGGCTATCACCAACTTTGATTATGTGATGATGATATACCAAAGATTACATTTAGATGTATCTGTGGTCCCTATGAGTATAGGTTGATTCCCTATGGTAAGATGAATTCCCTAACATTGTTCATGATATTCATGAATCGGATATTTTAACCTTTATTTTACCGGTTTGTGGAAGTCTTCATCGGTGATATCCTTGTGTACTCAACTTTGAATAAGGATCACATGAGACACCTAAGTATAGTTCTTCATGTACTCTAAGATCACCATCTATATGGAAAGCTCTTGGAGTACTAGTTTTGGTATTAGGTGGTCCACTCTTTGGGACATGTTATCTTGGTGATGCAATGGAAGTGGACCCAACCAAATTTGAGGCATTGTTAGCATGGTATCCACTTAAGAGAGTGTTGTAGGTGAGGAGATTACTTGGGTTGGAAGGATATTATGAGACACTAATACCTAATGTTTCCAAGTTATCAGCATCCTTGATAGTTTTTACTCGAAAAGGGTAGCCTTTCATGTGGACCAAAGAGTTATAGCATGAATTTTAGCAATTGAGGTAGAGTTTTACAACTGTGCCAATATTCAGATTTCCATATGAGGGTTTCGAGTGCATAATGTTATATGATGCATTAGGAACCGAGCATGGTTGTTACCTAATGCATAGAAATCGTTGATTGCCTATGGTTTATGCTAGTGGGGATCACATGATATGAAATACATGACCCATGATCTTGAATTTGAAGTGGTAGTCATCAAATTGAATATGTTGCGACACTATATGATGGGAGATCTGTTTATCTTCTACTTTTATCCCAAGAGTCTCAACTGTATATTCTATCAGAAGGATCTGTACTCGAGATAGAGGTGATGGATAGAGTTACACTCATTTTATTACTTTGAAGTATTCTATTATCATGGGAAGGGAAACCTAGTAGAAAATGATCTCAGTAGGAGAACATGTTTACAATTTCTAAATGAGGTATCAGAGTAGTTGGACTCATTACAATTATCCATTGTGGATGGAGTGGGAACATCTTACCTCTAGTCGGTGGTTGTCACCCATCAACATTTACAGTATGTCTAATAGTTACATCTTGGTGACATCTTCTATTAGAGAATACAAGCTCAGATATCCATATGGCATGTTCCTAATGGATATTCTAATGGTTGGGAGCTCGTAATTCTTTTTAGAGGACACATTATAGTGCCAGTGATGTTACATGAGGTCGTTAAAATATATTTTCACAAATCCCATTTAGCTATATATATTGGTATGAAAATTATGTACTAGGACCTTCAATTCCAGTTTTGTGGCTAGGGATTAAGAAAAGTGTTACTGAGATTGTCTGTTGATGCCTTAATTGTAATAAAGTAAACATTTAGAACCATGATCCAACGGTATTATCTCAACCCCAAAAGTGCTATAATGGGAGTGAGATGGGATATCTATGAACTTTGAGATGGTTTTACCACATACATATAGGGGACATGATGCAATCTTTGGGATCACATACTAGCTCACCAATTCATCTCACTTCCTAGAAATCCAAGAACATAGTTCGATAGAGAGATTTTGGATGCCTCTATTTTCAGAAGACTGTCTGACTCCAGAGAGTTCCATCAGCAATCATTTTGGACTGTGATCCTCACATCACATCCATATTTTTTAAGGGATTGTAGGATGGATTTGGGACCTAGTTATGTTAGAGCATAGTGTTTCACCCCACAAATTGATGTCCAACTAAGATGACATTTTAGGTTCTCGAGGACATACTGCAAGCTTGCATTTGTAAATCAGTTATAGTTGAGAGATTCTCCTAGAACTGGTGGAGTTTTCATACAAAAAATGTTACCATCCCACCATCAGTATGTCTCCATTCAATTATTTTAAATAGGGGCCCTACATGTCACCGCTTTTCTAGAATAGCCTTGGAGAGTTAACACTCATGGGCATAGAGTTTGTGAAAGCTACAATAGAGACATGAAGATAATATAGGAGTGGATGAAGACATATCAAATCCATCATAATCCTTATACTACTAGGATAAAGAATCCTATAAAGTTCAAGGAAGGGGACCATGAGTTCTGATTGATTTTACCTCAACGTGGATTACATAAATTTGGTAGGGGAAACAAATTATATCTAAGATTCATTGGACCTTTCCAAATACATTGTAAAGTTATAGAAGAGGCATGTCATTGGGCTCTACCTCATCTGTTAGATTGGGAACAAATCATCTTCCACATGTCACATATGAGGATTTATATTCATGAAAAATCACATGTTATCGACTAGGAAAAGTTGGAAATTGAGAAAGGAGCGACCTTTGAAGAGTACCTTATCATGATTAATGAACGACATGATAAGATCCTTTTTGGGTAATTGATTCCTTTGATGTGTGTCAGGATGAAGAACATGAATCTCTAGGAGAGAATATGGTGGTGAAAAGATCAAATTCATGCTCAGTACCCACATCATATTGAGTATCCCTTATTTTGGATTTTTTAGACATAAAACCACAATGTGGGAAGAATGTAATGAATCATATTTTCTGGTTATTACATTTAAATATTATATAGATTATTCTTGAAAAAATTTGATGATACAATATGAAATTATGAGGCCCGGTGTTCCAGAAATAAATATTTGAAATAAAATAAATATATTAAATAGAACTTGCATGAACTTTTCATGAAAAGTGGAATAATATATTAATGGGTTCCCAGATCGAACAAATGGGGCCACCATTGATGTTAGAACACAAGGGTTGCCTTATGATTGACTTAATATTTGTCAGCATGGGTCAGTTTTAGAAAGGTTAACACTGGGGGGAATGAATGAAATAATTAAATTAAATAATATTATTTTGTTTTCTTACTGCTATGATTTAATCATGTTTAAAAAGATAATTATGGTTTAAATTCCATGGTTATCCAAATAACACAGGATACATTATAGGATCACTGGAGAGAGTTCTAAATAATCCTATCAGATGAACAAAAATGGATTATGTATTAAATATCGGCACACATCGATTAGCAATGTATCATTCCTAAAACCACAGTGTAGCAATAATTCATCATCATAAAATGATCCAAATCAACCAAAGGTGTGTGTTTTAATTCCTTTATTCCCAATTATTTATTTATATGATGAACAAGAATCAATCGATGAACGGATTGATCCAAGGATCCTGCATATTGTGTGTTGGGATGACATTTTTAATGATATTGGGTGAATTAGCTTTTTGATTTGATTTCATCGATTTGTTTTCTAATTGAAACAGACCAAGATCGATACAAACATAGATCAATGGTTTTTCCTCTTGATTACTTTTTTCTTTTCTCTCTCACATTCATCATTCATTGTGGGCATTATTCACTTGGCCCGCTGCTTGAAAAATCGCGGTGTATCAATTATTTCATGCCCATTTCGTTGCACAACAATCCAAAATCATAAATACATGATTGAAGCAAAATAATAGAGGTGTAATGATAGAGATGGTCAATTAATAAAACATATGATTCCCAATTTGTCATTGTTCTGGGCACAATGATTAATGATGAACGATCTCATATTTTGAGAAGATTGATGACCCAAAAACATTGATTTTGTGTTGGAAACACCCATCGAGGTGCAATATACAGATTATTTGGAGACCATGGTGGGATCCAATGCTATAGGATTGGCTGAGGCTTACAGAGGAACAAACAATTATTTTTTGGAAAATCCCATTGAACATGACATGTAATCTGAGATTACACGGCATGTGGAGCCCCCTTGGAAGATTCAAGGGGTTACATATGGATTTAAACATCACATGACATGTTATACTTGTCTCTAGGTGTGTAGACCCTCCCCAAATACTAAGGGTCTACCTCGTAGATTAAATAGTCAAGGGGTGGAGCACACGAGTTTCGTATACTATGTGTACTCTCCAACAGGACATGACCTGGACCCGGTAAATAGGCGAAGCTGTGTACTAGTACAAGGGATTACTTACATGGGTTGGATCAATGTAACTATACATGGGTAGACTACAAGATCATTCTACACACCATTTAGTACTAGATGGACATGGTTTGAATGAAGCAATCCATTTAGCCAGGCAGAATCTGGGGTCAAGGGACATGGTGTGTAACTCTTATACAAATTGTGTACACTTTTATATATGTATTAGATACCGTGTTCTCTATATAATGGACTTGGTTTGATAGGGTTCATCCCCCTTATCACTTCCTTGATGGTAGGTATGAATCATTTCCTACACCAAGGACTGTGATCCCTTTAGTGGGTCTTCTTAGATATATTCATTAGAATCCCTCCAAGAGCCATGAAGTGATATCCTCTATTCATCTTTGTAATTTCTTGGAGTATTTTGGTATCAATGTGACCAAAACTACCCAATAACTGATCCTCTACATATCAGGGTTAATCCAGTGCGAGTTTGCTGGTATCACCCCATGTTTATGGTAGTCATCCTCATATTTGTGTTGTATTCTATTCTGATCTATCATTATATTCATACTCATTATAATACCTAATGAGTAGTACATCTCAGAAAGGAAACATGACTTCCATAGAACATAGGAGTGTGTTTACACAGATGAGTGCATCCTGGAATATTACAATTGGAATTCTATGCATTTATAATATATTTGTGGATTACCTTTAGACTATGAGTCCTTGATAGAGTATATCTATAAATTCTTGTTATATGTATTGTAAACATATACCACTGTTGATCTAAATGTATTTACCTTGTTATAATATTTTTGGTTTCAAGGTTTCATAATGAGTATTTATATACTAATTTTTGAATTGGATTTGACTACTCATGTTGTTTCTAGTGAAGAAAATCCAAATATTGAAGGATTCCTAGGTGGACTAGGACCAGATGGTGCCTAGTGAGACCAGACAGACTAAGGTGTGTTCTCGTGGCATTCATACAACAGTTAAACTACATTTACTATCAGGTTGGTTTCTATTAAAGGCTTCTTGATTGATGGATTTTATTGGTCAATGTTTAATTTATTTTCTTCTTATACTACTCCGGTAGTGGGATATAGATGTATTCATGAATGGGTTGTTTAGTTGTCATTACATTTCATCATTTTTTGGGCATAGAGATGTTTGTGTGTGTGTGTGTACATGTACATTGTAAATACCTCCCTTGTTAGGGATATGTGTAATTGGTTCTATTAACCATACAATATCTTATTGGAGGTATTATTGGGAAGTTGTAGAACAAGAACCATTTGGATGGGTGATGATAATAATTTTTATGGAAAATAGATTTCTGACCGAAGAGAGAGGTAAAGTCGAACGTTCTTAAAAACACATTCTTAATCACCATATGTAACGATGAGTGGAACCTTTTTTAATAATACATGAATATCTCATGGATATATGAAGGATAATAAAAATAATGGGTTCTCTATAGATATGTATCATTAAATTTCATCAATTGGAGAAAAAACATTAACAATCTCGATAAACGGTGAGATTGTAGCTATTAACCATTACCAAATTCGTATCATTGAAACATAAAACATTAGAAAGAATAAAATTACATGAATATTAATATATAATGAATAGAACCAGATCAATGATATAAAATTTAATATGATGTATACAAACCTCATGGAAAAATTATAGGTTCATAACATGGCTTGTGTCTCATAGAAGAAAAATTGAGAGAAAACCAGTTTACCAATTTGGTAACTATTGGAACATTAGACCTATGAAATAGAAATAAATAAATGGATATGTAAATACCAATAACATTATATATAATAATCATATAATACATAAATTGGATGTAAAAATACCACACAAAATAAATGAGTGGTGAATTAGTCATGAATCTCACTAAAATAAAAGTGAGATGAAATTCCCTTACATCATGTCATCACATTATTTGTACAAGTTAAAAAAAATATTATATAATAAATATAATTTTTCTATACATCTAAAAAAGAACCATAATATTATATCTAATATAAAATAGGATATAATTTTTACTATATATTACAATTTTTCTAAAAATTACATTTTGGAGTAATGTTTTGGGTAATAACCATTTTGTTTTTAACATGTGTATTAATTTGTTATATATTTGGTCTTTATACATATATAATGATTTAAAAAATGTAAAACATGATAAAAAGTTCATTTATATTTAGTATATATTTATTATAATAATCTATAGAATATAGATGTATGAAATGGAATACACTATTCATGGAGACGGTAGCTCGTACGTGGGCATGAATAATGTTTCCATTTTTTGTCATATAGAAAGAAAGAATGTAAATAAGAAAAATGTATATATATATATATATATAATATTTATAGGATCATTATTATATCATATATATCAAATACTTTTAGGAAAACCATTCTTAATACATTAAATGTATTGTGTAAACTAATCACATCGCTATGATGAGGTAGTATTCCACACGTCCACAAAAGATGTTATCTTATTTACACAAGACGGAAAGTATAAAGGTATGTGTTATAAAATAATTATAGAATAATTAAGACATAAAATATATCATAAATATAATATATAAATAACTTTTATATCATAATTTTCCACCAAGAAAGGTGGTAAAGGTAAACAAACAACATCATTTCGCAAAGTGGTTGTTTTCCATACACAAGAATGGTATGTTCATTTTATATTAGATGGAAGTGTATGTAATTTCATGTTGAAAACGTTATATAATAATATATAATTATATTAATTATATTGAATTTATTATTTTGGCATTGAATAGGGGTATTTTAGGTGGTGGATAAATAAAATAAAAGAAAGGATTTTGAGGAAGAATGTAACCTCCTCTCTGGGTAACTCATTTTGGTTTTCACCAAAGGGATTCCATGGATATATTTCTACACAAGTTGACGATTCTTGGTTTATGGAAGTTATTTTTAGGATCTTTTTGGGATGATCTTTCTTTATCCAATGTTTCTTGATATATGTGTGTAATTTGGAGGAGAGGAGGCATTTTTATAGTGGAGAAGGAGTGTCACTCTTGTAAATTTTTTGAAAGGGAATTCCACCCATATTTTATCATAGATAGTGGATTCAATAACGGTCCAAATTATATCAATGTAATAATATTGTATAAATATGTCCCTTAAATGTATTTTTCAATATTTTCTAGGTCATTTGGGTGCTTCATTTTATGGATTAGTCCTATGTTAGGATTAATTTCACTTTAATCGTTGAAATTAATTTAATTACTTTCACTAATATTTTTGATAAAAAACCTATGTAGGAATTATTATAAATTATAAATCCTTATTATTAAAAATATATTTTTCCTTCTTAAAAAATCAAATCATTGAATTGGAAGAAAATTATTTAAATTTAATCCCACTGCTAGGATAACAATGCATGTTTTTAATGTAAAAACATTCAAATGATTTATATGTTGTTCTAGTCAAAATCAAAGTGAAATTTATTCTAATAACCAATATTGGATTAACTGATAAAAAATAAATATATGAATTATTTTAAACCATTTAAAAATATAATTTACCCACATAAATAAATTAAACGAAAAATCAATTTTATATTAAAATTCATTTTTTTCACTATTTATTAAAAAAATGAAACATCATTGAAAATTTCCAAAATTTCACCCAAAAATAAATATTATATTCATTTTTATAAAATTATTATATATTTATTTATATATATTATAAAAATTGGATAATTTTGTATTAAAATAGGTTTTACATTAAAATGTAGTACAACTGCTTTTATAAAAATATAGGTTTTTATGTGTAATATTGAGTCTACTCTAATCTTGTACCTAGAAAATAAATTTTTTGAATATAAAAAATATTTTGATAATATATATTACATATAAATTTAATTAAAATAATTCACTAATAGTAATTAATTTAATATATTATGATAAATCCAATTTTTTATAAAATAATTAATTTTTAAAAATCATTCCCTTTATATTCATTTGGTTTCTATATTAATTTCTGAATGATGGGTAACAAATTATTTTAACTACATATTTTCTTCTTTATTTTAATCCTATAATCCTAAATTTAACAACAATGATATATCTTATTATATTAAATAACAATATTTTTAATAATATGTTACTGTTTGGTAAAAGTCGATCTTGTGTGTTTTTTAAACCATCAAGGAATGTCAATTTTGTGTGTAACATAAGCTAAACTCATTGTTCTGTGTAAAGAAATATAAAATTATATTTATTTAATCCGTTATTTAATTTTAGTTTCATATAACTCAAGATAAAATTACTTCTTAAATAAAAATGAACAATTTTTCAGTTTTTTGTGAAATGAAAACTTTCATGAATGAAAAAATTAAGTTGAAAAAAATTCAAAAATTTTAGGATGTTACAAGCTACCTAAATGTAGGGTAGAAGGGTTTGAAACCCAATCCTAAAATATGGTACATGAGAGTTTTTTATTATCCTAAATAAGGTACATTTGTGGTTAGCCAAATCATAACATGTTATGAATGTCTTCATGGGTAACCATGAAATACTATTTTCTATACTAATGCATACGGAAAAAACTCTTGTATTATTCCACTATTATGATCTCAACGATCATGTTATTTTATTTTTTTATGGTTAATTTATCATGAGCTTCCTATCCTTCTAGAATGATTCATTTATATTATCTTTTATATTCATTTTATGGTTTTCCAATGTTATGGTTGTCTTCTCATACACTTATGAATTTTTTATGCTTACATTTCTTCCTTGTTTACCCTTACTGTAAATTTAAGCTCACGCATTAATACGTATCCTATACCATGGTTACAAGGAAAGTTATTAGGTATGGAATTCTTGTGAATATTATTAAAAGGTATGATATTTAAGGGATATGTTGACGAACCATCACTATGTTAGACGATTATGCTTCCATGTCTCTGAAATCATAAAACTATTTCTATCCTAAGGCTTATGTTTATATAATTTAATGAATATTCATTAAAAATGATGTAATATCCCTGTATGAGAATTCTGGGTCACTATTGTTGGAATCAAATTAATGGTTAAGTAATCCTTTGGAAACTTAGATGATAAACCGATAGTGAGATCCCTACGGATATTTCAATGGATATTTCTAGGGATTTCTCTATGGATAAGTCTAATGATGAGAAAAAATATAGGGAAATGTCCTAGAATTTAGGTAAAGGATATAGTGATATGTTTCAATGAAATTACATCCCTGTTAGGATTATATAAGTGGATGTGTCTCTATAATAAAATTATAAATGCGTAATAACCTCAAAAAACATATTTAGCTAGAGTCGATTAGGAACTAGTGCACAACAATGGGCATCACTGCACACATAATTTGACACTCCTAGGTAATATTCATTGAAAATTAAAAAACCCTTTATGAACTATAATTATGGGTTTAAATAGAATATTACTATGAATAACCTAGGATATAAATAAGGATTCATAGATTAATGAACAAGGAATCATGATTTAAACATCCTATAAATTATTATTCTGGATTATGTGGTTACCCACTAGGTTTAGTGTTTTCTCACACTATGTATTTGGTTTTAGTCAATGGATGGAACCCAAATTAATCTTGTTAATGACAAATGTAATGGAATATGAAATTATTTTCCTCCTATAAAAAGGAATTTTGGAGGAGCTAAAATGAAATATTTTATTTCTATTCTTACACAACAGTCTATATATATGAATCATTGTGATCATACCAATTTTTAAATGAGGTAACAATGATCTATTGATTTCTTCATGAGGAACAATCCACATTCTTTCAGTAGATACATTGATCTGTTAGTTTTTGTACAATGGATCAGTGCCACTGAAAATATTTTTCAAATTCTCGAGTGTTTATTGCATGATAAAGTCACATTTTTTGTCTACCCTATGGAAGGTGAGGCAAATAAATGGTGGATTCTTATCATTAATATAAGGTATTAATTAGAAATTGATTCCACGGACTATGACAATTTAAAGAACATGTTTTCTTAAAAATTATGTTATTCTTATTCATTATACAAATATAGATATGTAATTTCTAGATCTTAAGTAGAAGGATGATGAATCTCTTGGTCCATATAAAGACAACCTTAAAAGACTTGTGAGTTACACATTAGGTATTATCATTGTACAAAAAAGAATGATTGACCAATTATTTAGTGGCATAAATTTAAATATAAAAATAATGTTTTACATAGGGGACTTGGGTTATTATAAAAATATTTGTATATGTGTAATGAAAGTGGAAATATAGGTTAGAGTTATGTTTCAGTACCATGCTTTTGATAAGAATAGAAACATTTAATTCACAAGGGAATACAATAACTTTTAAAAGAATAAGGTGATATTTCATTAATATTGAATGTGTAGAAAAAAAAATATAGAGGGAAATGTCATAATAGGTATATAAATATTTTACGTGTTGAAATGAATTTCATTGAGATTATTAATGAATAAGATATGGGAAAATGTTAGATAATTATAAGAATATTGAGAAACCCCCAATAAAGACCCCCCCCCCCCCCCCCACACACACACACACACGTTAGTGTGTCAATGGAATGGTTTTTTTGAATTATGATATCTAGTGCCCTGATACAAGGAATGATGTACATGATAAGACAGAAAACCTCTAAAGATAAAGGAAAAAAAGGGAAAGAATATAATATCATAATGGATGAAGAGAACCTTGATAATTATTCAATACTTATCCTCATCCCCGTTGTTGAGAATTTCATGTTTTATTTTCTTTTAATGGCCCCCCTATGGAAAACTTATAGCTCATTTCTAGGTGAAAATTCATGTGATTTTAAATGTGGATTCTGGAATAATGAAATTTCATATTCTATTGATATAAAGATGAAACAGAGCTTCCAATGAAATTTATTTTTTATAAGATAATATATTTAATAATGGATGATAAAGATTGTATGTTTTCAATATAGTTTTAGTGTAATTTAGTTTATTACCATGTTTTAAGAGAATACATGATGAAGTTAATCCCATGATTCATATGTAAAAATAAGGATCTACTTTATGATATATGGGGGATAAATGTTAAACATGTTTTTATAAACTTAGTAAACTTATTTCTAAATTTGTGGATTTTCATCTTCCTAAATGGTAAAAAGGAAAACCATTTATGAAATAGTTTATGTTGAAATTTGAATGTGGTTTTAGATGTTAATGCTTCATGATATTAAGATTTACACATATAGAATAAGCTATGGTAACTATTTCCTTTTGATGGTAACTAAATGTAGATGGAATGAATTATCAATCTTTCTATGGATATTATGCTCTATTAGTGCTTCATCCATAACTAATTCACCTCTATTTCATGGAGTAAGAAATGAATTCAAAATTAATCAACGAACAACTACATGGTGAGATTGTGCTTATGAAATGGAATTGAAGTATGTATGAATATATTCTTGTGAAAATTATAAATATTTAAAAGAATTACCTTGAAACAGAAAATTTATCATATTACCTTTAGTTCTAATGAATAAAATGGAACATAAGGCCATCATTTTTGTTTTGTTTTTAGGATGTTAAATTTCTCTAGATCACCAAAATTCTTATTGTTATTTATATATATCACTCACTATAATTATTTATTATTTTATTTTGTGCCCATATATTTAGTTCACACTAATGTTCTCCTTTGTGGAAATCCAGTTTATAGTAACATTGGTAACCATTATGTTTCTATCCTTACCTTTTTAAATGATGTTTTATTATTCATTTTTATGAAGTTGTTTTCTATCAAAGGAACATTAATGAATTAAACCTCTAATTAAATAGAACAATTTAAATAAGGATCTTCATTTTTTGTGGTAGAATGTAACACTAATGTTTTTATGAATTATTATTTTTAAAATAAATTAAAATTCATTGAGGGATTATGTTTCACCCTACACCAAGTTAAGATTGATTTATATGAAACGCCAAGATAATCATTCACCACAACACATGGTTTACCTTTTAGTACACATAATAATATTTTTGGATTAGGATAAAAATTATAATGAGCTTCTTTGATAGATTGAAATACACACAAAACCATGTTTCAATGAACTAAATTATATTAAAAATATTATTATTTAATATGATAGTTGTCACCTAGCTATTGAAATGAATGGAACGGAAAAGATTAACTATCAAACGAAAATATATTTTTTAAAATTATTATTAGTTATATATTAAATTGAAATAACATAATAATCATTTAAAAGAAACAAATTTTTTTTGAAATATCATATGTTTTCTAAAATATGGGATAATCGTTCTTGGCACATATAACATAAAATTAAATTTTATAAATTTTTAAAATAATATTTTCAAAATAATTTTTTTTTGAAATTGGATTATCAAAATTATCTTACGGTGAATTTTAGGTATTTGTCTGCAAATATATGTTTTTTGATTAATTGTGGAATTACTAAATTTAAATTAGATATTCTATATTTGTTTAAATTATTTATATTGTGAAATTATATGATTAATTATTTTAAAAATTTTCATTAGTTCAATTTTATATCAATTAGGGTAATGTAGTTCATTGTAGTCAATTTCATTTTGATATTGGATATAATGATATTATAGACATCAAAATATTTTAACATTAAAAACCTACTTACCCATCACATCTACTGGATTATTATTAAACTAAATTCTTCAATTTCTATCAATTGAATTTGTAAAAATGGATTAAATATTTTGAATCATAAAAATATATAATTTAAAATAATCCCAACATAATTTTCCCCATAATTATTAGTGAAAAGGGTAAAAATTAATTACATTGATTAAAGACAAATGAGTTTACTTGCTGGTTATATATTTAATATAATGTGTATGAATGACCCAACACTTGTCCAAAAACACCTTATGGACCTAGTTACACCCAAGTAACCATATCCTCTATTTTTATGAGTTTTTTCTACACTTTTACAAGAATGTGATCCATATAATAAGTTATGTAAATAAAAATAAGAAAAGTATCTTTATTCTATTTAATTTCTATAATGGTTTAGAATATGGAAAAATTTATAAGTTTTGTTAAAAAAATATTTTATGAGATAAATTATTATTTTTTTCGGAAAAATTATATTACCTTTTTTCAGAAAACATAACTATATTGAATAACTTAGGAAACTTGAATGGGGGAATTATTTAATTAGTAATTATATAAATCAAATGATACTAAAAAATTAAAAGTGATGTAAATTTAATGAATTGTTTTGTTACATATTTTTTAAAGATGAATATAATATGTTAAAATAGTGTGAAAGTGAAGTTTCATATTTACGTTTTTTTCTATAAATTTTTTAAAATTTAAATTAAATGAATAATTGAAAATTAACATTAATTTCATCTTCTAAAAAGTAACATTTTATTAATTGATTTGAAATTACTAAAAATAATATATTATGTAAATTTAATTTTAAATGTTAACGAATATTGAATATTTTCCATTGATTGACCAATTATTCAATTATTATGATTATATTCACCCTAAAATATAAAAAAACATTATATGCATTGTTACACTTATTTATGTGTTTTTGAGCTCTACATGCACATTTTTAAATTATAATTTCCAAAAAATATTATTTATATATTTTAAATTAATTATAATAAATATTATATGTGATTAAAAATTATCTAATAAGGATCAATCTAAATTAGTCTTTAAGAGTAAACTACAAAATTTTGAAAACAAGTTATCTTAATGAAAAATAAAAATGGTAAAATAAGGAAATGTAAGTGTTAAGGAAACCCATGTTTAAAACATGTGTCGTGGAGGTGTGTATTGACCATAAAATCCCTAAAATATTATGAATATCAGTATTTTATCATGTTTAGTAACACTTTATGTACTAATTTAAAATACGTTTAAGTATTTACAAGAAATACACTCCTCCTAAACTATAAAAAGGAACTCACTCTCCCAATTTATTCACACATCTCTATAAATTTTAATGGAATAATATATGCCAAAATAACTTAACAATCCTTAACATAACCATATAATAATTTTTTAATATAAACTACTTCATTAATTTAGTGCAAACCTAAAAAGGATACCTAAAGAAGAGGAAATGCACTTCAGAAAGAGTTTTTGTTTTATTTCCTTTACCAAATCCTTTAATTCCTTTTATAACATTATAATATATAAAATAATTATATTATATATATTTAGATGTATTGAAGTTAATATTATGACCTAAAACACGCACACATCAACCAAATAGTTTTCGAAATCGTTGTTTGTGTGTACGGAGGACTACCGCATCACGAACTAATGTCTTTCGTTTTTCCCTTACCACCATTCATGGATGGGAATAATGATGGAAATACTATTTATATATGATATTTATATTATTATTTTTCTTATTTAATTATTATATCATAAATACCATCATGTTTTCTATTTTACCAGAAATACAATAACAATGTTCATGTTTATGGTGGAATACTACCTCATAAAGCGCTGTGATTCGTCCACGCTTTACAATTAATTAACTAATGAAATGATTATTTAAAATGAGAGATATATGTGAAATAATATTTTGATTATAATATATATATATATATATTGCATATATTCATTCAATATGATAAGAAAATAGAAACAACATTCCGGTGTACGTACAGTATACCATCTCCATGAAAGGTGTATTTTGTTTCCAAATAATAAATTTTCTCGTTTATTATAAATAAATATATAATGAATATATATGAAATTTATATCATTTTTTAATATTTTTAAATTATTATATCATGATCAATGTATGAAGCGAATAAATCACAAGTCATAAATTATTAGAAAAACAAAGCTGTGTTGACCTGAAATGTAACATTGTCATATGATTGTCATTAAATAGTTTATATAATGTAATAATAAGATCATATATGGTATGATATATATGAATATGGTTTTTTTAAATTTTATAATCAAAATATATTTACTATATTCATTTTGAATGTGTATGAAGTAAGTCAATTCTAATGGAAAGGGATTTCAGCCTCACTTCATACATTGGAGAGACAAATGATATATTCACCACCTATCTCTTATATATGGTATGTATACTAATGATGAATATATTTTATAATGACTCTTTTAAATGTTTTTGGTATTTACATATCCAATTTAATATTTATCTTTAATGGGATTGACTGTCTAAAAGTTAAAAAACTGCTAAATCATTTTTTACTCATCATTCCTTCATTAAGATGAATATTATAATATACACCTATATTATTACATGAGGTATATACTAACCCATTGAATTTTTTTATCATGTATATTATTTTTTAAATTATTTATTTAATTTTATTATGTTATGGGTATCATTATTTAGTGTTCCAGAAGTGGTAATAATTTATTGCTACAATCTCATCATTTATTTGGATTATTAATGATTATGCTTACATTGATATGTTTATATGATCCATCTCTAAATAAATCTCATGAATTATACTCTCCTATTGTTATTCCGTATATCTTCAAGCAGTGGTACAACTTTTCCACTATTTGGTACTTTAGATAATTAATAAAATATTTTTTGGAAATATGACATTATTTCTCTATTCAGTTGGAAATAAATCTTCATTGAAAAAACATGTTTTGTAAAAATTGTTTTGAATTTTTTTAAATTATATTTTAATAAATTTTATGATGAAATTGATTTTAAAATTTAATATTTTTTAGATGTTTTTAAAATGGTTTTAATTCTTTTTTTATATGTATTCAAGTTTATATTTGAATGAAAAATTCTTTCAAAATTTTTAATGATTTACAAGAATATTTAAGATAGGAAAAGAAAATTTGACTCAAGAAATGTTTGAAATTATTTTTAAATATTTATTTATATGTTTTCAAAGTGTTTTTCAATAAATATTATGTTGAAGAGTTTTTTATGATTAAAAAATTGAGTTTAAAAGAAATGTTACTTTCCTTATGTAATATCTAAGTGATCTTTCAAAATCCTTATCTATCTACGAGGAAATACCTTGGAATATATTATTCTTTACTAGGTATATGATCCAAGGAAATCATTATTTTTCATTATTTTAATGTCTTATGTTGAAGTAGATATTTGTTTAATCCTACCTATTTCTCTTCTATGGGTTATACCATGATATAATTCATTAAAACATGCTTCGTCTCATGGATTATGGAATGGATAAATGATTGTGAAACATGTAACTTTTTCACATGTATTTATATGATGAAATTTTTATGATACCCATTTAATTTCATGGGTTATGATTTGATAAGTTTTTATGATCTTGGGGCACACCTTAAAATGGTTTT
This sequence comes from Viscum album, assembly GCA_963277665.1. Lineage (NCBI taxonomy): Eukaryota > Viridiplantae > Streptophyta > Magnoliopsida > Santalales > Viscaceae > Viscum > Viscum album. The sequence continues at coordinate 1,810,919,973 of OY728129.1, read as the reverse complement.
CATTATGAGACATGTATGACCGATATATCCCTCCAATTCATTGGGTAAGGATTTATATCGAATGAGATATACATGGATGGAATGAGGAGTGCACCAGGTTTAATAATACCTAGATGTAATGAATGGTTTACTTGGATCAATAATGGTCATTATAAACTATTATGGTTTGGGGAGTGAACCAATTCCACTATAATGAAAGGGTTTTTAATGGGGATGGTGGGGTTTCCCACCCTGGTGGTTATCCTCTTAAAAACGGTACATAGTTTGTCATCTCAAGCCTAAAAGAGGTTACACTAGTGATCAAATCAAGCCCAAAGTAGGTAAATTAGTGGTTATACCATGAATAACATGTTATGAATTTCATAGTGGGTACCCTTAAAATAATATTTTCTATGATTATTTGTATACCAAAAATTTATGTCTTATACCAAAGTAATGTTGTCATGGATCATGTTCTTTTGTTTCCTTTTTATTAATATCTTCTGAATTGACAATATCTTTTCCATAAATCGTATTTATGTTTCTTGATATGTCAGGGATGTTTTTCTAATTTTATTCTCTTATTCTCAAACCATTATACTTATCTCATAGTTATGTATCTTCCTTGTTTACGATTAATAAGAACTTGAGATATGTATTTATATTTTTTCTTTTTCCTGTTTTAAAGATTATCTGTAGGATTATAAATATTTCTATAGGATAAGATCAATATGGGATATTTTAAAGTTAATTATCCAAGTGACAAGATTATGGTTCTATGATTCCAAATCCACAAAACTATTACGGTCCGCAGGTTTGTGTTTATATAATGTAATGAATATCCATATAAAAATATGTAATATTGATAATTGTGAAGTATGGATCATTATAGATAATAAAAATTAAAATTATTCAAAATATATAATCAAATTTTTAGAATTCTAATCACATACGTGGAGGATTTTAATTTCTAATTAAACTCACAGATGTGTCAAAAATGGGGTTTCCAAATTAAATACATTCAAAAGATGGAAAAGTTTTTACATCAAAATTTGATATGAAATTGATTAAAATAAAAAACTTTGGTTTAATAATATATATATAAATTTATCTTACATTTAATACACATTAAAATAAAGTTTGTAATTTAAATTATTTTAATGAAATATAATCTTCCAATGAAATTCATTATTTTTCAATATTTATTGAAAAAATAATCTTTTATGAAAAATACCAAAAATTAACCCTAATATAATTTGGTTGGTTTATTTTTAATTTTGTGTTTAATTTTTATCTAATTTTTCTTAAAATATTAAACAATGGTTTTAAATTTTGTATTCAAAGTGTTAGTGACCTGAAAAATATTACTTTTTAGAAAGAATTTATTTTTCTTTCTTTTTATTTTTATTTTATTTATATGCAGTAGAAAAAAAGGAATTTATTTTTTACATGACTAATCTATATAATTTTAATAATTTATTTAGTCCTATTTATATTAGTCAATTTAAAAAAAAGGTTATAATGACCAGGTTTAGCTTATAATACATTAAAAAAGTATGATGGTTTATATAAACACGATGTTGCATGCATCACAAGATATCGAAGAGATTTAATTTATTTTGAATGAAATATATCAAAATATCTTTTAGTGTTACATTATCCCCCCAAATATTTTCACCCTCAGAATTTCATATTGAGTACTAAGGTAAAAAAATAGTGTGGATACTTCTTCTTGACCGCCACTTCTGGTCTAATTTTTTATCCTCAAACATGTTGTTTTTTCATAATTCTTTTACCTAGTGAGTTGTCTTGTTTCATAGACCATTATTTCTAGGATATAATATCTTCACCAGATTCTCCTCATATTAAAGGTATTTATATAGCAGTACAACAACTAGATTTAGTGCATTTAAAGATTTAGTATTTTATTTTCTTAATAGGGATACATGGAACACATCATGTAATTGATATAGGTTAGCTAGAAGTGTCAGTTGATAAGGAACATCTACAATGTTATCATGGATCTCAAATGGAATGATGTGTCTTTTTCTAAGAATTCCTTTCATCTGAAACCTAAAAATATTATTCAATTGTGATATGTGGAAAAAAATCATCTCTAACTTCAAATTATAGGTCTCATAGATTATTTTCTTTGTAGATTTTTTATCTACATTTCTTGGATTTAAAATAATGTTATATGTATTGAACATTCTCTATCGTTTTTTTATAAGATCAGTTTATATTATCTTCTATTATCTAACATCATCTTATAATGTTAAATTCTAACACTTCTTCACATAAAGAGCCTCATAATGTTCCATTTTAATGATATAATAGAAAATATTGTTTTAACAAAAATCTTCTTGGGGAACGTGCCAGTCCTAACATCTATGGAAATCCATTAGGTAAGACCTCAACATACCATGTAGCTTTGCATGATTCTCTTAGATGAAACATCTATCTAAGGGTGATAAGCAGTTGTAAAATTGATATATATATTCAATTTATTATGAAGGGTTCTCTATAACCTTTATTTAACCGTCATATCGTAATAAAATATAGTAGAGTGTGGTTCTCCTTAAATTTATGCCATTTCTCTTTTGTATATCACAACGAGTTGATGAAGTGAGAAATATTTATGGAAACAGATTTAATTTTTTAACATTGTAAGGTGATCGAAATCTACACAGATAGAGTTATCTCCATTAGGTGTCCAGGGGAATCCTATTATAGTAACCATAGTTAGGTTTTCCTACATCCAAACTGGTATAGGAAATGATTATATCATGCCCTTATACATCAATCATTCATCCTTGACATATTTTCATGCTATACTATTAGATAAAAGTTTTGTTTTCTCCCTCATAATGTTATTAAACTATATATTTTTAAATATATATATATATACATATTAGTGTTCCCCATATGAATAGAGAAGTAATATAGATTGACATCATCTAAAAGCTCCCTCTTCAGCTCTAGTTTTGAGGGTATACATATCAAGGTTCCAAACCTTATAACTTCATCATCGACAATGTTTTTAACTGAAATAATTTCTACTTTTATTTGTAGTACCTCATTATCTATTTGGTATTCATTGATCTTCTTAAGAATATATAATTAAAATATTAATTAAGAAAAATAGGATAGTATTCTTTTATTATTCCCATATCTAGCCTCTGCAAGTTTAATAAAATTGTATCCTTTTTAATTTTTATCATTGATAAAATGTCCACATGCACTCTACTTAAAAAATTATACAATTTGTTTTTTTTCTAATATAGTAATGTATTAAAAAATCATTGAACTTTATTACCTACAATAATATTCACCTATTTATGTTAATATCCTTTTGGGGGAATATAAAAGTTATGTTCTTCTAATCAGTATATCTTTCACACTTCTCCATATATAGTTAATTTCACTAAATCATAAATACAAAAACTATTGTGGAAAACTATATATATTGAGTGGGATAGTTATTCGCATCTAAAATAATCAACTTTGAGGTATATGAAATCATTTTATCACTCTGACTTAGTACACAACCCATACCCTTCTTTGATTCATCACTATATACCACAAACAATTCCCCACTTGTGGGAAATGTATGTAATAGGGTAGAGATAATGTACTTTTTCAACTAAAAAAATCATTAACCACATTCACTTTCCAAAAATAGTTTTACACCCATCCATGTTATCTTGGTTAGTGATTTTGACAATTGTGAAATGATTTTTAGAAATCATCAGTAATAACAAATAAATCAAGAAACTATGGATCGCTTTTAAAATTTAAGCTCTAGGAAAGTCCTAAATTTAATTTTTCATAGAAGATTCTATAGATATCCCTTTTTATGTGATAATATTTCTTAATAAATACACTTCATTAATCCAAAACACAATTCTACAACTAGTTATGTAAATATTCTCTTTTCACAATTCCTTTATCAAAATATTCAAATTATCATCATATTACTCCATGATTTTTGAGTAAATAAAAATCTCTACTATAATGAATTCAATAAATTATTCATGGTAATATTTAGGGACTCTATTCCTTAAGTCCATAATGTTTTCTAGTGAATTATTGAGTCTTAAATGCATCAATACGAACTCATTGTGTCCCTAACTTTTTCAAAACATGGTTTTGGTAATAGATTCCTTCTTTACCATTAATTGGTGGTATCCAAATAGAATGTCTACCATGAAGAAATATTGAGCCCCAGGTAATTGATAAAAAAATTCCTTTATCCATGGAAGGTGATAAATTTTCATTATCGTGATTTTTTTGAGTTCATAATAATTAATGCAGAGGTACATTTACCCATCCATCATCATAATGAAGAGGTTCTGTGCACCCCTGGTGAATCACTTAGTCATATAAACATTTTATATAAATTTTCTTATAATTTATTATTTATATCATTTTGTTCAACTATTTCCATTCTATATTGAGTATTTGATATTCAAAAATATCCATGTATAAATTCTATTGAAAATTAATCCTCTCTATTGGGAGGAAGGCCAGACAACTCTTTGAGTAATACATTAGTACAATCACTAACAATTAGAATATTTTCCTATATGATATTTTCATTCATCTCAATCATTTGAGAAATATTATATTTCTATATTTGTATCTATATAATGAAGTCCAATACAAGCCAAAAATTGAATAAAATTCCTCACAAGGAATTATCATAATGTTTTCAGGAATATTCCTCCCACAAATATAGATAGGGGTGAGGTTTATGCTTGGGATACTATAATTGAACATTTTTTTCCTCATTGAAAACAAAACACCCATTGTGTAAAGACCCATAAGTTTCAAGGAAATTTTTTTTCGTAATTTATTTGGGATTTTACGAGAACTCGGTTTCTGACGGCACCTGATTCCGAGGCCCAGTGTGCCCAGAATCAATTTCTGAAGTTTAGCTCGGGTACATTCAGTGAACGAAACGGCGGGTTTTCCTAACATTTGAACTGGTGCTCGGAATCGAAATATGAGGGAACCAATGAAACCTCAGCGCCAATATTTTCTTAGGAACACCTTTTCCGAAGGTGCGTTTTCTCAGAAGGAGTTGTTAAAAATGTGAAGTATAAAAATATAGTTGTTAAACAGTTATATTTTTATTACACTGCTGATGGTTAAGTGTTGTGGAAAAGGATGTTGTGGGGAAGTTGGGGTGCGGCCCACACAAGCCCCCACCTCCTTCAATTTCCCCAACACCCCTTGAACCCCCCCCCCCCCCTCTAGAAATTAATTTATAACTCCTCCACATTAAAATACATGCCAATAAAACGCCTCATTAATTGGACAATGCATGTTAATTAATTCAGTGAATTCAATTTGAATTTTGAAAAAGGTTGGCATGAGTAATAAAATAAGAAAATCCTTATTTTATTATTTTTGAATCGTTGTGTGGAGATTTTGGAGAGGAGGCTCTAGTCTTGAAGAACGTCTTCTTCCTCCTTGAAGAATGCAAAGAACATCGGAGCACCAAGGAGAGATGACATGCCGATCTCTCCTTTCTCTACAACCAGTGTGGGACGACATCCTCTTCTTGGACACTCGCCAACGCCATCTTCGAACCACCCTTGCGACGCCATTTTTCGTGGCGATCCTTGTATGACAACTTCTTGAGGTAGGGATTTAAGTACAAATTTAATGGATTAAATTTTTGCTTGCTGTGTCGATGTTGTTTTATTTTTGGCTGCCTGTTATCATTTTAACAGGAGGAGGTCGGATTTCACGAACACGGCCGATCCACCTCCCCCTTTGTTGATATTCACCATTGCGGTTTGGGACGGAGGTGGCGTGGTGCAATGGTACCGCGCGGAAATGAAGAATATCACCGCGCCATTGAGGCCGAAAGAGGTCGCGGCCGGAGCGGGGCCACGGAAGAGGAGCGCGGCGCCATCGCGCCATGCCGAACAACCATGGAGGGCCGCGGCGGAGGGGCGCGGCACCGTCGCGCCGTGCCGGTCGGACAAAGTCTATGGCCTAAGGCCTCGGCGGTGCAGGGAAGGGAAGCCGGAATCACCGATCGTCGGTGCTTCGGAGGGGCGGGACGGCGGAGTCCCGCGGCGGCAGCACCGGCTGGCCAACCGGGTCGGCCGTTCAGAGGAGGCCGGGGGTTGTAACGCCCGGTGGCAGGCAGGCGGGGCCCCAATGCGGGGGGGGGGGGGGGGGGGGGGGGGATGTCTTCAATCAAGGGGGGCAGCACGCGCCCCCTTTCCGCGTCCGCTCGGCTAGCGTCGAGCCACCCCGCTCGGACAGCGTCGAGCCGCCCAGGCCGGACCGGCCACACCGGGCTGGTCCGCCAGTGCCAGGACAGGCCCCGCCGGCCGGGCCGAGCCAGACCCGGACCCTATTCAGGTCTACCTGGTTCGGGCCGACCCAGGGGGTTCTGGGCCGGGTCGGTCCGGGCCCAAACCCCCCTAAAATCAGACAGGTTGGTTCAAATGCCCATAACATGGGCTACGAACCTCTGATTGATGCACCGTTAGTTGAGATGTGATTCTTGGATAGAGACGGTCATTTAGGTATATTACACTCAATGTTTTAGAGAACTTTGGGTACGGCCGGGTTGGTTCGAACATGAAACCAACTGGGCCCTCGGAGAGGAAACGCTTATAACTTGAGCTCCGGACATCCGATTGACATGTCGTTGACTTTGTTGGTTTTATCTTAGTGAGACGGACCTTTTGGATTACTCCACTCAAGGTTTGTACGCAGTTGGAGTACGGTCGGGTTGGTTTTGACTTAAAAATCAACCGGGTCCCTGGGAAGAAAAGGCCAATAACTCTCAGACCGGGCGTCTGATTGACGTGTCGTCAGTCACGTTAAGTTCCTATTGTCGAGACGAAACTTTGGGATACATAATCTCTGGACTAAGTGTCAGTTTATGTATCGACTCCCCTTGCCTCGCGGAGCGGACCCTCTCGGAATCGAGCATGCTGTGTGTGGAAACCCTAGAGCTGGATGCGACTGCGACGACGATGACGACTGTACTGAAATCCTCCGTGGTTTCGCTAGCGATGACGACTGCACTGAAATCCTCCATGGTTTCGGCAACGATGACGGCCATACTAGAATCTTATGTGGGTTCAACGGTGATGAATACTGTTCTTGTATCCTTTCTGGGTCCGGCAGTACGTGACTACTGTTCTTGTATCCTACGTGGGTCCGACAGTATTTGACTATGTACTTGTATCCTATGTGGGTCTGGAAAAGTAGCTGGTCTTGTATCCTTTATGGGTCTGACAGCTTAGCTGGTCTTGTAGCCTACGTGGGTCTGACAGCTTAGATGAATCAGTGGCTACATCTAATCATCTCTATCATCTTACGAAGAAGTATACATGTGTGAGCTGAGTCTTGACTTTTCAATCATTATCTTCGATATGATTGATTTGATTTCCTAAGTGGATTGGGTTGTGTTATCCTGTGTGGTTTGTTTATCCTATCCTGTGTGGACTGTATTGAACATGGGCTCAGATGATGGAGCTGAACTGGAATTGATAACTTAGGTATATGTGTGGGAATATACCTAAGTAGAGTTGGTTGTTTCTTCATGATTGTATCTTTCCTTTTTGGATTACCCTTTGTGGATTCTGGGAGACCGTCGGGGGTATCGGGGTCCCTACTGAGTAGAGTATACTCACCCCTGCACGGGCTCTGCCTGCACTATATTTTGTTGGATGCAGACGACAAACAGTGTTGATTGTGGTTGAGTCTTGTGGAGAAAGTCGGTACCTGGAGGTGGACCACTGGACAGAACGTACACAGAGCAGATGGCTGGACCCGAGGAGCTGAGGAGGCTATCTATACCCACCCTTCAGGTGGGAATTCTAGTGGATGGCTCGGTGTTGCTGCTTTACGTTCAGTTGTTGTAATTTCTTTTTAGTTGTACTTTACTTCAGTTGGGTTTGTATTCTTGCTCATTTACTTTCCAGCACTTACAGTTGTACCCAGTTTACTTAGTGTTTACTTCAACTTTCTTACTCTATGGTGTTTGTTTACTTTATAAAGGCAATGGATTCCCTTTTTATCAGGATTTACACCTTTGGTGCTATTCGCCAGCCCCTGGCCTATGGAAGGAAGGCTTGGGGTAGTCACGGCACGGGCCCTGATGACGGGTCGTGACAAATTGGTATCAGAGGAATTCGGTTCTACCGCAGAACTCAAGACTCTGATCTTTCTTCTATGTGAAGAAATAGTGTTAAGGGTATTGAGTGTGGTTATCAGTCAGGGAGTCCAGTGTTGGTGTGGTGGCCGACGTATCCGTACACCAGGACCCTGACATCTGATTTCCGACTCAGTGCACGAAAACATTGATTGGATGTGTGTTTCAAAAAGTTTTCTTTATGATTACATTGTGTCAGCTCAACAGGTATACTGTTTGGACCGTGGCGCACCTGTTTCTTTTCAAGATGGCCCCACGACAGCAGCTATCTAGGGTTTCGAGCTTTGTGCACGACGACAGCCCACTGAGCGACGAGGCCTCGGTGCAGTGCCCTTTTACAGCGGAGGCACCGACGGTATCTCTACCTACCGAGCCACCGATTTCACCATCCCTAGCCGCTGAGAGTGCATGTCGCCTTAGTGCACTGCATGAGTTCCAGCATTAGAGACCGCCCAGGTTCCGCAGGGAGACGGACCCTCAGGCAGCCGAGGATTGGCTGGAGGCTATAGTTTGAGATTTCAGGTTAGTGGGGACACCAGCTGACCTCATGGTGATCCTTACAGCGAGCCTCCTACATGCGGCAGTAGGAAGATGGTGGAGTCTGATGCTCCAGGTGAACGACGAGGCATCTCTCCTTTGGTCGGATTTCGAGAGACACTTTTTCTCGGAGTTCATCCCAGCCGCCCTCCATACGGTGCGCATTCAGTAACTACTACAGCTGCGGGAGGGCAGCATGACGGTAGCCCAGTACTCGGATAGATTTACCGATCTCTCGCGTTATTCGACGGACATGGTACGGGACCCATTTTTTCAGAACCGGACCTTCGAGCAGGGACTGAGGCATGATATCACGGCATCGATGATCTCCCTCAGCATTCCGACGCAGGCAGGAGTACTGGAGCGAGCCCTTCTCATAGAGAGCTTTCTTGCTAAGCTTACACTAGCAGCGAGACCTACCGCAGGGTGGAACGTAGCTGAGTCTTCTATAGCTGGCAGTCGACGGATGTCATAGGGGTCCAAGTAGACCATACCATCAGGCAGACAACCTCAGGACACTGGCTCAGAGGTGCGGGGAACACGGCGTAGAGCTAGCCTTCCGAGGAGAAGATTGTGCTACGCATGCGGTGAGCAGAGCCACATGGCTTATGACTGCCCGACCCACCATGAAAAGGAGTAGTAGACGGTTGAGGGACAACCCAGGTAGAGGTAGAGGATCGACTGTGGCGGTCCGTAGGGAGCAGGAGGACGAGGCAGAGGAGCTGGCCAAGCCGCAGGTGGTGGGCGACGCTTTGAGGCTTTACCGTCACCACCACCAGGAGGTCCACCCCGAACACACGGAGCTGGCAGGCAGAGGCAGGCTCAGCTTCAGGGAGTAGAGGCCTACGACCATGGCACACCAGAGATGATTCTAGGTACTATCTGTGTCTACTCCACCCTTGCTGCAGTTCTTATAGACACAGGATCGAGTCATTCTTTCATTTCCGCTGCCCTTGTTCAGATCTTGGAGATTCCGACAGAGCCGTTGGCTCGATCCTTACGGCTAGAGACTCCTACGGGAGAAGACTCGATGATTACGCACTGGTGCTGGAAGTGTGAGCATAATCTAGGAGGCGAGAGCTTCTTCTGGGATCTTCTTGTAGCGGCATCGAGGCCTTACGACATCATCTTGGGCATGGATTGGTTATCTATAGTCTATGCTCAGATCGACTGTATTAGGCGTAAGGTGTGGTGTGTCCGCACCGATGGGAGCAGGTCCACCTTCACCGGTGAGAAGGGAGCCTTTGCAGCGTAGGATGGACTCACTTAGAGGAGAGGACAATCGATCACTCATCCGTTGGATGGCCTCATCCTAGGAGCAGTTGACGTGTGGATTCTGAGTTATCCTGTAGTGGTGGATCAGTATGGGGACATTTTTCCTGATGACGTTCCAGGACTACATCCACGCAGAGAGGAAGACTTTTATATTGACCTATTCCCCAGGACAACCCTGATATCCACTCCAGCATATCGGATGGCCCCCGCTGAGCTTCGAAAGCTACGGGTACAACTGGAGGACTTGCAGGGAAATGGATTCATCCGACCCAGTGTTTCACCCTGGGCTTCCCCGATTTTGTTCGCCAAGAAGGCGGACGGGAGATTGCGACTGTGTGTCGACTATTGTCACCTGAACAAAGTGACCGTGAAGAACATGTATCTGATTCCAAGTATTGAAGACCTCTTTTATCAGCTCAAGGGATCACTGTGGTTCTCGAAGATAGATCTCAGGTCCGGCTATCATCAGCTTAGAGTTCGGGACGAGGATGTGCAGAAGACGGCCTTCAGATGTTAGTATGGCCACTATGAGTTCTTGGTTATTCCTTTCGGTGTAACCAATGCTCCTGCAGTGTTCATGGGCCTCATTAACAGTATCTTTCAGCCTTACCTCGATCGATTTGTCATGGTCTTCATCGACGACATATTGATTTACTCGACCACTAAGGAGGAGCACGCCTACCACTTGCGGGTTGTACTGGACAAACTCCGAGAGCACCAACTTTATAGTAAGCTCTAGAAGTGTTAGTTATAGATATGTGAGGTCCACTTCTTGGGACACGTCATATCTGAGGCAGGAGTTGTGGTGGATCCTGTGAAGATCGAGGAAGTGCTAGCTTGGGATCCACCCAGGAGCGTGACAGAGGTGCGGAGTTTCCAAGGTTTGGCTAGATACTATAGGAGGTTCATGCCAGACTTCTCCAAAGTTGTGGAACCAATTTCATCTTTGACGAAGAAGGGGAAACCCTTCGTGTGGTTAGATAGATCTTAGCAGAGCTTCCAGGAGCTGAGACAGAGATTGACCAGCACACCTATCTTGAGGCTACCGAAGGAGGGAGTAGGGTACGTAGTCTACTGTGATGCATCAGGGACCAAAATCGGATGTTTCCTGATGCAGGAGAGGGTAGTGATCGCATATGGATCATGACAGTTGAGGTAGTATGAGCAGAACTATGCTACCCATGACCTGGAGTTAGCAGGAGTGGTCTTCGTTCTGAAGATGTGGCGACACTATCTGATGGGTGAGTGATTTACAGTCTACTCTAATCACCAGAGTCTCAAGTACATCTTCTCATAGAAGGAAATGAACCTAAGACAGCGGATATGGCTCGATTTCCTCCAGGACTATGCCTTTGAGATAGTCTATACTCCGGGAAAGGGGAACGTAGTAGCCAATGCTCTCAGTAGGAGGATGGGCATTCAGCTACTTGGGGAGGCGACAGAGTAGCTAGCCGGTTTGCAGATATCCTTCATGGATAGAGATAGAGCATCCTTTCTTTAGTCACTCACAGTCCCTTCTCCACTACTACAGCGGGTTAGAGAGGCACAGCGTGGGGATGATGACTGTGAGACGCTACATGCACAGATTTCCATAGGACAGAAACCTGATGGTTTTTATATGGAAGGAGAGAACGTCATCCTTTTCAGAGGGCGTACCATGGTACCAACTTCTTTACAGGAGGAGGTGCTAAGAGAGTTTCACACTTACCCTTTAGCGGTACATCTGGAAGTGGAGAAGATGTACTAGGATCTCAGATGACAACACTGGTGGCTGGGTATGAAGAAGGTTGTAGCAGAGTTCGTTTCTCGATGCCTCACCTGCCAGTAGGTGAAGGCGGAGCACCAGGTACCATCAGCCTTGGTACATCCATTGGAGGTCCTGGAGTGGAAGTGGGACGGTATATCTATGGATTTCATGACTGGACTTCTACGTACTTTCAGAGGTCACGACCCCATTTGGGTGATTTTCGACCGACTCACCAAGTCGGCCCACTTTCTACCCATCAGATAGCAGGGCTCAGTGGGGAGCTTGGGACGCCTCTACATTCAAGAGATTGTATGACTTCATGGTGTTCCATCATCTATCGTCTCTGATCGAGATGCTCACTTTACTCCCCGTCTTTCGAAGGGGTTGTAGGAGGAATTCGGGACACAACTACGTCTGAGCACAGCCTTTCTCCCTCAGAAGGATGGTCAGATGGATAGGACCATTCAGACTCTTGAGGACATGCTCCGTGCATGTGTCCTCGACTTTGGTCACAGCTGGGAGGATCACCTACCATTGGTGGAGATTGCGTACAACAACAGCTACCACTCCACCATTGGGATGGCACCATACGAGGCATTGTATGGATGACCTTGCAGATCACCGTTGTGATGGACAGACCCTGGGGAGTTAGCACTTGTGGTACCATAGATGGTCCAGTCCACGACAGAGAAGGTCCAGGTCATCCAGGAGCAGATGAGGACAGCTCAAAGCAAATAGAAGTCATATGCGGACAGGAGGCGGAGACCACTAGAGTTCGAGGATGGCCACCACGTCTTCTTGCGAGTCTCACCTCGACGTGGATTACGGAGATTTGGCCGGGGCGGCAACTTATCTCCACGCTTCATCGGACTATTCTAGGTTCTCAGCAGGATAGGTGAGGTGGCTTATCGCCTGGCTCTACTCCTTAGTTGCGCTGGGTGCACGACGTCTTCCACGTATCTCAGCTGAGGAGATATGTGCATGACCCGACGCATATCATCGACCCTGGGGAGATGGACATTGATGATAGTGTGATTTTTGCATAGGTCCCGGTGGAGATCAAGGATCGACAGGAGCAGGTCCTACGTGGGTGGTCGATTCCTCTAGTGCGCATCAGGTGGCAGCACAGGAACCTCCAAGAGAGCACTTGGGAGCAGGAGGCTCAGATTTGTGCACAGTACCCACATTTGTTCCCCTAGTTTGTGATGTATCTTTATGGGGACGTAAAGGCCTGAGGTGGGAGTAATGTAAAGACCTGTAAATTTCAAGGAATTTTTTTTTCTTAATTTATTTGGGATTTTACAAGTACGCAGTTTCTGACGGCACCTGATTCCGAGGCCCAGTGTGCCTGGAATCAATTTCCAAAGTTTAGCTCGGGTACATTTAGTGAACGAGCGGGCGGGGTTTCCTAACTTTTGAACCGGTGCTCGGAATCGAAATCTGAGGTCACCGATGAAACCGCAGCACTGGTATTTTTGTACGAACACCTTTTTAGAAGGTGCGTTTTCTCAGAAGGAGTTGTTAAAAATGTGAAGTATAAAAATATAGTTGTTAAACAGTTATATTTTTATTACACTTCTGATGGTTAAGTGTTGTGGAAAAGGATGTTGTGAGGAAGTTGGGGTGGGGCCCACATGATCCCCCACCTCCTTAAATTTCCCCAACACCCCTTGAACCCCCCCCCCCCCTCTAGCAATTAATTTTTAAATCCTCCACATTAAAATACATGTCAATAAAACGCCTAATTAATTGGACAATGCACGTTAATTAATTTGGTGAATTCAATTTGAATTTTGAAAAAGGTTGGCATGAGTAATAAAATAAGGAAATCCTTATTTTATTATTGTTGAATCGTTGTGTGGATATTTTAGGAGAGGATGGCTCTAGTATTGAAGAACGTCTTCTTCCTCATTGAAGAACGCGAAGAACACCAGAGCACCAAGGAGAGACGATGTGCCGATCTCTCCCTTCTCTGCAACTGGTGTGAGACGACATCCTCTTTTTGGACGCTCGCCAACGCCGTCTTCGAACAACCCTCGTGGTGCCGTTTTTCTGCGATGATCCTTGTATGAAAACATCTTGAGGTAGGGGTTTAAGATCAAATTTAATGGATTAAATTTTTTCTTGCTTTGTCGAAGTTGTTTTATTTTTGGCCGCCTGTTATCATTTTAATGGGAGGAGGTCAGACCGCACGAACACGGCCGATCCTCCTCCCCCTTTGTTGATGTTCACCGTTGCGGTTTGGGATGGAGGTGGAGTGGTGCAATGGAACCACGTGGGAACGAAGAATATCACCGCGCTGTTGAGGCCGAAAGAGGTCGCGGCTGGAGCGGGGCCGTAGTGGTGGAGCGAGGCGTCGTCGCACCGTGCCGGAGAACCCTGGAGGGTCGCGGTCAGGGCGGGCCGCGGCGGAGGGGCGCGGTGCCGGCACGCTGTGCCGGTCGAAAAAAGGATGCATCCTAGGGCCGCGGAAGTGTAGGGAAGGGTGGCCAGAATCACAGGCCGCCGGTGCTTCGGAGGGGTGGGACCGCGGGGTCCTGGGGCGGCGGCACCGGCAGGCCAACCGGGCTGGCCGTTCGGAGGAGGTCGGGGGTCGTAACCCCCGGCGGCAGGCAAGAGGGCCCCCCATGCAGGGGGGGGGGGAGTTTCTTCAATCAAGGGGGGCATCATGACCCCCCTTTCCGTGTCCGCTCGGCCAGTGTCGAGCCGCCCCGATCGGCCAGCACTGAGCCGCCTAGGCCAGACCGGCCGCACCGGGTCGGGCCGCCCGCGCCGGGCCGGGCCATCCGCGCCAGGCCGGGCCACACCGGTGGGGCCTAGCCACGCCCTAATGGTCTGAACCCAGACCCGGGTCAGGTCGACCCGGACCTGGGTCAGTTCGACCCGGTTTGGGCCGAACCAGGGGGTTCTAGGCCGGGTCAGTCCGGGCCCAAACCCCCCTAAAATTTGACAGGTTCGTTCAAATGCCCATAATTTGGGCTACAAACCTCTGATTGATGCACCGTCAGTTGCAATACGATACTTGGATCGAGATGGTCGTTTTGGTATATTAAACTCAAATTTTAGGAGATCTTTGGTTATGGTCGGGTTGGTTCGAACATGAAACAAACCGGACCCTCGGAGCGGAAACACTTATAACTTGAGCTCCGGACGTCCGATTGACGTGCCGTCAACTTTGTTGGTTTTCTCTTTGTGAGACGGACCTTTTGGCATACTCCAATCAAGGTTTGGACACAGTTTGAGTACATTCGGGTTGTTTTTGACTTAAAAACCAATCGGGCCCCTGGGACGAAAAAAGCCAATAACTCTCAGACTGGGCGTCTAATTGACACGTCGTCGGTCACGTTATGTTCCTATTGTCGAGATGGAAATTGGGAATACATCAACTCCAGACTACGTGTTAGTTGATGTATCGACCGCCCTTGGCTCATGGATCGGACCCTCCCGAAATCGAGCATGATGTGTGTGGAAACCCTAAAGCTGGCTGTGACTACGACGACGATGACGATTGTACTGAAATCCTTCGTGGGTTCGGCAGCGATGACGACTGCACTGAAATCCTCTGTGGGTTCGACAGCGACGACGACCGTACTGGAATCCTCTGTGGGTTCGACGGCGATTACTACTGTTCTTGTATCCTTTTTGGGTCCGGCATTACGTGACTACTATTCTTGTATCCTACGTGGGTCCGACAGTATTTGACTATGTACTTGTATCCTACGTGGGTCTGGCAGAGTAGCTGGTCTTGTATCCTTTGTGGGTCTGACAGCTTAGCTGGTCTTGTATCTTACATGGGTCTGACATCTTAGATGAATTAGTGGCTACATCTGATCATCTCTATCGTCTTACGAAGAAGTATACCTGTGTGGGATGAGTCTTGAATTTTCAATCATTATCTTTGATATGATTGACTTTCTTTCCTAAGTGTATTGGGTTGTGTTATCCTGTGTGGGTTGTTTGTGCTATCCAATGTGGATTGCATCGAACTTGGGCTCGGATGATGGAGCTGAATGGGAATTGATGACTTAGGTATATGTATTGTCATATAACTAAGTAGAGTTGGTTGTTACTTCGTGATTGTATCTTTCCTTTGTGGATTATCCTTTGTGGATTCTGGGAGACCATCGAGGGTCTCGAGGTCCCTAATGAGTAGCGTATACTCACCCCTGCATGGGCTATGCCCGCACTGCATTGTGTTGGATGCAGACGACAGACAGCGCTGATCGTGGTTGAGGCATGTGGAGCAAATCGGTACCTGGAGGTGGACCACTGGGCGGAACGTACACGGAGCGGACGGCTAGACCTGAGGAGATGAGGAGGCTATCTGTACCCACCATTCAGGTTGGAATTCTAGTGGACGGCTCGGTGTTTCTTCTTTACTCTTAGTTGCTGTACTTTCTTTTCAGTTGTACTTTACTTCAGTTGGGTTTGTATTCTGGCCCATTTACTTTCCAGCACTTACAGTTGTACCCAGTTTACTTAGTGTTTACTTCAGCTTGCTTACTATGTGGTTTTTGTTTACTTTATAAAGGAAATGCCATACCTTTTTATCAGGATTTACGCCTTTGGTGCTAGTCGCCAGCCCCTGGCCTGTGGAAGGCGGGTTTGAGGTAGTCATAGCACGGGCCCCGAGGACAGTTCGTGACACATGGTTTTTGGTGGTTCATGAATAGTTATAATATACATGAATGATATTAATGAATTCATAGACATAGAATAATAAAATGCATTCACAATTATATAATGAATTATTAACGTACCTATCACCACTTCATTTGCGAGATGGACCTCCAGAGTTATGATGGAATTATCTCTGTCATGATTTCTAATAATTGAATGTTCTTGTCATTATTTTTCATCAAAATATCATGTATTGGTTTATTTGTTCAAATAATTTCTTAATTATCTACTGTTGTTACTTGGGGAAATAGGTTGATGGTTGTCTGGTGTATTCCTTTCATCAATCCCATTGGTGGGTTTCTACTATTAGAATTCACAATCTAGGTTACCTTCATTCCTTTACCTAATGCACATCCATATCCCATTCAGAAAATTTATAGGATTCTTCTTCCAACACTATCAATAGGTGTTATATTGTACATTCTTTTTGACATTAAATTTCTCCATCATACCACCAAAGTTAAAATTAATTTTTTGTTCTTATCCTTGTGAGGGCCTTTAGAATCATTGACCTTCATCTCTTCATTGAGCGAATGTCGAATAATTTCCATTTATTTTTCAAATATTCAAATTTCCAAAGAAAATCACTTAATTTAAATTATCTAACCAAAGAAGTCAACCACATTAATTTCCTGGGAGGTAAAAAGGACAATGAAATATCATGAATACCTGGTGCTATTTTATTTGTGATAGCTAATATAATTTTCTTCTTTTGTAATGGAAAATGAAATATATCTCCATTTTAAGTCTTATCATGCAAGAAAATTTATTTTCAAAAAGTAAAATCCAGAATTACTTTGAATCCATCTCTTATATCACTTCCTTAGGATTCATATTTTTTTTTTATTAAAGTCTGCTATTAAACATTCTCTCCCTCCAGATGATAAACATCTATCAAAACCTTCTTGTGATTAGATCATTGAAGGTTATAGAAGTTAGTTTTCAATTGAGTCAATACATTTTTCAATAAATAAATGATTGGAAGATCCATCAAATTTTGGAGGAAATTGTCTCATAACAGTTTCTATTGGGACCTAGATGGCATGGGATATTTTTTTATGTATGAAAAAATAGGTTTTATTAGTGTAATGTTTTTTTTCAAAAATGATAAATAAATTAACCTTGTAAAAGATGAAAAAAAATTCGACCATTGTATTCAGAATACAAGACACACAATGGTTACAAAATTCCACCATATTTAGTAGATTATTTGTAAGAGAAAATGTTCATCAGACTCAACTCTAGTTCAGAATGATAGAAGACTGTATTGAGGAAGAGAATTAGACTCTACTTGGATTCGACATAAAATATCATGATACTTTTTTGTTATGAATTTAAGAAAATTCATAAGAATTTTTCAGACATTGTTATGGAATATTGAGGAATGAAAGGGTGTGAAAAGGTTCTACCGATTGTATTCAGGACAATCGTATTTAGGATTGATTATAAGGAATGATTTTTTTGGAAGAAAGGGAGGTTACAATACTTTTCGTAGAATGTCATATGATGTTGAATCTTATCTTTAATGTTTTTAAAGTCATGAGTAAGAAAGGATACAATAAATAGTTGCGGAAGTATAAAGTTTTATGAATTTAAAACCTTTCAGTCTCATGTTAATCAATAGAGGATCACTGTATCTTGGATTTTATAATTTTGGATTATTTAGAGTATCATATTCAGATGAAGAAATATGTTTCTAATGATACCATTCCATCAGAATTTGTATGGACCTAATAATTAGTGTTACTATGACATAGATTAGTCATTACATTTTTTGTTATCCTTATGACACCATATGAAGATTTATATGAATGGTATGGCAAAGAAGAAATGTTTTTATAACGAATTTTCTTGGGAAATATTCATAAAATTGAATAAAAAATGTTTATTGAGACTGAGATCAATCAACATGATAGTAAATCATTTCTCATCATGATAATTTGTCTATTATGTCAAGTGATATTTTTTTGGAGTATCTCAAAAATAGGGTCAAGAGAAATGAAGAAGAAGAAGAGTCTGGTTAAATATTTATGAAAGTGTTGTCAAATGGTGATAGGAAGCCTACTAGAAGTTCCATGAATTTAGTTTCCTTTTTTTTATTAGTTGGTGCATAGCATCATAATGGGAGGACATATGTCTTACATTTGTCACAACTGATATAGAGAAACGTATTGCAGAAACTATTGTATTCATCACAATGAGTAAGTCATATTGGGAAGATTATTATTTCAATTGATGTAGAGAAATATTATGAGATGTCTTAAGTTCTTATTTGATTATAAGAGGGTCAACAAAATAATATTGATTTATTTCCTTCATCATGATTAAGAAATCATATTTGGTAATCATAATCGAAATCTAAATCAGACTGAAGATTTGTAAGAAATCTAATAGTGTTGAAGAAGAAAAATAGTTATTATAAAATCATGAAGATCTGAATTTTAAAAAAGGTGTTTATGATGTCAAATTTAAATCCAATATATATAGAAGTTTAAATATTCAAGAAATTTGGTGTAGCCTGAAAAACATTTCTTAATCATTCTTAAAAAAAATTGTGTCTATAATAGGATGAGGATACTTTGTGTATCATGTAACTTGAATTATTCATGAAAGAGGATATATAAGATCCATAATTTAATTAAGGAGATGTTTGTAATTTGTGTTTTGTTGAATAAATTTATCTAGAAAGTTGAAAGAAAGGATAATAATGAAGATCATAATCCAAGTTTCCATATTGGGAAACCAGACTGTTATTTTTGAACTATAGAGGAAATAAATTCATATTTGTTTCAATCTATATTCCAATAATGTTATATTTCTATATTTAGGAATGAAACTTGATAATTGTACATGAAAATTTGACTGAGTATCCTTATTATTTTAAGGAAGTTATTATATACACTTGGGTAAGAATGTGAATAATTGATTTCAATGATTATGTTTTTCTTAAATTTGATCAAGATTCACATAAATTATATTACATAAATTCATACTTCTGGAATCAGATTCACTATTGTATTAAATATATTTATACATGAGTTTAAGAGAATATCATATCTATTTTATACCATGTAGAATGTTTTATTTCTAGTCAATTTCATGGTATTTGATTCTTTCAAAATCATTCCATGGAAAAGATACACTTTTTGGGTATTAAACCCTATTAATTCTTGTGTTATTGTGGTTGTGTGATTACTTGTTTAGTAGAGAAATAAATATTTAATTGGAGGTGAGGTTTTTTTCAAAAATTTATTGAAAATAAAGAAACAAGATATCAGTAATTCATATTCTTCCACACTCAGGGATACATGAATCCTAGCTAGGTAATCATAATCAGTATTAGAGCGACATTCCCCTTCATTTACTTTTTTTAAAAGTTTTAAAGATATTTGGGATGGAGAATCTAAATGTTGGGAATTGTTAAGGTATTTTTATCTTTAATAGAATGAACTATTATATCCAAAAAAAATTAATATGAATCCATGTCTTATATCTCTTGGGTATGATGTTTTTTATGCAATAAAAGATGGGTTTCCTTCTATTGATGAGAAGGTTCCCCTTACACCTGTAGATAAGAATAATTTTGAAAATTATGGAAGTGATAAAAATTATTTACTCTCATCACATTCTGAAATAATATTTATTAGAGTGAACCATGTTTCTACCACCAGAGGTATCTGGGATAAGATCTAAAAAAATTATGAATGAAATTCAAAAGTAAAGAAGGAAAAATTGAAAATCCGGGGAATAAAGTATGAAGATACCAAGATAGGTGAATATGAATCTATTGGTGACTTATTTACCAGTCTGAATGATATAGTCAATAATATAAGATGTCTTGGTGATGAGTTTTATGGTTCTGTAGTTGTTGAGAATATATTTGGAATCCTTCCTGAAAATATTTATGCCAAATTTTCCTAATTTGAATATATAGATCTTGAATCAATAACTCTTGATGATCTATATAGTACTCTCATTAATTATGAAATGGGACTGAAAAAATTTATAAAGGAGATTAAAAAATATAATAGGGAAATGTCATTCAATGCTTCTAAGAAAGAAAAGTATAAGAAGGTTATTTTGGAAAATTATATTAATAACTCTGACTTTAAAAATTATGTATGTAAAAACCTTGAGGAAGTTTTATCCTTGTATTCTAAAAATGTAATAATAGGAATAGATAAATATAAAGGGAAACATCACTTAATGTGATTATAAAGTAGATACATTAGGATATTCATGGATAATTATACTCAATTAAATAAATAATAGGATAGTGATAAAGAATAAATAATTACAAGAAGGTCATGGAAGAAATAGTGTGATAAGGATTAATCATTTTCCATACAGAAAATAAAATGTTATTGAAATATAAAAGAAGAATATTTTTATGTAAATATGAAGAATAAAAAGATAGTGATGCTTAATCAAAAAATATTTGAAAAACGTTAGAGAGAATACTTATATCTCAATGGTGAATAATGAAAAATTAGGATGTAATAGATCTAATGAAGAATAATAATACCAATTATAGTTTCATTTTAAAGAATAATTAGAAGAATGTTTTTGGAAGATTGGAAGGATCAAAAGAAAAATCAGGAAGATGAAAATTTAAAATTCCTCCTCAAAAATTAAATAATGTTATAATTATGATAATTTCATTTTGTTGGAAGATATTAATGATTTAATGAAAATCAATTTAGAATGAAAATAATCATAATGATAATATGTAAATAAAGGTGAATTAAAATGAAAAAGAGTTGAAACTTGTCGAATGAAAAATATCTTATGATGAATAGAGGTATAAAAGTTTCAAAAACATTATCTCTAATGTTGTTGAAGGTTTTTTAAAGGAGTAAATTGAGAAGGATCAATATATATTACCTTTAATGGTTGAAAATAATGCAATAATGGTTTCTAGGAAAACAAATCTTTGAAATTTATGTACATGGAAAAGATTAAAAAATAGTAGAATTCAAGAGATTCTTAAAAAAGGAGATTGAAAATATTTATAATAATTAATAGTCTGGAAATTTTTCTATTACTTCTATTTTCAATAAAACTGAAAAAACTAATATGAAAAACAATATCCTATTTGAAAACTGAACAGTCGATTGTCAGCAATGTTTTGTTAAATGGTTGCTGACAATCATACTCACAAAATCAACTTGTCTGAATATTTTTTAGGTAAATAATATTTCTATTGATACTACTTGTATTTTGATGGATTTTAACATATAGAATATATATTTTGGTTCAAACAAAAAACATTTCTATTATTCCGTAATATTGGAAATGAAAGGTTTAAAGGAGAATAAATCCTCTCAAAATAAGATGTCTGAGAAGATGTTCAGAAGAAACCGGAGAA
The DNA here is from genome assembly GCA_963277665.1 of Viscum album. Lineage (NCBI taxonomy): Eukaryota > Viridiplantae > Streptophyta > Magnoliopsida > Santalales > Viscaceae > Viscum > Viscum album. The sequence continues at coordinate 1,810,898,199 of OY728129.1, read as the reverse complement.
AGTTGGTGTGAAATTTAGAATAGTTACTAAACCCTGGAAATAATTTTTGAAATATTTGAACTACCTAGAAATATTTTAATGGGTTTTTTTTACCATAATAAAAAATATGTCTTAGCAATTCTCAAAACCCATAATTGATGAAATAAAAGGGGAAAAGAAAAGATCTTGTTGTTGAAAACACATTGAATGATATAAAAGGAGAACAACCTTATATTATTGATATTGGATGTTATTCACATATTATAGGAGACTTAAAAAAAATTAATGTGAAGGACTTCAATGAAATAAGTGTGACATTTTGGAATGATGAATCTCTGATAATCAAAGGCGTTGGATTAACCATCTTTGCGAAAGAAAAGATAAAGTCTAGGAAAGCTTTATAACTTTATGGAATTAAACACAACTTTTTGAGTGTTGAAAAACATAGTTATGTGGTTAAAAGGGTTATATTTAAAAAATATTGTTCTTTAGTGAAAAGTGAGGATGATGGAATGCTAGTTACAAGAGGGTATCTTACAAAAGAAAACTTTTTTGAAGAGTGTGAAATAAAAAACTATTTTTACTTGGGTTTGATGAATGAAAATAAATTGTGGAACAAAAATATGGGACACATGTGTCCAAGAAACAAAATAAATATATCATATTGATAAATTTTCTATGACATTCCTGGTATTTAAATAAGAAGATATTGATGTTTCATTATTTTTCAGAAAAGAAAAATTACAAACTCAGTGTATACGAATGTTGATATTTGAAAAAAAACTCGTGTAATGTATTAATTATAATATCTATGTGTCAATGAGAAAACAATAAAAAAATGGAGATAATTACTTCAACATGTTCTTTTATGAATTCTCTTGTATTTATTTTTCTATATATGTGAAACATAATTAATAATATTGAAAAGTTTTAAATGTTTTAGGATGAATGATGAGAAAAATTTTCAGTATTTAGTGAAGAATATAATAACTGATAATGGTGGTGAGAACATAAATTAATATTTTTAATGTTATATTTAAGGTAATGGAATTTTTCATGAGTTTAGTTCACCATAAACTCCTCAAAAAATGGATTTTATAAAATAAAGAACAAATGTTTTGTAGAAATTAAGAGAATATTGTTACTTGAACATGGTTTTTCTCATTACATTTGGAGTAAATCCATGATTAAAACTATGTCTATCCCAAAATTATTCTTCTAAATTCCTAGTTTAGGTATCAATCCATTTTAAATGTTTTGTGTAAAAATTCCTTATTTGAAACTCTTAACTGTATTTAAAAGTCCACACTCCATAAAGAAGAAAGGTAGAAGCCTTGGAATGATTGAGTAGAGAGGCAAGGATGGAATTATTCATGGTTATGATCTAAAATGAAGTGGATACAACTGTTATAACAAAAATACTACAATAATTGTTGATTATACTGATCTTAATGTTTTTTAAATGGATGAGGAAGAAAATTAACCTTCTGTTGACGACGAAGTTGATTTGGATGAGGAATGTTTCTTTAGAAATTCTAATATAGAGGAAGACAAATATAATCCTACTCCAAAAGATGAATTTGACTCATCTGTTTCAAGTGGTGATGATGAAACACAAATAATTCATTTTTTTATGAGAAAGATAGTATAGGATTAGAACATTATTAGTGATCAACCTCATAAGGATCAATCAAGATGAACATAAAAAATATGTATGCATACTTCTTTGAAATCAAAAGTCGAGTCGATAGATGTGAATGAAGTGTTTGTGCAACTATAATGGGTTCAAGATAAGAATGAAGATTTTTACTAGATATAAAGGAATGATACATGTGAACTCCTACCCAATCCTGATAATAAAATTGTCTTTGGTATTAATTTTTTTTATTGGAATATGCTTATTGAAGAAGGTTATGTGACAACGAAAAAAGATATATTAGTGTGAAGTGGATACTCACAAATTGATGGTGTTTATTTCGATGAGACTTTTTATCCAATGAAATTATTAGAAACAATCATAATCATTCTTTCTATTACTTCACAAAAAGGATAAAAAACATTTTAAATGGATATAAATTCCACTTTTCTGAATGGGGATCTGGATGATGATGTGTACATTGAAAAATTGTGTGCCTTTGTTATTGGGGAAGATTAAAGTAATGTGTTTAAGCTAAATAAATCTTTTTATGTCCTGAAAAAATACCATAGATCATGATATCCTAAATTGGATATCTCAGGAGGAAGATGAGTTTCATGAAAGGAAGAATTGATTGAAATCACTACATTAAATAATGATTAGTGTTTACCCCCATTTTAATTGTTTATATTGATAGTTTTTTTCATCTATGAATTATGAAATTAAATGTGAATGGTTTTCTACAGAGGTGAAAAAACATCCTTAAGATGTCCATACTGGGAGAAATGAAATACATTTTTTGGACAAAAAGTTTACAAAATAATCAACATATTTTTCTATCTCTAGAAAAGTATTCTATGTAAATTCAAAACATTTTTATCTTGGAAAATTAAAAACCAGTTTCCACACCAATTTCAGTGGAATCCATGTTTTCCAATGATGGATAAGGTAAATAAGTTTATCAGAAATATTTTCATTAGATGATTAGATGTTTGTTATATTTAACTACCCCAATACCCTCCATTTTTAAAATTATTACATTATGTGAATGACTTCAAAGTGATCATAAAGAACCACATTTTCATACTTGAAAAAGAAATCATAGATATATCAAAGGCACAGAAAAATTACAATCAAGTATGATAGATCAGAAAATATTTACTAGTTGGGTATTTATACAGTGATTGGTCAGGAAATGTGGATAATAGGTGATCCACATCTGGTGGAGTATTCTTTCTGGGGAAAAGTATTGTTAGATGGATTACAACGAAACAACATTTAATAAATCTTATCATGGAATATTCTGAGTATATTTCTGCCACTCATACTGCTACCCAACATATGTGTATGAAAAATTAGTTAGAATAATTATTTGTCTAATTAATGTTACCCTTGATCTTGGGTTGTCATAATCATAGGTAAATCATACTTACCTAGAATCCATAAAAACATTGTCATTAAAAACAAATCGATATCATATATCATTTCATCAAATAGAATTTTGGATTGAATGAGTTAATTAAGGAGTATCTTCCTACATCAGAACAAGCTAATGACATTTTCAAAAAACATTTACCAATAAAATATTTTCCTAAATTGTGGTTGAACATAGGCTTCCAACCTCTATTTTTTCATGATTTATGTGTGTGTTTTATTATCTCTTATACCATCTTAACTTTTTATAGTGTTGTTAAGGGGGGGAAATGTTTCATAAATCTATACATATGGATGCATGAATAAATGGAGAGTTGTGGGTAAGCTGTGAACCCATTATATGTGTGTGAATATTCAAAATATTTGTTGGGGTGGTTGTAGGAAAAAATGTATTCTTGGGAATTTAGAGAATTATTGACAAGAACGTGATGAAATAATAACGAAGAAAGTTGAAGATGAAATATAAGGAAGAAATATAAGAAATAAATCAGAGGAATTAAAATCAGAGGAAGAAATATTAGGAATATTTTCATTAGTCAGTAATTATGGACATCAAGACTTATTTTCCAATAATTATTATTTTATATAATGAGTTATCTATTGGAAGATTATAATTTTTGATATGTAATCCATTGCGTGAGGTTACAATGTTCAATGATTTATGAATCTTAGTTAACATCAAATTCCAAAAGGGGAATATTTTTGGGATAATGTTTGATAGAGAATCTTTTTGAAGTAAGAACACTTTTTTTATTTTTCTTTTGATGTCAAAAACGATAAATCCATTAACTTTATAAAATTTTATTTTCATACAAATCAAATTCTACTATAAAACATACTCACATTTCATAAAAAATTACATCGTATTGAGATGATATCTTTTGGATGAAAAGTTTAATGGGACTCACCATTAGTCTTGGCTGAGGGAAGAACATACTGGGGAAGAGAATCATATTCTATATGGATCCGATATAAAATATGATGGTGATTTTATATTTTTTATTTCTCAAAAATCATAATTAAGTTGTAAAACTCTTTATGCATGATTGATGAATGAAATGCAAGAGAATTTACTACCAATCATATTTAGGAATTTTTTTCAGATTTGATTGTAAAGAAAGTTGTTTCTAGAATATAGAGAAGTTAGAACAATTTCCTTAGTATGTCATAAGACAATGAATATAATCTTTATCATTTTTAATGTCATGATAATTTCATGATACAAGAAAAAGTTTGTGTAAGTAGTATGTTTTATGAATTCAAAACATTCTTATCTCATGTTTATTAGTATAGAAATAGAATTTTTAGAATTTTTTAAATCTATATTACATGGGGTATCATATTCAAAAGGAGAAATAATTTTTCGATGATATCAGTCCATCAGACATGGTATGACACCTATAATCGAAGTTACACTGAAACTGATTAATCATTACATTTTTTATCCTTATATTATCAAAGGAATATTGATAGAAATTTTTTTATTGAAAGTGAAATGTTTTTATCAAAAATTCTATTGGGAGAAGTTGGGAATATAGAATACAAAAAGTAGTTTGACACAGGGATCAATCAATAGGGTAGTAAATAATTTCTCATCAAGATTAATTTTTTATTAAGAAAATTGATAATAAAAAATTTGAATATCTCTAAAAAATAGTTCAAGAGAAATTAATTAGAGGAAGTGTTATTTATTAATATCTCGAAATAGTTTTCAAACAAGTATTTATTTCTTTCATAATGTTCCAATAATTCATCCACCTTTTTCATCATTTGGTACTGACCATCATAATGGAAAGACATACATTTTTCATTTTTCATTTTCGATACAGAGAAAACAATTGATAAAAATCTTGTCTTCATCCTAACAATGAAATTGGAATTGAAAAATTAGTTTTTCAATTGATATAATGAAACTTTATGAGATGAATTTGGTTTTGATTTTATTTCAATAGGGTCAAAATAATTAGAGTGGTCAAATTTTTTCATTGTAATAAAGAAACTATATTTGGAAATTTGAATCTGAATCGAAATAAGACTAATGATTTTTCCGAAAATGTCTAAGGTGTTGAATAAATCAAGAGAGAGATCATAAAATCTGGGAGATTTGAATTTTATAAATGGTGTTGAATAATTCAATGATAGATACAAGAGTTAAGGGATAATAATTATTTGGGTAATTTGGTGAGGTGGGAAAACCTTTTTAGAATCCCTCTTACAAAATTTTTTGGTTTCTATAAAAGGAGGATGATATGTTGTGTATCATGTGACTTGAATTATTAATAAAATAAGAGATATAATATTTGAAATGTAATCATGAAGATGTTTCAAATTTTTTTTTCTTGAATAGGTTTTTCTGATAGAATAAATAAAGGAGAGGGGTTAAGATCAAAATTAAAATTTACATATTGGGACACAAATTATATATATCTAGACTAAGGAATAAGTAAATTCAGATTTTTTAGGATTTATTCCATTAGTGTTTTATTTTTTTATTGTGAAATCGATCTGGGGAATTGTATTGTGTATCATTTTAAAGTATCGGATGTTCTTACCTACTCCTAGGTAAGAAAGTGAGGAATTGTTTTGGAAGTTTATGTCTTTGTGAAAGTTGACCAAGAAGCATAAAAAATGTATTACATAATTTTGTTCTACTTGAAACACATTCAATATTGTATTGAACATAGAGCTGCATTAGTGTTTGGGCATATACTACCCATTCTATTCCACTCAAACAAATTTTTTATAGAGGATTGTATGGTATTTGATTATTTCCAAACCACTCTAATGACAATATAATCTTGTCGAGTAGTGAACCATGAAAATTCTTGTGATCATATGGTTGTGTGATTGATGTGATTTCAATAGATAAATAAATATTTAATAGGAGGCTAAGGTTGTTTCTAAAGAATGTAAACTAAAAATAAAAAGATATCATAGTTTCACCCCTCCCTCTCTTAGTGATACTTGAATCATATCTTGCTAATCACAATTTCAATTAAATATTTTTCTTTCATTGGGGGGGGGGGGTAGGGGATAATTAATTATTATTCATGTTTTAGTTCAAAACTGTCATTAGTTGAGAAAGTATTTTCATGATGTTTCCAACCCCTGTCACCATAGTGTCTGACATCTCAATTATGTAGTCATCATATTTCCCCTCAAAATGATTTTTGACTCAGTTTCTCATTCTTCTAGCCATTTTAATTCAATAAAAATATAATAAAGGATGATTATTTTTTGAAACATAAAACATAGAGACAAGACACAATAATCATTAAATGTATTACTCCTAAATGAAATATATTCCATAACATATGAATTTTTTGTTTTGAACATAATTTTTCTATAATCAATATCTTAATATAAAATCATATGTTAATTTTTATTCAATTTATAATGGTTTATAATGTGTTTGTGAATTTCTAAATCATATCCACAAGGATGGTCAAAATTGAGGCATAGTTATACCCATTACTGTGTACGTGGTAATTATAAATTCAAGATAGATGTGAGATTTTCATTGTCATAATCTCGAGGTACATCTATTCCAAAACCAAATCCACCTATAGTATATATATAGGGATATAATTTCCTGTAATCCACTTACTCTATACTACACTAGTATTATAGGAAATTTCTCTATATATAGAAAAATATTTAAACTTTTCCCTAGACATATCCATAGGGATATCACTAATCTTTTCTCATCCTAGTTCCAAAAGGATAAATAAATTTTTTACCTAATACCAACTATAGAAACTGAACATTTTTAATCATATTGTTATCTAATTTTTAAAATGTAAATATCAAATAAGTACAACCCCAAAGATCATGTTATCTACTATCATTATAAGACCAAATTCATATTACATCAAAAGAATCATAAACATAGAAACATTATATTATTCTCCATAGTGAGCCTCTAAAACATATTTGATTTATAAAACCTTTAGGCGATAACCTAGGGAATACATTAATGAAACAAGTGAGCTAAAAATAATAGTTAGGGAATATACATGATACATGATCATAACATGTGATACAATTGTACAATGTGATATAATCAAAGATTAGTTACACAAGTAATCAAGAGGAAGTATAAAATAAATATCATCTTATTATAAGATTGTGGAAATATGGGAAACCGAAAACAACATAAAACATGACATAACATAATTCATGACTATCTAACATGATGACATCACTTGGTGGATAGTGTCCCATAATGGATTATGTTCACTCCTTAATCCCATCCATTATGTATATTGAGAATATAACATTACTTAATGCGTTAGAGGGATATATATTTATAGTCCCACCCATCATCATTAATATCAAGTATATTCATATGCATTCCACATAAGTATATCAATCATAAGGCATAAATAGAAGAATTACCCATTGAAAAAGATGGGTTTCAAAATCGTGTCAATTAACATAACCAAAATAGATTCTATATGGAACGAATTTGATTTTTTGTTATTAGGAATATATTACCCCATGAAAGGATGGAAAAATAAGCTAGGTATACATGTGAGATACATATAAATAGAATATAGATTCATTCCATAACATTAATGAGATAGAAATTTAGTTTTGGAGATAACAATCATGACCTAATGAAAAGTTTGGGTTAGAAAGATCCCTTAACTTGAGCCGAATTAGTGATACATATTTTTATATTCATGAATAATAATGTTATTTTAATTATTTATTTTATTATTAATATTTCTCATTTTTATTATAATTTTTTTATTTATGAAAATTCCATATTCAATAATTATCTAATTAATTTTATTTTGGATATTTTTATGATATACATATCGTATATCTAAAATAATTATTCTAAATTTATTTAGTTTAATGAGATTATTATATATTCATATTCATAATTTTAATAATTACGTAATTATCAATTTTATACATAAATTATTATTTACATCCCAAACATGAAATTTGTTTCTGAAAAATGAATTATCTTATGATCATGGAAACGGTAGGTCATATGTATAGATAAGTAGCTTTGCCACTTTTTATTGATCATGATATAAATAATGTAAGAGTTATTATAACATTACATAATGATAATTATGTCAAAAATATCAAATTATTTCATTAAATAAACTTACAAAAACTATCCAGGTGATGTGGTAATAAAAATGATTTAAATTTCATTGTGTGGTGGTTGCTCATCATACAGATGAATGATGTTATCATTTATTAAATGGAATTTAAAGTAAGAAATAATAAGATATATTAATTTTATATAATTATAAATATTTCATTATTACCATTTATATAAAATTAATTAATATTTATTACCATAAATGTAAATTGTATTATAAAAATGAATAACATCGTATCATGCGGCGATAGTCTGTGGTAAACCTAAGTGACATTCTCGTATACCCAAGAAAATAGAAATTAATAATGTATGTATGATACTATAAATTTATTAGTGTAATTGTATCATAAATAAAATACATAAAAACATTATATATATCATTATATCCAGTCATGAGAGGTAGTGATGGAGTCAAATTGGTTTGTAAGGTCATAGTCATTCGTACACATGATCAACGGTTTCATTTCCCATTTGAAGGAGGAGGAGATGTTTTGAAGTTATTATAATGAAATAAAAAATATTAGTATATAGAGGACACTAATTTTTTTATATCATCATGGTTTTATGATATTTTATTGAGTAGGAGTACGAAATAATATGAAATGACCGGTTAAGGATGTTACATATTCTTCAGATATATTCTTTTGGTTTCCACCAAAAGACTTACTAGGATGGACTGATTGATAAAAAAGTTATTATAGGATGAGGGTGTGGAATTATGAAAGTTATTTTCAGTTTTCATTTACTAAAAATGGGTTTTGAGGTTATGGATAAGAGATGAGAGGTGGTGGTCTTTCAAAAGTATTGGAGAGGACACACTTGAAGTATTTCGAACTAAAGAATTACACCCACATTTTTTCCATTACAAAAGGATAAAAAATGAAACGTTTTATAAATATAATATATAATGTTAAATGGGAACTAGAAAATAGGATTTATACAATTTATTGGTTATTTTTATCTCATATATATTTAGATTAACCACTGGTGTACCTGTGTTTACCTTTACCATGGTAAATATTTTTTATTTTTTTTACTATTAATTATGGTAAAAAATCATGTTTAAATTCTTAGAAAATAGAATTTACTCTTTTAATTAATATTGAATACATTTTTTCAAATTCAACTCATATAATTTGAAGATATTAATTTAAAATTAATCACATAGATGTATAAAAAACGGTTTTCCATATAAAATACTTTTAAAGGATGAAAATTTACATTATATGGAAATTAAATATGAAATTTATACTAATGAAGTAATTTAGATTAATAAATATATATTTTTACAAATTTTAATTTTAATATTACAATAAACTGAAAATGAGTTTTTAAATTATTTAAATGAAGAGGTGATTTCTAATAAAAATAGTATTTGTCATTATTCATTGAAAAAACATTTTAGAAAAATCCAAAAAACTTCACCATATGATAATTTTTATATAATGTTTTGGGAAAATGATGTTAATTTTTTGAAATATATTTTAAAAAAATAGTAAAAATTAATTTAAATTTATGTGTATAAAGCTCAATTAAACCACCTTTTAGTAATATATCGTTATCTGGAAAAAAAATTACTTTTTAATTCAAATGGTTCTTGTTTTATTCAAAGTCAATAGAAAACCATTGAATTTATTTTATACTATTTTATACCATATAATTTTCATAATATAATTTTTCCTATAAAAATAAAACAACTTAATGATTGGGTTATAATTACCATGATTAAATAAAAATATTTTAATAGAGTGTCATGTTTCACTTAAAACCGATGATTCATGCATCACAATCCATATAAGAAATTGATTTTTTTTAAATATATTATAAGGCCATAGGGTGTTTCACATAATATCATCCACCATATTTCTTTGGATGTGTTAGAACATGCTGTTTAATATTTTTACTAGATAATGTATTAAAATCCAGTATGTTTATTTTTTATTCATAGTTATCTATTGTTTAATACAGAATGATGATAATTCATTGTATTATTATTAATTTAATTTATATTATTAATGAATTGGAATTATTATGTGATCAGTGGGGATTTTAATGGACCATTATACTATAGGAATGTATCATGAGACAAAATTCTTTGAAATTCAGTGTGTGCCTTCCCAATTAGTTATGATGTCTTACCATGAGACCATGAAAATAATTTTTTTTTCCTATTATAAAGTTCTTAAATAATAATTCACTTATTATTATACATGAAATTATTCATATTGATATTTTTTATTATTATTTATTCTCCAGTGATTAGTTATATGGAATTGTTTTAATGTCTTTTATACTTTACATATAGTTCAAAATTATTTTTCCTCTGATATCAATTAATATACGATTTCCCTTATTAGGTGTTTAAGAATCACGTTTGTAATATCAAATTTACCTAGGATAATTAGAAGTGTAATTCATATGATATTCCTCAATTTTTATCAATTGTAGAGAATTTGGTTAGAGATATTCCAAATTTATTATAGAATAATGAACTAATTTTATAATGTGAAAATTATTCATTGGATGGGAAAAATATGTGTTTTATAAGATAATCGTTTTCCAAACTATCTAATATTCAAAACCAAAAAGGACATTAACATTTATGTGACTTAATAATCATTTTTTATATTTTAATAATTAAGGATTAGGTTTTGTTTTCTATAATTATATTGAAAGATGATATGCAATATACTTGTTTTTATGGATTGAATTATGGTTTTATTTGTTTAGATAATCACATATGTTTCCCAAATATCAAAATAGATCCCCATGTAAAATTTCCTTCATCAAAATTATAACACAATCATAAGAATTATTTTTCACCTCCTTATCTCTATAAATTTACTACCACTAAATAATTCTTCAACATTTTATATGTACAGACTAGTTGGTAGATGCAACCTACAGTTTTTCAACCTCTATTTTTTCTGTAATTTATACATATATTTATATATCGATTTCAAATCCAATAACACTTTTTTAGGAGTAATTGATTATCGGATAATTCAATACATTCCCAATAATACTGAATCCTCTTTTTGTCCATTACTTTCGATCATAGTCATAAAATATTCCTTACTATTTTAGTTTTAATGAAAATTTATATTACACTAGCATTCAGATTCCATTTCAGGATTATCTATTTATATTGATTTAATTGAAATATTTTTTCATTCTCTTTTATCTATGTAATATACAAATAAATATCCATTTCATAATAATTAATTTTAATATTTAAATCCACTAATTATTTGGATGATTCATGAGAAACCCCTCATCATCTGCAACACTCTATAACTATGTCATTTCGTCTTCGAGTTGGTCCATGTACTTTGTTGACTATATCATAATCTAATACACTTTATAGTATTCATTAATTTTATTTAGAGATCCTCAATGGAATATTAAGATTTAGCATTGACGTCAACAGTAACATTAAGATTATATTCCTCATAAATTTATTTTTTATATTTCTTAATTATTTCCATCTTCTCATCATTCAGTTATGATATCCATTTATATTTAACTAATTGAAAATACACTTGTTCTTCATCCGCTTCTTTGATCACCTTGAAAATTCATAGAATCGTCTTTCTAGAGTTATTTGAATATTTTATGTTTCATTTAGGGGTAAAAATCATTCAATTGTTTTCTTAGAATTAACTATTATATTATATATAAAACATTTAGTAAAATATCAGAAACATATGCTTTAATTTTCAATAGATAAAATTATTGGGATAAATAGGTGTCTTATAATAGATATTAATATGTATAGAAGGGGTTAAAATCCCCTTAACATGACCAACATTCCAAAATAAATAATATACATGAATATACAAGTTAAGAAATTAAAGAATCCACTATGTACCATCACCATGATTCCTAATGATTAATCATAAAAAATATTCAAATTTGATTGGTGATAATCAGTGAAGTTGAAATTATAATATTCCCACCTTTGAACATTTCCATCGGTTACATATGAATCCCACATCTCATAAGTGTAACTATGCATCATTTATGATTTCATAGAATCTAATGATGAAAATTTAGTAGAATAAATAGCCCAATATATTCTATGGAGTCTTAATCATTCATCAAGAACTCACTTCCACCCACCACCATCATGTGGAAAAGGGTTATTATATGATTATAGTGAAAACACCATAGCAGCACACAAATTCAATCATTCATTTTATTGAATGGTTTAATATATCAGCTAATGTATATATCATATGAATACAATGTACTATATCTCAAGAAATACATCATATGTAACCACACGTTATGTCATACAAAAAATGAAATATTGGAAAAAATATTAAATCATAATTTTCATATACATAAAAAGTATCAAAACAACTCCAAATTAATCATATTATATGATTCATGGAATGGTAGTAGTATGTAATCTCATTACAAGTTCCATACAACAGCGCAATCAAATGTCATGCTTTAATCAGTTTTCATAGGAAGTTATGGGGATTATCCAATGAATTTAATATGATATAACCTCAATTGTATAGTATGATTTCCCATTGGGTGTGAAAAATAATTATATCCTTGAAATATTATTTCCCCTTAATTTTAAAATATGTTTTAATTCATATGATTATACAAAACTATTTATAGTATATGAATTCTTTTTTTTATGAAATGAGTATTTCATTCCATACTACATATCACACACATATATATATATATTATATATACATATCCCTTAGGGAATATACCTCCTTCAATATCCCACTTGCTTTAAATCCACATAGAATTTCAAACATTTTACCCTATATTGTATCATATACAATAAATTATAAAATCATTCCAAAATATTGTTATAATTTCCTTAAAAATTCCATTCAAAAGTAATTAATCAAAACATAACCTTTTTTCATGTCATGAACAAACCGGGATAACATGTTACACTGATACCCAAGTCAGTAAATATATAGCACGAATTGGATTCTCGATCCCTCAGGGTTGGTGACTATCATCTTTCATTAACTAGGAGTCAAATGGAATTATTTTGTCATATGAAAAAACAAAAAATATTGAACATTGAGTGATAAAACATTGAATAGTTGGTAGGGAAAATACTCCCCGAGGAAATTCCTATAATCTAATAAATAAAACCAAAATAGTGCATCATCCAATGAAATTGCACAATATCTATCAATAAATTATCTTGCAATCCTCATGTAACATGTGGAACACAACTCCACCAGTCACTACCACCTCTCTAGACTCTAATGAATCAAAAACACTCCCTACATCCAAGTGGATCATTCCCTTTTCATGGACCCAAGATATCATAATCTACAACAACCTGAGGGAAAAGGGAGGGTTTGAGAGAAAAAGTCTTGTATGATAACACAAAAAAATCCATAGAAAATTCCATAAAAATATACCATTTATGGTAAAATTTAAATAAAAACAAGGGATTAAAATTAATTTATATATTTTTCAAATAATCTTGATTTGAATTCATTTACTTGGAATATATATCACAAGTAATCTTAGGGGAAATTTTCTCATAAAAATAGATGGTCAGGATTAAAAAAGTTATGTAAATAATGGAATATAATAATTAAATAAAAAAACATAAATAACCATTGTCATATGTATTGAGTTATGTTAGGTCCAGGTTTTAGGATTCTTACACTACTCAATTAGTCAATATTGACTCCTGGTGCATGAACATCCCTAGGTTTTATGCGAATGGGATAAATAAATCAAAACCACATGGTGGATAATCATGATAAATAAGTTTTAGTTAATGTTTTTATCATCCATCTATTCCTAAGGAGACAGAGTCCTAGTGTTCTTGTCCAATTCACCCACTAACTGATCAGTCCCACATGTACTTTTGATCAATAAATCTATCTATAATGGGTCATTTTTCAATTCAGTTAAATTCATCATTTACAGTTCAAATTTAAAATTTCATGTACCACATTCCATCATAATTTTAGTATGAAATCATAGTTTTTCATCAAATTCCTACCACTAGACATATTTTTCATTTATATAATTTTTTTATGATAATTAACCCCAATCCCTTTCAAAAAATAACATTTACATTAAATCCATAATTTTATCAAAATAAACACATTATCTTTAAGACATTTAAATTTATTTTTTTCAAAATTTCTCTTGTTTTGAAATAATTCATAATATTAATTAAAGTACGAGGATTATAAGAAAATTGAAAATTTAATTTCTATAAACAAAAATAAATAAATGTTTTTAACTATAGTAAATTGACTTATGGAAACTCCTACATTTTATTACACAATAAAAAAACTATCACTCATAATGGCGAATTTCCAATAGATTGATGAAGGATATGAAGATCTTGGAAGAAATCCTAGAAACAATAACCATAAAAAAGATTCAACACATAGAGAATATTATAATTCATTTCTCAAAATACACAGATAAATAAATAGAGAGAATATGATTACCAAATCCAGTAAAATTTCACTTAGTATTGAGGGGTAGATCTCTTCCAATGAATATTTGATATACTATATAAGAGGATTGAAGAGACAAAAATGCATCTAGGGATCCCGAAAAAGACATACAATCAAATTTGGATTTATTGGGGTGATTTTATAATATAAATATTTTGTACTCGGAATTTAATTATGATTTTTGGGGGAGTAAAAACATGTTTGCACAATTTTTTTGTTTGGTCCGCCTGGTTAGTAAAAACAATGTACCTAACTCTACACCCCTAATAGGATTATGGAATGGGTTTGTGGTTTGATTCTATATTTGACTAACCATGTGATAACCATTAAAACACACACAATTCATAGACACAATTCATTGAGGGGAGGCCCTATGGTATTCACTAACCGTGTTATTCAATCTAATTCTACTTAATTACATTTATGGTTTGTTTATCAAAACCAAAAAATTCCCCGAAACCATGAACCAACCATGATAGAATTCCAAAACAATTGTAATTTATCATGAAATTTCCATAAACATCACAACACAATACCTAAAAAATTAGTTGTCAAAACAATTATTATAAATACCTAAAACATGTTAACATTATGTTACAATCTTCCCACCATAATCCTTTCTTCCCCTATATATCATGTTAAGAATAATCCATGTGAAAGAGATGGGGGCACTACTCTCTAATTAGTATGTCACAATCCCATGTATCAAATGAATCAAACCCCTAATTCCAAATGATATGGACTGAAGGAATTGACATTCCATGAAGAACAATTCTATTAGAATCGACATTATCAACTAGTTAATAAGTCACAAGAAAATCAAGTTCCACATAGGGTTCATCACATTTCAGGACAAGATATGAATTAGAAAAATACTTATTATGTTGTTAAATGTGAAACACATTATGGATTGAAGTCAACTAAGGTTTGATTTCCAATTTCTAGGCCAAATTTTCAGCCTTCTCAATAATCTCAATGAGATCCCCAAATAGTGGTCAATTATTTCCTTATTTTACAGGCCATCAATGACCCAAACATGGTGAAGCTCTCAAAATGTTCTATTGAAAATAATCCGAAGGGTGTTACTAGAGATTAGAATAGTATTTATACAATATTTTATCCATAACCAATATGTGATGAATCTACTAAATTATTACACTCATATTTTTTATAAAACTAGGACCAACAACTGAATCTTCAACAATATCTATCCCACAAAACATATATTTACACGGTTTTCTATATAAGGACTCAGTCGTTTTTATCCGAATGTGTTACTATAAACTATTGTTATAAGAATACTCAACTTGTCCCAAGTGTCTATCACATCATCTACCAAAGTCAAGAACAAAAGAACAAATAATATCTTGAGGAAAATGTATATCTCATTTGGTCATCCACCCTTATGAGGATGATATGTCATTATCAATATATTAAATGATCTCATTTCCTATTTTGTGTCTCTAAAAATATTGTAATTCATCCATGGATCCATATCCAAACAATATCATATGCAACTCCTTGAAATATTATGATCTATATCAAATATAGGCTTCCCAAATACTCATCGTTCGTTTTATCAAAGATTGGTATAAATTGATCTTACATGGTTATCTGATCAATAATTATCCTTATTGAATTATTATTTCTATGGGTAGATGAAAAACATATCATGAAATCCATTGAATTATTGTCCCACTTCCATGATGGATATGGAAGGGGTTGAATCCGACCAAGAGATCTCTGGTGCACATCATTGACAAGTTTAAATGTCTAATAATGAAAAAATGTCCTTGATTTCTCCTCTCACATATATCCACCAAAATTATCACAACATATCAGAGATTTTCATCATGTTTCTAGTGTGAACTATCCACTGGGAGTTATGAAAATCCCCCATCAATAAATTTTGCATAAAAAAAGATACAAATTTATAGTTTTTGAAAGATAAGACTACCTCGATAGACAATGATCAAAATTCAATGGTCAACCCATCATAAAGAGACTCCCTAAAACCATGTAATTAATTATTGTGATACTAATCATAAATAATCCTCTCAAAATGGAGGTGGTAAACTAAACATGTTTAACAAATATCTATGTCTCTACCTTATGAACTCCCAAATTCATACATGTAAAGAGTTCCATGAAATTCCACTATTTTAAAGATTTTTTCATGGTATATGTTGAAACTTTCATTTTTAATGAATTAACATCCAAAATCCCATTATTAGTGGTGCATGAAATTATGGAATAAAAAGACTATAGGTAGTTCAACCATCAACTCTGTCAAAGGGTTAAATATTTATCTGATAATATATTACTCAAATTATTTTGATACAAAAATATATTAATCCCTTATAAAAAATGGGAATTTTCCCAACTCTATAAAATAATCTTCATATATATGAGTTAAATATCATGATTCAGATAGTTATTCTTTTTTTCCATAAGATATTGACAACCATATGACACTGCGTGATCTCATTTTAAGAGAAACATACTAATCTTGATAATGATGTTTCATAAAATTTCACTTAACCTTGCTTAGTAACTAGTAGAGTCATCGCATGCTCGTAAGTCAAAGGATATTTTAACCCATCAAATAAATTTTAAAATTTTATATTTGATAAAAACATCAGTCATTTCCGAGTGATAGAGGTCATTATAGAAGAACACTTTGAGAAATCATTAATAAACCACAGTAAATATATTCTATTCCTAAGAAGATATAATTATAGAAAATTATACGAAATTGTTCATAGTTAATAATAGACTTCACCTTATTAGGATCAAAAAAATTCCTTGTTTCAAGACCACGTTTCATAATAACTTCAATAACTGATTCCATAAAATACATTCTGATATATTGACACAAATTTGTTGATCATTCAAAATTTCCATAACTACTCTCAGACAACACAAAGAATCTTATATTTTTTTTTTAAATCATAATATCCTTCAAAAATATTACTACAAACTAATTCCAAAACTCATGGAATATTCTATTCATTATTCATAAAAATTGTTAAGGTCACCAGTTAGAAAAAAATAATATAAAGGTACTTTTAATTGTCATACCTGCACCAAAATGTAGTATTTGGGATGTCAGATTCATTGATTCTAAGACAGAGATATCCAATCCAAATTAAAATATTTGATAATTACATCACCCCTTTAAATTGACCAAAAAAATCATCTATTTGAGGTAAAAATACCTTTTTATCGACATAAAATAATTTATATTATGGTAATCAATGCAAAGATGACGTGTCCCATCAGTTATCTTTATAAAAATCATTGGGGGTAATCCATGGTGACACACTGTGGAAAATATATCCTTTACTAATAGATAATACAACTAAGAAGTTAAATTATTTAATTCATCTAGTTTTATATGGTAATAATTAATATAGATAGGTTGGTTACAGGGTACCAAGTGAATAAAAAACTCAACATCCATTACTTTTGGAGAGACATAAAAGTTAGATGGAAACATGTTAAGAAATTCGATGAAAACTTGATGAAGAATAAAACTCAATGATTAATACTCTTGGTCAGAAAAAAATATAAATATCACTATGATCCATTAATTAAGGTGAGGTGTGGCCATACATGACCCTAGGTCCCATTATTCGAAGAAAACATGACACACAACCCACCATATATAGTAAAAGAGACTCAAAAAATATAATATTTAATCAGGTATTTAATGGAAATTATTGATTCCATCCAAATAAATATATCAAGATGATTCATGTCAAAAACTAGAAAATGCAAATTGTGCACCATATCTTATAAATAACAGACACAACATGGGTACTAGATACCCTCTTATCTCTCCATTTCGAGGGAAATAGATATATCCCTCACAAAAGACATAATCTCTTTTGGAATGCAAATAAGATTCACATTATGAGTCAAGAAGAAAAAATAAGATCCACTAGTATCAAATAGAGAAAGTACTATAGATGAATATATATTTATGATACCAATCACTATTGTTGGACCTATATTAGGTTCCTATGGAGAGACTTCCACTACGTGATGATGCTTTGTTTCAGATTCCTCTAGTTATAACCCCATATACCATGAATAAATAACACAATACCTTTCAATGATGATGATATCGGACCATATAATAGGGATAAAAGGACATGGTGGATATTATATAGGTTCCATGAGTGACTGTGTGGACCAAAACTCTATAGTGCCTTATTAAAATCATCCTTCCAAAAATAGACCATACCACATTGAAAATAAGTAAAAGGGACTCTACCAATTACCACATAATGTTAGTTGATATATATTATCATGATACACCATGAAACTCAACATTATTCCTTTATTATGTTAAGGAAATCACATAACAACCACTAGGAGAAGAGGAACTCCCACCTACCATGATTTACTAGCAAGGCTTAGCTCAAATGTTAATGCTCTATCTCATCCATCCACATAAGAAGTAAGTTTCAACGTGAATAACTAAGATAAAATATCATCATGAAGACATATTTTGACACTTATGGCCTTAAGACTCTCATTCATCACTACCTTTGAAAAAAACTAAAGAAGCCCAATAATTTTGTTTTCATGCTGATTCATGATCCTATCATATTGTTAGATGTTTAGAAACTCCATATATATCACAAAAACAATATATTCAAGATATAACTACTCCACGAAAATATCCATAATGTCATTCCACTACAATAAATTATATTTATTCAAAATTAATATAAAATCACACCATATACTGCTAGGGCCATCCTTCTAGAAGGTTAAATGTCATCTTAATTGAATTATGAATTCCCAAGAACTCAAAACATTGATTAATATTTATTAACCAATCATGTTCCTCATGATTATCATTTGAGCTTTTATTTTGGGGAGATTATACCCAAGAAACGCAAGAGCATGATCCCTAGTTTCATCCCTATGTGGTTACACAAATATATCCAACACAAGAGTAGATGTAGGCATTTATTCAACTTCATGGAATGAAATATTCCCTATCTCAATAAAGTCCTAATCAAATGTCGAGTTATCTTTTTTGTAGTTTGTTGGTATCTCCCTCCTGAGGATTTTCTAGAAATCTTATTGGGTGAGGAGTACCAAAAACATGAACATGAAAAAAAAATATCCATCAATAGTGATATTCATATCATGAACTCAATTACGAGATATAGTAATATCAATTCCATCAAATAGAATTGAAACCATTGGGAATTAAAAGTACCCAGATCATGTTTTGGTATAAGATTTGATTCAGATAAAATAATATCTTAATGATTCTTTTCCCCAAAAACCTGTAGTAACTTAAGGATCACTATGATGAGTGAATGCAAGACACATGACAATAACTACACGTTGTGTCCTGAAAATCATTCTCTTCATCAACTAGAACAACCCAAACTGCAATCCAACATCACAAGATACACAAAACATATTCCTCTATTACTTTTTATTCACTAACCAAAGTAGATACCCATATATAATGATAACTATGTCTATATTGGGATAGGATGATATGCATTCCCAATCTACAAGGGTAGAAAAAAATGGTTTTCATCAACTAAGAGTCCATGTGAAGGGGTTTTATATAAGAAAACCCATAAATATTGAATGGTGTAAGATAAAATAATGAATAATCAGTATTCTAAAAAATACCTAAGGATAAAAGTACAATAATAAGATAGATAAAATCCAAATATTCTTTCATATAAATGAAAACAATGCAACATCCATCAAGAAAAAGCCTCACAGTCTAAATGTAACATGTTTAACATAACCTCATTGGTAACCACAATCACTAAAGATTCCCATGAATTAAGAACACACCCAACCTCTTTGTCATGTTTTCCAATTTCCTATGTCACGACCCCCTCCCCACATAGTGTACCCCTCAAGGGCCGGCAATGTGAAAAGGGAGATAATGACCCCCGAGTCCCTCCTCCACTAGGCCCCGGGTTGGCGACTAGCACCGAGGGTATGATAACACACAAATGGGAGGCATTACCCTCTAAGAGAACACATGCGGAACAAAGAGATAACATAGACACCAACCAACTCCAACTCAGAACTGAAATATAAAAGGAAACCAAGTACATATATGAAATTCCATGAAAATGTACTATAACTGAAAGGGAAAACTAGAAGTACACAAAAGAAAGTAAAATGGAAGCGACCACAAGCCTGAACAGCTCCTCCAACCACAAGCTAGTTGTAACTAGCTTGATCTCCAACATACTCCAAGTGACCTGAAAAAAAGTTTATATATACGTAGGGTGAGTATAACTGTATACTCAGTAGTATCCTCCCCTAAGCCCCTCATGCAAAGGTAAAGAAAACATGCTAAAGCGTAGTGGACTACAGTGAAACTAACTCATCACCTAAACAGGCATACTATGTTCCCAAACTCACCATGGCTACTCTCACCAAGTAACACATACAATAATATATCATATAGAAGATAATATCAAGGGTACCCCACTAGTAATTCCCCACGGGTTTTCCACTTTTCCCCCAACAACATATGTCATGTGCATCTCTCTCCAAAGGTGTGCCCGAATACACCTGGGCCAAGCTCCACAATCTGCACCTCGTGCACCAAAAAGGCTTTCCCGCAGAGACCTGGGCTAAGCACCACACCATCCTCACAACCAAAAGTAACCAGGTAGTTTTCGTGATCCACCACAGCTCGCATAATGTGTATCATACGTTGAGTATTATACCTCAAGCCATTACATCCCATACTCCATGTAAGGATCCTCAAGCCATCACAACCTATACATGTTACACCTATAGTAGTCCATAGGATACTATATCCAAAATATATGTGTGGAAATAACCACAAGCCATTACAGCATTCTACACACATATATGGGGAAAACAAACCGATGTGCCAATGGAACTGGTATCTACCAAGAGAAGAGAGCGAGGCTAAAGGGGGTAGTCAGCCATTCAACCTCCAATTAGAATGTTGGGGAAAACACCCCCCAGGGCTCAGAATCCCTGGGGTGTCAGTTTCCCTTACTGATAGGGTGGAGTAGCATATAGAAACACAAAATGTACAGAATATATATAACTCACAACCACACTATGGGCATAAACTAGTCTAAGTCTCAACTGCAGCTAATGTCTCTCGGACTCTGGGCTGCTATTTCTAAGACTAGGTATCCTATAAGCACACAACCAATTAAAGAACTTCATTAGGTTACTTCATTCCCTTTTTCATTAGTTTTACTTTATGTTAATTAATTCTTTGCACATTAATTAACCATGAAGACAACCACATTAAACTTCATCGGCATCACATTCAAAATCAATTGTTCCTTTAAAGATTCAACATCACCTTTAAATTCCAGTATCTCCATCACTGTGGATTATCACCATTTAATCAATCTTTCATTACATAAATTACTTTCCCATATTCCCAGTCATTCTAGAAAAGAAACATATGCTATGAAACACAAGTGGGATCAACACGGTGAGTAGATATACTAACCGTCGAGTCTTTTATGCCTATAGCAAGAGCGTAGACCCATTCTCCATAGAGAGGCTAAACATGAAAAGCATGTGGCATACCCCACATGTCTTCGCCCCTTTCTGAAGAAGGGTAAGAAAGACCAGCTGCCTTGAGCAGTGGGGAAAAGTAAAGGAGATATAAATTCAATCAAATTACCAATCATCCAACAACCACATCCATCCCATTCCATCATCACGGGTGTCCTCCCCGACACCCATATGAATAAACCGATGCATCTGGCCACTCTAGGCATCATCCACTACCACAACCACAAGGCCTCCCTGCCTCCACATATCACAACACCCTCCCAGGTTCACTTCACAGCACAAGATATCACAACACCCCTCCAGGGTCACAGCACAGTACAAGCAGCAGGAAAATAACATCACATCAATTGGGATCTTAGCCCTATTTCACAACAAGAGGGTAACTCAGAACCCTTCAAGGAATTTAATTAATCAAGTTATTTAATCCATATTGAATTAACAAATTAAATTTGTTGGTCCCAACATTATGAACCAAATCAGTAAGCTATCACAAAGATTAAGCATGCTCACTATGCCAATTGTTTCAACATCAAATTACAACAAGAAACGGATTCTTTTCTTCATGCCACTTTATATTTAGCCAATTAATTAACGATTTATTTCTGTAATTACGTTCTTTATCAATTTCAGAAAGAACAACATGCTAACAAGCTAGGCATTGATATCACACGATCTAGAAAATCATGTGGCAAATCGTTATCACGGTACAAAGGAACAACAAGCGATCAAACCAATTATTTTAATCTGGTTCAAGTATTTAATTAGGTCAATTCCATTTTGATCCAAAGGGATAAATCATTCTAACACTATGATTGCACATAAAAAATTAGTGAATCCACGAATCCCCTACCTCAACGATTTTTGAGGAAACCCACAACGGTCGAAGAACACCCAAGGAGACCGGGCTAATTCACCAAGGATCCTCCCTATATCTCCTCTACTAATACAACCAAGACCAAATATCATCACAAATGACATCCACACACTTAGATCTACCCATAACGGGCGTATATCTCAATCCCGAGAGAAGAGGAGTATATCTAGGTAGATCTAAGAAACCAAACAAAAAGGATCACTTACCTCGAGAAACCGACTTCGATTCGCAAATACAAGCCTCCGGATCACCTCCAAAATGCTTGGGAGAGGTTCTTTAACCTCCAAGAAAGGGTAATCCCGAGTTATGGCTGCTTAGGGGCTTAAACGGGGTGATTAAAGGCAAAAAAAGTTAGATCCACAATTTTAGGATCTAACTTTAAGTGCCCGCATGGTTAGTTCGCACGGTTTAACAAACTGTGCACTACCCGTGTGTTACCTTCTGCCTCAAAAACCCCTCCTCGCATGGTTAGTCCGCATAGTTAGGCAAACTGTGCGCTAACTGTGCGTTAGCCACTGCCCTCAAGACCATCCTTGCACAGTTTGGCCACATGGTTTAGGAAAACTGTGCGCCTCCCGTGTGAAGGCCATAACCCTTTATATTTCCTTATAAGTCCACCCAAATGCACACCAAGTCGCCTTGACTTCCCGAAACACCTCTAGTACCACATTTTCACAAAGAAATGGACCGGAGAGGTCCGGGCCATTACATCAGAGACCTCTCAAAACATTCTCATCCTCGAGAATTCAAAACCCACCTAAAGAGAAAATGAAACAGGGTCTGAACAACCACCCACTGAGATACCTCTCAAAAGAGAGAAAGCCACCAAAGAAATAGAGGGAACCATCTCATAAACATGAATGTTTCACAACAACATCAGCTACAATGATAAATGAAAAGAATTAAACATTAAACAACTCTGGGTACTGAGCATGTATCTGTGACTCACGTTCCCAAGTACTCTCCTCCATGCAACTATGTCGCCACAAGACACAAACTAAGGGGATGGAACACCCGCGCAACACCATCTCCTTGCAGTCTTGGATCTACACAGGTCGCTCCTCAAAGGTGACGTCATCATCAACATCGATATCTCCCCAATCGATGATGTGGGAGTCATCATGAAGATAATGACGTAGCTATGATACATGTAAAACATCATGAATCCAACTCATCTGAGGGGGAAGTGCTACTCGATATGCCATAGCTCCAACACAAGATAACACCTCGAAAGGCCCAACAAAGTGGGGAGAAAGCTTACTCCCACAACCAAACCTTCACTGCCCACGACGGGGAGTCACCTTCAGAAACACATGATCCCCTACATTAAACTCCAAGGGTCTCCTCCATTGATCAGCATATGATTTCTGACGATCTTGTGCTGCCTTAATCCTCTCACGAATCACCTGAACCATCTCTGTTGTATTCTGCACTAGTTCTGGTCCGAGAATTGCTGACTCTCTGACCCCAGTATAGCACAGTGGAGAACGGAAATTCCGTCCATATAAGGATTCAAACGGCACCATACCAACGGTGGAGTGGAAACTATTATTGTAGGAAAACTCCACCAAGGGTAAGTGCCTCATCCATGAACCTCCAAAATCAAGAACACAAGAGCGAAACATGTCTTCAAGAGTCTGGATGGTTCACTCCGTCTGACCATCCGTTTGAGGATGAAAATAAGTTCTAAGGAATAGCTAAGAACCGAAAGCATGTTGGAGACCTCTCCACACCCTGGAGGTAAAATGAGGATCTCGATCAGAACTGATCGTCCTTGGGACCCCAAGAAGTCTCACCACCTATTCTGGGTACTACCTCGACAAAACTTCCACTGAGCTTGACTCCTTGAATGCTATAAAGTGGGATGATTTCGTTAAACGATCCACTACCACCCAAACAGCATCATAACATCTCGGAGCTTGATGTAAACCAGTAACAAAGTCCATTGAGATGTCCTCCCACTTCCACTGAGGAATCTCTAATGGCTAGAGAATACCACCAGGAACACGGTGTTCAACCTTCACCTTCTGGAAGACTAAACATTGAGCCACAAACTCCGCAACCACACGCTTCATCCCAGGACACCAAAACTGACTCCTCATGGATCGGTACATCTTTGTCACACCAGGATGCACCGCTAAAGGAGAACCATGAAACTCTCTGAGGACAATCTCGTGCATCGCCAAGGGAACAAAAAGCCTTCCATGATAAAACACTCTGTGTAGTTCATCCCTAGACCAACCATCAGGGGCCTCACCACAAACAAATCGGTCTATCTAGACCTCCACCTCAAGATCCCCCAACTGGGACTCTTCTACTTTTTGCACCAGGGATGACTGCACCGTCATCAGAAAAAGACATCCTCTACCCCCAACATCTCCCATATCAAGATGTAATGCTTATAGTTTTTCCATTACTCTCCAGGAATCACTGGATTCATGAACAGTGTTACTATGTGACTTTCTTCTTAGTGCGTCAGCTATAAAATTCCCTTTTTCAGTTGTATATGATATTTCGAAGTCGTATTCCTGTAAAAACTCCATCCACTGACATTGTCTTAAGTTCAAGTCATGTTGGGAGAAAAAATACCTCAAACTCTTATGATCATGGAAAACCACAAAGTGTTCACCAATGAGGTAATGTATCCACAACTTCAGAGAAAACACTACGGCTTCCAACTCAAGATCATGGGTGGCATAGTTTCGTTCATGGGGACGTAACTGCCAAGACCCATAAGAAACAGCTGACCTCTACTGCATGAGAACACAGCATAACCCCTGACGTGATGTATCACAGAAAACATCAAACTGAACTCCTTCAGCTGGAAGACAAAGGACTGGAGCACTTACTAACTTCTCCTTTAGATACTCAAAAGCTACCTAACACTGATCAGTCCATATGAAAGCCTGATCATTCCTGGTCAAAGCTGTCAGAGGAGTCGCAACCCATGAGAAATTGGCTACGAACCTCTTTTAGTAGCTTGCGAGACCAAGGAAGATTCGCACCTCTGACACTATCTTGGGAGCTTCCAAAGACACAAATTCTTCAATATTTGATGGATTCATATCTACCCCATGTTGGGAAACAACATGACCCCAGAAACGGACTTCTCGAGTCCAAAACTCACACTTTAACAACTTCTCAAACAGCTAATGTCGACAAAGAACTCCCAAAACAGTTCGTAGATGTTTTGTATGCTCCTCTTCAGATGTGGAGTACACAAGGATGTCGTCGATGAAAACTACCACAAGCTTGTCCAGGAACTCATGGAACACAACATTCATCAAACCCATGAAAACAGCTGGGGCGTTCGTCACACCAAACAGCATTACAATGAACTCATAATTCCCATGACGACAACAGAAAGCAGTCTTCGGGATATCCTCATCCTTCAAACGCATCTGATGATATCCTAAACATAATTCGATCTTTGATAACCAACATGCACCCTTTAATTGATCGAATAAATCATCAATCCACAGAAGAGGATAGCGGTTCTTTATTGTCACTTTGTTTAAGCGATGATAATCGACACACAACCGCAAACTACCGTCATCCTTCTTTATGAACAGAACTAGTGCACCCCATGGGGACACACTTGGTCAAACAAAACCGCACTGCAACAGACCATCAAGCTTTATACGCATCTCTCGTAACTCAGAAGGGGCCATCCTATATGGATACATAGAAATAGAAGACACTTCTAGCTGTATCTCAATCCCAAACTCGATCTCTCATCGAGGGGCTAATACTACAACCTCTTCTGGGAAGACATCAGGGTACTCCTCTATGACCCTAGGAAACGCCAACTGCTGAAACTCTATAGAACTCAACATCATTTCAGCCTCCATGGACGATAAGGATGGAACATGCCTGTGACCCATCTAAGGATCTCGCTCACCAAAAAAACCACTTGCTCTCCATCCACATCAATGAAAACGACCTTCTTCATGTAGCAATCCAAGATAGCCTGCAATGAATACAACCAATCCATACTGAGGATGACATCATATGGTTGTATTCGTAAACATAGGAAATCTCCCCAAGAGTGGTGTTTCCACAACACTAGCTCACAATCTCTACATACTTCAAACAAGTCAGGTCGACCTTCAACTGGCGTAGTCAACGCCAAGGGCATTGGAAGCCTCTCTACCTCAAGACCCAAAGCATGGACAAGGGTATGTGATATGAAGGATTGTGTCGCTCCTGAATCAAAAAATTCATACACCAAGGTAGAAAACAAGAAAAGGTTACCTCGAACGACATCTGGCTCGTCTAGTGCTGGATATTCTAGAGCATGAAGCTAACCACAACCTCCTCCACGGCCTCTCTGACCCAGATGACGACTAACACCACGGTCGCGCTCTTCTCTTTGAGGATGGGGAGCATCATGGAACTGTCCTCTACCTGCCCCATCTCCCCTCTGGTGATCTAAATCTGGTGCAACTAGCTGCTGCTTCCTCAGCTAGAACTGCCTCAAAGGAGGAACCTGGAGCATAGCACCTGGTGCACGATGACCGCTTTGAAAGGTCGGGCACTCTTGCTGCTGATGACCATGACCACCACAAGAAAAACAAGTGTCTGATCCCTTGACATAGTCCAAAGAGTTGCTGCCTCCAGAGAAACGTGATATGAAGGGCTGGGACCTACCCCCAGCTGAACGGAAACTCTTCTGCCCTGAAAACTAGGAACCCCATACCACAATCTTTCTTTGTGAGGAATCATGCTGATTCCCCTCTCGTGATGATCTCGTTCTGGCCAAATTCCTCTCAACAACCTCTACCCTCTCCAGTACCTCAAGATATGTCTTCATCATAAATGGGGTGACCTGGCGCTGGATCTATGGACGCAAAGCCTCCTCGAAATGCCTCGCCCTGGCCTCCTCATCTGGTAAGAGGTCCGAAGCATATTTTAAAAGGTTCCTGAAAGAGATCCCAAAATCCCGAACACTGGAGTTCCCCTGTCGAAGGGTAAGGAGCTCCTGGTTACTGGACGTCTTTGCATTTGAGGAAATGGACTCAACTTTAAACTTATCTCGAAACACCTCCCATGTTATTGTTGACTCCTCACGATCCCCAAGGAACAATAACCACCACTGCCTTGCTGCTCCATGTAGCATTGTCACATCAAATGACACCCAGTTCTCCTTCCGATCACGGATCGAACTGAAGCCTATCTCAACCTCCTCTAACCAGTCCTCTGTGACTGCATCTGAAACGGAGCCCTCATACTTTTTCAAACACTGGTGCTGAAACTCTCGAAGTGTCCTCCTCCAAGTGTCGTCGTCATCTACATCTACCCTGCGACAACCTACTGGAACAGCCTTCTGGACATCTTCTACGCAAACTTGATGAGGACGTCGACCTAGAGCCATACCTGCAAAATAACAAACACTTAGATCTCCTAAGCCTGGAATATGGAAGACTCAACATTAATTAATTAATTATTTTCTTTCATTAATTTTAGGTTAAGCTATCCCAAGGTCTACCCATTCAAACACAGGTACAAAGAATAATGATGCATGATCCTTTCCTAGGTCTCTACCCTAGAAACAGTATCACCTTGTTTAGTAGCCATTGTATACATAATGGTCCATACATCAGATCATAGGGGGCCCTAAATGCCTATGTCTCAGCCGGTTTCCAGTGTTTTCCACACTTTCTAAACATGAATGACACCATTGCCCTACCAACCCATGCATCCTCACATGTGCCTAACTCCAAACTTCATCCTACCCCTCAACCAGAGCTCTGATACCACTCTATCACGACCCCCTCCCCAAAAAGTGTACCCCTCCTGAGCTGGTAATGTGAAAAGGGAGATAATGACCCCCGAGTCCAGCCACTAGTAGGCCCCGAGTTGGGGACTATCACTGAGGGTATAATAACACACAAATGGGAGGCATTACCCTCTAAGAGAAGACATGCGAAAGAGAGAGACAAGATAGACACCAACCAACTCCAACTCAAAAATGAAATATACAAGGAACCCAAGTACATATATGAAATTCCATGAAAATGTACTACAACTGAAAGGAAAAACTACAAGTACCCAAAAGAAATTAAAATGGCAGCGACCACAAGCCCGAACAGCTCCTCCAACCACAAGTTAGTAGTAACCAGCTTGATCTCCAACCTGATCCAAGTGACCTGAAAAACATTTTATATATACGTAGGGTAATTATAACAGTATACTCAGTAGGATCCTCCCTGAAGACTCTCCTGCAAAGGTAAAGAAATAATGCTGAAGCACAGTGAACTATAGTGAAACTAACTCGTCACCTAAACAGGTATACTATGTTCCCAACCTCACTATGGCTACTCTCAGCAAGTAATGCATACAAGAATATATCATATTGAAAAGAATATCAAGGGTACACCACTACTACTTCCCCCACTGGTTTGCCACTTTTCCCCAATGACATACATCCTGTCCATCTCTCTTTAAAGGCTAGCCCGAATACACCTGGGCCAAGATCCACAATCTGCACCTCGTGCACCACAAAGGCTTGCCCGCAGACACCTGGGCTAAGAACAAAATCATCCTCACAAAAAAAATCAACCAGGTAGTTTCTGGGAGCCACCACATCTCGCATAACATGTATCATACATCGATTATTATACCTCAATCCATTATAGCCCATACTCCAAGTAAGGATCCTCAAGCCATCACAGCCTATACACATTACACCTATAGTAGTCCATAGGATACTATATCCAGAATATATGTGTGGAAATAACCATAGGCCATTACAGCCCTCTACACACATATATGGGGAAAACTAATTGTTGTTCCAATGGCACTAGTATCTACCACGAGAAGAGAGCAGGGCTAAAGGGGGTAGTCAACCATTCAACCTCCCATCAAAATGTTGGGGAAAACACCCCCCAGGGCTCAGAATCTCTGTGGTGTCAGTTTCCATTACAGACAAGGTGGAGTAGCATATAGAAACTCAAAATGTACAGAATATATATAACTCACAACCACACTATGGGCATAACCTAGTCTTAGTATCAACTGCAGCTAACGTCTCTCGGACTCCGGGATGCTATTTCTAAGACTAGGTATCCTATAAGCACACAACCAATTAAAGAACTTCATTAGGTCACTTCATTCCCTTTTTCATCAGTTCCAATTTACGTTAATTAATTGTGTTCACATTAATTAACCATGAACACAACCACATTAAACTTCATTGGCATCACATTCAAAATAAACTATTCCTTTACATATTCAACATCACCTTTAAATTCCAGCATCTCCATCCCCGTGGATTATCACCATTTAATCAATATTTCATTACAGAAATTACTTTCCCATATTCCCAGGCATTCTAGAAAAGAAACCAATGCTACTAAACACAAGGGGGATCAACACGGTGAGTAGATATACTACCCGTTGAGTCTTTGCCGCCTATAGAAAGATCGTAGACCCATTCTCCCTAGAGATGCTAAACATAGAAAGCACATGGAATACCCCGTGTGTCTTCACCCCTTTTGGAAGAAGGGTAAGCAAGACCAACTGCCTTGAGCAGTGGGGAAAAGTAAAGGAGATAAACATTCAATCAAATTACCAAGCATCCAACAACCACATCCATCACATTCCATCATCCCTGGTGTCATCCCCGACACCCATATGCATAAAACGATGCATCTTGCCACTCTAGGCATCATCTTCTGCCACAACCACAAGGCCTCCCTGCCTCCACATATCAAAACACCCTCCCAGGGTCACATCACAACACAAGATATCACAACACCCCTCCAGGGTCAAAGCACAACACAAGAAGCATGAAAAAAACATCACATCAATTAGGCTCTTAACACTATTTCACAACAATAGGGTAACTCAGAACCCTTCAGGGAATTTAATCAATAACGTTCTTCAATCCATATTGAATTAACAAATTCAATTCATTGGTCCCAACATCATGAACCAAATTAGTAAGCTTTCACAATGATTAAGCATGCTCACTATGCCAATTTGATCAACATCAAATTACAACAAGAACCAGATTCGTTTTCATGCCTCTTTATATTTAGCCAATTAATTATCAATTTATTTCCGGCTTTAGGTTCTTTATCAATCTCATCAAGAACAACATTCTAACAACCAAGTCATAGATATCACACGATCTAGAAAATCAAGAGGCGACCTGTTATCACAGTAAAAAGCAACAATAAGTGATCAAACCAATTCTTTTAATCCAGTTCAAGTATTTAATTAGGTCAATTCCATTGTGATCCAAAGGGATAAATCAGGCTAACTCTACGATTGCACATAAACAATTAGAGAAGCCATGAATCCACTACCTCAAAGGTTTTCGAGGAAACCCACAACATGCGAAGAACGCCCAAGGACACCGGGCAGATTCACCAAGGATCCTCCCTATATATCCTCTCCTAACACAACCAAGACCAAAGATCATCACAAATGGAATCCACACACATAGATCTACCTGTAATGGGCGTAGATCTAAGATCCCAAGAGAAGAGGAGGAGTAGATATACGTAGATCTAAGAAACCAAACAAAAGGGATCAATTACCTTGAGAAACCGGCTTCGATTCGCAAAGAGAAGCCTCTGTATCACCTCCAAAATGATTAGGAGAGGTTCTTCCACCTCCAAGGAAGGGTAATCTCGAGTTATGGATATTTAGGGGTTTAAACAAGGTGATTAAAGGTAAAATGAGTTAGATCCACAATTTTAGGATCTAACTTTAAGTGCTTTCATGGTTAGTTCGCACGGTTTAACAAACCGTGCGTTGACCGTGCAATAGCTTCTGCCTCAACAACCCCTCCTCTCACGGTTAGTCCGCACGGTTAGGCAAACTGTTTGTTAACCATGCATCAGCCACTACCCTCAAGACAAGCCTTGCACGGTTTGGCCGCACAGTTTAGGCCAACTATGTGCCTCTCGTGTGAAGTCCATAACCCTTTAGATATCCTTATAAGTCCACCCAAATGCACACCAAGTTTCCTTGACTTCCCGGAACACCTCTAGCACCACATTTTCACAAAGGAATGGACCATAGAGGTTCGGGCCATTATATCATATATGTGGAATAACATAATGTAAAATGACATAAATTTAATTTTTTTGTGTGAAAAAAATAACAATAAGATAACACCAAAAGAACCATAATAAATTTCAAAATAATGAACCGTTATTTTTTCGATATAAATTAAAACAATTAATAGAATGTAATTTACAAATTTTTTAACAAAATATGATTTCAAATCATGTAGTGGAATATTTATATCATAAGTAGTCTGAAATAATCATTTTCTCTAAAACCCAAATGGAATTAGTAAAACAATTCTTTAAATAATTTCATGTAATAATGTACCAATGCAACGTAAGGAACCCTGGTAATATGCCCTGAGTTAAATTGCCTTTATTTTCTGCAACCCTTTCTCTACCCAATCATTTAATCATGGATCATTGTTTTCATATCTACAGAAGGATTAATTCATAATGATAAATTAATCAACACTCCATTGGGTAAAACCATACCAAACAATCTTTAGATAGAGTTTTCATCATCATTCTATTTAACATGTAGTTAGAGAACTAGTTTACATGGCCTGTTCACTAAATAAATTCTAAGTATCACTTATTCATTATTTAAAGAAATCATTAAATAATTATAAAAAATTAATGTTAATTCAATTCATAATCTTTAGTTTAAATCCCCAATTTCATTTTAAATATGACATTTCAATTTTAAAAAAAATTATAGGTTTTCATAAAATCTTGGTCTTCCACAATCAACTTCACTAAATTTAATTTTCATCAAGAATTAACACCAAATAATTTCATCAATCATTGATGTTTTCGAAATTGAAGGATTAAAGTCAATTGAAAATAAATTTTGAATCAAAAAATATAATAATTGTTTAAATTATTGTAAAAATTCCTATGAAACCACCTATTATTTGTTAAATGTTCATGAAATAAATAACCCACAATCAGTAATTGTCAATGAATAGAAAAATGTGAGAATTATAAATAATTAAACACTAGATTCAAGTTCTATAAAAACAATGATTTAATCCATGAGAAATAGGTGAATTAATCACACTCATGATGGATAGAAATAACTAGAGAAACTTGATTCCCAAATTAAGACATACTGAACAAACAAAAGGGGTAGATCACTTCCACCACCACATTGATTTGAAAGAAAAGTGGTTAGAGGATCCAATAATACATATAGGGGGCTTCCAAAAGAAAAGGGATCATATTTCAAATGATTAAGTGTAATTTTGAATATAAACTTGGCGACCAGATATTTTAATTAAAATTTTAAGGGGATTGAAACACAACTCAAATGTTATTCTCTATCGAGATGCATGGTTAGTACTAACAGTTTTCTATTACTGGGCTTCTAGAAATGGTTATTGGTTTGTCCACATCATAATATTTTCCATGAACCAACTATTTCAACTACCACTTTCCATTTCCATGTCATTAGGAGGTGATATAAATATTTTTCGTTAACAATGCATAGTGATCTAGTGACACTTAATAGGGAACCTAGATTGTAGGGTCTAACAACATGGTTTTCTATAAGAATGTTCTAATCGTGCATATCCTCAAAAACATTCTAAATTCTTCAAAAAAACACTAGAAACAACCCCAAAAATGTAATAATAATGTGGTTGCAAATACAAATAATTATACTTAAAAGGAATTTAAAATACATGAATGATAGTAATGATTCATTATATATCATATCCTGTGTAATACATTGAGAATAGACATAAAAATAATTTCTAGATTAAAAAAAAAATTTGATAGTATCTCTTCGATTGAAACACAATCATCATTTAGTAACCCTTAATGTGGGGTCTCATGGGACATTATATAATTGATAGCATGTATGAATTAATAGATCCATGATGGAAAATAATGATAATTCTACAAAAAACTTTCAATAATAATTTTTTTATAAAATGATCTAGTATGATATCTTTCAAACACATGTATCACTACACTTTTACCCACCTCAAACAGCTCATATGGGAATGCATTAAAAATAATTCCTTTTTCAAGTGACATCTTATGACCATAACACACATAGTATATCAGTCTCATATATCCAAAACAAATGTCATTGAATATTTAGTTACATATTCTACTATTTGATGAATTCATCGCATGTAATTCACTTTTATAGAAGAGAACATCACACTCCCTAAACTAAATATATAAGAACATATTTTCTACTATATATTTTCAACAAAACACTCCCTAGTCTATAAAAATATAGGTTCCAGTTATCATAGTTATCATGTGATAGAAAAAATACCAACCTAATTAAGATTCAAATGAATACATGATCATCAACATAACCTAAAACTACTTGATTAACTAACTTGTAATGGATTACAAATAAAAGGTATCAAATTATGATTCTTCTCAGGCTAGTTATCTCTCCATAAATTTATAATGTTTACTTTTATATGACACATGTTCCTCTACTATACTGAAGATATTCAGTGAAACATTATATGGTATATATAGTTGCTCACCTAGATCACAAACACATTCTATGCCTCATGATCATATTACAAATCTCATAGATGAATCTTATTCATTATATCATTATATGTCCATTATAACCAGAAAAATTATATGAATAATTTCAGTTAGGGATAACATAATGTCATACTTTTAGAGGTTAATTATCATTTCATTTCATGATTTGTGTAAATATATTTAAATTTAAACATACAATGTGAATTAATAATATACTAGAAATTTATTTTTATATTATACATTGAATTTGGTAAATTGGATATTAAAAATAAATAACAAAACCCTATATAATAACATGTCGATAAAATAATATATGATTGGAATTTAAATCGGCCATGAGGATTATATTCTTTTAGGGGTAGTGATAACTTATTATATGTATATGTTACTCTTTCCATATGTATAAGTGATAATATGATTAAACCCTGTAACTAAAATTGTTGGTACGTAATATCTATAAAAAGAAAATATTTAATAATAGAGCTTCTTAAGAATAATATTACTAAATTTGAACCGCATGAATATATTTAAACATCACAACATCATGTGTTACAATATAGAATTTTTTTCTACCTAAAACTCTTTCTAATTATAATTTCATCATCCTTAAATACCATTCAAAAAAAATTCTTGATATCACTTAGTAAATAATGTCACCACATGCATTTCATTACTATCTCATCATGTACTATATTAGCAAAATGTGGAATTAAATTCTATTACATATATAATTTTAACTCTTTATACATTTTAAATCACATAACATATACTCTTGAGGATATTAAGTGAAACTCATTTTAGATTTAGAATAGTATATATTTAATTTAATATCATTGAATGTCTCTAAGTTCAATCATACTCAAAAAATACTGTGAGAAACTATATCTAATTTAGAATATCATTTTGAGATACACAGACTCCCTTGTATTTGAAATAATATATATTTTTATTAGTATGAATATTTAACAAATAGTTTTTTCATATAATATATGGTATTATATGTGTTTGTATCATTAAATTATAAAATATGATTTTATTATGACATAATACTTATGTGGGTAGATAGTATCTTATTTAATATTTTAATATACAACATCATAAATTATTAATCTTAGAAAAAAAATTTCCATGTTCACAAATATTTAAATTTATATTCTTCTAGAAATATTTCATAGAATCCTTAGGAATTGATAATTATTTTTATAAATTTAAAAATCCCCACTTATTAAGAAAAAAATATTTTCTGAAATAAATATTATCTTATTATATTATAACAATGTGATGAAGACACACATCATCGACTTAAATCAATATGAGTATGACAAATTCTTTTACACACAAATAATTAATATATCATTTCATGATTAATTATTTGAATTAAATTTACAATCTCCAACAATAAATTTATTTTGATATCATATATATTTATAGAATTTGTAATGGAAACATTTGGTATTATATTCTCTTCCAAACTGATGTGTTTTTCTATAACATTCATACCACTTATAGACTTTTCATTGTGATTCATAAAAATATTCATGAAACCTAAAAAAGTCCATCATATATAATCATTACTCCCTTTTTCATAGTTATTTTTTTAAGTTTGAATGAACGAGATAGACTATGTAAAGAAACTCCATTAGACTCTCTCAATAAATTTTCGTGTTGTTGTTTGATATTTTACCCACATATACTACCTATATGACACTACTACTATGATATCACATGCTACTTTCACCTATTTTAAATATTAGATAATATTTTATTAAATGATTATCCAATAATTGATATTATCTATAAATTTACATAGATGATTGAAAACTAAATTTTTTTGACCTAGATAAACCTTAAGAAAACCATTGGTCTCACCAATTAATTATAAGGTCCTCTCATATTTAATATATGAGTGAATACAAACACATTTTAGAATGTACACAAACCTATTACATTGGAATTGAATTATTTCCCATTAAAATAAAAAAATTAATTTATATAATAGTATCCATAACATACAAGTATTTATGAGTTTCTAACATAATGATTCTCCACCATATGGATTAATCCCAAAGATTTGTTCAATGATTGGGATGTTAAATATCTACACCAAAATATTTCTTTAAATGAGTATCATGTGTTATTTGGAATTCATATTGATATTTTTTAATTTTATCCCACTAAAATAATGAATCATTTCAAACATAATATATCCATTTTAGGTACAAGAGAAATATTTAATTATTACATAAACTAGTTTGAGAATATAAATACTACATCTCTATATATATTATAAAACGATTATAAATTATATTATACATGAATCTGGGAATATCATGTGGAAAACTCCAAGACCAGTATGTCATATAGATATAATTTATATTATATTCATTATGTATTCAAATGGATAAGGATTTCTAGATTACTATAACAAATCATAAACTCCTTGATCAATTTATATAATGGTTGGGGATGCCTCGTCAATTTATTTCCTTAAAAAATATTATTCAGGGGAACAAAATTGTTAGGGTCACTCATATATAATTATTATAGTTAACAATTACATCATTAATGTAATATAACCCATAATATATATATGTGCTTTTAATCACACCATATTTCTCATAATAAAACCATTATGTATAGATGATTCTAGTTGATTTTTTTACTATAAAGTTTCCTTTACCCAATCAATATGGTCAAATAATATTGATAAATAACTCTTTGAACCCCCCCCCCAGTTGGTTTACTCGTCCAAATATAGAATAAAACAATATTTAAACATAAATATATGAAACTCATGAATAAGGTACAAGAACTCTACATATGTTGTTTTAGAATGAAATGAGATTAAAAATATCCATAATATTATTACTGGAGTAAAAAAGTATATAACACCTTCTATTTTAGAATAATGAATCACCACTATGATTGTGGGACATCCAACCACATTTCATTCCCAATAATGAGACCCTGCACAATAGATAATTAAATTAACAGCAACTCCAATCCATAATATCAATAAATTATATTCAAAGAATAAATTTATTGTAATAATATTAATAACAACTAAAGGGATATTTTGATGAACACAAAACCTTATAGTGTTGTACCTATAATTGTGTGCCATTTTATATAATATGGTCATCTCAAAAAAAATTTCTAAAAAATAATTCATAAGATAACAATTATATATTCTAATTAGGTAGGGAATCAACAATAAATAAATAAAAATTCACAAATATAAATGTTGGTCAGACTGGACACTCCAAAGGGGGGTGAATTGAGTTCCAATTAAAATTTCTGTTAAAATATTGTCTAGTTAAAATCCCCCGCTTTATAAAATAAGTTAAACTATAGTGAATTTATACAGATTGTAAATTTTCACTTAGCTTCTCAAAGATTGATTAGGTCTCAGTTAGTTTAACCACAAGATCAAACTAACTTGTGAAACTAATCTACTGATTTACAATAAGTGTAAACACCTGCTAATTTAACTATCAAAGTAGCTTCAAAATAATTTTCTATTTTAAAGTAATAACAGCGGAATAAATATAATATATGTCGTATACATTATAATTAAATAGAAGATGCACAGCAGATATAACAAGAGGTTCAGTCTCAAGCTGAGACTTAGTCCTCTCAAATATATATAAGAATTTGATTCACACCCTGGATCGGGGTTAACAACATTTTTTAAAAAAACTGTCCAGGTCCAAGACCTCTACCACTATTATTCGTTGGAAACAAAAAAACAGTAAACCAGCTGTTTAGGTCACACACGACCTATACCACTATCCCAATGGGAAATAAAAGATGTAATAGTTTGAGTGAGGATATACAGATCCTCCAGTTAAAGTTCAAGAGATAGTGTGTGTGTAAGATATAGCAGATAACACACACTGCTCGAAAAGTAAATAATTAATCATAGAGCAGAGATGTAGAGTTTAGAAATGGATTTAGTGATTGTCAATGTAGCTCTGGACTCGTTGGATTGAGCAGGAATGCTTCGGAGTCCTTCTCTGGTTTTTCTGTTGAAAAACAGAGTGCCGTAGTTCAGCTTGTGTTCTACAGTCTCTTGATTAGTCGTGTGTTCTTCAGAAATGTAGGATTGCATGTATGGAACTTCTTTGAGGATCATGCAATGTGTTCTTTACAGTTTTGTTTTGGATTGTTCTTCGGTTCAGTACAGAGCTCGCTTGTATTGTAGTATATGTGTCGAGACGTGTCAGGCGCGCGTTTTTTCTCTAATGCAGCTCAATCTTCTTTATATTACATGAGCTCTGGCAGTAGTAATGATTTCCTTTTCATAGGTACGAGATACGGTTTCCTTTCAAGCTAACAACTAACATTAAATAACATTAATTGCATTAAAAACAAAAAATATGACCATTAGCATCATTTAAAATAATATTGGCAAAAGCTTAAGAAATGGTGTCACAGTGATCATGGAAACGGTGTCTTCTTCACGGTGTCTGATCACGGTGTCTGGTCACGGTGTCTGGTCACGGTGTCTGGTCACGGTGTCTGGTCACGGTGTCTGGTCATAGTGAGTCCTTCACGGTGTCTGGTCACGGTGAGTCCTTCACGGTGAGTCCTTCATGGTGTCTGGGTTACGGTGTGTCCTTCACGGTGAGTCCTTCACGGTGTCTGGGTTATGGTGTGTCCTTCACAGTGAGTCCATACTTAGACAAAAAAATCTGTATTTGGACTAAGACAGTGATATGCAGAATATGAGTTAAGGTAACTCATTAGAGATAATATATGAGACAATTGTGATTATGCATAAAACTTGTAAATAGTAATTAACATCAATAATATTTGTTATTATAAAAACATGATATGCACCTATTGTTGAGTTTGAAGATCATTAGCAAGATTTGCACTGAAGATCACGATTAATTAACAGTAATGAGATTTGTGATCATTAAAACATGATTAACACATGAGGAGTCCAACAATCTCCCCCTTTTGATGATCACAAATCATATATAGGCAGAATATAAAAGACATGTAATATTAAAGATACTAGCATTGAAAAAACATTATAGAACAGAATATGAGTTAAAGATACTTTCCGTTTTTCTCCCTCATTTATAATATTATAGAACTGATACTTGTAAGTTTTTCTCCCCCTTTTGGGATTATCAAAATGTAGAGAAAATTAAATGAAACTCTTCAATTGTCATTACAAAAAGCATTCATAATACAAAGTACACGAGAAGTACAAATTGTGAACAAGAAATGACATCCCATCAAAAAAAACAGTCAGCAAACTCTTTAGGGATACATTTTTGTCTTGCCTTTTTCAGCAGAAGGAGGTGGTGTTGAAGTAGAATAAGGCATAGAAGAGGTAGACAACGAGGGTAAGGGTAGACCTTCAAAAACAGATGGAGCTAAAGTAGGAGCAGTAGAAGATCTAGTCTTAGGTTGGTCAAGAATGACTGGCCGGATCTGAGAAAGGGCATGGCTAACTGTCATGGTAGTAGATGCTAAGGCAGGTAGTCTAGGTCTAAGGGGTGCAGTAGCTGGAGAAACTATAGCAGTACTCTGCACATGAAGATACAGCTTCAAAAGATTGATGAAATCGGTAATGATTTCACCACCATACTGCATAGCCTTTTCAAAATAATCCTTATTCTCCAGAAATATGTCCAACAATCTGGTGAACTCTGAAAGTTTCTGAACTTGAGCTTTAAAATCTTGAGTCACCGGAGGGATTCTCAGATTTTCCACAAGATATCTAAAGTGATCTGTCATGTCACTTTTAGAGAAAATCCGGGAAAGATACAAATCTATTTTCTTAGAGATCTCTTGTTGAGCATCATTGGCTATCTTTGAATGAATTTTAACCAAGTCCAATGCTCTATAACTGTTCTTAATCACTTCTGACAAAGAAGATAGATCCAAGCCACTGAAGGTAGTATGTAATTATTCCTTAATTAAGGATCTCAGCAGAGAATCATCCAAAGAAGGTGTGGAGGTCTGACCAGAAGCAAGTGAAGCCTTGACAGCTTCGGTTAGAACTTTGAGCTGTTTCAGAACTTTTTGCATACATCCAGTGTATTCATCTGTAATCTTATTCAGAGTTTCCACAAGCTCTCTCATGCGTTCCAGCATCTTCGTGTGCCTTTTTCCAATCTTTTCATCAAAAGATAGTTGGTAAGGATGAAATTGAGACACAATATCCCTAGAAAGGAGGGAATCAGAAGACTCAGGTGAAAGAACAGCAGGTGTAGGGGCAGAAATAGGAGTAGGCTCTGATCTCACAGATAGCTCATTTTGCAGACTTGCTACCATACTTTTCAGATTTTCAACATCAGCACTCAAAAGATTATTCTCTACTCAGACTTCTTGAATTTCTCGGATCATCCTTGGTTTAATATGCAAGATAATATTTTCCAAGTGAATTGATGCATCTTCTTGACTTAATTGAGTCATTGGGCGAGGTTGAGTGCAGACAATTTTCTCAAAACCAGCTAACAAAGTCTTGCCAAAAACTTTCATATCATCTTTGGTTACAAAGGAGTGAATCTTAGGTAAGGATACATGTAAAGGCAGAGGTTCAGATTCTGGTTGAGGGTCAGAGTCATCTTCAGACTCATATTCTGATCCAGATTGAGGTTGGGGCTCTGGTTCTGGTTCTTAATGAGCTAAGGACTTCAGTTGAAACAGAGAAGAAAGATCCATTCCAGTTGCAGTCACTTCCAGTGACTCATTCACATCATAAAATCTAGGGAACTCATACCAAGAGTGTATAGAAGAAGTGACAGACGGTTGAGAAGCTTCACCAGATCCAGCTTCCACAATATCAAGATTTCGAGTTTCCTCCCCCTCAACTTGTGCTTCCCTTTCAGATTCTTGAGGTTCAGGAACATGGACAAGATCCACAGGATCATCCCTAATCTCTTCAGCAAACTCTTGCATTGCCAACTGAAAGGAAATTTCCATTCTTTCTTCAGCAGATGGAATAATCTCAGGAACCGATTGTTCCCCTGGATAAGCTTCCAGACTTGTTTCTTTCTCAACAGAAAGAGTCTCTTCAACAAAAACTTCCTCAAAGGTTGCTTGTTGTTCTGAACTAGGAAAAAATAATTTCCTTGCAGCATTGGGATGACTTTCTTCCTCATGAAGAACACCTGAAGGATGCTCAGTCCTTTCCTTTTCAATAACAACTTCCTCTCCTTGAGGTATTTCAGCAAGGATAACAGCAGGGATAACACCCCTTTCCTCTTCAATAGGAACTGTTTCCATTGGAGGTATTACAGATTCTTCTCTAGGTGGAACTTCAGCTGTTACTTCTTCTTGTTCTTCTTCATCTGAGTACTCATCCACTACATCTGGTTCCAAATTAGGATCATCTAGGTTCTTAGGCCTTCTTGGATAGTCAACAGGATTAAACTTTTTATACAGTTGATCAATATCTTCAACCCATTTCTTTTTCCAGGTATTCCAGCTAATCTTCATCCTTCTGATGATAGGCATGGATAGGCAGAAATCAAAGTCCTCTAATTTTTCTTCATTCGGTCCAACCATTCCTTTTGAGACTAACATGGCTAAAATCATCCTTGAATAAAATAGAGAGTTTGATTTGGAAGTTACTTTGATCAGCTCCCAGATATGGTTGATAACATACTTACAGAGATTGATTTTTTGGCCATTCTTCAACAGGTGAATCCGGAACACTTCCTGATACTTTATCACAGCAAAATCTCCTTTTCATGGACTAACCAAATTCTGAACAAACTTGAACAAAAGTCTTTTCTCCCCATCCAGTTCAGCAGCTATGTCCCTTCACTTGGTTCCATTTCCAGTTAGATTTTCCAAAGCGGTTTCTAGGTCAGAGATGTCAGTTGTTGGACGAGGGTCTCTCTGGTAATCTTCACACACTCCTTCATGTGGAATTATTAGGCATGCAGCCCACATCATTGAAGAGAAAGAGAACTTCTGACCATCGATCCATCTGGTCACCAAAAAGCTTTCTCCAAACTCAAAAGAGAACTTCACATACTGATAGAATTGAGATACAAGCCTCGGGTAAATCGGTCTATTCTTTCCAGTGAACCATTCAAGCCATCCTTGTTCTTTTAAAACTTTCAAAACTAATGATCTTCTAGACAGCAACCATTCAGGAAAAACCTCTTTTTCAGGTACAACGGTACGACTTACCAGTTTTGGGTTTAGAGGTCCTTCGGTAGCTATCCTCAGTATCCTCCTTTGTTTCTTAGAGCGGCGCTTCTCAGACGAGGGTGAAGATGGAAGCTTCATCCTTGGAATTCACTAAAGTTTCGGGCGAGAGGGAAGAGAAGGTTCAGGAGAGAATTCGGGTAAGGAGTCGAATGAAATTCTTAAGTTTTATCATTTGGTAATGTCAAACGTCATAAAAACACAAACGCGGGAAATCAAATAGCGGTGAAATAAAAATTACCGCGATACGGGTAAAAATAAAATAAAAATAAAAATTATCATACTTCTCACGGTGAGAAAGAAAACTAGCCATCATGGTGAGACAGTTTATAGTCATCACGGTGAAACAGTGAGCAGTTTATATAGTCACGGTGAGACAGTGAGTTGTCAAACCATGAGAATAAAACAGTAACATAGAAACAGTAAGTATAAAACCGTAAAGCAAAGTACAGTAAAGTATTAAACATTAAGATCAGTAAGATATTCATTTATGATTAATCATACCAAGATCATGTATGATGTAGTCCAATCTTTCAGAATTTAATGGTTTAGTGAATATATCAGCAAGTTGATATTTAGTACCAATGAATTCCAAAGTGATATCACCTTTTTGATAA
The DNA here is from genome assembly GCA_963277665.1 of Viscum album. NCBI lineage: Eukaryota > Viridiplantae > Streptophyta > Magnoliopsida > Santalales > Viscaceae > Viscum > Viscum album. Next base: position 1,810,854,759 of record OY728129.1, on the reverse strand, counting down.
TGATCCCTCAAAAAGTGATGTCTTACATCAATATGTTTTGTCCTAGAATGAGAAACAGGATTCTTAGAAATATTAATAGCACTTGTGTTGTCACAATTTATTGAGACATGTCTGAATTAATATCCATAGTCTAGTAATGTGTGTTCCATCCACAAAATTTTTGCACAACAACTTCCAACAGCTATGTATTCAGCTTCTGCAGTTGACAATGCAACAGAATTTTGTTTCTTACTACACCATGATACTAGTGACTTGCCTAAAAGATGACATGTTCTAGAGGTGATTTTTCTATCTAGCTTACATTCAGAAAAATCAGCATCATAATAACTAACTAGTTCAAATGATTGTCCTTTGGGATAGAACAGTACTAAATTGGGAGTATGCTTGAGGTATTTGAAAATTCTCTTTACAGCATTTAAATGTGACTCTTTAGGGTTTTCTTGAAATCGAGAACACATACACACTAAACATAATATCAGGACGACTAGCAGTCAGGTAGAGCAGACTTCCAATCATTCCTCTATAAGTGGTTTGATCAACAGATTTACCATTTTCATCAAGATCCATCTTACAGGTGGTACTCATGGGAGTGTCACTACTTTTTGTGCTATCCAATACAAAACGTTTTAAAACATCTCTAGTATATTTACTTTGAGTTAAAATAATTCCATCATCATTTTGAAAAATTTGAAAACTGAGAAAGAATTTAAGTTCACCGATTAAACTCATTTCAAATTCATTTTACATCATTTTAGAAAAATCAGTACATAAAGAATTTTTAGAAGATCTAAAGATAATATCATCAACATAAATTTGTACTACTAAAAAATCTTTAGAAATTCGTTTTATAAAAGGAGTAGGATCAGCTATTTCTTTTTTAAAACCTTTAGAAATTAGAAAAGTACTTAATCTATCATACCAAGCTCTTGGAGCTTGCTTTAAACCATATAAAGATTTTGATAGTTTGAAAATATGATTTGGAAAATGAGGGTTTGAAAAACCAGGTGGTTGTTCAATAAAAACATCCTTATCAATATATCCATTTAAGAATACACTCTTGACATCCATTTGATATAGTTTGAAATTTAGCTGTGCAGCATAAGAAAGTAAAATCCTAATAGCTTCTAATCTGGCTACTGGAGAAAAAGTCTCCTCATAGTCAATACCTTCTTCTTGACTATAGCCTTGTGCAACTATTATAGCTTTATTTCTAACTATGTTTCCAGATTCATCTACTTTATTTCTAAACACCCATTTTGTGCCTATTGTGAAAGTGTCCTTAGGTCTTTCAACAGGATTCCAAACTTTATTTCTTTCAAACTAATTGAGTTCTTCTTGCATAGAAATTACCCAAAATTCATCATTAATAGCATCATCAATGTTTTTAGGTTCAAGTTGTGACAAGAAGGCTTGATGATCAACCTGATTTCTAAGAGAAGCTATAGTCTGTGTCCCTCTATCAAGATTTCCTACAATAGCATCTAATGGATGATTCTTTAGAATCCTAGTTGATCTAGTAAAGGTAGGGCTAGAAATTTCAAGTTCATCAATAGGTTGGGAATCAACAGAATCAGGTTCTGGAAAATTTCCAGAACTGGACGTTTTAACTATAGGTCCACTATCTTTATCATTAAGGTTCAAAACAGAGAGATCATATTCAAGATTTTCAAGAGAGGTTTTAGGCTCATGTGGATTAGTTTCATCAAACATGATGTGAACAGATTCTTCCACACACTTGGTTCTCTTATTGAAAACTCTATAGGCTTTACTAGATATAGAATAACCTAGGAAAATTCCTTCATCACTCTTGGATGCAAACTTGTCAAGATTATATTTGGTATTAAGAATAAAGACATTGCAGCCAAAGACTTTGAAGTAGTTAACCTTAGGTTTCCTATGGTTCCACAACTCATAAGGGGTCCTCTTAAGAACATGTCTGATTAAGACTCTATTGATAACATAACAAGCTGTATTTTTAGCTTCAACCCAAAAATAAACAGGTAGTTCATACTCATTAAGCATAGTTCTAGCAATTTCTTGTGGGGTTCTATTCCTTCTTTCTACTACACCATTCTGTTGAGGTGTCCTAGGGGCAGAGAAATTGTGACTATAGCCATTGTGTGAGCAGTAAGATTCAAACTCATGATTTTCAAACTCACAACCATGATCACTTCTCAGGTTTTTAATTTTAAGTCCACTAAGGTTTTCTACAGACTTGGAACATTTAACAAAGTAATAACAAGCTTCACTTTTTTGAGCTAGAAAATATACCCAAGTATATCTAGAAAAGTCATCTACTAAGACATAGACATAGTGCTTCCCATTTAAACTAGAAACTCTAGATGGTCTAAACAAATCAATGTGAACCAACTCAAGAGGTTGAGAAGTTGAGACTTCTATCTTTGGTTTGAAAGAGATTTTGTGTTGCTTTCCCTTTTGACAAGGATTACAAACATTGTCATTTGGAAACTCAAGTTTGGGTAGGTTGCTAACTAAGTTATTCCTAGTAAGTTTTCTAAGTGAGTGTATATTTTAGTGTTCTAATCTCCTGTGCCAAATCCAAGACTCTTTATGAAAAGAATTTAAACAAGTAACATTGTACTTAGCTAAAGAATTTAAATCAACAGCATAAACATTTTCATTTCGCAGGGCAGAAAATACTAAAGCATTTTTAGAATTAAAAACATTACAAGAATCATTTTCAAATTTAACATAAAAACCATCATCACATAACTTAGAAATACTTAACAGATTATATTTAAGTCCATCAACAAATAAAACTTTAGAAATTAATACTGAGTCAGTGTTACCAATCTGGCCTAAGCCGATGATTTTCCCTTTAGAATTATCACCAAAGGTGACAAAACCTCCATCAATCCTGACTAAGGTTTTAAAGCATGAGAAGTCTCCAGACATATGTCTTGAACATCCACTATACAAGTACCAGGTCTTCCTACAGGAGCTCTTTAAGAAGGTTTCCTACAAAATGGATTTAGATAGGAAATGATTTTGGTACCCAGATCTTCTTGGGTCCAGATTGGTTATCCAAAAAAACTATAGGTACCCATATTTGTCTAATGGGTCTCATAAGATTTCTAGAGTCAACAGATTTTTAAAGATAAATCTTATTAGATCCATAACTATGAATATAAATAGTTGAAGCATATAAATGTCCAGAACTAGAACTAGCAGTATTCTGTCCAGATTTAGGAATAAATCTATTCATAGTAAACTATCTCTGTCCAGGTTTGTATCCTATTCTAGTAGTGTATTTTGGTGCAACTTTCTTTCCTGGAATTTGAGTTAGAGTATCTTTACCATTTGTGAATTTCTCTAAATCCTTTATGAGTTCCTCATTAGATAATTTCAATTCAGTGTTTTCTTTAAGCAACTGAGCATTATTTTCCATTTCAATATCAAGATCAAATTTATGTTTAACAGTTAAAGCATATTGTTTCTTTAAACCTTTGTATTTTTCTTTTAGCTCATTACAGGTTTCTTCTAACATATCATAATATTCAAATAGTTAAGATTTTGACATGTTATCAGAGTCAGTATCATCTCAAGAATAATAAGAATTTAAAGCAGGAGTTTCAGCTGTTACCTCAGAAGTGTTTTTCATAAAACACATGTTTGCCTTATTTTTGTGTTCAGTTTCAGAAACTTCATATTCAGTGGAGCTATCCTCAGAAGCGCTCCAAGTAGCCTTCATAGCCTTTTTTTACTTACTGTCCTTGTAATAATATTTCTTCTTGAATTTGAGCTTTGGGCAGTCTGCTTTAATATGTCCTTTTCTTTTGCACTCATAACAGACAACTTCATTACTCTTATCAGATTTATTCCAATCCTTTTTCCAATGTTCCTTATTTTCATACTTTACATTGTAATTTGATTTTCTGAAGAATTTCTTTTTCCTATAAAACTTCTTAAACCTTCTGGAAATGTGAGCCATTTCAGAATCACTATCAGAAGCACTTTCACTGTCTTCACAGCTTGAACTCTCGTTTATAGCTTGAAGCTTCTCCTTATCCTTGTTCTTTGAAGTTGAAGATTTTAAAAAAATAGACTTTCTTCTAGGTTCATCTTCTTTTTCTTTTTTAACCTTGAGTTATTCCTCATACATCATAAGCTTACCAATGAGTTCTTTAACAGGTAGAGCAGCAATGTCACATGACTCTCTGATTGAAACAGATGTGCCTCTCCATCGGTCTGGTAAACATCTTAAGATTCTCAAAATTTGTTCCTTTGCTGGAACAACTTTTCCAAGTGAATTCATTGTATTGACTATCTCATTAAACCTGAGATACATGTCAGAAATAGGTTCATCAGTTTTCATTTTAAAATTATCATATTTAATAGTATAAGTATTTAATCTCATTTCCTTAACATTGGTTGTTCCTTCATGAGAAACAGCTAAGGTATCCCAAATTTCTAAAGCATTTTTACAAGCAGAAATTATGTTAAACTCTTCATCTCCTAAAGAACAGTACAGGGCATTCATGGCTTTATAATTATTATTGTAAGCAGTCTTTGTAGGTTCATCCCAAGTGGATCTAGCAGTAGTGGGATGTTTATATTCTGATTCTATGGAAGTCCAAATATCAAAACCTATAATTTTTAAATGAATTTTCATTTTAAGTTTCCACTGAGCATAGTTGGTACCATTGAAGAAAGGTGGCATGTTAGTAGAAGCACCCTCTAGTCTATTATCCATAACTAGATTTTAGAAAGACAATTTAAAGATATAAAAAATTTAGAACTAACAGAAATTTAAGATCTTTAAAGATGAAACTAAAATCACAGTTGAAAAACAGAGTATTTCAAAAATCTTTGAAAAAAAACTAATCCTTTGATACCAAATGTTGGTCGGAGTGGACACTCCAGAGGGGGGTGAATTGAGTTCTAGTTAAAATTTCTGTTAAAATTTTGTCTAGTTAAAATCCCCCAATTTATAAAATATGTTAAACTGTATTGAATTTATACAGATTGTAAATTTTCACTTAGCTTCTCAAAGATTGATTAGGTCTCAGTTAGTTTAACCACAACATCAAACTAACTTTTGAAACTAATCTACTAATTTACAATAAGTGTAAACACTTGCTAATTTAACTATCAAAGTAGCTTCAAAATAATTTTGTATTTTAAAGTAATAGCAGCAGAATAAATATAATATATGTCGTATACATTAAACTTAAATAAAAGATGCACAGAAGATATAACAAGAGGTTCAGTCTCAATATGAGACTTAGTCCTCTCAAATATATATAATAATTTGATCCACACCCTGGATCGGGGTTAACAACAGTTTTACAAAAACTATCCAGGTCCAAGACCTCTACCACTATTATTCGTGGGAAACAAAACAACAGAAAACCAGCTATTTAGGTCACACATGACCTCTACCACTATCCCAGTGGGAAATGAAAGATGTAAGAGTTTGAGTGAGGATTTACAGATCCTCCAGTTAAAGTTCAAGAGACAGTGTCTGTGTGTAAGATACAGCAGATAACACACACTACTCGAAAAGTAAATAATGAATCACAGAGCAGAGATGTAGAGTTTAGAAATGGCTCTAGTGATTTTCAATCTAGCTCTGGACTTGTTGGATTGATCAGTAATGCTTCGGAGTCCTTCTCTGGTTTTTTTGTTGAAAAACAGAGTATCGTAGTTCGGCTTGTGTTCTACAGTCTCTTGATTCGTCGTGTGTTCTTCAAAAATGTAGGATTTCATGTATGGAACTTCTTTGAGGATCATGCAATGTGTTCTTCACATTTGTGCTCCGGATTGTTCTTAGGTTCAGTACAGAGCTCACATGTATTGTAGTATATGTGTCGAGACGTGTCAGGTGCGCGTTTTTTCTCTAATACAACTCAATCTTCTTTATATTCCCCGAGCTCTGTCAGTATTAATGATTCCCTTTTCATAGGTACGAGATACGATTTCCTGTCAAACCAAAAACTAACATTAAATAACATTAATTGCATTAAAAACAAAAAATATGACCGTTATCATCATTTAAAATAATATTGACAAAAGCTTAAGAAACGGTGTCACAGTGATCATGGAAACGGTGTCTTCTTCACGGTGTCTGATCATGGTGTCTGGTCACGGTGTCTGGTCACGGTGTCTGGTCACGGTTTCTGGTCACGGTGTCTGTTCATGGTGTTTGGTCACGGTGTCTGGTCATGGTGTCTGGTCAAGGTGTGTCCTTCACGGTGTCTGGTCACGGTGAGTCCTTCACGGTGTTTGGGTTATGGTGTTTCCTTCACGGTGAGTCCTTCAGGGTGTCTGGGTTACGATGTGTCCTTCACGGTGAGTCCATACTTAGACAAAAAAATCTGTATTCAGACTAAGACAGTGATATGCAGAATATGAGTTAAGGTTACTCATTAGAGATAATATATGAGAGAATTGTGATTATGCATAAAACTTGTAAAGAGTAATTAACATCCATAAGATTTGTTATTATAAAAACATGATATGCACCTATTGTTGAGTTTGAAGAGCATTAGCAAGATGTGCACTGAAGATAAAGATTAATTAACAGTAATGAGATTTGTGATCATTAAAACATTATTAACACATGAGGAGTCCAACACTAAACATGAGATAATAATTTATGAAAAATTTATAAAATCAAGATTAATCATACACACTATATAATTTTATCTATTTATTATATACATACAATTATTCTTGAATATTATTTATTTATTTTCTAAATATGAACTCATTCATATTTTTTAGTATATGTACGTTTCATATATTATTTAAACCATTGACCATATCAATCATAAAAAAATCTTTTGAGGAGGATTAAATGGTATTAATAAAAGGACCCCTAATTTGATTTATTCAAATGAAGAATTATGAACAATTAATAATTATAAAATATAATCACATTATATTTGTTTTCCTTATTTTAAAATTTATTAATTTTTTATCAATTATAATACTTATATTCTATATTGACAAGATATATATAAATTTTAAGTTAATCTATAAAAATATAAATGTATCTTTTTCATCTTAGTACTGAATATTAATAGTATATTTATAATAAATGATTTTAAATTTTTCATTATTTACCATGATTTTTTTAAATAAATAATTTGAAAAAATAATTTAAAGGCATGTGTTAAAAAATATCATTTTATATTAATGATAAATTCTTAATAAATAATTATTTAAATTTATAGTTGAATTAAAATGAAAGTATTGACCAATCGTTTTTTATTACTATCCTATAATCATTAAAGGCAATATATATAATATTTCATGATCCACGTCGAGTTTTGGAGTGAGATAGAGTAATAAAATTTTAATCCACTATCAATCATACATCAAAAGTTATAGACTAATCAAATATTTTGATGGAATTGATTTTATGGGACTGATAATTAATATCATCGCTAGAAATATAAAAATAATATTATGTGATAGACAACAATATCAACTTAATGATTTGATTTTTTATTTGAAACATCAGGTACATGACATCATAGGTTACAATATCTTGTCTCAAATTGAAAAACTTGAGTAAATTCAAGAATATGATTTGTATCATGATTTATTATATTCTATATATTATGTTATATTATAGAACACGTTGAACAATATGACTTTTATATTTTAGGACTTATTTAAAATATCTAATTTGAAATATAAGATCTTCACCTTTTGCATATTTTCATATAGATAAAAACATGGGATGCTATAATACCACTACTGGGATTATTATGTCTATAAAATTTAAAATTAAAATGCATAAAATTAAATAAAATCTATTTTTAATGATTTAATTTCAGAGATAAATAAAAGCATAAAAACTAGAAATGAAAATTTAATAAATCAATTTTGTTCCCTTAACTATTTTTTATTGAACATTATCTTTTAATATAATTGGAATTTATTGGGGATGATCATATGAGATAGAATCATAGTATTACCACCTGTGAAGGTTTCTATGTGGGTGCCCAAATCCCTAATCATGTGTGAGTAAATCCCCATCCTCTCTAATTTTTCATTATCTCAATATGAAAGATGTTAAATGATAGAGAGTTTATGGTTCCAATGATTCTACATCAATTATGAACCTCTCACATCAACCCGCTTTCATCACATAGTAGTGGGATCTTACTAGATTCTTGAGGAAATTCATTAGTAGCTTATGAAATAACTCTTGAACTATAATGTATGAGTTACTAAATATAATATGTGTCCAAACTGATCTCCACTAGGGAGGAATTCATGTATATAATAATAAAATAAAAACATTATATTCTCAACTTCCATCCGTAAGCTTAACATTAATCTATGTATCTACGACTCATAAATCATCCCCATTCCAATCCACTACACATCCTGTGTTATGACCTATAAAGTAGTGATATGGTGTTCATGTGAACCAGGGTACCCATGATTGGTGAGATTAATAAATATTAGTAAGATTGAAACATCTAACAATGATAAATTATAATATATAATTGTATTCATGTGGGAAACAAATTTGTCATGTTCACATAAGGACCTCGATTTTTTTTCTAACCCATCCATCAAAACTCCATGTCCATCGGGTCATTTGGTCCTATCCAAGACACTGGGAAACCCAATAATACCTACTACAACCCCAATTTAGAAACCCATCACCTTGAACCATTGTATTTAAAAACAATATGATTTCTAAAAATCCAATGTTGGTTTTATCATAGAATTTCAACCCATAACTGAATGTATAATTAAGGGATACCACCAAATACTGAACGACCAATCCAAGGAGAAGGGTAGGGTCCTAAACCCATGTCTTGGACCATCCATTCTAACCAATTCATGGTTTCCAATTAATCCTCAAACAATACCTATTCAATCAAGGTAGCAACTCATGTCTATATCTTCTCCAATAAAATTTCAATCAGTGTAGGTCCAAACATAAATCAACCAATATCCTCTCAATAAAAAAGTCGATGACCATAAATTCATAGTAAATGTAATTATTTTTCTAGAAATACTACCATATCACTCATGGTAGGGATCAACTTTAGCATCACCATGTTACTCATGGGTATGTTATAACCAGAATCATGAAATAACTGTCCCCTTAAGGTAAAAATATTTCTTATACACAATCAATAACCTCTCACTCATATTATTGTCCCTCTAGCACCTTATAACACATGGTGGGGTAAGGCCACATGAAATTTCTTTAGGAAGACCAATATCCATAATAACAAAATACTTAAACAAAATTATTTTCATTATTCATAAAATAAACATCATTGAAATGCACATCAATGGGTGATAGTGTAATGGCCTGGACCTATGTGTCCCATCACATTGTCAAAATCCACTATTTGGGGTTGTTCTATGAATAAATTGGATCTCATTTCAAGTGTATTCCAAATTTTTAGTTTTTTCATCAGTAGTTCAGGGCACTAGTAGGTCTGAGCGTCGGTATGTCAAGCTTTCGGTAGGTCGAGGGTGACAGTTGGTCGAGGTATTTGTAGGTTACAGTGTAGGTAGGTCAATGGAGTCTGTAGGTTGAGGGAATCAGAAGGTCAGGGTGTAAGTAGGCTACGACATATTTAGGTCGAGGGCGTCATTAGGTCGTGGGATGTTTTAGGTTGAGGCGTCAGTAGTTTGAGGCATTGGTAGGTCTAGGCATCTGTGAGTGAGGACGTCGGTTGGTCTGGGTGTTAGTGAGTCAGGTCGTCGGTGATTTAGGCATTGGTAGGTCATGTTGGTGGCTCAGTGTCTATAGCTCAATGTTGGCAACTCAGCATCAGTGACTCCCTATCGAGGGCTCTCGGTCAGTGGCTTGCTATTGGAGACTCTCCCATTGATGACTCATTTCCATTATTTCCCAAATTTTCTACTTTTTTCCCTCTTAAGTTTTATTGGATGTAAATTGTGATTAAATCCTTTTCTTCATTTATATATGAATTTCAAATGATACTGATAATATATTTAATATCTTAACAATCTATGACTTTGAAAATTTGAAACCTATAGGTATTTGCCATGATCTAACTTTAATGTCCCTTGAAACCATTTCCCCTCCCGTTGATATGGTATATGGATTTTTTAAGTCTATCCCTTCCCTTATTAGTGTGTATCCACATTCTCTTGGTGTTTCTAGATCATTCCATTCCTGTGGAGTTGTGTATTGTGTAGTATTCATTGACCCAGTTTTCATGGAGTTTTCTTCCTACTCGTGCACCCCCTATTTTGGTGTAAGGTAAAATGCGGGTCGACTATTGTTCTAGTTAGGGATATCCTGCATCTCTCTTTTAATTTTGTATTATATGGGGGGGGAGTATAATGATTTCTCCTTTTTACAATGGATGAATCAAAATTTAACAATGATAATAAGAATTAATAAATGAGGGGTCAGGAAGATGATGATGATCACTTCGTTTTATATGTTATCCATTATCCATATTGTGAATTATATGGTTTATATTCATAAGAAAATACTGACTATTAGGGTGTCTCTATTTGGGTAACTATTTGATTTGTGAATCACTAAAGAAAGAATTATAGTTTGGTTTATCACATACATTCGTTTAAATAATTGGATGTCCCAAGATTGAATTTATTCTGTGATAAACCCAATATTATAAATTGGAATTAAATCACGAATGCTGCTAAATATGAATAAATTATTCCTTGTTGGTGTGGTTATGTGGTGTGTCTGGTTATGTTAGGCCTTGAGTATGTGTTGGTAGTGTGGTTCTATGGATGGAGGTCTAATTGTGTTTATGGGGAGGTATGGGTGGTGTGATGTTATCTCAATCTGATAGTTTGGTTTATTGTGGAATGAATGGACCTGTTATGCAGTGGGTATGCATCTGGGAAGGGGTTGGGAAGCGGTGCTTTAGGAATGTGTTGTTTCATGATTTCAGGATTATGTGTGTGTTGGGTGTGGTATCATTTTGGAGGGGGGGTAGCGGAGTGTGGTATCAATGAGGCATGTTGTGTAGTGGGAATGCAAGTTGGTTGATTCTTATTTGTTTTTCTGAAAGAGTGTAAGAATGGGTTTCTTTTCCATTGGCCATTCATTTCATTTTTGGATTTGGTAGTGGTTGGTATGGTTTCTTCTTCTTATTATGCTTTTAGTGGTTGGTAGTTTCCCATGTTGAAAAGGAAATAAATAAAAAAATAAATTTATAATTCATAATAACAATTGGTTAAATGAATTGGTTGGGGTTATGTTTTGAGTAAGGGATTGTAGTGATGTGGCATTCAATTGATCGTTGTTTGTGGTGGTAAGTTCATGTAGGGGTAGTAGCATAATTGGTTTTTAGTGGGATGGTTATTGGTTTGGAATCCCATAGGATGTTCTGTGTGTTTGTTAACTATATGCACAAACTTGTAGATCCTTATGTTTTCTATACACACCCCACCCATGTTGAGAACTATGTGCCAAACTTCCTCATTGTTATGGGGGAGGGTGTCATTCCCAACATTCCTAGGGGAGGATGGACGTATGGTTAGTGACATTTCCATGCTCCCTCTTCTAGTCATTAATCGTCCAATACCCTTCGGGCAGGCTGTAATTTCTTGATTTTTAATACTATATTTACGGTATTGGATTTTTGAGAGGTTGTATGTTTCCCAAGTGTCATCCGGATGAGTCCCGGGTGTTTTAGGGTGAGATGTGTGATGATTGGGGCCCAAGTGTATATATGTTTAATATTAATTGTTTTTGGCCTAGGTGTGTGTGGACGGGTTCTGATAGTGGTACTTGTGGGAGAGTGTGGTAGCGTCAGGATGTTCATCATTAGGGTTGAGTAGTTAACCAGGGGTATGTCATGCGAGGTACCCAAATATTTATGTGATTACTATTTTAGTTTAATTTACTTTCATTATTAGGTGAGAAATCCTTGGTGAGGTTAGGGTGGATAGTATAACTTTTTTAGTGATTTTCCATTTCTATAATTTTTTAATGGGGGAATTTGTATGCTTCTCCCACTTGTATACATATAATATTGGTATTCCCTACTAAGTATACATGTATGATCACCCTATATATATAATTTTTTCTGGTTTCTAGGGATATTACGTGGACCATGATGGACCTTACTAGCTCGAATGTTGGGGATGGTTGTTGGGTCGTTGCTAAGCTTTATTTTTGTACATACTTTGGATATTTCTATTTATTTCAAGTAGTTTTACATTAAACATGAATATGTGATATATATTGGTTTCTTTATATATATTTATCTTAAAGTTGTTTGAGGTTAATACATCTTATCTCCCAATCATGTAAAATATAAAAAATCTTAATGACTTCCTTTTATGTGAAATTTCTATACCCTTGGTGTTGGTCGTCACATTGAGGCATATTGGAGGTGGGACACTAGGGTCCTTATCTATCCTTCATCTTGAGTAAGGAAGGACTTAGAATCTTTTTATCTCTTCCCTAATCTTAAATAATTAATGTCTTCATAGATAGGTCTAGTTTCTTTGTATTATTAGATATATAATTATAACATGTTAAACATGAACTCAGTGTTTTTATTTGAAACACAATGTGGGGATCCTACTTATATACTTCCTCTAAAACAATATGGGATATCCTAGTGAATAATACATAAAAGAAATTTTAAGTGAAAAATACAAATAAGGATATAAACATGGAATTATGGAATAACATGAGATCTAAGATAAATCACAGTGTATCATAAAGATAATTATCATAAACATGAAAACATCAGGTATAAAATGATATCATAAGAGCATGGAATAATAAATATATTGAATCATATTAAAAATACATCTTATAAATTTTACAATTATTACCATCTATACCATCATAACCACATTTCAATTATTACTCCATGATCCATCATCACATGATATATATTACTCCCAATTAAGAAAATTGGTTTTACTCTTGAATCTGTAACATTTCTTCTATTAAGACGTTAATATAACCAAATAGATTGGAGGGATACAATATACCCAACCATATAAACCTTTTAAACCTTATTTATAATGTTTACTAAATTATTTATTCCACAAAATGAAAAAAACCAAAAATGAATCTTAATCATGGTAAAACTCATGAGAAAAAAGTTGATTTCATGACATCTACATAGAGAACAACCAAAGGCTATATCAAAAGGATTTCTATGATAAGAATGAAATAAATCATTCATAATATTCTTAATTTCAGAAAGGTACATAAGAATTGAAAAAAAAATAGTAATTTTGGGAATAATTCTTAAACTAATTTAAAAAAGTAAGAATAAAAATAATCTTTGTGGTGATGCTTTCGGAAACGACGAGGGAAACTTTTAATGATGAAAAAAGAAAAAATTATTTCTTTTATAAACATAGTTGAAAATAAAATGATATTAATAAAACATATAATGATTTTAAAAATAAATTCAATGATAAACCACCATATGTAGGTGATACATGACCTTATTATAGACATCGATAAGTTCCCATAAAAATTGGGTTTACTTAAAAGAGAAAACATTGAAGGGAAACAAAATATTAATTTAGTGGAAAAATAATCATAATGTAAACTATGTATCTATATTATGATATAATATTTCAATAATATTTGATGATATACATGATAATAATATTATTTTAAATGGGTAAAAATAATAGGATTGATTTTGTAAAAAGTAACAAGGGTGGTTTTGTAAAATCTGTTAACATTGTGTTTGAAATCATTATGAATGTGAACCTAAGATTCTAAATTACAAATTTAAGATCAATAAATATATGAATAATAACTATATTCATCTATATTTAATTTTATAACATCAATTTATTATCTCTTCATTCTTATTTTTAATATAGCTTCTGCTTATGAAAATCACTAGAGGCTATTCTGCTAATTTCATCATAAAACATTGGTTTTGTGGAACATGGAAAATCTGTTGTAAAATAAACCAATAATCATTGTAATTGAATAATATAATTCTCTTCTATATTAAATTATGACATTATTTTTATAGTTAAATATGTTATAATTTAATAATTTTTAATTTTTTTAAAATATTATATTATTATACTAAATAAAATAATAGTTAAACCATGAAATGTGGTCATGAAAAACTAAAAGCATCACTTCATAGAGTTGAAAATATGCAAACACACACGGTCAAGGATTTGATTTTTATTTTTATATGGAATATAATAAATAATGGCTGTTAAATTATTACAATAACATATAAAAAGACTGTTTTTTCTAATTTTATTATTATAATATGGTTTTGGTTGGATTAGAATGTATTGAATACAAAAGAAATATTACGAAATGTGTGTTTTCTTCGTCGATTCCCTAAACATACTATTGATTAAGGAATTAGATATGTGTGAATTGGGTTGATATGTTGTGACAAGGGTCCATATATAGTGTAACATAATTTATAGAGGGGAATTTATGGTTGTGGGTGTCTGAAAATTTAAAATTGGATTACATAATTAAAAGGGTGGATGTGATCCCCCTTTTATAAGTGAGGAAAAGGGAATTTTATCTGGAAAATTATTTTATGTATTGGTTAAGAATGGAAATGTGTGAGTGATAAGTATGTTATATTTAGTAATATGTGTAAGTTAGACTATAAAAATAAAAAATTATTTCTATAATGTCTAAAGGTCATATTAATTCAGGAAAATTCAGGCCACTGTATATTTTTCATTTAAAAGGTTATCACTCAAAATTAAATTTTAATCGTGTCAATTATTTTTTAGTTAAAAAATAATAAAAACCTTATTTCAAAAAAATTACCTGATAATTCAAAATTTGGTAGAATTTTACCAAATACATTTCATATATATTAAAAAACAATTCATTAAATTAAACACACATAATACATAAATTTTTTTAAATAAAACAATGTTTTCAATATTTAAATTTTTATATATTATATTATTTTTAAACTAAAATTCTTTTTTATAAAAACCATTCCCATTACTAAACATTATATCACGATTTATTACATAATATTTCAATTAAAAAAACCTAGATGATCGGGAAGTTTAGTGTTTTTGGGAATTAGGTACATTAAAAAACAATTTAAATAGGAAAAAAATAATCTTTATAGAAAACATCCATTACACTCTTTCACTTAAAACTACCTAGGATAACCTGGGGGCAGACATTTAAAAGGGGTGATCTATAAAGCCCGGTAAGAGAATAAACATGGAATAACATGAAGAATATAATACCTTTTAGACAATAGGATTATAAGTGTGGAATAAAATATGTTATAATCATAAACATGAACAATGACCCCTTGTGTAGAATGATTACAAAAAGGAAACATGGGAAATTTGCCAAAAATATAAAAAATTTCATCTTAATCATAGGTAAGGGTTAAAATACAAGATATAATGTTATAAAAAACCTATAATGGGATAATGATTGATCCTTGTCCCAACATGAAAACTCATTAAACTAAACATTACATAATACAATGGGGTGTTATATTATTTTGACTGCACCCATCACTTTCATTTCATTCTCTTTCTTAAATGTGCCATATAGATCATAAAACATGGATTCATTCAGAATAATATTTTATTCCATGATCAAGGAGTGTTTACTAAATATATTTAATCCCAAATAATAATAATTATATGTGTATAAAGGTGAACACCATTTATAGGAAATGGGTATAGTATTCACTATACAATTGTTTGGACATGGAAAATTGTAGTGAAATTTTGTTAAAGTAATATTGTCACATAAAATATAAGAAAATTAATTGATGAGATAGGAATGGGTCACTAATAATTTGGAAATAATTTTGGAATTAATAGTTTCATAGAAATTCATATCCCACCTTTAGGAATTTGAAATATAGGGAATAATATAATAAATAAACTTAAATAATGAAGAGAATATGAGGATCCCTTAACTTGAGAGCGTGACTTCAAATGTTTAGGAATTTTTTCTTGAGATATTTTGGGCAACATGGTAGGACTATATATATTAGAGGTTATAGTAAGGATGCATTCCAAGGATTTTTAGTGAAGTTAAATGTCGGATTTGGGGGGGTTATATATGAAATGAGTGAAAATTATTTAGTATTTCTAAAATTTAGGTTTTGCACTCAATATAACAAAATAACCAAAACCACAAACCTTTCTTTGTTTTTTTCATATGTTTTATACAAAAGTGGATTTTATTTTCAATATTTTATAATTCTAATTTCTAAACACATTAAAACAATACCCTTGATGATGTGGAAGTAAGTAAAACTCTTATAGAAGGGATTATAAAACCATAAAATATATTAATGGTTTTGAATAAATCATAAAGGCTATATAAATTTAATCAAATAAACATAAAATCAATTTATTTTAAATTTAAATCATATATTTGGCCGTGTATACACTTTTTTGTATTTATTACATCCCTTTTGAGTCATAATGATGTCATAATATGCACTATATATTTAAACATTATTCAATTTTTACCAAAACAGTTGACGGTCGCATAAAATTATGAAAGTAATTCATTGGAAAATTTTAATGTCCTAAATCTAAAAATAATATTCATTTTATCATAATATTTTTATAAATATTTTTATATTCACTTTTAAATTATAATCTTTATTTATTGAGAAATGCAGATTTTTTTACAGTTATAGCTACAAACTCTTGTAAAACATACATTTTACTTCATAAAAATATTAATAAAATTTATATTTAAGTAATATAATTTTATAATAATATTTTATTAACATATTAGTTATTTCAAAAACACATTTATTCCACATAAAAAATTCCTTAATTGAATTTAAATATTACCCCAAAATATTATTTCTGTTTCATTATAGGAAAGTAAAATTCATTTGTAATGTAATAATAATAGGATGAAAGTATATTCATTATTATATAAAAATTAATTACCTAATAATATTCATAGGGTCATTATACATATCCTTTTAATACACTAGAGAATTCTCTATGAGTATGGTGTGTAATGGTGAGGCATTCATGTGTTGGTTCGGGGAATCTGGTTTGGGCCATGATCTTAATTAGCTAGAATTTATCCCATAAATGTTATTATTAATGGAAAAATTGTGGGACTTCATCTTGAGATTGGTTAAGTAAAAATCTCATTGATAAAATATCTCTCATAATTTCTATTAATTGGGATTAAGAGGGTATTATTCCTCTGGTTGAGGTTGTCACATCCGTTTTGTTTTTCAATTAGATTTGTTAAACCCCTATATTTATACTAATCATGTGATCATTGTTAAACCTATATATTATCAATGGAGATAATATTAATGGTATTTTAATTACATTAGTATATAAAACCAATGAATTTTATGTGTTTTCTATAAACACATATCATATTAAGAAATTTAATTAAGTCAAATGGGGAAATTTATTTATAATAGATCGGGTTGTTATAATACCCCCCCATGAAATTTCTCCCCTAATATTTTAATTTCCCACACTAAAAAAGTTGATGGTAACTATATTACATAACATTCTATGGTACCCACATCACTTTTTCAAACTTTTGGTTTCTCTACAACACATTGACAAGGTACATTATCTTATTTCATGGAACTTTGAATATCCAATAAAAGATTTTCACTGACTTCTCTTCATAATAAAGATCATTTTCCAATAGTACCAGCTCTTGATTGAGTACATGTTAGGGTTCTAGTATTTTCTTCCTCAAGAGGTAAAATCAAATACATTATGTACTTAAGATAGGTTTGGTGGAAGTGATAGTCGATATCCCACCACTCTGATGTGATTAAAGACATCAAAGGGGTCAATGTATCATGGACTAAGATTTCCCTTCAACCCAAAATTTCATCACTTTTTTACATGGAGATATGTGGAGGAAAACCATGTCTCCAACATAAAACTCTTGGTCTCATTGATGATTATCATCAGAGATCTTCTATTGAATCTTAGTATCCTTGATGATCTTCTGAATGGTCTTTACCTTTTACAACATTTCCTCAACCATTGCAGGACCAAGGAATTTTCATTCCCCAAATTCAACACAGCATATAGGTGTTCTGCAGCTCTTCCCATAATGGGTTTCATAGGCAAAATTTCTGATCCTTGAATGGAAACTATTATTATATGGGAACTTGGCCCAAGGAATTTGATGGTCCCCTCATGTTATAATGTCAATTGATAATCCTTTGAACATTTCCTTTATTGTCTGGATATTCCTATTAGATTTTCCATCTCTTCAGGGGTGATAAGATATGCTGATGTTCAACCTTGTAATCAAATCATGTTGGAGAATTTTCCAAAACATATAGGTGTATCTCAGATCTCTATCAGATACAATCAATATGGGTACTCCATATAGCCTTACCACTTATCTAATATATATCCATGAAAGTTTATCTAGTGGTAAATAATCTCAAATATAAATGAATTGTGAAGACTTTTTAAGATGATCCAGCACATCCCATATAGAATTATTCCCTCTTGATTTCTCAGGAAGAATAGTGACAATGTCCATGGTTATGTTTTCCCATTTCCATGTAGGTATGGGTAATGATTGTATCATCCCCCTATATTCTTTTCATTTCCTCTATAACTTGCTAACATACATGAAATATTTATGTACAATTTGTGATCTCTTTTATCATATTGTCCCACCAATAGTTATCCCAAAGATAAAAATACATCTTCATGCTTCCAATATGGATAGATAAGTTAGAACTATGTGCATAATCTAAAATATACTTATTTAACTAAAAATTTGATAGTACACAGAGTCGTAGCCCAAATCATACAACTAATACTTCATTAACATTGAACTACAATGATTTCCCTATTCCTACAGTTTCCAATTTCTTCAAAATTCCAACATCATTGATTTGAGAATCCATTATCTTCTCAAAAAGGGATGGTTGATTAATCATTTTGTGAAAGGATTGATGATGCTCCTTACTTTATGATTTCCACATCCATCTTTTCCAAATTTAAGAAGTTTCGATCCATCTCAATTCTCTTCAATGATAGGATTGTTGGATCCTTTCTACATAGAGAATCTTCCATGTTATTCACTTTCCCTAGGTTTTTAGTGAATTTAGTAAGCATTGTCCTGGATTAGGTCTAACCATATTCATTGGTGTATATTCAACTATTTCTATATGAATATATACTTGATACTATTGTTATGAATATATATTGAGCACTTATCCCCAATGATATAGTGCTTCTCTATTTTCTAAGTTAAGATCATTGTATCCATCTCTAGATCATGCTTGTGTATTTCTATTCATGAACATTCAACTGCCTTGAAGCATAGGCTATCACATTTTCATTTTTCATTAGCACAAATCTCATTTCCTTCTTCAAATCATCACTAAATACTGTAAAAATATCTCCACTTTTGGGTAGTGTTAGTACATGTGCAGGGATAAGCCTCCTTTTCTGCTCCATGAATCTTTTTTCACCTTCATCATTCCAAAAATCGTGACTCTCGTCCATGTTATCTTTTTAGAGGGTTTAAAAATGGTGATACATTTATCACTAATCGGTTATAATTCCTAGATAATACATAGAAAATATGGATATTTTTCACATATTTTGGCCTCAAACATCCTTCAATTTCTTTTTTAATTGAATGTTTGGAAAAATATCCCATTTCTTATGATGAAATCCCCCAATAATTAGGATAATTTTACCAAAATTCTAATTTTTTGTAATTATTTTAAGTATTCCCTTTTGTATGGTCATTATCAAAGTTATCATATTCTCCTTATTCTCCTCCTTTATTTTGAATTATATTATAATATTATCTATAATTACTACCACAAAATTGTCAATGTACTATTTAAAGAATATATTCATGAAGTCCAAAAATATTTATAAAGATTTAGTGTTTCCTAATAGAATTACTCTGAACTCATTGTGCCCATACCTTGTATGAAAATAATTCTTAGCGATATCCTTCTTATTCACCCCAACATGTTAGTATCCTAAGTGGAGATCCTCCTTGGATAAGTATTATGTTTAGCATAGATGATCTAAAAAGCAATCAATCCATGGAAGATGATACTTTTCATTATCATGAACTTGTGTATCCCATTATAATAAATGAAAATTCATTTTGACCCATCATTATTTTTGATGAAGAGGAATGGTACACCCATTGTGAAACATTTGGGCATATGAACCCTTTATCCATACTCTCATATAGTTTCTTCTTCAACTCATTTGGATCTAAAATAGAAATTATATTAGGAGTCTTGGATAATTATAATGCCATAGTTTTAAGCCCAATTGAAAATTAAACCTCTCATCTAGGAGGAAGACCAATAAATTTCTTGGGAGACACATATCTATATTCCCTCACAATAGGAATTTCTTCACGGAAGATTCCATATGTAGACTAAAACATTTTATCTGTATGTTCTTTCTCATTGGGAAAAAATATCAATTCATGAGATATTGCTACTAAAAATGAATCGTCCTCTATCTTGAACATGTGAATTATGAGGGTTCGATTCATGATACAGAGAGTGATTTTCTTCTAATAAATATTTGTGTAGGATCTATATCATGATATCCAATCTATTCCTAGAATTTCATTAAATTATACAAAATGGAGTATGAAAAGGATCTTTAGGAATTCCATCCCAAAAAATTTGTCAGAGGAGCAGTTATATACTTGGGATGAGTTAATTATCCCATTTACTATTTTCATAGATATCTATACTTTCATTCATTGTGGCGGTGTTTGAATAGTTTCACTAAAAGTTCTTGATATAATGGAATGCATAAAAATAGAATCAAAATAATGTTTTTTATTTTTCAAATAATAAATATCATACCTAGAACCACAATTTTGTTAGGATCCACATCTGTGGTTATGATAGAAAAATATTGATGTTTCTACCTCGGAGGTTGTTGGTTTACTCATAAAACCCTTGGATTGGTGCATTGGATTAAAAAGCTACCATGTTCCATGAAGTTTATGAAATGAACAATTAAAAAATGATTCACTAGAGAATTATTTTCTCCCATCACATTTGTGGGTTATCCTATTTTCAATCTCTAATTAGGTGTCCTACCTTCCTATACCTAAAGTATCTTCTCATACCCCCTTAGGAAATTTCTAGGGTGATTCGTTCTACACCATTGACAAGTTGTATGTTGAAATTTCATGGAACAATTATATTTCACAATTTTACAACCAAAATTATACTCCAATTTCTACTTATTATCTTTTTAATAGACTTGATTTTATCTCATATACATTTCAACTATGGGGTCACATCGACTAATTACCTCTGAGCTATCAAATTCTTTGATCACATGGGATTTTTGTAGACAAGGTTTGGGCCCACAAAATAAGTGATCATTATTTAATTCACAGGTAAAAACAATGTTATAGTTGCATTGTCCATTACTCATGAATTTTTACACATACACCCCAATAGATTTGTCACCATTTTTAATGTGGTCATGAAAATATCATTCCTTTTTCAGTCATAGAGTGAAAATAAACTATTTATTAAAAAAACATTTTCCATAATTCCTTGCACCTCATCACTTTGATCTTAT
This sequence comes from Viscum album, assembly GCA_963277665.1. NCBI lineage: Eukaryota > Viridiplantae > Streptophyta > Magnoliopsida > Santalales > Viscaceae > Viscum > Viscum album. The sequence goes on along the minus strand of OY728129.1, from coordinate 1,810,833,228 downwards.
CTTCATTATTTATATTATTGATAAATGTAAAACATTGATCATATTCTACCTCCATATGATAAGAAACTAACAGAACCTTCTCTTTCTCAGAACATTGAATGATGGAGAAGATCTTCTCAAAGGATTTGATCAATTATGTTACTATTAACAGAATAAATAATCCATTTAAATTTGGTGGCCTTTGACACATAAATATATCAATAGGTTTTTTTATTTTTTAAGGGGATTTCGAAGCTCCTCCTGATCTTGGTTTCTATTATATGCTTGACTAAGCTGATATATTATCATTATAATGTTTTATATTCCCACTACCATTAGGTTGGGCATCTCGTTGGGGCATTCATCACATTTCCCTTCCCATTGGTTGTTTACCTGATTCCTCTTATTTTTATATGTTGTCTAAAAAATGGTGATTTAGGGATGAGTATTTTAAAACTGTTAAACATATAAAGGGTGAATCTGATTACAATAATGGGATAACATATAAATTACATCTGTTTCATAGAAACTAAATTTATAGGATTCAATATATATTATCCATTATATATTTCTAAAAATATATTCCTATAAAATATTTTGGTTCCCTTAATCATGGTTCGTAATGAGAAAATGAATTTACCAAACCAGGTATTCCGGGAGTGTCATATTATGTGTGAATAAATGCCCATTATCATGCTCAAGTTCCCAGGTGAGTCTAGATCAACATGGTGTTTTCTGGTTTTACAGCTATATAAATCTGTATCAGAGACACATCCACTTTTAGTATCCATATAGGGATGAATTTTCTTGAAAACCCAATTCATTTATACTCAATGATATTTAGGGAATATTTATTATAATTATTCATATCCATATAAACTTTTTAATAGTTTTTCTTTCTAATCTTAACCCTAAAAATAAATAAACATTTCCTCTGATACAAACTACAACGACCCTTTTCTTCACTACACATTAATTCACCATTTAGTACATAATATTACACCTAATACAGCCAAATTTTTCGATATTTCTAGTTTATTTGGGAATTAGGTACATTACATTCAAATTTAAACATGAAAAACATCATATTTCTTTAAAATGTCCTTTTCATTATCGTTCTTAAAACTGCACAGAATAACCTAGGGACAGACGTAAGAAAGTGGTGACCTAGAAAGCCTACTAAAGGGATAAATATTGAATAATAAGAATAATGTAATAAATGTAATAAAATATACATATCAATGTGTAATAAAAAGAATTATAATTATACACATGATAATTGATGCATAATATATCTTGATAACATAAATGAAACATGGGAAATTTTGCAACAACTAAAAAAACTACATAATAAACATAGATCAAGGAGAACAACAAAGACATCATGGTGGAAAAAATATTATAATGGAATATGGTTCATTTTATATCCCAACATTACATCTCATGATACTAATAATTACCCAATTCATTGGAGCACTATATATTTATGGGTGCACCCATCACTTTCTCTTCATTCTCTTGTCTAAGTGTTCCACGTATATCAAAAATTAATGATTAATTAATCATCATATTTGATTAAATAATAAATTAATCTGGAATAAATACATTGAAGTCCTAATTAAATGAATTATAAGTGTATTAAGGGGACACCCTTGATTGAAAATAGGAATAGTATTAACTACGTATTTTTTTGGAAATAAAGATCGCAATGAAATTTCAGCATCACAACGTGTCACATAAAAATTCATAAAATGTGTTAAAGAGAGTGAATGTGGTATGTAATAATTTTTACATTAAATTGTCTATAATAGGGAAATTTAAATATCTATTCCATCATTAGTAATTAGAAATAGAAGGCCTAATAAAATAATGAATCTTTAATAAAAAAGAGAATGTGGGGATAAATTACCTTGAGTGTGTGATTTCAAATACTTGGGAGGAGCTTCTTGAGTGCATAGGGAGCCTTGTTAGGACTCTAAAGAGGGTAGGTATGATTAAGGATGTGATCCAAGGATTTTTAGTGAAGAGAAATGAGATATTTCATGGGTTAACTTTATGGAATAATTAGTGAATTCTTTATTATTTCTCAAATTTAGGTTTTGGACTCCATATAATAAAATAAGCAAAAACACATACCTTACCCTTGTATTTTCACCTGGTTTCTTCCATAGGGGGTTGTTTTTAAGTATTTTTATAATTCTAATTTCCTAAAATATGAATATAATACCCTTGCTGATGTGGAAGTGAGTTATACTACTAAAGGAATGATTTTTAAGCCTTATAATATATTACCTATTTTGTAGTATTCATAAATATTTATAAAAAATAAAATAAACATTAAATATAATTATTTTATATTTAAAACATATATTTATTATTGGATACCCATTATAGTATTCATTTCAAAACTTTTGAGTCATTATGATGTCATAACACAAATAGTATATTTATCCATTATTTAATTTTTACCTAAAAACATGACTCTCAAAAGATAATGAACAATCCATTATTTGAATTTTTTTGATGTTATGAATCCAAAAATAATATATATTTTATCAAAAAAATCTAAATATGCATATATTAACTTGTAAAATAAGAATCAACTTTTATTTAGAAATGATGGGGTTTTTGACAATTACAGTTTCGAACCCTTAAAAAATTACATTTGACATCATAAAAATAATTAGACAATTTATATTTAATAAAAATTATTTATTAATAATATATAATTAAAATATTATTTATTTTAAAAATCCATTACATCCACAAAATAAATTCCTTAATTTAATTTTAATATTTCTAAAAATACTATTTGAGTTTTTTTGTATTAAAATAAAATTCATTTATAAAGAAACAAAAATATGATGAAAATAAATTCATTATTCTATACAAAATTATTTACATACTTATATTTCTAGGGTCTTGATCCATATACCTTTAAAAAACTAGTGAACACCCTAACAGTAAGGTCTACGGTAGTGATACATTCATGGGGTTATTTGGAGAACATGGTTTGGTTTGGGATCTCGATTATCTTGAACTTCTCCCATAAATAGTTTCTATCATGATTAATCTATTACATCTCAGAATGGGATTGGTCAATGTAAAATATCAGCGATTCTATCTCCCTTAGAAGCTTTCTAAAATGAGCTTCAAAGGGTATGATCTTACTAGATGAGGTTATCACTTCCATTATATGTTTCAATAGGATTTTTAAAATGCATATATTTTTACTAATCATGTGATCATTGTTAAATAGTTATATTATCTATGTTAATGATTCTTAATGGAATTTTAAATATGATAGGATATAAAACAAAGAAGTGAATGTTTTTTCTATATACATAATACATAATAAGAAATTTAATTAAATCAAAAGGGGAAATTTATTTATATAATTTTGGGTCATTAAAATAAAATTATTTGATTTATTATATAAAAAATAATCTTCTCCATCGTTAAAACAAATCAAAAATTAAATTTCAACAAGAAAATATTTAATTAAACCAAACAAATGAAAGAACTTCTAATATTATTATAATAAGTTTTTTAAGTACAATGATATTATAAATAGAATTTATAACTTAAAAATAATGTTTTTTATTTCATAATTATACCCTTAAAATATGTAATTTGTCAATTAAATTATTTTGTACACATTTAGTCCTTGTACATATACTCATAACATCATAAAAATCATCATTTAGTAAAAACTATTTTTTACTAATACAAAACTTAATTATATTTGAACAGTTCCAAAAATTAACCTTATGATAATATTTCCATGACAAATCCAACACTAAAGTTAATTTTTAAAAATTATATATCTAAATTTTGAGAATTTATTTTTTCTATAAAATCACAATATACATTAGAAAAATGTTTATAATTTTGAATATAATATTAAAATGTAAACAATTATTTCTTAATATTTATAATCATGGAATATATATTGAATGTATGATACATTATTTTTCATGTATATTTATATATTAATGTGACATAGGTTAATTTTAATATAGAAAATCGTTAAAATGTGTATTATGGTAAAAATTTCTTTTATATTGATATGCACTTCTGATTATGTCAATAAAAAATACATATTAATATCATACTTATTTATCCACACAATATCCATTAAAGAATTTATATATTATCTATGTTTTAGAAAATATGTAGTGGAATTCATGGGTGGTAATTCAGGTATAATGGATTTCTTAATGAGTTTTACAAAAAATAAACTTAACTAATAAGTAATCTTACTCACGTCATAGTTTTTTGAGTTTAACTATGCATTTTTTGTGTAAAACATAATTGATGTTACCTTCCTTCCAATATCAAAAATAATGCTTCGTATAGATGCCTACCACTTCCAAATTCCATTACTTTTACTTCATATATTGATTATTTGATATGATTACATCTATTTATTCAATATAACATAATGACAATGTTTTAATGGTAATATTTAATATTCAAAATATATCAAGGTATTTTGTTAAAGTAAATATGATATAGTGTGTCAAAAATACAATTAAACTATTACCCAACTAGTTAATTTTCATGAAATAGTCATTTGATCACTCATTCACTTGCACATAATTTGTATTTTTGTATATGAATTCTTGGGAAATTACAACAAATATGAATACACATATTTTCTATATGAGTGTATTCAGGTAATGAAAAATGAAAACTCATTGAATATTGGAATTCATAATTAGTCATGTCATACTTATTTTCTATTTAAGTGAAAACTGGTAGTGTGTGCCAATAAATCAGAAAATATTTGAATACGTATATTGGAATATAAATAAAAAATATGAAGCTATACAGAGAATAAGCGGTGATGACACATCTAAGGAGGAAGCACATAATTTAGTTTTATTAATAATTAATTAATTGAGAAAAAATATTGATATAGACTTATCAAACAATATTTTTATATGGGACTTCCATGAATATGTTCCTAACCTCATTCAAACATACATTATTAAAATTTTCCAATTAATGAATTAATAAATTAAGCTTTTTAAAATATTATTCCATTTTTTTAATTCAAAAATACATTAATCTTTCATATCATGGTTCTTACAGACTATAATTTTTCTTATTTTCATTCCCATGTATATCTACATTATATGTAACAACTATGAACAAATGTTTTTTAAAATTATTCAATTTTCATTTCACAATTTATCAATATATTTTTAGTTCTAATTCGATGCCACCACAATAATTATGTAATACTTTTTCATTGAATAAAATTTCATCAAATAGATGGAAGGAAATAAAAAATTTATATCTAACCATATTTGCATTGAAAATAATCAGAATGAATTAATATATGAATGAGAATACCGTTATAAAACTCATCATAGGTGAATATGTGTCATTTCTACCCCATTCCCCATAGTATGGTACTTTCTACCATCTCCATTGTCAAATGTCTCTACATCATAGGCTTCCAGCCTATTTATATAAAATCATTTCCAACCATATCAATATTATCAACAATGAAATAAAGTCATTGATAGGATCTAATCATGTTATAGGATACAGGTATATTAATTGTATTATTCCACAATTTCCAATGCAATCTCTGGAGAAGGCATCAACACAATGAATCCTTCCACAAAAATGAAGGCATCATTTAACACAAATTATTCATAAAAAATGTATTCTAGTTCATTCTTGGAATAACCTATTTATTGTGTGTCACATTACATATATTGAATAAAATTTTAATTATCTAAAATTATAAATAATCAATAGAAATAGGATCTAATCACTATTTATATAAGATAGTAAATTATTAAAAGAACAGTTTTTGGTTTTAATGCCTTTTCTATTTATATAAAATCATCAACATTCACTTCTAGAATTTCAAGTTTTTGTGAGGGGGAATTTGTGATAGACAAATATTTCATTTTATATAGTTTGCAAACAAGACATATTTGTAGTGGAGGTAGAATTCTATCGCAAATAATAAGCATTAACAACAGATTTATAGGGTTGTCTCAAAAACATTTGGGGGGGATTCCCACCATCCAGATTGAAAATAATTCCTGATGAATTTGTCTCAAATTCCCTTTGAGTCTCTATTATTAGAAATGGAATTCAATGGCCATTATAAATATTTTTTACCAAAAAAACTATTTTGCAATGCAGTTAATTTCATTGTGATTACTCCATCACAAAAAGTATCGAGATTTAACACCTCTTGTACTCCTTTCTTCTTCCTCCTCGCTTCTTCCTTCCCTCTCATGAATGTGACATAACCCTACTCACCACCTTGCTCCATGTAGCCCCAAAAGGCTCCATTTTTTCAGATTTTAGGTTGATTTCACACAATATTTTCAGGTTATGGACTCTTCTCCTATCCTTCATTATTTTTTTCTTCATATTTTTTATAGATTGATATATTCAAAAAACATAGGTTTAGAAATTTAACATATTTTAACGATTTATTTAACATGTAGGGTTATAATAAATTTATTATTTTATATTTGAGTATCATCATTACATACAACTTGTTTTAATTTGATTAATATTATTTTGAACATTTTTTATCTTCAAACTGTATTGATTTTTAGTGTTTCTGGTTGCTAAAACCTTATTATTTTATTTTATAATTTCAAATATAATAATTATTAGTTTTCATGTTTCTCTAGGGTTGCTATAAATTTATTATAATTTTAACCATTATTTGTTCCTTATTGTTTTTTTTTGTTTTTTTTTTGTGTCCGAGTTTCTTTTTTTTGGAACACATACATGTAAGTATAAATATTTTCTATATTAATTTGTTTACAATAATAATATTTATGTGCGCTCATAATATTTTTTATGACAATATTTGCACATGTGTGTAATATTTGTTTACAATTTTTTTTATATTAATATTTTTTATAATAAAGTTTTTTGGAACACGTGCATGTATATATGTTTGTCTAAATATTTTCATCTCGAAATATTTTTCATGTTATTTTTTTTTCGCACATGCATGTGTGTAATAATAAATTTGATGTTAATAAATTTGATTTCAAAATTATGTAATATATATATATATATTGGTTACATTTGAAGTAAATATAATTGATTAGTTTTTAATAATGAGGATAAAATTAATTAAAAGTATTTTTTAATAAAATGTTATTTTTAAGAATGTTTTTATAAAAGATGTTACAAATTTGATTTAATGAAAAAAATGACGACTTAAAATATATAATATTTAATAAAAACGTTGTTAATAATAATTAGGATAAATTTTATTAATATTTTGTAATAATATATAAGAAATATAAATAATTCTTATAAATTTGTAAAAAAATATTAATTATTAAAAATGGATCACTAATTTATATATGTAATAAAAAAATAATTTATAATATGCAAAAATTAATGAGTCTTTATTATTAATACATTTTAAATATTATTGATAATTATAAAATAATAAATATTTATAAAAAATTATAATAAAATATTAAAACATTTATAAATTCATAATAATTTTTATTAAATGTTGTATTAATTATAATAATTCATGTTTTTTACAAATGTTATAAAAAAACCGGACTCACACAACTATTATAAAGCATCTAGGGTAAAAATTATTAATTCAATAATTATTAATTCTAAATAATTATGAATAAAAAATAATTATGAATTCAAAAATATGAACTCAATTATATATATATAAATTATATATAAAAATTATAGATTCAAGGTAATAAAATTTATTTATAATAAAAATTAACCATAAGTAAAAATATTTATAATATATATATCTTTATATATATATGAAACTTGTTTATATTTTAAATGATGAGTTCAAATATATTTTATGTATTTATATTTATTTAAAAATTATGATATATATATATAGTCAATATTCATATTATAATAATAATTTAAATAAATTAATAATGATCATTACATAATTTATAATAATTTAAATAATTTAAAAAATTGTAATTTGAATAATGATTACATAATAAAATTATAATAATAAAATTGTAGTAATAATTTAAGAAAATCGCATACATATATATAATCATTGCATAATTTATAATAGTTTATATAATGAATAATAATTATTACATAATAATAATTAAATAATTTATAATAATTTATAATATTAATAAATTATCATTAAATAATTTTTTAATAATAATTATTAACTAATTAATAATATTCATTAAGTAATTTATAGTAAATTGTGATATATATATATAGTAATTATTAATTATTTAATAATCATTTCGTGTGAATTTTTAATTATATAAAATAATCTTTATTAATCATTTGTATAAATATTGTAATGTATATTTATATATATGTATAAATAATTATAAAAATAATATGAATAATATATTAAAAATGATAGCCCCACGTGCGATGTAACAAAACACTCGACACTAAAAAATGTTATCCCACTCTAATGGTAAACTCCACATCCTGAACCTAACGGTGGTCTCTGATTTTTCATATTATAAATAGTTTGTGAGATACTTTAAATTTTATTAAGAAATTATAAAAAAAATATTAAATGAAATACCCTCATGTGAAATCTAATGAAACCCTCAAAGCTAAAAAAATTTAGGTCGTGCCTAGGGTAAACCCCGCATCTTGGATCCAAAAGTGATCTATATTTTTTCAGATGATACATTATTTGGAAGATACATTTAATTTTTATAATAATTTATAATTTAAATATTAAATGAATTACCCAAGACTGTAATGTAACTAAACACTCTACGCTCCTAATTCTAACATCACGTCTAGGGTAAACCACATATCCTGGACCTAATGGTGTTCTCCAATTTAAAATATGAGGCATCTTTCAATATATATTCTGTTCTTTTTAGAAAAACAATATAGCATGTGTCATATATAATACATTTAATATTTTTATTTTTATCTACGTTGGGCCTATACCAGCTCCGTAAACTCATTTCAACTCAGTGCATCACTCTGATCATATTTCATAGAATATTTCAAGATGGTAAAATAAAATAATAATTTGGAACTAGAAAAAATGATCAGTAATAATTTTCTTATTCTTATTGTTCTTTAAATAACTATTGACTCAGTATATAGACGCCAATATATATTACATGATCATGATTAGATAAATAATCACAAAAAACTAAACAGATCTGGTTTAAATCATGTCTAAATTGAAGGTGTTGAAGCCTTTATATCATTTGAATCATTGAATAAGGATGCCTCTGATAAAAAATGAGTTAAATTCATTATGGAACAACGGAGTGACTACATTTGATATAACTGCATATCATAATTTTATATTAAAGTTTGCATTGATATGGATGATCAGTGACTTTCCAGCATATGGTATACTATCTAAATCGGAGAACACATGGTCTAAATTCCTTTCCATACTACATGGTTGAGAACAAAGCATTATTCTTGGTAAGATGAGAAAATTTTGTTGTTATGACATTCATTGGATATTTCTTCCTATGGATCACCGTTTTGAAAGGAACAAAATTAATTTTAAAAAAATGTTTAATTGAAACATACGCACCACCAGTAGTGCTCTCAGGTAATCAAGTAAAATCTATTGACTCTACATTACCTCATGAAACTTTTAGACCAACCATAAATGAGAAAAAGATAAATGGTTTTAGTAGAGTTTATAATTGAATAAATCGGATTTTGTTTTGAGACCTTCCATATAGTTCAGATTTTTTGTTTTTACACATGTTATATTTAATGCATATTGAGAAGAATGTTTTTGAAATCATGTTTTATATCATGTTGGACACACACGGTTATACCAATGATAATGTCAAGGCACTGCTAGATCTTATGTATATTTGAAACCATCCTAAACATCATTTATTGGAATATGAAAGATCACAAAAATTAATGAAGGAAAAAAGCAGTTTAATCACTCAGTAAAGAAAATAGCTTATTATTCTTTCAATGGATTATATATTTGAGGTTACTATATTGTTATTCTTTTAATTTGTCTAATTGTGTTATAAATTAGAATATTATCATTTTAGATTGTCATGATTGTCATGTCATAATTGAAATATTACTGCATGTCTGTCTTAGAGGGATATTAAAATCTTAAATCTGGGATATGTTGACTAAAATATCATATTTATTCAGAAACTATGGATTATAAGGCATTAAGTTTTCTGGAAAAGGATGTTGTTTTAATTTTACGTAAATTGGAGATATTATTCCCACCGAGCATCTTTTATTTCAAGACACATTTAATATTTCATTTGCATGAATCTAAATCCGGTAGTCCAGTATAATTCTAGTTGTTGAATCCATTTTTATGTTGTATTAAAAAGTAAATAAGAAAGTATATAAATAATCATCAATTGAAGGATCAATTTTAGAATCATACTTTTAAGAGAAAATTTCAAATTTCTACTCTAATTATTTTCATTCAGAATGTCTTTCAAAACAAAATTGCACGGGTCACAATGAGACATGTTTTGATGATGTCATAAACCATCAATTGTCAATTTTTAATTAGAATGAGCTTTATTTGAGTAGTTATCTTGAGTGATTTCATAGATTAGAAGAAACTAACAGAGCTCATACTTATATTATTCTAAATTATGAATAAATGGAATGATTTTTTTAGTAAGTAATATTTTTTTATTAATTAGTTAAATGATTATACAGATCTATTTATTTAAATTAACGTTTGTGTAGACTATATGAAGACCAAATAAAAAAAATTGATACAAATTACATCTTCTTCTATTGAGTAACTTCAGCAACAAAATTTTGAAATCAGTTTCAAATACTAGTAAGGTATGTTTTTTTCAATGGAATATTACAAAACAATTTCAATGATACCTGTTATTAATAATTTTTATTGTCTACAGGAAACATAACATGAAAATTAAATTAACATTCATTTATGTGTGCTCAAAAACCCTGCATCAAAATTGGTAAAGTATTATAATGTGTATGTGTTTAATCGATTTCAATTCCATAAATTCATATATTGTAACTCAAATAATTCCATGATTTGTCGTGTTCATTTAAACGATATCATCATAAGAAATGTGATGTTTAATTTTATGGTATACTATATGAAATATTTGAGTTTTGTTATCTGGGACCAAATTATGTTACCATTTTTAAAAGTAATTTGGTTTATACTGATCATGGGTTGCGAGTTCATCCATGACATTAAGTAATTAGAAGTAAATATATTAGTCTTCTTGCATCAAAAGGACCATTTATGTTGGCACATCAAGTTTACTATGTATATTATTGTTATGTTTTGAGATACATCGATGACTAGTGGAGTGTGATAAAAATGAAATCATTTAAAATATGTTTTTTGAAAATGAAAATGGTTAAGTGGATGTGGAACATATTGAATTTTTTAAAGAAACGTCCCAAAATATATCTCTTGACCTATGGGATATAGATATTGATGATAAAACCTCCCAATTAAGGGCTGATAATATAGGTGATGTTGATGAAGTAAAAAAGGGAAGATGAAACTGAAAGACATGTGGATAATAACAAAGTTAAAGATAAAGATGAAGACATTGACATCGATGAAAATGGTGATAATGATGACAGTTCATTATATTGAGTAGTTTAGTTATAGGTAATTATTATATTATGATATTTATTAATTTTTGAAATTTCATATTTTTATTGACACTCAGTTACATGTAACATTATTTTGTTATGAATTTTTTTTATATTTAATACATGTATTAATAATCTATTACTAGTGATAATATTTGTTTCATATGGCTGGATATGATCTTGTTGATATATCACATTCTCTCACTAATGTCAAACTTCCTGTTGTAGAGCCTGATTTAGCTTCTACTTTATAGGCTAGTGAACCTACTATGAAGGGGGTGTTGTCTTGCTCGATTACTAATTCCAAATCTTATTCCAGAGAGATGACCATCTGTGGATTTTGATCCCCATTTACAGAGGTATGTTTAATTTTTTAAGATATTTATTTTATATTAACTATGTGTATTAACTATGATAATAATTTTATGATTATATTTTTTTCAATTTGAATAGTTTTTCACATTTAGCCATTGGGCAGGCTGGTGCAATTGGGATAAATTATTTTTCCAATCCATGGGCGTCGTGGGACACTGTACCTATCATCTTGTGTGACTATATGATTGACCACTTAGTTGTACGTTATTAAATAATATAGAATTTTTTAATATTTATATAATAATTAACATACTTTTTTAATTGTCTTGAATAATTTATTTTCACTGATTTCTGATATCTAGAGAGGTCCTCTCCGGAAGGAATGGGATAATTTTATACAGGAGTGCTTTTGTTAGTTTCTACACAACATCATAAAGCGAGTTATTAATAAAGGTTATGTTACCATTTTTTATCATTCTCACATCTCCCATCATCCTAACAATATATCAGCTCATATATGGGATGAGTGGTTATCCTTCTATCTAGGAGATACTTTTGTGATGAGATCATTATATGGGAATCAGATCCGGGGAAGGAAAGAGGCTACCCATAGGGTCGGGAGTCGTGAATTTAGTATTCCTATATGACATATAGTATGTGATATTATTTATTAATGTATATATTATTGTAAATATAACATGTAAGTTATATTATACGTGTCACTATGGACCCTTCTATTATGGAGTTTGTATTTTATAACAAGATGTATACTGATCCCTGTACATGAGAAGTTGTAGGAGAACGACAACGCCATATTTTGGTTTGAGAATTTGTTTAAAAATGTGAGGAATAATAATTTTATTTTTATTCTAATTTTTCATTATATTTAAAGGAAACATATGATACTGCAACATCTCATCTACATGAGAGTCATGCTAAGACAAAACAAGATGTCACTGATGATTCAAGATTAGATACGGGGGCTTCGATACAAGATACTTAATAAGGTGTTGAGAAAGTTTGAGTCATTGGTATTGGTTCTTGACTAACACCTAAATATAATTATTATACTTCTGGGATGATATCATTTGGAGTGAAGGGAGATTTTGGAGAGTCATCATCGATGTCATCATCCACTACACTGTAAGAGGAGAGGTTGAGAGCTCAATATGAGATGATACAGTAGATGCAGAAGGATATGAAGGAGGATTGTGATAAGTAGATTCTGAGAGACGAACAGATAATTGAGTATATATGGAGACTTTCATGTGGCGTAAGTATGGAGTTTCCTCCCCTGGGACCTTCGAGTGATCCTCTTCCATCGTATGAGAGTTGGATATTTATGAAGTTTTTATGACTGTTTTTATAATTTTTTATGATATACATGTCAAGTTTTAACTTATATATTGATTTTTTTCTGTTTCAGTTGGATTAAATTTATGTATTTATTGTTAACTATTTTAAAATTTAATAATTTTTAAATGTTATTAAAATATTTTAATTAATTGTATCTTTTTTTAATTATTCATAAATGTATATATTTTTTATTTATTTTTTCTATATATTTAATTTGTTAATTAATTTCAATAATTTAAATTATTTAAATTATTTTTTATTATATCTTTTTTTCAAATTAATTTTATTTTATTTAATATGGACATTTTTTAAAATATATATATATATTAATTTTTTTATTAGTTTTATTTTATAATTATTTATAAAGCTTTAATTATGTTCTTTATTATTTGTAATTTCTCAATTTTTTGAAAAACCTGTTATTTCTAATGGATGAATTCTCCATTTACAAATAAACTTTTGGAACTTTTGTGACGGATCATCAAAAAAGGTTATTTATAAACCCTAATAAGAAACTTTCGTGAAGGATAAAGGGACTATACAAAATAAGTACTATTCATGTAGGATCGTCGTAAATATACATATTTTTGACACTACCATCAACGATGGGAGTCCTTCGAAAATACCCCATCACAATTAGCTTAAATTTTTATAGTGTTTACTTTGTTTAACAGAGCATTGAATTTGAACAAAGATAATGAAAAACAAAAAAAAAACTCCAAAAAATATACCATATAGTATTCATTTCACTTATTTTCTAATCATATTATCAAGATAAATTCCTCTTCTCCTGTCAATGTTCATAGGTTATAATCTTATTATTCAAAATATGATGTTTGATAGCAGTTTCATTTTGATAAATTCCATAATACCGCATACTCTTAGTTGAAGTAACAGACCATTTTATAGTTGAGTATGGAAGAAAACCACATCAATGCTTCCCTATAATAAAGGGGAATCATGGATAGATGCTCTATATAGTGTGATTTTCAGCAGAGGTAATTTACTAAATTAATTGAATCCTAAATTTCATAAACCATAGAAATGTTGGGGTTTGTTTAAAAAGAGAAATAAGAGTGAAGTGGACTAAAATGTTGTGCGATAAAGACATTGAAACATTTAATCCTAAAAAACTTGTATAGTTCTATGGAATATTTTATGTATGTTCCCAAACAAATTTTATCGGTCATTTATAATCTTTTGAAAGTTTTGAATACATGAAATATTCAAGATATATCAATTATTGACAGTTGTAATCAATCATTATATTGATGATGATGATTTTGGGCAAGATAATTATTGTAATTGGTTCCCATGGATATTATATTTATATAAACACATCAACATTAAATTGTTTAATGGTGTAATGATTTTGAATAATGGTAATAAAAAACTAAACAAACAATCCAAAACATATAACATACAATAGTCAAGTAAATTATTTTCTAATCACATTATCTAGTTCAATTCCTCTCCATGGGTCAGAGTTCATAGGTTGAAATCATATTATCCTATTCAAAGATTTTTAGTAAAGTAATTTCATTAAAGGTACATAGTAATTAATGTATTATAATTCCTACAACATTGTGTTCTATAATATGATTACATAATGTGAAAAATTAAATATAATAAAATTTAAAATTTGATGTCATTTAGTATGTGAACTAGATATAATAGTTTCCCATGAAAATTATATGTTTATATTTATAATAACATACTAAATAGTTTTAGGTTCATAATTTTATAAGTCATCACATATGAAATTGAATTTAAAATTGATATCAAATGAGTAATATAATGTTTGTTTTGTAAAAATATTCAAATTTAAACTGCATAAAAGTTTTATAAACCATCATTTGATTGGTTTCCATGAAATTATATTAGAAAAACATGAAAACCACAATTAAAATAATTTATATATCCTTAATCTTATTGGAGTCGTCATAAAAAATGAATGTTGGGAAAAATTCCTCAAGGTTTCCTCTTAGCATGTTTTTGGTGTGGTTGTGTTTCAGGACAAATCCAGATGACCACAAATGAGTATAGTTGGTGTTTGTTGAAGACATGTTTTTAAGGTGGCATAATTTCCCAGTGTTTCAAATTTTTAGGCCAAAAAATTGGGAATTTGTGTATGAAATGTGAGGATTTCATCATGGTACTGTACCGTTTGAAGAACAGAGAACGAAATCGGAAAAGTAAGAGAAACATAGAGCCTGAGACCTGGATAACATACCATATCTCAGAAGGGTAAGTGGTCGCATACCTGGCAGCGTGACAGGTACACTAGATCGGTTCACAAAACCAAAAATAGTTTAGGGTGGAAGGTGGTTAGGAATGTAGATGTCTTGATTTCGATAGACGATATCGACTGCATAAGAAAAAAGGAAGTATGCGGAACTGATAAAAAAAATGGTTCGTGGGTGGATTGCAGTTCACGGCAGCAGAAGGATCCGTATGTGGTGAAGGCTGGATTGAAGATTTGGTAAATATTAGATAAGAGGATTTTATGGGTATCTATGGCTATATAAGAATCGCTAATCCAACCAATTACCATTGAGACCAAATCTAATTAGAGAAAAAACAATCTCTGGGAATTCCTCGAAGTCTGAAAGAAGTTTGCAAGGGAGAATTCCACAAAAGCAAAAGTGGTTCGCGTGGAAGAAATTCCGTCAAAGAATTTATGCGGAGAATTGTAACCCACATAAGACGTACATATAATAAGAAGTGGTAGCACTTAGGTGGTGAGCAATGGAAGTCCAAGAACAAATAACTTTTCACGGATTGAGTTTGTTTCGCATAAGAGGTTCAAGAAATCAGCAAGCAGAGGCGGTATGCGATAGAAAATGGGGAGGAAATCTATGGATGAAGGGCAGTTCATAGCAGCGTTAGTAGTACACCGAGGATTCCTTCCACATAAAAAACCCGGTACGTAGTACCTTGTGAAATAGGTGGTTTTCAATTTGCATAAGGAAGCTTACAAAATCTTCAAATCAGTTTGAAAAAGAATTTTTTGGTACATAGCAGTACCCGGGAAGGTGGAATTCATCTGTTGGTGAAAAATAAACATCAATAGAGAATCTAACTTAATTTTAGGATGCATAAATTTATGAAAATAAAGGGACCTACATGTTCATAAATTGTGTTTGACCAAAAAGTCTATAAATTGTGTGTGGATTTCTTTCCATGAACAGTGAGTGCAGGAAGAGGAAGACGGTAACCCTTTCCTTTACTAGTGAGCTAGAGAAAGAGGCATAGGGAGTTACCCTTGAGAATGCAGTGAGTAGACCCTAAACCTTGTAAAGGAAATGATCCTGTGTGTAGAATATCTAGGATAATTTTTTTACTCATTATTGGATTTGAGCCTTTGTGAATTTGGTACATTGAGACATTGTTGTTGTATGCTCCTTGAACGTAGACTAGTGAGGGTGAACTAAGTTAATTGATGTATCATATTCATGATTTTATATCTGGTTATATATTTCAATGGGAGGAATAGAGAATTGGGTTTTCTCTAACAAAAAAAAAGATCCAAAAGGGAAAATATTTTAATCTTCCATACCCTGGTTCACCCCCCCCCCCCATCTTAGTGTATTAGACCTAGTGGACGTAAATATTGGTATCAGAATGAAATGATGAAATTCAGTTGTTCTCTCTCTAGAAAAAGAAATGGAGGTGGTCAATCATAACATAATTATGATCAATATCGGAAATAATTTTCATCTATGGATGAAACGGATGCAACAATACCATCGATAAGTGGGAATATATCTTCACAACAACTATTCATGGAATATCTGCTGATGTGAATAGTGGTTCTTGATCAGAATCTAAACGAATGGAATTGGATGATGATAGTAAAGAGATCAATGAATTAGGGGTATCCCAATCAAATGTAATTTATTCAATGGTGATATCCTATAAAACATCACATACATTGTGAGAAGAATTGTTAAACATTAATGGGTGGGACACAAAGGTCCGAAAAGAAAAGTTGTGTGTTCTATGGAACAAGTATGAGTATCTCAGAATGAATCTGAATGAGAAATTTAATGAATTCTTTGACAGTATAAATATTATTGTGGAAGACATGTGGGGTCTTGGATAATTTATTGAAGATATAATTATTTTGAAACATATTCTGAGGAAACCTCCACCGTGGTTCAATCCAAAAGTATCAGTTTTGGATGACAAAGACCTGAAATAGTTGACACTAGATATCCTACATAGTACCCTTGTAACATATGAAATGAGAAAGGATGAAAATGATGCATTAGAAAAGGGAAAGTCTAAATAAGTGGAATTCAATTCCATGAATAATATCTCTGTTAAAGATTGTCCTGAAGAGGATAATATGGAAGATGTCATGTCATTTCAATCCTCCCATATGTAAAGGGGAAATGGAAGATCAAAGTTAAAATTCCATTTTCATGCTTTCAAGGTGGAAAGATTGGGCAGTTTTCAAAAATGTGTCCTAAGAAGTTTGATGATGAAAATGATGAAAATTATTAAATTCCCCAAAATAAGTATTCATAAAATGTGAAAGGGAGGAGAATTACTTTGAGAATTTTCTTTGAAAAGAAGAATCTGCTTTCAAAAGGGGATGAATGTTTAGAAGAATCTGAGGAAGAAGAGTTGGATGACTGAAATGATCATAAAATAGATACTATGGTGGCAGTTATCAGAAATTCATTATCAAGAGAGGAAAGTGATTATGAAGAAGGAGAAATTAAAGGAAGAGTTGATTTTTAGGATGAATTAGAAGCTTCCTTTGAAGAGGTAGATATTTTGACAGGAAATAAAAAATAAATCTAAAAAAGTTGTTCATGATTCGAAACTCATTAAGAAGAAGCAGGTTGAAGATAATTTTGAACAGAATGCAGATATTGAAAAGTTAAGGTCTTCAATGCTAGAAATCTCAGAAAAGGAGGTTGAGTACAAAATCCATGTTGAGGAACATAAAATAGAAATTGATAGTTTAACTGAAACTGGAAAATAACAAATCAAACGTATCCAACAACTAAAAGAGAAAGTCATCAGTCTGCGACGAACAATTGAAGATCAGGATAAAATTCTAACTATTGGTTCGATAGCAGTAAATTAGATCATACATGCAATAGATATGATGAGATTTAAGTAGATTGGTCCATCAAAACAAATGCAACAATCAATCTTGAATGACAAGTATGGTATTGGGAGTGATCTAAAATAGAAATCAATCATGGTTCAAGTCAAACCACAGACACCCACTCCATGATTGAAGATAAATTTGGATATAAATCAGAATTTGAATATGTAGAGAACCCTAGGAAGAACTATTATTGTATCATTTCAACACATAAATCTTCCTCACAAAAGTAGATATTGTTTTGTTAAGATGGGACACTCTCAGAATGTATGTTCCATATAAAACAGATACCAAAGGGAACAAGAACAACAATGGTGGTCGTACCGAGCTCTAAATTCTACGACACTATCTGATGGTCTTCGTTTCAAGCATAAAGGATTCAGAGATATGGAAAGATATTTCATGTGAACAATGGATCAGAATGTGTGGATGCAAATTGAATTTGTTCATAAGAATAAGCAAAAATTATCATAAAGAGGGTAGGAAAATCTAAATTGATTTGCAGCTCTGCATGTTGAACCTAGTCTATCATATGCTGAGGAATATAAATATTATCATTCCAAGGCTAGTATGATGTCAAAGACATTGGTCAAAAAGAAAAGGGTTGTCTAGGTGGTGGTTGTAGAAATTGCATTCAAAGCATCATATCGAGTTGAGATATGGATCATTGATAGTGGTTGCACATCCCATATGATGGGAAATAAGGATTTAGTGACCCGAATTAGGTATGATAAAGTAGGTATTGTAAGATTTGGTATTTATTAGGGATAGAAAATTATTGGTTCTAGAAAATCCAGGTTTGGAGGAAAATAAATTAGGAGAGTAGATGTCTTTGTTGTTGAGGGGCTTAGTCACAACTTGCTTAGTGTTAATCGATTGTGGTACTCAGGGCATGCCATATGTTTTACAAGAAATTATATATCATCAAGAAAATGTATGGCACTATTGTGTTTCAAGGAATAAAAATGAAAGGGAATATATATCTCAATGATTGGAGAAGAGGATATCTTCTTTCTGTCCAAGAATGAAGAAAAAAAGATATGGAATAAGAGTCTAGACCATATAAGCCAAGATTCCTTGGAAGATCTAGTGAAATATGATGTTGCACAAAATCTCCCTAGATTAACACATGATCATACTCAAACATGAATTACCTCTTGAGTTGGTGCATATTGATGTTTGTGGGATACGTTTTCTGAGGGCTATTTATGGGAGGAGATATTATATTGTTTTAATTGATTAATACAACTGAATGGAATGGGTTTCAATAATCACTCACAAATATGAAGTGTTCAGTTGCATTACAAGATATCAAACAGAATGTGAAAAGATGCTTTGTAACGCCCTGACCCCAGTTACCTAGAAACAGTGCATTGTTACTTAACATTGGCATGATACAAGGAATCAGGTCTCGAAAGACTAATCAGTTTAGTAGCCTTATAAGTACTAGATACATACATAAGTTTTACATTATATCATAAAAAAACATTGTTTCCCCTTTTAACACTCTTATATCCCTTAGCCTATTCCTATAGGTTAATCATAATATACTCCTTTGCATCATGGGTAAAATAAAACATAAGAAAGGGGTGAGATCAGATGCTTAGTAAGGATATCAATATAGTAGAAACTTTCAAAAATCAGAATAAACATTTAAAGAAATGTATAAGACTAGAACACAAGCCTTTTAAACATAAACTTCATTATAATATAGTAGAGATAAATCAAATAATTCCATTTAATTAGTCACATGAAAATTATACTAGTCAAATAATCACAATCAATATCAATCGCCAATTTCATAATGACGGAATTCATAATACTAGACTTCATAACTACAGAGTCAAGGCCTTGTGCCAAGACTAAAAATAAGATTTTGTCAAGGCCTTGTGCCAAGACACTAGTTTGTCCCATGAGACATATCAATGCATCAAAGAGCTACATCATGCTCCACCAAACACTTACTTAGTCCAATTCATTATTCATATGAAAAGGTTGAAACATAATCTAATCATTCGTATTAAAACTAGCATAACAATGTCTGTATTTTAACCACAAACCATGAATGGCATAAAAATAGCACATCCACAATCAAACATAACTCATTCAATACAATATGGATGATTGTATTACAATAAAACAACCTCAATCAATAATAAAATACACTAAAGTATTTTGACATAGATGAAAATTGTCATTAAAACTATTTAATAGAAATATCCCCTTTTGTCTTGAAAATGTTTAAATGTCGCATTATTTATCAAAGAAGTCATTTAAAAGTGATTTTTGTGTAAAAGTGTCCCATACCACTTTGAAGCATTTAAAAGAAATTTTGATTTCAAAACATTCATGTCCATATAAATAAATACTTAAACCATTTTTAAAACATGGACATTAATGAGAAAGATTGAGAAGAATAAATATTTAAAACATTTAAAACAATATTTTAGTTAAAGAGTTCATAACCAAGTAAAAGATGCTTTAATACAAGTAATTGAGGAATAACATTAATCAAAACATTATAATATCATGAGAATAAAGCGATTCCAGATTTAATATGTCAAAGGATAGTATAAAAACCATATAAAACTGAATCGGTGCATTACGACAAAGAGGTCTCAAAGGAATGTAAATTGGGAAGAAATAATTTATAAAGACCATATCCTTAGATTAAAGATAAATGAGTGAAATAATTATGTGTGAAAAATATAAATACACTCAATATAATTGGATATTCATTGTACATCAATCACGTTACATTCAAACTTATTCATGTAAAAATAAAACCAATGACTTGGATGTTTAACTGAATGAATGGAAATTGAGTTAAGATTACCTTTGAAAAGTTCATATCAATGTAATGTGAATTTATCAATGGAGTGATTTTGGGTATTAAAGGTATATCCACATAAATTTGAGTGGATATTACTACGTAAATAATAAATAGTGATTCCACACATAATCTTGGATTAAAAAAATCAATGAAGTATGCATAAAGCCCACTGAGTATAAATTGAAATTTAATATTCCCTTATTGATTAGGTAACTTACAAAAAATACACCCCATGAGTGATGTATCATACAATAAAGATGTAAATACCCCTAAATTAAAGTATATTACACGAATAAAACAATCATGGACTGTGCATACACCAAACAAATGGAAATAGTGGCAATATAGCATGAATCTCACGGGAATCAAAATTTGAGATGAAAACCCCTTACCTTTTACTTTTCCTTAGTATAGGGTAGGTTAACCTCCTATATACTGGTGAAATAATTTTTATTAAATTACATAAGAAAAAAATACATAAATAGGTTATCATATATGATCTTCGAATATTGATTTGTTAATGACATTTCAGTAGTATCATTGTTTTGGTTGTCAAATGATTTATTTTCCTTTATATGTTTTTTTACGGAAGTCATGTTTGTTACGTATAGGATGTATTTGATTCATATCTATAATGGTATTAACTTCTTAAAAATTATTTGTAATCATAAAATAAAAAATATTCTTGAATGATTACGATGGGTAATGAATCTCATCGCATTCGTGGAGATGGTAAGTCGTACTTACGCCCGAGTGACAATATCATTATATTGATGGTGAAATCATTTTTAATTGGATTTTTAATAATATATAAAAAATTAACATGGTATATTTATTATTTACATAATTTATACACTTTATTATACCCATACAAATAATGATGTGTTTGAATAACAAACTACACCACGATGTGGAGATGGTAAGTCGTACGTACGCACGTATGGTGAATTTTCCATTTATAGGATGGATAGAATAATAAATATGGTTCTAAGATATTTAAAATTACATAAAATTAGGTAGAAAGAACTAGATTTATTATTTCGGTATGGAGAAAAAAGAAAAAGGATGTGGAAGAAGAAAAGAACTTGAAAGAGGGTGGTGAAATTATTACCTCTTCTTCAGGTGTTTCCTTTTGAGTTGATCAAAAGGGATTCATTGGTTGGAATTCTGATCAAAGTAATGCCTCTAGGTAAAAGTGAGGGTATTTGCGAAGATATTTGGGCAGGTTTTGGCCGATCCAAAAGTATTTGGAGGTATGAAATTATGATAAGGGGAAGTGCCCTTTTATAAAAGAGGTGAGGGTCAATTTAGTAAAAGCATGAAATAATATTTCATAATAAACTATATTTTTGTTACAACTGGATCCAAAATGATTTATTTCATATATACGGTGGGTATGGGTCAAAATAATCTCAACCAATAAGTTTTATACAAGTTTATGTTACCATTTTAACCTTGTCATTTAGGTTTAACTCTTATTTAAATAGTTTAACTTTTACCATGTCTTCTTGTATTCTTACACTATATGGTTAACTAACATAAAATAAACTTCCAAGAGAACCTCATGTAGTATATTGATGAAATATATAATATTATTTATTCCCTATTTCTAAAACTTAGATTTTTTGGAATATTATATCAACCAATAATATAGTATTTGTTTTAAAAACTAATTTATGTCAATTTTGACACTATTTGGTAATTTTTTTGTCAAAGTCATAAAAACCTAATCACTTAGAACAGAATTTATCTAATCAACCCTAACATATAATTTTAACCTAGATAATTATTGGTGGCATCAAAACATTTAAATTTTATTTATTTTAATATTTATAATATAAACTGTATTAATATTTCCTTAAAAAGTTGCATCATCATTGTTTCATAAATAAATTTAATTATTTAATCTCTAAAAATTGTCAATAAAATAAAATTATGTAGGAAATTTTTTTATCTTTATAATGAATATTAATAGTCTAATTTATCTTATGTATAACCCTGTATTAAAATTGGTTTAGTTAATAAACTTTGAATTTAATACTTTTAAATCTTCTTTAAATAAAATAATAATGAATGTCCTAATCAAATCCAAGTGGACCTAAAGGATCATATCTTATTACTTAGGTTAAGTTTTATCGAATTACACTTATCCAATTGAATTAGGACATGTTTTAGGGTAATTATAATATCATTTTTACCTTTAATTACCCTATTTACTTTTAACTGTGGTAAATAAAAGTCAAAAGTTACTATTCCCCAAAAAAATATTTTCACTTTATTGAACCGCATTTTACTTACTGATATTCAATGTGTCTCTAAACCTTTTGAAATTCAATTCACAGAAGCGGTAAAGTTATGTTTTATGCAAATTTACAAATGCTGCTAGATGGTGGGTAAAAGACGGTAAAAAGTTCAATAAAAATTTTTACATCTAATTTTATTATAAAAGGACTCCAATTAATTAAGTTGAAATTATATATGTATTTTATATCAATTTTGACTTAAAATAATTTTAAATAAAATAAATAATTATTTTTTAAAAAAATTTGGTCTTAAACTATAACGTAGTGTTTTTCACTATTCATCAAAAATAAAATGTTTTCAGGAAAATACCAAAAAATAACCTACGATAATTTTGATATTCCGAATTAAAAAATTAATTCTATTTTACCAAATTAAAAACATTTTAGTTCTATTAGTTAATTTAAAATTAATTTCCATTGTCAAAACCGAAAAGTGGGGTTTTAAAAAGTAAAAACTATCAAAAGATTGACATGTGTTTATGTCAAATTTAAATGTGAAATTATTATGATGAAATAAATTGTATTAAATAATAAAAATATAATCTAATTATACTTACAAACCATTATAATTCATAATTTAACTTTACAAATTATTTCGATTAAAAAAATCCAGTTAAAATTTAGTATTTTTCAGTATTTATCAAAATATGAAAGTTATCAGAAAAGTACCAAAACTTTATCCAAAATAAAATTTCATACCCTGATTCTAAAAAAGAATTTAATTTCATTAAATTTTATATATATAAGTGTTTAATATTAGTTTTAAAAGGGGTTGTCCATTAAAATGTGGTAAAATTTCATTTTTTGAAAAATATTTCTTTTATCTGAAAAAATGAATTTGTTATTATATTATGTCTAAGAAACACATAATATGGATTATAAAATTATATGGAGTATATAAAAATCATAATTTAGTTAATACATTTCATAACAGCATTTTGAATGGCTGGTTTGGTAAGTCGTGGTGCGCTCGAACTCGGTGTTGCATGTACCGCAAGATATTGAATTACTTTAAAGAAAATAACATACTAATAAATATTGGGGTGTTACATTATTCCCCCCATTTGGAAATTGCATCATCACAATTTTGAAATTGGGCTTGGAAACGTCATTGAATATCCCACATCAGAAAAATATTCAATAAAACTATCACTTTAAAAGAAAGAAAGAGAAGTACAAAGGTCACCGAAGATAACCCATACTAGGATTCCATGTAGGAAAACATGGATATGGAAGATAAACTAAGTGTCATGTTCTAATGGAGAGTGATAGAAAACATGATCAGGATAATGTTAAAAACAAGAAAACCACAAACTTGTGATGGGATAAAGGGTCATTAGTTTCCTAGTAGGAAAAGTAAACGGACAACATTTTTTGTTTTTAGTTCCATTTCATTAAGTTGAGTATTTTATTTAATATATATACAATGAACATAAAGAGATATACATACTTATTTA
The DNA here is from genome assembly GCA_963277665.1 of Viscum album. Classification (NCBI taxonomy): domain Eukaryota; kingdom Viridiplantae; phylum Streptophyta; class Magnoliopsida; order Santalales; family Viscaceae; genus Viscum; species Viscum album. Next base: position 1,810,808,259 of record OY728129.1, on the reverse strand, counting down.
GTATAATTTCTTCCTTTAATAAATTTCTACCAATAAATCATCTTTTTTTTAATGATGAGTATTCAAGATGACTTGGTCACAACTGAAGCGCCAGAATCAACATCTAAAGAATCACCTAATCTACAAAGGATAGAAAATATATTTACCTTGCCTTTTGTGATTAACAGAAACCAAAATTGTTAGTATAAGATCAGATGATCCCTAAAAAGGATAATTAATTAGAGAAAGAAATACTAATATTAATTTCTAAAATTAAACCAACAATACCCAAAGTTCAATAAATACCATTTAATAAAAAATTGTGCAACATCCTGACCGGGGTCACCCCTGAACCGGTGACCGGACCGGTCACCACATGACCTCAAGCATGTCTCCCCTTACGCCAGATGTTTCCGACTTGCAGCGAAGGTCTAAGGATAGTCAGTGGGGACACTATACCCTCTTATCAGAGTTTCACAGCGATATATCAGCGTGGATAACAAACAATAGTGAAAGAAGTTACTCATAAATGACAAATAGTGGAAGAAAAATAATACTCATTTGATAAAAGGGGCCAACGCCAAATTATAAAGAAGATGCATGCATGAAATGATAATGATAAAAAATAGAAAACAGTGAACAAAACAGCATGCTTTACATTCCAATACATAAATAAACAAATAATGACTCAAAGACCAAAGGGTGATCTCCTCGAGCATCCCGAGCCTCTGCTCGGTCCCTTGCTCCCAACTCCCATGTAAATGCAAACAGTATAGTCCTACAACAAAATAGAATCTACTCGGGTACCCAGTGCAATGGTGGCCTGAGTAGGGTGTGAGATATAAATCTCTATAATCTGGGACCACCAGTATCTACCCCAAATCCAGACATTTAATAAATAACTTATAGCACGTGAAGGCATGCATAAAATAAATTAAGTAGCACAAAGTAACTATAATCCCAAGTACCTTCTTCAACCCTCGGCTGGTGTCTGAACCTACACTATTAATTTTTCATGCATACTCAACAATCATTACATAATAATTTATCGTTTATCAATTATTCCAATCATAATAAATTTAGAAAGTCTTGAGATTCGGTATACGCCTGAAATTCCCCGTATAAGTCACTCACCAAAGATGTCTCTAAAGATCATCTAAGTAATCAAAGTAAAGACTGAATCCAAGATTGTTATTTGGCTTGGATAACGCTTCATAAGTTATTCAATTTAATCATTCATATACTAAGTCTAAGCCCTTCAACTAAAAGTGGTTCACCCAATTCATAAATATGTCTGAACACTTTCTCATAATCAATTCACAAAACATCATCTCAAAATAGCCTTCATTAACCATTAACTCGTTTCATGCATGAACAATTGGAACCATAGTACAATGTTAATTAATGGGTTTAGAATGTCATGTCTAGAACCCCAGTGAGTATTCGGAGAAATAGTCCATGTCTCACAACCCATGGGTATTTGGAGCATCAGTCCCTGACCCATAAAAGAATATTTTCTTTCAAGCCGGATGTAGAACGCCATGTCTAGTACCCCGTGAGTATTTGGAGCATCAGCCCATGTCTCACAACCCATTTATCAATCATACATATACATCTATCATTGGTGTAGAACATCATTTCTAACACCTTGTGAGTATTTGGAGCATAAGTCCATGTCTCACTACCCATTCATCAATCACACATACACATTTATCATTGATGTAGAATACCATATCTAACACCATGAAACCAACCTCTTAATTAATTCAACAATTAATTAACAACACAAAACACTCTTCAGATAATTCAACACTTAATTAACCAAATTCCTTAACAAGCCTGAACCTGTCCACTGAAACAATGGTTCGTCCAAGACTTTTACAATCTACAAGAACCCCATAATCATCACAAAACATGTTGAACAAAGCCAAGATATTTAGTGAACATACCACACAACATATCATATATTCAAAAAACTCCATCCTAGACAACTTAAGGCATGGAAAACTAATATGCATCAACAGGTACTCCTGGCCAACAATCGTTACAAACAATCAAAACACAATCTTAACTTAATTTTTTCAAATTAATTAATTTAACAATTAATTAATTAAATCATATATATTTAACCAATCATCAATTATTTAACCATTTACAATTTAACATTTAATAATTAATCCCTGCATTAATTATTACCATTTTCCAAATTATCTCCTGAACATGTCAAATATTCAATATTCCCAATAATTAGTAAAAGCCACAATCTCATTCAAACTCATGACTTGATGAATAATTCTACAATTAATTATCCTATTACTCATTCTTCTCATTCAAATCATTCAATTGTTTAATCATATAACATTAACTAAAATAGAAAACCATGCTCAAAATCAACACATGTTCAAGTCCTCATTTATTTCATGTGGGTGGCATTAATTAATAACATCAAGTGTCATTCATCGACATATAAAAATCAAATAAATTCACATTCTCAATTTGTTTAATGAATCTATAATTGTTAAATAAAGTATTAAAGATTTGGGAACCTACCTCGGGTTTTGACGGAAACCAAAACGAACGAAGAACCCTCAAGAGAAACAGTTTCATTCTTCAAGAACCCGCCTTCGATAACTTATCCTAGCAAGACCAAGACCAAAACTCATCAAACATGGCAACCATAGACTTATATCTACGCATAACAGGTGTAAATCTAAGAAACGGTGAGAAGAGGAGATGTAGATCTATGTAGATTTAAGAAACCGAATAGGAACGAAGAAGAACATCTACCAACCTCAAGAAACTGGCTTCTATTCGCCAAGAGAAGCCTTTGGATCACCTCCAAAACACTTGGGAGAGGTTCTCCTACCTTCAAGGAAGAGTAAACCCAAGTTATGGCTGCTTAGGAGGAAAAATGATCCATCTAAAGGAAAAAACAAGAAAGATCCACAATTTAAGGATCTCGTTTAAGTTCCCACATAGTTAGTTCTCAAAGTTTGAAATATCGTGCGCTAACCGTGCTTTAGTTACTGTCTCTTCCACCCTTCTAGCACGGTTTGGACGCACGGTTAGACAAACTATGCACCACCTGTGTGGACGCTACCGCCTCCAAGACTAACTACGCTAGGTTTGGCCGTACAGTTAGACAAATCATGCGTCGCCCGTGCGTCTTCCCCTTTACCTCAAAAATTCAATCAATGTCGGGAAAAAAATGCCATCGTTAGGTGATCCAATACTCAGAATAAAATTCCAGATCTCGGTTTAAAAAGAAAGATTGTTGATAAAACAAAAAAATAAAATTAAGAAACATTCGTAATTTTAACCCAGTTTAAAAACACAAGATATTACATTATACCCACCTTAAAAACTTCTCATCCCCAAGAATCCATCATGAACCACTACTAAAACAACCGACCTACCATGATCATTTAATCTTGTTAGATGTGATTTGTTGTGTTCCCAATACCAAACACACCTTTAACCCTTCTAAAACCATATGGATAAGCCTTTTTAACTAGATCTAAAGATTACTCTAAAGCTCAAACATTGAAACAGATCTTATATCTTAGGTCAATAGAAGGTCCTTATCAAAGTAAAAGGCTGAACCACGATCAAACAATGGAACAGGTTTCTCAAGCTTCCCCCAAAGACGTCATGGACCCAAAAGCCACTTTCCCCCTTTATCTGACGACGTGCCTTGGAAACTAAACCCAAACCATATGCAAGTATTACGAAGTCCTTACCCAACATCTAGTAAAATTTCCAAGTCAAGCCATCACAAGGATATTTCAAAAACAACCATGCCCAACCACGAAATGGAATGTAGCCCAAAGAATCAACACATCCCGTGTACTACCCAAATAACAACCACTCATCAAGCCCAACAAAATTTAAACTGTAGCATGGCCGAAGACCAATGCTATCTTAGTGTCTCAATGATGAGGTCAAGATAGGGAAAATGCTCATTGTGTCCCGAAGAGTGCACTAAGAGATAACCGAGGTCATAAAGAAGATCAGTCAAACCAATACCGGACAACTCTGTTCCAAAATCTCGGCATCACCTGCCAACACGTTCATCGAGAATAAGGTGAAAATACCCACCTTAGGATTTCCCATGACGTCTCAAGAAATGACCAGACGCTCACCAGCGCTCTAGATTAACAACAAGATCGGCGTGTCAAAACACTCTGGACTTTCAAAAACTAATCCACGTATTGAAATGAAACTGATTATTTCACACTCAAGTTACTCTACATGGAGTTGACCTGAGACCATACTCAACCATACAAAAAGACTTATTACGAAGTCATATTTCCTCATACGACCATTTTCCAGGAAGATTCAATAACCAGTCATCCATTACTAAGAAGAAAGGGTCAAACGAACAACAAAGTAGTCGACTATTCCTGAGGCACGTCTAACCAGCTGAAAAAAAGAATTACTTGATGCCCAAGCCCACAACAAGGTCAAGAAACACATCACCACCCATTTGAGCAAGGGTGTCATTGGAAACTAGAAGTCCTACCTGGGACAACGGCACCCAACAACTCCAAAATATTGAGAAAATACATAGCGCTAGCAAGGCATTTATGTTCTGAGGGTGCTACTGACCACAGGTTATCCCATTATGAGTAAAAAGTGTCAACCCTAAACCGGGTCACTTCAAACAACTCACTAGGCTCAAAATCCGAACATAAGTCCATTGATAAGGAGAAGAACGCCTATAGAAAGTACTCACACTTTCGTTCTAAGGCAACTCAAGAGTAGTCCAAACTACCCTTTACATGAGGGTTTTAAATAGTAGACACCACAAAAGGTTCCATTTCCATGCCTCTTATATTTAATCACTTTTAATCTTTAATCATCAGACGATTTAATCAAAACATAAAAGTACCATTTTCAAAACCCCCCAAGGAAAAACAGGCAAGTTTCATAAAACTCCATTTTTAAAACATTTACATTAGTTGACATCCCGTCATTTTCAGGAAACTTATCAAAATAAATTTCTTTAAAGAAGATAAGGTGACCTACGAGGATCATGTTTTAACCAACATGGGTTCTCTATAAAGCAACCCAATAGCAAACACACAAGTATTAAAATTCCAAACACCCAGACGGGTTATCTCATAAAAACACTCCCCAACTAGCCTATATGGGCCCAGTTGAATTTTGGAAGCTAGACATTTGATTTTAGATCAACATTAATCATCTTTCACAATTAAAATAATTTCACAAGGCATCAATACATAAAATTTGAAAGAATACGTCATTTCCTAATTCATGAAGTGCCCATACAATCCATGGATTGAAAAGTGGCTCTCATTAATCGATACCAATGTCAATTCAGAAATTAACATGATCAACCTAATGGTCCAAATTATATGGGTTGTCACCTACCAATCGATAAGTCACCCATACACCTTACCTCTGGATTTTGGCTCCCATTTAACATGATAAACATTTATTTAAAATTTTAACTTTAGCAGCCCTTTTACATATCAAACCATCTTTAACATATTAGCATAAGTAATAACACAACAACATGTTATACCACGGAAGCATGGCACCACAAAAAAAACATGCTAATAACCAAGGCAGTACGGAATATAATCACTCAAACATGTTAAATCTATCACTGAAACATGTTATCTAAAGAGGCATGCTAAAATAGATCAAACATGGAATTTCACCCAAGGAACACAATCCAAATTAGCATGTATCCTACTAATGCAACTACATGGCATGTTATATGTATGACATGTGAATCTCTAAGAGACTAAGATGATGCATGTATGAAACTTCCTTTCCATATCAGGCCAGGAAAATTATTCTTTTCAAAATTCTCAAAATCAATGAACAACAGAAAATACACCAGTCAATCAAGGTGATATCATATCAACTGTGACCTCTAATAGTACAAACATCAATTCCCATCCCTAGCCACTTGGTTATTTCCCGTACATGAGGTGATTAGTCGCAAGCATGGATATTAACCCAAGCATTGACACATACCTAGTCTTCTGTCTACCAACCCCAAAACAGTAAGACAAAAGAAAATAAAGAAACCAAAACCTCTGATACCACTTTGTAACATCCCGACCCAGGTCACCCCTGAATCAGTCACCGGACAAGTCGCCACATGACCTCAAGCGCATCTCCCCTTATGCCAAAGGATGCCGACTAACAGTGAGGTTCTACAGATAGTCAGTGGGGAGACTATACCATATTATAAGAGTTGCACAGTGGTATATCACTGTGGATAACCAACAATAGAGAAATAAGTTACTCATAAATGACAAACAATGGAAGACAAATAATACTCATTTGATAAAAGTGGCCAATGCAAAATTATACACCATATGCATGCATAAAATTCTAATGATAAAAAATAGAAAACAGTGAAAAAACAGCATGCTTTACATTCCAGTACAGAAATAAAAAAAATAATGACTCAAAGCCCCAAGGGCGGTCTCCTTGAGCATCCCGAGCCTCTGCTCGGTCCTCTGCTCCCAACTCCCATGTAAATGCAAACATCATAATCCTACAACCAAATAGAATCTACTCGGGTACCCAGTGAAATGGTGGCCTGAGTATGGTGTGAGATATAAATCTCTGTAGGCCGGGACCACCGGTGTCTACCCCAAATCTAGACATTTAATAAATAACTTATAACATGTGAAGGCATGCATAAAATAATGTAAGCAGCATAAAGTAACTATAAACCCAAGTACCTACTTCATCCCTCAACTGGTGTCTGAAACTATAATATTCATTTATCATGCATACTCAACAATCATTACATAATCATTTATCGTTTATCAATTATTCCAATCTTAATAAATTATTAAAGTCTTGAGATTCAGCCTATACCCGACATTCCCCATATAAGTCACTCACCAAAGATGTCTTTAACAACCATCTAAGTACTCAAAGTAATGACTGAATCCATTCTTGTGCTTTTTATTGGATAACATGTCATAAGTTATTCAATTTAATATTTCATATACTAAGTTTGAGCTCTTCCACTAAAAGTGGTTCACCCAATTCATAAATAAGTCTGAACACTTTCTCATAATCAATTCACAAAACATCATGTCACAACATCCTTCGTTAACCATTAACTCATTTCACTCACAAACAATTGGACCCACAATCCAATGTTAATTAATGGGTGTAGAACGTCATGTCTAGCGCCCTCGTGAGTATTCGGAGTATCAATCCATGTCTCACAACCCATGGGTATTTGGAGCATCAGTCCCAGACCCATAAAAGAATATTTCCTTGCAAGCTGGATGTAGAACGCCATGTCGAGCACCCCGTGAGTATTTGGAGCATCAATCCCTATCTCACAACCCATTTATCAATCATACATATACATCTATCATTGGTGTAGAATGTCATTTTTAACACCTTGTGAGTATTTGGAGCATCAGTCCCTGTCGCACTACCCATTCATCAATCACACATACACATTTATCATTGGTGTAGAATACTAGATCTAACACAATAAAACCAACCTATTAAATAATTCAACAATTAATTAACAACACAAAATACTCTTCAGATAAGTCAACACGTAATTAACCAAATTTCGTAAAAAGCCTGAACCCTTACACTCAAACAATGGTTCGTCCAGGACATTAACAATCTACAAGAACCCCATAATCATCACAAAACATGTTTGAACAAAGCCAAGATATCTGGTGAACATCTCACACAACATATCATATTTTCAAACAAGTCTATCTTAGACAACTTAAGGCATGGAAAACTAGTATGCAATAAAAGGTCCTCCTGGCCAACAATCGTAACAGACAATCAAAACACAATCTTAACTTAATGTTTGAAAATTAATTAATTCCACAATTAAGTAATTAAATCATATCTCTTTAACCAATCATCAATTAGTTAACCATTTTCGATTTAACATGTAATAATTAATCCCTCCATTAATTATTACCAGTTTCCAAATTATCACCCGAACATGTCAAATATTCAATATTCCCAATAATTAGTAAAAGCCACAATCTCATTCCAACTCATGGCATGATGAATAATTCTACAATTAATTATCCTATTACTCATTCTTCCCATTCAAATCATTCAATTTTTTAATCATATAACTTTAACTACAATAGAAAACCATGATCAAAATCAACACTTGTTCAAGTCCTCATTTATCTCATGTGGGTGGCATTATATAATAACATCAAGTTTCATTCATCGACATATCAAAATCAAGGAAATTCACATTCTCAATTTATTTAAATAATCTGTAATTCTTAAATAAAGTGTTAATGATTTGAGACCCTACCTCGGGTTTTGACGAAAACCACAACAAACGAAGAACCCTCAAGATAAATGGGTTGATTCTTCAAGAACCCACATTAGATCACTTCTCTTAGAAATACCAAGACCAAAACTCATCAAACTTAGCATCCCGCACTTAGATCTACCCATAACGGGCATAGATCTAAGAAAACATGAGAAGAGGAGATGTAGATCTAAGTAGATCCAAGAAACTGAACAAGAACGAAGAAGAACATCTACCTACCTCAAGAAACCGGCTTCGATTCACCAAGATAAGCCTTAGGTTCTCCTCCAAAACTCTTGGGAGAGGTTCTCCTACCTTCAAGGAAGAGTAATACTGAGTTATGGCCGCTTGGAGGAAAAAAGATCCATCTAAAGGAAAAAATGATCGAGATCCACAATTTAAGGATCTCGTTTAAGTGGCAGCTCAGTTAGTTCGCACGGTTTGACAGACCGTGCACTAACTGTGCGTTAGTTACTGTCTCGGTCATCCTTATCGCATGGTTTGGCCACACGGTTAGACAAACAGTGCGCCGCCCGTGCAGAAGCTACTGCCTCCAAGACCAAATACGCACGGTTTGGCCGCACTGTTAAACAAACCATGTGTCGCCCGTGCGACTTCCCTTTTACCTCAAAACATCTATCAAAGTTAAAAAAATGCCATCATTAGGTGATCCAACACTCAGAATAAAATTTTGGATCTTGATTTAAAAAGAAAGACCGTTGATAAACCGAAAAAAAGAAAATTCAGAAACATTCATAATTTTAACCCGGTTCAAAAACACAGGATCTTACAAATTGTCCATAAAATCCTTAAATAAAATCAAAACTAATATTGAAACCCAAAACATAGAATATTTTTATTACATAGTCCTCCACATTAAATTATATCTCCAAATAACATCGACTACTCTTAAAGTCACATACATAAAAAGTAATTAACCTAATCACATATTCTCTATTATAGGTTAATAATTCCCATAAATAACTCAAATAAATATAAATCCACAATAAAAAAATAGATAAAAATACACCATTACTCATCAAATGAAATCCCATAGTATTATATTTTCCTTAGGCATATAGTGTTCCCAATAGAGCGAACATCTTCCAAAATAACCTTTATCACTTAATCAAAAAATCATTTTCTTATACTAAGGATATCTATTTGATAAGACATAAGATTACAAATAAACTTATTATTGATCAATAAAATCATTTAACTAAAAATAATTAGTTACACTAACCAGGGAAATTAGGTAGTCTAGTGGTAGGTGATAAATTGCAATCACACTTTGGTGGTGGGGTTGATTCTCACAGCTTTTTCAAATGCAACGGGTTGTCACACAGTACGCGCGTTGTCTATTTTCAAAAACAATATTTTATAACATTAAAAAAATGAGATAAATTCTTCAAAATAACCATAACAAAATTTCACCACAAATGTTATCGCATACCTCGCATTTTCATCCCAAAAAATTAATAACTTGTAATTGCCTCAAATTCAAGTATCATATAAACCCAAATGGTTATTTATATCTATATCAACAATTGGAAAGATAATTCCTCCTAAAATATCTTTTTCACATAACAAACTGCAGGGTTACACATACCAGAGAAAAGTCTTCCCATGTAATCCCATCAAAAAAGATCACTAAATCTTTTAAACATTTCACCATCCATATATTTCCACATAAGTTCTTCCTTGACCCACAAGTTATCCTATAGAATTTTGAATTCACTTGGTTAATACACCGGTCCCCTAAACATACGGCTAATGACTATAAATGGATTCTTGGGATCATTTTTTTTCTTCCATAGTAATCTTCATTTTTCCTCACCAATTATTTACTTTCTATCTCTCTTTCCCACTTATAAATAATTTCTTTGTTCCATTGAGACTCTTTACTAGGGGTCTACTTCCTCATTTACTATGTGATGGAAATTGATCTTTCATTTCTCCATGGTCACCACTGTTATAGATCTTATAAATCATTGTCTTTCTCTTCTTTGTTAAGTCTAGGAGTTGATTAATATATATGTTGTTGATCATATTTTTGGAAAACTGATTCTACATAAACACGATATCTTTTACACCTATCAACATTCCATTTTTTTTCTTAATTCCACCACTATTCCCACCTTGTGCATCATGTTCAATATTACATTGATTTCCTTGGAATCATGCCATTGAATAACACAAGAAATCATATTGTGAGTCATATAATCATCTATAGAATGTCGTAACACCTTATTTTCAATCTAAAACACCTTAGTATTAACCAAGGTTGTTTATTCTCATCTTATATAAAAATCCTTCAAATCAATTTTTAAATAAAATGTGAATTATCTTAAGAATATCCCCCCAGGAGTTTCATAACCAAGAGTGTTACAAGGCCCGTTGTTGTGTACCAAGATATGTCGGGTCAAGCCCAAAATTCCTTTTATTGTTTTCACTCCTAGGTACATCTGTTTCTGAACTGTCTATACCTACTCGTATCAAGACATGGATGTACTTCTTGGGAAACCCACATAATATTTACATTACAAATTTTTTTGGATGTTCTTATATACTAATCCTCAATGTCTATCTTAGATTTGTGTTTCCTAATCAGATTTTCTTTTTCTAAATCTAGCTTCTATGTATTTTACTAAATTTCCTCTGATACAAACTGTAATGCCCCGACCCCAGTTTCCAAGAATCGGTGCATTATTACACAACATTGGCATGATACAAGGAATAATTTACCAAAAGAACAATCAGTTTAGTATCCTTTGAAGTACTAGATACATACATAATTTTTACATTATATCATGAAATAAAAAACAACATTGTGTCCCCTTTGAATAAACTTATCTCACATAGCCTATTCCTGCAGGTTAATTGTAATATACTTCTTTCCATCCTTCAATAAATAAAACATAAGAAAGGGGTGAGCTCAGATGCTCTGTAAGGATAAAAAAATAGTGTAAATTATCATAAATAAGATTAAACATTTAAGGCAATATATAAGACTAGAACCCAATGCTTTTAAACATAAAATTTATCATATTAATGCAAAGATAAATCAAATAATTCCATTTAATTCTTCACATGAATATTCTACTAGTAGAATAATCACATGTAATATCAATAGATAATTTCATAATGATGGAATACATAATTCCATACTTCATAACCACATAGTCAAGGCCTCATTCCCAGAATACAGGTAAGATTTTGTGAATGCCTTATGCCAAGACAATAGTTTGTCTCATGAGACCTACCAATGCATCGCGGAGCTATAGCAGGATCCACCCATCACTTACTATGTCCAATGCATTCCACAAATGAAAGTGGTTGAAACATAATTTTAGCATTCGTATTAAAACTATCATATGAAATGTCAATATTTTAACCACAAACCATGAATGGCATAAAAATATCACATCCACAGTTAAACATAACTCATTCAATATAATATAGATGATTATATTATAATAAATCATCCTCAATCAAGAATAAAATACACTGAAGGATATTGAAATAGATGAAAATAGTCATTAAAACTATTTGAGTGAAATATCCCCTTTTTCATGAAAAAATTTAAATGTCACATTATTTATCGAATAAGTTGATTAAAAGAGATTTTTTTAATCAAAGTGCCCCATACCACATTGAAACTTTTATAAGTTTTTTTGATTTCAAAAAATTCATGTCCATATAAATAAGAGATGATTGAATACAAGTAATTGAGGAAAAACATCGATCAAATCATTATAATATAATGATAATAATGGGATTCAGTATATAATATGTCAAAGGACAGTATATACACCAAATAAATGTGAATTTTTTCATAATGAAAAAGAGGTCTCAAAGGAATGTAAATTGAGATGAAATACCTTATAAAGACCGCATCCTTAGATTAAGGATAAATCAATGAAATAATTACGTGTGACAAATATTAATACACTAAATATTATTTTATATTCAGTGTAAATCAATTAGGTTACATTCAAAAAATTTCTTGTAAAAAAAAAACCAATGACTTGTAAGTTTAACTCAATGAAGGGAAATTCAGTTAAGATTACCCTTAAAAAGGTCATATCAATGGACTGTGAATTTATCAATGGAGTGATTATGTGTATCAAAGTTATATCCATAGAAAGGGGAGTGGAGATTACTACATGAATAATAAATAGTTATTCCACACATATTCTCTATGTAAAATAATCAATAAAGTATGTGTAAAGCCCAATTAGTAGAAATTGAAATTTTGAATTCCCTTACCGATTTGGTAACATTTGAAACACACACCCCATGAAAGAAGTATCATACTATGAAGATTTGAATACCCATAAAGTAAAATATATTACACAAAGAATACAATCATGTGCAGTACATACACCACACAAAATAAAATAGTGTCGATATAGCATGAATCTCACGGGAATAAGAAGTGAATTAAAAACCCCTAACCTTGTAATTTTACTTATTATATGGTAGGTTAAAATCCTGTATAATGGTGAAATCATTGTTATTAAATTATATGAGAACCAAATACATATATATGATATCATATATGATCTTCGAATATTTCTTTGTTAATGATATTTTTGTAGTATCATTGTTTTGGTTGTTAACTGATTAGTTTTCCTTTAAATGTTTTGTTACGTAAGTCATGTTTGTTATGTATAGGATGTATTTTATTCATATATAGAATTATATTAAGTTATGAAACATTATTTTTAATCATAAAATTAAAATGATTCTTGAATGATTATGATTGGTAATGAATCTCATCACGTTCGTGGAGACGATAAGCCGTACGTACGCACGAGCGACAATATCATTATATTGATGGGGAAATAATTTGTAATTGGATGGTATATAAGATATAAAGAATCATTAACATTCTATATTTAGTATTTACATCAGTTATAATCATTATTATACCATTCCAAATATTTAAGTATTTGAATAAAAAACTACACCACGACGTGGAGACGGTAAGCCATACGTATGCACGTATGGTGACATTGTCATTTATAGGATGGATAGAATAAGGAATATAGTTTTAACATATTTATAATTACATAAAATTATGTATAAGGTACTTGATTTAAAATTTTGGTTTGGAAAAAAAAATAAAGAGTACGTGGAAGGAGAAAATAACATGAAAGAGGGTGGTGAAATTATTACCTCTTCTTCGGGTGTTTTCTTTTGAGTTGATCAAAATGGCTCCATAGGTTTCCTTTATGATCAAAGTAAGGCCTCTAGGTTGAATTGAGGGAAGTTGGGAAGTTATTTAGGCTAGTATTTTCTGAGCCAAATGTATTTGGAGTTGTGAAATTTAGAGAAGGGGAAGTACCCTTTTATAGGAGAGGTGAGGGTCGCTTTAGGAAAATCTTGAAATATTATTTCATAATGAAATAAATTTAGGTTTCTAATGGCTCCCAAATGATTTATTTCTAATATAATTTGGGGATGGGTCGAAAGACTATAAACCAATAGGATTTATATATGTTTATGTTACCATTTTAACCATATATTTTAGATTTAACTCTTCGTTAAATAGGTTAACTTTTACCGTGTCTTCTTGTATTTTTAACCTATATGGTTAATAAACATACTCTAAACTTCCAAGAGAACCTAAAGTGGTTAAATAATGACATATATAATATTATTTATTCACTTTTTATGAACCTTAGATTTTTTTGGAATATTATATCAACAAATAATATTGTTTTTGTTTTAAAAACTAATTTGTATCAATTTTGAAACTATTTGGTATTTTGTTTTTATGAAAGTCATAACAACCTCATCACATCAAAAAACATTATCTAATAAATCCAAAAATTTCATATTAACCTATAAAATTCGTGTATGGCATCAAAAAATTTAAATTCTATTTATTTTCATATTTGTAATATAAACTTTTTTAATATTTCATTATGAAGGTAATTACTGCATCATCATTGTGTCATAAATAAATATTATTATTTAATATCTAAAAATTATAAATAAAATAAAATTATTTATGAAATACTGTTACCTTTATAAGGAATATTTATAGTTGAATTTATCTTATGTACAACCAAATATAAAAAATGGTTTCGTTAATAAACATGAAATTTATCACTTTTAACTCTTTTTTAAATAAAATAATAATAAATATCCTAATATAATAAATGTGGACTTAAAGGATCATATTTTATTCCTATGGTTTTTGTTGGTCGAACTACACTTATCCAATAGAATTAGGACATGTGTTAGGATAATTATAATATCATTTTTTACATCTAATTACCCTATTTACTTTTAACTGTGGTAAACAAAAGTCAAAAGTTTCTATTCACCAAAAATTATTTTCATCTTATTGAGTAAAATTTTACTTCCTAATTTTAATAGTGTCTCTCAATTTTTTTAAATTCAATTCACAGAAGCGGTATAGTTATGTTTTATGGAAATTTTCAAATGCTCCTAGATGGTGGGTAAAAGACGGTAAAATTTTCAATAAAATTTTATACATATAATTTTATTAAAAAATGACCCCAATGAATTAAATTGAACTTATATAGGTATTATATAGCCATTTTGAATTAAAATAAATTTAAATAAAATAAATAATTATTTAAATAAAACGTTGGTTTTAAACAATAATGTTGTGTTTTTCACTGTTCATCAAAAATTGAATGTTTTCAGAAAAATGACAAACATTTACCCTCAGATAATTTTGATAAAATTCCAAAATGAATTCTAATTTACCAAATTCAAAACAGATATGTTTACTTAATTAATTGAAAATTAATTCCTTTTGTTAAAACTGAAAAGCGGGTTTTTAAAAATTAAAAAACTATAAAAATATTGACATGTGTTTATGTAAAATTTAAATGTGAAAGTACTTATAATGACCTATATTGTATTAAATGAAGAAAAAATATATAATCTAATTATACTTCCTAACCATTCAAATTGAAAACTTAACACTATAAATTATTTTTATTAAAAAAGTTTTTCAATTAAAATTTAGTATTTTTCAGTATTCATCAAAATATTAAAGTTATCAGAAAAGTACCAAAAAATTAATCAAAATAAATTTTTATGTCCCATTTCAGAAGAAGGATATAATTTCATAAAATTGAATATATAAACATTTCAAATATTGGTTAAGAAAATGGTTTTCCATTAAAAGGTGGTAAAATAACATTTTTTTGTAAAATACTTTTTTTATATAAAAAAAATGAATTTGTTAATATATTATGTCTAATAAACACATAACATAGATTCTAAAATTATATGGAGTATATAAAATTAAAATTTCAGTTAATACGTTTCATAAATGCTTTTTGAACGGCTAATTTGATAATTCGTGGTGCGCTCGAACTCAGTGTTGCGTGTAGCACAAGCTATTGAATAACTTTAATGACAATTACTATCAAATCTTGGGGTGTTAGATGTTTGGTCAGAAAATTCATATGATTTGAACAGATAATGGAATAGTGTTCACAAATAGCCCTGTGGAGTATTATCTCGAAAAACATTGGATAAGGAATCATGTTCCAGTAGTAAGAACCCCACAACAGAATGGAATAGTTGAGAGAATAAATCTGATTGTCAAAAACATGGACAAAACAATGCTTATTGCGAAAGAACCTTTGGATAAATTTGGAATGAAGTAGTGATGACAGCAGTATAAACTTCAAATAGAAATTTACTTTGTCCAAATTATGAGAAGAATCCATACTAGTTATGGTATGGAAATAAGATATCATTTAAGTACATTCAAATATTAAGAAGTAAATGTTTCATTCTAAATAAGAAGAAATGTAGGAAATATGAATCCTTTGGGGATGATGGGATTTTTCTTGGATACTCAAAGAGAATCAAATCATATAAATGCTTCAATAAGAGGATGAGAATGATAATTTAAAGTCATGATGTGACCATAGTATAAGATGAATGAAATATTCAGTAAACACATGATCAGACTCAGGAGGATGGTGAGGGAATGGTGAGCAGATCAGGAGACGCTCCAACTCTAGATGATTATTCGAAAGAATAATCGGATGATTATAATAGATCGGTTTCTATCCAGATACCTACGAGAAGAGATGAAATTGATATGGGGAATATAAATGGTGATCAAACAGCACCATTGCAGACAAAGAGGATGAAGAATCTACAAGAAGAATCATTATCATGACAGGTGGAACATAAATGTTCTTATTAAGTAGATAGGGATGAGAATTGGGTTCATTCCATGAATGAAGAGCTTGGTCAAATTGAAAAGAATAAATCATGTGAGATTTTTTTAAGACCAGTGGACAAGAATGTCATAGGGACGAGATGGGTTTTTTGTAACAAAATGAATAAATGAATATGGAGGTATGATACGAAATAAAGAATGACATGTGTACAAATAGTACTCCTAGATAGAATGTATCAATGTTGATGAAAATTTTTCAAATGTTGCATGGTTGGAGAAAATAAAATTATTCTTGACCATAGATTTGAAAATTTTGTTTACAGTTTTTTAGATGAAGTTCAAGTCTGCATTTCATAATGGAGTTTGAGAAGAAGAAGTTTACATTATTCAACCAGATGGTTTTCTCATCCATGAAGATGAGAACAGAATTTGACTGCCGAATAAGACTTTTATATGAATTGAAGAAAGCACCAAGATTATGGTATTCCATTCTTGATCAGTTTCTAATGAAGCATAGTTTCCAGCATGGTGGACTTGAATACAATCTATATTTTAACAATGACAGAAGTCAAAGGATAATGGTGCTAGTTTATGTCCATGACATAATCATTGGTAGATCAGATGAATCTCAATGAAAAATGTTTTATTCGTACTTGAAAAGTGAGTTCAAAATGTCAATGATTAGTGAGATGACTTTTTTTCTTGTCTTATAGGTGATTCAAGGAATAAATGGAACATTTATTTCTCAATATAAATATACCAATGGGGTTTTGAGGAAGTTTTTGAATGGAGAATTCAAAATAGATGTTTACTCTGGTTGCTACCAGGGTAAAACAACCACGTGGTGATGAAGTTTGGGCATTTAATACCACCAAATATAGGCAAATCATTTGAAGTCTATTGTACCTTACAACGACAAGGACTGTTATTGTATTTTCCACAAGCCAAGACACAAGGTATCAAATCAATCCCAAGTACTGTGACATGATTGCAGAAAAATAGTTCTTTGGTATATCAAAGGAACAGTTTATTTTGGACTAATGTATAATGAAAAATCTCATCTAGAGTTATTGGGGTATAAAGATGTAGATTAGGCATGTTCATCAAATGATATGAAATCAACATAAGGATGTTCCTTTTATCTTGGAAGGTTGTGTATTTCTTTGTTAAGTAATAAAAAAAGATTTAATTTCATTGAGCACTGTATAAGATGAATTCATTGCAGCTACTCAAGCTTGCGTGCAACTATTGTGGATAAGGCAGTAACATGAAGATATGGGAATTTATTTGAAATATCCAATCAGAATCCATTGTGATAATTTAATTTCTATAAATCTTTGAAAAAAATCCATCCATCACTCGTGTATAAATCACATTGAAATAAAATAACTTTTTATCAAGTATACGGTGGAGAAAGGGCTTGGGAAGTTGGAGTATGTGCCTAAAAACAATATGTTGTGGATAATCAGACAATTTCCTTAACCGAAGAAGCATTTGAAATTCATTTATTGGCTCTGGGAGTCTATTCGACTTCCTAAACATGAAAATGTGTTGATGTGGGACCCCCTTTCCCCAAGGTATGATGTTATTTTCCATAAGATGATGATATGTATTATTCACCCTTTTTCATATAACCTTTATGTGCCCTTCAGGTTCATTGACAAAGGGGGAGAGAGTGTTACTATTCCAGGTGTGAAAAGACACAGGGAGAAGTTGTTTAGTGGAGAAGTGATATAGGGGTAGTGGAAGCAGAGCCGAATCTATTCGGAGAAGCTATGATATTGGGGGAGCATTAAATCTGATGATGCTAGATGTTATCGATCAATGATTATATATCATGACCATTGTGGTTTGTGATGAAAGCAGTTCATTGGTATCATTATATATGTATGCTATTATAAATTAAGTGATTCATCAATAAGCATTTCATTATACGCTTATTTCTCCTACCGATCAAGGTTCATGTGTTCTTAGAGTATGTGATTAGTAAATCCTTGATCACTACCTTAATTCCGTTAAGTGAATGGTGGTTGATGTTGTGAGGATTATTAATGAGGTATCAAAATGAGTACCAATTTTATGAGTAGAGTTGACAACATACCCAATGGGGGATAGTTTTTTGAAAAAATACCTCATGGTGTGCACTTGATATGTTTTGGGTGTGGTTCTATTTGTTAATTATTCCAGATGACCGTAATTGAGTATAGTTGGTGTTTTCCGAAGATATGTTTTTATAGTGGCGTATTTTTCCAGTGATTTCAAAATTATTAAGCTTCAAAATATGGAATTTGTTTTTGGAAATGTGAGGATTTTTTCATGGGACTGAACAGTGTGATGAATAGTGAACAAAATTTGAAAAGGAAGAGAAACATAGAGCTAGGGAATGGATTGTGAACCATGTCTGGGAAGGGTACGCAGACACGTTCTAGGAAGTGGGAACAGTACGTGGGAGTGGTTCACCAAATTATAAATCATTCACTGTGGAAGGTGGTGTGATACGCAGATGGCTAAAAGTTGGTAGAGGGGATAGACCATATATGAACTAAGATATTACACAGACCGGATAGGAAAATGGTTTGCAGGGGGATTACGGTTCATGGGGGCAGAAGGATCAGTATGCAGTGAGGGATGGATTAAATATTTGGTAAATCTTAGATATACAGATTTTGTTGGTATCTTTTCCTATATAAGAATTTTTAATCCCACAAATTATTGTTGAGACTGAATATCATTAGAAAAGACATTTCTATTCTGGGAATTTGGTTAATCATGAAGGATGTTCGTGATGTGAGTTCCGCGAAATCTAAAGTTGTTCGTGTGGAAGAAATTCCACCATATGATTTAAGAGGAGAAATTTAACCCACATAATACATGGTACATGTGTGGATAAGAGGTTGTACACATGTGGTATGTGATGGTCGTCTGAGAACAAAGAACAGTTCACAGACGGTGGGTGTTTCGCAGAATCGATAAGTAGAGGTAGTACGTGATAACGAATTCATAGGTAGTCTGCAGATGATGGGCAGTTCATAGCAGTGGAAGTTGTACACGGAGGGGGTTTTCCGATTACCAATGTGTGTACATAGTATGAGGGAGGAGTGGGTGGTTTGTGATTTTCATATGGAAGCTTAAGAATGATCCAATATAGTTTTCGAAAGTATTTTCCCGTACCTAGCAGTTCTGGGAAGGTAAAATTCATCTGCGGGTACAAAAGAACATCAACAGAGCATCTTCCTAAAGTTGAGGATTTGGGAATTCATTCAAACGATGGGACATACATGTCAATAAATTGTGTTTGACCTACAATTCTATAAACTATATGTGGATTCCTTTCTAAGAGCAGTGAGTGTAAGAAGAGGAAGATGATGACCCTTTATACCAGCAGTGATCCATAAAAATAGGTTGAGGAAGGGACCCTTGAGATTTTAGTTAGAAGACCCTAAACCTTGTAAAGACAGTGATCTAGGGTGAAGAAGATATGTTTCATTTTTCTATTATGTACTCAAGATTCCAAAACAAAATTTTTAAATAAAAATAAATTTATTTCTCTCTTCAGTCAAAACCCATTTTTTCCATATCCATGTTTTCTAAAAAAAATTTTTTCAATAATGTTTTAATGTGATTATTTAAAGTCAGTTTCCCCTTTTTTACTTTTTACAAAAAAAAATTGAAATTAATATTTATTTCATTTTATAAATAAGTTCTTGTTGGATTTTACTGAAAATGTGAAAGGAATATTTGTTTTAAAGTTCGACATGAAAATTATATCCCACTATCATTACCACTAAATGGTTTCAAGAATCAATTACATTTTTTCAAGGTTATTTTCAAAGAAACTTTTTTCCTTAAAATTTATTAAATTTTTATATTTTAAATAAATGATTTAAAAGTTAAAAGGTATTTCCCAAATAAATTTATTAAATGATCTTTAAATATTACATTGTAATTTTCCAAGGTTATTATCAAAGAAAATTATTTTGAAGATGTTTTATGTTTAAAATTTTATTTCCAAGTGGAAATGAAATTTTCATCAAGAAATGTTCCAAGTGATCCTTAAAAATAAATTTCTATATAAGATGTTGTCCTTTGATGTTACCTATGATTTACTGGGGATATTATCCAAGGAGAGAATTCTCATTATTTAAATAAATGTTTTATTATTATGATGAAAATATGTTTATGAAAATCATTTCTTTTATATGATATATTCTATGATAAAATGTTTTAGGTAAGTTATTTATTTTCATTGTTTTTTATACTATGAATGTATTATGATCTTGTGGCACATAGATATATGGATTATGTGATAGGTGGGACCTATATATCCTTATAATGAATAGGGTGATGACTGATGTTCTACTAGATCAGAGGGACACAAGTTGTTATCCCAAGAATGAAAAAAATATAATAAATTGGTGGGTATACCAATACTAGAAATACAACGCACGAGTGTTTATCCCAAGACTAAATTAAGTACATGGGTGGTTATCATAACCCCAAAATGTTATGAATTTCTTGCTTAGTATCCTTGAAATAATTTTTTTTGATTATTTGTTTTCCAAAAATATATTTCTTATGCCAATGTTATGTTCCCATAGATCATGTTATTTGATTGATTCATGATTCATGTTTTATTAACAACCATTATTTATTCCATGACTCAAATTTATGATCTATGATATAATGGGTATAGTTTTTCAAAATTTATTATCATGTTCTCAAAACCTTATGATCATGTTATGTTGATATCTACCTTGTTTACTCTTACTTAGTATCTGAGGCCACACTTTTATAGGTTTCCCTTCCCCGATTTATAAATAAAGGTTTTTATAGGGTATTCCTAAGACAATTACTATGTGAGAATCTCTTTGTGGGATATGTTGAATATCTTTTATTAAATAATAAACTTGTTTTTATAGTATCAAAATACACAATACTATTATGGTCATAAAGAGTATTTTTGTGTAATTTAATTAATATTCATCTAATATGATGTAATATATATATATATGATATGGTTGGGTCCTTATAAATGGTATCAAAGGAAATATTTAGTCAATATTTATAGATTATAGTTATGAAAAAAAATATTAAAATCCATGGGGATAGGCATAAGTATTTGATACCATCCAAACATTTTAGTAAGGAAGAGATTATTTGGTTTTCCAAGCAATAAATCCCTATCTGGATACTAAAAGTGGAAATTGTTTTAGAATGGAGGTACCTAGGGGTAATAGCTATGAAAAAGGTATGTCTGGATTGACTTGAGTGTTACCCAATACATGACATATAGCCTCACTATACACCTCATTTGACACTATCGAGGGATATTCTTTGGTTAATCCAAATTTTCATTATGAAAAATTATGAAGGATTTGAATAGATGGTGATCATGGATAAAGTGGTTTAAATTTAAGGTTCCATAGATTACAATAAAGGTATTATTATTTATATATCCTATATACTATTTTTCATGATTATGTGGTTTTCTACTATGATTAAAATTTCTCACACTATGGTTTTTTAGTTTCAATGAATGGATGGAACCCAAAGGAATCATTACATTATTGAATGTGATCTAAAATGAAATGATTTTCCACCTAAGTGACCAAATTTTATGGGAGATGGAATTGAAAATATCACTTTGATGATCATATAACTTTTATAGGATATGAATTATTCTAAACATCAAAATGGGAAAATGATGTAGCAAAGTTTAGTTGAGTCGTTCATAAGGAAATGTCCTCCTTGTTTTAGTTGATCCTCTAATCCACTAGTTTCTAATCAAAGGATCATTAACATTGAAAATATACTTTCCATTCTTTAGTGTTTTAATCATGAAAAAATCAATTTATATGTCTATTATTTTTACGTGAAGAGGATAAATGGTTGAAAAATGTTAAGAATATAAGTAAAAAAGAGGAAATTGGCTATATAGAATCTGATGATTTTAGGAGTTTTTTTAGTAATTAATTACCTCGTATTCTAAGTACAAGTATGGAGAATAAATACCTTGAGTTTAATTATAATTATGATGAATCTATTGGTATTGGTGAAGCTAATTTCATGAGGCTTATTAGGTACACATTTGGTTTAATCATCAGATATGAAAGTAATGTTGATCGATCCATTGGTGGCCTGAAACTAAGTCTTCAAAAGGTGTTGGATACAAGATAATTTAGTAGTTATATAGAATTTTTTGATGGGCACTAAAGGTATAAATGTAAATTTTATATTACAAACATTTCCTTGGTTTCAATAAGAAAATAAAGATTGTGTCTTTTGAGAACCCAAATAAATTAGATTGTGGAAATAAATTTCAGTTACCGACACTCTAGAAATGTGAGAAGAATAACTTAAGCAAATTACTAAATGGAATAAAATGGTGTTACAAGTGAGGGAATCCTAGAAATCATGAAAAAGAATTTATAAGTGATGTGAGGAGGCCATCCAATGAAACTAATAGAGAGAGAGAACAAAATAATGCACCACCCACACTACAATGTTTCAAATTCATGGAGTTTGGAAATTATTAAAATAAATATCCTAATATAAGTGTGAATGAGGGTAATAAGACACAAAAACCTCTAAAAGAAAAGTACCATGTTAAATCTTATGTAATCACAAAAAATAAAGTGAATCATGATAATTAGGGAACACCATTGTATGTAATTTCATGTTCTATTTTTATGAAGGAGATATGTGAAAATCTTATCTTGCATCCTTTGGTGAGATTTGATGGGATTCTGGGAATTGATTATCTCTCTCAAATTATATTATCAAATAATTAAAAAAATTGATATTATGAATCAATTTTTTATCATTAATAGAAAAATGAGGAACCCTGAATTCTAATGGAAATGTTCTTGGATAAGATTTGAGGTTATTAAAGGGATAAAAGATGAATTATCTTTTTGGAGAATATATGGTTTTATTGTGAATTTATTATGGATATGATTGTGATATAAACTTTTTGGTATGAGACCTTATGGGTGATTAAAATTATTGTTTTGTTGACCATGGAAGGATATGAGTTAAAATCCTTCCAATATTTTGGATTCAATCCTGGTCAGACATATTTTTAAGGATACTTATGGGTAACTATTTATGGAATTGATTATGATGAGAATTGGATGTTATTGTATAACTTATGATCTATAATTTGGTTTGGTAAATAATTATAGGATAAATAAATTACTTAAGGATATTATGATGATTTTAGTTCTTTAAGCATGAAAGAATCATCATGAATATTCATTTAATGGTATAAGAGATGAAGTGTAAATTTCTTGAAGCACAATCAATGAACTAAATTTTTCTTATGATATAAAGAAAAGATGAACCCTATATATACAGGTCTATTTTAAATTATTGAACATATAAAGATAGTAGAATATAATTTGGAGTTTTAAAAATACCTCTATCAATTCCATGATGTGTTCTATGTGTCTCTCTTGAGGAAGTATATACTACTCCATACCATGTACTGAACATAGTGGTCATACCGTTGGAGTGAGATCCTTCTTAAGAGAAATAACTAGTTGATATTTTTAATCATAGAAAATAATTTCTACGAAAAAATGTCACTCACCTGATCTAAGTTTTTTGGTGAAACCATTAGTTTAAGAATTAATGTGAAAATTTGAGGATATTATGAGGTATAAGTATGCTCATTTTCTTGTATTGGAGTAATGAATTTTAAGGGTAAAATTCATTTTAAGTGGAGTATAACATGACACCCTGAGTTTTTATAATTTTTTTATTTTTCTAATAAATTAAATTATTTTATATATTTTATTACACATTATGTAATGTTTATCTTTTATTAAACACAATTAAAATATTATCATGTGTTACACACAACATAAAATTTATCTTGTGTTACATGAGACACCGAGTTTTAGAAAACCATGATATATTATTATTTAAACATGATCATTATAAACTTGCTATTAAACATAGAGGTTTTAATATTACAAAGTAATTTTTAAAATTTATGAATAATGGTTTTATAAAAATAAAACATATGGATAAAAAATTAGTAATTTTTAGAAAAGACTTTATATGTTTCGAAAATAATGTTTTCCCAAAAAATGTTATTATTGCATTTTGTGAAAAAATAATAATTTTTACCATAGTTATGAAATTTATTTACCAAAATAAAATTTATATTTGAATTAAACATGTCAGAATTATCTGGTAGAGAACCTTTTAGATTTTTCTAAAAAGATAAATTTATCAGTGCATAGTGAAAATAATTGCTTTTATTAACAATTGTCATTTTGTTTATAGCTTTTAAAAATTTGAAATTATTTTAAGATAGTTTTAAAATTAAAATTAATTCAAATATATATTTATAAATACAATTTAATACATTTTAATCAATTATATATTGAATTGTGATATTAAAACTTTCTATATGTTTTATAATTTTTCTTTGGAAAACGCATTTTTTCATCACGTCGATAGAATTTAATTTAAATTAAATTATGCCACATAAGTGAATTTAATTTAAAAAATGGATTCCATATTTTTAATCAGAATAATTAAAATTATTTAATAAGTTTATCTTGATTTTTTACCTTAATTAATAGTGAAAAAATAAAAATTAATTACCAGGGTTAGGGTGAAAATGGGTTACTAAGGGTTAAACATAAATGATAAGGGGTAAAATAACCAATAAACTTATCCAAAACCAATTTTATGTCCATATTGGGATATTATCTATTCTATTATCTATAATATTCCATTTAGGATCCTTTTTTCATGAGTAAAATTTGGGTACATCATTTTCTTTTCAAAAATTCCAAATCTATCCTATCCCCCACATATAAAAGCCCACCCCTCTCTAATCTTCATACCACTTCCAAAATACATTAGTACAAAAATATACATAGAAATTACCTTAATTAATCCCTTAATCCCATACTATAATACTTAGTGTGATAAAAAATAACCTACTAATTATTTTGGTGCAACCCTAAGGAGGTTACCCAAAGAAGAGTTATTGTTCTTCAATGAGAATTTTAATATTATTTCTTCTTTGACATCTTAAAAACCTTATGTAACCATTATGATATAATAAAATCCATGTAATTCATATAATAATATGTTATTATGTTAAGTGAATGATATATATCCATCTCATATTCCATAAAATGGGAAACAAAATAGTGGATTGTGTGTACAGCAGCCTACGCCTCGCGAACTAACCTGGTTCATTTTCCATCACTATTTCTAACAGCCTGTTATGTTGATGTATTTAAATAATATATATTATATCTCTAAAATTATTATTATTCCATAATTTTGATATCACATATACCATTTTTACTTTCCATTCTATTGAGAATATGATAACTTCGCTTGTGTTTATGGCTAATAACTGTCTCGCAAAGCGATGTGGTTCATTTTTTATTAACACTTTACACAGATTGTAAAAGGTATAAATTTAATGAATATATTTGAAATTTTTACCTAAAAATACTTATGTAAATATAATATCACATATAACATCTTACCTTCCAGCCTTTCAGAAAACAATTACGTCACTCGTGTGTATGGCGGACTACCGACTCACAAACAGATATGATGTGTTTTTTCATTTATATTTTAATTGGATGGTAATAAGGATGTATTAAATGAATATATATATATATATATTATATGAAATAATTATTATTCTAGAAGTTTTATATATTATTTACCATTCTAACATTCCATTAGTCAAAAAAATAGAAACAGAGTTCGTGAATACTAATGACCTACTATCTCCCTGAATGGTGTAGTCCATTTTTTATCACTAAAATCAATGAATTGCTATAAATACATACTATAAGTTACTAAACAAAGTTAAACTATTTCTAGATCCCTAATCTAATTTTCCACACAACCTCAAGTGATCATCCCTGTATGACAGAGGTTACTGACTAGAAGTAAGGTTCTAAGGGATCCTGTGGGAAGACTATACTTTTTTTCCAGATTTAACTAACATCAGAAAAAAATGACATGGAATTATAATAAATACTAAAAACATCATATAACACATTCCCAAAACGAGGAAGTACCCAAAAACCAATTCATTATAATATACCATGTCACTAGTGTCGAGTTCTGCATGAAAACCTAAAATGAGACATGTTGAAAAAACACCAAATGTGTCATAAAATAAAGTATGGTTCCTTAATCCATGCTCCATATCAAACCCAAAATCAACTATCTATCTTAAGGACTTTATCCTTGTCATATCTTTCAATAATGAACTCTTTGTGGGTACCCGATGGTGGTCTAGGCAATATTTGAGTAAAACTCAGTAGGCCACCACCAACTGTTTCTAAAATAATAACCATTATAATAAAGTGTATGCATGAGTACAAAAAATAATTAAAATAGAAAAATAAATTATGTTCCATTATTTAACAGCATTTAAATAAATTGTTTTTATCCTTAGTTTAATGTTTTACAAATATTCATCAAACCTACTTTGTCCCATGTCGGTCATCTAAACCATGTGTTAAAGAGGGTTATAGTTTGAAAAATGATGGGTATCAATCCAAGTATCCAATAAGGATTCATAATTCCGTGTTCGACCATCCAAAACATGATATGGAATTCCATTTACATACCCTTGGTGTCATAAACATCAGTACTTTCCCTAAAAAATATAATGCATAGGGGCACCTAGTGCATCAGTCCAACCCACCCAATAGAGAGGAGCATTGGTCCAACATCCAACCAACCATTAGTTCACAATTTAAATGGATCGGCATCATTAACCTTTTTATAAAATAAATTTGACACAAGTTCACTATTTCATTTATCAAAATTTAATTGTTCATTAAATTAAATATATTCACATTTCCCTTATTTAGTCCATTTAACACTTAAAGAACCTTTAAATCCATTTATCACCTCATTAAATCAAATTAACCACATGGAAAACCCCTTTATGCATTTCTCACATTAACTCATTTACAAACTATAACTCATTTAACTTATCTAAGTCAATCTAAACACCCATTTATTCTATTCCAATATGATTACCATAATTAAAATTATCTTAGTATCATAAACCCTTCATTTCAACATTTAAAAAAATATTTATCATGTTTAAGGAAATGGGTCACCCCTTGGGTAACCATAGGACAGGTCAACTCAACCTCAAGAAGTCCAAATGGAATCATGAGGGGTTTAACACACCATTTACACACCCAATTTATCATTTTGTACCAAGTATTCAAATTATCTTCATAATGAAAATAACTCACAACAACATATTCATAAATTAAACATGAATACTATAATACATAACTTATAGACTACTTACCTCATTTTATAGATGAGCACTAGCTTAACCATATCCCTTGGTTCAAACTCATACAACATTCAAATTCTAAACATAAAATCTATTATAAAATAAGGTTTTATAGGATTTATAATTAAAAAAATAATTATACAATCCATATTCCATAAAATAGTGTAATTAGGAGTGATATACTCACTTGGTGCATTGATTATCACCTAACGATACTTTAAATGACTCAAAATCAAGGGAGAACGGTCCTTGGAATAAAGGGAAGATCCTGGTTCATTACTCAATTTTTTGGAGATATATAGGGGTATAAAAATGAGTAATTAACCTTATTTACTAAGGAGTAAAATTGTAAATTCAATCTTTTAATGAGGCACTTAGTTTGACTCCACAGTCTCCCAAACTGTGCATCAATCGTATGTCATCCTTAGTGCAAGAGTAGGCATGGGTTTCAAGGTCTCCAAGAGATCCTACATAGTTTGAAAAACCATTTGGAGGTCATGTGTTTGGATTTATCCAAAACCATATGGTATTTAGGATCCCAGTGAATAGTTTGTCAATCATGCACACTCCACATACAGGGTTCATGGTTAAGGAACATGATTAAAACTAATTGTGTGCCAACCATGCACCCTATAAAATATATCCTCTTTTATTCTTTTTTCATTTCCCAAACCCCAAGGAAACCCTTAAGTCCCATCATATCCTTGGGAAAAAATTAATTATCCTTTTTAAATGGAAAAATAAAAAATTAAACAAGGACTTACCTCCTTTAATGGTTAGGATCTTACAACCTCCCCCACCTTATATTTGGTTTTCCTCAACCTTAACTCCCAATAATTTCTAAGTATAAAACAAAATGGTGGGAATAATGGCCCATAATATATGTATCCCTCTCCCAAATCTCCTCCAAAATGCTACCATGACTTTAGAATACTCGAACCAACGACATAGTCCCACACCTCAAAATGTGATCCATAATAAGAACCAGATGCTTCTTAAAGGTCTCATTAGTGTCAAGATCCACATCATCAAAATCAATCCCATGAGAAGTGATAGGGTGATACTACCAAGTAAGTGACACATGAAAAGTATTGTTTATAACACTAAACAATTATTGAAGTACCAATCAGTATAAAACTAGTCATATCCTCTTGACAATCTCAAATGGCCACGCATACATGGGAGCTAACTTGCCCTATTTCAGAATCCAATAATGAACCATTATTGGTGACACCAAAGGAACGCAGGGTCACCCATCATAAAAGTAGGATGTTGATGATGTAAATTAACAAATGACTTCTATCTACTCTGAGCCATATTCATATTCTTCCAAATCAATTAAACTTTCTCTGATGTCTCCTACATGAGACTTGGTCCTAATAACAATGATTCCCCAACTTCCATCCAGCATAATATAGATCTTCATGTACTACCATAGAGTTACTTGTATGGTGATATATGAATATACTCTTGATAATTTATTTTATAAGAAAAATCATTATACTCTAATTGTTTCTCCCAAGATCCTATAAAGTCAAAAACATATTCAATGAACATTTACTCTAGTGCATGAATAGTACATTCTGATTTCCCATTTATCTAGGGATGAAAATCCATACTCAGAAATACCTAAGTACCCAGTACCTTCTGAAAACCTTCCTAGAAGCATGAATTAAAACACAGATAATTTTTTAAATCTATGGTTTGTGGTGACCAATGAAAATTAACTACCACTCGGATATACAAGTCGCATTATCGGTCCATAGTTAAAGCCTCTCAAATCAATAAAAAATGATCTACCATAGTCAAATGATACACAATCACCCAAATTTCATCATTATTATAAGTATTAATCAGGATACATAGCAAAAAAAATACAAATAAACATCATCCCACTTCTATTCTGGGATGGGAAACAGGTGTAACAAACCACCAGGTTGCTAATGCTCAGCCTTCACCAACTGACATGTATAGAATCATGTCATGGAACCTTCAATATCCTCTTTCATTCCTAGACACCAATACTATCTATGTAGATAATGGTACATTTTGGTCAAACTAGGGTGAAATTCCCACTTCAAGGTAATAAATCCATGTATCAAATCTTCCCACATAAAGGCAGGTACAAAAACATGACCACAAATGTGAATAATATCATCCCCATTAGTACTTCAATTAGAATATGGATCCCTATATTTAAAACTATCACTCAAATCCTAAAATTTAAAATCAATATATTTCCTCCTCATAACTTGGTTCAGAATAGAATAATAAATAAATAAGGACATGAGTGTCATGAACTCATGCTCATATTGATCACCTTAATGCATATCAGCAAACAAATACATCATACTCCACTCAGAACTAGACTCCCAAGATACCTGGTTTTATATCTTTCTGCTCAAGGAATCTGCAACACTACTTCATTTATATGATGCATAAGGTAACTCAAAGTCAAATTTTTTCATGTGGTAAACTCATCTCTAGTATTTTAGGTTAAAATTATACTAGTAAAATATCTACTTATGGATTTTATGGTCAATATAAACAACAAAAATATCACAAAAAAGATAATGATGCCAACATTTCAAGTGATAACCCACTATCAACAATTTGAGATCGTGGTTAGGATAGTTCTATTCATGAGGCCCTAAATTTCATGATCCATATTCCATGAATCAATCTCCATGCAACAAAAATTACCCAAGTCCAATATTAGATGAATCACTAATTAATGTATAATCCTTACTCAAATTGGGATAGATAAAGATTAGTGTAGGGTCAAGTGTTTATTCATCTTCTGAAAAGAATTCTCACATGATTCAAAACACTTGAATCTTACACCCTTATGGTCAAGAAAAAAAGTGGTACTTCCATGTGGGAAATTTCTTCGATGAACCATTGATAATATCCTAAAAACCCATAAAGATTCAGATATTAAAAGAATATTAGGTTTCTCCCAAGATAAACTTCTTGAAACTTCTCTAGGTATAATGAAACACCATTCCCCAAGTTTATGTGACTTGATAAATGTACCTTTTCGATCCTAAAATAACTCATAGGTATCTCATTTTATAGATTATTCTCTCATAGTATACTTAATATGATTTAAATATGGGTGGAAAGATCATCATGAGTCTGGGAGTACAGTAAGACATCATCTAAAAAAACAAAAACAAAAATTTCCATGTAAGGGTGAAATATTTTCTTCATACAATCTATAAACACTGGATGGGTGTTTTTCAACCCAAAAGGAATTATGAAAAACTCATAAAAACCATACCAACTCCTAAAAGTAGTATGTAATATATAAGATGGTCTCACCCATATATGGCGATACCTTGAACTTAGATCAATTTTGGAAAAAACTCGACCAACCTTCAGATGGTCGAAAAGTTCATTGATGTGCAAAAGAGGATGTTAGTTCATAACCATTATCCAATTCAATATATGATAATCAACACACAACTACAACATTCCATCATCATTCTAAGTAAATAAGACTAGAGATCCCCATGGTGTAATACTCATATGAATAAACCCTTTATTATCTAATTCCTACAACTATGTTTTGAGTTCCAAAATCTCTATCGGTTCTATTAAATTTGGTAGAATAGAAATTAGATCAGATCTAGGAATTAGATCAGTAAATAACTAAACCTCTATCTCAGGTGGAAGTCTTGAAAAGTCCTCAGGAAATATAATCGAAAACTGATCCCCCATAGGAGTAATGAAATTATTATCAACTCCCTTATAATCTAGAAAAGGACATACAATCTGGGCTGTGATCTGACCCAGTTTTAGAATAACTAGACCTGCACAGCCTACCAAAACATTATATTCCCCAATATTGACATAATTTTTACTTTTAGGATATATGAAACTCATTATTTGATAGTAACAATTAATGTGAGACTGGTACATAACCAACCATTCCATCTCTAGTATCATGTCAAAACCTATAATTTCATAAACATAAAATTTTTGAAGGAGACAGAACCCACCAACATGAAAGGAAAAATCCTTGTATTATTTAATACATTATGCTCATACTTCTAATTAGTATAAATTGAAATAATCCCACAAATATATTCCATTATTTTCCCCAAAAATTAAGAAACAAAGAATATATAGAATAATGGGAGGTCCTAATATCAAATAAATAACTAGAAAGTGTGTAATATTCAAGAATCGTATCTTAAACATTCAATGGTCTAGCCTCACCACTGCCAAGTGGAGACTAAACTCTATGAATCTGACATACCCCTAAAACCTTGGCTCTAGTCTATGTTC
The DNA here is from genome assembly GCA_963277665.1 of Viscum album. Lineage (NCBI taxonomy): Eukaryota > Viridiplantae > Streptophyta > Magnoliopsida > Santalales > Viscaceae > Viscum > Viscum album. The sequence continues at coordinate 1,810,776,174 of OY728129.1, read as the reverse complement.
CTGGTGGTATACTACCCTACTTATACAGATGATCTTGTCCTGAAGAACCATTTCTCCACCTCTAATTGTATGGTTAGTGGGAATCCAACTGCATAACTTATATGGGGTATCATACCCCCTTCTCGCACTCTATACAGGTCTAGATCCTCCACCACTACTCACCTGATATGGGTTCCTATATAACCTCTATATAAAACCCATACTAATATATACTAATCATTCCACTAGTGGTTGAGTAATATTACCTCTCATGTGGACCAATATTCCATACTAATATCATAATACTGAACTACCCCAGAGATACATTTCCTCTTGCCTGGATATATTTCCCACCTCTACTCTAGTGGAAATTCTGATAATGTCACTTCCTACTATCAGAAGACATTCCACTAGATTGTACAAATAAAAATATTTTTTAACCACTATAGTCTTCCTTTAGGATCCCTTAAAATATAAGAGTCTGATCCACTACCTCTGAAAACCTCATCAAATACAAGATATGTACCTAGGACATGATCTAATATAAAATTCCATCCTGAAAATGACTATCCATATCCACCTTATCCCCTGTAAATGTTATAGAAAAATAATTAAAATCTCTTAAAGGCCTATAATAATCCATCATTGTAATACTTCCCTGAGTCAAGTTCATAAACTCTTCATCTTTACTCTTACTCAAGGTCTTGGGGTAAAAGTGCACCGGGAACATCTCTTGGAAACCCTTCTATGCCATTCCCTCCACCTGTTCATCCCGAGCCTATATATCTCACAAACTCTTCGCTGGTCCTTATAATATATAATTTTTTTTTTAAATCTTTTCTCAGATGGTTCTCTATGTGTTCTATAATTTTTAGGATGGGTTCAGTCCATAACATGGCTTCCTCGGGTCCAACCTCTTTGGCAGTCATTAAAGGGTTCTGAAGTTGAAACTCTTTAGTCATGGAAAACATATTTTTCGTATCCTTCCCTAGGTCTCACTAGATAAACTACATAAAATGATAAATTTTCCAAAGGAAATGGTCTTACCATCTATTATTTGGAACCAATAGGGGGTATTTCCCCACTACTAAAGGTGAATTTTTAGTGATTCCCTCTTATCTCTCAACCATAAGGTGTTGTCAAGGTTGAATCTCTCTAAAATTCCAAGCACACATCTCAAAACTCTTAACCTATGTAGCACCTCAATATTTTATGATATTTCCCTTCTTATATTTAACATATTTTATATCATACGCTACATTAAACCCCGCGTTTAAACGAACCATGATATACTACTAAATATTAATATAAATGTTGGTGTAGGGATGTGACCATTATAAATTGTAATCTAGAAATTATAATAATAACCTCACCTATGAAATTATAAATAAAATCTCGGTATCTCATAAATGAAAATATAGTATATATTTATATCATGTGATAAGTAAATAAATAGTTTCAAAATTATAAATTAAGTTTTGGATTTTTTGCGAAGCGTAAATGTTTATTTACAATTTTATAATTAATATAATGATTTGAAATAAAATTTATTTTCATAAAATATATTCGTAAATTAATATTTTTTTCTTTATAAGTATAATATAATTTTATGAGATAGTAATTAATTTTTGAAATTATCGTAAAAGTGGTTAAAATATTAAAATCAGTATTTTTTTAATAAATAATGATCTTTTTTAAAAATTAAATTTCTCATATTTTGAAAATTATTTTCTTAAAATTGAGCCAATTTTTTAATTCTAAACATCAAAAAAATTTAGGGTGAGTTCTTTGGATTTTTCTAAAATCGTTGAATTTTTATTGAATAGAGAAATATGGTAATTTATAATATTTAAGATTATAAGTAAATAATAGGATTTTTGATCCATGGTAGAGTCATGGATGATGTAGGTGGAAATTATCTTGATCTAAAATTCTTTAGTTAATAGATTTAGTTACAAGAATCAATATTATTGATAGTCTTGAGCCAAATTAATAAACTAATGAATAAAAAAACACCCTTCTCTTCCACTATAAATACCACCCCCACCACCCCTTCCCCTAATAACTTACCAAAAATGGATATTTTTTATATTATACCCAATTAATTTCAAAAAACCCTTCTCCAATTTTTTTTCTTACTGGTATCACAAAAAAAACCAATCTCATGTTCCTTAAGAAGGTTATCAAGGTGACGATATACAAGAGGTAAAATCCACTTTTATTTTCTTTTAATTTATTTTACTTTATTTTATTTTCTTATCCTTTACATATCTACTCTTTCCGAAAATTCATGATAACCATATTTTTTTATATATACTGGAAATTTATTGTGTTAATGGAATATCCATCATCAACCCCCTTCTCCTCTCCCTTTTATTCTAAAAATGAATACACCATCTGTGATGTGTCGATTTACCACCATTGTAGATGATGTGTTTTTTTCCATTACCACCTTCAAGGTTTTTCATAAAACCATTATTACGGTTAAATCAGATTGTATTATACATATTGTAATATATAAAATGTTTTGGAACCAATATATAAAAATGATATTAATTAAAATGATACAAGTTCGTGATGGTCGTAAAAACCGCCAAAATAAATTAAATCATTTTCATTATCATTTTATCGAATTAATTATTATAATACCATATAATAAAATTATACATAAGATAAATTAAACTTATTTAATTTCATTAATGACATATAATTTTAATATTGGAGTACTATTCCCATTTTACATGAATTTCCATACTTGTATACAAGCAAACCAATCATGAAAATCCAAGAAAACAAACAGTCCTAGAATAAAGAAATTGAATCTTCTAACTAATAAAAAAGTAAATAAATGAACTTAATAAAATTATAATAAATCAAATATATATTAAATAGGTTCTAAATTAATTAATTAATTAATCTAATTGGATTATTCATTACCATTGGGCAATTATTTCTATCTCTTTACACAAATATAATTCTTAATTATTCTTATGTACTCCTAAAATAATTTTGTATGTTCCAAACATATTTAACTATCTCAATTATTAATTATTTGATGGGGAAATACATATTTTATAGGGTTCCGTTCACGAATTCTTCTCGATAAGAAAACTTGATAAAAGGGAACTTCCCAATTTCTTACCCATTTTCAAGTTTACTACATGATCTGTTTTAAGACACCAATATTTTTGTAAATTGACAATTTTTATCATGAAAAACTATGTTAGTTCATTTTTGGTTTTATGACCACAATAATTTTTTTCTATTATTTAAAAATTCACTTTTTGAGTAAGTGATAACCATATATAAAGATCCCAAAACCACTACACACCAAATTCAAATTTCAAAAATTCCACATTCAAATTTCAGAAGGAAGGATTCAAAAGTACTAAAAAGTCCACCTCGATCTATGAGTTAACCCACCTCGACCCACGAATGAACTATCATCCATCATGACCTCGAAAAAAGAGATTTGGAAATGTCGCTATATCCGCCATCAGTGACATCAAAATCGCTGTTCTTACCACCAGAGAAGAAACTCGCCACCCTCTACGTTGACTAGACCGTCGCCGTCATCAACTTCCTAATATTACACCAGTCGTTGGAAATCTCCATAGACCTTCGTAACCACCGTAAAACGACAACACCATGTTGATGCAAACCCGAAACACCCAAGACACCAATACATTTTCAACTCACTCCAACGAAATGAAAAAATAAATAAGCCTTAACCAGAAACAGCATAGTCGTGAACCATTGATAGCTTCCTCCATAACCAAAAAAGACCAAATTCATAATAAAAACACCAACATAAACTTCATTGCGAAGGTCTCGAGTAGATCAACTGCCATAGAAAAGGAATCACACAAAACATCACTAAAAACAGAAGCATACCACGCGAGGGGGACAGTCATCTGCCAAACCCCACCTCCCAAAACCTTTGAGGAACCACCGCTTCAGATTCGCCTGAGAGAGAAGCAGAGGGCCTTGAGGTCAGGGTAGGGATAAGAGCAGTCGAGGTCTCTGAATGACTGCAGCATGGAGAGAATGACACCAGAAGCCAAAACCAAGGTCGATACGAATCAGAAGTGCCTAAATAATGATGACTGTCGAACCCCTTAACCCAAAATCCATATGTTACCACCACTCCAAATCTGACCTGGAGAGGAGAGGTGGAACGCGAGATCAGGGTAGGGATGTAGCAGTCGGAGGCTTCAACAGCGACTGACTTTGGCAGGATCAAATAATTCACCTCGTAAGATTAACACCAAGAAATCTGCACCATCAAAAAGGAGAAAAAGGCTAACATCAATCGAAATAAAGGGCTACAGAGGAGAGAGGAGACTGAAGAAACCAGTAGTGGAGAAGAAATAATGAAAAGGAAGTGGTGCTTAGGTGTGCCGCTGACCCCAAGCAAAGGGTTTCATGGGGAAACCCTAGACGGGTTGAGAATGAGTGGGGGAGAGCCAGGAGATAAGGTTGTCATCCATTTTTGGTTTTATCAAAACAATTATTCCTATGTATTTATTAAAGAATATTTTATATTTTCCCTTAAATCACACTAAAGTGGCTCATTTCTAAAAGTCTCTTAAACACTCTTTTTAAATTTTTTCACTTCAATTGGAAATAATTTAACATTATATATGTATATTTTTTCCTTATTAATTTCCATGTATGATTCGAATCCATTCTTGTATGGACACCATTATGATATGCCCATTCGTTATTCCTTATGACATGATTCTGATACCCATTTATTTCCATGGGAAACCCTTATATTAATTTCTTATTCTTAATTGAGGTTAATATCTTATGATACCATATAACATATTTATTTAATGGTTTATGATCATTTTTATTGAGGATGTATTACCTTGATACCATTATCCATATTACTCTGGTTAGTTTATGATTATGTTTACTAATTAGGAAAATTATTTACATTTCATATACTAGTTTCAATATTAATGAATATGTTGATTATGTTTTACACTATCCATATGAATAATGTATTAGACTTAGTAAGTGTCGAGTGGGGGATATTATATCCCCTCGATGAATTGGTAGGTATCAAGAGACTAAATAGACTAGGTTTTGTCTGAGGCATTACCATTTAATGTATACTTCTTGGTCGAGTCCTTGATGGTAAGTTTCTGATGTTTTGTGTTATGCATTCCCTCATTATGGGAATATTTGTTTATAATCCATTTTATGGTTTGACTAGTATAATATCAGTGGTTAAGTATCACCCTCATGTGATTATTTATATTTCTTTATTTGATAAGCTTTTATTCCTTCTATAATATGATCAAGTGTTTGTTTTAATTCAGTTTTTTTTAGTTATTCGGATTGAATTATTATTCATATCTATTTATGATAGCTTCTACTTTATTTCCTACCCTTACTGGGAATCTAATATCAGCCCTTTCTTATGTTTTATTTTTTCCAAAGATACCAAGATATATACTATGTTTAACATGCAGGGATAATATAGGAGAATAGGTATATTTCCAAAAGAGTTTCTATGTTGTATTTAATTTCAATTTGTAATATAACAATTATATTTTATATGGATTTACAAAGATAAAAAACTATTGATTCATTTGGGATGTGAATGCTTGGTCATAGTACTAATGTAATAAATTAAGGAACTAGATCTGGGTTATTGGGGTTGGGGTGTTTATAGTTGGTATTAGAGAAATTTTAGTAGAAACTTTGGAAACTAGATTTATGAAAACATAGATTATGGAAATATGACCCTATAAATTACTTATAGAATATTCCTAAAGTAACCAATATTATGATTTATATATTAGTTATACATATATTTTCTTGTTACATTAAGTGTTTTACTATTTTTAGATTATATATTATGTTTCATAATGTTGTGATATAATCTAGTGTATGTTATTGTTTAGAAATGGTGCCAAGTGGGTGGAATGGAAACTATATCAATGCATGTATTCCATGATGTTTTTTCCCTCCTATGAAATAAAATGATACTAGATATAGATATATAATTTTAACTTAACAAATTATAACTATAATAGTAAAACTAACTTAGGATATGAGAAATAACCTTACTCACATGGATCAACCAAATCCACAGCGTGGTGTAACAATGTTAGACTGCTTCATGCAACAATAACCTTCATCATTAAATGTGAATACAAACCCATTTGTTGCTGAGAAATAGATAATTTCCTTAGAGAATATATTTATTTCTTTGGGAAGTAATAAAAGGGAGAAGGTTATAACGGAAGTTTATCATCTCTCGAGATATACACATCAATGGTTGTAATTAATTCAAAATAAAAAGGAGGAAGAAATTAAAAATATGGAATATAATTATTTTAATGAAATTTTCCTAAAAAATATTTCCCTTGTGAATAATGAGAAAATATAAAGAGGAAATTCTTGGGTCTGAGATTGAAAGAGGGTGAAAATTTGCTACGTATGAATCCAACATTAAAAGGTTTTCAAGTCATGTGGTGGACTATATATTTAATCCAATGAAAAATTTTGACCATTTTTTTATGGTCTCAAGCCAATTCTATATGTTCACTAATCTCCAAAAAAATTACATCATATGAGTATATAGTATCATGTTCCATCAATATGGGAAAATAAGTTTCCAGGCCATATGGCTTCGAAGGGAAGCAAGATAAGAAGACGAATTTTGAGTAATCCATAAAAGAAAATAAGTTAAAAGGTGATAAGGTAAGAATATAATTTCAAACATACAATAAATTTTGAAAGAAGCATCATGGAACATGACTATAGGTAATTGTATTTTTTTGTAAGAGTGGAGAAAAAGGTCACTAGGACCATGATTTCAAGGGAAAGAAAGAAGTCAGGAATGTAAATTGATTTAGCTATAATGATATGGGACACTATGGAGATGTATTTCCTAGACATCAAGGGAGTATGCCCCAGAAAAGTCCAAGGGAACAAGGCTATTATTTTTATGTCACAACAACTGAGGTTGAATTTTATAAGGATGTTTTGGAAAGTACATCAATCGTATCTAAAAATTTAGCAAAAGATTTTTTTTTTATTTTGGATCATCTCATTCTTTTCTATCTTCCTAGCTTTCTATAAACATTAGATATTTAGCATTCAGATTAACAAGGTATTTTTCAGTAAAAACTTCTATTGGAAACCATATTGCAAAAAATATGTGTCAAGTAGTTCCTATTATGAAACATAAATGTTCTAAAAAGGTTGACTTTATTATCATAACTATGGTTAATTTTAATATAATCCTTTGTATGGATTGGATTTAGAAATATAATGAAAAAATTTATTAAAAAGATAAGGAAATTATTATTTGCGATGAATATATGGGATTTCTCATATTTAGAGGGGATACATCATCATCTGATTCATATCTATATCCACCTCCAATAGCTCTTATAAATGAACTTCTTGGAGAATAAGTGTAGATAAAACCTACTAAAGAAAAAGGTGATCCTAAAATTGAGGATATAAATATTTTACAAGTATACATTAATGTATTTCCAAGGTATTTAGCTAGACATCATCCAGATAGGGAAATTGAGTTTTCTATTGATTTAATCCCTTGTAAAAGACCTATTTCACACTCTCTATAGAATGGACATAGTGGATTTAATAGTATTAAATAAGCAACTAAAGTAATTTAGTGAAAATTGATTTAGGCTCCCTAATATTTCTCTTTGGGGAGCTCCTTCTCTTTTCATTAAGAAGAAATATAAATCTATGAGGTTTTACATTGACTATATGGAGATCAATGCTATTATGATAAAGGACAGGAATCTGCTAACTTGCATTGATTACATATTTAACTAACTTTATGGAGTTAAATCTTTTTTAAAGATTGATCCTCATTATGGATAAAATTAATTGTGTATTACAGAGGATGATATTCCAAAGACATTTTTTCAAATAAGGTATGGACATTAAGAATTTACAATAATTCCATCTCGGCTGACTAATGCACCCACTATTTTTATAGAACTAATGAGAAGAGTATTCAAGGAATATCTTGATAATTTTTTATGGTATTTATTAATGATATCTTGGTGTACTCTATAATCTATGAGGATAATGAGAACTACTTTCTTATTGTTCTGGAGACTCTCATAAGAAAAGATTTATATGGGATGTTTAGAAAGTGTGAATTACGACTTCAAATACTTTCTTTTCTTGGCCATACTGTCTCTATGGATGGAATCCAAATTGATCCTTCAAAGACAAAGGTAGTCCAAGAATGGCCTGCAGCAATGAACATAACCAAGGTACATAGTTTCATAGGTTTAGTAGGTTAATATGGGCATTTAATTCAAAACAAATCTTGAATAGCTAACCCGTTAAACAATATTGTTCTTAAAGGTGATAAGTTTATTTAGAAAAGGAATGTGAAGAATGGTTTGAGGAATATAATAAGAGATTAGTGAATGCTTTGATTTTGACTCTACCGTCAGGAAATGGTGGATTTGTAATTTATAATGACTCATTGAAGAAAATATGTGGAAGTGTCCTTATGCAGAATGATAGAGTTATTTCCTATTCATCAAGGTTGTTAAAAACTCAAAAATAAAACTATACAACTCATGATCTTGATTTAGCAGCTATAATATTTTATCTGAAGATATAGAGACACTATCTCTATGGTTAAATATGTGATATGAATATATATCACAAGAGTTTGAAATATGTCTTCTCATTGAAATAACTAAACATGAGGCAATGGTGTTGGCTTGATCTACTCAAGGATTATGATTGTTCAATACACCACCACCTTGGTAAGCAAAATAGGGTAGCAGATGCATTTGGTAAGAAAGAATAGGGAGTTCTAAAACAAATGAAAACTGATAGGGATCATGTGTAGATGGATATAGTAAATATGGATATGGGAATTATCAAGGAATGAAAAACATCACTACTTTTTCAAATTATTGTCAAACCATGTTTTTTAAAAAAGACAAAAATTTATTAGTCTGATGATGAGAATTTTAGAAAGGAAATTAAAGCTCTGAATGATGGGAAATTGGTACACTTTGTATATGAAAATAGAATCATGAACTTTGGGAAGAGGATTTGTGTTCCCTCTATACATGAGCTAAAAATGGAATTATTGGATGATTCTCATAGATTAAATTTATCTATACAACCTGGTTGCAATAAGATTTACATAGGTTTCAAGGGACATTTTTTGTGGGATAATAGTCAAAATTTTATGATTGTATATCAAGGTGTTTAGTTTGTCAATAGGTGAAGGATGAAAGATAACATCCTAGAGGAGTGTTACAACCTATACCTATTCCTACATAGAAATGGGATGACATTACAATTTATTTTGTCACTATATTTACAAATACCCCATAAAAGAATAATGCAATATGGTTAATTGTTGATCAACTTACCAAATATGAACATTTCCTTGCTATAAGGGAGGATTTGACTTGGAGTTCCCTGGAGGACTCTATATTAATGAAGTTGTGAGACTTTATAGAGAACCTCTTTGAATTTTTTCTAATCATGATCCATGATTTACATCAAAATTATGGAAAAGTATTTAAAAATATTTGGATATTGAGATTCATTTGAGTACTGCTTATCACCCGCAAACCGATGGATAATCTGAAATGCTGATCCAAACTTTTGAAGATATGTTGAGATCATTATCACATGACTTTCAAGGTATGTGGAATCAGTATTTACCATTGCTAATGTTTTCCTAAAATAATATTTTCCATTTAAGTATTCAAATAGAACCGTATGAAACATTATGTAAAAAGTGATTTCGTACACCAACTTGTTAGGGTGAATTTGGTAAAAGGAAGCTTGAAGGACAGGAAATTCTATAGGAAACAACATAAAAAGTAAAGACTATTCAAACCCATATCAAAGAATCTCTAAGTAGGAAAAACAGTTATGATGACAACCAGAGAGAGGATTTGGAGTTTCAAGTGGGTGATCATGTAGTTCTAAAAATATATCCACATAAGGCTTTCATGAGGTTTGGTAAGAAAGGGAAAATGAGCCCTAGGTACACCAACCTTTTCAAATTCTAGAGATAATTTGAGCTATTGCTTATCATTGGTAAATTCCACAAATCCTTTCAAAATTACATGATGTGTCCCACATATCATTGTTAAGGAAGTACATTCCAGACCTAATGCATGTTCTCACTTTTTAAGGAATATAATTGGAACTTCATTTATATTATTTTGAAGATATTATACAGATTATAGACACTAGAGAGTTGGTGTTTAGGAATCATTTGACTCTGATAGTAAAGATGCTTTAGAAAAATGGTAAAATTAAAAAGGCAAGGGGGGAGCCATAGGAAATTATGATGAAGAAATACCCAAATATTATTATGATGTGACATTATATAAATTTCAAGGAAGAATTTTTTTTATGGAGGGGATAATGTAACACCCCCAATAAATTATTATGTTTCTCTTTTTAAATTTAAAATCTTTGATAGTTTATGTTTCATGAAACACTCAACTTAAATGAACCATGTCATACTATTAAATATAAATATAAACATTGGAATAGTAATTTGACCATTATAAATTATAATATAGACATTAGAATAGTAACCTCACCTATGAAAGTATAAATACAATTTAGGTATCTCATAAATTAAAATATCATATATTTATGTCACGGAATAAGTATTTAAATGTTTTAAAAATGATAAATTTAGTGTTGGTATATTTTTCAAGTGTAAATGTTTATTTACAATTTTATAATTAATATAATGATTCAAAATAAAATTTAATTTTATTAAATATATTCATAAATTAATATTTTATTTCATTATAATTATAATATAATTTTATGAGACCATAATTAATTTTTCAAAAGTGTCATAAAATCGGTTATAATATTAAAATCTGTATTTTTCAAATAAATGATGATTTTATTTAAAAATAAAATTTGTCATATTTAGAAATTTATTTTTATAAAATGTTATCCATTTTTGAAATCTAAACATAAAAAAATTATTATGGTGAATTTTTATGATTTCTCTAAAATAGTTGAATTTCTAGTGAATAGTGTAATGTGGTAATTTATGGTGTTTAACATTATAAATTAATAAATGAATTTTGGAGTAATGGTTTAGTCATGGATGATGTAAGTGGAAATTATATTTAACTCACATGAACTAGTTACTTTATTTGATCATAATATCAATACTATTAATAGTCTTGAGCCAAAAATAATAAACTAATGAATAAAATAATCAAAAAAATTGTCTCATCCACAATGAATACCACTCCTCACCACTCCTTCACCTCACACCTTCTAATATTTGGGGATTGCTTATATTATTCCCAATTCCTATCCCAAACATCTTCCCCATGTCTTTTTTCTAGAATGTCTCATAAAAAGTCCAATCCCAAGTGCCTTAAGGAGGTTCTCAAGGCCACACTATACAAGAGGTTAAATCCTCATTCGCTTTCTTTTAATTTCTTTTCTTTTCTTATCATCTCCTAACCTCCTCTTTTATAAATTTCATGATAATTTCAGTATATTATATATACTTAAATTTTATTATTTTAATCTAATATCCATCATCAAACCCATTTTCTACTCCTTTTTATTCTAAAAATGAAAACATCGTCTGTGATGTATCAATTTACCGCTATCATGGATGGAGCTTTTTCATTTTCTAGTGATGCCTTCAAGGCTAGCCATAAAACCATTATTATGGTTATATAGTATTTTATTATTCAAATTATAATTTATATAATGTTATATAACAAAAAAATAAATATTATATTAAATAATGTGATATAAGTTCATGATGGTCTTAAAAACTGCCAAAATAAATTAAATAATTTTCATTAACATTTAATCTAATGAATAATTATCATACCATATAAAAATGATATATAAGATAATTTAAAATTATATAATTTCATTATTAACATATAATTTCAATTATGGATATATATTACCATTTTTGATGAACTTCCATACTTGTATACAAGCGAACAATTCATGAAAACCCAAAAAAAACACACTCTTGTAAAGATGAAAAAGAATATTATAAATCATTAAAAAGGTCATAAATGAACTTCATAAAATTATAATAAATCAAATATATGTTGAATATTTTATGAATTAATTAATTAATGAATCTAATTTTGTTATCCAGAATATTAAGTACAAGTGGAAAACACTTTCAGACATAAGGTAAGGAATTCTCTCTAAACCTCCAAATTATATTTGGGTTTTTCTTTATATTTATACCCAAATGTGATTCTTAATTATTATTATATACCCCTCCTAAAATATTTTTGTATGTTTAAAAATAATATACCTAGATAAAGTTTTATTTATTTGATGTATAAATACATGTTTTATATGGTTCCCTTCTCAAATTTCTCCTAATAAGAAAACTAATTAAAGGGAACCTCCCAATTTCTTACTCATATTCAACTAAACTTCATAATCTATTTTAATCCAACAATTGTTTTATAAATTCACTATATTTATCATGAAAAAATATCTTAGTTAATTTATGTTTTTATGCAAATTATTATGCCTATGTCCTTTTTAAAGACCCTTTTATATTTTTCCCTTAAATTGAACTAAAGTGGCACCTTTCTAAAAGTTTATTAAACACTCTTTTTACATGTTTTCACATAAATTAGAAATACTTTATCATTATATATGACTATTTTAACTTACGAATATCTATGTATTATTTAAATCCATTCTTTTATTTACATATTTTTTATACGACCATTGGTTATGCCTTATGACATGATTATGATACACATTTCTTTTCATGGGTAACCCATATATTAATTTCATATAATTAATTGAGGTTGATATATTATGATAACATCTAAAATATTTTATTGAATGGTTTATGATAATTTTTACTGGGAGTGTACTATCTTGATACCATTCACTATATTACCCTGGAAAGTTTATGATTATGTTTACTGATTGGGAAAATTATTTACATTTCTCATGGAATTTTCAATATAAATTTATGTGTTGATTATGTTTCACCTGTTTCATATGAGGATTGAATTAGACTTAGTAAGTGTCAAGAAGGGCCCTCTATAGCCCCTCAATGCATCAATAGGTCTCATGAGACAAACTAGATTGGGGTTTAGTCGATGCCTTACCCATTTATATAGAATTCTTGGATGAGGCCTTCATGGTATGTTTATGATGTCCCGCATTTTGCATTCCCATTTTATGATAATATTTATTGGTAATAGATTTGGTGGATATACTGTTATAATATCCATGGTTATGTATCATTCTAATGTGATTATTTATATGGTGTAATTTTATCATCATTTATTCCTAGTATATTATTCTCAAGTTATATTTTAATGGATTATGTTGTTAGTTATTCACATTGCCTTATTGTTTATGTCTATTTATGATAGCTTCCACTATATTTCATACCCTTAATTAAAATATAAGATCACTCCTTTCTTATGTTTTATTTCTCCTCGGTATTCCAAGATGTATATTATATTTTTCATGCATGGATAATCTAGGAGAATTTGAATAATTACAAAATAGTTTATATATTGTATTTCATTTCAAGATGTAATGTAACAATTATGTTTGTATCTGGTTTTCCAAATTAACTAAACTATTTAGTCCTTTTGGATATGGTCACTTGTTTAGAGTACTAATATAATAAACTAAGGCATCAGTTATGAGCTATTGGGGTCTGGGTCTTTACCACTTACAGTCTTCACATTTACACAAAATAGGACTCATATACAGTTATAACAAATTACCCCACATACACTATCCCAATAGTTACAAACACTACACTATTAATACCCCTCAACAATTCATAACATCAATGGAGGTAAAAATATGTTAAATCAAACTTATAAAATAACAAACATTTAATTAATCACCCTTTTAACCATTTCACTTTCAACAACTTAAATCATTCTCAATTAGGAACCATTTTCATCATTCCAGTTTCAAAACTTCACAATTAAACCCACTTACAACTTTTCATTATTCACTATTCATTAGAAATTTCTATTTTAAAACCTTTTAAATTTAAACACATGAACCATTTTCATTAGATAAATTATTTTTTAAAACCTCAATAGAGACCAAATTCATTTTTAAATCCCATAACACAACCAACCCCATCTTTTCATGTGTTCCTAACATGATGTATGTCACATATTACCATAGTTTATTAAAATTATAGATTCATACAGAAACTTTAGGGAATTATAATCTAAGAATAAGGTCTTGAAAAATAATAACATCACACTACATGTGGATCACCCATGGTAAAATAATGTAAAGCTATAATGAGAAAAAATCAAGAACAATAATCCCACCCTGGGTACTTGGTTTTTCCCCCAAACATAGGTTATCTACTCCCAAGTATGAGATCATTACAAAGGCCCAAAAAATCATAATATCCCATATACCATTCCCAAATAGTAAATAAATCAAAAAAGATAAAACCATTATGATGCCACTTTTTAACATCATGACCTGGGTTCCACTAAGTACGGTTCCTGAGCTGGTTCTCTACATGACCTCAAGTGAACCTACCCATATTACAAATCCAACTGACAACCAATGAGGTTATAATGGGTCTTTTGGGAAGAATACACTCTATTTATTAGAGTAAACCAACAACATAAATCAAAATAAACATTGATATGTGATATTTAGTGGGACAGGAATCTAGATGGAGATCAGTGCACAAGTCAAGCCTAATAGGGGATCTTGAAGGATAGGTTATAGGTGACGCCAAGAAGCCCCCCTCTCAAGCTGTTATTGGTAAAGCTGGAATTTTTTATAACAGTTCTTAGAAACATTTTTCGGTTCTTGGAGATGGTGAACCTCCCCCACCTGAAGAAGGGATTGTTATGAAGGATGGTTATGAAGATGATCATCGTCCTTAAGGTAAGATGTATGAAATAGGTGTGGATATCGATTCCACCTCTGAATCATAGTCCTCGGAGCCCAAGGAATCGGAGATTGCAGAAGAGTTCCTTAGATCCTCTTCAAAGAAAGGAAAGAATACCCTAATGGTTTCATATGGATTTATTCAGCATATGCGGAGGCCGTAGAGATGGAAGGACTGCTCCAATCTTCCTAGCCCTCCTGTTACAAGGTCTTCAAGAAAAGGTAAACCCCCCAAGTGAGTTTGAAAGTAGCTGCTGAAAACCTAAAGAATAAGTGAAAGGAGTCCATTATACATGGGAAGCCAAAATCTGATGAGACAACTATTACATGAGCATAGGAACCATCTTCCCATGGTTTAGTGAATTTTTATAAGGAGGCTAATGAATATGAAAACACCCAAGAGCTTCTCATGCACTCGAATGAAGAAATATTAGAGGAGTCTTTATTGATCAAGATATCAAAGGAGGATTCACACAGAATGTTTGAAAGACCGTTGAGAGTTGATTTGAATAAAAAAAGCCCCATGGATTGACAAATAGAATAGTATATTGACATGTGGTTTCAATGAGGAGAAAACAAGCCTGTAGGAGCATGTGCAGACTTGGGACAAAATGGATTCTCACCTCAAGAATCTTATTAAATACAATCCGAAAATAGAGGCTACCTTCATTGAATGGTGACTTATTAAGGTTGAAAATTCTAATTACTTTAATTTTTCTTGGAATGGATTTATAATTTCTTATGATGTCTAATTATTTTCTGTATTTTGAACATTGTTGGTTTCCTACTTTTTCTTTAAAAGTGCTTCTGAAATAAAATAAAAAATTATTTTTGGTATGTAAAATAAGTCACATTGAAAATTCTCAAAAACATGTCTCAACATCAATTCTGGTTCCCTCATCCATAATCTATCCCAATATTGAAATCAACCATCTAGTATAGGGCCTTTTACTTTGATTTATCCTGTAATCATGAAGTTATCTTAGGTACTCGATGATGAAATGATATGGGTGTGACTACATCTCAGTAGGCCACCACCAATGGTGTCTACAAAAATTTCCGATCTAATATTGTGTATATAAGAGTACAGAAAAAAATGAAAAAAAATAAACTTGGTTCCATAATTTAAAATTATTTAAATAAATCACTTTTGGTCTTAGTTTTATGTTTTAAACATATTCATAAATCCTACTTTATCCCATATTGATCATTAGAATAATGTGTGAAAGGGGCCATGAGTTGAAAAATAAGGAGAATCAGTGTAGGTATCCATCTAGGATTTAGGACTCCATGTCCAAACATAAAATCCATGATATGGAATACCATGTCCATTCCCTTAGAGCTAGAAAAATCATTACATTCTCAAAAAAACTACTATGCATAGGGGAACCTAGAGCATTACTATGGCCCGTCCAAGGGAGATGAGCATAAGTCCAATATCCCACCAACCATTATTTCAAATTTTCAAAGGATCAACATAATTAATATTTTTATCAAAAAAATATAACATATGTACACCATTTCATTAACAACAATTCCATATTTCATTACATTCAAAATATTCAAGTTTACCATATTTAGGATATTTTACCCTTAAAGAACCATTATAACCATTTATCACCCCCTTTAAGCTAATTAACTACATGAAAAATCTCATTTATTCATTTCTCATATTTAAACATTTACAAAAAAACAACTCATTTAAATTGTTTGATTCAATAAAAACACCACTTTATTCCATTAAAATGTTCTTACCACAATTAAAATTGTTTTAATATTATAAAAAATTTATTTTACCATTTAAAGAAAATATCATGTTCAAGGAAGTGGTGAAGCTCTTTAGTGACCATAGGCCGTGTCTAATCAACCTTAATGTGTCCAATAAGAATCTTCAAGGGTTGAAAACCCCATTTAAACACCAAATTTATCATTTGATATTATGTATTCAAATGGAAGCACAACAAAATAGAGGAATAAATACATTCACATAAATTAACCATCATGAATATGTGACATAACATGCATAAAACATACCTAATGTTCATTGAAGAATGATCTATTCACCATAAATTAAATGTAATGAGATCCCTAATTCTTAGTTCTAGGTTATTATCAATTAATCTTCATATAAACTCTATTAGTCATGAAAAATTGTGATAAAAACAATTTTTGGCTATTCCCAATAGGTGATTCCACTAAAACCAAAACTTTAAAGTCATATCAAAGTGGTCATAAAATAATTTATAATTATTTATTATTCATTGATCAATAATACGAAATTGTTGTTAGTTTTTTCTTTTAGTTTATCCGTTCTTTAATTTGAAGTTTAATTAATATGTTTTTGGAATATTAATATGATTCATTCAATTTTCATGTCATATTAAACATATTATGAGAAGATGAAAAATAATTAGAGATTTCATTGAGAAGTGTTAAGGATTCTGGTCGGTTGACATGGATATATAGCATGTGACCAAAAGTACATGTCGTGTAGAAAATTTTATCTCAACTGGATGTGTCATGAGATATATAAAATTACATGCAGTAATAACATGTGGTGAATTCAATTCACATTGCGTGTTTATTGGGCCATCTAGGAACATGATCTATTGGACCATACAATTTTTTTCTAGTGTACATGTTGTGTAGACCACATAGTTTAGCAGTGGAATTCACACTAACTATGTGGTCAAATACAAGGCATATGCCATGTGATACTGATAGGTTATAACATAAATGAGATACATGGTGTGTAACTAGCGTGTAGGTCATGTGAGTCATTAATCCTCATTCCTAAAGAACATATTGAGTCAATAGGCGGGTTATGCAGACACATGGAATGCGGAACATACGATGTGTAGTTCATTAGTAAACTTCATGTATCCCACCTGAGATACACATTTATTCTCTAGGATTCTATCCTAGATACATGGAAATTGAAAAACACATCGTTTAACTCATTAGTACATACCATGTAGTCACTCGGTAAAGAACAAAATTAAATTATATAATGGTTAATTGATTATAGTATTAAAACCCTAATTAAATTATTGGAAGTTGATGTGTTGACTATATAACAAGATTTACAAAATTCATAATTGATCAATTAATTCCATTTAATTATCTATAATTATTGGTCAAGTAGTTTATTTTTCATGTTGAAATTAATGATGAGTATCTCTAAGTGACTTCAGATAGTCATTAAGATAAATAAATTAATTGATTGAATTAATTAAATCATATTTATCATAATAATAAATAATGAATTTAATTGAATGTTATTTCGTATGATTTTTCATATTCATTGAATGTATGTGGATAGCCATGAGCATATATCAGCCTTATTAAGTGATTGTTTTATTTAATTTATTATTATTTCATGTTTTTGGTAATAATTTATTGAATACAATAATGGTCTGTATGTCATTTTCCTCTTCTAATTATGTAGGGGATTATTTACCCATGGTTTTTTTATGTAAACCCCACTTTAACCAATCCTTTAGTTCCCCTAAACTACTTGTGAGTACAAATTATGTAATGGATGGAGATCCCTGGAGAATGAAAATGGATTAAGTTTAAAGTTGAGGCAAAACCAATCAAAGAGGTATATAGAAGCATAGGTGGAATACTAAAACTAAACCAGGAATGGTTCTAGGAGTTTCTCCCCTTTGTTAAATGGTTTTTTTATCATACTCTAGATAAAATAATCGTTATAAACACTCATGGTCATAATATTTTATTTATTTTATTTATGTGGGTTTTATGGTTAATTATTTATAGATGTTTAAATAATTAAAAATAATAATTAACAAGAATACAAGATGAAATTAAAATAAATATTATTATATGTGTAAACTTTATCTATACATGGCTAAACATTTAAGTAAAATCCACTTAGTATTAAAAAAACAAGTAACAAGATAAAATGAGCAGTTTATACATAAAGATAAAAATCCCTCAAATAAAATAATAAGTCATCATAGCCTTCCATTACCTAATTTAAAAAATAACCAGTAGATCATAGCGTTTGACCCAGCCCTCACTGGGATACTTCCATTTTATGTGGAGTTTTTAATTAGTTTTTGGGTTTACACAAACAGTTTTACATCAAGTGGAATAACCTTTTCAATACTTGGGATAAATTTTACACCTGCCTAAATAACTTTATGTAACTAACCAAACCCTCACTTGGGTTATAAGAATGGTTATAAGGATCATTTCCACTATAATACCCATATGAAGGGATATTCTAAACTAATGGTGAGGATTAATAAATTTTGAAAAAATAGTGTGATATTGATGAATTTAACATTTATTATATAATTTAGTAATATAAATAAATTACTAAAAATATTATCTTATTTTTTATAGAAGTGTAAAGTTACATGACATTGTATATATCACTGTAATCCATGTTTATAAGGACTTAATAATTATTCAATCCAAAATTTCATTTTTTTAAAGAATTCATTTTCTTGTATTCTAGAAGATCCTTTTGGGTTTATATTTTTTTATAGTTAGTTCATAAATCTTATGTAACAGACACATACATTACAATGTGGACACTTCCTCTTAGTATCCATTTTTTTCAACAATACAAAACTTTTAAAATGAAACATGTTTTATTTTCATGAAAAATATTCCTGATTTTTAACTTGAATTAATCATAGTTCCTACTCATCCTTAAACCCTATGAAAAAAAATTAAATTTAGGATGAGAAAAAACATATTAGGAAGGAACAAACAAAGAAAGAAACTTGTTAGTCCATTTTAAAACCATGAGAACCTATAAGATATTTTTCCTTTAACATGATATATTTATGATCGAATAATGGTTTATTTATTGATGAAATTGTCTTTACTACCCAAAGTTTTTTATAAAACACCTTACAAGAAAAAATAAAGTAAATAATCATAACCATGATGGTCTCTTATAAAATATGGAAACTCATGAAAACTATTTTCTTAAAAACATAATTTTTTACCCTAAAAGGGAATAATAATAATTTTAAATTAAATATAATTAGATTTAATTATTAAACCAAAAATATTTCCATGAAAAATAATTATAAATCATAGAAACTTTATATAGGTTCCTTGGGACATCATTTTATAGACCCCTTACAAATGTAATAGGTTACTCTGTTAATTCCAATATAATTCTATGAAGAATATAATAATTACCCAATACATTAGATAGTTATATCGAGCTCAACCATCATCATAAAAAATTTATAAGGGCTATATCATACATTAAATATATAAAATATTTAATTTTAATTTTCAAACTCTTAAAAATATACTTCTGAACCCACAAGAAAACTATTTTTGGATATTGATATATCCCATTCCATTAAAGACCCATTTTCAAAACTAAAATACCCAGAACAAAAAGAAGGAGGATTTTTATTTGAAGTAAAAAATGGAATATTTTCAATGAATCCAAAAATCAAATAATAGTTATGTTAGTTGGATAATATTTTAATGTTTTATATTCTAAAATAGGACATTCCTTTTACCTTTTTATAAATAAAATCAAAACATTACATATAAAATATGTAAAAAGATTCCTTTTAAAAATCATTGAAATAAAGTAGAAAACTAACAAAAATGTCCTTTATAATTTATTTATATTAATATATATATATCCATAAAATGGTTTAAATAACACAGACATGGAGGAAAAATATTTATAAAATAAATCATTAAAATATTTAAAATAAGGTTTTAATGTAAAGTATCCCTTACCTCGAGTTTGACTTACCACATACATTATTTATTTTTATTAATAATAAAATTATATTATTTATTTAATTTATTAATAAAATCTTATAGGTTTATTATTCTTTTTATTTCAATTATATCAATTTCAAACTTAATCACTTAATTTATTAAGTTTACATTATATGTTTGGAGAATTTTTGGTTCATTAGTTTAGAATTACTCTAGTGGTTTGAATTTTCTCAAATGTAACATGATTATATCATTTAAATAAGATTAATAATGTACTAATTATAATTTATATAAATTAATTATACTTTTATAACCAATTATGTAAAATGGTTTTGAAAAATGAATTATGTTATAATTATGGAGACGGTAGGTCGTACATACGCATGAGTAACATTTCCATTTTTCAACGAACATGATGTAAAGAAGTTAAGTATCACTTAATCATTTTAGATTGATTATTATATAATAAATATAATATTATTTAATTTTTATTGATCATTATGACCAACCATAATAGGTTGACATGAAAATTTAAATACATCGTCTCGTGAAGCGGTGGTCTACATGTACGCATGAGCTATATTTTTTTTTGTTAGATGGTTAAGTAGATAAAAAAGGTTATAAAAAACATAATAAAATTAATTTATATTTAGGATAATTTTTTTAATGTTTTTTAATGTTTTAATAATCTTTTATTGAGGTTGAATAATAAATAAAATGAAAACGCTTGGTTAAGAACTGTAAAACTTCTTCGCAAAACCTCCATAGGTTTATACCTAAATCCTTACTAGTATAGCATTAGGATCAAACCAAAACCTATATTATGTGGGTCAGGTTGTTAGTAATGTTTTTTTCTTATTCTTTGTTTATCTAAGAGGCTCTTGAAGTATGGATAAAATAGGAAATGGGGTGTCCTTTTAAAAGTGGGGGAGAGGACACACTTGGAATTTCTCAAAAGATAAAAATATATTAATCTATTAGTCAAGTCAAATAGATCCAAAAAGACTCATATTGTAATAATAGATAATTTATTATATAAATATGGCAATTAAATGGGATTTAGACAAGTAATTAGGTGATTTTAGCCATTATTGTTTTTAGTTTTGACCCTTTTAACCCATTTTAACTCTTATTATGCTATCTTTTTTAACAAAGTTACTATTTATAATGACCAAAAATGGAAGTGTCATTATTAAAAAAAATTGGAAATAATAATTACATATATGGAGTTAATTTTATCAATTTAAATTTCTATAAATGGTAGAAATTTCTTTTAAAATACACTCGCAAAACACGATGAAAATCTTTTTTCATAAAAATGAATTTTTAAGTATAAATTTTTTTTATACCCAATTCATGTATAATATTGATTACAATGATATTTATTGAAAATTTTTAATAAAAAGAAACTAATTTAATTTTAAAACCAATCAAAAATATAATTTTAATTTTTAAATACATGAAAAGAGAAGATAGTTTTCATAATAATCGGTATTTTCTACTATTCACACAAAAATCAACTTTTTTAGAAAATTTATAAAACTTTACTATAAGATAATTTTTAATAGATGATATGAAGAATGATATAATTTTTTAAAACTAAAGGTCTAAATTTTATAAATTAATATTTTAAATAAAACCATATAATATATATAAACAAATTTATGAATAATAAAACTATTTCCTTTTTCTATTAAAAAATTATTTAATATTATTATAATGAATATATCTATATAGAGTATAATTAATGAATATTAATAAGAATTTAAATTGTTTTAATGTTAAAATTTCCTAGGTTGTTACAATACTAGAGAAGGATAACCTTCTCACCAACATGAATTTCTAGGAATGGTATAGGCGTTTAGGCATTTTACTATGTCATGAATGAAAATTATATGTGTTGGAAAACTCCATTCCTAAGGCACCTAGAAAAGAGGATAGTGGGGAATAAATAACTCTATATATGAAACATTTTTATTATTCCATGGATATTCAATGTTTCGTGTCTTCATCCATGTTCAGTGAGCTTTTAAAGCATTGTGAGGATATAGACGCATATAACATCGTGCTCCACCTTCATGATATTTTTCAAGAGAAGGAATGAAAAGAGAGATATGAGATCTCAATTTCACTATTCACATGAATGCTTGTATATTTTTTCCAATTGGGCCTCATGTAGTCATGATTATTGGTTATATTGAGCACTTATAAATCTTGGGATTTAAGATCCCTAATTAGATGCGTACATATCTCATTTTGTCTTTACTACCTAAGATCTCCTATAGTTATTTTATTATAAAATCATAAATAGTGAGAAGTCTCTTTTTAAAATCCCTAATTTTATTTTCCAAGTTGATAAGGACATGAGGCATGAAAAACATACGGTTCTTATGGTGAATAAAATAAAAAAACTAGGAAAATGGGGACCAAGACTCGTTCCAATTATAAGGCTCCCACACACAATTATTCCAAGAAAAGAAAGATCTAAAAATGATAAAAGGAAAATGATGAAAAATGTTTTACATATGAAAAGATTGGGAACTGGAATAACAACTATGCTTAGTTAAAGAAGCAATGAGAAGCATCATATGTGTTCTTTATCGAGTACAATCCTTCTATATCTACACATTGAGTATTAGATGTAGCTTGTAGTGCTCACATATATATCCAAATGTAGGAACCAATTAGATTTCATAATATTTCATAAGGATATGTGGATTTATGAGATACCAAAGGTATAAGTATATATTCTATATCCATTGGAGACTACCAGCTTCCATTACCAAATAAGATGGTCTTAGTTTCAAAATATTATTATTATGTACAAATTATTACCAAGAACATAATTTTTGTATCCTTCATAAATATAAATAGTTTTACTTTAATTTTTGGAAATAAAAGTTTTATATTTTATAAATAAATAATATTTTATGATATGAAAATTTAAATAATTTTCCTTATATATTAAATTAGTAAAACCAAGTATTGGAAACTGATAATGAATCAGGTTTGCATTACTCATTTCACACCAAGTTGCAGCATCACCATCTTGGTTATGTAAATGAGAATAATTTGATAAATATATATCAAGATTCTTACATATAATATTTTTAGCTAAAACCACTTGAAAAATTACATGTTTTTTACAAGGAAAAATATTCAATCCACTATATGGAGGACCAGGTAAAGAGGAAATAGTTCCCCTAGAATTGGTACACACTAATGTGTATGAAACTTTTCTAGTATAATCTATTTATGTTTATTCTTAACTCATTACTTTAACTTATGATTTATATAGATATGGATAATTATACTTAATGAGGTATTAGTTTTAATCCTTTTAAAAATTCAAAGAGTTCAATAATCAAGTACAGAATCAACTTGGAAAGAAAATAAAGAAGATTTGATCTGATTGAGTTGGTGACTTTCTTAACCAAGAATTCATTAAATTCCTTTCAGAAATTAGGATCTTATACCAACTCACTCATATTTATAAACCATAGTGGACTGGTATTAGTAAAAGGATAAATCATACCTTTCTTGACATGGTGAGGTCAATGATGAGTTGTTTAGATCTTCTATTGTCCTTTTTGGGGTATTTATTACACATTGTATCATATACACTAAACCAGGTTCCAACTAAAGTAAAAAATAGAATACCATAATATTCAATGTATGGAAGTAAATTCATATTATCAAAATTACATTTAAGGATATGCAAGGCACTTGTTAATTCCACCACTTAACACAAACTAGCACCCTAGGGAATGAATTGTATCTCTATAGGTTATCCTAATGAAATAAAGGGATAATATTTATACAAACCCTAGGACAATAAGGTAAATATTATAAGACATATAATATTTCTTGAAAGGGGGAACATCCTCAGGATTTATAGTGGGAGAAAGACTGACAATGATGAAGTTGATGATCCAGACACACAAGAGTTGTTGTAGGAGCATATTCTACTAGTACCGATGGAAGAGGTTACTACTAAAACAAAAGTACAATATTGGAACACCATATATGTTAGAGAATTAGAAAATATAGTTTTCTAGTCACTGAGATAAGTGGATCATGATTAGTTGACAATAATAATCCTTTTTCCTGCAAGAAGGAAGTGGAGATTTTAGAAGCATCAAGATGGAAAGAATACATAAATTTTGAGATGGATTTTATGTATCAAAACCAAGTATTGGATTTGGTTGAACTATAAGTTTATATAGAACTTTTTGGGTGAAAATGGGAATTCTAGAGAAACTGGTCATGGAAGGTAAAGTAAATACCTATAAAGAAAGCCTATTAGCTAAAAAATTAAAAATCATCAATGAATTGACTAAAAAACCTTTTCTCTAGTTTCCATGTTTAAATCCATCATAATTCTACATGTTATAACATGTTTCCATGACTATGATATTTACCATATGGATTTCTAGATAGTGTTTCTAAAAATGAACCTTCAGGAAGATATCTACATGACATAACATGAAGGGTTTTTGACTCATGAAAACGTCATTAAGATATGAAAGTTGTAGTGATCCAATTATGGGGTAAATTAAGAATCTAGGTCATGGAATATTTAGATCGATGAATCCATAAGAGATTTTTGTTTCATAAATAATGAATTTGAGCTATGTATTTGTAAGTGGTTTGGTGGGAGTATGGTTATATTCCAAGTAGTATATATTGACAATATATTACTTACTAGAAATGGTCTACCGATATTATAGTCAATTAAGGGATGCTTAAATTTATGTTTATCTATGAAGGTCTTAGGTGAATCTGCATATATAATTGGAATCAAGATCATGTTTGATATATTTAAAAGGATACTTGGACTAAGTCAAAGTACATAAATTGACCATATATTAAATAGATATGGTATGGAATAATTCAATTGGGTATTGGTTCTAATGTCACATGGTATATATCTTTCCAAGAAAATGTGACCTCAGACATAGTAGGAGAGAGAGATAATTAGTAGAATCCCATATGCATATGTTCATGGATATATCATTTATTCCATTTTATGAACAAGGATTTATTTTTCCTACACTTAAATCATGCTAGGTAGATATCAAGTCGATCCAGAAGAATGATATTAGTCTTGTGTTCTGGATATTCTTAATTATTTGAGTTATACTAAGGATATGTTCCTGATATAAGGAGAAGATAGAGAACTAGTGATAAGAGGATATTCTGGTTCTATTTTCCAAATATATTATATTGATCTAAAGTTATAGTTAGTATATGACTTCATTCTCAATAGAAGGGATGTGGGATGGAAGAGTTCAAAGAAGTTAGTGTTTGTTGAGTCTATAGCAAAGTATGAGTAAATATATGCTTCTAATATAGCTAAATAAGTAGTTTGGATTCACAAATTTTTCTAAGAGCTTAATGTGGTACCTAAAATAGAGATCTTACCACATTATATTGTGATAATACTACAATAGTGGATCTCACAAAGGATCTAAGGTCACATCAATGGATGAAGCAGATACTCCACAAATATCACTTATTGAGGGATTTTTCTCAAATGGGTGAAGACATTGTGAGTATAGTTTCCATGTATAAATATTTGGTGGACTCCTTCATTAAATACTTATCTCATCAAAATCATGAATATTATGTGAGACCTAATAGACAGGAATTCATTAGAATTTGGATCTAGTGAAAGTGGGAGCCTGTTGGAGTTAGTTCCTTAGAACCAATTTCAATGTAATATATGATTACCTATATTAATTATTTTGAATATTAATATAAATTCATTATAACATCATGATTATTATTTTGTGTAACCTAGTTTGTGATAATTTCCAAAAAGTAACGATCACGCTAAAAGTTCAAATTAGTTACTCGCTATGATGAGAACCTTGAAGTAGCATGATAGTATCTTTAAATATATGTACTATAATTGAATGATATAATTTTATAAGACAGAAATGATAGATGTTATCAAGGGTGGAGACTCATAAGATTTTTAGACACTTTCTCCCAGTGTAAATCCTTGGTAATATTCAGTGTGGGAGATTATGAGGACAAGACCTATCATTAATAAATACAAATTTAAATGTTTCATTGGATGTTTCTATCTATGAAAATATGTCATGATCATCATACTTTAAGATTTTTATTAATGGATTTCATGATTCATGTTCTTTTTTGTACTGACCAAAACCATAATGTTACATGTTTGTACGAAATAGGGTAAGTTTGGTTCATCATGAATGATATTATATAAATGAATATGGAAATAAATTATTTTTCTTCATGTTTAAGAATATAAGTTGATATCTCAAGCCCTTTGATGGTAACATAACTTCCAAATTAATTTCTTGTCCATTAATGTTCCTAAAGGTGTTTAGTGTTTTTTTCATTTGTCTTATCGATCTAATAAATGAAAAATTTGATGAACTAGGTGATGGATTGAGTATACAACCACAAAAGGATAATTTATCCTACCCATAAGTTTAGGTATAGGATTTGTTAGGTTCTCCCATGCTGGGTATATGGGAAAGTCTATTGAAGAAGCTATTTCCCACATATTGGGAACATAGAAAAGTGGATCTGGCTAACCTTGAATACATGGATGGATAGATTAAAGTGGGAATCCCATAAGATTATTGAAAGAGTTATTCATCAAGTCTATTATAACTGTTAAAGGTAATGAATTCTTATCATTAATAGGTTGAATGAAATAGATAAAGAGAGAGAAGTTGGTTATTGAACCTACAGTTAGAAAAAATGTATGGTTGTGGATAAATTGTATATATAAGGTTCAAAGAATGTTGGAGAGATTACTGAAAGTTAGATAAACCATCTAATGAGTACAATGAATGTTATTTGTTTCAATCGGTCTTAATACCTTCCTAGAAGAAGGATAATGTGAATATAGATGGTTTGAGATTGATTGAAAAGCAGTCACACCGGACCTAGAATAAATATTCACTAAAATACTCTTATTTGATTATTTTATATGCTATAATATCTTATAACTAAGAATGGGAAGCAAACAGAATTCATTTCGAAGATACCTATAGAAGAATAGTTTTTGGGGTTCATGGAAATTGTTGACAAGTTATGAGGATAATGATTTTATTACTAATAATAAGAATTCACATCAAATATAAGACTCTAGGTGATAATCATAAGACTCTGAGATGATTGTAAGGATTAGAGTTCTATTATATGGCTTTGTTGATCATAAGTTTGCACCAATTGTGTGTTTTAATCATCATACTTTGAAGTATACTAGATATTGACAAAGGCATGATCATATGACTTCATATACGGAATAAGTCCTGATCATAAGACTTCACCATAAGTCATTGATCCCATTGTATGACTTTTCTAGAACATAAGAGTTTCGGATGATGGAAAATTAATAATGGAACGAGTGTTAGATTTTTGGAGCTAAATGTAAGTCTTCTATAACTGAGCCTAATACTTTGAAAAAAAACTTTATCGAATATAATACTTTAACGACCCTAGTATAAGACGTCAATACTTAGTGAAATTTTAGATATTTTTCAAGATTAAAAATCATGTTTCCATATTTTAAATCCTATGAAGATGAAATTATTTGCAATGATGGAAGCATTGTCAGTTCATGTTATAAACATCATAGACACATAAATTGGTGTGTGATCCAAAAACTATAATAAATGGGTGCTAATATTCATTCATGGAAATTTAATATCAATGAATAATGAAAAATATAGTTTCCAGCACTATTTAATTATAAGGAAATAAATATTTAAAGATTCTTTTGTTCTGGTTTTGAGTTTAGAATATCATGAGGTTTATTCAAGCCATTCTCTAAGCTTGTTTTGAGAAGATTTAAATAAGGAGAACTACTACATGTATTTCTTTAAGTAGAAAATGATATTATTGGGTTTTCAAGAATAATTCAAATATAGAACCATCAAACCTCAAGATACTATTTATCATAGGTAACATCATTTTGATCTGAGGTTGTTTGAGTGTTCATGAGTAACTGAGATAGAATTACAGGTATATTCCCATGACTTGAGAAATGATCTATCTTCTATATTTTCATGAATATAGAAAATAAATATGAGTTACATTTTGTTAATTGTGTTACAGGTTCATTCCTTGAATAGTTTTTGGAACTCGAAGGCACTATTGTATATGTAAGGAGGTATGATCTAATAAATTTAGAACCATCATATATTAAATTTTTTATCTTATATAGAGGATGAGTTTCAGATAAAAAACATACATGTACATAATGAGATTTTTTGGAACCTATGTGACTCGAGTTATTCTTAGGAAGCATGGTTTGAAGATAGTAATTTTTATGAAGTAGTTATGGAAGTCCTGTAGGAAGTGGGAATTTATAAGCCTAGTGAGACACTGCATTATAGGTGTGGGAAACCCCATAACTATTGTAATATATATTTGATTATAGTGAAGAATTCATGATTATGGTGAATAACCAATCATAGAAATGAGTGGATATTTATACTAAAACTTGTAAAAATATTTTGTTCCTTTTATCTACTTTACTTATATGAAAAAGGTTTATGATTTCATAGTTGAATTAAAATATATCCATATGCACTAACTAAAAATAGGGATTAAATAAAAAAGGGAATTAAATATTTGGAAAGGCTTCGTAATTTGGAAAAACTAGATAGCACCTGATTCACCCCTAGGTGTGTCTACAAAAATCCCATTTGTATCATAACCATTATGTTTTATTGGAAAGTTAATTTCCATAAATATGAAGAAATATACATAGATCATATAGGTTGATTACACCACTATGAAACCTACTTGATTAGAGATATCAACATGTAGAGATTATATTACATGGTTTTTGTTCATAGGAGGTTACATGCCATTGTGAAAATAACTTATTTCTCTATGTGAGACTTGGAATGTTGTTATAAAATAACCTTAGACTCCATGAAGTGTACCATAATTCCACTCGGAAAGGGGATTAGAGGGTTACACACTGAGTTTATTTGGAACCTCAATTAAATTTCACATGAATTTAACAAGTTTGATAAATATTATTCTCATGTTTGGTTTAATTATTTTTCATGTTAGTTTAATCACAAATATTAAATCAATACTTATTTGAGAGAATATATATGTCAGTTATCTATTTAATAAATAATATAATGTCTTAGAGGATATAATAAAAGTAAACAACACACATGCCCCTGGGACTGTGAGGACAGGACAAACCCCCTCCAATGGTTGAACTGTTCCATATCAATCCCATTACATTGATTATCTTCAAGGAATAATGACTCTAAGTCTATTACATGGGTTTGAACCCTTGTCAGCATCACTCCTACATCATTATCTTGCATCACTGCATATATCATTGCCTGCCTACGTCACTGTCCACCAAAATCATTGTCTGTGTCACCACCTTCATCATAAATCCCACAAGGGGCTGCTAGGATTATAACTTTTTTCTCTTAAATATGGTGCCAGCAATGATTACCATTCAACCACGTATCAGAACACACTATTTAATAAGTATTTATTCATCAGGTAATTGTTTATTTAATTATTTGAATACATAATATTTATTTATTCTTGATTATTTACAAGTTAACAAAATTTTTAATCATTTAGTTATGTAAATATGTAATAATTATTTTTTCACTAATTCAATGAATATAATATTTATATATTTATTGGTTAATAATGCAGTGATATTTAATTAAACAAATAATCATTATTCAGGTCTTGATAAATATTGAGGATTAGAAGACCAAGTTTCATGGTCTAGTGAGAAATTCCATTACATATTATTTGAATAAATATTAATTTATTTATTCAAGAAAATAATATTAACTTTTTCCAAAATTTTA
Organism: Viscum album; assembly: GCA_963277665.1. Taxonomy (NCBI): domain Eukaryota; kingdom Viridiplantae; phylum Streptophyta; class Magnoliopsida; order Santalales; family Viscaceae; genus Viscum; species Viscum album. The sequence continues at coordinate 1,810,745,680 of OY728129.1, read as the reverse complement.
ATGCATGTTAGATAAATAATAATAATTCAATTATTATTTAGTAATGTGTTTCACCTAGGATTACGAAAAATGATAAGGGACCTTAAAAACTATTATTTTCTAACCCCTATCACTATTTAAACCTATTTGTGATATTATATGAAACCCTAAACACATTCTATCATTGTACACAGTGAGTTCTATAGTGGATTCTCTCAATCCTTAGAATTTTCTCTTATATAACACTCTAAATAACACATATCAATTCTAATTTTCCACCAAAGAGAATCCTTCTCACCATGAAGTACTTGGTTATGATCAATAATGATTGCTACAAGTGTTAGATACTTCCATTCTAGAACCCAAAGTATTCTACAGTGATGAACATAGGTTCATGAAACATGTGTGGATCACTGCTAGAGGAAATATATCCTTGATTCAACTAAAAAAACAACGGTATGATAAGTGGTCTTCATACAATCATAAAAAATGAAGAAATAATTCAATGAAATTTAATTATTTAATTAAATTAATTGATTAAAAACTATATATGAAAAGATCCCCCCCCCCCTTCTTGGTTTTAGTTTATTTTAATTAATCTTCATATTAATTATATTGTTCATGAGGATTATGAATCATGTACATCATGGATTATTTATTGATTACAATAAAAAATTTGAGTTGGTTATTCCCAATAAGAACTCCCATTGTGCATATAACCTTCATTTCATAATAAATGTGATCATGGCTGGTGTATTTTTTTAAATTTAGTTACTCGATGCCTCTATATAAATCCAATGTAAATTTTTTTTATATATATTAGGGAATTATATAATTTATCATTATAATAATTTGTTGTTTTGTTAATTTATTAAGAGCATATGATATCATTAATTTAATATTTATGTTATATAAATAGGGGAATCGATTTATTTTCTTTATGGTTATGCCACTCTGTTAGTTGGATAAAGTATAAAACATGTTTTTTTATTTTGGTTTTACATTAGGAAAGCAAGTTGATATTTTGAATTTATTTTATTTCATTATTAATACATTATGTAAGCATGAATTTGGTTTTTAATATAAACATTCACTATATTTAAATTATTTTTATTTATTTTCAGAAATTATTGAGTATAAAATTGGTTTTTGAAGCAAAATTAAATTTTATAAGAATTAGTAATATTTTTTTAGGTAATTGATTATGTATACAGTTTTTTAAAAACAACAATTTAATTAAAAACATACTTGTTTCACTGTTTTTAGTAAAGTGTTTAGATATGGGTTAGTAATTGAACCATGCTTGAATTATAAAATATATTATTTTTTGAAAACATATCCTAGTGGAGTTTTGATTATTTTTTATTAATTCACTCCCATTTATCTATTATAACCCAAATATGTGTCCTTTAGTCCATCTTAAGAGGTAACCATCATTTGTATAAATGAAAAAATTATTATATTTAAATTTTTCAATGTGTAAAACCATTTTCCTTGGGTACCATCTATTTTCTAAAGTATATTTTTTTATAAATTATTTTTTAAAACATTGAAAACTTATTTGGGAGAGAAACATACATTTTTTCTATTAAAATGTCATTTTTTTGTTAAATCTATGTCTAGTTCTTTAATTTATGTTTTACTAGTATGTAATAGTTTTTTTCTCTTCCATGTCTTATATTTTATTGGTTCACTACTAGTATGATTCAATTATATCATATTTAATCTTTTATTCTTTGTTTGTCTTTTTACTAGTATGATTTGTTATTAAAATTGGTATTTGGAATATTTTATTGGATATGTTCTAGAAGCATGTGATATTGAGTTATCTCATACAGTTATTATGAATATTTTACTAGATAAAAATGAATTTATCATATATGGGACTTTTCCTATTATGTGGGAAAATATTCTTATTTAATAAATCTCTTTAATGATATAAACATATGTATTTAGTTTTGTAATTATTTTATTCCCCTGATATGAATTTTAAATATTCATAGCTATCATGAATATTCTAATTATAGTTTATTATGTTTATTTTAATAAAATTATTTTTTGTAATATAATGGATAAATTTTGGTTGTATGACACTAATTGAAACTCAATAAAGTTTCAAAATAAGTTGGATTTTTTTAGATTTTTCATTTAATAATGATTTTAATGGGCGACTTATATGCTTCCCTTATTATGATTATGTTAGAATAATTTTTTTAAGTTGAGAATAAGGTCTCTACCATATAAAAAAGTTGGTTTTAAAAAAAATTGTTATGTCTAGTATCACAATGGTTAAAAAAATCAATCCCACAATGTTCATGATCAAAATTAAAGGAGTAGAATATATAATTTGATATTTGATCGGTTTTTATTTATTCTCCATCATGAGAAAGAAAGTATTCCAATTCAAGATAACAATTTTATGAGTACACATTACACAACTAATAAAAATTATTATTTTAATAGGGTTAAAAATTAATGGATGTTGTAAGGACTCTTGTATATCAACCATGTGGTAAAAAGAAAAAGATAAAAATTTTAATATGATTATATCTTGTGGAATCCATTTATGGAATTTATAATACTAAAAATGATTGAATTCTTATATTTTTTAAGGACTTACTTTCTAATGATAAATATTTATCTTACATTATTATATGGAATGAAATTTAACTGATTAAATTGGATTTTCAACTAATAAAATTCATTTTTTTTCTGAAATGTTGTATCTTATTTTTGGAAAACCCCACAAACCTGAATGATTGTAAATATTGGGATACATATTTATGGAATCAAAAGGTAGATGGAATACCCTCTAATGGGCCAAAAAATGTAATGTGGAACTTTTCATTGATTCATGTGATCTAAAATATGTTCATGTTATATAAAATCTCAAAAATATGAGATGATATGATGCCAAGAGAATTCAGGATAATAATGATTTGGTTTATCTTATAAATGGATTAGAATGATATAAATTGTATGCATGATATACTGATTTTTTATCTAAGGTGTGTAATGTTAGGTTGGGTATATCATGTGACGGTTTTAATCTATTTATTCTAGATTCTTACTTCACAAAGAATTTTTCTAGTTTTCATTCACATTTATATCCTTTCTCTATGGATTTGTATAAAAAACCATATACTTTTTTTATTATACTTGTGTCTAGTGCTTCTGATCATGGCAATTATATAGATGTGAAATTAAAACTTTTAATAAAAGGGTTGATACAGCTTTTTAATTTGGGTGTGCACACATATGATGCTTTTTCAAAGGACATATTTCATATATGTATTTTTCTTATGTGGATTATAAATGATTTTTATATTTTTTAATGATGTTTGGTTAGAGCATAAAGGTTAAACACTCTTATCTTATTTGTATGAATAATACATGGTCTATAAGGGTTAAATGAAATCATAGTTTTAGTTTCTTGGGATTTCAATGATTCTTTCCAATGGATCATCTATATAAAAAAATATTTGAAGGTTTGATAATACAGTTAAGATAAAGAAGCCACCTCTTCATATGAACTAATATTCTTAATGAATTTCAATGTGTTACTTTTTTATTTAGTAAAGGTCATATGAAATCTTTAAAGAGGAATAATGTTTCCACTAAATCCATTTATAATTGGAATAAGAAAAACATCCTTTTCAATTTTCCTTATTATTCTACCAAATTGTTACATCATTGTTTAGTCATAATACACATTGAGTTAAATATATGTGAAATTTTACTTTCGATCCTTCTAAATTTCAAGAGGAAGTCCAAATATTATTTAAGATATTAGTGTTACTTGGTGGATTTGGGTATCAAACCATAACTACATTTTGAGTGTATTATTCAAAATAACAATAAAGTTCCACAGTATTATTATGTGATAATAAATTTAGAGAAAAATAAATTCTAAATGTACTAGAGACTATTGAGGTTCATGATTGTTATTCAATAAATATATCAAAATGGGTCAACCAAAGAGTGGTAAAACTGAAATCTATAAAAACTCATGACTATCATATCCTTCTACATGAATTGATTCCAATAACAATCCATTATTTTATATTTAATAATGTAAGGGAAATAGTGATTCCATTGTTCCATTTATATAGATATCTTTGTGTTAAAAGGTTCTACAAGTGTTTCTTAAAAAAATGTAGAAAATGGCACTAGTAATTATGTGTAAGCTAGAGAAAAGTCTCTCTAATATTTTTTCACTTGCATGTTACTTATAAATATCTATATTCCAACTAAAATATTTATTGGTGGAACCATTTCATTAAATTAGATATATCCAACTGAAAAAATATGTATACAATTAATTCTTATGCCAGGAATGTGAATTATCCCAAAGTTTCCATTTTTAAATGTTATTATCTTGAGAATGTAAAGATTTTTGTTCAATGAATTTGGATGATGTGAATATGAGATGTACCTAGTTAGTGAGAAATGAATATAATTAGAATTAGAAAGATGAGTCCACTTTTCCATCACTTCCCCAAACATTGGGAATTTATGGGTCGTATAAATTGGATACATTGACCCTTGAAGAGCAAGAGAAGACACATTGAAAGATCTTTTTTAACTATGATATGTTTGATGAATACATCAAGTAATTAATTTGAATATATATATGTTATCTCATCCTATGTAATTGTATATATAAAACTTTTAATATATTTTTATTTATGGAACATAAAAAAATTATAAATATAATTCAACATTTTTTATCTTTGATAAGGAGAGAGACTTTGTATATAAAATAGTTTCATGATTAGTTTAAATCTAAGGTGTGACCATTACTTTTATAAAATAAACAATAAATAATTATTTAATTTTAATATTAATATATATTTTAGGTATTGAGTTTACCATTTGATGTTTTCTCTCAAGAAATATGCATGTTGGATTTTGATCCAAATAATTTGGTTCATGGATTCAAATCACTAATGAGGAATGGCTACAAATTTGTTATAACTAGTAGATTAATGAACATGATAACACACCATTATGGCTTTATATTGACTACAATTACATACTATTATTATAGTGAATTATATATCTAGCCTTGATTGTAAATTGTGTATTATTATAGAGTTGTTGAGAAAATACTAATATTATATTATTACTCCAATGGTCGAGTATCCATGATGAAATGCAAGTTTCTTTATTCAATGATGTTATAGGGAGCATATATTGATGAATGTGTATTTATATTTATTGACATGAGTCACTTAAGGTCTTCCAATGAGCCATATATTTTAAAATCAATGGATAAATAAGTGTTTTATGTAAAAGATCCTCTAATATAAAAAATTATTTTAATTACTGAAGTGATCCCAGGACATATTTTTAATGATGATGGGTATGAAATTGACACAATAATTTCCCCCATTGGCCTTGATCAATATTTTTCAAATGATGACTAACATAATTCAATTCTTAGATTTGACTATGAAACTAAATTAGTAGTGGGTAATATGTTGAAGAAATGATATGTAGTCTCATTTCATTCAATTTATCTTGACTTAGGCCTTTCAAGTTGGTTTTATTCAGATTGCTTTAATTTTGTTTCATTTGAATTATCTTGGTAAGGAACACATTTTTTCATGTTGGTTTCGGTTTGGATGCATAATTTTGGTTTAGTTTGGTTTATTTTAGTTGAATTTAATTATATTTTAATATAGTCTATTAAATTTGACCAAATGAACTAATTACCATATTATAAAATGATCAAATGCAAAAATAAACAACTTATTAAATTATTGAATGACCAAATGAATAAATGCTCAGATGAAAAAATGTACCAATAACAAAATAAAAAAATAACCAAGTGACGAATATTATAACCTCTAAACAAAGAAAGTGAAATAAAAAAACAAAGAACAAACAACATAAAAAATAAACAAAAAAATAAACAAGAAAATATAACAAATTGATACAAAAAGAGAAAATAAACAACCATAAAGAACATGCAAATAACAAATAAACATAGAGTAAAATGTGAAACACTAATTGAAACACAAATTGAAACACAAAGAAAAAAATAAAAATAAAACAATTTCAAGGAGCCACACAACATATATAAAAAAATTAAATATGTGAAACACAAAAAATAATTATAAAAAATAAATAAATAAAAAATAAATGATATAATCAAAGTATAAACAAATACATAAACAAATATAAAATAATCCAAATGAGAAATAAAATCATTCACCTTGAACTAAAACTACTCAACCTAACCAAATCTAACCAAAATGAACTTTAATCAAATAAATGTGAGTCAAGTCGACCTAAACTCATATAAACTGAAATAACCCATCTTTAACATAATAAATTTGAACCAAACCAAACTCAAATATAAATCAAATAGAAATGAACCAACTTAAAATAATCTAAATTGAATTAACATAACCCAAAAAATAAACTAAATTGGTTATACAATAATAAAACCATATCTTTCCCATATTTGGTATGATAATTAGTATAAATTTGTTATGTTATGCCACACCTTTTATGTTTTATTTTTCTTGACACTAAATATGACATGATTATGTTATGTCACCCATTATCCCTTTTTTATTAAAAATCGGTATACCTTAATTATGTCATGTCACATATTATGTTTTTTTAACTTTCCCATTAGTAATGAATTTATAATTAAATTTATTTATTTATTTTTAATTTTGAAAATGAAAAATATTTAAGAGTTTTATAAGAAGATGTTTTCTAAAAATGATCAGTGAATGATAGATATGCACCTTCATCGTCTAGTGACCATTTTAAGTATAATATTATATATATATATATATATATATTAATTAAATAACGTATAATTTCACATCATTAATATTTTTTTAATTTTATTCAAGAACCAACATCTAGGAGAAAATGTTTCTCTAACCAAACTAGTAACAGGGGTGACTGACCTAATAGTTTGAGTGAGTGATGATAGGGATACTTGGAGTTCTTTTCGTACCCAGTCACACCCAAAACATTCACCAAATATACCATCCAGCATAGTTTCTCATCCCAAAATTCTCATATAGTCACTGCAGATATTCGAAATTTTTATGTTATCATCACCATTTTCATCAATTCATGCTTCTAATATACCATTTTATTATCTGATAATGGATCCCACTCCTTTCCCATATTATACTTTTCCCCCAACTTCCAGGTTGCCTCCATTTCTTACTTCTCCAATCTCTATAAGCTATTATTTTCATGCTTTTTCAACTGATTCTCCCCCACATTTTGATCATCATGAACATACATTGGATTCCACTAGTACTTCACAGGTTACCGATCCTTTATAGCTTAGGGATCCATCAGAGCCCATGGATTTTCCCACCTTGGGAATATGTATAAAATCCTATTAAATTTTGTAACAATAATTTATTTTCAATATAATATGTATTAATTTAAAAAAAATTATTTCATAGATAGATCTAATATTGGGAATAATAAGAATACTCATATATGTGAAGTATGAAACTACTAGACATAGGTAATGGTTTTTTACAATAAATACAATCAAATGATTGGTAAATATAGGAAATAATATAAGAGTATTATAGTGATGCTTTCAAAATATAGTGAAATCGTTCTCATGAAACTATTCTTCTAGAGACACATTAGTGATGAAATTATTAATAATTTATGAGCTCATATATAGGTTAGAGAATTTATTAGATTCAATTGTATATTGTTATTTTATTTATATGAAGTAATATTTTTGTTGAGGCTTTGCTATAACATCCTTGATGGTGAATCTTTGAGGTTTGCATGACTGGTGGAATTAGGTTAGTTATGGAGAGAATATAAGCATGGGTTATATAATATCTGTGTTGGTAGAGTTGCATGGATTTAGAGGGAATACCAGTCCTTAATGATTGTATAGTCACATAGTACAAGGAAATGATTTCCTATTATAAGAGTGGCCAATTAATATTATTTTTATAATTTGATTATTTTGATTGAAAATAATTATGATTTCTATTACCACATTGATACTTAAACTAATAATTTTCCTTTTCAATATTAATAAAAAATAAAAAAACAAGAGTGTTACGAAGTATGGGAACACTTTGGGATGAATGACCATGTTAGAACATGAGAAAATCAAGTATTTTTTAGTATAATTGATAATGATTATATTGTTGAGGATTTATAGAATAAGAAACATCAAGTTTTAGATTTTTTTATTATTTAATTTTTTATCATTAAAAAAATTATTGAACATTATTTTATTTCATACATTTAATTTTTCAGTGAACAGTGTAGAACATTTAAGGGAATGTACCTAGAGAAAAACTATTTTTATTTAGTAGAAAGAAGAAATATAGGAGTTCTATTAATTCTAATATGGAAGAAACTATTTTAAAATTTATTATATTCCTTAAATTTTTTAACATCTATTTACTTAGTATTTTTCAATTTTATAATGTCAACAGTGTGCTATAGAGGATCTTCAAGAGAAATAAGAATACAAATTTGGTTCCAATGATCATTTGTAATAGGTATTAGGTGAGGAGCAATAGGGGATTGTCCATTGTCAACTCAGGAAGTATGTCATGCCTACTAAGTATTGGCCCACTTCAAGAGATCCAAACACCTTAATTATTACATAGAAGTAAAGAGGCAAATGAAGAAGTAGTAGAGACAAGAAATATTTTCATACTAGGATCATGAATAAGGGAAAAAAGTCATAGAGAAGTTCATGATAGAAATGATGACTATGTGTATTTCATTTCCATCATATTTTGTTATGTTTGTTCATACATTTATATTGTAGATGTGCTCATATGATGCTTCAGGCTATGGTGTTTCCAATCCTATTAGTGGTCAAGTTAATGACCTTTTAGGTGTCATCGATGATGGATTTTTTCATGAAAATGGTTCGTCTAATGAGTTTTTAAATTATAATGATCATAATGATGACCATGATGATATTAGTGATGTTGACGAGGATCTTTTGGAGTGATATATTGATATTATCCATTTCTGACATCATATTTAGGAAATAAAAAAAAAATTGGATGGATTTTTATGACTAAAACTAATTGTATATATGTTTTATCATTTGATTTTTAATTTTTAACTGGTTGAATTTAAAATATATAATATGACCTTTTTTGAATGCATTTTTTTACTAGTTAAATATATTTTTTATTTCTAGGTTATCATATATTATTTATAGAATTTTTATGGGTGGAAAGAAAGTGGTGTAATCTAGCCACCCGGTGAAGGGGACAATACCAACAGTTCTTCAAACAATTAGTATAGACCCAAAACCAATGGTTCTATACAAAGAGTTCATAAGATCTATTGGTATAGGGATTTCCTGATAACTTGAAACCCAACGGTTTGGTTAATAATTGGTATTTACTATACCAATGTACCCTAGGCCTATACCAATGATTAAAAACCATTAATATAGATAAAATATTTAGTAGTACTCAACTAATAAAGGAATAAATTAGCCTAATTAAAAGTGAAATTCACTTTATATCCTAAAATAGTTCAGGGTTTATTGGAAGAGAAATTATTGATGTGAAGAGATTAATTTTTCTACCAAAGTGATCTCAAAGTAAAATTTAAATATAAAGGTTCTATGATGATGATTATAAAATTATAAATAGTTTTAAGTAGAAAGTACAAGTTAAAAATATCATGACATTGGATGATGTGAAGTAAAGAAGTTTGAATACTATGTTAAAGGAGTTGAACATGAGTATTATGAATCTAATCTTATCATCAGTCAAAAAAGATTTATTTATAGATATTAATCACTAAATTATTTTAGTGTGGGGATTTATCAAATAGAAATATAGTGATATGGAAGAGAATATATTGAGATTTAATGAATTTAACAAAATCTTAATAGTGTAGAAAACATAAGGATTTTTTTTGTGTTTTATCATATTAGATATGATTATATGGGTGATTTGGTATGGTTTTTTATTATTACTAAGGGAATATAAGAATATAAAACATATCATTTTATAAAAAAGGTAATCTATTCTTTATCATTCTCTCGTGTTGGTTTTATATATTTCATGAAGTAAATGAAAATTAACATCTCGGAGTATGACTTTGATTTAACCCTAATTGATGTTTTTGATTGATTATTTTAATTTGTGATGAAATTTTAAGTTTAACATGAGTAATATTTCATATATAGATACAAAATATACTCATGTGATATAGAATGGGTTTTAAATGCTAGATGAACCACCAAGCATACCACATAGAGTGTCATAAACCATGTCTTTGGTATACTAGGGATGAAAGTTTCATATTGAATCTCAATATTTGAGGTTGGAAATATATCATTCATGAGAACCTTCAGACTTTGATACCTTTATTATATTATCTTATAGGCTAAGCTAATTAGATAGTGGTTGGTTATGTTTCTAATCATTTCATTAGTTTCCAAGATGTGATTTTTCCTCTCATATGATGAGAATGATATATGGTCCCTCAATTGATATAGAGTGAGGAATTGTATGACCATACCTTGATAAGATGTATGTGATGTGCTTATATATTTATATGAGGGACATGTTATGTGCACATTTTATGAGATTAATTCCATGAGATATATTCATTGACTAGGTAAATATATACATGGAGGATCGGGAGCATATGTATGGGATATAAAATACTGAAATAATCTCAGTCCCATGGTCACTTGATGTCTTAGACAAACAGGTTATATAATTATTTATACTTGTATATGATACATCTAGTGGAAACATGTATGGAGATACATGTTTTTGATAGAGATCATGCCAAATCCCAATGTTTATTAAGAATAAATGATTCTTTATGGGTAGTTTTTCTTAATTTAAAAATATGAATTAGAGAATTCATAATCATATCTAAAATTTTAAAGGCCCCTGTGGTTACACTATATTGTTTTGATGATGAGAATGAAACACTGAGCGCTATCCCAAGATTGTTTCGGAGGATGTACAAAATAAATTTTGTATTGATTTTCACAAGTTATTATAAATGATGTAACGTGTGGTGAAAATAAATGATAACATTTCCAAAATAAGTTTTGGATATGGTTTCACAAGTTATTACATATTATTTGATATAATGTGAAAGTGTTCTTTTTCTATGAAACTTTAGTAAAAGTGAAAGATTGATTAAATTATACACTAAAGACATCACTGGAGATTTCGACCATGTCGTGGTCTATGATATGATGCACCATAGCATGGTGAATGTAACTATGTCATGGTGGTGTGTAAGTAAGTTAATGTGATATAATATATTTATTGGATTTAATTTCTTTTTCCACAATAGCTATTATGACCAGTTACAATCATTATAAAATTGTGATTATGAGAAGTTTAAATATCTAAAATGATAATTTAAATGTTAAAATATTATTATGAAGATTGAATATAATGTTTCAAAGGATTTGAAATGTTTTAGTGTTTATTAAAATGATCAATTAATATAAGTCCAGATATTTGAGTTTTTGGTGGTCTATATGATTTTTTTGATCATCGACCATGTGTGTGACTTTAGTTAGAACTCCTGAAAGATAAAAATATTTATCTCTTGTTAACTTTGGTGTTTAAAAAAGATTTTAGTAAATTATGGTTAGTAGGGATATCCTTGTAATGTCCCAGCCTAGATCACTATGAATAATAACTAGATCAGTGGTTCTACATGACCTCAAGCGAAACACCCCGTACACTAGAGGATATCGAATATTAGTAGGGTCTAGGATTGTACCATGGGGAGACTATACCCTCATATAAAAGTGAACAATAATAGGAAATTATAAATGCATCATACACAATAATAAAACATCAAATTATATAGGAATAAAGAAACTTGTCATCCAATAATAATATAAAATGTTGAAGAATACAAAAAATCATACAAAAACTATCTCTCATTAGACTGATCACATATATAGATAAAATAAAAGGAATAAAATACAAGACCTATTATAACTCCAAGTCATAACTCATCTTGATCTCCAGTCCAACCTAAACTATCCATCTTGACAATCAAAATCACCTAGATCCTACCCAACCTGTATCGATAACATGTGTGGGCTACTCAGGTACCCAAGTGTAATGGACACCGAAGTAGGGTGTGAGAAGACTCCATAGAGAACCAATAACATGGTCCCATACACACCATCAATGTAGTGATATGTACATGTGACATGCTCTGAATAAATAAATAAACAACTGAAAATAAAAAAACACTATCATCAATCCTCTAGTCTATGACCCTGATTAAACATACCTACTTTGTACAGTGTTAGAGTGTCTCTGAGCGCATCATGATGACCATTACAACTATAAAAACAACCTATAGGTATTTTAGATAGATAAAAAATAATTATTTAATGATAAACTCACCTTGGTTTACATGAGATAAATGTTATCTACTAGGGAGTATGAAGGTATCATGCCATCATTACCTGAAGATACATAATGACCCAGTGCCTGACCCTATATTATATCACAAACACTTACAAGGTTGTATGTAGGTATGAGGACATTATTACTTGGAGATATATAATACCCTGGTGTCTAACCCTATATCACATCACACCCACCTAGTAGGGCGTATATAGGTATCAGGACCTCATTATCCGAAGATACACAACACCCTGACACATAAACCTATATCATATCATAATTAACTACTGGGGTATATACAGGTATTAGAACCAAATTACCTATAAATATATAATTCCCGGACACTTGGCCAAGTTTCATATCAGGAACCTCCCTACTAGGTAAGTTTTCATTAGCAACACAGACCTCCCTACTGGGGAGATTTCTTTTTAAATTAAAGTAAACATTGACTTAAGGGTGTTTTTCATACAAATAATATAAACACCACCCCTTTTCTATATCATTTTATATAAAAATTCACTCATGGTAATTTTTCATAACAAACAACAAATTAAAAGGTAAAAAGGGTTAAACAAACACCTAAACCAATCATCACCTTCTGCATCCCATCATCTCACGTGAAAGGTTATGGTTTTTAGGTAATGCTTGTAAATATCTCTACCCATGACTCACACACCCACCTGGATTCAAATAAGAGTTGATTTACCCACTTAGGTCCTCTAAATTAATACATAAATGGAGGTACCCAACTAGGTACCCCTTTTGAACAACTCACACTAGGGTTAAAACCTGACACTCCGTGGTAACAATACCCATAAGTTATCCACTAACATCTCATAGACTCATAGGCCTAATAGGGTAGGCCTTATAGGTGTCACACTAAAAATGACACATGGCCCATATAAATTACTTAGGTCATAATAGAACAACCTACTCACCCAACCTAGTTTAACAAGACATCGACTCTGAGGTCTCTTAAGGTTCCTCACATAACCTACTAAGGTCGTCCATATCAAGTTTTCTCACATCCCCTCTTGGAGGTATCCAAGTTTCAAGGGAAACTATTTCAATCATGACTTCATCCATCATTGGACGATGCCAATAAGATAGTGAAAAAAGTCATGTGTGTCTTTGGAACTTGTTCAGTTCATTAAAGATACAAAATCTAAATTTAACATTAAATTTAAATTAAAAAATTTGATTAATTAATTGAAAAAGGTAAACACCTTAAGTAGCATGATTTCACACCACATACATCATAAACAGCATTATTTAATACATAAGGTGAGTACCGAGGACAACCTACTTTAGTAACGTAGCCCATTCCTTTTAAAATCATAGCCTAGAAACTGATTTTAAGCCTTTCCAAGTTCATACTGCATTCTAAGTATCTATCTCACATCAAATACCATAAATAAGTAATTATAAACATTTATTATTTATTATTTAGAATAATAAAATGCATTATAATACTTTAACCACACATTGAGTACCACTAAATCACCAGAAACTCAACCAAACACACCTGGAGGATCCACAGCATACCCTAAATTCTATCTTGAGAAAAATACCTAACCACTAGAACCCGATCATTCTCTAAAATAGTATAATTCATGACAAAAAAACTTATAAAAACCATCATACTGGAGTTCCACATTAAAATGGAAAGAATATACATGTAGATGACATCTAAGGATTCCCTCTATCTAGGTTGAGAAAAATCCCCTTGAGAATCTAATGATTACACTATGCATTGTTGGAATCGTCTCAAGAACCCTAATCAGAGAAAATAAACATTATATTAGAAGGAAAGCGATGTGGAAAGAGGTAAAAAGAGGGTGGATCCTAAATTAAACACTAAAAGATCACACCTAAAGTTGTCCCCAATGAAGGGTAACCAAAGGAGGATAGGATGGGGTTGGTTGTCCTATATGCGTGTGAGGAGAGGAGAAAGGGAGATCCCCCTTTTAATTTTTTGATAGGGGAAAAGGCAAAACCCCACTTTTAAAGAGTTTCATTATTTAGATGCATAGTTTAAAAAAATATTATCTAACCATGATATAGGAACTATACAATAAAAACCCCTTCACATGATTGGACCACATGGTTTACCAAACTATTCTATAACTGTGCAAATTGGCACGGCCTCGGTCTACAACATTTAACATGGTTTGTCTATAAAGATGCACAAATCGAGCACTAAGACCTGTTTCCAAGCCATATAATATGATTTCCTTTTAAATAAATAAGTTTTCCTCTAAATTTTTCACTAACTATGATATATAACTGTGTGATTTAGAAAACATAACTTAAACCCTCCTCTCACTCAGGGTGCTGCATGGTTTCTCCTAAACCACGCACACAAAATCATGTACCCTGAAAGAAACCCTAAAAAACATCTAAAACTTTACCCAGAGCTCTTATACTCATCTGAACACATGGATTTCCTCTTGGGCCTCAAAATATAACCAAAAAAATCATATTATTATGATAAAACTGTTAGATTATTGAAATGAATCTTATTTCTAAAGATGGACCTTCCACTAGATTTCCAAAAATACAAATTCCACTTGAAAATCAAGATCCATGTAGACATGGGATCTTAAAACCTCCCCATAATAAGACTTATCATCCTCAATAATCCTCAGTGGACATCCAATTGCATATCTAGACTCACATCCTTCACTAATTTTCATTCAAATAGGTGTGTTCTATCCTTAAACTCCAAATGTGCTCTCATGGAACAACTATATCCATAAGGCACTCAAACTATTTCAACGTGATTAATTACTCAAATTTACTACCAAAACTCTAAGATGGAACTCACTTGTTCCCATCTATCCTAAAATACCTAAGGAGTCTCCATCTATTTGTTCATCTGGCACATGGTGTGCCCCACCATAAGATCTAGCGAAAAGAGGTGAATTCTGCCCTATAGTACCTTCCACCATTAGAATTTCCTATTGAAACATGATCTCAAAATTCTAATGATTCTGTTTATATTGTTTATAATATCTACATCATAACATACATGAAAATTCAGTCATATTTTAGTATTGTTCCTCATTTTTTATTCTCCACTAAATCAGACGAGTCCCCATCGCCCAATAATAAGCCACGTATATTTCATCCTTCTCTATAAAGGCCCAAAAAACCCTCAAAATGCACCTTTCATGTACTATAAAACATATACAATGTGGTTTCAAGGCCACTTCACCTAATTACATGTGAGAATGGTAATCATTCCTCCCCTAGTTGACCCATCTTGAAAAGGATCTAATGCACCCATCGGTGTAAGATCCCATCTTTTTTCTGGTATGAATCTTTTTAAATTTTCAAGATAGTCTATTTTGAATTTAATTTATAGATTAAATTAATCAACAACCTTTAAAATTTACACCCCCTATAATTATTTTTCTCCATGTTTCAATATTTCACAAAAGTATATTACACCCCCTCTAACTTTTTTTTACTACATGTCGACATGTCACGAAATAAGATTTCACCACATGTAATTATATTTCACCATGTGTATGATTTCACCACGTGAAATCAGATTTCAACACTTGTAAGATTTAACCATTTCTAATTATATTTCACCATGTGTAATATTTGATTATATTTTTTAATGATTTTATGGGATTTCCTCAGGAAAAAGAGAAATTGGTAGCAAATCATTACACGACATGAAATGAGGATTCATGTTGTGTAATTATCACACACATATTATTAAAATAACACCTCCAGTATAACATAACCTTATGGGAACCCCTCTTCTCCATAATAGAGCATTTGTGGACCTCCCTCTTCAATGTCGATCATCCTCTTGCCTCCTCCATGGACCAAAACTCATCGATGCACCTTCTTCTTTGACCGAAGACCCTCCACACACCTCCCATGTATGGTGTTCTTCTCGTTTAAGATCTATTTATTTTATGTTCCTCTTCTCTAATAAAAGAAAGATGATTATCTATTGTCGGATCTAGATCTAGATTTATTGAATCTAGATCTAGGATTCTTAGGTATAGATATAGATTTTTTGAATATATATCTAGGCTCATTGGATCTAGATCTAAAGTTAAGAGATCATGTTTTGTTTCATCATGAATTTAGGTTTTGAATCTAGATAGTGTTCTTCATCACGTTCTTGATGGATTCACTTCAAATTGGGGATTTTTCGTTGGCAAGCATTCATCATTGTTCTTGAGGTAGGTGGTCTAAAATTCAAATCTCATAGTCTAAATTAAAAATTATCTGTATATAATTTTATAATTACTATTATATTTTTAGAAATTTCATTCTTGATTAAATTAATTAATTTGGTGAATTAATTACTTAAGGGAAGTGTGAAATTAGGATATTAGGATTTGAGATCATGAATAATTAATTATTCAATTAATTATGAGATATTGGGATTGAATTAGATAATTAATAGTTGAATTAATTATGCAGTTATAAATATTTTTGAAATTATTTAATTAATTGTAGAATTAATTAATAAGAATGGTAGGGGTTATAAAATTATGAATCAGGGTAATTAATTATTAAATTAATTATGGTGAGATAGAGATTATTCAAATTGAATAATTAATTGATGAATTAATTATTGATATATCAATGTTGTTGAATAGGAAAAATTAATTGCAGAAATAATTATTGGATACTTTTATGATTATTAAATTGTTTGAGTTGAACAATTAAATGATGAATTAATTGGGGATATTGAATTACTTGAGATATAATTAATTAATGTGAGAAAAGAGATTATTAAATTAATGAATTAAATAAATGGATTAATCAATTAACGAAATAATTAATGTGAGTAAAGAGATTATTTAATTGTTAAATTAAATAAAGGGATTAATTAATTGTTGAATTAATTGAAGGGGATGAATTTAATTAATTAATTTTGAATTAATTAATGATAGTGGTCATGTACAATTAATTGGAGAATTAATTGAAGGGGATGAATGTGATTATTTTATTGTGAATTAATTAATGAGTGTTGACATGTACAATTAATTTGTGAATTAAATAAATGGGATTGAATGTTATTAATTAATTTTGAATTAATTAATTGGGTTAGTGTGTTGATGTAATTGAATAAGTTATATTAATTAATTAGAGAATTAATTAAGGTGGATTGGTGTGTTGACATAATTGAATAAGTGATATTAAGTAATGGGGATTAGTGGGTTGACACAATTGAATAAGTTAGATTAATTAATTAGTAAATTAATTAATGGGTACTATTGTGATGATACAATTGAATAAGTTAAAAATTAATTTATTGGTGAATTAATTAATAGGTACTATTGTGTTATTGCAATTTATAGCTAATTAATTGATGAATTAATTATGTGATATTGATATATGAGAATTGGATAATTAATCATTAAATTAATTGTGATATATTGAGATTTGTTATTCGAATAATTAATTATTGAATTAATTATTGGATATTTGGTTTTAGGGTATTGATTAATTAATGAATTAATTAATGGGATTGACATGATTAATTAATTAGGAAAATTGATGAAGGGGATTTATGTGATAATCTAATTATTGAACTAGTAATGGAATTGGAGGATAATTAATTTTTGAGTTAATTATCAAATTGCTTAATTATAAATTATAAATAATTAATTGGGGAATTAATTATTATATTTTAAGTTGTGAAATAATTAATTAATTATTGAATTAATTAATGCACTTTATATGGTTGACAAATTGTTGAAAAAATTAATTAAGTTGAAGTGACCAATTAATTGATGAATTAATTGAAGGGATTGTTATGATTAATTAATTTTGGAAAATAATTATTATTATTGATGAGATTGGTTAATTGTTGAGTTAAATAATGAAAGTGATGTGACTAATTAATTGTTGGATTAAATAATGGAATTGTTGTGATTAATTAATTTTTGAATTAATTAATAAGATTTTTATAATTAATTAATTGTTGAATTAATTAATAAGTTTGATGTGATTAATTAAATATTGAATTAATTAATGGACCAATGCGATTATGCAATTGTTATATTTTGATTAATAAATTATTAAATAAATTAATGTGACATTGTGATGTGAAATGTGAAAAGGGGGTTAATATTGACTAACCTTGATTGTTGTGAAATATGGAAATTGTGATATTGGGATATATTGTGAATAATTGAGAAATGGGGTGAAACACATGATGTTCTACACTCATGATATACATGTAAGATCGATAACAGGTTGTGATACAGGGACTGATGCTCCAAATACTCACAGCATTCTATCCATGAGGTTCTACACCCATGATATATATGTAAGATTGATAAATGGGGTGTGAGATAGGGATTTATGCTCCAGATATTCCAGGGGTGTTAGACATGGAATTATACACCCAATATATATGAAAAATTATTTTATGGGACAAGGAAAGAGCCTCCAAATACCCTTGGGGTGTGAGATACGGATCGATGCTCTAAATACTCATGAGGGTGATAAGTGAAATAGAATGGATAATGAAAGCTTGTTTATTTAATGAATTGTGAATTGATAATGTGAAATGGTTCAGAGTCTGACATGGGCTGAAGTAGTTATTGAGATATAGGTGTTCATAGGAAGCTAGAGGTTTATGATTTTAAATAAAGGATAATTTAATAAATGTAAATTGATTACTTTATTACTTGTATTTTATTCTTCATATAACTACATACACTGTTAATGGATGGATTTGTTTTAGACGTAGTTGGTGGTGGCCTACTGAGTTGTATTCACACCCTACTCGAGTTTCCTGATCGGTACCTGAATAGACTTTTTGTTTTCTGGACAGGTTAAGGGAAAAGGCCTTGTGTTAGATGGATTAGTTGGGGATAGAGCATGGATGAGGGAACTAGATGTGGTTCGGGACCCTTTTGGGAGATGTTAGTGTATTTACATTTGATTTTTCATTTGAAACTTGGAAAGTACTTAGCAAGGCATATCTACTATTCAGTTTTGATTCTATATTTCCAACTTTGTTCATCTTGTGATATTGGTTTTGTGTATGGTTATATACATGCTTGTGTAATTGTATATTTATTTCCGTTGGTGTTTTACTCTGATAAATGAGGGTATAGTCTCCCCAAGACTGACTTACTAGACCATCGATTCCAGTCGACAGCCTCTAGAATATGGGGAGGTGTTCCTAAGGTCATGTAGTGGTCCAGCATAGGGCACTGGTGCAAGGCGTCCAAGCTGGGATATTACAAAGTGATATCAAAGGTCTGGTTTTATTTTCTTCTTTATTTTCTTAATTTTTGGGAAATGTAGACATGAGACTAGGAAGATTTGGGGCTTGGTTATGATCTCTTCCATGGGAGTATCTACTCCAAATATAGGGGAGAACCCAAGTTCCCAGGGTGGGATGGTTGTTATTGTTGTTTGTTGTTACTGTTGAATGTTATTTTACCTCGGGTAGCGCACTTGTTGTGTGATGTGATTATTGTTTCTGAGATTTGTTGAGTTTGAATCATGGTCATAAATGGCATGAGAGTTGATTCTTCATGCATCATTCTAGGAACTCAAGATTATTTTTTGACATGCATCATTTTAGGCATGCATGGGAAAACATGTTTTGGGTAAGTTTGTTGAACTTAATATATTTTTCTTTGCTTGTGAAATTGAACTGAAAATAGTGCCTAACACAAAATTGAGAAATATTTTAAAATGAATCAAGATGAGAATAAATGGTTTTCTAAATGATAAAAATTTAATAATTTATTTACCCTTTTTAACTAGGACCTAGGTGTAGGATAATTAAGGGTAGTGATAGTGACTCAATTTTGATTGTGTGGCAGGATAAATTGAGAAATACTTGATATGGTTTTGTGTAAATCCCACTTGTTAACTATTCTAAATTTTTTGAAATAAAAATCCTTCATTTTGTTTATTTTCCCCTTGATGTGGGTATTTTGGGTAGTAATAATGCCCTATTTGGCAAACTCAGTTATGGGTTATGTGAACGAATGTCTAGTTTTGGATCAGTGTGGTGAGATGATTGGTGGGTAGGGAAGCCCGAGACATTCAATGGGTTAAGGTGTTTCCATAATGAAGGTAACATTTTTAATGAAAGATTTTTGTTGGTGTTCATCGACAACTTCTTAGTGTACTTTTAATTTGTGACGATCAGGTCCCCTACCATAACATCATCCCAAGAATACTGAGAAATCTCTAGCTTTATGCCTAGCCATCTGAATGTGATTTTGTTGGATGTGGGGCCCCTTAGGGATTGTTCTTATGAAGTGGTATATATGTGGAGATGGATGGTATGAGGTACGTCATCGAAAGTTTATGTATAAGGTTCTCAGGAGGTATCGTAAGTTGATAAATACTATGGGATATAGGCCATGGTGGTTGAGTTACCTAACAAACAAAGTTAACAATACTCCTAAGGTGGGAATTGATGTGTTAGTAGAATGTTCATGGAGTATTTCCATTGGTTTGGATTGGTTTCATCAGAATTCTAATGAGGGATCTGTAAGGTGCATGTTTAAATTCCTCAGGTAAAGGTCGAGTGAGCCTTGGAGGTTGTGAATGTATGTCCTTTCTATGCTATTTTTATGGTGAGGTTGAGTGACAATGTTGGATTGTGTTCTTCTAGTTGTTGTGAACTATTATTCATGAGAGGTGTTGGATATTTTATGGATGTTGATCTTGAGACTAATGTTTCCTTTGATGAGAACCTGACACGTGTGGTGGGTTACTATGGGAAAGTTTTGCGGGAAAACACCTTGCTGATAGTTTGTATGTTCTAGTGACATGGACGGGTGCATGAGGGAACTTGGGAGAGAGAAGAGGATATTAGGGCTCACTGGCCTAATTTTTTTGACTCATAATATTATAGATTCATGGGAGTAAAGCTCAATTATGAGATGTTATAAGGTGGGGAGATTATAAGATCCCATCTTTTACCAGGTATGAATCATTTTAAATTTTTGGTCAAGATGGGAAATTTTGAATTTAATTTATAGATTAAAATAATTCACAACCTTGAAAATTTACACCCCATGTAAGTAGTTTTTTTCACGTGTCAACATGTCATGAAAGTATATTATACCCCCTGTAATTGTCTTTCACCATGTGTCTACATGTCATGAAATAAGATTTCACCACGTGTAAGATTTCACCACATGAAATTATATTTTACCACGTGTAATTGGATTTCACCACGTGTAATCTTGGTTTGATGGGATTTCCTTGGGAAAGGGGGAATCAATTAAAAATCATTACATGATGTGAAATAAGGATTCACATCATGTAATTATCACACGCAGCTTATTAAAATAATGCCTCCAGTGTCGTGTCACATTATGAACTCCCCTATTCTCTGTAATAGAGAATCTGCGGACCTCCCTGTTTGATGTGAAGCCTCCACGCACCTCCTCCATGAAACGAAACTCATCGGAACACCTCTATAATTGACTGAGGACCCTCTATGCACCTCTCGGGTAAGGGTGTTCTTCTCTTTTAAGATTTATTTCTCTTCTACTTCTCTTCCCGGATAAAAGAAAGATGATTATCTACTCTTTGGTCTAGATCTAGATTTATTGAATCAAGATATAAGCTTCTTAGATATAGATCTAGATTTTTTGAATCTAGATCTAGGCTCATTGAATCTAGATCTAAAGTTAATATATCTTGTTTATTTTAATCATGTATTTAGGTTCTGGATCTAGACCATGTTCTTCGTTACATTCTTGTTGGTTCCACTTCAAATTGGGGATTTTCCATTGGCAAGCGTTCATCACTATTCTTGAGGTAAGAGGTCTAAAATTAAAATCTCATAATCTTAATTACAAATTATGTGTGTGTAGTTTTATAATTTCTATTATATGTTTAGCAATTTCATTTTTGATTAAATTAATAAATTTTGTGAATTAATTAATTAAGGGAAATGTGAAATTGGGATATTGGGATTTTAGATCATGAATAATTATTTTTTCGATTAATTATGAGATATTGTGATTTAATTAGATAATTAATTTTTGGATTAATTATGGAGTTATAAAGACTGTTGTACTTGTTTAATTAATGGTAGGATTAATTAATAGGAATGGCAGGGATTATGAAATTTTGAATCAAGATAATTAATTGTCGAATTAATTATGGAGAGATAGAGATTGTTCGAATTGAAAAATTAATTGAAAAATTAATTATCGATGTTGTTGATGTTGTTGAATTGGGAAAATTAATTGTAGAAATAATTATTGGAGATTGTTATGATTATTCAATTGTTTGAGTTGAAAAATTAATTGATGATTTAATTGGGGTTATTTAATTAGTTGAGATAGAACAATTAATTGATAAATTCATTAGGGATATTGAATTATTTGATATGGAATTAATTAATTTGAGTAAAGAGATTATTTTATTGATGAATTAAATAAATAAATTAATTAATTGAATAATTAATTAATGTGAGTAAAGATATTATTTAATTGTTGAATTAAATAATGGGATTAATTAATCGGTGAATTAGTTGAAGGGGATGAATGTAATTAATTAATTGTGAATTAATTATTATAATTGAAATTTTCAATTAATTAATGAATTAATTTAAAGGTATTAATGTGATTAATTAATTGTGAATTAATTAATAAGTGTTTAAATTTATAATTAATTGGAAAATTAATTAAAGGGGATTGAATGTGATTAATTAATTGTGAACTAATTAATGGGGATTGGTTTGTTGATGAAATTGAATAAGTAATGTGAATTAATTGGAAAATTAATTAATGGGGATTGGTGTATTGACACAATTAAATAAGTAAGATTAATTAATTGGTTAGTTAATTAATGAGGATTGGTGTGTTAATGCAATTGAATAAGTTAGATTAATTAATTAGTGGATTAATTAATGGGGAATCTTGTGTTGATATAATTGAATGAGTTAAATTAATTAATTGGAAAATTAATTAATTGGGACTCTTGTGTTATTACAATTGATAGATAATTAATTGATGAATTAATTATGACATATTGATATATGGGAATTGGATAATTGATCGTTAAATTGATTATGAGATATTGAGATTGTTGATATCAATAATTAATTGTTGAATTAATTATAGGATGTTGGGTTTGAGGATATTGATTAATTGATGAATTAATTAATGGGGTTGGCCTGATTAATTAATTGGGGAAATTAATTAAGAAGATTTATGTGATAAACTAATTGTTGAACTAGTAATGGAATTAGAGGATAATTAATTGTTGAGTTAATTATCGAATTGTTGAATTATAAATTATGAATAATTAATTGGAGAACTAATTATTAGATGTCGAGTTGTGAAATGATTAATTAATTTTTGAATTAATTAATGGACTTTATGTGGTTAACTAATTGTTGAAATAATTAATGAATTTGAAGTGACCAATTAATTGATGAATTAATTGAAGGGATTGTTATGATTAATTAATTATGGAAAATAATTAATGTTATTGATGTGACTAGTTAATTGTTGAGTTAACTATTTAAAGTGACGTGACTAGTTAATTTTTGGATTAACTAATGGAATTTTTGGTATTAATTAATTATTTAATTAATTAATATGATTTTTGTGATTAATTAATTGTTGAATTAATTAATAAGTTTGATGCGATTAATTAATTGTTGAATTAATTAATGTAACAATTTGATTATGTAATTGTTATATTTTTATTAATTAATTTTTAAATTAATTAATGTGACATTGTGATGTGAAATGTGACAATGGGGTTAATGTTGATTAACCTTGATTGTTGTGAAATGTGGAAATTGTGATATTGTGATATATTGTGAATGATTGATAAATGGGATGATATACATGAAATTCTACACCCATGATATACATGTATGATTGATAATGGGGTGTGAGACAGGGATTGAGGCTCTAAATATACACCAGGTTCTAAACATGACTTTTTACACCCATGATATATATGTATAATTGATAAACTGGGTGTGAGGTATGGATCAATTCTCCAAATACTCATGTGGTTATAGACATTGAGTTCCACACCCAACATGCATGAAAATATTCTTTTATGGGATAGGGACTGAGGCTCCAAATACTCATGGGGTGTGAGACAGGGACCGGTGCTTCAAATGCTCATGAGGGTGATAGATAAGACATTCTACACCCATTTATTAACATTGGACTATGTATATAATTGGATGTATAATAATTTAAATGGAATGGATAATGAAATACCATGTATTTAATTAATTGTGAATTGATAATTTGAAATGGTTCAGACTCTGGCATGAGTCGAAGTAGTTATTGAGATACGGGTGTAAATACCCGAAGCTTAACATACATGAACATTACATTACTTTTGAGGAATACTTAGTACAAAAAAAACACACACACAAGGATCGTAATAGTTTAGTGTCTTTGGAAACTCGGAACGTAATCTTCAAATCGTGGTGAAAGATCTTCAATATCTCCCATAAAGATCTTCCTTTTTTTTTACCTAAAACCTTTCTTTATATCCTGGGGAAAAGAAAACATAAAAGGGTGAGCTCAAATGCTCAGTAGGGTAAACAAAATAAAAATCAATCAAATCATATTCATAAGAACATAACTTTTGGAAATATTAACCTGCAAAAGAGAGCATAATTTCATAACATGGGATAAATCATAGTAGTGAAATGAAATCCCAATAATCATAACTTAAAACATGAAACTTTGTGGCATTCACACATAATCATAGAGAATCATTTCTTGATAGTCAAGACTCATTGCCAAGACTATCTTAGTGGACAAAGTCCCTTTCTGAACCGAGTCACCCTCGTTTCAGTCATGTTTCACTGAACCGGTATAACCTACCGTTCCATCCATGTCTATCTCATGAGATATAAAATCTTTACCCAATGCATTGGAGGGAGATATAGGTACCACCCATCTCATAATGATACCATTCTTATGTGTGCAACATAATCATAAACCATACATTATAGCGTAATCCACGTAATACAAATGAGATTCTTAAACATCATGACATCATAAATCAATTCATATAAGATAAAGGAATTCATAAAAATATTTCCATCACAACATAATCAAATCCATGTAATAATAGGTATAAAAACAGAACCCTTTTATTATCTTAGATGGAAAATAATTTTGATAAAATACTTGAACTCTATTCTTGAGGAAAATATCCTTTCTACTTCAAAAACACTTTTCCTTTCTTAACATGTCATACAATTTTAAACTAAAAGAAGTTGATTAAAAATAAACTTGAATACTTGTAAAGGAAGCTTCTTGGAAATAATGTTCTAGAAATACATTCATGCCGTATAAGTTAAAAAAACATTCTTTTTTACTTTTGTCGGAAAAGTCAAAAATTACCTCGTACGAAAAACGACAAAAGATTTATTTCATTTCTTTTACTAAAAACTCACCGAAGGGTAAAAATGGATTTAAACAATTGTAGGTGGATGGAAATAATATTACATATTGATGAAACATGGATGTGGATGATAAAATACACCCTAGTAAATGCCAAAGTATAAACAATCTCAGATAAAAATGAGATTGTGATATTTCCCTTACCTTAGGTCTGATTTGTTTTGTACGTGTCTGAAGCTCCTCTTCTTTGGAACGCCTCCTTGAATCCTCCACTTAGGGAACTAAGATTGGTCTTTGAAGGAGACCATGACCTCTAGGATTATTCTAGGTAAGTGGAGAGGAGAAAATGTCAGGGGTTGTCCGAGCTTGAGTGCTCAAATTGGTGTGAGGAGGAGGGGGGGAGGAGCCCTTTTATAAGGGAGGAGAGGGGCACCTTAGGAATATCTCAAAATATTATTTTATATTAAAGTCAAAATCGGTTTATAATGGTTCCAAAGGGTCTTATTTCGAATCTAAAGTGGGGATGGGTCGAAATCCTATCAACCAATAGGATTTAGACAAGTTTAGGTTATTATTTTAACCTTATCAATTAGATTTATCTCTAAGTTAAATAATTTAACTTTTACCCTGTCTTTTTGTTTTCTTACACTATATGGTTAATACACTTACTATAACATGCCAAACGAACCCCAAATTGTTTATTATTAATATATATATCCTTATCTAAGTCATTGGGATGAACCTTAGATTTTAAGGAATAAAATAACAATTAATAATATAATATTTGATTTAAAAACTATTTTTTGTCAATTTTGACACTATTTGATATATGATTTTTGTGAAAGTCATAACAGAATTATATGTTCGAACCAAGTTGATTAAATCAACACTACTATATCATAGTAACCTAGAAAATTAATGGGATTCATAAAAAGTCTCAAATTACATTTATTTTGGTGTTTATAACATCAATTATGTCAATATTTCATTAATAAGATAATTACTGCATCATCATTGTGTCATAAATAAATTAAATTATTTAATGTCTAAAAATTATAAATAAATTATCATTATTTAGGAAATATTTTTATCTTTCTAATTAATATTTATAGTCGAATTTATCTTTTGTATAACCCCATATTAAAAATGATTTACTTATTAAACTTTGATTTTAACTATTTTAACCTTTCTTTAAATAAATTAATAATAAATGTCCTAATCTAATCCAAGTGGGCCTAAATGATAATATGTTACACTTAAGGTTGTTTTTGGTCGAGATACACTTGTCCAATAGGATTATTACATGTGTTAGGGTAATATTAATATCATTTTTACCCTTAATTACCCTATTTACTTTTAACCGTGGTAAATAAAAGTAAAAAGTTACTATTCACCAAAAATTATTTTCATCTCATTGAACCACATTTTACTTACTGACATCAACCATGTCTCTCGTATTTTTGAAATTCCATTCACAGAAGCGGTAAAATTAAGATTTATGAAAAAAATAATTTTTTTAACTACCACTTAGTAGTTTCACTATTCATCAAAAATTGAAGTTTTTCAGAAAAATGACAAAATTTCACCCTAAGCTATAATTGATATTCTGAATTCAAAAATGATTTCTATTATACAAAATTCCCAACATATAAGTTGCATTAATTTATTTTATAATTAATTTCCGTTGTCACAACAAATAGCGTGTTTTTAAGAGATAATAACTATCAAAAGATTAACACTTGTTTATGTCTGGTGTAAATGTGAAATTACATCCAATGACCAACATTGTATTGAATTGTAAAAATACATTCTAAATATACTTTAAACCCACTCAAATTAATAATTTATCACTATTAATTATTTCGATTAAAAAAGTTGTTTTTAATTAAAATTTAGTAATTTTCACTATTCATCAGAAAATAAAAGTTATCCGAAAAGTACCAAAATTTCACCCTAAGCTAATTTCGATATTATGAATCCAAAAATGAATTCCATTTTGAAAAAAATAAAATTACAAAATTTCAAAAAGTGGTTATTACTATTCATAACAGCTAGTTTTAATAATATTTTAATAGCGTATTGTTGTTTAGTGAAACTCGTTATTGCGTACTACACACGCAATCGAGGAAGGTCGCGATTGCGTGTAATGCAAGGCAAATCAAGGATGCGTGTTGTGCAAGATCCTTTTGGTGTAGCGTACAACACAAGAAATTAGTGAAATTAAAAGGAATATTTTTCATAAAATCTCGGGGTGTTACATTCTACCCCCCTTAAAATGAATTTCGCCCTCGAAATTCGTCGGGGTTATAAATGGTTTACTATTCAAAAGTTTCTTTAATAGAAACCCACATCGTAAAAAGGAATACCAAAACCAATCTTTAAAAACGAAAGTATGAAACGTAACGGTTACCCAAATAAACTAATCGCTGGGTTTCCACATAGGTAAAAATATGGATATGGAAGAGAAATCTAACCATCATGTTCTGATGGAGAGTGGTAGAGAACATGGCTATGAAAAAGCCAGAAATCACAAAGCCATAAATTTGTGACGATCTAGGGTACCATCTGATTCATCGGATATAAGGGCACTAGGACAACATTTTTGGTTTTCAAGATCGTTTCCCTAAAGTTGAAGAGTTTGAATTAGAATAAATACTTACTTTATTTTGGTACAATCTCACTGTTGTTCGTGCCTTGAACAATTTCTACTTCATCTCTTAAGTAAATGAAGTTGAATTTGTTATTCGTGAAGTGTTAGCAGATCATGTGATAGAATGACGGGTCATTCCATCTGTCTCAAACAAAAGGTTAGCAAAATTTATATACATAAGTCGATCTATAGTGAGATTAATCATATATGGTTCCTAAAATGGACTTATACTTCATATATCATACTGCTTAATATAATAAAACTAGTTTCTACTAAACAGGGACTTCCTGTAGGCCAGTGGTAGGCGATAAAGGCCAGTCGCACTTCGGTTGTGGGTTCGATTCCCACAGCCTTGTCCGAAGCGATGGGTTGTCGCTCGTCCTGCAGGTTGTCCTTTTTCTAAAACTACATTACTATAACATACCATCAATAATATCGAAAAAAAACTTCTATCCTTAAACAATACTCACTTATATCCAACATAATCCATTTCAATCTTTAGGCTTATCCATAATACTTCAGTCCACTCTCATAACATAGTGAAAACGATTACCAGAGATTTAATACCATCGTTGATCCCCATATATCATAAGATATGTTTTGTTGGTCATATTCCAAACATTCAAAGGACTTAATCATGTATTCTCTTGAATACTCATTGAACCTTAGTGAAAACATGAATGCAGTTAAAAGTTAACACTTTCCACATACCAAAATCCTCAGAATTCTATATACTCAAACCATGATATCACTTAGTCCTTATATCAATCATGAGCTCATGAATACTGTCAAATATTTAATTTTCTCATTTTCCCTTCATTATGCGCATATCATTCTTTTTCCAAAAATATCTCAATCACTTTTCATGGTTACTGGTACCATAAAATTATTGAAAACCACAATAGACCAATACATAAATATTCCAATATTCCACGATACTATATACAACACTATTTTGGAATCCCATTACATAAACACTTAATCATTCTACTACATCGTTGTCATATTCAACATCGCCAATAGTGATCGCATGTGACTTCCCTTTGTCCTTTGCCTTAAGTGGTTGCTCATGTCGATCATCACTAACCCTTGGATTAGGGCATTTATTGGCATAATGTCCCATCTCCTTGCACTTGAAACATTGAAGTGTTGGTGGTGCGTTCTCTGCAGTGTTTGCTTTGTTCACATCATTAGAAACCCTTTTTCAATTACTTCGAAACTCAGCTACTCGATGACCTTCTTTTCCACACTTAAAACATTTTCTAGTCCCTTTAAGACAATCTCCACCATGCTTCTTTCCACACTTTGATCATAAGGAAACATTCATTTTCTTTTCACCATTATTCTGAGATTTCTCCTTGAACTTCATCTTTCGTTTCTTTTCAAAACCATGAGATGGATATGTAACGCCAACTTCATTTCTACCTTCATAGAACAACACACAATTTCTTCATAGCTACTGAAGTCTCGTATAGATAATGCCCTTCGAAGACTTGGTTTTAAGCCACTGAAAAATCGATCAACTTTACTTTCAGGTTGGATGATAATGCCAGATGCATACCTTACAAGTCTTGTAAAATTCGCTTCGTATATACCAACAGATTCATCATCCTTCTGTTTCAGCTCAAGAAACTCCTTTTCCATCTTCGTTCAAAGAATACGAGGGAAGTTCTTACTGAAAAACAATTTCTTGAACTCGTCCCATTCCATGGAATCAATTTCATCTCGTTGCCTCGTATTCTTGATAAGATTCCACTATTGATCAGCTTCACCTTCCAAATGATATACTGCTAAGATGACTTTATCATGTTCAGAACATTGAAGAACTGAAAATATCTTTTCAGTGGTACTGATCCATTGTTCAGCAACAAGTGGATCGGAAGACCCACTAAAATAAGGTGGGCGTTGCCTCATGAAGGACTCAATAGAATATTGTTCCCTTCTCTGCTCATTTGGAAGTCCAGAATGATTCATATCTTGTGTAAGTATAGCAATAAGATTTTTCACTCCATCTCCCATAACATTTGTTTGTTCAGGAGGACAATCATTGCATTGTCCATTGCATTGATCAACACGGTTCCTTCGGGTTCCAGCCATCGTCTAAAACCCAAAAAGAATAGTGTGAGAGGCAAAAATCATGCTAGGGAAAACAACATTATAAAGGGGGAGTATCCTCAATATCTAACTTCTTAGGTTAAATTCTATGATCGTTAACATAGTTCTAGGACTGTATCTTATACGTATACTTATCCTTAGGGACATCCCTAGATATACCTTAGAAATATCTCTAGGGATCTCACTAATGTTTTCGCATCCTAGTTTCCAAAGGTTGACTAAACCTTTCCTATGATACCAACTGTAAAGACCCGAAGCTTAACGTACATGAACATTACATTAATTTTGGGGAATAATTAGTACAAAAAAAACACACACACAAGGATCGTAATAGTTTAGTTTCTTTGGAAACTCGGAACGTAATCTTCTAATCGTGGTGAAAGATCTTCAATATCTCTCATAAAGATCTTCCCTTTTTTTTACCTAAAACCTTTCTTTATATCCTGGGGAAAAGAAAACATAAAAGGGTGATCTCAAATTCTCAGTAAGGGTAAACAAAAGAAAAATCAATCACATCATATTCATAAGAACATAACTTTTGGAAATATTAACCTGCAAAAGAGAGCATAATTTCATAACATGGGATAAATCATAGTAGTGAAATGAAATCCCAATAATAATAACTTAAAACATGAAACTTTGTGGAATTCACACATAATCATATAGAATCATTTCTTGTTAGTCAAGACTCATTCCAAAGACTATCTTAGTGGACAAAGTCCCTTTCTGAACTGAGTCACCCTCGTTTCAGTCCTGTTTCACTGAACCGGTATAACCTACCGTTCCAGCTATGTCTATCTCATGAGATATAAAATCTTTACCCAATGAATTGGAGGGAGATATAGGTCCCACCCATCTCATAATGATACCATTCTTATGTGTGCCACATAATCATAAACCATACATCATAGCGTAATCCATGTAATACAAATGGGATTCTTAAACATCATGACATCATAAATCAATTCATATAAGATAAAGGAATTCATAAAAATATTTCCATCACAACATAATCAAATCCATGTAATAATAGGGATAAAAACAGAACCCTTTTATTATCTTAGATGGAAAATAATTTTGATAAAATACTTGAACTCTATTCTTGAGTAAAATATCCTTTCTACTTCAAAAACACTTTTCCTTTCTTAACATGTCATACAATTTTAAACTAAAAGAAGTTGATTAAAAATAAACTTGAATAATTGTAAAGGAAGCTTCTTGGAAATAATGTTCTAGAAATCCATTCATGTTGTATAAGTTAAAAAAACATTCTTTGTACTTTTGTCAGAAAAGTCAAAAATTACCTCGTACGAAAAACGACAAAAGATTCCTTTCATTTCTTTTACTAAAAACTCACCGAAGGGTAAAAATGGATTTAAACAATTGTAGGTGGATGGAAATAATATTAAATATTGATGAAACATGTATGTGGATGATAAAATACACCCCAGTAAATGTCAAAGTATAAACAATCTCGGATAAAAATGAGATTGTGATATTTCCCTTACCTTAGGTCCGATTTGCTTTGTACGTGTCCGAAGCTCCTCTTCTTTGGAACACCTCCTTGAATCCTCCACTTAGGGAACTAAGATTGGTCTTTGAAGAATACCAGGACATCTAGGATTATTCTAGGGAAGTGGAGAGGAGAAAATGGCAGGGGTTGTCCGAGCTTGAGTGCTCAAATTGGTGTGAGGAGGAGGGGGAGGAGGTGCCCTTTTATAAGGGAGGAGAGGGGCACCTTAGGAATATCTCAAAATATTATTTTATATTAAAGTCAAAATCGGTTTATAATGGTTCCAAAGGGTCTTATTTCGAAGCTAAAGTGGGTATGGGTCGAAATCCTATCAACCAATAGGATTTAGACAAGTTTAGGTTATTATTTTAACCTTATCAATTAGATTTAACTCTAAGTTAAATAATTTAACTTGTACCGTGTCTTTTTGTTTTCTTACACTATATGGTTAATACACTTACTATAACATGCCAAACGAACCCCAAATTGTTTATTATTAATATATATATCCTTATCTATGTCATTTGGCCAATCCTTAGATTTTTAGGAATAAAATAAGAATTAATAATATAATATTTGATTTAAAAACTATTTTGTGTCAATTTTGACACTATTTGATATATGATTTTTGTTAAAGTAATAACAGAATTATATGTTCGAACCAAGTTGATTAAATCAACAATAATATATCATAGTAACCTAGAAAATTAGTGGGATTCATAAAAAGTCTCAAATTACATTTATTTTGGTGTTTATAACATCAATTATGTCAATATTTCATTAATAAGATAATTACTGCATCATCATTGTGTCATAAATAAATTAAATTATTTAATGTCTAAAAATTATAAATAAATTACCATTATGTAGGAAATCGTTTTATCTTTCTAATAAATATTTATAGTCGAATTTATCTTATGTATAACCCCATATTAAAAATGATTTACTTATTAAACTTTGATTTTAACTATTTTAACCTTTCTTTAAATAAATTAATAATAAATGTCCTAATCTAGTCCAAGTGGGCCTAAATGATAATATTTTACACTTAAGGTTGTTTTTGGTCGAGATACACTTGTCCAATAGGATTATTACATGTGTTAGGGTAATATTAATATCATTTTTACCCTTAATTACTCTATTTACTTTTAATCGTGGTAAATAAAAGTAAAAAGTTACTATTCACCAAAAATTATTTTCATCTCATTGAACCACATTTTACTTACTGACATCAACCGTGTCTCTCGAATTTTTGAAATTCCATTCACAGAAGCGGTAAAATTATGATTTATGAAAAAAATAATTTTTTTAACTACCACTTAGTAGTTTCACTATTCATCAAAAATTGAAGTTTTTCATAAAAATGACAAAATTTCACCCTAAGCTATAATTGATATTCCAAATTCAAAAATGATTTCTATTTTACAAAATTCCAAACATATAAGTTGCATTAATTAATTTTATAATTAATTTCCGCTGTCACAACAAATAGCGTGTTTTTAAGAGATAATAACTATCAAAAGATTAACACTTGTTTATGCCTGGTGTAAATGTGAAATTACATCTAATGACCAACATTGTATTGAATTGTAAAAATATATTCTAAATATACTTTAAAACCACTCAAATTAATAATTTATCACTATTAATTATTTCGATTAAAAAAGTTGTTTTTAATTAAAATTTAGTAATTTTCACTATTCATCAGAAAATAAAAGTTATCTGAAAAGTACCAAAATTTCACCCTAAGCTAATTTCGATATTATGAATCCAAAAATGAATTCCATTTTGAAAAAAATAAAATTTCAAAATTTCAAAAAGTTGTTATTACTATTCATAACGGCTGGTTTTAATAATATTTTAATATCATATTGTTGTTTAGTGAAACTCGTTATTGCGTACTACACACGCTATCGAGGAAGGTCGCGATTGCGTGTAATGCAAGGCAAATCAAGGATGCGTGTTGTGCAAGATCCTTTTGGTGTAGCGTATAACACAAGACATTAGTGAAATTAAAAAGAATATTTTTCATAAAATCTCGGGGTGTTACAACGGGTGTCCATGGGAACCTGGGGGTTTATGTGATTAAATAAAGGATAATTGAATAAATGTAAATTTTTTAATTTTTTACTTGTTTTTTATTATTTATACAATTGAATACAATATTACTAACTAGATTTTTGTTAGACGTCATTAGTGGTGGCCTAATGACTCACACCCTACTCGGTCTTCCTGATCGGTACCCAAATAGACTTTGTGTTTTCTAGACAGGCTTAAGGAAAAGGCCAGGAGTTAGGTGGCTGAGTTGGGGATGGATCATGGATGAGGGAATCGTATGTGGTTCGAGTTCTTCTTGGGAGTTATTAGTGTATTTACATTTGTGTTTTCATTTGACACTTGGCACGTACTTAGCATGGAATATCTACTATTTAGTTTTGATTCTGTATTTCCAGCTTTGGTCATCTTGTGATATTGGTTTTGTCTATGGTTATACATATGATTCTGTAATTGTATATTTATTTCTGATAGTGTTTTACTCTAATAAAATAGGGTATAGTCTCCCTATGACTGACTTACCTGACTCTCGCAACTAGTTGGCAGCCTCTAGCATATGGAGAGGTGCACCTGAGGTCATGTGGTAGTCGGGATCAAGGCACCAATGTGTGGCACCCAGGCCGGGACATTACAACTGATGCACCACCCAATCATGATTCCTTTATCCCTGGCGGCATCCTATTATTGTTGAAACATCCAAACCAAATCCCAAACCCAATTATTTGTTTGATTTTATTATTTAATCACTAATCATCTAAAAATCATCATCATGATCTACCATACCATGAGCACCAATGCATCTCTGGTTCGATCAAGTTCAGTCCATCCCAAATCATTCTAAGACTGAAGATAATGGTCAAACTCTATCAGATATCACATTTTTCTTCATGCTCAGAATTCCCCAAGGAATCCATATAAATTTGGATCCATTTACTCATCAACATTTGACTTCCATAACAACCATACAACAACTGATTCCACACATCCATGACCATACCTGCATAGGTTCATGTTAATTGCGACTCACATAAGGCTCCCCACCATGTAAGCGTCATTATAATCACTTCTTAGCTAGAAATTTCAACCCCAATCCCCACATCTCATCCATAATCAAACACGATGACTGGATGTGTCCTTACCCACTCTCAGTCAAGCATAAAGGAAAAACATCAATTAATTTATTACTCCTTGCTCATGATAAAGCTTCCCATGACAACCACCAAAATTCCACAAATAATGAGGGCCTCACCCTCAAACTACTCTACAAGATTAACCTCATTAGGTTTTTTCATAATCATATGTGTGTTTCATGTTCGGATCCATGCTCAATGCATCCCATTAGAATCCATCAACCCATAGCACACACATGACCATTGTTGATCTCCATTTCAATCAATACCACACATAAACAGTGTGGGTAAAATCAATATAATCAAAACCCCAAGGGTATAAGACTCTCTTATGACCAAAACATACCTACGCATGAATCCATGAGTATCATGTCACTATAACCAAGTTCACAAACTAACTCAGTGGATCATTCTTCTCATCCATGTTAGTCTCATTAGGCCATAATAACCCATAATGATCCTCTTAAAAACCAATAAACTTACTTATGACATGATTTAACACACACTTATCCACCATTTGGTATTGTTCCAAAAACAAAAACACGTACTCACAATTATACCATGCTTCTAAATAATATCTGTAGTCAATAAGTTATGGAACTCGATTGGTCCTTCACTTGAAATGTCACCTTGATACTAAGGAACTCCATGTACCCCACATTCCGAAGAACTATAATTGAAGGTTATTTTATTATAAAATCCTGAGGAATCAGGCATTCTTATTCCTTGTACATGATATAACCTCCCATGTATTGATCTCAACCTAAGGCATATACCCATGTTTTGCCTCCTCTAAGAAACTAGTAAGACTGGACTAACCCCTCTAGTGGGTTTCCCTGAAATATCATTAATCACCAAATCACTGAGGTATGAGTCAAATATAAGGATCTCTAGGTCCCCCACCTAGTTCAAAAGTTATTTCTCTCACAAAACTTAAACCATATGGCATTAACCACACTCCCATATCAAATGTAACATGACATCAAATGTGCCAAAACACCCACTAATATGTCTCATATACATAACTGAAAACATATTCCAAAATCATAACCTAATCCTATGAAATCTACCCTCTCTGAGAATATATACTAATAGACTAGTCCTTAGAGTAGTGGGTCTCATATATCAATATATATACATATATAACTATGTTGTACTAGATGATCTATGTTAAGGGAATCATATTCTCTATCTCGGTTAAGTATAATTTCATTCCAAACTATATGGGAAAACACCATATAGGTTGTTACTAAAACATTAAATAACTCAACCTATAACTAAAGGGAATGTCACTAATGTACCTATCATAAAACATCTCATTGTATATTCACATGACTTACCATTTGGAAGAAACATATGCATATTTGTCTTGCTCAGTAGAATTCAACCAATAAATTATATGGTAAAATTTCATATGAGCTATTTTCGACACTTTAAATAGTTGAACCTCCTATCAGTAACATAATATCACACTAGAAGTATTATACATGTCATGTGAATCCTACATGCCTAATCATTATGCATGATACACCTCTTACATATACGATCCAAGAGTCAAATTCATAATAAATCAAAAATCCATACATCATGTGTGCCACATGAGGTGAAATCATATGATTGTAACATAAAAAATATAGAACATTAATCCCATCCCTGGTAACCTAGCTATCCCATCAAAAATGGTGTTCATGATGCAACAGTTTGAGGTAAATCACAAGATCCAACACATTCTTAAGTAACATGCCTAGCATATTCCAAATAGTGTGAAAAATAAAAAACAACCACTAATACCAATTTGTAACATCTTAACCCATATCACTATGAATAATAATCAGATCGGTGGAGATGTGTGACCTCAGGCGTACCTCCTCATACACCAAAGTTTTTCGACTAGTAGTGGGGGTCTAGGGTAGTACCCTGGGGAGACTATAACCCCGTATCAGAGTGAGTAATAATAGGAAAGTAAACCAACATCATACATAATAATAAACCATCATAGTAAACATTAATAAAGAGAAATCTCAATCAATAATAATATGAAATGATGAATCATGAAAACATTCATACAGACTCATTCTCCCACTTGGATGATCACATATACAAATAAAACAAAAGGAATAAAATAAAAGGCTCCAATGCAACTCTGAGCCATACCTCATCTCAATATCTAGTCCAAACCAAGATATCTATCTCAATAATGAACATCACCAGGACATTTCCCAACCTGTGCTTGTAATAAGTGAGGGCTAATCAGGTGCCCAAGTATAATGGCCACCTAAGTAGAGTGTGAGTACATAACTCAATAGGGAACTACCAACATGATATCATGCATACCAGTAATGTAGTGATGTGTTCATGTGAAATGCTCTAAATAAATAAATAAATGGATAAAAATAAATAAAAACACCAACGTAAATTCTCAGGTCTATGACCTCAATTGAGAAAACCTACTTCGGCCAATGTCGGAGTGTCTCTATTCACGTCGTAAGGACTATTCTAACCATAACAACGATACAAGGATCTTTCAACCCAGTATAAAAATAAAAAATTGAGGGATAGACTCACCACAATATACATGATATAAATATTTTCTAATAGGTAATAACCTGGTATCAGGCCCTCATTACCTAAATATTCATAACACCCTGACATTTTACCCTATATCATATTACAACCCCCTACAATGGAATATGAAGGTATCAGGCCCTCATTACCTATAGATATATAACACCTCAATTCCTGACCCTATATCATATCACAACAACCATGTGAAACCCTTCGAGTCATAGATATCTCTATTTCTTGTTCTATTTTATCTCTCTTGAGGTTCTAAAGGATTTCAAGAATCAACAGTTGGGAATTAGGAGTTTTGGGATAAACAGGCCAAGTATGAGGTTTGGAAATGGTTAGTAGTGACCATGTGGTGACTGTATAGAATCACTTTGTAAGTTCCAATAGCATTTTTCATGATCTTATCATGGTTTTTCCAACCATGCTATTCATTATGAAAAATCATGTGGATGTTTGTCCTTGGGGACAGAGGCTATCACAAAGCTTGAGAACAATTTTTCTTACCATTTAGATATTCCCAGGTAATTGTGCACTTCAATTTTCAAGTTATAGTATTATAATTCCCTATCCTAAATCATTAGATCCAATCCAGAGTGCCACATGGACTCATGCATGCCTCTCTGTATGCAAGAGGATTTTTACTAGAAATGAGGGTTTGAACACCATCAGGGGGGAGACTATATCCTGAGTATCAATAAAAAAAGTATAAATAACAAATCAAAATACCATAGAAGAATATATAATAAATTTTATAACATATGGTTTGTAAAGTATCTCAATTCATATAGAATAATAACCAAGGACCCCCAAAGTGGATAGTCAAATTATAGTATGATCACGATGTCTATGTAAATAAAATATTACTGCATCACTCTGGGGTATGTCCTGATACCACCTCCAATCTCCATGCATCATCTCCTTAGCTCTTTTTCACTGGTCCTTTGACCTTTCCTAAGATCCTCATCATGAATCCTAAACAATAATCAAGATTCTCATGTAGGGAGTCAGTATAAACCCATTAGGACACCACCAATATGTCTTTTACATAAATATTCATGCATAAGAATTTTATACAATGATAATACACAAATGCATAAGAAAAAACTATCAAACAATCATGTGTTGAGTTTTTGTGCATTAACCAAGACACTATAAACCTCAACCACACCAAATATGGCTCCATATCAAAAACATAATAATAACATAGGTGTAACATCCCGACCTGGGTTCCACACACCGGTTCCCCAATCCCATTTTCTACGTGACCTCAGGCATGCCTCCTCTTACGCCAGAGGCTTCCAAATAGCAATGAGGGTCTATTATCGATTATGGGGAGAATAACCCTCTTTTTTATCATAGTAATACACCAGTGGAAATAAATAACAATAATCAACTGAATAACCAAATGATATCATAACCATAGAAATACCAGTATAACAAGATAACCAAAACTAGAAATATAATATCAAAACTAAATAATAGATATGTCATGTTAAAATATGTTTCCAATGTCGAAATGAAAACTCAAAAGTAAATACACTAACAACTCCCAAGTGGGTCATGAACCACATCTAGTTACCTCATCCATGCTCCATCCCCAAATCATTCGTCTAATACATGGACTTTTCACTTAACATATCATATAACCTTGAAGTCTATTTGGGTACTGATTAGGCATCCCAAGTAGGGTGTGAGCACAACTCAGTAGGACACCACCAATGGTGCCTAAAAAAATATACAATCAATAATAGTGTATGCAGTTGTATAAAGAATAAAATGAAATCAATAAAGTAAACACTTTACATTTATTCAATTAATCATTATTTAACCACATAACACCAAGGTTCCCGAGGATACCAGAACTCTTAGTACCTACTTCGGCTCGTGTAGGAGTTTGAACTATCCCTAAGGGATATCATATATCTGAATATTATTATTACCATTAATTATCACAATTAATATATGAATTTCTATGTTACCATTCATTATAACAATTCATATATGATAAAATGCAGAAAATATATAAATTTATATGGCATGAGTAATGTGCACAGAGGGCTCTAACCTCAAGGGGCTAATGTGAGTGAGACTAAACAAAGCATAATAACTTTATAGGAAAAGGAAGAATCACTCAAGGTATTTTCCCTAGCCCAACTCAAAGAGCTCTCATGGTCCCTTGTAAATCGAAATGGAAGCTCTCATGGTATTCCTCCCCAAAGGCTCCCACAGTCCTTCGAAAATCAAAATAGAATCTCTCACAATCATCCTCCCCAAAGGCTCTCACAATCTTTCAGAAATCCCTCACTCACACCCCATTTAACCCATGTGATACTTCATGACAACATACTCATAACCAATTGACATACAACTAATATCCATTTCACAAATCATTCCATTGATTAATTTAGTAATTAATTAATCATACACATTTCCATTAATTAATCCAATGATTAATTAATCACATCAATCCCTGTAATTAATTCAACAATTAATTGATACAATCCAATAATCTCAATATCCTATAATTAACTCAACAATTAATTATTCAAATTCACAACTCAACATTAAATAATTAATTCAATAATTAATTATTCCAATTTACGATTGAACAATTCAATAATTAATTATTCCAATTCACAACTCAACATTCAATAATGAATTAAATAATTAATTATTCCAATTTAGGATTCAAAAATTCAATAATTAATTCAATATTTAGTTATTCATAATCTCACAATCATAATATCTCAATAATTAATTCAATAATTAACTATTCCCAATATCACAATCATAATATCTCAATAATTAATTCAATAATTAATTATTCCCATTTAACAATCATAATATATCCATTAATTAGTTCAACAACTAATTAATCATAGTCGATCCTTTCAATTAATTCTCCAATGGAGTGTTCGCATCAATTACATTAATTAATTCTATAATTAATTAATCATATTCAATCCTTCAATTAATTCACCAATTAATTGTGCACATCGATTACATTAATTAATTCTATAATTAATTAATCATGTTCAATCCTACAATTAATTCACCAATTAATTGTTCACTTCAATTTAATTAATTATTTCTACAATTAATTAATCAAATCCAATTTTTCAACTAATTCACTTATTAATTATTCACATTAATTATATTAATTAGTTTTATAATTAGTTAATCACATTAAACTCCCTCAATTAATTGTTTACATCAATTTACATTAATTAATTTCACAATTAATTAATCACATTCAACTCCCATAATTAATTCACCAATTAATTATTCACATCAATTTCCATTAATTAATTCTAAAATTAATTAATCACATTGAACTCTATTAATTAGTTCACCAATTAATTGTTCAAATTAATTTTCATTAATTTGTTCCAAAATTAATTAATCGCATTCAATCACTTCAATTAATTCACCAATTAATTATCCACAACAAATTCCATTAATTAATTCAAATTTAATTAATCACATTCAATCCCTTCAATTAATTCTCCAATTAGTTATCCATGTCAATACCATTAATTAATTTAATTAATTAATCCCATAAATCCAATTATTTAATTCCATAATTAAATAATCACATTACACTATTAATTAATTAATTAATTAATTAATTAATTTGATTAATTAATCTCATCAATAACATTATTTAATTCAAAAATTAAATAATCACATTGCTTGATTAATTAATTCATTAATTAATTAATCCCAATAACCCTTTATTTAATTCAACTATTAAACATTCACATTAATCCATTAATTAATTTATCAATTAATTAAACCAATCAATCACATTATTTATTTCAATAATTGAATAATCACATTACTCTATTAATTAATTAATTAATTAATTAAACACATTACTTACATTAAGTAATTTGAAAATTAATTAATCAGATCCACAATCACAAAAATTCCCATAATTAATTCATCAATTAATTATTCAAACTTAAACAATTAAATAACATCAATTAATTCATCAATTAATTATTCCATCTCAATTAATTTAGTAACCCCCAATTAATTCCTCAATTGATTATTCTATCTCTATCAATTCAATATTCCCAATTAATTCCTCAATTAATTTTTCCAACTCAATCAATTCAATATCTCTATAATTAATTCAAAAATTAATTATCCCAATCATACAATTCAATATCTCTATAAAAAATTCAACAATTAATTATCTTGGTCAAATAATTCAATATCTCTATAATTATTTCTAAAATTGATTATCTAGATCTATAATCTCCAAAATCCCCAGTTTCACATCTCCTCAATTAATTAATTCACCAAATTAATTAATTCAATTAGGAACTCAATTGCTAAAAATATAATAGAAATTATATTATTATATTCACATAATTTAAATCAAGACTATGAGATTTGAATTATAGACCACCTACCTCAAGATTAATAAAGAATGCTCACCAACGGATATCCCCAAATTGAATGTAATCAATCAAGAACGCGTCGAAGAATGGGATTTAGATCTGAATCCTAAATCCACAATTAAATGGATCAAGATCTAATAAACATATATCTATATCTAGAACCAATAGTGGATAAACATCCCTCTTTTATTTGGGGAGAGAATCTAAAGAGATACATAGATCTATGTAGGGAGAAAACACATACCCAGAAGGTGCAGATCTTCAATCTACCCTTTGATTCGCCAAGAACGGAAGTTGGGAGGTCTTAGAATATGACTAGAAGCCTCCAAAATCGAGATAAATTGATTTTTGAGGCGAGTCGGGGTTGAATAGGGGTCAAAATATGGGGTTTGATAAATTAAAATATAATTTGTGGGTCAATTAAAATCATGTGCACAGTTTTCTGAGAAGAGGCATATGGTTTCCTCAAATTGTGTGCCTTAATCATCCACCTCTTCTGGGGGGTGCACAGTTTCTCCTAAGTTCCACAAAAAAATTAATTTTTCATAAAAATCACTTTTGATTTAGTGATAACCAAAAAAACTCAAAACAAAATAGAGAAAAGGCAGGTCTGTCAAGGATCCCAGTCTTATACCAGTCCCGCTCCAAAAGAAGTTAAAAGTAGAGGGACATGTTGGGGACCACCTATTCTTGCATAATCTCGTGTCATCCATTAACCTACACATTCATATGATCACATCAAAGCCACCAACCTTAATCCCCACCCCTGTCACATCAATACCACCCCTAAGGCCTCACATCATTGTCAACTACCAGAGACTCATCCCTTTACTGATCCTAAGAATTTTCCCCACTGAAGACCATTACTGAGGGCCAATACCACTACACCAACATACCACCAAGCACCTCTGAAATTCTAAATCAAACCCTAGGATAAAACTGTACCAAAAACCAACAAAAATGAAGAGAAAAATGGATGTCATCGTGACAATAGGCCAGCCTCAAACTACACCCAACAACCTCCAATATCATAACCACCATCATCGGATCCACCAAACACATCCCAATTTCCCAAAGAAACCTTTGAACTAGTACATAGTGAGGACATACATGAAGATAAAGGAGAAAATAGCAGAGAAGAATTAGATAATGGTGGAACCAGACCCTAGAACAAAAAACCAAAACTGCAAAGGCCCAGACATTTCCGAAGGATGGGAGAACAAGAGAGGGAACTCCTCAAGCCCCGAGTGTTCCTAAGGTCACCCTCTACGACCTCGTAATGACCCGGGAAGAAGATGATGTCCTTGACTTATTTTGAAACTAGAAAATGAAACCCACACAAACCATCCACCATGCATTTGGGAGGCGCAAGTAGAGTCAGACCAGAAGTGAGTGAGGCTGTATCAAGGGAAAGTGCAAAGACCGGCATACCGGTTTTTTTGGTGGAGGTTGAATGACATCATCATCGACAGATCTTCGAAGGCCATGTCAATCCATGAAACCATGTGGTAGTTGAAATGAACACTGCACCGCAC
Organism: Viscum album; assembly: GCA_963277665.1. Lineage (NCBI taxonomy): Eukaryota > Viridiplantae > Streptophyta > Magnoliopsida > Santalales > Viscaceae > Viscum > Viscum album. The sequence goes on along the minus strand of OY728129.1, from coordinate 1,810,701,955 downwards.
CATCAACATTGCTTGACCCGAACCAGGTTTTTTCCATGCCTTTAAGGGGAGGCAAGAAGGGAAAAGATGAGAAGGGAGGGAGGGAGGAAGGGAGAAGTGGTGGAAGGGAAATCCAAGACTATTGAGGCAGCTCCTGCTCGTGCTTCACCCCTTATGAGCCTCACGGTTTCTCCTAATAGGGTTCACCGTTTGACAAACTATATGCCAGCCATGATAATCCCCTCTATTTGGGTTCTCATAGTTTTCTAGGTCAAGGTACATGGTTTGGGTGAACCGTTCACTTTCTCATTTCCTTTAAAAATTTCTAATTTTCACCCAAATTCATCCCAAGGTAAAACCCAAATTAAAATTACTCAATAAAAGGTAAAAGATTACCTTTAAACAATACTGATACATCTCTAGAAACATTTTATTTATTAAAATATCTACACATTATAACAACTCACCCTCGAGTTGTAGTCCCAAGAACCCCTAAGATTCTAGGTCAAAAAGGTCAGGCCATTGTTCCCTATTATCCTCTTATCTCTCCCGAGTTTCCTCCTAAACCCACTCATGTTTCCAAAATATAGTAACTATCAGCATGGAATTTCCCTATAACACGTTCTCATTATAATCTAACACACATATCAGATGCTCCTAAAAGGATGCATTAGTCTCAAGCTCAACTTCCATAATATACCTGATGCCTTTCCTAACTCACTATTACCAACAACCACAAAAACACCATCCAAAAATAGAACATAGCCTTGTGATCAAAAACCACCTAGACAGGATATACATTCCCCACCTCCAAGGCCCACCTGGCTTTTCCCTGAGGAATTTAAACATGCTCCTTACAAGTTTCTCATTTATAGACAGTCAATGGTGTACCTCCCACTATCCAACTCCACATATACTACTTAATAATTAAAACCTCTAAGGGTCACATATCCAACCAAAACTCATTTTGGCTGCTAGGGGTAAAACTATATATTTCTCAGTATACCTAGGATGATGTCAAGGTAAGGGACATAATATTCACTAATTAAAAGTATGCAAATAATTTATTGGTGAACACTACAAAAAATCCTACATCACCGATGTCACCTCCCACTATGGACACACCTTAATCTGTTGAAAGTCTCGAGCTTCCCTACCCACCAAAATCTCACCACATTATTCCAAAACCAGGTGATCCCTCGCACAAACTAAAACTGAGTTCTAAAATTAGGGAATTATCACTACCCAGACCACCCACATCAAGGGACAAATTAACAAAAAAAATATTCTCATTTCACAAAATTAATATTTTTAACAAGAGGGATTTACACAAAACCATGACAACTCTTTCCCACTTTTTCCCGCCACACAGTCAAAACTGAGGCCCTATTACTCCCCTTAACCATCCTACATCTAGGTCATATTTAAAAAAGGGTAAACTCATTGAAATTATTCAATTTTATCATTAGACAACCATTTATTCCCATCTTGAATAATTTTATAATATTTCTAAATTACACAATATGAACCTTTTTCAATTCAATTTCACAAGAAAGGAACCACATTTTAAGTCCAAAAACTTACTCATAACTTATTTTCCCATGCGTGCCTATAAATGATACAAGTCAAAATAATCTTGAGTACCTAGAATGATGCATGTTGACACAACTCTCATGCCTTACTAGGCCATGGGTGAACTCAACAAATCTTTGAAACAATAATCACATCACATGATAAGTGCATCACCCAAGGTGAAATAATATTCAACTGTAATAGCAAACGACAATAAAAGAAATACCACCCTAGCCACTTGTATTTTCCCCTATACATGGGTTAGATACTCCCATGCACAAGCTCATAACCAAGGCCTATCTCCTCCTAGTATTCTGTCTACCTTTCCCAAACAATGATACAAAAGAAAAATAAAATAAAATTGGGCTCTAATACCACTTTGTAACATCTCAGCCTGGGTACCATGCATCGGTACCCCAATCTAGTTTTCTATATGACCTCGGGCACGTATCCCCATATTCCAGAGGTTTTTGACTAGTAGTGAGGGTCTATTATCAATCATGTAGAGACTATACCCTCTTTTTCATTAAATTAATACACCAGTGGAAATAAATAGAAATAATCAACTGAATAACCAAATGATATCATAACTAGAACTATACCAGAATAACTAGATAAAAAAAATTTGAAATACAATATCAAAACTAAAAAGTAGATATTTCATGCTAAAATACATGTCTAGTGTCAAAATGAAAAATCAAAAGTAATGATGCTTACAACTCCCAAGTGGGTCTTGAACCACGTCTAGTTTCCTCATCCATGCTTCATCCCCAAATCATTCATCTTACACAGGGATTTTTCCCTTAAACTATCCTGAAATCATAAAGTCTATTTGGGTACCAATCGAGCAACCCAAGTAGGGTGTGAGTACAACTCAGTAGGCCATCACCAACAATGTCTAAAACAATATTCAGTCAATAACAGTGTATGCAGTTGTATAAAGAATATAATACAATAAAGAAAGTAAACATTTTACATTTATTCAATTAATATTTATTTAACCAGATAATACTTGGGTTTCTGAGGACACTCGAACTCTAAATACTTTCTTCGGCTCATGTTGGAGTCTGAACTACCCCTAAGGGATATCATAGATCAGAATTACATTATTACAATTAATTATCATAATTCAAATATGAATGTCCATGTTATCATTAATTATCAAAATTCTTATCTTATAAAATGCATAAAATATGTAAATAAGTCTGTCATGAGTAATGTGAACACAAACCTCTAACCTCTAGGGTCTAATGTGAGTGATACTAAAAAAAGTATAATAGATTTCTAGAAAAATGGAAAAGTGCAAACAATCATTTCCCTGACCCAGATCCATGAGCTCTCACAGTCCCTTGGAAATCAAAATGAAATCTCTCATAGTCCTCCTCCCTGAAGGATCTCACAGTCCTTTAGAAATAAAAATGGAATATCTCATGGTTTTTCTCCCTAAAGTCTTTCATTGTCCTTCAAAAATCAAAATAAAATGTCCCGCAGTCTTCCTCCCTGAAGGCTCTCACGATCCTTCAATAATCCCTCAATCACACTCCCGGTTAACCCATGTGTTACTCCATGCCAACATACTCGCAACCAAGTGACATACAACCGATAGTCATTTCATAAATCATTCTATTGATTAATTCAACAATTAATTAATCATACTGATTTCCATTAATTAATAAAATGATTAATTAATCACATCAATACCTTTAATTGATTTATCAATTAATTAATACAATCCAACAATCTCAATATCCTATAATTAATTCAACAATTAGTTATTCCAATTCATAAATAAACATTCAATAATTAATTCAACAATTAATTATTCCAATTTATGATTCAAAAATTCAATAATTAATTCTAAAATAAATTATTCCAATTCACAACTCAACATTCAATAATTAGTTCAATAATTAATTATTCCAATTTATGATTCAAAATTTTTAAAAATAATTCAAAAATTAATTATTCCCAATCTCACAATCACAATATCTCAATATTTAATTCAACAATTAATTATTCACAATCTCACAATCACAATATCTCAATAATTAATTCAATAATTAATTATTCAAATTTCAAAATCACAATGTCTCCATTAATTAATTACAAAATTAATTAATCACATTTGATACCTTCAATTAATACACCAATTAATTTTTCACATCAATTGTATTAATTAATTATACAATTAATTAATCACATTCAATTATTTTTATTAATTCACCAATTTAATTGTTCACATATATTACATTAATTAATTATATAATTAATTAACCAAATAAATCCTTCAATTAATTCACCGATTAATTGTTCACTTTAATTACATTAATTAATTCTACAATTAATTAATCACATCCAATCTTTCAATTAATTCACTAGTTAATTTTTTATATCAATTATATTAATTTATTTCACAATTAATTAATCACTTTCAACTTCCTTAATTAATTCACCAACTAATTATTCACATAAATTTCCATTAATTAATTCCACAATTAATTAATTGCATTTAACTCCCTTAGTTTATTCACTAACTAATTGTTCACATAAATTTCCATTAATTAATTCCTCAATTAATTAATCAAATTAAAATCCCTCAATTAATTCTCCAATTAATTTTTCACATCAATTTCCATTAATTAGTTCCAAAATTAATTAAACACAATATATCCCTTCAATTAATTCCCTAATTAATTTTATATGTCAAATTCCATTAACGAATTCAAAATTATTTAATCACATTCAATATCTTCAATTAATTCACCAATTAATTGTCCATAGAAATCCCATAAATTAGTTGAATTAATTAATCCCATAAATCCCATTATTTAATTGAAAAATTAAATAATCACATTAATCCATTAATTAATTAATTCAATTTTTTAATCCCATAAGTCACATTATTTAATTCAACAATTAAATAATCGCATTACTCTATTAATTAATTCATAAATTAATTAATCTCATCAATACCATTATTTAATTCAATAATTAAATAATCACATTAAACTATTACTTAATTCATCAATTAATTAATCCCATCAATCACATTTTTTAATTCAATAATTAAATAATCACATTAATTTTTTAATTAATTCATAAATTAATTTGACACATTACTTCCATTGATTAATTTGACAATTAATTAATCATATCCACAATCACAAAAATTCCCATAACTAATTCATAAATTAATTATTCTAACTTAAGAAATTCAATAAACACAATTAATTCATCAATTAATTGTTCCATATTAATCAATTATATATCCCCCAATTAATTCCTCAATTAATTGTTCTATCTCAATCAGTTCAATATTCCCAATTAATTCATCAATTAATTGTTCCAACTCAATCAATTAAATATCACTATAATTAATTCAACAATTAATTACCCCAATCAAACAATTCAATATCTCTATAATAAGTTAAATAATTAATTACCCTAATAAAATAATTTAGTATCTCTCTAATTAATTATACAATTCATTATCTAAATCTATAATCTCCAAAATCCCCAATTTCATATCTCCTCAATTAATTAATTCACTAAATTATTTAATTCAATAAATAACTCAATTTTTAAACATATAATAGAAATTATACAATTACATACATGTAATTTAAATCAAGACTATGGGATTTGAATTATAGACCACCTACCTTAATATTGATGGAAAATGCTCACCAACGGATATCCCCAAATTGAATGTAGTCAATCAAGAAAGTGTCGAAGAATGGTATTTAGGAATGAATACTAAATCCACAATTAAATGTATCAAGATCTAATAAACCTAGATATAGATCTATAACCAATACTGGATAAACATCCCTCTTTTATTAGGGGATAGAAGTAGAAGAGAGAGATAAATCTAAACGGGGAGAAAACACATACCCGGAAGGTGAAGATCTTCAATCCGCCCTTTGATTCACCATTAATGAAGGTTCAGATTGCTTGTAATATATTTGGGAGCCTCCAAAATCAGGAGAAATTTATTTGGGGTGAGTTGGGTCAAATAAGGGTTGAAATATGAGATCCATAAAATTAAAATATAATTTTTGGGTTAATTAAAATGGTGTGCATGGTTTGTTGGGTAGAGGCGTGTGGTTTCCTCTAACCATGCACCTTAACCATGTGCCTCTTATAGGGGGTTCATGGTTTCTCCTAATAGGGATAGTTTTTTTGACATACTATTCACTATTCATGTGAATACCCTCTATTTTGGTTCACATGGTTTTGGAAAATTGTGCACCAACCGTGCACTTTCCCATTTCATTCCAAAATTTCCAATTTTCACCCAAACACACCCCAAGGTAAAACCCAAACTAAAAGTAATAAATGAAAGGAAAAAATAGTACTTGTAAACAAGCCCAAGAAATATCTCGAAAAATTTGGGTTCTTATAGGAGGTCATGAACTAGGCTCAACCATAAGGTCATCAAATATCTCTCAGCAGCCACAAGGCTAACGACTCTCAGTATCCAAAAGGATAACAACTCTTTGCAGCCACAAGGCTAATGAGTCTTGGGTCAAACCACAATATTGCCATGTATCGACTATTTCATGGGTTATACCACAATGTCATTCTACCCCATTTCTATATTAGGTTTTTCTATGTGGTCTTCATATCCTGGAATTTACGTAGGCCAAGCCTCAAGGTCTTCTTAGCCCTACCCTATATCCTAGTACACCATTTTCATTATTACATGTCAATACACTCCCCCTCTAAGGGTTAACCAAGCCTTGATGGTTCACCTTCCATTTTCTACCATAAATAAAACCTCTAAAGGACATCTATCACAAATAACAAGGCATAACATCCATAGGCATAACATAGAAAATAAAGAAAGAACATCATTATCCACACAAACACACACACATGTGTTCAAACATAAAATATTTCTCATGGAATACACACACACATGTGAGAAAAATCGATCATGGTTTAAAGAATAGAATCACACAATGTTAAATCATGGTAACAATTATATGCACGGTATCAACATGGTAAATACCATCCCACCTCAAGAATATTGATGTCAATATCATGGTTTACCAAGAGTTTCATCACTCAAATCACATCATCACACCAACAAGAAAAAATCACACATAAATAACTTCCTATAAATGATTCCATCATAGAACAAAATGGGTTCTAGATAAATTAATATAATATATAACAATATAAAGGGTAGAGCTAACACTTACCCAATTTTCAATGTCGTCAATGATATAATTCCAAAACGGTTGAAGAAGAAGAACACAGATGCTCCAAAAACAATGAACAAGAAGGGAAGTTTTTTTATCTCATGATTCTAGTTTAGAAATAATAGGTCTTAATCAACCATATCTTGATCTTCTAGAAAGGTTGAAAAATATATAGGGTTGAGAAGAATGATTTTATTCAAGGTAGTAACCTCAATGCAAGAAAAATGGCCCAACATCACCCTTGGTCTATCCCAAGAGCATATAAATTGAATAAACGACCAATATAAGGATCATGTATTGATTAATAAAGGCAAAAATTAAAGCAATATCACCTTCAAGACCCCTTATAAACATTTCATGTGTTTTCTCCTTTGAAAGCTCCAGATCCATAATGTATGGAAGTAGTTTTGGTTATTTCAAATACTAGTTTGATTTCCACCATGGCCTCCACCATAGCCTCTACCATGGTCATTGTTTCCTTGAGCACATTGATCATGTGAACCCAATATGTCCACTTCTTATGGTTTAATTCCAAAAAAAAATTCCATTTTTTCCTCACCATGTCCTCCACCATGGGTATGGTGAGTTTATTATGATCATGGTTCAAAAGATCTCCCCAGTGCTCCTATCCTGAGTCCATATCCTATATTGACCATTTTCCTTTCCTTTTTTACACACATGGGACCAATACATCTTTCACCATGGTGTGATGTTGGTTGTGTTGAACCAATAAGTCTCCAAATCACTTCAGAGCTACTCAAAATCTCATAAGGTTCTACCCAAGAATGGATCAACCAAAAATATTAAAGGAGAAGGTGGAAAAAAGATTAACATATTAAAAACAAAATTTTGAGGGTTTAAAATTTACCCCTCTAGGAATTATCATCCTCAAGAAGTATCTTTCTCCCTACTCTAACAACTCATGCTGTTGCACTCAAACATCAGACTCTCATTCCCACATTTCCTCATAGATATGACTATGCTACTATAAGACATGAAAAAATGGCACCATCTTCACACATAACACATTGTCTCTCTGATATACAATCCACACTGGGTACTCCACAAAAGATGTTTCTCGTTCTAACTTGATGTCCTTGTAGTCGATCACATGTGTAGGATCAGGATCATACTTCTGAAGCTGAGAAATGTGGAACACATCATGTATGCCTTGATAATGTGTAGGAAGGTCCAATCGGTATATATTACTCTAAAATTTTTGATAATATCAAATTATTTTACAAGTCATAGTGTTGGGTTACCTTTCTTCCATAAACATCAATTCCCTAGTTGAGGAGTCACCCACAAACAAACTTGGTCGCCCACAGTAAACTCCATAGATCACCACTTCCTATCGATATATGATCATTTCCTACACTAAGTGGTAACTAACCAATTAAGGATAAATTACACTCTCTCATGGTTCTCTTGTAATATACTCATCCCAAAAACATCTCTCTCACCCTCCTCATGTCAACATAGTAGTGAGAGGCATGTTCATCCATAGAGACACTCAAAAGGTATCATCTGAAAAGAGGCATAGAAACTATTATTGTATGTAAACTATATCAAGGCTAGGTTATCATCCCATGATCCACCGAATTCTAGGACACATGCCTAAAGCATGTCCTTAGGGATTTGAATTGTCCTCTCTGATTTTCTATCGATCTACGGATGATAAATTGAACTCAATTTCAGTTGAGTACCCAAATACACTTGTGATCCCTATCAAAGATGTGAAATGAAACATGTGTCCTTGTCTGATACTATTCTTTAAGTATCTCTATGTTGTAATATGATCTTCTATATATATATCTTCCCAACTCATCCACTAAAAGGGTCTCTTGAATTGACAATAAGTGCACTAGTTTCATTAGCAGATCAACTATGACCCAAATGGAATCTCGACTTCTTGAGGTCCTAGGTAGTCCCTTAATGAATTCTATAATCACATTTCCCCACTTCCACATCATCACTAGAAGTGACTGAAGTTAAGAACTATGAAGTTGATGTTCATCTTTTATCCTCTAGGGGATGAGGCATCACGAAACAAAACCAGTGACGTATCTGTTCAAACCTTCCCACTAAAACTAATGTTGTATATCATGGTGCATATTTGTAGACCCTGGATGAATATCACACTTTAAAGTATAAGATTATCTCATCACTACTCCCTCATGGAATCTGGCACAAAAACCCTCCCTTGGACGTAGATAATGTTGTCATTATCTAAGGACCACCTTGGAACTAGGTCATCTCCCGCTAAGAATTCTCACGTCACTCTATACTTGAGATCTGACTCTCGGATCACTTTCACATGGTCTACTAAATAAGGCATGATAACCAAAGGTTCACATGACACCACACCATGATCTTATGATTCATCCACTATCAACTCCCCTACAAACTCATAAGATTTCATTCCTCTTATGAAGGCCACTCTCTAAGATCATATGTCCCCAATGTATTCCGGTTAAGGGAATCTACAACAACATTACCTTTCCCTCAATCATAGGTCATCTCAAAGTAAAATTTATGTAGATACTTCACCCAAATCATCTAACTTATATTGAGATCCCACTATTAGAAAATATTATATAGGTTCTTGTGGTCCATGAAAACAAAAAACTCTCGTCAAAGATATAATGTTTCCAACACTTCAGATAATAGACCACAACTTCCAACTATAATTCATGAATCAAGTAGTTTCATTCATGGCATCACAACTAACATTGCATATAAGTGACCACCTATTCTCTCTATATCAACATAGCTCCCCACCGAAAAATTGTGGAATCACGGTACACTACGTATCCAATACCAGACTCTAGGATGGTCAAAATAGGGGTTATCCTAAATCTTTTCTTAAGCTCTAAGAATACTTCCTTTCACTAATCAAACCACTCAAACTTCTTCTCTTCTTAGTCATCTTTTTCATTGACACTTCCAAATAGGAGAAGTCTAAGATGAAGCATCGATATCACCCTACAGGCCCAAGAAAGATCCTAATCTCAAACACATTCCTAGGAAAGGCCAAGACATCACATCCTCTACCATATCTAGGTCCACCAAAATTAACACCTCAAAAATCACATGTCTAGGTAACTGCACCTCTTGAATCCATAAATGACACATTGAAATTTGTTATAGAGATGATGTACAAAAAGTGTACTCAATACAATCTACTTGTTACTAGAATGCAAGTCTGAATTCCTTTAATATATCAGTATATCTTCTATAAATAAAATGATGAAGGTGTAAAGATATTGGAGGAAAATCCTATTCATGAGGGGTATGAACACCGCCAGTGCATTTTTCAACCCGAATGTCATGACAAGGTACACATACAGTCTATTTCTACTCCTGAATGCTATCTTAGAAATATACAAATATACAAACCCAATTAATATTAATATAAATAATTTTTATATATCCATTAATTATAGAATTATATTTATTATAATAATATTTAGTAATTTTTTAGTCAAAAGGAAAAAAGGATTTATTTCTAACCAAATTGGGTTTTCAAGCATTATATGCTTTTATATAAAAGTTTTATTTCATAAATATATAATTTTAATTTGAAAAAAAAATGGAATTCATTTTCAAATTCATCGTGTCAAAATTATCTTAGGATAATTTTTTGATAATTTTCCAAAAAAAAATGATTTTTCAATAAATAGTGAAAATACTGATTTTTATTTGAAAATATATTTTCTTTTAAATAATTTACAAATTAAAATTATATTTTAGATTAGTTTTAAAATTTCATTAGTTCCTTTGATTAAAAATAATCCAAATATAATATTTTTAATGAATTTTATACTTGAATTTGGTATAAAGAATATACTTAAAAGAGAATTTTTCTAAAAAACTTATTTTCTTCGTGTTTTGTAGGTTTAATTTCAAATTAAAATCCAAAAATTATATGAATTGAATCTTAAAAAATTGATTCCATATTTTAGAATTAGTTGGTATAAATTTTTAAAATATTTTCCTTTTATTTTTTTCATTATGAATAGTAACCTTAGTAAATGTTTGTCACCTCAGTAAGGGTAAATCAGGTAATTAAAGTTAAAAATAATATGATAAGGACTACAAAGTGACCCTAAAACATTACTTTATTTAATTTGATGAGTATAGTTCATATATAATAATACAAACTTAAAAAATGGGCCATTTTATTTCCACTTTCATTTGATTATAACATTTATACTATTTTATTTAAATATAAAGTCAAAAAATTTACTCTCTTGCTTTTAATATCCATGAAATTTTGTAACAAGGATAAAAACAACTAAGGTTCAGATAAAAATATTTATTTGAAATATAAATTAATATTTTCCCATGATAATTTATTTCTAATTTTTAGTGATAGAATAAATTCCTTAAATGCTTTAACAACACTGACACAATATTTATTCAATCAATAGAAAAATATAATAAATGATTTTAAAAAATTTAAAAGTAATATAATTTGAGTGTATTATTCTGTTCCAAAAAATTTACATATAAATATAATATTTTATAGAATTTTTAAAGGATTATATTTTAATTCGTTTTTTTCATGTTGTTTTTAAAGTCAAATTAAATGAATAGTTCCAAAATTGACATTAATGATATTTTATAATAAATAATTTTTTATTTTATGATTTAATGTTCCTAAAAATATGATACCTAGAAAAGTGAATTTTATATGGCTTATAAAATCAATAATGTTCTATTTATGGCCTGTTTTCCCATTTATAGTAACTTATTGACTCATTTAGTATGAAAAACATTGATATTGTGTAAAGGGTCAAAAGGGTTAATTGGGGGTTAAAACTAAAATATAGGGATTGAAATATCCCCTAAATTTGTTAAAATTTTATTTTATCAGGGTATTTCAACCCATAATTATTCTATATTCTAATTATATCAATTTGAATACTTTTTTTCATGAAAATTAATTTATATTAATTTAATATTTTAAGTAATTCTAAGAGTGACCCACTACTCGCTTATAAAATAGAACCTCTTATCCTCATTTCATAACACTTAAAAATCCTTTTGGTTCAACCAATAACTACCCAAATCCCTTACTTACATACCTTCCAATGTCCTAGGGTCCTTTTTTATGATAAAACTGACCAGGTAAATATTATTTTGTAAACCTTAAGGGGTTTCTTGAAAAAGATGTATAGTTCTTAACCAAACATTTTCATTTTATTTATACTTTTAACTATTTAAAATATTTTTCAAACAAATTGAAATAATAAATCTATTATATTCCACATAATTATATGGTTTTATGTTAATTTCATAAATTATTTTCATCACCTCTTTCATAAAATGGGAAATAAAATCATCATTCATGTGTATGGCGGACTATCGCCTCACGAACCGATGTAATTTTTTTCCATCACCGCCTCTCATAACTATTTATAATGATGGATTTAATTTAAATATATTATATTCATGACATATTTATCATTTTTTAAAATTAATATATCATATATTTTCTTACCTTTCCATTCATTGGAAAATGATAACGTCATTCGTGTGTGCGTGTGGGATACCACCTCCATGAAGCGATGTGATTTTTTTACCTCACCACATCACATGGAATGTATAAATAAGTGTGTTTAAAGAAATAATATGCTATTTATGATATAATTATCATTCTGTAAATATAAAATAATACTTACCTTCTTTCCATAATGATCATTGAAAAATGGAAATGTCACTTATGCATGTGTATGACCTACCGTCTCCATGATTATAACGTAATCCATTTTCCATAATCATCCTTCATTTTTGGTTTTAAAATTATAATAGAAATATATGAATGATAACTATTTAATGATTATTATTCTTTATATGGTATAATAATGACTTATTTGACCATAGTCAACCTACCGAATCCATTTTAGACATATGAGTTGAATATCATAAAAATGGTTGACATGAAATTAATTGATTAAGTAATTACATATATCATGGTATTAAATAAAATAAAAATAATAATGAACTCAAAAATGTTTCTTATGTAATTAAATAATTAATATAATGTTATTATTAAGAAAGATGAAAAATTTGTGTGATGAGTTAGGCTGGAGGTAAGGGACACTTTACTATAAAACCTTCTTTTAAAATATTTTAAAATTGTATTTTCTAAATATTTTTCTTCCATATCCATATTATTAAAGTTAATTTATGGATTTATTTATATAATTTAATTATAAATTACATTTTATATCACTTTTAAATTTCTTTCAAAGTTTTTAAAAATGAATATATATTTTCGTTTTATATGGAATGTCTTGACCTAAAGATAAAAGGAATGTTCTACTTTAACATATACGATGTCAACAGTTTCTCCTATCACCATAATACTAATTTGTTTTTTTGGATTCCTTTACAATATTTCTTGTTTTATTAAAAGAAAACCCCTCCTTTAATTTTGTTCTAGGTATTTTAAAAAAGGGTTTTAATTGGAATGGATATTTTAATATCCAAAAATATTACCTTATGGGTGAAAAGAATATTTTTATGATTAAAGATTTTTGTATTGTGATTATGTTATGGTTCTTGGGAATTGTTTATGAAAATACGTGATTTCATTATAAACCAAGGATGTGTGATCCTATTATATCTTTCCAATCCATTACGTAAAGGGACAAAGTTAACTGATTTGGTTTCTACTAAGAGATTATTAGAATTTACCAAGAAGGTTATTCCATTTGTACCCATGAAGGTTATTACATTTGTTAACCCTGAAGTTTATTCCATTTATTAACCATGAAGTTAATTCCGTTTATAATATTTATAGTAAGAGTTATATGAAAATGATACCTCAAGTTACCCATATGATTTATCTATTCTTTCTATGGGTTTTTATAGAAATCTTATAATTTCAAAAGTTAACAAATGATCTTATTTTTAACGGAAAGTATATGTTACTTATTAAGGGTAAAATGTATAAGTTTTGAAAAAAAAATATGATTTTTTATTTATGATTGAAAAGAAAACTTTATGAGTGTTATTTTTTCCTTTAATATTTCTTATAAAATGATTTATGAAAGGATTTTTAAAAAGAAGTTTATTTCTTTGGTAAGAAAATTTTTATTTTGAGCAAAGAGTTTATTTTGAAAAAGAAAAAAATTATAATTATTCATGGACTAATAGTTTATTTCTTTATTTTATATATCCCTTACTAATTTTTTTATAATCATCCCTTTTTTTAAAAAATAATAGGGTTTTAAGGATTATTAGGTACAAGGATGTTGTCTAGATTATAATTATGAAGATGTGTCTTGAAAAGAAAACTTTTTATATATTAAAAGTTTTGTTTTTGGGGAAAAATGGATACTAAGTGGAAGTTCCCACTTCTTGATGTAATATTTTTTTATGTAAGGGTGATGGCCTAATTCTCTAAAACTCTAAACTGTAAAGATCCTCAAATATAAGAGAATGAATTATCAAATTAAAACTAAAGATTATATAATGTTTTAAGTTTGGTATTTATATTTAGTATTAGAGGAAATGTTTAGATAACGTTAGAGTTTATGATAGAGTTAATAGAATAACCTTTAAATATTCTACTTTGGTTGAAATTTTATATAATTTAAATATTTCCATATTTATTCATTTAATAATATATGTATGTTCAGAATGATTTTATGGATAGGAAATAGGGAAGAACAAGTAAGAAGGTTTCAAGAGGAAACTATACTTCCAAATTATTAAACTGAAATGATTGGAATTAGAACTAATCAATTTGTTAGAGTGGTGGCTTAGTTAATGAAGGATATAAATGGGGGTGGCATCAATTCTAGAGAAAAACTAAATCTACTAAAAATGAATATATTAGTAGTGGAACATTTTATGAGACAACACCCTCCAACATTAAATAGATCTTATGACCCATTTATAGATAAAGGATGGATGAAATCTCTATAAAACATATTTGAAATCATGGGTTTTTCAGTGCATCAAAAGGTAACTCTTTCTATTTACTATTTTAAAGTTGAAGCTGATCAATGGTGGAAATGGTTAAGAATACTATAGAAGTGGGAGAGATTGATAGCTTGGAATGGAATGAATTTAAGAATATATTATTTGAGAAATATTTTCTTAATCCTACCAGACTTAGGATGGAAAAATAATTCTTAAAATTAAGAAATACGGAGGAAGATTTAGTAGCCATGTATGAATCAAACTTCACTATATTGTCAAGGTATACATAAAATTTTATCAGGTTTCTTGATAGTAAAATTAATCAATTTTACTCAGGATTGAAGCCAATATATCTAATTGAATTTTCTTCCTATAAATTTAAAAGTTATGAGAATTTTTTTGATATGTAGAGAAGGTGGAAATTAAGTTTTCTAATGATCTGGAGTTCCATGAAAACAAGAAAAAAAGGTGTTCTTAGGGATAAGAAATTGGAAAGGACCCATAAAATAAATTTGAAGGTAAGAAAATATAGTTTTCAGTTTGTGATGGGTGTGGTAAAAATCACACTAGGGAATGCCTTCTGAAATTTGTGAAGTGATTTTGATGTGGTAATATTAGAAATATGGATCATGAATACAATGAAATAGATCTTGTTTGATGTAAAAAAGATTCTAATAAATAGAAAAGAAATTTTTTAAAATGTAATGAGATGGTTCATTATGTGTATGCATGTTTAAAGAAGAACATGAATGATGGGAAGCTTTAACATCCCATAATCCACACTTTCAGATTTAGTACAAAATACAAAACTTAAGAAATGTAGCCCTTTTTTTTATCGAAACCTATAACATCAAATGGAAATAATGGGTCACTTACATACCCAATGACCTTTTAGGTATATATTTTTAGAGAACTAGGAAAAACCCTTACATATATTAAAAAAATAAAGAAATAGCCCATAAAAATCTATATTATATCCTAAAAGTTCTTCATGTCTAGTACAATTCATAGATATATCCTACTTAAAAACTTTCTTCATAACCTGGGGTAAAGAAACATAAAAAAGGTGAGCTCATATGCTCACTAAGGATAAAAAAGGGAGATACATGAGCATAATCATGAACATAATGGTATAATAACATGAGCATAACATTATAATATCATACCCTGCATATCAAAGATCATATACATGATTCATGACATAAATATTGGTATTTCATAAGACATGAATCATGTGGGAATCAAGATAATGATCCATGAAATCATAACATAGGAATAAAACATGTAATTTTTTGAAGACAGATAAACAAGTAATATCATTCCCTATAATTCAAGTCTCATTTCCAAAACATAATAGGGCACATCATGAGGACTGCACCTACGGGGTAGGATAGACCACCATCCCCATTCACAGTCCTTTCTTTATAGTGGATCGGGTTTCCCATTATTCCCATAGTGGATCGGGTTTCCCATTCTACCCATAGTGGATCAAGACCATTGAATTATTTCCCGTCATTATCTCATGAGATATAAATCTTTACCCAATGCATTGGAGCGAGATATAGGTCCCACCCATCTAATAATGAAATCCATACATATTTTTTCCATAAGAACATAAATCATTCATCATAAACATACACTAAAAATATTAATAATAAGGATATAATCCTTGAATCATAACACCAATAAAGCATAAGTAATATCAAATAATGTTAACATGGATGTAAAATGGTTTTGAAAGATCATTTGAAATAATTCTCGACAAAAATATCATTTCCTATTAAAAATACATTTTTAAATCATAAAACATTTAAAAAACATTTTTTCATTGAAAATAACCTTGAAATTTTATAAAGGAATCTTTTAAAAATGTTTTAAACATCATTGAAATCCTTTTCCTTGAAAATTCATAAACGATCAATTAAAACACTTTTAAAACTTTTTTAGAAAATAATGTTTTGAAAGAACACATATTTATGACCTAAGAGATAATAAAATTATATTAAACTTATAATATTATTAAAAAATGATATTCATGATAAAACATGTCAAAGGGTATTATATACACCACTTAAAACAATATAGGTGCACAACATAACATGTGCCTCAAAGAAAGAAAATTGAGACAAAATTACTTTATTGACTTGGTAAGGTTTGAATCGTAAATTGAACGATAGAGAGATCATAAAATGGATATGTAAATACCAATAAATTTAAGGATAAAGATCATATATTACATTTATGGGTAGTATATACACTACAAAAAATAAATGAGTGGTAAATATGGCATAATTCTTGTATAAATAAAAGTGAGAGTAGAATTCCCCATACTAAAAGAGTAAATTTTTAATCATGATCCCTGTGAAAGAATAACATCAATGAAAACTTTTAATATAATGAAATAAATTAAATTCATGATATAACATTTCAAAAGTCAGTGTATAAATTGCATAATAGGAATAAGTAGTGAATATAGAATATATCTCATAGAAATAAAAGTGAGATGAGAAAACCCTTACCTTAAGTCTCGACTTTCTTTGTATACGTTCAAACCTCCAATATAATAAGTATAATTTTATTATCCATCTTCAAAATAAAAAAATTATTATATATAAAACCATATATTATTTTATTATAACTTTAAATTTCCTATTTATTAACAATTTCATGTTAAAGTTATGTTTCAGGTAATAACGATTTTGTTTTTTGTATAAGTTTCGATTCGTTATATTTTTTTCCTCCAACTTATATCATGATCTTAATAATTTAAACCATGTATAAATATCACATATATTCATTATATATTTATTCATAATAATCAATAAAAGATAGAAATATGAAATAGATAACACCATTCATAGTGATAGTAGGTCTTAAGTACACATGAACGTTGTTATCATTTTTTGATTGATAGATTGGGATAAAGGTATATTATAAATCATATTTTACATAATAATTATTATATATATATATACTCATTAAACACATTATAATACTTTTCCATAAAATATCGTGAGGAAAAATTAATTATATCGTTGCATGGAGAAGGTAAGTCATACATACGCACGATCGATACCTTCACTTCTGGTTTGATGGGAAAGAGGGTATATGATGGTGTTTTGATAATAATAATAACATTTCAGAATATTTAGGATATTTAAGTTATTATTTTATGATAATCATCAAAGATTTATAAGAGGTAAGGAAGGGTAGAAAAATATAGTCATTAGTTAGAGCGATTACCCCTTCTTCAAAATGTCTCCTTTGGATCTCCTCTAAAGAGATCTAGTTTTGGTATTTTGAGAAGACCAGAACCTATAGAATGTATCTATGGAAGTGTAGAATATAATTTGGTAGAGTATGGTTGATATACAAGGATAAAGGATATGAAATGAAGTGAGGTAGGAGGTATGCTTTTATAATTAAGTTGTGGGGAACTTTTGGAATTTCTCAAAAGATTAATTTATAATAAATTAAATATAAATCCAAATACCTCAAAACAGCCATGAGTTTGAATATAAGATAATATATGGTTGTAATATCATTAACCAATATATTTTAGGCAAGTTTTTGTGTTATTTAAAACATTATCATTTTGTTTAACCCTTAGTTAACCCATTTTAATTTTAACTAAGGGGAAAAAATTTAATATTAAAACATTGTAATTTTTACTTACACTACCAAAAATGTGGGAAAGGGAAGAAATTGGGTTTTATTAGATCTAATCAAAAATCCCTAATAAACGGGGGACTTTTATCAGTGCTAGAAAAAATCACTGATAAATCTACCCTTTATCAGTGCTAATATTAGTACTGATAATGTCCCCCCTTTATCAGTGCTAACAAAAAGCACTGATAAAAGTTTTTAATATAAAATATTTTTAATTTATCTAAAAATATTTTAATTATATTTAAAAATTATGTTTATATGTATACATTAAATAAAAAATGCATGTTTATTATGTTTATGTTTTATTTATGTTTATTATGTTTATTAGTTTTAGTTATATATTTATTATATATTTATTATAATATATATTTATAATATTATATATAAACACTTTTTAATATATATATATATATATATATACAAATACTTATTAAATATATATATATATATATATATATAAATAAATTTGTGTTTCCAAATGAATGTGTCAATTGATGCGTACGTTATTCTCATGAATATATATTGGTTCATTGTTTACCCTAATGTTGTCCATATATATTATAGTACTCTATATACTTGGTGTATTCATTAATTTTCTATATATATGAAGCTTTATCAACCCATAAATACTTAAAATCATGATAAATATATTTAAATAAACAATAAATGAATTTACTATATTTAAAAATATAAATATTTAGTTATATATAATTATTTAATTTTTAAATATATTATATATAATTATAATTATATATAACTAATTAAATATAAATTTGTTTAAATAATTATAAAATTACAAAATATTTTTTTTAAATGATAAATATATATTTATGAATAACTTTTGAATATATTTATTTATAAATATATGTCTTTAATGAATATATACACACACACGGACATATATATATATAAATACTTATAAAATTAAATTTAAAATTAATATATCAATTTATATTTATATATATTTAATTATAAGTTAAATTATAAAATTATATATATATTTAATTATAATTTATACACAAACATCATAAATATATATATATATATATATTTAATTATAATTTAAATTATTAAATTATTATAAATTTATTAATTATATATATTTATAAAATTATAAATGTAATAAATATATTGTCTATAATTTTATAATTATGAATAAATGGTTTTTTTTATCAGCGCTAATTAAAATGTGCTGATAAAACATCCATTTATCATCGTTTTTTAACGCTATTAAAGATTGACCTTTATCAGCGCTAAAAATATCTGATAAAGGCATGTTTTATCATCACTTTCAATTTTATCACTGATAAAACATACTTTTATCAGTGCTTTTTATCTAGCACTGATAAAATTGTCATCGGGTTTTATAAATTAACCCTAACTTTCTCCTCTTTCCTCACACCCTCAAGATCTCACAGAAGTCGATCCCTACCACCATTATTGTCGCTACTGTCTCCACTACCACCTTTGCCTCCTCTCCTCCCTCATCTCCTACCTACCCCTCCTCCTCGGCCTCCGACTCCTCCGCCTCCGTGAACTGAGCTTCACCGCACGGCTCTCCTTCATCGTAAACTGAACTTCGCCACTGACTCCTCCACCAATGGCTCTCCTCCACCGCACCTCTCCAGTAGAAGCTACATTAATCTTGCAGTTTATTGGTTTTGAATTTTATTTTGGGATGTTATGTATTAGCCTTGTCAACCTAGATTTCTCTTTCAATTCTTATTTTATATGTGGTATTAGTTATTGATTTATATTCAAATGGTATGTTGCTGTTATTTTTGAGTTAGTTTTTTATCCATGATTTGTTTACTCTGGTTAGATGTTTATTTTTATTTGAACTATTTTCTTATGTTCATGGACATTCGATATATGGATGGTTCATTTCAAAATTGTAGGTGGAATCCTTGTTGTGGTTATTCAGACTCTGAGGGTGAAATAATTCCCAATGGTTATGCTTTTATACCCTAGAACTAGTTTCCATTTGGGTGATCAGGAATGCACCTTGGGTCTTTCCATGGACCAAATCAGGTTCTCAGTTTAGGGGTGGCATGGGTTGGTTCGTGATAAAATGGTATCAGAGCACCCTCTTACTATTTAGGGTGTTTCAAATTAGAAAGGAGGAATAGTGAAGTCGAAACTCAAGAATTAGAAATCATGGGTAGGTTCCTAATCACCCATTGTGTGAGAAAACTTGATTTTCCATGGGTATTTGGGACTTAAGTCTTGATTTTGAATTCCATTTATGATTATTTTTTATGGTTTTTTATTTTAGATTATGATTCTTTGATCCCCAATGAGTATATAAATGATTTCAGAGGTCTCAATTAGATTTGGTATGGAATTGGAGAAAGGACCAGAGATATATTATTAGCTCTAAAGATTTAAATAACCACATGGGGATCAAACTATTGTATTTATAAACCATATCAGATGATAATTCAAAATTATAACATAGTTTTCCATCTTCAGAAGATAAATTTTTTCCAACTCTATTCTTCTCCCATCATAGTTTTTTACCTCCCTTGCTTTCCAAATTAATCCCAATAGTATTTTTCATTGGTATGGGGTTAATGAAGGAAGTTTAATTACAAAATTGGTTCTTATGTGTGTTATTTTTATTAATTTTATTGTTTTATCATTAAAACTCGTGTTTTAAAGGTAAACATTTGTTTTATAAAATTGTTTTTGTGTAAGAAAGAAATATTTTTATGAAATATGTTTTTATATAAATGAGGATTTTCAAGAAAGTTTCCCATTCAAAATCCATGTATTGTGGGTTGTTTATAAAATGATATTAACTTGATATTTTCATTCCAAAATCAAAAGGTTTTGAGATGATAATTAGAGAGTATTTTGAAAGAAAATGGGGATTTTAAGAAATTTAAGTGGGCTCCTTATTTTCATGAAGATTCTAATCTTTTAAAAACAAGATAAAATGGTTTAAAGTTGTGGATTATTTTAAAAATGTGTAAGATGTTGAAAAAGGGGTTTTATATGTGTTTTTCTTGGTTGAGTTGTATTTGGGATTATCTTTGGTTTATAGTGAGGTTGTATGGTTTAGTTTTTGAAATGTGAACTGATCATATTTATGTTTCATATTATTTAGAGTGTACCTCCCATAAAGTCTTCCAAGAAGAGTGGAAGGTTTGTTCATTGGGTAGATATTTAGGGAAATTTATCTCATTTCTTGGAAGTGGTTTCCCTACTTTTTTACTCCACCAAGACTCAAGATAAAGTGGTGGATCCATAATACTCCATGCACTTATACCCCATACAAGTCTTTTTGAATCACTGACCACCTTATTTCCATAATGATTGAGGTTCTCTTGAATAAATGGAGTGAATGTAGAGAATTGAGGGAGACATAAATTTGATGGAAACTCTTGTGTATTAAATATTAAAGGTCATTAGTTACTTATTTGAAGGACCTAACTAAGTGTGGTGGGAGTATATGGTTCATTATCAACTTCATGAGTCCATGTTTTGGGAATTTTTCAAAATAATATTTATTCAATGGAACTATCCCAAGGAACTGAAAGTGGATAAGTCCATTGAGATCATGATCCTTCATCAGGGTGAGCTGTCGATGAAGGAGTGTACATATTATTTCTAATACCTTGTATTATTTTCAAATGATCTAGTCAGTAATGACACTTTAAATGCTCTTTTATTAAAAATAGTTCCTTTCTCAAGCCTTGGAGTTGTTGTATTTAAATTTGGACTAACATACTTTTAGGAAGTAAATATAAGGGCATTGTTAGTGGAAGCTAATCCAATAAAGAAACATGTGTAAATATATTTGTTTACTTTTATTGATATAAATGGAGATATTATTTCTAATGAAAATGAGATGTTAGATGAGCCTGATTTGGAAGGTTAGGTCAGTGAGGGTCAGACTCCCCAATGGGTGGTTGCTCAAGGAATAAGAAGATATCTCTCATATGGGTTCTTTATATAGGTTCTTTATGAGATAATGAATTTTTTATTTTTTAAGTGGAAAACAAGTTTATGTATTATGAGATGGGTAGTACCTATATTTCCCACCAATGCATTGGGTAAAAGATTATATATCATGATATATAAATATTATTTGAATAGGTTAGTAAGTCTATAGGTTCAAAAAGGGTGAGTGTGATTGCGTTAAGCTCTACTCACAATAATACATGTGAATAAGTTATCAAGTTGCTATGTTCACAGGTGAGTGAGATGGTGTGAATATCTAATCATAAATTTAAATGTGAATATGGTTTTGAGTAGCCAGTGGGGGTCGGAACACCAAAAAAGGAGTTCACCCACCAGTGATGGGTTGGCCATCCCATAAGGTTGATGGTAGGAACACTAAAAACTAGTGATCATAGATAGATAGGGGGTTTCATGAGACATATAATGTGTTACTCCATAAATTATTTTCATTGTTTAGATAGAGGGAAGTGACAATGACATCTATTGATTCTGTTAGGGGTTCACTTTTAAAATGATTCAAGTGTTTTGAAATGTTTCTTAAAAAATTATATGTGTTCAACATACCATTTTTTTGTTTTTAAATTTCTTTAAAATGGTTTAAAAAGAATTGGGGTTTTTGAGAAAGTATGTTTGGAACTAATTGGTTTATTTTAAAAAGGGTTTGTTATTTTACAGAGGAATTTGTGTAAATGGTTGGTTTTTTAATGGGATTTCAAATGTGATTTTAAAAATAGTTTTCAAATGAGATTTAAAGTTTATAACTTTTTTAGCCTTGGTTAATTTTTATATCAATTTTTT
Source organism: Viscum album (assembly GCA_963277665.1). Lineage (NCBI taxonomy): Eukaryota > Viridiplantae > Streptophyta > Magnoliopsida > Santalales > Viscaceae > Viscum > Viscum album. Next base: position 1,810,678,826 of record OY728129.1, on the reverse strand, counting down.
TGTATTTATTTTGTTAAATATTAATATCACCGAATAAAATAGGATGGATATGAATAAAGAATTGATGGATGCCAATCTTCTGACAAAATAGTATAAATATTGAGTGAAAGAGTTCATCAAGTTTTCAAAATATCATGCATATGATCCTTCTCAAATCCTTTTTCCATGTTTAAACTATTGTTATTAAATACAAGTTATTTCATAGGAGTTGGAAGAACACTTGATCTATCATAGAATAGATCAAAGTTATAAATGTTAGAATAAACACGAGAAAAAAGTGAATGTATCTAGTGACTGGGATAACACTATGTTTTATGGATGATTTGATATGATTACAAGTGTGTAAAATGAATAAGACCATATCAAGGACGTGATTACAAATGTGATTGATGATGAAGATCATATTAAGGAAATGACTAGGATAGTTTAAGATAAACTTCATGATTTCCCAAAATTATTTAAGCAGTTGAAGATTTGTGTAAAGACGTCATTATATGATGGTTATACAAAATATACAACATTGTCAACCATACTAAATCTATATAATTTGAAAGCAGGAAACAGATAGAGTGACTCTAGTTTTATAGAATTACTTTCTCTCTTGAATAACATTATCCCAAAATCTAATGTGCTCCCGAGCCGAACATACGATGCCAAACAAATGCTAAGCTCAATGGGTATGATCTCTGAAAGAATACATGATTGCCTAAATAACTGTATACTATTTCTCAAGGACCAAAAATCACTTAGAGAATTCCCATAGTGTGGTTCTTCTCGATACAATAAATATGAATCTGGTCCTATGAAATTTTCATTGTACTTTCCAAAAATTCAGAGGTTTAGGCGCCTTTATGGAAGTGAGGAGACTACAGAGAAATTGACATGGCCCAAAGATATAAGAAATAAATATGGAAAACTATGTCATCCAAAAGACTCTCCTCAGTGTAAGAGAATTGATCATGAAAATCCTGAATTTTGAAATGAGATGAGAAACCTTCATATTGTGTTATCTACAGATGGAGTAAATCCTTTTGGTTTTCAAAGAAACACTCACAGTACATGGCCGGTTATGTTGGTAAATTATAACTTTCCACCGTGGTTATACATGAAATGGAAACACATCTCATTATCTATGCTAATATCAGTACCAAAAAAATATGGTAATGATATTGATGTTTATTTGGCTCCATTGATCGAGTATTTGAAATTATTGTGGGATTCAGGTGTTACGATGTATGGTGCTTATAGAAATGAAGATTTCATATTGAGATCCATGTTGTATGGGATGATAAATGACTTTCCTACTTAGGTAAAGTTTTTAGGATATAGCATTAAAGGAACTCTTGGGTGTCCCATCTGCGAACATGGTACACAATCAATTAGGTTGAAGCATTTATTGAAAACTATGTTTCTAGAACATCATAGATTCCTACCTCGATGATATAAGTACCGATCATGGACGACATCATTCGATGGAAGTTCAGAAGAACGTAAACCACTGTCTCCACTAATAGGTGATCAACTATTTGATAAAGTTAAATATGTGGATACTACTTTTAGTAAACTGTTTTCAAAAAACATTATGAAAATCGGTTGGAAAAAGAAATCAGTTTTGTTTGAATTACCATACTAGAATTTTCTGTATGTTAGACATTTGCTTGATGATATTCATGTTGAAAAAAATGTATGTGATAGTGTCATTGGCATGTTTCTAAATGCACCCAGTAAAAAAATGATGGAATTAAGGATAGGTTGGACATGGTTGATATGGGAATACAAGAAGAGTTGGCACTAGTGAAGGGTGAAAAATGAACATTTCTTCCTCCTATTGCTTACACTTTTTCTAGGCATGAGAGATATCGGTTTTTCAACTTCTTGAATGAAGTAAAGGTTCCATAAGGGTATTAATCGAATATCAAGAACATCGTTTCAATGCACGATTTAATGTTAAAAGTTCTGAAATCACATAACTTACATGTTTTGATGCAAGATCTAATTCCTATAGGTTTTCATTGCATTTTTCCTAAGAATATATTTCATACATAAAGAAGCTCTATTTCTTCTTCAAAGCTATATGCAGCAATGATATATACCCAGAGAAATTTCTGACTATGGAAAGAGAAATTGTCTTTATATTATGTGAATTGGAAATGTTTTTCCCACTGATATTCTTTGATATGATGGTTCATTTTATAGTTCAATTAGTGATATAGATTCAGCTATGTGGTCCTGTGCACTATATATGGATGTACCCCAATGAATGGTATGTGATTATTTTGAAAGGGTATTTCAGAAATCTAAGTTGGACAGAGGGTTGTATTGAGGAGCGATATATTGTTGAGGAACCTATTGAATTCTGTATCGAATACCTATCTGGTGTGTAAATCATTGGTCTAACGAAATCTCATCACACTTGGTGACTTGTGGGTGAAGTAATTTCTGGAAAGGAGGTCATCAATAAATATTACAGATCGGGAGTAGGCCCACCTTTATGTTTTGCATAACATTTTGTATGTTGACCCATATGTTGAAACCCATAAAGAAATTCTTAGGAATTTGAATCCATCAAGGGATGAAAAATGGATATCAAATAAACATAATCAACAGTTTAGAGGATGGTTTGAGGACCATATTTTTGAGGAGTCAAATGAAAATACAGGCTCAATTTTAGAATGAATTCTATGGCTAGCCGGAGGACCAAGTGTGTACGTATTATCTTAAAATTCTTATGTAATTAATGGTTATACATTCTATACTAATGAACACGATGAAGATAGTACCAGATAGAATAGTGGAGTTACACTTGTGACCGAAGTGATGAATGTTTCCAGTGATAAGGATAGAAGTATAATTTATGAAAATATGTAATATTTTGGCATCATCAAAAAAAATATGGGAGTTGGATTATATGAAATTTAGAGTGCCGATTTTTCAATGCAAGTGGGTTGATAACAAAAGTGCTGTTAAAATAAATGAGTTGGGATTTGTAAAATTTTATTTCATTAAGGGTACAAAGAAGAACTATTTATAATGGCATCATAGGCAATACAAGTATTTTATGTTCCAAATCCTACAAACCAAAACTGGTCAATTGTTCTATTATCGGCCAAAACCATTAAAGATTCGGATAAAAATTCAATGTAGGATGACCCTTTCATTAGGACATCGTAATCATTTTGAATCAGTCCCATTGTAGATAGAGTGTAAGAGGACACCACAGTGAAGGTATTTGGATAGTCGATAGAGGGGTCAAATCCCTTCAACCTTAAAAAAAGAGTTCAATAATCATGTTATATTTTTCTCTAATATACATCATGTTGCTTTATGTTAATATCTATTCACTTATGATTTTATTTTATCTAAATTAAATTTTAACCCACTTTTCCAGATAATAACTTCTTCATATGATGATGCTCTCAATCCCTAGGCATAATAGGTTTCTCAATCGTATGATGCTCGTAGTACTGACGAACAACAGGTTTCTCAACATGTTTCCTTATGTTAATATTTTTTTATTGCTACTTTTTATGTTATCTAAATTAAATGTTAAACCAATTTTTCAAATAATGACTTTTTCATGTGATGATGCTCCCAATCCCTAGGCACAACAGGTTTCTCAACCTCCTGTTGCTCACAGTGCAGACGAACAACAGGTTTCTCATCTTGTTGCCTTATGTTAATAATTGTTTGTTGTTGCTTTTATGTTATCTAAAATAAATGTTAAATAAATTTTAAAGATAATGGATTTTTCACCTCTTGATTCTCCCAATCCCCAGGCACAATAGGTTTCTCAACCTACTGTTACTCGTAGTGTAGACAAACAATGGGTTTCTCAACCTGTTGTCGCTCCCAGTTCAGAGGTACAACCACCATATTCACATGTCGATTCTAGCCCTCTGGATCTGGAGGAACATATTGATGATGGTGGATATAAGGAAATGAAAGGTGACAAAACACCAACAACATAGAAAAAATTGGAGTTCCTTAGTTTGATGGTATTAGAAAAAATCATTAAGGTAAAAGAGAAAGGCATCAAATACAAGATTCGATGGAATAAGTGGGGTCAACATGTTAACTCGAACAAGGACATGTTTAGTAGATACATTAGAATCGTCACTAAAAAATGTGTGGCAATTGATGTAACTTCATGGAACCATGTTTTGGATAAGATTAAGACACTGATGTGGGTAGATATTATGATAACATTATGATATCATTTTTTAATTTACTAAAAATTAAATAATGAAACATTGACTTAAACTTCATCATCTCTTGAAGAGTGCATTTATAGTAGATGAATCATACAAAGACTATGTCTTAATGGTTTCTGGAAGGATTTATAGGAATTTTCACACTCTTTTAATGAAACATCATCTTAAAGATACCAAAGAGAAAATAAAACCGCACCCACCTCTTATTTATGTACACCTGATAACCCAAGAATCATGGGATGTGTTTACTGGACGTTGTGTGAAGCAGTATTTTTAGGTACATTATGTCTAGTAATACATTGTTTTATGGTACATGTATTCATCACTTTGATTGATAGTGTTTTATTTATGAAAAAGTAACTGGGTGCTGAAAATAAACAACGGGCATCAAAACCAGGGTACCCCTACCATAAAGAAAGGATGGGCTACGCATCACTTGATAAAAATTTGGTACGTATTTTAAATCTACCATACTACTTTTTGTGACATAAAAAACATAATAACTATGTTCTTTTGTTTATATGTAGCTTGAAGAGTCCAAATCCATAGCCACTTCCATCCCACTCCATGTGTTATGGAAGGAGGCGTGTGTAACTAAAGATATAAAACTAATAGATGAAAACACAAAAAAAATTGTGGGAAACATGTGTAAGTATGACATAATAAAAAAAAAATTCTTTAAATCGCTATTACATAACAATGATTACTTATTTTCCTATATTTTCTATCTAATATAGTCACAAGAATAAACAAAACCCACACTGGATGTAGACATACTTTCAGTGGCCTTAAAGAAGCCAGAAAAATATGGCCGCTTCATAGATATGGAATTTTGGGTGACACACCGAACATATTTTAAGGAAAAAAACAAGTGGAGGATCAAACTCTGGGAATGAAAACAATGATAGAAACATTAGATATGTTTCAAGAAGAATTAAAATACTGTAGAGAGTTGATAACAATTTTTATGGGGGAGGAAAAGAGAAGAAACAAATCAAGAACAACCCGCAAGTGAAGATCCCGCCCCACCCCCCACCAGTTTTGAGGCAATCCATTCCCCTAAAAAACAATTATTAACTGAGGTAGTCCATTTTCTAATAATTTTTTCTATGAAATGTGAATCAGGTAGACACTAGACACTGATACCTTTCCTGTATTGATATTCTTCTGGGTGAAAATGATTGTGATTTATATCTATCAACACCCACTCATCGCCTTTTAGCGAGGGATACAGTGTTCAATATTCAGAACGGCATGATACACAACATACCACTGCCAACAGATCATGTCAGAGTGTCAATTATTGTATCCCTAGAGCCAAGTGTTGGGCTGCCTATTCCAATTGATGATGTAGATATTAATACGGTCGAACAAGCTATAGGAACATTCATCACATGGTCATCACATCTTGTAACATGTCGACAATGAGGTACGAATTTCCAATTTAATTTTCAATCTAAACCTTATACATTTAATGAAAAAAGGTATGAACCAATGTAATTATTACAAAAAGACAAAGGGAAGGAGGTAAAATGAAAGACTGGTTCAAAACCATCTCAAGGATTAACTAATCGATCAAAATGATCTACCCAAAGAACCTTAACCCCCTATTCTATATCCACATTTATTATCAATGAAGGATCATGTGGATACCTGCCTGAATGGCCCGAAGGCCTTAATTTTTATTGATTTTTTGATAACCCCCATTTCAAGGGATGATGGGGAACCCTTACAAGGCTCGTAGGCTCAGATATTACAAGGCTTGTTGGATTAGGAGATTACATGACCTGAAGGACTTAGGGAATTCAACCAGACTATCTACAAGGAACTGCCCCTCCCTAGCATCTCCATCATGATAGTAGCTCTTCACCTTTTCATGGTCGTCTGGCTAGGCTTCCCGTGCAAGCACAGGCTACTACCGATGGCATAGCCATACCCTCTCATTGTGACAATCCATTTTTCTCTGCTCTAGTGAGTGCACCTGCTCTAAATCCTCTTCTAGGGCTGCTCCTTTTTTGTAGTGTGTCTGGGGAAACTACATGTGGCCTGAAGGCCTTGAGGTGGCCTGAGGGCCTTAAAGGTGGCTCGAAATCCCTACTGACCCGAAGGACTGGGTGGCCCGAAATCCTTAAGGACTCTAAGCCCAAACCGGTGGCCCAAGGTGAATAGTTCCAGCTGCTACAGTACCGAACCGTAACTACTACAGTACCCACACAGTGTACAGTTCTGCTATAGTACCTATACAGTGTACAGCTCTGCTACAGTACCCACATAGTATACAGTACCTGCTACAGTTCTTGCTACAGTATCTACTACAGTACTGCTACAGTTCCCCAGAAATATGTCTCTACCTGGTTTTGAACCTGGGTCATGTGGATACACTTAAGGATACCTCACCAACTAGGATGAGGCTCATGTGCTCTCATGTGGATACAAAGTAGAAAGATGGCGGTAATAACATAATTGATTTTGAAGAAAATATGTACATAGGGGAAGATCTAGACTCCATTGGTGTTGAGAGTGCAACTGAAATCCTCAACTATGATTGGTTAGGCAGCTCAGTTGTAAATGTTTACATGAGGTATGTTTTCATGATTTTATTTTCCAAAAGTTGATATACTATGATAATTATGACTAAATAAATTTCATATTTTTCATAGGTGTATATATGAAATAAAAAATTGAAGGGATGTACCCATGAAAAAAAAAATTGGACTCATTGGTCCTCACGTCACCTCTACAGAACAAGAAGACATAACTTCAAAAAAACATAGTGTAATAGTGGTAGGCCTGCTCAAATTGTTTAACAGCAAAATTATAGGTGATAGACTCTTCTTAATACCAACGATTCAGGGGTAAAACTGTACAATTTAATCATATCAAATATATTTTAATTTCTTTCATTACTTATTTCTTTTTGTATTTTTAGGTAGCATTAGATTCTCATTGCGGTCAATTTGGATACTCCAAAGACTTATTTCTTGGATTCAATGCATGGATATCCAACAAACCGACCACAAATGATGGTGTTTTTTAATTTTTAATATGCTACATCCAACATTTTAGAACTAAACATCTAGTAATATAATTTATATTATCGTTTAATGGGGATTCTATCATGATAGGGCAGTGCATGACTATCGTCTACATCATGGAATGAGGCTAACGGAAAAGGAAAATAAACATGACAAGTATATGGCTGGATAAAAATCAGGGTATATATAATAATAGTTTACTGTCCAAAAATATAAAAAAAATTACTTATTTTTCTCAACATTTTTGTAGTGCCTAAAACAAAAAAACGATAAATATTGTGGTTATTATGTTTGTAAATTTATGAAAGATATCTTATTCTATGAACAAACTAGCATCCTTGAAGAGGTTTTTTTGAAGATAATTGATATTTCATTTAAAATACTTATTAATCCTTTGCGTATTTTTATTTTTTTAGTACTACCATGACTGCCAAAAATAGTCATATTCACAAGAAGATATTGATATTCTTAGAAACAAATGGGCAGCATAACTGATAAAAGAATTTACAAATATATAATGAATATGGTAAACTTCTCAAATAATTTCAACTTTAATAATCTTTTTTGTCTTATCTTTCTCTTTTTTTGATGGTAATATTGTGATTTGTATAGGCTAAACGCCCCACTGAAAATCATGGATGTTGGTGGTCCTTGTTTTTGCACTAAATGAATTTCTTGTTGATTGGTTTTTGAAAAGAAATTGGTGGTCCTCATTTACAGGGTATGTGTGTTGTTGATAGACCACAAAAGATAACAAGTATCTAGAAGGGGTTTCCCCATCCCTTGATTATGTTGTGATAGCTTGAGACATACAAGTTATAGGAGCTTACTTCGCTCTTCTCATTTTCAACAACGAAAAGGGTTTTATCCAAAACAAAACATCGATTCAATCTGTAACATTGGCAGTTCCCCTCTTGAGTCTACCCGGTGAAGAACCAACAATCATATATTCATTCGGAGGTCTTGAATATATAATAGTTGGTTCTTTATTGGGATGACTAAAGTTATGCTATAGAAGGAAGATTTTATTCCATTTCAACCGTACAAGGGTCAAAGGTTTTTCCATAATCCTTCTAAACTAGGTAGATTGATCATATTGGGTAGGTTAGATCTCTTTTTTAGGTTTCAGAGGCAAGGTTGCATTGATTTTCAAGCAGTAAAATGTACTTAAAATTTTTTCAGATACTTTAGGACAATAATCCATGAGTAATTTTTGATGTGTACAAATCAATCGTACCTCAATCTGACACACAATGTCATTGGTATGACTCCAAATGTGTCTTTATTTAAAATTGACATTAATTCACGTAAAAAACACAAATGACATACTGAAAACTGAGGAAATGCATTCTGATTGTTTTGATACTTTAGGAAAACTATCTATTAGTCATTTTTGATGTGTAAGAATCAACCTTACCTCAATACGATGCATGGTGTCACCGGTATGACTCCTAACGTGTCTTGTTATTTAAAATTGTCATTAATTAATGTAAAAAACACAACTGACATACTAAAAACCAAGAAAATGCATTTATATTTCTTTGATACTTTAGGAAAATTATCCATGAGTCAGTTGTGACATGTAGGAATCAACCCCACCTCAATATAATGAACGGTGTGACCGGTATGACTAAAAGTGTCCACTTTTAGTTTAAAATTGACATTTTAGTTCAAAACATTTCACTCAATGAAAACAAATAAAACTCACTCCGATTATCTTCCAAATTAAGGAAAGTGATTTATAAGTCCTTTGTGATGTGTATGAATCAGTCTCATGTCAAATTGATGCTGGATGTGACTCATATGACTCAAATTGCATGTTTTTGGTTTGAAATGAAATTTTAGTAAAAAAAACTCACATACTGAAAAATGAGGAAATGTATTTTGATTGTTTTTATACTTTAGTAAAACAATTTATCAGTCATCTGTGATGTATAGGAATCAACTTCACCTCAATCTGACATATGGTGTCATCGGTATGACTCCAAATGTGTCTTGTTATTTAAAATTAACATTAATTCAAGTAAAAAAACACAACTGGAATTATAAAAACTAATAAATTGAATTCAGATTGTTTTTATATTTTAGTAAAATGATCCATGAGTCATTTTTTATGTGTAGAAATCAAACCCACATCAATTTGATGAACGGTTAGACTGGTATGACTAAAAGTGTTCATTGTCAGTTTAAAATTGAAATTTTAGTTCAAAACGTGTCACTCATTGAAAAAAAACACACACTGATTGTATTCAAAATTAAGGATAGTGATTCATAAGTACTTTTCGGTGTTTATGAAGTATTATTAGGTCAAACCGATGCACGATGCGATCATTATGACTCAAATTGCATGTTTTCGATTTAAAATGACATTTTAGTAAAAAAACACAATTGACATAGTGAAAACTGAGGAAATGCATTCTGATTATTTTGATACTTTAAGAAAATGATATATCAGTCGTTTTTGACATGTAGGAATCAACCTCACCTTAATCTGACATAAAGTGTCACCAGTATGAATCCAAATGTGTCTCGATATTTAATATTGACATTAATTCAAGTAAAAAAACACAACTGACATACTGAAAACAGAGCAAACGCATTCGGATTATTTTGATATTTTAGGATAATGATACATTATTCAGTTTTTATGTGTATGAATCAAACCCACCTCAATTTGATGAATGGTGTGACCGATATGATAAAAAGTGTATGCTATCAGTTTAAAATTGACATTTTAGCTCAAAACATGTCACTTATTGACAACCAAGAAAACACTCTCTGATTGTCTTCCAAATAAAGGATAGTGATCAGTAAGTCCATTTTGATGTGTATGAAGTAGTATCACTTCAAACTGATACATGATGCATCCGGTATGACTCAAATTGTATGTCTTCAGTTTGAAATGACATTTTAGTAAAAAAACACAACAGACATATGGAAAACCAAGGAAATGCATTTTTATTGTTTTGATACTTTAGGAAAATGATCTATCAGTCATTTTTGACATATAGGAATTAACCAAACCTCAATCCTATGCATGATTTCACCGGTATGACTCTAAATTTGTCTTGTTATTTAAAATTGACATTAATTCAAGTAAAAAAACACAACTGGAATACTAAAAACCAAGGAAATGAATTCGATTTTTTTCATATTTTAGGAAAACAATCCATTAGTTAGTTGTGATGTGTAGGAATCAACCCCACCTAATTTGAATAATAGTGTGACAGGTATGACTAAAATTGTCCAATATCAGTTTAAAATTGATATTTTAGCTCAAAATGTGTCACTCATTGAAAACCTAGAAAATGTGCTCTGATTGTCTTACAAATTAAGGACAGTAATTTGTAAGTCCTTTGTGATGTGTATGAAGCATCGTCACATCAAACAGATGCACGATGAGACCGGTATGACTCAAATTTTATGTTTTCAGTTTGAAAAGACATTTTAGTAAAAAAACACATCTGACATAATAAAAAACAAGGAAATGCATTCTGATTGTTTTGATACTTTAGGAAAATGATCCATCAGTCATTTGTGATATGTAGGAATCAACCCCACCTCAAGAAGACGCACGGTGTCACTGGTATGACTCCAAATGGGTCTTGTTATTTAAAACTGACATTAATTCAAGTAAAAAACACAACTGACACACTAAAAACTGAGAAAATGATTTCGTATTATTTTGATATTTTAATAAAATGATTCATGAGTTAGTTTTGATGTATAGGAATTAACCCTACCACAATATGACGAACGATGTGAATAGTATGACTAAAATTGTTCGCTATAAGTTTAAAATTGACATTTTAACTCAAAACATGTCACACACTGAAAACCAAGAAAATGTGCTCTGATTGTCTTCCAAATTAAGAACAGGGTTTTGTAAGTCCTTTGTGACGTGTATAAAGTAGTCTCACATCAAACCAACGCACGATACGACCGGTATGACTCAAATTTCATGTTTTTGGTTTGAAATGACATTTTAGTAAAAAAACACATCTGACATATTGAGAACTAAGTAAATGCATTCCGATTGTTTTGATACTTTAGGAAAATGATCTATTAGTCATTTGTGATGTGTAGGAATCAACCGCATCACAATACGATGCATGGTGTCATCGGTATGACTCCAAATGTGTCTTTTTTATTAAAAATTGACATTTTTTTAATGTATTCTTCATATTAATGCTTAATTTATTTCATTATAGTATTACTAATGTAATATTTGTTTTCTTATATAGGTGGAACCTTTTTCTCGATTTGGGATGATTTTTTTTATGACTATTACCATCGGAATACATTTTTTAGAGGGGACCACAGACGTCAAAAGAGAAAACATTAATTTTTTTAACTATTTGTTGAATATTTGTAAATGTGATTTTATAAAACATTATTCAAAATGTATGTAGGAGTTTTTTTGGGTATATACCATGAGTGAATATTTTGGTATTCTTAATGTTAATTAAATATATATAGCATTGTTTTATAAACTTTTGTGTACAGTGCTTTTTTTTTCATCATTTGAATCATATATGTAGTTATTTTGTATATATATACTATGAGTGGTTATTTTTGAGTAGTTTTGTGCGGGTTATTTTTACTGGTTTGATTATTTTGGTTAGCTTTTTTTTACAGGTTGTTGGGTGTGCTGTTATATAAACAGCATGCCCAGACAGGGAAGCCTTTATCAGTGCTAGTTGAAGCACTGATAAATGGGGACTTTATTAGCGCTTCGAATAGTGTTGATAAAGGGTCCCCCCTTAATAGTGTCTTGATTCATAGTGTTTTTTAGGGTTGATAAAGTCCTTTTTAGCACTAATAAAAGCCAATTGTTTGGTAGTTTTATATGGTGTTAATAGTCCATAAATATTCAATTTATGAAATTTTATAACTTATCATAATCACTTTGTATTTTTCAAAGATTCTTATGATTTTTAAATAATTTAATAAAATATTATTTTCATAAAATATTATTTTCATAAAATATTATTTTCATAAAATATTATTTTCATAAAATATCATTAGTGTCAATTTTCACACTATTCATTACAATGACTTTAAGAAAATCAAAACAGCAAGATAACTCCCTAAACAATCATTTAATACACCTCTAATTTGTCATAGAAACCTTGAAATTTTGTGGGGTACCTTAAATAATTCAAATTATATTTCCTTTATTATTTTTAATATCATTTATTTTATTTTTCCATTAGTTTAATAATTACTGCATCATCATTGTGTAATTATTTAAAGTAATTAAGTAAATTATAAAAATTATAAATAAATCATCATGATGTAGATAAATATTTTATATTTACATATAATATTTATAGTTGAGAATATATTCTAGTTAACCCAGTATTATAAATATTATACTTATTAAAAATAAGAGTGTGACATTTTTGACTTTTCATTCAGTTAAATACTATAAAGGTCATAATCATATTCAAGTGGATCCAAATGGTCATTAATTCGACCCTTGGATAAAAAAAATTAAGCTAAATATAATACTTTATATTCATTCATAACCTAATTTTTTTTCATATGTGGACACATAATATATATTTAAGATAAATAAAGTGACATTTTGTGACTTTATTTGATTTAAATATAATATAAGTCATTTTCATATACAAGTGTCCATTAAATAATTCAATGTCAAACCTTATGGGTTAAGGTTCCAATTGAATTCATCAAATCACATTTTCCCAAGTGTTAGGGTAATTTTATAATATTTTTAATATTATTTTTTTACCCTTAATTACTTGATTTACCCTTAACTATGGTAACAAAATTTTACCAAAGTTACTATTCATATTGTCCAAAAATAAAAGGGACCTATTGACCAAATTTGGAAATTATGAATCCAAATATGGAATCTATTTCTTTAAAATTAAAATAACATATGTTGAATAATTTAATTTAAAATAAAACTGGAAAACCCCAATGAAAAATAACTTTTTAGAAAAAATTTATTTTTAAATTTTAAAAAGTTTTGATACTGAATTCAAGTATAAAATACATTTCAGAAACCATAATTGGATTATTTTAAATAAAATAGAATTTATTATATTTTAAATCTAATTCAAAACATAATTTTACTTTTAAATACTTTAAATACAAAACATTTTTCAATAAAAATTGGTATTTTTTACTATTCATTGAAAAATAAAATTGTTCAGAAAATTATGTCAAATTTACTATAGGAAAATTTTGATATTTTGGTTTCAAAAATAAATTTAATTTTATCAAATACATTTTCTAAAATTTCCAAAAATTTATTATATTATTTTTATTTAAAAAGAAATATGAATCTTGTTTTAAGAAAATATGTTTTTGATGAATAAAACGACATTACTAAAAATCTAGTAATTATTTACTAAGAATTACTATATTAGAAATTATTGTGAAAATTATAAAAAAAATAATAATATTATTCATTCCAACCTATTTAAATGATAGATTACAATGGTCACATTTAAATAATATTATTTAGTTATTTATTTGAGCTCCGTGTTGCATATTTTGTACACCATCAAACATATCCTTTCCTTTTAAAATATCAAGATATTAAATCCCCCCTAATAAATTGAGCCCTCAAAATTTTTTCTTGTTCTCAGTAACCTAGGTTTTTACTTTTTTAAATACCTTTTTTGAAATGCCACATCAAAAAAAAGGGTCAATAAAACTTCCATTTGAAAAGAGAGAAATGAAAGTATGAAGGTCGCCTGAATAACACATAATAGGATTCCATATAGAAAAACATGGACATGGAAGAGAAAACAGACAATCAAGTTCTAATGGATATTAATAGAAAAAAATTTCATTATAAATTTAACCATCAAAAAAGAGTAAATCTGTGATGGGTTAAAAGGCCATTGATTTCCCAGTAAAAAAAGTAAATGGATAACGTTTTTATTTTTAAAATTTTTATTTAAATTATTTTTTCCTAGAGTTGATGAATTTTTTTAATTTCTATACTAAAAACATAATTAAACATTTTTTCTTGAAATTTAGAGTTTCATCCTTTAATGATATTCCACTGCAAACTCATCTCTTTCTTGAGACGATGAGTATTCCAGAGGAATTTTTCATACCTAGAGAACTAGAATTAACTTCTAATGAATCACATAATCCATAAAATATTAACTATATATTTTTCCTATATTAAAGCATTAACCAAAACAAAAATAGTTAGTACAAGTGTTGTCCCATAGGAAACTTTTGTCCACCCTCTCTAGTATTAACGGTTTTAATAATCACAAATCATGTCATTTATTATCAATCAAGTCTAATAATTTAAATCTTTTTATTTAAGTTTTCATATGTGTAATTATGGTTATCTATGATCACACATAAGTTTAAAACATTTTGATAATATTTATGTCGTAAGACAGTCAAATCATAAATATTTTCTAAGTATGGCAGACTAACACTGACAGAAGAGAAGAGACACCGACGGTGCAATAGACACACAGAAAGACCAACTATCTCACTGATAGTTCAAACCACCTACCAATGCAAGGACCTACCAATGTAAGGACATACTGATGCAAGGACCTACCGATGCAAGGACCTATCAATGAAAGGACCTATAGATGCAAGGACCTTCTGATGCATGGTGCTACCGATGCAAGGACTCACTATCAGTTAAAATGAGTCACTGACACATGGAAGGACTGATAGAATGATACACCGATGGAATGAGTCTCCTATAGAATGAAATACCAATATAGGACTCAATGATAGACTGTTTAAAATTTCTTTTATTTAATATTACTTCTAACAGTCATATTTTGAGTGTTTTAATGTGACTGATTAATTTAATGCTTTTTGCAGACATCTTAAATGAGGATGTCAGAAGTACGAGGTACAACATATACCTCAAAACATGCACACTGTTAGGTTGCAAGAATATATATAAAAATAAGAGCATAAGAAAAGAAGAACACACAAAAACACAAAAATGGGACATGCATACACAGAGTAGCAGACCCACATGAGCAACATATAGAAAGGAAGAACACATGAGGAATTCTTCATTACTGCTTGTTGTGAACCAGTGAACGGTTTCTTATCAAAGTTCCAACATCTCTATAGCATTAAAATGAACATAAGAAAGAAGAACATCTCATGTTTCTGGAAGATAGAATAAAATGCTCCATGATACTCTGTTTTAGTATCTTCTTCCAAAAGAGGACTCCAACTTTAACTCTGATACATCAAAGATTCAGGATCTGAATTTCATAACACTCAAAACCTTCTAAACCCTATATAATATTTATTGCTCTATTGTGTACCTTTCTATTAAACTTTTTAGTAGTGTGTGCATCTATCTATAAAACACACATTTTCTCTTGCACTGAACTAGAGGATACTATATATCCTCACTTAAATATTCTTTTTACACTTGATTATCCCATGTATAACTATGGAATAGGTCATGTGTGACCTAATTGTATTTTGTTCCCACATAGAATTGTGGTAGAGATCTTGTGACCTAGATAGTCTGTGTACTGTTGTGTAAACCCCGATCTAGGGTGTGGATCAGAACCTTTATCTATATATATTTCTTGGTGTAATTTGATCACCAAGTGGAGAGGACTAAGTCTCAGATTGAGACTAAACCTCTTGTTTTATATCCACTATGTTTTTAAATTTAGTTTTCTCTATTTTTACTTTTAATTCAAAAATCTAAATTTCACTTTGATAGTTAGTCTTAGCTAGTATTTATAACCATTTTGGCTTATTATATTAATTTCAAAAGTTTTTTAAATATCTCATATTGTTACAACTGAGAAATAATAAATCTTCTAAGAAATTATTTGAACAGTCAGACTATTATAAATTCACCACTTTGAGTAACTAGCATGTTTTGTTTTAAATTGGGGGAATATTTTAAATAAACTTTTTAACAAAAAATTTTATAGGGACTCAATTCACCCCCCTCTTGAATGTCCTACTCCGACCAACATTTGGTATCAAAGGATGTTTTAAATGATTTTTTTTAAATCTTTTCAACTGTGATTTAGTTGTGTTTTAAAGATCTATAAATTTTTGTTAGTTCTAAATTTTTTAGCTCTTTAAAAATATTTTCTTTAGTATAGATAATAGATTGGAAGGTGATGATATAAGCAAACCTCCATAATTTAATGAAACAAACTATTCCCATTGGAATCATAAGATGAAAATTCATTTAGAAAGTATGGGGTTTGATATTCGGACAGTTATAGAAGATAAATATGAAATTCCAAAGACTGCTAGAAATACCTAGAGTGATTCCAAAAAGACTGCTTATAATAACAATTTCAAATATATGAATGCTCTATTTTGTGCACTAGGAGATTAAGAATTTAATATAATATATGCTTGTACATATGCCTATGAAATTTGGGACACTTTATCTATTTCACATGAAGTAACTTATAATGTTAAAGAAATGAGACATAACACTTATACTATTAAGTATGATAATTTTAAGATGAAGCCTGATAAAACTATTTCTGACATGTATATTAGGTTTAATGAAATTTTGAACAGCATGATATCTCTGAGAAGAACTATTACATCCAAGGAGAAAATCATTAGAATACTCAGATTCTTACTAGATAGATAGAGAGGGACTTCTATATTAATAAGAGAATCATGTGACCTCAAAACTTTGCCATTGAAGGAGTTGATAGGAAATTTAATGATGTGTGAGGAAGAACTAAAATTAAAAAAATAAGAGAATGATTAACTGGAAAGAAAATTTATTTCTTTCAAATATACTATATCCAAGAATAAGGGAAAATAATAAGAAGAAACTAAAAGTTCAAGTGATGAATAATATTCAACAGACAGTGATGAGAGATGGCTCATATAGCCATAAGGTTTAAAACAATTATAGGAAGAAGAAATTCTTCATAAATCCCAACTACAAAGGAAAATATTATCATATTGTCTATTGAAAAAAATATTTTAAAACAAGTGACACTTAAAATGAAATCATCTTATATGAGTGTAAAATAAAGGTACATGTAAAGGCTGACTGTCCCAAGATAAAGTACAAGAAGAAGTATGATGATAAGGACAGAAAGTATAAAAAATCCATGAAGGAAACTTGGAGTACTTATGAGGATAGCTCAAGTGAATCAGAATCCTCTCATGATGAAAACACTTATAAGGAAAATATTTGTTTTATGACAAACACATTTGAGGTAACACTAAACTCTCCTAAACATAATGCTAACTATTCTGAAGATGAAAGTGATTATGAAAAATGACCAATGAGGAAATGTTTGAATATTGAAAAATTATAGAGGACAGTTTTAATGAATTAAAAGATAAATAAAAATATTTAAATAAATGTCATGCTTTGACTACCAATGTTAAATCTGAACTTTCTATGGAAAAAGAGAAAAATTATCAACTACTTAAGGAAAACAATGAGCTTAAATTGTCAAATAGGAAATTAAAAAAGTACCTAGTTTGGTTTACTAATGGTAAATAAATCTTAGTTCAAATGATTGGTAAAAAAGTAGCTGCTAAATGTACTACTAGAATATGATACCAACTAGGAAATAGGAATATAACTAAAAATCATTTCATATCAAAATCTAGAAAATCCAATTTTTTTCCACTTCTAGAAAATTTTCTGCAAGTTCCAACTTTGAAACATCTTCTACTATTTCAAGATTTTATAGACCAAATAAAGTCTATTTTTAAAATACTTTACATGATACTTATAGGAAACCAATGAAGAAAATTTGGGTTCCCAAAGCTCTTATTACTAATGTTATTAGACCCAAACAAATATGGGTACCAAAATCTTTTCTTGTCTAATTTGTTTATAGGAAAGTTGTTTGAAGAGATCCTGTAAAAGCTTATGGTATTTTTATAGTGTATTTTCAATAAACATAATAGGATATTACTCATGCTTCAAGAACTTGATAAATATTAACAGTGGTTATGTCACCTTTAGTGACAATGTAAAAGGAAAAATCATTGTCCTTGGCCAGATTAGTAACTCTAACTCAGTTTTAATTTCCAAAGTAATTTTTGTTAATGGATTAAAATAAAATCTACTTATTATCTCTCCCCTATGTGATGATGGTTTTAATATTAAATTTTAAAATGATTCATGAAGTTTTTTTAATTCTCAAAATGATTTAGTATTTTCTACTTTTAGAAATTAAAATGTTAATGTTGTTGATTTATATTCTTTAATTTCTCAAAATGTTTCATGTTTGAATGCTTTTCATAAAGAGTCTTAGCTTTGGCATAGGAGATTAGGGCACTGAAATATACAGTCACTTATAAATCTTACTAGGAAAGTCTTATCCAAGAATCTACCTAAACTTGAGCTTCCAAATGACAAAGTCGGTAATCCTTATCAAAAGGGTAAATGACACAAAATCACTTTCAAACCGAAGAAAGAAGTTTCAAATTCTCAAAATCTTAAGTTGGTTCACATTGGTCTATTTGGACCATCTAGATTTTCAAGTCTAATTAGTAGGCACTATGTCTATGTTCTTGTAGATGACTACTCTAGATATACTTGGACCTTCTTCTTGGATCATGAAAGTGAATTTAGCTCTCATTTCACCAATTATTCTAGGAATATAGAAAATGTTAGTGGTATTATAATTAAAACCCTAATAAGTGACCATGGTCATGAGTTTGAGAACTAAGATTTTGAATCTTTTTGCTCACAAAATGTCTATAGTCATAAATTTTCTACTCCTAGGACACCCCAAAAAAATAGAGTTATAGAAAGAAGAAATAGAACCCTGAAAGAAATGGTTAGAGCCATGCTTAGTGAGTATGACCTACCTATATATTTTTGGGTAGAATCTTTCAATACAACATTCTATATAATCAATATATTCTTGAATATACCTATCCTTGAGAGAAATCGTTATGATTTGTGTGACAATATAAAACCCAAGGTTTACTACTTCAAAGTTTTTAGTTGTAAAGTCTATATTCTTAACACTAAGGATAATCTAGAAAAATTTTCCTCCAAGATTGGTAAAGTAATTTTACTAGGTTATTCAATTTCTTTTAAAGACTATAGAGTCTTCAATAAAATAACCTAATGTTTGGAAGAATCAGTACATGTGAAGTTTTATGAGGTAGATCAACATGAGTCAAAGACCTCTCTATAAAATATTGAAAATGATATGTCAAATCTATACATCAATTCTAAATTTTCTCACCATTCTGTTAAGGAATCTATTAAAACTTATAGTTCTAGAAATTTTCTAGATTCTAGTCATGATGAACCCAATCCTATTTAAGAACCTGAAATCTTTATCCCTTCTTTTTCTAGAACTATTTGAACTCTCAATAACCGTCCTTTAGATTCTATAGTTGGAGATTTAAACAAAGGAACTCAGACTAGAGATTCTCTTATAAATCAGGTTGAACATCAATCTTTCTTATCACAACTTGAACCTAAGAACATCAATGATGCTATCAATGATGAATTTTGGGTGATGGATATATAAGAAGAGTAAAATCAGTTTAAAAGAAATAAAGTCTGGAAACTTTTAGGTAAACCCAAAGTCACCTTGACTATAGGCACTAAATGGGTGTTTAGGAATAAAGTGGATGAATTTGGGGATATAGTTAGAAACAAAGCTAGATTGGTTGAACAAGTTTATATTCAAGAATAAGGGATTGACTATGAAGAAACCTTTTCACTAGTAGCTAGACTTGAATCCATTAGAATGCTTCTTGCCTATATAGCACTTTTAGATTTCAAACTTTATTAAAAGTATGTCAAGAGTACATTATTAAATTATTATATAATTGAGGATGTTTTTGTTGAAAAAACCCTTGGTTTTTAAAATCCCCAATTTTTCAAATCATGTTTTTAAATTAACTAAAGATTTATATGGTTTAAAGTAAGCTCCAAGAGATTGGTATGATAGGATCAACACATTTCATGTTTCTAAAGGTTTTACAAAAGGTATTTCTGATCCTACCCTTTTTATAAAACTAATTTACAAAGATGTTTTAGTAATACAAATTTATATAGATGATATTATTTTTTAATATTATAAAAATATTTATGTGTTGATTTTTCAAAGATGATGAAAAGTAAATTTGAAATTAGTTTGATGGGGGAACTAAAATTATTTATTGGATTTTAAATATTTAAAAATAATGAATGTATTATTTTGAATCAAAGTAAATATACTAAGTATCTTTTAAAAATATTTTTCTTTGAAATCACTAAAAGTAGTGACACTCCAATGAGTACCACTTGTAAGTTGGGCCTTGATGAAGATGGTAAATCTATTGATCAAACCGCTTATAGAGGAATGATTGGGGGTTTACTCTACTTAACTTCTAGTAGGCCAGATATTATGTTTAGTGTGGGCATGTGTTTATGTTTTCAAGAAAACCCAAAAGAATCTCATTTAAATGCTATCAAAATTATTTTTAAATACCTAAAATATACAAGTAATTTATGAATGTTCTATCCTAGAGGACAACCTTTGGATTTGGTGAGTTATTTAGATGCTGACTTTGGTGGCTATAAGTTAGACAAAAAAATAACCTCTATCACATGTCACTTTTTAGGCAAGTCTCTAATTTCATGGTGTAGTATGAAACAAAATTATGTTGCATTAGATACTGTCGAAGATGAATACATAGTTGTCGGTAGTTGTTGTGCACACATTTTGTGGATGAAACACAAATTACTAGACTATGGATATCAATTCATACATTTCCCTATAAATTGTGATAACACAAGTGCTATTAATATTTCAAAGAATATTGTTTCACATTCTAGGAAAAAACTCATAGAAGTAATACATCACTTTTTGAGAGAGCATTATCAAAAAGGTGATATAACTTTAGAATTCATTGGCACTTAACATCATCTTTCTTATATTTTCACTAATCCATTGAACACATAAATAATGAACCGCATTAAACATGAGGTAGGAATGATTAATCTATAGGTACTTAGGTTTTTATTCCTTTCATAATTTTAATTGAAGTTGTCATACCAACACTGACAGTATGAAATCGACAATTTTCATGATAACATCGATGACTTTGTTATGCCGACATAGTTGTCATGCTGACACTGACTCCCTATCAAGCTAACACTATTAGTGTTGTGTAAAATCTTTCATGTTGATTTTGATGCCTTGTCCAGATGACACCGTTAGTGTTGTGAAAAATCTTTCATGCTGACACTGATGACACATTGTTTTTATCCATTTTATGTTTTTACCAAAATGATGTTTTTTCATTTAGTTTTTTGAACCTGGTTTATGATTTCATGATTTTGTGATTTCAAATTCCCTAAATGATATAAATTCAAATCTATCTACTCTACTCTTTTACCCTTACACTCACTCAGTAGATTCTCTCTCTAACCCCTAACCTTTCACCTTCTAACCATCAAACCAGACTATTGGAATGGCACATGTGAAGCGAGCTCTTGAAGTTGGTTCAAGTAACAAGACTCATGTAGCTAAGAAATAGAAAGGGGAATCAAGAAAATATTTTTGACCTATGAATCATGCTCTAGAGAACTGTGTAGTGACTCCATAAAAGGAGGTTCTTATTGAATGGTTGTTGGAAATCAAGTCTTTTCTGCTTAGTGTGTTATAGGATCATGGATGGCTTGAGTGGTTCTCAAATAATGAAAGACCTTTCTACCCGGAGTTAGTTCATGAGTTTTATATGAATGTAGAGTTTTTTGATAGAAGGTAGGGATGTTTGCTGGATTAAGTCCATAGTGAAAGGAAATATAATCTCTTTTTCATCTAGAAAGTGGAATGAATGTATTAAGGTACCCCGTGAGGGTGTGTTTGATGATTATCAGGGTAGTTCTCCACTTGAGGGTGACTTTTTATGATTTACAACAGCTCTGAAGGAGCTTACTGACAATGAAAAGCATAGGAGACTCATTGTTATAGAGTTATATAGAGGGTGTAGAATTATATTCAAGTTTATATAGAATCAGATTTGTCCAAGGAAATGGGACTTTGCATCTCTAAAGTATCAATATGCCTATTTGATTTATCTACTGAGAAAAGTGATTAAGGTAAATCTATATGGATATATGTTTGTGCACATAACTGAAATGATCAAGCCTTAGTGAAAAAACAATTCCTTGTTTTATACAAGGTTAATCTTATCCATGTTGAAATATAAAGGTTGTGTTAGCAAAGAAGATGAATTTTTTCTAAGTGCAGTGAAATCTGCCTAAGAAAAGAGATCTATAAAATGATGCAGATAAATTGGAATCCATGGAAGAAATAATGGGTTGGGATGAGGATAAGATTTATGATAAGTTCAATATAGTATACCACACAACTAGGCCAAGAAATATGGATGATCCTGGTATGGGACTAGATGAGGAAGTTTTTTACTCTTCAGATGAGAAAGAAGAGTCGGCCACACCAGTCAGAGATCAAGGGTCACCTATCGATGATAGCAGTGATCCTGACACCACATGAGCAACCAAAGGTATTTCTTTTAGACCTCCAAGTCTACCCCTTTATTTACCCTCATATGAACCAACTCTTGGCACTAATGGAGAAGATCATATATAAGTTTTAGGTAGTGTGGAGTATGTATGTAGGTCTGGTTTATTTGAATAAGAAGAAAAAGGAAGTGAAGAAAATTAAAGTGGTAGTGGAAGTAGTAGTGAATAGGAAGAAGGTGAAGAAAATCTGATAGAAATAGAATTGAAGAGCATGCCTCTGGACATGATGATGATGAAGGTAGTGATGAATGTATTGAGAGTGATGGAAACCATCATGAGGATGATCAAGGTAGAGTTTTAGATATGGTTGATGATTTAGTTCAGAAAGTTGTTATATAACCTTCTATAGTTGTTGCTGAAGAAAGAGCTAATGATGAAGTGGAAACTCAAGTGATCCTCGCACCGTATTTTGTGTATTAAAGAAGGATACCTCATGATGAATGTGAGAAACTAGTGAGGAGAGAACATATTTAGGGGGAGAATCATGGCATAAGAGATCAAGCTGATGGGGAGCTACAAGCTGGAAGAGTGAGACTTCACACTCTCACTTCTTTGGATGATGATGTTATGTCTGAATGGGAAAGGCATCCTAGATATTCAGCACTTGGTTTATATTATGAAGAATCAGATGATGAATTATTTGTACCTATTGACAAATAGTAAGTGGTTGAGACCCTTCCTAGTGATTATGTCACTAAATCAGACTTTCAAAGGTTTAAGTATGAAATTTTTCCGTAGTGAGTGTATCAGTTCAATCTCAAATGGTCCATGAGATTCAATAAGCTGGAATAGAAAACACTCAACTGAGTAATGAATTACACTCCCTTAAATATTTAATAGAATGTTTTAAGTAGTTTGTACAAGATTCTCCTACTCCAGATTAGGTAGTTGGTGTGAGTGATCCTGATGTAGTCTGAAATTCAGAAAAGGTTATCACTGAAATTCAACCCAACTTAATCACAACAACTAAAAAAATTGTTGAATACACCACCAAGATGAGAAAATAAATGATTGTACTTATCTCTGTAATCAACAATTTGACCTCGGAGTATAAAGGTTTTCTATAGACTATTCTAAAAGCTTTAAAGACTCATACCTCGTCTGCTACTGATATTTCTTCTACATCTGGTCAGTAATATCAGGCCTTAAACATTGAGGTCATTAGAAATGTTTTTAATGAAGAACTTAAATATTTGTTTGATGCTTCTGTATTGGATAACCATTAAAAAAATTGATAAGAATGGTGACCATGTTCATGATATGGTCAGACTCTATTCCAAGAGTGTTGATACTGCAAAAGCTCAAATTACAGAGAATGTGGATTAATATTTCAAAAAGATCATTACCAAGCATCAGTTGACCATCATTTTTGTATATTTGATAGAGAACTTGACATTACCTTTAGTAACCAGATCCTTCAAAGACCACGTATAGAAGTTTAAGTACTTCACTCCTCTTTTGGAAAAATTCATGGACAATAAATATGACTTTGAGAAATCTATTAAGTATAGTGATGAAATCATTGAGGATTTCATCTTGTTTTAGAATCCATATCTTTATGTGCAAAATGAATCAATTGCGGTGCCTGTTTCTACACCTATTGGACCTTCTAGATTAGTTCCTTCACCTCAGATGCCACTTTCTTAGGCCTTGACTCAGATTCACCCAGTGATCCAAGAGTAGAATCAACCTCCTTTTTTGTCCCAACAAAAACCCAGACCTATACCTAATGTTCTATAAGGAGTGATCCTACCTCCTATGAAATTTTCTTCAGACCCTACAGCTTCTATGCCACCCCCTACTTGACCTTCTATTGATCCCTCTGAGAAGTAGTGTGGATAACTCTCTGATAGGGATTTTTGGTAGTCTTTTTGTCTTTCCATAGAAATTTTTAATACATTTTACTTAATTGATTAATGGAATTCAATGCTTTTGTATTTCATATTTTTTTTATATCTCTTATTATCTGATGCATCTTATTCCTTCTTACCTGTTTCCTTCATGATTGGAATCAAAAGGGGAAGAACCCTATTTGTTACCCTTGTACTTTTTGATAATCCCAAAAGGGGGAGAACAGTTTTCCATTATCCTTATTTATTTTACCTTTGATATCACTATTATGTATTTTATTGTTCTTACCTATGATTACATATGAGAATTAAAGTCATTAGTCTTTGATACTATTATTTTTTGTTTTCCTTTTGATACCATTATTTATTTTACCTCTGAACTTTATCTATATATTGATAAAATTCATCAATAATTAGAGATGATAAGTAGAATGATTATATTACACATCAAATGATTTTACTTTAATGCCATGATTTTTTATCATCAAAATGGTGGAGATTTTTGGCCCATAGGATACTGTTGGCCCCCCTCTCTAGTATTAATGGTTTTAATAATCACAAATCATGTCAATTCTTATCAATCATGTATAATCATTTAAATCTTATTTATTTAAGTTTGCATAGGTGTAATTATGATTATCTAACATTGCATATAATTTTAACACATTTTGATAATATTTATGTTATAAGACAATCCAAGCAGAAATATTTTATAAGTATGATAGACTGACACCAACAGAAGAGATGAGACACCGACAATGCAGTTGACACACCGATAGACTGACTGTCTCACTGATAGTTAAAATGACCTACAGATGCAAGGACCTACCAATGCAAGGACCTATCAATGCAAGGACCTACTGATGTAAGGACCAACCGATTCAAGGACCTACTGACATAAGGACCTACCGACGTAAGGACCTACCAACACAAGGACCTACCGAAGTGTGGTGATACCAATGAAAGGACTCACAGTCAATTAAAATGAGTCACTGACACATGGAAATACTGATAGAATGACACACTGATGGAATGAGTAACCAATATAAGGATATACCGATAGAGGACTCGCCGATAGAATATTTAAAATTTATTTTGTTTAATATTACTTGTAATGGTAATATTTTGAGTTTTTTAATGCGATTGATTAATTTAATGCTTTTTTCAGACATCTTAAAAGCGGATTTCATAAGTACGAGGTACAACATCTACCTCAAAACATGAACATTGTTGGGCTGCAAGAATATATATACAAAGAATAGCATAAGAAAATATGAACACACAAAAACACACAAAGGGGATACGCGTACACATAGTAGTAGACCCACATTAGAAATATACAGAAAGGAAAAACACGTGAGGAATTCTTCATTACTACTTTTTGTGAACCATAGAACTTTTTCCATCAAATTTCCAACATCTCTATAGTATTCAACTAAACCTAAGAAAGAAGAACATCTCATCTTTCTGGAATATAGAACATTATGCTCTATGAAACTCTATTTTAGTGTCTACTTCCAAAAGGGGACTTCAGCTTCAACTCGGATACATCAAAGTGTCCAGAGCTTAAGTATATAACACTCAGAGCCTTACAAACCCTATATAATCTTTATTTCTCTTTTTTACACATTTCTATTACACTTTTGAGTAGTGTGTGAATCTATCTGTATAAAACACACTGTCTCTCGCACTAAATTAGAGGGTACTAGATATCCTCACTTAACTATCCTATTTACACTTACTTATCCCACATATAACTATGGAAGAGGTCCTTTGTGACATGATTGTATTTTGTTCCCACATAGAACTGTGGTAGAGGTCTTGTGACCTGAACAGTCTGTGTACTATTTCTGTAAACCCCGATCCAGGGTGTGGATCAGAACCTTTATCTATATAGATTACTTAGTGGCAGGTGATCACCAAGTGGAGAGGACTAAGTCTCAACTTGATACTGAACTTCTTGTTTTATATCCGTTGTGTTTTTAAATTTAGTTTTCTTTGTTTTTACCTATACTTAAAAAACTGAATTTCACTTTGATAGTTGGTATTAGCTAGTATTTATAACTATTTTGGATTATTTTATTAGTTTAAAAAGTTGTGTCAATATCTCATATTTTTACAATTGAGAAATAATCAATCTTTTAAGAAATTAGTTGAATATTCAGACTATTATAAATTCACTACTTTGAGTAACTGTCCTGTTTTGTTTTAAATTGGGGGAATCATTTAAATAAAAATTTTAATAGAAATTTTTATAGGAACTCAATTCACCACCCTCTTTAGTATCCTACTCCGACCAATAATAAGATAAGATAATTCTCCAAAAATAATAAACCTTTAAATGATGAAAAACTATTTTAATCTCCAAAATTCAATAGTAATACCCAAAGTTCGACTTATACCATTAAAAAATAACTAACCTTAAAATTCCTCAAAAATATTCTAAAATAATATTGAAACCCAAAAATCAGAAGGATTTTATCACATAGTCCTCTAAGATACATATATCTCTAAATATCATCAGTTTATCTTAATTTCTCACACCAAAAAATCAGTTCCCTAATAATTCTCAAGATACGCTAACTATTTTCATAAATAACCCGAATCACCATAAATCCAAAATAAAATCATATATACTTTTAAAATATAATTCATCCTTTATTACTCAAATAAAATCCCATATTGTTCTATATAACTTATTCATATAGGGTTCCCAAAATAGTGAACTTCTTCTGAAACAACATTAATCACTTAACACCAAATCAATTTATAATTCCTAGAGTAATCTATTTGATAAACAATATGTTCCCAAATTGAACATAACCTTTATCCATCAGATAATTTAGCTAAAAAGAAAATTAAATATTAACTAGGACTTCACATAGAACAATGGTAGGAGATTCACCCTTGTGACCCTTTGGTTGTGGGTTCAAATACTATTTCTTTTCCGGATGTGATGGGTTTTCACCCATCCTATGGGTTTCCCTTTCTCTAAAACTATGTTAATATAATCCTTATAAAATTCCAGTAATCTGATAAACATACTAAAAAATAACATTAACATATTCAACATTAAATATATATTTTCATCGCTAAGTTTATCTCATACCTTTCATTTTTCATCCCAAAATTCAATAACCCTTAATTGCCTCAAAAAAATAAATGTATCCAATAATATCATTAGTCACCCTAAAATTTCATATCTTAAAACCTCAAAAGGAGTTTCTAAGACTCTAAACTTATGATCTTATATACCCATAATGGTTTATATAACTCTTAATATAACTTATCTTGAAAACATCCAATACTCCAATTTTATCTAAACCCTATTGTGATATCAAATGTAACAGCATAGAATCCTCACTTTTGGATCTGGGAAAAAGACGAACTTTACAAATGTGACCCAATTTTTTTTTATCAAAACTTACAAAATCAAATGGATATAATGGGTCACTTATATACCAAAGGGCCTTTTAGGTTTATAGTTTTAGATAATTAGGAAAAACTCTTACATATCTTAGAAAAAACAACTCATCCATAAAATATATATATTATCTCCCAAAATTTATTTACGTCTAACACTATTCATAGATATATCCTACAAAAAAACTTTATTCATAAATGAGGGAAAGAAAACATAAAACAAATTCATATTAGATGATTAGTAAGGATAAATAAGGGATATACGTAAGCATAATCATGAAGATAAGGGTATAAGAACATGAGCATAACATTATAAGATCATACCCAGCATATCAAAGATCATACACATGAGTCATGAAATTAATATTGGTAGTTCATAAGACATGAATCATGAGGGATTCAAGAGAATAAGCAATTAAATCATAACATAAGAATAAGACATTTAATTTGTGGTAAACACATAAATATGTAATATCATCCCCTATAAGTCAAGGATCATTTCCAAAACTTAACACGACACATCATAGGGATTGCACCTACTGGATGGGACACACCACCATACCCAGTTGCATTCCATTCCTTATAGTGGATCAGGGTTTCCCCTTCTTCCCATAGTGGATCAAGCCTATTGACTTGTTTCCCATCATTATCTCATGAGATATAAATCTTTACCCAATACATTAGAGTGAGATATAGGTCTCGTCTGTAAAATAATTAAAACCATACATATATGTTCCACAATAACACAAATAATTCATTATAAAAATAAACTAACTATAGAAATAATAAGGATATAATCCTTGAATCATAACCCTAATAAATCAAAGTAACATCAATTAATGTTAACATAGATGAAAAATGGTTTTGAAAGGTCATTTGAAATAATTCTTGAGGAAAATATCATTTCCGCTTAAAAAATACATTTTAAAATCATAAAAAAATTTGAAAATATTTTTTATTGAAAATAACCTTGAAACTAATAAATTAATCTTTGAAAAAAATTTTAAACATCTTTGAAATCCTTTTCCCTGAAAATTTCATAAAAGATCATTTAAAACATTTTTAGAAAAACATTGTTTTTAAAGAACACAGATTTTCAAATAAAGAGAGAATAACATTACATGAAACTTATAATATCATGAAAATAATTATATTCATGATAAAAAATGTAAAAGGGATGTATATACACATCGTAAAATAATATAGGTTCATAACATAACATGTGTCTTAAAGAAGGAAAATTGAGACAAAATTATCTTATTGACATGGTAACGTTTAAAATGTAAATCATATGAAAGATAGATCATAAAATAGATATGTAAATACCCATAAATTTAAGGATAAATATCATATATTAAATTAATGGGTATTATATACACCACACAAAAGAAACTAGTGGTTAATATGGCATAAGTCTCGCGGAAATAAAAGTGATACTAGAAATCCCCTTACTACTAGAGTAACTTTTGAATCATGATATCCATGAAAGATTAAAATAAATGGAAACTTTTAATATCATGAAATAGACTAAATTCATGATATTAAATTTCATAATTCAATATATACACCACACAATAAGAATAATTTGTGAATATAGCATTTATCTCACAGAAATAAAAGTGAGATGAGAAAACCCTTACCTTAAGTCTTAACTTTCTTCATACATGTTCAAACCTATGGTATAATAAATATAAGTTTATTATAAATCTACCAAAGAACTATATTCTTATATATCAAACTATATATGATTTTATTATGACTATATATTACCCATTTATTAACAATTTCATGTTAAAGTTGTGTTTTGGGTAATAACCTCTTTATTTTTTATATATGCTTTCATTAATTATATTTGTGGTCCTCATACTTATATCATGATCTATATAATGTAAACCATGATATAAATATCATATATATTCAGTATATATTTATTTATAATAATATATAAAAGATATAAATATGAAATGGAAAACATTATTCATGGAGACGGTAGGTCGTATATACGCATGAATGATGTATTCATTTTCGATTGATGGAATGAGAGAAAGGTAAATAATAACTTAAATTTTACATAGTAATTATTATAATATATATATATATATATATTCATTAAAACTATCATAATTCCAATCTATAAAATATGGCGATGAAAAATGAATTGTATTGCTACGTGAAGATGGTAAATCGTACGTACGCATGAGAGATACTCTCAAAAGGTATGGAAATTTTTTTTCCCTCTTTAGACCCTCCCTCTCCCTCCTCCACTGTGGGTGATCTCTCTAGGATGATCCTCATTTATGAGGACCCCCATTTTCAATGCCCCACTACTAGATTCCCCCTGGTGCTTATGGCCTTCAGCCAGGATCCTCTTCTCCCTCAACCTGATCATGTTTTGTGTTCCTCTTCTAATTCCCCCTGGTGTCTAGGGCCCCTATCTAGGTATCTCCCCTTCACCCCCTCTTACCTGCTCCAATTATGGTCTCATCATATGGTTCTCTTATGATCCTTGATGGTTTTAGTCAGGATGCTTCAGCCTATTCACCTAGTAGACCACCTAGCCATATGCCCAACTCCAAGAACCTCTCCTCCCCTCCTTCTTGGACCCCTCCTTCAAACTGCATTACTGTGAGGACCAGATCTCAGAAAAAACATCAAAGTAGCCCTTATCTTCAGAGTAATGTATCCAATCAACCTGGGTCCAAATCTAGGAATCTCCTATTTTAATGTTATCATTCCTAATTTGGAATTCTGGCGGCCTGGGGTCCCAGGTTAAAACTGACTACATAGTTAATGTGGTTTGGTCCAAATCGGTGCCTCTTGTTTCAATGTTGGAACCCAAACAAAGAAAATCCAATATTGGTGATTTTTTCCATAGAATTAGTATGATGGGATTCATACAAGCTAAGTCTCAAAACCCCTCCATCTGGATCATATGTAAATAGATCATTAGTATGATTTTGGTTCAGGCCTCAGATCAGTGTATCACAACTAAAATCAGAAATGGTTCCAAAGCTTTCTTCTTCTTCTTCGTGTATAGAATTTTTGATGTCAGGGAATAAACTCTTCTATGGAATTAACTCAATGTGTTTGATCCCAAGGACTCCCCTTGGTTTGTGGGGGGGATTTCAATGTAGTTGTTAAACCTAGTGAGAGAAATGGTAGGGGATCCTTCTCCCATAGAGCTAGTTTGGACTTCTCACAGTTCATGTCTTGTGCAAGGCTATTAGACTTGGGTTTCTCATGAAGTTGTTTTACTTGGTGTAACAATTAGAGGTGTGCACCGGTCCTGGATTTGATTGGATAGATGTCTTGAAAATTTCCATGTCGTGTTTACTTATCATAATTTTAAAGTCACCCATCTAGATTGTATCATTTCAAACCACTCCCCCCCCCCCTTCTCTTTGATATATCACCCAGCCTAGATAGGAGAGCTTCTATTGTTTTCTCCTAGTTGTGGACTTTTCATCTAGATTTTCTCTATATAGTGGAACAATCTTGGAGTAAACCAATGTATGGGAATGTATGGGATATATTTTATAACAAAATACATCAACTTAGGGTCGATATTTAGAAATGGATCAGTATCCAGACGCCCCCAATGCATGATCTGGATGAGGTCCAGCTTGAAATTGACCATCTTGAATCCATGTTGGAAGCATGATGAAATGAAACCATATTTGGGGGGCTTTCTGTTAAGAAGGAAATGATAGCTAATCTACTATTAAGACATGAAATTTTGGATCTTGATTAGTCAAGACTCATATGGCTTAGGTAGGGTGACCGTAACATAGCATACTTTTATGCCTGCATCAAGGAAAGCTAGAGGCCACCTCGACCTAACATCGTATTAGAGTATGGTTCCTACTTTGATGACCTCAATGTGGTGGGTGGCATGGCAGAGTCTTATTTCAAGGATCTTCTTATTGTCCCTAACCCTAGTATGGAAGATGGGTATCAAAGGGGTCAGGGTGAGGTTACGAGTGTTATTTCTTTTGTGGTTTCTTGGTTTGATAATGACCAGATAGAAGCCTTACCATAGGAGGATGGAATCTTCAGGGCTGTGTGAAGCCTCAACCTGGAGAGTGCTCCTGGTACGGATGGGTTACCTAGATCCTTTTACAAAGCCTCTTGGAGCATTGTTATGGATGACATGGTGGTGGCTATTCAGGATTTATTCTATGGAGGGTTCCTACCTCATGTTGTCAGTGCTACCACCGTGGTCCTCATCCTGAAGATTAAAACCCCTCTCTGCTTCAGCATTATCACCATGTGAGTATGTGAAACTTTTCTTATAAGGTCTTTGCCACTATTCTCAACAACATAATAAGTAACCATATTCCCCACTGGATCTCTCCATAGAAACATGTTTTTTTCAAACAAAGATCAATACAATGGGCTATTGCAGTATGCTAAGAGGTCAATGATAAACTTAACACTAAAGTTCATGGTTACAATATGGTGATCAAGCTGGATATAGATAAAGCTTATGAAAGGCTGGAGTGGTCTTTCATAATCAAGGTCTTGATAGGTATGGGCCTTTCCTATTGGGTTGTTGACATAATTTTCAGGTGTTTCAACTCCTCGTGGTTGGTAGTTCAATTCATGGGAATAAATTTTGGCTTCATTAAAGTGGTTTGTGGGTTGAGGTATGAGGATCCATTATCTCCAAGCCTTTTTATTATGGATTAGGATGTTCTCATCTACCTTATTAATAAGGGAATCATGTATGGATCCATACTTCCCTACTATTGTAAATCCAACCCTTGTGGTATCTCTCATATCGTGTTTTTCTATGATACGATTATTTTTATGAATGTGGGATTGAGGTCTGTCCACTGGATAAATAAAATCCTTTGTGATTACTTCTTCTGGATTGGTCAGAAGATTAATAGGAGTAATATCCAATTCTATATCCCAAACCATTGCATAGATAGAAGGATTGACTCTCTTACAAGTAGGTTGTCTATACAGCACAGCTTTTTTCCCATGGAGTATCTTGGTACTCTTGTCTCTTTTAGAAGGATTCGAATTCAGTATTTTGATAAGATTATTGGGGAATTAATGAGTTATGTTCACAACTGGAAGAACCAATTTTTATCTTTTGGCGGCAGAATCACCTAGGAAAATTGTGTCTTTACTTCCATCACTTTTCATTCCCTCTAGACCACCAAAGTCCCAAAGGGGTGATCAACAAGCTTGACTCTATCCTCTCCTCCTTCATCTAGGATGCTCATGAGGAGGGAAGGAGACATTAGTAATTGTAGAGAAGACTTTCAAAACCTATCTAGGATGGGGCATCGATGTGAATAGAATCTTTGGTACGCTGTAAGGAATTTTTTTGAAGCTAGAGTAGGAGGTTATCGAGGCTCTTACCTTGTGGGGTAGTTTCATGGACAAGAAATTTAGCAGAGGTGAAAGTGGAGATAATGGAATTCAGGCTTAATTTTGTGTTCTGATTTCTTCCCATATCCAATCCCTTCATCCCCACACTAGATGGATTGTGGGGAATGGGGAGATTTCTTTTTTTCATCAAAACAGGTCTGGAGTTCCCCTGGAGTTTCCTAGATGCCCGATTACTAGCATCGACTTCAATAAGGCTTGAAGGTTCCCAGATTTTATCAGTACGGTGCTGTATAGGGACCAGAAAATGGTCTTTGATGCTATTACGCTCACAAATGAACCAGATATATGATTTTTTACTGCTTCTTCCTCAGGTGATTTCTTATCTAGGGACTATCGGAGGGTGATTAGTACAACAACTCAATAGGGTACTTGGGACTTGGATTTTTGGATCAAGGAAACCTTGATAAGCTTAATTTTTTGGTGTGGCATATTAGGAATCATGCCCTTCCCATGAACAATAATTTTAAGAAGACATGTGTTTTCTTGGTTTTGAGATGTATGTGTTGTAGGGATTATATAGAGGAGAGTTCAGAGCATCTGTTCTTCAATGGAAACTGGGCTCTACATGTGTGGAAAAACTTCGAGGATTTAATAGGGATCTATTTTCTGACTTTAAGGGATTATCCTTTCTTGGACCACTAGTTCCATGGGGCGGGAGATGTTGATCTGGAGAGGAAATCTTGTGCATTCATTCTGGTGGCTAGATGTTGGTGTATATGGCTGGAAAGGAATAAGGAAAGGCATGAAGGAACTCGGTGCTCGGGTCAGGAGTTGGTGGCATGGACTAAGTTTCTTCTGATTGATATAGTCTGATCCTATAAAAATTGGCTCAAAGCTCCCTCTCTTAGACCTTTCCATTTGGGTGTCATTGACAGAAGTCTGAGGAATACTGGTAATTGGGTAAGATGGTTCTTGAACTCCCAGGGCCTAAAGCTTAATATTGATGGTTTGTGCTACTCGAATGTCATGAAAGGTGGAGGTGTGGTTAGGGAATCAAGGGGTAGTGTTTTTCTATCCTATAATGACTAGTTTGTAAGAGGGAATTCCCTTATGTTTGAGGCTTTATCTTTTCTGAATGGTCTTTAGATTTATAAGAATATGAGTATCGGGTTGGCTGTGGTGGAAACTGAATCTATCATTTTTAATGATTTCATGCATGGAAGATGCAATACTCCATGGTCTATATATTATGTTATGAGAAAGTTCATATCTCTTATCAATGAAAAAACTGACATCCTTCAAACTTGGATGGAGGAAAATATGGTTGTGGATCATCTTGCCTCTTTGGCCTCATAGGCCCTTCATATCTTCCTCCCATAGGACTTGAATTCACTCTAAAAGGAAGGAAAGGGTCTCATTATAGGGGACTCCCTTAGGCTTAATCACATTAGGACCCCATATCCTCCTGTCTTCTACCTGTTTTTGTGTTTTTTATGTTATATTCTTTCTTTAATAATAAAATAAAAAGTGTTGTGTGATATTTTGTAACTTTCTTTGATTTAAATATTATATAAGTCATTTTCATGGAAAAGTGTCCATTAAATAATTCAATTTCAAAACTTATGTGTTAAGTTTAGAATTTAATTCATCCAATAACATTTTCCCAAGTGTTAAGGTAATATTCTAATATTTATAATATTATTTTTTCCCTTAATTACCAGATTTACCCTTAACTCTACTAGAAAAATTTTACCAAGGTTTCTATTCAAATTATCCAAAAATAAAAGGGAACTATTTACCAAATTTATAAATTATGAATCCAAATATATAATACATTTTTCAAAATTAAAATCATAGAAGTTTGATAATTTAATTTAAAATAAAACTAGCAAAACAAAAAGAAAAACAGTTTTTCGAAAAAATGCTATATTTAAATTCTAAAATGTTTTGATACTAAATTCAAGTATAATATACATTTTAGAAACCACAATTGGATTATTTTAAATTAAATTCAACTAATTAGACTTTAAATATAATAAAAATCATTATTTTACTTTTAAATATTTTAAATAAAATACAGTTTTCAACAAAATTGGTATTTTTTACTATTCATTGAAAAATAAAATTGTTTAGCAAATTCTCAAATTTTAACTATATAAAAATTTTGATATGATGATTTCAAAAATGAAGTTAATTTTTTCAAAAAAAAATTCTAAAAGTGCCAGAAATCATTTATATTATTTTTACATATAGAGCGATAAGATTCATTTTTTTAAAGAAAATATTTTTTTGATGAATAAAAGAACTTTACTAAAAATATAGTAATTATTTTAAAAGAATTAATATAACATTATATATTTTTCAAAATACTATTCATCACTGCCTATTTAAATGCTAATTTATAACGGTCACATTTAAATAATAATATTTAGTTATTTGTTTATGTTCAATGTTGCGCATCTTGTACACCTTTAAAGATAATATTTATTTTAAAAATCTTAGGATATTACATTCCCCACTCCTCATTTAATAAATTGTGACCTCTCAATTTTATCTTGTTCTCAATAACCAAGGTTTTGAATTTTCAAAATACCTTTGTTGAAATCCCGCATCGAAAAAATAGTAAATAAAACTTCCATTTGAAAAGAGAGAAAGGAAAGTATAAAAGTCACCTGAGATAACACATAATAGGATTCCAAGTAGGAAAATGTATACATAGAAGAGAAAACTAAATATCAAGTTCTTATGGATAGTAATAGAGAACATGTTGATTATAAATGTAACCATCATAAAATCATAAATCTGTGATGGGTTAAAAGTCATTGATTGCTCAGTAAGAAAAGTAAATAGATAATGTTTTTATTTAACATTTTTATTTAAATATTAATTTCATAGAGTTGAGTAATTTCATTACCATGTATACTAAGAACAAAAGTAAACATACTTTCTTGAAAATTGGAGTTTCATCCTTTAATCTGTTTCCACCATAAACTCATCTTTTTATCCAGATGATGAGTATTCAAGATGAATTTTTCATACTTGAAGACCTAGAATTAACTTCTAATTAATCTCATAATCCATAAAATATTAACTATCCACTTTTTTTATCTTTAAAAATTAACTAAAACCAAAATGGTTAGTACAATATTAGATAATTCTCTAAAAATAATAAACCTTTAAATGATGAAAAACTATTTTGATCTCCAAAATTCAACAATAATACCCGAAGTTCAACTTAGACCATTCAACAAATAACTAACATTAAAATTTCTCAAAAATATTCTAAACTAAGACTGAAACCCAAAAATAAAAACACTACTAAAAATTTTACCTATCCCAATGGTTTGAAATTGTTGGTATAGCCCCTAAAACGGTTGGGATAGGGTATCCCAACTGTTTTGGGAACCATTTCCAGGTTGCGTGTTGCAAAATCCCTATACCAACGATTTCTATGAAACTGTTGGGATATATGTATACCAACGGTTCAAAACCATTGGTATACACACTTCCTAGTGAGCTTCTCTATTACAACAGTTTCAATGAAACGGTTGGAATATATGTATACCAACGGTTCAAGAACCATTGGTATACATATTTCCCAACAACACTACTCTATTCCAATGGTTTTATTAAAACTGTTGGGATATATGTATAACAATGTTATACATAAACATTGGTATTCACTCCTCTCCCCAACTAAATACCAACGATTCTAAGAACCATTGGTATATCCTCTTTTCCCCAAAAAAAACAATAGGTGGAAGATACAACCTTCCAGCCATAACCTATAAAAAACTTACACATCCACTGTATCATCCCGCACTCCACTGCAGCATCCCCCACTCTACTACCCCACTACCCCACTCCCCACTGCACTACAGCACTCCCCAATCCACTTCCCCACTCCCCACTCCACTACAACATCCCCCACTCCTCTACAGCATCCCCACTTCCCTGCAGCATCCCCCACTCCACTTCAGCATCCCCCACTCCCCACTCCACTAAAAACATCCCACCACTCCAATTCATCATCCATCCCACCACTCCAATATAGTATCCCACCCACAATCAAAAATGCACAACAATGCAACATTCCACAAACAACACTCCACACCATCCAATAATGTAACATCCCACGGACAACACTAAACATGTTATGGGATTCATAATTATGGTTTAATTATTGAATGTTTTATTTGAAGATCATGGCTGACACCCCCCACCACCCATCCCCCCCACCACACACACACACACACACACATTCGTTTATATCCTCCTAGATATCTAGGTCCCTTTGCTCAGTGGTCTCCTTCCCCAAGATCCCCCTACAGTGTGTTACCATATGTACAGAATGCTCAATAATACTCAGATAACCTTCTAGCCCAGGCCTCGCAAGTGGAATCTCCTCATATGGGAGTTTCCCAATCCCTCATGCATTCATGTGTGTGTACCAGGTCTTCCCCAATGTGTAATGTTCCCAGACTGTCTCCATAAGATGTTTTTAGTGTGTCAAAGGGGGCTAAATTTCAAGCATAGGTTCTCTTAACTCCAACAACATTCTCTTTGCCTCAGCATAATGGAGTGTGTTTGAGATCTCAATCCAAACACACTCAAGAGTCATTCTCTAGTTAGATGAAAGGGGATAAGATGCCTAGGGCCAAATTCAGGCGACAACAAGATCAATGATCCCAATCCAAACACCTAAGGACTGGGAGCTTGGGTAAAAATAGATTTTATCACTACTAAAATTCGGAATAGTAAATCTACCATTATTTATATGCTCAATTAAAAGCAATGCTCTTCTAAAATCAATGAGTATGAGCGTTGAATAATAATGTGTGTATCTATTCATGACAACCCTAAAAACTTGTTTATATGGGTCTTTTGGTATCCCCATATTTTAGTGCAACTTATACATTTGGAAGACTGGTTTATTATAAGGCCCCATCCTTAAAACTTACTTAATCTTGAGTTATTACAAGATTACACATTGAGGATATTTTCAGGTTTAGAGTTTTAGAGAATTAGATCATGAAACTTGCATTACATTCCACATTTAAACAAAGTGGTTACATAAAAGACAGTATTCATTCTTCCCATCAAAGGAAACATATTGAAAATAAAACATGGATTCTTTCTTGACACATCCTTGACACTATCATCACATCATGTACCTTTCCCTTGACCTGTGAAAAACATTTCAAAAACATGGGATGATCATAAAAATCGCATTAAGAGTTATAAAAATATGGAAAGGAAACATGAGTTCATATATACATTAGAATGAAATCACACTTTACCCATAAAACATAGGCATATCAAATCATGAATAAATCATATAAAACATAAGACATAAAGGTAACTTGAGGCATTCATAACATTATTACATAGGGAGTAACCCTCTTGGTTACGTTTGGAATACCCATCACAGTATATTCCCTAAATCTCTTCGGAGAAACCTTAACGTTTCACTCCTTCGCATTACCCAATGCATTGGAGAGCTATATCGGGCTCACCTGCCCTTAGTTTATCACGGAACCACCTGTTTTCATAATAATGCCCAAGAACCATAACATAAATGTATCACATAAAACATTCATAAAGGAAACATAACATTTCCACATTTCAATCACAATATAACACTTTAGTATATTGAAATAATGAATCCATTCAAAAAGAAACCATTTCCAAAACCATTTAAAACATTTAATAAAGATATTTTTGAATCAAAGTGTCCCATACCACCTTGAAGCTTAAAATTTTAAACCATTAATATCCATATAAATAAATCCTTAAAACCATTTTGAAAACATGGATATTAATAAGAACAAATAATTAAAACATTTAAAACGATATTTTGGTTAAAGGGGTTTTACCAAAATTAGAGACACTTGAATACAATAATTGAGGAATAACATTTAGTCAAAACTTTATAATATCATTAGAATAAATGGATTCATGATATAATACTCCAAGGGACAGTATATACACCATATAAGAGTGAATTGGTGCATAACAACAATGAACCCTCAATAGAAATGTCAAATGTGATGAAATCCCTTATAGAGAAGGTATCCTTAAATTAAGGACAAATCAATCTCAAAAATATGTGTGACAAATATAAGTACACCCAATATAAGTGGATATTAAGTGTAAAACAATAAAATTTCATTCAAACATATTCAATGGATGACATATTCAATGACTACATGTTGAAACCAAAGAAATCGAAATTGGGTTAAAAAGTTCCCTTGACAGCCTAACGGCATCACATCAAAATGAGTTGATGAGAGATAAAAAAGTGTATCTCATCACTTGGACATAAAATTTACATCAATAAGGATATATGAGAACATATCCCAATATAAAAATATGTAAATTAAATGACCCAACAAAAGAAGTCTTTTAAAAAAGAGGAGGGTGAAAGGTTCCCTTACCGACTTGGGTATCTTTCAAAACATACACCCCATGAAAGAAGGACAATAGATAATTGATGTAAATACTCATAAATAAAAGTATATTACACAAAGATTAGATTAATGGGCAGTACATACACCACTCAATGGAATTTGTGGCAAATGTAGCATAAATCTCACGGTAATAAAAGTGAGATGAAAAATCCCTTATGAAAACTCGGCAGCCTAACGGCGCCACATAAAACTTCTGAATATGGATTGATGAGATAAAATAGGGTATCCCATAACATTAAAATAAAATGTACAGAAATAGGAATATAAAATAACATCCCCCAACATTACAAAGAGGAGCTTAAAAGAAGTGACATAAAGGAGAGTACTTAAAAAGAAAGAGAGAGGTTAGATCTCTTACGAAAGTTCGGCAGCCTAACGGCGCCACTCAAAACTTCCCAAAATGGATTGATGAGAGAGAATAGGGTCTCTCATCACATGAACATAAAAATTACAGTAAGTTTAATATAAAAGATCATCCCAATAACAAGAAAGATGAGCTTTAAAAGGAATGACATAAAAGTGTGTGTACTTAAAAAGAAAGAGAGGAGTAGGATCCCTTACCTCGGGTCCGACTTGACTCGGTCGTTCTTTAATCTCCTGAATAATAAACTTGAGTTAATTTATACTTACTTAAGAACCTTTTTCAAGTTAATTATTCCTTTTATATCACTTATTACCATGTCATAAACATTATGTAATCATTTAAGTTAATAATATTTGTTTTTCCGATATTTGGTTCTTAAGTCGAAAGTGGACTTCTTACAATTACATGTTGTTCGTGTGGAAAAATGTTTATTATATCCAGAATTGTATTCATGATTTAGATATCATTTATTTCATATATATCCAGTAAATTCATGCATTTATAACAGTACATAATCATTTAGAGGTAAGAAATGAAATGCACCATTCATGGAGACGGTAAGCCGTACGTACGCATGAACGCTACTTTCATTTCTATTTCGTATT
Organism: Viscum album; assembly: GCA_963277665.1. NCBI lineage: Eukaryota > Viridiplantae > Streptophyta > Magnoliopsida > Santalales > Viscaceae > Viscum > Viscum album. Next base: position 1,810,638,023 of record OY728129.1, on the reverse strand, counting down.
TTATAGAATGGAATAATAATGATATAAAGGTATATTATAATTCTAGTATAATATAATATATAATATCATAATTCCATCCTTTATATGTCCCACATATGGTATTTAACGAATCAAATCACTTTGAGGGGGCGGTAGTCCGCACTTCCTTAAATGAAGATATCGCGTATACCCATAATGGAGGCCATAAAGATAAGACAAAAATGAAAAATACAGAATCATAAGTAAAACATAAACATATTATATATCATATATAAAAATATTGACATCATAATGGCCACCTTTGACGGTGTTAAATGAGTATTGAACAATCATCGTTTTAGGAGGCAGAATTTCACCATCCACGGAAACCGTATGTTCTTTAACCATTTGATGTAGTTGTGTGATATTGTAGCTCGAATAAATCTTATAACAACATCCTAGTATATTGAATATACTGGTTTTGTTACAAAATAAGTAAATAAAAAGAGTTTAGGGGGTTGGAGAAGCAAAATAAAACAAATGAACATGAGAGAATGAATTACCTTTAAAAGTGTAACTCCTTTTGATTTGAGCCTAAAGGCTTCCTTTGAAAGGATTCTTCCCAAAGGTAATACTCTAGGATGAGGAGAGGGATTTGGAGAGAGTAAATGGGCAGGGGTTGTCCAAGCCAAAGGCTTGAGGAGTATGTGAAATAAGGTAGAGGTGGGGGCCTTTTATAAGAGGAGAGGAGAGGCACTTTTGGAAAGTAAGAAATATTACTTTATTTGAAAATGTGTTTCGGTTTTAAAAGGACCCACATTGATATAATTCGTGGATAAGGTGATAAGGCTTCGAAATCCACTCATACAATAAGTTTTGGACATGTTTAGTTCATAGATTTTACATTATCTTTCCATTTTATTTAAATCGTCAGATAATGATGTCATCGCTGCATCATTATGATGTCATAAATAATTTAATTTATTTAATGTCTAAAAATTATAAAAAAAATTACTATGATTTAGGAACTCTTTTTATCTTTCCAATGACTATTTATAAAAAAATCTGACTTTTATAACCCCACTTAAAAATTGTTTTACTAAAACATATCATGTTTGTGTCATTTTTACTTTTACATTAAATAAAAAGTTATTTATGTCATTTCCCAACCAAAGTGGATCCATGGGGTCCCCAAGTTGAACCATGGCTTGTCTTGGTCGGCCATGACACAACCAATGAGGGTAAGACATGTGTAAATCTCATCTCATTTTATTAAAGCATTATTTTTACCTTAAACTACACTAATTACCACTAATCGCGATTAAAAACTTAATAAGTTACTATTCACCAAAAAATTATTTTAATCTCATTGAACCATGTTTTACTTATTAATGACAACCATGTATGTCGGATTTTTAAAAATCAAAACACAATGATGGAAAAATTTCATTTAAACGGAAAATCAGTTTTTATAAGTACCACTTAGTGGTTTCACTATTCATCAAAAATTGAAGTTTTTCAGAAAAATCCCAAAAATTCACCCTAAGCTATATTTGATATTCTGAATTCAAAAATGAAGTCCGTTTTACAAAATTCAAAACATATAAGTCACATTAATTAATTTAATAATTAACTCCCTCTGTCATGACAAATAGCGTGTTTTTATGAAACAATAAGTATCAAAAGATTGACACTAGTTTAAGTCCGATTTCAAAGTGAAATTAATTCCAATGACCACTATTGGATTTAATGGTAAAAATATTTTCTAATTTCACTTTAAAACAAATTCAAAAGATAATCTAATCATATAAATAAATTAGATTAAAAAGTGGTTTTGAATTAAAATACAACATTTTACACTATTCATTAAAAAAATGAACTTTATCGGAAAGATACCAAAAATTTACACAAAGTAAATTTTTATGTCCCGATTCTTAATAAGATTTTTATTTGGTCCAAAAGAATGTTTAAGAGTGAAAAAAACTATATTTAATGATGGTTCAACATCAAAAGGTGATAAGTGAACCTTTAGTGAAAACTAGGGCATATACGCCTAAAATTGATTTCTTTCCGTATTTTAATCCTCTATCCTTTATTGGATAAATGTAAAAACATTTAAAAACATATATAATCATATTTTAGTTATTTCTATCCATTCCCGCCAGTACAACGGCTACATGTTAACTACCATTTAAAATAATATTATTTTATTATTAGAGTGCAACGTAAGATTCCCAAGAAACTCGTTGTTGTGTGTTGGGTACGCCATCGAGAATAGCTTCCCCTTTAAAGTCATATCAATGTTTTATTCACAAATATGGATAAATATGAAAGTATCATATTCTTTATTTACCTGGGTGTTACATCCTTCCCCCCTTTTGGAAATTGCGTCCTCGCAATTTTTAAAATTGGGCTTGGAAACATCCTTGAAAGTCCCACATCGGAACAAGAGTCGGTAAAACAATCACTTTAAAATAAAGAAAGATAAGTACAGAGGTCACCCAAGTTAACCCATACTAGGATTCCATTTAGGAAAACATGGACATGGAGAAGAAAAAATAGGGTCATGTTCTGATGGACAGTGATAGAAAACATGTTTAGGAGAAAGTTAACAATAAGAAAATCACAAACTTGTGATGGGTTAAACGGTATTCGATTCCCCAGTAGGAAAAGTTAATAGACAAAAAAAAATTTAAGTTACTTTTTGTTGAGGAATTTATTCATAAGGAAAAATAATCACTTATCATGTTGACTTTCATCTTTTACTAGATTCCTTAGTCAAACTCATATTTTTTTCCAAAAGGCGAGTATTTAGGGAGACTTGTTCGCATTAAGAGTACTATAATCAACTTCTAGAGAATCACCTAATCCACAAAAGAGAACTATATACATCCCATGTCTTTAGGCTTTAACCAAAACCAAAACCAAAAAGGTTAGTACAAGGTCAGATAATCCAGAAAAGGATAACCCATTAAAAATAAAATCCATGCTTAATCTCCAAAATTTGTCCAACAAAACCCAAATTTCAAAGAGGACCATTAGATAAACAATTTGTCCATAAAATTCTTCAAAGTAAACCAATCTAATATTGAAACCCAAATGTTTGAAGGATTTATTCACATAGTCTTCCAAGTTAAATCGTAACACTTATCTCCAAACAACATCAATCGCTCTTAAAGTCTCGCATTGAAAAGTAATTATCCTAATCACATATACTCCATGATAGGTTAATCATTTTCATAAATAACCCAAAATCAACTTACTTTTAATTCATAAAATCATATAACTAAAAAGAATTAGTCAAACTAACCAGGGACTTCACGTAGTCCAGTGGTAGGTGATAAATACCAGTCGCACTTTGGTTGTGGGTTCGATTCCCGCAGCTTTGTCCGACGCGACGGGTAGTCACACGGTCTACATGTTGTCCTTTTTATAAAACTATATAATTCTCAAATCATTCCCCAAAAAGGGATAAAATCATCAAAAATAACCATAACATAATTTAACCTCAATTTTATCTCATGCCTTTCACTTCAATCATAACATATAGTAACCCATAATTACCTCAAAAGTAAGGATCATATAAACTGAAATGGTTCTTTATAACTATGTCCACAAAAGAAAAGATAACTATTACTTGGATAAAATTTGCCTATATTAAACATCAGGGTTACACATAATATAAAAAGTCTTCTAATGTAACCCCATCATCAAAAGAGACTTAATACTCTTAAGAATTTCACCATAACTCTTGAAGCCCTTATGTGTTGACATCTTACTCATTCAACATTCTTCATGATCCATTATCCATTCCTTTCTAACTTATTCCGAAATACCTCTTTCCTACAAACAAAATCATGAATCATATCCTAAGATTCCAAAATAGGAAAACAATATTCATGAAATAGTACATACCTTTGATTGGTCATTGTCAGTTTCTTCATCCTCAATCGGAATGGCATTAGGTATTGGTAAACGAATATTGGTACGCTATTGGTGACCCCATTCACGAAACTTCTTCATAGGACATGTGTTTGCATAATGACCATGCACACCACATTTAAAACATTCAATTGATCCCTCAGAAATAACTTCTTTCCCTTTCCTCGAGTCAACTGGGTGCTTCCTTTTTCCATGGAAGGTTCTTGCTTTATGACCTTCATTTCCACATCTATAGAATATTTCTGTCCCTTTGAAACATTTTCCTAGGTGTTTCTTTCCAAATCTTTGACACATAGGTTTTTGAACACACTTACCTTTATGATTATTACCTGTACTTCCGTAGGGATTTGTTTCTTGCATATATGATGCCTTAGAGAAATCTACAAGGTTTAGGTGGTCAATCATGACTCCAGATAGTTGGTTGAGGATAATCACAAGAGTTCTCATTGCAGCTCCCATATCATTCAGTTTCTTTCTCAAAAAACTGTCACATTTTCCTTCACATCCACTGTTACTTTGGTGCCTGCTAGATCCAGCCATTTACTAAAACCAAAAAGGTCAGTGTGAGTATATCAACAAAATCATCATGTACTAATGAGTAAGATAAACAATAAGATATACTTACTCATTCACTTTATCTAAAACTAAGACTCTTTCTGAAATCCTAACCATTATGGTAATTGTCACTTATGCTTAAAGAATACCCTAACCTCTAAAGTTATCTAAACCGACCTTTGATACCAACTATAAGGCCCCAGCATTAAACCTTACTTAATCTTGAGTTATTACAAGATTACACATTGAGGATATTTTCAGGTTTAGAGTTTTAGAGAATTAGATCATGAAACTTGCATTACATTCCTCATTTAAACAAAGTGGTTACATAAAAGACAGTATTCATTCTTCCCATCAACGGAAACATATTGAAAATAAAACATGGATTCTTTCTTCACACATCCTTGACACTATCATCACATCATGTACCTTTCTTTTGACCTGTGAAAAACATTTCAAAAACTTGGGATGAGCATAAAAATCTCAGTAAGAGTTATAAAAATATGGAAAGGAAACATGAGTTCATATATACATTAGAATGAAATCACACTTTACCCATAAAACATAGGCATATCAAATCATGAATAAATCATAGAAAACATAAGACATAAAGGTAACTTGAGGCATTCATAACATTCTTACATAGGTAGTAACCCTCTTGGTTACGTTTGGAATACCCATCACAGTATATTCCCTAAATCTCTTCGGAGAAACCTTAACGTTTCACTCCTTCGCATTACCCAATGCATTGGAGAGCTATATCGGGCTCACCCGCCCTTAGTTTATCACGGAACCACCCGTTTTCATAATAATTCCCAAGAACCATAACATAAATGTATCACATAAAACCTGCATAAAGGAAACATAACATTTCCACATTTCAATCACAATATAACACTTTAGTATATTGAAATAATGAATCCATTCAAAAAGAAACCATTTCCAAAACCATTTAAAACATTTAATAAAGAGATTTTTGAATCAAAGTGTCCCATACCACCTTGAAGCTTAAAATTTTAAACCATTAATATCCATATAAATAAATCCTTAAAACCATTTTTAAAACATGGATATTAATAAGAACAAATAATTAAAACATTTAAAATGATATTTTGGTTAAAGGGGTTTTACCAAATTTAGAGACACTTGAATACAATAATTGAGGAATAACATTTAGTCAGAACTTTATAATATCATGAGAATAAATGGATTCATGATATAATACTCCAAGGGACAGTATATACACCATATAAGAGTGAATTGGTGCATAACAACAATGAACCCTCAATAGAAATGTCAAATGTGATGAAATCCCTTATAGAGAAGGTATCCTTAAATTAAGGACAAATCAATCTCAAAAATATGTGTGAAAAATATAAGTACACCCAATATAAGTGGATATTAAGTATAAAACAGTAAAAGGTCATTCACACATATTCAATGGATGACATATTCAATGACTACATGTTGAACCCAAAGAAATCGAAATTGGGTTAAAAAGTTCCCTTGACAGCCTAACGGCATCACATCAAAATGAGTTGATGAGAGATAAAAAAGTGTATCTCATCACTTGGACATAAAATTTACATCAATAAGTATATATTAGAACATATCCCAACATAACAATATGTAAATTAAAAGACCCAACAAAAGAAGTCTTTTAAAAAAGAGGAGGGTGAAAGGTTCCCTTACCGACTTGGGTATCTTTCAAAACATACACCCCATGAAATAAGGACAATAGATCATTGATGTAAATACTCATAAATGAAAGTATATTACACAAAGAGTAGAATAATTGGCAGTATATACACCACTCAATGGAATTTGTGGCAAATGTAGCATAAATCTCACGGGAATAAAAGTGAGATGAAAAATCCCTTATGAAAACTCGGCAGCCTAACGGCGCCACATAAAACTTCCGAATATGGATTGATGAGATCAAATAGGGTATCCCATCACATTAAAATAAAATTTACAGAAATATTAATATAAAAGAACATCCCCCAACATTACAAAGATGATCTTAAAAGAAGTGACATAAAGGAGAGAACTTAAAAAGAAAGAGAGAGGTTAGATCTCTTACGAAAGTTTGGCAGCCTAACGGCGCCACTCAAAACTTCCCAAAATGGATTGATGAGAGAGAATAGGGTCTCTCATCACATGAACATAAAAATTATAGTAATTTTAATATAAAATATCATCCCAATAACAAGAAATATGAGCTTTAAAAGGAATGACATAAAAGTGTGTGTACTTAAAAAGAAAGAGAGGAGTAGGATCCCTTACCTCAGGTCCGACTTGACTCGATCGTTCTTTAATCTCCTGAATAATAAACTTGAGTTAATTTATACTTCCTTAAGAACCTTTTTCAAGTTAATTATTCCTTTTATATCACTTATTACCATGTCATAAACATTATGTAATCATTTAAGTTAATAATATTTGTTTTTCCGATATTTGGTTCTTAAGTCGAAAGTGGACTTCTTACAATTACATGTTGTTCGTGTGGCCAAATTTTTATTATATCCGGAATTGTATTCATGATGTAGATATAATTTATTTCATATATATCCAGTACATTCATGCATTTATAACATTACATAATCATTTAGAGGTAAGAAATGAAATGCACCGTTCATGGAGACGGTAAGCTGTACGTACGCATGAACGCTACTTTCATTTCTATTTCGTATTTTATAGAATGGAATAATAATGATATAAAGGTATATTATAATTCCAGTATAATATCATATATAATATCATAGTTCCATCCTTTATATGTCCCACATATGGTATTTAATGAATCAAATCTCTTTGAGGGGGCGGTAGTCCGCACTTCCTTAAATGAAGATATCGCGTATACCCATAATGGAAGCCATAAAGGTAAGACACAAATGAAAAATACAGAAGCATAAGTAAAACATAAACATATTATATATCATATATAAAAATAGTTACATCATAATGGCCACCTTTGAAGGTGTTAAATGAGTATTGAACAATCATCGTTTCGGGAGGCAGAATTTCGCCATCCACGGAAACCGTATGTTCTTTAACCATTTGATGTAGTTGTGTGAGAGTGTAGCTCGAATAAATCTTATAAAAACATCCTAGTATATTTCATATACTGGTGTTGTTACAAAAGAAGTAAATAAAAAGAGTTTAGGGGGTTGGAGAAACAAAATAAAACAAATGAACATGAGAGAATGAATTGCCTTTAAAAGTGTAACTCCTTTTGATTTGAGCCTAAAGGCTTCCTTTGAAAGGATTCTTCCCAAAGGGAATCCTCTAGGATGAGGATAGGGATGTGGAGAGAGTAAATGGTCAGGGTTTGGCCGAGCCAAAGGCTTGAGGAGTGTGTGAAATGAGGTAGAGGTGGGGGCCTTTTATAAGAGGAGAGGAGGGGCACTTTTGGAAAGTAAGAAATATTACTTTATTTGAAAATGTTTTTCGGTTTTAAAAGGTCCCACATTGATATAATTCGTGGATAAGGTGATAAGGCTTCGAAATACACTCATCCAATAAGTTTTGGACATGTGTAGTTCATATATTTTACATTATCTTTCCATTTTATTTAAATCGTCAGATAATGATGTCATCGCTGCATCATTATGATGTCATACATAATTTAATTTATTTAATGTCTAAAAATTATAAAACAATTACTATGATGTAGGAAATCTTTTTATATTTCCAATTACTATTTATAACAAAAACGCTGACTTGTATAACCCCACTTAAAAATTGTTTTAGTAAAACATATCATGTTTGTGTCATTTTTACTTTTACATTAAATAAAAAGTTATTTATGTCATTTCCCAACCAAAGTGGATCCATGGGGTCCCAAAGTTTACCCATGGCTTTTATTGGTCGGCCATGACACAACCAATGAGGGTAATACATGTTTCAAGCTCATCTCATTTTATTAAAGCATTATTTTTACCTTAAACTACACTAATTACCACTAATCGCGATTAAAAACTTAATAAATTACTATTCACCAAAAAATTATTTTAATCTCATTGAACCACATTTTACATATTAATGACAACCATTTATGTCAGATTTTTTAAAATCAAAACACAATGATGTCAAAATTTCATTTAAACGGAAAATCAGTTTTTATAAGTACCACTTAGTGGTTTCACTATTCATCAAAAATTGAAGTTTTTCAGAAAAATCCCAAAAATTCACCCTAAGCTATATTTGATATTCTGAATTCAAAAATGAAGTCCGTTTTACAAAATTCAAAACATATAATTCACATTAATTAATTTAATAATTAACTCCCGTTGTCATGACAAATAGCGTGTTTTTATGAAACAATAAGTCTCAAAAGATTGACACTAGTTTAAGTCCGATTTTAAAGTGAAATTAATTCCAAGGACCACTATTGGATTTAATGGTAAAAATATTTTCTAATTTCACTTTAAAACCAATTCAAAAGATAATATAATCATATAAATAAATTAGATTAAAAAGTGGTTTTGAATTAAAATACAACATTTTACACTATTCATTAAAAAATGAACTTTATCGGAAAGATACCAAAAATTTACACAAAGTAAATTTTGATCTCCCGATTCTTAAAAAAAAAATTATTTGGTCCAAAAGAATGTTTAAGAGTGAACAAAACTATATTTAATGATGGTTCAATATCAAAAGGTGATAAGTGAACCTTTAGTGAAAACTAGGGCATATACGCCTAAAATTGATTTCTTTCCGTATTTTAATCCTCTATCCTTTATTGGATAAATGTAAAAACATTTAAAAAAATATATAATCATATTTTAGTTATTTCTATCCATTACTTCCATTACAACGGCTACATGTTAACTACCATTTACAATAATATTATTTTATTATTAGAGTGCAACGTATGATTACCAAGAAACTCGTTGTTGCGTGTTGGGTACGCCATCGAGCATAGAGTCCCCTTTAAAGTCATATCAATGTTTTATTCACAAATATAGATAAATATGAAAATGTCATATTATTTATTTACCTGGGGTGTTACATTTATCACTATGAAGGTATCTATAGGTAGTAGTAGCTTGTTTTCTTCCTCTGTTTATGGAAGATGTGTTTCTCAAATAAGAGAATCCATGTGTCATGGGCTAGGATCCTTTGATCTAGGGGAATTTATTTAGATTATTGTAGGAAACTTTAATATATTTTCAGATATGAATGAAAATAAAGGGAGAGGAGTATTCCTTCGAAATTCCAGCATAGAATTTGTCCATCTCATGGATAGAAATGGGCTTATGGATATGGGGTACATTGGGGATTGGTTCACATGATGAAATAACTAGATAGGCGGTATTCAAACTTGGAGTTTTCTTGATCGATGAATTTCGAATGTCATTAAATATCTTCCTATCAAAATGCAAAGGTAACTCACCTGGTACAAAGCATATCTGATCATTCACCACTTCTGGTTTCCTTGTCCTTAGGGCAGGAGAGATACAAGTGCTTCAACTTCTCTAATCTATGGACTAACACTCCAGGATATCATCAGGTCATGAGTGAATCGTGGAATGGAAGAGTATGGATTGGGCTTCACAATAGACTAAGACTTCTCAAATATGATCTCCAATAATGGATCAGTAAGACCCCCCTGTTCTTAGGAGATGAATGTGTATTCAAGATGGATATCGACCGACTGAAATCCAGTCTCAAATACTATTTCAATGACACATTGTTTAGTGAACTTTCTAGAAATAAGGACATCCTAGAGGACATGATTATTAGGAAATAATGATTAGTGCATGAACAATCGAGAATAAAGTGGATTTGGTAAGGTGATCGGAATACAGAATACTTCCATGCATGTATTATGGAGACACGACGCATCATAATACTTAATATACTATTAGAGGGAAAAAACTATACTAAAGATAGGGGTGTGGTTGGTGTCATGGCTGAGTCTTACTTCAAGTCCCCTCTTGTAGGACCTAATATCCATATTCCTGAAGGCTACCTGGGAGGTCATACAGTGATTCTAGACGTGGTACCGCACACTATATCCAAACAATACAATGTGTTCTTTGAAGAAATATACAACAAGAAAGAGATACATGAGGCGGTGTTGGGACATAACCCTGAGAGTGATTTGGGACCAGATGTGTTTTGTGAATAAAATAATTCTTTTAAGGCATGAATGATGTGTCATAAAGCATGGGACACATGTTATGGGATTCATAATTATGGTTTAATGTGGAAAAGGTTTCTAGATATGGAAGAAGGATTCAGAAGGGCGGTGCCATGTTGTAAAAGCATATTACCATAATATTGAGTCAGTGGCATGGTTTTCATGTGGATATGGAAGAGTTAAGGGAGAATAGAAACATTTACATGTTAGGGGATCTCACAAGATCCATTGAACAAGAACTACAAAAAAAATATATTATAGGGGGTTATTTAGAAGGGGTTATGCACAACCCCCTCTAAATTCATTTTTTGTATAATTAGAGAGGGTTTTGCACAACCCCCTCTAATCGTCAAATTTAGAGAGGGTTATGAACCCCCTTTAAATTCATTTTCTCAAAAATTAGAGAGAGATATGTACAACCCTTGTTAATCATCAAATTTAGAGAGGGTTATAGACCCACTCTAATTTCTTAAATTAGAGGGGGTTTTTAACCCCCTATAAATTTTTTAACGTTGTTTTTTTAATATCCAGTTGGATTCTAGAGGGGGTTCAAAAACCCTTATGATGTCTTTAAATTAGAGGGAGTTAAAACCCCCTCTAATGTCTTAAATTAGAGGGGTTTCAAAACCTTACTCCAATGTCTTTAAATTAGAGGGGGTTCAAAAGCCCCTTTAATATCTTTAAATTAGAGGGGGTTAAAAACCCCCTCTAATGTCTTTAAATTAGAGGGGGTTGTGAACCCCCACTATTTTTTTAAAAGAAACTTCCATAATATATATATATATATATATATATAATTAAAACACAATATATAAATGTATTTAAATACATTATATATATGAACATATCATATAGAATATTTATATGATTGTATTTAATTGTATTTATATGTATACATAAATATAATTTTAGAATTTTAGAACATTAATATATATTTATTTGTATAAATTTTATTTTATATAATATTACTTATATATAATATAAAACCATAATCATACTATATAAATATATACATAAATATAATTTATTTAAAAAAAATATATCATATAAAAACCCAAGATTGTAGTTTTTATAATTTATAATATAATTAGAATAACTATATTTTAAATAATATGTTTATGCTTTTATATTATATGTAATTAATATTGTATGATATATAATATATACAAATTAATATATATTAATGTACACAATATTATACAATTATATTTATTCAAATACATATATATTATTGTACATAATATTATACAATTATATTTATTGAAATACATATATATTAATGTGCATAATAATAAATATATATATTGAAATACATTATATAAATATTTATATAAATTGAATTTCATATAACATTATATAAATATTTGTATAAATTTTATTTCATATATAATATTTTTATAAATTGAATTTCATTTAATATTAATTATATATAATATAAATATTTGTATAAATTGTATTTCATATATATATGTATTTCATATAATATTAATTATATATTAATTTTATAAAAAATTATACAATTTATAAAAATAAATATATATTAATAATGTACATAATAATAAATATATGTATTGAAATACATTATATAAATATATTTTTAGATACATTTTATAAATATATTAAGTAAATACTTATATATATATATAATTTAAATAAACATGTATATAATATATAAATATGTATTTAAGTATATAAATAATTTACATAAATATATAATATAAATGTATTTAATATAATATATGAATGATATAAATCATAAAATAAATGTATGATATTTATAAAACTGACAGATAAATTTATAGTTTAAAAAATAAGTGTAATAACAATAATAATAATTAATAACATTATTCTTATCACACACACACACATATATATATAAGTATATAAAATAAAAAATAAATATATATTATAATTATATTATATCTACATGAAATTCTTTGTTTTTTAAAATGTAAATAATCTGGGAAAATACAATGGAAAATACATAAATAGGATCTGGTTCAAATTACAAAGATAGAAAAAGGAAGTCCACACTGTTGTGCATCGATTATATAAATATAATATAAATACGCAAACACACAGATGTATAAATGTATTTATAAATATATTCATTTAAATTATTTTTATAATTAAATATATTTATCTATATATATATAAATATAATTATGTATATATATTATATAAATATACATGTGTATAATATATAAATACATATTTAAGTATATAAATAATTTAAATGAATATTTTTATAAATATATAAACATATGCATATATAAATATAAATATATAGTTTATATAAATGTATATATATTTTATATATTTAAATGTATTAAAATATATGATATAAATAATATTTATTAAAATAATGAATCAAATATATATAAATAGGGGCATGATTGAATCTGAATAAAAAATAAAACGTTGTAGTGGTAAAATTGGCTGGTGGTACACTTGTGCGTTCCATGGTTCGTATCCCTCTGGTGTTTCATTTTTATATAAATAACCAGAAAGGGAGAGCAGCGGGTATGTGGCAATAGAAATGGAGGGGGCTGGGGTTCTTGGGGAAGTGGGGAACTGGAGGTAAGGGTTGTGGGAATGAGAGAGGTTAGGGTGGAGGTGCGAGAACTGGAGGGGGGAGTCAGGACAGGGTTGACACGGGAGAGACATGGGGAGACGGGATGGGTTGACATGGGAGAGACAAGGGGAATAGCGAGGTTGACATGGGAGATAGCCAGGGGAGCGGCGGAGTGATAGGGGAGTTAGGAGGAGGGGGCGCGGGGTTGACACGAGAGACAATGGGGAGCAGCGGGATGACACGGGAGATATGGGTAGGGGGAGGCGGGATGGGGTGATAGGGGGTGTAGGGTTGACACGGGAGACAATTAAAAAAATAGAGAGGCTTTAGGGGTGGTTTTCACAACCTCGCCTAAATTAATCCCATTAAGGGCGGTTCAAACTGCCCCTATAGACCTTAATTAGTGGCGGTTTTATCCAAACCTCCACTAATAAAATCATTTTTTTGTCAATTTAAGTCAACATTAGAGGGGGTTTAAATCCCATTTAATGTAACCACTACTAAAGTCACCATGATTTTATCAGCGGTTCCTCAAAATCACCTCTACTAACAGTAGGTAGCAACATTAGCGGTGGTTCCCCACAACTGCCGCTAATGTCTTTAGAATGGGTTATAACCCCTTCTAATGTCAAAAATAACCCCCTCTAAACTCAATGTTTTTTGTAGAAAAGTAATTACATTCTTTAAAAAAATTGGCACAATAGTATAGGTTTTGTCCCTAAAACTGCAAATCTAAGGAGCATCAAAACCTTTTTCAATATGATACATGAATGATGAAGTGGATTTTAAGATGGTACAGTATATGAGATGTTGTGGATTGATGGTTGATTTCAAATATATTCTAGGTGGGATTTCCACTAGCTGACCGATGGCACTATAGATAAAGAATGAAAATTTTCTTCAAGTGGTAGATTTTTGGAATTGACTTACAAAAAATTCTCAAGTTGTTTATTGATTGTTTTTTCATTATGGTAACTATAATCAGGTAACTATTGAAATATCTAGACAATAAGTCACCTAATTTTATGCTTGGGAAATCAAGATAGAGACAATACATGTTTTTTATGGGATTTCCATATTCATGCCAATGGAATCCTTCACCAGACATGAACAAACAATATTCAACAGATATAATAGGGTCGGTTTAATAAACAATATTCGGCATGACCCATCCATACATTGGGTGTTCACACTAAAGAAAAATAAAATAAACAAAATAAACACATTATAAAAGTGGAAAAAATGAAACAGACTAATTAATCTCTCCACTACCCCGATCTCCCTCCCCTACAAAGAAAACCGTGAAGCCACCTCCAGTGCCCTTATGGACCCCTTCGTAGAATATAACTACCTTCATCTGTAGAAAGAGGTAAAAGGCCTAAGTGGATGATGCGATAAAGAAAATAAAATAAAAACTAAACTACAACATACCTATCTCCTATGACTATACAAGTCATCACCCAACATATAAGAACCACAATGCCCCATGGGTTAAATCATACTCCTACAAGCAAGGGGGAAATAGATCCAAGTTTCAAAATGATGCTATCAAACAGTAAATTCCTATTAATTAAAAATTACTCTTCCTTTTAATGGTATATAATAATTTTGGCTCATGTTTCATCTTAGTTTAGTTTTGTTTGATACAGGTTAGTTTGCGAAGTTTTCATTAGATTTAGTTCATCTTGTTTTTTATTATATTATCTTGGAAAATTTCATTCATTTGAGTTATAATAGATTCAGTTTGATTACATTTGGTTTATATCAATTTGGTTTAGTTTAGTTTAGTTCATGTCAATTGTAATCATATAGGTTTGAATTCATTATATTTCATCCAATTTGATTAATAATTTGTAATATCGAATTAGTTCAAGTTAGATTAGTATAACTTGGTCTAATTTAGTTTCATTCAATTTTTTCTATTTGAATTATATTTTCTTTATTTTTATCATTCTATATCGATTTTTGTTTATCAGATTTACATTTATAACAGTAAAATTTAGTTAGTTTGTGAATTTTTTTTTAAAAAAAATTCTATTTTTTATTTGGTTTTATTCTATACATTGTGGGTTTGTATGGTGTCACTTTATTTAGTTCAACTCATTTTGGGTTTACTCTTCATTATCTTATTTAATTTGGTTTGTTTTGATTTGAATTAGGTTAGGCTGGTTCAATTTGATTAAATTCAGTTTTAATGAGTTCATGTTAAGAGGTAGATGGCTCTTGTAATAGTGTTGTTCAAAAAGGGACAGGGAACATATAAAGGAAAACACTCTTTGTGGTGTTATAAATGTAAATGTGTTGTTCATTTCACCGCAAACTACGCAAATAAGAAGAAAATTTAATTTGAGTTAGATATACTAGAATAAAATTCTTCAAGAAGTGAATAATCATCTGGGAGAAGATATGGAAAAAATCCAGAAGAGGATATTCAATGATGAAGAAGTGATCATCAATAATGGACAATAAAAATATAACGAGTAGCGAACCAGTTGATAAATCATTTTCATTGAGTGAATATAATTATTAAGGTTTCTCTCACAAACATAAATCCTTCATTTCTCAAGTTTAAAAACATATATATTTTTCAAGTAATTATGTGGGAGGAGAAGAGACCTATAATGAGTACATGCTAAGAAAAAAATTGGAATTGTTCCTTGAGAAAAATACCCAACATAAGAATTAAATTAAAATGAATTAAAAATAAGTAATAAAGGTGGATTTAAATAAGAGTGATCTTAAATAGATCATAACATCCATGGTAACAATTGTAGAGAATGACAGAATCGTGAATGAACATAATGATAATCATGGTTTAAAAGTGAAATAATTGAATGAGGTGTAATATTTATGGATGAATTCTGAAAATGCATTCAGTAATGTTAGATAAAATTATGATAGAGAATAATAAAGTCAAGATAAATTATCCAAGTTTTCAAAGAATAATATCCCAAAGGTAAAGGTACGAAACTCTTAATTTTCTAAATCACACTGATTCTGTTTTCTCTAAAATTATAAATTATAAAGACAAAAAAATGGTGTTTGGGATAAAGGAATATGTGATAAGGTTACTCCAACATAAATGAAAATTAAAGTGAAATAAAACCAAGAATACTACCTTGGGAGAAGGCTAAATAAAGGTTGCATGATGCATGTATAGAAAGTATAATTTCTTATATAGACTCACCAATATGTTCTAAGATGAAAGTTTCAAGGGTAAATATTGGTGTTGTGGGATATTTTGGCGCAAATACATTAATTATTATAATAACATGTTATTAACATATAACTAGAATAAATCTATGGGATAAATCCAAGAAAAAGAAGAATAAATTCTGTGAGAAATATAAATAATACCATGATGTAGAAATATACAAGTGAGAAGTTTAAAAAAAATTCTCCAATGATTTCTAAACATTTGAAGAGTCAAATAAGAAGTATAAAATCTGTTATTACACAAGAAAAAATATAGATATAATTAAAGAACAAAATGTTGTTTATGTGGAAATAAAATAAGTAAAACTTAATGTTTAAGAGAATGGAAGGTAATTGGTCATGTTGCAAAGGACAGTATGACATTCCTACCAAGAAAAAAGGAAAATATGAAGAATAATAAGCTAGCATATAGGTTGAATTTAACTTTGTTTCACATTCAATAAAAGAGGTCCCACACAATAATCCTATTGAGAAAAGTGAGAACACCAGGTTGTCTACAAAGATAAATGATGATACAATTAGGAAAGGAGAATTAAGGATTATCCCAATGATAAAATTGGGATGTATGGAAGATCTTAGTAAAGATACATCTATCAACATTCCATGATAAATTAAAGAGAAAAGTACCCCCTCCCTATCCCCTTTCATTTTATGTTTACTAACATGTAGGGAATTGAAAGAATCAAATATTGGGGAGGTTAGAAGAGGCTATCACTACTGTATAATAATAGAAAATTCTCATCATTCAGTATATAAACTATTATGATGATGATAAAGTGGGTCCATCCCTTTCAAGGGAGTAAAACATGTTAAAAGGATTTCAAAGTGTTCAAAATCATGAAATCTATAATTACCCATTTTTTATTATAATAAATGTGTTTATAAAGGGGTATTTTCAATTTCAAGGATAAAGGGAGAGTTTTATACCTTTCACAATATATTTTTGATGTGCTTGTTGGGATGTGAAATAAATGAGAACACATATTGAATTTAGAGTTGTGTTGTGGTATTGACAACAATTACAAGGGGGTAGATTTAAGTTCCTATGTATGATTATATTTTTTATCATTATGGAAGATGTAATAATATTTCAACATGTGTGTAAATATGTTCTAGATTTTATGAGTTTGATTCCATCATAAATGGAAAGGAGACTATGTATTGCTTCTTAAAGACCTTGGTTGGACAGCCTCAATGTATAATTCTTTTTAATTTTGATAATTGCTGGTGAGGTAGAATTTAAATAATTAAAGACTACTATTTTAGGGGTAAAAACATTCTCTTCAGTATATATCATGATGTTTTGAGAGTATTTAGAGTGTTAGAGAAGTCCTTGAGTTGAGTTGAGAATGTTCTAGATGATAGATTCATGAAGTCTGGAATTATAGTAGTTGCATAAGGGTAAAAGTAGTGGATGCATATAAATAAGTCGGTTTAGAAAAGACATGTGTGAAGATAATTTACTATTTTCATAGCGGTAAATTACTACTTGTGTAGAGGTAATCAAGAGGTGCATGAGGGAAAATATAAAATTAAGGACATGTTTAATTGTCATCTAGTGTCTATGTAATAGTAAACCAGTGTGTCATGTAAAGGTGAAATTGAAGTTCTAGAGCTACATTAGGGTCACTAAACTCCACCAAAAGATAATATATAATATTTGAGAGTTTTATAAGGGTTATTACCTAATTTAGTACATTTTTTAATGGTCATCTCTGATATGTATGGATGTCTGTCAATCCAATGTAAAGTTCACACTAATGTTGAGTGTTTTTGTGAATGAGGACCAGTGTATGTCATTTTATATTGAGTTTAAAAGTGAATTGGGTTTTTGAATGATTCATCAAGAATAGAGTATGTGTCATTTATTGTATAATATGTGTCATCGAACACTTAGTGAATTATGATTAATGTTTAAAACTCAATAAAATTCAGTTTACAATGAAAAGGTAATATAAAAGTTAATTTTATATTGAACTATTCTTCTTAGGGGTAATTTCATTTACCTTTATGAAAAAAATTCTACATAAGGTTAACTGAATTTAGCTTAACAAGGGTAAAACAGAATGATCCTTACACAGATTGTTCTGTGTAAGGATAATACTGGTTTATCCTTACTTAGACTACATTATAAAAGGGTAAGTGGATATGTTACTTATATAGATCATTCAATTTTTGGGTAAAATAGATAACCATTAGGTAGATCCAAAATACATAAAGGTAAATTGAATTTTCCATAAAATTGAAAATAATGTTCTCTTTTTGTTTTCTTCTTCATCTCATGCAAGTATTCATAAACAAATTCATGGTATAGCTATGATACCACAATTTGGTTTTAAATAATTCTAAAAACAATTATTAGATCATGTATATGCATATAAAATGCAATATGGATTATCTACCACGCTAGAAATACAAAAAATGAATATGAAACTAAAATGAATAAATCCTATAAAATGTGTATCATTTATTAAAGAATCCATTGTATCATCTTAAACACCAGAATATGAGTTTGATATAGATAACTAAAATTACATCCAAAATACATCCCACATTTGTAGGTATCCATGGGTCATGCCAAATCATCCAACATTCAAATGAGATCCAATGTATCTCTACGGAATGTCAATTCCTTTAACACAAAGGATAATAACGAATAGATCTTTGGGTGATAGGGAGTTTAGTTATGGAATAGTTTAGACATCTATAAAAAACCAGTAACACATGAGCTAGAATGCATCTTGTCTACCAGTGGATAGTCAAACTACCAATAAGAAACTGCCATGAACCCTAAACACCAATGAAACCACAAAATTTTGGTCAACTCCTTGAACTAGGGTTAGATGAAACCACAATAGGGAAGGAGAAACCAGCAATGAAACAAGGAAAAATTAATTTGAGACCAAACCTTGGTGATCCAACCATAAACCATGAATATCACACCATAAACCGAGCTTTAAGCGTTAACGGGGAAGACAGAATCCCAAGCTGGAATGGTGGAATTGGAAGGAAATGGAGCTTTGAGGAAAGGTTTTAGCTTTGAGTGGGATGATTGAAAAATTCCAAGATGGAATGGCATAACCAAAAGTAACTGGAGCATCAAGGTAGGGTTTTAGCATTGAGTGGGATGAGTGCAATGTATGAGAGAGGAATCGAGGGAGAATAGGTTTGGCGTCAGGGATGGGCGTGGGGGATAATCGGGGATGGATTGGTGGGGGAGATGGTTTTGGGGGGAGAGGGTTTTCATGGGAGATGAGGGTTTGTGGGGGAATGTGGGATGAGCCTAATACAATTAGATTTGAGGGAGGATATACCTATGGTTTTATTAAAACCATAGGTATAGCAAATCTATTCCAACAGTTTTTATAAACCGTTGGAATATATATGTTGGTATATACCCTTTTTTTAGTAGTAAAAGTATTTTATCATATAATCTTATAATATACATATATCTCCAAATATCATTTGTTTCTCTTAATTCCTCATACTAAAAAGTAATTTCCCTAATAATCCTCAAGATACGCTAATTATTTTCATAAATAACTTGAATCACCATAAATACAAAATAAAATCATATATGCTTCAAAAATATAATTCAAACTTTATTGATCAAATAAAATATCATATTTTTCTATTTACCTTAGTCATATAGGGTTCCCAAAATAGTGAATGTCTTCTGAAATAACATTAATCACTTAACACCAAGTAAATTTTTAATTTCAATGGCTATCTATATGATAAAAATTATGTTTCCAAAATGAACATAACCTCCATCCATCATATCGTTTATCTAAAATGAAAATTAAATACAAACTGGGACTTCACGTAGGCCAGTGTTAGGCGATGCACCCTTTTCACCCTTAGATTGTGGGTTCAATCCCTACGACCTTGTCGGACATGATGGGTTGTTACCCATCCTATGGGTTGTCCTTTTTCTAAAACTATGTTAATATAATCCTTATAAAATTCTATTGATGTGATAAACAACCTAAAAAATAACCTTAACATATTCAATATTAAAGAAATATTTTAACCTAAAATGTTATTTCATACCTTCCATTTTTCATCCCAAAATGAAATAACACTTAATTACCTTAAAAAATAAATGTCTCTAATAATATCATTAGTCACCATAAAATTTCATATCTTAAAACCTCAAAAGGAGTTTCTAAGACTTTGAACTTATTGTATTATATACCTATGATGGTTTCTATAACTATTATTATAAATTATCTTGAAAATATCCTAATATCGAAATTTATCAAAACCCCACATTGATACCACAAGTAATAGCCCAGAATCAATACTTTTGAATCTAGTGAAAAAATAAAATTTACAAATGTGACCTAATTTTTTCCATCAAAACTTAAAACATAAAAAGGAAATAATGGGTAACTTACATACCCAAGGACCTTTTAGGTTTATAGATTTAGAGAATTAGAAAACAAATCTTACAGATCTTAGAAAAATAAACAACTAGCACATAAAAATCTATATTATCTGACAAAATTTCTGCATGTCTAGAACCCTTCATAGATACATCCTACTTAAAACCTTTCTTCATATCATGGGGAAAGGAAACATAATAAAGTGTGAGAATAGAATCTTAATAATGATAAAAAAGGGAGATACATAAGCATTATCATGAACATAAGGGTATAAGAACATGATATTAACATTATAAGAACATACTCTGGATATTAAAGATCATATACATGAGTCATGAAAATAATATTGGAAGTTAATAAGACATGAATAATGATGGAATCAAGAGATTAATCCATCAAATCATAACATAAGAATAAGACATGTAATTTATGGTAGACACATAAACATGTAATATCATTCCATATACGTCAAGGCTCATATCCAAAACTAAATAGGGCACATCATGGGGGCTGAACATACTGGGTGGGACACACCACTATCACCAGTCATAGTAATTTCCTTATAGTGGATTGGGTTTCCACTTCTTCCTCTAAAGGAATGGGTTTTCCCTTCTTCCCATAGTAGATCAATCTCGTCGACTTTTTTCTCATCATTATCTCATGAGATATAAATCTTTACCCAATGCATTGGAGGGAGATATAGGTCCCACCTGTAAAATAATGAAAACCATACATATGTGTGCCACAATAACATAAATCATTCATCATAAAAGTAAACTAAATATAGAAATAATAAGGGTATAATCCTTTAATAATGACCCCAATAAAGTGTTGGATCATTTTATACAAAATATACACAAGAGGGGGTGAATTGTGTCTTTCAAAACTTCTCAAGAAATCTTGATGATAATCAATTCTATCCTTTAATCTTTATAAAATTGTCTATGCAGTAGAAATAAATAGATATCAGAACACAATAGTGGTTTAGGGCACAAATATCCCCTAGTCCACTCCACCAATGCTCTTCTCCATGAGCTTGGTGATTTTCACTAGTCAGCCCTCTTTTCATGAGACCATCCACAACTGAGTGCAGACAGTTGACACCTTTACAGTTTATGGATAAAATAGAGCCTTCTAGTTATAAACACAAAAACAATCAAATATATTAGTATTAGAAGTTGGTACTAAAAATAAGAGAGTATTGTTTTGAAAAATACTTTCCTATTTATCTTTACAGTTTCAGCATTACACAACTAATAGTAAATGGATCGACATATTTATAAAAGATTTTCTTCAGGTAAGAGCAGTTCGAAATCGATCTGGTTTCAATTTATCTTGAAATATATTCATAAAAAAATCATCAGTAGATTCACAATATATCTCCAATGTATAACAAGTAAATATTAAACGTTTATCTTTTTTATATAAGATAGAATTTGGTTGTTCTTTGTAGAAATAGATCTGTAAAAGATATTTTTAAATAATCATTGAATCTCTTTCTTTTGTGAAACTCAAATATCTCTAGATTTGAATTTTGTAATCACATTGAATTCAAGATATATCATGTCACCTGTAAATTCTATAGAATTCAGATACACAGAATATATAGAATAAAGATGAGCGCCTTATTCATAAATTCAGATCCACAAAAGTCACATGACATATCACAATATTCAAAAAAAGTTTGAATGATAGAGTGGTCGTAACTTCCCTTAATAATCGTAATTAAATCTTCCTCTTAAATTGATCAATTGAATCACTTATAAATGGATTTAAATCAGTCAAAGATGCACTTTAAAAATGGGCTTTGAATCAAGCTTGAAATCATCCTGATATTCCACAAAAGACCGTTGTACGATAGAGTCGCAAATTCAAATCTCCTACATTTGAATAATTCAAATATAGGGTTCCAAATGTAAGGTTGATTAAAAACATAAGGTTGATGATCCATACTTTTGTCATTGACTTTCAAACATATGGTATATGATCTATACTTTTATTTGTTTCAGAGTGTAAGGTATATGATCCATACTTTTTGATAAAACGTAAGGTTCATTATAAAAGTAGAGCTGATGATCCATACTTTTGTGAAGAAAATAAAAGGTTCCATACTTATGTAAGGTTATTCATTCATACTTTTATCATATAAAAAACCTAAGGTTCATTTTAAATGTAAGTTTCTTTTACCATAATTTTCTATCAATGTAAGTTTGATTAACCATACTTTTATGAACACTTGTAAAATAAACATAGGATATAATCCTTACGCTACGCTCTCCAATGTATGATATGAACAGTGTTTCTAGAACATGTTTAATAGCTTCCCGAACATTTTTACAAATATTTAACGTGAATCATGTGCTTTAATATTATTCCAAAATTGGGAATGTAAATAATATTAATTTTCTTAAATATACTTAAAGTAAAATAATTATAATAACAAATAAGAGTATTTATGAGCATAAAAATCATCATAAAAATATAGAGTATTGTTGAAAAAACATGCTCAATAATCTATCCCTTTTTGATTATCACAAAACCCATAAAATTATTTACATATAATTTATAATTTTGCAAGGATAAAAACAATATTTAATTTTTTTACTTCTAAATTTCTCTTTAAAAATATACAATACTGGTTTATCCAAATTTCTCTCCAAATTTTATCTATTTAAAAATTTTCTTTCAATAAGTCTATTTAAAAGCAAATTTGTCTTCCTTTATAAAATGTTGTGTTTATCCAAATTTATCCCCCTTTTGTGATTTAAAAAATAATTATAGAATAAGGAATATAACACTTTTAATATTGCACTGAACTTGTAAGAAAATGTTATGAGAAACTGTTTATCAATAAAGGAATCTGGATTTTTTTAGGTAGTCTAACATAGACATAAAAAAATTTAAAAACCATAAAATATGATAAATAATAAATTTTATTAATAAAACAATATACAAGTACATGAATTATTAGGAATAAAGGTTGTTAGGATAAAGGTTGGAAAAAGGGTATCTTAGAGATTCTGAATAACATCCTTCAATTATGCCAATTGTAGCCTTAATCTCTTCATAACACCATTTCCCAGCTGAATGATCAGATATCTTCCTTCTTAAGTTAAATGAATATCTTCAATGAGGTTCACTTTGAAAAAATCATGAAATATCTCTTCCTTCTCTATAAACTGATTGAGCTTCTCAGTGAATTTGATCAGTAATTCTCTAATACCTGATTCACTTGAGGTAAGGTGATCAACAATATGTTTCTAATTGTCTAACAGAATAGACAAAGGAGCACTATTACACTATAAATCCTGTAACATGTCATTCATCTTTCTCATTACAGTTGTAATGGATTGGAATATTTTGATCAAATAAGGTGAAGTACCTGATGTACTTGCTTGACTTCCTATGATAGTTGGAAATTGTTGCTCCATAAAACTTTTCAGTTATGCCAAATCTAATTTCAATACAACTATAGATTTTAATTTTTCCACTTCTTCCAGAAATTCTTTTTTAAAAACACCAACCTCTTGCTTTGAAACAAAACTATCTTTAGGATTTTAAAATTTCTATTTATCTTTCTCTAACTCTCTTCTTAAATTATCATTATCTGCTTTTTCTTTGTTAAATTTTCTAACAAGTTCCTCAACATGATAGTATATAGAATTAGAGACACCCTTTACTTGATTCACAACTATATTTACCAAGATCAGTGGTAAAGATTGAGCATCTGATTTCTCTTCTTTATCCTGATCCACTAGTTTCTCAACTGGTTTTTCTCCATAAATATCAACTGAGAAAGATTTATTTAGAACTTATGTATTAATTTTAGAGAAATTTTCTTGAATAGGTTGATCTACAATCTCAACTTCTAAAGATAGGTGCTCTTCTTGAGAAATTTCTTCTAGAATATTTTCTTGAATATGATATAAAAAGTCAATCTAATCCACATATTGATCTATAATTCCTATTTCTTGAGTTTTTTCAATCTGAGTTACCTCCTCAGTTCTTGTATTTTCCTTAGATTGAGGCAAAACTTCCACTTTTTTCTTGAGAATCATCTTCCTCTTTTCTTTCTTCTTGAATAGATTCTCGCACAAACTTATAACTTAAAAGATCTCTTGTTTCAAGAATTGTCTATGTAGTAGGTTCCTGACCAACTATTCTTTTCCTTGAACTAAGAATTCCTCCACGACTTTCTTCATCAGCAGGTTCATCTTCTATTTTAAATCTGATTCTTCTTGATGTCTTTGAAACTTCCACGGTTCTGGATTCAGCCATACCTTCTTTAGATTTTGCAGGTTTCTCCCCCTGAGTAGATTCTTGATCCTATTCATCTCCAACAGGCTTGATTTTACCTTTTATAGTGCTCCAGAAAAATCTGATATTTCTCAAAGTTCCAGCATTCAACACATTATATGATGGCATCTGACTCTTGCATCAATCAGTCTTACCATATCTTTCTTAAACAAAAACTTTGAAATAAATCTTTCATGAGGATAGAAATTCATTCAAGCCTCATGTTGACAGCATTAATTCAAATATCGAATCATGTATCTTGGAAACTTCCAATTTATGTCACTTAAAAATAGAAACAATATATACATATCTGAAAAATTAATCTTCTACAACTCAGACATCCTTGGGGACATCCTGGTCTGAATAAACTTAACCAAAATTTTATGATCTGGTTCTAAATATTTTACCAATATTTTCCTTATGTTATTAGAACCAAATATAAAAGACATAATATCCTTAGATTTATGATTGTTAAACCCGGTTAACTTTACATAAAAATGAAAAACTCCCTCATGAGGGAAGTTTAAGATATTTTCTATTTCAACAGAAGAGATTAATAACTCTCTATCTTTAATCTTTGCATTAATAGAATCTTCTGTATCACCCAAACTAAATTGAACAGTTTTAAATAAATTTCTCAACTCAAATTCATACAGGAATTCAGTGTAGTCCTCACTGAATGTCATTTTAATACCTTGAAATCATAACTCTTGCTTCATCACCATATTCATCTGATACAACCATTCCAGATCAATGACTTTTCCCTGAAGTATTTTTCGTCTAGTTGAACACTAACACTTCGCCTCACTGGGTTCACCTTATTCGGTTCTATTTGTTTTTTTCATGTCCATTGAAAATCTTTGAAGGTTTGAGGTTCTAGGTTTTTGAAGGTCCAAGAAAAGGAAGATGAAAGAGGTGAAGGGTTTCGGTAGTTCGAAAGGTTCTGAGAAAATAGGTGGTTTTGGAATTCGAAATGGGATCTGACAGAGCCTTGATTCTCATGTTATTACGTACATAATAATAATTATTGAATTTAAAATAAATTAAACTGTATGTGGCATATTTAACATTTATTAAAGAATAAAAATAAAATAATAACTTATTTAAAATATAAATAAATAAATCGTTTTAAATAGTGAATAAAAAAATTAAAATAAAAAAAATATTATCAAATAAAATTAAGATTAAATAAAATTTATTTAAAATTAAATAAAATTAAAAATTAAATATATTTAAAATTAAATAAACCTAACTCCCTCTTAATAAAATCAAAACGTGCAATGGGAAGTGGTTTAGTAAAAATGCCACCTAATTGAGATTCAGTACTTATAAATTCTAAAAATATATCCTTTTTAAGAACATGATCTCTTAGAAAATGATGTCTAATATCAATAGGCTTAGTTCTAGAATGAATTATAGGATTTTTTTTAAAATATTTATAGCACTATTGTTATCACATAAAATAGGTGTATTATCAAAATTTATTCCAAAGTCCATAAGAGTGTTTTTCATCCACAAAACTTGTGCACAAAAACTGCTTGCAGATACATATTCTTCCTTGGCTGTTAACAAAGAAATTGAGTGTTGTTTATTATTATACCATGACACTAAATATTTTCCTAAAAAGTGATGGGTTCCTGAGGTGCTTTTTCTATATAATCTACAAATTTTAATATCAGCATCCGAGTATGAAATTAAATTAAAATCAGAAGTTTTTTGATAAAGAATAGATTGAAAAATAGTTCCTTTTATATATATAAAAATTCTTTTGACAGCTGTAAGATGATATTCCTTAGGATTTTATTGAAATATTGCACAAAGACATAGTGAGTACATAATATATGGTCTGCTAGCAGTAAGATATAATAAACTACCAATCATACCTCTATATAACTTTTTGTCTACTGGTTTTTCAGTTTCATCCAAAACAAGTTTTATATTAGTACACATAGGAGTTGTATATGTCTTGTTGTTTTCAAGTCCAAATTTCTTTAGAAAATCAGTAATGTATTTTCTTTGATTTAAACATTTCCAAAATATTTTTTATAGATTTGAAGTCCTAAAAAGAAATTTAATTCTCCCATCATACTCATTTCAAATTCTTTTTGCATTAAGTTTGAAAAATCATGACAAAGTTTTTTATTTATTGATCCAAAAAATAGATCATCAATATAAATTTGAACCAATAGAATATTAGAATTTATAGTTTTCTTAAAAAGTGTTGGATCTTCCATACCAACAGTAAAATTATTTTTCAAAAGAAAAGAACTTAATCTTTCATACCAAGCTCTAGGTGATTGTTTAAGTCCATAAAGAGATTTAGTATATTTAAAAACAAAATTTGGTTTTTGAGAATTTTCAAAACCATGAGTTTTCTCCACATACACTTCCTCCATTAAATAAAAATTAAAAAAGGCATACTTGAAATCCATGTAAAATAATTTAAAGTTCATATGCGATGAATAGGATAAAATTATTCTAATAGCTTCTAATCTAGCTACAGGGTAAAATGTCTCATCATAATCTATACCTTATTCCTGATTATATCCTTTAGCTACTAGTATTTCTTTATTTCTAGTTATAACTCCTTGATCATCTTGTTTATTTATAAAGACCCATTTGGTTCTAATAACAGGATAGTTCTTTGGTATTTCAAATAATTTCCAAACTTCATTTCTTTTGAATTGGTTTAGTTCTTCTTGCATTGCTATAATACAAATTTCATCAACTAAGGCTTCTTCTATTGACTTAGGTTCTAATTGGGATAGAAAGGCAGAAAACTCAACTAGATTTCCTATATTTCTTCTAGTTTTTATTCATGTGTCTAGGTCTCCTATAACAGTTTCTAAAGGGTGATTATTTAGAGTTCTTGACTGTCTAGGTAAAACACTATTAGTTTTATCAGTGTTATGTTCTTCTGAACTAGACTGAATTTTGTTTATATCATTTTCAAAATCATCTTTTAGTTTTTCAAGTCTCATGTTATCATTATGGTCAGATTAATCAATTTGATATTTCTTTTTTAAGGGTTAGATTCATCAAATTTTACATGAACTGATTCTTCAACAATCCTTGACTTTTTATTAAAAACTCTATAAGCTTTGGAGGTAGCAGAATATCCTAAGAAAATGCCTTCATCGGATTTTGGATCAAACTTACCAAGATTGTCCTTGGTGTTCAAGATATAAACCTTTCATCCAAAAACTTTAAAGTATTTTACTTTAGGTTTTTTGTTATTACAAAGTTCATAGGGTGTCTTTTTGAAAATTGGACTAATTAAAACTCTACTCATTATATAGAAGGTTGTGCTTATAGATTTTTCCCAGAAATAGGTAGAAATATTGTATTCATTTAACATAGTTCTTTCTATTTCCTGAATATTTATATTTCTTCTTTCAACAATTCCATTCTATTGAGATGTTATTGGTGTAGAGAAGGTGCATTTAATACCTGGATTTGAGTTAAAGGAATTGAATTCATGATTCTCAAATTATCCACAATGATCATTTCTTAGTGAAATTATTTTAAAATCTTTTTTATTTTGAACAGCTTTGAAAAAAAATTCAAATATAGTAAAAGATTCATTTTTATATTTTAGAAAATATATCCAATTAAATCTAGAATAGTCATCAACTAAAACATATACATATAATTTAACAACCAAACTTTCTACTCTTAAAGGTCCAAATAGATCCATATGGATAAGTTATAAAGATTTATATGTAGAAATTTTTTTAATTGATTTGAAGGATGATTTATGTTGCTTTCCAATTTGGTATAAATCACAGAATCATTCACTGTCAAATTTAAGACTAGGTAAATCAGAAACTAATTGTTTCTTAGACAACTTATGTATAGCATAAACATTGCAATATCCAATTCTTCTATGCCATATCCAAGATTCATTTATTTTAGCATTTAAACAATTTACTTTTTATTTACACAAGGAATTTAAGTCCAGGGTATAAACATTGTCAGTTATGGGTGTTCTAAATTTAATCAATTTATCTTTAAAAACATGATAGAAATTGTTAGGAAAATCAACACAGTAACCATCATCCCAAGTTGAGAAATACTTATCAGGTTATGTTTCAATCCTTGCACATAAAGTACTTTATTGATTGAGATAGCTTCTGGATCTCCAACAGTTCCAATACCAATGATTTTTCCTTTGGCATTATCACTAAAGGTGAGTAATCTACCATCCTTTTGAGTTATGGTTTTAAATTTCAATGAGTTTCCACTCATATTCATAGAATAGCCACTATCCATGTACCATATTTATTTTCTACTTATGTGACCTGCTTCTAGTAAAGGCATTTAAAAAATGGTTTGTTTTAGTACCCATATTCTCCTAGGTCCAGCAGTGTTAGCTAGCAGTAATCTGGGAATCCATATTTGATTTGTTTTTATATAATCATTTGAGTTAAATACACTATTTGAAATAAAGGCTTTCTTAATTCCACTAATCTAGGGAATTATTAAATTACACTTTTTAGTTATATGACCTTTTTTTCCACAGTAATTTCAAATTATACTTTTTGAATTTGGAATAAAATAGTTTTTTGTACAGTTTTTGTTTCTCACCTTTACTACATATTCCATATCTTTCTTTCTTAATCACATTCTTACCAAAAATTCCATTTAAAGTATTTTATCCTTTTTTTAAAAATAGAGTTGTACTTTTGTAGGTTTCTACTTTATCTTGTAGTGTTTTGATCTTATTTTCAAGATTTTCACTTTTTGTGTTAAATGAGTTGTATTTCTCAATTAACTATTGATGTTGTTTTAGAAAAGTTTCTCTTTCTCCTAAAATTTCATTTGGAATATTTTTTAGTGATTTATTATTTTTTAATAAGGAATAATATATTTCTTCGAGCATGTTGTAGTAGGCTGCAAGTTTTTCATTTGAATAGCTAGGGTCCGAATCAGAATTGGAAGAGTAATAATATTTTACCTCATCATCTTCAGCCATGAAACAAATGTTTTATTTTAGATTTGATTCTTCTTTCTCTGAGTTATACTTTGATGAGTTTCTTGAGTCTTTAGAAACACTCCATGTTGCTTTAATTTCTCTTTTATCTTTCTGCTAATAATCAATATTTTTGAAAAATCTCTTTTTCTTTTCTCTTTTTAGCAGAGGATAGTCAGGTCTTATGTAACCCATTTTCTTACATTCATAGAATATAACTTCCTTTGGATATTTCTCATCATTATTGAAAGATTTTATGAATCATTTCTTCTTCTTATAAAATTTTCTGAATTTTCTGGCCATTTTTTCTAGTTCCATATCTGAATTAGATGAGTCAAAACTTTCTTCCTTTTTGATCTCTTGTTTCATCTTTATTCTATTCTTCTGAGATATAACTTTCATAGTAGTATTTTATCTTTTTATCAATAAATTATGCTCATTAGATTCACCTTCCATATTAGCTTCATACATCATCAGGTTTCCAATCAATTCTCTCATGGTTAGATTTTTAATAGGTGATTATTGTCTAATGGCTGGTGATATCCCATTCCATTGGTTTGGTAGTACTCTCAGTACTTTCAAGGATTGATCATCTTGGTTAATAGGATCTTCCAAGGCAGTAATGTTGTTGAATATCTCTATAATCTTTCCATTCATATGAGTGATGATTTCACCATCAAGCATTATAAATGTATCAAATTTCAATTTTTCTATAGCATACCTCATTTTTCTGACATTGTTAGTTCCTTCATAAGTAAATAAATTTTTTTATCATATCTCATAAGTTGTCGGGAATTGAGATACTCGATTAAATTAATCTATTCCTAGACCACAGATTATAGAATTCATAGATTTTGAATTTATGTCATACTCTTCTTCAGTAGCTGCACTCCATGTTTCAGGTTTCTTAAGAATTTTATAAGGAGTAAGATTTTTTTTCGTAGACTTTGTATCCAAGATTCTTTAGGTAGATGATCATCCTTGATTTCCAACATCCATAGTTTCCACCATTGAATTACGGAGATCTAATCATTGATATTCCCTCTCATGTATCATCCATTGAGATATCTGTATAATTATTTACTTTCAGCTTGCTATAGCTTTAACAAAAAAATCTCAACTTTTGATACCAATCATTGGATCGTGTTATAAAAAATATACACAAGAGGGGGGTGAATTGTGTCTTTAAAAACTTCTCAATAAATCTTGATGATAATAAATTATGTCCTTTTATCTTTATCATATTTTTTATGCATTGGAAATAAATAGATATCAGGACACAAAGATTTATAGTGGTTCAGGGCACAAAAATCTCCTAGTCCACTCCACCAACGCTCTTCTCTACGAGCTTGGTTATTTTTACTAGTCAGTCCTCTTTTCATGATACCATCCACAACTGAGTGCAGACAGTTTACACTTTTACAGTTTAAGGCTAAAACAGAGCCTTATGGTTCTAAACATAGAACCAATCAAATAGCTTATTATGAGAAGCTGGTACTCAAAATAAAAGAGTGTTGTTTTGAAAAATACCTTCCAATTGATCTTCATAGTTTCAGCAGTATGCAACTGATAGTAAATGGATTTCCATCTTCATAAAAGATGTTCTTTAGGTAAGAGCAGTTCTGAATCGATCTGGTTGCAATTGATCTAGAAATATATTCAGAAACAAATCAGCAGTAGATTAACGATAGATCTCCAATGTTGAACAAGTAAATCTTCAATGTTTCTCTTTCTGATATAAGACAGAATCTGGTCGTTCTTTATAGCAGAAGATTTGTAAAAGATCTTTTTAAAGAATCATCGAATCTCTATCTTTTGTGAAACTTGAATATCTCTATATTTGAGTTTTGTAATCGTTGTGAATTCAAGATATATCATGTCACCCATATATTCTACATAATTCAGATATGCGGAATATATAGAATAGAGACAAGTGAATTATTCATAAATTCATATCCACAAAATTCACCTAAATAATAATAATATTCAAAAACAATTGAATGGCAGAGCATTCGTAACTTCCCTTAATAATCGGCACAAAATCCTACTCTTAAATCAATCCTTTGAATCATGTACAAACGGCTTTAAATCAGTCAAATATTCACTTTAAAAATAGGCTTTGAATTGAGCTTGAAATCAGCCTGATATTCCACAAAATACCGTTCTACGATATATTCGCAAATTCAAATCTCTGACATTTGAATAATTCAAACATAGGGTTCCAAACATAAGGTTGATGATCCATACTTTTGTCATCTACTTTCAAACATATGGTATATGATCCATACTTTTCTTTTCTTCAGAACATAAGGTATATGATCCATACTTTTTGATAAAACATAAGGTTTATTACAAATGTAGGGTTAAAGATCCATACTTTTGTGAAGTAAACGTAAGGTTCCATGATTACGTAAGGTTCTTCATCTATACTTTTCTCACATAACAAACGTAAGGTTTCTTCCAAACGTAAGGTTCCTTTACCATACTTTCCTATCAACGTAAGGTTGATTAACGATACTTTTCTGAACTCCCATAAAATAAACTTAGGATATAATCCTTATGCTACGCTCTCCAACGTATGATATGAACAGTGTTTCTGGAACATGCTGAATAGATTCCTGAACATTTTGACAAATATTTCATGCGAATCATATGCTTTAATATTATTCCAAAATTGGAAATATAAAGAATATTAATTTCCTGAAATATAATTAAAGTAAAATCATTAGAATAAAAAAAATATTATTTACGAGCATCAAAATCATCATAAAAATATAGAGTATTATTGAAACAACATTCTCAATATAAATTATAATTAACATCAAATAATGTTAACATAGATGGAAAATAGTTTTGAAATATCATTTGAAATAATTCTTGAGGAAAATATCCTTTCCTATTAAAAAACCTTTTTAAAATCCTAAAACTTTTAGAAAAACTTTTTCATTGAAAATAACCTTGAAAATTTATAAAGTACTCTTTGAAAACTATTTTAGACATCTTTGAAAACCTTTTCCTTGAAAATTCATAAAAGATCATTTAAAACATTTTTAAAAAACAATGTTTTGAATGAATATAGATTTCTGACCGAAGAGAGAATAACATTAAATGAAACTTATAATATCATGAAAAGAATTATATTCCTGATACAATATGTCAAAGGTCAGTATATACACCTCATAAAATAGTATTTTTGCATAACATAACAAGTGTCTCAAAGAAAGTAAATTGAGACAAAATTACCTTATTTACTTGGTAACGTTTGAAATATAAAACACATGGAAGAGAGATCATAAAATAGATATGTAAATACCCATAAATTTAAGTATAAAGATCATATATATGATTTATAGGTAGTAAATACACCACTCGAAAGAAACAAGTGGTGAATATGGAATAAGTCTCGCAAAAATAAAAGTGAGATAAGAAATCCCCTTACTACGAGAGTAATTTTTGAATCATGATCCCCATTAAAGAGTAACATCAATGGAAACTTTGAATATCATGAAATAAATGAAATTCATGATATAACATGTCATAATTCATTATATGCACCACATAATAAGAATAAGTGGTGAATATAGCATATATCTTATAGAAATAAAAGTGATACGAGAAAACCCTAACGTCTTGACTTTCTTCGTTCACGTTCAAGCCTCATGTATAATAAGTATAAGTTTATTATCCATTAATCACAGAACCATATTCTTATATATCAAAACATATATTATTTGATTATGACTTTATATTACTTTTTTATTAATAATTTCATGTTAAAGTTACGTTTCGGGTAATAACTTCTTTGTTTTTTGTATATATTTTGATTTGTTATATTTTTGGTAATCATACTTATACCATGATATCCATAATGTAAAAATTGATATTAATATCATATGTATTCATTATATATGTATTTATAATAATATATAAAGGATAGAAATATGAAACAGAATACACCGTTCATGGAGAGGGTAGGTCATACGTACGCATGAATGTTGTTTTCATTTTTCAATTGACGGAATGCGAGAAAGCTAAATAATAAGTCATATTTTCTAGAATAATTAATAATATATATATATATATTCATTAAAACCATCATAATAACCATCCATAAAATATGGAAATGAAAAATTGATTGTATCGCTACGTGGATACGGTAAGTTGTACGTATGCACGAGCGATAATTTCACTTATTGTTTGTTGGGAAAGAGCATTTATGATGGTGTTTTCATAATAATAATAATAAATTATAATATTTAGGATTCTTAAGTTATTATTTTATGATTAAAATTGATGATTTATAGGAGTTAAGGAAGATTATAAAAAAATGATCAGTTGGAGTGATTACTTATTCTTCGAAATGTATCCATTAGATCACCTCTAAAGGGATCTAGGTTTGGTATTTTGAGAATAAAAAACCTCTAGAATGTTTCTAGGGAAGTGTAGAAGAGAATTTGGCTGAGTATGGTCAATATAGGAGGCTCAAGGATATGAAATGAAGTGAGGGATGAGGTATTCTTTTATAATTGAGGTGAGGGGAACTTTTGGAATTTCTCAAAAGATTAATTTATAATAAATTAAATCTCAATCAAAATACCTATAAAATTCCATGAGTTAGAATCTAATATAATATAGTGTTTTAATATCATAAACCAATAGATTTTAGAAAAGTTTTGGTGTTATTTGAAAACTTATCATTTTTATTAACCCTTAGTTAACCTATTTTAATTTTAACTATGGTAACAAATTTTTTAATATTAAAACATTATGATTTTTTCTTATATTGTGCTAATTTTCCATAAATAGTAAATTTATGAAATTTTAGAACTTATCATAATCACTTTTTATTTTTTTTAAACATTCTTATAATTTTTAAATAATTTAATAAAATATTATTTTCATAAAATATAATTAGTTTCAATTTTGAAACTATTCATTACATTGAATTTAAGAAAATAAAAACAGAAGTATAAATTAGAAAAAAAAAATATTCAATACACCTATAATATATCTTATTAACCTAGGGTCACCTTAACTAATTAAAATTATATTTATTTTAATATTATTAATATCATTTATTTGATTTTTTAATAGTTGAATAATTGATGCATCATCATTGTGTAATTATTTAACATAATTATTTAAATTATAAAAATTATAAATAAATTACCATGATTTAGATAAATATTTCATATTTTCATAAAAAATTTATAGTTTAGAATATCTTTTATTTAACCCCATATTAAAAATATTGTGCTTATTAAAAATAAGAGTGTGACATGTTTGACTTTTCATTCAATTAAATACTATAAAGGTCATAATCATATTCAAGTGGCTCCAAATGTTCATTAATTTTCCCCTTAGATAAAAATAAATAAATTAATCTCAATATAATCCTTTATATTCATCCATAACCTAATGTTTTCCTACATGGACACATAAGATATATTTAATACAAAGAAAGTGACATTTTGTGACTTTCTTTGATTTAAATATTATATAAGTCATTTTCATGGAAATGTGTCTATTAAAAAATTAGATTTAGAACTTTATGGGTTAATGCTTGAATTTATCTCATCTAATAAAATTTTCCCAAGTGTTAGTTTAATTTTTTAATATTTATAGTATTATTCTTTAACACTTAATTATTAGATTTACCCATAAGTGTGGTAACAAAATTTTACCATGGTTATTATTCATATTATCCAAAAATAAAAGGGAATTTTTTACCAAATTTGAATACTATGAATCTAAATATTTAATATATTTTTCAAAATTCAAATCATATAAGATTCAAAATGTAATTTAAAAAAACTGGCAAAACGCAGTGAATGTTTTTTAGAAAAAAGCTATTTTTAAATTTTAAAATGTTTTGATACTAAATTCAAGTATAAAATCCATTTCAGAAACCATAATTGGATTATTTTAAATTAAATATAACTAATTATATTTAAAATATAATAAAAAATATAATTTTACTTTTTAATACTTTAAATAAAATACAGTCTTCAATAAAAATGTGTATTTTTTATTATTCATTAAAAAATCAAACTATTCAGAAAACAATCAAAATTTCACTAGAGGAAAATTTTGATATGATGATTTCAAAAATCAAGTTAATTTTATCAAATAAATTTTCTAACATTTCTAGAAATTAATTATATTATTTTTACACAAAAATTAAGAAGAATCATTTTTTTGAATAAAATATGTGTTTGATGAATAAAATGACTTTACTAAAAATCTAGTAATTAATTACAAATAATTAATATATTATAAATGAGTATGACCATTATATATATTTCATAATACTATTCATTCCCACCTATTTAAATGTTTTGTTATAATGGTCACATTTAAATAATAATATTTTGTTATTTGTTTAAGCTCGGTGTTGTGTATCTTGTACACTGTGAAACATAGTATTTCCTTTTAAAGTATCAGGATATTACATCCCCCCCCCTTAATAAATTTTTCCCTTGTAAATTTATCTTGTTCTAGGTAACCAAGGGTTTGATTTTTCAAAATACCTTTGTTGAAATCCCACATGAGAAAAAGGTTCAATAAAACTTCCTTTTGAAAAGAGAGAAAGGAAGGTATGAAGGTCACCTGAGATA
The DNA here is from genome assembly GCA_963277665.1 of Viscum album. Taxonomy (NCBI): domain Eukaryota; kingdom Viridiplantae; phylum Streptophyta; class Magnoliopsida; order Santalales; family Viscaceae; genus Viscum; species Viscum album. Next base: position 1,810,601,353 of record OY728129.1, on the reverse strand, counting down.
ACACATAATAGGATTTCATATTGGAAAACATGGACATGAAATAGAAAACTAACTATTAAGTTCTAATGGAGATTAATAGAAAACATGTTCATTATAAAGTTAACCATCACAAAATCATAAGTCTGTAACTGGTTAAAAGGCCATTGATTTCTTAGTAAGAAAAGTAAATGGATAAGGTTTTTATTTAACATTTTTATTTAAAGATTATTTTCCCAGAGTTAAGTAATTTCTTTACCACCTATACTAAGAACATAAGGAAACATTATTTATTGAAAATTAGAGTTTCATCCTTTAATAAATTTACACTGTAAACTCATCTTTTTCTCTAGGTTGTGAGTATTCAAAATGAATTCTTCATGCCTGAAGCACTAGAATTAACTTCTAATGAATCACATAATCCATAAAATATTAACTATCTATTTTTTGTCTTGAAACATTAACCAAAACCAAAATTATTAATACAAGATAATATAATTAATAAAAAATAATAAATTTTTAAATATTGAAAACTATTTTAATCTCCAAAATTCAACAATAATACCCAAAGTTCAACTTAGACCATTAAAAAAATAACTAAACTTAAAATTCCTCAAAAATATTCTAAACTAATATTCAAACCCAAAAATCATAATTATTTTATTTCATAATCTTCTAGGAAATATATACCTCCAAATATCATCAGTTTCTCTTAAGTCTCTTACCAAAAAGTAATTTCCCTAATAATACTCAAGAAACTCTTTGTATTTTTATAAATAACCTCAATCACCATAAATACAGAATAAAATCATATACAATTATAAAATATAATTAATACTTTATTCTTCAAATAAAATATCATATTTTTCTATTTACCTTAGTCCTATAGGGTTCCCTAAATATTGAACATCTTTCGAAATAACATTAATCACTCAACACCAAATCAATTTCTAATTCCCATGGTTATCTATATGATAAAATTTATATTACCAAAATGAACATAACATTTATCCATCAGATCATTTAAGTAAAAATAAAATTAAATGCTTATTGTTACTTCATATAGGTTAATGGTAGGTGATGAACCCTTGTTACCCTTTTATTGTAGGTTCAATCCCAATAACCTTTCCAGACATGTTGGGTTATCACCTATCCTGCAGGTTTTCCTTTTTTTAAAATTATAGTAATAAAATCATTATAAAATTCCAGTAACATGATAAACTTACTCAAAAATAACCTTAACATATTCAATATTAAATAAATATTTTAACCTTAAATTTTATCTCACACCTTTAATTTTTCATCCCAAAATGCAATAACCCTTAATTACCTCAAAAAAATAAATGTCTCCAAGAATATCATTAGTCACCTTAAAATTTCATATCTTAAAACATAAAAAGGATTTTCTAAGAATTTAAACATATGGTCTTATATACCCATTATTTCTTCTATATCTCTTAAGATAAATTATCTTTAAAACATCCTAATCTCCAAATTTATTTAAACCCTACTCGGATACCAAATGTGACAGCCTAGATTATGCATTTCTGAATCCAATGAAAAGGACATAAACATTACAAATGTGACCCAATTGTTTTCATCAAAACTTAAAACATAAAAAAATAATGGGTCACTTAAATACCCAAGAATATTTTAGGTTTATATATTTAAATAATTATTATAAACTCTTACATATCTTATAAAAATAAACTAGCCCATAAAAATCTATATTATCTCCCAAACTTTCTTCATGTCTAGAACCCTTCATAGATATATTATACTTAAAACCTTTCTTCATAACCTATGGAAAGGAAGCATAAGTAAGGGTGAACTCAGATGCTCGGTAAAGATAAACAACGGAGATACATAAGTGTAATCATGAACATAAAGGTATAAGAACATGAGCATAACATTAGAAGGTCATACCCTGCATATCAAAGATTATATACATGAGTCATGAAAAAAATATTGAATGTTCAAAAGACATGAATCATGAGGTAATCAAGATCATAAACTATGAAATAATAACATAGGAATAATACATGTAATTTTTTTTCAGACATATAAACATGTAATATCATTCCCTATAAGTCAAGTCTCATTAATAAAACTTAACAGGGCACAACATGGGGGTTTCACCAACTAGGAGCGACACACTAATATCCCCAATCACATCCCTTCCCTTATAGTGGATTATATTTCCCCTTATTCCCATAGTGTATTGGGTTTCCCCTTATTCCCCTAGTAGATCAATCCTATCTACTTGTTTTCCATGATTATCTCATGAGATGTAAATCTTTACCCAATACATGGGAGGGAGATATAGGTCTCACCTGTCAAATAATGAAAACCATACATATGTGTGCCATAATAACATTAGTCATTCATCATAAATATACACTAACCATAGAAATAATAAGGATATAATCCTTAAATCATAACCCCAATAAAGAAAAAGTAACATTAAATAATGTTAACATGTATGGAAAATGGTTTTTAAAGATCATTTGAAATAATTATTAAAGAAAATATCATTTCCTCTTAAAATCACTTTTTAAAATCATAAAACATTTATAAAACCTTTTTCATTGAAAATAACCTTGAAAATTTATAAATTAATCTTTTAAAACCATTTTAAACATCTTTTAAATCCTTTTCCTTGAAAATGCATAAAAGATCATTTAAAACACTTTTAAAACATTTTTAGAAAATAATGTTTTGAAAGAACACATATTTCTAACTGAAGAGATAATAACATTAAATGGAACTTATAATATCATGAAAAAAAGGATATTCATGATAAAAAAATATCAAAGGTAATTATATACACCTCGTAAAACAATATAGGTGCATAAGATAATATGTGTCTCAAAGAAGGCAAATTGAGACAAAATTAAAATATTGACTTGGTTACGTTTGAATCGTAAAACTCATGAAAGATAGATCATCAAATAGATATGTAAATACCCATAAATTTAAGGATAAATATCATATATTACATTCATTGGAATTATATACACCATATAAAATAAATTATTGGTGAATATGGCATAAGTCTCATAGAAATAAAAGTGAGACTAGAAATGCCCTTACTACTAGATTAACTTTTGAATCGTGATCCCCATGAAAGAGTAACATAAATGGTAAATTTTAATATCATGAAATATTCATGATATAACATTTCATAATTCATTATATAAACCACACAATAAGAATAATTTGTGAATATAACTATATCACACAGAAATAAAATTGAGACGAGAAAACCCTTACCTTAAGTATTGAATTTCTTCGTACAAGTTCAAACCTCCGGTATAATAAGTATATGTTTATTATAAATATACCATATAACCAAATTATTATATATAAAACCATATATTATTTCATTATGACTTTATTTTATCCATTTATTAATAATTTCATGTTAAAGGTACGTTTCGGGTAATAACCGCTTTGTTTTTCATATATGTTTTGATTCATTATAGTTTTGGTCTTCCTACTTATATCATGATCTATATAATGTAAATAATGAGATAAATATCATATATATTCAGTATATATATATTTATAATAATCTATAAAATATAGAAATATGAAATGGAATACACTGTTTATGGAAACGGTAGGCAGTACGTATGCATGAACGAATGTTTTCATTTTTCGATTGATGGAATGAGAGAAAGGTAAATAATAACTAATATTTTATAGAATAATTATTATAATATAATATATATATATATATATTCATTAAACCAATCATAATAATCATCCATAAAATATGGTGATGAAAAATGATTTGTATCACTACGTGGAGACGGTAATTCGTATGTACGCACAAGCGATACTTTCACTTATTTTTTTATGGGAAAGAGTGTGTATGATGGTGATCTCGTAATAATAATAAAATTTAATAATATTTAGGATAGTTAAGTTTTTATTTTATAATAATCATCAAATATTTAGAGTATTTAAGGAAGAGTAGAAAAAGAAAGTTATCAGTTATAGTGATTACCTCTTCTTCGAAATGTTTCCTTTGGATCTCCTCTAAAGGGATCTAGATTTAGTCTTTTGAGAAGACCAGCACCTCAATAATGTGTCTATGGAAGTGTATAATATAATTTTTAAGATTATGGTCGATATATATGGCTCAAGGAGATGTAAAGAAGTGAGGGAGGAGGTATCCTTTTATAATTGAGGTGAGGGGAACTTTTGGAATTTCTCAAAATATTAATTTATAATAAATTAAATCTCAATAAAAATACCTCCAAAGGGAAATGAGATTAGATATAAGATAATATAGGGTTTTAATAACATAAAAAAAAATATTTTATACAATTATTGGTGTTATTTTAAACCTTATCATTTTGATTATCCCTTAGTCAACCCATTTTAATTTTTACTACGGTAACAAATATTTTTAATATTAAACATTTTTATTTTTACTTATATGGTATTAATTGTACATAAATAGTCAATTTATAAAAATTTTGAACTTATAAAAATAACTTTATATTTTTTAAATAATATTATAAGTTTAAAATAATTTAATAAAATATTATTTTCATAAAATATCATTAGTGTCAATTTTAACATTATTCATTACATTGACTTTAAGAAAATAAAACCTGTAAGATAAATTTGAACAAAATAACTTAATACACCTATAATATATAATAGTCACCTTGAAAATTAATGGGTAATATTAAATAATTAATATTATATTTCTTTTAATATTTTTAATATCTTTTATTTTATTTTTTCTTTAGTTGACTAATTATTGTATCATCGTTGTGTAATTATTTAAGGTGGTTATTTAAATCCTAAAAATTATAAATAAAATTCCATGATATATATAAATATTTTATATTTTCATATAATATTTATAGTATAAAATATATTATGTTTAACCCCATATTATAAATATTATACTTATTAAAAATAAGAGTGTGACATGTTTGACTTTTCATTAAATTAAATACTATAAAGGTCATAATCATATTAAAGGGGATCCAAATGTTCATTAATTCAACCCTTGGATAAAAATAAACAAATTAAGATAAATATAATCCTTTATATTCATTAATAACCTAATTTTTTACCTATGTGGAGAAATAAGAGATATTTAAGATAAAGAAAGTGACATTTTGTGACTTTCTTTGATTTAAATATTATATAAGTCATTTTCATGGAAAAGTGTTCATTAAATAATTAAATTTAAAAAATTATGATTTAAGGTTCTAATTTGATTCATCCAATAACATTTTAAAAAGTGTTAGGGTAATTTTATAATATTTATAATATTATTTGTTTACCCATAATTACCTGATTTACCGTTAATTTGGTAACAAAAATTTACCATGGTTACTATTCATATTATCCAAAAATAAAAGGGAAATATTTACCAAATTTTTAAATTATGAATCCAAATATGGCGTCCATTTTTTAAAATTCAAATCACTGAAGTTTTAGAATTTAATTTAAAATAAAATTGGCAAAACTCAATGAAAAACACTTTTTCAGAAAAATGTTATTTTAAAATTTTAAAATATTTTTGATACTAAATTTAAGTATAAAATCAATTTAATAAACCATAATTGGGTTATTTTAATTTAAAATAAACTAATTATATTTTAAATCTAATACAAAACATAATTTTACATTTAAATACTTTAAATAAAATACAGTTTTCAACAAAAATTGGTAGTTTTTACTATTCATTGAAAAATAAAACTATTCTGAAAATTATCCAAAATTAACTATAGCAAAATTCTGATATGTTGATTTAAAAAATTAATTTAATTTTAAAAAAATACATTTTATAAAAGTTCCATAAATTAATTATATTATTTTTACAAAAAATCAATAAGAATCATTTTTTGAAGAAAATATGTTTTTGATGAATAAAATGACTTTACTAAAAATATAGTAATTATTTAAAAATAATTGATGTATTATCATTTAGTATGACCATTATATATATTTTATAATACTATTAAATTCATTCTATTTAAATTCTAGGTTATAATAGCCACATTTAAATAATAATATTTAGTTATTTTTTAAAGCTTGATGTTGCATATCTTGTACACCATAAAACATAGTCTTTACTTTTTAAATATTAGGATATTATAGAAGCAGTAAGACTATAATCATAAGGGTGTGGTTAAATATTTTTCAACTACGTCAGAAAATTTTGGGCCATAAAATGGAGTTGTAACATGTATGTTTCTTATTTATTCAGATTATGCTAATGTCTTGTTTGATTCAGGGTCTATACTTTCTTTTATTTCTAAGAAATTTTCTAATAAAATGAAAATTTCACCTCAAGAAACAAATTCATTGCTTTTGTTAAAAAAACTAGAGGTATTATTAATGAAAAAATAATTTACAAAGATATTCATGTTATCATCTATGGATAAATTTTCCCTACAAACTTTATTATCTTTTCTATAATAGAATTTTATGTTATTATGGGTATGGATTGGCTATCAGTTTATCATGCTAAGATATATTTTAGATCCAAATAATTTTTTTTTCAACTTTAGTTTCCATTTTTATATAATAATGAATTCATACCTTTTATAAAATATCAAGAAGTTAAGAAACTTCAAAAATATGGAAATGAGAGTTATATTGCTCATATTGTTTAAAATTATGAAGTTGTTCAGAATAATGATGTGTCATACTAAAAGAATACATGGATTTTTTTCCTGATGAATTTACCAATATTATACCTAATTTGAAAGATTAATTTAATATTTACTTAGTGAATAATGCTTAAAAAATTTCAAAAACTCCATATAGAATTTCTTAATTAGAACTTCTGCAATTTGAAAAAGTAGTTGTGGGAGTTTCTTGTTAAAGGTTTCATTCATCCTAGCACTTCACAATGTTGTGGTCCTATTTTGTGTGTTAAAAAAATATGGTTCCATGAGGATTTTAATTTTTTATTTAGATTTAAATAATAATAATAATAAGTATCCATTGCCTCATATCGATGAATTGTTTGATCAGAGCTAGGAAGCTCAGTATTTTTAGAAGGTTGATATTAGGTTTTTGTACTATCAACTGAAGGTGAAGGAGGAAAACATCCCTATGATAGTGTTTTGTACTAGGTATGGACATTATGATTTTTTTTCATTACATTTGGGTAAAAAAATGACCTAGATATATTCATGGATCTTATAAATAGAGTTTTCCATGAATATTTGGATAAGTCTATGGTTGTGTTTATTGATGATATTTTGGTTTATTCTAAAATTTATGAGGATTGTGAAAAATATATAAGGATTGTTTTCCAAACAATAAAATTAAATAAGTTATATGAAAATTTTGAAAAATTTTATTTATGGTTATAATAGATTTCATTCCTTGGATACAAGAAAAATAAATATGGCATAACTATTAATATCTAAAAAACTAGAGTGGTTGATGAATGGGAAAGACCTAAAAATTTTAACAAGATTCATAGTTTTCTTATATTAGTAGGATATTATTGGAGTCTTATTGAAATATTTTCACAGTTATCTTTCCCACTAACTAGGTTAACAGGAAAGGTGGTTAGGTTCATCTGGATAAAATGATTTGATGAATGTTTCCAAGATTGAAATTAATATTGGTGAATGCTTCAGTTTTGGCCCAACCATCCATAAATGGTAACTTTTTTATTTACAATGATGCTTATTTTAGGAGTATGGTTTGTGTTTTAATATAGAATGATCGGTTAATTTCTTATGTTTCATGTCAATTAAAACCACATGAGAAAAATTGTCCTTCACATGACCTTTAACTGGTAGTTGTTGTTTTTTCTTTAAAAATTTGGAGACATCATTTATATATAGTAAACTGTGAAATATACATTGATCATAGAAGTTTGAAGTATATATTCACTCAAAAAGAGTTTAACATGAGATGGAGTAGATGGATAAAATTTATAAATTTTTATAATTGAAAAAATCATTACCATTTAGGTAAAACAAACAAAGTAGTTGATGCTTTGAGTTGGAAGGATAATGCATCAATAACTATGCTACGTCAAGAACATGATCCTTTATTTAATAATTTAATAAAATATGGATTAGAAATTGTGAAGCAGAAACTCCCTCTATTTTATTTTAGGTGTAAATACAATCTTTATTATCCAATAGGATTAAGTAAGCACAAAAGGAATATTGTGAGTTATAGGAAAAGGTAGAATTGGTTAATAATGGTAAGTTTCTTGAATTTAATATTGACAAAAAAAGGTGCTTTGATATTCAAAAAAAAGTTATGTGTTTCATCTGACCCCCATTTTAAGAAAAAATTATTGACTGAGGCTCATAGTTATCTATTTTTTATTCATCATGGAATCATGAAAATGTATAGATAACTTTGGGAACATTTCTGGTGGGAAGTAATGAAGAAAGATATAACTAATTTTACTATAAAATGTTTGACTTGTCAATAGATTAAAGTTGAATGAAAATTATTGGAGGGGATACTTCAGTATTTTCCAGTGACAGAATAGAAATGGGAGAATGTATACATGGATTTTTTTTATGGGATTACCAAATAAATCTCAAGGTAATAATGAAATTTGGGTAATTTTTGATCCAGTAACTAAATCTTTTCATTTTATTCTCATTAAAGATAATATGTATTTGGATTAACTTTATCAACTTTATATTAAAGATATAATTAGATTACATCGATTCCCTATTTCCATTTTATTTGATCATGATCTCATATTCAACTCTATTTTTTGTAAAGGGCTATAGAAGTCACTGGGTACTAATTTAAATTTCAATGATTTTTTTCATCCTTGGTCTGATATATAGTCAGAGATAATGATTCAAAATTTGGAAGATGTTCTTCGAGCTTGTTCAATTGATTATCATGTAAGTTGGGATCAATATATTACTTTGGTTTAAATTTCTTATAATAATATTTTTCATTCTAGTATACAGATTTCACCTTTTAAGGAATTATATGGAAAGCAATGTCAAACTCTAGAATGTTGGGATAAAGTCAAAGAAAGAAATTTTTTGGGACCTGAATTGGTAGAATAAATGATTGATATAGTGAATATGATTTGGTAGCACATGAGTATAGCTTAGATTAGGTAGAAAATTTATGCAGATAATCCATGGAAAGATCTTTCTTTAAATGTAGGTGATCATGTTTTTCTTAAATTATCTCCATGGAAAAAAAATTATGCATTTTAGTAAAAATGGGAAGTTAAGTATACGATCCATTGGACTGTATGCAATTCTATAGAAAGTTGGATCATTTTCCTACTAAGTGGACTTACCTCCAAGTTTTTCTCAGGTAAATGATGTATTTCATGTTTCATTATTAAGAAATTATGTACCATATGCATCTCATACTTTGATACCTAAAATATTTCAATTGGAAGAGAACCTTTATTATGATGAATAACCTATTCAGATTCTTGGCCATATAGATCAAGTATTTTGGAATAAGGTAATTCATTAATTTAAGGTTTTTTGGAAAAACAAAATGGTTGAAGAAGCAATATGAAAATATAAAAATGCTAGGAGGGAAAGATATCTCCACTTTTTTAAGTAATGATTGAAATTGTGAGGAAGTAATTTCCAAAAGGGGGGGAGAATGTAACAACCCATGTAATATTAATATAAATAGTTTTTAGATATTCATCAGTTATAAAATTATATACACTATAAGAATATTAGGTAATTTTTCAATCAATAGTAAAAAAGATTTATTTCTAGCCAAATTTGGTTTTTAGGCATTATATGGTTTTATTTTAAAAGGTTGATTTCCAAATTATATAATTTGAGTTTGAAAAAGATTAATTTCATTTTTGAATTAACTGTGTTAAAATTATATTAGGATAAATTTCTGATAATTTTCTAAAAAGTTTGATTTTTTAATGAAGAGTGAAAAATAATGATTTTTATTGAAAACTATATTTTATTTTAAAGTATTTAAAAACTAAAACTATATTTTAGATTAGTTTTAAAATTTTATTAGTTCTTTTTGATTAAAAAAATCAAATTATATTTTTTAGAATGAATTTTATACTTGAATTTGGTATAAAAACATTTGTATACTTAAAAATAAATTTTTCTAAAAAATTGTTTTTCATCAAATTTTGTAGGTTAAATATTAAATTAAAATATACCACTTATTTGAATAAAATCATGAAAAATTAATTTCATATTTGGAATCAATATTTCTAAATTTGGTAAATATTTCCCTTTTATTTTTTTCATTATTAATAGTAACCTTAGTAAATTTTTTTCACCTCGATAAGGGTAAATTGGGTAATTAAGCTTAAAAAATATGATAAGGACTAAAAAGTGACCCTAACACTTGCCTTTATTTCATTGAATAATAATATTTCATCCATATAATACAAACTTCAAAAATGGGTTAATTTCTTTCCACTTTCCTTTGATTATAACATTTATATTTTTTATTCAAATATAAATTCAAAAATGTCACTCTTTTCCTTAAAATTAAATTTTTATTTCATGAACACTTTTAAGGGGTAAGTGAGAACCCTAGAAAAAATATATTAAACAATATAATAAATCACCAATCTGTTCCATAAAAATTTGAAGGAGGTATAATTCTTCATCCTATAGAGAATCCAATCTTAGATGTTGTCTCCATGTCTTGATTACCTTGATGAGGTCATCAAAATTCTAGGTCATATTTTCTCAAGTTTGAATGTACTCCTCCAAATCTATTTTCCCCTCATTGATTCTATGTTTCAATATCTGATCCTAGATTTTTATTCAAATTTTTTTCTCATTATTGAGATCAACTCTAAGATTTATCTCAAACATCCTATCAGCCTCCTCTTTTAGAACATTAAAATTGAAGGAATCCTCTAATATTTCTTCAATATAATGTAATATAAGTGAAAAGTCTTTTCTTTGTTAAACTTCTCCCTTCCAAGTTCCTCTCAGATTCCCTTTATTAACTCCCTTTCCAACAATGGTTCTTCTTCCACCTTCTTATCAGCTTGATCCTCCTCAGTCCCATCACTGGGAGTTGGAACTTGCTCGCCCAGATATACAATATTCTATAGAACACATTTTTCAAGTGTTTATGTAATCATAAATGCCTCTATATTGGTTCTATTTGGATTTCTAGATGATTTGGTGACCATGGGTTTTGGTAGATTTGAATAGTCCTTACATTGCTTTGTTTTTTCCCTTTATTACCTGGAAAATTTTCAAAAATATATTTACCATGTTTCTCATTCCTTGATCCAGACCCAACTATCATTATCACATGGGGATACTATTCATAGTCCAATGTTGTTTGGGATTCATTTTCTTTGTCACTCAGCTCAAAATCCTCATGGCTCCTTGCCTTGATCTACTTTTTTTTCAATATTGGAATGAATGTTTTCCACCCTTCAGGATCTACATCCTCCTCCTTATTTCCATTCAAAAATGTGAAGTATTTTTTAAGCTGAATCGATCTTGAGGGATTATAATTTGATCCTATATTAATATTATGAGATGCATGAAATGAAGAAAGCTTTCATGAATCAGAGTGTGTCAAATTTCAATTGACCCTGGTTCAAGAGGTTGCGTACCAGCCAGCACCATCGACCTCCTACCCTTTTCCCAAACCTCCAACCTTAATATTATCTGCAAAAGAAGGATATATAGTGTAAGATATTGATCCAGTCTCTCCCAAGACCTACACTTGCAACATGTAACCAACCAAATCACGCATCAAACTGGAAAATATGTATGTGGCCCTCAGATCAAGATTCAAATACCTCTCCCCTTTTTAAAGAAATATATCTTTCTTCAATACCTAAGTGGCCAACTAGGAGGTCCATATAAAGGTCTGTATCGATCATATGGAGAGTGATAGGATCTTTCACCCCATGTTGATTCTTGATCCCATGCTAGAATTTTTTAATTGAGTGTCCGAGATGCTTACACAAAGATCATAAATTCACCCAAGTCATGAAGAAAACTGATTTTTTGTAACAAAACTCTTCCCCAACCACAATCCAAACACACTCCACTAGATCTTTTAAGATATCAAATTCAATGCATATATGAGGGGTAATATAGTGAAAAATAGAGTTTTTTTACTATCAAAACACAAAAAATGTCTAACTATATTTCCTAACATATGAATAATAATAGGATTTTGGAAAGGAAGTTCCAATTCTAGAAAACTTACCCACAACGCCATGGTCAGAGCATCATGTTTCATGTGAAAATAATAAGACCATATGAATAGGTAGAAATGGGAACCACTATAGATATGAGTAGCTCTAGACAAACCCAGGATCAAATCATCCACCGATGCAAAATGAATCCTGAATTTCCTCTTGTCGAGAAGGCCATCAGTCACCCATTCCTTTCATCCCTAATATCTGAACCCAAGCCTGTCGAATGAGTAAACTAAAGTATGGTACGGTATTAATTGAGCCACAAGGTTAGATTTAGGAGGGATAGTGTTTCTTTGAACTCTAAGGTCAAAAGTGAAAGTTGAGGAAATCCATCAAAAAAATCAATAACATTAGGTTTGAGCACAATATCAAGGAATGAGGGAAGAAATCCATATTATAGAAAGTAATAAAATAATGAAGTTTATCCCCCTAGAAGATGAAGCTAATCCCTCACCCTCTGGTTGGGGAGGGGATAAATCTATATCCATCTCTACCTAAGTTATAAGACCTATCCCAGGATGATGAGAATGAGAGTTTTGGTTCCTACAGAGTACCCCTCCCTTCACTTCCCAAAAACTGTCACTCTCTTGATTTTAATATCTATGAAATTTTGTGGTAGGGATGAAAACAACTTATGTTTTAGTCTAAATGGTTATTTTAAAAATAAATTATTTTTTTATCATGGTAATTTATTTCTAATTTTTAGTTATGGAATAATTATCTTAATTTCTTATACAACATTGACAGGGTATTTATTTAATTAATATAAAATAAAATAAATAATTTTAAAAATATTAAAATTAATATAATTTGAGTGAATTATTATATTTTAAAAATTTATTAGATAAATATAACATGTTATAAAAGTGTGAAAGGATTATATTTTAATTCTTTTATTATCATGTTGTTTTTAAATTCAAATTAAATAACTAGTTCCAAAATTTACATTTATGATATTTTAAAATAAATAGTGTTTTATTAAATGATTTAAAATTCCTAAAAAACTTATATTTTTTACATTCAATGGTAAATGGTTGATCATATCAACCATATTCCATTTATGAGCCTTTTTTCATTTTATAGTGACTTTATTTACTTCTTTAGTGTAAAAAAATTTGATATTGTGCCAAGTGTCGAAAGGGTTAACGAGGGGTTAAAACTAAAATATAAAGATAAAAACATCACATAAGCTTGTCCAATTTTTATTTCATGAGATTATTTTGACCCATAATAATACTATATTCTAATTATATTATTTTTAATCCTTTTTCCATGAAACTGAATTTATATTAATTTAATATTTTAATTAATTTCAAGAGTGTCCCTCTCCTTACTTATAAAATGAAACCTCCTATACTCTTTTCATAACACTTAAAAATCATTTTGTTTCATCCAATACCTACCCAAATACCTTAATTAAATCCCTCCACACATCCTAGGGTCCTTGTTTTGATAAAAAAAATAACATAGAAAAGATTTTTTGTAAACCTCAAGTGGTTGTCCAAAGAAGAGGTCTAATTCTTATCTAAGTGTTTTCATTTTATTTATCCTTTTACCTATTTCAAATAATTTTCAAACATTATAAAATAAAAACAATAGTATATTTAATATACTTATATGTTTTTTTGTTGATGAAATAACCTATATCCATATCCTTTTCCATCACATGGGAAATGAAACCATCATTCATGTGTATGGAGGACTACCGCCTCACGAACTGATATAATTCATTTTTCATCACCACCTATAATGGATATTTATGATGATAGATTTAATTTATATATATGATAAATATTTATCAATATGTAAAATAATATATCATATATTTTCTTATCATTTCATTAATTGAAAAATGATAACGTTTCTCATGCATATATGCGGAATAGCATCATCACAAAGTGATGTGATTCATTTTTCATCACTACATAACATGGAAGGTGTATATAAGTTTTTTTAAATAAATAATATGGTATTTATGATATAATTATAATTTTGGAAATATAATTACCTTATTTACATAATTATAATTGAAAAATGGAAATGTTACTCATGCATACGTATAACCTACTGTCTCCATGATGGTAACGTAGTTCATTTTCTATGATCATCCTTCATGGTTGGTTTTAAAAGTATAATTGATATATAAAAAATGATTATTATTTCATGATTATTATTCTATATATTTTATAATAATGACCTCTTTGACCATGGTCGACCTACCAAATCCATTTTGTACATATGAGTTGAATATCATCAAAAAGAATGATGTTAACATAATTGATTAAGTAATTGACTATAGCATGGTATTAACTAGAATAAAGGGAATAATTAAATTTAAAAGGGTTATTAAGTAAGTAAATAATTAACATAAGGTTATTATTTATGATGATAAATAACATATGTGATGATTCGCACTCGAGGTAAGGGACACTTTACTATAAAATCTTCTTTTAAAATGTTTTAAAGATTTATTTTCTAAATATTTTTCATCCATATCCATATTCTTAAAATTATTTTATGAATGTATTTATATAAATGAATTATAAATGAAATTTTATGTCACTTTTTACTTTCTTTTAAATTTTTTCAAAAGAAATATTTTATATGTTTTATATATAATTTTTTGATAGAAAGACTAAAGGAATGTTCTACTTTAAAATATACAATGTCAACAGTTTTTTCCACCACCATAATCATTATTTGATTGTCAGTTTCCTTTACAATCTTCCATGTTTTATTCAAATAAAAAATCTCATTTTCTTTTGTTATGGGTATTTTCAAAAAGAGATTTAAATAGAATGGATATTTCAATATCTGAAAATGTTTTCTTATGGGTAAAAATAATGTTTTTATGATGCAAGATTCATATATTATGATTATGTTATAGTTATTTGGAATTATTTATGATGATTGGTGGTTAAATTATAAACCAAGTATGGATGGTCTCATTATAGCACTCCAATGCATTGGGTGAAGGGATGGAGTTAACCAATTATTTTTCTATTAATAGACTACTGGAATTTTCCATTATGGTTATTCCATTTATAACCATGAACGTTATTCTATTTTTTAACCATGAAGGTCATTCCATTTGTTAACCATGAAGGTTATACCATTTATAAGAGTGGTTTTAAGAGTGATATGGAAAGGATTCATCAAGTTAACCATATGATTTATATATTCTTGTTATGGGTCTTTATATAGATATTATGATTTTAAAAAAAGGTAATAAATGAGATTATTTTTAAAGTAAAGTATATTATACTTCTTAAGGGTCAAATGTATAACTATTGAAAAAGTTTTTATGATTTTTTCATGATTGGATATAAACCTTTCTAAGTTTTATTTTCCATTTAAAATTTTTTATAAATTTTTTTATGAAAGGATTTGGGTAGAGAATTTGATTTATTGGGTAAGAAAATGTTTATTTTTAATCCCAAAGTTTATTTTGAAAAAGACAAAATTTTATAATTATTTATGGACTAATAGTTTCTTTCTTTCTTTTATATATCCCTTACTAAGATTATTTTGTTCATACCATGTTTTAAAATGTTTTTAATAGGGTTTTAAGGATGTTTAGGGATAATTATGATGTCAAGATTAAAATTATTAAGATGTTTCATGAAAAGAAAACTTGTTATATCTAAAAAGTTTTATTTAGATGGAAGATAGATACTAAGTGGAAGTTCCCACTTTGTGATGTCATATTTATTTTATATAATTGTGATGAACAAATTATCAAAAAATATAAATTATAAAGATCCTAAAATGTAAGGGAATGAATTCTTGGCTTAAATATCAAGATTATGTAATTTATTAATACTGGGTCTATACACCTCTTCTCTGGTCTGAAGCTGGTGGTAGCCTGACTGTAATTCAATCTTGGTGAACCATTGATCTTCCTGAAACTAATCAAACAAGTCATTTATCCTTATAAATGGGTATTGATTCTTCATGGTCACCCACTTCAAATTCCTATAGTCTACACAGAACTAAAGACTACCATTTTTCTTCATTGAGAACAATATTGAATCACCCCAAGGATATGTTCTTGTTCTGATAAAACCTTTCACCTCTAAATCTTCAAGTTACACCTTAGGTTTCTTTAAATCAGTCATCATCATAAAATATGGGGGATTTGATATAGGTTTCACTCCTAACATGAATTCAGTCAAAAAGTCAATTCATCTCTTGGGAGGAAGGCCTGAAAATTCATCTGAAAACACATCATGATAAAGGTACACTGCTATAGGAAGATAATAGGAGGCTAATTTTATCTATACCATGAGATAAAATCCTACTACATTCACTATAATAGCTCTTGTCTTTCTCAGGTTCACTCCCATTTTTCCTGCTCTAACATCCCATTCACTAGTCATAATGAAATTCTCCCCCTTGAGTATAGTAAAGGATACACCTATCCTATATTAGTCAATGTGTTCCTAATAACTAATAAAAAAATCCATATTTAAGATCACATTGAAGTTATTCATTTCAATCCAAATCATTTTTTCTAAAAAAATCAAGAAGAGACACTTTTAAGGGGGTGCAGTGGGAACCCTCACAAATATCACATGATACAAAAACATCATAAAAGTAATATAAAATTCGAAAATTCAGAAAAGTAAAAGCTTTACTACTAACTAGATCAATAACTAAGGCCCTATCTTTATAGCATGTAGTTAACCTAGTTTACCAAAGTCTATGGGGTCTGAAGATGTTGTTGAGTACCCCAGCCAAACCCTTGGGTCATAGCCTTTGTCTTTTTTGCACTCATGTGAAAACCTATTTGTAACACCTACACATGGAACTACTAAAGATTCCCCATATTTCTGCACTAATGATGCTTGATCTGATACCTTGGGAAAAAATTAGGATAATTCCCACTTTTTCTATAGTTAGAACACTAAGGACATCCTTCTCCCATAGTAGGTGCTGAAGAACACCTACTCTGATCTAGCTATTCTCCTCTACTCTGGCACGAATCCTCTATAATCCTCTTCCTACTACTGGAAGTATAACTATTAATTGTGATTAATGTTGAAATAAGACCCATAAATATTTCCTCCAGACCCTTCTCAATTGCTAGGGCCTTGTGAAGAACCTCCATATATGTCATCAAGTCGAAGACCTGAACTGATTCCTCAACTCTGGTCGGAGTTCGATATTGAACTTCCTAACCTTATACACCTCAATCTGAACCAATATAGAAGCAAAGTGAAGTAACTTTTTGAAAGGTTTCTAATAAGAAGACATTTTCATTGATCCCTACTTAAGCTCCATAAACTCTTGATCATGGTATAGCTTTAGCATACTTGTAAATAAATCTTTATGAAAAGGTATTTCAAGTTTGTTTAATTAAAACCTTTACATATCTCGACCTGATTCATAACACACTACAACCTCCTAGCAGGTTCTTGAAGCATGGAGGTAACCAACTTCACTCAACGATCATCTGGAGTCTCTACTATATCAAATATTCCCTCAATAATTCTAATCTAGTCCTCAAAATCCTGAGGACCTCTAGTGACCTGAAAGGATGAAGGGTATTAGAGCTAAAATTCCCAAGCATAATCGACCATATTCTTGGAAACTCATATGCCTTGAATAAGCACTAAGTGGAAGACTCGTGTTTAAAGTTTATTTTCTTACTGAACCACTACAGTGCATATGAGAGCATTATCTTTCATGACTTGTGGTAAAATTGGTATTTATTCCCATATGAGACCATCATGTCCCAATTCTATAAGTGGTTCAATCAAATATCTAAGAGGAAAAATTATCTAAATTCCAAATGAAAGATTAGAAAGCCTATATAACATTTTTTTAAGGTAAAAACTTGAGAAATTTATAGGCACAACATGGGATTTTATTGGAAGACTAGTCCTAGAAGACTACCCATAACCATAAGGTATAACCTTCCCAGTCATACCCAAGGCACAATACTGGTCCTCCATACTTTCACGTTAGTCATAATCATATATATAACACAATAGAAATCTCTAGTTTAACTAACTATTTCCAAATAGATATATCACAACATCATAGAATACAGATATATCGCTCAAAAATTATCACAAATAAAGGCATCTACTAAATATACTAATATTAGGTTTTCCTCCTGCCATGTTTCAGTTTCACCTTCTTCCATATCATTTTTTCCATACGTGTCCCCCCTCCAATTAACCACGTCACCCCACTGCATATTATGTCAAATTTTCTCTGCCTCACTTTCTCACTGAGGTTATCGCGGGTCATGACCTATCCTACCCTCAAACCCCCGAATCCTTCAGCCTCCTACTCCCGGTCAACCTTCAGTTCACTGAAGTCCTCACGATTCTACTCCTCTCCTCCATGGGTGCTTTCTCATGATAGCCCTCATCTCCTCCAATGGTTCTCACGCCTCTAATTTCCAGTTCATCTTCGACCAGGTACTCCTCTATCAATACAATACCTAACCCTCCCACAAAACAGAGACTGTTACCTCCCGCCATTTTAGGGTTCCCGCTACAAGATCTTCCACAACTCCTAGAGTCCCTACCCCTCTGTTTACCAGCAAGGTCGGGTTAACGGTAGGAGTCGTGTGTGCCCGGCTTCGACATATCCTTTTCCTACGACCCCATCCAACATATCATTTTCTTACATTTATCCCCGCTCTCAAGTTCCTTTCTCTAGATCTAGGGTTCCCGCTACCGTCGTTGGCTCCCTGTACCTCCTAAACTACCCTTAGCCCCTCAAGTTTCTCCGCCTTCACCGTCACCTACTCTTCCTCTGCCTGTTCCATGTTTGGCTCCTACGGCTCCTCTTCATACGACTCATCAGTATCCAGCTCCTATACCTCCTCTGATTCTACAGCAGCGACCACGAATCGCAATTGATTTCAATATTCAAAGAAGCTGTTGTTGGATCAGCTCGGTAACCAATTTCTCAATCATTGATATTTTCATCGGATTTCATCTTCATGCTATGTTTCAGTTTGGAAATCATCATCAACACTCAAATGAATGTCTCCATATTCCGGCTTGGTCAACACCACCTTCATCATCATAAAAGGTAGCTTCAGTGATTCGCAACTCTGGTTGCAGACGAAATCAAATCATTCACATAACTTTGTCTTAGTCTATTATCATATTTCATGATTCTCTTACCGAACTGGTTTTAATATCTATTTCCTTTTCAATAGAGACTACCATGATCCGTTGTCGATCTTCTCTCAGAAGATGCAGCTAGCCTCCGCCCCTCTTCATTCTGGTTTTATGTTTAAATTCATACTTTCATTTTTATTATTTCATTACAATATATCTTCTCTTAAATTTCAAAAATTGAAACAACTATTTTAGTTGGTAAGATGATATTTATTCACCTATTCATTTTTTAGTGTTCAGAAATTTATTCACCTATTCATTTTTTATTAACTAATTATTCATTTGGTTTTTATATATGGTTAAGGACTCATCAATTTTATATTTTGTAGAACTTAAGGGTTTAATGATGCAGCAATAATCATGCGCTTCTAGAGTTTGACTTGACAGCACATGAATTTGACTTCAATGTGTTCAAATTTTTGATTACTGAAAAGCATGTAAAGTATGAAGTTTTTGAAGGTAATATCACTAACTTTGATAAATTCTTATACTATAATAATGATTTTAATGAGTCTATTGTTTAGTGGGGATTAAAGTTTTTGTTGCAGGTTGTTGTGGTCCATAAAAAAATGAACTGATTATTGGTGACTATGTGTCTTATACAGCTTTTAATCAATTCTTCTTCAAAATGACTGCCTTGTAGGTTAAATTTTGATATGTACTTATATAGTAATATTTTATTATACTATTTATATTTTGATTTATTTTAGTATACTTGATACCCATATGTCTAAAAAATCATTTATGTTTCCATGTTTTCAAAACCTAATATACTATGTTACAATGGATATTTCAACTTGCATGATTCATTGATTTTATTGCCTTTTCTTATTTTAAATGTCTATTACTTCATGTTTACTATTTTAATTTGTTGAGAATAAATTTTAATTCCTCTTCATATATAATTTATTGTTACAACTACATTGATGAAGTCTGAGAACAGTGGGAAGACATGTTTTAGAGATCTTTGGAGGAGATGAGGTAGATTTTGAACATTGCTTCTATTTTGAGACTACAAGAGTAGGGAGTTTAGTATGTATTGTTTTTTAATTCCTTTTGAGTTATAATCAGATACATGTTGATGTATATTCAAGTAGTGATTACTTAGGGGTTGAGGTAGTTGGGACCTCCTATATTATTTGAAACTACAAATTTCTATTTCTTTGCAGCTCACAAATACAGATCGGGATTTCCCTGTTGCACAGAATCAACACGTTACCAAATGCATCACGCATACAGTAATATCATATGCATATCTACTCTGTCAAAATTTTATCCAATTTTCATCTTTTAATTTGACTCTATTCATACTAATTTCCCATAATGTTTTACAATCCATTTCCAATCCATATTATTTCCTAATTCAGTAATTAGGGAACTACTACATTTTGTCATCCAACATTTTTTTACAAAATTCTCTATTGAGAGAGAATAAACAGAAACTGATCTGCAATAGGTATGCTTAGCCACATGTTCTTTTCAACTCCTTATAAACCTTTTTTTATTATTCCTTATACTCTTCTTCCCCATATATTCATAGGTTGTGTTTTTAAGAATAGAATGTAAAGTGAAATTATTTTCTATTTATTATTTTCTAAACATTACTTAAGTGCTACAAGAAACCATATTACTGTCAAACAACATCCATCAATGTTGGTCCAATGCAAGAACAAATAAAAGAACTATTGGGATCATATAATTAACATAGTATGATGTAGATAGTCTGAATCTGAAGGGAACATCAATGCTGTTAAAAATTTTAGTTACTGTCAGATTTTAAAACCGCATTTCAAGTTTACCTGTATGTGAGAACATTAATTTATTTTTTCATGTTTTAAAAAAATAAAATACTATGTTACAATGGCTATTTCAAATTTCATGTTTCATTGATTTCATTTCCTTTTCTTATTTTAAATTTTTGTTACATTATGTTTAATCTATTGAGAATAAATTTTAATTCTTGTTCGTATATAATTTATGATTACTACTACAGAGATGATTTCTGAGAACAGTGGGAAGACATGTTTCATTATATTGAGAACAACATCACATTTTTTTTGAATGATGCAGAAAAAAATTATTTGAAATAATATTGAATAGTCCCATGCTTTTGGTAACAAATGACATTTAATTATGTTAATATTTTCGTGTTGATGTAGTGCATTTTGTCTTTAGGTGTTTCATAGTTGTCATTATGTTTGGAAACTGACTTCTCTTTTAGTAAGGGTGGATCTTCAGGGAATTATGGGGTTTCCAACTATAATGTACTAGAAAATATGAAACTTCTCCTAGAAAATTTTTGTTGTCGAGGAATGTATTTCAGGGGAACCTACTCTCTTGGATACATTTCCATCCCCACTCACCTGTCTATATTGTTCTAAAAACATGTCATTGAATTTCTTGGATGTATCATTCCCTGTAGATTTTTTTACTTTATCTCCTCTCAATACAGGTGCTCAATGTATACAAGGATGTTTCAATCTTGAAATGATATCCTTAAATAATAAGGTCTACATGTATCCCTTCCTTTATATACATATATTGTTGACTGTGTCAGACGATCTTGAAGTTGAAGATTCAGTAAAAACGTACAATGTGATTATCTTTTCTATTTTCTACTATTTTAATGGTCTTTATATTTAATATATTCAATATAATCAATTTTAATGCTAGGTTTTGATCCTGTATACTAGGGTAAAAGGTTAAGTAACACTAGATTTGGAGGAATAAACCATCGTGGAAGGTAAAATGTGAATATCATTTAAAAATCTATAGTTTTTGTTACCTCTCACACCCTTCTTTACAAAATTAAATGATTTTGTGAAAATATTTTGTAATATTTTTTTGGTTTCAAGAATATATCCAATATGTTCAAATTCACATGTACATTGTTCATGTTTCAATGTTCATTAATATTAATTCTTCTTTGAATTGTATGTTACTTCATATATATTATTTCTCGATGGTAAAAATAAATTTGTATTTTTTCACATAAAATTGATGTTTACTACTATTGTGATGATGTCTTAGAAACTTATACAACTATTAGTTATAATTTTAATAGTTTGTTAATTCATTTATAGGTTATTTGTTTTGATAAAAATTTAGAATGCACACATATGATATGATCATTACAACTACTATATAATGAGATTGGGTGATAAATCATTAGTAAACATTACCAGTGTTGGGATGGTCTTGGTCCAACATACTAGGTCACATGGTAGAGTTAGACTTCATTTTTAGATAAATACCAATCATGGAAATAGAATTAGCAACACATTTTGGAGGTGTGGATCATTAAAAATTAGTTTCAACACTGACATTGGATTAGTTTACCTATATGGGTGTGTTTGTTATCATTATACATCATATAGGAAGATTTCCCAACACCATTACACTTAATTTTGTTTTATTATGTAGATGTACTTTTGTGAAAACATGGTACATTAAACCAAATAGAACCTTATGTTAACAAACAAACCCCAATATTATTAAATCCAATTAATGATAAATATATGTAAACACACTATTAAAATACAGTGTTCTATGTTCCATATTACATGTATGGGTATGTTTTTTATCAATTTTCAGTATATGAGAAGATTTTCCAAAATTATTTCACTTAATTTTTATTATTATTTATAGGTAAATCTATGAAAACATATCACATGAAACCAAATAGAACCTTATGTTAACAGAATCACCCCAATGTTATAAAATCCAATCAATAAAAAATATTGGTGAATTGGCAGTTAAAATAAAGTGTTTTTTTGTTATAGATTACCTATATGGGTGTTTCATTATCAATTTCTAGCATATAGACAGATTTTCCAAAACTATTTCAGTTAATTTTTTTATTCTATATACGTAATTCTATGAAAACATGGTGCATGAAAACAAACATAACCATATGGGAAAATTATATACATTAATACAGATAATCCATGTTCTGATGTAATGTCAATATCTAGTAGTTTAGTTTTCCCACATTATGATATCTCAAATTTTTCTCCAGTTGAATAGAATTACCATTCTAGGATTTTTCACTATTTTTTAGTAATTTTTTTCCCAAATTATGAGTTTTCAAGTTTGTTTCCATTAAAACATATTTCTGCATGTTGATATTTCTTGTTCACTTTGAATAAGCTTCCCTTGGATGGGATGAAATCCTGGTAATGTTCGAGGTGAAAATTAATAATATGAAATGCACCAAACATTTTGTTGCATTTATATTTCCATTGAAGTCTCCATTTGTTAACAAATCATTATCTAATGAATCATCCTTTTTATCTTAATTGAACACACCATTAACTTCATTTCCTTAATATCACTTTTTTCATTTTCAGATTACAACACTCCTGCAGTGAAGGTCTTGAACTGGGAGCTGGTCATGAAGACTCATACAAAGTGTCAGTGATTCAAATACATGGCCGAAGTGTATAGTAGCGACCACCACACTGATGCTACCTTTTTATGCTCATTTAATGCTTTGTATTACATTTGTATTAATTATTTTGATTGTTTCTGTGAGTGAAAAAACTAAATAGGTGAGCATTGATGTATTCATTTCATTGGATTAGAAAAATAGATAGTGGATTTATCTTACTAAAAGGTAACATGTTTAAGAGTGTTGGTGGAATAGAGTCTTTACTATAGTAATTTCTTGTGTTAGTGATATATTTTAGTCCAGTTGTGGTTTAGTTCATAGAATGTTGATTCAAAATAAGTAGTTTGGAATGTTTTTTCTTTCAAATAGAGATAGATTACTTTATTTACATTCTTTTTTTCAAATGTTTTTCTTTACTTTATGAAATCTTATTTCAATATTGAGATGTTTTCTATAGAAAAATATATGTTTGCTGAGTTTTCAGTAAACTATTTGAATGTTATACTGATAATCCACCTCCACATGTGTATCCTCCTCATCGGCCTCCACCTCCTCCTCTACATTAGCCTTAGACTCTACCTCTACCTCCACCTCTGTAAGTTTATCATATTTTAAGTAATTTTCATTATTAACTACTCAAACTATTAAAACACTATTGAATCTTAAATTTGAATTATAGCGTCGTGCGTATGCACGGGAGACATACTAGTTATGTATATATATGACATGTGATTCTATGTGCCTACTCATGATTCATTAATTCACCCAAATCTAATTAAACTGTAACAATAATCCCATCGTTGGTAAGCCATAGGTCCATTACACATGAGTTGGCCAGGAACATGGAAACTCTACTACCTGAGTACCACACAACCTATCTCCTTTCTACCATAACCTGATAAAATAAGAGAAAGGAAAACTTAGGCTTTTGATGCCATTTTGTAATACCCTGGCCTGAATCATTAGGTTCGAACCAGAGTGCCACATAGCCTTATGTGTTCCTCCCCTTATGCAATAGGTTTCTAACTAACGGCGAGGCTTTGAATGCCAATATTCGGAAGATTATACCCTCAGTATCAATAAATACAATTATAAATAAAAAATTATAATAAAACAGTATAATAAATAAATAATTCTATAATAGATTTCATTCCAAGTATCTCAAGTCATATAGAATAATAACCATGTACCCCCAAGGAAGTATTTTAAACAAGAGTATGATCAAGATAGGTAAGTAATTAAAATATTATGGAATCACTCTGAAGTCCTTCCTGGTATCTCATCTGATCTCTATGAATCATCTCTTTAGGTCTCTATCATTGGGCATTTTCTCTTCTCTGAGTCCTTGATCATGAAGACAACACATTCATCAAAATGATCGTGCAGAGTGTGGGTATAAACCTAATAGGATGCCACCAATGTGTCCTTAATATGAGTGAACATGCATAAGAAGTGTATTCCATGATAACAGATAAATTTACAAGAAAAAAATAATAAATAATCATGTGTTGAATGGTTATGTAATAACCAAGCCTCTATAAACCCCAGTTTCACCTGCTTTGGATCTATGTCGGAAATGTAGTAATAATGGAAGTTGTTAACTACGTCCAACCAAAAGGTCACAATATATCTCTCAAAATCTACAAGGCTAATGGATGTCAACAACCACAAGGATAATTAATCTCTACAACCAAATGGATAATGAGTCTTGAGTCAAGCCACAAGACCATCAAGTCATGACTCTCTCACAAGTCAGACCATAAGGTCATCATACCCCATTTTTACCTTGAGTCGGGCTACATGGTCTTCGTATCCCAATACTACCCTGGGTCAAGCCTCAAGGTCATCATACACCTTCCATGTGTCCCAGTATACCATCATCATTATAATATATCAACATACTCCCCCTCTAAGGGATAACCAAGCCACGACAATCCACCTTCCATTTGATACCAAAAGAAAAACTCCAAAGGACATTCATAACACATAGTAGGGAATAACATGCATAAGAACAACATGAAAAATAAATCATGGACATCATTATCCACACACACACACATGTGATCAAATATTAAACATGGTCTCATGGGATATACTCACACACATGCGATCAAGCTCAAGCATGGTCTAAAGTATAGAAGCACACAATTTCATATCATAGTAACAATCATATACATGACCTCAACATGGAAAGGAACATCTTAATTCAAGTGTGTTGGTGTCAAAATATAGGTTATCCAAGAGTGACATCACCCAAACCACATTTTCACACCAACCGGAACAACTTGAACACCAATAAATTCCTAGAAACGATTATAACATAGCATAACATGGGTTCTAGAGTGAGGAAAATAATATAGAATATACCAAAGGGTATAACTAATAGTTACCCGGTGTTTAACTCTATTAATGATATAATTCCAATCTAGTTGAATAAGAATAACCCCACTACTCCCAAAACAACATCCAAGAATGGAATTTTATCATTCTTCCAAGTCTAGTTCAGCAAGAATATGTCTCAATCTCCCAAGGCATGATCTTCTAGTAGAGTCAAGAAATCTCTAGGTCTATTAATAATGATGTTATTCAAGGAAGCGATCTTAATGAAAGAAAAAAGACCCAAACTCACTCAAGGTTCATCCCAAGAGCATCTGAATAAAAGTAATGATCAATAAGAGGAGCATGGACTAATTAATAGAGGGAGGAATCGAATTAAAATCCCATTTAATAACCCTCCTAAACATCACATGTATTTTCCTCTATGATATAATCCATTGTTTTTTAATCTATTTTAAATACTTTTACGACTACCACTACATCCATGGTTTCCTCAAACACACCAAGCCTAGACACCCAACATGGACACTCCCTATGGCATGTTACCAAACATTTGGTTGTTTTTACCTCACCAAATTCTCCACCATGGGTGTGGTGATGTAGTTATAGTTTTGGTTCATAGGATCTCCCCCAAAAATCCTAGAAAAAGGCCACACCTTATCCCTACCATTTTCTTTTATCATTTTACATGCACGGGATCAACACGGCATGCACCATGGTGTGGTGTTGGTCGTGTTGAACCAAGACATCTCCAAAACACTCAAGAGATACTTAGAATCTCATAAGTTCACACCTAAGAATTTATAAACCCAAAAACATAAAGGATAAGGTGGAAAAAAATATTGATATATTAGAAACAAAATTTTGAGTCTTTATAAGTAGTTATCACACAGCTAGCACGTGGTTTGACCTAACTATGCGACCCATGTGGGTTTCTTAAAAATAAAAAATTACCCTGATAACCTTGGTTTTTTTAACTCTAATATCCTAATAATTCCTCATTATCTTGAACCAACCTATCTTTGATTCTATACAAGGTTATCCCCTTGGTTTTTTAGTGTTTATCCTTAATTCTTGGTGGATCTATTTGAAGTATGTTCCGATTTTCACCTAATATATTCTCCTATTCCTAGATATTCTCTTGATATTTATTCTAATTATCTTATTTTAACCCTAATGGGTTGTGATTTATAGATATATACTTTGGGACTTGGGTAAGACCTTGGGATACATGTCTTTGAAGGGACCTAGGATTCACTATGCTATCTAAAGACCTAGGATTTCCTGGTATCGTAGACCCCATCTTGTTGGCCATTTGTGCATTATTAGTAGACATTATATGGATACTTGTGCTTTACTTACCCACTTATTGTAATATGCATTGATTTATTAGTCATTTCCCTTTATTTAATCAAACATGTTTTACTTCTATGTTCTTAAGTCTTGGGAAATGGATTTTTTTAAGGAAAACTGAAGGGATGTTTTATGAAAATTCCTTTTTATATGTATTGATTTATGAAACTGGTTTTTTTATCTAACATTAATGGTTTCATGGTGAAATAATTTTTTTATATTCATTTTCGTATCCTACTAGGTGTTTTCTTCAAACCCTTCATATTTCTTTAGGCATATGCATATTTGGATTTTCATGATACGAATAAAAGGGAAGGGATTCTTATAGCTTGATAACCTTCATAGTGGTTTGGGATAGTGGTGATATATGGTTACATGGAGACATATTTTTTTCTTGTCTTTGTTTTGTTTTTCAAGATTAGAATTTTGTATATATTTTTTTTGATGCATCATAGATGTATAGATTTTCTCTTATGTTGTTCTCTAATTTTTATATTTATTTTTTGATACATAAGGCATGTTTTGTAATATTTTCAGGGTGGAATCATTCCCAAGATTCTATTTGATTGATACCCATGTGCCTTTCTCTAACCCATGACAATCAAGAACATGATTTGAGCCTTGTGGCGGGCTAGGTTGGGTGATGTATCAGGTTTAACTAAGTGGGTTTGTTACAAAATGTATCAGAACCATTACCTAGCTGGAAGTGTGATGACACTATTTGGGTTTGGTTCATGGCCTAGTAAACTAGATCTATTTATTTTTAGGGATCAATGAGTAAATTAGAAGTAGGTAATTGATCACCACCATTCGTGATGCCACTTAAATTACCATGGGTAGTAGAGGTTTAATTTTTGTTTGATATTTTCTATAAGTTATGGTTTTATATGACCACATATGATCCTCATTAGCATGTTTTGGTTTCCTTGGTGGTTACTCAAGATTTTTAATGTAACAAAAAGAAGAATCAAGTTGTGAGGTCAACTTAAATGGATTACCAAACCATGGAGTGGTCAAACACTTGATTTTGGAAATGTTATGGTGGTTGTTGTATACTTGGAACGTGGTCTTTAACCATGTGTCTAGGTAAATCATGACTTCACATCACTTTTCTTTTTGTTACTAAGAACACATTATTCTTGGATTCCTTGAGTGACTCTCATTGACAAGAAAATAATCAAGGTGATTCCGGAGATATTTTTATATCAAGAATTAGTTTGATTAACAGTTATGATATTATTTTGTTTGTGCATGAGTATTATAACCAATTTATGTATAAAAAATAGATTTAATAAAAAATTATTTATTTTGAAAAGTGAAGATTTAGTGTTTTCTTATAAAATTATTCTTGGTTTCTAGCTCATATCTTTAGAAATTGTTATTTGATCATAAAAATATCGAAAAAAATGGATTTTCAACCAATTAATGATCATCATATAAGAAATTTACACCCTTGAGGCATGTTTTAAATAATGATTAAATGGTTTAAAATAAATAATTTTTTACTATAAAGTTGTAAATTGTGGGTTTTTGGTTTTAAGGAAAAACCTGTGATAGTTTTTGACATGTGATCTAGAATAGAAAATGGTTTTGAAAGTGAAATGAAAAATCCAAATAAGATTCCAAATTTTAAGATAATATTTTTTTATAACTAGAATGTTGTATTTTTTTGAAGAATTTAAAACTTGTATAATTTAATTAAATATGGAAATGAATATTGTTTAATGATTTTTCTTTAAATTTTATACATTTCATATTGTAATTGAGTATTTTTAAAATTATCCTCTTTTGAATTTTTTTCTAAAGTAATAAAATATGTTTACTTATGAAATGGGTTTTCTGTATAAATCCTTTTCAATTGGTGTTTGGTGGTTTAAAAAAATTGAAATAGGTTTCTTCTCTTTAATTGGACTTGTTTTAAAACCTCTCTAAAAGTGTTTACTTTATTTGTTGATTTATATGTTTTCCCTGACCCTTTATTATGTCTAGGGGTACTTTTATGTGCTTTAAAGGACATGATTGGTTAGATTATTAATCTTTCATGTCTTGAGTAAGTATTCTAGATAGGTTATGAGTTTAAGTGAGATTATTTCCTCAATAGTGGTATTTTTTTCTTATCTTTAGTCTTTATTAGGATCTGAGTTGAGTTTCTAGTGTTATATTATCTCTCAATGTTCTTTTGTAGCCTAACTAGAGACCTGTATAAGTTCATTTGGGTAGTCAAGTCAATAAGAATCGGTTTTCTCATATTCCTAATGTTCCTCAAGGGGAATTTAATTTTGGTTTTTTATCCTTCTAGGATCTCACTCTATAGTTTTGGAGTGGTTGTAGTTTTGGGATAGCCTAGTTTAGGCGTGATCTTTGATATCTTCTTTTGGATACTCTATTGGGAGCAGTGGACATCTCAAGTTTCTTCATGCCTCGTTACTTCATTTCACTATGTGATTCTTGTTTTTAGGGATATATTTTTGGAAAAATCTATTCCATGGGTTTTGGATTATCATTCTGAACATGATAATCCTTGGGTGTGTGCATGGGTGACCGAGTTGGGTTTGGAAACTAGACAAGATAAGGAATCCATCAAAGATATGTGTGTTTTTGTTTGTACCATGTAATCCACCTGGTTGAATCCTCTAAACCTGAGTTAACATGAGTGATGTCTCATGAACCAAGACTATATCCATGTCATTACTTCTTTATGCATGTCTTTGTTTAAACCATCTCTTAGTTATGAGAGATGTGGTGGATCTGATGTTCTAGCTTGTGCCTTCCTAATGATCATTGAGGTGGTTTGACCCAATGATCTTTTGAACATTTCATGGGTATGGTTTCTTTTTATAGACTTGATCTAGTTACCTATTAGTTGGATACATCATGTGTGATAAAGTTGGTTAACCTTGATTATGGATAGAGATATTTGAGGTTTCCTTTAAATAAAATGTGAAACCTCAGTTATCTTGTTGATACTCTCTCATAATGATAAAGTTTCTCATTTTCACACGATTTTTGATTAAATTTAAATGGTGTAGAGACCCATATTAGGTCTTTGTTCTCCTTATATCTTGATCGCACCGCAATTCACTATTTCATTTTCACCCTTACACCACTGTGCTAAACTAGTTTTGTACTGAAAATTATAAAAATAATAAATAATTTTACTTCATCTTTGATTAAATTATTTTTTTACCACTGTTAAAAATTGAAATGTTACTTTTTTGATAATTACATTGTAGGTGGGGGTGATTTTAAGGGACCATGAAAAAGTTCAAGAAAAATGGCCTAAACTGCACAGGATCTAAGCACACTAGTGAACTCAAATGCACACTTCTACTACAGTGTGAATACAAATTTCCATCGATTTTATGGACTGGTCAAAAATTTAATGGGATAAATTTTATATGAAGACAGCCAATCTCCATTCATCCATTAAGGGGCCCATATGAACTGATCTGTCCAGGGGATCGAATCCGCTCAAAGTCAGAAAGTGGGTTATGTATTTCATCCATATCTCTAATTGTTTTTATAAAAATGGTGCCAAATTTTCGGTGGGGCTGCAAATTTGTAGTTTTTTCAAAAGTGATATAATACTTTCTAGCCCTCTAAAATCATGGGTTAAGTGGTTTCTTGAAATCAGGGTGCCCAAAACCACCTTCCACATTTCCTATAAATTGGAACCTTTGGATCCCTATTTGTAAGTTAGACCAAGAGAGTGAAGTGATGAAAAATTGAAGTTCTAGAGGATTCCTTTAATCCCTTTGGAGGTTATGTATCTCTCTATCTTCGTTGGGAGATCTGAAATGAAGAAGGAGATCCACCTGAGCTTCCTCCTCCTCTCAATGTCGGGCTAAATGGTGGGTGTTCATTGTGAGGGATCTACATGCATTTCAAGGGAGTTATGATGAATATATTATCTAATTATTTTGGGTAATTTGGGTGTTAAAACATTTTATTCCATGTATCTTACATTATTTCATATTTGAATGCTTGTTTTGATGCATCTAATTGATCGGTGTGAGGTTTTGAGTGCGTGACTTGTGTTTTTCTGATTTGAAAACACAAGAATCCTTTTCTTACCCACTTTATTGATGTTTTAATCTGATTTGTAAGATCTTATTCCATACATATGTTCTGGACCTTGAAAATACGATTGTTATGTCGAGGTTTGGTTCTTCGATCATTGAAATAAAATCTTAGGAATTAATCGGGATTCCAATTAATTTCAACCAAAGAATTACTCCAAACCCTAATGAATCCCTAAGAAAAATGAACTTGAAATGTGTGTAATGAAATAAAAACTACCCATTTATCTCATGTTTTTTAAAATACACTTGTTCTTTCAACTTTTAAACTCTTTAAATTAAGTTATTTTCTTAAAAAAAAATTCAAAACCACCCCCTCTTTCAGTACTTCTCATAAAAAATACACACTCTAAACCTATCAACGCACCTGGAGAGATGTCCTAGGGTCTTTCATAGACTATAAAATCATCTTTAAATCATAATCATTTTGATGTTTCATGAAAACATGTTCAAATTTTGGCATCGTTGTTGGGGACCACTTAGGTTTTTAGTGCATTTTTTTATAAGATATTTGTAAATTTTGTGAATATGTATTTGTTTTATCGTCTAAATTTTAAAATATTTTTTTCTAATATATTTCATATGTAGATTATATGAATGACACGTTCAAATATGAGATATTTACCTCATTTATAACCTAAACTATAGATCATCCTACGTTAGTGACGTTGAGACACATAGGACAACCCTTTGAAGGAGGACACACCACAACTTGAGACTTTTCTAAACCCCTATTCTTCTAGAACCAAATTAGAAACTAAAATTAACATGTATAAAATGGATAAAAACAATATAACATTAAAATAACTATCCTCACTTGATGTTCATATCCAACCCAATTACATTCAAATACAAGGCGATGCACCCAATTATGAACTAAAATCCGATTTAATTCACTTATTACAGAAATTTCATGGACTCGTAGGAGAAGATCCACATAAGAACTTAAAATAATTTCATATTTTGTATTCTAAATTATACCTAAAAATGTGGATAAAGAATAAATAAATCTTAGGTCATTCCCTTTTTCATTAGAATACACTGAAAAATATTGTTTTTACTGTGTTAATTCATCCATTAGAGGTTGGGCGACCATGAAACGCCTTTTTCTTGAAAAATATTTCCCAACCTCTCAAACTGAAATAATAAGAAAAGAAATATGTGGTATAATATAATCATAAGGGGAAACACTTCATGAATACTAGGAAAGATTTAGGATACTTTGTTCAAGTTTCCCACACCACTAAATAAGTGATCAACTTTTAATATAATATTTTTATGCAGGTTTGATTCCTATTGATAGAAACATGATTGATGTTGTTGTAGGTGGTGTGATAGTTTATAAGACCCCAATTGCTGCAATAACCCTAATTGATAACATGTCACAGAACACTTAGAAATTTGGTTCAAGGTATAGTGTACCCATTTGAGGTGTCCATGAGGTGAATAGTAATGAATTCGAGAAGAATGTGGACACAAAGTTTGAACAGTTAAGTACCCTTCTTCAAAAACTCACTCTTTACCAAGGGAAATCTCAATATCATCCTCTCATACATTGTGATATCTACTCTTATGAGATCCATTATTCTAACCAATTCCCTCAACTGAGAGAAACATCTGAGAGTTGTGAAGTAATCTTTCCAATATGCCCTTATAACCAACCCTTTAGGAAAGAACCTTACTATACATCCAACCCTGAATGGAAAGACAACTAAGACTATAGGCAATGAGGGTATTCAAACCAACCTCAATAACCATGGAACCAACCTGGGTATAATAGTCAACCACCACCACCCATAAATACACAACCTTCACAAATTCCTTTCTAACAACCCCCTCCAAAACCCAAGCCTAGCCTAGAAGATATGATAAAACAAATGGATTCCAAAAATATCCAATTACAAAAAACCACCCAAGAATCCATATAAGACCTAAAAACTCAATTAGAACAAATTTACAACTCTATGGGGGAATTAAAATTCATGGGTCATCAGTTACATAACCCTTCAAAGTGGAACACAACTTAAAAGCCAAATCAATCCTCCATTAGAGTCATCCCCTCCTGAGGAAACCACTATCCCAACCACTGTAAACGGTCCAAATGAGGTAAAACCTTGTCCTGAGAGAAAACCTACCAAAGGAAATAGTGTGTCTATTGATAAGTCATCTAGACCAACCATTCATCTTCCATTTACCCAAAGTTCCACCCAACCAAGAAAACAAAAAAACTTAACTTGATAAATAAATCTTGGAAACTTTCAAAAAAGGTGTAGGTTAACATCCCCTTGATTGATGTTGTGAAAACAAATCCAAGATATTCCAAGTTTTTGAAGGAGATGTGTACACACCGAGGGTGACTTCAAGGTGATGAGAAGGTGAGCTTGGAGAGGAATGTCTCATCATTGATAGAGCCATCACTTCTCACCAAATGTAATTATCCAGAAACATTCTCGATTCCATGCACCATAAGGGATTATTCATTTTCCAATGTTATAATTGATTTGGGTGTTTCTATAAATGTGATGCCTCACTCGATTTAATATTCATTAAAGGTCGGGAAACTGAATCCCGCTGTAATTTTTGTGCAATTGGAAAACCAGAGTACAACACACCCCACTGGTGTGTTAGAGGATGTTCTTATGAGGGTAAACAATTTAATTTTTCCTACTAGTTTTTATGAGATAAAAATGGAAGATGATAGGATGAATGGACATGACCCAATAATGTTGGGTATTCCTTTCTTAAAAATCTCCAAAACCATAATTAATGTCCACAATGGTACATTATCTATGAAGTTTGGTGGTGAAATTTTCCACTTCAACATTCTTGATTCCATGAAGCACCCATTATAAGAACATTCCTAACTTTTAGTTAATTCATTTGATGTACTACCTTCCCCTAAAAAATTTCTTTTCATTCCTTTGATAACCTTTATGAGTTTTCAAAATTGATTGAAATTCTAGTAAATAAATCATTCATAGAATTATGTAGTGGTCTATAAAAATGTCATGCATGTTTGTTAATTGATAATTTCTTGATCACAGAGGATCTAATGACCATCGATGATAATTTTAAGCTTATAAAATTGTATTCCTCATTTTAAGATGTTACTATTGAGAATTTATATGAGATCATTGACCTCCCACTTAAACATTCACCCCTATCAATTCAAATTACAC
Source organism: Viscum album (assembly GCA_963277665.1). Classification (NCBI taxonomy): domain Eukaryota; kingdom Viridiplantae; phylum Streptophyta; class Magnoliopsida; order Santalales; family Viscaceae; genus Viscum; species Viscum album. The sequence goes on along the minus strand of OY728129.1, from coordinate 1,810,566,722 downwards.
CTAAATTAGAACTTAAAAAATTTCCTCATGATTTAAAATATTCCTATCTTGAGAATGGAAACAAGGTGCCTATCATCATTGCTATTTCACTCCCTCCATAGCATGAATTGTGACTACTTGGACTTTTGAGGGAGTATAAACAATCTTTTGGATGGACACTTTCTAATATTCCTAGTATTGGCCCATCAATTTTCACACATCGTATATTTTTAAATGATGAGTTTAAACTAGTGAGGCAGGCATAATGTAGACTGAACCCAAACCTCCTAGCTATTGTTAAAAAGGAGGTAACAAAATTATTGGATACTGGAAAGATTTACCCAATACCTTACAGCCAATAGGTCAGTCCAGTTCAAGTAGTTCCGAAAAAAATTGGTCTTACAGTAATTAAAAATGGAAGCAATTAATTGGTTCCAACTCATGTTCCGAATAGTGGGTGTGTCTGTATATACTATCATTGATTAAACCTATACACTAGGAAGGACCATTTCCCATTATCATTCACTAACCAGATGCTAGAGAGGTTAGTAGGGAAGTCCCATTACTATTTTCTTATTGGTTATTCTGGATACTTTCATATCCAAATTTCCCCCGGGGATTGGGAAAAGACAACCTTCACTTGCCCCTTTGGCACATTTTCATATAGAAGGATGCCATTTGGTTTGTACAATGCTCCAGGTAATTTCTAGTGATGCATGGTGAGTATTTTTTCAGATTACCTAGAGAATTCCATGGAAGTATTCATGGATTATTTCACTATAAATGAATTCTATTTTGATAAATGTTTAAGTAGTCTTGATTCTATACTACGTCATTTTATTGAAAAGAATATTTTATTAAATTATTAGAAAATCCATTTCATGGTACGACAAGGTATAATATTGGGACATGTAATTTTTGGGGATGGTATCCAAGTAGATAAATCAAAAGTGTATTTTATTTCTTCCCTACCATTCCCTAAAAATGTGTGGTATGTGTGTTCATTCCTAGGTCATGTTGTATTATATTTCTGTTTCATTCATGACTTTATTAATATTTCACTCCCCTTATCCTACTTACTCCAAAAAATAAAAAGAATTTTTTTTATATAAATAATGTGAGGAAGCTTTTAAAAAATATAAATAGTCTCGCATCACCACTGGTAATCCAACCACCTTGGTGTTATATACCATTTGAGCTCATGTGTGAAGCCTCTAACTATGCATTTAGGGTGTTCTTATCATAAAGGATCGATCGATATCCACATGTCAATGCCTATACCTCATTCACATTAGACCCTTCACAAGAAATCTACACCACAACTAAAAAATAACTCCTTTCCATTGTGTTTATCTTGGATAAATTCAGGTCATACCTTTTAGGGTCTAATGTCATTATGTTCTCAGACCATGCAGCCCTCTGATATATCCTTAAGAAACTAGAATCCAAACCATATCTCATTGGCTAGATTCTCCTCCTTTAGAAATTCAATCTATCAATTAGGGATAAGGAGCAGAGAATATGGTGTTTGACCATATCAGTATGATCTTTTCATCCTCAAACATTGAGTCATCCCCTTGTATTCCCATAAATTACATGTTTCCTAATGAGAAATTGTACTGAGTGAAAGATTTTATTCCTTGGTGTGCTAAAATTGTAAATTATTTGGTATCATATTGCATTCCTACTAATTTCACAAAGAACCAGGTCAACCATCTAAAAAATAAGTCCCTTGGGTACATTTGGGATTACCCCTACCTTTTTTGCACATATATAGATCAAGTCCTTAGTCGTTGTGTTCTTGATAGTGAGTTTCATTATGTCCTTAGGTTCTTCCACACACTTTCTTATAGGGGTCACTTTGGTCCCCAATGGATTGCATGAAAGGTCCTCAATTCAGGTCTCTTTTAGACAACATTATTTCAGGATACCCATGATTTTTGTAAATCTTTTCCTCACTATCAAATAATTGGTAATGTCTCTAAAATAAATGAAATTACACAACAACTCTTTCTCTTCCATGAAATTTTCTATGTTTGGGGAATTGAATTTATGGGGCCATTTCCCAATTTATTTGGGAACTTATACATTCTTATGGAAATGGATTGTGTCAAAATGTATAGAGGCACAATCCACAAGGACTGATGATTCCAAGACTATTGTGGGATTTTTGAGAACCCAATTTTTTTGTAGGTTTGGATTACCTAGGTTTATAATGAGTGACTAGTGTTTTCATTTCTGCAATCTAATAATGCAATATCTTTTGCATCAATATGGGTTCGTACATTGAGTGTCTACTGCATATCACCCATAAACCAATGGTCAAACTGAGTTTTCTAATAGAGAAGTAAAACAAATTCTTGAAAAAAAAGTTCATCCCAATAGAAAAGATTGGATTCTCAAACTCAATGATCCATTATGGCCCTACCATACTGCTTTCAAAACTCCTATTAAAATTTCACCATAATATCTTGTTTTTAGAAATAGTTATCATCTCTATGTTGAGATAGATCATCGGGCATACTCGTCCATTAAACAATACAATTCTAGTCTTTTTTATGTAGGTCCTCAAAGGAAGTTACATATTCAGGAGCTAGAGGAAATGAGAAGATATTCATATGAGAACTCTCGGATTTATAAGGAGAGAACCAAGGCTTCCCATGACCATCTCATCCTTCATCTTTGGTTCCACATTGGGCAAAAGGCCATCCTTTTTAATGCAAGGCTGAAGTTGCATCCAAGTAAGCTTCATTCCTGCTGGTTTCGCCCATAAATTATTACTAATGTTTATCCATTTGGTGTTGTTTAGGTTCAAAATGAAGAAACCAAACAAACCTTCATTTTTAATGGGCAGTGGTTGAATAACTTTCATGAAGCCATTCCAGAGTCCCCGGTAGAGGAACTCCAAGTTCAAGAAGAAACCTATCAATGACACCCACCAGGTTTTATCCTTCCTTCCCACATTCTCTTTTATTAAAATGAGGACACTACACACTCTAGGTGTGGGGGTGTCTATATTTCTAGTTTAGTTAGGAATTTTCATCATCTTTCTTCTTTTTATATTTTTTTCTTGTTGTATTGTGTTGTCACTTTGCCCATATTTTTCCCCCTCACTTTTGTGCCTGGATTTTGATTTTTGATTCCCAATTTATCATGGAAAATTATGACTGCTTAATCATGGAAGTTATTTAAAATTCATGAGTAATTTCCCTATTTCATGTTGTTTTAACATCCAAAAAAATTGTGAAATGTGTATTTTAGCATGAATTCAACATTATGGTGTGACTTTCTCTTGAAATTTGGTTGTTTTTTGATGATATAAATTGTTATATCATTTTTAAACCTTTGATGATAATGTTACCCTTTGTGTGAGTAGTTTAAGGGAAAATTGTGTCACTTAATTTCTCTACACATCTTTACACCCAACCAAAAAGTGTAAAATTTCATTACTTAATAGAAAGGTAAATATAAGTTAGGTTAATTTTTATCTACTTTACAAAATTATTTTTACACACATTCATTCCTTATATGATCTATTTCATTACTATACCAGATTGACCTATATGTGTGTACATGTATTCAACTGTTGTACACCCTAAAAAACAAAAAAAAATAACTATTAAGGGAAGTGATGAAATGTACATAATATGGTGATATCTATGTCAAGATATTATGGTTTACCTTTTGGTAATTATTAAATGAGTGGGCTTTAAAATTTTATTGCAAAGGATGTAGGGCAGGTTCAGTGAATAGGATCATATAAGTAGTCAAATTTTAAAATAACATATATTTACTCGATAGAAAGTGGAAAGAATAGTATGAAATGGTTTTTACACACACACATCGAGAATTAGTGACATAATTAACTTTTTAATTATTTTATTAGATTGGTATCATGTATCTCTTGGAATTTTGTTCTAATACAATTTTTGAGACATCTTTTTCCATGATCACTTAGAATAACTCCTCGATGTGATTTTTTCTTTGACCACATTTCTATCAGGAATTAAAATTTCATTGAATGTTAAATATTCATTAAGTTGATAATATCTCATTGCATAATTTTGTAAATGTGAATTTTCTCAGGATTTCAAATGTTTAGGTGTGGGGGTTTGATCGCATCGCGATTTATTGTTTCATTCTCACCCTTACACCACTGCGCTAAACTAGTTTTGTATTGAAAATTATAAAAATAATAATGAATTGAACTTCATTTTTTATTAAATTATTTTGTTTTTATCACTGTTAAAAAGGTAATTTTTTTCTTTTTTTGATAATTACATTGTAGGTGGGGGTGATTTGGAGGGCCCATGATGAAGTTCAAGAAAAATGGGTCAAACTGCACAAGATCCAAGCACACTAGTGGACTCAACCGCACACTGATACTACATTGTGCATCAAAATGTGCTGATATTTTATGGTATGGTCAAAAATTTAATGGGATAAATTTCATATGAAGAAACCCAAGCCCTATTCTTCCATTAAGGGGCCATCTGAATGGATCTTTGTAGGGGATCGAATCTTCTTGAAGTCAAAATGTGGGTTCTGTATTTCATCAATATCTATGGTTGTGTTTGTAAAAATGGTGCCAAATTTTCTATATAAAAATTTAGGAGGCGTTTCTAAAACTTTTTAGTTTTTAAAAAAGTAATATAAGACTATATGACCATTGAAACCCATGGGATAAGTGGTTTCTCGAAATCAGGGTGCCCAAAACCACCTTCCACATTTCCCATAAATTGGCACCTTGGGATTCCATTTTCAAGTTAGACCAAGAGAGTGAAGTGATGAAAACTTTAAGTTCTATAGGATTCCTTTAATCTTGTTGGATGTTTTGGATATCCCTATCCTCATAGGGAGATTTTAAATGAAGAATAAGATTCACCCAAGTTTCCTCCTCCTCTCAATGTCAGGCTAAATAGTGGGCGTTCATTGTGAGGGAGCTACACACATGTCAAGGGAGTTTTGATGCATATATTAGCTAGTGGTTTGAATTAATTTCGGTATTAAAACATTTCATTCCATGTATCTTACATTATTTAATATTTGAATTCTTTTTTTTTATGCATGAGATTGATTTGATCTTAATTTCTAATCGATCGGTGTGAGGTTTTGAGTGTGTGACTTATGTTATTCCGATTGGACAACACAAGAATCATTTTCTTACCCACTTTCTTAATATTTCAAAATTATTTAGAATATCTTATTCCATGCATAAGTTCTAGACCTTAACAATATGATTGTTATGTCAATATTTAGTTCTTCAAGCATTGAAATAAAATATTAGGAATTAATTGGGATTCCAATTAATTTCAACCAAAGAATTACTCCAAACCCAAATGAATCTCTAATAAAAATGAACTTCAAATGTCTGTAGTGAGATCACAATGACCCATTTTTCTTATATTTTTCAAAATCCTCTTGGTCTTTCAACTTTTAAACTCTCTAAATTAAGTTTTTTTCTTAAAAAAATCAAAACCACCCCATCTTTTAGTAATTATCATTAAAAATACACACTCTAAACCTATTGAAACTCCTTGATAGACAACCTAGGGTCTACCCTAGACTATAAAATAATATTTAAATCATTGTCAATTCGACATTTCATGCCAACGTGTTCATATCCTTGTTTTGGATAATCTAAACCTATCCTAGAAGCGAGGTTAACTTCAGATCTAGTATCAATTCATGTTAAGCCAGGTTGGGTCATGATAATTCTATTGTGAATCCTCAGGCATGGAGTTGGGAAATTTCTTTATTTCAAGAAAATGGGTAATGGATAAATGCTTTTTAAAATTACACCTTCGTGGAAGTAATTTATCTCACTATGACCTTGAGTTGATAGACTTTGTGCATGATCTTGGAACTTGGTGACACCGACCGCTCAAAGAGAAGTTTATGATATATTCAGATCATAAAAGCCTAATATTCTATTAAATAGAGGAATATGATCTTATGATAGAAATGATGGGTTAAGTGATTTCAGATCATTTATTTTTATATTGTGTAAACTATTAGAAAAGGAGGTGTGGTTAAAAATTCCTTGACAAGGGAATTACCAACACATGTTGTAAAGGAATCAAAGGAGTAGGGATCCTTGGTAAACTTATTTAGAGAAATGATATTGTTTTTTAATGAGGTTTTAATTTTATTTTATACTTAGGTTGTGAGAAATTTGGTTCTCCCTTGTGCAATTAGATTCAACTCATGAAATTAATGGAAGCCAGTTGGCAGTGTTTTAATGAAACATTTTATAGTGGGGACACCTCAAGTTTATTTTTTCAGTCTCCGGATTGTGCTTGTGTCTTAAAATAAAGTTGGTTATTCAAGTTGATCAAAGTTATGGTTTGACAGATCATGAAAATAAGCCTATTTTATCCATAAAATTTGGGGTTACCAAGATGTGTTATAATCTAATACATCAATATTATTGTCTTGGAATGAGTTGGTCGAATGAAGAATTTATGTCATGATGAACTACCTGCTAGAAAAGTAAAGTGGAACACCATAGACCTACCGGGTTGGTGTGACCTTATCCATTCAATTTGGGATGTTGGATGAAGGATCCATAGACCTCGTAATTGGACTAACACAAACTCCTAGTGGGGAAGTAAATATGATTTTGGGTGATCAGTAACTGATTCACAAAATCAGATCATATACTTCCTTTTAAGGAGATGTTTATGGTAGAAGGTCTTGAATATTTGTATGTTTGATGGATTTTAAATCTCCTTGGTATGCCTACTATTACTGCTTTTGGTATATACTTGTCCTTAGCATCTCAATTATAGAAGGTATTGTTGAATGTGATGGGTTCTCAATTTAAGTCAAGCATGAAATACAATATTCATAATAGTTATCATACTTTTATTAAGGAGATTCACTTTGAAGTGTTGTATGAGAAGCCTTGTGGATATCATTGATTTTAGTCAAGGGTGGGTGAATGGTCTCTATTAGGATCTATTCTTATCCAGGTGTGATGAGTATGGTGTAGTTATCTCATTTTAGGTTGGAAACGGTTCTGAGCCACCCAAAGTGTTATGAAAACCAATATAGTTTTCCATTGGATTTTGAGGTAGGTAGTCAGGTCTATCATGCAGAATCTTGTTTCGTTTGGGATATCATCATTTGGGATATTGATATCATTTAATGTCTTGGAAAGGTTGATTATCGGTTGGAATTTTCACCTCGTTTGACATTGATTCATAATGTATTTCATGTTTCCCAATTGAGGAGGTATCAACCATAACTATCTCATGTGATATAATGGTAAGATATTGATCTTGATCTAGACACCTTAGTGTTTGAGTATCCAATTTAGTTTATGGGTTTCCAGGATAAGGTGTTGTATGGTAAAAAAACAAATTTAGTCTATGTATTATGGCAGTGAAAATAGGATATCCATGAGATGTGGGAGTATGAATCATTAATTATGTGATAGTGGACTTATCTCTTTTGTGAATTTGGAATCATAATCACTTTCTAGGGGTGAAAATGTTCATGTTGGTGAGAATTATAATGCCCTAAAGACCATGGTTATAACTCTTTCTGGGTATAATTTATCTCTCTTGATGTTTTAAAGGCCTTCATGAATCAGGGTTTTGGAATTTATAGTTTTGGGATAAATGGTCCAGGCACATGATTTGTGCATGGTTAGTATTAACCATGTGGAAACCATGTGGAATGAATCTATAAGTTCTATGACAACCCTGCTTTTTAATACAAACTTAAACATGATTTATTCCATAAAACTTCACTTGATACAATAAATAATATCAATAGGTTTAGTGTCTTTGGGGCTTAGGATCATTACATAAAAACTTGAAACATGAAATACAACATCTTTATTGAAAAATTCCTTTACATGACCACTACATTCCCTCGTACTTAGTATTGCATGGGATAACCTGAGGACATGCATAAGGGAAGGGTGAGCTATAAAGCCCAGTAAGGGAATACACATGGAATAACATGAGGAGTACAATACATGTTATCCATTATGCATATCAATAGAGAACAAGAGAAACATGAACATAAAGTCATGATAATCATAACATGGAAATGTGGCAACAACACTTAACATGGAATTAGCATGAGCCAAGGCTCATTGCACATAGAGCATGAGTAAATCCTCATTGCACATAAAGCATGAGTAAACCCTCATTGCACTTGAATTATAATGATTCAACACTAATTTCACATGACGTATCATGATACTATACTTTACTCAATGCATTGGAGCGCTATAAGGGCTCACCCTTCTTAAACATTTCATTTCATGCATAAGTGTTCCACATGGATCATAAAACATTGATTAATAAAACATAATAATTTATTCCACGATAAAGGAATGTGGAATTAATACATGAAACATTATAATAAATAAGTAAATGTTAATAGAGGTTAATACCCTTGATGGAGAAATGGGTATGGTATTCACTACACAAAGTCATTGGCTTAGAAAATCGGTGCAATTTCGGAAGCGTAACGGCGTGACATAAGAATTCATAAAAATGGTTGATGAGAGAGAAAGTGGTTCCTCATAAATTTACATGTAATGGAAAGTAAGGAGGTCATATAGATACATGTCCCAACAATTTTAATGGAATTTAGATTCATGATACAAAATTATTTCTTGAATGTAAAAGAAGAGATAGAAGTTCCTTTTGGAATTTTGGCATAGTAACAGGTGTACATGGGAGGCATTTAATGAGAGAGAAAGGGGTATCCCATAATTAAAACAATAATATGGAAGTATGGGGGAGGTTCTAAACCATACCCCAACATTCATAATTGAAATCAAAAGGGCAATACAACTTAAAGAAAATTGACAAAAAGGAGAAAGGAAGAAAAAAACCCTTACTTGGAAGTGTGCTTCCAAAGGCTAGAGAGAGGCTTGTGAGTGGCTTCTTGGGAGCTTGGGGCACCTTGGGAGGATTCTAGAGAGATTAGGGCAGAGGTTGGATGAACTAAAAAGGCTTTGAGTGTGGAGGAAGTGGGATATTGGGTGAGTTTATATAGGAAAGGTGAGGGAATTCTTTATTATTTAGGTTTGGGACCCCTTATATTAAATTAATTCAAACCACAAACCATCCCATGGTTTTTGCCCATGGTTTTTGGCAAAGGGAATAGGAAAACAATATTTTATAATTACAAAGTCCAAACTTCTTAAAATATCAGGGTTTCTTATGTGGAGGTGAGTCACACTCCCATGGAAATTAATTTAAAAAGACAAGGTGTTTAATAAGTCTTGAGGGGTCCATTAATGCTTTGTAAAGTAAGTCAAACAAACCCAAAATCACATTATTTTAATGTTAAAATATATATTGACCTAACATAAAGATTATAGTATTTTATTACATCACTATTGGGTCATTATGATGTCATAAAACACATTATATATTTAAACGGTATTTAATTTTTACCCAAAATTTTGACTATCTCAGAAAATTATGAAAAATTCACCGTTGGATAATTTCGACATCCTCATTCCAGAAATAATAGTTATTTTATCTAAATAATTTTCTAAATATGTTAATTTTCACTTTTAAAATAAAAACCATTATTTATCAAAAATTTGCGGGTTTTGACAAAAATGGCTTTCAAACCTTAATAAAAATTATAATTGCATCCATAAAATTATAAGATCATTTATATTTAATAAAAATTAATTTAATAATAATATTATTTTATTAAAATATTATTTAATTCAAAAATTCCTTAATTTAATAAAATATAACTCTTAATTAAATAATAACTAAAAACACTATTTGTACTTTAAAAACTAATTACAATGTATCAATAATGACAAGAAAGTATATTCATTATTATATAAAAAAATAATGTACATGAACATAGTACTATTTATTTGTTACATAACCCCTTAAAACAGCCTCATAAGACCTAAGGGTAAGGTGTGCGATGGTGACAGACTCTTGGGGTGGCACGGATAACATCGCTCGAGTTGTAATTTCTATCAACTTCCACTTCTCCCGTAGACGGTCCCGTTCGAGCTTGAAATGATGAAGCTCAGCTTGGGCTTGGTTAAGAGAGAAGACCAAGGATTCCACCTCTTTTCCGAGTTCTGACAAATGGGATTCGTATGGGGAAATTCTACTGGATGAGGCCATCGCTTCTTTTGTCTGGGTAAATTGGATTTGTTAAAATCCTATATTTATACTAATCATGTGATCACTGTTCAACGGCTATATTAGCAACGGTCAAAATTCTTATCATAAAACCAAAGAAGTTGACATTTTATATAAACATAAAGATACATTTAATTATATCAAGAGGTATTTCCATTAATGAAACTTTGGGTCGTTACAATATTCCCCCCTTAAGAAATTTCACCCTCGAAATTTTCCTTTTCCCACACTAAAACAGATGTTAGTAACTCAGCTTCATCATTCCCTTCGATTCCCAAGTCGCTTCTTCAAACTTGTGGTTTCTCCACAACACCTTGACGAGGTGCGTTGTCTTATTTCATAGATCTTTTTCTCTATGATCTAAGATCTTCACTGGTTGCTCCTCATAATAGAGATCATCTTCCAATTGTACCACCTCAGAAGAGAGTACATGTGAAGGGTCTGGTATGTACTTCCTTAAGAGGGATACATGAAAGACATCATTTACTTTGGCCATAGTAGGTGGAAGTGATAGTCGATAGGCCACAGCCCCGACACGATCAAGAATCTCGAAGGGGCCGATGTACCTGGGACTTAACTTCCCTTTCTTTCCAAACCTCATGACCTTCTTCCATGGAGATATGCGTAGAAAAACCATGTATCCAACTTTAAACTCAAGGTCACATCGACGATTATCTGCATAACTCTTCTATCGACTCGGGGCTGCCTTGATATGTTGTTGTATGTTTTTCACCTTCTCCACCATTTCTTTGACAATTTCTGGTCGAAGTAGCTTACGTTCACCGACCTCATCCCAACATGTCGGTGTTCTTCACCTTTTCCCATATAGGGCTTCATACGGTGCCATTTGGATGCTCGAGTGGAAACTATTATTATAAGATAACTCAACCAAAGGAAGATGTTGATCCCATCCTCCTTTAAAGTTCATTGAGCACGCTTTCAACATATCCTCAAGTGTTTGGATAGTTTTCTCGGATTGGCCATCAATTTGAGGATGATAGGCCGTACTGAAGTTCAGTTCAGTATTCAGAGCATGTTGAAGACTTCCAAAACTTATAGGTGAATCTTGGATCTTGGTCTGACACAATAGATAGTGGTACACCATGCAACCTCACCACTTCCCTGATATATATCTGTGCTAGTTGATCCAATGAGAAATCCTCCTGAATAGAAATGAAGTGTGCATTCTTTGTAAGACGATCCACAACAACCCATATTGCATTTTTGCCTTTGTATGTCCTCAGAAGTCCGGTGACAAATTCCATGGTGATGTTCTCCCATTTCCATTCTAGTATGGGAAATGGTTGCATCATCTCTTTAGACTTCTGCCTCTCTGCCTTCACTTACTGGCACACCAGGCACTTTGATGTATATTCAGCGATCTCCTTCTTCATATTATCCCACCAAAAGTTTTCTCAGAGATCTCGATGCATCTTTGTGCTCCCTGGGTGAATAGAGAAATTAGAACTATGTGCGTCATCCAAAAGTTCCTTCTTCAGCTCCGGACTTGATAGAAGACATAGTCTTTTCCCAAACCGCACAATTCCTTCTTCATTAACATTAAACACTGAGGATTTCCCTTTTTCGATAGCTTCCACTTTTTCCTGAATTCCCACATCATCCTTTTGAGCATCCTTTAACCTTTCCAAAAGAGACGGTTGAGCAATAATTTGTGAACGGATTGATGATGTTCCCTTTTCTATGATTCCCATGTCCATCTTCATCAAGTCTAAGAAGATTGGATCCTTCTCAATTCTCATCATTGATAAAATCATTGGATCCTTTCTACTTAGGGCATCTGCCACCTTGTTCGCTTTCCCAGGGTGGTAATGTATTGAACATTCATAATCCTTGATGAGATCTATCCATATTCTCTGGCACATATTAAGCTCTTTCTGTGTGAATATATATTTAAGACTCTTGTGGTCAGTATATATCTCACATTTCTCTCCATAGAGATAATGATGCTAGATTTTCAAGGCAAAGATCACCGCCGCCAACTCCAGATCATGTGTTGGATAGTTTAGCTCATGGATTTTCAACTTCCTTGAGGCATAGGATATCACTTTATCATTATGCATCAGCACACAGCCTAAGCCCTTCTTTTAAGCATCACTGAATACCACAAAAAGTTCCCCACTTGTGGGTAAAGTGAGCACAGGCGTAGTGATAAGCCTCCTTTTCAACTCCTTGAAGATTTCTTCGCATTCATCACTCCAAGAAAAATTTACTCCCTTTCGAGTTAGCTTGGTAAGAGGGTTGGACAATCATGATAAATTTCTCACAAATCATCGATAATATCCAACTAACCCCAAGAAGCTAGGGATATCCGTTACTGATGTTGGCCTCGGCCATCCCTCAATTGCATCTGTTTTAGAGGGATCCATAGATATCCCATTGCTTGTGATGATAAGGCCCAAGAATGAGACTTCCTTTAACCAGAACTCACACTTTATATACTTTTCATAGAGCTTCTCCTTGCGCAAAGTCTCCAGTACAGTTCTTAAATGCTCCTCATGATCCTCCTTAGTTTTGGAGTATATTAGAATATCATCTATAAAGACTACCACAAATTTGTCTAGGTAATCTCTAAAGACTCTATTCATTAAGTCCATGAAGATTGTTGGAGAATTAGTGAGTCCGAAAGGCATTACTATGAATTCATAGTGCTCGTATCTTGTGCGAAAAGCAGTCTTGGGGATATCTTCCTTCTTCACCCTTACTTGATAATATCCCGACCGCAAGTCCACCTTGGAGAAGTATTGTGCTCCACGCAGCTGATTGAACAAGTCATCAATTCGTAGGAGAGGATACTTGTTCTTTATAGTGATTTTTTTAAGTTCACGATAATCGATGCAGATCCACATTGACCCATCCTTCTTCTTGACGAAGAGGACTGGTGCACCCTCTGGTGAAGCACTTGGGCGTATAAACCCTTTATCCAGATTATCCTGTAGTTGTTTCTTCAGCTCTTCAAGCTCTAAAACAGCCATTCTATATGGAGTCTTGGATATTGTTAATGCCCCGGTATAAGTTCAATTGAGAATTCAACATCTCTTCTAGGAGGAAGGCCAGGCAGTTCCTCAGGAAACACTTCAGTGAATTCCCTCACAATGGGAATTTCTTCAAGGATAGTTTCTTCCTTGGACTCAATCATCTGAGCTATATACACATGCTCATAAGGCAGTAATATCCATGCTTGAGATGATGGAGCTAAAGGAGATTCATCTTCCTCCTTACACTTGTAAAGAATCGGGGGTCGATTCTCCATATGGAGTGTGATTTCCCTCTCCCAACAATTTATGTTGGCTTTATATAAGGAAAGCCAATCCATGCCAAGAATTGCATCAAATTCCACCAGAGGGAGTATAAAGAGGTTCTCCGGGAAATTCAATCCACAGATTATAACAGGGGAGGACTTATATTCATGGGATGCAATGATTTCCCCATTTTCCGTACTCACCGACATCTTCACTCCCATGATTTTTGGTGGTGCTGGGATTGTTCTACTAAACTTTCGAGATATAAAAGAATGCGTAGAACCTGAATCAAAAAGTACGCTCGCTATTCTTGAATGAATAACTAGCGTACCTTTCACCACTTCTTTGGCGGGGTTCACTTCGGCAGAAGTGATGGCAAAAGCTCTTCCTTACTGCCTTGGAGGTTGTTGGTTGCCTCCAAAAACCCTTGGATTAGGGAACTGATTTGCAAAATGACCTGGTTCTTTGCATTTGTATCATTGAACAATGCGTTGAGGTTCGAACGGAGCATTCCTCTTCTCTGTCGCAGCCACGGGTCTTTCTTGCCGACAGTTAACAGCTAGGTGCCCTTCTCTTCCACACCTGAAGCATTTCCTCGTCCCCTTAAGGAAATTTCCAGGGTGCTTCTTACCGCACTTTTGGAAAGTGGGGTGCTAGATCTTCTTAGCATCATTGGATTTATCCATTGGACCACCAGCATTTAATTCCACCTTATGCTTCTTGTCCCCATGATACCCATGTGATTCCCCAATCTCCATTTTGACCTTGAGGGCACATTGGACAATTTCCTCATAGCTGTCGAAGTCATGGATCGTTAATTCTTTCCGCAAGCTAGGCTTCAGCCCACCAAAGAAGCGGTCACCCTTGCATTCGGGGGTAACGACAAAGCCATAAGAGTATCGTGTAATCCTTGTGAAGTTTTCCTCGTACGCTCCAACAGATTCTTCATCTTTTTGCTTGAGGGAAAGGAAGTCCCTTTCCATCTTAAGCCGGAGGGTGCGCGGAAAATATTTATCGAAAAACATCTTCCGGAAATCCTTCCATTCCAACACCTCGATCTCCTACTTAGGCTTCATATTTTTGATCAACATCCACCATTGATTAGTTTCACCCTCCATACGATAATCCTCTAGAAGAACCTTCTCTTGTTCAGAACATTGAAGGATGGATAAGATCTTTTCAATGGAGTTGATCCATTGTTCAGCGATCGTGGGATCGGATGATCCACTAAAACTAGGAGGCCTTTTTCTCATGAAGTTCTCGATAGTGACTTGTTCTTTCTTAGGGGGGGTTGAGCATTCCTCTTTACCCGTGTTTCTATTCAAAACTTGAGTTAGCTGAGAGAGAAGCATGACAAATTTCGCGATTCCCGCTCCCATTGGATTTGGCATCTCATTAGTACAGTCATCACACTGATCTTCACAACGGTTGTTAGCCTGAGTCCTCCTATTACCAGCCATTGGCTGGAATAAAAGGAAAGTTATGGGTAACACATAAAGGTTAATCCAAAGACAAAATTTTATGACTTATAAATAAACTTTTATTTCCTTAACTCATGAGTCTATAGGCTTCAATCTAGTATTTTCATGATTTACCATCTAACATATATTCTTAGGGGATTTTTTTTAATTACCTTAATAAGGGTTCATAATAAGCTTGTGAATTTATCAAAACATATCCCCCGGGAGTGTTATAACCAAGAGTGCAGCAAGGCCCGTTGTCGTGCACCAGTTCCCATTCGAGTCTAGCTTAAAGCGGTGTTTTCGGGTTTTACCCCTAGGATACATCTATTCCAGAGCCACCTCTACCTGATCGTATCCAGACAGGGATGTATTTGTTTGATAAACCACTTACTCAGTACTTACCAAAACTTAGGGATGTTTTTATTATACTTAGTCTTGTATCTAAGGCTTTACTAGGGTTTCCTAATCCCAAAAATAACTAAACCTATCCTCTGATACCAACTATGACAACCCTGCTTTTTAATACAAACTTAAACATGATTTATTACATAAAACTTCACTTGATACAACAAAGAAGATCGATAGGTTTAGTGTCTTTGGGTATTAGGATCATTACATAAAAACTTGAAACATGAAATACAACATCTTTATTGAAAACTTCCTTTACATGACCACTACATTCCCTCGTACTTAGCATTGCATGGGATAACCTGAGGACATGCATAAGAGAAGGGTGAGATATAAATTCTAGTAAGGGAATACACATGGAATAACATGAGGAGTACAATACATGTTAGACATTAGGAATATCAATAGAGCACAAGAGAAACATGAACATAAAGGCATGATAAATCATGATAATCATAACATGGAAATGTGTCAACAACACTTAACATGGAATTAGCATGAGCCACGGCTCATCGTACATGGATCATGAGTAAATCCTCATTGCACATAAAGCACGAGTAAACCCTCATTGCACTTGAGTTAGAATGATTCAACACTCATTGCACATGATGTATCATGATACTGTACTTTACCCAATGCATTGGAGCGCTATAAGGGCGCACCCTTCTTAAACATTTCATTTCATGCATAAGTGTGCCACATGGATCATAAAACATTGATTCATAAAACATAATAATTTATTCCACAATAAAGGAATGTGGAATTCATACATGAAAAATTATAATCAATAAGTAAATGTTCATAAATGTTAATACCCTTGATGGAGAAATGGGTATGGTATTCACTACACAAAGGCATTTTCTTAGAAAATCGGTGCAATTTCGGCAGCGTAACGGCGTGACATAAGAATTCATAAAAATGATTGATGAGAGAGAAAGGGGTTACTCATCATATTTACATGTAATGGATAGTAATAAGGTCATATAGATACATTTCCCAACAATTTTAATGGAATTTAGATTTATGATACAAAATTATTTCTTGAATGTAAAATAAGAGAGAGAAGTTCCTTTCAGAATTTCGGCATAGTAACGGGTGTACATGGGAGGCATTTAATGAGAGAGAAAGGGGTCTCCCATCATTAAAAAAATAAGAGGGCGGTATGGGGGAGGTGAGAAACCATACCCCAATATTCATAATTGAAATTAAAAGGGCAATACAACTTAAAGAAAATTGACAAAAAGGAGAAAGGAAGAAAAAAACCCTTACTTGGAAGTGTGCTTCCAAAGGCTATAGAGAGGCTTGTGAGAGGATTCTTGGGAGCTTGGGGCACCTTGGGAGGATTCTAGAGAGAGTAGGGCAGAGGTTGGATGAACTCCATGTAGGACCCCTGGACACCCTGAGAGGGGAGGGGTGAATCAGGGTGGCAACTTTTTCTTCTTTTAGTTGTGGATCTTGTTCCCACGTTGGTAGGAACTACTTAAACCTGTATGATGGATATGATCAGCAATTAAACATTCACATGCAGAGAGATGACACAGCTATTTTTACTTGGTTCACCACTAAGGGATACGTCCAAGGATCATACGCCGACAGGTTGTCGGTCGTACCTAAATCCACTATGCTTCACTAGCTATAGATTACAATGGTTCGGGTACAGTCACTCTATCCCAGGCTCACTACCTTTACAATTGTTCAGGGATAGCTCACTGCGTCCCTCGGGTCACTCCCGTTGACTCCCCCTGGCTCACTGTCGTTGGTGAAGTCCCACTCAGTTTATAGACATGAAGGTCTCTTCAATAAATGTGCATTGATTTTCTTTGTCTCCTGTTCAGCACGAGACTTTTCTTGCATCAGGGTTCAGATTTGATGCTCTTTATAGTTCAACCTTTCTTCTTTAGTGCAATGACTGAATGCACTAGATCCCCTTGTCTTCGTTTTCCTGAATCACAATCACTTATGTGATTGCTCAATAAATGATGTTCATCTTACTCAGCATTCGTCAGAATCAAGTCACCATGTATGCATGAGATCATGCATGTATCATTTAGATTTCTTCTTCAATCTCGCTTTGCACCGAAAGTATCAGGCAATCTTTAGATCTTGTGCAGCTCCAGAAAGGTGGGCGTGCTTCAACAATATTTGGCTCTCCTCTTCAAGCCCAGCGCGCAAGTCTCCATCTGGCGCGCAAGTCTTAGGCGCGCAAGTATAACCTGGAGCGCAAGTGTCTCCAAAGCACCTGCGTGACTCTGCCTTCTTGAACTTCAAACCTGCGCGACTCACTTCCTTCCTTGCCCAAATCACCTGGGGCGCTCAACCATCAGTTGGCGCGCAACCTCTACTTGCGCGACCCAACTACCACTTGCGTGGTTCAACCACCTGCGCGACGAGAGCACGAACAATCTCAAAGTCTTGAGCTCCGTAAGAAATGAGGAGGGGTGGTCCAGTATTTATAGGCAAACTGGACCCCCTGCGCGGCGGCGCGCAAGTCATCCATCGGCGCGCAAGTCTCGGCTCCTGCTAGGCACTTGCACGATCAACATCCAAACATGCGCGAACATCTTGCCTTTTCCAAATTTGGATCTTCTGATCTCAAAAAACCATAGGCGCGCAAGTTATAATGCATTCAAGGCGTCAGCGCGCAACTCTCTTCCCAGCACATAATTCACCTGCGCGACCTCACCAAAACTTGCGCGACCCTTATCCCTTTGTCATATTTTGATGCTCTGATCTTCAATAACATATGGTGCGCAAGTTTCCTATCCTCCAAGAGTATGGCGCGCAAGTCCCTTTGCCAAAATCACTCTTCTTCATTTGTTGATTTTGAGGCCCTGAAATTTGGCAAACACTGGAAAATGGCGCCACCTTGTATCTGCTCTTTTTGTACCGCCTCCAGATCATCCATTCCTCTATCAAAGTTCTTGAATCAAACATAGATCGTTGACCACAACTCTTGAACTCGACATGTCACCATTGAATCTCCTTTGTCAACAAATTTGTATGTCGTTTGTTTGCTTTGTCGACAAGCACGATCACCTCAACATCACTTCTTCTTGGTGATCTGTATCCTTTAGCAACTCTTTTGCTTTTATCACAAACTCCACTATTGTGATATGTATTCTTTGAAGGAACAGATTTAGTACCATCATCTTCTATGACAATGTGATGTGCATGACCATTTCATAAGTCAACTCATTGGCACATTTCCTCCTTCATCAATCGTCATGATCAACTTCATGCAAACCATGTGATTCAATCTGTCAAGAAGTCTCTAGCATGGTTCTCACACAATCATGAGTAATTGCATGGTCTTCATAAAAACCTATTGTTCTCATGAAATAATGAGGAATTTCATGGTCTTTATCAAAGCCCGTGGTTCTTATGCAATAAGGAGGAATTGTATGGTCTTCATCCAAAAACACCATCCTGCTTTAATCATCCTTGGATGGATAACTCCTCACATTCTTCATTGTTGTAAACAATGTATCATCTTTGACACATGTTCTTTGAACTTACGATCAGCACAACAATCGTCTGAATCACTACTCCTCTACTTCATCAGAGTACTTCATGATCTACTTCATTATGAGCTTCCATTCCTCCATTTTATTGGAGTACTTCTTGATCTCTTTAATTTCGATATTCCATTGACAACTATTGACAACAAATACAAACCTATACACAAAGTGGTTCCAACAATCTCCCCCTTTGTATTTTGTTTTCAATACCTTATACATCTTCTGAAATGAATCTGTCAATGTCAAAATGAGAATCTTCTCAGCAAATAAACGTTTCTTTTCATTTCACTTTCTCTCCCCCTTATTGACAAGAAATACAAAGCATATGGTAGGGAGGGTATCAATCCTCACTTAGTAAATGTTTCATTAATAATTTCACTCTAAGTATACTTGAGCAAAGCTCGATGTAGAAAACAAGAGGATTTGATTAAGTCAACAAGGCTGTCCGTAATCCACAAATCATGATACCAACATGAGATGATAACTCATGTATCTTGTCTTCAAGGGTTTACCACTTTAATTCTAGGTAGAAGAAGATCAACTATGATAGAGAAAAACCAACCTGAAACTCCTTCTCCATTGGCGTGTTCTTCAAGAAATTCACAGAGTAACTGCTTTTGAGTCCAGCTGGAGTTGATATTGATTGAAACAGTGATTATGGAAGCTTCTTCATTCTTCTCCCCCTCATGGGAAACACTCCTCATCATCTTCATCAAGAGTTATCCTTCATCATCATAATCTTTTAATATCAATTGAAGAATCTACTAAGGATGGAAACTTCTTCATCTTGGCTATCAAGAGTTGACAGCATTCACTACTTCTCAGGTTCTCCCCTTGAGATCATGCTTCACCTTCAATTCCCTGCGTTATTAGCACAAATAAAATACACAAATGATTACAGGAATAAGGTGGTTCCTTCTTGCTTTATCAAGAAGAATTTCTTGGTTGAGGTTCTTTTCTCAACCAAGTTCCTCTGTTCACTCTAGTCTTCATGCCTGCACATTTGAACATATGTTCTGACATCTGTTGGTGTGGCATGGCTCTGTTCACATTCTCTTCTGCTTTGTGTGGATAATTGTTCTGCTTAGAAGCCATCATGAATGATACATTCTTACTCCTCTTAAGGACTACTTCTTGCTCTGGTATTAAGGTTAGGCAACCTTTTTCAATGTGACCAGACTTCTTGCATCTCTCACACAGAACAACTTTGACACGTGTGTTTCTCTTTGTTTTCAATCTCTCCTGCATTGTGTCTTCATCATGTGAAAGTTTTCCTTTTCCTTTTTCACCAGCCTTGGCCTTCTCATCTTCAAGTTTCCTTATTCTTTTCAAATCATCTGGCCAGATGACCAATATGTCATTTGGAACTTTTTCAGCTGGTTTAGGTCTTCCACATGGGTTTATCCGAGATTCATCCCACTTAGTGTTTATTTTGGATGAATGACCCTTCAATTTCATGGATCTAAAATCCTGGGTCTTCTCATCTTCCCTAATTGAGATCTTCTTGGGGAAGTGTGTGTTCACAACATACTTCTGATTTCTCCCCAAGATATCTGATTCATTCTTTTACGGCATCAGAGGTCTTCTTTTCTTTTCGACAGTGAAAGCATGTTGATGTGGACATGTGCATGCATTGTGACCGCTGTCGTTGCATACATCACAGATGTTATCAAGAATTCCAAATCTGTTTGCAGTAAACAGATGCATCTGGACTTGCTGATGTTGCTTCTTTTTCTCTGGCTTCCTTCTCTTTGATATAGGCATTCTCTGTGCTTTTCCATGTAAGGGATTATAAAGACAATCCAGTGCACAGTGCCCAAATCTGTTGCACCACCAACATTGACCCACAAATCTTTTCTTCTTTGTGTCTTCTGTATTAAGTTGTTGGGCCATCTGCTTAATCTTTTGTGCTCTATTTGAGGAACCCACTTCCTCCTTTTTCTTCCCATCCACCCTAGACATGGTGGTAGGTTTATTCTTCTCACCTTTCCTCATCCATACTTGTTTAGAACTTTTCTTCCCACCTGCACTGATTGTAGGAGTGTATTTAGAAATATGAGTACAAGATGGTTTGGATGGTACCTTCACTTTCTCAGTTGATTGTGATAGATCAAAGAGTGAAGTCATGATTTTTTTATCACATGTTGGAGGTCTTTTGACAATAGAATCCTCCAGTGAGCATTGAGTACCAGCAGCAACTGATTCTTGATGTGCATAATCAAGAGTTGTCATAATCTTCTTATCACATGTTGGAGGCATTTCAGCTTTAGACTCCTCCAATGAACATTGAGTGCAAGCATCACTCATTTTATTCTTTTGTAAAGTCTCAATATGTGTGTTCTCAATCTTGCTCAATTGATCTTCCAATTTTTTACCCACAATATTGAGGATGATCTTCTGATCTTCAATCGTGATCATCTTCTCTTCACAAGTCTTCTTCAACCTTTCAACCTCATCTTCATGCATCTTAACTTTGTTTTGTAACAAAGAGTCAAGTTCCCTAAATTTAATGGAAGTTTCTTCCAAAAAAAAATTCTTGACTTCATTGCTCTTCTCCATCTCATCTTTAAGTGCATGGATCCTTTCTTTTAGAGTCTTATTGACTGCCTCGTTTTCTTCAAAGACTTTAACCTGTTTGGTGAGCTTCATACATTCCAGAACTTTTCTTTCCAACCCCTTTTCCATATTTTTAGATTCTCCTTCTAGTCGAGTGATCTCAACCTGAATAGATTGGAATAGGCTACAAATAATAGAAACCCTTTCTTCAGTAATATCATGCAGATATGTTTTGAGTTTTTCCTGAAAGCTTGAATTAGGGGTGTCATCCTTTCCTCTGGAAGAATTCTGAGCCACCTGCTCGATACTTTCCAATCCTGATGTTTCTTCATTATTGGAATGGCATGGAGAACAAGACACTGCATCTTCTTTGGATGTGAGGGACTTCTTCAACTGCTTCTTTTCTTTCTTTTTCCTATTTTTCACGGTCTTGGAAGATGTAGATTTCTGCTCAGA
Source organism: Viscum album (assembly GCA_963277665.1). Classification (NCBI taxonomy): domain Eukaryota; kingdom Viridiplantae; phylum Streptophyta; class Magnoliopsida; order Santalales; family Viscaceae; genus Viscum; species Viscum album. Next base: position 1,810,544,934 of record OY728129.1, on the reverse strand, counting down.
AATTACTACGTCATTATCAAGACTATTCTTCATTGTTGACTGTAGGAAAGAACTGAAAATCCTCTTCTCAATAGAATTACTGGAGAATATCCAACATACGTTAACCTTTCCCTCTGATACCACTTGTAGGACCCCGGGACACCCTGAGAGGGGAGGGGTGAATCAGGGTGGAAACTTTTTCTTCTTTTAGTTGTGGATCTTGTTCCCACATTGGTAGGAACTACTTACACCTGTATGATGGATATGATCATCAATTAAACATTCACATGCAGAGAGATGACACAGCTATTTTTACTTGGTTCACCACTAAGGGATACGTCCAAGGAGCATACGCCGACAGGTTGTCGGTCGTACCTAAATCCACTATGCTTCACTAGCTGTAGATTACAATGGTTCGGGTACAGTCACTCTGTCCCAGGCTCACTTCCTTTACAATTGTTCAGGGATAGCTCAATGCGTCCCTCGGGTCACTCCCGTTGACTCCCCCTGGCTCACTGCTGTTGGTGAAGTCCCACTCAGTTTATAGACATGAAGGTCTCTTCAATAAATGTGAATTGATTTTCTTTGTCTCCTGTTCAGCATGAGACTTTGCTTGTATCAGGGTTCAGAGTTGATGCTCTTTATAGTTCAACCTTTCTTCTTTAGTGCAATGACTGAATGCACTAGATCCCCTTGTCTTCGTTTGCCTGAATCACAATCACTTATGTGATTGCTCAATAAATGATGTTCACCTTACTCTACATTCATCAGAATCAATTCACCATGTATGCATGAGATCATGCATGTATCATTTAGATTTCTTCTTCAATCTCGCTTTGCACCGAAAGTATCAGGCAATCTTTAGCTCTTGTGCAGCTCCAGAAAGGCGGGCGTGCTTCAACAATATTTGGCTCTCCTTTTCAAGCCTGGCACGCAAGTCTCCATCTGGCACGCAAGTCTTAGGTGCGCAAGTGTCTCCAAAGCACCTGCGCGATTCTGCCTTCTTGAACTTCAAACCTGCGCGACTCACTTCCTTCCTTGCCTAAATCACTTGGGGCGCTCAACCATCAGTTGGCGTGCAACCTCTACTTGCGTGACCCAACTACCACTTGCGCGATTCAACCACCTGCGCGACGAGAGCTCGAACAATCTCAAAGTCTTTAGCTCTGTAAGAAATGAGGAGGGGTGGTCCAGTATTTATAGGCAAACTGGACCCCCTGCGCGGCGGCGCGCAAGTCATCCATCAACGCGCAAGTCTCGGCCCCTATTAGGCACTTGCGCGATCAACATCCAAACTTGCGTGAACATCTTGACTTTGCCAAATTTGGATCTTCTGATCTCGAAAAACCATAGGCGCGCAAGTTATAATTCATTCAAGGCGTCGGCGCGCAACTCTCTTCCCGGCACATAATTCACCTGTGCGACCTCACCAAAACTTGCGCGACCCTTATCCCTTTGTCATATTTTGATGCTTTTATCTTCAATAACATATGGTGCGCAAGTTTCCTATCCTCCAACAGTATGGCGCGCAAGTCCCTTTGCCAAAATCACTCTTCTTCATTTGTTGATTTTGAGGCCCTAAAATTTGTCAAACACTGGAAAACGGTGCCACCTTGTATCTGCTCTTTTTGTACCACCTCCAGATCATCCATTCCTCTTTCAAAGTTCTTGAATCAAACATAGATCGTTGACCACAACTCTTGAACTCGACATGTCACCATTGAATCTCCTTTGTCAACAAATTTGTATGTCGTTTGTTTTCTTTGTCGACAAGCACGATCACCTCAACAACACTTCTTCTTGGTGATCTATATCCTTTAGCAACTCTTTTTCTTTTATCACAAACTCCACTATTGTGATATGTATTCTTTGAAGGAACAGCTTTAGTACCATAATCTTCTATGACAATGTGATGTGCATGACCATTTCATAAGTCAACTCATTGGCACATTGCCTCCTTCATCAACCGTCATGATCAACTTCATGCAAACCATGTGATTCAATCCGTCAAGAAGTCTCTAGCATGGTTCTCACGCAATCATGAGTAATTGCATGGTCTTCATCAAAACCCATTGTTCTCATGCAATAATGAGGAATTGCATGGTCTTCATCAAAGCCCATGGTTCTTATGCAATAAGGAGGAATTGCATGGTCTTCATCCAAAAACACCATCCTGCTTTAATCATCCTTGGATGGATAACTCCTAACATTCTTCATTGTTGTAAACAATGTATCATCTTTGACACATGTTCTTTGAACTTATGATCAGCACAACAATCGTCTAAATCACTACTCCTCTACTTCATCGGAGTACTTCATGATCTACTTCATTGTGAGCTTCCATTCCTCCATTTTATTGGAGTACTTCTTGATCTCTTTCATTTCGATATTCAATTGACAACTATTGACAACAAATACAAACCTATACACAAAGTGGTTCCAACACTCCAAAGGATTTGAGTGGGGAGAAAGTGGGAGCTTGTGTGGGATTATATAGGAAAGGTGAGGGAATTCTTTATTATTTAGGTTTGGGACCCCTTATATTAAATTAATCCAAACCACAAACCATCCCATGGTTTTTGCCCATGGTTTTTGGAAAATGGAAGAGGAAAACAATATTTTATAAGGCCAAAGTCCGAACTTCTTAAAATATTAGGGTTTCTTATGTGGAGGTGAGTCACACTCCCATGGAAATTAATTTAAAAATACAAGGTGTTTAATAAGTCTTGAGGGGTCTATTAATGATTTGAAATGTAAGTCAAACAAACCCAAAATAAGATTATTTTAATGGTAAAACATATATTGGCCGAAAATAAAGATTATAGTATTTTATTAAATCACTATTGGGTCATTATGATGTCATAAAACACATTATATATTTAAAAAGGATATTTAATTTTTACCCAAAATTTTGACTGTCTCAAAATATTATGAAAAATTCACCATTGGATAATTTTGACATCCTGATTCTAGAAATAACATTTATTTTATCTAAATCATTTTCTAAATATGTTAATTTTCACTTTTAAAATAAAAACTGCTATTTATCGAAAATTCACGGGTTTTGACAAAAATGGCTTTCAAACCTTAATAAAAAGTATAATTGCATCCATAAAATTATAAGATCATTTATATTTAATAAAATTTAATTTAATAATAATAATAATATTTTATTAAAATATTATTTAATTCAAAAATACCTTAATTTAATCAAATAGAATTCTTAATTAAATAATAACTAAAAACACTATTTTTACTTTAAAAACTAATTACAATGTATCAATAATGACAAGAAAGTATATTCATTATTATATAAAAAAATAATGTACATGAACATAGTACTATTTATTTGTTACATAACCCCTTAAAATAGCTGCATAAGACCTAAGGGTAAGGTGTGCGATTGTGACAGACTCTTGGGGTGGCTCGGATAACATCGCTCGAGTGGTAATTTCTATCAACTTCCACTTCTCCCGTAGACGGTCCCGTTTGAGCTTGACATGATGAAGCTCAGCTTGGGCTTGGTCAAGATCGAAGCCCAAGGATGCCACCTCTTTTCCGAGTTTCGAAAAATGGGCTTCGTATGGGGAAATTCTACTGGATGAGGCAATCGCTTCCTTTGTGTGAGTAAATTGGATTTGTTAAGTCCTATATTTATACTAATCATGTGATCACTGTTCAACGGCTATATTAGCAGTGGTCAAAATTCTTATCATAAAACCAAAGAAGTTGACATTTTATATAAACATAAAGTGACATTTAATTATATCAAGAGGGATTTACATTAATGAAACTTTGGGTCGTTACAAGTTCTAGTGGCATTTTTCATGGTTTGAGCATGGTTTATCTAATATTTTGAGTTTTTAGGAAAACCCATGTGATTTTTTGGGTTTGGGACCATAGATTGTTTCATGGATTGAACAAGGTTTTTCTAACCGTGTAACTATTCCTAAGTAATAATTCACTTTGGTTTTCAAGGGATGGTATCTATCACATGTTTAGCGCACATTTTTTCTAACTATGTGTTATAATTGTGTGACCTATGTGGGATTCTTAAAAATGGAAAATTACCTCAATAAAATTGGTACTTTTTAATTATAGTTGCATATTAATTCATCATTAACTCAACTTTACCTCTCTTTAACACTCTAGGAGGTTGTTCTATTGGTTATTTGGTGTTTATCTTTCATTCTTAGTGGATCACCTTGAGGTATGTTCTGATTTATTCCTGATCTCTTCTCTTATTTCTAGATATTCTCTTGATCTTTATTCCCCTTATCTCATTGTAACCCTTATGGGTTGTGAATACTAAATCTAGAGGGTTTGGTGGATAATTGATGATGTTTCTTATGGATCTAATCATTTGAGGACCTTATCTCTTTATTTCTAATGTCCTGGAAAGTGACTAGGTTTTCTCCATTAGTGAGGTTGGTTTCTCTATCCAAAGGATTATTTTCCATGGAATAATTGAATATCCTTATAATATAATTTTATTTTGGCACATGAAAATGCTTGGTTTGATGTTGTTAAGGGATAAATTGAAATCCATGATTTTTACTTGATCTTTGGTAGTGATGAGAAATGTTTTAAAAATAGGGTATTCTTTAAAATGGTTTTTATAAACTTTAAGAATTTGATGAAATGACACAAATATATATTTAAAATTTTGGGCTGAGATTATCTTGCATGTAATGATGGAATTTTGAACTTGGGGAAGACCTTGGGATATGTGTCTTTGTAGGAACCTAGGATTCACTATATCATCTAGAGACCTTGGATATCTTGGTATCATAGACCTCATCTTATAGTCTATTTGCACATTGTTTTTAGACATTACATGGATTCTTGTGCTTTACTTAACCACTTGTTTTAATATACATGGATTTATTAGTTATCACCCTTTATTTAATCAAACATGTTTTACTTCCATGTTATTAAGTCTTGGGATATGGATTGTTTTAAAAAGGGAAAAACAAAGTAATTTTTTATGATTTTTTTATATGTACTACTTTATGAAACTAGTTTTGTTTTAAAGATATATTTAATAGTTGAATACTGAAATATATTGTGTAGATCCATGTTGGTATCCTACATGCCATTTTCCTCATGCCCTGTATATGCCTTTGGGTGTATGAAAATTATTTTTTTTAGGATACAAGTAAAATGTAATGGCATCATATAGCTTGACGACTTCACTTGGGTGATATCGCCATCATAGTGGATTGGGATGGTGGTGGAAAATTGTCTGATGGAGACATGATTTTATCTTGGATTTGTTTTTTTAGGATCATCCTTTTGGTGTTATTTTCTATATCTCATAGATGTGTACCTTTTCTTTCTTGTTGTTCTCTGATTGTTATCTTTATTTTGTGATATATGAGGCATGTTGTTTTATGTTTTAAGGGTGAAATAATTCCTAATGTTTTATTTCTTTTATACCAAGGTGCTTATTTCCATCCTGTGGTGGTTAGGAACGTGCTTCAAGACTTGTGGAAGGCTAGATTTCATGACGTATTCGGTCAACCTCGATTGGTTTGTTATATGCCTATGAAGTAATATGAAAGAATCATTCCATCATTACCCAGATATACATAACACCCTATCACCTGGATCTATATCATATCACAACTACCTACTATGGTGTATACAGGTTTTAAGCCCTCGTTACCCATTGATACATAATACCCCAGTGCCTGGCCCTATATTGTATCAAAAACCTCTTGACTAGGGGAGTTTTCTTTAATATCAAAAACCTCCCTAGTATGGGGGTTTCTTTTCAATTAAAATAAACACCATCCCAAGGGAATTTCTCAAAACAATAATATAAACACTTCCCCCGAGGGTGTTTTTCATATAATTTTATATAAACAACTCCTCAAGGGTGTTTTCTATATAAAACATAAAAAATAAATGGTAATAAGGCTTGGTTGAACACTTAAACCCATCATCATTATCCATAGCCCATTAGTCTGCATGAAAGGTGCAGGTTATAAGGTGATGCCTGTAACTATCTCTACTCATGCCTCACACACTCACCCAGAGTTAAATAAGAGTCAAGGTATATACTCAGGTCCCTTGGATAAATAAATAAATAGATAAATCCGATTGAGGACCCCTTTAGAAAAACTCACGCTATGGTTAGAACTTTCCACTCTGGGGTAGTACATACCATGAGTCATACTCTAACTTATCATGGCCTTGTAGGCCTAATAGGGAAAGCCATATATGTATCACACAATAAATGGCACATGGAACATCATAATTACATAGGTCATAATAGAATGGTCCACTCACCCAACCTAGTTTAATGATCTGATGTCTCTAAGGTGTCTCAAGAGTCCTCACATGTGCTACTATGGCTCCCCATATCAATTCATCTCACACCCCCTCTTAGAGATATCCAAGTGTTAAGGAAAACTATTTGAATCATGACCTCAATCATTAGTGGTAAAGGCCAACAAGCCATTGCACAAAGTCCAAGGTGTCCTTAGAACTTATTTAGTTCATTTAAGACATGACATCTAAATTAAACATTCAATTTAAATTAATCAATTTAATTAATAAAATAAAATGGTACAATGCCTTTAATTGTGTGACTGTGCATCACATGCATCATAAATAGCATGCATTAAGACATAGGGCAAGTACTAAGGACCACATAACTTAGTAATGTGTCCTATTCCTTTTAATTCAATAGCCCAACGGCTACTTCCAAGCCTCTCCAATCCTATCCAAGCTTGTATCACATTTCAAGTACCTGTCTTGTATCACATACCATGAATAATTAATTATAATTAATTATTAAATCTAAACCAATGTGTCATAATCAATAAACCACTCACTGAGCACCATTGAATTATTGGAACCTCAACCAACCACACCTAGAGGGTCCACAACATACCTTTTACACCAACCAAGCAAAATACCTAACCAACAGCACCAAATCATTCACCAAAATAATCTAATTTAATCCAAAAAACATAGAAAATCCACTTCGATGACATACCACATCAAAATTCTAAGTGGAATCATATAGAAGACATCTCGGGCTCCCTCTATCAAGGCTACTCAAAATCCCCATGTTAATCAAATGATTTCACTATGCTATGATGGAATCATCTCAATAACCCTAACCCAAGAAAAGAGAAAATATATAGAGAAGGAAGGGGTGTTCTAGTGTTAATAGAGGGTGGATCTTACCCCAAACACCAAAGGATCGTATTCTAAAGTGTCCCCAACATAGGAGGAACCAAGAAGGATGAAAGGAGGTGTCAGTTGGCCTGTGCACATCTGAGGGGAGGAGAAAGTGGGGTCCCCTTTTAATTTTTTAAAGGTAAAAAGTCTAAAATTACACTTTAAAATAGTTGCATGGTTTTTTTACAAGGATTTCCAAACTATGCTTCGACTGTGCAGTAGGCATTTTCTAATAAAAACTCCTTTGCATGGTTGGGCCACAAGGTTTACCAAATCATGCGCTAATCATGCAAATTAATATTCCCTTAGTCTTCATCCTTTCACATATTTTTTCTATAACTGTGCACAAACCATGTTCCAACCCCTAGTTCCAACCCACCTCACACGGTTTCCTTTAAAATCTAGATGGATTCCTCTAAACCATGCACTAATTATGTCATACAACTGTGTGCTTTAGAAAAAGGACTAAAACCCTCCTCATGCTCAGGGTGTTGCATGGTTTCTCCTAAACCATGCACACTAAACCATGCACCCTAGAAAAACCCTCCAAAAACTTTTGAAACATTACCCGAAGATACCAAGACTCGTATGAGCATTCGGGGTGCCTCTCAGACCTCAAACCATATCTAAAAACCTCATCTCATGATGTTTGAAATCTTGGATTCTCGATATGAATCCTGGTTCTCAAAAAAGACCTTCCACCTAATTTCCAAAAATTTAAATTCCACCTAAAACTCAAGGCTCGTATAGACATGGGATCATATAATCCTTCCTGAGTATTGGGAGATTTTTTCAACCTATGGATACCCTAGGAGGATGGGTCCCATTGGTTTCTTCTCAATGATCTACGTCAAACACTTGTTTGAAGCTCAAATAAAATGGTGAAAGCTGTAATATTCTTTCTTTGTTTTTATTCATTATAAACATTTAAATGGATGCCCATTTTTATTTTGGTTTTATAGCTGTTCTTCGGCTACATTTTTGATGATAGAAGTACGATAAATTTGTATTTTATTGGCACTCAAAATGGATTTTATTGGTGCTAAAAAACAACCAGTGTTTCTAATGTTTATAAAAGGGATAAGGATTTTATTAGTGCTAAATATAATACAGATAAAAGCATGCTTTTATCAGCATTAGTTTTAGTGATGATAAAAGGTGATTTTATCAACTCTAAAAGTTAGAGATGATAAATCCCTTAAAAATATTTTTAAAACATTTTTAGTTAAAAAATGTTATGTTAGCCACAATCACGCAACTCCACACACTCACGTGACCCCACAGTAATCCCCCAGACTCATACAACCCCACACTCACACACCAACCCCACATGAGAAATTGAGTATTAATTTAAAGTTTGTGGGATTTGAACCCCTACCCGGCACATTCCCAATAAGTCACTTTACCACCAAACCATGTGATTTTACTTATTATATAATGATATATTAATATATTAATATATTTTTATTATATTCTTACATAGACACACACACATTATAATACATATAACTAAATACATATATGTTTATTGATTTATTTAAGTTTTTGTGTGTAACTTATTGAGCTGAGTGCCACGCACCGGTGCCCCGAACCGGTATGCTACATGAACTCAAGCATGCCTCCATGCATACCTAAGGCTAATGACTAGTAATGAGGGTCTGATATATCGATCATGGAGATAATATACCCTCTTTTATCATAGTAATACACTAGTGGAAAATATGAAATAATAATTGAATAACATGTAATCATAACCTGAAAGAACCAGTATCACAAGATGGCCAAAACTGAAAATACAATATCAAAACTAAAGCAAAAAACATGTCATGAAAATGTACATGTCAAGTGTTTAAAATGAAACTCAAAATTAAAGACATTGAAAAATCCCAAGATGGTCCCAAACCATGTCTAGTTTCCTTATCCAACCTTCATCCCAAATCATCTATCTAACGTAGGGCCTTTTTTATTATCCTATATAGAAAACACAAAGTCTATTTGGGTACCAATTAGTCAGCCTACATGGGGTGTGAGTATAACTTAGTAGGCCACCACTAATGGTATCTAAAACAATATCTAGTCAAAAATAGTGTATGCATTCATATAAATAAATAAGTACAATGAATAATTAAATAGTTATCACATTATCAATTATTATTTATTTGACCACATAAAACCTCAGGTCCTCGAGGAAACCCGAACCTCAATACCTGCTTCGGCCAGCACTGAAGTCTGAACCATTGTTACCATTCATTATCAAAATTTATATCTGATAAAATATTTAAAACATGTAAATTATTCTGGCATGATTAATGTGCACATAAGTCTCTAACCTCAAGGGTCTAATTTGAGAGAGACTAAACAAAGAAAAATATCATTCTAGGAATATAGGAAAGATCTCGTGGTATTTTCCCTAGAATAACTCCAAGAGCTCTCGTGATCCCTTGGAAATCAAAATGGAATATCTCATGGTCTTCCTCCCTAAAGGCTCTCATGGTCCTTCAGAAATCAAAATAGAAGCTCTCACGGTCTTCCACCCTGAAGGCTCTCACGATTCTTCGGTAATACCTTGCTCACACCACAATTAACTAATGTGCTACTTCATGCCAACATACTCACAACCAATAGTCACTTCACAGATTATTCCATTGATTAATTCAACAATTAATTAATCATACCCATTTTCATTAATTAATCCAACGATTAATTAATCACATCAATTTCATTAATTAATTCAAAAATTTATTAATCACCCCCAATTCCATTAATTAAGCCAATGATTAATTAATCAAATAAATTTCATTAATTAATTCAATAATTAATTAATCACCCTAATTCCATTAATTAACCCAATTATTAATTAATGACATCAATTTCATTAATTAATTCAACAATTAATTAATCACCCTAATTAAATTAATTAACTCAATGATTAATTAATCATATTAATCCATTTAATTAATTCAATAATTAGTTAATACAATCTAAAAATCTCAATATTCCATAATTAATTTAACAATTAATTATTCCAATTCACAATTCAATATTCAATAATTAATTCAACAATTAATTATTCTTAATTCAAAATTCAACATTTTGATAATTATCCCAACAATTAATTATCCTCAATTCCACAATACAATTATTCAATAAAATCCCCAATTATTATTAATTAACAACATTAATTAATTCAATTAGTAATTCTAATTGCTGAATAAACCCTAAAAATTATACAATCACATACATGTAATTGTTATCAAGACTATGGTATTTAAATAATAGACAATCTACCTCGATTATTCGATGAAAAATCACCCAATGTAAATCCCCAAAAAATCAGTGGAGTAATAGCATAGAACGAGATCTCGATCTATAACCTAAATCAAGATTGAACAAATCAAGATCTCTTAAATCTAGATCTAGATCTGCAATCATATATTAAGATCCAAAAAACTAGTTATATATCTAACCAAAATAAATAATAACTTCCCTTAAAGAAATAGAGAATAAAGGAGGAGGAATGGGAAAGCAACTGTGATGAGATCCTCCTACTAGGATGGGTGTAGATCTTTGATAAGGGCTTCGAACAAAAAATAATGGAGTTCTAGATTGATTTTAATTATTTTAGAAGGATCTGAAATCATGAAATAACATTAGGGGTCTAATGGGGTTTACTTTGTGCGAGTTTCAGGGGTTTGGGTAAATTTAAAACTAGTTTTTGGTTTAATTTAATTCCCACAAACAGTTTACTAGGCAAGGGTGCACGGTTTCCCCTAACTGTGTGCCTAAATTGTGGGCCTCTTTTATATGGGTCTATTGTTACTCCTAAGAGGGTGAGTGATTTGAAAAACTATGTGCCAACTGTGTAATTCCCCTCTGTCTAGAGTTTCACAGTTTGTTGGGTTGGGGCGCATAGTTAGGGCAAACCATGCGCCAACTGTGCACTACCCTATTTCTTTCATTTTTCCCAAATTTACACCCAAACACACCCTAAGGTAAAACCCAAATGAAAATTACTAAAAATTATACAATATAGTACCTTTTAACAATCCTGATAAAACTCTAGAAAAGTTCGGGATCTTATAATCTCCCCACCTTATAACATCTCATCCCTAAGTTGTACTCCCAAGCATCTATAAGATTAAAAGTCAAAAAGATCAGGAATCTAAGCCTACATATCTTCTTCCCTTTCCCATGTTCCCTCCTACACACACCCATGTTTCCATAATACACAAACTATCAACACCTTCAAACAGGAAAATTCTTGGATGAACCTTTGATAATATCCATCTAAACCGATAAATCTTTGTATATTAAAAACATTCTTGGGATGATCCCAAGAAAAAAATGCTTGTAAATTATCTGGGTCTACAGACACACCTTCCTCCAAGATTATGTGACCCAAGAAGTGTACCTGATCAATCCAAAACTAACACTTATATATCTTGGTGTGTAGCTGTTGCTCTCTCAGTGTACTCAGGAAAATGTCAAGATGTTGGGCATGATCGTCATGAGTCTTGGAGTAAACCAAGATGTCATACAAAAACACTAAAAAAAATCAATCTAGGTATGGATTGAAGACTTTATTCCTCAAGGTCATAAACATTGATGGTGTGTTCATCAACCAAAATGACATTAAGATGAACTCATAAAGGTTATACATACTTCTAAAAGTAGTCCTCAGTATATCAAAAGTTCTAACTCACAACTGATGATACCCTGATCTCAATTTAATCTTGGAAAAGACACAAGATCCCCTCAACTATTCAAAAATATCATCGACACACGAAAATGTATATCAATTCTTCACAGTCATCTGGTCCAACTTCTGATAATCAACAAATAAGTTCAACCTCCCACCATCCTTCTTAGAAAACAACACCAGTGAACCCCAAGGTGACGTACTAAGTCAGATAAATCCCTTATCCTCCAAATCTACCAGCTGAGTCTTAAACTCTTGAAGATCTTTTGGTGAAATTCTGTAAGGTGGAATAGAAACTGGATCAGTGCTCGGCATGATCTCAATAGTAAATTCCACATCACTCTCAGGTGGAAACCCTAAGAAATATTCAGGAAACGTGTCCTAAAACCTGTCCAATATGGGTGGAAATGCATCCTACTTTATACCTCCATTATCCATCAATAGACTAGAAACTTGGGCTATGGGATCTCCTAGTTGCTAAGTAATTGGCCCTGCTCAGCCTGCTTGGATATCTCACTCTCTTTGGTGAATGTACTTGTCACCCTTAGGAGATGTAAACATCACTCTCCTCTGGTAAAAATCAATATGATCTCAATATACTACTAACTAGTACATACCAAAAATTAGATCAAATACTAACATGTCAAGAATATAGAGATCTGATAGAAAACTATATTCTCCAAACTCAAGAAAACATCCCTTTCATAATAAGATGTCTTTAGAACATACTCCTAATGGTGTATCTATCATTAACACCCCAGTCAAAAACTCCATTGCTAGGATCAAACCATTTAAAATTTGTGTATAAATAAAAGAATGAGAGGCACCAGTATCAAATAAAGCCTTGGATAATATAGAAGCTACATGAATAGTACCTCTCACTATTGATGGTCTATCCCCGCTATCCACAAGTGTAGGATGAATGGTGTGTAACTATCATTACCCTATTCCCTTTTATACAGTTTGACTCCCCTGAGGTGTGCCACTCTGATGATACAGGAGCTCTTTCCCAGAAGAACCATGTCCACTACCTCTACCATCTCGGCTAATAGAATTACAGCTACCAGATTGATATGGTATAAAAGACCCCATTCTCGCACTCTGATTCTGTTTAGATCCCCAATCACTAATTGTCTATCATGAGTTCCTGCAGAATATATGTAGATATTCCATATTTCTATAGACTCGGCACTCCACTAGTGGTCGGGGACAATATTTCTGGTAGTTTCCCAACCTACCACACTAGTGGTAAAGCACCTGGATAAGATCACATGTAACTGATCTATTTTTATATCCACTCTGCTTCCCACTTATTTGGATAAAGTTCTCATAATTAAACTTCCTTCTCTCAGAATAATTACCTCTATATATTCCATAAGAAACCATCTATCCACCACTAGAATCCTCCTTTGGGTTCCCCTCATATATGAGAGTCTAATTCACCACCTCTGGAAACTAATTTAGTCTGAATATATTTACCTAGGACTTAATTTCACACTTAATTCTATCCTAGAACTAATTTTATGTAGTAGCATCATATCATGCCAATGCTGGAACAAAGAGCTGCAAATATTTAGTGTCCAACATACTCCATCACAGACATACTCCCCTAAGTCAACCTCATGAACTCAGCTGTTATTTCTTGCCTGATCTTCTCTAGATAAAATTGATCCAAGAACTTCTCCTGAAATTCCTTCCACTCCATAGTCTCTATCAATCCATCCCAAGTCTGGATGACCCACCATCAATTTTCCTGACCACATAACATATAGGTAGTAAATTTGACTCTTTTCTTATTATGAGTCTCCAAGTGGTTAGGTATAGTCTGGATAAACTCAATCCAGAACTCAGCTTCCTCAGGTCCACCCTCTCAAGTAAAATTCGAAGGGTGTTGCAACTGGAACTCCCTCATCGTATCAGACATTCTTTCCACAACCCACCTTGGGTCTCTTTCCATAATTTTCATAAAGCGAGTGAATTTATCTCAGAACTACTCCCATACTTCCTCAATTGGCACTATCGATGCCTCAGGTTCCACTACTGGTGGAGCATCTCCAACCATATCCTCATGTCATCTTCTCAATAAGCATTATCATGGAGGCATATCTCAACAATTACACACACATGTCTTAATACTCATAACACAACTTTATCGAATTTATGTAAGAGGAAAATCACAACAATCCTTTTTCACAAACCTCACCACACATCAAAACTGAGGTGCTATCACTAACCTTAACCATTTTACACCTAGGTCCTGGTTAAAAAGGGTAAACACATTATCATTATTCACATTCTGTTAGACACACATTTATTTACATATTTCATCATTTTACCACTTTTAATTTCATATTAAGAGCCATTTTAAATTCAATTTTACAAGAAAGCAAAAATAGTTCAAGTTCAACAACTTACCCAAAGCCTATTTTCCCGTGCATGCCTAAAATGATGCATGTCACAAAATAATCATGAGTGCCTAGAATGATGTATGCATACTCAACTCTCATTTTATACCAGTATATGAGTCACAACTTATAAAATCTCAAAAAATATCTAAAACAATTATCACATCACAAAACAAGTGTGTCACCTAAGCTTAAATAATATCCAATTGTAATCACAAACAGCAATAACATTAATCCACCCGAGGTACTTGGGTTTTACCCCGTACATGGGTTTGTAACTCCCATGCATGATCTCATAACTATGTATTGACTCTTCCTAGTCTCTTGTATATATTTCCCAAAACAATAAGATAAAATAAAAAAGAAAAGAAAAATGGGATCTGATACCATTTTGTAATGTCCCAACCTAGGTTCCATGCACCAGTGCCCTGGGCTAGTCCACTACATGACCTCAAGTGCACCTTTGTATATTCCTGAGGCTACCGACTAGTAGTGAGGGTCTAATATATCAATCATGGGAGGGATATACCCTCTTTTATCAGAGTAATACACCAGTAGAAAATAAGAAACAATAAATTAATAACATGTAATAATAACCTGAAATAACTAGTATCACAAGATGTTCAAAACTAGAAATACAATATCAAAACTAAATCAGAAAATATGCCATGAAAATGTATGTATCGAGTGTATAAAATGAAACTCAAAATTAAAGACATTGATAACTCCCAAGAATATCGCGAACCATATCTAGTTCACTCATCCAATATCTATCCCAATTCATCCATCTAACATAGGGCCTTTTCCTTGATCATATATAGAAAACACAAAATATATTTGATTACTGATTAGGAATCCCAAGAAGGGTGTGAGTACAACTCAGTAGGCCACCACCAACAGTATATAAAACAATATCTAGTCAAAATAGTGTATGAAGTTGTATAAATAAATAAGTATAATGCATAAGTAAATTGATAACGCATTATAAATTATTATTTATTTGACAACATAAACCCTTGGGTTCCAGAGGACACCTGAACCTCAATACCTACTATGGATAGTACCGGATTCTGAACCATTGTTACCATTCATTATCACTATTTATATCTGATAAAATACTTAAAACATGTAAATCATTTTGGCATGAGTAATGTGTACATCGGGCTCTAACCTCAAGGGTCTAATGTTAGCGAGACTAAACAAAGAAAATAGATTTTTAAGAAAACATAAAAGCTCTCATAATCTTTTTTCTTGGCCTAACTCCAAGAGCTCTCATAGTCCCTTGGAAATCAAAATGGAAGCTATCACAGTCTTCAACCCCAAAGTCTCTCACGGTCCTTCAAAAATCAAAATAGAATCTCTCACATTCTTCTTTCCCGAAGGCTCTCACGGTCATTTGGCAATCCCTCACTCACACCTTGGTTAACCCATATGATACTCCATGCCAACACACTCACAACCAAGTGACATACAACAAATAGACACTTCAAAAATCATTCCATTAATCAATTCAACAATTAATTAATCATACCCATTTACATTAATTAATCCAATTATTAATTAATCACATCGATTTAATTAATTAATTCAAAAATTAATTAATCACCCCAATTCCATTTTTTTCTAAAGGTTAGGGTCGAATCCTCATTTATTATTAAAGCAAAGAAAAGACCACTTTAACTGGGTAGAAGGAGACCCATTACATAGCCCAAAGGTCGAGTGGGCATTTAGCCCATTACATGGCCCGTAGGCCCATTTTTTTGGCCCAAATCTCATTCTGTGAATAGTAATGCTACAGTACCCACACTACTACAGTACTGCACAGTACCCACCACTACTATAGTACTCTGCCGCCGCAACAGTGACCTTCTGCCGCAACAGTGACCTTCCGCCGCTACAGTGCCCACCGCTACTACAGTGTGCTATAGTACTGTTGTAGTAACCTGCGCACAATGGGTTTTGATCCCCCATTTTTCATGTAGAATTATGGGGTGCTTACTAAATCACCCCAATTCCATTAATTAACCTAAAAATTAATTAATCACATCAACTTCATTAATTAATTAAACAATTAATTAATCACCCCAATTCTATTAATTAACCCAACGATTAATTAATCACATAAATTTCATTAATTAATTCAATAATTAATTAATCACCCAAATTCCATTAATTAAACTAATTAATTAATCACATCAATCCCTTTAATTAATTCAACAATTAATTAATACAATTCAACAATCTCAATATTCAATAATTAATTTAACAATTAATTATTCAAATTCATAATTCAACATTAAATAATTAATTCAACAATTAATTATTCTTAATTTACAATTCAACATTCTGATAATTATCCCAATAATTAATTATCCCCAATACCACAATTCAATTATTCAATAAAATCCCCAATTCCTCAATTAATTAATTCAATTATGAATTCCAATTATTAAACAAACCTTATAAATTATACAATCACATACACATAATTGATATCAATTCTATGGGATTTGAATAATAGCACACCTACCTTGATTCGTCAATGAACAATCGCCAATTAGAAATCCCCAAAAAAATCAGCTGAGTAACGACGTAGAACGAGATCCAGATCTATAACCTAAATCAAGATTGAACAAATCAAGATCTATTAAATATAGATCTAGATCCTCAATAATATATCTAGATCTACAAAAATAGGTATAGATCTAACCAAAATAGATAATAACTTCCCTTAAATAAAGATAGAAGAAAGGAGGAGGAATGAGAAAGAAAGCGGGGTGAGATCGAGAGGGGTGCAGATCTTCGATCCAGACTTCAAACCACCAAGAATGGATTTCAGGAGGGATTATAATTCATTCTTAAGGCTCTAAAATCATGAAATAACATCATGGGTCGAATGGGGTTTGGTTTGGGTGAGTTTTAGGGGTTCGGGTAAATTTAAAGCTAATTTTTGTTTTAATTTAATTCTCATTCATGATTTATTGGGCAAGGCCGCACAGTTTCTCCTAACCATGTGCCTAAACTATGTGCCTTTTATAGGGGTTCATGATACTCCTAATAGCTCACACAGTTTGAAAAACTGTCTTCCAACCATGAAATTCCCCTTTATCTAGGGATGCAAGGTTTGTTGGGTTAGGGTGCACAATAAGGACAAATTGTGCGCCGATCGTACATTTCCCTATTTCTTCCATTTTTCTCAAATTTCCACCCAAACACACCCCTAAGGTAAAACCCAAATGAAAAGTACTCAAAATTAGATAAAACTGTACCTATTAATGAGCCTGATATAACTCCTGAAAATGCTGGGATCTTACAGTGTATTATATATATACATATATATTTATATATAAATGTTATATATATTTACATACATTTAAATAAAATTGTGTGTGTTTTATATGATTTATGTATTTAAAAACTCATTTTATGTTTAAATATTTTTATATTTTTATATCTTTAAAAAAAATTATATATATGTTAATATATACAGATGTATTTATATATTTTATATATTAATTTATAAATAACACTATTATGCTAAAAAAAGATCAAATTTTAACATCATGATATCAATATTAATATAATACCGAGGAATAAATTCAGACTCCACCAAAAAAAGATAAGATGAATCTCTTAATTGAAATTTAAATTCTATAAAATGTTCTAAAATTAGGGTATTATAACTAAAAATTCAGTTTTTGGGGTCTTATAGGCCTCTTTTGATGGAGAAAAAATATATCCCCTCTAACCCCAAAAACCAAATTTTGTAGTTCTCATCACAAGATTCTTTTTTATAGCTCGTAGAGCCCAAACAGATGCTTGGATTAAAATTTGTGGTTATTTGAATTTCAAGACATATTTTCAACTTCCTTTAAGATCTCAGTCAATTTTTTAATTTTTTTTATTTCCAAATTGTTATTAAATATGTATTTATCAATAATAATTAGCATATTTTCAATTAATATTAATTATTAATTATTTTATAAACCATATGTAAGTAAATATATTATATATTAAATGTAAATGCATGTTTAGTATTATATAAATCATATTTAAGTAAATATATTAAATCTATATCAGTATAAATATGTCCATATACAAAAATATGATATTTAATAATATATAAAGTTATTTTAAAGAAAGGTACCTTTTATCAGCATTAAAATAATTTTATAAATTGCATATCTTCATTATTTTTAGAAACAAGGACCATATTTAGTAGTAAATTTTTTAATGATGATAAGAGTTATCCTTATTTTTAGCACTAAAAAATAGGCATACTTTATCATAATTAAAAAATGATGTTAGACCTAATAGGTTAAATACCCTGAGAGCGGGTGAATCAAGGTATTAAGGATTAAAATAATTCCCCCTTTTTTATATCATTTCATCCTTAAACAAAATTCTCTTCTCTCTCCTTCTCATAAAAATATATAAACTGAAATAAAATTATGTTAGAGAAATAAAAAATTTACTTGGTTCATCCTAAATGGTTTAATCCAAGCATAATATAAATTTAATGTTCCAATGTTCCAGAATCACTAAATCACACTGATGTTACGCTATTTAGTGTGAATTCATTATCCCTCTCAATTTACAACCACTCACTCATTAAAACCTCGCTACTATCTTTTTTAAAGTGTACTCATTATTCCTTCAGTATATATCCTTTTATAATTTGAATCACTTTTTATTACACAATCATTAGTGTTTCACGAATCTCTTCTTTTATCTAAATGATGAAATCTAATTTACCACAAAAATTCTTGGCAATTCGATTAAGGTTTGTGGAACTTTTACTTTCACATAGCCTTTATGAAACTTTTTCACAACTTCAAAACTTTCATGTAACTCTGGAACTTTCATGGAATTATTATATTTTTTAAAACTCCAAAGAATTTTGTGAAACAGACTTTTTTAGGAAAACATAATCTTATTTCTCAATGCAATTGATGTTCATGTAAATTCTTTCACATAAGAAGTACATTCACATAAGGATTAATCAAAAAAATACCTAAAATTTTCAAGTATTTCTCTCTAAAAATGACAAGGGTAGTGACCAATTTATAGGAATGTATATCCCTTCACACAACTTCCTTTCATTTTCACATCTTTCCATGCCCAAAAAATATGACACCTTTGTATACGCTTTTTACGTTCAACTCACTATCTTTGTGAAACTTCTCTTCTACATGCACTGAGTTCATGAAACTCCACGTTCCATAAATTTTTCAACCTTTGATGAAAATATTACCCTTTTTATATTATAAACTTGGTGGCATTTAATCACTAAGTTCATGAAACTTTTCACTTGTGTGAAAAATCTCCATTCACTATGGAATCAGTTTTGATCTTCCTATAAATTTCAACACTAAAAATTTTGGAAAACATTGGGAAATGTCACAGCTTTAATCATCAAACTTTCTATAAAACCTATAATATTCTTCAGATATTAACTTTCATTAATTATCCATAATATTCTCTACTATGGATCATTTTCAACATTCTTTTTCAACAACATCCCACTTTGTCAATAAATACAACCCTAAAAACTCTGAACCAACATCTTGAGGGATTTTTTCCAACAAAAGTTCTCATAAAGAATATTCCCTATAATTATTTTTTAGTATTGATAAAGGTCATCTATTTATCAATGTTTCTTAAGAAGTTATGATAAAAGGTGTACTCCATAGAGTCTTTATCAGCTCTTTTTAAAAATTATATATAAAAACATACCTTTATTATCATTTTTTAAACCAATTTTTTGTAGTAGTGTAATCATCACTCTAAAGCCCTTCTACCACAACATAAAATTTTTATCCACTAAAAATGTGTAAATAATTTTATAAAATTGAAATAACTATATTTTAGAATGTTTAATTTGGGTAAAATAATTCTAGAAAATTGGATAATATCATAGTACAAAAAATATTTTAAAATTTAAAAACAAATAAATTATGAATAAAATATATATTCTATGAGTTTTTATTGATAATAGAAATACATTTAAATGAAAATTAATAGAATGTGTTTGCAAATTTTAATAGTTAATTAATAATAGTATTAGGAAAATAAGTAGATTATAAATTGAAAGGAAAATATATTACAAAAAATATTCTATCAGTAATAAATTGGAAATATGATATGAAATCATCACAAATAAGTTTATTATAAATAAAAATCATTATTATGTTATGAAATATTAATGTGTGGATGTCATAATTTTAGGTTCTGGGTACAGAAAAAGCATCCTTTGAAGGTATAACTAACTTATCTTTTAGTCTTTAAATCACGTGTAATCATTATTTTACATAATCATGAGATCATGTCCAATAAAAAATAGTAGATTAATATACTACATTAATATGCCAAAACCATAGGGAGAGGGTCTTGAAATGTAATTTATAATTAATTTATAAGCATATATAGAATTAACTCAACTTTTAATTATTCTTTTGTTTATGATATGATGGAATTGATTTTGTCACACCATCATTGCGCTGCAATATTCAAGTGTAGAATCCCTCTAGCGGTGATGCACATGTTCACCAAAATCTTTGCCCATTGTCATCGAATCATCGAGTGCTATTACGACCGATCCTGACCATTTGTTTTTTTCATGGTTGACCACAGTAATTTTCTTCTCAAAGAGGGAGAACTCTTGGTTCTCTCTCAAATACATGATAGAGGAGGAAGATATAGCTATTTATAGAAGTCTAGATATCTCTATAGATATATATCTATATATATTTCTAGATATATCTCTATAGATATATCTCTAGTTATATATCTATATATCACTCTTATCTATTGTAAACACCCAAAAAGTCACTTAAGGAAAGTGATATATTTATATACAATTATATATAATTATATATTTATTATGGTAGGTTTAGGGTTAGAAAATTTCACACAAGCCCTTCACCATTTCTAATATTCTTAATTGACCTCATGTCCATTAATAATATTATTATTATTATTAATCACTTGACATGTGAAATATATTAAGAATATAAATAAATATTAATTATTTCTAATTGGAGAATTCAACTCGGTCAACTTTCCCTCGTCAAAATTTATTCATCCTTGAATAATTACTATTTAATTAAATAAATGTCACTGTATTATTTCTACAATAAATATAATAAATAATATATTCTCTAGACTTACAAACTAATATTTATTATTTATTATTCAAATCACTTTATTCTTTCTAATAACTTGTGATTAAATTATGGGGATCAACCAAACCTAATTAAAAATTATGTATTCTGACTTATTAAATGCATTACTTAAGTTTAACTGAGATTTCATATATACTTAGTGTGTGGCCCTCTAGGACTCCTTATTAATGGCAATAGGAATAACCACCTAAAGTCTAAGGTTAGAATCTAGTAGCATGCCAAGGAACCCATAGACAAAGAAGTTAATGTCACAATGATATCCAACCTACTATGAAAGATTACCATGTAATTTAATCCCTTTATCACGATCTCTCTAATCAAGAAAATTGCATACCAGTTCTATCAACCTGTATACTTAATTTCTATTTCTTTGACTTTACGAAAATGAACTCTCCCACCAAACACCATGAACATGGATTTATGTAGGCAGTTATATTCCATCAAAGTTCCTAAGATACCAAATTATATTATAAGATAGAAGGGATAAACCCTTTCTCACATTATCAATTAATGTTATATCATTTGTGATGCACCCAACATATCATAATTCACCGTAAACATATGTTGCCACAGTTTTCATGAATACATCAAAGTACATGAGTCATGATATCCATCAATTATAATCTTAAATTATAATGATCAATACACAAGTCTGTAAATAGAAAAATCTAATGACACGTAGAAATGTGGATTTCCTATTAACAGTCATGTTCTAATAACCTCTTATCTTAGAGATTTCCAAGAAAGAATACCATGATAAGGTCTCTTGATATATTATAATCCTCCCACCCATGATATCATGTATTGTTTGTATCCCATCAGACAATATCATCCGACCATAGAATAAGTTTCAAGAATAATTTCATGGAACCTCTAGGTTCTCATCATAGTAGGGAACTACTATGACCTTTTAATATGATATATATTCTAAGAACATTACCACATACAAATATCATGTCTAAGAATAATCAATATTTGATAAGAAAACTTATTTAATTAAGAAAAACATATAATCAAGTACTAAGAAAATTGGTTCAAGGGAACCAACTCTAATATACACTCACTTTCAATAGATCCAACTGATAACAAATTTCAACCCATTATCTCTCACATGATACTCATACTTCTACTGAGATAAATCCTTCATTAAGAAGTCTACCATGTTTTCCTCCATGGATACTATGCTCACTGCAAATTCAACTCATTGAGAAAAATACCTAAAGAGATGAAACTTCTGAATTATGTGTTTTTTCCTTTAGTATGTGACCTTATCTCCTTGGAAAGAGTCATCGTTGTAGTGTTATCAAAATAAACTATGATAAGGCCTTTACAAATAGGCACCACATCAAGCTCTTAGACAAATTTTTTAGACCATTCTACTTTCTTGGAAACATTGGAAGCCATGGTATACTCAGAATCCACTATAGAATCATCAGAAACTAGATAATTTTAACTATTCCATCTCACAACTCCTCGTTTGAGACAAAAGATATCTTCATAATACAAATTTTGATCATTATGACCAGTCTGAAAGCTAGAATTTTTATAACACATGATGACTATCTCTTCATCTACTTCGTACACCAGGAACATATCCTTATTTTCCCTTGGATACTTAAGGATACTCTTAATAGAAGTCCAATGTTTTCACCCAGATCTTATTAATATCTGCTTACAATTCTTAAAACATAAGAAACATCAAGCCTCATACATAACATGGCATACGTGATATATCCTATCACTAAAGCGTATGGGATCTTTCTCATTCTCTATCTTTCCTATTATGTCTGAGGACACATTTTCTTGGAATGATGTATACATGTGACACTGGAACCAATCCTCTCTTGGATTGTTTCATATTTAACCTTTCAGTATATGGTCAATGTATTTACCTCAACTTGGTCTGAGTGGCCTTTTGGATCTTTCACGCATGATCTTGATCCCTATAATGTAGGCTATTTCACCTAAGTCCTTCATGGATAAGTACTTTCCCAACCATGCCTTAACCTATTGTAAGGTTGTTTATCATTTATAATTAGTAATATGACATCAACATATACTACTATAAAAACAACTGTACTCCCAAAAAAAACATTTGTAAACACATGGATCACATTCGTTCTTAATGAAATCAAATTCCTTTATAGCTTAATTGAATTGAGTGTTCCATGACCCGGATACTTGCTTCAAACCATAAATGAATCTTTGTAACTTTTATGCCTTTTTACCATTTCCTAGAGTCACAAACCCTTATATGTGTTTCATATACACATATTATTGAAGGTTCCCATTAAGTAATGTAGTTTTGACATCCATTTTCCAAATCTCATAGTCATGGTAAGTTATTATGGCAAACAAAATTCTAATGGATTTAAACATGGAAACCAAGGAAAATGTTTCTTCATAGTCAATTCCTAGATGTTTTCTAAACCCTTTATCCACTAGCTGTTCTTTATAGGTATTCACATTACCTTCCATGTCCATCTTTCTCTTGAATACCCATTTATATCGAATAGGTTTTACATCAACTAGAAGATCAATCAAAATCCAAACTTGATTTTGATACATGGAATCCATCTCAGAATTCATGTATTTTTTCATCTAGCATCTTCTATTCTCTCTATTTTCTCTTTATATGATATATGATCATTATTTCCAACCAATAATTATTAATTTTCATCAATTATTAAAAACCATATCTCTATGTCTCCTTTACCTCTTTATCACTCCTACATAACACATGTGTTTCAGGAATATATTCTTCCATGGGGACCTATGGAATCGGTTCATGTACCATATCCTATGTATCTTGAGCATCAACTTCATCAAAGTCAATATTTCTCTCACCATCCTCTTTTATCATGTGCTCTGTATCAATAAAGACGGTCTATCTTGAAGCAATAATTTTCTTGTCTGAAGGGTTGTATAGTTAGTATCCCCTATTTTCCTTAGAATACCCTATAAATATATACTTTATGCCTCATGATGATAGTTTTTTACCTGATATAGAATTAAAAAATGCCTCACCACCCCATGTATGAACATGTGACAAAATGGGTTTCTTTCCACTCTATAACTCGAAGGGAATATTGTTTTCCTATTTGGTTGTAACTTGGTCTAATGAGTATAATGTTTTATGCATTTTATATCCCCAAAAGGATAATGGAAGACTTACATGAATTATCATCAAACTTATCATTTACAAAAAGCTACGACCTCATTTCACTAACACCATTCCACTACGGTGTATAAGGTGGAGTAAGTTGATATAAAATCCCAAACTCCTGTAAAAAGTTAATAAATTCTTAGTTAAGGTATTCACTTCCTTGATTCGATATAATTTTTTTATCTTATTACCAAGGTGATTCTCAACCTCATTCTGGAAATATTTTAATTTCTCAAAGGATTCATACTTATACCCCATTAATTATATATACCCATATCAGATCAAGTATTTGATAAAAGTAATGAAGTATGAGAATCCACCTCTATCTTCTAC
Organism: Viscum album; assembly: GCA_963277665.1. Classification (NCBI taxonomy): domain Eukaryota; kingdom Viridiplantae; phylum Streptophyta; class Magnoliopsida; order Santalales; family Viscaceae; genus Viscum; species Viscum album. Next base: position 1,810,519,974 of record OY728129.1, on the reverse strand, counting down.
TTGAAAAGGTCCACACAAATTAGAGTGCAAAAATTCTAGAAGATCTTTGTCCCTTTCACATTGACCAATGAATGGTGGTTTAGTCATCTTACCTTGTAAACAAGCATGGAATCATTCATGTGGATTTATCTTAAAAGATTCTAAATAACCATCTTGATAGAACTTTTTCAAACTATTCTAATTTACTTGAAGAAGTCATGATTCCATAGATGGGTCTTATTTGAGTCATGCATATTTATTTTGTTATCAATTGATAATATTTGGTTTTCATAATTTAATACATAAATACTGTTATTTAATTGTGTCATACCATAACATATTCTATATTTATAAAAGTAACAACATTTATTTCCAAAGATAAAAATAAATCCATCCATATCTAAACAAGAAATAGAAATAATGTTATTGGTAATACTAGGAACATAATAACAGTTCCTTAAAACTAAAATCAATCATGTCAACAATGTGAGATGATAGTCTCTAATGGCTAGATCATCCATCCTCACTCCATTGGTAGCCCATAAATTCACATCACCTCTTGAAACCTTTCAAAAACTACTTGGTTCCTGAATTTTGAAACAAATGTGAGCACCAAATTCAGTATATAATACCCAACTTATAGATATATAAATATTACACTCAATAAAAAATGCACCTAAAGTTTCCCCTTACTTCTTTGGTTGGGTGAAAATTTTTTTCTAGTGGCCCCGCTTGCTACATGAAAAAACACCGCATCATGTTACTTTCCTTTCCTTTGGATCTTCTTCTTCTTAAAAGGATGGTTCTACGAAGCATTAGACTTGGAATAATTATTTGGTGCCTTTTCCTTATTCTTACTCTTCTTATTCACCATAAGTATAATGGGTTTGTCATGCCCCGTATCTTTATCAACTTAGAAAATAAGAGTAAGAAGTTTTGAAATTGTCTTCTTACTATTGTTAATATTATAATTTACAATAAAACTAGAGAATGTATTGGGAAGTGATCATAGAATGAGATCTTTGCACAACTCATCAGGGATCTTAAAACTTAAGATGTACAGGTTCTCAATGTAGCCAATCATCTTCACCACATAAGCCCCAGTTAGCGTCGACTCTCCAAGCTTGCACATGAAAAGTGAATTGCATTCCTATAATTTTTTCCTATAACAATGATTAAAAACCATTGGTATATTCTATACCAAATTTTCTTCAAACCATTGGTTATATGTCTATTGGGAAAGGCCTATGCTAATGGTTCTTAGTGATCATTGGTATAGGGGTAATATAATTTTTGTTTAACCAATGATTTACTTGGAACCATTGGTATATACCTATACCAATAGTTTTTAACCATTGGTATAGACCTATACCAACGTTTTGAACCATTGGTATAGACCTCCCCTAGTTCATAGACTTTAAGCACCCCCAACCTACCCAAAAAACCTGCAAAATCCAGCAAAACCTACTCAAATAGCCACCATAAGCCACACCATCACCCCACCTTGGTCAATTACCTATAAACAAACACCACCAACCAATATAAAAATGATGATAACACAATAAACAAATTAATTCATTCAAACAGTGATAACACACATTCAAAACATCATATATCTTCATTCAGAACTAATCATAAAACATTAAATTTCATAAATATTAGTCAAAAATGTAAAGGATCAATTTATCCCTCATCACCATCACTATCATCACCATCATCCTCACTGTCATCCTCACTTTCATCCTCACCATAATCCTCTCCCTCATCCTCACCCCCATCCTCACTGTCATCCTCACTATCATCCTCATTATCATCCTCACCATCATCCCCGCCATCGCCATCGCTATCACCATCTCTAGAAACATCATCATCCTGACCACCACTAGGACCACTTATCAGTGCACTATATAATGTATGAATCGCTGATATATATGCATCATAAGATTTGGAGGTATCTGGTGGAAGTGATGGACATAAGACTACCATAAATTTCATAAATTCATTGTTGGTCGTTTGACTTCGTTCACACTCTTGTATGACCATTTTTCGGCCTTTTCTATATGTTCCTGAGCCTGTGATGCTTGTGCATTATATTTTTCCAACTCGGAGCTACTAGAACTAGCACCTAAAGTGGGAAAATATCTAGTTGTGACATTACTATTTCCTAGTTGATAGCCTACTCTGACATGGTTCTCATCTCCCAAAACCTAATGTAAGTGATCATTTGACCCAAAGTTTTCAGCTTCCTACTCACCAAGGGCCTCCAAATCACACTGTTACAAGTATTAATAAACTATTTAGTTAAAAAATAGATATTAAAATTTTAAATAAACAAAGTAAAACTTACAATATTTTTTTGTGTCATTTCATTTACTACGCTTCCAGGTTTATTATTTCTACTCAAGAAAAACAATTTTGCTCGAGAAACGCGTCCTTTAGTATTCAAAACCCCCCTTTAAAATTACATTGAATGTAGAAACCCATAATTGAAAATAGGTTATTAATAATGAATTTCATGACTAAAATCAAATAGATATACTTGATGATGCAATATGATTTTCTATAATGATTGATTACTTTGTGCTAGTATCATATGAGTTGGTTAACATAATAAATTTTATATCATAAATTGGGAGAATTGAGAATATGATTAAATAATGATTTGATAAATTAACTTAAAGTGGAATTTAAGGATTCTTGTTTGTATATATTATTTCCATGAATATAAGGGAAACATAACTATAGAATAATGGAAATAGAATTTCCTTATTGATAAAAACTAATCAAGATAAAATAAAAGTATAATATAGTAAAATGGAAAGGTTAGATGTATTCTAGATGTGTTCATATTTGGTTTTCTATGTTTCTATGATTTAGTTTGAAAGGGGTTAAAATAGGGAAAAGAAAGGTAAATTTTTCATTGATGGATATTGATGACAGTATATAGTCAATATTGGTGTTTGTTTTTGTTAAAAATATACATGAAAGGATATGATTTATTGATTATTTAGTTAAACAATGTTAATTTTTAGTTAGCATGAGAGTATGTAAGGTCATATTGGTTTTGATCCTTATTATTCCTATTCAGTTTTATATGGTTTAATTTTATTTAGTTATTTTTAATTCAATTTGGTTATGTATGGTTCAATTAAATTCAGTTTGGTTCAATTATATTCAACTTCTATTAATAACATACGATTTCATTATGTTCGGATTATTTTTTTCATCATAATTCAGTTTGGTTTATTCTAGATCAGATTTAATTATTTTTATTCAGCTATATTTTTTTATATATTTTTATTTCAATTTGATTTAGTTTGTTCATACCTCAATGATTCATTTTGTCATGTGTTACTTTTTATTCATTTAATTAAGTTAGCTTTCATTTGACTTATTTCAATTCAATTCAAGTTTATTTTTTTAGTGTGATTTATATCATTTTTTATTCACTTTTTGGATCATGTTTAGACTAGTACATTTAGGTTTTTTCTTTTCATGTTGGTTTCTATTCCAGTTAGGTTGGTTTAGTTTTATCAAATTCCATTAATTTCAATTTGGTATTATTAAATTTTTGTTCGTTGTTGATTTAGTTATGTTTTGGATTGGTTGGTTCGTGATGCATTTATTTGTTTATATGCATTAATTATTGGTTTATGTAGTTTCATATTCATTTAATTATGGTTGATTTAGGTCTAGTTAAGTCATATATATTTATTTTTTCTTGATTAAACTTATGATAGTTATGTTTTATTTTCTTTGTATAACGTTGACATTTTTTGTTATGTTTAATTCAATTTAATTATTTATTGATGGATTTTATTTTATTTTTTGGTATAATTTTGGTTGGGTTTGTTGGGACTATTTACTTTGATTCAATAAAATTAAATTATATTATAGTTGAATTTTTTGTTTTGTTTGATTTTGGTTTGGTTTGTTTCAGGTCAAATTTTTTCAACATAGTTTATCTTGGTTGGTTTCTATTTGATTCACTTTGGATTGGTCATTATAAGTTTAGATCATTTTATAGGGGTTGGTTTGGTATGTTAGGTTTGGGTTAGTTTCTATATTTTTTATTTTATAATCATTCATTCACTTCAAACCAGTGGATATAATAATGTTTAATAGTCATTCCTTTACCATAGGGGGGTATTTAAGCCTAGTGAACACACTGATATGTAAGAGTCCCTAACAGATATGTAAAGGTTCATTATTTTCCCATGGAGGAGTGATAATATGTACATAAGGGTTATTTTGGTTGATATAGAAAGGTCCACTTCAAATCAAAGGGCATACATAAGGGTAATATCCTTTCAAAAATCAGTAGAGTCAAAGCTTTCGTAGTGTAGTGTGCATCCCATAATACTTTAACATTAAATATATTCTCGAATGACTCTTTTCTCAATATAATCTTTTTTTCAAACAGGAAATTGATTATATTGGACATGATTATTTTATAATTCTTTTTTTATAAATAATTATGGTTTGGTCCCTTTAATCTACTTGAAATAATGGAATGTGGGGCTCACTGTTTCCTAGAATTTTCGTATGACATCCTTCCTTTTTATTACATAAATTTTTCATTTACAAAGTATATGGAGATGATCTTTTAAAGTTTAGTTTATTAGAAATAAGGTACATAATATAATAAAAAATAAAACTTTCTTCTAATAAACTTGAAATGATTCATCATAGGTTCATCCTAAGTACATTCACTACATCTCATAACTTGGGGACATGCATCAAAGAAAAGGGTGAGAATAAGGCCTAGTAAGGGAAAGCAAGGGAAATAGTTTTCATATGATCTTGAGGATAATCAATAAGAACTTGAGGAATACCATTATGAAATGGTAACATGAGGCATATCATAATAAAAAAACATTAATCAAAATATGAAAATGTGGATACAACATTTAAATGAGACATTCATAAGCATATCACCAATTTTTGTCACCAAGGTGTTATAAAAATTACCAAGGTTATTCACCAAGGTATCATAAAACATGTCATATCTAGAGATTAAATTTTTTACCCAATGCATTAGATTTCTATTAGGTAACACCCTTAATGTAACACTCTAGGATTTCATAGTACGTTATCTCTTTAAAGTAATTCAATATCTTGCGCTACACGCAACACTGAGTTCGAGCGCACCACGACTTACCATACTAGCCATTCAAAAATCAGTTATGAATAGTATTAACCAAATTTAGAATTTTATATATATCCTATATAATTTTAAAACTCAAATTTTTTTCATAGACAAAATATATGGACAAATTCAATTTTTCAGATAAAAGAAGTATTTTTTAGAAAATGCAATTTTAACACCTTTTAATGGAGAACCCTTTTTAAATCCAATATTTTACACTTTTATATATTAGATTTGACAAAATAAAATTCTTCTTTATAATCAAGACATAAAAATTTAGTTTGGATAAATTTTTGGTACTTTTCTGATAACTTTCATATTTTGATGAATAGTGAAATATACTAAATTTTAATTGAAAACAACTTTTTTAATCGAAATAATTTATAGTGTTAAATTATAAATTTGAGTGGTTTTAAAGTATAATTAGATTATATTTTTAACATTTAATATAATTTAGGTAATTATAAGTAATTTAACATTTAAATTGGACATAAACACATGTCAATCTTTTGATAGTTTTTACTTTTTAAAAAAACCCGCTTTTTGGGTTTGACAACGGGAATTAGTTTTAAATTAATTAATGCAACTTCTATGTTTTGAATTTGGTAAAATAGAATTAATTTTTAAATTCATATTATCAAAATTATCTTAGGGTGAAGTTTTTGTATTTTTCTAAAAACTTTCAATTTTTGATGAATAGTGAAAACACTGTGTTATTGTTTAAAACCAACTTTTATTTAAATAATTATTATTATTTATTTAAATTTATTTTAAAGTCAAAATATATACATAATACCTAGATTATTCTAATTTAATTCATTGGAGTCTTTTTATGATAAGATTAGATATATAAAATTTTATTGAACTTTTTAACGTCTTTTACCCACCTTCTAGACACATTTGCAATTTTGCATAAAACATAATTTTATCGCTTCTATGAATTGAATTTAAAAAATCCAAGAGAAATAGTTTACATAATCATGTAAAATTTAGTTCAATAAGATTAAAATAATTTTTGGTGAATAGTAACTTTTGAATTTTATTTATCACGGTTAAAAGTAAATAGGGTAATTAATGGTAAAAATGGTATTATAATTACCCTAACACAAGTCCTAATTCTATTTTATAAGTGTATTTTGACCAAAATTAACCTTAGGACAAAATTAAGATCCTTTTTGATCCATTTGGGTTAGATTAAGACATTTATTATATTTTATTTAAATAAGTGTTAAAAGTGTTAAAAGTGTTAAATTCAAATTTTATTAACTAAACCATTTTTAATATAGAGTTATACATAAGATAAATTAAATTATAAATATTAATTAGAAAGATAAAAATATTTCCTACATCATGGTATTTTATTTATAATTTTTAGACATTGAATAATTAAATTTACATATGACACAATGTTGATGCAGTAATTGCCTTATTAATAAATTATTAAAATAATTGATATTATAAATATTAAAATAAATGTAAATTGAAAATTTTGATGTCATCTGATAAAACACTATTTTGTTGAATATTTTATTGATAATAAATGAAATAATTTCCTCACATTGTGTTAAATATGTTTATTTATAAAATATTTGGGATTTGATCATTCATTTGAAAATTTGGTGAAAATTCCAGTTTTACCATTAATAGTGCACTGTAGTATTTCAAAGATAAATATTTTTTTATTTATTATTTGGATTTGAAATTTTTTAACAGTGTTACTAACTTAATGTTATACAACTTTCATTCAGGACACTAGAGCTAAAGAGTGAATTTGGATGGAGTAAATGGGCCATTACTCCAATGGTGGGCTGGACTCGGCAGAATGGACATGGGTTCTTTATTTGGGCCATATATTCTTCATCAGGGCTTGTATTGAGCCCAAATTTTGAGAACAGCTCGGGAAAATGATTTGAAATAAATCCTCCTTCTGGAAGGCCGGTCAATTCACGCGTTTTGGAGGTAAAATGGGCGGTGCAAGTTGGAATAAAATATTTGGCCGAATTTCCACATTCACACTTGAAACCACTTGTAACCTCTCCTCCCCTCCCCTCTATAAATTGGAGTTTTTCTCATTTGGAGGGGTTGGGTACGTGAATTAGGATATTTTAGGCATAGGATAATTTGTTTCACCCAAATTATCCAACCATTGTAAGAGGGGTAGCTCTTGAAGCAAGGATCCCCTCATCAAAGCCTTCTTCTTCTCCTTCATGTTGTAATGATTTTGTTTGTGTAATAAACTTCTTTGTTCTTCTTTTATTTATTCTCTTTTCTTCTTTTTTGTTTAAATTTATTCTTCTCTTAATCTTCCTATTTGGTCTGGAATTCTTGAGTAGAAGCGTTAATGGGTTATACCCATTATAAACCTTTGCACATGCAAGACGCTTCTACGATGATTACGCCACCCATGGAAGAGTAGTCTTTTAGTAATCGGTCTATATTCTACGCTCTTAATTTAATTATTTTGAATAATTGAGATAATTTAATTAACTTAATATGATTTATGAATTGTATTTTTAAATTTTAAGAAACTAATCAAGCAATTGAACAATTAATACAAAAACACGTGAGGTCGGGATTTTGTGTAAATTGTGAGAGCGCAATCTCAATCGATAATACAAGACCACACAGGATAAATTTGTAGAGTTAAAATATAATCCCTAAACATAATTCATACTCATTTCCAGAATGGATATGTGCTCTAATTAACCACTGACCATATATAATCTAACCTTAGAATGACAATCAAAGCAGGGTGTTGCGATTGCGTGTTCCGAAGCTAGCCTAGGGTTTAAGTAATTCCATCTTTGTGGTTAAGTTAACTCTTGTAGGGTTCGAGGGTTAAAAAATTAGGGGATCATAATTAAGTGTATATTTATTTAAATTATGATTATTAATAAGTAAATTAATAGGTATAGTTATATCGATTACGTCTTTTAAACATTTTCTAAAAAAACATCTTTTTGTTGTGTCATTTTAATCGAACTTCATTTCAAAACTAAAAACAAAAAAATATACAATCTTCTTCCAAAAAACTTCTTCTGGATTCATAAACTATAACAAACCTCAATTCTTTAAAGTAGTTTTTTTATTCTATTCTATTTTATTTTTTATAATACCTTTAATAAGTTGTTAAATTCACTTCCTCATTTGAGAGACGACCTTGGTCAGCCACTCTGCTGCACCTAAGTACCCCAAAATCACATTAATCATTTGAGGGCGCCCACAACAGCTCGCTATCATCATCCATGAATTTTCTAGGTAAATATGACATATTAGTGTTGATTAAATGTATTTTTTTCAAAGTAATCAATATTTTATGACTTTCATAAAAACCAAATACTAAATAACGTCAAAATTGACATAAATGTGTTTTTAAAACAAATAATCTATTATTAAATGGTATAATAGTCCTACAAATCTAAGGTTCCGAAAAAAGACTTATATAATAATAGATATTTCATTAATTAACCACTTGTTTTTCTCTTGGCATTTTATAGTAAGTTTATTAACCATTTATTATAATAATACAAGAATACATTGTAAAAGTTAAACTATTTAACTAAGAGTTAAATCTAAAAGTTAAGGTTAATATGATGACCTAAACCCATATAAAAAATATTGGTTGAGAGTTTTTCGACCCATAATCACCTTATCCTAGAAATAAATCATTTTAAATCCATTATAAACCGAATATGACTGTATAATAAAATAATATTTCAAGATTTTCCTAAAGTGACCCTCACCTCTCTTATAAAAGGGCACTTCCCCTTCTCTCAAAAGCACACCTTCAAAGCCTTTTGGATCGGCCAAACCCTACCCAAATATCCTCCAAAATTCCCTCACTTAAACCTATAGAAATTACCTTGAGAATAAAGCAAGCCTAAGGATCCCTTTTGTTCAAATCAAAAGGAAAAACCCGAAGAAGAGGTAATTATTTTATCACCTCTTTCAAAGTTCTATTCTTCTTCCACTTTATCTTTCTTTATTATTTACATACCAATATAATAAATCTAGTACCTTATACATAATTTTATGTTATTATAAATATGGTATAACCATATTCATTATTCTATCTATCCTATGAATGATAATGTCACCACGCGTGCGTACATACGGTTTACCGTCTCCACACCGTGGTGTAATTTATTATTCAAAACTATATTATTTGGATGGATATAATGATGAATAATATGTATATAAATAATTAAAATAACATGCTAATGTTTCTTTACAATTAATATACCATCCAATTCCACACCTTTTAATCATTAAGGAAATGATATTGTCGCTCGTGTGTACATACGGCTTACCGTCTCCCCGATGCGATGAGATCCATTTCCACGTTCACCATTCAACGATAATTATAAAAATATATATTATTAATAATTATTTAATATATGACATAATAATTCTACTGGAAATATATATATATTTGTGTTTACATATATCTTATTCACTTAGTTCCGTTCAGTACGATATGAAAATGGAAACAGCGTTTATGCGTACGTACGACCTACCATCTCCATAAACGGTGTTTTACATTTGATATATCTATTTATTATACATATTTATATTCTAAATATATATGATATATAAATAATTTTTTATATTCTATAAGTATTTAAATCAATATCAAAGTGATACGATCAAGAATAACAAGTTAAAACACGTACGATAAAGAAAGCGATTATTACCTGAAATGTTAATTTAACATGGAAGTTATTATTAAATGGGTAGTATAAAGTAATAAATTAATCTTGTATAATATCATGAATATTAATATGTTTATGGTATAATTTAATAACATACTATGGTCATTATACAGGAGGTTAAACGTACCCTCAGCCAAAGGGAAGTACAAGGTAAGGGTTAATTCTTCAATCCCATTATTATCTGAGATTGTTTATGTTTAAGTATTTTCTAGGAAATATTTATTATCCATGTCCATGTTTCATAATATACTTTTCAAAATTATTCTTTTAAGGTAATATTTAACTAAAACATTCTTTTAAATGTTTTAGATATTTATTCTTCTAAATCATTCTGATTAATATCCATGTTTTCAAAATGGGTTTAAGGATTTATTTATATGGACATGAATGTTTTAAAATTTTAATTACTTTAAAAAGTTTAAAAGTGGTATGGGAAAATTTGATTCAAAAATATCTTTTAAACTTATTCCTTTATAAATTTTGATACTTTTAAATGATTTCATAAAAAAGGATATTTCTCTCAAAGGGTTTTACTGATTATTTTCAACTATGTCAACATCATTTTTGGATATTATTATTGATTGAGGTTGATTTATTATAAATAAAACCTTAAATATTGTATTGAATGAGTTATGATATGTTTGATTGTGGATGTTCTATTTTTATACCATTAATGTTTTATGGTTTAAGTATTGACATTTCGTATGCTATTTTTAATACGAATATTTATGTTATGTTTCAACATTTTCATATGAGAAATGCAGTGGACTTATTAAGTGGCGGGTGGAGCCCTCTATAGCTCCTCAATGCATTGGTAGGTCTCATGAGACAAATTAGTGTCTTGTAACAGATCCTTGAAAAAAAAATTATTTGTTTTCTTGGCATGAGGCCTTGACTATATGGTAATGATGTCTGGCGTTAGGCATTCCCTCAATATGAAATTAGTTATTACATGTGATTATTCGACTAGTAGAATATCCATGTACATATTTATATGGTTATGTTTGATTTATTTTTTCTATATTATGTTCATGTTTATGTTTAAAAGTTTTATGTTTTTTTTATTACACATCTTTCATTAAAATTTTATAGCTTCCGCTAAATTATTAACCCTTACTGAGCATCTGAGCTCACCCCTTTCTTATGTTTTATTTTCCCAGGATTCCAAGAAGTGTATTATGATTGATATGCAGGTTTAATCTAAAGGAATAATGGAATTATCTAATTATTATTTATTTTTTGTTGTATTTTATAAATTGTAATGTAACATTCATGTATGTAATCTATTTTCCAAGACTGCTAAATTGATCGGTCCTTCGGGACTTGATTCCTTGTAATCATGCCAATGTATTAAAATAATTCACTGAATCTGGGCTTTTGGGGTTAGGGATTTACACTTAATATATCTTAATTTAATGTTATCCACATATATCATAATCAAAAATTTCATAACTAACTCATGGATAATAAAATAAATGGGTTTCATATTAAAATCATTGTATTTCAAAAGTGCTTAAAAATATGATCATTTTGTCATTCTCAACCCATGGAAAAGGAATGAGGGTTTCATGTATGTTAATACTAGAATAAAATAAATCATTTTTACATATATTTTAATACGCTTGAAAAATAAAGAGGATTGTTTATTCACAAAAAAGAAAATAGAAGATAATTTCTTTAGGAGAAGAGGGAAATTTTGAGAAGTAAATTCGGAAGCATAATGGGTATAAAATATAATTCTGAAAAAAAATAAAATTAGATGGGGAAAAGGTCTCCCATTTATAATACATAATTTTAATTATGGGTATGATCAAAATGGTATTAAAATATGGTATTCATAAAAATTTTAAGATACTTACAAAAAACGGTTCTTGAATTGAAGAGAAAGGAAGGAGAATTCACTTACCATAAAGAGTTGTTCCTAGAACATGATGATTGGGACCTAATGGGAATGAGGAAACCTTGGGAGGACTCCTTTGGAGGTAAAAATACTATATATTAATGGATTATGTAACACCTCAAGCTTCCACATTACGTTTCCCTTTGAATAATGCAATAGCTTGCGTTGTACGCAACTTCGAGATTATAACACATCGCGACCAATCAAACTTGCCGTTATGAATAGTAATACCCACTTTTAAAAATTTAATAAATGTTATATTTCAAAATGGACTTTATTTTTGGGTTCAGAATATCGAAATTATCTTAGGGTGAATTTTTGGTATTTTTCTGAAAACATTCAGTTTTTGATGAATAGTGAAAAATACTAAATTTTAATTAAAAACAACTTTTTTAATCAAAACAATTTATAGTGATAAATTATACTATTTAGTGGTTTTTAAGTATAATTAGATTATATTTTTACCATTTAATCCAATTTTGGTCATTGGACGTAATTTCACATTTAAACTAGACATAAGCAAGTGTCAATCTTTTGATAGTTATTATTTCTTAAAAACACGCTTTTTGTTTTCACAACGGGAATTAATTTTAAATTAATTTCTTCAACTTCTGTGTTTTGAATTTAGGAAAATGTATTCCATATTTAGAATCAGTAGGTACAAATTTTATAAAAATGTAACTTTTATTTTTAGACATTTTGAATAATTACTTCGGTAAATATTTTATTTACCATGGTTAAAGGGTAAATCTGGTAAATAAGGGTAAACAAATAATATTATAATAATATTAAATTATCCTAACACATGTCCTAACCCTATTTGATGATACATTTCTGACCATGGGCATCCTTGGGTCAATTTTTGGACCTCATGGAGCCACTTGTAAGTGATAATGACACTTTATATTAATTAAGTTAAAGTAAATACAAAAATGACATAAGCATATATCTTTTAGTAAAACAATTTTTACATAGGGTTATATATGTTATGTATTCGAATATAAATATTCATTAGAAATATAAAAAAAATTCCTACATAATGGTATTTTATTTATAATTTTTATACATTTAATAATTAATTTTATTTATGACAGAATGATGATGCGGTATTTTTCTTATTAATGAAAGAATCAAATAAATGGTATTATAGATGTTAAAATAAATATAATTTGAAAGTTTTGATGTCATCCACGAATTTTTTAGGTTAATGTGACATGTTAGGAATTATTAAATGAATTTTTTCTAAGTAGTAATGTTGTTGGGAATTTGACAAAAACAAAATAGCAAATAGTGTCAAAATTGACAAAAAAGAGTTTTTAAAACAAATATTATATTATTAATTTATATTCTATTCCTAAAAATATAAGGTTTTTCCAAAGGTATTAAATAATATTATATATGTCATTAATGAACCACTTTATGTTCTCTTATAATTTTATAGTAAGTTTATTAACCATATAATATAAAAATACAAAGAGACATGGTAAATGTCAAACTAATTAACTAAGAGTTAAATCAAGAAGATAAGGTTAATATAGAGAACCAAACCTATCTAAAACCTATTGGTTGAGTATTTTTAGACCAATACCTACCTTATACTTGAAATAAATCATTTTTGAGCCATTATAAACTGAAAATTATTTTATTATAAAATAAAATTTCAATCTTTTCCTAAGGTTCCCCTCACCCCTCTTATAAAAGGGAACTTACCCTTCTCTCAAATTCACACATTCAAATCCATTTGTCTTGGAAAAAACCTGCCCAAATATCCTCCCAACTATCCTCTCTTCATCATATAGTCCTTCCTTTAGTCATAAATCCAACCTAAGGATCCCTTTTCATCAAATCAAAAGGAAGAACCCGAAGAAGAGGTAAATATTTCATCACCTCTTTCAAGTTCCTTTCTTCTTCCAATTCCTCTTTATTTGTTGTTTCCATTATAGAATAATAAATACAGTACCTTTTATATACTGTGATGTTATTATAAATATGGTACAACCATATTCATTATTCTATCCATCCTTTGAATGACATGTCACCATACGTGCGTACATACGACTTACCGTCTCCACGTCGTGGTGTAGTTGTTATTCAATACATTATTATTTGGATGGGTATAATAATGATGTATAATTGATATAAATAATAAATATAACATGATAATGATTCTGTATATATGATATACCATCCAATTATATATTATTATAATATCAAAATAATGATATTGTCGCTTTGCGTACGTACGGATTACCGTCTCCACGAACGCGATAAGATTCATTCCCCATCGTATCCATTCAAGAATAATTTTCATTTGATAATTAAAAATAATGTTTAAAAACTTAATATCATTATGAATATGAATAATATACATCATATCCACAACAAACATTACTTACGTAACAAATCATATAAAGGAAAACGAATCAGTTAACACCCGAAACGATGATACTACTGAAATATAATTAACAAAGCAATATTAGAAGATCATATATGATATAATATTAATGTATATGGTTCTTTTATAATTTAATAACAATGATTTTACCATTATACATGAGGTTAACCTACCCTCGACCAAGGAAAATAATAAGGTAAGGGTTAATTCTACAATCTCTTCATTATCTGAGGTTGTTTATACGTAATTATCTACTGGGACCTCTTTATCATCCACATCCATGTTTATTAAAATGTATTTAAAAACATTTTTACTATTTACTAGAAAATGGTTTAAAGTCATTTATACCCTTATTTGACCTTATATTTTTTTGAAATAAATATTTCCATCGTTTTCCAAACAAGGTACTTTATGACCTTTTCGACAAAATTAAGGTAAGAATGTTTTTTTTAACTTATATGGCGGGTGTGGATATTTTCTGCCATTATAAAATCATCAAAGCTTCCCTTAAAAGCTTATAAGAATATTTCCAAAATAAATTTTTTCTTTTATAATTATATGAATTTTAAATGATTTCAAAATAAAAATAGATATTTCTCTAAAAAGGTTTTTGATTTCATCTATGTCAACATCTTTTGATGAATTTTAAGCTTATTTGAAGTTGATTTACTATGATACAAAACTTCCATATTATATTGAAGGTTTTGTGATATGTTTTATTGTGGATGTGTTATTTTTACACCATTCATGGTTTGTGGATAAAGTATTTACATCTCGTATGCTAGTTTTAATACGAATGTTTATGTTATGTTTAAACCTTTTCATATGAGGAATGAATTGGACTTAGTATGTGAAGGGTGGATCCCGATATAGCTCCTCGATGCCTCGGTAGGTCTCATGAGACAAACTAGTGTCTTGTCACAAGTCCTTGACAATATCTTATTTGTATTTTTGGCATAGGGCCTTGACTATGTGGTTATGAAGTCTGGCATTATGTATTCCATCATTATGAAAGTGGCTATTGATATTGCATGTGATTATTAAACTAGTAGAATATCCATGTGAATAAGTAAATGGAATTATTTGATTTTATCTTTTCCATATTATGCTGAAGTTAAAGTTTAAAAGGATTTTTTTTAGCCTTATACATTGCCTTAAATGTTTCTGGTTATTTATGAAAGTTTCTGTTATATTGTTATCCTTACTGAGAATCTGAGCTCGCCCCTTTCTATGTTTTATTTTTTCTAGGATGTGAAGAAGTATTTTATGACTGACCTGGAGGGATTGTCTAAGGGGATATGAGTGTGATCTTTGGAAATAATTTTGTTGTAGTTTTTCATTTTATAATGTAATGTAAAAATTATGAATGTATTTAGTATTTCTAAGGATACTAAAATGATTGGTCTTTCGGGACATGATTTACTTGTATCATGCCAATGTTATGTAATAATGCACCGACTCTGGGTAACTGGAGTTGGGGCATTATAGTTGGTATTAGAGGAATTTTAGTACAAACCTTGGAATCTATATTTAGATAAAATATGATTAAAGCACATTACCCTAAGATAGACTTTGAGGATTAGTATAGAAGAACTTCCTAGAATTTTTTTATTGTAGAGATTTTGTGAGTTTTCCAAGAAATACATCCATGTCTGGATACGATCAGGTAGAGCCATCTTTGGCACAGATGTACCTAGGGGTAAAACCTGAAAACACTGCTTTGAGCTAGACTCGAACGGGAACTGGTGCACGACAACGGGCCTTGCTGCACTCTTGGTTACGACACTCCCAGGGGATATGCTTAGGAAAATTCTCATTTTCTTTAAAAATAATTATGAAGGTTTTATGAGTATGTACTTCCTCAAAGAAAACATTTTTATGATTATGGATTATATCCATAAATTTTTCAGTTTATGTTAAGTGTTTTACAAGTTTTTAATTATGTATTTCGATTCATAAACTAATCTAATTTATGGAATTGTTTGGAAATGATACCTAGTGGAAGGAATGGAAACCGTATCAACGCACGTAATCCATATAGGGATTTCCCTCCTACTCAAGATAATTATATTGAAGCTAGTGAATCAACTGGTGCTGATCAGCTTATCACCATACTGGGACAACTCACTCAGGTTATGAATAATAACCTTACCCGTATGGAGCACCTTGATCCACAGCTTGGAGGATCAATGTTAGATCGCTTCATGAGGCAAAAAACCCCAACATTAAATGGGAGTACAAATCCATTAGTATCTAAGAAATGGATAAATTCCTTAGAGAAAATATCTCATGCCTTGGGGAGTAGTGAAAGGGAAAAAGTTGTCATGGAAGTTTACCGCCTCACTAGAGATGTTGATCAATGGTGGTCATTGATTCAAAACACAAAGGAAGATAATGAAGTATAAAATATGGAATAGAGGGAGTTTAAAGAGATTTTCTTAGAAAAAAACTTTCCTCGTGACCATCGAGCAGATATGGAAAGGCAATTTCTGAGTCTGAGGCCAAAAGAGGATGATAATGTCACAAAGTATGAAGCTAACTTTACAAGGTTAGCAAGGCATACAGCAGATTATATACATAACCCAAGAAGTAATATTTACTATTTCTTTGATGTGTTAAAATTGTTTCTCTATTGAGCATTAGTCTCACAATCATTCTCGTCATACGAAGACATTGTCTCATGTGTTATCAATACAGAAAAAGAATTCTCTAAGTCTTATGACTTTAAATCAAAGTAAGAGAAGAAGAGATCTATTTAACACTCTAGAAATGAAAATAAAGGGAAGAAGAGAAAAGTTGAATATCGAACCTATAGTAAATGTGGGAAGAAAAACCCTGGTACTTTCCTTAAGGGAATGGTAGTCTGTTACAAGTGTGGTAAAAAAGGTCACCAAACTCATGATTGCAAGGGGAAGAAAGAGGTTGTCAATGTTGAATGCTACAATTCTAGATAAATGGAGTATTATGCAAATGAATGTCCTAAGTTCCAAGGAAACTTAACTTAGAAAAGGCCAAGGGATCAAGGCCAAGCTTATTCTATCATTACTGCTGAGGTTGAAGCTCCTAAAGATGTGGTGGTAGTTAATTTAATGGTTTCCTCAAGTTTAGAAAATGCTTTATTTGATTCTGGATCATCGCATTGTTTCATATATTCTCAGTTTGCTAAGAAAATTAGATATTTCCAATTTGATTTAACAAGGGAGTTGTCATTCAAAACTCCTAAGGGAACTATCATTGCAACAAAGTTTTGTGAATCAGTCCCCATTAGGGCATATAAGTGTCCTTTATCTGCTGATCGCATCATCATACTGATGATTGAATTTGATATAATCCTCGGTATGGATTGGTTTTCAGACCATGATGCAAAAATTTATTGTAAGAAGAAGGAGGTTACGGTTTTTGATGAAGATGATAAAGAACGCCTTATCTTTAGAGCAGAAACATCACCACCTCATTCTTATCTAGATCCACCCCCAGTAGCTCAAATAAATTCAATTATTAGAGAGGAAGAGAATTAAATAACTGTGGGTGAGGAAACGAATGTTCAAATAGAGTATGTACCTATTGTGCAAGAATATGTTGATGTGTTTCCAGAAGATTTACCTGGACATCCTCCAGAACGAGAAATTGAGTTTTACATTGATTTAATTCCTAGTTCAAGGCCCATATCGAAGACCCCTTATAGAATGGTCACTTTGGAATTAGTGTAACTAAAGAAACAACTAGAGGAATTGAGTAACAAGGGATTAATTCTCCCTAGTGTTTCTCTATGGAGAGCCCATATCCTTTTTGTTAAGAAGAAAGATGGATCTATGAGGTTGTGCATTGACTACAGGGAGATCAATGCTATAACAATAAAGAAAAAGTATCCCCTACCTCGCATTGATGATTTATTTGACCAACTTCATGGAGCTCAATATTTTTCAAATATTGACCTTCGATCTGGATACCATCAGTTGTGCGTGAAGAAGGAAGACATTCCGAAGAAAGCATTTTGAACTAGATACGGGCATTACAAGTTTACAGTAATGCCTTTTGGATTGACTAATGAACCCTCTGTCTTCATGGATATAATGAATAGGGTTTTCAAGGAATATATTGATGAATTTGTAGTGGTATTTATTGATGATATCTTGGTATACTCCAAAAGCTACAAAGATCATGAAAATCACTTGCGTGTTATCCTAAAGACTCTTAGAAGAAATGAATTATATGGGAAGTTTAGCAAGTGTGAATTCTGGCTTCAAGAGATTTATTTTCTTGGCCATATTGTCTCTAAGGATGAAATATCTATTGATCCTTTAAAGACCAAGGCAATCCAAGAATGGCCAGAAACGACAAGTATAATTGAGGTACGCAATTTTATTGGTTTAGCTAGTTATTATCGACGTTTTGTCTAGAATTTTACCCGATTGGCTAACCCATTAACGATGCTCACATGTAAAGGGGTTAAATTTGTTTGGAAAAAAGAGTGTGAAGAATTTTTTGAATAACTGAAGATAAGATTAGTCAATGGTCCTATATTGAATCTACCATCGGGGAATGATGGGTTTGTTATTTATAGTGATTCTTCAAAGAAAGGACTTGGTTGTTTCCTTATGCAGAATGATAGGGTTATTGCCTATGCATCATGATAGCTAAAAATTCATGAGTAAAACTATCCTACTCATGATCTTGAGTTAGTAGTTGTAATATTTTCTTTGAAGATATGGACACATTATCTATATGGTGAAAAATTTGAGATTTATACTGATCACAAGAGTTTGAAGTATATTTTCTCACAAAAAGAACTCAACATGAGGCAAAGGTAATGGCTTGAACTACTCAAGGATTATGATTTCACTATACACTACCACCCAGGGAAGGAAAATAAGGTGGATGATGCTTTGAGTAGAAAGGATCATGGAGTTTTGAACAAGATGAGAGTTCAAAAGGATCCTATATACATAGATCTAGTAAAGATGGATATGGGAATAACCATGGAAGGTGAAACATCAATGCTTTTCCAAATGGTTTCCAAACTATATTTACTAGAAAGGATAAAAAGTTATCAGGCTGATGATAAGGAGTTTCAAAATAAGATTAAAGTTGTGAATAACGATATATTGAGTGACTTCGTATATGAAGATGGAATTTTATAATTTGGGAAGAGACTTTGTGTTCCCGATATACCTAATCTAAAAAGATAATTGTTGGATGATTCTCATAGCTCTAATTTCTCTATACACCCTGGGAGCACCAAAATGTATAGAGATTTGAAGGAACATTTTTGGTGGGACAACATGAAGAGGGAGATTGTTGATTTTTTGTCAAGATGTATGGTTTTTCAACAAGTGAAAGCTGGAAGGCAATAGCCTGGAGGAGTCATGAAACCTCTTCCCATACCTGAGTGGAAATGGGATAATATTACGATGGACTTTGTCATGGGAATACCAAAGACTCCTAGAAGGAATGATGAAATATGGGTCATTGTTGATTGTCTTACCAAGTTAGCACATTTTCTTGCTATAAGAGAAGATTTACCACTTGAATGTTTAGCAAGACTATATATTAATGAAGTTGTAAGACTTCATGTAGTACCCCTATTGATTGTTTCTGATTGTGATCCCTGTTTTACATCAAGATTTTAGAAAAGTCTTCAGAAAACCCTGGATACTGAACTTTTCCTACCACCCTCAAACTGATGGACAATCAGAACAGACTATTCAAACCTTAGAAGACATGTTGAGATATTTCTCACTTGACTTTCAAGGTATGTGGGATCAATATTTACCTCTGGTAGAATTTTCCTATAACAATAGCTTCCATTAAATTATTCATATGGCACCATATGAAATGTTATATGGAAATAGATGTCGTACACCAACCTGTTGAGATGATGTTGGTGAAAGAAAACTTGTAGGCCCAGAACTTGTTGAGAAAACGATGGAAAAGGTGAAGGTGATCCAAACCCACATCAAAGCAGCTCAAAGTAGGCAGAAGAGCTATGCTGATAACTGAAGGAAGGATTTGGAATTTCATGTAGGATATCATGTTTTCTTGAAGGTATCTCCATGTAAGGGAATTATACGATTCGGTAAGATGGGTAAATTGAGTCTCAGGTACATCGGACCTCTCGAAATTCTAGAACAAATTGGGGATGTAGCTTACTATTTGGAAATGATACCAAGTCTCTCCAAAGTTCATGATGTGTTCCACATATCACTATTTAGAAAATACATGACTGACCCAACACATGTACTTACCTATGAGGAATTATAACTGGAACTTGATATGTCTTATTTTGAAGATCCTGTCAAGGTTCTTGATACAAGAGAACAAGTGTTGAGAAACCAGACGACTCGTCTTGTAAAAGTTCTATGGAGAAACCATAAAATGGAAGAGGCAACGTGGTAACCCAAGGAACTTATGATGAAGAACCACCCGAATCTTTTTATGAAGTAATATTCTAGAAATTTTGAGGGAAAAAATATTTAAAGGAGGGGAGAATGTAATACCCCAAGCTTCCACGGTACGTTTCCCTTTAAATAATGCAATAGCTTGCGTTGTACGCAACTTCGAGATTATAACACATCGCGACCAATCAAAATAGCCGTTATGAATAGTAATACCCACTTTTTGAAATTTTATCAATTTATCTTTCAAAATGGACTTCATTTTTGGGTTCAGAATATCATCTTAGGGTAAATTTTTGGTATTTTTCTGAAAACATTCAGTTTATGATGAATAGTAAAAAATACTAAATTTTAATTAAAAGCAAATTTTTTAATCAAAATAATCTATAGTGATAAATTATAATATTGAGTGGTTTTTAAGTATAATTAGATTATATTTTTACCATTTAATCCAATTTTGGTCATTGGACGTAATTTCACATTTAAACTAAACATAAGCAAGTGTTAATCTTTTGATAGTTATTATTTCTTAAAAACACGTTTTTTGTTTTCACAACGGGAATTAATTTTAAATTAATTTATTCAAATTATTTGTTTTGAATTTAGAAAAATGGATTCAATATTTAGAATCAGGAGGTACAAATTGTATAAATAGGTAACTTTTATTTTTATACATTTGGAATAATTACTTCAGTAAATATTTTATTTACCATGGTTAAAGGGTAATCCAGTAAATAAGGGTAAGAAAATAATATAATAATAATATTAAATTACCCTAACACGTGTCCTAACCAAATTGGCTGATACATGTACCACCATGGGCATCCTTGGGTCAATTTTGGGACCCCATAGAGCCACTTTTAAGTGATAATGACACTTTATATTAATTAAGTTAAAGTAAATACAAAAATGACATAAGCATATATCTTTTAGTAAAATAATTTTTACATAGGGTTATATATGTTATATAAGAAAGATAAAATTATTTCCTACATAATTATATTTTATTTATAATTTTTAGACATTGAATAATTAAATTTATTTATGACACAATGATAATGCGGTATTTTCCTTATTAATGAAAGAATCAAATAAATGGTATTATAGATGTTAAAATAAATATAATTTGAAAGTTTTGATGAAATAAATGAATTTTATAGGTTAATATGACATTTTAGTATTGATTAGATTAATTTTCTTTTGAATTAATAATGTTTTTAGGAATTTAACAAAAAAAAATAGCAAATAGTGTCAAAATTGACATAAAAGAGTTTTTAAAAAATATTATATTATTAATTTATATTCTATACCTAAAAATATAAAGTTAGGAAAAAGGTATTAAATAATATTATATATGTCATTAATGAACCACTTTATTTCCTCTTTGAAGTTTATATTAATTTTATTAACCATATAATATAAAAATACAAAGAGACATGGTAAATGTCAAACTAATTAACTAAGAGTTAAATGTAGAATATAAGGTTAATATAGAGACCCAAACCTGTCTAAAACCTATTGGTTGGGTAGTTTTCAACTCATACCCACCTTATCCTCGAAATAAATTATTTTGGATCTATTATAAATTGAAAATGATTTTATTATAAAATAAAATTTCAATCTTTTCCTAAGGTGCCCCTCACCCCTCTTATAAAAGGGAACTTCCCTTTCTCTCAAATTAACACCTTCAAAGCCATTTGGATCGACCAAACCCTACCCAAACATCCTAAAAACTGTCATATATTCATCTTAGAGGCCTTACTTTAGTCATAAATCCAACCTAAGGAGCCCTTTTAATCAAATCAAAAGGAAAAACCCGAAGAAGAGGTAAATATTTCATCACCTCTTTCAAGTTCTTTTCTTCTTCCACTTCCTCTTTCTTTGTTTTTCTATTATAGAATAATAAATCCAGTATATTATATATAATTTTATGTTATTATAAATATGGTACAACCATATTCATTATTTTATCCATCCTTTGAATGACATGTCACCATACGTGCGTACGTACGACTTACCGTCTCCACGTCGTGGTGTAGTTGATATTCAATACATTATTATTTGGATGGGTATAATAATGATGTATAATTGATGTAAATAATAAATATAAAATGATAATTATTCTTTATATATGATATAACATCCAATTATATATTATTTTAATATCAAAATAATGATATTGTCGCTCGTGCATACGTACGGATTACCGTCTCCACGAACGCGATGAGATTCATTCCTCATCGTATCGATTCAAGACTAATTTTTATTTGATGATTAAAAATAATGTTTAAAGACTTAATAACATTATTAATATTAATAAGATACGTCATATCTACAACAAACATGACTTACATAACAAATAATATAAAGGAAAATGAATCAGTTAACACCCGAAACGATGATACTACTGAAATATCATTAACAAAGCAATATTAGAAGATCATATGTGATATAATATTAATGTATATGGTTCTTGTATAATTTAATAAAAATGATTTCACCATTATACAGGAGGTTAACCTACCCTCAACCAAGGAAAAGGACAAAGTAAGGGTTAATTCTACAATCTCTTCATTATCTGAGGTTGTTTATAAGTAATTATTTATTGGGACCTCTTTATCATCCACATCCATGTTTCTTAAAATGTATTTCAAAACATTTTTAATATTTACTAGACAATGGGTTAAAGTCATTTATACCATTATTTTACCTTATATGCTTTTTAAAGGAATCTTTCTGTCATTTTCCAAACAAAGTACTTTATAACCTTTTCGAAAAAATTAAGGTAAGAATGTTTTTTTTAACTTATACGACAGGTGTGGCTATTTTTCTCCATTATAACATCATCAAAGCTTCCCTTACAAGATTATAATAATATTTCCAAAATAAATGTTTTCTTTTATAATTATATGAATTTTAAATAATTTCAAAATAGAAAGAGATATTTATCTAAAAAAGGTTTTGATTTCATATATGTCAACATCCTTTGATGGATTTTAAGCTTATTTGAATTTGATTTATTGTGATACAAAACTTCCATATTACATTGAAGTTTTTGTGATATGTTTGACTGTGGATGTGTTATTTTTACACCATTCATGGTTTATGGATAAAGTATTGACATTTCTTATGCTAGTTTTAATACGAATGTTTATGTCATGTTTAAACCTTTTCATATGAGGGATGTATTGGACTTAGTATGTGACGGGTGGAGTCCGCTATAGCTCCTTGATGAATCGGTAGGTCTCATGAGACAAACTAATTTCTTAGCACAAGGCCTTGAAAAAATCTTATTTGTAGTCTTGGCACAAGGCCTTGACTGTGTGGTTATGAATTCTGGCATTATGCATTCCATCATTATGAAAGTGGCTATTGATATTGCATGTGATTATTCGACTAGTAGAATATCCATGTGAATAAGTAAATGAAATTATTTTATTTTATCTTTGACATATTATTCTGAAGTTCAAGTTTAAAAGGCTTTGGTTTTAGTCTTATACATTTCCTTAAATGTTTATACTTATTTATGAAAGTTTCCGCTATATTGTTATCCTTATTGAGCATCTGAGATCACCCCTTTCTATGTTTTATTTTTCCCAGGATGTGAAGAAGTATTTTATGACTAACCTTCAGGGATAGTCTAAGGGGATATGAGTGTGATCTATGGAAATAATGTTTTTTTATTTTTTCATTTTATAATTTAATGTAAAACTTATGAATGTATCTAGTATTTCCAAGGCTACTAAATTGATTGGTTTTTCGGGACATGATTTCCTTGTATCATGCCAATGTTTTATAATAATGCACCGACTCTAGGTAACTAGGGTTGGGGCATTACAAAGGATGTATTGTAAGTGAAATTAAATAGATATATGGGTGGATATTTATAACAACAGAGGGGGAATTGTTTATTAATTTCCAAATAAAGGCCTTAGAAAACTAGGTTGTGGAAAATGAAAAACCATGGGCTTTACCATGGTATTTTACCATGTTTTTGGAAACTTGGGTAATATTTTATATTATTTTAATCTAAAATATTTGATCATAATTTTATATTACTTCTTTTGGAATGGAAAAGTAAAGTTTCCACAAAAATAATGTTTCTAATGTTAAAGTTTCCATTTTAGACTTTATAAAGTAAAATATAGCTTTGGAAATTGATTGAAATATATTAAAATACTTAATATTAATAAAATAAAAAATTATAGGTTTTTTATTGTGGTTAAATTGTAACATCTTGGTTCCCGGTGCCGCCCAGAGGTGCCCCGTACCCGGTTGGTCACATGTCCTCAAACGTGTTTCCCCGAACGCCAGAGGGTGCTGACTAGCAGTGTGGGCCTTGGGTGTGATAGTGGGGAAACTATGCCCTTATTGGAAGAGTAACACAACAGAAGTAAAAACAAATAACAATAGTGGAAGCAGTAATAATAACATACAACAGTAAACAGTAGAAGACTAAAAGTAATAACAACTGAGAACATATATATATATATATATATATGATGGATGATACATATTTCTAAGAAAGAATCCAAACAAGTCACAATGAAGGAATACAACACTAAACCAAAGTACAAGGAAAAGAAAGTAAATACCTCCATAGCATTGCAAGCCTCAGCTTGGTTCCATGCTCTCCAACTTTGAATCAGTCAAGTACCTGAAGTAGAAGGGAACTTGCCCTTATCTAGACCTGCAAAAATATAATCTGTTTGGGCCCAAAAGCATGACCCAAATAGGGTGTAAGACAAATCCCAGTAGGCAATCACCCAAATATTTTTTCATAATAGTTAGTGAATATATATATGGAAGGCAATAAACAAAATGAAGCAGTTAAGAAGAAAGTACACATAGTAACAATCCTACAAATTCAATTTCATTCATTTTCATATATCAAGTAAGAAGCTAATCACAAGTAGGTAACCCTCTGGGAAGTATGCATAGCCTAACCCCTCTAGTTCAACCAAAACAAACACAAGCAACCCTCTGGGAAGTATACACAGTCTAACCCCTGTGGTTCAGCTTTAGCAAAGACACTCTAAGGAAGCACTTATAGTCAATTCCCATTGTGGTCTCATATCGATAACTAATAGGAAATCTGAGGAAGCACTCAACGTCCAATTCCCCTTGTGGCCCATATCGAGGAAACTAAAGACACTCTGAGGGAGAACTTACGTCCATCCCCCCTATGGTCTCGCAATGTAAAAGTAAACAGACACTCTAGAGAAGCCCTCAACATCAATTCTCCTTATGGTCTACTACACCAGGTTCCCATAGCCCTGTGTAAGTCAATCGTGCAAAAATGATACATAGAACCCAAAGTAAACCCCAATAACTACTTTCCTAAACAATCTACAGCATCTCATAGCATGTCAGATAATAATCACTCCATCCTAACAATACTAGGCATGGAAAACAAAGCAGCCTAACAGGCAAGCTAGACCAAACGGTCAAAACAAGAAAACATGGGAAAACCCTCCTTAGAATGGAAAAATTAACCCTATTAATAAAAAAACAACATCTATCCAAACAAAAAAGGCATAGAAGGAAAAACAGGGCTAAAAACCATAAAAACGCAATACCCTGTTCTTGGGTATTGGGCACTTTTGCACATAAAATTAAAAGACTATCTACGGAAAGGCACAAACCACCTACCTCAGCGTCGTGATATCTATATACGTGAACCTCAAGCCTTTAATCTCCCTAGAACACTTTATATCTACAAAAACACTAAAAACGTTCAACCAAGGATATCTTGTGAAAGAGGAGAAATCAGGAGATGAAGTTCAAGAAGAAAGGGGAACTCGTGGATAAGAGTCAAATGCAACCGACAGAAGTCGAATCAAAGGACGGACGGTGATTCAGGGGCTCGAAGAAGATCTATATCCGTACAGATGCTCCTAGATGAAATAGGTCGAGGAGAAGTGAATTCTATCCATTAGACACGACTCTAGTCCATTTAGTGAAAAAAAGAAAGTACACAACGTGTTCTTTAAAAGTACACAGTGTGTACTTTCCTTTTCTGGCCTCTGCTTTAGGCGGTCTCCAGGTCACCACACATGGCCATGTGCTCAGCCATTATCCATCCAATACATAGTCACCCATGGAAACTGAGTACACAGTGTGTACTTATAAGTACACGTCGTGTACTCCTAAAATTTCCAGAAACTCATCTTTTTCTTGAAAACACCAGAAAACAAGATTCATACTGGAAAAGAAGATATGGGTTCTTACAAACTTCCCCCCTTAAATAAATTTGTCCCCGAATTTCTCTAGCAAGGCGGCATAGAATAAGAATCATCGAACAGCTCCAGCCACTGCGATCGTACATCGGCTTCCCTCTCCCAGGTCTCATCCTATACTCACCCGTGCTGTCATAGCACTCGTACCAGAGGAATAGAACAGCCATGGAGAACCTTCATACATCGATCAACAATGTAGATAGGATGATCCTCAAATGAGGTATCCACCTCAATATCAACCTTCTCAGGTTAGAAAACATGAGATGGGTCTGAGAAGTAATGTCGAAGCTGAGAAACATGGAAGACATCATGCATAGCCCAGTACTTATGAGGTAACTGCAACTGATAGGAAACTGACCCAACTCTCTCCAACACCTTAAATGGTCTAACATACCTTGGTGAAAGCTTAACCTATCTCCTAATCCTCCTGTGTCCCAACCTCAGTGTGACACGTAGAAAAACCTGATCTCTGACCTCAAACTCCAGAGGTCATCTCCATCGATCAGCATAAGACTTCTATCGTTACTATGTAGTATCCATCCTCTTCTGAATCAAATCTATCTACTATGTGGTCTCCTGGAAAATATGAGGTCCCAGCATAGCATCCTCTCCTGCCTCCAGCCAACATAAGGGTGACCGGCATGGCCAACCGTACAAAGCCTCATAAGGTTCCATCTGAATAGTTTCTTGAAAACTATTATTATAGGAAAACTCCACAAGAGGTATGTACTTATCCCAAGAACCTCCAAAATTCAGGATGCATGCTCTAAGCATGTCCTCAATCACCTGAATCGTATGCTCAGACTGGCCATCTATTTGGGGATGGTATGTTGTACTCAGAAGTACCTGTGTACCTAAGCCCTCTGAAGTCCCTACCAGACCCAAGAAGTAAAACGTGCATCCCTATCTGAAACAATGGAGTGTGGAACTCCATGTAAATGTACAATCTCTCAGATGTACAACCTTCCCGGATTATCAACACTGAAGTCTCCTTGATCAGTTTGAAGTGATAAACCTTCATGAGTCTGTTAATGACAACCCAAACTGCATCATTCCCTCGAGGTGACCTCGGTAAACCTGTCATGAATTCCATCGCGACGTTGTTCCACTTCCACTCGAGAATGGGTGACTGATGCAAAACCCTGCCAATCGCTGATGCTCTGCCTTCACCTGCTGATAAGTGGAACACCTCATGACAAAACCAGTGATATATCCCTTCATACCTGGCCACCAATACTAACGGTGTAGATCACGATACATCTTTGTGACACTAAGATGAACTGTCCAAACTGAGGAGTGAAAGTCCCACATCAGTTCCTCATGTATGTCTTCTGTCACCCACACGTGCCCATGAAAATGCAAGATCTCATCCTCACCTGTTGTCCACCTAGGAATAGGGTCCTCTCCTGACACACTCTCTCATAGGACTAGGCCTTCTGAATCTAATAGTTTCATCATTCACACTCGATCAAGAAGAGTAGAGGTAACAGCTACAGAATAAAGGAAAGTTTTCCCATGTCTGTCGCGCACCTCTAAATGCATCTTAGAGAACATAGCCATAAGCTGCCACTCACTGATGTCCTCATAAACTACATGTATCTGAGTCCTCATGCTCAACGCATCAGCCACCGCGTTGACCTTCCCAGGCATATAGGCAAGCTCAAAGTCAAAGTATTGAAGGTACTCAACCCACCTTCATTGTCTCAAATTCAGATCACACTAAGTGAATATATTCTTGAGACTCTTGTGGTCGTTGAAAACCACAAAATTATCTCCCAATAGGTAGTGTCTCTAATAGTGTAAAGCATGAACAACCGCAGCCAACTAGAGATCGCGCGTCGGGTAGTTCCTCTCATGTGGCCTCAACTACCAAGACCCTTACGTAACAACTCATTCCCCTTTCATAAGAACAGATCCTAGCCCGATATCTGATGCATCTCAATACACAATAAAGCTCTTGCCCAGCTCTGGAAAAACTACTATCGGTGCTGAAGTCAACCTCCCTTTTAGCTCCTGAAAGGCTAACTCACAAGATTCTGACCACAAGTACTTCGCACCCTTCTTAGTCAGACCCGTCAGTGGTTCTTCTAAGTGAGATAAGTCTTGTATGAAATCTATTTAGTAAAGATCCAGCCTTAGAAAGCTCTGCACCTCAAAGATGTTCTTTAGCTGCTCTCAGGAAACTACTGCTCTCACCTTCTCTAGGTCTGCTGATACTCATGTCTCTGAGATAACATGACCCAAGAAGTGAATCTGGTCCATCCAAAAGTGTCATTTTGAAATCTTAACATATAAATGATGCTCTCTTAGTGTAATCAAAACGATCTCAAGATGTGTGGCATGGTCGTGTCGATTGTGAGAGTACACCAAGATATCATCCACGAAGACCACCACGAAAGAATCCAAGTATGGATGGAACACTCGGTTCATCAGTGCCATGAAGACTGCAGAAGTGTTCATGAGACCGAACGGAATAACCACATACTCATATAGACTATACCTACTCTGAATGGATGTAAGAGGTATATATGATAGTCTAACGTGCAAATGATGGTAACTGGATCTCAATTCAATCTTCGAGAACACTCGGGATCCTCGAAGCTGATCAAAGACAACATCAATCCTTATAAAGGGGTATCATTTCTTGACTATCAACTATTTCAACTTCCAATAATCCACACAAAGTCTAACGGTACCATCTGAATTCTTTGCAAACAGGATAGGCGAACCCCAAGTAGAAGTACTGAGTCGAATGAAACCCTTTGTCTGCAACTCCTCCAACTACTTCTTGAGTTCCTGTAACTCTGGTGTAGCCATCCTATAAGGAGTAATGGACACCGGTGTCACTCCTAGTACAAGCTCAATAGAAAATTCTACCTCTCACTCTGGAGGAAAACCTGAAAATTCCTCTGGAAAGACATCCCTAAAATGATCCACCACTGAAGGAAAGTCCATCTGTGAAGTCCCCTGGTCATCCAAATATAGACTAGAAATATGGGTTGTAACTCCTCCCAACCCATGATGCTCGGGTCCTGCTATGCTCACCTGGACATCCCACTCACCCTTATAAATAAATGATCCACCCTATGGTGATGTGAAACTCTCCCTACGACAATAGAAATTGACAACTGCTTGGAAGGAGACTAACCAGTCCATTCTGAGAATGACGTCATAACCTGTCATCTCTAAGATGTAGAGGTCCTGTAAGAAGTGGCACCCACCAACCTCAAGAGTTAACTCATTGAACTAACATACACTAGCCGTTCTTGTCCCCAACAGAGTGTCTAATGTCAAGATATCAGTAGAAGAAAAGATACAAAGCCTAAGTCTCTCTACAATAGCAATAGATATAAAGTTATGGGAATCCCTTGTATCAAAAAGAGAATAATCTAAAACTGAGGCAACTAGGATCGTACCTCGAACTATAGAGGGTCCAGGATCCTGCTCTTATTGGGTCTGCTCCACTACAAAAGTTTGACCTGCACTGTGGCCCTACGACCCTGCCTGACCACCCTGATCTAATCCACATTGTTGTCACTGAAAGCTTGGTGACTAGCTACCACGGCCATGACCTTTACCTTGGCCTAAACGGATGGAATAACTCCATTTCCCTAGCTGATGAAAAACTGGTGGTGCTACTCCTGAATGCAGAGTCATAAAAGAACCCCTATCACCAGTTGCTGGTGAGAAGAACTGATAGAAGCACTGAAGATGGACCATCTTACCGCATGATCAGCACTCCACTGGGTATCTCGGGCAATGTGGCCTCGTATGCCCGCTCTTCCCGTACTGGTAGCACACGACCTGTCTACCAGAATAAGTCTCCTGTCTCCTCATATCCCCACACATAGACTCCCTACGGTGCTTCCTGTTATCAGTAGGAGGAATACCAACTATGGATGTTGAACTGACCTAGATCACAGCTCCAAAATCCCTCAGATTTTGCTCTGTGATTAGCGCCTGGTTGACTATAGAAGTGATGGAAGTTAACCTGAAGATGTTCACCTAAGATCAGATGTCGTGCTTAAGACCATCCTCAAACTTCCTTGCCAGAAATAACTCATCACCTCCTGGAATAGGCATGAATCACTGCATCTTAGTGAAGCGAGAAGAATACTTCATAACTGAAAGAGTACCCTTCTTCAGACTCATGAACTCTTGGGCTCGATTGGCCCTCAAAGTCTCTAGGTAGAAGAATTCATAGAAGGAACGTTATAACTTATCCCAATCCATGACCTCCTGGAATCCCTCCTGTGAGATCACATCCCACCATCTCCTGGTAGAATCTCAAACCATGTACGTCTCAAGCTTTACCCTCATCTCTAGAAGCATATCCAAATGCTCAAAGATAGAAAGCATGGATTCTAACCATGACTCTTCATCCTGAGGTCCTCCTTCCCCTATGAAGTTGGGAGGATGATTCTATTGGAAAACCCGCGTCAACTCTGCCATAGATGGGGTAGGATGCGGTACTCCCCGGAAGGTCTGCATGAACCTCATAAATCCCTCTCAGAACTTTGTGTTAGCACCTGTGTCCAGAATTACAGCTGGTACCAAGACAGAAACTACCAGAGGATTTTCTAGTAGTCCCTGATTATTCATGCATGGTGTCTGATCACTACCCTGTAACTGGCGTACAATTGGAGGACATCTCGGTGGCATGACTCTACAAGGTCAAGCGCACACCTTAGATCAAGATTTTCAAGGACTAAAACTTATAAGTGTAATAAGGGAACAGGATAAATAAATCATTCAAGTTTTTCAAAACATGGATACACGGCATGTATGACCACTACATGGAATGTTCCCTTAAGCCTTCACATGGGCATGTACTTTTTTCAACCTAGGTCGTGTAACACCCCAAACACATGGTGTGTTTTCCTAACACACGGTGTGTACTTGAATCCTCTTCCCCTGCTTGAGTTCCCTTACATAGCTAAGACACACGATTCTCCTAGAACAAGACTACATGGTGTGTTAGTTCTAGACACAACGTGTACTAGACGAACTTCATCGACCCGTGTTGTTCGTCACACAGCCAGTTACACGGCTCACTCTACACGGCGTGTTCCAGATGGACATGGTGTGTACTATAAGGATTCCACTGCCCCGTGTTGTTCGTTACATGGCCGGATACAAGGGTAACACTACACAGTGTGTTCAATATTTACATGGAATGTATAACCTAAGTTTTATCCATCTATGTCATTAATCACACAGGTGGACACATGGTCTCCACAACACGGCATGTACATCCGGTACATGGGGTGTACCACCAAGATTTCCCACCACCGTGTCTCTACCCACATAGCTAGTGACTTTGTTAGAGACTACATGGCATGTACATATAGTACACGGCGTGTACTTAAGAAAAATAGTTCCTTCCTGAACAGAAGGACACATGGCATGTATTCATCATTACAGGCTATGTATTCTAGGTTTTTCCAGACAGTAAGCCTTAGAAACTACTCCAAAACCCAGAAAAACAATGAAATGAATCTTAAGGTGCCAAATTCTGATCTATGAGGGCCCATACTCCTCGCGAATCAAAGCTTGGCATCTTATACATGTCATACACAAGGAAAACAAGGCAATGATCCACCAAATTTCGATCCATGAGGGCCCATAACACCTCAAGAACCAAAGTTTGGAATTCATTCAAACAAACCTTACACAAATCAATACCCTATCAAAAGAAGGTATTCTATTAAGGCATTTATCACAACAGCATGCATATCTAGCATGACATCTATCACAACAACATACAATCACTAATACACCCTAAATGGCATGACAATAATGCATGAAATGTGATCTCTAGCAAGTTCCTATATGATGCATGAGATGACATACCATCATCTCATCAGGTTGCAACATAAATAGAACCTTAATAATATCAATGATAATAGAAAAAAACATTTGAATCACCCAACGGTAAAATCAAATCAACTGTAATAATTGTAAAACCATAAAAATTGCAATAATGAGGTAAATTGGTGTTTCCCTGAACACGGGTTAGATAATCCCAGGAGTAGATTATTACTAAGTACCTATTCCTTCCTATCCATGGCTATAGGCTCCAAATAGTAAGTCAAGAAGAAAATAAGTCCTCTGATACCACTTTTTAACGTCCCGGTTCTGGGTGCCGCCTAGAGGTGCCCCATACCCGATTAGTCACATGGCCTCAAGCACATTTCCCCGAATGTCAGAGGCTACCAACTAGAAATGAGGGCCTTGGGTGTGATAGTGGGGAAACTATTCCCTCATTGGCAGAATAACACAGCAGAAGTAAAAACAGATAACAATAGCAGAAGCAGTAATAATACCATACAACAGTAAACAGCAGAAGACTAGAAGTAATAACAACTGAGCACATATATATATATATATGATGCATGATACATATGTCTAGGAAAGTATCCAAACAACCCACAATGATGGAATACAATACTAAACCAAAGTACAAGGAAAATCAAGTAAACAACTTCACAGCATCGCAAGCCTTAGCTTGGTCCCATGCTCTCTAACTCCAAAGCAGTCAAGTACCTGAAGTAGAAGGGAACTTTCCATTATCTATACCTGCAACAATATAATCTATTTGGGCCCAAAAGCATGACCCAAATAGGGTGTGAGATGAATCCCAGTAGGCAACCACCCAAAGATCTGTGCCTAACAGTCAGTGAATATATATGGCAGGCAATAAACAAAATGAAGCAGTAAACAAGGAAGTACACATAGTAACAATCTGAAAAATTAAATTGCATTCATTTTCATATATCAAGTAAGTAGCTAATCAAAAGAAGGTAACCCTATAGGAATTACTCACAGCCTAACCCCTCTGGTTCAACCAAAACAAACAAAATCAACCCTCTGGGAAGTACACACAGTCTAACCCCTCTAGTTTAGCTTTAGCAAAGACACTCTGAGGAAGCACTCGCCATCAATTCCCCTTATGGTCTCTTATAGGTAACTAATAGGAACTATGAGGAAGAAATCAACAACCAATTCCCCCTGTGGACCATATCAAGGAAACTATAAACACTCTGAGGGAGCACTTATGTCCATCCCCCCTATGGTCTCGCAACGTAAAAGTAAACAGACACTCTGGAGAAGCCCTCAACGTCAATTATCCCTATGGTCTACTACACCAAGTTCCCACAGCCCTGTGTAACTCAATCGTGCACAAATGATACATATCACCCAAAGTAAACCTCAAGAACTACTTGGATAAACATTATACAACATCTCATAGCATTTCAGATAATAATCACTCCATCCTAACAATACTAGGCATGGAAAACAAAGTAGCCTAATAGGAAAGCTAGACCAAATGGTCAAAATAAGAAAACATGGGAAAAACCTCCATTGTGTGAAAAAATTAACCCTATTCATAAAAAAACAACCTCTATCCAAACAAAAAAGGCATGGCAGGCAAAATAGGGCTAAAAACCATAAACACGCAATACCCCATTCTTGGGTATTGGGCACTTTTGCACATAAAATTCAAAGACTATCTATGAAAAGGCACAAACCACCTACCTCAAAATTGTGAGATCGATATACATGAACCCCAGGCCTTGAATCACCCTATAACACCGTAAATTTACAAAAACTATAAAAACATTCAACCGAGGATATCTCGTGAAAGAGGAGAAATCAGGAGATGAAGTTCAAGAAGAAAGGATAACTCACCGATGAGATTCCAACGCAACCAACAGAAGTCGAATCGGAGGACGGATGGCGATTTGGGGGTTTGGAGAAGATCCACAGCCGTACGGATGTTCCTGGATGAAATAGGCTGAGGAGATGTGTGTTTTTTTCATTAGACGCGACCCCGGTCCATTTAGTGAAAAAAAAAGTACACGTCATGTTCTTTAAAAGTACATGGTGTGTACTTACCTTTTTTGATATCCACTTCAGGCGGTCTCCAGATCACCACACACGGCCATGTACTCAGCTGTTACCCGGCTAGTACATGGTCACCCGCGGCAACCGAGTACAGGGCGTGTACTTATAAGTACATGGCTTGTACTCCTGAAATTTCCACGAACTCGTTTTTTTCTTGAAAACACCAGAAAACAGGATTCATACTTGAAAAGAATATCTGGGTTCTTACATAATTATGACATAATTATGAAGTCAATAAATATACAAAAAATTTCAAACTGTGTTTTTACTATTCATGAAAAAATAAAGTATTTTATAAAATTCTCATAAATTCACCCTAATATAATTTTTGCATGATGATTTCAAAAATGATATTTATTTTATCATAATAATTCTCTAAATATGATAATTATAACTTTTAAATAAAAATATCCTTATTTATTAAAAATAATATCGAATTGAAAATGCATGGTAAAATTTCTGATACTTGGAAAAAAATTATCATATATATTTAAATAAAAGTGTTTTATAATAATATTTTATTAAAATAATTAATATTCATAATATCTTAGTTTATTATAAATATTTATATCTTTTTCATAAAGTACAATTTATATCCAAAAAAATCAATTTATCAAATTCCATCTCAATTTTATTAGGCAAAACTATTTTTAAAATGGAATTGATGGAATAATAATTTTATTTATACAATGAAATTACACGTTAAGTAACTGGGGCCTTGAAACATACCCCCTTATAACACTCACATATGACCAAAGGGTAAGGTGTGTGATGGTAGTAGATTCATGTGGTAGATCAGTTAATATCGTTCGAGTGGTAATTTCCACTAACTTAAACTTCTACCCTAAGTGATTTTGTTCAAGCTTCACTTGTTGAAGTTCATCTTGGGATTGTTCAAGAGCGAACCCTGGTGATGCTACCTCCCTCCCAAACTCTGAAAAATGGGCTTCATATGGCACAACTCTACTGATTGAGGTCATCATTTCTTCTTTCTATATTAATTATTCTTTACCATTTCTACTTACAAATTATAATGTAAAAATTATTACCAAGAGTATAGTTTCCAAAAATCATATTGACCAACGGTCATATTTGACCAATGATCATATAACGACTGAATCTAAATGGTCACATTTCCCTTTATATTCACTTCATTATTAAAGAGATGTGGTTTTCTTGTGTATAATGTAATATAACACACATTTTTAGGAAACAATTATCATTTCAAAAAAAATCTGGGTCATTACATTCTTCCCCCGTTAATAAATTTCATCCTCAATTTTTCAAATAGTTTTCTTGGTTAAGAAAAGGTGTCAGTACTTCTGCCTCATTGTCTCCTCTAGTTATCATGTCACTTCTTCATATTATGGTTCCTCCACAACACTTTTAAGAGGTGGGTAGTCTTGTTGTATTAAACCTTGTCTTTATGGTCCAAGATCTCCACTGGTTGATCCTCATAAGAGAGGTCATGTTTCAATTGTACCACCCCCAAATTCAGTACATGTGAAGGGTCAAATATGTACTTTATCAAGAGATATATGTGGAATACATCATGAACTTAAGCTATATTTTGTGGAATTTATAGCCGATAGGCCACTGATTTTATACTGTCAAGGATTTCATAGTGGCCAATGTACCTAGGTATAAGCTTCACTTTCTTCCCAAACTGCATAACTCTCTTACAAGGTGATATTTGAAGTAAAACTATGTCACTAAAACCAAACTTAAAGTCCCTTCGATGATTGTCAGCATAACTCTTCTACTAACTCTGAACATCCTTAATGTGTTATTGGATGGAATGAACCTTTTCTATCATCTATTATACAAGATTAGGACCAGGAAGCTTTCTCTCACCAAATTTATCCCAACAAGTATGAGTTCTACATCACTTCCCATATAGAGCTTCATAGGGCACCATTTGAATTCTCGAATGAAAGTTGTTGTTGTATGAGAAATAAACTAATGGGACATGTTGATCCCATTCACCTTTAAATTCCATTAAGTGTGTTCTCAGCATATCCTCGAGTTTTTTAATAGTCCTTTTGGATTGGCTATCAGTTTTGGGGTGATAGGTCATACTAAAATTCAATTTGGTACTCAGAGTATGTTGAATAATTCTCCAGAATTTTGATGTGAACCTTGGATCACGATCAGAAATGATAAAAGGTGGAACTCTATAGAACATCGCCAATTCATTTACATAAATCTTGGCAAGTTGGTCAAAAGAAAAATCTTCCAAAATATATATGAAATGGGAAGTTTTGGTGATTCATTCCACTATAACCCATATTACATTGTTTCCTTTTAAAGTTCTTGGGAGACCAGTAACAAAGTCCATAGTAATATTTTCCCACTTCCATGTTAGTATGGGTAGTGGTTGTAATAACCCTTTAGGAAGTTGTCTCTTTGCCTTCACTTTTTGACACACCAAGCACCTTATAGTGTGGTCAAAAATTTCCTTTTTCATATTATCCCACCAATAATGATCACGAATGTCCCAATACGTTTTAGTGCTTCCAGGATGTATAGATAATGTAGAGATATGAGATTCATCCATCAACTCCTTCTTTATTTCTATAATATATGGAACACATAGTCTTTTATGAAATTTCAGTACACCTTCTTGATCAATATTGAACTCAGGAAACTTCCCATTCTTGAAAGCCTCTATCTTCTTATGAAATAAAGGATCTTCTCTTTGATCTTTCTTGATATTCAAAAGTAATGATGGTTGAGAAATCATTTGGGGTAAGGTTGATGATGTCACTTCCCTTAAAATTATCATGTACAGTTTTACTAGGACTTTGATCAATGGATCTCCTTGAATCCTCATCATTTCCAAAACAATAGGGATTTTCATACTTAATGCATCAGCAACTTTGTTTGCTCTTCTGGGGTGATAATGAATTGAAAAAACATAGTCTTTAAGAATTGATAACCATCTCTTATGTATCATGTTCAATTCTTTTTTTTTTTTGAATATATACTTCAAACTTTGGTGGTCTGTGTATATATCAAATTTCTCCCCATAAAGATAGTGCCTCCATATCTTTAGAGCAAAAACAACTGCAACCATCTTCATGTCATGCATATGATAATTATACTCATGAGGATTTAACTATAAAGATGCATAAGAGATCACCTTATCATTTTTCATGAGGATGTACCCAAGATCTTTTAGATATGCATCTCTAAAAATAATGAATCCTTATCTAATAAAGGAGTTAACACAGGTGTAGTAACCAATCTCTTCTTTAGCTCTTGGAAAATTTCTTCACACTCCTTTGTCCAGATGAACTTGGCCACTTTTCAAGTTAAATTGGTTAGTGTATTATAAAGTCATGAATTTTTTTTAACAAACCTTCTATAATATCATGTTAACCCAAGGAAACTATGAATCTTAGTTACTATTGTGGGATGAGGCCACTCCTCCACAACCTTTGTCTTGGCAGGATCAACTGAGATTCCTTCATTGGTTACAATTTTTCCCAAGAAATCAACTTGTTGTAACCAAAATTCATATTTTTTGAACTTTCCAAATAGCATATTCTTCCTTATAGTTTTCAATATAACCCTTAGATAGTCCTCATACGCCTCGTTACTTTTAGAATATATCATAATATCATCAATAAAAACTACCACAAATTTATCAAGGTAGTCCTTAAAGACACTATTCATAAAATCCCTAAAAATAGTAAGAGAATTAGTCAAGCCTAAGGTAATAACAACAAAATCATAATGCCCATACCTTGATTGGAATGTATTCTTTGTAATATCTTCTTTCTTCACCCTCAATTGATGATAACCAGATCAAAGATCAATCTTGTAGAATAATTAATCCCTATGAAGCTGGTCAAATAAATCATCAATCCTTAGGATAGGGTACTTTTTCTTTATTGTGATCTCATTAAGTTCTATATAATCAATTCACAGCCACATTGATCCATCCTTCTTCTTCAAAAATAAAATAGTTTCTCCCCAAGGATACACACTTGGTCAGATAAACCCCTTCTCCAAAAGATCTTAGAGTTGTTTCTTTAATTCCTCTATTTCCATATTTTCCATTATATACATGGTCTTTGATATCGTCTATGGGTTCAATAGAGAACTCTACCTATCTTTTTGGGGGAGGTCCAGTTACCTCCTTAGGAAATATGTAAATTTATTCATGCACGATGGGGGCATTTTATATTCTTATAATTTCATTTCCTTCTTCATCTTCATCGATCATTTCCATAAATAAGGCTATGGTAGGTGCTTCTAGACAAAGCTCCGATCGAGATATATATCCTTTGACAAAAAACTATAGGTTTTCTATTCAATACTACTGATATTTCCTTGATTTTATAATTGATCTTAGCATTATACTTTGAGAGTTAGTCTATCCTTAGATAATGTCAAATTCCAGCATAGGAATGACTACTAGAATTGTGATGAGATTGTTCTCACCAAATACAATACTAGAGTTTTTATACACTGCCAATTCTTAGATAATACCTCTAAGAGTCTTGAATGATAACTCTAATTCTAGAAGTTTAGGGATTGATTCTATATTCTTTTCAAACTTAGAGGAAATAAAGGAATGCATAGAACCATAATCAAACAAATTACTTGATAGCTTTGAGAGAACAATGAGAGTACATGCTACCACATCATTTAGAGCTTCAACTTCAGTCGTCATGATAGCAAATAACCAACCTTTCTCTCTTGGACTATGATGATGTTGATGGTGATTCCCCTATATTACCTTCTAATTTGAATATTAATTGGAAATATTCTCAAGTTGTTCACACTTATAGCATTGGACTTCAAGCTAGGCCTGGACTATCTTTCATTTTTCATTAGTGTTGAGAAGTTTATGTTTCACCTCACTATAATAGTTTTGAGATATATGGCCATATCTTCCAAATTTAATACATTTTCCACTCCCGAGAAAGAAGTTCCCCAAATTCTTCTTCCCATATTTTTTACATATAGGAAGTTTCACATGTTTTCCTCCTCTTCTGTGATAAAATTTCCTCCCTAATCTTGGCCCCATTGATCTCTTCTTTTCATTTGATCTATGGGACCACTGCATCTCTCCAAACTTCATTTCAACCTTCATAGAACTCTATATTATCTCATCATAGCTTTCATAGTCTCTATTGGCTATATTCTTCCATAGATAGAGTCTTAATCCACCGAAGAATCTATCAACATTTCCATTAGAATCCATGACAAAGATAGAGGTTTAATTAGAAAGTATTTTAAATTTTATCTTATAGCTTCCCACATATTCATTTTCCTTCTGCTTAAAATCTAAGGATTTCTTCTTTATTTTCATTTGCATTGAACAAGGGAAATATGTTTTTTGAAAAATGTTTCCCTAAAATCTTCCCACTTCATAGAATCAATCTCCCTTATTAGATTGGTGTTTTTAATCAGTTTCCACCACTGGTCATCTTCTCCCTATAATTGGTACATAGCTATGGTGAATTTCTCTTGTTCCGAACAACTGAGTACATAAAATATCTTTTCTATAGAGCTTATCCATTGTTCAAAAATCAATGGTTCAGTAGATCCAGTGAAATAAGGTGTTCATTGACGTATAAAGGAATCAAAAAAAAGTTATTCCCTTTGATTTGAATTCATTCTATCACCTTGATTCAACTTATTTCTCATAACTCGAGTCAATTGATTCATCATTCCTATTAATTTTTTCATTTTGGATTCCATCAGAGGGTCGTCGGTGCATGGTCCATTGTGCTCACCATTTAAATGGTTCCTCCTATTTCCTGCCATTTTCTAAAATAAGAAAACCTTAGTGAGAAATATGTTTCTTTTAATAATATTATAATCCTAAAGGAATTTTTATGTCTTAAAACATCATTCTTAGATATTTTATTCTTTAATAACAATTACGTTTTATATAAATCCTTTATAATGGTTCATAAAAAGATTGTGATTAACCAAACATATCCCCTATGAGTGTCAAACCAGGAGTGCATGAAGGATCGTTGTCATGCACCAGTTCCCATTAGAGTTTAATTCAAAGCTATGATTTTAGGTTTTACCCCTAGATACATATGTGATAAATCTACATCCACTTGTTTATATCCAGAAAGGTATTTCTTTTCTTTGCAACCACTTACTTAATATTTCACCAAAATACCTAGATTTTTTCCTATATTTTAACTTATGCCTAAGTTTCTTCCTAAATTTTTCAAATCTTAATTTCAAAAAATAAATAAATTTTCCTTTGATACTAACTATGTAATCTCACCTTTTTATTACATAAAATTTCCATCTATATGGTACAAATAGAGGATCTTTTAAAGTTTAGTTTCTTGGAAATAAGGTACATAATAAAAGAAAACTCAAAAAATTATTCTAATCCACTTGAAAGGATTCATCATAGGTTCATCCTAAGTAAATTTACTAAATATCATAACCTGGGGACATATATCAAAGGAAATGGTAAGCATAAGTCCCAGTAAGGGAAAGAAAGGGAAACGGTTTACATATGAT
Source organism: Viscum album (assembly GCA_963277665.1). Classification (NCBI taxonomy): domain Eukaryota; kingdom Viridiplantae; phylum Streptophyta; class Magnoliopsida; order Santalales; family Viscaceae; genus Viscum; species Viscum album. The sequence goes on along the minus strand of OY728129.1, from coordinate 1,810,478,790 downwards.
CTAGAGGAAAATCAATAAGAACTTAAGGAATATCATTATGGCATGGTAAAGGGAACACAAGGCATATCATAATAAAAATTAAATTAATAATAACATGAAAATGTGGATAAAAAATTTAAATGAGACATTCATAATCACGTCTCCAAGGTTTGTCACTGAGGTTTTATAAAAATTACCAAGGTTATTCACTAAGTTATCGTAAAACATATCATCTCTAAAGATTAAATTATTTACCCAGTGCATTGGAGCTCTATCAAGGTCAACCATTAATATATATTAATTTCATGTGAGCAACATAGATCATAATAAAACATTTCATAAATAAATTATGGAAAATAAAAGAAATGGGTTTAATATTAAAATCATGGTGTTTCAAAAGTGCTTAAAAACGTGATCATTTTATCATTTTCAGCCCACAGAAAAGGAATGTGGGTTTAATGTATATTAATCCTAGAATAAAATAAATTATTTTTATATCTAGTTAAATACACTTGAAAAATAAATAGACTTAGGTATTCAAAAAAATAAAATAAAAGATAATTTCTTGAGGATAAGAGGGAAATTTTGAGAAGTAAATTTGGTAGCATAACGAGTATAAAATGTGATTTTGAACAAAAGTAAAATGAGAGGGGAAAAGGGTCTCCCATTAATAATACATAATTTTCAGTAAGGTTAGGATAAAAATGGCATTAAAAGTGAGTATTCATAACAATTATAATATACTTATAAAAAATGGTTCTTGAATTGAAGAGAAAGGAAGGAGAATTCCCTTACCTTAAAGAGTTATTCCTAAAACTTAATGATTGGGACCTTGGGGGATTAATTAAACCTTAGGAGGAATACTTAGGAGGTAAAACTACCATATATTCATGAATTATGGGTTGGGAGCGAAAGTAAATGGATAAATGGGTGGGTATATATAGCAAAAGTGGGGGATTTGTTTATTGATTTTCAAATATAGGCCTTGGAAACCAAGGTTGTAGAAAATGCAAAACCATGGGCTTGACCATGATATTTTCCCATGGTTTTGGACACTTGGGTTATATTTTATGTTATTTTATTCCAAAATATTCGATCATCATTTTATATTACTTCTTTTGACATAGAAAAATAATGTTTTTAATGTTAAAGTTTGCATTTTAGACTTTGGAAAGTAAAATATCGGTTTGTAAATTGATTAAAATCTATTAAAATAATTTATATTAATAAAATAACATATTATAGGTCGTTTATTGTGGTTAATTAGTTATTATATCATTATTAAATAATTATAAATTCATTAAACATATCAAAAATCTCAAACTGTATTTTTACTATTCACAAAAAAAATAAATTATTTTAAAAAATTCTCATAAATTCACCCTAACCTAATTTCATCATGATGATTTCAAAAATTATATTTATTTTATCATAATAATTCCCTAAATATGAAAATTCTAACTTTTAAATATAAAAAACATTATTTATTAAAAATAATAACAGATTGAAAATACAAAATAAAATTTCTAATACTTTAAAAAAATCATTTATATTTAAATAAGAGTTTTTTTATCATACTATTTCATTAAAATAAGTATTATTCATAATATATTAGTTTATTATAAATATTTATATATTTTTCTGAAAGTATGATTTCTGTTTGAAAAATAAATTTATCAAATTCCATCTCAATTTTATTAAGAAAAACTATTCTTAAAACAGAATTGATGGAATAAAAATTTTATTTATAAAATGGAATTAAACTTTAAGTAACTAGAGCCTTGACACATAACCCCTTATAACACTTGCATGCAACCTAAGGGTAAGGTGTGTGATGGTGATAGATTCAAGGGGTGGCTCAAATAACATCGCCCGAGTGGTAATTTCCACTAACTTGAACTTCTCTCATAGGCGATTTCGTTCAAGATTTACTTGTTGGAGCTTGTCTTGGGCTTGGTTAAGAGAAAACCCTAGTGATTCTACCTCTCTCCCAAGCTCTAAAAAATGGGATTCATGCGACATGACTCTACTGGTTGAGGTCATCATTTCCCCTTTATGCATTAATTATTCTTTATCATTTCTACATATAAATTATAATGTAAAAATTATTACCAAGAGTGTAGTTTCCAATAGTCATATTGACCAATGTTCATATAAAGGTCAAATCTATATAGTTTCATTTCCCTTTATATTCACTTCATTATTAAAGAGGTATGGTTTTGTTGTGTATAACATAATCACTACAAAAAACAGGGTGGTTAGAAGGGTTTATTTTTTGATTTAGAGGGGGTTATAACCCCCTCTAAACACTTTAGTGGCAGTTACCCATAACCACTGCTAAAGTGACCACCTACTTTGATTAGGGGTAGTTGTGAGAAAGCATTGGTAAAATAGGCTTGTGTTTAGCGGCAGTTAAATTAGAGGGGATTTTAACCCCCTCTAATTTCACCCAAAATTCACCGCAAATGGATAGATTAGAGGCGGTTTTAACCACCTCTAATTCAAACATCAAATTAGGGGCAGTTAGAACCACCCCTATTTGACTTTAGGGGTCCAAGTTTATGAGTGGTTATACTATAATTTCCCCTAAACTACCCTTTTTTTAATTTTCCACCTCCCAGGCCCCCCCAATACAACCCCTCAGGCACCCCTAACAACCCCCTAACAACCCCCCTAGCAACTGGATACCCACCAGGATAGCCACCGCAGACACCCAGACAACACCACCCAGACACCACCACAAACCCCGAGATAACACCACCTAGACACCCCCGCGGACCCTGGGACAACACTACTATACCCCCGAACAACACACCACACACCACTTAGACACCCCTGCAGACCCCCGAAAAACACCCCACATGCACCCCGTAAACCCCCGAACAACACTCCACGCCCCCCCCCCCACCCCCGCAAACACCCACCCCCCCTGAGGCCCAATCTTTGTCTTCGGGCCCAAACTCCCCCCACCACAAGGCCCATCACTTTGTCCCACATGCCCCAACATGCAAGACCTTATCTGTCACCCCACCCACAAACCAAGGTGAAAAAAGTTCTGCCGTTGAGAGTTGAACTCGGTGCCAGTGAGGTACGTTACTCACGCCTTCACCACTACGCTGAAATGACTTATGTCTAATATGTACAATAATTTATGTTTACTTAGATACAGAAATTTTAGATATTATATGTGTGTGTGTGTGTGTGTGCATGGAAATATAAATAATATAATATATTTTTTATATATGATATATTTATGTATAATATAAAATATATTTTTTGTAATATTTATATATAATATATATTTATATATAATATATATTTGTTTATAATATATATATAATGAATTTTTGTATAATATATGATGTATATATTTGTCTATAATATATATATAATATATTAGATACATAAATATTAGATAGTATATAATATATATATATATTATATTTGTGTATATATAATATATATATAAATAATTATATTTACATATATAAATATATTTTTATACATATATATTTGAAATACATTTATATTTGTGTGTGTGTGTTTGTGTATTTATATAATATTTATACATATGGTATAATTATAATATATATATATATTTATTTACATAATCATTTCTATATATTTGTATATATATGTGTGTGTAATAATAATATTATTAATTATTCTTATTATTATTACACCTATTTTTTAAACTATAAAAAATATATGTCGGTTTTATAAATACTATACATTTATATATTTTATGATTTATATTATACATATATTATATTAAAAAATTTATATTATATATTTATATATGTGATTATATATATTTATATTATATTATATATATACACACAAAACTAAATACATTCATATAATTGGAAATATATAATATAATTAAATGATATATATATACTAAATTAATTTATAATTAATATGGTATATTACAATATATATATAATAATTATATAATAAATACAAATTTATATATAATTAAATATTTATAATACAATATATGTAATACAATTATATAATATATATATATATATATATATGTATATGTATATTTATATTTAATTTTGTCTATATTATATATATTTGTATACATAATATAATATAAATGTATTTATACAAAAATATAAAATAAAAATGTATTTAATATAATATATGTATAATATAAATCATAATATAAATGTATAGTATTTATAAAACCATATATAAATTTTATATATCTGAATAAATATATTTATAATTTCATTTATATTATTTATACCAATATTTATATATGTATACATTTTTGTTTATATGTATAAGTATTTATTTAAAGTATTTATATAATGTCCTTATGTGTGTGTGTGTGTGTTTATAATGTATTTAAATGCATTTATATAATGTTTTTATGTAATATATATATACACACACACATGCTCTCACACACGTATAAATTATAAAATTTGAATTTATATGATATTTATTTTAAAAAATAAATAAAAATTTAGAGGGGGTTTAAAATTCCCTCTAATCAAAGGGATTAACAACAGTTCATGAAACCCATCAAATTTCTTGAATTAGAGGGGGTTAACAACCCACTCTTATTTCATAAATTAGAGGGGGGGTCACAACCCCCTCTAATGTCATTAATTAGAGGGAGTTCAAAACCCCCTCTAATCTAAGGATTAGCGGTAGTTCATGAACCCCCTCTAATATCTTAAATTAGAGGGGGTTGTGAACCCCCACAATTTCCTTTTTTTAAAAATCAATTATATATATATATCCAATCAAATATTATATATATATATATATATCCACTAAAATCCAACCAAATATATAGTTCCACTTATTATTAAATTAGTGGCCGTTTTGACATAATCATCTCTAAAATCAAACCAAATATTAAAAAAATAATGCTAAAAAATAGAGGGGTTTGTGAACCCCTTTAAATTAGATGATTATAGGGGGTTGTGAATAACCCTCTCTAAAAACACACCAATAATCTATTGTTTTTTTTTGTAGTGAATATAACACACTTTTTCCGGAAACAATTATCATTTCAAAAAAAGTTTGGGTCATTACATTTCATCCATATGTTATAACATGTCTGGGTTAGTGCATCTCAAGAACCACTTTTTGGTTTATACTACTAGATTCTACTACCATATTTGGTGGATCATAAATATGGTTAGATTCAACAATAGATAGATGAACCTTCTCATTTACATGAACAGAGTGATTATTAGCATTATGTTTAAAAATGATCAGTAGCTTGTCTTAGAATCCAACTACACATGTGACTTATCTATATTCAATGGTCTGGGAATTTAGGTAAATTTCAAAAAGTATATTAGATTCATCCTAGTCATCTAGAATCCTCCATGTGTTGGTAGGTTGAAAATAAAAACTGATTATGTTGTGAAGGGATGCCCGAGACTTATAGGTTTCAGGAGGATCATAAGAGATTCCAATGGTTGGGACCTTGTATACTTTCATAAAGATCATGCTTTAGTAATGGTCTATGGAGTTGAGATGGAAAGATCCATCCTAGCGATCCATATTTCAAGGTATCATAAATGTGGAAATATCTAACTATAAGTGTACTTTACCTCCCTTGTGAAAGAAATTAAACAGAGTGTCATCTATCCCTCATGGAAACTCATTGCAGATTGAGAAAATTGCATAGAATACTAAAAAAGTATTGAAACATGGGGAAAATGAGTTTCATAATTTTATTACCATACCTTGATCCAAATTTTTACCATTATAGTGGAATATTGTCATTATTTGGCTAGTGTCAATGAACAATGAGGCTTTAAATGAGTAGCTTGTACTAGTTGCTTCATGGTTCATAGTTGATCATCCCATATATATATTATATAATGGATTGATCATTTTCATTGTACTATGTCTTTCAACTAGGCATAAAAGGGGTACCACTTGTGGTAAATAGGGGGGATGGAAGAAATGACCAGGTTGGATGTTTCACTTGTCATTGATGTGGTATAAAGATGTTATGATTTGTATTTTAATAGTTTATATTGGTACATAATAATCAAATGAAATAATAAATTTCACGACATGCTCACAAACTTAACAATACTAATCCTGATATTTTAGTACACACTAAATACTTTCAATTATAAACTAAATAACACATAATCAATTATATAGAATAATTATAAATGGAATGAAATATAGAGGAAACAAAAATTATAAATGAGTGTCATACCTACTTTCTCTCATGGTCTTGCATCGTAGTCTACCCCAAAGTTTGGAGGTATTTTGTAGCATCCTTATTTTTTTATTTCTTTTTGGCACTTCCTAAAAAGAATTTTCAATAATAAAAACTAAGTAGTAATAAAAATCATGGTAATTTTCATTCAAAACCCTAAAATTTGATTAATACCTTGAACTCGGTACTCATCCAACAAGCAATCATTTCCCGATAATATGCTACTGGACGCTCATTTATGATAGGTGTGGCCAATAAATCTGTACCAACTCTAGCACATCATCCACTATACAACCCATGCTTATATGATCTCCCCAACTAAACTAATTCCATGAGTTGTGTTGTCCTCGTAGCCTCACCGTCGGGAAAATTAAAATGAAACTGACACCAAAATATTAATTCATATAAATACAATAATAATATAGCATTAAATCCAATGAATTTTCATACCAAAATTTGTGCCTAATAATTATCTTTTACTTCATTTGGAAGGTATCTCTAGGAGTGTGTCCTCACATGAATGATGTCAGATTATTTGGTAAGCGTCTCCATAAAACTACTATATTCTCACCCTATTTTGTCCTCATTGTACTCCACCATCATCTATGTGTTTTAGTTCCACACTAAATTAATGTTTGTACACCCACGTTGCCTAGTGGTAGAACCACCTATTAAATAAAAAAACAAATATTATATCAATACATCTTATAATGAAAATTAATTATGATCAAAAAAATTACTAGGGTTATATAAATATACCTAAGGAAATTTGATTAGTGGGTGTCATTGGATCCCCAGGCTATGAAGGAATGTCAACCTATACAGATGGAGTGGGACTCAATATATTCTCCAGAGGCTCAGAATGTATCAGATTAGAATTCTAAGGAGCATGAATGTAGACAATCATGGAGAAGAAAGTAGAATGAAAAGAAAATGGTATAGATGTCTATGGAAATGCATAATATGGATGGGGAGTAGGAGCCATCATCATATAAGGGAAAGATAGGAGAGGAGGATCAGATGAAAATAGTGGTCAAAACATAGGTGACCTAAATATCCTGGGTGTCTCTAATGACACTATGAGGTCAGAAGGTGTTCTAGATGGTATGTTAGGGGAAGGGATAGGGTGTGATCGAGTACTCCAAGTAGAGCACGTAGCTCTAGTACCAACCCTCTCATATCGTTTAGCTGAGCACTGGTACTACTAGGCTAGTCGAAGAATAACTTTTTCCTAGGTGGTGGATCCTGACTAAAAGTTAAAAAAAAATTAATCACATGACATTATATGTTATTGATATATATATTTGAAATAAAATACTCACAACAGGTACTAAAGGAGGGACACCTATCTCTCTCATTCGACAATTATTATCTATCATCATTTTTCTTCATATCTCTTCAATATTTTTCATTTAAAAGATTTTAAAACAAATATGGAATTAATTATAAATTCATAACTAATGTGTAATTCAAACAAGAAAGAAGGTGAGACATGACTTAATTAAGGAATACTAATTTCCAAACCAAATAAATGATGCATAGTGATATAACAAAAGCATTTTATATTTAGTGGGAAGAATATCAAAACATAAAATACATTTTATAGAAAAATAAATACATTCAAATTAGCATCTTTTTCATGGGTATGATACAGTTTTATTATATTTTCAATTAAATCCAATTCAAATTTGGTTATGTCATTTGGTTCAGTTTGGTCAATTGATTGGGTTATTTGTCCATTTTTATTTGTCTTAGGTCATTTAGTTCATTTTAGTCAATTTATTAGGTCATTTTCTCATTTCTATTTATCTTAGATTATTTGGTTCATATTTTAGGTTATGTCATTTTTTCATTTTTTTGGTTAAGACATTATTTTCATCAGTTTTGATTTTCATATTAATTAGTTTAATATGTCCAGTTTGATTCATCTTGTTTTTTGTTCCAATTTTATTGTTTCAGTTTTTTTTTGGATTAATAGGTTCTAATATTGTTCAATTCAATATTAGAAAATGCAACTCAAAGAAAACTACAACTAGTATATATTGAAAATACACATGAAGTTCAAGTTGGATACAAAATATTTGTAATCAATAGTAAAGCAATTTGAATAGTACCAACCTTACCAACCCAAGTCAAGATAAAACAAAATAACTGAGAACACGGATGGATGATTCTATATATTTATCACTATAAATTCAAGTTCATAATCAACTATAAAAATTGAACTATTGGAGACATCATAAGTAATAAATGGATTGGGACTGATGGGAGTAGGGATAGTGTCAATTCCATCATCACCATCATAAAAAATATGTCTTAGTATTGATTCAATAATGACACTAAATTCAGGTCAAAGATGATCTTTCACATAAAAAAAATTTTTCTCCATTGATGTTAATATATATAGATCATTAGTAGTATGAGTGTGAGTCATGTCAATAACTCTAAATCCACAATCGTTAATAAATTTTTCATGCCTCGTTATCGAATCAAACCACTTGTGTTTCATCATAGTGACCTGATCATGAGAGTAATAATCCAATATTAGTATTTTCTCAATGACTTCATAATAAGATACATTTTTAAATTGAGGTCTGTTATCTGATGCACTAGCATAATAGTCTATTGTGGCAGTTTCCATAACACAATCATGTTGTGTTCTCATGTTCATTTCTCATTCAGTGATAATAAATCTATACCCATTGATCACAATTGATTTTCATTCAAGAACCATGGAATTAGGACCAAAATCCAGAGCTCTTATTTCCTCAGAGACAGAGACATTAGGAAAAATCAATACCTGAAATATAAATGAATATTAAAATTAATTAAATATTTATTTTTTTAAATTTGTTAAATTAATACTTCTACCTTCAATTTCAACCAATCATAAAACTCTTTGTTATGAGAAGTCTATCTTCTTATCAAAGATAGAGAATAATTCCTACTATTTATCATTTTTTTATGCTCCCTACTGAAAAAAATATAAATAGTTTAATAGATATGTAAAATTACATGATATGAGGTAAGATATACATGTTCAATTTACTTGATATAGTCATCGATCAAATCATAGTTAAACAAAAATGTCTGAGGTTCCATCTCTCGCTCTTCAAGGCTTAATATAGTCAATGTATATAATCTAGGAATTCCCCCTATTTGTAGAATTAATGGAAAACTAGGTTCAATTTTTCCATATTGTTCTTCTTCATTTCTCATTGGTTTGTTCCATCTCATAGTCACATCAGACAAATACATTGAAAAAAAAAACCATACATTCTTGAGCCAAGTAAACTTTCACGATATAACCTTTAGGATTAATCCTAATATGGACATAATACTTCAATGTGTACATATTTATTTTAGTTATATAAATCCAACAAAAATCAATAGGTCCTCTAAGAAGTATTTTGATTGTAAGATGGATAGTTAGATGCAACATGCATGTGAAAAATGATGGAGGAAATATTTTCTATAACTGACACAAAATTAATGGTGCCTCTACCAACATTTTTTCAAGAAAGACTTGGAAAACTTCTTATCACAAAGATATATATAAAAATGGAACAACTGAATAACTGAAACCCTTACATTTTTGGATAGAAGATGGTGGATTGTTATTGGAATCAACCAATGCAGAAGGATGTGATAATCATGAGCCTTCAAATATTTTATCTTCAACTCTATTTTTTGACATGTTTTGATATGTTAATTGAATAGCCATCAGGATATTTAATAGTCTCTATTACTTCCGAGATTTTTTTTGTTCTGTAGGTGTCATCACATAAGAAGCACATGGAACTTTCCATTTATTTTCACTAATACACACAAGATGTAATTCCAATATGATACCCAAATCCACCAAGTCACATTGAGATCATAAATCATCTTTTTTATCTCCCTTAACATTTAGAAGAATTGAAAGAAACATTTCACATTTTTTTCAATGTTCATTACATCTAAGCAATAACATAGCAAATTGGTTGACTAATAAGGAAAGTCAAAGAAGATACTTTTCTTCTTCTAATTGTAATTGGTTTCAGTGTAAACATTATTCCTCTTTCTAGATTTCATTTGACCCTTCCTAAATGAAAAACTGACATCTTGAAATTTATTAATCACATCAGTTATAGACATATGTTGAGGTGGACTATCGGTCTCCATGGTATTTTCAAACCTTTAACAATTATTCCTATGTGGATGATCCATTAGAAAGAATCATTTATATCCCATAAAACTAAAACCACACTGATATTTAAGTCTTATAGATTGTGTATTCTTTATAAAAATAGTACATGATAGTTTAACCTTCATTATCTGTCCAAAAATCATTTCATAAGCAAGAAAATAATTTATCATCCGCATAAACGTAGCATGCATCTGAAATATGTATTTCGAACATGCATCATATGTACACACACCCACATTACAAAGATGTTTCAACTCTTTCATTAAAGGTTTCATGTATACATCTATATCATTTAAAGGATTAGAAAGTCTATATATGAGTATACTCATGAAAGTAAAAGGTTTTTTCATACACATCCATGGAGGAAGGTTATAAATGTTTATAAAAACCAGCCATGTGTTGTGAAAAGTAATCATATTCCCAAATGGATTAAAACCATCACATGAAATAACAAACCTAAAATTATGCATGTTAGTTGAAAAAACAAGATATCGAGCATCAAATGTCTACCATGAAAATCCATCTGTAGGATGAATGAACTCATCATTATACTTATTTCTATCAATATCATTCCATCACATTTTTATTGATATTTCATCAGACATGAAAAGATTATGGAATATGGGAATTAATGGGAAGTGCCAAATTACTTTTTGTAGCACACAGGATCATGTTCCATCACCATTTGGCCTCCATTGGGATGTACCACATTTTATACAATCATTTTGTTTAGCAGTTTTCTCCCAGAATAAGCTGCAATATTTTGGGAAAGCATAAATTTTGTTTTTAGAAAATCCAAGTACTTCAACTAACTTCCATGCCATATAATGGTTTCAGGGAATATATACATCATATAGAAGTAATTCCTTCAGAAGGTTAAGAATGTAATCTATGGTAGCATTAGAAATCCCATATATGGTTTTCCTATGAAACAGACGGATTAAAAATTCCAACCTTTTCATTTTACTACATTGTCGATATACTGGAGTCATGGAGGCATCATTCAATTTTTTTTATTGTATCAACATCATCATTTTCATTACATTCATCATGTGTGCTCATATCTAAGTCTTCTTGGGTCAGTATTATTTCCTTCTCATGATGAAAAATAAATGGAAACTGATCATCTAATAAATCCTCCAATCCAGTCCTCTCATTCAGATCATGAAATTTTTGTGATTGCATTTTCTCCCCATTGTGATTCCACATGTAGTAGTTTGTTTGAAAACCTTATTTGGTTATATCGTAGCTAACTTCTTCACAACTTAACCAAGGTCTTCCAATACAATTATAACATGATCATTGTATATGACCACTATCTAAAGCATTGTTAAATACAAAATCTAAAAATCTCTCCAAATTGTTTTGAAAATTGTTTGAGATTCGATCAGTTTCATACATCCAGCTTCTATCTATTCTACAAAAAATGTTATATGGCATGTCGTAAAAGCAATGAAATAATATTGAAGTTAAATTGAAAATATATTTAAGGAAATGATAATTTTTCATTTTATATGAAACCATGACAAACACACTAGTCTATATGAGAATCATAATAAAGAAAAAAAATTATATATATATATATACTATAAATATAAATCTAGGATATTGAATTCCATTATATCAATGAATAATAACTATACATAATACTACATAAAATTGTGTTTATAATTGTTGTTTTTATTTTTTCTCTTATTCAATTTCTTATTCTATAAATTCGTGTATAAATGATTACTATTTCTAGGTAACCATATTCCGTACCACACATAAATTATGAAGTTAGGTTAGATAAATCCATAATTTGTGGTTTATCATATTGAGGGATGTTAAAGTGAATCCTTCCTCTCCTTAAGATCAATGTAAGAAAGTCACTTCTATATATGTAGTAGGCATGATTGTGCCTTGTATTTTTATGAGTAATGTACCTTTAGTGGAAGTTCCTTGGTATCAATGATGGTTTTGAGGAAAGGATAATTTGGATTCCCTGCCCTATAGAATTTTTCTTTTGTGGTTTTCAATGGGATGGTTGATGATGAATCTAAATGGGTAGATGTCAGGTGGAGAAATTATAGGTTGATGCTATGGATTACGAAATGTTTTCAGTGTGGTGGGTGTGAATGTGGTGGACTTTGGCATGAGTGAGAGATCCAATTTTTAAGAGAAGTGCTAAGGAATTTTGTAGAGGAGTGCTAAGTAATTCAAAGTGGGTTAGTTTGGTTCAAATTGATTCTATTTATTTTGGTTAGAATTAATTATATTTGGTTTGGTTTGGTGTTATTTGATATGGTCTGGTTTAATTTTCTACAGTTTGGTTCCATTCAAGTTGTGTCAGTTTTGGTAAGGCACCAAAAATAATTTTTTCATAAAATACTAATAAATTTCATATTGTTTCATTATTTAACTAAATCCATAAAATCAAAATTAATTTCTCAAAAATAGTTTCCTAATAATTTCTAAAAAATATTTAAGAAAATAAAATTTTAAAAATCACACACATGCATGAATATTTCATATAGACGTATATACCAAGTATGATGTCTGAAAAAAATGAAAAATCACTATACTTGAATGGCCTATAACTTATTCCCAATTTTCACTAGTATGTACTCATGATATTCAACCCAAAATCTCACTCATCTCTATGATGCCTTTTTCATATTTGAACATCCCTAATAACCTAACCTTCAAGTATAAATATCTTGACCAAATTGCATTATAAGTTACTTTTCCTATCTCAAAACCATCATATTTTATATCTACAAAGTACCTAGAATCCCAAACAATACAGTAGCACCACATTAAAATGTCCTATCTTTAATCTTCCATTGACTTAAATCAGACTACCAAATACCCCATGTGTATTCCCCATTCACAGGGGGCTAGATACTAAAACCAATAGTTTGGGTTTATCTTTAGGGTAAAATTTACCAGTTTCTAATGAAATTCAATATGAATGATTAATTCTATTAAAAATCAGGCATGATCTATCTATATCTCAAGAATTTACTAAAATAAAATATCCTATGTGATAGGGAGTTCCTAATAATCATTGATAATAGTTTGAGGAAAACATTAATATATATCCCATATATATATAACAAAAATAATCTCAATATAAAACTAAAAAAATATACCATTTACATTCTATAATAGTAGAAATCATAAACATAATAAAACTATAATTATATATAGATTTTCCAAAAACTCCACCTATTAATTCCATCAACTAGCACTCTATGTATTAATAGAGTATAACATACTAACAAAATTTACCATAACCCATGAAACATCAAAGTAATACTTCTTTCATACATTCTTGTACATGAAATTATATATTTGAAACTATATAAACATAGAGATTCATATGAAGGGTGAGACTATATAACTCAAAATGAAACCACCAATAGTTCCCATGACATAGTACTTTATTAACATGAGTTTATAATTAATATGAGATGCATTGGTACCATAAATTCTTAGCTGAATAACACATTAATTGAATAAAATTATACTAAACTAAATGAAACCACATAAAAACAAAATTAAGGAAAACAAACGATAATGAACCAATCCAAAATGAACTGAATGAACCCAAACCAAACCAAAATGGTCTAAACTAAACAAAAAGGACATGAACTGAATATATGAAAGCCTAAATCAAACTAGATTAATTAGGATCAAAAGAAATTAAATGTTGACAACAATTGTTTCAACACCCACAAAAAGATTTAAACATATCAAAAAAATTAAATGTGGACAAGAAATAAATCTATTATGGTTTTTTAGACCTAGATTAAAAATAAAATTGATGGTTTATATAATAAATGAACAATTTGGAAGTCATGGATTTAATAATGAAGAAAAATGGAAGTAAAACAAGAAGAGAGGAGAGATCGCCATCGGTGGAGAAGAAAGTTGAATGTCGACTTCTAGGACTCGTGGGCATTGGATGGAAATGTGAGGAGAGGAAGATCCCATGGTATTTGGGAAAATCCTATACCGACGATTCATTAAAACTATTGGTATAACACCTCTATACCAATAGTTTTAAAAAACCATTGGTATAGAGAAATATTTTAGGAGGATGTACCAATGGTTAGCTAAAACTGTGGGTATAGTCTTAAGAAATCATCATATCCCAATGGTTTTATAAAACCATAGGTACAACCCCATTGGTATAGGTATTATTTTTAGTAGTGTTGGAGATCTCATATATCTCTGATATGAGAGATCCTTAAGGCGAGAAATGATTTTATTCGCATCCATATCCTTATATTTCTTCAAAATATCATTGGAAATTGAGGATATCATGAAACATTGGACTTATATAGCATCTTCCACATACTTAAAATAGAGAGACACTTCTTCCTCATTAGCCTCTTTGGAAATGGACTCAGGAAGTGGGGTTTCTAGCACATACAATTTTTGTTTGTGGTGTAGTATAACATACAAGCACCTATACCATTCTTGAAAATTCATTCTAGTGAGAAGGTTATCACTCTCAAGTATGGATCACAATGATATTATTGATGTTGTTTTATTTTCTGTTTCTACAAATTAAGAGCTAGATAATTATTACTTGTTTAGATTACAAATATAGATTAAAAAAATTAAAATGAATTAAATTCCATTAATCTCCCACTATTTTTTAAAACCTAATAGCTCTCACCATCAGTTTTAGAATATCTTATCACTTAGATATTATAGAGTAAATGATCCATATTCTCCTTATTATAACCCATACTTGGGCTTATTAAGATATTTGAAGGGTTTTAGGTAGGCATGAATTTCCAATAATATTAACTCATAGTTCCTTGATCTGTTAAGTGGACTCCTCAATCTTGAAATTTTATTTTAATTTTTTCTCAACCTTTACCACTTAGTAATACCAAGTCTTGATTGGGAAGTCCACCCTTTATGTAATCTAAGTTAATTCAACCCAAAACTTCAAGATAAAATTTCCATAATGATTTAAATCAACATAACTTGGGTTGGTCAAGTACTTTGAACTATGAGGTCGATTCTAACTGAAGTAGTGGAAGGCTAAGCTGACTTAATATTTTAGTTGAGGGATTTTTATCCTTATGTGTAAAGGCCATTTTATCCTTTTACTTTCCTTGTTAATATTAATTAGATTTTATTTATGTGATTAACCATGTCTAATAAAACATTTACACATAATTTTATTATATTTTAGTTAATCTTTCATGTTTGTTAATTAATTTATTAGGTGATCATGCAACACTCACAAACATAAATAATTAACCATGAAACTAATAGAAATAAAATATAAGTGGCATGATCATTATATTTTTTTAATGGTTAGTTTATCTATCAGATGATAACCAAACCCTTGACCTAGGGGTAAACACCTTGAACCATAGCTTGGTTCATGTTTTAGTATTCCACCTTGACTCCTATGCTTTGCCTCGATTGGTTTCACCTTAGTTCCTTGACTTGGACTGCCTCCACTCGCTTGGGATATTCATCCTTACATAATATTTTACTCACATGCAGGTGAGGGGATCCAATTGATTGGATAAAAGGGAGTTTGCATAAAATAAACTATGGGAACACAGGACCTTACATAATAAGGAATAGGGGATGACTCACTGTCTATCAATAATAATTTAACCATAATAAGTTAAATGAAACCAATCATATGCAAGGGTTGGCCTAATATCATGATCATCCACACATCAAGCAAAGAGCATACATTTGTAATCTTGTTATCAATTACTTTGATTCATTCTTTAATTAAGATAATGTACCATAAATTAATCTAATTAATTCAATTTATCTTAATTCCATCTAATCATCCTTAACTCACCATCATCTATAATTTTAAACAAAATTAACTTTATTTAAAATTAATGTAGTGTGCAAGTGTACTTGGAGACAACGTCATATTTTCATCAAAATTTTAACACATAAATTAATTTCATATATAATTTTTAATACTATAACATGGAATGTACTATCGAATGAATGATATATGAAACATATAATCAATAGGTTTAATTATACATTTAATTTTTTTTTTGTGAAACTTTGAGAACACTGCCAGCAGCAGATTACATGATGTGTACAAAAGTAAACAGTGTGTACTTTTCCTCTGCATGTGTCCACAGCATGTCAACCCCCATGTCGTGTATCAGATACATGGAATGCTTGGGACACTCCATGTACTATCATGATGAATCTTCATTTTTAATCACTATCCAATTACTGATTATGTTATCAAGAACAAAGGAAAGAAGAGACGATGATGTTGGATTATTGTAGATGCCGAAATGTTCTTAAAAGAATAAAGAGGAAATTTGTGGATAAAACGAGGTCATATTTTGACTCAGTGACTAATTTTGGGAGGAACGGAAGGGTCGCGCACAAAATCCAAATGGTGCGCAAAAAACATCTCTCCTGTGTGAAAAACTGCGGGATTTGAAGGAGGTTTTCATGCGGTGTGGAAACTTGCGCGTAGCCGCCACCTGGTGTGGAAACATGCGCGCCACCGACACTAGGTGCATAATCTTTAATGCAGCTGACACTAGGACCATATTTTTCTGCGCCGATCAACTTCCGTGTGGACCAGATGACCCTGAGTTCCTATAAATAGAAAGGCGCCCCTTCGACTTATGACGGCTGAAGAATCTGAACCGGCTCCTCTGCATGAAAAACACCTCTCCTTCACGTAAAAGATGGATTTTAGGTATGGGATTTTTCATGATAGGTCTCCCAAGGGTCCGCCTTCACTCAGACCACTTTGGATTGACCCTCACCCAAGTCCATAAACGTTAGGTCCCTTGCGTGCAATCCCTTTCCCTTGAACGCAATCCCTTTCCCTTGCACGCAAAACCTAGGCCACCCCTTATGCGCAAACATCCTCAATTATGTGCACACCTGGCCTTTTCTACACAGATTTTTTGATTGCGCGCCAATTGCATGCAAATCCCTCCTATTGCGCGCAAACCTCCGGGTCCACTCACCCCGGCCTTTTCCGCGCAGCTGTTCCATTTGCACGCAAGACGCCCTACTTGTGCGTACCCTTTCGCTTCGATGACCCTCTTCCAGACATCATATTTAGGTTCTTCTTATTCCCAAAACATCTATGTTACACATCCATTTCTCGTACGTACCTCTAGGCTCGTATGAAGTAACTTCAAAGTCTCTTGGGTGGTGCTTCTCGTTGCGTTGCCTCACCTCATGATTCTCCACATAGGCACGTTAATGGATATTTCTTCTTCACATAGCCACAATAACGTGGACCCCTCAATGGATCGCTCCACAACACCCCATAACCAAGGTGTTGTTGATGACTTCCCTTCCCTAAGGGAGGGTAGGTATCAGTTATGTAAGTTCTAGGGGTGAGGAGAGAACCCGCATCATCCGAGCTGTAGGACGTTAAACTACCAAACGCCATCGTCCTTAGCACATGATGTCAAAATGTGACCTTTCCCTGTGCATCGTACGTGGGGTTCCCCACCTTGGAAATTCTGCACACCCACTAGTCTCCATGGGAGTGAAATCATTCCTCACATGGAATGAGATCCTCTTTATTGGAGTGGAGTTTGTCCATGGGGAAAGGTCAACCATCTTTGTGTAATCCCCTAGCCTTTCTTGCGGGAGGTAGAATCCCTTATCTTCCTATATTCTTCCTTGACAAAGACTAAGTGGTGATAGGGGTAGAGGGGACTATGTTACCCCGTCCCTCTCCCACGGGGCTTTGTCGCCACTGGGCCTCCATCCTAGAGTAAGTCCCAATCTCCATCTCCTTGAGTTGTGGACCACGCGTAAGCCCCTGTTTCCATTTTAGGCCACTCACTACATGCCAGCCCTACTCTACTTCCCACAGACGCACCTTTCACGAAATGATCATCAGGTCTTTACTGCCTCTTATTTCTCACATCAAGCATGACTCACGTGGTCTTAGAGTAAGCATCGACCACAACACTCTCCCTGGGCAGCCTAGAGTGTAAGCCCCACACCCATCCCAAACTAGGTGAACATTGATGCTTTACAAGTCAAGGTACGTAGGAATCCTCCCTGAGGTTCAAGCCCAACAACCATTGGTCATGACCCCCTTCATGTCGGTTCACCAACACCTCTCCTGAACTACGTGGACTTTGATCCTTACCAAGGTAGGGTACGTAGGAAGCCTCCCTGAGGTTCAAGCCCAACACTCATTGGTCCCGACCACTTCACGGTGGTTCACCAACACCTCTTCCGAACTACGTGTACTTTGATCCTTGCCAAGAAAAGTTACGTAGGAAGCCTCCTTGAGGTTCAAGCCCAACACCCATTGGTCCCGACCACTTCACGGTAGTTCAGCAACACCTCTTCTTAACTACGTGGACTTCGATCCTTGCCAAGGTAGGGTATGTAGGAAGCCTCCCTGAGGTTCAAGACCAATAATCATTGGTCCTGACCACTCCATGCCAGTCCACCCTTGCCCTTCGTGATGTTAAACTGTACACCCCATTTAGTAGTAAGCCATTATCAACCCCATGCAGCGATAATCCGTTGGGATCCCCATCCATCGGTAATCCATTGTGATCCCTATGCAACAGTAAGTCATTGTCAACCCAAAGCTAGCGGTAATCCATTGTCATCCCTTCCATTGGGGTCCATATCTCTGGTACATCCCAGTTGCGTCAGACCAACCTCGGGCTACTAACCACACATAAGCCCCAGTATATCATCGGGTCGTTGTCCTCTGTGCACACCCTGATCCTATACCCCATCCTAAACTATGTGGACTTTGATTCCCTGCCATAGGGATATATAGGAAGTATCTTCAAGGCTCAAGCCCAAAATCACCGTTTCCCTCGCATCGATTCCGTCTCATACCCCCACCACTTAATTCATCTCTCCATAATCCATCCTAATTCTTACCCAGGCCGCCACATCCTGGTGAGATCATGTCAATTCACCTCTTCACTGCTCTTAGCAGCACCTAGGTAATTAACCCCATGTTAGCCCTAGCATCAGTGTTCCCTCCAGGGGTTGCACCCATCTGATCCACTCTATTAAGTGTTCTGATCAGTCCGATATGTCTCCGCTATACATTAAACCTGTGGAATACCCTATGTTAAACATGGGAAGCTGAGGAAAACCTTAGATACATGCCCATGGCATATAATTCCCCGCATTCGATGTGGGATTAATCAGGATTTCGTGCCCTCAAGAAGCCCTATAATAAGGGGGGAAACCCAGACGCGCTAGTGTTCCAGTGTCCAGACACGCCAGTGATTTCCAAAATGACTACTCCCTCGGCTGAAGGTTGCTTCCCTGACCAGGCCCATTGGAATGTCCTGATAAAAGCAGTGTAATTAACCGGTATCCATGAAGATATGGAACTAGGAAGAGTTTCATGAACAACATCTTAATATATAAGAGAGACCCGGACTAGGTGACGAGTCCCAAGGAGGAATCCATAGAAGGAGGAACCGACATCCCATCATCCCATTTCAATCAAGGAGAAAATGTCCATGAATAAGTGATGGATTTTGCCCGCCTTTGGAAAGAGGGGATGTGGGGAAACAGTCAATGCATCTTCTTCATCCTCCAATAGATGGATGTGCGCACCCCGGTGAAAGAATCAAAAATAGAAATGGTGAACCTGACATGAAGTTCTTCTCCTCAATGGGGATATTAGTAGTGTTCGAGGCATTAGTGGACTAGTGTGTCACCAGATCTAGTTATTCGGTACTGGGTCTTGCCAAGAAAATAGTGAGCTTGGCGTGAAACTCACTAGAAGTTGGAGCAGTTGAACGTTGTACATCTCTCTCTGTGACATTGTCAGCGTGGATCCTTCTTACCATCCATAGAAGAGGGAATGGTGTTGGGGAACTGGATGTCGATTTATTTGATTCATCACTAATGGTTCAATATACATGCTTTTTAGGAACCAAGCTGCTACATCAGGAATCTGATCACCACCCACCCACCGATGTAGGGGCAGGGGTAGCACCAACGTGATAATCCCACATGGCTATACTACTTCTGTGATAGCTTCCACACTCGCAGCTGTTGGGTGCCCACGCCCCATCTCCCCTTCTGAAATCATTCAATGAAGGGTAATAAATGACCTCGTATACTGATACAAGGAGGAGGGGATTATCCTGACTTTGGATATGGCCCTACAGGATTTAGAGGCATCGGCGCCTCATTGCCACTACTGCCCCAAGGGACGTGCAGGGATCCACTGCTCCCCACCCCAATATACAATAGTTTTGGGAGCCTCTACCGGGAACGTCTCGATGACTCCCTCCCCTACGCCGACGACGTAGAGGATGTCTGGGCTAGGATGGTCGGGATCCTGAGGGCCCCCACTAGGTTGTACCAGTGCCACCACCCGGTACCATGGGCTGAAGAGCATGTAAGCTATGTACCTACACCACTGGCCCCGGTCCGGTTGACCCGACACCAGCGTTGGGCACAGGCCGAGGAGGACGCCTGCCAAGGGGCATCAGCGTCAGCAACTACTGTGGCCCGAGCCACCGTCGACGTGTATCATCAACCCCCTGTATACACTGAGCAGGGGCACATATATACCCAGCCCGAATCAAGTCCCCAACTGCCCCACGGGCAGGCTGGGTCGACTCTCTCAGCCACCAGTGCAGGGAGCACCTACCGCGGACCAACTCGCGGCAGCGACACCCAATATAGAGGTCCTCCCCGTACCTCCACCATGGAGAATGCGGGTCCTCCCTACTTCCAAGATCGGCAGAGGTCCTCCCCATGATACCTTCAATCTGAACGAGGGTCCTCCTCATGATAGTGACACTCAGTACAGAAGCATCTCTCGTACTCATTACGTCGGGTATGGGGTCATTCCTCCTACCACGGACCATCGATATGGATATGTTACACATCCGGTCAATCTCCAGTATGGGGGACTTCCCAATGTCCTTTTAGAAGCCAGCAAAGGTCCTCCTCACCTCAGCAATCATAGGGGTGAAGTTCAGCTTCTCTTCATTTTCACCTAGCACGGAGGTCCTACCCGTGTTTGGCTTGACTAGTACGAGGACCCTCCTCACACTGATGCTTCCAGAGGAAGCAAGCATGGAGGTCCCACCCATGATCCTATCAGCTCTAATGGAGGTCCTACCCAATCCAGAATTTCTGGTGGAGGTCCCCTTTGCACATCATCTAGTGGACATGAAATTTTTTCCCGTGTTCCCTTTGATATCTTTCCAGGTGCTCCTCGCACCCCAGCTCACTCAGGAGGAAGTCCTCCCCTCCCCAGCACCAGTATGGCCAAAGGACCTCCTCGTGCCAGAAATCTACCATGTTCCAAAGAACCATCACAGAGCAGGAGGGTGGGTCGTCACCACCATAAAAATAATGCCGAGAAGATTCAGACTAAGATCAAACCAGTTTTCTTCTCAGATTCTGAGGTGGAATACGACTCAGTGATGGAACCCTCGCCTAGATCCTCTGTGCTAAGGTCGGGGCAGGAATAGGGCACATTAGCCTCATAATTCCAGAATGTGAGGTCCATCGGATTCCCGCCTCCCTCCATAGGTACATCCAAGAGGACGAACATTGGAAACCCCACAGGTTCCAGTTGTGCAATCGCCACCATCATCACCAGAAGTACTCTCTACCTCGATTAGAGATCACAAAGATCTATTCTATGAACCAATGGTGAACGAACATCAATGTGGTCTATCATCGGTATCCTTAGTCCCTGCACCAGAAACTCTGATCGCTAGCTCATCTTATTGCGATGTTTTGGCTAAGTCACTACACTCTTTGGAGGATAACCCAAGATGTAGCAGCTTGTCAGCTCACTCGTTGTATTCTCTACCGGCCAGCCTGCCATCTCAGCTGTCTGCATCAATACCACTACCGGTTTCCCAGCCACCTCTAGTAGATGAGTGGGGCAATGAAGGGTCAGACCCTGAATCTAGACCAAGGAGCTTGTGGTATATTCTCGTAGTGGACTATTTCCTAGAGATGTTCTAGCTAGTTGCAGCACCAAAATTTAGGGCACCAGAAGCACTCACTGAGGAGGAGGTTGGATGCTTTCTCCCGACCCTCTGGGCAACCCGTTTTCATCTTCGACATCGATGAGTGGCCTACCCCAAGAGTTAGGTTCATTTTGAAGATATCGGCCAATAATGTCATTTGGTCGATTTGGCCACACTCCCCATGGCCTAGCGCCCTGAGTTACCATGCTGCCATAAGACCCTCCAATAACAATGTATCTAGAGCTTTAAATTGTTCCACAGGATGATCAAGGAGGCTTATCCCCGTGTAAAAATCCATGTCTGGTGGTAGTACGCGGCCCTCCATTTCAGTTCCATCTGGCGCAAGCCCGATTTTCCAGGTGATATAGAGGATATTCCTCTAGGTAGGGTCGCGGTTAACATGGCTGACCTATTAGAGGGAGAGATGAGATGGAGATCCTTTATGGGGACATACCCCCTGAGGGAGTTCCATAACTATTGGATCCATTGGGAAGGGTCACTTGCCAGCAGAGAAATCTACTGGGTCTTCCCGTGCCCACCGAGGCACTAGTCCTCAGCCGGAATCCCAACAAGGGCAAGGAACACCTCGGATACGTCAAACTCTTTGACCTGTCTGGCTCAGTGCAGAAGGTGGAAGACGATCTCAAGAAAGTCATGCTACATCAGCAACTCGCCGAACACAATAAGATGGTCGACGAACTCCTTGTTGAACATGTTGCGGAGCGATGTCCAGACTACGGTGATCCTCAGCCAGGGCAGTAGGGGAATGAACAACTTCCCCTTTGCGAATTTCCCCCAGGTGACCCCAACTATCCTACCCATGCAGATAGGGTTGAGGATAGAACTTACGGAAAGAGGGCGTGGTATGTGTCGCCAAATCCTCCTGAATGGTGTGACAAGCCTCGGGACCCAGCTCAGGTTCCCCCATCTATTCCACAGGTCGTTCCACCAGTTGCTTCATGAGCCGATGGGCCTGCTTATCATGTTGAAGAACCTGCCAATTCACTGGTGGTCGGGGATCCCCATCAAGATAGAGACCCCACCCAGATGATCCAATGGTGGCACTCATTTACCATCTTGAGGCTTTAGAGACTCAACAGGTGGCAATCCCGCATGATGGAAAGCCATACCCGGCATGGGTGGATGATATGCCAGCACCCCTGAGTTTCAAAAATCCCATCTTTTCTCCCTTTAATGGGACTGGGGGGCCACTGCAACACCTGGAACACTTTATCTCAAGATGTGGGCCTATGTTGGGGACTCCAGCGCGGTAGGAAGCCGCCAAACTCTGGTGTTTCGTACAGACATTGGAGGGGTCAGTGTTTTTCTGGAACAACTAGATCCCCATCGGATCATTAGCTGGATGGGAAGATCTTAATAAGAAATTTCTATACCAGTTGAGTTCCACCACTCGGAAGATGAGTATCACATACCTATTTAAGTGCAAGCAGAGGCCTGATGAGCATGTTGTAGACTTTGTTGCCCAGTGGAAAGGGATCACATACTTCCTTGACATGCTGCTGACTTAGGAGCAACTGTTGACGATGTGCATAGGGAATGTCAAGATAGAACTAGTCCCCTCTCTGATCACCTAGAACTACCCCAGGGGATTCTGATATTTCTCTAATAAGGCCCAGTTCCTAGAGGAATCCTTACATAAAGATAAGCAGGAACGTCTGTTGCCTCCTGTAATCCCCGCGAGAAGGGACTCCAGGGTCAAGCCCGCCGTAGTGGCTCAAATAGAGGCCCTCGTACAACTAGAGTTGTTACTAGTGGAGCCACCTCCATAGCCTCACAGAGGACCTCCACCTCAAGTGCAGCCTCCAGCCCAGTAGCTCTCACCTCATAATTAGCAGGTGCCCCCGCACAATGCACCGCCACCACCAAGGTGAGATAACCAGGCTCCACCTCTTCAGCAGGCCCCTCCAGCCCCATGTTAGGGTCAGGCTCCAAGGGCCCCCTTACTGGATAGGAGAAACCATACCTACTCGTTCAATAAGTCATAATACCCTAGTTATTTATGAAGTTCCCTAGAGTGGGGGATTATATGTTTGCCTGAATACAGGAGGCCGAAAGAGGTGAACCTCACCGATCGCCATAATTAATGCCCCTATCACTAGATCCTAGGGAACACCCTCAAACAGTTCTATGTGTTTAAATACTGGCTTCAAGGCCAGGTGGATAACAACATAGTTTAGTTAGGCCCAGCTCCGGCACAAGTGGCATGTGTCTTTGTGAGGCCAGACAGCAGCACTGACAGCGAAGGCGAGTGGCAACAGGTTTCTAATTGTGGTTCCTAGAAGTATGAAGATTGGATGGCTCATAAAGCAGTTGACCATGCCCATGGTGTTATCTGTGCACACCTGAATTGTCCAGAGCCTTCAGAAGCTGCATCTACTACTTATTCATCTTTGTCTCAGCAGCCCCCTTCTCAGAAGAACAGGCACCGACAGCGCAAGGGAAAACAAAGTCCCCTGCCAATGTCTTCGTCATATCATACTCTCAGAGAATTCATGCCTCTAGAGATGGTGATTACTCCTAGAACACGTCTGGTAGTGGATAAATATTCAAGCGATAGTCAAGGGTATGCCTCATTTAATACCGTAGAGCTGTTAAACCCCTACATAATTCCTGACGATGAGGAGTGCCATGCAGATCCTCCCAACATCCCCATCCATCGTCAGCGTTGACGAAGCTGTAGAAATATGGTCCATTAGAGTGCCTCGATCAGTACTTCCAGCCAAGTTGTGCACGCAACCAAAACCAGGCAATAGGCCCAGTGCAGAGCTCAGCATACGAAGACTTCTCATCTAGTGAAACCAGGTCCGCCTTCACCTCCCTTCATGTTGTTGGATCCGGCAGAGCCACCTTGACCATGCCATGAACAACCATGCTTTTCTATAGGCTGGTCTCAGTCATCTGGCCCCCATATGGTAGTTACTCCATAGGCTTCGACTAGTGAGCAGCGGGATATTCCTAGCACCAGTCAGTCGCCGGCCTAGTCGGTAGGGCCCACCATACTTCTTGTCATAGAGCCACCTCCTATAAGAAGAAGTTCATGCCTGACATAGAAGTATGATGTTCTCAAACATCTTGACATCATTCCAACAAATCTATCCATCCTTGAGTCCCTTCACCTATCATCAGATATACGTGAGGCCCTCGCCGAGGCTTTAAGAATACCCCTCCAGTTTGAGATGGAGGTAGCAGTTGTAGAAGCCTTTCATGCTGAGGTGGTCGATAATGCTGAATGTTAGGCCATCATCTCATTCTCTGGAGAAGATGAAGTCTCTCCCATATAGAGGAACATTCTCCCATTGTACATCACTAGCTAGTTCAATGGCATGGAGGTTCGTCACTATTTTTTCGACACGGGCTCTAGAATCAACATAATCCTGACTCAAACACTGTGAAAACTGGGATTGTATGAGGATGATACGAGTCCCTATGACCTAAGAATCCAAGGTTATGATAGGATGGAGCAGACATCGGTCAGCAAGATCTTCTTGAAGACCCAGTTCGGTGGTCTAGTTGCCAGCACCGAGTTTATGGTTGTCTCCCAAGACACCGCCTACAATGCGTTTATGGGAAGTCCATGGCTCCACCTGTATGCGGTGGTTCCTTCATCATATCACCAGTGCATTAAGTACTCCCTTAATGGTTGAGTGGGCATGTTTCAGTGTGATGCATCCCCCTTTGCCTCTTGTGAAGCCCACTATCTAGATGTCGACTATTACAAGAGGAAGGACAAGCAGATTCAGGCTAACGAGGTCGAGCATGATACGGTTGCGACTGACCCGTGGGCAGATCTAGATGATGCATATGTCTTTATAATCCATCTATTGGAGGCTACAACTTCGAACATGGGACAATTCTTCATTGTTTCCGGAATGAGGGAGGAACACATTCCCAAGTCTAAGTGACGTCGGAAGATCACCTCATACTTATACACAAACCAGTATCAGGTGATCCTGGAGTATCCTACTCCCATAAGGTATCGGGATGTCCACCCCCTGGTAACGAAAATACGTCTACTTTCTTATTTCACCAGAACGGAATTAACTGGCTCAAGCTGATGTGCCACTATTGCTTCGATATCATCAAGCATGGCCCCTTGGGCTAAAGACAAGATGGTATCGGATCAACAGCCTTCATCACTATGGTTGCGGCAGTACAGGAGTTCCCCAATGAAGTGTCCACTGCCGCTCAGGCTAGTACCAGCCTCCCATTGGGAGCTGTCGACTTAGAGGAAACTCTTCCCACTGAGGATACCCCCTCCATAAGTGAAGAAGAGGATTTAGAGGATGCTCCCCCCACCTTTGAAGGGGGAGTCTCTGCCACGGTTGATGAATTGGTACAGGTGAACCTCGATAGCGAGGCAGACTCGAAACCCACACTGATCAGTGCCGCTATTCCCCTTGAGAAGCAACAGAAGTACATAGAATTATTTAAAAAACACTGTTATGTATTCTCCTGGAGTTATGATGAGATTCTAGGACTAGATCCTCAGGTAGTCTTCCACCACCTCAGTCTCCTGGCAAATCATCGCGGGTTCAAGCAGCCTCCCAGAAAGATGAACCCTTCTCATGGTGCCATGGTTGAGGAAGAATTTGATAAGCTCATTAGAGACAATTTCATTAAGGAGGTCTAGTACCCCAAGTGGTTGGTCAACATTGTGCCATTCAAGAATAAGAAAAGACAGATCAGAGTCTGCATCGACTTCTAGGATCTCAACCGTCACTATCCAAAGGATAGTTTTCCCCTTACTGTGATGGAATTGTTTATCAATGATACAGTTGGGTTCCAAGCCCTCTTCTTCATGGATGGGTACTCCAAGTATAACCATATTCGAATAGCCCCTGAGGATGAGGAGTCTACATCCTTCAGGGAACCACAAGGTACTTTCTATTACCAAGTCGTTCCCTTCAGTTTAAAGAATGCAGGTGCCACCTATCAGCGGGCTATGCATTGCATATTTAAGCCAATCCTCGGAATTTTGGTGTAATGTTACGTGGATGATCTAGTGGTCAAATATATCCAATGTCAAAATCATCTCGAAGACCTTGAGAAAGTTTTGGCTTCATCTGTTCCCATCACCTGAAGATGAACCCATTGAAGTGTGCCTTCGGGGTCACCTCTGGAAAGTTTCTCGGCTTCGTTGTTAGATACAGGGGCATTGAGATCGACCCAGATAAGATCAAGGCCATTATCCATATTTCTCCCCTAAGTAACCTTTAGGATATTTGAGGTTTCCAAGGCCACTTAGCCTACATATGCTGATTCATTGTGAATTTGTCCAGAAAGTGTAATCCCTTTTCTCGGCTTATGAAGAAAGGTGTCATCTATGAGTGGGACGAAGAGTGTCAGACTGCTTTCAAGGAAATCAAGAAGTATCTGCTCTATCCTCCAGTATTAAGGTCACCCATCTCTAGAAATCCACGGTTCCTTTATGTGACTGCCCTGGAGTGATCTCTTGGTTCCCTTCTCGCCCAGAAGAACAATGAGGGAATGGAGAATAGTCTCTACTATCTCAAATGCATGATCCTCAATACGGAGACTAGATACTCCCCTATTGAGAAGAGATGACTTGCGCTGGTATTCGCAGTACAGAAATTGAGACATTACTTGCAACACCACGAGGTACAACTGGTGTCCTGAGTAGATCTGTTGAAGTACAGCCTGAACCGCCCCATGTTGACAGGCCGTCTAGGTCAGTGGGAAGTGATTCTCTAGTAGTTCGACGTCAAGTTTTTTTCACATAAGGATATTAAAGGGAAAAAGTTGTAAGACTTCCTTTCTTCTCATCCAGCCCCCACGGACCAGTCTCTAGACCTTGATTTTCCTGATGAGGCAATCCTCTCGGTAGACCAAGCCATCCCGTGTTGGAGAATGCACTTCGATGGTGCTTCCTGGAGCCCCATCAGGAGATGGCTCAATGGCCCCTGACTCAACAGAGTAGGTTTGGGTATTGTATTCATTACCCCAGCACAAGTTGTTCTACCATATTCATTCCTATTGTCAGAAGGCTTCACCAATAATGAGGTAGAGTATCGGGCTCTCATTACTAGCCTTGAGCTGGTACTCGAGATAGACGTTCCCCATTTTCATGTGAAAGTGGATTCTGAACTAGTCATTAAGCAGATCAATGGTGACTATGTTATCAGAAATCTAGAGCTCGTACCATTGTTGGAATGCACTATCCAGCTAATGGCCCAGTTCCCATCTCATCCAGAAGTTACTCATGTCCCTCGATCTCAGAACAGTCAAGATGATGCCCTAGCCAGCCTAGATGCATCACTTGTAGATACCGAATAGGATGATCTGATTATCCACATGGCACACTAGAGAGTCATTGCTCTTGTCACTCCAGATTATGATGACAGCCTACAGTTAAGTCACCTTACCATTGGTGCCTCCACGTCAAGACACCATGTCCCCTAGATGCAGTTATTGAAGTGACTCCTGACTGGAGAACCTCATTTTTTGAGTATCTCCAGAATAGTAATCTCCTTATAGATCGGGCTAAGTGTGAGTGAATCTGATGCCGCGCATTACAGTTCACCCTCTAGGATGGCCCTGATAATAAGCAGATCCTCTAAAATTGCGGGTTTGATGGGGTCCTCCTCTGTTGCATTCAAGAAGCTAATATTTCCCAAGTCATGTAGGAGGTTCATGTTGGTTCCTATGGGGCTCATCAGATTGGGCTGAAGCTATCTCACCAGATCCATAGACTGGGGTACTTTTGGCCCTCTATGATCTATGACTGCATCAAGTTCGCCAAAAGGTGCCATGCATACCAAATTCATGTTAACTTCATGCATCGGCCGCCAAAGCCTCTCCACTCCACCAAGTACTCTTGGATATTTGCGGTATGGGGACTCGATGTCGTGGGACCATATCCACCGGCGATAGCTCGCTAGTGCAGATTCATCCTAACTGCTATAGATTTCTTCTCCAAGTGGGCAGAGGTAGTTCCACTCAAGGAGGTAAAGGCTCGTTACATCATTGAATTTGTGAGATCCAACATTATCTACCAATATGGAGTCCCTCACGCCATCCTCACCGATAACGGCATGAACTTCTGAGCAGCTGAGCTGAAGAAATTTTATGCTAAGTACAACATCTGTTCAAACCATACATCCCGCTATCATGCAAAAATAAAATTGATAGATCAAGACATTCAACAAAAACCTCTCTAACATTCTGTAGAAAATGGTTGGTCAGATAAGAAGAGTTGGCTGGACAAGCTCCCCAATGCCCTTTGGGCTTATTGGACAACAACTCGTAATTCTACCCAGGTGACCCTATATTCCCTGGTGTATGGGATGGAGGTCGTCCTTCCCATCGAGATTCAATTTCCCTCATTTCTAATATCTTTCTATGATCAGCAAGTGCTAGATAAACTGGCTAAAACCCGTATGTCTAAGTTGTAAGCACTCGATGAGAACAAGCTTCATGCCCTGTATAATTTAGAAAGGCATCAAAACAAGATATTTAGAGATTTCAATAAGAAATTTCACCTCTGTTCCTTCTTGCAAGGAAGCTTGGTGTTGGCCCTGAGAAAACCAATGATACCTGGCAGGAAACCACCCATGTTGGAGCCCAAATGGGAAGGACCTTACATTGTTCACAAGGTTTACTCCAATGGCGCATACTCACTGGTTACCATGGATGGTGAGCGTATAACTCCTCCCACCAATTCCAAGTTCCTCAAGAAATACTTTACTTGAGTAACTATGGTCCCGCATGACCCTAAACTACATTAGGGTCCTACATGACCTTAAACTGTCCAGTACTACATAACCTTAAACAATGAAATGTCCCGCGTGACATTAAATTGTGTCGTCCTGCAAGAAGTTAAACTGCATATCAAGAACTACATATGGCTTGATTCCCATCCTTATGGGATACGTAGGAATGCTCGTACACCTCGTCCTGAGTCCAGCCCCATGCTATTCTCGTTTGGCTACCCCTCCTAGGTGTAGTTCCCTTGGAGGATCTCATGTGACACAGCCTAAGCTTCTTTGGCCCCACTCGTGGAAAGATTACGAAGGTTGCGCCATGTGCCCCTCCTCATTCTTCTAATCCTCCCATGTCCTTACCGTGTGACATTAAACTGCATGGACCTTTTAGAACTACTTATGGCTTGATTACCATCCTCATGGGATACATAGGACCACCCAGACATTTCGTCTGTAGGACCAGCCCCAAACTTCAGGACCTCCCATTTGGTCGAAGCACATGGTGTGGTGAAGGATTTTTCCCTCATTCACATCGAGTTCATCATGACCATTCCATGTATCCATCTCCCCTAAAGATCTCCACCTCTTCTTCTTTCTAGCTTGACTTGAAATTTCATGGGAACATTTATGCTCCACACACTCCCTGTACTTGGGACTCCATTATCTTTCCCATTTGAAGGGACCCCAAAATGGCATGGATGCTCAGCCTAAGGGATCTCCTACCATAACAGACCAATATCCTCGAGTATTTCGAGCAACAAATTGATACAAGTCCCGTGTTGCGAATGCGATCAATGGTTGACGATCAATTACTTGCCCCCAAACTCCAGTCACACAAGAGCAGATACTGTGTTGCGAACCTGGTCAATAGTTGTCCTCTATCATCATTGTAGCTTTGTGGTCTTCCATAGGCACGATGATTCTCCCTCTTCACTCAATTTTCCCATGCATATTACATTAAACTAGGCGTCTATGTTCTGAGCTCTATGACCTTAAACTAAGATCACCATCATCCTAAATACAAGATGTTAAACTGCAAGCTGGCTGTGACATTCTATCTGTGGACCAGCCTCAAGTCCCTTGGCCTTCTTGGGCCCCTGGACCAAGTTCTCACTTAGGATTTTATAGTTTGGTATGGTATTATGTCCTCATTCATGTCGAGTTACTCGTCGTGTCGTACACGTCCCTCGTTGGGGTATCTTACCCTTATTTGCATCCTTGCTGCATAACGATAAACTGCACATCATCCTTCTTTAGAACTATGTGTGGCTTGATTCCCATCCTTATGGGATACATAGGACTGCCCGAATGTCTAGTCTTCAGGTCCAACCCCGTCTCTTAGTGACCTCCCTATCATCTTGGCCCCTTGGCCTGCTTTCTTCCAGGAGAGGGGTATATAGTGTGGTATGGGCTTATATCCCCATTCACGTTGGGTTTGTAATAACTGTTCCACATACCTCTCTCTATTGAGCACCCTTCGCTCCCTTCCCCTACACTCGTCTCTTCGAGTCGGGTCCCTTGACCCTCTTCGGTGATTCGCCAATGTGCCCAGGAGTACTCTGGTTCAGAACCTGGAGTGTCAGATTCTACCTGGACATGCTTTCACCCATTTTTCAGGATTCATGTTCCCCTTTATTTGGGATTTAATTATCTTTCACATCCGAAGGTACCCCCAAATGTCATGGATGCTCGGCCCAAGGGCTCTCCTACCATTACGGGCCTACAGTCCAATGTCCTTGAGGACCTCGAACGATGGGATGATATAAGTCCCGCGTTGCAAATACGGTTAGCGGTCGACACTCATTTGTTGTTCCTATTTTAGGTCATACGATATGGATGTTGAATTTCAAACACAGTAAACAGCTATCCTCCATTGTTACTCTAACCCCATCAAGCCTTAAATGTCAGTTACATGATTCACATCATTTTCCACTCCATCATGTCCAAGTAGAATTTTAACACTCTCGGTATTATCCCTCACTGCGAATTTGCACGTTAGGTGGACAAAGTCATGGTAAGGTGTCATTCGGGGCTCCGCACCGACTTCCCCTTTTATGTGTATCCCATGTATTGCAAGGAACTCTTCCTCCCTTGTTTCCCACACTAAGTTTGACTTGCATGGTCTTAGGGACTGTATCGAGGTCTGCGCTCACTTGGAAGAGTTATTCTTATTCATTGGTCTGAGCTCTATGACCATAAACTAAGACCACTCACTGTCCTTGTTGCATGACTATAAACTGCACAACTTCCTTCCAGAACTACGTATGGATTGATTCCCATCCTCATGGAATATGTAGGAACGCCCAGGCATCTTGTCTTCAGGTCCATCCCCAGGAATATAAAATCCTACCCCATCTCTTTAGCTCCTTGGCCCGAACACTTTTGAGAGCATGTGGTGTGGTGAGTACCTCTTGGGTCCTCATTCATGTTGGGTTTTGCAACAGCCGCACC
Source organism: Viscum album (assembly GCA_963277665.1). NCBI lineage: Eukaryota > Viridiplantae > Streptophyta > Magnoliopsida > Santalales > Viscaceae > Viscum > Viscum album. The sequence continues at coordinate 1,810,446,243 of OY728129.1, read as the reverse complement.
ATGTTCCCCCCTTGTCGTTTCCCAATCTGGTCTGAGTTCTATGACCCTAAACTAAGATCTCTTGTTAATGGATCATTCTATGACCATTAAGTTGGAAGCGTGAAACCCCATAACCCTTTTCCTTATAAAGGGACTCGACTCCCTCTATCTGATATGTCTTATTTTCGTACTCGAATGTGTTGTGACAAAAATCCCGAAGTTTGGAATTTTCACAGGGACATTCCCTCGTTCTACGTCCAAGATTTGTGAGCCCTTTATTTGGATCCTCATACTATTCCATGTCTAAAGGGACCCCCTTTATAGACTAGTCTCATTGGCTTACCTACCATCTTGGGCCAACATCCCTGAGGACCCCAGATGACATTTTTGACAGGTCCTGTGTTTTGAACATGGTCAGTGGTCAACCCTAATTTGTTTGTCCCCATTCCAAGCTAACGCGAAATGGATACTGTGTTTTGAACATGGTAAACGGTTATCCCCTATCGTCACACCACCATCATTATGGTCCAGATCTCGAGCATCATGATTCACATATTTCCACTTCCCTATGTTCAAGTGGAATTCCAACATACTCAGCTTTACCCCTTTGCGCATCTAGGTGCATCAAGTAGGCGGGTCATCATTATTGGGATGTAATTCACCTAGCGTCCCATCGTCCCCAACATGTACCTTCCTGTGCTAGGAAATTCCCATCACTACTCCTTGTTTCCCACATCAAGCATGACTCACGTGGGCTTAGTAGTTCTAGTATGACGTGTACTAGCACAGCCATGCCACACATTCCTTTCATCGTCCCACATGACATTAAATTGTGCTCTTATAACTACGTTTGTCTTGATTCTCAACCTTATGGGATACGTAGAGACACCCAGTATTTTCACCTTGGGCCCAGCCTCAGGGTCATTAACCCTTCTGGCCCATCAGGCTCGATCTTGGTCCAGGAAGTATGACCTTTAAACTATGTGCATCATCCTCACCGTACAGCGTTTAAACTACACGTCTATCATCCTTATTGGTATGAAATAAAACTACAGATCATTCTAGGTCCTTACCAGAGAGGTCATGTTCGAAAGTAGGTATGATCCCTGATCATACTGATGCGCCCAACTAACATTTTTTCATCACAGTGGCATAATTTCAAGATTGTTGGTCTCCATTCGAACAACCCTTCACTCCATACTCCACGCTTTGTGTGCCCGTTATTCGGACCCTCGTCCTATTTAATGTCTAAAGGAAACCCCTAATAGTATGGATGTTTGTCCTATGGCTCGCCTACTATCATGGGCTAACATTCTGAAAGAATAATGGATGAAATTTTGAGTCAGGCATCGTGTTTCAAACATGGTCAGTGGTCGGCCCTCATTTGTTATTCTCATTTTAGGCTAACTCAATAAGGATACTATGTTTCAAACACAGTCAACAATTATCCTTCATTGTCATGTCATCCCTACAATGTTTCGAATCTTGGGTATCGTGATTCACATTTTCCACTCCCCTATGTTTGGATTAATTCCAACACCCCTGGCGTTACCCCACTCATGCACTAGAGCATATTGGGGAAGTGATAGTTCGACTATCCCGAGGACTTCATTCTCTATTTAGGTCTTCCCCTCTCTATTCGGAAGCCCAAATGGGTCATTTCTACCCTGGATGTCTAAATTATGGTTAGCACTCCCACATTCAAATGAAGTAATAGTGCGAGAATCCCTTGTTTCTCACATCGGGCACGACCCACATGATCTTAGGAATGGTTTTCTATTTATTTCAGGATTGTGGTCAGAGTGCATTAAAATAAACAAGAAAATAGTCTGATGATGCATACAATTTAGAATTGGAAGTAGTAAAGAAGGATAATTTTATGGGTTCATCCAAAACCGGGCCCTTAAGGATCAGCATTTTGGATAGATCGCTCCAGCACCGCTACCTTCTGGCTTGTGGCCTCCAGGATTGCTTCACGGCCCTTGATAACCCTCCCTTCATCAACGGCCACATAGCGTAGTTCACTGACCCCAGTCTGTGCTTGTGCTTGTTCAGTCTGAAGTTCAGTCATTTGGTGACCCGCTTCCACTATCTGCTCTTGGGCATCCGATAGTCGGTCCCTCAATTTCTCAATGAGCTCAGAGCAGTTTGCAATGAATGCCTCCCTTTCTTTCGCCTTCTCTTCAAGGCGTCGGACCTCATGATCCGCCTTTAGAAATGACTAGGTATTCCCTGAATCCTTCTATTATTGGGCGATGTCAGAGCATTGGATACTCTCACATAGATTCTCAGCCATGTAGTCACGGATTTTTAGATGAAAACGGTGAGCATCAACCCCTCCAACACAGATAAAGCGCAACCATGTGCGGAGTGATCCCATCTATTTTATCCATTTTTCCTATAGATGAATGAGGAAGAATTTGATACACTTCCACCCTTTATGTTGTGTCATCTGGCTCTCATCAGCTGCTTACGAATCAGATTCATCCATCTCCTCAGGGTCTGCAGGCCAATAGTCAAGGAAAACAGCCAAGATATCAGCTGCAGGATCTTCTTCTGGTACTCTTCCCAAGGGATTAGGCTCCTCAACATGTGGGAGGTCTTCCTATCTCACCTCAACCCCAGAAAATTCGCCCCCACTAACTTCAGACCCTGCTCTGGCATTGATATTGTCAGTATCCATAGCTCTTTGCTCAGCAAGTGCCCAGGTCGGCTCGGTTTGAGAATTGGGTCCCGAGTGGGTCGGTGCGTTCATTATCGAGGTATCCAGGGATGGTCTAGATTTGGCGACCTGCCGAGCCTCCAATGCTATGATTACTTCATAAATAATGAACGACATGATCAGTTGGGCTCTCTAATGGAAAATATAGGCATCTAAGTGATAAAACTTACAAGAACTCAGTGCATCGGCCTCTGGTGTTTCCATCACTATAGGAGTTGTCACTATGGGAGATCCTTCAGCGCTTATCAGCTCAATAATGGGTGTCGACTCCCCACCTTGTTCTATCGGTGTGTCCTCCCACCTCCAGATGGAGCTTCTTGGTCGGTGCCAATATATTCCTGAGTAGGATCAAAAAATCTGATTGAAGATTACAAGCGATGGAAAAAGGAAAATGATGGATAAGGATTGAGGCATACCTCTAGTAGCTCAGTTATGTCTATATCAGAGCCAAAAATCTCGCCACTATCCCGAAGACTCCTTTGGTAGGTCGTCCCTTGAGACCCTCCACCTCCAAGATCCTCTTCAGCTTCCCCTACTTCTTCTCCTTCTACTTCACCCTCTCCTTACCCCTCCTCCTCTTATGACTCACTTCCCTATGGATCCTCGTCACTGTCATCACCCTCATATGGTATTTTTTCTGGATCATGCTCCTGGCCGAGCATTACCTTCACTAGGAGAGGTGGTTCCTCACGCTGACCTCGCTGGCATGCATACGCATCCATGGCTGTCAAATACGTGTGCCGACAATGGAAGTTCACCTTGTCATCAATCCGAATAAGTCTGACCTCTGACAACTAGATTTTGTCTTGCACTATCTTTTGCCAAAGGGCTTCAGTGTCCATCGACTACTGCAGGGTCAACCAGGCTAACCATAGTGCAGTGAAGATTGAATCATCGGAAGGTTGAAGAAGGTACCTTATTTGCTTCCTGATAAGCTCCCTGACTACTCCGCGAGGTTGTTCGCGAGCCCCTCTTCTCCCGGACGATGAAGGAACAACCGCACCACGTGACGTTCCCACTACTATAGTCTCGGAGTTCCCTAGCCCAGTTGCCCAACTTGCTCCCAGCCTTTCCTCCCCGATGGATCCTTGTCTGCTCTCTCACTGCCCAGGTTCTACACTGGCCACCTTGAGCTATCAGACTTGCTTCTGTAGAATCCCTTCAGGGTATTCCACAGCCCAATGTTCAGCGTATTTAATCGAAAGGCCATCATCAACTTTGGTGGGGGGGAAGTAATGACTTCTCTAGATCCTTAAGTTGTAAACATCAACCATATTTGGTAAAGAACACAGGGATGACTCTCCTCCTGTACCTTTGTGTACACTTTCTTTGGCATCTGCTGAAGGCATCCAAACTGCTTGGAAAATCTTGATGGAATGTAAGGCTCGCAAAGAATCTTCTCGTCGACCTGGACCACAAGCACCCCACCTCTGATGCTCTAGAAGTATTCCCTTTGCTCTAGTAAGCCTTGCCCGTTTTCTATCATCTGGACAGCCGGGTAGGGAACAGACTAAAGGTAAAATTGGTGTGATTTCTGCTCCTGATCCTTACCCCCTCTTTGTTGAGCGTCAACAGCATGACCCTGAAAATGTTCAACAAGGAAGGTCGTAGATCGTTACCTAGGGGACGAATGGAATTTGGAAATGTGTATCTACCACAGTGAGCCGCTATTCATCCATGAAGTATTTGGAAAGGGCCACAGATCCTCCTTAATGAACCCCCTCTCAAAATACTCCCTAGGATGGCGTACAAATGGACAAACACAGGGACCCCCAAGTTAAACCTCTGATTAGAGACCATAATACCAGTCATCACCAATGTTGCTAGATGAACTCCCATCCTCGTGTCCCTCACTGGAAGGACCCACCTGATCAGGAAGGTTGCAAGAAATCGGCATACTGGATGTTCAGGTATCATCTTTCATTCACACTAAAACCCCAGAATTAATATTCTTTTGCCTTCAGGATCCTCCAGTATGATCCGCTCTTGCTTCTCTGTTCCACGGTCAGACACCATCTTCCTCGCCCTGGCATCTTGACATTTGGGTCTTTCTATAAAAACAGGTTGAACCACTTTGAGTAGGCGATGTCCTTCAGAAATTCCTTGACCGCTAGCCTCTCCTTGGCCAGCTCTAACAGATGCCATTTCAGTATGGGAGTCTGTGATCTATCTCCCCATATGTTCCTTATTGGAAGGAATTCATCATACTGGTTCCCATCCAAAGGAATTCCTCTGATGCAATGAACGTACCAAAGGCTGATACCAACCTCCCCATGGTGGAGATGGAAGGTGTTGGTATCAGGGGACCACCGGGTAAAAAGCTCCGGCCCAAGTTCATGTTGGAAGTAGAAATGGAACTGCGACATCCACACCACCTCGAACAACCCAATGTGCCACAGTTTGGCCCCAAACTGATCACATGTTTGGTGTACCCAATACGCCCAGGCCCACTCACTTGTGAAGTTTCCTCCAGACCTCAAGTCCCAATCCTACAACCATCCTTTGGTCTCATCGGTGATGCTCTATCAGAAAGTACTTGCATAATGAGCCAGAGAACCCTTGAAGACCGGCTCATTTCCTAAGATGGTCCTAGTCCTGGGGTTCAGGACGTAAACATCAATGTGCCTAGTTTCTCTAGCAAGATGGTTGTTGTTAGTAATGTTGTATTGGGGGAGATCATCATCACGGGTCACCCATGATTGTGGTGTGTCGACTTCGAATCCTGGCATGGGTACCTCCTCCAAAATACCGAAGTCCCATATCAGTAGGTTGTCAAATAGCGTGTACTCCTTCTGGGCTGGGGTAAACATATTCAAGAGAGTTTGGTTGTTGGATACAATCTTTCGGGCACCATAAATGTCAGGGTTCGCAATAATCTCGACCCTTCGAGTGGTGTATTCAGCTTCTCTCTCAACATCAGCCCAATTAGCAGCCATCTTTTTTTCAGTAAGGTCTGAAGGAGCTTGGCATGAAAAGACCGGTACGGTGTGTGAAAAATCAGAAATCGGCACGAAAAACTGAGGTAGTGGCGTGAAAAAATCCAATTCTGTGTGAAAAACCATGACTGAACTTGGGGAATTACGCACAACGGAAGTCGGATTACACGCAAATCAAGGGATTTTTTTCAAGCATGAGAGCTCAGAACTTATCGCGCGCGAAAATCCATACAGTCTATGGGACCCGTGAGGGTTTTTATAGGCGCAAAGCGGGGTTTCCGCATGCGCGAAAATCATTTTACGTGAAAATTAATGGTTTTTCATGAAACTAAAATGTTTTACGTGCACCGACCTCAAGAGATTTGACATCTCAACGTTTCCCTCGGAATTCGACCTTTTCATGCCCTCACAGATCCGATTCCAAGGGGGGGAATTTTTAGATGCTGAAATGTGCTTAAAAGCTTAAAGAGGGCATTTTCAGATAAAACGAGGACATATTTCGACTAAGTGACTAATTCCTGGAGGAACAAAAGGTTCGAGCGCAAAATACAAGGGGTGTGAAAAAAATATCTCTCCCGCGTGAAAAACCGCGGGATCTTAAGGAGGTTTTCGCATGGCGCAGAAACTTGCGCGCAGCTGCTACCCAACATAGAAACGTGTGCACCACTGACACCGGGCATGGAATCTTTCGCGTAGCCAACACTGGGACTAGATTTCTCCACACCGATCAACTTCCACACAGACCCGGTGAACCCGAGCACCTATAAATAGAAAGGCACCCCTTCAACTTCTAATGGTTAAAGAATATTAACCGGCTCCTCTACACGAAAAAAAACTCTCCCACAAGTAAAATGTGGCTTTCAGGTATGGGATTTTCCATGAAAGGTCTCCTAGAGGTCCGCCTATGCACAGGACCACTTTGGCTTGACCCTCACCCAAGTTCGTAAACATTGGGTCCCTTGTGCACAATCCCTTTCCCTTGCACGCAATCCGTTTCCCTTGTGCGCCAAACCTCAACCACCCCTTGTGCGCAAACATCCTCAATTTCACGTGCACCCAGCCTTTTCCGAGTAGCTTTTCCAATTGCGTGCCAATTGTGTGCAAACCTATCCTATTGTGCGCAAACCTCAGGGTCCGCTCACCCCAACCTTTTCTGTGCAACTGTTCCATTTGCGCGCAAGCCACCCTACTTGTTCATACCCTTTAGATTCAATGAACCTCTTCCGAACATCATCTTTGGGTGCTTCTTATGCCCAAAATATCTATGTTACACACCCTTTCTCATACGGCCCTCTAGGATCTTACGAAGTAACTTCAAAGTCCCTTGGGTGGTGCTTCCCATTGTGTTGCCTTGCCTCATGCTTCTTCGCATAGGCACGCTAATGGCTATTGCTTCTTCGCATAGCCACGCTAACATGGACCCCTCAATGGATCACTCCACAACACCCCATAACCAAGGCATTGTCGATGCCTTCCCTTCCCTAAGGGTGGGTGGGTATCATTTATGTAAGTCCTAGGGGTGCAGAGAGAACTCGCATCGTCCGAGCTGCAGGATGTTAAACTGCCAAGCACCATCGCCCTCAGCACATGACGTTAAACTGTGACCTTGCACCATGTGTCATATGCTGGGTTCCCCACCTTGGACATTCTACACACCCACTGGTCTCCACAAGAGTGAAATAATTCCTCACATGGAATGAGATCCTCTTTATTGAAGTGGCATTTTTCCGTGGGGAAAGGTCAATTATCTTGGTGTAAGCCCCTAGCCTTTATTGCGAGAGGTAGCATCATTACTCCTTCCATCTTCTTCCTTACCAAAGACTAAGAGGTGAGAGGGGAACAGGGGACTATGTTACCCCATTCCTCTCCCGCTGGGCTTTGTCGCCACCGGGCCTCCATCCTAGAGTAAGTCCCAATATCCATCTCCTTGGGCTGCAGACCACATCTAAGCCCCTGTTTCCATTTTGGGTCGCTCACTACGTGTCAGCCCCACTCCACTTCCCACGGATTCACCTTTCACGACATGATCATTAGGTATTTTCTGCCTCTTGTTTCTCACACCTAACATGACTCATGTGGGCTTAAAGTAAGCATCGACCACGACACTCTCCCTGGTCAGCCTAGAGTGTAAGCCCCACACCCATCCTGAACTATGTGGACTTTGATCCTTGCTAAGTAAAGGTACGTAGGAAGCCTCCATGAGGTTCAAGCCCAACAACCATTGGTCCCGACCCCCTTCACGTCAGTTCACCAACACCTCTCCCAAACTACATGTACTTTGATCATTGCCAAGGCAGGGTACATAGGAAGCCTCCCTGAGGTTCAAGCCCAACACCCATTGGTCCCGACTACTTCACGGTAGTTCACCAACACCTCTCCCAAAATATGTGGACTTTGATCCTTTCCAAGGAAGGGTATGTAGGAAGCCTCCCTGAGGTTCAATACCAACACCCATTGGTCCCGACCACTTCACGGTAGTTCACCGACACCTCTTCCGAACTACGTGGACTTTGATCCTTTCTAAGGCAGGGTATGTAGGAAGTATCCTTGAGGTTCAAGCCCAACAACCTTTGATCCTAACCACTCCACATCAGTCCACCCCTGTCATGCGTGACGTTAAATTGTACGCCCCATTCAACGGTAAGTTGTTGCCAACCCCATGCAGCAGTAAGACATTGTGATCCCCATCTAGTGGTAAGTTTTTGTGATCCCCATGCAACGATAAGTCGTTGTCAACTTAAACCCAGTGATAAGTCATTGTCATCCCTTCTGTTGGGACCCATATCTATGGTCTGTCCCAGTGGCGTCAGACCAACCTCGGGCTACTAACCATGCGTAAACCCTAGTATATCATTGGGTCGCTGTCCTTTGTGCACACCCCGATCCTATACCCCATCTGGAACTACGTGGACTTTGATTCCATGCCATAGGGATACATAGAAAGTCTCTTTGAGGCTCAATCCCAACATCATCATTACCCTCGCGTCGGTTATATCTCATACCCCCACCACTTAATTTATCTCTCCATCATCCATCCTAATTCTTACTCAGGTCGCCACATCCCAGTGAGATCAAGTCAATTCACCTCTTCACTTCTATTAGCAGCACCCGAGTAACTAACCACACGTTAGCCCCAACATCAGTGTTCCCTCTAGAGGTTGCACCCATCTGATCCACTCCAGTCAGTGTTCTGATTAGTCTGATCCATATCCGCAAGACGTTAAATCTACGGCATAGTCTGTGTTAAACATGGTAAGTTGAGGAAAACCTCATATACATGCCCATGGCATATAATTTCCTACATTCGACGTGGGATGCCTCGGGATTCCGCACCCTTAAGAAGCCCTATAATAAGGGGAAGAAACCCAGACGCGCTGGTGTTCTAGTGTCCAGACACGCCAATGATGTCCAACGTGACTATTCCCCCGACTAAAGGTTATTTCCCTAACTGGACCCCTTAGAATGTCCTGACAGAAGCAGTGTAATTAACCGGCATCCATTAAGATATGGCACTGGGAAGAGTTTCATGAACAATGTATTAATCTATAAGGGAGACCTGGACTAGGTGATGAGTCCCGAGGAGGAATATACGGAAGGAGGAACCGATATCCTGTCATCCCATTTCGATCAAGGAGTAAACATCCCTGAATAAGCAATGGATGTCACCCGCCTTTGGAAAGCAGGAATGTGGGGCAACAACTAGTGTGTCTTCATCGTCCTCTAATAGATGGATGCGCGCGCCCTGGCGAAAGCGTCAGAAACAATTATTAAAATGAATCATTTTAAGTAAAATAAAATGTAAACGCATGAAATCAATCAATGAAAAATAAATAATTATAAATTAAACATGTGACCCCTCTAATACCACTTATAGGTTTTAGACGCATTGGAAGTGTCCTTTGAAGGTATGACCAAATCAGATTTTATTCTTTAAATCATGTGTAATCATTACTTTACATGATCACACGATCATGTCCAATGAAAATATAGTAGATTAATAGACTACATTAATATATCGGAACTGTAGGGAGAGTATCTTCACATGTAATTTATAATTAATTTATAAGTATATATAGAATTAAATCAACTTGTAATTCTACTTTTTTTATGATCCAATGGAATAAATTTCATTACATTGTCATTATGCTTCATGACTCAGTGTGAAATCTCTCTAGAGATGATCAACACATGAACCAAAATCTCTGATCAATATCATTGAATCACTATGTGTTAGAACAATCATTCCTAATCGCTTGTGTTGTTTGTGGTTGACCACAATAATTTTCTTCTCGAAGAAGCAGAACACTTGGTTCTCTCTCAAAGACATGGGAGAGGAGGAAGAGAGAGATATTAATAGAACTATATATATCTATCTAGATATATCTATCTAGATATATCTCTAGATATATCACTAGATATATTTCTAGATATATCTCTCTATATATATCTCTATATATCTTTCTAGATATATCTTGTAATATCCTGGATTTAATCAAGGTATGGACCGTTTAAACTTTTAGTCCAAATCCTTAAAGTGACCTAGGGCGCGCGCCTGCACATCTTATTGCGGGTCCCAAGCAGATATTAAAATTATTTAAATAATTACATGGGTTTTATGTAAAATAGTACATCGTGACCAAGTGCAATGTTCAGGTCAAAAATAATAAAAATAATTAAAAGGGAATAAAAAGAAATTGAAAGGAAATTAAAAGAAAATAAAAATGGGATAAAGAGAAAAATGCATTTTTTCTGCTTTTTCTGATAAAGTGTTTTGACTGTGACTGTTTGGCTTGAATGATCAGGAAGTGTGTGGATATTTCTTGCTTAAATTGTTTTATTGCAATTATAAATGCATACTCTATGATATATTCTTCCTTTAAATGTAATTAAATTTAGGGTGGTGAGACAACGTGGGTTCCGTATTAAGGACCACACATGGACTCTCCATTCCTGATTGGTTACCACACTACGCACCTGGGAGGCAATGTCTTAGGCTTTTCCATACGAGGGTTTCCCTGGGTTTTCTATATACTCATGAGTGATATTGGTTCCCTAATGGACAATCGAGGATGGAATCATTGGCAAAGTGGTTGATTCGTGCCTTAGGTGATACTCGACCCCTTATGTGCAATACCTGAGATGGACTCATGATAAATCCATGCCTTGAGCGATACTTGGTCTTTCAAAAGATTTTCTTGGACGGGCTTGGTGGTATTGGATAAATTGAAGGATGTAATGTAACGATACCTTCAGGATGGGCTTAGACTCCAACTATAAACTTTAATATAATAATAATGATAATGCATGGAAGGTTTTATTTAATGCAGCTTTGGGTTCCTTGTGAATTGTGATACCTTTATGGTGCCTTTAAGCACACTTTGTTGACACATAAATTAGACTTAAGCCAAAGCACAAGCTTGGGGGTATGTTCCTTTTTATTTACTTTCTATTTTTCTAGCCTTTATATATATATATACATCTTTCTTATTATAGGTACTTTATTTAGATTCCCATATGAGGCCAAAGTAGGTGGTATGGACGGGTGTCATTGAGAACCTAGACCAAGTTATACTTATTTTATTTTCTTTAGTTAATTTCTTTCATTTATCGTATATTGGAACATTTTTTGTGTTTACAGCATGAAATGGAAAGGTTTAAAGTTCATAGGTGTCAGCCTACTGGTATTTTATCTCACACCCTACTCGAGCACCATTTGGTACCCGAGTAGACTTTATATCCACAAGTATGGATATAGGGAAGCGTTTCGCTCCCAATGCTTGATTGCTTTGCTATTTTGGATAGAGATTGGGGATAGAGGACCAAGCCTTTTCTCGAGATGTTGTTGTTTCACTTTGTATCATTTTCATTATAGCTTGATATCATAATTATATTCCTATTTTCCATACTTTTATTTTAGTACAGACATCATATCATGACATCATTGTGTATCTGGTTTGATTTATCAGCTTCTGCACTTTTCATTTATTCAGTTGGGATTATTTAATTGCTTTTGCTACATTTTGATTATTTATATGCTTCTTCTACTTGTTATAAATTTTTTTTCTTCCACTATGTATTACCTATTACCTATGAGGGAATAATCTCCCCCACGAACACATTAAAAAGGTCATCGTTGATAGTCAGTAGCCTCTGGCATTCAGGGAGATGTGCTTAAGGTCGTGTGGTTAACTCGGCTCGGAGCACCCTTCTAGTGGCTCCCGGGATGGGGACGTTACAAAGTGGTATCAAAGGTGGTTATTTTTTCTCCTTTTGTCTAATTTTTTGGGTTAGACAACAGACAAGGATATTTGAATTTGGAATGTACCATGTGCTTGGATGTAGCTAACCCATGTACAAGGGAAACCCAAATTCCTAGGTTGGGATTGCAATTATTGATTATGCCAATTATTATTGATATGATTTCACCATTGGGTGACACACTAGTATTGTATTGTTATTTATATTGGTATTGTTGAGATAATGGTTTTTAACATTGCAACCCAATTATAAGAGGTAAATTCATTTACATGCATCATATTAGGAACCATAGGGATTAAAATGATATGCATATTGCCATGCCATATCTACTTTTAGCATGCATCTGCATGTTTTCATGTGAGTGTTGTTGTACCTAGTTGTAAAAATTTGAAGTGTTTGTTTGTTAAATATAAAGTTGCGATAGTTTGTTAGATGTTAACTTGACTTTACCTAGGAAATGGGTGGTAGTCCTCATTCTAGTGATCCTTTTAAGTTTTCTCTTCCTTATCTAGACCTGGCTATTGGGGAAGGCTATATGTTATGTAGTAATTAGAGGTAGGTTGTGTACGTACCCTCTTTAATGAAACTTTAACTTTCATCCTCATTTGTTATGAAATTATATATAAAGGTGTGTGTTTGGCTATTATAGACAAATGCTATTGTAATGTCTTTGTGTCATACCTCAGGAGAGTGGAGATGAGAACATTCCAGAGATGGTGGGTCTTGAACCACCAGAAGTGACTCTTGTAGTGTCTCTTATAGTGTTACCTGTAGTACCACCCATGGTGCCTCCGATGGTACCACTTCCTACTAATATTCTAATGGGCCATGATTCTCAGTTCATGGATAGTCTTCTCGGGTTTATACAGTTAGTTTAGAATGTTCCCAGACCTACCATGTCTATGGAAGAGCTTACATGAGAATTTCTATAGTAGTAGCCTCCCACATTCTTGGGTAGTGGTGGTCTGTATATAGCAGAGTCATGGATAGAATCCATGAAGTATATCTTCGACCATTTTGAGACGCTTCCAGAGAAGAGGGTAAAACTTGAAGTCTACATGCTTCGTGACTCTGCCAAGTGTTGGTGGGGTGTTATTTCTCAAGAAGAGAATACCAGAGACATGGTTTTGGAAGACTTATAAATAGATTTATATGATCATTTATTTCCATAGACACTGATAGATGATCATTTTGGAGAATTGTTACATCTTTAGAAGGGATATATGACAGTGTTAGAGTATTCCACTCGTTTCACAAAGCTTCAACGTTTTGCTCCATCTCTGACCGGTGATGCACATACAACTGTGAGATGCTTTGAGGACGGACTCAGATATACTATCCACTCATAGGTGAATGTATTTAATTTGAAAACTATTATAGATATCATGAATCAGGCCCTGATTTTGGAATGAAATTTTAGGGAATCTAAACCTGTGAGCCAGGGTGGTTTAGTTCCGAGATAGGGTGATAGTTCTTCAGGAAGTAGGAAGCGTCGCTTTGAGGGTGCACATGGAGAAAATTCCAACCAGATGATACATACCGATAGCACTATCATATGTCATTAGTGCGGTGGGATTGGTCATAAGAATCCCCAATGCATGAGGAACCTAATGGAGTGTCGAGCTTGCGGCAAGATGGGTCACCTTCAGCGTTTTTTCCATTCTTTCTCATCAGCATTCATTGGAAGAGGATCTATACTAGAACCTCTATCAAGTATGGGATCTATGAATCCACAATAGTCTAGAAGTTTTTTCTCCACTGGCCGATCAGGCCGAGGTAATGGTGGAGGTCGTGGTCGAGGAAATCAAGTTCCAGTCTATCAGTGTCAATAGAGCGGGCCTACTCATGCCAGTCAGGTAGCATCTCAGGGTTTTGGTTTAGTTCTTATGTACATAGTGAAACCAACATTAGAGGAGTAGAGTGCAGGACCATCTATAGTTAGAGGTATTATTTAGGTAGCCTCTAATTTAGTTTATATCCTTTTTGATACCGGCGCATCACACTCCTTTTTATCTACTATTGTTGTTGAACGCCTTAGTTTTACAATCGAGTACCTCTGCGACATTATGTCTCTAGACACTCCTTTGGGGGTCATAATAGAGGGCATGCGCTGGTACCAGGAGTGCCCCTAGAGATAGGTGGGTATCATTTCTTTTGGAATTTTTACATCCTCAATATGTTTGGCATCGATGTCATTCTTGGTATGAATCAACTTTCTCCTTATCATGCCAAAGTGGATCGTTATCACCATCTGAGTCCTCATGAGAAGAATTATCCTACACATGACCTTGATTTAGCAGTTGTGGTTCATTCTTTACATTGTTATAGATACTACTTGTTGGGTGAGAGATTTGTTTTTTACACAAATCATAAAATCTTGAAATATATCTCCACACAATGAGACCTGAATTTAAGGCAATGCATGTGGGTTGAATAACTATAATAATTTAATTTTGAGATTAATTATACCCCTAGTAAGGTAAATGTCATGTTTGACGCTTTGAGCTGCAAGACACAGACACAAGTCATCCAGGAAGCCAATAGTGAGTGGAAGATGATATTTTTGTTTTCTAAGATGTATCTGTAGGTTCAAGATAAACATGGGAAAGTAGTTCTAATAGATCTTATAGTGACATCCTCTCTTCTAGAGCGAGTCCATATGTGATGGTTATCTGGTCCAGAGGGGCTCGTTTTGAGGAAAAGTGTCACAGGAGAGAACCCGCCTCTCGGTTGATTTTTTGATGGTAGTGAAACTCTACTTTACCATGGATGTGTATGGGTACCTTTAGATATAATAGAAAAAATAATGAAGGAATCTCATACCTCATCTTGGGAAGTTCATTCTAGACTTACCAATATGTACAGAGACATGTTTTATCAGTACTGGTGGCCGGGTATAAAGAAGTAGATAGCGGGTTTCATCACTCGGTGCTCCACCAGTCAGTAGGTGAAGACAGAGCACAAACAACCTACTGGACTTCTATAACCTCTATCCATTCCTGAGTTGAAATGGAATGGCGTCACCATGGATTTTGTTATAGGATTTCCAAGATATCCTCGAGGCAGTGATATAGTATGAGTGATTATCGATAGATTGACTATATTCATGCACTTCCTACCTATCTGGGAGACATTCTCTATTGATGATTTGGGAAGGTTATATATCCAAGAGATAGTATGACTTTATGGTATACCTTATTATATTGTCTCAGAAATAGATGTTCGCTTTATTTCATGGTTCTATAAAGGGTTGCAGAAAGCACTGGGTTCGCAGGTACTCTTGAGTACTGCATATCACCCTCAGACCGTTGGGTAGTTCGAGCAGACCATATGAGTATTAGAGGATATGATACAGGAATTTGTACTTAATTTTGGAGGTTATTGGGAGAAACATATACCTCTTGTTGATTTTACCTATAATAACAACTTTCAAGTGACAATTTAAATGGATTTGTATGAGACCCTATATGGTAGACCATGATGATGGCTTGAAGTAGGTGAGGCATCTCTATTGGGTCCTCACCTCATTCAGGAGATGTCTAAGAAAGTTCAGTTGATTCAGAATTGTATGACTAGAACTCACTCCAGACAGAAATCTTATACTAATCGTTGCCACATACCTATTGAGTTTGAGGTGGGACATCAAGTCTTTCTGCGTGTCTCACCAAGGTTGGGTCACAAGTGGATCAAAATATAGAGGAAGTTATCACTGAGATACATCAGTCTGTTTGAGATAGTGGAGAGAGTTGGGTTGGGAGCATATTGGTTATTGTTACCTCATAGGTATCATGCCATTAACGACATCTTCCATGTATCTCAGCTTCGACGGTATTATCTAGACTCATCTCATTCATTTGATCCTGACGACATCGAGCTTGAAGCGGATGCATCCTTTGAGGAGAGTCTGATCTGTATCATCAAATGTAGCATGAAGGTTCTCCAGCGTAGGTCAGTTCCTCTAGTCCAGGTGCTATGGTAGTATAGACGTGTTCAGGACGAGACTTGGGAGCGATAGACTGATGTGCGTGCTCAATGGCTAGAGCTTTTATCAGATGACGTTTCACTATTCTCGGAAGGGAAACTCAGGGATGAGTTGTCTTAAGGAGTGGAAGTTATAATGTCCTGACTCTAATCAAGGTAAATTCCATTTAAATTTTTAGTCCAAATCCTTAAAGAGACTCAAGGTGTGCACCTATGCACCCTGTTATGGGTCCCGAGCAGCTATTAAAATTATTTAATTAATTAAACGGGTTTTATGAAAAATATTACATTGCACCCTGGCACAACGTTTGGGTCAAAAATAATGAAAATAATTAAAAATAAATTGAAAGGAAATTAAAATAAATTAAAAAATGGATATAAAGAAATTTTAAAATAAAATAAGAAGGAGGATGCGAGAAAAAAATGGTAATTAACACATTTTTATTATTTTTATTTTCTTTTATTTCCCATCCCTTTTATTTTATTTTATTCTTATTTATTTCCTTTTTTTATATTTTATTTATTTTCTTATTTTCCTTTACTTTTTTTCTTTTCTTTCTTCCTTTCTTTTCTTCTCTCCTCTCCCTTGGTGTGTCGCCCCCATGTAGCGCCCCTTGCAGCACCCCATCCTCCTCCTCTTTCAAAAGCCCACTGTGAATATGTTCCTCCTCCATTTTCTTCACCATTAGGTGCGTAGTAAATCTCTTAGTAAGGCTAACCTCATGCATTAAGAATTGTAGGATCTTATCCACTATCCTTCGTGCAATCTGTCGCGGAAGGTTTTTATCTAAAATTTGGGTTTTTCTAAAATCATCTGATTTATTTTGTTTTAGGTCAAATCAAAGATTTTTGCAGAGCGTAGGATCCTCTGTGGTAATAAGGTAGGTTTTCTGCTCTCTTTATCATCATTTTGTTACTTCTTTTAGATCGCACGTTGTGCCGCTCGTCGGTGTCTACCAGTGATATTCAATTTTTCATATTTTCATTTAATTAAATTTCTTGGCTTGACTATTGAAACCTTGTTTGAGATGAATTATCTTGTTTAATTTGTTTCAATGTCGTTGGATATTCGTTTATATGTGCCGATGTAATTGGTCTAAATTCCATTAGCCCCGAATAATTAATTTATTAATTGTATGTGTTGCATGACCCCTCTTTGGTTGAGTTTTAAATCAAATAAATTATTTAGGATAAATATGAACCATGAATTTTGGAGTTTTGTTGGTTTTCATATTCCTGATGATTTCCTTATTTAAAATTCTTACCATTCTATGCTATTATAAAAGATAAAAATTCATTTTGTTCTATTTTTTCTGATAAAGTGTTTTGATTGTGACTATTTGGATTGAATGATCAAGAAGTGTGTGGATCTTTGTTGCTTAAATTGTTTTATTACAATTATAAATGCATACTCTATGATATTTAATTCCATTAAATCTAATTAAATTCAGGGTGGTGAGACAATGTGGGTTCTGTATTAAGGACCACACATGGACTCTCCGTTCCTGATTGGTTACCACACTATGCGTCGGGGGTGCGATGTCTTAAGCTTTTCCAGACGAGTGTTTCCCTGAGTTTTCTATATACTCATGAGTGATACTGGTTCCCTAAGGGATAATCGAGGATAGAGCCATTGGAAAAGTGACTACACCATGCCTCAGGTGATACTTGACCCCTTATGTGTGATACCTGGTATAGACTCATGATAAAGTCATGCCTCGAGCGAAACTTGGTCTTTCGGAAGATTTTCATGGATGAGCTCGGTGGTATTTGATAAATTGAAGAATGTACCATTGCGATACCTTCAGGACGGGCTCAGAATCCAACTCCAAACTTTAATATAATAATAATTATAATTCATGGAAGGTTTTATTTGATGCATCTTTGGGTTCCTTGTGAATTTTTATACTTTTCTGGTACCTTGAAGCACACTTTGTTGACACATAAATTAGACCCAAGATAAAGCATAATCTTGGGGGTATGTTCCTTTTTATCTTCCTTATGTTTTTCTATTCTTTATATATATACATCCTGCTTATTATAAGTACTTTATTCAGATTCTGAGATTAGTCTGAAGTAGGTGGTATGGACGGGTGTCATTGAGAACCCGGACCAAGTTATACTTATTTTATTTTCTTTAGTTAATTGCTCTCATTTATCATATATTGGAACAATGCTTATGTTTACAACATGAAATGGAAAGGTTTAGACATTGTGGTTGTCAACCTACTGGGATTTTATCTCACACCCTGCTCGGGCACCGTTTGGTACCCAAGTAGACTTTTATGTCTACAGGTGTGGATACAGGGAATCGTGTCGCTCCCAATGCTTGATTTCTTTGCTGTTTTGGATGGATCTTGGGGGCAGAGGACCAAGTCTTTTCTCAAGATTCTATTGTTGCACTCTGTGCCATTTTCATTACAGTTTTATAGAATGCTTGTATTCTTGTTTTTCGTACTTTTATTTTAGTAAAGACATCATAGAATGAAATCATTATGTAGCTGGTTTGATTTATCAACTTACACACTTTTCATTTATTCAGTTGGTATTATTTAATTACTTCTGATGTAGTTTGATTATTTATATGCTTCTTCTATTTGTTATAAATTTTTTTCCTTCTACTATGTATTACATATTGCCTATGAGGGCATAGTCTCCCCCACAGACACATTAAAAAGTCCCTCGCTGGTAGTCAGCACCCTCTGGCATTCAGGGAGATGTGCTTGAGGTCATGTGGCTAACCCATCTCAGATCATCCTTCTAGTGGCTCCCAAGATGGGGATGTTACATATCTCTCTAGATATATCTATAGATATCTCTCTTATCCATTGTGCACACCCAAAAAGTCACTTTAGTAAATTGATATAATTAGATATAATTAGATATAATTAGATATTTATTATGGCGGGTTTAGGGTTGGAAAATTTCACACAGGCCCTTAACCATTTCTAATATTCTTAATTGACCCCATGTCCATTAATAATAATATTATTATTATTAATTTCTTGGCATGTGCGACACATTAAAAATATAAATAAATATTAATTATTTCTAATTGGACCATCAAACTTGATCCACTTTCCCACATCAACATTTATCGATCCTTGAATAATGATTATTTAATTAAATAAATTTCAATGCATTATTTATATGATAAATATAATAAATATTATATTCTACAAACTTGAAAACTAATATTTATTATTTATTATTTAACTCACAATATTATTTATAAAAACTTGAGATTAAATTATGGTGATCAACCAAACCTGAATAAATATTATGTATTCTAACTTATTAAATTCATTACTTGAATTTAATTGAGATTGCAGATACACTTAGTGTAAGTCCATCCAGGCCTCTTCCTCAATGGAATTAGACATAACTGCCTAAATTCCAAGGTTAGCGTCTAGTAACATGCCAAGGCACTCATAGAGAAAGAAGTTAATGTCACAATGATAGCCAACCTCCTACAAACGTTTATCATTAATATAATCTCTTTATCATGATATCTCTAATCAAAAAGGTTTTATACTAGTACCATCAACTTATATAATTGATTTCTCCTTATCTAGATTTCTAAAAATGAACCCGCCCACCAAACACCATGGCCATGGATTTATACAGGCAGTTCTATTCCATCAAAGGGAATGAGATATCAACTTTCATTATAGGACAGAAAGTATAAATCCTTTCTCACATTATCCATTAATTCTATATCATTCATGACACACCCAACATATCCTACTTAGTTGAAAACATATTTCATCACAGTTTTCATCAATACATCAAAGTATGCAAGTCATGATATCCATAAATGATAATCTTAATTTCTAAGGATCAATACACGTATTCATAGATAGAAACATTCAATGACACATGGAAATATGGGTTTCCTATTAATGGGACTATTTTCATACCTCTTATCTTAGATATTTCCAAGAGCGAAAACCATGGGAAGGTGTCTCAATGTCTTATAATCATCCTTCCTCAGATATCCTATATTGTCTGTGTCCTATCAGACAATATCATCTGACCATAAAACAAGTTTCAATAATAATATCATGGTACATCTAGGTTCTCATCATAGAAGTGAACTTCTATGACCTTTCAACATGACATATATTCTAAGGACATTATTGCATACCAATATCAAACATAAGAATAATCAATATGTGGTAATAAAACTTATTTAATTAATAAAAACATGTAATAAAGTACTAAATAAGTTTGTTCTGGGGAACCAACTCCAGCAATAATGATAATAATTATGACGACTCTTTGATTCCCAATAAAACTTTTCATCTTCCAAAAACTTTGGTTTCTTTAACCTTTGGAATTCTAGCTGTTGGATTATATATTGTAGGGGTTAATATCAACTGTTGGATCAAATCTCATGTACTTTATATATATGGTGATATATTAATGAAATGGTGATGGATTTTTTTCCCCTATGCATAGTCACTACTTCTATTGTCTTTTTCTTTACATCAATATTATTGTTCTTCATCTCCATACAAATATTCAACATTACATTTCATCAAGAATGTGCTTTTCCCATGACTGGTCTTACATTTATGACATGGAAATTCTTCATGGTTTCAATCAATGTTTGATAAATTTAACAATATGATATCACATGATCATCATCTTTTCATTGTGCATTGTGACGACGTTGTCATCAATTTAAGATGATTGTAAAATGAAAAAAAAAGTATGTCACATGTTTCTCTAAACATTACTCTTTTGACAAGATTTTTCTCTTGTGTGTATAATCCACTCATTTTAAGATATATATCAATAGGTGGGTCTTATTTTACATATCATATTTATTCTCCCCTCTTGAAAAAATTGGAAAATATATGATTTATTTTTTTAATATTTTGTTGCGGTAAAAATAATGAGCTCCTGAAGAGAAACAATGACTCACAACTACCAAAATTCTAGTTTATTCCCCGAAGTGAATGTGATTGGTTAATAACTAACATAGTTTTTGTTGAGAAAAACATCATTCATAAAATAAAATAATGAAACAATACCACCCTAAGTGGTTGAATGATGAGCATCGTTTACTTGTCGTACATCGAAGTGATGAAGTAAATTTTACTAATCATGTCACGAAAATGATGGCAGTGTAATAAAATTTAGCATCTCCCATATCTTTGTACACCTTGAAGGTACCAAACTTGATTATTATGATTAAATTATCCTAACAGAGATGATATTTATTTTATTAATGCACTTTCCCTTAAGTAGGATGAAAATATTGAATTGAATATTCATGTTAATGTCTTGAAGACACCATAAAACCCAAACAAAAAAAATTTATTATGTTCCCTGAAGTGAATGAGAATATTTATTGAAAAATATTTATTTTATTCATCGAAGTGAATGAAAATATACGTGATTTTATTTTAAATTAAGTTTGAGGTGAATATGATGTTTTTTTAATGATCATTAGGTGTATTTTTTTATAACAAACAATAATAATATAACCACTAGAAGTGATTTGATGAAAAAAACATTTAAAGAGATTAATGAATTTTAATAATGAATAAAAAATAATGCATCCCTAAAGGATGATAATGAAAATATTTTTCTTTGACATTATATTAAAAGATAACTTCCACTAGTAGAAAAAGGTTTTTAACATTGGGATTTCTTGTATTTTAATGTCAGTTTTTAACTGGAATTATTGCAGCTGATATTGAAAATACACTTTTGATGTTGGTTATATAAAACTAGCATGTAAAGCTATAAAATTTTTGATTGAAAAAAAAATCGACATGGAAAATCACTTTTCACACTAGTTATATGTATAATCGACATGAATACCAAACTTTAACATTAGTTATAAGAAAATATGATGTTTAAAAAATTATGAAAAATATATTTTATGTCATTTTTTCTTATAATATATGTTAAAAACATGAAGACACAATTTATAGAAGCGTTTTATTCTTCGCTTGCTTCGATTTGACAGGTCATTGAGCCAAAACGGACTTACAGATCAAAGGTTATAACTATTAGAAGTTAGACTTCTCTAAAGAATAAATTTTGGCACAAATATATTTAATTGAAGAATACAATAAAAAATTTAAAATTTAAACATCCAAATGAAAAAACATGTGTTAATGTTTTTTCTTCTTCTCCATACTTACACTCAATTCCTCTTATATTAGAGATTGTTTCTTAATATTCATTTTCTTTGTGATGAAAAACTCATGAGGCATTGTGAGGATTGCCTTATGAATCTCATATGAAACCTTAATCACCATTTAAAGCATTATATTTATCAAAAAACAAATGAAAATTATCATTAATATATATATATATAGTGGAAATAAAGTGAAAATATAAGTATAATATAAATATATTACCACTTCCAAGAGATCGAATGGTGAAATAGAAGTTCATCACAAATTAAAAAGTGAGAAATAAAAATATCCAGTGAAATGAATGCGTAGATATATTTATATGTGAAAAGAAAAAATTCACATTCATGTTTTCTATTCTTAAGAGTGAAGACAAAAAGTCATGAGCGTGCGATGTTAAAAGTTGAAAATCAATAACACACCCATTTTACAAAAAATCAACTGAAACTTTTAGCATCAGTTTTTTAAGGAACCGATGTTAATAGTAATTTTAATGTTGGGTTTTAAAAAAAATGTTAAAAATAATTTATAGATGAATAGTTTCTTTCATAGGCTTCGATTTGACTGGTCAGGGAGCCAAAACATACTTATAGATTAAAACTTATTTTCTTCCTAAGTTGGAAATCTCTAGAGAAGCTCTTCAAAATTCTGATGGTCATAACTTTTGATCCATAAGTCCATTTGGCTCCATGACTAGTAAAATAGAAGGTTGAGAAATAAATTATTCCTCTATAAATTCTTTTAATGTCATTTTTAAAAAAAATCGACATTAAAACCACTTTTAATATTTATTCTTTTAAAAAATTGACGTTAAAACATTCAATAAATAAGATATTTTAACGTTGGTTTTTAAAAAACCGACATTAAAATACCGATGAGAAAAATTAATTTCCTACTAGTGACACTTTTAACATTGGTTTTCCATAAAACTGACCTTAAAAGTTCTTTTATTACCTTTCACGTCGGTTTCATAGAAAACCAACTTGAAAGGTAAATCTAAATACCATTTAACATTAGTTTTCTAGAAAATCGATGTTAAAAGGTTCCCACATCATTTTCAACATCGATTTCTAAAAAAGGGCGTTAAAGGTCCGACAGGGAAGCCACTTTTTCTACTGGTGTTCATTTATCAATTATAGCACCAATATAGAATAAAGACATTATCATTTATAATATGCTTATGTATTATTAATATCATCTCATGCAATTCATTCGATATTATCCTGTAAAGTGGATAATATTCCTCTTATAGTTCATAGATGATATAATATAGTTACATAACCATTATAATTTATTATATTTTATGAAAATGATTTTACCACCCGAAGTGGTTAAACAATGGTAATCATGATAAATAAAATTAGTAATTAATTCATTCCTAGATGTGAATGTAGTTTTAATTACATTATTTTATTCCTTGAATATAATTAAATTATTCATGAAAAATTTGATATGATTTGTGCTACCCATACTTAGAATTTTATCATGAATATTTGTGAGTTGATGAATTTTGATCGAATGGATTCTCTTTCATTTGGTAAAGTGGATGTTGTTATAAAAATTATTCTATGAAATGTAATTTTTAATGGAGATGAGGTGTGTGTTGTGAATCCAGAAGATTCTTCCACATTGGTTCTCGCTACAACATTCACCAACTTCAAAATACGTGGGGGATCCACTCCCAGGTAGATGTATTGTAAAATAATATTTGGGCCAGAAGTTCCAAAATATACAATAATCCATTTGGTGATGGTCCTAATCTGTCATGATTATATTATGAATTCATCAACCACCAAGAGTGGAAATTATAATGATAAATACGTGTATTCATAATGGAAGATCCTGAAAATATTATGTATATATATTGAATAAAAATCTTTATAAATATTATTTTGATTAAATACTTCAAAAGAACTCATATATGAGTTAGTATATGATCATGTAAGTACATTTACCTATAGAGAAAATTAATTAATGACTCCAGAAGGGAGAATATATTCTTACATGGTAGTAGAAATTCTTAATGCATTGTTATTTCTAAAGTTTTGATGAGATGTATTAATGGTATTCATGAAAATGAATATCACATGGAGAAATTGGATAAAAATGGTACCTCAATATGTAACAAGAATTCATAAAAAGTGATTATAAATAATTTTTTATGTGTAATCAAATCAATAATGGTAAACCAAAAGTTTACTGATCCTGGAACTTTAAATATATGGAATGGTGGTTTAGGCCATCCAGGATCAATTATAATGAAATATATTGATTCAAGTATACATGAGAATCAAATTATTGATAACATAGTAGACATCCATCAAAGGGAGAACGATGGATTTATTTAATGGGTGTATGTCTACAAAATTATCTAAAAAATTATTCTCATTAGGTTATTATGAATGCCCCCAGTACAATAATTCACCATGAGTAACTGAAAATTAAGGTACCTATTATTGAGAAAATTATTTATATCATTGACAACTATTTTGGAAATTAATTCACCATCTATTTATGAAGAACATATTATGAAGTATATATGGGTGTGCCCACCTACCATGTGATCCATTTAAATACTATATGAAAGATGCATCTACTAAATGGTCACGTGTGTTATTAGTTGCTAGTGAGTGTACATTTCATGTTATGCATGTTGATTAAAATAAATATTGAGCATCACATATGATATAAAAAATGTTACTACAGAACCATTTCCAAGATGCTCACAATACTTACATGAATGTAAAGTGTTAAAAATAAATAGTCTGATTATACCCCCCAAAAGTGTGGTTGAATCGATTATATAAAATTATTGTTCATCATGAGTAGAAAGCAATAAATATATTTTCCCATAAAGAGAAAAATAAATATATCAACAACATTATTTCTTTTTAGATATTGTCCCTAAAGTGAAATTGGTATCGAAAAAATTATGATATTTCATTCAATGTTGTTGATAATATATTTGAATTTTCAAATGATTTTAACACTCACTAATGATGATGAATTTTGATAGATGTCGACATCACAATAATTGGCCAAAAGTATTAATGGAACTCGTGATATTTTCAACATATAAAGTTTTGGATAGATTATCAAAACTAAAAAAACTATTGAATACAGATGAACTTATTGTAAGAAATACTATTCTTTATAAATTTGGGTATTTAGATTATGTACAAATGATATTGTCATTGTTTATCTATATGATAACTATGAATCCCTGGATGTTTCAAAATGTCTGAATCAAATTTCATGTATTCATATTAAGATATAATCCACATGTTTTGGATAATATCAAAACTCCAAAAGAGTTTAAAAAATCATTTGCATACTTGATGATATGATTACAAAGAATATTTATGTATTTTTAATCAATCAACTTGAAGAAGAAATATTAAATTTTAGAATGAATTTATCCTTAATGAATAATTAATTCTCTTACTTCCAAAAGTGATATATTTCATACACGAGAGGTTGATGGAGAACTTACTTATCCCAAAAGAATTAAATATAAATGCACATTTTATTTATCCTTGGAGGATATGCATGTACATGTGCATATGTACCTTACAGATAATAAGAAAACATATTACGATGCAAGATAATGTTCTTCCCTATTCATTGAAATCTAAAGTATATAAATTATTATTATTCTAAAATTCAACGCTGAATGCTTTGATTATGAATTGATTAAGGACATTCTATAAGTTAAATGATGTGGTGATGACCATTATGAGCAGAGGATGTAACTGTTGTACTCTTTTTACCCTAATCAAGTTTTTCTTATTGAGTTTTCTTTATAAGGTTTTTAATGAGGCAACAATATGGATACTTTATGTTATAGTACTATTTTTTCCTAATAAAGGGGGTTTCCCTTGGTTTTTCCTTGATGATATTTTTAGTGAGATAGTTATACATCATAATAGATATATAAGAGAGTTATAAATTAGTATGGATATTTGTAATTAATGACAACTATTGGTCTTCCTCACGAGTCATAATTTTCAACAAGGGCAATCATTATTACCTATAGTCTTCCTATCATGTCTCAAATACATAATTAAATAATAATATTAATTGATATCCCAAAGACACAATAAAATGATATAAATAGGGGGAGTAGGGGACACTACACTTTTTTTTCTCTTCGTCATGTTTTTTTTCATTTAGTTTTTTTGATAAGGTTTTTACTGGGACAATACAACATGAAATTTAATCAATTTGGCTTCAATTATTTTTCCCATAGAGTTTTTTAAGTGAAGATCCATTATATATATTATCGCTTGTCCCCTATCCTCCATGTGTCTCTCCCTCCTTCATTCTCACCCTCAATTGAAAACATGTCTCCATCCCCATCGTTTTCTCCCCCCTCCCCACTGACCATCCTCCCTAATTCCCCCCACACCCCCAACTCTCCTCCCCCAATCATATCTTCACATCCCCTCCCTCATCCTGATCTCTGCCTCTTCTCAAACCCTCTCCCCTCCTTCTCCAGTCCCGAGCTCCTCCTCTTCTCCAATCCTCTTCCCTCCTTCCCCTGTACGTCCCACATCTATATTGCCTCCTCCTCCGCCTTGGTCACCAACTCTGCCTCTACCTCTACATCCATACCTACACCTCCCCCCCCCCCCCCTCACTGCCTCTGCATCCCTATATGAGGAACCTGTAAATCCATAGAGGTGAGTCTTTGTTTACTGTTTTAATCGATGATTTTCTCATCCTTGATTGATTTACCTTTTCTGTATTGCAATCCAAGAAATAATCCATTTCTGAATCAACACGATCAATCCATCAGGGAAGCAACAAAACTCACGAGGATGAAGGTAGATCCATTCGGTCAAATCCCCTTAAATTCTCCAATGAAATTGCAATTAATGGATTCATTGTTTCCCGATAGGGGGCATGTCGACAAGGAGGGATGTCGCGCTTCGGATTAGGAATGATTTAAGGGGATGGTAGGGAATGATATGACAACCTCCCCCACTATCCACCCAACATTCGTGATGGAGATCCTCATGGGTATCCTTCGGGTTAGAGTCAATAGGGGCATCAATATCGTCGTTTGAGATGTTTGTACCAACACTCCTTATGTGGTCATCAATATGGGAAAGAAATTTGGTTTTCCTTCTCATCCGATTTGATTTATTAGATGCTTCTAATGGAATCACAGTCCTTGTAGCAGATCAAATGGAGACCAGTGCTTTGATCCATCGGAAACCTTTTTAGTTTTCTTCTCCCTTGGAGGAGCCTATTGATTAGTATAATTCCCTAGAAGTCATGGCCCTGACTGGAGATGAGCATGTCCTATCTTCTCCAGTATGTGGTATGCCAAGGAAGATAAATTCATCCACCCCCTCCCAATAGTGTCGTGACACCCTGAAAGAAAAAGAATAGTAATGAAAGAAGGTATGACATTAATTACATTGACATTAACTTAGTCATGAATAACATTTTTGCTACTATCAAGATGGCTCCATCTTTTAAGACTGACTTGCTTGGGAACTCGATCTGGGATATCATAGTTTATGACAAATTGGGAATTCAAGGTTAGTTCATGAATTATAATGGCTTCATCTTTTATGCTTGGAAACCTCCTTATCTAGGTTGGATCAAGATAAACATAGATGTTGCTTCCAATGGAAATTCATACCTATATGTAGAATGAAATAGAAACATTTGATAGAAAAAGTGGTGAGATTACACTCATGTATACACACACTTCAACAATGCACATTTTTTAAACATACATGCACATTTTTTGGTGTCATACAATGTTGTAACATACATTACACTCTTGTAAATGTTAGAAATATAGAATGTTCCATACGCTTCAACAGTATACAGTAATGTATACATTACACTCATATATACAAATGCATACATTACATTACACTCCTATTTTGTATAATCAAGTTCGTAAACAGATTTGGAAAATACTTCTCCTTTTCATATCATCTTTGCTTTTTTTAGAATGTAATGAATGAGATTTGATTTAATGCTAGTGACATGTTAATTCATGTGTCGTATGCTCACATAAATATGTTCATGTAGTTTTAGGTGACTAATCTATGTAGAGCATAACAAATTATCTATTTAAAGTGAATTATATTAATGTTCTACAAGCCTCTTCGACCGACTATTGGAACGAGACAAGACCAACCACTGGAATGCGGCTGCATCATCCAACGTCGCTAGATTTCCAAGGTATTTTTCTAATACTGATTCTTGGTACGTGACCTAGCTTCGCAACGTAGATTTTCTCAAAATCAACCTCGACCGACTACTGTAATACACATTTTTATTCTGAAAACATATCATAATTTTTCATAAATGCACAACATTATCATTTTCATTCCAGTAATTAAATGTTTTATGTGTTATTCCACACATTTTTAGTTGAAGTTGATTTTTTAATCATCACCACAATTTTCATTCTGAATGCAGATCAACTTTGACTAACTACTAGAATGACATGGTTCCCATAGATCATCACCCCAATGGAAATCTTCATCGAACAGTCAGTTTTCTTCTTCCAATTTTCGCCCATTCTCATTTTCTTCCTACCTTTCATTTTGGATTATTGGTAGATTGTTTTTTATTTTCCCTTTTTCCATGATTTGAATCTGATTTTTCAATGAATATTTTTTCAGATTTGGAGGATATCACCAGCCAATACAGTAAGATCACCTCTTCTATGCCTCTCTCGCGTGTTGCATTGATCAGAAAGGTAAGACTTTCTCAAGTAGAAATCTCTTCATATTTTTCTCCCTCTAGATTTGGATTCATATCATAAGGCTTTGGTTGATTTTTTCTCCAATCTTGAAGCATTTTCATATAATTTTTATAGGTAAAGGTTCAATTTGTCTATGATGGTCATTTTACATTTTCCATATTAGTCCTCACACACATGACCGGGGTGGGTGATTGTACCTTTCTCTAGAGTTTTATGATTATAGGGCATGCTTGTGATTTTTTGGAACATGGAATGTGTTTCCAGTGATTATATATTTTTTTGGAGAAATGGTCATAAACAAGAAAAATTAATAAATGCCTTTAATGCCTTAAATTGAAATTTTGTGCATAGGGGAATTTGTAGTTTGAGGGGGGTTCATTTTGAGGCTTAGGAAAATGATGGGAGCATAGATAAGGTTTGAAAGCCTTTGTAAATAAAGAAACTAGGAGGTGCATTCCAATTGATTGATGAAATGTCAAGCTTGACTTTTTAATATTTTTTGGGAAAGTGGGCCAATAAATGATAGGGGTAGAGGGAAACCTTAGTTTTTTTATGAACAAGTGGGTTATGATGGACTTGAGTTATGGTGGATTCACTTGAATGTGTTTTGAGGGGGGAATATTCACTTAGATGGGGAATGCTTTATTGAAGGATTTTGGTTTGTGTTAGATATTGAGATTGCTATGTGCGAAACCTTGGGACTGGAATTTGATCGAACTTTAATAGGTTAACCTATCATAAGAATAATGCAATTGTTGATCCTATGTACTTGAAATTGATGGATTTCCTATGATCATGTATAGATCAGTAACACTTTCCTAAGGAAATAGAAATGGTTGTGAAGTGGATTGAATTCCTTATAATGGGATTATTATTAGAAGCAGGTGTTAGGTCATACCTTAGCTTCCAGAGCTGAATTGATAGGTGTTTTTTGTTCTTTTTTTTCATTGCTCGTCTTGATCTTCTTGCTATCATCTATTAGAAATTGGATGTTGAGGCTTTGAAGGTCATTTCTCCCACTTTTTGGACGTGGTAGTGCCTCCACTGCATCAGTTCTCTGTTTCCAGCATTGCAGTCCCATAAATTCGGGTAAACCTAACCAAAGCGATGATTTTTCCATGGAATTAACATTAGGGTTGTGCTTGAAAATAATTATTGAAAAGTTGTTACATTTTTTTGGGCTTTATTTAACACTAGTTACAGAAAAATGTTTATACTACTTATCGCTTTCTTTTGTATAAGGTTACATTTTACAGCACTTTTTGAAAACTAATTATAGAGCTTATCACTTATGTAAGTGTTGTATAAGACTTGTTATAAGTGTTTCCAAATTTTTATTGAAAATGTGCTTTTATGATAATTATTTACATGGTTTCCTTCAAGAATTTAATCGTGAACAGTTTTTTAGAGACAGAACAAATCAACAGTTATTTTTTAAAATTGTTTATCTTCAATAAGTGTTGTCAAACACAACCTAAATGTTTTCAGATTTCTTATTGAAATAGTGTTTCTTGGCCAATTTTTAAGTGGTTTTCTTCTATAATTAAAGTATAAGTGTTTTTTTAGAAACAGATCAAACATCACTTGTTTCTTTTTTCAACTGCTTATCACCATTTATTTTTTAAATTGATCAATACATAATAGAACTTTTTAGAATTTGGTAATAGTTATATATTATACAATGTATATATTAAATATTTGTTTTTTTGATAATTTTTTATGATTAAATGGTATATTTTTGCTACTTCAAATTATGTCAGGTACATTCTACACCACTACATTCTCCCGACCTGATGCATTTTGAATTGTTAAACATCTTAAGGTTTGAATGTTTTTCTTTTTTCACTATTTCAAGATTTTGATTTTTCAATTCCTAATTAGCTTTCTATAGTTAAATGGTATATTTTTGCTGCTTCAAATTATGTCAGCCACATTCTACACTACTGCATTCTCCTGACCCAATACATTTCGAATTGATAAACATCTTAAGGTTTGAATGTTTCTCTTTATTCATTATTTCAAGATTTTGATTTTTCAATTCCCAATTAGATTTTTATTAATTCTGGACTATATTGTAGTTACATGTGCTATGACTTTTAGGTTGTTAGGTTATTGCACCTCCATGTTATTTCTCACCTACGTGTCTGGCTTCCCTTAATTTCCGCTCTCCCTCCCCACTATACCCTCTCCCTGATTCCTACCCCCACCCCGACTCTCCCCCCAACCCTATCTTCTCCCCACCTTTACCTCCTCCCCATCCCTCTCACCTCCTCCCCCCTATCCCATCCTCCTTCATACCCCCTTCTCCGCCTCACCATTGCTACCTCTGCCTTCATCTTGATGCCTCACTACCATGCATACCCACCTCCGTTATGCATCCCTACCTCCGCTATGCATCCTCAACTCACCGAATCACCATCGTCGCCTCCCCCTCCCCCACATCGCCTTACCATCTCACCACCACACATCCTCGCCTCACTACCTCCACCTCATCCACGCATCCTTTCCTCGCTACCTCCGCCTCTTCCAGTGGGCATTTTTTTAAGGAATATGAATTTTTTTTTGTGCCGATTTGGGTTGGATTTGTCGATCTTCCCCATCTCTGGTGGAATTTTATTCATTGAAAAAATATGTTTTGATATGTTGTGTTGATTAGATTTTAATGTTTAGTTATTATATTTCTACAGAACTCCCCATCCTACACAATCATTTTTTTAGTTTGATATCATATAATTTTGGTTGTCATCGTTATCATTTTTTTTGTACTAGGTTTAATTGCTTGAACAAGGCATGGTGATGTTCCATCACTCAAAGAAATAGTGAACTCCAAATCATTTTATTTTCTTACGAAATATTTTATGTACTGATTTTATGCTTCTTTGGGTGTTGTTAACAATGGTATCAAGGAAATATTTGGTACATGGGTATTATCATGTCTCTTTCATTCTCACTCATTCCCCCTTCCCTTATTCATACCCCCTGAGAACCAGCAGGAGAGGTATAAATAGGTATGGAAGGGTTTTCCTGAATGATGACAGTACTATTTCTTCAAATATCCCTTAAATATCTGTAGTTGTGGTTTCAATTTCCTACAATATCTAATTCCATATGACCATTGTTTCGATTATATATGATTTTCTCCAATCCAAAGACCCATATTCATCTCACAGTCGACAACATCTGAACTATGATAGTTCTACTTCCTCACATGACATATGATTTCTATCATTGGGTGGAGTTTCTTTGAGTAAAGATCCTTAGCCCCTCCTCTAATTTGCATTGGGTAAGATTTATCAGTTTTAATTTATTGCCTTCTCTATTTTCATATTTTCCCTGGTTATGTTTTATTTGTTTTGAATTATTTCATATCATATAGTTTATTTTATTTGTTACTTATTTTCATTGGGTTTCATTTATTCATTCATTTACTCATTTTTCAATCCCTTATAGTTGTCCCCTCAAACAATAGAAGTAGTTACCGAAGTCGAGGCCATCTGTTTGTTACTAGTTGAATGCCTATGGTAATTTTAATGTTCATTCGGTAATGTAATAACATGTCTTTGTGATTTTCACAGTTTCATTTTTAAAGTTTCTTAACTCAAATTTTATGAATACCATTCCTATATACATTAATGACAACCTATTCAACTATCTCTCCATCTCCAGGTCAAGACTTCACTACATACTCAACCTCATAGACCATGTACTTCCCTTTACATACCTTATACTCCACTTCATGGAATCCCCTGTAAGTAGCCTCTATTCACTGTATACTCAACCATGTGGACCTGACCCTGTATTTCCTTTAATGGATTACATACTGTGCTTTACGAAATCCCATGTGAGTAGCCTATATTTAGTGTATACTCAACCATGTGGACCCTGTATTTCCCTTGATGTATTTAATACTGCACTTTAAGAACTAAACCTCACATACCCACCACAAAGTTCCTACTTCTTGAACTCACTTTGTATACTACCTTCCTTCTTCACAAACTGCCTCGCAAAATTCTCCATCATGAGATTCCTTTGTGGATGGATATACTATAGGTTTTCTTCCCAGTTAACCTCCTAATATCTCTTAATTTTTCATCCATTTATAATGATATGAATAGTGGTGTATCTATAGTAAAACTCCCTCGAATATCTTCCTCATAATTAAAATTACAATTCAACCCTTCACAAAATAACCTCTATGGAACTCAAAGAATTTTTGTCTTATGACCACATACTATCATGTCGGTTGCATACTCCACTACTTGACCACATACTTCATTCCATGGCCATGCTTTCCATGAACTATCTTTTGCAGACCTCCATTCAAACTATGTACTACCTTCACATTCATTTTGAAATCACCGCACTGAGATCATGTACTGTCCTTTCCAACCATGAACTTCATATGAAAATCGCATACTCAACTATGGGAGCCATGTGATTCACTTCTTGGGCCACTTACTTTCTATGTGAGAACCCATGTTGCAAACTCCTTATGCATGCCTCGTACTGGATTATATGAAGCACATACTTGACTATGCAAGTTGTGTTCTTACTATGTGGAAAACCTTCCTTTATCTTGAATTCATCATGGAACTTCACCATACTTATCCAAACATTTTCCCAAAATGGTCCCTATTTTTCAGACACAAAAATGATAATTTCTCTAAAATATGGCACCCAAAAATTTGGAAATCATTGGAAAATAACTATCTTTCATACTAATGTTGTATTCTGCCAAATATCTTCACTTTATGCTTTAGAACATTCTTTAGTTCAACTTCCTAACTTCAAAGATATCTCTTAACTTCCAATCATTTTAGAAAAAAATTATAGATATATCTTTTGAGCTTAACATTTGATTTCCCCACAACTCACATTCCGTATATTTTAGTGAATACAACTTCTAAAAACTTACCAATTTCTGTTTGTCTATGGTTCTCTACATTCTTCAATTATTATTCTGGAGGTATTCCATAACTTTAAAATATAAAATCTTCTCCTCAAGTCACTAATTAAATCCTTGATATATAGAGATTCCAATAGCTCATGCTTCAATACACAACCTCATGTGGCTTATGTTTGTATGCATTGATTCACATGTGTTTTTACTGCATCAAAGGGTGTTTGAACTGTTGGAACCACAACCATTCTATGTAGGAAATAGAGGTTGGTTTGTGTTTGTTGTCAATCCTCATTGGAAGTTCATAATGTTTGTCGTAAAAGGGATCATACAGTCCAAGCAGACAACAGTACTGAAGGTGGCGCTGTTTTCCAGTGTTTACCAAATTTTTTGGTCTGAAAATCAGAAAATGGAGAGATGTGTTCTTAGAAAAGGAAGGTGCGCGAAAATCTTGGAATGTGCACTAAATTGGTTTTGCATTTTTTGTGAAAAAGGTGTTTCGGGATCAAAACACTGAAAATGGCAAAGGCATGAGCTACGTGAAAAATCTGGAGTTCGTGCGGAAAACGGTTCCTGCGTGAAAAACATTGCGCACAGAATGAGAGGTTTTGCGCGACATGGTGGGTTTTGCGCACGGGGGTTAGCGACGCCTATAAATAATATGAGATCCCCCTCATTCTGCACGACTAAATACTTAGAGAAGATCCGAGTTTTGATGCGCGTAAAAGTTGCACGAAAAGGGAGTTGCACGGAAAAGTTAAAGTTGCGCGGAAAATTTATGGATGCATGGAAAAGCTAGAGTTGCACGGAAAATTACTGTTGTGTGGAAAATATTTAAGTTGCACGCAAAAAGTTGCAGTTGCATGTAAAGGGTGTAGTGGCGCGAAAAATTTTCCACACAAAAAGCAAATCTTGTGTGCAAAAGTCAGATCTTGCACGCACAGGGTAGGTGTTGCGCACAATTGTCAGTGTAGGCTGAATACATGTTCTGATTATCTGGTTCAGTGGTTCAGTACTTTCAAGTGCATCAATTCAGGACTTCGATGCAAGCAGTGTCTCATGTTGAACAGAGACAAAGACTTCAATGCAAATCTATTGAAGCGACCATCAAGTCGATAAACTGAGTTTGACTTCTCTCAAGGCAGTGAGCTAAGGGGAGTCGAGGGAAGTGATTCGAGGGACGCAATGATCTATCCCTGAACCTTTCTAAAGACAATGTGCCTGACACAGAGTGACTATGACCAAATCTTGTAATCCTCAAACTAGTAAAGATTAGTGGATTTAGGTACGACTGACACACTGTCGGCGTATGCTCCTTGGATGTAGCCATTTGCGGTGAACCATGTAAAAGTGTTGTGTCATCTCCCTGCTTTCATTTGTTCGACAGATTTAACAAGTTTCTACCAACGTGGGAACAAGATCCACAACTTAAAAAAAATTGACACCCTGATTCACCCCTCCCCTCTCAGGGTGTTCCAGGGTCCTTCACTATTATACACTGTTTTTTACTTTATTAACATGTCTTTGATTTTTTTATTATCCCATCGGTCTTTGCATATTCATCTTTCCAATAGGTTTTCTTTTAAATTTCTTATATCTACATAAAATTTGTGTGTATGTTACCACTTTCATATTTACAAGATTATTTTAAGTATATCTCTCCTTTTGAACATGTTTTTGATAGAAAGAGAAAACATTGTTGATGATAGGAGGTTTGCAGGTCATCACTTGTCAACCATGACCTCCTTCAGCACTCAGCGCCTGTTTTGGGCATCCCTGTTTCTCACAAAGAGACATCACAAGCACCACAGCTTGCACCACGGGTGTGGTCAAGCCCGTTTTGGCCTTCTCAAACTCCAGGTAGTGTAACTTCCAGACCACGACTTCCATTGTGCCTGTTTTGGGCTCAGTCGTGCTGCACAGGAGAACCAAATGTTCACCACGAGAACCACTACGACGTGGTCCCTATCCAGCTACCTGTTTTGGGAATCTTCATAGCAACACACCCTTTTCCATGGCATGACCTTGCTCGTGTTGGGCAATTTTCAACACATCGTCACTATAGGAACATATTACTTCATACATTTTATCCCAAAGAGTATTGTATCACACTCAAATGTACAAAAAAATATTGTCTTTAATGTAACTGATTTACCACTATATTGTATTCATTGCAATTTATTTAGTGAAATGTATATAAAATTCATCATTTTCTTTTATGTCTCGTGTAATTTTCAGTTTAAATTTATTTCATTCACCATTAACTCAAAAAACAGTCTCCTGCAAAATTATTCTACTATTTCCATTTTTCAATATCATTTGATTGGTATATTTAATTTGATAAAGATAGAAAAAATTTCAATAAGCAACATGAAACATTTGCAAAATGTCTCTCATCTTAAGTGACAAGTGTTGTGCGCACTTTTTTACAACCGTTCTCAAACACAACCTTCGTATGATGTCCATTCTACTTTATTTCTCAACAATTTTATTGTTTTTAGACCTGCGTTTGGTGGTAATACATCATACATTGCCGCTCTTATGAACCATAGTGGTATGTGGTGAGCTTCTACTGATTTGATATACATCACTCTCTCTCTATCATGTTTTATTCTGTGGTTGTAATTCATTTCTTCCCCCTTTTCAAACCTTATTTCCATTGTTTCCACTTCAATGTTATGTTGCATTCAACTCATATTACTTTGTATTTTTTATATGGATTTTCTTTTTTTTTCCTCTATTTGGGTTCTTGTCAAGTTTTTACTACGATACATTGTCATTATACACTGCATGAAACTGATGCCTATTACCAATCCACACATACATGCACTAATCCCATCATACAAAATATACACATCTTTTTCTTTTTTCACTTGAAATTCATTATCTATACTATAAAGTATGACTTTAGGGACACGTGTCTCCTCATATATCTACCACATACGTGTTCATTATCACTTTCTTTCTCTTTCTATATTGCATTTGTCTAAAGATTTTAGTAACTCCAAATTATGAGCGTGTGTATGTGAATTTGTAATTAAAATGATTATGTCGTGCAATGCACGAGTTGAGTACTAGTTATATAAAATTTTATGAAATTATGACATGTAAAGTTGTGTTATGAAATATTATTGTGTGGATATTTGGTAACAATGATCTCACTCATAGTTCCAATAAAACTCATATTTCCAAATCTTAGTTTCTCATTGGGAAACTTCTCTTGTAGAGGGTCGGATTCGCCCGGGGGGCGGATCGGGTTCGTCGCGGGGCACACCTTCGTACAGCGTCGTAGGGGCATCGGGTTTGAGCCGCGGGGCACAGCTGCGTCGAGATAATCGGGTTCGCCGCGCGGGGTGTGGGGAAGGGGTCGCGCAGCTTCGTAGGGAGAATCGCGTTCGCCGCATTGCGGTCTCCCCTGGCAAGCTTGACGGGTTTCGTGTCATGTTCCTCTTCTTCCGGCTCCTGTTCCTCTGCCCAACTTCCAACTCTGATAAGAGGCAAGAGGCCTCGCAGTCCATTTGACCCGCCTTATCGATTTGGGTTCTCCTCCATTCCCAGCAGCCGCTTTTATCGATTCGGTTATCCTCAGCTGTAATACGAACGGGTTTGGTGATTCGTGCCGTTGTCACGTTTGCTGAGTAGGTTTCTGTAATTTGTGCTGCTGAGGGTTTCAAGCATGGCTTCCCTCGGAATCCTTTTCACAGCAGCGGCTCCTTGTTCAAGGTAGTCTCTTACTGCCTAAATTATTTTTCGATTGATAATCTTTTGAATTTTACGTTCCTGCTTTTGGATTTTCTCCGCCTTTGACTCTGTTTTGTTTTCGCCTTCGACGCTTTTCGGTTGGTGAGACAAATGTTCAGAATAAATCAAATCAAGGCATTTGAATCTTTCACTATGCGGATTTTGATTTATGCTGGCTTACTGGATCTTGCTATGGCGTAAATAATATATGACGTCCTGTTGTATTGCAGCTTTTTTTGTGTGCGTCTAACCCCTTCTGTCCACATTTGTCTTTGAGGTAGTACTCCTCAAAGCGGCGTCGCAGGATTTTATTCGATCTGTCATTCTTCTATTCTATGGATTATTTTAAAGATGCGCATATTCATGCTGTAATTCAATAATCAGGGTAGAACGTATAGCTTGATTAAAGGTTGCTCGTTAAATTTTGTGGGATTTATTGTATTTCCCTTGGCTAGGAAAATTATGTCTAATATCATGAATGGTGCGGGCGTGTTCACTCTATATATAGATTTTTGATGCCTTGGAACACCCAAGTCCTATTGAAAATAAATTCGGCTTCTTTTATATCTCTGACTACATCACCTTTAAAGTGCCGGCCTTCAAGATGTGATTGATTCTTCATTTCTGCAAATGACTCGTTAATTTTGCAACGCTGCGTTAGTACTTGTTTGATGATTTTGTTTCATTGTACCTTTTGTTTTAACTTGAATAAGTAGAATGCTTTCTGATTTTTGCTTCCATTTAATTTTGTGTGCTTTGATTCCCGTATGGTGTACTGATGTGGTTGCCTTGACAGTTGGGTTTGTGGCAGTTAATTGTTTTAGCTTTTTGCAGAGTGTTTTCAGGGCAGTTTTGGCTCAATTTAAAGCTCGTTATATTCAACTGTACTCTCCCTGGTCCTGGATTTAGTCTCATGCTTTGCAACGTAAATGTTTGCATTTCTATTTCTGTTTTTTTTTTAAAATTCCAGGCACCTGCATAATAATCTCTGATAAATTTTCTGATGCTTGTTTGTTCTAGGAATTAGATGCTAGTGGCAAATTGCCGGTACATCTTTATTTTTAAATTGACAGCATCTCAATTGGAAATGGAACTGGTGATGTAATGATAAATAGCAAGGCTGCAAGCCAGCTTGTTGGTGGTTCAATTTTTTTTGGCTTAGTTGCTTGGAGAATTCATTGCCCTTTTCTTTTTTGCAGCACCCGCGGAGGCATGACATTGTTTCATGGATTGCACATTATCGATCAATTTTCAGAGAGTGGCTATATGGGTAGAAAACCATTCTCTGGTTTTAGAGTTAGAGCTTCCAGCCAAAGCAAAGTTGCGATTGAAAGTACCTTGACTGGCAAACAACCAGTCAGCATCAAGATGCAGCCTGAATCAATAGCATCTGGAACACTGCCAGCAGACACTAATACGATCAATGGATTCTCAAACGATACTAATGAATCTGATTTGGATTGCCCAACTGAGGGCTTTGATTCTGTTTCAGTAGCCATTGAAGACATCAGGCAGGGAAAGGTATGCTGTTTTTAGATTTCCATCATCTGATCTCTTATTTTAATTCTACTTTCATGGACAAATTGTATGTATATTTGCTGACATGAAGTTAGCAGATGGTGGTGGTCGTAGATGATGAGAACAGAGAAAATGAAGGTGATTTAATAATGGCAGCATCGTTGGCCACTCCAGAAGCTATGGCTTTTATTGTGAGGCATGGAAGTGGTATTGTGTGTGTGAGCATGAAAGGGGAGGACTTGGAGAGGTTGCAACTTCCCTTGATGGTGGAACAGGTGGATAATGATGAGAAAATGTCCACTGCCTTCATGGTGTCAGTGGATGTAAAACATGGCACAACTACTGGTGTCTCGGGTAGTGACAGGGCTGCGACCGCGAGGGCTCTTGCATCAAGAGACTCCCAGTCTGTTGACTTCA
This sequence comes from Viscum album, assembly GCA_963277665.1. Lineage (NCBI taxonomy): Eukaryota > Viridiplantae > Streptophyta > Magnoliopsida > Santalales > Viscaceae > Viscum > Viscum album. The sequence goes on along the minus strand of OY728129.1, from coordinate 1,810,406,900 downwards.
ACCGTCCAGGTCATGTATTTCCACTTAAATACAGGGAGGGTGGTGTTCTGAAAAGAGCTGGGCATACAGAAGCCTCTGTTGATCTTGCTGTCTTAGCGGGCTTAGAGCCTGCTGGTGTTTTATGTGAGGTTGTTGATGCTGATGATGATAATGGTTCCATGGCCAGATTACCAAAGCTCCGACAATTTGCCCGAAGGAAGGGCTTGAAAATAATTTCTATTGCTGATTTGATCAGGTAAGTCATCCCATTTTATCAGGAGCTGAATTTTCTCGTTAACAACTGCAGGTGGGAAACTAGAGGTGACAATTTGGGTTTACGGCGGGTTGGCTGTCTTGTGAAGCCATTCAGGCTCAACCCTAACCCTATTCATTTCATTAAACTGGTTGACTTGACCCAACTCATTTATGAAGGGGTCAATCCTAACCCGACCCACCAGTCCGTTTAAATATAGAACAGAATGCATCATGACGTGTCCAATTAGTTAGTATCACATAAACTCAATGACCGAATATTATTTGTGCCGTACTCAACCCGATGACAATCCCAAACCTTTTTATACTCAACTCAAGCCCGTTTAACTTGTGTTATGTTGTGATGGGTTATTGTGTCGGATTTAAATTTTCACCTTTCTAGTATATAGACATCTTTGACAGCTTGGGGAAAACCTGAACTTTTTGTCATATTACAGGCTGGTTATCTAACATGCACACGTCAATTTTACAGATACAGAAGGAAGAGGGATAAGTTGGTGGAGCATGCTTCAGCTGCTATAATACCTACATCTTGGGGCCCATTCACAGCCTACTGCTACAGGTCAATCATAGATGGGATGGAGCACATTGCAATGGTGAAGGTGAACTAAATTGCAACATACATTTACTTTCAGTTGCACCCATCCTGTCTAAAAATGGCATGTTGTGTATGTTAGGTGGCTCCAAGATGAAACTTGAGCCCTGTTGTTGCTCTGTCAAATTTTCCAGCAGCTATGAGTTTTGACCTTCTGTTTCTGCTTCAGGGAGAGGTTGGGGATGGTCAAGACATTCTTGTGAGGGTGCATTCAGAATGCCTCACGGGGGACATATTTGGATCTGCACGGTGCGACTGTGGAAACCAACTGGCGCTTGCAATGCAGCAGATTGAGGCTGCGGGCAGGGGTGTGCTGGTGTACCTTCGTGGGCATGAGGGTCGTGGCATCGGTTTGGGGCATAAGCTTCGAGCCTACAACCTCCAGGATGATGGGTGTGACACAGTGGAGGCTAATGAGGAATTGGGACTGCCTGTTGATTCACGGGAATATGGCATCGGTGCACAGGTATAGTTGGAACACTCCCCTTTTCCCCTCATGGGTGCCCTGCCTTGTTTATGTTTTAGGGTTTTTGAGATCGTGTCTCCGTGTTGGTTCCAGATTCTAAGGGATCTGGGTGTGCGGGCGATGAAGCTGATGACAAATAACCCAACAAAGTACACGGGGCTCAAGGGCTATGGCTTGACAGTATCAGGCAGAGTAGCGTTGGTGACGCCGATCACCCTGGAAAATAAGAAGTATTTAGAGACGAAGCGGGCAAAAATGGGCCATGACTTTGCATCGGAGCCGGGTGCCCCTCTTGGTAGTTTTGCAGAGGCCAATGGTGCGGCGAAGGTGAATGGCGATGGCTCATCTCAAAATTAGGCCTCCCCCATAAACAAGCTACTGTGGGCATCAACCTGTGGGGTAATTTTAATTTGATTTTTAACTTACCCACCTCCCAAGTTTCTGTGGGTATAAACCAGTGTTGTCACTGAGCTGATGTGATTAATTCCATTGATCATGGAATGCCAACAGCTGAGTTTATTGCAGTTCCACCTTCATGAAATTGTTACAGTGAATATTTGATCAGAGAAGGGTATAAGAATGATTTATCTCAACTGTCATGTAATTTCATTTCGAGATTTGAGCATGGATTTATGATAATTTCTATATATATTAGTGTTTTAGGCACCATCGAAGCATCTTGACATGTGGCTGTGGTGCATTTGAATAAAGAATTTGAAATGAAATATTTTGAAAAAACAAGTCTATATGCATTGCATTGGTTTTATAATTGAACATGTAGAAGATGGGATTTTCATGAGTTCTAAAGCAATTTTATATAAATAAGATATATCTGTTGAGTACATTATTGACATGATGTTGGATATTTGATTATCATTTTTTTTTATTTTGATAATAATAAACCACTCAAAAAAATGACTATTGTTGAGAGTGATACATTTCCCCATATTTTAATAATCACAAATTATGTTTCTTATTTTACCGATGTTTTTAAATGCTGTTTAATGCCACCCTTGCTCTTAATACTTTTTCATGTTACATAATACTCTTCAATGCCCTTTAATGCTCTTTGAATAATATTTTTTAATTCTTATTCTTGGAGATGTTACACAATACCCTTCAATGCTCTTTGACTATTATTTCTTCATTCCTATCCTTGATGATTCCATGAGCTTTATAGTACACCAAACAAAAATCAAGGAAATAAAAACCATATCCCCCCACCCCCCCGAATTGGGGAGAGATCAAGCATAAAAAAGTACGACTCTTAACAAATTGTGTTTATTTATTATCAATTGCACATTAGTTAACACATAAAATGTCAATATAATATCGATTGCATGGCCATTTCATTTGTATATCATATATTATACATATGTTTTCCTCTATGCTGGATTCTTAATTTCCTTCATGGATGGCCTCAACATGATTCTGCTGCTTTTGAGATCTTCCTGTGTCCAGTCCTGCTAACTTTGTATCCTGCAATTCTCCGATCTTGTTCACTTTCCATGGCACTTTTAATTTAAAACCTGAGCTATGTTGTCCATTCATTCTAGAAAAGATTAGGAAAAACATGGAGGCTGAAGACCTAACCCTTCTTGATATGCTTCCGTCGGATGCCAAGCCAAGAATTCATCCATTTGTTCCCCACTTAACTTCCCGCCCATTTAATATCCCCTAACCCACCTCCTAACTACAACTGCTGGCCCAAACAACCATTAATTACATATTACAATAATGTCCTTGGCAGTTTACTAATTCCCTCTACAATACCCCTTCACCTACCCCCACATTCCTACACAGACAGCAATCCCTACCCCACTTTCCTATCATTCCCACCCTCTTGAAAAACCATATTTTCCTTGTGGAATTTTTTGGTGAGCTCATGGGGAAGTTTCTGCTGTTGTAGAAGCTGGTGCAGCAGCAGCTGCCTCTGGAAGAGGATTTGGAATTGATGTGTAGTGCAAGCAATGTACAGTCCCATGGTGGTGGCTTTGACGGTGGCCTAACCTGAATGGCCCGAATGGCCCGAAGGTCTTCTTTTTTATTTTATTACCGATAATCCCCTTTTTAAGGGTTGAAGGGGAACCCGTACATGACCCGTAGGCCCAAGGCACAAGGCCCGACAAACCCGCAATACATGACTCGAATGCCCAGAGGCATATCATGCCCAATACATGACCCGTAGACCCAGCCCACTTGAACCGCCCCTCCCCAGCTTTCTGCGTCATTGATCACGTAGCTCCCACCTTGCATTGCTGATCAGCTAGCATTGCCCCATACAAAGCTGCACGGTGCCTGGTCCCGATGGCGGCCGTCATACCCTCTCATTCTTCCAATCCGGTTAGCGCTGCATCTGGTGGCTGCTACTCCTATTACTCCGATCCTCTTCTGGGGCCTGTTCTGTGTGAACTGGGCTACTCCATGGTCTACGTGATTCGAAGGCCCTGTGGTCTGAAGGCCTTTGATGACCCGAAGGCTCTGGAGACTTGTAGGTCCAAACCGGTGACCCGAAGGCTCAAATCGGGTGAATAGTTCCGACTGCTACAGTACCGAATAGTGACTGCTACAGTACTGCTACATTGCCCGGAAATTCGCCTCCACCTGATTTTGAACCTGGGTCTCTTGGATGCCAAGTAGGAGCCCTTACCACTCGGGTACGGGCTCGTTGGCAAAAGTGTTTACGGTTAACGCATGTATAGGTGCGGCCTTACACCACCCGCGTGCCACACTTCCCCAGCGAGGCCCAAGGTGGCCAACCTTGAGCTTGAGCCAGTTCCCATCGGGGTAGAGGGGTCATGAGAGGTTTGCTAGCATATTGACGGTGGCCTAAGCAACCATGCAACATGTTCAATAGCAGTTTCAACCTTGGGTACAACTGCCATCTGTATCAGAGCAACCTTGATTGCATTGTAATCATCAAAAATATCTTCAAACTCTTCAACTTTATAACCAACACCAATGTCCTTGCGACTTCTTATGAACACCTCCCAGTTTGCACCCAAGCTCTTATACTCATCCTCAAAATTTTCGGGTTGTCAAACTTAGTAGTGAGTCAAAAGATGAAGTTACCACTGGAAAACATAAAACTTTCATGGCTCATGTTAACAAACATGAAGTAACTTTAAGCAGTGTTGTAGCGGATGAAGAGAGCTACATCGAACATATGTTGAAAGCTGAGCTTGAATCTTGTCTTGAGCAAAACACCAAGCTCAAGAAAAATATCAGGCTGCTTGAGAAGGTGGCTGAGAAGAATAATGAATGTAAAGCTAAGTGCAGAACAAGGCAAAATGTTGAAAGATCTTGATGAAAAATCTACTGCAAAAGTAGAGTTAAGAAAGACACTATTAAGGTGTCTAGAAGCTGAAAATGCCCTGAAAAAGATGAGAGAATATTACACCAAAGCTGTTGAAGTTTAGGCTGAATCATCTCAAGCTTCTAAGAATGATAACCCAAAGAAGGTACAAACTGCTCCTGTTTATTCAAAGGTTACTAAATCTATTTCAACTAATAGTGCAAGTCCGAAAGCCAAATCTTGGTTTGTATAGGATGAGAAAAATCATGAAAACTCCACTCCTACATAAATGGAAGTTGGGAGTAATTTGAGAAAATAATTTTCCCAAGACAAAGGCAAAATGAAATTTGGAATGCATCTGAATAACAAGTTGATTTTCATAAATAGACTTATAATTCTCATGGAAGATCTAGTTTTAAAGGCAATTGTTAGTGTTGTGGAGTCTATGGGCATAAATCTTATGTTTGCTAGTACAACATGACATTTCTATGGAGTGGAAGACAAGAATTGAGGGGGAGCTATCCAAGGAAGATGAGAAATTGTTTTGAGAAGAAGTGAGTTGTAAACAAGAGGTCATCAAGTCTGGTCACTCAAAATAGATTTGATTGCATGGATGAAATGTGTGGAAGATGTGATTAATAAGGTCATTGTGCAGAAGATTGTGTGATAATACTTCCAGGGCAAACAATACAAGTTACTGGTGCTGAGAAGGGGTATAGAAAATAAGAGTTTGAGAGCTTCTTGTTGTTGAAGCGACTCTTAAAACAAGAGAAGCAAAACATGGATTTTTGATAGTGCCTCTTCATCCCGTATGATAGGAGACACCAAAATTTTGAAGAACATTGAAGAACATGATGGCGGTGCAATTACATTTAGCAGTGAAAACTCTTCAAAAATTAGAGTTGGTACAACTGAGATTGAGACCCATAAATTGAAATATGGAAGTTCTATTTGTGGATGGGCTCGAACACAATTTGTATTGAGAAAGAGATGTTTTGGGAGATTGTTGAGCCCATGAAGAATGTGACCTTTATCGGAGTTGGTGTACTAGAACCAACTACTATGCAAATTAGATCATCGGAATATTCATGGAGTTGAATATTTATAAATATCTTGTCATATGATAATTGTTCTTTTGCGTGACATCTATGTGATAATGTCCTAAGTATACCTGTCGCTGAAAAGTCACAATAGTTCGTTATGATGAGAACATCAAAATGCTATGATAATATTTGTAAATACATGTTCTATAGCCGGATGAAATCATTTTACAGAACGCAAATGCTACAAACTATCAAGCGTGAATACTCATATGAGACACTTTCTTATGGTGCATGCTCTTCGTAATTTTCAGAGCAGAAGATTATGAGAACATGACCCACCAGTAAGAAATCTACATTTATATGCGTTATTGGATGTTCCTATCTGCAGACGTGTGTAATGATACTTAAACTTTAAATTTATTATTAATGCATATCATGAGTTACATACTTTGATGCATTGACGAAAATCGTGACGACATATGCTCACGACAACATGAGATAAGTTGGGCGTGTTACAAGTGATATTGCATTAATGAATAATGTGAGAAATGATTTTTTCCTTCTGTTTGATATTTCGGTCATTTGATGAGAATGAAACTGTCCGATTCAGTCCATGACCATGACGTTCTGTCAGTAAGAGCATTTTTGGAAAGCCAAAGAAAGAAAAATCGAGCATATTAGTTTATGACACAAACATGCAACCTGTTTGTTTAGAAATATCGTGATAAAGAAATTATATTATATAGTGTGCGTTCGTATGTGGTTATTGTCGTTGCATAATTTAACTTTTTTCTCTACGAGCGCCTTATTATGTTGTTATACGCTAACGCTGAACTTTAGGCCGTACTGCCTAATGACACTAAGGAGTCTAAAGGGTCACACACTAAGTATATTTGAAACCTCAGTTAAATTGAATTTAACATGTTGACTAAATATTATTCTCTTATGTGGTTTAATAATTATTCATGTTGAATTGATCACAAATATCCAATCATCAGTTATTCTAGAGAAAATACGCGAGTTAAATATTTAATAAATATTTATTGATAATTTTAGTGAATATAATATTTATTTATTTATCTAGAGTGAACTGATGAAGTTGGCGTCCTAGAACCAACTGTCTTTGGACTTTCAATTACTGTTATATTCATGCTTTGAATATTTGTTAATTTCTTATCATATCTTGATCGTTCTTCTACGTAGACACTTGTTGCGTCGAAAGTACATAGCATTTCCCTGCTATGATGAGATACTTTAGATGTTATGACAATATTCCTTGAACCTATATTTTATGGTTTGATGACATCGTTTGAAGGGGCACAAGTGATATATGCTATTAGGGGTAGGAGACTCATTAGACATTGAGACACTTTCTCATGGTGTTCGCCTTTAGTAATCACTAAGAAGGGAGGTTATGAGAATGAACCCGCTAATAGGAATTCCACATGTTCCATGCATCACTATATATTTCTATCTACGGACTTGTGTAATGATCAATTGACTCTAAGATTATTATTAATGTATGTCATTACTCGTATACCTAGATGTATTTCATAAATCGTGATGATCGTTCACGATGAAGTTGGATATGCTGGGTGCGTCACGAGTGACATTGTCACTAATGAATAATGTGAGATAAAATTTTCCCCTTCCGTTGAAAGTGAATATCTCAGGCCCTTCGATGGAGTTCGAACAACCTAATAAGTCCATGGCCATAGTAGTACATATCGACAGGTTCGTTTCCGGAAAGTCAAAGAAAGAGTTGATCATATGGGTTGATGACATAAGCTATACAACCTGCTTGACATCAGATATCATGAAAAATATATTATATTACACGGAAGTGTTCGTAGGAGGTTCAATATCCTTGCAATATTAACTCATTTCTCTTTGGGTGTATTGGTGTGTTGCTAGACACTAATCTTGAACTTTAAGTGGTTTAGCATAATGCCGCTAACAAATGGTCCTAGAGGGTCACACGCTAAGTATATCTAAGAACCTCGGTTAAATTCTATATGAGTTTAACAAGCAGATTAGAATATTATTATCAGGTTTGAGGAATAATATTTAATCAGGTTTATTGGTTGATCACAAGTATTTATTTATCGGTGTATAACATAGTGACATTTATTTATTCAATTAAATAAATAGTCGTTATATTTGGTGACGAGTAGACTGAGTTATGGTTCAGTAAGAATGTAAATAATATTCTAACCTTAGCTTTATAAATACCTGATTATAGCATTCTCTAAACAATTTTTGTTCACAACATTTGACTCTGTAGAGAATTCTCTCAGCCCATATATAGTCTCAAGAACGCTCCAAGTTCTGTGAGTGTTGACAATCCTCCTTCCTATACGGCTGTGAGAGAACCAAGATGATCCAACAAGCCTCATTGGGGTTTTAAGACGTGATCAACAACGAACGACGCAAGGTGTAGGGACATCCACACTAGCATCCGAAGAATGCTAAGACGTCGTTCAAAGTTTCTTGGCACATGTGAATCATTGCTAGATGGAATTCGCCCTTGATTCCTCAATCACAATGACGATTTGACAAGAAGGGTCAACCACATTTGACAACGAAGAAAGAATTATAAGACGAGTTAATTCTTGACCTATCTAAATTAATTATAAATTACATTTGAGATCATGTCTTCGTGAATTTTAGGAATGCATTTCTATCCAGTTCTGAGGAGAAATCCGAAGAAGTTGATGGAAAAATTTTGTTGGGCACCGCTCGACATGCTCCCGCTGCGCTCGAAACCTCCAAGTGGTATCTGAGTAATTACATGTTTAATTTATAATTATTTATGATTTCGTTATCTATACGCATTTGATTGTTAGTTTCATTTTTAGTTTATTCATTCTTAATTTGAATATATATATTGCAATCACCACCATCATGTAACCAAGAACAGATTAAAGATTGAAGAACGAGTCAACAAAATCCATCAGACAAGCTGTGGGGTACACGACTCACCACACGAAGTCAACACACAATGTATTTATTACACGCCAACCTGTAGTCTTAAGCGCTTTTGCAACATAAATCGTGGAATCCGCGTGATCAAAGACACTTCGTGTATTTATTACATGACACGTGGGATTGCCAGCCGAGCAACACAGAAATTAGTGCACATGATGCGGTGGTTGTGTAATTAATACATACACGGTGTATTTTTTACTTACGATGCGGTGGTTTTGTAATTAAGATACACATACGGTGTATCTAATACAAATGGCACAATTGTCATTTAATTAATTCACATTGTGGTGTAACGCACGCGATGTGAAATTAATTCACATGCGATGTAAAAATTGATTAAAATGCGCTGCATTTAGTTTATGCATTTTGTACATGGTGTGATTTATTCACATGCAATGTAATTAATTCATATGCTGTGTATGATTAATAAACACATGGGGTGTTTAATACATGCAGTGTAATTAATTAATTTATGCAAAAATAAAATTATTTGTGCTAATAGACCAGTCTACACTGTAAAAATGGTTTAAAGAATATTAAATGCTCAAATAATCCCGTGTTAAATTAAGAACTACATTTTGTGTTGCCTCCCAAGTACACATCATGTGCTTATTAAAAGCAGATGGAATTCCATGATAGTTTTGATGGACTGTCTAGATAAAGAATTAATTAATTAATTGGATTAATTAAATTAATTTGATTGCGCTTTATCTTAATAAAAGAACGAATTGAAATGAATGCTAGCTAGTGTGCAAATGTATGTTCGCTGCATGCGTGAATGATTATGAGCTTAGATCGACCTATGTATGAATGGTTTTTTTTAATTTAATTTAATTGCATGAGTGTGATTATATATTATTAAATTAAAATGATGCCCTACGCGTTGCCCCACTATTATGTAAGGGCCCGTGTGCTCGCATTTTTTTTATGCATACCCCCTAACACATCCTTAGGTTCCCTTCACCTCCGTGTGAGTATTAGCGCATGTAATGGATGGATCTCCCAGGTGAGTGTAGGTGGTTCAAGGCCGAACTGAGGTGAAACCATACCAGGAGATACATTGGTGTACATGTGGAATACTGCAACTCGAATAAGAACCGATTTAAGGAATTTCCCCCAGGGTCAGAGTTGGTTTATCATCCGCTAGATAAACCAATTATTAGATAAAGCTCATGATCACACTATTTTATTTATTTATTTTTGTTAGTTGCATGGTTACTTATTTATTTTGAATGAATGACAATCAAATTAAATAAATGAATTAACAAACATGCAAGATGAAATTAAATAAATTGAATTATGCGTAAATTTTTATATAGACATGGTTAATCACTTAAGTAAAATTCGCTTAATACTAATGTTTGATAAAATGGGCAAACAAAATCCCTCAATTAAAATATTAAGTCGGTATAACCTTCCATTACTTGATTTATAATAGAACCAACAGTTTCAAAGTGCTTGAGAACCCTCGTTGGGGTGCTTTAAACTAATAGGGAGTTCTAAAGAAAATTTTGGGTTGACTTTACCACATTTATATCAAGTTCACTAGCCCTTGCTAGACTTGATATAGGGTTAGTGAACTTGATATAAATTCGGAGGTAAGTGTTGGCAAAATCCAAGTCCAGGATTACAGAATTGAGGAGCACGCAACGGGATCAATGAATTACAAGTCAATAGTTGGAAAAGATCTGCCTACCTAAATAACTTTAAAGTAGCTTGACTAACTCTCATTGGGGTTATGAGAGGGGAAATATGAATCCCTACCACTAGATTATCCACGCGATAAGATAATCCAAGTTTGATGGTGATGACTATCGAGACTTGATAAAATAATGGGTGGCTAATAAATATTTTATTCGTCACTTTTTGTAAAGGAAATTACTAAATATCCACTATTCATTGTAGAAAATGGTAATTGATATGATTTTAATGCTATCACCGCGATCCATACTAGAGAAGGATAACCTTCTCACATGCATGAATTTCCATGAATGGTACGCGCACTTGTGCATTGTAATACGTTAAGATTGGAAATTATATGTGTTAGAAACCGCGTTTCCTAAGGTTATTGCCAAGGAGGCTAGTGATGAGGAACATGCTCTCTATGAAAAATATTAGGATGGGTCATGGCGGGTTTGCCCGACTCGGAACGAGTCTGGGCTTGCCGGCCTGACCCAGAACAGCCTTACACGGGGTATGCCTGGTTTGAAACCGGCTTACGGGGTTATGGTTCGACCAACAATGGGTCTCGACGGGGTTTCGAGGCCTGGGAAAATTTTATATAATCAAAAATCAATCTAATTAAATTTTGGTTTGAAAATAATGATATTTTAGTATTTCAAAAAAATCAATTTAATTTTAGTATTAAATTAATTAATTAATTAATTAATTTTTTAGAATAACAATTAAATTAATGCTAGAACTGAATGAAAATAAATTATTTGAATTTAAACAATTCATTTAATTTATTTAAACGTCTTAGTACTTTAAATTTATTGCAATTTAATTTTATCACACGTTTATTGAATACACCGATTGGTCTTGAGCAATGACCGACCATGTGTATGTATGATTAATTTCATTTAATTATTTATTACCTGCATGTGATGTTTGTAATAAGAAGTTAATTTTATGATCATCTGCTTTTCGCCTTCTTTTCGTTCAATATGTATAAGATGCGGGTCCTACCAAGATGAGGCGATACTCCAGACGAGAAGCGAAAACACTGGATCAAGGACGAGCTGTGATACGAGTTAGGACTCGACTCAGGTATGATACCCCTAGGTCATGATTGATCTGTTAAGTTTAAAATGGATCAATCACAATAAAATGCTCAAGACTAGTCAGATAATTTTATTTCCTTTATGCATTGTTTATTATTTTATGCATTTGTATGACGAAGGGAAATACATAAAATAATAAACAGAAAAATGCAAAAAGAAGTGATGGATGTATTCTATTAATGAATGTTCAGTTGTGAGCATGACAACATAGTATGAACATATTTAATAGAAAAAGATTACATTTATTGAGAAATATTAAAAACTCTCAAAGAAATAACAAGTCACAAACGTCTTTCATTCGTTTAAATTTGAACAAAACCGGGTATACGGGGTGCTCGTCAGCCAAAGTTTAGGGTGCCTCCTACTACAGAGGAGTTATTATGAGAGTGGTGAGTTAACTTAACTGAAGTTGGTAGCAAATAAGCAGCCAAAACTAGTTTGATGCGACTTTAGAGACAAGCATTGAGTAAATCATTTTTATGATTTTAGAAGTTTGGACTTTACTCAACAGATCAAGGAGCTGCGTGTTAGTACGGTTGGTCAGTCTAGTGCCTACCTAGAAACTCTCCAAGTAGTGGCGTACCCAAAGTTTGTAGACTACGGGGAGAGGTTTCGAGGATCTTTTTCACTAGAATACTCAAACGGCAAAATATTCTGATTCTAGTACAGAGAGTTGCTAAAGTTCGATAAAACAGTGAGACATTTAATTAGTAATACCATAAGCACACTATGATAATATTGGACAAAGCATAGTTGTCAATCTCGGATCGCAACACAACACGACATGGTCTTATAATGGGATATCGGTGACACGGATTGCGCTGCGGTCGTTTTTTTATCCAATCATGGACCAAATAATATAATTTAAATTATATAATTCTACACACTTATATGATGAAAAATTAAAATATGATAAATAAATATAAAACAGAATAAAAATAATTCATATATAATTAGAAAAGAAAGAAAAACTAAAAAGGGGATGCAGAATGGAAAATTTTAACAAAAAAAAACAAAAAAAAAACAAAAACAAAAAAGGGAGGAATAGAAGTGACGTGCAACAGAAAATAAAATAGAAAAAATGATGTGGGGCACCAAAAAAAATAAAATAGGAAAAAAAATTAGAGCCTGGTTGACTTGGGGGGGGGGTCGTCATTGGCTTCGAGGAGCAGGGGTCGTCGTCGGCTTCACAGTCCAAAGCAAATAGATGCGGGGTCGGAGGGAAGGTTTGACCAGCATGGTCGACTCGGGGGGGGGGGTGTTGTCGGTGTCGAGGGGCGCGACAGTAGCGATGTTATCGCGTTCCTCCCACGATCCAACCACCAGATGCGGTGGGGCGCCGTTCCGCACCACACTAGTGAGATCACCGCCGCTACCCCTCATTTTCGAAACTATGGGAGAAATAAAATGTCCAAACTGACATGAGTTTCCAAAGAGTAGTGGAGGTGCTTCCACAAAGTACTACGACATCAGAAATTCAAGGTGCTAGTGTCCCCAATACCTGTTAATCCACCTCATGAATCGATGGTGTTAAAAATGCTTACAAGAGACTCATGTATTACGCATATGATGATTATGTCATAATGCTATCATCAACGTCTGATGTGAATTGTGGATACAACATCAGGACATGAAAGATTTCACATTGTTGTCTCATCTTCGAGAATCTTGCAAGGAGAAAGTGAAATAAGATATGAATCAATGGTGATTACACTAGATATGTGTAATTTGAAAGATATATCATGATCATTCAATGCATTCATTTCTCATATAATTTTCACCCATTTACTCCAATTTCGTTTAAAATTAAAAAACGAACTATATGGAGAAAACGCTCCATTACCTTTTGGGTAAGGTTCACCAAGTCAATAAGAACTTACAGAAAGGTTTAGTTCTTATGGTGAATAATTTGAAAGACATGGTAAAAAGGCCAAGGGCTTGTCGTCAAAGACGCCTTCGCAATGTTCTTCAAAGAAAAAGGTATTAAACGGTTACTTCACATATCGTGAAATAAATCTATAGAAGTTTAAATGAAATGAACTGAATCGAAGAACCAAGTAGTCGTTTATATGTAAAGAAACGTTACTAGAAGTAAAGGTGTGTTCTCATAGTGACTGAGAAATGGTGGTTCCTAAGTCAGCGGTGAGTACAAGTGACTGAGAAATGGTGGTTCCTAAGTCAGCGGTGAGCACACAAGGAGACATTATTCCAGTTCTTGAATGAATGTTGTTTGTGGTGTTTAATACTCAAACAATAGTTCTGTAATTTTAAAATCATTGGAAATACATGATGAAAATAAAATGTAAGACTTATATACTCAGTTGTGGCAAGATAATACTTTCTCAAGCAAAACTAAATAGTTGTCAAGGATATACCCAGTATGGCTTTAGACTCTTTGGAGTTAAATACCTTAAGTAATATCGACACATTTATGTACTTAGTTTTGGACCAAGAAACCTTTAGAAATAAATGTAAGCCACAAAGCTTTCGGAATTAGTTTAGTTAGAGTGAATTATTCCAAAGGTAAGCTAGTGGTAAATATATTTCATAAGATCCCTTTTAAGTGTTTAAGGAATGTGAAAGTGAAGTATGGTATATGCATGGGCAAAAGATATGAGAAGCTTCAGTCTATTGTGTAGAAAAATATCTTGACCTAGCATTCATCGATCATTATAATGTTGTGTGGAGTAATTCCTAAACGCACATTACCTTATCCACATCAATGCTAAGATGCTAATAAGGAGGATCAATGATGAGTCTTATATGTTAACATTGATCAATAAAATGTAGCGTGAAGAAATTCCTAAATGCATATTTCTTTATACACATTAGCGACATGATATAAATATAAAGAGCATCAATGTTGAGATATATATGCATTACAGAAAATTTCATTATTTTCCAAGACATGCATCGCAAATAACGACGTTATCCCACAACAATATGCCAACTATCATGACAAATGAATATCATACGAGTTATAGTACGATGGAAATCCATTATGTCATAAAAACATGTGTTTTGATGCAAAGTGTTTGTTAATGATATAAACAAACGTTCATCAAGCAAAACACAATGCGCATTTAAAGTAATTATCCTAAAGTTTTCGAAGGATATTACAGAAATTCCTAAGATAGAAAAGTGATAGTCAAAGTAATAGACTATATTTTTATACAAGGGTGCATATTTCTATTTGAGATAGTGGGAGCAAGATTGACTATGGTTTAGTAAATGCCAAAAATGCCCAAATATTTGACATAGGAACAAGTTCCATAATACCTTGTGGAAAAGGAATGTTTCAGAGACACATACATCGTAGAAAGGTTAAAACCGTAGTGATGGTTTTATATTCATCACGGTCAACGATACATTATTCATTGAGAATAATAAATCATATGTATATGACATTAAGTTAAAATTGACAAGATCAATTAAAATTCAATAATGGATTCCATGTATTACAATACAGGAGGCTTATAATTTTGAATACTACGGTGGGTATTCAAGTGTGACTATACATGAGCGATACAGGCGTGGTACCAATAAGACTCGATTGGTAACACCAAGTTGTTATGTCTTAATCCATTAAAATTTTACTTTTCATAGCTAATTTCTATGACAATTTTATGGAGCATTGGACTTCAAGACCACCAATCGTGGAAGATGTCCATACGACACAACCATAAAGGGACGATGACACCATAAAATGCCAATAAGGGGTACAAGTTACTCAAATCTAGTTCAGGGTTAAAGTAAGCAATAAAATCATAGAATATTCATTTGGAATGAATTTTACGTGTCTACCAGAGGTTAGTGAGAGCGTAATTGTTTTCAAGTAAAATATGTTTGGTAACATATAGAAAACAACAATTGGTCTTATAATGAAGACCAGAATGAAAGTAACTCTCCATAGATTGACTTAAAGTAACAACCTAAGTTCTAGGGAATGAGATCTACTGAGTTAGATCTACAGGTTGCTTAGACCAAGTCAATAGTACATATACTGACATGGTTTTTAAAAATAAATGTTGGAACAATTTGAGAGAGAATTGTTATCAGTGTCACATGACATAAATCTCTCTAAGAAGACATGCATATTCATGAGAGGAGATTAAAGAGGTGAGTTGAATCCCATATGCTTATGTGATGGATTAATCGCGTATTCCATGATATGTACAAGAAATGATATTTCCAACATAAAATTTATGATAGGAAAATATCAATTATATCCAAGAGAACTGTAAGTTAAGCCTTCAAAACCATCCAATTGTACTTGAGCAAGTACAAAGGGTATGTACCTGATATGTGGAGAGGAAGAGATACTAGTTTTGAGGAGACACAAACTAGTCTTCCTTGGATCGATATGATCTAATTTTGCAGTCAGACTAAGAGAATGTGTAGGAGAATCTCATTAAAGTCAGTGGTAGAAATATCTACAAATACCGAGTATGTTGCAGCTTAAAGAAGCATTGCCTAATACGTAATGTATTGTTCTAGTTTTTGGAATCGCACCTAATAAGTAAAGTTTTATCCTAATATAAATTATGATAATTCTATTACTAGTACAAGCCAAGATGTCAAGTTTGGACAATGAACAATAGGATATATACTCGGGGTTTACATCTCTTGAGGAGTCTTACTCAAGGAGGTAAAGTCAGACATAGTAGAATAACCATACAGTGGAGACGTGGCGACCCATGACTAATGCCATAACTCAGCCGAAATATCATCTTATCATGTGAGAGCTAACAATAATAGCAAGTTGACTCTAGTATGTGGGAGTGTTGTAATAGTGGGTTACCTAGACCCAACTTGAACAATACTTTTGATTAATATACCATGTATATAGTAAGTTATACATGATGCACACTTACTATTATAGTATTGATATTTCTGCATCCACTATTTAAATGGTAATGTCCATAGATTATTTGTTGTATAAAAAAATTATAGTAGTTCTCGGGTTATAATGAGAATCTCGATATACTATAACATTAATCTTAAACATTACCTATGGCCTAGAAACATCATACTGACTGGACAAAGTTGATGCTGGGGGCTCATAAGCATTGAGACTTCTTCTCATGAAGTTCGCACTTGGTGATCTCTAGTAGGTGAGACCATGAGGATAGACCCGCCAATAGGAACACCATATGTTTCAGGTGTCATTGGTTATTCCTATCTACGAACATGTGTATTGATCTCCTAACTTGAGATCATTACTAATGTGTGACATTTGATCACGTACTTTGATTCAAGGTAAAAACCATGACATTGAAGTTGTGGCGAGGTAGCTTGTGTTGGGTGTGTCATTGGTGGTATGACATTGCTTGAATGACCAAGATATAATTTGTTGCCTCTGAGTTGAGGAAGTGATATCTCGGGCCTGATCAGGATAAAGTACCTTCATAAATCCATGACCATGATAATCAAAGGTAAATCCGTCCAGTTAGATCAACAAATAATAAAGCAAGGAGATGACACAAGTGTTCGTCCAGCTTTATGAGATATCGTATGACAAAGAGAGAATATTACACAGTGCGTGTTCGTAGGATGATTGTCGTTACTATGACTATTACTTATCTCTTTAGGGGTCTTGATGGGTTGATAGACTCCGCACTTGGTTTTTGATTACTATTCACTACTATCGAGATAATGGCTTAGGGTGTCACACACAATAGCGCATTCAAGACTGCCATATTCTGGTGAATATGAATATTGGACATGGTGGACCCCACCATGGGGTTTGAGAGTTGTCCAAGTAATCGATCTATGACAAATAAATAAATTCATTATTATTTGAGTATATAATAATTGAGTTGAATTTATTTATTAAAAGTATTTACAAGTGTTTAAGAAAATACATGGAATGATATTATTCAAACGAATTTTATTTTAATATTCATGGTTCTTTTAATATTAGCGGGAATTACGAGTCGAATTAATGGATTGGGTTTATCACATAATATATTAAATATATATTACAAGTATGTGATAAATTATAAATAATATTTATGACGCTGTTAACTCGTCATAATTATTTATTTATTACTCATTTAATGGACGTTAAATATACTGGGGTCGGGAACCCTAACCGAGTATTTAGGACATCTACTATATAAGTAGAGGAGAATCTCATTACATGTACTATTCATGCCAATGAAATGAGAGATTTTCTCTCCTTATGCATCCTAGAGAGAGAAAATCTCTTTCTGAGCGACTGATCCAATAACTCATTTGACAGATCGAAGGGATGAGATCGAGATGATTGTCATGATGGCGAAGGAATCATTATAACTTCGTGCTAGCACCCAAAATATGATGATTGGCGTTCACACATATTCTTGGAGTGCGTGTGAATGATCTAGAGAGGTTCAAGCTCGGATCCTTCAAGCAACGATTTTCGGCGATGAGCTGCAGCCGAACACACCGCCGAATCGAACGAGGTACCCGTTTATTCAATTTATGCCTTGAAAAATTCACGTGAGATCTTCGAACCTCTATCGGGGCTCAGAGCGTCGGAGATGACGTAGTTATGTCACTCCGGAGATGAAATTTTTTAAATCCCCGACCCATCTACTTCTGCTGCGCACCTCGGTACCATCATATCACACCATTATTACTTATAAGCCTTTCATGATGGGACACACTTTTCTTGTTTGAAGGTCCACACAAATCATAGGTTCACATACTCCTCCCCTTTAAGGCGAGTATGCTCAATAGTTTCATCACACTGAGGATCCTCTTCTTCAGAAATCTTGAGATTATAAGCCCTATGGATATGATTTCCATGGTTGGTTGTGTTGAATTATATTTGGGATGTAAGCTGAGGGTTAATGCCATTATTTCCATCCATGATGTGGAGAGATACAAGCACCAAAGATCTAATCCTTGTATGTGTCTGATTCCTGAAGTGGATAAATTTATCGTTGTTGAAGCCACAATAAGCATTTGTATTTGATATTACTTGAAGCTTCATAGAGATTTTCTAAGTCAAGTTTAGCCTAGTAAGTTGGAAATCCCTAGAAAAAGCCCTGAAAGGAGCCCTCACTTTCCCAATCCATCTCTTACCACTACTATTCTCGTAACCTCTTAAAAAATATCATTCACTCATTTTTCCACAAAGAGATTTCATTGGTGTCCAGATGTTGTGCTGTCACAAAGGTGAGATGAATCTCTTATCATGAAAAACAAATACCTCAAACCTCATCCAAGCCTTGATGACTCCTCTTCTAGACCTTCAACCTCAGAGATATAAGACCTTTATAAGGTATATTATCTCTAAGAAAATCCATGTTAAAAGGCTCCCTCTTTTGAACCCTTACCATATCTTCGATAGACTAGCTAGTCTTCCTACTTTCCAAAATCCAAAACAAACCCTCAATTCAAAAAAATCTTCAAAGGAAAAAATCAGAGCTATGCCTTTAAAGTAGTGTCTTATCTTGAAAATTGAGGCAAGCAAAATGATTCCTCTTATTATTGAGGCATCATATATCCCGAAGTAGAGATCAATGGGTTATACCTATATCCATTATGGAGCTGTTAGGATTGTTCTTACTCTTCATGGGTGCAAGGGACTTCTGATTGTTTCCAAAATCGATTTTCTTGACACTCTATAAGAGATATACACATTCATGTATAGAAAAAATCCAAATTACTCTCATTGTTGGCATGATGTTCGTCACACTCTATCCTGACTATAGTCTTCCATTGGAAGATCTACACATCATGGATAATCTCTAGGTCCAACTTCAGATCATTGGAGCTCCACTTAGTGAAGACACCTATATTGCCACATTGCATCACCAAATGGAATTCGTGGTTTAGAATCACAGCCCAGATCCCAATGTTGCAAAAATATGGAAGAACTTTACATCCAGGTCAAAGCTGAACATAACCAGACTCATATGAATATTCCAAAACAGATCTCTTGACATGAGTTATGACATTTTTTGCTTAAAGTGTGGATCTCTAGAAATGAGAGAACCAGAGAGGAGAGTCGGCCAATTAATTCAACAGAACCATCCTTCTTACACAAAAAAGATGGAAGCATTGAAATATCCTTTCAGAAAGATCCACATGAGGTACCTATGTTCATATTTGGTATCAATATTATTCATCAGAACCATCCTTACACTCATTCATGGCACTCTCACCTAACGATACCATGAAACACCCAACTCCCTCTTTTAAGATTAAAAGGAATAATAATGTAATGATACTAAAGAATAAAGGACATGAAGGAAAGTTAGTCTTGTAATGTGGCTTCCTATCTAGGTATTTCATGGTCTCTATGGGTTTCAAAAAAGATCAAATGGAGGGGAGGCCTCAAGATCAAATTGACTAAATATAAATCAATCGATGGACTTAGTCATTTTAATGCAGTTCAAAATCACCATGCATTGACCAAAAAAAACATGCAAGTTCTAGTAGTTATGCACATCTTGAGTTCACTCAAGAAATAGGGCATAAGAAAGAAAATGTAAAATAGGCTTAGAACCCTCTCGAAAATAGGAATCATAATATATCGCTCAATTAAGTCATGACATAAACACTAAAAATTCGCCTACTAAATGCAAGCCTCCAAGTATCAAATTCAAGAATTGGAATCTTATTGACAACCATTCTCAAACAACTCAAATCCGAAATGAGAATGTGAATTTTAAAAATTATCACCTATATCTCTAACAATTATGATCATGTTGAATCAAATTTTTTAACAAGTCAAAATACTTCTCCTAAATGATGATGTCTACCTAGATCAGTGAGTTCAAAACAAAAAATTCAAGCAGATCATGGGTGAATTCAATTCATTTCAGTTGATGAAAAAATTCATCTTCTTTTTTGAAAACATGTGACTGAATAAGGGAGAATAAAAATATGAGTAGTTAAGAAAAATACTCCCATATATATAGGTAATCCCATCATTTGGCCCTTCCTCGCATCTTATTCCTTTTCTTTTGAACTTACAAAATCAAAAATAAACATATAAAGCATGGATCAAACCATTCCAGCTCAAAAAATAAAATAAAATCAAGGGATCCATAATCAACACCTTGGAGAGAACTTATAATAAATAAATTCCTAAACTAATTACTAGAAAGAAATAAAAAACTAGATTGCTTCTCAGATGCATTTTGTTTAAGGGTTATTAACTATACCTTTACCTAAGTGTCACGTAATTGGAGAATGATACAAAGTTATTGGGTTCGGTGTTGAAACTGGCTTGAAATTCTACTTGTTGGGTGTAAATCTTCTCCTCTTTTCCATTGTACCTTCTTGACACAGATTTGTGGTGGACTCAAGATTTTGGAAAATTTTGAAGAAAGAATAATGAAATCAAAATCTGATCAGATTTTGTTGCTTGATTCCTCCATCTAATATTATTCCTTATTTTTATCTTTAAATGTTGGGATGGATCCTTTAATTTCAACATTATTCTTATCTTCTTTTAGTGTTAAAGGTGATTCTTCTTCAATGATTTCAACAGAATCAGTAGACTCACTTCCCTCCATTACTTATTTCATTTTCTCTTTAAATTCTATGATAGGTCATTGAGTTTCAGCAATTGTATCCTCTTCTTTTGGTACTGGAGGTCTAACTTTATTAAATTTTTTAGCAATCTCTTGGTATTCCTCCACTACTTCTCCTTGGTGAACTTACGTAATTCTGATTCTGACTTTGGCATCGAACTGCTCCACTTTCTCATACATCATCTCATCAATGAGATTCATCATGTTATTCTGTTCTTCTTCTTACAAGTGAAGGAGGGATGGCTACTCTACTTCATATTCTTTAGTAATCAGAGGCTTGTCTTTCTCAAGAATTCCAATGACTTCCAAGCATCCTTTATCTTCTTCCTCTGTCTTTTCATCAAGAAATTTCACTTCTTCAACCTCCTTTATTTCTTCCACTTTCACCTTCTCTCCCTCATTCCCCAGATCAGCCTACAATGATGATTAATTTACAAGGGAATCTAATAGTTTATCATTTTTAGAAATTCTGTTAGTCATCTACTCTTATTCCTTGAGCTGGGATTAATATTCCTTGAGATTCATATCATGACTTGCAATTGACTTTATGAGCACTTCCCTTATTATTTCCTCTTAACTTGGCTCTTGTGGTAACCAAATTCTATTTTTTCCTTGGTAGCACTGCTTACCTTAATGTTCACTTTTGTAGTTATGATAGTCGGGAGCTCCTCCGTAGGGTTGGTAGCGGGCGCCACTCTATGGTTTATTTTGGAATTCATCATATCCATAAGAATATGAATCACTCCATCCTCATCCTTGCTGTGACCATGTGTTAGAATTTTGCACTGCCAATGAAGTAGGTTCTGTTGGTCAGAGAATGACTGTACACAGACTCAAGAGGGGGGGGGGTGAATTTAGTTCTTAAAAATTTATTTTCTTTAAACCACCCTCTTTTAAAGTATGAAAGAATTTGATCTTTTCTTATAAAAAGAAAGCATTGTAAATAAAAACAGTAAGAAAAGAATTGAGCACTAAAGATTTATAGTGGTTGGAGGAATATAAATCCCCTTTTCCACTCCAACACTCAACTCTTAGTGCTTAGTGATTTTCACAAGTACCGGTCCTTTTCCTAGGGATTGTCTGACCGAGTGAAAGCAGCCGTCACTTGGTACAAAAACTAGAGCTTTTTTCGGGCTCATACAAGGCTTTACAAAATCACCATCTTCCAATACTCAGTACAAGGAGTGTCACTTCCAATAGTAGGAAAGAATATTGAGAGATTACAAATGAAACACACATTTGTAAGATGAAACTGACATATGAGATGATTTCTCCAAGGGAGAGAATGAGAATGAATTATATCTTGAGGAGAGTCTTCAAAAACACAACAAGATTAAGCTTTGAAGAAAAACTGTAGAATACTAAGTCTTCTTCTCCTTTTTTTGTAACACAAAGAAAGTAGCACAAAAAACTTCTTGAGAGAGTGTGGGAGTGCTGTTCTTGCTACCGTTCTTGATCGAAATCTATTGTATATATTCTCTTACTATTGTACAACCTGATATCCATAAAAGTCAAGCCTTGGGGTAAAACATCAGTTGTTTTTTATTCTGAAAATTTCCTCAGTAAAAATCCCGGAGCAATAAAACAATCTTTGCTAATTTCATTCTTGGTACTTACAACCATTGAAAATCAATTTTACCAAAAAGAGGTAGTCCAACATTTTAAGGCAAATTTTTCCTACAGGGTTTTTTTTTCTTTTTAATGGGTCAAACGTTTAAATAATTAGTTAACTGGGTCTCTTGAGCGCCAGACCATGTGGCGCTCAAGGGTTTTGGAATTAGAGCGCCACTTCAAGTGGCGCTCCACCAATTTGGCGGAAGAAGGGTGCAGCACCACTTGAAGTGGCGTTGAAAAAATAAATACAAACCGTGCAGCGCCACTTGAAGTGGCGCTGCACCCTTCTTCCCAATCAATTCGGCGCCACTTGAAGTGGTGCCGAAACACCCCCCCATCCTATAAATAGGACCCTCGCCCCCCACCCCATTCCTCACTTCCTACCTCACCCCACCCCCATTCCTCCCTCCCTATCCCTTCCTCTCTCTCTCTCTCTCAAACTTTTTTATTGCGTTCTTCGGTTGCTGTGAAGCCTTGCCTCTTCGGTTGCTCTGCCTGTGTACCTACGTCGTCACAAATTTGAGGTAAATCTTTCTTTAAATTTATTTAATAGTTTTATTTAATAATTTAGTTGTTTAATTTATAGAATTAGTATATAATATTTGTATTTTATAAATAGTATGGTTTTTTTAAATGTAATTAGATAATGAAATGATTAGTTAGTTAAATAATTAATCATAATTAGTTGATTAATCAATGATAATTAAGTTATTAATTAATCATAATTAGGTAAATAGTTAAATGTAATTAGATTATTAATTAATGATTATTACCTAATTAATTAATCATAATTAGAAAATTAATTAATCATAATTATTTAATTAATGAATCATAATTAGTTAATTAATTCATTATAATTAGGTTATTAATTAATGGTAAGTAGGTAATAAATAATCATAATTAGTTAATTAAATAATCATAATTAGTTAATATCATAACTAATTAATTAATTAATCATAACTAGTTAATTAATTAATCATAATTAGTTTATTAATTAATCATAATTAGTTAAGTAATTAATCGTAATTAGTTAATTAATTAATCATCGTAATTAGTTAATTAATTAATCATAATTAGTTAAGTAATTAATCATAATTAGTAAATTAATTAATCATAATTAGTTAAGTAATTAATCATAATTAGTTAAGTAATTAATCATAATTAGTAAATTAATTAATCATAATTAGGTTATTAATTAATCCTAATTAGGTTATTAATTAATCATAATTAGTTAATTAATTAATCATTAGTAGTTAATTAATTAATCATAATTAGGTTATTAATTAATCCTAATTAGGTTATTAATTAATCATAATTAGTTAATTAATTAATCATAATTAGGTAATTAATTAATCATAATTAGGTTATTAATTAATCCTAATTAGGTTATTAATTAATCATAATTAGGTAATTAATTAATCCTAATTAGGTTATTAATTAGTCATAATTAGGTTATTAATTAATCATAATTAGGTTATTAATTAATCATAATTAGCTAATTAATGAATCATAATTAGGTAATTAATGAAACATAATAGGTTAATTAATTAATCATAATTAGGTAATTAATTAATCATAATTAGGTAATTAATGAAACATAATTAGGTAATTAATTAATCATAATTAGGTAATTAAATAATCATAATTAGGTAATTAAATAATCGTAATTAGGTTATTAATCAATCATTACTTGCTAATTAATCAATCATCACTTGCTAATTAATCAATCATCACTTTCTAATTAATTAATCCTAATTAGTTAATTAATTAATCATAATTAGTTAATTAAGTAATCATAATTAGCTAATTAATTAATCATAATTAGTTAATTAATTAAGCATAATTAGTTAATTAAGTAATCATAATTAGGTAATTAATTAATCATAATTAGTTAATTAATTAATCATAATTAGTTAATTAATTAATCATTAGTAGTTAATTAATTAATCATAATTAGGTTATTAATTAATCCTAATTAGGTTATTAATTAATCATAATTAGTTAATTAATTAATCATAATTAGGTTATTAATTAATCATAATTAGGTTATTAATTAATCATAATTAGGTTATTAATTAATCATAATTAGGTAATTAATTAATCATAATTAGGTTATTAATTAATCCTAATTAGGTTATTAATTAATCATAATTAGGTTATTAATTAATCCTAATTAGGTAATTAATAAATCATAATTAGGTAATTAATGAAACATAATAGGTTATTAATTAATCATAATTAGCTAATTAATTAATCATAATTAGGTAATTAATGAAACATAATTAGTTTATTAATTAATCATAATTAGGTAATTAATTAATCATAATTAGGTAATTAAATAATTGTAATTAGGTTATTAATCAATCATTACTTGCTAATTAATCAATCATCACTTGCTAATCAATGTTCTAAAATGCACCGAATCATTTCTCATCCCTCAAAGCATTTTGTATTTTTGAGGCGGGGGTTGAAAAGTGATGGTTTAATAGTGCATCATTGACTTTGGTAAAAATGGGGACTGTCCACATTTAATGAAACTGAATTGGGGGGTTAATATGGATGTAGGAAGCTGTGGTGGTGTGACATTTCATTTTTTTGAAAAACTACTTCTATAGGAGTTACCGAAGTTGGTTGAATGGGTGGAAGGGGTGACCCTGGGGGTTGATGTTTCCTTGTCATCCCCATTATCCTTCAAAATGGATTGGAATCTTTCTATTGGGTACTTACACTATTTGTATCATTCTTACGTTAAGGGGTATTTCAGTGAACATGAGATTAGTAGTTTTTCTTGCAAAATGATGATTTTATATGTTCATGGTAATGTGCATATTCAAAGGAATGAGGTTTTACTTCCCTATAAAGTAAACAAATTGTTTGAAGTGTTTGACATTAATCCATGGAAGACATAAGGCTATGTGAAACTTATGGTGGATTATCTCCAGCCTGAAAATTTTGAAGAAACATGCACATCTAGTGGGGAACTAACACATTTCATCTAAAGGTTTTTCATAACATTGCACATTTCTAGAATCTCTCTTCCTGATGGTATAATACCTCCCTTCTCATCACACCTTACCAAGAAAAATTATCTAGAGCTTTTGAGGTTGATTTATACTCAGGGGCATGACAAAATTGAAAAGATGTTTCTATTGTTACTAGACACATAGGGCAATCATCTAATGGTTAAAATGAATCACGTACTCTATCAGTTACTGTAAAACTTTGTACATGTAATTATTTTTATCATTTCACCATTTTTAATCATATTTGTTGTACTTGTAAATAGGGTAATTTTTGGAAAATGTACCACGATTTCACGTGACATTTTTTGTCGAACGATCAACATTACATGAGTAGCTTTAAACAAACAACACCAACTCAAAAAAAGGAATGTACCTGTATAAGAAACCAAAACCATTTGAACTATTAAATGAAAATGTCATCAGTTTTTTATAATGAAAGATGAACTTACAGTGACTACAAAACAAAAACGAGGAAACTCTGAACGTCTTCACCCCAACACCCCAACACGGGAGACAACAACTAACCCAATGTGTTTATGATTCTTTCAAAATTATATGATAAATTACATATATTACATGATAAAAGTCATAACTTACATGAAATTAATGTTTTATTGTTTGCACATTCAGATGGAGCAGCCACTTTTATCTTGCCAGGAGACGCACGTGTCGCGCGATGTGTTGGCGCGACGACCTGTTAGACATCTTCATGTTCGGAGAGCGCACCGTTTCCATCATGAGGCACCGCCGACAGCTATTTGTCCATACCTTAGACGTGCAGGCTTTTATGGAGTCGCTATGTGTGACTTCAAGACCATCGGCCATCATTTGATAGCTGCATTGGTTGAGAGATGGCGGCCAGAGACACACACATTTCATCTCCCAGAGGGGGAGATGACTATTACATTAGAGGACGTCGCTTACATGCTGGGGTTACCTATCCATGGAGATGCAGTTACGGGGGCCAGTACCGGCGATTGGGTTGCAGTCATACAGAGGCTGCTAGGCATTGACGTCATCGGCGCACGGGGTGTCCTCCAGGGTTCGCGCTTGCGAATGAGGTGGCTCGATCAGCATTTCGACGTCATTCCAGATGATGCAGACGAGGAGACGCTTCTTCAGCACACACGTGCATACATTTTGCGGCTGCTCAGAGGCATGTTGTGCGTCGACTACTCCACCGCTTTGGTACACATGATGTACCTCCCATTACTTGAGGATCTGGATCAGACTGCTACATACAGTTGGGGATCCACTGTATTAGCACATCTGTACAGATCTCTCTACACCAGTTGTCAGGCCGATTCACATCAGATTGCAGGTTGCATGGTGTTAGTACAGATGTGGGCCTGGGAGCGTTTTCCACGCATCGCTCCTCGAGTTGTCGCACCGCTTGCACCGGAGCTACTTCAGGACTGTCCTCGGGGACGATGGTATGTCTACGTCATTACTTTCGGTTATTTAGTACTTTTGTTATTGTTTTTTATAAACTTACCGTAGGTTACTCTTTTTTCACCAGGTGGAGTCAGTCTCAGAAGTTTGCACATACTCCGAGACATAGTGTGCACAGCTTCAGACAGATATTTGATGCTATAGTGCCGGCTGATGTAAGTTAAACAGTACTTTTTTGTAGGAAAATTTGTTTTGTTATCACTATTTTAAGTTATTTCAATATAATCTCAGTAAAATTATCATGCTACTATATGACTTATTTTTTGAGTTTACATTTCAGGTTTCATGGACTCCTTATACAGGTTATGTCTACGCATCACTTCCACTATACTGCAAATCTTTGGCTGGAGATCGTGCTGCAGTAGTACCACTCATTCACTTCCACATCATTGAGTGGCACCAGCCAGACCAGGTCATGCGCCAGTTCAGTTTTATACAACATATCCCCTTGGCACCACGACAGTCTACCGAGTTACATTCGATTGTGCTTATAGGTAGACAGACGACAGACTGGCGGCGACATCATGCATCTTATATCCAGCTTTGGGACAGGCATGCCTGATTCAATATCTTTCCACAGGGATATATCACATCACACTCTCATTTATCTGATCAGGGGGATTATGCACACTGGTATCGACGACATACCATCATGTACCTTACACGTCAGGGGGATTGGCATTCAGCGATTGGTATGTTTACTAAGATTTATTAATTTTTTTAACTCATTTTTGATATTAATTTGATTGTCATTTCATTTGCAGGCAGACGCCATTGGTCAGCTTGCACATTCCACGCAGCCTCAGGAGCATGCATATATTCTGCGGGAGGCAGTTCATCGGGATGTGGTGGCTCTATTGGATCATCTCCGGTTGATACGTGACAGTTTTTTTGATGAGGAGCCACATATATATCCTGATCCATATCTTCAGGCAGAAGCACCTGAGGATGACGATGTCCCTGCTATGCCTGCTGAGGAGGATGCACCGCCACCGCCGCCGCCAGCTGGACGACAGAGACGAGCACATCCGGGGGGGCAGAGGCGACCACATCGACATCCGAGAGCGGCTCCTGCAGATGTCGTCGCACCACAGACAGACGATCTCGCCCAGCCGACTGATGATTTTGCACAGCAGGGAGACATTTATATACCACATATGGCGTCTCCGCAGACTACTATGGACTTCGATCTGGGTGCAGTCACACAGCTTATGGCGGCCCCCTCTCCTCCCGACGAGGCCTTCTTTAGTACCCCATTTCTACCATTTATAGGAGCTTCAGAGCCATATGTCACCCCATATGGTTTTGGGGCATCCTCACATGATTTTGGGGCGTCCTCACATGATTTTGGTCAGTCCTCTACACAGCATCATGAGGAGGCACCAGAAGCACCGGAAGAGGAGGAACCTGCAGAGAGGACACCAGAGCGACATGGACGTCGGACGCGGAGAGGACGTGACATTCAGACACCGCGTTGTGGTACCGGGGGGCATCGTCGTTGATTTTTTTGGATGTAATGTTGTATATATTAAAAAACTTATTCACTATGATAAGTAACTGTTGTTTAAGTCAAATAACAAGAAAATCAAAAATCTATTAAATACAAACTTATTTCAATTAACTATTAAATTATAAAGTACAGGTACAATATAAACAAAATTTGTCACAGCGAGTTAACCATTAATAATTAATAATTATAATGACAAATAATAATTAATAATTATATTACTAACTAATTAATTATTGTATATAAAATAATAATATTTTATAGACGTTTAAAGTCACATAGTTGAAACATTTTTAAGTTACAACTAGGTGGTTTTGAAAGCCTATAAAATATTTTCTATCGACATTTTTTACGTAATTTTTTTATTTTCATCTATTCAGTATATTTTTAATCCATGTTTCAAGTTTCATTCATATTGGTCATATGGATTATGTTTTATAGACGTTTAAAGTCACATAGTTGAAACATTTTTAAGTTACAACTAGGTGGTTTTGAAAGCCTATAAAATATTTTCTATCAACATTTTTTACGTAATTTTTTTATTTTCATCTATTCAGTATATTTTTAATCTAAGTTTCAAGTTTCATTCATATTGGTCATATGGATTATGTTTTATAGACGTTTAAAGTCACATAGTTGAAACATTTTTAAGTTACAACTAGGTGGTTTTGAAAGCTTATAAAATATTTTCTATCGACATTTTTTACGTATTTTTTTTATTTTCATCTATTTAGTATATGTTTAATCCATATTTAAAGTTTCATTCATATTGGTCATATGGATTAAGTTTTATAGACGTTGAAAGTCACATAGTTGAAACATTTTTAAGTTACAACTAGGTGGTTTTGAAAGCCTATAAAATATTTTCTATCGACATTTTTTACGTAATTTTTTTATTTTCATCTATTAAGTATATTTTTAATCCAAGTTTTAAGTTTCATTCATATTGGTCATATGAATTATGTTTTATAGACGTTCAAAGTCACATAGTTGAAACATTTTTAAGTTACAACTAGGTGGTTTTAAAAGCCTATAAAATATTTTCTATCGACATTTTTTACGTAATTTTTTTATTTTTATCTATTTAGTATATTTTTAATACATGTTTTAAGTTTCATTCATATTGGTCATTTAGATTATATTTTATAGGCTTTCAAAGTCACATACTTGAAACATTTTTAAGTTTCAAGTAGGTGGTATTGAAAGACTATATGTTTAACAATATTTCAATTTTTTTTATAAATAGTTACTTATAACTATGTAAATATATACATGTACAAATATATAATTATACATATACAAGTATAACTATAATTACAATATAATTCTAAATATAATTATAAATATAATTCTACAGACACACATACACACACACACACATATATATATTTATATATGAATATTAAATATATTTATAAATAAATTTTAAATATATATGTAACAATATTTTCATAATTATATATTTTAAATATATTCATATTCATATAATTATAAATATTTATATTTAAAGATTAGTTTATAATTATATAATTACAAATATATTTTTTATTTAAAAAATATATATAAATAGATTTATATTTATAAATATTTATTTTTAATTATATATATACATAATTATATTTATACACACACATATAATTATATATATACATAAATATAATTTCATAATTATATAATTATAAATATAATAATAATTAATTTAGAATTTTTAAATACATATTTATAAGATTATTTTTAAAATTTTATTTATTTATTTTGAAATTATTTATTAAAAAGAGATGAGGTGGAAAAAAACTAAAACAAAAAAAAAAAAAGAAAACAAAATTTTATTTATTTATTTTTAAATTATTTATTAAAAAGAGATGAGGTGAAAAACAATTTAAAAAAAAAGAAAGAAAACAAAACCAGAAAAAAAAATTAAAAGGGTGGCAAAGCGCCACTTGAAGTGGCGCTAGCCACCCGAGTTGTTGAGCGCCACTTGAAGTGGCGCTCAATAAACCATTTTTCCTAATTAATCTAAACCTAGACCCATTTTAATAAAAAAAAAACCTATCCGCCTAAAAATCCAACATTTTAATGCATCAAAATCAGCATTAATTTTCACTTGAAACTTTTCAACGGTAATAAATATCGAGTTACAGAATGACGTAGCCGGATTGATTCATGTATCCATTCTTCACATAAAATATTTCTTCATGTAGCCAAATTACATAACCATTTTGCTCATGTAGTCGAAATTCACACAGTCAACTGAATCACGTAGCTAATTGGAATCATGTAGGTGAATATGCCACAAATCCAATTCATGTAGTCAAATTCTTGATGTGGTCGATGTTGTGATGTATGCAATTTTCATGTAGCTGATTTAGCGATGTAGCCGATTCACATAGGCGATTATGTCACATAGCCGATTGACGTTGTCAGTTGCTTGACGTAGCCAAATCTTCGCATAGCCAAAGTCCTCACATAGCTGATTTTCCAGACAGAAAAATTTCAGAAAAATTTACATAATTGAAGTTTTGCAGAAGAATTAACTTAAATAAGATAAAAACATGATAAACACACTTAAAAAAAAATCATTAGAAATATATGAAGGGTGTTTGAGATCACTAAAACATAAAGCACGCGATACATGTTGGAACAACATTAGCAGTCCAACAATCTCTCACCTTTTGATGATCACAAAACTCATTAAACATTAAACATGAATTTTTAAAATATTTAGGTTTTTTTGTAGAAAACTAAATAATGTATAATACTTTTAAAATTTTGTGTTTATCATCCCTTCTTCCCCTTTGTCTGTCTACTACCCCTGACATTTAAAAGGGTAAGGAGAGGAGAAATACATTTAATGTAGCACCTTGAGTGATGAACAATTAAAAGATAATGATGGAACTGGATTTGAATAAGACAGGACTGAAATCCATAAAATTACAACAAACATTCAAGAAAAAGAAAAACATTAAATGAAAATAATCACTTCAAAAGGATAAATGGATTTGTATTAATCATGAACATTTGTACAAACATACAAATACTCAACCCAAACAAAAATACATAATATTACATATATTGCTACAGTTCCCCAAAATTTGGGTCGGGGGCCTTCCACCCCCGAACCCCCAGAGTAGTGGCACATTGCCCATGCAACCCTCAACAACCTCACCACAGAGGTCAAACTGCAAAGTTGCAGTCTGGTGTGCAGTCTGGTGTGCAGTCTGACTCGTTATCATTTGGCCCAACTTCATCCAAACGGATCAGACTACTCCATTTTTGACATAGGAAAACCATTGAGAGGATACAGACACAACAGTAGCAGGATGAGGATTAGATGGAGTTGTAGGGGGGTTTTGAATAGAGTTTGACTTAAATTTTGTTTGCAAACACTTTCCATATGATCAGCCTCCCTTCCAAAGAAGTTAAATTTTGATCCACATAGACTGGCTGCTCTACAATCAGTTGAGCAACTTCATGAACAAAACTGGAGGGTGCTTGAGAAACAGGAGCACTAGAAGCTGTTGGCACAGGGGAAACTGGCCTGAGAGGTCTGTACAAAAAAGGTTCCTTACCCTTTCCACTGGAAGGTACTACAGGGGATTCCTTAGAGCCTGAGGAACTTGAATCCTCTTTAAAAGAGTATGCATAGAGATTTACAACCCCTTTATAAATATTATCCAGCATAGTGAATTTTTTTTGGTGGTTTCTACTGATTAGAATAATAGAGGATGAAACCACATGTATGATTTTCTTGGAGACCTCCAAGGTTTCATCCGCCTTAGCATCAATAGAGGGAAAAAATTACTCAAGATATCCATCTATTTCATTTAGGGAAACATCTTTCCCAAGACCTAGTCTATGAAAAACCTTTCTGGTTTCTTAAAACTCAGTTAACAAATCATTTTTAAATTCTTTCATAAGCACAGGATTGAACATATCACATTAGAGTGACTTGATGTGTTATGATATTGAATTCAGACATGAAGAGAGTTGGTCAAATTGATTATGGAAATCTATAACTACTAAAGGTTTTGAACCAGGTGTGAAACTTGGATGAAACCTGTTAAGGAATTCAAATTGACTCACAACCACACTTTTTAGAGTGTGCAGGCTCTGCCTCATGTCCATCTTGAAACTTTGAATCTCATCAAGTGCATCTATTGAAAGATCCGATTGAACCATTGGCAGGTTCTGAATCATTTCCCATTGAGATTCCACAAGCACTCCAAGTTCATTTATCTCAGACTTGGCATCACAGATTCCTCTAATCCAATTCACTTGGGCCCTCGCAGCCTCAATTTCCTTAACATTTACATTAGATGAGGAAGGTTGCACCACTTGGATTTTCTTGAACAAGTTGGTTTGGGAAATCATCATCCCAACCAACTTATCAAAATTAGCTTTAGAAATTGAACCATTATTCAGTTGTATAATATCATCTTTAGAATATATCAACTCTTTTTAAAACATCATAACCCCTTTTGAGATTATCAAACTCTTTCATAACAGCAGAGGCAAAAGTTGACATGTGTTTCTCAACATTTGATCCTTAAGGACTTTTTTCTCACAGAGGGTGAATCTTCTTGCACATGGGAAGGAGATAGAATATGCTTTGGGGAATCTGAAATAACACTATCATCCTTCATATCCATACTCCCAGTTCCATCACTATCAATAGTAGGCAATCTAGAGATTGGATCAATTACTATGTGCTTAACCTCAGGTTCCACTAAGATTCCAACAGTAGACACACTAGGCACACTCACAACTGACCTTTCCTCTTGGGCTTCAACAACTATCTCAACAGTTGGAGGTAGTATCCCAGTTATAACCAAATGTCTTCAAAAGAACTACTGAAAGAGTGTTTCTCTTGTGGCACTTAACAACTTCTCCTTCATTTAAGTTCACTTCTTTCTTCTTTAAGACCAAATAAATAATCCTTCCATAAGGGTAATAAGTCAACTCCCATTTACCCTGGCAGTAGTGGTGCATGGACCTCATCATGTACCGTGAGAGATTCAACTTGACATTATAGACCAGGACATACAAAAGATACATGTCTTGAAATAATACCTTTTCCATCGCCCCTGCTCTACGAGAAATGCTAGTCTGAATAAACTTGCACGACACCTGTCACTCTGCTTCTAAGTCCTTCACAACCTTCTTCTCAAATGACAAGGACCCAAAAAAAATCTTGAAGACTTCAGTGGGTTCTATAGAGCTTGCTCTAACTAAAGTCTGACTAAAACTGCACTCACCTTCATGAGGACAATGCACAATATCTGCCATCTCTATAAAAGAAACTAGCAAAGATTTTCCATTCACATTTGAATAAAGCACATCCTCTATTTCTCCGAACCGAAACTCAACATTTCTCATAAACTCATCAACCCCATTTTCAAACAGAAATCCTGATTTTATTTGTCAAACACAAATTCACACCCTTGGAATCGAAAAACCTTCTTTAACAACATCTCTGTTCCTTTCAACCAAACCATGTCGACAACCTTTCCTGCAAGCATTAGGCGCGATGCATCACCTTCCTTTCCTTTCTTAGAAGATCCGAAACCGACGTCATCTCCCCGCTTAGACTTTCCCATCTCAGAGAGGTTGGTAGAAGGTTGAGAGAATCAAAGGTGATGGTTTAGCTTCATAGATGAAGGGACGTAGGTAAATGAGAAAAGTATCGAGGGTTGATTTATATGATTAGGTCATGTACCCGATTTGATAGAGGGTTATGTTGCCGATTTAGGTTTTAGGGTTAGGCCCGACTTAAAATAATAGATAAAATAAAATAATAGAACAAAATATTTTCCTTTTTAAAAGGAAGTGAAATTTATTTTTTAAAATGAATTAGACACAAATAAATACAAAAGGTAGAGTAAATTCATTTAACTTCCATAATACATTAAAATAATGAGAAATTAACAATAAATACAAAAAATTGAAATATAATTAAAATAAAAAAATAAAAAAAATTAAAATCATTTAAATTCAAATAACTCCAATTCTCTCTTAATAAAATAAGAACATTCACAAACAAGTGGCTTAGTAAAAATATCATCTAATTGGTTCTCATTAGAGATAAATTCAAGATATATATCTTCTTTTTTTTCATGATCTCTCAAGAAATGATGCCTTAAACCTATATGATCTGTTCTCAAATGATTTATTGGATTATTGGAAATGTTGATAACACTGGTGTTATCACATTTGATTGAAACTTGATTATAATTGAATCCAAAATCCAACAAGGTGTGTTTCATCAATAACAATTGTGCACAATAACTACCAGCAATTACGTATCATGCTTCAGTAGTAGATAATGAAACTGATTGTTGTTTCTTATTAGACCATAATACCAAAGATTTACCTAGAAAACAGAAAGTTTTTGAGGTGCTCTTCCTATCTAGTTTACAACCACTAAAGTTGGCATCTGAATATGAAGTCAAATTAAAGTAAGAGATTTTTGAAAAAAGTAAAGAAATAGAGACTGTTCTTTTCAAATACCTTAAAATTCTTTTGGTATTTTTAGATGAGATTGTTTGGGATATTCTTAAAATCTAGAATATAAGCATACCACAAACATAATTTCTGGTCTACTAGTAGTCAAATACAGTAGATTCCCAATTATTCCTCTGTATAACTTGTTGTCAACTAGTTTCTCGACTTCATCCAAATCAAGTTTTTCATTAGAACTATTAGGGGTTTCATGTACTTTTCCATTTTTAGTAAGTCAAGTATGTATTTTCTTTGATTTAGCGCATTCCCAAAATCTTTTTGATAAATTTGAAAACCAATAAATAAATTTATCACACCCATCATGCTTATTTCAAATTATTTTTACGTGAGTTTTGAAAAACCATTACACAATTTTTTGTTTGTAGAACCAAAAATCACATCATCAACATATATTTGTATTAGAAAAATATCCGAAGATGAAGTTTTCTTAAAGAGTAGGATTTTCCGCTCATAATGAAAATCCATTTGATAAAAGAAAAGAACTCAAATGCTCATACCAAGCTCTTGGTACTTGTTTAAGGCTATAAAGAGCTTTGGTAAGTTTGAAAATAGAATTTGGAGAGTGGATTTTCAAAACTCGGAGGTTGTTTAAGATAAACTTCCTCCATAAGAAAATCATTTAGAAATGCATATTTGATGTCCATATTATGTAATTTGAATTCCATATGAGATGCATAGGCTAAGAGAATTCTAATGGATTCTAATCTGCCTATGGGTGCAAAGACTTCTTCATATTCTATCCCTTCCTCTTGGTTGTACCATTTATCCACTAATCTATCCCAATTCCTTATGATCACACCATTATTATCCTTTTTATTTCTAAAAACCCATTTAGTTCCAATAACAAGATAGTCATAGGGTCTATCAACTAATTCCCTTATCTTGTTTCTCTTGAACGAGTTTAACTCTTCTTGCATATCTAAAACCCAACTTTCATCAGCCAATGCTTCTTCTAAGGGTTTAGGTTCTAGTTGAGATAAAATGGAAGAAAATTCTACAAGGTTTCCTACACTTATTTTAGTCCCAATACCTTCATCTAAGCTTCTTATAACTGTGTCTAAGAGGTGATTTTTTAGGGTTTTAGGCTCTTTAGGCAGCACACTTTCTGGTTTACTAGTATCTACCCTTTCCAGATTGGGTTCACCTGAATCAAGTTTCAAATCATCATCCTTTCTATTTTAAAAAAGAGGTTCAGGTATCATGTTTTCAAAAGAATCACTTAACTCATCAACTTGATTCATTTTATGATCAAACAATTTACTTTCAACAAATTTCACATGAGTTGATTCTTCAACAATCTCTGACCTTTTTTTAAAAAACTCTATAATCCATTAGAATAATCAAGAAATATTCCTTCATCATCCTTTGGATAAAACTTACCAAGATTTTCCTTGGTGTTTAGAATATAAACTTTGCATCCAAACACTTTTAAGTATCCAACTTTTGGTTTTATATTATTCTAACTCATAGGGTGTTTTCTTCAAAATATGCCTAATTAAGACTCTGTTAATGATACAACATGCTGTATTTACAGCTTCAACCTAAAAGTGAGTGGACATGTTATATTCACACAATATAGTCCTAGAAATTTCTTATAAGGTCCTATTCATTCTTTTAACAACACCATTTTGTTGAGGTGTGATGTGGCAAAAAAAAGTATGTTTGATATTATGTTTTGAACAATAATAATTGAACTCATGGTTTTCAAATTCTCCCCCATGGTCACTTATCAAAACAATAATTTTGGCATCTTTCTCTTCTTGAACCAATTTACAGAAACTTATAAAAACAATACAAGCTTCATTCTTAACACTAAAAACGAAACCCCAAGTAAATCTAGAAAAATCGCTAACTAACACATAGACAAAAGATTTTCCCCTTAGGCCTGTTGTTCTAGACGGTCCAAATAAATCCATGTGGATAAGTTTTAGAGGTTTAGATATAGAAATCTTTTTAATTGATTTAAAAGACGACTTGTGTTTCTTACCCATTTGGAATGCATCACATAGTTTCTCTTTACTCAATTTAAGTTGAGGTAAATCTAAAACTAAATTTTTATTAGACAATTTTTTCAAACAATAAACATTACAATGTCCATGTATTCTTTTCCAAATCCAAGATTCATTTGTTTCAACATTTAAACAGTTCACCATATATCTACCCAAATAATTAAGATCTAAAGTATATACATTCTCAGTTCTAGATACCTTAAACTTAAGGAGTTTATCTTTAAAAACATAAGTCATTATTTAAAAAATCTAAAAAATAACTTTCATAAAAAAGTTGAGAGATACTTATCTGGTTATGTTTCAGTCCTTCAACATAGAGAACTTTATTTATGAGAATTGAGTTTGGATATCCAACTGATCCATCTCTTATAATTTTTCCCTTAGCATTCTCACCAAATGTGACACAACCTCTATCAATTTTGGATAAAGAATGAAAATTTGAGAAATCTATACTCATATGGCTTGAGAATCCACTATCCATATACCAATTTTCATTGATTCTCTTGCAGTTTTTCCCTAAAAAAAAATTAAACAAGAAATTGTTTTGGTACCCATATTCTCTTAGGTCTTGAAATGTTATCAACCAAAGATTTGAGAATCCAAATCTTCTTGTGCTATCCATAAATTCTAGTACTGAATTTAGATAGTTTTCTTGAAATAAAAGCATGTTTAACACCACAAAACTGAGGGTTTCTTAGAAAATACCCATTAGATTAACGTTTAGGTTCTCTACAATGAAAACAAATAACTTTAGATAAGTTATTGTTCTTTGAACTTAGCATAAAATAATTTTTGTACAACTTTAGGTTTTCACCTTGGCTTCCTATTCTAAACTTATCTTTCTGGGCTCTATTATTACTGATGATTTGGTTTAGGTAATTTTATCTTCCTGTAAAAACACTAGCTGCATCTTTAAAGTCTTGAACTTCTTTTTGAAAGCTTTCAATTTTTTTACTATGTTTAGCACAAGAGGAAACAAAATTTTTTAGTTTAAATTTTAGGTCTGAAATTTGTTTGTTTAAGTCAACTTTTTCACTTACAACAACATTATAAGAATTTTTGAGGGATTTATTTTTCTTCTCATATGTATCATCACTAGAATCCTCAGAAGTGCTCCATGTGTCCTTCACAACTCTTTATCTTCTTCTTAAACCCTGGCTTCCATTTATGCTTCTTGTCAGATTTCCTTTTATCTTGAGATTGGTTAAAATCTAGGTTGATATGCCCAAGATTTTTGGACTCATAACACTTGACTTCTTTAGAGATTCCATCATACTTTTTGTACTTGTTGAAGTATTCCTTGAAACCACTTCTCTTATTTTAGAACTTCTTGAACTTCTTGGAAAAATGAGAAAGATTACTATCAGAATTAGAACTATTTGAAGTATCTTCATCATATGATTCAAC
The DNA here is from genome assembly GCA_963277665.1 of Viscum album. Classification (NCBI taxonomy): domain Eukaryota; kingdom Viridiplantae; phylum Streptophyta; class Magnoliopsida; order Santalales; family Viscaceae; genus Viscum; species Viscum album. The sequence goes on along the minus strand of OY728129.1, from coordinate 1,810,368,414 downwards.
AATCTATATACCTTTGCTTTTCTAACCATCCTTTGAAGTAGAGACTTTAAAAGCAATATTTTCCTTTTTAACCAATCTATGCTCACTAGCTTTAGCTTCTCTTTTTTGCTTCATACATAATGAGTGTTCAAATGAGATTTTTTATTTTTAAATCTTTCACATCAGTGGATTGCCTAATGGAAGATAAAATTCCACTCCACATTGATGGTAACACTCAAAGAAATTTTATATCTTGATCTAGTTCAAAAATTGGTGCCCCTAGAGAAGAAACATTATTCACAATCTCTGTCAACCGTCCATTCATTTGTGTTATGGTTTCTCCATCAACCATTCTGAATGTCTCAAACTTCAACTTAGTAGTGTTGTATCAGAGCTGACTTACATTATCAATACCTTCTTACACCACCGATGTAGTAGTTTATATCTCATGTGCTGTAGCACATTGTGAGACTCTGTTGAGCTCATCTGGACTGTCATGACCCCTCCCACCAAAGATGATGCAATGAAGGGAGAGAGATAATGACCCCTGAGTCCCACCCCCAGTAGGCCCCGAGTAGCGACTAGCACCGAGGGTATAAAAATCTCACAATATGGGAGGCATTACCCTTTATAAATTAACAGGATCAGGAGATAAGATAAACAAACGCCAAATAAATCCAAAAAATTATATAAAGATAAACCAAAAACCATCCCATAATGCGTGAACAAAATAAAAGTGATACATATAAAAGCCTCTAAAGTAAATACCAAAAAGACAGGTCTACGACAACAACTCCAACCCAGTTAGTAATGTCCATCTCAGTCCCCAAAGTCCTCTTGGAAACCTGAAAATAGTTTATATATGTAGGGTGAGCCTAACAAGTATACAAAGTTGGAATATAACCAAGGCCTCAAGTGTGCATGTGAAAAGATCATACTAATGCGCTAGTGAACAAACAATAGAACCAACAAGCACCTACATGGGTAATCTAACCAAAACCCAACCTCACCATGGCTCACTCACCAAATCATGTATCCAATATAATAATATAATATCGATATCATAACAAAGAAAGGCACCCCACTGTATCTTCCCCACTGATTTTCCATTCTCATGCCCCAACGTCGAACGTCCTATGCTCCCATCCCTTCCACACATATCACATCACATTCCGCCCACACACACCTAGGACAAACATCACATCATATCCCACCTGCACACACCTAGGCCACATATCACATCACATCACATCCCGAAGACACCTGAGACCACACATCAAAACTCATCCTAAAGATACCTAGGACCACACATCATAGATCATCTCGAAGACACTTGGGCCACATATCACATCTCACCCAAATACACCCGAGCCACACGTCACTCTTGAAGGAAGAGCGGGGGAGAGGGGTAGCCAACCATCTGTATTACTACCATTCTGGATGTTGGGGAAAACACCCAGAACCCAGAACCTCTATGTATTGGTAAGGTTATCCAACTCAGGTGGGGCACATATAAAATAACATAAACATACATGATATAGAGATAACACACAATACCCAACCTAAGGGTTCACATAAACAACACTAGCGCACACCACATCACCACCACGTACCATTTGTCAACTGTTGCAACTGATGCCACCACTATATGTAACACACCACACAATCACCACAAAAGCCACACAACAGTTTCCACTTTCAGCTTACAAGTTCCACCATTTTTATTCATTAGAATTTTCATTTCACATTACACCACTCATTCAATTAATTCAATTAAATTTAAGCCATCAATCACATGTCAATTTCCACCCCATTGTATTCAATTTCCAACTCATTCATTCATTTATTTTATTCAGCATCATAATTTATTCCATTAGTACCCAAGAAACTAACACAACCACACTACACAAATATCGCCACAACACCACACATTCACCATCGTCATTGCATTACATCGCCCAAGCCATCTCACAACACAACAAACACACATCTCATTCATCACACAACCATAACCGCCACGTACCACAACCACTGCGCCACAACGCACAACTTCCCACATCACATCCATGCTAACCAACCATCACATCACTTCCCCACACACCGTACAACCTAGTCAGTCACTAACATCGCCGCACAACAACCACAAGCCACACAAAGCATCACAACAAGCACAACCATACATACAACACACATTTTGACATTCATTCATTCACGGGATTTATCACATTACTTCTTTACATTAGCATGGGTATTATCACACAAATCAGATATCCAAGGGCAACCAATCATTATCCAAATATACGTTCTTTAACCTTTAATTTAGGTACGACAACACAACAACACAACAAGGGTCATCATAGCATAATAACTATAACACAAGTAGGGCTCCCAACAACTGTTATTTTCAGAATTGGAAACATGCATGCATAAATACATCAATAACATATAAAAAAAATCAAAAATCATGCGATAACTCTCTATACCCATCAATTTTCAACATGCCAATTAATTATATGATTATGAAGACTCTTACTATCCACCCAAGGGTAAGAAAAAGCATGCAATTCCCACACATAGGACATAAAAAAGGTGAGAACGAGGATCCCCTACCCCAAAGAAGCTTTCTAATCTTGTTGTGCATTGTATGATGAAAAAGAACGCTCGCAAACAAAAAATGCATTATGAGAAACTGCGGATCAACCTATACCGCACCTAAAGATCGTCAAAACGCATCCTAAACACATAACCCAAACCAAACCGTACCATCACAATGAAATCTGAAGAAGAACAGAAAGTAAATAGATGAGAATGAGGATAGAAATCACTATGGATTGATGGAAGGAAGCTAAGGATCGAAGATGAGAAGCCATGGATCAATCCCTATTGAAGGAATCCTAAGATGCCTCAAGAGAGCATCGTCGCCCAACATTTAAAGACGCACTGAACAAGGGAATTACATGACGTGTAATCCCCTTTCACGTCGTGTAATCCTCAGGGTTCAGTTTCACCAAAAAACGTGTTGATTTTTTATTATTTAACCCCTAAAATGTACACATTGTGAACCATCCCTATACAAGCCATGAAACACTTTTACATGTTATGAACACTTTACATGTTATGCACACTTTACATGACATGTATTCCCTCTATTTCTATCTTTTTAATAGCCAACACCTCTAGACCCGCTCTAGGCCTCCTCCAAGCAACTCAAAAAGCCAAAACTGGCACAGTAACAAACTGGTAAGACACATACCATTACATTAGATACCTCTTAAATGATTCTTTCCTTTGAGAATCCAAAACCAAGTCCAGAAGAGGATTCCGAACAACCACCCTGCAAGATACCTCTCAAGGATCACATCACACCTTAAACACTACCACCATCTAAATATGCCAAAATAAACAGCCACTGAACACTGCATAGCCGCACCACCACCTCTCATCAGGCACAACAACACATCATCTGGTACCATCCACAACCACCACATTTTCCACACAACCACTACACAACCATCTAACCTCCACACAACCCAAACCAACAAGCGACACTACCCCCAAACATATGAATCAGAGAATCTCATTCTCCATATCAAGATACTATCCGCTCTAAGTGGCACTGACTCGCTCACACAGGTTTAATTGGATCACACTTAGTGCATCTCAATTAGGAATCAAGTCCTCCCCTTTCCATATGTTGGAACTATATCACACATCACAACATCAAGGGAAACAACACATCTCATAACATATCAAGATCCAAACATCACATCAAAAGGAAAAAAAACAAGAAAAACTCAAAATATCTCTGGGTACTGAGCGCACATCTGTGCCTCTCACTCCCAAGTATTCTCCTCTAGGCCACCATGTTTCCATAACACATAGACCAAGGGAATGTTCCATTTACACAACACCTTCTCTCAATGATCTTGGATCTCTACTGGATGCTCCACGAACGTCACATCATCCTCAATATCCAACTCTCCCCAATCAATGACATGAGAGTTATCATGAAGTTACCAATGAAGTTGAGATACGTGGAAGGCGTCGTAGATCCGTTCTAGCTACGGTGGAAACACCAAACGATATGCCACCTTGCCAACATGCCCCGACATCTCAAAGGTCCCAAAAAACCTGGGAGAAAGCTTAATCCCTCTTCCAAACCTCTGTTTCCCACGCTGAGGGGAGACTCTCAAGAAAACATGGTCTCCAACCTTGAAATCCATGAGGCTCCACCTATAATCAGCACGTGCCTTTTGATGGTCTTGTGCTACCCTCATCCACTCATGAACCAACCAGATCTTCTTGGTTGTACTTTGCACTACATTAGGGCCAAGAAATACTGACTCTCTAACCTACGTCCAGCACAACGGAGAACAAAATGGCCACCCATACAATGCCTCAAAAAGATCCATACCAATATACGAGTGATGGCTATTGTTGTATGCAAACTCAAAAAAAGGTAGGTGTCATATCTAAGATCCACCAAAGTCCAAGATGCATGCCCGCAATATATCCTCAAACGTTTAGATGATCCTCTTGGTCTTCCCATATATCTAAGGGTGGAACGCAGTGATAAAGCGTAACTGGGAACCAAAATCATACTGTAATCCCCTCCAGACTCGCAAGGTAAAAAGAGGATCCTGATCAGAGATGATAGTTCTTGTTACCCCATGAAGCCTAACCACATCATTTACGTACTGCCTCACCAGAACATCCACAACACCCAAATTACAGATCTCTAGAAAGTGAGCTAATTTCATCATCCATTCCACTTTCACCCAAACCTCATCACAACCTCCCCGAGCTTGGGGTGACCTTGTAACGAAATCCATCGAGACGTCATCCCATTTCTAATCGGGAACATCCAAGGACTACAACAAATATCTTGGAACACGATGTTCCGCTTTCACCGTTTCATCCTTGACCACCAAAGCTATTCCTTAAGCCTTGATACATCTTTGTCACACTGGGATGTACTGCTAAAGGTGAGTTGTGAAACTCATGGATAAATCTCTCACACATCACTTACGGAACAAACAAACGCCCCTGGAACAACATTCGGTTCTGATCGTCCTCTGCCATCCCTTAGGAGCATCACCATGAACAACATGATCGCACATCACCTTTGCCTCTGAGTCTCCCCAAAAAGACTCCTCCACCTACTGCATCAAAGATAAATCCACGATCATCTCATAAATACAACCTCAGCCACTGCTCTATCCAACGTCAAGATGTATTGCTACAAGCTCCTCCATTCCTTTCCAAACATCCACAGACTCTTGATCCACATCCTCTCAGGACTTCCGACAACTATATTACCCTTACATGGGGTATAATAGATATCAAAATCGAAATCCTGAAGAAACTCCATCCACCTCCGCTGGAATATATTTAGATCCTATTGAGAAAACATATTATAGGCTTTTGTGGTCCGTGAAAACAACCAAGCGCCTGCCAATGAGGTAATTTCACCACAACTTTAGCGCGCACACAACTGCCACAAACTCCAGATCATGGGTGACATAGTTATGCTTGTGGGGTTGTAACTACCTAGAACCATAATAGATTGCTTCCTTCTACTTCATTAACATGCATCCCAAGACCAGAAAGGACGTGCCACAAAAAACCTTAAACAACACACCCTCCTCGGGTAATTGAAGCACCAGAGCACTAACCAACTTCTCCTTTAAGCAACCGAACACTGTATTGTACTGGTCTACCCACACAAAAACTTTGTCCTTCCTGGTCAATGTTGTCAGTGGGGAAACAACTTGAGAGAAATCGGGTACAAATCTCCGATAATGGCCTACAAGACCAAGGAAACTGCGAACCTCTACCACATTTTTGGGTGCTACCTAAGAAACAACTACTTCGACCTTTGATAGGTCCACTTCCACACCTTGAAGAGACTCCACATGTCCAAGGAAACACACCTATCATATCCAGAACTCACACTTGGACAACTTCCCATAAAGATGTTGATGTCGAAGGAGTTGCAAAAAAACTTTGAGATGCTCGATATGATCCTCCTCTAACTTCGAGTAGACCAAGATATCATTAATGAATATAATGTCAAACTGGTCTAGGAACTCATAGAACATGGAGTTTATAAGTCCCATGAACACAATTGATTCATTCGTAACATCAAACAACATAACCAAAAACTCGAAGTTCCCATACCTGTATCTGAAGACAGTTTTCTGGATATCCTCATCCATCACCCTCAATTGGTGATATCCAAATTGCAGATCGATCTTCAAGAACCAACTAGATCCTCTCAACTAGTCAAATAGATCATCGATCCTCGGAAGAGGGTAATGATTCTTGACCATTACCTAATTCAACCTTTGGTAGTCTATACACAACCCCATGCTACTGTCTTTCTTCTTAGCTAACAACACTGGAGCACCCCATAATGGCACACTAGGTCAGATGAAACCCCTATGCATTAGGTCATCCACCTACAACCTCAACTCACGTAATTCCATGGATACCATCCGATAGGGAGCCATCGAAATCAGAGATGCTCCCAGATGTAACTTTATCCTGAACTCGATGCCGCATCAAGGAGGTAGTGTCATAACCTCTAGAAAAACATCTAGGAACTCCTCCATAAACCTGAGAACAATCCCAACCCAAGATTTTACAAACAACTTTGCCAACTATGATAAAAGATCCTCCACTTTCCTACCACCCAACTGATAACCTCTCTTGCCAATGAATGCCACTCACTGGCCCTCCACATCCGAAAACACGACTCTTCTCTAAAAGAAGTCGATGAATGCATGCACGGAATGCAACCAATCCATAGAAAGTATAATATCATATGGTTGTATCCACAATAAGACAAAGTCCCCCACTGACTGATGTTTCCCCATCACTAGTCTACATGCTCGGCACACATCAAACAAGGAATCCTACCCTCCAACTGGTGTAGATAACACAAGGGGAACTGGAAGCCTCTCCACATCTAGTCCCAACATACGAACCAAAGCAGGAGCAACGGAGGAGTGTGAGGATCCTGAATCAAACAAAGCACACATAAGGATAGATGATAAACTTATCGTACCTCGAACAACTCCCGACTCTGCTGGCATTGCTTCCTCTAACGCATGCATCTAACCATGCCTAACATCTTTACCTCTCTGCTGCCGGCCTCCACGGTTGCACTCTGGCCTGGTTCTCTATGGACGGGGACCATCACGACTCCACCCTATGTTAACTACGCCTGATCTCAGCTATTGAACAACAACCTGCGGTCCCTACCACTGGAACTGTCTCGGAGGCAATTGCTGCTGCTAAAAAGGTGCCTAACCGCCCATTTGAAATTGGCCTCCCTAAGAAGCTAGATACTGAGCCTGGCAGTGCCCATATCTCCCAAAGATATGGCATGAAAATAGAAAATCCCAAAAGGTGCTCAAAAACCACCTATCCCCAATGGTTGGGAAGGAAACTACCTCGATCGGTTCCCCGTTGAATGGAACCCTGACTGCCTTAACACCCATGGCCCCCTTCCAGAAGCCCTGCTCCTCGAAACACCCTATTGGACACTCTTATGGGGCTCAACTCACATGGAAATCATCCGATCGATTACCTCAGCCTTTTTATGCACCTCTAAATACTTCGAGAGCGTAAACAATGTGACCACATACATGATCATTGGACGCAAAACCTCCTCCAGACGCTGCCCTCCAGAATCCTCATCTGGAAAAAAATCTGGAGAAAAGTATAGGAGATCCTTAAACCTGATCCCAAGTTCCCACATGCTCAGAATCCCCTGCTGAAGGGAGAGAAGCTCCCCCCTATTGGTTTCCCTCATCATCAATAACAAAAACTCTTCCTGAAACTCCCTCTGAATTTCGGGCCACAACACATCTGCCTCCTTGTGATCACCAAGAAACAATGTCTACCATTGACACACCACTCCCTGCATTTGACTAACTTCTAACGACACTCAAAACTCATCTTGTGCTTGGATCAGACCAAAAGTGATATCAATCTCGTCTATCCAGTGCCCCATCTCCAAATCTGAGACACTTCCCTCATACTTAGCCAAACTCTACCGCCGAAAGGCACACAAATCCCACTACTATGCCTCATCCTCCTCTGTTGGGTTAACCCTCTGATGATCAACCATATTTTCCTGCTAAACCTCAAATACCTGAGAAACTCACGGATGATGAACATGAGACATTCATGAAAATAAGGAGAAAATCCTAATCCTTGTATCATGGAATTTTTATCAAAGATTATTTAAATTTTATTCATTTTATTTTCTTAAAATACCCAATTCAAACATGAACACAAGTCATCATAATGCATGTACCTCTCCTAGGTCTCCACCCTGCAAATAGGTCCACCTCACTTGATCATTCAATAAGCTCAAAGTCTGTGCACTGGATCATTGGGGGGGGGGGCTAAAATCCTGTGTCCTAGCCGGTCTCTCTAGACCATGTCATACACCAAGATCAACTGACACTGCTTCCATACCAACCCATGAAATCCTCACCATGCCTAATTCCAAACTCCATCTTATCCCTCAACCAACACATTTGATACCACTCAGTCATGACCCCTCCCACCAAAGATGCCGCAATGAAAGGAGATAGATAATGACCCCCCTGAGTCTCGCCTCTAGTAGGCCCTGAGTTGGTGACTAGCACTGAGGGTATAAAAACCTCACAATATGGGAGGCATTACCCTCTATAAATGAACATGATCGGGAGATAGGATAAACAAACACCAAGCAACTACAACAGACTATATAAAGGCAAAGTAAAAACCATCACACAATGTATGAAAAAAAATAAAACCGATACATATAAAAGTCTCTAAAGTAAATACTAAAAAGAAAAGTCAATGACAATGACTCAACAACAACTCCAACCCAGCTAGTAATGTCCATCTCGGTACCTAAAGTCCTCCCAGAAACCTGAAAACAATTTATATGCCTAGGGTGAGCATAAAATGTATATGCAGTAGGAACATAAATAGGGACTCAAGTGCACATGTGAAAAGATAATACTAATACACCAGTGAAAAGATAGTAGAACCAACAAGTACCTACACATGAATCTAACCAAACCCATCATCATCATGGCTCACTCACCAAATCACGCATCCAATATAATAATATAATATCAAGATCATAATAAAGAAAGACACCCTGCTGCCTCTTCCCCATTGATTTTACGTTCTCATATCCCAATGTCGAACGTCCTATGCTCCTATCCCTTCCACACATATCACGTCACATCTCACCCGCACACACCTAGGCCACACATCACATCACACCCCACCCACACACATCTGGGCCACACATCACATCACATAAAATCACATCACATCACATCTCATCCTAAAGACACATGGGACCGCACATCACAACTCATCCCGAAGACTCATGGGACCACACATCACAACTCATCTCAAAGATACCTGGGACCACACGTTGCATCTCGCCCGAAAAAACCAGGGCCACATATCACATCTCTCCCAAAGACACCTGAGCCACACATCAGTACTAAAGGAAGAGTGGGGGAGAGGGGTAGCCAGCCATCCGTATTACACCATCCTGTATGTTGGGGAAAACACCAAAACCCAAAACCTCTGAGCGTTGGTAAGGTTATCCAACTCGAGTGGGGCGGGTATAAAATAACATAAACATACATGATATAGAGACATGACACAATACCCAACCTAAGGGTTCACATAAAAAAACTAGTGCACAACACATCACCACTACATAACATACATCAACCATTAGAACTGATGCCACCACTATATACAACACACCACACAACCACCACACAAGTCACTCAATATTTTCCACTTTCAACTTAAAAGTTCCACCACTTTTATTCACTAGACTTTTCATTTCACATAACACCACTCATCCAATTCATTCAATTAAATTTAATCCATTAATCACATGTCAATTTCCACCCCATTATATTTAATTCCCAACTCATTCATTTATTCATTTCATTCAACATCACAATTTATTCCACTACTACTTGGGAAACTAACACAATCACACCACACAACTACCACCACAACATCACACATCCACCATCGTCGTCACATCACATCGCCAAAGCCATCTCACAACACAACAACCATGCATCTCATCCATCACACAACCACAACCGCTGCATACCACAACCACGATGCCACAACAACTGTTCCACAACCACTGCACCATAACCATTACGCCACAACCACAACTTCCCACATCACATCCATGCTAACCAACCATCACATAACTTCCCCACACACCGCATAACCCAGCTGGTCACTGACATCACCACACAATAATCACAAGCCACACAAAGCATCACAACAAGCACAACCACACACACAATGCACATTCCAACTTTCATTCATTCAGGGGCTTTATCACATTACTTATTTATATTAGCATGAGTATTATCATGCAAACCAAATATCCATGGGAAAGAAATCAATAGAAAAATATTTATTATTTAACCTTTTAATCAGGTGAAATAACACAACAACACAACAAGGGTCATCATAGCATTACAACTACAATGCAAGCAAGGTTCCCAATAGCCAATATTTTCAGAATTGGCAACAGGCATGCATAAATACATCAACAACATATAACAAAACAATAAATCACGCGATAACTACCCATACCCATCAATATTCAACATGCCAATTAATTATATGATTATATCAAACCTTACTATCCACCCAAAGGTAAGAAAAAGCATGCAATTACCACATGTAGCACGCAAAAAGGGTGAGAATGAGGATCCCCCACCTCAAAGAAGTTTTCTGATCTCACTGCGCATCGCAGGGCAAAGAAGAACGCTTGAAAACCATAAACGCACCATGAGAAACTATGGATCAACCTACACCCCACCCGAAGATCATCAAAACGCAGCCCAAACACATAACCCAAACCAAACCACACCACCACAACAAAATTCGAAGAAGAACAAAAAGGAAACAATTGGGAATGAGGAGAGAACTCACTACAGATCGATGATGGGAAGCCAATGATCAAAGACGAGAAGTCAAAGATCAATCCTTGTTAAAGGAATCCTAAGATGCCTCAAGAGAGCGCCGTCAACTTCTTAGAATGAGGGAGGGAGTATAGGTTTTGAGGAAAAAATTGAGGTGCCCCAAACTTTAAAGGTGCACTGCACAAGGGAATTACATGACGTGTAATCCCCTTTCACGTCCTGTAATACTTGGGGTTTGGTTTCACCGAACAAAACATCACCTTTTTATTATTTAACCCCTCTACACATTTTGAACCGACCTTGTACAAGCTATGAAACAATTTTACATGTCGTGTACACTTTACATGATGTGTATTCCCTCTACTTCCATGTTTTTAACAACCAACACCTCCAGGCCTACTCTAGGCCTCCTCCAAGAAACTCCAACACCCAAAACCGGCGAAGTAACAAACCGGGAAGGCACAAACCATTACATGGACCCAATCCACATATGATAACATTCATTGATTTAGAGTTCGGTCCATATTCTCCTTCTATGGTAGCATCCCATTTCTTTGGATCTCCTTCTAAAACTGTGTAAGGAGGAATGGTTTTCAGGTAAACCTTTAGAACAGGGTTCTTTAAATAGATAATCATTTGTGCCTTCCAACATCCATAGTTTTCTCCATTGAATTAGTGTTCTCTAAAAATAGACAAACCTTATCTATTTTCAGACATAGTATCCATTGAAGATGATCTTTTCTACATCAAATCTTTAGAGTTGATAACTCAAGAGTCACAACCTTTTATACCAATTACTGGTTGGATAATGACTCCACAAAGACTCACGAGGGGGTGAATTGAGTTATTGAAATATTCTTCGCTTATAACCATCCTCTTTTAAGGAATGGAAGAATCTAACCTTTTCTTATAATAATAAAGCAGTGGAAATAAAAATAGTAAGAAAATGATTGAACACAAGATATTTATAGTGGTTCAGGGAGCAAAAATCCCCCCATTCCACTCCACTAATGCTCAACTTCTAAAGTTTGGTGATTTTCACTAGTAACAGCTCTTTTCCTAGGGACTGCCTGACTAAGTGAAAGTAGCTGTCATTTGGTATAAAAATTAGAGATTTTTTAAGGCTCCTCTAAGGATTTTAAAAAACACCAGGGTTCAACACTCCATAAAAGGTGTGATCACTTACAACAGTAGGAAATAATATTGAATGATTACAAATAAAGAACACAGTTGTATAATGAAACTGGCATAAGAGAAGATTTATCCAAGATATAGAATGAGAATGAAGTATAGCTTGGTGAGAGTCTTTAAAAACATAACAAGATTAATCTTTGAAGCACAATTATAGAATACTTGAGTCTTATTCTCCTTTTTTTGTAACACAGAGCAAGTAGCACAAAAAACTTATTGAGAGAGTGTGAGAGTACAATTATTACTACCGTTCTTGGTAAAAAACTCATGTATATATTCTCTTACTATTTCACAACCTGATATCCATAAAAGTCAATCCTCAGGGTAAAACTTTAGCTGTCCTTTTCTAAAAAAAACCTTGGTAAAAATCATAGAGAAATAAAATAATCTCTACTAATTTTCTTCTCGGTACTTGTAGCCATTGAAAATCAATTTTACCATAAAGTGGTAGTCCAACATTTTAATGCATTGAAATTAGCATTAATTTTCACTTTAAATAGTCCAATGGTAATAAATATTGAGTTACGGATTAACATAACTGATTATGGATCACCACATAGCCAAATTCCATGTATTTGAATTCACACAGTTGAATTGATCCACATAGTCATTCTTCATGTTAATGATTTCTTCATGTAAACAAATTAGGTAGCCATTCTTCTTATAAGGACCCAGCCTTAAACCTTACTTAATATTGAATTAAATAAATAATTCACATTGAGGATCTTTTCAGGTTTAGAGTTTTAGAGAATTAGAACATAACTATTACATCTCAAAAGATTACAAAGTAGACACTTCTACTAAGTTTCCATAATAAAAACAAAAAACTCTTAAAAAGAAACATGTCTAGTTCCATGTCTTATATAGCATGACATTCCCTTGATCCCATCCTTGACCTTATTCCACTTTAAGTCCTATGAAAAACATTTCGAAAAAACTTGGGGTGAGCATAAAAAGCTCAGTAAGGGATACACAAAGAATGAAAACTGTTAGTTTTTCAAACATCAAGTAAACCATGTATATACTCTATCAAAGTAATACCTTCACCTTCATGAAGTATTAAAAACTCTTCACTGAATAAAGTATCATTACTTACCTTTTTGTAACCAAAGGATTACCATAAAACCCATATAAAGAACACATAACATATATAAAGGTAACTTGGGACATAAACATACTTAAGTGGAATAACCATACGGTCGACTTCCACACATATCACTTAATGGAATAGCTATACGGCCAATTTCCATACATACTTAATGGAATAGCCATACGGCCGACTTCCATACCCAATGCATTGGAGGTTATAACGTAACCACCCATCCTGGTATTCACGGCACCACCCGTCATAATGTCCAAGTACCATTATTACACATAAAATATGGAAAATATAAACATTTCAATAACAATATTTCATTTGCAATCACAATAAATAATTCCCAGATATTGAATTAATCAATCCATTTTCAAAAACCATTTAAAAGAGATTTTTGAATCAAAGTGTCCCATACCACTTTGAAGCTTTTAATGGAATTATAATTTTAAAACATTAATGTCCATATAAATAAATACTGAAAACCATTTTGAAAACATGGACATTAAAGATAAAGATTTAGAATAATAAATCTTTAAAACATTTAAAATGATATTTTTGTTAAAGAGTTTTTAACAAAATGAGAGACTCTTGAATACAAATAATAGCAGAATAACATTTAATCCGAACTTTATAATATCATGAGAACAAAAGGATTCATGATATAATATGTCAAATGAAAGTATACACACCATATAAGAGTGAATTGGTGCATAACAACAATGAAGTCTCAAAAGAAATGTAAAATGAGATGAAATCCATTATAAAGAAGGTATCCTTAAATTAAGGATAAATCAATCTCATAATTATGTGTGAAAAATATAAATACACCCAATATAAGTGGATATTAAGTGTAAAAAAATCAAAGATTATTCACACATATTAAAAGGATGACATATTCAATAACTACATGTTGAACCCAAAGAAATCGAAATTGGGTTAAGAAGTTCCCTCGGTAAAATTCGACAGCCTAACGGCGTCACATAAAATTTTACATAAAGGGTTGATGAGAGAGATAAAGGGTATCTCATAACTTGGACATAAAATTTACATAAATAAGGATATATAAGAATATATCCCAACATAATAGTATGTGAATTAAAAGACATAACAAAAGAAGTCTTTTAAAAAGAGGAGGGTGAAAGGTCCCCTTACCGAGTTGGGTAACTTTCGAAACGTACACCCAATGGAAGAAGGGTCATACAATGAAGATGTGAATACCCATAAATGAAATTATACTACAAAAAGTGTATAATAATGGGCAGTACATACACCACTCAAAGGAAATTGTGGCAAATGTAGCATAAATCTCACGGGAATAAAAGTGAGATGAAAAATCCCTTACGAAAACTCGGCAGCCTAACGGCGCCACATAAAACTTACAAAATAGATTGATGAGAGGAAATAGTCTCTCTAATCATATGAACATAATACGTACAGTAGGAGTAATATAAAATAACATCCCAATCATAAGAAAGATGAGATTAAAAGGAATGACATAAAAGAGTGTACTTAAAAAGAAAGAGAGGTGTAGGATCCCTTACCTCGTATCCGACTTGACCCGACCGTTCTTTAATCTCCTGAATAATAAACTTGAGTTAATCTCTACTTTCTTAATAACCTTTTTCAAGTTCATTATCCCTTTTATACCATGTTATGAACATCATGTAATCATTTAAGTTAATAATGTTCATTTTTTCGGTATTTGGTTCTTAAGTCAAAAAAATAGACTTCTTACACTTACATGTTGTTAATTTGGTCAAAGGTTCGTTATATACAGAATGATGTTAATTATTTTGATAACATATATATCATATATATTCATCATATACCTGTATTTATAATATTACATCACATTTAGAGGTAAGAAATGAAATGCACCGTTCATGGAGACGGTAAGCCGTACGTACGCATGAACGCTACTTCCATTTCTATTTCGTATTTTCTGGAATGGAATCATAATGATATAAGAGTATATTATAACATATATAATATCATTAACTTTATCCTTTACACATCCCACATATGGTATTAACGAATCAAATCACTTTCAGGGGGCGGTAGTCCGCACTTCCTAAAATGAAGATATCGTGTTTACCCATAATGGAAACAATAATGGTATGCCATAAATGATAAATACAGAAGATTAAGGAAATAATAAACATATTATATATAATATATAAAAATAGTGACATAATAATGGCCACCTTTGAAGGTGTTAAATGAGTATTGAACAATCATCGTTTCGGGAGGCAGAATTTCGCCATCCACGGAAACCATATGTTCTTTAACCATTTGATGTAGTTGTGTGAGAGTGTAGCTCAAATAAATCTTATAACAACATCCTATTATATTGAAGATACTGGTTTTGTTACAAAAGAAGTAAATAAAAAGAGTTTAGGGGGTTGGAGAAGCAAAATAAAACAAATGAACATGAGAGAATGAATTACCTTTAAAAGTGTAACTCCTTTTGATTTGAGCCTAAAGGATTCCTTTGAAAGGATTCTTCCCAAAGGGAATCCTCTAGGATGAGTAGAGGTATGTGGAGAGAGTAAATGGGCAGGGTTTGGCCAATCCAAAGGCTTGAGGAGTGTGTGAAATGAGGTAGAGGTGGGGGCCTTTTATAAGAGGAGAGGATGGGCACTTTTGAAAAGTAAGAAATATTACTTTATTTGAAAATGTTTTTCGGTTTTAAAAGGTCCCAAATTGATATAATTCGTGGATAAGGTGATAAGGGTTCGAAATCCACCCATACAATAAGTTTTGGACATGTGTAGGTCATAGAGTTTACATTATATTCTCATTTTATTTAAATCGTCAGATAATGATGTCATCGCTGCATCATTATGATGTCATAAATAATTTAATTTATTTAATGTCTAAAAATTATAAAAAAATTACTATAATGTAGGAAATCTTTTTATCTTTCCAATTACTATTTATAATAAAAAATCTGACTTGTATAACCCCACTTAAAAATTGTTTTAGTAAAACATATCATGTTTGTGTCATTTTTAATTTTAACATTAAATAAATATATATTAATGTCATTTTCCAACCAAAGTGGCTCCATGGGGTCCCCAAGTTGACCCATGGGTTTTCTTGGTCGTCCATGACTCATACAATAGGAGTAGGACAAATGTCATGGTGTTTTCATATTTTTATAATATCATTTTTACCTTAAATTACACTAATTACCTCTAATCGCGATTAAAAACTTAATAAGTTACTATTCACCAAAAAATTATTTTTATCCCATTGAACCACATTTTACTTCTTAATGAAAATCATGTATGTCGGATTTTTGAAATTCAAAACACAAAGATGGCAAAATTTCATTTAAACGGAAAAATCAGTTTTTATAAGTACCACTTAGTGGTGTCACTATTCATCAAAAATTGATGTTTTTAAGAAAAATCCCAAAAATTCACCCTAAGCTATATTTGATATTCCGAATTCAAAAATTAAGTCTATTTTAAAAAATTCAAAACATATAAGTCACATTAATTAATTTAATAATTAATTCCCGCTGTCAGAGCAAATAGCGTGTTTTTATGAAACAATAAGTATCAAAAGATTGACACTGGTTTAAGTCTGATTTCAAAGTGAAATTAATTCCAACAACCACTATTGGATTTAATGGTAAAAATATATTCTAATTTCACTTTAAAACCAATTAAAAAGATAATCTAATCATATAAATAAATTAGATTAAAAAGAGGTTTTGAATTAAAATACAACATTTTACACTATTCATTAAAAAAATGAACTTTATCGGAAAGATACCAAAAATTTACACAAAGTAAATTTTGATGTCCCGATTCTTAATAAGAGTTTTATTTGGTCCAAAATAATGTTTAAGAGTGAACAAAACTATATTTAATTATGGTTCCACATCAAAAGGTGATAAGTGAACCTTTAGTGAAAACTAGGGCATATACGCCTAAAATTGAATTCTTTCCGTATTTTAAGCCTCTATCCTTTATTGGATAAATGTAAAAACATTTAAAAAACCTATATAATCATGTTTTAGTTATTTCTATCCATTCCCGCCAATACAACGACTACATGTTAACTACCATTTAAAATAATATTATTTTATTATTAGAGTGCAACGTAAGATTCCCAAGAAACTCGTTGTTGCGTGTTGGGTACGCCATCGAGTATAGCGTCCCCTTTAAAGTCATATTAATATTTTATTCACAAATATGGATAAATATGAAAATGTCATATTCTTTATTTACCTGGGGTGTTACACTGCTCACGTAACCGAAATTCATGTAGTTAACTGCATCACGTAGCCAATTGGAACCACATAGCCGAATATGCCATGGATCCAATTCACATAGCCGAATTATTGACGTAGACAATTGATGCAGCTATTTCATCAATGTATCAGTTTCTCAACGTAGCCGATGTTGTGGTGTAGGTGATTTTCACCTAGCTGATTCAGTAACGTAGTCGATTTACATAGGCGATTCTGTCACGTAGCCTATTGACGCAGTTGATTGCTCAACATAGCCGAATCTTCACATAGACAAAGTCCTCATGTAGTAAATTTTCCAAACATAGGTGAAATTCATAAAACTTCACAGAATTATAGATTTACAGTAAAATTGACTTAAATAAGATAAAAATATGATACACACTTAAAACAAATCATTAAAAACATATGAAGGGTTTTTGAGATCATCGAAACATAAAGAACATGAGATATGTTGGAACAACATTAGTAGTCCAACAGGATCCTCCTGATATCATGTATATTCTGGCAGTGTAGCATAATATTGGTTTTATAGGTAATCTATTATGAACACCACCATTAACTCTGAGCGCATAAAATGGAAATAAAAATGTAAACAAAAAAAAAATGGAAAAACTAAACTAAAATCAGGAAACAGAAAGGATAAAATAAAATAATCGACCCAATCAATCAATCTTAAGTCATTTTTTAGTTTCCATTGCTCCTTGGAAATGATCCCAAAAACTTGTCCGACCTTAAGATTCCATTACTTCCCTAAAGATGATAGGTCATTATTAAATTTATAAAACTCAACCAACACTAACTACTTAGGTATAAAATAGTGGAAGTATGAGGTTCATCCCACAAGGAACAAAGAAACCCAATGACGAATTTGAATTAATTATCAAGTCATCATGATATTTTCAAGATCATGAAAAGCTAAATTAAATTGAATATTAAACTAAGGACTCAAGGAAAATAAAACAAAAATAAGAAAAAAGGCAAATAGAGGAGAATCAGTTTCCAAGGGAAATTTTACAAAAAAGTATAACCCAATTTTACTAAAAAAATGACTAAATTCAATAGATGTATGACCATAAATATATTTGACATTAATTTTGTGAATTCCTATAAAAAATATTGTAGCATCTCAATCCCTCATAGTTAGATGAATTGAAATTACTAGAATACATTAATTTAATAACAAAAATACAGGAGAATAATTTAATCTGTTTGTCATAGATCAATTACACTTATTGAGATGGGTTTCATTCAAGATTAAATGAATTTGTTCACTGATATGATAATGAATAAAAAATTTGAATTACAGTGCAATACTATTAAATCATATTATCCTTCAAGCAAAAAAAAAAAGGAAAAGAAAACATGACACTAATCGCGTTGTTGAGCACGTCAAATTAGTTTAATTTTTACTAGAATTTCTGCAGTATAACAACAACCCTAGGACACCTATCAATGGAGCCTTAGATCATTAATTTGAAAAGATAGGTTTGATTATGAAAATATAAGGAGAATGATATTTTGGAAAACATGGGGTTTGATGATTAAATATGAAAATAGAAAATGAAAGCGATAAAACAAAGTAGAAATGAACAAGATTAATTAAACATGATCAACCCAGGGGAGTCTCGCGATGCTCATCCTTCATCGCTTTAAGAGAAAGGGTATAAATATTTTAGTCCCTGGTTTGTAACAACTAGTACCATATTTTTATTGAGTTTATTATAGGATACCTCCTAGGGTTTAGTCAAAAACACACAATGATTCACTAGACACCACTGATGATTGGGTGATTTGTGTTTGACTTCATAACCAAAACTCCCCAAGGCAACACACGAAGAACTCGATGTACTGTATAGGTTTGTATGCTATTTATTTGTGATACCATGAAATAAATTTACATGGCCTTGAAAATGCTTATGTGCGTTCAATTGACCAATATGAACAACACAAACACCGTAATTGAACGAGGGAAGAAAAAGGGATGAATGATGTGTGAAACATCACATGAAAGGGTACCCCCAAACATGATCATTTGAGTTTGAATATAACATATCAGTATATAAATCAATTAAATTAAAATAGGGGATTAAGAAAAAAAACATACAACCTATAATTAAAAATATCATTCAAAATAATACAAACATGAAGCTCAGGATTACATCACGTTCCTCCCCAGGTGATCACAAGGGGACTAGAAATCCATGAGAGGGGAGGAAGAAGAAGATGTTGAAGTAGCACTTACCATAGCCTCCAAAACTTATAGGGATTATGAGAAGACTCCTTTGGGACTCCAAAATGACAGCACCTTGCCTCCCAGTCGAACTCCAAAATAGGGTGCCCAAAGTGCCAATTTATAGGAAAAGTGGAAAGTGGTTTTGGGAAACCTGATTTCGAGAATCCTCTTTCTCCATGGTTTTGGCCAGTCATAAAATCTTAAATCATTTTGAACAAAACTATATAGTTGTTGTTAGACACCTTTTCTATCTCCATGTCAAATTTGGAGGCCATATCTAGTATATAATAAGATACATTTCCAAAATATAAAGGAGAAGTTTTGACCCCATGCAGATTCGTTTTTTTGGATAGATTAGTCTGTATGGGACTTTTAATGGACGAATTGGGATTCAATTATTTTAGATGAAATGTATCTAATTAAATTCTAGACCCTCCCACAAAGTTTCATCTCATTTTTATGCATGGTTTATTAGAATTATTCGTTTTAGTCCACTGGTGTTCTTGGATCCTGTGCAGATTGACCCATTTTTCTTGGACTTCACCATAGGTCCTCCAAATCACCTCCACCTACAATGTAATTATCAAAACAAGAAACATTTCCCTTTTTAATAGTGTTAATCACAAAATAATTGAATCAAACATGGAGTTCAATTTGTTATTATACTTTTAATTTCCAATACAAAACCAGTTTAATACATTGGTATAAGGGTGAAATAAAACAGTGAATCGTGGTACGATCACACCCCCACATCTAATAATTTGCACTTTTGGGAAAAGTATAATATCATAATCATGTCCCATTCCTAAATAAAAGGTGTTAAAACATCCAAGATTCTTTTTAAATGAAATTCATGTTGTCTCGTTTATGGAATCAATTTTTCTATCATTTTTCTTTTCTCACATTCGAATTTGTTCAACTTCATTTGTTCACCCATGCAACATGTCGCAACCTACCTCACCTAAAAATTTTCCCTCTTCACTCAAGGAACATATGAAAGTGTATTTATGCTCTTTTCCTAGAGTTCATGTGATCTTACCATATGCCTGCCAAGATTCTCATTTCTCTACCGACAGAAACTAGTCTGCTACTCAAGAGGATTTCCAACAGGTTGTTCTGAGGTTCAAGGGTTGGTAGGATTTAATGTTTAAAAATTTAAGGTAGAAGAGGATTGTTTAATCTCTTATGTACAAAACATGTCAAAATTCAGCAAGTGTTTACAATGAATATACACACTCAACCCTCACAAAGTGTATCACCTCCAACTCACTCTCCCCATTGTCCATCTCTGTGGGTCACAACCAAGCAGTGAATAATAATGAGTAAACATCACATTTTCTCCATTTTTTTCTTTTGTTCTATTTTTTTTTCAATGTATAGAACTATATATTTTTTAATGTAAAGATTTTTTTGGAGATAGAGGGAACTATTTTTAAAACAATGATGTAATATGGCTTGTGAACCCATTGCCCAAGGAAAATGTAGGCACCCTTTATATCAACCCATAACAATGATTCTCTCCCTAGAATTCCCATGGAAACACCCTCTCACCCACAATTGCTGAAAATAAACAAGAATATGCACAAGAGATGGGTAGGTAGGGATAAATTAGCTTGTAATGTGGCTACCTAATAGGCATTTCATGGTCTTTAAGTCTTAAGAAGGATAAAATGTAAAGGTGGATGAAAATAAAGGATAATTGTACAAAGGGATTTTCAATGAACGATTGCCTCTATCATGAATGTAGCATACTTGAATCTTACGGCTTCAAACAGAATCAAGGCAAGTTTTTTTTCCTCTACATGATTCTAGAATCTCAAGGAAGTGATTAAAAGGAAGAATATACAATAAAGGGCTTAGAATGTCTCTCAAGTAAGGGATTAAAATATTGTTCAGTGATAATGAGGCATGAGATTCAAAAATCCATTAAACACCTAAGAATTATTTGAAAATAAAAATTCTAGAAAAATATTCCATATCAACATTCATTTGAAAAACATTTTTCCAAAAACAATGAAATTTTCCGTACAATCGACTCAAGCATGAAAAATGATTTTGGATATTCTTTTTAAGATCAATTTTTATCTAAAAACACAAAACAAGGAAAAATAAATCAAAAATGAAAACACATTTTTTTTCTTTTTTGTTTAATCCTAACTATTACATGTAACCCTCCCCACACCTAAAAGTTACATTGTCCTTAATAAAAGTATTTTAAATAAATAGAAAATTAAACAAAGGTAGGGAGAAGGGACAACCTACTAAGTGGTGTCATATGTGGCATATATCAGTTGGATTTCCTCCACGAGATGCTTTGGAAAATCCTCATAGAAGTGTTTGAGCCTCTACCCATTGACAGTAATCCTTTGTCCACTCTTCTCATGGAAAACCTTTATATCACAAAAAGGGTAAAAATCGGTAATGGTATAAGGACCGAGCCATCGGGAACGAAGCTTACATGGGTGGATCTTTATCCTAGAATTGTACACGAGGACCTTCTCACCAATATAAAACTTCCGCTGATGAATCATGCTATCATGGATAGCTTTTGTATTCTCTTTATAGATCCAAGAGTTCTCATATGAATCACATTGAATTTATTCTAAATCTTGAATTTGTAGCTTCCTATGCTCACCTTCATATGAAAGATTCATATTACATTGTTTAACAACCCAATATGCATGGTGTTCTACCTCCACCAGGAGGTGACAAGCCTTTCCAAACACAATCCCTTATGGTGACATTCTGATTGGGGTTTTAAAAGCTGTACGGTATGCCCAAAGTTCATCATCCAATCACAAACTCCAATATTTCCTATTGGGTTGTACCATTTTTTCCAAGATTCACTTAACTTCCTGATTTGATATTTCTGCTTGTCTGTTGGTTTGGGGGTGATATGCTGTGGAGACATTATGAAAAACCCCATACTTATTAATCAAATTTTTCATGTTGCAATTGAAAAAATGTGAACCCTGATCACTGATAATGAATCTTGGTAAACCAAACCTACTGAAAATTCAGGACCTCACAAAATCAACAACCATTCGAGAGTCATCGGTCCTGGTGGCCTTTGTTTCCACCCATTTAGATACATAGTCAACATCCAATAAGATGTACACAAAGCCAAATGAATTTAGAAAAGGCCCCATGAAGTCAATGCCCCATGCATCGAAGATCTCACAAAATAACATGGGTTGTTAGGGCATTTTATTCCTCTTAGAGATATTCCATGTGAATTGAAATCTAGTACATGAATTATAAAATCGATGGGCATATCTATACAATGTTGGCCAATAAAGACTGAGTCAAGGACCTTTCGAGTCATATGTTGAGAGCCAAAGTGACCCCCACAAGCCAAAGTGTGATAGAAGGTAAAAATAGAGGTGAAATCATGGTCAGGAATACACTGAAGAACAATTTGGTCACTAAAAATTCTCCACAAGTATGGGTCATCCCAAATGTACCATCGATAATCACACTTAATTATTTGGGATTGCGAAGTGCTAAAATCAGTGGGGACCCTAGATGTCGCTAGAAAATTCACAATGTCCGCATACCAGGGGGTAAGTTCCACAATATCACAAAGGTTCTCATGAGGGAAGAATTCTCCAATGGGGAGGGTTGAGTCAACATGAAGGTCCAATGGTGGGGAAATCATACTAATGTGGCTAACTACCACATTTTCCACTCCCCTCTTATCTCTAATCTCAAGGTCAAACTCCTGGAGGAGGAGCATCCACCGAATGAGGCGGGGCTTAACTTCAGGTTTCTTTAGGAGAAAATGAAGGACAACATGATCAGAAAAGACAATGATTTTTGACTTGATAAGATATGAACAGAATTTTCCAAGTCAAACATAATAGAAAAAAGTTTTTTTTAGTGTTTGTGTAGTTTTCCTGGGCCGGGTAAAGGGTACGTGAGGCATACAAAATGACATGAGGATCCTTCTCAACCCTTTGTGATAAAAATTCCCCAATGAAAAAGTTAGAGGTATCACACATAAGCCCAAAGGGGAGATCCCAACTTGGTGGTTAGATGACGGGAGGTGATGTGAGACTCCTTTTTAGTGAATTGAAAGCATCCTCACAATTTTTATCAAACACAAACTCAGAATCTTTTTGTAATAACTGGGATAAGGGAAGTGTGATATTACTGAAGTCTTTAATGAATCAGCGGTAAAAACCAGAATAACCCAAGATAGATCACACCTCACAAACACATTTTGGATATGGAAGCATTGAAATTAATTCAATTTTTGATTTATCCACTTGAATTCCCTCTTTTGAAATAACATTCCCAAGAACTATCCCCCGTTCAACCATGAAATGAAATTTCTAGTAATTTAATACAAGATATTTTTCTATGCGACGACAGAGGATAGAACCTAGGTGTGACAAAAAGTCATCAAAAGAAGTTCCATAAATTGTGAAATCACCCATAAAAACTTCCATGAAATTCTCAAGGTACTCTGAAAATATACTCAACATACAATGCTAAAAAGTACCAGGAGCATTAAAAAGACCAAAAGGCATCCTTCTGTATGAAAATGTGCCAAATAGATAGGTAAATATTGTCTTTTCTTGATCCTCAGGGGCTATATGGATTTGAAAATAACCCGAATAGCCATCAAGGAAACAATAATGGGACTTACCAGCCAATTGTTCTAACATTTGGTCAATGAAAGGTAGAGGAAAGTGGTCCTTCCGCGTGACTTGATTTAGTCGACGGTAGTCAATGCAGACTTGCCAACTGTTTTGCACATGTGTTGGAACCAATTCATTCCTTTCATTTGACACAACTGTTATTCCTATTTTTTGGCATAATTTTCATTGGACTAACCCATTTACTATCAGATATAGGATAAATGATCCCTGCAGCAAGTAATTTACCGACTTCTAATTTTACCACTTCAAGGAGAGTGGGATTCAATCGACATTGAGATTGTTTTACGGGATTAGCCTCATCATCCAAAAGTATATAGTGCATACAAATAGATGGGATAATCTAGGGAATATCATCCAATGTCCATCCTATCACCTTTTTACACTCTCAAAAGGTTAAGCAATTTTGATTCCTACTATGGAGAGAGGTTATTGGAAATAATGATGGGAAATTGGCCAATACCCTCAAGATACACATATTTTAAATTAGAAGGAAGTGGTTTAAGTTCCAACACCAATGGTTTTTGGATTGAGGGAGGGTGTTTAGGGGGAGTGAGGTCTATGAAACTGTCTATCTTCTCATGTTTATTCTCTAAGGATAAATAATCTATTGAAATGAGATTTTCAGAATCATCGACGGTCATGGGTACCTCAGAATGAACACACTCATCAATTAAGGCACAAAATTTACACTTTTCAGAACCCACACAACACTCAAAACATGAATCAAAACTCAAATAATACAAGGGAGAAGAAGAGGAAAATGAATCAGAGTATGGGTTGAGGAGAGAATTGTGTGTGTGTGTGCATCATTTAAGAGCACTTCCATTGAATAGACAGGAAGAGTGGAGTGCTCTTCAACGGGGTGTTTCATAGCCTCAAGGATGTTAAAACTTATCTTTTCTCCACCGAACTCCATGGACAACATACCATTGTGAACGTTGATGATCGTCTTTGCTATTTTGAGGAATGGCCTCCCAAGTATGAGAGGGGTAGGTCCTTAAGTTCGGGTATCCTCCATCTCAAGAATATAAAAGTCAGTAGGGAAGATGAGATTCTTCACTTTTACTAGGACATCTTTGACCACTCCTGATGGGTGTGTAGTGCTCCGGTTGGAAAGTTGCACTATGATTCCTGTCAGTTAAAGGTATCCAACCTGTAGAGAAGTGTACACAAAGTAAGGCATTACATTAATTGAAACACCTAAATCTTGCATAGAACCTGAAAATAATGTCTCCCCTATGGTGAAAGGTATTGTGAAAGTTCCTGGATCCTTGCACTTGGTTGGAATTTCTGGTTGAATCGAGCTGAGACGTTCCTTCCCAGGTTGACTCTCTCATTCCCCTTCAATCTCCTTCTATGGGTGCAAATATATTTAAGAAATTTGGCACATCGAGGGATTTGTTTAATTGAATACAACAAAGGAATGTTAACTTGAACCTTTTTAAATGTATCCATTATTTCTTTATCAATGTCATTATCAAAATTATTCTTAGATTTAGAGAGTCTTTGAGGAAAAGGAAGAGGAATGGATTGTTCATGGGAATCCTCAATGATAATTGGTTTACCCTTTTGGTTTTGTTTTTCTTCACTGGAATAATTTATGGGTAGAGAAAGAGTGTTTTCATGAGGGGGACATACTTGTTGTGTAGAATCAGTAGAAAGAGAAACTTATTTACCACTATAAAGTGTAATTACACATAAATTACCTTTTTCCTTCAGATTGGCAATGAGTTGGGATGGTAGTTGTCCAGAACCTTGCATCTTAAGCTCACTGATGGTGTTTTCCAATTGCCCCACTTGAGTTCGCAGGTCTTGAATAACTGATTGTGTGGTTTTTTGGAATTGTAGGTTTTGGGTTTCTATTTGCTTCACCATATCCTCGATGATTGGTTTAGATTTAGGAGGGGGAGTATGATTGTTTTGAGAAGTTAAAGGATAAGAAGGTTGCATACCTTGGCCTTGTTGATACCAATTCTGCTCGAGGTAGCTTGAGTTTCCTCCTTGTCGGTAATGGGGTTGTGCTTTCCACCCAGGGTTTGGATTTGGATTGAATGTTTCTTGCTTGAAGGGAGGTGCTTGTTGGAATGGATGCCCTAGGAACACGGCTGCACATGACTCAGGTGAATCTTGAAGTTGTGGGAACTGGTCATAAAAATGATTATTGTCAGAACAAATGCCACAATGTAATGGAATAGGAGGAGATTGTGAGTTACCATGTGCTTGAGCTAATCTCCTTAGAAGGGTATGCACCTCATCAAGCTTGTTATCTACCTTTTGTTCTAGAGATGAATGACTTACCTCATGAACTCCTCGGGTTGGTGCAATAGATTGTGTACCAAATTATTGTGCATTTTGAGCCATGTTGGCTATTAAGTCACGAGCAATAGAAGAAGTTTTATCAACTAGGGCACCACCAACTGCAACATCAATTATTCCACAATCCATGGGGACAAGTCCCTCATAGAAGTATTGGATTAATAGTTGTTCACTAATCTGGTGGTGGGGGTAGCTTGAGAAAAGTCTTTTGAATCTCTCCAAGTATTCATGAAGGGTCTCTCCTTGTGATTGTCTAATGCCACAAATTTCTTTCCTAATTGATGTAGTTTGGGATGCAGGGAAGAAATTCTCTAAAAAGAGTTGTTTAAGGTCATTACAGCTCCCAATTATGGTAGGAAAATTGTATATCCAATCTTAGGCTACACCATAAAGGGAGAAAGGGAAGGCCCTAAACTTAATTAGGTCCTTAGACACATTTTGGGGTTTCATGGTGGATCACACTATGTGAAAATCTTTGAGATGTTTGTGAGGGTCCTCACCAGGAAGACCATGGAATTTAGGAAGT
Organism: Viscum album; assembly: GCA_963277665.1. NCBI lineage: Eukaryota > Viridiplantae > Streptophyta > Magnoliopsida > Santalales > Viscaceae > Viscum > Viscum album. Next base: position 1,810,341,154 of record OY728129.1, on the reverse strand, counting down.
TGGTGGATGAGGCCTAATCTCAGCTCAAAGTTGGCTGCTTCTTCGGGATATTAGATGTGCGCAGGTTGGTACTCCACATCCAGGGTGGTCAGTTCTTTTAAGGTTTGATTATTTTCAGCCATGTTTTCTTGGGTTTGATTGGGTTGAATTTTTGAGTGGTTTAGGACCAATTGAGGTTCCAAAATAGGTTCCTTAGTGTTACTTTATTGACCTTATCTAGATGACTTTATTTGTGTGTGAAGTGTCTTTTCAATTTCAGGGTCAAATTCAAGCAGTTTTTCTTTTTCTGATTGGGTCATGCAAATAAGTTGTGAAGTTTTTTTATGATTTAATATAGATAAAATCACTTAATAAGGGTTAAAGGAGAATATATTGTTATACTATAGAATTATATATAGAGTTATAAAGAAGAAAAAGAAGAGAGAGAGAGAGAGGAAGAACACATAAAAACAACCAAAAATAGAAACAAAAAAACAAAACCAAAACAATCAAATGGGGGAGGGATATTTAAAGGAGTGCTAATCAAGAAGTAAAATAAATAAATAAAAGAAAATAAATAAAAAAATAATCTTGGATCCCTGTAAATGACACCAAAATTTGACCGCGTTGTCGAGCACGTCAAATTAGTTGTTTAATTTTTACTAGAATTTCTACAGTATAGCAGCAACCCTAGGACATTTCTTGACGGAGCCTTAGATAATTAATTTGAAAATATGGGTTTGATTATGAAAATAAAAGGAGAATTATATTTTGGAAAACATTGGGTTTGATTATTAAATATGACAATAGAAAATAAAAGCGATAAAACAAAGTAGAAATGAACAAGAATAATTAAACGTGATCAACCCAGGGGAGTCTCGTGACGCTCATCCTTCATCGCTTCAAGAGAAAGGGTATAGATATTTTAATACATGGTTTGTAACAACTAGTACCATATTGTTACTGAGTTTATGCTAGGATACCTCCTATGGTTCAGTTGAAAACACACAACGATTCACCAGACACCGCTGATGATTGGGTGATTTGTGTTCGACTTCATAACCAAAACTCACCAAGGAAACGCACGAAGAACTCGATGTGCTGTCCAGGTTTGTATGTTATTTATTTGTGATACCATGACATAAATTTATATGGCCTTGATAGTGCTTATGTGAGTTCAATTGACCAATATGAACAACACAAACACCACAATTGAATGAGGGAAGAAAAAGGGATGAATGGTGTGTGAAACATCACATGAAAGGGTACCCCGAAACATGATCATTTGAGTTTGATTATAACATACCATTATATAACTCAATTAAATTAAAACAGAGAATGAATAAAAACAAAATAAAACCTAGAATTAAAAATATCATTCAAAATAATACAAACATGAAGCTTGGGATTACATCACGTTCCTCCCCGAGTGATCACAAGGGGATTAGAAATCCATGAGAGGGGAGGAAGAAGACGATGTTGAAGTAGAAATTCCCATAGCCTCCAGAACTTCTAGGAATTCTGAGAATACTCCTTTGTGACTCCAAAATGGTATCACCTTGTCTCCTGGTCGAACTCCAAAATAGGGTGCCCAAGGTGCCAATTATAGGAAAAGTGAGAAGTGGTTTTGGGCACCCTAATTTTGAGAATTCTCTTTATCCATGGTTTTGGATGGTAATACAGTCTTAAATCATTTTGGAAAAAATAGAGTTGTTTAATGACACCTTTTCTACCTCCATGTAAAATTTGGCGGCTAGATATGGAATATAATAAGAGATATTTCCAAAATACAGAGGTAGAGTTTTGACCCCGTGCATATTCGTTTTGTTGGATAGATCAGTACGTATGGGCCTCTTAATGGACGAATTGGGATTTGTTTCTTTCAGATGAAATGTATATAATTAGATTTTTGACTATCCCACAAAGTTTCATCCCATTTGGATGCACGGTTTAGTAGAATTATACATTTTAGTCCACAGGTGTGCTTGGATCCTCTGCAGATTGACCCATTTTCTTGGACTTCATCACAAGTCCTCCAAATCACCTCCACATACAATGTAATTATCAAAACAAGTAACATTTACCTTTTTAAAAATGTTAAACACAAAATAATTGAATCAAACATGAAGTTAAATTTGTTATTATACTTGTAATTTTTAATACAAAACCAGTTTAATACATTGGTATAAGGGTGAAATAAAACAGTGAATCATGGTAGGATCAGATACAGACACCCTCTTCAATAGGTTCCACCCTCTCCTATGGGTTTAACTTACCATTTTCAAGTGTTATTGGACAAATAATAAACCACACCACATAAAAAAGAGAATAGATAGGTGAAGACTAAAGGAGAACTGATTAATAATAGAAAATATTCATATTTACAACAAGAGAAACTATAGAAAAATAGGAAAGTAGGAAACCCTTGCTACTATGTTGGTCCTGAGTTGAAACCCTAGATATATATCAATGGTTGATAAATCCCCTATCCAATGGGTTTATTTCACCTTTTAAAGTCCCATGAAATCTCAAATGAAATCCCCCAGTTAAACTTGGAATTATCTTCACTGAAATTATAGGATGGTCGAATATATAAAATCCACATTCACAACCCTTACAGCACTAAGAACAAGATGTGTCACAGGGTATACTTGTTCTATAACTTCCCTGTATGGATGCAACACGAGAGTTTTTTATGCATTTTTGATTTTTTAAATAATATCAGGTTTTTTTTGAATTGTGCAGCGGAACGACAACAGGGGCCCTACCACCTTCCCTATTAATTGAAAGGCCACGGGGTGGGAGGGGGGGGGGGGGGGCGTCTTTGCCTCTCATAAACACAGATCAATGGCATGGAAAAGGTAGCATGGGTGTGACCACTTTTATCCTAAAGTTAAGCGAAAGGTGGAACGAGAGTGGCGGCCTTTCGCTTAAAGTAAAGGCGAAAGGCGATGGGGGGGGGGGTTGTTTCCTTTCCTAGAAGTGCCTATAAAAGGGTACCCCCTCCTCACTTTAAAATCCCTCCATCTCTCTAAATTATTGTAGCTTCCCCGACCCGAATAGCCACCCGAACAGTGCTATCAGGCCAGGTTCCATTGGCCTTAGGCATGCCTCCCCGAACACTAAAGGCTACTGACTAGCAGCGATGGTGTAAGAAAGTATAGGGGGTGACTATACCCTCTGGGGATAGATAAAATTTATGGTCTGAGTAATAATGTATAACATTCAGCGGAAATAAATGATACCACAAACTCGAACTAGATCCACCAATAGAGGAAGAACAATCAATAACAATAAATATCATAAGCGATAAATAAAAAAAACATCAGAAAGTAAATAAACTATCCAGTATGCTAAGCACACCACTTCTTGCAACTAACAGAATGACATGCATCCATAACAGGTCATATAGATCAAGTACAAAATGGGTGTCCATGACTAACCATTGTAGCTACATATAATATACAAAATAGTATGCTGAAACTAAAAGAAAACTAAATAGAGACTCCAGCTAGGCACAACCTCAAGGTCCATGACAAACTCCATGCAAGCAGTTACTAAAATCCATTACCTGAGGTTGATCCTTTACCTGAACGTAATGACATAAAGTCTACACATGTCTCGAAGGACCCGTGTAGGGTGTGAGACAAATCTCAGTAGGATACCACCCAAAGGTGCGTACCTAGCATATGTGTTTAAGCAGACATGATATAATAAATAAAAGTAAGAAGTATGATGCAATAAACAAACAAGGCTTCCCTGGTGCTCAACAGCCACTAGGAAACCATCACTTGGATTGTCCAATTCCAAAATCCTATAATAGGAGAAGGTCCTTGGACCATGGAACAAGGTACCTCTAAGGTCATACAGTCTAGGTGAACCCTCAGGTTCCACCTCAATCAAGTATTATGGAACCCCGTGCCTCCTTACACCTCATGTCTCAACAAGTACCGACGTCCCGAAGGCATGACCAAGCAATACGAACTGGTCCCTCAGACCCCTGCTCGAAAGCACATGTCAGCTAAAATATTAACAACCAGAGGCACAATGATATCTATCCTCAAAATAAATCCAAGCCACGACCTCAATCAAGGTGGGCCTCATCCCCCAACCGATAGCCTCATTGCTATCAACCGAAGATTCCTCAACTTCCACGTGGCTTTCTACGAAAATCACCCCAAACCATAATCACCTAATCCGCAACTACCGAGAGCCTCTACCCACACGGGTGGTCAAAACCACCTCATCAATGGAGTCAATCTATGTTCACATGAATCAATTTAGTTCTTTTTCCATCACAGGTAAGCAACAATCACTAATAAAATACATAATCCACATCGATCGACATCTCGTGCCCCTATGACCTTGTCGCTCATATCTGATGGCCTTTCCATCCCAATATCTTGGGCCATGCCCAACCTGACAGCCTCACTGCCTCAAACCGATGTCCATGATGCCCAATCATGTGGTCAATACTACTCAAGTAAAACCAGACCAAGCATAACCAGTCAATCTCATCACCTCAATCCCGATGGTTGTGCTATCCCATTATCATCCCTGGCCAAGCCCATCATGACCCCTTGGGTCTTGTCACATTCCAAGCATTAAAGACATTCCAAATATATATATAGAAAATCAAATATACAATTCAAATTAAAACAATTGAATTGACTAACTTAGATAAACATAACAATTCAATGAAATTGAATTGTTCAATACCAACTTTCCATGCATATATATTTCACTTCAATTAAATTAAAAAATTCAGTTTAAATGAAAACAATTCAATTTAGACCAAAACACATCCCGACCTAACACCCAAAAAGGTCGACGACCTCTAACCCAGCCTCGCACCCATGGAAAAGGTTAGGGAATGCCTAGAGGCATCCCATATTGCCATATGATCAATTTAATATGAATCATGAGGGGTCTCGCTCAATTCCCCGAGGCACGCTAAAATATGCACCCCCAAAATGACCGCAAAAACACAAATCAAAGTATGAACCACCTACCTTGGACCCGTAGACGTAGGGATGTCTGATATCGAGCTCCAATTCGAAGCTGATTGGTGTAGATCTGAGTTTCCGTCAAGCGCCCTGAAAATAGGGTGAAATGGCCCAAATGGATTTAGCTCTCCATGAATCTTGCTTCATGGAGAAGGGAGGTAAGGGTGTGATAAACCTTACCAATGGAGTTCTGTAGCCTTCGATGGATCGAAGAACGAATGAATGAGGAGGAAGATGGATAAAAATCCATGGGAGGAAGAAAGGAAGGGATCTTATCCTGCTGTGCGCGATAAGGAAGAAGAAAGGTGAGAGAGGAGACAAAATAAGAAAATTAAAAGGGGTAAAAATGTCATTTTGCCTCATTTACTGGGTTGTATGGTTTACTCGCCCGGTTTTCGAAACTGTGCAGTAATCGTGAAAGCTACAATGCATAGGTACTGCCTAAGTGGCAGTACCCACACGGTTTACCACACAATTTTCACTTACCATGTGATATCTCTCTGCAACTTCTGCAGATGAGCCCACGTGTCTATGAGCCCGACTTGCACAGTTTACCAAAACCGTGCGGCAGTTTAAAACTAGGCCACGTGGTTACCTGGAAGGGGCCGTACAGTTTACCCTAAACTGTGCGCCCTGACTTACTATTCCAAAATAGTCCATTTGGCCTCCAATGCCCCCAAAACCAAACCAAAATCACCTGAGGGACTCTCCAAGACTCTATACTAACCCAAAACCATCATATATAGCTGATAGAACTCTTAGAATTGAGTTCCGATCAATAAAACAAAAAGTATCACAATGACTAAATGAAAAGTTCAAATCGACTATAACGACCCAAGCTTGATGTATATGGAAATTACATTACTTTTTCAGAATACTTAATACTTGACCCAAACAGATTCCCAAAGACCATATTATTTTAGCGTCTTTGGAAACTTGGAATATAATCTTCTAACTTGGTGAAAGATATTCAAAATCTCCCATAAAGATCTTCCCCTTTTATTTTCCTACCTAAAATCTTTCTTTATATCCCGGGGAAAAGGAAACATAAAAAAGGGTGAGCTAAAATGATTGGTAAGGGTAAACATTGAAAACATAAAACAAACCATAAACACAAGAATGTAAAAACATGAACATAAAGTTTAAATATCAAAATCACGAGTCATGAAATAAATATTTGCAGTACATAAGACATAGATAAAAAAGGAACATTAACCATGATAAAATAGCAATGGTATAAAACATGGAATTATGAAAAAAAATCACATTATATGATTTCTATAGTATCCAAGGCATTGCTTCCAAGACCATCATAGTGTAAAAATTCCTTTACTGAACTGGGTTTACTTGCCATTCTAGCCGTGTATTACTGAACCATATTTACTTAATATTCTAGTCATGTTTATCTCATGATATATAAATCTTTACCCAATGCCTTGGAGGGAGATATAGGTCCCACCCATCTTATAATGAGATCATTCTTACATGCGCCACAAAAAACATAAATAATTCATCATATCATAACCTAAGAAATAAAATGGGTTTCTTAAACATCATTCCATCATAAAATAATCCATATAAAAGATCATTCAATCATTAAAACAATGAAATCATAGTAATAATAGGGATAGAAACATAACCCCATTTAAGAGAATCGTCTTATATGGAAAATAATTTTGATAAAACACTTGAACTTAATTCTTGAGAAAAATATCCTTTCTTCTTCAAAAATGTTTTCTTTTCTCAAAATGCCATTCAATTTTAAAATAAAATAATTTAGTTGAAAATAAACTCTAAATAGTGTAGAGGAAACTTCATGGAAAGAAGGCGTCATGAAACTGTAAAAATCCATTCATGTCGTATAAGTTAAAAAAACATTCTCCTCGTCCTTTTGCCGGAAAAGTCAAAAAGTACCTCAAATCGAATAACGTCAAAAGATTCATTTTAAACCATTTAATAAAAATTCACCAAAGGGTAAAATTAACTTTAAACAATTTTAGATGAATAGAAATTATATTACATAATTAGAAAACATGGATGTGGATGATAAATATACCCCATTAAATACTTACGTATAAACAATCTCAGATAAAAATGAGATTGCAAAATTATCCCTTACCTTAGGTCCGATATGCTTCCTATGTGTATGAACCTCCTGTATAATGATTTAGATAATGTTATTAACTTATTCCAGAATCATGGTCATCATATATGGTCATATTCTGCTTCATTTGTTAGTAACAATTCATTGTTACTCGTTATTCATGTTTTAATTGTTTCATGATCGTATGCATGATTTTTCGAATAAGTTCCAGTTTACCTTATTAGGTCATATTTATATCATTATAAAATGATATTAACATAATAAATAACATATTTATTAATTTTTTACAATTATATAATTATTCTTGAGTGGTTATCATGTAGAACAAATCTTATCGCATCGTGGAGACAGTAAGCCGTACGTACGCACGAGCGACGATATCATTCCTATAATTTTTGAATGGTATTTATTTGAATGGTGTACTCTATTTCAGAATAAATACCATTTTATAATAATCATATATAGTTATTACATCAATTTTTATACCCATCCAAGTAAGGTGGTGATGAAAACAGATTACATCACGACGTGGAGACGGTAAGCCGTACGTACGGACACGTGGTGGTTTCATCTTTCGTAGGATGGATAGAAAGTTGAATATGGTTATTTCATTATTATAATAAAATATTAGTATATAAGTGCTACTAGAGTTATTATTCTATAATTAAAAAACTCATGAAGTATAAGTAGACGTAGAAAGAAATATGAAAGTATCGGTAGAGAAGATTACCTCTTCTTTGACGTGCTCTCTTTAGATCTCCTCTTAATGGAACTAGAGTTGGTCTTTTGAGAATACCAACACCTCTAGAATGTCAATAGATAAGTTTATAAGAGAAATGGGTAGATTATGTATGAACATTAAGGCTTAATGAGTTGTGGAGAAATGAGAGAGGATGTTCCCTTTTATAATTGAGGCGAGGGGCACTTTTGGAAACCTCAAAAATATTAATTTATAATAAAATAAAACCCAACTGAAAAACCTCCAAAATGTACCAATTTTGAATATTATATGAGATAGGGTTTTAATATAATCAACCAATAAATTTTAGACAAGTGTTTATATCAATTTAAGCATTATCATTTTAATTAACACTAGTTATTCTATTTAATTTTTAACTAGGGTAACACATATTTCAATATTAAAAGGGTGATATATTTACTTATTTGAAGTCAATTAGACCATAAATGGATACTTTAGAAAATTTTAGACAATATAATAATTATTCTATATTTTTAAAAATGTTTTATGATTTTTAAATAATTTAATAAATCATTATTTTGAAAAAAATATCAATTGTGTCAATTTTGACACTATTCATTTCATGGATTTTTAAAAATATCAAGATAAGTTTTTATCTTTAAAAAATATATTCTATAATATCCCTAAGGGGTCAAGGGAATCTATAAAATTCATCGGACAAATTAATTATCCAAAATCATATTTATTTTAATATTTTTAATAACATTTATTTGATATTTCCCTTAAAAAAATAATTACTACATCAATATTGTGTAATTATTTATATACTTATTTGATGAAGAAAAATTAAAAATAAAATACTATTATGAAGATAAATTTACTATATTTTAGTAGAATATATTAAGTCGAATTTATCTGCTTGAAAATATAGCATTAGAATTTTTATACTTATTAAAGCAGGAATGTGACAATTTTAACATTACTTTAAATAAAATAATATAATTGTTTTAATCTATTCCATATAGCTCCAAATGGTCCATAACTAGACCATTGGATTATTATGGTTGATATATACTCGAATAATAAAATTTGGTAAAGTGTTTTGGACCTTTAATGGTTATTATCATTTTAATAAAAATTAGTTTATTGATTTTTCATCAATTAAATAATTTCTGCATCATCCATATATAAAACTTTAATATAATGATTTCTTTCCTAAAAATTAAAAATAAATTAAAATGATAAATATAAACATTTTATATTTAAAATAAGTATTTATGGTAAAATCTAGCTTATGTATAACCTTATTTTAAAAATGATATAATATTTAAAACATGAATGTGACATCTTTAAATTTTCATTAAATAAAATATTATAAATACCATAATATCTCTCAAATTTCCCAAAAACGTCAAAAATAAAACTTTATTAGGGAAATATATTTATTAAGTTGAACATTAAAATTTAAATTTATTGATACCACCCATTTGTCCATATGTGGATACATAATAGATATTAAAGACAAAGAAAATGACACCTTGTGTCTTTCTTTGATTTAAATATTATTTAAGTCATTTTCATGGAAAAGTGTCAATTAAATGATATAATTTAGATACTTAAGTGTTAAGGGTTGAATTAAATTCATCAAATATTTTTTTTTATTTTTTTGGTCATTTTATAGTCATTATAATTTTATTTTTAACTTAAATTATCTAATTTACCGTTTACTATTGTAATAAAATTTACTATGGTTACTATTAATATTGGTCAAAATTAAAAGGTAACTACTTACCAAATTTTGACCTCCTAAATCCAAATTTGAAATCCATTTTTCAAAATTCAATACAAAGAATTTTTAGAATTAAATTTAAAATAAATCTTTAAAATGTCACGAAAAATATTTTTTGGAAAAATGACCCTTTTAAATGGAAAATGTTTTTATAATAAATTCATGTATAAAATTATTTTCAAAAAACCTAATTTGATAAAAATTAACTAATTAAAGTTTAAAACTAATCCAAAATATAATTTTAATATTTAATGACTTTAAAATAAAAAAATCAATATTTTCACTATTTATCAAAAAATGAAACTTATCAGAAAAATACAAAAAATTAAACTAAAGTAATTTTTTATATTCCGCACTAAAAGAATAAGTTTATTTTGTCAAATTGAATATAAAAAAGTGTCAAAACTATATTTAAAATGGTTGCTCCATCAAAAGGCGGCAAAACAACATTTTTTTTGAAAAGTACTTCTTTTATCCAAAAAATTGATTTTGATCTTATATCATGTTCTAGAAAATATATAAGATGAATTTTAATGTTATATAAAATTAAAAATGTGGTTAATACTATTCATAACATCTAGTTTATATCCCATTAAATAATAATATTTTTATAATATATTTTTGTTTAGTGAAACTTGGTATTGCGTACAATGTAAGCTATCGAAGAAGGTTTCTCTTGCGTGTAACGCAAGCCAATAATAGTGTTGTGTATACTAAAATATAATTTGGTGTTGAATATAATGAAAAATAATCTTGGTGTAGCATATAACATAAGACATTAACGAAATTAAAAAGAATCCATCTCATAAAATCTTGGGGTGTTACATTCTTCCTCCCTTAAAATGAATTTTTCCCTTAAAATTCGTCGAGGTTATAAATGGTTTACTAATTGAAACTTTCTTTTATGGAAACCCAAATTGTAAAAAGGAATTATAAAACTTCATTTTAAAAAGGAATATTAGAAACATAACAGTTACCCAAAGTAACTCATCACTGGGTTTCCACACAGGAGAACATAGGCGGGAAGTGAAAACATGGATATGGAAGAGAAATATAACCATAAAGTTGTGATGAATAATGATAGAGAATAAGGTTTGGAGAAATTTAACTACCAGAAAGACATAAATCTACAATTATTTAAGGGACTATTTGATTAATCAGATAAGAAGGTACCAGGATAGCATTTTTTGGTTTTCAAGATCCTTTTCCTAAAGTTGAAGAATTTTTCATGAGAATATATACTTACTTGATTTTAGTACAATCTCACCATTGTTTATGCCTTGAAAAATTTCCAATTCATCTCTTTTTTGAAGAAATGAAGTTTATTTTTTCATTCTTGAAGTGTTACCAGATCATGTGATAGAATGATAGGTCATTCCATATATCTCAACAAAAAGGTTAGCACAGGTAATCAAATATGCATAAAGCCACCTATAGTGAGATAATATATTAACCTAACAAACTTTAAATAGAATATAACTTATACTATCCATAAATGGATAACATTACAATTCTTCCAAAAACTAAAAATATAAATCTTTATAAAGAGGTGAACTAAATTGACATAACATTTATCTCCCACATCTCATAAGGTAGTTCTTGGTTGTCACATTCTAAACATGTGAATACCTTAATCATGTATTCTCTTAAAACATGATAATAACATGAATTACCATAAAACCTTATTAAAAAAATGTCTTCTATAAAAATTAACTCTTTCCACACACTAAAAATACAAAAAATTCTATATACTCAAACCGTGATATCACTTTGTCCTTATATCAGTCATGAGGTCATTAATACTATCAAACATCTCATTATCTCCTTATCCCTTCATTATGCACACATCATGTCATTTCTAAAAATATTTCAATCACTTTTCATGGTTACTGGTACCATATACTCATGGAAAACCACAATGGACCAATATATAGATATTCCAATATTCCAGAATACCATAAAGGAGATTCTACAACACTATTTTGGAATCCCATTACATAAACACTTAGTCATTCCACCACTTTTTTGTCATACTCAACATCACCAATAGTGATGACATGTGATTTTCCTTTGTCTTTGGCCTTAAGAGGTTGTTGAAGTTGATAATCATCCATAACACTTGGATTAGAGCATTGGTTAGCATAATGCTCAATTTCCATGCACTTGTAGCATTGAAGTGTGAGTGGTGTGTTCTCTATAGTCTTTTATCTATTCACATCATTAGTAACCTTTTTTCCATTACTTCAGCACTCAACTACTCGATGGCATTATTTTCCATACTTAAAACATTTTATAGTCCCTTTAAGACAATATCCACCATGCTTCTTTCCACACTTTGATCATAAGGAAACATTCATCTTCTTTTCACCATTGTTTTGAGATTTTCCCTTGAACTCCATCTTTTGTTTCTTGTCAAAACCATAAGATTGATATGTTACCAACTTTCATTTCTACCTTGATAGCACACCACACAATCTATTCATAGCTACTAAAGTATATTATAGTTAATTCCCTTTGAAGACTTGGTTTTAATCTACTAAATAATCGATCAACATTACTTTCAGGTTAGATGATAAAACTAGAAGAATACCCTGCAAGTCTTGTAAAATTTTCCTCGTATGTACCAACGGATTCATCATACTTTTTCTTAATCTCAAGGAACTTTTTTTCCATCTTTGTTCGAAGAATACGAGGAAAGTACTTATTAAAAAATAAATTCTTGAACTCGTTCCATTCCATGGATTCAATTTCATCTTGCTGCCTTGTATTCTTGATTAGAGTCCACCACTAGTTTGCTTCGCCTTCTAAACGATAAACAAACAAAATGAATTTTTCATGTTCCGAACAACAAAGGATGGAAAATATATTTTCAATGGTACTAATCCATTGTTCAGCAACATGTGGATCAGAAGACCCACTGAAAGAAGGTAGACGTTTCCTCATGAAGGAATCAACAAAATATTGTTCCCTTCTCTTCTCAATTATAATTCTTGAATGATTCATAACTTGTGAAAGTATAGCAATAAGATTTTTCATTCCATATCCCCTAACATTTGGTTGTTCAGGAGGACAATCATTGCATTGCCCAGTGCATTGATCATTAATACGGTTCCTTCGGGTTCTAGCCATTGTCTAAAACCCAAAAAGAATAGTGTGAGAGAAAAAATCATACTAGAAAAACAACATAATCAAGGGGGATTACTTTCAATCTCTAACATCTTAAGTTTAATCCAAGGTTATTCATGATCATTACCATAATTCTAGGACTGTAACCTATAGTTATACATACCCTTAGGGACATCCCTAGACATACCTTAGAAACATCTCTAGGGATCTCACTAAAGTTTTCGCATCCTAGTTTCCAAAGGTTGACTAAACCTTCACTCTGATACCAACTCTAACGAACCAAGATTGATGTAAATGGAAATTACATTACTTTTTAGGAATAATTAATACATGACACAAATAGACTCCCAAAGACCGTATTAGTTTAGCATCTTTGGAAATGTAGAATATAATCTTCTAACTTGGTGAAAGATTTTCAACATCTCCCATAAAGATATTCCCCTTTTTTTCCTACCTAAAACCTTTATTTATATCCTAGGGGAAATAAAACATAAAAAAGGGTGATCTCAAATGCTTAGTAAGGGTAAAAATTGAGAACATAAAACAAACCATAAACATAAGAATGTACAAACATGAACATAAAGTTTAAATATCAAAATCATGAGTCATGAAATAAATCTTTGCAATACGTAAGACATAGATCACAAAGGAACATTAAACATGATAAAATATCATTGGCATAAAACTTGGAATTGTGGAAAACAAATAAGAACATAATATTATTTCCATAGTATCCAAGGCATTGCTGCCAAGACCATCATAGTGGACAAAGTCCTTTACTGAACCGAGTTTACTTGCCGTTTCAGCCGTGTTTTAATGAACCAGATTTACTTACCATTTCATTCATGTTTATCTCATGAGATATAAATCTTTACCCAATTTATTGGAGGGAGATATATGTCCCACCCATATCATAATGAAATTATTCTTACATATTCCAAAAAAACATAAATCATTTATCATAGCATAACCCAAGAAATAAAATGGGTTTCTTAAACATCATTCCATCATAACATAATCCATATAAAAGATCATTATATTATTAAAATAATAAAATCATAGTAAAAATAGGGTTATAAACATAACCCTATTTAAGAGCGTCATATTATATGGAAACTAATTTTGATAAAAACACTTGAACTTAATTCTTGATAAAAATATACTTTCTTGTTTAAAAACGTTTTCTTTTCTCAAAATTCTGTTCAATTTTAAAAGAAAAGATTTAGTTGAAAATAAAATTGAAATAATGTAAAGTAATCTTCATGGAAATAAGGCATCATGAAACCGTAAAAATCCATTCATGCTGTATAAGTTAAAAAAACATTTTCCTCATACTTTTTTCAAAAAAGTCAAAAAGTACCTCAAATATAATAATGCCAAAAGATTCATTTCATACCATTTAATAAATTAAAAAAAGGGTAAAATTAACTTTAAAATTTTTTATAATAATTGAAATAATATTACATAATTAGGAAACATGGATGTGGATGATAAATATACCCCAGTAAATACTTATAAACAATCTCGGATAAAAATGAGATTGCAAAATTATCCCTTACCTTAGGTCCGATATGATTCTTATGTGTCCGAAACTCATGTATAATGATTTAGATAGTGTTATTAACTTATTCCATAATCATGGTCATCATATATGGTCATATTCTCCTTCGTTTGTTAGTAACAATTCACTGTTACTCGTTATTTGGGTTTTAACTGCTTCATGATCGTATGCATGTTTTGTCGAATAAGTTCTGGTTCTTCTTCTTAGGTCATATTTATATCATTATAAAATGATATGAACATAAAAAATACCATATTTATTCATTATTTACAATTATATAATTATTATTGAGTGGTTATCATGTAGAACGAATTATATCCCATTGTGGAGACAGTGAGCCGTACGTATGCACGAGCGACAATATCATTTCCCATAATTGTTGAATGATATTTATTTGAATGGTGTACTATATTTTAGAATAAATATCATTTTATAATAATAATATATAGTTATTAAATCTAATTTTATATCCATCCAAGTAAGGTGGTGGTGAAAAACAGATTACACTACGACGTGGAGACGGTAAGCCGTACATACGCACACGTGGTGATTTCATCTTTCTTAGGATGGATAGAAAGTTGAATATGGTTGTTTTATAATTCTAATAAAATATCAATATATAAGTTCTAATTTAGTTATTATTCTATAATAAATCAACTCATTAAGTATAAGTATACATAGAAAGAAATATGAAAATATCGGTAGAGGAGATTACCTCTTCTTTGATGTTCTCTCTTTAGATCTCCTCTTAATGGAACTAGAGTTGGTCTTTTGAGAAGACCACCACCTCTAGAATGTAACTAATGAAGTTTAGAAGGTAAATGGTCAGGGTATGGATTAACTTTAAGGATTAATGAGTTGTGGATAAATGATGGAGGAGGTTCCCTTTTATAATTTAGGTGAGAGGAACATTTGGAAACCTCAAAAATATTAATTTATAATAAAATTAAACCCAACTTAAAAACCTCAAAAATGTACCAATTTCTAATATTAGATGAGATATGTTTGTAATATCATCAACCAATAAATTTTAGACAAGTGTTTATGTCAATTTAAGCATTATCATTTTAATAAACACTTAGTTATTCTATTTAATTTTTAATTAGGGTAACAAATATTTCAATATTAAAAGGGTGATATATTTACTTATTTGAAGTAAATTAGACCCTAAATGGATACTTTAGGAAATTTTAGAAAATATCATAATTATTTTATATTTTTAAAAATGTTTTATGATTTTTAAATAATTCAATAAATCATTATTTTGAAAAAAAATATCAATTGTGTCAATTTTGACACTATTCATTTCATGGATTTTTAAAAATATCAAGATAAGCTGTTATGCTCGAAAAAAATATTTTATAATATCCCTAAGGGTCCAAGGGAATCTATAAAATTTATTGGAAAACTTAATTATCCCAAATTATATTTATTTTAATATTTTTAATAACATTTATTTGATATCTCCCTTAATAAAATAATTACTACATCAATATTGTGTAATTATTTAATATACTTATTTTATGAAGAAAAATTAAAAGTAAAATAATATTATCAAGATAAATTTACTATATTTCAGAAGAATATATGCAGTTGAATTTATCTGCTTGAAAATCTGACATTAAAAATTTTATACTTATTAAAGTATGAATGTGACAATTTTAACATTACTTTAAATAAAATAATATAATTGTCTTAATCTATTCCATATAGCTTCAAATGGTCTATAACTCGACCATTGAATGCTTATGGTCAATATATACTCGACCAATAAAATTTGGTAAAGTTTTTTGGCCCTTTAATGGTAATTATCATTTTAATAAAAGTTAGTTTATTGATTTTTCATCAATTAAATAATTTCTGCATCATCCATATATAAAACTTTAATGTAATTATTTCCTTCCTAAAAATTAAAAATAAATTATCATGATAAATATAAAAATTGTATCTTTAAAATAAGTATTTATAGTATAATTTAGCTTATGTATAACCTTATTTTAAAAATAATATATTATTTAAAACATGAATGTGACATCTTTAAATTTTCATTAAATAAAATATTATAAATACCATAATATCTCCCAAATGGCCCCAAAACGTCAAAAATAAATTTTTATCAGGAAAATATGTTTATTAAGTTAAAAATTACAATTTATATTTGTTAATACCACCCATTTGTCCATATGTGGATACATAATAGATATTAAATACAAAGAAAATGACACTTTGTGTTTTTCTTTGATTTAAATATTATTTAAATCATTTTCATGGACAAGTGTCCATTAAATTACACAATTTCAATCCTTAAGTGTTAAGGGTCGAATTAAATTCATCAAATAAAATTGTTTCATTTGCTTTGGTCATTTTATAGTCATTATAATTTTATTTTTAAACTAAATTACCTAATTTACCCTTTATCGTGGTAATAAAATTACCATAGTTACTATTCATATTGGTCAAAAATAAAAGGGGCCTACTTACCAAATTTGGACCTCTTGAATCCAAATTTGACATCCATTTTTCAAATTTAATACTATAAAGACTTTAAAAATTCCATGTATGTTTTTTAAAATTATTTGGGATTATTTTGGGTTTGTAAAAATTGACGGCATGTGATTTTGTGGCTCGATGTGCCTGAAATAAATTTATGAACTTTTTTCGGGTACATTCAATAAACACATGGGTGAAATTTTCTATATTTTGAACCAGTGCTCGGATTAAAAATCCGAGGGAACCGTTGAATCCGCAGCGCCGAGATTCGCTTAAGTGAAGCTTCACTTTGATCGCAGTTGGTCGGGAGAAAAAGATAATTTTTGCGACTTTTAAAGAAATAATAAAATAACATAAATTGTTATTTTATTTCTTTTTTTTCCTACCACCTATTGAGCGGTGGTGGCAGGGACCACGTAGGTGGTCATACCTTTAATTATGAGGTGTTAATTGCACGGTTACACTTTGATTACGTAACCACCCCTCGCGTAATTAATGAGACACTTTAATTACATCAATTAATGAGGCGCATTAATTACGCCAATTAATAAACCTCATTAATTCCTCAAGGCGTTTCTCACCCTTTCCCCCATCTATTTATATGGAGCTTGGATTTGGTTTTTGGAACGGATTCATCAA
This sequence comes from Viscum album, assembly GCA_963277665.1. Taxonomy (NCBI): domain Eukaryota; kingdom Viridiplantae; phylum Streptophyta; class Magnoliopsida; order Santalales; family Viscaceae; genus Viscum; species Viscum album. The sequence continues at coordinate 1,810,323,760 of OY728129.1, read as the reverse complement.
GCGAAGAACCCCTGACGAAGTGACGCCATGCCTTCCACTAGCAGAGAACAGAGGATTGACGACGCTCATTGTAGGATCAATCAAAAGGTCGATGGATGATGAATGCCAATGACTGCAATATCTCTAATGAATCGAGGTAGGGGTTTTATTTTAATTCAAGTTTTTCCCTTGATTATATTCCTCATTCTTGTATTTTGAGGGAGGTTGTTGCGGGTGTTTTGAACGGGGTTCAACATTATTAAAATGTGATGAATAATTACCTCTCTCTTGATTTAACGCTAATGTGGAGGGTGCATGCCAAACGAATAAGTCCCAGAACCTCCGCCGCTTGTTTTTGTTGCTGTTGCGTTCTTCGGGGACGATTTTCCCAATTTGAAGGCAACACAAGACAGAAGGTCACACTGTGGTGGCGGCGATCCGGGAGGCCCTTAGGTATAGATGACACCAAGAACGGACCACCGGAGCACATCCGGTGGCCCGCAGAAACAACCACCGGCACGCTATGCCAGCGGCGGCCAGTGGTGACTGGAGGAGGGCCGCGTCAACTGGCCTTGGGTGGTGGGAAGGCGACTTTCCGTCACGCGCCGTGGTGGCCAGAGGTGGCTCGGCCGAGCCGGCCATGCGGGAGAAGCTCAGCGCCCACAGGCGCCACCGGCGGTAGTAGTTGCGACAGGAGGGGGGCGGTGCGACCCCACACCACGTCGCGCCAGATGAAATGGCCCCGCATCCGCGGGGTCAGCTGGGTGAAGCGGTCCGGATTTAGGCGGACCAGGCTGGACGCGAGCCGGACCCACCCAGTGGGCCGGGCCGGACCCACGGCCTAGTGGGCCAGCGCGGGTGGGCCGAGCTCCACCCATCGGGCTGGGCCAACTGCGGCTCAGGACCACGAACCAGTCGGGCCGACCCCGATGGGCCGTACCCAGTGAATCGGGCTGACCCTTAATGGGGTGGACCCGGGCGAGGTTAGGTAGACCCCGAGACCCATTGCGTCAGGTCGGCCTGACCGAGTCGGACTGGGCCCAGGCCCAACCGGTCCCTGAATAAAGAAACGCCCGTAACTAACGAACCAGATGTCCATTTGACACGCCATCAGTGGCGTTGGGACCCCTTTTGGGAAGAGGTCCCTTTGGCATATTCTAGTGGACTCGACCGGGTTGGGCTGGACTGAGGTGCGATCACCCCTATTTCACGGAAAGGGGTGTAACTAATTGACCAGACATCTGATCAACGCGCTGTCTATGGGACAAGGACCCTCGTGACAAGGCAGTTCTTTGGAGATACTCTAAGTGAGTTTTGACAGAGTTTGATGTGCGACCTGGGTTGGATCAGACTTGAATCCAACCATGCCCCTTTTACAAAAGTCCCTATATCTCACAGACCAGATATCCGATCGATGCACCATCTATTACATTGGGACCCCTATTATGGGACGGTCCCTTGGGTATGCTATTTGTGGGACTTCGTACTGGTTGAAATATGACCGATGGATTGAGGAGAAGAGTCTTCTGGAGATTAGTCGTGCTTCGTGCAGGAATCCAGTGGATGGATGTGACATGAAGAAGAAGAGCGACCAATACGGGTCAACTTCAGAAACTCCAGAGTGGGATGATATAGATGTATGACTAATCATCCCCACCTCTATAATAGTGACTAATACGGGTCACCACCAGCGATCAATACGGGTCATCACTGGCGACTAATACGGGTTAGCACCAACGACCATTATGGGTCAGCACCAGCGACCAATATGGGTCAGTATCTAGTGACCAATATGGGTCAACATACAGTGACCTATACGGGTCAACAATGGAGTTACTATGGATAAGATGATCTGGCTCTACGACTAGTCATCCCTATCCCGGTAACCTTGAAGTTATACCATTAGAGTGAGCTGTCTCTTTTTCTTTGTGCTTCATGATCTAGATCATGCTTGTGATATTACCTTTGTGTCATTTCTTGGGATGTTTTCCTTTGTGAATTACTGATAGACCTTCAGGGGTATCGGGGTCCCCTACTGAGTTGTTATACTCACCCCTGCACGGGCTCCGCCTGCATGCGCGTGTCTAGTGAAAACTACTAATGCTCCGGGGATGACTTTGGAGGTTCGGGACTTGGTGGAGCTTGGTGCGGCGGGTGCAGTTGAGATCCTATTCTTCAACTTTAGACTTAGTGTTACTACCCTCCATGTAGAGCTCCAGGGTAGATGTGACAGCTGTTTACTTTCTCTTCAATTTATAGGGCTTGTATTCTAGACCAATGTTTTCAGTTTATAGTTGTACTTGTGGTTGTACTTTACTCTCATGGTTATACCTTACTTTTGTTGGTTCTTTACTTCAGTTTCTCTTTTTGAGTGTGTACATATCTCTAAGGCAATGCCTTCCCTGTTCGGGAAAAGCTTTCAGGTGCTAGTCACCAACCCCTGGCCTATGGAAGGCGAGCTTGGGGTAGTCACGTCCGGGCCTTGTGGGACGGTTCATGACAAATACAAATAAGTTTCAGAATTAAATTTAAAATAAATCATTAAAATGTCACAAAAAACAATTTTTGAAAAAATGCCCCTTTTAAATAGAAAATGTTTTTATAATAAATTCATGTATAAAATTATTTAAAAAAAACATAATTAGATAAAAATGAACTAATTAAAATTTAAAACTAATCCAAAACATAATTTTACTCTTTAATGACTTTAAAATAAAAAAAATCAGTATTTTCACTATTTATCAAAAAAATGAAACTTATCTGAAAAATACCAAAAATTCAACTAAAGTAGAATTTTATATTACGCTTTAAAATAAGAAGTTTATTTTGTAAAATTGAATAAAAAAAGTGTCAAAAAATATATTTAAAATGGGTGCACCATCAAAAGGTGGAAAAACAACATTTTTTTTGAAAATTACTTATTTTATCCTAAAAATTGATTTTGTTCTTATAACATGTTCTAGAAAATATATAAGATGAATTTTAATGTTATATAAAATTCAAAATGTGGTTAATACTATTCATAAAATCTAGTTTATATCCCATTAAATAATAATATTTTAATAATATATCATTTTTTAGTGAAACTCGGTATTGCGTACAACGCAAGATATCGAGGAAGGTCGCTCTTGCGTGCAACGCAAGCCAAGAATAGTGTTGTGTATACTACAAGCTAATACGGTGTTGCATATAGCTCAAGATAATCTTGGTGTAGCGTATAACATATGAAATCAACGAAATTAAAAAGAATCTATCTCATAAAATCTCAGGGTGTTACATCAAGAGTGGTTTTTGACTCGACTCAAAAACTCAGGAAATTATAATTCCATTCTCTATCTAAAATTTTCTTCCTTTGTGTGTGGTGGTTCTGGTGGTCTAAAAGGAGTTATAATTTTTTACGAAGCATCATTCAGAGGTATTTTTTCTTATTTATTTTAATTTTATTTATTTATTTATTTGATTTGTTTTTAGTTACTTCTAAATATTCTATTTAATTAGTAGTTTAGTTTGTTATACATAGTTTATAAATAATAATAATAATTAGTAATGATTAATTACAGATTAACTAATGAATAACTTAGGACTAAAAATGATTACATATAATGATTAGCTAATAATAATTAACTAATGAATACCATAGGATTAACTAATGATTAAGTTATAATTAATTAAGGATTAGGTAATGCTTAACTAATTATTATCTAATGAATAAATAATGATTAACTAATGATTAGAGAATGTTTACGTAATGATTATAGAATGATTAACTAATGATTAAAGAATTATTAAGTAATGATTAAGTAATAATAATCTAATGATTAAATAAATATTAAGTAATGATTAAATTATAATTAAATTATGAATAACTAATGAATAAATAATGATTGAGTAGTGATTAGATAACGATTAACTAATGATTAAATATCAATTAGCCAATGATTAAGTAATGATTAAAGAATGATTAAGGATTGATTAAATAACACGTAAGTAATGATTAACTGATGACTAACTAATGATTAACTAATGATTAAGTAATGATTAAAGAATGATTAAGGAATGATTAAAGAATGATTAAAAATGACTAAATAATGATTAACTAATTATTAACTAATGATTAACTAATGATTAACTAATGATTAAATATTGATTAACTAATGATTAAATATTGATTAACTAATGATTAAGTAATCATTAAATAATGATTAAGGAATGATTAAATAATGATTAAGGAACAATTAACTAATCATTAAGTAATGATTAAATAATGATTAAGGAATGATTAAAGAATGATTAAGGAATGATTAAATAATGATTAACTAATGATTAAAGATTGATTAACTAATGATTAACTACTTATTAAAGATTTTTAAACTAATGATTAACTAATCAATAAATATTGATTAATTAATTATTAAGTAATGATTAAAGAATGATTAAGGAATTATTAAATAATGATTAAATAATTATTAACTAATGATGAACTACTGATTAACTAATAATCAACCACTGATCAAGTAATGATCAAGTAATGATCAACTAATGATTAACTAATGAATAAATATTGATTACCTAATGATTAAATATTTATTAACTAATGAATAAATATTGACTAACTAATGATTAAATAATGATTAAAGAATGATTAAGGAATGATTAAAGTATGATTAAAGAATGATTAACTAATGAAGTAATTATTAAATAATGATTAAAGATTGATTAACTAATGATTAAGTGTGGATTAAATAACGATTAATGAATGATTAAATAATTATTAACTAATGATTAAAGATTGATTAAGTAAAGATTAAGTATTGATTAACGAATGATTAAGGAATGATTAAAGAGTTATTAAATAATGATTAACTAATGATTAAAGAATGATTAAAGAATGATTAACTAATGATTAACTAATTATTAACTAATGATTAACCAATGATTAACTAATGATTAAATATTGAATAATTAATAATTAAATAATTATTAACCAATTATTAATTAATGAATTGATATTGATTAAATTTGGATTAACATAGAATAAACATAGGATGAAAGATGACAAACTGGATGACAAAGAGGCTTAATTTCACACATGATTTGTTACTCCCGTGATTTAGATGATTCATCACTTATTGCGTGCCTATCTTGTTAATGTCGATGGATTTTTTTTAAATGAATCATATTATCTTTATAAACCACTGAACATATATTTAGGAAAGTTAAAAGTTATACTACAAAACATTAGTGTCATCTTTTAGGATATAAGAAAACATTCTAAAATTTTGGTATCATAAATATTATGTGGTTATCTAAGAAATCAAATCTATATTTGGATACTACAATTGGATGTGGATATGACATAGATGTACCTAAGGGTAAAACCCAAAAACACTACATTGAGCTAGACTTGATCAGGAACTGGTGCACGATAATGGCCCTTATTGCACACCTGGTTTGAAAATCCTGGGGGATATGCTTTAGACAATTCATATTTTCTTTATAAACTACTAAACATACCTTTAGGAATATTAAAAACTATATTATGAAACATTAGTGTCATTTTTTAAGATATAAAAATGTGTTCTAAAATTTTAGTATAATAAATATTGTATGGTCAACCATCACTGTCAATAGTATTTACACTATTAGAATCTTGATTAAAAAACATTTTTCACATAGAGAATATTGTTTTCTTGTGGTATTGCTACATGGAGGTTATTAAAACTAAATAAGGAGCTTCTTATAGTACACAACCAACAACAATGGTTAGGATAACTGATTGTGTAATGCTAACTAAACTTCAAGAATTAATTTTTGGTTGTTTAAATCTGGGACCTAATCAAGAGAAAGTCTATTAGATATAGAAATTTTCAATTCCTAGATACACTATAAAATCTATATTTTCCATTGGATACTGATGAGAAATAGGTCCCAGAAATAAATTTATTTTCCCAGTGGTCAGATGGATCCATGATGGAGTTATAAGTTGAGGTTTTTACTGTACTATAGCAACATCTTATTGTATGAAGATGCAAAATTACATGAGTGGTTAAAGAAGTTACATCCTAATAGGTTGAGGATATTCCCTATGATGTGGAAGAAGACAACCTAGCTGATCTCCCAGATATACATATAAATCCAACTTCTGATGAGGAATTTTCTAATGATGGAATAAACAGAGACAACAGTGCTGATGAGGAGGGAGTAACATAAGTTGGGGAGAAAGTTTCTAGAAATTCAATAGTTTTACAATAGCCTCAACCCATAATAAATCATACACCCCTATTTGTATATTGGCCGGAAGCAATGACATGTTTTCCTGAATTTGACTGCAATGTTATCACACTTGCAACTGAGTTTCCCATAGTTTTTGTGGATAGGTTTAGTGAGATGGACAAAACATTATATGTTAGAAGAGATTTTCTAAGTAAAAATGCATTGAAAACATACTAAAAATATTTTATATTGAGAGGAACTGTAGATATTTAGTTTAGGAATCTAGCCATACAAAATAGATCCTATAGTGTGATAAATATGTAGATTGTAGATTCTGCTTGAGGAGGATTCTGGACATTGCATTTGGAGGTTGTAGAATTTCAAAGATTAAGGCAGCTCATACTTGTGTTCAACCTAACCTGAAACAAGATCATACTTCATTGGATGCTGAATTTGTGTTATCTATTGTCGTCGAGATGATTAGGACCTACCAAGATGTTATTATAGCCCTTGTTAAAGAGAGGATGCAATAAACTTTTGGTTATAATATTTCCTATAATAAGGCATGGATGATGAAACAGAAGGCAATTGTGAAGGTCTATGATGATTGGGATGACTCATATCGGGTGTTGCTGTAGTTGATATCCATATTGAGACATAATGAACAAGTCATCTTCCATCTTCATACGAACATACATGTGTCTCAAGATAACCGACTTGATCTATCTCGTGTTCAATTTCATCAGCTATTCTGGGTATTCCTCCCCTTTATTTCCACATTTTGTTTCAAAAAAATTTCATGCACATTGATGAAATATTTCTATATGGAAAATACAAGGGTTTATTGTTGACTGCGACAACCCAAGATAGAAACCGTTCACCTATTCCACTTTCATTCTCTATTGCGGAGAAGGAAAACTACGAATCATGAAGTTAGTTTTTTGAAATGTATCAGCAACCATTTCCCCTGCATTGAGGGTGCCTTTTTGATATCTGATTGGAATCGGGAAATCAATGAGGCAATAAATGAGGATCCTGATACATGGAGACCCCCAAATGAACATAATTGGTACTGCATCAGACACATTTCTAACAATGTACGAAAAACCTTCCATAACAAACCTATGAAGAAGGAAATCATGAGGCTTGGTATGCAATGTATTTATTATTTTTTACCATTTCAATGTAAAGATAAAATTAATTTATGTGAAATATGATTACTTCTATGTAACATATGAGTCATATTAATGAAGTTTTGAAAAATGTTTCAAAAAAATATACAAAGCTAATCAAAAAGTGTATGATTATATGATTCAGATTCCAAAAGAAAAATGGGCATTGGCATATGATGAGGGGAAGAGGTTTGGACCCATGAAAACAAACATTATGGAGTGCATCAATGGTTTCTTCAAGGGGATTCTCAAGTTACTTATAACTACCTCAGTTCTAGAAACATTTTATCTTTGTGTGAAGTACTTCGTTGATAGGAAAACCTATCTTCAGAAGGGGTTTAGTAGAGGTAAAGGTACAAACAAAACTTTCAATGAGAGATTGAAAAGAACATTGAAGAAGATTCTTCTTATCAAGTGAACCTTTTCTATTAGGAAATCTATCAATTTGAAGTTCAAGAGTGTCTGGACCCCAACGTAAATAGCAATGGTCAAAAAATGGTGGTATTACTGGAAGCGAGACAATGTCAATGCAAAAACTTCTAGGCATTACTATTTCCATGTGCACACACCATCACAACATGTTCCTCTGTGAACATATCATCAGAAGCATATGTTGATCCAATGTATTGGCTAGAAATAATTACTAATAGTTATGCTACACCATGGACACCTATTGGGGAGTTTTGATATTTTCCAATTCACGAAGACCAGCTGATATTGATACTTGACATCAACAAGCTGCGTCAATGAGGGAGACCAAAGTCTAGTAGGATGTGGAATGAGATGGACTAGCATCAAGAACAGGGGAAACATTTGATATGTAACATATGTCATCAAGAAAGTCATAATAGATAACAATTCCCTAACATTACTAGATCAAGTTCACACTCTCATCCACAATGATGCATTGTCTCTAATGTCATATTTTTACATTATTAATTAAATGGTGTTAATATAAAATCCTTCATTTTTTATAATTTTTTGACATTTATGAATACTTTTACTATCTAAAACATACCATCATCTGAGAAATCATGCATAAATTACAAAGCACACTAGTGGAAATATAACTTATTAGTTAAAGTTAAACTAAAGTTGTATTGGGTTTTAAAAAATATTTTTTCTTCATTATCTAAAATTTTATTATAAAAAAAGTCACAAAAATGTTTTGGAAAGTGAAGTAAAAAGAAGATAAAACATCAAATTAATTTGTTTTTCCATGATAAAATGATAATTATGATCATATAAAGTGAAATGGATAAGAACAAGCCCATTAAATAAGACATGAATGATTTACAATAGACTAAAAAGTCCTTGAAAATTTTCAAAAGAACAGAGTTTGGATGAGATGATCCCAAATTTGGAAGTAAAGTAAGATCTATCTTATTTTCAAGTGGTAACATAATAACATTTTCCAAAGGGATGTACTTAACTTTTGAATTTTCAAAAAATTTCAGAATCCTAATGAAATCTTCATCGTATGAGGAGGTCTATCACTATATGAAAAAAATCTTTTGAAAATTTAAAAAGTTAAGTACATCCCTTTAGAAGAAGTTATTAAGCTACCACTTGAAAATAAGATGGATTTTACTTCACTTCGCAAGTCAAACTCATCTTATCTAAACTCTGTTCTGTTGAAAGATGTCAAGGTATTTCTTGTATATTTTAAAGCATTCATGTGTTATTTAATGGGTTTTTTGTTGTCCATTTCACTTTATATGATCATAATTATCATTTTATCATGGATAAATAAATTAATTTGATGTTTCTCTTCTTTTTACCTCACTTTTTAAAACATTCTGTCACTTATTTTATAATAAAATTTTAGATAACTAAGAAAAAATGTTTATATATATAAATATATAAAAACATATCTTAAAAAAAAACCATTCCCAAGTAAAAACATATATAAAGTTCCAAAGGATCAAATAACAACTGAGAAGGGGGGGGGGGGGTTGAATCAGTTGTTTACTTTTTATAAGTTTCAATAATTTTTAAAAAAACTTAACCCCTGCAACCTATTAATATTTATTTCCTTATCATCTTTTTTGTAAATAATCATGCATGAAAAAGTAGGAAATCAAGTAAAGCATACAAGATTTACAAGGTTTGGCCTTAGTGTGAGAACCTACATCCTTGCCATAGCCACTCCTTTGGGTCTATGGAAATACACTATTATAAAGAAGCGAATACAAGTTGTTCCGACTCCTGTTATAAACCTTCTATCTCCCAATAGGAAAGATTATACTGAATCTTGTTAGTTTACAAAGTTTTATTATAAAAAAATTGAGCCAAGAAAAAGAATAAAGGATTTGTTGAAACTGTTCCACAATTGCTCAGTCTGAATCCTCTGTCTGATTTGAATGGATCTGATTTTCTCAATCTGATGAAGTTAATATGATTCTCCCTTATTCAATTTTCACTTCTCAAACTCTTCTCAAAAACTCAAAATGATGGACTCAATATGATGAACCCATTTTCAATCTGAAAAACTCACACTCTGCTCAAAATATAAATACGATCTTCTTCATTATGATCTTCTCAATATGATCTTCTCAATATGATCCTACTCAATCCAGTAAAAAACATTCAATTGTTTGATCCTCCTCATGAGATCTCTGACCATAAACAAATTTCATTTGATTTCTTCAGTGCTCCACCTTTTCCATTTATGTGAAATGTTTACAATGAATGAAATATATGAGAAAGTATTTATAGGCGACTTAGAAAATAAAAGTGGGAAACTTGAAAACTTTCCCCACTTCCTCAAATTTCAAAAACTTCAAAAAAATACTTACATTTAAACTTCAACTTTGACTTCTTCAATCATCCTATGATTTTTTTGAGATTTATGAAAAATTGAATTTTGAAGTTTGACCTATTAAACTCTTTATATAAAACTTATATAATATTATTTTTTAGTCTTCTTAATAATGAGATCATTACGATCTATCTTTCTTTCTCAGTTCATTATGATCTTTTTCCTTATCAGCTCATTACAAATCTGTTTCCTTCTCAGCTCGTTATGAATACGTATCTTTTTCCATCTCAGCTCATTACGAATCTTTTTCCTTATTAGCTCATTATGAATCTATTTCCTTCATAAATCATTATGAATATGTTTCCTTCTCAGCTCATTATGAATCTATTTCCTTCTCAGCTCATTATAAATTTGTTTCCTTCTGAGCTCATTACAAATCTATTTCCTTCTCATCTCATTACGGATCTGTTTCCTTCTATGATCATTAGGAATTCTATTTCCTTATTAGATCATTGAAAATTCTATTTCTTTCTTAGATCATTAATAATTCTATTTACTTCTCAGATGATTATAAATTTTATTTCTTTCTCATCTAATTACGATTTCTGTTTCTTTCTCAACTCATTAGGATTTCTATTTCTTTCTCATCTCATTACGATTTCTATTTCTTTCTCAGATCATTAAGATAAAATCCCCATTATGATGGAAATTTCATTATGATGATTTTTCATAATGATGTAAAGTATTCAACGATGAATCCACTTAGTATCTTTGAACTTCTTCAAACTTCACCAGCTTCACATATTTTTACTTCTGAAAACTTCTGGGTTTGGTACTTCTGGATAAAATGGCGACTTTGTCTTGACTTCTAGAATAGATTAAATATTTATGATTCCTCTATTTATTCAAAGGATTTTATCATGATAGTTTTCATAATTTTTGATAGCTTCTTGATCACCAAAGCATCATATAATTTAGAGTATAATGTTTGAAAACTTTCTAACTCCTGAATTCACAATCTTCTTTCAAAAATCTTCATGAACAGTACAAATTCTTCAAATAGAAATAGTTTTATTTATAACAAATCTTATTAAAATGTATTGGGTATGATTCTTGAATAAAAAAACATTCTTATACAAAAGGTTAGTTTTCATAAAATACAAAAACTTTGTTAAAAAAATTTATCACAAAGTTTCTTCAATCCCCCCCTTCGGTTTTGTTGATAACCCTCATTAAAAACTTTTCCAACTATCATAAATTTTTCACAACTCAACTTTTGTAAAGAACTCATGTTTTTTTACTTTTATCAAAATGAATCCTTTCTCAAAAAAAAAGTATTGAAACCACACTATTAGATAAAGTAATGTTTTTGAAGGAATTACATCCCTCAGTGGAAAACAAATTTTGCAGCCATATAAAGATAAAATCTCCCTCAATTTTCTTTTTCTCTCCCCCATTTTATGATAACCAGAACTTTAGTTTCATAAAATAAATATAAATAAAAACTTCTTACAAAGTAGAAAGTTGTTACTTTCTCTCCCCCTTTATCAAAATAATCCAAAGTATGACGGGGTCCTTCCTTATGAGGTTTATAAAGTTATGGGAGGATGCTAAACATGAAGTTGGAGCCTCAATTCCACAAACCTTTCTTTCAACATTTATTTTTATAAAGATATCAACAATTTGATATTTTATTGAAATGTATTCCAGAAAAACATCTCCAACAATAACTTTCCCTTTTATAAAGTGAAAATTTATATCATTGTGTTTTGATATTGAATTTTGGATAGGGTTTTTAGAAAGATCAATTGCACTTTGATTATCGCAAAGTATCTTCAATGGTTTAGAAACATTTTCTTTCAAATATTCCAACTGAAATTTCATTCACAACATTTGAGTACAAGCCTGAGTAGCTGCAACATATTTGGATTCATCTGTGCACAAAGTTACTGAACTTTGTTTCTTACTATGCCAACTTACACAATATTCATCCAAGAAAAATGTTCCTCCTAAGGTTTCTTTTCTATCATTACAATCTCCAACCCAATTGGTATTAGTATAACCATGAAACTACATATCAAAATTTATTTTATATAACAGCCCATGTGAATTTGTTCCTTTGAAATATCTTAGAATTATTTTTTTCTTCCAACATATTTGATTCTTTTGGATTAATTTTATAATTGGAACACAAATTCACAATATAAATAATATCAAGTTTTGAGGATGTAAGGTAAATAAGACTTCCTATAATTTTTTGAAAGTATTTATGATTCACACTTATTTGAGATTCATTTTAACTCAACTTTGTGCTCACTTAAATAAGAGTAGAAATTTCTTTGGATTCTTCTATTCCAAACTTCTTTAAAAACTCTATAGTATACTTTTTTGTGATAATAAAATGTACTTTTCTTTTTGTTGAACTTGTAAGACGAGGAAAAAAGTTAATTTTCCTAATATTGACATTTTAAAATTCTTCTTCATTTTGTTAGAAAACTCTTTACAAACCTTTTATTCATCCCCCAAAAAAATTATATCATCCATATAAACAATTAAAATTAGAGTTCTGGAGTTAACATCTTTCACATACAAGTTACTAACAACTTATCCTTTAGAAAAGTTCAACATTCTCAAACAATTTTCAAGTTTAGAATACCATGCATGTAGAGATTTTTTCAGTATATACATATATTACTTCAATTTAAAAACTTTGTTTTAATCCTCATAAAGTATAAAACCAAAAGGTGGCTCAATGTGAATTTATTCCTCAATCACACCATTTAAGAAGGATGACTTTACATCCATATGATAAACTTTGTAATTCTGATGACCAAACACTACAAGAAACATTTTTATAGTTTCTAGCCTTACAATGGGGGAAAATTTTCACCAAAATCCACACCTTCCACCTATGCATATCCTTTACAAACTAGTCTTGTTTTGTTTCTTGAAACTTATCCATGCTCATTCAATTTGTTTCTATAAACCAATTTTGTTTCAATAAAATTTTTATTTGTTGGATGTGGAACAAGTTCTCATGTTTTATTTTTCTCAATCCCATTATTTGTGTTGAATAGATTTTGAAACTAAGTCCGGTTCAGATTTTGAGATAAGTGAAGTCTGATTTTCTAATATCAACTTTCTTCTATTTTGAACTGGAGCCTTCTGATTCCCAATAATGTTTTCAGACTCAACATGTTTTTGTAAGGTAGAAAATTTCATATTTTCTTTCCCAAATGAACTTTCCTAATCACATGAATTTTCTAAATATTGATAAGGATGTTTTGACTTAATTTCACTATTGTTGGAAATATCTATTTTATCCTCCTCAAAATTCTCAACAACTTTTTTTAAGGAAATTTTGTTTTCAATAACTGTCACATCATATGAGTCCACCAACTTTTTCAGACATTTTTTCCAACATTTTTATCATTTTCCATTTGGTGAATAACATATAAAAGTTCCTTCCTCATCTTTCTCATCAAATTTTACTAGATCCATATTTTTGATTTTAAGTAAATATGGACTTCCAAAAACTTTTAAGTATTTCAATGAAGTTTTTTTGTTATACCGCATTTCATAAGGAGTCAAATTGGTTTCCAGTATCAATAAGTATCTATTTTGAACATGTACAATAGTAATAATAACTTCTCTCCAATAGAATTTCGAAAGTTTGTATTCTTCTAACATACTTCTTACCATTTCCACCAAACTTCTATTTTTTATTTTTGATACTTCATTTTTTTGTGGAGTATAGGGAGAATTATACTGATATTTGATATGATGATTTATCAGATAAGTTTCAAAATTATTGCTTGTGAATTTGATACCATTATATGTTCTAAATTTTTTTATGGAAACCCCCATTTCTTTCTCAACACCTTTTCTGAAGAATTTGAACATTTCAATAGCCTTTGTCTTGTGCTTCATAAACATGATGTTTGTCATCTGAGTTAAATCATAAATAAAAGTGATAAAGTATAAATCTTCTTTTATTGATTTATATCTCATCGACCCACATAAATTGGAATGAATAATCTCAAGAGTTCCGGTAGATTGAATCTCAACTCTTTAATGACTTTTTTTAGCCATCTTCCCATTTTTACATGTTACAAAAACATATTTTTCTCTTTTTTTCAATTATAAAAAGTTTCGAATGACATAAAATTTATAAATTTTGTTCATAATTTTATATCCAAGGTGCCAAAGTCTTCAATTACATAATGTTTTTTTCATCTTCATCACTCAAGTAACACAAGTTATTTAATTTTCCTATTTGGAAGATATTCCCACCGATTCTTTCTCCTTTTCTAATAACTTTTCCATCTTTCACACTTTTGATGATACAAAAATATTTTATAAAAAAACTTCTTTTATGTCATCAAAAAGTTTACTTACACTAATTATGTTATGTTTTAGCCCATAAACAAATATAACCTTATATTTCAACTCTTCTACTTCAATCTCAGACGTTCTGTTTCCTTTTATTTTTAAGGAACTATCATTACCAAAAGTAACTGCTCCTCCATAATGAATTTCAAAATGTTTCAAGATTTTTATATCACTTGTCATATGTGAAGAACAAACACTATCAAATATCCATGTTTTGTTCCTTTTACTTTCTTTCAAAGCTGTCTCAATAATAAAAGGTCTTTCCTGAACTTTCTTCTTTTCAACTTCCTTCTCTTTTCTATCATAAGAAACTTGTTTCAGAAGAAGTGTCATACATCTTTCATCATGATGAATAGTTTTATAACATCCTCCACAAAATTCTTCCAAAAATTCAAAATTATTTTTTTTGGAAAGTTTATAACATCTTGGGAATTCACATTTTTAACTTTTTGTATGTTAGGAAAGTTTCTCATTCCACTTTCACTATTTCTTCCACTTTTCTCAAATCTTATTATAGATAAAGATAAGTTGTGAAAAAAATTATCTTCACTATACCCATAGATTCCACAACATGAATAATAATCATAAAATATTGATTTTCTATTGAAATAATATCTTTCTCTATTGAAACTTTCTTGATGTTGGTAGCTTCTTTCTGCTCTATCATACTCAGGACATGGGCCATTTTTCCTTTAGAGTGGGTTTTCAAATTTTGTAGATGTGATAGGTTTCTTACATACTTTTTCCACCCAATTTTTCCCAATAATATTTATAGAACCTTAAATTTTAGAAAAATCAGATGAAACACTATTTTTGGTGGGTGAGGATTTCACCTGATTCTTGATTTGAGATTTCTCAACAACTTTAGAATTCTCAGCTTTTACTTCTGAGGATTTATTTAAGTTTTCATTTATCTTCCTCATGGTATTTATGGACTCAAGAAGTTTTGATTGAAACATGTTAACTTCTTCTTCACTATCCAATGGCTTCTTACTGGTATCTTAAACCATATTTTGTTGTTCAATAATTTTAAGTTTGTAACTTAAGATCTCTTGAATGTATTCATCCTCCTTCTTGATGAAATATTTTCTTCCTTCAACAATTTTTTCACAATATTTCTTTATCACTCATATTTATTTATTAAGATATTTGTTTTTCTCAAGACATATAAGAAGTTATGTTCTGATTTTATACTCTCTATATGATTCTTCACCGCATCTTATTCACTATTTGAGGAGTCTTCGACTTTCTCAACTTTTGCAATGAAGGTTCTGATTTTTTTTAACTTTCATCATCTGAAGAATTGTTTTCAGTTGAGTCTGATTTATCTTTCTTATTCAACTTACTTCACTTGTTCCCAATAAACTTCTTTTTGTATTTTTTAGATGAATTTTCTTCTTTATAACTTTTGTTCCACTTCTTCCATAGAGGTTTTTCAATAGAATCATCTCGATATTCACCAACTTTCTTCTTGGGGAAATTCATAAAAAATGTCAAATTCCCCCACACTCAAAACATTTGAGAGTAAGTTTACCTCCATAATTTCCTCTTCCTCTTCTACAGTTCTTGGATATAAGTGATATGATTTTATCATTTAACTCATCATCCTCTTTACCTTCAGATTACTAAGGATCAACATATTCAACATCTTGAATTTTCAACTTTCTCATAGCTTCAAAATCAATTTTTCTTTCATCTTCTTTTTACACATTGGATCTTTTCTTATTTCATAAGCAATAAGACAATTATGAAATTCATGAAGAGATAAATCCTCCTTATCTTCTAAAGATGAAATTTTAGAATCAAACATGTCCAAAAAGTTTCTCATAAGTTTCTTCAAAATTGCAGAATCTTCCTAGACATCTCTGAATCCTCTAATGTTACAAACAATTTCATTTACTCTGGTGAAGTATTCATCAATATTTTCTTCATCACTCATTATAATTTCTTCATACTTACTTTTACAGATTTTTATCTTTTCTTCCTTCACTTTAGTATTCCCTTTTAAAATAGTTTCCATCTTTTCACACATATGTTTTTGAAGTATTGAGACCCATCACCTTCTGATAAACATTCTCTGATAAGGACATAAGGATTTCATTTCTAAACTTTCCATCAACTTCTATATTTCTCTTATGAGAAAACTTCATAGGATAATCTTTCTCAATAGGTGGAAAACCAATAGTAGCAACATTAACAACTTCTAGGCCAAGAGGCAGGAGATAAGGAATTCCTCTACTTTCAATATAATTAATTTTATCCATGATAAGGATTCAATAAGAGAACCTTCACCTATGATACAAATTGAAGTTCCAAAGGATCGAATAACAACTAAGAAGGCGGGGGGGGGGGTGAATCAGTTGTTCACTTTTTAAAAGTTTCAATACTTTTTAAAAATACTTAACCCCTGAAACCTTTTAGAATTTATTTCCTTATCATATTTTTGTAAATACTCATGCATGAAAAAGTAGGAAATAAAGTAAAGAACATAGGATTTACAAGGTTTTGCCTCAGTGTGAGAACATACATCCTTTTCATAGCCACTCTCATGGGTATATGGAAATCTACTATTATGAATAATTGAATACAAATTGTGCTAACTCCCATTAGACACCTTATATCTCCTAATGGGGAAGATTATACTGAATCCCATCAGTTTACAAAGTTTTCTTTTAAAAAAATTGATCCGAACAAATGAATAAAGACTTTATTGAAACTGATCCATAATTGATCAGTCTGAATCCTCAGTCTGATTTGGTTTGATCCGATTTTCTCAATCTGATGAAGTCAATACAATTCTCCCTTACTCAATCTACACTTCTCAAACTCTTATCAGAAAATAAAAACGACAGACTCAATATGATGAACCCATTCTCAATATGTAAAACTCAAACTCTACTCAAAATCTCAATACAATCTTCTTTAGTTCAATTGACTCAATATGATCTTCTCAATACAATCTTGCTCTATCCAGTAAACAAAAATTCAGCCGTATGATCCTCCTCACGAGATCTCTATCCAAAAAGGAATTTGACTTGATTTACACTTATGTGAAAAGTTTACAATGAATGAAAGATCTGAGAAAGTATTTACAGGTGACTCAGAAAACAAAAGTGAGAAACTTGAAAACTTTCTCTGCTTCCTCAAATTTAAAAAACTCCAAAAAACACTCACATTTAAACTTTAAATTTGAATTATTCAATACTCCTCTAATTTATCAAAGATTTAAACCAAATTTAATTTAAAGTTTTACTTATTTTACTATTTATATAAACTTCTAGAATATTATTTTTGAGTCTTCTTTGTAATTGGTTCATTACAATCTACCTTTATTTCTTAGTTCATTATGATCTATTTCCTTCTCAGCTCATTATGAATATATTTCCTTCTTAGCTCATTATGAATCTATTTCCTTCTCAGCTCATTAAAAATCTATTTCCTTCTCAGCTCATTATAGACCTGTTTCCTTCTTATCTCATTATGGATATGTTTCCTTCTCAGCTCATTATGAATCTATTTCCTTCCCAACTTATTCGAATATGTTTTCTTCTTAGCTCATTATGAATATGTTTCCTTCTCAGCTTATTATGAATCTATTTTATTCTCATCTCATTATAAATATGTTTCCTTCTCAGATTATTAAGATTTTTTCCTTCTTAGATAATTATGAATTAAATTTCCTTCTTATCTCATTATGAATTTTGTTTCCTTATCATCTCATTACGAATTCTGTTTCATTTTCATCTCATTACGAATTTTGTTTCATTCTCAGCTCATTACGAATTCTGTTTCTTTATCATCCCATTAGGATTTCTGTTTCTTTCTCAGATCATTATGATGGAATTCCCATTACGATGGAAATGTCATTATGATGATTTCTCACAATGATGGAAAGTATTCAATGATTAATCCACTTAGCAATTTTTAACTTCTTCAAACTTCATCAGCTTCACACATTCTTACTTCTGAAAACTTCTAGGTTTGGTACTTCTGGATACGATGGAGACTTTGTCTTGACTTCTAGAATTGATGCAATCTTTATTATTCCTCCATTTCTTCAAATGATTTTATCATGATAGTTTTCATGATTTGTGAGAACTTCTTGATCAACAAAGAATCATTTGATTTTGATTATAAAGTTTGAAAACTTTCTAGCTTCTGAATTCACAATCTTCTTTCAAAACTCTTTAGCAACAATACAAATTATTCAAATAACAACATCTGTCTTTCTAACAAATCTCATTATGATGGAATGGGTTTGATTCCTGAATAAAAAAAATTCTTATATAAAAAGGTTAGTTGTCAATAAATACAATTTTTTAAAACAATTTATCACAAAGGTTCTTCAATATATAAAACCACTTTAGAAATATTCTTTGAGAAACATGAAGACATGTACTTTTATTTTGGTAAAAAAAACGTCATAAAACAATGAGAATAAATATGTCATGTATTACATTCTACCACTCATAACATTCTGGTGACTATAAAGTTATATTTACATTTTACACTTAAGACATGTTTCATTTTTTTACATATAGATGGAGGATACTACACTACTCACTGAGCAGTATAGGCATGTTTCCTGGGATTTGATGGAGGGTCATTAGGTTTGAAAGGGTGCATCGAGCATACTATCATTATCACATTCTGCCTCTAGCTACCATTATACCGTACCTACACCATGCTGGATTCTATGATATTATGGTATCTGATTTCACATTCATTGATCATCACCTACTTGCTTCCCTCATTGAGAGATGGAGACTGGAGACACACACATTCCACCCACTTGAGGGAGATATAACCATCACCCTTGAGGATGTGTTAGTCATTCTTGGTCTACCTATACAGGGTGATGCATTTATTGAACCAACCAATGAAGAATGGGCTGAGCTTGTACATAGATTTCTAGATGTCAAAATTTTGTTTGATGATGCTGTAACAGATGGTGGGTCGATATCTATGACGTGTCTTGAGATGCATTTTCACTGTTACCTGATGATGCTGACGAGCAGTCTGTTATGTGCCATGCCCGTGCATATATCTTGTGGATCATTGGAGGGACACCGTGTGATGATCACTCTAGTATGCATATGTACATGATGTATCTAGAGATATTAGAGGATTTTTATTAGGTTGAAAGTTATAGATGGGGTTCTGTGTGCTTGGGTTACACTTACAGATCATTATGCACAACATGCCACTCAGATAACATGGATCTCAGGGGATGTGTCATCCTTCTTCAGATGTGGTAATGAGAGTACATACCTCCCCTCTCCCCTAATGTTACTGGTCAGTTTATTCCAATAGATGTGCTGCGTGACGCTCCAAATGTATGCTGGTTTGATCACTATTCTCTATTGGTTTCTGATGCTATTATGAGTTATTGAATTTAATTTATTATTATTTATCACTTTTGATGTTGTATTTTATAGGTGCAGTCAGGAACACCACTTCATTTGCGCTTCGAGACACCATTTGGGTGCATACCATCCCATGTTGGACAGTCTACTACCCATCGATGTAAGTATACACAATATTTCATTAACAAACCAATTTCATAATATCATTTTTTTTGGTTTTTAGAAAGATTTTTTTGACAAATCTCACATGTCATTTCAGATTACTTGGATGATATACTGAGCTTTATTAGACCTGTTTCTTGCATACTGAACTGCTATAATTCATAATTCAATGGATGTAGTGCCTCTTATTCACTTTCATATTATTGAGTGGAACCAGCCCGATGAGTCATGTGCCGGTTTGACTGTGTTCAACGCATTCCATTTCCAACGAGACAATCACTAGTGCTTCATTCTGTGAAGTTGATGGGGAGTAAGGATACCGACTAGCACTGATGACATGTTGAGTATCTCGACCTCTGGGGTAGACGAACATCACTTCATATCAAGGGTGTACATTGTGGAAATAGTGGGTGCCCTAGACCCAATTATCTAGTACTTTTGATTACAATATCGTTTATTTAGTTAGCTATACATGATGTAATCTTACCATTATAATGTATACTTTTCTATGTACACTATTGAAATGGTAATTTCCAAAGATTAATTGTCATATCAAGAGGTTATAGCAATTCCCAGGCTATAATGAGAACCTCAAGATACTATGACATTAATCTTAAATACATGTTCTATGGTCTAGATACATATCACTGATTGGACATAGTAGATGTTTGACTATCAAGTACTAGGGGCTCATAAGCATTGAGACTTCTTCTCATGAAGTTCGCACTTGGTGATCTCTAGTAGTGAGATCATGATGACTGACCTGCCAATGGGAACAACACATGTTTTGGGTGTCATTGGATGTTCCTATCTACAATCATATGTAATGGTCTCCTGACTTGATATCATTACCAATGTATGTCATTTGATTGCGTACTTTGATGCAATATGAAAACCATGGCAAGGAAGTTGTGGAGAGGTAGTTTGTGTTGGGTGTGTCATTGGTGGCATGACATTGGTTGAATGGTCAAGAAAGGATTTGTCACTTCTGGGTTATGGAAGTAATATATCTCAGGCCATGTTGATAAGGATTGAAGTAACTTTATAAGTCCATGGTCATGGTAGTCGAGGGTAAATCTGTCCAGTTAAATTAATAAACAATAAATCAAAAAAAGGGTGATGACACGTGAGTGAGTCTTACTTTATGAGATATTACAGACAAAGTGATTATATTACACAATGCCTGTTCGTAGGTTGGTTGTCACTGCTATGACAACCCTTATATCTTTAGGGTCCATGATAGGTTTCTAGATCCCTCTCTTAGTCTGTGAATACTATTCAATGCTGTCAAGATAAGGGCCAAGAGGGTCACACACAATTGCATATTCAAGAATCTACCCTATTCAGTTGAATAAGAGTTTTGGACATGGTGAGCCCCACCACTGGGGTTCGAGATTTGTCCAATGGTAAACGATCACCAATGCAATAAATAAATTAATATTATTAGAGTTTAGAATAATGACTATTGAATTTATTTATTAAATGTATTTACGAGTTTTAAGTAAATACATGAAAAAATATTAATTGACGAATATTAAATTATTCAAGGTTCAATTAATATTTATGGGAATGACGAGTCAAGTTTTGGACTCAATTATTATCACGTAATATATATTAGTATATTACAAGTGATAATAATATTTATGACTCAGATTAATAGTCATAAAATTTCGTTAACAGTGCGTTGATTATTCGAGGGATGGGTTGGCATTCCTGAGTAATTACATGACATTATAAATATTAAAAGAGAGGATATCACCAAACAATATTCATGGGGATTCTCTCTCCTCTCCTCTCTCTTATGATCTAGAGAGAGATGCTCTGCATCCAAGGAGCTTGGATGAAGCTCTCTCTCTTAGGCATCGCTAGCAAAGCTATGTGGTGATCATTGGAGCATCGAAGGCATTGTCAAAATTCTGCGCTAGCACCTGAATTATGATTAACGACGCTCCCATGGATTTCTTGAAGCACGTGTGGGTGATCTAGAGGAGTTCGATGTCAGATTCTTTGAGCAGCAATCGCTAACGATGAGCATACATAGTGCGCGGTTTCATATTTAAACCAGGTATTTAACGTTTAATTTTTGTGCTTAAAACTCTTCACGCGTGGTCCTTGGCTAAGACCGAGATGCTATTTACCGACGTCGGTGGAAAATATTTAAAAAACCACCTGTTTGGGGCTTCCGTTGCATGCTCGATTCTTTCATGTGGTATCAGAGCGGCGTGTGTTGATTTTAAGCTAATGAAATAATTAAATTTGAATTAAAATATAAATAGAGCATTGATATGGTCCCAACGCTGCAGAACATGTTTGAATCTGATATCAGATGACCCATATGCGGTCATCCAAAATTTAAAATCGGAGTTAAACCGGTTGTTTTATGATCACCGAGTGGACATCCGATTACCAGAATATTATTTTTCTATGATGTTTAATGATTTTTATTATAATAATTTAATTATAATAATAATAGTTTTATTATAATAATAATTTTATTATTATAATATTCTATAATAATAATATTTTATTATTTTAAGTTTTTATACTTTCTAGTCTAAATATAGACTTAAGAAATAAAAATTAAAAAAAGATGGGATGAACTGCTTTTTATGAGTCATGTTTAATTAATAAATTTTTTAAGAAATACTTGCTTTGAAAGTCTAGTTTAAAAAAAATTTGTTGGGTACAAGACCTGCAAAGCGGGTCTTGAAAGATTTTTTTTAAAAAAATGGGGGTGGGGGGACCTGCATGTGCAGGTTACAAAAAAAATAGGGGTTGAGTTTGCGGACTGCCCGAAATAGAAACACGGACCTCCCGCAACAGAGGCTCCAGTGCACCGCTCCCATCCAAGATATCCAGTCCTGCCTCCCTGTTCTAGTCCTAGACGCCCACACCAGGTACCCCCTTGTCCATTGGTCCCCCTTGAGGTCACCTCCTGCCCTGGAAAACAGGTTCTCATGTCGAACACCTCGCCCCTTGCAGCGGCTCCTTGCACCAGAGGCTCCTCCACACAGGTGCTCCGACACACACCACAACCTCCCTATACTGCGGAGCTGCTCCGCACCTAGACCATCTCCTCCCTGCTCCAGCAACAGCCGCCGCGCCGGCATCATCGGACCGAGAGCAACCCCTCAAGCTCGCCGGCGGCCGCCTCCTCCTGCCACAGAGCCGTGCACGTCTGATTACCTCAGCGCCCCTGTTCTGACATCCTGAACCAAGCCCAACCAACCCATGGTCGGCATGAGGAACCTCTTCCGCCTCCTTCTCCTGAACGCGCCGCACCCAGTGCCCGCACCACCTCCGTCCAGTGCCTCGCATCGGTGTCCCC
This sequence comes from Viscum album, assembly GCA_963277665.1. Classification (NCBI taxonomy): domain Eukaryota; kingdom Viridiplantae; phylum Streptophyta; class Magnoliopsida; order Santalales; family Viscaceae; genus Viscum; species Viscum album. Next base: position 1,810,300,387 of record OY728129.1, on the reverse strand, counting down.
CCGTTTCCATCCTTCCTGAAGCCACCTTTGTGCAGCGGGTCTCCACCTCCGGTGTCTCTTTTGGACAACCGCGCTGCACAAGTACCCTCCGGTGACCTCCTGCCTCCCCGAAACACTCGCTGCTCTTCCGGAACCCGCAGCACGAGGCACATAAGTGTGAGGTACCCTTTTTCTGGTTCGTTTTGGTATGAACCTACTGGGTTTGCCCCAAAATAGGCCCGAGCAGGTCTGCTCAGCCCAAAATGGTCTTAGGTGGACCTACTCATCCCGGTATGCCCCTACACGGGGTCAGTACCACCCGAATTAGGCCTATGAAGGTTTTACCCAACCTGCACGGGCCCTGCCTGTGGTTTTATGGGCCCGATTGATTTAATTTAATCAAAAATTAATTATAATAATTAATTTAATTATAGTTGATAATTAATTTAATTTAATATTAAGGTTATTAAAATTTATACGCGGTGTAATTAATTTAATTGTGAGATTAATTAATTTAATTTTTAGTTTTAAAATTTAATTAATTAATCAGGACTGAATGATGCCATTTTTTGAATTAAAATTAGAGTGAAATTTTAATTTAATAAACAATGCCCTCAGAATTTATTTAATGCAAGTTTAATTTATTTTTCATTTAGTTCATATATGCAAGTTTAATGTGTATGCCTACCATGAGATGGAGACCGACCAATGCATATCTGGTGGTTGTTTATTTATTTTCATTTATTTAATTATTTAATTATTGCATGATGGTTTGTAATAATTAGTTCAATTAAATAAAAAAAGATGATCTGCGTGTCGTCTCAAGTGTGATTATATGTATAAGGACCTACACGCCCATTCTCAAAGTTGTATTTTATACCCCGAAACCCCCTCGCCTGTGTGCGAGTGTAGTTGTATAATGACGATATGAGGTATGTCGCACTTCGTGCCAAGTGACGGTGACACACTAGATAGGAGTTGGATGCATTAGATGAGATGAAATTTCTATTCAAGTTGCAAGAAATGTGACTAAAGGTATTGTCCCTAGGGTCTTGGTTGGTCCGTTATTCACTCAATAGATCAACCATTAGAACCGGCTCATGATCATATGTTTATTTTGTTTTGCATGGTTTATTATTTTGTGCATGTGTAGATTATTGCACGATCACATAGTATAATAATAAACAAGCATGAAAGATAAAATGAACATGTGACGTGATGAAATTTCTATTTCTTGCATGATCAGTTGTGAGTTCGATCACATAGTATGTGCTTATAAAAATAGAAAATTATTTCTCTCATCACATTAAAAAATATTAAAACCCTCAAAGATATATTAAGTTATAACAACCTTCCGTTATTCAAATTTAGACAAAACCGACTATTTGAGGTTCCAGTCATGCCATAGCTGAGGGTGCCTCTTACTACCAAAGAGTCCTTATAAGAATAATGGGTTGACTTAATTAAAATTTCAGCCAATAAATAGCCATATCTAGATTGTTGTAATTTTAGAGGCAAGCATTGATTAAATTAAGTTCTGATTTTAAAAAGTTGGGAATTCACTCAACAGATCAATGAGCTGCAAGTTAAAGTGGTTGGCTAGCCAAAATCCCACCTAGAACCCTCCATGTAGTGGCGTAGCCATAGCTTGTAGACTATGAGGGGTGGTTCTGTGATCTTTTCCACTAGAATACTCAAGTGACAGAGTGTTTCGATTCTAGCACATAGGGTTCCTAGAATCCGATAAAATAGTTGGAGACATTACATGATTTAAGTAATTAATCAAAAATGTCTAAATCAGTAATCAGATAAAAGAAACTAATCTGGTAAAATTCATTTTTGTGAAAAAATGGCATGTTATACCACAAATTTAAAACCTGTGATATCATATTGGACAAAATAAGTATTCTCACTGACACAAGTATCCATGAATAGTACAGGCACATGTGCATAGTACTATGATATAGGAGACTCAAGGTTCCAGTGACCCCAACACTGTTAAACTACCTTAAGAAGCGAAGGTGAAATTTCTTACAAGAGACTAATGTAAAAATCATATGATAGTTATATCATTATGCTTTCATCAATGTTCGGTGTCAGTTGTGATCACTACACTAGGACATATACGATATAACACAAAGTCTCATCTATGAGAAGTTTTCAAGGAGAAAGCAAAGAAATGATATAAATAAGGCCAAGTTTACACCGACATGTGTAAATTGAAAGATTGATCATGATATTTATATGGATCCATTTCTCATATCATTTTAACCCTTTTACTCAAGTTTTTTTTAAGTTACAAAATGAACAAGAATTGAGTAAACGCTTCATTATATATCCAGGTAAGGTTCTCTAAGATAATAAGAACATTAAAGATAGTTTTATATTTAATTCTTATGGAGAATAAATTGAAAGACAATGCGAAAAGGACAATAGGAAAGTAATGGAAATGGTACATTGCGACTTCCTTCAATTAACGAGGTATTAAAAAAGGTTATTTTCATTATAATACAATGGAAGTTTAAAAGAAATAAACTGATTTAAAGGAGAAAGTTTCCACTTCTACATCAGGAATATTCATCAATGTAATGTTTCCTTTTACTACTTGGGTATTTAATACTATATTCTTTTTACATATGTGGATTTAAATACAGTAACCAAGTAAGTATAGAAACATTACCAGAAGTTAGGTGTATTCTCCAAGTGGATACAAAAGGGTGAAACCTAGGCCAGTGGTGAGAAGTATACAACTTCTTTAATTTCCAAGTGAAAGATTTGTTTTGAACTATTATTGAGTATAACCAAAAACATCAATCTCACGTGTCCTTGGATGCAAGGATACATTCTTTCAAGTTCTAGAATGAATGTTTTTCTTGGTAAACTCAATCACTAGTTTAGTAATACATGAATCATAGGCAATTAGTGATGAATATAATTGTAAGACTTATACCTAGTTGTGATAAGACAATTCTTTGTTAGGTAACACTAAAAGTGGATGTCATGAATATACCAAGTATAATAGTTAGGCTCAGCATAACTAAATAATTTTGGTATTATCGGCGTCTTTAGTTTGGACAAAGGAGCCTTTACAAATAAAGGTATGTCACAAAGCTTTTGGAAATAGTTCAACAAGTGAGCCTGAACTATTCCAAGTATAAGATAGAGGTATATATACTTCATAAGATTCCTTTATGTAATTAAGGAATAATAAAGTGAAGTATATGCATGGTAAGAAGATACGAGTTGCTTCGGGTTGGGATACCGAAGAATATCTTGACCAATAATTCATCAATCACGATAATGTGGCATGGAGTAATTCTTAAATGTATATTACCTTATCAACATCACAAAATTGATGTTAATGAGGAAGATTGACGATGAAGTCTTACATATCAAAATTGATCAACAAACATGTAGTGTGGAGCAATTCCTAAATGTATATGTTATATATCAAAATTTTGTTGTAAGTAGTATCGATGTTTCAACTTGCAAAAACTTCCATTATATTTCATGAAATGATTTTCAAATAACGGTGATATCCCAGAACCATATGCCAACTATAAATAAAAAATGAACAGAATACAAGTAATAATATGATGTAAATCCATTATTTCATAATGACATGTGTTTGGATGCAAAGAATTTGTTAGGACATAAACAAACTTGCATCAAGACAAACACAATGTGCATTTAGTTTAATAATCCTAACGATTTCTTAAGATATTACATAAAACCCTAAGATAGAAAAGTTATAGTCAAGTGATAGACTACATATCTATATAATGGTTCACATATCTATTAGAGATAGTGGGATCTATGTTGACTTGTGTTTAGTCAATGCTCAAGATGCACAAATAGTTAGCATAAGAACTAGTTACACAAGCGCGTGTGGAATCGAGTATGTTCCAGAGACACATACTGCATAGGAAGGATAAAACCATGGTGATGATATTATATTCACTGTGGATGGTGATCTATTATTCAATGTGAATAATATTTCCTACAAGAAAGCAATGTATGAAAATTAGCTAAAATTGATAAGACCAAATAAAATTCAATTAATTGATTCCATGTATCAAATTGAAAAGGGTCTTATTATTTTGAATACTGTGGTGGGTATTCAAATGAGTTGATACATGGGTGGTACAAGTGCAGTACCAATAAGTTTTGATTGGTTTCACCAATTCGTTATGACTAAATCCATTAGAATTTTACTTATCATAGCTAATATCTATGATCAAATTATTTAGCATTGGATTTAATGACCACCAACTGTGGATGGTGTCTATACAACGCAACCAGAAAGGGATGTTCACGTCACAGAATGATAATAAAGGTTGCAAGTTACTGAAATCTGATTTAGGATTAAAGAAAGCAACATGATCATAGAATATACATTTGCAACAAATGTTTGACATGTGTCTACCCAAGGTTAGTGGGAGTGCTAAAGTTTTCCAAGTAAAATATGTTTGGAAACATATAGAAAATAGAAATTGGTCTTACAGTTAGTTAAGACCAAGATGAAATTTATTCCCTAGTGATTGAATTAAAGTAGCAACCTAAGTTCCAGGGAACAATATCTACTAAGGTAGATCTAAAGGTTGCTTGGTCCTATTCAATCATACATATAGTGACATTATATTGAAAAATACAAGTTGGAATAATTCAAGAGATGAATTGTTGCCTATGTCATAGGGGCATAATCTCTTCAGGTTGACATGTCCAGGACATGGAAAGAGATAAATGTGGTGAGTTAAAGTACATACACTTAAGTGACAGATTAATAATGTAAGCCATGATATGTATAATAATTGATATTTCCAGGATATGCTTTATAAAAGGCTAATATCAGTTATATCTAGGAGCACTACAAGGGATGTAGTAAGAACCATCTAATTGTACTTCGGTAAGTACAAAAGATATGTACATGTTAAATGGAGAGGAATGATACTAGTTTTCAAGGATAAAAAATAGTATTCCATAGATCAATGTGATCTACTATCATAGTTAGGATAAATATGATGAGTGAGTCAAGCTCATATAATCCAATAGTGGCCATACCAACAAATACCAAGTACGTTGCAGCTTCTGAGGCAGCTAAGAAACAGTTATTAAATGGAATGCATTGTTCCAATTCTTGGAATCACACCTGGTGAGAAAATTATAATCATAATTTAAATTATGATATTCTTAATAGACAAGATATCAAGTTATAACAGTGGAAAAAGGGATATACTCAAGATACCATCTCTTGAGAAGTTTTACTCAAGGAGATAAGGCCTCTATAGTAGAATTACCATGCAGAGGAACCATGGAAAACCCAGTAGCTAAAGCCATTACTCAGTAGAAAAATGATTTTTATCATGTGAGTAGCTAACAAGTTTGGTTAACAAGTTAGCTCAAGTGCAAGTGGGAGTGTTGAAATAGTGGGTGCCCTAGACCCAATTATTCAGTGCTTTTGATTACCATATCGTGTATTCTGTTAGCTATACATGATGTCATCTTACAATTATAGTGTATACTTTTCTGTATACACTATTGAAATGGTAATGTACAAAGATTAATTTTCGTATCAAGAGGTTATAACAGTTTCGAGGCTATAACGAGAACCTCGAGATACTATGAAATTAATCTTAAATATGTGTTCTATGGTATAGATACATCTCACTGATTGGACATAATAGATGTTTGACTATTAGGTGATGGGGGATCATAAGCATTGAAACTTATTCTCATGAAGCTCACACTTAGTGATCTATAGTAGTGAGATCATGAGGACTGACCCACCAATAGGAACACCACATGTTTCAGGTTTCATTGGATGTTCCTATCTACAATCATGTGTAATGGTCTCCTAACTTGAGATCATTACCAATGTATGTCATTTGATTGTGCACTTTTATGTAAGACAAAAACCATGGAAATAAAGTCGTGACGATTTGGATCTAAGGAAGTCAAGGGTAAATCCATCCAGTTAAATCAAAAAACAATAAAGTAAGAAAAGGGCGATGACACATGAGTGCATCCTACTTTATGAGATATTACAGACAAAAAGACTATATTACACAATGCGTGTTTATAGGTTGGTTGTCACTATTGTGACAATTCTTATCTCTTCAGGGGCCATGATTGGTTGCTAGATCCAACTCTTGGTCTATGAATAGTATTCACTACTGTCGAGATAAGGGCCTAGAGGGTCACACATAATAGTGTATTCAAGAATCTGCCCTATTCAGTTGAATATGAGTTTTGGAAATGGTGATCCCCACCACCGGGGTATGGGATTTGTCCAAGTAAAAATGATCACCAATGCAATAAATAAATTTATATTATTTGAGTTTAGAATAATGAGTATTGAATTTATTTATTAAATGTATTTACGAGTTTTAAGTAAATACATGAAAAAATATTAATCGACGAATATTAAATTATTCAAGGTTCAATTAATATTTATGGGAATGACGAGTCAAGTTTTTGACTCAATTATTATCATGTAATATATTTTAGTATATTACAAGTAAGTGATGATAATATTTATGACTCAGATTAGTAGTCATAAAATTTCGTTAATAGTGCATTGATTATTCAGGGGCCGGGTTGGCATTTCCAGGTAATTACATGACACTATAAATATAAGAAGAGAGGAGATTGACAAACACTATTCATGGGGATTATCTCTCCTCTCCTCTCTCCCATGATCTAGAGAGAGATTATTTGGATCCAAGGATCTTGGATAGAGCTCTCTCTTAGGAATCTCCAGCGAAGTGATGCGGTGATCATTGGAGCATCGAAAGAGTCATTGGAATTCTGAGCTAGCACCCAAATTACGATGAACGGTGCTCCCACAGATTTCTTGAAGTGCATGTGGATGATCTAGAGGAGTTTGATGTCAAATTATTTGAGCAACGATCACCAACAATGAGCAGACTTCATGAACAAATTCAGATTTAAACCAGGTATTTTATGGTTTATTTTTGTGCTTAAATCTCTTCACACGTGGTCCTTGGCTAAGACCGGTCTACTATTCACTGACGTCGACAAGTTTACGTTGATCTTCGGTGGAAATTTTTTAAAAACCCACCTATTTGGGGCTTCCACTGCATGCCTGGTTCCTTCATAGGTATGATGAAAATCCTTTTTTCACAACAGGTCAAGTATAATCCATGATATAGACTAATGTGTATATTGTATCTTACTCTACACGATAGAGGGCTTTAGGATATGGTAAGTCAATAAATTTCTATTAGTTTTTTATTGTACTATTTTCTAATTCATTTTGAATCTCTTTACAACATACTTGACTACAATGGATTATCCGAATGTCTGATCTAGAGGAGATTTCTAGCCTGGCAGCGATCCATGCTATAGTGCATGGGATGATGCCAGCTTGTCATGAAATTCATGACAATATCTTCGATCATCCACCCTAGGGAGATGATGTTCCTGCCCAAGGAGTGCAGGTTCCTTATTAGGAACCTCCTCCAATAGCTGCTGATGTTGAAGAGCCATGACGACAACGATGTAGATCAGGTCTAACTGCACGTGAGGCCTCACCTGTTCCACAGGTAGAAGTCATCCCTCTAGCAGTCCAACCTCAGCTGATTGGGGATGTGTATTAGGAGGCATGAGATCCATTTTCATTGGTAGGATATCCATAGTTTTCTCTAGGTACAAATTATCCGAGGTTCTATCAGGGGTCATTTCCCATGACTCTATCTTTTGTGCCAGATCCTTCACAAGCTATATGGTTCCCCCAGGCGATGATGCCATGTCCTTCTACTCACCTAGTGGGAGAAGGATTAGGTGCACATAAAGATATCCAGTTGAACTTCATCCCATTTAGACACATACAGAGCATCTAACAGTCGAGGTTCTTGCACCCAAGGATTAGACCTCTCCAGGCCATCATACTACACCCAACACAGAGGTCAGAAATATCTATAAAAGAGTCCCATTCGCACACCATCATGTTGGATGAGACCTCACCATAAAGAGTGACTATACTTGTTCATGTATATGTTTTCGGTCTATTAAAATGATGAAATTCATTTTACTATCAACCATTTTTACATGTTTAGTTACCGCTTCAATTTTCATTTATATTTTAGTTACAATTTATATTTTATAAGCTTTCAAAGTCAACTACTTGAAACATTAGAAAACTTATTAAATTTAAAGTAGGTAACTTTAAAAGCTTATAAAATATAAACTATAAATACAATCTAAATAAAACTTAAAACATAACCTAATCATCTAAAAAGTTTTTGAAAATAAAAATAATTTCATAAATATAATAAATAATTAAACATGAAAGGAATGCAACAAAAGATTATAAATATGATTGCAATGGTTTAAAAAAACATATTGTTCAACTAAAATTACTTTTCATTAATTGTTTTTAAGAAATGCTTGTTATTTTAAATTTTTTTTATATATTCAGTTAGTGTGTCGAATATCATTTCGATTGTATTTATATTTTATAAGTTATAGACTTTCAAAGACACCAACTTCAAACATTATTATGTTTCATGTATCTAACTTTGAAAGCATATAAATTATAAAATATAAATACAATCTAAGGGATATTTGAAAACGTGACTCAATATATAAAACATAATATAAAATAAATAAAATCATAATCATAATAAGAAAAATATAATTCACATTTCGTAAAATTTATTTCTTAAAAATATAATATTTTCACTTTCAAATCACTACCACAGAAACGACTTTACACAGCTCTACGCTTTAACAATGCTAAAAAATGTTGATAAAAGGTACTTTTAACAATGCTAAAAAAGCATATTTATATAAGTGCTTTTTTAGAAGCGCAGATATAGAACCCCCCTTTATCAACATTTTTTTACTAGTTCTGATGAATGGTATATTTAGAAAAAAACATTTCATTTAAATATAAATATATTTATATTGATATAAATATAACATATATTTTTAAATATGTTTTAGATAATGCTAAATAAGTATTTACATTTAATATGTAAGATATTTAGTGAAAATGTATTATAAAATAATTAAAAAAATATTTTTAATTAATAATTTTTTATTATTATCAAGTAATAGTCATTTGATATCAATTTGAAGATAAAAAAAATCAAAAAATCAATAAAAGATCTAGAATAAGTTGAAAACATAACTTGAACTTCAAACGGTTATAACTTTTGATCAGGGTGTCCGTTTGTGCTCCACTATATATCAAATTGAAACTTGCAACAAGTTCTATGCCGTGATGACTTGTGTGGATCCCAGTCACTACTTTTTCAAGTCCAAAAGAGGTCTTGAAGGCCTCCAAAATCAAGTTTTTTATAAGGCCCCGGCCTTAAACCTTACTTAATATTGAATTAAATGAATAATTCCCGTTGAGGATCTTTCAAGGTTTAGAGTTTTAGAGAATTAGAACATAACTATTACATCTCAAAAGTTTACAAAGTAGTCACTTCTACTAAGTTTCCATAATAAAAAAAACTCTTAAAAGAAACATGTCTAGTTCCATGTTTTATATAGCATTACATTCCCTTGATCCAATCCTTGACCTTATTCCACATTAAGTCCTGTGAAAAACATTTCAAAAAAACTTGGGGTGAGCATAAAAAGCTCAGTAAGGGATACACAAAGAATGAAAACTGTTAGTTTTTCAAACATCAAGTAGACCATGTATACTCTATCAAAGTAATACCTTCAACTTCATGAAGTAGTAAAAACTCTTCACTGAATAAAGTATCATCACTTACCTTTTTGTAGCCAAAGGATTACCATAAAACCCATAAAAAGAACACATAACATTTATAAAGGTAACTTGGGACATAAACATACTTAAGTGGAATAACCATGCGGTCCACTTCCACACATATCACTTAATGGAATAGCCATACGACCAATTTTCATACATACTTAATGGAATAGCCATACGACCGAATTCCATACCCAATTCATTGGAGGTTATAACGTAACCACCCGTCCTGGTATTCACGGCACCACCCGTCATATGGTTTATAACGTAACCACCCGTTAAAATGTCCAAGTACCAGTATAAAATCATAAAACATAAAACCAATATAAAGGAATGATAACATTTCCACATTTCAATCACAATATATCATAAATATATTGACATAATAGAATCCTTTTTCAAAACCATTTTCAATACCAAAATACATAAAAGAGTATATGGTATTTATTTTATTCTAAAAACATTACGGCTTGTTGAGAAATCCAAAGACCAAATAATACTCGCGGCGGCGGAAAAGGCCGTTGTCACCGCGTACGTAAAAAAAACATTCCTTTTTGTCGTTTAGTAAAACGCTTCGTAGAAAAAGATTCCTTTTGTATAAAAGTAAAATTCAAAGGGGTTTATACACCGTATAAAAGAAAGTTGTGTATAAAACGAAATATGCCTCAATGAAAGGAGATTGAGATGAAGTCCCTTACCTCGGGTCCGACTTGACTCGATCTTTCTTTAACGTCCTGAATAATAAACTTGAGTTAATTTATACTTGATTAAGAACCTTTTTAAAGTTCATTATTCCTTTTATATCACTTATTGCCATGTTATAAACATTATGTAACCATTTAAGTTAATAATGTTTGTTTTCTCAATATTTCGTTCTTAAGTCGAAAGTGGACTTCTTACAATTACATGTTGTTCGTGTGGTCAAAGGTTCTTTATATCCAGAATGAAATTCCTGATTTGGATATAATATGTATCATATATATCCAGCATATACAAGTATTTATAATATTACATAATCATTTAGGGGTAAGAAATGAAATGCACCGTTCATGGAGACGGTAAGCCGTACGTACGCATGAACGCTACTTTCATTTCTTTGTCATATTAATGGAATTAAAACTAAATGAGAGGTATGTATATTTTAATTCCAGAATTATATTCATAATTTAGATATATCATTAATTATATATATCCATTATATACATGTACTTTTAATAGTACATTACATTTGGGGATAAGAAATGAAATGCACCGTTCATGGAGACGGTAAGCCGTACGTACGCATGAACGCTACTTTCATTTCAATATCATACTTTAATGGAAAGAAATAATAATTATATAGAGGTATATTATAATTCCAGTATAAAATCATATATAATAACTTTAAATCCATCCTTTACATGTCCCACATATGGCATTAACGAATCACATCACTTTGAGGGGGCGGTAGTCCGCACTTCCTTAAATGAAGATATCGTGTTTACCCATAATGGAAACCATAAAGGTATGCCCAAAATGAAAAATACAGAAGCTTAAAGAAAACATAAACATATTATATATCATATATAAATATAGTGACATCTTAATGGCCACCCTTGAAGGTGTTAAATGAGTATTGAACAATCATCGTTTCGGGAGGCAGAATTTCGCCATCCACAGAAACCGTATGTTCTTTAACCATTTGATGTAGTTGTGTGAGAGTGTAGCTCGAATAAATCTTATAAAAACATCCTAGTATATTGAATATACTGGTGTTGTTACAAAAGAAGTAAATAAAAAGATTTTAGAGGGTTGGAGAAGCAAAATAAAACAAATGAACAAGAGAGAATGAATTACCTTTAAAAGTGTAACTCCTTTTGATTTGAGCCTAAAGGCTTCCTTTGAAAGGATTCTGCCCAAAGGGAATCCTCTAGGATGAGGAGAGAGATGTGGAGGGATTAAATGGCCAGGGGTTGGCCGAGACAAAGGCTTGAGGAGTGTGTGAAATGAGGTAGAGGTGGGGGCCTTTTATAAGAGGAGAGGAGGGGCACTTTTGGAAAGTAAAGAAATATTACTTTATTTGAAAATGTGTTTCGGTTTTAAAAGGTCTCACATTGATATAATTCGTGGATAAGGTTATAAGGGTTCGAAATAAACTCATCCAATTGGCTTTGGACATGTGTAGTTCATAGATTTTACATTATCTTTCCATTTTATTTAAATCGTCAAATAATGATGTCATCACTGCATCATTATTATGTCATAATTAATTTAATTTATTTAATGTCTAAAAATTATAAACAAAATACTATGATGTAGGAAATCCTTTTAGATTTCCAATTACTATTTATAATCAAAAATCTGACTTGTATAACCCCATTTAAAAATTGTGTTAGTAAAACATATCATGTTTGTGTCATTTTTACTTTTACATTAAATAAAAAGTTATTTATGTCATTTCCCAACCAAAGTGTCTCCATGGGGTCCCCAAGTTGACCCATGGATTGTCTTGGTCGTCCATGACACAACCAATGAGGGTAGGACATGTGTCAAGTTCATTTCATATTATTAAAACATTATTTTTACCTTAAACTACACTAATTACCACTAATCGCGATTAAGAACTTAATAAGTTACTATTCACCAAAAAATTATTATAATCTCATTGAACCACATTTTACTTCTTAATGACAACCATGTATATCGGATTTTTGAAATTAAAAACACAATGATGGCAAAATTTCATTTAAACGGAAAATCAGTCTTTATAAGTACCACTTAGTGGTTTCACTATTCATCAAAAATTGATGTTTTTCAGAAAATTACCAAAAATTCACCCTAAGCTATATTTGATATTCCGAATTCAAAAATGAAGTCCATTTTACAAAATTCAAAACATATAAGTCACATTAATTAATTTAATAATTAATTCCCGCTGTCAGAGCAAATAGCGTGTTTTTATGAAATAATAAGTATCAAAAGATTGACACTAGTTTAAGTCCGATTTCAAAGTGAAATTAATTCCAACGACCACTATTGGATTTAATGGTAAAAATATTTTCTAATTTCACTTTAAAACCAATTCAAAAGATAATCTAATCATATAAATAAATTAGATTAAAAAAGAGGTTTTGAATTAAAATACAACATTTTACACTATTCATTAAAAAATGAACTTTATCAGAAAGGTACCAAAAATTTACACAAAGTAAATTTTGATGTCCCGATTCTAAAGAAGAGTTATATTTGGTCCAATAGAATTTATAAGATCGATCAAAACTATATTTAATGACGGTTCTCCATCAAAATGTGATAAGTGGACCTTTTATGAAAATTAGGGTATAATTGCCTAAAATTGGATTCTTTCCGTATTTTAAGCCTTTATCTTTTATTGGATAAATGTAAAAACATTTGAAAACACATATAATCATATTTTAGTTATTTATATCCATTCCCGCCAGTACAATGGCTACTCGTTAACTAACATTTAAAATAATATTATTTTATTACTTGTGTGCAACGTAAGTTTTCAAAGAAACTCATCGTTGCGTACCGAGTACGCTATCGAACGTAGAAACCCCTTTTAATTAAAAATTAATATTTAATTCGTAAATATTAATAAATATGAAAATTATTTATTCTTTATTTACCTGGGATGTTACATCCTTCCCCCCTTTTGGGAATTGCGTCCTCGCAATTTTATTCACTTATCAAAATAAGTGGGGGTATTTATCCCTCATAGCATTTTCAGATTCCCACGTTGCCTCTTCAATCACATGGTTTTTCCACAAAAACTTTACCTAATGAATCACCTTATTCCGTAACACCTGCTCCCTGTGGTCAAGAATCTGGACCGGTTGTTCCTCATAAGATAAGTTCTCTTCCAGCTGAACTACCTCTGGACTCAAAACATGAGATGGATCTGGCATATACTTTCTCAACATTGAAACATGAAAAACATTGTGTACCTGAGATAAACTCGGAGGTAAAGCCACTCGGTATGCAACTGATCCGACTCTCTCCAGAATTTCATATGGTCCAATAAACCTTGGACTCAGCTTTCCTTTCTTACCAAATCTCATCACACTTTTCCAAGGAGAAACCTTGAGAAAAACATGATCACCTACCTCGAAAGATAGATCCTTCCTCCGGTTATCCGCATAACTCTTCTTCCTGCTCTGAGCTGTTCTTATGTGTTTCTGAATCATCTGAACTTTTTCTGCCATCTCTTCTACCAATTCTGGTCCCATCAGCTTCCTTTTACCCACTTCATCCCAAAATGCTGGAGTTCGACACTGCTTCCCATATAATGCCTCAAATGGTGCCATCTGTATACTGGAATGAAAACTGTTATTATAAGAAAACTCAACCAAAGAAATATGTTGGTCCCAAATTCCCTGATAATCCATAGAATAAGCTCGTAGTATATCCTCCAATGTCTGGATTGTTCGTTCTGACTGCCCATCTGATTAAGGATGGAAAGCTGTACTAAAATTTAATTCAGTACCCAACGACTTCTGAAGGCCTTTCCAAAAGTTAGAAGTAAACCTGGGATCACGATCCGATACAATGGAGAGAGGAACTCCATGTAACCTGACTATCTCTTTAAGATACAAACGTGAAAGTTGATCTAGAGAGAAAGTATCTCGTATAGAAAGGAAATGAGCAGATTTGGTCAAGCGATCAACAATAACCCATATTGCATTATTACCTCGAGATATCCTCGGTAATCCCACAACAAAGTCCATGGATATGTTTTCCCATTTCCACTCTGGCACTGGTAAAGGCTGAAGTATCCCTTTTGGTAACTGCCGCTCTGCTTTAACCTGTTGACATGTCAAACACTTCACAGTAAAATCAGAAATGTCTCTTTTCATTCCATTCCACCAGTAATACTCCCGCAGATCTCTGTACATCTTAGTACTGCCAGGATGAACTGAAAACGGGGAACTATGAGCCTCACATAACAACTCATTCTTCATCTGTGAATCACAAGGCACACATAACCTCTTCCCAAACCTCAAAACACAAACACAAACTTATCCAAGAACTCATGGAAAATTTTATTCATAAGGTCTATGAATACAGTAGGTGCATTGGTTAACCCAAAAGGCATAACTACAAATTCATAATGGCCATATCTAGTACGGAACACAGTCTTCGGAACGTCTGCTTCTTTTACTTTCAACTGATGGTACCCCGACCTCAAGTCAATCTTCGAAAAATACTGAGCTCCCTAGAGCTGATACCACTTCATTCGATGGCCCAACATCTGATGAAGTTGTTGCAAAGGATTTCACCACCCCTTTCTGCTTGTAGTCTGGCTGCATTCCCCCAGTTGAGTTCTTCGTTGGACACTCATTTGCATAATGACCCATTTCATTACACTTAAAACATCTTACCGTTGGATTTTCATTTCCTGCTTGATCATCTTCCTTACAGTTACGAGCAATATGACCAGACTTACCACACCGAAAGAACTTACCAGACTTGGATAAACATTCTCCAGGATGCATTTTACCACACTTCTCACAGGATGGATATTTGGTTTTCTTACCTCCTTGCTTCTTTGATGAATTCTTCCCGTTTGCCTGCCAACGAGACCTCTTATTCTGTTGTTTGTCATAGAACACCTGATCATCGGAAAACTCCATTTCAACCTTCTCCGCACATCGAAAAAGTTTTTCATAACTTTTGAACTCACGAGAAGCTAAAGCCCTTCGATACTTTGGCTTTAACCCTGAGTAAAAACAGTTTATTTTACTATCAAGATCTCGTATGAAGTTTGGAGCATACCTTGCCAATCGAGTGAACTTTTCTTCATAAGCAGCCACTGAATCATCCTCCTGCCTCAATTATAGGAACTGTTTTTCCATCCTAAGACGAACCACCTTAGGAAAATATTTCTCAAGAAACATACCTTTGAATTCATCCCAGTGAAGATCCTCAACCTCATCACCATCCCTTATATTTTTCACCATCGACCACCACTGATCAGCTTCACCTTCAAAACGGTAAACAACAAGACTAACCTTTTGATGTTCTGAACACCCCATGACATCAAAAATCTTCTCCAGTGCTTTAATCCACCCTTCATCTTGCATAGGTCAGATGATCCTCTGAATGATGGGGGATGTTGCCTCATGAAATGTTCCACCACTGACATGTTCCTCTGCGGTTGATCTGGCTGATCTCATGCATGGATACCACCACCATTTATAGCCTGAGTCAACTGTGCCATCACTGCAACAAACTGTTCAGTTCCAATTCCGACCATCTCAGGTTGCTGATTTGGAAGGTTATCTTCCTCCTGATGTCGTCCCAACATAGCTGCTTTGTTTCCTCTGCGGAAAACCATTCTGAACACAGAAATATCTTAGGCGAAGCAACATGGTAATCCGTAAATGCTATATCATTTCAATCATATTATAATTTAACACTTTTCTTACTCCTAAAGTTGTCTCTGATACCAACTATAAGGCCCCGGCCTTAAACCTTACTTAATATTGAATTAAATGAATAATTCCCGTTGAGGATCTTTTCAGGTTTATAGTTTTAGAGAATTAGAACATAACTATTACATCTCAAAAGTTTACAAAGTAGTCACTTCTACTAAGTTTCCATAATAAAAAAAAACTCTTAAAAGAAACATGTCTAGTTCCATGTTTTATATAGCATGACATTCCATTGATCCAATCCTTGACCTTATTCCAAATTAAGTCCTGTGAAAAACATTTCAAAAAAACTTGGGGTGAGCATAAAAAGCCCAGTAAGGGATACACAAAGAATTAAAACTGTTAGTTTTTCAAACATCAAGTAAACCATGTATACTCTATCAAAGTAATACCTTCACCTTCATGAATTAGTAAAAACTCTTCACTGAATAAAGTATCATCACTTACCTTTTTGTAGCCAAAGGATTACCATAAAACCCATAAAAAGAACACATAACATTTATAAAGGTAACTTGGGACATAAACATACTTAAGTGGAATAACCATACGGTCCACTTCTACACATATCACTTAATGGAATAGCCATACGGCCAATTTCCATACATACTTAATGGAATAGCCATACGACCGACTTCCATACCCAATGCATTGGAGGTTATAACGTAACCACCCGTCCTGGTATTCACGGCACCACCCGTCATATGGTTTATAACGTAACCACCCGTTAAAATGTCCAAGTACCAGTATAAAATCATAAAACATAAAACCAATATAAAGGAATGATAACATTTCCACATTTCAATCACAATATATCATAAATATATTGACATAATAGAATCCTTTTTCAAAACCATTTTAAATACCAAAATACATAAAAGAGTATATGGTATTTATTTTATTCTAAAAACATTACGGCTTGTTGAGAAAGCCAAAGACCAAATAATACTCACGGCGGCGGAAAAGGTCGTTGTCACCGCGTACGTAAAAAAACATTCCTTTTTGTCGTTTAGTAAAACGCTTCGTAGAAAAAGATTCCTTTTGTATAAAAGTAAAAGTCAAAGGGGTTTATACACCGTATAAAAGAAAGTTGTGTATAAAACGAAATATGCCTCAATGAAAGGAGATTGAGACGAAGTCCCTTACCTCGGGTCCGACTTGACTCGATCTTTCTTTAACGTCCTGAATAATAAACTTGAGTTAATTTATA
Source organism: Viscum album (assembly GCA_963277665.1). Taxonomy (NCBI): domain Eukaryota; kingdom Viridiplantae; phylum Streptophyta; class Magnoliopsida; order Santalales; family Viscaceae; genus Viscum; species Viscum album. The sequence continues at coordinate 1,810,283,019 of OY728129.1, read as the reverse complement.
CTTGATTAAGAACCTTTTTAAAGTTAATTATTCCTTTTATATCACTTATTTCCATGTTATAAACATTATGTAACCATTTAAGTTAATAATGTTTGTTTTCTCAATATTTGGTTCTTAAGTCGAAAGTGGACTTCTTACAATTACATGTTGTTCGTGTGGTCAAAGGTTCTTTATATCCAGAATGAAATTCCCGATTTGGATATAATATGTATCATATATATCCATAATATACAAGTATTTATAATATTACATAATCATTTAGGAGTAAGAAATGAAATGCACCGTTCATGGAGACGGTAAGCCGTATGTACGCATGAACGCTACTTTCATTTCTTTGTCATATTAATGGAATTAAAACTAAATGAGAGGTATGTATATTTTAATTCCAAAATTATATTAATCATTTAGATATATCATTAATTATATATATCCATTATATACATGTACTTTTAATAGTATATTACATTTGGGGATAAGAAATGAAATGCACCGTTCATGGAGACGGTAAGCCGTACGTACGCATGAACGCTACTTTCATTTCTATCTCATACTTTAATGGACAGAAATAATAATGATATAGAGGTATATTATAATTCCAGTATAACATCATATATAATAACTTTAAATCCATCCTTTACACGTCCCACATATGGCATTAACGAATCACATCACTTTGAGGGGGCGGTAGTCCGCACTTCCTTAAATGAAGATATCGTGTTTACCCATAATGGAAACCATAAAGGTATGACAAAAATGAAAAATAAAGAAGCTTAAAGAAAACATAAACATATTATATATCATATATAAATATAGTGACATCTTAATGGCCACCCTTGAAGGTGTTAAATGAGTATTGAACAATCATCGTTTCGGGAGGCAGAATTTCGCCATCCACAGAAACCGTATGTTCTTTAACCATTTGATGTAGTTGTGTGAGAGTCTAGCTAGAATAAATCTTATAACAACATCCTAGTATATTTAAGATACTGGTGTTGTTATAAAAGAAGTAAATAAAAAGAGTTTAGAGGGTTGGAGAAGCAAAATAAAACAAATGAACAAGAGAGAATGAATTACCTTTAAAAGTGTAACTCCTTTTGATTTGAGGCTAAAGGCTTCCTTTGAAAGGATTCTGCCCAAAGGGAATCCTCTAGGATGAGGAGAGGGATGTGGAGAGAGTAAATGGGCAGGGGTTGGCCGAGCCAAAGGCTTGAGGAGTGTGTGAAATGAGGTAGAGGTGGGGGCCTTTTATAAGAGGAGAGGAGGGACACTTTGGGAAAGTAAAGAAATATTACTTTATTTGAAAATGTGTTTCGGTTTTAAAAGGTGCCACATTGATATAATTCGTGGATAAGGTGATAAGGGTTCGAAATCCACTCATCCAATTGGCTTTGGACATGTGTTGTGCATAGATTTTACATTATCTTTCCATTTTATTTAAATCGTCAAATAATGATGTCATCGCTGCATCATTATTATGTCATAAATAATTTAATTTATTTAATGTATAAAAATTATAAAAAAATACTATGATGTAGGAAATAGTTTTATCTTTCCAATAACAATTTATAATCAAAAATCTGACTTGTATAACCCCATTTAAAAATTGTGTTATTAAAACATATCATGTTTGTGTCATTTTTACTTTTACATTAAATAAAAAGTTATTTATGTCATTTCCCAACCAAAGTGTCTCCATGGGGTCCCCAAGTTGACCCATGGCTTGTCTTGGTCGGCCATGACACAAAAAATGAGGGTAGGACATGTGTCAAGTTCATTTCATATTATTAAAACATTATTTTTACCTTAAACTACACTAATTACCACTAATCGCGATTAAGAACTTAATAAGTTACTATTCACCAAAAAATTATTATAATCTCATTGAACCAAATTTTACTTCTTAATGACAACCATGTATGTAGGATTTTTGAAATTCAAAACACAATGATGGAAAAATTTCATTTAAACGGAAAATCAGTCTTTATAAGTACCACTTAGTGGTTTCACTATTCATCAAAAATTGAAGTTTTTCAGAAAATTACCAAAAATTCACCCTAAGCTATATTTGATATTCCGAATTCAAAAATGAAGTCCATTTTACAAAATTCAAAACATATAAGTCACATTAATTAATTTAATAATTAATTCCCGCTGTCAGAGCAAATAACGTGTTTTTATGAAATAATAAGTATCAAAAGATTGACACTAGTTTAAGTCCGATTTCAAAGTGAAATTAATTCCAACGACCACTATTGGATTTAATGGTAAAAATATTTTCTAATTTCAATTTAAAACCAATTAAAAAGAGAATCCAATCATATAAATAAATTAGATTAAAAAAGAGGTTTTGAATTAAAATACAACATTTTACACTATTCATTAAAAAAAATGAACTTTATCAGAAAGGTACCAAAAATTTACACAAAGTAAATTTTGATGTCCTGATTCTAAAGAAGAGTTATATTTGGTCCAATAGAATTTATAAGATCGATCAAAACTATATTTAATGACGGTTCTCCGTCAAAAGGTGATAAGTAGACCTTTCGTGAAAATTAGGGTATAAATGCCTAAAATTGGATTCTTTCCGTATTTTAAGGCTTTATCTTTTATTGGATAAATGTAAAAACATTTGAAAACATATATAATCATATTTTAGTTATTTCTATCCATTCCCGCCAGTACAACAGCTACTCGTTAACTAACATTTAAAATAATATTATTTTATTACTTGTGTGCAACGTAAGTTTTCAAAGAAACTCATCGTTGCGTACCGAGTACGCTATCGAACGTAGAAACCCCTTTTAATTAAAAATTAATATTTAATTCGTAAATATTAATAAATATGAAAATTCTTTATTCTTTATTTACCTGGGATGTTACATTTTTAGTCGGGGTACCCTAGTTTTTAACATTCGATGGATTTTGAACCTCATTTAAGAGGGTCTTCTTATCTTTTTTTTGGTGGAGACTTAATTTATTTTCAAGGATTATACTCATAAGGATATTATGATGTTCAAATTTTTTCATTTTTCAGAATGTACTGTTATTTATAAGTTTGTATATACACATATATACATATTTGTACATATTTACACATAAAATTTAAATTTTATAAATAAATATGTAAACATATTTACATATAAAATATATTTATAAATATATAAACCATATATAAATAAAAAATAATATCCATTTTATTTAAAATAAAAATATAAAAATATTTATATACCTATATAATGTGTTTGTGTATATATATATTTGTGTGTGTATGTGTTAACAAACTGATATATATTATCTATATATTCTAATATATGTATATAAATATTAGTATATAATATATGGAAATATATATAAATATGTATAATTGTATTTGTAGACACACACACACATATATATGTGTGTATGTATGTTGTATATATGTATGTATGTATTTATTTATTTATAAACAAAAAAAAAGATAATTCATAAATGTATATAAAACTAATCATATAAATATATATTAATATATGAATAATATATAAATATATAAATATATAAATATAGAAATATAGAAATATAGAAATATATAAATATATAAATATATAAATATATAAATATATAAATATATAAATATATAAATATATAAATATATAAATATATAAATATATAAATATATAAATATATAAATATATAAATATATAAATATATAAATATATAAATATATAAATATATAAATATATAAATATATAAATATATAAATATATAAATATATAAATATAGAAATATATAAATATAGAAATATATAAATATAGAAATATATAAATATAGAAATATAGAAATATAGAAATATAGAAATATAGAAATATAGAAATATAGAAATATAGAAATATAGAAATATATAAATATATAAATATATAAATATATAAATATATAAATATATAAATATATAAATATATAAATATATAAATATATAAATATATAAATATATAAATATATAAATATATAAATATATAAATATATAAATATATAAATATATAAATATATAAATATATAAATATATAAATATATAAATATATAAATATATAAATATATAAATATATAAATATATAAATATATAAATATATAAATATATAAATATATAAATATATAAATATATAAATATATAAATATATAAATATATAAATATATAAATATATAAATATAGAAATATATAAATATAGAAATATATAAATATAGAAATATATAAATATAGAAATATATAAATATAGAAATATAGAAATATAGAAATATATAAATATATAAATATATAAATATACAAATATATAAATATAGAAATATATAAATATAGAAATATAGAAATATATAAACATATAAATATATAAACATATAAATATATAAACATATAAAGATATAAACATATAAACATATAAACATATAAATATATAAATATATAAATATATAAATATATCAATATATAAATATATAAATATATAAATATATAAATATAAAAATATAAAAATATATAAATATATAAATATATAAATATATAAATATATAAATATATAAATATATGAATATATAAATATATAAATATAACTAACTATATATATATTAATATACTAATAAATATATAAATATATAAATATAACTATATATATATTAATATATATATTAATATAACTAAATATATATATTAATATAAATATATATTAATATAAATATATATTAATATAAATATATATTAATATATGAATAAATATAACTAAATATATATATAAATAAATAGATATATCATTAAATGGAGAATAAAACAAGATGGATGAGTTGTAAAGGTGCAGGCACCCAAGGGAGAGGTATCGGGTTCGAATCCCAGCAGAGGCAGGGGTGCATGGGTAGGTGAAGGGGGATGCTAGCTCTGTTAAGGTGGTGGTGGTGGTGGTGGTGGGGGGGGGGCTAGCATTATTAAAGGTGGTGGGGGCACTACTACACATATGCCTTTTAACAGCACGCAAAAATGCTTTTTACAACGCTAAAAAAATGATGTTAATCGTAGTACTGATTAAGGGGGAGGGGGTCCCCTTTACCAGTGCTAAAAAAACATTGATAAAGGGGGTCCTTTATCAATGCTAAAAAATCATTGATAAAGGACCCCCTTTATCAGTGCTATTTTAGTGCTGATAAAGACCACCTTTATTAGCGCTAAAAATAATGCTGATAAAGGCCTAGCTGGCTGAAACGTGCTGTTAATATAACAATATACCCAACAAAAACCTATAATTTCAAACAATGATATATACATTTAATTGACATCATTAATTCAAAAATTTCCTCCCATGGTATATACAAAACACACACACCACTATATACATTTCGAAAAATGTTTTATATAATTAAATTTACAATTATCCAACAAACATTTAAAAAAATTAATATTTCATATTTTGACACCTGTGATCCCCTCTAAAAAATTTCCACCCATGGTATCAATTTACAAAAAAATCATCTCAACCTGAGAAAAAAATTCAGCCTATATAAGAAAACAAATATTATGTTAGTAATACTATAAAGAAATAAATTAAACATTAATATGAAAGGATACATTAATAAAATGTCAATATTTAATAAAAAAGTAACATTTGGAGTTATACCGTTCACACGGTGCATCGTATTTAGATGGGGTTGATTCCTACACGTCAAAAATGAGTTATGGATAATTGTACTAAAATATAAAAATAATCCCAATGTGTTTTCTCAGTTTTGAGTATGTCACTTTCTCTTTTACTAAAATTAATATCAATTTTAAATAATGACACATTTGGAGTTATACTGGTCATACCATGTGTTGGATTGAGGTGGGTCTGATTCCCACCCATCACAAATTACCAACGGATCATATTTCTAAAGTATCAAAACATTCTGAATGTGTTTTCTCTATTTTCAGTATGCCATTTTTTTATACTAAAATGTCATTTCAAACCAGAAACATGCATTTTGAGTCATAATGGTCGCATCGTGCGTCGTTTTGATGTGAGACTAATTCATACATGTAAAAATTGACTTATGATAATTTTCCTAAATTATCAATATAATCAGAGATCATTTTCTTGATTTTTAGCGAGTGACATGTTTTGAACTAAAATATTAGTTTTAAACTGATAACGAACACTTTTATTCATACCGGTCACACCGTGTGCCAGATTGAGGTGTGGTTGATTCCTACATGTCAAAAATAAACCACAAATCATTTTACTAATGTATCAAAACAATTCAAATGCATTTTCTTAGTTTTTAGTATGTCACTTGTTTCTTTTACTTAAGTTAATGTCAATTTTAAATAAAAAGACACACTTAGAGTCATATCGGTCACACGATGCATCATATTGAGATGTGGTTGACTCCTACACATAAAAAATGACTCATGGATTGTTTTCTTAAAATATCAAAATAATACGAATGTGTTTGCTCAGTTTTCAGTATGTCACTTGTTCTTTTTACTAAAATTAATGCCAATATTAAGTAAAAAGAGACAATTTGAGTTTTACCGGCCACACCGTACATCATATTGATGTGCAGTTGATTCCTACATGTCACAAATGACTTAAAGATCATTTTCCAAAAGTATCAAAACAATTTTAATGTGTTTTCTCAGTTTTTAGTATTCCATTTGTATCTTTTTATTAAAATATCTTTTCAAACTCAAATCATACATTTTGAGTCATATTGGTCATACCATGTACTGATTTGATGTGAGACTACTTTATACACATAAAAAATGACTTATGAATCATTGTACTAAATTATCAATACAATTAGAGTATGTTTTATAGGTTTTCAGTGAGGGAAATGTTTTGAACTAAAATGTCAATTTTAAACCGATAACAGACACTTTGAGTCATACCTGTTACACCGTGCGTCAGATTGAGGTGTGGTTGATTCCTACACGTCACAAATGACTCATGGATTGTTTTTATAAAGTATCAAAACAATCTTAATGAGTTTGATCAGTATTCAGTATGTCACTTGTTCTTTTTTACTTAAATTAATGTCAATTTTAAATAAAAAGACACACTTGGAGTTATACTGGCTACACCATACATCGAATTGAGGTGCAGCTGACTCCTACACATCACAAATGAATAATGGACCATTTTCCTAAAATATCAAATCAATTCTAATGTGTTTTCTTAGTTTTATGTATGTCACATGTTATTTTTACTAAAATTAATGTCAATTTTAAACAAAAAGAGTCACTTTGAGTTATACTGGCCACACCATGTATCATATTGAGGTGTGTTTGATTTCTACACATCAAAAATGACTTGTAGATATTTTTCTTAAAGTATCACAAAAATCTGAATGATTTTTCTTAGTTTTTAGTATGTTAGTTGTGTTTTTTACTAAAATGTCATTTCAAACTAGAAACATGCATTTTGAGTCATACCGGTCATATTGTGTATTGATTTGAAATGATACTCATTCCTACATGCCAAAAATGACTTATGAATCACTGTCCAAAATTATCAATACAATCCGAGCCTGTTTTCTCAGTTTTCAGTGAGTGAAACTTTTTAAATTAAGTAGTCAAACATTAAATTTAGATTATGTTAATTTAATAGAGAACATATAATATTATGAGGAAAAACATAGTATATTACAAAACTTTACCTTCTCATTGAATTCTAAGTTTCATCCTAAAATTCCTATCTATCATGAGCACGATCATCTTTAAACAAACCACCCCACCTCAAACAAAGGAATTCACCTATGTAAGAAAATTATTATCATGTGAGTAATAATAAAAAGAAGTAAATTAAACATAAATATGAAACAATCCACTACTTCTATATAAGTCACATCTTCATGTTATTTGTGTACATCCTTCCATCAGGTATACTGCCCATTCGTTTCTAATAAAATCTATACCATCTTGTGAATATGAGTCTTTTTGATAGAAATTGTAGTACTATAAAAATATAAATACACAAAGGATTAATAAATATTTTAAATGAAATAGTAATTATCTTAAAAAATACCTCTTAGGGGATTCTAGTTTGTTGATGGAATATGATCTCTCTCATAAATTTACAAACATACACTACTGTAAAACTATACTATACCAATGGTTGGAAACAATTTGGATAGGCCCCAAAACCGTTGGAATAATCTATCCCAATAGTTTATCAAACCATTGGGGTGTTGGGCATTACGATAGCCCTATACCAAAGGTTCATGTTGAACCGTTGGTATAGTGATCCCGAAATTGATATATCCCAACGGTTCAAGTTGAATCGTTGGTTAATCCCTATCCCAACGATTGGAAACCATTGGGATACATTTATACCAATGGTATTAAACCATTGGTATAACTTTTTCCCAACAATTTTGAACCGTTACATGGAAAAATTCCAAGGGATTAGCTTCAACCGTTGAAAAAATAGGCATGCTTACATACTTAATACCAACGGTTCTGTTGAACAGTTTGTATACATGTAACGACCCGAATCCGGAGCCCCTCCACTCGTGCCCCATACCCGGTGGGGAAAATATGCCCTCATTTAGTAAGGTATACAAGGTAAGGAAGACAACAATCAAGAGCGGAAGCAGTAACAACATACATAACAACTGAAACCAATAGCGGAAGCAATGAATACATATAGTAATGATGATGATGATGCAGTAGGTACAAGTATCTAAGGAAAACAGAAAACACAACAACGTGCTGAAATAAAACTGAAACCAAGTGCCAAAGAAAAACAAAGTAGACTCCTCAGCATCGCAAGCCACAGATCGGTCCCATGATCTCCAGCTCCAATTCAATCAAGAACCTGAAGTAGAAGGGCACTTTCCCTTATCTATACCTGCAGCAACATAGTCTGCTTGGACCCAAAATCATGGCCCAAATAGGGTGTGAGATTCAATCCCAGTAGGCAATCACCCAAAGATTTGTGCCTAACAGTCAATGAATACATGACAGTAAATAAACAAGAAGCAGTAAACAGGAAAGAACACAACAACTACAATCCACAGTTCTAACATATAAGGTACTCAAGTAAACAACTAGTAACAAAAGTAAACAAGTAACCCTATGGGTAGTTCTCACACCCTAACCCCTATGGTTCAACCTACAAAGCACTAGCAACCCTCTGGGAGGCACACACAGTCTCACCCCTCTGGATTAGCTAAAAAGTAGACTCTTTGTGGAATTACTCACCGCAATTCCCCCTATAGTCTCGTATCGTACTAAAGGCTCTTTGGGGAAGCACTCAACATCTCATTCCCCCTGTGGCCCGTGTCGAGGAACTACAGACTCTCTGAGGAAGAACTCATCGTCAATTCCCCCTTTGGTCTCACATCGTATTAAAAGACACTATGGAGAAGCCCTTACGTCGATTCTCCCGATGGTCTACTACAATAGTCTCTCACAGTACTGTGTGGAAAAGTAAAACATGCTCAGTGCGCCTGCAACGTCCAAGTAAACCTCAAGAACTACTTAACTATCAACTAAGGCTCAACATCATATCAAGGAGACAGTTCCACTATCCTACAACAAGGTATGGAAATTGGAAAAACTCCCAACAGGCAAAAAAAGCATGGCAAGGCAACCTGAGCACAAAAATAAACTACTCTACTCACAAGAAATAACCTCTACTAAAGCAATCAAGAAAAGCAGACAAACAGCAGGGACAAAATAGGAAACACGCAATACCCTGTTCAAGGGTATTGGTGAAATTTTCACATAATATTCATCAAATTTCTACGGAAAGGCACAAACCACTTACCTCAATCCTAGGAAATCGACATACGTGAACCTCGACGACAGATTCCCCTTATAATGATGAAGATCTGAGAAAACGCACAAAACGTTCATCCCACGATAACTTGGAAACGAGGAAGAATCAAGAAACAAGACTCAAGCAGAAGGAAGAACTCACCGCTGCGATTCCAATGCAACTGACCATGCTTGAATCAGAGAACGGACGACGAGACGAGAGTTCGTCGAAGATACGGCCGTACGATCTCTCTCAGATAGACGGAATCTAGAGAAGAATATGAATTCAGGGGTTAGGCACGACCCCAATCCGTTTAATGAAAAAAATAAAGTACACGACGTGTACTTTAGTTTTCCGTAATCCTAATTAACCGGCCTCCACATCACCCTTACACACCATGTGTGTGGACCAGACACGGACAACACACGGCTTCAAGCGAAAAAGGAAGTACATGGAGTTTACTCAGAAAGTACATGGTGTGTACTTCAAAAATTTCTAGAAAGATATTTTTTCTCAAAAACTCCAGAAAAAGGAAAAACGTACCTAAAAAGAAGATTCGGGTTCTTACAAACTCCCCCCCTTAAAGAAATTCATCCCCGAATTTCCCTAACGAGGCGGAGAAGGAGAAACCCCGAACAGCTCCGGCCACTGCGATCATACATCGGTCTCCCTCTACCAGGTCTCGTCCTATACTCGCCCGTGCTGCCATAGCACTCGTACCAGAGGAACAGACCGCCCACGAAGGACCTTCGTACTACAATCGAAAATCCGGATAAGATGCTCCTTGAACGATGCATCCGCTTCAAGTTCAACTTCCTTAGGATGAAAGACATGAGACGTGTCTGAAAAGTAACATCGGAGCTGAGAGACGTGGAAGACGTCGTGCATGGCCTGATACCTCTGAGGTAGCTGTAACTGATAGGTGACCGACCCCACTCTCTCCAAAACCGCAAACGGCCCAATGTACCGTGATGAAAGCTTACCCTATCTCCGAATCCTCTTGTGTCCCAACCTTGGTGTGACACGTAGGAAAACCTGATCACCAACCTCGAACTCCAGAGGTCATCTCCGCTGATCAGCATAAGAATTCTGTCGAGACTCCGCTGTAGCCATCCTCTTCCGAATCATCTCTATCTGCTCTGAAGTCTCTTGAACAAGACGAGGTCCCAGCAAAGCTGCCTCTCCTGCCTCCAGCCAGCATAAGGGTGATTAGCATGGCCTACCGTATAGAGCCTCGTATGGTGCCATATGAATGGTCGCCTGGAAACTGTTGTTGTAGGTGAACTCCACCAGAGGAATATGCTTCTCCCAAGAATCGCCAAAGTCTAGAATGCAAGCTCGGACCATATCCTCAAGCACCTGGATTGTGTGCTCGGACTGGCCATCAGTCTGGGGATGGTATGCCGTACTCAAAAGTACCTGTGTACCCAAGGCCTTCTGAAGTCCCTGACAGAACCGAGAGGTAAAGCGAGCATCTCTGTCTGAAACAGTAGAGCATGGAACTCCATGCAGACGAACAATCTCTCTGATGTAAAGTCATCCCAGATCATCGACACTGAAGGTCTCCTTGATCGGCAAGAAGTGAGTAACCTTCGTAAGCCTGTCGACGACAACCCAAACAACATCATTTCCCCAAGGTGATCTCGGCAACCCGGTCAAGAAGTCCATTGAAACATCGTTCCACTTCCACTCTGGAATGGGTAACTGTTGTAAAAGCCCCGCTGGTCGCTGATGCTCTGATTTCTCCTGCTGACAAGTAGAACATCTCATGACAAAAACAGCAACATCCTTCTTCATACCTGGCCACCAGTATTGGCGATGAAGGTCCCGATACATCTTGGTGATGCCAGGACGAACTGCCCAAACAGAGGAATGGAAATCTCGCATCAACTCCTCGCGTATGTCTGCTGGCACCCATACGCGTCCTTGGAAACACAAGATCTCATCCTCACCCACTGTCCATCTAGGAAGAGGGTCCTCTCCTGACACACTCTCCCACAGGACTAACCCTTATGACTCTGATAGCTACCTCATCCGTACCCGATCAAGTAGCGTGGAGGTAACAACTACAGAAGATAGAAAAGTCTGTCCCCATCTATCGTGCATCTCTAGATGCATCTCAGAGGATAGAGCCATCAGCCACCACTCACTACTGGCCTCCTGAACTGCCTGAATCTGAGTTCTCCTGCTCAACGCATCTGCCACGGCGTTGCCCTTTCCCGGCATATAGAAAAGCTCGATGTCAAAATACTGAAGATACTCAAACCACCTGGGCTACCTCAGATTAAGATCACGCTGAGTGAAGATATAATTGAGACTCTTGTCATCAGTGAAGACCACAAAGTGCTCTCCCAGAAGATAGTGTCTCCAACAGCGCAAGGCATGAACAGCAGTTTCCAACTCCAGATCGTGCGTAGGGTAGTTCCTCTCATGTGGCCTCAACTGCTGAGACCCGTACTTAACGACTCCATATCCCTGCATAAGCATAGCTCCTAGCCCGATACCTGAAGCATCACAATAGACTGTATAGTTCTTGCCTAGCTCTGGAAAGACTAATATCGGTGCCGACGTCAACCTCCCTTTCAGCTCCTGAAAGAATGTCTCACAAGAATCTGACCATAAGAACTTTTCCCCCTTCTTGGTCAGACCTGTCAAAGGTGCTTCTAGATGAGAAAAGTCCCGAATGAAGCGTCGGTAGTATCCATCCAGCCATAGGAAGCTCCGTACCTCAAAGATTTTCTTCGGCTACTCCCAGGAAACTACAACTCTCACTTTCTCTGGATCCATTGACACTCCTGTCTCTGAGATGACGTGACCCAAGAAGTGAATCTGATCCATCCAGAAGTGGTACTTTGAGAGTTTAGCATAGAGATGATGCTCTCTCAGTGTACTCAAAACAATCTTAAGATTTGTGGCATGGTCGTGTCGAGTGTGAGAGTACACCAAGATATCGTCCATGAAGACCACAAAAAAGGAGTCCAATTAAGGATGGAACACTCGGTTCATCAGTGCCATAAAAATTGAAGGTGCGTTCGTGAGACCGAACGACATGACTGTATACTCGTATAGACCATATTTGCTCCTGAAGGCTGTTAGAGGTATATCTGATGGTCTATCGTGCAACTGATGATAACCGGACCTCAAGTCGATCTTTGAGAACACCCAGGCTCCTTGAAGCTGATCGAAAAGGTCATCAATCCGCGACAAGAGATATTAGTTCTTGACCATCAATTGATTCAGCTTCCAATAATCCATACAAAGCTGAAGGGTACCATCTTTCTTCTTCGCAAACAGAATAGGTGAACCCCAAGGATAAGTACTGGTTCGGATGAAACCCTTAGCCTGTAGCTCCCCAAAATGCTTCTTGAGCTCCTGCAACTCAGGTGTGGCCATCCTATAGGGAGGAATGGACACCAGTGCCACTCCTGGAATGAGCTCAATAAAGAAGTATACCTCACGCTTCGGTGGAAAACCCAAAAAGTCCTCTGGAAAGACATCCCTGAAATGCTCCACCACTAGAGGAAAGTCCAACTGTGGAGTCCCCTAATCATCTAGATAAAGACTAGCAATCTGGGCCGTCACCCCTCCTAGCCCAAGATGCTCGAGTCCCGCCCAACTCGCCCGAATGTCCCATTCACCTCTATGAAGAAAAGGTTCACCCTCTGGTGAGATGAAACTGACTCTGTGGCGATAACAGTCAATGACTGCCTGGAAGGGAATCAACCAGTCCATGCTGAGGATGACATCATATCCTGTCATCTCTAGGACATAGAGATCCCATAATAAGTGATACACTATAACCTCGAGAGGACACTCTCTACACTGGCGTACACTAGATGTCCTCATTCCCAAAGGTGTGTCTAGTGTCAACGAGTCGACAAAAGAAAATATGCAGAGTCCAAGGCTCTCCATCACAGCAATGGAGATAAAGCTATGCGGAGCACCAGTATCAAAAAGGGATGAAGATAAAAACGAGGCTACTAAAATCTCACCTCGAACAGTAAAAGGGTCAGGATCCTGCTCTTGATAAGTCTGCTCCATGATGAAATATTGGCCTTTACTGTGGCCCTGTGCCCCTGGCAGACCACTCTGAGCTAAACCGCCCTGCTGGTGCTGAGGAACTGGTGGTTGACCGCCACGACCTCGACCTCCACCTCGGCCCGAATGGCCGAAAGAACTCCAGTTTCCCGACTGGTGAGAAACTGGTGGGGCTGCTCCTGAACGAGGAGTCATGGAAGAACCCTGGTCACCAGCTGCTGGTGAGAAAACCTGACAGAAATGCTGAGGGTGACCCATCTTGCCGCAAGATCGGCACTCCACGGGGTATCTCTAGTACTACGTCCTCATGTGCCTTGTCCGGACACACTGGTAGCATGTCACCTGGCTGCCTGATGATTCATCTCGCTTCCTCGAATCACCATGTGTAGACTCCTTACGACGCTTCTTGCTGTCATCTGGAGGAAAGATAACTCTGGAAGTAGCCCTGGCTCACAGCTTCGGAGTCTCTCTGATTGCACTCTGCAATCAGTGCCTAGTTGACGATGGAAGGGATGGAAGTCAACTGGAAGATGTTCACCTGCGAGCGGATCTATCGCCTGAGTCCCTCCTCAAAATTCCTTGCCAAGAACACCCCACTCCCATCCCGAAGGGGTGTAAAACGTTGTAGCTCGGTGAAATGAGAGGAATACTCCATGACAGATAGAGTACCCTGATCTAAGCTCATTAACTCCTGGGCTCGATCGGCCCTCAGGGTCTCTGGGTAGAAGTTTTCTTAGAACACACACTGGAACTCCTCCCAAGTCATAGCCTGCTGTTGAACCGCCTGTGAGATCACGTCCCACCACCTCTTGGAGGAGTCTCAGAGCATGTAGGTGGTGAGATTGACCTGCCTCTTTGGAGGCGTCTCCAGATGCTTGAAGATTGTCAGCATGACTTCCATCCATGACTCTGCAGCCTGAGGTCCTCCCTCCCCCGAGAACGTGGGAGGATGCTGCTGCTGGAAAACCCGCGTCAAGTCTGCCATAGTCGTGGAAGGAGGCGATGCTCCCTGGAAGGCCTGCATCATCCTCATTAAGCCCTCCCTGAACTGCGCATCAGTGCCTGCAACTGGTATGACAGCCAGTGCCAAGGCTGGATCGACTGGGGGATCGGCAGGAAGTCCCTGATCAGCCCTGTCTGGCGTCTGATCACTGCCTGAGGACAGACGTACGACCAGAGGACGTCTCAGTGGCATAGCTCTGAAAGATCAAAAGTACACCTTAGATTAGAAAAAAAGGACATAGAACACAAGAGTACAAAATGGGAACAGGGGAAGAAAAACACAAAGGATTGCAAAACATGACTACACGGCATGTATAAAAACTACACGGCATGTCTTCTTAAGCCACTGACATGGGCGTGTGGTCCTGCCCTACAAGTCATGTAACCCTCAAACTACATGGCGTGTTGACCTCAACACGTGGCATGTACAAGAAAACTAGTCCCCTGCCTGAGCCTCTTTACATGGCTAGCCCACACGGTCCGACTTAACCTGAGACTACATGGCGTGTTCCAAACAAACACGACGTGTACTAAACAAGGCTTCGAAGGCCCGTGTTGTTAAGCACACGGCCATCTACATGGATGAACCTTACACGACGTGCTCCGAACAAACACGGCGTGTATAGGAGAAGGTGACACCGTCCCATGTTTTTCGTGACACGGCCGGGTACCTGGACACGACTACACGACATGTTCCGAACAAACACGACGTGTAGAAAGGAAGGTAAAGCCGGCCTGTGTTGTTCGTGACATGACCGGGTACCTAGACAGGACTAAAAGGCGTGTTCCATCTGGACACGACGTGTTCTACCTGAGCTTCCCTGACCCGTGTTGTTAGTGACATGGCCGGGTACACGGCTCCGAACTTACACGGCGTGTACCTACCGTACACGGCGTGTTCCCGAAGTTACTTTCACGACACTGTGTTCTGCCCACAAGGTCAGTGACACGGCCTGAAAACTACACGGTGTGTATCCAAAAAGTACATGCCGTGTATTCTGGGTTTTTCTGGGAAGTAGCTCAGAAACTGCACAGAATTCCCAGAAATACTAAAAAGAAGGGAAAGAGGTGCCAAATTCCGATCCGTGAGGGCCCATAACACCTCACGAACCAAAATTTGGCATTCATTTTTAATAAAAGAGCAAAAAAACCAGTTTTCTAACATGACAGTAGAGAATATATCAAGCATCTATCACAACAGCATGCATAATCTACACAGAGTCTATCACAACAGCATGCAACCACTAATGCACCCTAGATGGCATGACAAGAATGCATGACATGTGATTTCTACAAGTGCCTATATGATGCATGAGATGGAATACCCTCATCTCATTGGGTTGCGACAGAAATAGAACCAGAATATCAAAACAATAATAGCACAAGTCATGTGAATCACTCTAGGTGAAATCAGATCAACTATAAAATCTCAAAACCAGTAAACTGAAATTAACGAGGTAGTATGGATTTTCCCTATACACGGGTTATCTACTCCTGATCACAGCTTAATACCAAGTACCGAATTCATCCTATCCCTAGATAAGGTCTCCAAACAGTAAAGTAAGAGAAAATAACTCCTTTGATACCACTTTGTAACGACCCGAATCCGAAGCCCATCCACTGGTGCCCCGTACCCGGTGCGCCACATGACCTCAAGTGCGTTTCCCCAAATGCCAGAGGCTGCTGACTAGCAGTGAGGGCCTTGGTGAGTCGGTGGGGAAACTATTCCCTCAGTTGGTAAGGTATACAAGGCAAGGAAGACAACAATCAAGAGCATAAGCAGTAACAACATACATAACAACTGAAACCAATAGTGGAAGCAATGAATACATATAGTAATGATGATGATGATGCAGTAGGTACAAGTATCTAAAGAAAAAAACAAACACAACAACATGATGAAATACAACTGAAACAAAGTGTAAAAGAAAAACAAAGTAGACTCCTCAGCATCGCGAGCCACGGCTCGGTCCCATGCTCTCCAGCTCTAGTGCAATCAAGAACCTGAAGTAGAAGGGCGCTTTCCCTTATCTATACCTGCATCAACATAGTCTTCTTGGGCCCAAAAGCATGGCCCAAACAGGGTGTGAGATACAATCCCAGTAGGCAATCACCCAAATATTTGTGCCTAATAGTCAATGAATACGTGGCAGTAAATAAACAAGAAGCAGTAAACAGGAAAGCATACAACAACTACAATCCAGAGCTCTAACATATAAGGTACTCAAGTAAACAACCAGTAACAAAAGTAAACAGGTAACCCTATGGGTAGCTCTCACAGCCTAACCCCTATGGCTCAACCTACAAAGCACTAGCAACCCTCTGGGAGGCACACACAGTCTCACCCCTCTAGATCAGCTAAAAAGTAGACTCTCTAGGGAATAAATCATCGTCAATTCCCCCTATAGTCTCGTATCGTACTAAAGGCTCACTGGGGAAGCACTCAATGTCTCATTCCCCCTGTGGCCCGCGTCGAGGAACTACAGGCTCTCTGAGGAAGCATTCATCGTCAATTCCCCCTGCGGTCTCACATCGTATTAAAAGATACTCTGGAGAAGCCCTTACGTCGATTCTCTCTATGGTCTACTACACTAGGCTCTCACAGTCCTGTGTGGAAAAGTAAAACATGCTCAGCACACATGCATCATCCAAGTAAACCTCAAGAACTACTTGGCTATCAACTAAGGCTCAACAGCATATCAAGGAGACAGTTCCACTATCGTACAATAAGGTATGGCAATTGGAAAAATTCCCAATAGGAAAAACAAGCATGATAAGGCAACTTGAGCACAAAAATAAATTACTCTACTCACAAGAAATAACCTCTACCAAAGCAATCAAGCAAAGCATGCAAACAGCAGGGAAAAAAATAGGAAACACGCAATACCCCATTAAAGGGTATTGGTGGAATTTGCACATAATATTCATCAAATTTCTACAGAAAGGCACAAACCACCTACCTCGATCCTAGGAAATCGATATACGTGAACCTCGATGACAGATTCCCCTTAGAACGACGAAGATCTGAGAAAATGAACAAAACGTTCATCCCATGATAACTTGGAAACGAGGAGGAATCAAGAAACAAGACTCAAGAAGTAGGAAGAACTCACCACTGCGATTCCAACGCAACTGACCGTGCTCAAATCGGAGAACAGACAGCGAGGCGGGAGTTCATCCAAGATCCGACCGTACGGTCGCTCTCGGATGGACGAAATCTAGAGAAGAAGATGAATTCGGGGGTTAGGCGCGACCTCGGTCCATTTAATGAAAAAAAATAAAGTACACGGCGTGTACTTCTTGAGTACACGACGTGTACTTCAGTTTTCCGTACTCTGAATTAACCGGCCTCCACCTCACCCTTAAACACCGTGTGTGTAGCCCGGACATGGCCAACACACGGCTTCGAGTGAAAAAGGAAGTACACGGCATGTACTTCAAAAATTTCCAGAAAGATCATTTTTCTCAGAAACTCCAGAAAAAGGAAAAACATACCTGAAAAGAAGATCCAGGTTCTTACAATACACATGCTTACATACTTAATACCAACGGTTCATTTGAACCATTGGTATACATATAATTACATAATGAATACCAATGGTTAAATTGAACCATTGGTATACACACATTGTAGGCTTCCAACAACCTTCCTTCTAGCCAGCAGCAAGCATCTCCCTCACCATCTAGTAATAGGTAGCTCTAAGGGAAACATATGAAGGAAAAACACCTTACCTATATAACAAAATGAAGAGAATCACAATATAATCTCTATTCAAATGAAAAAAATAGGATGTAGAGACTTGTGGCCTTAAATGAAGACATACAAAAGATGGGTGCCATGATGAAAGAAAAAATTCATATACTTCAAGAAAGTACCCACCAATTCAAAAAATAGATAGTCTTAGAGAAATAATTGAAGAAAATTATTTTCTCTCTCAAAATTGAGCTATAATAGAGAATATTACTAGAAATGAAGTTTTAACCAAATTGAAGTAGATAGAAACTCATCTAAAATAGAATGATCAAAATTTTAGGGATCTTAATATAGATTTCTATCTATCAAAGGTAAAACAGAAGGTGAACATTCTCTATATGGAATCCATGAAAAGTAGAGAATTTCAGGCTCCAAATCTGAAAATTTAAAATAAAGGAAAGAGCTATAGAATATCTAGAAGAATGGAATCTAAAAGAAAAGTGTCAACAAAGTAATAAATTTGTGGATTATTTTGGCACTTCATTCACACATGTGTTTAAGATCAAAATCTCAATATTGGAAGAAAAATCATTATGTATGCATATTTATAAAGTCATTACTATATGTGGTATAAATTTATTAGAAAAAGATATATATGTTCTAATATCATTCATATGAAATGAAAGTGTGAATAAGATCCTTACTAGTACAGAGGTAAAAAATCCTTACCGGTATAGTAGAAAAAAAGCTCTAATCACACCAAATAAAGAGAATCACAATTGATCACAAAGGTAAAAGTCATACTAGTATAGTAAATATCTCATAATGGATAGTTAAGATATTAACCAATATAACAAAACAATTATGAATCACCTCAATGGATTTAGTATCCCAAAGACTCCATCTTGTAGTCTAAATTTATTAATGTAAGCCAATATATTCACATTTTTTAGAATCATTTCAACAAAGTCTAGAAACACTAAACATGATAATATATTGTCTATGAATCCATATAAACTAGATCATTATTTCACCAAGATATAATCCATGATCTATAATTAGCAATTTAAAAACATTATCACTAAAACTCATAAATAAACCAAAACACAACCTCTAAAAATGAAAGGTTAACTAGAGTAAACATATTGCATTAGAAGAAAACTCATAAAATCATTACATATTTATCAAGTTTAAAGGAATAAATAACTAGTGATATTTCTGATCAAAGACTTTACTCAAACCACAAATCCAATAAGAAATCATCCAAGTCTAGATTAGGAATGTATGGAACCAACTAGGTAAATTGATTTTTGTACTCGAACACTATTTAATCTCTTTACTAGATACTAGAAAATCCTATAGCCATCAGTACCTTCACTACATTATGAAATAATGATAAATGAACCATGCCTTGAAACTTTTCCAAGAATAGTCCTTATCTAGATTAGTCTGAATAATATACTTACACCATTTATAACTCGGACCCTCTAGTAGGATGGTTACAAACATAACCTTAAGAGACTCATAAATCTAAATCTGGATAAAAATATCCTCAACCATCAGTACCAAAACCAATTCATCCTAAGAATCTTGTTACCTAGAGAAATGATGAGGGTTCAAGTTTTGGAACTCTCATAAATAATTCTCACATTAGGAAAAGAGAGGAAGAACAAAAAGCTCTAATACTGAAGAAAACAAAACAACTATCCCAAGAATATCTTGATCAACCAAAGAATCCATTAAATCCAAATGGGGATATACTCTAAAACAAGAAACACAAACACCATCAAAATGGACTTCAAAACTCTATCCCCATGAGATATAAAATAGATCAATAAGTAATCTCAAGACATCATTTGAATAAAAATAAAATCCAATACTTTATAAATTCATAAAAAACCAAAAATATGGACTTTTCCTTCATTGAATAAGTGATCCAAATTCTCCTATTTAACCCAACAAGGTTTTATCAAAAATTATTTCAAAAAGAACTTTCATTCATTAAAACATCATTTTTACCCATGAGGTTTTGAAAAATTCATCTAATAAAGAGAAACATTAATTATTTATGAGACCATTTAAACACAATTATAGATTTTGGTAAAAAATTTCTAACATTAAAATAGTTCAAAAGAATCTATTTTAAAATTACATTCAGCTTAAATCCTTTAAAATATTCTAATTATTATTTATTAATATCACTTTAAAACCTTGAAAATAATTAACACTATCCCTTTTTCTAACGGAATTGAAAAAATTTCCAAAAATAGGTTATAATTTTAAATCCAAAACATTTTAGAAACTTTTCCAAATAAAAATATCACTATAAAAGTATTCTCAAGTTTTCTATAAGAATCAATGTATTTTTAAACTTTCCCATTTAAAAATTTCCATTTCAAATTAACCCTATATAATGAAAACACACACAGTATACCACAAGACATCATAACCAAACCATAAAGAAAATGGAAATAACTCAAAATCAAAAAAAGAAAAAGAAAAATTCCATGTTCACAAAAACACACAAAAATTCAAGAAGAGATTGAAGTCAAGATTCATTCATGAAAGATGATATCTCTATTCAGGAGTGTTCAAGAGGTTAAGATACCTAGATAATTGAATATGTGATGTGATTATTTGAGATGAGTAGATATAATAATTACTATCAACTACTAAATATCTTGAAGATTATGTTCATGAGTATACTAGTTTATCCAGTGTTTTCATGAAGGGATATCTACATCAAGTGGCACAGAAGAAACTTATAGATTAGGGAGATACTCTTTTATTTTAATCAAACCTTTTTATTGGTTAGTGGGAAGAAGCATTAATTGGTGGGACTCTAGAGTAGGAGCATAGTGGGTCTCTATTATTATAGTATTGAGAGGTCCTTAGTGTAACCACTTGGGTTTATAATGGATAATAATCAATTGGTGTGACTAACCAATCATGGAAAGGAGTGAACATTTGAGTCCGAACCTTTTAAAACCTCGGGATGTGATGGAAACTATAGTGATTAATTCAAACAGAAAAACTGACCAGGTCTTTACAAAGATTAAAGACCTGATATAGAATGAATAACTTCATAAAAAGGAGGCATATTATAGAAATTCATAAAGTGTGGAAGGAAGGGGAGAGTTCCATAACACAATAATTTTAGAGAAAAGGGAAATCATAACATTTTGGAGTAGGATTAGATTAGAGGAATATGGTCCCATGTGTTGGAATTATGGGAAGAAAGGACACTTGAAAAAGTATTTCAATGAGTGGATATTGAATTATGGAAGATACACTTTCGAATGTGGATTTATTAATATTATATTAGAAGATATGAGTGGTATGTTGTTGAGTATATATAATTCTCTTGAGACTTAACTATAGACTCTTGAGCTTCATTTCACTGAACATCTAGTAGGGAAAGTATGAAGAACTATACTTCCCAAACATATAGAAAGGTTTATTTCATAGACCATCTTGCTCTAAAAATTATTGAAAAAGGTGACATATCCTTGAAAATAGGAAATAGAAGTATGTTTGAGTTAAGGGGTGTGTAGTGCATACCAGGATTAAATAAGACTTAATTTTCATTGGATATAAGATTTATGTTTTTATACATCATTCATACATGGTGCGTGGAAAATTTTACACCGTTCCATGGTTATGGCTAAAAAATTTAAGGTTGGGAAGATGTACCTCATTAGTGTATAGAAAGTTTCAATCTATGCTAGATAAGTTACTTTTTCAGTGTTATGTCTTAGCCATCTGGGTCGCTTGAGTGATAAGGGGATAAAGATCCTCACTGTTAAAGGTATGTTAAAATTTATAATTACAGTGTATGGGAAGTGTGAAGGTAATATCTTTAGAAAGTAGTTGAAGGTTTCCTTCCAAAATGAAGGTAAGGTATTGAAGTGGCAGAAGCTAGAGTTGGTTTATAGAAATGTATAGGGGCTAGCTCCAATTAATTCTAACATAGGATCATTGTTCCATATAACATTCATCAATAATGATATATGGAAATTGTGGGAATTCTTTCTCAAGAAAATTTCTGAGGTGTTTGGAAACTTTTTTTGATGGAGAGACCTAGCGAAAAAAGGACATTAGTTTTAAGGTTAAGTTCCTATAGTCTCATAATGACAGGGAGTATAAAATTAAATATTTTCAAAGGTTCTACTAGTAAAAGAACATATGGTTTGAGAAAACTATACCATGTACTCTAGAAAATAATATATTCATAGAGAAGATTAATCCGAAATTGGTTAAAAATGAGAAGTTTATAAGAATTCACATAGTATTTACCAACGTTTTTTTGGGTAAAGGTAGTGAATTGTGTGACATAATTGATCAAGAGGACTTCATTTTCTCCATTAGGTCACAAACAACCAAAGTTTTTTTTGGTTTGGAAGAAAGTTTGACTTCACTCATCTCAAAGTCTTTGAGTCACCCACTTATATCCATGTTGCTTCAAAGAAAAGATATAATCTTGAAGATAAGTCCTGAGCATGTAACTTTATAGGATATGTAAATGAAGATTTTTATTTTTTTAACTCTTGGATAACAATTCTTATAGGATTTTCATAAGTTGAAATTTTTCCTTCAATGAATATATTATGTGGAAGGATCAAAACTTAGCTGAGAATGTTAATGAGAGAAAAATATCTTTAGATGATGATGTTCAACTGAATGGGCATCCATAAGTTATGGATGTTACAAAAAATTCAAGAATGAAAATGGTACAAAAAACACCAGACCATCTATAAGTTTCAATGGATGAGATTCAAGTTACAATGGTGTTTCCAAAACAAAAAGTATCATAAATCACTAGGCCTATAAAATATTGGGTTCAACTTCTGAAAGAAATATCTATGGAATATATATCTATATAAGTTACAATATCATAAGGAGATGAACCACTAAGTGAGTTGTGGAGGTCTACTAAAGTAAGGCACCAAATGAAAAGATATGGGAGTTATCTTTATTATCAGTCACTCATGGAAGATGGATTATTAGAGATCCTCAAAGAGGATAGAAATATTAATGAATAAAATAAATGGGAGTTATCAATGAGAGATGATAATTATTCCTCCATGTATATGGAACATGGGAGCCAATAAAAAAGTCAACTAGAACTAAAATTCTTCATAATAAATTGGTGAATCGGTTGAAGGAGGGAGTGTATGGTAAACAAAGGTATAAGAAATAACTAGTCATAAAGGGGTGCCAATAAATAAAATATGTGTATTTCTCTTAGATTTTTTCACTAGTAGTTAAATATATAACTATTAAAATGATATTTATTATGGTTTTAATTGAGGTATTTCATCTATAATAGTTGAATATAAAGATATCATAGCTTTATAGGGACTTATATGAGGTAATTTACATAGAGCATTCAGATTATTTTATAGATAATGGGAACTATGATATTTTTTTCAAGACAATGTGAATACTTTATAATTTGTAACGTGATTCATGATAGTGGAAGTGAAAGTGGATGTTTAATGACCTTATGATGCAATGGAAGTTCATCTGGAGTAATGTTGACCATTTATATTACCAAAAGGTGTTTGGTGATGAGATTTTCAACATATTTATTCTCTATGATGATGATATGATTATTTTATATTTGGTTAAGAAAAGGGTTTATGATATGAAGATTGAAATGTATAAAATATTTTAGATGAAGGATCTTGGCCCAAAAAAATGGGTCTCTGGGATGCAGGCAGTGATAGGCTTAAGTTCAAATAATTTGTACCAGACTTAGTTGGATTACATTTCGATTGTAGTGGAGTGATTTTGCATGAGAGAGTTGAAACCTAGGACTATACCCCTGGATATACATTTCAAATTGATCAAGGATAAGGAACCACAAATAGAAGTTGATGTACAACACATGAAAAATATTCTCTATGCATTGGCAGTCAAAATCTTGGTGTATTCAGTGAATGGAGCATGCTGATGATAGATTGTTTTTGGTAGTAGAAGAAAAGTGGTGTCCAAGTGAAATGTACATATATAGTGTCATCTGGATTCATGCACCAACATTATAGGTTATTTATTAGATAAATGAGTGATGCATATAAAGGGGGGGGGGATTTTGATATAAAGTCAAATAAAAATGAAGCACAGTAATCAATATCTCCACTACCCTGATCTCCCTCCCCTGCAAAGAAAACTGCATAGCCACCTCTAGTGCCCTTCTGGACCCCTTAAAAGAATATAACTACCCTCCATCCATAGAAAGAGGTAAAAGGACTAAGTGGTTGATGCGATGAATAAAATAAAATAAAAAATAAACTACAACATACCTATCTATTGTTACTATACATGTCATCGCCCAACATATATGAACCACAATGACCCATGGGTCAAATCATGTTCCTACAAGCAAGGGGAAATAGATCCATGTTTCAAAATTATACTATCAAATAGTACATTCCAATTACTTAATAATCACTCTTCCTATTAATGTTATATAATCCTTTTGGCTTAAAACTTATATAGCATATCAGCATTTCATTTCTAAAAAAAATATAATGGAAACAAACAATATATTAAATTCACTTTGATTAATTCAGATTTGTTTAGTTATTTGTTATTTTTAATTATGTGAATCATAATATGTTTACTATACATTATTTTAATTTACTATTAATTTTTTCAAAATACATCAAATTTTATTTAGTTACAATCCATTAATTATTTTCAATTTCTATTAGTTAAATGAATACTAGGACTAGTTGGGTGAGTTTTTTTTGTCTACTTCATGGTGATTTTTTATAGATGTGGTTAATTATATTTTACTATTTTTAGAAATGTACAGTCAATTTTATGGTAGATTATTTTTTATTGTTTGTGTTTTGTTTGAATCAATTTCCCATAATTTTATTTAGGACATTTTAATTCAATTCAGATTAGTAAGGTTATAATTTTGCACTGATCATTATTGTTAAACATAAATCTTAATTGACTCCAGTAACTCTGTACATAATCATCAATATACCTCAGGATAATTGTATCCATAAATCTTTTGTATCCAAAAAATGAGTTCCCATGCAGACTTTGTAAAGTTCTTGAAACCCTAAACAGAATACAATAGGGTTATGTGAAATAATATGGAAAAGATAAACTATAACTAACATATAATGTGGCATAAAACCAAAAAATTATAACACACCACACTCTTCTCTTTTGATTTCTCAATATTAAACCTCCGTTATTTCAAAGATCTGTAGTAATGGAACTATAAGGAATTAAAAGATAGTATTACAAGCAAGATGTAGGTTGGAGTGGAGGAAATGTATGTATAAGCTTAAGGAAAGTATTGTTGTTATTCTAGAATACCTAGAAAAACAAAGAATAAGAGAAATAATATATTCTATAAGAAATTAATAATATCTATTTATAGTAGTGGATTCAAAAGTGTAAGACTGGGAAATCATATTTAATAATTAAATGGACAACTTTACTTGAGGCTATATTTGTTTATTTCTTTTAATTTTGTTTTTAGCATCAATCAGAATCTCATTTTGTAAATATAACATTTCTCAATTAATTATTTTTTAAAAATACAAAATACTTGTAAATTGTGTCTAAAATGTCATATTTCTCAATTAACCAAACAACTACATCAAGAGTGAGTTCATTGAAGATGAAATAAAACTCAATTTTTATCCCACCCGATAAGAAAATTTTATTAGATGACACAATTTCTAATAAAATAGAATATATCATAGCATAAAAAAATTAAAAAAGGGATATGTACTATAAAAAATAAAACTATTAAAACAAAAAAACTTAATAGTTAAATTTAATTCATATTTGTATTAAAAGTGCCTTATTTTTTATCACCAATTTCAACCCTTTCAGTATCAGAGATAAAATTATTACCTCTATATTATAAAGGGATGATCAACAAGGTAAAACATAATGGTCCAAGGAAGGTTCCATGTCTATGATAGAGTGGTATGTGTCATTATAGTTGAAATATACCATGATAATGTTATCATCCCATATCTAGCTATAATCTAACATACAATCCCTTTTTTAGATCCTTTAAAACATAAAAGTATTAATTTTCATAGTCGTTAATATAATGGAGTTATTTTTTAATGATCCATTATTGGTTAATGAATTCCTCTTACAATCACATCCATAACTAAGATGTGAACCAAGTGTCTTGTTATGAAGTGACAATGTATAGTACCTCATACAATCAAAAAATATAATTTATTTATAAGCATAAAAATCCATCTACTAAACTCTAACCATGAATAAGGACACAATATTATTACATGCTTTAGTCTCAAAACTACCAAAATCCTTACTATGATTGGAATTATGTGACAATAATAGATTCTACAATATAATCCCAATCAGTTACTCCATACAATCTTCTCTAGAATAGAGAAGATTATAATTTTTATAGTCCAAGATGAGCTGAGTAGCATTTGATCACCTATTAATGATTCTTGACAAGAGATAATTTCATTATAGCCCAGTGTCTATAAAATATCACTAGATTAGATAAGTGGAAATTATAGAATCTTTCCTACATTTGAAGAGTAGTATAAATTCATCATGAATATCAAGGATTTTTGACTACATGTGAAAACTAAAACGGTGAAAGATCATTATAGTTTACTACAAGAGACTAACAAGATGCATAAAGAATAAAATCATAATGTTAAAATATTAAAATTATTTGAGGTTGAGAAATATTCCCACATTATTAAGTTCATATATCTTGGACTAAAACTCGAAGAATCTAGAATCAACCCATGATGAACCTCCCCAAAGAGCTGAGAAGAAAATTTTTACCACTCAAATCACATTGAAGATTTTATACTAAAAATAGATTCATACTAGTAAAAAATAAATCTTTAGAACATTTGGAGATCCCTCCACTTCATCCTCATGGAATAATGTATCCCACTACCCTAATAAATTTATAATTTCTAAGTCCTTTTTATTTGTAAGTGTTGTATAAAGATAAAAGTTTATACAAAAACCAGTGATATAAAATATAACTAAACTCACCAATACATTAAGGTTGGATGTGAGAATATGTATAAAGAGTAGTTCCCCAAACCAATCCAAAAATTATGGTGAATCTATCCAAATAAATCAATGAAACTAATATAGGAAAACTACCTCAAATGGGAAAGAAACAATATTTTTTGTAAAATATTGGTGTTGCTGGAATTTTGGGCACATGGAAATTGATTGTTGGTATAATATATATACTAATACAAGTGGTATAAGAGAATAATAAAATTAGATAATAGTTAAAACTAAGAACAAAACTATTGTGCAAAATTAGTTTTCACATATGAAGAGAAATTTATCTCTTAGAAACATATTTAAAATCCTTGATAATTTTTTTGAATATTTCAATGTATATAGTCACTGTTATGAGGAATTTTGGTATGTAGAAACTCAAAATGAGGCATATGTTAATGAAAAGAGGATTCCATGATTTAATTAGTAGGGAAAAAGGAAATTTTTTTTACCTTGAGGTGTAAACTGAAGAAAAAAGTAGAAAAAGACACTCCTAAGTGGTCATTGAAGAGAGATGATTATCATGGGGTTTTAGTATGGAGAATATTATTCTATTATGGTAGAAAAGGCTACATCATAGATATTTAAAAATTTGTGAGGGTGTGACTTGATGCTGAAGGATGTTTCTGTTAGTTCCCACTTACCCTTAAAGTGTATTTTTAATAAAATAAAAAATATATTGTGGATAGACTCTTTGAAAATAGGCATAAAGATCTAAAAATTTTATGATAGAAAATTTGAACTGAAAATGGAAACAAACCAAGAAAGATATAGTAGAATTGGATTAGTAGTTTAAATTTCTGAAGAAGATCCTAAGATATTTCCTAAGGAAAATCAAAAGTAGTTGAATAAGTTTTTTGAAGGTGTAATTATGTTGGTCATGTAGATATCATATGTATGACTTTGATTCCTTGTCAAAAGCATTTGATTAGTGGTAAGGAAAAATATATGATGTTATCAAGTTCTAAATCATTTGATACAAATTGATCTACACCTATAAAGAAGTTTGAATATGATAAGAAAGAATGTTTGAACATATGTTTTGATGAGTTATAAAATGATAAACTAAAAAATAAAAACATTGAGAGTTCTGTAATTGCTCAAGTGAATATGAAATTTTCAAACAATAATAAACATGTCAAAGAAGATAAAACCATGATTTCTCAACAAAAACATGTTTAGAATGTGAGAAATAAGAAAGTGCAAAGAAAATCAAACACTTTTGAGCTACAAAAAAGTGCTATAGTGTTGAGAAAAAAAGCCTCAGCCAATGTTATAACTTAGAAGTTGATAAACCCACCTTAGTGCCATAATTTTTGATATAAAAAACACTCAAATGGAAATTTCACATAACATGAACTTTACATATATATATTTTTTGTAAAGGAAAATAAGTTTGCAAAATAAATCCTCCTTATAGTGTTGTTATTCTACTATGTCACTCCCAATGCATCCATGAATCTCAGCTGCATGAATCCCAAATTGAAAATTCCTATTGAATAACTAATAAAATTGATTTTGGGGAAAACCCCTTGGAAGAATATGAAACATTGAATACCTCAATTGATCAATGTGAAAAAATGGGAAGGCATGATCTTGGGTTCCCCTATTCCTAATTATAGAAAAATCTATATCATAAATGATTGATTTCTCCATAATTCAGTGAAATCGATGAATAACCCAAAAATATACACTTCTAAAATAAAAAATGTCATAAGGGAAAAAATGTAAAATGGAGGTGGAATACCTCTATTCACATCTTGTGAATGAAATATGGAGTGAACAGTTTGCGGGGTAGGGGAGAGCGATGACTACTAGGGCTTGGGACGTGAGGAGGGGAGAGGTGAGCAACGATGAGCGAGGAGTGGGGAGCGGCGAGTGACGAGTGGAGAGGGAGAGTTGGAATGGGAGTAGGGGAGCATGAGGGGGATGAGATAATTGAAAAGAGGGATTCAGGATGGGAGAAGCAGTGAGGAGGGGAGGAGTGGATGAGTGCTATAGGGATGAAGAAGTGGGGTGCAAGGGGAAGTCAAGATGGGAGAAGGATCACGATTGTGAGTGGAGGGTTTTTAGGTAGGTCTATCCTAATGGTTCTTATGAACTGTTGGTATTAAGGTGGTTTTTTCCAATGGTTCACTAAAACCATTGGGAAAACCCAACTTATATTTTTCTATTCCAACGATTTCACAGAACTGTTAGTATAGGTTCTTTATCCCAATAGTTATTTTAAACCATTGGGAAAGAAGTGTTGGTATACATGGGATTTCCACTAGTGATAATAACCAAAATCTTTTCCATTTTTTTGTTTCAGACACTGTAGAATCATTGAGGAGAATAAGTAATTTGTTTTGATATGTGTTTGGATAATGAAATCTTATTATATATACCATGATACTTGTCAAGTCGTAGAACTTTTCATGGACCTCATGCTTATCCCATGTCCTCATTCCTTGTTTTTCATGATATTGATGCACCACCCTATCATAACAGAATACTCATTAAAACATAATCTAAATTATATAACTTTATGTTTAGTTCTAAAACATTGGATGCAGTCTATTAAAAATTTAAAAATTCCATCATGTGTGGTTGGTTTGTTGGATATCTATGCATCTAATTCAGGAAATAAATCTTTAGAGTATCCAAATTGTCGACAATGAGCATCCAATATTGCCTAAAAATAAAAAAAAGAATAAGTAATGAAATAAATGAAAATATATTGGATATTATTAAATTTTAGAGTTTTAACCCTACATCGTTGGTATTAAGAAGAGTCTGTCATCCAAAAGTTTTCTTTCAAACAATTTAACTAGTCCTACCATAATTTCATCCTTTTTTTGGATTCTATTTTTGGTTGTTATGTAGAGGATATGTGAGGACTAACGAGTCCAAAAAAAATTCATAGGGAAATCCCTTCAATTGTTTTTGATATATACACTTATTAAAAATATGAAATGTATTTAGTCATAGTTAACAAGGAATATCACCTTTTGAAAAATCAAATCATGAAAAAATACCTTATGTATACATTTAAAACTAAGGTTCCTAACCAATCATAGTTGAGGATTTCAATTACATTCTCAACATTAATGAAGTATTGACATTCCTCTTAGTATATATTTTCTTCGAAATCAACTATGTGACTACAACCATTTTTTAACTTTGTATCCACATGAACCTTCAATGATAATAAATATGGATATAGAACGAGCTGGGTAAAGGTGATTTCGGTAGATATTTTTGATCGATCGGTTAATCCTTTATATGGTTTTGAGTCGGTCTTTCATTTCACCCTCTTCCATTTGTATGTCTGTAATAACATTCATTAGTTCAGAACTTTTTTCATTAATTTTTAAAGGTTTAGCTTGAAAAATAACTTGGAAATGAATACCTCCTTGTCAACATGTTTTTTTACAAGATGTGATGGCCATGTGATGAATGTTCCAATAGTTTTTTTGCACTTATAAATATATTCCTCATCAATTGGAATAGGTTCTCGATACTCGACTCATGGGCTACATGAATTGAGACTCTCACATGACATGTTGGAAGTGGTCAGTTGTGTAACATGTCATTTTGGATATTGAACACCATAGCCCTCACTATAAGGTGATGGGTGGGTGTTGATAGATATAAATCATAGTCATTATCACCCTATATAATATCAATACAGTAAAGTTATTAGTGTCTATTTGATTTATATTTCATAGAAACAATTATTAGAACATTGATTACCTCGGCCAAGACAACTCTTTGAGGGGAATGGATCACCTCAAAGTTGGTGGGGTGGGGGGTCGTCAAGTAATGGTTGTTCTTGAGTTTTTTATTATCTTTTTATCCCGCATAAAAGTTTCTATTATCTATCTCTTCCATTGGAATTGTTCTCCAAGGGTAGCTAGTATTTCTCTCATCTGTTTCATTTCTTCACCTTCCTCTTGTTTTTTCCTCAAAATATGTTCAGGGTGTCACTCCAAAACTTTCACCTCTAACATGACCATACTATTATGGATGCTCCAAGGACACTGATAGTAGGTGTTCATCCAGTACAGGTGTTGCTGAATCCTATGACTATGTCATATAAAATATATAGGAAAATAAGTAATCATTGTTATGTAATAGTGATTTAAAGCAATTTTTTTTTTATTAAGTCATACTTACACATGTTTCCCACACTTTTTGTGTGTTTTTATCTATTAGTATCCCATATTTATTTACACATGATAGAACATGGCATGTGATGGAAGTGACTTTGGATTTAGAATTATCAATCTGTATATAAATAGAGGAACATAATTATGCTATTGTTTCATGTCACA
Organism: Viscum album; assembly: GCA_963277665.1. NCBI lineage: Eukaryota > Viridiplantae > Streptophyta > Magnoliopsida > Santalales > Viscaceae > Viscum > Viscum album. The sequence continues at coordinate 1,810,251,163 of OY728129.1, read as the reverse complement.
TAAAAGTATTACAACACATTTAAAATACATACCAATTTTTTTTTCAAGTGAAGCACACCTCATCTTCTCTTTATAGTAGGAGTAAGTTGGTTTTACTTCCCATTACTTATTTTGAACACTCAGTTTCTGTTTCATAAAAAAAAAATTGTCAATCATTGTTATGAATACACATATTTTCAAACAACATATTACTAGACACAATGAACCTGGAAAGACACATCTGCATGACGACCAGTAAATGTATCCCATGCTTCTTTGGTTATCAGGTGTGCATAGATAAGAAGTGGGTGAGAGTTTATTTTCCCTTCAACATCCTTAAGATGATTTAGAATTGTGTGAAAAACTCTATGAATCCTTACAAAAAGTATTAATATATATTTCTTGTGGGAGTTATCTACTATAAATGCAATCTACAAGGGATGATGAAGAGTAATTCAATGTTTCATTATTTTATTTTTTAGTAAAATAAAGAAATGATATTGTAATTTTACCATAATATCTTCCTACATTAGTATATTAAGCTCAGACACAACATGGTTCCACGAATCTACATCAATTGGAACACATTACTGAGTGATGATTCCAATATAACTATTGAACATGGCCTTATTGGGGTTTACATTCTTGCCTTGTTCATTCCATCCAACCTCATATTTTATGCCTTTGATTTTTGGCTTAATTATTTTTTCTAACACTATCAAACTATGAGACTCCTATTTTTCTGCATCGTTAGTCCTTTATCACCTACCATTTCCACAAATTCAACATCATCAATATGTTGTTCCTATGGAGTGGTATCATTGACATGTGAAGATGGTCATTGTTCCTCTGCATTGGGAGCAATTATAGTTTGAGAAACCCATTGTTCCTCAGGATTGAGAGCACCGACACATACAAAAGGTCATTGTTCATTTACACTATGAGAAATAGTAGGTTGAGATACCTGTTGTTCCTTGGTATTGGGAGCACCAACATATGAAAAAGTCATTATGTACAGAATTAGTTTAACATTTAATTTATAGTACATAAATGCAACAAAAAAATAATAATAACATGAGGTAACATGATATATATTACAAAAAAATATAACCTGATTATTGAAATATTTTTTTAAAGGATTAAGGGATTTAAACCCTCTATCGACTATCCAAATACCTTCATTGTGGTCTCTTCGGAAATAAAAAACACCATCTACATTAGGACTGCTACGAAATGATTATGACGTCCCAATTAAAGGGTCATCCTCAGTTGAATTTTCATCTGACCCTTCAGTGATTTTGGTCAATAACAAAATAATTTACCAATTTCAGTTTGTAGGATCCAGAACATAAAATACTTGTATTACCTATTATTCCATTATAAACAATTCATATTTATAACCTTCCTTACTAAAATCAAATTTCATGAATCCAAATTCATCTATTTTAACAACAATCCTATTGTCAACCCACTTTCATTGAAAAATTAGCACTTGGAATGTTGTATAATCTAACTCCCATATTTGTTTGATGATCCCAAAGTATGACATATTCACATAAATTGGATTTCTATCCTTAGTACCAGAAACATGCATCACTTCATCCACAACTGTAACTATACTATTTTACATGGCACCGTATTCATAATGTTCATTTTTAGAGAATGTATAACCATTATTTACATAACCATTATAAGATAATACATATACACTTGGTACTCCATCTAGCCATCAAAGTTGTTCTAAAATTTAATCTGTATTTTCATTTGATTCCTTAAAAATATGGTCCTAAAACCATCCTATAAATTATTGATTATGTGTATTTCATATCCATATTCCAACCCTTGATGGATTCAAATTCCTAATAATTTATTTGTGGGTTTCAAAATATGGGAAAACCTCTAAATTGTTATGAAAAATGTAAAGGTGGGCCTTCTCTAGATCTATAATATTAATTATAAAAACATCTCTTCTAGAAATTCCTTCACCCACAATCCTCCTAATGTGACAAGATTTTGGTAGACCAATTATTTCCACACCGGATACGTATTATTTAAATAATTCAATGGCTTCTTTAAAAATATATTGCTCCGCAATACAACCCTCTGGACGAATTCAATTTTTTACATACCCTTTTAAAATATTTATAAACCGTTCAATGGGGTACATCCATCTATAGTGTACATGACCATATAGTCAAATCTCTCTCACTGAGTGAACCATCAAATGAACCATCATATCAAAGAATGTTGGTGGGAAGAAAATTTCCAATTTACATATTATGATAGAAATTTATCTTTCCATAGTTATAAATTTCTCCTGGTCTATAAATTTTCAACATATAACTTTAAAGAAGAAACTGATCTTGGATAATATATAATGGACATTATTAGAAAAAATGATATCTAAAGCTATAGGAATTAGATATTACATCAAAACATGGAAGTCATGTGATTTCAAACCCTTTAACCTTAAATCGGCTATTGACATGATGTTCTTGATATTTGATGAATACTCCTCTAGAACCTTTATGTCATTCAAGAAGTTACAAAACTGTCATCTCTCCTACCTGGAAAGAGTGTAAGCAGCTGGAGGAAGAAAACTTTGTTTTTCACCCTTCACTGGTGCCAACACTTCTCGTATTCCCATTTCAACCATGTCTAACCTATCCTTAATTACATTATTTGTTTTTTCAGGTGCATTTAGAAATGTGCTGATGACGCTATCACATATTTTTTTTCAACATGTATAATATCAATAAAATGTTTGACGTACAAAAAATTCTAGTATGGTAATTAAAAAAACTGATCTCTTTTTTCAAACTATTTTCGTAAGTTTTTTCGAAAATAGTTTATCAAAAGCAGTGTCCACATATTTTACTTTCTCAAATAGTTGATCACCTGATAGTGTAGATGGTGTTGTACGTTCTTCTAAACTTCCATAAAATGACATCGTCCAAGATCAGTACTTATGTCGTTAGTGTAGAAATTTGTGATGTCCTAGAAATATGGGTTTCGATGAATGTTTCAACCTAATTGATTATGTACCTTGTTCGCAAATTTGACACCCTTGAGTTCCTTTAATGTTATATCTTAAAAAATTTCCATAAGAAGGAAAGTCATTTATCATCCTATACAACATGGATATCAACATCAAATCTTCATTTCTATAAGTATTATACAATGTAACACCTGAATCCCATAATAATTTCAAATCATCGATTAATGGATCAAAATAAACATAAATATCATTACCCGATTGTTTTGATCTTGATATAAGAATAGATAACATGATGTAATTTCGTTTCATGCATAACCATGACGGTAAGTTATAATTTACCAACATAACTAGCCATGTACTGTGAGTGCTGCTTTGAAAACCAAAAGGATTCAATCCATCTATAGATAATACAAGAAGAAGGTTTCTCATCTCGTTTCCAAATTCAAGATACTCATGATAAATTCTCTTCCACTGAGGAGAGTATCCCGTGTGATGTAGTTTCCCATCTTTAATTCTTATATCTTCGTGCCATATCAATTTCCATGTAGTCTCATCACTTCTATAAGGATACTAAACCTTGAAAATATTGGAAAGTACTATACAACTTTCTTAGGACCAGATTCATTTTTCTTATATCAATAAGTGCCACAATTTGGGAATTCTATAAGTTATTTTTGGTCCTTGAGAAATATCATATAATTATTTGGTTAGGTGTGTATTCTTTCATAGATCATACCCATCGAGCATAGATTTTTTTTGACGTCGTATGTTCATCTAGGGAGCTCATTATCTTATGTTTTCATGTAATTCAAGATAGAAATTAGTTCCATAAAACTATAGTCACTCCATCTATTTCCTACTTTCAAATTATACAGCTTCAGTATGGCTACAATGCTATATATTTAGTGTAACCGTCATAAAATGGCATCTTTTAACCACTCTTTTACTTCTCAAACAATTTTAGGATATCATGAATTTCATCTTCAACTATCATTTTCATTTCCTCAATACAATCTTCATCATCATTCACATCTATAATCACATCATCAATACAGTCTTCTTCATTGTCCACACTTATAATCATATTAGATGATCCATAAAACCCAGTGCTATCCTAGCCACTAGCTGCATTCACTTTTATCCTTTGTTTATTCCAAAATTTATAACTTTGATCTATTCTATAACAAATCACGCATTCTTGTAACTACTATGGACTAATTATCCTTGAATAACAACATCTTAAATATGGAAAAAGGATTTGAGAAAGATCATATGCATGATCTTTTGCAAACTTGATGAACTCTTTCACTCAATCATTATACTCTTTTGTCAGACGATTGACATCCATCCATTATTTATTTATATCCATCCTATTTGATTCGGTAATATTGATATTTAACAAAATAAATAAAGAAAACGGGCCTTTAAAATAAGGGGAACTCAAACATTTTAATGATAGTTATTATTGCATTTTGTTCCCCTCATCCCCTTATAAGATAACACCAAACTAAAAAGAAGATGTAATTGTAGAGGAATTCCGTAATTTAAACCATGTAGGTGATGTTAGATGAAAAGTAGGTTTAGGAGTTTAAATGGAGTTACACATGAATTCACCTTTTGTAGGAGTGAGGGGATGATGGATATCCTTTGGGTTGGATAGAGTTAGTGAAATGCCATTTCCATGGTGTTATTATCAATCTAATTATCTTCTCTATATAATGTAATGGTTTTCCTAATTCTATAAAAATATAAACTTAAAATATTATGGAAAAACTACATTTTAGATTTCTTTTGAAAACTATTTATAAAATCACACTTTACCATTAAAAAAACCAATCATTTATACAAACGCTTCTTTAAAATAACACACCCTTTTTAATATAAACCAATCAGTTCCAAACACTCTTTCACAAATACATGCACACTTTGAAAACAATCCAAAATTTTAAAAATGAAATCCATATTTTTCATGTTAAATAATTTCCACAAATTCCAAAAAATTTCTTTAATTTTTCATAATTAAATCAACCACATCTCAAAAATTTCAAATTAAATTAATTCCTTCTTACAAGGAAATCTTCACACTTGGTTTCAAAAATTAATGCATTTTTCAAAATCCCCTTTTAATTTCAATACAAAAAATCCCATGTAAAAAATAAAATAGAATAGAAACCATATTTAAAACATTTCATATCCATTAAAATACTTTTCATTCCCTAAAAAATTTGGTTTTAAAATCAACTCACTCAATAAAATCTCATTTTACATTCAAAAATATTCTTTTCCAAACACAAAACAAGATTTTAAGTAATAAAATAGGATATTAAAACTTACATGAATTGGTATATAATGCACTATTAATTTTTAAATTATTGGAAAAAATAGAATAAAAGTGAAATTTAAGGTCAGGACAAAGATAAAAAATCAATGAATCAATATATATCCCATAGGAATATAAATATGGTGACATATAATAGTTCAAGTTCATAGGATGACCAATTATTTTGATGATATTATCAAGGATGATCTGAATACACAGGTAATTTCACTTCATTGGGAGTTATATAGGGTGTTTAAATCCACCATGATATGGAGATGACTATTTTGCTTCTCAGAAATCTCCAACTCATTCTAAAACTGCTCCAAATCATTAAAAAACTAAATCATGAAAAAATATATAGAAACCTATAGGAAACATTATATTTTACATAAATCCTATTTCAATGAATGAATATCTTCACATAAATAATTCATTATCCAATAAAATCACTCATCATCAATTATTATTTAACAACATTCAATAATATCAAACATCATCAATGATTTTCACCAAATACCATATACATCCCAATAGAAAAATAAATTTCTCTAATTGTATTTTTTTACAATGCTTACATCCATAAAAATAAACAACCTTAAGTGATAGATATAATCTATCCCCCTTTCATTCATAATATATGATCCTCCAAATATCTAAATTTGTTTCACCTTCCTACACATTTGGATGTAAAATTTTAAAGGGTGCAATCATATGACCACATAGAACATTATTCTAGTTAAAATTTCAACACTAACATAAATCATAGTGAGGAGTATTTAATTAACCACTAATAATATATGAGACAATTATAAGTCTATGAAAAAAGGGAGTTAATCAATATTGCAATGTCAACCTAAAATCTCGATCAAATACCTCTATTTCCCTAAAAACCATGTATTATATCTCTCCCAATCTCATTGATTTCAAGTATAGTATAAATATATATTCAAAAATAATATCTATATACACAAATAATTTAGACTATTTGAAACTTACAGTTCGATGACAGGGATAATAGGGGTAGCAGAGGTAGTGGCAGGGGCAACGGCGGCTGCGACAACGGGGGCAGGGGCAACAGGGATATTAGAGGCAGGGGAAGCATAGGTGAGGGAAGTGGAGAAGGGGGAAGCGGAGGCAGAGGTGGGGCCAACATAGGTGGAGGTGGGGGTAAAGGCAGAGGTAGAGGTAGAAATGATGGAAGTGGAGGCGGTGGAGGTAGATGCGGAGGCAGAGGTGGAGGAAGAGGTGAAGGCGGGGGAAGGGGGGACAGGGGTAGTAGAGGTGGGGGTAGTGGAAAGGGGGAAACAGAGGTAGAGGTAGAGGTATTGGAGGAGGTGGAGGAGGCAGAGGAAAAGGCGGAGGTGACAGAGGCAGAGGCGAGGGCTACAGCGGTGGTAGAGGCAGAGCTCGAATTTCGTGAAAGCTTGTGGCTCGAGCGACAGGTGGATTTACTAGGGTTCCATTTATAAAAATGAAAAAGGCTTTTATCAACACTTTTTAGAAATCATTGATAAAGGATGTTTTTGTCAGTGCTAAAAAAGTGCTGATAAAACATTCCTTTATCAGCGCTAAAAATATAGCGCCAATAAAGCATGTCTTTATTAGCGCTTTTTTAGCGCTGATAAAGGGTTATCTTTATCAGTGCTAAAAAGTGCTAATAAAGGCCTAATATTAATAAATTATTCATAATTATAAAATTATAATAAATATATTTATTATATTTATAATTATAATTATAAATATAATAAATATATTTATTATAATTTTATAATTATTTACACACACATATATTGTTTATAATTATAATTAGAAATATTTGTATATATGTATAAATATTTGTATATGTTTATAAATATATTTCTATAATTATATATATTTATAGAATTATAATTATTATAAATATATTTATTATAATTTTATAATTATTTAAATAAATAAATATTTATTTATAATTATAATTATAAATAAATATTTTTATATAATTATAAATTTATTTATATATATACATGTATATTAATATATAAATATATATTTATAAAATTATAATAAATATATTTATTTAATTTTATATTTATTTAAATACACACACACACACATATATAGCTATAATAATAATTATAAATAAATAAATTTAAAAAGTATTTATATAGAATTAAAAATTTATATTTAAAAATTTAATAAATAAATTTATTATTTAAATATATTTATTGTAATTTTATAAGTATTTATGAGAACAACATAAGTTCATAGGTATAACATGAATGAATATTACGAGTGTTAATTTATAAATGAACATTCATAATGATGAATACATAACATATGCATATGCACGTCATCATAATATATGTAGTCATAACATTTAGAACATAAGTCACAATCACATCCACAAATAAAATTTTTGATCATATAGGATGAATTATACTCACACATCAATATATAAACATAAATAACAACAATTAATATCATTACCTAATGATATATATATATATATATATATATTAAATACATATATTCATTTATATATATATATCATTAGGTAATGATATTAATTATTTTTATTTATGTTTATATATTGATTCGTGAGTATAATTCATCCTATATGATCATAAATTTTATTTGTGGATGTGATTGTGACTTATGTTCTAAATGTTAAGACTACATATATTATTTATATAATTATTTATAATTATAATTATAAATACATATATTTAAAAAGTATTTATATATAATTATAAATATAATAAATATATTTACCATTTAAAAAATTAGTATAGTTTTATAATTATGTAAATATATATCTATTTATTTATAAACATAAAAATAATTTTTTAAACCATTATATATATATTTTAATTATTAAAAAATATATATTAATTATAAAAATTTGTTTTTAATTAATTTATATAAATAAAAAATATTTTTGAATATAAATATAATCATTTTATATAAATTAATAATATTTTTTCTTGAGAAATTTTATCAGCACTAAAATTAGCGCTGAGAAGTCTATCCTTTATCAGTGCTAAAAAAACACTGATAAATAGTACACATTTATCAGTGCTTGTTTTAACACTGATAAAAGTAACCTTTATCAGCGTTTTTAGCTAGCGTTGATAAAGGTGTGACTTTTATCACCAAATTTCTGCTTAGTACTGATAAAAACCGGTGCATCCCTTGTCCGAATCTGTGGTAATGGGGGGGGGGGGGGGTGCACCTAACACTATTAAATGGGTCTCGTAGTGCTGATAAAAGGGGTGGCCTCCAAATTTTATTTTTAATCTTTTGATTTTTTCTTTTTAAAATTTTATCTTTTTGACTTTTAACAGTGCTTTTATTTTAGTGCTGATAAAGGAACCTTTTATCAGCACTAAAAAAAGAGCTGATAAAAGTCCCCTTTTATCAACGTTGATAAAATATGCCTTTTATCAGCGATTTTTTTAGCGGTGATAAAAGGGTCCTTTATCTGCACTTTTTTTAGCACTGATAAAAGGGACCCCCTTTTAACAATGATTTTCTAGCACTGATAATTGTGATTTATATAACTTTTAAAAGCCATATCTTTAGTAGTGAATATTAATGATCCTAATTCTAAACAAAATAAAATAAACACAATATATATACATCATAATATACAAACATATATGTTTTTAAATATACAAACATGAATTTTTAATTTTTTTTGCTAAAAGGCGGTAGAGACCCTACCGCCTTTCCACTTAACCTAAAGGTGGTAGGGGATCTACTTCCTTTCTGCATTAATTTTCAAAAAATATTTAACCTAGACTTATTTATTTTTTTTAAAAAAACTCACAACACAAAGGCTTCATGTTTTATGCTACACTATCCTCCAAACTCCTTGAAATATTGCATCTCTACAACCATGAACTCAGACATTTGCAGTACGAACCAACTTTCAAAAATATGCATCCCCTCTATTTCTTCCAACACGGTGCGAACAAGATCCCTTAAAACCATGAACTTTTGAATCCATTGAGCTCATCTCATATAGAAACCATCACAACATGACATATTCCATTTTTACCATGAATTAATCTTCTTCAAAGTTTAGCAAATTATTTTAACCTTATGTAACTATTGAATCCCACCTTTCAAACTCACTGACACAACCACTACATGCATGGTGCCTTCCCTTCATGAAGTGTACTCATTTTTAGCATCCATGAAAAGAGACCCTCATACACAATGTGAAGTTTCCATGGAATTTATTCATTAAAAACTCATTCCTCATCCTTACAATGTGACTTCCATCTTCATATAGGGCTCATTCAATCGTATCTCTTGTATACAATGAATCCTTAGGTTTTATAGAGGCATGTAAATATCCAGTGGTGATCCCATGGAATTTTTGATCATCACTGAGGTATCAAGAGGCTGAGTTCAAACTCCTAGTTATATTCATGGCAGTAGTTTGTGGTGCGAAAATCATAAGCACAACGTGAACCCTAGTCATGGGAAGAAGATGAAAGAGTTTGTTATGTGTTTTTAGTATTTTTAAAAATATGTATAGGTAATTTTTTTTTAAAAATGTTCTTGAAAGGCGGTAGGGGTATTGATGAATTTCATGCCCCCACCACCTTTACCCCAAATCAATGACATGGAAAAGGCGGTTGGGGGGGGGGGGTGACCGCCTTTCACCTAAAGAGATATCAAAAGGTGACATGGGGGGTGATTTTTGCCTAACTTATAGGCAAAAGGCACCCCTACAACCTTTTTCTTAACTCCCTATAAAAGGGAACCCACCCCCATACTCCTCACTTGAAAATCTAGCCTTATCTCTATATTCCAGCCTCCCCCTCTATAGAAGAAGTATTCTTCATGCGTGGTGGATCCAATGGCCTAAAAGAAGTCCCAATTTTTTGCAAAGCTCATTTAGAGGTTTTTATTATTAAATTTAAAGTTATTTATTTATTTAATTGAATTATTTTTAGTTAGTTTGAAATATTTTATTTATTAAGTAGTTTAGTTAGTTATATATAGTTTAGAAATAATAGTTATTATTAGTAATGATTAATTATAGATTAACTAATGAATAACTTAGGATTAAAAAATGATTACATATAATGATTCACTAATTATAATTAACTAATGAATATCATATGATTAATTTTTTTAAGGCATAATTAATTAAGGATTAAGTGATGTTTAACTAATGATTATAGAATGTTTAAATAATTATTTAGTAATTATTAGACAATTATTAAGTATTGATTAAATTATGATTGAATTATGATATTGTAATGATTAAATATTGATTAAGGAATGAATAAAGAAGTAATGATTAACTATTTATTAAGTAATGATTAAATATTTATTAAGTAATTATTAAAGAATAATTAAGTAATTATTAAATAATAATTAAATAATTATTAAATAATAATTAAGTAATGATTAAATAATAACTAAGTAATGATTCAAGAATGATTAAGGTATGTTTAACGAATGATTAAGGGGTGATTAAAGAATAATCAAGGGATAATTATATAATTAATAAGGAATGATTAAGGAATGATTAAGGAATGATTAACCAATATTTAACTAATGGTTAACCAATGTTTAACTAATGGTTAAGAAATTATTAAATAATGGTTAATTAATTATTAGTGTCATACTTTAAGATATAAGAAAAAATTCTAAAAAATTTGGTAGCATAAAGATTATGTGGTTATCTAAGAAATAAAATCTATGTCTCGATACAAACAAGTCGATGTGGCTTTGGAAAAAATGTACCTAGGAGTAACAACTCCGATAAGGTGTCCCAGACCTAACTCAGGGTAACCTAGTATACGAAAGTACGCTTGACTGCACACCTGGTTTGACACTCCTAGATGATATGCTTTATATGATTCATATTTTCTTTATAAACTACCAAAATACCTTTAGGATGATTAAAAACTACACTAAGAAACATTAGTATCATAATTTAGGATATAAGAAGATGTTTTAAAATTTTAGTATCATAAATATTATATGGTCAACCCTAATTGTCAATAGTATTCATAGAATGTTTTGGAAATCAAAGTAAAAAGAAGAGAAAACACCAAAACAATTTATTTATCATTGATAAAATGAAAATTATTATCATATAAAGTGAAATGGAGAAGAACAAACACATTAAATAACACATGAATTATTTACAAAATACAATAAATACCTTGAAATCTTTCAATAAAACATGGTTTGGATGAGATGAGCCTCACTTCGGACATGTGGTAAAACCCAACTTATTTTTAATTGGTAGCTCAATAAAATCATCTAATGGTATGTACTTAAATTATTCATTTTCAAATGTTTTTGGCCTTTTGATGAAATCTAAGATAATATCAAAGATATTTCATTAGAAGATTGAAATATTTTGAAAATTCACAAGTCAAGTACATCCATTTAGAAGATGTTATTAAACTACCAATTGAAAATAAGCTAGATTTTACCTCACTTCCAAAGTTTGGATCATCTCATCCAAACCATGTTGTATTGAAAAATTTCAAGGTATTTCTTATATGTTGTAAATAATTAATGTGTTATTTAATTTATTTTTTCTCCTCCATTTCAATTTATATGATCATAATTGTCATTTTATCAATGATAAATAAACTTATTTGGTGTTTTCTCTTCTTTTTTACCATTGTTTCCAAAACATTCTATGACTTATATTCTAATAAACTTTTATATGACTAAACATTAGTATCATAGTTTATGGTATAAAAATATGTTCTAAAATTTCAGTATAATAAATATTATATGGTCAACCATCATTTTCAATATTATTTACACTATCATAATATCGATAAAAAACATTTTTGACATAGAGAGTCATGTTTTCCTGTGTGTACTGGTATGGGGAGGTTATTCAAACTGAGAAAGGAGCTTCTTATTTTACACAACCAATGACAGTGTTTAGTACAACTGATTGTGTAACCCTAAGTGAATTTCAATAAATAATTCTTGGTTCCTTAAATCTGGGACTTGATCAAGAGATCAAGTCTATGAGCTATATACATTTGCAATTCCCAGCTTAACTATGGCATCTAGCTTGTCCATTAGCCACTAATGCATAGTGGGTACAAGTAATAAATTTATTTACCCAATGATCAAATGTTAACATGTTGGAGTTATATGTTTATTTTTCTACTGTACAACAACAACGTCTAATTATACGAAGACATAAACTTACAAGAGTGGTTGAAAAATGCCCACCCCATGAAATTGAGGCTATTCCATATGATGTGGAAGAGTAAAACCTAAATGATATTCTAGATATAAATGTAAATATGACTTATGATGGTGATTTTTTGTAATGATGGAATAAACGGTGACAACAATGCTAATGAAGAGGGAGCAACACAAGTTGGGGAGGATGTTCCTAGAAATCCATTAATTATACATCAACCTCGACCCAAAATAAATCATCCACCACTCTTAAAATCTTGGTCAGAATTAATGACATGTGTGCCTGAATTCGATAATGTTCTCACACTCGCAACCTAGTTTCTAGGAGTTTTACTAGATAGGTTTAATGAGATGAAAAAAACCTTATATGTTGGAAGGTATTTTCCAAGTAAAGATGTATTAAAAAACATACTAAAGAGATTTCAAATTTAGAGGCACTATAGATATATAGTTTAAGAATAAATCCATAAAAAATACCTTATATGGTGTGATAAGTATGGGGATGATTGTACACTCCACTTGAGGGTGACTCTAAACATTGAATTTGGAGGTTGGAGAATCTCAAAGATCGAGACAGCTCATACTTACGTTCAACCAAAGATGACACAAGACCATACCTCATTGGATGATGAATTTGTGTATCCATTGTCGTTGAGATGATTAGGACATGCTATGATGTTCATATAACCCTTGTGTAAGAGAGGATACAACAAACTTTCAATTATAAGATTTACTATAATAAGGCATGGATGGAGAAACAGAAGGCAATTGCGAAGGTCTACGGTGATTGGGATGACTTGTATTGGGTGTTTCTGAAATTGTTAGCCATACTAAGACACAAAAACCAAGTTGTCTTCCATATTTATATGAATGAACATGTGTCTCAATATAACCGACTTGATCCATCTCATGTTCAATTTCATTGGTTGTTTTGGGAATTCCTCCCTTATATCTCTGCATTTTGTTTCCGCAAATAGTTCATATATATTTATGGGAAATTTCTATAAAAAAAATAAATTGGGGTATTGTTGATTGTGAAAACCCAATATGGAAACTTATAACCTCTTCCTCTTTCCTTTTTCATTGCAGAGAAAGAAAACTATGAATCATGGAGTTGGTTTTTGGCATGTATCAACAACCATTTCATCCACATTCAGGATGTCTATTTGATACCTGATTGGCACTGGGAAATCAATGAAAAAATCAATGAAGAACCTAATGCATAGAGACCCCAAAATTCATATCATCGGTACTACATCAGACACATTTCTTGAAACATATAGAAAACATTCCATAACGATCATATGAAGAAGAAAATCACAAGGCTTGGTATGTGATGTCTTTTTTATTTTTTACTATTTCAACATAAATATAAAATGAATTTATGTGAAATATGATCATTTATATTTAGAATATGATATAGAACAATGGAGGTTTGAAGAAAATTTCAACCAAATATGCAAGTCTAATCAAGAAGTGTATGATTATACGATGCAAATTCCAAAAGAAAAATGGAAATTGGAAAATGAAAGGGGGAATAGGTATGGAAACATGACCAAAAATATTTTGGAGTGCATAAATGGTGTCTTAAAGGGGATTCATAAGTTACTTATAACTACCCTAGTTCATGAGACATTTTATTAGAGTGTGAAGTACTTCGTTGATAGAAAAAAACTAGCCTCATATGGGATTCAATAGGGACTAATGTACGGAAGGCACTTTCCTTGTCCTTGCTAAAGGGTAGTGAGGTTCGAAAGATTAGGGCACATCGACTGAAACATTTTCATTATACCATGTCTACACCCACCATTATACCATACCTGCATTGTGCTGGCTTCTACAACATTACAGTATTTGATTTCACATTTGTTGACCATCACTTGTTTGCTTCCCTCCTGGAGAAGTGGAGACCAGAGACACATACAATCCATATGCCTAAGGGAGATATGGAAATCACCCTCAAGGATGTGGTAGTACTTCTTAGTCTTCCTATCTAGTGGAAGCCATTATTTTACCCACCCGTGCATACTAACCTGACCTTGTTCATAGATTTCTAGGCATCGACATTTTGGCCAACACTAGGGCTACAAATGGAAGGTCAGTATCTATGGACTATCTTGAGAGACACTTTTCACATTTACCTAATGATGCTGATGATCAGAATCTCATGGTTCATTCCCATTCATATATATTATAGATCATTGGAGGGACCCTATGCAATGATCACTCAGGGAAGCATGTGAACATGATATATCTAGGGCTATTGGAGGACTTTGATTGGGTTGAGATGTATAGTTGGGGATCTTCATACTTGGATTACACATATATAGAATTATTCACGACATGACATGTATACCACATGGATCTCAGGGGATGCATCATCCTTCTTTAAATGTGGGCATGAGAGCGCATCCCCTCACTTTTCCCTGAGCTTTCTGGTTAGCCGTTGCCTATAGAGGTGCTACATGACATTCTGCATGGACGCTAGTATGATCACTCATCTCTATTGGTTTCTGATGATAGTAGGGGTTATTAAATTTAATTTATTACTATTTATCACTTTTGATATTGTATTTTATAGGTGGATCCAGAAACACAACTTCGTCAGTATTCCGACACAACATTTGGGTGCATACCCTCTAAAGGTGGGTAGTCTCCTACCCAATGAGGTAAGTCTATACAATATATCATTGTATAAAAAATTTAATAATAAAATCAATTTTGGTTTTTAGTAAGGAACTTTTTTGAAAAATATCACATGTCATTTTAGATTTCATGGATTACATATTGGGATTTTTAGACCAGTTGCAAGCATACTACACTACTGGAATTCATGATTTTATGACTATAGTTATACTCATTAACTTTCATATTATTGAGTGGAACTAGCCTAAAAGAGTCATGAATCAATTTGGATGTGTTCATCCCATTCCATTTCCACTAATATATACATATAAGATTCATGAATTGAAGCTGATAGGGAGGTAGGATGAAGACTGGCACTGACGAAATGCTGAGTATCTCGACCTCTGGGTCAGACGAGTAGCGCTTTATATCCAGGGTGTACCTACAATGTGATTTCATCTTTAAAAGTAGGTCAAGTATGAGACATGGTATATACTAAAGTCTATACTATACCTCACTCAACACAAAAGAGGGATTCATGATATGGTAAGTCAATAAATTTCCTTTAGTTTATTTATTGTGCTATTTTCTAATTCATTTTGAATCTATTTACAGTATAATAGAGTACATTAAATTATCCTCATGTCTGATCGAGAGGAGGATGGGGTTGATATCCTGGTAGCGATCCATTCTCTAGCATTGGGGCTGATACCATCTTATCATGTGATTCATGAGAGCATATTTGATTTCCACCCCAGAGAGTGGACATTCATGCTCAGGAACCTCCTCTAATAGTTGTTGATGTTGAAGAGTGACGAAGACGATGGTGTAGACTGCGTTGTGATGCACGTGATCCCTAACCTATTCAATAGGAAGAGGTTGGCCCTCTAGCAGTACATCCTCAGCTAATTGTGTATGTGCATCAGGCGGCATGGGATCCATCTTTCTTGAAAGTATATCCACATTTTTCTCCAACTTGGTGTCATGATCCTTCATAACCTATGTGGTTCCCCTGGGTGATGATGGATGGTCCTTCTACGACACTAGTGGGATAAGGATCAGGTGCACAACATTAAATCCAATTGACACCTCCTCCCACCAACACATAATCAGTTCATGCAATGATCTACATTCCAGTGCTTGAGGATCATCCCTCTCTAGGTCATCAAGCTCCACCCGAGCACAGAGCTTGATGATATCGATACGAGCATACCATTTATAGACCACCATGTGGGACATAATATCCCCATAGACATTGATTGTACCCATTCATGAATTTTGATGTGTTGGTTTTGGTACTTCATAGCCTTTATTAATGACTTTAGTTGGTATGTTTATGTGTTTATGATGAGGCACAAGTATGAAACTTATGAAAATTTCAAAGAGTTTTAGAATTAATTACACAATCAATTGGGAAAAGGTATTAAGATCCACTAATCAAATCGAGGTGTTGAATATATAAGCTAGGAATTCACTGATCATATGAGAGATTGTCGAATTTTTTCACAACTCAATCATCATGTAAAACCATAGTTGAATAGTGTGTTTAAGATAATGAATCATTCCTGATTATACATGGTTCAATCAATGGTGAGTTAGTGTGATCTTATTATTTCATTATGGGGGTATATTATTAAAATAGTTTCATTTCTACTTAACTATTTTCTATATAATGTGGTCATAAAGACACTATATGATATATTCAATGGTAAATGTCCCAAAACATCTTTTATTAATATTTGGGGTTGTGAATAACTCGTATGAAATTTGTTTTATAATAAACATAACCCTAAATCAGTGAAATGGTTATTTTTTTCTATCTCAAGGAAACTATGGGATATTATTTCTATAATCTAACAGAACATAAAGTTTTTTTGGATGAAACTAGTATATTCCTTGAGAATGAATATATTAATTGAGGATCGAGTGGGATGAAATTTGATCTGGCAGAAGTTAAGGACCAACAAAAAGGAAGTTCTATAGATATGGAAGTTGAGTTAGATACATAAAGAGTTGTGGAAGAAGAACCAACTCAAGTTACACAATAACCTCAATGCTTTAGTATAATTCATCAAGAGCCTAAGATATATGAATTTATTATGGAAAATGATGATTTAGGTAATGTTCATAGATGATAAACCTACTACCTATTGAGATTATAATTATAAGAAATGGTTAAAATACATAGAATATAAAATGGAATCCATGTACATAAACCAAGTTTGGAACTTGGTGTATGCACATGAAGGGGTGAGACCCATAGGCTTTAAATGTGATTTTCACAAGAAAAATAATATGGATAGTTGGGTGTCTACCTATAAATAACTCCTGGTGGAAAATGTTACAAAAAATTAATCGTATTGACTATGAAAAAACATTTTCATCTATTGCGATGATAAAGTATATTCAAATATTTATTATAATGACATAGATATCATATACATATTATTAAATCATCATTATCATAAAAGTCTATATAATACTCCAAACAATATAGAGGTCCAACATCTTCGGGAATTGGGTACATGATAAAAACAATAACATAGTCTTTTAATCCTATCTCCAAAATCTCTCCTAGACCCCAACTTACTCTTACTACATGGAATACCCTGGAGATATACATAAAATAAAGGGTGATCCATATATCCTGTTAAGAATGTCACAAGATAAAATTAGATAATATATCATGAGATTCAATAATCATAGAATGGAAACAAAAAGGGAATGATTATAAAGTATCACTTAAAAACATGGCATAAGAGTCAAATATCATAAGAGCATGGTAAACATAAGAGAGCATAAAGAGTGGAAGAAACATAAGACATGTCATTATAATGTATATATTTATAAAGAATAATAATATTATAGTTATCTAATAATGACAAAAAAGTAGTATTTAACTAAACAAAATGAAGAATAAAACCCTATATAAGTGATTTCAAACAACATACATATAAATCATAATATACAAACCAATATATTTATAAATATAAAAACATGTATAAATAATTTTTTTGGTGAAAGGCGGTAGGCCCCATACCGCCTTTCATACACATTTTTCAATTTTTTTAACTTACACATTTAATTTTTTTTGTTCATAAAACACATAAAAAAACTCCAAGATAAAGGCTATGATGAAATCATTCTAGTTAAAACATGTACATTACACTTAATTGCACCATACCTCAAATGCCACAACCCGGCATCAAAAAATCCTTCAGGAGTTATCTTCTTTATTACTTTGACCATGCTAGGGAATATGGTTTTCTCATCATGGTACCACCCCGTGCTAAACCCCCAGTCGGTGTCAGCCCACAATGAATCTATACTCAGCACACCACTGCCACCCTATGCTATCCCTCAGTTGCTTCACCACAGCCACATGATAATTTTTTTAAAGGGTTTTTGATTTTTTTTAAAAAGGGATAGGGTTTCAGATATTTTAAAAAAGGGCTTTAGAGAAGTGCAAACCCCGTTTAGGCTTCCTACAGAATTTTTAATTAAAAAAACATCAATATTTATAAATAATAATTAAATATAAGTATATATTAATTAAAAAATCATCAATATTTATAAAATATCAATAAATATAAATAAATATTAATACATATTCATTAAATAATCAAAAATATAAATAAAATACTAATAAATATTAATAAATATCAACAAAATATTTTCAACATTTTCAAATATTTATAAATATTAATTAAAAATTAATAAAATTTAAGTAAAAATTAATAAATATCAATTAAATAATAATAAATATTAAATTAATATTCATAAATTTTAATAAATTTTTTAACAGATTGATGACGAAACCCTCTTATTAAGAACATAAATATTAATTAAATATTAATTAATATAACTAAATATTTATTAAATATTAATAAATACTAAATAAATATTAAGAAATATTAATAATTATTAATACATATTGATGAATAATATATATCCATTAAATAAATATTCATAAATGTTAATAAATATTATTAGATATTAGTAAATATTAATATTTATGAATATTTATTAACATTTAGTAACATCTACTAATTTTTATTGATATTTATGAATATTTATGAATATTTAATTGATATTTAGTCATGTTTAATGATATTATTACTATTTAATAATATTATAATCCATATTATATATAACAAATAATAATCTTAAATTAATTATTAAATAGTAAAAATATTTTTTGAATTCAAAATAATTAATATAATTAATATTTAATAATGAATTTAAGAATATTATTTATTATACATATATTGATAATAATACTAAGTATTAATATGAATATAAAATAGTAATTATTAATATTACCTATGAAGTTATTAATATTAATGTTTCTTAGTTGTTGAAAATTATTTGTATTAATTTACAATTATATAAATTATTTGATTTATGTAACATTATGTAATATATTCTCATGTTTTTAAATAATATATAAATAATTATTTAAAGAACATAACAAAAGTTTCATCAATCTAATATTAATCTAATCTATGTCTATGGCCTGAATGCTCCTCCATCCCACAACTAGGCGTATATATGATGCGTCCATGCCATGTCTGTCTATGTCTCTACTCTGGTGTACGCTGCTCCTGTATATCATCATCGACACCTGCCTCCACACCATCCTGTGTGACAGGTGGTGGATGTACAATCTCGCTGCCTCTACCCTATCCTGCCTCTAAGGATAGTGGATGCTGGCTAGAACCCTCGTTAACATATGAAGAAGATTGCTCTTGTGCTGTGGATTTCTGTAAAGCATAGTCTAATAAAGTATCCAGCTCAGACCAATCAATGTATTTCATGCCTTTGGCTGTGACTAAGAAGATGAAGGAGTATCTGGATGATCATGATGAACAACCTCCTTCTGTACAACATCAACATCCATAATATGGTTTTCACCCCTAACACATCTATATCAGGCTCAACAGAATCAACATTGTGTAGAGGATCAAAGAAAATCCCATGATAAATCTCACACATGGAAGGAACCAAATATTTCATAGATTTGTGAAAATATTCCTGGTCAAATGCACCTCCCTCTACTGGATCAGAGATGTGAAGGAGATGGGTGATACGAGAATCCTGCGAAAAAAAATTCTACAGTTAAGTAATGTTAATAAAAAATCTATTCAATAGTGGAAATAAGAATGATTACTAAGTCATGAAATCTCCATTCGTTTCATGTAAGAAATATGACTAGGGACATGCAGTACTAGGACTCATAATCTTTCTGATCAAATAAATGCATGCATATTATCCCCACCCCTCATAATCGGTACTTGTTTCATTTATCCCATAGATCAATATATCCTGCATGATACCTCCTCCAATCAAAGTCCCTCCTCCTTGACATATTTAGGGAATGAAGTGAAGGTAACTGACTAAGCGGTATAGGAATGGGTTGAAGAAATATGAATTGCCTCATAACTCTGTGAGTGTGATGCCACTCAACAATATGAAAATGAATCAAAGGAACTATGTAGGAGCCAATATCAATAATCTCTATACAATGCTATGGAAGACTCTGGATGATATCATCAGTATATGGAATCCATGTAATCTGAAAAAAATGAATAATCAATTAATAAATGAAGATATATACAGTAAAGAGTAAATATTTAACTATATAAATAGTAACCACTTACATTTTCTGGAAGAAGGCTGTCCAGCATAAGTCTGTAGGTGTGGACATCATGTCTGGCTGTATCTGAATGCCGATGTTCCTAACTCTACCTATAGATAACATTTTTGTAGTTATATTTCATAATAGAATGTTATAAAATTAAGTTAGACATTATAAGGGGGAATAACATACCATCTTCCATCTCCACAAATGATATCATCATTAATATTTTTATAGTGAATTCAATAAAAATTGTAAACTTTTTTTTAAAACTACAATAAGAAAAATAAGGTAGAAAATTAGCATGTATAATTCAGTATTATGATGAAAAAGAGGTAAACAAATATATGTGGCCTATGTCATTGTTTTAGTCTACGTATTTATTGTTTTATTGATCTCCAATGAAGTTTTATTTATTCTAATTTTTTGTAGATAAATTAGCGATGATGAAAAACCAACATAGAACATGTGGTTGCATGATATATTCATTTTCATTGCCTGTTTATTTTTTTAATAGTTATAGTATCACAAAATTATTTTTGATGGAATCCATAAATGAAACAAACCAAAATTAAAAAAGGTCATAAATGGAGCAAGTCAAAAATAAAAGGATTAATTACTGAAACATCCACATATAGAACAAAATATACATATTCATAATAAAATACATAGGCTCGATCATGGATGACGAGAAGTGGAGCTCTGTCCTACCACTTGGGGACATCTCTTATAAGTATTTCCTTATGTGTAAAATGCTACATCATAGTCCCCCTCCCCATTACAAAGGCCAGTCCATCTCATTTTTAATTCGAGTAGATTTTGATATTCCATAGGGGAGAAACCTAGTAATATAAAGACAATAATTTAAAAATTATTGAAATTGAAAAGAAAACATAAATGAAAACAAAACCAAATTTCAAAACCCGGAAATATCAAGGATGGTAGTTGGATGATCAATAGACAATGGGATAGAATAACATTCACCAATAGGCATCCAATATGTACTATAATAGTTAACAAGAGTGCTCATGTGATACACTGGGTCAACATAGGGCTGTGATGATATGTTTACCGATGCACAAGATGAAACAGCATGTGCACCGAGATATCTCAATGCCTAAAAGCTACCACAATCACAATACCTATTATCCAACATGACCACCAGCACTCGACCACTATTGCATGTAACCTGGTCGTAGAAATCACTTACTTGAAAGAAATTTTACACCCAGTCAAAGGTTATAACACGCAATCCTAATGCATCATGTAGTATCTGATCAATGTCACTTTGGAAATGTTGAGTAAAATGTATTCCATTTTCCATCCTATGATAGGTTTATTGGGACCATTCAACAAAGGAGTGAACACATCTATAAAATTTATTTTGAACTAACCCTAATTGAAAGTTTTAACACACCATTTAGGACCCCATTTATTTACTCCACTATATTTTTATCACCCCAATATTTCATAGTATGTTATCTCTTTAAAGTAATTCAATAGATTGCACTACACGCAACACCGAGTTCAAGCGCATCACGACATATCAAACTAGATGTTTAAAAAGAGGTTATGAATAATATTAACCAAATTTTGAATTATATATATATATCCTATATAATTTTAACATTCATATTTTGTGTTTATTAGACATAATATAAGGACAAATTTAAATTTTTAGATAAAAGAAGCATTTTAAAAAAATGCAGTTTTTCCATTTTTTAATGGAGTACCCTTTTTAAATCCAATATTTGAAACTTTTATATATTCAATTTAATTTAATTAAATTATTATTTAGAATCGGGACATAAAAATTTAGTTTGGATAAATTTTTGGTACTTTTATGATAACTTTTATATTTTGATGAATAGTTAAAAATACTAAATTTTAATTGAAAACAACTTTTTTAATCAAAATAATTTACAGTTTTAAATTATTAATTTGAGTGGTTTTAAAGTATAATTATATTATATTTTTATAATTTAATATAATTTAGGTCATTGTAAGTAATTTCACATTTAAATTGGACATAAACACATCTCAATCTTTTGATAGTTTTTACTTCTTAAAAACCTGCTTTCTGGTTTTGACAATGGGAATTAATTTTAAATTAATTAATGAAACTTATATGTATTAAATTTGGTAAAATAGACATAATTTTTTAATTTGGAATATCAAAATTAACTTAGGGTGAATTTTTGATATTTTTCCGAAAACTTTCAATTTTTGATGAATAGTAAAAACACTACGTTATTGTTTAAAACTGACTTTTTATTTAAATAATTAATATTTTTGTTTAAATTTGTTTTAAATTAAAAAATAGATGCATAATACCTATATTAGTCCAATTTAATTAATTGGAGTCATTTTATAATAAGATTAGATATATAAAATTTTATTGAACTATTTAATGTCTTTTACCCACCTTCTTGGCACATTTGCATAAAATGTAATTTTACCACTTCTGTGAATTGAATTTCAAAAATCTGAGAGACATGGTTGGAATAAGTAAGTAAAATTTGGTTCAATAGGATGAAAATAATTTTTGGTGAATAGTAAATTTTGAATTTTATTTACCACGATTAAAAGTAAATATGATAATCAAAGGTAAAAATGATATTATAATTACCCTAACACATGTAATAATTCTATTGGATAAGTGTATTTCGACCAAAATAAATCTCAGGACAAAAATATAATCCTTTTTTATCCACTTTTATTATATTAAGACATTTATTATATTTTATTTAAAGAATTGTTAAAAGTGTTAAATTCAAATTTTATTAACTAAAACATTTTTAATATAGGGTTATACATAAGATAAATTCTACTATAAATATTCATTTTAAATATAAAGAGATTTTATACATCATGGTATTTTATTTATAATTTTTAGACATTAAATAATTAAATTTATTTATGACACAATGATTATGCAATAATTACCTTATTAATGAAAGAATAAAATAATTGATATTATAAATATTAAAATAAATGCATTGAAACTTTTGATTCCATCCATGAATTTTCTAGGTTAATATGATATGTTAAGGAAAATTCGATGTATTTTTTCTAAGAAATAAGATTGTTATGACTCACAAAAACCAAATACTAAATAGTGTCAAAATTGACATAAATGAGTTTTTAAAAAAAATAAAATTTTATTAAATGATATAATATTCAAAAAAATATAAGGTTCTTATAAAGGACTTATATAATGATATTTATGTCATTAATGAACCACTTTAGGTTCTCTTGGCATTTTATAGTATGTTTATTAACCATGTAATATAAAAATACAAGAAGACATGGTAAAAATTAAACTATTTAACTAAGTTAAATCTAAAAGATAAGGTTAATATGGAAACATAAACTTGTATAAAACCTATTGGTTTAGAGGTTTTGGACTCATACCCACATTATAATCTAAATAAATCCATTTTTAGACACTATAAACCGAAAATTATTTTATAATAAAATAATATTTCAAGCTTTTCCTAAAGTGACCCTCACCTCTCTTATAAAAGGGTACTTCCCTTTCTCTTAACTTAACACCACCAAATCCATTTGGATCAGAAAACCCCTGCTCAAATATCCTCCAAACTACCCTTAATTCAACATATAGGCATTACTTTGATAATAAAGCCAACCTAATGAGCCTTTTTATTCAAATCAAAAGGAAACACCAGAAGAAGAGGTATTTATTTCATCACCTCTTTCAAAGTTCTTTTCTTCTTCGACTTTATCTTTCTTTGTTATTTACATAATAAAATAATAAATCCAGTACCTTATACATACTGAGTTGTTATTATAAATATGGTAAAACCATATTTATTATTCTATCCATCCTATGAATGAAAAAGTCACCATACGTGCGTACGTACGACTTACCGTCTCCACATCATGGTGTAGTTTGTTATTCAACAATACATTATTTGGATGGGTATAATAATGAGTATAATTAATTTAAATAATGAATATAACATGGTAATGATTCTTTATATATAATATACCATCCAATTAAACACCTTTTTACCATCGATATAATGATATTGTCACTCGTGCGTACGTACAGCTTACCATCTCCACGATGCGATGAGATTCATCTTCAATGATCACCATTAAAGAATTATATATATATATATTAAGTATGAGATATATGAAATAATATTTCTACTGGAATAATATATATTTATGTAGATAAATATATTTCGTTTACTTACTTCCATACTATATAATAAGAAAACAGAAACAACGTTCATATGTACGTACGGACTACCGTCTCCATGAATGGTGTCTCCATTTCATAAATATATCTATTATAAATATTTTTATTCTGAATATATATGATATATAAATAATTTTTTATATTCTTAAATTATTTAAATCATTATCTAAGTGATACTATAAAGAATAACAAGTTAAAACATTTACGATAAAGAAAGCGATTATTACCTGAAATGTTTATTTAACATAGAAATTATTATTAAATGGATAGTATAAAGTCATAAATGAATCATATATGATATCATAAATGTTAATATGGTTATGTTATAATTTAATAACATACTATGGTCATTACATAGGAGGATAAACGTACCCTTGACTAAAGGAAAGTATAAGGTAAGGGTTATTTCCTCAATCTCATTATTATCCGAGATTGTTAATATGTAAGTATATACTGGGAAATATTTATCATCTATGTCCATGTTTCATTAAAATGTTTTAAAAAAATAATCTTTTAAGGTTTTATGGAAGGTAATATTTAACTATATCATCATTTTAAATATTTTGAAAGATTTAGTTTTCTAAATCTTTTTTACTAATGTCCTTGTTTTCAAAATGATTTTAAGGATTTATTTACGCGAACATGATTATTTTAAAGTGTTAATTTCTTTCAAAAGTTTAAAAGTGTTATGGGATTCAAAAATATCTTTTAAATGTATTCCTTTATAAATTGTGTGACTTTTAAATTATTTCATGAAAAAGGGATATTTCTCTAAAAGAGTTTTACTGATCATTTTCAACTACGTCAACATCCTTTACTGGATATTATTCATGATTGAGGTTTATTTATTATAATAAAATATTCTATATTGTATTGAATGAGTTATTATATTTTTAACTATAGATGTGATATTTTTATACCATTCATGGTTTATGGTTAAAGTATTGACATTTCGTATGCTAGTTTTAATATGAATGTTTATGTTTTGTTTCACCCTTTTCATATGAGGAATGCATTGGACTTAGTAAGTGATTAGTGGAGCCCGCTATAGCTCATCAATGCATCGATAGGTCTCATGAGACAAACTAGTGTCTTGGCACAAGGCCTTGATAAATTTTTTATTTGTAGTCTTGTCAAGAAGGCCTTGACTATGTGGTTATGATGTCCTATATTATGCATTCCCTCATTATGAAATTAGTTATTACATGTGATTATTCGACTAGTATAATATCCATGTTCATGTTTATATGGTAATGTTTGATTTATTTTTTCTATATCATGTTCAAGTTTATGTTTAAAAGGCTGTTGTTCTTATTAAACATCTTGCCTTCAAATTTTATAGCTTTCGCTAAATTATTTACCCTTACCGAGCATCTGATCTCACCCCTTTATTATGTTTTGTTTTCCTAGGATTCCAAGAAGTGTGTTATGATTGATATTCAGGGTTAATATAAGGGACTAATGGAATTCTCAAAGGATTATTTATGTTGTTCTTTATATTTGAATGTGTAATGTAATATTCATGTATGTAATATATTTTCTAAGTCTGATAAACTGATCGGTCCTTTGGGACTTGATTCCTTGTAATCATGCCAATGTATTAAAATAATGCACCAGCTCCGGGCTTTTGGGGTTGGGGCATTACAATATTAGTAGTCATATGGCCATATCTCCCACCACCATTATATGTTAATGACCATTTTTCTTTGAAATCTGCATCATATATTCATACACATGTTCATTATCCCTTAGAATCACTTCAAGACGTCAATAAAACCTTTCTTGTTGGGGATCATATGCTAAAACCATAATGTAATAATGTATTAAAAAGGATATTAAATTTTCTTTCAAAAAAAGTAAGTTTAGAAAAACATACCCAACTTGAGGATCACCTTATTAATTTCCTCATCCCTAAAATTATTATAAACATCACTTTCAATATGTCAAATGAAATATTGATGATAATCATTCATCTCTCTCCATGAAACCCCATCACTATTTACAACCTATATAATCGCTTGATGGTGATTAGATATTAGATACACTCCCTAGTTTTTTGTGTCATGAATGCTTATACATGCCAAAAGCAACTTTAGGATTCAAAATTATATTTTTCAAAAATAGATAATTCAAGTGGTAAAGAAGCATGGTTACCATCCTGTGTGGTTAAAATAATTATAACACTTGTATACTTTCTATAAAGGAAAGTTCCATCGACTTGAATAAATTGTTTACAATAGGGAAAAGTAGTGATGCACAACTTTAATTCCCAAAACATCCTATTGAACTTCACTTTTGATCGTTCAACTCAGTGATTAGGGGAGACATAATCAACAATATACAAATGATAAATAATATGATTATTGAGAGACAACAATTCCATAATCTATGGAAACATTTCATATGATTCATACCAATCACCATACACTTTTATAATTTCCTTTTGTTTTTCATTCCAAGATTTTTCTTAGGATATCTTATAGTTAAAAAAATATTGTATTCATTCTTGAACAAGGGCCACATGAATGTCCTAAAAAATTCATATCATCTCTATAATAACAGTTGATATAAAATCTGCATCAAGTGAAGTGTGATCCCGCAACAAGCTTGTATGTACAAAAGTGTATGGGCCTTCTAATTTGGTTATATTCCAACATGAAAAAAATTTATCATATATTTCCCTCAATTGAAATTTACATTCTATCCCATATTTTTCACTTCAAATGAGATATTTTTTCCTTCTTTGAAAAATCAACCAAAAATGAGAAATGTTACTCTATGTGGTATTATTTTATCACATTTTTCATGGGAAATTTACTTTCAAATTCCTTCCCAACATAGATGGTGTTATCAGTTGATACAAATCTATTCCTTATAATGAAAGGTAATTCAGAAGTTAGTGTAATGAAATCCCAATCAGAATGTTGTTCACATGACATTCCTTCAACTAAGGAAGTCAATAATAAAGGATTATTACCACTAACTAGTGGATGCATATCTATCGTAGGAACCTCAAAATGTTCATTCCCCACATCACCCTCACCCACATCATCTCCTGATTCCTAAGTAGAAACTTCATCCTTAGATAAACTGTCATTTAGTCTATCAGAAGTACACAAAGGGATGCCCCCTACATTTAATTCCAAATATTGACCATCTTCTTCATAATTTGGTTCTATCATATGAGTCATATGAGGAGATGATGAATGAGACTATTGTGAAGGACTGACTTCTACATAGCTCAAAAAAATGGTACTGTAGTAGTAGTTTTCACCATATCAATATCAGAAATCACCACATATAATTCCATTAGACCATTACTACACTCTTTCATAAATAAAAAATATGCATCCATCTAATCCTCATCATCGACCAGAGGGTACTCAATGTGCTGTAAACATTTAGGATATTGAAAATTTTGATATATTATTGAAGTAATTGATTGATCAACCCTTAGTTTTAACCAACTATGAATCTTATTGCGAACTTCAACCAATGTCACACAATCAAGATGATTTTCCACTCTTTTAGGTAGAAAACTATAGATAAAACCCTACTCGGTATAAATTACCTCATTGTTTTAATATATTTGTGCATACATGATTATCTAGAAAAAAAATAATTAATAAAATATTATATACTACATGAATTTTTTAAATTGGTTATGATTGAATAATTGACTTGATCTTGATAATTTTTCTATGGAATGGTCTATAATTATTTGATAAACCAACCAAAACCTACGGGGGATCCTTACATATCTATTAGATCATATTTCAACTGTCGTCAGTCTCTTCTCAGGTTTGGTGTAAAAATATAGCTTCAAATAACAATAGTTCCTGAAGAACACCCTTTTATTACAATGATACTCACATGCAAGTGATGGGGTTTAGGGGTTTCAGATACATAACATTTTTAAGAGAACATGCAAGTCCTTATATACTTATAGATATGGATGAAACACATGTCATCAACAGGGAAAAAATGAAAATATTACAAATTATATTACTGAAAAAATCATGAAATTCATTTTCAATAATACATTGGTCGGTCATCTAAAGATCATCCAATTATTATAAATTAAATAATCAGATAAAAAAGAAATAAAAATGAAATTTCAATCATATATTAAGTGGCCAGTTGGAGATCACTAAACATTCTAGATTTCTAACATTTTTGTTTGAGATATTTATTATGTTCTAAATATTGTCTCGTTATAATCAGATTGTCATGAATATTTTTCACTATTACATGTGACAAACTATAACTAAAACCTTTATCAATATAAATAAACTCATTGTTGAAGTATATTGATGGTGATATTATTACAAAAGAAAATTTAATAAAACATTATATATTTTTCTACTACATCATTAAATGTTTCATAAATTTTGATTACTTATAAATAAGTAACCATGAATTTATCTTGAGACTTATTCTATGTATTAGTTTATCATTATTTGATAAACTAACTAAAACCTATGGGTGAACTCCTAGAGTCTATATTATCACATATTTCAGCAATCACCAGTCTCTTTTCAAACAGTAATGCCTCTTGTCCAACGCCTCTATCGAACACCTTTTTATTACAAAGTTACTCACATGTAAGTGAGGGGGTTTAGGGGTATGAAATAAATAACAATTTTAGGTGGAAATATAGGTCCTTACATATTTATAGAGGGATGACTCATTGGTCATCAATGTGGAAAAGAAAATGTAATTATTACAAATTATATAACCAGATACACAAAAAAGACATGAAATTTCAAATATGTATTGGTTGGTTATCTCAAGATCAGTCATCACACAATACTCATAGCATGTTTTTTGGTATAATTATTATTTTCTACATATTATATAACTTTACCTATAACTAGATATAGTATATAATAAATATCTACAACTGATTTCCAAAATTATAACTTATCAATGTGTGTATGTATGTATATATATATATATATTTAATAATAACATTTATTAAATGTAATTAAATTAATATAATTTACACTTATATAATAACCATTAAAATACTATATACTTATTTTATTTTCAATTTTATAAAATTTTATATGTATATATAATTTTTTTCTTTTTTATACTTTTCAAAATATAAGTAATTATATTTTATACTTTATTACTTAGATGAATAATTATTTATACTCAATGTGATATAAAATTATTACTTATAATAAATTTTTTTATACTATTAACAAAAAAAATATTACAAATATATTTTAATAAATTTAAATATGATTCTTAATATAACTAATATATTTTTAATAATATATATAGACCTATGACTATAGAATATATACATTTAAAAAAATATTATTTCTCTAAATATAAATTACCTTTTATACATAACATTTAAATCATATAAACACCTTATTTATATTTTCTAAAAATTAAATATAAATTATATCATATAACAAACAATAACTCATTCATAAATTAAATCATATAATAAACACTAATTTATACATCCATAAATTCTTATATATATACATATTAAATAAATAAATCATGAAAACAGAATGAATAACATTTAGACAATTGAAAATTTAAAGAAAAATTTTAATTTAAAAAAACCCGCAAATATATATTGAGAAAGAATTCCTACATAGATTCGCAATAAAAACCAGAGGAGGAGAATGAGATTTGGAGGGGGGACCCCTTTTATAAAATTATCCTGACTGGATGCGTGAACCCCATTCACGCATCCTTTATACTTTCTACGAAGGAAGAGTAAATGAGGTTCATGATTCCTTGGTGAAAGAGGAAGAAGCATGAACCTCGTTTATGCTTCCTTCTGAGATCGAAGAAGCATGAACGGGGTTCACGCTTCTCTGATCTTTTTTTTGAAAAATGGGATCCCCTATCCTGTTCTGTTAAAAAAAATTAAACCCATAAAAAAAATCCATGGCCACCCATACTATGATCCACCTTTATGCTCTCCCGGTAGCCCCAGGTAGTTGGATACTCGGGTGTCCCTAGCTTGTCTGGCCATGTTTTTTCCCTTTTACTTATTTTTCATCCAAACTTTCATAGAATGCCAGATTTGTTATAGAACATAAAAAACCACAAAATTAGAACCAAATATATCATTTTACAATTAAAACACCATGAAAACATATATAAAAACCAATGAATATATATAATAGATACTTTAGATTCTAGACACTATATCACATGTTATAATGAATTTTGTGATGAAATTTTAGTCCTTAGTTTAAAACAATTTCATGTTTATGGAATTGATCAATAATTTTTATTGTATTTTTCAATGGTCTCTTTAATAACTTCCCCATCCCCCCTACCCCACCCAAACTTATTTATAGCTTGTTTAACATTACCCTATTACATTTTAAAATACCCATTTAATTATCCTATAACCCATTTAAATACCCCAATTATAATTTGAAAAAATTTAAAATTCATTTATAAATTTAAAATTAATGGATATAAAATTAAATAAATATATTTTACATCTTTATAATCTTTTAATAATATATAATTAATAAACCAATAATAATTAATTTAATTAAAAATTTATTTTAAATTCATTTATAAATATAACATGAGACAAAATCAGAGTAGATAAATTTATTTTATCATATTAGTATTATTTCAAAATAAAAAAATCAATAAATTAATAGTAGTTTATTTAACCGGGTTTGTATTTTTGGAATACCATAAAATGACTACGCAGACTCTATCTGTTTATTAATTAAATTTTGAATTCATAGTAATATATAAAAAATCAATTATCCAATATCCTAACCCTACTTAATTGAGATGAATATTATCCAGTATCTGGATAATAAATACTCATTACTTATAACACCTCTGGTTTTAGGTACACTATCTCTTCATGTTCTGGTTATTTTATGTTTAGAGTTGATGAGATGTTTTAATTTGAAGTGTCTGGAGGAGAAAAAGAGAAGTAACCTGAATTTGGCTATAATAAATTCTATAGGACAAATTCACGACATGAATTAGCCAAGATGGGTGCCATGAGGTTATTTCAAAGCGTGAATGATTTCACTAGGTGAAACTAGAGAAATACACAACGTGAAAACCATTCATGATGTGAAATTAGTTTCTCCTAGAAAATAAACTATGGCGATAAAAATATTGATGTAAGTGGCCTCTCTAGGAATTCATGACACGAGTTATTGATTCAGACCATGAATCCATCAGGCCCAACTAGATTTATCTAGCTGGTGGGTGTAATATTTCTCATTCGACCTCTATTTTCCTCTATACTTCTAGGGTTACTCTGGGTGTTTTTCGACAAAATTTTACATCCGAACTCCATTGGAAATGGATATTTGAATGATTGTTTGTAAAATCAATGGTTAGGGTCTCCTTATCCTCCCTCATATTGGATATACTTGATTTGTTTCACCTAGAACCCTAGATCGGCGTGTATGATCAAATCTATATATTTTGATTTTTTTTGTTGAGATCTTGGGTTTTGATAGGGTAATGAGATGAAGAGGCTGATCTGCATAATCATTTAATATCCTTTATGAAATCATAATCAAGGTTGAGGGGTTCTATCCTAATCTACTATTCTAGAACTTATTGTATTGAATCTTGATAAATTTTTCTTGTGTTTTAAATTAGAAATCGATTTTGAAAGAGATTTGAAAAACCCTTGTTTGACATCATTTCGAAAGGGTAGTTTTGAAAGGTGAAATAATTTTTTTTTCTTTGAATCTTTATAAAATGTTTTATTTTCAAATAAATGTTTTAATTGATATCTTGAAACAATAGTGTTTGCATGAGTTCATGTTAATGTGGGATAAATAATGGTCGGAAGTACCACTCTCAATTAATGATCAACTTGGAGCAGATCATGGTCAGAAGTTCAACCTTCAATTTGGGTAATCAAGCAATGACTTGGTGGACTAATGACTCACCACTCACAAGTATATAGAGATACATGGTTGACATTCATGTGTGTGAGTGTGGGTTTGAACATGGGGTTTTATTCCATGTGGTAGGAATGGTTTAAAATATTTGTTTAATGTTTTCCATGGAACCTACTATATCTTTTATTATCTATTTATCCACTTCATATCTATTTTATATAATTTTTTTAACTTGTTCTTGTCATAGTGGCATGTTTTGGGAAGTATTTGGGTAAATCCTACCGAGTGTTATACTCAACCCCTTCTTAGGAACTTTGGTTCATTTTCATATGTTGTCTACTGAGATACATATAAGGGACATGTTTCATACAACTAATGTGGTAATCCTTGAAATCATGGTTTGTTTTCTAAATATGGAGCTGGTAAGTATCGACATTTTTGTCTGGGATGGTCCCACTTTGGTTCCAATGTCTTTTTATTTGGAGTTTGATCCTTTATATATTATTTATTTTTTTTCTATGTACTATGATATTGTTCTGTATTGATATTTTATCGAGTTATGTGATTATTTATTCATGCATCATTTAGAGGTTTGAATGTTTATTTTTTAATGTTCTTAGGTTGTTTTATCTTTAAAGTGAAAATTTTCCCCCAATGTTTCCTAATCCCTTGACATTTATTTTCACCCTTTGGTGTCCTGGGGGTGTCAGTAAAGGTTAGTAGTACCTTCACCTCTTCCCAAACCAATGGGTGAGGGGCGAGATGTTACATTACCATCCGTATTAGAGATCACATTTTTTGGCCTTAATATTAATATAAAGGATCAATGATATAACTTAATAGGTATAAAATATACGACATAATGGTAAAATTTGATAGTTTATAAATTATTATTTTAGATTTTAAAACATAAATATCTTGAAAACAAAATATTATATAAAAATGGTAGAATATTGTTTCCCAAATCAATGTATATAACTAAATGAAAATTTTTATAATTTCAAGTTTTAGGCTCATTTGGGAGTCCATCATGTGGTCATATTATAAAAAATAAGGTTTTGACAATTTTTTCAATGCATAAAGTTCAATAAAGCATTCCCAACATAAATAATGAGTGAACGTGTGAAAAATGAGTTAAATTTAATGAAATATTTTGGTATGATATTTTGAGTGTGAATATGTGTAATAGGATAGTTTTAGATTCAACCATTAATTTAAAAATTAATTGAAATATATAAAACTAAAAGAAAGTCTATGCATAATTATGACTCAGTGGATCACTGTCATGGAGATTAGTTATGCCTTTTCTTTTGAAGAAATTTAGGTGTTAATGAGAGAACTTTATAGTTCATACAATCCAAGTTAGAATAAACATGCCATCAATAATTATAGTTATTGATCAAAATGAAAACGATGAATGAGAGAAGTTAGCATTTATGGATGAAATATCAAATCTATTAAAAATGAAGAATATTTCAACCATACATTTCTTTCCATTATGAAGATTCATTGACGATGATATGAACTAACCTTGGTGGTGTCTCTTTCAAACATCCATCAAGATCATGAGTTCATTTTCAAGATCATTTCTATTAGGTTAAGTGTTGGTGACTAATATTAAGGACATCCACTAACAAATGAGAGTAATTAAATTCTACTATAAACAAATAAAAAAGAACTCTATAAACAAAAAAATATATTTAACTTATACCATGTAAAAATGAATATAATATATAATTCCATGAAAGAAATGTAAATAATCAAACAATACAACATCACTAATACATAGTCTCCAATGATAGGAAACATTATGGAAAACCTTATTTATCATTGTTTCTCTTAACAATGCTATTTATTAAAACCTTATACTAAAGGTAAAAAAGTATAAACAACAACTATTATGTAGGCTCATAGGCTTATATGATCATTATATTATAAAATGCAGGATCATAATATTTGAGGGCCTTGACTAATTGAAACATCACAAATGAAGGACATTGAATTCCATGAATGTTTTCCATCACCATTGCTTTGGGGGAGGACAATAGTATTGAAAATGGGTGCCATCAAATAATAAAATTTCACCGATGGTACCAGTTGGGAGATCGTTATGCCAAATATAAATTGCATGATAATTTTACCCACTTTGATAAGGTCATGTTTATCATTAACATGGAATAAACCACTGATACCCCACCTGAGATGGTGGTAACATAAATGTGTCACCCCAAACCCATCAATAATAGGTCAGGATCTAACTACAAGAACCAAAAAGGCATTCCTAAAAAATGGGACACATTTACCTATAATCCTATAAAATCCCTTAAAAATCTATGATAATTCATATATAAGGTCAACAACAACTTCATAAAATTAAACAACTGTAGTACAACATGTACACAACCATAATAAAATATCCCAAAAATTATCATAAACTTGAAATCCTATAAAATAGGCATAATAAAATCACAAAATCTTGAGATAAGAACCATACTTAAACAAATGGAATGGATGGGCTCCATGCATCACCAATACTGAATCTAACACCACCAAAACCTCATATGAACTAGCTCCATCAGCTCCATGGTTTCTAGGATCACATTTAACCTCTATTACATTAAAAAAAACAACATGTGTGGGAACAAAGCCCATGCATGGGTGATTGTAAATATATCCTGTATTATGCCCTAAAATAACAAATAATAAATAGAATAAATAGTTAGGTCAATATAAAAAAGGATCAGATGTGATTTGATATTAGTGAACTCAAAACATAAAAGAATATTAAATCTTTCATAGCCTAGATATAGAAGAATCATCCCCAACAAGAGACCTACGAATCATAATAACCCAATTTAGCAACCCATGTTGATGTTCCCCATAATTATACTATCCGATCTGGTGTTAAAAATAAAAAAATAACACATTTTTTTGATACATAGTGGGATGACCTAATCATACCACAGATAAATTTTACATAGTTTCCATAATTTAAATATTTTGTCTCATAAATTTACAAAATCTTAGAATACAAAGGTTTAGTTTCTTTAGACATTAGCTATAAGATCTTCTTATTTTATAATAATTATTTAAAATTTCCCAAAAATAGTCTTATCATGTGATATTATTTTACACATACCATGCATAATACTCTTCTTTATAACTTGGTGAATGTAAATATAATAAAGGGGTGAGATTAGATGCACAGTAAGGGTAAGCTTAAGAGATAATAATCAAAAATCATAAGTGAACATAAAATGATCATGTGGTTATGATGAAATAATCAAGGCACATAACAATAGAGAATCATACACAAAGAAACATATATAATAAATCATGAGTCATTGCATAAATATTTTTTCATAACACAAGACATGAATAATAAAATTGTGGAAACCTAAGCTAATAATAATAAAAACATAACATAAGCATAAGAATGTGGCATATACATGAGCATAGGAAATCATAACATTATGAACATATCTAGCTGAAAACATGACCAAAAATGAACTTCTGAATATATATTTTTTCAAACATGTCTACACATAAACTCATGAACATAGCTACCCATAATCATTTCCACACATAAAATTATAAACATAACTACCCACAATAATTTATACTCATAAACATGTGAACATAGGTACCCACAATCATATCCATGCATAAAATTGTGAACATAACTACTCAAAATTATGTACACATATAAACTTGTGAACATAGATTCATAAAATCACACCCATTTATAAACTTGTGAACATAGATATGTACAATCATGTCCATGCATAACATCATTATCTCATGGCACATACAACTTTACCCAATGCATTGGAGGGCTATAATGCTCCCACCCATCACATAAAGATAGAACATATGTGTGCCATATGAACATGAAAACAATCATAATTCTATCACATATTAATCAATAATAAGACACGTAGATAAATATTATGGATTATATCATTATAAAATATCCCTAATGAAGCATAAAAAACATTAAAGTATTTTTAGGTAGATGAAAAACACTTTTATAAGAGCATTAGAAAGTTTCTTTGAAAAATAAGAAGAAATATCCTATAATTTTGATAACATTTGTTTTAAAAAAATATTGTATAAAAAAAGGAGGATACATATTACTTTTTTAAAATAATAAAAACTTAAAAAGGAATATTAATAAAAAAATTGGAGAAAAATTTAGGAAAAATGAAATTTGAAGAACACATTTAAATTCATTTCATACATATGTAAAGAAGGTTAAAGTAGGGAGAAAACAACCATACAAAAAACATTAAAAAATATTTATTTTGTAAATAAAGTCAATTCCATTGAAAATGACCTTAATAAATCAAAAATTATATATACGGACATCCAAAAATCAATATAAATATTATGAGCTAGAGGAGAAATATTTCTAACAAAAAAGAAGAGATAAGGTCGACTCCACTTACAAATTTCCTTTTGGTCGAATTATGAACTAAAGGGATTTTAAATGGTAATAATACATATAAAACCTATAAATAACCCAAGTATAGGAAATTATATGGGGTCTTATAGAAAAATAACATATAATTTCTCTTAATGGATGTTTAAATGTAGACAACCTCAATTTCAAAGTGAGATTGGAAAATAAACCCTACGGCTTTGGGAACTTTTAAATCAAAATACATTGAAATAAAGAACATGATATTGATTTTTAAATACCATTAATTACATGAAAAATATTTTATAATAATTTCATTCTATATTATATATACTATATAAGGAAAGAAGGTGGTGAATATAAAACATATCCCAATGAAAAAAATTAAGATGAGAAAGCCCTTACCTTTTCTCCCAATTTACTTGAAAGAAATTTAGCCTCCTATATAATAAATATAACCATATAAATAAATTATTTTAGAACCTTATTCATATATATTACCTTTTATACTATCTTTACACATATATTATTTAGTAATGATTTATTTTCATCAACAAATTTAGTAATTTTGATTGTTTTTGTACAAGTTTCGTAATGGAAATGTTGAACCTCATTCATTGATAACAAGTTCACCATTCCTAAATTATTTAAGATAGAAGAATAATTTAATTCCAATGATTTATTATATCTCATGGTCATTTGATGGAAGGTATGGGTATGGTTCAAGAGAACGAGATCCATAACGAGCATGTTTTGGGTAATTTATTGATAACCATGAATTATTTTATAACGATCATTCATTTTTGTATCATCCTTATAGAATCACATTCATGAAATAAATTAATCCTTAATATCATATATAACCAGTATTAATATATTTAAACTTATTCATGATGATTTTGGTGTAACATTATTCATGTAGATAGTTGAACCAACCCATACAAGAACATGTTATACTAATGAATGAGTAAGATCATATAAGTATATAATAGTAATATAATTTTATAAAAATCATAATTGTCAAAAAACCACTAAAAAGGTACCTCATTGGTCTAAAAATTAATGAACAAAGATAATTACCTATGAGTCCCACCTTCAATAGGCCCTGGTTTGGGGACTAGCACCGAGTGTATAAAAATCTCACATATAGAAGGCATTACCCCCAATAGATGAAGTAAGATTGGGAGATAAAATATCAACCATAAATCAACTCAATGATATAATATAATATAAATAAGGATAAAATCATCCCAATTTTCATGTTTAATGTAACAAAAAAATCTACAAAATAAATACTAAAAGTAAACCTAAGGCAATGACTCAACAACTCTGAATTTCGAGATAGTAATGTCTAACATGGTTTCCACATTCCTCCTAGAAACCTGAAAAATAGTTTTTATATATGTGGGGTGATCATAACATATATAATTAGTAGGATCATACCCAAGGTCTCTAATTCACATGTGAAAACAGCATACTAATTCACTAGTGGATAAACTATAGAACCGACATCACCTAAATAGGTCAACTAACAAAATTATAAAGATTGGTATTTTTATAGAATTATAATTTGAGAAAAAATTGAATTTTTTCTTTCAGATAATTATAAGGGGTAAAATTTTCATTTTACCCTATCAAATGATCTTGAATAATTTTTATGACCATTTCATTTGTCCTGAAATATAGTGTTTACCTTAGGATAAGAGTTTAGTAGAAATTTGAGTCTTTTGAATTTTAATGGAATAATTAATATTTAATTAATTAAATATAATTTATTCACACACATTTTTTCAAATATATCTTTTAAATGGGGTGTCATATTGAGATTACATCTCCACCTTTGATTCTGAAATGAGATGTTTTTCTTACGCAAGTCATAAACTCATGTCAGACACTAGGGCCAGGCTCAAGTCCCTTTTTCTTTTCATCTATTTATTTTTCCTCTTTTCTTTCTTTTCCTACCATTGTCTTCTCAAATTTGTCCATGTGGGTTTCCCCTTTATGCGAATGAGATATAAAAGGGAGATGGATAGAGAGATATAGAGAGGAAGAGTAAGGGAGGGGCCATCACAGAGCTCAGGAGGAGATGAATCATTGTACGACAGTGTTGGAACACAAATACGGGAAAAGTTTAGTGGATTCCACCCAAAGGTATGATATTTTTATGTTTTTTCCATAATCCACATATATTTATCATTTTCAAGTTGTAAGTCCCTATTATGCTTTCCAAGGACCCCATGGGGGTTGATCTAAGGCCATTTTTGAATAACAGTATTTTTGGGCCAATTGTAGGGTTTTCCCATTCGAAAATCCAGATCACACAATGTGTAGTTTAGGAGAAAATTCCATGTGTTGTTACTATTTGTGGAAGATGACTTTTTGTAAGTATACGCCATGTATTGGGAGTAAAATCCATGTACTGGGTGTACACACCATGTACTAGTGCTTGGCCATGTATCCAAGTGCCTAGCTAGACAACCCGTGTAATCACGCATGACTGTGTGAAGTACATGGACAAACCCTGTGTGTGATACACACTGTGTGGAAGTACATGGCCAAGAAAATACACATGGAAAATACATGTGAGGTACAAGGGTAGGTACCCTGTTTACATGAATTTCACACTATGTACATGGGATTTATATTCCATTTTCAGTTGGAGTACATGACCAAGTGTGTATTTGGGAGTACATGTCATTTACTAGGGTATACATGCCATGCACTATCCCCCTTTTCAAATATTTTTGGATTTTTCAAATATTTACACATTGGAGTATGAATTGGATGTATGATTAGTCTATAATGAGCATTTTTATTTGTAGATCATGATGGTGGAACCCTTGGGGTGTTTTAAGGACTTCTAAGAGGAGTCTTGGGTTGTGAGACTTAATAGAGAGTTTCTTCCTTCAGTAAATGGATTTAGAGGTCTTCTCTGAGAGATACATGGGCTGATACCTAGTTTATGGTCATATGAAATATTTATTAGGCTTGGAATAGTTCACCAAGATCCTTATCTCGTGTATCTCAGGATATTCCCTAGTTATAGGGATCGAGGAATGACCTAATGAGGCAGTTTTGGTTGGGCATTTAGACCAACCTAGAGTGAGACCTTGATCTGAGATGGGCCATGAGTCATCTATCTAGACCGATGTTCAAGTATATTGTCTCTAGAGGATCCCAAGTAGTATGTCTCCACTTATGTTCAACATAGATGACCCCATGTAGGATGACTTTGTTTATTTTTTGACCTCAAAGATCCAATGTAGGATGACTCTACTTACTTACCCTTTTAAGGATCCCATGTACGGTGCCTTTGACTATGAAATGTTATCTAGGATACCAAGAGAGATGACTTTGATTATACATGGACCTAGAGGATCCCATGTAGGATTCCTCTCCATTATTTTATCTAGGGGACTAAGTGGGTGCCCCAATGTTTGACCAACCCCGAGCGAGTACATCAAGGATTTGGGTAGAGGTTGACACCTTAAAACCCATGCCAAACTTGTAAGCCTGAGAAGTTGTGACAGTAGTGATGAATTTGGGCATTCAGACACCCTCGCTCTTTTTATATACATTTCAATTATTTACTATTTATACATCTATGATTGTGAGAGGTGCTTCTTGGATTGTGGATGATGTGCCTGACATGATGTGATATGTGACAGGGATTCCCAAAGGTACTTTCTAGGATCCATCTTTTGATCCTTCATATTGATTGTGATATGATTGGGATGACTAGAAATATTTTTTGGGATCTGGATGTTGATCCTTCTTATTTATTGGGAATCCTAGACATACTTCGTATGATTCAGTTATTTAGATTTCTTGTTTATTAGGATTACCAAATGTACTTTCTAGAATCTAGCTACTGAGCCTGCTTGTTTATTAGGATGCCCCAACATACTTAATGGGATCTAACTTATGAGCCTTACTTAATCATGGTGTTGGACATGGATTCTCATCATTGAGATACTTGGGGATCGATTACACTCTCCTTGAGTGATGCCTAGGATAACCCCTAGGGTTATGTGGATGCAACAATTATTATAGTCACTATACTTATCTGAGAGTGGGTTGTTGATCCATTTACTAAATGGATGTCGAGTATGTAATTGGATCCGAATATAATTCCTTACATGTCTCCTAAGGGTCACCCCCCTTAGGGACTATCAGAGTCACGATGTTGTGACTTCCTATAGACTAAGACCTAGGTCTCAGACATCAAACTATATTTACATGGCATGAGTGGTATGACATCCAACTTAGTTCAATATTTACAAGATGTCCAGTTATTACCAAGAATCCTTCATTATAGTGATTGAAGGCAATTATGGGTTAAATAGGGGCTAGGAAATGTATCCCCCTATGGTTACATATCTTGATCAGAGACATTTATGGCACTGGATGAAGTAGGTGTTATCGATCAAGATTGTGGATCCAATGATCGAATTAATTATACATGGCTTGAGTGGTATGAAATCAAGATTAATACCTTATTCACAAGATGTCCAGAAGATCATGATTTATAGAACCAAGGATCGGTTGTGGTATTTTTTAAACATATTATTTGTTGCATTACACACACACACAAAGATATATATATATATATATATATATATTGGCACATGTTCAGAGAAATTTTGGAATTGGATGAAGCTGACATTGTTGATCAGGATCACAAACCCAAGGATCAAATATGGATTTATTTTATTTATTATATTTATTTTTGTCTCATCCAGGCTGAGCATATTTCATGAGAATGCACTTATGACAACAGATTATAGCTTTACTAATGGGGGTGGACTACAAATATTTATTTCTCACCCCTTATACATGCACCAATGTGTGCGTACAAACCTTATTTTTGATTTTAAGTTGATAAAATATACATGATGGATAGGACGAAGGCCTATGGTTGCATAATTGAGTGCATTTGTTTGTGTGAATTATTATGATTGGGATAGAGTAGTTTGAAAACATCTTGGAACCATGTATATGGTTTGGCTCAGAGTTTATAATAGAGCCATGTACTTTTATTTCAGTTTCTTTTATGTACTCCTATATATGTGATCAGCCTAGTGAGTGATTAGTGATGTATGTATGATATGGACATTTTGAACTTTACCACATTTCATTTATTATTTCAACCTTATTTATATTTACTACTTCCACACTCTGTTTATTAATACTATGGATTATTTATGGTTGTTTTTTCTATTTATGACTCTGATATGAGGTCATAGTATCCCCATATATGCACCTTAGTCCCTCACTAATAGTTAAAAGCCTTTGACATATAGAGAGGTACAATTGAGGCCTTGTGGAGAACCATATTGAGGTACCATATTAGTGGCATCTAGTTTGGGACATTACAAAGTGGTATGAAAGGTGTTTCTTTTCCTATTATTTTACAATTAGGGATATGGTCGATAGGGGTATTAGAAATATATTAGAAATTGTAAGGTATATTGAATTGGTGTGTCAAGAGAACTTGTTCTGGTAAGAATTCCTAGTTTTCAAGGTTATGGGATTGTTGTTCTTGATATGCGATGTTACCATTTTATATATTTTTTGCTTTGAGTGATGCACATGTGGTGTGGATTTTATTACTTAATATAGATTTATGAATCTAAACATATTAGAAAGATTACATTGATGAATTTTTGGATCTTGTACCATTGGAAGGATGCCAATGAATGATTTTGAATCTTGGTCGGAAAAGGAAATAGTTGCCTCATGCATTATATTAGACATGTATGATCCACATGTTATAGGCATGATAGTGTGTGATTATTACTAAGGATAGAGGTAGACTATTTAAATTGTCATCAAAAACCTAAATGATATTTTCCCATATAGGTTATTTGTGAGATTTTACTCAGTTATACTAACAAGTATATATATTTCCTCCTAATTATGAGTTATGTGGATATATAGTGAGATGTTTGATAGTGAGGCTGATGACTCAGTCCTCGTGCACAAGAGGTTTAGTGACCCTAGTAGGTCAATAGAGAAAATGGTTCCTAGTGAAGGACCCCTCATAGGGTGTTGTTACTTAGGTTCAATTACTTAAAGTATGAGTAACAACCTATATGGTTTTTCCCACATAGCTTGGAATGAAATTCTACTTAACCAAACCACATGTTCATGATGTGACACAGACCATTGAGGCAATGTTGTGTGAGTACTACTAACACTTTTAGGCCAACCTTGGAAGTTTATACCTTCATTATGGATATCTAGTTGGAAACTATAGTGTGATTCTGATGGGTACCTAAACATTTACATCAACTGGAAACCCATTTATAATTAATTATCATAATATATGTTGGATTCTTGAATAAAAACTTGGTAGGAAAAAATCATGGGATAATTTTAGCAACATAACAGGGGTACACAATGAATCATGGAAGGTCT
The DNA here is from genome assembly GCA_963277665.1 of Viscum album. Lineage (NCBI taxonomy): Eukaryota > Viridiplantae > Streptophyta > Magnoliopsida > Santalales > Viscaceae > Viscum > Viscum album. The sequence goes on along the minus strand of OY728129.1, from coordinate 1,810,207,470 downwards.
TAATGAGAGTTAAATGAGTCTCTAATAACTTTTTAATAATAATTTTAGTAATAGGTTTAATTAATAACATAATCCAACTTGAAATATTGTGAATTAAAAGGTATAAGACAAAAAGCATTCTTGGATAAAATCTTGGCATGAAAATCATAGTGAAATTTTTCCAGTATAACAACAATACTTAGTGATTCAAAAAATGGTTTAATGAGAGTGAAAGGTGTGTATAATTATTTGGACATGAAAAATAAATTATGAGTTATGTGGAATAAAATATCCCAAAATTATTAATTGTAAATCAAAGGCGCAAAATTAATATGGTGCTTGAATGGAAAAGAAGGGAGAGAGATCCCATACTAAATTTCAGAATAGTAGCGGCTTAGTTAAAGGTTATAAAGAGAGGGAAAAATGATATATAATTATAATAACATTTACCATATAGTAAAGGGATATTTATAAAGTCTTTAAAATATATCCAATTTATATTTAAAAGGCTAAATACAAAGATGAAGCTGGAATGGAAAAAAGATAAATATATCCTTTACATTGAAGATTTGCTTCCTAAAACTTGAGGGTAGAACCTTAACGCCTTGAGGGAACCTTGGAGGGACTCTTTGGGAGGGAAAATTATAATAAATTCTTGTATTATGAATTTTTATTGGATAGGAATTCCTAATGGGTGGTATTTATACTTGAGGAGGGGTGAGTTTTAAAGGATTAAATATTGATTATTTTATGATATAAGCCAACCACTTGTAGGTAAATTGAATTTCAGCCAATTTTATGGATAATTAATGAGTTACGTAGTGTTGATAGAAATTAAAGGCCTTATAAAACTGAAACAAACCTTCTATCTAGCCCAATAAATGTGTAGAATCCAAAAAATGAATTTTATTTCAAAAATAAATTTTTAGTTTAAAAAATAAAGTATAAATTTCAAAATTAAAATTGATATTTATAAAATAATTTTTATACCTATTAAATTCATTTTTTATTGATAAAAATATTTAATAAAATTTTTATCCATGATGACATAATAATGATGTCATAAAATCAAAGTGCTCGTAAAGTGACAATTTGCACTCTTCCACCAAAAATTCAACTTTGTCAGAAAGTTATAAAAAAATCATACTAAACTAAATTTGACATGATAAATCCAAAAATTATGTTTATTTTGTCGAAATAATTTTATAAATATGATAATTTAAACTTTTAATTAAATATCATTATTTATTAAAATTTAGCAATTTCATAAAAAAATAAACATTTTGACAGTTATAAAAATTAATTAGGAGTTCATTAAAATATATTATCATTAAAAATTTTTCTATAATATTTTTTCCTATAATTTTAATAGAATATGTTTATAGTCACCCAAAATAATACAATTTTGGTTATATAATTAAATAATCCATTTAATGTTCCTAGTTGTATTTGTCCATGACATGTAAATTTATTATGAAATTTAAATGTATTTATATTTACTCATAATAAAACATTCATTATAAAATAATAGTTCTATTAATAACTTAAAATAATATTTTAGGTATTACATTCTTCCCCCCTTAAAGAAATTTCACCCTCGAAATTTTTATCTAACCTCAAATCGTCCAATATACCTTAGTCCTAGTTAACCTTTATTTCTAAATCTCACAACTACTTTATAGTGTTATATCATGATAAATTCATTAATCCTAACATGAAATTTTAAAGTATATTTTAATCATATTGGTTTTCTAACATTGGGCATCTATGGTCACACACTTTAATATGTTCCTTTTTAATAGAAAATGTTTCAATTTCAATACATCCTTTCTTGTTGGTTTGTAAAAATATTACAATAACCAAATAATATTATATAGTTATGCTAAATTATATATGAATAAATTCTTATTGTTGTGCACTAGTTCCTGATCGAGTTTAGCCCAATACAGTGTTTTAAGGGTTGTTACCCCTTAGTAAATCTGTGCCAAAGACACATCCACCTGTAGTATCAAAACAGAGATGTATTTTCTTGAGAACCACTTACTCTATAATTTACCAAACTTATGGGGATTTTTTACAATGTCTATTATTATCCATAATGATTTTACTAGATTTTTCAAATCCTAATCCCCATAATAACTAGAATTTCCTCCGATACCAACTATGAAAATCCATAACTTTATTACACATTGATTCCTGATTTATTATATAAAATAACACTTAGTACAATACTAAAGATCTATAATACTAGTGTATTTAGTAATTAGGTAAATATAATATCAAATTGTTACATAGATAAAACAACATTATTGAAAACTTCATTAACATGCTTCTAATATTCCACTACCCATTTAAAACTACACGGTATAACCTGGGGACATACATAAGAAATGGGCGAGCTATAAAGCTCAGTAAGGGTATAATAATCATGGAATAGGATAAATAAGTACATGTGATTCAATAGGAATAATAATTTAACATAATAGTTGAGAGTCATAATCTTGAAAATGAGGCATGGTATAACATGATATCATAGAGGTAACTTGGTAATGTGGAAACAACATTAAACATGACATAAAAAGCACAATTCTAGGTTAAATAAAAAGACATAATAATATAATGTGCTTAGGATAACCTCCTATTCACCAAACATGGAATCTCATGTGACTAAAAAATTACCCAATGTATTGGAGTTCTATTTGGGAACACTCATTCATGATCATATCATGTACATGTATAAGTGTGGCATATAAATCATATAATAATGTATTTAAACAATTTTTACCCCATGATTGGGGAGTGAGGTCTCATACATGGATTTAACCAATTAAATAATTATAGGTGCATATATTTTAATACCCTTTAGTGGAAATTGGTATGGGTATACACTTCACAAATGTTTGTCATGGAAAATCACAGTGAAATTTCAGCACCATAATGACAGTACTTTAAGATTCATAAAACGGTTTAATGAGATAAAAAGGGGTCTCTAATAACTTGGAATTAAAAATTAAAGTATGAGGGATATGTAATAACATAATCCAAAATGATAATTTTTTTAATTAATAGGCATAATACATGGAGGGTACTTGAATAAAACTTGGTAGGGAAAAACCGTAGGACAATTTCGACAGCATAATAGGGGTACACAATGAATCATGAGAGGTATTAATGAGAGTGAAAGGGGTATCTAATAACTTGGTCATAATAAGAAAAGTAATATGGTTAATTAATAACATAATACAACATGAAAAATTGGGAATTAAAAGGCATAAGACACAAAGGGTTCTTGGATAAAAGCTTGGCATGAAAACCACAATGAAATTTCGGCTGCAAAATGACAATACTTAAAGATTAAAAAAATGGTTTAATGAGAGTAAAAAGGGTATATAATTATTTGAAAATAAAAATTATAGTATGTGGGATTCTTAAGAACATATCCCAACATTATTAATTGTAAGTTTAAGGCATAAAATAAAGAAGTTTCTTGAATGGAAAAGAAGAGAAAGAGACCCCTTACTAAATTTTGACACAGTAACAACTTAGGTAAAGGTTATAAAGAGAGGAAATAAATGATATATAATTATAATAAAATAAATTGGATATTAAATGGAAATTTAAAAATTCTTGAAAAAATAGACAATTTTGATTCAAAAGGCTAAACATAAAGAAGAATCTTGAATGAAAAAGAAGAGAAAGAGATCCCTTACCTTGAAGATTTGCTTCCTAAAACTTGAGGGTGACACCTTGAATCCTTGAGGGAACCTTGTAGGGACTCTTTGGTTGGGAAAATGACAATAACTTCGTGAATTATGAATTTATAGTGGGTAGGAATGAATAATGGGTGGTATTTATACTTGAGGAGGGGTGAGTTTTAAAGGATTAAATATTGATTATTTTATCATATAAGACAACTACTTGTGAGTAAATTGAATTAAATTTTTTTTATGGATAATTAATGAGTGTGAGAGTGTGTTTTGATGTTCAAGTCCTTAAAAAACTGAACCACACCTTCTATCTAACCCAATAAATGTTTAGAATCCAAAAAATGAATTTTATTTCAAACATCCAATTCTTGGTTTCAAAAATTAAAGTATAAATTCCTAAATTAAAATTAATATTTATAAATTCATTATTATAATTATTAAATAAAAATTTTATTGATAAAAATTATTAATAAAATTTGTAATCATGCTGTCATAATAATGATGTCATAAAATCGCAGTGCTCCAAAAGTGAAAATTTTCATTTTTTTGCTAAAAATTCAACTTTGTTAAAAAATTCCCAAAAAATCACACAAAGATAAATTTTTCATACTGAGTAAAGAAATGAAGTTTATTTCATAAAAATAATTATATAAGTATGGAAATTTAAACTTTTAAATAAGTATCATTATTTATTTAAATTTAGCAATTTATTAAAAAAATTAAGATTTTGATAATTATTAAAATTACTTAGGACTTCATTAGAATATATTATTACTTAAAAAGTGTTTTTAATGTTATTTTATGAAATTAAATTTTATATAAAACTTCTAAATTTATCATAAAACACATTTTTAATAGAATATATTTATAGTCACTAAAAATAATATGATTTTGATTATATCATTAAATAATCAATTCACTATTCATAGTTGTAGTTTTCCATGATGTGTAAAATTATTATAAAATATAAAAGTATTTCAATTTTTTAATAATAAAAAATTAATTATAAAATAATATTTCTATTAATAACATAAAATAATTTTTAGGGTGTTACATTTAGTTTGATCATGGGAAACCTATGAGAGGGGTTGGTACATGTTTATAGATGCCTTTTTAGGCAGTGAGATTGGTTGTATGCTCGTTTTGAGACTAATGCATGGTAGGTTCTCATGTTTTGTGATATAAGCATTATTATGCCTTTGATTTATGATGAATCACCTATAGTTCTTATGTTTTGAGACTGATTTTGATGAGTAGGACTGTTCGGGTGCCTGGATTTGTTGATTAGCAGTTGTGTGTTCGACACTTAAATTTCAGAAAATGATGTTGTGTGACGGGCGGTCATGGGATAAATCTTGTCATATGTGGAGTGTCTTATTTTGAAGAAGAGTTCCAATGGAGATCCTGAAATTTTAATACTGATGTTCTGTGTAGCACGAATATCATGGCCTTATGATGGAATAATTGTGAGAGTGTGAGTCAGGTGATAATGGTACGTGTTTGTTACACATGGTACCGTTTAAATTGTTAATCAGTGGGTGGATGTATGTGAACCATGGACTAATGGATTAAAAGAAAGACTATTAGGATGGTTTATAGAGATTTGTTAATAAAATGATAAATTTCCTTCTATGTAATAGGAGACATCAAGGATAATTTGAGCATCATGAGACGATTAACCCGTGGAAGAACCTAGACACACACTATCTGAAGATGTGGTGTCAGGAGTTGGTTAAAGGTGAGTATAACCTATTTTGATGTTATCTTAGAACAAATAGGGATATACACACCTATTGATAAAATCTTAACGTACTCCTAGTTTAGAGGCGACCATGCTCTATATCTTGACATCGTCCTACGTGCGATGAGAGAGCTCCATCGATATGATGAGCTTTTTAAATATATTTTCTTATATGGGTGGTTTCTGGCCACCCTATTCATTATGTTGAGTGATTGATGGAGGGTGGTCTTTTGATCTTAGTGTTTAGTTATGATATGATAATAATGATACTCATATGGAGGGGAGTATCACATTGGTCACAGTTCAACATTTTTCATGATGAGGGAGTTGTGGATGCTACGAGATCAATCATTGGATGGTCAAGATAGTGCAGTTGAGTAGATGATTGAGAAGAGATCATGTATACTATACAACAATAATGATTCTTAGGTATGAGAAGGTTTATGGTGGGGAGATTGTAAGGACCAGTATTTTTCCAGAGCAGGAATTTGAGAAGAAATTTGATTTTTTTCTTTTAGATGCTTATAAGGGGTAAAATGGTCATTTCCCCCGAATAGAAAATATCATATAATTTTTTCTAACTACCCAATTGTTCCTGAAATATGGAATTTACCCTAATATTGTAGTTTGGTGGAAATTTGAGTCGTTCATTTTTTTGGAATAATTAATAATTAATAACTAATAATTAAATAATTAAATATTAGTTTATTCACATGTGTTTTTTTGGATATATCTTTTGAAAAGAGAATTGAATTGAGATTACATATTTGTCATTGATTCCAAAATGGGGGGTTTTCCTAGGCAAGGCATAAACTCATGTCGGGTGCTGGGCTTGGGCCTAAGCCCCTTTTCTTTTTCTTTTATTTTCTTTCTTTTTTCCTATTTTATTTCTTATCCTCCCACTGGATTATTTTTTACATCCTTGTGGGATTAAACTTCACACTAATGAGAGTTAAAAGTAGAGATGGTGAGAGATCTAGAGAGGAAGAGTAAGGTAGGTTCCACTGTGGATCTTAGGAGGAGCCAGATCATCGTAGGATAGCAGTGGAACAAAAATATGGGCAATGATTCACCAGATTCTTCCCAAAGGTAGTATATTTTAAAGTTTTTTCTAAAAATCCCCATATATTTACCATTTTATTATTTTAAGGCCCTATTATGCTTGCTAAAGACCCCATGGGGGTCAATTTTTTTCTTCTATTTTTGGAAAAAATAGGGGTTTCCAGCAGATTGTAGGGTTTTCATGTTCAGAAATCCTAGTCACATGACATGTAGTTTAGGAACACACATTGTGTGTTCTTCTTATTTAGGGCAGATTACTTTTTGGAAGTATATGCTGTGTATTCGGAGTACACTCCATGTACTGGTGCTTGACCATGTAGCTGAGTACCTGGCCAGACAACACATGTGAGGGAACTTGTACCTGTGAAGTACACAACTAAACCCCATGTTGGTTATATGTTGTGTGGAAGTATACAAGCAAGTGAAGACACTTTTCCAGGTCATGTGAGGTACATGATTAGGTACCCTATGTAGGGTATGAACCATGTACATGACTTACATGTTATATACATGGGATTTACAAACCATGTCTGACTAGAGTACATTCCCAGGTGGTGATTTTATAGTACACACTGTGTACTAGGGTATACATGTCGTGTACTACCCCCCATTGATACCCTTTTTGTGTTTTTCAGATATTTACATTTCTTAATTGAATGTATGAGTAGTCCACATTGATAATTTTCTACATAGACCTTGATGAAGGAACCCTTGGGGTGTTTGGTGGAATTTTAGGAGGAGTCTTGGTGTGAGAGACTTAATAAAGAGGTTCTTCCTCCAGTAAATGGATTCAAAGGTATCCTATAAGAGAGACATGGGATTATACCCAGTTGAGGGTCGTATTAAATGGTTAGTGGAATTGGAATAGTATGAAAAGTTCCTCATATGATGTATCTTGTGATAGTACCTGGTTAGAGGGACCAAGGCATGACTTGATGAGAGAGTTTTTTGGGCATTCAGACCAACTTGGAGTGAGATCTTTATCTGAGATGGGCCATGCATTATCTCACTAGACTGATTTACAAGTAGCTTGTCTCTAGAGGATCCCAAGATGGATACATCTGATTATGTTTGACCTAGAGAATTCCATGCAGGATAACTCTATTTATGTCTTGAACTAGAGAATCCCATGTAGGATGCCTCCTATTACATACCCTTTCGAGGATCCCATGTAGGATGCCTCTTCCTGTGTAATGTTATCTGGGATACTAAGAGAGATGCATTTGATTATACATGGTCCTTAAGGATCTCAACTAGTATGCCTATCCAGTGTTTTATCTAGGGGACCCAGTGGTTGCCTCATTGTTTGACCGACCCTGAGTGAGTACGTTACGGGTTTGGGTAGAGATGGTAGTAGGTGTCACCTTAGAACCCATGCCAAATCTGTAAGCTTGAGGGCCTGTGATATTAGTGAGGGGTTTGGGTGTTCGGATACCCTCACTCTTTATATATACATCTCACTTATTTACTGCTGATGCAAATATGATTTTCAATGGTTCTTCCTAGTTTGTGGCTGATGTGCCTGACGATATGTGACAGAGATTCCAAGAGGTACTTCCTAGGATCCAGCTTCCAAGACTTATTATTTATTGTGATATTATTGGGATGCCTTGAGTTATTTATTGGTATATAGATATTGTTCCTTATTGTTTATTTTTATGGCCAAACATACTTCCTAGGATCTGGTTGTTGAGTTTTCTTGTTTATTGGGATGCCCAAACACACTTCCTAGGATATGACTATTGAGCCTGGTTGTTTATTAAGATTACTAGATGTACTTCCTAGGATCTGTCTTATGAGACTTTCTTGATTGTGGTGTTAGACATGGAACTCTCATCATTGATATACCAAGGGATAGATTATTCTCTCCTCGAGCGATGAATAGGATATTACCTATGGTCGGGTGGATGCACCATTTATTATACTCACAATACTTGTCCGGGAATGGGTCATTGATCCATTTATTGAATGGATGCTGAGCATGTACTTGGATCTAGAGATAATTCCTTACATGTCACCAAAGGGTCACCCCCATTAGGGATTATCTGATTCCTGATTTTGTGGACACCTATAGACCGAGACCTAGGGATAATACATCAGACTGGATTTACATGGAATGAGTGGTATGGCATCCAACTCAGTTCAATATTTACAAGATGTTCGATTATTAATTGGAATCCTTTATTATAGTGATTGGAGGTGAGTAATGGTAAAACCAATGCTAGGATATGTATCCCCCCATGGTGATGTAGCTTTCCTAGAGACATTTTCAGTGCTAGACAAAGCTGGTACTTTTAATCAGTATTATGGAGCCAAGGATCAACTTAATTATACACAACTTGAGTGGTACAACATTTGGATCAATGCCTTATTCACAGGATGTCCAGATGATAAGTATTTACAATCCTAAGGATCTGTTGTGGTATTTTTTTTAAAACATATTATTTTTCGACTTACGTAGACACTGAGAAATATATATATATATGTATGTATGTATGTATGTATGTATGTATGTATTTATGTATGTATGTATGTATATTTTGTGGAACCTATTTAGAGATACTCTGGAATTGGCCGAAGTAGGCATTGCCAACCAAAATCATGGACCCAAGGATCAATTATAGATTTATTTTATTTATTATATTTATTTGTGTCTCAACTAGGCTAAGAATATTTCATGAGAATTCACTTTTGATAGTATATTATAGCTTCATTATTGGGGGTGACCTATTGAGATTTATTTCTTACCACATGTACATGCACCTTAGTGTGCCTGAAAACCTTATTTATGCTTTCAGATTGAGCATAGATACATGATAGATAGGGAGTGGGCCCATGGTTTCATAATCAAGCAAAGATATTTGTGTGGATTATTATGATTGGGATGAGTTTTTTTGATAGTGTATTGGGGACTGGGTATGTGGTTTAGCTTGGATTTGGTAGTAGAGAAATGTAGTTTTATATTAATTTCTTTTATATACTTCTATATATCTGATCCGCCTTGTGGGTGATCAGTTTTGTATGTATGATATGGCCATTAGTTCCTTTAATATATTTCATTTATTATTTCAATCTTATTTAAACTTACTGCTCCTGTATTCTATTTATTATTGCTATGGATGTTTTTTGGTTATTTCTACTATTGCATACTCTGATATGATGGAATAGTCTCTCCACATACACACCTTAGGCTCTCGCTACAAGTTGGAATCCTATGACATATATAGAGGTGAACATTAGGCCTTGTCGAAAACTATCTCAGAGCACCGAATTATTGGAATCCGGCTTAGGGCACTGAATTATTGGCACTTGGGTTAGGGAATTAAAAAAATAACACATCGAAGTGGTAACATAATATGAAACATATCAATAAATGGTACCCCACACCACTTTACCACACCCCAACATTGTATATCCTGGTTCTCCTATCCCTTCCATAGAATCCTGCATGAAGACACATGAGAAACCACATCGTTCCAAGAAATCCAAGTGCAACTAGTCATCACATCCTGCTCAAAGACACCCAGGCATCCTCATCACATCCACATCCTCCCATAAACACTGCCATATATCTAGGATAGTAAGGTAGCATGAACATAAATGAAATTAACCTCATTCCCTCCCACTACCATGCATGTCCTCCATTATTAACCTCCTAATTAGTCACATATAACTATACCATAAGTGGACTATGTCTATAATCCATCAAAACCCATGTGTAAGAACCTCACCAGGAAGAGAGAGCAGGGAAGAGGGGGGAGGGGTAGCTAGCCATCTGTCCTCACTATCTTGGATGTTGGAAAAAATACCCCCTAAAAAATTTGGTTGTCAGTATAGGGTGATCTACCTAGGTTTGGTGTGTATAGAAATCAAAATGAAAATAAAATATATAATAGTTATGCACACAAGTCTATCTTATGGTTTTATAATAAGAGCATCATCACAACTCAAAACATCACCACAAGGCCTCACAACCTCCACCAATTTCACTACCACCTCTAAATTAATTACATCACACATGCAAGACACACACACAAGGTGCATTTTTTTCTCACAAGTTAAGTCATTTATATATTTTCAAATTTCCAACCATATTACTTATTAGGCCCATTCATTTTTTGTTTAACAATAACCACATTATCCACCCTTCCCATTTTAGTTCAATAGATCATTAGTAATTCAAACCCATATCATTTTAGTTTTATCTTTAACATTTAATTCCATATCCATTGGGAAATTAGAACAACACAAAACAATACAAAACAACACAAAACAACACAAAACAACAAAAAACAACAAAAAACAACACAAAACAACACAAAAAAAACACAAAACAACACAAAAAAACACAAAACAACACAAAACAACACAAAACAACACAGAACAACACAAAACAACAAAAAACAACAAAAAACAACAAAAAACAACAAAAAACAACAAAAAACAACAAAAAACAACACAAAACAACACAAAACAACACAAAACAACACAAAACAACACAACCCATCGTTTTAACATCAACAATCCCCACACCACAACTAAAACATTTCAAAACCACACCACATCATAACCATCACATATTTCAACCAATTCACATCTCGACCACCCTATATCACAACCACCAGACATCATAACCACCAAAAATCATAGCCAACATACACCACAACTTTATTTTTAACAAAAGGATTTCATTATATTTATTTCAATATTTTTAAGGCTATTCTCACACATATTGGAGATTCCATGGGAAACCAATTTATTGTCCAAACATATGCTCTTAACCATTTTCATATGTGGTGATTAAAATAAAAAAGAACAACATGGTTCACCAATTCAATAGACACATTAACATAAAAAATCCCAAAATAATCCAAAACTAGAGAGAATAGCAAGCATGCTTGAACATATGGGAAAGAACCTAAAAACATTTAAACCTAATATGATTTCTTCCCTTCCCCCTTAAATTTCAATTAAACAAATTTATTATCTATATTAAGTCATAAAGTACCATTTACCCAAAGGAAAAAAAATAATGATATCCTTATATGTACAAATAAAAAGTAGAAATGAAAGATCCCCTACCTTAAATAGAACTTTACAATTTTCTGCACAAGGTTGGAATAAGAGGAAGACGACCGACAAACACCAAAATGAAAGGAAACACCTTGATCAAACTATAACACAATGACCCACATAATTAACTTACCAAAGTATCATAAAAAAGTTTTTTCCTCATCACCAACCCTCTATGGAAGAATAATGAGAATAAAATAGGGAACTGAAGGGAGTAAAACTCACCTTGAATCGCCAAGAATTGATATCCTGAGGCTGAGGTTAGAAGATGATGAAAAGGGGTTGAAATACCTCATAGGGATGCACTTAGATCACATAATTACTGAGATAAAAAGTGAAAGATCACTGGAATTTAAGAGGTTTTTGGAATTTATAGGCTAACTAGAAAATAAAAGACTATGACGAAACATGGTTTACTATGACACAAAACTACTAACACAAGACAAGATTATGATGCAAGGTAAGTGGCAACACTACAATTAGGATGGTCAAAGTCGCATATGAGAAACATGGATAGGTCCACACCATAGATCCAATAAACTAGGAAAATGACTATGACGCATGGAAAGCGACCACACTCCTACATTCAATATCTAAAAGGAAGGCTACAACCCAACCCATCTCCACAACACAACCACCCCAAAAAAGATAGAACCACAACAATCCCTCCACAAGGAATCCATATAGTAGCCAATATATCCACTCCATAACTATACTAAAAATAGTATAACTACAAAAACTCCACCCCCAATTCCCTACCCCACAACCAACCCTATATGTCACATGCACCTGATTTATAGAACAATATAAGATTCCATGCCACATAATCCTTCCCAGATTAAATATCATCTACAACTCCATATTCCACTTACAAACTACCTCAAAACTTCCCCAAGATACTTATATCACCATAATTATCACAAAGTAATGGGATATAAAGTCTAAACCATTACATTATAGACCTCTCAAATGATTATCATCCTCAAGAATCAAAATCAAACATGAAAGATGGGAAAACACCAGGGGGGTTAAATGACCACTCCATGAGATACCTCTCAGAGATCTCATTACAATCTAAATACTACCACCATCTCACACTAGATATAAGACACATCACTCCCACACAACCTTGCAAAAATCCTTTTCAACCTCCACACAACCCAAGATAACAACCACCTCAACCACCACACAACACTTCCCCAAGCACACAATTCAAGTAAATCCACATTACATATCAAGATATTATCTTCTTTGGGTGGAATTGACTCACCAAAATGGTTTTAAATTGTGTTGTAATATAATATGTCTTGATTAGGAAGGGATTTTACCCTCTTATTACACTTGAATATTTAACACACATCACTAGAAAAGGAAAAGGAAAATCTCATAAACTAATAAGATTCAAGCATCACATAATCAAATTAAAAAGAACAAGGAAAAACTCAAAACAACTTGGGGTAAAGGGTACACATCTATATCTCACAGTCCCAATTAATCTCCTCAAATCCACTATACATCTAGAGAACACAAACCATGGTAATGGTTTGTCCACACATCACCTTCTCCTGATGATTATAGATCTCTTTTTGTCACTCCATGAATGTCTCATCATCCTTGATATCTAACTATCCCTAGTAAATGGTGTGATATTCATCATAAATACATATATAGAGTTAAGATACATGGAAGTTGATGTGGATACTTTTTATCCATGATGGAATCTTCAATTGATATGCCATTGTTCCAACACACTCCCACACCTTTAAGGGACCCAAAAATCAAGGAGAAAGATTAACTCCCTACCAAACCTCAACTGATCATGATGTAGATAAAACTTTAAGAACACGTGGTCCCCATATTTGAAATGTAAAGGTCTCCTCCTATGATTTTCATAAGATTTATACTGTTCCTGAACCACCTTCATCCTCTCATGAACTACCAAAAACTTCTCCATCATGCTCTACACCACATCATAACCGAGAACTAATATCTCTATAACCTCGATCCAATAAAATGGAGAAAAACATGGCCTCTGGTGTAATTCCTCAAATGGGGCCATGATAATGGATGAATGGTAGTTGTTTTTGTAAGAAATAAAAACCAAAGTAAAGTGATTTTATCAAGATTTTTCAAAATCAAAGATGCATTCTCGCAACATTTCCTACAGAATCTAGATGGTCCACACCATCTATCTATCTATCTGAGGGTAGAAAGTATTGTTGAGGCATAAGTGAGTCTGATAATCATGCAAAAATCCTCCCTATATTCATAAGGTAAAATGATAATCTCAACCTGATATAATATACCTCATAAATTTATGTAGCTTCATAACCTCATACAAATACCTCCTTTCCAAAACATATATATCACCTGAATCCTTGATCACTAAGAAGTGAGCCGAATTCTTCAAGCAATCTATTATTACCCAGATAACATCACATCCTCCCTAATATCAGGGTAATCTTATGATGAAATCAATCAGATATAATTCTACTTCCATTCAAAAACAACCATGTGTTGCAACAAACCAAATGGGAAACCATGTTATTACATTACTTGTTGGAAGACCAGACATCAAGACATAAACTATGACACTACCCATCTTATCCTGAGAAACCAAAGATTCATCCTCATTCCATGATACATCTTAGTTACTCCTATGTGTACTCATAAAGGCGATCCATGAAACTCATGAATGAATCCTTCACACATCACCAATGGGACATATAGCCTCCCCTGAAACAACATCTAGTTATGACCATCCTCCAACCATCTCACTGGGGAATTACTCTGGCCAACAAAATCATGCATAACCTATACCTCTAAGTTCTCCCACTGAGACTCTTACACCATCTACATTAGAGAAGGTTTCACTATCATCTGAAAGAAAAAATCTTCACCATCAACCAATATTTCTTCTAGATTCATGTATTCAAACTCCTGTATTTACCTCCAAGAATATCCAAAATATGAAAAAATATCCTTTAATAAAATTCTATTTAGTGAATCATCCACAACATTCCCATTTCTTGAGGTGTATGATATCTAAAAGTCATAGTTCTGATGAAAATCCATCCACCTATGTTTTCACAGATTCAAGTCATGTTGAGAAAAGATATACCTCAAGCTCTTGTGATTGGTGAAGATCAAAAAGTGTTCCCTAATGAGGTAATGTTGTAATAACTTCAGTGCAAACAATGCTGCTTCTAGCTCTAGATCATGGGTGGAACAGTTACACTCATGGGGATGTATCTACCTAGACCCATAATAGATCACTTCCTTCTACTTCATCAAGATACATCCTAATCCAAAATTGGAAGCATCACATGAAGCCTCAAATATTAACCCTTCCTCTAAAAAATAAATCACCAAAGCATTGATCAATATCCCCTTTAGATAGTAAAATGCTTCCTAAAACTAATTAGTCCATATAAAATATTAGTTTTTCTTAGTCAAATATGTCAACATGGCCATAATCCATGAGAAATCAGATATAAAACTCTAGTAATATCCCACAAGATCGAGAAAACTATGAAACACTACCACATTCTTAGGTGTTTCCTAAGAAAAAACTACCTTGATATTCATCGGGTCCATAGAAAAATCTTGTTGGGACACTTTATTCATAAGGAAATACACCTCCCAAGTATAAAACTTTTAGTTCAATAACTTTCTATAGAAATATTGGTGTCGAAGGACCTATAAGAAAGATCTTAGATGTTTGGTATGATCCTCCTCTGACTTTGATATGATCAATATTTCATTGATGAAAATTACTACAAACTAGTCTAGGAACTCACTAAACATAGAGTTTATGAGAACCATGAAAATAACTGGTGTGTTCATGACCCAAAATGACATGAACATGAAATCAAAGTTCCCACGCTTTCACTAGAAGGCAACCTTAGGGATATCTCCCCCCTTTACCCTAAACTGATGATATCCAAAATATAGATCAATATTAGATAACTAACTATATCCTCTCAACTGGTCGAAAAGATCATCAATCCTTGGAAGTGGGAAGAAATTCTTGATCGTCACTTGGTTTAACCTTTAGTAGTCTACACACAACCTTGGACTAACATCTTACTTATTGAAGAATAACACTAGAGCACCCCATGATGATACATTGTGCTAGATGAAACTTTTGTGTATTTAGTCATCTATCTAAATCCTCAAATCCCACAACTCAAAGGTTTCTATTCGATAAGAAGCCATTAAAATCAGAGAAGATCATAGTTTTAAGTCTATCCCGAACTTGATATCACATCAAGGGGGTAGTGTCACAACATCCTTGGGGAAAAAATCCCCAAACTCCTTGATGACTTTGTGACCCTCCACTAACCTAGAACCTACTTATTTCACTGAAAAAATTTCCATCAATGAAATAAAGGGATCTACACATCCACTTCCCATCCAACAACACCATTCTTTGATAAAAGTTGCACACTGACCATCCAAATACAAGAATATAAACTTACTATAGAATTAATTGATAACTGAAAAAAAAATACACTCAATCAATGACAAGGATGAAATCATATGAATACATCTATAGAAAAAGAAATTCCCGTATGAATGATGTTTCCCCATCATCAATTCACACCCCAACACACATCAAACAAGCTGGTCTGGCCTCTGACTAGAATAATCAATACCAGTAGAATGATAAGACTCTCTATATCTAGTATCAAAGTATGAACTAAATTTAGTGAAACAAAGGAGTGTGATGATATTGAATAAAAAAACATAAAAAGGGTAGATGTTAAACTGATCGTACCTTTGATGATCTCTATCCCCTCAAGTACTGGAACCTCCATAGCATTGAACTGTCTACACCTAGGTGAATTTTATCACTTTTAACAACCACCTACATATCCATGATCAAGTTGGGGTCCCTAAAGATAGGGAATATCCTAAGGTCATCCCCTGAAATCCCCATATCTTCTTAATAGAGCATAGGAAAACTTTACCTATTATTAAAATGGAATTGCTGGTGGCTGCTATTGAGGTTGATACTGAACATTACCACCACCACCCTACTGAGATCCAATAACCACCAGGCCCTTATTCTTATAATAACCATGGATTACATAGACATAGAACACTAGTATAAATCCACCAAAAAAGGTTCACAGGCTACTAGATCCAAAAGGATGAAAAAAAGCTACTGGGGTCGAATCCTCATTGGTTGAAACCTCAAAGTCCCTAGCACCTAAGATCTAATACTAAAAACTAAAATCATCAAGGAAAATTTCTCATCCCCCTCTCATGGTAATGGTAACCCTACTCATGATTTCATAGTCTCAATCACCTAAACCTTTTTTATACCTCCAAATACATTGGTAATGTAAAAGGAGTAACAGAATGCTGGATGGAAGGGAAGAGTTACTTCTCAAGACATTGTGTATAAGACTATTAATTAGGGAAAATATTGGGGTGAAATATATAAGATACTTGAGCTTGATTCCAAGAACTCACATAGACATAATCCCCTACTGGAGAGAAACCATCTCCTACCACTTTACTGCCTTCATGGTCGATGATAGGAGCTCTACTCAGAGTTGTTTCTGAATGTATTCCCAAGAAATGTCAACCTCCTTTATCTCCCAAAGGTACAACACCCACCATTGATGTGTTATACCTCTCATATGACTAACTGTTAGCCAGACCCAATACATGGCCTAGGACCAGATCATACTAAAGGTGATCTTAAGCTCCTACAACCATAAATCTATCTTTATACAATATATGATTCCATCAAACTTCATCAAAGATTTCCATTGAAAGGTATATAATTTCCTCTTACACTTATCATCATCCTCGGTTAGATCAACCCTCTAACGATCAACTGGGTCAGCCTGATGACCCTCAAAAACCTGAAACACATACATATGATGTCTAAGATCCCAAACTGAAATAGAAAACAAATGTTCTCTAAGCTCAATAACATGGAATTTTATTATGGATTATTAAATTAATTCATTTGAAATCCCCAAGATCACACAATTCAGATAAAAACATAAACAATCATGATGCGTGAACTTCTCCTTAGTCTCCACTTTTCAAGAAGAAGTACCTCACCTAGTCTCTTGGTAAGCTCAAAGTCCTTTAATCAGATCATGGGGGCCCTAAAATCTTATGTTGTATCCAGTCTCCCCAGCCTATGTCATGTACCAAGATTAACTTAAACAATTTCCCCACCAACCCATGTAATCCTCCCTGGGTATAACTCAAAATTCCATATTATATCTCAACCCAACCCTTTGATACCACCCTATCATGACCCCCTTCAAAGGTTCCCCTCCCGAACAGATGATGAATGAAGAGAGATAATGACCCTCGAGCCCCAACTTCAGTAGGCCCTAGGAGAAACCAAAACCATATGAAGTAAAGAATAAAAATATTACCCCAACATGCACGTGTAAAGTAAAAAAAAGATTCTTTAAAATAATTACCAAATGTAAACCTAAGGCCATGACTCAGAAGCAACTAAAAATTCTAGGATAGTAATGTACAACATGGTCCCCATAGTCCTCTAGGAAACCAGAAAAATAGTTTTTATATATGTGGTTTAATCATAACATGTATACTTAGTAGGATCATACCCATAGTCTCTTGTTCACATGTGAGAAGATCATACTATTTCACTAGTGGATAAATAACAGAACCAACAATACCTAAATAAGTTAACCAACTGAACCCATCATCACTATGGAACGTTCACCAAACAACACATCTATGTAGTAATATTATATGAATCATATCAACAAAGGGTACCCTATGTCGCTTTCCCACTAATTTTATGCTCTCATGCTCTAATGTTGTATGTCCTAGTGATCCTACATGTTTCATAGAATCCTACTCAAAGACATCTGGGAAACCACACTGTACTAAGAACCCCACATGAAATTGGTCATCACATCCCACCTAAAGACATCTGGGCATCCTCATCACATCCAAATACTCCCATAACCATAGCCATATAACTAGGATAGTAAGGTATTGTGAAAATGATGGATATCAACCTCGTGAATTCCTACTACCATACATGATCACCACTATGAACCTCATCATCAATATCATAAAACCAAACCATAAGTGAGCTATGTTTGGAAGCCATTACAGACCATTCATAAGAACCTCATCTAGAATAGAGAGTGGGGAAGAGTGGGTATCCAACCATCCTTCATCTCCATTTTGGATGTTGTGGAAAATACCCCCAAAACATTTGGGTTTTGGAACATGGTAATCGATGTGGGTGTAGTACGTATAGAAATCATAATGAAAATATAAAATATAATAGTTTCACAAAAATCCCATCCTATGGGTTTATAAAAAGAGAACCATCATAACTTAAAACATCATCATAAGGCTTCCGAACCTTTACCACTTTCACTGCACCTATAAATTCATTACACCTTACAAGAATGCCACAACCATGATCCATATTCCATCTTTTATTTTAAGTTAATCCAATTCCATATTTTTTAATTTCCAACCATCTTCCTTACTAGGCCCATTCATTTTCTATTTAACAATAACCATGTTAACCACACTTCTAATTTTAGTTCAAGAGTTCATTAGTCATTCCAACCCATTTCATTTTAGTTTCATCATTAATATTTCATTCTATATTGAACGGGAAACTAGCACAACACAACACAACACAACACAACACAACACAACACAACACAACACAACACAACACAACACAACACAACACAACACAACACAACACAACACAACACAACACAACACAACACAACACAACACAACACAACACAACACAACACAACACAACACAACACAACACAACACAACACAACACAACACAACACAACACAACACAACACAACACAACACAACACAACACAACACAACACAACACAACACAACACAACACAACACAACACAACACAACACAACACAACACAACACAACACAACACAACACAACACAACACAACACAACACAACACAACACAACACAACACAACACAACACAACACAACACAACACAACACAACACAACACAACACAACACAACACAACACAACACAACACAACACAACACAACACAACACAACACAACACAACACAACACAACACAACACAACACAACACAACACAACACAACACAACACAACACAACACAACACAACACAACACAACACAACACAACGCAACGCAACGCAACACAACGCAACGCAACACAACGCAACACAACGCAACACAACGCAACACAACACAACACAACGCAACACAACACAACACAACACAACACAACACAACACAACACAACACAACACAACACAACACAACACAACACAACACAACACAACACAACACAACACAACACAACACAACACAACACAACACAACACAACACAACACAACACAACACAACACAACACAACACAACACAACACAACACAACACAACACAACACAACACAACACAACACAACACAACACAACACAACACAACACAACACAACACAACACAACACAACACAACACAACACAACACAACACAACACAACACAACCCAACACAACACAACACAACCCAACGCAACACAACACAACACAACACAACCCAACCCAACACAACCCAACACAACCCAACACAACCCAACACAACGCAACACAACACAACACAACACAACACAACACAACACAACACAACCCAACACAACACAACACAACCCAACACAACACAACACAACACAACACAACACAACACAACACAACACAACACAACACAACACAACGCAACGCAACGCAACGCAACGCAACACAACACAACACAACCCAACACAACCCAACACAACACAACACAACACAACCCAACACAACCCAACACAACACAACACAACACAACACAACACAACACAACACAACCCAACACAACACAACGCAACGCAACGCAACGCAACACAACACAACACAACCCAACACAACCCAACACAACACAACACAACACAACCCAACACAACCCAACACAACACAACACAACACAACACAACACAACACAACACAACACAACACAACACAACGCAACGCAACGCAACGCAACCCAACGCAACACAACACAACACAACACAACACAACACAACACAACACAACACAACACAACACAACACAACACAACACAACACAACACAACACAACGCAACACAACACAAAACACAACACAACACAACACAACACAACACAACACAACACAACACAACACAACACAACACAACACAACACAACACAACGCAACGCAACACAACGCAACGCAACGCAACCCAACGCAACGCAACGCAACGCAACGCAACGCAACGCAACGCAAGGCAACGCAACACAACACAACGCAACGCAACGCAACGCAAGGCAACACAACACAACACAACACAACACAACACAACACAACACAACACAACACAACACAACACAACACAACACAACACAACACAACACAACACAACACAACACAACACAACACAACACAACACAACACAACACAACACAACACAACACAACACAACACAACACAACACAACACAACACAACACAACACAACACAACACAACACAACACAACACAACACAACACAACACAACACAACACAACACAACACAACACAACACAACACAACACAACACAACACAACACAACACAACACAACACAACACAACACAACACAACACAACACAACACAACACAACACAACACAACACAACACAACACAACACAACACAACACAACACAACACAACACAACACAACACAACACAACACAACACAACACAACACAACACAACACAACACAACACAACACAACACAACACAACACAACACAACACAACACAACACAACACAACACAACACAACACAACACAACACAACACAACACAACACAACACAACCCAACACAACACAACACAACACAACACAACACAACACAACACAACACAACACAACACAACACAACACAACACAACACAACACAACACAACACAACACAACACAACACAACACAACACAACACAACACAACACAACACAACAAAACACAACACAACACAACACAACACAACACAACACAACACAACACAACACAACACAACACAACACAACACAACACAACACAACACAACACAACACAACACAACACAACACAACACAACACAACACAACACAAGACAACACAAGACAACACAACACAAGACAACACAACACAAGACAACACAACACAAGACAACACAACACAACACAACACAACACAACACAACACAACACAACACAACACAACACAACACAACACAACACGACACAACACAACACGACACAACACAACACCACACAACACAACACAACACAACACAACACAACACAACACAACACAACACAACACAACACAACACAACACAACACAACACAACACAACACAACACAACACAACACAACACAACACAACACAACACAACACAACCACCACACATCTCAACCACTGCATATCACAACCACCACACATCACAACCACCACACATCCGAACCACCAAAAATCCTAACCACCACACATCACAACTTTAATTTGAAAAAAATTAATTAATTATATTTTTTTCAATATTTTCTAGGGAATTCTAACAAAAATTGGAAATTCAATGGGAAACAAATTTATTAGCTGAATATACATTCTTATCCATTTTCATATATGGTGATTAAAATCAATAAACACAACAATGTTCAATAATTAAATAGCCACTTTAACATAAAAAATCGCAAGATAATCCAAAACTGGATAGAATAGAAATCATGATCAAACATATTAGAAAAAACCCAAAAATAATTAAACCTCATACAATTTCTTCCCTTACCCTTTAATTTCAATTAAAATAATTTATTATATTCATTAAGTTGGTGTATAACATTTACCCAAAGGAAATAAAATGCATGATATCCCCACATGAACATCTAAAAATGAGAGATGATGGATCCCCTACCTCAAACAAATCTTTCTGATTTATTATGAACTTTTTTAACAAGAGTAAGATGACCGCCAAACACCACAAAGAAAGGAAATACCTTGATCAACCTATAACATAACAACACACATATTTATGTTACCAAATCATAGAAAAACCTAGTTTTCACTTAATCAACAGCCCTCATTGAATTAATAATGGGAAAAAACTGGGAAGAGATGGAAATGGAACTCACCTAGAATAACCAAGGATTGATATCCCAAGGCCAGTGTTGGAATTTAATGAAAAGGGGATAAAATACCACTTAGGGGTTCACCTAGATCACCCATGGACTGAGAAAAAAGGTGGAAGAATGATGGAGTCTAAGGGGGTTTGAGAATTTATAGACTAACTAGAAAATAGATTACCATGGACCAATATGATTTACTATAGTGAAAATGAATTTACACAAGATAGAATTATAGTACAAGGGAAGTGACCATGCCATAATGAGGTAGGTTAAATCCATGTCTGAGAAACATAATGAGTGCCATACCACAAATCCAATAAACTAGTAAAAGGACTATGACCCAAAGAAAGCTAGCATGAAATAGAATTCAACCGCTAAAAGGAAGGATATGTTGAAACAAATATCTAAGGTGAAGCTACTCCAAACAATATTGGACCACAAGAATCCCTCCTTTTGGACTCCATGTTGTAGGACATCTCTCCACACCATAACTATGCCAAAAATTAAAGAACCACCAAAATTCTACCCCCAAGGTCCTAAACCATAGCCAAAATCTCTATGATGTATAAACTTTATTTACGATGAAAAAAAATATTCCATACTACAGAATCCTTCCTAAATGAAATATTAACTAAAACTCCACCATACACTCCCAAACTCCCTCAGAACCTCCCCCGAACACCTCCATCACTAGAATTATCACAAAGTAACGGGTCATAAAGTATGAATTGTTACAATAAACATATTAATTTAACATAATTATAGTTAAAAATAATATTTAGAAAGAGTGTATATGAGAAGGTAATTGAAAAATGTTGTGATGAACTAGGTACATACTTTGATGAATTCTCTCCTCAAAATAGGTTCCTTCAAAATGAAAGATTTAGGCTTCTTTCTTGGAACCAAAAGATACCAAATGTATAATATGAATTTTTGATAGTAAAATATGGTAGGTATTATAGATAGTTATAAAGGAAAATAGTGGTTTGGGATGGGTAGAAGAGAGGTCCTTTTATAGGTGAGTTTTGAGTGGCATTTCTGTAAATTCCCATTCCATAATGTATAAGGTTGTCATTTTAAAAGGAAAGTGGATACAAAGTGGAAAAATAATTTAATTGGGATAATATTTGGTTGATAAATCTCTAATACACACATTTAGAGATATATTCTTATGACATTTAAGTCTTTATAGTTTAGTTTAACCTTTTTACCTCATTTTACTTTTTCTGTGATAACTAAATTTTTACCTTGGTGAGTTATTTTTATGCATAAAAATAAAATTTTCCCCCTTAAATAATTTAAATTTTATGATTATAAAGTTGGGATCCATTTAATCTAATTATATTTCTAAATATGGTAAATTTATCTTGTAAATGACACTGTAAAATATATAAAATTTTTTTTTATAGAAAAATGACTTTTTAACCTTTATGCATTGTTAATATTATTTCATATCAACTAATAATTAAATGAGTGTTAATATATTTTTTAAAAATTGAATAATTACATTATATTTATTATTTAAAAGCGATCAATTTAATTTATTAAGATAAAAATACAAAATAGTTAAAAAAACATTCTTTGAAAAATATCATTCTTTTAACATTAAGTAATTTTAGCCACATCTTATTAATATTATAAACCTTTAATTTTATCAATACATTGGAATTTAGGACTTTATTTTAATTTTATAAATTCATGAAATCATTCTTTAATAATGATAATATATATATAATGCATAAAAAATTAAAATATTTTAATTAAATATATATTTTTTAATATTTATAATATATGAATTATATTATTTTAATTTTTTTACTAAAAACTAATTTTTTTGATATACCTATCTAACAACCATATTTCCAATGACCATATTTCCAATGATTATATATATAAAAGTTAGATTTCATTCATATATACAGCCTTACATATATTCATATAATCATTCATTCTATTCATTTACTTCTCTCTCAACATGTATTTTATATTTACAATGTTTTACCTTCTTTTCATAGTTATAATTGAAGGTATGATCTTCAAATCAACCATGATGACAAGAATTTCATGTTCATGGTCTTTTTATTTACTTGTTTTATTCTTTTTATATATATTTTAATTGTAACGTCCCGAATCCGGGTGCCACACAATGGGTTCCCCGAACCCGATTGGTCACATGACCTCAAGCACATTTCCCCAAATGCCAGAGGTTGTCGACTAGCAGTGAGGGCCTAGGAATGATAGTGGGGAAACTATTCCCTCATTTTTCAAAATGTAGTGGAGAGGAATAAATATAAAAACAAAAAAGTGAAAGCAGTAAACAATATAAACCTGAAATGGAGAACAGAATTGATGTAAAAGATGACCAACAAACATGTATATAATGATGCAACATGTATCTAATCTAAGAAAATAGCCAAAACATGATACACTGCAATCTAATGTAATATAGAATAAGGTACAAAGTATAGAAAAACAAGCAAAAGTAGGGAAATAGGAACTCAGCAGCATCGCAAGCCTAAGCTCGGTCCCATGCTCTCCTACTCCCCTACAACAATCATGTACCCGTGTAGGGACCCTTACCCCTATCAACACTTGCGGAAATATAATATGTTTGGTCCTAAGACATGAACCAAATAGGGTGTGAGAAATAAATCCAAGTAGGCAACCACCAAAGGCCCACACCCAACTGTCAGTGAAAATGTGCAACAATAGTGTGCAATAATGAAATACAATAAACTAGAAAGTACTCAAAAGTAACCATCCCTACAAGTTATATTGCCATTTTAATAATTATTTAACAATTTAAAATTATTGAATTATGAGTTTTCCCGAGACCCAACCCCGGCCGACAATCTCCTATACAGTGCCACAATAGAAATCACAAAAGGATAATAGGTAAAAGATAACAATAGTAATACCAAGCATGTGCTTTAGCTTGGCTGGTACAACCTAAGAAATCACCACAATGAATATTTAAAGTGAACTTTGTCCTAAAACATGCAAGTCCTTAACCTCAGGTAAACAGAATCGAAATCCTTATGTGACTGCACTCAGGCATAATGAATATTTCCCTCAGGCATGGAAGCTACTTCCCTCAGGCATATGAAACGTTTCCCTCAGGCTAAACAAAACCTTGCCCTCAGGCTAAACAAAACACTACCCTCAGGCTAAACAAAACACTACCCTCAGGCATTCCATAGGAAAAGAAAGTAACTGGTCCGAGCCCAATGCATAATCAGGCAATCTATATATGTTTCCTCTCAAGAAAACTAAAAACATTCTATAATCACGGAATACCCACGAGTATCCTGACCAAACGGCTAAACAAGGGAAATGCACCCTCGGGGTGGCCCTGGATCAAAACAGTGATACCAAACAATAGTTTATAATTATAAATTATATTACCTATATAGTTCTAGGTATCTAAACAGTCAAGACCTTAGCCACACGACACCCTGAACATGGGAATGTGGCACAACGGTACACAAAATCAACTCAACAGTTGGAATCAAACACAAGAACAAATATCTTGATCTCCTCTGATCGATATATGTGAAATGTGCCTCTCGAAATGACTAAGAATGACGTAGATCTAAGATAAAATATTACCTTTTCAAACCCAAATAACTTCCCTTAGGGAAAGAATTTGAATGAGAGGTTCAAGAAGAGAGAATATTTCACCCGCACGGTTCAAACGAGATCGACGACGAAGGAATCAGAGTCCTGGTGAGAGATCAGGAGATCCTCCAAGCCTCAACCTCCTCTCATGTAGCTCCAGTGCATTCTATGCCTCCTCTTCCGAATGAGGAGTCTACTGCCTATTTTTAACAAAAAAACATAACTATACGGCGTGTAATCTCAAGTACATGAGGTGTACATTCCATTTTTTTAACTGTTTTACTGGAGGCTTCTTTCCACCGCCTCACTATTCATCTGTCAACTTGATTATACAATGTGTATTACTAAATACACGTCATGTACTATCGTTCCTCTAGAGGCTACTTTAATCGCCTTACTGTTCACCTGCCGACTGATTACACAACGTGTATTACTAAGTACATGGAATGCAGTTAGTTTTTACACCCTTAATCACCAACAATCCTACACGCCCTGTATTCTCATCCCACATGTCCAAAGTACACGGTGTGTGTACAAAAGTACATGGTGTGTACCCATAAATTTAGGATTTTCCCCACATTTCCATTGTTTTCTCAAAAACACATAAGGAAAAAGGAAAAGAAGAAACCCATACCTCAAGAATAAGAACCAGGTTCTTACAAAATCCCCCCCAACCTAAAGCAATTCGTCCTTGAATTTCCCTTCCAAGGATGGTGAAGATAAAGATGAGAATAATTACGGCCACTAAGCATGTACGTCGGTCTCCCGCTCCCAGGTTTCGTCCTGCACTCAGTCATGCTGCCATAGCACCCATACGAGAGGAACTGACCAGCCTCGGAGAACCTTCGTGATCCCGTCAACAATACGAATCAGATGCTCCTCAAAGGATTCATCAACCTGAAGTTTAACATCCCTGGGCTGAAAAACGTGAGATGGGTCTGAGTGATAATGGCACAGCTGAGATACGTGGAAGACGTCATGTATGTCCTGGTACCTCTATGGTAACTACAACCGATAGGCAACCAGCCCGACTCTCTCCATAATCTCAAATGACCCTACATACCTTGGTGAAAGTTTACCCTATCTCCTAATCCGCATGTGTCCCAACCTCGGCGAAACACGCAAGAAAACATGATCCCCGACCACGAACCCCAATGGTCGTCTGTGGCAATCAACATAAGATTTCTGACAAGACTATGCAGTAGCCATCCACTTATGAATCAACTAGACCTACTCCGAAGTCTCCTTCACAAGACATGGTCCCAATAAAGTTGCCTCACCTGCCTCTAACCAGCATAAGGGTGATCGGCATGGCCTACCATATAATGCCTCATAAGGTTCCATCTCAATAGTTGCCTAAAAACTATTATTGTAGGCAAACTTGACCAGCGATATGTGCTTCTCCCAAGAGCCACCAAAGTCAAGGACGCATGCAGACAGCATGTCCTATAGCACCTGTATTGTACACTCTGACTGGCCATTAGTCTGAGGGTGGTAAGATGTTCTCAGAAGCACCTGTGTACCCAGTGCCCTCTAAAAACTCTACCAGAAACAAGACGTAAAACGGGAATCCCTATCTAAAATAATAGAATGAGGGACCACATGAAGATGTAATATCTCTAGGATATACAAATTCCTGAGCTCGTCAACACCAAAGGTCTCATTGATTGGAAAAAAGTGAGCTACCTTCGTAAGTCTGTCCACAACAACCCATACGACATCATTTCCTCGAGGTGACCTTGGAAACCTAGTCATGAATTCCATCACGACATCATCCCATTTCCACTCTAGAATGGGTAAATGTTGTAATAGTCCAACTGGCCTCTGATGTTCCGCCTTCACCAACTGACAGGTGGAACATATCGTAACAATATCAGCTACCTCTCTTTTCATACCTGACCACCAATACCGACGTCTCAAGTCACGGTACATTTTGGTAACTCCAGGATGCACTGCCCAAGTTGATGCATGAAATTCCTATATTAACTCCTCATGTATATCCCCTAGAACCCACACTCGTCCATGGATATGTAGTACCTCATCATCGCCTATCGTCCAACCAGGAGGAGGGTCCTCACTTGCCACCGACTCCCGTAGAACTAGGCCTTCTGAATCTGATAGAAGTCTCATCCTCACTCTATCCAGGAGGGTAGAAGTCACAGCTAAGGATGAAAGATAGGTTCACCCCTGACTATTGTGCACCTCCAAATTCATCTCAGAGAAAAAATCCATAAGCTTCCACTCACCACTAGCCTCCTGCACTACCTCTATCTGAGTCATCCTACTTAGTGCATCAGCTACTACATTACCTTTACCAGGTGTATAGGCAAGCTCAAAGTCGAAAGAATGAAGGTATTCAACCCACCTTCACTGTCTCAAATTCAAGTCATGCTAGGTAAAGATTTACTTAAGACTTTTGTGGTCTGTAAACACCATAAAATGTTCTCCCAAGAGATAATGTATCTAACAGCGTAACGCATGAACAACTGAAGCTAAATCGAGATCATGCGTAGGGTAATTCCTCTCATGTGGCCTCAACTGCTGAGAACTGTACGCAACTACTCGATTGCCCTGCATCAACACTTCTCCTAGCCCAATAACTGATGCATCACAGTAAACTTTATAGATCCTCCCTTGCTCTGGAAGTATCAGGACTAGTGATGATTTCAACCTTCCCTTCAGCTCCTGAAAGGCTTTATCGCAAGCTTTTGACCAAACGAACTTAATACCTTTCTTAGTCAAACCTGTCAACGGCGTTGCTAATAGGGATAATTCTTGTATAAAGCGGCTGCAGTAACCATCCATCCCCACGAAACTTTGTATTTCAAATACATTCTTCGGATGCTCCCAGGAAACTACTGCTATCAATTTCTCCAGGTCTACCGCAACTCCTTCCTCTAAGATTATATGAACCAGGAAGTGAATTTGGTCAATACAAAAGTGGCACTTTGAGATATTAGCATATAACTGATGCTCTCTCAGTGTACTCAGTACAATCTCAAGATGGGTAGCATGGTCATGTCGAGTATGAGAGTGCACCAAGATATCATCCACGAAGACCACCCCAAAAGAATCCAGATATGGGTGGAACACACAATTCATCCGATCCATGAAAACTGTTGGCACACTTGTGAGTCCGAACGACATGACCAAGTACTCGTATAGACCATATCTGCTCTGAAAGGATGTAAGCAGTATGTCCGATGGTCTAACACACAACTGATGATATCTGGATCTCAAATCAATCTTCGAGAACACTTGTGATCCTCAAAGTTGATTAAAAATATCATCAATCCTAAGCAAGGGATATCAGTTCTTAACCGTCAACTGGTTCAGCTTCTGATAATCCACACAAAGTCTAAGGGTACCGTCAGCCTTCTTCACAAACAGGACAGGTGAACCCCAAGGAGAAGTACTTGGTTGGATGAAACCCTTTTCCTGCAACTCCTCTAACTGCCTCTTGAGCTCCTGTAATTCTGGCATAGCCATCCTATAAGGAGGAATAGACACTGGTGCCGCTCCTGGAACAATATTAATAGAGAAACCCACCTCTCTCTCTAGAGGTAGACCTAAAAAGTCGTCCGAGAAGACATCCCTGAAACAATTTACCACTGGAGAGAAATCCTTCTGATAAGTTCCCCAGTCATCCAAATATAAACTCCCAATCTGGGATGTCACTCCACCTCGCCCACGATGCTCGGGTCCATATTGACTCACCTGTACCTCCCATTCGCCCTTGTATAGAAACTCTCCACCCTCTGGTGACGTGAAAGTCACCCTGCGATGATAGCAATCTATAAAGGCTTGAAAGGGTACCAACCAGTCCATACTGAGAATGACATCATAGTCTGTCATCTCTAAGACATAGAGGTCCCATAGAAATTGACACCCACAAACCTCTATGGGGCACTCCTTGCACTGACATACACCTGTCGTTCTAATTCCCAATGGAGTGTCTAGCGTCATGATATCCGAAGAAGAAGAAAAACAGAGCCCAATTCTCTCCACAATGGGCATAAATATAAATCTATGTGTAGGACCAGTATCGAAAAGTACTAAAGATAAAATAGAAGCAACTAAAATTGTACCTCTGAAAATGGAAGGTCTAGGATCCTGCTCCTGTTGGGTATGTTGCACTGCATATGTCTGCCCAGTGTCACGGACCTACGACACAACTTGGCTACCCTGAGCCGACCCACCCTACTATCTCTGAGATACTGGTGTCTATCTACTACAACCATGACCACCACCTCGGCCTGAACATCCTGACGTATTCCAATTCCCTGATTGGTAAGAAGCTGTTGGCCCTACTCCTGCACATGGAGTATACATAGAACCCCTCTCACTAGTCACTAGGGGAAACACCCTACAAAAATGCTGAAGATGACCCATATTGCCGCAAGCTCAACACTCCACTGGGTTCCGTGGACACTGAGGTCTCTTGTGCCCCTCTTTACCACACTTGTATCACATCACCTGCCACATGAATAATTATTCTGGATAGTACTACCACCATGAGAGAAATCCATATGCCTCTTCCTCTTGCCAATAGAAATAGTACCAAAGACCGGTGTTGAACTGCCCTGGTCCACAACACTAGCTTCCCACAGGTTCCACTCAGTAATCAACACCTGGTTCACAATAGAATGCACTTTGGTCAACCTGAAAATGTTCACCAGCATGCGGATGTCATACTGAAGACCATCCTCGAAGCATCTAGCCCTCAACGTATCATCACCCACCAGAACAGGGGAAAAACACTATAGCTCGGTAAAGCGGGATGAATAGTCCATCACTGACATGGCGCCCTGCTGCAGATTCATGAACTCTTGAGCTCGATCTTAGATTAATGTCTTCAGAAAGAAAAGTCATAGAAGACTACCTGAAAATCTTCCCACACCATGTCTCAATGATGCTTAGTCTGTGTGGTAACATCCCACCCTCTCTTGGCGGAATCACGCAGCATGTAAGTAAGAGAGATTGAATCTCCTCCCAGGAGGCGTCTCCAGATGCTCGAAGATCATCTGCATGAAACCCAACCATGATTCCACATCATGTGGTCCTCCATCCCCTAAAAATGTAGGCGGATGCTGCTGCTGGAATATATGTGTCATCACTTCCATAGATGTGGCAACCGACAGTGCTCCCTGGAAGGTCTGCATAAACTGTATGAAGCCTTCACGAAACTGTGCATCTACACCTGCGTTCGGTGTAATGGCTGGAACCACATCTGGAACTGTTAGAGGATCCATCGGTAGCCCATGGACTACAATCTTTGGAGTATAATCGTCACCACTATCCTAGAGAACAACTCATGGTCTTCTCTACGACATGACTCTACAAGGTCAAACACACGCCTTAGATCAAGATCATCAAGGACTAAAAACTGGAAACGTAAGAAGGGAACATGAGAAAGAAAACATCCAAATTTTACAAAACAAGACTACACAACATGTATAATAACTACACGATTTTTTCCCTTAATTCATTCACATGGGAATGTACTTCTTCCAGAACTGGTCGTGTAACATCCCACACACAGGGTGTGTTTTCCTTACACCCTGTGTGAACTTGAATTTCTTTCCCTACCTGATTCCTTCTACACAGTTAAGCCACACAGCTCCCCTTAGAACAAGGTTACACAGTGTGTTACACCTGCACATGGCGTGTACACCACCCTATTCCCCAGCCACACGGCCAAGTCCACACGGTCTCTCATCGATCAAGACTACACGGCTTGTCCCCTAGGTACATGATGTGTACTAGATGGGATTTACCGACCCGTGTTGTTCGAGACATGGACGGATACATGGCTCACACTACACGACATGTTTTAGAAGGACATGGCATGTACTTTAGAAGATAACACTGACCCATGTTGTTAGCTACATGGCCGGATCCCAATATTACACTACACGGCGTGTGCGGAATTGACATGGTGTCTATAAACTAACATTTCTCTATATGTGTTGTTAGTCACATGGGTAGACACATGGTCAACCCTACACGGCGTGTACAACTGGTACACGACGTGCGTGCCCAATAACTTCCCTATCCCGAGTCTCTTCCCACACGTCCTATGACACAGTTAGAGACCACACGACATGTACTTAATTTTTTTTCATTTCTTCCCGAACAGAAGAGTACACGATGTGTAGTTAAAATTACACGACATGTATTCTAGGTTTTTCCAGACATTATGCCTCAGAAACTACTCCAAAGTCCAGAAAAACAATGAAACAAACACCAAAGTGCCAAATTCTGATCCGTGAGGGACCATACTCTCCGCAAACCAAAGCTTGGTATCTTATACATGTTATAACAAAGTAAACAAGTCAATGATCCACCAAATTACGGTTGATGAGGGACCATACTCCTCAAGAACCAAAGTTTGGCATTCATTCACAAAAACTTACATAACAATACCCTATCAAATAACAGGTATTTTATCAAGGAATCTATCACGACAACATTAATTTTCTAGCACAACATCTACCACAACAACATGCAATTTCTAATGCACCTACATGGCATGGAAACTATGCATGACATGTGATTCTAACATGTGCCTAAATGATGCATGTGATGGCATACCCTCATCTCATCGGGTTGCAACTAAATAGAACCCAAGTATAAAATATAAACAGCACACCAGAAGTGCATCACCCAACGGTGAAAATCAAATCAAATATAAAATTACAAAACCAAAAAAAATTGCAATTAAATGAGGTAGATTAGATTTTCCTTGTACAAGGGTTAGCTATTCCCAGGAATAACTTATTACTAAGTACCAATTCTGTCCTATCTATATCTATAGGCTCCAAACAACAAGTCAAAGAAAATAAATCCTCTGATACCACTTTGTAACGTCCCGAATCTGGGTTCCACACAACGGGTGCCCCGAACCTAGTTGGTCACACGACCTCAAGCGCATTTCCCCAAACGGTAAAGGCTGCCGACTAACAGTGAGGGCCTAGGACTGATAGTGGGGAAACTATGAACTTATTTTTCAAAGTGTAGCACAATGGAATAAATATAAAAACACAAAAGTGGAAGTAGTAAACAATATAAACCTAAAATGGACAATGGAACTGAAGTAAAAGATGATAAAAAATCATGTATATAATGATGAAACATGTCTCTAATCTAAGAAAGAAACCAAAAAAGGATACACTACAATCTAATTTAATACATCACAAGGTACAAAGTATAGAAAAAAAGAGAAAGTAGGAAAACATGAACACAACAACATCACAAGCCTAAGATCGGTTCCATGCTCTCCTACTCCCCTACAACAATAATATACCTGTGTAGGGACCCTTTCCCTTATCAACACCTGCAAAAATATAATCTGTTTGAACCCAAGACATTACCCAAATAGGGTGTGAGAAATAAATCCCAGTAGGCAACCACCAAAGGCCCGTGCCCAACGGTCAGTGAAAATGTGAAACAACAGTGTGCAATAATGAAATGTAGTAAACTAGGAAGTACTCAAAAGTAACAATCCCTACCAGTTATATTTCCATTTTAATAATTATTTAAAAATTCAAAATAATTAAATTATGGGTTTTCCTGAGACTCAGCCTCGGCCGACAATCTCCTATACAATTCCACAACAAAAATCACAATGGGATATTTAACAGGTAAAAGATAACAATAGTAATACCAAGCCTATTATTTAACTTGGCAGGTACAACCTAAGAAATCACCACAGTGAATATTTAAAGTAAACTTTGTCCTTAGACATGCAAGTCCTTACCCTCAGGTAAATAAAATCGAAACCCTCAGGTGACTGCCCTCAAACATAACGAATATTTCCCTCAGGCACGGAAGCTACTGCCCTTAGGAATATAAAACGTTGCCCTCAGGCTAAACAAAACCTTACCCTCAGGCTAAACAAAACACTGCCCTCAGGATAAACAAAACAGTGCCCTCAGGAATTCCATAGGAAAATCAAGTAACCGGGCCAAGCCTAATTCATAAGCAAGCAATATATATATATTTACTTTCAAGAAAATTCAAAACATTCTATAATCACGACATACCCATGGGTATCCTGGCCAAACGGCTAAACAAGGGAAACACACCCTCGGGGTGGCCCTAGATCAAAGAAGCGATCCCAAACAACAGTTTATACTTATTCATTAGATTACCTATGCAGTTCTAGGTATCTAAATAGTGAAGGCCTCAGCCACACGACACACCGAACATGGGTGCGTGGCACAACAGTACACAAAATCAACTCAACAGTTGGAATCAAACACAAGACCACCTACCTCGATCTCCTCTGGTCGATATACGTGAAAGAAGCCTCCCTAAATGACTAATAATGACTTAGATCTAAGATAAAATATTACCCGTTCAAACCCAAATAACTTACCTTAGGGAAAGAATTGGAAGTATGGGTTCAAAAAGAGAGAAGATCTCACCTGCACGGTTCAAATGAGATCGACGACGGAGAAATCAGAGTCCCGGTGAGCGATCGGGATCTCCTCCAAGCCTCAACCTCCTCTCCCACGGCTCCTGTGTATTCTATGACTCCTCTGCCGAATGAGGAGGCTACTGAATGTTTTTTTAAAAAAACATAACTACACGATGTGTACTCTCATGTACACAGCGTGTACTTTCCATTTTTTAACTATTCCACTGACAGACTCTTTCCACCGCCTCACTATTCATCTGTCGACTTGATTACACAGAATGTATTACTAAATACATGGTGTGTACTATCGTTCCTATGGAAACTACTTTCACCGCCTCACTATTCACCTACCGACTGATTACCCGGCGTGTATTACTAAGTACACAGTGTGTAGTTAGTTTTGAAACCCTTAATCGCCGACAAGCCTACACGCCCTGTATTCTCATCCCACATGGACAAAGTACACGACGTGTACCCATAAATTTGAGATTTTTCTCACACCCCCTTGTTTTCTCAAAAACACATAAGGAAAAAGGAAAAGAAGAAACTTGTACCTCAAGAATAAGAACTGGGTTCTTAAATTAATGATGTTTCACATTATATTCTCATAATGTACTAATTTTTTTGTTGTACTAAAATATTTTATCACAATAAAATGGATCACTATTCATTTTAGTTCAATGTTATGTTATAAATAATATATTCAACAAAGTATTTATTTAAATGTAAATTCATACTAAAATCTCATGGTGTTACACATGCCACCTCTCATAAAACATAATGGGGGACCCACAACTGACTAAAGTATATGTGTTGGACAAGGGAGTACTAAACCACAATGAAGGATATTTACCTCATTGAGAAGTGCATGTCAGATGAGGGATTACCTAACTCCATGAATAAAGGAATTTCTCCTCATGTATGTGAAGGACTTCCAGACTCTATTAGTTGTGATATTTCTGAGAAGGATCAATGTTTCACTGAGAGGGGTATGGGTGAATCAGTGATATATTTTTCTTTTAAGTTTCCTTTATTTTGGAAAAACCTTCACCTCCTATTAAAGAGTTGTTACCTTGCTGAAAAAAATCCAAACACACATCCAAAAGAGCATAAAAACTGACAAGTTTCACTACTCAACAAGAGTAGCTATGTCCTTGGTATGGTTTGGAAACAATCCAATACCAAACAATCCACTGAAAAAAAAATACTTTTGTGTGGATACAATGAGTAGGATATTCCCATACACTCATGAATCACTATGTTTTGTACAAAAAATCATGTGCTTCAAGTAGAATGAAATGATGTAATATAATTTTTGTAAAAAGTTAAAAAAACTTTCACTAGATTCTTCAAAACATATTACTATTCTTCCTTATTAACTTTCATAAATATAAACTTCATAAAAAATTCTTCACCTTACTCCACAGTAGTAGGTAAGAACTTCCTAGACTTCATAATAATATTCGGTCTTATTTCCCATTCCGATCTACCCAATTTGATTGCTCGGTCTGATAATAACTCTGATAGAATACCACTGAAACAATTATGAATTGCTTCTACTTCAGTCTACAAATCCCAGTCTGATTACTTAGTCCAATTCAAAAACTATGAATATGATCTTCCATCTTCTCATTTCTTTCTAAAAAACTTTATCAAGAATTCATGATCTAAAAAATGATTCTCTCTAAAAATTCATGGCTATACCTTCTATCTTGAATAGTATATATGTTCCATGAAGTAAAAATTACTTTCACTATTTATAGGCAACCCAAAAGTGGTTTAGGTGAGATTCTAAAAAACTTTCATGATCAAAAAAATTTCCTAAAACATTAATTCCCCTTGGATTTTGGGTGCATTTTGAGTTCTTTAGCGCTTATCAACTCTTATCATTTATCTCAAAACTTCTCAAATCTTCTCACAACTTCAGCTCACTTAAAACTTTGTTTATAATCTTTATCCCCATCAATTTTCTCATTTTGATGAAGAAATATGTTCAGTTGTAGGTTATTCATTAAATTGATCTGCACTAATTGATAAAAGGAAACATATGAAAAACACATGTCTTATCGTTACGATGCTCTATACCAACTGATAGAGACAAAAAATCATCAAACAAAACACTTCTACTCAACTCTTAAAACTTCATTCTCACCATGACAAAACTTTTGAGACTTATTGAAACATTCCCTCTTTTCTTATTTTTCTTCAAACTAATGATCCTGCATTCGATGATGTTTATTGGTGTTAGCCAACATTAGATGGATTAATCTTATATTCACTCTAATAACTAGTTTAAGCACTAGTTTGATGACTCTTGACCCAATTGAAATCAAATTAGAGTTATTTTTTTCTCTTGACTTGCTTTTTAAGGAAAACTGCCAACAATTCATGTTGATTAAAATGGTTGACCGCATTGTTGATTGATCTATGAGTTTAGTCTTCACATCGGTCTAATTTGTTTCTTAATTAATTGGTTCCAAAAACTCCTAATGAGAAAAATTCCACCTATGATTCTTTTTATAGATTTCATAGATTCTAATGGTCGGTGTCAATGTAACTCCGATAATCAGTGGTATACCATGTCTGATGAACCAATGTCAGAAAATTCAACTTCATCAACTTCTTTTCTTATCTTATTATGATTCACAAAACTTATTTTTTCTAAAGATTTATATCTCATGGATTTTGGTCTGACTAAAAACCAACATCTTCATAACTTCATGTGCTGAACAAAACAACCCAACCTCCATACAATTCTATGGACGATGATTGTCACACTGATGAACTAATACTGGAAAGTTTTGTCTTCAAAAAATTTCTTATTATACAAACTTCATCTTTTAATAATGAATTAATCATGACTTTAAATATGTTTAAGATCAGATTTAGCATTTTCTGAGTTATATTGGTGACTATCATAACTTCCCATCCTTCCAACAACTTCTTTCTTTCCAATATGAACCTCAAAAATGATTTACAACACTTATTCTTAACCTTTCCTTCATAAGGCTTACATCATAAGTTTTACAGATTAAGTATTATTTATAATAACTACAAGATTATAAAAGAATCATTGAATTTTTATCAAATCCATAAAGAATATGATTCTCTTCCTCATTATGATCAAAACTTCATTCTGGACCCAAAGTGAGTCCGATGAACTTTTTCTTCCTAATTTTTTCTCCAACTGATTGAATTTCCTAATAATTTGAATCCAAACTTATAAAAATTACGGTGAGTCCAATTATTATATTTTTTAAAGTGAGTTGATTTCTTTTTTTATCTTCTTTGACAACAAAATACAACCCCAAACATCTTTCATCTTCAAAAAACAACTTCTTGCCAACTTGGTCCCAATAATCTACCCCTTTGGATTTTATTATCAAACAAGTTTCATAAATCACCGAAATTTATAACCTCAAGAAATTTATTATTTATCAAAAATTATATGCCTATGTGAGCTAACTCATTTTAGAAAAGAATAATTATTGATAGAAAAACCATCCTTCCCAAAAGTAGTGATCACGAAAGAATATTCAACTTTTCTTCACTTATTTCTTCACTTGTTCCATTTTTTTACTTAACAAAAGTTTCCTACACCAACTCCAAAAAAATTTTGGAATAGTTCACAAATTTACATGTTGAATTCATAGATTAGCCTCAACTCCCTCTATATACATGCTTTCTTAAAATTTTTAGCACATATAAATGGATAAATTTATGAAAACATTACCCCCTTGAAAACACTATCCAAAGACATGATGAGATAGGGAACAAAAAATGTACCTCAACCTTGATGATAAAGAGTTTAGACCCCCATTTTTAACATCAATTTATAAAAAGGATCATTTCGTAAATATTTTTTGAAAAATTCAGAAACTTGTTCTGATGTAGGAACATACTCCAGCTTCAATTGATTCTTATCTACATGCTCTTTAATGAAATTATATTTGATATAAATATATTTTGAATTACGAATGTTGTATCAAGTTTCTGGTAAGGTTGATTTTACTTTTAATATCTCAAACCAATAGAAATGGTAACTTTACTTCTACAAGTAAATATTCCAACTAAGACATCATCCACATAAGTTGGGTAGAGGAATGAGTGACATAAACATACTCTACTTTAGCTATTCTAAGAGTTACTAAATTATGATTCATTGTATTCTAACTAACACAACTCTTTCCCAAAATGAAAACCCCACTAGATGTGGATATTCTATCATCAACATTTCCTTCTGAATCAATATCTGAATACCCAAAAAAGTCAATAATTTCGGATCTATCATACCTGATTCCAAATTTTTTCATGCCTTTGATATATCTGAGAATTCTTTTTCTAGCTGATAGATGTTATTCTTTTGGAGTACTCTAAAATCTTTCACATAAGGTAACAACATAAATAATTTTGGGTCTTGAGGTAGTAAAATAAAACAAACTTCAAATCATCTTCCTTAGTTATTTAGAATCAACTTCCTTGACTTCTCCATCTTTTTTCAGCTTGGTTCCCACTAAAATCTGTGTGGAAAATGGTTTTGAATTTTACATGCTGAACTTCTTAATAAGTTCCTTGGAATAATTTTATTTAGAAAGAAAAATGTGTTTCTTCTTTTGTGAAATTTGTAATCCAAGAAAATATTTCATTTCTCCCAATATGGAAATCCCAAACAAAAATTTAATTTCATCAGAAAATATTTCACAAGTTCTTTCATCATTTCTAGCAAAGATAATGTCATAAAAATAAACAATTAAAATGAGGGAAAACTCATGATTTTAATTGATGTAAAAATTTATATAAACCCTTACTTTATAAAAACTCATCTTACTTAGACAAGTATTAAGTTTTTAATTCCATTCCCTTGGTGCATGTTTTATTCCATACAATTCGTTTTTCAACTTTCACAAATAACTTTCATCTTTCCCAACAAAAAATCCACATGGTTATTCAATATAAACTTCTTCATCAGGATCACCATTCAAAAATGATAATTTCACATCCATATGATTTTTTTAACTTGATTGTGAAAAAAATAAAGAAATATTATGATAGTTTATAACATTTAAAACAAATAAAAAGTCTCATCAAAATCAATTCATTCTATTTGTGAGTAGCCTTTTCACACTAATGTTGCTTTGTTTCTTATCACTTCACCATCTTCATTCATCTTGTTTCAGAATAACCACTTTGTACCAATAACATTTTTCTTATTTGTATTAGGTATAAGATCCAAATTATTATTCTTTTCTATCTAATCCATCTCTTCATTCATATCCTAAATACATTCTAGAATCTCAGAAGCTTCATTCACATCTTCCATCTCAACTTTAGAATACAAGGAAGTATGTGGGATAAATTTTGATGTTCTTATTATTTAAACCTTTTGAAATTGATAACCAATAATATTTTGAGCTTCCACTTGCTTCCTTAGTCTGGGATGATATTTTCAAGATTCTTTATCATCACTTGAAATAGTTGAGTCTGATTCTTCTTATTGAGTAGGATTACTATTATTGGTATCCTTATCAAATTTTTCACCAAACATTCTTTATTCCTATTTAACTTACTTATCAGTATAAGTTTTTTTTTCAAATTATTCAACTTTTCAATAACTTTAAAATCAAAAGAATCAACAAATATTCCTATTTATAAAGAATCAAAAAATCTTCCTATTTATTTGTTGAAACATCTATATCCTCTTCCTTTCAGAGCATAGCCAAAAAAATTCAATCTTCACCCCTCTGCTCAAACTTTCCAATGTTTTTACCCTTATTATTTATGATGTATGGAATCCCAAAAACTATTATGTGTTTCAAACATGGATTTTTGTCATAAAAAATTTCATATGAATTTATATATTAACTTTTACTATAGAAACATTATCATGGATTTACTAAAAAGGTAATGAGATAGACCATGTTCAAGTAACATAGTTCTTCCCATTTCAACCAGACTTATATTATTCTTTTCAACAACACAATTTTGTTAAGGAGTGTATGATGTATTGAACTAATTCCAAATTACATGATTCTAAATATCACATTAAAACTCTTCATTTCTATATTCACGTCCATTTTTAGTTCACAACATTTTAATAGAATACTGAAATTCATTCTTAGCTTTCCTCCTGAAACTTTTAAACATTTTCATAGAATCAAACTTATGTTTCATAAACATAACACAAGTAATGAAAGTAAATTTATCCATGAAGGTAATGAAGTACTTATCTCCATGAGTTTATTATTTTATCATAGACCCATAGATATCAAAATGAATAAGTTATAGAGGAATTTTTGAACAAATTTCAACTTTCTTATGCATAGAGTTTGTTATCTTTCCCTTCTGAAAAATCTTGCAACACCAGTCTCTTATTATCAAAATATTAGGAATACCCTAGACACTGCCTCAATTTGATAACTTGCTCATGTTTCTCTAAAAAATGTTTCTTTTCATTTTATGCCACAACTGATTCTCTTCCACCATACCTAAGTAATAAGAGTTTTGAGCCTTACCAACTTGGAACAAGTTTCCTTTTGAACATTAGACTCTTATAACTATTTTTACATATTCCTAAATTTTCACAACAACCCCATAATTTTTTAAAATAACTTTGTCTCCATCATCAAATAGTTGTGAAACACTTATCAAGTTGTGTTTCATCCCATTAACAAACAAATATTTCTTGTATTTCAACTTTTCTTCCCCAATGATGGCTGATCAAACACCTTTGATTCTGAGAGATTCATAACTGAAAAATGTCACTATTATTTCATTGAAATATTTTAAATTATTCAACAATTTCAAATATCTTATCATATGATAATAACACTCAATATCTAGAATCCAATTTCATTCCCCTTTTGTAGCTTTGAGATCGGTTTCTATAACAAGAGCCTTTTCATTTCCTTTATCTTTATTAAGTTCTGGCTTCTGAGAATTTTTAACAAACATTTGTTATTCCAGTAACAAAACAAGATTTTTTTTCAAGATGTCTAGTGACCTAAACTATCATTGAAGTTGTTCAAATTTAATTATTTATATCTCCTACTAACTACTGTATATTTGGCAAGCAGGGTCGAACCCACAGGGAAGGCTAATTTGGCCACTAATTACTAAAAAAAAACTTAGCAAGCTCCATTGTTGTCAGTAGCGAAGTGATTTTCCAATTTCTTTTTAATATTTTTATATTTTTATTAATGTTTTAATAAACTGCAACATAAAACTATACAACTCTTGTAAATTTGT
Organism: Viscum album; assembly: GCA_963277665.1. Taxonomy (NCBI): domain Eukaryota; kingdom Viridiplantae; phylum Streptophyta; class Magnoliopsida; order Santalales; family Viscaceae; genus Viscum; species Viscum album. Next base: position 1,810,165,420 of record OY728129.1, on the reverse strand, counting down.
GCTACCTACACTAAAATAGAGTACAGCTGAAAGAAAGATGCGACAAAAAAATTAAGATGCTGATAAAAGACAAAAGAGATGAGCGCTCAGGGATTGCTCTAGTCTACTGGTTTGAATTGTTTCTTCTAAACATGTAGAAGTACTGCTTCATACCACTGGATAAAAGCGACTTACTTCCCTCACAAGGAGTTAAGTCGCGGAAACTGTGCAACTCAGAGTTCGCCACTCCAAGACGTACAACTCCAGAAAGATGATTTAAAAGTTCAACAACACAAACTCACCGTAAGTGCTCAAGTTCTCATTACAAGATGATTATTTAAAAGGGGATTCCATAATCAAACTCTCCTAATGATTACAGAGTTTAGAAAATTTCAGTGCTTCTGGTACGAAGCAGATAAGTGTAATTAGAATTGATCTCGCCGATCAATTCTAATCACAGAAGAATTGATTAATGAGAGGATGAAAATGATTACCAGTAGAACTAAAACTCTCCCCAAACTAAAATTTAGCTAACTAAAATATTTTTCATTATCACTATATCAAATACAAAAATCATTCTAATATAGAGTTAAAGATTTGAAAGAAAACAGAAGAAGGAAACTCCCTCTGCTCGCATCAAATGCTGCTCCTGGACCTCTGCTCTGCTCCGGGACTCGAGTGATCGTCGAGTGCATGTCTATCCGAGTGAATGAATGAATCACCTCCATCCACCGTTAGTCCCTCAAAAATTGTTGATTTCTCTGATTTAATACTAACTGTCAACTGCTGCCCGTCACTGCCACATCTTCCACCGACTTCAAGAGTTCTTCACCCACGCACCGCAAAATGTCCATTTTTTCGCGACCAACACGTCGCACTAGAATTTCTCCTATAACTAACTCCGGATGAGTTAGTTAGGTGAATCTAGACGTGTTTAATCCCATTGAATGAACCTGAAAACTTAGAAAAGAAAAATAAATAAAACGAACATAAAGAATAAAAAATGGTTAATTTTAAAGTTTAGAGTTATTTTAACTCGTTATTAGTTAACTAAAGTAAATTGATATTTATTTACTTATACAATATTTATCCAATTATCCACTAAAAATTAATATGGCGAGAACATAATTTAATTAAAAAGTTATTAACTTAATAAAAATAAATACTAAGTTATTAATTTCATCTTTTAAACAAAGTTATTAAAAATTAAGATTATAAATAAATAAATAATTAAGTTAATAATTTAGATTGTATTATTAATTTAATTAATAATATTAAAGAAATTAAATTGTTAGATTAATTAATTATTTAGTCAATTTTTAATTTAGTAATTAAATTTATTACTTAAGCTTTAAGTGTTTAAATTAATAAATTTGTTTTAAAATTTATTTATAATTATTATTAATTAAATTATACAATTAAAAGTAAATTAATTTTTTTATAAACATTTATTATTAATTAAGTTTTATATTTTAGTGAATGATTTATAATTAATTTATTTTATTAATTTTGTAAATTTTTAAGATTTTTAATTATACTCTTTTGACTTTTGTAAAGTTAACTTTTTTTTTACTTTAAATTTTTATTTTGTTTTCTTCTTCTTTTTCTTTTTACTTTATAATATTATATTTTGATTGTTTATTATTATTATTTTTTATTAAAATATTCACTTCCTCCTTCCTCCCCCAAATTCAGCGCAGCAATGGGGGAGGGTTTTCTTCGGCGCAGCAGTTGATCCAGCGATGACCAGCGGCTCAGATCCTCTTCTCCACGGTGCAAGGCAGCGGCGGTCCGACAGTCTTCAGCTCCAGCATGGTGCGGCGCGATGCGGACTCCCCTACTCAGCGCAGACCTCCTCTACTCAACGCGGACCTCCTCCATCAAATTCCTATACAGCACCCCTAACTCCTCCAGTACAGCGGCTCGACTCAAAACAGTGTAAATCCGTGGAAAACCTCCTCAGACTACAGCTGGGCTCCTACGCGCAGTGGCTACAGCGGCTAACCTATACTTATCCCAACAGTTGTGGACCTCTCCTCCAGCAGATTCCGATACAGCACTCTAAACTCCTCCAGTACAGCCTCGACAAAGAAGTTTTTTTTCTAGAAAACTCAGCAGCGGCCTCCTCTGCGGTGGCGGCTTCGGTTAAGAGGTGCGACATCCAAGTTTCTTGCAGTGGGTAATGGTAAGAAGTAGATATTGGTGAGGATGAAAAGGGGGTGCTGAAGGTGAAGAAAAAAAAACAGTATTAGTGAGGTAGGGATATCGGTATCTGAAGCTACCGATAGGGACGTGAACTATAGGTGAGAGTAAAACAAAGTCAGAAATGGGCAGCTAACGGTGATAAAAATAAAATAAAAAAATAGTATCGGTGAGAAATACCTCACCAATAGAGGAATAAAATGTAAATCGGTGAGAGAAGGAAAGGGTTGCATCAGTGAGAAAATGAAAAGGCTGTATCAGTGAGGTATAGAGTATCAGTGAGAGAAGTCCACCGATAGAAAAGAGTCACTGTTAACTTAAAAAAACAAAGGTCACCTTTACGTAATAGTGAAATTTTTAAAATTAACACACTAATAAAACATAAAATTAAAACTCAAATAAATTAAATAAAAATACTTAAAAATAATTAGTTAAAAAATGCTATATACCATTAATTAAAAACAAGATATTTATTAACCTTTAAAACATTAAGTTTATTAAATAAAAAGTACTAATTGAAAAAAATTAAATAAATAAACATGATAACTGTTAAACTAAATTAATAAGAGACTTAAATTGAAAAGAAAACTAAACAGATTAAATAAATAATAGCAGTAAATTAAAATAAAAACATCAGTGACCCAAATAATTCACCGCAAGCTCTTAATTACCTCACCAGTAGACTAAAATAATTATAAAAAGGATAAAAAATTAATTTTCATACATAAAATAATATAATTAAAGTTTAAAAACTATTAATTAATTAATTAATTGAATAATTGAACACATATAATTAAGGGGTGAACTATTAAATTTAATTAAAAACACATATTACTTACTTAAATGACGAGCAGGGCATCAAAACAAATTAAATAATATAATTAACCTATTTTAATGCAACTAGGTTAAAATATTAATTATTAAAATAAAGTCCAAGCTAATTAAATAAAACTACAACGATTAAATAATTATTTAGAATAGAAATTAACTTATTAAAAAGGAAAGAAAAATTTAACCAACTAAATACTCACCATTGTTTATAAAATTTGAGGGCTTACCGGTAGAAATTAAAAACAAAAGCTCATATATATAATTAAATAAGATCTACCGGTAGGAAAGGATATTGCTGAAAAAGTTCACCGATACAGGCAGTCACCGATAGACAGTACCAGTAACCTGGGTACTGGTAGAATGATTGTAACCCTGCTATCGGTAGCTAAGCTACCGGTAGTCTAGCAAGCCGTAACAAAATTGTATAAACTTAAAAATTAAAAGTAAATTAATTAGAAACTAAATAATTATTAAAAATGAAAAATTAAATAAAATAAACAGATTGAAAATTAATTATATTAAAAATAAAGAAGGAATAAATCAGTTATTTAAAGGTACATAATTACATAAAATGTTATAAAAAATGAATATTTGACAAATTTAATTATAAAAATACAAAAGTGCGTTAATTAGATAAAAAGTATAAAAAAAATTAAATAAATCATTAAAAATTAATAAAAATGATGTGGCGAGCTGTGTAAAAATAAGGCCACATCAAACTCCCCCACACTTAAGCATTGTTTGTCCTCAAACAATCCCATGTTTTATTTCCTCTGAAAAACAGTGAAGTGTTTATCATTTTTGCTCAAAATGTAACATGTCCAACACTCAAAATAGAGGACACTACATAACATTAGGCTTTAAGAAAATGAGTTACTCATATGAATATTTCCTAAAACAAATACTCAAAGGTAATTAAGAACACAAAAACCATCCACCAAGAATATGTTATGCCTCATATGTGATACAACTTAGTGACTCACTTCAATCCAATCTCAGGTTCTCAGTCCAAAAATGACAGGGGATAAATTATCAATGGAATTATGACCTTAACCATGGAACCTTGTATTTTGACATTTTCACCTAAGTTCAAAAAATAATTAATTTTTTTGTGAATCACCTCACTGATACAACCTAAATGATTCTTATATAAACCAATTGATCCCTTCTTCATCTGGCGTTCATCATTCCCCTCACCTTAATGAGCTCATTTTTGACCCTAGATACTTTATTTATTTATTCCAATCCATGTATTATTGTGCCAAGCACTGTGAAATATGCACTTATTCATAGTGTACAGAGGGCTTTTAGTAAACAGAAACACACCCAACATCTAAGGTCTCAAAGACTCACCGTGGGATCCCAAATACCCAAACTACTCCAGTTTCAAAAGATTTATATAAAATTTATTTACATTGGATCATTAAAGAAATTACTTTTAATAAATAACAAAGAAGATGAATGAGGCCCCTAGAATCAGAATCAAATTTCCAGTTCCAAGAGTATGATCATAACTCCACAAATATATAACCCATATCACTTCCAGAGGTAGTTCCTAAACCGAATTTCCATCAAATCACTAAGAAATATCACTCAGTAATCAACCAAACTCATTAATTTTAGATTCTAAGAAACTCTCAACTACCAGCAAGAAACTCATCCTAAGGAAAGACCCAATTGAGAAAGGTGTAAAGGCTAAAATTATGCAAGAATTTTGAAAAAAATTTGAAAAATTTTATCCATTTTTTTACAAAAAGTTTGAGATTGAAGTGGGAATTGATGCACTTTGAATAAAACATAGTTTAGTACAGTCAAGAATTGACCCCCTCCCCCACACTTAAAACCCAACTTTTTCCCCAAAGTTGACTTCTAAATATGGAGAAGAACAATTAATCAAGTAAAGTTAAAAATAGATTTTCAATTAAGTAGAAATATGACATGTATAAAGGGTATCAATGAAGTTCAAAAATTTAGTTTGCCATAATGAATAATTAGAAGGTTCAAATCTAAGTACATGCATTAACATTTATGACCGATGAAAAAGATTTTCAATTTAGCTCAAAAGTAGCATGTGATGTGTAAATGCACAGTTAAATTGGTGTAATAATTTTAACCAATAAGTTCAATAATATGTTCAATACAGTAGAAAAAATTCATGCTAAACACCTCAAAGATAAAAGAAGATTCAAAACAAAAATTTTCAGCCTGGACGAACCCCCCCACACTTAAGTTCAAGCAATGAAAATATTTTAAACAATGAATTTCAGATTTAAGCAGTGAAGTACATGCAGATTTTTTAGTTCAACTTAGTGAAATGTCATATACTTTCTTATATATATGCAAGATATGCAGCAGAACATCAGCAACATGTAGAAGATTTTTTTTAGACAAACAGAATTTTTTTTAGTAAAAACAGGAGAAGAAATAAATGCAACAAATTGAAATACTTCCCTGACTAGGTTTTCTATTACTCTTTCAGCATGGGAATTCCACTCCATTAATTGGAATAAGCAGCATCATGCCTATTGGGGAACAAGTTGAAATACTTCCCTGACTAGGTTTTCCATTACTCTTTCAGCATGGGAATTCCACTCCATTAATTAACACAAGCAACATCATCCCTAGAAACATAGAGTATATAAACCAGGAACAAGTAACCAGCAGAGACAGAGTATATATAATAATGAAAAGAATCACTTTATTCTAAGTAAAACAAGAACAGAAATAAAAGTAAACACTAAAGAAAGAGCATGGGTTGACTCCCATGAATCACTGAATTTATAGTCTTCAGTTAGAATTTATTTAATTACAATTTTTTATTTATTAAAACAAAAAAAACAATGGGTTTCCTCCCATGAAGCGCTATATTTAAAGTCCCTAGCTAGACTTCATTTAAGAACAATGAAGGAAACCAAGCCCTTTGGCTGTACTTCAAAATAAAGTTTCAATCTTTGCCCATTGACCAACATAGGTTTATTTTCTTCACCAACAATTTCAACAGCTCCATTCTTCAGCACTCTCACAACAGTAAAAGGTCCAGACCACTTGGACTTCAGCTTCCCAGGAAAAATTTTAAGTCTAGAATTAAAAAGGACCTTATGTCCAGGTTTGAATTCCTTGTTTTGAATGATCAAATCATGAAAAAATTTAGCCCTCTCTTTATAAATTCTTGAATTATCATAGATTTCTCTCCTAATCTCATCAAGTTCACTCAACTCAAGTAATCTCCTCTCACCAGCACTCTTAAAATCAAATTTCAGAGCCTTAACTTCCTAATATGACTTATGTTGCAACTCCACAGGTAAATGACAACATTTCCCAAACAACAGCCTATAAGGAGACATACCTATTCAGGTCTTGAAAGAAGTTCTATACGCCTATAAAGCTTCATCCAGTTAAGAGACCAGTCCTTCATAGAGTTTGACACAGTTTTCTCAAGAATTTGTTTCAGTTCTTTTTTAGAAATTTCCACCTGTCCACTGGACTTTGGATGATAAGGAGTTCCAGTTTTATGAACACAACCATATTTCTCCATAAAAGCTTTAAACTTGTAATTCTTAAAGTGTGTTCCATTATCAGTGAAGAAGGCTCTTGGGACTCCAAATCTTGTAAAGATATTCTTCTTAACAAATTTTATTATAGACTTGGCTTGATTGTTAGGCATAGCTACTGCCTCAACCCACTTTGACACATAATCCACAACAACTAAGATATACTCATTCCCATGAGATGATGGAAATGGAACCATGAAATCTAAACCCCAAACATCAAAAATCTCTACTTCCAAAATACCTTTCTGGGGTAACTCCTGCTTTCTACCCACATTTCCCAACCTCTGACACCTATCACAACCAACGAAAAAACTCCTAGCATCCTTAAAGAGTGTAGTCCAATAGAAACCAGACTGAAGGACTTTTTGAGCAGTTCTCTCACCTCCATGGTGACCTCCCCAAGGTGAAGAGTGAAAACTTTCAAGAACAGGCAGCATCTCTTCCTTAGGTACACATATCCTAAGAATACCATCACCACACCTCCTAAACAGTAGAGGGTCATCCAAAAGATAATATTTAAGTTCAGAAATGAATTTTTTTCTTTGATTGTGAGATAGAATTTTGGGAATGACACCTACTGCCAGGAAGTTAGCAAAATCTTCAAACCAAGCAGATTGCCTGACTGAGACAGTGAGCAGCTTTTCATCAGGAAAGGAAGAGTTTATTTACCTAGGATTTTCAGATTCATATTGGGTAACAGAAATCCTAGATAAATGATCAGCAACTAAGTTTTCAGCTCCCTGCTTATCCCTAATCTCTAATTCAAACTCTTGTAACAATAAGATCCATCTAATCATCCTGGGTTTAGTTTCCTTCTTAGACAAAAAGTATTTCAAAACAGAATGATCAGTGAAAATGATGACTTTAGAACCTAACAAGTATTGTCTAAACTTCTCAAGAGAAAACACAACAGCTAACAACTCTTTTTCAGTGGTGGTATAATTCTTTTGAGCATCATCTAGCATTCTACTAGCATAATACACCACATGCAACTTCTTATTTCTCCTCTGACCAAGGACATCACCTACAACCATATCACTAGGATCACACATAATCTCAAAAGATAGTTTCCAATCAGGTGTAGTAATGATGGGCGATGTAGTGAGTTTCTCCTTAAACAGATTAAAATATTTCAAATAGTTTTCATCAAAGTTAAAAGGTGAATCCTTGACCATTAAAGAACTCAAGGGATTAGGTATTTTAGAAAAGTCTTTTATGAATATCCGGTAAAAACGGGCATGCCCTAGAAAACTTCTAACACCTTTAATATTAACAGGAGGAGGTAGTTTTTGAATAACTTCTAACTTATCAGTATCAACTTTTAAACCTCTATTAGATACTTTATGACCAAGCACAATACCTTCAATAACCATGAACTAGAATTTCTCCCAATTAAGAACAAGGTTGGTTTCAATGCATCTCTCTAAGACTAATTCAAGATTTCGTAAACAAGTTTCAAAAGTACTTCCCACAATAGAAAAGTCGTCCATGAAAACTTCAATGATTCTCGCAATCATATCAGAAAAGATAGCCATCATACACCTTTGAAAGGTGGATGGAGCTCCACACAACCCAAAGGGCATCCGACTGTAGGCAAATATCCCAAAGGGGCATATGAAAGTGGTCTTCTCCTGCTCCTCTGGAGCAATAGAGATCTGGTTGTAACCAGAATACCCATCCAGAAAATAGAAAAATTCATTTCCAGCAAGCCTCTCAAGCATTTGATCCAAGAAGGTCATTGGAAAATGGTCCTTCTTAGTGGCTGCATTCAACTTCCTATAATCAATACAGACTCTCCATTTTGTGGCTTTCCTAACTTGTATTTCTTCATTTTTTTCATTCTTTACTATAGTAAAACCTCCCTTCTTGGGGACAACCTGGACAGGGCTGACCCAAGCACTATCAGAAATGGGATATATCATTCCAGTGTCCAGCTATTTAATTACTTCCTCTCTCATGACTTATTTCATGTTTGGATTTAATCTTCTTTGACATTCTACCCTAGGCTTATGATTAGGCTCCATAGGAATCTTGTGCATATAGAATGAGGGACTAATACCCTTGATATCAGCTATTGTCCAGCCTATGGAATATTTAAACTTCTTCAACACATTCAAAAAAATTTCTTCTTGATTTTTATTAAGTTCAACAAAAATTATTATAGGTAGAGTGGAGTTCTCACCCAAAAATGAATATTTAAGATGAGAAGGGATGGGCTTCAGTTCAAGATCAGGTGGTTCTACACTCGAAGGAAGACTCTTAGGCCTGAGAGGTCTAAGATCTTCCACATATTTCTTATAAGGAGTATTAAAAGATGAAATATTTTCAATTTCATGTTCAAATTCAGAAGTAACAGTCCTACTGTCCAAGGTGGGAAATACACTGTCCAGATTTTCCATATCAGAATTCAGAAGGTTTATCAAAGAAGAATCATCTAATTGTTTCAAAAGTTCTTCCTCAGTAATATAAAAGTTATCAGAAGTGTTTATGCTAACAGAAACACCCTCCATTTCAATCAGAAGGTTCCTAAGTTTAGAAACAGAGTACTCTCCTATAGCAGAAACTGGACAGTTGTCCAGTTCGGGAATATTTTCTAGTTTTGGTGTTACAACATAATTTTCAATCTCTAGAAAAAATTCAAAAAGATTTTTAGCTTCACAAATGTTTTCGTCAATAGGGTATTGTTTTTCAGATTCTTCAATGTGTTCAAGTTGATTCTCATAAGAAAATTCATCTTCAGGAGACACAATTTTTGAAAAGTTTTCAGAATATGTTGGTCCCTTAATATTTTTAAAAACATTAAATTATTCTTCTTGTTCACCAATTTTGAAAATCAGTTGACCCTTTGACACATCTTTGACAGATCCGTCTGTGGCCAAGAAGGGCCTACCCAAGATGATAGGTACCTCTTGATCACACTAAATATCTATAACAAGAAATTCAACAGGCAAGAATAACTTCCCAACTCGAACTACTAAGTCATATACTCGACCCACATGATGAATGAAGGATCCATCAGCCAACTGTAGTATGACCGTGGTGGGTTGAAGATCACCCAGCCTCAACTGTCAAAATAGTGAGTATGGGAGTAGGTTAATGCTAGCACCTAGATCGCACATACAGTTCAGCTGACCAGAATTTCCTAGAGTACAAGGGATGACAAAGCTACCTGGGTCTTTCAATTTATGTGGGATTTTATTTTGGAGGACATCACTATACTCTTCAGTGAGGCTATAGGTAGCAAATTCTTCAAGCGTCTTTTTATTTGAAACAATTTTCTTTAAAGATTTTATATATGATGGGATTTTAATTAAATCTTGGATAAAAGGTATGTTCACTTGAAGTTTGGAAAGAAGACCAAGGAACTGAAGAAGTTCAGCCCTGGTATTACTTTGAGGTTTTAACTTTTCTGGGAAAGGGATGGGTGGAGATTTTTTTTTAAAAACAGTAGGTATATCCCTCACCTCTTCCACAACTTTTTATTTTCCTCTATTCTTTTGATTTTTAGTTGAAGTTTCAGCTTGAGTTTCAGATGAAAAGTTCAATTTTTTATCATTTTCAAGACTTTTCTGTGAATTTCCAGCATGTGTACAGAGCATATTTTTAATACCAGATTGAAACAGATTTTCATTTTGAGTATTTTCAATTTATTTTTCAACAAAAGTTTGAGTGTTAATTCCACTTCTAGTAACAACAACCACAACATTCTCCCTAGGATTAAGTTCAGTTGTACTAGGCAACCTACCTTTCTCCCTAGAAGTCAAATCTCTAGATAATTGTCCTAGATGTGTTTCCATGTTCTGCATTCTAACTTCAGTTTTCATTTTGTCTGACTCATATTGATTTTTCTATTTATTAAGTTGAGTCATGTACCTTTCCTCTTGTGAATTTATTTTATTCAAGATCTGATCCAATTTAGAAGACATTTGATTATCATTACTTCCTTAAACATTTGAAGTCTCTCTCCTTTGTAGATTTTGAAAGTTTGGTCTTGGTTGGTTAGAGTAGTTAGGGGAATTTGATTGTTTAATAACTCCTTGATCTTTCCATGAAAAATTTGGATGGTTCCTATAGCCTTGATTGTAGTTATCTGAAAAAGGATATTCTTTTTGAGGCATCCTAGGACCAGTATTAACAAAGTTTGAAGTTTCAGATTGTTGGGCAGTTAAATCAACATTAGGATATAAATTTTAAGTGTGCCCGGACATACCACAATGAGTGCATTGTTGCCTAAGTGACTGATACTAATTCTGATTTTCAACTTGATTAACAGTTTGTTTTGAATTCTGGTTCATTAAGGTTTGAAGTTGGTTGGTGATTTCAGCCAGTTGACTTTGAGTATCAGCTCCTGGACCAGTATTAACATTCCTATTGACTCTCTTCCTTCTTGAATTCTTATGTTGAGAATTAAGGGCCAAATTATTGAAAATTTGTCTCAACTCCTCATCAGTCTTATCATTATAATTACCCCCAGTAGCTTGATCCACTAAGTTCTGACCAGAGGAGGAAATCCCTTCATAGAAAGTATCTATGAAGAGATTTGATGGGAGTTGATGACGAGGAAACTGCCTAAGAAGATCCCTAAATCTATCCCATGCTTCATGGAAGGATTCTCCATCCTCTTGGTAAAAACTAGTAATCTTAGTTCTCAATTTAGCTTTTAATATTTGGGGATAAAATTTCATAATAAAAGAGTTGTAAACTTGATCCCAATTCTCAAAAATGTTATCATCTAAGTTCAAAAACCAATTTCTCGCATTCCCTTTAAGGAAAAAAGGAAAAACTATCATCCTAAGCTCATTATCTGTAAGTCCTAACAAGGGAAGTTGCTGCACAGTGTTGTAGAAATCTCTAATGAAGGCCAGAGAGTCCTCATTAAAGAGCCCATTAAATGAAACCATCCGTGAAATATGAGATTGTTTCAGTTCATAATTGCGAGCTCAAGGACTTAATATAATAGAAGAAGGATTTCTTGAAACTTGAGGGAGTTGGAAATCCCTCATCCTAGGCCTTTAGTTTTCATCTAAGGGTCCTGGATGGTTATTTCAAAAGTTGTTGTGCTCAGGAACTCTATTTTCTTGATTTTCCATTTCAATTTTGTTATTTCTTCTTAGAGAAGTTAAGTGTTTATCTAATTCAAGTTTAGAGGCTCTAAACTAACAGAATATGTTCTTGTTCTCATACAAATAGTAGATTATAGTTTAGAAAGATGAGTAATAGTTTTTTTTACAGTTTTCAAAATTTTCAATTTTTTTTAAAGATTTTTATAAATTTGTTTTTTTAAATGTTTTTTTAGAAACGGCTCGTGCCTTCCCCGGAAACGGTGCCAAAAACTTGACCTAAACTATCTTCAAAGTTGGTCAAATTTAATTATTTATATCTCCTACTAACTACTGTATATGTGGAAAGAAGGGTCAAGCCCACAGGGAAGGCTAATTTGGCCACTAATTACTAAAAAAACTTGGCAAGCTCCACTGTTGTTAGTAGAAGAGTGATTTTTCAATTTCTTTTTAATCTTTTAATATTTTTCTTAATGTTTTAATAAACTGCAATGTAAAACTACACAACTCTTGTAAATTTGTGCTACCTACACTAAAACAGAGTACAACTGAAAGAAAGATGCGACAAAGAAAATAAGATGCCGATAAAAGACAAAAGAGATGAGCGCTCGGGGATTTCTCTAGTATACTGGTTTGAATTGTTTCTTCTAAACATGTAGAAGTACTGCTTCATACCACTGGATAAAAGCAACTTACTTCCCTCACAAGGAGTTAAGTCGCGGAAACTATGCAACTCATAGTTCGCCACTCCAAGACGTACAACTCCAGAAAGATGATTTAAAAGTTCAACAACACAAACTCGCCGTAAGTGCTGAAGTTCTCGTTACAAGATGATTATTTAAAAGGGGATTCCATAATAAAACTCTCCGAATGATTACAGAGTTTAGAAAATTTCAGTGCTTATGGTACGAAGCAGATAAGTGTAATTAGAATTGATATCACCGATCAATTCTAATCACAGAAGAATTGATTAATGAGAGGATGAAAATGATTACCAGTAGAACTAAAACTCTCCCTGAACTAAAATTTAGCTTACTAAAATATTGTTCATTATCACTATATCAAATACAAAAATCATTCTAATATAGAGGTAAATATTTGAAAGAAAACAGAGGAAGGAAACTCCCTCTGCTCGCATCAAATGCTGCTCCTGGACCTCTGTTCTGCTCCGGGACTCAAGTGATCGTCGAGTGCATGTCTCTCTGAGTGAATGAATGAATCGCCTCCATCCACCGTCAATCCCTCAAAAACTTCTGCTTGCTCTAATTTAATACTAACTGTCAACTGATGCCCGTCACTGCCACATCTTCCACCGACTTCAAGAGTTCTTCACCCACGCACCGCAAAATGTCCATTTTTTCGCGACCAACACGTCACGCTAGAATTTCTCCTATAACTAACCCTGGATAAGTTATTTAGGTGAATCTGGACGCATTTAAGCCCCTTGAATGAACCTGCAAACTTAGAAAAGAAAAATAAATAAAACGAACATAAAGAATAAAAAATGGTTAATTTTAAAGTTTAGAGTTATTTTAACTCATTATTAGTTAACTAAAGTAAATTGATATTTATTTACTTATACAATATTTATCCAATTATCCACTAAAAATTACTATGGAGAGAACATAATTTAATTAAAAAGTTATTAACTTAATAAAAATAAATACTAAGTTATTAATTTTATTCATCTTTTAAACTAAGTTATTAAAAATTAAGAATATAAATAAATAAATAATTAAGTTAATAATTTAGATTGTATTATTAATTTAATTATTACTATTAAAGAAATTAAATTTTTAGATTAATTAATTATTTAGTTAATTTTTAATTTAATAATTAAATTTATTACTTAAGCTTTAAGTGTTTAAATTAATAAATTTGTTTTAAAATTTATTTATAATTATTATTAATTAAATTATACAATTAAAAGTAAATTAATTTTTTTATAAAAATTTATTATTAATTAAGTTTTATATTTTAGTGAATGATTTATAATTAATCTATTTTATTAATTTTGTAATTGTTTAAGTTTTTTAATTATACTCTTTTGAATTTTGTAAAGTTAACGTTTTTTTACTTTAAATTTTGATTTTGTATTCTTCTTCCTTTTCTTTTTTAATTTTTAATATTATATTTTGATTGTTTATTATTATTATTTTTTTATTAAAATATTCACTTCCTCCTTCCTCCCCCAAATTCAGCGCAGCAGTGGGGGAGGGTTTTCTTCGGCGCAACAGTTGATCCAGCGATGACCAGCGGCTTGGCTCCTCTTCTCCACAGCGCAAGGCAGCGGCGGTCCGACAATCTTCAGCTCCAGCATGGTGCGGCATGATGCAGACTCCTCTACTCAGTGTGGACCTCCTCTACTCAACGTGGACCTCCTCCCTCAAATTCCGATATAGCACCCCGAACTCCTCCAATACAGCGGCTCGACTCAAAACGGAGGAAATCAACGGAAAAAATCCTCGGACTATAGCTGGGCTCCTGCGCGTAGCGGCTAATTTGTACTTCTCCCAGTAGTAGCGGACCTATCCTCCAGCAGATTCTGATAGAGCACCCCGAACTCCTCCAGTACACCCTCGACAAAGAAGTTTTTTTTCCAAAAAACTCAGCAGCGGCCTCCTCTACGGTGGTGACTTCGGATAGGAGGTGCGACATCCAGGTTTCTTACAATGGGTAACGGTAAGAAGTAGATATCGGTGAGGATGAAAAGGGGGTGCTGACGGTGAAGAAAATAAAAAAAAATAGTATCAGCGAGGTAGGTATATCGGTAGCTGAAGCTACCGATAGGGATGTGAACTATCAGTGAGAATAAAACAAAGGCAGAAATGGGAAGCTACTGGTGATAAAAATAAAATAAAAGAATAGTATTGGTGAGAAATACCTCACCGATATAGGAATAGAATGTAAATCAGTGAGAGAAGGAAAGGGATGCATCGGTGAGAAAATGAAAAGGCTGTATCAATGAGGTATAGAGTATCGGTGAGATAAGTCCATCGATTGAAAAGTGTCCCCGTTAACTTAAAAAATCAAAGGTCACCGTTACGCAACAATGAACTTTTTAAAATTAACACACTAATAAAAAATAAAATTAAAACTCAAATAAATTAAATAAAAATACTTAAAATAATTAGTTAAAAAAATGCTAGATACCATTAATTAAAAACATGATATTTATTAACCTTTAAAACATTAAGTTTATTAATTAAAAAGTACTAATTGAAAACAATTAAATAAATAAACATGATAACTGTTAAACTAAATTAATAAGAGACTTAAATTCAAAAGGAAACTAAACAAATTAAATAAATAATAGCAGAAAATTAAAATAAAAACATCAGTGACCCAAATAATTCACCGCAAGCTCTTAATTACCTCACCGGTAGACTAAAATAATTATAAAAAGGATAAAAAATTAATCTGCATACATAAAATAATATAATTAAAGTTTAAAAACTATTAATTAATTAATTAATTAATTGACTAATTGAACACATATAATTAAGGAGCGAACTATTAAATTTAATTAAAAACACATATTACTTACTTAAATGACGAGCAGGGCATCAAAACAAATTAAATAACATAATTAACCTATTTTAATGTAACTAGGTTAAAAGATTAGTTATTAAAATAAAGTCCAAGCTAATTAAATAAAACTACAACGATTAAATAATTATTTAGAATAGAAATTAACTTATTAAAAAGGAAATCAGAATTTAACCAACTAAATACTCACCGTTGTTTATAAAATTAGAGGGCCTACCGGTAGAAATTAAAAACAAAATCTCACCAATATAATTAAATAAGAGCTACCAGTAGGAAAGGATATCGGTGAAAAAGTTCACCGATACAGGCAGTCACCGATAGACAGTACCAGTAACCTGGCTACCGGTAGAATGATTGTAACCCTGCTATCGGTAGCTAAGCTACCGGTAGTCTGGCAAGCCGTAACAAAATTGTATAAAATTAAAAATTAAAATTAAATTAATTAGAAACTCAATAATTATTTAAAATTAAAAATTAAATAAAATAAACAGATTGAAAATTAATTATATTAAAAATAAATAAGGAATAAATCAGTTATTTAAAGGTACATAATTACATAAAATTTTATAAAAAATGAATATTTGACAAATTTAATTATAAACATACAAAAGTGAATTAATTAGATAAAAATTATAAAAATAATTAAATAAATCAATAAAAATTGATAAAAATGATGTGGAAAGCTGTGTAAAAATAAGCCCGCATCATCTAGGTTTTTCAAATCTTTCAAAAATTGTTTCCAGAGGTTAGAACCTATTTTCATTTTTCACACCAATCATCCCAGGTTTCTTCAAAACATACTTCTTATACTTCTTCCTTTGAGAGGATTGAATCCCCCTCAAAAATTTCCTCCTGTAGTTTTTTGGAATAGTAGTACTGTTTTTGATTAAAACAACAGATATTTACCATATTTCCAAATCCACCATAATTCCAGTAGTATCCATAGAAAGAGTATTTTCCTATATGACTTCCATACTGACCGGAGTTGTGAACATGTTCCTCAAAAACCTTATTATCTTTATTATCAAAACATTGTTAAACACCAATCTTTCTATTATCAAATAGAATCTCCTTTTTCAGCTGAGTTTTCTTTTGACCCTTATTGGAACTAGAAGTAATAGAAACATTTTTAGATGCATAATTTTTTGAAACTTCTTAATTATTCATTTTTTGGACTTGGGAACATACATAAATTTCCTATATTTCTTATTCTTATAAAAATTTCACCTTTATTCTCAACCCTTGAAGGTAACTATTGATCCTTCTCAGGTTCATCCTTACTAAAAATTTCACCAGATTTAGAAATAGAATTATTGAAACTTGTAACCCTCTTCTCAGCTTTAAAAGAAATTTATTGGAAAAGTTATATCTCTTCTTATCTCACTTTCAACTTAAATTCCAGATGTTGATTATGATTATTTTATTTCTCAATATATTTATTTAAGTCATAAATTTCTTCTAGATGATTAACTTTCTCATTAAGAAAACATTCTTGATTTTTTCTTGAATCATTTTAATTTTTCAACTTTCTGATCTATTTCGTTAGCCTTCCAATATTTCTTATACATTCTTTCAATTCTTATTTCTAATGAAATTCTAATCGGGCTTCTTCTTCTTCTTCATAGTTACTACTTCCAAAATCTTTAGTGATAGTGGTTTAAATGAAAGTATTCTATCTAGGATTCTTAGTGTATTTTTTGGATTTAGATTCATTTTATTCTTCTTCATCATATTTAGACAAAAATATTATCCTTTTAGATTTGGAGAACTTTTTACCTTTACCTTTGGCATAAGATTTATCCTGATCACCCTGTTTCTTCCATGATCTTATCTGCCTTCTATCATCTTCATCACTATCCTCTTCTTTATTTATTTTAGGAAAATTATCCATAATGTACATAATGGATCCATATTAAAAATATTTAATAGGAAGTTTCCCCTTATATTAACCTATACCACTTTTTATATTTTTAGAAAACAAGGAAAAAAATTCATTAAGATTTTGACATACCTCATTTTCAGAATCAGAATCACCAACTTCTTTTTTCTTCAAGAATATTACTTTTATTTTCATTATTGGAATATTTGAAAGAAATTTATCAATGAACATTTGTTTTCCATTTATAACTTATTCACTTCTCATTTTATAAATGATGAGAGTGCTATGAAAGTTATCCAAAGATAATGTTTATAGATCTCTATCTTACAATGAAGAAACTTTTGCATCAAACTCATCAGAAAAATTCCTTAAGATATTGTCAACAATAGTATAATCTTCTAACTTTTCCCAAAGACATATGATAGTGCTAAAAACATCATTCACCCTGGTGAAGAAGTCACCAATGGATTCATACTCACCCATCTTAATATCTTTATATTTCAATCTATAGATTTGTAACTTTTCCTTTTTCACTTTTTTATTGCCTTTATAAATGTTGTTCAGCTTATCCCAGTTTCCCTTGGATATAGAAATACCTTTTAATCCTGAAAAATCACTTTCAGAATGTGATGAGAGTAAAAAATTCTTTTCTCTTCCAAAATTCTCAAGATTCTTCTTGTCAACATATGTAAGAGAAAATTTTTCATCAATAGGAAGAAATACATCAGTTGAAGATTCAATTACATCATATATAATAGATCTAAGAGAAGGAAAAATTATATATTTCCGGATATGATAGTTCTTACCTTTGAATACTAGAATCCCTTTACTATTTACATAATTTAGATTCTCCATCATAAATTCTTCTTCAAAACTTCAGTAAATAGTAAACGAAGGAAACCTTTAGCTCTGATAACAATTGAGAATTCCTAGCAGGATAGATTTATCACTTAGAGGGGGAGGGGGTGAATAAGTGATATCTTTTTATTTTAAATTTCTTTTCTTTTGAAACAACCTTCACCTCCTATTAAATAGTTGTTACCATGATGAAAACAAATCCAAATACATATCCATAGGAACAAAAAAATTAACATGGTTCACTACTCAATAAGAGTATCTACATCCTTGGTATGATTTTTATACAATCAAATACCACATACTCTACTAGAAAACAATCCCTTCGTGTGTATAAAATGAGTTGGATATTACCATAAAATTTTGAATTAATATGTTCAGTACAATTATGCACGCGCTTTAAGTAGAACAAAATGATGTAATACAATTTGTGTAACAAGTTAAGAAACTTTCACTAGATGATTCAAAACATATTATTATGGTTCCTTGTCAGCTTTTACAAATATTAAATTCATAAAAAATTATTTACTTTCCTACCTGGAATTAGGTAAGAACTTTATGGACTTTGTAATGATACTCAGTATGATTTCCCAGTACGATCTGTCTAGTCCGATTTTCCCAGTATTATTTCTCATTCTAATAATAAGTCGATCAGAATATTACTAAAACAAATCTAAATTTCTTCTGCTTTAGTTCAAAAATCCCTGACCGATTACTCAGTCCCATCTAGAAACTATGAATATAATCTTCTCTCTTATAATTTATATCTAGAAAAGTTCCTCAAGAAATCCCGATCCAGAAACTTCTTCTCACTAAAACTTCAGCACTCCACCTTCTCTATTGAAAAGTACATCCATGTCAGAAAGTAAAAAGTACTTACACTACTTATATGTGAACCAAAAGTGATTTAGGTAGGATTCTGAAAAACTTTCCCACTTAACCAAATTTACAAAAACATTAATTCACCATGAATTTTGGGTGCATATTTGACTTATTTAGTGATTCTAAACTCCTATCATTTCATCTTAGAACTTATTTAATCTTCTCATAATTTCAACTTGCTTTATAATTTTTTTACTATCTTCAGTCCAATTCTGATTCTCCATTATTATTTTCTCCTTATGATGATGACATATATTCTTCTGTAGGTTCTTCATTATTTTACTTCATACCAATTGATAAAAATAAACATATATAGAACAAATGTCTTATTATTATGATGATTTGTACCAACTAATAGAAACAAAAGATCTTAAAAAATCACTTCTTCTCAACTCTTAAAACTTCAATCTCCCCTTGAAAACACTTTTGTTACTTCTTGAAACATTCATTTTATTCTTTTTTATTTAGACCGATGATCTTGTGTAGGATTATGTTTATCGGCATTCGCCTGCGTCATATGGATTAGTCTTGGATTCACACTAATAATCAGTGCCAGTTCCAATTTGATGACTCTTGACCTAATTGAATTCATATCAGAGTTCTTCTTTCTCTTAACCCAATTGTTAAAGAAAATGACCAAAAATTCATCTTGATGAAAATGGTTGACTACATTTTTGATTAATCTATGAGTTTCTTATTCACATCAGTCCAACAAAAATTTTCTTAATTTATTAATTCATTGTTTCCAGAAACTCCCAATGAAAAAAATTATGCCTCCAATTATTTTTACAACCATCACAACATCTAATGATCAGTGTCAGTGTAACTTTGAAAATAGGAATCATACCATGTATGATGAACTAGTGTCAACAACTTAGACTTTATAAACTTATTTCCTTCTATGATTATGATCCACACAAATTATTTTTTTGAATATTTAAATCTCATGGAATTCTGGTCTAACTGAAAACCTTCATCTTCATAACTTTATGTTCTGAAAAAACATCATAGCCTTCATAATATTTTATGTCTGGTGATTCTTGCACCGATGAACTGAGACCAAAAAGTTTTACCTTTAAAAATTTCCTTCTTCTAGAAACTTTGAATTTTAATCATCACTTTCTCTTGACTTTGAATATGTTTAATATTGGATTCAACATCGTCTGAATTATATTGGGAAGTATCGTAACTTCCCATACTTTCAGCAATTTCCTTCTTTCCAATCTGAACCTCAGTATGATTTTCATCACTTATTCTCCCCCTTTACTTCATAAGGCTTGCATAATAAGTTTTACAGATTACTTATGATTTATGAGAGCCCCAAGATTAAAAAATCATAATCATATTTAATTATATCCATGAAGAATCCGATTCTCTTCCTCATTATAATAAAAACATCATTCTGGACCCATGGTGATTTTGATAAAACTTTTCTTCCTAAACAAATATTCTCCAATAAATGGAATTTATTAAGCATTTGAGTCTAAAATTCTGAAAATGATGGTGAGTCTGATGATAATATTTTACAAATTGAATTTATTTATTTTATTCTTTATCTTCTTTGAAAACAGAATTCAACCCCAAAAATATTTCAACTTCCAAAAAGAACTTCTTACTAACTTGGACCCAAACAGTTTTGTGGGGTCCCATTCCTTTTCGGGGACTAAGGGGTATCAACCCCATGATTAATTTAGAGGATAAACACCCTAAATATATGTGAGATTACTAAACTCAAATAATAACACATGGGAATTATGCCTCATCACTAACCCACCTTTATGGGAGTATCCAACCCCATGTTTATTTTGATAGTCTCACTTGTACCTTGTACTCAGAACCACAAAGTTAAGGAATCTAAAATTCCCAAACCACATAGTGTATCACCTAAAGTGTAAAAGAGGGGAACAACATAATTTTATTCATGGGAAAATTATCATAATGGACTACTCACTGAACATGTGAAAATTCTTGAAAAGTAACCGAGAGTACACAACACACAACATGTAATCTATTGTACATGGTGTGTAGGTCCCTGATCATACCCAAACTACATGATGTGTCCACTAAAATACATGGTGTATAGGTTTAAATGGGTAGTCAATTATGTGAACTTAGTATACACTGAGGCCCAATGACTCACTATACATGACCTTTGTAACACAACATGTTGTTTATATCCTTAATTACACACAAACACACTTCCATGTCATGTGAATTAACTACACAAAATTTGATATTTATAAAAGAGTGTAAACCTTAAACTCTATGTCTGATATACTACACAATATATGGTTAATAAACTATACACCATTTAGTCCAATTTTCGACACCATACGACTCCATTCACCTGGTATATCGACACAAACCCAATTTTTTAGTTTCATTCATAGATTATGTGACTTAGTGTTGAGAGGTCATCTCTGGTGACCCTAATTCTAGATTCTAGCCACTATTAATACTTATTGAGGATCTATTGATGTTTTCAAAGCCTCATAATTTATATGAACCCATAGAAAATTTCCTCCTCATCGCTTATATTCCAAATCTTAGATAGAATTGATCCTGCATCACCACTAGTGCATGAAATATAAGTGCCTAACCACTATGTTTTGAGTCAAAAGACAGATTTTTTATACTTTGTTTTAAAAATCATAATATACTAATGTTGAAACTGAGTTCATTTGATGTTTTTTGTTTAATTTTACTATGAGAATATTATAACTTCTGATTGTTCATGTCTCTATGATATAAAGTGGAATATTATTTTCAGAACATGGGGAAGTTTCACTGAACTATATCTGGAGAAAGATAGTATGCCTTCTATTACTGTTAATATCAAACTCAATGTTTTTTTATGTTACCATTAGAGGTTTTCATACCAATAAATATAAATTATATTTAATATTTCATTTAATGGAAGATAATGAATCATTTACAATAAAGTTGTGCATCATCTCATTGCCTTTGAGTGTTTATGATTGTATTTTGTTTTCATTGTTTTCTTAGATATTCCATTGTATGAAATTGAAATATAAAAAATCTAAGTTTTTTATTTTAATTATATCTTCTGATATTGAATGATTGAAGATTTTCCTAGGATAAGAATCTACATATTCCAAACCATGAAGTTTGAAAAAGTACAGGGTGTTAGACTTGTACCAATCATGCTGATTGAAGAGAATCTTGGGGATATAGTTGCCTCATTCTAATAATTTTTTCAAAAAATTTCTTATAATGAAAATTGTACTTATTAATAGTTTAAGTTTATGAGGTTCCTTGTTAGAACTAATATTCCTTGGTTCCATTTATTGAACCTCCTTTCAATTTATACTAAAAGATAAGAGTTCCCCAAACATGTGATTTAATTAAAATTTCATCCTTTCATCGTGTTACGCGGTGGAGGATGTAATAAACCTATTATTTTTAAAGGAGTATTTTTAAATTTATAATATATTTTTTTCTTACTAAGTTAATTTATTTAACTTTTGTGAGTTTATTTTTTTTACTATATTTACTTTATAACTCTGATTTTTTAGAAATTATATCTTTTGAACATCTAATTTTTTTAAGCTGGAGGAAATTGTTAGTCTATTTTATGACTTTAATTCACCCCTTCTTGAAGCTAATATTCTTTACTTATCTAGGAAAACACCTTGAATGAGATATTTACTTTAATTTTATACTTTTATATTTTTTTTTGTTTTTCATAACTTCTATAAGTGTTGTTATACTAACATGTTATAGAGGAAATATTTTTTTTTTCTATGGAAGGAGTTATTCTAGTTAGAATTTTGGTATATTTAAATCTAAAATAACCACTTTCTTTTGAGGGATCTAATTATGAGTTTTGGTGTGATCATATGGAAACATATGTTATAAATATTGGAGTTTAATTTTTTTCATTATTATAAAAAATTACACGATTCCTAAGAAAAAAGTTCAAAATTTCACTCATAAAGAGTAAGTATAATTTTAACCTAATTTCCAAGTGTAGAATATAAAATTAAGATAAATATCTATAGTCAAGTATAATCATACATAATAACATGTGGAATATGGAAAAATATTGAAGTCGCACATTTCAATTCATAAAAAGTTTTGGAGATAAATGAGCGATGCTTCGGGTAGATTTTTATTCATTCAAATTTTTTATGGAGAAACTATTTATAAAATTCTCCATAGATTCATGATGGTTGTGAATAACTTGTGAACACTTGGTGTAAAGGAATTATTCAATGATAATTTTTAGTTGATTATTTACATTCTACCAAAAGAACAAGAGTTAAAAAGATAGCTATAGATGGCACTAAGCACATAACAAAGATTAGTTTTAATTAATTGATTTATACTATTACATAGTATGAAAGGATATTATTGAGGTAATCATATAATTAAAGAAATAATAATGTATTTTCATTCATGAATTAAAATATCGGAGGATTAACTTTGGAAGCCAATACTTTGAATCCTTTTACTTCAAAGAAGAGTTATAAATGTTGTTTTAATAATAGTTGTGTATAACTAGGTGAAAGTGATATTTCTTAGTTTTCTTAGAATATTAATAGAATTATAGTAAATAAGGACTTCCAAACATACCATCATAATAATAGGAAAGAAAATTCGTCAGAATAATAGGAATGAAAAGTATGAGAAGGTGGATTATATGGAAGTTATTTGTTATGAATGTAAGAAACCATGGAACATCAGAAATAAGTGTCATATGAAATGTGTTTTATGGGAAAGGTTACTAAAGAATCACTTACTAATTTTTCTTTAGATTATTCTTACTCTTTTTCTTTGGATGATGATGAGGATGATACACTGATACATGAAGAGATGTATAAATATGTGACTACTATAGAGAAAAAAAATAAAAGTTGAAGAATGACTATGATCATTTTGAAGTAGATATTACTAATGGTGATGATACATATAATATATTTTATATAATTTATTCAGAACTTAATAAATAGATTTATAAATATAAAAGTAAATTTATCGAGTTGGAATATGATATTTATAAACTAACTTTCAAACTTCACCTGAAGTCTACTTCTATTACTATAATGTAATATAAGAGTGAAGTGATTAGGCTAAAATTTGAAGTTGATTTTTTAAATAAATTGGTTTCAAACTTTAATTTCCAAAGGAAGGGTTTTGAAAATATTTATAAGTAAATGAAACCTAAATGGGTAAATTCAGATCTTGGTAGTAAATCCATCGGAAGATATCATTTCCAGTTGAATTACATTGTTCAAAGTATTGCACCATTTTTTATGAAATTCTAAAGTATCCAAAATTGGAAGAATAAATATTCACTAAATATAGTTGAGTCTTTCAAAACATACTGAGATTATATCTCAAAGGAACTCATAGAAGTTGAACACAATCAATTTTGAAAGATGTGGGTACCAATGGTTCTTTTTTCTAATATTTCTATACCTAAGAAGGTCTAGATTTCTAGATCATAATTTCTGATAAAATAAAGGTGTTGTGTATTGGAAGATAAAATATAATATCTAATACTTAGTAATGTTCAATTTTATGTTTTTTCTATTTACTTTTATGTTTTAAATATTTACTTTTAACACCCCAAGCTTCCACAGTATGTTTCCCATTGAATAATGTAATAGCTTGCATTGTACGCAACTTCGAGATTCTAACACACCGCGACCAATCAAACTAGCCGTTATGAATAGTAATACCCACTTTTTTGAAATTTTATAAATTTTATCTTTCAAAATGGAATTCATTTTTGGATTCGGAATATCAAAATTAGCTTAGGGTAAATTTGTGGTATTTTTCTGAAAACTTTCACTTTTTGATGAATAGTGAAAAACACTGAGTTATAGTTTAAAACCGAATTTTTATTTAAATAATTATTTCTTTAAATTTATTTTAGGTCAAAATAGATACATAATACCTATATAAGTTCAATTTAATTCATTGGAGTCAGTTTATAATAATTTTAGATATATACAAATTTTATTGAACTTTTTAACCGTCTTTTACCCACCTCCTAGGAGCATTTGAAAATTTGAATAAAACTTAATTTTACAGCTTCTGTGAATTGAATTTCAAAAATAAAAGAGACACGGTTGATATCAGTAAGTAAAATGTGGTTCAATAAGATAAAAATAATTTTTTGTGAATAGTAACTTTTGACTTCTATTTACCACGGTTAAAAGTAAATAGGGTAATTAAAGGTAAAAATGATATTATTATTACCCTAAAATATTGTAAGAACTCGGTTCTTATTATTGAGGTACAAGTTTCTTCTTTTCCTTTTTCCTTAAGTGTTTTTGAGAAAATAAGGAAAATGGGGGAAAATCCCAAATTTTGTGGGTGCACGCCATGTACTGTTCCACAGGCCGTGTACTTTGGCCATGTGGGATGAGTACACAGGGCGTGTAGGCCTGTCAGTAATGAAGGGTGTAAAAACTTACTACACGCCGTGTACTTTGTATTTACACGCCATGTTATCTAGAATTGCATAAATAAACTTTTGATAAGTTAAAACTACTTTTTGGGATCACTGCTTGGATCTAGGACCACCCTGGGGGTGTGTTCCTCTGTTTTTCCATTTGGCCAAAATACCTGTGTGTATACTGTGAATTTTAGCATGCTTTGAAATTTCCTTGAGAGGAATTGTATATAGTTTCTTGCTTATGTGTTGGGATCGGCCCGATTACTTGATTAGCCTGAGGGCAGTGTTCATTTAGCATGCGGGAAACCTTTTCTTATGCCTGTGGGCAGTAGTTTATGTGACCGTGGGAAGTAGTTATGTGCCTGTGGGTGACACCCTATACGCCTGTGGGCAATATTCGTTTTTCCTGTGGGCAATCACCTGCAGGTTTCGATTCTGATTACCTGAGGGTACGGATTTTGCATGTCTGTAGAGAACGTTTACTTTGTGTATTCACCATGGTATTTTCATATGTTATACTTGCCAAGTTAAAGCATGGGCTTGGCATGGTTAAATGAATATTAAAATGGAAATATAACTAGTAGATTTAGTTACTTTTGAGTAATTCTTAGTTTATTGTATTTACTTTTGCACACTGCTGTTGCACATTTTTTTATTGATAGTTGGGCATGGACCTTTGGTGGGTGCCTACTGAGATTTCTTTCTCACACCCGGTTTGGTTCATGTCTTCATCCCAAACAGACTATTTTGCTGTAGGTGTCGACAGGGGAAGGGGCCCCTGTATAGGTACATGATTGTAGCAAGGGAGTAGGAGAGTATGGGACCGAGATTAGGCTTGCGATGCTGCTACATTCTGTTTACTCTGCTTTGTTCTGTTTGGATGTACCTTGTACTTTGAGTTGTATTGTATCCTATTCTGTATGCTTTCATAGAAATAGTGACATGCTGCATCTTTGTATATATGACTGCTGGTTCTCTTTTACTTCAGTTGTCCATTTTAGTTTTATATTGTTAACTACTTCCGCTATTGTATGTTATTTATCTTTTCTGTTGCGCTACACTTTGACAAATTAGGGCATAGTTTCCCCACTAACAGACCTAGGCCCTTGCTGCTAGTCGGTAGCCTCTGACGTTTGGGGAAATACTCTTGAGGTCATGTGACCAACCGGGTTCGGGGCACCCTTGTGTGGCTTCCAAATCTAGGATGTTACAAAGTGGTATCATAGGCAGGTAATTTTCTTTGACTTACCATTTGGAGCCTTAGTCAGGGATAAGACAGACATGGTAGTTGGTAATAAGCTGTGCCAGGGAGTAGCTAACCCGTATACAGGGAAAATCTAGTCTACCTCGTTTATTGCAATTTTGTTGATTTTTCAAATTTGACAGTTGACCTGATTTTCACCATTGGGTGACGCACTTGTGATTGTTCTATTTATATGTTATACATGAGTTCTATTTAGTTTCAACCTGATGAGATGAGGGTGTTACATCTCATGCATCATTTAAGAACATGCTAGAAATCACATGTCATTCATTCTTTCCATGCCATGTAGGTGCATTATAAATTGCATGTTGTTGTGATAGTTGTAGTGCTAGAAAAGCATGCTGTTGTGATAGCTGCTTTGATACATACCTGCTATTTGTTAGGGTATTGTTGTGTGAGGTTTTGATAAAATGAATTCCAAACTTTGTTTTTTGGGGAGTATGGGCCCTCAATGACTGGAATTTGGTGAATCATTGATGAGTTTACTTTATTATAACATGTATAATATTCCAAGCTTTGATTCGCGGGGAGTATGGGCCCTCACAGATCATAATTTGGCACTTAGGTGTTTGTTTTGGGTTTTTCTGGGTTTCAGAGTAGTTTCTGAGGCTTACTGTCCGAAAAACCCAGTATACACATCGTGTAGTTCTATGGACACACGCCGTGTGTTCTTCTATTCGGGGAGAAATGAAAACTTTTTAAGTACATGTTTTGTACCCTCAGTACATGCCGTGTACCCTCAATACACACCGTGTAGTATTTTCCCGTATCATAGGACGTGTGGGTGGGGACACGGGGTAGGGAATGGATTGGGGGAACACGCCGTGTACCAATTTTACATACCATGTAGTGTTGACCCGGTGTCCGCCCATGTAACCAATAACACGGACGAAGGAAACCTTAAGACATACATGCCGTGTCGACCTTGAACACGCCGTGTAGTCTGAACCAGGTACCCGACCGTGTCACTAACAACACAGGTTGGTGCTACCCTACCTTGTACATGCCGTGTGCTTGTGGGACATGCTGTGTAGTGTCAGTCATGTAGCCGGCCGTGTAGCAAGCAACACAGGTCGGTCTGAGGCTTCTTTGTACATGCCGTGTCTTTTTGGAACACGCCGTGTAGTGCGACCTTGGTACACAGGCTGTGTCACGAACAACACGGGCCGGTGAAAAGCTTTCCGGGTACACACCATGTTCCCGTTGGACACGCCGTGTAGTTTTGTTTCTAGAGAGCCGTTTGGCTTAGCCGTGTAGAAGGACTCAGGCAGGGAAGAAGGATTCATGTACACGACGTGTATTCTAAAGACACACCATTTGTTTGGGGTGTTACATGACCATTTTTAGATGGAGTACACGCCCATGTGGATGGCCTGTGATAACACACCGTGTATTATTTATACACATCGTGTAGTCAAGTTTTGTAAATCTTGAATGATTTCTTTCTCATGTTTCCTTCTTCGTATCCTTGTTTTCAGTCCTTGATGACCTTAATCTAAGGTGTGCAGTTGACCTTGTAGAGTCATGCCACCGAGAAGACCAACGATTGTTCACTAGGAGAGCAACAACGATTTTTCTCCTGAGATAGTGGGCCATGGGCTACCAGTGGATCCTCCAATAGTGCCATATGCGGTGCCAACCGTTATACTAGACACAGGTGTGGAGGCGCAGTTCCGTGAAGTCTTCATGCAGTTCATGCAGACCTTCCAGAGAGCACCGCAGGCCGTCACATCTATGGAAGAGCTAACACGTATCTTCCAACAGCAACATCCACCTATGTTTTCAGGGGATGGCGGACCATAGGCTGCAGAGTCATGGCTAGATTTGATGTAGACGATATTCGAGCATCTGGAGATGCCACCTAGGAGGAGGGTCAATCTCACTACATACATGCTGCGTGATTCTGTCGAGAGGTGGTGAGATGTTACCACCCAGTCTGAGAATCACCGAGACATGGCATGGGAATATTTTCAGGCAGCCTTCTATGACTTCTTATTCCCAGATATGCTGAGGGTAGATCGATTTCAAGAGTTCATGAGTCTACAGCAGGGTGCCATGTCAGTGATGGATTATTCTGCTCGCTTCACCGAGATTCAACATTTTGCACCCGTTCTGGTGGGTGATGAGGAATTGAGGGCTATACACTTTGAGGATGGTCTTCGGTGGGACATATGAGCACTGGTGAACGTTTTTAGGTTGCCTACTGTGCATGCTATTGTGAACCAGGCACTGATTACTGAGCGGAACCTGCGGGAAGCTAGTGGTGTGGGCCAGGGCAGTTCGACACCAGTTTCTGGTACTATTTCTACTGGTAAGAGGTAAGGGCAGATGGACTTCTCTCATGGTGGTAGTACTAGCCAGAAGAATTCTTCAGGTGTCCAGGTCATGTGCTACCAGTGTAGTAAAGAGGGGCACAAGAGACTGCAGTGTCCACGTGACCTATTGGAGTGCCGATCTTGTGGCAGGATGGGTCATCTTTAGTGTTTTTGCAGGGCGTTTCCACCAGTGGCTATTGAGAGGGGTTCTGTGCGGACTCTGCATACAGGAGCAGGACCAGCAACTTCTTTCCGATCGGGAAATTGGGGTACGTCAGGACATGCAAGCAGATATGGTGGTTGTGGCCATGGTAGCCAGACATTAGGATCTCAGAGGTAGCAGGGCGGGTCATCTCAGGGTAGCCATGTTGTGTCATAGGGATGCGACACTGGGCAGGCATATGCAGTGCAATAGACCCAACAAGATCAGGATCCCAGACCTTCTATTGTCAAAGGTACTATTCTAGTAGCTTTTGTTTTGTCTTCTGTACTTTTTGATATAGGTGCCACACATAGCTTTATATTTGTGCCCGTTTTGGAGAGCCTTGGGCTTTGTGTTTCTTCTTTTTATGATGTTATGAAACTAAACACTCCGTTGGGAACCAGAATGACTAGTGTGCATCAGTGCAGGGAGTGCCCCCTAAAGGTTGGTGGGTGTCACTTTCTACGGGACCTCTATATCTTAGACATGAAAACTTATGATGTCATTCTTGGGATGGGCTGGTTGGTACCATTTCGAGCCTTTGTATATTTCTATCATCATAGGGTGAGTTTCACGTCACCAGAGGGTGGAGAGTTTCTATACAAGGGCGAATTGGGTGTCCTGGTGAGCCGAGCTGGACCCGAGTATCATGGGCGAGGTGGAGTGACAACCCAGATTGCGAGTTTATAACTGGATGAACAGGGAACGTTTCATAAGGATTTCCCTCCAGTAGTTGATCATTTCAGGGATGTCTTCTCGGACGACTTTTTAGGTCTACCTCTGGTGTGTGAGGTGGATTTTTCTATTGAGCTTGTGCCAGGAGCGGCACCGGTGTCCATTCCTCTTTATAGGATGTCCACACCTGAGCTGCAAGAGCTCAAGAGGCAGTTGGAGGAGTTGCAGGCAAAGGGTTTAATCTGACCCAGTACTTCTCCTTGGGGTTCTCCTGTCCTATTTTCTAAGAAGGCAGACGGTACCCTCAGACTTTGTGTGGATTATTTGAAGCTGAACCAGTTGACAATCAAGAACCGATATCCCTTTCTGAGGATTGATGATCTTTTTGACCAACTTCGAGGATCACGTGTGTTCTTGAAGATTGAATTGAGATCCGGGTATCATCAGTTATGCGTTAGGACATCAGACATACCGCTTATAGATTTTCGGAGCAGATATGGTATATACGAGTACTTGGTTATGCAGTTCGGACTCACGAACACGCCAACAATTTTCATGGCTCCGATGAATCATGTGTTCCATCCTTATCTGGATTCTTTTGTGGTAGTATTTGCAGACAGTATCTTGGTGTACTCTCACACTCAACACGACCATACCACCCATCTTGAGATCATACTGAGTACACTAAGAGAGAATCAGATATATGCTAATCTCTCAAAGTTCCACTTTTGGATGGACCAGATTCACTTCTTGGGTCACGCTATCTCAGATGCAGAAGTTGCAGTAGACCCAGAGAAGGTGAGATAAGTATTTTCCTGGGAGCAGCCTAAAAATGTGTTTGAGATACGAAGTTTCTTGGGGCTGGATGGTTACTAAAGGCACTTTATACGGGAATTATTACACTTAGAAGTGTCGTTGACGGGCTTGACTAAGAAGGGTGTGAAGTTCTTTTGGTCAGAAGCTTGCGAGACAACCTTTATGGAGCTGAAGGGTAGGTTGACATCATCACCAGTCCTGATCCTTCCAGAGCAGGGGAAGAGCTATACAGTTTACTGTGATGCATCAGGGATTGGGCTGGGAGCAGTGTTGTTGCAGGGCGATTGAGTTGTTGCGTACGGGTCTCGGCAGTTGAGGCCGCATGAGAGGAATTAACCGACACATGACCTCGAGTTGGCTGCAGTTGTTCATGCGTTGCGCTGTTGGAGACATTATCTCTTGGGAGAGAATTTTGTGGTTTTCACTGACCAAAAAAGTCTCAAACACATCTTTACTCATCGTGAATTGAACCTGAGACAGCGAAGGTGGGTTGAGTACCTTCAGTCCTTCGACATTGAGCTTGCCTATACACCTGGTAAGGGTAATGCAGTAGCTGATGCACTGAGTAGGAAGACTCAGACATATGCAGTACAGGAGGTCCGTGGTGAGTGGAAGCTTATGTCTTTGTTCTCTGAGATGCATTTATAGGTGCATGATAGTTAGGGGAAAACCTATCTTTCTTCCTTAGCTGTGACTTCTACCCTCCTGGATAGGGTGAATATGAGATAGATATCGGATTCATAAGGCCTAGTTCTACAGGAGTCGGTGGCAAGTGAGGACCCTCCTCCTGGATGGACGATGGGAGATGATGAGGTACTATGTTTCCATGGATGAGTGTGGGTTCCAGGGGATGTACGCGAGGATATGATGCGGGAGTTTCATGCTTAAGCTTGGGCAGTGCATCCTAGAGTTACCAAAATGTACCATGACTTCAAACATCATTATTGGTGGCTGGGTATGAAATAGGAAATAGCTGGTTTTGTTGCGAGATGTTCCACCTGTCAGCAGGTGAAGGCGGAGCATGAGAGGCCAACCGAGCTATTACAGCAATTACCCATTCCGGAGTGGAAATGGGATGATGTTGTGATGGATTTCGTGACGGGGTTTCCAAGGTCACCTCGAGGCAATGATGCTGTGTGGGTTGTTGTGGACAGAATAAAAAAGGTAGCTCACTTTCTGCTGATCAAGGAGGCCTTCAGTGTTGACGAGCTCGGGAAACTGTATATCCGAGAGGTTGTACATCTTCATGGGGTCCCTTGTTCTATCATTTTAGATAGGTATACCCATTTTAAATCTATTTTATGGAAAATTTTTCAGAGGGCACTGGGTACAAAGGTGCTTCTGAGCACAGCTTACCACCCCCAGACCGACGGCCAGTCAGAGCGTACGATACAGGTGCTTGAGGACATGCTGCGTGCATGCGTCCTAGACTTTGGGGGCTCCTAGGAGAAACACATACCCCTGGTCGAGTTTTCCTATAATAATAGTTTTCAGGAAACTATTAAGATGACACCTTACGAGGCTTTATATGTTAGGCCATGCCGATCACCCTTGTGCTGGTTGGCGGCAGGTGAGACAGCTTTACTAGGGCCACGTCTCGTAAAAGAGACTTCAGAGTAGGTCCAGTTGATTCAGAAGAAGATGGCTACTGCACAATCTCGTCAGAAATCTTATGCTGATCACCGCAGATGACCCTTGGAGTTCGTGGTTGGGGATCAAGTTTTCTTATGTGTTTTTCCGAGGTTAGGACACAGGCGGATCAGGAGATAGGGTAAACTTTCACCAAGATATGTGGGGCCATTTGAGATTCTAGAGAGAGTTGGGTCAGTTTCCTATCAGTTGCATCTACCACAGACATACCAGGCCATGCATGACATCTTCTATGTATCTCAGCTACGCCACTATCATTCAGACCCGTCTCACGTCTTTCAGCCCGAGGAGGTTGAGTTTCAGGTAGATTAATCCTTTGAGGAAAATCCGATTCATATTGTTGATAGGAGCATGAAGGTTCTCCGAGGCTGGTCAGTTCCTCTCGTTCGGGTGTTATGGCAGCATGGCCGAGTGCAGGACGAAACTTGGGAGCGGGAGACCGACGTACGTGCTCAATGCTCGGAGCTATTCACAACTGTATCTTCACCACCCTTGGAAGTGAAATTCGGAGACGAATTGATTTAAGGGGGAAAGTTTGTAAGAACCGGGTTCTTATTATTGAGTTACAGGGTTTTTTCCTTTTTCCTTAAGTGTTTTTGAGAAAATAAGGAAAATGGGGAAAAATCCCAAATTTTGTGGGTACACGCCACGTACTATTCCACACACCGTGTACTTTGGCTGTGTGGGATGAGTACACAGGGTGTGTAGGCCTGTTGGAAATGAAGGGTTTAAAAACTGACTACACGCCGTGTACTTTGTATTTACACACTATGTAATCAGTCGGCAGGTGAACAGTAAGGCGGTGGAGGCAGCCGCCAGTGGAGCGACAATACATGCCGTGTAATCAGGAATACACGCTGTGTACTCATGTTGACGGATGAATAGTGAAGCGGTGTAAAGAAGCCGCTAGAGGAACAATTAAAAAAAATGAAAAGTACACACCGTGTACTTGAGAGTACACACCGTGTAGTTTTTTTTTCGCTTACAACAGGTTTTAGCCTCCTCATTCAGCAGAGGAGGCTTTGGGTTCATTTTTGAGCTCAGGAGGATGACCAAACCTTAGAGGATTACCCGATCGTGCACCGAGAATCTGATTCCGCCTCTGTCGATCACGTTGGGACCGTACGTGTAAGCCCTACCCTCTCCTTATGCTTTTCTTACCAATGATTCTTCTAAAGGAAGTTATTTACGTTTGAACGAGAATTATTTTATCCCATATATATGTTGTTATCAGACATTTTGTGAGGCGTCGTTTGCATATATCGATCAGTGACGATCGTTGTAGGTGGTCTGGTGTTATTTCCAACTGTTGAGTTGAATCTGTGCACCATTATGCTATGAACCCATGTTTGGGGTGTCGTATGGCTGTGGCCTTTGCTAAAAGTTATCTATAATTTCATAAATAAACTTTTGATAATTTAAAACGGTTGTTTGGGATCACTGCTTGGATATAGGACCAACCCGGGGGTGCGTTCCCCTATTTAGCCGTTGAGCCAAAATACCTGTGGTTATACCATGAATTTTAGCATGATTTGAAATTCCCTTGGGAGGAATTGTATATAGTTGCTTGCTTATGTGTTGGGATCGACCCGATTACTTGATTAGCCTGAGGGACGTGTTCATTTAGTCTGTGAGTAACCTTTTCTTATGCCTGTGGGAAGTAGTTTCTGTGCCCGTGGGTAGTAGTTCTGTGCCTGTGGGAGACACCCCGTGTGCCTGTGGGCAATATTATTTTTGCCTATGGGCAATCACCTGCAGGTTTCGATTCTGATTACCTAAGGGTAAGGATTTTGCATGTCTGCGGAAGAAGTTTACTTTGTGCATTCACCGTGGTGTTTTTCATATGTTATATTTTCCAAGTTAAAGCATGGTCTTGGCATGGTTAAATGAATATTAAAATGGAAATATAACTGGTAGAGTTAGTTACTTTTGAGTACTTCTTAGTTTATTGCATTTACTTTTGCACACTACTGTTGCACATTTTTTCACTGACAGTTGGGCACGAGCCTTTGGTGGGTTCCTACTGGGATTTATTTCTCACACCCTGTTTGGGTTATGTCTTCGGCCCAAACAGACTATGTTGTTGTAGGTGTCGACAGGGGAAATGACCCCTATACAGGTACATGATTGTAGCAAGGGAGTAGGAGAGCATGTGACCGAGCCTAGGCTTGCGATGCTGCTGCGTTCTGTTTACTCTGCTTTGTTTTTTTGGTTGTACCTTATACTTTGAGTTATAGTGTATCCTTTTATGGCTGCTTTCATAGAATTAGTGACATGCTGCATCTTTTTATATACGACTTTTGGTCCCCTTTTACTTCAGTTGTCCATTTCAGTTCTATATGGTTTTTTGCTTCCGCTGTTGTATGTTATTTATCTTTTCTACTTCGCTACACTTTGAAAAATGAGGGCAGAGTTTCCCCACTAGTAGATCTGGTCCCACGTTGCTAGTCAGTAGCCTCTGGAGTTTGGGGAAATGCGCTTGAGGTCGTGTGACCAACCAGGTTCGGGGCACCCTTGTGTGGATTCTGGATCCGGGACGTTACACACATGTCCTAATTCTATTGGATAAGTGTAATTCGACCAAAAACAACCTTAGGAATAAAATATAATCCTTTAAGTCCACTTGGATTAGATTAGGACATTTATTATTATTTAATTCAAAGAAGAGTTAAAAGTGTTAAATTCAAATCTTAATAACTAAACCATTTTTAATATAGGGTTATACATAAGATAAATTCAATTATAAATATTCATTATAAATATAAAGATATTTCATACATAATGGTATTTTATTTATATTTTTTATACATTAAAAAATTTAATTTATTTATGACACAATGATGATGTAATAATTACCTAATTAATGAAATATTAAAATATTTGATATTATAAATATTCAAATAAATGTAATTTGACAGTTTTTATGAATTACATTACTTTTCTAGGTTAATATGACATGTTAGGGTTGGTTAGATGAATTTTTTTCAAAGTAATAATGCTATTATGAATTTAGAAAAAACAAAATACCAAATAGTGTCAAAATTGACATAAAAGAGTTTTTAAAAAACATATTATATTATTAATTGATATTCTATTCCTAAAAATATAAGGTTCTACCAAAAGATTTATATAATTATATTAGTATCATTAATTAGCCACTTGGGGTTCGCTTGGAAGTATATAGTAAGTTTATTAACCATATAATATAAAAATACAAAGAGACATGGTAAATGTCAAACTATTTATCTAAGAGTTAAATCTAAAAGATAAGGTTAATATAGTGACCCAAACCTGTCTAAAACCTATTGGTTGAGTGGATTTCGACACATCCCCACCTTATACTTTAAATAATTCATTTTTGAGACATTTGAAACCGAAAATTATTTTATTATAAAATAATATTTCTAGCTTTTCCTAAGGTTCCCCTCACCACTCTTATAAAAGGGCACTCCACCTTCCATCAAATTCACACCTTCAAAGCATTTTGGATCTTCCAGACTCTGCCCAAATACCCTCCCAACTATCCTACCTTCTCCTATAGGCCTTCCTTTAGTTATAAATTCCACCTAAGGATCCCTTTTGATCAAATCAAAAGGAATAACCTGAAGAAGAGGTAAATATTTCATCACCTCTTTCAAGTTCCTTTTTTCTTCCACTTCCTCTTTCTTTGTTGTTTCCATTATAAAATAATAACTCCAATATCTTCTATATAATGTGATGTTATTATAAATATGGTACAACCATATTCATTATTCTATCCATCCTTTGAATGACATGTCACCATACGTGCGTACGTACGACTTACCGTCTCCACGTTGTGGTGTAATTGTTATTCAATACATTATTACTTGGATGAGTATAATAATGATGTTTAATTTATGTAAATAATAAATATAACATTATAATGATTCTGTATATATTATATACCATCTAATTATATATTATTTTAAAATCAAAAGAATGATATTGTCGCTCGTGCGTACGTACGGATTACCGTCTCCACGAACGCGATGAGATTTATTCTCCAACATAACCCATTAAAGAAAAATTTCCATTAGATGATTAAAAATAATTTTTAAAGACTTAATATCATTCTGAATATGAATAAGATAAATCCTATTCATAACAAACACTACTTACGAAACAAAGCATATAAAGGAAAATGAATCAGTTAACACCTGAAACGATGATAATACTAAAATATTATTAACAAAGCAATATTAAAAGATCATATATGATATAATATTAATGTATATTATTCTTGTATAATTTAATAACAATTATTTCACCATTATACAGGAGTTTAACCAACCATCGACCAAGGAAAAGTACAAAGTAAGGGTTTTTTTATCTCACTTTTAATTCTATGAGATTTCTATTGTTCACCACTTATTTATTGCATGTGGTGTATTTTGTACTTCCATTTGATATATATTATCATGATTTTTTTATATTAATGGTATTTTGTGATTAATTTGGTGGTTATTAACTTTTATTCATACAACTCGATTGATCACAATAATTTAAGGGGTTTTCATCTCATTTTTATTCATGTGAGAATCATGCTATATTGGCCACTATTTCCATTTGTGTGGCATATGTACTATCCATGATTGTATTCATTGTATAATATAATTTAATGTATGGGTATTTACATTATCATTGTATGAACCTTATTTCGTGGGATGTATGTTTCATAAGTTACCAAATCGGTAAGGGAATTTCAAATTTCAATTTCCACTCATTCGACATTACGCATACTTCATTGATTATTTTACTCCATGATTATGTGTGGAATCACTATTTATTATTTGTGTAGTAATTTCCAATCCCCTTTCTAGGGATATAATTTTGAGACACATAATCACTCCATTGATAAATTCTCAAGTCATCGATATGAACTTGATAAGAGTAATTTTAACTCAATCTCCATTCATTGAGTTAAACATCCAATTCATTGGTGTTGTTATTTACAAGAATATGTGTGAATGTCCTATGATTTATTTACACTGAATATCCAATCATATTGAGTGCATTTATATTTTTCACACATAATTATGTCATTTATTTATCCTTAACCTAAGGATACAATATTTATAAGATATTTCATCTCAATTTACGTTCTATTGAGACTTCTTTGTTGTTATATGCCAATTCACTTTTATATGGTGTATATAATGTACTTTGACATAGAATATCATGAATCACTTTATTCTCATGACATTATAAAGTTTTTATTTCCTCAATTATTTGTATTCAAGTGTCTCTTTCTTGGTAAGGAACTATAACTAAAATATCATTTTAAAATGTTTTAAAAATTTATTATTCTAAATCTTTCTCATTAATGTCCATGTTTTAAAAATGGTTTTAAGGATTTATTTATATGGACATTAAAGTTTTAAAATTAAAATTCCTTTTAAAAGTTTCAAAGTGGTATGAGACACTTTGATTCAAAAATCTATTTTAAAGGGCTTCTTGATAATTGGTGATACTTTTAAATGTTTTCAAGAAAAAGGGGGATATT
This sequence comes from Viscum album, assembly GCA_963277665.1. Taxonomy (NCBI): domain Eukaryota; kingdom Viridiplantae; phylum Streptophyta; class Magnoliopsida; order Santalales; family Viscaceae; genus Viscum; species Viscum album. The sequence goes on along the minus strand of OY728129.1, from coordinate 1,810,127,759 downwards.
TCTCTCAAATAGTTTGGATGATTATTTTCATCTATGTCAATATCATTCATAATTTTATATTGAGGTTGATCTATTATAATACAATCTTTTATATTGTATTGAATGAGTTATGTTTGACTGTGGATGTGCTATTTTTATACCATTCATGGTTTGTGGTTAAAATATTGACATTTCGTATGCTAGTTTTAATACGAATGTTCAGATTATGTTTCAAACTTTTCATATGAGGAATGAATTGGACTTAGTAAGTGACAGGTGGAGCCCTCTATAGCTCTTCGATGCATCGGTAGGTCTCATGAGACAAACTAGTGTCTTGGAACAAGGCCTTGACAAAATCTTATTTGTAGTCTTGGCACAAGGCCTTGACTATGTGGTTATGAAAGTCTAACATTATGCATTCCATCATTATGAAAGTGGATATTGATATTTCATGTGATTATTCTATTATTAGAATATCCATGTGACTAAGTAAATGGAATTATTTGATTTTATCTTTGCCATATTATGCTGAAGTTCAAGTTTAAAAGGCTTTTGTTTTAGTCTTATACATTTCCTTAAATGTTTATGCTTATTTATGAAAGTTTCCACAATATTGTTATCCTTACTAAGCATCTGATCTCACCCCTTTCTATGTTTTATTTTTCCCAGGATGCGAAGAAGTATATTATGACTAACCTGCTGGGATAGTCTATGGGATCTCAGTGTTTTCTATAGAAACAATGTTGTTGTAGTTTTCTATTTTATGATGTAATGTAAACCTTATGAATGTATCCAGTACTTCCAAGGATACTAAAATAATCGGTATTTTGAGACTTGATCATTTGTGATCATGCCAATGATACGTAATAATGCACTGACTCTGGGTTTTTGGGGTCGGGGTGTTACATTACCTTTACATTTTTTTGTTTATTTTTACATTTTGTCTAATTAATTTTATGTTTATTTGTTTACATTTATGTTTTTCTTGTTTACTTTTACATATGAATAGTATATTAGAGATTATAATTTGACATATGTTTTTTTACTATTTCTTATTATTTCATATTTTTATGTAAGCTTTTATAGCAAAAAGTTTTGATTTATATTTTAAATCCCTGTGAGAGGAAAATGTTTTTTGTTTGGCCAATTTTTGTGTAGATAAGCTTATATTTTATGATATATTCAATGAAAGTTAATAGATATGATATGCGAACCATTTATAGAACCATATTTAATTATAATAATCTCTTTTGAGCATCAGAAGATATATTTGAGATTGTTTTATCTATTTTATTCTTATCTTACAAAATCTTTAAATGATAGATTACTTAATTATTTTACTTTTAAGAATTTTAATTATCAAAAAGTAGCTAACTTAGTTTTTTGTAAATTTAAATATTATTATTTTAAGAGACTTGGTATCATCATTTTTGGTGTGAAGTATTTTTAATATTCATATTAAGAACAAATAAATGGATAAAAGTATCACCTATATAAAGGTATATAGACCTAGAGTTGTTGTCTTCATTTTTCATGAAGATATCTAGGTTTTAAATCTTAATTACTAACCAACTATTGATATTTTATGATATAAAATTATATCATTCAATTAATAAGCAACTAGGGTGATTATATATAAAATCTTGATTGATATTGAGTGGAATTATAGGCATAAATCCCTACTGAATGGAGTATTTCATTTTTAAGGATGGGATCTAATTATCTTTCCGAGTAAGAAATATCAACTATTCTTCCCTGTATCATCCATGAGTTCTATGGATTGACAATATCTGATGATTCATATGGATAAAATAAAGTTAAGTTTAATTTAAAATATCCTAAATTTCATTTGACCTTAAATGTTTTCTAGACGTTTTTAAAATACTATTGAAGGGAGAGTCCTTGTTCATTATACACAAACTTTTGGAAACTTTTAAATCATTAAATAAAGAAAGTTCCATGGAAATATTGTTTCAAATTAAGTAAAACTTTTATAAAGAAACTAACTTGGAATTGTAATAGAAAGTATAATTTTGGATTTAAGATCTATTACTCCCAAGGAAGGGAGATAAGGACAAGATAAAGATTAAATAAATAAATAAATATATATATATATATATGCTTAAATTCCTCTATTAGATGAGTTGTGAAGTTCATTTAGGACTATACAGAAATGGTATGTGCCATTTTCAATAAATTGAAGATCATACCAACTTCTAGACTCTAAATCAGGTGTTATTAAAAATCTTATAGAAATAGGGAGTCAAGGATCTTAATATTAAAAAATGGTAAATAAAAACACTTTGAACAATTAAATGATATCAATAATGAATCTTATCAATGATTTAGTTTAAATGAAATTTGTTAAAAGAGGATCAGAAGCTATACTTATGACAACTGAAGGAAAAAATAATAATACTCTTGAAAAAATAGTAAAGTATTGGAAATTATTCAAGAAGATAGATCTTTTATGAAAAAAAGAAGAAGAAAGGGTTGAGGCCCTTGATAAGAAGATGAAGAGATCAATACATAAATATAATAATGATTGGAAAAGAAATACTGATGATGTTAGAAAAAATATATAAGAATGAAATTAATTGGAAACATTATTTTAGGATTATGAAATAAAAATATAAATCAATAAGTGAAGAATAAGATTAACAAAAAAAATTTGAGATGAAAAAGAAGTTTTATTTGAAAATTAAGAAGACTCAAGATTATATACCTCTAGTTAATATCAGAGAGAATATAGAAGAGGTTTAAAATAAAATGAAAAAGAATTTAAAATTTCTATAAGATAAATATGGAAAATATTAATCCAAAATAGGGAAAGGTGAAGATAAATGTTCTTCAAAATACCTTATACCTTTTGTTTTTTAATTATATGAAGAAGATAATACAACTTGAAGTGACCTAGGTCAGATGGACCACTGAGTAGGGGAGGGGTAAATCAATGGACACTTTTTATAAATTATCCTATTTTCAAATTCAACCTCCAAAATTTGTTAATGTTCTCAAAATTATCAAAATTATCTATAAATATCAAATCATGTTTAGTAGTATTAAAAGAGATATCAACACATAATATTTATAAGATTTAGTGTAAATCACTACTCCTTGCTACAATGGTTAGACCCCCCCCCCCAAAAAAATGATTATTCACTATCAAACAAGTGGTTAAAACCATAAAATATCTTAGTATGATCAACATTGAGTCCCACTATGTATATAACCAAGCTTGAAATACATTAAAATTACATTTGTTTTATGGAATACTTAGTACATGACACAAATAAAATCCCAAATACCGTATTAGTTTAGTGTCTTTGGAAACTCAGAACATAATATTCTAATCATGGTGAAATATCTTCAACATATCCCATAAAGATCTTCCCCTTTTTGTTTTCCTACCTAAAACCTTTATTTATATCTTGGGAAAAAACATAAAAAGGGTGATCTCAAATTCTCAGTAAGGGTAAACATTGAGAACATAAAACAATCCATAAACATTTGAACATAAAAACATGAACATAAAGTTTAAACATCAAAATATTGAGCAATGACATAAATCTTGACAGTACGTAAGGCATAGATCATAAAGGAATATTAATCATGATAAAATAGCATTGGAATAAAACATGGAATTGTGGAAAACCATTAATCACATAATTTTATTTCCATAGTAGCCAAGGCATTGCTGCTAAGACTATCATAGTAGATGAAGTCCATTATTGAACTGGGTTTACTTACTATTCCAACTCTGTATTACTGAACTGGATTTACTTGACGTTCTAGCCATGTCTATCTCATAAGATATAAATCTTTAACCAATGAATTGGAGGGATATATAAGTCTCACCCATCTCATAATGAAATCATTCTTACATGTTCCATAAAAACATAAATCATTCATCATAGCATAACCCATGAAATAAAATGAGATTCCTAAACATCATTTCATCAAAACATAATCTATATAAGATAAGTGGACTTCATAAAAATTAATTCCATCATAAACACAATCAAATAAAAGTAATAATATGGATATAAACAAAACCGTATGTTATCTTAGATGGAAACTAATTTTGATAAAACACTTGAAATTAATTCTTGAGGAAAATATCATTTTTTCTTCAAAAATAATTTTTTTTCTGAAAATGCCATGAAATTTTAAAAGAAAAGAATTTAGTTGAAAATAAAATTCAAATATTATAGAGGTAGATTTATGTAAATAAGTAATTAAGAAGACATAAAAATACATTCATTCCATATAAGTTAAAAAAAACATTCTCCTTGTACTTTTACCGAAAAAGTCAAAAAGTAACTTGTATGGTAAACAAAAGAAAGATCCATTCCATACCATGTAGTAAAAGTAAAAAATGGGTAAAAATTACTTTAAAATTATATATAATAACAATAAAAATTTTATGAAACCATTTTTATAAACATGGACATGGATGATGAATATATCCCCAGAAAATAATTATGTATAAAGAATCTCGAATAAAAAATGAGATTGCAAAAGTATCCCTTACCTTAGGTCTAATTTATTATGTATGTGTCCAAAACTCCTATATAGTGGGTTTAAACATATTATTAACTTGTAACAGAACCATAATAATATTTAAAATATCATATATTATTCACTTATGACTTTATATTACTCGTTCATTTATTAATTCCATGTTAAAGCAACGTTTTGGGTAATAATCGTTTCATTTATCGTACGTGTTTGGACTTTTTATTCTTCATATGATTACTTAGATCATGATTTAATTACTTATATAATTTAAAACATGATTTATATATCATATATATTCAGTATATAAATATATATAATAGATCAATAAATTAAATGTAATACACCGTTCATGGAGATGGTAGGTCGTATGTACGCATAAACGCTATTTTTGTTTGGTTATTAAATTGAATGGAAGTACGTAAATGACATATATATATATATATATATATAAATACAGTAGAATTATTATTTCATATATTTCATGATTATTTATTATATATACTTTATAATCATTCTTGAATTTTTAACATGGAGAATGAATCTCATCCCGTCGTGGAGACGGTAAGCCGTACGTACGCACGAGCGACAATATCGTTCCCATAGTTGTTGAACATTATTAAAGTGGATGGTGTATAATATATAAGAATTAGTATAATGTTATAATAATTATATATAGTTATTATTTCCACCATTATACTCATCCAAGTAAGGTGGTGGTGAAAAACAGATTACACCATGACGTGGAGACAATAATCTGTATGTACGCATGCGTGGTGATTTCATTTTTTGTAGGATGTATATAAGGTAAAATAGGGTTGTTTAATATTTATAATAACATATAATTATATTACTGATGCATATTTTATTACTTTATAATGAAACAACTAAACAAGAGGAAGTATAAGAAGAAATAAATTTGAAAGAATCGGTAGAAGAGATTACCTCTTCCTCGACATGCCTCCGTTAAATTTCATCTTAGGGTACTATAGTTGGTATTTTGAGAAGAATTGAACATATATAATGTTACTAGGGAAGTTGAGAAGATAAATGGTCATGGGTTGACTGAGCTTTAAGGCTCAAAATTGAGTGAATAAGAGAGGGAGGAGGTGACCTTGGAAAAGAGAGGAGAGAGGCACTTTAGGAAAGTTCCAAAATAATAATTTATTATAAATTCAATTTCGATTTAAAAAGGACCAAAACTTATTTAATTCTAATATAAGATGATTTTTTTTCTAATAACCATCATACAATAATTTTTTTACAAGTTTTGAATATTTTCTTTATCCTTATCTTTTTAGTTTTACCCTTATTTTACCCTTTTTAATCTTACCGTGATATCATGTTATTTACACAATGTGGGTTAATCTAATTACCATATCATGTCAAACGAACCACAAAAAGATATTTATGAAATATTTGGAATTATATTAATCATTTTTTCGAATCTTAGATTTTTGGAAATTTAATATCATTTAATAAACTATTTTATGTTTTAAGTTATGAATTGTGTCAATTTAGAACACTATTCATAATTGACTTTAAAAAAATACTAAAAACATGATTCCTTAAAAAATAAGTCATTAAATCAAAGATAATATGTTAATATCATCACAAAAATTTTTTTATGACATTAAAATAACAAAATTACATTTTTTTAATATTTATAAATTCATTTATTTGAATCTTTCATTAATGAGATAAGCACTACATCATAATTGTGTCATAAATAAATATATTCATATAATGTATAAAAATTATAAATAAAATACCATAATGTAAGAAATGTTTTTAGATTTATAATTATTATTTATAGATATAGATATCAGTTATATAAATCCATATTAAAATAGATTTAGTAAAAGATACATGTTTAGGTTATAATTATCTTTACTTTAAATTAATTCTTATAAAGTGTCATTTTTAAATCCAAGTTAATCCATGGGGTCCCAAAATAGACCCAAGGGTGAACATGGTCGGAAATATCTCATCCAATAATATTAGTACACGTGTTTGGGTAATTTAATATTATTATAATATTATTTTTTACCCTTATTTTCTAGATTTATCCTTTAACCATGGTAAATAAAACAAATACTGAAGTTACTATTCATAATGTCCAAAAATAAAAGTGCCTATTTACATAATTTTAACCTTCTGAGTCTAAATATTGAATCCATTTTTCCAAATTCAAAACACAAAAGTTTCAGTAATTAATTTAAAATTAATCCCGTTGTTGAAAAAAACGGGGTTTTGTTTAAAACATTGCAAAATATTGAAATGTTTTTACATATGAATTCAATGTAAAATTAATGAAAATGACTTAAATTTTCTTAAAATATAAAAATATATTATATTTATAATTTTAAACCATTAAATAATATATTTTAACCTTATAAATTATTTTGATGAAAAAAGTTGTTTTGAATTTAAATTTAGCGTATTTTAACTATTCATCAAAATATTAATGTTATTAGAAAAATATCAAAAATTTATCCAAAGTAAATTTTTATGTATCTATTCCAAATAAGAATATTATATTTCCAAATATAACTTATAAAATTTTCAAAAACTAGATTTAAAATGGGTGCGCCATCAAAAGGTGGTAAAACTGCTTTTTTTGAAAAATACTTATTTTATCTGAAAAATTGATTTTGTTCTCATAAAATGTTCTAGAAAATTTCTAATATGAATGATAATGTTATAACATTTAAAATATAGTTAATACTATTCATAATGGATAGTTTATATCCCATTAAATAATATATCATTGTTTAGTGAAACTCGATATTCCGTACCACGTAAGCTATCGAGGAAGGTGGATCTTGCGTGTAATATAAGGAAAGTAAGTGTTTCATGTAATGAAAGATTAATTTGGTGTTGTGTATAAAATAACCAAAACTTATTTCATTTATACATTGAACAAAATATATACTCAGTGTTGTGTGAAATCAATTCTATCAAAAAAACTTGAAATTGTGTGTAACACGAGCCAAGTATAATGTTGTGTATACAACAAGCTAATATCATGTTGCATATAGAACAAGATAATTTTGGTGTATCATACAAAAAAAGGGATGAAATAAATAATCTATCTCATAAAATATTGGGGTGTTACATTATATCCCCCTTAAAATGAATTTCTTCCTTGAAATTCGTCGGGGTTATAAATGGTTTTCTACTTGAAAATTTCTTTCATGGAAACCCACATCATAAATAGGAATTATAAAACTTCATTTAAAAAAGGAAAGTTATAAGAATAATGGTTACCCAAAGTAGCTCATCATTGGGCTTCCAAAAAGGAGAACATAGTTGGGAAGTGAAAACAAGGACATGGAAGAGAAATCTAACCATCAAGTTTTGATGGATATTGATAGTGAATAAGGTTTGGAGAAAGTTAACTTCCATAAATCCATAATTATGTGATGATTTAAGGGACCATATGATTCATCAGATAATAAGTTACTAGGATAACATTTTTGGTTTTCAAGATCCTTTCCCTAAAGTTGAAGAATTTCGCATGAGAATAAATACTTACTTGATTTTGTTACAATCTCACCATTATTTGCGCCTTGAAAAATTTCCAATTCATCACTTATTTAAATAAATGAATTCAAATTTTTCATTCCTAAAGTGTTAGCAGATCCTGTGATAGAATGATAGGCCATCCATATGTCTCTATCACAAAAGGTTAGCACAAGTTATTAAATATAAATAAGTCCATCTATGGTGAGATCAATCATATATGGTTCCAAAAATTGACTTATACTTCATATATCATACCACTTAATAAAATAAAACTAATTTCTACTAATCAGGGACTTCCTGTAAGACAATGGTAGGTGATAAAGTCTTGTTGACTTCGGTTGTGGGTTTGATTCATGCATCCTTGTCTGACGCGACGAGTTGTCGCCCATCATGTGGGTTATCATTTTTCTAAAACTATACTATTATAACATTCCAGAAATAATATAAAAAAATGTTATATCCTTAAAAAAATACTATATGATGTCTAACTTAATCTATTCCAGCCTTTAGGCTTATCCAAAATACTTTTGTCCAATCTAACAATACAAAGAAAACAATTACCATAAAGGTAATATAATAAGAATGTGAATAACACCATTTATCCCTCATATATCATAAGATATGCCATGTTGGTCACATTCCAAACATGTGAATACCTTAATCATGTATTCTCTTGAAAAATTAATTACCATAGAACCTTAGTAAAAACATTAATTCTATCAAAAGTTAACTCTTTCCACATACAAAAATCCCAAAAATTCTATATACTGAAACCATGATATCACTTTGTCCTTATATCAGTCATGAGCTCATTAATAATATCAAACATATTATTTTATCCTTATCCCTTCATTATGTGCATATCATATTCTTTTAAAAAATATTTCAATCACTTTTCATGGTTATCGATACCATATAATTATGGAAAACCATAATAGACTAATACATAGATATTACAATATTTCAAATACTATAAATGAGATTCTACAACACTATTCTGAAATCCCATTACATAAACACTTAATCATTCCACTACTTCATTGTCATACTCAACATCGACAATAGTGATCGCATATGAATTTCCTTTGTATTTTTTCCTTAAGAGGTTGTTGATGTCGATCATAATTAACCCTTGGATTAGGGCATTAGTTAGCATAATGCCCCATTTCCTTTCACTTATAACATTGAAGTGTTGGTGGTGCGTTCTCTGTAGTCTTTTCTCCATTCATATCATTAGAAACCTTTTTACCATTACTTTTAAACTCAAATGATTGATGAACTTCTTTTCCACACTTGAAACATTTTCTATTCCCTTTAAGACAATCTTCACCATGATTCTTTCCACACTTTGAGAATAAGGAAACATTTATCTTATTTTCACCATTGTTTTGAGATTTTCCCTTCAACTCCATATTTCATTTCTTGTCAAAACCATGAGATGGATATGTAATACCAACTTCCAGTTCTACCTTGATAGCACGATGCACAATATCTTCATAGCTATTGAAGTCTCTTATAGATAATTCCCTTTTAAGACTTGGTTTTAAGCCACTGAAGAATCAATCAACTTTACTTTGAGATTGGACGATAAACCTAGAAGCATACCTTTCAAGTCTTGTAAAATTCACCTCGTATGTACCAAAAGATTCATCATCCTTTTGATTAATCTCAAGGAACTCCTTTTCCATATTTTTTCAAAGAATACGAGTGAAGTACTTATTGCAAAATAAATTCTTGAACTCATCCCATTCCAAGGAATCAATTTCATCTTGTTGCCTTGTATTCTTAATTAGAGTTTACCACTGGTCTGCTTCACCTTCTAAATGATAGACAACAAAATTGACCTTTTCATTTTCCAAACAGTGAAGTATGGAAAATATCTTTTCAATGGTATTGATCCATTGTTCTGTAACAATTAGATCAGAAGACCCACTGAAATAAGGTGGACGTTTCCTCATGAAAGACTCAATATAATGTTGTTCCCTTCTCTACTCATTCGGGAGTCCAGAATGATTCATAGCTTGTGTAAGTATAGAAATAAGATTTTTCATTCCATATCCCATAACATTTGGTTGTTCAGGAGGACAATCATTGCATTTCCTAGTGAATTGATCATTAACACGGTTCCTTTGGGTTCCAGCCATTGTCTAAAACCCAAAAAGTATCGTGTGAGAGGAAAAAATCATACTAGGAAAATAACATAGTCAAGTAGGAGTACCTTAAATCTCTAACATCTTAGGTTTTATTCTAGGTTGTTTATGATCATTAATATAATTATTAGACTGTAACCTATAGTTATACTTAACCTTTGTTACATCCCTTGACATACTTTAGAAATATCTATAGGGATCCCAATAAAGTTTTCACATCCCGGTTTCCAATGGTTGACTAAACCTTCACTCTGACACTAATTTTAGAGATCCAAGCTTAACGTACATGAACATTAAATTTATTTTTTGGAATACTTAGTACATGACCCAAACAAAATTCCAAGGACTGTATTATTTTAGTGTCTTTGGAAAATCGGAACATAATATTCTAATCATGGTGAAAGATATTCAACATATCTCATAAAGATCTTCCCCATTTTGTTTTCCTACCTAAAACCTTTCTTTATATCCCAGGGAAAAGAAAACATAAAAAGGGTGAGATCAAATTCTCATTAAGGGTAAACATGTAAAACATAAAACAATCCATAAACATTTGAATATAAAAACATGAACATAATGTTTAAACATCAAAATCTTGAGCAATGACAAATATCCTGGAAGTACGTAAACCATAGATCATAAAGGAACATTAATCATGATAAAATAGCACGGGAACAAAACATGGAATTTTGGAAAACCATTACTCACATAATATGATTTCCATAGTATCCAGGGCATTGCTACCAAGACCATCATAGTGGAAGAAGTCCATTACTGAACTGGGTTTACTTGTCATTCCAGCCCTATATTACTGAACCAGATTTACTTCCCATTCCAACCATGTCTATCTCATGAGATATAAATCTTTACCCAATGCATTATAGGGAGATATATGTCCCACCCATCTCATAATGAAATCATTCTTACATGTGCCACAAAAACATAAATCATTCATCATATCATAACCCATGAAATAAAATGGGTTTCTTAAACATCATTTCATCATAACATAATCTATATAAGATAAACGGATTTTATAAAAATTAATTCCATCATAAAAAAAATCAAATAAAATTAATAATAGGGATATAAACATTACCCTTTGTCATCTTGGATGGAAAATAATTTTGATAAAACACTTGATATTAAATCTTGAGGAAAATATCCTTTCTTCTTCAAAAACAATTACTTTTCTCAAAATGTCATGAATTTTTAAAAGAAAAGAAATTAGTTAAAAATAAACTTGAAATATTGTATAGGAATATTTATGGAAATAAGGAATTAAGAAGACGTAAAAATCTATTCATGACGTATAAGTTAAAAAAAACATTCTCTGCGTACTTTTACCAGAAAAGACAAAAAGTAACTCGTATGGTAAACAAAAGAAAGATTCCATCCATACCATATAGTAAGAGTAAAAAATGGGTAAAAATGAATTTAAACATACATATAATAACATTAAACATTTTATGAAACCATATTTATAAACATGGATATGGATGATGAATATATCCCTAGAAAATACTAACTTATAAACAATCTCAAATAAAAAATGAGATTGCAAAATTATCCCTTACTTTAGGTTCGATTTCTTCTGTATGTGTCCAAAACTCATGTATAGTGGGTTTAAACATATTATTAACTTTTAAAATAACCATAATAATATTTATGATATCATATATGATTCACTTATGACTTTATATTACATTTTCATTTGTCAATTCCATGTTAAAGCAACATTTTAGGTAATAATCGTTTCATTTATCGTACGTGTTTGGACTTGTTCTTATTCATATGATTTCTTAGATCATGATTTAATTACTTAAATAATGTAAAAAATGATTTATATATCATATATATTCAGTATATAAATATATTTAATAGATCGATAAATGGAATGGAATACACCGTTCATAGAGACGGTAGGTCGTACGTACGCATAAACACTATTTTCGTTTCCTTATTAAATTGAATGGAAGTACGTAAATGACATATATATATATATACATAAATCCAATAGAATTATTTTGTCATATATTTCATGATTATTTATTATATATACTTTATAATCATTCTTGAATTGTTAACATGGATAATGAATCTCATCGCGTCGTGGAGACGGTAAGCCGTATGTACGCACGAGCGACGATATCATTCCCATAGTAGTTGAATGGTATTAAATTGGATAGTGTATAATATATAAGAATTAGTATCATGTTATAATAATTATATATAGTTATTATTTACACTATTATAACCATCCAACTAAGGTGGTGGTGAAAAACATATTACACCACAACGTGAAGACGATAATCCATACGTATGAACGCACGATGATTTCATTTTTCGTAGGATGAATAGAAGGTGAAATAGGGTTGTTTAATATTTATAATAACATATCAGTATATGATTGATATGGATGTTATTACTTTATAATGAAATAACTAATCAATATGAAGTAGAAGAATAAATAAATTTGAAAGAATCGATAGAAGAGTTTACCTCTCCCTCGACGTGCCTCCTTTAAATTTCCTCTTAGGATACTAGAGTTGGTCTTTTGAGAAGAAAAAAACCTCTATAATGTAACTATGGAAGTTTATAATAGAAATTTTCATTTTTTTCCAATCTAGAAGGCTCAAAATGGAGTGAAGAGGAGAGGGAGGAAGTTCCCTTTTATAAGGGAGGAGATGGGCACTTTAGGAAAGTTACAAAATATTAATTTATTATAAATTAAATTTTTATTTAAAAGGGTCCAAAACTTATTTAATTATAATATAAGATGAAGATGGTTCTAATAAACGTAATACAATAATTTTTTACAAGTTTTTAATTTTTTTATCCCTATATTTTTGGTTTTACCCTTATTTTACCCTTGTCAATCTTACCGTGATATCATGTTATTTACACATTGCGGGTTAATGTAATTACCATATCATGTCAAACGATACAAAAAAAGTTATTTATGACATATTTGGACTTATATTAGCAATTTTTATGAATCTTAGTTTTTTAGGAATTTAATATCATTTAATAAACTATTTTATTTTTTAAGTTATGAATTGTGTAAATTTTGGACACTATTCATACTTAACTTTTTAAAAAAATCATAACAACCCGATTCTTTTGAAAATAAGTCATTAAATAAAATATAATATGTCAATATCATCTATAAAATTCCTGGATGATATAAAAATAAAAAAATTACATTTTTTATTATTTATAAATTCATTTATTTGAATCTTTTGTTAATGAGGTAATCACTATATCATAATTGAGTCATAAATAAATATATTTTTCTAATTTATAAAAATTATAAATAAAATACCAAAATGTAGGAAATAATTTTATATTTGTAATTTATATTTATAGACATTGATATCCGTTATATAAACCCATATTAAAATCGATTTAGAAAAAGATATATGTTTAGGTTATAATTATATTTACTTTAAATTAATTCTTATGCAGTGTCATTTTCACATCCAAGTGAATCCATGGGGTTACAAAGTCGACCCAAGGATGCCCATGATAAAAAATATGTCATCAAATAGTATTATGACATGTGTTAGGGTAATGTTATATTATTATAATATTATGCTTTACCCTTATTTACTAGATTTACCCTTTAACTAAGGTAAATAAAATAATTACTGAAGTTACTATTAATAATGTCCAAAAATAAAAAGTACCTATTTAAAAAATTTGAACCTTATGATTCAAAATATGGAATACATTTTTTAAAATTCAAAACATAGAAGTTGCAGTAATTAATTTAAAATTAATCCCATTGTCCAAAAATGGGTTTTTGTTTAAAACATTGCAAGAGATTGAAATGTTTTTACATATGAATTCAATGAAAAATTAATGACAATGACTTAAATTATATTAAAATATAAAAATATATTATATTTATACTTTAAAACCATGGAATAATATATTTTAACCATATAAATTATTTTTATGAAAAAAGTTGTTTTCAATTAAAATTTAGCGTATTTTCATTATTCATCAAAATATTAAAGTTATCAGAAAAATATTAAAAATTTATCCAAAGTAAATTTTTATGTCCCGATTCCAAATGAGAATTATATATTTTAAAATATAACTTATAAAAGTTTCAAAAACTAAATTTAAAATGGGTGCGCTATCAAAAGGCAGTAAAACTACATTTTTTGAAAAATACTTATTTTATCCGAAAAATTGATTTTGTTCTCATACCATGTTCTAGAAAATGTGTAATATGAATGATAATGTTATAAAATTAAAAATATGGTTAATACTATTCATAACAGCTAGTTTATATCCCATTAAATAATATGCCATTGTTTAGTGAAACTCGGTATTGTGTACCACACAAGCTATTGAGGAAGGTTGCTCTTGCATGTAACGCAAGCCAAGTCCATGTTGCATGTAGTGAAATATTATTTTGGTGTTGTATATAACATAATCAAAACTTAGTTCATTTACACATTGAAAAAAATATATACTTTTTGTTGCGTGAAATCAATTCTATCAAAAGAACTTGAAATTGTGTGTAACACGAACCAAGAATAGTGTTGTGTATACTGCAAGCTAATACAGTGTTGCGTATAGCGCAATATAATATTAGTGTAGCATACAACACAAGAAATCAAACATATTAAAAATATTTTATCTCATAAAATCTCGGGGTGTTACCCACTATGTGTAACACACCAAGATTACACGATATATTTATTTTTTTAATAAATTCAATTGCTTGCATTGTACACAACATAGAGTTCGAGCACACCATGATCTATTAACCTAGCCTTTTAAATATAATTTATTAATTTCATTAACCACATTATGAAATTTATTTATATTCCATATAATTATTTATAGACAATTATATAATAACAAATCCAATTTTACATATACAAACTATATTTTTTAAAGGAGAATTTTACCACCTTTTAATGGAGGACCTATTTTAAAACTAAATTTTAGAAATTTTAGAAATTTTATTTTTCAAAATAGAATTTATTTTTTAATTAAAAATATCAAAATTATCTTCGGTTAAATTTTTGGTATTTTTTCTAAAAAGGATTCATTTTTTGATAAATAGTGAAAAATACTACATTGCCGTTTAGAAAAAAATAATTTTTTATTTAGAATTATTTTAAATTGATTTTTAAAGTCACAATATATCAATAATACATATATTAATCCAATTTAGTTCATTGGAATTATTTTTATATTAAAATTCGATATAAAAACTTATTGATTGTCTCTTTTACCCGCTTTCTCGCCACATATGCAGGATTAGTATTAAACTTAATTTAGCCAATATTTTTAACTCAATTTGAAAAAATAAACATATGAGGTTGTAATTATTATGATATTTAGAGTCTAATAAGATCAACTAAATTTTTGGATACTATGAATTGTAGCTTTTTAAAATTTTTATTTATCACATTTAAGGGTAAATCAGGCAATTAAAGGTAAAAATAATATTATAATTTTATAAAATTACCCTAACACTTGTCCTAATTTCATTAGATAAGTTTACTTTGACCAAAATCAACCTTATTATGAAATTATAACATTTTTATCCAATTGGGTAAGAATATGACATTTATAATATTTTATTTAAAGATAAGTTAAAAATGACACATGTTTTTAATAAGTATAACATTTTTAATATATGGTTATACAGAAGATAAATTAAACTATAAATAGTAATTTTAAGGATAATAAATTTATATTCATCGTGATAATTTATTTTTAATTTTTAGAGAATAATTAATTTAATTAAAGGCTTTCATAATAATGATGTAGTAATTGTTTAATCAATGGAAATATCAAATAAGTGATATTAAAAATAGAAAATAAATTTTATTTGACATAATTATTGAAATAAATTAATTTTATAGATAAAATAGACATGTTAGTGATATATTATAAGTATTGGTTTGAATTTATCATGTTTTTATGATATTTTTTAAAAGATAAATAATGAATAGTATCAAAATTGACATAAATGATGCTTTAAAATAAATAATATTTTATTAAATGATATAAAATTCATAAAATATAAAATTCAGAAAAAAATATAATAATGTTACATATGTCATCAATGATCCATTTGGGGTTCTTTTTAAATTTCATAGTAACTATATTAAACCTTAAAGAGTAAAAATACAAGTTATCACGATAAGAGTTAAAGAGTTTAACTAAGGGTAAAAGTCAAAAGATTAGGGTAAGAATGTGGCATAAAATTCTATAAAAATTATTGGATGATATTATTTATACCCATAAAAATATTATATTAAAAATAACTCACTTTGGATTCATTTTAAATTGAAAATTAATTTAAATTAATTTAAAACTTTGAGAGTTTCCAAGATGGCCCCTCCCGCCTCTTATAAAAACGCACCTCCTACCTCACTTCCTTAAACCACATTGAGCCTTATATATTGAAAAAAACCCTGTCCATTTATCCTTATAAAATTTTTACATAAGTTATGGAGGTCTTGGTCTTCTAAAAATACCACCCCTAGTTCCCCTAAGAGGATACCTAAAGAAGTCCATCGAAGAAGAGGTAGTTGTTTTACCAACACATTCAAGTTATTTTCTTATTCTAATTCCTATTACTTTGTTTTTTACATAATAAAGTAATAAATAAATTATCATATATACTATTATATTTTATTATTATTATGTTATCACCATATTTATCTTTTTATCAATCTTACAAAAAATAATATCACTATGCATGCGTACGTACGACTTACTGTCTCCACGCTATGGTGTAATTTTATTTTCATCACCACTTTATTTGGATGAGTTTAATGATTAATATAATGGATATAAATAATAAATATGAAATTCTATTTATTATTTATAATTAAAATACCATACAATTCTTTACCACTTTACTATTACAGGATGATACGTCGCTCGTGTGTACGTATGACCTACCATCTCTACGACGAGATGCGATTCATCCTCCATAATAACTATTCAAGAACGATTATAAAAATGTATATAATGAATAAATATAATATTTATGAACTTAATATCATTATTTATATGAATAAAATATATCCTATATATAATAAATAGGGCTTACATTACAAAACATGCATAAGAAAATGAAGAAGTTAACACCCAAAACAAGGGTAATAATGAAATATTATTAACAAAATGATATTTTTTTTCTATGGCGTGAACATATTTTTCTATTGTCATGATGCCTTAAAATTGTTAATCATCCCTTATAATTTTAAAAGGTTATTTTCAAAGTAAATTTTTTCTTTTATAATTGAACAACTATTAAATAAATGATTTCATAATAAAAGAGGAATTTCTATTAAGAAGTTTTTATTGATTATATTAGAATACTTTCATCTATTTCAGCATCCATTGTTGGATTTTATGATTAATTGAGGGTGGTCTCTTAAAATACCATCTATCATATTTTATTGAAAAATTTTATGATATGTTTGACTGTGGATGTGCTATTTTTATACCATTAATGGTTTTTGTTTAATGTATTAACATTTTGTATGCTAGTTTTAATACGAATGTTTATATTGATTATGTTTTAACCTTTTCATATGAGGATTGAATTAGATTTAGTAAGTGATGGGAAGTTCCCGCTATAGCCCCTCGATGCATCGGTAGGTCTCATGAGACAAAATAGTTTGTGCATTGGCTCACGTATTAGCCATTTTTGTATGATGTCTTGGACAAAGCCTTGGTTTTATGTTTATGATGTCTGATATTATTCATTCCATCATTATGAGATTATTTATTGATATTACATGTGATTATTCGACTATTAGAATATCCATGATTATGTATATTTCTAATGTGTCTATTTAGATAGAGTTATTTGATCAGCTTATATCCATACCATTTTATACTCAGGATTATATTTTAATGGCATGTGGTTTAGTTATTTACCTTGCCTTACTATTTATGTTTATTTATGATAGATTCCACTATATTTTTTATCCTTACTAAGCATCTGATCTCACCCCTTTCTTATGTTTCATTTTTCTCTAGGATGCAAAAATGTATATTATGACTAAATTATAGGGATAAGAATAGGGAATAAGAGTGTTTTAAAATTATTTATGATGTTTTTTTTCATTTCAAGATGTAATTTAAAAAATTATGTATGTAATATAGCTTCCAAAAATTCTAAACTGATTGGTCCTTTGGGATTAGAATCTTGTATCTATGCTAATGTAATAAAGTAAGGCATCGAATCTGGTCTACTAGGGTCGAGGTTGTTACACTGTGGTCCTCCACTTCCAAAACCCAATGGAAGATAAAATTCACTTCTTCAATGAGGGAACACCAAATAAATATATTGATCCTCTCTTTGGTTACTTATATTCCACTTATAAATAGGATCTTCCTCCCTAAGTAGATAGATCAACATGTATGCACGTGTACCTCTTCAATATCTTTAACAACTTCTTGGAAAAGGATTGTTGGACATGATACTTATAGTGTGATATGGTTTTTTCTCAGCCTTTTTGATAACTCGATAATATCTCGTATATGTATCAAACTGTATTATGATAATATTTAATGAAATTGTAGACTTTCACAACTTAGAATAACCTATCCTCAAATTCTCATCTCAATTCATGCATGCTTACAACCCTACATAAACTTTTAATTATTAATCTAAAATATTAAAATACAATTTATGTTGGATATTTCATGAATTTTATAAGGCCCTAGCCTTAAACCTTACTTAATCTTGAGTTAATACAAGATTACACATTGAGAATCTTTTTAGGTTTAGAGTTTTAGAGAATTAGATCACAAAACTTGCATTACATTCCACATTTAAAAAAAGTGGTTACATAAAAGACAGTATTCATTCTTCCCATCAACGGAAACATATTTAAAATAAAACATGGATTCTTTCTTGACACATCCTCGACACTATCATCACATCACGTACCTTTCCCTTGACCTGTGAAAAACATTTCAAAAACTTGGGATGAGCATAAAAAGCTCAGTAAGGGTTATAAAAAATATGGAAAGGAAACATGAGTTCATATATACATAAGAATGAAATCATACTTTACCCATAAAACATAGACACTTTAACATACCTCATCAAATCATGAATAAAACATAGAAATCATAAGACATAAAAGGTAACTTGAGGCATTTATAACATTCTTACGTAGGGAGTAACCCTCTTGGTTACGTTTTGGAATACCCATCACAGTATATTCCCTAAATCTCTTCGGAGAAACCTTAACGTTTCACTCCTTCGCGTTACCCAATGCATTGGAGAGCTATATCAGGCTCACCCACCCTTAGTTTATCACGGAACCACCCGTCTTCATAACAATGCCCAAGAACCATAACATAATCTTATCACATAAAACATGCATAAAGGAAACATAACATTTCCACCTTTCAATAACAAGATATCAATACAACACATTGATATAAATACATTATGAAAACCATTTTCAATACTAAAATAAAAGAAAAGTAAAACATGGTATTTATTTTTCTTTTAAAAAGATAGTATGGCTTGTAGAGGAAGCCGAAACTCAAATAATGGTCACGGCGGTGGAGAAGTCGTTGTCGCCGCATACATACGACAAAAACATTCCCTTTTTTCATTTAATAAACACTTCGTATAAAAAAGATTCATTTTGAATAAACGTAAAATTCAAAGGGGTTTATACACCGTATAAAAGAAGGTTGTGTATAAAACAGAATATGCCTCAATGAAAGGAGATTGAGACGAAGTCCCTTACCAAGACGGTATCCTTGGTTTAAGGATAAATAAATTACATAATTATGTGTGAAAAACAAATACAACAAATATAAGTGGATATTAAGTGTAAAATAATCAAAGGTCATTCACACATATTCAAAGGATGACATATTCAATAACTACATGTTGAACCCAAATAAATCGAAATTGGGTTAAGAAGTTCCCTTGACAGCCTAACGACGTCACATCAAAAAAAGGGTATCTCATCACTTGGACATAAAATTTACATCAATAAGGATATATGAGAACATATCCCAACATAACAATATGTAAATTAAAATACCCAACAAAAGAAGTCTTTTAAAAAGAGGAGGGTGAAAGGTTCCCTTACCGACATGGGTATCTTTCGAAACATACGCCCCGTGAAAGAAGGACAATACAAAATTGATATAAATACTCATAAATGAAAGTATATTACAAAAAGAGTAGAATAATGGATATTAAATACACCACTCAAAGGAAATTGTGGCAAATGTAGCATAAATCTCACGGGAATAAAAGTGATATGAGCATCCCTTACGAAAACTCGGCAGCCTAACGGCGCCACTTAAAACTTCCAAAAATGAATTGATGAGATCAAATAGGGTCTCTCATCATATTACAATAAAATGTACAGAAAGAGAAATATAAAATAACATCCCCCATAATAACAAAGAGGAGATTAAAATAAGTGACATAAAGGAGAGTATTTAAAAAGAAAGAGAGAGGTTAGATCTCTTACGAAAATTCAGCAGCCTAACGGCGCCACTCAAAACATCCAAAATGGATTGATGAGAGAGAATAGGGCCTCTCATCACATAAACATAAAAATTACAGTAATAGTAATATAAAATATCATCCCAATAACAAGAAAGATGAGCTTTTAAAGGAATGACATAAAAGTGTGTACTTAAAAAGAAAGAGAGGAGTAGGATCCCTTACCTCGGGTCCGACTTGACTCGATCGTTCTTTAACGTCCTGAATAATTAACTTGAGTTAATTTCTACTTTATTAAGAACCTTTTTAAAGCTTATTATTCCTTTTATATAACTTATTTCCATGTTATAAACATTATGTAATCATTAAGTTAATAATGTTTGTTTTGTCGATATTTGGTTCTTAAGTCGAAAGTGGACTTCTTACAATTACATGTTGTTCGTGTGGTCAAAGGTCCTTTATATCCAGAATGACATTCCTGATTTGGATATCATATATATCATATATATCCAGCATATACATGTATTTATAATATCACATAATCATTTAGAGGAAAGAAATGAAATGCACCGTTCATGGAGACGGTAAGCCGTACGTACGCATGAACGCTACTTTCATTTCTATGTCATATTAATGGAATTAAAACTATATGAGAGGTATGTATATTTTAATTCCAGAATTATATTAATCATTTAGATGTATCATACATCATATATATCCATTATATATATGTACTCATTATAATACATTACATGTGGGGATAAGAAATGAAATGCACCGTTCATGGAGACGGTAAGCCGTACGTACGCATGAACGCTACTTTCATTTCTATCTCATACTTTAATGGAAGGAAAAAAATAATGATATAAAGTTATATTATAATTACAGTATAACATCATATATAATAACTTTAAATCCATCCTTTATACGTCCCACATATGGCATTAACGAATCACATCACTTTGAGGGGGCGGTAGTCCTCACTTCCTTAAATGAAGATATCGCGTTTACCCATAATAGAAACCATAAAGGTATGACATAAATGAAAAATATAGAAGATTAAGTAAAACATAAACATATTATATATCATAGATAATTATAGTGTCATCTTAATGGCCACCTTTGAAGGTGTTAAAAGAATGTTGAACAATCATTGTTTCGGGAGGCAGAAATTCGCCATCCACAGAAACAGTATGTTCTTTAACCATTAGATGTAGGTGTGTGTAAGTGTAGCTAGAATAATTCTTATAAAAACATCCTAGTATATTTAAGATACTGTATTTGTTACAAAATAAATTAATAAACAGAGTTTAGGGGGTTGGAGAAGCAAAATAAAACAAAAGGACTCAAGTGAAGACATTACCTTAAAATCGGGTAACTCTCTTAGATTTGAGCTCAAAGGCTTCCTTGGAAAGACTTATGCCAAATGTGAGGCTTCAAGGAGTAAGAGAGGGATGTGGAGAGACAAAAAGGGCAGGGTTTGGCCGAGAAAAAGGCTTTTGAAGTGTGGGTAAGGAGGTAGAGGTGGAGGCCTTTTATAAGAGGAGAGGAGGGGCACTCTTGTAAAGTTACAAAATGTTACTTTATTTTCAAAAGAGTTTAGGATTTTAAAGGTCCCACATTAATGTATTTAGAGTATAAGGTGATAAGGGTTCTAAATCTACCCATCCAATTGGATTTGGACATGTGTAGGTCTTAGATATTACATTATCTTTCCATTTTATTTAAATCGTTAAATAATGAGGTCATCGCTGCATCATCATGATGTCATAAATAATTTAATTTATTTTTTGTCTAAAAATTATAAAAAACTACTATGATATAGGAAATATTTTTATCTTTCTAATGAATATTTATAGTAAAAAATATGACTTGTATAACCCCATGTAAAAATTGTTTTAGTAAAACATCTCATGTTTGTGTCATTTTTACTTTAACATTAAATAAAAAGACATTTATGACATTTCCCAACCAAAGTGGCTCCATGGGGTCCCCAAGTTGACCCATGGATTTTCCTGGTCGACCATGATACATCCAATGAGGTTAGGACATGTGTCTAGGTCATTTCATTTTATTAAAACATTATTCTTACCATAAACTACACTAATTACATCTAATCGCGATTAAAAACTTAATAAGTTACTATTCACCAAAAAATTATTTTTATCCCATTGAACCACATTTTACTTCTTAATGACAACCATGTATGTCAGATTTTTGAAATTCAAAACACAAAGATGGAAAAATTTCATTTAAACGGAAAAATCAGTTTTTATAAGTACCACTTAGTGGTTTCACTATTCATCAAAAATTGAAGTTTTTCAGAAAAATCCCAAAAATTCACCCTAAGCTATATTTGATATTCTGAATTCAAAAATGAAGTCTATTTTAAAAAATTCAAAACATATAATTCACATTAATCAATTTAATAATTAATTCCCGCTGTCAGAGCAAATAGCGTGTTTTTATGAAACAATAAGTATCAAAAGATTGACACTAGTTTAAGTCTGATTTCAAAGTGAAATTAATTCCAACGACCACTATTGGATTTAGTGGTAAAAATATATTCTAATTTCACTTTAAAACCAATTCAAAAGATAATATAATCATATAAATAAATTAGATTAAAAAGAGGTTTTGAATTAAAATACAACATTTTACACTATTCATTAAAAAATGAACTTTATCAAAAAGATACCAAAAATTTACACAAAGTAAATTTTGATGTCCCAATTATTAAGAAGAGTTTTATTTTGTCCAATAGAATGTATAAGAGTTAACAAAACTATATTTAATGACGGTTCTCCATCAAAAGGCGATAAGTGAACCTTTAGTGAAAACTAGGGCATATACGCCTAAAATTGAATTCTTTCCGTATTTTAAGCCTTTATCTTTTATTGGATAAAAGTAAAAACATTTAAAAACATATATAATCATATTTTAGTTATTTCTATCCATCCTCTCCAATAAAACGGCTACATGTTAACTACCATTTAAAATAATATTATTTTATTATTAGAGTGCAACGTAAGATTCCCAAGAAACTCGTTGTTGCGTGTTGGGTATGCCATCGAGCATAGCGCCCCCTTTAAAATCATATTAATATTTTATTCACAAATATGGATAAATATAAAGATGTCATATTCTTTATTTACCTGAGGTGTTACATCCTTCCCCCCTTTTGGGAATTGCGTCCTCGTAATTTTAAAATTGGGCTTGGAAACATCCTTAAAAGTCCCACATCAGAACAAGAGTCAGTAAAACAATAACTTTAAAATAAAGAAAGAAAAGTACAAAGGTCACCCGAGTTAACCCATACTAGGATTAAAAGTATGAAAATATGGACATGGAGGAAAAAAACAAAGGGTCATGTTCTGATGGAGAGTGATAGAAAACATGTTTAGGAGAAAGTTAACCACAAGAAAATCAAAAACTTGTGATGGGTTAAATGGTATTCGGTTCCCCAGTAGGAAAAGTTAATAGACAAAATTTTTGTTTTAAGTTAATTTTTATTGAGGAATTTATTCATAAGGAAACATAATCACTTATCATGTTAACTTTCAACTTTTATTAGATTCTTTACACAAACTCATATTTTCTCCAAAAGACGAGTATTTAGGAAGACTTGTTCACATTAAGAGTACTATAATCAACTTCTAGAGAATCACCTAATCCACAAAAGAGAACTATATAATTCCCATGTCTTTATACTTTAACCAAAACCAAAACCAAAAAGGTTAGTACAAGATCAGATAATCCAGAAAAGGATAACCCTTTACAAAAATAAAATCTATGCTTAATCTCTAAAATTTGTCCAACAAAACCCAAAGTTCAACGAGGACCATTCGATAAACAATTTTTCCATAAAATTCTTCAAATTAAACCAAACTAAGGTTGAAACCCAAATATTTGAAGGATTTACTCACATAGTCTTCCAAGTTAAATCGTAACATTTATCTCCAAACAACATCAGTTGCTCTTAATGTCTCGTATTGAAAAGTAATTAACCTAATCACATATCCTCCATGATAGGTTAATAAATTTCCATAGATAACCCAAAATCAACTTAATCTTAATTCATAAAATCATCTAACTAAAAATAATCAGTCAAACTAACCAGGGACTTCACGTAGTCCAGTCGTAGGCGATAAATACCAGTCACACTTTGGTTGTGGGTTCGATTGCCGCAGCTTTGTCTGATGCGACGGGTAGTCACACGGTCTGCATGTTGTCCTTTTTATAAAACTATATAATTCTCAAATCATTCCCCAAAAAGGGAAAAATCATCAAAAATAACCATAACATAATTTAACCTCAATTTTATCTCATGCCTTTCACTTCAATCATAACATATAGTAACCCATAATTACCTCAAAAGTAAGGATCATATAAACCCAAATGGTTCTTTATAACTATGTCCACAAAAGAAAAGATAATTATTCCATGAATAAAATTTGCATATATTAAACATCAGGGTTACACATAATATAAAAAGTCTTCTAATGTAACCCCATCATCAAAAGAGACTTAATACTATTAAGAATTTCACCATAACTCTTGAAGCCCTTATATGTTTACATCTTACTCATTCAACATTCTTCATGATCAATTAACCATTCCTTTCCAAATTATTCCTAAATACCTCTTTCCTACAAACAAAATCATGAATCATATCCTAAGATTCCAAAATAGGAAAACAATAGTCATGAAATAATACATACCTTTGATTGGTCATTGTCAGTTTCTTCATCCACAATCGGAATGGAATTAGGTATTGGTAAACGAACATTTGTACGGTCTTGGTGATCCCATTCATGAAACTTCTTCATAGGACATGTGTTTGCATAATGACTATGCACACCACATTTAAAACATTCAATTGATCCCTCAGAAAGAACTTCTTTCCCTTTCCTCGAGTCAACTGGATGCTTCCTTTTTCCATGGTAGGTTCTTGCTTTATGACCTTCATTTCCACATCTATAGCATATTTCTATCCCTTTGAAACATTTTCCTAGGTGTTTCTTTCCACATTTTTGACACATAAGTTTTTGAACACACTTACCTTTATGATTATTACCTGTAGTTCCGTATGGATTTGTTTCTCGCATATATGATGCCTTAGAGAAATCACCAAGGTTTAGGTGGTCAATCATGACTCCAGATAGTTGGTTGAGGATAATCACAAGAGTTCTCATTGCAGCTCCCATATCATTCAGTTTCTTGCTCAAAAAACTGTCACAGTTTCCTTCACATCCACTGTTACTTTGGTGCCTGCTAGATCCAGCCATTTACTAAAACCAAAAAGGTCAGTGTGAGTATATCAACAAAACCATCATGTACTAATGAGGAAGATAAACACTAAGATTTACTTACTCATTCACTTTATCTAAAACTAGGACTCTTTCTGAAATCCTAACCATTATGGTAATGTCACTTATGCTTAAAGAATACCCTAACCTATAAAGTTATCTAAACCGACCTTTGATACCAACTATAAGGCCCCAGCCTTAAACCTTACTTAATCTTGAGTTAATACAAGATTACAAATTGAGGATCTTTTCAGGTTTAGAGTTTTAGAGAATTATATCATAAAACTTGCATTACATTCCACATTTAAACAAAGTGGTTACATAAAAGACAGTATTCATTCTTCCCATCAACGGAAACATATTTAAAATAAAACATGGATTCTTTCTTGACACATCCTTGACACTATCATCACATCACATACCTTTCCCTTGACCTGTGAAAAACATTTCAAAAACTTGGGATGAGCATAAAAAGCTCAGTAAGGGTTATAAAATATATGGAAAGGAAACATGAGTTCATATATACATAAGAATGAAATCATACTTTACCCATAAAACATAGGCACTTTAACATACCTCATCAAATCATGAATAAAACATAGAAATCATAAGACATAAAAGGTAACTTGAGGCATTCATAACATTCTTACGTAGGGAGTAACACTCTTGGTTACGTTTTGGAATACCTATCATAGTATATTCCCTAAATCTCTTCGGAGAAACCTTAACGTTTCACTCCTTCGCGTCACCCAATGCATTGGAGAGCTATATCGGGCTCACCCGCCCTTAGTTTATCACGGAACCACCCATCTTCATAACAATGCCCAAGAACCATAACATAATCTTATCACATAAAACATGCATAAAGGAAACATAACATTTCCACCTTTCAATAACAAGATATCAATACAACACATTGATATAAATACATTATGAAAACCATTTTCAATACCAAAATAAAAGAAAAGTAAAACATGGTATTTATTTTTCTTTTAAAAAGATGGTATGGCTTGTAGAGGAAGCCGATACTCAAATAATGGTCACGATGGCGGAGAAGTCGTTGTCGCCGCATACGTACGACAAAAACATTCCCTTTTGTCGTTTAATAAACACTTCGTATAAAAAAGATTCCTTTTGAATAAATGTAAAAGTCAAAGGGGTTTATACACCGTATAAAAGAAGGTTGTGTATAAAACAGAATATGCCTCAGTGAAAGGAGATTGAGACGAAGTCCCTTACAAAGACGATATCCTTGGTTTAAGGATAAATCAATTACATAATTATGTGTGACAAACAAATACACCAAATATAAGTGGATGTTAAGTGTAAAATAATCAAAGGTCATTCACACATATTCAAAGGATGACATATTCAATAACTACATGTTGAACCCAAATAAATCGAAATTGGGTTAAGATGTTCCCTTGACAGCCTAACAGCGTCACATCAAAAAAAGGGTATCTCATCACTTGGACATAAAATTTACATCAATAAGGATATATGAGAACATATCCCAACATAACAATATGTAAATTAAAAGACCCAACAAAAGAAGTCTTTTAAAAAGGGGAGGGTGAAAGGTTCCCTTACCGACATGGGTATCTTTCGAAACATACGCCCTGTGAAAGAAGGAAAATACAACATTGATGTAAATACTCATAAATGAAAGTATATTACACAAAGATTAGAATAATGGATAGTAAATACACCACTCAAAGGAAATTGTGTAAAATGTAGCATAAATCTCAAAGGAATAAAAGTGAGATGAAAAATCCCTTACGAAAACTCGGCAGCCTAACGACGCCACTTAAAACTTCCAAAAATGGATTGATGAGATCAAATAGGGTCTCTCATCATATTACAATAAAATGTACAGAAAGAGGAATATAAAATAACATCCCCCATCATAACAAAGAGGATCTTAAAAGAAGTGACATAAATGAGAGTACTTAAAAAGAAAGAGAGAGGTTAGATCTCTTACGAAAATTCGGCAGCCTAACGGCACCACTCAAAACTTCCAAAATGGATTGATGAGAGATAATAGGGTCTCTCATCACATGAACATAAACATTACAGTAATATTAATATAAAAGATCATCCCAAAAATAAGAAATATGATCTTTAAAAGTAATGACATAAAAGTGTGTACTTAAAAAGAAATAGAGGAGTAGGATCCCTTACCTCGGGTCCGACTTGACTCGATCGTTCTTTAACGTCCTGAATAATTAACTTGAGTTAATTTTTACTTGATTAAGAACCTTTTTAAAGATTATTATTCCTTTTATATCACTTATTTCCATGTTATAAACATTATGTAATCATTAAGTTAATAATGTTTGTTTTGTCGATATTTGGTTCTTAAGTCGAAAGTGGACTTCTTACAATTACATGTTGTTCGTGTGGTCAAAGGTTCTTTATATCCAGATTGAAATTCCTGATTTGGATATCATATATATCATATATATCCAGAATATACATGTATTTATAATATAACATAATCATTTAGAGGAAAGAAATGAAATGCACCGTTCATGGAGACGGTAAGCCGTACGTACGCATGAATGCTACTTTCGTTTCTATGTCATATTAATGGAATTAAAACTATATGAGAGGTATGTATATTTTAATTCCAGAATTATATTAATCATTTAGATGTAACATAAATCATATATATCCATTATATATATGTACTCATTATAATACATTACATGTGGGGATAAGAAATGAAATGCACCGTTCATAGAGACGGTAAGCCGTACGTACGCATGAACGCTACTTTCATTTCTATATCATAATTTAATGGAAAGAAAATAATAATGATATAAATTTATATTATAATTACAGTATAACATAATATATAATAACTTTAAATCCATCCTTTATACGTCCCACATATGGCATTAACGAATCACAACACTTTGAGGGGGCGGTAGTCCGCACTTCCTTAAATGAAGATATCGCGTTTACCCATAATGGAGACCATAAAGGTATGCCATAAATGAAAAATACAGAATATTAAGTAAAACATAAACATATTATATATCATATATAATTATAGTGTCATCTTAATGGCCACCTTTGAAGGTGTTAAAAGAATGTTGAACAATCCTCATTTCGGGAGGCAGAAATTCACCATCCACGGAAACAGTATATTCTTTAACCATTAGATGTAGGTGTGTGTAAGTGTAGCTCGAATCCTTATTATAACAACATCCTAGTATATTTAAGATACTGGAGTTTTTACAAAAGAAATGAATAAAAAGAGTTTAGGGGGTTGGAGATGCAAAATAAAACAAAAGGACTCAAGTGAAGACATTACCTTAAAATCGGGTAACTCTCTTAGATTTGAGCTCAAAGGATTCCTTGGAAAGACTTATGCCCAATGTGAGGCTTCAAGGAGTAATATAGGGATGTGTAGAGACAAAATGGGAAGGGGTTGGCCGAGCCAAAGGCTTTTGAATTGTGGGTAAGGAGGTATAGGTGGGGGCCTTTTATAAGAGGAGAGGAGGGGCACTCTTGTAAAGTTACAAAATGTTACTTTATTTTCAAATGAGTTTCGGATTTTAAAGGTCCCACATTGATGTATTTCGAGGATAAGGTGATAAGGGTTCTAAATCCACCCATCCAATAGGTTTTGGACATGTTTAGGTCTTAGATATTACATTATCTTTCCATTTTATTTAAATCGTTAAATAATGAGGTCATCGCTGCATCATCATGATGTCATAAATAATTTAATTTATTTAATGTATAAAAATTATAAAAAAACTACTATGATGTAGGAAATATTTTTATATTTCCAATGACTATTTATAGTCAAACGTATGACTTGTATAACCCCATGTAAAAATTGTTTTAGTAAAACATCTCATGTTTGTTTCATTTTTACTTTAACATTAAATAAAAAGATATTTATGTCATTTCCCAACCAAAGTGGCTTCATGGGGTCCCCAAGTTGACCCATGGATTTTATTGGTCGGCCATGACACATCCAATGAGGTTAGGACATGTTTCTAGGTCATTTCATTTTATTAAAACATTATTTTTACCATAAACTACACTAATTACCTCTAATCGCGATTAAAAACTTAATAAGTTACTATTCACCAAAAAATTATTTTTATCCCGTTGAACCACATTTTACTTCTTAATGACAACCATTTATGTCGGATTTTTGAAATTCAAAACACAAATATGGCAAATTTTCATTTAAATGGAAAAATCAGTTTTTATAAGTACCACTTAGTGGTTTCACTATTCATCAAAAATTGAAGTTTTTCAGAAAAATCCCAAAAATTCACCCTAAGAAATATTTAATATTCAAAATTAAAAAATTAAGTCTATTTTAATAATTAATTCCCGCTGTTAGAGCAAATAGCGTGTTTTTATGAAACAATAAGTATCAAAAGATTGACACTAGTTTAAGTCTAATTTCAAAGTGAAATTAATTCCAACGACCACTATTGGATTTAATGGTAAAAATATATTCTAATTTTGCTTTAAAACCAATTCAAAAGATAATCTAATCATATAAATAAATTAGATTAAAAAGTTGTTTTGAATTAAAATACAACATTTTACACTATTCATTAAAAAATGAACTTTATCGAAAAGATACCAAAAATTTACACAAAGTAAATTTTGATGTCCCAATTCTTAAGAAGAGTTTTATTTGGTCCAATAGAATGTATAAGAGTGAAAAAAACTATATTTAATGACGGTTCGTCATCAAAAGGCGATAAGTGAACCTTTAGTGAAAACTAGGGCATATACGCCTAAAATTGAATTCTTTCCGTATTTTAAGCCTTTATCTTTTATTGGATAAAAGTAAAAACATTTAAAAACATATATAATCATATTTTAGTTATTTCTATCCATCCACACCAATACAATGGATACATGTTAACTACCATTTAAAATAATATTATTTTATTATTAGAGTGCAACGTAAGATTCCCAAGAAACTCGTTGTTGCGTGTTGGGTACGCCATCGAGCATAGCGTCCCCTTTAAAGTCATATTAATATTTTATTCACAAATATGGATAAATATAAAGATGTCATATTCTTTATTTACCTGGGGTGTTACAAATTTAATCTCAATAATGTATCATGTATGTACAATGTGTATCATGTGTGGAATATCTCAACCAACTTTATTTCTTTTTGGCGCAATGCACAAAGACTTGAATTCTCAATTTTTTTCTTCATGTGTGTGCATTGTTATGAATTATTTAATGCAAAGTTTAATTCATGCATGATTTTACTCAAGATATTATGTATTATTTTGGTTTACTGCCTTTATGTAATAGGTAAGTACCATGTGTGGTAACCAATACTATTTTTCATGACCAGATATGGTTCATGAGATCCTTCCCCTTTGTGTGAACAAAGCCCGTAGGATCTTCTTGATTCTTTTCAAAATACATATAAGGATCATGGGGGTTCCTCTTTCACGTTAATAGGGTTTCCATTGATGATATTCCTTCACATGAATGGATCATGTGAGAACATTTTTCTTATTCACAAAAAATGATATGTAAAAGTGCTTTATTTTCTTGGAATGAGAGAAATATCTCAAAATATTCAAACATCAACAACTCTCTCTTTTCTTGGGTGCTCTGTATTTATAGAGGTTATTCACTACCTTTTCTTTATTCCTCCAATGAATTATTCCTCTAATTTTTATACCAATTGAATTATGATTTTAAATTCCTAAATATATCGGGATCTCATTTATTTCTGAATTCCTAAACTCTCAAATGTTTAGACTCATGCGATGTTGAAGCGGACATGAGATAAAATAATCTATAATAATTAAAATTATGGGGATTATATATGAAAGGATATTATCACATATTTTTTTATTCATATGATGGCTCATATGTGTGATTTAGGTTGTTCATGAGATGCATCATTTCTTTATGTGATGCTTCTATTCAAACGTTCGACATTATCTTTAATCTGAATAGATGCATGCATGTAAGAAAAAAGTTTATGAATGGATTCAGGATGATTGAACATGCCTCAAAAGGAATTCATATCTTATTGATGATTGGATATGGACGATATGTTTCTTTTCAAATGATTCAATGTCTATTTAGATTAGTCTAGTGTTTTAAAGGTTGAAGAAGGTCGCTTGCTCGATCAAATGACACTAATAGATCTGATCAGATTTCCTTCCTTCTATACATATCTTTTTTAAAAGGAGGAATAATTTCATGGGTATGAAAAATACCACATCTATATTTATATTTTCCACACTCTTATTAATAATAATATTTTCTTTATCGACCAATCTAACTGACACTGGGGTCAGCACCTAGATACACTACACAAATGTCCCACATAGTCTACACCACACCATTACGCGGTCTATCAGGAACCCACCTGTGCACCCTATTCACTTTCTTTATTCTCCCCTATATTATTCCTATGGGAACTATGCATTCCCACATACTTACCTTCTTCTCAAGATGGGTTGGGGTGACCAACATCCCACATGGTTGACCTTGTTCACACATGTGTGGTTGAGGTGGGTCCTTGGTTGGCCAAGGGATGGGCAATTTTTTTTATAAAGTCCTACCAAGAAATACTTAAAATAATTATAATCATTTAATATAATACATAGAAATTCCAAAATTAACTCTAATAAATATCATCTTATCATGAAATTAGTTTTTTTTCACTATCTTTAAATAATTACATAGAAACTCAATAAGTCTTCAACACATGTTTTTTTTCGTGAAAATAAAAAATATTTTTATTCCATTTAAAATTTCTCATATAATAATAGAATATTTCATGGACTTATTAAAAACACTTATTCACCCAATCAAGGGATAATTTATTAATTTTCAATTCCTAACTTGTAAAAATTATGTAAAATCCAAACACAATTATCATATGTCATAGGAAATAAAACCAGTTAAAAAATATTCAGAATTATTTGGATGTATTATCAAGCATGACATAAAATTACACATTATCTTGAATGATCCACACTTTAGGCTAGTAGCCTCATGTTCATTTTCCATTTTTCATAGACCATTTAATATCGTCAACCTACCTAAGGACTTACATGGATGATTTATAAATATTTACATCCACTGCCTCAACATCATTAACTCCTCAATTAATACTAACTCACATATTTTATTTATGATTTACTGATAATAAATACAATATTTATTCTTCAACCAATCACTATGGCTCTTTAATTTCCCCCTTTGAATTTTTTGTTGATACTTATTCACTTTATAAATTCAATATTCTTCCCCCTCATTGAAAATAAATGAAAATGTATAATAGGGGACTTCTTATCTCATCAATATTCTTCTTATGTCATCATGAAATCCTATTATCCTCTATTCATATAAATAATTGTCTTTAGCCACTTTGTGAGTGAAGGATAACATCACATTTTTTCCTTAGTAAAGAGCCTTTAGAAAAAAAATCTAAGTCTATGTGGAAAAATAATTTGTAGAAAATAAGAGTGTATAACCAATGTGATATATAAAGTCCAAAAATTACACAAAATGTGATACCAAACTCAAATAACATAGCTATTCATGTTTTGAGGTTTCTCAAAATAGAATTATCAAGGAATACACTATATCTTGCACATATCTCAATAAACACAAAAAAAAGTTAAAGTATAGAGAGATATAACTCCCCCTTATTAACTCAATATCAACCCAATTGATAATATTTATCAATTAATTTAGAGTAGGGATAAAATATTTATTGTCATACCTTATCTTTCAAATTTAAAAATCTATTTAAAAGTTCCACATCCACTTTGTAGTGTATATTTAACAGCTTTGACTCATAAATTACCCACCTCAAGGGATGAATTATTCTCCTTAAATTACCTGTATTTTCATAAACACACACAAACACACACAAGGTAATAATTAGAGACATGTCTTTTTCCTCATAAATAACACTTTGGATGATAGTTTTCTCTTAACCTATCTTCCAGTCTCATCGGTTCTTTTCTCGTCAATAGTATTAACCAGTTTATTTCTTATATTATCCCCCAAAGATGTTTATTTTTGTGAATTAATGTTATTCACCTTAGAATATAGGTCAATTTCATTGACTTTTGATATCATTATCCTTTTCATGATCTCTTCTTAGGCTGGTAGGATTGACATACGATTCTTCATCCCATGTCCTGTTTGTCCACACCTTTGACATAAATTCTTTTATATATTTATGTCAAATATTATTGAATATTACTTAGGTACTTTATATTGTTATTTGTGGAATAAATTCTCATAAATATTGAACATAACTTATGAAATAACTTTCTTTCATTTATCCTTAGAAATATTTTCATCTTCATTTAATTGTTAAGCCAATTTAAATTGATTTGGCTAAAAACCCAAGCACTCTTTCTTAACATTATTAGACTTAAAAAAAGATTAACATGAATTTACACTATTTTTATATTGAAACATATTCCATTTCAAAACATAGATACCCTCTCCTTCCGACCGTGTCATGCATACCTTAGCCCTGTGACTTTCCAAACCACATCTTCCACAAAATTATTCTATAATCTATTTTATTTTAAATTGATATTTGTGGTGTAGATCTGGTCAGAAGTTATTTTATATGATATTTTATCCTTATATACTCATTAAAACAACTCATGGTTATTATAAATTTCCTTGTAAAGACATAATAAACTATCAAGAATAGGTTTTGAGTCCATGCTTATCACAAAACTAGTAAAAATCTTGAATCTTTGTTCTTCTAGATTTGTTCTATATGCTTCCAAATTTGTGATTTTATTTCCCTATTGAAAACTAAGAATCACTTTTCTTGGGTATCTATTAAATCCTTGTAATATTATTCCCTTATGTTGATGTGGAATATTTACTCTTATTTTTCTTGGCCCAACCTTGTGCATGATTGTTTTTGAGACCTTCACTTTTAGTTAAAACATATTTTTTTGAGAAATAGTAATAAATATTTCTTGATATTTGGGACCATTATTCTCTCTATCTCAAGAAGATTATCTATTAACTTATATTATTTTATTAAAGACTTCTCATGCCCAATTCAAATCATTTTGAACTGTGACAGATATGTCTTTTTTTTCAAACAACTCTTCTTTTTAGCCATATTTTGTTTAAGATCTATCACAATATTTTCAAGCTTAATAAACTTTAATTTTTGTTAATTTATCTCATTAATATAGTTTTATTACCTCTTATATAGATATTAAATTTTGTAAACCACCATTTTATTCTCTTTCTCTAGCTTATTATTTTCTTTATTGAGCTATCATATTGTATCGTATAGAATTATAATTTGTCTTTTAACTCCTACTAAAGTTTGGTACTTTTTTCTCCATCATAATTACTACTTGATGAATTAGATCCTTTCTTTCCATGAAAAAAATAAATCAACTTCATCATATAAATAAAAAATTGATGATGAATATTTATTTTTCTTTCTCATTAAATTCCTCTTCTTACTACTGAGGTTCTTCTTCTTCTTACCACATTTATGTTTGTGAGGTATCTTACAATTATGAAATTTTAGTGGTTTCTTACTATGGTACTTCAACTTTACCTTTCTTAAATCCTTTTAATATAATATAAATAATTTGATTAAAGTCTTCACTATCCTCATCATCTGATTCTTTAGACTCTTCTTCCACTTCTTCTATACTTTTACTTTTCCCATGGATTCAAAGGCCATTTCATTTTTTCCTTGATTTTGAAGGTTGTAGTTTTCATCATCTAATAAGCTATGAGAATGTTGTGAAACTAGTATAGTGATATAAATTATCTTTCTTATAATGTTCATATTTTTTAATCAAATCGATTTGGAAAATTCGTATTTAATTTTTTAATTACATGAGAGTCACCCAACTTCTCACCATGTCCTAAAATTTTGTAGACTATCTCATTCACTCTAGTGAAATAGTCATCAATATTATCTTTATCAGTCAATTTTATGTCTTTAAATTTGATCCTCCAAACCTACGGTTTGGATTCCTTGACCTCGACATCAACTTCATAGTTTCTTCTTAGTTTGTCCGAGATCTCCTTGGATATCTAGAAACCCATGAAATTTGTGTATGACTTCTCTGATAGAGACATAAAAATGGAATTTTTATCCTTCAATATAACTCTATATTTCTATTATAATCTTTTTTCATAGCATCAACTTTATCAGTGGGTGGAAAATCCAAGGTTGTAGTATCTATCACTTCTTGGCCAAGTGATAGGAGGTAGGGTAGCATCCTATTCCTCTAACTATGATAATTTCTCCCATCAAATATGGGAACTACATAACTATTGAATGTGTTAATATTATTCTTGTCTGAAAATTATTCTTGGATATTTAGAGGTGGACTTCCCTCAAATACCACTTGAACTTCTGTTGGACAGATGGACCACTAGGGGGTGAACTAATTGTATCTTTTTAAGAATTCAAATAGGTTAAAGTTATTGATCCACCCAATATAATATCTCAATATAAACTCATATATAGTAGTGATATAGGTGAGAAAATAAAAAATATTTACAAGGTTTGGCATAAAATCCTACTCCTTTATATGTTTGTTAGACCCCCCAACACATATTCTTCACTATCAAACAAGTGATTACAACCACAAAAAATCCAAATATGATCAACACAAACTCCCATAGTGTTCCTCCACTTATATAACCCACTATAAGATACAATTCCCTTATTTAATGAGGATTCAACATAAAAATATCTTTCTCCCCTCCTTGGTTTCTTTATAACCCCTTAGAAATATGATCTTCCTCCATCTGAAGACGGATCAATAGGTCTGCACATGCACCTCTTAAAGATCTTCAACAACTACTTGGAACATATTTGCGAGTCTTGATAATTATTTTCGATATAGTTTGATACGGATTCTACCTATCCTTTTATATTAGTCAAGAATATATCCTAGCTTTATAACATTATCTATCCTAAAATTATCAACTCAATTCATGCATCTATATAATAATGCATGAAAATTGAATTCTGAATATAAAATATTCAAACAAAATTTATGTTATATGTGTCATGAATTTAATCTAAAAAATTTATCATGCTTGTACAAATTTTACCTTGCATAGAATATCTCAACCCACCTTCTTTATTCTTGGTTCAACATATAAAGACCAAAATGTTCAATATCTTTATTCAGATGTGAGAAATATTATGAATTCCATTATGAAGGGTCTAATTCATGCGTGAGTTTAATCAAGAGAACTTATTTCTTCTTTAGGTTCACTTCCTTCATGTAATAAGTAATTATTGTTCATAATAACCAGTACTCCTTCACATGACCACATATGGTTCCTAAGATTCTTCTCCTTCACATGAACAAAGCACACATGATCTTCCTTCTTCTTCATGAAATCCATGCAAGGATCACGGGGGATATTACTTCCCATGACTAAGATAGCTCATGGACACTCTTCCTTCACATGAATAGATCACACAACAAGATACACAAAAGTTATTTATTTTACTAATGTGAGAGATCGCTTCTAAATTATTTGAACAACATCATCTCTCTATTGGATGAGATACTCAGTATTTATAGAGGATGTTCACTACCTATACTTGTTTAATTCACCGACTTAGTCCTCCATTTTTTATTCCTAGTCAAGGAAAAATTTAAATTCTTGAATATATTTGGATATAAGTTTTTCTTGAATGCCAAAGCTCTTGGATTTTTAAACTCATGTGACGTCTAAGGGGACACATGATTGCATAATCCATAATAATTAATGTGATGAAGGATCTATATGATGGGAGCTTCTTGAATATGATTACATTCATGCTATGGATTAGATGTGAAATCAATGATATTGATGTGAATCCTATGTTATTCACATGATTCTTCTATTCATATATTCTTCACTGTCTTTAATCCAAACAGATGCATGCATGCAAGATGAATATTACATGCATGGATTTAGGAAGATTGAGCATTCCTTACATAAAATTTATGTCTTATTGATCATAAAATATGGAAAACATGTATCTCATAAAATTTTGGAATGTTGATGTCATGTAGGCTAGTGATATCAAGGTTTAATATAATCTTTTTGTTAATCAAACAACATAGATAGATCTGATCGGATGCCCCTTCTTCTGTGTGTATCTTTTTAAAAGGATGAGAAATGTCACACATAGGCCAAGTCCCACATCTATATTCATACCATATATGCTTTGATTAATAATAATACCTACATCATCAATTGCTTGAGCCGAAACTTGGTTCAAAACCCATATACACTACACACACACACATACCCCAAATAGGCTACGCCGCACCATTTCATAGCCCATCAGGCATCCGCCTATGTGACATGTACACATGTCACATGCTCCCCATGTGCTTCTTATGAGTTATATGAATTCATACATACTCACTTCCCATGTGGTTGACCTTGGTCCCATATGTGTGGTTGATGTGGGTACTTTGATGGCTAAGGGATGGATTTTTTTTGATAAAGTCCCTCCAAAAAACACTTACAATAATTGTAAGTATAGAATATAATACCAAGACATTCCCAAATTAACTCTAATAAATCTCCAATAATCATGCAATCGATTTATTTTTGAATGGAATTTAAATAATCATATGGAAACTCAATAATTATTCATCACATTTTTTCCTTCATGCATTTAAAAAATATTTTCATGGCCTTCAAATAATTTCCTCAGGTAATAATAGAATATTTCATGGCCTTCTTCAAAAATTTATTCACAAAAATTAAGGGAAAATTTCTTCATTTTTAATTATTTATATGTTGTAAATATTTTACAAACTTCGAACATAATTAGAACATGTCTTATGAAATAAGACCAGTTTAAAAATTGTCACAATGATTTGGATGTCTTATGAATCATGGAATCCAATGCCACATTGTCTTGAATTATTCACACTTCTAGATAGTAGGATCAAGTTCCTTTTTCCATTTCCATAGACCATGGAAGATCCTCAATCAACATATGGACTTACATGGGTGCTTTATCAATCATGGAATCCATTCCCTTAACATTATAAGCTCATAATTTATGAATTTATCAAATATTGAATTTATGAGATACTGAAAAACAATTCCACATTCATTCATCAACCAATCACTTGGGAAATTCACAAATATATTTTGTGGGATATATGAGTAAAGATACCCTAAGACTATCACCTCCTCAAGATGTTTCAATTTATAACCATAAAAAACTTCACTATAATCTAGTTCATCAAAATCCTATAGGTTATCCAAAGATGAAATCTGAAAAAACAAGTTGTATACTTCCAAATTTTTTGAAAAGTTGAAGAAATAATCTATGGAATATACCCCTGAATAGGTAAATTAATTTGACCTACCAAACATACAAAAATAAAAATTTCTAGATGTTATAATACAGAATGAATTTGATATTAACAAAGAAGATAAAGTTCAATACTCTAATCATATTGATATTCTAAACATCACACCTGAATAAAAAGAATATCTTGTAGTACAAAAAGAATCTAGAGAAGTTGTAACTAAGTCTGATAACTCTAAATTTAAATCAAGTTTGATATTAGAGAGGATATAAAATAAGATGAATATAATGTAAAAAAACTAAATAGATAGCCAAAATTTCCTCAATACTTTCTCTAATTGGTTCAATGTTAAGTCTAATGTAAGATCAAAACTTAGTTCATCACATTTTATTGATGAAGAATAAACTTTTAGATCCGTAAGTAGAGTTGGAAGATGATTTTTATAATTTTAAAGAAGAATTTGAGTTTCAATTATATAATTTAAAAAGGCTGGAAAAGTATGAGATGATTTCGGAAATTAAAATACACTATTTTCTAAACCATAATGTTTCCTTGAGTAAGGGATTGGATGAGGCTAAAATTATTTCTACACATCAATATTGGGAATTAAAATAGTAGAAACACAAATTCAACTAAAAACAAAGTGAGTTGGTGAAGTAGAAAAGTTAATCAAAGGAAGTAAATAAATCATCATAAGATCAAGAGAAAAGGATTAAGAAGTTGTTTTATAAATATCTTATAAAGTAATAAATTTAATTTAATTTTCTATTTTTGATGCTTGTTATAAAATCTAACTTTGGATGAATATTTTTTGATGTTTCTTTTATAGTTGATAAATAAATAATTTGATGTCTTTTCTATTGATCGAATTCTTGGTTTCCCATAACTTGTTTTTGATAACCCTAAAGGGAACTAGTTCTTGTTGTCTTTGATTGATTTAGTCTAGGTGAATAATATCATAAATTTAAGAGCATAAAAGTTTTAATACCATTATTTGATGAAAAACACAAAGGTAGAATTGTATCCTAGGGAGAGAAACCAGAAGTTAAGAGAAATAAATTTGTTAAAAAAGGGGGAAAATGTTACTCTCACTTATTCATTATATATCTTAAGGGGTGAGTAAGTTATATATAATTTACAAGAAAGGGTAGATAATATTATAAAATTCACTTTGTTTAACTAATATATCTCATTCTTAATGTTTAACCTTCCATGATCTTTTTGGGTTTCTTTTTGAAAATAAAAAAGGGAGAGAAGGTAAAGAAAAAATAAGTTTTCCTTTGATTATAAGTTTTCATTTATTATAATAATGAGTTTTTTGAGTTATGTATAATTTTAATAGGGTTATATTTTAAATATTTAATATTGAAATTCATTCAAATATAAAACTCAAATTGAGTTTCATAAAAAGTTATAGGGAGTTTTTTAATTTTATTTTTCAAAATTACCTTTTAATTCCTTTTTTGTGACTTTAAAAATGGGGGAGATTATTGATTCAAAATTATAATTCACTAGCCCAATGTTAATATAATGTTTTTTGTTTATTTTTTCTATGAATATATTATAATATATGACCATTCATGTTACAATGAACTGAAGAATCACATTATTTCCATAACATAGAGAAGTCACCCTGAAATAAATCTAGTAGAGGATATCATACCTTATGTTATTTTAATAATTGAACCTATAGTTTATATATATTATAGTTTGATCCTATTACATCAATGTTTATAAATTGGACTAAATAATTTAAGGAATAAATGATACTAAATCACTTAAAATCAAGTCATACATCACCTCACTACCTTTGAGTGCTTACAATTGTATTTTTTTTTGTGTTTTAGAGATTTTGTAGTGAGGAACTACATTATAAATGATCTAAGTATTCTATTTGTAATTTAATCTTCTGATCCTACATGATCAACTTGTTTTTATGTATAGGAAACTATATATTCTGAACTATGATGTTTTATGAAGTTCAGGTTTTTTAACTTACTTCCACTTGTATATATTGAATAGGAGCTTGGGGATAGAGATTATTAGGTAGTGCCTTGAACTGGGAGATATTGAACCAATTATCAAAGATTGTGGGCCACTAAGCCTTAGGCATGCCTCCCCGTATGCCAAAGGCTATTGACTAGAAGTAAGGGTTTAATTAGGCGATATTGGGGAGACTATACCCTCTGGAAATGATAGTAATAAAGGCCAAACAATAATAAAACATGACAGAAGTAGAAATACCAAACTCATAAGTAGAAATAATAGATAAAGAAAATAAAAACTTTAAATAAATAGTTATACATATTATATAAATAAAAAATTTAGAAATTCATACAAGAATAGACATGCAATATTGGCCAGGACCGATCACATAAGAATGTACTCAAAATCCCAAAAGAAACTCTAGCTTGAAGAAAAGAACCAACATGGTACATATTACATCTATCCCATGCACCTATAAATCCTTGATCACTATGGTGTAGAGAACTATCCTGATCCTTGACCAGATATCAAAACCATAAAGTATATACATGTCCTAAAGGGCCCGTTTAGGGTGTGAGTATGAACTCAGCAGGACACCAGCAATGTGGTCTTATCTTATATCCCTAATTATACATTGTATGCATATATAAATAAATAACAACAACTCACACATCAAAATAAATAACTCACTCCACTTGTTCTCAACAACCACAAGTGAGTGTTTACCTACTTTGGCCAAATTCCAATACATCTTTGAATATATCCCTTTAAATATATATTTTCATTTATGACATATCAAAAAATATATATCTTTACTGGAGAGGACCAATAGATTAATTCCCTGGCATCCGTATTAGGATATCATACCCAAAGAACCCTCAAGATCCTCCCATGAATATATCACCAACACCATATGCCATCTAACACCTCATGTGCCACTAATCGAGTAACTGAAATCCCACCAGAATTTCCATAAATATATCC
This sequence comes from Viscum album, assembly GCA_963277665.1. NCBI lineage: Eukaryota > Viridiplantae > Streptophyta > Magnoliopsida > Santalales > Viscaceae > Viscum > Viscum album. The sequence goes on along the minus strand of OY728129.1, from coordinate 1,810,085,497 downwards.
CAAGTCCCTCAAACCTCCATTCCAAATTCATCATTAGATCAAAATCTTGACATCCCAAGGTATGGTAATATCCATCCTCCCATATATAATAAATTACTGTCGCCTCGATAGCCTGACGTCCAAGGAATGATGAGATCATTTCCTCAATATTACTGTCCCATTGGCCTCAAATATAAATGGAGAGCCTCAAACCATAAATGATGGTCTCAAAAACCATATCCCATGGATTTCTATGATGAAAACCTCCTCTATAGCTGATGGTCAAAACCATCCCCTAAGCAGCTATAACTACAGAGGCCTCCACCCATGATGAGTGGTCAACACCACCTCAACTAAGTCCTATATGTGTGCACATGATTCTAATGGAAATTTTGTCTAACAACAGTGAGTGAAAATCACCAAAAGTACATAATACACACCATTCAAAAACCTCATTCCCACATTTGAACATTGTCACCCATCCGTGGTATGGTCATTTCCATCCACCCCATCCTAACAATCAAATCACATCAAACCTGATGGTCAACACAACCCCACATAACTCGAGACACATCCTAAAGTATAAAAACTTCATCATATCAGTACTGGTGATCAAAATGACCCCAATACCTCAGTCCATGCCCATTATGTTCCCACAAAACTCATGCAGTCATATCACAATTTAATTATTTTAAACAATTTAAAAAATTATCATAACTTACCCAACCAGCCACAAGCCCCATACCCAACTTTTCATATTTTAAATTATCAAGATAATTCCCATCATAATATCATAACATTTATTACAATTTAAGAAACAAGAATTAATTTATTAAGGGTTTCACATGGATAGCTCATACATGCGTATTGAATAACACACCCCATAGCACATGTATAAAAAAGGAGAAAGATAATAACCACCTACCTTAGAATCATAGGAATTCACTCATTAAAAACTTCCTTTAATTTGATCTATATCAAAAGAAACTATAATTTTAAACAAAATACATGAAAATAGGTCACATGAGCTTGTATAGAAATAAAATCCTAAATAGAGAAATTAAGGAATAATAAAAGAATGTGGATTGATAGTCTTACCGATAGCTTTCCAATTATTCTGACGAAGCATGGATTAGAGAACGTATAAAGAAGAGAGTCCAAATTATATAGGGGGAATAAAATAGAGTATAATCCCTTGCTATGAATGTGAAAGGGATAAGAAAAGAGGTGGTGGAAGAAATAAAGAGGGAGGGGAAATTTGGTAATTTTACCCCCATTAATGAATCACACAGTTAGGTTAGAAAATTTGGATAACCGTACACCAACCATGCGATGCCACTGTCTTAAGAGAACCTAATCTAAAATAGTTCGCATATTTTGGCCACATGGTTTGGCCAGAACATGCAACAACTGTGTACACTCACTTCCTAAGTGGCACTAAGTGTGTGGGTCAGGCCGCACAGTTTCTCAAACTGTGCGCAGCCCATGCACACCCTTTGTGAAAAACTATAGACATATTTCATGACCATACACCCCACAACAAACGGTTTTCATAACCATTATCTAGGTCCAATATGGTTCCCATTGTTTCCCCTAAAATGTCGCATAATTTAAACAAACCCAACACATATGCTTTCACTTCCTGAAAATGAGTTTTTAGGGCCTAACGCTCCAAAAACTCATCCAAACCATCATTGTAATCACATATCCTTAAACCCAATCCGAAACAACATACTAATGTGTTATAATTATATATATTATTCTTTTAAACTCAATTTAAAATTTAAACTATCCACCAAACATAAAATTCAAATTTATCCATGAATTTTGTCCCATTCAAAAACCCTGAATGTCACAGTCTCCCACCTTACAATAGCTCATCCTTGAGCTATGAGGTTTCATGATAAGATGGTACCAAACATAACCATCTCATAAAAATTACCCTGTTCTATCCTGATTACCCAGTAACAAGTCAATTCCTCTTAATGTTCTCCCCACCTTAGGATTTAACTACCCAGTCAATTCCCAACCCAATATAATATTCTGATGGTCCAACCCAACCATCACCGAGTCATACATATCCCCACATGATCTAATATCATTCCTACACCTAATTAGGTGATAAATCATATATGCTTCATACATGACACCCATAAGTTCCCCCATTGCAACGAATTACCAAATGTTTTTGCATCACATATGATGCTAAATTCCTCTATGTTTCATCCACAACACCCAAAAGGTCCTACATCACATCTGATGCTTAATTTTTTTCATCACATCTAATTCCAAAAAACCTTGAATCATATATATACATGAATTCCTATCAAAATTCATGATACCTATTCATATCAAACAATCACGCATCATACCCTATTTCCACAAACTAACTAGCACTTGGTTAGTTCAATTAAAACACATGAACCTTGTGAAGTCATACCAGTCATGTTAAAAAACAAAATAAAATCCATGATCAAGGTTTAACTTTAACTGTCATCAGCCCTTGACCTGCTCTGACCCTACTAGCTCAACAGAATGTACCTGTCCCAGATACCAACTACCTGAGGCCTAACCTCCCTATGAAGCCGCACAAGCTATATGGAACTAAACTCATTGTTGGTCCTATATCTATCTTCCATTACTTGTGTGCATAGTATAATATTAGATACCAACTCATGGTACTAATCCCAGTCCTACCTCAAATCCCTGAGTCTGACCCGGTCCCCGATTCCAAGCTGTCTAAGAAGTCTTACTATAGAACCTCTCAAAGTGCCCCATCTATCCACATTCCCAACACTCCTTTGGAAGCCTCTCACACTGGGTATGAACATGACACGACTTCCCACACTAGAAGTATACTGTCAATGACCCAATCCTCAGTGGTCTATGAGAATATCTGGTTTTACTACCCTGATAGGCTCTTCAAAACCCTGATTTTAGCTAACTGAAGCATCACTTTTAGTATCAATTATTGATATCACCTGTCTTGAATAAGTCTGGTCCTTCATATTCCCTTTATTTATTAGAGATTGATTTACTACCTTTGAGAATTAGGAAAACCAGAATATATTTACCTGCAACCTAATGGCATGCCTCAGACATTCTTGAACTATCTCACCCTAGTGATGTAACTACCTACCATAGAAGGTAAAAATAGGGATTAGTTTGTGAATCTCATGATATAATCCATAATGGATGTATCTCCCCACTATAGGTTCGTGAACATACAAGCTTGATCCAACCATAAAATCTTTAGGAAAAAGTGCTCTAAGAACCTAGACTCAAAATCTTTCAATGCCAGTCCCTCGTGCCTACTAGCCTGTACCTATACACCCCACCAATGATTTTTCGGTATCTTGAGAATATAAGTATCTAGATTCACCCTATGAACTGAGGGTGTATCAAGATAGTCAAAAATCATCTGAATATACTTGATCCAGTTCTCTACTTCCTACGGTCCAACCTCACCCTGAAATAAGGGTTGGTTCTGAGACTGTAACTCATGAGTAAAATAATTCAAGGAAAACTCAGCTCCATGAGCTCCCCTATCAATACTATGTATGAATCACACCAAGATCTCCTTTATCCGATCATAATCCATGGACCAAAATATTCTATCTTCTATGGCTGCCACACCTGGCACGAAGCCTTTACCTATATCTCTTGATCATCTGATCCCTTAGGGGCCTCATCCCAACCCTCAGGGGCCTTATCCCATGTACATTCTAGAAGCACCACATCTCCTCCCTTCTGACGCTCCCCCAGATCCTGTTTTGGTGGAATCACATTGAATACTGAACACCATAGTCAATACAACCATAATAGTCATATATATCACAAATAGGTAAGGCTGTAATAAGCAACACATCTCACCACCCTTACATTTCCCTACCATACACATATCACATATCATTCGACCTTATGGATCCCTTCCTAGTTATAACAGAGTTAGGAATAACACATCATCCTGACTCATGGACCATTACCTACCCATAATAGTGTCATTCATCACATATCATGTATATTATAATCATCAGTCTTGGATGATTGAGTAAAATACCACCAAGAATCTATGTAGGAAAAAATGATTAGCTTGTTAAACAACCCATCCCTCTTTAATGTATTTCAAGTTCCATGACATTATTTACTGGAATATACATTTTTCATGTCACCCTATGTGCCTACCATGATGCATGAAAAATCCCCTGTTACCATACTAGGACAAGGGTCAAAACCATATAAACCATAAACATCACACCCAAGTGTGCCACTCGAGGTGGAAATCAATCAATAGTAAAATCACACAACATAACATCAATTTCCCACCCCTGGAAACTTGGATCATCCCCCATGCATGCGGATAAAGGCACCCAAACATGAGTATTTTACCCAATTCTAACTACATTCTAGTCTCCGGTCTACCATAACCCAAATAGAAAAACAAAAAAGGAAAATAAACACCTCTGATTCCATTTTTAGTACCCTATCTTAGGATCAACTTAACCTGTGCTCTATGATGGTGGGCCACTAGGAATTAGGCATGCCTCCCCATATACCAAAGGCTACCGACCACCACTGAGTGTCTAATTAGGTGATATTGAGGAGACTATACCCTCTGGTGATGATAATAATAAAGTTCATATGACAATAAAACACAGAGGAATCATAAATACCAAACTTAGTAGAAGGAATAATAGATAACAAAAATTAAAATCTGAAAACAATAGCCATACATATCAGATAAATCACACATTTCATATAGTCATACAAGAATAAACATGCAAGATCGCCCAAGGCCGATCACATAAGAACATACTCAAATTCCCAAAAGAAATTACATCTGGAAGAAAATAACCACCATGGTCCATCTTCCATATATCATATTCACCTATGCTTCCTAGATCACTATGGTCCAAATCATGACCTGACCCCTAGCCTGATCTCAAAACTATAAAGTCTACACACATCTCGATGGGTCTATGTAGGGTGTGAGTATGAACCCAGTAAGACACCATCAACATGTGTCTATCTTACATCCATAATTATACAATGTATGCATACATAAATAAATAATATCAATTCACACATAAAAATAAATAACTCACTCCACTTTTTTACAAAGGCCATAAGTGAGCTTTTACTTGATTTGGCCAAATGATGGCACGTCTTTGAAAACATTCATCAAATATATTTTCCATACATTACATGTTTACAAAGATATATCCGCATTGGAGATGACTCGTGGATTAATTACCAGATGTCCACATTAGGATATAATATGCATAAAACCCTCAGGAACCACCTATGAACATATCATCGACAACTCATTCCATACAACACCTCATGTTCCAACAATAGAGTAACCAACATCCCATCATCATTCCCATCAATATGTACCAAGTCCCTCAAACCTTTGTTCAAAAGTCACCATCACCTCAACATCCTGACATCCTGACATCCTGAGGTATGTCGATATCCATCCTCCCATATATAATAAATCACTATCTGCTCGACAACTTGATGTCCAAGTCACAATGACACCCATCCTTTAATAATCCTAGCCATCAGTCTCAAATATAAGTGGAAATCCTAATACCCCAACTGATGGTCTCAAACACCATCTCGCATGGCTTTCTACACTGATCATGGTCTCTATAACTAATTTTCAACACCATCCCCTTATCTATTATAATTACAGAGGCCTCCACCCACAATGAGTTTTCAACACCACCTCAACTGAGTCCCATATCTATGCCCACGAATCTAACAACAATGTTAGCCGACAACGATGAGTAGAAATCACCAATAGTACCTAATCCAAACTATCTAAAAACCTCATTTTCACATGTTAACCTCTTCACCCATCTATGGAATGGTCATTTTTATACACCTCATCTCGATGATCACATCGCCTCCAACCCGGATGGTAAATACTAACCCTAATAATTAGGGACATGCCCTCAGTCAAACATACCTCATCATCTCAGTCTTGAAGATCCACATCACCTAAATAACTCAGGCTGTGTCCATCACGTTTCCATGGAAATCATGCATTCATATCATAATTTAATTATTTTAAACAATTTAAACAATTCAAATAACCTTCCCAAACAACCACAAGACCCATACCCATCATAGCATATTTTAAAGAAGCAAGAGCATGCCCATAAACATCTCACAACATTTATTACAATTTTAAAATAAATCATTAATTTATAAAGGGTTTCACACGACAACCCATACATGCATATTTAAGAATGCACCCCATACCAAGTGTATAAAAGTGGATAAATCTAGGCACTACCTACCTTATACTCATAGGTGTTCAATCATTGAAAACCAACCTTTAATTTGATTGTATCGAAATAAATCAAGATTTTATACAAACACCCTGAAAATAGGGAATATGATCTCACATATAAATAAAATTCCAAATGGTGAAATAAAATAAGGATAGAAGCAAGATAGTTTATACTCTTACCAATAACTATCCAACGTTGTAGAAAGAGTTTAAATTGAAGCCTGTATAAATTAGGGAGGAAAAATACTAGAGGGGGAAGAAAATGGAGGAGAACCCCCTGTTGTTCACATGAAAGGGATAAGAATGGAGGAGGAATAAATAAGTATAGAGGGTAGTTTTGTAATTTCAACCCATTAATGAATCATACAGTTAGGCCACACAATTATTTTAACCCTATACTAACCATGCATTTCCACTTTTCTTAGGGTACCCCATTTAAAATAGGTCACATGGTTTGGATGAATGATTTGGCTAGACTATGCACCAACCGCACACACTCACTGCCTAAGTGTCACTAAAATTACAGTCTAGGCCACATGATTTGTCAAACCATGGGAAGACCATGAAAAACCTCTAATAAAAACTTCATAAATATCACATGGTCATGAACCACACCTCACATGGTTTACTAAACTGTTCTCTTGTTCAAATATGGGCTGCATTGTTTCCCCTGAAGGGTTTCACGATTTCCCCTGAAGGGTCGCATGACTTAAGAAAATTGCGCGCCTCTACCTACAACTTTCAAAAATGATTTTTAGGGCCCAACACCTCGAAACTCATTAGAACCCCTGAGACACTATCTGATCTTTAAAAAATATATAAAAACAATGTAATAATTCAATTTAATTCTTAAAATTATGATCGAAAACCCAATTTAAATCCTGGCCTATCCACCAAAATTAAAATTAAAATTTATCTAGGAATTTCAACCCATTAAAAAACCTAGGATGTTACAACTTAATTCTGATAGGTTTTTCAAATAAGTTCCTCATGAAGAAATTTACCTACCAATAATTTAATTCAATGAAGTTCTTAGTTGGAACTTGGATACCATGGTTCCAGTTTTTAAACCTCCCACCACTTTTGACTAAAACAGAAGAGCTATCTTGATAAGAATAGTTGGAAATATAATATCATTGAAAGGATTATTTTTTGAACCCATATAAGGATGTGTTTTATTTTTTGACAATATGTGTAGAATAAGTCATAATGTAATTTTTTGTTTCATACTTGTGGAGGTGGCCAAATGGATGTTGAAGTGGTGATACTTGGGGGCTTATTGAAAAATGCACTAAATTTCCATAGTTGTTGGATTTTTTGATAAATAAAAGGGCATGTGAAACATTTTTAAGAGTTCATGGGATGTCTCATGAATTCTAGAAGTGGATGGGAGTCATCTTGGACTTAATTAAGATCAGATATAGGAAATCAGGTGGATTAACACTTGAAGAAATTTGTTAAAGTCCTACATATATATGTGTAAATTACTAGGATATGAATCTGTGAATTCCTTCTATGTGTATGTGTCAATGGATGCCCATCGTAAGTTTCATCATAGATATGAGATATGAATTTGGAAAAGTCATGGGATCTACATTCATTTTTTAGAGAAGTATATGTGTTATTTCATACCGAGAGGATATGTTGGGATATGAATCACTTTGAAAGGAGAGTGAATTAGTGTTGGTAAGTCTTAACCCAATTATAACTTGACTTTTTATCCCTTTTCAATTTACCTCCATCACTTGTTAAGGTGAAAATATCACTATTTTCTCCCCTTTATTATTTATTTCTTGTAGTAAAACTGAATACACACACAGGGAACACATCAATTTACAAGGTTCGCCACTCAATGTGAGATAACTAGTCCTTAGTGTGAAATGGATTCCTCTATGATCATACAACCCACTATAATCATCCTGTATTCTACAATGAGAATGGTATAACCTTGAAAATCATTTTTTCACATCTCCTGACTATGCTTTGGTACATCCCATGAATAGGTTTATACAACACCTTACAATAATAATCAGTTGGGGTAACAACAAGAGAGTATCACCACTTATGATATTCAAACTGTTGATGCATTTCCTTCTCTTATTCTTCTTTATCTTCTTTCAATTTCACAATGACATTAAAGGAAATATTATATTGTATGATCAATAGCTCAAAAACTATTCCTATTTATCATCAACAAGTAAATGTAACTACCTTTCTCACACTAGTTACAAGACTTCTCTTATTCTTCTTTACTACATAATCACATTTCCACAACAACTATTCTTATATTTTTCTCTTCTTATATTATTATAATCTAGTGAATAGTAAGACCACACCAAATTATTCTTCTTGTTTTTATTCTTATTCTTAAATTTAATAAAAAAACAATAGATATATTTAATTTCAACACACAAGTATTTCTTCAATTATGAAATAGTTACTGGATCTATGATTTGATACTCGAAGGATTTCTCCTATGTGTATCATCATCATATCACTTCCATTAAAAAATCATATATTTTTCCATACTTATATGTTTCAATATACCATAAAAAAATCCCCCAATTACTGTAGTTTTAATTTGAATTTAAAATTCAAATTCAATCCACCAATATCCTTTATCTTATTCTTTTAAATTTCCATTGGATATTTGTCCAAATAGATCCTTATAATCTAATTAGAATTGGTAGTTATAATAGGCTAAAATAACCACCAAAGTTTAACTATGAATCCAAGTAATCAATTCTATCAAGTTGGCTATATTTTCCCAGAAAAGTACCCATCACAGTATAACCTCCTCATTACAACATAGGATTTTAGTTCAAAATATTTATTTTTTAACCATTTAAACACATTATGGTATAGAATACCTACTGTGGTGTGGAGGTATCTAATTTTATAGATCCATGAAAAATGACCAATCCTCCTCTAAGGAATGATCCATAAAATACTATTTTGTCCTCCATGTTTTCCTTGATTTCAGTATGAAATATGATCTATGGTGTAGAGCTCCCAAATTATCCAGGAACACTAGAAATCTAGCTTATTGTGCATTGTAGTGTGAACCTTCTCTACAATGTAGAGGTCCCAAATTTTTTAGAGCCATTGAAATCCTACCTCGAGATACTTTTTTGATGAGAGATCAATTTCATGACACATAAACCTCCTTTCTTTTCTACTTGTAGCACAACTAGTTTCATTATAGCATTAAGACCTTAAATTAGGCCTTACCCATGGTGTGGTCACTCATTCTACAACGTGTGGTCCTAAAGACCTTTTTTTATCCCACTACCTAATTCAGAATCTCCATGGAATGGAAAATATACTACAACATGATCCCCCTTTATCATTATTTTCCATGTAATTGTATATATCTTACGACACATGTATTATTAATTAAACAAGTTCTATGTTGTAAAACCTATTTTTCACCGTATACCCCTTCCACTATTCACTTTAAATTTATATCATCATAAACTTTTCTGATGACATATAATCACTTTAAGCTATATTAATCATTATCTAAATAACTATATAAAAACCTTAAAAACTTCATCAAACTCTCATGGATTATCCTTCTTCAAATTAGTTATGCATTCCATATATCTAGTACTTATAAGGAAAGAACTTCAACCTACTTAAAAACCAATCATCTAAGTTTTTTCATCAATATTCAAACATATTTTCCCTCTAATATTACAACTAATTATGAGGAATATAAGTTTATAATAAATATTCTAATAAATTTATGTTTAAATCATTAAATTCCATAACATGTAACATAATTCTTAGTATCTTCTTCAAAATATTTAATTTAATAGGATATTTCAACCAAATTTCCAATTTACTTATTATTTACTAAATATTAAACATATTGACATCAATGAAATAATTCTTCATTGAAAACCATTGAAAAAAATACAACTCACAGAAAGTGGTCTCAATAATCACCCCTTTGTATTTTTTTCCAATACCCATATAAAATAATGTGTCAATATATGCAAATCACTTCCTATAAAACTTTACCCAACTCTACTTTTCTCTCCACTAGAATTTTCAACTTTTATTTTATTATCTTATTAGACATATTTCTCATTAAATAGATAATTTTACTTTCTCCCCCCTACTGAGAAGAAATAAAAAGTACTTAGAAAAAGGTATCAAATCATATTTTCAAAGTTTCGTAATCTATTCAAATCTAAGTCTACTAATCCATGCCTGGTGTAGAAGAAATAGGGTTTGATTTAGATAAATAAGTTTTCCCTTACAAATATAAATGATACAAATTAAATGAGAAAAAAAGAAAACTTTTCTTCAAGGAATATTTAATTTGAATCAAGTTTTGAAAATTGATGACACTACCAACTAAGATGTAAAAGTTTTAGAAATATTATTCTAAGTTCCATACACTCACTTCAACAAACATTTTAAAAAAATTCAAATAAAATGGAAGGATAAAACAACCTTGGTAATTATTCAATATTATTCACTTATGTCATTGATGGATTTAATTTCTCCCCCTTAATGTTAGGATTTGATTTTAATTACCATGGATGAGAGATTTAGAATTCATGCTTATTTAATGAAACCTTCTTCAATAAATTTCCCAAATAATTAGATTTTCATGAGATAATAATTCCTATAGATTCTTCAATATTCTTCATTGGTATAACCTGTTATGAGACACTCCACATGATCTTTATAATTATGAATCAATTTAATAGATATTCCTTAGTATTTATATGATGATAATACATCAAAATGGAATTCTTCATTTGGATTTAAATATTTGAAAACTTCCACATCTTCACTAAGGATAATCACTTTAATGTTCCCTTTTGGAATACCATCTTGTGATATCAATACATGATGGTATCATTATATTATTGTTATTTATTGTTGGTAAAACTTACTAGAACCTCATTAAAGATGATTTTTTTCTCATATTTAAAATATAAATTGATAAACCAATATAGGGTGGAGTCTTCTTCAACTTTTCTATTTAGAATTGACAACATCCACCCCATCTCTAGTTCTTCCATTTAAAATATATTTCACCTTAAATTCCATATATTTTAAGAACCAATACACATATAGAGATAAGGGAATAAGGTATATCTTATTTCTTCTCAATGTGAACAATGATTTTGAGATGTTTTTCTCAAATAAGTTGGTCCACCTTTCATTATTCCATAACTAATTTTTAAACTTGATTTGGAATTTGGTAGCATGAATATCTTCCCACCTACTATTTTTTCTTTGTGCGATATATCCGCTTTAATTCTCAATATATCTTGAACTCTTTTCAAAGATTCTTCTTGTACTGGAAATATGGTCAAACAACCTTTGGCTTTGTGTTGAGTCATCTTTAATCTCCCAAATAATTCTTATTTAATAAAAGGTTTATATTTTGTTGAAAACTACCCATGAAATTTGAAATTTTCATATGGATTATTCTATTTTCCTTTTTCATTTTCCCATTCTTGTGATTCTTCTAGTTTCATTATTTTCTCCAAATCTAGTGGCCATGTTACTGGATAATCATTTGGAATGCATGCATCATTCCTAGAGTTTCCACATTGAGTCTTATGAGTGCCTTTATTCTCATAATATATTTTAGACTATGCACACATTTTAATATTCTTTGACATTCCTTGGATCTGATTTTCATTTATCTTGTTTTCTAATGATCTCAGTGTTCTTTAATATCTTATTATGAGAGTAATAATCTTATCCCTTTTTACTACTTCTTCCCAAGGATGATTCTTCATTATTTTAATGTGGTATATTATTCTTAATTGAAATCGATACATATTTAGTTGACCATGAATCACTTATATGAGGACCATTTTCGCAAAAATCATAGATATTATTAAGTGTTTGAGTCTATTTGAGTAGAATAAATTCTTCACCATCTATGGATATTGATTCTTCTCATATTTTCTACTCTATAAATGGAATTACTTTGTGATTCTAATATGATTTTATTATACCAAAAATTCAATTCAAAATATCCAAATTTATTTCACCACCAAAATTTCCCAAAAAACCTTGTTCTTTTCTTAAAAAATACTTATTGTTTGAAATTTCTATAATTGGGACCAAGCTAGTTTTTAGATTTCTTCACCATTGGTTGGGTTTTTCATGGGGAACCATCTTCTTCAAAAACTATTATACCCACTATAGACATGAAAGTAATATTTTAATCATTTATTATCGTCTATAATTGTATAAATGTTTCATTTAAACCAACATATTTTATAGAATCGATGTCTCTCTATTTTCTATATGACGCTAGGGTTCCTCCTCGGTGGTGGTCCAGTGTGGGGGAGGCCATTTCATGGCCCTTTGACATCATATCCCTCTCTCCTTATCTTCTTGGTACCTTCCACCACTATTTCTCCTCTATGTTATTTCCCCCTTTCTCCTGCTCTAATTTTTCCTTCCTTTTTGGTTTTTTAGACATCAATATTCATAGAAACTACCTTAGATCACCTCCTATACTCTTTTTTTCCTTCCCTTAATTATATACTCAAACTACGGTCTAGCATGTGGGTTATTATGATGGATTGGGATGGTGATGAGGCTCGATGCGATGTCATGACTTCACTTGGTGGTTCCAACTTCTCATGATGTACAATTCAAAGGGAGGATTTATTATCCCGGTAAAGGCCATGGATAATTGTTGAGACCATTTCCCACTTTAATATATTCTATTGACTCATGTTCTACCACCCCTAGTCGATGTGGTTTGGTAGGTTACTAAAAGGTTTTGGGATGTGCTGGTTCAGCTTTTGATGGTGTACCATGAGGTGTGACTAGGGTAGGCGTCGATCCTTCATTTGGGGTTATCATGGTACTGATTTCTTCCGAGTTTCTACCACTTCATTATTTTGGATTGTGTTCTTATTCCCAAATTATGGGTTCTTTTACATTATTTTTTTTATTTGGTTTGGTGATTTTGTGATGTCTACTAGTTTGGTTTCCCATCGATGATTAAGATGTTCTTGGGTGTTCAGTGGTGCCAGCATGCATGTTGATTCTCAGTGATGCTATGAATGTGGTTTAGAGTGGATGAAGATTATGGGATGATGAAAATGATGTTTTAGTGGATGTTGATGACAGTACTATGATGATAGTGATGTGATGAAAGAGGCGACATGGATGGTGTAGTTGACTTGATGTGTTGTAGGGTGGTTCGAGCGACATGATTTGCGGGATACTGGCATTATTTTCTCTTGTTTTTGAATTTATGAATTTCTTCCCACTGTTATGTATGATGTTTTGGATAATGTGTGATTTTTTTTATAATGTGAAGGTTCCCACTCTGCCCCTAAAAGTAGTTTTATGAAAATAACAAAAAATTATTTAGAGGAGCATTTTTTATAGAAAAAAATTAGAAAGACTTTTACATTGAGATATGGTTGGTACCTCATTTTAGATTACTTGAGAAAGATCATCAGATTTTTTCATGACATTATTATCACATAATATATATTTTTAACATAATAATCCTTTTTATAATTTTCTATGATAGCAACGCTACACTTATTTTATTATTAATACTCAATATGTTTCACTTTTAAAATGGCCAATTTGAATTAACATTTTAGACACTTCATATTTCAATAATTCTTCTGATCTTTAATTAATGGCACTATATTCATAGACCTTCCTTATTTTTCAAACTTCTTAAACATGGATTCCACTCTTTTCTTTAAGAAATGTATTAAGCTCTTTGTGATCTTCTTGGAATTAATATCCAATTGTTCATTCTTTTTATCAATGAGGTTTTTTAGATTTTATTGAAATACATGGATATTATTATTAAAATATTTAGTGGACTAATCCTTATTTTGGATTATGATAGGACACTCCTCTTAAAATTTGGATCATCTCTCATCAATAACCACATTCATATCTTCTTTTATAGTAACTTGTTTTGAGATATTTATAAAAGTTAGAGATCATTCTCTCAAAGATTTTTCCAAGTTATTTTAATCACCTTCAATATGTATTATTTATTCATACTAAATTTAAAAAATCTAAAAAATAATAGAGACTAATTAATTGGGTAATCCATGAATCATATCATTTAATGCTTAAATAGACAAATCTATTGACATATGATCACACCCACTTGAATATTTTTCTTATGGAGAGTTTAAACAAAAATATTTACATAACTTAAGATCACGTGTATCCCATGATCCCTTTGAGGTGAGAATGATATCCATATGCTATCTAGTAAATTGAACCACATATTATTATCCTTCCAAGATAGATCTGTCTTCCATTCTTGGAGCACTTGAAACTTCTTCCACTTTTGAAAAAAGGTAAATATTTTTTATTTTATTATTCTCTTCCTTTTCATGTTCATAAAAGTCTTAGTAAAAAATGATTTATGATCTAATATATAAATAAATTCTAAATTTTTTTACTTCACTAATATATTTAGGACATAAACTTACAATCTTCAAAGAGAACAATTTAAATTTGAGAATAAAATAGATGTGAACAATCCCTTTGATACCAATTAAAGGGAACAATTGGGATATAAACCACATTGAGAGGGGGTGGGGGTGTGTGGGGTGAATCAGTGTTGGAATGTCTTAATTAAATTCAAACTTTAACATTAACCCTTTTTAATTTACCTTTATCACATGATAATGTGAATATATCACTCTTGTTCTCTCTCTCCCCCTTTCTTTCTTATAGCACAAATGAACACACACACATAATGAGCATTCCAATTTACATGTTTCACCATTTAATGTGATATGAATAGTCATTGGTGTGAATTGAATTCCTCCATGATCACCCAACCCACTAGAATCATCCTATGAGATATAATAAACATGGTATAACCTTGAGGCTTGTGTTTTCACATATCCCGACTATACCTCAGTACATACCATACAAAGGTGTATCCCTCACCGTAAAATGATATTTAGTTGGGGTAATAATAATAGAGTTTCACCACTTTAGATATCTTTAAGAATTTGATGAAATTACTTCCATTATTATTATTTAACTTTCACAAAATTATGCAAATAATTATTATATTTCATGATCAGTGGCTCATGAACCACTCCTATTTCACAAAAATAAGTAAATATCACTACCATTCTTTCACAGGTTGGAAGAATTATATTTTCTTTATTTAATACAAAATAACTTTTTTTTATAACACATATTATTATCTTTTTCTGTTCTTATCTTATTCTAATTTAGTGCACAAAATGACTACACTAGATTCTTCCCTCTCTTATTCTTCTTCATTATAATAAAACAACACTGGATCTCTTCATCTTTAATACCAAATTATTTATTCAATTTTGAAGTAGGTATTGAATTCATTCTTCTACACTTAAAGGATTTATCCTGTGTGTTTTAGTATCAGATCACTTACATTAAAAATTCATCTCTTTCTCCATACTGTTGTGTTTCAATATATCATGTACAACAACCCTCCAATTCCTTTAGTTAAAATTTTAATTTCAAATTCAAATTCAAAACACTAACTTCCTTTAAATTATTCTTAAAAACCATCATTTTGGATCTTTATCAAAATAGATCCACATCATATAATTTGAATTGGTAGGTATAATGTTTTGAAATAACCACCAACATTCAAATGCGACACCAAGTCATCTAGTCTGTCAAACTACCTAGATTTTTGCAAAAACACTCATCACAGTGTAGCCTCCACATCATGGGGTAGAATTTCAGTTCAAAATAGTTATTTTTTAACTGTAAGAAAACATTGAGTCATAGGATACCTACTATAGTGTGGTGGTCTCAAATTTTCTAGAGCCATCAAAAAACAACCTAGCCTCCATTGCTGTGTGAACCATGAACAATGGTGTGGTCCTCTATATTTTATCTTGATTGTAGTGTGGAATATGAGTTTCATTGTGGAGATCCCAAATTCTCTAGGAACACTTAAAATCTTTCTTACCATGAATCTTGGGATTAAAATTCACTGTGGTATGAATTTACAAGATTTTCTAGGGAACTTAAAATCTTGTCTCAATCTAATTTATGGTGAGATATTATTTTCAATGTGCTAGCACCTCCTTTCTATTCTTCTTACATCACAACTGGTTTCATCATAGTATGTAGACCTATAATCAAGCCTCCCTTGTGGTGTGGGAACTCATTCTACAACATGAGGCCTTGTAAACCATTTTTTAATCCCACCTCTAAATTCTTCATCTCCATGGAATAGAAAATATACCGTGGCATGATCTTAATTTCTTTTTTATTTCCATGGCTTGGTAAAAAGTTTACAGTGAAAATATTCTTCCTTAAACAAATTATATAGAACAAAACCTATTTTATGGAATGGAGCCCTTCCAATGATCCCTTCAATCATTTAGAATCATCAACATTTCTTATGATATATAATCACTTTGAATCAAATTAATAACCATTTTAATAACTCTATAAACACCTTCATAACTTCATCCAATTCTCATGGATGATCCTTTTTCAAATCACTTTTTCATTCATTATATCATGTAACACCAAGAAGATAACTTCAACCAATTTCCAAACCAATCTTCCAAGGTTTCTCATCAAATATTCAAATAAAGTTTTCCTTCAATATAAAAAGTATTTCTCATGAACACAACTTCAAAATAAATCTTCTATAACAGGTTTGTTTAAATCATTAAACACCATATCTTGTAACACAATGATTAGGATCTTATTCAACTTATTTAATTGGCTTGGATACTTTAAATAAACTTATAAGATACTTCTTCTTTACTAAATCTTTAACATTTTAACATCAATTAAATCCTTCATCATTGAAAACCATTGAAAGAAACTCACATAATGTGGGATCTAAACTTACCAACATAAGTGTAATTATGGAAGGCTACATGAATTTGGAAAAGGTAGGGAGTGTACATGTCATTGGGCATGAGTGAAAGTGTGTTTGGATCTATGTACATGTGATATACCATATGTGTAGCTGTCATTAACCGCAACATATATTTCATCCTAAGTTCTTGTATAAATGTGTTTTCTAGGCTACGTAACCATCATCCTTGACTATATAGGTGTCATCTGGGACTTAGAGATTTTCCAAAGATCACCTAGAATTAATTTATTAAGTTAATTTATTTTGAATAAATTGGTGGTATTATTTTTAATATTTCTTGTTGATGTTCCTGGAATTAAGACAATGCCTGGCCTATTTGAAAGTGATATAAATTTCACAAAACTTCAAAGGAACCCATGAATCTATCAGAAATAAAGAAGGGAGTTACAATGGATTTTATATTGAAATAAATGAAAAGTAAATCTCACCTTAAAAATGATACATTCAAGACATTAAGTAGCAGTAGGTGCATGATGAGTTACTAAAAATAGTCAGTAAAATTGCATGATTTTTTTGGAGATTGTGGGTTCGGTGTTTTTGATGTTATCCATGAAACACTCTATGGAAAGAAGGAATGTGTGGATGTAGAGACTACTACAGCACATAGGTTGAGTGTACTTTAACACATAGTTCGGTCATAGCTTATGAAAAGTGATATTTTCTCATAACTGGGAAAAAGAAAAAGCTACAAGAGGATAGAGGAGTTGACCCAACACCTAATAGAATATTTCAGAAGATGTGATAGAACCAAAAATATATCTTCATATCTTGAGCCTTCCAAGCAGTTGTACCAAACCCAAGAGTAGAGAGGGAAGAAGAATTTGGTTTTTTTTCTAAATATAGAAAATTGTATCTCATATACCAAGTTTATATTTTAAAAGGAAGAGTATAAGGTTGAAAAAAAAATGAGACAATCTTAATGAACTATCGTTGTATTGTGAAACATAGAGAAGAAGATAAAAGAGACCCTATTGAAAATATTAACCCATATTAGGTGGGAGGAAGAGAGTTTGACAACAATGCATCCACAAAATATCTATATATTGAATAATAAAAAGTAATTGGTTCCATATTGAATAACTAGTATTCTAAGAAGTAGAATAAATCAAGATAAAAAAGAAGAGATCAAGGTGAATCTAATTGCTACCAAGTGAAAAATCAAATATTGAATTATATATTTATTCTAGAAAGAAAAAAGTTCTATTCAAAGTGGTGTTCACAAAAAATTGTAACAGAGCATCCAATAGTGATCAAAATCACATATATAAATATTCAAGGATGCATTCAACTGTAACACCCCAAGATTTTATAGTGTGTTATTTCTTCAAAATAATTCAATAACTTTCATTACACGCAACACCGATTTCAATTACACCATGACTTGCCAAACAATCCATTCAAAAGAGGTTATGAATAGTATTAGATAAATTTTAAAGTTTATGTAATCCTTATAATTTTAGAATCCATATTATGAGTTTCTTAGATATAATGCAAGAGCAAATTCATTTTCAGTATTGCACTTTTATCAACTTTTAATAGTGAACCATTTTTAAATACTATATTTTAAACTTTTTGACTAAATGGGGACATCAAAAATTTAAAATGAAACATCCCAAGCTTCTACGGTATGCTTCTCTTTGAATAATGTGATAGCGTGTGTTGTACGCAACACCGAGTTCTAACAACCAATTAAACTAGCCGTTATGAATAGTAATAACTAATTTTTGAAATTATATATATATTATATTTTAAAATGGACATCATTTTTTGATTCATAATATCGAATTTATCCTAAGGTGAAATTTTGGTACTTTTCGGATAACTTTCATATTTTGATGAATAGTGAAAATTACTAAATTTTAATTAAAAAAAACTTTTTTAATCAAAATAATTAATAGTGATAAATTATGAATTTGAGTGGTTTTAAAGTATATTTAGAATATATTTTTACCGTTTAATATAATGTTGGTCATTGGACACAATTTTACAATTAAACTGAACATAAACAAGTGTCAATCTTTTGATAGTTATTATCTCTTAAAAACACGCTTTTTATTTTAACAACGGGAATTAATTTTAAATTAATTTCTGCCACTTATGTGTTTTGAATTTGGAAAAATGGATTACATATTTGGAATCAGGATGTCCAAATTATGTAAATAGGTAACTTTTATTTTTACACATTTTGAATAATTACTGCGGTAAATATTTTATTTACCATGGTTAAAGGGTAAATCTGGTAAATAAGGGTTAAAAAATAATATTATAATAATACAAAATTACCCTAAAACGTGTCCTAACCTTATTGGTGGACACATACCCGACCATGGGCATCCTTGGGTAGATTTGGGGACCCCTTGAAGCCACTTGTATGTGGTAGGGACACATTATATTAATAAAGTTAAAATAAAAATAAAAATGGCATAAGCTTACATCTTTTAGAAGAACAATTTTTACATAGGGTTATACATGTTGGATTTTAGATTATAAATATTCATTAGAAATATAAAAATATTTCCTACATAATTATATTTTATTTATAATTTTTAGACATCAAATAATTTAAATTATTAATGACACAATAATGATGCAATGTTTACCTCATTAATAAATCATTTAAATAAATAAGATTATAATGATTAAAATATTATCTAAAACCTGTCCAATTATTATTGGTTGATGTTATTTAGAATATGAGTCATCTTATCTTAGACCTAAATTATTTTTGGACCATTATAAACCGAATATAATTATATTATAAAGTAATACTTTTACTCTTTCCTAAAGAGCCCATCCTCTCCCTTATAAAAGGAGACCACTTCTACTCATTCCTCACACCTATCAAGCCACTTGGCTCGTCCAAACCCTGCCCAAATAAGCTCCCCACATCCCTCTCCTCCTCCTTGAATCTTCCCCTTAGGCAGAAAGCATTTCAATAAGTCCTTTGGTTCCATCCAAAGTGAGTTACCTAAATTAAAGGTAACGATTTCTCTTAAATTAGTTTCATTTATTTTGCTTCTCCAACCCCCAAAATCTTTTTATTTCCTTTATTTTGTAACAACACCAGTATCCACAATATACTAGGATGTTTTTATAAGAAGTATTCAAACTACACATACACACAACTCCATCTAATGGATGATGAACATAATGTTTCTGTGGATGGCAAACTAACGCCTCACGAAACGATGATTGTTCAAATACATCTTACCGCCTCTCATGGTGGCCATTATGATGGCACTGTAATTAAATATGATATTAATGATATATATTTTATATATAATCTTCTGTAATTCCATTTTATTTCATACCATTATTCGTTTCATGTTGTATGTACATACGATAATTTCATTTGAGGAAGTGCGGACTACCGCCCCCTTAAAATGATATGACTCGTTCAT
This sequence comes from Viscum album, assembly GCA_963277665.1. NCBI lineage: Eukaryota > Viridiplantae > Streptophyta > Magnoliopsida > Santalales > Viscaceae > Viscum > Viscum album. The sequence goes on along the minus strand of OY728129.1, from coordinate 1,810,064,925 downwards.
ACCACACATGGAACGTATAAAGGATGGTGTTAATGAACTTAAGTAACATATATAAAATATTATATTATAATATAATATTGATATACCTATGTATCATTTGGATTCGACTCTTTTAAAATAAAAATTAAATGGAAGTAGCGTTCGTGCGTACGTACGGACTACCGTCTCCACGAACGCGATGAGATTCATTATCCATCGTATCCATTCAAGTATTATTCTCATTTTAGGGTTAAAAATAATGTTAATATCATTATGATTATGAATAAGATATAATCTATCCATTACAAACATGTCTTACGTAACCAAACATTTAAGAAGAACGAATCGATTATCACCCGAAACGACGATAATACTAAGATATTATTAACAAATCAATGTTAAAAGATCATATATGATATCATATTAATATATATGATTCTTTTATAATTTAATAACAATTATTTCACCATTATACAGGAGGTTAACCTACCCCAACCAAGGAAAAGTACAAGGTAAGGGATTTTCTTATCTCACATTCAATTCCGTGAGATTTCCATTATTCACCACTAAATTATTGAAAGTGGTGTATTGTGTACTGGAATTTGATATATATTATCATGATTATCTTTATATTCATGTTATTCTGTAAATAATTTGGTGGTTATTAACTTTTGGCCATACGACTCAGTTGATTAACGTGGTAAGGGGTTTTCATCTCACTCTTTATTTCCATGAGATTCATGCCATATTTACACTATTATCTTTTGTGTGGTGTATGTACTACCCATAATTGTATTCTTTGTGTAATACACTTTACCTTATGTGTATTTACATTTTCATTGTATGATACCTCTTTCATGGGTTGTATGTTTCATAAGTTACCAAATTGATAAGGGTTTACTTCACAATCTCTTTAATATCCGAGGTTGTCTTTACGTAAGTATCTACAGGGACATATTTACTATCCATGTCCATATTTCATAAAAGAGTTTTCAAAGGGATTATTTCTAAGGGAACTTTTACTAAAACATCATTTTAAATGTTTTAAATATTTATTCTTCTAAATCATCCTCATTTTTGTCCACGTTTTCAAAATGGTTTGTAAGGATTTATTTATATAAAAATGAATGTTTTAAAAGTGTTAATTCCATTCAAAAGTTTCAAAGTGGTATGGGACACTTTGATTCAAAAATGTATTTAAATTCCTTAATTTCTAAATTGTGTAACATTAAAATTTTTTCATGAAAAAGGGATATTTCTCTCAATAATTTTTAAAAAAACATTTTCATCTATGTCAACATCCTTTGATGGATTTTAAGATTATTTGAAGTTGATTTATTATGATATAAAACTTCCATATTGTAATGAATTTTTGTGATATGTTTGACTGTAGATGTGTCATTCATGGTTTATGAGTAAAGTATTGACATTTCGTATGCTGGTTCCAATAAGAATGTTTATGTTATATTTCAACCTTTACTTCATATGAATGTGTTGGACAAGTATGTTCCAGGTTGGGGACTAGTTGAAGTAAGCTCTCCAGGTTGGGGACTGGTAAAAGTAAGCCCTCCAGGTTAGGGACTGGTAAAATTAAGCCCTCCGGTTTGGTCTCCGGTTATTAGAGGCACTCCGGGTTGGTGTCCGGTTATTAGAGGCACTCCGGGTTGGTGTCCGGTTATTAGAGGCACTCCGGGTTGGGTTCCGGTTACAGTTAGCCCCAAGGTCTTGGGACGAGGCCTTGAAAAGAAATTAAAGTTTAGCATTATGCATTCCATCATTATGAAAGTGGTTATTGATTTTTCATGTGATTATTCGATTAGTAGAATATCCATGTGAATAAGTAAATGGCATTATTTCATTTTACTTTTGCCATACTATGTTGAAGTTCAAGTTTAAAAGGCTTTTGTTTTAGTAATGCATTGCCTTAAATGTTTATGCTTATTTTGAATGTTCCGCTATATTGTTATCCTTACTGGGAATTTGAGCTCACCCCTTTTCTATGTTTATTTTCCCCAGGATGTGAAGAAGTAAGTTATGAATGACCTACAGGGATATTATGAGGGGATAATAGTGTGGACTATGGAGATATTATGTTGTTGTAGTAGTTTTTCATTTTATGATGTAATGTAAAACTTATGAATATATCTAGTGTTTCCAAGGCTACTAAACCAATCGGTCTTTCGAGATTTGATCATTCTTGTGATCATGCCAATGTTATGTAATAATGCACCGACTCTAGGTAACTGGGGTCGGGGCGTTACATCAACCTAGTTGTTATTCAAGAAAAAATCTATATGTCTACTAATTGTGAGTTATATTCCCATAATTAGTGTGTAAAAGAGGAAAAATAAGTAATGAGTTTTGGGTATCCTTTATTGGAGTAGTGCACAAAGAGGAAGGAAGTGTGAGGGTAGTGATCCTTGGTTGGTAGTGATACAACCTAAAACCTTTGTAAAAAGGATTTTCCATAGTCATAACCTAAACTAACTACTATATTAGTACAATTAGTGGATTTTGGTGTATGATAAATCTCCATTTCATGTTCCTTGGATTATCCTAATGCGGATGAACCAAGAAGAATCCTATGCATATTATGTTATTTTTTTTTCTTTACATCCTACATGAAAAAAATAATTAAGTGATATAAATTAATTAGTGGTCCCATTCATTAAATGGATTAGTTAAATTCATATAAATTGGTTGAGGAAGTCATGGTCATGTATAGTGGTAATTGAATCATCACAAAAAGGGAGTAAAAGTATAAACCCTTACAATTAAGAGTTAAAGATCTATTAGAAGTGAAATATTTAAAAAAATAGTTAAAATTTAATAAAGTATCATTCTGTGATTCACCCCCTCTTGATGTATCTCCCATATAAGTCCCTTTAAGGCCTAAAAATTAGTATCAGAGCAAGTTTATCTATTATTAGATTTACTTTTTCTCCAACTCGATTTTATTTATTACATAGTTAAAGTTTCTGTCTGCTCTTATTTATTTAATCACCATTGAAAAAGGAAATAGTTCAAATAAGAAGAAAATTACACATGTAATTCCATACTATTGAACCATTTTTAGGAAAGGTGTGATACAGTTAAAAGAATCATGTAGCCTTGAGAGGAAAATTATGGATATTTAGATTGTGAATTTGTTCATTCATTCAATTATTCTACTGGAATAAATTGGGAGGCTAGTATTCAAGTGATGGTGAAACCACTAATTGTGAGTATATCCCAAGGAGGATAAAGTGATATTTATCCACCCATCATAGGAATTTAAAAAATGATTAAAAGAAGAAAACAAGTCTTATGATATCTGGATTTAAGTGTTAGGAATTGAACTTGATAATTTAATTTTTTTTAACAAAAGACTTGTTAAAGTTTCCACATATTTAAAGGGAAATAATGATTAATAGGATGAGGAATTGGAAGTGATGTATTTCATAATTGATAAACTCAAAGAAGGCTTCAATAGGAATAATTTGAACACAAAATATGTTAAAATGTTTATTACTAAAAAGGATGCAATGGATGCACACATGGAGGAGCTGGTCTAGGAGAACTAATAACTAAAATTGGAGTCTGTAAGCCTCAAATAATCATCTAATCAAATGTACAAAAATTTGAAAGAGAGCAGTGAAATGCTAGAAAAAATAACTCATGAATTAGAAGATATGATATCTAGTTGTACGGAACTCAAGGTGGAGCTGAATTCTAAACTTAATTCAAGGATAAATAAGGTTCATAAATTGGAATAAAACTTAAACTTGTCCAAGATATAGTTTTATTAAAAAGTTAATCAAATTTTAAAATATTCTTTTCATTTTTTGAATAAACTTCTACAGATGATGATTAAATAAAGGATAAGTATGCAATATAATATAGGGATTATGTCACAAATATGATGTACCATATTAAAATCTAGTATTACCTATGGTGAAACCTCTCAGATCCATGAAAATATGTTTACCATGGAAATTACTAAGAAGCATTAAAATATATAAAGTTATAGAAAAAAATCTCAAAGAGTTTGTATAAGGGGTCATGAGAACTAAAAAATCCTTACAAGATGGTATGGAAATATGTTTTACTTTTGGGGGATTCATGGGCACATCTCAATATTTTTCTATGAAGCATTAAAGTATATTACTTTCTATGAATCTAGTGGAATGTTTGAGAAACTGAGTCATAAAGAACAATAGAAAAGTCATGGGTTTTATTTTAGAAATACTCATCACACTAACCTTGCCACAAGTAGAAAATTCAGAAGACCATCAACTAGGATAAAAGGGAAAAGTAAAAATGTATTCAGATACAAACTGATTCCCTTGAGAAATAAATTTTAGAAGCTAAATGAAGAAGACTTTTATACTAAAAATTTCTTGAAACATAATTCCAAATATGTTATTGTGATAGTTGTGTCTTGAAATGATAAGAAATGAGATTGGTAGTATGAGAATAATTCACATGTTACTAAAAATGAAAGGAAAATGTAAAAGGGATTTCCCAATTCAAGGTATATATTGAAAAAATTAATAATACTTTTGTGATGCCCCTAAAAACTAATCTAAGAACCTTATATTCTATAACATGTATGACATGTGATAGCAAGCGCGAAATGTAAAATAATAGCTTTATACTTTATAAAATATCTACTATTTAAAATATATTCTATATATTTCAATACATTAAACATCGAGTTAGATTGTATTGCACGTGACACTAGGTTAGCATAAATAATATGAAACAACGACCTACCTCTATATCTTTTGTTACATGTAAGATCGACCTTCCTCAAAATCTTGCATTGTACGCAAGACCGAGTTTCACCAAACAACGATATATTATTAAAATATTATAAGATATAAACTAGACGTTATGAATAGTATTAACTAAATTATGAACATATATGGTTTGGAAAACTAAATTGTTGTTTAAAAATTGATTATAAATGATTATAAGAACCAATTGAATATTAAAAGGATGTTTTTATTGAGAAATATTTTTATGATCACAAAGCTGTTTTACCCTAATGGATTAAATTAATTATAATTAGTGAGTAAAATTAATGTAATAAATATGTTATATATTCAATCAATTATTATTTATATTCATCCAATATATTTAGTAAGGAAAAGATAAGAGAAAACCCAATATTTCACATAAAAATCTATATATTTATTAAGGCATTTTTTACCAACTTTTAATGGAGAACCTATTTTAAATATTCATTTTGATACTTTTATGAAATAAATTTGATAAAATAAACATAATTTTTTAATTCATAATGTCAAAATTATCTTTGGATGAATTTTTTGTATTTTTCCGAGAAACTTCATTTTTTAGTGAATTGTGAAAAATACTGCATTTTAGTTAAAAACCGCCTTTTTGTTTAAATAATTGTTAATGTTAAATTATACTATAATTTTTTTTAATCTCAAATTAGATAAATTATAAATATATTAATGTAATTTTTGTCATTATAATCAATATAAATTTTAAATTGAATATAAAAACATAACAATATTTTGAACATTTTCCTATTAAAACCAGTTAATCCGTTTGTCTGTGAGATTAGCATTAATATTAATTTTTCTATTTCTGTGATTTGAATTTTGAAATTTTAATTTAAAAAAATTATAATAAATATAATATTTCTTGTCTAACAATATCAACATAATTTTTTACAAAAATTGTTAGTGAAAGTGATTAAAATTAATTACAGTGATTAAGGTGTAATTAGGCTTAAAATGGATTAAAACCCTAAGTTTAAGGGCCCAAATAACCTCTAAACTAGTAAAACACCAATTGTATGGACATATTTAGGCTATTAAACTTATTTTAATTAGTGTGGATTGTTTTTTATGACTTTTCTAGGTAAAAAATGTTTAAACCTCACTTCTTTTTAAGAATATCAAGTGAGTCCCTTTCCTTCCCTATAAAAGGCCACCACCTCTACCCATTCCTCACACATATCTTACCTATTAAGTTTGGACAGGATCTAACAAAATAGTCTCCCAACATCCATCCCCTCTATATATAATCCTCCATTTGGGTATAATACCTTTTATGGATGCATTTTGGTTAAACTAAAAGAAGTTACCCGATTAAAAGGTAATTCCTTTTCTCAATCTCTTTAGTTTCATTTCCATTATTCAACCCCTAAAATCTCATTATTATGTTATTTTGTAATAAAAAAACATCATAAATATACTAGGATGTTGTTATTAAGATATATTTACCTAAAATTTCACACACCTTCTTCTAATGGGAAACAAACATACTATTTCTGTGAACGGTGAACTTACTGCCTCACGAAACGATGATTGTTAAATTATCCATTTCTACCTCTTATAGTGTACATTATGATGGAAAATCTATTTATATATGATATATATGTTATTTATAATGTTTTATGATTCATTAATTTTTATTTATAACATAACTTTATGCTTTCCAAGTTGTGTAAATATCATAATCTCATTTGAGGAAGTGTGGACTACCGCCCCCTCAAAGCATTGTGATTCGTTCACACTAAACATGGAATGTATAAAGGATGGTTTGAATTAAAAATAAGTGACATAAAAAAATCAATAATATATTAATGACATAATTTTATTTCTGTAAATATAATATATATGTATTTATATCATATCCTTTATTACCCCTTCACACACTTTAAAAGACATAACGACATTCGTGGACGTGTGGACTACCGCCTCCTCGACATGATGTGATTAATTTTACATCACATAATTATATATATAAGTATATATTATTAAATAATATTATATTTATTATATAATAGTCATTATGTAAATATTTTAGTTACTTCCATTCTTTCCACAGTAATCATTTAAAAATGGGAATGTTACTCATGCGTATGTACATCCTACCGTCTCCATGATTGTAAAACCCGATGTAAACTTAATTATTTGAGTAGTTGTAAAAAACATGGTAATAAGTGAAATAAAATTATTTATAAACATGAAAAAGGTTATGAATAAAGTATAAAATTAACAAAAAATTATTATATAGGAAGTTAAAGTAAGTTCACCCGAAACGAAACACAAGGTAAGGGATTCTTGTCTCATTTTCATTACATGAGGCATACTTAATTATTGTAAACCTAATTTATTATATATTGTGTACTTAATTCCACATTGACATATAATATAATTAATTATATTATCTTCATTTCATTTAAATTTTTTATTTAATGATTATTACCTATGGGTTTTCCAATGAATTTGTTACTACATTAGTAAGGGATTCTCATCTCACTTTTTACATTCGTGAGATAAATGTCATGTTCACTACTTATATCTTTTTTTGTGGTGTATCTACTTAAAGTTTTATATTATATCATGAATTAATTTTACCTTAATGGTATTAATACTTTAATTCAATATTATTCTTTCATAAGATTTAGGATTTTAATTTTTTTCAAAGTGGTATGTGACACTTTGTAATGTTTAAATATTATTTTCCTCAAGACCAATCCTAATGAAATCTCAATGAAATTTCCATTAGAGGAAATTATATAACCATTGTTTAATAAAAAATTTCATTATATTATAGTTATTAAATAACATTTTCAAGTGTTAATACCATTTTCCACTCTTTGGTACTAATATGTTTTTGGAAAATGTTTTTCAGAAAACCCGACTTTATATCTCTCTTTTGTCGGAAAACTTATTTTATTCAAAAAATAATGTTTTATTAAAAGGTATTTGAGAATATTTTAAAAATTATTTGGTAAATAAATTTTTACTATTTTTTTATTTTACCCATGTTTCTATGTAATATTCTTATAGCTTTCCTAACCAGGTATTTTCTAACCTTTTTCTGTACAAAAGGAATATTATTTTTTCCTCATACAGCATGTACGGATTCATTTGTTGTCTTTTACTTGAAGCCTCATTATCAAGTTTAAAAATTTACTTTTAAAGAAAAATATATTCAATAGGTTTTTCAAAAGAAAATGATATTTTCCTCAAGAATATTTTTGAAATTTAATCTTTTATTTCATCAATGAAAACAACCTTCTATTTTACTCCACTTGGGTTTATTGTACTGATACCATCCTTATTCTTCCTCTAGATGGTTTATTATTAATTTGGAAAAGGATAGTATTCACATTAACTTCCTTGATTTATTTTTTAGTCACCTTTAAGTATTCAATTTCCTTTGATCATTGAAATTTGAAATTCCCCTTATTATCTACTTCATTTATCATGGATATTATTATTTCCTAAACTCTATACCATTTTACATACGATGTCTATTTTGAACTTTATTTGATTATTTGGAAAAAATTGATAAATATGTATACTTAATTCAATAAAAATATTTGATAAGGAACATTATTTATTTGTTATATGAGGAATTATTTGGACATGAAATACACAGGTTTGGGACCATTTAAGGAAATCTCTATGGGTTGGGGACCAGTGAATGAAAGCCCCTCGATGCATCAGTAGTCTCATGGGATGAATTAGTTATGAAAATTGAAATGGTTAAACTATTTTTTGATGGTAAAGGTATTATGTTCATAGGAAACATGATGTCTGATAAATAACCATTACCTTTATTGATAATTTAGTAATTATTTATCCATGAGATTTTGATTCGAAATATCTATGGATACATTTCATTTTTATTTATCTAGATGGAATGTGTTTCAGTTTCTTACCTTGCCATATTTATTTTTCCTTATCTGGTTATTTACATGGAATGTGTGTTAATTTATTACCTTTTAATATTTCTTACATTCTTAAATTCACTTTATTTATTACCTAGAATTTGTGTTCAGTTATTTACCTTTCCATATTGATTATTCTCATTGATTCATTATTGATTATGCTATACTTTTTCCCTTACTAAGTATTTGAGATCACCCTTATTATGTTTCTTTCACCAATAATCCAATAATCTTACTATGAATGTTATACAATAATATAATAGATGTATTAGAGATCAACCTCAAAGTTTATTTGTTTAGAAGAAAAAAATATATTGTAATTAGTGTATCCATTTGCAATACAATTCTCATTTATATATCTGGTTTAATAAAACTACTAAACTGATCGGTCCTTTGGGGATTGATTCCTTATAATCATTCCAATGTATTTAGTAACATACACCGGATCTAGGATATCTAGGGTTGGGATTCTACAACTTTCATGGATAGGGAAAGCAACTAGGTGACTTGGAGAAAGAAATATATACCTAGAATATAAAGAAAAATACTAGGTAAAAATTAAATTTATGAAAAAATAGTTGTTCACTTGGTTTTAGAATAGAATAATCCCGACATAGTGGAAAATAAATTGGATTCTATTAAATATGATCTAATTTTTAAAATGGACTCCAAAGTAAAAGACAAATGGAAAATGGTGGTCTAAAGTGTCCCACCATCCTCCAAAACTTAAGAAAAATGATAAGTACTCCTCTACACATGAAATTATTATTTTACAACTATTTGTTTAAGTGGTTTAGTTATAAGAAGTAGATATAATCCATGAAGTGGTTGTGTTATAAATGAATATGAGAATGATCTAAAATAAAAGTATGTTTAATGGTAGAAAAGATTCATGAAAAAGTAGAGTCAGGGGTGTTTTAGGTACAAATTAGAATCAAATTTGTATAGTAGCAATAAGGCCAAACTTGAACCATATAGAGGTGTTAAGAAACCATTGTGTTTTATCAAAATTGAATCTAAAAACTGTATCTTATAATTAAATGTCAAACTAAATCTAGAGTTTTTGAAGCTCTAAAACTAGTTTAAAAGAAGGTTTAAAATGCATACTTAAATATATAGTAGGATCATGTTGAATTTTGGTAAAACAAAAGTGGAATCAGACCCTTAAACTAGTAGAATTAGTCCACTGAATAGATGACAAATTGGGAGCAATGAGAACACCATGAAAATGATCATGTATATATGTTTTTTATTTTCTTGAAAATTGTTATCAACATTATAATGTGTAAAATATACTAAAATCTAGGGAAATAAAGATATTTTCACAAAAAGTGGAACCCTAAAACCAAAGAATAGTTCCATAAATAAGTATATTCAATTTAATTGGAGATGGAGATGAATTATAAAGGTTTTTTAACCTTATCTACTATTAAAGAAGACTCGTGAAGAGATAGAGAACACGTGGTAACACTAGTTCATATTTAACAAGTGGTATCAATTGTTTCATCAAGTGGTATGTTCTTATACTCATGTATATTTATTCTTATCTACTAAATTTTTGGTGTAAAAGTATGGTGAGATCATATTATGGTTTATGTTTGAGAAGGTGAAAGGTTCTTGGCTATAATTTATTTAATGGAAAACTAGTGAGCGACGTGAACAAATTTGAGGGTTTTTTTTAAATATATTGTTTCCTACACCGAGACTAGGATCAATTTTATTATATTATTTATTTACTTATAAAATTATAAATGGATAATTCACTTAATTAGGATAATTAAGATGATGCAGCTAAATCAAAGATAATGTATCAGAATATGGTAGGAGGAATTATGGAATTGGGAAGTCCAATATGAAATTTTATGTTTTGTAACAAATGGTAAAAAATAAAAAGGATAGTCAACAAGTAGTGGCATCCAATGTAATAGATGGAATAACTCTCCCATAAAAAAGGGTAGAAGATAAGACAATTATAAGTTTTTTCCTATCCATAAAGGGAGAGATGTGTTGGTCTTATTCAAAAAATGGAAAGAGAAAATGTTTCTCATAGAGGATAAGTAGAATCCCATGGAAAAAACACTCTTGAATTTAGAAGAATAAGGGGGAGGGTGAGCTATATTATAATTTCACCCCAATAATAATAGGGTGATAAAAGTTAGAGTCAATAGGAATTTTTGAGTTGGCTCTATTCAGGGGGAGTGTGAGGTAAAATGGGAGATCCCTAAAATGATGGTGGATCGTATTTGAAGACAATAAATATAGGGAAGAAGAAGAAAATATAATCTACTTACTTTTGGTCCCTTTATATTTCATTGAATATGTATAAGAGATTTTGGAGAGGACAATGTGCCATATTGTCAACAAAATCCAAATGGGGAGATTTTTGAACCCCTATAAGGTTATGTTAGATTTATTGAATATATGAGTGGAAGAAGGAAAAATGTATAGTTTATTGATAATAATTTTAGCAGTGATAAAATTGATATTGAAGTGTATATTATTGGAGGATTATTGAGAAATAGTTCTTGATTTACAAGGTTTTTATATTTTTTGACAATGAAAAGGATGTGTAAAATCCATATAAGAGCTCATAGAGTGGCCCATGAAGGCTGGAAGTAGTTGGGTATCATTTTGGACATAGTTTGGATCACATCTATGAAATTAGGTGGAGAAGAACTTGAATAAATTTGGAAAATTATTATTTACATACATGTTAATTTTTAGGAGGAAGAGAGTTTGAAAACGGTTCTTGCTTATAATATCTACATGTTGAAGGTGTTAGTCCTAATTAAATGTAGCACATAACCTATAGGATTTGGGATAGGGTCTTAACAGCCTCGTTTCTTGATTTTAGTGTGCTGCAGCATGTCCAGTGAGGCTACACCATAATACCTGGTTCTACAACATGACCAGTGAGTCTGCACCATGGAGCCTACACCCTGAGTCCCACATTGGGTGTGGATGAGCGTTAGGAAAGTAATATCCTATGACCCCACCATCATAAGGGATTTTCATAGTGCAGTGGGTAGTGGACCTTGATAAATGAAAAACTGTGTTTGAGTAATCCTAAACTAGACAATATAATGGTTGAGGGGTGTGCCTAAAAGGGACCCTAAATTTTTATTAGAGGGTGGGGTAGCTTAAAATCCTTAGGGATTGAAATGGGGGGGTTATTTTTAGTCCCACATAAATACAACACATACCCTATAGGATTTTGGGTAGGATATTAACATCACCATTTCTTGATTGCAGTGTGTTGCAGCATGGATAGTGAGGCTACACTGTAATTTCTAGTCCTACAGCATGACCAGTGAGGTTGTGCCATGGTACCTTCATCCTAAGTCCCACATCAGGCATGAGAGTGTGTTTGAAATGTAATATAATTACTATGAATCTTCCACCCATCACAATTCCTTTTATAGTTTAGTGGCTAGTAATCCCTATTGAAAGAAAAATTACGTAGGAGGATCCTTAAAGTAGATAGTTTTGTGGTGGTGGGTAGTTCCATAAAGGGACCCTATAAAATGATAAGAAGGAATCAGTTCCATATTGAAGTGTATTTATTTAAAAAATAAAAGTAATTCATCTGATAGATAGGATATCAAAGTTAATGTGTCTGCTGATGTGTAATATAGTGAATAAGGCTTTCCAGATGTATTCTGGAAAGAAGAATGTGTTATTCAAGGAGTGTTCATAGTAGACTATGAAGGAGCATCCAATGGTGATCAATAATGTATCTATCTATATTTGAGGATGTATTCAACCCAATTAATAGTTAAGGACATACATACGTGTCTATAAACTATGTGTAATCTTCCCCTGAGTAGTGTGAAAATGTCGAAGAACAAGTAATGAGATAGTGGTATCATTTCTTAGAGAAGTTCATAGAGACAAAGGAAGTGTGAGGGCAGTGAGCCTTAATTGGTAGTGGGATAACCCAAAATATTTATAAAGGGGAGTGACCCCAATAATATCCTAAACTCACCAATATATCAGTGCGGTTAGTTTATTTTGTTTCACATCACATCACCATTGTATGCCCCTTAGCTAATCCCAATGTAGGCGAACCAAGTAAAATACTCCATATCTTGTGTGATTTTATTTTCCTTATATCCCACATGACACAAACTGATTAATAAAAGTAAAGTAATAAATGACAACATTCATTCAACGAGTTAATTAAATTCTTAGAAATTGGCTAAATAAGGGCTAGTCAAGTAAAGTGGTAATTAGATTAGCATAAACAAGGGAGAAAATGTAGTGAACCTTATAATTAATATGTGAAGATCCATTAGAGGGAGATTTTGTTATTCAAAATACAATATTCCAGTCTTTTTTTAAATCATAATGCACTCATATAGAAACCGAGTTTACTTTATGTTTGTTGTTTTGGTTTTCTATGCGTAGATTATAATATCTGATTGTACATTTTCTAATGAACTCAATTGGTACATTATTTCCATAACATAGAGAATTAACAATAAAGTAAATATAGATAATGATAGTGTATCTTCTATTTTTGTTATAACTAAACCTAAAGTTTTCAAATGTTATATTTGGAGGTTATTACACTGACATCTTTAAATTAGACCTAATAATTTGTGGAATAGAAGATACTGAATCACTTACAATAAAGCCATCCATCATATTTCTATCTTTGGGTGCTTACAATTGTATTTTGTTTTCTATGTTTACTTAGAGATTCTGTTGTAAGGAACTAAATTGTAAAATCTCTAAGTTTTCTATTTTTAATTTCATCTTCTATTCCTATGTGATCGACCCATTTTTTGGGATAAAAATTTAATTTTTTGAATTGTGAAGTTCAACAAAGTACAAGATATTGGACTTTCTAACTATCATTTTGATCAAAGAGGATATTTATGATAGAGATGCCTGATTATGATAGGTTTTTCAAATAAGTTCCTGGAATAGAAATTGTACCAACTAATGAGTTAATTCAATGAAGTTCCTGGGTGGAACTTGGATACTTTGCTTCTAATTTTTGAATGTCCTGATACTTTGAAATAAAAGAGATGAGTTATATCAATAGGAACTATTGGATATAAAATATAATTTAAATAAATATTTGTATTATTATCCAATAATCCATGTTTTTTCATTTAGTTTTTTTATATTTCCTCTATTTTTTTGTTCATAATCTATTAAGTTTTTTAAATTTTGAGAGATTATTTTTCCACTACAATGACTTTACAATTATAATTGTTTAGAAATTGTATCTTCTTAATATATGAATTTTTGAGTATGTTAAAATTCATAGTCTATTTTATGAATTAAATTCAACCCCTCTTTAAGGTTCCATACTTACCTTATTTGGAAAAAAATGATAACCCTATGTGATCTTGTGGTTAACTCCTTCAGTGCAACACTCACCATTCTCCACTGTTCAATCCTCTCTCTAGGCTTTCATCAATGTATTGTCAGCCATTTTGAGGGATTTAGATCCACTTTATTCAAAAAATGAATGTGATGGAAAGATTGTCGGTAATCACTTTCTAGTACTACACATTGATCACACAACTGATCTAAAAATGCAAAGAATGTGTTCATCACAAAGAAATCAAAGAATATGGAAAGAAATAAAAAAATACACAACTATGATAAGAAAGTAAAATTTACTATAAATTAAATTAAAAAATAATAACCAAGGACATTAAATATAAACATTATATTATAAAAAATAAAAAGTGAGGTAAGAATCAAAATAATGTGTCTTACCTATAGTGTTAATGATAAAGTTTTGATCTTTCCTCCTTGATCCCAAAAATCCATTAGTGATTATTGATCTTTGTATAGATTATTTAAGATGATTTAATGGGGGAGTAAGGGATATTTTTTCTTCACCAATGATGGTTATCCCATAAAAATAAATAATATATATATATATAATTAGAATTATAATATCTAGGAATTTAATTAAACACTCAAAGAAATCAGTCTCAAACCTGAAGCATGAATGTCATAGTTTTACATCTCCTGGAGACCCCCAATTTTAATTCAACCAATACATTATAGTTGAGCAAGTGTTGTTTTCAACAACACTCTATTTTATTAAGGTGAGATTGTTGAGAAAAATACTCTATCTCCTTATGATGATTTTGATGGTCACAGATACCCTTATTTGTTATTATAATGATTTTACTTTGAGTATATTTTAGGAAATTAATATTCTTTATTTCTATATTTTGGAATAATATTAAAGCATTTAATCCATGAGGAATATTTGACAAAGTGTTTAGAAATCATGTTTTTTGCGTATTAGCATGTTTTGGAAACACTATTCATGCTCTACGTATTCAGAAATCACTTGAGCATGTTCTAGAAACACTGTTCATTCCCTACGTTAAGGAGCGTAGTGAAAGGATGTAATCCATCATTTACATTCGGATTATAAGAAAAGTATAGAAGAAGAACTCTACATCTGTAAAGAAACTTATGTTCAGGATATCATAAAAGTATAGAAGAAGAACCTTACGTTCGGGATATCAGAAAAGTATAGAAGAAGAACCTTACGTTTGGGATATCAGAAAAGTATAGAAGAAGAACCTTATGTTCGGGTTATCAGAAAAGTATAGAAGAAGAACCCTATGTTAATATGAAATGTTATGTTTGTTTCTCAAGAGTATGGTTCATCAACCTTACTTTTGAAAACAACCTTACATTTTATAAAAAGTATAGATCATATACCTTACATTTAGAAGCTGATAAAAGTATGGATCATCAACCTTACATTAATAATAAACCTTACAGATCATGTATCTTATGTTTTGCTAAAAAGGAAAGTATAGATATTGTACCATACGTTTAAGAGTTGAAGAGAAAAGTATGGTTGATCAACCTTACGTTGTGAACCATACATTATCAACCTTACATTGTGAAACTTAGTTGTGAACCTTACGTTGTGAACCTTATATTGTGAACCTTATATTGTGAACCTTATGTTCAGAGAAATAATTCTATGCAGTTCAACCCTGTATTTGGTATCAGAGATTTAAATTACGACTTTAATGAGCAATAGTCTTTATGCAGATTATTAGGGTGATTTTATGCCAAATTCAAAGCCCGATTTTAAATAATGCCTTTGACTAATTCAAATCTATTTATTTGTGATTCAAAGGATCGATTTAAGAGGAGATTTTCATGCTGAATATTCAAGGGAGTTACGACTGTTCTATTATTCAAACATTTGAATATCACGATTTTAAATGTGAATTTTGTGGATCTAAATTTTTAGGGAAAATGCTCATTGTTATTCTATATATATGTGTGTTATTTTGTATTACAAAGTGTGTGAGAATAATCAAGAAAATATATAACAAGCTCTTGAGTTCTTCATGACTACAATTTTACAAAGTCATTTGAGATTTATAGATCTTCTGTTACAAGGAACCACAAACTATGTCTTTTATAAAGAAAAAGAAATACATTGAAGATTCATCGATTCTACATTGATTATCTATAGTGAATCTACTATTTTTGAAGTTTCTAAATTCATTTCAAGATCTACTGAAATCGGATCGACTCATAACTACTTCTACCTAAAGATCATTCTTTCTGAAGATAATGATCTATCAACTGTCAGATGTGTACTATAGAAACTATAAAGATCAACTGGAAAGTATTTCAAGAAAAATAATCTTTTTATTTTGAGTAACCAGCTTCTTGTACTAAGCTGGGTATTCAGTTCTTTGTATGAACCAGAAGTCTATGTTTTTATCCTTAACTTGTAAAGTTGTCAACTGCCTACACATATTTATGGACGGTCTGTTGATAAGAGGACCAGATAGTGAAAATCACCAAGCTTGTGGAGTAGAGCGTTGGTGGAGTGGACTAGGGGTCTTCTGTTCCCCTAACCACTGTACATCCTTTCATTCTTTAACCATTTATTTTCCACTACATAAACAACCTGATAAAGACAAAAGAACAGACTTGGGCTTTATCACAATTTGTGAAAAATTTGTAAAAGACACAATTCACCCCCCTCTTGTGCGTATTTGGTATAACCCGATCCAATAATTAGTATCAGAGGAGAAGCTTTTGTCAAACCTATAACAAGATGATTTTTTTGGATTATACATAGTACAATGGATGATACACGATAGGTTATGTCAATGGATCAAGCTCCCTACTTCAATGGTGGAAATTATGGATGTTGGAAATCAAGTATGATTATTTACTTAAATAACCTGGGATACAAAGTCTACTCGAAAATTATAACTCCCTATGTGATTCTAGAGAAACCTGAAACATGGAGTGTGAATACAGAAGCAAGGTACAATATAAACTCAAAATCTATGAATTTTGTCATCTTTGATCTTGGACCAGATGAATTCAACAGAGTATCTTAGTGCCCGACTACTTATGAAATGTGTCAGACAATTGCAGTTTCTTATAAAGGAACATACAATATCAGATAGATGAGGTATTCCATAGCTAAATTGAAATTCAAAACATTCAGAATGTTTGAAGGAGAAAGCATCACCCAGATGAATGAAATGCTAACAGAAATTGTTAATAACATCACTGCCTTGGAAGATCATATCAAAAAAGTAGATCAATCCCATAATGTACTGATATTACTACCACCTATATGGAATGGGATATCAATAGCTATTAGACAATCATCACTAGTCAAAGATCTAACTATGATAGAATTAATTAGAGCTATGATGATGAATGAATCTGAGATACAATATAAAGGAAATGAGCATAAAGTCTTGATCAAGAGAGAAAATATTGCTTTTAAAGTAACATCCTATAAGATGAGCAGAAAGATGAGGAATGAAATCCAAATAGAATCTGAGAGTTCTGATTCATCTAATTCAGATGTAAAACTGGCTCAACTAGCCAAAAAATTCAGTAAATTCTACAAAAAGAAGAAGGGATTCAGAAAATCCTTCAAAAAGGATGAAAACGAACTAAGGGAAGTCAGAATCTATGAATGCAAAAAGATGGGTCACATTAGACCTGATTGTCCTCAATTAAAATAAGAAAAGAAAAAGTA
The DNA here is from genome assembly GCA_963277665.1 of Viscum album. Taxonomy (NCBI): domain Eukaryota; kingdom Viridiplantae; phylum Streptophyta; class Magnoliopsida; order Santalales; family Viscaceae; genus Viscum; species Viscum album. The sequence goes on along the minus strand of OY728129.1, from coordinate 1,810,047,223 downwards.
GTTTTTCAAAAACAATGATTATGAGAAAAATGATAAAAGAGAAATGAAATCTAATTAGAGTGTTTCTGAAGACTCTAACAACTCATCAAAGTCTGACTCAGAAAAATAATAATCAAATATAAATGTAAATATGTGCTTTATGGTAGAAGCTTATGAGGTACAGTCTTATTACTCATCTGATTTTGATTCTAGTTCTAGTTGTTCAAATAATAAACTTATATCCTACTGCAACATGTAGAAAGAAAAATATGATTCCTTATTTACGAAACATAAATCACTGAAAAATATTCACACTTCTATTTTAGGAGAAAGAGACACTCTACTAAAACAACATCAAGATTTAATTGAAAAATATAACTCATTAAACATAAACTGTACAGATAATGAAACTAAAATAAAAACACCGAAAACAGAAGTAGAAACATACAAAAGTGCATCTCTTGTTTTTACAAAAGGAGAAAATACACTAAATGAAATTCTTGGAAAGAATGTGATTAAAAAGGAAAGATATGGAATTGGTAGTAAAGGTGAGAAACCCAAACTGTATAAGAACTATTTTTTTCTAGGTACAAAATGTAAAATTTTCAACTACTGTGAAAAAAAAGGTCACATATCTAAAAACTGTTATTTAAGGCCATAGAAAATAAGTGGGATTAATAAATCCTTTATTTCAAGAAGTTTATATGATTCTATTGATTATAGAAAAACAAATCAAGTATGGATTCCCAAGTCTTTGCTGGCTAACACTGCTAGACCCAACAAAATATGGGTACCGAAAAAAAACCTTTGTTTAAATTCCATTGCAAGAAGGAGGTTAAAAAAGCCGAACTGAAATATGGTATATGGATAGTGGCTTCTATAGGAATATGAGTGTGAATTCATCAAACTTTAAATCATTAACTCAAAAGGATGGAGGATTAGTAACATTTGGTGACAATGCCAAAGGTAAAATTATTGGCATCAGAACTAATGGAGATCCAGAAGTTGTCTCAATTAATAAAGTACTCTAGGTACAAGGATTAAAACACAACTTGATAAGTATCTCTCAACTCTGTAATGATGGTTATTTTGTTGATTTTTCTAACAAATACTTTTTTAAAGATAAATTTCTTAAATTTGGAGCACCTAGAACTGATAATGTTTATACTCTAGATTTAAATTCCTTATGTAAACAAAAAGTAAACTTCTTAACTTATAAGATAAATGAATTGTGGATCTGGCATATAATACTTGGACATTACATTGTATATTCTTTACATAAATTTTCTAAGAAACAATTAGTTTCAAATTTACCTAGTCTCAAATTTGAAAGTGATAGATTCTGTGATGCATGTCAACTTGGAAAGCAGCACAAATCATCCTTCAAATCTGTTAACAAAATTGCTACATCTAAATCTATAGAACTTATCCATATGGATTTTTTTGTTCCTTCAAGAATAGAAATATTGTCTGGTAAATTATATGTATAAGTTTTAGTTGATGACTATTCTAGATTTACTTGGATTTATTTTATAAAATATAAAAATGAATCTTTTAATATATTTGACAGTTTTTGGAAAGATTCCCAAAATAATTTTTTTTTAAAATAATTTCATTAAGAAGTGATCATGGTGGATAATTTGAGAATCTGGAATTTAATTCCTTTTTCTCAAATATGGGTATTAAACACACCTTCTCTACACCAAGAACACCTCAACAAAATGGAATTGTTGAAATAAGAAATAAGACTATTTAAGAAATGGCTAATACTATGATAAATGAGTAAAATATTCCTACCTATTTCTGGGAAGAATTTGTAAGTAAATCCTACTATATAATGAATAGAGTTTTAATCAGACCAATTTTTAAAAAGATACCCTATGAACTTTGGAATAACAAAAAACCTATAGTAAATTACTTTAAAGTTTTTGGATGCAAGGTTTACACCTTAAACACCAAAGAAAATCTTGGTAAGTTTGATCCAAAATCTGATGAAGGAATTTTCTTAGGATATTCTTCTACTTCCAAAGATTATAGAGTTTTTAATAAAAATTCAAGGACTGTTGGAGAATCAGTTCATGTGAAATTTGATGAATCTGATCCCTTTATGAAAAGGAAATACCAAATGGATGAATCTGACTCTACTGATAACATGAGAATTAAGAACATATAAGATGATTTTGAAAAAGATTTAAATGAAATTCAGTTCAGTTCAGAAGAACATGACATTGAAGAACCCAACAGTGTACTACCTAGAAAGTCTGGAACCCTAATGAATCACCCTTTAGAAACTATTATAGGAGACCTAGACATGGGAATAAAAACTAAAATCAATGTATGAAATCTTATTGAATTCTCTTCCTTTCATTCCCTATTAGAACCTAATACATTAGAATACTCCTTAGTTGATGAAAGTTAGATGATAAAAATGCAAGAAGAACTAAACCGGTTCAAGAGAAATGAAGTTTGGAATTTAGTTGAAAGACCTCAGAACTATCCAGTTATAGGAACTAAATGATTATTTAGAAATAAACAATATGATCAAGTAATAATAACTAGAAATAAAGCAAGACTATTAGCTAAAGGATATAATGAAGAAGAAGGTATAGATTATGATGAGACGTTTGAACCTGTAGCTAGATTAGAAGCTATTAGAATCCTTTTAGCCAATGCATCTCATATAAACTTTATATTATTTCAGATGGATGTTAAGTCTACCTTTTTAAATGGTTACTTATTAGAGGAAGTTTATGTTGAGAAAACTCATGGTTTTGAAAATTTAAAAAAATCAGATTTTGTTTTTAAACATACTAAATCTCTTTATGGCCTTAAACAAGAACTTAGAGCTTGGTATGAAAGATTAAGTTCTTTTCTTTTGAAAAATTATTTTACTATTGGGATGACAGATCCAAAATTATTTAAGAAAACTGTTAAATCTAATATTTTATTGGTTCAAATTTATGTTGATGATGTAATTTTTGGTTCAACAAACAAAAAGCTTTGTCATGAGTTTTCAAATTTAATTCAAAAAGAATTTGAAATGAGTATGATGGGAGACTTAAATTTATTTTTTGGACTTCAAATTTATCAAAACGATTTTGGAAATGTTTTAAATCAAAGAAAATACATTACTAATTTACTAAAAAAATTTGGACTTGAAAAAAACAAGACATATACAACTCCTATGTGTACTAATATAAAACTTTATTTGGATGAAACTGGAAAATCAGCTGACAACAAGTTATATAGAGGTATGATTGGTAGTTTATTATATCTTACTACTAGAAGACTAGATATAATGTACTTAGTATGTCTTTGTTCTAGATTTCAATCTGATCCTAAAGAATCTCACTTAAGTGTTGTCAAAATAATTTTTAGATATTTAAAAGGAACTGTTTTTCAATCTCTTCTCTATCCAAAAACTTCTGATTTTAATTTAATTTTATATTAACATGCTGACTTTGGAAGTTGTAGATTGGATAGGAAAATCACCTCATAGACTTGTTACTTTTTAGGAAAATCTTTAGTGTCATGGTTTAATAAGAAACAACACTCAATTTCCCTATCAATAGCTGAGATAGAATATGTATCTGCAGGCAGTTGTTGTGCACAAGTTTTTTGGATGAAAAACACTCTTATGAAGTTTGGACTAAATTTTAATTTCACAACTATTTTATGTGATAATATAAGTGTTATAAATATTTCAAAAAAACCCTATTAATCATTCTAGAACTAAGCATATTGATATCATGCATCATTTTCTAAGAGATCATGTTCTTAAAAAGGATATATTCTTAGAATTTGTATGTACTAAAATTAAATTAGAAGATATTTTTACTAAACCACTTCCCACTGTGAGGTTTGATTTTATTAAGAGGGATATAAGTTTATTTAATTTTAAATGAAATTTTAATATTAATTTTTATGCGTTTATTTTTTTATCTTCATTGTTTTAAATAATTTAATTATTTGTTTTTAGAATAATTTACAATTTCATTTGTATTATTTTTTTCTGTGTATGTATTATTTTATTTAAATAATTTAATGATTATTATGTAAGTAAATGACATGGGAATCAAGGATTTCAGAAACTGTTTCAAATTCCAAACTTTTTCATTTTCTCAAAACCTTTCGAAACACCAAAAAACCTTACCGCCTTTATCTACCTTTGGCTAAACCTTCGAAACCCTAAAACTTAGAGCCTTTAGAACTTTGAAACAGAAATGGCCAAGATATAGAGAATCAAGGAAAAAGAAACTAGTAATTCCAAGAGTTAGTGCATGGTAGGAAGAAAGATTCTATAGGGAAGAGTAATCGACCTGGAATGGTTGTATCAAATGGATCTCATGCTGAGGAAAGCCCTCGATTTTCAGAATCTCGAGAAACATTTTAGCAGTGAAAATACAAAGTTTCTATATGAGGTATAGCTTCTTCACTTTTTTGAATCCATTAAGTTCAGTCTTAGAGATATAGAGGACACCATATTTGCAAAAATTGAAGATCAGGATTTTTCAATTTCATCTGTAGAAATAGCTATAATCTTAAACTTCCATCATGAGGGAGTTTATCATTTCAACTTAAAGAATATTAGAGATTATGAACATAAGTCAGAGGACATTATGCAATTTTTATTTGGATCTACAAGTATAAGAAAAATGTTAGTGAAGGATCTGAAACCTGATCAGAAGATTCTTGCTAAGTTTTTGCATACAGGGATTTCACCTAGGATGTCAGAGATGGAGAATATTTTGTTTCCTGACATGTACATAATGTTTTTTATTATGATTAAAATGAATTTGAATTTTCTGTGATATGTGGTAAGATATCTCAACTACTGCTATCAACCAGTGGCTAGAATGAACTTCTATCCCTATGGAAGGTTCATTTCAAAATTACTGTTCAAGTATGATATGGTGAGATTAATATATGCCAGAGTAAGATGTCATCACAACAATATTTTCAATGCTAAAACTCTATGGAAGATTGGCTTTGTCTGGAGTACTATGAAAAGAAAGATTATGCCTGATTAGCCACTAAATGAGGCTAATATTCATTGTTAATATATTTAATATTCATGTTCTTTATTATTCATAAACACCATTTTAGTTCATTTTACACTTTGAACATCATTTCACATTATGATTGTAATACCTTCTTCAAATGCACTATAATGTGGTACATTTTTGAACATCATTTGAAGTACCCAATGATTCATCTAATTATACATATTTTAATTTGATATTTTTGGAAATTTATCTACACTCCAATATGAACATGTTTCATTCAGGGATCAGTGGAGAATTCATGGAGGATGATGGAGATATTTGGCAATGAAAGGAAACAATTCTAAAGAAGGCAGATTGGACACCATCCCACTAATGAGACTGTGGGGCCCACCATACAGGTCCAATTAATCCCAACATTCGTGGGATACTAGAAGACATGTATAGTAACAAATCACTCTTCAGGAGTTAATGCTAATTCGGCCTCCTTGGTGGTCATTTAGGCAACCCAAGTTAGAGATAAAATTCTGGGCCAGATTCTGCGGCCCAGAAAAACATCCCACTAATATGATCAAATCTAGGAATCCAAAACTCCAAATTGGCCCAAATGTTACATGAGGTTAGAAGCCATCATGGTATCCATTTTATTATTCTATGGATCACTCTGATTCGGCCATATAGAAGGACTTACAAGCGCGTCTGTTCGGTGGAAGCAAGCTGGCTGCCACCTCGGGTCAAGGGTGGAAAAGTCTCCTCTCCCTTACTTTCCACCACCCTAGGCCTACCATACTCAAGTGGGATCCTTTGTACTATTGGAGGATCGACCCAAGGCTCCAAAAATTCTTATTTAAGGCAGTTGTGGTGAAGGATTTTGGAATCTTTTGAGCTTGTTTTCATCTTAATGTTATGCTGCCAATTTCTCTTTGTAATGTTCTTCCTTCACATGTAAGTTGTTTTAATTCATCCTTGTTTCTTAATAAAATATATTCTTCTCTTATTATTCTGTTCTTCTCCTTATCACTTTGATACTATTGGTTCAAGGTGTGAACTTGTTCATACCAAAGCTTGTGTGATTATCACACAACGGCGGAGTGATTGTTATTTTGTTGCGTTTTTTACTTCTCCATTTCCTCCCTCATGAGTCTACTTTCCGCTTCCATTGAAACCATGGGATCAATGGAGGGATAACCCACTTATGGGTTGATCCAAGGGAGTATAAAGGGGCTGGATTGGATGTTATTTATCACCTCATTAATGTATAATCACTTATTTAATTGAGATTTTTATTTGATGATTTTTAAACTCCATCGTCCTTATTGAATTTAAGGCCACACACATCAAGTGATAATACGAAACTTTACCTTGAAGTGCTTAAAACATTGATCCTTCAAGTGTATAGGTGATTAGTATAAAAGGGTGTAGGAATTAAACCAGTAAGTGATGATGTTGTTTTATCTCCTTAAATGAACCCATCTCAAATATAAGAAATTGAAATCATTAAAAAGGAAATACGTCCAATCCATCCCGAGCGATAACCTAGGATCAACTCATTCTTTTAAATTGAATTCACCTAAATATATTAGATATTTTTCAAACCCATCCAAAATCAATCCAAGTTTTCCACTTCATACCCGAAAACAATCCATAGAATGTACGTTTCTATAGGTTTCTTCTTAGGTCTCTGTGGATTCGATAACCCAAGCTAAACTACAAGGACCGTCTTACCTTCTTCTCTTGGGTAAATTTGAGCGAGAATCAAATTTTGGCGCCGTTGCCGGGGAACCAAGTAATTTATCTAAACACCCATTCTATAATCCCTCATTTCTTCTTTTCTCATCGAAATTCTCTTATCTTGTCCCTTTCTCGTTTTTTTTCTTTTGGCGCATGTCCGCCTACACCCGCGATCAATCAAACCATCTAGTTAGGGTGGATAGTCCTGGGGTTGGGGAGTCAAGTACACCAAGGGAACTCTTTCAATTATATCCTAATCTTCCAAACACCCCCGAGTCCAAAATTTAGCCAATTTCAATGGAAGGTCTTCAAATAAACCAACTCATAAACCCGGGTGGGAACCAAAATGGAAACCCAAATGAGGCAGCCCCAAACTTGGGGAATGCAATTGATCAAACCGTGAATGACTACCTCACACCTTCCTAGACCAATGCCCCCTCATGCATTATACACAATTCCCTAGGATATTCCAACTACATCTTTAAATCCCATGTCCTAAACCACCTTCCCACATTCCATGGAATGGAGTCCGAGATTCCATACCTGCACAATAAGGAGTTCAATGACATTGTAGAAACCATGTGTCCCCCACATCAACTAGAATCATCTAAGATGAGGCTATTTCCTTTTTCTTTAAAGGATCGAGCTAAAAATTGGCTAAAAAATTTGATACCATCATCCATAAATTCTTGGGACCAAATACAAAGAGAATTCCACAAAAAATACTTTCCCCACCATAAAACAATTTCACTTAAAAAGAGCATCCAAAACTTTTTTGAAAAAGAGGGAGAGTAATTCTATGAAACATAGGAGAGGCTCAAAGACACTCTAAACATGGTTCCACACCATGGTTTTTCTATTCCTGAACAAGTGAGAATTTTCTATGAAGGGTTGGGTCCGGGGAACAAAAAATTCATTGACATGATGTGTAATGGAACATTTAAAAACAAAGCCCCAAATGATGCTTACGAGTATCTAGAAAGCCTTTCTGAACAAAACCAAACATGGGGAACTTCACCTTTTTCTGAAAAGCCACAAAGAACTACTGGAATTCATACACTTAGAGAAGAGGAAAGCCTTAGGGCTAAACTCGCATCACTCTCTAGGAAGGTTAAAGAGATAGACCTTAGGAAAGTCCATGAAATCCAAACTATTGACCTTGTTTGTACAATTTGTGACAAACATGACCATAAGACAGACAACTTCCCAACCATTCCATCCATCAAGGATGTTCTTTTAGAAGGACCCCCAGTGGAAGTAAATTCCTTGAACTTTCAAAAGCCTCAATACCAAAACACCTTCAACCCAAGGTATAACGACCACCCAGGCTTCCGCTGGAAATATAACCAACAACCTAGCCAACCACAAGGACAAAATCCTTACCCCCATCAAAACTACCAAACCCATAACCAGTTCCAAACCCAACCTATCCAATACCAACAGCCACTGGTCCATTTTCAACAAACCATCCCACCTCTAAAATATCCCCCTGGGATAAACCAACTTGCTCAAGCACCCACCCAAACTGTTCCACAAAGACTACTAGAACAACTGTGCAAACAAATGGAGAGGATGAACTCGGAGGTATCTTCCCTAAAACAATAACTTCAAACCATCAAAACTGGAAAGGCACCCATGCCTACTCAGGCGGTGCCATCCTCAACTTCAAGGGGAGAGTCAAGTTGTGCTCAAACAACTCATGAACAACTAAAGGCTGTGACAGTTTTAAGAAGTGGGAAATCAATTGAGAAACCTGAACAACTAATTAATAACCTAGCTGAAGATTCAAACTTGGATGAAAATTCAAATGAACCACAAGATCAAACTGAGGAAACTAATAACAATGTGAAAGAAAAAACTCTTCAACAAACAACCCCACAACCTGCACCATTTCCTCAACGCATGAGGTAGAAAACCAAGCCTGAACTGAGTGAAACGTTGAGGGAAATATTTTCACAAGTCAAGTTGAACATACCCCTTCTCGATGCAATCCAAACCATACTTACCTACTCAAAGTACCTTAAGGACTTGTGCACTTTTAAAAGAAAATTTTCACGTAAGAACCAAGTCCTTTTGGAAGCTAATGTGAGTACCACAATTCAAGGGACCATTCCTCCTAAGTTGAAAGACCCAATTTGCCCTTACATCAATGTTGAACTAGGAGAGAGCAAAGTTTTCAAGGCCTTGTGTGACCTAGGTGCTAGTGTCAATCTCATCCCATATGTTGTGTACTGCCAGTTAGGCCTAGAAGAGCTCCAACCCACATCTGTCACACTTCAGCTTGCTGATCGTAGCATTAGGGTTCCAAAGGGGATTTTAAAGGACGTTCTGGTAAAGGTTGAAAAATTCATCTACCCTGCTTACTTCATTGTCCTTGACAACCATCATTGGTCGTCCATTCCTTGCAACAATAAACTCTGTTATCCGAGTCCGAAATGGGAACATGACCATCAACTTTAGGAACATGAGTCTAGACTTGAACATCTATAATGCAATCTCACAAGTAGGGGATGACGAGGACATTCATGAAGTAAACATGATAGGAAGCATTGATAATGAATCCATGGAACATCAAGGAATATTTAATGAATGTTTAAGTCAGGATGATATTGATTTCCTTTGTTCATATGAAGGAAGTTTATCTCCTTGGCTTGAATCATTTTCAAATTGCTCTTACGATGAAGTCTTAGGTCCAACAATCAGTGAAACCTTTCAAGAAACCACTTTCATGGAGACCACTAAAACTTCCTTCCCTAAATCTGATCAAGCCAATCTAGTAGCTGAAACTTCTACATGTGGGGAATCAATCATATCTGAAACTCTAAAAAAAGAAATTGATCTTGATCCAATGTCTCAATCTTCTGCTAAAATTCTGAACCAACCTGATCTTGAATTAAAGGAACTTCCGGCTACACTCAAGTATGCTTTCCTAGGGGACAATCAAACACATCCTATTTTCATTTCTTCTTCTCTTAAAGCCAATCTTGAGAGGATTCTTCTAGATGTCCTTAGGAAGCATAAGAAATCCATTGGTTGGACCCTTTCTGATATTCCTGGGATTATCCCACTTATCGGGACTCATAGGATTGTTCTGGAATCTGATTCAAAGCCATGCCGTCAACCTCAATGATGAATAAATCCTAATCTCATGGAGGTAGTAAGGAAAGAACTTCTGAAATTGTTGAAATCTGGTATCATATATCCCATAGATGAGAGTGAATGGGTGAGCCCAAACCAAGTGGTTCCAAAAAAGGCTGGAATCACAGTGATAACCAATGAGGATGGAGAGATTCTCCCAACAAGGGTGAGTAGTGGATGGAGGGTCTGCATTGACTATAGGAAACTAAACTCATTCACCAAGAAAAACCATTTCCCCTTACCATTAATTGACCAAGTCCTTGAGAGAGTGACAAGTCATGCCTTCTACTGTTTCTTAGATGGGTACTCGGGGTACAATCAAATTGAGGTCTCCCTAGAGGATCAAGGGAAGACTACATTCACATGTCCATTCGGAACCTTTTCTTTCAAACGCATTCCCTTAGAGTTATGCAATGCCCCTGGAACCTTCCAGCAGTGCATGATGGGAATCTTCTCAGACATGGTAGGGGATTTTCTAGAGGTCTTCATGGATGAATTCTCTGTGTTTGGGGATACTTTTGAGGGATGTCTGTAGAATGTGGAGAGAGTCTTGTCAATATGTGAAGAAAAGAATCTGGTCTTAAACTGGGAAAAATTCCATTTCATGGTTAAAGAGGGACTTGTTCTAGGCCATCTGGTCTCGAGTAGGGGGATTGAAGTTGATAAAGCAAAGTTTGACCTCATTCGTCACCTTCCATCACCCAAAACTGTCAAGGAAGTGAGGTCTTTATTAGGACATGATGGTTTATATAGAAGATTAATCAAGGACTTTAGTTCAATATCCCATCCCCTTTGTGCTCTACTAGTAAAGGATGCTCCATTTGTTTGGACCGAAAGCTGTGAGGGTTCATTCTCAACCCTCAAATACTCTCTCACCTCTCCTCCCATTATGAAATCTCTAAATTGGAAACTTCCTTTCGAACTTATGTGTGATGCCAGTGACTTTGCTGTTGGAGCTGTGTTAGGACAACGCTGTGATAAAACACCTTATGTCATTGCTTATTCAAGCAAATCCTTAAATGATGCCCAAATAAACTACACCACTACTGAAAAGGAGTTACTTGCTATTGTGTTTGCCTTAGAGAAGTTTAGGTCCTACCTCTTAGGATCCCCAATCACTGTGTTCACTGACCATTCTGCACTAAAATACCTCTTCCAAAAACAATATGCTAAGGCTAGACTGATTAGGTGGGTCCTTCTCTTACAAGAATTTGACCTCACAATCAAGGATAAAAAGGGTGTTGAAAATGTTGTAGTTGATCACCTCTGTAGGATGGAATTCAAAGACAACTCAAATCACCTTTCTGTGTCTGATTCATTTCCTGATGAACACCTATACTCTGTGAGTGACTGCCCTTGGTATGCTGACATAGCAAATTTATTAGTGACAGGAGTCATTCCAAAATTCTTAGGGACTCATGCTCGAAGGAAATTCCTTTCTGATGTTAGACACTATGTGTTTGATGATCCATACCTCTATAAGTTCTGCCCTGATCAAGTCATTAGGAGGTGCGTTCCAGAATCTGAACAAGAGTCCATCCTTAAATTCTATCATAGTGAGGCATGTGGAGGTCAATTTTCCTCTAAGAAAACATCTTCTAAGATTCTTCAATGTGGTCTTTTCTGGCCCACCCTCTCAAGGGACTCCTACACATTTTGTCAAAGTTGTCCTAGGTGTCAACAAGTAGGGTCTATCACAAAAAGGAATCAAATGCCACTCACTCCCATATTAGTGGTTGAAATATTTGACTGTTAGGGAATTGACTTCATGGGTCCCTTCCCAAACTCTCGGGGATACCTCTACATACTCTTAGCTATTTATTATGTCTCAAAATGGGTTGAGGCCATTCCCACTAAGTCCAATGATCATCAAGTTGTGATTCGATTTCTAAAAGAGAACATATTTTCAAGATTTGGAATTCCTAGGGCTATAATCAGTGATTGGGGAACCCATTTCTGCAACCTCCCATTCTCTTCACTCATTTCCAAGTATGGTATTTCTCATAAAGTGTCTACTGCATACCATCCTCAAACCAATGGTCAAGCCGAGTTAGCGAATAGAGAGATTAAGCAAATTCTTGAAAAAACTATCAACCCCTCTAGGAAAGATTGGTCTGAGAAACTCTTAGATGCTCTTTGGGCCTATAGAACCGCATATAAAACCATTTTAGGAATGTCCCCATATAGTTTGGTTTATGGTAAAGCATGCCATTTGCCAGTAGAGATTTAACATAAGGCCTTTTGGGAAATTAAGAAAATGGATTATGATCTCTCATTGGCTGGAACAAAAAGGAAATTCGATCTCAATGAACTGGAGGAACTAAGGATGGAGGCTTATGAAAATTCAAGGATCAATAAATCTAGAGTTCAAGCCTACCAATCTAGGAATATCAAGGTCAAACATTTTGAACCAGGAAAACTTGTGCTCTTGTATAGTTCAAAACTTCATTTACATCCGGGAAAGTTAAGGTCTAGATGGTCAGGACCTTTCATAGTGCATCATGTATTCCCCCATGGGGCAGTAGAGATTCAAGATCCCACAAGTGGTTACATTTTAAAGGTCAATGGTCAAAGGTTAAAACCATTCATTGAATCATTCAATAAACAGGAAATAGAGGTTGAGTTAACTGATCCAACCTATGAACAAGGAAAAAATTGATAGATTTAGGGTCCATGTCGGGCTAACGATGTTAAACAAAGCGTTGTATGGGAGGCAACCCATGTTTTTCAAGTTCATATCATTTTTTTGTTTTAATAAACTTTATATTTTACATAGGATTAATTAATCATTTTTATATTTAAAAAAAGACTATTGACCTGTTCTTCTATTATGAGTATGGATGGGTATGAAAGGGGAGCATCGTATTTATCCGTGTCACGCGGTATGATCCTTGAGTAATACCTTACCCAGAAAATTAAAAGAAGACAATGTATCATTAGTTTGATTTAAAACAAATAGAAAAACAGGAAAAACCATAAAAATGATGATACTTGGAATTAAATAAGTCGTTGTGTTGTTTGTTTTGTCTGTTTTGTTCTTCTTTTTGTTTAGGTACTATTTTGGGTGATACATGTTCAATCAAGGAGGTGCCTATATCCCCCAGGAGATCAAAGGACTAATTTGGAGCAGCAAGAACTTCAACTTCAACCACCAGGTGATTTCATTCCATAATCCTCAGTTTCAATTTCCTTTTTGAACTTCCATTATCTGCCTCTACTCCTTATAAATTTTCATTTCTTCAAACACTGGGGACAGTGTTGATTTAAGTTGGGGGTAGATAAAATAAATAAAAAATGCTTTTGTGTAAAAAAAATGATAAATGATTTGAGAAAAAAATTGTGAAAATGGAAGGAAAAATTCCTTTAACTTTAAACATGGTAACACACATTGCAAACTTTGAAACTAAATATTAAATAATTTAGCATACCCTGATTCTGATTTTAATCCTTGTATAATTTCATGAGCATTGATTTTGGAAAGTGTGGCTGTCCAATGTGATATTTCATCGTTTATATTTTCATCCAAATAAAAAAGATCACAATGCACGTCCTTTGGATAGTGGGGTATTAGTTTGAGTTCATGGGGTCCCCTAAATAAATAGCATAGGTTTGGTGATAATTTTAGTTTAATATGAGTATTCAAAAAAAAATTAAAAAAATGCACGTAGAGCAATGAAATGACCTAATGCGTGGCTTTCAGCACTTGGGGATCGTGACTCCACAGTTGTCTGGCCCAGAGTTAGTAATTTTATCTCTATTTTTGGTAATTTGAATTTGTTTTTGACTGATTTAACTCGAGATGATGCCTGATTATGTGGTCTTCACTTTGTTCCCTAAGGTCTTTGAGCCTGGGAGTCATCGACAAAGTCTCGCTATAGGGGTTGACTCTTTTGAGTGCAATTTCAATTACCATGGAAAAATTGTAAAAAAAAAAATATATTATTTAAAAAAATGAATACTCATCTTAATATTGAAATGTGATTCCACCTAGTGCTTCCGTAATTTCCCCCTTGAATAAAGATGAACCCTCATGTCTATTGTGATACACAACACATCCTCATACTTAATTGATATTGGATGAAATATGGCAATGAATTTGAACAAAGGAATGGGCTTGGGATTGAGATATGATTATGAAAATATCTTGTATTAAAATATTTTGATGGGTTTCATTATTGTTTGGTATAATGTTTTTTGGTGATCATTGTGTATTAAAATGTTTTTGGAAAAGAGAATTCAAATTTCATTTTTGATGAGATATATTTTGCTCGGGACTAGCAAAACTCAAGTTGGGGGGTGTGATTAGCCACTAAATGAGGCTAATATTCATTGTTAATATATTTAATATTAATGTTCTTTATTATTCATAAACACCATTTTAGTGCATTTTACACTTTGAACATCATTTCACATTATGATTGTAATACCTTCTTCAAATGCACTATTATGTGGTACATTTTATGAACATCATTTGAAGTACCCAATGATTCATCTAATTATACATATTTTAATTTGATATTTTTGGAAATTTATCTACACTCCAATATGAACATGTTTCATTCAGGGATCAATCGAGAATTCATGGAGGATGATGGAGATATTTGGAAATGAAAGGAAGCAATTCTGGAGAAGGCAGATTGGACACCAGCCCACTGATGAGACTGTGGGGCCCACCATACAGGCCTAATTAATCCAAACTTTCGTGGTATGCTAGAAGCTATGTATAGGAAAAAATCACTCTTCAGGAGTTAATGCTAATTCGGCCTCCATGGTGGTCATTTAGGCGGCCCAAGTTAGAGATAAAATTATGGGCCAGATTCTGCGGCCCAGAAACACATCCCACTAATATGATCATATCTCGGAATCCACAACTCCAAATGGGCCTAAATTTTACATTAGGTTATAAGACATCCATGGATCCATTTTATTATTCTATGTCCCACTCTGAGTCAGCCATATAGAAGGACTTACAAGCGCGTCTGTTCGGTGGAAGCAAGCTGGCTGCCACCTCGGGTCAAGGGTGGAAAAGTCTCCTCTCCCTTACATTCCACCACCCTAGGCCTACCATAATCAAGTGGGATCGTTTGTACTGTTGGAGGCTCGACCCAAGGCTCCCAAAATACCTATTTAAGGCAGTGGTGATGAATGAGTTTTGAATCTTTTGAGCTTGTTTTCATCTTAATGTTATGCTGCCAATTTCTCTTTGTAATGTTCTTCCTTCACATGTAAGTTGTTTTAATTCATCCTTGTTTCTTAATAAAAGATCTTCTTCTCTTATTATTCTGTTCTTCTCCTTATCACTTTGATACCATTGGTTCAAACTTTTTCATACCAAAACTTGTGAGATTATCACACAACGGTGGAGTGATTGTTATTTTGTTGCATTTTTTTTACTTCTCCATTTCCTCCCTCATGAGTCTACTTTTCGCTTCCATTGAAACCATGGGATCAATGGAGGGATAACCCACTTATGGGTTGATCCAAGGGAGTATCAAGGGGCTGGATTGAATGTTATTTATCACCTCATTAATTTATAATCACTTCTTTAATTGAGATTTTTATTTGATGATTTTTAAACTCCACCGTCCTTGTTGAATTTAAGGCCACACACATCAAGTACTAATACGAACCTTTACCTTGAAGTGCTCAAAACTTTGATCCTTCAAGTGTATAGGTGATTAGTATAAAATGGTTTAGGAATTAAACCAGTAAGTGATGATGTTGTTTTATCTCCTTAAATGAACCCATCTCAAATATAAGAAATTGAAATCATTAAAAAGGAAATATGTCCAATCCACCCCGAGCGATAACCTAGGATCAACTCATTATTTTAAATTAAATTCACCTAAATATATTATATATTTTTCAAACCCATCCAAAATCAATCCAAGTTGGCCACTTTATAGCTGAAAACAGTCTATAGAATGTACGTGTCTATAGGTTTCTTCTTAGGTCTCTGTGGATTCGGTAACCCAAGCTAAACTACAAGGACCATCTTACCTTCTTCTCTTGGGTAAATTTGAGTGAGAATAAATGCCTGTTGGAGATGAGGAAGACCTGGACACAGCTCAGGGGGAGCAACCTGCTAAGTTTAAGGAAGGCATGGCTGAATCAAGAGCAAGTGGATCATCATGAAGACTGAGATTTGAAGCAGTTGATCCACCTGTTGATGAGGAAAGTCAAGAGGGACTTCATAGGAAAAGACATTGATTGGATCCAACTGGTGAGAAGCCTGTTCAAGAAACTCCTAATGAAACTAAGCCTCTTATGAGCTAAATATTTATTAGAGAACCTGTAGTACAACATATTGAACAACCAACAGTTTACCAGATCGAGGTGAATCCTCAAGTGGAAAAAGAAATTGTGCCTCAAACTGTTGAAAATCCTGGAGAAGTTTAAGTGGATGGACCTGAATATTCTCAATCTATACAACCTACTAAGATTGATCAAGAGGAATTAGCTTAATAGGAACATATATTAGATGATTTGGTCTTGGAGGAAATTAATGAAGAAGATGGTCACGAGGAGCAAGAACCTGTTCATGTGAATCAAGCAAAGAACCCTTCTGAAATTCACACTGAAATTATTAATGAGGATTTTTCTATGGATGAGTTAGAGAAGGACTCGAAGGAAGAATCAGTTGAGAAGCCAGTACAAAGAGAAGATGAAGAGAAATCTGATGTTGAATCTCTACCTTTAGTTTTATTAAAACCATTGGAAGCTCAGACTGAGAATCAACCAAATGGTGTATTTGATTATTTGAATGTAGAAGTTGGTGAGCTGTATATAAAGTTAACCAGAGTTTAATTAGAAAATTCTGCTTTAAGAAGAGAATTGGAAAAGGAAAATCAGAGATTTCATAAATTGAAAGCCAATTCTATTTTAAATTAATAAGTTGAAGTTTTTAAGAAGGATATGTTGGCTGATGTTCCAAATTTTAAATCTGAGATGGTAATGAAGTCAGATTTGGAAGATTTTAATATTTTTATGGAGCAACAATTCACAGCTGTCCAGAATAGTCATGTAGGTACCTCAGGTACTTTTCCTGATCTGATAAGAAGATTTCTGGCCATTACAGTAGTAATGAGCAATATGAATGACAGATTGCAGGACCTTAAGTGAAATAGTGCTCCATTGTCTGTCTTGTTAGACACACAAAAGCATCTTGTTGAGTAGCTAACTTCAGAAGAACCAGGAATAAGAACTTTGTTGAATAAGTTCACAGATAATTTAAGCCTTTTTATAGACAAGGAAGAAAGGCTGCATGAGTTTTTTAGAGTCAAATTGATTGAGGATATTCATCTAACACAATAGGGATGAGATCTCATTATCCAGCCAGGATATGGATTAATGACAAGGCTGAGGAATTAGTTGCATATATCAAGGTAGTAATCCAGAGAAGATGAGACCAATTTCAAATCTTTGTTGAGCCAAACCTTGATTCTCATTGTCATTACTGTACTTGTACTTATATTTTCAATAAAATATATTTTCATCCCATTTTTATGTGTTATTAATTTGTTTTACTATACAATCTATGTTATAATGCCAGTAATCCAACTTCACATATTGATAAACAGTTTATCATGGCATTTACTTAAGTTCAGTGCTACATTAAAATGTGTTATATTCCTTATTATATTATTCTTTTTGATATCGCAAAAAGGGGGAAAATATAGATACACACAACATATTTTTATATATAAATATTTTACTCAGAGGGAGAAAAGAAAACTTTTCAGTTTAAGGGGAGAAATTTCTAAAAGTTTTTTTAAGGAGAAATATTAGGATAAACACAAAATTTTATTTTATTTATTTATAAAGGAGGATATATTATTTTAATTTATAAATGGGGAGAAAATGTAAAAATTAATAAATAATTTAGTTAAAATAAAATATTGTTTTTATCTTTGAAAAATTATAAACTATATATAATTAATTTTGTAAGATAATTTAATTGGTTATTTCAAGGGTTTTGTGATCATCAAAAAGGGGGAGATTATTGGGAAAGTGTTGTTTTCAACAACACTCTATTTTATTAAGGGGGGATTGTTGAGAAAAATACTCTATCTCTTTATGATGATTTCGATGTTCACAAATACCCTTATTTATTATTCTAATGATTTTACTTCAAGTATATTTTAGGAAATTAATAATCTTTATTTCTCTATTTTGGAATAATATTAAATCATTTAATCTGTGTTCAATATTTGACAAAGTGTTCGGAAATCATTTTTGTGTATTAGCGTGTTCTAGAAACACTGTTCATGCTCTACATGTTGGGAAATAACTTGAGTGTGTTTTGGAAACACTGTTCATACCCTACATTGAGGAGTGTAGAGAAAGGATATAATCCATCATTTACATTCGGGTTATCAAAAAAGTATATAAGAATAACCCTACGTTTGGAAAGAACCTTACATTCGGGATATCAGAGATGTGTAGAAGAATAACCTTATGTTTGGGATATCAAAAAAGTATAGAAGAAGAACCTTACATTCAAGATATTATAAAAGTATAGAAGAAGAACCTTATGTTTGTGTTATCAAAAAATTATAGAAGAATAACCCTACGTTAATATGGAACGTTATGTTTGTTTCTAAAAAGTATGGTTCATCAACCTTACTTTTAAAAACAACCTTACGTTTTATCAAAAATTATGGATCATATACCTTACGTTTAAATGCTAATAAAAGTTTGGATTATCAACCTTACTTTTACAATTAACCTTATGGATCATGTATCTTATGTTTTTCTAAAAAGGAAAGTATGGATATTGCACCATATGTTTGAGAGTTGAAGAGAAAAGTATAGTTTAACAACCATACATTGTGAACTTTATGTTATCAGCCTTACATTATGAACCTTACATTTTGAACCTTACGTTTTGAACCTTATGATGTGAATCTTACATTCAGAGAAATAATTCTATGTAGTTCAACCCTACATTTGGCGTCCGAGATTTAAATTACGACTTTATTGAGCAACATTATTTATGCAGATTATTAGGCTGATTTCAGGACAAATTCAAAGCCCGATTTTAAAGAACGTATTTGATTGATTCAAATACATTTATTTGTGATTCAAAGGATCGATTTAAAAGGATATTTTCATGCCTAATATTCAGGGGAGTTACGACTGCTATGTTATTTAAACATTTGAATATCACGATTCTAAATGCAACTTTTGTGGATCTAGATTTTTAAGTAAAATGCTCATTGTTATTCTATATATATCTATGATATTTTGTATTACAAAGTGAGAGGGTGTTTCCCTCTGGAATTGGGGATGAACTCGTTGATTTAAGGTTCAAACCTTCCAATTGGTTTCTAACGAGTTTGTTTGTAAAACCGGAAACATCCAATGATTCCATATCCATTTGGACCTACTTTTCAAATGTAGGCGCTCATTAGTTGTGAACGGATGAGACTTAAGAATTTTCATTGGTCGAGAGGATGGGAGGTTGGAATCCTCACACCTTTTTGAGGGGAATTATTGTCTACTCCGGGACTCTCTTTATATATTTAAGTTATGTTCGTGAATCCTTATTAAATTACCAAGTATAAAATGAGCTTTCCTTTAGATCTGACAATCAATGATTAATATGTAGGAAATTTAGAGAATCTTTTACATGTATTCGAGGTTCTTCATAAATAGAGAATCATCTGTATTTTTTAGAGATTCTTAGTCAATGGTATCCTTTAATACATTATATAGATATCTCTTGGTCATTATGATGACCATTCTGGTTTTAAAGCCACTCAGTGGGGCACTTGAAGTTTATTGTCATTCAGAAAGACATGTATTATTTCAGAGTTGTGATCATACTCGCAGATAGGATACCTAAGTATCCTTTATTTAGAAAAGGAATCAGAACCCACGTAGTTCGAGTAAGGGGGTATGAGGTTTATGTATGATTTATGGCTCAAAGAAAGATGTCATAATTACTTTTACACTCTAAGCTCACGTGAGTCATGCTCGGTGTGAGAAACAAGAGGTATTAGTAAAACCAGAAAATTGTGCCATGAAAGATGAAATCATGAGAAATAATGTGGGGATTATGTATGTATGACTTCCCAGATAAATGAATATTAGGATTTACATCAGGGAAGAAACCTGGAAACAGGGTCCATAAAGGTATATGTACTTTATGGATATTTTGATACTTTAATCTTGGGTCTTACTCCTAAGGAAGATGCCCAAGTTTGGAGGGGACTTATGATTGGGTTTCACTCCTGAGAAAGAAGCCCAGATCAAAATTAAATTAAGACTGATTAATAGAAATTGAGATTGGGGCTTACTCCTAAAAAGGAATCCCAGGTTAAAGGAATTATGGTTGGGGCTTACTCCTGAGGAGGATGCCCAAATTAGGGGACTTGGGGCTTACTCCTGAAGATGATTCCAAAATAAGAGAACTTGGACCGAGGCTTACTCCTGAAAAGGATGCCCAGGTTAAGGGAAATTATAACTGGGGCTTACTGCTGAAAAGGAGGCCCATGTTAAAGGAATTATGGTTGGGTCTTACTCCTGAGGAGGATGCCCAAATTAGGGGACTTGGCACTTAATCCTGAAGAGGATGCCCAAATAAGATAACTTGGATTGGGGCTTACTCTTAAAAAGGAGGCCTAGGTTATGGATCCTCTCATCTTTAAAGGATGAGGTTGAAATGAAAGAAATCTCTTACCTTTAGTGACATAAAGATGTGTAAATCACTAGGTTTTGAGAGACGTTCCAAGGAATTCCTTTCAGATAAGGAAGTCAATCAAGAAAACATGTCGTAAATGGCTTTGAAGAGTGTCTTGAAGACTGAATCTTGAATATGAGAGGTAGAATGGCATAAGAGAGGTGAAATGTGCAGGAAGGGCACCCAAAAATAGAAGGGCGCACAAGTCCTGGGGGAGGGGGTCGCGCAAGTATTTCATGGGTGCGCAAGTCTTGGTCGCGCAAGTATACTTGCGATACACCTATATACTTGGGCGATGGTTAACCAGTTGGGTAATACTTGGGAGATCCTTGGCCAAAGCCTTTAGAATTATCCCAAGGTACTTAAATTAGAGTGGCACACAAGTTTCAATGAGTAGGTAAGGAGGTGCGAAAGTGTGTCCATTTCCCTTAAGGTTAAAACACTTAGTTTCCCAAGTGTTAGGGAATTCTAAAACTTAGACCTTATTTTCCTTGTTTAGACCTTCCATTCTTGGTAAAGAATTACCTTATAAGTGTTCGGAAGACTTGAAGAAGAGACTTGGACGTTTAGAGCTCTGTATCTGAATTCTGGAAAAAATCCTCCTCAAATGGGGGGCCCACTGGGGGTATTTATAGGCTGGAGAAGACCCTGGGCGATTTTTAAAGAGGGCGCGCTAGTCACCTGCGCGACTACTAGGCGGTGCGCAAGTGTACTTGCATGACCATGATGGAACTTGCGCGACCTATGGGTAATGTTCTCCTTGTTCATCCCTTTATCTTTTTTTGATGTTTATTCAAAGGATGAATCTTCTTTTTTTGAGGTATTTCCCTTTTCATTTAATTTAGAATTTGTGACGAAAAAGGAGCATCCAAAAAATTCCCCCCTCAGAGTTGGATCCAAAAAGGAATGAGTATTTGACTATGAGGAAAACAAGAAACAAAAGGAAATTAGGGTGCGCAGGGTATGGTGCACAAATGGGCTTTGGGCACGCAGGGTCCGGCGTGCAGGGGTACAACCTCGTCTATAAATAGATGGACTCACTTTGCACAAAGCACTCGTCTCTCGCTTGTTTTTTTTCTCTCGGCGCACAAGTGGACTCCCAGCTTTCGGTCTTCCGCGCTTCTTGTTTCTTGCGTCGCGCTTCTATTAAGGTATTTGGACTTTCGCGGTGATACATGTGTGCCCAATACTTGTACAATAGAAGGAGACTTTCGCACCAACTATGGGACTTGCGCGCCTAAATGCCTTAGCCAATTTTTCAAATTCCTTCACAAATTTTATGAAAAATTAACTTACTTTAAGAGTTAATTATTCAACTTTCATACAGATCCAATGGCTCCCAAGAGAATTGGAACAAATGATGAACTGGAAAGCAAAATAATTGATGATATGATGGACATCATTGGCCATGATTACTATTCCACCTGCAAAATTACTCTCCCAGAATTAGCCAAGTACTTGAAGAAGCATCATATTAATTTCCTGCACAGCATCTATCTGCCTCTGTATGGACATGGTCATCTATAAGATGTCAATATTCCAAAGGCAAAGAACTATCTCCCGCATTCCTGGTTTTAGTCATATACTAACTTTTCTTTAGCAAATGTCTCAATCGTAGGAACATTTTCTAATGTTGGAACAGTAAAGAAAGCCTATATAATGCATCATAGCTCGTGTGCACCAGATCTGAAACCTCACAAACCTAAGCTGCAATAACATTGTTATCCCTCAATCTTTCTAAATTCTCAGATGGATCAATCCAAAGGCTGGAAGGAGAATTGGGAATTCCGTTCTAGAGGAGGGGTGAAGCCAACTTGGATGTGGGATTATTGGGTGCAACAAACTTGTGAAGAGTTTGTCGAGGATCTGAAGGGAGCTGCAATTTATGAATTAGTCTGGGCTGGGCAGACGTATGTTTATAGGAATGATAATTTTGCACCAGAGTTGCTTAGCTGCTGAGCTCATAAACTAATTCTTTCCATATGACACATGGAGAAGTAGGCATTAGTTTGTGGAATGTCTACAAGATCTCAGGGGTTACAATTTTGGGTGATATATATGACAAATTCATCCCTCCAAAGGCAACCTTGAATGATCTGGAGAAGACTCCAGATTTGGTTTGAGAGTTATTGAAGATTTATCATAAGATCAAAATCTCAAATACTTCAAAGACTCATTCTAGAAGGGGTATTCATCCAGAGGAATGGATGGATGTGTTTCTCAAGAAGAAGAGGGAAAATGGTCCCACCTGTACCCGTCTGGAAGGCTTTTTATCCTTATGAATCAGTGTCTATATTTTTCCAGTCAGAGATTCTAAGGGAGGCGTCAGGCCAGGGACCTTCGTTATTGCAGCCAAGTTGGCTGAGAGGAAGATGGTGGGGTTGGCTAACCCAGTTTTGGAAAAGATTCACAGGAGCTTACTCCATGTCTATATGGGTAAGTATCCTTTGATATTAGTGGGAACATTCCAAGTTTTATGGGTATGGATCGCCACTCACTTCTGAACATATGTTGTACAGAACGGAATACAGATTCCTGGAAGTTCTTTCAGGCAGTCTGTTCAGGCCTTCTCTGGAGTTTGTCCTTTTTTCCTCAATGCCTATGATATTAGGCCAAGGCTAGGTATGCATAAGTAATTCCACTTCTTTCCCTATGAAAATCCGCTGACAGGGCGATTTGTTGATGATGGATCATCCAGCTTGGAACAGAGGTCTTACATGCTGGATTGCAGAGATGGTGTACTGGCCACCAGAATTGATGGGGAAATTATATGTGAGGCCTATACTCCATATCTATTTTCACGCCAATTCAAGTGTCTGCAGACAACTGTTGTATCTCCTCCAGTGCACGTCAGGTCAGAGCAACATCCAATGGTTTCCCGATAACTATGGTTGGTAATGGCTATGGAAAGGACTGGGGTAGTTTTTGACTTACCAGATGCTGAAGTGGTAATCAATTTGGCCATATGGTATGCTGAAAATTGGATAGCATCATATCCTGAGGCAATATTGAATAAACCTGTTTATCGGTTGGGGAAGAAGAAGAGAACCATTGAGAAAGAAACAATTCAAGTGGCAGGTTATTCTTCTACTCCTGAAGCTGGTTCACCGAGTTCTTCAACTGAGGATGATTCATCAGATTCTCAGAAGATACAACACGTGTCAAAGCGTCCACGTTCCATATAAAATCCTCCTGTCAGAATCAAGAGAGCCACTCCATCAACTCTTGGTGAGTTACTTTATTGAGGCAATTTAATTGCTAGTAACTTTATAGAGTAACAAGTTTTCATTCTCTTTTCATAGTTACAGGATATAGAAAGAAATTAAAATCCAAGGTTGTAGGACCCTCTTCACAGCCTTCTAGTACACCTACATATCTACGACCAGAGGCCATACAGACATGGCGGGATGTATACTGTGATACTGAAACTATCTGGCTGGAGCTATGTGAAGGGATACATCTTCATAAAATAGGGACTCTTCAGAATCCTAAAAATATTCATTTCAAGGATAACCCTGATTAATTAAGAGCCTATGTCAAAGAGTTGAGGACCTATATATATTCCACCGATGATTCTATCCCTATCACCAAGCGGGTGAAGGAAATGATGGATCACAGTGCCACTGATGAGTAGTGGCATGAGTAAGTGGCTCCTGAAGATGTAAGTTTTCTTTCCTTATTTACTTTGCAACTCGATTTTAGTCAAAGCTTTATTACTCAAGGAAATTACTTTCTTTATCCTACTTCTTGCAAGGAAAGGAACTACTGAAGTTCCTTCACCATAGTATAGACCTGGTGGTACTTCCATCGGGGCTGCTGCTGAATCTCCTCGTGAGTTGGGTGAGGTATCTCCAGGCTAGCAGGCCATGGATGAGGAGTTGGGAATGGCTTTCCATTCTCCCATTCAGGTACCTATAATGGAGACTTCCGACACTCCCCAAAAGCCAAAGGGACAAAGGTGTCGGAGGAAGAAGTCCACAACTAAATGCTTCATTAGTAGTGGTAATTCCTTCGGATAATCACGAGTCTTAAACCATGAAAGGATTTCTCATTTTCCTTGGGATTGCAGGGGCTTATTAAATTTCCCCTCTGAGGGAGAGGAATGATCCTCATTTGAGGACCACGAATGGTGTTGTGGAACAAACGCAAATTCAGGCTGACTTGGCTGCTTCGGAAAAAGAGCCAACATCTATTTCCAGTACTGCTCCTGCTGCTGTTACAAGTAGAGAAGAACCTGTTTATGGTAATTTAACAATGCTTCATACAATTCATCATTAAATGTTTAATGAAAACATAAAATAACTTTTATTCTATGATATTTTAGGTATAACACCTGCACCAGAATCATTGGTGGCCATGACAACTGAATCTTCCATCCTTCCTGAAGAGACTGTCCAGGGCCAGGGGCCGCAGAATGAGGGTCTCTAAGAAGACACATCAAATGCTCCCACTGGTGAGACTAACCAGGATTATGAAATATCATTGGATGAAATGATGAATCTTGTCATGTATTTTGAATAATTTTTTTACCATGCTAAGTTATCATGTGATTTAGAAGATCTTAGGCGTGAGTGTTATCCTTTGTCTGGTAAATTTTCTTATAATTCACACTTCTAATCATGACTGAAAATAATATGCAGTTCCATCCAAAGAAGCTGATGAACTACCAATGCCTGAAGAGGGTGTGGACATTGATGTCAACCCTACTATTTCAGAAACATTAGCTCAAGTGGAGATAAACCCAGTAAACTCTCCTGAGACCCATCTTGAAGATCCTATTGAAACTGGGAAATATGGGGAGGAGTCTTCTCAAGATTTTTATCTACTGTTAGGTAATGATTGTACTGAGTTTTCAAGATAGACAACCAAATTTCATTGTTCTATGAAACTAACCATACTTTTAATTGATCAAATAGGTCTATCAACTTCAATGGATAGATCTAGAGGTGAAGTCTCAACTTCCACCAAAATAGTAGTAGAAGGTGAAGCAACCAGGGCAGGGGTGAAGGAGCAGAACATGGAGCTTCCTTAAGTGAATTAATCCCAGATTACATGCCCCTTGTGATGTTGATGTCGAATCAGACCCGGAGGTGCTTAAGGCGCTCAGCTTTTCATGACGTAAGGCATGGAACAACATATGGAAAATCATATCTGAAGTGCCTCTTGAAGAGATGTCATCAAATATTTATCGATTGTCGTCCCTGTTCGTCATTATAGGACTTGGTGGTTTTGGATACCAAGATATCCATACCGCGGTGAAACAGGTAATCTTAAGAAGAGAGTAGGAGCAAAAATTCCGGGAAGATCTGACCAGGGTGAAGCTGTCAGCCAATATCAGTGAATTTGAGGCTGCGGAATCCCGAGCTGTGGCTGACTATGCTGCCAAGATGAAGGATCTGAAGCATAAGATTAAATATAAAGTCGTCCAGCAGATGCACCTTCAACAACGGTTAGACGCTGTTACTGGGGAACTTGACCAACTCAATAATTCACTGGAGGGAGCTCAAACGAATGATATGAAAGCCATTGCAGATGCCAAGAAAGCACACCATCAGGCTGAAAAGAGTGAAGTTAGTCGAGTGCATGAGCTTTAAGTAGCTGCTAATGAAACTCGGGATGCTGTTCATTAAGTGAAGACTTATGTTGATAGCCTCTTGTAATTTCCTGGAAAAGAGAAGAGACTCCAATCTGTGGATTTCCTTATAATCTCTTGTACACCAAATGAAAAACTTTTTCATCTACAATCATTTGTTCATGTATTTCCTTTTCTACCTACTTTAGATTTTTACCTAAGCCAATGGGCCTAGTAAGCATAGTTTTATTTTTTTACTAGGATTATTATAAACAATCCTACAAACTTTGAATCTTTTAATTGCTCAATATTACCTGAATCATACAAAATGTATGTTCAGTGAGCTGGAACTTGACTTTTATTCAGAGTTCCCTTGTCTTTTGTGGGCAGTTTAAAGTCATACACATCGAACATAAAAAGGATAATGTTTAAGGTCGAAATATCTTTGACCGAATGGATTAAAAATTGACTCAATTCTTTGATAATTTATTTGAAAACATATTACCATATTCAAGTATGGAAGGGAAAAAATGTAAACTATGACTTAAGAAACCTTGAATCTGAGGAATGATATGAAAAAGACTAAAAGGCATTAAAAGAAGTATTTCCCAAGAATGAAGTTACCATTATTTAACAAACCCGTTAGGGGTTGAATTATGAAGGGCCACCTAAGGGCATTGGATGCATAGTCAAATAATAGAATCTTTTGGATGATAGGTCCATTATGTAGACTACTTATGCAAGGCTTCCTAAGGGCACGTGCTGCATAGTCAGGCAAAATAACTATCAGAAAGTTACTTTTCTACTGCTAAAAAGCCAGTGGAAGTTTAATTTTTAGAAAGGACTTCAAAATTCCTTTGGTATTAAATAGAATTTTAGTACAACTTTTAATCCTCAATCAGATAGATAGTCTAAAAAAACAATTCACAACTTGGAATACATGATTCATTCTTGTTAAATTGATTACTAGGGAAGTCGGGATCAACATCTTTATTTGGTTGAGTTTTCTTATAATAACAGCCTTAATTCTAGTACATAGACGGTATATTTTGAGGCATTATATGGAATGTGGTGCCAAACACTAGATTTTTGGGATGAAGTAGGAGGAAAGATGTTTATGGGACCAGATTTGGTATTGGAAATGTATGAGAATGTACAATTGATTTAGTAACATATGAGGATGACTTAGAGTAGGTAGAAAATATATATAGATAACTATAGGAAAGACCTTTCTTTTAAGGTAAGTGATCATGTTTTTTATTAAAGTATCTCCATGTAAAAGGGTTATGCATTTTGGTAAAAAGGGGAAGCTAAGTCCAGAGTTCATTTTACAATATGGGATTATATATAAAGCTAGACCAATTTTCTATTGAGTGGACTTGCCTCTAAATTTTTCTCAAGTGAAAAATGTATTTCACGTTTCAATATTAAGGAAATTTTTATTAGATCCATCTCATGTTTTGAGCCCTCATATAGTTATTTTAGACAAGAACCTTTATTATAAGAAGAAACTTGTTTAGATTCCTAACTATAGGGAGTAATTTTTATGGAATAAGGTGATTCACAAGGTCAAGGTTTCTTGAAAAAACTAGACCGTTGAAGAAGCAACATGAGAATATGAGAAATGCTACAAGGGAAATATATCCCCAATTTTTTATTAAGTGAATAAATTTATAAGGATAAAATTTAAAAAAGTGGGGAATAATTTGAAAACATAGGTAATTATAGAATAAGTCACTTTCATGTTAATTATTATGAACTATAATTTTATATTCATTATAAAAATATTCAATAAATTTTAAATCAAAAAATAGTTTTAGTTAAAATCTTTTCTTATAAGGTTTTATTTAAAAAGTTTGATTTATAAATTACATAATTTTAATATTATAAAATTAATTTAATTTTTTAAATCATCATATAAAAATTAATTTAGGATGAAATTTTTGTATCTTTCAGAAAATATTGGTTTTTCAGTGAATAGTGAAAAATACCAATTTTGGTAAAACTGTCAACTCTTTTCAATAAATTAAGTAATTTAAAAGCCCTGTTATGATTTTAATTCGATTTTAATTAATATAAGTATTATTTAGTAATATTTAATCTGATTAATCACATTTTAATCATCTATATACTATATTTTAGTATAAGATTACTTTTTTGGGTTTAAAAACTCATTTTTTGAAAACTATTTTAAAGTGCATAATGTATCTCATTTTTAATTAATTAAAAAAACCCCTAATGAGTAGTGATTTAAATTAAATATATATATTATATATCCATATATATTAATTTAAATTCATATAATGATTATTATTAGTCATAGAGTCAATTCAAAATCATATTTCCCTTGAAAAATACATTTCTTAAAAAAATGCTTTTTCGTCACTTCTATGAGTTTAATTTTAAATTAAATTATACCAATTATGTGAATTGAATTTATTAAAATATATTCCATATATGTAATATGCATAATTTATATTATATAATAAGTTCAACATATTTTTTAGTCATAATGAATAGTGAAAATAATAAAAATATTTTACTACGGTTTAGGTGAAAACGAGTTTACTGGGGGTTAAACTAAAACGAGTTGGGTTAAAAAGACCTAAAAATTGTATAAATTATATTATATGTTCATATTTTTACCTTATCTCATCCAGGGTTCTATAATGGTCTATTTTCTATCCATTTTTCATTTGTAAAACTTGGTATAACTTTTTTTAAAAAAATCCCAATCGTATCCTCTCCACCACTTATATATGGCCACCCCATATATTCTACTATTTGAACCTTAAAATCATTTTGGTTCATCCAACCCCTGATCAAATCCATTACTTAATCCCTTCCCCATGTACTAGAGGCGTTTATTATCATAAATTCAACCTCGGAAGGATTTAGGTATAGTTTTAAAGAGGTGGTTCAAAGAAGTGGTACAATTCTTAACTGAGTGTTTTTGTTTTGATAATTATTCAACCTCCTAAAAATATTCGTCAAACATTATTATATAAAAAAACCAATATCTAAAATATTATAAGATGTTATTATGTTAATGTAATAACCTAAATCAATATCCTCTTCCATCAAATAGGAAATGAAACCATCATTCATGTATACAACAGACTACTGCCTCGCAAACCGATGTAATTTGTTTTCCATCATCAATTATCATGACTATTTATAATGATGAAATTGTAGAATCATAAAAATTATATTATATGGATATACTTACAATATGAGGGATTGTATTTTAAAAACTTAGTTAAAAATAATTAAACTTCTCAAAACACAAAGTGTCTTAAATTAATTTTATCAGTTTAGACTCAGTACAATTATCAGCGAGATGATCATAATAAAAGTGGATCTAATTTATATCAGAGTAAATTTGTCATAATAAAATTTATAATGCTAAAAAACATAATATAAAGTTGATTATGATGAATAAAATTCTATAACATCCACAACATAATAGAAACTTGTAAAAATAAGTAATATAATAGCTAGTAATAGTAAAAATTAATTACAAGATATTAATAAAAAGATTTAACTATTTTAACCTTAAAAGTAAGGTAGTCAAAAACCTTGACTAAAGGTATCCATTGTTTTATACTTACTACCATGTTTGTCATTCCTTACTATAAAATCCCTTGATACGATGATCAGAATGGATCTATCTTCCTATCCCCTAAAGCCCTCAATAAGATGATCATCATCTATACTTCAATCCCTAAATGACCAAGATCCAATGGATCATATTCACCATCTTACTATCCCCTAAATAACTTTATCATAACAATGATCACATATAATTACAAAATAAAAATTTTGTATGGAAACAACCCTGATAAGGATTCCTTAGAACTACCAACTCTCTAAATAATTAAAAAGACTAAGAATGAATAGTTCAGGCTTAGAAATCTTAAAATGACTTGAGATGTGAATTAATTCTACTACAAACTCTTTAAATGAATCACTATTTATAGGTTTTTCTTCAACGATCATATTTCCATGTTTTTTGCAACGACCTGGGACAACTGGTGCTTAACAGCTCATAAAAATTTGGTGTAACTGAATATCCAAAATCATTTTTTAATACCATTATAATATTAAAGGTATGTATTACGATAGAAATAATTTTATTTATTCTGATTATAAACTTTAGTCAGTATGACGAACTTCCTTATCATATGTCAATATGATAATCCTTATGAGGTTTAGTCTGATGTATTTGTACCAATATTAGTTCGATGGTTATGAATTTTTTCAGTATGAAAGACAAGAACAAATTCTAACTTCTAGTTTGATTAAAGGTAAGTCATATATATTAGAATCACACTGAATCTGAGGATTGTAATGAATAATAGTAAGTTTATATTTTTAATACGTTATAAATTTTTCTATGTATGGTAAATGATAATGTTTTAAAAAAAATGTACTAAAACACCTGGGACATAAAAATTTTGTAAACATGTTTTAAAAAAGTGTTTGGGATTTACAAAACTAAATAAAAAAAGATAAGAATTAATACTTCTGACTCAATAATATCCTCGTTTTTTGGATAGCATAAACCTAAAAACTTAAATGGGAAAATAACATGAAAAAATTACAACCCATAGTTATTTTAAGAACTACAAAGTTATTATTTAAACCCTAAATCCCCTTGAGTTTGTAACTCTTCTAAATATGATATGGAATATGATGAAGAGTATTTAAAAATTTTATTCCTTAATAAAACGTTTCCCCTTAGTAATAATTCTACCCCTAAGAATAATATTTCTCTTTAAGATAAAACATGCTCCCCATTGAAGGAATTCCCCCCTTAATATATCATTCACACCATTTTTATAAAATCCCCCCGCCCCCCATTTTGATTTTAAAAAATAATGGGAAATAATATAATTTTTCCTAAAATTTTAGAAAATATAACATATGAAAATAATAATTTAACTAACTAGTCATGCATAAAAAATATGAAAAAACATATATCCAATCAGAACTCGAAAAAATTTAAAAATAAAGAAATCGGATGAAAAGACAATTCATTTATTACAAATAGTTCAATTGTTTTACAAAAAAAACATCTGGGAGTTCAAAAAAAATTATTCTTTCTTCATCAAGGTATTTATGAAATTCTTAATATTCTTACACTTGTGTCGATATTTCACCATATTTTTAACTTTTTCTTCCAGAGTTTGGTCTTGAGACAATATCCTTTAATCTTCTTCAATGATTCATTTGTTTTGTTCCCTCTGAAGAAACTGGGTGTGTAGCGGAAGCCCCAAATAGGGGGGATTTTATAATTTTTCATTGAGGATTGATGAAAACTTTTCAACATTGGCGAATAGAAGCCTAGTTTAAATCAAGGATCACACATGAATAGTTTTAAGCACAAAAATAAAACTATAAAATACCTTGTTTAAATATAAATTCATGCTCAACGTCTGCTCGTCATTGGTGATAAATTCTCTAATAATACGAGGCCAAATTCTTCTAAATCATCCGCATGCGCTCCAAGAAACTGTGGGGACACTGTTCATCAAAATCTGGGTGCTACCGTGAAATTTTGAGGATGCGTTTGACGCTCCAATGATCACCACATCACTCTTCTTGTGATGCCTGAGAGAGATCTTCATCTGAGATCCTTGTATCCAAATAATCTTACTCTAGAACATGGTAGAGAGGATAGGATAGAGAATTCCCATGAATAGTTATTTTTGAAAGCCTGTCCTCCTCTATTTATAGCGTGTTATGTGATTTCATAGAAATGCCAACTCGGATGCTCAAAATAATCCAACACACTATTAAAGACATATTATGACTACTAAACTAAGTCATGAATATTATTATCATTTTCTTGTAATATATTAAATATATTACATGATAATAATTGATTCCAAAACTTGACTCGTCATTCCCATAAATATTAATTGAACCTTGAATATTTTTAATATTCGTCAATTAATATTTATCATGTAATTACTTAAAACTAGTAAATACATTAAATAAATAAATTCAATGATCATTATTCTAAACTTGAATAATATGAATTTATTTATTTCATTAGTGATCTTTTTTCCTTGGACAAATCCCGAACCCAAGTGGTGTGGCCCACCATGTCCAAATCTTCTATTCAACTGAATAGGGAAGATTCTTGAATACATTGTTGTGTGTGGCCCTCTAGGCCCTTATCTTGATAGCAATGAATATTATTCATAGACTAAGAGTGGGCTCTAGAAACCCATCATGGCCCCTAAAGAGATAAGTATTATCACAACCGTGACAACCAACCTACAAACAGGCACTATGTAATATAATCTCTTTATCTATAATATCTCATAAAGCAGGATGCACTCACGTATCATGACCCTTTTCTTTCTTTATTGTTTGTTAATTTAACTGGATTGATTTACCCTCTACTTTCATGGCCATGGTCTTATAAAGGTACTATCATCCTTATCAACATGTCATAAGATATATTACTTCCATAACTTGGAAGCGACAAATCCTTTATTGACCATTCAACCAATGTCATGCCACTAATGACGCACCCAACACAAACTACCTCTCCACAACTTCATTGCCATGGATTTAATCTTGCATCAAAGTACACAATCAAATTATATACATTAGTAATGATATAAAGTCAGTAGACCATTACACATTATCATATATAGGAATATCCAATGACACCTGAAACATGTGGTGTTCCTATTGGAAGGTTTTTCCTCATGATCTCACTATTAGAGATCACCAAGTGAAAACTTCATGAGAAGAAGTCTCAATGCTTATGATCCCCCAGAACCTAATGGAAAAACATCTACTGTGTGCAATTAGTAAGATGTATCTAGACCATATAACATATATTTAAGATTAATTTCATAGTATCTCGAGGTTCTCATTATAACCTGGGATCTGCTATAACCTTTCTATATGATAATTGATCTTTGGACATTACCATTTCAATAGTGGATGTAGAAAAGTATACACTATAATGGTATGATGACATCATGTATATCTAACTGTATACATGGTATGGTAATCAAAATCATTGAATAGCTCGGTCTAGGGAACCCACTATTTCAATACTCCCACTTTTACTAGAGATAAATTTCTAACCAAACTTGTTAGCTACTCACATGATGATAATTATGTTTCAAATGATTAACAACTTTAGCTACTGGGACCACCATGCTTCCACCACGTGGAAATCTTTATTATTGTAACCTTGTATCGTTGAGTAAAACTTATCAAGAGATGGTTCCCCAAGTATATCACACTTGTCAACTGTTATTACATAAAACCTTGGCTAGTAAGAATATCATAATTTATATTATGATAATACTTTTCTTACCAGGTGAGATTCCAAGAACTGGAGTAGATAGTTGCATTTAACTGCTTTTTAGTAGCCTTAGAAGCTTCAATGTACTCATTCTTTGTAGGCATGACTACCACTGGATTATATGATCTTGACTCGCTCATCTTCTTTAGCCTAACTATGATAGTAGATCACATTGATCTATGGAAGACTAGTTTGTATCCCCAAAAACTGTTATCCTTTCATCTCCACTTACCAGGTATATATATATTTTACTTTCCTAAGTACAATTAGATATCTCTGACTACGTCCCTTGAAGTGCTCCTGGATATAACTAATATTTGACTATTATAAATCATATCCTGGCAATATAAATTATTGTACATATCATGGATTACATGATTAATCCATCTCTTAAGCGCATGGACTTCAAATCACCATTTTTATCTCTTCCCATGTACCGAACATGTGAACATGAAGAGATTATGCCCTGTGACATAGGGAAAAATTCATCTCTTTAATTATTCCAACTTGTATTTTTCAATACAATGTCACTATATGTATGATTGACTAGGACCAAAAACCTATAGATCTACCTCAGTAGATCCTTTTCCCTAGAACTTAGGTTTATATTTTAAGTTAATCACTGGAGAATATGTTTCATTTTGGTCTTAACTAACTTGAATACCAATGTGTGCTTCCCATATGTTGGAAAACATACTTTACTAGGAAAACCATGATGCTCCTACTAACCTCTCATAGACACAAAGAAATCATTTGTTGCAAATGTATATTATATAATCATGTTGCTTAATTTAATCCTAAAATAGATTTATGCAACTTGTAACCTTTATTTGAATTATTTGACATAACCATCCCTTTCTGGTTGCGTCGTATAGACACCATCCACGATTGTTGGTCATGAAATCCAATGCTAAAGAATTTGATCATAGATATTAGATATGATAAGTAAAATTATAACAGATTTAGGAATAATTATTTTGTGAAACCAATCAATCCTTATTGGTACTACACTTCTACCATCCATGTATACCCACTGTAATATTCAAAACAATAAGACCCTTTTCACTTTGATATATGGAATCCAATAATTGAATTTTAGTTGGCCTTATAAATTTTAGCTAATTCCCATACACTGCTTACTTGTAGGAAATATTATTCACATTGAATAATAGATCACCTAAAATGGTGAATATAAAATCTATCACCATGGTTTTATCCTTCCTACGTAGTATGTGTCTCTAGAACATACTTTGTTCCACATGCGATTTTGGAACTAGTTATTATGA
Organism: Viscum album; assembly: GCA_963277665.1. NCBI lineage: Eukaryota > Viridiplantae > Streptophyta > Magnoliopsida > Santalales > Viscaceae > Viscum > Viscum album. Next base: position 1,810,012,494 of record OY728129.1, on the reverse strand, counting down.
CAACTATTTGTGCATCTCGAGCATCGACTAAACTCAAGTCAATCTTACTCCCACTATCTCTAATAGAGAATTGAACCTTTTTATAGAAATACAGTCTATAACTTGACTATATCCACTACCACAAAACTGGGCAAGGCAGGCGCCTACCTTTATCAGCGCTAACAGAAAAGCGCTGATAAAGGGGTAGGCCTTTATCAGCGCTAACCAAATCACTGATAAATGTACCCTTTATAAGTGCTAAAACAAGCGCTGATAAAGGTGTACCCTTTATCAGTGCTTTTCTTAGCACTGATAAAGGTTACATTTATCAGTGATTTTCTTAGCGCTGATAATATTTATTGTATACATTAAATAAAAAACACATGTTATAACTAAATATATATATATAATTAAATAATTATAAGATTAATAATAAATATATTTATTAGATTTACAAGATTTATTAGATTTAATAATTCATTATATTTAATATATATATTTATTATATTTGTTTATATTTAATGTATTTGTTTTATTTATAAATATATAATACATTTTAATATATATGTTTAATTAAAATTATTGAATATATCTGTGTTTTCTAATGAATTGGGGTCAATGAGAATATCATATACGTATATATATGTGCATGAATAATGGTCATTTATAGATTATAATTACATATCACGTTGATGTGTTATTGATTTACAATTCATTATGTTACCCATATAATATATATATTATAAATAATGTACACTTATAATTAAAATTAAATTATATTTATAAAATATATATATATATATATATATTATTATATTTTCAATGATATATATATATAAATATACCTTTCAAATAATTTTATAAGTATAAATAGAGATATATTTATTTAGAGTTATAATTATTAATAAATATATATATTTATCATAAATATCATTTTAAATAAATATATAATAATATAAAGAAATTATTAAATTTATATATTTATCAGCACTTTACTAGCGCTGATAAAGAGTGTCTTTGTCTGCGCTAAAATGAAAAGCACTGATAAAGTCACTCTTTATCATCGCTTTTCATTTTAACACTGATAAAGACCCCCTTTATCGGCGCTTTTTACTAGGGCTGATAAAGGTCCACACGTGACTCATAAAATCCATCGGGTCCTCCTCCTCCCCACACCCTGTCAAGCCTTCACGAAAGCCCTACCCTGCGCCGCTGCCTCCTCTCTGTCGTGGCCTCCTCTCCGCCGCGGCCGCCGCCTCCTCCTCCTCATCCACTGCAGTCGCCACCTCTTCCTCCTCCTCAGGTGCCTACTTATCCTCCTCCTCCTCCTCCTGCACCGTGGCCTCCTCTCCACCGCTCCTCCTCCTCCTACTCTACCTACTCCGCTGCCTCCTCTCCACCGCGGCTCCTTCTACTCCTCCTCATCCACCATGGCCTCCTCCTCCACCGCCGCCTCCTCCTCCTCCTCCTCCTCCTCCTCCTCCTCCGCCTACTCTACTGCCTCCACTACCTACACTGTCTCCAAGATGCCTCTGCTGCCTCCGTTGCCTCCATGCTACCTCCGCGCTGCCTCCGCGCTGCCTTCGTACTGCCTCTATTGCCTCCACTGCCTCCACTGCATAGTTTAGGTACATTGTTAATAGGTAATTGTGAATCCTCTTAAAGATAAGTCATTTTTTAGTTCATTTTGAACTTACAGAGTTTGATTTTCATGGGTTGTACATAGTTTTATTCAAACCATGCGGCTCCAAGGTGGAATCATCGAAGTCTTTATGAATCAAGTATTTCTATCTTTTCTAACCTTGCAGGATATTAATTAGCAATGTCATATTTTTAGGATAATTGTTTGATATGAAATGAGCTGTTTTCCTTCTTATTTTGATGTATATGGCATTGTTTTGTTAAGCTATGCACAACATGTTTTTCCTTGGTTATATTGAATGTGATAGTAGGCCCTTGAATGGGGCTTCCTCATGAAATATTGGTTAAAAGGAAAGGGATGCTTCCTTGGGGTGATTTGGCATGATTCTTGTGTGTGATGCTTGTGTGTGTGACACATGTATATGTGGTTTGTTACTTGTTTGATATTGATTAGCTCTCCCCACTATAGCCTTGTGATAGAAACCTGAATAGAGAGAGTATTTTTTGTGAAAGGTTGTTACACTAGATTAGGATTTCACTCCGTCTAGTGGCCCTTAGTATGGATCTTTTTCTGATTTTGGATACTACCCCATAGTTAGGCCAGGTAGGGTTTGAACCGTCCGTGTTGGTGAATTCGTGTCATCAGGTGATGAATACCAATGGGATGAGACATATGTTTAGTATGTTCTATATTGTACACTATATTGTACACTATTCTCCTTTGGTTCGAAAAAAATGAACCTTCATAGGGTTTCTACCAATTCCTGCCCACTACCCACTCTCTCTGGGTTGGGTCATATACCAATTTAAATATCACATCTGTTATTATAACATAATAGTGCCACCAACCTCTCACATTAGGTTTGATTCACATATCCTCTAATTCCACAACATAGTAGCTACACCCCTCTCACTTACGGTGGGTCTCACCATCACATCACATAAAAACCGAGGAGGGAATCTCTATAGACAACCTCTCAAAAAACTACTCCAAACCAATATGAAGTGATCCCCATTTCTATATCTCACATCATATTATCATACAAAAAATGATCTAAGGAGGGAATCACAATATCCAACCTATATCACAAGTCAAAATTCACCATCAATAGGTTGATCCCATGGAAGTCACACAGCAATCCCCTCTGACCAATGCCTTCTCACTCAAAGTAGGGTCCTACCAACACCTTATCACTTAAATAAAGGCCATCCATCTTGTCTCATGCCACAAAACATATAAATAGTAATATAAGGAGGGTATCTAGATATCCAACCTCTCCTACTAGCTAAACCACATCATCAATAGGTGGGCCCCATGGATGATCAAACTTCAACTAGGTGAAAGTAATATGAAGTCCCAATTTCTTAGTCGGTCTAACCATAAATGATAAAAGTCACCATCCATTTAGCCTTGCATAATAATTTCCTTAAAACCATCTTGGTTATACATGAAAATTATTCCCAACCTATCAACATTCTAATTCCACCTATAAGGGAATCTACTAGGTTCTACAAACCTTACCCATCGCTACTCATTGATACCAACCCACACTCATCTCTACATGGTAATGTCACAACCCACGATCTAGGCCTTGATAGTCTAGTCTATATCATCTTATAATTCCCACATTAAAACTCATTAAAACTAAATAATGACCATCCTCAGAAACTCACACTAAGAGCCTTGGATACCCTATTCTAAGTCATCCAGAATATTACCATGACCCTCACTTAGGTACCATATCATATCTCCCCTTAGAGATCTCTTAATCCAATTATAAGAAGGAAATACTCTATGTCACACTTCACCAATCCCTATATGGAATATCCTACTCATCACACACACCATGACTCTTATATATCCTTAAGAGGGTGTTCCTCATCATATGTGAGATATAAAACTATATGATCCATCTTATTTAATCCCAAGACTCTAATACCTACTCAAATAGCCTTAGAAAACCTAACTAGGATATACAAATCTCATACCAAACTCGATCCTCTCATAAACACAACTACTCCATAGAGACATAATCTATGGATGATCACAAAATCACAAACATTCAATAGAACCCTCACTCTATCTCTTGGTGGTTAAAAAACACCCTATTTATTTAACTTGGTTTCTCTTGTGTTAGGGACAATAGGGGCCTATATACCCTGAGAGGGGGGGTGAATCAGGGTATGGATATTCTTTTTCAAAGTTCTTCCTGCCCCACTGGATCTTGACCTCTTTGTTACAAGGGTCACTTTGTTTGCACTTGTGTGGTTACTATGATCACTTGTCTCTTTTACCTGATAATGATGCTTTGAATGCAATGCAGGAAAGTAAGCAGGCAGACACAGATATTTTTACTTGGTTCACCGCTAAGGGCTACGTCCAAGGAGCATACGCCGACAAGTTGCCAGTTCGTACCAAATTCCACTAGACTTCACTAGATGTGGATTACAATGTTCGGGCTAGATCACTTCTATGCCCAGGCTCACTGCCTTTACAATGTTTATGGTCAGCTCACTGCTTTCCCAAGGGTCACTCCCTGTTTCTCTCTCTCTGGCTCACTGCCGGTGGAGAGTATCACCTTCTTCCTCTTCCTAAGCTCACTGCTCCATAAGGGAATCCACTCACAGTTTATAGACCTGTAGGTCTCTTCATTTCCATTAAGGAATGCATCTTTCTCTGTATTTAGATGCTCTGCTTGAGTTCAACTTTCACCCGTAGATGAATACCCCTTTGCCCACTGGGCAAACAACCTTTGGAAAGACTTTCGCAAAGCACCCTACAATGCGAGGCTCCCAATTTCGCGAAGCTCAAACAAGCCCTCGCGAAGCTCCTTCCTTTTCGCGAAGCTCACTCGCGAAGCTCACTCGCGAAGCTTTCTCGCGATGCTCAAGCCGTCGCAAAGCAACGACCCTCGCGAAGCTAAGTAAGCCAATGTGGGCTTTCAGGTTTCGCAGAGCTACAATAGCCGCCGCGAAGCACCTCTTTCGCGAAGCACACTGGCTCCGCGAACCACCTTCGCAAATCGAGAGCAAAGTATTTTCTATGAAAATTCTCTCTACTTCGTTCGAAGGGGTCGGCCTCTATTTATAGGCGATTCCACCGACCCTCATCCCTTCCGCGCGAAGTCAACGCCACGTCATCTCAAATCGCGAAGCTCCAAAGTTTCTGTCGGAATTCTGTCCAAATCGTGAAACTCCACGGCAATCTTCCGTTCGCGGAGCTTGACGTAGTCGCGATGAATCACCATCAACATACCTTCGCGGCTCGCGCCTTCTCCGCGAAGCTCCCTCGCGAAGCCCAAAATTCCTTCTCGCCTTCGCCGTGAAGCTCTCTCGCAAAGCCCTTCTCCGCCGCGATGCGCTTCAGCCTCTGCCGTTCGCGAAGCTTGACGTAATCGCGAAGCATCACCGCCTCCATTCTTCTGGTCTTCACGATTTCCAAACCATGCATCCTATCTTCGCGAAATTCATGCATTTGCCATATGAAATTATGATCTTCATGGAAATCCACTTTTCGCGATGCTCACCAAACTCCAAATTTTGGACCCCAAAAATTTGGCAAACACTGGGAAACGGTGCCACCTTGTACTGCTCTTTTGTACCGCCTCCAGATCGTCCTTTTCCTTTTTCATCGTTCTTTGTCAACAATGATTGTCAACAACATCTTGGTAACTCGACAAATATCCATGAAAGCCTGCTTTGTCAACAAACACAATCAACCAAAAACACTACAATGTTACCTTGAGGGATTTTTGTCCAACAATCTCCCCCTTTGGGTTTGTTGACAACTCTTCACAATTCTGCTCAGGATTATTTTCTTCACTTTGATACCTCACTGAGTCTTCTTCCAGCCGCTACCACCATTCGCCCCCTGCGATTCTGATAGCGTTCAAGGATTCACTTAACACGTACTCTAAGCCCACATGAGCAATGCTCAGCGTGAGAAACAAGAGTAGTATGAAAAGTTCATCAATGAATCACTTCATGTCAGACCCCAATTGTCGATTCCACCCTGATACCAATTGTTAAAATAAAACCAGTTGTTGAACCACACTGATACCAATTGGTGAATTCCTAATTTGATACCAATTGTTGATAGCTGGACACCGTCTCACACCATTCGAACATCATTGTTCTGCTTTTATCACGATCCTCAGCTGTCGTGATTTCTATGCTTTGAACGATCACTTCTAGCATCGTCAGATTTAATACACTCCCCCTTTCTCATTGCTCCCCCTTTCTGGCTGCTCCACCTGTCAGCTTCTCCCCTTATCAATTATGATTTATCAAATCTCCACACTGTCTCCCAGTCACTATTTTCTCCCCTTTTAACAAACACTATTTTCTCCCCCTTTTTCAACGAACCCAAAGGTCACGCCTTTGTAGTCTGTAACGTAGTAGAGAACACATATCAACATATTAGGGAAAAAACATCATACCTCGGGGAGAGGGGGGTGGATTCCACATCCACACTATTTTAAGTGCGGGGTGTCGACTGAACTCCCAGAGCCAGTCGATGCCTCTCAAAAGCTTCCTTGGGTAAGGCCTTTGTCAGAATGTCTGCAACCTGTAGATCTGTAGGCACATACTCCAACTTCACGATTCCCTGCTCAACCTTCTCATTGATAAAATGATACTTTATCTCAATGTGCTTTTTCCTAGAGTGATGGACGGGATTTTTTCTGAGATTTATAGCACTTGAGTTATCGCACTGGATTCCGATCGGAGACTTTACTTCAACTCCCATATCTTCAAGCTGCTGCTTCATCCACAATAACTGTGTGCATGCTTGAGTGGCCGCAATATACTCAGCTTCTGCGATGCTTAATGAGATGAAATCTTGCTTCTTGCTTAGCCAAGAAATACACAATCCACCAATATAGAATGCACCACCTGACGTTGATTTTCTATCATCTGCTGAACCGGCCCAGTCTGCATCAGTATATCCCAATAACTGTGTCTGAGATTTGTCATTATATGTCAAGCCGAAGTCCACCGTGCCCTTGATATACCGAAGTATTCTTTTCACTTCAAGCATGTGACTTTCCTTGGGATTACTCTGATATCTCGCTGCTTGGCATGTGGCAAAAACAATATCTGGCCTTGTTGCGGTTAAGTACAACAGACTTCCAATGATTTTCCTATATTCTGTGATATTAACTGCCTTGCCATCCTCATCTTTTGATAATTTCATCCGAGTAGCAACCGGAGTCTTCATTTCCTTGGAATTATCCATTCCAAACCTTCTTAGAACCTCCTTGGAATATTTGGATTGAGAAATGAAAGTTCCATTCCTTCCTTGTGTCACCTGTAGACCAAGGAAAAACGTTAGCTCTCCAATCATTGACATTTCAAACTCATTTTTCATGAATTCGGAAAACTGTCTGCACTGAGCTTCATCTGATCCGCCAAAAATTATGTCATCGACATACACTAGCACCATCATCCTTGGATTACTGTCATTGCTGAAATAGAGGTTGTAGTCAACTCCTCCACGCTGGAAACCAAGCTTCTTCAAGTACTGATCAAGCCTTGAGTACCATGCCCTTGGTGCTTGTTTCAGCCCATACAACGCCTTCTTCAGCCTGCAAACTTTGTTCTCATCCTCATGAATGAGAAAACCATCTGGCTGATCAATATACACCTCTTCTTCCAGAACCCCATTCAAGAATGCGGATTTGACATCCATCTGGAACACTTTGAACTTTCTTTGCACTGCTATGGAAAAAAATAACCTGATTGTCTCCAGCCTTGCAACTGGTGCAAATGTCTCATCAACATCTATTCCCTCTATCTGGGAGTATCCCTTGCACACTAGTCGTGCTTTGTTCCGAATCACTGTGCCATCTTCATTCATCTTGTTGTGATAGACCCATTTAGTCCCGATGACATTCTTGTCTGCTGGCCTCGAAACAATCTCCCATGTCTGATTCTTCTCAATTCTGACCTATCTCTTCATTCATGGCATGTCCCCGTTTTCATCTTCAGTGATCACTGATGATATTCTGCCTATCAATTTAAGCTTGATTCTTTGTCTTTTTTACAGATAAGGATTTTACTTCCTTGTACTCATCATCAATATCTTTTTCTGAGTCACCTTTAGCCACTTCTTCTCCCCCTGTGTTGCTTTCTTCCTCAACACTTTCGTCAGGAAATTGCTCACTGACTCATTTTTCAGTGGCTTCATTTCTTTCAGCTACTTTTCTGTATTTCATTGTTCAATGAAATAATTCCTTTCAACTTCTTCTCATAGCTTCTTGGTATCCTGAAAACAGTCAGCTGATACCACAATGTTAGATCAAAATAAATAATCATGAAATTCTTGATCACTACTGCTTCTCCCATAGTATGTCTTCTCTTAATAGACAACACTTGAGCTGGGTCATCCAATTATTTCCTTGATGAATCTGGCATCTGATTTTGTTGTTGAATGCTCCCCCTGTGTTACACAACACTTCTATCTGTTAGGCCCAATGGTAGAGACCCATAACCATTCTTCTCCATGTGAAACATTTATACTAATCTGGCACTCCTCATTGAGCCATTAACAAAATCTCTAAGCCTACTGAGTTGGAACTCGGTGTAGGAAACAAGAGATAAAGCCAATAACACAATCACTTTTAATTGTGCTTAGTTGCATCTTTTCTTCTTCATCCCTGGTTCCTGATTTGAATCAATTGAACCTGTAGAGCATATCAGATCTCCACTTCGCATCCTTAGATGCCACTTCCCCTTGGATCGTATCTCCCTAAAACCTGAAACACATGCATCATCAGTTAATAGCATTTTTATACATATGGAGAGGGGATGGGGCTTCCGAAATCCTCAAGATGAGGAGGATGGTTGATCCTGATGGGTCAAACCTTTGATTTTTTCATGGAGAGCATCACACTCCTTTCTTGCTTCCTCCAACTGCCCAACCAACTTCAATTGTTCTGGCCATATGACTAGGCATTCATTGCTTACATTCTGAGCCTTTTTCTGATATGTAGATTTGGTAGGCTCAGTCTTTCTCACCGCTTGGGGTATAAGCCCGCTGGTACACATTTCCTTCTTTGAGGTTCTACCAAAATTCCACTTTCCTTGATTATTTCTCTGAGTAGAAACCTCTCTATTTGGCATCTTCCATTTCTTCTTCTCCCATCTTAGGGGTCTTCCTCTTTCCTTCACTTCTCGCTGAGAAACACGACATGTGGATTTTTTGATGCATTCTTTTCTTATCTGCCTTTTATCAGATTTATGATTCACCACCCTATTTTTCATTGGTGGTGGGTCCTCATTTGAACGTTCATTCTTCTTTATCACTGCTGGAGTAGATCTCCCCTTAATCTTCCAGGTTTTCTCACATTCTCTCCTTGAGAGCTGTTGTCAGTATGAAAGAGGAGGCGACTGATACACCTTTCGTTCAGCTCCATGTGATTTCCCCGAGGCTCGAAGCGTATTCTTCTCCTTACCACTTTGTCTCCCAGTACAGGCTTCTTTCTTGTACACTTCCTGTGGTGGAGATCTCTTTTCTTGTTCCTTTCCCTTTCTTGCTTTCTTCTTACTGCAATGTCTCTCCATGTGCCCATAGTGAGAACATATAAAACATTTTCCCTCAAAGGCATATCTCATTTTATCATCTCTCTGCTGAGATGTGGATGCACCTTGAGTTCTTCCTCTGATATTGTTCTCATGAGCTTCCTGACACATGCTCATGGTGTGTCCCATTCTTCCGCAGTAATAGCATCTAATATATGCTTTCCTCTGAGAATCTCTTCTTTCTAATTTCTCATGATGCTTCTTTCTGTTCTCAGATTTATTAATGTTTCTCTTTTCATAGCCTGAAATGTACTCCAGAGCCTCTGTACAGAAGCTTGATGTGTGGCCATGAACTCCGCAGAAATAGCACATATCATCACTCCTTGAAACTATCCTCATCGGCCTATCTCCAGCACCTACAGGATTTTTCTTACCTTTGGAATTTTTCACTGTATTTTTCTTATCATCCATAGGAGTGGGATTATCATATCCAATTCCAGATTTTCCCAAAAAGGATGACCTTTGGGAAGATACAATCCTTTCATGCTTCTCCTCTGATGCAGCATATTTGGACTTCATTTTATCATCACCTGCCGAAGGATGATCAAATAATAAATGCAGTGCATCCTTCAACTTGGTCTTATCTTTGGATTTAGACTTCTCCATTTCCTTCTTGACTGATTGTAGCTCTTCTTCCAACTTTTCAATCTTCAAATCTCTTGATACAAGTTGAGCATCAAGTTCTTTTCTGAGATTCTTTCCACAACTCATCTCTTTTTCCAGTTCATGCTTCAGCTTATTAACCACGACATTTTGCTCTTTTACTTTCAATTTTTCTTGAGCACGAGAATCGGAGCAACATGCATTCTCTTGTTGTAGTCTTTGATTCTTCTGAACTAACTGAGACAGCTGTGTAGCTAGATCATCAATCTTGGATTTCAGATTCCGAACTTCATCGGACTCTTGATTCTCTTCACACTTACCAACCTTTTTTCCCTTTTCCTTTAGCCAGCTTTTTTAGTTCCTCCCCTTGAGAATCATTCTTCTCTGTTAGGTCAGTAACTATATCAATAAGCCTTTGATTTAATCCTCTTAGCTTGTTGACCTCAGTTTCCAGAACATGGATCTGTATGCCTTTAGATTTAATTTCCTCAGTGGATTTCTGATCCAATTCTTTAGTCCCATGGACAACTTCCACCTTTTTGTTCAGGCCATCGATCTCTCTTTTCTGTTCTTCAACCTTCAGCTTATACTTACTAATGGATTCTGAGTTCTCTGATGTTGATAAATTAAGTTTCTCAATTTCTTCCATCAGCTCAGATTTTTCTTCTTCCTGCTGCTGCATGTAGAGTTTGGCATCGCGAACAATTTTGTTAGCTTTCTTGGTTTTGGCCCTCCAAACATCTATCTCTTCAAGAGAAGCCTCCAACTCAACTCGCATATCAATTCTTCCTTCAATTTCTTCTTCTTCATTGTCAGTGGTTCCAACGTCACTTGGAAAGTCAGGTTCTTCACTCATTCCATCAGCATCTTTGAATGAGTAAGTATTTTTGTTGTATGATTTATCCAAATCATTTTTCTGTTCACTGCATGATTCCTTCAGTAAGCTGTTTGATTCTTTTAGTTGAATAACACTTTTTCCATAAACACTTCCACACTGAGGGATACCACCTGACTTCTGATTCTTCTTTGAAGATTTTCTTTTTCCCATGGTAGACCGAGATAAGCGAAAACAATATCTTCAACTACACCAAGTCGGAGTAAACAAATCTGATAAAAGCAACCTATCCCTCTGATACCAATTGTTAGGGACAATAGGGGCCTATATACCCTGAGAGGGGGGGTGAATCAGGGTATGGATATTCTTTTTCAAAGTTCTTCCTGCCCCACTGGATCTTGACCTCTTTGTTACAAGGGTCACTTTGTTTGCACTTGTGTGGTTACTATGATCACTTGTCTCTTTTACCTGATAATGATGCTTTGAATGCAATGCAGGAAAGTAAGCAGGCAGACACAGATATTTTTACTTGGTTCACCGCTAAGGGCTACATCCAAGGAGCATACGCCGAGAAGTTGCCGGTTCGTACCAAATTCCACTAGACTTCACTAGCTGTGGATTACAATGTTCGGGCTAGATCACTTATATGCCCAGGCTCACTGCCTTTACAATGTTTAGGGTCATCTCACTGCTTTCCCAAGGGTCACTCCCTGTTTCTCTCTCTCTGGCTCACTGCCGGTGGAGAGGATCACCTTCTTCCTCTTCCTAAGATCACTGCTCCAGAAGGGAATCCACTCACAGTTTATAGACCTGTAGGTCTCTTCATTTCCATTAAGGAATGCATCTTTCTCTGTATGTAGATGCTCTGTTTGAGTTCAACTTTCACCCGTAGATGAATACCCCTTTTCCCACTGGGCAAACAACCTTTGGAAAGACCTTCGCAAATCACCCTACAATGCGAGGCTCCCAATTTCGCGAAGCTCAAACAAGCCCTCGCGAAGCTCCTGCCTTTTCGCGAAGCTCACTCGCGAAGCTCACTCGCGAAGCTTTCTCACGATGCTCAAGCCGTCGCAAAGAAACGACCCTCGCGAAGCTAAGTAAGCCAACGCGGAGCTCGCGGGTTTCGCGGAGCTACAATAGCTGCCGCGAAGCACCTCTTTTGCGAAGCACACTGGCTCCGCGAACCACCTTCGCAAATCGAGAGCAAAGTATTTTCTATGAAAATTCTCTCTACTTCGTTCGAAGGGGTTGGCCTCTATTTATAGGCGATTCCACCGCCCCTCATCCCTTATGCGCGAATTCAACGCCATGTCATCTCAAATCGTGAAGCTCCAAAGTTTCTGTCGGAATTCTGTCCAAATAGCGAAGCTCCACGGCAATCTTCCGTTCGCGGAGCTTGACGTAGTCGCGATGAATCACCATCAACTTAACTTCGCGGCTCGCGCCTTCTTCGCGAAGCTCCCTCGCGAAGCCCAAAATTCCTTCGCGCCTTCGCCGTGAAGCTCTCTCGCAAAGCCCTTCTCCACCGCGATGCGCTTCAGCCTCTGCCGTTCGTGAAGCTTGACGTAATCGCGAAGCATCACCGCCTCCATTCTTCTGGTCTTCGCGATTTCCAAACCATGCATCCTATCTTCGCGAAATTCATGCATTTTCCATATGAAATTATGCTCTTCATGGAAATCCACTTTTCGCGATGCTCACCAAACTCCAAATTTTGGACCCCAAAAATTTGGCAAACACTAGGAAACGATGCCACCTTGTACTGCTCTTTTGTACCGCCTCCAGATCGCCCTTTTCCTTTGTCATCATTCTTTGTCAACAATGATTGTCAACAACATCTTGGGAACTCGACAAATATCCATGAAAGCCTGCTTTGTCAACAAACACAATCAACCAAAAACACTGCAATGTTACCTTGAGGGATTTTTGTCCAACATCTTCATTTCTATCCCTTTCACTAGAACACTTATACTCATGCATGAATGCACAATCATGCATAAATTAGAACATGGTTTTGTATTATAGGGTCCAAATACCTCAAAAAATGGATTAACCCCCTCACCAAGATCAACTCATCCTCAACCAATACTATACATGCCTTATCTAATCTTGTACCAATGATTGAGACCCAATATCAAGGCACAATTCCCAAATAATTAATTATAGAAACTTATAATTAATTATTCACCTTAATATAATTAGGAATAATATTTTAAAAACTCACTGGGAAACACAACACCACTTAAACCACACAAAACATGGTGCGTTCATCATATGAGGATAAACTCAAGCCAATACAAACAAAATCTACATCATCTGAATTGATTTAAAGATGATATAGGTAAATCATCACACAAATCCTAGTTAGAATCATCCCAAATCATAGAGAAATAAATGATAATAGTAATGCAGGAAGTATGAGGGAAGAACTCACTAACTCACTATAAAAAACTCCCAAGAACCACCCCTCATCAGGGGGGATCGAAGAGAGGAAGAGAATGGATGAATCCCAAGAAACACCCAAGATTTTCTATTAATGAGAACGCCCCCACCATTTTTGAAGTATCTAGTTTTTTATCTAAATTATACTCATATTCCTTCTCCCTTAACCTATATACCCATCCTATGGATTTCAAATAGGATGAATATAAATAAATAATGGATGAATGCCAATCGGTTGACAAAAGAGTATGAAGAAGGTGTGAAAGAGTTTATCAAGTTTGCAAAAGATCATGCATGTGACCCTTCTCAAATCCTTTGTCTGTGTTTATGTTGTTATTATTCAAAACAAATTAGTCTAGAGGAGTTGGAAGAACACTTGATATGTCACGGAATAGATCAGAGTTATACTTGTTGGAATAAACACGGGGAAACAACGAATGTAGGTAGTGGATGAGATACGACTGTGTTTTATGGATCATTTTATATGATTACAAACATGAACAATGAAGATGACTGTATGGAGGATGTGATTACAGATGTGAATAATAATGAAGATCGTATTGAGTAAATGACAAGGACTGTCGAAGATGAACTTCGGGATTGCCCAAAATTTTTGAGAAGTTAAAAATTTGTGCAAAGACGCCATTGTATGCGAGTTGCACTAAATATATAGCATTTTCAGCCATACTGAAGCTGTATAATTTGAAAGAAGACAATGGGTGGAGTGACGCCAATTTTATGAAACTACTTGCTCTCCTGAATGAAATTCTCCCAGAAGATAATGATCTCCCGATCCGAACATACGACACCAAACGAATTCTACACTCGATGGGTATGATCTCTGAAAGAATACACATCTGACCGAATGACTGTATACTATTTCAAAAGGACCACAAATCACTTAAAGAATGACCAAAGTGTGGAGCTTCTCGATACAAGAAAGATGAATCCAGTCCTACTAAAGTTGTATGGTAATTTCCAATCATTCTAAGGTTTAGGTGCCTATATAGAAGTGAGGAGACTGCAAGACAATTAACATGGAATGCAGATACACGAATTAAAGATGGGATACTACGTCACCCAACAAACTCTTCTCAGTGGAAGAGAATTGATCATGAGTAACCTGAATTTGGAAACGAGTAGAGAAACCTTCGTCTTACGTTATCTACAGATGGAGTGAATCCTTTTGGTTTTCAAAGCAACAATCATAGTACATGGCCAGTTATGTTGGTAAATTATAACTTACCACTATGGTTATGCATGAAACAAAAATACATCATTTTATCTATGTTAATATCAGGACCAAAAAAATCAGGTAATGATATTGATGTTTATTTTTCTCCATTTATCGGAGATTTGAAATTATTGTGGGATTCAGGTGTTACATTGTATGATGCTTACAGAAAGAAAGATTTCACTTTGAGAGACATGTTGTACGAGAAGATAAATGACTTCCCTGGTTATGGAAATTTTTAAGGATATAGCATTAAAGAAACTCAATGGTGTCCCATTTGCAAACAAGGTACACAATCAATTAGGTTGAAACATTCATCGAAAACTGTGTTTCTAGGAAATTGCAGATTTCTAACCTGAATACATAAGTACCGTTCTTGGACAACATCATTCGATGGAAGTTCAGAAGAATTTACAACATCATCTCCACTAAAAGGTGATCAATTGTTTGAGAAAGTTAAAAAATGTGGGCACAACTTTTGGTAAACCGGCTTCGAAAAACCTTACGAAAATCGGTTGGAAAAAGAGATCATTTTTTTGAATTAAAATACTGGAATTGTCTGTATGTTAGACATTTTATTGATGTTATGCATATAGAAAAAAAATGTATTTGATAGCGTCATTGGCATGTTACTAAATACATCTGGAAAAACAAAAGATGGAATTAAGGCTAGGTTGGACATGGTTGAGATGGGAATATGAGAAGATTTGGCACCAGTGAAGGGTGAAAAATGGAAATTTATTCCTCCTGCTGCTTACACTCTTTCCAGGCAGAAGAGATATCAGTTTTGAAACTTCTTGAATGACATAAAAGTTCTAGAGGGGTATTTTTCAAATATCAGGAACCTCATGTCAATGAGAGACTTGAAGTTAAAAGGTCTGAAATCACACGACTGTCATGTTTTAATGCAGGATCTCATTCCTATTTCTTTACGTTGCATTTTTTCCAAGAATGTCCACCATACATTAATGAAACTGTGTTTCTTCTTCCAAGCTATATGCCACAAAGTTATAGACCTGGCGAAATTGCCAACTATGGAAAGAGAAATTGTCGTTATATTATGTGAATTAGAAATGTTCTTCTCGCCTTAATTTTTTGATATGATGGTTCATTTGATGGTCTACTTGGTGAGAGAGATTCAACTATGTGGTCCTTTACATTACAGATGGATGTACCCCATTGAACGGTATATGAAGATTTTGAAAGGGTATGTCAAAAATCAAAGTCGGCCATAGGGTTGTATTGTAGAGCGATATATTGTTGAGGAAGCTGTTGAATTCTGTACCGAATACCTGTCTGGTGTGGAAAGCATTGGCCTACCGAAATCTTGTCACACTGGGTGGCTTGAGGGTGAAGGAATTTCTAGAAGACAGGTTGTCATAATCAATATTACAGATCGGGAGCAGACCCACATTTATGTTTTGCATAACAGTTTCGACGTTGACCCATATGTTGAAATCCACAAAAAAATTCTTAGGCATTTGAATCCATCTAGGGCTGAAAAATGGATATCAGATACACATAATCGACAGTTTATAGGATGGTTTTGGGACCATATTTTTAAGAAGTCGGATGAAAATCCAGAGTCAATTTCAGAACGACTTTGATGGCTAGCCGGAGAACCAAGTGTGTATGTATTATCTTACAATGCTTATGTAGTTAATGGTTATACATTTTATACTAATGAACATGACGAAGACAGTACCATGAAAAATAGTGGGGTTACACTTGTGGTTGAAGCGATGCATGTTTCCAGTACTAAGGACAAAAATCCAATTTATGTGAATATGTCATACTTTGGCATCATCAAACAAATATGGGAGTTGCATTATATGGAATTCCAAGTTCCAATTTTTCAATGCAAGTGGTTTGATAAGAGGAGTTCTATTAAAATAGATGAATTGGGATTCGTGAAAGTTGATTTCAGTAAGGAAGGGGAGAAAGAAAAATCGTTTATAATGGCATCACATGTAGTGCAAGTATTTTATGTTCCAGATCCCGCAAACCGAAAATGGTCAATTGTTCTGTTATCGACTAAAACAGGTGAAGGGTCAGATGAAAATTCAAAAGAGGATGACCCTTTCATTGGGACTTTGAAATAATTTCCTAGTGGTCCCAATGTAGACGATGTTTTGTATATTATAAGAGACCACAATGAAGGGATATGGATAGTTGATAGAGGGGTCAAATCCCTTCAGCCTTAAAAAAAAGAGATTCCAATAATCAGGTTATTTTTTTATTGTAATATAGATTGTGTTACATTGTGTTATTATCTGTTTGCTGCTGATTTCATGTGATCTAAATTAAATGTTAAACCACTTCTGCAGATAATGATTTCTGCACCTGCTGATGTACCCAATCCCGAGACACAATAGGTCTCTCAACCTGTTGCAGCTGGTCCCACTGCTGAGGTACAACAGGTCTCTCAACCTGTTGCAGCTGGTCCCACTGCTGAGGTACAACAGGTTTCTCAACCTATTTTTTTTGGTCCCAGTGCCGATGCTAGCGCTTCAGAGGAACATAATGATGATGTAGAAAACGAGGACATGGTAGGCAATGAAACCCCGACGGCACAAAAAAATAGGTACGCTGTAGTTTGACTGTTTTAGCCAAAATCCTTAAGGCAAAATCAAAAGGCATCAAATATGAGGTGGGATGGAATAAGCAAGGCCAGCATGTAAACCCCAACAATGGAATGTTTAGTAGCTACATTGGAATCATCACTCAGCAATGTGTGCCGATTGATTTAGAGTCGGGGCACGATGTTGTCAGTGGGCTGAAAACATTAATGTGGGAAGCGATTATGATAACATTATGATATCATTTATTTAATTTATTAAAATAAAATAAAATAAAATACTGAAATATTGACCAACTCTTCATCATCTCTTGCAGAGTGCATTTATAGTAGATGTATCGCACAAAGAATATGTATTAAGACTGGCAGGAAGGGTTCATAGAGGCTTTCACAAAATTTTAATGAAACATCATCTGAAAGATGCTGAAGGGAAAATCAATCCACACCCACCTCCTCTTTATGCACACTTGATATCCCAAGGAGCGTGGGATGCATTTTTCAACCGTCGTGTGGAGCAGACTTTTCAGGTACATTGTGTTTGGTTACACGTTGTTTAATGTTTCTTGTATTTATCACTTTGATTGATAGTTTTTTATATATGAAACAGCAACTGAGTTCTTAAAATAAAGAACGGGTATCAAAACCAGCGTACCCCTACCGTAAAGCAAGGCTGGGGTATGCTTCAATTGAAAAAAAATTGTTATGTATTTTAAAAGTACTGTAATACTTTTATGTGACATAAAACAACACTGTAACCATGTTTCTCTATTTATATGTAGATTAATGAATCAAAATCCCGAGACACTTCCATCCCATGCCATGTGATATGGAAGGAGGCTCGTGTTAATAAATAGGGGAAACTAGTAGATGAAAACACACAAAAAGTGTGGGAAACATGTGTAAGAATGACATAATATAAATTTGTTTTGTTTTAAATAACTATTACATAACGATGATTACTTATTTTCCATATTTTCTATTTGACATAGTCACAGGAATCTACAACACCCGCACCAGATGCAGACATACTTTCAGTGGCCTTGAAACATCTAGAACTGTATGGCCGCGTCAGAGGTGTGGGTTTTGGGGTGACATGTCAGACATATTTTTAGAAAAAAAACAAGAGGATGAACAAACTGAAGAAATGAAAATGATGAGAGATAGAGTAGCTACCCTTAAAGAAAGAATCGAAATTCAGGGATACTTGCTAGAAACTTTGATGGGTGAGAGGCAAAGAGAACAAACAACTCAAGAACAACCCTCGTGGGAAGATCCTGCCCCACCCCCACCAGCTTTGAGGCGAGCCATTCCCCTAAAAGACCTGACTTAACCGAAGTAATCAATTTTCTAATATTTTTTTCTGTGAAATGTGAATCACATAGACACTGATACCTTTCTTGTAATTATATTCTACATGGTGAAAATGATTGTGATTTATATCTATCAACTCCCACCCATCACCTTGTATCTAGGGTTACGGTGTTCAATATGCAGAATGACACGCTACACTCCAGGTCACTTCCAACCAGTCATGTAAAAGTGTCGATTAACGTAGCTCATGATCCGAGGGACGAGATACCCATACCAAATGATGATGACGACATTCATATGGTGGAAAAAGCTGTTGGAACATTCGTTGCATGACCATCGAATCTTGTAAAAAAGCATGTCGTCCAGGAGGTGTTCATTTCCAATTCATTTTTCAGGCATAAACTTTAACATTAAATTAGAAAATGAATGAACCGATGAATGTTATTATAGAAGGACAAAATGGAGGGGCTAAAACAAAAGAGTGTCTCAAAAGGATCAACCAACCGATCAAAACGATCTACTAAGAGCACCTTCACCCCGCCCGTTCTATATCCACATTTAATATCATTACAAGCTCATGTGGATATGAAAATGAAAGGCAGAAAGAGTCACAAAATTGTTTGTGAAAAAGATATTTATGGAGAGGAAACATTAGATTTTGTTAGTGCTGACGCTGTAGCAGAAATCATCACATAAGACTGGCTAGGCGCCTAAGTTATAAATGTATACATGAGGTATGTTTTCTTAATTTGATTTTACAGAACTTGATATACTATGTTAATTATGGATAAATACATTTCATATTTTTCACATGCGTATATATGAGAAACAATTGAAGGGATTTTCCCATGAATACAAATTTGGACTCATTATTCCTCACACCATTTCTACACAACGAGAAGACATAGATTCCGAATTTCAGGCTAAATTAATGTCAAACCTTCTCAGAATGTTTCAATGCAGAATTACGACTGACAAACTCTTTTTAATACCAACGTTGTAGGGTTAAAACTATAAATTTTAATCATATCAATTATATTTTTCATTTCTATCAGTACTTCTTCCTTTTTGTGTTTTTAGGAAACATTGGATGCTCATTACAGTCAATTTGGATACTCCAAAGACTTATTTTATGGATTCACTACATGGATATCCAACAAATAGACCACACATGATGGAGATTGTCAATTCGTAATACACTATATCCAACATTTTAGAACTAAATATCTAGTTATATAATTTATATTATCTTTTAAAGAGGATTCTGTTATGATAGGGCAATGTATGAATATCGTCTAAAGGATGGAATGAATCCAGGGCCTAAGGACGACAAGGCGCACAAGATCTACAAATGGAGAAGTATCAGGGTATATATAATTATATTTCACTATCCAAATACATATCAAAATAGATTAATTATTTTCTCTATGTTTATACAGTGTTAGAAACAAACATACTACAAGGATTTCGGTTATTGTGTTTGTAAATTTATGAAAGAGATCATATTTCATAAACAAACTAGCATCCCTGAAGAGGTATTTTTGAAAATAATTACTACTTCATTTAAAATAATTATTAATACTTTGTGTATTTATAATTTTTCAGTACTACTATGATTGTCGCAAAAACTATTATTCAAAAGATGATATAGATGTGTTTAGAAATGAATGGGCAGTGCACCTGATGGAAGAATGTAAACATATAGGACAATGAAGGTGAATTCCTACTACTTATGTTATCTTTATATGATCATTGATATCTCCCTTGTTTAAACTTATTGAGCATCTATGATCATCCTTTATTATGTTTCATATCCTTAGATTATGAAGAATGGTTTTAGAAATGATTTGAGTTTCTAGTAAAGAATAACTTAATGAGAGACTCTTATGAACTACTGACATACAAAGTATCGAGAAAACGCGTTCAGATTGTTTTGATACTTTAGGAAAACAATCCATGAGTCATTTGTGATGTGTAAGAATCAACCAAACCTCAATCTGAAGCACGATGTTACTGGTATGGATAAAAGTGTCTGATATCAGTTTGAAATTGACATTAAATTTAGAAAACAATGCTACTGACATACGAAAAACCGAGAAAATGCATTCGGATTATTATTATACTTTAGGAAAACAATACATGAGTCATTTGTGATATGTATGAATCCACCACACCTCAATCCGACGCACGGTGTGACCGGAATGGCTAAAAGTGTCTGATATCAGTTTCAAATTGACATAAACTTTAGAAAACAACACAAGTAACATACAGAAAACCTAGAAAACACGTTCGGATTGTTTTGATACTTTAGGAAAACGATACATGAGTTATTTTTGATGTGTAAGAATCAACCGCACCTCATTTCGACGCACGATGTGACTAGTATGGCTAAAAGTTTCTGATATCAGTTTGAAATTGACATTAACTTTAGAAAACAACAGTACTGACATATGGAAAACCAAGAAAACATGTTCTTATTGTTTTGATACTATTGGACAATGATCCATGAGTCATTTTTGACGTGTACGAATTGACCGCACCTCAATCTGATGCATGGTGTGACCGGTATGGCCAAAGGTGCCTGATATCAGTTTCAAATTGACTTAAACTTTAGAAAACAACACTACTGACATAGTGAAAACTGAGAAAACGTGTTCAAATTTTTTTTATACTTTCGTAAAATGATCCATGAGCCATTTTTGAGGTGTACAAATCGACCGAACCTCAATCCAACGCACAGTGTGATAGGTATGGCTAAAAGTGTCTGATATCAGTTTCAAATTGACATTAAATTTAGAAAACAACACAAGCGACATACATAAAACCAAGAAAATGTGTTCAGAATGTTTTGATACTTTAGGAAAATGCTCTATGAGTCATTTTTTATGTGTATGAGTCAACCGAACGTCAATCTGATGCATGGTGTGACCGGTATGGCTAAAGTGTCTGATATCAGTTTCAAATTGACATAAACTTTAGAAAACAACACTACTGATATACGGAAAACCAAGAAAACGTGTTCAGATTGTTTTGATACATTAGGGAAACGATCAATGAGTCATTTGTGATGTGTATGAATTGACCGTACCTTAATCCGATACACGGTGTGACCGGTATGGATACAAGTGTCTGATATCAGTTTCAAATTGATATAAACTTTAGAAAACAACACAAGTGACATATGGAAAACTGAGAAAACTTGTTCGGATTTTTTGATAATTTAGTAAAATGATACATTAGTAAATTTTGAGGAGTAAAAATCAACCGAACATCAATCCGATGCAGGGTGTGACCGGTATGGCTGAAAGTGTTTGATATCAGTTTTAAATTGACATTAAGTTTAGAAAACAACACAAGTGACATACGGAAAACCAAGAAAACACGTTCGAATTTTTTTGATACTTTAGGATAATTATCCATGAGTCATTTTTGACGTGTACGAATCAACCACACCTCAATCTGATGCATGGTGTGACCGATATGGATAAAAGTGTCTGATATCAGTTTAAAATTGACACAAACTTTAGAAAACAACACTACTGACATACGACAAATCGAGCAAACACATTTGGATTGTTTTTATACTTTAGGAAAACTATCCATGAGTCATTTGGGATGTGTAATAATCCACCACACCTCAATCCGACACATGGTGTGACCGGTATGGCTAAAAGTGTCTGATATCAGTTTGAATTTGACATTATCTTTAGAAAACAACACTACCGACATATGGAATACTGAGAAAATGCGTTTGGATCGTTTTGATAATTTAGGAAAACGATACATGAGTCATTTTTTACGTTTACGAATCGACTACACCTCAATACGATGCATGGTGTGACTGGTATGGCTACAAGTTTCTAATATCAGTTTCAAATTGACATAAACTTTAGAAAACAACACAAGTGACATATGGAAAACTGAGAAAACATGTTCGGATTGTTTTGGTACTTTATAAAAATGATCCATTAGTCATTTTTGAGGTGTAAGAATAGACCAAACCTCAATCTAACCCACGGTGTGACTGGTATGGCTAAAAGTGTCTGATATCAGTTTCAAATTGACATTAACTTTAGAAAATAACACAACTGACATACGAAAAATCAAGAAAACTCATTCGGATTGGTTTGATACTTTATGAAAATGATCCATGAGTCATTTGTGATGTGTAAGAATAAACGTCACCTCAATCCGACTCACGGTGTGACCGGTATGGCTAAAAGTGTCTGATATCAGTTTCAAATTGACATAAACTTTAGAAAACAACACTACCAACATATGGAAAACTGAGAAAATGAATTCGGATTGTTTTTATACTTTAGGAAAATGATACATGAGTCAATTTTGATGTGTAAGAATTAACCGCACCACAATCTGACACTTGGTGTGACCGGTATGGCTAAAAGTGTCTGATATCAGTTTGAAATTGACATTAACTTTAGAAAACAACACTACTGACTTATGGAATACTGAGAAAAAGTGTTAGGATTGTTTTGATACTTTAGGAAAACGATTCATGAGTCATTTTTGACGTGTAAGAATTGAACTCACCTCAATCCGATGCACGGTGTGATCGATATGGCTATAAGTGTATGATATCAGTTTCAAATTGACATAAACATTAGAAAACAACACAAGTGACATATGGAAAACTGAGAAAACGTGTTCGGATTGTTTTGATACTTTAGGAAAATGATCCATTAATCATTTTGGAGGTGTAAAATTCAACCTCACATCAATCCGATGCACGGTGTGACCGGTATGGCTAAAAGTGTCTGATATCAGTTTCAAATTGACATTAACTTTAGAAAACAACACAAGTGACATACAGAAAACCAAACAAACGAATTCGGATTGTTTTAATACTTTAGGAAAACGATATATGAGTCATTTTTGACGTGTATGAATCAACCTAACCTCAATATGACTCATGGTGTGACCAGTATGACTAAAAGTGTCTGATATTAGTTTCAAATTTATATAAACTTTAGAAAACAGCACTACTGACATACGAAAAACTGAGAAAACGCGTTCGGATTGTTTTGATACTTTAGGAAAACGATCCATGAGTCATTTTTGACGTGTACGAATCAACCATACCTTAATCTGATGCATGGTGTAACTGTTATGGATAAAAGTGTCTGATATCAGTTTAAAATTGACATTAACTTTAGAAAACAACACTACTGACATACAGAATACCGAGCAAATGCGTTTGAATTGTTTTGATACTTTAGTAAAATGATCCATGAGTCATTTGTGATGTGTAATAATCTACTGCACCTCAATCTGATGCACGGTGTGACCGGTATGACTATAAGTGTCTGATATCAGTTTCAAATTGAAAAAAACTTTAGAAAACAACACAAGTGACATATGAAAAACTGATCAAACGTGTTCAGATTGTTTTGATACTTTAGGAAAATGATCCATTAGTCATTTTTGAGGTGTAAGAATCAACCGCACCTCAATCTGACACATGGTGTGACCGGTATGGCTAAAAGTGTCTAATATCATTTTCAAATTGACATTAACTTTAGAAAACTACACAAGTGACATATGGAAAACCAAACAAACGCGTTCAGATTGTTTTGATACTTTAGTAAAACGATCCATGAGTCATTTGTGATGTGTATGAATCAACCGTACCTCAATCTGACTCATGGTGTGACCGGTATGGCTAAAAGTGTCTGATATCAGTTTCAAATTGACATAAACATTAGAAAAAAACACTACTGACATACGGAAAACCGAGCAAACATGTTCAGATTGTTTTGATACTTTAGGAAAATGATCCATGAGTCATTTGTGACGTGTAAGAATCAAACACACCTCAATCCGATGCACGATATGACCGGTAAAGGTTTTCATTAGATAAAGAATCAGTATTTATTAAATGAGATAAATCATCCAGAAACATATTGATTTTACATTATTCCCTTTCATTGTTATCAGAATGAAAACATTTGAGTTTACCATTTTCATATTTTAGTTTCACATTTCCATATTAATGTATTCTTTCATATTAATGTTTTAATTTATTTCATTATTGTATTACTAACATAGTATTTGTTTTCTTATATAGGTGAATTTTTTTCCTTGAGTTCAGATGCTATGTTCTACAACAAATACTGTGGAAAACAAATTTTGAGAGTGGATCACGAATATCAAAGGATGAAACATTAATGTTTATAACTGTTTTTGGATGATTTTAATTGTAACCATGTAAAACATTGTTTGAAATGTATATAGCAGTGTGTTTTTTTGTATTCAGGATGTTAAGTAAATGTATATAGCATTGTTTGTCAAAATATTGTGTGCGGGTGCTATTTTGTGCAGGTGTGAAGGTGCTATTTTTTGTAGGTATACTGGTTTGTGCAGGTGTGCAGGTGTGCAGGTGCAGGGGAAGGTGACTTTTTCAGTGCTTTTTTGAGTGCTGATAAAGGACACCTTTAACAGCACTAAAAGAGGTTTGATAAAGGGACATATTATCAGCGCTCAAGGTAGCACTGATAAAGGAACCCCTTAATCAGAGCTAGAAAAGCGTTGTTAATACCGACGTAGATAAATGGGGGGGGTCCCCTTTATCAGCACTCTGAAAAGCGCTGTTAAAGGGGACCTTTATCTGCTCTAAAAAGAGCGCTGATAAACGGGGTCCTTTATCAGTGATTTTTTTAGCACTGATAAAGGTCACCTTTAACAGCGCTTTTCAGAGCGCTGATAAAGGGGACCCCCCTTTATCTACGCCGGAATTAATAATGCTTTTCTAGTGCTGTTAATGTCAGTTTTTAGCACTGATAAAAGTCCAAGTTGTAGTAGTGATCATTTCTATCATAGGGATTTATGTAATATCCTAAGAGACCGTTAGGATGATTACAAAAGATGCACCATGTGTTTTTTCCCAATGAAATTTTGTTTATGTCCTAACAAAATCATTTCATCCAAACACATATCTATATGACATAATGGATTTATCATCATAATATTACTCATATGATATCCATTTGTCCTTGTATATGGCATATGATTATGAGATTACATCATTATTTGTGAATAATTTCATGAAATATAATGGAAGTTGTTGCAAATTGTAACATTGATACACCTTACATCATAACCTTGATGTATAAAATGTGTGTTTAGGAATTACTCCCCACTAAAGTTTGTTCATCAATGATAACATGTAAGACTTTATCATCGATCCTCCTCATTAATATCAAAGACATGATGTGGATAAGGTAATGTGCATTTAGGAATTACTCCATGCTACATTATCATGATCGATGATAACTTGTAAGACTTCATCATCAATCCTCCTCATTAACATCATAGTCATTATTTGGATAAGGTAATGTGCATTTAGGAATTACTCAATGTTACATTTTCATGATCGATGATTGCATAGTCAGGATATTATTTGTCTTGTCGGCTCGAAGTAGCTCATATCTTCTGACCATTCACTTAATTTATTTTACCATTCCTTAATTACTTACAGGAATAATATGAAGTATATATACCTATAGCTTATGCTTGGAAGAGTTCACATACATTTTTTGAACCATTTATAAAAGCATTGTGACATACCTTTATTTCAAAGGCTCCTTTTACAAACTAAAGACATCAATAATACCAATAGTATTTAGCTATGCCGAGCCTAAATACCATACATGGTATATTCATGATGTCCACTTTTAGTATTTCTTGACAAATAATTATCTTTTCATAACTGGGTATAAGTCTTACATTTATATTCATCACTCATTGCCTATGATTCATATATTATTGAACTAGTGATTGATTTTTTAATAACAAAAACAACATTAATTCCAGAAACCTAGAATAATTCCTCCTTATGTAAAAAGGGCACGTGAGATAAATGTTTTGGTTATACTAAATAATATTTCTACATGATTCTGTCACTTGGTAATAAAGAAGTTGTATACTTCTCACCACTGGCCTAGGTATCACCCTTTTGCATCTACTTAAAGAATACACCTAACTTCTAGTAAGGTTTCTATATTTAGTTGGTTGCCTTATTAGAATACACATATGTGACCTACATATTGCATTTAATACCCAATTAGTAAAATAGAAACATTACAATTGATGAATATTTTTGAAGATGAAGTTGTAAATTACTAATTTAATATAGTTGATTGCATTTAAACTTCCATTGTTTTATTTTTTTTTAATATGCAATGCAAATATCCTTTGTTAATACCTCATTCATTAAAGGATTTCATGAATGTCCCATTGGAATTACTTTCCTTTTTGGAATTTTCATCTTTTCTTTCAATTTATTTTCCATAATAATTAAAGATAAAATTGTATTGGAAATCTTATTCACTTATGGAACCTTTTCATAAATAGGTAATGAAGTTATTACTCAATACTTTTTAATTTTTCTACTTAAAACGAAAATTGAGTAATAGAGGTGAAATGATATTAGAAAGGGGTCCATTTAAAGATCATGATCAATCTTTCAATTTACACATGACGGTGTAACATCGCCTTATTCATATCATTGCTTCTCTTTCTCCTTGAAAACATATTAGAGATGAGACTTCATGTTATATCATCCATGTCCTGGTATAGCATCTGCAACTAACACCAGATGTTGATGAAAGCATAATGATACATCTATCATATGCTTTGTACATTAGTCTCATGTAAGCAATTTCACCCTCACTTCTTGAGGTTGTTTAATAGTGGTGGGGACACTGGCACCTTGAGTTTCTTATATCATAATACTATGTGCAGGCACCCGTATTATTCTTGGATACTCATTCTAGTGAGGACATTTACTTTTTCCATTATAATATCGTAGTTTTTAAACTTATGGTATAACTTTATATTTTTCTATAATAATAAATTCGAGCATATTTTTACTTTTTCTCTAGATTACCGGTTTAGACATTTTGATTAATTACTTAAATCATTTAATGTCTCCCACTATTTTATTGGATTCTAGTAACCCTCTGTGATAGAATCGGAATACTGTATCGCTTGAGTATTCTAGTGGAAAGGATTCTGGAACCACCTCTATAGTCTACAAGCTATGGCTAAGCCACTACTTGGAGGGTTCAAGGTGGGCTTTTGGCTGGCCGACCACTTCAACTTTCGGTTCCTTGATCTGTTGATTGAAGTCTCGATTCTAAAATCATAACTTTATTTACTCAATGCTTGCATCTAAAATGATAGAAAGCTAGATATGATTAATACTTACCACCACATTAGTTAAGTTGACCCATCACTCTTATAAGGACTCCCTGGTAGTAAGAGGAACCATCGGCTATGGCACGACCGACACCTCAAATAGTCGATGTTGTCCAAATTTGAATGACAGAAGGTGGTTATGACTTAATATATCTTTGAGGGTTTTATTATTTTTAATGTGATAAATGAAATCAATTTATATTTTTATAAACACATAATATGAGATCACACTCACAACTGACCATGCAAGAAATAGAAAATTTCATCGCGTCACATGTTTATTTTATCTTGAATGCTTGTTTATTATTATTCTATATGACCGTGCTCTAACTACACATTCAAAAAATAATAAACCATGAAAAAATAAAATGAAAAACATTATCATGATCATATACTAATGGTTGATCCGTTGAGTGAATAACGGACCAAGCTAAACCCTAGGGGTAATACCTCGAGTTGCATAGCTTATAACTCATATCGTTGCGTCTTCCCCTCCAATGCATCACATCTTCTATCTAGTACACTATCAAGACTCGGCACAAACTACATCACTGATCATCTCGTCGTTATACAACAATATTCACACGCAAAAGAGGGTATCTCACGAGTAAAATACAACTCTAAGAATGGTTTTGCAGGCCCTTATACATATATTGACTCTAAGAAGATACATAGATCATGTTTTATTTAACTAAAATAATTATTACAAAACTACTTGCAATAATTAAATAAACAAGCACCAAACATGAATTGGTCAGTCTCCAACTCATGATCAGTATACACATTAACTCACATATATTAACTAAATGTAGAATAAAAATTAACCTTGCATTAAATAATTTCTGGGGGAATTATTTATTGAATTAAAATTTCACTCTAAGTTTAATTCAACAAATGTATTTGTTCGGTCCCGCTTAATTAATTTAATTTTAAAACCAAAAAATAAAATATTTAAATAATTTAATTAATCACTAAATTAAATTAATTATGCTTCATTATTTTAAAAACCAAAAATTAATATTTAATTAACTTAATTCTCAGTTGAAATTAAATTAATTATTTTAATTAATTTTTGATTAAATTAAATTCACCAGGGCCCCGAAAATTGGATAGGTCTTGTATGGGCTGGGGCGAACCCACGAAGGTCCATTATATGCATTTCAGACCCCGTGTAGGGGTGTTCTGAGCTAGAATGGTCCATACAATACCATTTCAGGATGAGAAGACCCGCTTGAACCTATTTTGAGGCAATGCAGGTTACCTGCCCGCTAGGAGGACTAGGCGGTGGCCAAAATGGGATGGGTCTGAGGCAATGCGGGATAGCCGTGATTAGTAGGAACTGGTGACTGAGGCACGCCAGGTGTGGTAGCCAGGCAAGAACCCACCGGTAGGGGGTATCCGGCTGGCGTCTCTAGAGGTGGATGGCTAGGAGCATCAGCTGTGGGCGTCGGCGCAAGCGTGCACTACGCATGCTGTTGGTGGTGCAACACGATGGTCTTAGGTGCCAAGAGAGGAGGAGCCGACGAGAAGGGTAGTCGACACCGGCCTGGAGCACGCTGCTTGGTGGTGAGCTAGCCGCTAGCCGATGTGGAGCAAACATCGGCAGGGCACCGTAGGCAACAACCGGTCCAGGCAGGTCCTGTGGGAATGGAGCGTTCTAGCTCACCATACTGATGCAGACAGTAGGGGTGCTAGGGGAGGAATAGCACATTGCCTGAAGGGAGGTCGAGGGGGGTCCGATGTGAAGAGGATGAACGAATGGAAGGCGCCACTATCCTAACAGGGGAATCTCAGATAGGGATCCGAAGGTGCTCCAGTAGCAGGGAGGAGGCACCACTGCATGGGGCACCGACGTGTTGGAGACCACTGACCGGAGGGGTGCGAGGAGTTGTGCGGTGCGCCACTGCGGCTGAGAGAAGAGGCCAGTCTAGAGCACCGACCGGAGGTGGTGTGACCTGGGGTACTGCGACGCCTGCTGTAGGAGGGTGCGTCAGACCTACCTACTCTACAGGTAAGAGAACAAGATGAGGGGGGGGGGGGGGGCTACCTACTCTATAAGTAAGAGAACCATATGGGGGGGGGGGGGGGGGCTCAGCCCCCAAACCTTACAATTTTTTTTAATAAGTTCTACTTTTGCAGGTCTCCCTTCATTTTTTTGGTCATCCGTGACCTACTTTGCAGGTCTCCCCTTGCCTCCTCTGTTTCTTTGTCTTGTAGCATAAATCAAACCCCTTAAATTTTATTAAAGCCTATACAGGCATTTAGAAAAATAATTTTACTATAATAATATTATTATTATTATAATTAAATAAATAATAATATTATAAAAAATATTTTTATAATTATTGTTATAATAAAACTATTTTCTTATAAAAAATTATTATTATAATAATAGTAATAAATATTCTCATAAAAATATCTTGTCCCAGAAAACACTATTATGGTGACTGGAAATCCAGAGAGTCGGAAGAGTTCATTCAATTTTAAAACTTCAGATAGTCATAGATAGGACATCCGATATCGGATTCACAATACATATGTGGCGTTGGAACCGTAAAGATGACCTCTTTTAAAATAAATGAAAATTTAATTAGTTTGTCTTAAAATCAACATGAATCCCTCTGATACCACTTGAAGGAATCGAGCGTGTAGTAGAAGCCCCAGATAGGTGGTATTTTAAAAAATTTCACCGAGGATCGATGCAAACTTGTCGACATTGGTGAATTGCCACCTGGTTTAAGTTGAGGATTACGATTGAAGAGTTTTAATCACAAAAATTAAACTGAAAAATACCTGGTTTAAATCTGAAGTCGCACACGACTTCTGCTCATCGTTGGAGATCATTACTAAAAGAATCCAAGGCTGAATTCCTCTAGATCATACACACATGCTCCATGAAACTGCAGGAATGTCATTCATCGAAATCTGGGTGCTAGCGTAGAATTCTGATGATGCCTTCAACGTTCCAAGGATCACTGTATAACTCTTCTTGCGATGCCTGAGAGAGAGCTCGATCTGAGCTTCTTGGATCCAAAGAATCTCTCTCTAGAACATGGGAGATAGGATAGGAGAGAGAATTCCCATGAATAGTTCTTTGTGAAATCCCCTCCTCCTCTATTTATAGTGTGTTATGGGTTTACTCAAAAATACCAACCTGGCCCCCTGATATAATTCAATGCACTATTAACGACATATTATGACTACTAAGCTAAGTTATAAATATTATTATCATTTTCTTGTAATATATTAAATATATTACATGAAAATAATTGAGTTCAAAACATTAATTTTCATTCCCATAAATATTAATTGATCCTTGAATATATTTAATATTTTTCAATTAATATTTTTCATGTATTTACTTAAAACATGTAAATACATTTAATAAATACATTCAATGATCAATATTCAAAACTTTATTAATATGAGTTTATTTATTTAATTGGTGATCATTTTTCTTTGAACAAATCCCAAACCCCAGTGGTGGGGCCCACCATGTCCAAATCTCTTATTCAACTGAATAGGGCAGATTCTCAAATATGCTACTGTGTGTGACCCTCTATGCCCTTATCTCGATAGTAGTGAATATTATTCATAAACCAAGTCTAGGATCTAGAAACCCATCATGGCATCTAAAGAGATAAGGATTGTCACAACAATGACAACCAATCTATGAACATACAGTGTGTAATATAATCTTTTTTTCTATAATATCTCATAAAGAAAGACGCACTCACGTGTCATCGCTCTTTTCTTTCTTTTCTTTTTTTTGATTTAATTGGATATATTTACCCTCAACTGCTATGCCCATGGTCTTATGAAGGTACTTCCATCATTATCAACATGTCCTGAGATATAGTTCTTCCATAACCCAGAAGCGACAAATCCTTTCTTGACCATTCAACCAATGTCATTCCACCAATAAGAAACCCAACATAAACTACCTCACCACGACATTATTTCCATGGTTTTCATCTTGCATCAAAGTACTCAATCAAATTAAATACATTGTTAATTATCTCAATTCAAGAGACCATTACACATGATTGTAGATAGGAACACCCAACAACACCCAAAACATGTGGTGTTCCTATTTGCGGGTATGTCCTCATGATCTTTCTACTAGAGATCACCAAGTGAGAACTTCATAAGAAGAAGTCTCAATGCTTATGATCCCCCTACACCTTATGTCCAAATATCTACTATGTCCAATCAGTAATTTTTATCTAGATCATAGAAAATATATTTAAGATTAATTTCATAGTATCTTGAGGTTCTCATTATATCCTAGGATATGCTATAACCTTTCGATACAATAATTGATCTTTGGACATTAATATTTTAATAGTGGATGCAGAAAAGTCTAAACTATAATGGTAAGATTACATCATGTATATCTAATTGTATGCACGATATGGTAATCAAAATCACTTAATAGTTGGGTCTAGGGAACCCACTATTTCAACACCCTCAATACGATTGCTTTATTTTTACAAGACCTCATCCTACTCATCTCCAACTCCATATCTCGGATCTTCTATTTCAAAGTATTGACATCTTCAATCCATTAATTTGTGGAATATTTTAATTATTTAAAAAACTTGAATATATCAGCCATATATGAATATAATCCGTAAAAGGATTCCGCTGACTCTAACATAAGTTTCTTTACTTCATCAAACTATTCATTATCCATATGAAATTCATAATTAAACTAGCTGGACCACTTTACCATATAATTACATGATCTTTTATGATTCTGAGATTTTTTTTGAAAATCTTTCTATTCAGATTAAATCCTAATTACTTGCTCTCTTAAAACTTTTATTGATTTTGATTTCTCACTAAGACTATTCTGAATAATCTGACATCATGCTTCAAGATTTGGAAATTATTATATTTTCCCTTCTAATCACCTCAAGACATGGAAAATATAATAAAAATATTTTTGATCTATAGTTCTTATAGAGTCTGTTTTTTAGGCCCAGGTTGGGGAGGTTTAGTTCTAATGGATATAATTTCCACTTATTTTACATTCTTTTTTTCTTTATTTGAAACCTTCTCTAGAACATATGAAACTTCAATAATTTAAAAAACCTTATCTAATTTGACTTTGTCATCATATTTTTTCTTTGATTATTGATATTATTCATCTTCCTTTAAAGACGATTGTGCCTTTTTTTCTAATAATGATTCTACCTCTTGATAAATTTCATATTTTTCATCCTTATCGGTCTTGGAGTTTAAGATTGATGAGGATGAGGATGATTCCAATGATTCCTTATTAGAGTGAGTTTTCTTATTATCATACTCTTTATTTTGTTCATTATTCTAATATTATCCTAATTATACTTCAATTTCTTGTTGTTATACTTCTTTATATTCTACTTCTTCTTATTTTTATTTATTTTCTTTTCCATCCACTTCTTCATCAACTTATTTATAAAGTTCTTCTTATAACTTCTTTGTTATTCCCAAAAATCCTTTTTTTCAGCTTGAAAAAGTTCTATTTATTTTTATGGAACAATTGGAAGTAATTATTTAACAAATATTTCTTTTCCCTTATTAAGAACATAAGGAACCTTGATAGGGATAATATAGGTTTCTTCAAAACCCAAAACTACTTCTAGATTTTATTGATTGGGTTGGGATATCGAAATCACTATTTTATAGGAATTTATTTATTCTACTTTGAAAAAATTTACAAAATGTTTTTATTCTTATAATATTTTATTTTTATTCTTCCTCTATCATTCTTCCATTATTTCATATGACTTGGTATTCAAATATTTTCCTTATGTGAGGTCGATTCCGAACTATGGATCCCATGAATTTTTATAAGCTTTACATTTCATTATTTCATCAAAAACATCATCAGGAATCTTATTTTATTTATTATTATTTATTAAAGGAGAAGTGTCAACCTTTCTTTTATTTTTATATCAACTTCATATTTTCTTGAGGGTTGTGCCTCCGATACATCACCATAAAAATGTTCAAAAAAAATCATTGACTTTGAATTAAAGATGAATGTCTTCCTGGAAATCATATCATTGCTAATAAAATAAATCTTTTCCCTCATTAGATACGATGTGTTCTCTACCTTGAAATTATCCTTATATTTGATGTCTATATTACGAATGAAAGTTGGGAAAAATTTTATTGTTGATTTGATTAAAGTTGTTTTGATGTTCTACATGGTGATAAAGATAAAATTGACTAGATATGTCTTCCTTATAATAGAACGACCCTAGAAATCCCAGAGCTGGTGCGTTACTTTATTTAATTGGAATATATACAAGTTTCAAATCCCAAGGGACCTAATTGTTTACTAGTTTTTGAAATCCAAATTATATACTTAATACCCATATTACATTGGGAAATTGAAAATAAAACATGATACATAATAAATGAAATGAACAGAATTCTTGGAATATTATTCAAATATTTCATATTCATAACCCAAGTAAAGGAAACAAAATATAGGTGAGCTCAAATGACCATTAAGGGAAAGTAAAGAGGAACCAATAATAAATTTATGAGAGTAAATCAATATGGAAAGGAAAATAAATGATAACACATGCCATTCAAATAAACTAGATAAGGAATAATCAATATGGAATGGTGGGAAACTAAAAAACATTCCACTTAATAAATAAACTGATAATGAAATACATCCATAGATATATCAACTCAAAATCTCATAGATAAATAGTAAATGAGTCTGAAAGAGGGAAATGCTTAATTATTGGATTCCATGTTTCATAGGTACATGGTACCTTTAACACAAAGAACATTAACAAGATGGTTTAGAACAAAGGGTAAAACCACATCTAATTTGTCCAAATGATTCATCTCATGATACTACCGATGCATTGAGGGGATATCTATAATAGGGCCCCACTTATGTCGTACCTGTCCAAGGCATTACTCATATCAAATAATTGATTTAATTAATAAACTATTCACCTCATCAAATATCTATTTTTAAAAAAGTATATAGATTTATCAATAATTAAAATTTATAGGGTAAGTATTAACATGGTTTGTTTATGGAAATACCATTAAAATACCATTAAAAACATTATTGAGGAAAATAGTATTTAAACATTCCAAAGTGCCCCATACCACTTTGAAGAATTTTGAATCATAATTCCCTTGAAGGAATAACATCAAATGAAACTTATAATATCATAAGAATAATGATATTCATGATATAACATGTTAAATGGCAGTATATACACCATATAATAGTGAATTGATGCATACCAACAAATAAGTCTCAATGGAATGTAAATTGAGAAGAATCCCCTTACCTTGAGTATGATTTGTCACATGTGTCTTTATATTATTGAATAATAAAATTATTTTAATCAATTAATTGATTCAAAACATTTTTAAATTTATTATTAATTTTACCTAACTTGTTATAATATTCTATACAACTACTTAAACAATTATGTTTACGTTGGGCGTTTTGACCAAATTTGGTTCATTGGTCAAAAATGACTTTTGTATGTCAATTATGGTCAATGGGTAATTATATAAACATCTCAAGAATAAAAATCCTGAAATATTTATACATAAATTTTAATATTAAATTCAATCATTAAATATGGTTATGAAAAATGAACTAACATTACAATCATGGAGATGATTTGTTGTACGTACGCATGAGTGACATTCCAATTTTCTAGTGATCATTATGGAAAGAAGGTAAATACCACTATATCTTTCTAGAATGATCATTATATCATATTTACCATGTTATTTAATCATGTATACTTATATATATAATTCCTATGATATAAATGGAATCACATCCTATTGGGGAGGCGATATTCTACATGTCCACAACTGACATTATCACTTTTTACCGCGTGGAAGGGTAAGAGACAAAATGATATATTATGTTTAATGAAATTTTATTATGTCATGAATATCATATATATTTCATTTATGTTACATATTTTTAATTTAAACCATAATTTTTTACGTTACATGTATAGTGTGAAGAAATCACATCACTTTGAGGAGGTGGTAGTCCACACATACACAAATGATGTTATCGTATTTACCAAAAAATGGAAATAATAAGGGTATGTGTTATATCAAAATTATATAAGAATAAAAACACTATAAATATCACATATATGATATATAAACAATTTTTCCATCATAATTCCCACCATGAGGGGTGGTAAAGGAAAAATAAACAATCATCATTTTCATGAGGTGGTAGTTCCCTATAAACATAAATGACAGGTTCATTACCCATTAGATGGAATTTTGTGTAACTATAGGTAGAATCCTTAAATTAACAACACTTAAGTATATTGGGGATAATTATGCTATTATATAATCATATAATAAGAATATTTGATGGGTGGAGGATGAAAATAAAGAAAAGGATCTTGAGGAAGGATGCTACCTCTTTTTTGGGTAACTTCTTTTGGTTTTCACCAAAGGGATTACTTAGATGGATTTATGTCCATGTTGATGCTTCTAGGTTTAGGGGAGGGATTTTGAGGATCTATTGGGTCATATTTTGGTCGATCAATAGTGTCTTGAGAGGTGTGAGAAATTGGTAGGGGTGAGTGCCTTTTTATAGTGGATGAGAAGTGGCATTTTTATAAATTATATGAAAAGGGAATTTTAAGTTTCTAGGTCATTTTTCCTTTAATATTATGGTTTAGTTTCTTGTTAATATAATTTTTCTCTTAATTTTTATAATTAATTCTAATCATATTCACTAATATTTTTGGTCAAAAACCAAGTTTGCCTTATTAGGAATTATAAATTATGTTTATTACAAATATTTAACCCATTTTACAAATTCAAATAGCAGACATTACATAAATTAATTTAAATTTAATCTCATAGATGAGATAAAAAAGTGAGCTTTTAAAGTAAAAACATTCAAAAGTTTGCTAAGTTTTTATACCCAATTTCAAAGTGAAATAGATTCCAATGACCTAAATTGGATTAATTAATAAAAATTTGATATAATTAAATTTTATAACCAATTTAAAATATAATATAACATTATAAATAAATTAGATGAAAAAGTAGTTTTGAATTAAATTTCATTATTTTTCACTATTCA
Organism: Viscum album; assembly: GCA_963277665.1. Classification (NCBI taxonomy): domain Eukaryota; kingdom Viridiplantae; phylum Streptophyta; class Magnoliopsida; order Santalales; family Viscaceae; genus Viscum; species Viscum album. The sequence goes on along the minus strand of OY728129.1, from coordinate 1,809,975,968 downwards.
TCAAAAAATGAAACTTTTCAAAAAATACCAAAAAATCACCCTAATATAATTTTTATGTTTTACTTTTAAATATAATTTTATTTTGTCATATTAAATTAATTTTATCTTCCTTTATCTTCTTCCATTGATTCCATTTGAAGCTATGGGACTTGGGTAAATCTTTCACTTTCATGATAGTACATAAAACTATCCCATAAAATGAAGAAACTTTTTGAGACACGAGTTCCCTTCAAATAATTGGCTTAAGTCCTTCAAAGAAATGATCAATCTTGCATTCCATGTTGTGTTTGAAATCCATAACATACCTTGATAACTTGGTAAAGGTATCTTCATACTCCAAAACACTTTCATTCTATTTTTTCTTAAACAAAGTAAATTTCTCTTCATCCCAATTTGTTTCTCATGAGGGAAGTATTTATTGAAAAAATTCTCTTTAAAAGTTCTTCATTGTGCAAGTTCTATTTCTTCTTCATCCATAGTATTCTAGATCAACGACCACCATTTATCTACATCACTATTGAGACAGTACACTGTAAGTGAAACCTTTTCATTTTCACTACATCCCAAGGATGAAAATATCTTCTCCAAATACTAAATCCATTGCTTATCCTCCACTGGGATAATAGTACCACTAAATGATGGGGGACTATGTAGCATAAAGAGGTCAAACATCAGAGAATATCATTGTGTAATAGGTTTCTCTATCCATGAATGGTTATGTGTCATAACCTGATTAAGAATCTCTAATATTTCCATAACATTCTTTGTTCTAATACTAGCAGTACTGGTTTCCTCTGTAGGTAAATCTCTACATTTTCCATGAGTATTGATCCCATTCATCCTTCTCGGTGCCATTTCTAAAGAATGACATATACCATGTTAGATCATAACATTATGTAACATAATCTATAATCCCAAAACTCATGAAACACTAATCATAAATTGAAAATCTTTTCCCTAACTAATATCATAATAATAAACACGGTTTCATTGGGGATGTCTTTACTTTCAAATCATTCATAATGGTTTGTAAAGAAAATGTGAATTATCTTAAGCATATCCCCTTGGAGTGTCAAAATAAGTGCAAAATAAGGCATGTTGTCATGTACCAAGTTATATGGATTCATGCCAGATGCACCATGTCGAAATTTTCACCCCTAAGTGAAACACCCAAAGATTTTGTGAAATATTTTTTTTCAAATTAATTTAATCTCTTTGATATTTTTCGTTTCACGCAACATTGAAAATATTTATTTTATATATATTAAAGCCCTAAGTTTGGATTCCATTATATGAAATGAAAATTTAATAGTGCACTACATAGAATATAATGGTTATATTCCTCAATACATAACATTGAGGTAAGCTTACATTTCACACAAGATAGAATTTCATTGATGGATTGCGTAACATAGAAGACTGAGTGTTACCGAATAATAATATATTATTTTAAAAATATAATAATATATAACCTTGTCATTAAATTAGATTTTCTGAATATTATTAACTAAATTATGTAAATATATAGTTTTCACAAAAATTGAAATGAATTAATTAGTTTCAAATTATTTATAAATGAGTATAAGAACCAATTGAAAATAAAAGGAGTATTTTTATAGAAAGATATTAATAGGCTCACAAAGATGTTTTAAACCCAATAAATTAAATTAATTACAATTAGTATGTAATTTTAAGGTAACATATATTTTATACATCCAATGAAATATTTTTATATTCATCCAATATATTTTATTATCATAAGATAAGAATAAAACAAATTTAACATATAAAATATAATATTTTTATTAAGGCAATTTTACCGCCTTTTAATAGAGAACTTGTTTTAAATACAATTTTTGGTTATTTTATAGATTTAATATGTAAAAATAAACTTTATATTTTAAATATAATAATGAAAATTAGGTTACGGTTAATTTGTGGTATTTTTCTATGATGTTTTTTTAATGAATAGTGAAAAATACTGTATTTTAGTTCAACACTATTTTTTATCTAATTTATTTATAAGGTTAAATTTAATTTTAAATTGGTTTTAAAGTTTAATTATATAATATTTTTATTAATTAATATAATTTAGGTCATTAGAAAAAAACATTGAAATCAAATATAAAAAATTAGCAAACTTTTGATCATTTTTACTTTAAAAACCCGCATTCTTGACCAGACTGCAGGATTAAATTTAAATTAATTTCCAACACTTATGTGATTTTAATTTTTAAAAATGGATTCCATATTTTTAATTACCATAATTTATAATTTATAATAAGGTTAAATTATTTTTTTACAAAAAATATTAGTGAAAGTAATTAAAATTAATTAGAATAATTAAGGCTAAATTAAGCTTAATAAGGGACTAAACAATATCCTTAAGGCCTAAAATGACCTATACACTTGTCTAAAATCCATTGGATGGCCATATTTCTACACTATATCCCCTTGGATCTAATTTTGACCTTTATTTATCCACTTGTAACAAAAAAACGTGGGTGTGGTTTCCCTTTTCCAAAATATTACAAGTGTGAGACTCCTCCTCCATTATAAAAGGCATCCTCTCCTCCCAATTCCTCACACCTCTCAAGGCACTTTGTATTAAACAAAATCTACCCAAATATATTTCCAACATAACCTACTTACTCCTCAAATCTTACCTTGGAAAAAAATCCTTCCAAGGAATCCCTTTGGTGCTAACCAAAGGAGTTACCCGATTAAAAGGAGGTTTGAACAAGTATGACGAGAGTCAAGACCCAAGGTTAATGAATTTCATCTCACTCCTTATTTCCATGAGATACATTCCTTATTCACCTCTCACTTTTTTGTTTTGTGTATATACTACCCATTTATTTATTCTATGCCTCATATAATTAAATATATGGGTATTTACATAACCATTTTATGATCTTTCTATCATAGGGTTTAAGTTTCAAAAGTTATCCAATCGATAATGTAATTTTTGTCTCAATTTTCCTTATTTGAGCCACATTCCATGTTATGATCCTATATTTTTATATGAGTTTTATATAATTACTTTGGAATGTTATATCATCAATCTCCTTTCATGATATTTTAAGCCTCATGTAATTTAATTTTCTTACATGGGGAGTATTGTTCAAAGTTACCAAGTTATAAGAGTTTATTGAAATAATATCATCAATTTTTGATATTTTTTATGATTATGATTTCTTTGATGAAATATTACAATCCATATCTCAATAAAAGTCCTGAATTTTATTCCCCTATGGTTATTCATGACATATTCATGTTTTGGTACTATTTTCCCACTCTTTGGTACATAATATAGTTAAGAAAGTGTTTTTAATAAAGTCTGATATTACCTCTCTCTTTTGTCAGAAATCTGTGTTCATTCAAAACCATGTATTTTAAAATGTTTCCAAAAATATTCTATTATTATCCTATGATATTTAAAAGACATTTTTACCAATGTTTTACATTTTTAAACAAAGGGTTTTTAATAAGTAATCTTCTTATTGTTTTCTAGTTGAGGCACCTTTCTAAACTTTTTACGATGTAATTGGAATGTTTGGCATGTTTGGGTTTATCTACCATCATGACTGACATTCCCTTTAATATCACTTTTAAATATTAAAAAGTTATTTTATTTTTTAAAAATAATTTTTTTCCTAATATTCTAGAAATTCATTGTTTAAAATTATTTTCAAATAAAAAGGTTTTCAAAACATTTTCAAGTTATTTTATAAATTTTTATGGTGAATGGTTTTAAAAATATTTTCAAAATTATTTTATAAGTTTTCTTGTAAAATGGTTTTCAAAATATTTTCAATATTTCTTGATAAGTTTTATTCTTATGAAATTTTTTTTCAAAAGGTTTTATGTTTTTTAAAAATCCATTTTCAAATAATAATGGATAGTTTCCTCAAGAAATGTTTTTAAGGATATTTCAAAATTATTTTCCATCTAAAATGACATCTGTTGATGTTACTCATTCATTTATTGGAAATTATCTAAAGGTTCCATTTATATTGTTTCTCTGAATGGTTTTTTCTTGATGTGATGGTATTTATAAAACTTTTTTCTCTTTAATGGGTTATATGTTTATGAAAAACATTTTTATTTCGTGGGTTATTCTTTTGATGAAATGATTTTGAAATTTGTATTTTTTTTCCATAGGTTATGATATGATTACATGTTTATGGTACCCATTTAATTTCATGGGTTATGATATAATTGTTTATGATTTTGTGTCACAAGTATGTATGATTTCATTATGATATGGGTGGGACCTATATCTCCCTCCAATGCATTATTTAAGAATTTATATCTCATGAGATATACTAAGATGGTCTTGGGAGTGAACCTTGACTACTAAGATGGATATGGGAGTGAACCATGACTAAAAATATGGTATGAGAAGTGAATCCATTCTTCTAAGATTTCCATGGGAGTGAACCATGACTACCAAGATGGTATGGAGAGTGAAACCATACTACTAATATGGTCTTGGTAGTAATGCTTTGGATACGATGGAAATCATATTATATGCTTATTTGTTTTCTATAATTATATATTTAATTCCTATGTTTTGCTTTCATGGATTATGTTCTTTATTTTCTTATGATTCATTTCATATTAACTATGAGTATGTATACCATGATTCATATTTATGATATTTTATATCCAGAGTATGATCTTAAAATGGTTTGATCACATTTTCATACTCCTATTCTCATGTTTATGCTTACATGTGTCCCTTGTTTACCCCTACTAAGCATCTGATCTCACCCATATTTATGTTTCTTTCTCCCTGTTATGAAGATATGTATTAATTATGATGTGTCTAAGAAGTGTTATGGTCAAGAAGAACCTGGTGTGAGCTAATGTCGCAAACTTATATACCACTATTCATGTTTCCATGTTTCAAAAGGCACTAAAATAATAAGGTCTTTGGGAATCTATTTGTGTAATGTTTAAAGTATTCCACAATTGTTATGTAATGATAATGTATGTCAAGATTGGGTCATTATAATTAGTACTTATATGATATAACCACACCCGCATATAGTATCCAGACAGACACTACTACAAAATATGCCTTTACTAGTGCTAGAATTGGGCATTATCAGTGCTAGAAAAGAACTGAATACACGAGAGAGGTTAAAATAACTGATCTTTTATCAGTTCTTATAAAATTAATAATAAAGTATTAATTTTATCATCACTTATAGAAGAACTGATAAGGTAAATTTTATCAGATCTCATAGAAGTGATGGTAAAGTAGATATTTATCAGTGCTTTTAAAATCACCGATAAAGAGCCATATTATAGTGTGTTGTAACAAAACTTTACAGAACCACTACAATGTGCTGTAATAGCATACCACAGTACCAGAAACACACCAGATATCAACAAAAAATTCCCAATACATGATATAAATGAACTGAAATTTACAACACAAACACAAGAAAAACACTATATTACATACATTTCAAACATTGGATTATACAGTTATATAAATACAAATTATTACATACATTAAAAAATAATAATGTTACTTTGCCTTTAAATCCTGACCCAACTCTTTCCATTTCCAAAAAAACACCACTGAATGAGAAAAACAATGCACCTAATAAGAAAATAATTCTCGTTTTAGTAATAATATAAAGAAATAAATTAACAGAAAGTGTTAATTTTACTAAAATTGATGTCAATTTTAAATAAAAAGACACACTTTGAGTTATACCGGTCGCACCATGCATCCGTTTGAGGTTAATATGACTTCTAAATGTCCCAAATGACTTATGGATCATTTGACTAAAGTATCAAAATAATCCGAATGTGTTTGCTCAGTTTTGAGAACGTCAATTGTCTTTTTTAATAAAATGTCATTTTATACTAGAAACACATACTTTTGAGTAATTATGATCACAGAGTGTATCATTTTTAAATGAAAAATATTTCTATAAGTCACAAATTAATTATGAATAGTTTTCCTAAATTATCAAGAAAATATGAGCATGTTTGATTAATTTTCAATGAGTGACACTTTTTGAACTAAAATATTGATTTTAAACTGATAATAGAAACTTTGAGTCATACTTGGCACATAATGTATCAAATTTAGGTGAGTTTGATTAATTCACATCAAAAATGACTTATGGATCATTATCATAAAGTATCAAAACAATCTGAATGTGTTTTCTTAGTTTTGAGTAGGATGGTTTTCCATTTTACTAAAATTGATGACAATTTTAATTAAAAAGACACACATTGAGTCATACCAGTAACACCATGCATCAGATTAAAGTAAGTATAATTCATAAACATCTCAAATGACTTATCGATCATTTTCATAAAGTATCAAAACAATCTAAATGTGTTTACTCAGTTTTGAGTATGTCAGTTGCCTTTTTTACTAAAATATCATTTTAAACTAGAAACCCAAACTTTTGACTCATTCCGATCACATCATGTATCAGTTTGACATAAAAAAATCATAAACACCATAAATTACTTATTACTTATTTTACTAAATTATAAATAAAATATAAGTTCATTTGATTTGTTTTCCGTGAGTGACACCTTTTGAACTAAAATATTGATTTTAAACTAATAACGGACACTTTGAGTCATACCAGGGACATTGTGTATCAAATTGAGGTGTTGATTATTCGTACACATCACAAATTAAAGATATATAATCAAAAATTATTATATAACTTATTATAAACCCCAATAAAATAGATTATCATAGAGAAATTACCAACTCTTGGTTGAGATAGGCAGAAACATCCTAGTAGAATATAACATCTCAAAGATTTAGCAGAGAGAGGTTGTATGTATAGCTGTGTATTTAAAAAATAAGATTTTATAGAGATAAAACTATAATATGACCATTTATGAGTCATGTTATAAAAATAATACAAATAAGAAATACTTCATTGTGTTTGTTAGTCTTTTTCTTATAAATATTAAAAATAAAAATATCGGAAAGTTTGACGAAAAGTTAAAGGTATATTTTTTGGATATATATCTAATGGAAAAGGATACATATTCTATAAAAAGTTTATGAAAAAGTGTTTTATTATTGTGATGTTAAAATAATTTATAATAATCTAAACATTAATATATTCTAATGAATCAGATTTTGAAGAATTTGATGATGACTATGATTAGATTTATGAGAAAGTTAATAAAGTACAAAAATGAGGCACATATAGTTGATTCAAATTCTGATCATACTATTGAATAATAAGAGTCTAATAATGTTAAAAAGTAGAAGTAGTATAAGATATAAATGAATGTGTAAGTAGAGAAAACATTTTGAGATCATAATTATCTAGTATAAACTAGAGGAAATTTTAGGATAAGAAACAAATAAATCTTATTTCTCAAATTGAACCCCAATTAGGGATGGTATATTTCCTGAATTAAGTGTATATTGGAGCTTTATATGGGGAGATGGATTAGAAAAAAGATAATTCCACTTGGTATCTTGTTCTCAGACCAAGATAAAAAAATATAATTGAGACCAAGTGGGTGTTTATAAATAAACTAAATAAAAAAATGAGAAGTTAAAAGGAATAAGTCCATACTTATTTCCAAGGGTTATTCATAAGTTAAAAGAGTATATTTTGAATATAACTCACCCATTGTAATAATAGAGTCCATTATAATTTTCCTAATAGTTTCTATTTGGAGGATATACAAAATATATCAAATGGATGTTAAATATTCCTTATTGAATAGTGAGATAGAGGGAGAAGTTTATATTTAGTAGTATGAATGGGTTTTCCTTGAAAATGATGGAATAATAGTGTGAAAACTTAAAAAGGCTCTCTATGAGATAATAAAATCCCTAAGATCTTAATATTACATTCTTGATGGTTGTTTAATTAGAATGATATTATAAATGGGAAAAGTGGAAAATGAATTGATTATCAAGAATAATTAAGGTAAGTACTCGGATTATAATTGTATATATTTATTGAATTATCTATATAGGTGATTAATATAGTGCTTATAAATATTTTTTTTGAGAAAATAAAGAATATTTTCAGATTTCTACACAGGGAGAGATGAGTTTTTTTCTTATATTTCTAGTGTTTATTAATGAAGGATTTATTTTTATATCCCAATAAAAGTATGTAATATAATTGTTAAATAAATTTGGTATGGAATACTCCAAACTAGTATCTACACTTATCAAATATAAAATGAAATTTCCCAATGATTCTTAAGGATAAAGTTTGAATCAAAGGTAGTATGGAAGTTTGATTGTATTCTTACTGTATCTTACTACATCTAGACAGGAAATTTTATATGATGTAAGATTGTGTTTCAGATATTAGAATAAACCAAAAAAATTACATTTAGAAGATTCCAATAGTTTACTTAAATATATCAATGGGAATTTTATTTATATATTTCTATATAGAAAAATAGAAGAGCTAAATTTTTCTAGATTCACTGATGAAAACTGGGTAAGTGATTATGATGATAATAATTCTATTTCCTAAGGATTATTTATATTGGTATGAATCTGTGTGATTTGGAATTGTATGAAAAATAACTCAGCGACACTTAGTACCATACAATGTGAATATATTGTTGTAACCAGTTCTTATAGAAAGATGATTTGGATTAATGAGTATCTTGAGTATTTGAGGGTGAAGATTGAAATAAATCTAGAAATTTCATGTAATAATAAAAGTGGCACTGATCCTTCTAAAAATCCAGTGCAACACTCCATATCAAATAAAATAGATATCAGGTTTCACTTCATCAAAGAGAAGGTATCCAATAGTGATATAAATCTAGAGTTTATTACTACTTGAGTCCATATTATAGATATATTAACTATGGATATATCCAAGGAAAAGTTTTATACAATGAGGTTAAACATGAATTTATATCCTTTACCTCTCACTTAATATGAATCGAGATACCCCAACTATGCTTTGGATGTATTTTTAATGGGGGAGAAGAGGCACAACTTTGTATCTTATATTTTATCAATATATTGTTTTGTTTATCATCAAAATTAGGAGAAAAAAACTAAAGTGTTGAATGTATTAATTGATGTGGAATGCCATGTTCCCCTCCCTCAAAATATTCCCCTCATGAGCCAAAAATTAAGGAAGATAGATAATGACTCCTAATTCCCACCTCCAATAGGCCCGAGGTTGGTGATTAACATTGAGGGAATAATGAAAGTTACACATATGGGAGGAATTATGTTCAATATAAATAATGTAAGACTGATAGTTAGGAAACCAACCACCAAAAAACTCCATAACATAAAGAAAAGGGAAAATCCAAAATATCCCACAATGCATGTAATGTTATATGAATAAAACAATCTCCAAATAAGTACTAAAATATAATCATGTGGTAGTAACCCAAAAACTCAAAGATCCAAGCTAGAAATATCTAGCTTGACCTCTATCTCTATCCTGATAACCTATGAATTATTTTGTGTGTGTGTGTGTTGAGGTGATCATAACTTTTATACACAATAGGATTATACCCATGGATTCTCAAGAATGCATGAGAAGAGTATACTAATTCCCCAGTGAAAAAACAATCGAAACACTAAGTACTTATCTGGTCAAATCATTACCACCCTCACCTAAGGATCACTCACCAAATGACACATCCAATTCTAGTAAAATAAGAAGAACCATATTGAAAAAGTGTACCCACCATCACATCCCCAATAATTTTCCACAATAAAAATACAATATTGTACATCCTGGTTCTCCCATATCTTCTATATCCATCAGCCTCATACTATCAAAAGATTTGTAATAACAGGAAATCCAAAACACTCAACCTATGACACAACCATCACATCCTCATCATCCTATAACCACTTCCATAAACCAAAATAGTAGGGAATCATGAACATAAAGGACATCAACCTCATTCCCTCATCCTACCATGCATGACCCCACCATGAACTACATCATCCTCTCATCAATAACAACCTCTGATGTATTATATATAAAATCCATAATAACATATTCATAATAAACATTATTTGAATAGAGAGTAGGGATGAGGGGGTAGATAGCCATCTATCCTCACCAACTTGGATGTTTGGAGAAAACACTTAAAATCCAAAACCTTAGGGAATTGGTGAAAGCACATGACTCAGGTGGGGAGTGTATAGAAATCACAGGGAAAATGAAATATATGATAGTTATACACAATACCAACCTATGGTTCCATATAATAAAAAAAAAAAGAAACTACTATAACCTTTACATCACTATGATCACATGCCAACCTCAATTCCATAACACTATCCACGCATCCAATCCCACTTTCCATGAACACAAACACACATCAATTTCATATCTCCCATTTCACCAGATTAATTACTAACCTCTTATGTATTATTTTACCATATTGGCATAATTAATTAACAAATCCATATTAACTCATTCATCATTCATTTATTTACATCCCCAAACCATTTATTCCTACCCAATTTCATGTAATTAGAACTTACCACTTCTCAAGCATTACATAACTACCATGAAACTAACAATCCAACACACAATTCCATCAACCATTCCCACACCAACTCTACACTCTCTCTTCATATATTATCACCACAACCCCAATCAACACAACATCATGTATTTCCCATCCCATGCCAACTACAACCCAACCATCTCACCATAACAATCACACATCACAACCATCTCAAATTATCCCACATTTCATATCATGCAAACCAATGACTGTTTCATTTCCCAACACATTCCGCCTTGAACACAGTTACCACTATCACTAATAAAATTCCCCCAAGGAATACAGGCATCATGAAAAACAATGCAACAAGAACATAAACACATAGAAAAAATTCCATCTTTCACAGCACCAAATTTCATATTAAAATAGGATTTTATCAGTTTACTTCATTATTTAGTATGGGTATTCTCACAAAATTCTATATTTACAAGGAAAACTAATTGATTGTCCATTTATATAAGTTCTTAAGCTTTTATTTGGGGTGAGATGAAAAAAACAACACAATAAGGCTTTCACAACCATAATAACAAGAAAACAAACACCCCCCCACAACACCCATGATTTTCAAAAACATTAGCAAGAATGTATAATTCTATTAAGAATATCATCAAAAGTAATAAATATAGGTTAGTACTCCCATTCACATTCAATTTTAGATTTATTTAATTCATTATATTGTCATGTCAACCCATAATATCTACCAAAAGGAATAAAAAATCATGTAATTCACATTGATTCACATTAAATAAAGAGAGAACAAGGATCCCTTACTTCGATTGTTTTATCAAAGAGAACCACACTCACATCGGAAGAATTTCGGGATCAAAATCCACCAATCATGGAGGGAAAAAACCACAACCTACCCACAATAAGACACACAAAACCACACTTATAACTCATCCTAAAATAGAGGGTATAGACATAAAGAATATCTATATAGAAAGGGGATAATTAAATAATGGGTAGAATAAGGTACCTTGATTCAATATAAGTTGATTTTATATGATCCAAGATGTTGAAATACTAAGAAGAGATGGTCAAAGGGTTTCATGGGGGTTTAGATTCATCCAATTCTCAATAGAGAAGGATGGGAATCTGGGTGATAGAGTTCAACCCCTCTATTTATATAGGAATCTCAAATATCCTTGCCATGATGTGGAGACTGACCACTACATTGTGGTATCCCATTTGTAAAGGAGATATAAACCTCCCACAGTCAATTCCCCTCTTTTCTCTTGTATTTTTTAATAACTTCTTTGAATGTCACTATAGCCTCATCCATGACATGGTGTGTGTTGTATTGGCTCCTTAAACACCTTCTATGACCAGCCATTATGGTATTGTATAAAAGTCTTTTCTATTTTATCCTCACTAAACCGAGGACCAGGGAATAGTGAGCTCTGTCTCCCTATTTTACAAAGGTGCTCCCTTGAAACACCACACCTAGTTCCATGCCATTCACTAGGTGTTTCAATGATACCGATGTAACACCGTACAACCACACAAGCACTATGCCAAAAACCATAACTAACCGGCCAATTTCACTCTCCCCGGTGCATCCTTGCACCACGCGACTAACACCAAGCCAACCACTATAGTGTGGTGGCCCATTGGAAGTCCATAACACTTAAAAATCCCCTAGAACACCCACAACATCCTTCCCATCACCACCAATCCTAGGAAAAACATAATCGGGGTTTTAAAAATCTCTTCTGTCACATCAAATACCTCTCAAATTATTTTATTTCCCAAGAATAAAAACAATACCTAGAATGATATATGTTGAAGAAAAATGTTCGAATAAACATCACATGAGATAGAACTCTAGGATCTCATTATAGAAAAAATCAAACCGTTAACTAATAAAAAATAGTAAGAAGGAAATGGAACATTTCATAAACCAACCATATACTAAGCATTACATAACCCATTGTAAATAAAACATGTACAAAACTAAAAACAACTTAGTGTACTGATCACAAATTGTAATCTCACATTCCTAGGTACTCTCCTACAGGTTTTCATACCTCCAAAACACGTGAACTAATGGGATAACATGCACACACATCACTTTTTCTCAATGTTCCTAGACCTGAATTGGTCGTTCTATGAATATTGAATTACCCTCGATATCCTAATCTCCCCAGTCAATGGAATGAGAGTCATTATGATGATACCAATGGAGATGAGATACTTGGAATACATCTTATATATGGTCCATTTATGGGGGAAGCATAAATTTAAAATAGATAACACCAATGTGCTCTAACAACATGAAAAGTATAATAAACTAGGTTGAAAACTTGCTCCCCTGACCAAAAATTCATTGACCACAAGGACGGGAAACCTTCACGAACACATGGTGTCTTTTACAAACCATCTTAGGTAAACCCTAAAACAATCACCCCAGACGTCGTGTAATATGATCCAAGAGGCATTCCTGATCCTCCTGGGATAGGGACAAGCACAAAGGGCATCAACGAAGAATTATGGGAATGATTTCACCTAAATAAAATAAAATTAAGTAGAAAAAATAAAAAATAGTAGCCCAAACTAAATACAATAACCAAACTTAACATCTATGAAAAACAAGAGATATAACCAAAAAGAAAAGGAAAAAATAAAACCTGACAAATAGTAAAACTCATTGTGACCCTGAGAGTCACTCTTCAATCCCAAAACCCAACATTTCCCCCAATGATCAACCCTAAGATCGAATCTACACCAAAAGATAAAAACTACAAGAGGTATGGGAGTGAGTATTAAAACATAGTAGGTGTGCCCAAAAAAATCTATTTCAAATTATTCTATTTTAAACAAAAGAACATCAATATCATATTTTAAAATACAATATATAAATGTAAGTATTTCTCACATTTTCACTTTAAAATAAGACACAGTCCATTTCCCTTCTCATATAAACCATATTCTTTTCAAATATGGTAGCTTTATCATTTTAAATAAATAGAGGAAGAGAGGAATGGATAAAAATTTTATTTAAAAAGGAAAATAAGGTATAAATCGTTTTTAAAACATTTCCATAAAAAATATCAAAACTCGTTAACACTTTTTAACAGAGATTTTCATCATACAAAAAAGTGTAAGAAATGATCACATAAAATGGGAAATAGAATATAGCATACATGTGTAACCAACCAACATGAAACCTAATTTATCCACCATAGAAAAACTGGTGCCAAGGTAACATGGGAGTACTGAGGAGCTCAGTGGATAATATTGAACATAATAACACCTAACTAACCCTATATAAATAACTCACCTAGTGAATCAATTCACCCATATGTTCGGTCTTACCCTACCTGGACTAACTGAGGAGAACAATCTGAGGGCGGAGAAAGTCTATTCTAAGGGCCACTAGCTAGAGCATAATCCTAATCTAGTTCAGTAACCATTCATGGAAAATCCAATAGATGTTAAAGGTTCACAAGCCAATACTAAATAGGGGGTGTATAAAAAACAACCAAACAACCAACCATGTATATATATATATTTATATATCACTAGCACACACACAAGAAAAAACACATTAGTCACCCCAAGGATCGATCTCTTGCCTTTCGACCATTGTTTCACAAGGGGGTCCCAAACCAAGTACCTATCACACATTTCATAAAAACCAAGTATGGATGATCATCCAAGGAGTGTTTTCAATTTTGGACCAACTCACAAAAATTACAAATGGGCCTCAAGTAATATTTGAGTAATAAACTAATTTCAAAGAACCAAACCTACCCTTTTTAAGATGAAGAAGACACACCATTTATAATTACAAAACATTTTATATGTCCATTTAAAAAACCAAAACACAATTGAAAATATAAAACCATGCCTTAGATATCACACATCACTTAAAAATCCAATTGGGAAATTTATCAAAGACTTGGTGTGTGATACTTAACAAAAAAAAGTCTATACACTTTAAAATAATAATGAAACCACCCAATTTCACATCAAAAATTTATTATAAAAATAAAAATTCACTAATTAATATCCAAAGAAAGTGAAAAAATAAATAAATAAATATATTCTTATATTTTAAGGGTAAATTCAAAGAGAACCTACCTCAAAATCACAACACTTCAACAACGAAAACCCAAAACAACTCCACAAGGGTTTCAAAAAGAAATAACATCCACAAGGAAACCTAGGATTAAAAATCCCTAATTTTCTATAAGGTAAAAAATAAAACTAGACCCACAATTCCAAGGGAGAAGATGAACTCAAAATAAAATGGAATAATAATAAATAAGAATAAGAAAATAGGTGATTACCTTGAAGATCCACCCCCAAAACATGAAGAAATCACTTGGATCCACCCTTAGAGGAGGAGGGGAGGCCTGATAAGGAAGGGAGGCGGCTCCATGGTGATTAAAAATATAACAGAGGGGAGGATATAGCAGTTTGGGTTAAAATTTGAAGAGGGTAGAAATGTTAATTCACTTTTTAAGACACCTGGGAACCACGCATGGTCAGATCGTACAATTTTCAAAATCATGCGCCGAACTTATGCCCCTCACTAGAAACACTGGGAACCCACATGGTTTGGTTGCATGGTTTGGTAAACCATGTGACATGGATCTATCAAAAATTACAGAAACTATGTGCACAACTTCCACACAGTTTGTCTATCCATGCTGAAGTCATGCACCCATGACCAAAGACACCCATGGATTTACATAGTTTCTCCTAGGAACCACACAGTTTATACCAAACCGTGCATATCCCATGCGAATCAAATTGTGAAAGTTCAAAATGAACTAAAAAGAGACACAACCTCAGGAGGCCACATGATTTACCGTTAACCCTGAAATAGAGGGACAACAGTCTGAAACGAAAAATTTAAATATGTAACACCTGAAACTTGAGAGAGAAACAAAGAAAAAAAAGATAATATGAAGTAAAAGAAGAAAATAAAAACTAAGGTGTGAAACTATTCCCCACTATAATGATTTATAACCCCAGAAATCCTCAAAATCTCCAATTGATCAAAGAAAAGACGAGGTCCAGACACTCAAATCACCCAACTACTCATGCCATGAACACCTCAACCACCACCAAAACAGAACTCATAACTATTCTCCAAAATGATTCATCAAATCAACTAATTACTGAAGCAAAAATGAATAATCCCAAACCATAAGATGAATCCCATACCATAACCAAAACCACTAGGCCTACTCTATGGTCCAATTGCCTACCAAGGGGAAGAAAACTCAAACTAGATGACCATAAAAGAAAGGGGAAACCTACTAACAACTCCCAAAAGGAAAACAAAGAGAGAGTGAGATGAAAAAAGGTATCACCTCCATCAACATGGGAGGACATGGTGGACTCCTCACCATTTTAGAGTTCTAGATGAGTACTCAAGAAAAAATTCCCATCAACACTGATCTTCATACCAAAACAACTGCACACATACCCTAGAAATAAACCATTGAAAAGGATACTTCATGAGACTTTATTCACTTCAGAAAGGTGCTTCGGCCAAACCAGGGATTCAGAAGATACACACACATCATCCTTTTTCAGACCAAATAAGAAGAATTTTAAATAAGACACAAAACATGACACACATCCACTCAAAACATTAAAATTCAAATTTTCCAAAAAAACACACTTTGATTAAAAAGTGGTTGCTAAAAATATTCACAACAACCATTATAAATAAAGAACCCTAATAACAAAATAAACCTTATACTGGGCTTTGACTAACATTATACTCCTACAAACAGGATGGGGTGTCTTCTCCGGGAGAGGATCTGGTTCCACATCACTTCACATAAACACCTTGATAGAATCATTAAAAGTGACCTAGGAATTTAATTATATGGAAGGTATTTGGAGTATTTGGACATGATGACTTCTTGTAACTCGACTTGCAATGTTGATGACACACCAACGTCTTAATTCCATAAGAAGCTAACAAAATATCTTAAGGCCTCTTGATTCCATGACCAGCACTACCAGCTTAAATATGCTTTCTGATCTCTTTATTGGTATTCCCTTCATAGCTTCAATATAGTGAAGAAGGATTGGATTTCTCGAGAATCCATTCCCATATAGATTTAACCTTAATAGCTTCCCTCACCACATTGCTAAAGTAGGTTAGACCAGACTCTAAAACCTTCAATTTCAGATTAGGATGAATACCATTTTTAAAATCTTAAGCATTTATGGAATCATCCTCATCCCACTTTGAAAGATAACACTAGTAGAAATAGGAGATTAAACATTGTTTTTTTAGTTTTTGAAATCTTTTTTAACCGAAACTTATAAAGGCAATGTTAAAAATAACCTTTCAGCATCGATTTTATGAAACCGACACTGATACCCAGCCAAGAATGATTTCAAGCATTATTTTTAATTAAATCCAACGCTGAAAATAAAATATTATTATTCTTTAACATTAGTTTTAATGACAACTGATGCCAAAGTACAATTTTCGGCATCAGTTATATTATATAACTGATATTGAATCGGCACCAAATTTTTTTCCGAAGGGTATTCGACATCAATTTTATGAGATAATCGATGTAGAAATTTAAATATATTTTTTCAGCATTGGTGTATATATAAACTGATGCTAAAAAACGTTTAAATGCCAGTTATCAAACGAACCTATGTTTAAACATATAATTTTTATTAAAAAACTAAATTAATTCAAGAAAACCTCAGAATCTAAAACCTATAATAAAACAAAGTAGATGGATATACAGTACAAAAATGACTAGAAATCATATTTTCCTATCTAAATCAATACATTAAAATGTGACGAACCATACAAACTAAGTCAAAAGGCTAACCCTAAAAATGAAAAAATATAATTCCAAATCTCTATGTGACCATCATCCATTGCCATCCCAACCCACTATAAAGGCAACATTAAGCAAGAAAAACCAACAAGATCAGGAAGACCTTCCCTTTACTTGTATCCTACAAAACCAAATCTATATATGAACAGAGGCATATATAGGGTGTAGGGAAAATATCTATTAGGATACCAAAATGAATCTATATAGTGGAAAATTCCATAAAACCATTAGTTATAACTTTATAACAAAACAAGATTCATAATTCTATTTCATTTGAAAATATATTTTCACAAAACATCCTTTTACTTCTTTTAAAACATTCCACATTCAAATAATCCTAGAATATGACAATTTACATAAGAGATAAATAGAGAGAAATGATAAAAAACATCCATTTTAAACCCATATGGTAAACATGTGATCAACCAAACATTAAACATTATCATTACGTATTAAACCAAGAACAAGTTGGGATATAGCCTATGAGAATACATACTAGGACACATGAATGTACACTAAGCTGACGTAACATGATTCCTAATAATAATGAGTTCTGCAACAGTCTATTGGTATTAAGCCTATCTATAATCTTCCACATCTTAATGGATACCAAACCCCCAGTGGTTCCACACATATTATAGATTTCATATGTCCATAACCTGAGACACCCAAGAATTCAAAGGAATGATTCTTCCAATATAAAACAAAACATCAAAAGATAAATAAATATTGCTGGTGTGTGAAATATTACATAAAAAAAGAAAATTATGACAAATTTCATGTTAAAAATGTCTCTTTAATTTTCAACCAAATCAATAGGTTTCCATCATCCTCGTGAATTTTAAAATAATTTTCTATTTAAATCCATATTTCTGAAGAGTAAATATCAAATAATAACATGAAATCAAATTAAAGTTTAACCCATAATTTTTCTAAAAATTTATAAAAACAACCATAAATTAACAATTTAATTAGAAGAACATTATCTATATAATTATATTTTAAACTATAATAAAAAATCACATACCTGTTAATTTATAAAACAATCATTCACGAACATTGATGCATCATGTTAAGATCATTAGGATCACACACCTATTATAACAATAGAATTAGTTTTTAACACTTTATTATGAAAATTTAAGATTAATCATAAACATTAAAAGAAAAATACCTGATAATTTAATTCACAACAAAACAAATAAAATAGTTCGCAAAAAAAGATCGAAGATGGGTCATCTCATCATTTGTATATGTATCAGCATAATTAAACATCTAAAATAAAATTTAAATTAAAATATAGAATACTATGACATAAAATATTAAATAATTAATATAACTAACCTCATTAAATTTTTTCAAAACCCTAGTTGTGATTATCTCATACATTAATTTTAAAACATAAAAACCACATTCCACGCTTCCTCTTTGACGATGACACTGAGGTTATAAAACATTAACATGATGTTAAAAACCAATATATATATATATATATATATATATCAAAAATCAAAATATTATGAAATATTAAAATATTTACTATTACATTCACATATTTTATTGATTTTTCTACTTTTTCTTCAACTCGTTTTTGTTAAACTATTTCCATAAGCTGCATTTTCATTTATATTAACTAATAAAACATGGTAAATTATAAAAATTACTTGTAATGAACTTATAAAAAGGAAGAAAACTTACTTGTTTCACAAGGTGCTAAAATCATTACGAACATTACCCAATAAAGTAGAAAACTAGTATAGAGTGCATTCCTTTTGTCATTATACACCAAAAATCCAATGATCTCTATAATATAAAATGTTAGCGATTAATGACATTATAATAAATATTAGTTCATAATTATATTAATGCTCTTACCCATCGAGGAATGGAAAAAACCAATATCTAATCTTTGTCTTTGATAATCTCTTGGATATATATTTAATTCTATCAAGATGTTCTGTATATTTCACATCTATTGAAATGAATTCTAGATCCATAAGACCATAAACATCAGTGGTCTCAATTTGTCTCAAAAACATGTGTAGATACCTAATTAAATCAATGATATAGTTTTTTGCTTAAAATCATCTTTAATTACACAATTAAAAACTTAAACTTAAATTTACTTACATGGGAAACAACTAAAACACATTCACATTGATCTCTCCAAACTGAATCAGATCATTGATATCTTTTTTGAATATTCTCAACAGATAGTTTCTTTCACATATTTCATCCATTATCCGAAACTTATATAAATTATCCCATGAAGAAACAATCTAGGATAATCTCTTTATCCCATAATAAATTGAAGTATTTGTAGCGATTACTTCTAGAACCTTTTATTTCTGTTTACTTTGTATCATTTATTTTAATTTGACATAATCATATAAAAATTAAATGTCATAAAATATTGTATGTAATTTCCAATTAAATGTAATTAATATTTAGAAACACCATATACCTTGTATGAGAGATAATGTAGAAGGTTAGCCGGACAAACTAAAAAATGACCTATACAATCCCCAAATCTGGTAACCTCCTTGGTAGGAAATGGTAAGAGAAAATTAGAATCAATAATACCATTCACCGACACTCTGAAAAAACCCTACTACAAAGGATGGTGATATACATAATCCAAAAAAATATATATGAATCTATATGTTATAATACTTATGTGATTATATCCACCATAAAACTCACAATATAATGTTGGGTATGAACGAGTAGGTGGAAGATCTAAGGAGGCAGGTAGGGTGGGCTGGGCTAGATGGGTAGTCTATACATGTTGTGCATCCAACTGTGAAGGCTGAAAAGACTGAGCAGGTTGGGTAGGCTGATGAGGCTGTGATTGTCTTGTCAATTTTTGAAACATAGCTTTCAAAGCTGATTGAATTTGGTCACCCATTGACTATTTCAATTATTTCATATTATATTTTAAAGAATCCATTTCTTGATCTCTTAACTAATTCCTTTGATTACCAAAAAAATTCCTAATACTAACACCCACCTGATATCCTCTTCCTTGGCCTGGGTGTTCTTGTTTTCCTAAATCCGTATCTAGGATATCCATCCTACCCTCAGGGATAAATGTGCCTTTTCTCCCTTTATCCTGAAGATAATCCTGAAATATAAAATGTAATTGTTATATAAATGTATTTAATTTAAAAAATTCTTACATAAATGAAATATAAAAAATATTTACTTACAATTCTTTCAGCTACTTCCTTAGCTTGATATGTAAGATACATTTCATTTTTTCTTCTTCTCGCTTGTTTCCATTTTTCATGGAGAGTGGGAGGAGATAGAGGACCAAACTGTAACACTTTTATCCACTACTAGATCAAGATATTAATGCTTAAATATTTTCGTCAATCATTTTTTTCTCCAAAAATGGATATCCACCATATAAAGTGTGAGGGTATACAATTTTCAACTGGATCTATTGGTGAATTCTCCTAGAGACCTGTTATATCAAAATAAACTAATAAGTAATTAGATAAATATATAATAAAATTTACAATATAAAATAATTATCATAACTAAAATTTTTCTTCATGTAGGTTGTCAAAAAATTTCTTCCACGTATTTGAAAGTATCACCATCCAAAAACGAGCATGGGTTTTCATACTCTTTCTTTCCAAAAATATAATTTTTTTTCAATTTTTTTGAAAGTATCTCTATCGCACTTCCTCTAAAGACATATGTCTTTTCCTAATTTCTTTTCTTTCCTAAAAATTGAATGTCATCTATAATTTAATAAATTAAATATATCATTTAAAATATTTAATATTCAAAAAATGAGATAAAATAAATAAATTGAGATATTTTATCATCCTGGCCTCCCAAAGTTGTTGTTTCACTATCCTTTCAATAGAATTCCAACCAAAATATAAAATTCTAGTCCAGTAATGGATTTTCATTGATATATAATTGATAAACTGAACAACATTTAGGCTAGTTGCATTATTATTATCATCAAACAAAATATTCAATCTCTTGTCTCCACAAGCAGATGATGGCTTTGGTAAATGTGTAATAATGCATTTACTAACTTGAGAACATGATTTATCTATAGTAACAGGAGAAGTCACATCTATTGAGGACACATCGGTAGTCCTTCAAATATTTTTTATAAATTAAATGTATTCTTTCATTAAATAAGTATGTTACTGAATATTTAACAATATGAGAAAATAGATATACCTAATTAACTATTCCTATATCCCTCTATCTGACATTGACACGAAAATTTCTAATGAAATTTTTTTTACCTGCATATCATTAGAGAACTGAATATTTAGAAACAAGGATTAAAAAGATATGTAAAAAAGCGGCACACATTTATATGTTTTAAAAAAAGAAACAAAATTGTAAGAACCCAAATCTTCGTTTCAGGTATGTCTTTCCTTTTTTTTTAATTTTTAAGAAAAATGGAGTTTCTAGAAATTTTTGAAGTACACTCTGTGTACTTTCTGAGTATACGCCGTGTACTCTTTTCCCGCTCGATGCCGTGTTCCGGTCGTGTCCGGGCCACACACACTGTGTGTAGGGGTGATGTGGAGGCCGATTTTAGCAGAGTACAGAAAAAACCTAGTACACGCTGTGTACTTTATTTTTTTTTTCATTAAACGGACCGGGGTCATGCCTAATTGACAGAAAGGTCTTCTTCTCTAGCTTCTTCATCCGAGAGCATCAGGAATCCACGAATATTCGACGATCCCCCGTTCCTCTGTCCGTTCTCTATTTCGATCACCGTCGATTGTGTTGGAATCGCAACGGTGAGTTCTCCCTTATGCTTGAGCCTTGTTTTCCTATTACTCCTCTTTCTCAAGTTATCGTGGTTTATGTGTCTCAGACGTTTTCACATATCTACAACGTTCTAAGGAGAATCTGTCATCGTTGTTCACGTATATCGTTCTCCTAGCATCGAGGTGGGTGGTTTGTGCCTTTCTTTAGAAAGTCTTTGAGTATTTTGTGAAAATTCCACCAATACCCTTGAATGGGGTATTGCGTGTTTCCTGTTTTTCCCCTGTTATTGCCTGCTTTTCTTGATTGCATGAGTAGAGGTAAATGCTTGTAAATTCGGATAAATTATGATGTGTTCATGTTCTTTGCCTTGCATGTTTTTATTTTTCGGTGTTTTCCATTTTCCATTCCTAGTTGTAGGATAGTGGAACTGCTGCTTTGTTATGCTGTTGAGCCTTATATTGATAGCTAAGTTGTTTTTGAGGTTTACTTGGATGATACATGTGCTCTATGCATGTTTAGTTTACAAAGGGCTGCGAGAACCTAGTGTAGTGGACCACAGGGAGAATTGATGTAAGGGATTCTCTAGAGTGTGTTTAATTATGATGCGAGACGACATGGGGAATTGATGTTGAGTTCTTACTTAGATAGTCTGTAGTTCCTGGACGTGGGCCATAGGGGGAATTGACGTTGAGTGCTTCCCCAGAGAGCCTTTAGTACGATACGAGACTATAGGGGGAATTGACGGTGAGTGCTTCCCCAGAGAGTCTATTCTTTAGCTTAACCAGAGGGGTGAGACTGTGTGTGCCTCCCAGAGGGTTGCTAGTACTTGTAGGATGAACCTTAGGGGTTATGCTATGAGAACTACCTAGAGGTTACCCTTTTTGTTCTACTTTCTTGAGTTGCTATTTCTTGTTTGTGGATTGTTACTGCTGTGCATTATCCTGTTTCTTGCTTACTGTTTACTGTTTCCTCTAATTTACCTGCCATATATTCATTGACTGTTAGGCACAGATCTTTGGGTGGTTTCCTACTGGGACTTTGTCTCACACCCTGTTTGGGTCATTCTTTTGGTCCCAAACAGATTATATTATTGCAGGTATAGATAAGGGCAAGCGCCCTTGTACTTCAGGTTCTTGATTGCACTGGAGCTGGAGAGCATGGGACCGAGCCAAGGCTTGCGATGCTAAGGAGTTTCTCATCTATTTTTCTTTTTCACTTTGGTTTAGTATTGTATTCAACATTGTGACTTGTTTGGATATTTTCCTAGACACATATGTATCATGAAACATTTACATATATTTCAGCTCTAGTTGTTTATTTATCAGTCTTCCGTTGTTTACTCTTGTATGGATGTCTACTATTTCTGATATTGTTGTTATTTATTTTCTCTTCCACTGTGTACTATGCCAATGAGGGAATAGTTTCCCCACTATCACACCCAAGGCCCTCACTGCTAGTCGGCAGCCTTTGGCGTTTGGGGAAATGCGTTGGAGGCCATGTGACCAACCGGGTACGGGGCACCTCTGGGTGGCTTCCAGAACCGGGACGTTACAAAGTGGAATCAAAGGGTTTATTTTCTCTTAAATTACTGTTTTGGGGCTTTAGCCAGGGATAGGACGGATTCGGTACTTGGTATTAAGCTGTGCACGGGAGTAGATAACCCGTGTACAAGGAACATCCATACTACCTCGTTAATTTCAGTTTGCTGGTTTCGAGATTTTACGGTTGATATGATTTCAACTAGAGTGATTCACATGTTTGGTGTCGTTATTGTCTCGACTATTGTATTTCTATTTCTGGCGCAACCCGATGAGATGAGGGTATGCCATCTCATGCATCATATAGGCACTTGTATAAATCACATGTCATGCATTCTTTCCATTCCATCTAGGGTGCATTAGCGATTACATGCTATTGTGATAGATGTTGTGTAGACTATGCATGCTATTGTGATAGATGCTTGATAGAATCTCTTCTGCCTTGTTAGAGTATTGTTTTTATTCTAATTCACTTAAATTAACGCCAAGTTTTTATTTGCGGGGAGTATGGGACCTCACAAATCGGAATTTGGCACCTCTTTGACTTGTTTTCTGTGTTTTCTGGGCTTCTGTGCAGTTTCTGAGCTGCTGACCAGAAAAACCCAGAATACACGGCATGTACTTTTTGACTACACGCCATGTAGTTTTAGACCGTGTCACTAATCATGTGAGCAGGGACACACTGTTGTAGAAATAACATCAGGAACTCGCCATGTATGGTTGGTACATGTCGTGTAGTTCGAAGCTGTGTACCCGGCCATGTCACTAACCACACGGGTCAGGGAAGATCGATTAGAACACACCGTGTTGTAAAGGAACACGCCGTGTAGTCCTATCCAGGTACCCGACCATGTCATGAACAACACGGGTCGACGTTACCTTCTCTTAGACACGCCGTGTTGTTTTCAGAACACGCCGTGTAGTCTTGTTCAGGTACCCGGCCGTGTCACGAACAACACGGGATGATGTCACCTTCACATATACACGCCGTGTTTGTTCGGAACACACCGTGTAAGGTTCAGACATGTAGACAGTCATGTATTTAACAACACGGGCCACCGAAGCCTTATCTAGTACACGCCGTGTTTGTTCAGAACACGCTGTGTAGTCTCGGGTTAAGTCGGGCCATGTGGGTTAGCTGTGTAATGAGACTCGAGAAGGGGAATAGTTTTCAAGTACACGCCGTGTGTGGGTTCAACAAGCCGTGTAGTTTTAGGTGTTACACAACCTGTAGGGTAGGGGTACATGCCCATGTTAGTGGCTTAGGAAGACACATTGTGTAGTTTTTATGCACGCCGTGTAGTCGTGTTTTGTAAACTTGTGTGTTTTTCCTTCCCCTGTTCCTATTTTGTACTCTTGTGTTCTCTATATTTGTTAATTCTAATCTAATGTGTGCTTTTGATCTTTCAGATCTATCCCTCTGAGATGTCCTCCGGTTTTACGTCAGCCGTCAAGTAGTGATCAGACGCCAGATATGGCTGATCAGGGACTTCTTTCTGATCCTCTAGTCAGGCCAGCCTTGGCACTCACTGTCATACCAGTTGTAGGCACTGATACACATTTCAGGGAGGTTTTTATGAGGATGATGCAGACCTTTCAGGGAGCACTGCCTCCTACCAGGTCTATGGCAGACTTGACGCGGGTTTTCCAGTAGCAACATCCTCTTACTTTCTCAGGGGAAGGAGGACCATAGACTGCAGAGTCATGGATAGAATCCATGCTGACTATATTTGAGCATCTGGAGACACCTCCAGAGAGGCGGGTCAATCTCGCTACCTACATGCTCTGAGACTCCGCCAAGAGGTGGTGGGACATGATCTCACAGGTGGTTCATCAGTAGGTTATGGCTTGGGAGGATTTCCAGTGCATGTTCTATGACTACTTCTACCCGGAGACCCTGAGGGATGATCGAGCCCAAGAGTTCATGAGTCTAGAGCAGGGTACTCTTTCTGTCATGGAGTATTCCTCTCGCTTCACTGAGCTGCAGTGCTTCAGACCCCTCCGATATGGAAGTGGGGTGTTCTTAGCAAGGAAGTTTGAGGATGGTCTCAGGCGGGAGATCCACTCGCAGGTGAATATCATCCTGTTGACTTCCATCACTTCCATCGTCAACCAGGAACTGATTTTGGAGCGCAATATTAGAGACTCCGGAGCTGCGAGCCCGGGCGGTTATGCTTCCAGAGCTAGTGTTCCTTCAGTTAATAGCAGGAAGCACCGTAGGGAGCCTACGCGCGGTGATCCGAGGAGGTGAGATACATCTTCAGGTAGCCAGGTCGTATGCTACCAGTGTGGAAGGGCAGGGCACATGAGGCCACAGTGCTAGAGAGACCTAGTGGAGTGCTGATCTTGCGGTAAGATGGGTCACCTTCAGCGTTTCTACCAGGTTTTCTCTCTAGTTTCTGGTGATGGGGGTTCTTCCATGACTCCTCGTTAAGGAGTAGCACCACCAGTTTCAGACCAGTCGGGGAACTGGAGTTCTTCTGGCCATTCGGGCTGAGGTGGAGGTCGAGGTCATGGTAGTCAGTCACCAGTCCCTCAATGTCAATAGGGAAGTTCAGCTCAGAGTGGTCATGCAGGGTCATTGGGCCATGGGGCAGGGTAGACTTTTGTGGTAGAGCAGACCTATCAGGAGCAAGATCCCGGACCTTCTACAGTCGAGGTACGATTTTAGTAGCCTCAGTTTTATCTTAATCTTATTTCGATACTGGCACTATGCATAGCTTTATCTCTATTGCTGTTGTGGAGAGCCTAGGGCTCTGTATCCTTTCTTCTGCCGACTCGTTGACACTAGAAACACCTTTTGGGATGAGGAAATCTAGTGTATTCCAGTGTAGAGAGTGCCCTCTCGAGGTTGCAGGGTATCGTTTCTTATGGCATATCTATTTCCTAGAGATGACAGGCTATGATGTCATACTCGGGATGGACTGGTTGGTTCCCTTCCAGGCAGTCGTCGACTATTATCGCTGCAGAGTGAGTTTTGTTTCACCAGAGGGTGAATCTTTTCTTCATAGAGCCGAATGGGATGTTCAGGCGAGTCGAGCAGGACTCGAGCATCATGGGATAGGAAGGGTGACATCCCAGATTGCTAGTCTTTATCTGGATGATCGGGGGACTTCGCAGTTGGACTTTACTCCAGTGGTGGATCATTTCATGGACGTATTTCTAGAGGAATTTTTGAGTTTTCCTTTGGAGCGTGAGGTAGACTTGTCAATTGAGCTCGTTCCAGGAGCATCACCGGTGTCCATTCCTCCTTATAAAATGGATACACCTGAGTTGTAGGAGCTCAAGAAGTAGTTGGATGAGTTGTAGGCAAAGGGTTTCATCTAACCCAATACTTCTCCTTGGTGTACGCCTCTCTTGTTTGCAAGGAAGGCAGACGGTACCCTTCAGCTTTGTGTGGATTATCGGAAGTTGAACTAGTTGATGGTCATGAACCGATATCCCTTGTCGAGGATCAATGACCTCTTTGATCATCTTCGAGGAGCCCGGGTGTTTTCAAATATCGAATTGAGGTATGATTATCATCAGTTGCACGTTAGTCCATCAGATATACCTCTAAAAGCCTTCAAGAGAAGGTATGGTCTATACGAGTATACAGTTATGTCGTTTGGTCTCACGAACGCGCCGATAGTTTTCATGGCACTGATGAAACGAGTGTTCCATCCTTACTTGGACTCCTTCATTATGGTCTTCGTGGACGATATCTTGGTGTACTCTAAAACTCGACACGACCATGCCACACATCTTGAGATCATTCTAAGTACACTAAGAGGGCATCAGATCTATGCTAAACTCTCGAAGTGCCACTTTTGGATGGAACAGATTCACTTATTGGGTCACGTCATCTCAGAGGAAGGAGTATTTGTGGACCCAGAGAAAGTGAGAGTTGTAGTCTCCTGGGAGCAGCCGAAGAACATTTTTGAAGTAGGGAGTTTCCTAGGGCTGGTTGGATACTATAGACGCTTCATTCAGGACTTCTCACACCTAGCAGCACCATTGACAGGTCTGACCAAGAAGGGGGCGAAGTTCTTATGGTTAGATTCTTGTGAGTCAGCCTTTCAGGAGCTGAAGGGAATATTTATGTCAGCACCGATACTAGTCTTTCCAGAGCCAGGAAAGAGCTATACTGTCTATTGTGATGCTTCAGGTATCGTACTAGGCATTGTGCTTATGTAGGGAGATTTAGTCGTTGCGTACAGGTCTTGGCAGTTGATTCCACATGAGAGGAACTACCCTATGCATGATCTGGAGTTGGAAACTGTTGTTTATGCCTTACACTATTGGAGACACTATCATCTGGGAAAGCACATTGTTGTCTTCACCGACCACAAGAGTATCAATTATATCTTCACTCAGAGTGATCTGAATCTGAGACTGCGCAGGTGGGACGAGTATCTTCAATTTTTTGATTTCAATATTTCCATATACGCTGGGAAAGTGCAACATGGTGGAAGATGCAGTGAGCAGGAGAACTCAGATTCAGGCAGTTCAAGAGGCTAGCAGTGAGTGGTAGCTTATGACTCTGTTCTCTGAGAAGCATCTGTAGGTGCACGACAGACAGGGACAGAACTTCCTATCTTTTGTAGCTGTTACCTATACACTACTTGATTGGGTACGGATGAGGCAGCTATCAGACTTAGAAGGCATAGTCCTATAGGAGAGTGTGTCAGGAGAAGACCCTCTTCCTGGATGGACAGTGGGAGAGGATGAGATCTTGCATTTCCAGGGATGTGTACGGGTGCCAGCAGACATACACGAGGAGCTGATGCAGTATTTTCATTCCTCAGTTTGGGCAGTTCATCCTGGAATCACCAAGATGTATCGGGATCTTCGTCGCCAATACTGGTGGCAAGGTATGAAGAAATTTGTCACGACCCGTCCTTGGGGCCCATGCCGTGACTACCCCAAGCCCGCCTTCCATAGGCCAGGGGCTGGCAACTAGCACCAAGACATAAATCCCGTTAAAAGGGAAGGCATTGCCTTTGTAAAGTAAACAAGAACCACAGAGTAAGCAAGCGGAAAAAGTAAACACTAAGCAAAATCTGGTACAACAGTAAGTGAGGAAAAGTAAAGGGGGCCGGAAATACAAGCCCAACTGTAAAGTACAACTGAAAGGGGAAAAACAAAAATGGAAAAGTAAATCCGCAACGTCGAGCCATCCACTAGAAGTCCCACCTGAAGGGTGGGTACAGATAGCCTCCACTGCTCCTCGGGTCCAGCCGACCGCTCCAAGTACGTCCCACCCAGTGGTCCACCTCCAGGACCGTCCAGCTCCGCAAGCCTCCACCACGATCAACGATGTCCGTCGTCTGCAACCCACACAACGTAGTGTGGGCATAGCCTGTGCAGGGGTGAGTATAAGCTACTCAGTAGGGACCCCGAGACCCCCGAAGGTCTCCCAGAATCCACAAAGGATAATCCACAAAGGAAAGATAAAATCACGAAGTAACATCCGAAACTGCTTAGGTATATGCCCATACATATACCTAAGTCATCAATTCTCGTTTGGCTCCAACATCCGAGCCCAAGTACAACCCAGTCCACACAGGAAAGCAAAACGTAAACCCACACAGGATAGCATAACACATTCCACAAAGGAAGCAACACAGGATTCAGCTCACACAGGTACACATCATTTGTAAAGTAAGAGAGATGATCAGATGTAATCACTGATTCATCTTCTAGGACCCACGTAGGATACAAGCACTGTAGTCATTGTCATCGAACCCACAGAGGATTCCGAAACAATTGACTTCATTGTCGAACCCACATAGTATTCCAGTATGATAGTCTTCATCGTCGATCCCACGTAGGATTCCAGTACGATAGTCTTCATCGTCGAACCCATGTAGGATTCCAGTACGATAGTTTTCATTTTCAAACCCACGTAAGATTCTAGTACGATAGTCTTCATCGTCGAACCCACATAGGATTACAGTACAATAGTCTTCATCGTCGAACCCACATAGGATTCCAGTACGACAGTCTTCATCGTCGAACCCACATAGGATTCCAGTACGATAGTCTTCATCGTCGAACCCACATAGGATTCGAGTACGATAGTCTTCATCGTCGAACCCACATAGGATTCCAGTACGATAGTCTTCATCACAATAGCAGTCGCAGCCAGCTCTAGGGTTCCCGCACACAGCAAGCTCGTTTGGGAGGGTTCTCTCCACGAGCCGAGAGGCTGATACATCAACTGAAAAAAAGTCCAGAGTTGATATATCCAAAAGTTCCGTATCGTCAACAGGAACTCAACGTCGCAGACGACGCGTCAATCGGACGCCCGGTATGAGAGTTATTTGCTTTTTCGTCCCAGGGGCCCGATTGGTTTTTAAGGCAAAACCATCCCGACCATACTCCACCTGCGTCCAAACATCGGGCAGAGTATGTCAAAAGATCCGTCTCACTTAGAGGAATCCACCAAAGTTGACGGAACGTCAATCGGACGTCCAGAGCTCAAGATATGAGTGTTTCTGCTCTGAGGGCCCGGTTGGTTTCGTGTACGAAGCAACCCGGCCAAACCCAAAGTATTTCGAAACCTTGAGTGCAATATACCGAAACGACCATCTCGATCCAAGTATCACATTGCCGCTGACGGTGGGTCATTCAGAGGCTCATAGCTCATGTTATGAGCAAAATACTGAAAAGTTCCGGAAATGGGGGGTCTGGGCCCGGACCGACCCGGCCCAACCCCCCCTGGGTCGGCCCGAACCGGGTCGGCCTGACCTGGGTCCGGGTCTAACCCGACCCGGCCCGGCCGGAGTGGCCCGGCCCGGCTCGGCTCGGCCGAGCGGCCGAGCGAGGGGAAGCCGCGGGGGGGCTTGCTGCCCCCGCGTGAAGAAACGTCGCGGCCCCAGGTGGGGCCGCCTCGCTAGTGGACGCGGCGGTCAGACCGCATCCCTCCTCCCGGTTCCGTGCGGCCATGGAACCGGCTCGCCGCCGCGGCTTCATCCGCGGCGGGTTTTTCTGGCGGCGCGCCAACGGGAGCTTCCGCGGGCCACCGGACGCGCTCCGGTGGTTTGTTTTGCTTGCGGTCTTCACCAGTGGTCCTCCCGGGACCCGATCTTCACTGCAAGGCCCTCGAATCACCCTTGCGGCCCCGTTTGTCGTCGTCCGCTGTTTCGCACACCAAGAACGAAAAGGTGCGGTGGGTTCGGACTTGTTCGTTAGTCCGCACCCACCGCGTTAGCGGTCTTAAAGATATTCACCCAACTATATTTAAACGACCGGGGATTTAATCACAAAGATTTAAAGAATCAAACCCCTACCTCGTCGTACATGCGTTCTTCGCGGAATTGATCGTCGCGGAAGAAAAGAATCGTCGCGTCGCGGAAGAGCATCGCTGTCGTGCGTTACTTGCGTCACGTCGATGAACTCCGAGGATAAAAAACATACAGATTTAATTAAAATAATTAAATCCATGTTGTTGTTATAATCCACAAAGAATTTAAAAGGAGCGCAACCCCCTACCTTGTCGTTGTCGATCGAAGGTTGTCGCGGGGTTGGATCGTCGCGGAAGAAGCGTCGCGGATGGAGATTCGTCGGCATCACGGTACACGGCTTTGCGTCGTCGATCTCCGCGGGTTAGGCGTTCTTCGCTTTCTTCATTTCCTTCACGTTCTTCGTCGGAGGCCAGTGTTCTTCGCGAAATAGGTTGAAGTTCTTCAAGCTCCTCCCAATCCTCTCAACGCCACAAGCTCCAACAGAAATAAAATAAGAGTTATCTTATTTTATTAATGCACACGACAGATTTGAAATTCAAAAGAAAAGAAACGAACAATTAATTCAATGAATTAATTGTAACAAAATAACAGCCCAATTAATGAGGCGTTATGAATTTAAAACACGCGTCAGTTGACTTTCAATTAAAAAGGGTTTTTGCGAGTGCGTTACTTAGGGGAAAGAAACAGTGGGGCTCGTGAGGACCCCACCTCACAAATATCCTACCAAGTGGGTAGGATATTTTTGGATTGCACCCAATCCGTTTCAACTGAGCTTAAGCAGCTTAAAGTTGTCTTTAAGTGACCTTAAGTGAAATAAAATAACGTTTGTCGCACCACTTTATTTTATTTCTTAACTTAACCCCAAAATTTAAAAAAACTACACCCGAGTAAACGCAACTACGGAAGAAGCATTTCTAAGCAAACACCGGCGCTGCGATTCCATCGGTGCCCTTGGAATTCGATTCCGAGCACTGGTTCAAAAGTTAGAAAAACCCGCTCGTTTGTTCACTGAACGTACCCGAGCCAAACTTCGAAAATTGATTCCGGGCACACCGGGCCTCGGAATCAGGTGCCGTCAGAAACTGCGTTCTTGTAAAATTCCAAAGAAAATTAAGAACAAAATTTCCTTGAAATTTACGGGTCTTTACATCACTCCCACCTCAGGGCTTTACGTCCCCATAAAGATACATCATAAACTATGGGAACAAGTGTGGGTACTGAGCATGAATCTGAGCCTCCCACTCCCAAGTGCTCTCCTGGAGGTTCCCATGCTGCCATCAGATGTGCACTAGAGGAATCGACCGTCTACGTAGGACCCTCTCCTGTCGATCCTCGATCTCCACCGGGACCTCTGCAAAAGTATCCACATCATCAATGTCTATCTCTCCATGGTCAATGATGTGCATCGGGTCGTGCACGTATCTCCTCAGCTGAGATACATGGAAGACGTCGTGCACCCGGTGCAACTGAGGTGGCAGAGCCAGGCGATAAGCTACCTCGCCAATCCTGCTGAGGACCTGGAATGGTCCGATGAAGCGTGGAGACAACTTGTCGCCTCGGTGAAATCTCTGTATTACACGTTGAGGTGAGACATGCAAGAAGACGTGGTCTCCAACCTCGAACTCTAGTGGCCTTCGCCTTCTGTCAGCATAAGACTTCTGCCAGCTCTGAGCTGTTCTCTTCCGCTCCTGGATGACTTGGACCTTTCTGGTCCTACAAGAGCTGTTGTGATTTATTCTTTTCCGATAAGAGAAATCTGGTCTCATCCCATGGATGAACCACTTTCTTTGCCTAATACAGTCAATCCCGACATGGATGATACTAACCCACACCAAGGATGATGTCGTAAGGCCTCGACGCTACTACCAAGAGATCCAACCATTACTCTCGCCTCCAATGGTTGAGTCACACTGTCGACATTAGTGTGTGGTAACTGGGTCTCCTTCAGTAGGTATCTCTCAAGTGAGGGTCAAGTCAACAGTCTAAACAGGAACCTCTTAGTAACAACACAAGAGAGGACAAGAAAGTAAATGCCACAAAAAAGGTGTCTTTTATTACTGCATCTCAAGTACAAAGACACAAAGTATCTAAAAACATACAACAACAAAACTAAAAGCAACATGAACAAAATTATCTAGGTCTGGAGCTAGTCCAGCTCCTATCCACCTGCTCCCGGAGCTCCATGATCGTAGGCCTCAGCTTCCTGAAGATGATCTCTCCCATGTCCTCCTGTCCCCTACGGTCGGGGTGGACCTCCTGGTGGTGGTGGTGGTGGCAACACCCCGAAGCGCCGTCCACCTCCAGCTACACGACCAGCTCCTTTGCCTCTCCCTCCTGCTCCCTGCGGACCGTCATGGTCGAACCTCTGTCTGGGAGGTCCCTCTACCGCCTGTTGTTCATCAGCAGGACGAGTCGGGCAGTCTCGAGCCATGTGACCTTGCCCGCCGCATGCGTAGAATTGCCTGCTCCTCGAGTAGCTGGCTCTCCTTTGTGTTCCCCACACAACCGAATCATCACCCTGAGATTGCCCATCTGAAGTTCTGGCCCGCTTGGACCTCTGCGTCACCTGTCGACTGCTAGCTGCAGAAGACTCCGCTACGGGTCATCCTGCGGAGGGTCCTGCCGCTGGTGCCTGCTCGGCGAGGAAACTCTCTACTAAAAGGTCTCTCTCCAACACCTCTGTCTATGTCGGAATGTTGAGGGGGATCATCGAGGCCCTGATCTCATGCCTCAGTCCCTGCTCGAAGGTCCGTGCCCGGATGAATGGATCTCGTACCATATTGGTGGAGTAGCAAGAGAGATCAGTGAATCTCGCTGAGTACTGGGCAACTGTCATGCTGCCCTGCTGTAGCTGTAGTAGCTCCTGGATGCGCACCACACAGAGGGTGGCTGGGACGAACTCCGAGCGGAAGATGCTCTCAAAGTCCGTCCAGAGGAGAGATGCCTCATTGCGCACCTGGAGCATCAAGCTCCACCATCTGCCTGCAGCCGCGTGCAGGAGGCTCGCTGCGAGGATCACCATGAGGTCTGCTGGTGTCCTCACTAACCTGAAAACCCGTACAACTGCCTCCAGCTAGTCCTTGGCTGCCTGGGGGTCCGTCTCCCCGCGGAACCTGGGCAGTCGCTGGCACTGAAACTCATGCAGTGCACTAAGGTGACGTGCATCGTCAGCGGCTGGGGCTGGTAGCATTAGTGGCTCGATGGGTATAGGTACCGCCGGTGCCTCACCTGTCAAAGGGACCTGTACCGAGTTCTCGTCGCTCGGTAGGCTCTCGCCACGCACAACACTCGGAACCCTAGCTAGCTGTCGTAGTGGGTCCATCCTGAAAAGATATAGGTGTGCCATAGTCAGAACAGTGTACCTGGTGAGCTGACACAAAGTAATCACAAAGAAAACTTGAAACACCCATGCAATCAATATTTTCGTGCATTAAGTCGGAAATCAGAAGTCAGGGTCCTGGTGTACGGATACGTCAGCCGTCGCACCAACACTGGGCTCCCTGGACTGATAACCACACTCAATATGCTTCACACTATTGATTCACATAGAAGAAAGATCAGAGTCTTCAGTAGAACCGAACTCCTCTGATACCAATTTGTCACGACCCGTCCTTGGGGCCCGTGCCGTGACTACCCCAAGCCCGCCTTCCATAGGCCAGGGGCTAGCGACTAGCACCAAGGCGTAAATACCGGTAAAAGAAAAGGCACTACCTTTGTAAAGTAAACAAACACCACAGAGTAAGCAAGCGGAAAAAGTAAACACTAAGCAAAAGTTGGTACAACAGTTTGTGCGGAAAAGTAAATGGGGCCGGAAATACAAGCCCAACTATAAAGTACAACTGAAAGGGGAAAAACAGCAACTGAAAAGTAAAGCCGCAATGTCGAGTCATCCACTGGAAGTCCCACCTGAAGGGTGGGTACAGATAGCCTCCACTGCTCCTCGGGTCCAGCCGACCGCTCCGAGTACGTCTCACCCAGTGGTCCACCTCCAGGTACCGTCCTGCTTCGCAAGCCTCCACCACGATCAGCGTTGTCTGTCGTCTGCAACCAACACAACGTAGTGCGAGCATAGCCCGTGCAGGTGTGAGTATAAGCTACTCAGTAGGGACCTCGAGACCCCCGAAGGTCTCCCAGAATCCACAAAGGATAATCCACAAAGGAAAGATAAAATCACGAAGTAACATCTGACATTGTTTAGGTATATGCTCATACATATACCTAAGTCATCAATTCTCGTTTGGCTCCAACATCCGATCCCAAGTACAACCCAGCCCACACAGGAAAGCAAAACGTAAACCCACATAGGATAGCATAACACATTCCACAAAGGAAGAAACACAGGATTCGGCTCACACAGGTACACATCATTTGTAAATTAAGAGAGATGATCAGATGTAATCACTGATTCATCTTCTGGGACCCACGTAGGATACAAGCACTGTAGTCATCATCGTCAAACCCACAGAGGATTCCGGAACAATTGACATCATCGTCGAACCCACATAGTATTCCAGTACGATAGTCTTCGTCATCGAACCCACGTAGGATTCTAGTACGATAGTCTTCATCTTCGAACCCATGTAGGATTACAGTATGATAGTTTTCATTGTCAAACCCACGTAGGATTCCGGTACGATAGTCTTCATCGTCAAACCCACCTAGGATTCCAGTACGAGAGTCTTCATCGTCGAACCCACATAGGATTCCAGTACGACAGTCTTCATCGTCGAACCCACATAGGATTCCAGTACGATAGTCTTCATCATCGAACCCACATAGGATTCCAGTACGATAGTCTTCATCTTCAAACCCACATAGGATTCCAGTACGATAGTCTTCATCGTCGAACCCACATAGGATTCCAGTACGATAGTCTTCATCACAGTAGCAGTCGCAGCTAGCTCTAGGGTTCCTGCACACAGCAAGCTCATTCGGGAGGGTTCGCTCCACGAGCCGAGAGGCTGATACATCAACTCACACAAAGTCCAGAGTTGATGTATCCAAAAGTTCTGTATCATCAACAGGAACTCAACGTCGCAGACGGCGCGTCAATCGGACGCCCGGTCTGAGAGTTATTGGCTTTTTCGTCCCAGGGGCCCGGTTGGTTTTTAAGGAAAAACCAACCCGATCGCACTCCACCTACGTCTAAACCTCGGGCGGAGTATTCCAAAAGATCCGTCTCACTTAGAGGAATCCACCAAAGTCGATGGCACGTCAATCGGACGTCTGAAGCTCAAGATATGAGCGTTTTCGCTCCGAGGGCCCGGTTGGTTTCGTGTACGAACCAACCCGGACGTACCCAAAGTATTCCTAAACCTTGAGTTCGATATACCGAAAAGACCGTCTCAATCCAAGGATCGCATCGCTGCTAGCGGCGGGTCGTTCGGAGGGCTGTAGCTCAAGTTATGAGAAAAAGACCAAAAAGGTCTGGAAACGAGGGGTCTGGGCCTGGACCAACCCGGCCCAACCCCCCTGGGTCGGCCCAAACCGGGTCGGCCAGACCCGGGTCCGGGTTCGACCCGACCTGGCCCGGCCCGACGGGTCGGCCCGGCTCGGCTCGGCCGAGCGACCGAGCGAGGGGAACCCGCGGGGGGCTTGCTGCCCCCACG
Source organism: Viscum album (assembly GCA_963277665.1). Taxonomy (NCBI): domain Eukaryota; kingdom Viridiplantae; phylum Streptophyta; class Magnoliopsida; order Santalales; family Viscaceae; genus Viscum; species Viscum album. The sequence continues at coordinate 1,809,939,474 of OY728129.1, read as the reverse complement.
TGAAGAAACGTCGCGGCCCCGGGTGGGGCCGCCTCGCCAGCGGACGCGGTGGTCGGGCCGCGTCCCTCCTCCCGGTTCAGCGCGGCCGCGGAACCGGCTTGCCGCCGCGGCTTCAGTCGCGGCGGGTTTTTCCGGCCGCCGCCTCCGGCTTCCGGCGCCGCCGCACCGGCGGGAGCTTCCGCGGGCCACTGGATGCGTTCTGGTGGTCCGTTTTGCGTGCGGTCTTCGCTAGTGGTCCTCCCGGGACCCGATCTTCACTGCCAGGTCCTCGAATCACCCTTGCGGCCCCATTTGTCGTCGTTCTCCGTTTCGCGCACCAAGAAAGAAAAGGTGTGGTGGGTTTGGACTTGTTCGTTAGTCCGCACCCACCGCGTTAGCGGTCATAAAGATATTCACCCAAAAATATTTAACCGACTGGGGATTTAATCACAAAGATTTAAAGAATCAAACCCCTACCTCGTCGTACGTGCGTTCTTCGCGGAATTGATCATCGCAGAAGAAAAGAATCGTCGTGTCGCAGAAGAGCGTCGCTGTCGCGTGGTACTTGGTGTCGCGTCGACGAACTCCGAGGATCAAAAACATACAGATTTAATTAAAATAATTAAATCCATGTTGTTGTTATAATCCACAAAGAATTTAAAAGGAGTGCAACCCCCTACCTTGTCGTTGTCGATCGAAGGTTGTCGCGGGGTTGGATCGTCGCGGAAGAAGCATCGCGGAGGGAGATTCGTCGGCGTCGCGGTACACAGCTTCGCGTCGTCAATCTTTGCAGGTTCGGCGTTCTTCGCGTTCTTCGTGTCCTTCACGTTATTCGTCGGAGGCCGGTGTTCTTCGCGAAAGAGGTTGAAGTTCTTCAAGCTCCTCCCAATCCTCTCAATGCCACAAGCTCCAACAGAAATAAAATAAGAGTTATCTTATTTTATTAATGCACACGACACGTTTGAAATTCAAAAGAAAAGAAACAAACAATTAATTCAATGAATTAATTGTAACAAAATAACAGCCCAATTAATGATGCGTTAAGAATTTAAAACACACGTCAGTTGACTTTCAAATAAAAAGGGTTTTCGCGGGTGCGTTACTTAGGGGAAAGAAACGGTGGGGCTCGTGTGGGCCCCACCTCACAAATATCCTACCAAGTGGGTAGGATATTTTTGGATTTCACCCAATCCGTTTCAACAAAGCTTAAGCAGCTTAAAGTGGTCTTTAAGTGACCTTAAGTGAAATAAAATAAAGTTTGTCGCACCACTTTATTTTATTTCATAACTTAACCCCAAAATTTAAAAAAACCACACCCGAGCAAACACAACTCCGAAAGAGGCTTTTCTAAGAAAACACCAGCGCTACGATTCCATCGGTGCCCTCGGAATTCGATTCCGAGCACTGGTTCAAAAGTTAGAAAAACCCGCTCGTTTGTTCACTGAATGTACCCGAGCCAAACTTCGAAAATTGATTCCGGGCACACCGGGCCTCAGAATCAGGTGCCGTCAGAAACTGCGTTCTTGAAAAATTCCAAATAAAATTAAGAAAAAAATTTCCTTGAAATTTACGGGTCTTTAGAAAATATGTTGCTGGTTTTGTCATGAGATGTTCTAATTGTCAGCAGGTGAAGGCATAACGTCAGCGACCAGCGGGGCTTTTGCAGTAGTTACCCATTCCGGAGTGGAAGTGGAATGATGTTGTGATGGACTTCGTGACCGGGTTACCAAAGTAACCTTGGGGGAACGATGCTATTTGGGTTGTCGTCGACAGGCTCACGAAGGTTGCTCACTTCTTGCCGATCAAGGAGACCTTCAGTGTTGATGATCTGGGAAGATTGTACATCAGAGAGATTGTTCATTTTCATGGAGTTCCACACTCTATTGTTTCAGACAGGGATGCGCCATTTACCTCTTGGTTCTGACAAGGACTTTAGAAGGCCTTGGGTACATAGGTACTTTTGAATATGGCATACCATCCTCAGATTGATGGTCAGTCCAAGCGCACGATCCAGGTGCTTGAGGACATGCTCCGAGATTGCATTATAGACTTTGGAGGTTCTTGGGAGAATTATATTCCTCTGGTGGAGTTCTCCTACAACAACTGTTTCTAGGCGACCATTCAGATGGAATCATACAAGGCTTTGTACGGTAGGCCATGCCGATCACCCTTATGCTGGCTGGAGGCTGGAGAGGCAGCCTTTATGGGACCTCGTCTTGTTTAGGAGACTTCAAAGAAGATAGAGTTGATTCGGAAGAGGATGGCTATAGCACAGTCTCATCAGAAGTCTTATGCTGATCAGCGAAGATGACCTCTAGAGTTTGAGGTTGGGGATCAGGTTTTCCTGCATGTCGCACCGAGGTTGGGACACAAGAGGATTCGGAGGCAGGGTAAGCTTTCACCGTGGTACGTCGGGCCATTTGAGGTTTTGGAGAGAGTTGGGCCGGTCGCCTATCATTTGTAGCTAACCCAGAGGTACCGGGCCATGCATAATGTCTTCCATGTCTCTCAGCTCCGACGTTACTTTTCAGACCTGTCTCATGTCTTTCAGCCCGAGGAAGTTGAGCTCGAAGCGGATGCATCATTTGAGGAGCATCCCATCTAGATTTTCGATCGTAGTACAAAGGTTCTCTGTGGCCTGTATGTCCCTCTTGTACGGGTGCTATGGCAGCATGGGCGAGTACAGAACGAGACATGGGAGAGGGAGGCCGATGTATGATCGTAGTGGTCGGAGCTGTTCGGGGTTTCTCTTTCTTCGCCTCGTTAGGGAAATTCAGGGACAACTTTCTTTAAGGGGGGAAGTTTTTAAGAACTCATATCTTCATTTCTGGTATGTCTTTCCTTTTTTTTGGAATTTTTAAGAAAAATGGAGTTTCTGGAAATTTTTGAAGTACACGCCGTGTACTTTCTGAGTACACACTGTGTACACTTTTCCCGCTCGAAGCTATGTGATGGCCGTGTCCGGGCCACACACACAGTGTGTAGGGGTGATGTGGAGGCCGATTTTCGTGGAGTACAGAAAAAACCTAGTACACACCGTGTACTCTAAAAGTACACGCCGTGTACTTTTTTTTCATTAAACAGACCGGTGTTGTGCCTAATCGACAGAAATGTCTTCTTCTCCAGCTTCTTCGTCCGAGAGTGCTGGGAATCTGTGGATCTTTGATGAGCCCTCGTTCCGCCGTCCATTCTCCATTTTTATCATCGTCGATTGCATTGGAATCGCAGCAGTGAGTTCTCCCTTCTGCTTGAGCCTTGTTATCCAATTCCTCCTCTTTCTCAAGTTATCGTGGTTTATGTGTTTTAGACGTTTTCTCAGATCTATGACATTCTAAGGAGAATCTGTCGTCGTTATTCACGTATATCGTTCTCATAGCATCAAGGTGGGTGGTTTGTGCCTTTCTGTAGAATGTATTTGAGTATTATGTGCAAATTCCACCAATACCCTTGTTCGGGGTATTACATGTTTCCTGTTTTTCCCCTATTATTGCCTTCTTTGCTTGATTGCGTGAGTAGAGATAAATTCTTGTAAATTCGGATAAATTATGCTAAGTTCATGTGCCTGCATGTTTTTCTTGTTCAGTGTTTTCCAGTTGCCATTCCTAGTTTTAGGATAGTGGAACTGCTGCTTTGTTATGATATTGAGCCTTATATTGATAGCCAAGTAGTTCTTGAGGTTTACTTGGACGATACACGTGTGTTATGCGTGTTTATTTTACACAGGGCTGCGAGAACCTAGTGTAGTGGACCATACGGAGAATGGATGTAAGGGCATCTCCAGAGTGTCTTTAATTACGATGTGAGACCCCAGGGGGAATTGACGTTGAGTGCTTCCTCATAGAGTCTGTAGTTCCTCGACGCGGGCCACATGGTGAATTGACGTTGAGTGCTTCCCTAGAGAGCCTTTAGTATGATACGAGACTATAGGGGGAATTAACGGTGAGTGCTTCCCCAGAGAGTCTATTCTTTAGCTTAACCAGAGGGGTGAGACTGTGTGTGCCTCCCAGAGGGTTGCTAGTACTTTTAGGTTGAACCTTATGGGTTAGGCTGTGAGAACTACCCAGACTTTACCCTTTTTGTTCTACTTGCTTGAGTGGCTGTTTCTTGCTTGTGGATTGTTACTGTTGTGCATTGTCCTGTTTCCTGCTTACCGTTTACTATTTCCTGTACTTTACCTGCCATATATTCACTAATTTTTAGGCACAAATCTTTGGGTGGTTTCCTACTAAGACTTTGTCTCACACCCTGTTTGGTTCATGCTTTTGGGACCAAACAGATTATATTGTTGCAGGTATAGATAAGGGAAAGATCCCTTCTACTTCAGGTTCTTGATTGTACTGGAGCTGGAGAGCATGGGACTGAGCCAAGGCTTGCGATGCTAAAGAGTTTCGCATCTGTTTTACTTTTGCACTTTATTTTAATATTGTATTCAGCATTGTGACTTGTTTGGCTGTTTTATTAGACACATATGTATCATGCATCATTTACATATATTTCAGCTCTAGTTGTTTATTTATCAGTCTTCCGTTGTTTACTCTTGAATGGATTACTACTGTTTCCGCTATTGTTGTTATTTCTTTTCTCTTCCGCTGTGTACTCTGCCAATGAGGGAATAGTTTCCCCACTATCACACCCAAGGCCCATGCTGCTAGTCGGCAGCCTCTGGCGTTTGGGGAAATGCGCTTGAGGCCATTCGACCAACCGGGTACAGGGAACCTCTGGGTGGCTTCCGGAACCGGGACGTTACAAAAAATAAAAATAATTAATAGAAAAATTTGGAGACTAATTTAGTGTTTTCCCATATTCTTTCATCATGATCATTATATAGTCCATGAACTATGTCTTCCTTATAGTCATTAAAATAATTCCGAAATCACGTAATAGATGAATAAGACTCATGTAAATCAATAACATCATCAACATCATCCTCATCACCCAAATGGTATTTTTTCCTTGAAAAACAACGGGCCACTGATCATTCAATGGATCAATGACATAAAATATCTTATCTTCATGTGTTTCCATCATAAATGGTTTCTCATTGTAATTAAATCTTTTCAAATAAACTAGTGTAAATCCACAATCGTCATGTTTTACACCACTTTTTCTATAAACCCAACTACTCTTAAACATAGTTACTTGAAATTTTGTATAATCAACTTCTCATATATCCTCAAGAACTCCCAAATATGTCGATGAAAGATAAATTGGGTTTTTATCTTTTTCACTCAAAAAATACACTACTTCAGCGATAACTATCACACCACTATTTTGAAAAGTACTCTTGTTATCCAGAATTTTTGTGTAAAATGTGTACCCATTAATATCAAAACCGGACCATGTTTTCACATTAAAATAAGGTCCCTATACCAACCATTTCAATGTTTCTTATACAGATATATCTGTGCTCACTTTCTCTTTAAACCATGAAGAAAATACCTTTTTATGCTCAATCATCGACCAATTTTTGTTTCGTTTTGGATGTAGTATATTTAATTCAGTAATATGTGATGATATATATGATTGAATGTCATCTATGTTGTTCAAATTTTTTTAAATGTTCCTAAATCACATCATCACATGAAATGAACTTTACCTTTAAGCCTCAAATCCCTCTACCTTCACTATCAATATCAAATGTCGAGATATGGAGACCAATATGCTCCACTTCATATAAATAATCAATATAGAAATAAATCACCTCTTCTGATACATATTTTTGAACAATAGAGGCCTCCAGTAGATAAGGATTTTTAACATATCCCTTTAAATGTTTTATATACCTTTCAAAAGGATACATCCAATGTAAATAAATAGACCCACATATTCTTATCTTACCTACCTAATGAATCACTAGATGAACCATTACATCAAAAAATGTAGGTGGGAAATAAATTTATAGTTGACAAAGTATAAGATTAGATTCATTATCCAACTCATATAACAAATTTGGATCAATAAATTTGACACAAATGGATTTGAAAAAATTACATAACCTGATTATAGTCTTTCTAACAACTGATTGAAATATACCATACAGTGCGACCAATAGCTGTTATTACATCAATATGTGATAGTCATGAGATTTCATACCTATTAATTTTCAATCCTTTATTGAAAAAAATTATCCACATTTGATGAATATCTAATGATTATTTTATATCATACAGACATTGAAAAAAATTAAAATTCTCACTCTTGCTTAATGCGTGACTAGCCAAAGGTAAATATGTTATTTTTTCATTTCAAAGTGGGAGCTAACTCCAAACATATTCCCATTGCTATCAAGTCCAATCTAGAATTCAATCTATATTTTGTCTTTTCTTTTATGTCTGACAAAGTTCAAATCAAACTATCACATATATTTTTCTCAACATGCATAAAATCAATGTTGTGTTTTATCTCCAAAAATCTCCAATGAGGTAGTTCAATAAAAATAGATTGTTTCTTCCAGATATTTTTTTGAAGACTATAAATTCTTTTCTTTCCAAACGTAGAATCAATATTTTTCACCCTATTATAATAGTATTCAACTAACAATGTTTGTGGGGGATGATTATATTCCTATAAATGGTTAAATGACTTTTTCAATATTCGAAAAGGATGATCTATTAACAAAATTCTTCATTGTACCATGTACACTATCTTTCTTCCATTCTACAATTGATAATATGAAGTATGTTCTTCACAAATTGGATATTCTTTATGACCCTTAACACTGTATCTAGATAAGTTTCCATATGCTGGAAATCCATTTATACTGAATGTTATCATAGCACGCAAAAAAATGTTCTTTTTTGAATCCATAAAAAACATTAACACTCGTCTCTCATAGAAGTTTTAAATCATCAATAAATGGTAAAATATACACATAAATATAGTTTCATAGATATTTTAGTCAAGAAATAATCAATATCATCATAAAATATTTTTTGTTTATACATATATGTGGGAATAAGTTATAAACTACCAACAAAACATTCCATGAACTATGTTGGCTACTTAGGCTCTAATATGGATTCATTCTCTCTGCACACACTCTCATTCTGATATTTATAACATCACTTCCAAAATTAGGATATAATTTATCAAATCTCTTCCATTATGATGATTTAGGAGTGTGATGTAATCTACCATCAGATATGCATTCATATGAATGCCATCTTAACCCTTATTCATCAATTGAATTTGAAAATTTATGCTTAAAAGGAGGAATTATTGGAAGTTGCTAAATTTATTTTGTAGGATCTTTGATTTCAGTACCTAAAAATGAATCAAAGTTAATTTATTGGAATTATATGAAGGTATTATTGGGAGGAATTATTTGATTTAGCATGAGGTTAGATGTTAGTACTTGAGAATGAATCTAAATTGATTTTTTCATCCATCTTTTAGAATGATGTTCCACATGTAGAACATTTTGATAAAAAATTCATATTCTTTATTATACAACACACAATCATTGTGGAAAGCATGTATATTTTTATACCCCAATCCCATTAGGCATAATATTATTTTGCCTCATAATTGAAATTTTGAAGCATTTTGCCTTCTGGAAGTAGTTATTTTAAAATATCAAGTAAGTTATAGAAACTTTTATCACTACAACCATTTATTTCTTTCAAGTTAATAAATCTCAAAATGGCTAATAACACTGTATATTTACCACAACCTAGGAATAATGGTTTTTTTAATCTCCATACAATCGTTCAACAATTGCTACTTTTTCAATGGTTTCAACACCTAAATCATGAATTAATTCTTCAATATGATTGTCTGTCACATTATGAATATTTTCATCAACTCTATATGTTGAATTTATATTTATTTCTCCATAAAAGATCCAATGTGTATAATTAAGTCTAAAACCATAGAAAATGAGATGATCCTTTATTTCTCTAGAATTTAACTTTCTCATATTCAAACACTTTACACATGGATAGAAAATCAAATCTATGTTTTGATGATGTCTTTTAGAAAATTACAAGAAATCATCAACTCCTTTTTCATATTCATTAGTTGTTCTTCTTAAATATATCCAATTATGATCTATTCACTACATGAAATCGTAATATAATTAGTGGTATATTAAAACATATAAACATATATATATATATATATATAAACATGTAAATTTTAAACATAAAAACATACAATAAACTAATACAACTTTTATGTTATATCAAGTTCATTTTTGACTGTAATGTAATTTTCAAAACAAAGGTGAAAAATCATCATTGAATTAACAATAATTCACTGTTAATAATGCTAAATTCTAGTTACAATGTCCCCTAACTTAATTTCCTTAGCATAACATTAATTTATTCTTTTATAATATAAATTATTATAAAACACATGCAAAAAATTCTTAAAAATTGAGTAAAATCAAAGATAAACGGGTCAATTTACTACTATGATCTAAAAAACTTAGGAGATATGTCACTTGAAGAAGATCAAAGATGAATAATAGAATATAATTATAAAAATGAAAATTATAAAATTTTACCAATCAATTTCATAAAAAAATCATTTCATAAATTTATCAAATAAGAAAAGTAATCACAATAAACAAATTTTAAAAACAAAATTAAAAATCAACAACCAATTTCATAAAAAAAATGAATCCATAATTCAAAATTATTACCAAATAATAACTAAATTATTTATATAAAATTTAAAAAACTTACAATATTCGAATTTGAAGATGATTAATTGAGAAGTTTCTCCTTCAAATTCTTTTCAAGATGTATTTATGAAATACAATCATGGATGAACAAAAATAACTCAAACCTAATTAAGGTAAAACTATGAAGAGGGGTTTGGGTGGCCGAAATGGTGGTTCGGGTGGCCATCGAGGTGGTTCGAGGTTTTTTGAGTCAGTGAAGGGGTTCCGATGATGTCAGTGTTGTCACAGGTCAAAGTGGTTTGGGTGACGATCGACGATGTCATGAGTTGGGTGGACATCGAGGTGTTTTGAGGTGGTTTGAGCCGACAAAGTGGTGCGAATGAGTCAGCACCGTCGTGAGTCGAGGTGGTTCAGGTAACTATGGGTGACGTTGTGAGTCGGGAGAGACGAAACAAAATAAATTGATTTAGGTTTTCATGGTTGAACGCTGTGGTTAAATTTTTAAAAGACCTTTTGATGCCAGTTCTTAAAAAACTGACGCCAAACATGTTTTCGGTGTCAGTTTTTACATAAACCGACGTTGAACTATTTTTTATTTATTTTTCATCATCCGTTTTGTTTAAAACCGATGATGAAACCATATTTTTTTGGGTTTTTGGTATTGTTTTTAGTAGGAACCGACACTGAAAATAGTATTATTTTAATGTTTCAGTATCGGTTCATACTAAAACCAACACTGAAAATAAAATAAAATATTGTTTCGACATTGGTTTTTTTAAAACCAACACCGAACCCATAAGCTATAAACTTTCAGCATAAATTTTTATAAAAACCGATGTCGAAATGTTTTCTTTTAATTATTTTGTGTCAGTTTCTTAAAAACGACATCAAAATTATGATGTTTAATCCCATATTTATACTAGTGTAAGGAACTAGATCCCCAAAATAATGAACAAAATCCAACACCGATCCATCACGTTACTAATGATACCACATCTCCATTGTCTTCCTCACTTTTGAAGCCTTAGAGAAATATTTCTGGATGAATGATGCCATGTAAAATTTATAGCCAAGATATTCTCAAGTATTTTACCAAATAAACAACTTCAAACACTTCCAACTCGCACCTTCAAGAATTAATTTATAAAAAATGACCTTAATAAAGTCGAGGAACTCATGGAAACTGAATATTCTATCAATTTGTCACATTCACTTTTCCGCCTCAAAAGGATCTACTTTACCATAAAAGAGTGTAGGGTTCAACTTCTGAAAATCAAGAAGGAAGTACAAAGGATGATCAACTGGAGAGTCTGATAATGGTGAATCACCCAAAGATTCACCTCGAGTGTCCATCAAATATCTAGTGGGGGTGTACACTAAACAATAAGAAAACCAAGAACTCAATCAAAACCAATTCCCCAACAATAACTAAAAGTCGAAACACCACTTAGAAAACATTCCCAAATCACAAGGAAATGTGCTACAAAACCATCAGTTCTCAAAACATCAAAATTTTCTTCTTAAAAAAACTTTTGAAAATAAAACAAACATATTAAGCCACACACTCACTAGTGGTATTCCATAGAGCCTCACATATGTAAATTCTCATGCCAGCTCAGGAACCCATCCACTCAGGACATTCCTTATAAAATTCCTCACACACATCAATGCATGTGATCTATTAAAAGAAACCAAAGGTCAAAAAAAAAATTTAATTTTCAAATCAAAACTTTAAACTCAAGTTTCACATTTTAAATTTACTTACCATTTCAAATTTCTCAAAAAATTTCAAAATTTTCCACAAAACGATTTCTCAAAACCACTGAATTTCAAAAATAATCTCAATTTATATGGAAAAAATTACAGTAAACCCCTGGTATTTGATTATGGGAATCCAATTTTGATAAAACAATCCTCATTTTACCCTAAAGTCATCTTATTAAAAATTCATTTTCTAAGACTTTCCTTGAAACAACTTTGAAAACACATTTTTCATCTTCCAATAACCAAATAATTACTTCCTGAAATAATATTTTCACAATCCAAAAAAAAAATCAAAATTAATAATTAAAAAGACTTAAAGAAAGATCACGAATGAAGAAACTAGTGTCGATGGGTGACTTGGCCATATATTTGGCAGTTATATGCTAATCACGCCACCATTACATAACGTCATATAGGACCATGTCCCTAACCCCACATGGATTTCCAGGCCTTGTGAGCTCACTGAGACCACTGGCATAAATCCCACTTCATTTTCCCAAACATAAAATATCCCAAAAGAACTATAATACCCAAACACAACCCGACTTCCCAAACATCCCATTGTTTGGAATATAAAGTGTTCGATAGAAACTTCCTCATACCTATACCCCAAGTTTTGACAGTCATACCCAATCTACCATGAAATCCTAAATTACAAAACACTTCTCTAAAATCTAGGTCCCCTAAAGAAAATGCTTTGATACCATTTTTTCATGAACCAACCTCAGTCAACCCCAAATTGGTCACCAGATCCAACCTGAAAATGGCCGAAGTGGCATTCCCAATCCTCTCAGGATGGCGACAAGCACCAAGGGAATCAAAGAAGGATGGTAGGAACCATTTATCCCAAACAAAATAAATTAAAGTAATGAAAAAAACAAAATAGAATACCAAAATAAATAGAATATCCAAACTGAACAACTGTAGAAAAACTTGAGATACAACCAAACAAAAAAAAACCAACTGAACCCAAAAACCACTAAAATTATTTGTGACCTCAAGGGTCACTATCCCATAAAAAGACCCAAAATTTTCCATGTTGATCAAACCAAAGCTAGAAATTTCCCTATAATATAAAATCTATAATTGGTATAGGTTCACTCAGTAGGAACGCAAAAAGAAATATATTCCCAAAGCATTTTTTTATACAAAAGAACATCAATCACAGGTTTAAAATACAATATATAAAATTAATTTTTGCTCACATTTTCCCTTTAAAACAATACATGTCTCATTTACCTTCTAATGTAAACCAAATTCTTTTCAAATATAGGAGATTTATCTTTTTAAAGAAAGAGAGGAAGAGATGAAGGGATACCATTCTTATTTAAAAAGGAAAAATCTTTTTAAATCAGTCTTAAAACATTTACAAAAAACATTTCAAAACTCATTGTCACTTTTTAATAAAGAGGTAAATCATACAATGGAGAGTGTTAGGTCAACTAGGCTAGATACCCTGAGAGGGGGGGGGGTGAATCAGGGTATGACTGATTAAAACAACTACCCCTTTTGATCTTATTTTTCTATTATAAAAAACCCTATTCTCTCTCATTCCCGTTACAGAGTATGAATAAACCTTAAAGCATGCACATGATACAACAATTTTTACTTGGTTCACCCTCACTGGGCTATGCCCAAGGATCATACACTGACAGTGTGTCGATGTACCAATTCCACTATAAGTGAACTGTTATTTACAAGTTCTAAGAGGACTCACTATCACTCCTGGTTTACAACCACACACAATTCTTAGAACTCACTACTCTCTCAACTGAAGTGAGCTCACTGCTTCTTCAGAATATCCACTCATAGTTTATAGACCTATACGAATCTTCATTACCACTAATGAATGCAACCTCCACTGTATTTAGATTCTCTATTGAAGTCCAAAGTTCATCCATTGATGAATACCCCTTTTCCCCTGAACACTGGGAAACAACCTTTGAAAAGTACCTTCGCAAAGCACCCTACTTCACGAAGCTCCCAATTTCACGAAGCTCAAATAAGCCTTCATAAAGATCATTCCTTTTTGTGAAGCTCACGCCTTCATAGAGCTTAGGCTGTCCTAGAGCTAAAGTCATCGCAGAGAGACTTCCCTCATGAAGCTCACTAAGCCAACGTGGAGCACCCAACTTTCACGGAGCTAGAATAGCCGCCACGAAGCTCCTTCCTTTCACGAAGCACACTACCTTCATCAACCAACTTTGCGAGCCGAGTGAAAAATATTTTCTTCAAAAACTCTTTGATTCTCCCGAGGGGGTCGTGGTCTATTTATAGGTAATTCCACTGACCCTCAAACCTTCCATGTGAATTCAACGCTATGTCAGCTCAAATCGTGAAGCTCTAAATTTCCCACCGAAATTATCTCAGAAACGCGAAGCACCACGGAAATTTTCTGATTGCGGAGCTCGTCGTAATATCAAAGCATCCTGTCAATTCCTTTGCACCTTCTCTACAAAGCTCCACTCACAATGCCCTTCACTATAGCAATGCTCTTCAGCTCTGTCATTCAAGAAGCTTGTCGTAATCGCAAAGAATCATCATAAAAAATCTTCTGGTCTTCACGAAATCCAAACCATGAAGCCTATATTCTCTAAACTCATGCCTTTTCCATATTTAAATGAGATCTTGAAGGAAATCATATTTTCACGATGCTCACCAAACTCCAAATTTTGGATGCCAAAAATTTGGCAAACACTGGAAAATTGTGCCACCTTGTATCTATTATTTTGTACGAACTCCAGATCATCCATTCCTCTATCATGGTTCTTTGTCAACATGGATTGTCAACAACATCTCTGGAACTCAACAATTCACCATGAAAACCTGCACTGTCAATAAACACAAGCAACCCAAAAATGCTGCAATGTTTCCTTGAGGTATTTTTTCCCAACAGAGAGTAACCAATGATCACATAATAAGGGAAATGGAATATAGCATACATGAGTAACCAACCAACATGGAACTTAATTTTTCCACTTTAGAAAACCAGTGCCAAGGTAACAAGGTAGTACCTAAGAGCTTCGTGGAGAATCTAGAACATAACAACAACTAACTCATTCAATATGAATGCCTCACATGATGAAATCAATTCTCCCACACACTCTGTCTTTTGCTACCTAGACTAACTGAGGGGAAAAATCCCAAATCAGAGCAAGTCCATACTATGGGGAACTAGCCAGAGAAGAATCCTAAGCTAGTGAAACAACTGTTCTTAGAAAATCTTCTAGATACTCTAGGTTCCCATTCCAATACTTAATATGGGTTGTAAAAAATAACCAAGAAACCAACCATGCATATACATATATATAGCACTAGTTCACATACAAGTACAAACCCCCTGAGTCACCCCAAGAATCAATATCTTTCCTTTATACCATTTTTCTACAAGGGAGTCCTAAACCAAGGACCTATAACACCTTTTATCACAACCAAGGCCAGAGTATCATCTATGTAGAGTTTTCAAAAGAGTACTAACTCATGAAAGTTTCAAACTAGCCTAAATAAATATTTGAGTAACAAACTAATCTCAAAGAACCAAACCAACCTATTTTAAGAAGAGGAAAACACACCATTTATAAGACCACAACCATTTATAAATCCATTTAAGAAACCAAAACACATTTACCAAGCTAAAATCATTACATAGAGATCAAAATTCACTTACAAAATCCAAATAAGCAATTTATAAAACAATTGGTGTGCAATACTTAACAAATTATGTCTATACAAATTAAAATAAGAATGAAACCACATCATTTCACATCAAACAATTATTATAAAAATCATACATATCTAATTAATATCCAAGGGAGGTGAAAAAATAAGTAAATTAATATATTCGTAAATCTAAAGGGAAAATACAAAGGGAACCAACCTCAAACTCACGACGCTTCAACAATGACAACCCAAAATAACATCACAAGGGTTATATTTAGTAATAACATCCAAAAAAATCCTAAGAAGACAAAATAACCAATACAAAACAAGGGAAAAAATGACCCTATACCTAAAAGACCAAGCGAGATGGGAAACTCAATAGAAAATGGAAGAATAAGGAAGATAAATAAGAAAGTACGAGATTACCTTGAAGATCCACCCCCAAAACATAAAGAAGTAACTTGGATCCACCCTTGGAGAAGGAAGGGGTGTGGAAAGAAAGGGAGGAGGATCCCTGGTGTCGCACAAGCCATGATATGGGATGATTGAACATTTGGGATTAAAATTTGTAGTTAGAAAGGTAAATTCATATTTTTAAGACACCTGTGCAGTGATCATTGTTAGGCCACATGGTTTTGAAAGTCATGTACCAATTGTGCACACATCACTAGACACACTGTAAACCTAAATAGTTTGGCTGCACAGTTTGGTGAAACATACACAAACTGCGTGTCATGGTTTTGTAAAAAAATTCAAAACCATGGTCTCTACTTTTGAATTATTTTTTAACCATTCTCAGGTCGTTCACCCATGAACATAAATTCCCACGGATGCACAAAATTTCTCTTAGGAGCTTCAAAGTTTTTACCAAATCATGTGAATCCCATGAAACTCAAATCATGAAAGTGAAAAATGAACTGAAAAGAGATACATCCCCTAAAGGACACATATTTTTTCCTTAACCATGTACCTAGACCATGAAACATAGGCACAATAACCCAAAACTAAAAAATTAAATCTAGAACACCCAAAATTAAAGAGAGAAACCAAGGACAAAAAGATAATATTAAATAAAAAAAGAAAGAAAAATTGAGGTGTGATAGTGTACAACCTCAATCACCAAGGGCCTCCACCTCTAATTAAATAAGACTTATGACTGTCCCTCTTCATCTTAATCCTCTCATGAACCATATGACCCTTCTTAGTTGTACTTAGTACCATATAAGGACCAATAACATTTGAATCTCTAACTTCAATCCAATATAGTAGTGATCAACACATCCTCGCAAAAAATTCATCAAATAGATCCATGTTAACAGATGAATGGTATTTGTTGTTATAAGAATACTCAACCAAAGGCAAGTGATTCACCAGTAATGACCCCAACTCTAGGAACCTAGAGCTAATGCATATTTTATTACATTGTCATTGATACAAGGGGTCAAATCCTGAAGGATCATTTTTGTTTTAGAAAACCAAATACATACATGATTCTCATTTTACATTGGGAAAATAAATACAAATAATATTAGTGAAAAACATTTGGCATCCCTAAAATCATTCCAATAATTCTAATTCATTTAATGGGGAAAGGAAACAAAATAAGGGTGAGCTAAAATAATCAATAAGGGTTATGTACAACAAAATATATCATGAATAAATAAATCATAATAAATATGGAAAGGTAAATAACTGAACACACATTTCATTTAATCATGAACTTGACTATCATAACTATATAAGGAATAATCAATATGAAAAGGTAAATACTTGAAAACACATGTCATTTAATCAATAAACTGATAATAAAAGCCATCCAAAGATAATATTATAGCAAAAATCTATTAGATAACAATAATAACTAAATTATAAATGTAGTAAATGATTAATTATTGGACTTCATGATCTCATTGATCATGATACCTCTACCATCATGTCCATTCAAAAGATAGTTTTAAACTACTAGGTAAAAACCCATCTAATTTGGAAAAATAATTTTTCTCATGAGATCTATCGATGCATCGAGGGTATATCTATAATTGGGCCCACATGTATCTATATGTAAAAATAATTCCTCATATATCAAATAATCAATTAAATTCATGAATCAACATTCCTTATTATCAAATATCCATACTGAGTAAATGATTTGGATTTTACAATATCTACCCACTTAATTAAATAACTTTCAAAGTAAAACCATATGTAAAAATGGTATATGGTTTATGAAATAATAAATTCCATAATAAAATAATATGGATATTTAATATAAATTTAATTTCTAATGAAAAGTGATCACAAAAAAAGTGATTGTTTCAAGATAAAGTTAACAATCATAAAAGAAAGTGAGATTGTACAATAACTTTTACCAGTTGGTAATTTTCAACTAAAATCCCCTTAGATGAAATAATTCAAATTGAGATATAAAATACCATAAAATATTAATTAATCATGAAATTACATGTAAAAGGGTATTTATATACACCATATAAAATAAATTAGGTGCATAACATTACAATATGTCTCAATTAATGGAAATTGAGATGAAGTCCTTGACCTAATGCTTCCTTTTGGTTGAACGTGCTTTAAACTCATGTATAATTTCTTTAATAACTTTATTAATTTATATTATAACCATATTCACAATTATAATATCATATATGATCCCCTTATAACATTTTACCACCCATTTGTTAACAATATTTCATTATTTTCATTGTTTCAGGTGTTATTTATTGTTTTCTCATACAAGTTTTGTCATAAAAGTCCCATTTATTTCAAATATTATATAGTACCATAATAAAAATAATAATGAGAATGTTATAAATATAATATTTAATCATTATATCCATTTTAATAATCATTCTTTATGGTTGGGAGGGGAAAATGAATCACATTTCTTTTTGGAAATGTTAAGTCACACTTACGCACGAGCGAAGATACCATTCAATTAAGAAGTGAAATGGTAAGGAAATGGGTGAAATATTATTCATAAAGAATTTATATAATGTAATATATATCACATATATTCATTAAATTTATACTTACTACCTTCCATTTAAAGTTTAAGTGAAAAATGAATCACATCACTTCGTGAAGTGATAGTCTGCATACACGTGATTGGCATTATCATATTTTAAACATAATATAAAGTTAGAAGGTATATGTGGAATTATAATTAAAAAATTATAATAATATCATAAATATAATATAAATTTTTTAAGTCTATAATTATTTCCATCCTTGAAAGGTGGTTATGGAAAAGTAATTATATCGATTCGTGAGGTGTTAGTCTGCCGTACACACAATCGACAATTTCATTTCCTATTGGAAGGAAGGGGAGATGAATATAGGTTATTATATTAACATAATAAAGTATTATTATATGGTATATAATGGTATTATTATACTATCATGATTGAATAATATTTTAAGGAGGTGTAGTAATAAAAAAAATCAAAACGCTCGTTTGTGAATGTTACCAATTATTTGGGGAACTTCTCTTAGTTTTCACAAAAAGCATTCCTAGGATGGATTTATGATAAAAAAAATGGATCTAGGATTTTTTAATGTGATTAATTAAGTTATTTGGTCAGGGCTTGGTCAAAAATATTTATTTGGAATTGTGAAGAGGGGAGGAGAGGGGTGGCCTTTATAAGGGAGAGAGGACATATATGGAATTTTTAAAAAGAATCAACTACACACACGTTTTCATCTTGTCACAAGCCTAAAAAATGGGTCATTTTAGACCCTTATAGGTGATAAGGACAAAATATTTCCATAAAATGGGTTTTTTAAAAAAATTAGGTCATTTTTAACCCTTATCCTCTTAGTTTAACCCCTGGTAAATCAGTTTTTAACTTAACCACGATAATTAATTTTTACTGCTTTTATTATTTATAATGTTTAAAAACTAAGTTAAAATTATAGTATAATAAAAATTATCCTCATTAAAAATATGAAATATATTTTTTAATTTCAATTCATATAAGTGTCAAAATCATATTTGAAGTTATACTCCAGATGTGACGAAAAAATGGGGTTTCAAAGAAAAACCTATCATAAGTATTGAAGGTTTTAATATAATTATTCAATATGAAATGGATTCAAGTGAACTAAATTATATTTATTATAATATAATTTAACTAATTTTACTTTAAAAAATTAAAATATAATTTATCTTTGTAAATAATTTAAACGAAAAGGTAATTTTCAATAAAAAGCAGCATTTTCACTATTCACTAAAAAGTGAAATTTTTTAGAGAAATAAAAAAGAAATATCTCTATGATAATTATAATATGATGATTTGAAAAATTAAGTTCATTTTATAAAATAAATTTTATAAACTTTTTAAAAATTAATTTTAAATTATGCTTGAAAATCACGACTAAACCGCCTTCTTGAATAATAAAGTTTTTCAGAAAACATCTCTTTTTTTTCAATAATTCCTATTTTATTACTAATAAAAATTTATCTATTTAATTTATTTTATATATGTATAAATCATATAATATTAATAATTTTTTTAGTAATATTCATGCCTTCCAACTTAATGGATATGTTATATGGTCATGTTTAAATAATATTTTAATAGAGTATTTTGATTTAAACCCAGTATTGTGTGAATCACAAGCTATTGAAGAGATTGAATTTAATTAAAAGGAAATAAATAGTAAAGTATTAGGGAGTTACATTTGTCCCTCCAAAAAAGAAATTTTCCTCTATTTTTTTAGATATCACCCTCTAAAAAGATGAGGATGGTTCTTCTTCATAACATCCTCTCGCTCCCATGTTGCTTCCTCCATTTTTTGATTTCTCCAAAGTACCTTAACCAATCAAGTCTTCTAATTCCTTAATTATTGATCTCTAGTATCAAATATCTGGATGCGTTCTTCATAGTAAGATAGTTCAGGTTTGAATTCTATTTAATCAAATTTTATAACATGTGTTGGGTCTGGTATGTACTTCATTAACAATTATATATGAAACACATCAAGTAATTTTGAGATACTTAGTAGAATTTTCAAATAGTAGGAAAAAAATCCAATTCTTTCCAGTAATTAAAAGGATCTAGGGTACCTAGGGCTCATATTTCTCTTATTACTGAACCTTTTAACACCCTTACATAGTGATACTTTCTAGAGAACATAATCTCCAACATGGAATTAAAAATATTTCCTCCAATTATCATTATAAATCTTTTTCCTAATTTGAATTTAATTAATGTGAGATTGAATAGCCTTTCCTTTATCATTGTATCTTTAAAAAGTTCTTGTCCTACAAGTTTCCTTTCACCAGCATCATCCTAATAAGTTGGAGTATGGAATATATTTTTATATAATTCCTCATGTGGAATTATTTGAATACCTGAATGGAAACTATTTTTATAGGAAAACTCCACCAAAGGTAAATACTGATCCCACATAACTTAAAAGTGAAGTTAGAATTACATAGACATGTCTTCCATTATTTAAATATTCCTTTCTGAATATCCATAAGATTAATGGTTCTAGGTAGTTCTCAAATAAAGCTCAGTATTAAGATCCTTCTAAATACACTTCTAGAATTTTTATGTAAAATAGGGATCCTGATCAGACATGATTTAAATAGGTGTGCCATTAAGTCTTAAAACAACATTAATATAGAGAATTGTGTGGCTATTAAGTGGTATATCTTCTATTATATATAGTAAATGTGTATATTTGGTTAGGTTATCAATGATAACCATTATTACATCATTCATTATTGGAGTCTTTGGAAGTACTGTGACAAAGTCCACAGAAATTCCATCCCATTTACACACAAGAATAGGAATAGGTTTCACGGATCCTCTATGATGTTATTTCACAAGACTCACTTATTGAAAAACAAAACATATGGAAACATAATCAATAATTTCCCACTTTATGTTATTCCACAAAAAATCTCCCCTCAAATACCAATATATATTTGTGCTATCATGGTGTATATAGAAGTTTGAGCTATGAGCATCATTCAAAAATTACCTTTTTATCTTAATTATAGATGGACCACATAATATATTTCCCAATTTCATGACACCATCCACAGAAATAAATTCTGTTAATTTCCCATCATTCACGCCTTTACTTTTGTTATGAAAGTTCTCATAGTCATACTCATAACTTTTTATATTTTCTAATAAATATAGTTTCAAAATAATTTGAAAAAGGAGGGATGTGGATCTTTCAATAATATTTCTTATATCCATATTTACTAGATCCATGAACATATGACCTCCCTCATTGCTCATTTGGGTCATAACTCCATGATATTTATTACTCAATGAATCCTCTACCTTATTTACTTTCCCTAGGCGGTAGTGTATTGAGAAATCATAATATTTTAGCTACTCAATCCATCGCCTTTGTCTCATATTGAGATATTTTTGTGGAAATATGTATTATAAGATTTTATTATCCACATATATCTCACATATTTTACCATTTAAATAATGTGTCTATATCTTGAAAGCAAAAATCCCAACTACCATCTCAAGATCATGGGTTGGACAATTTTATTCACGAGTCTTGTTTTTTTATTCATATGTAATAGCTTTCTTATTTTGCATTAGGAAACAACCAAGTAACTTCTTTGAAGAATCACTTTATACCACAAACCCATCATTTCCAGATGGTAGATTCAAAATTTAATCATTTACCAATATTTTATTTAGATCATCAAAAAAAATTCAAATTCTTTTGTCCAAACAAACTTAACCCCTTTACATATAAATTTTGTTAATGGATTATAAAATCAGGGAAAACTCTAAACAAATCCTTGATAGTAACCTACCAAACCAATGAATTTACATACCTCATTTATGTTCATTAGTGCAAACCATTATATGAATACCTTTTTCTTCATATGAGCAATTGATATTCAATCCTTGGAGACAATATGACCAAGAAAAGAATCTTATTGAATCTATAAATTACACTTACTAAATTAATCATATAACTCTTTCCTTCTAAGAGTCTCAATAATAATACACAAGTGATTCTCATGATCCTATTAGATTTTATAATACACAAATATATCATCAATGAAAAAAACAAAATCATCAATATATTACATTAATAATATGCTTATTAGATCCATAAAAACAGAAGGTGCATTATTCAATCCAAATGGAATTACTATAAAATCTTAATGTTCATACCTCATTCAAAAATCTAATATTGGAATTTCTTATTTATTTACTTGTAATAGATGATACCTATAATGAAGTCCAATATTTTAAAAATATTGGTGTCCCTAAACTTTATCGAATAATTCATCAATATTGAGGTAGAGGATATTTTTTCTTTATCATAATAACATTGATTTCCCTATAATCAATGCACAACCACATAGATCTATCATTCTTCTTAATCTAGAGAACAATATCTCCCTGTATATAAACAATAGGGTGACTAAATCCCTTATCACACAACTCCTCAAGCTATTTCTTCAACTCTAATAATTCCAGAATTTCCATTATATAAGGATTCATTGATATTGTTCTTTCATCAAAGATTAAATCAATTGAAAACATAACTTCGTGATATAGGGGATGTCTAGGTAATTCCTTGGGAAATACATTAATGTATTCTTGTATAATATGTAAATCCTCAATTTTATGATTACCTTCTCTGTCCCTAGATTGTATTTGCTCTTTTTTCCTGAGAATCTCATTCACTGTAGCTACGGAGGGGGGATCTAAAAATGTATCAAATAATTATGTATTTACTCTAAAGACAAGGTATTCTACATCTTCATTAGGAATTGTAATTTTCTTATTCTTGTAGTAAAATTTACCATCATATTTTGAAATAAATTATATACCAAGGATTGTATCATATTCAACCATAGGTATAATAATAAGGCTATAAAATTAAGAATGTTTATGTGTCATAATGGGGACTACTTGAGACATCCTTATTCTAGTGATACTTCCAATAGGAGTTTTTACGGACAACTCCCTTCTTAAAATAATAGGTAAATATCTAATTTTCTAATAAAACATTGAAGAAAATAAAAGAGTCCAAATAACTAGATAAATTTGAAGTTATGATTAAAGTACCTTCCACTACATCATTGGGTGCTTATACCTCAGGAGTAGTGATCACATCAGCTTGGTCTTCTCTACTTGGCCTATTCTATAGTAGATTCCCTTGATTCTTGTGGAACTTATTTTCATAGTTCCCCATCTCCCTAGAGTTGAGACACTAAATAGTAGTGTATTATTTATTGCAATTTTATTTTTTATCCTGATGACCCTAATATCCATACTTATAAAAAAATACCAATCCCTTCAAGAATTTCCCTAGATTATTATTTCTGTAGTTTCAAACTATGGAAATTTATTAGTTATTATATTCTTCTTTGATGGATTCCCTTTTTCTTTGTGCTAATTTGGACTTTTATTTAATTTATTTTCCTTACACATGTAAGATCTAGATAATTCCTCTTACATTTTGATATAACATGAAATATTTCATCATATGAAAAAATATTTTGACAGACCAATTCCCTTTAGAGACTTGGTTTTAGCCCTTCCAAGAAATAGAAAATCTTGCACTCTTTGCTATGTATATAATCCGTAGCATACCTAGATAACCTTGTAAAGGTAGCCTCAAACTCAAAAAAACATTCCTCTTCCTTTTTATTTAAGTTGAGAAAATTTATATTCATTTTAATTTGTTTATCATGAGGGGAATATTTATCAAATAATTTCTCCTTAAAATATTTCCATTCCATGAGTTCTATTTACTCTTCCTCCCTAGTACTCTAGATTAATGACCACCTTTGATCATTATCAACTTTTAGGAAATACACTATGATTGCAAGTTTTTCCTTTTCATCCCATACCAAGGCCATAAATATATTCTCCAGAGACTTAATCCAATGCTTAGTTACTATTATATTATTAGTCCCACCAAATAATGGGGTCTTTTATCACATAAAGTGATCTAACATAGTAGAATCAGACAATGGAATAGGTTTTTCCATTGAGGAAATATTATTTATCATAACATTATTATGCTTATATAATATATCCATGATCTTCTCCATTCCAATACTATATATATTGTCTTGCGCAGAAGGATAATTTCTACACAGACCATGAGTATCGATACCCTTCATCCATCCAGATTCCATTAATAAATAATTGAATATACTAGATTAGTTATTAAAATTTTGAATTTTAAATCACAATGTATACTTATAAATATGGTGCAACACTTCACATAAATTAAAACTTATGTATTGTTAGACTCAGTATCATAAACATGGTTCTTTTGGATATCTTTATTTTGAAATCCTTTATAATGGTTTGTAAATAAAATGTGAATTATCCTAATCATACCCCCTGGGAGTATCAAACTAGGTGTGTAGTAAGGACTGTATTTGTGCACTAGGTGGAAATAAGGTCAAGAACAATGTATCATTTTGGGGTTATTTCCCCCAGGTACATCCATACCATAAACACATACACATACAGTATATCGATAGGGATGTATTTCTACGAAAAACCACATAATCTCTTCCTTACTAAAACATTAGGATGTTGTTATATACTTACCATAAAAGTCTATCATAGGGATATATTCCACAATATATGTTTTTATTAATCAAATTCCTAATATTTTTACTAAACTTCCTCTAATACCAACTGTATCGACCCTGACTCTAGTAACCCAGAGATGATGCCTACTTTATTACATTAGCATAGATACAAGGGGTCAAATCTTGAATGAATGGTCGGTTTAGTAGTTTTTTAAAACTTCATACATACATGATACCCATTTTAAATTAGTAAAATAAAATAAAAATCATAGTAATGGAAAACATTTGGCATCCTTGAACTCATCCATGAATTATTCTTCATATAATTGTGAAAGGAAACAAAATAAGGGTGAGATAAAATGCTTAGTAAGAGTTATGCCAAGTGAAATCCATCATAAATAAATAAAGTATAATAAATATATAATGTTAAATAACTAAACACATATTCCATTTAATAAATAACTTTTCTTTAATAATTTCATAAAGAATAATCAATATGGCTAGGTAAATAACTGAAAACTCGGGGCATTTAATCAATAAAATGAGAATGAAATGAATCCAAAGATAATATCATAGTGAAAATATCATGGATAATAATAATAACATAATTATAAATGAATTAAATGATTAATTATTAGATTTCATAATCTCAATAATCATGATAATTCTACTATTATGTCCTTTCACAATATATTTTAAAAATATTGGGTAAAAACCCATCTGATTTGGCCAACTAATTTGTCTCATGAGACCTTTAGATGTGTCAAGGTGCTATATATAATCATGATTCACCCATATATTCAAGTACAAATCATTCCTCATATATAAAATAATTAATTTAATTCATTAATCAATATGTTTTATCATCAACTATATGTATTGCGTAATGGGTGCAAATTTATCAATATTTCCCTAGTTGATCAATTAACTTTCAAAGCAAACACCATATGTCAAAATGGTATATAGTTTATAAAATAAACATATATATCATTCAAGAATATGGATATTTAATAGAAATTTAATTTACAATGGAAAATGATAATAATAATGTGATTGTTTCAAGATAAAGTTAACAATCACAAAAGAAATTGAGATTTTACAATAACTTTTACCTCTTGGTAATTTTAAAATCAAATACCCTTAGATGAATTAATTAAAATTAAAACATAAAATACCATAAATTTTTAAGTAAATATGACATTACATGTAAAAGGGTCGGTATCTACACCATATGAAATAAGTCAGGTGCAAAAAAATACAATATGTCTCAATAAAGGGAAATTGAGACAAAGCCCCTTACCTCACGTGTCCTTTTGGTTGAAAAAGATTTAAAGTATTTTATAATGGTTCTAATAATTTTATTAATTTATAAAATAACCATATTCATATTTATAATATCATATATGATACTATTATAACATTTTACCTCCTATTTGTTAATAATATTTCAATATTTCTGTTGTTTCTAGTGTTACTTGCCTTATTTTCTCATATGTGTTTTTTCATGAAAGTTATGGTTCATGCACATGTTATATAGTCTCGTAATCTCCATAATTATATTAATGTTATAAATATAATTTTTAATCTTTAGATATATTTTTAAAATCATTCTTGAAAGCTATACATAGAAAATGAATTGCATCGCTTCATAGAGATAGTAGGTCATACGTACGCATGAGTGACAATATCATTCCCTTAACGAGTGAAATGATAAGAAAATGGGTGATAAATTAATCTAAAATAATTTATATCATTTAATATATATATAAAATATATTCATTACATTTATCCTTATTACCTTTCATATAAATTGTATGTGGAAGACGAATAAAATCACTTTGTGAGGCGGTAGTCCTCCGTACACATGAGCGAAGTTATCATATTTTAAACATAAAGGAAAATAAAAATCTATATGTGATATTATAATTCTTTAAGTATAATAATATAATAAATATCATATACATTTGTTAAATCCATCATTATATCTATCCTTGAAAGGTGTTTATGGAAAACAAATTATGATGGTTCGTGAGGCGGTAGTCTGCCGTACACACGATCAAAAAATTCATTTCCCATTTGATGGAAGTGAATATGGATATAGGTTATTAAATTAACATAATAACATCTAATTATATTATATATAATTTTTTTATAAAATAACTATTGAATAATATTTTAAAGAAGTGGAATATGAAATAAAATGAAAACGCTCATTTAAGAATGTTACCTCTTCTTAGGGGAACTTCTTTTGGTTTTAACAAAAATACTTACTAGGATATATTTCTAATAAAAAAGGGATATAGGATGTTTTTAATGGAGTAAAGAAGTGATTTTATCATGTATTTTATGAACCAAATTTCTTTATATGTGTGAAGAGGGGAGGATATGGGGTGGCCTTTTATAAGTGGGGGAGATGATATACATGGAATTTTTGAAAAGAATCAATTACACTAACATTTTTATCATGTAAAAGCCTCCAAAATGGTTCATTAGCAACCCTTAGATGATATAAGGTTAATTTTTATAGGTTTTTAGGTCATTTTAACCCTTATCTTCTTAATTTAACCCTTAATAAATCAATTTTGACCTTAATTGTGTTCATTAATTTTTACTACTTTTACTATTTGTAATGGAAAAAAATTAATTTGACCTAATTAGATAATAAAAATTATGATAATTTCAAATACTGAATCCATTATTAAAAATTCAATTCATGGAATTTTTATAATATGATTTAAAATTATACCCATAGATGTGATGAAAAATGGGTTTTCAAAGAGAAAATTCTCATAAGTATGGAAGGTTTTAATATTAAAATTCAATATAAAATTTATTAAAATAACATAATTGGTATTTATTATAATAAAATTGAACTAATTTTACTTTAAACAAATTTAAAATATAATTTATCTTTGTAAATAATTTAAATAAGAAAATGATTTTCAATAAAAAATAATATTTTTCACTATACATCGAGAAATGAAACTTTTCAGGTAAATATAAAAAAATCATTATAAGATAATTTTGATATTCTGATTTAGAAAATGAAGTTAATTTTATAAAATAAATTTTTTGAAATTATTAAAATTAATTTTAAATGCGTGTAAAGTGAGATTAAACCACCTTTTAGAAAAATTCTGTTTGTTAGAAACCATTTATTTTTCTTTCAAATGATCCCTATTTTATTTATAATAATTATATTTATATATTTATTTTATTTTATACATGTAAAAACCATATAATTTTCATAATCTATTTTTTATTATTCATACTCTCCAACATAACGACAATGTTATAATGGTCATGTTTAAATAATATTTTAATAGTGTATTTTAGTTTAAACCTAGTGTTGCGTGCATCACAAGATATCAAAGAGATTGAATTTAATTAAAAGGATATAAATCCTAAAGAATTAGGGTGTTACAAAACCCAAAATCTTTTGGAATCCAAGATGCATAGCCTCAATATTTCCTCAAATTTATGGATGGTTCACTTCATCTATCTGTCTGTCTAATGGTGGAAAGTAGTGTTGAGGCATAACTGTGTGCCAAAAGTGTATTAAAATCCTATCTAGAATCACAAGGGAAAATGAACATCTAGGTACGATATTCTAGAACTTGGAACTCCATGTATTCATATAACCTCATCTACATGACTCATTAAAAAAACATTCACAATGTTCGATTCCCTTATTGCTAATAAGTGAACTTAATTCCCCAGTGAATCTATAATTACCTAGATGGAATCATTTACTACCTAAGAACATGGTAATCTTGTGAATAATTCCATTGAGATTTCTACCCACATCCACTCATGTAAATACAAGGGTGACACTAAACCACTAGGAACCAATGTTATTTCTTCACCTAATGAAAAAATAGACACTACGACATAAACTCTTTCACTACCCATTTCATCAAAGGCCACCAAAAACATGACCTCAAACCATGGTATATTTTGGCAACACTTGGGATAATTTATAAATATTATTTGTGAACCGCATGAAGTACTCCCTCACATATCACCATTGGGACAAATATCCTCCTTTGAAACATTAAGCGATGTTTTTCATCCTCTGACCACCCTTTAGGTGTCTCACCCTAAACAGCTTGGTCCCTTATCACTTAGACCCTTTGGTCTCCCCAGTGATAATCCTCCAACCAATAAAAATAATAAGATTTCATTTTCATCTTAAAAAACCATCCTCTACCATCAACCACCCTTGTATTAAATTTCCTAGATACCAACTATTCCATCACCATCAAAGCATCCACAAACTCCTGAAAACATACTT
The DNA here is from genome assembly GCA_963277665.1 of Viscum album. Lineage (NCBI taxonomy): Eukaryota > Viridiplantae > Streptophyta > Magnoliopsida > Santalales > Viscaceae > Viscum > Viscum album. Next base: position 1,809,911,580 of record OY728129.1, on the reverse strand, counting down.
TATTGACTTTCTTCTCAGTACGTTATCCATGAAATTACCCTTTTCATAAGTGTAAGAGATATCAAAGTCATATTCCTATAGAAAATTCATACACATATATTTTCATAGATTTAGTTCTAACTAAGAGAAAACATACCTCAAACTCTTGTGATTGGTGAAGAACAAAAATCATTCTCTTGTTTGGTAATGTAAATAAAACATTAGGGAAATCATAACTATCACCAATTACATGCCATGGGTAGTGTAGTTATGCTCACAAGGGTATAGTTGTTTGGACCCGTAAGAGATCACTACCCATTGATTTATCAGGACACAACCCAACCCCAAATGGGAAGTGTCATATAATACCTCAAACATCACCCCTTCATCAGGAAACCAGATAACTGGGGAGATGAATAACTTCCCTTTCATTTAGTCAAAATCTATAAAAAATTCTCTATATAAAAAATACTGGCTCTTAATAGTTAAATATATAAATGGGGTTGAAATATATGAAATTTAGACATAAAACTACAATAATAACCTACAAGACTAAGAAATATATGAACCCCCTACACATTATTAGGTTACACCCAAGATATAACCACCTTAGCCTTTGAAGGATCCACTAATACTCCCTATGGAGACACCACTATCAAAGTAAATGAACTAGACACATCCAAACCTTATATTTGAAAAATTTACTATAATTGTTTTGGTGTCAATGAGTCTGTAAAATGATCCTCATATGCCTAACATGCTCATAATTAAACATTGAGTATATACGAATGTCATCAATTAAAACAAATACAAACTATCACAAAAAGTCATGAAATATAGAGTTTATGAGTTTTATGAATAATGGTGGTGTATTCATGACACCAAATAACATAAATATAAATAGTAATTGTCCATATTAGCACTATAATGTGGTCTTAAAGATATATTTATCATTTACACTTAATTGATGATATTTGGACTACATATCGATCTTATAAAATCAGTTATCTCTTATCAACTAGACAAGAGATCATTGATCCTTGGAATAGGGTAATGATTATTGATTATCACCTGATTCAGTCTTCAGTAGTCTATACACTTCCATAGAATAGTATCTTATTTTTGGAGAATAACACTAGGGCACCCCACAGTGACACACTTGGCTATATAAATCTCTTATGCATCTGTTTATCTATCTAAATCCTCATATCCAATAACATTGAAGGTGTAATATGAAAATAATTCATTAAAAATATAGAGACAATTATATATAATTCTATCCAAAACTCAAGACCACCCTGAGGGGGTAGCATTAAAAACACCCCAAGAAAAACATCTAGAAACTACTCAATGACTCTGGGATCCTCCACTGCCTCAGTGCCTATTGAATTCACCAATAATTATGCTATCAAATAAATAAGGGGATTCACACACCTATTTCCCATCTAATAACCCCACTCACCAATGAAGGCTATATGTTGATTGTCCACATCATAGAACATGACTATTCTATGAAATAAATTATTAAAAAAAAGTATAGAGTACAATCAATCCATTCTTTGGATTACATTTTATGGATATATCTGTATTAAAAAGAAATCTGCACATTACTAATGCTTTCTCATCATCATTATGCACCACTATTATACAACAAACAAGTAGATCTAGACTCCAACTAGTATAATCAACACTAATAGAATGGGAATACTCTCAATATCTAGTCCCAAATAACAAAACTAATACAGGAAAAACAGATAAGTGTGATGTCTTGAATTAAAAAAAAGTATTAATTGGGGTAGAAAATAAGATAAGTGTACCTCTAATGATCTATGTCCCCTCTGGTGCTTGTATCTTCATGGTATGCAACTGTCGACACCCAGCTCCTTTTCTACATTGTTGTTGACCACCTCCATGACCACACAATGGTTGGGGTACCTAAATATGGGGATTGTCCTAAGGTCATCCCCTATCTATCCCACCTCCTCTTGGAAGAGAAAAATCCTATTTCCCGTGTTATAGATATGGAATCACTGACAGCTACTGCAAACGATGATGTTGAACCTAGTTTCCACTACCATGATTAGCTCCATGGACCACTATGAAATAATACTAGTGATAAAAATGGTGAACATAAACAAATAAAACTATTCCAAATCCCCCATGAAAATAATAGGAACTACTAATCCCATAAATCTAGAAAGGAAGTTGTTGTGGTTGACTCCCCACTCGTTAAAACCTCAAAGGCCCTAGTATAAGGGTCTAGACACCAATAACCTTGATCCTTACGGATCCCCTATGGATCCCCTCTTGTGAAGAACCTCATTTTGATTGAATTTTCTCAACCAACTCTACCTTATTATATACCTATAAATACACCAACAATATAAATGGAGTAACCACATATTGGATAGACTAGAACAATTCTTCCTCAAGATGTTGTGCATGGGGCTCCTCATTGGAAAAATGATTGGAGGTGAAACACAAAATATCATTAAACAAGATTCTAATATTTCATATATATTAATAGTACCATATCGGAGTGAAAGAATCCCAACCTATTTGTTGCCTTCATCATTGACAATTGGAATTACTTCTGTAAATATTTCTAGAAATATTCCCATGAAACATCATCCTCCTTACACTAAGATACAAAATCGAACATTGAAACATTAGACCCCTCATTCGAATAAGTATTAATGGAACCCAACACTCCACCTAGGCCTAAATCAAACTAATGGTAATATTTAGATCCTCTAAAAAGCTCTATGTCTCAACATTAGGGATGCCGTCGTCATACTTCACCCGAGCAAATGGATAAAAGGAACAAAATTTCCTCTTCCACTATACATCATCCTCATATTGGTCAACCCTTAGGTGTTCAACTGATTTATCTTTCTTAAACCCACTATCCTTAACCACATGAAAATGATGTTCATGGTCTATTTATGAAAAGGAAACAAACATTTCCTAAGCCCGGAGGTGTGGAATATTAGGTTTATTCAATTAAATTCATTTTAAATCCCAAATTTATCCCATTAAATCACAATCATAGACCATATGATGTATTTTACAATTCCAAGGCCACTACCCTACAAGTAGTATCACTTCATCTAGAATAATTGGTAATCTTAAGGTACTTGCATCATATCACATGGGGCCCAAAAATCATGTGTCTTAGTATGTCTCCCATTATTATCTCACATACTAGTTTCACTAAAATCATTACCCTACCAAACACATGAATTCCTCATAGCGCCTTACCTGAAGCTCTATTCTATCCCTTAATCAATAATTTTTATACAACTATGTTATAACCTATTCCCTTAAAAGTTACTCCACTTAGGCCAGTAATAATGGAAGAGAGATAAGGTCCCCAGATTCCCACCTCTAATAGGCCTTTGGTTGGCAACTAGAACTGAGGGTATAAAGAAAGGCACAAATTTGTGAGGCATTACCCAAAATAAGAAATTAAATAGGATTACGATATTAGATATAAACCATCAAATAACTCCCAAACATAATCAATAGGTAAACCACACAATATATCACAATGATTGTAATTTCATATGAATAAAAATAAATATCACCAAATAGGTACCAAAAGGCAGTCTTATGGAAACAACCTGAAAACTCAAAGATACAAGCAAGAAATGTATGGATTGGTCTCTGACATCCTCCAAATAACCTAAAAAAAATTATATATATTGGGGTGAGCATAACTTGTATACTCATTAGAATCATACCCAAGGACTCATGTGAAAATGTGAGAAAATCATCCAAATAATCCAATGAACAAACAACACAATCAATAAGCACCTATCTAGTTAATTAGTTCCTAGACTTACCCAGGGTAGAATCACCAAATAAAAAATCCATCTATAGAAATATATGAAGAATAATATCAAAAAAGGGTAATCCGCACCGTTTCCCCACTAATTTTCCACTCTCACACCCTAAAATCGTATGACCATTCACTCCCATATATTTTGAATCCATTAGCCTCATACCTTTACAAGGCTCATCATAAAGGAAAATCCCCATCTCTTAACCCTTGTTGTAACCATCACATCCTCATCATCCCATAACATCTTCTATAACAACCCAATTTTTTATCAATGGAATTTTTTCACTTCTTGTAATTAATCCCAATAAAAACATTATTTTCATGAATTAAAAATGAAATAAGTGGTAGTCATAGAAATTAAGGAACCTATACCAATAGAATAGTAACTTGACCTTTGGAATAGTAATGTGACCATTAGGAATTGTAATCCATCCAATAGAATGGTAACCTCTCATATTAATGTTTAAATAAAATATGTCTATCTTATAAATGAAAATATGATATAATTACATAATATTATAAGTAAATAAAAGTTTTAAAAATGATAAATTAAGTGTTAGTATTTTTATAAAATTTAAATGTTTATTTAAAATTTTATAATTAATATAATTATTTAAAATAAAATTTATTTTAATAAAATGAATTTATAAATTAATATTTTTTTGTCTTATAATTAAGAGATAATTTTATGATATCCTAAATAATTTTTCAAGGTGTCATAAAATCAGTTATAATATTAAAATCAGTATTTTCCGAATAAATGATGATCTTAATTACAAATAAAATGTATCATATTTTAAATTTTTTTTCCTAATATGGAGTTAATTTTTTAATTCCACACATTAGAAAATGGTTAGGGTTAATTTTTGAGATTTTTCAAATATAATTGAATTTTTTGTGAATACTGAAATATCTTAATTTATGGTATTTAACAAATACATGAATTATTGAGTCATAAATGATGTATGGATGATGTATGTCCATAATATCAAACTCTCTTAAATTATTGAATATATTTAGTAATAAGATTAAAACTATTCATAATCCTGAGCCAAAATAATAATCTAATAAATAAAATAATCAAAAAACACCCATCTCCTCCCTTATAAATACCACTAACAACCACCTCTTATCCTCACACCTTGAAAGATTTAAAGCTTGTCTAAATTATACCCAACCCTATTCCCAAGACTATCCCGCACTTACAAGATCCTTTGGTCTCAGTAAAATTCCAAACCCAATTTCCCCATGGGGGTTCTTAAGGAGAATAATTCAAGAGGTAAAATTCTCTTTCATTTTCTTTTAATTTCTTTTCAATTTCTTTTCTTTTATTATTATCTCCTCAACTCCCATTATAAAAGTGGAATGATAAATCCTGTATATTATATATACTATAATTTTTTTATCTTAATGGATCAATCTAATATCGAACCTCTTCTACCCTCCTTTTTAATTTAAAAATTAAAACATCGTTCGTGAGGTTTTGATTTATCACCTTCAAGGATGAAAAGTTTTAATTTTCATTTACAACCTTCAAGGATGGTAATAAAACCATTATGATAGTTTAAGAAGATTTTAAAATTTTAGTTATTATTATTTTTTATTTTTTTTAACTAACATAAATATATAATACTAAATAATAAAACAAAACTAGTACTTGATGATCGAAAAACCACCAAATTAATCTAAACGATTATCATTAACATTTTATCTAATTAATCATCCCCATGACTGGAAAAATAATAATACATAAGACCATTTTAACTTATGTAAGTTCATTAATAACTTATAATTTAATTTTTTTACAATTATTCTCATTTAACATGATCCTCTATAAATATATGCAAGTGAACCGATCATTAAAACCAAGAAAAAGAACATTGTCGAATGATGAAATTGAACTCTATTACTCATTAAAATGGAAAAAAATGAAATTAATCAAATTATAATTAATCAAATTCATGAAAAATAGGTTAATTATTTATTAATTAATTGATCTAATTTTATTATCCAAGATATTAATGTAAAGAAAGAATTCAGACACAATGTAAGGGGATTTTCAATCCCAAACACCTTTCTTCCGGTTATTCCTATTTCATTACAAATTTCAGTGTGAATGTTATTTTGATATTAATAAAATATAATTTCATTGTTCTTACATTTTATTTTCTCTATCATACATGTTTCCAATATGATTTTGTGACAAATGAAATGATTTTACCAAAAGAACTCTTATTTCTAAATAAACACATCTTTTACTTCTCTTGAGATTGTTTCTTCTTCACTCAAGATCATTGATTCTTACACCAAGAATGTTATTACCTTTTTATTTTTGGAACCAAAATTTTTATTCATGAAATTATTCTTTATGAAATTCGCATGAAACCCATTTCCTTTCCATGGGTTATTTTATAGAAAATATTTTTATACGTTCTATGTGGCATGCATCATTATGTAAATATTATGATGTGATGGGTGCATCCGGAATTATATAGTGCTCCAATGCATTGGGTAATGTGATTTATCTCATGATATGATGTACAATATTCATGAACATGATTCTATCTTTGTTCAAAATGATGATTTCATGATTAGGCACATATGTTATTCATGAATATGATGCTAGCTTTGTTCACAACTATGGGTAGTATTTGACCACTAATACATGATGTTTCATTTGTAACACCCCAAACTTCCACGGTATGTTTCTCTTTGAATAATGCAATAGCTTGCGTTGTACGCAACTTCGAGCTCTAACACACCACGACCAATCAAAATAACCGTTATGAATAGTAATACCCACCTTTTGAAATTTTATAAATTTTATTTTTAAAAATGAACTTTATTTTTTGATTTGGAATATCAAAATTAGCTTAGGTTGAGTTTTTGGTATTTCTATTAAAACTTTCAATTTTTGAAGAATAGTGAAAAAACGTGTTATTGTCTAAAACCAAAATTTATTTAAATAATTATTATTTTTATTTAAATTTATTTTACCTTAAATATATATATACAATACATAAATTAGTTCAATGTAACTCATTGGATTCATTTTATAATAAGATTAGATGTATAAAATTTTATTGATTTTTTAAATGTCTTTTACCCACCTTTTAGGCACATTTGCAAATTTTCATAAAACCTAATTTTACCGCTTCTGTGAATTAAATTTCAAAAATCTGAGAGACACGATTGAAATCCGTATGTAAAATTTAGTTTAATATGATGAAAATATTTTTTGGTGAATAGTAACTTTTGAATTTCATTTACCACGGTTAAAAGTAAGTATGGTAATTAAAGGTAAAAATGATATTATAATTACCCTAACACATGTCCTAATTCTATTGGATAAGTTTATTTCGACCAAAATCAACCTTAGGAATAAAATATTATCCTTTTGGTTCACTTTGATTAGATTATGACATTTATTATTATTTTATTTAATGAAGAGTTAAAAGTGTTAAATTCAAAGTTTAATAATTAAACCATTTTTAATATAGGTTTATACATAAGATAAATTCGACTATAAATATTCATTACAATTATAAAAATATTTCCTACATCATGGTATTTTATTCATAAACTTTACACATTAAATAATTAAATTTATTTATGACACAATGATGATCCAGTAATTACCTTATTAATGAAAGACTAAAATAATTGATATTATAAATATCAAAATAAATGTAAATCGAGATTTTTGGTGAATTTGACTAATTTTCTTGGTTAATATTTATGTGGCTTTATTTTTTCATAGTTTTTCCACATCTTTTTACTTTATTTTTAATGATTTAATTAATTATTTAATCATTGTATACTAAATAATTGTACTTTTGTATTTTTATAGATAACTTTGTCAATTAATCGATTTTTATAATTAATTATGCATTTCTAGTCTTTTAATTAATAATTTTAATCTTACTTATTTTATCTAAATTTATTATTTTTTTATTAGTTCTGTTAATGCCAATTTGCTCATTATTTAATAATTTGATTTTAATAATAAATATTATTTTAACGTCCTTGGACTTTATTTTAATATTTTATTCTTTAATATGGATTCATTAAGATATCTTAACTTTAATTATTAACTTATCTAATCATCCTGCTAGTTAATTAAGTAAAGAATTTTAGTTTTAATTAAATTAAGTAGTTCGTTTTTTATTTTATGTATTCAAATAGTTGTTTAATTGATTAATTAAGAGTTTTAAACATTAATTATATAATTTTATGTATGCAGTTTGATTATTTATTTATTTTCTATTGGTTTTAGTCTACCGGTGAGGTATACAAGAGATACCGGTAACCTTAAGGGTCACTGATTCTATTCATTTTTATTCGCTGCTACCCTGTAATTAATTTATGTAGTAATTCTAATTTAAGTCTTTTATCATTTTAGTTTATTAATTATTTAGTTCTTAATTTAAGTGTAATCTAATTAATAATTCAAGTTGTGACTTTAAAGTTTTAAAGTTTAATAAAAATCCTATTTTAATTAATGGTGTTTAGCTTTCTTGTAATTAATTATTTTCCATATTTGTTTTAAATAACTTAAGTTTTAATTTTTTAAGTTCAACTTGTGTTTATTTTAAGGTCACTGTTAGTTTTCTATCGGTGATCCTTTTACCTTATGCAGCTTACCGATAGCTTTCATTTAAGTATATCGGTAACCTCGTGTTTTCTACCTGTAACCTCATGACCTATGTTTTTTAACTCTATCGGTAACCTTATTTGTACCAGTAACCTTAGTTTATTCTGCAACGGTGAGTTTTTATTTTTATCGGTGACCCCCGCGCCGATTCTCCCCTTTGATTTTTCTTAAAACAAACAGTGATCCCTTATTTTTATTTCTAACGGTGACCTCTCTATTTTTCTATAACGGTGAACCTTTTCTATTCTTCTATCGGTGAGATATTCCTCACTGATACCCCAATACCACGCTGGCCCCTTTGCCTCACCTTCCCTTCACCTCACCGTTCATTTTTTTAATTTAGTCTGACGGTGACCCCTGTGCCACTCCACAATTTCTATTATCACTGATCCGCTGCACTCACCATTGCATCCCTCTTTCCATCACTGTTAGACTCCCTCCCCTGCAGCTCACCGTTAGGCATCCAGTAACCATCCCCTTCTTTATTTTGGCCATTTCTTTCTCATTGTCGCACAACATCCATCTCACCAACACTCCTTCAAACTGCAACCCTATTACTCATCAACCCAAGAACACAAAGACTCTGCAATTTTAGATAAATTGAAGTTCGAATTCCAGCCTCCATTTTTCTCAGTTTGAAGAACCTCCGGCTTCATTCTCCTATTTGGCTGGGCTTTGCTGCACCTGCATTTCTTCACCAAAATCAAACTCGCCGCCAGGAGAATATGAGACAGAATAACCCTCTCACAGTGGAGATATCTTTCGTTCCGCGAAGAGGAGTCTGCCACTAGTTCGAAGCCGCTGCAAGATGAGGAGGTTCACGTTGCAAGTAGGGGAGCTGCTGCTGTCCACCGCTATGTAGCTGAAGCCGAAACATAGGTTGTTGCACCGCCGCTAAGGAGGCAGTGCCGGTCTCCCGTCGAGCTGATTAGCCGCACAGCCGCAGATGGAGGTAGAAGGAGGAACCTACCGCCACTAAGGAGGTCGCCACTTCTGCTGGAAGCGCTTCGTCACTATAAGTGCACCGCCACTGCAGCAAGGGAGCCATGAAACCGCCGCTGCTGTGTGTCGCTGGAGGCTGAAGCCGGGATGCTGCTGGGTAGCTGTGATGGAGCCGCCACGCCACGCTGGAGCCGAGGGAAGCCGTGACGCTGCTGCTCTATTTGGAGAAGAAAAAAACCTAACCCCCCTCTTGTAGCACCGTGTTTGGGGAAGAAGACTGAAGGGAAAAAAAATTAATTAATTAACATAATAAAAATAAAAATAAAAATAAAATAACATAAAATACATAATTAGAATAATAATAATAATAACTTAAAAATTAATAAATAAATATGTAATCATAATAATAAATAAAAAAGAACAATTTTAGAACTACTTAATTGAAATATATAAAAACTAAAATATTAACGCAAAACTTTTAGTAAAACAAATTAAAATAAATTAGTTACTTTAATGAATATAGTAAATTATAAATTTACTCCTTTATGAATAAAATAATTATAAAATATAATAACTTTTTATTATTTTTTGTAAATTGTAATAATTAATTTCCAAAAGAAACTAAACTCTAATAGTCTAATAATTAATAAACTTTTAATTTAATATATTTAATAATTAATCACTCTCATTAGTTAATTATATGAATAATAACATGTAACAACTTTAATTTAAATAATTTAATTGACAAATAAAATATAAACTAATAGTTATTAATTCAAATTTAATAACATCTAATAATTCTCTATTGAAAATTTTATTTGTTTACAATAGTTAACATTTAATCGATGATTCATTCATTTATTTTTCTGTTCTAACTTTGCAGGTTTATTCAAGAGTCAAAAACACATCCAAGTTCTTTCAACTAACTCATCTGGAGTTAGTTACATGAGGGAAAGACTAGCGCGACGTGCCAGTCGCGAAAAAACGCACGTGTGTGGTGCACATGTGAATATCCTTTGAAGTCGGTGGAAAATGTTCAGTGACAAGCAGCTTTTGACAGTGGCTACTTAAGACAGAGAAAGCAGCAGATTTGAAAGGAGTGGGGGAGAATATTCGAGAGAGATGCTCATTCACAAGAAACGCACACCATTTTTGAGAGCAAAGACTTCTGGGATATAACAGAGCAACACAAGAGACGAGCTGGGGGCCTTGGAGCCTGAGTGCAGAGTAGTATTATAAGAGTTCTTATTCCTTCGTGTTGGAATTCTTGTACTCTGTTCTAGTATGCCTTCATTTCCTGTATTGATAATGAACAAATTAATTGGCTAAATATTTGAGCTTGGGGAATTACTACTTCTACTGGTTACTTTTCTTCCTTTTTTACTTTAATACATTAATGTGTTCAGTATCAATCAGCGATATTGATGCTGAGTTCATTCAATTGATTTTCACCACTAGAACATAATTTTTAAAACTCCACAATCAAATCGGCGATATTTATCTTGGATACATCTTTAAAAATAATAATAAATTCACAATTACTTCGGGACTTACGGCGAGTTCGTCCTGTTGTCATTATCTTTTCGAACTTTTCACAGTTGATTTGTTTTGGAGTGGTGAACTCCGAAATCAATCAGCCTGTGTGACTTAACTCTTGGATATGGAGATAAGTCATTCTCTTTTTGGTGGTGCAATGTAGTAACTTTTAAGTGAATTGGAATACTTTTAAAACTAGTATAATGGAGTTTTTTCCCTTGGCATTTTACTTGATTGTTCACTTATCGACATTTTATATATCTATTTCTTACTATTTTTAGCCTGTTCCTTGTTTCATTATAGTTTAGAACAAAAACTCAATAAGATTATAATGTTTTATTAGTGCACAATAAAAAAAGGTTTTAAAAAAATAGAAAAATTATTCCACTGCTGAAAATAGTGGGATATTTTGAATGTTTTTAGTAGAATAGTGGTCAAATTTACCTTCTCTATGGGTTCGACCCTGCTTTCCACATGTACTGTAGTTAGTAGGATTATAAATTTTAAACTTTGACCGGATTCAACGACGGTTTAGGTCATGTTTTTGGTTCCGTTTCTGGGGATGGCACGAGCCATTATTTTTCTAAAAATTAAAAAAAACATAAAAAAAACACCAAAAAAATTGAAAATTTTAAAATGGTAAAAAAATATGCTTCATTTACTACTGAATTGCTACTATTTTCTTTATTTCTGAACTCATGTTAGTTCTACTGTTGTGATTTTTTGAAATGTTATTACACTTTGCATGAGCATAAGAGAATTCATTTGTTATATTAAAGCCTTCAAACTCTGAACTAGACAAACATTTAACTGCTCCTTAAAAAACATTGAAATAGAGAATCAGGATAATAGGGTTGATCAAAACATGAATGTGCCACAGCCCATAGTTCCAGCCCTTCAGTTACCTAAACTTAGGGAGTTTCAAATTCCAACTATATCAAGTAACCCATCTTTTATTAGGTTTACTCCTAGGTCTAGGAACAATGAAATTGATCAGTCTCACCCTTCTCAACATCCTTCATTCAATGGTCTTCCAAGATAGGATCCACTTGAGTTCATTAGAGAGTTCTATAGTTCTATACAATAATTACCTCTGAGAGAGCTTTGTGAGGAGGAGTTGAGATTGAGGATGTTTCCATTTTGTCTGAAGGGGAAGGATTGGACTTTGTTTCAGAACTTAGATAAAGAAATTTTTGAGACCTGAGAAGATGTGTTTACGACCTTTATATCAAAATTTTATCCTAGGAACACCACCTCTGAGATTAGGCACAAAATTATTGGATTTCTTCAGGATGAGGGAGAGTTATTTCATGAGGCATGGGATAGGTTTATAAGTCTCCTTACACAAAGTCCCAATCACCAGTTTTATCCCCATATACTCATGGACACCTTCTATAATTCTCTCACCCCTTACAACCAAAATTTAGTTGATCAATTCTGTGGGGGTGACTTTTCTGACTCCACTGCTGATGAGGTAAAACTTGTGTATGAAAAACTTGCTCAAAAATCTCAGCACAAGTGCTATAGTAAGAGAGTCGTCCATAGAGGTGAAGAAAATCCTCAGGCTGATGTTGTTAGTGATATGGTACTAAGGGAGAAATGTAATCATTGTGGGATGTTCGGTCACACTCATAAATGTGGTCCTAATTTTGATCTCCCTGTCCAGTTTGATGAGAGGGAAAAATTTGTGGAATTTAGAACTAGAAACCACATGATAAATGATTAATACTCTAATCAGTACACTTCTAGTTATCAAAATCAGCCAAACTTGTCCTGGAAAGAATAAGGTGTCATAAAACAGACCACTTCCCCTAACTACCAATCACACTCTAAATTTTTTAACTCAAATCAATATGGGGTGAATATTATAATTCTCCAGGGGAGTTAAAGGGGCTGTTACAACAAGCTTTGGGAGAAATCAGTTCATTTAGGAAGGAAGCAGATGGTAAGATTCACAATTTAGAACATCAAATAATTCAAATGGATAAGGATCAAGTTGATAAGGAAAAGGGAAAGCTGCCAAACACTTCAATTCTTAATCCAATAGAGAATATTATGGCTGTAACCACTATATTTGTCCTTCAAACCCAAGAACAAGTTAATCTACACTCTAGGAAAACTAAAAATGATTAAAAAACTGAATCTAGAAAGAAAAATATGCTTAAAATAGAATCTGGTAATCTGGACAGCTTTGTTCAACCTAAATAGAAAGTTGAACTTACAACTGAAAAAGTTCAAGAACCGAGGAAAATGAAGTGGGAATTAATTAAAGTAGAAAAGAAAAACAATGTAATTGAGAAGAAGGAGAATAATCAACCTGTTCTTAAAAATTATTCTCCTCCCATTCCCTTCCCTGGAAGAGTGAAGAATAATAATAAACCTGATTATTTGAGGTTTCTTAAAATGATCCGAAACTTTAGTATCAACATGAACTTTGTAGAAGCCTTAAATAAAATCCCTTCTTATGTTGCTTTTACCAAAAGGTTTCTAAAAAACAAAAATGATTGGAAGAAGTTGGATAAAGTTAATCTCAATGAGGAATGTAGTGTCATCTTGTTAAAGAAGTTGCCTCCAAAATTGAAGGATCCTGGTAGCTTTATTATTCAATGAAAAATTGGAGCAAGTGAGAAACTTAACTGTTTGTGTGACTTAGGGGAAAGCATCAATATTATGACTTACTCCCTTTTTAGATTTTTGGGTCTTAGGGACTTGCAACCAACTTCTATTTGTCTTCAACTTGCTGACAGGTCACTCACACACCCTTCAGGGAGGGTGGAGTATCTATTAGTGAGTGTAGGAAAATAGACACTGCCCACAAATTTCCTTATCTTAGATATGGAATGTGATGAAAAATTCTCAATCATCTTAGGGAGACCTTTCCTTTCTACAACTGGTTCTGTCATAGATGTGTCTAAGGAGAAACTCACTCTCGAAGAAGTTGATGATGTAGAGGAGTTTTTAGTGTTTGAAAAGCCTCAACATGTGGTTGGTTGTGATTTGATAGATGTTTCTGAGAATCAATGTTTTAAAATTGAGGTCTGAGCTGAGTATGGTTCTTTTCCTCTTGAGGTCATAGATATTTTTATTCCCCAGCCTATTGAAACTTTTTTTCAAGCTTCTATTCCTGTCCCACTCCTTCCTCTAGATGAGAAAAATATTTCCCTAGAACTTATTCTAGAGAGTGATTCACGTTCTTTTCCTGAACTGTCTCAAACCATTTTTTAATGTTTTCCTTATGAAGTCGATTGTTTAATGGTTTCTAAATTTGGGGAGAGTTTTGGTCTGAGCCTTGATGAAAAACTAAATTGTGCCCATTATGAATAAGTGTATTTTTTAGGAACTTTCTTTCTTGATCAATTTGATGTTGTTTGTGATGACTTCCAACCTAAACTTGAAAGATTCACATCATTTGAGTCGTTTGTGGACATTGGGTACCACCTGTTGGAACCTAAGTATGATTCCTTCTTCCAAGAGTTTTCTGAGCTGTCTTTTGTGCATGCTGTGTTGGGAATATTCGATGAAAATACTGAAGAGTTTTTTGATTGTTTTTCTTCTAATTTTGGGTTCGAGATGACCTCTAAGTGCGGGGGAAGCCATATCAGTATTACTGGTCAAAATGGTGATTTTCTTAGGAAGCTGTTGAATATTTTTAGAGCTAAGGAAGTGGTCTTTAGAGCCCAAAATGGGTTGGACAGTATATTAGCAATTGTTTTATTGAAAGTAATTTTGAGAATATTGTTTGGAACTATAGATGAGAATGTATTGTTTGATCATATTTTTGAATCTTTAGATAATAGCGAATCTCACATTATTAATAATTCATTTCCATTAAATGACCATGGATAGAAATATCTAGGGAAATTGAGTTTGGATGGTGACTTTAAACCAAGCGCTGCATGAGAGGAAACCCATAGTTTTTGTTGTGTTAATAAATAAAAATTATAATTAAATAAAGTCTAACTGAAGACTTTAAAATCATTGCTTCATGGGAGTCAACCCATGCTCTTCCTTTGTTCTCATTTTTTGTTCTATTTAGTGTTGAATAAATTGTTGATTTGTTGTCTTATGTATGCTTTGTCTCTGCTGGATATGTGTTCCTGTTTTACATGCTTTGTGTTTTTAGGATGCTGCTGCTGTGTCATTTATGGAGTGGAATTTCCAAGATGAGGACTAATGATAAATCAATTCAGGTAAGAATTTTATTCATTAGTTTCTATTTCATTTTTTATGCTCCGTACTACTTTAAAAAATATGCTTCTTGTCTTGCATGAAAAAATTATCCTCTATTAGTTACTTTTTTTAAAAAAATCTGCTTGTATAAAAACAAAATTCTACATATTTTCTTTAAATCTGTTGCATATCTCGCATACTAATTTTTTTTTGCTGCACGTCACTAAGATGATTTGAAAAATTCTACATGTGCCTCTTGATTGAATTTTAATTCATTGATAAATGTTGAAATAATATTTTTCTATAGGAAATTCAGTGTGGGGGGGTACATGCTGCTGGTCTTTTGAATCTTCTTGGGGTTGGGGTGTTTAGCATGAACTTTGTTTACTTTATCGAATATATAACTGAATAATTTCTGATAAGCTTTCTTTCACCCCAATTAATTGTGCACCCACACCTTATATGCTACTTTTGAGCTATATTGAAAATCTTTGTCACTGGACATAAATGTTAATCCATATACTTTCTAATGAACCTGCTGATTATTTATTTATTGTGGAAAACATAATTTTTGAACTTCATAGAGACCCTTTATACAAGTCATAAATCTGCTAAATTTAAAATCTATTTTGGACCTTAATTGATTAATTGTTTTTCTCCATATTTAGAAGTCAACATTGGGGAAAAATTTGAGTTTTAAGTGTGGGGGAGGGGTTCAATTCTTGGCTGTACTAAACTGTGCTTTAATGTAAGCCCATCAATTCCCACTGCAACTCAAAATTTCTGGTAAAAAATGGTTAAACATTTTCAAAAAAATTCAAAATTATTGCATAATTTTAGGCTTTACTCTGTTCTAAAATGAGTCTTGCCTTAGGACAAGTTCCTTTGTGGTAGTTAAGATTTATTTTGTATCTGAAATTAATGAGTTTGAATGATTGCTGAGTGATCTTGCTTAGTGATTTAGTGGAAATCTGGTTTAGAGTCTAATTTTCAGAGTAATATGTGTACCCTTTTAATGGAGTTATGATCATAACCCTAGGAACTGGAAGTTTGATTTTGATTCTAGGGGCCTCATTTATCTTTTAATTATTAAAATTTATTTATTTAATGAGCCAATGTAAATGATTTTTGATATAGAAGTTTTGAAACTGGAGTAATTTGGGCATCTGGGATCCCATGGTGAGTCTCTAAGACCATAGATGCTGGGTGCATTTCTGTTTACTATAAGACCTCTGTACACCTTGAATAAGTGCATTGTACAGTGCTCAGCACAATGAAACATGGCTTGGGAAAATTAAAATAAAGTGTCTAGGGTCAAAAATGAGTTCATTAAGGTGAGAGGAATGATGAATGCAAAATGAAGAAGGGGACAATTGGATTATATGGAAATCATTTAGGTTGTATCATTAAGTTGATTCAAAATAAAAAAAAATTATTATTTTTTGGAACCTAGGTGAAAAAGTCAAAGTATAAAGTTCTTGCTATTACGTTCTTAATTCCACATAAATTTTACCTTTTGTCACTCTTGAACTTTGTACTTAAGCCTGGATTGAAGTTAGTCACTAAGTTGTATCACGTATGAGGCATGAAATCTTCATTGCTTGATGATTCATAACTCTCTTAACTACCCTTGAGTATTTGTTATTGGCACGATTCATATGAGTAGTTCATTTTCTAAAATCCTACAGTTATGTTTTGTCCTCTGTTTTTTAGTGCTGGACATATTACAGTGTGATCTTAATCATAATAAAGACTTCACTACTTTTCAAGGATAATAAAGCATGATATTTTTTGAGGACAAACAATGATTAGGTGTGGGGGAATTTCATGCAGATCTATTTTTGCATAGTTTTTCCACATCTTTTTACTTTATTTTTAATGATTTAATTAATTATTTAATCACTTTATACTAAATAATTGTACTTTTTTTTTATTTTTATAGTTAACTTTGTCAATAAATCAATTTTTATAATTAAGTATACATTTTTAGTCTTTTAATTAATAATTTTAATCTTACTTATTTTATCTAAATTTATTATTTGTTTACTAGTTGTGTTAATGTCAATCTGCTCATTATTTAATAATTTGACTTTAATAATAAATAATATTTTAATGTCCTTAGACTTTATTTTAATATTTTATTCTTTAATATGGATTTATTAAGATATCTTAACTTTAATTATTAACTTTTCTAATCATCCTGCTAGTTAATTAAGTAAAGAATTTTAGTTTTAATTAAATTATGTTCGTTTTTTATTTTATGTAATCAAATATTTGTTTAATTAATTAATTAAGAGTTTTAAACATTAATTATATAATTTTATGTATGAAGTTTGATTATTTATTTATTTTCTATTGGTTTTAGTCTACCGATGAGGTAGACAAGAGCTATCGGTACCCTTAAGGGTCACTGATGCTATTCATTTTTATTCACTGCTACCCTATAATTAATTTATGTAGTAATTTTAGTTTAAGTCTTTTATCATTTTAGTTTATTAATTATTTAGTTCTTAATTTAAGTGTTATCTAATTAATAATTCAAGTTGTGACTTTAATGTTTTAAAGTTTAATAAAAAACCAGTTTTAATTAATGGTGTTTAGATTTTTTGTAATTAGTTATATTCCATATTTTTTTTTAAATAACTTACATTTTAATTTTTAAGTTCAACTTGTGTTTATTTTAAGGTCACTTTTAGTTTTCTATCGGTGATCCTTTTACCTTATGCAGCTTACCGATAGCTTTCATTTAAGTATACCGGTAACCTCATGTTTTCTACCGGTAACCTCGTGACCTGTGTTTTTTTAACTCTATCGGTAGCCTTATCTGTACTGGTAACCATAGTTTATTCTTTAACGATGAGTTTTAATTTTTAATTTTATTTTTATCGGTGACCCCCGTGCTGGTTCTCCCTTTTGATTTTTTTTAAAAATAACAGTGACCCCTTATTTTTATTTCTAACGGTGACCTCTCTATTTTTCTATAACGACGATCCTTTTCTATTCTTATATAGGCGAGATATTCCTCAGTGATACCCCAATACCACGGTGGCCACTCTTCCTCACCTTACCCTCACCTTACCGTTCATTTTTTTTGTGAATTAATGAATTAATTCATTCTTGTTTTTTATTTAAATTCATTTTAAATTCTGTTTTTTTACTCACCTTTTATTTAACACTGCATGCCTTTATTTTTTTTCCCTGCAATGCCTCGCTGGCAATCCTCCTGCGCATCGCCTCTTGATTTGTAGCCATGGATCATCACACCGCCCAATCAATCCTGGGTGTCCACCTGTTCTGATTGCTTGAACAGACTGAATCAATCAACCGTTCAGTTTTGCGTTTTTTTGGGCTTCCGTGGCATCCGCAGGTACCTCTGGCCGTTTCGCCGAACCGTTGATCGCAGAGGTTTTTACCACCTCTGCTTTGACTCTCATCGGGGGGGGGGGTTACATCTCTTTGCGCTGATTTCCCGGAGACGATAGCAAGCCTTCCCTGACGTTCTTGGATCCTGGCTCTCGAGCCCGTGCAGGGTTACCTCGACGGCAACAGACTCCGCGGCACACAGCATGTGTACCGCATCTGGTGGAGCTCTGTCACGGCCATTCGTTCGGCAACAGCACTCCGACGGCCAGCCGCGAGGTCCTTCGAACCAGATCCGGCGTCATCGGCATCATTTGGAAGAGAACAGGACGGTCGGGCGATTTACATCCCGACGTTGTGAGTATTGCATACTTTCTTGCGGTTTATTTGAAATTCCAGATCTGTTATCCCTGTTGCTTATATCCGTTCGACTGAATCAGTTCATTGTAATTGTTTCCTCTTTAAGAGTTAATAAAATGCGTGTGTGTGTGGGGTGTTCTTGCCGTGCAGTAGGACCCAACGGGTCCGAAGCACGTTAAATCTACTTGTCCCTTTTATTTTCTGCACTGCTTCATGTTGTCTTGCTTGTTCGATCTTTCGTGCACGACTCCAGTGATCCGGTTCCTTTTGTGGTTGCTTTGGAATTACTCTTGTTACTGTCCAGCCACCACAACATGTGGTATCAGAGCCATATCTGGCTGTTGTGCGTTCTGTTTACGTTTCAGTATTTTATGCCTTTAGGTTCTTGAAATTTTCACATCCTGTCTTGCTGCCTTTGCTTACAGATTGACTAATATTGAGAAAATTGCATATTGATGTAATCCCTCTGTCTCTATTCATTGTTTGTTTGCTGCCAACACCTATACTGCCAGCCCGCCACTAGTTGTGTTAACAGATTGGGTTTTTTTTTCTCTGTTTTCCGCACTGTTTCTGTTTAATTCTGCCAACATATTATTGTCTTTCATTTCTTATTGAGACTGAAATTATTGTCTTCACCTTTTTTTTTCTTTTCTCTTCTTCGTTTTTCATTACACATTGTGAAAATTTATTTCTAGTGAGTATTGTCCGATCTTTTGGGGGCGTACGCTCTCGTTGTCCCCAATTACTTGGCATCGAACTCACTGTTTATAAATATGTGTACAATGAGGTATGAAATCGAAAAATTTGATGGAGATAATGACTTCAATTTATGGCGTATTAAAATGAGGGCATTATTAGTCCAGCAAGGTCTTATTGATGCCCTATCTGGGCCTACTAAACCCATAACAACTGTTAATGAAGCTGGTCAAACTGTAACCGAACACCAACCGGTCCCTAATGACACTCTGGTCAAAGCCCATAGTTCCCTTTTATTGTCCTTAGGAGATAAAGTCCTTAGAGAAGTGGCCTTTGAGTCCACTGCTGCCGGCATCTGGCTCAAGTTAGAGAATCTCTACATGACTGTCTCCCTTATTGGTAGGCTCTATAAGAAGCACCGCATGTTTACCTTTAGGATGAGACCAGGCTCTTCCTTGAAAGCCCATCTTGACGAGTTCAATAAGATCATGCTAGACTTAGCCAATATAGATGTCATGGTAGATGATGAGGATCAGACTATTATTCTCCTGATATCTCTAGACCATAGTTATAGCACTCTGGTCGAGACCATGATGTATGGTCGTGACTCCTTGACTCTAGAAGAAGTCAAGTCCGCCCTCCTATCTAAGGATCTTCACTCAAAACCTAAGGCCAAAGGTGAGGCTGAGAGTTTATTCACTAGGGGAAGGCCTCAGGTTAAAAACAAAAAGAAACATTTTAGCAGAGACAAAAGTAGTAATAGCAAAGAACCAAGGCACGATCGAAAGACAAAGAACAATGATAACAAAGACATAAAAGTTACTTGCTTCCATTGTGGGAAGCCTGGGCACATTAAGCCCGAGTGTAGGAAGCTTAAGAGAGAGCAAGAGCACGCGCATCCCACTGACCAGTCTCTTATTGTTGACTCCGGTTATGACACAGCTGAAGTTCTAAATGTGTCCATCCATACACTCGACCGCGAGTGGGTCCTTGACTCTGGCTGCTCCTTCCATATGTGTCCCCATAGGGAGTCCTTCTTAGAGCTGGTCGAGAAAGTGGAAGGGGACGTCCTATTAGGGAATAACAAGAGATGCAAGGTTGAGGGAAGAGGACCTGTGCTGATAGAATTGGATGATCATTCCATCATCACCTTACTTGATGTAAGGTGGGTCCCCAACTTGCAACGAAACTTGATCTCCCTAGGAGTCCTAGATCAAAAGGGATATACTTTTAGATCTGAATCTGGCACTATTAAAGTCTCAAAAGGATCAAGAACCATCATAAAAGGATCCCTTGTAAATGGTTTGTATGTCTTGAATGGCAGGACCCATTCAAGACAGTTGGGTAGTGTTTACACCACGAACACTGACAACACTATGCTCTGGCATAGAAGGCTGGGGCATGTGA
Organism: Viscum album; assembly: GCA_963277665.1. Lineage (NCBI taxonomy): Eukaryota > Viridiplantae > Streptophyta > Magnoliopsida > Santalales > Viscaceae > Viscum > Viscum album. The sequence continues at coordinate 1,809,890,632 of OY728129.1, read as the reverse complement.
GCTCCAAAGGCCTAGAAGAACTCATCAAACAAGGATTACTGAATGACATCACACCTGCAAATCTCCCGTTTTGTGAGGATTGTGTGATGGGAAAGGCTAAAAGAGTGACCTTTAATAGATCTTCCTTCAAGGCAGCCGCCCCCTTGATTACATCCATTCAGATTTGTGGGGGCCGGCCAGGACCTCCTCTCATGGTGGAGGCTTCTATTTTATCACTTTTATCGACGATCACTCCAGGAAAGTTTGGGTATACATCCTCAAAAATAAATCTGATGTTTTCCAAACATTCAAAACCTGGAGAGCCACCGTCGAGAATCAAACTGGGAAGAGAGTTAAGACCTTGAGGACGGATAATGGGCTTGAGTACCTGTCCACCGAGTTCATTCAATACTGTGAGTCTGAAGGTATCAAGAGGCACAGAACTGTTAGGGAAACTCCCCAACAGAATGGCCTAGCAGAGAGGATGAATCGGACTATCCTTGAAAGAGTCCGTAGCATGCTTTCTCACTCCGGCCTCCCTAAATCCTTTTGGGCCGAGGCCACAAGCACTGCTGTGCACCTGATTAACTGGTGTCCCTCCTCTGCGAATCAATTCATTACTCCAGAAGAACTATGGACCGGCAAGCCCCCATCATATTCCTACTTAAGGGTCTTCGGGTGTACAGCCTATGCCCACATCAAGACTGACAAACTTGAACCAAGAGCCCTCAAGTGCATCTTTGTTGGTTACCCCGATGGAGTTAAAGGATATAAACTCTGGGTGGATAAACCGGGATACCAACGGTGCATTATTAGCAGAGACGTTGTCTTCCATGAGTCCTCTGCTCCTAAGACCAGGATTGAGACACCTGGCAGTTTTGATCCAGACTTTCATAAGCCTGATGAACATGAGCCGTTTACTCATGTTGAGACTGATGTTCAGTCTATTCCCCCTCCTCATCAGCCCACTGATGTGGCTGACTCTGAGACGAGTTCCGGTTCAGACTCAGACTCTGGACCTTCCACTGATCATCAAGATTATCAATTAACCCGAGATAGACAAAGGAGGGTCTCTAGACCTCCTGCTCGGTTCAGCCAGTATGATATGGCATCATATGCTTTTCATGTGTCTCATGATATCATCGAGGATGATCCTCAATCGTATAGGCAAGCTTTAAAGGATAAGGATTCAAAGCATTGGATCATAGCCATGAATGAAAAAATGCAATCTCTAAAGAAAAATCACACTTGGACCGTTGTTCACAAACCTGTGAATGCTAAAGTGATTGGGTCCAAGTGGATTTACAAGAGAAAGGAAGACAACACAGAGGGAAATGAAGTAAGGTTCAAAGCTAGGCTGGTCGCCAAAGGATTTCTTCAGAGAGAGGGAATCGACTATGCTGAAATTTTTCCCCCTGTTGTCAAACACTCTTCTATTCGGCTCCTGTTAGCCTTCGCTGCCTATCTCGATCTGCACATCGAGCAACTTGATGTTAAAACTGCCTTCTTGCATGGGGATTTGAATGAAAAACTCTATATGAAACCTCCTGATGGTTATTCAAAGGAATTCAAATCCAACCAAGTTTGCCTTCTAAACAAGTCCTTGTATGGTTTAAAACAGGCATCAAGGCAGTGGTATAGGAAATTTGATTCCTTTATGTTAAATAACCAATTCACCAGGAGCCAGTATGATGCTTGTATCTACTTCAAGTCTGTTCAAGGTTGTATGATTTACCTTCTGCTTTACGTAGATGACATGCTTATCATATGTAAGAATATGAGTTTTATCACTTCAATTAAATCTCAATTAAAAGGCAACTTTGAAATGAAAGACTTAGGTGCAGCTAAGCAGATTTTAGGTGTTGAAATCATTAGAGATAGACCTAACAAACTGCTATACTTATCTCAGCATGCTTACATTTTGAAGATCTTAAAGAGGTACATGTTTGAATCTCTCAAACCTGTGAATGTACCTCTTGCTCAACACTTTAAATTGTCTTTAACACAAGCACCCACTGCTGATGATGACATGCAATTTATGTCTAAAATTCCATATGCTAGCATTGTTGGTAGTATAATGTACTCTATGATTTGCACCAGGCTTGACATTGCTTTTGCTATCTGCACCTTGAGCAGATTTATGGCCGCTCCTGGGAAGCCCCATTGGCATGCCCTCAAATGGCTTCTCAGATATTTATCATGTTCATCTAATTTGTCTTTATGCTTTGGTAAAAATGTTGATGCTTCTAACATTTTGGTAGGCTTTGTAGATGCTGATTATGCAAGTAACATTGACACCAGAAAATCATTGACTGGATACGTGTTCACTGCCTGCGGTGGGGCTATCTCATGGAAGTGCAACATGCAGTCTGTTGTTGCCCTCTCCACCACTGAGTCTGAGTACATTGCACTCACCGAGGCGGTAAAGGAAGCCTTATGGCTTAAAGGCTTGTCTTCTGAACTCAAACTTTATGATTCAGCTATTAATGTTTTCTCTGATAGTCAATCTGCATTACATTTGTCTAAAAATTTAGTTTGTCATGGAAAATCAAAGCACATAGACATTAGATTACACTTTATTAGAGATGTGATTGAACAAGGAACCGTGTGTGTCAATAAGATACACACTGATAAAAATCCAGCTGATAGTTTGACTAAAGCTGTAATTTTATCTAAGTTCAAATATTGCCTAGATAGTTTGAACTTGGTTCCTGTTCCTTAAACCTAGGTGCAAGAACATCCCTGAATTTAATTAAAAATGGTGGAGTTTTGTGAATTAATGAATTAATTCATTCTTGTTTTTTATTTAAATTCATTTTAAATTCTGTTTTTTTACTCACCTTTTATTTAACACTGCATGCCTTTATTTTTTTTCCCCTGCAATGCCTCGCTGGCAATCCTCCTGCGCACCGCCTCTTGATTTGTAGTCGTGGATCATCACACCGCCCAATCAATCCTGGGCGTCCACCTGTTCTGATTGCTTGAACATACTGAATCAATCAGCCGTTCAGTTTTGCGTTTTTTTGGGCTTTCGTGGCATCCGCAGGTACCTCTGGCCGTTTCGCCGAACCGTCGATCGCAGAGGGTTTTACCACCTCTGCTTTGACTCTCATCGGGGGGGGGTTACATCTCTTTGCGCTGATTTCCCGGAGACGATAGCAAGCCTTCCTTGACGTTCTTGGATCCTGGCTCTCGAGCCCGTGCAGGGTTACCTCGACGGCAACAGACTCCGCGGCACACAGCCTGTGTATCGCATCTGGTGGAGCTCTGTCACGGCCATTCGTTCGGCGACAGCACTCCGACGGCCAGCCGCGAGGTCCTTCGAACCAGATCCGGCGTCATTTGGAAGAGAACAGGACGGCTGTGCGATTTACAGCCCGGCGTTGTGAGTATCGCATACTTTCTTGCGGTTTATTTGAAATTTCAGATCTGTTATCCCTGTTGCTTATATCCGTTCGACTGAATCAGTTCATTGTAATTGTTTCCTCTTTAAGAGTTAATAAAATGCGTGTGTGTGTGGAGTGTTCTTGCCGTGCAGTAGGACCCAACGGGTCTGAAGTACGTTAAATCTACTTGTCCCTTTTATTTTCTGCACTGCTTCATGTTGTCTTGCTTGTTCGATCTTTCGTGCACGACTCCAGTGATCCGGTTCCTTTTGTGGTTGCTTTGGAATTAATCTTGTTACTGTCCAGCCACCACAACATTTTTTAATTTAGTCTGATGGTGACCCTTGTGCCGCTGCACAATTTATATTCTCACTGATCCGCTGCACTCACCGTTACATCCCTCTTTCCCTCACTGTTAGACTCCCTCCCCTGTAGCTCACCATTGGGCATCCAATAACCATACCCTACTTTGTCTTAGCCATTTCTTTCTCATCTTCGCACAACATCCATCTCACAAACACTCCTTCAAACTGTAACCCTATTACTCATCAACAATAGAACACAAAGACTCTACAATTTCAGATAAAATTAAATTTCGAATTCCAACCTCCATTTTTCTCAGTTTGAAGAACCTCCGGATTCATTCTCCTGTTTGGCTGGGCTTTGCTGCACCTGCATTTCTTCACCAAAATCGAACTCGCCGCCAAGAGAATATGAGACTGAATAACCCTCTCACTATGGAGATATCTGTCATGCCACGAAGAGGAGTCCGCCACTAGTTCGAAGCTGCTTCAAGATGAGGAGGTTCGCGTTGCAAGTAGTGGAGCTGCTGCAGTCCACTGCTGTGTAGCTGAAGCCGAACCAGAGGTTTTCGCGCCACCGCTGAGGAGGCATTTCTGGTCTCTCGTCAAGATGATGAGCCATATAGCTGCGGATGGAGGTAGAATGAGGGATCCACCGACACTAAGGAGGACGCCGCTTCTACTGGAAGCGCTTCGTCGCTGGAAGTGCATCGCCACTAGAGCAAGGGAGCCGTAAAACCGTTGCTGCTATGTGTCGCTGGAGGCTGAAGCCGGGATGCCGCTGGGTAGCTGTGCTGAAGTCGGGATGCCGCTGTGTAGCTGTGCTGGAGCCGCCACGCTGCACTGGAGCCGAGGGAAGCAGCCACGCCGCTGCTCTGTTTGGAGAAGAAAAAACCTAACCCCCCTCTTATAGGGCCATGTTTGGGGAAGAAGACCGAAGGAAAAAATAATAATTAATTAACATAATAAAAATAAAAAAATAACATACAATAAATAATTAAAATAATAATAATAAAAACTTAGAAATTAATAAATTAATAACCAATCATAATAATAAATAAACAATAACAATTTTAGAACTAATTAATTGAAATATATAAAAACTAAAATATTAACGCAAAATTTTTATTAAAACTAATTTAAATAAATTAGTTACTTTAATGAATATAGTAAATTATAAATTTACACCTTTATGAATAAAATAATTATAAAATATGATAACTTTTTATTAATTTTTGTAAATTGTAATAATTAATTTCCAAAAGAAACTAAACTCTAATAGTCTAATAATTTCTAAAATTTTAATTTAATATATTTAATAATTAATCACTCTCATTAATTCATTATATGATTAATAACATGTAACAACTTTAATTTAAATAAGTTAATTAACGAATACAATATAAACTAATAGTTATTAATTAAAATTTAATAACATCTAAGCATTCTCTATTGAAAATTTTCTTTGTTTATAATAGTTAACATTTAATCGATGATTCATTCATTTATTTTTATGTTCTAACTTTGCAGGTTCATTCAAGAGTCAAAAACACGTCCCAGTGCTTCCAACTAACTCATCTGGAGTTAGTTACATGAGGGAAAGACTAGCGCGATGTTCCAGTCGCGAAAAAACGCACGTGTGCGGTGCACATGTGAAGAGCCTTTGAAGTCGGTGGAAAATGTTCGGTGACAAGCAGCTTTTGACAGTGGCTAATTAAGACAGAGAAAGCAGTAGATTGGAAAGGAATGGGGGATATTATTTGAGAGAGATGCTCATTCACAAGCAACGCACACCATTTCTAAGAGCGAAGACTTCTGGGATATAGAAGAGCAGCACTGGAGAGGTGCTGGAGGCCTTGGAGCCCGAGTACAGAGTAGTATTAGGGGAGTTATTCTTCCTTCATGTTGGAATTCTTGTACTCTGTTCTAGTATGCCTTCAATTCCTTTATTGTTAATGAACAAATTAATTAGATAAATTTTCAAGCTTCGGGAATTACTACTTCTACTGGTTACTTTTCTTCCTTTTTTACTTTAATACATTAATGTGTTAAGTATCAATCGGTGAGATTGATGTTGAGTTCATTCAATTGATTTTCACCACTAGAACTTAATTTTCAAAACTCCACAATCAAATAGGTGAGATTGATCATGGATACATCTTTAAAAATAATAATAAATTCACAATTACTTCGAGACTTACGGCGAGTTTGTCCTGTTGTCATTATCTTTTCGAACTTTTCACAGTTGATTTGTTTTGGAGTGGCGAACTCCGAAATCAATCAGCCTTTGTGACTTAACTCTTGGCGAGGGAGATAAGTCATTCTCTTTTTGGTGGTGCAATGCAGTAACTTTTATGTGAATTGGAATACTTTTAAAACCAGTAGAATGGAGAATTTTCCCCGGGCATTTTACTTGATTATTCACTTATCAACATTTTATATCTCTATTTCTTACTGTTTTTAGCTTGTTCCATGTTTCATTATAGTTAAAAAAACTCAAAAATACTATAGTGTTTTATTAGTTCACAATAATTATTTAAAAAAAATAGAAAAACTATTCCACTGCTGACAACAGTGAGATCTTTTGAAAGTTTTTAGAAGGATAGTGGTCAAATTTTCCTTCTCTGTGGGTTCAACCTTGCTTGCCACATATACTGTAGTTAGTAGGATTATAAATTTTAAACTTTGACCAGCTTCAACGATGGTTTAGGTCAAATATGACATTTTAATATTGATTTAATTTATTTTTTTCGAAGTAATGAAGATTTGTTGACTTTCACAAAAACCAAATACTAAATAGTGTCAAAATGGACATAAATGAGTTTTTAAAACAAATACTATATTATTAAATGATATAATATTCCTAAAAATATAAGGCTCAAACAAAGAATCTAGATAAGTTTAGATATGTAAATAATGAACCACTTGGGGTTCCCTTGTATTTTTATAGTAATTTTGTTCACCATTTATTATAATATTACAAGAAGACATGGTAAATGTTAAACTATTTAACTAAGAGTTAAAACTAAAAGATAAGGTTAATATGGTGACCTAAACTTGTCTAAAACCAATTGGTTGAGAGGTTTTCAACCCAGAACCACCTTATCCTCAAAATAAATCCTTTTTGATCCATTAAAAACTGAAAATTATTTTATGATAAAACAATATTTCAAGATTTTCCTAAAGCGACCCTCACATCTCTTATAAAAGGGTACTTCCCCTTCTCTCAAAATCACACCTCCAAATCCATTTAGCTTGGCTAAAACCTGCTCAAATATCCTCCAACCTACCCTCAATTTAACTTAGAGGCCTTACTTTGATCAGAAAGCCACCATAGGGAGCCCTTTTGATCAAATCAAAAGGAAGCACCCGAAGAGGAGGTAATAATTTCATCACCTCTTTCAAAGTTCTTTTCTTCTTCCACTTCCTCTTTTGTTGTTGTTTCCATAAAAAAATAATAACTCCGGAACCTTATACATACTATGATTTTATTATAAATATGGTATAACCATATTCATTATTCTATCCATCCTATGAATGACTAAGTCACCATACATGCGTACGTACGGATTACCCTCTCCACGTCGTGGTGTAGTTTGTTATTCAACACTTCATTATTTGGATGGGTATAACAATGAGTATAATTGATTTAAATAATAAATATAACATTTTAATGATTCTGTATACATGATATACCATCCAATTACATACTATTTTACCATCAATAGAATGATATTGTCGCTCGTGCATACGTACAGATTACCGTCTCCACGAACACGATGAAATTCATTTCCCATCGTAAACATTTAAGAATAATATTCATTTGATGATTAAAAATAATGTTTAAAGAACATAATATCATTCTATATATGAATCAAATAAATCCTCTCCATGAAAATCATGACTTATGTAACAAAACCTATAAAGGAAAACAAATCACTTAACACTTGAAACAATGATACTACTGAAATATTTTTAACAAAGAAATATTAGAAGATAATATGTGATATCATATTTATGTATGTAGTTCGTATATAATTTAATAACAATTATTTAACTATTATAAATGAGGTTAAAATACCCTCAACCAAGGAAAAGTACAAGGTAAGAGTTAACTTTACAATCTCTTTATTTATTTGAGGTTGTTTATTTGTATGTATATACTGGGACTTATTTATCATCCACATTTGTGTTTCTTAAATATTTATTTTAAAAAAATAAAATTTCTTAGAATAAGGGTTAAATTCATTTATACCCCTAGTTTACTCTTTATAAAATGTTTTTAAATGAATCTTTTCATCATTTTCCAAACAAGGTATTTTATGACCTTTTTAACAAATTAAGGTAATAATGTTTTTTATCTTATACAGATGATTCAACTATTTTCCACCATTATAACACCTTCAAATCTTCCATTGCAAGATTATAAGAATTTTTTCAAAATAAATATTTTCTTGTATAATTACGTGACTTTTAAATGATTTTATAATAGAAAGAGATATTTCTCTCAATTAGTTTTTATTTCATCCATGTCAACATCCTTTGATGGATTTTTCACTTGTTTGAAGTTGATTTATTATGATACAATCTTCCATATTGCATTTAAGGTTTTGAGATATGTTTGACTGTGGATGTGTTATTTTTATACCATTCATGGTTTATGGTTAAAGTATTAACATTTCGTATGCTTGTTTTAATACAAATGTTTATGTTATGTTTCATCCTTTTCTTATGAGGAATGTGTTGGACTTAGTAAGTGACAGGTGGAGCCTGATATAGCTCCTCGATGCATCGATAGGTCTCATGAGACAAACTAGTGTCTTGGCATAAAGCCTTGACAAAATATTATTTGTAGTATTGGCATGAGACGTTGAATATGTGGTTACGATGTTCGACATTATGCATTCCATCATTATGAAATTAGCTATTGATATTACATGTGATTATTCGACTAGTAGAATATCCATTTAAATAAGTAAATGGAATTATTTGATTTATCTTTGCCATATTATACTGATGTTTAAGATTAAAAGGCTTGTGTTTTAGTCTTATACATTGCCTTAAATGTTTATGCTTATTTATGAAAGTTTCTGCTATATTGTTATCCTTACTGAGCATCTGAGATCATCCCTTTCTTACGTTTTATTATTTATAGGATGTGAAGAATTATATTATGACTAACCTTCAAGGACAGGATAAGGGATATAAGTGTGTTCTATGGAGACATAATGTTTTTTTTCAATTCATAATGTAATGTAAAACTTATATATGTATCTAGTACTTCCAGGGCTACAAAACTGATCGGTATTTCGAGACATGATTTCTTATATCATTCCAATGTTATGTAATAATGCACTGACTCTAGGTAACTGGGGTCGGGGTGTTATAGTTGGTATCAAAGGAAGTTTAGTACAAACCTTGGAAACTATATTTAGAAAAACTCTGATTAGATAACATTACCCTAAGATAAACTTTGAGTATTATTATATAAGAAATTCCTATAATTTTGGTAATGTAGAGATTTTGTGAATTTTCCAAAAATACATCCCGGTCTCAATATGAGTAGGTAAAAGCGGCTCTGTAACAGATGTACCTATGAGTAAAAACTCTGAAAAGGAGTTTCGGGCTTGACCCAGGGTATCCTGGTACACGACAACGAGCCTTACTTCAATCTTAGTTACGACACTCATGAAGGATATGATTAGGATAATTCACATTTTCTTTACAAACCTTTATGAAGTATTTATGAGTAAATACCTCCTCAAAGAAAACATTTTTTTATGATTATGGATTATATGCATAAACTATTCAATTTATGTTAGGTATTTTACTAGTTTGGAATTATGTATTGTGATTCATAAAGTAATCTAGTGTATTCCATTTTTTAGAAATGGAACCTAGTGGAAGGAATGGAAACCATGTCAACACATGTAATCCATGTAGGGATTTCCCTCCCACTCATGATAATTATAGCAGATCTAGTGATGCAACCGATGTTGAAAAACTTATAACCATACTGGGACAACTCACTCAGGTTATGAAGAATAACCTTACTAGTATGGAGCACCCTAATACACAACATGGAGGATAAATGTTAGAATTCTTAATGAGGTAACAACCACTAACATTAAATGGGAATACAAATCCATTTGTAGCTGAGAAATGGATAAGTTCTTTAGAGAAAATATTTCATGCTTTTGGGAAAAAGTAAAAAAGTTGTCATGGAAGTTTATCGCCTCACAGGAGATGCAGATCAATGGTGGTCATTAATTCAAAACACAAAGGAGGATGAAGAAGTATAAAATATGAGATGGAGGGAGTTTAAAGATATTTTATTAGAAAAATAATTTCCTAGTGACCAGTGAGCAGATATGGAAAGACAATTTTTGAGTTTGAGGAAAAAGGAGTATGAGAATGTCGCAAAGTATGAGGCTAACTTTAAAAGGTTAGCAAGGCATTCAACAGATTATATACGTAACCCAAGGAGTAAGATTTATCGATTCTTCGATGGGTTAAAACCATTTCTCCATCTAGAATTAGTCTCAAAATCCTTCTCATCGTATGAAGATATTGTCTCATGTGCTATCAAGATAGAAAAGTAATTCTCTAAGTCTTATGACTTTAAATTAAAGAAAGAGAAGAAGAGATCTGCTAAACAGTCTGGAAATGTAAATAAGGGGAAGAAGGGAAAAGTTGAATTTCCATCCTTCATTAAATGTGGGAAGAAACACCCCAGTACTTACCTGAAGGGAATGAGAGTTTGTTATAAGTTTGGTGAAAAAGGACACCAAGCTCATGATTTCAAGGGAAATAAAGAGGTTGTCAATGTTAAATGCTACAATTTTAGAGAAATGGGGCGTTATTCAAATGAATGTCCTATGCACTGAGGAATCTTACCTTAGAAAAGGCCAAGCCTATGCGATCACTACTGTTGTGGTTGAAGCTTCGAATGACATGGTGGAAGTTAATTTAATGGTTTTCTCAAATTTAGCCAGTGCTTTATTTGATTCGGGATCATCACATTGTTTCATATCTTCCCAGTTTCCTATAAAAATTAGATATTTCCAATTTGATTTAACAAGGAAGTTTTCAGTCAAAACTCTTAAGGGAAATGTCATTGCAATAAAGTTTGGTCAATCAGTTACCATTTTGGCATATAAATGTGCTTTATCTGATGATCTTATTGACATACCCATGATTTAATTTGATATAATCCTCGGTATGGATTGGATTTCAGACCACGATGCAAAAATTTATTGTAAGAGTAAGGAGGTTACAATTTTTGATGGTGATAAGAAGTACCTTATCTTTAGAGAAGAAACATCACCATCTTATTCTTATCTAGATCCACCCCTAATAAATCTACTAAATTCAATTATTGAGGAGGAAGAGAATGAAAAAACTATGGGTGAGGAAATGAATGTTCAAATAGAGGATGTAACTATTGTGAAAGAATATGTTGATGTGTTTCCAAAGGATTTACCTGGACATCCTCCAGAACGAGAAATTGAGTTTTCCATTGATTTAATTCATGGTTCAAATCCCATATCGAAGACCCCTTATAGAATGGCCATAGTGGAATTAGTGGAACTAAAGAAACATCTAGAGTAATTGAGTAATAAAGGATTTATTCTCCCTAGTGTTTCTCCATGGGAAGCCCCTATTCTTTTTGTTAAGAAGAAATATGGATTTATGAGGTTGTGCATTGACTATAAGGATATTAATGCTAGAACAATGAAGAATAAGTATCCCCTACCTCGCATTGATGATTTATTCGATCAACTTCATGGATCTCAATATTTTTCAATGATTGACCTTTGATTTGGATATCATAAGTTGTGTGTGAAGAAGGAAGACATTCCAAAGATAGCATTTCATACTAGGTATGGGCATTACAAGTTTACAGTAATTCCTTTTGGACTGACTAATGCACCCTATTTCTTTATGGATCTAATGAATAGAGTTTTAAAGGAATATCTTGATAAATTTGTAGTAGTATTATTTGAAGATATCTTGGTATACTCAAAAATCTACGAAGATCATGAAAATCACTTGCACACTATTCTAAAGACTATTAGAAGAAATGAATTATATGGGATGTTTAGCAAGTGTGAATTCTGGATTTATGAGATTTCTTTTCTTGGCCATATTATATATAAGGATGGAATCTATGTTGATCCTTCTAAGACAAGAGCAATACAAGAATGACCAGCATCGACGAGTATAATCGAGGTACGCGGTTTTATTGGTTTAACAGGTTATTATCAGCATTTCATCCAGAATTTTTCCCAGTTGGCTAACCCATTAACCAAGCTCACACGTAAAGGGGTTAAATATGTGTGGAAAAAGAGTGTAAAGAACATTTTGAAGAATTTAATAGAATATTAGTCAATGCTCCTATCTTGACTGTACCATCGAGGAATGATGGGTTTTTATTTATAGTAATGCATCCAAGAAAGGAATGAGTTTTTTCCTTATGTAGAATGATAGAGTTATTGACTACGCATCATGGTAGCTAAAAATTCATGAACAAAACTATTCCACTCATGATCTTGAGTTACCAGCTATAATAATTTCCTTGAAGATATGGAGACACTATCTCTATTGTGAAAAATGTGAGATATATACCGATCACAAGAGTTTGAAGTATATTTTCTCCCAGAAAGAACTCAACATGAGGTAAAGATGATGGATTGAACTAATCTGTCGGGAAAAAATCTCTCAAGGTATCATTAAATCATTTTTCAGGTGATTTTGTTTGTGGACAAAGTGGGCCTCTGTGTTGTGTTTGTTGAAAAACCTGACCATGATGTACAAATTTGTTGACAAAGCGGGTTTTCATGGTGACATGTCAAGTTCACGGGATTTTGTTAACAATAAATTATTGATTGAAGAACATCCACAAAGGAATGGACGATCTGGAGGCAGTACAAAAAGAGCAAATACAAGGTGGTGTCGTTTTCCAGTGTTTTCCAAATTTTTAGGCCTCAAAATCGACAGATTGAGAAAAGTGTTTTTGGAAAAAGGACTTGTGAGACAGTGTCTTAGAAGCTTGGAAAATTGTGCACCATATGTTTTTCATGATCAAAACATCAAAATATGTCAATGGAAAAAGGGTACACCCAAGTTTTGGTTTGGGAAAGCAAGTTACTTGGGTGACAGAGGCTCGGGCGGCTGGACTTACACACCAAGAGGAGACCTGCGCACTAGCGCTCAGGGTACCCAAAATTACTATAAATAGAGGGATACCCCTCCTCATTCATCACGTATTTAAAAACTTATAGAAAATTAGAGATCCATTCGCGTAGGTGGTTTGGGTACGCAAGTGGTGGTTTGGTCGCACAAGTATAAAGATATTCAGAAGTTGCGCTCCAATTTATAGTTGCACGCCAATACTGGTTTGGGAATAAAAGGGTTTAAGTCTCCCAAGTTTTGGGTTGAATAAGGGAGTGTCACGCAAGTGGTTAGGTGACACTTGCATGCCAAGCTTGAAGAAGAGTACCAGGTATTAGAGAATCACGCTAGGAATATAGAAGCACACCGGTCATTCTAGGGTTGCACAAAAAGTTAGAATATTTCCTGGTACATCTGTGGTAAAGTTGTATTCCTCAGTGGATGAAAGTGGAACTTCAATAGAGCATCTACATACAGAATAATATGCATTCATTTGTGATAATGAAGGGACCTACAAGTCTTTAAACTGCGAGTTGATCTTCTAAAGAAGCAGTGATCACACTTCAGTTGAGAGAGTAGCGAGCTTTCATATTGTGAGTGGTTGTAAACCAGGAGGGATAGTGAGTCTGCTTCGAACTTTGTAAACAAAAATGCACTTTTAGTGGATTTGGAACATCATCACATCACTGGTGTATGCTCCTTGGACATAGCTCAGTGAGGGTGAACCAAGTAAAAATAATTATGTCTTGTGCATGATTTAGTTTCTATTTATACTTTGCTAGAAGAAAGAGGGAGAATAGAGTTTTTCTTAATAGCAGAACAAGATCAATAGGGGAAGTTGTTTTAATATTTCATACCCTGATTCAACCCCCCCACCCCTCAGGGTATCTAACCTAGTGGACCTAACATACTCATAGATTATGATTGCACTATACACTACCACCCGGGGAAGGCAAATAAGGTGGTAGATACTTTGATCAAGAATAATCATGGAGTTTTGAACAAGATGAGATTTGAAAGGGATCCTATTTTCATGGATCTAGTAAAGATGGATATAGGAATCATCATGGAAGGTGATACATCAATAATTTTTCAAATGGTTTCCAAAATATCTTACTAGAAAGTATAAAAAGTTCTCAGATTGATGATGAGGAGTTTCAAAATAGAATTAAAGCTATGAATGATGGGAGATTGATCAACTTTGTATATGAATATGGAATTTTAAAATCTGGGAAGAGACTTTGTGTTCCTGATTTACCTGATCTAAAAAGGGTATTGTTGGATGATGCTCATAGTTCCAATTTCTCTATACACCCTAGTAGCACTAATATGTATAGATATTTTAAGGAACATTTTTTGTGGGACAATATGAAGAGGGAGATTTCTGATTATGTGTCAAGATGTATGGTTTTTAAACAAGTGAAGGTTGGAAGACAACATCCTGGATGAGTCATGAAACCTATTCCCATACCTGAGTAGAAATGGGATGATATTATGATGGACTTTGTCATGGGACTACCAAAGAATCCTATAAGGAATGATGAAATATGGGTCATTATTGATCGTCTTACCAAGTCAGCACATTTTATTGCAATAAGAGAATATTTACAACTTGAACATTTAGCAAAAATGTATATTAATGAAGTTTTAAGATTTCATGGAGTACCCTTATCAATTTTTTCTGATCGTGATCCCTATTTTACATCAAGATTTTGGAAAGGTCTTTAGAAGGCCCTGGATACTGAACTTCATTTGAGCACTGCCTACCACCCTTAAACAGATGGACAATCAGAACGTACTATTCAAACCTCAGAAGACATGTTGATATCTTGTTCACTTGACTTTCAAGGTATGTGGGGTCAATATTTACCTCTGGTAGAATTTTCTTATAATAATAGCTTCCATTCAAGTATTCATATGGGACCACATGAAGCGTTATATGGGAATATATTCCACACACCAACTTTTTGGGATGATGTTGGTGAAAGAATACTCATAGGCCTTGAACTTGTTGATGAAACAATAGAAAATGTGAAGATTATCCAAACCCACATCAAAGCAGCTTAAAGTAGGAAAAAGAGATAGGCCGATAACAAAAGGAAGGATTTGGAATTTCAAGTAAGAGATCATGTTTTCTTTAAGGTATCTCCATGGAAGGGTATTTTATGATTCAGTAAGAAGGGTAAATTAATTCCCAAATACATCAGACCTTTCGAAATTCTAGAACGAATTTGAGTTGTAGCTTATCGTTTGGAAATGCCGCCAAGTATCTCCAAATATCATGATGTGTTCCACGTATCACTGTTGAGAAAATACATGTCTAACCCAACGCATGTACTCACCTATGAAGAAATAGAACTGGAACCTAATTAGTCTTATTGTGAAGAGCCCGTCAATATTCTTGATTCCAGCAAACATGTTTTGAGAAACCAGATGACTTATCTCATAAATGTTATATGGAAAAACCATAAAATGGAAGTGGCAACGTTGGAACCCGAGGAACTTATGATGAAGAACAACCTGAATATTTTTATGCAGTAATATTCTTGAAATTTTGAGGAAAAAATTATTTGATGGAGGGAAGAATGTAACACCCCAAGATTCCATGGTATGCTTCTCTTTTAATGATGCAATAGCTTGCGTTCTACACAACTTCAAGTTCTAGCACATCACGACCAATCAAACTAGCCTTTATGAATAGTAATACCCACTTTTTGAAATTTTATAAATTTTGTTTTTAAAAATGGACTTCATTTTTGAATTTGGAATATCAAAATTAGCCTAGGGTTGATTTTTGGTATTTTTTGGAAAACTTACAATTTTTGATAAATAGTGAAAACACTGCGTTATTGTTTAAAACAAAATTTTATTTAAAAAATTATTATATTTATTTAAATATATTTTAAAGTCAAAATAGATACAAAATACCTATATTAGTTCAATTTAGTTCATTGGATTCATTTTATAATAAGATTAGATATATAAAATTTTATTGAATTTTTTAACGTCTTTTACCCACATTCTAGGCACATTAACAAATTTGTATAAAATGTAATTTTACCACTTTTATTAATTGAATTTAAAAAATCCAAGAGACCCAGTTGACATCATAAAGTAAAATGTGGTTCAATAGGATGAAAATAATTTTTGGTGAATAGTAACTTTTGAATTTTATTTACCACTGTTAAAATTAAATAGGGTAATTTAAGGTAAAAATGATATTATAATTACCCTAACACATGTCATAATTGTATTGGATAATTTTATTTAGACCAAAATAAACCTTAGGAATAAAATATGATTCTTTTGGTCCACTTGGATTAGATTAGGACATTTATTATTATTTTATTTAAAGAAGAGTTAAAAGTGTTAAATTCAAAGTTTAGAAACTAAACCATTTTTGGAATAGGGTTATACATAAGATAAATTCAACTATAAATATTAATTATAAAGATAAAAAATATTCCTTACATCATGGTATTTTATTTTTAATTTTTATACATTAAATAATTAAATTTATTTATGACACAATGATGATGCAGTAATTACCTTATTAATGAAAGATTAAAATAATTGATATTATAAATATCCAAATAAATTTAAATTGAGACCTTTAATGCATTCCACTACTTTTATAGGTTAATATTACATGTTATGATTGATTTAATTTATTTTTTTCAAATTAATCAAGTTTTGTTGACTCACAAAAACCAAATACTAAATTGTGTCAAAATTGACATAAATGAGTTTTTAAAACAAATACTATATTGTTAAATGATATAATATTCATAAAATTTTAAAGTTAGGAAAAAGGACCTAGATAAGGTTATATATGTCAATAATGAACCACTTGGGATTATCTTGGATTTTTATTGTAATTTTATTAACCATTTATTATAATAATACAAGAAGACACGGTAAAAGTTAAACTATTTAACTAAGAGTTAAAACTATAAGATAAGGTTAATATGGTGACCTAAACTTGTATAAAACCTATTGGTTGAGAGGTTGTAGACCCATCCCTACCTTATACTCGAATTAAATCTTTTTGGATCCATTAGAAACCAAAAATTATTTTATAATAAAATAATATTTCACGCTTTTCCTAAAGTGGTCCTCCCCTCTCTTATAAAAGGGTACTTCCACTTCTCTTAAAATCACACCTAAAAACCCATTTGACTCGGAAAAACCTTGTAAGAATATCCTCCCTAATACACTAAATTCAACCTAGGGGACTTACTTTGATCAGAAATCCAACTTAAGGATCCCTTTTGATCAAATCAAAAGGAAGCACCCAAAGAAGAGGTAGTAATTTTATCACCTATTTGAAAGTTCTTTTCTTCTTCCACTTCCTTTTTCACTGTTGTTTCCATACCAAAATAATAACTCTAGTAATTTATACATACTGCGATGTTATTATAAATATGGTACAACCATGATCTTTATTCTATCCATCCTATGAATGACAAAGTTTCCATACGTGCGTACATACGGCTTACCATCTCCATGTCGTAGTGTAGTTTGTTATTCAACACATCATTATTTGGATGGGTACAATAATGAGTATAATTGATTTAAATAATAAAAATAAAATTTTAATTATTCTTTATATATGATATACCATCCAGTTACATATGATTTTACCATCAATAGAATGATATTGTCACTCGTGCGTACGTACAGATTACCGTCTCCACGAACGCGATGAGATTCATTCCCCATCATAACCATTCAAGAATAAATTTCATTTTATGATTAAAAATAATTTTTAAAGAACATAATATCATTATATATATGAATCAAATACATCTTATCCATGAAAAACATGAATTATGTAACAAAACATATAAAGGAAAACAAATTAGTGAACACCTGAAACAATGATGCTAATGAAATATTATTAACAAAGAATTATTAGAAGATTTTATATGATATCATATTTATGTATGTTGTTATTGTATAATTTAATAACAATTATTTAAATATTATACAATAGGTTAACGTACCTTCTACTAAGGAAAAGTACAAGGTAATTGTTAATTTTACAATCTCTTTATTTATCTGAGGCTGTTTATTCATAAGTATCTACTGGGTCTTATTTATCACACACATTCGTGTTTATTAAAAATGTATTTAAAAACATTTTTACTATTTACTAGAATAAGTTTTAAAGTCATTTATACCCTTGATTGAATTTTTATAAAAAGTTTTGAAAGGAATCTTTCTATCATTTTCCGAACAAGGTACTTTATGACCTTTTTGATAAATTAAGGTAAGAATGTTTTTTTAACTAATACAAAGGGTTTGTCTATTTTCAACCGTTATAACACCTTTGAAGCTTCCCTTAAAATATTATAAGAATATTTTCAAAATAAATTTTTTCTTTTATAATTATGTGAGTTTTAAAAGATTTCAAAATAGAAAGAGATATTTCTCTCAAATAGTTTTGATTTCATCTTGGTCAACGTCCTTTGATGGATTTTTCACTTGTTTGAAGTTGATTTATTATGATACAATATTTAATATTGTATTGAAGGTTTTATGATATGTTTGACTGTGGATGTGTTATTTTTATACCATTCATGGTTTATAGTTAAATTTTTAATGTTTTATATTCCAGTTTTAATATGAATGTTTATGTTATGTTTCAACCTTTTATTATGAGGAATGCATTGGACTTAGTATGTGACGGGTGGAGCCTACTATATATCCATGATGCATCGGTAGGTCTCATGAGACAAACTAGTGTCTTGGAACAATGCCTTGACAAAATATTATTTGTAGTCTTGGCACGAGGCATTGACTATGTGGTTATGATGTCCTGCATTATGCATTCCATAATTATCCAATTAGTTATTGATATTACATGAGATTATTCGACTAGTAGAATATCCATGTAAATAAGTAAATGGAATTATTTGGTTTATCGTTTCCAGATTATGTTGAAGTTTAAGTTTAAAAGGATTGTGTTTTATTCTTATACATTTCCTTAAATGTTTATTGTTATTTATGAAAGTTTCTACTATATTGTTATCCTTACTGAGCATTTGATCTCACCCTTTTCTTATGTTTTATTTTTTCCCAGGATGTGAAGAAGTATATTATGATAGACCTATAGGGATAGGATAAGGGATATTATTATGTTCTACTGAGACACAATGTTGTTGTTTTCGATTCATAATGTAATGTAAAACTTATGTATGTATCTAGTACTTCCAAGGCTACTAAACTAGTCAGTCTTTCGGGATATGATTCCTTGTATCATGCCAATGTTATGTAATAATGAACAGAATCTAGGTAACTGGGGTCGGGGAATTACATCATTTTTATGAATTTCTACATTCCATGCCTTTATCTAATTACTACTCTCATGATTATGTTGACGACCCCATAATTATGTTATGATGATGATGATTATGCTCACCCATGTTATATTTATTCATGTTCTTATATATCATCTTACTATGATTTTAGTTCACCCCTTTCTTTGATGTGTATACTCATGTGACTAATTATACTAAGGATTACATGAGGTCCACAATGAGATATATAATATTGAATTAGATAGTTTTTATGTTTTATTATGTAAATTTTATGTATAGTCATAATATTCCTGATACACTAAATCATTTATCCAATTTTTGTAATGTTTTTAAGTTCTTTATCTCCAAAACGATGTAATGGTCATGTAAGAAAAAGTAGGGTCACTATAGTTGGTATCAAATAATGGTTTAGTTAATTTGGGAATCGGGATTAGAGAACATTATTTAAGACCCTTAGTATAAGATTAAGTAAATGTAAGCACCCAAGAGCTTTTTTTTATAAAAATGGCAAATATAGGGATCCCACAAGATATACCTTTAGAGTTAATTTAAAAAATGAATAAATTATTTTTTCATGACTTGTTGACTTATGTTTTGTTCAAAACTTTTCTATTTTAGAAAATAGAGGGAACTAGGAGAAACTAGGCCACCAACCCATGTGAGGAACAATGTGACGAATGCCTGAATGACATCCCCAATGCCTTGGGCAGTGGATTTAAAAATTTCATGGTTATTCTTACCCAGCTATCTTAGGCTATGAAAAAAAATGAATAATTTGGAATGTCCTCCTTCACCTAAGAGGGAGAAACTGGATGTAAAATCTATTATGTGGCAACAACCGCTGACATTTAGTGGATCTTCTGATCCACTTGTCACAGAATAAGGGGTCAACTCATTAGAGAAGATATTTTTTGTTCTTTACTATTCCAAGAAGGATAAGGTGACTCTAGTCATATATCATTTAGATAGAGAGGTTGATAAATGGTGGTAATTTATTAATAACACTAAGACAAAGGATGAAATTGAAGAGATTGAGTGGGAAGACTTTAAGAAAATATTTCTTAATAAGCATTTCCCTCGAACTCTTCATACACATATAGAGAGATGATTTATAGATCTGAAATAAAAAGAAGGTAAATTTGTCATGACTTATGAAGAAAATTTCACAAGACTTTCAAGATACACCTCAGTTTTTATTATCAATAATGATAGAAAAATAGATTTATTCTTTATTTTTTAAAACCAGACCTTCGAAAGGCTCTGGTTATTCGATACTTTGGGAGTTATGAAGATGTTATTTGATATGATATGAAATTGTAGATAGAGTTTGTAAAATGTTCTCATGGAAATTAAGATAATAAATTAAAGATATAGTTTCAACCTATAGTATCTAATGAAAATGTGTAAATAAAACTCAACCACTCACGTGTCAAAAATGTGAGAAGAAGGATCATGGGAATTTTTTCAAAGGGGTGGGGAAATGCTTCAAGTGTGGGAGAAAAGGACACCAAGATCATGAATGTCGAAGAGACATGTGAAAGTTGGACAATGTGGTCAAGGAAAGGAGAGAACCACCTATGGTTCAATGCTTCAATTGTAGGGAAAAAACACACTATGTAATCCAGTGCACTAAACCTCAAGTCCTTTAGGGTAATCAGTGTCAGTGGCCACCAAAGCCAAAAGAGTAAGGGGAATCTTATGTCATCACTATGGGCATGGATTGTATGTCTTTATACAAATACCATAATAACTTTCAGGAATGGGAGGTCAATCTTCACATCCCAAGGAATCCCCAAATTCATTACAATTGTAAGGATAAGGTTGAATCTACTTGAGAACCATCATCTCAATTATGGATATTATTTCCTTCTGATCAAACATAGCTAGCTCCAATAATTGAGAAAATGATAAAATCATGGTCAAATACATGCCAATTGTGAGGAACAAAATTGATGTGTTGAGATGGCTTGTGTGAGTATGATATACTATATAATACCAAATATAGGATCGAAATAATAGAGATACTGAATAAAGTATCTAATGATGCTTAAAATACAAGAGGGGGGGGGGGTGAATTTTATACTTTAAAAAATTCCTTTGGAACTTTAAATATTATTATGTTTAACAAGGTTAAATAAGGTAATTCACAAAACCTCTAAGTTTTTCACACTTGGTAGATTCCAGAAATACGATTCCGAGAAAGTGAATCCGAAAAGATGGTTCCGGAAAATGAAACTTAATGAAAGTTTACAAAGATAAAGATTCTACCTTAAAGTGTATATAATCAAACTAAATCAGAGTATACAAAATTAAGGAAGTATAAGATAGTTATAATTTCCTCGACAATATAAATGCAGCGGAAAACTTGTAACAAGACAAGTAACAAGTAGTAAATATTTTAAACCAAAGAGAAGGGTATCCAACAACCTTGGATAAAGGTCCATTGATTTATAATTTCAAGAAAGTATGTCTTACCCACACTAGGGTAATCCCTAGATATGAAGATCAAAGTCTATCTTGCTATCCTCGCAATCCCTCAACTTCAAGGTAGTCGGCATCTCTGTCTTCCTCAGCAAGGAAGCCCTCAACTTCAAGGTAGTCGGCACCTCTATCTTATTATCCTCATAAGCTCTCGATTGTACATAGAAACAATTAGAGTCACACAAAGCAAATATGAACAAGAAGTTCAGTATGCATAATGCAATGAGAGTATCTCTCTAGAAATCACTTCAACAACATGTAATCTCTAGAGTCTTAGAACAGTGTTGAGCTCTTTCAAATGATATCATATTTATAGGCACATCACCAACGGTCGGCTCCCTCCTCTGACGGTCATATTTTTCCTTGAATTTTGGAGGGACCTGTACACGTGTCACTCAAACAACGGTTAGTTAGTAACCGAATGCATGACATCATCTTAAAACAAAAACAAGTGTAAGAAAAAATATGGTCACATAACCAACATCCAATATTTGGAATGTAAGAAAATAAAATTTTAGATCTTTACAAAAAATGAATTCAGAGTCGATAATACAAGGATATTCAGATTCTGTTTTCTAGGAATTAGGAACCTGAACTCTATAGAATTCCAGAGTCTAAATTTTAAGGAAATTTGGAATCTGGATTCATAAGAATTTGGAACCTGAACTTACGAAGTTCAGAGTCAGAGTTCATGAGAATTCGGAGTCTGAACTCTCAAAGTCCGGAGTCTGAATTCATTATAATTCTAAGTTAGAACTTACAAAGTTCGGAGTCAAAATTCATTAGAATTCGGAGTTAGAACTCACAATGTTCGGAGTCAGAGTTCATGAGAATTCAGAGTTTGAACTCTCAAAGTTCAGAGTCTGAAAACAGAATTCTCTTTATCTAAGTATTATATGATTCCGAGGTTTTAGATATGAAACCTAATTTTATACTTAGACAAGATAATTAACAATGAAAAACATGGTAAGGATAAATTTCCTTAGGAAAGAAAAATTTTCCTTATAGAAGTAAATCATAGGGTAAAAAGATATTTTTCATGAGATAAGGTGTTTGTGATTTTCAAAACAAGTAGGAATGATAAAGTCATAAGGAGAACTTATTGACTTAACAATCTCCCCCAAATATGAAGGAATGGAACAGTAATAAGGAAGACCTTATTTTCTCAACAATCTCCCCCTTTTTGGAAAGCACAAACATCCTTAAGAAAAAGAATAAAAAGGACTTAGTCAATATTTTTCTAGACTTTGAAAATAAAACTTATCTCCCTTTACACATGGACAATGATGAATACGACTAACTCCCCCTTAGGCTTTGGAACTCTAAGGATCATATTCAAAATTTCTAGAATGATATTTTTCGTTGTCTTGATTACGAAAATCTCTACAATGAAAACTCCCCCTTAGATAAACTCCCCATTACTTAGGGATATTTCTTCATTTCTTAGTATTCTTTTTTCCTTTCTCCCCCTTTGTAATCTTCAAAAAGAATTTGAGGGAAATGGAAAAGAAATTATAGTACCTGAAATATTAGTACAAAGTAAGAAAACAAAAAAGAGCAACCAAAATTTCATTACGATAGGAAGAATTTGTACAAGGAAGAAAAAAATACAACAAAAGATCAGACTGGATCTATTTTTCTTCCTTCTCCTTGGGTATGAATTTCTTCACTATGGTTCTCAGCTTTTTGAGTTCCTTATGGTCTTCCTCTTATTGCTTTAGGATCTGATCCAAATCCTCTTATTTCTTCTCTAAAGCTTTGATCTTTTCTTCCTGAACCTTCAGAGCCTCTACCTGAGCTTTCAATAACTCATCTTGATTAACTATATTCTCTTCGATCTCGATCTGAAGATCCCTGTCCCTTTTACAACTTTGGGCAACAGAATACAACATCCCATTCAGATCCTTGACCTCCTGAATCCAAGTATTTTTCTCAAAGGTTATCTTTTCTTTAAATCTAGTCATGAGATCCTCGAATTTACTATTTTCATTATGAAAATCTTCCTTAACTTCATGTTGAAACTCATAAAGCTCTCTGAAATCTTCAACTATTTTCTTTGACCGGATAAACACTTTCTTACAAGATTTTATTGGGCATCATAGTTAATGAAGAAGCTCTTGAAATCGGCCTCAATTTGGACACACTTATCCATCACCATGGATACTGAATCCGATTTTTTGATTCATGTTGTGTTGAAGCATCTGACATCTCGAGTCAATGCTCGGAAAGATCGGAATGGTTTCAATAAGATTCTTCAGTGATTCAATGAAAAAATCATGTCTTAGGGATGATGATTCCGAATCTGAGAGTTTTCTTGGTGGAGTATCTTTCTCTAGCTCTGCAAGCTTCCTCTTCGAAGATCCACTATCTTCCTTTATCTTTAAAACAAATTTGGTAGGTGTATCCACAACCACCTGTTTCCCCTTATCGGTTCTCGGAATAGCTTCCTCATCTGGAGACTCATGTTCGTTGTCAGAAAACTGAACAATTCTATCTTCATCTATTTTCTCCTTCTCAGCTCCTGCCTAAGCATATTTAGGATGAATGAAATGTTGATTATAACCCTCTTCCTCAGATAGCTTATTCACATCATCTCCAGTATTTTCATCTACCCCAAGAGTAGCAAGCTTCGAATATTTTTCTTGTGAAGTCCGGATTGATAATTTCTCGGAAGCACTTTCCTTCTCATGAAAGTATTCAACTTGCTGTATGAGGTATTTTGTGTCATCATTTCTTTATTGTTCTTTCACTTCTTCCATAGGTTACTTTTCTTCAACAATCTTTTCTTTTTCTTCTTCCGGAGTCATGTACTTCTTCCCCGGTGTCTCGGGTAAGGGTTCTACTAGGAAGGATTTTGGTACTGGAATTTGTTCGAATTCTATTTCAGTATCCCTCAAAAGGGATTGCACAATCTCATTCTCAGACATCTTTTTATTTTGCTTCTTTTCCTTGGCTTTCTTCTCAATATCTTCCATTGTCTTCTCTTTCAAAGCCTTGGACTCAGCAGGATCCAGGCCAAACTTTGGTTCTACTTCCTTCCGATTCATTTTGTCTTCCCTCCACTTTGATACAACCTCATCTAGATAATATTTCTACGTCTTGGGCTTTGGAGGTGTGGATTGAGCTTCCTTAGCTTTAGGGGTTTTCTCTTCTTCTTTTACTTCCTTCAATTTCCTCTTCTTTCCAACATTTTTTATGGTTCTTCCACCTCTTGCTTCTTCAGAACAACTTCTACTTCCTCCTCTAGTAAGTCATAAAATTCTCTCGATTCTTTAGAGAAACCAACATTCATTTTTATCAAAGTATCATCACTTACCAACATGAATTTACAATTCCTTATCTTGGAACTACAAGGGATTTTGAACGATTCCAGACACCTAACAATCAACTTGGAAAGAATATCTGGATACATTATAATCTGAACTTTCAAATTTCCATTATTGATATTCCCTATCATAATCAGAATATACTTCATCAAATTTATCTTCCTCAGGTTCACTAGAAAATCTAAGATGTACATGTCGCTCTTCTTCAAGGTTTCCTTATCCCCTTTTCTCAGAATGATGAAATCTTGAACCCATAACTCAAGAATCTGATTATTTATTGACAAATGAGCAATCTTAAAAGTATTGACATCTAAAAGTCCAAGAAACTCCATATATTTCACCTTGACAAAACTTCCTTGAACATATGATAATTTATGGGAATAGAACTCAGCTTCCCCATCAAATGGAACTCCAACCAAACCGACAGCCTTTGTATAAGATAGAGCATAGGTCTTACCATAGCTTTTAAAGGAAAACTTCTCTCTGCCTTCTTCCTTAAAGAAACTAACTGATTCATAAAACTCAATAAGCAGATCTAGATACACTAAATCTTGAGCTCCTGGCTTTGAAATACAAACACTCTCCCTTCCATTGAGTTTAATATTCTTTGAGATTATAGAATCATACTTGTTGAAGAAATTCAGATGCACCAACCTCTCTCTATAAATATACCACTCCAAAATCGACTTGACAGTTGACATCTCTTGATAAGTAACTTCACCAAACATTCATATTTGATCAAGATTTGAGAGGTTCGGAATGGGATTTTGAAAGGGCGTAGAGATTCGGCACGCCAAGGCTTGAAATCCGATGTGGGACAACCCTTTGGGGGTCCTTTATATAGGCCTTTGATGTGACGGTTTAGCTTCCAAACTTGATCTAATGGCTGAAAAATATTCTGATCAAATCTGACATTTGAAAAGATAGTCGCAAGGAAAGTTTGGTAGGATCCGATCTTTTGTGGTTTTTAAGAAAAAAACATTCAGATTTAAGGAAACTAGAATCCGAGAAATTTTAAAAGAAACAATAGAAACTACCAGTAAGTAAAAAGTGATTATGAAAACTCAAGAAATAATCATACCTTTCATATTGTCAGAAGATTATTTGTATTGAGGAAAAAAAATTCTTGAAGAAATTTAGATTCTGAAAATTTTGATTACGAAAAAAAAACTTCATTACGAAAAACTTCATTACGAAAAACATCATTACAAAAATTTTGAGTACGAAAATTTTCATTACAAAAATTCCAAGTACAAAAATCTTCATTACGAAAATTTCAATACGGAAAAAAAACTTGAAAAACTTCATTACGAAAAAAAACTTGAAAAAATTCATTACGTAAAAAAACTTGAAAAACTAACAAAAAAATGTACTCCCCCTATGAAAAAGAGTTTATTACTGTAAGGAGATTGGTTCAACAGGAAGTTAACATAGAATATTAACTTGTGGTTATCTTTCCTAATTTCTGTTTAATGTATTCAAATTTATTGGAGGGTAAAGATTTTGTGAAAATATCAGCAAGTTGATCTTGCATTCTGATAAATTTGAAGAATGATATCTCCGTTTTGTGTATGATCCCTAAGAAATTGATGCCTAATAGCTATGTGTTTTTCACGAGAGTGATGTGTAGGGTTTTTTCTTAAAGTAGTGGAACTTGTATTATCACACAAAATTGGTGTTTTGGTAAAACTCATCCCATATTCTGTGAGTGTGTGTTGCATCCACAACACTTGAGCACAACAACTTCAACTGCTACATATTCAGCTTCAGCAGTGGAAAGTGCTACTGAGTATTGCTTCTTGCATGACCAAGAAACTAATTAATCTCCTAAGAAATGAAAAGCTCTGAATTTACTCTTTCTATCCATTCTAAATCCACCAAAGTCAGCATTTGAAAAACTTTTCAAAACAAAATCATTTCCAGAAGTATAGAAGAGTCCTAAATCCATGGTTCCTTTTAAGTAGCGAAAAATTATTTTCACTACCTTTAAATGAGATTACTTAGGATTGGATTAATATCTTGCACATAATAATACTAAAAAAATTAAGTCTAGATGACCATCTTTTAAGTAAATTAAACTTACTAGCATACCTCTAAAATATGTTTGATCTACAGGTTTCCCAGCTTCATCAAGATCAAGTGTATTTGAGGTACCGATAAAAGTACTTATACTCTTAGTGTTTTTATATCCATACTTTTTAAGAAGATCTTTAATATACTTATGTTGGGATATATAGATTCCTTCTGGTTTTTGAGAAATTAGAAAACCAAGGAAAAATGTATGGATATGAAAACACTAAGAGTTTAAGTACTCCTAAGATATGAATAAATTCAATTCTAACTACTGGAGCATAGATTTATTCATAGTATATTACTTCTTGTTGATTATAGCCTTTAACAACTAATCTAGATTTATTTCTAACTATGATTCCATTTTCATCACACTTATTTCTGAAAACCCATTTGACTCCAATAACAGAAGTTTCCTTAGGTCTTTCAACCAATGTCCAAAATTTATTCCTTTTGAATTCATTTAGCTCATCTTTCATGGATTTAATCCAACCATCATCACCTAAAGCTTCATCAGTGCTTTTTGGTTCTAATTGGGAAAGAAATGATAGATGTTCTACTTTATTCCTTAAGGAACTTCTAGTCCTTATAGGTTGATTCACATCACCAATAATACTATCACTAGGATTATTCTTAAGAAACAACTGATTGGGTTTTTTAAAACCTGTACATCAACACAGGGTAGAAAATATTTTGGGGAAAATGCTTTAGAAATATTTTCGTGGGAATTTTTCTTATCAGAATGATCTTCTAACAAAGGTTGATAATCAGTTTTTGAAAACACATCCAAAGATGTAGGTTGGGGTTGTTTAAAAACAAAAGGATTGGATTCATAAAATTTTTCATGTACTGTCTCTTCAATAGTACATGTGTTTTTATTGAAAACTCTATAAGCCTTAGAAGTTGTGGAGTAGCCTAAGAAAATTCCTTCATCATATTTTGGCGCGAATTTGTGTAGATTATCTTTAGTATTCAGAATGAATACTTTTCAACCAAAAACCTTGAAGTAGGAAAGTCTTGGTTTTCTAACATTACATAACTCATAAGGAGTTTTATTAAGAAAATGTCTAATCGAGACTCGATTTATAGTATAAAAAGCAGTACTTATAGCTTCAGCCCAAAAATGTTTGGCTATAGAATATTCACTCAACATAGTTCTTGTTATCTCTTGAAGAATTCTATTTCTTCTTTCAACAAAACCATTATGTTGAGGAGTTCTTGGTTCTGAGAAATTGTGAGTAATGCCTTTTTTACTACAAAAAGTTTCAAAATCAGAATTTTGAAATTCTCCACCATGATCACTATGAATTGTTTTCAATGGAAGGTTTTTCTCATTTTTAACATGGGCTCTAAAAATTTTAAAATACGAGAAGGCTTCAAACTTATTTGCTAAAAAATAGACCCATATAAATCTAGTGTAATCATCAACTAAAAAAAATACACAATACTTGCCTCTAATGCTTCCAGTTTGTGTAGGAACAAAGAGATCCATATGCACTAACTGTAATGCATTAGTGGTTGAGACTTCACCGATTTATTTGAAACTTGATTTATGTTTCTTGCCATATTGAAAAGGGTCATAGACTTTTTAAGAATCAAATATATGCTCCGGTAGATCCTTAACTGTTGTACCTCTCGTATCCCCTCGTGGTTTAATTTTCATGATCACAATCACTTTCATGTTTATCTAACATTGTTTTAAGTGTTTTTGTTTTATAGGCAAAAGATTGCCAAGGAAATGGGCCATGAAGCACATCAAGTGGACTGAAATTCAGTCCACCGGCCAACCGGTGTGATAGCACCGGCCAGCCGGTGGAACTGGCAGAGGCATTGCCCACTGCCAGGTTCCACCGGTCGACCGGTGGCTCTGTCACCGGTCGACCTGTGGCACCCAGCCCAAATAGTATTTGCTACTGTCTTGCCACCGGCCAGCCGGTGGCTCCTCCACCGGTCGACCGGTAGAGCCTGGATCAAGACTCTTCTTCTCTACCAAGGCACCGGCCAGCCGGTGGCCTTGTACCGGCCAGCCGGTAGCCCAGTCAAACTAGCCGTTGGGTTTGACCAGTCAACCATCTTTTGGCCTCCAACGGCTCCGAGGACTTCTCCAACGGCTCCGAAGGCCCCCAATGGGTTCCATGCCTATAAATAAAGGCCAAGGAAGCCCCGGAACCCAATTGGATCATATACCAAGCGCCCGGACATATTGTTGCACATTTGGCGAACCTCCGGCGCTCCACCTTCAAGGATCCTCAAGTGCTCCAATCCAAT
Organism: Viscum album; assembly: GCA_963277665.1. Taxonomy (NCBI): domain Eukaryota; kingdom Viridiplantae; phylum Streptophyta; class Magnoliopsida; order Santalales; family Viscaceae; genus Viscum; species Viscum album. The sequence continues at coordinate 1,809,861,323 of OY728129.1, read as the reverse complement.
TTCCAATCCAAGGAGCACCTCAAGAAGCTTGGGAGAGCACGCTACATCAACTCCATCATCCAATTGGCGCCCAAGTCTTCCCAAACACGGGTTTTATTGTTTTACTTTTTATTGAGCTTTAAATTTGGGTTTGTGTCTACAAACCCCAAACTCTTTCTAATCCCCTCTTTATCTTGGGTTCTCACACCACCACTAAGGTGTGAAGAGGTTTCTTCAAGCCTTTCCTTTTAAAAGGCTTGTGTTTCGGTGAGCTAGCCTTCACCTGTTAAAAAGGCTAGTGGGTTCTTGCTAAACCATTGAAAGCAAGTGGGTTCTTGCTAAACCAATAAAAGCAAGCTGTAATAGGTCCTAGTGCTACCTCAAAGCCTAGTGGGTTTCTTGCTAAAACCATTGAAAAGAAAGCGGTAGGAATCTCTCAACGGTTGAGTTGGGAGCGGAGACGTAGGCCGGGTTTTGGCCGAACTCCGTTATCAATTTTGTGTGTCTTGCCTCTTTATTTCCGCTGCACTTTACTTTGATTTTTTAATTTGTTAATCAATTTTTTAAAAGGCAATTCACCCCCCCTCTTGCCATCATTCCCCGTTTCTTCCGACCCAACAATTGGTATCAGAGGGAAATTTGAGTAATACCCTAACCAGGTTTCAAATTAAAGATCCTATATTTTTTTTTTGATGGCTTCTACCGCTTCTTCCTCTCAATCCCCCGAAGGACATTCTTTGGATCGTGCTCCATTCTTTGATGGAGCCGATTATAGTTTTTGGAAAACCCGCATGACCACATTTCTTAAAAGCATTGGTTATCCAATTTTTAGAATTGTTATGCATGGTTTTACCCTCACTTCTTCCGATGAGTCTAAATGGACCCCCGCCGACATTGCAAATTTCGAGCTTGATGGCAAAGCCATGAATGCTCTTCATTGCGGGTTAGATAGAAATGTTTTTGATCATATTTCTTCTTGCACATCTTCACATGATATTTGGAAATGTTTAGAACTAACCCATGAAGGTACTAGCATGGCTCAAAAGCAAGAACCGGCTCAAAAGCAAGAACCCACTCGAAAGCAAGAACCCGAGGCAAAATCCGTACCCGCTTGCCCACGTCACAAGAAAAGGGCCAAGAAAAAGGGGAAGAAGAAGGCTTCAAAGGCAACATGGAGTCATAGCTCCACCTCTTCATTCTCCTCCTTCTCCTCGAGCGACCAAGGTAAAAAATGCCTAATGGCAAAACATGAGGTATCATCTTCCGACTCTTCTTCCTCGTCTTCTAGTTCTTCAAATTCTTTTAATCATTTATCATATGAAGAACTCCAACATGCTAGAGACCAACTTGAAAATGGTTTTCATGAACTCTCTTCAAAATTTGTTTCTTTGAAAAAGTCTTTCAAAAAACTCTCCTCCGAAAAAGAACAACTTCTCAAAGAGAAGGAGGAACTCTCCCTAAAAATCCAAAATCTTCCCGATGTTGATTCCATGGAATCAACCATCAAAGATCTAAGGGAATCACTAGCTAAGTTCACCCAAGGGGAACAAAATCTTTCAAAATTGCTAGGTTCCCAACGAACATCTAGAACCACCCAAGGGCTTGGCTATTCCAACCAAGCCTCCTCCTCCCATGCACCAACTGTTTTTGTAAGGGGGAGCTCTAGCTTTAAATTTTGCAATTATTGTAAAAAACCCGGGCACCTCATTTATGAGTGTAATTGCAAAAATGCCCGGTACGGCCAACCCAAATCGATTTTTTATTCGGACGAATTCAATAGGAGAAGACCCGCCATGAGACAAGTATGGATTGAAAAATCCCTTCTAGCGAGTCTCTCCGGGCCGAAAATCATCTCTTTTCAAAATCCCTCTCCCCGGTGATTTTTTGTTTTTATTTAGGGGGAGTTAGGATCTTTTAAGCTTTTTTGTTATTTCAAGATTTTCAATTCCAACTTTCAATTTCAACTCTTGGTTTCAAAATTTTCAATTCAAAATTTTCTATTCAATTGGTTTTTGATTCAAAACTTTCAATTCAAACTGTTATTCAATTTTCATTTCAAAATTTTCAACAATTGATATCATTTTCAATTGATTTAAAATCTCGTTTTTCATCGTTTCCCTCAATCAAGTTTTATGCCCCATTCTATTTTGATAATCACAAAGGGGGAGAAATTTCTTGATTGATTGGGGGAGAAACCTTTTTGATCGTGCTTAGCATTTCCTTTCAATTTCAGTATTTTACATTAATTGTTTTGGTGATTGTGATCATCAAAATAGGGGGAGATTGTTGTACCTCTCGTATCCCCTCGTGGTTTAATTTTCATGATCACAATCACTTTCATGTTTATCTAACATTGTTTTAAGTGTTTTTGTTTTATAGGCAAAAGATTGCCAAGGAAATGGGCCATGAAGCACATCAAGTGGACTGAAATTCAGTCCACCGGCCAACCGGTGTGATAGCACCGGCCAGCCGGTGGAACTGGCAGAGGCATTGCCCACTGCCAGGTTCCACCGGTCGACCGGTGGCTCTGTCACCGGTCGACCTGTGGCACCCAGCCCAAATAGTATTTGCTACTGTCTTGCCACCGGCCAGCCGGTGGCTCCTCCACCAGTCGACCGGTAGAGCCTGGATCAAGACTCTTCTTCTCTACCAAGGCACCGGCCAGCCGGTGGCCTTGTACCGGCCAGCCGGTAGCCCAGTCAAACTAGCCGTTGGGTTTGACCAGTCAACCATCTTTTGGCCTCCAACGGCTCCGAGGACTTCTCCAACGGCTCCGAAGGCCCCCAATGGGTTCCATGCCTATAAATAAAGGCCAAGGAAGCCCCGGAACCCAATTGGATCATATACCAAGCGCCCGGACATATTGTTGCACATTTGGCGAACCTCCGGCGCTCCACCTTCAAGGATCCTCAAGTGCTCCAATCCAATTTCCAATCCAAGGAGCACCTCAAGAAGCTTGGGAGAGCACGCTACATCAACTCCATCATCCAATTGGCGCCCAAGTCTTCCCAAACACGGGTTTTATTGTTTTACTTTTTATTGAGCTTTAAATTTGGGTTTGTGTCTACAAACCCCAAACTCTTTCTAATCCCCTCTTTATCTTGGGTTCTCACACCACCACTAAGGTGTGAAGAGGTTTCTTCAAGCCTTTCCTTTTAAAAGGCTTGTGTTTCGGTGAGCTAGCCTTCACCCGTTAAAAAGGCTAGTGGGTTCTTGCTAAACCATTGAAAGCAAGTGGGTTCTTGCTAAACCAATAAAAGCAAGCTGTAATAGGTCCTAGTGCTACCTCAAAGCCTAGTGGGTTTCTTGCTAAAACCATTGAAAAGCAAGCGGTAGGAATCTCTCAACGGTTGAGTTGGGAGCGGAGACGTAGGCCGGGTTTTGGCCGAACTCCGTTATCAATTTTGTGTGTCTTGCCTCTTTATTTCCGCTGCACTTTACTTTGATTTTTTAATTTGTTAATCAATTTTTTAAAAGGCAATTCACCCCCCCTCTTGCCATCATTCCCCGTTTCTTCCGACCCAACATTAACTAATCTTTTCTTAGAAATTTTACATAGCTTCCTAAGGTTACAATGACCTAACCATCTATGCCACAACCAAGAACGATCTTCCATTGCATTAAGGCAAGGTAGATCTTGGCTCCTAAGGTCTTCTAAATTTAGTGTGTCTACATTCTCTTGCTTATGGGTAGAAATAATAAACTCTTCCTTGGAATTGTGTACTAAGCACTTGTCATTCCTAAAATTCACAAGGTAACCTTCATCACATAATTGGTTTATGCTAATGAGGTTGGTCTTAAGACCCTTAACAAATAAAACATTTGAAATCAAAGTTTTTCCAAGAAGAACAATGTTACATATACTAATAATTTCTTCCTGAGAATTATCTCTGAAAGTTAATTTTCCTCCTTTTGTCTAGATAATATTTTCAAAATAGTTTTTGTTACCAGTCATATGCCGGGAACATACACTATCCATGTACCAAGTATTGTTGTTGGTACTCTCTCTATTTTCCTAAAAACAAAAGAGTTAGACTTTCGGAATCCAAACTTTCTTGGATCCAGAAATTTCAGAAAGAAAAATTTTAGGTACCCACATTTTCTTAGAAAAATAGGCTTTATGAAATCCTAAAGATTGAGTTTTGTTTAAGGAACAATTTTTTGCCCAGTGTCCACCACACTGAAACTTGGTGCAGAATAGAGTACTTTGAGGAACAAAATATTTGTTGCTAAAAATCAGTTTAGAACTAGTATAACAAAAACCAGAATTATTCCTTAAAGGTCGGATTTGAGAATACATTTTATCAAAATTTTACTTATCTAAGGTAAAGTTTGACAAACACTTCCTCAAGGAAAAAATTTCATATTTCAGTTTGATAACTAAGTTAATTACTTCTAAAACATCTGATTTGGAACTAGAGTTATGCTCGAAAACATTTTGCTTAGAAATTACATTTTCTAAATCTTTAGAAAGTTTATTCTTCTCAGAATTTACTTCCTTATGTTTTTTGGACATACTTTCAAAATCAAAAATTTTCTTATCGTGATCTTTAGAAAGACCTGATATTTCTTTAGTAAGAATAATATTCATAGAATTTTCCTTATCAAGATTTTTCATGAGTTTTTAATTCTCAATTTCAAGGAGTTTGGAAAACATAGAAACTTATTCATAGGAAGGTAAAGTATTATCTTCATCAGAAGAAGAATCTTCATCCGAATAGTCATGATATTTATCATTACTATAATTTGCATTTAAATAAAAATTGGTCATTGATTCAGCATTGTGTACCTTAGCCATAAAGAAATGATTTTCAATAGGTGGTCTGGCTATTAGACCAAGATTCTTCTGTCTAGAAGATTCATAATCTGAAGATTCATCTAAAGAGTCACCACCATTGGCACTCTAGGGGTCATTAGCTTTTAAGACTTTCTTAGATTTATATTTGTAGTACTTCTTTCTGTTTCTCTCAGAATGATTTTCCTTTCTTTACTTTCTTTTGAGCATGGGAAAATCATGCCTTATATGTCCAACTCTCTTGCATTAATAACATCTTACTTCTGAATCTTTCTTATCTTTCCTTTCCTTGTTCTTACATCTGTATTGAATATTCTTCTATCCAATAATCTTTTTCATCCTTCGAGCAAGATTTTCTAACTCATTTTCTAAATATTCACTTCCACTAGATTTATATTGGACAATAACCTTCTTAGATTTGGGTCTAGTAACTCTCTTAGGAGTCTTGGATTTCATATGATTTGAAGTAGTTGTAAAATCAACACTACCATTCCCATTTTTATTCTTTACATTACTAGCATCTCTCTTCATTCTGGTCTCATGTTGAAGAGGAGTTCCAAATAGCTCATCTAGAGAAATCTCTGTGACCTTTCTATTCTAATCAATATCAGTTCTCTTGGATTCCCACTCATTGGGAATAATTTCTATGATCTTATAAACAAGAGCCTCATCATCCAAACATTTTTCTCCCATAGAATGTAAGCTGTTCACAATTGTCATAAACCTTTGCTGAACATTACTTATAGGTTCTCTATAAGGAAAGTTAAAGCCATAGTATTTATCTCTCAACATAGATCTTCTTGTCTCTATAACTTTAGAATTACCAAAATGTGTAACTTCAAGTTTCTTCCATATAAAATCTGCAGCTTCACATGAAGATATTTGACTATAGATATTTCTAGTCATAGAACAAAGCAATGTATAGCGTACCTTATAATTCAGTTGATATTCATGTTTTTCTTGATTGGTTAAGGTACTAAATTCCTTGTCAAGGATTTTATATCCTCCAGTAACCATAACAAAATTATCAACTCCACTATTGAAAAAAAATGTCTTCATGTGATCTCTCTAGTACTCATAATCATTTCCATCAAAAATAGGTGGTCTAGTTGGATTTAGATTGTCTATGAAACCAACATTGATTCCTGCCATCTTAAAGAAAAATTCTTTCCAAAAAAACTTGTTAATAGAAAAAGTTCGTAAACAAGGAAAATATAGAACTAGAGTATATCTAAGAAAAAATGAATCCAAACTTAATGAGTTTGAAAATATGATTACGAAAAAGGATGAAGAAGAATATTTATCTTCTGAATCTTATCGTGAGATTAATTTAGATTGAACCAAAATTCTGAAGCTAATTGTTAGATTGGTTCGGGATTCAAGGTCACCTCCTCTGATACCAATTTTTGAGATGGTATGTGTGAGTATGATATAATATATAATACCAAATGTAGGATCGAAATAATAGAGATACTGAATAAAGTATCTAATGATGATTAAAATACAAAGGTGGGGGGTGAATTGTATACTTTAAAAAAAATTCCTTTGGAACTTTTAAAGATGATTATGATTAACAAGGTTAAACAAGGTAATTCACAAAAACTATAAGTTTTTCACACTTTCTAGATTTCAGAAACACAATTTTGAGAAAGTGAATCGGAAAATATGGTTCCGGAAAATGAAACTTAATGAAAGTTTACAAAGATAAAGATTCTACCTTAAAGCGTATAGAATCAAACTAAATCAGAGTATTCAAAATTAAGGAAGTATAAGATAGTTATACTTTCTTCAACAATATAAATGCAGCGGAAAACATGTAACAAGACAAGTAACAAGTAATAAATCTTTTAACCCAAAGAGAAGGGTATCCAACAACCTTGGATAAAGGTCCCTTGATTTATACTTTCAAGAAAGTCTATCTTACCCGCACCAGGGTAATCCCTCAATAATAAGATCGAAGTCTGTCTTGATATCCTCGCAATCCCTCAACTTCAAGGTAGTGGACACCTCTGTCTTCCTTAGAAAGGAAGACCTCAACTTAAAGGTAGTCGACACCTCTGTCTTCCTATCCCCTGAATCCCTCGATTATACACAACAACAATCTAAGTCGCACAAAGAAAATCTGAACAAGAAGTTCAGTATGCACAAGGCAATGAGAGTCTCTCTCTAGAAACCACTTCAACAACATGTAATCTCTAGAGTCTTAGAACAGTGTTGATCTCTTTCAAATGAGCTCATATTTATAGGCACAACACCAATGGTTGGATCCCTCCTCCAACGATCATATTTTTCCTTTAATTTCGAAGGGACCTGTACATGTGTCACTCAAACAACAGTTAGTTAGTAACTTAATGCAGGACATCATTTTATAACAAAAACAAGTGTAAGAAAAAATATGGTTACATAACCAAAATCCAATATTCAGAATGTAAGTAAATAAAAGTTCGGATTCTAACCAAAAATGAATTCGGAGTCTATAATACAAGGATATTCGGATTCTGTTTTCTCAGAATTCGGAACCTGAACTCTAAAGAATTCTGGAGTCTGAATTTCAAGGAAATTCAGAATCTGGATTCACAAGAATTCAGAACCTAAACTTACGAAGTTCAGAGTTAGAGTTCATTAGAATTCAAAGTCTGAACTCTCAAAGTTCAGAGTCTGAATTCATTATAATTCAGAGTCAGAACTTACAAAGTTCAGAGTCAGAATTCATTAGAATTCGGAGTCAGAACTCACAAAGTTCGGAGTCAAAGTTCATGAGAATTCGGAGTCTGAACTCTTAATGTTCAGAGTCTGAATTCATTAGAATTTGGAGTCCGAATTCGGAGTATTAAAATAGAATGCTCTTTATCTAAGTATTATATGATTCTGAGGTTTTAGATATGAAACCGATTTTTACACTTAGACAAGATAATGAACAATAAAAAACATGGTAAGGATAAATTTTCTTAGGGAAGAAAATTTTCCTTATATAAGTAAATCATAGGGTAAAATGAGATTTGTCATGAGATAAGGTGTTTGTGATTTTCAAAACAAGAAGGAATGGTAAAGTCATAAGGAGAACTTATTGACTTAACAATCTCCCCCAAATATGAAAAAATGGAAAAGTCATAAGGAAAACCTTATTGACTCAACATGATGTGTTCCCTGAAGAATTGTCTGGTCATCCTACTAACAAAGAGGTTGAGTTCTCAATTGAACTTATTCCTAGATCTCTACCTATATCAAAGAATCATTATAGAATAACCACCATTGAGTTGGATGAACATAAGAAGTGATTATAAGAGAATTTGGGTAAGGTTTTCATATGCTCGAGTGCTTCAGTATGGGGTGAACCAATTCTCTTCATAAAAAATATGGATGGATCCGTGTTCCTCATTATTGATTATCGTGAGTTCAAAAAAATCATGATAAAGAACAAGTATTCCATTCCATGGATAGATGACTTGTTAGATCAACTATGTGGGGCCAAGCATTTCTTTAAGGTGGATCTTCAGTCATGATATCACCAATTAAATGTGAAGGAGGAAGATATTCACAAGACTTCCTTTCGAATGAGGTATGAACACTATGAGTTTAGTGATTCCTTTCCAACTCACTAATTCTCCAACAATATTCATGGACTTAATGAATAGAGTCTTTAGATATTACCTCAATAAATTTGTGGTAGCCTTTATGATGATATTCTGCTAGACTCCAAGACCAAGGAGGAACATGAGGAGTATTTGAATACTATGCTAAAGACCCTGCGAAAGGAGGTGTTATATACCAAGTACAATAAATGCAAATTCTCGATGGAATAAGTATCATTCTTGGGGCACGTTGTCACCGACGAAGGAATATTTATGGACCCGTCTTGGGGTATATTATTTATTATTATTTATTATTTATTATTATTATTATTTATTATATATTATTATATATAATTATTATTTATTATTTATTATTATTATTTACCATGCACATGCATATGAATGTGCCATATATAGAATTTCTACATTGAGTGAAATTTGAACCCTTTACCTCGTGCATATTCTCCAAAGATTTGACCACTCCATCTGACTCTTCATGTAGCGAATAAACAAAATTTAATATATATATATATATATTTAATTGAAAAAACAAATAATACAGAACAAATAGATATAAACTCATTAATTATTAATCAATAATGATTAATCAATAATCAATAATCAATTATTAATTTTTAATATTTAATATTTAATATTTACTAATTACTAATTATTAATTACTAATTAATAAATACAAAATAAATTAATAATAAATAAAGAAATAAATAGAAGATATGAAAATAAATGGTAAATAATAAATAAAAAATAAAAAATAAAATATAAAAAATAAAAAATAAAAAATAAAAAATTTGAAATAATAATAAATAAATAAATAACAATTCAATAAATAACTAATAAAAAATAATACATAAATAATAAATAAATAATAAAAAATAATTAATATTAAATATTAAATATTAAAAATGAAATATTAAATATTAAATAAATAATAATAAATAAATAATTACAATAAATAAATAATAAATAAATAATAAATGAATAATAAATAAATAAAAGATCAATAATAAATAAATAATAAATAAATAAAAATTAAATAATAAATGAATATTAATAATAAATAAACAAATAATAAAATTAAAAAAATAAAATTATAAAATTATGAAAATAAAATAATAAAATAATAAAATAATAAAATAATAAAATATTAAAATTATGAAAATAAAATAATAAAATAATAAAAAATATAAAAAATATTAAATAAAAATATATATTAAATATTAAATAAAAAATAAAAAATAAAAAATAAAAAATAAAGAATAAAAAATAAATAATATTAAATATAAAAAAACAAATAAATAAATAATAATTGAATAATAATTAAGAAATAAATAAATAATAATAAATAAATAAATAAATAATAAATAAATAAATAATAACAAATAAATAAATTACGATAATAAAATAATAAAATATTAAAATTATGAAAATCAAATAATGAAATAATAAATAATAAATTATAAATTATAAATTATAAATTATAAATGAATAATAATAAAAAATAATAATAATAAATAAATAATAAATAGATTAATAAATAATACATCAATAAAAAATTAATAATAAATAAATGAATTGTAATAAATAGTCAATAATAAATAACAAATAATAATTGAATAAATAATAAATAATAAATAATAAATAATAAATAATAAATAATAAAAAAATAAAATAAAAAATAATAAATTGATACAAATATCTATAAATATGTATACTTATAACAAAATTTATATAAAACCCCTAAAAACCATGAAATGACCATAACTTCTGATTCATGTGTCTGTTTCAGCTCCACAACCAGTCAAATCGAAGATCATGAAATGATCTTTGATGTGATATATGGTAAAGGCTAAACAAACACCCATATCATAAGTTTTAGGTGTTTAATGTTTAAGAAACTGTGGTCAGCGACAAAAAAACTCAGTTTTAGAGACCTTCTGGTCCTTTCTGAGGAATAAAAAATGTACAAAGTTCTTTAACATTAGTTTGAGACTATCTATAGAATATAGCTCATTGTAGGATTAAATTTAATATGTGGTAGAGCCAACCGGACACCCATATCATAAGTTATGGCTATTTTAAGTTAGAGTTTGATTTTCAACTTTTTTGAATTTTTAATATATTTTTCCCTTTGATTATCACATGATTTAAATCTCTTGTGGTTTTATCTCATTTCATATTCTTCAATTTGACTGGTTGTGGAGATAAAATTGTCTCTCAGATCAAAAGTTATGATCATTTGATGTCGATGTATGATTTCAACTTATTGAAGATTTTTTTCACTTTAAAAGTATTATTAACTAATAATTATAAATATTTATTAATTGACTCATTATAATTAATTAAAATTATAAATAATAATCTATATATGATAGTAAATAATAAATAATAATTAATAATTGATAATTAATTTTTTTTATTTTTTCACTTATATTTCGAGGCAGTTGTGAAAAAACCACTACTAAAAATAAATGATTTTTTTGAAAAAAAATGTAAAAAATATTTTAAGAACATTTAGAAGCAGTTGTTAAAAACACCGGTAAAAACCTTCCACCAAATCACTATTTTCCTATAGTGATTTGTGAATAATTTATCACAATTTTCAAACCCAATAACCTATTTTACTAGAAAGGGAGTGAAGTTTGTCTGGACCAATGAATGTGAATGCTACTTAAAAGAGTTGAAAAAGAGGCTAATCACTACATTAATACTCACACTATCGACAAGTGGGGAAATCTTTGAGATATAAAGCAATGCTTCAAATAAGGTATTAGGATATGTACTGATGAAAAATGATAAAGTGATAGCCTACACCTAAGGCATTTGAAAATTCATGAGAAAAACTATCTCATACATGATCTGGAGTTGGCAGATGTGATCTTCACATTGAAAATCTGGAGGAATTACCTCTATGGGTAGATGTGAGAGATATATTCTGATCATAAGATCCTTAAATATATATTCACACATAAGGAAATTAATATGCACCATTGAAGATGGTGAGATCTTATCGAGGATTATGACTGCTCAGTCCATTACCATCATGGTAAGGAAAATAAAGTGGCATATTCTCTATGTAGAAAGGATCTTGAAACATTATTAATGTTGATAATCTATAAGTATCAAATATTCTTAGATTTACAAAGTATGGACATGGGAATCATTAAGGAAGGAACATCATCAATCCTTTCTCAAATGATTTCTCAACTATCCCTCATGGAGAAAATAAAGGATTCTTAAATAAATGTTTAGGAAATTCAAAAGAATGTGTAAGCTATCATAAAGGAGAAATCCCCAGAGTTAAAACTTTATGTGGAAGAAGTCATAAGATTTGGATCATGACTATGTGTACCATCCAATCCAGAGATAAAGAAATAGATTCTGAATGATGTACATAGCTCAACATTCTCTATTCACCCAAGAATCAAAAAGATGTATCGAGATATCTATAAGCACTATTAGTGGGAAAATATGAAGTAGGAGGTCACTAAATATACATCAAAGTACCTGGTATGTCAGCAAGTTAATAATGAAAGGAAAAATTATAAGGGGATGATGCAACCATTACCCATACCAACATGAAAATGGGAAAACATCACCATGGAATTTGTCATTGTACTTTCGAAGAAATCCTGAGGAAATAACGTTATATGGGTTGTTGTGGATCGTATCACAAATAAATGTTTTTTTTATCACAATTCGAGAGGACTTCTCACTGAATCAAATCTCAAGAATATACATTAGAGATGTGATAAGGCTGCATGAAGTTCCACTATCGATTGTATCTGACTGAGATATGAGATTTACCTATATGTTCTGGAAAAGTATTCAACATGCTCTAAACCCTAAGTTGAACTTCAGTACATATTATCATCCTCAAACTGATGGCCAATTTGATTGAACTATTTAGACATTGGAAAACATGTTGAGATAATGTTTTATGAACTTTAAAGGAGTATGGGACCAATATCTACCTCTGGTCAAGTTCTATTACAATAACTATTTCCACTCATGCATTAAAATAGCTCTATATGAAGCCCTTTTTGAGAAATGATGCAAAATAATGACATGGTCTGATGAAGTCAGTGAACAAGCTGCAAGGACTTGAAATGGTCTATAAAATGGTAGATAATTTTAAAACCATTCAATGACACATCAAGGAATCCCAAATTCGACAAACGAGTTATGCAGACAATCATTGATGAGACCTAGAATTTATGGTTGGAGACATGGTATTCCGCCACATATCTCCATGGAAGATGATCTTCAGATTTAGGAAGAAATCAAAACTAAGTCTCATATACATCGTCCCCTTCAATATTCTCAATCTTGTCGAAGTTATGGCCTATCAACTAGCACTTTCACCAACCATGTCTCAAATACAGGATGAATTCCATGTATCCCTCTTGAGAAATTACATACTATATCCCTCACATATACTAAATTAATAGGTGTAATAGTTGGAAAAAGATCTCTCTTATGAGGAGCAACCAGTAATGATATTGAACCATAAAGATAAAGTTCTACATAAGAAAACTATTCACCTGGTCAAAGTACTATGGCAGAACCATAAGTACGAAGAGGCAACATAGGAATAGGAGGAAGTAATGAAGGAGAAGTTCCCTAACCTATTCACATCTTATTAGTTAGAAAAAAATTTAGAGGGTGAAATTTTAAAAGGTGGGAGAATGTAACAACCCAAAATTTTTTCAGTGTAATTTTTTTCCTTCTTGTAATTATGTCCAATAAAAACATTATTTTCATGAATTAATAATGAAATAAGTGGCATTCATAGAAGTTAAGAAACCTATACCAATGAAATATTAATGTGATCATTAGGAATAGTAATATTGCCAATATAATTGTAACCTAACCTATGAAATTAAAAAAAAATCCATATTATAAATGAAAATATGATACAATTATATAATAGTGTAAGTAAATAAATGTTATCAAAATGATATATTAAGTGTTGGTATTTTTATAAAACATAAATATAAATTTAATTTTTTTAAATAATATAATGATTAAAAAGAAAATTTACCATCATAAAATATATTCATAAATTAATATTTTTCTTCCCTATGATTATAAGATAATTTTATGAGGCCTTAACTAATTTTTCAAAGTTTCATAAAATTGGTTATAATTTTAAAATTGGTAATTTTTCGAAGAAAAGATTATTTTAATTAAAAATTAAGTGTATAGTATTAAGAGAATTATTTTCATAAAATGGAGTTCATTTATGAATTATACACATTGAAAAATGGTTAGGGTGAATTTTTGGGATTTTTCTAAAATAGATGAATTTTTTTTTGTGAATAGTGAAATACAGTAATTTACAGTATTTAAAAAATATATGAATTATTGAGTAATATATGATGTATGGATGATGAAAGAACATAATATCAAAATATATTTCATTATTTAATATATTTAGGGATAAGTTTATAACTATTCATAGTCTTGATCCAAAATAATAAACTAATGAATAAAACAATCCAAAAACACCCCTCTCCTCCCCTATAAATACCACCCTAACTACCTCTTGTCCTCACACCGACAAAAATTTTATGTTTGTGAAATTTATACCCAATACTATTCCCAATCATCTACCTCATTTCCAGTAGTCTTTCATCTCAACAAAATCCCAACCCAATTTTCATAAGGAGGTTCTTGAGGAGAATAATTCAAGAGTTAAAATCCTCTTTCATTTTCATTTAATTTGTTTTCAATTTATTTTCTTATGTTATTCTCTAATCACCCCCCTTATCCAAGTGGTATGATAACTCCAGTATCTTATATACTGGAATTTTATTATGTTAATGGAATAATATATCATCAAACCTCTTATATTCTACCTTTTATTCTAAAAATGAAAATATTATCTGTTAGGTGTTGATTTATCGCCTTCAAGGATGAAAAGTTTTCATTTTACTTTAATGCCTTCAAGGATGGTAATAAAACAATTATAATGGTTGAAATAGATTTTAAATTTTATTTTATAACATTTCTTATGTCTTGGAACAAACATATATACATAATACTAAATAATAAAACAAAACTAGTTCATGATGATCGAAAAAGCCACCAAATTAATCTAAACGGTTATCATTAAAGTTTTACCTAATGAATCATCCTCGTACCTGAAAAAAATATATGACCATTTATTTTTTTTTAATTTAATTAATAACATATAATTTCAATTATATATAATTATTCTCATTTTACATGATCCTTAATACACATATACAAACAAAGTGATCATGAAAACCAATACAACAAACACTCCCGAATGATGAAATTGAACTCTATAAATCATTAAAATGAACATAAATGAACCTAATAAATTTATAATGAATATAATACATATAAAAACTGATTATTTATTAATTAATTAATTAATATAATTTTATTATATAGGATATTAATGTGAATAAAGCATTTAGACATAAGGTAAGGGGATTCTCAAACCCAAATTTCTTTCTTTGGGTTATTCCTCTTTCATGCCAAATTTAAGTGTGGTTGTTCCTTTAATTATACTCAAATATAATTTATTTGTTCTTAAATTTAATTTTCTTTTATATACTTTTTTTCAATCTAATTTTGTGATAAATTCAAATATTTTTACAAAAGAACTCTTCTTTCTAAAAAAAACATCTTTTACTTATCTTGAGATTGTTTCTTCTTCACTCAATATTGACGGCTCTTATTCCAAGTATGTTATTAAATTTTTATTTTTGGAACCCCCATTTTTATTCATTAAAGTATTCTTTATTAAATTCTCATGAAACCCATTTCTTTTCCATGGGTTATTTTGATGGAAAATATTTTTATACATCCTATGTGGCATGCATAATTTTGTAAATATTATGATGTGATGGGTGCATCAAGAATTATATAGTGCTCAAATGCATTGGGTAATGTGATTTATCTCATGAGTTAATGTACAATATTCATGAAAATTATTCTATCTTTGTTCAAAATGATGATGTCATGATTATGCACATATGTTATTCATGAACTTCTTGCTATCTTTGTTCACAACTATGTATAGTATTTGACCACTAATACATGATGTTTCATTTTTATGCATTTACACACTCCATGAATTTATATAATTCTTCCTCTCATGATTATGATGATGATCCCATACTTATGTTATGATGATGATGATTATGCTCACCCATGTTATATTTATTCATGTTATTATCAATTCTATTACTGGGATTTTAGATCACCCATTTCTTTGATGTATATGCTTAGGTGACTACTTATACTAAGGTGTACATGAGGGCCTATAAGAATCTAGAGAAGAAGGAATTAAATAATTTTTATGTTTTATTATGAAAAATTTATATATGGTTCTAATTTTACCAAGAAACTAAACCATTGATCCTATCTTTCTAATGTTAATAAGTTTTTTATCTCTAAAATAATGTAATGGTCATTTAAGAAATAGTAGGGGTGCTATATCTTCCATAAACGAGAATATAAGTGTACCATGAACATTAAGGAAACCAACCTTGTGTTTTCCTTATACAATGAACAAACCCCCACCTTGAATCTCTACATCCTATCATCAATCATTGACTTTGGTGCACTATATCTACAAGCCACCATAACACATGAATAATAACATCACATGGAAGAGAGTGTGGGGAAGAGGGGGTAGATAGCCATCTATTATCTCCAACCCAACTATTTGGGGAAAACACTCAGAACCAAAAACCATTGGGAAACAGTGTAAACGCGTGACTTGGGTGGGGTTCATATATAAATCATAAGGAAAATACAATTTATGATAGTTATACATAAGCGTAACTTATAGTTCCATACAACCAAACCACCCAACTACTAAAACCATTGCATTACCACGATAAAAAACCAACATCACAACCATAAAACTATCCAACCATCCAATCCCACTTACCAAGACCCAAACCACACATCAATTTCATAGTTCCCATTGAACAAAATTAATTATTAACAACTTAGATATAGTTTTACCAGATTTACATATTTAAATTAAAAAAACTTTATTAAACATTTCATCATTAATTTATTTATAATCCCAAACCATTTAGTCTAACCCATTTTCATTTAATTAGAACCTACCACTTTTCAATAATTCCATAACTATTGGGAAACTACCAAGACAACACATAATGCCATCAACCATTCACATGAAAATTTTTTTCTCCACATTTCACATCATCACCAATCCCAAATCACAACACAACCACATCCATCCCAGTCCATGCCAACTGCAACCCAACCACCTCACTACAATAATCACATATCACAACCACAACACATCATACCACATATAATTTCATACAAACCAACCACGATTTCACTTCCTAACACATTACAACTCAAAAATGGTTACCATCATCACTGGTAAAATCCCCACAAGGTCCACACACATCATGAAAAATAACATATTAAGCACTTAAACACATAAAAAAATTCTATATTTCATGAAACTATATTTTAGATTCCTAAAAAGTGTTTTCATCAATTTAATTTATTATTTATCATGGTTATTCTCAAACAATTATAGGTTTCAAAAGGCAACCAATTCATTATAAACTTATATGGTTTTAACCATTTATTTAGGGTGATATCAAATAACCAAAAAAATAATAGTTTAAAAACCATAACCACTACAACACAAACAATCCCCCTAATATCCCTGACTTTCAAAAGCATTAGTAAGCAAGAAAAATTCCATTATCAATATCATCAAAAGTAGTAAATATTGGAAAATACACTACTTACAATTAAATTTAAGATTAATAAAATTCATTTTCTTGTCATGTCAACCCATTATATCCACCCAAAAAAATACAACATGTAATTTTCACAGATACCATAATATAAGGAGATAATGAGGATCCCCTACCTTGATTGTCACTTCAAAGAGAACCACACTCACAAATGAAGAATATAGGGACCAATATCTACCAATCTCAAACGTAAAACCATCAAAACCTATCCAAAATAATCCACACCAAAACACACTTATAACTCTTCCCAAATTAGAGTGTCTCACCACAATGAAGATCTAGATAAAAAGAGGAGAATGGGAGAAATAAAGTGGAGATGAATGTGTCTTGATTCAAGGAAAATAAAAGGAAAAAATTAGAACATCTAAACATATTCACATAAAATAAGGATAGAATGAGGATCCACTAACTTGATTTTCACTTCAAAGAGAACCATTATCACTAATAAACAATTAGGGGATCAAATTCTACCAATATCGAAAAGAAAACCATCAAAACTACTTGATTTTCTCTTTTACTCTAGGGTTTCAAGCTCTGTCCTCTCAAATTAGATCTTATCTCCACTCTTCAGATCTGCTCCTCAGCTCCTCTCCTCATATTCACTCTGATGAGATCCATTCCTCTAGGGTTTACTCTCCTATGGTTCTTACCATTGTTTCTCAGTGGTTGTCTGGTTCTTCTGGTAAAGGTATGTGATTTAGACGCCCTCCATCAGCCTAACCTGCTCTGGTCTCATGTTCCTTCGAGCCTCTCCAGGTCGGGGGTGGTATAGAGTTAACCTAGAGATTCTGGGATTGTGGTTCAATGGAGGTTGGGTTTTAAACCACTACTAGAGTCGGTCTGTCATCTTCATCTGCCCAAACCTGCTATGACGTAGGGTTCCACTACTACTCTCCAGGTCATAGTTAGAGCGATGGGTACACAAGGTTTTGGGCCATTTGGTTTGTAGTATTTGAGGTTCCTTTTAGGATTTCATCCCCATTCTTCTCCATGGTCTCTTTCCCGACCCTCTTTAGGGTTTTCCCTCATTAAGTGTTCTATCTTTGGGCCTTATTTATTGCTTGAAATTTATTTTTGTCAGTGGTCTCACTGGATGATTGAGGCAAGGCACAATTGTTGCCTCTGTTGGTGTTGTTGAAAGATGTAGTGGCTGATGATGTCGACTCCAAAATGGTGATGCTTGTGATTTTGTGTCATCGACATTGACATCCTGTTTCGGCATTGAAGGTGTTTTCTCCAGATGGCAGCTTCAAATTTTGACTATCTTCGACTATGTTCTTATGTTATGGTGGTATGCGATGGTGTGGTGCACGTTGTTGGCGACGATGATGGTTTCCAACATGATGGTTTCTGGTGAGCTTCTTTGGATGCGGGTGGTTTTGTTTCAGGGTATGCATCGAGAGGCGATATACTTTAGGTGTGATGATGGTGCCTTTTGAAATTTGAAAAAGGTGATGGGTCATGGTGTGTATATCAAGGCGGTATTGATGGATTTCAGTTGAAGCATCTGAATATTTAAATAGGGTGTGCTTTGAAGGTTTGTGGTGAAATGCTGATGATTTCGTTTGATATTTGAATTTTGAATTTTGAATTCTGTAATGTGTTTTGTGTGGTTTTTATGTAGGTTCAAACTTACCATAAAGTGGATTTTTCCATAAAAAAATGAATTTTTGGATTTCCAAGAGGTTAGAATCCTAAATAGTGATGAACAAAGGGTTGTAAGGGGGAATGGGGTTAGCCAAAGATCAAATGTGAAGGAAGGGAATAAAGGTGAGCGAGGTTGGAACCTCTATTTATTAAAAATATTTAATGTATTCACTATGATGTTGAGATAGCCTGCTATATGGTGTTCTCCCTAAGTGAAAGGAGATATTAATATCTTGCATCCATTTACCCCATTCTCAATTTTTTTAAAAAAAATTGATTTTATCATCACCATGACCTCAACCATGGTGTGGTATGAGACATGTTGGCTCCTCCAACACCCACCATGACTAGCCATAATGACTTTGTTAAAAAAAGATTAGCGATTTTATCCTCACCATACCCAAGACCATGGTGTATTGATCTCCTACTCCTTGTTTTACATAGGCACTCCCCCCAAATTCCACACCTAGCACTACTCCCTTTACTAGGTGTTTCCAAGATAATCGTGTTACAGGGGGTGAACACTCACATTCCACGATCAAAACTATTACCAAATAGGCTATTTCACTCACTATGGTGTATCTTATCACCACATGGAAAACCTCCAACCACCCAAGTCCAAAAAATCCCATACCACACGCACCACCAAGTCATGGTGAACCTTTATAAGGAAAGAGAACTTATATAGTCTTAGAAACACCTCCAAACTCCTTCCTTGCACCACCAAGCCCTGTAAAGACATAAAGTGGGTTTTTAGGAATTTGGTTCCTAAAAAAATCATTAAAATTACTTTTTTGAAATTTTATTATCATTGAAAGATGGGTTTATCTCCCAAAAACTACTTTATCCTATGGTGTAGTTCAATATTATTCTCACTTAGGAATGGTTATGCTTTTTTGAACTATGAAGTGATTTTTTTTTTGTTTTTAAATGTGTCGAGAATGTATGATAAGATATCTTAATGGGGAGATTGAAGTTCCCATTGGAATTTTTGAAGAAGTTTATAAGTGTTATAAACCATGTGGGAGAAGTGTTTGAAGATGACTTGAGTTTATTTAAAGTATTTAAGTAGGTTTTGTGAAAGTTTTAGTTGATTTGGATAAATCCATGTTTTTATGTGTTTGATGAAATTTAAAAAGTATCAAACCCCTCTAAAATTCACAAGGTTTATCCAAGAATTTTCATAAGGTTGCTGAGAATGATCCATAAATTCATAGACATCAAAAGGTTTATTATGAATTCATAAGGGACATATAAAAACATCATAAGGTTTGATCTAGGAAAAAAATTAATAAAAAATAGAAAAGGAAATATTAGTAAGGTTCACCTTAGATATTTGTAAGGTACATGCCATATATTGTAAGGTTTTCCTAGATACAGAAAAATGGAATAGGGAAGACTTCATAAGGTTTATTAAAATATTTTAAAGTTTTATTTATAATACTTCATAATATTGACTTTTGAATACTGAAAGGTTGATAAATGTGTGTCATAAAGTTGTTCTATACCTTTGTAAGGTACAATATGTGACTTATTAATGATCATGAAGTTTTTCAGGTTACTACCATTAAAAATAATCAACTTTACAAGGTTCCTTAAGACTTTATAAGGTTCCTTAATACATGTTTTAGTACGGGAACTTTATAAAGTAACCTTCATAAGTTTGTTCCTTCCCTTTTTGAAATATTCATGAAATGTGACATTAATAGAAAAAAATTCAAGGAATTCAATAATAAAATATTCTAAATAAAAGAGGTCAAAATCAAATGATGATTTGGTGTTTTTCATCCCTAAATATAAATCAGAATAAGTTGATTGAGATTCAAGTTAGTGTTTGAGAGTTCAATTACACGAACAAAAGTTCCAACTAAGGATGAAAAGTACCTTTCACACATTTAATAGATTCAAAATGAATAAAATTTCACAGATTTTATGGAATAATTTGAAGAATTAAATAATCTTGAGTCATATAGAGATTTAAATAAAGGTCTTGATTGGGATTTTAATGTGGTTAATTTGGAGAGATTTTTGGAATTTTCTAACCAACTTTGAATGAGAAGATAGTATGACCATGAATCAAAGTGAGTTTTCATAGTTTATTATAGAAATATTAATCACATATAACTAAGAATATAAAAATAAAAAATATAGAAAAGGTTAATTGAGAATTCCAAAGAGAGTTTGATACTCTTCTATTTGGAAGATATACTATATCAAAGGGTGATAAACTAAATAATATCAAGATGTGATATATTTATAATTTATAAATGTGTTAAGGAAAATAGGTTATTGAAAATAATATAAACTCTTATGACTAAGGAGCAAAATATTGACTTGTGTGTGAAAGCTCTCATACACAGGTTGATCATTCTGATAGATCGAGAAGGGAGGGACAATGTGAATGATACCATACTTACATTATTATGATATTATAAGATCAAAACACTAGAAAATAATCTATATTTTTATGATGAGGCATCTAGAGGGATATTTAAGATCCAGTTTACATCATTAGTAAGGGAACTTGTTGAAAAAATGGAGGTTCAAGTATAAATAATACCATATTATTTTTGTTGATCTAAAATATTCAAGGATGCATATTACCCTTGTATTGTACTATTATATACATCCTTATAAGTTCCAATGATGGAAATTTCCTCTATCTTATAATCAATTTAAAATTATAGTGTTAATATAGGTCTTAGAACTCTACCCAAACATATCATGGATTAGGTACCCACATTGGGATGAAACCTTTTAAAAATTGACCATGTATTATGCCTTTTATGTTCTATAATATTTGATTAAGGATGAGAGAAAAAATAATAGAGGACCATACTTTAACCATTCACATGGGTTGATTTTAAAAGGAAAAAATTATAAAAACTATCACTAATTCACCCCATCCTCCTTTCTGTGATATAATTAGACCTGTAAGCTTCAACTATCAAGGCACACCAAACCACACTTTTATAAAAGAAAAAAAAACAGGGGAAACAAACATCGGTATATGAAAAAAAATGTGGTTCAATGATATTCCAAGTCAATTTGTTGATATAAACCTAGGGGTTGGCCTATATGTTTTCTGTGATGTTAATAATTTTGAAATAAATGAATTAAAATAGGCATTATATTATAAAATATTCAAATATTTTTTATCAAAATTTTAATAACACATAAAAAATAAACTATTTACTAGTGTTACCTTTAAGGATATGTGGAGTTTTTAGTAGCCCCAATTCATCTTGATCCTCAGGAAATATGATAATAGAATTTCTCCTCAATTTAATATATTCTTTATTTATATCTTTATAAATTGTTTGAATATATTCTCTACTATTTTAGATAAATGATGAGGAAATTAGATGTATGAAATGCCTTTTCCAAATATGTCCATATAGTCATCTTTTTTATGTAGGGGTTCTTAATTAGACTCAATTCAGAATCAATCATTTCATGGATAGACTTGGATTTCAAATCTATATCAGTTGAAACCTCATACTCTCTTTCAACTCCACCTCTCTTTACAAGTCGATGATGACCAAGCACCCTGGAGCCAATATCATTACCTTCCAAAATATTATTCATTGTCTTATGTGGTTTGCAATGGTCATCATGCAACCTATAATTCTTCCCTTTGATGAATAAATACCCTCCCAAGTCAAAGAATCCTTTATTTAAATCCTTATTTCTTGAATAAAAGAAATATATAACCATTCTATCCACCCCAAAACTAGAGCAATACAAGGAAGGATCCTCAGACCCTTTATTTTCATTAAACAAACCTTCAACAAATGATATTGAAAGATCCTATAGAAGCACAAACATAGATATCTTAGCACTGACCTACTTTTATTTTTATCTAGGAGATGCAACCTACCATCCATCTATAAATGTATTTAGAAAATATTATAATATTTAAACATCTCTTTAATATAGTTTCAAATACTTTTATCATATAAACATTTAAATTCATGTATTTCCAAGTATCTCCCTAACATCTATATCTCCAGTTTTCTCTCAAACCTTCATCATCCATCATTCAATGGGTACACTTCACTGAATATAATATCCTCTATCCGTAATAATATATGGATGGTTTCTCAAACTCCCAACCAGATTTGTTCTTCATATTCACAAATCCTTGAGATTTTCCAATATTAATCTCTTATCAATCTATTCATTAAAACAATTCTCAACCACTATGAGTCTTAGGTTGTTGTAGATAATGTTCTTAGCAACAATATAACTTGTAATTAAATTATTATAATACATCTCAATAATAATCACGTGTGATGGTTTTTCCTTGAATTTATATTTACAATATCTTCAAGTTGTGGCAGTGATCCCATCCCATTATCAATGTCAGCTTCTTCATCACCCCATTAGTCTCTTATAACATCACCCAAATTTAATTCACATTTATTTTTCTTCATATAAACAAATTTAAAACAAATAAAACCTGAATTTTATCAATCTATTTGGATTATTTAATCATACCCTTTATATTTTTTGTCAATACCTATTTAAATTCCAAATATAATGTTTTTATCCAAATATTTAACAATAAATTCAAAGGTGTAGAAGTATGGTAAAATTTTCCCCATTTCATACTTCTTCCATGACTCTAAAAATTACATCTTCCCCCTTATGGAAAGGTATAGTCTAATTCAACACTTGATATAAGGATAAAATCACAATTCAAATAGTAATGAGTCATTAATAAATCAACCCTAAGTACACTTGATCTTTCTTGGTATATAAGACAAGAGTGATTAATATAGACAATAATTTTTTCCATAAAATGTTATATCATGTCATATCAACTCAGTAATATCTTCCTAGGGTAAATTCAAGAAATTTTACAAGTAAAACCCTACAATAATATTTAACACACATATTAAAAAATTAAAGAAAAGGAATTATTTTTCCCAATAAATTCATTACATTTCCCCATTTTAAAACAAAAATTATTTACTCGATATAAGAATTGGAAAGTGCGATAAGCATACCTCAAACTTCAACTTTGTAATAGAACTGTCTAGAATTATAGATACACAAAAATTAATTCCATCTAGAATTTACTCATCTTATCTACTCTCCCACAAGGGATTTACTCCATCAGTCTTCATCAAGGTTGGACTTATTCAAAGTAAAATCAAATCATATTCCAATATGACTTGGAATGTTGCAAGTTTTTTGGTAGCTAAAACACTCCATGATGAATAATTATTCATAATGCATAGTTATTACTGAGATGAATCAGACCCACACTCTAGGGTCTAGTGAAAAAAAAAACACTTCATTTACACATAGGATTTGATACCAACTGAGGTGTCCCAAGCATTTCAAATATTCATATTACATTATTTTATATGAATATTCATTTAATCTCATAACTAATCACACCCAAAAACCAAAATGTTTAGTGTATTTAGATATTAGCTATATAAAAATCTCATTGTGAACATTTCCCCATAATTTCACAATGTTATATCCCCTTATATTAATTTCCTATATTATACTCATTTTTGTAACGTGGGGAATAGAAAACATAACAAAGGGTTGAACTCAAATGCCTAGTAACAAAAAAGTATATCCAAATTTCATAAATGGATTAGATAAAAGGTATATGAGAAAAGTTAAGAATGGGAGATATATTTGATTAAAAAGGACATAGACCGATATGATTCTTATATGTAATCTCAAATGCTCAAACATATTCTACGGAATAAGGGTGCAAAAAAATGATATAATAAACATGATCTATTGATCATAACATAATAATATAATGAAGAAATGTGGAATAAGAATAAGTATATGAAATCATAATATTATTGTAAATCATATAAAAAAATTTATCAACAAAAAATATTATAAACAAATATACCAGAAATCATTCCTACAAAACAAACTAGTGAACAAAGATATTTTCAATCATGCCCACACAACAATATTATAAACAAATTTATCTATAATTATGTCAACACAATAGCATAGTTATCTAAAGAGATGAAAAACATTAATAAATGAATTTAAGGGAGATATAGGACCCCAAACATCAACATACAAACATATTTGTTTCATAAGATATCAATTAACCATCATATCATGAAAACTCATGAAAATAAAATGGGTTTTATATTACTTATAAATGGTATCACATAACGCAATATCAATAGTATATCATTGGATACAAAAAAAGTGAATAATCAAAAAGGTGTATTTTATAAATGAATATATAAGGTGATTCATAAAAAATTATTCTAAATTATTTATATAATTTTTAGATAAATAGAAAAAATGGAAGAGAAACATAAGAGTCTTTTGAAAAAACTTCTTAATATTGTCATAAATAGAAGACGTTATGAGCCATGTTTGAAAGTATCATTCTTGGGGAGTATAAATGAAGACTAAATAAAACATTATTTAGAAATAAATTTCAATAATAGATCATTGAAATTTCATAAAGTTTATTCATATGAATATTGGTGTAAAAGATAAAATGTATGATCAGGAAAGGGAAAACTTTTCAACATTTTAAAAATACCTTTATTGAAACCCACATCCTAAAAAGAATGATACATATTATATTTGAAAATTTGTAAAGAGAAAATTTAAGATCATAATAAATAATATATATTTGTATATAAAAATAATAAATAAGAATATTGGTGAGAATGGGGAATATGGACATGGAAGAGAAAGAGCTCATTTGACAAGGATGAAAATTATTCTTAACATCATCAACTTTAATTAAGAAATAAATGCATAAAATAATATGTATTTGGGGTAAAATGTAATTCAATAAAATAATGAAGGAATTGAAATATAATTTCATCACATGATAGAATAAAATGATCTTGTAAAACTATATTCATAGAGGAATATTTATAATTAAATAAAATAAGTTGAGTCATGAAAACCCCTTGCCTTTTACTTATAACTTCCAAAATAGCTCTTTAACCTCCAGTATAATAAAAATAAAAATATTAATAAACTATTTTAGAACCATATTCATATCTATTACCATATATAATATTAAATTATATTCTTTTATTATATTTTTATTAGTTAGTTATAGTTTATTTTCATCATCTGATGATAGTGATTTTGATTGTTTTGTGCATCCTTTAAAATGTTGATATTGATACCTATTATTTGATGAAAATTTCATCATTCCTAGACTATATAAGGTAATAAAAAATATAATTTATAATGATTTATATTATATATTTTAATTCTATAATATTTTTAATCATGGTTTGTTAATATAGAATTAGTTATGAGCTTATTCAGGTATGTTTTTATGAACAAAGGTTGTTATATTAATAACAAGTCAAATATTAATATAAAAATTATATAACACTAATAATTTCATAAAAATAATTTTAGTTCATTAAATATATTCTTATAATCATCCATGTAGAGTTTTTATGATAATTAAATACATCATTCCATGGAGGCGATAGTCTAAACATACACACATATGACATTTTTGTTTTCCATAAAAAGAAAATAAGATAGAAATTGATTTATATTTTCAGAATATTAATCATGTTATATATATGATATTTATTCATTATATTCCCATTTTAACTATCCATGTAAGGTGGTGATGAATGATAAATTTTGCCGTTCATGGATACGGTGGTTCGAATGTACGCATAGACCACATTATCATTTTTTCGGGTAGAAGGGTTGAAGGTATATAATTAGTTTTCAATAAATATAATAACATTTTAGTATACTAATTGAACTTATTTTATTATTTTATTATGGTACAATATAATATAATTTATAATAATAAGAAATAATTAAATATAAATGAAAATGAGTAATTTGGTAATTTTTTCCTTATTCCTTAGAATAACTATTTTCCAAATTGGATTAAGCCTTTGAGGGGTGGTATTTTTAAGAAACAAAAACCTATAAGACATGTCTAGGAGTGTTGGGGAGATATTTGGGTATAGTTTTATCTAAATAAGGGTCTTTTAGTGTGAATAGAAGTGGGGTGGTTAAAGGATCCTTTTATAAGTGAGATGGGTGACATTTTTGAAATAAGAGATGCACTAAAGTAAAGTGGATACAAAATTGAATAATAATTTAGTGGGGATGAGATATGATTAATCAAACCCTCAAAAAATCATTTGTAGAAATGTTTTTAACGTGTTTTAGGTATTTTAACCTTTTATTTAACCCTTTTACCATTTTTAGATTTTACCATGGTAACTATTTTTTACCTATGTAATTTATTTTGACACCTAAAAATAAAAGATAAATTGTTACGTAATTTAGACATTTGGATTCCAAAAATAAAATCCATATTGGTTTTGGTTACCTTCAACCAACTTCCTTGAAATTTATGACTATATATATTCATTTTTTTAAATATTAATAAACATATAATCACATCATGATTTTTTTCTGTGTAATATAGTATTTGATATTGTCCTAAGAGTAACTATCAAATGTAAAGGTCATAAAATTTCCCAAATATAATGAGAAACTTGAAGTTTCATTATAGTTTTATTAAATTATATATGTTTTATATTCATATTATATCATTTTATGGGACAAAAATTATATAGGCTATTAGGTGTGAAGACTCATAAGACTATGAGGCATTTTCTCATGGTGTATACCCTAGGTAATTTCAAGTGAAAGAGATTACAAGAACATGACCTACTAGTAGGAAATCCACATTTACATGTTCCATTTGATGTTCATATTTTCATACATGTGTATTGATCCTTATAATTTAATATTATTATTGATAGATATTATTAGTTGTGTAGTTTGATTTATTGATGAAAACCATGAAAAATTGTGTTCTCTATGATGAAGGATACATTGATTATGTCACAAGTGATGTTGCATTAATTAATAATATGGTAAATGGTTTTCCAATTATATTATTTAATAGAAGTTGATATATTAGTCCCTTTATGGGAATTAAACAACCTAAATAAATCCATGTACATGGTATTTTGTGGGTGGGTTTATTTCCAGAAAGTCAAAAAAAGAGACATCGATCACATTGATTGATGTCACTAGCATTCATGATGCTGGATTAGATATATCATGATAAAGGTATTGTATTATATAGTAAGTTTTTGTATGTAGTTTTATGTCACTATGACATTAACTTCTTTCTTTATGGGTGCTTGGACATGTTGCTAGATGGTGACCTTAGACTTTGAGCAGCTCCATCTAATGCCACCCGAAAAGTGTCCCAAAGGGTTACACACTATGTGTATCCAGAAACATAGTTAAATATAAAATATTATTTATTATTTAATATTTAACATGTGGAATAAATATTATTCCCATATGTGGTTTAATAATTATTTATATTATTTTGGACAGTATATATTCAGTTCCAAGTTATCGAGAGAATATTTGTGAACTAAATATTTAATAAATATTTATTAATTTATTGGTGAATAATTTAGTGACATTTAATTATTAAATAAACAATAAATTTTTAATTTCCAATTAATATTTCGGAGGAATTGCGGATCGAGTTTAAATTTATAATGAAAAATAATATATTAATTAATTTGATGGTTTTCTCATGTCAAAAAATATTATTATTATCATTATAAACATGAGGTTCCATGGGGGATTAATAATTAATATTTAATTAATTAACCATGTTTTCACATGTTAAGAAATAATATTATTAATATTATACACATGGGGTTCTATGGGGACTAAGAAAATAATAATGGTGCATGTGCAAGTACTATTTTCTAAACCTATCACTATTTAAATTCTATTATATTATTTCCAACCATAATTATATAAATTTGATTTGGTTGTTCACAATGACATATGGGGAATCCTGTCAAGAACTAAAGAGATCCTCTCTAAGAAAGCTCTCAATAATGGAGACTGATCCTCCTATACCATCCCTCTTGATTCTAGAGAGATCAATAAGAGTCCTTATTTGAAGTGATTATTTTGTAAGTCATAGATGAAATATGAAAGTATTAGTATCTTCCATGTTATAACTTGGAGATCCTTATAACGTATCTGATTGGTTCATAGTGCACATTTGGATCACCACTGGAGGGAGTATACACATGATTCCTACGATGTAATGATGGTATGATGTAGAGTTGTCATATTCATAAATGAATAATTAATTCATCATAAGGTAATTCTTTAACTTATTAAATTAATTATTAATCATTATACGATGAACTTGCATTTAGTTTCAAAATTATCCAGTTAATTAATATTGATTCAATTTCATTTGGCATGACATTATTCATCATGTAAATCTCAGATTAATCATTGATTATGAAAATAATTTGAGTTGGTTAAGCCCTACCAATGCTTCTGCTATACTCAAAACCTTTGATCCATTTAATTAAATTCAATTTCTAAAAGTGATACAAATTAATTATAAAATAATAAATGTATAATTCATTAAAAACAATTTTAGCCAAAAATATAACTTAAGATTATAATGTCAAATATATATTTTTAAATTAAACTTAATAATATACAATGTTTAATTTAACTTATAAAATTCATATTTAGTCAATAAAAAGGTTTTATAAAATTTTATGTCATTCTTATATCCTAATAATGTTATAATAGTCATCGTATATTAAAAACAATATTTTTTCTATTCATCTAAACACCATTTTTTAGATAAATCCCAAAACATATTCCTAATATAATATTGTTTTGATGAATCCAAAAATAAATTTCATTTTTTCAAATTCAAATTCTAAAATTTATGAATTTATTATTTAAATGGAAATATAAAATTTAATAAAAACTATTTTTATAAGAAAATAAATTTTTCAAATATTAATTGTTATTATTATTATTTAGTATTAATTTATAATTTGTGTTAATCAATTATTCATATTAGGGATATATTTTATCATCATTTATTGATAATACACTTTGTTTCTTAAAATAAAAATATATAGAACATAAAAATACATTGTAAGAAAAAATAAAATTTTGAGTATAAAATTATATTATTAGTTGTTCAGTGATACTAATTGAATTTAATTAGTAAATTAATATTAAATGTGAAATTTATTTTGATATCAACATATATTTTATAACAAAGTTACCTTTATTTATACCCTCAAATTCAATGAATACATTATAATGGTTATTTTTATCATAATAAAATGTATCACAGTTCATTTTGGATTGGTGTTGCATGTGAAACAATCTATTTAACACAATGTTTATTTTAAGGATGAATATTTACTAAGATAATGGGTTATTACATTCCACTCCCTTAAAAATAATTTGTTCCTTGAAATTTTATTACTAAGATGAAAATAAGTGAGGATATTTTTTTTCTCATTACATCCTTAGGTTCCCATGTAGCATACTAAAACTTATGATTCTTCCATAAAACATTAACCAAATGGGTGGACTTGTTCCAAAAAACTTTATATATTTGATATGGTACCTCCATTGATTTCTCTTCATATTAGATATCATGTTCTAATTACATGGCTTCAGAGTTCAGTTTATGTGAAGAGTCTGGTATATACTTCCTCAAAATCGATACTTGGAAAACATCATGTACTTGGGATATGTTTGGAGGGAGTAATAAGAAATAAGATACAACCCCAACATGATCAAGGAAATAAAAGGGACTGATATACCTAGTGCATAACTTCCCATTATTCACAAATCACATAACTTGTTTCCAAGGAGATATATGGAGGAATTTCTTTCCACCAACTTCAAATTATAGATCTTGTTGATCATTATCTTCATAACTCTTATATCAAATCTATGTATCATTAATATGAAACCAAATGGTTTAAAAATTATACATCATTTATTATACATTTTCAATTCCTATCATATTTCTCTATATAACTTTATTCCAACATGTTTTAGTACTGCATCTCTCCCCATACAGAGCTTGATATGGTGTCATCTGTATGCTAGAATGGAAACTATTGTAATATGAGAACTCTGCATAAAGGATGTGTTTATCCCAATAACCTTGGAAATATATTAAATAGTATGTCATTTTATTTTCAGGAGTTTTAGATTTCCTTTTAGGCTGACCATCTATCCAAGTGTAATAAAAAATACTTAATCTTATCTCTATCTCTAATTATTGTTGATGAATTCTCCGGAACCATGAGGAAAACCTCATATCTTAATTAGATATAATAGAGAGTGGTAATCTATATAGAATTACCACTTCCCTTATGTATATCTTGGCAATTTATTAAAGTGATAAATCCTCTCTATTGGAAAAAAATATACTACCTTCATAAGGAAATAAACTACAATCAAAATAACATTATAGACGTTAGACATACTGGAAAGTCCTGTGAAATAGTCAATGGTGATTTTCCAATTTTAATTCTAAAATGGGTAATATTACATCAACCCCTTAGACTTATGTCCTTAATCCTCAACTTACTAGAAACCTAAGCATAAAGATATATTTTTTTAATCTCTTTTTTTATGTTATCTCACAAAAAAATTATTTAGATCTCTATAAATATTTATGCTTCCTAGAAGAATAAATAAAAATAAGGAATGTGTATAATTTAATACTTCAATATTTTGTTTTGTTTTTTATGGGGAACATATCCGGGTTCCAAACATTATAACTCCATCTTTATCAAAATTGAAATCTGTAATATTTTCTACCTTTTTCTATATCACCATTCATCTTTATGGGATTCTTTGATATTCACATGGATGGATACTTGAGAATAATTTTAGAAAATATGGGACTTATACCATTATATTATGACTTCATGATTCATCCATTATAAAACTATGAGTATTTTGGTCCTTTTCAACCCTCATCATGGATAAGGTAGCATGATCATTATTTCATAGGGTAGCATGTACATTATTTTCCTTCCCCAGATGGTAATGTATTATAAAGTTATATTATTTGATTAGTTTCAACTATATACTTTGGTGAATATATATTTCAATCTATTTTAGTTTTTATAGATATCATACTTATCACCAAAGAGATAATTTTTTCAAATATTTAATGCAAAGATCACTACCGCTAGCTCTAAATCATGAATTAGGTAATTTTTCTCAAGATTTTTTAACTAATGTGAGGAATAATAAATTACCTTATAATTATTCATAGGTAAATATCCCAAGACTTTATTTGAATCATTATATTATATTACAATCGCTTCTCCATTGTAGGGTAATGTAATAATAGGTGCAGTGACCAACCTCTTCTTTTTATCCATAAATATTTCCTCACATTCTTCTATACAATGTAACTTCATTCCCTTTGATGTTGACTTGGTTAGAGTTTTGTACAGTCATGTGAAATTTCTCACAAATCATCAATGGCATCCAGATAATCTAAGGAAACTTTGGATTTCATTCATAGTAGTTAGTCTTGGCCATTATTCATTCATCTATTTCTTTAATGGATCCATAACTATACCTTATATTGTGATCAATTAAACCAAGGAGTGTACTTTTGGCATAACAAATTTACACTTTTTAGACTCAGTATATAATTTCTCCTTTTAGAGGGTCTTTAAGGAAATCCCCAAATTCTTTTCATGTTCTTCCATTCTCTGAGAATATATGTTAATATCATCAATAAAGGCTACCAAATGTTTTTCAAGGTAATCTTTAAAGACTATATTAATCATATACATAAAGATAGAAGAGGTACTAGTTGTTCTAAATAACATCACTATGGATTCATAATGTCCATTTTTGGGTGGAAGGATTTCTTGGGTATATATTCCCTATTCATCCTTAAATAATGATATCCATATTGAAGGTAAATATTCAAGAAATATTTATCTCCTAATATTTGATCTAATAGATCATTAATATGAGGCAGAAAATATTTTTTCTTGATTATTATATTGTTAATTTCATGATAATTATTAATGAGAAGCATTGATCCATCATACTTTTTAACAAATAAAACCGGTGCACCTTGGGTAGAAGCACTTAGGAATATAAAATAATAACATGCATTTTATTGGAGTTTATTCTTAAATTCGTATAATTAAAATAGAGCCAATTTATAATTAGTCTTTAATATTGGCATAACACCGGGTATGAGTTCAATTAAAAACTCAACCTCAAGATCTAGGTGAAGACCAAGTACTTACATAGAAAACTTATCTATATATCCCCGTAGAATATAAATATTTCCAATTCTGATTTCTTCAACACCATTTAAGATAAATACCCCTCATGATTTAGTATTAAAACCCATATAATTGAAGTAGTTTTTATATGAGGTTTATAGTCATAATTTCCTTGGTAGGTTAATCCAAGATGATTTAGGATGTTAAATGTGACTTCTATATTCAGACAATTAATATGTTCTCTATATAAATATAGTTAATCCATGACTAAAATCACACCAAATTCAATTAAAGGAAGAATTATAATGTTTTTAGGAATTATATTACCATGAAAATTTATTTAATAGGATTATTTAGCTTGATATTCAATTATCATGAAACCATGAGTTTTTAATGATAATTTAATATCTAATCATTATTTTGGTGATTTGATGTCTTTAGATAATGTTTCGAATATAAAGGATTGGTTAAAACCATAATAAAAAAAACATTAATAGTTATAGAGTGGATGATAATTGTACCTATCAAAAATTTGTTGTCATGGTTCACTTCAATGGTAGTGATTTCATAGGATCTTATTCTATTCATTTAAGAGGTTATCCTTTGGCTTAGGGAATCAATTTTCATAATTCTAAAACTCATTTCATTTGAAATATTGAAGATTGGGTAGTGTATTAATTTTTACCATGTTCTATTCTATTGTATTGACTATCCTCTTCATATCTCTTTGTAAATAATGAGATCAATGACCAATCCTTACATACTTAAATAATTATGTTATCCCATTTCTATAATCATGTTGGTTCTTCTTCCCATTTTTTTAGAAAATAAGAAATTGTAATTTATTTCCCCCATGAAATTATTTGAGTTTCCATGAAACGTTATCTTACTTTTCTTCTCTCTATAATAATGAGAGTCCCCAACTTCTATTTCCACCTTAAGTTCACATAAAACAATCTCTTTTTAGATACTAAATTCTCTTATAGTTAATGCCTTCTAAAAATTTTGTTTTAGAAAACTAAATAATTATTCGAACTTACTTTCGGAGTCAGTAACAAAAATGGGGGAGTACATCATGAGTCTTGTAAAGTTTTTTTCACAAGTGATAAAGGATTCATCCTACTTTTTCATAAAATCTAGAATCTATCTAATTTTATGTGAATAGTTTTTGGGAAATATTTAGTGAAAAATATTTACTTTAACTCATCCCATTCCATAGAGTCCACTTCTTAATTTTTTAATATTTTTAACGAGGGTAAAACATTGGTTAGTATTACATTATAGAAGATACATATCTAAGAAAACCTTCTCATGGTCTGATCATTAAAAAATAGACAATATATTCTCTATATCATTGATCTATTATACAGAAATTAGTGGGTTGGAAGACCCACTAAAGGAGGGTGAATGTTTCCGTATAAAGGACTCAATTACAATTTTATCATTCCTTGGTACCTTCGGAAGATCGATGTAACAAATATGACTCTAGTAACCTATAACTTGTGTGTACTTAATGAAATTAGTATAAGGGACAAGGGATCACACCATGGAGAATTGATCACTTTAGCAGTCTTGGGAGGCTAGATACATTCATGAATTCTATATTATATTGGAAGAAATAAAACAAATCATAAAAACCCTTATTGAATCCTCTAAGATCATTCAAGGATTACTTCATCATATCTTGGAAAAAGGAAAACATAGTAAAGGGTGAGATAAAATGACCAGTAAGGTAAATTGTATAATAGAATATAAAATGAGTAGATTAGGAATAAAAAAATAATATAGTGAATAATTAATACATATTCTATTTAATTAATAATTTGATCATGAAATACATCCATGGATGAAAATAAACACATGTAAAATAATTATTTAATTCTCACTAAAGGAAATTCATAATGTTGTACATTCATGATCATAACACAAGGGATTTATGTTAAGACATCATGAATATTATCATCAAAATCATGTGCTATGATACTTTAAATAATTGGGTAGGCATACACTAAATCACTTTCAAAATTCCTTAAAAAACCATAAATATCCATATTGAATCAAGAATATAGATCATAAATTAAATAACTTTATCAATTGTATTCCTTTAATTAATACCATATATTGAAATGGTATAAGGTTAAGAAAACATCATATTACTGGAAATGATACTGAATATATCCATGATACTAAAATATATAGACATGGTGGAGAAAAATATTGTCTAGTGAGTAATGAACTGCGATAGATAACATGTTCACAATAAACTGAATGATAAAAAAATAATGTTTAATCCATAAATTGGTAAAGGATGAAAGAATACCATTAATTAATCAAAAATGAATTTTTAAAATAATGTAAAGTATTTTGATAATTAGAGATAAAAATGGAAGGAAAACTTTTAAAAAAACTTTTCTTAAATCATTTGTAGCTTTTTTGTGAAAATTAAGTAACAAATCATTTCCAAAATTCTTTTCAACCTTTTATAAAGTAATTATTATTTTTATTTTATTATAAAAACAAAAAATAAATATATAAATCAATTTTTTTAGCATGGAATTTTATAGATTAAGATTTATAATTAATAAAAACTATGATGCTAGTAAAAGTTTTTCACTCTGTATATGTTAAAAATAACATCCATTTTAGACTTTTATAAAGAAAGTAAAAAATAATCCATTCAGAAAAATTTAAAAATATTACTTTATAAAACCTATTAAATAATATAAAATATGGTTTAAAATTAATTTAAACAATAATTAGAGAATATAAAATAACATTCTTGAAATATTTTAGATAATATCGATATAGATGAAAAATATTCTCAACCAAAAGAACGAAAGAAAGAATTCTTTCCTTTCGAAAAAATTATTTCTGTCTTTACTACCAAAGAGATGAAAAGTTTTAATAAAAAAATGGAAACCCTAGATACAAGAATTGGATAAGAAAGTAGTTGGGGTTTAATAAAAAATATAATATAATTAGTCCAATGTAAATTCAAACATGAACAATCCTGATTAAGAATGTGATTATAAAAGAAACATTTACATCTTTATTTTTTTTGAATCAAAACCCTTTAAAATAGAAAAATTAAATTGAAAATTAAAATACCATGAATAAATATGAACTCATGTTATCATATGTCAAAGGGTTAGTATATACACTATATAAAATAAATTAGGTTCATATTATAAAACTTGTCTCAATGGGGTGGGATTGAGATGAAAAACCCTTACATATGATTCCTTCTTGGATAGACATGTTATATCCTCCTGAATAATAAATTTAAACTTGTTAAATACTTTCTTAAGTACATTTTTCCTCTATCTTAAATTTTTTTAGATACTTTTATAATCATTTTAAATCCATTCATTGATAGTTTTTCCTAACATTAACCTCTAAAGGTTTTTTGGCCACCTTCTCAAAAACTAATTTATGTGCTAACCACATTCAAAGGTGTTATAAAACGGTTCCATCATATTAAGAATGTTAATAATGTCATGAATATAATTTTTATTCATTATTTATAGATTTATAATCATCTATTTAGTGTGGTAATATAAAAACAAATCACATTGCTTTGTAAAGGTTATAGTCCACACGTACACACGAGTAACATTATCATTTTCCAATGGATGGAAGTGTGAGAAGGTAGATGATATATTATATTTTCATAATTATAATTATTTAATAAATTTAATATATAATAATTAATCAAATATTTATAAACATCAAAGTAAATTGGTTATGAAAAATGAATTACACCGCTATATGGAGACAATAGTCTTTAAGTACATATAAACGGTGTTTTCATTTTCCATAGGTTAGAAAGAAGATATAAAATGGATATAAAATTAATATAAAAAAATATAATTATAGTGAATATACTTATTTAGTTATGTTATAATGGTTATTGTGTGTTTTTATGATGTTTAAGAAATAAAGGAACTTGGAAAATCTCAATAACAACAAATATTTCTTCCTTTGGTAATCCTCTTTGGCTTACACATTAAGCCTTCTTGAAGTGGTATTTGGTAAAACAAAAACCTATAGGACTATGAAAAGAAAGTTTTTATGGTATTTTTTTTTTCATTTATTGGTTAAGATAATTGTCTCAATTAGTGTAGAAATGATAGGATAAGGGGTTCCCTTTTATAAGTGGGGTGAGTGGTAAACTTATAAATACTTGAAACTAAATTTTATAATATATGTATTAATCAAGTAAAGTGGCTCCAAATTATCATTTATTATATGATTATAAGTTTTAGGTAAAAATATAACCAACCAATTAGATTTAATTAAGTGTTTTTTGTTATCTTGAAGCCTTATCTCTTTGTTTTTAACTATTTTAACTCATTTCACCCTTAACCGAGTAATAAATATTTACCATGGTTACTATTACTTATGAGAAAAAATTGAGTTAAAATTATTACCAAATATTAATTATTATGATTATAAATATAGAATCCATTTCACAAGACTCATATTCTAGAAGTTGTAAAATTTACTTTTAAAATATTTTTTTAAAATACAACGCCAATTGTTTTTAGAAAAATGCTTGTTTTAAGAATAAAAATGAATTTATAGAAACATAAATTATAATTTTGATTAAAATGGAATTAATTATATTATGTTAAATAAAATTAGATTTTATTTTCTTTAAAAACAAAAAAAAATAAAATGAACCATTTGAAAACTCGATTAAGAGTGAATAACAAATTTTTTTTATTTAAATAAATACATTAAGTTCAACATTATATTTTTAAATGAATTATACTAATTAAAAATATATTTTGTCTAGAAAGAATATTTTGTAAATTTTAAATTCATTATTATATCCTTATAATATCATAAAATTGACATTATTTGTGAAATCAATATTCTTTATTGTTCACAAAAAAATAAACTATTTATGAAAAATATAAAAAAATTATCCAAAGAAAATTTTCTCATGTTGAATTTAAAATTGAAATTAATTTCATCAAATTCATATTTTAAAATTTGATAATTTAGTTTTTAATCAAATTATTTAAAAAATTTATGGGCATTATGATATAGTTTCTTTAGAAAAAAAATTTATAATTGAATTTTGGGAGTCACATTCTCCCCCCTTCCAAATGTTTATCCACAAAATTTCAAAAATTTCACCTAATTAATAGATGTGGGTAGTTATTAATAAAATAATATTTAGGTTCTCACATTCCCTCTTTTTTCTTATGATTTCTCTGATGCTCCTTTACCATTCGATCCATATGATTCTATAACAATTGTTCTCTATTATAAAGAAATTGGATATGATCTTCACAATAAGATAAATTAGGCTCTAATTACATTTATTTAGAGATGATTACATGAATTTTGTCCAGTATATACTTCCTTAATAAAGAGATGTGAAATATATCATTCAATTTGGAGTGGTTGTGTGTCATTTACAAATCGTAAGCCATAGTTCCAATTCTTTCAAAAATCTAAAAAGGCTTGATGAACATGGGACATAGATTCTCTTTCCTAAAAAAACTTATAAATACCTTCCATGAAGATACCTTCAA
Source organism: Viscum album (assembly GCA_963277665.1). Classification (NCBI taxonomy): domain Eukaryota; kingdom Viridiplantae; phylum Streptophyta; class Magnoliopsida; order Santalales; family Viscaceae; genus Viscum; species Viscum album. The sequence continues at coordinate 1,809,822,869 of OY728129.1, read as the reverse complement.
GAACAAATTATTCCCTATATGAAATTCTAGATCATTCCTTCGATTATCGATATATCTTTTTTCCTTCGTTGAGATTCATTAATATAAATCTAATTAGTTTTCATTTTCATCTTTTCTTCTCAACAAGTTTTGGGCCTAAAATCTTCCTTTCACCAACTTCATCCAAAAAATGTTGGTGTACAGAATTTTTTCTATAAAACTCTTCATACCGTTCCATTTTAAATTTTTAGTGGAATTTATTATTATAATAAGATTACACTAAAGTTAAATATTGATCCCACATACTTTAAAGTCAAGTAATAATGACCTCAATAAGTCTTTTTTATGTTTGAATAGTCCTTTTAGACTATCCATATATCTAAGGATGATAATAGATGATCAAATATATCTTGGTGTTAGGTTCTTTGGGGTTTATTTTCTAGAATTTTGATGTAAATCATAGGTTATTATTAGATACAATTGAAATAGGTGTACCATAAAGTCTCATGGATTCATTAATATAGATTCATAAGGGGAACTCAAGAGGTATATCCTCTCTTATAGTGAGTAAATGTTACAGTCTGGGTAAGGTGATCAATAATAGCCTATATAGAATCATTTTTTAGGATTATTTGGAAATCTAGGAAAAAATGTCTATATTAATATTATCACACTTCCTAATAGGAATATGGAGAGTTTATATAACTCCTTTATGACATTTTCTCTCTTCCTTTAATTTTTAACAACCCAAGAATATTTATGCATAGTTAGTAATTTCCCAATTCATATTATCATACCAAAAAAGTTCCTCTAAATCCATATATATTTTGGTTCTACTGGGATGTATAGATAAATTTAAGCTATTAGATTCATCTAATAATTCCGTTTTCAGCTCATGAATGGGTGAAACACATAGCTTCTTTCTAAATTTAATCATTACATTTTCATAAAAAAATCTGCCATATTCCCATCATTTATGTAATTCATTTTCATTTGTAAACTCTTATCATAGATCTAGGACCCTTTTATCTTCTCTTGTAAATTTAGTTTAGAAATAATTTTTAAATCGAGTGATATTTCCCCTTAAATAATGATTCTCATATTAAAATTTACTAAATTCGTGAATATATGATATTTTTCCATCCTCATTTTAGTTAGAACACTGTGATATTTTCTATTCAACACATCAACCACCTTATTTTCCTTCCTGGGGTGGTATAATATTGAGAAATCATAGTCCTTGAGTAGGTCTAACCATAAAATTTGTCTTATATTGTGCTATATTTTGGGAAAATATGCATTTCAGACTTGTTTAATCTGTATATATCTCACATATTTTACTATATAGATAATTTTTCCACATATTCAAGGAAAATATTATGACTACCAACTCAATATCATGTGATGGAAAATTTTATTCATGAATATTTAACTATCTTGATACATAAGAAATAACCATTTCATTATATATAACGATTCATCTGAGTCCTTTCTCTGATGCATCACTAAATATCACCAAACCATCCCTTAAAGATGGTAAATTAAATATTTTTTAATTGACCAATGTCCTATTCAGTTCTTCCAAAATTTCTTTACATTCTTATAACCATATAAACTTAACCCCAATACATGAAAACTTGGTTAATGGGTTATCTAATTAGGATTTTTTTGAACAAAACCCTAATAGTAACATGAAATTTAAGGAAACTATGTACCTAAATTATGTTCATCAGTGTTGGCCATTCTTTAGATGCCTTTTTCTTTAAAGGATCCATTAATCATCCATCCTTGGATAAAAATTTTCCAAGAAAAGAAACTTCATGAGACTATAATTCACACTTACAAAATATCCCATATAACTAATTTCCTTTGAGAGTTTCTTGAATGGTTTCAAATAAAATTTCTACTCTTCATATATTTTCAAGTATACCAAGATATTATCGATAAATACTATAATGTAATTATCAATATAATATTTTAATAATACTTTCATAAAATTTATAAAAATAGAGGGTGAATTAGTCAATAAAAAGAGTATTATTATAGAATCATAATGTATATACCTTGTGTAAAATTTCATTTTGTAATATCATCTTTACTCACAATTGGTGATACCCATAATAAATAAAAATCTTTAAAAAATGTTAAAATCCTTGAATATGATTAAAAAATTAATAAATTTGATCCAATTGCTATTTTTTATTTATAATAATGTCATCGGTTTCCCTGTAATAAATGAACAACTTCATACATACACAATAATTACTTATTCTATAAAAATTTTACCATTCCCATCCATAGGTTATCTATGTTATTCTTCCATAAGAATTTAATTAAGTAGAGATATTGGAGGTGGATTTAGAAATGTTTTAGATGATGAAGTTTCCCCTATAAAGACAAGGAATTCCACAACTCCATCACAAATCATAATATTCTTCTCTTAGCAATAAATATATGCATTATACTTTGTAATCTTATCCATATCAAGGATTATATCAAAATAAACCATGTTTATATTAACTAATTTTGAAAATAGGGTATGTTTTTTACATAATATAGGTGAATTACTAATATATTATTGTTGTAATATGATTTACACTAGGATTATTGACTGAAAACTAGATTCTTAAGGTGTTAGGGAAATATTTAATGTTCTTGTATAACATCAAAGATATAAAAGTGTGAATATCCCTAATCAAATAAATAGTTAGATAAATTTTATTTTATGATCAAAGTAGCTACCACCACATCTTTAAGAACATAAAATTTAGTTGTAGTAATCACATAACCTTGGCCATCCCCCTTGGTCACTTCAATGGTTAGTTCCCTTGACACTTGGGGTATAGGTTTGAATAATTCCCCATTTCCCTATAGTTGAACCATAGGAAAATAGTGGATTTTTTTCTTTCCCATACATTAATGATCCAAATGGAACTTATCTCCACACTTGTAACAAATACTCAATCCATTTAAGCATTTACTAGGATGTTTATTTCCAAAAATATCACATTGTGGAAATCCCATTTCTATTTCCTATTCTTTGAAAAAAATTATTTTTTCACGGTTCTTATCCAACCTCTTCATTTTATTTAATTTAATTTAAAGATAGACCATGAAAATTATTTCTCTCTCATAAAGATACATGATAATATGTGGTCATATAATGAAAACATTTTTAGAGGATGTTTTTACCTGTAAAAGTGAAACAACTCAAAAAATTAATACAATAAGAATCCAATCCTCCTTTATGATGTATGAATAAGAATAAGAACAACCTAAAATTAATACAACATAATAACAATATAATAGAGACTATAGAACATGTGATAATAACCATAAAAACCAAGATACTACAAAACCCATAGAAACCAAATAGACATCATCTCAAGGAACAAGAAACCAAGATCCAAGTTCCAAATCCATCCTTATATTCCCATGGTATTAAAAGAAATCACTGGAGAAATATGATATCGTCCCTTTACCTGTGTCCTGTTAGATGAAATATGAAAATTAACTAATATTCCCAAGTAGAGGGTGATAATAGACACATTAGGTTTTCCCAAAATACTTCCCATCACATGGACCTAGGATAATAAATGGTTATCAAATTTTATATAAAAAGTCTTAGAAGAAATTAAATTATTTTATATCATAATCATAAGCAGTTCCATGGAAAAATATAAAAAATGTCTTTAAAATATTTCTCAATATTTGGAATACCCAGTTCCATGTTTTCACACAAACACACCCATGCATGCTAAGTGATATTTCCATACTCATGAGAAGTTTTTAATTGATCCACCACGTTGTCATAGGGTGACCAATATCTAGGTTCCCAAATGGCACATACCCCTTTCTCAGGGTCACTTACAAGAAAGGAACTCATTAAAACCATATATTCCAAATTCCAATCCAAAAAATTTCACATAAAAATTGATCTTTCTTGAAATAATTTCATCAAAAACTTTTTTTCATCCAAGTAATACCATAATTTTAAAACTGATATTTTTTAAATTTTAAAAAATAGGGTTTTCCAAAAATCCATCCATTTTCCCAATATATCCAAATCTATAACCAAAAACTGGTTACCTTGAAGAATCAAACTAGTTTTTCAAAAAAAAATCTTGCAAAACATTTAATCAAAACCAATCCTTCATGTTCTATAATGGTGGAGATGAGAGAGAAGCCGCCTAACTCTCAATGGAAGGTGAAAAAAGAACAACACTAATATCTTATAGATTTAGGCTCAAAACACCTCCCGTTCAATAGATTCAACCGTATCAGACCAAGACTCACATCATTGAACACACAAATAGATATATATATATATATATATTTTGATAATTCACTATATCTATAATTTTTTAAGAGAGGAGAAGAATATATTTATTTAGAAAATAGAAAAAAGACTTACCAACGAATCCAAACCTCCAACATCATTAGATTCGACAAAAATGACTTAACATAAAATGAAATCTCCAAAGAAGCCTTGGAGTGAAGGGGAGTTCGAGACCCTGGAAGAATGGGAGGAAAATGAGTGCTTTAGGGCCTTAAACTGAGTAAACATATAATTATTATATTAATTAATTTTTGTTGCATAGTTAGGTAACATGGTTCATGAAACTATGTTCTAACAGTGTGTATGACACTAAACAATACATGTATCCACGTGGTTTGGGCCACAAGTCTTGGAAAACTATGCACCAACCATGTGGTGCTACTATCTCAAGGACACCCCTTACATGGTTGGACCACACAATTATAAAAATATGCGACAAGGATAATTTTAACTCTATTCTAATTTTCATGTTTTCCCTTGGGTACACACATGTTTTGGACAAATAGTGTGCATACCCAGTTACTTTTAGACAAAGTGTCATAGTTTACGGGAGATGTTACGCGGTTTCTACTAACAAGCTCAAAACGTGTACCCTTCAATAAACTCTCAAAATATTCCAAAACCTTCCATAAACACCTATAACATAACCAAATAAATATATAAAATGAAAATATAAAAAAAAATAAATGAAAATGGATATGTTCTCCAATTCCCTTCGAAGATTAAACTTATAAACATCAAATAAATGGTTAATATTTCTTTTTATATTTGTGTTTATAGTCTGTTTCATACCTTTATAATATTATGAAGCTATCCTCATATTTAGTAACACTTTACTCTTACATCTACTTTAGGTTAATGAAAATTCTCTCTATTTCATCTCATTATTCTCATGGAAAATATTTCTCGAAGGATATCACTTTAAAATTTATCTATTCTATACATTTTATTTCATCATCCTATTTAGTGTTCCTGATTAATGACCACTAGTGATTAGTATCTCTATTTAAAAAAATATACCAATTGAATAAAATTTTATCTACCATCACTTCCCAAATCTAGGAATATCTTTCAAGTTACTTGATCCATTTCTTAGCTACAAATGGATTTGTATTTCCATTAAAGTATGGATGCTTTTATCACATAAAGTGAACCAACATAGGTGCATCCCATTCTGTAATAATAGGTTTATTCAAATGGGAAAGGTTATTTATCCTACATTGGGTCATCTTCATAAATATGGTAATGATATTCTTATCTCCAACACCCACTATATTGAATTTATCATAAGGTAAATCCCTAAATTAACTACGGGTGCTGACATGATTTACATTTATTATGATATGTTTCATATCTAAACAATGAAACCCACATAATTATCTCATACTATCATGAATATTGATCAATAACATAAAAATTACAAATAATTTATCAATTATTAAAAGGGGCTATCATATTTCTCATGTTAGCTATATTGTTGAAAAAAAAATATTTTTGAAGGGTCCTGCTAAAATTTATTTGATTCCAACTACAATGAACCTAACTCTAGTATCCCATAGTTGGTGTCTACATTATTAAATTGGTAAAAGGTACAATATATCAAACTATAAATCTTCTATTAGTTTATTAGTCTTATGATACTAGATACATGCATAATTTCGATATTACATTTGAAAAAAAACACCGTATGAAAATCATTATTTCATCCTTAAAAATCATAAAAAGTTTCCTTATTTATATCTTAGGGAAATAAAGAAATAATAAAGTTTGAGATAAAATAATCGGTAAGGGAAATTATAAAATTAAATATATCATGAGTCTATAATATGGAAGAGTGAAAAATAAATATTTATCCCATTTTATCAATAACTTGAGCATGAAATAAATCCATGGATGAAAGTTAATACATGAAAAATGATAACTACATTTTCATAGAAGAAAATGAATATTGTTAAACATTTATGGTATTATAACTAATAACTTGTTTCAAGACATCAATAATATTACCATAAATTCCTTATTCCAAAATACTTTCAATAATTAGGTAGGCATGCACTAAATACCTAGCTAATAAGGCATGTAGACTGGTTTGTCTCATGAGACTTGTTGATGCATCGAGTGTTAATCTATAACTGGTCCCCACCCATTACTTACATATGTCTAATGCATTCCTTATATATTGAATAAAAAATAAAAAATATAATAAAAATTATTTATCAATCAATACGTATCGGTATTGGATCAATAATATGAAACATCAATATTTCCCTTGTAAATAAAATACATTTCTTAATAAACATCCTTCAAATAACATCTTATATTGAAATGGTATATACTTATGAAAATACCAAAGTATAAGAAATGATACCTAATACATCCATGATACTTAAAATATGGGCATGATGGGTAAAAAAAATTAATGAATAATAGAGAGTAATAGAGAATATAATCATAAGAAAGTGAATGATCAAAAAATAAGGTTTAGTCCATAAATTAGTAAATGATGTTAGAAGACCATAAAATTATCATAAATTAACTTTTGAAATAAAGGAATGTATTTTTAGAATTAGATATGATAATGTAAGTGAAACTTTAAAATAAACTTCCCTTAAAGAATTTGTAAATTTGTGGTGAAAAGGAAGTTATAGATCTTTTCCAAAATTATTTTCAACCTTTTATAATTTAATGATTTTTTATTTTAATATAAAAACATAAAATTGATAGAATAATTGGAAATTACTTTTTTAAAAAACATGTAAAATTATAGAGGAATTATTATAATGAATATCTTATATGATAGTAATAAAATCCATTCATTCTATATATGTTAAAAATAACATTCATTTCACATTTTCATAAAGAAAGTAAAAAATCAACCATTTAGAATACATTAAAAATACTCCATTATAAGTCCTAAAAAATTAAAATATGATTTAAAATTACTTTAAAAAATCATTATATAATATAAAATATCATTCTTGAAACATTCTATATAATATCAACCTGAAATAAAAATATTCCCGACCCAAAAGAAGAACTATTGTATGTTTTTCTTAAAAAACATTCTTTCAGCCTTTGAGTACCAAAGAGAGAAAATTTTGGAAGAAAAAAAGGAAACCCTAAATATAAATAGAGGATAATAAAATAACGGGTTTAATAAATAAAGATAATATAATTCTTCAAACATAAATTTAAACATGAAAAACCCTAAATAAGAGTGAGATTATAAAAAAAACCTTTGAAGATTTAATAACTTTTTAATCAAAACCCTTTAAAAAGAAAAATTGAATTGAAACTTAGAATAACATTTATAAAGAGGAATTTATGATATAATATTTCTAAGGGGAATTAGATATACTATAAAATAAATTAGGTATATCTTATATAATAGTTCTCAATGGAGTGGAATTGAGATGAAAACTACATACCTCAGATTATTGATTTTTTAAAAATGTTATATCCCCATAAATAATCAACTAAAATTCATGAAATTATTTATTAATAACATTTTTCATCTATATTACCTTTTTAAATATATTCATTGTAACATCCCATCCCATCTCATTGGCTTGACAGGGCAGAGGAATGCTACTTGGCCTTAAGCGACGTTCCCAAGTCGCCAAAGGCTAGCAATAAATGCTGAGGGATTTGAGAATAAATCGGGGAATGATTTTCCCTCGAAAAAAAACAACCAACTAAATGATACACTATTAAAAAACTACATGATTCATGTTAATAAAACAACCAACTCGTAATTTACCAAAAAGTAACTACACTATTCTACTATACAACTAATCACAATATCAGAGTACTATGTAGAAGACTAAAAAAGTTTCCCAAAATAATCCTAGACATGCTCCAAAGATCCACACCAAGCTCCATGCTCCAAGCACCACCACATCTCCCAAGAATCACCATTAACCACTAGAAATGAGATGCTTTTCCTTTACCTGTGTCCTGAAATACGACATCTGTAAGAGCACCGAAGTGACAAAGTAGAGGGAGAGTACTAATACTCTACAGCTTTTTCCCAAAATGACTTCCCTACACACACCACTAGGATAAAATCATTAGAAAATTTATATAAAGAAGTTCATGTAAAATAATCACAAGTGAAAACATTACCATAATCCAAGCATACCCTTTCCAAGCCACCTCACCCAAACTAATCAACCTAAGGGAAATACAAAAAATCAATCCATAATACATATCAACATTTAACATTATCACAAAAATTTCAATATTTTAAAATGGTGCATAATAAGACAACCAAAACAGTGGGACTTCCGCCCATTCTGTTCACCCCATTCTCAACTAGCGGTACTTCCAGAACACTGCCCATAATGGTGGTTCTTCCAACCACTACCCATCACCTTTTATAGTGAGACTTCCTGAACACTTCCACACAATCAACAAAATCCATAACACTCAATCAACCAATAATCACAAAGCATCCAAGGATGCATAATAATCACACAACCATTTCCAACACATTCCAATTAACTTCAATAAATCACCTATTTATTGAAAACTCCCTTAAATAGTTTTCCATGCGAAAAAACATTTCAATAAAACAACATATTTATTGAAATACACTTTTTATCAACTATTTTCACAAATCAATATCAGCAACTCATTTTAAAATCTCCATTTTAAAATCTACAACAAGAGCATTTCACCACAACACCCCTTTTCCCAAAAATCTCCAAAACATCACCAAAGGGATTTCCAACCAATTTTGCACATCAAAAACACAATTACATTTAAGAAACACAAATTAACTGTAACCAAGAATCAATTTATATAAAAGTGTAGATGAGAGAGAATCCACCTACCTTTAGGGTTCTGGCGAAATCGACCCACAAGCAACCACACCCCAATATGGGAAAACGCTTCATGAAAACCGCTCTAGATCCCCTTTCCTAACAAGAAAAAGCTATAAAATTAACACCCAAGGAAAAAAAACCCTAGATCTACATGAAATGGTTGTATATATAGAAAAAAAAGAAAGAGGAAAGAGTATATATAGATGCAAACCAAAATAAGCCAAGAGGATAGACTTACCTGGGAGACATCACCTTAAATCCACCAAAAAACCTCTTCAAATCACTTCCAAAATCTATGGGAGAGAACCTCCAACATATGAGTACCCAAAATCCAGAGTGAGGATCAAGTGAGAGAATATTGGGAGAGAAATAGTTCAAGCCCATGGGAGCCCAGATTTAAAAATCCTACTTTTAAGTGGCCGCATGGTTTGGAAAACTATGCGCTAACCATGTGCAAGCCACTGCATCGAGAGAGGGAGTCTTCATGGTTGGATCGCATGGTTTTTCAAACCATGCATAGATCATGTGAAGCCTAATGTCTCCCCATGAACAATTTCCTAGAGCACCTGCATGGTTTCCCCTAACCGTGCTCAAATCGTGCACCAATAGAAAATCCTCCAAACTTATTCAAAACCATTCCAAAATCTCCCAACCTCTTCGCAAATCATCCCATGCACATTAATCACATAAAAATGAATAAAAAAGGCTACATACCTCAAACTAGTGGTGATATATTCTCCCCACCATTATAATCTCTGTTCTCATAAAGTAGGGAACCATTTCTTTAGAGAAAGAGCTCAGGACATTGCTTGACCATCTCTTTCTCCCACTCCCAAGTCTCTTCTCGAATCTGACCATGATTCTACACAACATGAACTAAATTGATGATTTTACCATTAAATACTTTCTCTTTCCTATCCACAATCCTCACTAGCATGTGGACCAAGGAACCATCCATTTATAGCTCAACATGATCCAAATGAATCACATGGTCACGATCCAGCTAATACTTTTTCAACTGCGGCACATAAAACACATTGTTCACCACACTAAACCGTGGTGGAAAATCCAAAAGATAAGAAACCACTCCAATCATCTAAAGTATCTCAAAAGGCCCAATATACCTCATATATAACTTAAATTTCTTCCCAAAATAATGATGTCCCAACCTAGGATAGATTCTCAAAAACACATGATCACCCACCTTGAATGACAATGGTTGTCGACGATGGTATGCATACAATTTCTAAAGACATTGAAATGTCTCCATCCCCTTCTTTATCAACTTGATTTTCTCCATAGTCTCTTGGATAAGGCTCAGTCTGATCATCAAAGTCTCACATTTTTCCACCCAACATAGTGGAGAACAATAAGGATACTAATACAAAGCCTCAAACAGATACATATGTATCAAATTTTGATAACTGTTATTGTAGGAGAACTCCACAAATGGTAATTTCTCCTCCCATGAACCACCATAATCCATTACACAATCCCTTAACATATCCTCCAAGGTTTATATCATCCTCTCGGATTGGCCATCCATCTGAGGATGATATGTTGTTCTCATAGTCAACTCTGTCCCAAGGGATTGCTACAAGGATGTCTAAAAACAAGATGTAAACCTCAGATCTCTATATGAAACAATCAAACCTGGAACACTATGCCTCTTTACCACATCCCAGATATAGATTTTGGACAGACCCTTCACCATATGAGATTCACAAATTGGGATAAAATGGGCCGACTTTGTGATCCGATCAACAATCACCCATATGGAATTGTGTTTCCATACCATTCTTGGGAGACCCATCACAAAATTCATTGCTATCTGCTCCCATTTCCACACTGTGATAGGTAAAGACTACAAATTCCTACTAGCCACAGATACTCTACCTTGACTTTCTGGTAAGTCAATCATCTCAAGACAAACCCGACCACATCCCATTTCATATTATCCCACCAAAATTGTGCCTTCAATGCCTTATACATTTTAAAAATTCCATGATGGACATCCCAGCTGGAATAATGATTAGCCTTAAGAAGTTCCACCTGAAAAGCCACCGGTACCACCATTCAAATTAGAAAACACAAGACTGAAGTCTCATTCAGTTTCTAGCTCTCAATAGTATCCCCACCATTGAGTTTAGACCTCATCATCATACATTCGAAATTAGATTCTTGTGCCTATTTAACCAAACAATCCATGTTAGGAACCAACAAAACTGGAAAGAAAACTGCTCTATCACCCTGGTCCTCACATTCCAACTGCATGTCGGCTATGAACGACATCAACTGCCACTGATACGATACCTGTTTGACAACTCGAGCATATGATTTCCTACTTAATTCATCTACCACTGAATTTCCTTTACCCAGTGTGTACATTAACTCGAAATAAAACATTTGGAGGCATTCCATCCATCTCCTTTGCCTCTGGTTTAAATATCTTTGTGAAAAGATATGATTTAAGCTCTTGTGATCGGTAAACACTATAAAGTTCTCACCAAATAGATAATGACACCACATATTTAAAGCATGAATCACTACCACCAACTCCAAATCATGTGTTGTGTAGTTCTTCTCATGAAACCTCAACTTTCATGAGACATATTCAACTACATGATCCCCTTGAATGAGAACACACCACAACCCTAATCTGGATGCATCATAATACACCACATACCGTTTCTCTAGTTCTGGAAAATCCAAGATTGGTGCTAATGTAAGGCTACCCTTTAACTCTTCAAAGTATTTCTAACACTGCTCATCCCATTGAAATGGAACATTATTCATTGTTAAAGCTGTCATTAGTGAATCCAATCGTGAAAAATCATGAAAAAAACATCGATAATTCCCAACTAGACCAAGGAAGCACCGTATGTCAAAAACATTCTTTGGCGGTATGCATGAAATAGAAGCCTCTATCTTTTCTGGATCAACTAAAACATCCTTCTCAGAAATAACATGGCTAAGGAAATGAACCTCTTGTATCCAAAAGTCACACTTGGCCAATTTGGCATACAACCGATGATCCCTCAAGATCTATAACACGGTCACCAAGTGCTGCTCATGCTCTACCCTTGTCCTCAAATACACCAGTATATCATCAAAAAATACCACCACAAAAGAATCCAAATATATCTAAAAAATCATATTCATAAATTCCATGAACACTGCTGGTGCATTCGTTAGACCAAAGGGCATAACCACATACTCGTAATGGTTATATCTACTTCTGAAAGGTGTTTTTGGAATATCCTACTTCCGCACTCGCAGCTGATGATACCCTAATCATAATTCAATCTTAGAGAACCACTGAACTCCCATCAACTGGTCAAACAAATCATCAATATATGGAATTGGATATTAGTTCTTTATCATAACTTGATTTAGTCTACAATAGTCGATGCATAACCGCAATGTTCCATCCGCCTTCTTGACAAACAACACCAGCGCTTCCCATGGAGACGCACTAGGCCGGATGAACCCTTTGTTCTCTAACTCTTACAATTGCACTTTTAGTTCCCATAATTCTTTTGGTTCCATCCGATAAGACAGAAGTGAGATAGGACTAGTCCTTAGAAGGATATCAATCATAAACTCCACTTCTCTCACGGGTGGTAACACTGAGAATTATTTAGAAAAAACATCCATAAACAGATCTACAACTACTGGAAGAACACTCTACTCAATACCTTCCACTATTTCCAACGACAAATCCACCAATTGATACGAGAGCATGCCAACAGTCAGTGCCAACAAATCTGTTTCACCCAGATTTTCACTTTGATCCCCTCTAAAGAGATATCTAATGACATCCTCGATTAAAAAAACTAACCATTCGAAAATAGAAATGATGTGGACCTTAAACATTGTCAACCAATCCATTCCCAGGATTATATCGTACACATCCATATTAAGAAATGAGAAGTCCCATGTCAACTCAACCTTATCCAGCACTACATGACATGCTCTACATAGAAAGGCTCGACACTCTTTTTTATCTAGATGAGTTTGATATTTGATAACCATAGGCATCATTTCTACCGTTAAACCTAAAAAAATAAATGATTAAAGAAGAAATAAAATAATGGAAAGCACCCGTATCAAACAACACTTTCATTAATGTGGAATTTAAAAGAACCATACCTCACACCATGGATAGTCATGACTGATCATCCATCACAACCTGTTCAGCTCCAAACAATTACTTGCTTGCGACACTCTATTCTTTGCATCCCTAATGAGACTTTTCTTGAGGAGTCTTGGTGTTCCCTGAATTACCATGATTAAATCATCTCTACTGACAAGGCTTATATTGCTGACCTTTTCCCGTCAAGACATACGACCCCTGCAACCCCTAAAAAGTGTCATAAACACCCAACCTCAGAGCATTCCAACAATACTGCTGAAGGTTCTCCATCTTCTTACAATTATGAAATTCTCATGTTTGTGTCATACATTCCAGCTTGATATGGCTCATAGAACAACACTAAAAACATCTAGGTTTACTCTGAGGTTTCAGAGGAATATTCATAGATCATGTAGTTGGATTCTAAGTCATACTCCCACCCAAGAATTAAGTGTCCCTCTTTCTCTTGAACCAAGCATTCAAGTTACCACTATTCCCCACGAGTACTAATACACTTCTTCTGCTTGTAGCCCCAAAGAGATCTCTTTTTGCCACCAAGGATCTATTCACCATCTCTATATAATCATATATTCACAACACTTCCATCTTGGACCAAATGTTCTACCTCAAACCAGCTTCGAAGATACAAGATTTCAACGATTTACTACCCACCACCTTAGGTGTAAACCTCACTAAGTTCATAAACTTATCTACATACTCCGTTATCGAAATTTTTTCCTCTTTAAAATGGAAGAAATCCATTATGCGCTGAATTATAAATGTATGAGGGTAGAATTTTTTTTAAACAATTACTCAAATATTTCCCATGTCATACCTTGGTCCATTACATCTTGGACCACCAACTCCCACCACTGAAGGGAAATATCTTCCAACATATATGTGGATAAATTCACTTTCAACTCTACCAGTGTTCCCAATAATTTGAAGATTTTTTTCATTCTATTCAACCATGTTTCTACCATTTTCAACTTTGAATGACCCCTGAAGATGGGTGGATTCTGATTTCGAAACTGAACCACATGATCCACGTTCCTTGGTTCATCCACTATATTTTCACTTTCCACAAGTTGGAAATGTTGAACTATACTTTTCACTAGCTTCTGGTTCACCTGGGCCTCAGGTGCAACCACATTTTCAGAAGCTTCATCTGGTTGGTCTCTATAATGCCTACCCGATGCCATTTCTATAAACACAAAAACAACCATAATTCTCAATACCTTAACAAGATAGTGTGTATAATTTAAAATTCTATTACATAATAACTATCACAACCAGGCTTTCCAAAATTTACATTTCCCATATTTCACCATTTTGAAAAATCCACCATGTTTTGAAAATCAACCCATTTTCAAAATACCCCCAGTTTCCATGTTGCATATCCTTTGGTTCTAAAACCCAATTCATATTTTTAAAAATGAACACATTAATATCACATAATAGATCATTATAAAAAATGAACTATACATCCTAGTGGGAAGTCATTTATACCATGATTTCCATACTCATCTCATTGACTATACCCATGATAATGAGATTTCCAATGCTTATAAGTGTCTCCAAAACACTTATGTACCCAACTCCCTGGTAACTTGAAGTTCAACATAAGAGGTTTAGCTATATCCTTTTATGATATGAATTCCAAGTTCCAACAATCCTACTTCTGGCTACCATACTGACTCAAGGAATAGGCCAAGAAAGAATTTCAACACCAATGCCAATGATCAACACCAAGGATCAGACAACTACTCTCACGTGAAATCCAAGGAGCGAACAAACTGATACCACTTGTAACATCCCACCCATATCATTTGCTTGAGAGGACAGAGGAATTCTACTTGGCCTTAAGTGACATTACCAAGGCGGAAAAGGCTGGAAATAAATTCCAAGGGCTTCAAGAATAAATTAGGGAACAATTTTCCCTTGAGGCAAAACCAACCAACCAAATGATCCACTATCAATAAACTACATGATGCATGTTAACAAAACAACCAACTCATACTTTAGAAAAAATTAACCAAACTATTCCACAATACAACCAAACACAATTTCAGAGTACTATGCAGATGACTGAACAAGTAGCCCAAAATAAACCAAGACACACTTTACAACTCCACACCAAGATCCATACTCCAAGAACCACCACATCTCCCAGGCATCACCACAAACCACTAACAATGTGATGCTTTACCTTTACCTGTGTCCTAGAATACGAAATCTACAAAAGCACCAAAGTGACAAAGCGGGGGTGAGTACTAATACTCAGTAGGTTTTCCCCCAAATGAATTCCCTACACATGCCACTAGGATAAAACCATTAGCAAATTTATATAAAGAAGTTCATGTAAAATAATCACAAGTGAAACCATTACCATAAGCCAAAAATACCCTTAACAAGACACCTCACCCAAACCAAGAAACCTAAGGGAAATACAAACAATCATTCCATAAGCAATCTCACCATTTAACATTAGCACAAAAATTTCCATATTTCAAAATAGTGCACAACAAGACAACCAAAATGGTGGAACTTCCACCCATCCTATTCACCCCATTCTCAACTAGTGGTACTTCCCAAACACTACCCACAATAGTGGTTCCTCTGATCACTATCCATTAAATTTTATAGTGAGACTTCCCACAGACATCTACACAACCAACACAATCCATAACACTCAATCAACCAATAAACACAAAGCATCCAAGGCTACATAATAAGCACACAACCATTTCCAACACATGCCAATTAACTTCAATAAATCACCCATTTATTGAAAACAACCTTTAATAATTTTCCAGGAAAAAAATTTCAATAAAACTAAATCTTTATTAAAACCCAATTTTCATCAACCATTTTCCCAAATCAATCTTAGCAACCCATTTTAAAATATCCATTTTAAAATCCACAACAAGATAATTTCACCACAACACCCCTTTTCCCCAAAAATCTCCAAAACATCACCAAAGGGATTTCCAAAAAAAAAGTCACATAAAAAACAAAATTAATTTTAAGAAACACAAATTAATTGTAACCATGCTTCAAGTTCTATAAAAGTAGAGTTGATAGAGAATCCACCTACCTTTAGGGTTCCGGTGAAATTGACCCATAAGAAACCGCACCCCAATCCGGACAAAGGCTTCACGAAAACCACTCTAGATCAACTTCCCTAACATACACATGAATTAAAATTAACACCCAAGGAAACCAAAACCCAAGATCTATATGCAATAGGTGTAGATCTAGAAAACCAAGAAAGAGGGAAAAGTAGATCTAGAGAGAAACCAAAAGAAGCCAAGATGATATACTTACCTGGGAGAAATGACCTTCAATACACTAATAAAACTCTTAAAATCACTTCCAAAACATGTGGTAGATCACCTCCAACAATTAAGAACCCAAAATCCAAAGTGAGGCTTGAGTGGAAGAATATTGAGAGTGAAATAGGTCAAGCCCAAGAAATCCCATATTTAAAAACCTACTTTTAAGTGGTCGCATAGTTAGTCCACACAGTTCATAAAATCGTGCGCTAACCGTGCAAAAGTCACTACCTTAAGAGAGGGAGTATTCATGGTTTCCTTGCTCGGTTTTGAAAACCATTAGCAGGCTATGTGAATCCCATTGTCTCCTCCTACATGGTTTCCTGGAGCAACTGCACAGTTTCTCCTAACCATTCTCAAACCATGCACCCATAGAAAAGCCTAAAAAATTATTCAAAACCATTACAAACTATACAAACCTATTATAAACTCATACAATGAACTTTAAACACATAAAAAGGAATAAAATAATGTTTCATACCTCAAATCGTGGGTGTTACACTCATTTTATAGTTCTTACTTGTGTCACCCACTTAAGATTGTTTGGTCAATTTCTCCAAAACTAATTTGGTATGTTGACCACTTTCAATGGTGTTATGAGTTAGTTCCATAATTTTATGTGTTTAATTAATTTTATGAATATAATTTTTATTCATTATATAAAATTTTAGAATCATCCATTTTTGGTAGTAATATAAAAATGTATCACATCACTTTGTGGTTGTGGTGGTCCACACGTACGTACGAGCGAGGATATCATTTTCTAATGGATGGAAGGGTAAGAATTTAGATGATATATTATATTTTTAGAATTATAATCATTTCATAAATATCATATATATTCATCAATTCCATATTTATAACCATTCAAGTAATGAAATAATGAAAAAATTACACTGATGCGTAGAGATGATAGTTTGTACCTACGCATGAGTAATGGTTTCATTTTCCATAGGTTGGAAAGGAGATAGAAATTTGTTGTTACATTAGCATAGAAACATACAATTAATTTTAATGTACTTATTTAACTAAATTAAAATGGTTATTGAATATTTTCCTATGGTTTCAAAAAAAATGAAGTTGGAAAATCTTGGTAAGAACATATACCTCTTCCTTTAGTAATATCCTTTGGCTTAAACCTCAAGCCTTCTTAAACTGGTCTTTTGGTGAGACCATAGAATATATGTAGATAAAAATAATGTTTTGACTTATTTGGGTTGGGATTTATTTTGATAATTATCTCAAGAAGTTTATATAAGAGAGGAGCGGGGTTCCCTTTTGTAAGTGAGGTGGGTGGAAAAAATTAAAAATACTTAAAACTCTATTATTTAATATATTTATTACTAAATAAAAGTGAATATGACTTATCATATATTTTAATATTATAAGTTTAAGATAAAAATAAAACCAACCAATATTATTTAAGCATTTTTTTATATTGAATCATTTTCCCTTTATTTTTAACTCCTTTAACTCAATTTACCCTTAACCAAGTGATAAATATTTACCTTGGTTAATACTCATTATGATAAAAATAAAGTTAAAGTTATTAATTAATATTAATTAATCTTATTCCAAACATGGAATATATTTTATAAGATCCAATTTCTAGAATTAGTAAATACTACTTTTAAAATATGTTCACCATACGCAATGAAAACTGTTTTTAGAAAAATGCTTATTTTAAGTATAAAAAAGATTTTGTAGCAAAATAAATATTAATATTAATTCCAATGGATTTAGATGGATTGTGTTAAATAAAATGAGATTTTTTTTCATTAATAAAAAACTAAAATCTAAATTAACCTTGTGAACACTTTATTAAGAGAGAAAAGCCAAACAAAATTGAACAAAATCATTTACTAGATTTTCAGAAAATAAAAAATAAATTGATAAGTTCAATATTATATTTTAAATGAATTATATTAATTATTAAATATGTATTTTTTATATAAAAAGTCTCCATAAAATTTCAAGTCATTCTTATATCCTTATAATGTCACAAAAAGCGATATTATTTTTAAAATCGGTATTTTTCACTATTCACCCCAAAATCAAATATTTTTGAAAATCTAAAAAATTTCCCCTAAGATAATTTTTTCATGATAAATTTAAAAAATAAATAAATTTCATCAAATTAAAATTATAAATATGTTAATTTATGTTTTAATCACATTCTTGAATAAAGTTATATGCATTACGTAATAGTTTCTTTACAAATAAAAGTTTTCTTACTATACTTTTAACTAGTGTGTTACAATCAACATGTTTTGAATTATTATTCATAGATTTAGAGTGTTTAGTTGTAATCACCACAATAGTTTTTAGTTCTTCTCCCATCCCATTTGGTTTTTCATTGGGACAATCACTGCATTTCCAATCACACCCATTGTTAACTTAGTTTCTCCTTTCTCCATCCTTAAATTAAATAAAGGAAGTTAATGGTAAGATTAATTTATTTTATTAATTTATAAAAAGAAAAACTATTAACTTAAAAGGAGTAAATAATAAATTACACATGTACCATAACATATAAATTTTTAGGTTTCAATCTAGGCTACTCATTATTTATTTTCTATTAGGTTTTCTAACAATACCATAAAAAATGATTTGAAATTATTTATAATGGTTCATAAAGAGAATTTGAATCACTAAAGATTATCCCTTGGGAGTTCCAAAGTAGGTGTGAATTTTGGAGTCTTTGTTGTGCACTTATTAAAGATCAAGTTAGTACTCAACTAGGATTTTTAGGGTTATTACCCCTAGGTGCATATGTGCCAAATATTACATCCACTTGTTTGTATTCAGAAATATATTTCATCATTAAAAAATAACACAGTCATTGATTTACAAAACTTTTATGATTTTCCCTACCTTTAGGATTATCCCTATGTATTTTACTAATCATATCTAAACCTAATCCCAAAATCACAATGATAATATCCAAAAAATAACTAAACCCTTCTTTGATGCCAACTAAGATGACCCGGACCCACACTCTTGGGTCCATTACAAAAAAAACTTTCTTTTCACATAGGATTTGATATAAACTAAGGTGAAATAATCATTTTATACATTCATGTTACATTATTTTACATGCTGATTCATTTCATCTCCCAACTAATCACACCCCAAAACCCAAAGGTTTAGTGTATTTTAATATTATCTACATAATAATTTTATTTTGCGCATTTTTCAAGAAATAATGTATCATTTACTCGATAAATAAATTTTCAATTCAAGAAGAATTTAAATTTTATTTTTTATGCTCTAACTATTTTATACAACTGGAGATCCTATTTTTTTAATATAGCATAAATTTAGGGGGATATTTTATTTTGTATGATATATTTTTTTCAAGGGGGATTTACCATTACTTTTATTTTAAGTATGTTCTTAATAGTTATATATATGAATTTATTAAGGGGGAGTTTTTCTTCTTGTAATTATATTTATTCATATTGTATTTTTGAAAAATTACAAAAAGAGGGAGATGTTTATAAAATATTGTTTTAGTTTTTCTAATTTCAAAAAGTGGAAGTTTTTTTGGGAGATTTTTATTCTTTGTTTTTATTTTTTTTATATTGGGACCACTTTGTATATGAAGATTGTATTTGTTGTCAATAAGTGTCAATGGATTCCATTGATGATCAATAAGAAAAATGAACTCTCCTGATTAAAATGGAGAATAGAAACCAGACGTTGGTTGAGCTTGATCCGGAGTTTCATATATGTGTATCAGGAGTGATACATTGTCTAATTTTTTTGGATGGTTGGAGTGTTTTTTGGAAGAAGTAAAAGAGATGGAGAAGAATAGGTTGTGGAGGAGTTTTGGAATGGTGGTTTGGAATTTTTATTTGTAAAAACTTATTTTCACACTAAGCAGTTATTTTATGCCTTTACAAAAAATAAAGGGGCCATCCATGGAGGCTAGATGAGGTCCTCGCCTCAATCATATGCAGGATCCTAGGAGTCAACAACGCTCAAGGGAAGCCCTCAAGACCATCCACACATGAGGCAGGGTGTGCGCGGGTCGTGTATAAGCCTGCAAGTGCCACGCAGTGGTGAACTCGTGAAGCGTGGGTGCTAGGAGTGTGCCAGAAGAGCAGAGTGGGTGCTAAGAGAATGATCGTTGGGTGAACACGGTATGAGGTAGTACCATGGAGGCAGGAGGAGTAATATGAGCTGATACTATTGTGTCTTGATTGATAAACCATGAGAAAACATCTTGGCATTTCGATGTGGGACATGGTTTTAAAAACAAGGACGTAATCCGGACCGACCATTTTATCTCATTTAAGATATCGGCCACACGCCAAATCCTTTGTACAAGGATATAATTTGAGCCTCTCATCATCCCTATGCCGCGTGTTGTTGAATTGAAGACGTATAATCTTCGACCGAGGTTCGTCTTCAACCTATGGCCACCCGACGGGAACCAGTGCATTGGAGAAGCTACCGAACCTCCATGATCGAGTCTCCAGCCATTATAGAAGAGAAAACCACTACATGATCATATTCTGAGCAACATGATACCATGCATGAAACTATGTTTTCATGCATGCATCAAAATAAGGAATAACGAGCATTGGCTGGGGAAATGAAGTTTATGGAGGTCGTGCCGTGTCAATCACTCAAGGAGAGGAGATCTGCATGAATACCTCTTCGCATACACATGAAGATGATTACAACATGAAAAAAAAAATAACTGAGAAACTTGGAATATCTCACAACTATGATTGGATATTTCGAAACTGCAATCTTTGTGAAATATGTCAAGGATTTTGAACGCAGAATGATCTGACCACTTCTTATAAAAATAGACACACCGATTTGAGAAAGCGTTGCTGCTTCCAAACATTTCAATAAATCATGTATTGAGAAGTAAAGTTTCTTCGAAATTTAAGTTCATTAAGGAGCATGTGATTTAGGTTCATGAAGAGGAGAACCACGTACCTATCTTGTTCACAAAGAAGAATAACCGCGAACCACTTCTGGTTTGTGAAGTGAAGGTCTTGCACACCCTTTGGGTTCGTGAAGTAAATAACCACATAACACTTCGATACGTAATATATGAGAGCCGTGAACTATTCTTGGTTTGTGAAGAGAGCTACCGGGAACCATTCTATGTTCGTGAGGAAATGGTACTGTGTGCCATTTTTGGTTCTGTGGAGAGGAGGTCATGCGAACCAACAGAACGACGAACCATCCTGGTTCATGAAGGAGGTCCGCACTTCATGTGCGAAATAATCCCACACATCCCTTGCTCAAGGAGGGGTTTTGAACCATCCTGGTTCGTGAAGGAGTCTTTCAAACTCTTGCAAAGAAGAACTCTATACCCTTGGTGTGTAAAAGGAAAATAAGAAACACCATGCCATTAAAAAATACACACATTGATGCTTGAATAAAATAACATACATATAAATATAAGAAAATCAAAGTGAACAAGTGTGTGTTAAGGAATGGAGAAGGAAGACTGTGAATGGTGATGAGAAATGCATTCATATGCATGATTTAAAGAAGAAGAAAATTAAAGGTCAAGAATTTCTGAATCAAGTGCTAATCAAAAGAGAGAAGAGGTCGTGTGTGTACTAAAAGTCACCATACCCATTTGTGAATTCACATAAGAAAGAATAAGATAAAGTTCATACATACGTGAATAATTTGAATAGAATCATGCTAAACCAGGGGTGCACGTGTCTAAAGAAGCGAAGAGGAAGATAACATCTAAATTCTCACTTGAATAGTCACATGCATACATGGAATAAGAAGAGTTGATTCTAATGATGCCCAGTGAACTGGTTTTCAGTGTTTGAACAATCTCAAAATAATTTGTGATACATTCCAAGAAGAATAATAAGTCTTAGTACATCTGGTTGTTGCACTGGAGAAGAAGATTGAACGTCAAAGAGCATAAAATCCGGACCTCGATGCAAGAAAAGCCTCCTGCTGAACAGGATACAATGACTTCCATGCCTATCCATTGAAGGGAAATTCACGTCCATAAACTGGGTGTGACTTCATCCAGGTCAGTGAGTCAGGGAGAGTCAACGGAAATTGGTTGCGCCCAAATTTACCCTACTGGTAAAAGCGTCCGATGTAGTACATGTAGGGGTCGAATCCACAGAGACCGAAGAAGTAACCTTGAGACGCTATGATTTGGTGAAGGATGGGCTATGAAGTAGCCAAATTTGGTTTTGATTTTGGATGGTTTAAAGAACACTAAGAAACATAAGTGAATTCAATTCAAATAAAATGGGTTGATCTTAGGATTTTTCTCGGGGTGGATTGAATGAATTTTACTTCTTTAGACAATTTTGGTTTTATTAATTCTTGATGAATCCATTCTTCAAAAATAACACTACCTTCATCATTTTATGGTTTGGTGCTTACTAAACACAATTAATAATCCCCTATACACTTAGAGAACCAAATTCATGATTTCTCTGAGGTATATGGTCATTTAGTAATTGAATTTAGTTTGCTCAAACACAGTAAAGATGAAGAGTAGAAATAACTGAAGAATGGATGTCTTAAATTAAATATCCAATTAACAACAATTCATTCATAAAATAACATTAAATTCAGCCTTTGAATCCTCCTAAGATCAACCCATTAAATGGTTATCCCTCCATTGATGGTATACTCTCAATGGTGGGAGGAATATGGCTAACAAGAATTGGATTGAAGAAATTAAAACCGCAGAAATAACGAGCACTCCTCCGTGTGTGTGAATGAAATTCACACCTATGTGTGAACTAATTCACAACAACACAGAGATATAACTATGCTTTGTGATAATAAAGTTTTAATAAATTAAATGGAAAATATAGAAGAGAAAGAAGTTTATTAAGAACATAATGACACAAAAAAGAAACTTACATAGAAATGGAAAACATTACAAAGGAAATTTGGAAGCATAACCTTAAAATGAAATAAGCAACAAAAGATGATAAGAAAAATATACACCCCTATTCCCTACACCACTAGCTCCTTATATATGAATATTAGGACCCTTAGGTACATACCCCAACAATTAATTCACCCCCCAACAATTAATAGATTCAAAAGTAGGGTGAATAATCAAAAGGAAATTGACGTTTCGAATTTGACCTGGAAAACTGTCCAGATTCATCCACCATATTGATGTGTGAATTTGTAATTGAAGAAGGAAGAATCCAGAGGGGTTTTAGAAGCGAAATATCTTCTTCCATCTGTCCTCTATGAGCTGTAAACAGTTCAGGAAATTTTCCTCAGCCGTTTGGATGTTATGGTTGAAATGGTGGGACATATTTCTGTACATTAATGTCGGGTCCACCATTTAAATCTCAACTTCAGATCCCTTTATCATCATGAAAACATCAGAATTAGCCCCGGAAACAGTTGAATAAAATGATCCTCATATTTTTATATTTCTACTTTATAAATGTGAGCTTCATTGGGCTTGGTTTGTGGGCCCCACATTTGTTTTATGGGCCTTAGTCCCATTATGATTTTTCCAGAAAGTTTCTGCCTTCAGGTGCAAAAATCTCCATCTTCACTTGTGATTCATCCATCAGATATAAAAGAAAAAATGTTCCAAATAAAGTGATGAATAATATACCAAAATATAAAATTAAAATGATGAATATTGTAATTTACACAAGAATATTATTGAGTGGGCCCAAATTGACACTTTAAGCATGAATTGCACAATGATGGGAAATGAAGTTCAATTTCTGAATTGGACTAAAATTGATGTTTATGAACATTTAAACACATTAATATTAAGATCTTAACAATGAATATTAGCCACTTTAAGTGACTAATCACACCCCCAAACTTGATTTTTTCTAGTCCCAAGAAAAATATATTACAAATACGAAATTCAAATCCCCTTTTCCAAAAACATTTTAATACAAATTGCTCACCCAAATATCTGATACCAAAAAAATTATAGAACCCATAAAAATAATTTAAAACATGCTAGGTACATAAGCATATCCCAAGCCCAAGCCCATTCCTTTGTTCAAATTCATCGCCACATTTCATCCAATTTCAATTAAGCATGATAAAGTTTTTTGTATCACAAAAGATATGGGGCCCATTTTATTGTTCAAGGGGAAAAAGTGGAAGCGCTAGGTGGGAATCATGTTAAACCATAATATGAGTATCTATTTTTTTTTTGATTTTTTTTATGATTTTTTTTACCACAATAGATATGAAAAGACTAACTCTGGGCAAGACAACTATGGAGTCATGATCCCCAACTGCCAGACGCCACAAATATTGTTAATTTCATGCTCTACAATAGAGATATAAAGCCTAACTCTGGGCAAGAAAACTACGGAGTCATGATCCCCAAGTGTCGGACGCCACACATTTGGACAAAACATTTCTCTATGTGGTCAATTTTTTTTGTTTTTTTAGATACTCAAATTAAACTAAAAGTGACCCCATAACCCTATGCTATAATTAAAGGGACCCAAGAACTCAATTTTACACCCACGATCTAGTAGACGTGCATTGTGGCATTTTTATTAAGAGGATGAAAATGTAAACATTGAAAAATCACATCGAACAACCGCACATTCCAAAAACTATGCCCATGAACTTAAACTTGCATTAAAATCAGAATCAAGGCATGCAAAATTTATTTGATATCCAATTTTAGAGTTTGCAATGTGTGTTATCATGTTTATGGTTAATGGAATTTTTATTTTCATGCATGTTTTTATTCAAAAAATAAACAAAATCATTTTTTTATCTCCCCCAAACTTAGAATAACACTATCCCTAGTGTTTAAAGAAAAGAAAAGTTATAAGGGGGTAGGATAGGAGTTAAAAGATGAAATTGAGAATGATAAACATGGAACAAATTCACCTGGTTTTTGAAGTTGAAGTTCATGATGCTCCGGATTCCTCCTTTGATCTCATGGGGGATGTAGGAACCTCCTTGATTGAACATGTATCACCCAAAATAGTTCCTGAACCATAAAAAGAAGGACAAAGTAGACAAAACAAACAACACAATGATTTATTTAATTCCAAGTATCGTCATTTTTATGGGTTTTCATATTTTTTTAAATCAAACTAATGATACATTGTATTATTTTAAATTTCTGGGTAAGTTATTGCTCAGGGATCACATCGCGTGACACAGATGAATACGGTGGTCCCCCTTCATACCCATCCATACTTAAAATAAGAACAGGTCAAGAGTCTAATTTTTTTTAACCTACAAAAACATAAATAAAATAAACTGATGATACATTGTCTCCTTTATATTTTATGGGTAAGGTATTACTCAGGGATCACACCGCGTGACACAGATGAATATTATGATCCCTTTTCATACCCATCCTTACTCATAAAAGAAGAAAAGGTCAACAATATATATAAAAAAATAGAAAAATGAAGAATAAGGAAACAAAAGATGATTCACAGTGATTGGAAACATGAAAACCACATGTTTCCTCCCGTTCCGTGCTTTTGTTTAACGTCGTTACCTCTACTTGTACCCTAAATATATCAATTTTTCTCTGGTTCATATGTTGGATCAGTTAACTCCTCCTTGGTTTCTTGTTTATTGAATGATTCAATGAATGGGTTTAACCTATGAACATTGACTTTGAAGACATGACCACTTGTGGGATCCTGAAACTCTATTGCCCCATGAGGGTACCCATGATGCACTAGGTATGGACCAGACCATCTCGACCTTAGCTTTCCTTGGTGTAGATGAAGTTTTGAACTATACAAGAGCACAAATTTTCCCAGTTCAAAGTGTTTGACTTTGATATTTCTAGATTGGTAGGCTTGAAATTTAGATTTATTGATCCTTGAATTTTCATAAGCCTCCATCCTAAGTTCCTCGAGTTTATTAAGATCTAATTTCCTTTTTCATTTCAGCCAAAGAAATGTCAAAGTTCATTTTTTTATTGCCCAAATGGACTTATGCTCAATTTCAACAGGTAAATGACATGCTTTTCCATAAACCAATCTATACGGTGACATGCCTAGGATAGTTTTGAAAGCAGTTCGATATTCCCAAAGGGAATCTAAGAGTTTATCAGACCAATCTTTCCTAGAGGGATTGATAGTTTTTCAAGAATTTGCTTAATTTCTCTATTTTCCAACTCAGCTTGACCATTGGTTTGAGGATGGTATGTAGTGTAAACTTTATGAGTAATACCATACTTAGACATGAGTGAAGAGAATGGGAGGTTGCAGGAATGGGTTCCACGATCACTGATTATTGCCCTAGGAATTCCAAATTGAGAAAATATATACTCTTTTAGAAATCGGATCACAACATGGTGGCCATTGGACTTGATGGGAATGGCTTCAACCCATTTTGAGACATAATCAATATCTAAGAGGATGTAGAGTTATCCCTTAGATTTTGGAAAGGGTCCCATGAAATCAATTCCCCAACAATCAAAGATTTCAACGACCAGAATGGGAGTGAGGGGCATTTGATTCCTTTTGGCAATGGATCCTAATTGCTGACACTAAGGACAAAATTTTCAGAATTGGAAGGAATCCTTAGTGAGGTTCGGACAATAGAAAACACTTTGGAGGACCTTTTTAGTGCTTTTATTTGTAGAAAAGTGGCCTCCACATGCCTCTCCATGACAAAATTTTAGAATGGACTCTTGCTCAGAATCGGGAATACATCTCTTGATGATTTGATCAGGACAGAACATGAAGAGGTAAGGATAAACAAAAACATAGTGTTTTACATCAGAAAGGAATTTCCTCTTAGCTTGGGTCCCCATGAATTTTGGAATGTCACCCATCACCAAATGGTTTTCTATGTCAGCATACCAAGGGCAATCACTCACTGAATGGAGGTGATCATTAGGAAATGAATCATACACAGATAGGTGGTGTGAGTTCTCATTGAATTCCATCCTAGAGAGGCGATCAGCTACAATATTTTCAACACCCTTTTTATCCTTACTGATTAAATCGAACTCTTGAAGAAGAAGGACCCACCTAATCAATCTTTCCTTGGCATCTTGTTTTTGGAAAAGGTATTTTAGGGCTAAATGGTTAGTAAAGACAATGATGAGTGATCCTAAGAGATAAGACCTGAATTTCTCTAAGGCAAAAACAATAACAAGTAACTCTTTCTTAGTGGTGGTGTAGTTTATTTGTGCATTATTTAAAGATTTGCTTGCATAAGAAATGACATGTGGATTTTTCTCACACTGTTGTCCTAAGACTACTCCTACAGCGAAATCACTTGCATCACACATGAGCTCGAAAGGAAGTTTCCAATTTGTAGATTGCATGATAGGTGGAGATATAAGAGTTTACTTGAGTGTAGAGAATGATTCCTCACAGCTTTCTGTCCATAAATATGGAGCATCTTTTACCAATAGAGCACAAAGTGGTCGAGAAATAGAGCTGAAATTCCTAATGAACCTTCTATAAAAACCATCATGTCTTAAGAAGGACCTCACTTCCTTAATAGTTTTAGGAGAGGGAAGGTGATAAATGATGTCAAACTTAGATTTATCAGCTTCAATCCCTCTACCAGATACCAGATGACCTAGAACAAGTCCTTCCCTTACCATGAAATGGCATTTTTCCCAATTTAGTATGAGATTCTTATCCTCGCACCTTGACAAAACCTTTTCAACATTTATAAGGCATCCCTCAAAAGTATCCCAAAATATGGAGAAATCATCCATGAAGACCTCTGAAAAATCCACCACCATATCCGAGAATATTCCCATCATGCACCGCTGGAAGGTACCAGGGGCATTACATAACCCAAAGGGCATGCGCTTGAAGGAAAAAGTGCCGAATGGACAAGTGAAGGTTGTTTTTCCTTGATCCTCTAAGGATACTTCTATTTAATTATACCCTGAGAATCCATCTAGGAAGCAATAGAATTGATGACCTGCCACTCGCTCGAGGACTTGATCAATAAAGGGTAAGGGGAAATGGTCTTTCTTGGTACAAGAGTTGAGCTTTCTATAGTCAATACAAACTCTCCATCCACTACTGACCCTTTTTGGAAGCATATCTCCATCCTTGTTGGTTATTACTATGATTCCAGCCTTCTTTGGAACCACATGGATTGGGCTAACCCACTCACTCTCATCTATATGATAGATGATACCAGCTTTTAACAATTTCAAAAGTTCTTTTCTCACTACTTCCATGAGATTAGGATTGAGTCGCCTCTGAGTTTGATGACATGTCTTTGACTCAGATTAAAGAATAATTCTATGAGTCCCGATAAGTGGGTTAATCCAAGGAATATCTGATAGGGTCTATCCAATGGCTTTATTGTGTCTCTTAAGAACATCTAGAAGAATCCTCTCATGATCGGATTCAAGAGAGGAAGAAATGACAACATGAAAGGATTGATTGTCCCCTAAGAATTCATACTTTAGTGATGAAGGTAAGACTTTAAATTCAAGATCAGATTGGTCATGACTTTCCACGAAAGGATGAGACTTTGTATTGAACTTAGATTCTTTGTTCAGATTTTTTGACAAAATTGGTTCCTTTTGAACAGAATTTTCATCTACTAAATTTTCCATAGTAGTGTCATGAATGGATATGGAATCAATTTTATTGATGTCACCCATGTTATCATTGATTGGTGATTCTAGAAATTCATCAATAGAGCTATCTGAAAGAGATTCAATCCAAGGAGAAAAATTTCCCTCATGTGAATAAAGAAAATCAATATCTTCTTGACTTAACCATCCTTCGGTAATTCCTTGATGTTCATTGAGTTCATTGTCAACACTACCAATCCAATTAACCTCATAGATCTCTTCATCATCCCCAATTTGAGAGTTTTCACTATAAATATTCAAGTCTAGACTTATGTTCCCAAAGGTGATGGTCATGTTCCCATTTCGGACTCAGATAACAGAGTTGATTGTTGCAAGGAAGGGACGAACAAGTATGATTGGGGTTTTCTCCCTAAGACCTAAGATTGTGTGATTGTCCAGAATAATGAAGTCAGCTGGGTAAATAAAATTTTAAACTTTCACCAAAACATCTTTTAAGATCCCCTTTGGAACTCGAACACTACAATCAGAAATTTGAAGAGTGACAGATGTGGGTTGGAGTTCTTCAAGCCCTAACTGACAATACATGGCATAAGAAATGAGGTTCACAATAGAACCTAGATCACACAAGGATTTGACAATTTTGTTCTCTCCTAGTTCAACATTTATGTAAGGGCATCCTGGGTCTTTCATCTTAAGAGGAATGGTCCCTTGAATGGTGGTACTCACATTAGCATCCAAAAGGACTTGGTTTTTATGTGAAAATTTTCTTTTAAAAGTGAACAAGTCCTTAAGGTACTTTGAGTAGGAAGGTATGGTTTGGATGGAATCGAGAAGGGGAATGTTCAACTTGACTTGTGAGAAGATTTCCCTCAATGTTTCACTCAATTCAGGCATGGTTTTCCCCCTCATGCATTAAAGAAATGGTGCAGGTTGTGGAGTTGTTTGTTGAAGTGTTGTTTCTTTCACATTGTTATCAGTTTCTTCAGTTTTAGCTTGTGGTTCATTTGAATTTTAATTAGAGTTTGAAGCTTCACATGTTTTCTGACTTATTTGTTCAGGTTTTTCAATTGATTTCCCACTTCTTAAAACTGTCACAACCTTTAGTTGTTCGTGAGTTGTTTGAGTGAAACTTTTCTCTACCCTTGATGTTTGTTGTGGAATGGCCCGTGTGGGCATGGGGGCCTTTCCAGTTTTGATGGTTTGAAGTTCTTGTTTAATGGATGAGAATTCTGAGTTAATTTTTTCCATTTGTTTGCACAGTTGTTCTAGTAGGCTTTGTGGAACAATTTGGGTTGGTGCTTGAGCTTGTGGGTTTATCCCAGGAGGATAATTTTGTTGTTGGATAGGTTGTTGAATGGGTTGTTTATATTGTACATGAGGATGTTGTAATTGGACTGGTTTTGGTTGGAACTGATTATGAGGTTGAAAGTTTTGTTGAGGGTATGGGTTGATACATTGTTGTTGTGTTGGTTGTTGATTGTCCTTCCAACGAAAGCCTGGATGGTCATTATACCTTGGATTGAAGGTGTTCGTGAATTGTGGATTTTGAAAGTTCATTGCATTAACTTCTTCTGGTGGTCCTCCTAAAAGAACATCCTTGATGGAAGGAATGGTTGGGCAATTATTAGTCTTGTGGTCATTCTTGTCACAAATTGTACAAACAAGCTCAACAGTTTGGGTTTTGTGGACCTTCCTAAGATCAATCTCCTCAAATTTCCTCATGAGAGTAGGAAGTTTTTCTCTAAGGTTTTCTTCTTCACCAATATTGTACATTCCACCAGATTTGGGTGGCTTCTCATTGTATGGTGATGTTCCCCATGTTTGGTTCTGTTCAGCAAGATTTTCTAGATACTCGTAAGAATCATTTGGGGCTTTGTTTTTGAAGGTTCCATTACACATCATATCAATGAATTATTTGTTTCTGGGACCCAACCCTTCATAGAAAATTCTCACTTGTTCTAGGAATAAGAAACCATGGTGCGGTACCATGTTTAATGTGTCCTTGAACCTTTCCTATGTTTCATAGAATGTTTCTCCCTCTCTTTCAAAAAAGTTTTGTATGCTCTTTTTAAGTGCACTTGTTTTGTGATGGGGGAAGTATTTTTTATAAAATTATCGTTGAAGTTGGTCCCAAGAGTGAATGGATGTCGGTCTCAAATTTTTTAACCAATTATTTTCTCGTTCCTTAAGAGAAAAAGTAAAAAGTATCATTTTAGCAGATTCAATTTGATTTGGTGGGCACGTGGTTTCGACAATGTCATTAAATTCTTTAACATGAAGGTAAGGCATTTCAGACTTCATCCCATGAAAGGTTGGAAGGTGGTTCAGGACATGGGGTTTGAAAACATATTGGGAATATCCTATATTATCATGCCTAATGCTTGAGGGTGCATTGGTCCAGGTTGGTGTGAGGTAGTCATTCATGGTCGGGTCTGCAACAATTCCCAAGTTAGGGTCTTGCCCGTTATTTTGGTTCCCTCCCCAGTTTATGATTTGGTTTTGTGGGAGATTATCCATTGTATCGAACTCAACATCTGAATTTGGAGTATTAGGAAGATTTGGATCTAAAGGAAATAGACCTATTTTAGTGCTTGACTCCCTATCCCTAGTATCCACCCTAACTAATCTGTTTGAGTTATCACGGGTGTAGGCGGACATGTGCCAAAAGAAAAAAAAAGCGAGAAATGGGAAAAGATAAGAGAATTGGGATGAGAATAGAAGAATGAGGGTAAG
The DNA here is from genome assembly GCA_963277665.1 of Viscum album. Classification (NCBI taxonomy): domain Eukaryota; kingdom Viridiplantae; phylum Streptophyta; class Magnoliopsida; order Santalales; family Viscaceae; genus Viscum; species Viscum album. Next base: position 1,809,790,999 of record OY728129.1, on the reverse strand, counting down.
AAAAGAAGGTTTTTGGTCTAAGGAACTTACTTGGTCCCCGACAACGGCACCCAAATTTGGTTGCGCCCAAATTTACCCTACTGGTAAAAGCGGTCGATGTAGTACATGTAGGGGTCGAATCCACAGAGACCAAAAAAGTAACCTTGAGACGCTATGATTTGGTGAAGGATGGGCTATGAAGTAGCCAACTTTGGTTTTGATTTTGGATGGTTTAAAGAACACTAAGAAACCTAAGTGAATTAAATTCAAATAAAATGGGTTGATCTTAGGATTATGCTTGGGGTGGATTGAATGAATTTTACTTCTTTAGACAATTTTGGTTTTATTAATTCCTAATGAATCCATTCTTCAAAAATAACACTACCTTCATCATTTTATGGTTTGGTGCTTACTAAACACAATTAATAATCCCCTATACACTTAGAGAACCAAATTCATGATCTCTCCGAGGTATATGGTCATTTAGTAATTGAATTTAGTTTGCTCAAACATAGTAAAGATAAAGAGTAGAAATAACTGAAGAATGGATGTCTTAAATTAATTATCCAATTAACAAAAATTCGTTCATAAAATAACATTCAATACAGCATTTTCATCCTCCTAATATCAACCCATTAAAGGGTTATCCTTCCATTGATGGTATACTCTCAATGGTGGTCAGAAGATGGATAACAGTAATTGGATTGAAGAAATTAAAACCGCGGAAATAACAAGAACTCCTCCGTGTGTGTGAATGAAATTCACACCTATGTGTGAACTAGTTCACAACAACACAGAGATATCACTGTGCTTTGTGATAATAAATTTTTAATAAATGAAATGGAAAATATAGAAGTGAAAGAAGTTGATTAAAAACATAATTATACAAAAAAGAAACTTACATGGAAATGTAAAACATTACAAAGGAAATTTGGAAGCATAACCTTACAATGAAACAAGCAACAAAAGATGATAAGAAAAATATCCACCCATATTCCCTTCACCACTAGCTCCTTATATAGGCATATTAGGAGCCTTAGGTCCATACCCAAACAATTAATTTACCCCAAAACAATTAATAGAGTCAAAAAGAGGGTGAATAATCAAAAGAAAATTGATGTTTTGAATTTGACCCAGAAAACTGTCCAGATTCATCCACCATATTGACGTGTGAATTTGTAATTGAAGAAGGCCGAATCCGGAGGGTTTGTACAAGAGAAATATCTTCTTCCATATTTCCTCTAATATCTTTAAAAATATCAGGAAATTTGCCTCAGAATTTTGGAAGTTATGGTCGAAATGGTCGGACGGATTTCTGTGAATTAATGTCAGGTCCACCATTTAAATCTCAACTTCATATCCCTTTATCATTATGAAAAAATCAGACTTAGCTCTGGACACAGTTGAATAAAATGATCCTCATATTTTTATCTTTCTAATTTATAAATTTGAGCTTCATTGGGATTTGTTTGTGGGCCCCATATTTGTTTGATGGGCCTTAGGCCCATTGTGCCTTTTCCAGAAAGTTTCTGCCTTTAGGTGCAAAAAATATCCATCTTAACTTGTGATTAATCCATCATAACTAAAATAAAAAATGTTCCAAATAAAGTGATGAATCATATACCAAAATATCAAATTAAAATGATGAATATTGTAATTTCCACAAGAAAATTATTGAGTGGGCCCAAAGTGACACTTTAAGCATGAATTGCACAATGATTGGAAATGAAGTTCAATTTCTAAATTGGACTAAAATTGATGTTTATGAACATTTAAACACATTAATATTAGTATCTTAACAATGAATATTAGCCACTTTCAGTGACTAATCAGAAGTTATTCGAGGGAAGTAGTGAGCTATCCCTGAAATTCTATAAAGGTAGTGTGCCTGGGACAGAGTGAATATACCTGAACCTTGTAATCCACACCTATTAAAAAATTGTGGAATTAGGTATGACTGGAAATATATCGGCATATTCTCCTTGGACGTAGCCCTTAGTGGTGAACCAAGTAAAAGTTATGTGTTGTCCTTCTGCACGTGATTGTTTTAATTAAAACACATATCCATCATATAGGTTTAATTAAGTTCCTACCTAGGTGGGAATAAGATCCAATAAATGGGATAAAAAGTTTACACCCTGATTCACCCCCCTCTCAGTGTGACCTAGGGTCCTTCAATTTGTGTCAGAGCGAAAGGTTATATGTATGTTGGATACACCTCAGTAATTCTATTCAGAAGAGGATTTGGATTTTGTTTCTTGAGTCAACAATGAAGAGAAGTCTTGATGAAATTTTAGTTATCCCCAAGCAGAAATATATATCCAACAAGACCATGATGAATAGGAAAAAGAAAGAGAATTAGTTGTTAAAGAAGTCTCTCATGTCCAAAGAAGATGCTGTATCTGGTTCTCCATTCCCTTCTTATAATGAATAAATATCAGGCTTGGTAAGTAAAGAGTAGGTGGATCAGGTTTCTACCAGAGGAAATAAAGACACTCCTATCTAATTTTTAGGTGATCAGGAGAAATTAAGAACCCATATTCATGATATTCCTGAAGAAAGAGTTGATTCTATTTATAGAATATTTCAATGTATATAGGATGAGATCCCCCCACTGGGAATAGAAGTTGATAATATGGAGGAAATCCAGGTAAATAAAGTGTTAGAATGTTATAATCTCTCCACATGGTTTCAATACCTTGAAGAGAAAGAGGGAATCAATAAGAATATGAAAGAAAATATCCATGAATTTAAAGATGATTTGAAAAGGATCACTGAATTCAAGACTCTAAATTTTGAATAAACTTCAAAGATAAACAAATATCTTGACTCTTTATTACAAAGAAAAATTAAGATGCATAAATATGGGGTTGAAATTTTGAAAAAGGCATGTGATGAGAAGATAATCATGATTGAAGATCAGAAGATCAAACACAATATGGAATGTCTAAAATTGGAAACCCAGTTGTACAATCTTGAGAAGACAAGTATTGAGACTTCAAAAAAGAATGAAACCGTTATTGCTGGTACTCAATGTTTACTGGAGGATTATAATTCCAAAAGACCTCCAACACATGATAAGAATATCCTGACTTCACTCATTAATCTATAAAAAGTAGCTGAGAAAGTGAAGGTACCATCCATACCAACTTGTACTATTGTTTCTAAATATGTTTCTTCTAAAAGTGCAGGTTGTAAGAAAAATTATAAAGAAGTATAGATGAGGAAAGGTGAGGAGAATAAACCTACCACCATGGATAGGATGGATAAGAGTAAGAGGCTAGAAGATGGTTCCCCCTGTAGAGCACATCACATTAAGTAAAAGGCCCAACAAAATTATACTGAAGATATCAAGAAGACATGATTTGTGCGTCAATGTTGGTGTTGCAACAAATTCTGGAATTGTGAACTAGATTGTTGGTACAATCCTTTAAACAAAAAATCACAGAGAAATCCTATGTGAAATGAGAGAAATAAAGAGAAGAAGAAGAAACATCAATAGATCTGGAAGCATCTCTATACTGCAAACAGATTTGGAATTCTAGACAACATCTGTGATGTATGCAATTTTTGTGGTCACAAGAATAGAGTATGATTATCTCAACACATATCCAAAGCTGATAATATTAGAAGACCATAGAAGCCTTCTAAGAGAGAAGAATATACCTTGGGAACAAATCATAAGAATAATGCAAAATAAAAGTCTCCCAATAATACTCAAAGAAGGAATTATTATAAGTCCTTGGATTCAAAATTCAAGAAGTTGAAGAGTGGAACATTCAAAAGAATTCCTAAAAATGATGACACTTTAAAGAGTCCTTGTGGAAAATCCAAACTTACTGCCATCGTTCATAAATACATATTGGTTATCTTTCCTAAATCTTTACAAATAATGACAATAAAATAAGATGCATAGGCTAAGGCTAGTGCAACAGGAAATAAGGGGATTCCACATAATGATAGAAAATTCATGTGTGTGAGGTGCAACAAGGATGGTCACACTATTAAGAATTGCCGTCTATTTATTCCAGCCCACGAAGAATTCCCTAGGAAGATGAAATTTTCATCAGGATATTCTAGTGCTTTGAAAGATCTTGAAGAAAGAAGACTCACACACAAAGATATGGAAGAAATATTGAGATCCACACAACCAAGGTCAGAATTCAAGATAAAATGCGCTAGTGTGAGAAGTGAAGCAAATAGAGTATCTTGGTTGAGAAAATCATCTCATCCTTTCAGCTCATATTGAAGAAGCAAGAAGGATCCACCTTATTCATTTAACACTTTGCATATGGTACTAATTTTATAGGAAATTAAAGGTGAATCAAGCACTCAGGGGGAGAACCTGAGTAATGTTCCCTTAAGGGGGAGACACATAAAGAAGCTACTAGAGTTATTACTACAATTAGTATCAAATTTTGGCTGGTATCAAATTCAATTACTCTAAAGATTGTCTAAGGATCATGTCATGGGAAATGGTATGTCATATCTCAACCTTGGTTACTCAAAATAAAACTATTTTACAAAGGGGTAGTAACAATGTTAATCAATGACATAAGAAGAATTGAAGTTCCCCAAGGCCACTTATCCTACCCACTGTACTTGAATGTTTTTTATCTATTTGTTGAAATGAGCACAGGAGTTTTAGGTTGAAAATATCATTACACATTTATTATCCTCATCCTAGAATGAAAAGGGAATGGTATTTGAAGACAATTACATGAGTTCTAATTGCATGAGGTATCATGATTAGGGGATAATGGATAACTTGGTTGTCAAGATCAAATCCTCTTGTTTTCTACATTGAGCATTGCTCAAGTAGAATTAGAGTGAAATGATGTGATGTAAAAATTTCTTGAGTATGGAATGATACCCTATCTACCTTAAACTTTGTATTTCTTGTCAATAAGGGGGATAAAAAGTGAAATGAATGTTGAAAAGTGAAAGAGACAGATCATGACATTTTGAAATTGACATAATAATTTTAGAGAATGTTGAAGTATTGATAGAAAACACAAAGGGGGAGATTGTTGGGGAAACTTTGTATATAAAGATTGTATTTTTTGTCAATAAGTGTTAATGGATGTCAATGATGATCAACATGAAGAAGGAACTCTCCTGAGTAAAATGGAGAATCGAAACCAGACATTGGTTGAGCTTGATCCTAAGTTTCATATATGTGTATCTGGACTGATACATTTTCTACAACAATTAAGGATAGTTGGAGTGTTTTCTAGAAAAAAGTAAAAGAGAAGGAGAATAAGAGGTTGTGGAGGAGTTTTGGAATGGTGGTTTGGAATTTTTATTTGTAAACACTTATTTTTACACTAAGTAGTTATTTTATGCCTTTACAAAAAATAAGGGGGCCATCCATAGAGGCCAGCTGAGGTCCTCACCTCAAAAACATGTGGGACCTGAAGGGTTAACCATGCTCAATGGAAGCCCTAAAGACCAGCCCCACATGAGGAAGGGTGTGCGCGGGCCATGTATAAGCCCACAGGTGTCACACAGTGGTGAGCCCATGCAACGTGGGTGCTAGGAGCATGCCCGAAGAGAAGATTGGGTGCTAAGAGCATGCCTACAAGGTGAAAATAGTATGGGGTGGTACTGTGGAGGGATGAGGAGTAATTTGAGACACTGCTACCATAGTTTGATTGATAAACTGTAAGAAAACATCACAGTGTTTCGATGTGGGAAAAGGTTTTAAAAACTAAGTCGTAATCCTAACTATCCATATGATCATGTTGAAAATCATGTCTTCATGTCGTATCACACGTACAAGGATATAATTTGAGCTTCTCATCATCCCCACACTGTGTGTGGTTGAATCAGAGTCATCCGATTTTCGATCGAGGTTCTTCTTCAACCTCAGGTCACCCGACGCGAACCAGTGCATTGGAGAAGCTACTGAACCTCCATGATCGAGCGTCCAGGCATTATAGAAGAGAAAATCCACCGCATGAGCATCGTCTAAGCAAAATGATACCATGCATGCAACTAAGTTTGAATTAATGCATCTAAATAAAGAAGAACGAGCATTGGTCAAGGCAAATGAAGTTGCTGGAGGTCGTGTTGTGTCGAGTGCTCAAGGAGAAGATATCTGCATGCATACCTCTTTGTATACACACGAGTATGATTACAACGTGAAAATTGAAACAAATGAGAAACTCGACTTATCTCATGACCATGATTTGAAGATTTCAAAACTGTGATCTTCATGCAATATCTTGAGGATTTTGGACGCAGAAATATCTGAACTCTTCTTATAAAAAGAGACTCATCGATTCGAGAAAGTGCTACTACATTCAAACCTTTTGAGTGCTATTATTCTGAGAAGTAGGGTTTCTTCGATATTTAAGTTCAAGAAGGACCATGCACGATCCACGAACCTCTTTATTTTTGTGAATAGGAGAACCACATACCGATATGGTTCACGGAGAACAAGAACCACAAACCACTTCGGGTTCATGAAGAGAAGGTCCCACGCACCCTTTGGGTTTGCGAAGTGAGGAACCACGTACCGCTTTAGTACATAAGACAGGAGAGCTGTGAACTATTCTTTGTTCGCGAAGAGAGCTCTCACGAACTATTCTAGGTTCGTGAGGAAATGGTATTGTGTGACGTTTTTGGTTCTGTGAAGAGGAGCTCCCAAAAACCAATAGAACCACAAATCATCCTGGTTCATGAAGGAGGTCCACACTTTGTGTATGAAGGAATCCCACACATCCCTTATATAAAGATGGGTCGTGAACCATCCTGGTTCACGAAGGATGCTTTCACACTCTTTCAAAGAATAACTCTATACCCTTGGTGTGTAAAATAAAAACAAGAAATACCATGCCATGCCAAAATACACACATTGATTCTTGAATAAAATCACACATATATAAATATAAGAAAATCAAAGTGAACAAGTGTGTGTTAAGTAAGGGAGAAGGAATATTGTGCAAGGTTATGGGAAATGCATTCATATGCATGATTTGAAGAAGAACACAATTAAAGGACAAGCATATCCAAATCAAGAGCTAAGAAAAAGAGAGAAGAGTTTGTGTGTGTACTTAAAGGCATTATACCCATTTAGGCCTTCACACAAGAAAGAAGAAGCGAAAGTACATGCATACATGAATACTTTGAAGAAAAGCATCCAAAACCAAGGGTGCACGTGTCTAACGAAGTAAAGAGGAAGAGCACATCTATATTGTCACATGCATAGTCAGATGCATACATGTAATACAAATATTGGATTATGATGATGACTAGTGAACTAGTTTTCAGTGTTTGAACAATCACAAAAAATAATTTGTGATATTGGCCAAGAAGAATAAGAAGCCTTAGTACATATGGTTGTTTCACTGGATAAGAAGATTGAATGTCAAAGAGAATCAAATATGAACCTCAATGCAATAAAATTATCATGCTGAATAGGAGACAATGACTTCCATTCCTATCCATTGAAGGGACCTTCTCATCCATAAATTGAGTGTGATTTCATCCAGGGTAGTGAGCCTAAGGGAGTCAACGGAAGTGATCTGAGGGAACCAGTGTGCTATCCCTAAACTTTTTGTAAAGGTAGTGTTCCTGGGACATAGTGAATGTACCCAAAACTTTTAATCTACACCTATAGAGAAATAGAAGAATTAGGTACGACTAGAAATTTTTTGGCGTATGCTTCTTAGACGTAGCCCTTAGTGGTGAACGAAGTAAAAGTGTTGTGTTTTCCTTCTTCATGTGAATGTTTTAATTACTAGAAATATCCATCATATAGGTTTAATTAAGTTCCTACCAACATGGGAACAAGATTCGATAAACGGGAGAAAAATTTGACACCCTGATTCACCCCCTCTCAAGGTGACCTAGGGTCCTTCATTTGAATATTCCAATTTCGTAAAATATTTTATTCATTTTCTGTTAATAATAATTTTATGGGAATCTATTTTACTAACTCACTGTATTTTTATTGCATCATGATTTATAATTCTTGGAATTTCATAACTCCATTTTCATATGAAATTTAATAATTTGATTTACTTTTTATTAATCTATGATGATGTCTAAATAAATCTCTAGGTGTTCTTACTTTTGGTCAAAACATGTTTCATGATTTTGGTTTCTATATCAATTTTAAGTTTACAGTGTTTATAGTGTTATTTAGTTATTCTCTTATAACTTGGGTTATATAGATCAGATAATCATGTAACTTATTTCATTGGATATATATTAGAATTATTTATATTTAATTAAACTATGATGAAGTTTGGAAATATTTTTTGGGTGGTCTAAAAAATTTCAAAAGTCTACACTATATTTCTTGAATTATTCATTTTCCAGAATTGAGTGTCTTCTATTTGTGTATGATAACTCAAGTCACACACCACAGAATCACAAACCATTATTTTATAAAGATAATACATTAATATAAATTTCATTAAACTTAATTAAAGGATGAAATTTCTATTTATATACCCATAAAATAGACCAAAGTTCTGAAGCTTTCTTAGTGATTTTTTTCTATAGATTTCCAGTATTCTTTATCGCTTTTTTTTAAGATATCTGTTGATTAATAAGTCTAATTGAGGAGTTATTTGATCAATTATAAAGATATAAAATTTATATATATATATATAATTAAATTGGATATAATGATAATTCTTATTTTTTTATTTCCCATAAATTTTTTCCAAAAAAATGAAATGGGAAGATAACACATGTTTGGAGGTTTTCATTTTTAAACCTACCGTGAGTTTTTCATCCAAGTGATGACATAGTTATTTTTTATAATGAGTGCATGAATTATTAACAAACTTACTACTAAATTTTCACCTTACCACATGAGAAAATTTATAGTTACCACATAAAGAATCATACTTACCACAAAAATTTACTTAACTCACCGCATGTTGTATTTTTTGATGTTACCTCGTGAGTATTCTTCTAAAAGAGACCACATCAAAAAATTTCACTTGAAACACCAAACTTATAGAGTGTAGAATGCTTGATTATTATAGAAATATTAAATTATTAATCTAAACAATATCCACTCCTCTTAATCTCATATTACTTTTTTAGTGATGCTACCATTGTGGCTTCTCCATAGGTTTTTTTCAGGCACACCCTTTCTTCAAAATGATGTAATTTTAATACAGTGAAAGTGAGTTACAACTCACCTTCTCCATGAATGATAAAAAAATAGTATTAATTTCTCTCTTACTTGATCTCATCCCATGAAACTATATTTCAGTTGGTCTCACCATCAAGTAATCCATATGTCACATATAACTAGTTGCGGCTTTATTTCTGTATGGATACAGATAATTATCAGTATGAAAATGGGTTATGTGAATATCTTTCAAGATACCATATTTACACACTTATGGAAAGTATATCTGCCACACACTATTCATTTTCAATATACTTCATGTGAATTCATGGTGAATTAAGTAACCACATGCCATTCACAATGTCAGTATATTGACCGCATGTTATATCAAGCGATCTCTTGGTTTGAAGGAACAGTAAATAAAGTGATCACATGCTATAATTTTATTTCTGTTACTATACCGACCATAATATCACTTGGTCCTCATAGTCTTTTCTATAATTTATTTATATTTTCTAAAATAGGGAATTTTTAGCCTGATTTTTTTTTATTTTTTATACTTTGATTAAATTATGCTTATATTAATCATTTTAAGTATTTTATTAATTTCTAGAATTCGTATATATTATATAAAATCATTTTCAAATTCTTAAATATTTTAATCAGTTTTAAAATATGTTTTAATTTTTTCTTTTTTCTTGTGTATTCATGCATCAAATATTTCCAATATTTAAATTTTTATAAGCCGTGTTTATTTCTTGGTCTTCTTCTTTTATAAATTTATATTTAGTGTTTAAAAAATTATAAAAACCTATTTTTTTATTTAATGTAGTGTAATTAAATTTTGAATAATTATGCATTGCATTAAATTTGAAATTATTTTGAAATATGGATTTAATATTAAGCTATTTTATGATATTCATGAGATTACTTTGACATGTTATTATGGAGTCGATTTGAATTATTTAAATGGAAATTAAGATTATTTTGAATTATTATTTAATTTTTAAATTTAAATGATTTTTCTTATCATTATTCTAGAATAATAATTTTATCTCTCCTGGATAATTAATTAGTTTGAATTTGAATTACATTACCAGGTCATTGATTTGATTTTCAGTTACATATATATTTTTTAAAGGTTTTGGGATGTATCAAAATGAGATTAATTAAGAGAATTCTGAATTTTGAAGTGTTTTACAAAACATGTCCCATGTGATCAATTATTTATACTATTGGATGATATCTTAATGGAAAAACAAAAAAAATCTAAAAATTATTCTTATATTTTGAAGACATAGTCAAACCAATATAACTCAAGAACTAATACCTATGTTTTATACTTCTTATATAAATTTCATTCTAGTTTCTTGAATCTATAACACTCATTTCTAGCTCTCTTGTGTTTTCACATTCTCTTTATGGTTTTACATACAATTGTTTTTCTTTCTTCTGGTTGTCAATATTATATTTTAAAGATAGGATTTAATGGTTGTGACTCCCAATATCTAAAGTCAGTGTTATATCTGGTTATGTCTCATGTATTTTAAATTCAAGACCATTCAGGGTGTGGCTCCTGGTATCTAAAGTCAGGTTTGTAATTATATTGTGACTCCTCATAAAAAATTCAAGTGTATTTGGGTTATACTTACACTATAAAAGGTATATTGTAATTGGTTTATGATTCTCATTTAAGAATCAAGTAGTGCTTAACACATATCTCACTGAGTAGAAAAGTATAAGAGTGGACTTTTTCTAGTTTTGACTGAACCATAATAAAAGTCTCTATGTTCTTTTTTTGCTTCTCATGAAATCTATTAATTAACTTCTATAATTAATTTAGATAATGAAACTATTTATTTAAAATTATAATCTAGTTTATTCACCCCCACTCTAGAACATCTATCAATACCTTATTCCAACCTAACAAAAATGAGTCATAATGACTCACTTATCAAATTATCCAAATCACTAATAATTGATCACAATGTCTTAGAGAGGATTTATTATCCCTAAAGGTTTAAAACCATCATAATATAAAAGATCATTTCTAACTTAAACCAATTTATTCCATAAAAAATCCACTATTCCCTCTGTTACATTGAATTAAAGCATAAAAAATCTATGTTTATTTTTAACCTTGTTATTAAAAAACAACTTCATCTATATAAATATCCTGATATATCTCTATATATTTATTTTAAAATAATTATTGATTTCCTCCATCCATATATACCTTTAATGATGGTAAAAACCCCATTAAAACTATATTTTAATTTTGAGTGAAATGGCTCAAGAATCTCACCAAGTTTCTATATCCAAGCAAGATAATAAAAAGATAAAACATCAAGAAGAAACAAAAAAGCATGATGTGTTGAATAAAACCAAAACATGTTGAAATTTAATTAAATATGAATCCTATAAATCATGATTATTTTCATGGTTTCTTCCTATAAAATCAAACTATTTTCCTTCTATGAATTTCAAATATCACAACAATTCATTCCTTGAAAAAAAAGGTTTATTTTTTCATCAATATCTTTAAAACCTTTATGATAACAAATACATTACCCAAGAAACCCCTTTATTAATTTTTTAAATATTTTATTTAATAGATTAAATATATTAGCATCATATAATTTTATACCTATTTTGGGTGTTTAATATAGTGGTTGTTACATTAACTTACTCAACAATGAGCTCCACCATGGTATTATTACATTATACTCTCTATTTCATATAGGGAAATTTTTATTAGTTTTAATCACCACAACCACTAAAATGGAATGGTTTCCCTTTCCTTGCTCATTTTATATTCATTATTATCCTTTTAAGAACTTACTACCACTATTACTTCAATTAAAAACATTCTTTAATTTATTCTATTTTTAACTAAACCTTAATTTTTGTATAAATAAAAAGGGATATGGTTTTCTAAATTTTTTAGGCTTCAAAAAAATCGTTCTTAAAAAATGTTACATACTCTAATAGAATTTCAGGTACTCAAACCACATTATGTATATAATTCACTTTGGAATGGATTAACCAATTTGTTTCCAATATCCTCTTAATTGTATACTATTTACTTCAACCTATTAAAAAGTTATTCTTTCATGTTACAGATCATTAAAATCAATATTTTTTTAACAAAAACAACCTCAAAATAAAACTTAAATTTAGATCAATAATATCATCCTTTGGGTTTTTTGTAAATTATACCATCACAAATACTTCACATTCATTTTTTAAATAATTAAATCAAACATAAATTGAATAAAAATGAATGATAAATAAAATTTACTATCACAAATATTAAGTGAGATAAACTTGATGTGATAAACCTTACTAAAAAAATCCCCATAATTAATTAATACTTGTTCTTATACCTCAATAGAAAATACTCAATGGATTATTTATCTCTATATACCCCTAAATTATCCAAATATACACCTCTTGGTCACTTTGGATCATCTCCACCTTTGAAAACGAACCCAAAGGTTAATCTAAAAAAAATAAATTTATCAATATTACTCTTACACATGTTAAAAACTTTTAGATAAGAATTATAATTAATAGTGGGGGATTTATTTATTCCTTAAAGTGGAAGGATATATTTGAAATCCAAGGTTGAACATTTTCCTCTAAATATCTTCTCTTTGTAATATATTCTTCATCACATTAGCCACTTTATTTTTTATGGTATAAATACTCTTACATTACCACTCCTTACTCCATTTTTATTTGATGAAATGATATTGGATCTTGATGTGTTATGTATTTGAGTGTTTAATTGGGTTTTTATATGATTAATTTTACTATTATTATCACATAATATCTAGATAGATGAGACAAAATCTTCACCAATATCCTAAAAATGTTTCTTCATCCGAATCAACTTGATATATGTGTATATCATAAGTATTGCTACAACAATGTTCTCCTCCATTCAGTGTGTCATCCTATTTCTTTTACTTCTATTAGTGGACATCACATGAATGCTGTAGTTGAGGCCTTTGATGAGTGGGACCTTCATGGGTTGACAAATACCATTTATTCCAAATATATTCATCCCAATCCTCCTAGTCAGGTATATGGAAATTTATATATTAATTTGTATAATCATTTATTTTATTCGATAAGAATAAATGGAGATGTCATTGTAGTTATATGATGATAGAGAGAGAATTATATGAATGATGTATTCAATTTGTGAAAATAGGATATTAGAAATTTTTATCGTATTATTAATTATTTAGAATATTCAAGAAAACATCAGTACAATAGAATATTTGAAAAAAATGATCTATAAATATATTTAATATATATTTCATTTTATGTTTCAATACATAATATATGTTTCGCGTGCACTAATATGATATGCATGTGATTCTTTTGAAATTTTGATATATTACAATCATATAATTATGATCGATCATGGGCATAGATTTCACTCAATATGGATTTTGATTATAGTTGGTGCTACCACCACATCATCTCCCATACAGTTCATCAACTATAACCCATTATAATTGTATTGAAGATAACATGGAATATTAATTCAATTTGTTTATTGAATGAAAAAATTGGATGTGGTGGATACCCAAAGATAGAACCCGATATGGTTTATTCATATAAATCATTATTAAATGATGTGCATCATGATTTCTCTTTAGAGTAAAGATATGTATTCCATTAAGGGACCTCTAAACCTATTCAAATGATATAAAATCTCTACTTCTTCATGTATAATCTTCCCTTGATTTATATTTACTTTTTAAATGAGGAATTAAGTGAGGGGTAATTTGGGTCTATATAGCCTAAAAGTTATCCATTAGATCTTAGGGGATTCATATATAGTTGAGTGATCTATCTAATGACCATGAATGGCATATCACTTGAAGTGAGTCTTATTTTAGGGTTTTAATCCCATTCTTTCAGGAAATAAAGGGGTCCCATATATTGAATTTAAAATGTAGAAGGATTTTTTCCCTAATTGGTATATTTTATAGCTATACGAGATATTATGGAATAGTATTTAACAACTCATTATTATGTGGTGTGTTCCATTATGGAATTTGGTTATGTTAGATTACACATGGTAATTAAATTGTAATTTTTAAAATAAATCCATGATTTTTTATCAATATTTAATAAAATATAAATCATTTTTCTTTATACTGTCATGAATAGGAACCCAAAAAGGGGATGTTATATTATTATTTGATACTTTTTAATTTGATTTATAAAATTTCAAATGAGTTGAAATTATAGTAACAAAATATCAAAATGTAATTAAATAAGTTTTATTATATTGATTACTCTTTACATTAAATAAAAAATATCATCTTTTTTGGAAGTCTTCCAATTATATTATTTAACATTTTCATTATTTATATTTATCATAGAATACAATTTAAATTTTCTGTAGAAAATGAATTATTTTGATGATGTTATAAATAGAAGAATGAAGTGAACTAAACAAAATATTGGATATTTTTGGAATTTCTCCTATGATCACCAATGTATGTGCATTTTATGTTATGATATTTTTTTATTTCATTATATTTATCTTGTTATAATTCAATTAATTTTTTCATCCATGTTATTTTTGTCAACATAATTGAGGATAATATTTCACTATGGTGTAGAGGTTGAGAGTATGGTGGGGGGTATAGGTATGTCTGATTATACATTTCAACCTACCACTATGCCACTTCAGTAACTAGGTGGTCATTTGGTTCATCATCCATTTATCTCACATTGTTCACCAGGAGTTCATCCTCATATTTTTCCATTAAAATATTTTCCATATCCACCTATTTTATATCCATTTCCTCACACACCCATATAGAATGGTAATTCTCTGGCTCCCATCCCTCCTAATTACCATTTCCCACTATCTACTGTATAAGTATCTTCACCCCTATATATCCCACCACCTTATCAATACCACTACAAAAATTCATCTATATAAGGATATCCCTCAGATTTATCCCTCCATTAGTATATTTATCATCATAAATGATACACAATACTAATACTATAGATATACCACCTACCATGGTAGATACCACCCCTCATCTATGTAGAGGACTTCAAGGGTCAACAGATCCACTATCTTCTAGTATGTGTTCAAACATTACTTATATTTATTAATTATAAATTCATATATATTATTTTTTATTACAATTTTTTTTCAAGAATAGAAAAATCCTCTACCAGATGATAATGTACCACAAAAATTCAAGAGGTCTAGAATTGGCATACGCTGGTCAAGGTTCAATACAACAAGGAAAGGGTCATAATTTGATAAAATGGTATAAAATGTAATAGATGTATGGGAACACATTATAATCATAAAAATATCAAACTAATTCAACCAATCAGTTGGATATGGAGACAAAATAAAGAATAATGCATCGGTATAGATTTGGGTAATTATTATTAACCCACTTTTATAAATAACAATTTATAATTTTTTCTTAACATATTTTATTTCTGTTGTATCTATGATATAATTTCTCTAAAGGAAAAAAATTACAAGGATACAAGGTTAATGTAATTGGGTGATATGTGGTGAGGGTACATTTTTTCTATGTATTTTTGATGAAAAGGGAGAGTTTATACATAGCCTAAAGAAATACTGATCTTTAATAATTGCCCAATATCACAATACAATGAGATGATTAGCTACTAGAAGACTCCATATTTTATGGTATTATATAAATTTATATATATAATAATTTATCTAGTTGAAAATGTAATTTAAAGTATAAATTACTTTTTTTATTTATTTTAATGAGAATCTAAAATATTTTTTATAAGAAAAAACTAACATAAATAAAATAAATAACAATGAAATGAAATAAATTCACATTATGACACACTTCACTCCCATATTAAGAGACAAAATAGGTAATTAAATATTTAAAATATTTAAATTTAATTTTTTTTGAAATATATATTTATTACCATTATATATTTCTTTCTCTTCAAAATTGAGTTTTCTTCTAATAGTTTAAATTTTGGGATAAAAATATTCTCATACTACTTCAATATCATGTTTATTTCAATATCAATATTTATTATAATGTGGTAATAATTCCTTTAGTTTTATTTATACATTGATCCCATTTATTTTTACTCATCCTATTATGTAAATAGTTTTATATTTCTTATATTCAACTTATTCATACATGTTCCATTGATATTATGATTAAATAATATAAAACCAGACTATATATATATATATATTTTAATAGAACTGGTTCTGGACTCATTTGTGTTCCTTTTATTTTTGTATTCATCATATATATTTATCATTTTGTTTACTCAATTTTACTAGGAATTAAATTTCCCATTCTCCATAAATGTTAAATATTAATTATAATTTACAACCCTTCATTTAAGGATAATTTACCTAGTGGTAAAACCCAAAAACACTGCTTTGAGCTAGACTCGAACGGGAACTGGTGCACGACAACGGGCCTTACTGAACTCTTGGTTACGACACTACCGGGGGAAATGCTTAGGATAATTATCATTTTACTTACAAACCATTATGAAGGGTTGGTGAGTATATACTTCCTCAAAGAAAATATTTTTAAGATTATGGATTATATCCATAAACTGTTCAATTTATGTTATGTGTTTTAAAAGTTTGGATTTATGTATTGATATTCATAAACTAATCTAGTTTATGCCATTTTTTAGAAATGGCACCTAGTTGAAGGAATGGAAACCATATCAATGCATGCACTCCATGTAGGGATTTCCCTCCTACTCAAGATAATTATAGTGGAGCCAATTATGCAACTGGTGCGGATCAACTAATCACCATATTGGGACAACTCACTTAGGTTATGAATAAGAACCTTACCCGTATGGAGCACCCTGATCCGCATCGTGGAGGATCAATATTAGATCTATTCATGAGGGAACAACTAACAACATTAAATGGGAGTACAAATCCATTAGTTGCTAAGCAATGGATAAATTCCTTAGAGAAAATATTCCACACCATGGGGAGTAGTGAAAGGGAAATAAATTTCATGGCAGTTTACTGCCTTACTGGATATGCTGATCAATGGTGGTCATTGATCAAACCACCAAGAAAGATGATAAAGTATCTAATATGGAATAGAGGGAGTTTAAAGAGCTTTTCTTAGAAAAATAATTTCCTCGTGACCATCGAGCAGATATGGAAAGTCAATTTCTAAGTCTGAGGCAAAAGGAGGATAAGAATGTCGCAAAGTATGAAGCTAACTTTACAAGGTTATAAAGGTATGCTGCTGATTATATATGTAACCCAAGAAGTAAGATTAATCGTTTCTTTGATGGTTTAAAACCATTTCTCCGTCGATAATTAGTCTCACAGTCCTTCTCATCATATGAAGATATTGTCTCATGTGCTATCAAGACAGAAAAAGAATTCTCTAAGTCTTATGACTTTAAATAAAATCAAGAGAAGAAGAGATCTGCTGAACACTCTGGAAATGTAAATAAGGGGAAGAAGGGAAAAGTTGAATATCCATCCTACATTAAATGTTGGAAGAAAAACCCTGGTACTTGCCTCAAGGGAATGGGAGTCTGTTACAAGTGTGGTGAAAAAGGCCACCAAGCTCGTGATTATAAGGGGAAGAAAGTGGTTGTCGATGTTGAATGATACAATTGTAGAGAAAGGGGGCATTATGGTAATGAATTTCCTAAGCGTCAAGGGAACTTACCTCATAAAAGGCCAAGGGATCAAGGCCAAGCTTATGATATCACAATTGCTGAGGTTGAAGCTTTGAAGGACGTGGTGGAAGGTAATTTAATGGTTTCCTCATGTTTAGAAAATGCTTTATTTGATTCTGGATAATCGAATTGTTTCATATCTTCCCAGTTTTCTAAGAAAATTATATATTTTCAATTTCATTTAACAAGGGATTTGTCAATAAAAACTCCTAAGGGAAGTATCATTGCAACAAAGTATTGTGAATCAGTCCCCATTAGGCCATATAAATGTTCTTTATCTGCTGATATCATCGTCATACCTATGATTGAATTTGATATAATCCTTAGTATGGATTGGATTTTGGACCATGATGCAAAAATTTATTGTAAAAAGAAGGAGGTTACTATTTTTGATGATGATGACAAAGAACACCTTATCTTTAGAGCAGAAACATCACCACCTAATTCTTATCTAGATCCACCCCCAGTAGCTCAACTAAATTAAATTATTATGGAGGAAGAGAATGAAATAAGTGTGGGTGAGGAAAATAATGTTCAAATAGAGGATGTACCTATTGTTCAAGAGTATGTTGATGTCTTTCCAGAGGATTTACCTGGACATCCTCCAGAATGAGAAATTGAGTTTTCCATTGATTTAATTCCTGGTTCAAGGCCCATATCGAAGACCCCTTATAGAATGGACACTGTGGAATTAGTGGAACTAAAGAAACAATTAGAGGAATTGAGTAATAAGGGATTTATTCACCCTAGTGCTTCTTTATGGGGAGCCACTATCCTTTTTGTTAAGAAGAAAGATGGATCTATGAGGTTGTGCATTGACTACAAAGAAATCAATGCTATAACAATAAAGAACTTGTATCCCCTACTTCACATTGATGATTTATTTGAATAACTACATGGAGCTCAGTACTTTTCAAATATTGACCTTCAATCTAGATATCATCAGTTGTGTGTGAAGAAGGAAGACATTCTGAAAACAACATTTTGAACTAGGTACGGGCATTACGAGTTTACAGTAATACCTTTCAGATTGACTAATTCACCCTCTGTCTTCATGGATCTAATGAATAGAGTTTTCAAGGAATATCTTGATGAATTTTTAGTGGTATTTATTGATGATATATTGGTATACACCAAAAGCTAATAAGATCATGAAAATCACTTGGGCATTATCCTGAAGACTCTTAGAAGAAATAAATTATATGGGAAGTTTATCAAGTGTGAATTCTGGCTTCAGGAGATTTCTTTTCTTGTCCATATTGTCTCTAAGGATGGAATCTCTGTTGATCCTTCTAAGACCAAGGCAATCCAAGAATGTCTAGTACCAACGATTATAACCAAGGTACGCAGTTTTATTGGTTTAGTAGGTTATTATCGATGTTTCATCCCGAATTTTTCCCGGTTGGCTAACCCATTAACAAAGCTCACATGAAAATGGGTGAAATTTGTTTGGAAAAAAGAGTGTGAATAATTTTTTTAAGAACTAAAGATAAGATTAGTCAATGCTCTTATATTGACTATACCATCGGGGAATGATGGGTTTGTTATTTATAGTGATGCATCAAAGAAAAGACTTTGTTGTGTCCTTATGCAGAATGATAGAGTTATTGCCTATTCATCACGATAGCTAAAAATTCATGAGAAAAACTATCCTACTCATGATCTTGAGTTAGCAGCTGTAATATTTTCTTTGAAGATTCGGAGACACAATCTCTATGGTGAAAAATGTGAGATATATACCGATCACAAGAGTTTGAAGTATATTTTCTCACAGAAAGAACTTAACATGAGGAAAAGTAGATGGCTTGAACTACTAAAGGATTATGATTACACTATACACTACCACCCAAGGAAGGAAAATAAGGTGGAAGATGTTTTGAGTAGAAAGGATCATGGAGTTTTGAACAAGATGAGAGTTGAAAAGGATCCTATATACATGGATCTAGTAAAGATGGATGTAACACCCCAAGATTTCTTAGTGTGTTATTTCTTCAAAATAATTCAATAACTTTCACTACACGCAACAACTAGTTCAAGAGCACCGTGACTTACCAAACAATCCGTTCAAAAGAGGTTATGAATAGTATTAACTAAATTTTAATCTTTATATAATCCTTATAATTTTAGAATCCATATTATGAGTTTCTTAGACATAATGTATGAACAAATTCATTTTCAGTATTGCACTTTTACCAACTTTTAATAGTGAAACCTTTTTTAAATACAATATTTTAAACTTTTTGACTAAATGGGGACATCAAAAATTTAAAATGAAACACCCCAAGCTTCTACGGTACGTTTCTCTTTGAATAATGCAATAGCGTGTGTTGTACGCAACATCGAGTTCTAACACACACCACAACCGATCAAACTAGCCATTATATCTCAAAATGGGCTTCATTTTTGGATTCGTAGTATCGAATTTAGCCTAAGGAGAAATTTTGGTACTTTTCGGATAACTTTAATATTTTGATGAATAGTGAAAATTACTAAATTTTAATTAAAAACAACTTTTTTAATCAAAATAATTAATAGTGATAAATTATGAATTTGAGTGGTTTTAAAGTATATTTAGAATATATTTTTACCATTTAATACAATGTTGGTCATTGGATATAATTTTACAATTAAACCGAACATAAACAAGTATCAATCTTTTGATAGTTATTATATCTTAAAAACACACTTTTTGTTTTGACAGCGGAAATTAATTTTAAATTAATTTATGCCACTTCTATGTTTTGAATTTGGAAAAATGGATTCCATATTTGGATTCAGGATGTTCAAATTGTGTAAATAGGTAAATTTTATTTTTAGACATTTTGAATAATTACTTCGGTAAATATTTTATTTACCATGGTTAAAGGGTAAATCCGGTAAATAAGGGTTAAAAAATAATATTATAATAATAACAAATTACCCTAAAACGTGTCATAACCTAATTGGTTGATACATGTTCGACCATGGGAATCTTTGGGTCGATTTTGGGACCCCATGGTGCCACTTGTAAGTGATAGGGACACTTTATTTTAATTAAGTTAAGATGAATACAAAAATGACAAAAGCATATATCTTTTAGAAAAACAATTTTTATATAGGGTTATATGTGTTGGATTTTCGACTATAAATATTCATTAGAAATACAAAAGGATTTACTACATAATTATATTTTATTTATAATTTTTAGACATTAAATAATGTAATTTATTTATGACACAATGATGATGTAGGAATTACCATAATAGTGAAAAATTAACATAATTGATATTATAAATACCAAAATAAATATAATTTGGGACTTTTAATGAATTAAACTAATTTTCTAGGTTAATATGACATGTTAGGAGTGACTTAAGTAACTTTATTAGAAGTAATAATTCTTTTATGAGTTTTAAAAAAATCAACTATTGAATATTCTCAAAATTGACATAAAAGAGTTTTTAAAACAAATATTATATTATTAATTGATATTAAATTCCTAAAAATCTAAGGTTTGGCCAAGAGACTTATATCATGATATTTATATTATTAATGGACCACTTGGGTGTCTCTTGGATGTATATAGTAAGTTTATTAACCATATAATATAAAAATACAAAGAGACATTGTAAAAGTGAAACAAATTAACTAAGAGTTAATACTTAAAGATAAGGTTAGTATAATGACCCAAATATGTCTAAATTCTATTTGTTGAGTGGTTTTAGACCTATCCCCAACTTAAAATTTAAATAATCCACTTTATAGCCATTATAAACCGAATATGAATTTATTATAAAATAATATATCTAGCTTTTCCAAAGGTGCCCCTCACCCCTCTTATAAAAGGGAACTCTCCCTTCTCATTAACGCATACCTTAAAAGCCTTTTGGTTCGGCCAAAATATGCCCAAATAATCTCTCAACATCTCTCACTTAATCCTAGAGGCATTAATTTAGTCAGAAATCCAACCTAAGAGCCCTTTTGATCAAATCAAAAGGAAGAATCCGAAGAAGAGGTAATGTTTTCACCACCCTTTTTCAAATTCATTTCTTCTTCCACTTCTTACTTATTTTTTATTACCATTATAAAATAATAACTCCAGTATATTATATATACTATGATGTTATTATAAATATGGTACAACCATATTTAGTATTCTATCAATCCTTTGAATAACATGTCACCATACGTGCGTACGTACGACTTACCGTCTCCACGTCGTGGTGTAATTGTTATTCAATAAATTATTATTTGGATGGGTATAATAATGATGTGTAACTCATGTAAATAATAAATATAACATGATAATTATTCTGTATATATGTTATACCATCCAATTATATATTATTTTAATATCAAAATAATGATATTGTTGCTCGTGCGTACGTACGGACTACCGTCTCCACGAATGCGATGAGATTCATTCTCCATCGTATCCATTCAAGTATAATTATCATTTGATGATTTAAAAATAATATTTATGGACTTGATATCATTCTGGATATGAATAAGATACATCCTATCCATAAAAAGCATGGCTTACGTAACAAAACATATCAAAGAAAACGAGTAAGATAACCCCCTAAACGACGATAATACTAAGATATTATTAACAAAGCAATATTAAAAGATCATATATGATATCATATTAATATATATGATTCTTTTATAATTTAATAACAATTATTTCACCATTATACAGGAGGTTAACCTACCCCAAACAAGTAAAAGTACAAGGTAAGGGTTTATTTCACAATCTCTTCATTATCCGAGGTTGTTTATACGTAATAATCTACTGGGATCTCTTTATCATCCACATACATGTTTCTTGAAAGTGTATTTCTAAACATTATTACTATTTTACAGAATATGGGTTAAAGTCATTTATAACATTGTTTGACTTTCTATAAGATGTTTATAAAGGAATATTTCCATCTTTTTCCAAACAATGTCCTTTTTAACCTTTTCGACATAATTAAGGTAAGAATGATTTTTTTAACTTATACGGAGGGTGCGTCTATTTTACGCTGTTATAAAATTTTCGAAGCTTCCCTTACAAGATTATAAGGATATTTTCAAAGTTAATGTTTTATTTTATAATTATGTGACTTTTAAATGATTTCAAAATGAATTTTGTAAGACTTTCTGAAAGGTACTCTTTATCAAAATCAGAATTTTAAATGTTTTAAAGATTTAGCTTTCTAAATATTTTTAATTAATGTCCATGTCTTCAAAATGGTTTTTAAGGATTTATTTATATGGACATGAATGTTTTTCAAATGTTAATTCCTTTCAAAATTTTCAAAGTGGTATGGGACACTTTGATTCAAAAATCTCTTTTTAAATTACTTCATTTATAAATGTGTGACTTTTCAATAATTTCATGAAAAGAGATATTTCTCTCAAATTGTTTTGATTTCATCTATGTCAATATCCTTTGATGGATTTTAAGCTTATTTGAAGTTGATTTATTATGATACAAAACTTTTGTATTGTATTTAAGGTTTTGTGATATGTTTTACTGTGGATGTGTTATTTTTGTACCATTCATAGTTTATGGAGAAAGTATTGACATTTCCTATGCTAGTTTTAATACGAATGTTTATGTTATGTTTAAACCTTTTCATATGGGAATGCAATGGACTTAGTAAGTGACGGGTGGAGCCCGCTATAGCTCCTCGATGCATCGGTAGGTCTCATGAGAAAAACTAGTGTCTTGGCACAAGGCATTGGAAAAATCTTATTTGTAGTCTTGGAACGAGGCCTTGGCTATGTGGTTATGATAGTCTGGAATTATGCATTCCATCATTATGAAAGTGGTTATTGATATTGCATGTGATTATTTGATTAGTAGAATATCCATGTGAATAAGTAAATGGAATTATTTCATTTTACTTTTGTCATACTATGTTTAAGTTCAAGTTTAAAAGGCTTTTCTTTTAGTTATACATTGCCTTAAATTTTTATTCTTATTTATGAAAGTTTCCGCTATATTGTTATCCTTACTGGGCATTTGAGCTCACCCCTTTTCTATGTTTTATTTTTCCCAGTATGTGAAGAAGTAATTTATGAATGACCTGCAGGGATAGTATGTGGGGATATGAGTGTGGAATATGGAGACAATATATTGTTGTAGATTTTCACTTATTGATGTAATGTAAAACTTTATGAATATATCTAGTGTTTCCAAGGCTACTAAACCAATCGGTCTTTCGAGATTTGATCTTTCTCGTGATCATGCCAATGTTATGTAATAATGCACCGACTCTGGGTAACTGGGGTTGGGGCGTTACAATGGATATGGGAATAACCATGGAAGGTGAAACAACAATTATTTTTCAAATGGTTCCCAAACCATCTTTACTAGAAAGGATAATGAGTTCTCAGACCGGTGATGAATAGTTTCAAAAGAAGATTAAAGTTGTGAATGATGGGAGATTGAGTGAGTTTGTGTATGAAGATGGGATTTTGAAATTTAGGAAGAGACTTTATGTTCCCAATATACCAGATCTAAAAAGGTAATTGTTGGATGATGCTCATAGTTCCAATTTCTCTATACACCATGGTAGCACCAAGATGTATAGAGATTTGAAAGAATGTTTTTGGTGGGACAACATGAAGAGGGAGATTGCTGATCTTGTGTCAAGATGTATAGTCAATCAATAAGTGAAAGATGGAAGGAAGTAGCCTGGAGGGGTCATGAATCCTCTTCCAATACAGAAGTGTAAATGGGGTAATATTATGATGGACTTTGTCATGGGACTACCAAAGACTCCAAGAAGGAACGATGAAATATGGGTCATTGTTGATCGTCTTACCAAGTTAACACATTTTCTTGCTACAAGAGAAGATTTACCACTTGAACATCTAGAAAGACTATATATTAATGAAGTTGTGAGACTTCATGGAGTACCCATATCGATTGTTTCTGATCGTGATCCACGTTTTACATCAATATTCTAGAAAATTCTTCAGAAATCCATGGACACTGAACTTTGTTTGAGCACTTCCTACCACTCTCAAACTGATGGAAAATCAGAAGGGACTATTCAAACCATAGAAGACATGTTGAGATCATGCTCACTTGACTTTCAAGGTATGTGGGATCAATATTTACCTCTGGTAGAATTTTCCTATAACAATAGCTTTGATTCAAGTATTCAGATGGCACCATATAAAGCGCTATATAGAAAGAGATGTCTCACACCAACCTGTTAGGATGATGTTGGTGAAAGAAAACTCGTAAGCCTGGAACTTGTGGAGGAAATGATGGAAAAGGTGAAGGTAATCCCAAACCACATCAAGGCAGCTCGAAGTAGACCAAAGAGCTATGATGATAATCGAAGGAAGGATTTTGAATTTCAGGTAGGAGATAATGTTTTCTTGGAGGTATCTCCATGGAAGGGTGTTATACGTTTCGATAAGAAGGGTAAATTGAGTCCCAGGTACATCAGAACTTTCGAAATTCTAGAAAGAATTGGGGCTGTAGCTTACCGTTTGGAAATGCCACCAAGTCTCTCCAAAGTTCAAGATGTGTTCCACGTTTCACTGTTGAGAAAATACATGCCTGACCCAACACATGTACTCAAACATGAGGAATTAGAACTGGAACCTGATCTGTCTTATTGCGAAGATCCTGTCAAGATTCTTGATACAGGAGAACAAGTGCTGAGAAACCAGACGACTCGTCTGGTAAAAGTTCTATGGAGAAACCATAAGATGTAAGATGCAACTTGGGAACCCGAGGAACTTATGATGAAGAACCGCGTGAGTGTTTTTATGCTGTAATACTCTAGAAATTTCAAGGATGAAATTATTTGAAGGAGGGGAGAATGTAACACCCCAAGCTTCCACGGTATGTTTCCTTTAAAATAATGCAATAGCTTGAATTATAGGCAACTTCGAGATTCTAACACACCGCGACCAATCAAACTAGTGGTTAAAAATAGTAATACCCACTTTTTGATATTTTATAAATATTAACTTTCAAAATGGACTTCATTTTTGGATTCGGAATATCAAAATTATCTTAGGGTGAATTTTTGGTGTTTTTCTGAAAAAATCAATTTTTTATGAATAGGGAAAACACTGAGTTATAGTTTAAAACCGAATTTTTATTTAAACAATTATTTATTTTATTTAAATTTATTTTAGGTCACAATAGATACATAATACCTATATAAGTTCAATGTAATTCATTGGAGTCAGTTTATAATAATTTTAGATATATAAAAAATTTATCGAACTTTTCACGGTCTTTTACCCACCTCCTATGAGAATTTGAAAATTTACATAAAACTTAATTTTACCGCTTCTATGAGTTGAATTTCAAAAATCCTAGAGACAAGGTTGATATCAGTAAGTAAAATTTTGTTAATAAGATGAAAATAATTTTTGATGAATAGTAACTATTTTACTTTTATTTACCACGATTTAAAGTAAATATGGTAATTAAGGGTAAAAATGATATTATTATTACCGTAACACATGTCCTATGTAACACCCTATGCTTCCACAGTACGCTTCTCTTTGAATAATGTTGTAGTGTGTGTTGTACGTAACTTCAAGTTCTAACACACCACAACCAATCAAACTAGCTGTTATGAATAGTTATACCCACTTTTTGAAATTTTATAAATTTTATCTTTCAAAATGGACTTCATTTTTGGATTCAGAATATCGAAATTATCTTAGGGTGAATTTTTGATATTTTTTGGAAAACTTTCAATTTTTGATGAATAGTGAAAAACACTGAGTTATAGTTTAAAACCGAATTTTTATTTAAATAAATATTTATTTTATTTAAATTTATTTTAGGTAAAAATAGATACATAATACCAATATAAGTTCAATGTAATTCATTGGAGTTAGTTTATAATAATTTTTTTATATAAAATGATTTTATTTAACTTTTCACCGTCTTTTACCCACCTCCTAGGAGTATTTGCAAATTTACATAAAACTTAATTTTACCACTTCTGTGAGTTGAATTTCAAAAATATTAGAGACACGGTTGATATCGATAAGTAAAATGTGGTTCAATAAGATGAAAATAATTTTTGGTGAATAGTAAATTTTTACTTTTATTTACCACGGTAAAAAGTAAATAGGGTAATTATGGGTAAAAATGATATTATTATTACCCTAAAACATGTTATAATTCTATTTTATAAGTTTAATTCGACCAAAAACAACCTTAGGGATAAAATATGATCCTTTAGGTCCACTTGTATTATATCAGGACATTTATTATTATTTTATTTAAAGAAGAGTTAAAAGATTTAAAATCAATGTTTAATAACTAAAACATTTTTAATATAGGGTTATACATAAGATAAATTAGACTATAAATATTCATTAGAAACCTAAAGATATTTCCTACATAATGGTATTTTATTTATAATTTTTAGACATTAAATAATTAAATTTATTTATGACACAATGATGATGGAGTAATTACTGTATTAATGAAATATTAAAACAATTGATATTATAAATATCCAAATAATTGTAATTTGAGACTTTTTATGAATTACACTAATTTTATAGGTTAATATGACTTGTTAGGGTTGGTTTGATGAATTTTTTTTTGAATTAATAATGTTGTTATGAATTTAGAAAAAAATATCAAATAGGGTCAAAATTGACATAAAAGAGTTTTTAAAAAAAATATTATATTATTAATTGATATTTTATTCCTAAAAATCTAAGGTTCGGCCAAAAGACTCATATAATTATATTTTTATAATTATTTAACCACTTGGGGTTCTCTTGGAAGTATATAGTAAGTTTATTAACCGTATAATATAAAAATACAAAGAGACATGGTAAATATCAAACTATTTAACTAAGAGTTAAATCTAAAAGATAAAGTTAATTTAGTAACCTAAACCTATCTAAAAACTATTGTTTGAGTGGTTTTAGACCCATACCCACCTTATACTTTAAATAATTCATTTTGGAGCCATTATAAATCAAAAATAAGTTTATTATAAAATAATATTTCTAGCATTTCCTAAGGTGCCCCTCACCCCTCTTATAAATGGGCACCCCCCTTCTCTCAAATTCACACATTCAAAGCCATTTGTCTTTGCCAAAACCTGACCAAATACCCTCTCATCTGTAATAAATTCATCATAGAGTCCTTCCTTTAGTCATAAAGCCAACCTAAGAATCCCTTTTGATCAAATCAAAAGGAAGAACCTGAAGAAGAGGTAAATATTTCATCACCTCTTTCAAGTTCCTTTCTTCTTCCACTTCCTCTTTCTTTGTTGTTTTCATTCTAAAATGATAAAACTAGTATATTCTATATACTATGATGTTATTATAAATATGGTACAACAATATTCATTATTCTACCCATCCTTTGAATGATATGTCACCATACGTGCGTACGTATGACTTACCGTCTCCAAGTCGTGGTGTAATTGTTATTCAATGCATTATTATTTGGATGGTTTTCATAATGATGTGTAATTTATGTAAATAATAAATATAACATGATAATGATTATTTATATATGATATACCATCCAATTACATATTATTTTAATATCAAAAGAATGATATTGTCTCTTGTGCGTACGTACGGATTACCGTCTCCACGAACGCGATGAGATTCATTCCCCATCGAATACATTGAAGACTAATTTTCATTATATGATTAAAAATAATGTTTCAAGACTTAATATCATTATTAATATGAATAAGATACATCATATTCATAACAAACATTACTTACATAACAAATCATATAAAGGAAAATGAATCAGTTAACACCCAAAACGACGATAATACCAAGATATTATAAACAAAGGAACGTTAAAAGATCATATATGATATCATATTAATGTATATGATTCTTGTATAATTTAATAACAATTATTTCACCATTATATATAAGGTTAACCTACGCTCAACCAAGGAAAAGTAAAAGGTAAGGGTTATATTTACAATCTCTTTATTATCCGAAGTTGTTTTTATGTAAGTATCTATTAGGACCTCTTTATCATCCACATCCATGTTTCTTAAAAATATATTTCAAAACATTATTAATATTTTATAGACTATGGGTTAAAGTCATTTATACACTTTTTTGACTTTTTATAAGACGTTTATAAAGGAATATTTCCGTTGTTTTCCAAACAAGGTCCTTTATAACCTTTTTCGACCAAATTAAGGTAAGAATGTCTTTTTTTAACTTATACGGTGGGTGTGGCTATTTTCCGCCGTTATAACATCTTCAAAGCTTCCCTTACAGGCTTATAATAATATTTTCAAAATAAATGTTTTCTTTATAAATATGTGACTCTTAAATTATTTCAAAATAGAAAGAGATATTTCTCTAAAAAAGTGTTTTGATTTCATCTATGTCAATATCCTTTGATGGATTTTAAGCTTATTTGAAATTGATTTATTATGATACAAAAATTCCATATTGTATTGAAGGTTTTGTGATATGTTTGACCATGGATGTGTTATTTTTACACCATTCATGGTTTATAGATAAAGTATTGACATTTCTTATGCTAGTTTTAATATGAATTTTTATGTTTTGTTTGAACCTTTTCATATGAGGAATGCGTTGGACTTAGTATGTGATGGGTGGAGCCGGCTATAGCTACTCGATGCATCGGTTGGTCTCATGAGATAAACTAGTGTCTTGGCACGAGGCCTTGACGAAATCTTATTTGTAGTCTTGGAAAAAGGCCTTGAATATGTGGTAATGAAAGTCTGGCATTATGCATTCCATCATTATGAAAGTGGATATTGATATTGTATGTGATTATTTGTCTAGTAGAATATCGATGTAAATAAATAAATGGAATTATTTGATTTTATCTTTTCCATATTCTTCTTAAGTTCATGTTTAAATGGATTTTGTTTTAGTCTTATAGATTGCCTTAATTGTTTATGAGTATTTATGAAAGTTTCCGCTTTATTGTTTTCCTTACTGAGCATCTGAGCTCACCCCTTTCTATGTTTTGATTTTCTCAGGATGCGAAGAAGTATATTATTACTGGCCTACAGGGATATTCTTTGGGATCTCAGTGTTGTCTACGGAAACAATGTTCTTGTGGTTTTCCATTTTTTTATGTAATGTAAACCTTATGAATGTATCCAGTATTTTCAATGCTACTAAACTAATAGGTATTTCGAGACTTGATCTTTTGTGATCATGCCAATGTTATATAATAATGCACCGACTCTGGGTAACTAGGTTTGGGGCGTTACATTTGGTATCAGAGGAAGTTTTGTACAAACCTTGGAAACTAGATTTAGATAAAATTTGATTATAGCACATAAACCTAAGATAGAATTTGAGGATTAGTAAAGAATAACTTCCTATAATTTTGGTATTGTAGAGATTTTTTGATTTTTCCAAGTAATACATCCATTTCTGGATACGAGAAGGTGGAGGCGGCACTGGCACAGATGTACCTAGGTGTAAAACCCGAAAACACTGCTTTGAGCTAGACTCGAACGGGAACTGGTGCACAACAACGGGCCTTGGTGCACTTTTGGTTATGACACTCCTGAGGGATATGCTTAGGATAATTCTCATTTTCATTACAAAACATTATGAAGGGTTTTTGAGTATATAATTTCTCAAAGAAAACATTTTTATGATTATGGATTATATCCATAATCTATTCAATTTATGTTAAATGTTTTACTAGTTTGGATTTATGTATTGCGATTCATAAACTAATATAGTTTATGCCATTTTTTAGAAATGGTGCCAAGTGGAAATAATGAAAATTGTATCAATGCACACAATCCATTTAGGAATTTCCCTCCTACTTAAGATAATTATAGTGGAGCCGGTGATGCAACGAGTGCTGATCAGCTAATCACCATACTGAGACAACTCACTCGGGTTATGAATAATAGCCTTACCCGTATGGAGCACCCTGATCCGCATCATGGAGGATCAATGTTAGATCATTTCATGAGGAAACAACCACCAACATTAAATGGGAGTAAAACTCCATTAGTAGTTGAGTAATGGATAAATTCCTTAGAGAAAATATTCCATGCCTTGTGGAGTAGTGAAAGGGAAAAAGTTGTCATGAAAGTTTACCGCCTCACTGGAGATGCTGATCAATGGTGGTTATTGATTCAAAACAAAAAGGAAGATGATGAAGTATCAGATATAGAATGGATGGAGTTTAAAGAGATTTTCATAGAAAAATACTTTCCTCTTGACCATCGAGCGGATATGGAAATACAATTTCTGAGTCTAAGGAAAAAGGAGGATGAGAATGTCACAAAGTATGAAGCTAACTTTACAAGGTTAGAAAGACATGATGCAGATTATATACGTAACCCAAGAAGTAAGATTGATTGTTTTTTGAGGGGTTAAAACCATTTATCCATTGAGAATTAGTCTCAAAATCCTTCTCATCGTACGAAGATATTATCTCATGTGCTATCAAGATAGAAAAAGAATTCTCTATGTCTTATAACTTTAAAGCAAAGAAAGAGAATAAGAGATCTGCTGAACACTTTGGAAATGGAAACAAAAGGAAGAAGGTAAAAGTTGAATATCCATCCTGAAGTAAATGTGGGAAGAAACACCCTTCTACTTTCCTAAAAGGAATGGGAGTCTGTTACAAGTTTGGTGAAAAATGACACCAAGCTTGTGATTACAAGGGGAAGAAAGAGGTTGTTGATGTTGAATGCTACAATTGTAGAGAAAGGGGGCATTATGTGAATTAATGTCCTAAGCGTCAGGAGAACTTACCTCAGAAAAGTCCAAGGGATCAAGTCCAAACTTATGCTATCACTACTGCTGAGGTTGAAGTTCTAAAAGATGTGGTGGCAGGTAATTTAATGGTTTCCTCAAGTTTAGAAAATGATTTATTTGATTCTAGATCATCACATTGTTTCATATCTTCCCAATTTGCTAAGAAAATTAGATATTTCCAATTTGATTTAACAAGGGAGTTGTGAGTCAAAACTCCTAAGGGAAGTGTCATTGCAACAAAGTATTGTGAATCAGTCCCCATTAGGGTATACAAATGTTCTATATCTGTGGATCTCATCGTCATACCTATGATTGAATTTGATATAATCCTCGGTATGGATTGGATTTCAGACCATGATGCAAAAATTTATTTTAAGAAGAAGGGGGTTACTATTTTTTATGACGATGACAAATAACACCTTAGCTTTAGAGTAGAAACATAACCACCTAATTCTTATCTACATCCACCCCCAATAGCTCAACTAAATTCAATTATTGGGGAGGAAGAGAATGAAATAACTATGGGTGAGGAAAATAATGTTCAAATAGACGATGTTTCTATTGTGCAAGAGTATGTTGATGTATTTTTAGAGGATTTACCTAGACATCCTCAAAAATGAGAAGTTGAGTTTTCCATTGATTTAATTCCTAGTTCGAGGCCCATATCAAAGACCTCTTATAGAATCACCACTATGGAATAGTGGAACTAAAGAAAAAACTAGAGGAATTGAGTAATAAGGGATTTATTCACCCTATTGTTTCTCCATGGGGAGCCCCTGTCCCTTTTGTTAAGAAGAAAGATAGATCTATGAGGTTGTGCATTGACTACAGGGAAATCAATGTTATAACAATAAAGAACAAATATCCCCTACCTCGCATTGATGATTTATTTGACCAATTGCATGGAGCTCAATACTTTTCAAAGATTGTCCTTCGATCTAGATATCATCAGTTGTGTGTGAAGAAGGAAGACATTCCGAAAATAGCATTTTGAACCAGGTACGGGCATTATGAGTTTACAGTAATGCCTTTTGGATTGACTAATTCACCCTCTATCTTCATGGATCTAATGAATAGAGTTTTCAAGGAATATCTTGATGACTTTTTTGTGGTATTTATTAATGATATCTTGGTATACTCCAAAATCTACGAAGATCATGAAAATCACATGCACATTATCCTGAAGACTCTTAGAAGAAATCAATTATATGGGAAGTTTAGCAAGTGTGAATTCTGGATTCAATATATTTCTTTTCTTGGCCATATTGTCTCTAAGGATAGAATCTCTATTGATCCTTCTAATACCAAGGAAATCAAAGAATGGATAACCCTAATGAGTATAACCGAGGTATGCAGTTTTATTGGTTTAGCAGGTTATTATCGACGTTTCATCCAGAATTTTTCCTGATTGGCTAACCCATTAACAAAGCTCACATGAAAAGGGGTTAAATTTGTTTGGACAAAAGAGTGTGAAGAATTTTTTTATGAACTTAAGAGAATATTAGTCAATGATCCTATATTGACTGTACCATCGGGGAATGATGGGTTTTTTATTTATAGTGATGCTTTAAAGAAAGGACTTGGTTGTGTCCTTATGCAGAATGATAGGGTTATTTCCTATGCATCACAACAACTAAAACTTCATGAGAAAAACTATACTACTCATGATATTGAGTTAGCAGCTGTAATATTTCCTTTTAAGTTTTGAAGACACTATCTCTGTGGTGAAAAATGTGAGATATATACCGATCATAAGAGTTTGAAGTATATTTTCTCACCGAAAGAACTCAACATTAGGAAAGGAGATGACTTGAACTACTCAAGGATTATTATTTCAAGATACACTACCACCCAGGGAAGTAAAATAAGGTGGAAGGTGCTTTGAGTAGAAAGGATCATGGAGTTTTGAACAAGATGAGATTTGAAAAGGATCCTATATACATGGATCTTGTAAAGATGGATATGGGAATAACCATGGAAGGTGGAACATAAACTCTTTTTCAAATGGTTTCCAAACCATCTTTACTAGAAAGGATAATGAGTTCTTAGACCGGTGATAAAGAGTTTCAAAATAATATTAAAGATGTGAATGATGGGAGATTCAGTAACTTTGTGTATGAAGATGGAATTTTGAAATTTGGGAAGAGACTTTGTGTTCCCGATATACCTGATATAAAAAGGGAATTGTTGGATGATGCTCATAGTTTCAATTTCTCTATACACCCTAGTACACCAAGATGTATAGAGATTTGAAGGAACATTTTTTGTGGGACAACAAGAAGAGGGAGATTGCTGATTTTGTGTCAAGATGTATGGTTTTTCAACACGTGAAAGCTGGAAGGCAATGGCCTGGAGGAGTCATGCAACCTCTTCCCATACAGGAGTGGAAATGGGATAATATTATGATGGACTTTTTCATGGGACTACCAAAGACACCAAGAAGGAACAATTCAATATAGGTCATTGTTGATTGTCTTACCAGTTCAGCACATTTTCTTGCTATAAGAGAAGATTTACCACTTGAATGTCTAGCAAGACTATATATTAATGAAGTTGTGAGACTTCATGGAGAACCCCTATCAATTGTTTCTGATTTTGATCCACGTTTGACATCAATATTCTGGAAAGGTCTTCAGAAATCCCCAGATACTGAACTTTGTTTGAGCACTGCCTACCACCCTCAAACTGATGGACAATCATAACTGACTATTCAAACCTTAGAAGACGTGTTGATATCATGGCCACCTGACTTTCAAGGTATGTGGGATCAATATTTTCGTCTGGTAGAATTTTCCTATAACAATAGCTTCCATTCAAGTATTCAGATGGCACCATATGAAGCATTATACGGAAAGAGATGTCACACACCAACCTGTTGGGATGATGTTGGTGAAAGAAAACTCATAGGACCAGAACTTGTGGAGGAAACGATGGAAAATTTGAAAGTAATACAAACCCACATCAAAGTAGCTCAATATAGGCAGAAGAGCAATGCTGATAACCAAAGGAAGGATTTGGAATTTCTGGTAGGAGATCATGTTATCTTGAAGGTATCTCCATGGAAGAGTGTTATCTCTTTCGGTAAGAAGGGAAAATTGAGTACCAGGTACATCAGACCTTTTTAAATTCTAGAATGAATTGGGGATGTAGCATACCGTTTGGAAATGCCACCAAGTCTCTCCAAAGTACATGATGTATTCCAGGTATCACTATTGAGAAAATACATGCCTGACCCAACACATGTACTCACCTATGAGGAATTAGAACCGGAACCCGATCTGTCTTATTGCGAAGAGCATGTAAAGGTTCTTGATACAAGAGAACAAGTTCTAATAAACTGGATGACTCCTCTGGTAAAAGTTCTATGGAGAAACCATAAGATGGAAGAGGCAATGTGGGAACCAAAGAAACTTATGATGAAGAACCACCCGAGTCTATTTACGCAGTAATACTATAGATATTTCGAGGAATAAATTATTTGGAGGGGAGAATGTAACACCCCAAGCTTCCACAATACGCTTCTCTTTGAATAATACAGTAGCGTGTGTTGTACACAACTTCGAGTTCTAACACACCACAACCAATCAAACTAGCCGTTATAAATAGTAATACCCACTTTTTGAATTTTTTTAAATTTTATCTTTCAAAATGGACTTCATTTTTGGATTCGGAATATCTAAATTAGCTTAGGGTGAATTTTTGGTATTTTTCTGAAAACTTTCAATTTTTGATTAATAGTGAAAAACACTGAGTTATAGTTTAAAAAGGAATTTTTATTTAAATAATTATTTATTTTATTTAAATTTATTTTAGGTCAAAATAGATACATAATACCTATATAAGTTCAATGTAATTCATTGGATTCAGTTTATAATAATTTTAGATATATAAAAATTTTATTTAACTTTTCACCGTCTTTTACCCACCTCCTAGGAGTATTTTCAAATTAACATAAAACAAAATTTTACCGCTTCTATGAGTTTAATTTCAAAAATCTGAGAGACACGGTTGATATTAGTAAGTAAAACATGGTTAAATAAGATGAAAATAATTTTTTGGTGAATAGTAACTTTTTACTTTTATTTACCACGGTTAAAAATTAAATAGGGCAATTAAGGGTAAAAATGATATTATTATTACCCTAACAATGTCCTAATTCTATTGGATAAGTGTAATTAGACCAAAAACAACCTTAGGAAAAAATATGACCCTTTAGGTTCAATTGGATTAGATTAGAACATTTATTATTATTTTATTTAAAGAAGAGTTAAAAGAGTTAAAATCAAAGTTTAATAACTAAAAAATATTAATATAGGGTTATACATAAGATAAATTCTACTATAAATATTCATTAGAAAGATAAAAATCTTTCCTACATAATGGAATTTTATTTATAATTTTTAGACATTAAAAAATTAAATTTATTTATGAAAACATGATGATGCAGTAATTACCGTATTAATGAAATATTATAATAATTGATATTATAAATATCCAAATAAATGTAATTTGATACTTTTTATGAAGTCCAATAATTTTATAGGTTAATATGACATGTTAGGGTTGGTTATATGAATTTCCTTTGACGTAATAATGCTGTTATGAATTTCGAAAAAACAAAATACCAAATAGTGTCAAAATTGACATAAAAGAGTTTTTAAAAAAAATATAATATTATTAATTGATATTCAACTTCTAAAAATATACGGTTCAGAAAAAGGAATCATATAATGATATTTGTATAATTAATTAACCACTTGAGGTTCTCTTGGAAGTATATAGTAAGTATATTAACTATATAATATAAAAATACAAAGAGACATGGTAAATGTCAAACTATTTAACTAAGAGTTAATTCTAAACGATAAAGTTAATATAGTAACCCAAACCTGTCTAAAACCAATTGGTTGAGTGTTTTTAGACCCATACCCACCTTATAATTTAAATAATTAATTTTTGAGCCATTATAAACCGAAAATGGTTTTATTATAAAATAATATTTCTAGATTTTCTTAAGGTGCCCCTCACCCCTCTTATAAAAGGGCACTGCCTCTTCTCTCTAATTCACACCTTCAAATCCATTTGGATTGTCCAAACCCTACCCAAATACCCTCTAAACTTTCCTACCTTCATCCTAGAGGCATTACTTTAGTCATAAAGCCAACCTAAGGATCCCTTTTGATCAAATCAAAAGGAAGAACCCGAAGAAGAGGTAAATATTTCATCACCTCTTTCAAGTTCCTTTCTTCTTCCATTTCCTATTTCTTTGTTGTTTCCATTATAAAATAATAACTCCAGTATATTATATATACTGTGATGTTAATATAAATATGGTACAACCATATTAATTATTCTATCCATCCTTTGAATGACATTTCACCATACATGTTTACGTACGGCTTACCGTCTCCACGCCGTGGTGTAATTGTTATTCAATACATTATTATTTGGATGAGTATAATAATGTTGTGTAATTGACTTAAATAATAAATATAACATTATAATTATTATGTATATATGATATACCATCCAATTATATATTTATTTAATATCAAATGAATGATATTGTCGCTCCTACGTACATACGGATTATCGTCTCCACAAACGCGATGAGATTCATTCCCCATCGTATCCATTCAAGAATAATTTTCATTATATGACTAAATATAATGTTTAAAGACTTAATATAATTCTGAATATTAATAAGATACATCCTATTCATAACAAAAATTACTTATGTAACAAATCATATAAAGGAAAACGAATCATTTAACACCCAAAATGACGATAATACTAAGATATTATTAACAAAGCAATGTTAAAAGATCATATATGATATCATATTAATGTATATTATTATTGTATAATTTAATAACAATTATTTCACCATTATAAAGGAGCTTAACCTACCCTCAACCATGGAAAAGTACAAGGTAAGGGTTAATTTCACAATCTCTTTATTATCCGAGATTGTTTTTATGTAAGTATCTACTGGGACCTATTTATCATCCACATCCATGTTTCTTAAAAATGTATTTAAAAACATTTTTACTATTTTATAGACTATGGGTTAAAGTAATTTATACCATTTTTTTACTTTTTATAATATTTATATAATGTAATCTTTCCATTGTTTTCCAAATAAGGTCCTTTATAAACTTTTCGACAAAATTAAGGTAAGAATGTCTTTTTTTATCTTATACGGCGGGTGCGGCTATTTTCCACTGTTATAACATCGTCGAAGCTTCCCTTGCAAGATTATAAGAATATTTTTGAAATAAATGTTTTCTTTATAATTGTGTGACTCTTAAATGATTTCAAAATAGAAAGAGATATTTCTTTAAAAAAGCGTTTTGATTTCATCTATGTCAACATCCTTTGATGGATTTTAAGCTTATTTGAAGTTGATTTATTATGATACAAAACTTCCATATCATATTGAAGGTTTTGTGATATATTTGACTATGGATGTGTTTTTTTACACCATTCATGGTTTATAGATAAAGTATTGACATTTTGTATGCCAGTTTTAATATGAATGTTTATGTTATGTTTGAACATTTTCATATGAGGAATGTATTGGACTTAGTATGTGACGGGTGGAGCTCGCTATAGATCCTCGATGCATCAGTAGGTCTCATGATACAAACTAGTATCTTGGAACAAGGCCTTGAAAAAATATTATTTGTAGACTTGGAACAGGTCCTTGACTATGTGGTTATGAAAGTATGGCATTATGCATCCCATCATTATGAAAGTGGATATTGATATTGCATGTTATTATTCAACTAGTAGAATATCCATGTGAATATGTAAATGGAATTATTTGATTTTATCTTTTCCATATTAAGCTTAAGATCAATTTTAAATCGATTTTGTTTTAGTCTTGTACATTTTTTTAAAATTTTTATGATTATTTATGAACATTTTGACTTTATTATTATCATTACCGAGCATCTGAGCTCACCCCTTTCTATTTTTTATTTTTTCCAGAATGTGAAGAAGTATATTATGACTGACCTATAGGGATAGTCTATGGGATATCAGTGTTGTATATGGAAAAAATGTTGTTTTAGTTTTCTATTTTATTATGTAATGTAAACCTTATGAATTTATCTAGCATTTCCAAGGCTACTAAACTAATCGGTCATACGAGACTTGATCTTTTGTGATCATGCCAATATTATGTAATAATGCACCGACTCTGGGTAACTAGTGTCGGAGAATTACATTATAATTATATTTTATAAGTTTAATATGACCAAAAACAACCTTAGGAATAAATTATGATCCTTTAGGTCCACTTGGATTGGATTAGTACATTTATTATTATTTTATTTAAAGAAGAGTTAAAAGAGTTAAAATCTATGTTTAATAACTAAAACATTTTTAATATGGAGTTATACATAAGATAAATTAGACTATAAATATTCATTATAAATATAAAAATATTTCCTACATAATTGTATTTTATTTATAATTTTTAGACATTACATATCTAGATTTATTTATCAAAAAATAATGATGCAGTAATTACCGTATTAATGAAATATTAAAATAATTGATATTATAAATATCCAAATAAATTTAATTTGAGAATATTTATGAAGTAAACTAATTTTAGAGGTTAATAGGACATGTTAGGGTTGGTTAGATGAATTTTTTTCAAAGTAATAATTATTTTATGAATTTATAAAAAACAAAATACCCGATAGTGTCAAAATTGACATAAAAGAGTTTTTAAAAGAAATATTATATAATTAATTGATATTTTATTCCTAAAAATCTAAGGATTGGAAAAAAGACTCATATAATGATATCTGTATCATTAATGAACCACTTGGGGTTCTCTTATAAGTATATAGTATGTTTATTAACCATATAATATAAAAATACAAAGAGACATGGTAAATGTTAAACTATTTAACTAAGAGTTAAATCTAAAAGATAAAGTTAATATAGTAACCCAAACCTATCTAAAAACTATTGGTTTAGTTTTTTTCTACCCATCCCAACTTTAGACTTTAAATAATTCATTTTGGAGCCATTAGAAACCGAAAATGATTTTATTATAAAATAATATTTCTAGCTTTTCCTAAGGTGCCCCTCACCCCTCTTATAAAAGGGAACCCCCCCTTCTCTCTAATTCACACCTTCAAAGCCATTTGGATCGTCCAAACCCTACTCAAATAACCTATAAACTGTCCTACCTTCATCCTAGAGGTATTCATTTATCCATAAATCCAACCTAAGAAGCCCTTTTGATCAAATCAAAAGGAAGAACCCGAAGAAGAGGTAAATATTTCATCACCTCTTTCAGGTTCCTTTCTTCTTCCACATCCTCTTTCTTTGTTGTTTCCATTATAAAATAATAAATATAGTATCTTATATATACTGTGATGTTATTATAAATATGTTACAACCATATTCATTATTCTGTCCATCCTTTGAATGACATGTCACCATACGTGCGTACATACGATTTACCGTCTCCACGTCGTGGTGTAATTGTTATTAAATACATTATTTTTTGGATGGGTATAATAATTATGTGTAATTTATTTAAATAATAAATATAACATGATAATGACT
This sequence comes from Viscum album, assembly GCA_963277665.1. Lineage (NCBI taxonomy): Eukaryota > Viridiplantae > Streptophyta > Magnoliopsida > Santalales > Viscaceae > Viscum > Viscum album. The sequence continues at coordinate 1,809,750,867 of OY728129.1, read as the reverse complement.
TTTTATATATGATATACCATCCAATTATATATTATTTTAATATCAAAATAATGATATTGTCGCTCATGCGTACGTATGGATTACCGTCTCCACGAACACGATGAGATTCATTCCCCATTGTATCCATTCAAGACTAATTTTCATTAGATGATTAAAAATAATGTTTAAAGACTTAATATGATTATGTATATGAATAATATACATCCTATCCATAACAAAAATTACTTACATAACAACGCATATAAAGGAAAACGAATCAGTTAACACTCGAAACGACGATAATACTAAGATATTTTTAACAAAGCAATGTTAAAAGATCATATATGATATATTATTAATTTATATGATTCTTGTATAATTTAATAACAATTATTTCACCATTATACAAGAGTTTAACCTACCCTCGACCAAGGAAAAGTACAAGGTAAGGGTTAATTTCACAAGCTCTTTATTATCTGAGGTTGTTTTTATGTAAGTATCTACTGGGACCTCTTTGTCATCCACATCCATGTCTCTTAAAAATGTATTTCAAAACATTCTTACTATTTTATAGACTATGGGTTAAATTCATTTATACCCTTTTTTGAATTTTTATAAGATATTTATAAATGAATCTTTCCATCGTTTTCCAAACAAGGTCCTTTATAACCTTTTCGACAAAATTAAGGTAAGAATGTCTTTTTTTAACCTATACGGCGGGTGCATCTATTTTCCACCATTATAACATCGTCGAAGCTTCCATTAAAATCCTATAAGAATATTTTCAAAATAATTTTTTTCTTTATAATTATGTGACTCTTAAATTATTTCAAAATAGAAAGAGATATTTCTCTAAAAAAGGGTTTTGATTTCATCTATGTCAATATCCTTTGATGGATTTTAAGCTTATTTGAAGTTGATTTATTATGATACAAAACTTTTATATTGTATTGAAGGTTTTGTGATATGTTTTACTGTAGATGTTTTATTTTTACACCATTCATGGTTTATGGATAATGTATTGACATTTCGTATGTTAGTTTTAATATGAATGTTTATGTTATGTTTGAACCTTTTCATATGATTAATGCATTAGACTTAGTATGTGACGGGTAGAGCCTGCTATAGCTCCTAGATGCATCAGTATGTCTCATGAGATAAACTAGTGTCTTGGCACAAGGCCTTGAAAAAATCTTATTTGTAGCCTTGGAAAAAGGCCTTGACTATGTGGTTACAAAAGTCTAGCATTATGCATTCCATCATTATGAAAGTGAATATTGATATTGCAAGTGATTATTAAACTAGTATAATATCCATGTAAATAAGTAAATGGAATTATTTTATTTTATCTTTTCCATATTATGATAAAGTTCAAGTTTAAATGGCTTTTGTTTTAGTCTTATACATTGCCTTAAATGTTTATGATTATTTATGAAAGTTTCTACTTTATTGTTATCCTTACTAAGCATCTGAGCTCACCCCTTTCTATGTTTTATTTTTCATAGGATGTGAAGAAGTATATTATGACTGACCTATAGGGATAGTCTATGTGATCTCAGTGTTTTATATGGAAACAATGTTGTTGTATTTTTCCATTTTATGATGTAATGTAAACCTTATGAATGTATCTAGTATTTCCAAGGCTACTAAACTAATCTGTCTTTCGAGACTTGATCTTTTGTGATCATGCCAATGATATGTAATAATTCACTGACTCTAGGCTTCTAGGGTCGGGGAGTTACATCAACACACTATAATCTTGTTTCACATGTAATGAAGAGCTCAATCACTGGAACATCATCCCTCAATTTTACCATAACATGGATCACAAGGATATGAAATTTTATATGATGAATGGGTGGATTAGGATTATTACCTTGGTGTAATCGGATGCCAAATAATTTTTAACTCACTATTTTAATTTCTTACATAGAAGCATGCGGGATAATAGAAGGGGATGGCATAAGGACTAGGATTTTTCTCCTGGAGGTAATGCTATAAATTCTTGAAATATGGGGCTGAACTATATCATATTTGTACGTTTGTGGTAGTGCGGACTTCCATATTCCATTTCTACCAACAACAAGAGCTGGTGTGGAATCTCTTTAGTCGATGGTCTCTAGATACCAATACCTTCAACCGTCATCATAGGTATGTGACCATAAATTTGTGGGATATACACCAAATTGGTGGCATCCCACTGGATGGGTTTTAATATGATGAGTTTCTTCCCATGAAGAAGACCTGGGGTGATAGATAGTGGCCCCCACTCTTAGTGAATCAAATTTTGGAGGAATTGATGATAAATATGGACCGCAAACATGTCTATCACATGTATAGCCATTTCAAGGTGTGTTTTTTCATGTTCTTGAAGAATAATCTGACCATGAATATTTCATGGCGGGGAAATAAATTTCAAACAATGCCACAAAAGTGGAGCTCAATATTGTATTGCTTGATCAAGAAGGAGGACCATTTTGAGAGGTGTGGCTACAACATGGTGGATGGTTGGGAGAAAATTTACACTATATTGCATTTCATTTGATGATCATGATTGGATGACTGATTATATTCAGAGACATGTGAATGGGATTGTGCCCAGGGATGCTAGTGATGAAGAAAATCATGGTGGCTGATAATAGGGTGAACTAGGGGTACCCATTCTAACCCGAATCTATAGCCCTCTACTCCATATGAAAATGGGAGACATGAAAAGGAGAATCTAGGGCATGTTCTAGTTCCATCATGGGTGTTTCGTGGCACACATAAGAGGTTGCGAGTTTTTGAATTCCATCATCCCACCCACAATAATTCCTTGACCTTCTCTTTTAAATATTATTGGGGTATGAATAATGAAAATTAATGAGACGTGGGTGATGATAAACTTTGTGAATTATTTATAATTCAAATTTCACCCCTTCTAAACCATGTTTTAAGTATTGGTTGGAACTATTTAGGGGACTTTGGAGCAATGGAAGTACCTGTAGAGCTTCCAAGGTAGAGTCCGAGTGGCCAAGATTGAAAACCATGTCTATAGTGAACCGTATACACTATCCTAGTTCACAAGGTAGTTCAGGTGACTCTAGAAGCTAGTAGATAGATTTTACATCGGTAATCATGAGGGGAAACATCCCTTCATCATTTATCACCTATGGTGGATGCTGATGGGTTCAGAATGAAGGGGGGAGATCATGTTATTACTGAGAAATTTAAATTTTGGTTTCTAGATAGATTAATCTAAAATATAGGTGAAAACATTCCCAGATACAGTCCCACATCAACCCATAGGTTGGTCAAGAAAATGAGTGATCTATCGGGTAAACAAGGATGCAGGCGGGCTTCTCCATAAAGAGTGGGCTAGATGTCTAGAGTGGCTCAGGCTTGTGTTGTGGTGGGGGTGGTACAAGGTATTATTTTCCCTCCCACCACATGTATGAGAAGGCCGATGGAAGAGATATTATGAGCATGCAAGAAACTCTATTTTTGGGATGAGTATAGATAGGGACTCTCCTAGGAAGAATATGAGGTAGCTACCGTGACCACCTATTAATGCAATATTTTCCTCGATCTAGACATCTTGGAGGAAACTATATACATCTATTTAAATGGAGGACATGTGGAGAAAGGTGATTCAGGATGGAGTCAATATTATAGTGGTAGGGATTTCTCGGGACATGGATAAGGTGAGATTCCATGAGAGGCATGACTATATGAAGGACATGGATAATTTTTTTAATACAATGAAGGGAGTACGATCCTAATTCCACTTTAGTGTGGGTGATTTTTGGTGGCAATACAATATAGGAGGAGACACCGCCAATACATGACTCATATAAGGAGGAATTGATGGATAAGGATGAGAAGTGCTCCAATGTAGAAGAATCTCGAGGATCATCTCCCAACAAGGGGTGTCCTGTGAGAGAGGAGAAATCACTACCATTAATACTGACTTGATAGTAATTCTTGATGTAAGACTATTAAAATTTCCATCCTCCTTTAGATCGTCAATTTTTTGTTTCAAAGGCTCTAATTGAATCTTTTCATGTATAGGAGAAACTAAAAAATGGGAAAGGGGAACCTACAGGAGGGGGAGAAGGTGCACCATCAGGTACTAGAGAGTACAAATTTGGATTATTCTTGAGGATGATGTAGACAGTAGACTAGTTGTGTAGGTTAGGGTGGATACTTTGAAGCCCCATTTCCTACCAATCTTCTAGGGGGAGCACACCATATTATTCCAATGGTGGATCCCACTACAAGGGAAGTGGTGTGGCCATCATGGATCATCATTAAAATCAATATTCCTCAATTTAAGTTCAAATTTTGATTCACCTAGCCCCTTCACTCCTTTAACATAGATTTTTCATCAATGTGTTTCTTTTTTCATCATGCAGGTACTCATGAAACCCTAATTGACTAACGTTGGAATGTTAGTTACTGGATATCAGCATATCAACTAGAGTTGATGGGACTCCTATAGTGCAACACACTATATAGAATTAGGGACAAAATCTATTTCTGTTTATCCTCTGTATGTTTTCATCCTCCTATGAGCTCAACTAATCTTTGTCAATTGAATTGACTGAAATGTTTTTTTCAAGCAGTGATCGAACAATTTATTGACTAGTAAGAAGCTATGGAAAGAAAAATTGTAACCCCTAACCTAATGGATTTTATGGCCATTGATTAGATGATATTTCAAGTTTAACTGGATTTAGTCCTAAGGGAACAGTCTAACGGGGTCACGAGTGAAGCCACTAGTGGGACTAAGCTTGAGGCTAGTGGGGGCGATGCTACAGAGGAAGAGTCATATTAAAATGGCTGAACTCATTATATGGGGCTTCAATCAACCGAGAGGATCCTAGAATAGAACCATAATGTTTCTTCTACTCTTAAGGAAATACCTAAGTATGCGCCTACACCCATTAAATAAAAGGAATACTCAGGCTCTGAGGTTTTTGAGGAGAATCAAATCATCTAGTGTAGATCATGGATAATCATACCTTGCTTCATAACATATACTCTAGAACAATATCTGGTAAGTTGTAAGGGATCCCTCTACCACTGGATGTGAAACCGAGGTACTAGAGGGGTGGATTCTGGCATCATTCATACCATGGTCTATTACATCCTTACTAAGTGGTTATTAGATGAAAATAACATATGGACATTTCTTGGAATTAGTAGAAGTCTAACAGCACATGAAAACTCCAAGTGTGCTTCTAGGAAATCCAATGGCTTGAAGATAGATCATCTGAGTGTGATACCTTTATCAATACACAATAAGTGGTTATCAAGTAGTTGAAGGATGGTGAGAATAAAGAGAAGCATGTGATATTTTAGTTATCTGAGATAAATGTTGAACAAGACCAGACATAGATCAGGTCCAATAAGATTCTTCCTATAATTGAGGAAGAGGATGTAGAGCTCATGAGGCAGCAACATGTCCTTGAGGCCAAACTCCATATGCTGGTAGAGATTAATCGTTCAATTTTTGGGGCATATCTATAGGGAATATTTTTCTATGACATAAGAGAGACTTTAATTGTGGATGATCATCACAAAATTCTATATATTTCTTTTTTGAAAGAATTTGCATTCATGGAAATATGTCATTATGTTATTATCTCAATTAAATCATATTTTTGTGATAAACCACAAAAAATCCCTATGATCATGTAAGCCATGATCGGTGTGAGAAACAAGGGATTATCCTATGAAATATTATTCATATTACAATGTCAGAAAATCATCAAACAACAAGGGACTGCTGTTTTTAACTGGTCACTGAGAGTGTATGACCTAAGAGAAGTTGTAACTAGAGAACAAGGATCTCAAAAGAGTCAATTTTTTTTCCGATACGTTCTAGTGAATGAATGGGATAACACAAGGGTCGTTTAATTATAACCAAACAAAGGCTAATGTAATATGTAAATCATGATGCCCATGATTTGGAACACAAAGGGTTATCATGAAAATATAGGATAACTCTTGACCATGTTTGAAACATAGAATCAATATTGGTTAGGTGAGAATGGGGACATAAAATGAGTGTTGACCACTGACCATGTTTGAAATATAGAATCTTGAATGTCTTCCAAATTCCTTTGGGGAATTGGCCTAGGATGGTAGGTGATCCATTTTGACTAAAAACCATGCCATTATGGAGTCCCTTTAGACATAGAAGATGATGATAATCCAAATAAGTGGAACATGAAGCATATTAATAAAGTTATTAAATATTTGAATGTAATTAATTAATCATGGAACAATTCCACTATGGATTTGAGAACATTTTTTTGTGATAATTGGTCTGATAAAAGTCAATCACATATTTAGCGGAGTGTCTTCTCAGATTATGAGTGACGAATGAATGATACAAACGATCAGGTAGATGACCAACAGTAGAGGAAATGGCCTCTCAATTAATGAATTAGGATTTCTTACAGTTTTACATCATTAAAGGAGGAAGATAAACATTCATTTTAACGACATATAGTGAGGATGTTATATATGTAGTTTAACATAATACCATATGGATAAGGAATTTTATGTTTAACATCATGTGATCAGGATTCATTTCACAGTTTCATGTCATGTTATCTGGATGTAAATTTTATGGGGCTTATGCACTGGGACTCGCAACATTTCTTCCTCATGTCAAGTAAAGAGGACATACCATGTTCATTACATGGGGTAGAGTCAATGTTTTTTGTCATGTGAATGTACATATGATCTAATGGGAATGATACCCATCTAAATGAGGTAATTAAGGGATATGAGGGTATCATGATGGGAGAGAAAACACTCAAAAACATAATCATAGTTGGGTCACATAAAGTTTATGGTCATGATACACGGATCAAGACTTTCAGTTTAAGGTCATACTAATTGGAGCTATTGATAATATTTTAAGGTCATAATTCTTAGACCATTAGTTCTAATTTGAGGTCATAAATCCTTGACAAGAGGGTTGATACCTTAATAGGATGTACATGATATCAAATTAATGTCACCGAATGTGAGTGGAGGGGCCTAGGAGGCCACCTTATGCTGCACAAAAATTACCCCCAAACTATCCAAAGGTAGTTTAAAGACATGATGTTTGGACTTGGGTTCAACTCCTTGTTTAAGGTCACAGTGTTTGGACAATGAGGAAATCTAATGTGTTTTGTGTGGCATGAAAGGGTGTTAAATAGTCATTAATGGAGGAAATATAATGTTTTTATTCCATGAGAAACAGAAGGGTAGCTTGAAAATAGTTTTAAGGTTAAACTTTTTAGACCATGGATTTCAATTCAATGCCATAAACTACATACTATTTAACTAGGGAAGGAAAAGGCTTTATGATGAATCGATGGAGAGAATAGACCCAAGATAAAATATTCAACAGTAATTATATATCCTATGAGGATGGGAATAAATCCACATATATTTTTGAAACATGGAATGGTATAAGAATGATGTCGATATGGAGATTACCTCACAAGAAAGTTTATTGAATCATCTCATACTTGGATATGAGGTATCTATGATTTATAAAGGTAAATTATATAGTTTAATTTCATTTTTGGATGATGTGGTTCATCATTCATTTTCCATAAAGGACCTCCAAGTTTAACCTATGATAAAATCATCCCTTATTCAGAGGCTTCCCTAACTTGTTTAGGGTAAGATTGCAGTTTAATGTCATATGTTGAGGAAGTTCCTTCATCATATTTGGGAAATGAGGTAATCTCATCCTTCTAACGGTTCAAGATAATTGTATGGATATTATAAATAGAAAGAGGACTGAGGGAAGTTTTTTTTTGTGATTACACCATCGGTAATGGATGGTATTTTGGTGAATCAATAGTTGATCTTGGAGATAGAAAGTCTAGGTGTCACGAAATATCCCATAAATATGGGAATAAATACATAAATAGTTCTAGAGGATATAAAAAAAGTTTAAGGTTATACAGTATGGACTATGGGAAAAGGGGGGTTCAAGGACAGTTAGGTATTAAAATATTGGAAAAAAGATAAGAATGGTCTCAGGAGGCCCTGCACCATATAAAGTGATCCTGAATCTGTTTTCACATAGTTTAAGGTCATACTATATATACCATGGAACTTTTTTTAGATTCAGGTTTATTGGAATATGGGAGTCTTTTCAAGTTTTGATTTGTGGATTGTAGATGTGTTTGTTTTAGGGTTACGTGTGTGACACAAAATAGGTAATGCCCAACGTGAATTAGATAAAAGATTCCCATGTACCATAAAACTATTAAGAGACAAACAAAATATAGTTCAAGGTCATAATTCTTGGATAAAAAATGGTGTCAAAGGACTAAAGGGTTGAATAATTTACTAGTGGTCATAGGTATGACAATGACGGGCATCACTATAGATCCCATAATGATAGAAATCAATCCACCGATATTCTATGAAACTATGTGGTATAAGACTAACACAGGTAAGGTTGATCCTCTTTGGAGATGGAATTTGATGCATCCCATCGTTATTATTGGGCATCCCACATTTAGGTAAGAGGTAAGGTTTTTTGATCATACCATACATATCATATGAGGAATCCTTGTTTTTGATAGGTTAAACATCATCCCTTATTTAAGAGGAATCCCTGTTTCATATGGGGTAAGACCACCATTTAACATTGTGGGTTGAGGTTTTCCATATTTGTAGTTTAAATTCATACAACTAAGACTATAGGTGATGAAAATAGTATAAGTTCCTTACAATTGTAACTATTTTAAATAGTTTAATGTTGCATTTCTTATATCATATGAATACTATTAGTTTAGTGTCTTAATGCTCAAACCAAGATCTCTTAGTGTATATCCTTATTTTTGGAAGGAGGGGTTAGTGTATTAAGTGGATATGTGTAGTGTGGGGTCATGAAACATCCGATGTTAATAAGTTCTATAGAGACCCAACACATTCCTAGGGAGGCTTAGACATAATATAATACCATTATTCTTGGACTTTAAATCCTATTTTATGGTTATAGAGTTCTGACCATGGGGAGGGGCATCAAAAATTTATAAATGTAGCATAGTGGAGTAAAAACCCAAATGTGAATGGGTACCTAAAATAAAAATCTTAATACCACATATTCCTAATAAGAAACCCATATTGTTTAAAGTTGTGATGATTTTAATCACACTCCTAGTTTTATGTCATGGAGTTCAGACTATGAATGGCTCTTAGTTTATGGTCATGGAGTTCATAGTAATGAAGTAATTATTCCAAAACGGAAATGTGCAATGTAGCCGAATGATTAACCTGGCTTGAATGAAGGCCTAATAGGCTAAACTCCACAAAAAAATAACATGGAAGAACCATACATAGTTTGATTCATGATGTTGGGGCTTGGATTTCTAGTTTATGGTCAAAGAGTTTGAACCCTTTGGATGATCATCTCAAACGGATATATGATATGTGTTGGAATGACATCCTAACCTAATGATCTCATATGAGCCCCAAAACCACACCACACATTCAGGAGAGAACCTATATGTTGATTATGATCATTATTCTTTGACTTGAACTCATAGTTTATGGTCATAGAGTTTAGACTGTTGATCTTCTTACATGAATTAAAGCTTGATGAAATTGAAATTGGTGGGAGGTGTTATATATTCTCCACCCTAGGTAAATGATGAGTATGTTCTGTTAAAATAGACCATATGAATGATGTTGGGTCCTTCCAATATAGGATCCTTCTTCGGTGAATTTTTTCTAACCATCATCATTGTTCTAAATGTCGGTACAATGTCACCTTGGGGGAAGGAGGAGAGATGAACCATATTGTTGAACATTTTTGTTATCTTGTTCATATGCCTCTATAGATTATATAAGGTATATATCCTTCTTTAATTTAGGGTTTATAACATAGCTAGACAGACTTCTAATATTTTTTGTTGTCTACTAGTCTTTGTATGATATTCAGAGCAATGAAACTAAACATCATTGTACAGGACTACCTATATTACATACAACATGGATTTCAGAGTCCCCCTAGTTGAATACTGAGTCATCTTATGATAGGATCAGAAGGAATGTAGTAGATTTTCTAACCAATTTTTATGGTTCTATCCCATTATATTATGAAGAATGTTCGAGAGTGTCTTGTTAAATTCATCAATATATCAATTTTTCTTATGCATGATAGCAGGATGTATGGATTGAAGGGATATTTCAAAAGGAATACAATATATATAGTTCATTAGCTCAGAATTTGGTTCCATTATTGGTGATAATGGAGTGGGGGACTCCATGTTGATGGATTATATGGGAGCTCATGAATTCAATAATTAATTAGGCCACGACTTCACTAAGGGGAATGTAATATTACCTAATAGAGAAGAAATACATCATGATCATAATGAACTAGCTTTGATTGATTTTTTTCAGTGGATACATTCGTACAACATCGAGTACCAATAGTGAAATGGTTGAAAAAATACATGGTGGGGTGGTATAGCTCTGAACTTTGGTGAAAAACGTTTTCATGGATCTGACATGACCGATGTATCTTGGAAAACTCAATGCATCCATTGACCATAGTTTTTTAGATGTAGCACAACATTCAGATCTGGGGGAGAGCATCCATCCTTCAAGATGGGTACCACAAGACTAGGAATGAAATTCCTGCATAATATGGGGAATCACATATCCTTGGATGCAATTGAGGATAATTCTATCAATTCCATGCTGATAGAGTGTCTGTTGAAATCTTTGTATACTGTGGGGAACCCTTGGGTCGTGATGTAGAAGAATCAGTATCTAACCAGTTTACCTTCTATTTTTCATCATCATCTAAAATAAAAGTGGAAATTATCCTCTTCTCCACCATATGGATAAATAGGACATCTTGGTCAGGATTTGGAAGAGATTGGACTATATAGGCTAGGGCATAGGATCGATTATTCTCTAACAAAGGGACACGATTCACTTCAATATGAGAAGGAAATTGGGCCATCATCTGATGATGACTCTCCATCCAGGGAACAAGATTTGGTTTTCTAATGATATATTCCCCAATAATCAATTTTATGACTACCTCAGAGTCTCCCTTCACATGAATGTTAGGAACATCAATCACGAGGGACAAATCGAGACCACTAATAATAGCCTGATACTTATCTTTATTATTGATTCAACCTTTTGACAATAGGAATGATTATGAAATAGTAGCTTGTACTAGGGTGATGATGAGTATTCCCATTAATACATTGTTTTTTATTCAATTAATGAACCTTCAACCTTTTTATATTCAATAGGAATCATTGAATTTCATTTTCCAATATGGGATAGCTTGATCCACTGAGAGAATATACTCGCATATGAAATCGACATATTAATGTAGTTTTTCAAGGTTTGTATGAGTGGATATGAAATCATCAAATTCCTAAACCCTGAAATATTTCTTCATAATGAACCTAATGTCAAAATACTAAAGTATCAATGCTCAGTGTGCTAAACATCATGTCAACATGGGTAGATTTAGGATATACTTCAGTGGGTCCACAGGTGACCCAACTTTTATCTCATAATGATGTATAAAATGAAGAAACTTTTACAATAAAACCCTATCATGAGGTAGATCTTATTAATAGGGTATTATATGTTCTCTATTTTGAGGAAATCATGATTGAGATGGTATAAATTTTTTTTCATCCCTTGTTTTTCTTCTAGGTGACAAGGTAACTGAGGGACCATTCTTGGGTGGTCACATAGAGGACAAAAGGCTTCCTAGATATAGAACACATTAGAAATGGAGGCTGTAGTAAATACTTCATGATTTCCTCAATTGTGTTATGACACTATTCATCCCACTGGTAGATGGTTCCATTCATCATAATCCTCAAAAAGGGTTTACACTTTCTAGCCAGATTCACAATAAATTGATTTACTTAGGCCAAGTTTCCTTGAAGGTCTCGCGATTACAATGGTTTCTTAGTGGGTGAATTTATTTTATTTCTTTGATCTTATATAGGTCAATCATAATGACTCTATTTATAAGGATGATGCTGAGAAAATTTCCAATGGTAACCCCAAATGCACACTTCTTGGGGTTCATCATCAAAATCCAAGATTGAATGTAGTCTAACACTTTCTCATAGCTTTGATATGGTCCTGAACCTGGTGTTATATGACCACCAAGTCAACTACGTAACATTGCACAATATTCCCTACTATTAGTTTGAATATGTGGTTTATGGACTTTTGATAAGTGTCTTTTAAATTTCTCAGACCAGAAAGCATCACTTGATAGAAAAAGGTCCCTCGTGGTGCCCTAAATGCGGTAGACTCTGCATCCTTATGGGCAATTCAAATCTGATTGCATATGGAATATCTATATAATAATGTGAGATCATGAAACCTACTTGTATTATCAATCAACTACTCTATCATTGGAAGGGTAAAATCATCCATCAAAAAATGGAAGTTATGGTACCAGATGTTGAAACAGACTCTAAAAGCATTCTTATTTCAAACTAGGTTGATGTTGTCCAGACACTTAGTGTACATGACTTTCCTAATGAAGTTGGCACTGATAATCTTATAAACATCAATCATTAAAATATCAAAATTGGAGGGGTGTGTCTTTCTGCAAGGCTACTTGAACCCACATAAACTCACTGGGAGACCAAGATAGTGGATAGTAATGTGATTATATTCCTATGGTATCTCATTATATCTCCATGCGAATACATCATGATGATGATTTAGAATAGCTACTTCTTATCCTATGGAGGCATGGCTACACTGACCATCATTGTCAATGGATCTTCCTCAACTCCTCGGTTACCTAAATCAACTCCTTGATGGTGGTGGAGACATCCTCTTCAAATTCTGGAGGGGTGTCCTTTAGATCAACTTCATCATTTGAGGTTGGATAATCGATAGGAGGAGGCGGTTCCTATATGAAAAATGACTCAGGGGGAGTACCGGTGCTTGTTTTAGTGGACATAGAATATATACAGATGGATTCATACTCTATTAAAATCATGGAGATAGAGACTATCAAGCTTATTATATTGGGCCTTCAAATGTGGGCCGTGTAATTGAATTCATATAAATGATTCCAAGTTTCCTTCCAGCGATTCAACCCTACCCTGAGAAATAGATGGGAATGTCATGAAATTGTGTCCATGGGGATAACATATTTATACCTCGTAGAAGTGGGGGTATCTTGTATCACTTAGGCATCTCCAATGTATAAGTATGAGATAAACTAGATACATTTTCCCTTTTAAAGATGCACTGTCCGTCATTCTTGGAAATAACAAAACAACTTCCTATGATCGGTGTTGTGGCCTCCAACTGATGAATCAGGAGAATGAATTCATCATCCATGTCTATCCATGGATTGGATATGATAGTTTCTACAGTCAAATGTATTGTTTATAACATGCTTCCCTTCTCTCTTTTAATAGTCGAAATCCAGATAGTGGGATTCATAAGAGTCAAATGTGGACATGTCATCTTATATTATAACCGATTTATTGTTGACATAGTATTTTAGGCGTTGGTTATATGATGAGGGGACTGCTGCATGAAAATGGCGATAGCGACCACCCTGAAGTGTGTTGTAGGTGGTATCATATGAGAAGATCTTGTACTCATCACTTAAAATCAAATTTCCAAACTAGGAATTCCACTGAATCCTGCCAAATTGTTTCTCCTCAGTCCTATCAAAACCATGAATCTTTATATTGGAGAGATTCAGATCTCCTTTAGTCATCCCTATCTTGTTGATCATTAGGGTCTAGAAGTGGTTAATCAGAGAAACTGTTTTGACCAAGCAGTGAATGATCTCCGTAGTATTGAACATGCTAGTGATATATGTAGGGGGATGTTCCCCTACATGAGGGAGCCCTCATACTCTTCATAGAAGTATACAATGCCTAAAAATTCATCATACTCGCATACTCTATATAGTATTCCTTTGTGACATCTACTTCTACTTCAAACTATAGAGGTATCTTCAATGATTCTTCTAGGGCCTCACATATTTTTCTTAAAAAGTGGATGTCCTCAATAGAGAAGATCCATGAAAGTATTCTCTCGAGGTAATTCAACATGTAGTACCTTCAAACCAAAGGAAATATGTTTCTCATAAGGTGGATTTCCATGGAAAGAGACACAATAGGATATATAGGATAGACTATTGGGTTATAGATAGAACTAAAAATATCCTACTACTGGCCAGATGAATCTATCCGACCACTATCAGATGACATTTACTTGATGATACTTGGCTTGGGCTGGTCACAACAAATCATAGTGCGGTTTAAACTGATCAATATGATTATTTAACATTTTAGTCTATGTTTTATCTACCCAATATAGTAACAGAATTATCTATGATGGTGTATCTCAAAGAATAGGCTAGGAGAACTATGCATTTTGAGAACTACGAAAAACCTACTACCTAGTCTCGGTAGCATGAACTACTCAGATTGAGGTGTTGTACTATGAATTATTTCTGATCACATGTCCAAGACATATCCTTTTACATCATTGACCAGATGAATACTAAGTATTTGACAATAATTATTAATAATCAATAAATGTGAAGTAATCTACCAACTCAATGGAACTCATGGAGGCACACTATTTCTCATCTTTAAGGGGATCCTCCAATGCTTGGATGAACCTGGGGCCAATCCCCAACTTAGGAGGCATGAAATCATAGAGAGTACAAGATATATTCAATGAAGTTAGGGGAATATTACTTTATAAGTGTTGTTGGTGCATGATCTTTTTAGATTTTTAGAGATGTGACATAGATGAAGAACCAGTGGCTGTCGAAAGAGAATCGACCATAGGAGGCATGTGCCTAACCAGGTAAACACAAATGATACCATGGGGGTAATTTACTACTCTAAAATCCAAAAACTCATCATACATCTCTATCCCATGGATATTAACTTGTTTCAATTCACCAGATCCATCACTTTCACATTTTCACTCAACAGAGATGTGTGTTATCTGTTTCAGGACGTCATCTAACATGATCAAACCGTGATCCACTTGGTCATGGACCCAATGCATGAACACATAGAACTCTTTAATGGTATTTACATGGTTCTATGGTAAGGGTAATGGTCTAGGAAGTCAGTGTGTCTGGCTTCCTAGGGCCTCCTAAATTCTAGTAACTTCATAATCCCATTTTATTGAGCATAGATGAAATATCATGGGACATAAAAATCATTGAAAAATAGTTATTCTACCATCTTTTGGAGAATTAAACTCTAAAAGCATCGACCTGGAAAGGGGTCACAGCCTGATGAGGGGATACATCCATTCTCTCATTTAGGCAGCTGAGCATGGATATTTAATGACTAGAAGTTTTACGTAGGGATAAGAATCTCTTGGTAATGGTGTGTTGAATGAGGTTGTGCTTGAAGATGTTCCTATAGAAAAGGGTCATTCAACTCAACCTTCTAGGGGGCCTCTACCTATAATAAAGAGGCAGTTTCTACTTTGGAATACCTGCTTGCAGAAGCTAGAAGAAGCAACTAGCGTGACTATTTAACATGCTATAAGGATTCCTCAAGACATAATTCCATATCATAGATTTCATGGAACACACCTGGGAATCTCATATTGATTAGGGTAGGGACCATCTCAATCTTGACATTGCCTATGAACATCCTTAAAATCTACTCATGACTCAGCGACATATCTAGGAAGTTTGTGTAGCCTTTCCATTGGGAGGTAAAATATGATACATGCTCATCTGACCATTACTGAAACCTGAAGAGGTCAGGAATACTTATCTTTCACATGGTAGAGTTGAACTAGTAGAGAAACTTCCTATGAGTTTCTTCCCATCCAACAATGGATCCTATAGGCAGCTTGGTGTACTAGAAGAACTCAGTTCCTTCCATTGTCTGGATAAAACACCGAAGCATGGAGTCTTACAACTGCTCTATGATCCCCAACATTGTCCCACACCATGTGATAATGTGGTCTAAATTCTAGATCGGGTCACCCAACCCATTGAACAGGGCAATGTTAGGGTCCACAGACACAGATAGTGCTCGCATGTCATCCACCCATGCTGGGTACGACCTTCTGTTAGATGGGATATCTATCTTTCATGTATATAGGGTCTTGAGGTGAGTGGTGAGAGTGGCTATAAAATAATTTTGGGATGGTTCCTGGTCTTGGTGAGGATTTTTGTCCAAAAATTAATTGATAGGATCATCAACCAAGTAATTAGGTTCCGAAGCTCGTGGAGCGGCATGAACTAGGTCTCGTGGATGGTACTTAAGATGCTCAGGAGGGTTATGTGACTTAGAAATCAGTCTCTTTCTATATAACTCTACCTTTTCTATATTAGGATTTATTATATTACTGTGCTTGATTGGGGGCCTCTGAACAAGGAGGACATGATGTTTTCCCCACTGGATAAGGAATGGGATATCTTGGGGGATGTCATAAACTTAATTTTGTCTGACCATAAAGTCAGTGAGGAGATTCTTATGTTCTTCTAGATCTTATAGTAATAGTTCTATAGTGTGATCTGCCACTATTCTATGGATCAACATTTGATGTAATAGAGGGCCAAACATGATATTTACCCTTATTGAGATGCCGACCATGGGAAATTTTTCATTGGGAGGGGATCACCAAGACCACATGCCTGCCTCTACATTTAGTAAAGAAATATGTAAGAGTGTCTTCTAGGTAATTCCCCTCCCCTTATGGTGGGTTTTCCCCACTATTCTCTACATCATCATCCCCATTTCATTGATCCCTTGGATACTTGTTGAGGGCCTTGTTTATTGTAATGGTATTCAGATGGAAATCCTCATTATCAATGGGTATGTTATGTTGAAATAAGATGGGGATAAAGTGGAGAGGAACATACTATCCCCATACCCTAAAATGAAAATGAAGAGTCACATATTACATAATCTGATGAAACATTTTTTGAAACACGACACATCTTTGTTGGAGGGTTTGACACTAGTCGAATGATGCAGGGCACTAAACCACCAGGAGTTCTGCCAACATGTTATTTTGGAATAGGTTAATGAGGTCTTCAAGGTTCCCTAGGATTCCTTGTAAGGTCAAATAACAATCACATAGGCGATGAAGTGTCTCCAAGATGATCTAGAAGAAAATGCTTCCTTCCCTCAGTAATGGATTCAGGGATGTCAATGTTAAGAGTTTCAAGTTCCCTCAAAACAAATTCTAGATTATAATAAAAAAGAAAATACCATAGGCCCTCTTACATATAGAAAGGTACCTATTCTTGGTAAGACTAGTCTCCAATAAGTTTTGGTCATTATATGGGTGGTGGAATAGATATTGATATGTTTGTTGGTTGGTTGGTTGAAATAGGAGCCACTTCTTGGTTCAACTGTTTGATGCACGATGGGATGTATCTTTTATGTGGTACCAACCACATCATCACATCCCTATAAGATGGAGTATTTTCCACTACCTGTGAATATGGGTATAAATTCTCATCTTTGGGTCAATTGGGTGCTGACCATCTGGAGGATTCATTCTAGTCCAAAATAGCTCTCTTACATAATGTTTAGATGTAGAGAGGAGTAAAATTATTGGTGATGGGGGTGGATGCACTGTGAGCCCATGGAAGGGGTACAAACATTATCCACCTAAATTTACCTATAGAGGGATCTGAGGATCATATAGATATCATATTCTATGATAGGAAACATTAGTTGTTGGGATCCTTCCACAGAATCAGGTACTTTTGGTGGAAACAACAATATTGATTCATTTGAGCAATAAGAATCAGATAGGTCAACGACGTTGATGATGACATGACATTTCCCATGATTTAACCTTCAGTGTATAGTGTTCTTCCTTCTTAGATGAGATGTTTATTTACATCATGGTACTTATTTGGAATGGGGAGGACCTCTGTACTTGGGTTAAGGAACATAAGTTGTCCCCCACATTGTTTGGTGGAGAAAAGGGTAGGACCTCTGTGATGAGAATCAAGATTATGAATATGACCTAAATAATTATTATTGAAAGAGTAGGGAGGACCTCAACTTGGGTTGATTATGGTATAGGTAAGAACTATGAACTCAATTTCATCTTTTTAGATTGGCCAATAATAGCTATCGGTGGTTCTAGAAATTTAAAGGGTCAATTGGGCCTTCCTATGTGGCAGATGGAATCTAGATCCGAATCAAGAAAAATGGATCCTAGTACATCTATTTCAATGATATATAGGGAAGCATCATAGGTGGAAGGGTCCATTGTAGTCATGGATTTTTATGCCCCTTTTTGGTATTTCTCTTAAATATAGCCCCAATGTTGGCATTGGGTGGCACAGACTGAGGCTGATGGTGTAGGGGTAAAGTTCAGCTGTTCATTGGGCTATGGATCAGTTGTGGATAGAATTTAAGGGGCCTACTAGGAGCCCTCCTTGGAATCCCTTGGATAGTAGTCACAACCTAGGTGACTCAGGAATCCTCCACCTCCTCAATGTAAGGGATAAAGTCACAGGATCGCTTTAGGAGGAGAATATTGAAGTAGTATCATGTTGGAATGGGGGGTCGCTCCCCCTAGCGCAACCCTTGAGGGAGGTGGTGTATGTATGGTGTTGATGCTTAGAGGCCCTGAAGTCTATATCCCTTATGGTAATGACCCCATCCAGCATATAATAATGTACGATGGAATCGATGACCCTTATATGGATGATCTAAGAGGGTGAGACAGGGCATGGTTCCTGATAGCTAAAGTCATAGTGGAATTCATATAGTAAGTGTGATTGTACAGGAGTGTCATATCATTGATTCTCCTACCCTGGTGCTAGTACATTTTGGTTGGTTGGTTTCCTAATGTTTGTCTCCTTTAGGGTTTCTGGATTTAGATATCAGTACAAGTAAAAGGAATTTGATATATAATTTTCCCATATTGTCTAATCTACTAAAGGTGGGGAGGGATCCATGCTGAAGATGTCATAGACCGAGGATGAAAAATTATAATACCCCAATTATATAGTGAGAATCATGTTGGGACAACCATTTTAATGATGGTACCTAGTGAAATTTTTTTGAATTCAATGAAATTATATTCAAATGATTCACCAACACTACTAGTTTCTATATTTTGGATAATAGTTTCACATTAGGTTTACAATTTCTATTTCCAAAACATTTACCTAGGCCCCACCTGTGTGTCGAAAAACAATTTCCACCCTAGAAGAATTGTTTCCCCACATTATCGTATTACTATTGTGGGAATCTTTTTAATCACATTCATTGGGGATGTCTACTACATGATTGAAATGGGATGATGGGATGTTGGTTCCTCCTTCCCTAGAATCCTCCTTGAAGCTCATTTCCTAGATGTTTCCCCCTCGTAGAGTAAGTCATGTTGTTGGGATTCATTCCCTATTCCATATCTTTATGGACATCGGTTAATTACACTAATTCAGTTTGGATGGGATGAAAACTTAGGTGAGAAGAGTAGTCGTATTGGGCATCTCTATGAATGTTTGGACACATGGAACATGGGTCACCTATGAATATTCCTCATGGTAGGGAATCTCACATGAGGCATATTAGGTATAGACCGCTAGGCATACCATGTTGTTGATGAGCTAACAATGCTAGAGGTATAAATACTAGAAGGATTTTTTATCATAGGCATCCCATTTTATGAGTAGAGAAGATACGTTGTGAATCTAGGTCACAAGGTCTATGTCTTGTGGATATGGATTAGGATGTATGGTTGATACAGATCATGGAATTAGTTTAATGTCTTGTAGGGATGGGATAAAGTTGATTAGAACTCTCCATGAAGGTGGATCAAGAAGTTGTGTCCTTATAAAGGATGACCTAGATATATTAACGAAGCATTATAATTCCTTATAAAGGTATATCTAGAAGTTGTTTCCCTAAGAGGGATGATTTTACACTAAGATGTTTACCAATGGATCAGAACACACCATGGAGGCAGATTTAGGATTGTAGGTCTGAACGCCCAATGGAGGCAGATCAGAAGGGTGTGAATAAATGGATTAGAACCCCACTTGGATAAGAATCATTGATTTAGGATTATAACACCCCATTAAGGTGGATCTAGAGTTGTGGATGATAACTCTTAATGGATAAAATTCAGAGTTTTGGATTAGAATGACCTGAGGAGGTTTATCTAGGAGGTGCTTCCCTAAGAGGGAATATTTCACACATAAAATTTTACCAATGTATTTTAATGAACCTTGGGGTGTATCTAGGATATTTTTACATAAGAGTGAAGATTCCACACCTAGAAGGTTGGATCAGAACACCCCTTGAGGTGCATCCTGGATAGATGGATCTGAGAACCCCTTAAGTCAGATCTGGATGTGTGTCTCTAGGAGGGGACACTATAATTTTATCATGTATGGGATTTAAACTCATGGAGGAATCCTATATAGAATGTTTAGAGACAAGGATCAAACCCCATGTATTTCAATTCTTTATTTTAATGTCATTTGAAAGGACTGGTCCATACAATTTAGCATTATGTGGCAATGATGCTCATGTCAGAAGAGGAGTGTCAATGAGGGATGGTATGGGTATTAGTGTAGAAGATTCCCTTTGAAAGATGATTCATCTTGGTTTGAATATTTGGGGGCTTAAACATTGATTTTCCCTTCACAATATGGTTTCTCTTGGTTGGAATGGTGTCGGACTTACACATTGAGCTATCGAGAGGCTCACATTCCACATGGGTAACACACTGAGCTTACTATGTTCATCAAAGTTGGTAAGAAAATAGTTTTACATCATGTTTTGAGGTAATTTACATGAAGTTCAACATTTTACAACAAGGATGTGATGTATTTTAACATCATTCAATAAGAACATGGAACTTGGTTATTTTATGTCAGGTGGCTCGGACGTGGAGGGACTCAGTCCTCATACCTTTGGCTTATGTGACCACCGCTAATGTGCCTTTGGAAGGGGCATGAAATTTTCACTTCCATACAGGATTGGTTATTCATGGGTTCCATGTTACAATCCCTATGCTCAGAATAAATATACGACATAATAGGTCTACACTAGAGGCATAGGGGATGTTAGGTCGAGGACCTGGAAGTTGTTTCACACATGTTTGGATTGTTTTGTGATAGAGTTGGAAGAGTATGGGGAGATAGAAAAAGGGAAACATATGTAAATGGGTGGAATGGTTTTGTGCATGTCTAAATATTGCACACAATATAAGGAATTAACACATGTCTGGGAGTTTCACTCAAGACCAGGTTTTCATATAGTAATGTTCTTTGTGTACACCCAGCATGCCTTTGATGGATTCACATGAGGATCACTCTACAGCAAGCCGAGACATGTTTGGTCCCACAAGAGGTATGTCATGAAATATTATCTACCATGATTTTTCCATTTTTCCCTATGTTGTGGAATAAAAGTATATGAATTTAAGGGAGAAACATTTTTTCTTCCAGAAATCCACATTAAAGAGAGGGTGTATAATTATGGTAAAAATAGTCAGTGGTGGGAATGCAAGTCCATGAGTATAGAAAGGGATTTATTCATGACTTTTTTTTTGAAATATCTTCGGTTTAATATAACTAAACTTATTTTTCATTTTTTTGGTCCAAGATTTTGTTTAATTCATCATTCATTTCTTATGTGCACCCCTTCTTTCTTACACAGACATGCATTGGAAATACTTTTGGCCTTGGTAAAATACATGAAAAATCATGCCTCCATTAGCATGAAATTATTTTCAGTATAAAATTTGGTTCTTGTGTGAAGCTATTGAAATGTGATCTAACCATTATCATTGACTTTTAAATGATCTTTCGGGGTGTTATGTATGCTTAGTTCATCCCAAATCAGTCGTATGAGGCTTTAGAAATCTTTTTAGGGCCAATAATTAGGTCCTGAAGTTTATTGTGGTTTATTTATCTTATCTCTTGATCATATTTATATTATATTTGGAAATTAATCCCACATGTAATATTTTTATACCCTCGGAGCTAGTCATCAACCAAGAGCCTATTGGAGGCAGGACTCAAGGTTCTTTATCACTCTCCCCACAATGTGGTATATTTTATGGGAGGGGGTCATGTTAGAGTGGTATCAAATTTGATAATTGAGATATAAGATGTAGTTTTTATTTAGGAACAATGATAATTTCATGGTTTTGTATTGAATCAGTACCAATTGAAAGTTTTTCTTGAAATAGGCTAGGGAGACTGGCTAGGAAAAGGGATTTTAGGGCACCCCATGATGAAGTACACAGACTCTGAGTTTATTGAACAACCAATTGAGGTGGACCTATTTGTAGGTTAGAGTCCTATGAGAGGTAAATTAATCATAATTACTTGTGTTTTTGGTTTAAATGAGTTTTTTGGGAATGTAAAATATGAATAAAATTAATTAAAGTGAATCTTATCAAAATTACATTCTACATGTGATTTGTAAATTCTTATTTAATTTTTTTAAGTATGGAATGTGTTCATAATTGTGAGTTGATTAGGATGTTGAGTATTAACATGATAATTAAGTTGATCACTGTAGGGTTGATTCAACATCAAAAGATGAGTCTTGGTATAGTGAGTTTTCCACTTTCTAGTTGTAGGATTGGGGGAAGTGCATGGGAAGTGTTTCAGTTGAGGTGATAGTGAGATGGATGGAGGATCTCAATTTTTCTTTTATTTTGATTGGGGTCCTAATGGAGTAATAGGTCTATTTGGTTGTTATTTAGATACAAGCATAAATATTTCAGTGTTGGATGCTATATCAAGGAGAGAAGTAGGATGCAGAAGTTTCATTAGTCAATATTCCAAAGGTGGTCTAAGAAAAGTTCTTTCCACTGACTATGAAGTCAGTAAATAAGTAGTATATTTTTTCTCTTCAGTATGTGATTATTTCAATTCAAAAATTGGGAATCATGTTTGAGGACCTTTTTCATTTTCCAATATTATTTTCTTGAAGAGGATTCCCCTTTGAGATATATTTAGGAGGCACTTGATCATTCTATCTAGTATACAGTTACTACTTTTACATTTCCAAAATATATGTATGTTTAGAAGAAGGTGGAGGAAATTTAAAATGATGCACTCACAAGGAGGTTTACCATGAGAGGGAAACCATAATGGATTCTAGAGGATCAAATTTTTTAGTGAAATGTCTCATGAAGAAAGACTTTTGAGGTTTAGAATATAAGGGATACTACCTCAACAAAAACTTTTTTGGCCTTCTAGGGATGTTTGTTTCTGTGGTGTTACTAGGGGATTTATGCTACTATGTTTTGGTTGTTTGTTTCCTATATATCACCAAAAAAAGTTCACAGTGGTTCCTTGACTGCAATTTTGTAGAGGTGGATAGTTTCAATGCAATCCTTATCACTGGTTTCCAGTAATATCGTTTCAACAATAGGAGAAGAATGATTATGCTTCACTAAGGGGATATGGAGAAGGAAGAACACAACATTAGGATCTTACTCATGTTTAGGGACCTTGATCAGATCATGTTCATGGAGGTGGTGTTCAGTATAGAGGTAAATTATTTGGGAATGGTTAGTTGTATACAGTGAAGGTAACACTTCTAGGGGCCATAGATCATCAAAAGTATGCCCAATTTTTTAGTACCCTTGTTTTTTTCCTTATTTGATTTAGTAGCTTCACACTCATTTTTTCACTTAATGAATTTATTTCTCTAGTATTATATGTATATAGTTTATCATTCTATAGGTGTTGACTATGCTAGTTGGAGGGTAGAACATGTTTTGATGTGTGCCGGGGTTGTAGACTGATGATGGGGACACAAAAATATGTTGGGGATATTTTCATTCTAAAAATGCAGCCATATGATGAAATCCTTGAAAAATATTGGTTTTATTTAATAAATGATATATAGATTTATTTTATAGGATATTCATGTTCTTGGATGTGGATGGACATCAGTTGGTTTTCACAGGAATGTTGGGTTTTCAGTTTGGAGGTTATCATGTGGAGACCCTTCCTTCATTTATGGCTAGGATATCTATGGAATAAGTGGATGCTGGGATAGTGGAGGAACCCCGTTTAGTTGGTTAGTTTCAATATTTTTATCTATAGGAGTTTGTGATGATACCCCCTTGAAGATATGTTGAGTTCAGGATAGACTTACAACCCATTTCTTCTCTGATTTCAATGGATCCTTATCGGATGGGACCTTCTGAGTTGTAGGAGTTGAGGATTCAGACCGATGATCTTATTATAAAGGGTTTCATCTTTCCCGACATGTCATAGTGGGGTTTTCTAATGTTGTTTGATAATAAATAGGATTATAGTGTCCGGTTATGTATAGACTATCAGAGGTTGAATCAGGTGATGGTCAAGAAATGTTACCCGTATTCGAGGATATTCAATATTTTCAATCACCTTAGAGGGGTGATTTGGATTTATAATATCAGTCTACATTCAGTATATCACTTGTTGATGGTGAATGAGTGAAATATCCCTAAAACATTATTCATATGAAATTATGGAAACAAAGATTTTTTAGTCATGCTATTTGGTGTTATGAATGAACCATTCATGTTTATGTGGATTAAGATCACCGTGTTTCGTGTGATATTAGTCATATGCATCCTTGAATTCATCAATTATATCATGATATAATCGAGGTTAGAGGAAGAACATGTCGATCTTGTCATACCTAGCTTACATGTTCTTTAATGAAAATATATATATGGAATGTTGTCCAAGTATATTATTTGTACATGATAGGTTCATTTTACAGGGAATATAGTGTCTTATAAGTTTGGTGTATTTGAACCTTTGAATGCTAAGGCAGTTGTTCAATCGGGAGAACCCAAGAACATGGAAGAGGTTCACAATATCCTTGGTCATATGGGTTATTATCAGAGGTTTGTGTATGATTTATCTCTAGTTGTATCCCTATTGATAGTAATGACCATGAAAGACAATGAATTTGTGTGCAATGATCAATGTATGAAAGAATTCAGTCCCCTAATGGGGAAGATGGTCAATAATGAAGTTCTTCAGTTACCTCAGGAGGGTTTCATGTTTATGGTGTTGTTTAACTCTTACTATGTGGGATTGGGTTTCATATGGATTCCATAATTGGTAGTGTTATGTTATGTGTCTAGTAAATTATGTCCCCAAAAGAGTAAGTCTGAAACCCATGATTTGGAGTTGATTGTGGTGGTTTTTTTGTTGATGTTGTGGAGGAATTCTCAGATTTCAGAGAACTTTATGGTCTTCACAAATATCAATATATTGAGGTATATCATTCATCCTCATGATCTAGAATTACAGAAGAATAGGTGAATGATATTTATTTAGGATTGTGACTTCTATATATCCTACCCATTTGGAAAGGTAAATGTTGTAGTTGTTGTTTTTTTCAGGAAGTTGGGGAAGGATGTTGTTGAGGACTTTAGGGAATCTTAGAGATCAATGGATATGTTGGTAACCTTGTACATCGATTACAGGGTAGATGGTGGTAGATTATATTTTTTAGATGAAAGTGAAGTATTATTTAATGCATAAGGTGGAGGAGTCTAATTGAGGAGACTCAGAGGCTGAGGTGATACATGATCACATCAGCCATAGTGATGATCTGAATAGATGGTAGGATGATGGTTGATACGAGATGTATTTTCATGGGAGGTTTTTTCCTGGTATTTATTTGTTATGGAGTCCTTTAGGATATTAATAGATCACCATTGGAATTAAACCATAGAGTTTCCATGATGTACCATTGTTTGAAGAGGAAGTCTCAGTGGCCTTGGATGAAATGGGAGGTGCCAATGTTCGTGGTGATGTGTTTGGTTTTCCAGTAAGTGAAGGTTGAGAATTTTTTTCCTAGAAGTTTGTCTATCCTTTAGATATTAATGAGTTGGAATGGGATGACATATCGATGTATTTCATCATAGTTTTACACGGATCTCAGGGAGATTGTGATTCTATATTGGGGATTTTGGATCGCTGGATGAAATTGGGCCACTTCTTAGTGATCAATGATTCTAGAATAGTGGTCGATTTGGAAATGTATTTTGATGATGAAGTGGTGTATTTTCATTAATTTTCAAGGTCCATTGTCTTCTATTATGATTCATGTTTTACCTCTCTAGTGTATAGTGTATTGAAACATGCTTTTCGAACTCATTTATGCCTCATCACTGATTTCCAACCTTAGATATATAGTAATACATATCATACTAACTAGATTCTAGAGGATATGGTGTGTGCATGCATCCAAGACTTTTTTGGATCTTGGGTATGAAACCAAACATTGGTTGAGAATGCATAAAACAATATCTATTAGTCTTACAACAGCATGGAACCATTTGTGTCATTTTTTGTGTGGTCATTTTATTTTCTATTATGCTTGATGGGGGATGGGGAGGTAGTGGTTCTTAATCTTTATGGGGTGAAAAGAAAAAAGATAGGGTTCCTCTTGTAAACGAGTGGTTGAAGGTAGTAATGGACCGAAAAAAATCTTATGATGATCGTAGGAGGAGGCCATGGGAGATATATATTAGGAATGACTTGTTCTTGATGATTTAAACTCAACATGGGAAGTAGTGTTTTTCAGAGTAATTAAGATTTATACTAGGTTTTTTGTGCCCTTTGAGGGGTTTTACCCAGTTGTAAAGGGGCATATTGGTTGGTATTTCAACCACAACTGGAGAGGATCCACAATATATTTCATATCTCCCAATTTTTTTGGTATCTTTACACAGACACCCATGTCATTATCTATGGAGAGTTAGATATCTAGGATGATGCGGTGTTTGTGGAGAGGGCCATAAAGATCCATGATCTCCAATATAATACACTGTGTTGATGAATAGTTTCTTTGGTTATTGTGTTTTGGAGGCATGGTGGCATGGATGAGAGTACTTGGGATCATGAGAAGTAGATGATTTCCTAGTACCTAGAGTTTTTTTGAGTATTTATTATTTAGGTTTTTCTTTGTTATGTGTTTTTTGGATATTGTTTTATGACATGAAGTGTAACACCCCAAGCTTCCACGGTATGCTTCTTTTTGAATAATACAGTAGTGTGTGTTGTACGCAACTTCGAGTTCTAACACACCACAACCAATCAAACTAGTCATTATGAATAGTAATACCCACTTTTTGAAATTTTATAAATTTTATATTTCAAAATGGACTTCATTTTTGGATTCGAAATATTGAAATTAGCTTAGGGTAAAGTTTTGGTATTTTTCTGAAAACTTTCAATTTTTGATGAATAGTGAAAAACACTTAGTTATAGTTTAAAACCGAATTTTTATTTAAATAATTATTTATTTTATTAAAATTTATTTTAGGTCAAAATGGATACATATTACCTATATAATTTCAATGTAATTCATTGGATTCATTTTATAATAATTTTAGATATATACAAATTTTATTTAACATTTCACCGCCTTTACCCACCTCCTAGGAGCATTTGCAAATTTACATAAAACACGATTTCACTGCTTCTGTGAGTTGAATTTAAAAAATCCGAGAGACACGGTTGATATCAGTAAGTAATTTTTTTTCAATAAGATGAAAATAATTTTTGGTGAATAGTAAATTTTTATTATTATTTACCACGCTTTAAGTAAATAGGGTAATTAAGGGTAAAAATGATTATATTATTACCCTAACACATGTCATAATTCTATTTGATAAGTGTAATTCGACCAAAAACAAACTTAGGAATAAAATATGGTCCTTTAGGTCCATTTGTATTATATTAGGACATTTATTATTATTTTATTTAAAGAAGAGTTAAAAGAGTTAAAATCAAAGTTTAATAACTAAAACATTTTTAATATAGGGTTATACATAAGATAAATTAGACTATAAATATTAATTAGAAATCTAAAAACATTCCTCACATAATGGTATTTTATTTATAATTTTTTTACATTAAATTATTAAATTTATTTATGGCACAATGATGATGCAATAATTACCATATTAATGAAATATTAAAATAATTGATATTATAAATATCCAAATAAATTTAATTTGAGACTTTTTATGAATTTCGCTAATTTTATAGGTTAATATGACATTTTAGGGTTGGTTAGATGAATTTTTTTCGAAGTAATAATGTTGTTATAAATTTAGCAAAATCAAAATACCAAATAGTGTCAAAATTGACATAAAAGATTTTTTGAAAAATATATTATATTATTAATTGATATTCTATTCCTAAAAATCTTAGGTTTGGACAAAGGACTCATATAATTATAGGTACATAATTAATGATCAACTTGGGGTTCACTTGGAAGTATATAGTAAGCTTATTAACCATATAATATAAAAATACAAGGAGACGTGGTAAATGTCAAACTATTTAACTAAGTGTTAAATCTAAAAGATAAAGTTAATATAGTGAACCAAACCTGTCTAAAACCTATTGGTTGAGTGTTTTTAGACGAATACCCACCTTATAATTTAAATAATTCATTTTGGATCCATTAGAAACTGAAAATGATTTTATTATAAAAAAATATTTCTAGCTTTTCCTAAGGTGCCCCTCACCCCTCTTATAAAAGGGAACTTCCCATTCTCTCTAATTAACGCATTCAAATCCATTTGACATAGCCAAAACGTGACCAAATACCCTATAAAATTTCTTAACTTCATCCTAGAGGTCTTCCTTTAGTCAGAAAGCCAGCCCAAGGATCCCTTTTGATCAAATCAAAAGGAAGAACCGGAAGAAGAGGTAAATATTTCATCACCTCTTTAAAGTTCCTTTCTTCTTCCACTTACTCTTTCTTTGTTGTTTCCATTCTAAAATAATAACTCCAATATATTCTATATACTGTTATGTTATTATAAATATGGTACAACCATATTTATTATTCTACCCATTCTTTGAATGACATGTCACCATACGTGCGTACGTACATCTTACCGTCTCCACGTCGTGGTGAAATTGTTATTCAATACATTATTATTTTGATGGGTATAATAATGATGTGTAATTGATGTAACTAATAAATATAACAAGATAATAGTTCTTTATAAATTATATACCATGAAATTATATATTATTTTAATATCAAAAGAATGATATTGTCTCTCGTGTGTATGTACGGATTACCGTCTCCACGAACATGATGAGATTCATTCCCCATCGTATCCATTCAAGACTAATTTTCATTAGATGATTAAAAATAATGTTTATAGACTTAATATAATTCTGAATATGAATTAGATACATCCTATCCATAACAAACATTACTTTCGTAACAAATCATATAAAGGAAAACAAATCAGTTAACACCCGAAACGACGATAATACTAAGATATTATCAACAAAGCAATGTTAAAAGATCTTATATGATATCATATTAATGTATATGATTATTTTATAATTTAATAACAATTATTTCACCATTATATAGGAGGTTAACCTACCCTCGACCAAGGAAAAGTACAAGGTAAGGGTTAATTTCAATATCTCTTTATAATTTGAGGTTGTTTTTACGTAAGTATCTACTGGGACCTCTTTATAATCCACATCCATGTTTCTTAAAAATGTATTTCAAAACATTATTACTATTTTATAGACTATTGGTTAAAGTAATTTATACCCTTGTTTTACTTTTATAAGATGTTTATAAAGGAATATTTCCGTCGTTTTCCAAACAAGGTCCTTTATAACCTTTTCGACAAAGTTAAGGTAAGAATGTCTTTTTGTAACTTATATGGCGGGTGTGGCTATTTTCCCCCGTTACGACATCATCAAAGATTCTCTTACAATTTTATAATAATATTTTAAAAAATAAATGTTTTATTTTATAATTACATGAATTTTAAAATATTTCAAAATATAAAGAGATATTTCTCTAAAAAAGGTTTTTATTTCATCTATGTCAATATACTTTGATGGATTTTAAGCTTATTTGAAGTTGATTTATTATTATCAAAAACTTCCATATTGTATTGAAGGTTTTGTGATATGTTTGATTGTGGATGTGTTATTTTTATACCATTCTTTGTTTATGGATAAAGTATTGACATTTCGTATGCTAGTTTTAATACGAATGTTTATGTTATGTTTAAAACTTTTCATATGAGGAATGCATTGGACTTAGTATGTGACAGGTGGAGCCCGTTATAGCTCCTCGATGCATCAGTAGGTCTGATGAGAAAAACTAGTGTCTTGGTATAAGGCCTTGACAAAATCTTATATTGTAGTCTTGGCACAAGGCCTTGACTATGTGGTTATGAAAGTCTGGCATTATGAATTCCATCAATATGAAAGTGGATATTGATATTGCATGTGATTATTCAACTAGTAGAATATCCATGTGAGTAAGTAAATGGAATTGTTTTGGTTTATATTTTCCATATTATGATTAAGTTTTGGTTGAAAAGGCATTTGTTTTAGTTTTATACATTGCCTTAAATGTTTATGCTTATTTATGAAAGTTTCCTCTATATTGTTATCCTTACTGAGCATCTGAGCTCACCTATTTCTAAGTTTTATTTTTCCCAGGATGTGAAGAAGTATATTATGAATGACCTATAGGGATAGTCTCTGAGATCCAGTGTTTTCTATGGAAACAATGTTGTTGTAGTTTTCCATTTTATGATGTAATGTAAACCTTATGAATGTATCTAGTACTTCCTTGGCTACTAAACTAATCGGTCTTTTGAGATTTGATCTTTTGTGATCATGCCAATGTTATTTAATAATGCACAGACTCTGGGTAACTGAGGTTGGGGCGTTACAGTTGGTATTAGAGGAATTTTAGTACAAACCTTGGAAACAAGATTTATATAAACTCTGATTAGAGCACATTTCCCTAAGATTGACTTTGAGGATTAGTATAGAATAACTTCCTAGAATTTTGGTATTGTAGAGATTTTGTGAGTTTTCCATGAAATACATCCCTATCTGGATACGAGTAGGTAGAGGTGGCTCTAGCATAGATGTACCTATGGGTAAAACCCGAAAACAACGCTTTGATCTAGACTCGAACGAAAATTGGTGCACGACAATGGGCCTTACTGCACTCTTGGTTACGACACTCCCAAGGGATATGCTTATGATAATTGTCATTTTCTTTACAAACCATTATGAAGGGTTTGTGAGTATATACTTCCTCAATGAAAACATTTTTATGATTATGTATTATATCCATAAACAGTTCAATTTATGTTAAGTGTTTTACAAGTTTGGATTTATGTATTGCGATTCATAAAATAATCTAGTTTATGCCATTGTTTAGAAATGATGCCTAGTGGAAGGAATGGAAACTTTATAAATGCACACACTCCATGTAGGGATTTCCCTACTACTCAAGATAATTATAGTGGATCCGGTGATGAAATTGTTGCTGATTAGCTAATCACCATAT
The DNA here is from genome assembly GCA_963277665.1 of Viscum album. Classification (NCBI taxonomy): domain Eukaryota; kingdom Viridiplantae; phylum Streptophyta; class Magnoliopsida; order Santalales; family Viscaceae; genus Viscum; species Viscum album. Next base: position 1,809,719,539 of record OY728129.1, on the reverse strand, counting down.
TGGGACAACTCAATCAGGTTGTGAATAATAATCTTACCCATATGGAGCACCCTGATCCGTAGCACGGAGGATCAATGTTAGATCGCTTCATGAGTAAACAACCATCAACATTCAATGGGAGTAAAAATCCATTAGTAGCTGAGCAATGGATAAATTCCTTAGAGAAAATATCCCATGCCTTGAGGAGTAGTGAAAGGGAAAATGTTTTCATGGCAGTTTACCACCTCACTGGAGATGCTGATCAATGGTGGTAATTGATTAAAAACACAAAGGAATATGATGAAGTATCAAATATGGAATGGAGGGAGTTTAAAGAGATTTTCTTAGAAAAATACTTTCCTCGTGACCATCAATCAGATATGGGGAGACAATTTCTGAGTCTGAGGCAAAAGGAGGATGAGAATGTCTCAAAGTATGAATCTAACTTTACAAGGTTATCGAGGTATGCTGCAGATTATATATGTAACCCAAGAAGTAAGATTGATAGTTTCTTTGATGGGTTAAAACCATTTCTCTATCGAGCATTTGTCTCACAATCCTTCTCGTCATACGAAGATATTTTCTCATGTGCTATCAAAACAGAAAACAAATTCTCTAAGTCTTATAACTTTAAAGAAAATAAAGAGAAGAAGAGATCTATTGAACACTCTAGAAATGGAAATAAGGGCAAGAATTGAAAAGTTGAATATCCATCCTGATGTAAATGTGGGAATAAACACCCTGGTACTTGCCTCAAGGGAATGAGAGTCTGTTACAAGTGTGGTTAAAAAGGCCACCAAGCTCGCGATTGTAAGGGGAAGAAAGAGGATGTCGATGTTGAATTCTACAATTGTAGAGAAAGGGGACATTATAGGAATGAATGTATTAAGCGTCAAGGGAACTTACCTCAAAAAAGGCCAAGGGATCAAGGCCAAGATTATGTTATCACTACTGCTGAGTTTAAATCTCTGAAATACGTGGTGGCAGGTAATTTAATGGTTTCATAAAGTTTAGAAAATGATTTATTTGATTCTGAATCATCGCATTCTTTCAAATCTTCCCAGTTTTATAAGAAAATTAGATATTTCCAATTTGATTAAACAGGGGAGTTGTCAGAAAAAACTCATAAGGTAAGTATCATTGCAACAAAGTATTGTGAATCATTCCCCATTAGGTCATATAAATGATATTTATCTGCTGATCTCATCGTCATACATATGATTGAATTTGATATAATCCTCAGTATGGATTGGATTTCAGACCATGATGCAAAAAAATTATTGTAAGAAGAAGGAGGTTACAATTTTTTATGATGATGATAAAGAACAACTTATCTTTAGAGCAGAAACATCACCACCTAATTCTTATCTAGATCCACCCCCAGTAGCTCAATTAAATTCAATTAATTGGGAGGAAGAGAATGAAATAACCGTGGTGAGGAAAATAATGTTCAAATAGAGGATGTGCCTATTGTGCAAGAGTATGTTGATGTATTTCCAAAGGATTTACCTGGACAACCTCCAGAATGAGAAATTGAGTTTTCCATTTATTTAATTCATAGTTCAAGGCCCATATCAAAGACCCCTTATAGAATTTCCACTGTGAAGTTAGTGGAACTAAATAAAAAACTAGAGGAATTAAGTAATAAGACATTTATTCGCCCTAGTTTTTCTCTATGGGTAGCCCCTATCCTTTTTGTTAAGAAGAAAGATGAATCTATGAGGTTATGCATAAACTACAGGGAAATCAGTGCTATAAAAATATTGAACAAGTATCCCCTACCTTGAATTGATGATTTATTTGACCAACTACCTGGAGCTAAATAATTTTCAAAGATTGACCTTCGATCTAGATATCATCAGTTTTGTGTGAAGAAGGAACACATTCCAAAAATAGCCTTTCAAACCAGGTACAAGCATTACGAGTTTACAATAATGCCTTTCGGATTGAAAAATGCACCCTCTGTCTTCATGGATCTAATAAATAGAGTTTTCAAGGAATATCTTGATGACTTTGTAGTGGTATTTATTGATGATATCTTGTTATACTAAAAAAGGTATTAAGATCATGAAAATCACTTGCGTGTTGTCCTGAAGACTCTTAGAAGAAATGAATTATATGGGAAGTTTAGCAAGTGTGAATTCTGGCTTCATAAAATTTCTTTTCTTGGACATATTTTCTCTAAGGATGGAATCTCTATTGATCCTTCTAAGACCAAGGCAATCCAAGAATGGCCAGCACCAACAAGTATAACCGAGGTACACAGTTTTATTGGTTTAGCAGGTCATTATCGACGTTTCTTCCAGAATTTTTCCCAGTTGGCTAACCCATTAACAAATCTCACACGAAAAGGGGTTAAATTTGTTTGGAAAAAAGAGTGTGAAGAATGTTTTGAAGAAATAAAGAGAATATTAGTCAATGCTCCTATATTGAATCTACTATTGGGGAATGATGGGTTTGTTATTTATAGTGATGCTTCAAAGAAAGGACTTGGTTGTGTCCTTATGCAAAATGATAGGGTTATTTCCTATGCATCACTACATCTAAACATTCATGAGAAAAACTATCCTACTCAAGATCTTGACTTAGCAGCTGTAATATTTGCTTTGATGATTTGGAGACAATATCTCTATGGTGAAAAATGTGAGATATATACTAATCAAAAGAGTTTGAAGTATATTTTCTCACAGAAAGAACTTAACATGAGGCAAATGAGATGGATTGAACTACTAAAGGATTTTGATTTCACTATACACTACCAAACGGGGAAGGAAAATAAGGTGGAAGATGCTTTGAGTAGAAAGGATCATGGAGTTTTGAACAAGATGAGAGTTAAAAATGATCCTATATACATGGATCTAGTAAAGATGGATATGGGAATCACCATGGAAGGTGAAACATCAGTAATTTCTCAAATGGTTTCCAAAAAATATTTACTAGAAAAGATAAAGAGTTCTCAGACCGATGATGAAGAGTTTAGAAAGAAGATTAAAGCTGTGAATGATGGGAGATTGAGTGGATTTGTGTATGAAGATGGAATTTTGAAATTTGGGAAGATACTTTGTGTTCCTGATATACCTGATCTAAAAAGGTAATTGTTGGATGATGCTCATAGTTCCAATTTATCTATACACCCTGGTAGCATCAAGATGTATAGAGATTTGACGGAACATTTTTGGTGGGACAACATGAAGAGGGAGATTGATGATTTGGTGTCAAGATGTATGGTTTGTCAACCAGTGAAAGCTGGAAGGCAACATCCTGTAGGATTCATGCATCCTCTTCCCATACCGGAGTGGAAATGGGATAATAATACGATGGACTTTGTCATGGGACTACCAAAGACTCCAAGAAGGAATGGTGCAATATGGGTCATTGTTGATCATCTAACCAAGTCATCACATTTTCTTGCTATAAGAGAAGATTTACCACTTGAATGTATTGAAAGAATATATATTAATGAAGTTGTGAGACTTCATTGAGTACCCTATCGATTGTTTCTGATCATGATCCATGTTTTTCATCAAGATTCTGGAAAAGTCTTCAGAAATCCCTGGATACGGAACTTCGTTTGAGCACTACCTACCACCCTCAAACTGATGGATAATCAGAACAGACTATTAAAACCTTATAAGACATGTTGAGATCATGCTCACTTGACTTTCAAGGTTTTTGGATCAATATTTACCTCTGGTAGAATTTTCCTATAACAATAGCTTCCATTCAAGTATTCAGATGGCACCATATGAAGTGTTATATGGAAAGAGATATCGCACACCAACCTGTTGGGATGATGTTGGTGAAATAAAAATCATAGGCCCAGAACTTGTGGAGGAAACGGTGGAAAAGTTGAAGGTAATAAAAACCCACGTCAAAGCAGCTCAAAGTAGGAAGAAGAGCAATGCCGATAACCGAAGGATGGATTTGGAATTTCAGGTAGGAGATCGTGTTTTCTTGAAGGTATGTTTATGGAAGGGTGTTATACGTTTTGGTAAGAAGGGAAAATTGAGTCCCAGGTACATCGGACCTTTAGAAATTATAGAATGAATTGGGGATGTAGCTTACCATTTGGCAATGCCACCAAGTCTCTCCAAAGTTCACGATGTATTCCACATATTGCTGTTGAGAAAATACATGCCTGACCCAATGCATGTACTTGCCTATGAGGATTTAGAACTGGAACCCAATATTTCTTATTGCGAAGAGCCTGTCAAGGTTCTTGATACAAGAGAATAAGTCATGAGAAACCGGAAGACTCGTTTGGTAAAAGTTCTATGGAGATACAATAAGATGGAAGAGACAATGTGGGAACCCGAGGAACTTATGATGAAGAACCACCCAAGTATTTTTACGCAATAGTACTATGTAAATTTCAAGGATTAAATTATTTGAAGTAGGTGATAATGTAACACCCCAAGCTTCCATGGTACGCTTCTCTTTGAATAATACAGCAGCATGTATTGTACGCAACTTCGAGTTCTAACACACCACAACCAATCAAACTAGTCATTATGAATAGTAATACCCACTTTTTAAAATTTTATAAATTTTAACTTTCAAAATGGACTTCATTTTTGGATTCGTAATATCAAAATTATCTTAGGGTGAATTTTTGGTATTTTTCTGAAAACTTTCAATTTTTGATGAATAGTGAAAAACACTAAGTTATAGTTTAAAGCTGAATTTTTTTATAATAATTATTTATTTTATTTAAATTTATTTTATTTAAATTTATTTTAGGTGAAAATAGATACATAATACCTATATAAGTTCAATGTAACTCATTTGATTTAGTTTATAATAATTTTAGATATATAAAAATTTAATTTAACTTTTCACCGTCTTTTACCCATCTCTTAGGAGCGTTTGAAAATTTACATAAAACTTAATTTTACCGCTTCTGTGAGTTGAATTTCAAAAATCTGAGAGACAAGGTTGATATCAGTAAGAAAAATGTGGTTCAATAAGATGAAAATAAATTTTGGTGAAGAGTAACTTTTTACTTTTATTTACCCTGGTTAAAAGTAAATAGGGTAATTAAGGGTAAACATGATATTATTATTACCATAAAACATGTCCTAATTCTATTGGATAAGTGTAATTCGACCAAAAAAACCTTAGTAATAAAATATGACCCTTTAGGTCAACTTGGATTAGATTAGGACATTTATTATTATTTTATTTAAAGAAGAGTTAAAAGAGTTAAAATCAAAGTTTAATAACTAAAACATTTTTAAACTAGGGTTATAAATAAGATAAATTCGACTAAAAATATTCATTAAAATTTTAAAAATATTTCCTACATAATGGTAGTTTATTTATAATTTTTAGACATTAAATAATTAAATTTATTTAAGACACAATGATGATGCAGTAATTACCGTATTAATGAAATATTAAAATAATTGATATTATAAATATCCAAATAAATAAAATTTGAGACTTTGTAGGAATTAAACTAATTTTTAAGGTTAATATGACATGCTAGGGTTGGTTATATAAATTGTTTTCGAAGTAAAAATTCTGTTATGAATTTAGCAAAAACAAAATACCAAATAGTGTCAAAATTTACATAAAAGAGTTTTTAAAAAACATATTATATTATTAATTGATATTTTATTTCTAAAAATCTAAGGTTCTACCAAAAGACTTATCTAATGATAGGTGTATCATTAATGGATAAATTGGGATTCTCTTGGAAGTATATAGTAAGAATATTAATCATATAATATAAAAATACAAAGAGACATGGTAAACGTCAAACTATTTAACTAAGAGTTAAATCTAAAATATATAGTAAATATAGTGACCCAAACCTATCTAAAACCTATTGGTTGAGTGGTTTTCGACCCATCCCCAGATTATAATTTAAATAATTCATTTTGGTTCCATTAGAAACTGAAAATGATTTTATTATAAAAAAATATTTCTAGCTTTTCCTAAGGTGCCCCTCACCCCTCTTATAAAAGGGAACTTCCCATTCTCTCTAATTCACACAATAAAATCCATTTTTCTCATCCAAAACCTGATCAAATACCCTCTAAACTATCCTAAATTCATCCTAGAGGCCTTCCTTTAGTCAGAAAGCCAACCTAAGGATCCCTATTGATCAAATCAAAAGGATGAACCCAAAGAAGAGGTAAATATTTCATCACCTCTTTCAAGTTCCTTTCCTCTTCCACTTCCTATTTCTTTGTTGTTTCCATTCTAAAATAATAACTCCAATATATAATATATAATTTGATGTTATTATAAATATGGTACTACCATATTCATTATTTTATCCATCCTTTGAATGACATGTCACCATACGTGCATACGTACGGCTTACCGTCTCCACGTCGTGGGGAAATTGTTATTCAATACATTATTATTTGGATGGGTATAATAATGATGTGTAATTGATGTAAATAATAAATATAACATGATAATGATTCTGTATATATGATATACCATCTAATTATATATTATTTTACTATCGAAAGAATGATATTTCTGCTCGTGTGTACGTACGGATTACCGTCTCCATGAACGCGATGAGATTCATTCCCCATCATATCCATTCAAAACTAATTTTCATTATATGATTAAAAATAATGTTTAAAGACTTAATATAATTATGAATATGAATAAGATACATCCTATCCATAACAAACATTACTTACATAACAAAGCATATAAAGTAAAACGAATCAGTTAACACCCGAAACAACGATAATACTAAGATATTATTAACAAAGCAATGTTAAAAGATCATATATGATATCATATTAATGTATATGATTATTGTATAATTTAATAACAATTATTTCACCATTATAAATGTGGTTAACCTACCCTCCACCAAGGAAAAATACAAGGTAAGGTTTAATTTCACAATCTCTTTATTATTCGAGGTTGTTTTTACATAAGTATCTACTGGGACCTCTTTATCATACACATCCATGTTTCTTAAAATTGTATTTCAAAACATTCTTAATATTTTATAGACTATGGGTTAAAGTCATTTATACCCTTGTTTGACTTTTATAAGATGTTTATAAAGGAATATTTCCGTCGTTTTCCAAACAAGGTACTTTATAACCTTTTCGACAAAGTTGAGGTATGAATGTCTTTTTTTAACTTATAGGGTGGGTGCGGCTATTTTATGCCGTTATGACATAATTTAATCTTCCCTTACAAGATTATAAGAATATTTTCAAAAATAAATGTTTTCTTTCAAAATTACATGACTTTTAAATGATTTCAAAATAGAAAGAGATATTTCTCTAAAAAAGGTTTTGATTTCATCTTTTTTAATATTCTTTGATGGATTTTAAGATTATTTGAAGTTTATTTATTATGATACAAAACTTCCATATTTTATTGAAGGTTTTGTGATATGTTTGACTGTGGATGTGTTATTTTTACACCATTCATGTTTTATGGATATAGTATTGACATTTTGTATGCTATTTTTAATACGAATGTTTATATTATGTTTAAACATTTTCATATGAGGAATGCATTAGACTTAGTATGTGACGGGTGGAGCCCGCTATAGATCCTCGATGCATCGGTAGGTCTCATGAGACAAACTAGTGTCTTGGCACAAGGCCTTGACAAAATCTTATATTGTAGTCTTGGCACAAGGCCTTGAATATGTGGTTATTAATGTCTGGAATTATGAATTCCATCAATATGAAAGTGTCTATTGATATTGCATGGGATTATTCGACTAGTAGAATATCCATGTGAGTAAGTAAATGGAATTATTTTGATTTATATTTTCCATATTATAATGAATTTTAAGTTGAAAAGTCTTTTGTTTTAGTTTTATACATTTACTTAAATGTTTATTCTTATTTATGAAAGTTTCCACTATATTGTTATCCTTACTGAGCATCTGATATCACCCCTTTCTATGATTTATTTTTCTCAGGATGCAAAGAATTATATTATGACTGACCTGCAGGTATAGTCTTCAGGATCTCAGTGTTGTCTATGGAAACAATTTTGTTGTATTTTTCCATTTTATGATGTAATGTAAACCTTATGAATGTATCTAGTACTTTCAAGGCTACTAAACTAATCGGTCTTTCGAGACTTTATCTTTTGTGATCATGCCAATGATATGTAATAATGCACCGACTCTGGGATTCTGGGCTCAGGGCGTTACATGAAGTCTTTTCCTTTATTTTTGATGTATGATGGTGCTAAATTTTGGACATATTAAAAGAAAAGGACATGATTTGTAATCAAGACAGATTAAATATAATGTGAATAATCCCTTATGCGAAAGTAAGTGCCACCCCTAACTGATATCATCTTGACATATAGGATATATTTCATTGATTTATGTGTTAATGATATTATGTTTCATTAGTTGTTGTTATTATAGGTTTGGGATGTGTGGAGGTTGAGATAGTTTTTTAGTGGTTATATGTATGGATGGTTGTGGTGATGTGGTTGTATAGTGATGAGGATTTCCAAGATGTTTATGGCAATTTGGATTTTCATGTTTTTATAGTGGTAGAAATTGATATATAATGAGATCCTTGAGAGGTATCTCACAAAATAGTTTTTGGGAACCCACTTCCATCTGGGATTGGTTTTGGATTCTTGATGGTGAGAATAATTTGAGAGGTATATGATGCAACAATTAGTTCCTTCCCAGTTCATTAAATTGATGGTATTGGTTGTTGGAGATTCTAGGATGATTCCTAGAGAAAATCTTGCGGCGTTTGGCTAATAACAGAGATAAGAAGAGGAAATACATGTCGTTTAATATGTACATGGTGAGTAAAGGTGATTCAAGGCCTATGTGAGTGTATTTCATGAAATGTAATAAGTTTGGTGTGAAAATCATTCGACGATGTGTGTTTTTTAGTGGAACATAAAGAATGAAATTTACATGACGTGTAGGGGATACACAACATGTGAATTTCTTGTCCAGTACATATTTATAGTCTAAATCACTTAGGTTTATTTCTCAAACCCAAAGGTTGGAACTATCTTCTCTCCTTTAGTGTGATTCAAATTCTACTTATTTAAGTGTTCAGGAATAATTTTTATAGGATTTGATTCCAGTGTTCCCATTTTTAATTGTTGGTGATTTATACTCTTATTCCCATCCATTACCTTCTGTTATTCTTCAGAGGTTTCCTATAGTAATGCAGATTATTTTGGGTTATGTTTTTGGGAAGTGTTTTGATAATATTTGGGTGCGGTATAGGTTGATATGTGGAATCACAGGGTTCAATTGTGGGTTTCAAGCATGTCTTCTTTTCCAAGCAGTGTATAATGAGTAGGGAATATTCTTTGATGTATATAATCCCTCATTTACATTTATTGTGTATCTTGTATGATGTTATTGGTTTTTTAATCTATTGGATATTGTTGTTCTACATTAATAAAGGATAAAGAATTGGTTAATTTAAATTTAATGTGGAAAAGGGAATTATTCAAATTTTTTTAAAGATTTGATATTATTGTGATATGAAGGATTGTATGATCTTGATGCCCAACTGAAAATTTTGTCCATTGGGGGATTTTTTGCATGGATATCTATGCTAAGTCAAATTATTTGATTGTAATTGTTGGCGTAACAACCAAAAATGGAACATTGATTAACCACCCATAGTTGGATAATGAAATGCTTTCCCAAAGATTATGGATTGTGTGTAAAAACCCTAAAATAAATTTGAACATGATAAATCCACCTTTGTAAATATGTCAAATGGATTTTTAAGTTCTTTGATGTGTGATCGTGATTTTGGGGTGGCGATCTGCGGTTGCGGCATGTGGGGTTTATAGATTGATGTCCATTATTTTGGGGAAGTTATTTGGATTTAAGGATGTTCTTTTGTAGTGGAAATGTGGTTTTATGGATGTTAATTTTTGGTGGAGAGGAGGTTTTTTGGTTATGATTTTGTGGCAGTGAGTTGATTGAATGATATGGACGATGAGATACTTGGGATATATGGTTTTTTGTGTGTTTAGTTTTCAGTTAGTGATGGAATAAATAACTTGTTTAACAATGAATAAAATTGAAAAGTTTTCCATTTTGATAATGGTATGGAGATGGATAGTGAATAAATAAATTATGTGATGTATAAATAAATCTGGATTCTACTAAATAATGAAATTAATGAGTTGGATAATAGAATTGGTTGGTTCTGTGACATATGGATATGGATTTTGTGGTTTTATGTAATTATATATGAAACCAAAGTGGTGATGTAGTGAGTTTATTAGTGTTTGGTTGTGAACCCATTTTTTGGGGTTGTGTGTTTCTATACGTATATCCTTTTATATTTCATTTGATTTATAGAAGAACCCCACCCATGTTAAGAATTATGTGCGGTAAACCACATAGTCACGCGGGGGTTTTACCCCTACATCCATTTAGTATGATATATTGTTTGGTAACCTCACTTTATTTGTCTCTCTTCTGGGCATGGAAGGTGTAACACAAGCTTTGATGGTCAAATGCATGTTGGTGTATTATATGGTTTTTGTGATGGACAAACTCTTTTTTGGTGAGATTTGATAGCCCATATATTTTCGGGTGAGATGTGATATGACCATACTGGTGGGGAAGATTATGGTGGGGGTCTTTCATGGCAGGATGAGGGAATGAGGTTGATTTCCTATATGTTCAAAATATACTGCTACTCTTATTATGGAAGTGTTTTTGATGTTATGACCCAGGTTTTTTCAAGTGAGATGTGATGTGGATGGGTTTGTTGGTCAGCCATCCATGGTTTTTTTTTAATTTTATTTGATGTGAAAATTCTTGTGGGGCGGTTTGGTTTATAGAATATATTAGAGTGTCGTGATATATGACATTAGGGTGTAAGGGAAGCATACTAGTGGGAAAGTGTTCTGGGGTTCCCTTTATCCATGTGAGTCCTTTTATATTATTTTACATGGTCTGATTTATTTTGTGAGTGTGACTTGGTGTGGTTGATATAGATAAATTACTTATTTAGGTTATATTGGTTATTTTGTTTTCTAACAAGTGCATTAGATTTCTCATTTCACATTTACATGATAGTCTTTGGTTTTCCTACTAATTATATTTTGTATTCTCACACAAAATATATAAACTATTTTCAGTTTTAGGGGGGGGATACATGGACCGTGCAAGTCATTACAAGCTTAGACCATTTGATGGCTTCTATGTCACTACTTTAGATGTGATTTTGGGTATTTCATTTTTATACTTTAATCAATATCAATTTTATTCATACATTTATATTGTATTAGTTTGGTTTTTTTATAGTATTTTATGGATTTTAATGTTTATGATTCATCTTTTCTCCTGATCATAGTTATATTATAGAGGTAAATTCCTCCATAAAATAAATTTTTATACACTCGGTGCTAGTTGACCTCATTGCTAGTTTCCAACACGGGGTCTACCATCTACTAATATATTAACAAATAATTCATAGAGATACGTTTCACTTTATACTTCTATTTTTTGTGAAATTCAAATAAAAAGAATGATCATGGTGGCATGGATACAAAAACATAAGACCAACAGAGGCATGGCAAGTAATTCACAAACATGCGACAGAACAAAAATGGGAGAAAGAATAATCTTTCTTTATTGATTCTGTTTTCAATTTATTTCAATATAATATGAGTTTATATATTAATTTTATTGAAATTTTTAAGATTATATGGTAATATTTTTCAAAAATTTCAAACCAGAAAATCCATAAAGTTTATATATTAATATTATTATAGAAATGAATATCTAAAAACATATATAAATGTTTAAATGTTTTTTGTATTAAAATTAATATTTTATGATTTCAAAACTATTTATATATGATTTTATATGTTAATATAGTTTATATGCTTATAATATTATATGTTAATACTAATTATATGTTCATATATATTATATTTTAATACAGTTTGTATGTTTGTATGAAAACATATGGTTTTTTTTCTTATATGCATGTATGATAAAACAAAACCTATATGTATCATTATCAAATGTTGGTGTTATATGTAATAATATATATGTTCCAGAATCATCCCAATTTTAATGGTGTACTCATCGATTCTAAGGATGTTTCTTATAGTGAAAAATTGATCCTCTAAAATCAGATTATTTTTTGTTGGTTTATCTTTCTTAATAATTTTTCTTATTCCAAATAGTTATAATGAAATTACAATAACTAATGATAAAAAGTGATGATCTGGGGAATATGATATTCTTCAAAATAGAAAAATATTAATTGTAACATCGTTCTCATTACCTGTAGTTAACAAAACTAATATGTATTTTTTTTTGAAAAAAATACAAAAATTAATAGAACTAATATTTAATTTTTTTTCTTTATATAGATTATTAAATCATATGTGATGAAATAATTTTAACATTTGAGTGTGTTTTTTGTATTTATTAATCCAATTTGAGTGTTAATTCAACCATTATTTTATATTTAAATTATATTTACTTATTTGAGAATTTGAATATAGTTACTCTAGATTTTAACTTTGAATTCAGGGGTAGATATAAAAATATATAATCTATCTAATAAGAAATAGAAATATTTAATTATAGTTTTTTATTAGTCCTATACTTCTAAAATAATATATTTGGCATATATTATGGTTTTAGGCTATACAGTGAGTGAAATATGTTGAGAAAAAACTTATAGAAAATGATGATTTTTTTCTTGGGAACTAAACTATGAATTGAACCACAACCAACCACTTTTAAACCATCATTATTTAATTTATCTTGATTAAATTATTTATTAATAATTCATAGTTTTCAACTCTATATCATAATTAGATATTTTAAAAATCTATAATTTTTCAAAATGTTCATTGAATGAGAGCCTTACACAAGGGGTACTCCCTTTCCTCTTCCTCGATGCACTGATTTGAGGAAGGTATTCAATATTTTAAAGTCATAAGTGTCTCAATGATTATAATTTACACGATAAAATTATAAATATATAATTTATAAAACTTTAATCTCTATATTCACTTACACTCCTTCAAACCATTTGTTATCAACTCCTCAATCTAGGGGTTTTATCGTTATCTTATATTTTCAATTCTTGATGAGTTTCTTCTTAGTGTGAGAAAAAATATCTTCCTTCCACATTGAATAAATAGAGATAAATTCTATATGATGAAGATCAATACAAAATTCAATTGTCTACATAATACTCTATACTCATCTATTTAATCTACTAGATATAACAATGAAATTCTATAATATTCTTCTTTTTCTTATTTATCTTATAAAGTACCAAGTGTATCATTTTAGTTCCATTATTATTATAGTATATCATCTATGTTTATCCTATTACTGATACATATTTTAAGTTTATTACTTTTATACAAGATTAATATTAAATATTTCATTAGTTCTATGCATCTACAAGAAGTATGAAATTTTGATAGTCTCTCTTAAAAGAACCCTCATTGATCCATGAAGTTGAATATATTTCGTTCTCCTCATTGCTCCATCATAATTAAATGTGTCCCAAATTATTTTTGTGTGGAAAAATAGAAATCATTAATTTAAATTACAATATTAAAAATTTTATATGGTCTCTGGATTTGAATTCAAAATGATTCCTTTAATTTATTTAGGTTTTTTCCATGATAGAGTTGCGACATCCATAACAACCATATTATGCTCCATCGTATAAATTTCCTAAAAAATGATATTTTAACTCCTATATCATAAATCCATAATTCATTTCCAATAATGAATTTTACCAAATCATTATAAACCATGGTGTGGAACATAAATCGGCATGTTGTAATAATTATACAAGAAAAACACCCCTCTAAATTGATTCCTCTATACTTAATAACTCATTTACTCTTAAACATAAAAAAACATGACCCTAAAACGAATTTCTCTATGATGTAGTGCTCGTCTAGTTTCCTATTTTTCTGAAATTAAATAAACTATCCATAATTTTTTTATACATATGTACAAACCACTTAATCTTAAGTGAGGTCTAAATCGACATTGAAAATTCTATTTATAGGCTTCCAAAATATTATAGGTATTTTGAAATCCAAATACAACATCATCCATGGTGTGGTGCTCATAATCATACTATTTCATTTAATCTCATTGACCACCAAAATCATCATAATAACTTAAACATGGATTAAAATCCCTTTTTACATATTCATATCTTATTTATGTTCACCCTATCATTAAAATATATTAATTCATGGAAATAACTTCAAGAAACTATATTGTTAATATTACGCAGTGTCATAAATTTAGATATATTTTCCATGTTGTCTTGATTCATATTTAACCTTCATACTTTAGAAAAATTAATACTTTGATATTATTCATGTTGCATTTCACATTAATTATTCTTACGTAGCATCATAGGAATGATGAAAATAATACACAACTTACAAATAAATAGAAAACTATATATAGCTCCTTTTTATTACAGGATAATCTCACATATCCCATAAATTTATTTTTTAATATGACATAGACAAAACATTATTAGAGTCAATAAAATATTGAACACGGAGAGTTCTTTTTAATATTTTTTGTACCTATATCTCTCAAAAAAATAATTTAAGTACTCTATAAATATCTTGAAAGATACTCAAAATCCCTAATAAAATAATATATATTTAATAATCTCATAAAACATCACCAAATATAAATCAATATAAATGATCCTCCAACATTCTCTATTTGAATTTAGTCTTTCTCACACCTCTTCAAAAACCAGAATAACAATGTTATGCCTCTTTATGAATCCATGAAATATGGGATTCTTCTTATATTCATATAATATCACTCTAAATTATAATTTTATAAATTATAATATGACCCCCTTCATCAAATGTGGTTCCATTTCCACATTTCAAATCTGTTAATCATTTATAACTACATATAACCTATTTCACCATATATGACACCAATTATAGTATCCATCTAAACAATGTTCAGGTTTATATTACTCCCCACCGCATTAAGTATATATTTATTTATATCTTCTTCTATTAATAAAACTTACCATTTTATTTTCTCCTAAATCATAACCACTATTTATCCAAAAATCAAGCACCCAATTCCTTAGTTGTAATATATTTCATTAACTTATAACCATTAAAAAAAGAGAAGATATGGATAAATTATATTGTCTTTATTTCTAAAAAAGGAATTTGAAAAAATATATATAATATTGATCAATATTTTGAAATCATTCTCAAGTACTCCGTATGGATCAAATCTGAACTACCATTCTTCTCCATAAACCTAACCATTTTTTCTGAATTTTACAAGTAAGTTTTATAAAATTATATAAATGTTTGGTCCAGATTTTATAATAAATTAATAACATATTTATAGGGAAACCCAAATCAAAGTGAACTACCCAAAATTGAGGGGAAAAATATAATAAATGTTAGATCCAAAAATCATGGGATCAATAGTCATAATGATGTGACTATGAATGTAGATATTGAGTAATGACTTGGGGCCAATGATATTATTCACACTAGTAAAATTTTTAATATAACATTTTATTTTATACATCTAGTTAACAAAACTAATATTGTTTTTCATTTCTGAAAAAATAATCAATTTCACATAACTAATATTGATTTTTTTTAATCTTGTTAAATAATATTTGATGAAATACTTTTAACTATTTATTGTGTTTTGTGTATTTAAAATTATTCCTTGACCATTATATCAACATTGATTTTATATTTAAATTACATTTACTTAGTTGATAGTTTGGGTATAGTTAATATTGATTTTATCTTTTTATTCAGAGGTAGATACACACTTTGATAATCTTCCAATAGAAAATGTATTTATTTTACTATACTTTAGTGATATTCCTCTACTTATAATATAGTATAAATAGAGTATCTTATGGTTTAAGGATATATAGTAAGTGAAATATAGTTAGAAAAATCATTATATACAATTAATAAATTATTTTCATTGATTTATATGAATTTATATAAGAATTAATATTCAATACCATAAAAAATGTAAAATCTATTTTCATTTTATCTTTTTGAATATTTTGAAAAATATTTATATAGTAATAAATTAAATATTCTTTTTTAATGATTTTTGAATCTTGAATCTGATCCTATAATTATTATCTTCATGTATATGAAATCTCAATCATCTCTTCAGTAATCAAGGTAATTATTGAAATGAAATTTCTTATTTTTATGCTTTTAAAAATAATTGGTATTTTAGATTCTCTTATATAATTTTTGAATAAATATTGCACTACAGTTCAATTTTTTGATCTTCCCTATTGTACCCCCGGTTTTTTGTATGTAACCCTTGTTTATGCATTTTATGTGTTGGTTGGGTAATGTTTGGGAGTGTTTGGGAGGGGTTTTGGATGGTTTTGAGTCTTTTATAAGGGTGAAAAATTTGATCATGGATTGTGTAAAACATATAGCTCCTCCAGGAAACCATACAAAATGAGGAAGTGGGCTATGGGTTGGCGCACAGTTAGGGTGCACGATTTTGGCATGGTTTTCAAAACTGTGCGTCCACCCTTTTAAACTGTGCTTTGTGAGATAACGGGATTCCACATGGTCGGCGCACATTTTGTCTAATCATGTGGGCCAACCATGCAGAGTCCTTCTTGAGGCAGTATCATGTTCACAATTATCGCACAGTTTTCCAAATTTTGCGACTAAACTATGCACCGCTTAAGAAGGGGGTTTTAAAAAAATAGGGCTTGGTCATGATTTTCCCTAAACACCCCCTTCTTCCTCTAATGAGGCTCTAAATCAATATTAATTATTATGTGAGATTAGGGAGGCTCTCCCTCACATTTTAGAAGCTATTTGAAGGTCTTATGAGGTTCTTTCAGGGAAATTTTCCCTTGGTAAGTCTTCTATCTTTGTAGTGTTATGGGTTTTCAAAGATCTAATCTCCTCTCTCTATCTCTCCTAATTTCTTAGATATACTTCTGTAACATGTAGATATAGGGTTATTTTTTATTATAATGGTTGGATTTGGGATTTTTGATGGTAGGGGAAGGGATCCAAGGTGATGTTTTGGAAGTTTCAATCTGATTTGTTGTGCAGTTGGGCGGTGGTTCAATTTCTCCAAATCCTAAGGTAGGTGGATTCAATATTGACTCCTTTTTTCTATAAATAAAAGGCTTAATTTCAAATTAATTGGTTTTTCTTGAAATTGATTGTGAATGTGATGTGAGAAGCTTGGTTGGAACCCATTTTGTGATGATTTGTGGATTTTTAAGAAAATTGGTTATTGCTGGGATATGTGTTTTGTTGTTGGATTTTAAAATGATGATTTTATAATCAGTTTTTTGGTTGATTTATTAAAAATGGTTTGTGAAAAATACTTTCCAATAAAAATGTTTTTATATAAATGCGGTTTGGAATGGATAATGGCTTATGGGTGTTTTTAATAAATGAGTGATTTATTGAAGTGGTTTTGGAATGTTGTTGGAATTGATGATTTTCTCAATGGATTTGTTGGTTTATAAATTTTTGGGTAGTGTGGATTGGCATGTGTTTGTGGATATGAGTTTGGATATTATTGATTGGATTATTTTTTTGGTTTTGTTAAATGATATTGGCATGACTGTCGGCTTCAGTGGATAATCATGTGCTAGAAGGGATGGAAAGTGGTGGGAAGTACCACTCTAAAAAGGGATGGATTGTGGTGTGAAGTATCACTATAAAAAGGGTGGTATTGTGGTGTGAAGTTTCACTATAAAAGTGGATGGTCTTTTATGTGATGTTTCACAATCATTGTAACATTGAGCTTGGGTGTGTGTGTGTGTGTGTGGAACTTGTGAATTTGGTTGGAATATGAGTGTTGTCACGCAAGAGTAATTTGGGTATTCAAATAATAATGGAGAATATTGAAAATTATAGGTTTGGTTGATTTCCATGTATATTTGTTGATTGTGGTAAAATGTTTTTTTAAGGATGTGTATGGATTTCAGAAATTATTGCATTGATTATTGTTTCTGTATAATTATTTTATATAAATGTACTAATAGGTTATATCCTATTGTTGTGTGAAATAGAAGTCATTTGGGGAGAACCTGCTGAGTATTATTACTCACCCCCTACTTTTTAACATTGGTGATTTTGAAGATGTTGTACTCGAGGACACAGGTAAAGGTAAAGCATCTCATTTCTTTAGTGGTTAATTGTGATTCTTGGGAGGTATTTTAGAGTTGGATCATGGATCTTGGTGTGGGGCTATGGAGTGATGACATAACATTCTTAGGCCTCATTGTTTAGTCTTCACTTGTTACTCTAATTTTGGATTATTTTGGTTTTTTAAAATTGTTCCTTTGGTATTTTTGTATAGTCAAATAGTTTTGACAATAACCATGTAGTTGTTTCTGGTATTGGAAAATTTGGTTGGTTTTTTTCATTTCAAAGGTAAAATAGTCCCCGACCATTCATTAAGCCCTAGAAATTTATTTCCATCCTTTTCCACATTGGGGATGTCTTTAAAGGACAAGTATCACCTCCACCTTGACTCATTCCAATGATGAGGGGTGGGATATTACAAGTGATATCAGTTTTTTTAATCCTTGAGATACAAGTGAAATTAGTATTGTTCAGTTCATTGGCATCATTTTTTGGTCTTGGAGTTGATATCTATTCTCTTTTATTCCTTGATTTTGGATGGTATCAATGTGTAGGATTGTCGAAACATGAAATTTATAGCGCAAAATGACGTAGCTAACCCTATTATGAAGAACTTCATGTTTCTAAGGAGTTATAAGTGTTATGGAGACACTTATAGGATCATGATCTCGCTGTCCTAGGTGTAGGTAATGAGGAGATCATTTCATGAAAGGTATAAATGAATTCCTACTATGATTTCATTTTTCATTTTTCATAATGATATCTTTTGTGGTTGTGAATGTGTTTATTTATGAAAAATATGGAAATTGTTTTCAAATGTTCAATTTTGAAAAGAGAACTAATGTGGTATTTTGAAAATGGGTTGACTTTCAAAACATGGTGGATTTTTAAAAAATTATTAAACATAGTAAACTTGAAAATTTGTAAATCATGGTTTTGATAGTTTAAATGTAGTTGAATCTGAAATTGTAATCCTTCAGTTTCTAGGGAGTGACACTTATAGTGGTTTTTATGTTGATAAAAATGGAACTGGGTAAGCTTCATAGAGACCAGCCAGAGGATGCTATTGAAAATGTATTTTCACCTGATCCATGGGTGAACTAGAAGCATGTATAGATCATAGTGAAATATTTTCAAGACTTGGAAAGTGAGAATATAATGGATGAGCTAAAACATGTATATCACTCAATTCAATTTCAAAAGTAGAATCCACCAATATTTAATGGTGATTCAGAACCAGAAAGGGCAGAAGCATGGTTGAATAGGATGAATCAAATATTTTATTTCAAAGTCTGTCCATTGGAGTTAAAGGTTATGTTAGTGATGTATATGTTATAAGATTTTGCATGTCTGTGGTGTGAGTTAGTGATCTATGCTAAAGGTGGTGAAGGTATGGAAAGGGAGGATTTTGAGGAATTTTTCGACAAAAAATTCTAATCTCAAAAATGCATAATTCATATAAAAAATACTTATTTAACTCAAATATAGAGAACCTTTTGGTGATAGAATTTTCATCTAAATTCCTGAATTTAGTCAGTTTTGCACCTGAGGTGGCTTCCTGTTCAAAGTTGAAGGTGCATATCATTGAATTAGGTTTAAGGTAGGAAATACATTTGAGGATTGTAGTGCTCTATATAATGGATTATATAGAGTCGTTAAATGGAGAAAAAGTGGATGAAATGGATATCATGGGGGATAGAGGTAGGGGAAGCATGTTAGTACCCATGGTGAATGGTGGGAACTCTAACAAAAGGAGAAATAAGAAGAGGGACACTTATTTATTGGTTGGGATTATGTATTAGCATCTGATAGTAGGATCTATGAATCTTCTAATAAAGTTAAATAGTAATCTGAGATGTTTCTAGTGTGGTTATATAGGACTAATGAAGTGGGGTTGTATGAAACATCCTAGAACATGTCATAACTGCAAACATATGGGGGAATCTTCAGCATTATTATCACAATGCTCTGAGTTTTGGTGTTTGTGAAACTTCTTAGGGGTTGTAGGAATCCTATGCCTCGACGAGATGGGGGAAGTAACATACCACTCATTAGAAGATCCTAGTTAGTGGTATTTATTCTAATAATTCCATGACTCTTTAGCAGGGGAGGATTCATAAGGGTAATAAAGCACAAAGTGTGGCTAGTAAGAAAGTGTTTTGAGATGTGTTGGTTGTGTTGGATGATCAGTTGGGACCATCCATGGTGCAAGATATGATTCTTTTTAATTATATCCTTATGAAACCATTGTTTGATATGGGTGTATCACATTCATTCATTTCTTCTCATATCATTGATTTGTTGGGTTTGGATGTGGAAATGATGCTTTAGTTTTTAAAACATCAAACTTATTTGGGTTAAAGAGTGTGTTGGCCCATTTTGTGTAGTGAATGATGTATATCTATTGATTTGGTTGAGTTCCAATGGGACTTCTCAGTGTATGAGATGTATTTTTATGATATAATCCTTGGTATGGATTGATTGACGATGTTTATGGTCCACATTGACTATTATGCACAAACGGTTAGTTTCACAACTGATGATGGAATAGAGAATCTCTTTAGAAGAGAGTATAATTTAAAGGTTGGAGAAATGGGATTTTTAGAACTATAGGTTGGGAAGATCTCATATTAGTTGGCGAAATTGTCTTTATTATCGACTGAAGAGATTGGGAGAAGCAGTTTTCTAGTAGTTTTTGGTCAGTTTTTGGATGTTTTTTCCAAAGATTTCTTAATGTTACCGCCCATAAGAGATGGGTGGTTTATGATTGATCTCATTTTGTTGACCCATCATATATCCCTTACATCTTACTAGATGTAACCAATATAATCTAGGGAATTGAGAGTGTATTTATAGGAGCTATAAAAAAAGTGTTCATCTAGCCTAGTATGTCTCCATGGTCAGTACTGGTGTTTTTTGTCAAAAAGGTGAATGTAACTATAAGGATGTGTGTTGATTATCATATGATTTACCTTGTTATGATAAAGAACTGATATCCAATACCATGAATTAATGATCTAGTCAATCAATTGAGGAGAGATAAGTGGTTTTCCAAGATTTAAATGTGATTATGATATCATAAATTGTGGGAGTGGAAGGAGGAAATCCCGAAAGTAACATTCCGAATTTGATACGGCCAATATGAATATGTGTTTATGCCCTTCAGTCTAAAAAATTCATCCATGGTCTTTATAGAAGTGATGAATTGGATATTTAAAATGTATATGGATTATTTTTTGGTGGTTTTTGTTGATGATATATTGGTATATTCCAAGACAAGCGATGAACATGAGAAACACTTGAAGACAATGTTGGGGATCGTGAGAGAACATCAGTTGTATATTGAACTACCGAAGTATGATTTTCGGATACAAGAGGTACATTTCCTTGGCCATGTTATTTCTAGAAGAGGTGTTTCACTGGATCCAAAGAATATAGAGGTTGTTATATCTTGACAACTTCCAAAAAGTTTCATTGATATAAAAAGATTCCTTGGTCTAGATAGGTATTTCCAATGTTTTTCTTATGAATGCAGATTCTCATTGATCTAACATTTTCCTTAAAAAAGAACTTATGCACCCTATGTTGACACACTTTCCAAAATGTATCCCATTTCAGGATTCTCTTGGAGTTTCTTCTTCAATTCATTCCAATCAATCATGAAAATTCTCTATGGTGTGTTTGAAATAGGTGTATCACTAGGTAAGAGTTTTATAGAAAACCCAACATTATTACTCAAAATATGACTAGTAAAATAATTCATAAAGAAATAATAAATTTCATGAACAATAGTAATTTCATCATTGTTAAGTTCCTCCCCAACCAAGTGATATAAATATAACTTCTGAATAGAAATCAAGACCCAAACAATAGATGTATTTTTTATTTTATGTTTATGTTTATCCTTACACCAATTGACAGTTTATGATCTATTTTAAATTAAAAATTTGATGTTCCTTCCATAGAAATTTATTTAGTAATTATATAAATATATACAATCCATTTCCAAATTAAAATAAAAATAAACTAGAGAAAATATAATGACATTTATAGGAAGCTTCTTCCCAAAAACATTAATTCTAAAAGAATCAATGAATTGATATTTTATCATAGTACCATTAAGATTTTTCTATATTTATTAAATTTATAATCATTGAAACTATTATGTAAAACCCATATAAAATTATTTTGATATAAAAGAGTGTCTGGAACCATAGTCAAACAAGAAATAAATAATTATAGAGTTGATGATAAGTGTACCATTCACCACTTCATTATCAAACCACAAATAAAAATATTGATCACATGAAATTTTATTTTGTCTTTTGGATGAATTAGTTACTGAGGTCAGTTATATTCATTAATCATCATATTCCATAATGGTTAACATAATTCAAATAGTCATTGCATTTCAAACATTACAGTGTCAATGGTTCATTCTATGGATATTTATCTCTATTTTCATCATTATCTATCTTAATCAAATCACTTCAGCAATAGATTTCCCAATTAATATATCTTAACACATAAATCAATTATTGACCCCCTTAAAAAAATCCATCCTATTTCTTTCCCACTTTTTATGTAAATTAAGTCTCATATTCTACCTTCAGTTGTTTTTATAGTTAATATTTCCATTTAAATCCATATTTATTTTATTTTAAAAATCATGAGATTTATGGGTGATTCTAATCCATATATATACCCAAATATATCATCAAATTATTTCTTCATAGGTTCTAAAGTCTCTTATGGACAACCCCCATCAAATACATGGATTTAACCAATAGATTATTCAATCAATTTTACTTTTAGGTTGGATGATAATACCATAAGTGTACCTCACTTGTCTTAAAAAATTATTATCATATGTGTCAATATATTCATCATACATCAGTTTCATAACAAGGAATTTCATATCCATTTTAATTAGAATTATAAATAGAGATTACTATTTTAAAAACAACATATTAAACTCAACACAATTCATAGGGTTATTTCTTTTCCAATTTAATCATGTTCTTGATAGGATTCCACAATTAATATTCTTTATTTCCAAATGATAAAAAAACATTTTCATTATCTAAAAACGTGATCAAAAAATATCTTCTTTTTTGTATTTATATATTATATAGTTATTAGTGGACCAAAAGAACCAAAACAATATGTTGGATATTTCCTTATGAGGGAATCAATATAAAATTGTTCCCTAAATTTTTTGTTTGAATTCTCAACATGATTCCTAGATTAAAAATATTTATAATTATAAAAAGTATATGTTTCATTCCATATCCTATAACATTTTGTTTCTCAGGAGGAATTTTATTTCATTATTTATCACATTCGTCATTATCCAACATCATTAGTTTTCTGAAAATTGTCAAAATCCAAAAATAATAGTGTTAGAATAAAAAATCATAGGGAGTAACCATATAATATTCAAAATTAATTTACAATAAGTTTAAACCATGACGCTATATTTTCAATCTATGTCACATGAGTTTCATCCTTATTCATCCTCATTCATCATCTATTAAAATCCATCATAATTTTTTAAAAATAAAATGTTAATTAACCCAAGCATTTACTCTGGGAGTGTTAGGCCTACTATGTAATCTTAAGAACACTCATCCTTCATAGTTGATGATTGATCTGATAACCCATAAACCCCATTTTTTATTTTTTATCACTAAGATCATCTACACCACATGTATTTCCACTTCCCATAATCATAACATGGATGCATTTTCTAGAAAAACCACACTAATTTCTTTAACCTAACATATGATGTTATCCTATACATAGTCTTATCCTATGGGTTTAGAATATTAATTCATCATCCTATTTCCAAAAAATAACTACACTTGTCTCTAAAACAAACTTGAGTGACCCAATTATTTCATATATAAACATTATATCTTTTAATATATATATATATATATATATATATTCTATACATATCATTTTGATCAGTTGAAAAATCATGAATGTTTAATGTTATTATAAACATATATATACAATAAAAATTTACAAAAAAATCAAAATTATCTCCCACATTATTGTTCAAATTTTTCTTAGTCTATTTGTGTTCATTAAGTTATTATTAAATGAATCTCATGATGGTAATATGTATTGGAAAAAATTAATATCTTGGACATCTATAAGATAACCCTATTATATTATCAAAGATGAGTTCTATCAAAGGAAGTATAAATGTAAAATTATCATATTTTAGATAAATTATGTTTATGTGTGGTGGTTGATGAACTTATATATATGTTTAATGTACAAAAACTAGTGGGTGGAACAATTTATACACAAATAATGATATATTAATACCAATATAAGAGAAAAATAAAAGTAATAAAATGACAATGTGGACACATTAGAATCTTTGGGGAACAATCAAGCATTCAGTTCATATACCAAATGATATAAATTTCTTTTAGAAATATGATTTTGAATGTGAAATAAAATTATAACAAGTATATATGAGTGCAGATGAAAAAAATAGAAAACATTCCACCTAAAGAGTTTTAATTTCATGAGAGGCTTTCAACAAATCATAAATGAATCTCATAAAAACTATATAGAAGGTGTAATAGGGATGAAATATCTTTATATGTATTTTTTCATAACATTAGCTCAAAATTAAATAGGAAAAAATAATTACAAATAACCAAGTGAAGATTTTTCTTTGATGGCTGGTGCGAAAGTGAAAATTCCACACAAATTTGTCAGAAAAGAATGTGAATATAAAATGACACCTGAAAAATTAAAATAAATTCAAAAACGTTAGAAGGAAGTTTTTATCCTCACATAGAGGAGAAATGAATGGATATCCATGGTTGAGTAACAATTCCCATCATTATTTCTCTAATTAAATTGTAAAAGGATATCCAACTCATTCCCATTTACATTGTTTTTATTACTTACAAGTAATTGAAGATTATTGAAATATTTGATGAATGGACAGATGAAGACATTATATTTATTTATCTAGAATCTAGAATATTCATTCCATGATTTATGGAAGTCATAATCAAGGTTTTTTCTATCTATAAATATCCTAAATACTTTTTCACAAAACATTGTAGATCAAACTTGATGAGGATGTTCAAGTTATTAGAAATGATCAACAAGCTTGAACTCAACATCCTAGATGAGGTCACTGAAATTTTAACTGACAATACTAGCTATATAAAATATAAATTATTGAAAATGATCTATCTTGATGAAGTGAATCTTGTGGTTATTCTATAAGGGGGAGTATCGAAAGAAGATTACATGGACTTATATATCATCCAAATATGACACCTTAGTATGTTACTCTTTTAAAAATTCATTGATAAGGTATGTGTGCTTACTCTCTTAACCATATTAAAAAAACTAAAATAATATATGAAAATGAGTGGAATAATATGAATAAATCAATGAAATTGAAAAATAGCGAATTATTGAAAATTCTCCACTAATATTTTTCATAAATATTTAATTGTTATTATAATTGAATTTATTTTATTGGGGTATTGATATGAGTATATAAATTTTTGGTTGAATTTATATTTTGATGATTTTGTTTACAAGTGGTATCAGAACATTTATACGTTCTCTTTATAAATTGGTATCAACCAAATACTTTCAACCTCGAAATATTGTAATTGTCTATGAGGAAGAAATAAATTTTTTCTATATTTGTTGGTATCATAGACTGAATTGATAATGGTCATCATGATGCATTTATTAGAGGCTCTTGTATTATACCTCATGTTATTTAATGTAGAAATTGAGTAAAATATTTTATACCACATTTTAGAAAACATTATTCATTCCATCATCTCTCATGCATATTTATCTATTATCAATAAGGGTGAGAAAATTAAATTAGTTAAAAGTAATATAATAAATGAATAAGAACATATTTAAAACTCATTTTCCATATTAGTAAAAAAATATTAAATGTGAGATATTGATGATCCTACATTTTTATATGTTCTAATTATTTTCAATATGTTTCTATGTGATAAATCACTTGATGTCAATATGTACTAGAAAATATGAATATCATTGAAGTCAACCAGAGGTCCCACAAATGTTTTCAAATATGACTTCCATATATGGAAGTTAAATGATTACATGATTGTATTTTTGATGAAGTAGATTTATGTATGATAATTTATGAACTAGTCAACAAATTTAAATATCATTTTATAATAGGAGGAATATTTTCATCAGTAATGAAGATGATTTAAGACTTGTAAAAGTGAAAAATAATTGGTCCCAAATGGTAGAGATCACTCTTGAGAATCCATAAGAGAATAAAAAGAATACAATAACTATTCAAAATTATATAATTGAATTTTAGATATATTATTTTTAAAGATAATGAAAAATTGATGAAGTATAAAATAATGTATATGGTAAATGGAAGAAAAATATTCTAGATGAAGAAGATTCATTTCATGAGAGTTTTTCAAAATATTATATCCAAATAATCATGGAAGTATTTTGTGGAATGTGAAAAATGAAAAAAAATATCACTAATGACTATTTATTCACTACACCATCTTAAGAATAAATATGAACAATGAATCAAAATTCACATAATGATGAATGTTCCATGATAGACTCTATGAAAATGAAAACCAAAAAAATGTTTTCCTCAACTAATATAATGATACAATGATACCCAAAACATCAATTAATTTTATAAATATATTAATGAAGATATCACCTTCACAAAGATGATAAAATAAAGTAGTTTCATGGTATAAAAATATTCCCTTCCTTGTTCTATAATTTAAAGGAAAAAATGATCCCCATTATCCGCATATACATTTGGTTTTTTATTACATATAAGGAATTGAAGGGGAAGAATACATTCATTGGGAGAAATGATAATGAAATTATATTTCTATATTTATAAGATGGAATATTCATTCTAATATATATGGAATCCAACACATTGGTTTGATCAATATGTTGATATTTTTGATGTCTTATTGATTCCAAAGATTAAATATAATCCTTGATAAATATGTTAAAGTTGTCATAATAGATCAAAAAACTTGAAGTCGTCATCAAGGATGAGATCACAATAATTAGTACTTAAAATAATTGTTATTGATAAGACCAAAAAAGGAAATGAACCATATTAATGATATAAAGATTAAAGTAATCATTTTAGGGGAAGTTTCCAAAGAAGTATCTCAAGAATTATATTTAATCCAAATCTATTATTTCTAGAAGTTAATTATTTACAATGTAATTGAAAATATATGTGTGTTTATACACTCTCATAACTATTTTAAAAAATAAAATATGATTGGAATATAAAGAGGTTAATCTTAATAAATCAACGACATTAAAGACTATAGAATTGTTAAAGTTGTTCAAGGTTTGATTACATGAATATTACTTATATTTTATAATTAAATGTTTCTAATATATGTGTTGAAATGAGTGTTGGAATTTAAAGTTGATTTGTACTTGATGTTTTTTCATTAAATTTGTATCAAAAAATTTACACTTGTATTTCTTTAATACGAATCAGATGGATAGGTCAAAACTCTAAATTCGGCATCATTTTATAATGGCTATGTTTAAATATTAATATTAACAATTTATCACGTTTTGATAAAAATATCTATTGTGTTTAATGAAGGATATTGAAGAAATTAATTTTTTTAAAAGAAATATTTCACAATAAATGGGTTGTTACACTTCATGTATGGTATAGAAGTTCAGGTGGAGCAATTTTCTATCAAATGGACCAAAATCACATTTAGGAGTAGTGAGATGGGTTCTACATTACTACTATAGTTTATTGCTATATTAATTTTCTGGTAACCACATACAAAATGGTTTGAACCCTCAACCTAATAGGCTATATACTTGGGCCTATACCACTAACATATAGGCTCTTTATATTTTTTGAATATATTTTTATTTTAATAAATTTCTTCAAAAAAATAATTCAAATACTTTCAAATTGAATTTTCATAAAAAAGATTGATTCATTTGCTAAAAAAACATTTATCCAGTACTTTATTTTTATCCCCTACTCGTAATAGAGAAGCCCAAGAAAAATGTTTTTATATCTACATCTTCATAAATTCATTGTTTACATTCTTATTTCTGATGTTTCATATTCTTCCAAACACCTAAGAGTGCATATTTGGTGTCTTATATTAATGCCACATTTCATAAGATATATTTCCTTATTCTCGACATAACAATGTGGATATATATGTTTAAAAATCCACTTGAACTAGCACTTTTCCACACAAAAATAAATATTATAGTCTTTATAGTTTGTAAATTTTCCATTGGTCAACTATTCAATTTTCCCTTTTGATGAACCCATTTTTATACACTATTCTTGTTAATTATACATCATGTTTTATTTCATACTTCCCAAGATATCTATTCTCCTCAATTGATGTGTGTTCCATGACATTTCATTTAATACCATTATAAATGTTCCTCTAATTTAATTTTTATCATTCCTCTTGAATTTTTTGACACACCCTACCACCTATTTATTAGTTTTCATAAAACTAATG
The DNA here is from genome assembly GCA_963277665.1 of Viscum album. Classification (NCBI taxonomy): domain Eukaryota; kingdom Viridiplantae; phylum Streptophyta; class Magnoliopsida; order Santalales; family Viscaceae; genus Viscum; species Viscum album. The sequence continues at coordinate 1,809,690,866 of OY728129.1, read as the reverse complement.
TGAACCATCCTATATTAATAATAAAAAAATAAAGATAAATCATATTTTCTTTCAAATTCAATGATGTTACATAAGAATAAAAATATCGATATTTATTATTTCATGTAAATTTGATTCCCTCACACAGTTTTATTAACATACATTTCTTACAGTATTCCTTCTCACAAATTCAATAAAAGCCATCTCTTAATCATGAATGAAAATTTTAATGTATATTTCAGAATTGTACTTTTGAAAATAGTTATTTTTATTAATGTATATATATGAACCTCTATTATTGAAATTTAATTTTATATACCATCATGGGGAGACACAAGTTTATCCTTCTTTCCACATGATATAGATTAATTTTCATTATATGATACTTTATAAAAAAATTACCCATTGGGACTTCTATTAGAAAACCCTGGTTATTTAATTCGACCTCCAATCTGATGTAATAATGATTACTAAAAGTAAATAGATTATTTGAAAGTAAACCTATAATGAAAACCCAATTATTTTTTCAATACATTCCAATAATGTTATATTTTCCATGTAAATTTAATCTTCATTGAACCATCATTTAAAAAATAAACAATTCTATCAAAAATTCCTACTACATTCCTAAAAATATTTATGTTATCAAATATACAGGTTGAGAAATAACAATAATATAACCTTGTGATTCTATTTTAAAATTATTGAATAGAAAATTATTTGAGAATTTAATTTTACATATTCTCGGTTTCCATATAGAAAATTCCAAATTGAGTTAATAAATAAGTATTTGTATCTATGTTTTCATCGACACATGAATCATAGTTAAACACTTTTGTTTTCCAATGGAAAAATTTATTTCAGAAAAAGAATTTATGTTCATTAATCTAGATTTCGTACTTCTAATCCTCTCATTAGAATTATTTTTAATCCATTGTTTTATATAATTCAAAACAATAAAAGAAAATCTTGGGAAATAAAATGAGTACCCAAAAATAGAGTTTCTTCTATGATGATTAAGATATGTTATCATTTTTGTCTATTGAAATTTTGGTACTACCCTATCATGTTTCTTTTACTCATCTTGTAATAGTTGATAATATGGCTTATTTTACTATATAACTAATATATCATTATGTGGTATTGTTATATCACCATCACAATACTCGTTCTTGTATTCTATGTAGAATGTTAATTTTAGATAAGATATTGATGGTTGAGTGTGAGAAAAATTATTTTGGTTCCGTTAATCATTTTTTTTCAAAACTATTTTTTGGATATTTATTCTTTAATTCCATTCAAAATATTACTGATGTAATTATGTCCAAGTAAATTAAACACTTTATTGATATTACTTATTATCAACCATCCTTTAAATTTATTTATTTTTATTTAATCATTGTAAAATAACAACTCTTCTTTAAATAAAGTTAATTTAATTTCAAATTCAAAGTCTCTTCTTAGAGTGAACATATATTTTCCATGACATTCAATATTCATTAAATTATAATTTATATAATCATTTCGGTTGTTTATCACCGTAAATTTTCCTATTATTTTCACATTGCAGTACCCAAATTCTAGAGGTGATTCATGAGTATGATCTTTTTTGAGATATAACAAGCATAATAAGAAAATTGTTTACATCAATTATATATTACTAATAGAAAATAAGAAAATAAACACCCAATACTAGGAACATGATTTTTGTGGTATCTCAATATTAAATATATAAATTTCTTATAAAACTATTTTTATTTAATATATTGAAAAAAACTCTCAATGAAATATTTCATTCGAAATATAATGAAAAAAATAATATCATGGGGAAATGGGAATCATAAGGGGTGAGAAAAAATGATCAGTAAAAGAAAAACTTATCAATGTATCGTAATGTGTTACATCATGATCTTGTGAGAACATGATTCAATGAGAATACATTACCATTGAGAAATATATAATTAAAAAAACCTTAATTTAAAATAGTTATCTATAATAAATGAAAATAAAATATATAACCTCAATGTATCATATATATATAATTTCATAATAATTCTTAGAACATGAAATCAATAATGAACCATATATAATATCACCTTCATGTGACATAATGTGGGAATGTGTAATAAATATAAGCATAGAAATAATATAATGGTGTATTAATCAAAAGTACCAACATATCATAGTTTAGTGGATCATGCATCCCTACAAATATCCCTTCGTATAATTGATCATGATTCACTACCTGTATCTCTTAATAAAGTAGATCAAACCTCGCTACTATCATTACATAGTAATATCATGAGATATAAATAATTACAAATGTATTAGAGGGAAATAAAGGACCCCTACTATCAAACATTGACAAAAAAGGATTTATTCCCCATGAAACAACTCATAAATCATATTCTATCAAAATTAATGTAATGAAATGGGTATCATAACATTTTCAAAAGGTATCACAAAAATTAAATCAAGAGTATGATTAATCGATATAGAAAACCCAATATCCCAACATAATAAGATCATAAACTAAAAAAGAGAGTGATCATGAACATTAATCCCTACTAGATATATCATTTGGGGATAACCTAGAAAATTGAATTTAAATTGTAAAAAATGAATTCATAAAACAAATTTATTTTTTCATAATAAAATAAAGTCACAAGTCACATTCAAAAATAACTTGAAAGAAGGGAAATGTTTTTAAAAATAATTTTTTATATAGATCCATCTATAATTTTAAATGAAAATTCATATGTATTTAATTGTTTAGTAGAAGAGAAAATATAGTGTATGAATGTGGAAAGAAATTCATTTCAATCATTTAATATAATTTTAATAAAATAAAAAAATTGATTAAAGATGATTTTTTTCTTTTATAATATGAAAAAGGGTTTTATGAATATTGTAGAATATAATATATATTTTTATTCAAAAATATGAAGGTAAAACCTCTTTGTTAAGAATAATAAAGGCGTGGAGGAGAAATAATGCTCTGAAAGGATGAAACCAATTCTTAATAACATCATATTTTTATGGAGTGACACATTAATAAAAAAGAAAATTTTTATTTTAAATTGTAAAATACCCATGGAGAAATATATAATTTCATATAAAATTGACAAAGGATGGAATCTATGAATTTAATAAGGTCATTGATTTAGATTAATGCCTCTGAGCTAATGAAAATAAAAAAAATCGATGAAACACATAAGGATTTTTAATAACTTCCTCAAAATAATATTAACCTGGGATCATGAAAAGGCTTGTAAATACCATGAAATAATATTCAATTATATTAAATTAATCAAACATGGGTATTATATAATCTAAATAATTTAAAATATTTTATAAAACATTAAACACATCCCAATGAAAGTAAATTGGAATAGATTACCCTTGAGAATTATTATTGGTCGTACATGCTGTAACCTTATGTATAGTAGTCATAGAATCTTTAAACATAATATAAATAACCTTATTTATATTCATTAATGTTTATATTAATATCTTATAATCATTCATTACATTTTTATTACTTATTTTTAGTTACTATTGACAATTAGTTATTACTATTTGTACCTATTCCTTGCTATTTCAGTATAATAGCTTCAGTTATCATTATATTTCCATTAATTAATCATATATGAAATATAAAATTTATTGTAATATATTTTCTATAACATTTTATTATGTTTCGATCACATTCCATAATATTTTTGGTACTATTCTTCAAGTTTTTTGTTCAAAACTCACTCATTTCATTGATTTTAACCAAACTAAAGGTGATATTTTTAGAATTATTTAAATGTTAATATTTTCATTATATAAAAAAAATATAAAATAATTTACACTTTAATACAATATATTATTATTTATACATTTCTAATTTCTTTCATGAAAATCATTTATAGCATCGTTTATGTCGATGGCAATACCGACCCAAAAAAAGATATGCTATAATATATGGATGTGAGTGGTTATGAAAGTGATATGTTATAATATATTTATTCTAGAAGTATATTGATAATATTCATATGATATAAAGGTAATATATTAAAATTTAGAATATTTTTATGAAGAAGATAAATGAAAAATAATGTTATGTTATTACTATTAAGATGAAATCATATCTCCTCTTAGAAATATTAATCATTGTAAATGAATTTAGGCGATATATTGTAAAGATATGTTACAAAAAATGGATGAGATTATTAGGGAATAAAATATGGTAGAGTATTGGGTGTAATTATAATTATAGTTATGAGAATTTTGGGTGGTGGATGGGTCCTATTATACGTGAGGAGAAGTGTCATTTTCAAAAATACTCATTCCTTAATTTATATGAAATGTAAGATCTCATTGAATTAGGATAAAAAGATGTAAATAATAGAAAGGGGATATGTTATGGATTATTTCTCTATTATTCACCCATTTATAAATAAAATTCGATTATACTTTAGTAATTTACCACCTCGGTTTATCGATTTCTACATTTGACTACCTTTACTATAATAAATTAATTTTTACCTATTGAAGTTATTTTTATAATAAATGATTAAATTTACCTTATTATTTAATTTGAAATTTTTGATTTCATATTTGAAAACCATTTTTTATCATTATATTATAGTGGTAATAAATAATATAATAATGCATAACTGAAAATTTATTTTTCGAGAAGTGATTCTTAAAGAATTTAATTATCTTATTATTTTTTATTAACAAGTAATAATTATTAGATGAATAATAATTTATTTTCATATGTATATTATAACTAAATTTCTTTATTTTTTTATGCAACTTTGACTATTTTAGATAATTAAGATAAAAATATATATTATATGTAAAAGGTAACATTCCTTGAAAGCAAAACATTTAAATATTAAATGATTTTATTTCTAATTATATAATATTAATGAACTATTCAAGAATAAATATTTAAATTGTATCGATAATTGATTATTAAATACAAATTTTATTTATTAATTAAATTCATTGTTTAATATTAAATATTATGGAAATGTTAATTTTATAAAATACATATGACAATGGAACAATATATATATAATTTTATATTCTAATAGTTAAAGGTTTATGTAATTAAAAATTATATTTCAAAAATTCCCTCATGAAATTTGTAAAAGATATATGTGTAAGATAATAAATATTGGTACTATAGAGTGGTGATTTAGATATAGTATACTTTGTGTTGATTTTAACATTCTACAAGTTCACTCATAGTTGATTTTGCTAAAAATAAATTTTTAAATGATACAATTGGGATTGGACTAGGAATAAACCACATAATGATACCTATTTTACAATATAATGGAAAAATATCTCAAAAGGAAGACTTCTCCATCTTGATACTATTACATCTCATTTCCACATATATTTTATAACGTGGTAACATTTATTTATGCATTATGATTAAATTAACATGTTTTGAAGAATATATTTTCATAAATTAATACATTAAATCATTTTAAAAAAGTATTCATATGACTAATGATTTTCGATTATCAATAAATTACAAATGACTGAATAACCCTAAATTGTATATAATCCAAATAGTCATAGAATATAATAGTTAGATTTTATTCCATTTCATATCCTTAAATAAATCACTAAAATCATTATTCCAATTCATTTTCTCTCCTCCTAGTATTCCGATCATTTTAAAAAAATTATTCCTTATTTTAATAGTTTAATTTAGGGTTATAATCTTGAACGAATTCCATGAGGATATTGGTTTTGTTTTCATTGGTATTTTTTTGCATCTGGATGTATTTTACCTATATATTTCTTACTTTTTTTTCATTTTTTATTCTAAAAATGTATTAATGTTGTTATATCTTTGTAAATTTTTTATCTTAATAAAATTTAATGATTTTTTTATATTGTAATTGTGTTTAAATCATTTTATTCTTCACAATATTTAGTTAATGGAATACTACATAATAATATCATGGGGTGTTATATTCTACTCCACTAAAAGTAATTTATCCCTTGAAATTATATTATCTTAATGAACACAATCATAGTATTTTTATCTCATTAAATATTTGTGTTACCACATAACATCATAATTCTTATGATTTTATATAAAAAATAACTAGGGGTAGTCTTGTTTCATAGAACATTATATTGTAGATCCACAAACTCGAATGGTTGTTCCACATAAGAGAGTTCATGTTACTATCAAAGAACTTGAAAGTTCAGTATATGTGATTGATAATATATGTACTCCCTAAAAATAGATACAATAAACCCATCATACACCTATGGGAGGTATGTATGGAGTTCCAAGTGATAAGATTAAGTCCCTTAATGATCAAGAATATATAAGAAAATAATGTATCTGGGGATTATCTTTTCTATTCACCAAATCTCATTTCCCTATTACTTTTCAATATTGGAAGGAATTTTTTTAAAAAAACATTAAATTCTATATTCCATTTACTATTATTAGAATAACTAATATATTAAATTTTTGGTACTTAGATATGATGTCGAATGGTTGGACATTTTTCCTTTTTTTAAATAGTTGGGTCCAAACTACATTCTTTGTCCAACATCATCATACCATATTGGAATTTTACATATCTTCACATATATATCTTAATATGGATAAATTTAGATACTAGAATTCAAACTATTATTTTATGATAAGTCAAAAAAAATCAATAGGTTTATTCCAACAATAATTGAAATTCAATCAATAGGGGCACAACATATCTTCCAATATTTGAATGGTCTATATATATTTTTCTTTAATTTTAAAATGATAATAAATTGTAAAGCACTACACTATATCTAATTTTTTTCAAAATACACCTATAGAATTTTTATGTGATTAATTTATCTTGATCATATAAAAATGAATTTGATAATCTAATAATCCTTACAACATAGTTTAAATAAAACATGGGAAGTTGATCGAGTGAGAAATCCTTATGATTGTCAATAAATTATATTGAATTTGTTTATATATAAACCAATATATAGATATAATTTTTTCCATAAGAATAATTTGGATTATTTATGATGAAATCCATGGTCACGTTCTGCAATTTATGTTCTAGTATAGGTACTGATGAAAAAGATATTAATAGATTCCATATGTTAAACATTTACATTATAGAGAAAAAATAATTGAGATATATACTCAGTAATATCCATTTTCATGTTTTAACACCTATTTTTCTACTTAATGTATCTATACACTATTTTGATTCCTTAGTGATTAGAGAAGGACGAGTTATGCTTATCATACAATAGATTATTTTGTAGTTATTGTATGAATTGGGAAAATATCTGGGTTTCAAATTATATAACTCCCTCTATATATCCTAGTTTAACTCCATAATATTTTTAACCGCATTCTTTGCCTCTATATCATCTTTCTAGTACTTATTTATCTTCATATAAATGGTTATTTAAGAAATAATTTAGGAAGATTGGATTTTAAACATTTTTATATGATTCATAGGTCCATCCATTAAAAAAACATTATTATTGGATCTCTTTAAATAATCTAAATATATTAGGTAACATGATCCTTCCTAGCCCAGGAATCCATAACATTTTTTCCATCCCATGATGGTAAATTAAATGAATACTAATATTCTATGATTATCTCTAACAATCTCATTTTCTACAAGTTGAGTTCTTCATATCTAAATATATACATTAAAATATTGACACATATATATATATATATCACAAGGTTACCTATAGTTAAAATTACACCAAATATTTTATACATAAACAGGGACTTCAAGATATTTACCATGATTCGATTAAATTTTCAAATGGGTCATTAATTTTATTGAACCATAATCTATCATTTGTTAATTTTTCTTATGGATTCATATGAGTACCTATATTAAGGAATAAAAATATATTATCAACCCATATCCTGTTGGAACCATGGTCATTCTATGCTTGAAATAGAGTATGTTTTGTGTTTTTTGTCAATCCTCATTAGAAGTTCAAGAAGTTTTCTAGGAAAGGGATCATATAGTTCAGGAAGGAAACAATATTGAAGTTGGAGCCGTTTCCTAGTGTTTTCCAAATAATTGGGCCTGAAAATTGGGAAATAGAGAAATTTGTGTCTAGAAAAGGATGTTTCACGCAAGATTGTAGGTGTCTTGGAAACTTGCATGCAAATAATTCTTCAGGATCAGAATATCAAAATATAGAAAAGGAAAAAAGTGCGCACAAGAATTAAATGTGTGAAAAAGAGGTGGTTGTGAAAAAGAATATTACGTACCCAATGCGATGTAAAAAGGGGTTTTGTGTGCTTAGGAAGAATCTTGCGTGCAACGATAAAGATGTTTCGGGAACTTGTGCACAGGGTCATCGAGGCCTATAAATAACAGGCTACCCCATTGAAGACTTAGGAATTTTTCCAACGAAAATCATATTTCCTTGAGGTGTGAAATATTTGTACGCAAAAGAATTGTGGAGATTTAATCTTGAGAATAAGGTGTTCCTTTAGTCTAAAAGACCAAGTGAACCCTTCTGTGTTGTTGCGCGAAAGATAAGGGTTGCACAGAAATTTGGGGTTGCGCAGAAGTCATCTTTCGCAAAAATTCCCAAATCTTGCGCGCAGGTTGAGGTATTGCACGCAAGAGTTGTGTTATGATTTCGATAGCTTTTTGAATATCCGATTTGTGTGATCAGTGCTTTCAAGTGCATTAATTCAGGGCATCGATGAAGGAAGTGTCTCATGCTGAACAAAGATGTATACTTCAATTAAAGTCTTTTGAAGCAACCTTCATGTTAATAAACTGAGTTAGGCTTCTCTCGAGGCAGTGAGCCAGGGGGAGTCGACAGAAGTGATACGAGGGATGCAGTGAGCTATCCCTGAACCATTGTAAAGGCAGTTCTCCTAAGACAGAGTGGTTGTATCTGATCCTTGTAATCCATAGCTAGTGAAATTTTGTGGAATTTGGTACGATCAGAATCATGTCGGTGTATGGTCCTTTGACATAGCCCTTAGTTGTGAACCAAGTAAAAGTGTGATGTGGTCTCTTTTCATATGATTGTTTTATTTATCTTCCCTATAGTCTTACATGTTTAACAAGTTCCTACTGACTTTGGAACAAGATCCTTGTTTTAAAAGAAAAATTTGACACCTTGATTCACCCCTCCCCTCTCACGGTGTCCTGGGGTCCTACAAGTGGTATCAGAGCTAGGCTACTAGTGTTAGATCTGTCCTTTGCCATCATGGAGAGTGCAATAAATGTTAGGGAAATCCCTCTATTTGATGGAAGTAATTTTTAGATTTGGAAGAACACAATGAGATCTCATTTAAGATCCCTTTGAATGGAAGTCCTCTTTTCTACTTTTCAAGGAATACAAGTTACTGATCCAACATGGCTTTCTATGACTAATACAGATAGGAATGTTCTTGATGCAGATTCTAAAGCCCAGAATGCTATCACGATAGCTATTTTAGATCAGATCGATCTAATGGTGATGAGTTGCACCTCAACAAAGTATATGTGGGATAAACTTGAAAATATTTATGAAGGAGACAACTAAGTGAAGGAGGAAAAACTTTAAGTCCTGCACAACAGGTTCAAATATCTGAAGATGCATCGTAATGAGAATGCATATTTCTTCTTCAATCGAATTACTAAAGTAGTGAGAGAAATTATAGGTCTTGGAGAGGAAATCAAAGACATTGATATCATAAAGAAAATCATGAGAAGTCTTCCTCCTATGTACAATGCAAATGTGTTAGCCCTTGAAGAAAGAGATTTATCTAAACTATCTATGGTTGATCTATTAAGTAGTCTATTGGCATATGAGATGAGAGTAAAACCAAAATATGTTACGACTCATGTTAGCAAGGAAAGGGAGTTCAAATCCATAGATAAACTGAAAATTTTAGGAGATAGTGGTGGTGAAGATAATGAGGAAAATTAAATTATTTCTCTCATTTCCAAGAAACCGAATAAGGGATAAGGTAAATTTAAAGGTATGTTACCTTTGGCATGTTTTCGTTGTGGAAGAGTTGGGCACATTGCCTCTCAGTTCTAAAGAAATTTTGATTATGAAGGGAACAAAGTAGATGACATTGAGAATCCACAGAAAAGGTTTTTCAAAAAGGGAGACTTCAAATCTAGAAAGAAAGTATAGAATAAGAGTTTTGTCTGTGAAGAGGAAGATGATGATATTGAATTCTGTGAAGAAGAAGAACCATAATTTAAAACTGGAAACCATGATTCCTTGATGGAAACTATTGAAAAGTCAGAACCCTCAATCGATAAAGAAAAAGATAATCAGATGACTCATAATGGTGATCCCAAGTTTCAAATTAAGGATTCCTTTTCCAAGATTGAGAATAAAAGTAATAGATGAAATAAGTGGAAATAAATTGTGGAAGAATCATCAGAATATGTTGATGATATTGAAGCTGAAATTGAACGACTAGAAGAACTAGTGAGAGTACAGTCTTCAATACTTGAAAGCACATATGATGTTGTGGAACTAAATCATAGAATTGAAGAAAAATAAAAGGTCATAAATGACCTTATGTATAGAATGGAAGAGAAGTCCAACATTGTTAAGGGTCTTGAGGAATAAGTTGTTTCTCTTAAGAGTAAACTTGAGTGTCAATCAACCACAAATGAGGGTAAGAAGAAAATTCATTTTGGAAGATTTTCTAATGAAAAATTATTGTTAAGATCCAATCATGGTTCATATGGGGTTAAAAAAATACTGATTGATCAAAGACTTACTTGCATGGGAAAGAGTGTAATTGGTTTTGAAGCTGTGACATCTACTGATGGAAGTGAAGACAGACAAAAGAAAGACATGATTAAAGTTGGATATGTTTAAAAATTTATTGAAGTGCTGAAAAAGAAACCCTCAATCCAAAATAAAAGAAAAAATGAAGATTATCCTCAAACTTTCAGAAATGATAGGCAGACTAACCATTTTCCCAAGGAAGAAGGCATGAGGAGAAATATAAGTGAGAAGACATTTCCTCTCATGAAGTGTCAGTTCTGTGGCTATCTGGGTCATACCATCTCATATTGTGAAGAGGAAAGGATCTATTTGAATGGGGAAGATCTGGGAAGTCAACAAAGGGTACCAATTTCATATCCTACTTCTTATACCAAGCAAGTCCAGTTATAATCTTTTCTCCTGAACATTTATTAAAATTAAAGAAAAAGTGCAGAAAAGACGGGAAGGGTCAAAAAAGGGACTCACCCTCATCCGTCAAAAACAAAATTACAAATCATAATAAGAAATATCATTCTCATGATTAGAGCCATTCGCAGCGTCCCATTCAAATTGAGACTTACCCTAATTTAAAATCATAAGATGATCAGTCTTGATCTTGCCTGATGGCTTAGAAGATTGGGTAGAGATAGTGCGAGGCGTGTTAGAATAGTCCTTCCTCGGCCTTCTCTTTGGAGGAGTAGGAGTGATGTAATCCCCCTTCCATTTTTTAGATAAGAGTGTATCTTTGAAGGAGTTAGGACCACCACTGTCCGTAGCCATCCCTTCTACCTCAGACATGTCACCCCACTTCACAAATACCTTAGAGGAGTTCAAAATATTTTGGATTTCCTAATGACAATCAACATGTTGAAGAGCTCTAGTGTAATCCAGTCTAGGTGCCGATTCAACAGTCCCATCACATAACACTTCTGCATCAGGACTATAATAAATACTTGGATTTGGGGGTTCAGAACGATTAGGACACCCATTAATAAAGATGCCGGTATTTTTTCCAGTCACAATAAATCTAGTGGGAAAAACATGACCATCATTGGAATAATTAGAATTTTTCCAAGAATTAGAGGGACCAATATTAGCTCTCATCGGGGACTTATCCACCATAAGGCCTTTTCCTTTCAAATCAGACACCTGAGGGACAGATTTTTCAACATCCAAATTATCATACTTAGCGGAAGATGATTTTTTGGCATCACCATCATGAATAGGAGTATTTGACATAGAAACATGATTTCTTTTGGGATTCCTTCTATAGAGAGTATCTGGATGACCCTTCTTCCCACATATCTCACAGGAGATCTTCTGCCGACATAACTCCAAATAATGCCCAAAGGCCCAACATTCAATACAAAAGAGGGGTTTCCTTTCATATTCAACATCAATATGGTGCTTTGATGATTAAAGGTAGTGGAAATACAGCTCTGGACAATGGAGAGCTACAGAATTTTACAGTTCTTTATGTGGACAGTCTACGTCACAATCTCCTCAGTGTGAGTCAACTCTATGACTTAGGGATCATAGGAACATTCAATCAAAAAGTCTGCACTATAAATGGAAAAATAGGGAATTCTCTCATTAAAGGCTATAGAATAGATGGAAACTTATATCAGGTTGACAGTAAAGAGAACTCTGTCTATATGTCTATTTATGAAGAAAAAAACCTATGACATCGAAGGCTAGGTCACATTAACCAACAATACATGGAAAATATATCTAAGTTAAATATTTTAAGTGATATCCCCATTCTGAAACGTGAACGAGAAAAGACTTGTAATGCTTGCAAACGGGGGAAGCTAGTTTCTAGCTCATATCAGCCAAAGAAGAAAAGGTAATCACACCTTCTAGATCTTATCCATACAGACGTATGTGGTCTAATTAACTTTTCTAGAACTCATAGAGAAGTTAATTCATCCTTTTGATTAATGATTATAGTAGAATGGAATGTGTAATGGTTATTCATAGGAAGTTTCAAGTACTTGATTGCATGAAAACTTATTATCGAATTGCTGAGAATGATACTAGATAAAAAATCAATGTCCTGTGATCTGACAATGGAGGAGAATACACATCCATTGATTTTGAGAATTACCTAGAAAAACATGGAATATGGCATGAGTTAGCTAATGTTACAACTCCGCATCAAAATGGATTTGTTGAGCACCAGAATCGATAGGTTAACAACATGCCCAAGACTATGCTAGTTGAGAGTCGTATCTCTTGTTATTATTGGAAAGAAGTTGTTGAAGCTTCATTGCACATTCAAAATCAAACGGGGATTTATATTGGAGAAACTAAGACACCATATGAATTATGGCATAGAAGGACACCTTATTTAAAATAATTGTTTTTTTTGAAAGAAAATGTTTCATCTGAAATAAAGAATGAAATCAAGGGAGGTTTGGTGACAATGCGGATGGATGAATATTTATTGGATATCCAATGAATAGAAAAGCTTACAAGTGTTTCAATAAGTGCTTGGGGAGGATTGTGGAAAGAAGTGATGTCATGATCATTGAAGGAAAAACCCCAAATGCTTCAAATCATTCCTATGTTGATGAGATAGAATATGAGGAAGAATTAGAACATGGAGTAAATGAAAATACAGAAATAGAGGAAGGTGTACAAAACTCTCAAGAGTTACATCGGGATGTTGACTTAAAAGAAGAATCTGAAGTTGAAACCATAGTTGGATAGAATTCAGATGAATATCATAGGAGAAATTGAAGAGCATAAATTGATCAATCCAAGATCATTGGGGATTGGACTGCACCCACACAAATGAGTAGAATGAGGAGTAATGCACAATATTTATATCTATAAGTTGTAAAACCTTCCTCTTTTGAAGAAGCTAAAAAGGATGAATCATGCGTGAAGTTTGTGAATGAAGAGATTGATTAGATTGAAAATAATCATACATGGGATCTGGTCAAGAGACCTGAAGGTTACAATGTGATTGGTACAAAGTGGATCACTATAAATTAATATGATGATCATGGTAATGCGATCCAAAATAAGGCATGTCTGGTGTGTAAGGTATATTCTCATATTGAAGTTGTCGATGTTGAGGAAAAATTTTCTCCAGTAGAAATACCAAAGTCAATCAGGATTTTCCTTTCTATGGAAATTAAAATAGGATATAAATTATATCAAATGGATGTCAAGAAAGCATTCTTTAATGTTTTTCTCGAATAAGAAGTCTACATAGAACAACCAGTGGGTTTTCTTTCTTGGTACTAATGAAACAAAGGTTTGTAAACTAATGAAGGCCTTTTATGGTTTGAAGAAGGCACCTTGAGCAAGGTATTTCTGACTCAATTCTTATCCCAAGAAGATGGAATTCGAAATAGGAAGAGTTGATCACAATCTCTATGTCAAGAATTCTCCGAAAGTGCAGTTCATGGTTATAGTTTACGTTGATGACATTATATTTGGTGGCATTAAGCAGAATTATATGGATGAATTTTCCAATCACATGAATTAAGAATTTGAAATGTCTATTATTGGGGAGCACACATATTTCATGGGGCTGAAGGTGATTCAAAAGAAGGATTACACTTTCATTTCTCAGGAAAAGTATGCAAGAGAGCTTCTGAAGAAATTTTATATGCATGACTCCAGAACAATGTCAAATCTGATTGCAATTGGAACCAAACTTGGAAAACATGAGGATGTGACCTCTGTAGATCCCACCATGTATAGGAGGATTATTGGAATCTTATTATACTTAACGGTGACATGGCCTAATATTTTCTTTGCAACTAGCATAGATTATTGATTTCAGAGTAATATGAAGGTAGAACATATGACAACAGTAAAAATAATCATGAGGTATATTCAAGATACTCATAATTATGGGTTATACTTTGATGCAAGACGGGATAGTGAATTATCATCATTTCTTGATGCATACTGGGCTAGAGATATAGTGGAAAAAAAGTCCACCAGTGGTGGAGCATTCTCTATTGAGCATAAATGTGTTGGCTGGTGGAGCAAGAAACAAGAAAGCACTTCTCTTAGTACTGCTGAAGATGAGTATATCTCCACTACAAAGGCATGAACTCAAATACTATGGATGAAGAAACAACTGACAGATATTGGTGATGAGGTGAAAAAACCAATGGTAATTTACTATGATAAAAAGAGTGCAATTAATCCTATGAATAATCATGTTCTGCATTCTCATAAAAAACATATTGAAATCAGATATCACTTTATCAAGGAAAATTTTGAACAAGGAATGATTAAAATTGATCATGTAGTGACTGATGAGAAAGTGGTTGATATCCTGACCAAGCCCCTATCAGTAGCTATGTTTGAGAAACATCAGTTGAACCTCAGTGTTCAGCCACCTCCCAGTGCATAACGGGGGTTAAGAATTTCCCCACTCCCCAGTTTTGTCAACTTTTTTTTAATCTGTTTGTGGAATGTGATTCTGGTTTATGGGGGAGATACCATCCAAGGGGTGTTTTGAGCTATACAATGAAAAAATACCAATATTTGGGTTTATTTTCAATGGGGGAGAAGGAATAAATTCAGGACATGTGATGGACATGTAATGCTTCTATGACATGATGAACATTCGGTGTTAGGAGGAGAAAGAATATATTCAGTGCATGAAATTATTGTAAGAGAATAGCTTGGGCATCTCTAAGAATTTAAAAACATGGGAACCCAATTAAAGCTTCCCCTCTTGTTTTCTACACTGAGTGTTGCTCATGTAGACTTCGAGTGTTGGATGAGTTGATTCTTGTGTTTCAGGTTTTTCTTGTAGCTAGTGCTCTATTGAAATTATTTGGAGATTTCCAACAAACCGAAAGGGGGATATTGTTGGATCCATGATCTTTCTATGCTGTAAATGGATTATAGTTTGTGTTTTTTGTCAATCCTCATTCGAAGTTCAGTAAGTTTTTTAGGAAAGGGGTCATACAATTTCGGCGGTCAATAGTATTGAAGGTGGCGCTATTTCATTGTGTTTTCCAAATTTTTTGTCTTGAAAATTATGAAATGGATAAATGTGTGTTTGGAAAAGGAAGTTGCATGCATGATTGTAGGTGTCTTTGAACCTTGCGCACAAGGCATGTTTCAGGATAAGAATGTCAAAATATAGAAAAGGAAAAAATTGCACGCAAGAATTAAATGTGCGTGAAAGAGGAGGCTATGTGGAAGAATCTTACGCACCCAATGCGATGTCAAAAGGGGTTTTGCATGCTCAGGATGAATCTTGCATGCACCGATTAAGATGTGTCAGGAACTTGCATGTAGGTTCATCAAGGCCTATAAATAGGCGGCTACCCCATGGTGGACTTAAGAATTTTTCCAATGAAAATCCAGTTTCTTTGCTGCGAAAAATATTTGTGCACAAAAGAATTACAAAGAGTTAATATTTCACGCAAGGTGTTCCTTTATTCTGAAAAGAACAATTGAACCCTTCTGTGTTGTTGTGTGAAAGATAATTGTTGCGTGAAAATTAAGTTTTATGTGAAATTCATCTTTCCTGACAATTCCAAAATCTTGCACGTAAGTTGAGGTATTATGTGCAAGAGTGGTGTTATGCTTATGAAAGTTTTTTGAATATCCAGTTTGTGTGATCAGTGATTTCAAGTGCATCCATTCAGGACTTCGATGCAGATAGTGTCTCGTGTTAAACAGAGACAAAGACTTCAATGTGAATCTTTTGAAGCGACCTTTAAGTCGATAAATTGAGTTAGACTTCTCTCAAGGAAGTGAGACAGGGGGAGTTAATGGAAGTGATCTGAGGGACGCAGTGAGCTATCCATGAACCATTGTAATGGTTTGTTTGCCTGAGATAGAGTGATGGCACCTGAACCTTGTAATCCACATCTAGTAAAATTTAGTGGAATTTAGTACGACTGGAAACCTATCGGTGTATGCTCCTTAGACGTAGCCCTTAGTGGTGAACCAAGTAAAAGTGTTGTGTGGTCTCTTTTAATATGATTGTTTTATTTATATTTCCTTCAGTCTTAGAGGTTTAACAAGTTCCTACCAATGTGGGAACAAGATCCTTGTTTTAAAAGAAAAATTTGACACCCTGATTCACCCTTCCCCTCTCAGGGTGTCCCAGGGCCCTACATATCCATTATAGGGTATTTATATTATATTAATATTAGTTATCCTCTTTTAATATGCATAATGGTATTTTCATATTATTCCACCAAATCAAATTTCAGTACATTATATGAAAAATTGGCTAGAGGATTTTATAATCATTACAACTTCCCAAAAAACATTAATAGTGTCATGATAACCAATAAAAACTAAGGGTATTTTTTGTATTTTCTAATCTTGTAAATTCCCCAATCTCCTCAGTCTATAAACGATTCACTAATATACACATAGTTTTGACTGCAAGAAAAAATAAGGAATCTTTTTATACCAAAAATTCAAAAATGTTTTTAACTTGAATAAAATTTATGATTTATTGAGGACATTAACATAATCCTTAAATTCACATCAATTCATTTCTCTCACATAGAATATATGAGAATATAATTAATAAATAATATAATTTTTTTCAAGACAATCCCTAAATACTATATTAATTAGATCCACCAAGATTAAATGGGAATGTTCCATGGGTGCTGAAGGGTTTTCATTGTTTTCACTACCATTTGAGATAATTTTTTTAAGTTGGGATATAAAATTTAAAGATCCAAAGAGATGATTCCATAGTGTATTGTGAGTTTATGAGATGCTTCTAGACCTATGAAGTCTTTGATGTATATCAAATGGATATCCAGGTAAAAAGAAGGAAGATGATGAAGTTTTTTTGATCGATGAATGTACATCAATTTTGTGGAAGACCAATACTGAATCAAGATAGTCATAGTTAAAACAAATATAAATTTTAATATTTTATTTCCTTTATGTAATTCATGGTTTTTATACCTTTTCCGCATGCAACATTGAATTAAAACAATATATTGATATATTTAGGAAAAATATAAATATTAATTATGAAAATTAAGAATCATTTTATTAAATTCATTTTAATTCCTACAACTAACCACTTTATGAAATATTTAGATAAATAAAATAAAAGATAATATTAAAATGAATTAAATTCAATTAATTTATTAAAATATATAATAAGATCATTTTTTTAGAAGTTAATTCTCATTAACATTTCCCTTTTATGTTATATGAATTTATATTCCCATAAACAAATTTTTAATAATTATAAAATATGTTTCATATTATTTATTGGTTAACACCAATTTAGTTGTCATTTGAAATAAATAAGAGTAATAATAGTTAATATTTAAAAGTTTCAAATTCTAATAAAATCTAATTATATTATACAATAAAAATAAAAATTATAAATTATAAATTATACAATTTTAATATAAATAAATACAAACATATTTGGATTTTGAATAAAAAATTTATCTTAAAACAATATTTCATATTTCTTAAAAACTAGTATATTTTTAGTTTAATAGTGAAAAATTGTTTTTTTAAAACCAATCAGTTTTATTTCCTTATCATAAAAAAAGAATAAATTAACTTTTTTGAAGTTATTTTTATAAAAAATATACACTTACAAGAAAAATAAATCGTTTAAATTTTATATTTTTATATTATAAAAATGTTTATTGTTTGAGAAATATAAATTATATTTACTTATAAAAACCATCATTATTCACATATATTATAAATTACTTTTTAATACTTAAGGATATTAAATCCTTAAGTATATATTTCATATTCAATATCAAGATGATAATTTTATTTAATCTTGTTAATTTCAATTATGCACATAAAATTATTATTAATGAGATAAAAGTTCCATGATACTCGTAATACTATTATTTTCATCAAATTATATCATTAATATTATGTCAATTTTATCTAATAAATTAAATTAATGTATTTTAGGTGATTAATCTATTATGGTTTTAAACAAACATATAATTATTGTAACTACCATTTAATTGGAAATTAATCAAAAAAATTATTAAGAACACATAATGAATAAAACAAATTACTCTAATATATATATATATATATAATCTATTAATTCAAAAGTTAATTTTATATTATTTAGTAATTGAATTTAATTAAATATTTTTAAAATTTAGGTTCAACAATTCCAATTTTTTATGATTTATTGTTTTATATTTTTATACAATCAATAATTACTTATTTAATAAATAGTTACCAAGAGAAAAAAAAGTTAAAAGCAATAAAAATACATACAAATGACTTCCAACATGTTTTAAACATGTTTTAAAATATTTTTTTGAGTAATTTTCATCCCATTATCTCCAAAAAAAACTGTTATTTCGTTCATTTGGAGTCTTTGACCCCTGAATTATGTAATGGTATGATTGAAAATTAAAGGGTATTCTCAAAATTTCCATTACCATCGCTTATAAAAGGGAAACATTACACCCCATTATACCACACCCATTCCATAGAATTATTTCCTAAAAATATTCCATTTTTCTCCTACTATAATTCTCCATAATTTTCATGAACCTATGGTCTCAATTAGTTATTCAAGACTGTCATTTCAATGGTTATATTCAATAAAAATTTTGAAGTCCCAATGTGAGTAAAACGCAATGCTTATCATTTTCTTATTAATATTTCTAATTCAAAACTATACTTACCATAGTAATATTATATCCTCAATATAAATTTTATAATTATGATTTATTATATTTTGGAAAAACCTTTATTTATTCTTTTCTATTGACTTATGTGAAATAAAAGAAGGGTAAATGTGCATTGTGTGAACTACCACCTATAAGATATAATGTTTTTCATTATCCATCATGATCTTACATCATTATCCAAACCACATAAAATATTATTCCCTGACTAGAAAATATAAATAATTTCCTTACTATTATTTTATAATTATATTATACACTTATTTTCCATTCTCATCCATTGAGATATATTGTGTTATTGTTTGGGTCGATTTAACCACCTACTTGAATAATGCTACAAATCTATACCATGGAGGACTTTTAGAACATATATAATGTTGTTTTTATAATTTAATAAAAAAAAATAAGGAATTATATTTTATTTTTATAAATTTATATTATGTATTTAGGTTATTTTTAAAAAAAATAAACTTCGATCGCTAAAATAACCAAAGTAAGTGGACACTGATTGACCTTTCATGACAACATAAGAAAAAATATATAATAAATAGATAACATATGAAAATAAATGTTATGTATTAAATGAAATTTATTTGAATAATTTTCCTTATACTTTATCGAATAAAATTAATTTTATTACTCTAGAATTTAACTGGATTCAGAAAATAAAAATACAATATTGTAAGTTTTTGCATATCAAATTGCTCTGTTTTAGACACATTTGGTATGATGAACCTAATTTAATTTGAATGGTGTATATATTAACAATTTGAGATATCATATCATGATTTTTTCTTTTATCACTATATTTTATGTTCAATTATAATCTGAATATTTCAAGGGGTTTTGATTAAAGTGTTACTCAAGATGTAGTGGCTTTCATTATCACAATTCTGAATTGTAGAGAACTTTTACAAATTATGATCCATGATTCCATTGTATAGTAGTATATTTATTTAACCTCTCCTGAATTTTATGTTTATTAATAAATTAAATTTTTGGTATATAATAAACCAAATCAGCTTATTTTATTCATATTTATTTTGACACAATTGTTATTCCAGATATTATTGTTTTTGATAACTGAATTTCCATTCATTGATTTATGGTCATTATCTTGAACTTATTTTATATAATTTGGTATTATTATCCATTTGATTATATAATGTGGTATATAATTATTGATTTCATTTTTAAAACATAAAACCATTTTTAAATATTTCATGATTCAATGGTAATATTACCCATATGGGATTTTTTCCTATAAAAATGGGTTTTCTGTGAGGAATTGAGTGGTATAATGGAGAATGGCCACTACATCCCTTTTAAATTGTGAATTATATGTTGTAGTTAAGTCATTCACATCTTTTTCACCATTTTTTCCTCAGAACGTGTGTAATGGTTAGGAATAAATATTTCCAAACAGTTTCAAATTGATTCGTTTATTAAACGTGAAACACCCAATAGTACTGTATCCAAAGGAACTAATTTCTAATTGTTGGTGTTCATTAGGTTTGTTGACCTACAACACTTGAGAAATCGCATTGTTCAAGAGGATGGGAGTTTAGGCTCATCACACCCTTTTGGGGGGAATTATTGCCTACTCCAAGACTCTATTATAGATTTAAGATATGTTCATTAATCCTTAACTAATTCCCATGTATGATGTGAGTTACCCCGATATGAGAAATCAATTATTAGCACGTATTGAATTTAGAATAATCTATATGAATTCAAGGTTATTCATCAATGGATATTTCTTTATATATTGGAGGTTCTCTATAAATGACATCCTCTTATATACTACATAGATATTATTTAGTAATTATCATGGTGATGCTAGTTTCTAATCCACCCAGTGGGGTACTCAAGAATTTTATGGTCATCTAGGTAGAATAATATCACTCTATAATTTATCTTCATCCATGGAGATAGATTTCTACTCTGGAATTTATTTTCATCCAAGGTGACATCAATTACTCTAGAGTTTATCATTATCCTAGGAGACAAAAGTTGTTTGGATGTTGGGATCAAATCTATAGGTGGTATTTCTATGTATCATTGAAAAAGGAATTGGAACCCACATAGTTTAGTGCTACTTAATGAGTTATATCATACCTTTTATGGTCAGGTGATAAGGATCCAATCGTATAGTTTAATGTCATGTGGTAAGGATGTCTAGGTGGAAGGTGCCTAGTAAAATCTTCATGTGGGACTTATTCCTAAGAATACCAAGGAACACAGATATAATATGAGCTCCCAAGTTGAACTAGAGACTACTGGGGATATGAACCAAAGAGAATATGTTTTATTTGGAATGTTGTGTTTGAAACTTAGGGAAGCTTCTTTTGTATCCCATTTGAATGGGAATCAAATTCCACATAGTTCGATAAGTCTCACATGGTAGTATGGACCTTTAAGATAAATGTGTTGGGGCTTAATCTAGGAGAGGATACCCTTTTAAAAGGGTCCATGAGGGATTTTTTAACTCAATGTGGTTTAGGAGTGATTAATTTTGAGATTAATCATGAGGATGATTCTCGTATTAAGGGAATTAGGACTAGGCCTTTCTCCTGAGGAGGATTACCTAATTTAGGGGGGTTGATTTCTCATTTCATGGATGTGATTATATGGATCTCAGGCCTTAGGATTTCTTCCTACATATCCAAGTTTAGGGTGGGAATCAGAGTTCTCAAAGTTCATTACTCTATGATTGTATGGTTGTCTTTATCATCACAAACATCTAATCCCGCATGAGTTTTTCTCGATGTGAGAAACAAGAGGATGTGAAAGATCTAACAAACCACACACTTTCCTTCCACTATTGGTGTAAGAGTTCAAGGCTATTATGGATGAGGTTGTGGCTACGATGGAAGAGGTCATGTTTATGGTGCTTCCTTCTCTTCAATTTACAATGAATATGGGTCCAATATAAGGAAGGAGTGAAGGTGAAGGGTATAGATTGTGGAAAGGCTGCAACCTCATATATGAAAGGCTTGGGGATTATTATAGGATGGTTTCCCATTGATTGGTAATAGGATAGGATGGATAATTTTCTATGGAAAAGGGAAAATGAAGTGCGATTCTTATACTCCTTACCATAAACTGTAGACTCCTGGTCATAGTGTTGAGAAGGGGGGCCAAATTTCTATCCCCTGAATCTAAGATCGGGAACTCCACAACATTGTCCCTAGGTTAAGGGTCTATGTGACCAAATATATACAAACCTACAGACATCCCAAGGATCATGTACCTCTTGTAGGAAAAGTTTGGGAAACCACTGACTGTAGAAATACAAACCCAAATGGGAGACACACTGATGTGAATTTCCCTAAGGTTTTGTAAATCAGGAGGTCTTGGTGGAGGTTTCAACATGGTATCTTTCAAGAAAGGGATAATGTGAAGGAGGATCCTTACCATGAGTAGCTTTGAAAGTTGATTTATGGAAGGCTCGCATAGGATGAAGGGATTAGGTGAACCAAGAAGGAGCGTGAAAGTATGTGGTGAATAGGTGGGTGGAGGGATAGTATGATTTGGAGAACTGGTTGGACCATATTTGATTAACAACATAGAATACTACACTTGGACGAGACTTTGATCAATCCTTCAATAGTCTTCACCGGTGTTCCCAGTATTGAGGTGCGTAAATTTCTATTTAAGGAAGGGTGATCACACAAGTGTTCTTAAATCAAAGGGGGTAGAAAACTAGTCATGCAAATGTTGTTTATTTTTAACACTAAAAGGATGTAAGTCTCACTATCCACCTTTAATTCCATCTCTTTAGATGCTATGAAACTACCTTGGAGGTTTTAGAGGACTAGGGCGAAGCACTAGGGCGATTAAAGTAGCAATCAGCCTTTGTGGAAATTTTTTCATACAACTAAAATCCCCAAGGGTCTATTTATTGGAAAATATGCTACCTAGGTGAAGAAGATGGGGTGCACAAGTGGGGTGGTGTGCAAGTACTTTCTCTCTACTAGTGATTTGGACTACCTTGGGTGAACCACTTTTTGAGCCTTCGAAAATCTTGGTATTCTACATCTATTTTATCATCCTTTTTCTAAGGCATTTTACTTTGTCACTTTTTCATCCATGTGATGAAACAAAGTGTCAAAAAAATCCCTCCTCGTGATTAGATCAAAATGAAGAGAGGGTCTAATCCCGAAGAAAAGGGGATGAAAAAGATAGATGGTTCATTGAAGTTATGAGTGTTCGTGCAAGGGGGTGGTGTGCAAGTTAGATTCATCATCTATATATAAGACCTTCATTTTAGTGAAAATCACCAATGATTTGGAATTCTCAGATCTCTATGAGAAAGTCTTTCCACTCATACGCTCTTATTGAAAATTTCCCTCTTGCAGATTCTGTATGTATTTGAGTTTATGCACCACAAGTTGAGTGACACACTTGCGCACTGTAGTGGAATTTTCACACATTAATTCCTTTTTCAAATATTCATTATTTTGGAAATTTTAAAAACGATCCTTTTCTAAAATAAAATTGATATTTCTTTGAAGGTTAAATGACTCCCAAGAGGATTGAAACTACTGATGAATTGGCTGGCATGCGAACTGAGGAGATGATGAAGATCATAGTGCATGAAAACTGCAATGTTTGTGACTCCACCCTTCCAGATCTGGAATATTTTCTAAATGAATATCTTCATGATTTTCCAAGGAGTAACTATATACCACTTTACAACTATAATGATCTACAAGAAGTCAATATACAAGATCCAAATAACTATTTCCCAGTCTCTTGGTTTCATGGACAAAATAACTTCTCATCTGCCAACATTTTTAGTACGGGAACATATATTAATGTTGGAATGGAAGAGAAGGACAATTTTATGCATCACAACCCATGTGCTCCGGATTTTAAAGCACATACAACAGAACTAAATCCTCATTTTTATCCATCCAGTTTTTCGAGACTCACAAATAGATAAATCAAAAGTCTAGAAGAAAAGACAGGACATTCTTCCAGGAGGGTGTGTTTAGCCCACATGGATGTGGGTGTATTGGGTGCACAAAACTTGTGAAAATTTCAAAGATGATCTAAAATGTGCTAGAATTTATGAGGAAGTATGGGTAGTACAAACCTACGTATATAATAATGATGATTTTGTTCCATAACTATTGAACCGGTGGAATCCACAAACAAATTCTTTCCATTTTATGAAGGGAGATGTGGGTATCAGTTTGTGGGATATCTACAAGATCTTTGGGGTTCTGAACCTTGGAGATATGTATGATGAATTAATACCTATGATGGTAACATGGAATGATGCTAATAGGAAAAGAGAGGTGTGCTCAGAACCTTCTAAATGAAGTTATATAAATAAGAGCTTGAAACACTAGGGTATGAAATTAACTCCAAGATTTTGTCGAAGACACACCTTTTGGGGCTTTTGTCTATATGGATTAGTGTATATTTGTTTCCAATCCATGACTCCAAAGGCGGTGTAAGGCAAGGGACATTTTTCATAGTGGTTAAGATAGAGAAGAAGAAGATGGTGGGGTTGGCCACCCCTATTCTAGAAAAGATCCATAGGATCTTGTTTCACATTCATGGAGGGAAGGCTCATTTCATGATAGAAAGACCATTCCAAGTTTTATATATATGGATCACGATTCATTTCCACACCTATGTTGTGCAATGTGGGATCCAGGTCCTTGAAAGTTTATTGTGACAATTTTTTCAGGATTTCTTTGGTATTCTGCCCTTATTATTGAAATATCATGGTATTCAAACAAGGTTGAGTATGTTCAAGGAATTCCATTTCATTCCTTACAGGAATCCACCTATGGGAATATTTATTGATTATGGGATAACCACCATAGAGATGAGGTTGTATATACAAGCTTTTAGGGATGGTGTATTGGAAAATAAGATTTAATTTGAAATCATATGTGAAACCTATGATCCTTAAAGATTTTCATGCTAATACAAATGATTGAAACACATTATTGTATCCCCTACGGGGTACATTAGACTAGAACAACATCTAATGAGGGATCAATGGATATGGTTTCTAACAGCCATGGAGAAGACATGGGAAATGATCAATCTACATGTGGTTGATATAGAAAGAAGGTAGACTATATGGTATGATTAATCTTGGATAACATCATACCCGGAATGGGTGCTTAAAAATGTTGTTCCTTGAGAGAGAGTAAAGAGGCAGAGTAGGAAAGAATCCTCTCATTTGGAAGGTGCCTCATCTCCTTGAGAGGTGGAGCCATTAGTGTCATAGGGAGAGGATGAAAAAGATCCTATATCACTGAATAAAACTCATTCAATATATATTCCACCTAATAGAATTAAGAGCGCTACATTATCATCACTGACTAATAATGTACCTTGGTGGTCTAGTAGTCATCACCAATAATAGAATCAGGTTGCATTTTCTCATCCACTATCAGTGATGGAAGGAATTGGGAATCCCATTAGGTCTAAGGAGGCATGATCATTTTCACAGTTGTCTAGAATGTATTTTGAATATGTATGACCAGAGGCGATTCAATAATGGAAGAATCTATTTTGTGATGATGAAACTATGTTGGAGCTTCTATGTGAGGGATTGAATATTATAGGGATATGAGATCTTTGAGCCTCTTCTAATATTCACTTTGAGAATAATCATGATGGAGTAAGAATTTATATCTACGAGCTAGAGATTCTCATTTATTCAACTGATGATTCAATCCTCACCACAAAATGAGTGATGGAAATTATAGATCGTGGCACCATAGAAGGGATTAACCCTTTATCTATTGAGGAATGGTGTGCTTTTGTCGGTCCCAAAGATGCATGTTTCCTTTTTATCATATTCTTTTATAATTTTATTTTATATTTTAGTCAAAGTATTATTGTTTAGTGGAAATACCATTTTAATATGTAGTTGACTAAATGAAAATTAGTTAAAATTACATCGCCATGGTATAACCCTGGTGGTACTGCGCTTGGGGTTGCTGGATCACCCCTCAAATCAGGAGTGATATCTCCAGGACGACATTCCATGGAGGATGAGATGGATGGTGGTTTCTTATCTCCGATACCTATTTTTGGAGATGATGATACCAATCCTCCTTTGTAGAAAATTAATAAGTAGGTACTTTGAAGAATGAAATTTTTCACAAAACGCTTCATTAGAAGCAGTAAGTCTTCTTTTGATCATCAGTTTTGACATAATTCAAATAAATTATTTAAAATTCTCGGAATTTAAGGAACTTATTTGGTTTCTTCCCTTAGGGAAGTTACCGATGATCCTCTAGGAACTATAGAGGGATGTTCAGATCAAGTGAAAATCCCTACTAATGAAGAAGGTCCTTTGATTGAAGAGGCTTCTAGGCCAAAGAAAACAAAATCTACACTTGGTGCTACTCTATCTCTTTTATTGGGAGATATGAGGTTTATTTTATATCTAAAATGCTTCATGATAATCTATATTACAATAACTGACATTAATTTTGGTAATATTTTAGTCTCTTTGTATGCACTAGAAAATCATGCAAAGACTAATGTTGACCCGACATCTATCATTAAGGAGGTTTTTCAAGGTCTAACGTCATTAGAAGGGGGAAATAAACCTACCACTCCAGGTTTTACCATATTTGAGACTAACATGAAGCTTGGGATGTCACTTGAAGCTTTGATAAATCTTGACATGTCTTTTAAAGAAGTTCTAGACCATGTTAATATTCCAACTACTTTAGAACAATTTGGGGAACTATATATCGAACCAAATGGATGTGTTCTTTTATTTTATATATTATTAATATTATTATTCCAAATTTACTAATTATTTTTTTTTGGAATGTGTAGATCCATCTACAGATGATGCTACAATGATTGTTCCTGGAAGATAGGTTGAGTTCACTGTCAATCCCACAGTTGAGGAGGAGCTGGCTCATGTGACCCTCAGAAAAGAAAATCATCATGAGGTTATTCTGGTTAATCCTAAGTAGACTCAAGAAAGTAATCCTCACCAAGATTTTCCAACCAAAAGTACTGAGGTTGGAAATATTGGGGAGGATTATTATTATCCAGTTGACCTACTATTGGGTATGGGTTACCAAACATTGTTATTTTTCCCCCACACTTTCCATTCTCTTGAAGCTAACCATGTTTTTTATTCATCATATAGGATTATCATCTTATCTTGATAGTTCTATGGGTGAAACTTCTAAATCAATTCTACTAGCATTAGGAGGTAAGGAATCCACTATTTAAGAGGGAGAATAACATGAAACTTATTTAAGTGCATTGATTCTAGAGAACGCCCCCCTTATGATAGTGACTCTGAATCAGATCTAGAATTACAGGATGTTATCCGCATCACACATTGCAAATATGGTTGATATATATAGAATATTGTCTTTAATACATCCCTCTAGGAAATACCTTCATGAATCATCTTGCTTTTAGCATTATTTATAATGTTTTGATTCAATGGTTTTCATGACCGTGTAATACACACTGTGGTGAAGGAAACCATTCATAGACAGGAATAATAGAAACAAATTTGGTAGGATCTAATAAATACTAGACTGCATTCTAACATTGATGAATTTCGAGCGGCAGTATCTCAAGATGACTCTAATCATTGCAAAAAATTGGCATCAATAAATCGACAGATCATAGAGAAGACTGTTCAAACGTCGCGTCTTGGATTCTTCCACAGAGTAACTTAAACAACTTCACTTCTCATTAGTAGAATCCCAAAAGGAAGGGGGGAAAATCCATTGCATATGCAAAGGAAGTGATTTGTATGGCCGAGGAGACTAGGACTAATAGATTGATAAAACTTCAACAAGTGGTTGATGGGGAATTGGAGTCTATTTAACTAATATAAATTTATGTCTATGGACTCTTGTGATATAAGACAAAGAGACTCTATTTTTTGTATGTTCATCTGGTGGATTTTTTATAAATGAAAAGATTTTTTGTTTCTAATCATATATGTCCTCATCCCTACGTGATTCCTGTGATCATAATGTTAAGGAATATTTTAGTATAATTAAATCTTCATAACAGCTAATCATAATTACAATGATAGGTATGGGGTTATCTAATTTTTTACATAAACTAATTGGCTTAGTGAGTATATTTTAACTATTTATAGGGTCATATGGACAACCCTACAAACTTTTTTTCTTTGGTGTTATCTACGTAATTAATTTTTTTTCCTATGTCCAATATGGAAGAGAATTAGTGGGGGAAACATGGATTTTGGTTAGACTCCCCCTTTTGGGTTATTAGCTAAATAAAATTTCCTTTTATCTTTTTATCACTTGATATTTTCTAAATCATACAGATTGTAGGTCTAGTGATCTAAGAATAAACTTTTATCCATATTTAACTTTGCAGGTTTTCATTAGGGTGAGTACTATGTCTCTTTTTCTGGTTGTCGAAATTCATGCATGTTTTACTAATAATGCAAGTGTTTTAGGTCAAATAGCTTTGACCTTTAATTTTGAGATTATAACCCAAACAATGCTTGATAGTTGTGGAAGGTCCCAATATTGACCATATATTTCCAAGGAGAATATTGATTCATGATTTTTATGGTCACCAAATCTAATGCTTCAAGTATAGAAATAGAGGAGGTCTCATTCAAGAATAAAGTTACCACTATTTCAAAAACCCATTATGGAGGTTGTATTATGTAGAGCTAAATATGGAATATAATGAATATCCAAAACAATGGAATCCTTAGGCTGATAAGCTTGTTATGTGGGAAAATTATTCAAGTCCTACTAGGGCACGTACTGCATATTCAGGTAAAGGAGTTTCATGGAATTATGGAATTATATTTTTGATAGACAAATGGATTTAATATTTAGGTGTATAAAGACCACAATGGGTGTATTTTTGAAGGAAATATGTCTAAGAATAAAAAGGATCCATCTTAGCTGACATATTCCATGAATGAGAAACCACTTCTACAAGAATTTGGTGTGTGAAGAAGGGTACAATTTTTCTGAAAGGGGATTTATGATATAATGTTGTGAGGTTTAAAGTCGTGCAATAAGGACATTATGTTGTGCAATTTAAAGTCATTAAATAAGGAAATTATTGGGCATGTGTAGTTTAAAGTCATATAGTATGGAAATTTTGTTGTGCAGTTTCAAGTCATGCAATATGGACATAATTTTGTACAGTTTAATGTCATGTTGTAAATACATTGTGTTGTGCAGTTTCAAGTCATGCAGTAAGGAAATTTGGGGCATTTATTTAAGGTCTTTTTCTTTGACAAAAATATTGATGGTTGTCCAATTCTCAGAAATCTATTGGAAAAATTGATTCTATATTAAGTTATGGAAGGATAAATTTGTAAGCTATGATTTGGAGATTCCTGAATCTGAATAGTGATTTGGAAAAAAGGTCTAAATGGAATCAGAGGATTTATCTTCCAAGAACGATGTTGCTTCTCCTTGACAAACCCATTATGGGGACTGTATTATGAAATACCAACTAGGGAATATACAACATATCCAAACAATGGAATCCCTTGTCTTATATACCAGTTTAATAGGAAAATGATGCAAGACCAAGTAGGGGGACGTACTGCATAGTCAAGTAAAGGAGTTCTCAAGAATTCAGATATTCAATTGCTAAAATATGATGAATGTATATGGATATTAAGATATTCCCAAGCACAGAGGTTGGTTTATGGAAAAATGTGCTCGAATGCATAAGAGTAATTTCAAGTCATAATTTCCAAATAATTGTGCTAATTTTCTCTATACGAAGGTCTAACCCAAGCACAGGAAGTATGGTGTATGTAGTTTTAGGAGTATGAAACGAGAAAGGGATAATGTCTGATGCACAAGGGAAGTATTTGGAATGATATTTTCCATGAGTTTAGAGTCCCTTACATTGATCTAATTCATATGTAACATGGGGACATTTCTTGTTTCTTTGGTGGGGTCTCTAAGGAGATGACCCAAAGTAAAATATCCTATATAGAATTTTTATTCGTATGTGAGAAAGTGGAGGCTTTTTATGTTGTTATTTGACCGGGCCAAGGATTTAAGATATGGTTGTCACTATATTTCTCATATTAGTGATAATCAAGCCACATGTAGTTCTAGATATTGGTGTCCTTGAATAGGATTGGTCTATACACATAGAGATGGGGAATGTTTTTGAATGTTGTATGGACTAGGATACAAGATTTGTCCATCACTACAAATCTTGCTAAGGGAAGAATAAATCCATACATATTTCTTTAAAGTCCATGAAATTTAACTGCATGCAGTAAGGATGAAGGTGAACTGATGTGATGTGATAGAAACATTGTTATTGAGCCTAAGAATGAAATTCTGGGAGTCACAATGTATCTCATATGGGTATGAATAAAGCCTCATGTGTACCTTGATAGTCTCCCTATGTAGATTTGATTCATTCATAGGAAGTAAAGGTGATGAATTATTAATCATGGTTGGACCAAGGATTAGAGATCTAGGCATCACTACATTTCTCATATGAGTGAGAATCAATCCATACGTAGTTATTGAAAGTTGTTCCCTACCTTAATCATGCTTTGATGTGGGAAAGGGGGATTTTGGTCATTTCCAAACTCATGGTTAGGAATAAAGAATGAATTATCAGTATCACCATGCATCTCATTGTAATAAAAATCAAGGAATAAGTCTTGGAAATGTTCTCTATGTAGATCTGGTTCATGCACTGGGAATAGGAAGGAGAATCTTATTTTCCAAAATCACTATTGGACCCAATATTGGAGATTTAGGCATTGTTACATATCTCATGGGAATGAGAATCAAGCCACCCAATGTTCATGAAGATTCTCCCAATTTAGGTTTGATTCATGCACATAGGGGGATTTTTTTAACACATTTCAGTTGGAACCGAGATCAGAGATCTGGGTATTACTACGTATCTTGTTGGAATGAGAATCAATCCACATGTAGTTCTTGAAGAAGTTCCCCACAAAAACTGAGTTTTGATGTGAGGAAGGGGGATTTAATATTTTTTTTAAATTTCTAGATTAATGGTTGGGACCATGTTACATGATGGTATGTGAATCAAGACATATGTTCTATAAGAGTTCCCAGTATACAATTGGTTGATACACTGGGAAAGTGGAAATTGTTACTTTTATGGTCATCATTGGGAATAAGATTAGAGATCTGGGTGTCACTAAAAATATCATTGGAATGAGAATAAATCCACACATAGTTATTGAATAACTGTGCAGTTTAACGTCATATAGTATGGATGAAGGTCACTTGACATGAAAGAAGAACAGTGGTTGGACCAGAGGATCAGACCCGGGTGTAACTATGTATCATGAAGAAGTAAGAATCAAGCCACATAAAGTTCTTGAAATTATATTCCCTATATAGGTTTGACTCATAAACACAGGTAATGATGGAGATTTTTTATCTTGGATGGACCCATGATTGGATATTTGGGCATCACTATGTATCTCATTGAAATCTGAATCAATCCATACATAGTTCTTGAAATTATTCTCTATATAGTTCTGATCAAAAAATAGTGAGAAATTGGGATCAAGTGTCACCATGGAGTGACACTAAGATTGCTGATTATTACACATAGAAATTTTATATTTATTTTCAAAGGACAATAACGAATATTTACTCCAATTAGTTTGGGGAATTCCTTAACATCAAACAAGTGAGAAATCAACCATACATTTTAATATTAGGTGGTAAGGACAAATGGTGTTTTGAAATATCAGGTCATGCGACTAGGACCTCATGTCATTTAGTTAATCATATTTTGATAAGGATGATGATTCCATGCAGTTTAACATCGTGAACAATGGATTATAGGTGTAATGTAGTTTATCATCATGCAACTAGGAAAAAAATTGTATGATTACACAATGTACATATTAAATAAACCTTCATTTTTTGGAGTTGTAATGAGTTATCCATCCATTGAGATTAAATAATAATATCTATTATAATAGAACTTGTGTATGGAATAAGGTTCTTACCACTTTTGCTCAAGCTTCAGAGGCTTCATTCCTAGTATCATTGGATTCCTAAGGACCAAAACCAACTCTCCTCAAATGAATAAATGAAGGTGTACCTTCTTGTTAAAGGCCCGTTCCATTCAGTTATAATATACTTCCAAGTGATGCAAGGTATTCAATCTCTTTTCATCCAGTCACTCCAACTCATCTAGTCATTTCTGGGATTTCTCATCAGTGGACAATTGATCACAAATGGAAACTCTAAGTGATGAAAACTGAATTTCAATAGGCAGAACTACTTCTGTCCCATATACCAATGAGTGAAGGGTTGACTGTGTGTCACTACGAGTTGTAGTCATGTATGCCCATAAGGCATAAAATAGCTTATTAGGATAATAATTATATTCTTTATCCACCATTTTTTGGAGTTTTTTGGACACAGTTTTGTTAAAATCCTATATATATCCATTTTTTACTGCATGATAGTAGGATGAATGGTTAGATTTGATATTGTATTCATGATATAACTTCCCTATCTCAATATAACATAAATTGGCGTCCTTATCCATCAATATGATATGATGGACACCAAATCTAGTGAATATATTAGCTTTGAAAAAGCTATCAATTATTTTCTCCCCGACTTCCTTAAGATGAATTTCCTCATCCCATTTATAGAATAAATCAGTAGTATTAAGGATGTACATGACCTGCTTGGCCATAGCTGGAGGATAAGGTCATGCTACATGAATTCCCCATGATGCAAATGGACAAGATTATTTGGTTGTATGGAGTTACTCTGGTGGTTGATGGATGAAGTTGGAATGCACTTGGAAGGGATGACACTTCTTAGTGAAATCTATGAAATCTTGATTTATCTAAGGTTAGAATTATCCAATCCTTCAGATTTTATTAGAAATCATATACCCATACTAGTGGGCACTGAAGGCTTCGACATGTACTTCTTTCATGATAGTTGTAGTTTCCTCCCCATAAATGCATCTGAGGAGAATTTTGTTGATGCCTCAACTATAGAGGACCTTTTGGTGATTTGAGCCATCATAAAGAGTGGAATTAACTGATCTTCACCAGATTTTCTCTCTTCAAACTCTATTTAGTGGAAGTAATCCGTCTTAGAGATATTCCATGATAGGTTTCATCCATCCTATGGTAGGACCAAATGGTTTTGGAATGAGATAGATTTCATATATTTCCTCTATTTTGATTTGAACAAAATATGAATCCACACGATGATGAGCAATGTTGATGATTATTAAATCCAGGTCAGGATCATCCAAGGCTATAGAGGCATTTTCCAATGCATCAGTTTGGGCATTTTGGGAATGAGGGGAATAAAACAATGTTGGTTATGATGGAAATTCTTCCATTAGCCCTCATACATAATCCCATACGGAAACTAGATCTTCTTTTCTAACGGTGTAATCCCCATTAATATGTTTTATTACCAACTCTGAATCACCCTTCACTTCCATGTGGTTCACTGGTACATAGAGTACCAATTTATAACCTTAAATGAGAGCATTATATTCTTCCTCATTTTGGGTACCACCATCCCATAATAAGAAGCAGTATGGAAACACTACCTCTTCTTAGGATATTAGAAAAATTCCTAACCCAAACTTATTGCTCTTAGGGTCATCCATTATCTTTCCCTTTGGACATATGGGGGCACCACCAAAGTAAAGTTCTCACATTTGGGTACTATGTTGAATAGAAAATATTTATTCATGAGGAAGTTCAATATCCAATGACATTTCATTCATAGATGGGTGCTCAGTAAGGATCTCTTACAAGGCATGGACTTTAATTGCTTTATGAGGCCACAACTATATATTAAACTAATACAGAATAACTACCCAGCATGCCAGGCATCTTGAAAACATAGTAAAACTGATGATAAATTTGAACAAGTTATTATGAGAGACCAAGTATGCCTCATGATACTACAGGTAGTGCCTCATCTTCTAAAATACAATAATTAACACATGGAAACTCTTCTTAATAGATGAATATTGAGTATATGCGTTGATGATGGTTTGACAGAGACAGTAAATGTTGTTTTCATTCCCAGAATCATTCTTTTCTACAAGGAAGGCACTCAGTTATCACTCCAAGTCAGTCACATAATGAATGATTGGTTTTTCTTCAACATGTGGCATCAATACTGGTGGACTCAAGAGGTATTTCTTGAGGGAATAAAATTTCAATTTCCATTCATTGGTCCGCTAATAAGTGACCCCCTTATTCATCAATTTGGTGAAGGGAAAACACTTGCCTTCCAAATTGGATATGAAGATCTAGATTTTGGTAAATTTTTTTTTAATTCCTCTCAACTCGTTCATGTTTTGAGGAGGTGAAATTCTAAGGATAAGATTAGTATTTTTGGGATCAACTGCGATGTCGTGCTTATGTACAAAAAACCCAATTAATTTTTATGAGTTTACCCTGAAAGAACATTTAAAAGGGGTTCATATTCAGATTATGTTGTCAAAGATTACCAAATATGGTCTTCATGTCAATCAGGTTATTAGAAAATTGTTTGGATTTGACCAATAAATCATCTACATAGAATTCAAAAAATATCTCCAAAAAAGGTTTGAATATGTGTTGTATTTCATGTTGGTATGTTGAACCAACATTCTTCAAGCAAAAGGTCATTTCCCAATTGAAAAATATTCATTTATGGCATTTGATTTCTATATATTCCTTATCTTTTAAGAAAATGTTGATTTTTTTGTAACCATAATATCCATCCAAGAAGGAAAGAAATGGATATCCATCTGTTGCATCAATTAAGAGTTCTGTTATTGGAACCGGGAAGTCATCTTTGGGAAAATTCTGGTTGAGATCTCTAAAATTAATACAAACTCTAATTTTACCATTCTTATTTATCACCAAAAAAATGTTGTCTAACCACAATGAATATTTCACCATTTAGAAGAATTCATCTTTGATAAGCATGTCAACTTTAGCCTCGATTATGGATGTTTGAGTTGGGTGTGTTCTTCTTGCTACTTTCATGTATCCCTAATGATCTTCTGGAAAAACCAAATGATGGGTGACCACATCAAGGTTAAGTCCTAGAATTTCTGTATAATTCCAAAAAAATGCAGGTGCTACTTTAGGAAGGTATTATACACCTCTTTCTCTTCAGAAGTTAGGGCCTCACTAATCAGAGAGGGTCGTAGAGCTTCTTTGGTACGCAGATTTATTTCTCTGAGTTCATCCAAAGTGGTGGAGACACCTTCCTCAAATACTGGAGGATCATCCCTGAGTTCTTCCTATTCTTCCTTTTCTTAATCTATTATATCTTCTACTTCTTCTTAGAGTGTAGGTGATGAAGAAATTTTTTCAGATCTATGGGAGAAGTCGGTATTTGGACATCCTAAAGAGGAGGCAACCATCTCTGGACCGACTGAGGATGAAGGGTTTTTTGAAGTTCTGAAGGGAAGATGATGGGGGTGAGAATAGACATCCCTGTATTTTTCCATGAGTGAAACAACTTATTCTAGTATGGATTATAATGTAGAGACTTTCTGAAGAATAGTTCATGGAATAAATACACCTCGGTATATTCTTTCATCACTACTTATTGAGTCGATTATTTCTCTTATGTTGTTGGGTTTAATCATCACAACTAAAATTATGGAATTTTCTAAACGTGTTCTTGGATTTTTTCCAATACTTTCAATTTTGTTAATGGATTTCATGTAATCTGCATTGTCATTCTTGAATGGGTTAGCTAGGATCTTCTCCAAACCATTGGGGCATTGAATCTTGTAATAACATCTTCTGTGGATTGTTTTCCCTTTGTGTGATAAAACATTTCATCAATGTACTGAGATTCAAATTTTTTGAATGGGACATTATCACCATGAAATGTCCCAATTTTACTATTGATGCAATATTTGATACATTGGTGGTATGATGAAGGAATGGTTGTATGATGATGTAGCCAAAGTCTCCCCAATAGAATGTTGAAAGCTGTTTCATACTTGACGACCATGAACTCTTAATTAGATATGAGATCCCCAAACTGAATTTTGAGTATAATATCATCAAGCTTTTATTTCTCATTCTTGTCACAAACCTATAGCATCTAATTGGAGGGAGAAAAGTGGAATTAAGTTCAGCCCAATCGACAAAGTTTATGAATTTGAATGAGGTTTACTCCTAAAACATTATATATAAAGGCTCATCAGATTTCAGTATCATTAATCTTTCTATATAGGTACTAGGGCTAGATGTATCTATGTACGACATCATCCTCATCCGGATCCATGAATGATATGACCACATAGAATTATACCGGATCATTCTCTATAGGATAAATTTCTATGCCAAAAACCACAAATTCAAACTCTTTAGGGCTTAAAAAGGCCTCAATGAGTTCCTTCTAGAGATCCTTTGATAAAATTGGGTCATCCATGATCGATAACTTTACTGGTACATGGGATGATTTCATCAACATATCAATATTTTGATCCAAAGTTCTGCATTTTTCATTATGGAAAGGCTCTTTTACAAGTACCTTGGAAGCTGATGTTCTGGATGTGGATAGACTATCTCTCAGGGAAGAAGTTAGAAGTATTTTTTCTCTTGGTGGATTAGGTCTGCTAGGTCTTCTTACTCGCAAAAGAGGTGGTATCATAGACTCTAATTGGTCATCCAAGATGATCATGTAATGGAAGTCCAAATCATGTGTGGGGGAGTTCCCTTATTCATGCTAAGCCCACTGGAGTGTGGTCCCATGAGTTTATGCTGCATAAACAATTCGATATGGGGTGTGGTTTAAGTAGTGGATACTAAGACAACCACATCTTTCAATCTATCCCCAACCATGATGACCTATTACTCCAATTCTCCCAATCAAGTGCAGGAATATCATGTTCATAATCAGAATAACCATTTGAGTAGGAATCCTTTATGTGAATAACATTAATGGAATAAAAACACATCTCTTCATCTGTTTAAGATTTAGCATGATAGGCTAATTCTTATTGTGCAGTTTTGTAGGGTGGTGGCCATCATTTTGAGATGGTCGACATAAAATAGGCTAATGTCAAGTACAACATGTTCCTTGGAATGAACTCATGTTCTTTTGTTTTTTTTCCTTATTCTTCTGTACATGTCACTTATTTGAGGATTGGACTTGAAATTACTAGTCTTATAATGATGATATCATTTCTATAATAGAAGTTGTAGAAGAGACAGTATGTTGTTTCAACTATATTTGTAGAAAGGCATGAGTTCATTTGATTTTTTTCCTAACCATACAATCATCTAATTTTTGATAATTCATACTTTTGGCTTCTTCAAATTCACCTTCCTCCTCAAGATCAATAGTAGTAAAACATTCTACCTGGGCTGGTGAATGTTTTACCTTCACTTTCCCAAATTCCTCCATCATTTTTAGGAGGTCGTTAAAAAACAAAACACTCCTGGATGGGGTGCCCAAACATTTGATATAAGGGGAAATACTTTGGTAGGTCCTTGTATTTTTATTTGATAGGTTTCATTGGCCTTGTAAATTGAACTAAGTTATTTTCCAAAGTTGAGATGAAGTAGCTAGGGACTTGGTCGTTTTGAAAAGAATACACCTTTTTTTTCAACTCCTCAAATTGTCTTCTCCATTGATTTTTTTGATCGCCTTGATAAGGTAGTCATTCCTATAGATGCTCGAGAGGTGGATCCCTAGGGTATGATGAGGGTGTTGAAGTAGGATTGGGTATAGGGGAATGTTTATGTGTAACTGTAGGGGCCACTTCTTTTCCTTCTCTAATTCCTAGAGTTGATGTGATTACTTAGGATTTGGATCTAGTCTCTGTTATGGAGTTTTCAACCTATTGATCGATTAAGGATAGATCCTGAAACCCTCCTATGTATTTCACTAGGATTAATGGTGTTCAAAACTCATATTGTATATTTCCTACACAAATGGTCATCAACTCTTCTTTTGGGAGTGGTATATTTAAGGAGTTTTTCAAAATTTTCCACCAAGAAATGAAATATCAAACCCTTTTATTCTCCCTTTTCTTATAGTTTTTCTGATCGAAGACTATTTTCTTTTGATGCATTGAGATGAATAAAAAATGGAACTTATGATAGAGATCTTCCCCTCAAGTAATCGATCGAGATAGTAAGCTTTTGTACCTAACAAAGGCCAACCCCTACAAGGATTGTACAAAGAATCTGAGTTTCACTACTTCTTATTGCTCAAGGGTCCCCACCATGGGATCATAGTGAGGGATGAAATGCGTCAAGTGCTGCTTCGGATCTCCTAATCCATTGATGATAAGAAATATAGGATTCCCAAAGTTTTTTTGGGGAGGATTTAGATATACCATTTGGGATAATCCTTCTTTTTTAGGTTGAACCGATGCACACCATCCTTCCATAACATCCAATTTAGTTTTTAACAACTCAATGGTATTCATAGTAAATCAAAGAATATCTGGTGGATCTAGAAATTGAATAGGTTTGGTAGCTATAGCCTGAACTGGTGTGGAAATCAGAGCATGAACTAGTGCGACAATTAGTAGGACCCCCGGTGGTGGTGTCGCTGGTATCTTTCATGGGTGACCAATAGGGGTAGGCCTATAAGCATGTGTATTACCATACTCTGGTTGTAATATCAATGGAGGTAATTCATTATCCACATCATTAGTTTTAAAAAACCCTCTTTGATGAGGTGCTTCCACTGGAAGTGAAAGCTGAGGATCATCTTGTGGAGCATATCTGGCAGGAATGTGTCCTCATAGTAACTCTGCATTGAGTCTTATCAACTCCTTTATCTCATCATTTAACTGAGAAAATATTTCCTCAAGAGAAATGGATTGAACTTCTCTGGGGTGAAAGGTGATATATGTTCTAACATTTACCTTTTTCCTTATTAGGTTCCTTTTGAAGTGGTGGATGTTGATTATTAAAGGGAATAACTAAATTTTGGGTAATCCTCTAATTTTGGGTACACACATCACGTTCATTTTCCTCAGTGTATACCATATTATGAATAATAAAATCATCCTATGAATCCATTGAAATGGATTCATTTTTTAGAGGATATTCATTGATGGAATTGATTAAATTCATTTACACACAATGCATTATTGGCATTCTGTTGATATCTTTCTGAGATATCATTCCTTTTCGGCTTCCACGAGACTTTTTCCTCCCATTTGAGGGTTCCATAAAAACTTTTTGGTGGATAGTGACATGAATTTAATCCTTTTATTGTTTAGTTGTGATTTCATCTTGATAATTCTTCCCTAATTTAGAGAAAAATTACTTCCGCTGAGGAGCAGAATGTGAATGTGAAGAATCCCCCAACCCTATGAGATGAGGTTATTCGTGTTCTTATTTCTAAACCCTTTAGGCTCTGTTTGTTGACTCCAAGGGTTGGGTTACAAAATACAAAAGCCCTGTGGGATGGGGTGTCTCCTAAGCTTCTGTGGATGATATTATCACAACTTCTCTTCTGATCTTATGACTTCTGGTCTGAACATTGGGTGGGTGCATTATCTGACACTCACTTAAATATCCTTATTTTCCAGACCAATGTTCTATTTCATATATTTCAACAATCTGATGATTGAAATCATATAATAAAGAGGCTTACTTGTTATTCTCATTTTCTTAATTCAAAATTATCTCAATACCTTTCTCTATTTGGGCCTAACTTTGGTGAAAGCTAGTCAAGGCCTGTTCTTACTGAGCATCTCTTTAGTCCTGATCAAAATTTGTTTTTTTAGCCAGCCTGGGGTAATAACATTTCATGATCCCACATTTGGAGTGATTTGATAGAATTGGAACACAGTGAAATGTAATCCTCCATGTACACCCCATCCTCTTATATGAACACCATATAGCGTATCTGCGATCAATCATCACAACCTCATTAATGCATTGAGGCATGAAGATAGAAGTTCTCCATGCTGCTTCTCCATCTTTGGGTGTTGGGAATCCAAGAGAGATGCCAAGTCAATATGGTGTTGTAACACTTCTATTACCTTGACCTGACATTGATATTTTTTATACAGTAATACTTAGGATTCTAGATGATGAAGAGTCTTCCATATGTTGAGGTGAATATCATGAATAAAATATTATGCCAACATCTCTAGAATATTGTATTGAGAGGTGGCCAAAGGCCAGAACCTGACTCGTATTTCATCCTTAACTAGTTGTTTCCTCATTTTCAACATATCCCAATCATCTTTTTCCATACATTTCTCTAATTGATTGGACTAAAGATGGTGTTTCTCTGACATTTCATCAGAGCGAGAAAGATCAGTATAGAGTACCTATATTACATTAGAAGATAAATGGCCCAAAGATGGTGTTTCTGATGCTTTCATCAGGGTGTGTGAGTCTATCTAGTTGGGGGACGTCGGCACTGTTTGTTTCCCCGCATTCCCACTTTCCAAATATGGTCGACATCCATTCCTTGTTTAGGGACGTCTGCTCCTTGATCAAAATGGGATGATGGGATGTTGGTTTTTCCTTCCGTGGATTCCTCCTCGGAACTCGTCACCTAGTCCGGGTCTCCCTTATAGATTTAAGGCATGGTTCGTGAAACTCTTCCTAGTTCCATATCTTCATGGACACCAGTTAATTTCACTGCTTCTGTCGGGACATTCCAAAGGGTCCGGTCAATTTAGTAACCTTCAGTCAGGGGATTAGTCATGTTGGACATCACTGGCATGTCTGGACACTGGGACACTGACGTGTCTGGGCTTCTTCCCCTTATTATAGGGCTTCTCAAAGGCGCGGAAGCCCAAGGAATCCCACATCGAATGCGGGGAATCATATGTTGTAGGCATGCATCCAACGTTTTCCTCACCTTCCCATGTTTAACAAATGGTATGCTATGAGTTTAACATCTAGCGAAGACAGATCAGACTGATCAAAACACTGATTAGATTGGATCAGATGCATGCAACCCCTGGAGGGAACACTGATGTTGGGGCCAACGTGTGGTTAGCTTCTTGATTGTTGTTAAGGGGAACAGGGAAAGAGGTGGCATGATCCCACCGGGATGTGGCAGCCCGGGTAAGAATCAGGATGGATGATAGAGGGTTTAATAAAGTGGATGGAGAATTAGATGGAGTTGACTCGAGGATGACAGTGATGATGGGATTGAGTCTTGAAGAGACCTCCTACATATCCCTGTGGTAGGGAATTCAAAGTCCACATAGTTTATCTGGAGACGGCTTACCATAAAAAATGGGTTGACAACGGCTTACCGCTGAATGGGGTGACAATGGATTTCCACTTATTGGGGATGAAGTTTAACGTCACGTGGGAGTAAAATAGGGAATACAGTTTAATATCTTGCGGGATGAAGGTGGTATGACGTGAAGATGGTCTGGACTAATGGATGTTGGTCTTGAAACTCAGGGAGGCTTCCTACGTACCTTGCCTGGGCAAGGATCAAAGACCGCGTAGTTCAGATGTGGTGGGTGCCGACGTGAAAGGGGTCGGAACCAATGGGTGTTGGGCTTGAACCTCAGTGAGGATTCCTACTTACCTTTACTTGGAAAGGATCAAAGTCTACGTAGTTTGGGGTGGTGGGAACTGACGTGAAGGGGGGTCGGAACAACTAAGGTGTTGGGCTTGAACCTTAGGGAGGCTTCCTATGTACCTTGCCTTGGAAAGGATCAAAGTCCACGTAGTTTAGGTTGGTGGGAACCAACGTGAAGGGGGGTCAAAACCACAAGGGTGTTGGGATTGAACCTCAGGGAGGCTTCCTACGTAACTTTCATTGGAAAGGATCAAAGTCCACATAGTTCAAGTGGAGTGTTTGGTGAACTGATGTGAAGAGGGTCAGAACGACTGGGTGTTGGTCTTGATCCTTAGGGAGGCTTCTTACATACCTCGCCTTGGAAAGGATCAAAGACCCTATAGTTCATTAAAGTTGAAATTACTTACAGCTGACTGGGGAAACAACGGCTTACCGCAGATAGAGGTCCACAGTTTAACGTAATGTCGGACGGGGGCGAACCGACATGAAGGGGGGTCAGAGCGACTGAGATTTGTTCTTGAACCTCGTGGAGGCTTCCTACGTACCTCTCCTTGGAAAGGATTCAAAGACCTCATAGTTTAGGTAAGGTGTGAGACTTACACTCTAGGCTACCCAGAAGGATTTCATGGTCGATGCTTGCTCTAAGCCCACGTGAGTCATGCTCGGTGTGAGAAACAGGAGGCAGCAAAGACCTGACGATCAAGTCACGAAAGGTGAATCCATAGAAAGTAGAGTGGTGCTTACTTGTGGTTAGCAGCCCAAAGAGGAAACATGTCCTTACACATGGTTAGCAGCCCAAAAAATGGAAATTGAGACTTACTCTAGGTTGGAGGCCTGGTGGCGACAAAGCCCAACGGGAGAGGGATTTGGCACCGAAGATCGGAGGGGCAGGGATACTTCCTCCCACCATAAACGCTAGAGGCTTACACCAAGGTGGTTTCCCTATCCCTACAGAAAAACATCACTCCAATAAAGAGGATATTATTCCATGTGAGGAATGATTTCACTCCCGTGGAGGCCAGTGGGCATGCAGAATGTCCAAGGTGGGGGAACCCCATGTACGACGCATGGGGTAAGGTCATAGTTTAATGTCATGTGTTGAGGACGATGGCACTTGGAAGTTTAATATCATACAGCTTGGATGAGGTGGGAGCACTCTGCACCCTTAGGACTTATATAACTGATACCTACCCGCCCCTGGGGGAAGGAAGGCATCGGCAATGCCGTGGTGAGGGAGTGTTATGGGGCGAACCATTAGGGGGGCCATATTAGCGTGGATATGCGAAGAAGTAATAGCAGTTAGCATGCCTATGAGAAGAATCAAGAGGTGAAACAATGCAACGATAAGTATTGTCCCAAGGGACTTTGAAATTGCTTCTTTCAAACCTGAAGGGCTGCACGGGAAAAGGAGTTGCAGAGCAGAGGGATTCATATGTAGAAGCCTTGTGAAGCTCTGGTGCTCCATGAAGTGAAAGGGATTTGTAAAGGGATGTGCTTTACAAAGTGAAGTATCCTAGCCTAGGAATATGGCATAGGTAGATATGGTAGGAGCTTCACGAAGTGGAAAGGCATTTGCGAAGCAATGCGTCGCGAAGCAAGGGTGCCTCACGGGGTAAAGTGTTGTGAAGTAATATGCTTCACAAAGCACAATGACCCTGCCTTAGCATGTGGGTCATGTGTGTGTGGAGGGTGTTTCACGAAGCATAAACTCTTCATGACGTCCCAATTCCCCGTGGGGATATCCTTCTTTCGCGAAGGCCCGTGGGCTTCACGAAAGGCATCCCTCTCATAAGAGAGGTTCAATTAATGCAAAGGGGGAGGTACTTCACAAAGAAAAAGTACCTTGTGGAGCTCATGGTTCACAGAGAAAGAAGTACTTCATGATTTGAGAGATCATAAGGTGAAAGGTCGGATGATCCATCCTTTGGACTCGAGGGGATCCATGTATTTATAGGAAAGAGGCTCCGCGAAGCAGAGGTCGCTCGGTGCGAAGATATAGGTCACTCCCCGGTGGGTTCACAAATGTCAAAGGGGTTCACGGGGCACCCTGCCTCATTGCTCCATGGCGGGCTCACAAACGTCAAATTGGCTCAGAGAGGCTCCTGCCTCCTTTCTCTATGGTGGGCTCAAGAACATCAAATTCATTCATGCATTCGCCTGCCTCCTTGCTATGCATTGGGCATGGGGCCATGGGGCTCCGCGAAAGGTCTTCGTGAGGCAGCCCTGGTGACTTCCCTCTTATTCTTCTTCTTCCCAAATTTTGGCATCAACAAATGGCCCCCCTCAGACTTGGAGC
This sequence comes from Viscum album, assembly GCA_963277665.1. NCBI lineage: Eukaryota > Viridiplantae > Streptophyta > Magnoliopsida > Santalales > Viscaceae > Viscum > Viscum album. The sequence goes on along the minus strand of OY728129.1, from coordinate 1,809,646,668 downwards.
TGAGGAGAAATCAAGGGTCAAAGTATGAGGTTCAGTCGCCAAAATCCCTCAGCTATCCATGAAGTTGTTTCGCAAATAGGGCTCGTGAGGCAGATATGCAATGTGCTGGCTGAGCGTGCTGCGGAGCTCGGTGCGGTATTGATGTGCCGCGAAGCTCCAAAGGTCATCGCCTATAAATAGGGTAGTTGACCTCTCTTTTTCCTTTATTTTATCCCATACTTAGTCCTGTAGCACTCTTGATTCATGAAGCTCCACGTACTCCATGCTTGCTCTCCATGAATCAGGACCTCTACTTCACAGTGCACAACGAGTCTTAGACTCCATGACAGTGCTTCGTGACTTTATTTTGAAGGTCAGGGCAGGGCTCCGCGAACATTATTTGCGGACGAGCTTCACGACATTGCTCTGTGAAAGGGATTCACGAACCGAACACAGGAAACACCCCAATCATAAAACTGAATGGCTCATCAGGTTGCTGCCAGGGGGTCCTTGTGGACGCTGCCTGAAGGAAAGATATGGCGAACAAATTGGGCCTAGTGGGGATAATACGGAGCCATTCTGACCATAGTTCGTTGGTGGAGATGTTATCGTAGAGCCAGAGGAACTATCCACTGTGCAATAGGTAACATTTATATGGATTCAGGCTGAGGGATGATGTCTTCATTACTAAATCTAGTAGGGACGAGCCAACTTACTGCTTCAGGAGTATGTCGTGTCAGCGCCAACGGTTCTGGGTGGCTGACAGCCATGCCTGAGAAGACTCCATGCCCATCAATGATGACTACCTATATAACCACTGGAAAAATGTGGATGGGAAGGCATTGCAGCTAGAGACATCCCCCCTTTGTACCAGACAATCTTGAAGGCAACCTTAAGGAACCCGAGGAAGGGATGGTCTGAGAAGTGGGACCTGTGACAGGGCGGAAACTTCACAGATGATTGGGCCTGGGCCTACTGTGTAGGTGCATCATGTGAAGAGTTTGGGGCTGAGATGAGGAAAGTGGGTCTATATGAGGCAGTTTGGGCCTCCTAATTTCCCATCTATCTATCGAAGTAGATGATGCCGGAGTTGCTGAGTAGGTGGTCATTGAGGACTAATACCTTCCACCTACACCACAGGGAGATTGTTATCAGCTTGTGGGACATTCACCAGATCTCAAGGGTCCCAATATTGGGGGGCTATGTACGATGAATTCATCCCCATCATGGGTGTGTGAGAGGATCCTGAGTAAATGTTATGGTTGTTAATAGAGTTGATGGAGCTAGTACCGGGAGAGGACAAAGATGCAGTAAGGGATGTCCATTTTAGGCAGTGGTTCAAGCAGTTTTTGAACTTCTTGGAATACATGCAGTTTCTGGCGAGGCCTTGGACTTTACCAAAGGGGGATCAACGTGGCAAGGAGCACTCGTATTGGCGGCTCTTAGAGGACAGTCATTAAAAAACCTGGGGATTTAGCATCAGCATTGAGCAGCAGCCGATAGTCAGGCTGGTGGCATTCATCGTAGCTCTCATCTACAGTTGGATCCTGCCGGTGAGGGATACCAACATGGGCGTGCGACCTAGCACATTTATCATGACATCCATATTAGCGACAGGAAGGTGAGTCAACCTCGGGATCTCAATGCTCTCCAAGCTATACAAGATGTTGTAGCACATCAGTGAGGGGAAGAGGACACAGAGGATATGCGGGCCATTCCACCTCCTGTATGGGTGGATTTCAGCACATGTTAGGTGGGTTTATGAGTACCCAAACCCCATCTCACCTCTGGGGTCGAACTTCCACCCCTCTATTCTGAACGCCGTAGGAAGCTTTTCGGCCAAGCTGACCACACCATTGGTACTGAACCAGGTGTGGAAGGAGGAGGAATTCAACTTTCACATGTTTCCATTGTCAATGGGTGCTTTTACTAATGACGGACAAGGAACGGAAGAGCACTGGTCCTATCTCCTGGCCTTTTGAGGTGGAGTCCTGGTGGCAAGGGTGGACCATGAGCCCCTCGGCAATCCGCACACCCCGCACCGATTTTCCTAGCAATTTTAATGTATGCAGTGACTAACCTCGTGGGTCTATCTAGAGGTGAACCACGAGGAAAACCTGTGTGTAATGAGGCAAATGTGGAACATGTTCACATGGGAATACGGAAAGATGCAGAACGAGCTGCCTCCACCTAATGTTTTCTTCAGGTTGGTAAAGGAGTATGCCCAATGCTGGGAGGCGGCCTACCTGGGGGAGATGCTGAAGCAGCCAACCGTTCAGGTCGGTGATAGTGACCCTCCCCAATATTGAGGTCGGGGGAGGAAGGCGGCAAGGGCATGTCGCGGTGGTGGGGCTACCATGGCGGCGAGACCCGCACCAGTTGAGGGAGAGGCAACATCAATAGATCCAAAAGTTGTAGTAGACCCGGTGGTTCCAGAAGAACAGAGTCATCCATAGGGGAGTCCACTGAGAGGATTCCGTAGGATATCCACCCAGGCTTCTGGGAAGCGGCTACGGCATATAGACATGCCAGAGAATGTAGTCTTCTTGAAGGCCTGGGACATCTGGGAAGTCAACCAAAAATTCCTCAGTCTATCTGAGATGTGAAAACACTTGAACCATCTTGGGATGGATTTACCGGGGATAGGCCCTATCCAGGCCAGCTTTGCGATGTCCCAAGTGGACGTGGAGAAATACCTGGCTGAGCTAGAAGACTTTCTGCATTCCTAGGGTGCTCCTCGTCCAATGACAGATCATGTCAAGGTGTTGCTGGATCATATGGTCCCACCATAGTTGTCGGCTGCTGAACTGAGAGAGCGCTTCCCTTTTCCGGAAGAATCGGACTAGTCCTCCTAGGGGATGAGGCCAGTAGAGGGAGCCCATGGAGGAGGTCAAAGTCAGTGATCAGGACTCGGACCTTGAAGAATTTTCAAAGTCCCTTGAGGTGAAATCCTAAGCCCCTTTCTCAGGGTTTTCTCCCAGGTCATTCTAGAATCCTTGCTAATACTTGAACTGTGCAGGATAGTCTCATACACAGAACTCGTTATCATCCCTTAGTGGATGCATATGCGGGGCCTTTGGGATCCACACCTATGGCTGCATCAATTGCTATGCCCAGTGGGGATGGGACACCTGAGATGACCCCTCCAGAGATTTCAGACCTCCCGACAACATATGTGGGGCCACGCCTCAGAGTCCCCATGGCGTCAACCCAAGAACAAGACCATGAATTTGATCTCTGTAAGCATCCTATACCAAATTCATGATTGTCGCCCACTGAACATGTCAACTGACATCCAATACCTTTTTGGTGCTCATAGTTCCTTAAATGGCATGGGCCACATTGGCGAGGTTGGTCGGGGCTTCTGGCATCATCTTTCCTAGAAGAATGCTAGTGATCATGGAGACAGATATCCAGATAGACTGAACTGTGGAACTCCAGATCACTGGTGGGATCACCAGTAGGGTTTTTCTCAAGATTTTTGAGGTGGGATATGATGACGAGGATCGATCAGATTGCCTAGGTCCCACCATGCCTGATCAAACGCCAGATACAGACCATGCTGATGAGTTCCTGAGGGCATTCCCTGCATATGAGCCTGCCAACCGCGATGACTGAGATGAGACAACCTCTGATGAAGAGGACAAAAAAATAGTCTGTTTCCAATTGTGGAAGCTGATCAAGTGCTTCATTGATGAAACTCCCCAAGCACTATGGCTGGATGTGATGGATAGACTTCGTTCGCAACTACGTGAACTATGTGTTGGGGGAGTGGATGCCCAGCGTCCTCACATGTTCATCCGAGATCTTATGACAGAGAATATTTGAGAGTATGACTGTGGCCTTGGTGTGTTCTAGAAGCAGTGGAAAGCGGTGAACATCAAGAAACTATGGGAGGCTGATAACAAAGTTCAATGGCTGCAAGTTCGGGAAGATGATCACTCATCCACCCTTATCGCGCAATCAGGAGTGATATTGTGATTGAAGGCCCAACTGGAAGAGGCCGAAGAGGACCTGAAGTGAGCCTATGAGAAGATGACCATTATTCAGACCGACGTAGAGTGGGCCCAGATTGTAGCTGATTAATTGTTCCCTATCTCTGCCAAGGAGGAGTGGGAACTAAACATGCAACAGTAAATCCTAGACACCACAAGCCAGAGGGTGGCAGAGTTGCAGATTTTTTTTGACGGGATTAACCCATCCATGGGTGGGATAGACCCTCAGGTGCTGTAGAGATCAAAAAACCTCTAATGTGCTTTCATGCATTGATTATTTTATGTCGTAGAATGCATGAATCCAATTATTAATGTTGGTTTTACATGCATCCGTTATATTTGTGAAACTCCCAGTGATCAATCCCCAAGCTCACGCGGGTCGAGCCCAATGTGAGAAACAAGGGATGATAACCATGCTATTCCATCTGAACATAAGGGTGCTGACCAAGATTTGGGCATCCGGGTTTGAACAATGAGTCCGGATTTTTGGGAAGAAATGGGAGAGGCCCGATTGAAGGATGAGGACCTCAGGAAAATCGACATTCCCTTCTTCCAAATGTGCTCTATTGCACGAGTGGGGTGACACTAGGGGCATGGAATTAATCTAAACATAGGGGAGTGGAACGTGGGAATCATGATACCCAAAATTCAAAACACTGTAGGGGTGGTGTGACAATGAAGGATAACTGTTGACCATGTTTGAAACACAGTATCCTAATTGTGTTAGCCCGAAATGGGGAAAAGAAATGAGGGCCTACCGCTGACCATGTTCGAAACACGGGGCCTGACTCGAAATGTTATCTATTAGTCTTATGGAACGTTAGCCCATGGTAGTAGGTGAGACTTAGGCTCATCATCCATACTATTAGGGGGTTCCTTCAGATGCGAAAGGATACAAGGGTCCAAATAAGGGGCATGCAAAGCGTGTAGGGTGGAGTGATGGGTTGTTCGAATGGAGTCCAACACTCTTGAAATTACCCCACAATGGCAGAAACACATTAGGTGGGAATATATGTCCAATAAGGGATCAAAAATTCTTCCAGACAGAAATTATTTGGTTAGGACCTGGAAGGACCTATAGTTTTATGTCATATAGTAAAGATAGTGCATATAGTTTAAAGGTCATACTGCCTGGACCAAGATTGGACCCAAGGGACCAGGAGGGTTAACGACCCTGAGACTGGGACCAAGGTGAGATTCCTGGACATTTCTATATATCCAATAAGGATGAGAATCAATCCAAATGTAGTTTTTTGGGCATAGTGTGGTCAGAGACCAACATTGGTAGGGAGAATCCTCTTTGGAGAGGAAACTAACGCATTCCATGATTAACATAGGGCATCCTGAACATGTTAAGGGTAGAACCACAATTTAGTGTCATGTATTGAGGACATATGGACTCATGTAGTTTAACATCATATGATAGGACATAGAGTGAAAGGGGAGATACCAGTAAGTGAGTATGTGGTGCGGTAGCTACAAACCCGACGTGAATGAGGACTTGGGGTCCGGATCACACCACATATCCCTGGAGGAATATCTTCAGGTCAAGGGACCAAAAGTGAAAATTTGGCTGGGCCCAATGAGAAGTGGATGTACATTTCTACATACCCCATGAGGATGGGAATCAATCCATATGTAGTTCTAAAAGTTTGTGCGGGTCAGGCCCTTTCACCAAAAGAAGCGGTATTTGATAGATCTTGTTTTTCCTTTAGGATGAATGAGTTTTTTTTGTAGAGATGGACCTAGGATAGAAATTCCAGGCATCGCCACAAGAATCAAGCCATGTGCAGGCGTTGACAAATGGTATGGTGTATGACCGATACAAAACATGATGCCTCCTCGAGTGAGTATATCATGGTGCAGTACCATTTTTCGTCATGCGGCCAGGATGATAGTGTCACAGATTAGGGTCATGTGATGGGACCAACCAGGCATTTTAATGTCATGCAGTATAGACGTAACAGTTTAGAGTCATGTGGGACTAGGTATCATAGTCTAGAGTCATATGTCTTAGACATATACAAGAAGGATGAGGTTCGAAAGGGAATGTGCATGGAATGATAAAGCATACCCGACATAAATGAGGATGACTTCCACATCATACCGTGTGTGATTACATAAAAGAAACCTCAGTCTGATGGGCCAGGAAATATTTGAGGATATAAGATAAGAGAAGATGGCTCTCAATTGAGCTGGACCCGAAGACGAGATGTTCGTGTGTTCCTACGTATCCCATGAGGATGGGAATCAAGCCATACATAGTTCTTGAAGGTTCCTTTTAACATCGTGCGGGACAACATACAGTTTAATGTCATGCAGGATATAAAAATAAAGGGGGGTTAAATCCTATAAAGGGGTGTACATGGTGCGTCTAATGCAAAACCGACGTGAATGAGGACATAATCCCATACCACACCACGTAGTCCCACAATAGTTAAAGCTCCGAAGTCAGGACAAAAGAGATAAATTAGTGGAATCAAGCTGTACATAGTTCCAAAAGAGACCTTAGTTTATGGTATTAGAGCTAAAACCATGGGGGGGGGAATCCTTCCATGTAAGTGTAGACCTCAACCCGATCCCTAAGCCCATGTGAGTCAAACTCGGTGTGGGAAAAAAAGGGTGGAAGGGGTTTTTTCAATACCTGAAACACACACCAAAGGGAAATCAGAGCGAAGCCCCGAATGATGCCTTTATCATGGCTTTTGTCCTCCTAACATGCAAATGCACACTGAGGGATAGTGCCAAGAGTGTCGAAATTATACTTAAACACGATGAGGTGTAAAATGATGTGAATCATGCAACCGATATTTTGGGCTTAAAGGGGATGGCATGATGGTGGAAGATAACTATTAACCGTGTTCGAAACACAGTATCCATATCGTGTTAGCCTGAAATGGGGATAAACAAATGAGCGTTGAACGCTGACCATATTCGCAACACGGGACTTTTATCAACTTGTTGTCTGAAACCCTTGAGGATGTTAGCCCGTAATGGTAGAAGAGCCCTTAGGCCTATAATTCATGCCATTTGGGGGTCCCTTCAGATGAGAAAGATAATTGAAGCCCAAATCAAGGGGAACACTAAGCCTGAAAAATGGGAGAAAACATGTCCAAGTAGAATCTGACACTCTAGGTTCTATACCAGAGTACTCATGGGTCAATTGGTGAATCGTCGTAGAGGGTCGAAGGACTCAACATGAAAGTGGCTGATATTAAAGGATGAGTATAGAACAAGGGGATAGATAACTCTTAGGAGAAAGAGGCACATGGTGTGGTTGTTACAGATCCAACGTGAATGAGGGCGTAAACCTGTACCACACCATATACCCCTTTTCCTAGGGAAATGCAGGCCAAGGGGCCAAGATGAGGTTGGACCAGAAGACTAGATGTTCGGGCAGTCCTACATATCCCATAAGGATGGGAATCATTCCACACGTAGTTCTAGAAGATACATGGATAGGGGTAGGATACCCTAAAGAGGGAGGTGTACGGCACAACGAGTAACCCGATGTGAATGAGGACATAATCCCATACCACACCGTATAACCCATAGTGGGAACTTGGGCCAGGGGCCTGAAAAGGCCAAGGGGCCTGAGGCTTGGCCTCAGACAGAAAGTCCTAGCCAGTTTGTAGTTTAACATCTTGTAGTGAGGATGAAGGTAATCTTAGTTTAGGGTCCTAGAACTCAGACCGTAGACGCTTCATTTAAAAGTAACAGTGATGCCATAGGACAATTGTTAACCAGATTTGCAACACTGTATCCATCCTTGCATGACCGGAGGTCAGGGTAAGCAATTGAGAACCAACCACTGTCCGTATTCTCAACATGGGACTTGTATCAACTTTTTGCTCGCAATCCTCGAGGGTGTTAGCTCGTAATGGTAGGAGATCCCTTGGGCCGAGAATCCATGACATTTGGGGGCCCTTCTGAATAAAGAAGGTGATGGAAACCCAAATGATGAGTCATGTCGAGCATGGCAGGGCTTGTGCTCGTAGAACAGATGAAAAATGAAGGAAGGCATATCTCAAGGGGATATGTGTGGCGTGGTGAAATAGCTCGATGTGAATGAGGAAATGAGTCTGTACCACACCACACAATCCTAAATGAGAAATTGGGCCAAGGTCCCAAAGGGGTCGAAGGACCTGAGGTTGGGCGTCCCGGCCAACTGTAGCCATATAACCTCTCATGTGGTTACCTCCTCATCTCATCTCCTAATCCCACATGAGTAGTGCTCGGTGTGGGAAACAAGGAGCCAGATTCGTCTTTCCCTATCATATAAGGGTCTGATAGCTGGCATCACCTGATAGGAATCACAACTTGAAGATATAGCAGGTAGGATGAACCACCACACTCAATGTTTGGGATCTACGGGGGTGGTGACAATGACAAAGTATAGCCACTGATCATGTTCGAAACACGACATCCTTACAGTGTGACCTGAAATGGGAACATAAATGAGCATCGACCACTGACCATATTCACAACGCGAGACTTGTATCAATTTTTTCTCAACATCCTTGAGGGCGTTGGCCTGAAGTGGTGGGAGAGACCTTAGTCCAAGCATCTATGCCATTCAGGGGTCCTTTTGGATGTGAAAGGTGATGGAGTCTTAATCAAAGGAGTGGGTGAAGCATAGTTATTCCCATGAATTTTAACGTCAAGCAGGGTGGTGAAAGTGATGGACATATCCGAGGAGTGGGACGTATGGTGGGATCGAGATGAGCTCAATGTGAATTGGGGAAAAAGAATGTATCATAATATTTTTCCCGACCCGAGGGGGAATTCTGAATTTTGGGCTGGGCCAACGGACAAAATGTCTGGGTGTTCCTACGTATCCCATGAGGATGAGAATCAAGACGTACATAGTTTTTAAAGGCCATGAAGTTTAATGTCATGCGGTGAGGATGTGGGAGACTAGAAGAATGAGGAGGGAGAACAGGGTACGATCATCATAATCCTGACATGAGTGGGGCCAAAGAATCATTCACTACGCTGTGTAAGGATCCTATAAGATAACTATACCCAGGGGTGATAGTCGAAAAGAAGAGTCTAGGGGCTGGACTTAGGACCAAGTGTCTGAGCATTCCTACGTATCCCATAAGGATGGTAATCAAGCCTTAGGTAGTTCTTAAAGGCCATGATGTTTAACATTGTGCGGTGAGGATGATGAATAGTTTAACGTCATGTGGGATCAGTTTAATGTTGTGTGGGATGAATTAGTTTAGGGTCTTACAGGACCCAGCAGTTTAGGGTCATGTAGGAAAAATTGGCTCTGGCAAAGTATTGCTTGAGAAATTTGGAATTGGTGGGAGGAGTTATACGCTCACCATCCATGGTCACCAATGAGAATGCACCATTGGGGTAAACCCTGTAAATTATGTAAGGTCCTTCTAATTTGGTCTCAAACATGGGTGTTTCCTACCATGTATTATTGGTGTCCTGAGCGCCAATACCAGATCACCTTGCAGGAAATAGCGAAGGAGAACCCTCTTGTTGAAGGCTCTAGCTATCTTATTTTGATGCCTTTCTAGATTGTACAGGGCACAAATCATATTCTCGTCAAGCGCTTCCAATTCAGCCAAACAAATTTCAGATAGCTTATCTAGCGCCTATTGGTTATAGACCGCTGTGTGTAACACATGAAACTGAATCTAAATGGGAATGATAGCCTCAGTTCTGTACACCAAGGAATATGGGGTCACCTGGGTGGAATTTTTTGTCGTTGTCTGATAATCCCAGAGGGATTTGGGGAGCTTGTTTGGCTAACTCTTCTTATTCTGACCAACTGATTTCTGAAAAATGTTAGAGAGGGTTTTGTTGAATCCCTCGATCTATCCATTTTCTTGCGCATGATAGCAAGTGGTATGGTTAGAGAAAATTTTTTACTTAGCATACAATTTCTTCAGCTTAGCCGCTCGGAAGTTTGTGACGTTATCGGTGAGCATGGCGTGAGGGACTCCAAATTGGTAGATGATGTTCGAACTCACAAAGTCAACAATGTAATTGGCCTTGACCTCCCTAATTGGAACTACCTCTGACCACTTGGAGAAGAAATATGTATCAGTCATGATGAACTAGCACTGGTGAGCTGTCACTGGTGGATATGGTCCCACGACATCGAGTCCCCACACCGAAAATGCCCAAGAGTACTTGGTGGAGTGGAGAGGCTCTGGTGGCCGATGCATAAAGTTAACATGACTTTGGCATGAATGGCATCTCTTGGTGAACTCGTTGCAATCACAGATCATGGAGGGCCAAAAGTAACCTAGTCTCTGGATCTGGTGAGATAGCTTCGGCCCAGTCTGGTGGGCGCCGCAAGAACCGGCATGAACCTCCTGCATGACATGAGAAATCTTGACTCCTTCGATGCAACGAAGGAGAATACTATCAAACCCACACATTTAGAGGATCTGATCATGACTGGGATTGTCCTAGAGGGTAAACTGTAATGCGTGGCATCAGATTTGCTCGCGCTAGGCCCAATCAAATGGGAGGTAACCATTTTGGAGATATTCGACAAAGGGGACTCTCCAGTAAGGAGTCACTTCAACCACTTCATATGGGGGTCTTGATGTGGAGGCTCAGGCGGTAAGATGGATCACCTGTAGGCCGTTGTCATCATATGGAGAGACAAGAGAAATGCCTCTCCAATGTGCCATGTGGATAATCAGATCATCCTGATCGGGTTATACAAGTGATGTAGCCAGGCCATCCAGGGCATCAGCTCGACCATTCCTAGATCGAGGGACATGAGTAACTTCCAGCCAAGATGGGAACTAGGCCATTAGTAGGAGAGTGCACTCCAACAATGGTATGAGCTCTGGCTTTCTGACGATGTAGTCACCATTGATCTACTTAATGAATCGTTAAGAATCCCATTTCACATGAAAATGGGGCACATCAATCTCTAGGGCCAGATCGAGGCCAGTGATAAGAGCCTGATACTCTGCCTCATTGTTGGTGTAGCCTTCTGACAACAAGAATGAGTACGGTAGAATGGCTTGTGTCGGGGTAATAAAGATGATACCCAAGACTACCCTGTTGAGCTTGGGATTATTGAGCCTCCTGTCGGTGGGGCTTCAGGAAGCACCATCGAAGTGGATATTCCAGCACGACGTGGCTTGGTTTACTGAGAGGATCGCCTCATCGGGGAAATCAAGATCCAAGGACTGGTCAGCCGGAGCCGGATGGGCAACAAGGAATTCTGCCAATGCTTGACCCTTAATAGCTTTCTGAGGGACAAACCTGATATTGAATTGCTAGAGAATCACTGCCCACTGAGCAAGACGGCCTGTCAAAATGGGGCAGTTCAGAATGTACTTCAGTGGGTCTACTCGAGACACCAGCTGTATCTTGTGGTACTGTAAGTAATGTTGCAATTTCTGTACTGTGAATACCAGCGCAAGGCAAATCTTTTCTACGGGGGAGTATCCGGTCTCTGTATCGAGGAGCATACAACTAAGTTAGTAAAGACTGTTCTCTGTCCCCTCATTGTTCTTCTAGGCGAGAAGGGTGTCAAGATATCGTTCTAGGGAAGTCACATAAAGGACTAATGGATTTACGGAGATGGATGGCATTAATACCAGAGGCTAAATAAGATATTTCTTGATTTCCTTGAACACGGTGTGTCACACTTCATCCCATTCGTAAGTGGTGCCTTTCTTCAGGAGCCGAGAAAAGTGCTTACACTTGTCGGGTAAGTTCACTATGAATCGGCGTATGTAGGCTAAGTGGACTTCAAAACCTTGAAGCTCCCAGATATTGCTCGGGGGAGACATTTGGATGATGGCCTTGATCTTCTCCAAGTCAATCTCGATGCCCCAGTATCTGACAACGAAGCCGAGAAACTTGCTAGAGGTGACTCCGAAAGCACATTTCAACGGGTTCATATTCAGGTGGTAAGAACAGATGAAGTTGAACACTTTCTCAAGATCCTTGCGATGGAAATGGAGTTGGAGCGATTTGACCACCAGATCATCCACATAACACTCCACCAATGTCCCGAGGATTGGCTTAAATGTGCGATGCATGGCCCACTGATAGGTGGAGCCTACATTTTTCAGGCCGAAGGGCATAGCCTGGTAGTAGAAAGTACCTTGTGGTGCCTTGAAGGCTATAGACTCTTCATCCTTAGGGTCCATTCAGATCTAGTTGTACCCAAAGTACCCATCCATGAAGGAGAGGGCTTGGAACACGGCTGTAGCATAAATAAAAAATTACATCACGGGCAGGGAAAAATCATCCTTCGGACAGTGATGGTTGAGATTCTGGAATTCAATGCAGACTCTGATCTGTCTGTTCTTCTTCCTGACTGGTACGATTTTGGCCAGCCATTTGGGGTACTGGACCTCCTTAATGAAGTTGGCCCTGATGAGCTTTTCCACTTCGACCTCGACCATGGCACCATGAGAAGGGTTCATCTTAATGGGTGGTTGCTTGAACCCGTGGTGATTTGCTGGAAGACCAAGGCAGTGGACGGATACCTGAGGATCTAGACCTGGCATATCGTCGTAACTCCAGGAAAACACGTCACGGTGCTATTTAAGGAAGTCTACATACCACTATTGCTCCTCAAGGGACATGGTGGCATTGATCAATGTGGGCCTCGAGGCCACCTTGATATCGAGGTTCACCTGTACCAGTTTATCGATCATGGCAGAGATTCCCTCCTCAAAGGCGGGGGGAGCATCCTCAAAATCCTCTTCTTCACTTGTGGAGAAGGAATCCCTGGCGGGAGGAGCTTCCTCTGGGTCGAAAACCCCCTATGAGAGGTCAGAACCAGCCTTAGAGGCAGTGGGCATCACATCAGTAGATTCATGTGTTGCCGAAACCATAGCAATAAAGTATGTTGATCCGATCTCATCTGGTCTTCATCCCAAGGGGCCACACTTGATAATATCAGAGAAATAATGGTGTGTTGGCTTGATCCGGTTAATTCCAGCCCAACGGAACAAGCACGTATGATGTATTGTTGTTGCCATGGGACAGACATCCTGATACCTTATGGGGGTAGGAGGCTCTGTGATCATCTGAGCCTGATTTGTATAGGATTTTGAAGTGATATCCTGAAGTCGCTTGGACCTGATAATATGATTCCCCCTTATATCAGAGAAAAAAAAAACATTTCCCCATATCGGGGGGTCGTGGCATCCAATCGATGGATCAAGAAGATGTAGGCGTCATCCAGACCTACCCAGGGGTCAGTTGCAACCACAACAGGTTCAACCTCATTGGCCTGAATCTTCTTGTCCTTGCTCCTGTAATAGTCGGCATTCAGGTATCGGGATTCACAAGAGGCAAAGGGAGATTTGTCACCTTATATCATTCCCACTCAACCATTGAGGGAGTACATGAGGCACTGGTGATACGATGAGGGAACCACCACGTGTAGGTGGAGCCATGGTCTTCCCCTCAATGCATTGTACGCGGTGTCTTGGGAGACAACAATAATCTCGGTGCTGGCAACTAGTACACTGAATTGCGTCTTCAAACAGATCTTGTCGACTGAGGTCTGCTCCATTCTGTCGTATCCCTAGATTTTTAGGTCTAAGGGAGTCAAGTCATCTTCGGATAACCCCAGCTTCTGCAGTGTTTGTGTCGGGATAAGGTTAATGCAGAAGCCGGTGTCAACAAGACAGCGACAAACCCCCATGCCATTAAATTGGTCAGTGATGTACAGTGGGTGAATGTGACCATGTATGGGGGAGCATTCATCTTATCTAGATAATGAGATAATGTCCTAGAATTCATCATTCTCGATAGCTTCAGTATGAAAGGCTTCTACAACTGCTACTTCCATCTCCAACTGGAGGGGGATTCTTAAAGCCTCAGCGAGGGCCTCACACATATTTGACAATAGTAGAAGGGCCTAGAGGATGGAGAGACATGATGGGATGCTGGAAAGGTGCTTAAGAACATCGTAATTTCATGCCAGGCATGAACTTATGCTTGTAGGAGGCTGCTCTGTGATAGGAGGTATGGCGGGCCCTGTTGGCTGGACCGGCAGCTGACTGGTGTTGGGCATATCCCACTGCTCACTAGTCAAAGCCTACATAGTGGCTATCAAATGAGGGTCAGATGACTGAGACTGGCATGGGGTAGGGTGTGGCTGGTCGCGGCATGGTCGAGGTGGCTCTGCCTAATCCAGTAGCACAAACGGTGGTGGAGGCAGGCCTACTGACATCAGATGACGAGGCTGCACGTACTGAGCTCTATGCTAGGCCTAATGTCTAGTCTCAATGGCATGCATGGCCTGGCTAGAAGTGCCAACTGATGTGAATTGACGACCCATATGGCCACGACTCTGCCGACTTGGAATGTTGGGGAGATCCTCCTGGCGCTCCCCGTCATTAGGAGTTATGTAGTTGTTTACCAAATCCACAGTGTTAACTGAAACATACCCTTGACTATCACTCAAATAATCATCCACTACTGGGAGGATTCTGGGAGGAGTCGACATCTTTGGGGGAATGAAGGCGCCCAGAGTATGGGATGACGACGACATCAGCGGGGGACTTTGCTTTCCCTTGCATCATCGGTGTTCTCTCTTCTGAGAAGAGGCCGATTGAGACAACAATGCAGAAGTGGTGGCCACAGCTTCTGAAGGCTCTGACTGATTTAGGAATGCTCAGATGACACCATGGGTACGAGTGACTATTTTGCAAGCCATCCAGTCTTCATACTTCTGGGATCCTCCACTGGAAACCTGATGCCACTCACCCTCACTGTCGCTGCTGCTGTCTGGCCTCACAAAGATGCATTCTACCTACACCGGGGCTGGGACCAACCTGATTGTGTTGTTGTCAACCTGGTCATGGAGCCAGTCTTTGAACACATAGAACTTCTTGAGAGTGTCCCCCAGGATCCGGTGATAGGGGCAGTAATTAGGGTGATCAATAAGGTTTTCCTCTTCCGGTCTTCTACACTCAGGAAAACACACAATTCTCAGTTCCAAGGCACTACGAAATGAACGGGGTCTTTGTGTCTCCTTGAATGAGTTGGTCTGGTTTCTCCTGTCTGTAAAGGGGTGCCTTGGAGCCTGACCTTTACAGGGGATGGAGGAGCCTATTGAGGAGGTGGAACTCGGTTATCTTGCCTGAGCGGTGGTGGAGCATTACATTGGGGCACCTGCCAATTTTGAGGCGGTCGTTGCTAGGTCATAGGTTGCGCCTGTGGTGGCGGGCCTCTGTGAGGTTGCAGAGTTAGCTCTACTGGTAACAATTCCAGCTATCTGGGGGCCTCTATTTGGGACACTCCGGCGGGCTCGGCCCTGGCGACCCTTCTCACAGGGGTTACAGGAGGCAACATACGTGCTTTCTTAGCCTGATGCAAGGCTTCTTCCAAGCGATGGGCCTTATCAGAGAAGTCTCGGAATCCTCTAGGGTAGTTCTAGGTGATTAGAGAGGGAACCAGTTCCGTCTTAACATTTCCCACACACATCATCAGTAATTGATCATGAGTTAGAGTCATGTCAAGGGAGTATGTGAGTCCTTTCCACCAGGTGACAAAGTTGGTGATGCGATCATTAGGCCTCTGCTTGCACTTGAGGAGGTCCGCAGTACTCATTTTCCGCATGGTGGAGCTGAAATGGTAGAGGAATTGCCTACGGAGGTCCTCTCATCCGGTCACAGATCCGATGGGGAGGTGGTTGTTCCATAAAAACACAGGGCTTTCCAATGTCTTCACAAAACACCGGAGTTTGGCACCCTCCTGCTACGCTGGAGTTCCCAACATGGGGCCACACCTTGAGGTAAAGTGGGTCAGGTGCTGTGGGGGGTCCCCAGTCTCGTTAAAGGAGGCGAATGTGGGATTTTCGAAACTCGGGGGTGCTGGCATATCATCCACCCACGCCAGATATGGATTGCTATCAGGTGGGAGTGCCACCTATCGCGTTTCCAACGCCTCAAGGCTGGCAATGAGTGCCACCATTGGATCATCTAGGAGGGGGTCCCTATATTGACGGGGATCCCTAACCACGAGTGTATTGGTGGGTACTTCAACACGGTAAGCAGGCCCAACAGCTTGTGGAGCGGCTGGTGGCATGACCCTTGGGGCAGCTGGGGGAACCCGAGCTGGGTCCCTTAGATTTTCGCGTCGTTCCGGAGAATTTGGTGAGACGTACCGCACCCTCTTGCCATAAGTTACAGCTTCAACCCTGTTCGTGAGGCCAGGATGGTCTGGGTCTCCTGGAGGAGGCTCACCGAGGGGAAGTTGTTCCTACCCCTATTGTACTGGTCGCAGATCCCCATAATCTGGACATTATTCCAGATCACGTTTATCTAGGAGTTCATCAACCAACTTTTTCTGTTTGGAAAGTTGTTGGCATAATGCGGCCTTCTCAGGGTCATCCTCTGTCTTCTACACTGAGGTGGATGAGTCAGAGTGTTTGGAAGCTTTGAGGTTCTCTTTACCCTTACCATGATTTTTGATAAGGACTAGTGCCTCGATGGGTGCAGGGAGACCTAGTAGGTTTCTTTGCTGGTGAGTAACTCTTCCAGATGGATCCAGTAGTGGTGGAATTCCCTCTGGGGGTAAGTCCCCATCAATAATCTCCAGCTCGTTCTCCTCGTCCACTATGTTGGCCATGTTGACCGTGACCCTTCCTGGGGGCATGTCCTCAATATCATTGTTGATGCCGAAAAAAGTCTGTAATTCTCGGAGGAAGTTTCGAAATGACGAAGCGAAGTCATATTCGGAATCAGAGGCCCAATCCAAAGGCCTGGGGAGGGGTGTGTGAAAAATTGGGTAAAGTGCGCGGAAAAAATGTCCCGCGCGAAAGGCAACCCGGGATGCGCGAAAAGTCCCGGCGCCGGTGCGAAATAATTTCGCGCCCGCATCCCACGCGGTTGATAATTTCGCGTTGCCTCCCCTGTCGTGCAATAATTTCGCGCGCCGCCTGGATTCCACACTGGAGGTCGCCTATAAATAGAAGGTGACCCTGAACGGTTTGGGGGTTGAGGAATCCAAAGCGACTCTCGTGCGCGCAAGTCGGCTTCCCCCGCACGCAAGATGACTTCCAGGTAATCCCTCATTTCACGCAACCTTGCCCCAGAGTTCGCCTTTGCGTGCAACTCTACCGGCTTCAGTGAATTTTCCCCCTCCCCCGGGTTCTAGCCTTACGCGCAATCCGTGTCTCGTGCGCGCAATACCCTACCGTGCGTGCAAAACCCTGTGCGTAGTTCCCTCTCCGCGTTCAATTCCCTTTCTCCAATTGCACGCCGTCCCGATGTTTTGCACGCAAACCTTCCCTTTTGCGCGCAAATCCCATGACCCCTCACCTTGACGCCCCTTGGATGCCCCCTGCACCGGCACCTGATGTCTCTCCTGCCGGGAATGCGCGCCATGCGTTGTTTTCCCTTACGACCCTCCAGGCTCATGCGAAGTAACCTCAAGGTCCCTTTGGCCGTGTTTCCCGTTGCGTTGCTTTGCCTTATGCTTCTCCGCATAGGCACACTAATGGTTATTTATTCTTCGCATAGCCACGTTAACGTGGACCCCTCGGTGGTTTTCCCTACGGCCCCCTTCACTATGGCCTTGCTGATGCCTTTCATCCCACAAGGGGTAGAGGGCGTTGGGCATGTAAGCCCTAGGGGTGTGGAGAAAACCCACCTCATCCAAGATGCAGGATGTTAAAATGCTAAGCACCTCATCCTTAACACATGATGTTAAACTGTGGTCCAACCCCATGCTTCGCACACAGAGTCCCCACAACTCGGACATTTTTTACGCCTCTCGTCTCCACAGGAATGGACTCTTCCTCACATGGAATGAGATCCTCCTTGTCGGAGTGGCGTTTGTCCGTGGGGGAAGGTCCACCTCAGAGCATAAGCCCCTAGCCTTTATTACGGATGACTGCACCCGTGCATCTCCGTACTTCCCCCCTGCCAAGGCCAGTGGAGTCCTTTTCCCACTGCGCTTTGTCACACCACGGGCCTCCACCCTGGAGTAAGCCCCGACACCAAGGGACTCTAACCACGTGTAAGCCCCTATTTCCTCTTTGGGCCGCTCAACGCGTAAGCCCCATTCCGCTTCTCACGGATGCACCCTTCGCGACGTGATCGTATGGTCCCTGCTGCCTATTGTTTCTCACACCGAGCATGACTCACGTGGGCTTAGAGTGCGCATCGACCATGACATCCTCCTATGGGCCGCCCCAGAGCGTAATCCCCATCCCAGCGTACTATGTGGACTTTGATCCGTGCTAACTCACGGTACGTAGGAAGCCTCCACGAGGTTCAATCCCACCACCCGGTCATCCCGACCTCTCCACGTCGGTTCCCTGACCACCTTGGGCCGCCTTAGAGCATAAGCCCCAAACCCCTCATCCCACATGATGTTAAACTGTATCTCATCCCGCATGACATTAAATTATATCTCATCCAGCATGACGTTAAACTGTATCCCGTCCCGCATGACGTTAAACTGTATCTCGTCCCGCATGATGTTAAACTGTATCCCGTCCCGCATGACGTTAAACTGTATCCCGTCCCGCATGATGTTAAACTGTATCTCGTCCCGCATGATGTTAAACTGTATTCCCCCTCTTGGTCCATCTCAGAACGTAAGCCCCATGTCTCACTCCACCATCCATCCTGATCCTTACCCAGGCCGCCACATCCCGGTGAGATCATGCCACCCCATCCCACTCCATGATATCTGGGAAGCCGCCCACGTGCTGGCCCCAACATCGGTGTTCCCCCTAGGGGTCCTTCAACACGATCCTTCTCCGCAAGACGTTAAACTCACGACATACCCCTTGTTAAACATGGTAAGCTGAGGAAAACCTCAGATGGTACACATTCCCCGCATTTGATGTGGGATGCCTCGGGTTTCTGCGCCCTCGAGAAGCCCTGTGATGAGGGACCAACGACAGACATGCCAATGACGCCCCAACGTGACTATTCTCCTCACCGAAGGTTGCTGGCCCAACAAGACCCCTTGGAGCATCTTGACGGAAGCAACATAATTAACTAGCTTCCATGTAGATATGGCACCGGGAATGAGCTTCATGAACCCGTCTTAAATCTATGAGGGAGACCCGGACTAGGTAATGAGCTCCGAGAAGGAATCCACAGAAAGAAGAACTGACATCCCATCATCCCGGTTTCGATCAAGGAGCAGACGTCCCTGAACAAGGAACGGATGCCGCCCGCCTTTGGAAAGTGGGAATGCGGGGCAACAAGCAATGCGTCCTCCCCACAGACGGATGCACGCGCCCCGGCGAAAGCGTCGGAAACAATCACCTAGCGAGTCGGGCTGCCATCATATAGGACTAAAGATGAGGGCATCATACTACCCCCAGCCACAGATTTTCACATGGGGGAATCCTCCTTGATATTCTTGTGAAGTACCTTGAAACTCTGAATGCATTGCTATTGGAGGGCCCTATGGAGACCTGATGACTCATGGAGCTGGGCCTCAGGGAGTGCGGCCAAATCAACTAGATGAAATTTCTCACAAATGTCCTCAAAATGCGCTTGGCTCTTGGGATAAACCACTAGATGATGAGGAATATGAAAGTGCGTTTCCCATAGGGTTTGATGGAAACACTCAACTTCCTCTGGGGTGAGGGATTCTGACGTGCAGAAATTCGGTGTTGCCACAGGCCAAAACATCTCATGGAAGTGATCTGCTACAAGAATATTCCATAAGCTCCACAGCTCGGATTCAGGGTCTAGCCCTTCATTACCCCAATCGTCAACTAGAGGTGGCTGAGGAACTAGTAGTGGTACTGAAACAGACCACCGGGACAGAAAATTGGCCGGTGGAGACTACAGCGAACAGTTTGATTGGTCGATGAATCTAGGGCTGTCCTCCGAAGAGTGTAGTGACCTGGATGCTATGTCGCGATAAGACAAGCTGGTGACCAGGGTTTCCGGCATAGCATATTTGGCCGGTGGTGATGGATTATGTCATGTATATCCGTCCATTGATCCCCAAAACAGCTCTTTGTGGTCTCTAGTCGAGGTAGAGGGTTCTTATGGTGATGGCGGTGACGACTGTGTGTTCAGTACCTGGGGAAACGCTAGATTTTTGTCCTCATGGATGTACCTATGAAGGGAGGCAGGGATCCGGTGGACCTCACACTCCATAAGTACGAGGCTAATGCACCTTATTCCTGTCCCAACCCTTGACTCAGAGGACCGAGGGGAGGGTTCCAATGTTGAGTCGTACTCTACTTAGTAATATTAGAAGCGGAATGGATTGATCTCTATCCGAACCTTCCCAGAATCCTTCTTACGGTAGTGATGACCCACCTTCCTGTACCTGGATGGCTCTTCAGGACAGGGCAGATTTCTAACACGAGGAGGTTCTTCGGCCGTACTGGTGCTAGGGAAAAGAGGGTTTCTGCCTGAGTAGGCTGGGGTGCACGGAGCACCAGGACATATATCAAAGGGAACATGGGGAGGACCTCTATGGGTAGTACTGGAGCGGGTAAGACCTCCACTAGAGCTATTAGGATCATGGGGAGGACCTCCATGTTTATTTCCCCTTGTGACATCAGTGCGAGGAAGGTCCTCGTATTGGTCGAGCTGAACACGGGTAGGACATTTGTGCCTGGAGCTGGTGAAGTGAAGTCGGCCCTCACTCCTCTATTTTTTGGGGTGAGGAGGTCCTTCTCCAACTACTACAAGTACACGGGGAGGGTCCCCACATTGGAGAGCGACCGGATGTGCAACGTCCCCATACTAATGGTCCGTGGCAGGAGGAATGACTCCATATCCGGTGTAGTGGGCACGAGAGAGACTTTTGTACTGAGTTTCACCACCATGGGGAGGACCCTCATTTGGATTGAAGGTGGCATGGGGCATACCTCCATGCTGAGCTTGGAAGTGGGGAAGATCCGTGTTATCTATGGTAGTTCTACAGGGAGGACCTTTGTACTGGGTTTTGTTGCCACAGGTTAGTCCGCGGCGGCCACTGCCTGTGTCGGTGACCAAAAGAGTTGACCCAGCCTGCCCGTGGGGCGGTTGGGGCCTCGATCCAGGTCGGGCATATAAATCCCCCTACTCAGCATATACATAGAGTTGGTGATATTCCTCAAAGGTGGCTCGGGCCATAGTAGCCACTGACGTTGATGCCCCATGGTGGACGTCTTCTTCGGCTTGCGCCCGACACTGGCGTCGGGTTAGACGGACAAGAGCCGGTGCTGAAGGTACATGACTTACCTTCTCCTCGGCCAGTAAGACTGGGTGGCGGCACTGACATGACCTGTTGAGAGCCCTTGCTGGGATCCCTTGGAATGGGATCCAGGCTGGGCTGACCCAGATATCCCCTACCTCATTGGCGTAAGGCAGGGATTCGTCGAGACGTTCTGAGGAGAGGCTCCTGAAATGGTTATTTGTCAGATTGGGGAGAAGAGGGTCCCTACACAGCCCTTGGGGGTGGCATTGACGACAAGGAACATATGCCTCTAAATCTAGGAGGGCTATACCTCTAGTCGGGATAATACTCTCCTCCCCGTACCGGCGTATGAGGACATTGATCACCCTTTGTTGGGTAAACTCTGAGGTAAAGATGGGGTGGGGTTGCCCAGCCGTCATGGCCATTGAGACCATTACATAAGTGGAAGAACCACATAGGACTGTCATGCTAGTACTACCCCTGCTCCTGTGTCGGTGGGCAGGCGGTGATCGAGTTCCGGGTGCAGCATCTTGGTTTCTGAAAGTAGGGAGATTAACTCATCAGTGATGAAAGGAAAAAGGGAATCGAGGACCAGTGCCCCAATTCCATTCCATCTTCCATGGTTGGTAAGGCAGATCCACACTGACAACGTCACAGACCAGGATGTCCAACGTTCTACTGCCCCAACTTCTGTTGAGTTTCATGCCAGGCCCGCTATTTGCTTTGTGGGACCTGGCGCCGGATAGATGGATCTGGTGACACGCTAATCCACTAATGTCTCGAATGCTACTAATCTAAATATTGAGGAGAATATCTTCACATCGGATTCACCATTTCTGTTTCCAATGCTTTCATTGGGGCGCATGCGTCTGTCTTGTTGGGGGAAAGCGGTGCTGTTTGTTGCCCTGAATTCCCGCTTTCCAAAGGCAAGTGGCATCCATTCCTTGTTCAGGGATGTTTGCTACTTGATCGAAACAGGATGATGAGATTTCGATTCTTTCTTCCATGGATTCCTCCTCGTAACTCTTCACCTAGTATGGGACTCCCTTATAGATTTATGACGTTGTTCGTGAAACTCTTCCTAGTGTCATATCTTCATGGACACCAGTTAATTACACTTCTTCTGTCGGGACATTACAAAGGGTCCGGTCAGGAAAGAAACCTTATGTCAGGGGAGTAGTCATGTTGGACATCACAGGCGTGTCTAGAAACTGGGACACTAGCGCGTTTGGGCTTCTTCCCCTTATTATAGGGCTTCTTGAGGGCGCGGGAGCCCAAGGAATCCCACATCGAATGCGTTGAATCATATGTCATAGGCATGCATCTGAGGTTTTCCTCAGCTTCCCATGTTTAACACAGGGTATGCCGTGAGTTTAACATCTAGAGGAGACAGATCAGACTGATTAGAACACTGATTAGAGTGGATCATATGGGTGCAACCCCTGAAGGGAATGCTGATGTTGGGGTCAACGTGTGGTTACCTTCCCGATTGTTGTTAAGAGGAATGGAGAATGAGGTGGCATGATCCCACCAGGATGTGGTGGCCTGATTAAGAATCAGGATGGATGATGGAGGGTTTAATGATGTGAATGAAGAATGAGATGGATTTGACTCAAGGATGACGATGATGATGGTCTTGAGTCTTAAAGAGACCTCATATGTATCCCCATGGCAGGTAATTCAAAGTCCATGTAGTTTATCTGGAGACGGCTTACCATCAAAAATGGGTTGACAATAGCTTACCGTTGAATGGGGTGACAATAGATTTCCATTGATTGGGGGGATGCAGTTTAACGTCATGTGGGAAGAAAAGAGGGCATAAAATTTAACATCATGCGGGACGAAGGTGGTCCGATGTGAAGATGGTCGAGAACAATGGATGGTGGGCTTGATCCTCAGGTAGGATTCCTATGTACCCTGCCTTGGCAAGGATCAAAGACCACGTAGTTCAGATGTGGTGGGTGCCGACATGAAGGGGGGTCAGAACCAATGGTTGTTGGGCTTGAACCTCAGGGAGGATTCCAACATACCTTGCCTTGGTAAGGATCAAATTACACGTAGTTCGGGATGGTGGGAACTGATGTGAAGGGGGGTGAGAACCACTAGGGTGTTGTACTTGAACCTCAGGGAGGCTTCCTACATACCTTTCGTTGGAAAGGGTCAAATACCACATAGTCAATGTTGGTGGGAACCGACATGAAGGGAGGTCGGAACCACTAGGGTGTTGGGATTGAACATCAGGGAGCCTTCCTATGTACCTTGCCTTAGAAAGGATCAAAGTCCACATAGTTCAGGTGGAGTGTTTAATGAACCGATGTGAAGAGGGTCGAAACGGCCGGGTGTTGGGATTGAACTTCAAGGAGGATTCCTGCGTACATCACCTTAGAAAGGATCAAGGACCTCGTAGTTCGGGAAAGGTGAAACAACTTACTACTGATAGGGGAAACAATAGCTTTCCGCTGATTGAGGTCCACAGTTTAACGTCATGTGGGATGGGGACGAACCGATGTGAAGGGAGGTCGGAGCGATTGGGTGTTGGGCTTGAACCTCGTGGAGGCTTCCAATGTACCTTGCCTTGGTAAGGATCAAAGACCTCTTAGTTCATGTAAGGTGTGGGGCTTACACTCTAGGCTGGCCGGAAGGATGTCATGGTCGATTCTTGCTCTAAGCCCATGTGATTTATGCTCAATGTGAGAAACAAGAGGCAACAAAGACCTGACTATCACGTTTCGAAAGGTACGTCCGCAGAAATTAGAGTGGGTCTTACAAGTGGTTAGCAATCCAAAGAGGAAACAGGGGCTTACGCGTTGTTAGCAACCCAAAAAGATGGAGATTAGGACTTACTTCAAGGTGGAGGCCCAGTGGTGACAAAGCCCAGCGGGAGAGGGATTTGGCACTGAAGAAAGGAGGGGCAGGGATGCTTCCTCTTGACAGAAAAGGCTAGGGGCTTACACTAGGGTGGTTTTCCTATCCATATGGACAAATTTCTCTCCAATAAAGAGGATCTTATTCCGTGTGAGGAATGATTTCACTCCCATGGAAACTAGTGGGTGTGAAAAATGTCCAAGCTGAGGGAACCCCACGTACGATACGCAGGGGGAGGTCACAATTTAACATCATGTGCTGAGGACGATGGCACTTTGAAATTTAACATCCTGTAGCTCGGATGAGGTGGGTGATCTCTGCAACCCTAATACTTACATAACCGATACTTTCCCTCCCTTGGGGGAAGGAAGGCATCAGAAATGTTGTGATGAGGGAGTGTTATTGGAGATAACCATTAGGGGGTCCACGTTAGCATGAATTTGTAAAGAATAAATAGCCGTTAGTGTGCCTATGAGAAGAAGCATGAGGCGAAGAAACACAGCGGTAAATATTGTCCAAGATACTTTGAAATTGCTTTGTGCAAAACTGAAGGGTTGCACAGGAAAAGGAGTTGTAGAGCAGAGGGATTCATATGTAGAAGCCTTGTGAAGCTCTGGTGATCTATTAAGTGGAATGGATTTGTAAAGGGATGTGCTTCATGAAGTGAAGTCTCCTAGACTAGGCATATGTAATAGGTTCATATGGGAGGAGCTTCGTGAAGTGGAAAGGAATTTGTGAAGCAATGCCTCAAGAAGCAAGGGTGCATCACGAGGTAAGGTGTTGTGAAAAAATATGCTTCGCGAAGCATAGTGACCTTGCCTTAGCATGTGGGTCATGTGTGTGTGTAGGGTGTTTCACAAAGCATAAATGATTCGTGTTGACCCGAGTCCCTGTGGGGATATCCTTCCTTCGCGAAGGCCCATGGGCTTTACAAAAGGCATCCCTCTCAGAAGTGGGGTTTGATTAAAGAAAAGCGGGAGTCACTTAACAAAGAAAAAGTACCTTGAGGTGCTTATGGTTCGCAGAGAAAGAAGTGCATTGCGATTTGAGAGCTCGGAAGGTGAAAGTTCAGATGATCCATCCTTTGGGATTTAGGGGAGCCATGCATTTATAGGCATGAGGTGCCACGAAGCAGAGGTCGCTCAGCGTGAAGACAAAAGTCACTTCGCGGTGGGTTCGCGAAGGTCAAAGGGGTTCATGGGGCGTCCCTCCTCCTTGCTCTACAGCGATCTTGTGAATGTAGACTCGGCTCATAGAGACTCCCACCTCCTTGCTCTGCAGTGGGCTCGTGAACATCAAATTCATTCGTGGAGCCTCCTACCTCCTTGCTCTGCGGCGGGCGTTGGGCCATGGGGCTCCGCGAAATGTCTTCGCGAGGCATCCCCAGAGACTTCCCTCTTGTTTTTCATCTTCCCAACTTTTAGAGTCAATAGATGGTTCAGAGAATGATCTTCACCTTGGGTTGTCTTATGTTTGATAAATAATTTCACCCACCAGTGATAAGGTATCAAACATGTCTGGACATGTATTTTCAAGTTGGTCAAGATAAGAGGTCTTTCTCATCACTACACTGCCAGTTCAAGAATTCTATTAACAATAAAAATCAATACTACATAGAGAACTTTCATAGTGAATTCCATCATAGGAACGACCATTATGGTGGATTACAGTAAGGGGTAGACCATCTTTTTCCTTGGTCTTCTGGCCACACCGAGGGTTATCATGGAAATCATCAAGAGACAAGATCTTGATATTGACATAATGTTCATGAATAAAGACTTCATGAGGAAGTTCCCAATGAGTACTTTAAGAGTTACTGAAACTTCTACCATAATTTGGAAATGAGTGGGTATGATCTTGGGATACAATAGATAAATGTATAGAGGCTACATGAACTCCAGTATTGAGAGGAGCCAAAGAAAAAACTGGCTTGTGATTTTTCAACTATGTTTAATAATCCTTTTTCTTAGATGCCTAATTGTAAACAGTTGGATCCACTTACTGGGAAAAGTGGTTTTCATGGGAAGGTTTATGTTTCTTCCTTAGAGTGTCCATCAGAATAGGCTGATCATCACTTTTTGGAATGGGTGTATGTCCCTTATTTGGTTTTCTGTATGAAATGGGGGATTATAAACCATAACCCTCCTGGATGGGAACAAAGGTATTTATTTTCTCTAGGGTGACATGTTAATGATCCACCCTACTTATGGGGGTAGAATTATGCTTCATTCTATTATGTGGCTTTGTTTCTACCATGATGATATCTTGGCTGGTCTCTAGGATATTAGCATGAATTTTCATCTTCCCTTTCACCATTTCCAGGATGTTCTTGGTGAATTATGAAACCATAATGAGAATATATTTCGATTCTATATTTGGATTAGGGGTATGTAATTGCCCATATAATCCCTTTCCTATCATTGGATACTGAAAATAATCGTGTATTGGGAATAAATTTGAGTCTTCCTTTTGTTTGTTGTCGGGGCTTTCCAATCGACTTCTTCAGGTGCTACCAGATGAGGCTACTACCATGTTTGATGGGTATAGGCAGGTGTATGTTCATGATTATGGTACTCCACCAGATTATAATGGTGGGATTAGTTTCATGCTACCATACGAGTTTGTTGGTTGTCTAATTAAAGGTGAACAGGTGTATATACCTGATCATTGTTTTCCACCAAATTAGGATGGTGGGCTTCTCCGTAAGGGAAAAAGGTAGGACCATGATCCCTGTTAGCTGGTGGTTATCCCCGGTGGGCCATCTTGCATGCCCGGGTCTAAGGGACCTAGAACGGACACCTGAAGGAAACACCCTCATCATGTTGAGGGTTTACTATCGCGCGGTGGTGGTGGCAACGATTGATGTTAGGATCCCTTAGGATTTAGTCTTGTGTCTTCATGTCGAGGCCATGTGTGGCCTCTTTTCCGACCTCCTTGGAATATTGGAGGGATTTGTGAGTAAATTCTGGGTATAGTCTCCCAAAATGGTTGAAAAAGTTGCTCGACATCGTCTCCTTCTGGACCACCAGTCATTGCTGACCAGATGATCGTGGCTTATTCTTTATTTGGAGGGCCTATCGGGCAACCTCAAAGGTTGGAGTGGTAACATGTTGATGGTACTCTCAAAAAAAGTTCATTAGAGATGTAAAATTGAAGATGATGACTTAGTCATGGCATACTTCATGTGGACGTATATCTGTCATGAGTAGAAGTTGGGGCATTTATGGGTGTAAACTTGAAGGAATCCAATTATATTGTCTATAGTTATTGGAAATGAGATCCTGTATATATGAAAAGAACAAACAATAAACTCCAAAATCTTCATTTTAGTGAAAAAATTATGAATTGATGGATCTTTCTAGACTACATTTATCAATTTATAGGGGCCTGGCAGATGGGTAACACTATCATCATGGTTAAGGATTCACACCGGGTTGAACATTTTTCGTTTTTGATAGAAATGGGGTTTCCTCGAGGAAATGAATGGTATGACAAAGATTGGTCATTACATCCCTTTTATATTATCAATTATATGAAATTGTAAATTCATTCATGGTGGGTTAACCGTTTTTTATTTTTGACAGAAATGGGTTCCGCTCAAGGAACATAATGGTACGATGGAGGCTAGTCATTAAATCCCTTTTATATTGTGGATTAGATGTCTTAGTTAAGTCATTCATGTCAGGTTCACAATTTTTTTCCACAGAATGTGTGTTCTGGTTAGGAATCACTATTTCCAAACACATTCCAATGGATTCATTTATGGAACTGGAAAAACCCAATGGTTTCATATCCAAAGAGATATGCTTTCCATAGGTAGGCCATTATTATGTTTTGACCTATGATACTTAAGAACTCGTATTGGTCAAGAGGATTGGAGGTCAGGCTCATCACACCCTTTTGGGGGGAATTATTTCCTACTCCAGGACACTCTTATAGATTTAAGATATGATCATAAATCCATTATTAATTCCCAAGTATGATGTGAGTTATCCCATTTTAGCAATCAATTATTAGCATGTGTGGAATTTATAATCATCTGTATGTATTCAAGGTTCTTTAGTAACGGTGATATCTATATGTAATCAAGGTTCTCAATTAATGGTGTCCTCTTAGATACAACATAGAGATTCTTTGGTCGTTACCACAATGATTCTAGGTTTTAAGACACTTAGTGGGCACTCTATAATTTTATGATCATCCATGCAGATGAATTTCAGTCTGAAATTTGTCTTCATCTAGGGAGATAGATGTTTAAATTGGAGTTTATAATCAACCAGGTAGAAAGAGGTTACTCTAGAGTTTATTGTCATCTTGGGAGACGTAAGTTGTTTTGATGTTGTTATGGAACCCATAGGTGGGATTCCTACATATCCTTGTGAAAGGAACCAGAACCCACATTGTTCGGTGCCGCTTAATGGGGAACATTATACCTTTTAAGGTCCTGTGATAAGGACTCAACCATACTGTTTAAAGTCATATGGTAAGGGCATCTAGGCAGAAGATTCCTTTTCAAATATTGGTGTGGGACTTGCACCTACAGAACCTAAGAAACATGTAAGTAATATGAACTCCCAAGTTAAATTAGACCTTGATAGGGAAATGAACCAAATAGAAAAGGTTTGATTTTGAATAATGGTTTTAAACCTTATAGATCCTTCATATGTATCCTATTTGGATGGAAATAAAATCCCACATAGTTTAGTATGTCTCGCAGGGGTGTATGGCCCTTTGAGAGAAATATGTTGGGGATTACTCATGAAGAGAATTCCCTTGTAAAATGGTCCATGATATGTGTTTTAACTCATGGGGATTTAGGAGGGATTAATTTGGGGCTTACTCAAAAAGAGGATTCCTAGATTAAAGGAATTAGGATTAGGGCTTACTCCTGAGGAGGATTATCTAATTAAGGGAGTGTTATTTATCATTTAATTGATGAGATTGCATGGAGACCATTCCTTAGAAAGGCTTCCTATGTATCTCAATTTTTGGAGGGAATTAGAGTTCTCGTAGTTCATTAATCTAGGTTTATGTAGATGTTGTGATCATAACAAACCTCTAAGCCTACATGAGTCATGCTGGGTTTGAGAAACAACAGGATGTGAAAGATTCAACAAACTAGACACTTTACTTCCTTCGTTGGTGGAAGAGGCTAACGCTACGATTGAAGAGGTCATGGATACAACAAAAGAGCTCTTTTCTATGACACTTCCCTATCTTCAATATACATTGAACATGATTCCAATGTAAAGAAGGAGTGAAGTTGAAGGATATATAGAGGAGTAAGACTGAAACCTCTTACATGAAAGTCTATGGGATTACATTAGGATGGTTTCCCTTTGATCGGTACTAGAAGAGGAGTGATATTTTACTTTGGAAAAGGGAAATGAAAGTGTGATCCTTATCCTCACTACTAAGAAGTAAAGGCTCCGGGTCTTAGAGATGAGAATGGGATGGCAGAGTCCTATACCTATAATCAAACACCAGGAACTCCTCAACAATTTCCCTGGGGTAAGGGTCCACGTGACCGTAAATATAAAAATCTACAGACATCCCATGTATCCTAACCATATGGTAGAACAAATTCAAGAAAACTCTAACTGTATAAATACAATCCCTAATGGGAGACATGATTATGTGCCTTTCCCTATGGGTTTGTAAATCAAGAGGTCTTTGTGGTGGTTTCAACATTTGCCCTTTTAGGAAAGGGATACATTGAGGGATAAGCCTTTCCATGAGTGGCTTTGAAGTAGGATTTATGGAATGACCTCATAGGTTAAAGTAATTAGGGGAACCAAGAAGGAGTGTGTAAGTAGTTGGTGTACATGTGGGTGGTCCCAAGTAGGCTTGGGCCAACTGGTTTCACCTTTGGTGAAAAAAAAACTTCGATGACTACACTTCCGTGAGAATTGGATCATGCCTTCAACAGTCTTCATAGGTATTTCCAGAAGTGAGTCACACAAATTTTATTTTGAGGAAGGGATATCGGACAAGTGTTATTAAATTAGGGGGTTGGGTGAACTAGTCACACAGGTGTTGTTTATTTTTAACATTGAATGTACGAATGCCTCACTATCCACCTTTAATTCCCTCTCTTTAGGTCTTTTGAAACTACATTATGGGTTTTGGAGGACTAGGTTGAAGCACTAGGATGATAAGAGTATAAATAATCCTTTAGGTAAATTCATACATACAAATAAATTCCCCAAGGGTATATTTATAGGAAAATATGGTACCCTAGGCGAAGGTTACTGGGCGTGCAAGTGGAATGACGTGCAAGTACTTGCATGTCGCCGGTGATTTAGACTAACTTAGGTGAACCACTTTTTTAGCCTTTTCTAATATTAATATTCTCTATCTATTTTATCCTCCTTTTTCAAATTCATTTTACTTTTTCACTTTTTCATCCATGTGATGAAACAGAGTTTCGATAGGGATATTGTTAACTAAAATTTTCAATTCATTGTGTTATAATGTTTTATCATTATCATTGTTCATTAATTAATGGGATACCCCAAATTAATATTCACAAATATTTTATATTATATCCCTCTTTATCAAAATTTTGTTTTAATATAATTATGTAATGGTTACTCTTTTTAGGATTTAGGATATTAATAATGGTATTTTCAATGTATGAAAAATATTTATTTATTTTCATTATCAATGGTTAAATTATTTGATCCATATTTACTCAATAAAATATTATTTCAATTACAAGGATTCATTATTGGAGATTATTTATTAAAATTATATGTTTTCAAAACCTTTCACTTCCCATTTTCATAAAATACTTTTTAAAGTGACATGAATATTTCTATTTTAAATCAATTTCAAAAATATTTTTTTAAATACCCTCTCTGATTTCACCTATATTTTAATATTTATACTTAAAATGTATTATATTTATGGGAGTTATGTTTAATGTTTTTACTATAATATATATATTTATAAATTTTGGGATTCAGATCATGGAAGAAAAAAAATTCGTTTCTTTGTACTTTGTTTGGATATATTGTACAGAACATTATTTTATAAGGAGAGTTTTCACCTATATCAACATCTTTCTGATTTTCCTTTGTTACACATAAGATATATTATTATGAAACCATAAAATATCTTTATCTTTATTTCTTATGAAATATATTTAAATTTCTAAGAAATGGACCATCGTTTCCATTTTCCTTCCTTATCACTTTCATCATATAACTATAATTTTTCATCTGATGAATTTTATATACAAACACCATAGTATTGATGCGTTTGATTGAATAGTGTACATAAAGATTTCATACATTGATTAATTTTGTATAATTATTATATTAACCATATATCCTTTATCTTTATGGTAAAAATACCATATGATTTATTATATTAAATGAATGGAATATGTAGAAAATGTTTCTATATATTATTGAAATCCATTTTCATTCCATGGTATCATTATTATTATTTTATTAAATCTAAATTTTGTTCCCTATATTTATTATGATTTATTTAAATATTGAAAATTTATTTTCATGGGTACATTATGATGTGTTTAATGAATCCCATTTTAATTCCATGGTATCATTATGATATAAAATGAAATTATTTTCATTTGGAATATTTTATGAAATCCATTTTATTTTCATGGGTTCCTTATGATGTAAAAAAAGAATTATTTTCTAGTATCACTCAATGGTATGGGTGATGAAGGGTGGGGTCCTACATTGCCTTCCAATGTATTGGATAATAGTCTATATATCAAGAACTAATGTATTTACGAGCACCATTTTTGTTTCTCATAAGCACGAGAAATGATGGTGTGGATCATGAAATTAATGTTCCCTATAATAATTTCTGAAAGAATATTGAATGTTGTTTTATAATTTTTTTTTCATATTCTCTTGACAGTGTTATTATCTAATAACCTATTAAAATTGACTCACTCTTTTGATTCATGTATTATTTTATATCAAGCATATTTCCATGATTTATGAACATATATTTTTTTGGTATGATTTTATTATATATCTTGATTATACTCGTATGCTTATCTTCTACTCACTTGTCATCTTTTTTTTCCATCAATTATATTTATCCTTACTCAGTATCTAATCTTCCTTCTTTCTAATATTTCAAATTCCAATGGTTACAATAAAATTTTATACATATATTGGTTCTAAGAGGGTATCTTGTGAGAATATTTTTTGGGAGATATTGATGAGTTTCAATGGATTAAAAAATTATTTATATTATTTAAAAATATAAATTAGTTGTAAAAAACATGATTTTAGTTATATATTGTTTTTCGTGATTCTCTAAACCCCTAACCCTAAATGGGCATGGGAATTTATTATAATTAATTACTTTTTTATATCATTTAGTTTCCATATGATTATGTCAGGGTTATAAAATTAGTGTTATTTTCTACATGTGAATAATTTGAGCTGAATAATGGGTTCACAAGATAATATTTCACCTTACATACATTAACATTAAGTACATTTTAAGAAAGTACATTAGTATGAATTATGTTCACAAGATGTAATGTTACTATAAGTATATTTACATGATGTAGGTTAACTAGAATTTAATTTATATGAAGTACATTGTATAGAGGTTCATTAAGAAGAAGTATGTTCACCATAAGATTATATTTATCTTCATATAATTAATATAAAGTCATATATATTATGACCTCACATGTGTGGATGTTCAAATTAAATTATTTATGATAGGTATTTTGTGACTGATAATAACATCTATGGATGAATTGAATGGTGTTAATGCTACGTTTTGTGGTTGTTTTAATGAAGTTAAATATCAAATTTCATTCTATGTTTCTAATGATTTTTTCTAGTCATATGGAATTATCGGGTGATTAAAATTAGATTCATAACATTTCCCACATTAATCAGAAAAAATATAGTAATTTAATAGTGGAATATCATTTGGTAACATGTTGTTGGTGAGGTTGAATATGTCACTAGTAATATGGAGAATGTCTAAATGAAATAGATCTCAATTCATATGACTATTATTCATTTTAAAAATGAGATCATGGAGATTAGTTTTCAAAAAAAAAATGATATTTTGGATAACAATTTCGTAGAGTTTGAAACTTTTGAGAAGGAGTTTATTTTTTATTTAGGATGCTCAAATGATAATCCAACTATTTTAAACTAGTAGGAGTCACTATAAAATTTTATCATGAGAAATTCAATATAGGATTCATTTTTTGGTAAGTCTATATCCCATCCCATTCCACATTACATTTTAATTGGCCATATTGGATAATTTGAGACTTAGACGTTCTGAGCATAACAAGGAGTTGGTTCCGTCAATGGGGATCAACCTTGTAAACAATTTTTGTTACTTAGTTTATTTATTACTTCAATTCATATGGTGAGATAAAATAATTTTACATGCATAGATAATAATAATAATAATAATAATAATAATAATAATTTATCTAGGTTAACTTCATGATAATGATTTTTTCAGAAAGATATCCACTGATTCCACCTCAAATTCCTCTCAATGTTTCGATCCTTTCCTCGTTGTCACATGTGGTATTAGAGTGGTTTCCCTTAGTAGTATCTATTTTATTAAATGGAAAACATAAATTCCATTAATATCCATGGTATTTCTAGTTTTAATAGTAAACAATTATTGGATAGAAAAATAATATGACACTAAATATCTTATCTCTTAACATTTAACTTGTGGATTCTACTAAAACATTATCTCCACTTAGGGAAAAAGAGGAACTAAGAATTATTTTGATTAATGAAATATGGAATTTACTTGTAAGGATGGTAATTTAATTCTTATTTTGTGTTAAAACATGTATTACAACAACTTAATAGATCTTCAATAAGATATTTAATATTGGAAAATGATGGATGTATCATTGAAGGTAAATAAAAACCTAAAATTTGGAGAATTCATCTTGGGGAATTAATGGTGGAAAATGAGTAAACCAATGAATAATTGTTTATAGAATTCAAATAAATTATCAATAACATATGTGGATTATGAGAATCTATAACTGACTAAATTATTTTTAAATGATAATGAGTAACTTTGTGGACAAATTTGGAATTAATATCTCATTCCTCAATGGTATATATGAATTATCTATAGATAATGTTCAAAATATTTATTTTTATATAAAATGAGGAAGGATCAAACATTTAATAAAAGATATAAAGAAGATATGGTTTTAGAATCAATTAAAAAATCCCAACATAATTTAAAGGAATTTGATTTACCCTTTGAAATAAAATACAATATAATGGTGGATAATGAGAACAAAAAGTTAATGTATCTTATCTAATGTAAGTTCTAAAAGGTTAAGTGTAGTGAAGTTGGGAACTTTACTATTTATTTCATTAAAAATGAATGTAATGAACATGATTAATTTGAGATTTATCAAAAAAAATTAAATTTGGATGTGGAGCAAGTATAAAATAAGAGTTAGAATATTAAACAAATAAAAAAATAAGTTACCTCATTAGAGGAATATAAATATACTTCACACGGATAAATATAGGGAATAATCAAAAGTTTTATCATCTGATGAAAATTTTAGGTTGCAATATTTAGACATAATTATTCATGTAAAACCATTGTAAACCAAAATTGATGAAGAATAAAGTGAGGAAACCTACATGAAAAACACATTGAAATAATAACTTAAAGCCCATCATGAGATAAATACTAAATTCAAAAAAAATAACTTCTATTAGGGAAATATAAAGGATAAATGTATATTGAATGTGGAAGGTATTATTTTATAATAGATAATTCATACATTTAAGAAATCAATAAATTCAAACTAAAGGCTATAAAAATTAAAAAAATTACAATAAGATTAAGATTTTACTATTGTTATAGAGGAAGATCGATTCAGTGAGACACAAACTATAAGAATTGAATTACAAATAACTCAGAAGAAATTTGAAGACGATTTAAACAATTCAAAGGATTTTAATTCTAAATATTCATATGATATTATAGAAATATATTTTAAAATTTTTGGTACTAAAAGTGATCATAAATATATTTCTTGTAATAATAAATGTTTTTGAACCAAAATTATGAAATTATGGATCAAGATGGAAAGTTTATGTACATTCATTAAATCAATGGAATTTAGTTATACAAAAAATGATTATCTATAAATAACTCAAATATAATTCATACCTAAGGATGAATAACCATGATAGTTTTTAAATAGCAACATTTATTATTCTAGAAAGTATAAATTTGATTTATATTGTTGGTATTATTGAATATATGTTCACAAAGCCTATAACTTCTAGAAAACAAGTTTCTTCCAGGAAGAATGTTCTAGTATAGGGTGACTTACCTTCAGTGAAATGATAATATATATATATCTGAATATGGGGAGATGTCTAATGTAATATTTAAGAAAAAGTTTCTAAAATTTGAAAAGGAAATCATTTCAGCTGCCTAGAATAAAAGAATAGAAAATTTTATCATATTGGTCATTGTTCTGAAGAATATATGGAGACTCTTATTAGATAGGATCTATTCATTTTAATGGATTTGGAAAAAGAATATAAATATATGAATATATAATCCATAAGTTTTGAATATTTATTCAAATATATTCATAAGTATAAATTATAGATTGAAGATAGAAAATGCTCCTCAAATATGACTGAGGAGACTAAAATATCAATAAAATATGAAGATTTCAATGGATGAGATGTTACATTTCGAAATGATACTTCATGAATAGTAAAATAGTTGGGAAAAAAATTATATATGATCACATATAGAAATTCATGAATGTTATTTTTTTGGATGGACATAAGAATAACATAATTATTATAAGTTAGTTCTGAAATGAATGAAAAATGTGATCTTATAGAGAAATTGTTGCATCATACAATTAATAAAGGATATAAGAACAATTTATGATAGATTACGTATTGAAGGAAACCATTTTTATATTGGAAATTGACATAAATCACACTAGATAAGTGGTAATGATAAAAATAAGTTAATATATAATATTCCAAGATTTCCTAGAAAATAAAACAACAGAAGAATAAAATTTAATAATTTATAATATATTTAAAACTACTAAATAGATATGGAACCATTTTTTGTGAATTATATCAGAAAGTAAATATTACTAAAGGAAAATATAATAGAATAAAAAATTATTCTAGGAAACATGTTGAACATATGAATTTTGATGTATGTGGACTAATGGGGACTTAGTATATTAAGGTTTATTTATACTATATAATAATTCCTGATGAATTCAACTCAGTAAATAATGTTATGTTCCTATAACATCAATATTATTCTCCATAAATGATTATGTTTAATAGGATTTAATCTAAATAAAAACATGGTTAACATAGAATTAATTTAAACCTAGATAATGGAAATAAGTTTACTTGTATATGTTTTTAATCATATCTATAAAAACATATAATATAAACTCAATTTTGTTATCCCTACATGACTTAGTAAAATGGAATTGTAGAAAGGTAAAATATAATATTAATTAAAATTGGATAGACTATATTTTTAGAATTTAAATTCCCTATAATATTTTTGAGAGGATCCATAGGTATAGGTCTGTATTTTCAAAATCGATGTCTTCTTACATTAGGAATAAACACTACCCTCTTTGAGTTGTAGTTCAAAAGGAAACAAATTATAAAATATTTTATAGGATTTTGAGGTCCTATAATAATGAAGATAATTAAATCAATATTTTTAAAATCAAATAAAAATATTAATAGTGGTTCTTACTTTGTTACATCACTAACTGAATGAGATACCTGTGATGGATACAATCATCCGAAAGAATCATGGAAACATGTGATGATAAAATAATTTAAAATTAATCCAACCTGATGGAATAATAGAAAGGTGAATAAACTGAAAAAAAAAACAAAATATATAAGAAAATAGTTTGAAATAATGGGTGAATAAGAAGTGATTATAATGTACAATATAAAAAACATGATTTCAATGAATATTGTGATGAAGATGATTCTAGTAGAAGTAAAAAACTTAAAATTAAATTAAATAAAATTGTAACTGGATCCAATTAAAATAATCCAAATTTGAAAATATATAGTTTATATAAGGATAAATATGAAGATAGAGAATCAAAACACTCTTGTCACTTAAAAAGGACATTATTTGCTGTTAGAATAAGTTGAAAAATGAAATGATTAAAAGTACAGAAGGAGAAATTATATCATATAGAGAAGAATGGAATTTAGGAACTATTATAGAGACTAGATATAAAAAATATCATTATAACTAAGTGGTTGTTCAATAATAAAATCAATGAAAATGGTAAATTATCAGGAAATAATGAAATGATAGTTTGTAAGAGATACACACTTGTGGATAATGTTTCTTTTTTTAGAAACTTTTTCCCTATTTTTAATAAATGAGACCATATTAATTTTCTATTAGTTGTATCTACTCATTAGAAGTGTTTTATTTTTTTAGATGGGTGTATAGTCAACATTCATGAATATATATTTTGATTTAGAATCTTACATTAAGAAACCAAAAAAGATTCATACATTAATATGGTAGTATGGTATGTAATCTAATGAAGGTTATATATGGATTGAATTAGGACTAAGATAATGGTATTATAAAATTTATATCTTCTTGAAGATATTGAACATCACAAAAGTAAACATCAATAGTAACATATAAGAAAATGTGTCATGTTATAGAACTCTGAACGTCATTGTCTATATTGGTGAAATAATCTTTTCCAGTGTTAATGATTTTTCATGTAAGTAATTCTAAGAAACATTGAATAAAACATGATAATGTAAATTATTGGGATGATGATTTTCATTATTAAGAAATATTTTACTTAAAATGGAATATTATTTTTCATATAACATGAAATTTATGGTAGGGATATTTTTATGATGTTTGATCTGGTAGATTATATGAAAGTTGGTTCTAATATCATGATTAGTGTAGAGACGAGAAATGATAGATTTATTAATAGTGTCAATGAAAAAAATATCTAAATATAATAAATATTTTACACTATATAACTATATCTCAACTGAACATAGTGTATTCAGTCATATTGTGTTCTGTATATCAATGTGATCTAAAGGATTCTCAACTAAAGGCAACTAAAATATTTTTTAGGTATGTCAATGGAACATTAAACATTGGCTTGTTTTGTTAAATAAGTGATATGTTGAATGAAATAGGATTCAATGATTCCAATTAGGATGCTTATTTTGATAAATTTAAAGAAATATCCTGAGTTAAATTGTTTTTTCTGTGAAGGTTGTGTATATTGGAATAGTATAAATAAAAACTCAATGAATTTCATTACAAAAGAATAAAAATATGTCAACTACACCCATGATTACACTAAAATGATGTCTTTTAAAGTTTAAATAGAGATATTGAATGTGAATTTTTAACATCATTTGATATTTTTCCATGATAATCAAAGTTAAATTTATTGCTCAAGGAATAGGGTTAGATACTCTAGATCAAATCATTCTGATAAAAGATTCCATTTCATCAAGGAAGAAGTTATTTTAGGAAAAGATAAGAATGGTCATATTTTATAAAAGATTCTAATTGTTGATATTTTCACTAAAGGTATTCCAAGGGGATGTTTTTAGTAGAAAATAAAAAAAAATCATGTAAAAAATTCTACTTATACTGAATAGAAATTTATGGGATCACTCTCACTGTGCCTTGGATTAAAATGACAAATGAAGAGGAAAGGGAAACTATTTTCTCAAAAATATTTTCTACTAATATATTTTATTTCATTAACCTAGGGATGATATTATAATAAATATGGAGATAAAGGGTTATATAGATGAATTTAGAGGGAGTATATCCAAATCCACTTGTCCAAAATTTTCTGGTCACATAGAGATGGAATTTTATTAGATTAATTAATTATATATATATATATGGTGAAATGATTTCTACCACTTAGAAAAGGATATGATTATATTTAAATAAAAGATAACTATTTTTGGAAAATATTTGTGTGTCCAAAAAATACAAAGGGGAATGTTGATGTTTCCCATAGATTTTAAAGGTTGTTCATTTATTTTCAACATCATTTGAGATAATTTTTTTGATTTGGGATATAATGTATGAAATAATAAAGTGATGAGTAGCGAGTTTCTTATTATTTCACTAAAATTTCAGGAATTGTTTTAGATATTAAATTGTATCATAGGTAAATTTTGGTAAATAAGTCAGATGATGACGTACTATTCGATCAATAGAAGTACATCACTTTTCTCTAAGGGAAACTATGATTCAATATACTCATATAAAAGAATAAGGGAGAATTATTTATTGACCTAAATCCATGGTTTAATAATAAGTATGATCACATGAAGAAAATTTACTTTAATTAAATTAACCATAATAACATTATCTATAAGTACATTCAACTAATATATTTTCAGTAGATGTAAAATATTTGGAAGCATCTTAACTAGAATTACATTCACCAGAAGTACATTAATCTGATATAAATTTAGAAGATGTACATTCTCTAAAAGTACATTCAGATAAATATTCTACTAATATTAAAATAATTAATATAATTTCACTTGTATTATATTGATGTGGTGATGGATATTCAATATGTGTTATCAAAATTTAATATTCTTGATTCTATCGAATATAATTTCATTAATTAAATGTTATTCTGATTATTTCAAGGCTATTGATTGAGTTCATGATTTGAGTGGGATTTTAAAATTAGATTTCATGCATTCCCCTATGTTATCAATGTAATTATGGTTATTAATTATGGAGACATCTTTTGATAAAAATTTTATGATGAGGCTACAATTTTCCCAAATGATTTTAATCCTATTTCAGTGAATAAGATCACTAAGAATCCGATAGTCATTTATTTTAAGAAGTATCTTGTAGAGTTGAGATGACATAAATAATAAAGTTTCAGGTAATAATTTTTTAGAGGTTAATACATTGATTAGAAGTTGGTTTTATATTCAGGAGGCTTAGAAGATAAGATAATTGTTTTAAACTAGTGGAGAACAGTATACAAATTCATTGGGAGACATTATATGTGGTATGCACCATTGGGTAGAGGCTAATCATGTCCCATACCAAATTAATTATATACTTATCATGGAGTAAAATATGTGACTCATATGTAATGAAAACTACAAGGAGTAGGATCCCTCGTTGGGGTGAATCATAATTAAATTTAATGGGATTTACATTATGATTTACTTCGAGAATGAGTTTCTTACCTAAAAAGATCATAACCATTAGAAGTTATAGGGGTCAAACTCTTGTTAAGGAATTTTGTAAAAAGTGAACCACTGATACTATCACCATATATTAGTTGGAACACCATTTCTTGGCTGTCATTCCCTTCAATAAAAGTAGCATCGTATATTATGCATCCATATATACTACATGGTTATGAAAGTATAGGTTCAGTTAAAAATATATCATTTATTTAGATGAATCTATTTTTAAAATTTTACATCAAAATATATTTCACACCCTCCCATGAATATGATATTATTAGACTTTATAACATTTATAAATTATGAAAAACAATGATAGTATCATGACAAATAAGTAAAATTATGGATCTCTTTAAAAGTGGTTGGTCAATTCCATTCTAAAATCATCACATTATTTTATGTATCCACTAATATACCCTTTCATGTTATTAAATTGTCGAATATATAATATTTTATAGAAAAAATTCCACATTAAGATCTTATGATGTATTTTATTATTTCTTAAGGTATTTAGAAGAATCCACGAATACCCTTTCTTTTCTTAATTTTTCATACAATATATTAAAATATAATTAATAGAAACTATGATATATTTTCAAATAAAATCTATATTGACTATATTAATCAGATATTTGACAATTTCATGGGATTTTTGTTGTCTGAAGGGAATTTTAAAGAAGTCGTAGATCCCACAACATGTGTGGAATGTTGAATTTGGTATATCCCCTCTATGTACCCTTAATTACTATTATCCATATCAAATATCCACCATTAAGAATAATTAAGATCATATATTTTAATAAATAATATGATTAATACATTTAAATTGAAATTCATTCCTGGTCATGATTTGTAAATCCAGGATAATCATTGCAATGTCATATTTATCCATCCATATTATTTAAAAAGAGGACTAGTGAATCCCATAATCATGTTGTATGGAATGTAATACATCTGTTGATATTATCATAATTTATCATCATTAATTCTTACAATTCATGTAGGCTCATTCACAAAATAATATTCAAAATTTCCATGAAATCTGGTATAAGATTGATCGATTACTTAACCTCTTGGTATGGGAGATGAATAGGTTGTTATTTGGGGTATGAATAAATATAAAAATACAATATAAAAATATTTTAATGTGTAGTTCTTTCAAAATAATTTGATTCATATATCCCACATTATTTTCTATCAGGACACATATTAATGGATATTTTTATTAATGGAGTTAAAAACAATCCACTCATTTATATGTTATGTGAGGATAATTTTCTATATTAATTGAGATATACTTATCTAGATAATTGAATTGATCCATTTGTATAGATATCCAATCCATGCCCAATATCACATTGAATGGTACTAAGAGATGAAGTACAAGATCTCAAGGAATAAATACCCCCACACCCCGATCAGAAAATATTTATACTCCTTAGATGAAATCATCACACCAATAGGTGTTTTCATCAATAATTAAGTATCCACATTTTAGAGCAGTGATTCATTATGCATACCAAACATGAAAGATATGAAATAATATGAATAATGTGAATCAAATAATATATTCAACATTATTAATTATATATTGAGGGTATCTTTTGACTATTCATTATCATGGTTGACTTAAGTATTCATGATTTCATTTGATCTTCCTTGTTACCATGATCATGAAGGTTGATAATTTGTATTAGCCATGTTTCCCTCAGATTAGGGTATTGAGTAAAATATTACCCAAACACTTTGAATTTGATTCATAAATTGTGGCTGATTAATTAATTGGTGTCTTCTTATAATCCATTTTTTAATTAGACTTTTAATATTTAATTTCCTATTATTGGTAAAATTTCATGGTCAATCCCATGTAAACATCCATTATAATACATGTAATTGATTTCTAGGGTACTTCATTCAATATGTATGGAATTTAGGTGACTTATATTTCCTTCTTTCATGGAATTTACCATTCAAGTTTCAATGAGACTCCATTTTAATTTTCTTGTCTTCAATTTTATAGTAGTAATGAGAGTATCCTATTTCCATATCAATATTAAGGGCAAAACAATTTTTTTCTTATAGATAATATTTTCAATTTCATATAATTCACTTAGAAAACATTAATTTATCCTACTTTTGAAAGGATTAATTTTTCATTTATTTCTGATAGAAAAACTACAGTCATAACTTATTAGTCACATAATTTTTTTATTATATAAAAATGATTAATAAGACCCTTTTTATTTCAACTATAAGAATAATCTATCCATTATCTTGAAATTATATGTGGAAAATATAAATTGAATAATATTTTATTGATTTCCTACCATTACATTGAGTCAAATTCATCATTCTTATATGTATTCATCAACATTCAAAAGATAAATAGCTAAAAAAACATTTTTAACCTCAAAACACCCAAGAAAATAATAATATTTTTATTATTTTTATGCTTTTATCTAAAATTATTGGATCTAAATACTGAAAAATGGTATGTGGGGTTTCTTCATAAAATAATTTAAAACACGTTTCCCCATATTCAGTGGATTTTGGAGCTTCATATAACTGAAGCTATAATTCATATACTTAGAGTAAATTTTCAAAAAGGTCTCACTCTTTCTACCTTCCCATTTTGTTTCAAATTCATAAAATAACATCATTGGCTAAAATCACAAATTTTTTACTTGGATACACCTGGTTCTGGTCATTTATTGAAACCAAAATTGTTAATTAGTGGTAATAAATAATAAATTATTATGTGATTAACTATGGGAAAAGTCAAAATTATAATTCTTTAATATGGGAAACCTTCATATTAAAACATGGTACTATTGTTTCTACCTAGGTTATTTTATTATTGGTTTCTCTTATACATCATAACCTTATCTTCAAAAAATAGAGAACCACTATTTTTGGCCAACTAAGACAATCAAAACATAAGAATCCTATATTTTACATGTACTCTAGAATTTTAATATTAAATCATACAACTAAACATTCATTTACAAAACTAAATGGTTATGTTCGTGTGGTGATTTTATATATAAATTTTTTATTACACATTGTATATTCAACATTCTGAAAAATAGTTAACCAAACATTTTTTACATCTTATAGTATTCATCTGTGAAATTCCCTAGAAAAATGGGAAACATTATAAGGAGTGAGATTAGATTCTTATCAAGTGAAATAGAAAATACATGATTCTTAAATTCATAGATCATAATAAAGTTATAAAAAATTAACAAAAGGGAAATATCTAATTAAGTAGAACGTGGAATCATAATATTTTTCTATAAAGCCTTATTAAAGCACATATTACTTCAATGTATTAAACAAATTAAAATTCATAAAAATTCAATTGAAAAATATATTAATCACGAACCATAGGATATAACATCATCACATTTCATAACATAGGATTTTTTTCATAGAAATGATATAAATCATATCATGGTGGATCAGGTATCACTATCAACATTACTTATTATAGTGGATTATACATCACAAGTTGAATCCCTTAAGACTTCACTACATGAATCCATTAGAATAGTGGATCGTGATTCACTACCCACGTACATATATAATCTAATGATATATAAAGTTATAAATTTATATTTTGTGGTTTATAAGGGATCACATTCATCAAATATTGTTTAACCATAGATATTTGTTCCCCATGAAATCTATATTACATCATATCATTTAAAAACCCATTGAATGAATACGGTTTTCATTATATTTTCAAAAAATATACTCTAAAATGAAATCAAGAGTTATATTATTTAATACCAAAATTCTGTCTCCCAAATGAGTTATATCATATAATCTCTAAGGGGATGATCATGAAAAGTACTCCATTAAAGATAGATCATTTAGGGATAAATCTATAAAATTAAGTGAAATCATAAAATGATATTTCATAAAAACCCCATTTTTGTAATAATAAAATGAAGATACAAGCCAATTAAAAAAACTTTCATGGTTGTAATCATTTTAATGCACAACCTTAAAATAATCACTACAATTTAAAATTGAAAATAAAAAATATGAAGTATAATTTTATAGTAAAAATTATAAAACCAAATGTATGAATGTGAAAATAATTATATATTTAAATTTTTTTGAAGTATTTAATTGAATATAAAATTAAATTAAAGAATAAAACCCCATTTTATAAAGAGGTAAATAAAGATATGAGATTTATTGAAAAAAACTACATTTAGATTTTAAATTAATAAAATAAATCATTTAAGTGAATAAAAATATATTAATGGAGTATAAAAAAGAAATTATAATGGAAGATAAATATTCTTAAACATGTATTCTTTTTATGATGAAATAAAAAAATGGGGAATTGTTGATATAAAAATCTAAATTCATGATAGAGAAACTAA
Organism: Viscum album; assembly: GCA_963277665.1. Lineage (NCBI taxonomy): Eukaryota > Viridiplantae > Streptophyta > Magnoliopsida > Santalales > Viscaceae > Viscum > Viscum album. Next base: position 1,809,602,010 of record OY728129.1, on the reverse strand, counting down.
AAAATAAATATAATATAGGGAATTGGATATATATATATATATATAAGGATATTATATAATCATAAAAATTATAATTTATATGCCCAAATTAGACGTAAATTGATTTCATGAATTCATTTCTACAGTTGAGGAAAATGAATAAAACGAAAATAAAGGGGGGAACATTAAAAGTAATTTAAAAAAAATAATGATATTAATAATAATAGAAGGTAATACACAATAGAAAGAAATAACTATGAACAAACTAAAAGGTGTCCTATGGAATGTAAATTAATAAAAGTAACCATTCCATTAGATTCATTATTTCTTAGATGTGCTCTAACATCCAATATAGTTATCATAAAATCACTGATCATCATTTCTGAAGCCGTATTCATATTGAATACCATTGATATAAATATCTCATATTAATTTATTTCATAGTTATTAGGTATTATTTAATAATTTTGTCCATTAGTTGTGATTAGTTTGAACTATTACTTTTCTACTTCAATATAGTAATTTGTATTTATCATTTCGAATCCATTATTTCATTATATATAAAAATATTAAATTTATTGGAATTTTTTATCATAGTAATTTACTAAGTTATATATCCATTCTAAGAGATTTTTAGGTACTTTTAACAATTTTTACATCCATAATATAATGACCCTGCTTTCCGTATATAATTATTACATTATTTTAAAGATAAACAACATAAATTGTTACACAACTAGGATCCAAAGGTTTAGTGTCTTGGGAAATTTAGGATCATCAAGAACATTTACATAATAAAGAACTTAATACCTTATTCTCAACATTCGTAATTGACATCATGTTCACCTTGGTACAAGTATTCACTTGAGGATATACATTCATAGAAGGGGTGCGCTAAAATCCCAGTAAGAGGATGAATAAGAGACATGATAGACAGGTGAGCATAAAAATAATCACCATAATATAATAAATTGATCATCATAATAATCATTTGAAGATTCATTATATAGAAGAAAGGAATGTGGAAATTTATAAAAATAAAACATGATGGTTTAGTGGTCAACTACAACACATAGTTATGAACAAAGCTTACATAATGTTCATCCATAACATATGTGAATCATAATAACATCATCATTGTGAAAAAATATAGAAGCACGTGGAATTTATATTTCAAGTTATCACATGAGATAAATTACATTAACCAACTCATTGGAGCATTGTATAATTATAGGTTCACCCTTCATATCATAACATTTATATAATCATGCATGCCACATAGAACGTATAACAATCTATTCCATGAAATAAACCATGGAAAAGAAAATGGGTTCCATTAGAACTTTATAAATCCTACATTAATGGATAATATTTGGGGTTACCATAATAAAAATTTAATAACATACTTGGTATAAGCCTCATCAATCATGAGTTAAGAAGAAAGAATAAGGATATAAGTAAAAGATGTGTTTTTAGATGGAATAGTTTTTTTGAAAAAATATTTACATTTTTTATAAAACAAGATTAGAAACATTTATATACTACAAAAGAAAATTGAAAGAAAAAAAATGATATTTAAAGATCATTAATGGAAAATATATACTTAGAATGGAGTGAAAGATGGAAAACCCAAATAAATAGTTTTGGTTTTGAGAATTCCCTTACCTTATATCTGAATTCTATATTCACTTTAATATCAAGGTTAATCTTTTTATAATAATTAATTAATAAATCAAAAACATACTATACACTTGTTTGATTTATTATAATTATATTAATTCAATTTATGGACATTATGGTATATTATAGAGTTAAATTCCATCATTATGAGGGTGTTTGTTTTCTTCGTTTTCATGATCGGTTTGCTTGTATACTTGTATAAAAATTCATTTAAAATGAGTAAAATTATCTATAATTGAGATTATATGTTATTAATGAAAATAAATAAGATTAAATGGTATTATATATCATTTGGTTATATTATATGTGGAAGAAGTTTTTTTGAGAAATATGGAGGCTATGCCTCTTTTATTAAAAGAAAACAAAGATGGGAACTAAGAAGAGTATGGGAATACAAGGGAAAACCCCAAAGATGAACTATTTTTTAATATATTCCAACAGTCGCTCAATGATCCTCCTTTATTCTTCTCAAACTGCATTCCATTTGGCTCTCCCACGACCATGCCCTCGACCCCTCGATCTCCCAATACTTTGAGGAAGACATTGTAGTCTCTCATAAATCATCTCGACATCAGTACTTTGAGAATCAGAGCTACCCTCTTGTCTTTATTTGCAAGGAGAGGCATCTATTGTCACTGATGTCATCATTACCTCGGACACCCCTCCTTCAACTAGATCCAAATCCTCCTGATCATGAGATATCTATATTGAATTATACATCTCGATGTGGCCATCAACATTATGACCAGAGTGAGAAGTAGTGTCACTTGCAGTCAAATGCTCAACCTCCACTATAGAGACCATCGAAGACTTTGTCTTCTTATAGGAGACCAGCTGAAATCCCTCTTTACCCAAAACATATTTTACATAAGTATGACAAGGTTTAGAAATGACTATACATTTAGATTCTAAAATTTTCTTACCTTTACGTCTATATAAGGGTGTCATCCTTTCTTGTGAGAGTTGATGGTCCACCTCGAGTTGAATTTCTTATTCAGCTATAGAGTCATCATTATGAACTTATATCATCATGTTTATATAAACATGTTCCATAAAATTATAAAATATATAATATGTATAATAAATCGTATTTAACCATACTAAGGATTTTATGACCATCCATGAAGGTGGTAGTAAAAAATGAAAATGCATCGTCCATGATGGCAGTAAATCGACACACTACATAAGATATTTTCATTTTTTAACAAAAGGAAAATGGGATAATATTGGAAAATGGGATAATATTTGAAGATGATTTATTCCACTAAAAAATAAAACTCATGTATATACAAGATATTGGAGTTATCATTCCACTTTGATAAGAATAGTCAAGGAGGATATAATAAAAGGAATGAAACTGAAAACAAATTAAAAAGAAAAAGATAGAGGATTTCACCTCTTGAATTTATCCTTTTTGAGAACCTCCATAGGGAAAAGGGTTTGATCTTTTTATAAGACCAAGAGATCCTAGATGTGTGTGTGGGAGGTGGGGGTGGAATATTATTGTGTAGATCTTGGATAAAATTCATGTCATGGAATGTGTGAGGAGAATAGGTGGTGAGAGGTGGTATTTATAGTGAGAGAGGAGTTTTTATCATTATCTTATTCATTATTTTATTATTTTGGCTCAAGTGTATAAATATATTGAATATTTAAAACTAGATATATTAAAATAATGAATGATAGTTCATGATTTTTGACTTAGATCATCATTAAATCAACATTGAATAAAAAATTCATGTATTTAGGTTTTATCATAAATTATCATATTTTTCTATTTTCCAAAAATTTATATATTTTATAGAAATCCCAAAAATTCCCCAAAACCATTTTTCTATGTGTAGAACTCAAAAATTAATTCCATTAAATGAAAACAATTTTATAAATTTTATAAATTTATTTTTTACTTAAAATCTTCATTTACTTATAAAATACTTATTTTAAAAGTATAACTTATTTTATAACACATTGAAAAATTAATTAAGGTCCCATAAAATCATCTTATAATCATAAGACAAAAAAAATTAAAATTTGTGAATTTATTTCATTAAAATATTTTTTCTTTTAGATAATTATATTAATTAAAAAAATTTAAATAAATATTTTTTTTATAAAAAATACAACACTTAATTAATAAATTTTATAATATATATTTAATTATAAAAATATATAATTATATAATATTATCATTTTTAGTATGCCTAAATTTTATTTCTACTTTAATAGATAAGGTTACTATCCTATTGGGTGAATTACTATTCCTAATGTCCTTATTATTATTCCAAATGTCAAGTTACTATTCCATTAGTACATGTTTCTTAATTTCTAGAAATGCATCTTATTTCATTCATTATTTATTTATAATGTTTTTATTATGCTCTCTATGGGATTTTATATGATTTATACTATATGAAATAATTATAAGAATTAGAGTTCCATTGATAGAATTATGGGTTGTTACATTCTTCCCCCCATATGTGATTTTACCCTCGAAATTTTGCTTCAAAAACTACGGTGAAAAAAAGTGATGGTACTTCCCCTTCCTCACCTCCCCTTATTCCCTTGTTTCATCTTAATATTTATGGTTTCCTGATTTTACTTTGACCAGGTGATTAGTATTATTGTGTAATAAAATATCTGTACTGCCCAAGATCTTCATTGGCTTCTCTTCATAAGAGATTCCATTTTCCAACTGTACCACATTTAGATTTATTATATGTGATGGATATGGTATGTAATTCCTCAAGAGTGATACATGAAATACTTCATGTATATGAGACAAGGTATGTTGAGGTGCTAGTCAATAGGCCACAACATTGATATGATCATAAATCTCAAATGGGAATATATACCTAGGACATAGCTTTCCATTCCTTCCAAATCTCATGATCCCATTCCATGGAGATACGTGGAGGAATACCATGTCTCCAAACAGAAACTATTTGTCCCATTGATGGTTGTTTAGATGTATATTCTATTGATTTTGGCTGCCTTAATGTGTTACTAAATTATTATCACCTTCCCCATAACTTCAACGACCATTTCATGTTCTAGCATCTTGTGTTCACTAACCTCGTCCTAGAACACTAATGTTATTCATATTTTCCCATAAAGGGATTCATATGGATCCATTTGGATTCTCAAGTGGAAACTACAATTGTAAGAGAACTCAGACAAAGGTAGATGTTGGTCCCATCCTCCTTTGATGTTCATAGATCGTTCTCTAAACATGTATTCCAATGTATGGATATTCTGTTGAGATTTTACATCAGTTTGATAATGAAAAGCTCTACTGAAGTTCATATCTATGTTTAAACCATGTTGGAGGCTTTTTCAAAACATTGAGTTGAATCCCAGATCATGATAAGGTACAATCAATAGTGGTACTCCATGCATCCTTACCACTTCTCTGGTGTATATCCATGCATATTGATGTAATGAGATTTCCTCTTTAATTGTAATAAAGTGATATATCTTTATAAGATGGTTCACAACAACCCATATAGAAATTTTCCCATTGGATGTATTCAGATGTCTGATGGAAAAGTCTATTGTGATGTTTTCCCATTTCCATGTTGTTATGTGAAATGGTTGCATCATTCCCTTATAATTGTTCCTTTACACATTCAAAGGTTGGCATAACAGGAATGTTTATTTATATCTAGCAATATCTTTATTAATATTAATACACAAATAATTCTCATGGATATCTTGATATATAATTATGCTCCCTGGGTTAATAGATAAGTTTGAGCTATGTGTGTCACTCAGAAGCTTATTCATTATCTCTGGATTAGATGGTACACTTTCGTGACCTAAATCTCATGACTCATTCTTTATACATTTTAAACTATATGGATTTTTCATGAGGGATGATTGAGAAATCATCCCTCATGGAGAAATCATCCCTTGTTGTTATGGTAAATGATTTCTCAATCATCCCTCATCGAGAAAATAATGCATCCACATAGCTCATTCCTTGAGCTATGTGCATGCATTATTTTCTCCAGGAGGAATGATTGATAAATAATTTGGGAAATGATTGATTAAGTTACTTTATTAATGATTATCATTTCTATCCTTTTCAAATCTATGAAAATTGGATCCTCCTCAATTCTCATGATTTCTAATTTTGAAGGATTTGTTCTACTTAGAGAATCCTTCAATTTATTTTCTTAATAAGATTGTTGTGGATTGAGCAGTCATAATCCTTTATGAGATCTAACCATCTTCAATGGTGCATGTTAATCTCATTCTGTATGAATATATATTTGAGGCTCATATGATCTATATATCTCACACTTCTACCCATAGATATAATTGTTCCATATTTTCAATGTGAAGATCACACCATCCAACTCCAAATAATTGGTGGGATAGTATTTATCATGAATTTTTACCTTATATGAAGTGTATTCTATCAATTTATTATTTTTCATCAGTACACACCATGAGTCCTTCTTTGAATCACTATCGTATATCACAAATAGTTCCCCAATTTTGAGAAGTGTGACAACTAGCACAATGATATGCCTCTTTTTTAACTCATTTAATTATTATTCACATTCACCGGTCCAGAAAAGCATTTCTCCCTTCCAAGTCATCTTGATTAGTGTATTTTAGAATCATGATAAGATCTTCAAAAATAGTTTGTATTTCTAAACTAGACCAAGGAAACTATGTATCTTCATTACAAATGTTGGTAAGGGCCAATTTTTAATTGAATTTGGCTTGGAAGTATTCAAATATACTTCTTTTTTATTGGATAAACTACCAAAGAAAGATTCTTCCTCCATCTATAAATCACATTTACTATACATTTCCTAATGTTCCTCCCTTTGAAAAGTATTTATAATTGTATTCAAATTATACTCATGTTCCCCCTTTCTCTCAGAGTATATCAGAATATCATCATTAAATATTACTAGAATTTTTTCAAGGTAATATTTTAATACTTTATTCATTAATTATATAAATATTTCTAGAGTATTCGGGAGTTTGAAGTAATCAATATGAACTTAAATGGTTGATACCTCATTCGAAAGTTGGTCTTGGTAATATCTTCCTTCATCAAATTTGATTAGTGATACCCCGACCAAATATCCACCGTAAATAAATACTTGGCCCCATGTAGTTGATCAGATAAGACATCTATCCATAGAATCAGATACTTTTTTTCATCATGATTTTTTTAAGCTCATGATAATCTATGAAGAGGAACATTGATCCATTGTTCTTCATGAAAAAGAGTACTTATGCACCTTAGGGTGAAACACTCAGTCATATAAAACCCTTGTATAGATTACATTGAAAATTATTATTTAGTTCTTCCAACTCAATTGTGGTCATTATATAAAGTGTCTTTGATATAAGAAGAGATCTATGGATAAGTACAATTGAGAACTCAACCTATCTATTAGGAGGAAGATTGGGATATTATTTAGGGAACACATTAGTGTAGTTCTACACATTGGGAATGTCTTCGAGCATGATTATATCCTTTGACTCATTCATTTGATCTAAATTTTATTTCTCATAAGTAAATAATTTACACCCTTGATATAATGGATCTGAAGAGGATTCATCCTCCCCCTTACAATTGTATAGAATTTCAGGATGCCTCGGGATGTGAAGAGTGATATCCCTTACCCGATAGTTGATTTTGGTATTGTATAAATATATTCAATCCATGACAAATATATCATCAAACACCACCAAAGGTAGTAAGATATTAATGGGAGTTTCAGTCCACAAAAATTAACATGCGAAGAGTTTTATAATATGGATGTAATAATTTCCCCATTTTTTATTCTCATAGATAACTCAAACTCTATATTATGAGGTGGTGTTTCAATATATATAATATAATTGGAAGATATGAAATAATGTATAAAACCATAATAAAATAGAATATTATATATTCCTAGAATTATATCCATTATACCTATCACAACATAATTTTCTACCTCCACTACAATGGTAGTGATGGAAAAATCTTTCCCTTTATCCTTTGGCCTTATTGGCCACTGATGCTGATTACCCTCAAGGATGCGTTGATTAGTGTATTGGCTTGTATAGTGCCCTTTCTCCCTATAATTGTATCTATTCAAAAACAGGTGGGGATCCTCTATGATCCATCAAATTTTCTTCATTCCATATGTATATTCATGATTCAGGAGCTTGATGGCCCTCTCTCCCACAGTTGATGTGTTTCCCCTTCCCTTTGAGATAATTCCCACGATTTTTTTCCCATATTGTTTTATATGTGAGTTATTGAGTTTTCATTCCACATTTTTCATTATATCCTCCATCTTGAAACTACATTTTTTTCTTATCATCATATCTATGATACCATTCTCTAAAAATGCATCTTCGCTTTTAGAGCACATCAAACATCTTCTTCATAACTGCTAAAGTCTCAAATTTTTATAGCCTTTTGAAGGTTTGGTTTTAAAACACTAATGAATATGACTAATATTCTATTATTTTTTATTAAAACTTCAGGTGTAACTTGAAGGAATTTCTAAAATTGATTCATAATCCATGATATATTCACCTTATTTTTTTCTTCTACTCTATGAATTTTCTCTCCATATTCATATGAAGAGTTTGGGGGAAATACTTATTATGAAATATTCTCTTAAATTCATACCCCACTATCTATTCAATTTAATCCTTCTTCTTAGTGTTCTTAATAAATACATAACATTGATCAACCTCTCCATAAAAATTATAAATGAAAAAATTCACCTTATCTATTTCATAACAGTGAAGTAGACAAAATGTATTCTCCCTTGAGTTGATCCATTGTTTCTTGACTAGTGGATCGGAAGATCCACTAAATGTACATTGTCATTACTGAATAAAATAATAGATAGCCAATTTCTACATATTAATAGAAGGAAGACATTCCAAATTATTGATGATATTATTTATATCCTGAGACATATGGGTAAGTATTTCCATGAAATTTTGAACTCCACTTCCCAAGGTATTGGGGGTGTCATTTAGACATTCACTTAATTGCCCCTCACATGGATTGGTGTCATGGTTTCTCCTAGTTCCAAGAATTTTCTAAAATAGAAATAGTTTGACCAAAACATAAGTCGATAATTCATGAATAAATAATTTATTCATTTGTGAAATTAACTATAATGCATTATATTTTGGGATCCCTATGTTTAGAATATTCTAAAACAAAGCATCATGTGTACTTACATATACATAGTCTCATTTAATGGTTTTCACTAATTTTCTCTAATCTTAATTCACAAATTAACTAAATCCTTCTATGATACCAACTATAGAGACACTACTTTTCTAACATGATTAGTACATAATTTTAAATATTAACAACATAAAAGAATTACACAACCCGGATCCAAAGGATTCGTGTATTAGAAATATTAGGACCGTACAAAAAAATTAAATAATAAAAAATATTCATTATTTAATTCCATTATCTCAATATTATTATAGGCCCTAGTGTTCACCTTAGTACATGTATTCACATGAGGATATACATCAAAAGAAGGGGTGAGCTAAAATCCTAGTAAGAGGATGAATAATAGTTCTGACACATAGGTGAGCATAAACATCATCATAACATGAGAAAAGGATCATCATCACAATAACTATAGGAAGCATTAGGTAATGGAATAGAATGCAGTAATTCATAAAAATTAAACATAATGTCTAAATTTTCAACTACCACGCGTTGGTTTGAACAAAGCTAGAATTATATTCATGCATACCATATGTGAATCATCATAACATCATCATTGTGAATAAATTTAGAAAAAAATCATCCATATTGCACATTATCTTATGATATGCATCACATTACCCAATGTATTTAGGTTCTATATAATTCCAAGTGCACCTGTCACATCATAACATTTACATAATCATGCATACCACTTAGAAAGTATAACAATCTATTCTATAAAATAACCAATGGAAAATAAAAAGTGTTTCATAAAAATTTTATGTACCATAAATTCATGGATAACCTCTTGGGTACCATAATAAAAATTGAATAAAATACATGTTATAATAATCATTAATCTTTAGTGGAGAATAATCAATATAGAGATAAGTAAAATATGTGTTTTTAGAAGAAGAGTTATTTTGGAAAAATCATTCCATTTTTCATGAATCCATATTGGAAATGTGTATATCCCTAAAAATAAAAAGGAAGGAAAATAAAATGATATTTATGGAACATTAATAGAACATACATTCTGAGAACAGAGTTAAAGAGGGAAAACCCAAAAAAGGGAGTTGTGTTCGAGAATCCCCTTACCTTATGTCTGAATTCTATCTTCACATTAATATCCTATATAATCAAAATAAATTAATTAATTAATAAAACAAATAATCTATTATACATGTATTTGATTAATTATAAATTTATTATTTTCATTTATTTCCAATATTATTTGTTATAGAGTTCAATTATATCATTTTGAGGGTGTTTTTTTCTTAGTTTTCATGATCGGTTCGCTTGTATAAAAGTATGGATGTTCATGTAAAATTATGACAATTCTATAGAATTGAGATTTTATGTAATTAATTAATTTGAATAATTATAAATTATATTAATATATAATTTCATTATAATATATGAGGATTAGTCATTAGATAAATATTTAATCAAAATGAATTAATTTTTTTAAAGATTTTATGACCAATATGAGTTTATATCTTCATGTTTATGTGTATATATATATATATTGGTCCCAGAATATTACATAACACATAATATGTATAATAAAATATTATTTAACCACAATAATTCTTTTATGACCAACCTTAAAGGTGGTAGGGAAAAATGAAATCACATCGTCAACAGTAGTGGTAAATCAACACACGACAAGCCATATTTTCCTTTTTAGAATAAAAGGGAAAAGGGAAGACATTTGAAGATGAATTATTCCATTAACACAATAAAATTATAGAATATAAAATATATAATATTTATCATTACAATGGTATAAGTTGATGTGAGTATAGGATAATAATAGAAATGAAATTAAAAGAAAAAGAAAGATGACTTTACTACTAGATTTTCTCTTCCATGAGAACCTCTTTAGGGAAAAGGGTTTAGTATTGTAAAGAAACCAAGGGCTACTAGATATGGGGGAGTAGATAGGGAAGTGTGTTGGGAAGATATTAGACAAGATTCAAGTATTTTAATGGGTTATAAAAAGAGGCTGTGAGTGTTGTTATTTATAGTGGAGGAGAGGGGTGTTTTCTCATTATTTTATTCATTAGTTTATTATTTTTTTCCAAGATTATGAATAGATTGAATCATATCATTAAATGTATTAAAATAATGATCTAGTGTTTGATATTTTGGTATTACATAATAATTACATCCACAATGACTAAAAAATTCATGTATTTAGCTTTTATGGCAAATTATTATATTTTACTATTGACAAAAAAATAAAGTATTTCAGAAAAAACAAAAAACATCACCCTCACCATTATTTAATATGTATAATTGAAAAGTGAAATACGTTTTATGAAAATAAATTTCCAATTATGATAAATTTAATTTTTAATTAAAATTATCATTCAATGGAAAAAACTTATTTTAAAATTATAGAAGATTTTATAACACATTGAAATTAATTAAGGTCTCAAGAAATTATATTATTATCATAATATAATAAAATTTTAATTTATGAATCTATTTTTTAATATAAATTTTATTTGAAATTATTATATTAATTGAAAATTTATAAATATACATTTATACTTTGTAAAAATACCAATAGTTAATTAATAATATTAAAATTATTAATTTAGTTATAAAAAGATATCATTAAATAAATTTATCCTTAATAAGATGACTAAATTTAATTTATAATTTCATAGATGAGGTTACTGTTCTATTGAAAAAATTTCTATTCTGAATAGTCACATTACTATTCCAAAGGTAGAGTTACTATTTCATTGGTATGGGTTATTTAATTTCTATAAATACCTCTTACTTCATTCATTATTCATTTATAAATTTTCTATTGTGTTCTCTATGTGTTTTTTTATGATTTATACTATATTTCATATTTATATGATGGGGGAATAAATTAATATAATTATGTTTTGTTTTAAATAAAATTCATGTTTCTATGTTTTATATTTTATAAATTTTTTTGTTGAGATCATGTTAAATATTAATAATATTATTCTTGAAACCAAAATTATAAATTTAGTTACATAATAACAGTAAAAATAGGTGGATAAAATGACTCAAACAAGAACATGCTACAATCAATATATAAACAAGTTTATAAAAGTTGATTCTTATTGTATAATTATGAAATATGTTTTATTTTTTTATTAATATGTTATAAATTATCTAAATTTGTATTTATAAGAGTTTAATTGGTATGATAAACGAATAATAATGAAAATAATTCATTACTTGTGGGGATGAAATCATATCCCCACTTGGATACCTCCCTGATTTCAATGGAATTACAGTGTTATCTATATAATATAAGATACCCAATATGGGAGAGTAATTTTAGGAATGGAAACATAAAAAAGTATATAAAGGAATTATAATTATTGTTCTTATTATGATGTGGTGGTGGGGGGGTCCTTTTATAAGTGAGGATGAGTGGTGTTTTAAAAAATACCAATTCTTAGTGTATAAGGAATGTAATTTCTCATTAAAAGTGGATAAAAACTTATGAATATTAGAAAAGGAAGACATTTTGGTTTAATATTACCTTATCAACCAATTAAAAAATAATTATTCAATGTTATTTTAGAACATTATCCCCATAATTAATCCCTTTTACCATGTTTTTTTCTTTACTAGGAAAACACTATTCTTACCTTGGTGAATTATTTTTATTCCTAAAAATGAAAATTTCCCCATAACATAATTTTAATCATCCAATTACAAATATTAAATACATTTTATTTTTTAAAATTTCTAAAAGTAGTTAAAAATTATTTTGGATTAAAAATTGATAATGTGTAAAAAACACTTTTTAGAAAATATGAAATTTTTATGAATAAAAACTATATATTCTTATTCCATTACTAGTGAAACTACTTATAATGATATGATGCTATTTTATATAAAATATAAATAAATTTTAATAAATAAATTTTTAAAATTGATTTATTTTTTCATTAATTTTTCAAAACACAATATATAGAAAATGTATTATTATTTGAAAACCCCATATTTAACAGTAAATGATTTTATTCTATTATATTTAAGATTTATTACGTGTTGAATATGAACTAATTAAGTATTATCAAACCATTTTTATTGAATAAAACCTTTATTATATAATTAAGATTATTTTTTATAAGTGAATTTCAATGATATGAAATATATATAATATTAATGTAATGATTATAATATATAAATTAAATTTATTACATTAATAATTTCATTTTTATATCATCCGGTTTTCTACCATCATTAACTTCACACAATATATAAGGGTATGATATTCAATGATGGTAGTCATATGTGGTGATTCAGAAATCATGGATCTCATAGTTAATTATATTTGTATGAACATATATGTTAGACAATTTCATTAATTTTTTAATTATTGAGGTTTATCTTGGTCATTGTCTAGGTAAGACCTTTTTGAAACTTCTACATTTATTCGAATAGAAAAATTTCTCTTATAATTATGATTTTTACTGATTGATTACATTTTATCTCTTTTTCTACAAAGATTTCTTAATGTGATTACTTTTCTTAATATCTCTCAAATCTAAAGCTATATTTCAATGGTAATTTTTTTATAAAATACTATTTATACTTTTTCTAATTAGTTATTCAAATTAATAATGATTGTATCATTATCCATATATTCATTACAACCATATCATTAAAATTTCTATATAGTCACAACAACCATATAATATAATTGTTAGATTTCAAATATATATATATATATCCTTAAACACATAACTAAAATAATTCATTTTATTCCTTTAATTCACTCCCAGAATTGAAATTATATTTATAATTATGTTTTTTAATTTTTTATTTAAATATATTAGTCATATTGGTAAACTATAATGATAATGATTTTATGTTTGTGGAATTTTTTTCATGTGTATATTTATTTTGTTGTATATTCTCTAATGTTGTTTCATGTCATAATTTCATAATGTATTAATCTTTATCATTCAATATAATATGTTTTGCATAATAAAATTTATCAATTTATTTATCTTGGAGTTTCCAATTAAAAAAATCTATTTAATAGAAAAATTATTCATAAAATTAATGGGTGTTACATTGTTCCTCCAAAACCTTCTCTGAAATAGGGATTTCAACTCCATTTATTTATTATACAATAGTTTTTCATTAAAAAACATTGTATTATTCTCTTAATTCATCATTTATAGGTTGTTATCTTAAAATACCATCATGTTTTACTATGATATCAAAAATTAAAACCAATTTTTTTTATCCTTAGTTTTATTTTGACTATACTCAATAATTTTCATCATTACATCTTATAAATTTTATTTCAATTATGATTCACCATTATTGAAACTCATTTCACAATCTTTAATTTTTACACACATTGAGATATTCCATTAAAAACTATTTCCAGATACATTTTATATTTGATGTTTTGTTTCTAGGTAAACATATTTCTTTATTTTTTAGAATATTCTTCACATTACTCAATTTTGAATCATCATAGACACCATCCAATATTAATTTTAGAATTTCCACAAAAAACACAAGGTAATAATGGATTTTTTAAAAGTTTCATTTTTATCAATTAAATTATCATTATATAAGATATATGATTTCATCGCGTACACCCTATTCTCCTTATTTATCCGTTTCATTAATAATAATTTTTATATCCTTAACTACCATAAAAATTTATGAATAGATTTATAATCTTTTTAGAATTACACGTATTTCATATGATATAATCACTCTATGTTGATCATCATGTGGTAGATACAATTGAATTATTTCAATAAGAGATATAAATTTTAAATTTTAAAAATTTGTATGTATTTATATGATTTTATTTATGATATATACATACATAATTTTATCCTTTAGTATATTGATGTACCCTGTAACACCTCGAGATTCGGTGAAATATTTTTTTTTCAAATTATTTTATATTTATGATATTTTTCATTTCACGTGACACTAGAAATAATTATTATATATAAATAAATATATATATATATATAATTATGTTGAACATTTCTTTCACATGAAATACCAACTTTCCTTATGCTACCCGCAACACCGACTTAGCGTATGTTACATGCAACACTAATGTTTTCTACAAAACATCATTTTATTATTAAATTATTTAATAGATATAATTAAAACCTATCCATTAAAAATAGTTATTTTAATATTAATAAATAATTTTCAAATATTACTTAAAATTTTTATATATAGATAAAACATAATGATAATGAAAGATATCTTTTTTGGAAAAGCCCTTATATGTTTAAAAAATTTGTTTTCTCGAATGAACCACTTTTAATAATAAAATTAATTTTATACACATTTAGAAATTTAATTTTATAAAATAAAAATAATTTTATAATTTAGAATTTCAAAATTAACTTAGTGTGAATTTTTGGAATTTTTCTAAGAAACTTTATTTTTGATGAATAGTGCAAACTACCGCATTTTTGGTTAATGACTTCTTTTTCGTTTAAATAATTACTAATGTTAAATTATATGATAAATTACTTTTAGGGTAAATTTAGATCAATTTTAAATCTAATAATACAATTTAGGTCATTATATTAAATTTCACTTTGAAATTGAATATAAAAACTGAATAAACTTTAGAACGTTTTATATTAGAAACCTGCTTTCTCGCCACGTCCATGGGATTAGCATTCTTATTTATCCTGCTTCTATTAAATGAATTTCTAAAAACTAAAATACATAATTTTAATAAGTATCTTATTTATATTCTAATAATATCAACTTAATTTTTGAACACAAATATGAATATAAATGATTAAAAATAATCACAGCGATTAAAGTCAAATTAAGCTTAATTATGAACTAATCATTAAAAATAAGGGACCAATGATAAAAAAAACTTATCTAAAACCCATTGGATGTCCATATTTTGTCCAAAAAACTTCCATTATTGATTTATGTTGGTTTGGTAGGACTTTTTTTTGGTGAGAACATGTGTACACATAACTTGTTTTCAAAAATTCCAAGTGAGTCATTTTCCTTCCCTATAAAAGGCCTCCACCACTTTATATTCCTCTCACCTATCAAGCCCCTTGGTTCACATAAAAAATTAAAAAAAAATCTCTTGACTTCCCTCACTTCCTCCTTAAATCCTACCTTTTGTAGTAAGTCTTACAAGGAATCCTTTTGGGACAAACCAAAAGGAGGTACTCGATTAAGAGGTAACATCTTCTCTCAAAATCATTTCCTTTATTTTCCTTATCCACCCTCTCCACTCTCTTTATTACATTATTATATGAAAAAAATATACTAAATATACTAGGATCTTTTTATGATAAGGTTTTGACCTAAAATTATACAGACCTCCATCTTATGGATATTGAACATACTGTTTCTGTGTACAGAGAACTACCGCCTCACAAAACAATGATTGTTCATTTTTTAATTATCCACCAATAATAGTGTCCATTATGATGGAAACTATATTTATATATTTTATATATAATATTTATTATGTCTTTATAATTCCATATTCCTTTTACAAAATTATACCTTTTTTACTTTTCATTTTCTATGAATACGATAATTTTGTTTGAGGAAGTGTAGACTATCGCCCCCTCAATGCGATATGATTTGTTCATACACTACATGGATTATATTAAGGATGGTTTTAGTGAATAATATATATATATATATATATATAATATCATAAATATAATATAATAATGATATATATATACATACATACATACATATATACATATATATACACATGTCATTTACCTACTTTCTTTCAATACGACCAAAAAAACAGAAACAACGTTCATGCGAACATACGACTTACCATCTCCATGAACGTTGTAATCCATTTCATACTTCTTTTGGATATAAGTTATTGTAATATAAATTTACTATATATAAATTATATTTATATCATGATTTAAATTCTTGAATCATGATATATGTATAAGAACCAATTATATAAAAAATTAAGACACATGCGATGAATGAAGAGAATATTACCCGAAGTGAAACCTTAACATAAGATCATTAAAAATAGGGTAATAAAAGGTCATAATAAAAACATATATGGTATTATGTATAATAATATGATTCTATGAATTATTTATAATAAATTTATATTTATTATACAAGAAGCTTGTATAAGTACGAAGAGATTCAATACACAAGGTAAGGGAATTTCATCTAAGTATTATTTTCGTGAGATACATGCCTTAATAATGAATCAATTATTCTTTATGGTGTATGTATTTACCATGAATGTATTATATTCCTATCATACATAAATTTATAGTTATTCACATATCCATTCTTTTATCTTTCTTTCGTGAGGTTTAAATTTAAAAAGTTATCAAATCGGTGAAATAGTTTTGTCTCAGTTTGCCTTCTTTGAGACTCATGTTTTGTTAGGCACCTAAATTTTCAATTGAGGTATATATAAATAAATTTTAAATTTTATATCCTGAAGTTACTAATTTTCATGATTTTTTAAGATTAATTTAACATAAATTTCTTACATGGAGATTATGATCTAAAGTTACCAAGGTATAAGAGTTTGTTAGAACAATCTAATAGATTTTAGAGATTATTTATTTTTATGATTTCTTTGAAGCAATATTTTGATTCAACACTCTATAAAATTAATGAATTTTCTTATAATCTGTATATTTATAATATAATCATGTATTTTTACCACTTTTCTACTCATTGGTACAAAATATAGTTATGAATGTGTTTTTAGGAAATCCTAACTTTACTCTCTCTTTGGTCAGAAATCTGTGATCTTTCCAAACCATGTTTTCTAAAAATTGTTTCCACGAATATTACACTAATCTTATATTATCATTAAAACAAATTTTTACCCTTTTCCTCTTTTACCAATTATCAAAGGAATATTCTTGTCTATTTCTAATCAAATAATTTTTCAATATTTTTTAATGTGAAAAAGAATATTCATTTTACCTCATAGGACATGTACGATTTTACCTGCCGTCATTTCTCTAAAGCTTCTTTTGCATGTTTAAAGGGTAAATTTTTAAGAAAGTTTTTTTAAAAAAAATTCAATAATTTTTTTTCAAAATATTTTCAAGCTTATTATATAATATTTCAAGAAATATGGTTTTCAATGTTTTTTGAATCTCATTTTATAAGTTTTCTTGCAATATTTTTTCAAAACGTTTTCAAGATTTATTAATAGGGTTTTAAGGTATTTTCAATGTAATTATTTTCAAACAAATTTCAAAATTTATTTATAATTCTTTAATGTATTTTCAAATAAATGGTTTTCAAAACATTTTCAAGATTTTATTATAATTTTTAAAAGTTTTTTTAATGAAAATGGTTTTTAAAATGTTTTGAAGCTTATTTTATAAGTTTTCAATAGAAAAATGTTTTCAAAATGATTTAAAATATTATTTATAATTTTTCAAGGTATTGTTTATGAAAATCATTTTTAAATGGTTTTATGTATTAAAAATAAATTTTCTAGGAATAAATTATATTTTCCTCTAGAAATATTTTTAAATAATATTTCAAAATTATTTTCCATCTAATATGACATCCATTGAGGTTTGTCATTCCCTTATATGAAATTATCTAAAGGTTCAATTAATATCCTTTATATGAATGGGTTATGAAAAATGTTGTGGTCTTTATGAAATCTATTTTTCTTTCAGAATTTATATGTTTGTGAAATCCATTTATGTTTCACAAGTTATGCTTTTGATGAAATGATTAGGAAACCTATATATTTTCCACATGTTATGATATGATTACATATTAATGATACCCATTTAATTGCATGGGTTAAGATATGAATGTTTGTGATTTTTTCACACATGTATGTATAATTTCACTATGATATGTGTGGGACCTATATCTCATTCCAATACATTGGGTAAAGATTTATATCTCATGAGATAGACTAAATTGATCTTGGGAGTAAAACATGACTACTAAGATGGCCATGGGAGTGAACCATGACTACCAAGATGGTATGAAGAGTTAACTCATGATAATAAGATATCCATGGGATTTAACCATGACTACCAAGATAGTATGAGGTGTGAACTCATTCAACTAAGATGGCTATGGGAGTGAACCATGACTACCAAGATGGTATTAGGAGAGAACCCATGCTACTAAGATGGTCATGGGAGTGAACCATGACTACAAAGATTGTATGGGGAGTGAACCCACACTACCAAGATGTTCTTGGAAGTAAGTCCATGGCTACTATGGAAATCATATTATACACTTATGTATTTTCCACAATTCCATGTTCTTTTCCTATGTTATGATTTAATGTACTATATTCATTATTCCATTATGATTCTTGTCTTATGAATTCCTAATATTTATTAAGATATTTAATATGTAGGGTATTATCTTCAAATGTAATTCTCATGTTCCATACACTTTTTTTCAGGTTCTACTTATGAATTTCTTATATTTACCCTAATAAATAATTTGAGCTCACACCTTTATAATATTTCGTTTCCCAAGGTTATGCAGAAATGTTTTAGTTATAAGTACTAAAAGTGAACATATTTATGAGAGATGTTGAAGATCATTCACCAGGATAAAATATTTTATTTCCAAGATTACAAAGGAACTAAACTATTACTATATTTGGGCATGTATTTTTGAAATGTATTAAATATTAATATAAAATGATGTAATATCCATGTATGTTACCCCAAGGTTGTTATATACCCAATGGTATGATAGACCATAGATGGGGGAGGGATTAACCAGTGGTTAATTAAAACATTTTCCGAATTTCATTCCATTATAATTTCAACCAACTAGAATTAAATTTTCTTGATCCACTATATATTGTTTCACAAAGCCTCACTTGGATATTGTATTATATAGAGGAACAATAACACAATGATTTTTATAGTGTTTGATACAATGATATACTCTTTTTTCATGGTTCATTATTCTCCCCAATCACAGATTCTACACTAATAAATCTATATCAATTAAGAGAAGAGGGTGCCTCAAAAACCATAACTAGATTAGAGTTAAAATTATATTTCCTTGGAAATAATCTCCCAAGACACATTATATCATCTCGTAGGACTTTTCTTTCCTTCATTCCATTAGACATTTTCATCAACTTTACAATGTAGTCACTCATTTTTTTAGTATGCTTACATACCCAGATTCCAATAGGATTGAGGGATTCATACCATGTGTGTGTAAGATTGTACTTAAATATCATTCATGGATATAGACCTATAATATATGAAAGGGTGTCTCTAAATTCACATAGTAGATCTCCTTCTTCTCATCACAGGAATTTCAAATGCCTAGATTTTGTAAACACATATACATGGATCATGGTTCTTATCTAAAAATCATCCTTACATATATTCACAAACTACACATTTGGATTTCTAAAAACATAAAATTTCTAAAAATATTCTAATAATGATTCCATGATTTTTACTTTTCTTACTCATCTCTATTGAATGTTGAAGAATCATCATCATATTTTTTAAGAGAGACTATCACACACTTAACTTTACCTATTTGTTTATCTTTACCCTCACACACTCAACATTAAACACAATATAAACTTCATTTTTACCATTATTATCATCAATATTATATTCAAATAATGTGCATATGAAGCATTATTTATTTCACTATTCATTTTTTGTGTTCCATAAACTGAACTCCTGTTAGAAAAAGTAACAGCTTTGGAAAAAAATTATAAACAATGCCTAATTTGGATAAAATTATTTATTTCCAATTTCTTCTTCTTCCCATGGTGAATTCCAAAATCACCTCCCATTAAATACATCTAATTTTTGAAATCAACCAAAATATCCCGACAAAAATATATACAGTGAGTATGACTCCGTATTATCAAAATCACTGAATTAAATCCACCCAAAAAATATTCTAGATGTATCCATTATATAAAGAAAACATATATGTGGTGTGGAGGTAATTATTTAAATTTATAGTTTTCAAAATTATAGAATTCATCATATTTCTCAGTTCTAGAGATAATTCAAAAAAATGCATATCAGATACTCAATATAGCTACCCACACTTCTTGTATATATATTTTACATCCTAATAGAGGAATATTTTTTACACAACATAATGATTCATTCCAAAAATATATATATTTATAGTTCCTTTGGTGTCATGGACACATAAAGATATTGTTAATAAGGAAACTACATCATCACCCACTGAGTTCTTCGCAACAAGTACACTTCTTCGATATATCAAACATAATACATTTTTTCATAACACGGGGGGAATGAAACAAAATAAAGGGTGATTTCAAATGATTAATAAGGGTAAATGAGTTAGATATCAATGATTATATAATAATAATATGATCACATGGTTATTAGAACTTGATATTAAGATTTTAAAACCATACCATGCATATCAAAAATCAAAATCATTAATCATGAAAAAACGATCAGTACTTAAAAACATATGAATCATAAAGGAATAATTAAAATGACCCATGATAACATAACATTGCTATAATGCGTAGGTTTTTGGTATAATAATAAGCATAGAAAATAATCTAAATTTTATTCATGGATGATTTCTTTAGTGACCCAACCCTAGAAGGCATGAATTGGTGTCCATTACCATTACATTTGCCGGATTACATGGAATAAAACTCTGAAGTACTGAAGAGTTTAGTTGTATTAGTAAACTAGATACACACATGAGTCTTGTATTACAAATTAATACACTAATTACAAGATAATTTATTTCTTTCAAGGATAACTTTATTCCATCTAGTATATCCCTATATATAATTCATAGTACACTTCTTGGATTCATGGGGAAATGAAACATAATAAGGGTGAAATCAAATACTCAGTAAGGGTAATGTATAGAGGAAGAAAAAATGAATCAATGAGAATAATAATTATAAATTGGTAAATAATTGAACATAGAGAACATGTAATAATAATCTGAGAAGGAAGTTCATAAAAAATATGTCAAAGTAATAACTTGAAATATATGCAATTGAAGTAACTAAATAAGGTAAATTCAATATGGAAAGGTATGAAACTGAAACACATGGCATTAAATAAATGAACTAAAATTAAAATACATCTATATATATGTCGATCCAAAATATTATGGATGAATAATAACTAGATCTAAATGAGGGAAAATGATTAATTATTGGACTCCATGTTTTCTTGGTACGTGGAACCATTACCATCAAGACATTTCATAAGATGTTTTAGAATATAGGGTAGAAACAAATGTAATTTGAACATCTAATTCATATCATGAGACTACAGACACATTGAGGGGCTATCAATAATCATGCCCCACCTATGTCATGCCTATCTAAAGAAATCCTCATATCGAAAAATTAAAATAAAAAAATATTCCTTATCAAATATCTGTACTAAATAAAGTATATTGATTTATCAGTATTTCATGAAATAATAGAATAACATTTTAAAGTAAACATCATATGAAAAATGGTATTTGGTTCATGAAATAATTATATCCATGATAAATTATATGTATATTTAGGGAAAATTCAATTTCAAATGATCATTGTAAATCAAATATTTCAAAGGGTCTAAATGGAATCAAGGAAGAGAATTTCACATCTATCATTGTTCAAATAAATCATAAACCAACAAGAGGTAAAATAAGGATGGTATCAATACATCATATCCCAAGTGGATCAGAAATAAAGGGTTTTTTTATAAATAAAGATACAATAAAAGATATCTTAAAATAATTCTTGAGGAAAATATCTTTTTTTCAACATTTTGATAAATATATTTATTTGGAAATCACTTTTAAAAAAAAATTAAAAATAAACCTTTTAAAAATGAAAAGGAATGTTTAAATAAATGATGGTGGGTGAATCTATACATTCCACACAAGGTAAAAAGAACATTGATTTTGCACTGTAAAAGGTTTAAAAAATTTCTTATTTGGAAAGAGACACGAATATTCCATTAAAAATGGGTAGAAGACAAAACGAGTAAAAATTTCTTTACTAAATCATTTTGAAATGGTTAAATCCTTTTTGAAAGAATTTTAATAAAATATCTTTTACAAGAAAATTGGTTCTCTGGAGAAAGAATGAAATGGTTTTAGGTTTTCATAAAAAAATTTATAAAACATTTTAAGTACCAAAGTGTGGAAAAACGGTAAAATTACTTGATAATGTTCATGAATAACCCGTGGAGAATAAAATGAAATGGTTTATTAGACAGTGATGAAATAATTCCCACTGATGGAAACTCAAGTGTAAACATTCATGAATAATGGGTAACTGACATGTCTTTATCATGGGGTGTGAAAAAAACAACTATTTCCTAAGTTAAAATATAGTAAAGTGGTTAACTTATATTTTCTCTAGGGAGAAGTGCACAACAATCACGTTTTTCACATTAAATTTGAGAAAGAAGTGGGTTGTTTTTGAAATTGTTTGTTTTGGAAAAAAAGAAACAAAACAAAAGAAAGAAATAAATAAAATATTTTAATCAATTGTTAATGAAATTTACTAAAATTATTGAGATGAATTCTGTGATTAGGCCAACTTGAATTTTCCAATTGCAATGCTATCATAGTTCCATTTTATCCAGTCATCTTCTGCTAAGACGATTTAAGTGATATTTCATGATCGCTTCCTTTCACTCCCTTGGTAAATACTGATGGTGAGAGTAAAACTTAAAAAGGTTTGAAATATGTATAATCTCCTTCTTATGTGAGAAATATATGTAGAGAATACCCTCAATTGGTTTAGTAAATTCCTGATTAGGTCTTCTTTATCCCAAATAATTAATAATATTCAATACCCATGCCACATGTACTGACCATCACCAAGTAATTCACCACTAGGAACTGATCTATTAGATATTATATATATTAGAACATAGTGGAAGGAGATTATTATCATTTATCAAAGCAATATTAAAATTATAATATAAAATCAAGTGTGATCGCATAAGATAATAAAAACATCCATTGGAATTTGAAAATAACTTTGTAGAACAGAGTGTGTGTTTATTCAATCAAATGTAAGAACTCAAGAATTTAAAAAAAACCTACCCTTACCCAATAAACTCATAATTTTACCCTACCATGTTAAGGTTAACTGAGAATAAGTAGGAAGAATAATACATTACAATACTAAAAAGAAATATAAGAGGGGAAAATAATAACAAAACAAATTTCCCCCAGAATCTGTCCTCCAGAAGTTCACTTATGTTATGCCCACATATATTAGAATCAGGCAAAGGTACCTTATTATAAGATTTTAGTAATGGTTTTGGACATCTATTATCCAAATTTAAGAGAATTTGGAGCATTTTTGAGTTGTTTGTGGCCAAATTACTAGGCCTGGTGTTTTATGGCCGCCGATCACTATTCAACCAACCCCACTTTGATAGTTTCAAGGGCAGCCTTAACGAAATCCTATCTTTATGAAATTTAATTTGAAGATTTCTCATAAAGTTGAAGTTTGAAACCATTTATAATAATCTCATTTTGTGGTTAGTAGACTGAGATATGACTCTTTGCATAAGGTAGGGTCCATTCTGCAAACCAGAATAATTTTTCACATTGGTCTAATTATTTGAGCTGGTGGAATTTTGAATTGGATATTGTTATAGAAGAATAATTGGTAGAAAATGAACCCTTAAATCCTTAAAAAATTAATCACATTAATTGGATCCAAATTTTAGGAGTTATGCTCGAAATATAGAGGCAATAGAAAACTTTTAAAAGTCCAAAATTAACCAATTTTCACACTTAAACTCAAAACTCACCAAGAAACACAAAATGATGCAAATAATCTCCAATTGGTTAATGGGAAGGGACTAAATCATTTTAAAAAATATTAATAATTACAAAAATATTATCTCTATCAGAAACTAATATAACGTAATGAAAAATTAATTAGGTTATGAATTTTTTTTCCACTTGGTAACTTTTAACTCGAATCCCCATAGATGAATTATTTCAAATTAAAACTCAATATATCATGATGAATGAATGAATCAAGATATTACATGAACAAATGAAAATATTATCAAAATATATAATAAATTAGGGGCACAAAATTATATTTAATGTTTCAAGAGAATATTAACAATCACAAAAATAAGTGAGATTATAATGATAACCATTTAAAATGTTCTCTAGGATAAAACAATTTAAACATTTCAAAGTATCTGATAAAACATTGAAACTTTTGAATATAATATCCATAAAGGAATAATAATAAATATATTCCAAATATAACATTTCAAAGTTCATTATATACACTATATAAAAGAAACTAGGTAAAAAATAACAAAAATGTATCAATGGAATGTAAATTGAGATGAAATCCCTTACCTTGAATTTCCTTTAGGGTGAACATCCTTCAGTAACATATATAATGGTTTTAAAAAATTTAATAACTAATACCATAACCATACTCATATTTATAATATCATATATTAAATTATAATAATATATTATTACCCATTTTTTAGTAAACTTTCATTATTTTCACTATTTTGGGTGTTAATTTCCTAGTTCTCAAGTATGTTTACACTTGTTATTTGTTATTCTACTTGTGTCGATCATGTATTAATCATATCAAAAAATTAATCAATGATTTAATTATCATATATATTGAGTATATATGGATATTTTATATTTTATATTTTATATTTTATTATATTCTTGGGATATTATATTCCCTTACGTGCTTAGATTTTCAGGGCGTTACATTCTCACCACCTTAGTTAAATCGAATCTTCTGAATTTAAAATTGATACTAGTGATAAATTGTCTGAAATTTTCTATGGTTTAAATCACATATCATGAGAAGGATTTTTATGAAATACTCAAAAAAATATAGAATGGGAAGTAAAAAAGGTCACATCGAATAACATATAACCAGGTAACCAAGCAGGAGATCATTAATCAAAATAAGAGAGAAGTACAAGGAGGAAAATAGTAAATAATTATAGAGATTGATTCAGGTTTTCAATCAATAAAATGTTAGTGTTCAATGGATATTTGAGGTATTTAAATCCATAAACCTGCGATTATTTAAAAGACCACCAGTTCAACAAAAATTAATGTATTAGGATAATGTTATTTTATCATTTTCATAATGATGAGTAATTATTTTATTACTTAATAAAATAAGAAAAGATAATTTCTTGATATGTTTCAATTTTTTGAGAACAATTTTATCTTTAGGTTGTGTTTTGATCAAGTTCAAATTAATCCTATAGACCATGAAATGGATATCCTAGA
The DNA here is from genome assembly GCA_963277665.1 of Viscum album. Lineage (NCBI taxonomy): Eukaryota > Viridiplantae > Streptophyta > Magnoliopsida > Santalales > Viscaceae > Viscum > Viscum album. The sequence continues at coordinate 1,809,575,846 of OY728129.1, read as the reverse complement.
TTGAAAATATTTCTTTGAAGAACTAAAATATACTTTTAGTGTATCGTAATACCAATAAAACTAATTATTATATTTGTCTCTAACTATTTCCAAAAACTAATATGGTTAATTAATTAATCTCTAAGCCTAAAAAGTAACACTATAGGTTCATCATTAATATTAATCAATCAAATTGTTTATCTAAAAAAATAAAATATTGATGAAGAAGTTTCATAGGTCAATGATTGGCATGAAACCCTTATCATCCTTCGGTTACGAGTTCAAAAGGTACAGCCTTGATGACAAGATTGGTTCCACCTGGCATACATGTTTTCCTTTTCTGAAAACATATAAATATAATTTCCATAATAAATATGATTGAAATGCTTGAAATAATGATAATCACTATGTATCCTTTTATCTAAGGTTTTCAATACAACCCCAATACATAAATACTTCATCTACTTATTTACACATAGATCCTTGCTTAGTATAGGGTTTAGACATAATATTATAAATAGGATTTGTAGATCTTGGACCACAATGCTTAAAACACAATAGGATTAACCTAGTTCATTCACTATCAAAATCCTTCCAAATAGTTTGTAATTAAAATTTGAATTATACTATGAATATTCCTCGGGAGTGTAAAACTAGGTGAATAGTAAGGCCTGTTGTTGTATACCAGGTTACGCCATATTAAACCAAACACACCTTGTTGGATGTGTTACTCCTAGGTACATATGTTCCAGAACCATATCCACTTTTAGTATCTAGAAAGTTTTTTATTTCTAGAAAAACTAAATAATCTATATCTAATATAATCTTTAGGATTTTATTGTATATTTATCCTTAAATTCAACCTTGGGGCTATGTTCTCTAGTCTATGTTTTCTTAAATCTAGTTCAAAAGGTTGTTACTAAACTTAATTTGATGCCAATTGTAGTGACCTGAACCCAGAAATATTGAATATAATGTCCACTACCATTACATTGGATTGATCAAAAGGAAGAAAATCCTGAAGTACTGAATATTTTAGTAGTATCGGTAGACTAGATACATATAAGAGTCTTTTACTACAAATTAATACTTTAATTACAACATAATTGTTTTCATTCTAGGATTACTTTATTCCATCTAGTATATCATTTTATATCATTCATAGTATGCTTCTTGAATTCAAGGGGTAAGTAAACTGTCATGACCCATCCCCCGGGGCCCGTGCCGTGACTACCCCAAGCCCGCCTTCCATAGGCCAGGGGCTGGCGACTAGCACCGAAAGGCGTATTCCCTAAAATTGGGAAGACATTAACTTTATAACCTGTAATCACAAAAAACCAAGCAAACAGCAAGATACGAACTCAAGTAAACTGAATAGTAAATAGAGTGAGTGCAGTGAGTAAAAGGGGCCAGAATACAATCCCAATATGAAATTACAAGAAACTGAAAGTACAAGTAAACTGGAACATCTCCTGTGAACACCCACAAAGGATCCCAACTGAAGGGTAGGTACAGCTCTCAATCGTTCATCTCTGCAGTACGCCTCATCTAAGGTCCACCTTCAAGATACCTCCAGTCCTGGTACTCTCGTCCTCAGTCAGCGTTGTCTGTCGTCTGCACCAAACACAAGGAAGTGTGGGCATAGCCGGTGCAGGGGTGAGTATAACGATACTTGGTAGGGACCCCGAGACCCTCAAGGTCTCATAAAATCCAAAAAGGATAACCCACAATGCATGAAATCAACTGAAAACCCCACTTAGGTATATGACCATAAATATACCTTAGTTATCAAGTATACCCATCTCAATCATGAGGAAAACACATAGTCCAAATCAAATCCTAAAGATCAATTGTTCCACAAAGGAAGGAATATCATGAAGGTAAGTACCACATAGGTACACCACACAAAAGAATACCACCAAGGTATTACCATGAAGGAAAGTACCATAAGGTACAGACTCATCTCACAGTAGGTATAACTTATGTACGGAAGTACAAGTGATTAGATGTAACTACTTAATCATATTACTCTGTTAAGAGGCTCTGCTGGTGACCCACACAGGATCGCTCGGAGCTGACCCATAGAGGATCTCTAGATGCTGACCCCCATAGGATCTCTAGGTGCTGACTCACATAGGATCGCTCGGTGCTGACCCACATAGGATAGCTCGATGCTGACCCACACAGGATCATTTGGTGCTGACCCCCACAGGATCTCTAGGTGCTGACCCACACAGGATCGCTCGGTGCTGACCCACACAGGATCGTTATTCCTTCTTCACGTTACAGCCAACTACTGGGTTCCCACACTAAGCTTTCTCATATCCGGGAGGGTTCTCTCCTCAATACACTGGTTGATACTCTAACTACCATAAATTCCCATGAAAAAAGGTATCCCAATGGAATTCTACGTCATATGGGTCTCAACATAACATACAGTGCATCAATCGGAGGCCCGGTCTGTAAGTTATTAGCCTTTTTGTCCGAAGGGCCCATTTGGATTTATTTTCTATCTAACACAACCATATCCCAACATTATCCAAATCTCAAATGATTTATACTAAAGGGGTCGTCTCCCTCCAGGGTTTCTATCACCGCAGACGGTTCATCAAACGGATGTATGATGCCAAAGTTATGGCCAAAAGAGCGTAAATGGGTCGAAGTTGGCCCGGGTCTGGTCCGACCCGGTTAGAACAACCCGACCCGGTTCTGGTCGACCCGGACCATTGGGTCCAGCATGGCCCGCTGGGTCTAGCCCGACCCGTACTGGGCGGCCCGCGGTGTGGTGGGGGGGGGGCCGCGAGACTGCGATGGTGGCGCGAGGCCGCGGGGGGCCGTGAGGGCGGTGCGGAGACCACGGGGCCGCGAGGGCGGTGCAGAGGCCACGGGGCCACAAGGGAGGTGTGAAGACTGTGGGGCCGAGAGGGCAGTGTGAGGCCACAAGACACAACGATGGCGGTGCGGAGGTCGCAGGGGGGCCGCGAGGGCGGCGCAGAGGCTGTTAGGGCGGCGTGAGGCCGTGGGGCAGCGGAGGCCCGACGACACGAGGTCGTGGGCGACGGAGGCCCGACGGCATGAGGTCGCGGGCGGCGGAGGCCCGATGGCACGAGGTCGCGGGCAATGGAGGCCGCCGGTGAGGAGTTGGCCGTGGGGTGACGTTGTTGCGCCGTCACCTTCGTCACGGCCGTTGGTGGGGTCGACCACCATTCTCGTGCTCCATAGAGGTTGGTTTCCGTCCTTCTACATCATGAAGAACACAACAATAATGAATAATGGCGGAGGGGTTGGGCCATGTTAGTTTGGCCCGCACCCTCCGTGTTAGTGCTGTAGCAAACGTCTTAACAAAATCTTGAATGAAGAACGTCAAACTCTACAACCCCCAACAATGATTATTCCCAAACCCGCAAAAAATAAAACTTTTGAGGATCAACTAGTTAGAGAGTTGATCCGCGTTCTTTTTTAGAAGGAAAGAACATGGGAATTTATAATCACACATAATAAAACCCCTACCTCGATTGTTCGTTGACGTTGGCATGAGAAAAAAGTCGAAGAAGGTGAAAATGGTTCCAACGATCGTCGCTTACGAAACCACGCTTCGATGTCGGGCTCGTATGTCATCCTCTTCCTTGATTTTCGAAGAACGTTCTTCGATGGCATTCTTCGTTGGAGAACTTTCTCCCACCAATGAACTTATTTTCCAACCAAAAATCCTCCCAAACAAAGAGGTGCCAATATAATTAAATTAAATAGATTAATTATATTGTCACATTGGCATAATTAATTGGCTCATTTAATTGTACCATGTTGGAAAATTTAATTGTCCCAATTAATGAATGGTGTTGGAAAAATTTAAAGTAGGGGAGTTGAGAGGTTTTCTATCATTAAAGGGGTTCGGTTGGTCCCAACCTCTAAAATCAAAATGGAGGGTTTTAGGCTCAGTGGTCCCCACCTCCATAACATACATGAAGGAGGTTTTAGTTCAGGTGGTACCCACCTTTAAACCATCCACATGGGAGGTTTCAACTAAAAATAAAATAAAATAAAAGTTTATTTTAAATTATTTCGGTTTCCACAAAAAAACCCAAAAATTACCTTTCACCCTCGACCCACTATGGTTGAGGAAAAGGTCTCCTTAAGAGAATACTGGCACTGCGAGTTCGACGGTGCCCTCAGATTTCAATTCCGATCACCAGTTTAAAAGTTACAAAAACCCACTCACATGTTTACTGAACGTACCCGAAAAAAAGTTCAGAAATTTATTCCGGGCACTCCGGGCCTTGGAATCACGCGCCATCAATTTTTTCGGACTCCTAAAATTACTATATAATTAAAAAAATTACATGGAATTTCCAAGTCTTTATATTCTTCCCACCTCAGGGATTTACGTCCCCGTAAGCCACATCACAAAACTAGGAAAACAAGTGGGGGTACTAAGCACGTATCTGAGCCTCCCGCTCCCATGTGCTCTCCTGGAGGTTCTTGTGCTTCCAACGAATGTGTACCAGAGGTATCGACTGCCCATGAAGGACCCTCTCCTATTGATCCTCAATCTCTACTGGAACCTCGATAAAAGTTACCCCATCATCGACATCCATATCACTGTGGTCGATGATGTGATAAGGGTCGTGCACGTATCTCCTCAATTAGGATACGCGGAAGACGTCGTGAACTCGGTGCAACTGAGGTAGATGAGCTAAGAGGTAAGCCACCTCTCCAACTCTTTTGAGGACCTGGAAGGGTCTGATGAACCTCGGAGATAACTTTCCACCTCATTCAAATCTTCGTAAACCTCATTGGGGTGAGACTCGTAGAAAGACGTGGTCGCTATCCTCGAACTCTAGAGGTATCCTTCTCCTGTCGGCATAAGACTTCTTCCATCTTTTTGTTGTCTTCATCCACTCCTAGATGATCTGCACCTTCTTTGTGGTATCTCATACCATCTCTGGTCCCACGAGTGTTGACTCCCCTAGGTCAGTCCAGCACAAAGGTGATCTACAAGGTCGCTCGTACAACACCTCAAAAGGTGACATCCCAATAGTGGAATGATAACTGGTGTTGTATGAAAACTCCACAAAAGGGAAGTGATCCTCCCAAATGCGACCGAAGTTGAGGATGAAAGCATGCAGCATGTCCTTGAGGGTCTGAATGGTCCACTCAGTCTGGTCGTCTGTTTGAGGATGGAAGGCGGTGCTCAAATGAAGTTGTGTCCTGAAAGCCTCCTACAACCCCTTCCATAACTGGAAAGTAAAACTTGCATCACGATCAGAGAAAATCATCAAGGGTACTCCATGTAGCTCCAAAATCTCCTCCACATAGAGGCGTCCCAAGCTCTCTACTGAACCCTGTTCTTTGATCGGTAGGAAGTGGGCCGACTTGGTGAGTCAGTCGATGATCACCCAAATAGAATCATGGCCTCTGGATGTATGTGGAATTCCTTTCACGAATCCCATGGATATCTTATCTCACTTCCACTCTGGGACCTCTAAAGGCTAAACCAATCCTACTGGTACCTGATGCTCCGCCTTCACTTGCTGACAAGTGAGGCACCGAGAGACAAACTATGCTACTAAATTCTTCATTCCTGACCACCAGTGTTGTTGTCAGAGATCCTGGTACATCTTCACCACTCCTAGATGTACCACTAGAGGGGAATTGTGGAACTTCCTCTTCACTTCCTCCCAAAGAGACACAGGTACCATGGTACATCCTCTGAAGAGGATGACATGCTCCCCACCTTCAGAAAATCCACCAGGTGCCTATCATATGGATATCTGAGCATGTCGAGCCTCGTAGTTAGCATCCCCATGTTATGCCTCCCTGACTCACTGAAGGAGTGGGGGAGTGACTATAAGAGACTGGAAAAAGTTGCTCCATCCTGATTCACAAAGGATATCTGTAAAGCGGCCAGCTGCTCTATTTCCTCACCTAGCAGTTGTATACCAGACCTCCTGGTGAGTGCATCTGCTACAATGTTCCCCTTACTGGGAGTATAGACTATCTTGAAGTCATAGTCCTGGAGAAACTCAAGCCAACTTCGATGTCTCAGGTTCAGGTTCTTCTAAGATAAGACATACTTGAGACTCTTGTGGTCAGAGTAGATTGTAAAATGCTCGCCCATCAGATAGTATCACCACATCTTCAAGGCGAAGACCACTGCTGCTAACTCTTGGTCATGGGTAGCGTAGTTTTTCTCATGTTGTCTCAGTTGTCGAGAAAAATATGTGATCACTGCTCGCTCCTGCATTAGGACACATTCGAGCCCGGTCCCTGATGTGTTGCAGTAGACTATGTACCCCATTCCCTCCTCTGGAAGCCTCTAGATGGGGGCACTAGTCAGCCTCTACCTCAGTTCCTGAAAACTCTGCTGACATCTCTCCGACCACAGGAAGGGTTTCCCCTTCTTCATCAATGCTGATAGAGGTGATTCAACTCTGGATAAATCTAGCACAAACCTTCGGTAGTATCTAGCCAAACCCAGAAAACTCCATACCCTCGTCACACTCCTGGGTGGATCCCAGTAAGTACCGCCTCAATCTTCATTGAATCCTCTTCAAATCCATCCTCTCATATGTCATGTCCCCGAAAGTAAACCTCTAGGATCTAGAAATTTAACTTTGAGAGATTACCATAAAGTTGGTTCTCTCAGATTATGTAAAGTACTACCTGAAAATGATAATCATGCTCCTCCTCAGTAGTCGAGTAGATCAAAATTCCGTCGATGAAGACTACTACAAAGCGATCAAGGTATGGCTGAAAGATCTTATTCATGAGTCCCATGAACACTGATAGAGCATTATTCACACCTAATGGTATAACCAAGAACTCTTAGTGGCCGTACAAACATCTGAAAGTCATCTTCTACAGATCCTCATCTCGTACTCTGAGCTGGTGATAGCCTGATCTAAGGTCTATCTTCGAGAACCACCGTGCTCCCTTCAGCTGATCAAAGAGGTCGTCAATCCTTGGAAGTGAGTACTTGTTATTCACAGTCACCTAGTTCAGGTGCCGATAGTCAACACAATGTCTCATTCTCTCATCCGCCTTCTTGAAGAACAAAATCGGGGCTGCCCAAGGAGAAATACTGGGCCGAATGAACCCTTTCCTCTGTAAGTCCTCCAGTTGTACCCGCACCTCACGAAGCTCCGTGGAAACCATCTGATACATTGGTGTAGATATCGGTGCCATCCTAGGGTAAAAATCAATGTAAAATTCCACCTCTCTATGAGGAGGTAGACCCGTAACATCATCAGGGATGACATCCGCGTACTGGTCCACCACTATAGGATAACTCAGACTCTTCACATCAACTGCTCCGAGGGTAAGGCTAGCCAACTAATGAGTGATCGGCTGTACTCTCCTCTAGGTATGTCCATCCTATGATGAAAAGGCTCTCTTCTCTCCGATGAAGGTAAACATGGTCCCATCTATGCAAACAATCCACACTTTTCACCTAAAACAGTCAATCTGAGCATGGACTATAGATAACCAATCCATGCCCTAGATGACATCGTAAGGCCTCGACGTCGCTACTAGGAGATCCCAACCAAAGCTCTCACCTCCTAGAGTAAGCTCACACTACCGGCACCAGTGCGTAATCATCGAATCCGCTCCTGTTGGAGTCTCTATCCGTTAGGATTAAGCCAACAGCTCCATCGGAATCTCCTAGCTCCGAACGAGAACAATGGAAATAAAAGAATGACCGGTACCTGTGTCTATAAGTACTACAGCTAAGGTGGAATAGACACAGATCGTATATCATATCATCTTAGGAGTACCATGATCGTAGGCCTCAGCTACCTGTAGTTTCACACGCCCCTATCCTCCTGCTTCCTACAGTTGGCGTGGACCTCTTAGTGGTGGTGGCGGTAACATCTCGAATTGTCGCCCACCGCCAACTACATGGCTAGCTCCTCTTCCACATCCGTCTTCTCCCTGCGGGGGACCGTGAGGGAAAATCAGAGGTTGCGGGGCCGTGATGGAAGTGCGAGGCTGAGGGGTGGCGGACGTAGTGGTGGGCACGAGGCCGCGGGCGGCGGAGGCCGCAGGCAGCATGGTGGTCATGGGGCGGTAGTGGCCGCGGGCGGCACGGTGGCCGCGGGGTGGAACTGTTCCGTCATCACCTTCGTCGTGGCCTTAAGTGGTGCCGGTCGTTGTTCTCGTGCCCCACTGAGGATGGTTTTCTTCCTCCTCCATCACAAAGAACAAAACAATAATGAAAAACGGTGGAGGTGTCAGGCCATCTTAGTTTGACCCGCACCCTCCGTGTTAGAGCAGTAGAAAGTGGCTCAAAAAAATCTTGAATGAAGAATGTCAAACTCTACAACCCCTGACAATTATTATTCCCAAACCAAAAAAAAGAAAACATTTGCGGATCAACTAGTTAGAGAGTTGATTTGCGTTATTTTTTTAGAAGGAAAGAACATGGTAATCCATAATCACACAGAATAAAACACCTACCTCGATTGTTCGTTGATGTTGGCATGAGAAAGAAGTCGAAGAAGACGAAAGGGTTCCAACGATCATTGCTTCCGAAACCACGCTTCGATGTCGGGCTCATACGTTATCCCTTTCCTTGATTTCCAAAGAATTTTATTCAATGGTGTTCTTCTTTGGAGAACTATCTCCCACCAAGGAATTTCTTTGCCAACCAAAAATCCTCCCTAACAAAGAGGTGGCAATATAATTAAATTAAGTAAATTAATTATGTTGGCACATTGGCATAATTAATTGTCTCATTTAATTATACCACACTGGAAAAATTAATTGGCTCAATTAAAGAATAGTGTTGGAAAAATTTAAAGTAGGGGAGTTGAGAGGTTTTCTATCATTAAATGGGTTCGGGTGGTCCCCGCCTCTAAATTCAAAATGGGGTTTTTTTGACTTAGTGGTCCCCACATCCATAACATACATGTGGGAGGTTTTAGTTTAGGTGGTCCCTACCTTTAAACCATCTATATGGGAGGTTTCAACTAAAATGAAAATAAAATAAAATTTTATTTTATTTTATTTCTGTTACCACGAGAAACCCAAAAATTATCTTTCACCCTCGACCCACTGCGGTTGAGGCGAAGGTCTCCTTAAGAGAATACTGGCACTGCGAGTTCAACGGTTCCCTCAAATTTCAATTCCGAGCATCGGTTTAAAAGTTACAAAAAACCACTCACATGTTTACTGAATGTACCAGAAAAAAAAAGTTCATAAATTCATTCCAGGCACTCTGGGCCTCGGAATCAAGTGCCGTCAATTTTCACAGACTGGTAAAATTCCCATATAATTAAAAAAATTACATGGAATCTCTAGGTCTTTACATAAACATAATATGTGTTAGATCAAATTCACAGTAAGGCTAAAGTATAGATGGATATATAATGAATAAATTATCCACATACCATTTAATCAACAATATGAGAAGGAAGTGCATAAATAGTATGTAAGTGTAATAACTGAAAACACATTCCGTTAAAATAACTAGATAATGAAATTTCAATATGGAAAGGTAATAAACTTAAATACGTGTCATTAAATAAATGAAATAAAAATGAAATGTGTCTATAGATATGTCATTGAAAAATCTAATTGATGAATAGTAACTAAAACTAAATAATGGAAATGATTATTTATTGGACTCCATGTTTCTTAGGAACATAAAACCATTCCCATCATGACCAATCATAAGAAAATTTATCATATCAGGTAGAAACCAATCTAATTTGTGCAACTAATTCATTATTTGAGACTACTGATGCATCAAGGGCCTATCTATAACTAGGCCCCACCCATTTCACTCCTGTCAAAAGAAATTGACATATTAAATAATCCAAATTAATAATATGCATTATCAAATATCCATATTGAATAAGGGATATAGATTTATCAATGTTTACCCAAATAATCAAATAAAATTAAATGTAAACACCATATAGAAAAGGGTATATGGTTCAGGAAATAATCATATCCATGAAAAATGAAATGAATTTTTAAGGGAAATGAATTATAAAATAATCAGAGTAAATTGAATATTTCAAGGGGACTAGAAGGAATCAGTGGATTGAATTTCAATTCTATCCTTAGACAAATGAATCAAAAACCATCTATAGGAATAATATGGATGGTATCAATATAAGATATACCAAGTGTAGTAGAAATGAATGGTTATTATCATTGATGAATTGAAATACTATAAAAGTTAACTCAAAAACATTCTTGAGGAAAATATCATTCTTATTTTAAAAAATATATTGAAAACAAATTTCTTTGAAAATAACTTTTAATAAAATTTTATTTAAAATGTAATATTTTAAACATGAGGAGAAATAATTGATGAAATGATGTTAAGTAAATCTATACATGTCGTACTAGGTAAAACAACATTCTTTTTTTACTCTAAAAGGTTAGAAAAATACCATATTTGGAAAGCGAAATGAAGATTCCGTTGAAAACTTGCGTAAAAAAATGGTTAAAATTGTATTTTCTAAATAATTTTGAAAGGTTAAATACCTTTATATATTTTTTTAATCTAACATGGTTTTTAGAAGAAAACATGTTCTCCAACTAAAGAGAGAAAAGAAGTCAGGTTTTATTAAAAACATTTTTTGAAACATTTTAACTACCCAAGTGTAAGAAAATGGTTCTATTACTGAATAAAGTTCATGAATATTAAAAGGAAAATAAGATGAAGGTTTTATTATAAAAATATAAAATAATTTCCTATGAGGGATATTCATGTGCAAAAAATCCCATATAAAATGAGATTGTGAAGTAAACCCTTGAAAAGACCATAACATTGATGTTGGACTCAACCAATTAATTGATTATATGTGTCAACTGTAAATCCACATAAGGGAAGTGAAAATACATAAATATACAGTATAATTAATTATATACATAATCATAGAATATTAACAATAATGAGAAATTAATATAACCAAATTAAAAAATAATTGGTTTATAAAATTCATTTCCACTTGGTAACTTTTATCTCTAATCTCCTTATATGAAATAATTCAAATTGAATGTAAAAATATAATTAATAATTAAAAAATCATAATATTATATAAATAACTGGATGTATGTACACCATATATAATAAATAAGGTTCACCACAATAATTTCGTTGCTTCAAGATAAAGTTATCAATAACAAAATGAAGTGAGATTTTAAAGATAATCATTAAAAACATTCTCAAGGATAATAATATTTAAAAATTCCAAAGTATCACATATCACTTTGAAACATTTGAATACTAACCATCATAAAGTAATTAGAATAAATATATTCAATATATAACATATAAAAATCTAGTATATACGCCATTTAAAATAAACTAGGTTCATAACAATAAATAATTCTCAATATAATGTAAATTGATATGAAATCGCTTACCTTATGTTTCCTTTCAGTTGAACATCCTTAAACATAATGTATAATGGTTTTAAACATGTCACTAAATAATTCATTAACCATAATCATATTTATAATATCTTATATTAACTTTATTTATTATCTTATTTTTTGTTCATTAGTAGATATTCATTATTTTCACTATGTCAGGTGTGAATTGCATAGTTTCTCAAGTATGTTTTGACTTGTTAAATGTTATTATTAGCATATATTTAGTACCCCTAGTTTCTGGTATGTAACCCTTACTTGATGCTTTTCTTGGTTTTAAAAGTTAAGGGTGACGTTTGGGAGAGTCGGGAGATCCTAGATTGAAGTTTAAAGCAAAGGGGAAGGCGCATGAGTGGCGCACAGTTAGTCTAAACCGTGCGTGGCTGACTGGGGAGGTAGTAGCTTCTGCACGGTCTATGCACGGTTAAGGGAAACCATGCGATGAGACCGTGCATGAAGGATGGCCGAGGCAGAAGCTAACACACGGTTAGCGCACTGTTTGTCAAATCGTGCGGACTAATCGTGTGGTCACATAAAATTAGATCCTAAAATTGTGGATCTAATTAGTTTTTCCTCTAATTGACTCATTAAATCTCATTAGTAGCCCTAACTTGGGATTAATCTCCCTTGAAGGTCGGAATACCTCTTCCAAGCGTTCCAGAGGCGATCTGAAGGCTTCTCTTGGAAAATCGAAGTCGGATTCATAAGGTTTGTGATCGTTCTTGATCGGTTTCTTAGATCTACTTAGATCTAATTCTTGTAAGGTTTAGTGTCCTGAGAACCAACTGTTTTGTACTTTGATTACATGAATGTTCACTTATTATATATTGTTCATTGTTCTGCATGACTATAATATAATAATGTCCTGGAATATTTGTTGCATTAATAAGTTCATGGCAGATCCCCGCTATGATGAGAACCTTGAAATTCTATAAAAATATTCTTAAATAAAGTTCTGCAGTTGGATAACATACAATGATAGGACACATAGTATACAGACCCTCATGTTCGAGTACTCATAAGAAGATGAGACTCTCTCTCATGGAGTTTGCACTTGGTAATCTCCAAGATGGGAGATTATGAGAACAGAACCGCTAGTAGCAATTCCACATGTATTGGTGTCATCAGACATTGCTATCTACGAGCGTGTGTAATGGTCCTTAGACAAGAATATTATCATTAACTCATGTCATGACTTGCGCACTTAGATTTACTGATGAAAACTGTCACGCAGACAGTTGGCGGGAAGTAGTGTATGTTGGGTGCGTCACGAGTGACATGTTGTTAATGGATAAGTCGAGGAAGGATTTGTCCCTTCCATTTATGGAAGTTGATATCTCGGCCCTTCGAGTGAAATAGAACTGTCGCATTAAATTTCATGTCCATGGTGTAAACGAAGAGTTTAATTCAGGTAGTCAAAGAATGACGGATCAAGCATATAGGTTTATGACACTTCCATGAAACCTTCTTGATTAGATATTGAGACAAAGGGATTAAATTACACATTAAGCATTTGTATGAGGTGATACGTCAATGCGGCATCAAATTCTTTCTCTTGAGTGCCTTGACCCATTGCTAGACAGTAATCTTGGACTTTAGGCAAGCCCGCCTAATGCCAACGAGAAAGAGGCCTAGAGGGTCACACACTAAGTATATTCAAGTATCTCAAGTAGAATAAAGATTATTCCCGTACGTGGTTGAATAATTATTCAAGGAAGCCTAAATCGTTTTAATGTTGGAGGAAGAATAAAATAAAACAAGTACACACTGTGTATCAATGATTACACGCCATGTAGTTTTATTTATAAAAAAAGTACACACCGTGTATTATTAAATGTACATGCCGTGTAGTTTTCATTATGAAAGGAAATGAATAAATGAAAACAATATATACATGTCGTGTACATTGAATGTACATGCTGTGTAGTTTTCAATGAAAAACAAGTACACACCGTGTAGTTTTTCCAGTCAGTATTTTGAGGAAAATATCGTTTTATTAAATGAGATTTATTATAATCAGTGTGGGCACATGTCAAGGAATTAATGACTCGACATGGGGTTTTCAAAAGGGAGTTAATGAAATAAATAAAACGCGTAATGCATTTATTTATTGTCATAACTCTACAAACTCAAACCCGATTATAAATATCCTCAAAACCCCAACTCTTTTCCATACGCACAAGAGAATCGTTGTGCACAACAACTCTGGGGAATTCTTTCATCGCCGAAAAAACCTCTTCCTCCAAGAATACTCCAAGACAGAGAGAGATCCTCTTCCATCGGATCAAGACATTCTAATGCAGATAACACAAGAAAAGGTTTCTCCACGCTATAACCCAGAGACTCCTTTGGCGACGTCCCGAGATACGAGGTACACATGTGGATCACTTCTAGAGGAAGCCTACACTTGGCTTCTGCGACGCAATGACGAATCACATCAGAACATGATCAAGAACATCAACGAAGAAAGAACACCCAAAAGGTATTTCTTTTCAATTGATTAAATTAATTATAATCAACCTGTAACGATCCTACTTTGCGGTTCTGAGACTTTCCTTTTTTTGTCCATTTCTGTGACTCGATCCATGGAGACTGGCGTTTATCATCGTATTGACCCCAGATTGATCATTGTTAATGACAAAAGGCCAAGTGGGCACATCCACCCACGTGCTTCTGCTGTGCCCGGAACCTTCAATTGGTATCAAAGGGAGGTTACAACATTCATTATAGTTATTTAATTTTCATTGATAATTTACGCATTTATATTAGATTCAATTCAAAATAAATCGTTCTATAAATCTGAATAAATGAGATCTGTTCTTCCTCATTCATTTCTCGATTCATATCACAGAAACAGCCTTTTAATTTTAATTTTTGATTAAAATAAAAATGAGTAACTCATCCAAAGGAGCCGCTCTTTCTGTATGTACAACACGGGATTACACGGCGTGTAATTAAAACTACACGCCGTGTATTTAGGTTCAACGAACCGGTATTGGTCTGCCAAACCATGCGGTGTGAATTGATTCTTTCTAAGTATTAATCACGCCATGTTGACCAGAATTGAACGGCGCGTGGAAACCGGAATACATGGCGTGTATGTTGGAGCAACACGTCGTGTAGTCCGTTCCGGCCCAGGTGAAACCATGTACAAAGATAAGCCACGTACCACGTACATGGGGTTGTCAGGGTGGTAACCGCGTAACAGAGAAGTACATGCCATGTATGATTTATCTACACGTCGTGTACTCCAAAATTTCCAAAGTACAGAAAACATGCCAAAGCCCCTGGCGTGTACTTTGGACAAAAGGTGAAAAGAAATACATGCCATGCAAATATAAACTACACACCGTGTTCTTTCCATAAATTTAATCAGGTTTCCTCCAAAATTAAAAAGACATGTACAAGGAATATAGATGAGAAGAATCTCACGGAAATTCATAAAGGAATTTAAGATAAATAATTGATTAATTATAAGATCATAATTAATTGAATTCGAGCGCGACTTATCTTAAATGAAAGAACAATTAAAAGAATTTGAATTCTAAATATGATTAAATGTCATTTCATGCTATGGATGATCATGAGATAGACCAAAGACCCTTTGTATGTGTGTATGGTTTCATTTAAATTTGTTGGCCTGCGAGCCTTCTTCCAATAAAATGTAGGGCCTTCATTCCCATGGTTTCTTTAATGTAAACCCATGTAATGGAGGATCTCCCAAGATGAAGGAGAGGGTTCAAAATCCAAAGCTAAGGTGAAACAAACACAGGAAGATACAAAGGTGGATAGGTGGGAGCTGCAAAACACGAACCATCAGGTTCAAGGTGTTTTCCCTAGGTCAGGGTTAGCTTATCAGAACCGCTAGATAAGAAAACCAATAGAAGATCATGATCATACCATATTATTTTTTTTGTCTGATTGCATGGTTTATTTATTATGTATGTGTTTTCGCGATCACATAATTAATTAAGTAAACAAGCATGCAAAGATGAAATAAAATAAAAACTGGACTATGCATAAACATTATCAGAACATGGTTAATCACTTAAGCAAGAAGCACTTAATATTAACCAGAATGTGATAATGCAAAACTACACATTAAATATTTAAATCCCTCAATACCATATTAAGTCATACCAAGACTTTTGTTACTTGATTAAGGGAAAGACTCAATAAAACTATGTGTTTGACCAACCCTTGTTGGGATACTTACTTTTATAAAGGAATCCCTTATGAAAGGTTTCGGGTTGAATTAACCATATTATATCAAGAGGAGTATCCCTTGATAGAATTGATGTAATATTGGAGGCAAGAGTTGAAGAAATCCATGTCAGTATTTCAAGATTGGGGAGTCCACTCAACAGATCAAGGAACTGTAAGCTCACAGTTGGCAAAGACCTGCCTACCTAAATACCTTCAAATAGCTTGACCAACCCTTGTTGGGGTTATTCGAAGAGGGATATGGATCCTTGCCACTAGAATGTCAAAGCAACTGGACATTCTAATTTCAATGGTGAGGGCCATTGGGATTTGATAAAATAGTGGGATAATTAATTCATTTATTTTTCATAAAATGTAATCAAGAAACTACTGATAAATATGCTCTTTTAATTTGTAGAATCGAAATGACAAACTCGTCAACCACATTTTCTTTGCGACCAATTCTGGATAAAGATAATATCCTCATCGGCAGTATCTTTTAGGAATGGTTTAGGCACCTTCGGGTTATCCAACGCCATGAACGAAAGTTTTACACGCTGGAGTCCTCACTTCCTGATTCTCCTGCCCCAGGGGTGAGTGATGAAGATTTCCTGGTCTATGATCAACATTTGAACGACACTCTCAACCTTCAATGTTTGATGCTATCATCGATGTCTAGTGAGCTCATGAAGCCTCATGAAGACATGTATTCCTATAGCATGATCGATCACCTCTGTGGTCTATACAAAGAGAGAGAAAGACAGGGAAGGTTTGAGATCTCCAAGGCTCTATTTCAGAGCAAGCTTGGAGAGGGTGCCCCAACTAGGTCTCATGTAGTCTAGCTCATTGTCTACATTAACCGCTTGGAGGTTCTAGGGTTTAAACTCCCTGAAGAACTGGGCACCGATCTCATTCTTTCATCACTCCCCCAGAGCTTCTTGAACTTTGTTGTTAATTTCAACATGAACAACATTGAGAAGTCTATATCTGATCTTATAATCCTTATTCACCAAGTAAATAATGACATGAAGCATGAAAAGCCTTCTGTCTTTATGGTGAATAAAAGGAAAGGTAAGGCGAATAGCTTTAAGCCCAAAGCTTCTTCAAGGCCTTCCATGAAAAAGAAGATCAAAGGGGAGGCAAGAGAACAGGAGGTTGTTTGTTTCGCATGTGTCAAGAAGGGCCACTGGAAGAAAAACTACACCCATCCTAGGAAGCAAGGGAAAGATTCAGGTGTGTTTGTCATTGAATTCAATCTATCTGTTTCTAAAAATTGGGTATTAGATACTTATTGTGGTTCTCACATCTGTATCCAAATATAGGAACCAATTAGATTAAAAAAGATTGACCTAGGGGAGGTAGATCTATGAGCAGCCAATGGAGCTAGACTCACAGTTGTAGCTGTCAGAGACTACTATCTCACATTTCCTACAGGGATGGTCTTGGTTTTGAAAGGATGTTATTATGTAACCTCTGTAACCAAAAACATTATTTCAGTATCCAGATTAGATACTGATGGATTCATCTTGAAGTTTGGAAGTTGATGTTGCTACTTTTATAAAGATAGCATTTCTTTTGGTAGGGCACATTTATATAACGTCTTTTATGTGTTATACTACACAAACCAAGTAATGGAAATCAATGAAAAAGTTAATTCACATGAATCATACCACCCCAAACTTTGGCATCACCAGCTAGGTGATGTCAATGAGAAACGTTTGATAAAATTACATCAACATGGGTATTTAGATTATTTCGAACTAAAACCACTTGGTGTATGTCATGCGTGTCTACAAGGAAAAATGACCAAATCCACATTTACTGGGAAAGGTGAAAGAGCTAAAGAGATTCTATAATTAGTTCACACAGATGTGTGTGGGCCATTTCCAGTTGAGGCAAGGGGTGGGTTCTCATACTTCATAAATTTTACTGATGATTTTAGTAGATATGTATATATCTACTTAATGAGGTATAAGTCAGATTCTTTTGATCAGTTCAAAGAATACAAGAATGAAGTTGAGAAACAGCTTGGTAAGAAGATTAAGAAACTCCTCTCAAACAGAGGAGGAGAATATCTTAATCAGGACTTCATTGATTTCTTACGGGAGTTTGGTATTCTATCTCAACTCACTCCTCCTTACACGCCATAGTGGAATGCTTTAAGCAAAAGGAGGAACCTCACCCTGTTGGACATGGTGAGATCAATGATGAGTCATGCGAGTCTTCCATTATCCTTTTGGGGATATGCATTATAAACAACGACACACATACAAAACCAAGTACCAACTAAATCGATAAATGGTATTCCATACGAGTTATTTAGTGGACACAAAGCCATGTTATCGAATTTACATGTGTGGGGTAGCAAAGAATTTGTTAAGGCCTCTTCAGGTAAATAACTTGCACCCTAAGGCAGAATGTGTATCTTTATAGGATATCCCAAGGAAACAAGGGGATATTACCAATACAACACCTCATACAAAAAGGTTACAGTGGAAAGACACGCCATATTCCTTGAGAGGGAGAACATCTCCAAAAGAGATAGTGGGAGTGAGATAGACTTCGATGAAGTTGAGGCTCAAGATACACAGGAGTTGGTACAAGAATAGATTCCACAAATCCCGGTGGAAGAACAATCTGTTCCAGATACATAAGAACTGCGTAGGAGCACGAGAGAGGTGAGAGAACCAGAACGATATGGTTTTATTATCACCGAGGATGGTGACTCATTATTGGTTGACAATGATGATCCCCTTACCTACAAGGAAGAAGTTGAAGGCACAGACGTTTCTAAGTGGCAAGAAGTCATGAATTCGGAAATGGATTCCATGTACCAAAACCAAGTCTGGATTTTGGTAGATCCTCCAGTTGATGTAAAGCCTATTTGTAATAAATGGGTATTCAAGAAGAAACTGGACATGGAGGGGCAAGTCAGCACCTACAAGGCACAACTCATTGCAAAAGGTTCTATACAGCGTCAAGGAATTGACTATGATGAAACCTTTTCACCGGTTGCGATGTTGAAATCTATCAGAATCCTATTGGCCATTGCCGCTTACCATGACTATGAAATTTGGAAAATGGATGTCAAAACATATTTCCTTAACGGGAACCTCCAGGAAGATGTCTATATGACACAATCTGAAGGTTTTGTGACTCCAAAGGATGCCAACAATGTATGAAAGTTTTATAAATCCATTTATGTATTAAATCAAGAATCAAGGTCATGGAACATTCGTTTTGATGAAGCCGTAACAGAATTTGTATTTGTTAAGAACGAATGTGAGCCTTGTGTCTAAAAAAGTTTTAGTGGAAGTGCAGTCATTTTCCTAATTGTATATGTTGATGACATATTACTAGTTAGAAGTGAAGTACCTGTCTTACAGTCAGTTAAGGCATGGTTGCATAAATGCTTCTCCATGAAAGACTTGGGCGAGGCAGCATATATTCTTGGGATCAAGTTCCATTGTGATAGATCCAAGAGAATGATGGGCTTGAGTCAAAGTACATACATTGACAAGATACTGAATAGATTCAGTATGGAACAGTCCAAGAGGGGATTGTTGCCAGTGTCACATGGAATTCATCTTTCCAAGAAAATATGTCCTCAGACACATGAGGAAAGAAAGAGAATGGAAAGGATCCCTTACGCATCCGCGATTGGGTCAGTCATGTATGTTATGCTATGTACGAGGCTAGATGTCGCTTATGCACTAAGTGCGGTAGGAAGATATCAAGCTGATCACGGAGACCGCCATTGGATGGCAGTCAAGACTATCCTCAAGTATCTGAGGCGTACTAAGGATGTGTTCCTGGTTTATGGAGGAGAAGAGGAACTAGTCATCAGAGGACATGTAGATGCTAGTTTCTAGACTGATCAAGATGACATGAAGTCACAGACTGGATACATCTTCAGTTTGAATGGAGGTGCAGGGAGCTGGAAGAGCTGAAAGAAAAGTGTGGTGGAATATTCTACAGTGGATTCCGAGTATATCACAGCTTCTGAGGTAGCTAAACAAGCAGTATGGATGCGAAGCTTCATCTAAGAGCTGGATGTAGTACCGAGCAGTAAATATCCTATCACACTCTATTGTGATAATACTGCAATGGTGGCACTTACAAAAGAGACAAGGTCACATCAGCGTACAACGTACATACTTCGGAAGTATCATCTCTTGAGGGATTTTTCTCAAAGAGGTGAAGTTGCAGTGAGCAGTATTTCCACGGAAGATAATGTGGCGGACCCCTTGACCAAAGCCTTGACTCAGCAGGAAACATGATCATCATGTGAGGTCTAGTGGACTAAAAGTCATAGGCAGTTGGATCTAGTTAAAGTTAGAGTTTGTAAGGTTTGGTGTCCTGAGAACCAACTGTTTTGTACTTTGATTACATTAATGTTCACTTATTATATATTTTTCATTGTTCTACATGACTATAATATAATAATGTCCTGGAATATTAGTTGCATTAATAAGGTCATGGAAAATCCCCTATTTGATGAGAACCTTGAAATGCTATAACAGTATTCTTAAATAAATTTCTATGGTTGGATGACATACTATGATAGGAAACATAGTATACAGACCGTCATGTGCGAGTACTCGTAAGAAGACGAGACTCTCTCTCATGGAGTTCGCACTTGGTCATCTCCAAGATGGCAGATTATGAGAACAGACCCGCCAGTAGCAATTCTTCATGTATTGGTGTCATCATACATTGCTATCTACGAGCGTGTGTAATGGTCCTCAGATTGGAAGATTATCATTAACTCATGTCATGACTCGTGCACTTAGATTTACTGACAAAAACCGTCATACAGAAAGTTCACGGGAATTAGGATACGTTGGGTGCGTCACGAGTGACATGTTGTTAATGGATAAGTTGAGGAATGATTTGTCCCTTCCATTTATGGAAGTTGATATCTCGGACCTTTGATTGAAATAGAACTGTCTCATTAAATTCCATGGCCATGGTGTAAACGACGAGTTTATTTCAGGAAGTCAAAGAACGATGGATCAAGCATATAGGTTTATGAAACTACCATGAAACCTACTTGATGATATATTGAGATAAAGGGACTAAATTATAGAGTAAGCGTTCATATGAGGTGATACGTCAATGCAGCGTCAACTTCTTTCTCTTGGGTGCCTTGACCCGTTGCTAGATAGTAATCTTGGACTTTAGGCACGTCCGCCTAATGCCAATGAGAAAGAGGCCTAGAGGGTCACACACTAAGTGTATTCAAGTATCTCAAGTAGAATAAATATTATTCCCATACATGGTTTAATAATTATTCAAGGAAGTCTAAATAGTTTTAATATTGTAGGAAGAATAAAATAAAACAAGTACACATCGTGTATCAATGATTACACACCATGTAGTTTTATTTAGAAAACAAGTACACGTCGTGTAGTTTTCATTATGAAAGGAAATGAATAAATAACAAACAACATATACACGTCGTGTACATTGAATGTAAACGCCGTGCAGTTTTCAATGAAAACAAAGTACATGCCGTGTATTTATTAATACATGCCGTGTAGTTTTTCCAGTTGAGATTTTGAGGAAAATATATTTTTATTAAATGATATTTATTATATTCAGGGTGGGAACTTGTCAAGGAATTAATGAATCGACATGGGATTTTCAAAAGGGATTTAATGAAATAAATAAAATGCATAACGCGTTTATTTATTTTTATAACTCTACAACCTCAAACCCGATTATAAATATCCTCACAACCCCAACTCTTTTCCATACACACAATAGAATCATTTTGCACAACAACTCTGGGGAATTCTTTCAAGGCCGAAAGAACCTCTTCCTCTAAGAACTCTCTCAAGACCAAGAGAGATCATCTTCCATTGGATCAAGACGATCTAAGGAGGACAATTCAAGAAAAGGTTTCTCCATGCTAGAACCCGGAGACTCCTTTGGCGACGTCCCAAGATACGAGGTACATGTGTGGATCACCGCTAGAGGAAGTCTACACTTGGATTCTGCACCGCAACGACGAATCACATCAGAACATGATCAAGAACATCAATGAATAAAGAACACCCAAAAGGTATTTCTTTTCAATTGATTAAATTAATTATAATCAACCTGTAATGATCCTACTTTGTGGTTCCGGGACTTTTCTTTTTCCATTTCTGTGATTCAATCCGTGGAGACTGGCGTTTATCATCGTATTGATCCCGGATTGATCATTGTTAATGACAAAAGGCCAAGTGGGCACATCCACCCACATGCTTCCGTTGCGCCCGGAACCTTCACTTCTCCTCTTCTCTCGTTTTCATAGATCTATGCCCGTTATAGGTAGATCTAAGGGGGTGGATGCCAAATATGACAATATTTGGTCTTGGTTGTTTTAAGAGAAGATATCTAAGGAGGGTTTTTGGAGAATCAGCTCAGTTTTGTTGGCGTTCTTCATCCTTTGGTTGGTTTCTCCCAACTTGTTGAGGTAGGTGGCTTCACTCTCGATTCAACTTTCTTAGAACTAGAAGGCTTATTTCAAATTGATTTAATTTCTTGGTTTTGATTGTGAAATTGAGTGCAAAGCATGTTATAAATCTTCTTTAGTGATGATCTATGGGTTTTGATGGAATTGTGGAAATTGAAAGAATGGTTTGTGCAAAGTGTTTTGGTTTCTTGATTTTAAAATGGGGATTTTAAAATACGGATTTTCTGGATTTGGAAAATGGTTTGTAGGAAAAAGGTTTTCAATAAAAGGGTTGTTTTATTGAAATGGTTTTGGCATGGTTGAAATGGTCTGGTTTTTGGGCATACTTGGTGTGTGTGTTCATATTGCATTTACGAGGATTGGTTGAAATATGACCTTGTGATCAGTGTCAAAAATGTAATGGCACATGGGGAATAATTACCTTGTGATGACTTGGTAGATCGACGAGAGACCACTCATGAGAATGGAACTATCATAACGATGCATGCATAGTTGATTTCACGGGTTGTGAAATGGTTGGTTGTGTGGATTTGTGAAATGGAATGAAAGTTCCAAAATGGAAATGTGAATTTGACTGGGAAACTTTGCTTGGTTACTTTTTTTTGAAAATGGTTTTGTTTGAAAATGGATTTGACATGGAACTTGCTATTGTGAACTGTTTTGGAACTTTTTATATAAACCGTTTTATATAAATGTGCTAACATGTTTTATCCTAGAAGCATGGGTTGGGAAGTAATCGGGGAAAACCTACTGAGTTTCATCACTCACCCCCCTGCTTTGGCACGATGGTTCTTTTGAAGATGTCATATACCGGGATGTTGGCATAGGTAAAGTGTCACATGTTTATAGCACTACTCTGTGACTCTTGGGTTGATTCATGATGTTGGAGCTTGAAGCTTGTAGAGCATGGAGTTGTGTTGCCATCTTGAAGTCTTATAGTTGTATTTCTGATGTTCACTCTGATTTGGTTTTTCATTCCGTTGTTGCACTTGGTTGGGTTATTATGAAAATAATGGTTGAGTAGTTCAGTTTTAAATCATGCATCATATAGTGGTTGCTTGGAGCTGTTTATCTAGTTTACATTGTTTTTCGGTTGTTTTAATTAAAAGGGTGAATCATCCCCCATGTGTTTTGAAACCCTTTAGCATTTATTGATAGCCTTTGGCACCTTGGGGATGTCTCTTAAGGCCTAGTAATGACTCGTTGCACTCTCAAGCCAATTAGAATTGGCGGGTCATTACAAATGGTATTAGCTTGTTCGGTCCTTGCCTAACAAGTAGTCATCGATGTTCTTGGTCTTGTAGTTGAAATTAATTCTTGTATATTCTTTGTTAGGTCATCTTAGATAGGAGTAGGATTGTTGTAACTTGAAATGTATAGCATAAAAGGACGTAGTTAACCCGTTTATGCTGAACTTCAAGTTACCGGGGTGTTGGGTACATAAGTGTTTTGGATACACTTATAGAATGTTGAAAATATCATTGTCATGGGTTTAGCCAATGAGATGAACACGAAATTCATTCTAGAGGAATTAATTCCCACTAGGATTGCATTAATCATTTTGAGAAATGTATTATAGTTTGATGCAAAAGCGTGATTTCTGAAAATTTTAAGCACGTTTTCAAATGAAAGATTTTGAAAACATAATGGTTGATGTATTTTGAAAATATATTCATTTTCAAAAGAAAATAAAAGATCTGTTGTAGAAATGGTTGAAAATTAATGTTGTGATAGTGATGTAATAGAAATTGAAATGCTAAGCCTTCAGTTGCTAAGAAGTGAGACTAATGGTGTGTGTTGTTTATATAGAAAATGGAACCCGTTAGACGTCATAGAAACCAAATAGAAGAGGCTTCAGAGAATGTGGTCACACCTAAGCCACAGGTGAACTAGCATCTAGTCCAAATTATAGTTCATGCATTCCAAACGGTGGACACGGGGAATCGGAGGGATGAGTCAAGGCATGTAGGCCATTCCGTCCAATTTCAGAAGCAGAATCCACCCATCTTTCGGAGTGATTCTGAACCAGAAAAGGTGGAGGTGTGGCTAAGTAGGATGAATTGTATCTTCGATTTCATCAGCACACTAGTAGAGATGAAATTAAAGTTGGTGACGTATATATTGGACGTTCTTGCACAACAGTGGTGGGAGATGGTGGTGCAGGCTAAGGTGGATCAAGGCCTGGGCTGGAAAGAATTTGAGGAGTTGTTCAATAAACAATTTTATCCTCACACGGTCAAGATCTAGAGGACAACTAACTTTTTCAGCCTGAAGAAAAAAAATCTCTCTGTCACAGAGTATGCGGATAAATTCATGAATTTAGTACACTTTGCACCGGAAGTTGCTGCAAGTGCTTCACTGAAGGCACACATCTTTGAATCATGATTGCGATAGGAGATTCACTCAAAGATAGCTATTCTCTGTATTACGGATTATACGGAGATGGTAAACAGAGCAACAGTAGTAGAAAGAGGCATCTCAGGAGTTATGGGAGGAGGAAGTAAGATGATATCCACGGGAACTGGTGGGAACTCTAATGCAGCGAACAAGTGGAAGAGGGACACCTATTTCCAAGGTGGGAGTGAAAATCAGAATCAAATGGCTGGATCAGTGAATCTTCCTCCACGACCCATGATGAAAGCCTGGTGTTTTCAATGTTGCTCAATTGACCACATGAAACGGGAATGTAAAGCACCACCGAAAGCATGTCACAATTACAACAAGATGGGGCATCTTCAGCGATATTATCACAGTGCTCCGAGGTCAGGTGCACGTGATACTTCCCAGGCATCGCAAGCATCTTATGCTTCGACAGGGCGAGGACAAAAAAATCAGTCTCGCCAGTAGAACAGAGCTAGTTATGGTGACTCTAGGAATACCATGACTCCTTAGGCAGGATAATCACAACAAGGCAATAAGGATCAAAGTGCAGCAACAAAGCAATTGTATAGAGAAGAACAGGTGATTGTGGATGACCAGTCTGTACCGTCTATGGCGAGAGGTACGATTCTTTTGAATTCTACCCTCATGCAAGTGTTGTTCGATACTGGTGCATCGCATTCTTTTCATTCTTCTTGTATTGCTGATTTTCTAAACTTAAAAGTTGAAATGATGCCTTCTGTGATAAAACTTCAAACACTTCTCGGTGAGAGAGAATGTAGAGCCTTCGTGTGTAGAGCTTGTTCTATAACTTTTGATGGAGCTGAGCTGAAATGGTATTTTTCTGTGCTGGGGATTGATGCCTATGATATAATCTTGGGTATGGATTGGTTGATAGATTTTAGGGCTCACATCAACTGTTATAGCAGAATAGTCAGTTTCGCGACTGAGGATGGCGTCGAGCATCTCTTTAGAGAAGAAAGAGTGGTAAAGGCAGGTGCAATGGGATTTTTGGCACCAGTAGTGGCAAAAATATCTTACCATTTGGCTGAATTAAACTTAGAATCGATGGACGAGATCGCGAATAATAGTTTTCCAGTATTCGTGGATCAACTTCCTGATGTTTTTCCTGAATACTTCACAAGGTTACCACCTGTAAGAGAAGTGGAGTTTAGAATTGATCTCTTTCCGGGGAGCAGTCCTATATCACTTCCATATTATAGGATGGAACCAACGGAGTTAAAGGAATTGAAAGTGCAGTTGGAAGAACTGGAAAGTAAAGGTTTTATTCGGTCAAGCGTGTCTCCGTGGACAACACCAGTTTTGTTTGTAAATAAAGCATATAGAAATTTGAGGCTATGTGTGGATTATCGTAAACTTAACCAAGTTACGATAAAGAATAGATATATACTTCCACGCATTGATGACCTATTTGATCAATTGAGGGGAGCTCAGTGGTTCTCCAAGATTGACTTGTGGTCAGGATATCACCAGTTGCGAGTTCGGAAGGAGGATATTCCGAAGATAGTTTTCAGAAGCAGATATGGCCACTAAGAATATGTAGTCATGCCTTTTGGTCTTACGAATGCACCGGTGGTCTTCATGGCTTTGATGAATCAGATATTTCATCCAAATCTGAATTCTTTCGTTGTGGTGTTTGTGGATGACATATTGGTGTATTCAAGAACAAGGGTTGAGCATGAGAAACACTTGGAGACAATGTTGGAAATCTTGAGGGACCATCAGTTGTATGCCAAATTATCAAAGTGCGATTTTTGGATACAAGAGGTAGGTTTTCTGGCCACGTCGTTTCTGAGAAAGGTGTTTCAATGGATCCAGGAAAGATAGAAGTTGTTCTTTCTTGGGAACCACTGATGAATGTATTTGAAATATAAAGTTTTCTTGGTCTAAATGGTTATTATCGACACTTTTTGCATGACTTCTCACGACTAGCTTCGGCAATGACAGCATTGACAAAGAAAAATAGTGCATTTCAATGGACTGAGGAATGTCAAAGGTCTTTTCAAGAGTTAAAACTTCACCTTACATCAGCACCCATCTTGATCTTTCCTGAATCAGGACAGGGTTATGTGGTGTATTGTGATGCTTCAGGATCAGTGTTGGGTTATGTTCTCATGAAAGGAGAACATGTTGTTTCTTATGGTTCAAGGTAGTTGAGGGTGCATGAAAATAATTACCCAACACACGATTTGGATTTAGCTGCAGTTGTCCATTCCTTGAAGACTTGGAGTCATTATCTCTTTGGTGAGAAGTTCACTGTGTTTACAGATCACAAAATCTTGAAACACATTTTCTCACAGCGGGATTTGAATCTGAGGAAGAGGTGATGGATGGAGTATCTTCAAATGTTTGATTTTGACTTAATGTATACACCAGGTAAGGGAAATTCAGTGGTCGATGCATTAAGAAGGAAGTTTTATGCTCATTTGAAAAACCAAGCCTTATAAGAATGGTAGTTGATGTCGGTCTTAGCCGACATGCATGTGGAATGTGAAGACCGAGGTGATGTCGCGGTTTTCTTTCCAGTTGTTCTTTTCCCTGATTTGGTGGAGATAGTAAAGGAGGCATAGGCATCCGACCTAGACTTTGTTGCAATGAGTTCAAAATTCAATGTTGGGGTGACCATTGAGGGATGGAAGCTAGATGGGAGTTCAGTTTTGTGGTTTCGAGATCAGATGGTTATACCTTTAACTGCTCAGGAATAACTAGGTACACAAAATATGTATAAGGAATTCCAGATGGGCTGCACATCTAGGTACACAAAAGATGTATAAGGCATTGAAGGCGCAGTTTTGGTGGAGTGGCATGAAAAGGAAGGTGGCCGAGTACGTCTCACAGTGCCTAACTTGTTAGCAGGTTAAAGCAGAGCATGAGAGACTAGAAGATATGTTACAATCTTTACCTATCCCTGTGTGGAAATGGGATCATATAGCAATGGATTTTGTTACAGGTCTTCCAAGAACGGTCCGGAAACACGATGCCATTTGGGTGATAGTGGATCGTCTAACCAAGTCGGCCCATTTTATCCCTATTCTTGAAACTCATACGGTGGAAGATATTTCAAAAATCTATATCCGGGAAGTGGTAAAGAGACATGGTGTACCCGTGTTTATCATCTCAGATAGAGATCTGAGGTTCACATCTCATTTCTGGAAATCCTTACAGTAAGCCCTTGGAACACAGTTGACTATGAGCATGGCGTATCATCCTCAGATAGATGGGCAATCCGATCGGAAGATACAAACATTAGAAGACATGTTGCAGGCTTGTGTAATGGATTTTGGTGGCTCATGGGAGGAGCATATACCCTTAGTGGAGTTCTCATACAATAACAGTTATCAGGCCTCGATACACATGGCTCCGTTTGAAGCATTGTATGGGAATCCTTGTCATTCTCTACTATACTTGGTGGAAACAGGTGAAACTTCACTATTTGGGCCAAGCCTTGTCCAAGAAACAACAGAGAAGATTCATTTGATTAGAAAGAGGATGGAGACAGCTCAAAGTCGTCAGAAATCTTATGCAGATCACCATCGCAGACCGTTGGCGTTCGTTGTGGGTGATCATGTCTTCTTGAGGATCTCTCCAAGACTTGGACAACACCGTTTTGGGAAGTAGGGAAAGTTATCTCCTCGATATATAGACCCTTTTGAGATACTATAATGGGTTTGAGAGGTGGAGTATCAGTTGGAATTACCACCATGGTTCAGTGCAGTGCATAATGTGTTCCATGTATCTCAGTTGAAGAAGTATCAGCCCGATCCTGACTAAGTGATCAGATGGGATCACGTTGACCTAGAGCTGGATGCTTCATTAGTACATATCCCGGTGTGGATTGTGGATAGTTAGGATAAAGTCTTGCGTGGAAAAATCATCGGACTAGTGTGGGTTTTGTGGAAACATGGTCATATTCAGGAAGAGACTTGGGAACGCGATAAAGAAATAAAGGAGCAGTAGCCAGAACTCTTCCAGTCAAGCAATGGTTTTCTACTTTCCAGGGATGCAAAGGAAAATGGTGGGGAGAATGTATTACCCCTAGTCTCTGGTATGTAACCCTTACTTGATGATTTTCTTGGTTTTAAAAGTTAAGGGTGAAGTTTGGGAGAGTTGGGAGATCCTGGATTGAAGTTTGAAGCAAAGGGGAAGGCGCACGAGTGGCACACGATTAGTCTAAACTGTGCGACCAAACCATGCGTGGCTGACTGGGGAGGCAGTGGCTTCTGCATGGTCTGCACACAATTAAGGTAAATAGTGCGATGAGGTCATGCGTGAAGGATGGCTGAGGTAGAAGCTAATGCATGGTTAGCGCACAGTTTTTCAAACCGTGCGGTCACTTAAAATTATATCCTAAAATTGTGGATCTAATTTGTTTTTCCTCTAATTGGCTCGTTAAAGTTTCTTAGAGGCCCTAACTTGGGATTAATCTCCCTTGATGGTTCTAGAATTCTCCCAAGCATTCCAGAGGTGATCTGAAGGCTTCTCCTGGCAAATTGATGTCGGATTCTTAAGGTATGTGATCGTTCTTGATCGGTTTCTTAGATCTACTTAGATCTACTTCTCCTCTTCTCTCTTTTTCTTAGATATACACCTGTTATGGGTATATCTAAGGTGGTGGATGCCAAATATGACAATATTTGGTCTTGGTTGTGTTAAGAGAAGAGATCTAAGGAGGGTTTTTGGAGAATCGGCTCAGTTTTGTTGGTGTTCTTCATCCGTTGGTTGGTTTTTCCCAACTTGTTTAGGTAGGTGGCTTCAATCTCGATTCCTCTTTCTTAGAACTTGAAGGCTTAGTTAAAATTTAATTAATTTCTAGGTTTTGATTGTGAAATTGGGTGCAAAGTATGTTATAAATATTCTTTAGTGATGATTTTTGGGTTTTGATAGAATTGTGGAAATTGAAAGAATGGTTTGTGCAAAGTGTTTTGGTTTCTTGATTTTAAAATGATGATTTTAAAATACGGATTTGTTGGATTTGGAAAATGGTTTGTGGGGAAAAGGATTTCAATAAAAGGGTTGTTTTATTGAAATGGTTTTGGCATGGTTTTAATGGTGTGGTTTTTGGGCATACTTGGTGTGTGTGTTCATATTGCATTTATGAGTCTTGGTTGAAATATGACCTTGTTCTTGGTACCAAAAGTGTAATGGAAAATGGGGAATAATTACCTTGTGACGACTTGGTAGATCGATGAGAGACCGCTCATGAGTATGGAACTGTCATAATGATTCATGCATAGTTTATTTCATGGGTTGTGAAATGGTTGGTTTTGTGGATTTGTGAAATGGAATGAAAGTTCCAAAATGGAAATGTGAATTTGATTGGGAAACATTGCTTGGTTGCTTTTGTTGGAAAATGGTTTTTTTGGAAAATGGCTTTGACATGGAACTTTCTACTGTGAACTGTTTTGGAACTTGTTATATAAATGGTTTTATATAAATGTGCTAACATGTTTTATCCTAGAGGCATGGGTTGGGAAGTCATCGGGAAAAACCTACTGAGTTTCATTACTCACCCCCTGCTTTGGCACGATGGTGCTTTTGCAGATGTCATATACCGGGATTTTGGCAAAGGTAAAGTGTCACATGTTTATAGCACTATTTCGTGACTCTTGGGCTGATTCGTGATTTTGGAGCCTAAAGCTTGTGGAGCATGGAGTTGGGTTGTTGTCTTGAAGTCCTATAGTTGTCTTTCCACTGTTCACTCTGATTTGGTTTTGTATTCTGTTTTTTCACTTGGTTGGTTTATTATGAAAATAATGGTTGAGTTGTTCAGTTTTAAATCATGCATCATATAGTGGTTTCTTGGAGATGTTTATCTAGTTTACATTGTTTGTTGGTTTTTTTCATTGAAAGGGTGAATCATCCCCCATGTGTTTTGAAACCCTTCGGCATTTATTGCCAGCCTTTGGTGCCTTGGGGATGTCTCTAAAGGCCTAGTAATGACTCATTGCACTCTCAAGTCAATGAGAATTGGCAGGTCATTACAATATATATCAGGGTTTAATCATCTAAAAATGTTTAAAATGATGTAAAAATTAACTTTATTCAGTATATATGTATTTAAAATATTCTATAATATTTGGAGATAACAAATGAAATTCACTGTTTATGTAGATGGTAGGTCGTACATACGTATGAACGCTACTTTCATTTCATTGTTGTATTAAATGAATGAAAAACATGATATATATATATATATATATATATATTATAATTCTAGTATCATATCTATGTAATATATGTTACATAATTTTATTAATACCATCTTTTATATATTTTATATATAGTGTGAACGAATCACAACGCTTTGAGGTGGTGGTAGTCCAAACTTCCTCAAACGATGTTATCGTATTTTAAAAAATGGAAAGCATAAGAGTATATGTTATAAAATAATTAAATAAGTATAAATAAATTTTAAATATCATATATAACATATATAAAAATGGTTTCTATCATAATTAACAACCATGAAATGTGGTATAAGAAAAATGAACGACATCATTTAGTGAGGCAGTAGTTCTCCAAACACATAAATAACAAGTTCATTACCCATTAGATGGAAGTGTGTATGAGTGTAGGTGGGAAACTTAATATAAAAAAATAATATTATATTTTGGATACCTATTTTATTATATATCAATTAAATAATAATATTTTAGGGGTGGATAATGGAAATAAAACTAAAGAGGTTGAGGGAAAATGTTGCCTCTTATTCTGGTAAATCCTTTTGGTTGTCACCAAAGGGTTCCCATATATGGATTTCTGACCAAGTTGAGGCTTCTATGTTGAAATTAGTGATGTTGATTATCTATTTGGGAAGATATTTTTCAATCAAAATAGGGTTGAGAGGTTTTAGTATGCGGGAGGCTTGAGTTCTGTTTTTATAATAGAGGAGTGTCAATCTTATAAATTTTGGAAAAGGGAATTTAACCAATGTTTTTTCCATTTAAATTTCCTACAATAATAAAAAAATATAAAATTAATTATATGTTCTAAAACTTTCCATAAAATATATTTCTTAAATGTTTCTGGGTTGTTTTCGCACTTAAGTTTAAGATTTGGTCCTTTGTGAATCTAGTTTTTCTCTTAATCGTTGTAATTAATTTTGATAAATTTCACTAATATTTTTTTGAAAGAATCAAATTATTAGACATTATAAATTATTATTATTCCAAATATTGAACCTATTTTTAAAAATTAAAATCACAAAATTATAAGAAATTAACTTAAATTTAATCATGTAGACTAGATGAAAATTCTAGTTTTAAAAGTTAAAACATTCAAATATTTACTATGTTTTTATATATAATTTTAATGTAAAATTGATTAAAATTACCTAATAGGATTAATTAAAAAAATTATCAAATTAAAATTTAAAACCAAACATAAATATAATTTGTCCTTATAAAAAAGTTATACAGAAAGCAGTTTTGAATTAAATTCAGTATTTTTCACTATTTATTAAAAAATATAACTTCACAAAAAAATAGGAAAAATTCACCGTAGGATAATTTTTTTGTTATTATTTAAACTGTGAAGTTTTATGGGAATATGAAATCAATAAATGTTCCAAAAATGGGATTTAAAATAGGTTCTCTATTAAAAGGCAGTAAAGGTACCTTAATAAAACTATATGATTTTATATGTAAAATTGGGTTTGTTCTCATCTTATTTTTACCAAATATATTTGATGAATATAGAAAAAATTGAATATATAATATCTATATTACATTAATATCACTCAATAATTGTAATTAATTTATTTAATTAGGATAAAATAACATTGTAAGCAGAAAAATAGTTTTTGATAAAAGTATTTCCTTTATAGTCAATTGGTTCTTATATTCATTTCTAATTAATTTTTACGAAATTAATTAGTTTTATATTTATTTATACCACAGATTTTGATAAGTCAGTAAATACTATTCGTGTATTCTAGATTATATCTTATTATATTAAATAATAATATTTACATAATATATTATAGTTCGGTAAAACTCGGTCTTACATATAACAGATTCCATTGAAGAAACTCATTATTGCATATGATTAATGCCAAATCAATGTCTCATGTATTGAAAACTATAAAATATATTGAATTTATTTATAATGGTAAACATATTATACATTATATATATATATATATATATATTAAATTCCCTTATTCTTTTGGTGTTGTGTTTTATACACACTATTGAATACAATTTTCCTACATTAGATTTTTGTGGCATTACAATTTCCAAAACAATCATGGAGGAATGGGTACACTCTAAAAAATAATGTAGTAGTCAATGTTCACTCCCAATACTATCATGGTGGAAAATTTCCCTTACATAATTGGCTTCTCTCCCCATTATATTATAGTTTATCTAATGGGATATAAATCATTAAAAAATGAATTTTAGGGAGATATTGGTCCAACCCATCAGTTAATCCATATATTTGGGTTCCATGTGATCATAGAATATCCATCATACCATAAACCATGAAAATAATTTCTTTTAATAAACTATTAATCATAGAAAAAGTTATATGAATAAAATGGGTTTCATAATTAGATTATCATTTCATCATAGCATAACCCTTGCGAATGGTGCATGTTTCATAAACATCAATTTATAATAAACATAAAAAATACAATAAATTAATAAGGATAGTTTCAATGAATTGTATCCATAGTAAATGTTAAGAAACATCAAAAGATGTCATCATGATGAAAATTTATTTTTAATGACCACATGGAACATTTGTTAAGGAAAAAATCCTTTTCACTTGAAATCAAATACTAAAAATCAATAAATTTACCAAATATAAAAGAAAAAATTATCATTTAAATTAACCTTGGAAACCGAAAACGTAATATTTTCATCATTGAGAAGCCATGATATTGGGAAATACTATTTATGTTATCCATGATAAAATAAATATTCCTATCAAATTTTTGGTTAAAAGTCTAAAATACATCATTTTGGAAAGACACATAGAGATTCATTTTAAAAATTTTAAAAAAGTATTTCATGGTTGAAAATTAATTTAATCCATCATAGTAGAATTTAAAAAAACTGATTATTTTTTATTGAAAATATGGATATGGAAGAGAATGAATTTATGATAGAAGGGAGAAATAAAGTTGGTTTTCATTAAAATAATTATTTTGATGTATTCAGTACATAAAGAGAGTAAAATGAAAATAAAAAATCTATCCTTTAGAATTAACTAGAGTATAATTATAGTCACGAATTTTATGAGAGTTAGATCATAAGATTTCATCATCAAAAACATAATCATAAACTTTCATGATTAAAAATCATATTATATCATAAAACACATACCACTATGGTAACTTTTTAATCTTACTTACATTGAAAATATGAATAATTTTGATAAGAATAATCATAAAATAAATTAATTTTAAGTATTTATAATATAAAAATGTATCATGTTGTGAGTATTGAATATGACCAACAAAAATAAAAGTGAGAAGAAAATCCCTTACCATTTTGGTATCTTTTGAATCAAAATCCCCATGAAGGAATTACATAAAGTGAAACATGAAATATAATTAAAATAATTATATTCATATTATATCATTTCCATGTTCAAATATATATGCCACACAAGATAAAAAAGTGGTGAATATGGAATATGTCTCCATGAAATAAAATATAAACTAGAAATCCCTTACCAAAGGTAATGATTTTTTTTGAACAAATTAAAAGATCCTATATAATAAATATAGGATTATTATACATGTATTACTGAAAATAATAATATAAATAATAACTTTTTATGATTTTCTTATACCCTTTTAGTATATTTTAAATAACAGTTCACTATTAAAACCACCGTTTCTGGTGATAACTGCTTTGTTTTTCATGAATTTTTTGGTTTAGTGGTTTTGGTCCTCGTCCATCCATTTTGTTTAAATAGTCTATTGAATTTTAACAGTGATATAAATACTATATCTATCCAATAAATACATATTTATATTCATCCATAAAAAAGATATATAGAAATTAATTACACTATTTATGGAGAAGATATGTTGTATGTATGCACGAACAATGTTCTCATTTTTTGAGGGATGGAATGAAAGGAAGGAATAGATTAATTCATATTTAAATATTTATTTTATTACATATATATAATGTATATTCATTTAATATACCCTTATTACCATCCATGTAAAAATAAAATGAAAATTGTATCACATCACATTGTGGTTACGGTAGTCTACACGTACGCATGAGCAACATTATAAATTTTCAATTGATTTGAAGATAAAACGTGTGATGTGATATTATAATTGAAAAATTATAAATATGACATAATTTTAATATATATACATTAAAGAAATTATTATATAAAATAGTGATAGGTGGTGATGGAAAATATATTACATCAGTTTGCATGGCGGTATTCCTCCATACACATGATCAACAGTTGTGTTTCTCGTTTGATAGAAGAGGATATGGATATAGGTAATTAAATTGACATAATAACATATCATTATATGGTAGATAATTATTTTATTATATCATCATTTTTTAATGAATTTTTATGTAATTTTAAGAATAATTAGAATTAAAACACAATGTTAAGGACTATAACACTTCTTTGGATGAACATTTTAGGTTTACACCTATATCCATCTTATGAGTGTTTCCAAATCAAACCAAGGCCTCTAGGAAGTGGGGAGGGATGTAAGGATGGTATTTTTTCATGATTGAGAGAACCAAAATTATTATTGAGTGTTAATAAAATAGGTGTGGGGGTGTCCTTTCATAAGTGGGGGAGGGGACCTACATTGAAATTATTTTTCAATTTCATAAAAGAGTACATGATGTTATAGTCATTCATAAGAAAAATGATTTCATATAAACATATATTCAAAGTTGAGATAGGATAAGGTTGAAATATGACTATAAAATATGATTTTTACATGGTTTATTAGCAAAAAAACCTTTTGATTTGGTTTAACCATCAGTAAACCCATTCTAACCTTAACCAAGGTAATTAATATTTTGCTATTGTTACAATTCATTTTGGACAAAAATTAAGTTTACCTTTTTATTTAAATTTTTCTATGACTGTTCAAAATATTTAATCAATTTTTCCAAATTAAATATCATGAATTGTTTGATTTTTTTAAAAACTAAACTCGAAAACGTTACTAAAAAGGGGTTTTCCAATGAAAATGTTTTTAAAAGATTAAATGATTCTAAATTAAAATTCATATTTATACTGATTAAAATGATATAAATTGGATTATTAATAATATTACTAAAAAATTTACTTTTAATACCATATAAAAACAACATATAACTTTAAAATTCTTCAAATGAAAAATACTTATTTTTAGAAAATAAATATTTTTCACTATTCATCTAACAAATAATATATTCAGAAAACTCTACAAAATCAAAATTAGCTAATTTTAAAATGGTTATTCCTAAAATGAGGTTCATTTCTCCAAACAAAATTTCTAGTAGTTGAACAAATAATTTTTATTAGTTTTTCATGAAAAGAAAGGAAAATTCTTTTTGTGAAGAAATATCTTTTTGAATTATATGAAAAATTTACAGAAACTTAATAAATTATTATTAAAATATTTTCTCTATCTTAAACCATTATACATAATTTTAAAAAATTGTGTATTTCTATTCATAACACCAAAATTCAATGGCTAAGTTTTTATGGTGATGTCTATAAAATAATATTGTTAGTATAATGTGGTTTTATAAAACACCATGTTGCATGTAATGTAGTTAATTAATGAAATTAAATTAAGGTTATATAAAAAATCATAAAATTTGTTTGTGTTGCATTATACCCAAATTAAATCAATTTCTCCCTGGGAATTATGATCTTATATAAAAATAATTTTGGATAATTTTTTCACATCTTATCCTATATTTCCCATGTAGCTTATTAAAACCAGTTGTTTCGCAACAAAACATTAACATGGTGAGGGATATTATGTTCTTTTACTTAACATCTAAATTCTATAATCTACATTTTTATTTCCTCGTAAGATATTTAATACCCAATTTGTAAGACCTAAGATTTTATTATATGTGATGTGTTATGTATGTACTTCATCTAGAGAGATAAATAGAACACCTTATGAACTTAAGAGTGGTTGAGTGGATGTTCCAGTCATTAAACGACCATCCCTGTTATATCTAGAATCTCATAAAGAGAAATATATATATAGATTTTGATTCCATTCGTCCTGAATATCATAAAATTATTTCATGTTAAAATTATAAGAAAAAACTCCTTACCAACATATAATTCCAATCACATTGATGATTTTCAACATAACATTTATTTCAACTTTTTCCTACCCTTATTTGTTGCTAAATGTTACTAAAAATCACTACCATATTTTCAGAATACTGTGTTGTACATCAATTTATTTCCCCAAAATCATCCTAATGCATTGTATTTATACAATTATTTCCTTACAGGTATTCACAATGACCTATATGGATGCTTGAGTGAAAGCTATTATTGTAAGAAAACTCAACTAAAAGAAGGTGTAGATCCAAAACTCCTTTCTAATCCTTATAAAAAGGTCATAGAATAACCTATTGGGTTTTAATTTTTAACTCAAAATGACTATATTTTTTAGGATGAAAAACATTGTTAAATTTTTAACTCCTTAGATAATTAAAGTCGATTACTTTTCCAAAAAATCAAGGTAAACCTTATATGACAATCAAATATAATAGAATGTGTTAATCCATGAAATATTACAAACTATATAATATAAATCTATGAATGTTGATCCAATGAAAAAAATCTCTAATATTAATGAAGTGTGATGAATATGTAGTGTGATAGACTACTAGAAATTTAACATTATTACCTTTAGTTTTTTTAGGTGTCTGGTGAAAAAATCCATTATAAGATTCTTCTATACATTTGTGTGCTTCCTAGATGAACAGGGAATAAAGAACTATGAGATTCCTCTAAGATAACCTTCATCAACTCTAGTATCTATGAAACACATACACAATTCATGAACCATATCATTCCATCATGATCAATGTTAAACTCAGGAACATTTCTAACCTTCTCTTGTATCTCTACATCATCCTTCTACACCTATTTAATCTTCACTTGGATATATCCTTGAAAACTCATTTTAGAAAGAGAATAGTTATCCCACTCATTCAATATTCTTGATATTCATCAATTTTTAATATATAAATATTCTATATATTGTGATCCTAGTCATGGATAGGCTAACACAATACTTTTAACTCAATGAATCATCCACCTAGTTCTCTTTCCCTTATTGATAATTTATTAAGAACTCATAATCATTAATTATATATATTTATATTCTTTATAAAACATTCAACTCTTTCTGTCTAATTATGTACTTTAAAATTTTATTATCTGTATATATATCACACCTCTCTCTATAATAATAACTCCTCAACATCTTAAGTGAAAATATTTCTGTAGCTTACTTAAAATTAGAAGTTTGGTAATTTTTCTCATGAAACATCAAATTTCATGAGGAATACTCTATAACCATGTCATTCTGCATGAGATAACATCCTAATCCCTTCATTGATACATTAATAAAGATTACATACCCATCTACAGTATATGGTAAGTAAATCATAGGTGAATTGTCTATCATTCTCATTAATTCCTTGAAAATTTCCCAACATTCATCAGTCTAGAGGAACTTCGATCCCATCCTTGTTAACAAGGTGAGTGAATTAGATAATCATGATAAATTATGAATAAAAATTTGATAATATCAATACAAAATAAGAAAAAATTGTGTCTCAATAATATTGGTTATTCTGTTCCATTTTTCAATAGCCTCAATATTTTATAGATCCAATGATATACACTCACTTGAGATTTTATTACACTGAAATAAATCTTTTTCTTGAAAAAAATAACTCTTTGAAAAAATTTCATGTAGTTTTTCATTCCATAATGTCTTGAATACAATTTACAAGTGACATTATTAAACTTACATTATCTTTTAATAAAAATGAATATCATCTCTAAAGACTACCACAAATTGATCATGTTTATCCCTAAAGAATCTATTCATTATATACATGATGATATTGGGGGGATTAGTAAGACCAAATGGGATCACTATATATTCATAGTATCCATACCTTGTATGGAATTATTTTTTGGGTATATCAACCATCATGAATGTCAATTGCTGATATCCATAATGAAGTTAAATCATTGGAAATTATTCATCTTCATGTTGATGATCAATAAAGACATAAATTAGATTTAGTTGATAATTTTATTTATTGTGATCTCATTCTGGTCCTCATAATAAATGTGTAGTCACATCAATCCATAATTCTTCTTAAAAAACAATAGGTTCCCACTAAGTTTACACACTTGGTTGAATAAATACCATGGCATGAATTTCATGGATTTTTCTCTTCAAGTCCTACAAATCAATCATGACCATTCTATAGGGACTCTTTGAAATAGTTACATCACCATGTATGATTTTTTTGAAAATTCAACTTCATGATTCAATGGATGTCTCGAAAAATATTATATAAATTCATTGAAAAAATTGAGAAAATAGGTATATCAACAATGTGGAATCTCTCCCAAAACATATGATATAAAAACCACTTTCAAATAAAAATCAATACCCATACAGTGGATTTGATTTCCATCGGAAGTTTATATTTATACTCACAATGATAGATAATACTAGGTCAGTTTGGAATATCTAACATGACTTCAATTACTCGAAAATTGATGTGGGATTCCTATTATAAAATAAATTTTATTACTAATGTAATAAAAAAGTTAACTAGAGGTAGAATAAAGATATTTACCAGAAGTGCATTTACAAAAACATCAACTACAAAACAATATTAGATTTTAGATACAGCCATCATACCATTCGTGGTTTTCACTAATAATTCAATAGCTAATCATTAAGGATAAGAATTAAAATTATATATAACTATTAATGATATAATTCAATTCATATTACAATTATCAAATAGGTTACTTAAATATTTGAGTATAGTTACTACCACCTCAACATCAGCATTCTATATTTAATTCCTTACTAAAACCAAAATGGTTATCATAACCATTGATGAACCTTTAATACAAGGTATCAATCACTAAAAATCATCCATAAGATGTTAAAATCATAAAAAATTCATTTGAATTTATGACACCATAATTTTTAGCAAGCTCATTCATGATCACCATGTATTAAAATCCATTAGGATAGTTGATAAAGAGTTTTTATGTTTCTAAATAATATCCCCCAATGGTGTAAAACCTGGAGTGTTGCAAGGAATGTTGTCATGCACCATGAGAAAATCGATTCAAATCCAAATGTTCCTTTTTCTAAGTTATTACCCCTAGATATAAGTGTGTTAGGACTATATACACATGTGTTATGAAGAATGAATGTAATTTATTGGAAATAACTCTCTCTAACCATCACTAAATTTCAATGAAATTTTCCTATAATTTAAATTATCAATATGCATATCCCTAAGGATTTAACTAATTTATTCTATTTTTAGTTTCAACATGTTATATAAACCTTACTCTAATTTAAACTATCAATACCAACACACCTCATTAAAATATAGTAGATATTTATATATTAATATTAATTTTATAACATAATGATCAATGGAAAAATCATATAGGGCTACTACCTTTGGAAATATGTATACACAACTAACTTGTTCAAATGTGAA
Organism: Viscum album; assembly: GCA_963277665.1. NCBI lineage: Eukaryota > Viridiplantae > Streptophyta > Magnoliopsida > Santalales > Viscaceae > Viscum > Viscum album. The sequence continues at coordinate 1,809,535,670 of OY728129.1, read as the reverse complement.
ATAAATCATCTCCCACTATGTTCTCCCTAACTGTAACCCATCATAGACATACCAAATATAAAACCATTTCTTATTACCAATGGAACATAATCAAAGGAAATTCTAAGTTCATATACTCAGTAAGGGTAAACGGTAGAGATATTTATGATATCATAAGAATATGATAAGTACAAGGGTATAATAAAATGTGATTAACATTTAAACACCAAGATCTACATATCAAATAACATAATCGTATGTCATTGAATAATGTGATGAAGTTTATAAAACATGAATCATAAAGGAATCAAATAACACATTCCAACAAAACATATCAAATCTATAAAATCATAGATATGTTTCATACACATAGGAATACAAAATAATTTCCAATTTATTCATGGATTAGTACAAAAAATATTATAGTGGAATGGTTTCACTCCCCAAACTATCATAGAAGTCAAGGACCACTGCTAGGATTATCATTTTGGAAAAGTACCTTACCATTCTAGTCCTGTTTATTGAATGATATATCAATATTTAAAAAATTAATTAGAGGGAGATATAGCTCCCACCCTTCACATCATATATAATTTTGTGTGTCATAAGATCATAAAAGATTAATCATATCAGAAACCATTAAAATATATGTCTCTCATATAATATTTCATCATAGTATAACCCATGGTAATGAAATGGGATTCATAAACATTTTATCATTTCATAATAGATTAACATGTGGAAAAGTACCATGTTTCATAACCTTCATTTCATTATATACATAAACTATACAGAAAATAATAACTATAATATCATTGAATTGTATCCTTATTAAAGTTTTGTAAACATTATATGATGTCATCATAGATAGAAAATTATTTTGAATGATCACCTGTAACATTTCATGAGAAAAATATCCTTTTTGAAATTAATAGTTTAAAGTTATTTATGTATCAAAATATTAAATAAAACATTTTCTTTTAAAATAACATTAGAAACATGAAAAATAATCTTTAAATCATTTATCCTTCTTGACAATAGGAAATACCATTCATGAATTACAAATGAAAAAAAATCATTCAAATTTTTGATAAAAAGTCAAAAAGTTCATCATTTAAAAATGTAACAAGAACGTTCAGTTTATTTTTTTTATAAAAATTAAATAATAGTTAAAAATTAATTTTAAAAATCACATTATAATACTAAAAAAATTTAAAATATTTTTATAAACCATGTATGTGAAAGATAAAGTATTTTCGACCGAAGAGAGAAATTAATTCATGTTTACATAAAAAATACTTATAAAATATTGAGTACATAAAGAGGAAAATTAAGTGAAATCTTGTATTTTCTATAAATACCCTAGATGTATAAAATTGTGTAGTTTATTTAGATTTACATCATATGATTTCATTTTCGGAATGTTAATCATAAATAAAATAATGAACAATGAGGTTGTTCACTAAAGCCCATCCCACTTTGGTATCTTGGGAATCATAATCTCAATGAAATAAATAAACATAGATGGATTTTTAAATCACAATAATATTAATATTAAAAAGCATGAAAAATATTTATGGGAAGTATATACACCATGAAAAAGAGACATTTGTTAAATATTTCATGTGTCCCGTATAGCTAAAAGTGTGCCAAGATCCCTTACCACATTAGTAGCTTTTTAATCATACTACGAATGAAATAAAACGTAAAATAAATAATTATAAATCATTAAAGGAGATAAATTATTTATATAAAATGTTCATGGGGTAGTATATTTACCACACAAATGAAAAGAGTGGTGAATATAGAATATTTCTTCTAGAAATAAAAGAAAGACTCAAAATCCATTCCTTAAAGTCGTGAATTTTTTTGAACTAATTATAACCTCCTCTTTAATTAATATAAATTTATTCCAAATTATTTCCAAAAACAATCATCTATATCATACCATATATTATTTACTTATAACTATTTATAAATTATGTATTGACAATTATTTGTCAAAATCACTACTTTGGGTGATAAATGTTTTGTTTTTCTTGAATGTTTTTGTTAAAAAAATTTACTCCTTGTACATTTATAATGATTCCATAATATCAATAATGTTAAACATGATATAGATACTATAAATATTTATTATATAATTATTTATATTTATTAATAAAACTAATATATAATAAAATTAATTACATTGTTCATGGAGATGATGGACTGTCTGTACCGATGAATACCGTTTTCATTTATTGAAGGATGAAACAATATAATTGTAAATATAAATAAATGATAAAGAATAATTTTATATTATATATATCCAATATATTAATTTAATATACCCATATTACCATCCATGTAAAAATAAAATGAAAAACATATCATGTCACTTCTTCGAGGCAGTCGTCCACATGTATGCATGGCTGATGTTATTATTTTTCAACGGTTTAGAAGGTTAGAAGGTAGATGTGATATTATAATAAAAATATTATATTAATTTCATAAATATGATATATATTATTTAAATATTTTATTAAATTCACTCATGTTAGGTGGTGATTGAAAACAAATTAAATCGGTTCGTGAGGCGGTAGCCGTATAAACGATCGACAGCTTTGTTTCCAATTTGATTGAAGATGATATAAATATAGATCCTGATATTTAAAATTTTACTTATAATAATATTGAAGATAATTATTTTATTATATCATCTTAGTGGAATAAAATTTTATGGATTTAGAATGAGAAATAGAAAGAAGACAAACGGGAAAAAAATATACCTCTTCATCGGGGAACCTCAATAGGATTTAACCTAAAACCTTTTTAGAGGGGTTTCCTTATCATATCAAGGACTCTAGAATATAGAGAGGGAATTGAGGAATTTATTATATCGTAGATAGGATAAATGAAAAGGATATTGAAGTGTTAAGGGGATAGGAATGGGGGTTTCCATTTAAAAGTTGAGGAGATGACCTTCTTGGAAATTACATTGAAATTTCCCAAAAGAACACTAAATGATAAAGTAATTCCAAATACAAATTCAATAATATGAGATTATATTAGAAGGTAGGATAGAATTAGGTAAGCATATGGCCATAAACTAGAATTTATTCATATTTTTTTAGATATATAACTCTAAAAATAATATTAGAATTTTAACTCTTATCTTTTGCTTTAATACCCGGTAAACCTGTTTTAACCTTAACTACAGTAATCAATTTTTTTAATATCATTAATATTAATTATTTAAAAATATTAAGATGAAGTTACTATAAACTATTAATTATGATTATTACATATATGGAATCCATTTTATGAAATTTATATCACATATTTTTTATAATGTAATTAAAAACTAAACTCGTAAACTCAATGAAAATGATGTTTTCGAAAGAAAATGTTTTTACATGTATAAATGTTTCTAATTTAAAAATAATATTGAAAATTATACCAATGAACTAGATTGGGTTAATAATATTATAGTTGAACTAATGTTACCTTTAAATCCATTATTAACCAAAATGGAATTTGTAAATTCTTTAAATGAAAATATTTTATTAATAAAAAATAGTATTTGACACTATCCATCGAAAAATAATTATTTTCATTAAATTATAAAAAAATTAAGAGTAATCCCATTTTCACATTTTTAATAGAAAAATTAAATTTATTTTTCCAAATAAATATTCTAAAAGTGGAAAAATTACTTTTATTTTTTGATCATACAAGGAGATAAAAATCATTTTTTCGAAGAAATGTATTTTAAAAGTATATAAAGGCATTACCAAAAATTAAGTACTTATTTATAAATATAGTTTCACTATCGTAAACCAACATAATTCATTTTAAAAAAATATCATTTTTAGTACAACAGATTTGAATTTCTATGATATAATGGTCATGTTTAAACAATAATATGAATACTATATTATGGTTCTTTAAAAATTTGTGTTTTTTATAAAACATGATATCAAAGAAATTAAATTTAATTAAATAAATTAAAAAACATCATTGTTTTTTACTCATGAATAGTCAAAATACATCAAACTGAAATGATATAGGAATTGATAATCCAACACTCAAGTTTTGATGGATATTCATTAGCATTATTATTGAAAAATGGATATGTACATTTAATACATCAATAAATACTTATAATGATTCTCCTCATTTATATGTAATCAAAATAATGTTGGATCTTTGATTCCATAATCATGATGATATTCTTTATATTAAAGTATAGCTTCTGCAACATAAAATTATTATTTCCTCATAATTTGAAATTATAGAAACTCTGTAATTTTCAACCAGTAGACCTTAAAAAATATAGTAAGTGTTGAATAAAAATGTTGGGGACATCACTGTCTTAAAGGACACCAGAACACCCTAAGAGGGGAGGGGTGACTCAGGGTGTAAAATTTTTCTTTTAAACTGATGGATCTTGTTCCAATGTTGGTAGGAACTTGTTAAACCTCTCTGAAGAGGATGTGCAGAAAATAAGCAATCACATGAAAAGCAATAACACAACAATTTTACTTTGTTCACCACTAAGGGATACGTCTAAGGAGTATATGCTGACATTGTTTCGATCATACCAAAACCACTAATCTTTACAAGTTGTGGATTAGAAGTGTTTAGCATAGTCACTCTATGCCAGGTGCACTGTCTTTACAAGGTTTTAGGGATAACACACTACGTCCCTCAGATCACTTCCACTGACTCCCACTTGCTCATTGTGTTGGAATAATCTTCACTCAATTTAACGACTTGAAGTTCATCTTAATGGTTTATCATCAAATCATGCATCCTCAACTATAAATGGATGCTCTTTTGAAGTCTCGTAATCACACACATATGTAATTTATTTTCACGTACACTGATATGTTATGGAAATTAATTTCGTAAAATGATTTGGTCATTTTTTAAGATTCTTTTGGTGTTTCACATACTACTGATGTTTCTGCATACTACTGAGGTTTTTGAATGTCATCCATCTCCTTCGCGTACCATTCAACTCCTCCACGAACTTCCCTTCTCGGCGTACTTCCCTGCTCCGCGAACTGCTCCACTCCTCCACATACCGGCATACTACTACACTCCTCCACATATCGTCCTGCTCCGCGTACTGACTTTCTCCACCGCATATTTCCTTACTCTACCGCGTACTACAAGAGATACATGCACGAACCACACTATATTTTGTGTATTGTTTTCCTTACACGGATGAGTCTCTCCATGTACTATCTTCTCTACCGCATACCACTTCAGACTTCACCGAATTTCTTCCCGAAATTTTAATCTCCAATCTCATCTCTTAACAAAGGGGATTGCTATTTCTTAAATAGGAACATAACTACACATATTTATCTAATATTATTTAACCAAATTTTCAATGTGGGAAAATATTCACTATGAATTGAACTCCATATCCATACGGTTAGCCTTCACCATGTACCGCTCATGTTTTGTGAACCACAGAAATCTCACCAACCTTCAGCACTCTGTGTACCGCATGCCTTCACCATGTAACATCGCTACCAACCATTTTTAATTTCAACCTCCAGCATTCCATGTACAACATGCCTTCACCGCGTACCGTTGCTATGAACTTTTCTCGGTTCCATGCACCACTCCGTGTACCGCTCCGTGTACCATTCCTAGTGTCTAGAATGTAGCCACGAACCATTCCCGAAACATGGTATACATTCCATGTTCTGAGGTATGTAATTTCCTTTACTTTTCCGATTTTATTTTTCAATTCTCATACCATTCACTCACATCTGAAAAGCCTTTGTTTTCCAACACCAAACCCCCAATTTTTAGTCCCAAAAATTTGGCAAACACTAGGAAACTGCGCCACCTTCAATACTGCTTTCAGCCTCAAATGTATGACCTCATTCCTTTCAAACTCCCTATTCATCCATGTGCAGGTTCACAAAAAACACAAACCAAAATCCATTATTAGCAATGAACATCCTTGGTTCCAACAATCTCATCCTTTGGGTTTGTTGAAAATCTCCAGATAAATTCATTGATGCACCATCCACGATCAAAACCTGAACCTTCAAGAAACAACTCAGCCATCACTCTAAGTCTATGTGATCGTTTCTCAGTGTAGAAAACAATATACAAGACCTGAATTGAGTTATCATTCTTTTATTTTCTCCCCCATAGTTGAAGTTCTGGATTTTTCTTGTATCTAGAAAAAAACAGATCACTCTCTATTGAATCCATTGAATTTATCCATTCTCCCCCATTAGAAATAAACACCGAATACTAGTATGTAAACTTTTTAGAGCTCAGAACATACTCCCCCTAGATCATATCTCCCTCATAAACCTGCAACACTTCCACAAACAGATTAACACAGTTAAAATAGTCGGGAATAGGGGAAACTCAAACCTCATTATATAGTGGGAGGTGGTTAAACACCGAGGTTTAACCCATGTTTCTCAAACACAGCCACTAATAGTGGCTTGGTCATAATGTCATCAATTTTTGTCATCAGTTTCCACATGGTCCATTTTGATAACACCTTGTTCAACTTTTTCCTTAATAAAGTGATATCTGATCTCAATATGCATCGTATATTATTACTGAACATGATTCTTCATAAGATCAATTGCGCTCTTATTATCACAGTAAATCGCCATTGGTTTTTTCACCTCATCACCTATGTCAGTTAGTTGCTACTTTATCCAAAGTAACTCAGTGCATGACTTGGTAGCAGATATATATTCAACTTTGGCAGTATTAAGAGAATTACTTTTCTATTTCTTGCTTAACCAACCCATATATTTCTTCCAAATATAGAATTCTCCACCACTGGTAGAATTTCTATCCACTACATCTCTAACCCACTCAACATCAGAAAAAGAAGAAAGATCACTACCTCTTCCTGCAATAAAGTATTTCCTATAATTATGTGTACTTTGAATGTATCTCATGATTATTTTTCACTTCCTCCATATGTTCTTCATTCATATTACTCTAAAAGAGGGCTGCAATGCAAGTTACAAAGATAATATCTAGTCGGGTTGTCATCAAGTACAGTAGGCTTCCTATGATTCTTTTGTACATGGTGGGATCCACATAAGTCCCGTCCTCATGCTTCCTGAGATCTGTTCTAACCACAATCGGAGTCGAAATTAGTTTGGAATCATGCATATTGAATTTCTTTAGTAGCTCTCTTGCATACTTTTCCTGAGAAATAAAAGTGCAATCCTTCTTATGAATCACTTATAACCCTAAAAAGTATGTGAGTTTACCAATCATGGACATTTCAAATTCTCATTTCATGTGATTGGAAAATTCATCCATCGATTCATGCCTGCTTCCATCGAAAATAATATCATCCATGTATACCAATACCATAAATTGATCCTTTTGTGAATTTTTCACATAGAGATTGTTATCCACTTCCCCTCTTTTAAACTCAATCTTTATCAGATAAGATTCTAACTATGAGTACCACGCCTATGGTGCTTATTTCAGGCCATAGAGAGATTTATTTAATTTTCAAACCTTCAATTCATCATTTCCAAGAAAGAAACCTAAAGGTTGTTCAATATAAACATCTTCTTCTAATAATCCATTTAATAATGTTGTCTTGACATCCATTTGATACACTTTATAACCTATTTGTATTTCCATGGCAAGAAATAGACTGATAGACTCCAGTCTCGCTATGGGAGAAAATGTCACCTAAACATCAACACCTTCGATTTTTGAATATCCTTTATAGACCAGGCATGCCTTATTTGTGATCACATTTCCATGCTCATCAAATTTGTTCTTGAAAATACACTTTGTACCAATCACATTATAACCTTTAGGTCTTTTAACAAGATCCCAAGTCTGTTTTTTATCAATCTGATCTAACTCTTCATTCATTTCTTTTACCCATGACTCATTCTTTGCATCCTATTCAAATGAAGATGGTTCCAAAATTGATAGAAATGAAGAATGTGTATTATTCCTCTTTCTCCTTGTCTGTGTATATGCATTCTGATCCCCAATAATGTTGGAATGATCAATATATAATCTTCAATTTCTCTTTTATGGTTCAACCGAATTCTCTCTAGTTATGGCTTCCTCTTCAAATTCTTCTTCAGAGTCAACATCATGATGTGACTTCTGAGATTTTTTTCCCACCTTTCTCTACCTCTGTATTAATATTTGCTCCATGTGCACATCCTTCCTCATTTTCTATCAAATTATAATATTAATTCCTAAAAGAATTCATGTTTTTCTTTTCAATGATCTTTACATCACTTCTTCCCACAATTCTTCCCAAGATTTTATTGAAACATTTGTAGGCTTTTCTGTTCATTGAGTATCCAAGAAATGTTCCTTTGTTTGCATTGACTCCATACTTCCCTTGATTTCCTTATTTGTTTCGAATAAAAAAATTTCTTCTGAAAACACAAAAATATTTCAAATAGGGATTCCTTCCATGCAACAATTCATAAGGTGTCTTTGTCTCACCCATATATATCCTTGTTTGATTTTGAATATACATTGCTTCCTGTGCTGCCTCTTTTTAGTAATTTTAAATAATATGACCCTCAATCAGCATAGTTTTGGCCATGTTGTTTACCTATCAATTCATGCGCTCAACAACTCCATTTTGTTGTGGAGATCTCATAGCAACTACCTCATGTTGTATCCTATGCTTCTCTAGGTAATTCTCAAATTCAATGGATGTTTATTCTGATCCATTGTCAAACTGTAGGACATTGATCTTCCATCCAGTATCATTCTCGGTGATTCGACGATAGGTTTTCATACAATAAACCACCTAAATCACACATGCCATTCTACTGTAATAATCTATGAAAAGAAAAAATTATATTTCTCCATGTGTTCCAGTAACATTTATTGGGCCACCTAAATCTGTATGGATGAGGTCAAGAAGATTTGATGATCTTTCTTCTTTGGCTAGTAGGAACTGCAGATCGGTTTCCCTCGCATGCACACATCACATGTCTTTTCTCATTCATGATTTAGATTAGGGATATCCATGACTATATTTATCTTAGATATATTTTTCATGTCTTTATGATTGATGTTCCCCAATCTTCGACGAAATAAGTTGTTTTTCTCTTCAACTGTTAAGTAGTAACTGTTCTCTTTGATGTCAACTTGATATAAGTTGTTGTCTGTTCTATAGCCTTTCATGAGCGAATTCTGGGACTTTCCTCTTACAGTACAACCATTCTGATTGAATGTCAAAATAAGACCCGAGTCACATATTTAACTCACACTAAGAAGATTGTGACATAGACCGTCCACATAAAGGACTTCAGTTTTCTTCATCTCTCCATTAGCTAGCTCAGTACTTCCACTGCCTTTTATCTTCAAAGCAACATTGTTACCGAACATCACTATTCCATTGAACTTTTTCTTTACATTAGTTAATAGGTCTGCATTACCCATCATGTGGGATTAACATCTGCTATCAAGAATCCAAGTGCTTTTTTTCTTTGTAGATTTGAGGTTTACTTATGAAAAATTGGACTTTTCGGTTTTCCACTTTTCTTTCCATGAGATATTGGATTGAGTGTAGGAAACTGATGGACTTTAAATTCTCTCTTCCATGAACATAGGTTATTCAAATTCAAATTCTTCTTCTAGAGGAGAAAACCTATTTGAAATAGCAACACCATGTGGTTGATGTGTTTTGACTCTCCTCTGGGCATTGAATGAATTTCTTCTGTCATACCTCTACCAACAATACAGAGCTTTATGGGCAAAGTTATAATAGTGAAAACAATATCCATAGAAATTATTTATTCTATAAGAAGTATGATATTAATATGTTCTCCTTTGTCAAATTCCTAACTCTTCCTCATTCATATAACTCCTTGCCTCTTTGCATTATGACATGGTATGGCCCAAATTGCCACAAAACTGACACTTCATGAAGGGAAATGTATTATCAGTTCTATCTCTCCTCATGCCTTCTTCCTTAGTAAAATAGTTTGTCTGCCTATCATTTCTATAAACTCAAGGATAATCTTCAATTCTCCTTTCAGTTTTATTTAAGGGTTTCTTTTTCAGAACTTCTGGTGGCTTTTAAACATGATCAACTTTCATCTTTCCTTTATTCTGGTTCACTTTATTTATAGCATTTGATATTTCGGCACCACAGCAAATTAAACTATTACCCATGAATGTAGGTATTTGATCACTCAAGATCTTTTCAACTCCATCAGAACCATGTTTTTCTCTCTCTAGCAACTCAACATATGAGAAACTTCCAAATTTTATTTTCTTCTTTACTTCTTTTGAAATTTATTCACTTTTGAATTTTCTTCTCAGAGTAACAACATCTTCTTCGAGTCATTAAACGGTCTTGGACCTCTCCTAGAGTTTTATGGTAAGGTCATCGATGACCTTTTATTGTTCTTTAATTTCGAGTTTTATTTCCACGACATCATCAGTGCTTTCAAGGATTGATGATTAAACTTTCACCAGTTCTTCCAGTCGTTCAATTCCCACTTCCAGTTGATCAATATATTCTGATGATTCCTCCACCATTTCTTTCCACTAATTACATGTCATAAATTTAATATCAAGCTTACAAAAATAATACTTAAGTTGAAAATTGGGATCGGAATTAGTAGTCAAATAGTTATCTTCAGCTTTATCTGTCAATGGTTCTGAATTTTCAATGGTATCTGTCATGGAGGCATGGTTTCTAGTCTTAAATTCTGGTCCATCTTCCACATAGAATTCATTATCATCATCTTCCTCCTCACATAAAGAACTCTTCTTCAGTACTTTATTTGCAAATTTTAAGTTTCCCTTTTTGAAGAATATTTTCCAAGTCTTATCTATGATTTCAACTTCTCTCCCTCCATCATTAAATTTTCTTGATCACTGAGAGGCAATGTGCCCAACTTTTCCACAGAAAAAACAAGCCACAGGTATCTTGCCTTTAAATTTCCATGTTACCTTATTGATATTATTGGAAATGAGAGAAAGAGTTCTGTTTTCCTCATCATATACATCACTGATATATCCTGAAACTTTTAGTTTCCCCATGTCTTTGAATTCCATTTCCTTGGTCACACGAGTTGTAGCTTCTTCTGGTTTGATTCTCATTTCAGAAGTTGATAGATTGCTCAGAAGATCATCCACTAAAATATTGGACAGATCTCTTTCCTAAAGGGCTGAAAAATTTTCATTATAAAGGGGTGGAATTATTCTCAAGATTTTATTCACTATGTCAATGTATTTGATTTCTACTCCCAGACCTCATATTTCTCTTACAACTTCAGTAATTCGATTGAAAAAAGATTATGCATTCTCATTAAGGTGCATCTTCAGATTATCAAATCTGTTGTCTAGAACTTGAATTTTTTCCTCATTAACTTTGTTGTCTCCTTCATAAATATCTTCCAGTTTATCCCACATTGACTTAGAATATGTGAAAATCATTCCCTTTAGATAAATTTGATCAGAAAGGGCTGTAGTGAGAGCATTTTGTGCTTTTTCATCAGCATTAAGCAATTTCATGTTTGTATCTGTCATCAATAGTCCTATTGGATCAGTGAATTGAATTCCCTATGCATTAGAAAATAATACTTCCATTCCAAGTAATCTTAGGTGAGATCTCATCCTATTTTTCCATATTTGAAAATTACTTCCATCGAAGAGGGGAACTCCCCTAACGTTAACTACATTCTCTATGACAGTAGAAGACATATTCAACACCAACAACCTTCCTCTGACACCACTTGAAGGACCCCGGAACACCCTGAGAGGGGAGGGGTGAATCAGGGTGTCAAATTTTTCTTTTAAACTGATGGATCTTGTTCCCACATTTGTAGGAACCTGTTAAACCTGTCTGAAGAGAATGTGCATAAAATAAACAATCACATGCAAAGAAATAACACAACAATTTTACTTGGTTTTCCACTAAGAACTACGTCCAAGGAGAATACTCCAAAAGTGTGTCAATTATACCAAAACCACTAATATTCACAAGTTGTCGATTACAAGTGTTTAGAATATTTACTTTGTGCAAGGTGCACTTCCTTTACAAGGTTTTAGGGATAGCACACTGCATCCCTCTGATCACTTCTGCTGACTCCCCCTTTCTCACTGCATTGGAAGAACCTTCACTCATTTTAATGACTTAAAGGTCTCTTTAATGGTTTAGAATAAAATCATGCATCCTCAACTATAAATGGATGCTCTATTGAAGTATCTTAATCACCCATATATGTAATTTATTTTCTCATACACTGATATGTTATGGAATTTAATTTCGCAAACTAATTTGGTCAATTTTCAGACTTCCTTGGGTGTTTTGTATACTGCTGTTGTTTCCGTGTATAGTTTAACGTCCCGGGTCTGGGTGCCACTCAATGGGTTCCCGAAGCCCAGTTCTCCACGTGACCTCAAGCACATTTCCCCAAACGCCAGAGGCTTCTGACTAGCAGCGAGGGCCCAGGTCTGATAGTGGGGAAACTATGCCATCATTTGTCAAAGTGTAGCGCAGTAGAATGGAAATAAAACATACAACAAACAGCGGAAGCAGTAAACTGTACACAACTGAAACAATCAACAATATATAAATAGTGATTCTACATGTCTCAAGTACTAAGAAAACATCCAGAGCATGTTATACATCATTACAATATAGAAAAAATAGAGTACAGCAAAACAAAGCAAATAGCTGGTAGCGGCATCGCGAGCCTAGGATCGGTCCCATGCCCTCCTACTCCTCGGCAACAGTCAAGTACCAATATAGGGACTCTTTCCCCTATCCACACCTACAGAAACGTAATCTGTTTGGGCTGAAAAGAATAACCCAAATAGGGTGTGACAAATATATCTCATTAGGCACCCACCAAAGGCCCGTTCCCAACTGCGTGTAAGTATGCAATAATAGTGTGCAATAGTAAAATGAAATAAAGTAAGTAGTAATGAAAAGTAACTAACTTAACAATTAAATTTCCATTTTATTATTCATTTAATTCATTTAATTTAGTAACATTTTTGTGCTCAACAACACCAAGCCCTCAGGCCAACCAGAACCGTGCCCTCAGGCTAAAATAGTAAACCATGCCCTTAGGCTTGCCCTCAGGCTATACAGAATCCAACCCGCAGGTATTTCCCTCAGGCATAACATAAATTTCCCTCAGGCTTAGGAACTGTCGCCCTCAGGCACAGAAGTCAAGCCCTCAGAAGAAATAGAACGTCGCCCTTAGGCTAAAACAGTCACGCCCTCAGGCTAATCACAACAACGCCCTCAGGCTAAACAGGTAACCGGGCCATGCCCAACAGGTAAACAAGAAGTAACAATAAATTCCTCTCAAGGCAATTCTACAATTACTACATTAAAGGCATACCCTCAGGTATCCTGGCCAAATGGCTAAACAGTGGAACACACCCCCGGGGTGGTTCCGGATCCAAGCAACGATCCCAACCAGTATTTTATTATCACAATTTAATCACCTATGCAATTCTAGGCATTAAATATAGCAACGGCCTAAGTCACACGACACCCCAACATGGGTTCGTGGCATGAAAACGCACAAAAATGCACGACAGTTGAAAATTTACACCAAGCCACCTACCTTATACGCCAACGAACGTTATACCCAAACACCGACTCCAGAAACGCCCAAGAACGGCATAGATCTGCCGAGGAACAAAACCCATTCAAACGTAAATAACTTTCCCTCGGGAAAGAATTGGTAAGAATGGTACCAGGAGAGGAGAGGGCTTACCCATGCGGTTCCAGAAGGATCGTCTGAAGCCGAATCAGATTCTAGACGAACACCCTGCGGATCTTCAATGTTTCGGATATCCTCCTTGGCTCCAAAACAGCTCAAATACCTCCTCTTCCAAATGAGGAGGATACTACCTATTTTAAGACGAAAAAACAAAGTACACGGCGTGTACTTCTAAGTAAACGGTGTGTACTTCCTTCATTTAATTGTTCCTCTGGCGGCATCGCCACACTGTTCATCCGTCGACATGAGTACACGACATGTACTCCCGAGTACACAACATGTACTGTCTCCCAACTAGCGGTTACTCCACCGCCTTGCTTTTTAGGCCTGCCGACTGACTACACAGCATGTAAAGGACCACTACACAGCGTGTAGTCGGTTCCTACACCCCTCGTCACCAACATGGCTACACGCCCCGTGTACCCATCCCACACGGCCAAAAGTACACGGCGTGTGGAAAAGTACACGGCGTGTAGTTCCAAAATTTAGGATTTTTCCTCATTTTCCATATTTTTTCAAAAACACTTAAGGAAAAGAGAAAAGAAGAATCCCGTACCTCAAAAATAAGAACTGAGTTCTTACAAACTTCCCCCCTTATAGCAATTCATCCCCGAATTTCCCTTCCCAGGGTGGCAAAGATAAAGCTCAGAACATCTCTAGCCACTGTGCACGTACATCAGCCTCCCGCTCCCAGGTCTCGTCCTGCACTCTCCCATGCTTCCATAGCACCCGTACGAGAGGAACTGACCGGCCTCGAAGAACCTTCATGCTCCTATCAACGATACGAATAGGATGCTCCTCAAAGGTTGCATCTGACTCCAACTCAACCTCCTCTGGATGAAAAACGTCAGACGGGTCTGAATAATAGCGACGCAACTGAGACACGTGGAAGACATCATGCATGGCTCGGTACCACTGCGGTAACTGCAACCGATAGGCAACCATCCCGATTCTCTCCAGAATCTCAAATGGCCCCACATACCTCGGTGAAAGCTTACCTTGTCTCCTAATCCGCTTGTGTCCCAGCCTCGGTGAAACACGCAAGAAAACCTGATCCCCAACTACGAACTCTAAGGGTCATCTACGGCGATCATCATATGACTTTTGTCGAGACTGCGCGGTATCCATCTGCTTCCGAATCAACTGGACCTGCTCAGATGTCTCCTGCACAAGCTGTGGTCCCAATAAAGCTGCCTCACCTACCTCTAACCAGCATAAAGGTGATCGGTATGGCCTACCATATAAAGCCTCGTATGGTGTCATCTCAATAGTTTCCTGAAAACTATTGTTATAGGAAAACTCGACTAAGGGTATATGCCTCTCCCAAGATCCCCCAAAGTCTAGGACACATGCACACAGCATGTCCTCAAGCACCTGTATCATTCGTTCTGATTTCCCATTTGTCTGTGGGTGGTATGTTGTGCTCAGAAGCACCTGTGTACCCAAAACCCTCTGAAAACTCTGCTAGAAACGAGACGTAAAGCAAGCGTCCCTATCTGAAACGATAGAACGAGGGACCCCATAAAGTCGTACGATCTCTCATATATAAAACCTTCTGAGATAGTCAACACCGAAGGTCTCCTTGATCAGCAATAAGTGAGTTAACTTTGTGAGTTTGTCCATGAAAACCCACACGGTGTCATTGCCTAAAGGTGACCTCAACAATCCCGTCATGAAATCCATCACGACATCATCCCATTTCCACTCTGGAATGGGTAACTACTGTAACAACCTAGCTAGTCTCTGGTGCTCTGCCTTCACCTGCTGACAGGTGGAACACCTCGTAACAAAACTAGCTATCTCTCTCTTCATTCCTGGCCACCAGTACTGATGTCTCAAGTCACGGTACATCTTGGTAACCCCGGGATGAACTTCCCAAACTGAAGCATGAAACTCCCACATCAGCTCCTTACGTATATCCCCTAGAACCCATACCCGTCCATGGAAACGTAAAACCTGATCATCGCTTACTGTCCAACCAGGATAAGGGTCCCCACTTGCCACTGACTCCCATAGAACTAGGCCTTCTGAATCTGATAGTTGTCTCATCCTCACTCTGTCCAGGAGGGTAGATGTCATAGCTAAAGAGGAAAGATAAGTCTACCCCTGACTGTCATGCACCTCCATATGCATCTCAGAGAACAAAGCCATGAGCTGCCACTCACCACTGGCCTCTTGCACTGCCTGTATCTGAGTCTTCCTGCTCAGTGCATTAGCTACTACATTAACTTTACCAGGTGTATAGGTCATCTCAAAATCGAAGGACTGTAGGTACTCGACCCACCTTCGCTGCCTCAGATTCAGGTCACGCTGAGTAAAGATATACCTGAGGCTTTTGTGGTCGGTGAAAACCAAAAAATGCTCTCCCAACAGATAATGTCTCCAACAGTGCAACACATGCTGAACTGCAGCCAACTCGAGATAATGCGTCAGGTAATTCCTCTCATGTGGCCTCAACTGCCGAGACCCGTACGCAACAACTCGATCGCCTTGCATCAAAACTGCTCCCAGCCTAATCCCTGATTCATCACAATAAACTGTATAGCTCTTCCCCTGCTCTGGGAGTATCAGGATCGGTGCTGATGTCAACCTTCACTTCAGGTCCTGAAAATCTTCCTCGTAAGCTTCTGCCCAAACGAACTTCACACCCTTCTTAGTCAGACCCGTCAACGGTGCTGCTAAGAGGGAGAAGTCCTGTATGAAGCGTCTGTAGTAACCAGATAGCCATAAGAAACTTCTTATCTCAAACATGTTCTTAGGATGCTCCCAGGAAACTACTGCTCTCACCTTATCTTGGTCTACTGCAACTCCTGCCTATGAGATGATATGACCCAGGAAGTGAATCTGGTCCATCCAAAAGTTGCACTTCGAGAGGTTTGCATATAGATGATGCTCTCTCAGTGTACACAATACGATCTCAATATGGGTGTCATGGTCGTGTCGAGTGTGAGATTACACCAAGATGTCATCCACGAATACTACCACAAAAGCATCAAGATACGGATGGAACACACGATTCATCAGAGACATGAAAACTACTGATGCGTTTGTCAGTTCGAACGGCATAACCGTATACTCATATAGACCATACCTACTCCTGAAATCTGTGAGAGGTATATCTGATGGTCTCACGCGCAGCTGATGATATCCGGATCTCAAGTCAATCTTCAAGAACACTCGTGCTCCACGAAGCTGATCAAACAGATCATCTATCCTCGGCAAGGGATATCAGTTCTTAACCATCAATTGGTTCATCTTCTGATAATCCACGCAAAGTCTGAGGGTACCGTCCGCCTTTTTCGCAAAAAGGAACGGAGAACCCCAAGGAGAAGTATTGGGTCGGATAAAGCCCTTTGCCTGTAACTCCTCTAACTACCTCTTCAGCTCCTAAAACTCAAGTGTGGCCATCCTATAAGGAGGAATGGACATCGGTGTTGCACCTGGCACGAGATCAATAGAGAAATCCACCTCACGCACCGGAGGTAGACCTGAAAAGTCATCTGGGAAGACATCTCTGAAACGATCAACAACTGGAAGGAAATCTGTCTAACAAGTCCCCTGATCATCCAGATATAAGTTTTCTATCTGGGCTGTGACTCCACCCCACCCATGATGCTCTGGTCCAGCTCGACTCACCTGAACATCCCATTCTCCCTTGTATAGAAACTCTCCGCCCTCTGGTGATGTGAAAATCACCCTGCAAAAATAGCAGTCTACAGAGGCTCGAAAGGGAACCAACCAATTCATCCCAAGAATGACATCATATCTCGTCATCTCCAAGTCATAGAGGTCCCAAGGGAAGTGACACCATCCAACCTCAAGGGGGAACTCCTTACACTGACGCACACTAGTCGTCCTAGTCCCCAACGGAGTGTCTAGCGTCATGATATTATAAGAAGAAGAAACACAGAGCCCAAGGATCTGCACAATGGGCACAAATATAAAACTATGTGTAGTACCTGTATCAAAAATTACTGAAGATAAGACAGAAGCTACTAGAATAGTACCTATGACTGTAGAAGGTCCAGGATCCTGCTCCTGCTGGGTCTGTTGCACTGCGTATGCCTGCCCAGTGCCGCGACCCTGCGACACAGCCTTGCTACCCTGAGTTGTCCCGTCCTGCTACCTCTGCGATCCTGGTGTCTGGCTACCACGACCACAGCCACCATCTCGGTCTGTACGCCCTAACTTATTCCAGTTCCCAGACTGGTAAGAAGTCACTGGTCCTGCTCCCACACGCGGAGTCTGCACAGAACCCCTCTCACTATCCACTGGTAGAAACGCCCTACAAAAGCACTGAAGATGGCCCATCTTTCCACAAGCTCGGCACTCCACTGTTTCTCGTGGACACTGTGGCCTCTTATTCCCCTCTTTGCCACACTTGTATCACCTGATTGGGCCACCTGAAGAAGCTTCCTGGCTGGTACTACCACCCTAAGATAAATCCATCTGTCTCTTCCTCTTGCCAGTAGAAAGAGTACCAGTAACTGGTGTTGAACCGCCCTGTCCCACACCACTAGATTCCCGCAGGTTCCTCTCAGAAATCAGTGCTTGGTTTACAATAGCGTGTACTGAAGGCAACCTGAAAACATTCACCAGTGCTCAGATGTCATACCGAAGACCATCCTCAAAACGTCTGGCTCTCAACGTCTCATCACTCACCAGCACGGGTGCAAAATGCTGAAGCTCCATAAAACGAGAAAAATAGTCCATCACCGACATAGCGCCCTGCTGTAGATTCATGATCTCTTGAGCTCTATATACCCTTAGCGTCTCTGGGAAAAAGAAGTAATAGAAGACTACCTGAAAATCTTCCCACGCCATATCTCTATGATGCTCTGACTGGTTGGTAACATCCCACTACCTCTTGGCAGAATCACGCATCATGTAAGTTGTGAGCTTGACCCTCCACCCTGGAGGCATCTCAAGATGCTCGAAAATAGTCTGCATCGATCCTAGCCAAGACTCCATAGCCTGTGGTCCGCCATCCCCTGAAAACGTAGGCGGATGCTGCTGCTGAAAGATACGTGTCAGCTCGGCCATAGATGTGGCAGCCTGCGGTGCTCCCTGAAAGGTCTAAATGAACCGCATAAAGCCTTCACGGAACTGCGCCTCCACGCTTGTGTCCGGTATAACAGCTGGCGCGGCATCTGGCTCTGCTGGTGGATCAACTGGTAGCCCATGGCCCACCATCTCCGAAGTATAATCGTCGCTACTCTCCTGGCGAACAACGTGCGGTCGTCTAGGCGGCGTGACACTACAAGGTCAAAATAACACCTTATATTCAAGATTATTAAGGCTGAAAAGCGAAGGAACCACAAAGGAAACAAGAGGAAGAATTAATTTTTAAAACTTCCAAAACAAGACTACACAGCGTGTACACTGACTACAAGGCGTGTACTTGACTTCTCTTCCCCTGCCCGGGTCCTTCTACACGGCGAAGCCACACGGATCCTGCTAAACAAAAACTACACTGTGTGTATAATATCTACACAGCATGTACGATGTTATTTTCCAACTACCCGTGTCGTTTGTGACACGGCCAACTACTCGACTTGTAACTATACGACGTGTTACACCTGTACACGGCGTGTACAACACCCCGTTTCCCAGCCACCCGGCTAACACAACATGGTGTGTCCTCGGACAAGACTACACGGTGTGTCCCAAAGGTACATGGCGTGTTCAAGGAGAGGTGACATCGGCCCGTGTTGTTAGTTACACAATCGAGTCCCCAGGTCACACTACACGGCGTGTCCATCATTGACATGGCGTATTCTGTACAGGAGTTCACCGACCCATGTTGTTCGTTACATGGACGGCCTCCGGGTCAACACTACACGGCGTGTACATTCGGTACACGATGTGGTTTATCCGAGCCCTTCCCTACCCCATGTCGCCGCCCACATGGTTTGTGACACGGGAAGAGACTACACGGCGTGTACTCTGGGTACACGGCGTGTACTCAAAAAGTTCATTTTTCTTCCTGAACAGAAGAACATACACGGCGTGTATAAAGTTACTACACAGCATGTATACTGGGTTTCTAGACAGTATGCCTCAGAATCTTCCCCAGAACCCAAAAAATACTGAAAAACAACACCTAAGTGTCAAATTCCGACCCGTGAGGTCCCATACTCCCCACGAATCAAATTTTGACATCTCATATGTGTTATAACCAATAAAAAGTCAATGATCCACCAAATTACGGTCAATGGGGGCCCATACTCCCCACAAATCCAAGTTTGGTGTCCATTCAATAAACAGGATCACACAAAGAATACCCTATCACAAAGTAGGTATTTATGAAGCAGCTATCACAAAAGCATGATTTTATAGCACAACAACTATCACAACAACATGTGAATTTCTAATGCACCTACATGGCATGGAAACTATGAATGGCATGTGATATCTAGCATGTGGCTATATGATGCATGATATGGCATACCCTCATCTCATCGGGTTGCAACTAAATAGAACCCACAGATAAATTATAAACAGAACAATCTCAAGTGTGTCACCCAACGGTGAAATCAAATCAACTCTAAATTGCAAAATTAGTAAAATTGAATTCACGAGGTAAATTAGAATTTCCCTTTACGTGGGTTAGCTACACCCGGGCACATCTTATTACCAACTACCGTTCATCCTATCCCTGACTACGACTCCAAACAGTAAGTCAAAGAAAAGAACCGCTCTGATACCACTTTGTAACATCCCGGGTCCGGGTGCCACTCAACGGGTGCCCCGAGCCCGGTTCGCCACGTGACCTCAAGCGCATTTCCCCAAATGCCAGAGGTTGCCGACTAGCAGCAAGGGACCAGGTCTGATAGTGGGGAAACTATGCCCTCATTTGTCAAAGTGTAGCACATCGGAATAGAAATAAAACATACAACAAACAACGGAAGCAGTAAACCGTACACAACTGAAACAATCAATAGTATATAAATAGTGATGCTACATGTCTCAAGTACAAAGAAAATAGCCAGAGCATGTTATACATCATTACAGTATAGCAAAAACAGAGTACAACAAAACAAAGAAAATAGCTGGCAGCGGCATCGCGATCCTAGGCTTGGTCCCATGCCCTCCTACTCCTCAGCAAAAGTCAAGTACCTGTGTAGGGACTCCTGACCCTATCCACACTTTCAGAAACGTAATCTTTTTGGGCCGAAAAGAATAACCCAAACAGGGTGTGAGAAATATATCTCAGTAGGCACCCACCAAAGGCCCGTGCCCAACTGCGTGTAAGCATGCAACAATAGTGTGCAATAGTAAAATGCAATAAAGTAAGCAATACTGAAAAGTAACTAACTTAACAATTAAATTGTCATTTTATTATTCATTTAATTCATTTAATTTAGTAACATTTTTGTGCTCAATAGCACCAAGCCCTCAGGCCAACCAGAACCGTGCCCCCAGGCTAAAATAGTAAACCACGCCCTCAGGCTGTACAGAATCCAACCCGCAGGTATTGCCCTCAGGCGTAATAGAAATTTCCCTCAGGCGTAGGAAGTGTCACCCTCAGGCACATAAGTCAATCCCTTAGGCACGAAAGGTTGCCCTCAGGTGAAATAGAATGTCGCCCTCAGGCTAAAACAGTCACGCCCTCAGGCTAAATACAACAACTCCCTCAGGCTAAACAGGTAACCGGGCCATGCCCAACAGGTAAAAAAGCAGTAACAAGCAATTACTCTCAAGGTAATTCTACAATTACTATATTAAAGTCATACCCTCGAGTATCCGGGCCAATTGGCTAAATAGTGGAACACACCCCCGGGGTGGTTCCGGATCCAAGAAATGATCCCAATGAGTATTTTATTATCACAATTTAATCACCTATGCAATTCTAGGCATTAAATATAGCAACGACCTTAGCCACACGACACCCCAACATGGGTTCGTGGCACGAAAACACACAAAAACGCACGATAGTTGAAAATTTACACCAAACCACCTACCTTATACGCCAACGAACGTTATACCTGAACGCCGACTCCAGAAACGCCCAAGAACGACATAGATCTGATGAGGAACAAAACCCATTCAAACGTAAATAACTTTCCCTCGGGAAAGAATTGGTAAGAACGGTACCAAGAGAGGATAGGTCTTACCCGTGCGGTCCCAACGAGATCGTCCGAAGCTGAATCAGATTCCAAATGAACACCCAGAGGATCTTCAAAGGTTCGACCATCCTCCTTGGCTCCAAAACGGCTCAAATGCCTCCTCTGCCAAATGAGGAGGCTACTGCTTGTTTTAAGCTGAAAAAACAAAGTACACGGTGTGTACTTCTGAGTACACAACGTGTACTTCCTTCATTTAATTGTTCCTCTAGCAGCACCGTCACACTGTTCATCCGTTGAGATGAGTACACGACACGTACTCCCGAGTACACGGCGTGTACTGTCGCCCAACTGGCGGCTACTCCACCGCCTTGCTTTTTAGGCATGTCGACTAACTACACGGTGTGTAAAGGACCACTACACGGCGTGTAGTCAGTTCCTACACCCCTCGTCACTGAAATGGCTACACCCCCCATGTACCCATCCCACATGGCCAAAAGTACACGGCGTGTGGAAAAGTACACGGCGTGTAGTTCCAAAATTTAGGATTTTTCCTCATTTTCCATATTTTCTCAAAAACACTTAAGGAAAAGAGAAAAGAATAATCCCTTACCTAAAAAATAAGAACCGGGTTCTTACATACAACTGCTGTTTTTTCATATTGTCCAGCTCCTCCGTGTACCATCCATCTCCTCCATGAACTTCCCTTCTCAGCGTACTACCCTACAACATGAACTACTCCACTCCTCTGCATACCATTCTGCTCTGCATACTACTCCACTCCTCCGCATACTGTCCTACTCCTCCTACTGCCTTGGTCCACTGGGGTGGACTTTCTCCTTCGTATACTACGAGAGATACCTGTGAAAACCACACTCTCTTCCGCATACTATTTTCCTTACATAGATGATTCTCTTCACGTACCATCTTCTCCACCACGTACCACTTCAAACTTCACCAAATTTCTTCCCAAAATTTTAATCTCCAATATCATACCTTAATAAAGATATTACTGTTTCTTAAATAGGAATATAACTTTTCAAATTTTTCTAATCTCATTTACCCAAATTTTCAATGTGGGACAATCTTCAGTATGAACTAAACTCCATCTGCGTATGGTTATCCTCCACCATGTACTGCTCCTGTTTTACGAACCAAAACAATCCTTCCAACCTACAACACTCCATGTACTGCATGCATTCACCTCGTACCATGGCTACGAACCATTTTTCATTTCAACCTTCATCATTCCGCGTACTTCATGCCTTCACCTCATACCATTTCTGTGAACTATTCTCGGTTCCACGCACTGCTCCCCGTACTGCTCCACGTATCGTTCCCGCGGCCTATAATGAGCTGAAAACCATTCCCAAAACATGGTATGAGGTCCATGTTACAAGGTACGTGGTTACCTTATTTTTACGATTTTCATTATTGATTATCATACCATTAACTCCCATATGAAAAAAGACTTGTTTTCCAACACCAAACTCCCAATTTTGAGGCCCAAAAAATTCGCAAACACTGGGAAGCTGCGCCACCTTCAATACTTCTTTCAGCCTCAAACGTATTACCTCATTCCTTGTAAACTCCCTAGTCATCCATTTGCATATTTAAGATAAACACAAAATAAACTCCATTATTAGGAAGGAATATCCTTTGTTCCAACATGCATTATATTCTATAATTCGTAGGTAGAACGATTATCTTCTGATTTAGGTACTTATTTCTCATCTAAAATCTATATGGATGATTAAATAATTCATGAATTTTTACACTTTGATAAAAATATTTCTATGGAATACAGATTCATTCCATCACAATATATTAAGATGGATAATTTTGGTGAGAATTCCCAAGACAGACTATCCATTTGAGATTCATTATAGTCAATGTAATTATTCTTTTCAGATTCTAAATATTTATGATGAAGCATTACAATCATAGAAGGAATATTTTTATCACATGATGTCTTTTTTTGTAGTGAAGTCTTATGATTAGTAGGAAAATCATTAAAATTTGGAATTTACCACTTTCTAAGAACTCCAAAATCTATATTTTTATAGTTATCTTTAAAACTAATCCTAATTGATTCTAGGTATACTCCAAAAAATTCAACTCATCACATAACTAATTAAAATATGTTTTGAAAATAATAATAATTCCAAACTCTTTATACATATATAGGATGTCGCAATATATAAAATAGTGAATTAAGAATATTATCTGGAACCCCTCTACCTAGTCATGTGAAACCTTATTCAATGCATTCTGGTCTATATAAATTCACATCAACCATGATCTAACAGTTTTATAACATTTATTAGAGTAGTTAATAATATTTATTCTTAATGGATGGGTCCACCTATTTCAGATATCTATACTACATGTTTTGAACATATTTTACATAGGTTCCCCAAATCCATACAAGACTTCCATTCTAACGATCTTCATCCAGAAACTCTTTCATTCAATCTATTTAAGAAACATATCCTTATTGAGATCATTTAATTAACATGGAGATACACTATTTTTTTTATTTAGTATGATATTTCAATATGAATCTATCAAGATAGGTATTTATGAGAATCTAGCTCTACTTTCCCTCTATCCAATATATGGAAAGAATCATCTTCAGTAATCTTTCATATATACCAATCCTTGTATCACCTAAATACACCTATGACCAAAATAATATGACTATTTATTTCTTCATTAATTGGTCGATCCTAAAATTCATCACCCAAATCATATCCATTGTGTAAAGATATTGACTATGGAATCATGGATATATTACAATAAATACAACCATCCACCAAATGGGAATTTCATTTACCCTTTATGATTTGTTATGAATGCGACATATAAAACAATATTTAGTTTCATTTATCTCCACTAAATTGAAAATGGAAATGAATGAGTGGTAATTCTTTTCCCCATTAAATACATGGGTCAGTCCCCATGAATTGAAAATGATGGTATTCTAAAGGGATTCCTTATCATTAAACTAATTCTTCATAAAAACTTTTTCTTACCACTTTGGATCTGATAAAACATGATAGATGATAAACATTAAGGTCAAGGTATAAATGAATTGATAAAAATCAGGGAAATATTATTCTAATTCCTCTCCCTTCAATAATACCACATGGTTTATTTATCAAAATCCCCTCTTATTTTAGATCTTAGACTATTATTATTCATAAAAGCATGGAATTATTAGTTAAAATTTGAAATTTATAATTCATAAGACCAAATTATTCATATACATCATGATACTAGTTTTGAGTAACACACTATGAAATACCTTTTCACAATAGACCATTTTTTTCAATAAATACACTACAGAAGTAATTTATCAAGTGGTAAATGTTGATATTTTCATACTAAAATTATAAATTAAGATCATTAATTTCTCTTTGGTTTCAAACATGGAATGATACATCACTTAGAAATATTAAATCAAAAAATGAAATATATTTTTATATGGTACAAAACTTTGTAGAAAGAAGGATGACATATTTTTATAACATGTCAATAAAATTTTCACACACAAAAACCTTTTCTCCATTTTTAGTTTTTGGGGAGAAACATGGTGTTTTTTGAAGAATCCTTAGATACTAGGTTCAATTTAACAAATACATAAAATAGTTTCATGTTCCATGTGTTTCCCATGTGGCTTGGTAACCAACCATCCTTGGATAATGAAATAAGTTCATGTTATAATGAATTGTCGAGAATGAAAAAAGTTACATGATTATTTAATTTCCATAAAATCTTTTTATAATTCTTGGTTTTGTATAAAACATAAATTATTTGGAATATTAAATTCTTTTAGTAGCTCCATATTAATGGATGCTTCACGCACAACATCAAATTAAATTCCAAAATACTCATGAAATATTTATTTGATTTGGTAATAAGATTGATACTTGAATAGATCATCAACATGACATAGGGGGTTGGGAATGATTTCTCAACCAATAACATCCAAGTACATATTTCATCAGGCTTATACAGATACATTTCAATTTCTTTTTACCTTAGGATAATATGGTCTTCTTTCCATTAGGTGTTGACTACATTGAATAAAAATATTTACAACATTTTCCTACTTGTTATTTCTATCTCTTATCCATTGTGTATAATTGTTTAGGTATATATGTCATATATATGTCAACAATATGGACTTCATTCTTACACCATCCAAACACCTCGTAATTAAACTTTGGGATTCAATTTTTTGGTATCTTATCAATCTTATCAT
Organism: Viscum album; assembly: GCA_963277665.1. NCBI lineage: Eukaryota > Viridiplantae > Streptophyta > Magnoliopsida > Santalales > Viscaceae > Viscum > Viscum album. The sequence goes on along the minus strand of OY728129.1, from coordinate 1,809,509,616 downwards.
AATTGATATCTTCCACCATTCCAATATTCTTATGATTCATATTTATTTAATTCCTTTTAGTTTTCATATTTATCGTTCAATAATTTAATTTCTTGATTTTTTTACTATAACATATGGTGCCTCCTCTCTTACAATAGTGGGAGAATATTCTAATTGTTTAATGTGACTCTTAGATATATTTCTTCTTATGAGTATCAAATATATCATTGTTTGATTTTTTATTATTAGGTTAATCATCTTATGAATCCTCCTTTGAATGAGGGTTATATGTTTCCCCCTGTATGAACACTTTATTTCATAACCTACTTCTCATCCTATAGTGATTCACTTTTATACACATTTAAACAATGGTACCAACCAGAATATTACCAGAACCCACCATAGTTGGGACCATTAATATTACACAAATAATTGAGCTTTTATTAACATTGAAATATATCCTTCAGAATTAGTTTCATCATTTTATATGATTTCTTATTCACTATAGCAGGTTGTATTCTCTCTTCATCCATCGTCACAAAAGATTTTGAGATTATCTAATTTCCACATACTTACATATTGTTGAAACAATCAATAGACCTGTGATAAAATCTCAAGCATCACTAACTCATTTGAATAAATCTTTTTCATCTCATTTAAATTCTATGTTGTGAAACATGACAAGATTTTTTTATTAGAACTGTGAATTTTAAGCTTTTTTGGGGACTAGTTTCTCTAGGAAATACCAATATCATTCTATAAAATATCGATGAGAGTCCTAACATTTCTTCACTTCGACATTATTATTATATGTTTATTTTTTCCAATACATGAATAGAATAAAAATTTAGTGCAATCCATTTTATCAACACCTTGGGTTATATTTTTTCATGAGCGTGAATTGTAAGCATCACAATAAGATATCTTGTTATTTTTTCCACTATTATGTGCCTCCATTTATAAATTAATAAATTCTTAGGTTTTTTTGAAGTATATTTATTCTCATTTCTTTAGTGATGTCCAGCTTATTTTGATTACATATCATTATATTTTTCATAAAGTTCTAGACACTTGTTATTGCGGGTGATCTTATTATCTTCCACTAATCTCAACCAGATAACCTAGCGACTCTAAAAAACTATATTCTAATGAAAAAAACTATTTGAAACACTTCACCAATTAGTGAATCATTATCATTGAAATGTGGTTCATATTATTCATTCACATTTACAATATTTGTTACAGGGTTCTATTGACCAATTTTTTTACTAATTCATACTCTATAACATCATATTTGAATATAGATATGATCTTTCATAAAATAGGTCCTTAATAAAATTAATAGTATTTTGTCTCCTTTGATTGAGAATTTTTTCAACATCCAACCATCTTTCTTTATCTAATTTTTAGGGTATTTGATGAAACTTCAATGTATTCCTTAATAGATATAGTGGAAAAATTATTAATATGGTGAAATTCATTAAGAATATGAAATCCACACATATCATTTATTTGTTAGAAAGAAATAATGTTTCCTATGATACTAGTTAATGTTACTAGAGGATTGATAGACTACTAAAAGAGGAGGGATGAATTAATGGTCACATTAAACCTTTATGAATTTATTTTCTTCATAAAATAACCCACCTAGAGTTATTCTATCTCAATCCACAAAATATTTCATCTCATTGACTCACTTGGATAATGATGAAAATTGAGTCACATGAACATAAATATTTGTTTTAGGATCAATAAAATGACCTAATCATTGTAGTGATTGGTGATTCTCCCAAATCATAGATTCTCTAGAATTTTAATTCTATTTAAATAACATGAAATGGAATCATTAAAATATTTAACTTGATTATAGTAATACCGATCTTCTCTTGGAAAATGTCTCACCATTAAATTTCTTGTATATCATAGGAATTTTGTACCTATTCCCCACTATACTTTTTTAATATCTTCTCACTTTAGTCACAATTTAATATATTTTTCTTCTTGCATACCTCGAGTACAACATGTTATATACCTTAGAAAATTTATATACATTTTTTCTATTAATATACTACTTTTAAATATATATTTGATAAGCATAATTATGTATCTAAATCAACAAAGTTGTTCTCCTTATTCAAAATATAGGATCAATGAATTTCTTAATATCTTCAACTATGATTTTAGAAAATTACTTCATGTTCATAACTAATCTTCATAAATCTATGAAAAATTCCTATTTGGGTTTCTTCTAATATTATACCCCTTAAATTAATCTCATAATAATGGCCTTACTCTAATTCATGTTCTTTTATACAAAATTCATTTAAATATTCATATTATTCTTATTCATTGATAGATCCCTTGATAATTATCTTTAGCACTCATATATTCATTATTATCACACACTAAACAAACTATAAAACAACATCTTTATTTTATCTCCTCTTCTACTCGATCGTCACATCAAATTAGGTTTATATGAATCATAATTAATTACACCTTTAATTTTAAATGTTCCATAAAAGAAAAACCAATTGAACAAATATACCTCATAAGAAGAGCATAACAATAAAATACCATAGTTGGGTTTCTAGAATTTATATGCCCTTTTTTTAGTCTAAAGGATTATTCCAAAAATTACCATCATTAAATTCATCTTATTTTACAGCATAGTTCAATGGATATTCGCAAAAATATATACATTGGTAATTGATCTGGGTTCACAAAATCATCCAATGAAGGATGAAAACTAAATTTTTCAGTCATATCATTTGTAAACCACAAGCATATATGTGGCATGTAACTTATTATTACCATCATAGATTCATTAAATTTGAAAGACATATAATTTATAACAACATGAGAAATTATAATAAATCAATCTTAGATCCTGATGAACACATAAACATCCTTTTATCAAAATATTATAGTCATTGATAAAGGGTATATAAAATTTTGATCGAACATCATATTTCTTATTCATGAAAACGTGATAATTAAATTTTTTATATCAATAAATATAATCATAGTTTTTTATCATTTAAATATAATAAAGAAAATAAAAATCAAGTATTTTACAATAATAGTGATATATTAAAAAAAATAACATATAAACATAGAGAGAATTATATTTCCTAAAAGTATGACTTCTAGATACAATATTTTCACCCAGAAGAACATCCCAAATTTATTTTGTGTTGATGATTATTGATGGGGACATCAAAGACATCAATTTTCCATGTCATATGAAGAAGGATTTTGATCTACTTTGGATAATTAATTTTTATCTACTATATTTTTAAAAATTGCAATATGTGCTAAATCTTTACACTCAGAAAATGATTTATGATGCGGTTATCATAGTTTTAAATTCCTTAATTATTATATTATTCCAAAGGAAATATCTTCATTGATTATATCTTAAAACAAATTACTATTTTACTTCATAGAAATCTAAAAAACATTACAATCAATCATTACGATAAATGAAGACATAAATTTATAATTAGTTGTATTATATTTAAAAAATGATTATTACATTCTATAAGAAAATACTAACACCTGATTAGTTATTTTCACATGAACATAAAAAACTTGATTTATATAATATGCATCAAAACGTCTTTTGATTAAATCATAGGCTACTCCAACCTCTTCAAATCATCTCATCACACATTGAAGCTTTTTTTTGAATTATTATAATAATTCAAAACTCCTTAAAATAAATTTATGAGGTGTTGTAGAATATATAATAATAAAATCTAAATATTTCCATGGAGTCCCCTAATATCTATGGTGGAATCTTCTTTAATAAATCCTGATACATCTTAATTCACAACAACCATCATCCATAATATATATAACACTTATTAATTAGAAAAAAATTATTTTTTTATCCTTTTATGGGAACCAAATTTATTATAGATATCCTATATTCTCTAAACCTTATTTATACATTTTATAAACATCTACCCCAGTGTTCTATCTGGATCATCATTGGACAGCAACTCCTCCCTTTAAACTATTGAAGAAACAGATCATTCATAAAAAATTCTCATAGACACAATAACAAACTCTTTCAATTAACTCATTTAGTATGGGATACCCATATGAATCTATCAAGGTTGGTATTAAAGGGCACCCACCTCAACTTTTCACTTTCACAATATGTTGGAAGCATATTATTCCACCCAATTTCCAATGTAATCATCATTTGTAGCACTTGACAACACCTATAACCATATCCATGGGAAGATTCACATCTTCCTTAATCAGTTTATATGTTAATATATCACCCAACTAATTGAAATTGAATTATTCCATTATCAATAATAATAATAATAATAATAGGTGAAAAAGTGTACTAATATCAATCCAAGTTCATTTCATCTATGAATAAATCCAATGATGTCGGTATGTTTATTTAAGGAACCATCAATGTTTTCATTAGATCTCATTATAAAATCATCAAATTTATCACCTTATAGGATATATTCCTCATATATTTCATATAAATATGATTTTATAATTCTACAAAAAACTATTCATTTTCTTCTACTCAATATTGAGTAATTTATAACCATACTTTGTCTGAAATAACTTCTTAACAACATTATTTTTTTTTTTCAATGAATGATGGTACAAAATTTATTTTCCATGATACTATATCTATGATCTCATTCATGTTCTCTAGATTTCAATAATTAATATATTTAAAAAAATATATAATTTTTCATCGGAATCATTCTTTATACCAGTATACTTACACTGATTGATTGAATAATATTGACCTAGTGGCACTGATATCACTTAATTCTAAGATGTTTTCCCAAACAAACCCTATTAAAGGTGAAATTTATATTGTGAATTTATTATCAATATCAAAGTCATTTTTCCAAATTTTTAAAATTAGAAAATGATGAATTAAAAATTTTCATCATAATTAACACATCCATGTGTGAATATTATAGAATATAAAATAGATATTTTATAAGGATCACCACTAATAAACACTTTAGAAAGAATAAACAAATGAAATCCTGATGTACATGGATATCATTATGAAATGTTTATAAATGTTAGTTTTATTAATTTGTCACTACTGATCATAGGTTTAATCCCTCTATATTCATATCCACGTATTACTTAAATGAATATATATAATAAAAAGGGTACATTAAGGTCACTCTCAAGATTATTTATTAAAAATAGTAACTATAATCAACCAAGTAATTCCCATTAGGACTAACTATGTTTTTCAAAAAAAAAAATATCATCAATAGTATTATAAATAATTGAAATTTTATACAAAAAATATTGATGATGAAAATAAATATAATAATTCATGAATGCTTCAAAAAATAAAAGTAAGGCAACTTTCGTACTCCCCTTGTAACATTCTTATAATTTTATATATTTCATTATCTCTAATTTATGACAAATTATTCTCATTAAATTTATATAAAATTATATATATAACTATTTTATATATACATAGTTTAATATCCATTACATTAATGGGATTATACATGTTTTATATTTCAATTAAAATATCCACTTTTAAGGAATGTCGATCTATAGGGATGGTCAATATTATTATTTAACATCAAACATCACCCAGTTAAAATATGTTTAAATAATGGTAGTAATTTAGTAAGTTATTTAATTTATATGGAACCCTTTAGGTCTAATCTAGATTTTAAATGAAAATTATTATCCTATTTCTATGAATGAACATTTTCTTATTTCAAAAATAATCTAAAAAATGGTTCATTATTTTCAAATAATCTATTAGATTTTTCTACCATGGGACTCCTTGATCAAGACTTATGTTCCATTAATATATGAAGGCCCAAATAAATTTAATTCCTTCTCCTACTTGGAATTCTTATATTTTGGATTTCAAATATTCCATTCAATAATATCCTAAAACCCAGTTCTTTCTTGTTTGGTTATCCCATATATGCAACTGATGAACGGTTTATTTTTTGTCATGTAGAACATATGTATATATATATATATATTATCATTATTACATTATGGGTGATGAAATTATTTTATATTTTTCCAATGAATTGGTTAATGTTTCCATCACATAATATATCATATTGTGTGGGTAGTTATCCTAGCCAATTATTGGAGTGGTTGGTCATCGTAGCCAACTATATTACGTTAATGAGGTTGGGAGCCTTTATTTATGCATAATATGTCATATTTATGTTGTTCAACATTCCATTGATTCTATGATCTTATGATATGATCATTTATATTGAATTATATTATTAAATAATCATTTATAAAACTTTTGTTTTCATTTCTATATGCCATGATTCCATTCTTATGATCACTCTTTATGATATCATGTTATACCAACCAAGTTATACTCATTTTTCATGTTTATTCCATAACTAGATTTTCTAGATCACCATTTTATTTATGTATTTTACTAGTTTGTCTTATGTATTATTAATAGGACCTATGTGAGTTAGTATTAATCTAAGGAAATTAAATAAAGACAATTATGTTATGTTTTAAAATGTTTTATTAATGTGACTAATACTAAAAAGACCCCATGCCCTAGATCCTAAACTATTATTTGTATTAAACTATGTTAATTAGTATGAAATGTTTTCTATTTAAGGATTGGGTCACTATAGGTGGTATCATAGTTAGGTCTAGTCATTTTTATAGATTCAGATTAGTGAATATGAGTTAAAATCCAATGTGTATGATATGATCTAGATGTATAGGTGATCAATATCTTATGTGGGTTTCCTATAAATAAGTACCTTTTTTGATACTAAAGAGGACATGGTTTTATAATAGATAACTCTAGTATTAATAAATATAAAAATTATTATTTAAATATAACTCAATCTTCATTATGGTTAATGGTGAATAAACCCTAACCACACACTTATTTTTGACAACCTAGGAGATATTATTCGGTAAAATAAAATTCTCTTTAGATACAAATATAAAGGATTTGAACATATATTGTAGAACTTAATATGATATTTGGTTTAGAGAACATAATTAAATAATATCCATCACTAACTTAAATATAAACTTATTGATTCATAAGTTGGTATTTTCTTACCATTTATGTGTTACTCTATCTAGGTTTATAGTTTACATTATAAAAATTTATTATTATTCTTTATCATTATGAAAATTCCATATTGATATACAATGGAATAATTTATGGTGATCATGTTAATGATTTATATAATGAAAAATTTGATGAAATCCTGGATCAAATTCCAAACATATTGGTAGTGGGAGAAGATAATATCATGGTTGTACCAGAAAAACTGACTCATATTATGAATAATCACATGAATCACATAGAAAAATATTCAATAGATTAATATATTGTTGATTCCATTATATATTATATTCCACTATAATTTAATGGATCTACTGATTCTATAATTATTGGAAAGTGGATTAACTCTTTCAAAAATTTATTTTTTTTCCTTTAATACTCTTAATATGAGATAATAATTCTTACTTTTTATCACCATGAGGGGGGAGATAATTAGATCTGGACACTGATAAAGTATAAAATGATTTGTGAGTACATAAAATCCATGTAATGTTATTAATATAAGAGTTTTTTAAATAATATTCATTTCCCACACACTCTCTGTCTTAAAATTGAGGAGTTTCTCACAGTTGATAAAAAGGAAGATAAACAGGTTAGGTATTATGATGATAAATTTAGGATACATTCATGGTATTATAATAGACTTATCATGATATCAAAATAAAATATTGACTATTTATTTATTGGGATGATTATTATACTTTTATAATCATTGGTTGTTTAAGAATTCAACGGTTATAAAGATAGTTTATGATTTCATCTCAAAGTGGAGATACAAAGGAAGGATTATCAAGGGATGGGAGACACGAAAATAAGAAGAGATATTTTTTTTGGGAATAAATATACAATATATATGATTTTAATAAAGTCTATAATCCTACCCCATGAATTATTGGGAATAAAAATCATGGAAAATGCCTCAATGATTCTAATATATGATTCATGTGTGGAATGGAGGGGAATGTTACAAAAAAATCATAATGTGACATGAAAAATACCACTAATGTTATCGAAGAAAAAAATCTCTAGATTAATCCTAAATATTTTATCCATTGATATGTCTATAAGTAACACCAATTCTATGAAAAAAATTCAGTAATACAATATTTTTCAAAGCTTATCATTGATGATGTCCACCAATGAAAAGAGATAAAGGGTATACTTTTATATCACTATTTGAGTGGTTGAATTATAAAATTATGTAGTCATAGTTATCCAAGGGATTCATTCAATAAAAATAAAGGAACTATATAAAAAATTACATATTATTCCATATCATTCATGTTTATTAGAATTATTCAAACATAACTATAATGCATATAAGTTAAATTATCTATGGAAAACACTAATGGATAGATTATTTTCATCTGAGTGACATAACTCTTTTCCATTTTTTAATTGTGGGATGAATCACTTAGAAGACTATGTCATAACTTATTTTCTATAATTTGATGATATACTGGTAATGGGAGGTCTATAATTGTATAGATCTCACATCATCTATCATGAATATTAAATTCTATTTTATGTCAATAATTATCCTTTGATTTTGTAAATGTGTAAGTATGTGGATATATATTCATTTTAATTTTCTCTACATCCATAAATATTGTTTCTACAAGATAAATATTATCTATGTAAAATTATTTAATCAAAGGATAAGACTTCTCTTGAATATATCCCCATTGAAACATATTATTTTTATGTATTAACCAATGAGTTTCCAAGAATTTCTCTTGATTGGGAGGTTGAGTTATCAATTTAAAATATTCTATGGTCTTAAAAAATATAAAATAAACCATATAAAAATAATACATTAAACTGGAATGATTAAAGAATAAATTATAAGAAAATATATTCATGGGTTTTGTATGCCCATGTGCTTCACCATTGGGTTTGAAAGTTCTATTTATTAAGAATATGTATGTGTTAATGCATCTCTGTATTGAATACCATGAAATAAAAAACATAATTATAATGAATAAGTTTATATCACTATGGGTTGATGAGTTATTAACCCATTTATGTGGAGATCAACACTTCTAAAAAGTGGACCTTTGTTTTGGATATCATTAGTTAGAGTTGAAGAATGAGGGTATTCCTACAACCACCATTTGCACAAGGTACTAAAACTATGAGATCATATTAATTCCATTTAGAGAAATTAATTCTCAATCAATATTTATAGTCTTAATGATAATAGTCATTAGAGACTACATTGAAAAAAAATTTGTGTACTTTATAGATGATACACTTATATACTCTAAATGATAGGAGGAATATGAGGATCATTTGAGAAATGTTCTTATGACATTAATAAATGATGAGTTATATGAAAATTAAAATTAATGTGTGTTTGGATGTAGTAAGTGGAATACATGATGCCTGTTATCACCATTAAATGGATATCAGTAAACCATTCTAATAAAAATTCAATTTCAAAGTATTAGATAACAGCATTTTTAATAGATATCCCTAGTTTCCATGGACATTATTGGTATTGATGATGATTTGGGGGAAACTAATTATGATTTAAAAACACACTAACCAAAAAGAAACAGAAGAGTGTAATTTTTTTATAAACCAATATATGAAAAGTGGAAATAAAATAATTTAAAAATAGTTTTATCACTACACTAATACGTTCACAACCCAAAAGTGGAGAAATTTTCATGATATATAGTTATGATTGAAAGAATGTTTTTGGTTCTGTATGGATTAAAAATGATAAATTCATAGCCTATGAATCATGAATATAGAAATTTAATGAATATAACTATAAAATGTATGAACTATAGTTGGTTGTCGTGATCTTCAAATTAATGATTTGATATCCATATCTTAATCTGGTGAAGTGTAAAATATTTATAGATTATAGGATATCCAAAAAAATATTCACATAGTCATATCCTAATAAAAACTAGGAAATATGGTTAGAGATTATCAAGGACATTAACATCTAAATCCATTACCATCCTTATAAATAAAACAATGTCATAGATGGTCAATGTAGGAAGGATGCCACAAAATTATCAATAATGATGATTTAAAAGGGTGTAATATTCCTATTCATTCACGTTATGGACTTGGGAGTAATAATAGAAGTAAAAACATCCCTCATTAAGTAAATTATTTCTCATCCATAAATACTTGAGCTAATGAATGTATATCAAAATAATGATATTGAGATATTGAAGAAGGTAGATTCCATGAGTTAGGAAAAAAACATCTAACTTCTTTGTTGATGATTATTTAGTTCTGAGACATGTAAAATACCAAATTGTACATCATAAATGAGAGTTCATGAATTATATATTGAATTATGGTCATATATCAATATTACCAGTCCAATAATGAATAAAAAATTTATTAAGATATTGGAAAACACTATTTTTTGTAAATATGATGAAGGGGATTGTGGAACATATATAAAAGTTCACTATGTGTCACCAAGTGATAGATGGGAGGAAATAGTCCAAAGGGATGATACAGCTATAAAACTCCCCTCTTCTCATACATTAACATTACATCACTTTTTCGGAATACAAAAAACATTATACAAATGGAAACCTTAAATACCATATTAGTTTATTGCCTTTAGAAACATGGAGGCATAAACATTGGAACATGAGTTAGAAAAATTATCTCCCATTAGGTTCTTCATGACTAGAACCCTTCTTAGACACATCATAAATAATACATATCATCATAATATGTTGATAAAAAAATAAAAATGGTTTGATATCATATGCTCAGTAAGGGTAAACAATGGATACATATAAGCACAAACATGAGCATAGAGGTATGAGAATGTGATCATAACATTAGAAGATCATACCCTACATATCAAAGATCATTATCCTGAATCATGGAATAAAACATGGTAGTTCATAAGAAATTAATCATAAGGAAATTAAAAGAAAATTCCCTAAAAGCATAACATCGAAATAATACATGGAATTGTGGTAGACCCATAAGGTTATATAATGATTTCCATATTAGTCAAGGCATCACTACCAAGTCCATCATAGTAGACAAAGTCTTTTACTAAACATGATTCACTCCCCATTCCATCCCTAAATTATTGAACCGTGTTTACTTTTTATTCCATACCTATAATAATTAACCATGTTTATTTCTCAATCCAACCATTTCTATCTCAGGAGATATAATTATTTACCCATTATAACAGAGGGAGATACAGGTCTCACCCATCTCATAATGAAATCATACATACATCTTCCACCAATTTAGAAACAATCATATAGTAAGACATGAAATTAAATGGGTGGTATGAACATATAGTCATATTATAACCTATGGAAAAAATAATCATTTCATTATCATTTAAACAAAATAATAACCCATGAGAAATAGAAAGTTTTAGAATCATATATCTTGTGGAAGAGATCTAGGTTCCATAAGGATAATTCCATCAAAACAAAAATAATTTATGAAAGAATATAAATGGAACCATTGGAGGATTTCTTATAAGGTAATGAGAAACATCAAAATATTTCATTATAGATAGAAAATAAATTATAAAGGTATTTTGATAACATTTAACAAGTAAAATATACTTTCATCATTAAAAAATGATCTTTAAATCATAGAAACCTTTTGAAAATAAATTTTTGGAAAATAAACTTTAAAGATTATAAATAATGATTTGAAAACATTTTGGAATCTTTTTTTTTGAAAATATATAAAGATAGATTGAAAAAGTTTTGAAAAACATCTATTGGAAAATAATTTTTAAACTTACAAAAAAGTATTGAAAATCATTTGAAAACCATTTTACTTGAAAAAAATATAAAATAAGTTTTAAAATGTTTCAAAAACAATTTTCCTTGAAAACATATAAACGATGCTTGAAAAAAATTTGAAAACAATTTCAATGATTTTTTTTAAAATTTTATGAAATAATAACCTTTTAAACATGTGAAGGAAGCTTCACATAAATGACAGATGGTAAATCTATACACGTCATTCGAGGTAAGAAGAATATTCCTTTTTTACGGTAAATGCTTTGAAAAATGCATTGTTTAGAAAGTGATAAGAAGTATAATTTTAAAACATTGGAAAAATAAAAAAATGGGGGAAATATCTTTTAATTATTATAGGAGAATAGTATAATATTCTTGGAAACCCTTTTATAAAACATGGTTTTGAAAGAAAACAGATTTCCAACTGAAGAGATGGTAAAGTTGGGATTTCTTAAAAACACTTTCATAACTATATTATGAAACAAAGAATTGAAAAACGGTACCAGTAAATGAATAAATAATTAAAACACATTGTAGAAATAAATTCATGAATTTTATTGATAGATGGATCATAATATTTCATCAAATTAATCTTAAACATAAACAATCTTGTAAAGTGTTGAGATTGTTTTAATAAACTCTTACCACTTGGTAACCTTGAACCGTAATCCCCATGAAAAAAAATGAAATTAAATTAATATAATAATATCATGAAAATAAGTAGATTCAGGATATAATATTTCAGAGTTATTATATACACCTCATGGAAATATATAGGTGCATAACATTACATGTGTCTCAAAAAGGAAAATTAAGACAAAATTACATTACCGATTTGGTAACTGTTGAAGCATACATCCCATGAAATAAAGATACTAAAATGGATACATAAATAACTATTATTTTATTTATAAGAATAATAGAATAAATCCATGATAATTATACACACTACAGAAAAGGAATGGATGGCGAATAAAGCATGTATCTCACGGAACTAAAAAGTGACATGAAATTCCCTTACCTTATGCCTTGACTCTCATCGTACTCATACAAACATCCTGTATAATAAATATAAGTTTATTATACATATATCACATAACTATATTCTTATATATAATACCATATATGGTTTTATTATGACTTTATAATTCCTTCTTGTTAACAATTCTATGTTAAGGTTTCACTTCAGGTGATATCCTCTTTGTTTTTTTACATGTGTCTTAATTTTTTATATATTTTGTCCTTATACTTATATAATTATTTCCATAATATAAAAAATGATATAAATATCATTTATATTCAGTATATTTTTATTATAATAATCTATATAATATAGATGTATGAAATTTAATACATCGTTTATGGAGACAGTAGGTCGTACATATGCATTATGTTGTTTCTGTTTAACTTTCATATTCAAAGAAAGAAGGTAAATGAAATATATGTATATATATATGTATATATATAATTATTCCAATATAATTATTATATCATATATATCATATATGTTATGTAAAATTAACCTTAATACATACCATGTAGTGTGTGAATGAATCACATCGCTTTGAGGGGGAGGTAGTCCACACTTCCCCAAATGAAATTATTGTATTTACAAAAAATGGAAAGTATAAAGATATGATTTTTGAAAGAATTAAATAATATTAAATTTCTAATAAATATATATATATAACATATATAAATACATTTTTCCTCATAATTTCCACTCTGATAGTCGGTAAAGGAAAAATGAATAATTATCATTTAGTGAGGCGGTAGTTCGTTGTACACACAATCAGTATGTTCGTTACCCATTAGATAGATGTGTGTGTAAGTGTATGTTTAACCCTTAGAATTACAAAATCCTGGTATATTTATAATAAATATGTTTTTATATATTAATTTAATAATAATAATTGAGTTGGTGTAGAAATATAAAAGAAGAACGGAGTTTGAGGGAGGGTGTTTCCTCTTAATCGGTAACTCCTTTTTGTTTTAATCAAAGGGGACCCATGGATGTATTTATTCCTAAAGGTAGTTTTAATGAAGAAATTTAAGGAAATTTTTGTTCCTATTTGAGAATATTTTTGGTGAGCCTAGGTGCATGAGAGGTGTGAGTAAGTTGGAGGAGAGGATGCCTTTTATTGAGGAGGAGGAGTGGAACTCCTGTAAATATTTGGAAAAGGATTTCCACCCACGTTTTTTCCATGGATATTAGATCCAATAATGGTACATATTATAGAAAAGTAATTATAGGGTCTATATATGGCCTTCCAATGTCTTTTTAATAAATTTCTAGGTCGTTTATGCCCTTAAGTTTAAGGTTTAGTCCTTAGTTAAGCATAATTTTACCTTAATCAATGTAATTAATTTTAATTATATTCACTAATATTTTTTGTATAAAACTATTTATACCTTATTAGAAATTAAAAATTATTATGACTCAAAATATTTAATTCATTTTTCCAAATACAAATCACAGAAGTGGAAGAAATTAATTAAAATTTAATTCTGCAGCGGGGTCGACAATGCAGATTTTTAAAGTAAAAACATTCAACTTTTTGCTATGTTTTTATATTAAATTTCAAAGTGAATTTGATTTAAAAGAATTGAATTAGTTTTAATGATAAAAATAATATCTAATTAAATTTTTAACATAATTTAAAATTCAAATTAACCTTATACATAAAGTATATGAAAAAACAATTTTGAACTAAAATTCAGTATTTTCACTATTTAGTACAAATGAAACTTCACATAAATATACCAAAACATTACCCTAAACTAATTTTTATGTTTATATTTCAAATATGAAGTTTATTTTTACATATTAAATATATAAAAGTGAAAAAAATGATTTAAAATGGGTTCTCCATTAAAAGGCGGTAAAAATACCTTTATTAAAAAATATTGGTTTATAAGAATAAAATTGTGTTTGTTCATATATTATGTATATCAAATATATTGGATGAAAATCAAAAATATTTTATTGAATATATAACACATATAATAAATTAATATCAATCACTAATTATAATTAATTTAATTTATTAGTATAAAATATTTTATAATAATAAAAATATTTTCCTTTGTATTCAATAAATGTTTAAATTCATTTATTATTAATTGATAAACTATGAATTCATCTCATATTATTTGGGTAAATCATATATTTTCATAAATTATTTAATAATATAGAAACCACTAATTTAACATCTATGTTATGTTTTATTATATAATATGATAACATTTTAATAATAAATTATTGTTCTGTAAAACATGGTATTCTATGTTACTCAAGCCATCGAGGAAAGTAAATCTTGTGTGTAATGTATGATAACATTTGATTTCCATGTAGAAAATAACAAAAATTAGGTTTTTTATATTGCTTGATAACTCAGTGTTTCATATAAATAAATCTAGAAATATTGATTTAATATAAACTATTTTTCGTGTTGTGTAAAATGAAAAATATCCAAAAAATGAAATTAATTATAAAAAATATTTTGAAAACTCTTGGGGAGTTACTCAATATTCGTCTATGTTATTAATGGTTTGATACTTTTGTATTCCTTTAATAGAAACCCACATCATAAAAATGAACACTAAAATTTCGTTTACAGAAGAATGTTGGATCCAAAATGGTCACCCAGAGTAACACGTATCTGGGTGGACACAAAAGGGATAATTGGTAAAAAGGGTAAACATGGAGATGTAAAATAAATTTAACAGTCAAGTTATGATGGAGTGTGATAGAAAATAAGTTTAGGATAAAGTTAATAATCCCAAATCTAGAAATCTATGATGACCTAAAGGACCATCTGATTCATAAGAAATAACGGTGCTAGGATAACATTTTTGGTTTCTAGATCCCTTTTCCTAAAGTTGAAGAATTTTCATGAAAATATAAACTTGCATGATTGCAGAAAAACCTCACCCATTATTGTTCCTTAATAAACTTCTCCTCTTTCTCCAAAAATTAAGGTGAATTTTTCATTCATGATGTACTAAGAGATCATGAGATCCATGATATGACATCCTAGTTGTCATCAGTTATCATCAACACAAAGTTAATAGAATAGGTTATCCAATATGCATAAACCCTCATGTGGTGAGATACTTATTTAATCTCACAAACATCACATTAATTTTAACACAATATCACCATAAATTGTTAACCTTATAACCCTTATTAAATATGAAAATACAAAACTTTAGAATGAAAGTCATGAAATCAGCTTAAAATTGATCCCCAATGTATCATAAATTATCACTTGGTTGTCACATTCAAAACATATGAATACCCTCATCATATATTCCCTTGGAACGTGGTAATAACCTAAATTATCATAAATACTTTTGAAAAAAAATGCTTCTTTATTCCAAATATTTCTAGATATATTCCTAAAATCCAAGAAGTTTTAATCGTCATCCTTTATGACATAGACCACAGTGCGAATAATCAGTTCCAGGGAAATCCGTACTGTCTAATTACTTATTCATACCCAATATATCATTATCTAAACATTGTTATGTGAATTTCAGGCATTAATTAAAGTTTTCTTTCCCTTAATCAAAATGTCACATTTCCATGAAATCACTTTTCTCGTTATTCCTCGCCATTCAACATGTACTTTTATATCCCTAATGAAAACTTATAATTAAAATACATACATGATTAATATAACATGATTTTTCAATTTCCAAAACATAAATACATCATTCATCAAATTTATTCTAAAAACATTACTAATACATCATTGACTTATTCCTTAATAACTCTTTCCAACAATATACAATTTGAACCATTTATTAAGGTTCCTCAACCTCCATTTAATAATTCTTCTTATGTTTAATTTAAACAATACTGAAAGAACATAACATACCTTTCACATGTTGTTAGTGGTCTCTTCATCATCAAAAGTATAACCAATACTCATAGCACCTTCCTAATTCTATTTATGATATTTACACATGGGAAATCAATTTTCATAATGACTATACATCCCAAATCAAAAAACAAATTAATGTTAACCATGTTACTTCTAGTTCTATCTATTGACTAAAACCATAAAGAATAGGGTGAGAAAAACATATCATAGAAGAAAACCTCATATTCCTGAAAAACTACTTGTAGGATGTCTAAATGAGGACTCTAAATTTTTAATCGATGAAACATTAGGTTTATCCTAGGTTATTCATATTCATATTCCATTTTCATCCTTCATGGTGGTTCCTTTAGAGTTTGTGATTTTCCAAAGCATATATCCCAGAAGTGTCAAACCAGTTGTGCAGCAAGGCCTGTTGACATGTACCAGATTACCCCAATTCACACCCGTTACATATTGTTAGAGTTTTTACCCCTAGGTACATATGTAATAATTTCCCATCCACTTTTAGTATTGAGATAATGATTTATTTCTAGGAAAAAATTTACTTTATCCTTTTTCAAAATTCCAAGAACCTTTCCTAAACATTAACTCATCCTTATACTTATCCATAGAGACATCCCTAGACATATCCTTATAAATATACCTAGGGATATCAATAAACTTTTATAATCCTAGTTTCTAAAGGTTAACTAAACCTTCACTCTAATATCAACTATAATGACACTCTCTTTTAATACATTAACAGTACATCACGTTTTCAGAGTACTTATAGCACTATTCAAATGGATTCCCAAAGTCTATATTAGTTTAGTGCCTTTGGAAATAAGGAAACTTAAACACTGGTACATGCGTGAGCTACATTTTCTCCCACTATGTTCTTTATGACTAGAACCCTTCTTATACACATCATACATAATACATATCTTCATAACTTGGGATGGAAACAATAATAATTGGGGTGAGCTCAGATGCTCAGTAAGGGTAAAAAAAGGGAGACATATAATCATAAACATGAGAATAGGGTTATGAGAACGTGATCATAACAGTATAAGATTATACCCTACATAGAAATTATCATGAATCATTGCATAAAATGTGGAAGTTCACAAGAAATTAATCATAAAGAAATAAAGAACATATTCCATGAAAGAATGAAAAATGAATAATATATGGAATTGTGGATGAAACATAAAAATATATTACTATTTCTATAGTAGTAAAGGCATCACATCCAAGGATATCTTAATAGAAAAATTCCTTTACTAAATCAGTTTCACTCTCCATTACATCCCTGTATTACTGAACAAAGTTCACTCCTTATTCTAGACCTGTAATACTGAACTGAATTCACTTATCATCCCATCCATCTCTATCTCCTTATATATAAATATTTACCTTATGTGTTGGAGAGAGATATATTTCCCACTAATGTCATAATGAAATCATATATACATGTTCCACCAATTCATAAATAATCATATCATAACCCATGAATTGGAATGGGTTTCATAAACATGTAATACTATATAAACTTATATAAAAATATAGAATTCATAATCATTTATTCAAAAGAAAAACCTTTGAGTAGAATTAATTTTCATAAGAATATAACCTGTGTAAGTGAAATGGGTGTCATAATAATCATTCCATCAAAACATAAAACATTCAAGATAGAATGTGAATCGATCCATTGGATAATTTATTATAAGGTCATGAGTAAAATCAACAGATCTCATATTAGATGGAAAATTTAATGGAATGATATTTTGAAAAAAAATCCCTAGGGAAAATATCCTTTATTATTTTATGAAAACCATTTTCTTGAAAATAAACTTGAATTCATATATGTAATGTTTTGAAAACATTTTGGAAACCTTTTTCATTGAAAACAAATAAAGAGATCATGAAAACATTTTCAAAACCATTTTTGTGAAAAATTATAAAAGGATATTGAAAAATTTTTAATAAACATTTCTTTAAAAATAATTTACAAACTTATAGATAAGTCCTGAAAATCATTTCAAAACCATTTTCTTTGAAAACATATAAAAGAATATTGAAAAAATTTTGAAAAAAAAATTCCTTAAAAATATATAAAAGAAGTTAGAGAATGTTTTGAAATCCATTTCCTTGAAAATTATTTTTAAAAAAAATCATAAAATTAACCTTTTAAACATGAAAAGGAACAGTCATATAAATGATGGATGGTAGAACCATACATATCGTACGAGGTTATAAGAACATTCATTTTTTATGAAAAAAAGTTATAAAAATTCCCTCTTCAGAAAGAGAAAATAATATTCCATTAAAAACAATGGTAAAAGAAAAAAATTACCAAACTTTATTTTAATGATTATAGGATAATATTATAATATTCATATAAATTTTTTTAAGTAACATGGTTTTGAAGCAACACAAATTTCTAACAGAAGAGAGGGTAAAGATAATATTTCTTAAAAACACTTTATTAACTATATTATATAATAAAGAGTAGAAAAATGGTACCAATAGATGACTAAATCATGAATAATTATAAAATAATAAATTTCATTAATTTACTAGAGATATGGATCATAATATTTCAACAAAGTAATAATAAAAAAAATCTCGAAAAGTGATGAGATTATTTCAATAAACTCTTCCCACTTGGTAAATTTGAACAATACTCCACATGTAAAAAAGTTAAATTAAATGAGTCATAAAATATCATGAAAATATTTAGATTTATTGCATAACATTTAAAAAGTATTAAATACACCTCATGGAAAATTATGGGTGCATAATGTGGCATGTGTCTCAATGAAGGAAAATTGAGACAAAATTACTTTACTGATTAGGTAGATTTTGAAACATAAATCTCATGAAATAAATATCATAAAAGGGATATTTAAATACTTAAAATTTTAAATATAATAATCATATAATTAATCAATGGGATGTATACACACCACACAAGAGGAATGAGTTGTGAATAAATCATGTATCTCACGAAAATGAAAAGTTATATGAAATTCCCTTACCTTGTGTCTTGACTGTCATAATACTAATACAAACTTTCTTTATAATAAAAATAATTTCATTATAAATCTATCAAAAACCCATTTTATTATATTTAATACAATATATGGTTTTATTATGACTTTATATTTCCCACTTTAAAACAATTCTATGTTAAGTTTTCATTTCGGGAAATATTCGCATTGTTTTTCGCATGTGTTGTAATTGTTATATGTTTGGTCCTTATACATATATCATGATTTACAGAATATAAAACATGAAATAAATTCATTTTTTATTCATTATATGTGTATTATGATTATCTATATAATATAGTATTAGAAAATGGAATAATATGTTCATGTAGACAGTTAGTCGTACATATGCACGAATGTTGTTTCCGTTAAATGTTGTATTAAAAGAAATAAGGTAAATGGAATATATATATATATATATATATATCATTAATAATGTATCTTTATAATATCATATTTATCATATAATTTCACTAAAACCATCCATAATACATTCCATGTAGTTTGTGAAGGAATCACATCGCTTTAAGGGGAAGTAGTCCACACTTCCTCAAACGAAATTATAGTATTTACACCAACTGGAAAGTATAAATATATGTGTCATAAATCATTTAAGAATATTAAATAAATAACATATATAATATATAACATATATAAATATGTTTACCATCATAATTTATAACATGATAGGTGGTAATGGAAAAATGATCCATCATCGTTTAGTGAGGCAGTTGTTTGCTGTAAACATAAACAATATGTTTGGTACCCATTAGATGGAAGTGTGTGTAAGTGTAGGTCTAAAAATTATCATAAAAATATATTAGTATATTCATAATAATTTATTTGTCATGAAGTCATGGAATAATAATAATTGAGGTGGTGAATGAAAATAAAATAAAGGAGCTTGAGGTAGGGTGTTACCTCTACATCAGGTAACTCCTTTTGGTTTTCACCAAAGGGATTCCTTAGATTGATTTATGCCAAAATGTAGTCTTCTAGACATAAGTGAGGGAAGTTGTGATATTATTTGAGTATATTTTTGGTGATTTAACCGGATTTATATTTTTGAGAAAGTGGTAGGAGATGGGGACTTTTTGTAGTGGATGAGGAGTCACACTCCTGTAAATCTTTGGAAAAGGAATTCCACCCATGTTTTTACCATGGAGAGTAGATTCTATAATGGTAAAATGTCAATATAAGTGATTATATGGTATAAATATGGCCATAAAATGGGTTTTTTACAATTTTATAGGATATTTAGGCCCATAAGATTAAGTTTTAATCTGTAGTTAAACATTATTTTACCTTAATTGATGTAATTAATTTTAATTTCATTAACTAATATTTCTGGTAAAAAATCTAATTTTACCTTATTAGATGTTATAAATTATTCTGATTCCAAATATATAATCCATTTTTCCAATTTCCAATCACATAAGTGGAAAAATTAATTTAAATCTAATACCATAGTTGGGTAGATAATGCGGATTTTAAAATTAAAAACGTTCAAATGTTTTCTATGTTTTTATATTCAGTTTCAAAGTAAAATTGATTTTAATTACCTAAATTGGGTTTATCGATAAAAATATGATCTAAATAAATTTTAAAACCAATTTAAAATTAAATTTAAACTTATAAATAAATTATATGAAAAAGAAATTTTGAACTAAAATTCAGAATTTTCACTATTCATTAAAAAATGAAACTTTACATAAAAATACCAAAACTTTACTCTAACCTAATTTTTATGTTTCTATTTCAAATTTGAAGTTTATTTTTACATATTCAATCAATAAAAGTTTAATAAATAGGATTTAAAATTGGTTCTTCATTAAAAGGTGGTAACAATACATTTACAAAAAAAATATTTGTTTTCAAGCATAATTTTTTTTGTTTGTATCTTATGTATATAAAATATATTAGATGAATATAAAAAATAATTTATTAAATATATAAAATATATATTACATTAATATCACTATTTATTTATCATTATTATAAATATTTTTCTTATATATTCAATCGGGTTTCAAATTCATTTCTAATTAATTGGTAACATACGAATTCATCTTATATTTTTCTAAACAATAAATTTTCATAAATTAGTTAATAATATTTATAAACAATAATTTAATGACTATGTTGTATCTTATTATATTAAATTATGACATTTTAATAATATATTATTATTCTGTAAAACTTGGTATTGCGTGTTACGCAAGACATCGAGGAAAGTCAATATTGCGTGTAATGCACACTAACCTTAGTTGTTCTTATAGATTATGTTAAATATTATGTTCTATATAGTTCATGATAACTTAGTGTTGTGTTTAAAACAATATATATATAGTGCTTCAATATAATCTATTTTCAGTGTTGTTTGAAATAAATAATCTAAACAAGATTAAATTAATTCAAAAAAATTCACAAAATCTCTAGGTGTTACGAAAGACATTTTTCATACCAATGTTAAAATTTTAAAACATATCTGTATATTTTTTCATTTATATTAAAAAAAAATTATGTGGGGAAAATTCTATATGGGTTGTGGAAGACCATCTTACAAAAACTATTCACTCTATTTCTATTCAAGATAACTCTAAACATAACCACCTTGAAAATATAAACATTATAGAAGTTTTAAAGTTGAATGGAACACTATTATCAATTTTATATGAACGAGGTCCAAGTTTCACCTAAATTCTATGGAATGGACTTCAACATGCTAAAATTATAGAATTAATCACCATTTTGACTTATCAACCCCAGAATGGGGGACAATATAAATGGAATATCAAGGGAAATAATTATACATTTAGAACTTTCTCTATGTATATTAACGGATGATAGGACCAACATATTCCAATTTTCTAATTCACTTACAATACTTTTTCCAACCAAGTATACTAATGGCCCCAAATAAATCCCTACATGGGATGATATGTACAATACTTGCATGATTAAATGCAGTAGTTTGAAGAATAATTCTAAAAATTGAGGTGGTTGATGAAATGATATAAATGGTAAAATTACATTCAACAACAAATAAAAATAGTTTATACTTGATATTATATTTATTCCAATAATTGTCAATGAGAATAGAAGTTCGAGGTTGGTGGTAAATGATTTCTCTAAAAAACTACATCAAATACAATCATGAACTTTTGAATGAAAGGGAAGCTATGTATGATATAAATTTTACCCAATGTGATATGTGATTAAAAAGTATATCTAGAAGATTTATTTTTACCCCCTACAAACTTTAAAAATTTATATAATGTGTTCCATATATCCCACTTTTGTAAGTACATACCACACCCCTCACATGTACTAAATCTATAGGTGTAACCATTTGAGGATAAACTCTCTTATGAGGTCTGGCTAGTCAAGATCTTAGAATGAAGAAAAAAACATCTCTACAAAAAGATATATAATCTAGTAAAATAACTTTTGGGAAAACCAATTTCGGATATAGAATCATGGGAAAATCGATCATGAAAAAAAGTACCCTCATATGTTTTCACCTTAGTGTTTTTAATCAAATTTCAATAGAGACATTTCATAACAGGGGAATAATGTAACATCCCATGATTCAGTATATATATTCAAATATAAATTTAATAAAATTATCTACATTCACTAAAATTAAAATAATTATACATTACTAATGTACATTGATAATTATTAAAAGATTATTATTTATCAATATATGGGATAATATAGTGATATTCATTAAATTGTTATGTTTTTATAAATTATTGTTAAAAATTTTAATGATAAAAAAAAAATTTGGTAAATAAAAGTGTTTTATCAAATATTTTTTAATTAAAATTAAAAGTAATTATTTAACATTTATAAATATAATTTATATGACCACGAATCTTTATGAGGTTAACTTTCAAGAAGAATTTGAAATGAGAAATATAGATAAGGTTTAATCCTAATTGAAGATCAGGAATGGGATTCTAAATTTTCGATCCTATCAAAATAATTTTCCTAGATATCTATAGAGGCATGGAAGGTGGTTTGAAGGATCTATGAGAATCCTGAGGGTTCAGTGCCTAGAGTCAAATATCTGGAAAAGTACAACTTAGGGAACATCGATGAATCATAATTAATTCAAAACATGTTCCCCAGATTATATAGGTTAATTACTTTTATAAATGTGTAGGATACCTTAGAAATTTTTTTTTACCTTAATATAAAAATTAATACATTCGATATATATTGCAAAGTGTCTATAAAATAGTGATCTATATATATGTGTGGTAGGTGTGAAATAGACCGTGGGGGAATAGGATTGACCCATATCTTGGACAACCATGTAGAGAAACCATGAATCTCATTAAAGGATGTAAAATTATAATTTTTTCACATTATATTTTTTGGGGTAATCCCCTATTTATTCAATTTTCCTACCAAACATGAGTTGGATCTCATATCCCATCCTCCACTAATTCACAGTCATTCAAGTGGGTGTCCTTTATGGCGTTCATCAGTGTTTTGAGGAATGATTTTCTTCAGGTAACCTCCCATAGTCTTATACACTCTTAATTTCTAATTTATTTTTCCCTAGTTATGAATTAGGGATTGATTCCACTAAAAAAATTGTATTTCAATACCAGTTATGGGGATTATACTCTACCTAAAAATATGGGAACATGTGAGGATGTCTTTATTTTTTCATGGGTGGTTTAATTTACATATTTCACAATAATGAACATTCTAATGATTTAAAAATTAAATGGAATTTTTTTGTCTAATTGATTTGATACTAATTATAAGGGTTCATGACTGATTCATGTTTGAGGATATGTCACATGTTTTGGAAAGAATTTGGTCATAGCTCTAGTGTGATGAGATCTCAAAGAGAGGTTTTTAAAATTATGCTATTGTAAATAGATGTTTTTTTTAATTTTTATAACATCTTAAGATCAATAATTAATTATTTTTTAATTTAAATTAGTTAATGTTTGTTGGTTTTGATGTGATATATGACCACATATGTCTCATATGAACTTGTATGGGCCTTGAAAATTACAACGGGAAATTAGAAAATAAATATAAATCCTATTTTTGTGTATGTGGTTTCATACTCAAACTTTTGGTAGATTACTTCTGTATACGAAGTATCTGATGTTATTGGGATTTTCCACCAATGGTGATGGATCAATAATTTTTTTTTCAATTTAGTTAATTATAATTCATAAATACTAGACTAATTTTATTTAAAATAATTCAGTTCCATAACAAGTTTATATATTGATAATGGTGAGAAGGACCACTTCGGTCTATTTGGAACAAGCTAAACTTCACGGTCATCATTGGTCATGACCTCACAATAAAAAATTTCATAGAATGGTAGGGAGGTTGATAGAGTTACAATTATCTAGAAAGGATGAACGAAACATGGATAATGTAGACCTAGGTAACTTCAGTACCTTCTCTGGGAAGGTGTTTCATGATGGGATTCATCCTATCCTAGGACATAGTGGTGGCCCGAGGAAGGGTTCCTTAGTTATTTTAAGACTTTAGTAAGGGATAATTGTAAATGGGAAGTTATAAACAACGGATTTTCAATAGATTATAGTTGACCTTCATGACCCCTAATTCCAGTGAAGTATTAGGATCTATTCAATCATACGGCCAACCCTATGGCCTCAAGACTATTTTTAAATTAATTAATAATTTAAACTTTAATTTAATGTACCAAGATAAATAAAATGAGTTGGTAATGTTTGAGGGACATTTATCCCTCAACCTCTTCTATGATCGGTTTCTCTAGATTTTAGTGGATCATAATTTACCAACTAAATTGTATGGTTGATGTGATCAATTCCAAATTTCAATTAGATTAGTTATATGTATATTTTTATGTCAAAATAAATATTTATACATGTGTTTCTGGATATATAATGATATTTTTTATGTTTTATTTGATTCAAAATGTAATACCATCCAACTGTTTACTGATTATGTTAATAATTTAATTGTAATAAATTTTTTTAATTAAAATAAATTCAATATTTCTATACCTTGGATGCATAATGAGATCATGGTCCATGAATTGATATTATGAAGACAGTAATGACATGTTTCAATGGAATTACTACCTACAAAATTAAAATAGAAGAGGTTTTCAAGTAGATCTTTGAAACCCAACTTAGTTAGTGTATCACCTAGGATGCCTAGCATTGTAGTATTCCAATGATGCCAAAGGTTTTTGTGTGGTTGCATTTTCTTCAATAATAGGATGATTGAGACTTACCCAAGATTAATTATTATTACCTTGATTGATACATTGGATACTATATGAGTTCATTTTATTTCACCCATATTTCATCGTCTAGAGATTTCATAGAATATGTGATTAGCCTAATGATTGTTGATTTCATGTTATTATCTAAGATCAACACTAAATTCCTTATATATTTTATAGGTTCATTCACATAGGAATTAATTCTAGTTTCTAATGTCTTTATTTCCTATGGACACTGAGCTAGGAATATTACATCGGATTTGAATATAGAACACAAATCCATTTTTGGGTTCCACAGTATTCTCACAAATTGAGTGGAATTACTAGGACACCTAGGATCTAAATTGATGATTTAATTACATATTTTATTGATAATATCATGAATTATATCTTATATTTATTATAGGTATGTGATGTTTATCCCCAATTCTATGTTGTGTATCCCCATGTGACAATGGTGATTGGTCATAGATATTCTAAATCTAATCGAAGAAAGTATGGTCGAACTGGGGTAGCCATCAGGCCCTTGGTATGATAGTGGTTACCTTATTTAATTTTAACACTATATATTAATATTATTATTGATTTTGTTATTTCTCATTCAGATACACTAATTTGAAAGGATTTGTTTGGGACTAAATTATTGGTTATATACTTAGTATTGTACTCAAACCCCCCTCAAGCTACCATTTCACTTTGGTACCTGGGTATACATTCACTTTGTTTCTTTAACAACATAGGATGAGGCCCAAGAATAATACAGTAAGATGTAATGGATCTATACATGAATCATGGTTAGTGGTATGGCTCTATGTGGGGTGTAGAGAATTTAAAATTTAATGAACATATCTTTTCTTATTATATTTATAAATGGACTAGTGTAAGATCATTATTTTGTACATGTTATTGTTGTTTGGTCCTTTACTACATCTCATAAATTATCAATTTTTAATATTATTCATATTTCGATTATAGTTTATTTTTGAAATGTCAATTTTAGTTATCATTAATATTTTTATTACTATAATATGAGTTAATAGTCTCCCCATGGATACACCTTAGCCCTATACTACTGGTAAACATTATCTTTTGTACAAGGATTAACTCTTGAGGCCATGTAGCAACCCGAACTGGTTTCTATTTATAGTTACTAGGGATGTGAAAGAAAAAAAAAATCAGAGTGCTACTTTCCTATTATAATATTATTTGGGATATGATTTATAGGTGTGTAAGGAATGTGTCAAAACCTATAACGGATAACAAAATGTATCATTAATGATACATGTTTATTTATGAATTCTAGGTTTCTAGATATATCCAAACAATGATATTGGTTTGTTAAGTTATAGTTTAGTGTTATTTTCTCTTCAAGAAACACTCATGTGGTGTGGATTTAATTATTTATTATGTATTTATTGGAATCATTCCTTTTGTGAGAGGCTTGTGATGGATTTTCACTCTTGTATGCAATATGTATTGGGATTTTGTTCATTCATCATATAAGAAAAATAGGGTCCACATTTTTTATTTTTAATAGTGTGTTATTTTATTAAAAAATGAGGATAAATATTTAATATTTCCACATAAACAAAAATGGTATCTTTTTCATATAGGTTCTTGGTTTAATTCAACTCAATTGGACATCATTTTTTAAATTCCTTTACGATGGTGTATATGGACAATGTTATAATGTGACTCGGCAATGGTGACACATAGATAAACTTCTACACTAAAGGTGGATTTACCCTTAGTAGATCATAATACACAATTAGTATCTATTTTGTAAATATGATATATTACTAAATTCATTTGATACCTTAGATATGTATGGTTAAGATAATTATGACGACAAGGTAAATTAATTCCCTTCTAGTAGACCATATGTGGAAATATCATTTTCTGGTGTGGTGAATGGATGGTTCATAAAAACCATCATGTAGTCTTCCCATCTATATTTATTTTATATTTTACTTAGCTGAAAATTGATTATATATATCTAGGTGGATATTTGAGTGTGATACAAATTGTTACCTGAATATTTTTAGTGAAATGGATGATCAAGGTGGTATTACCATATATAGATTCTCAGTGAGGGACAATTCATTATATTTTTCTCATTGACATCATGAAAATAATGGGAGAAGTCCCCCATGAGAATTCATAAAGTGGATCTGGTCCTATATAACTAAACCCATATATTCATATTCTAAACCATATAGGTTGATGTTATCATTAACTATATTATATAGTTCAGGCAGTCGTATTATTTGCAATGTATTTTTTTAGTTGAGAACAATGATGTTTCCCATGCATTCTAATTAAAATATGTCTCTCATATGTTAGGATTTCTTATTTGAGGGGTAGTAGTTCATGATTGATACCATCATTAAAGAGACCCTATGAGTAGGTGTATGTGAATGTTAATGATTTATTTTTATATGGGAGAATTGATGATGTCCCATTACACATGACCTTGGTGAGAGGTTTGAACTTTAAAATTGGTTGACTGAACTAGGGTCATGACTATTATGAGGATTTCCTGGTGTGGATTAGTGGGATACTTAGGGGGACATAGTTGTAATTTAGACCCTAATGAGTTGGTAGTTATTTTATTCTAGGTAATCTTATAATATGGGTTAGCCCATTTTTTTAGGTTCCTTTTAGATGAAGCATAAGTACATGCTTTGGTGTGTGAGACTGATGCACAGAATATTCTCAAGACTGAAACAAATGAATTTTGAAGTTGTTAGTTTCTAAGAAAGAATCATTCAATCTTATGTATGATGAATTAATTTTATGGGTTGTATTTTTTGGGTTCCGAGAGTTGTTCATCATTATTTTTATAGAAGTAAACATGGTTAGAGATCAGTTGGATGCCTATGAATGAAAAAAACTAAGTAGCATCTAAGCATGTGTATGAGGTTGGAATTATTTAGAACCAAGATAGCCATCTATGGAATTAAGATAAATCCATGCTTCAGAAGTCATTTTGTAAATTATAGAACATGTAAGGTAAAAAAAATTAGAGGGGGATTTCTAGGGATATCTTGTCATTTTTTGACTAGTGTGTCATGGAGAACAATCATATTGTACATTATAGAATTCCAATCATTATATAATGATTTAAGTGGTGGATATAGTGGTATAGGATTATGTACCAACTTTGTATGGAAAGTTTTGTTAATTCCTAGTTTTCATGGTAATTATTTTAATATGATCATCATTGAGTGGTAAAGTGTAGGATAATTATTGATGGTTTCCAATGAGACACTTACAGGTGTGGTGGCCTAGAGAATTATGTGAAATAAGGGAAGTTCCATGTGATGTGGGATATCTTGAAAATTAATCTGGTTACATAAGAAAAATAGACCAATAGTGGAAATTAAAACACAAACTATCTAGAGATGTTTTATCATCGTTTAGTTAAAGGAAATTAAATATTATATTTTACAAGAATCTGGATTGAATGGAGAAATACACATTTAACAGTAGTGTCTTTTGAGGAATGAGTCAAGGAAAGTGACCCCATTATTACTTGAAAATCAAAAAAAAATCATGGATTTCATTTACATGGGTCCAAAAAGAGTTATAGGTTACAATTACATTGGCACATAGGAATGAGTAGGTTTCAATACATGACAATAGTTATGTATGGAAATCAATAAGGTTTTATATATAGTGATTAGGAACTCATTTTGATGGTGCGATGAAAAGTATACTAGTATAGTGTGGAGATGGACATAACAATCCTATGAAATGAGTAATGCAAGGATGATATTATTCATTGGATAGTTTTTTTAATTTCATATTCCATTGGATAAATGGAACTGCATACTTCTAGTTTACTTAGTGAATTCTAGGTACATGTAAATATATAAACATAGGTGGAGTCTTTGTGTGGGAATTGAGCTCGAGATAGATTTTGATGATGTTAAGGTATTGGATGGGTAGGAATTTGTTTTTTTATCATATATGGACAATGGAAATGGTAATGGTGTGGTTTTTATAGGATATTTCATCTAAATATGGTAATGGGATTATTTTAGAATAATTATAATGGTCTTAATGTGAATTTGGAAAAAGGAATCAAATTCCAGTTTTGGAGGCATGTTAACTATTGAAGGATTTAATTTTAAATGATAGTCTCCTAGAGGTGGTTTAAAATTTATCCCCCTGAATAGTTTCTTGTAGTCAGTGATGAATATCATCAGGCATTCAGTTTAAACAAGATGGGTTCAGTTTAATGGTCAACCAGGGATTTTTGAAGAAAATAAAACTTGTTCATGATACAATTAGTTAATTAGAATTTAATGATTTAGATAAAATTAAGGACTGGTAGAAGTGAACTCTTATGAGATCAGGTTCCATGAGTTTTGAACCATACTTAATGTGTCATTAGTATTAATAGGGTGTGTTTTAGAAAGAAATTATTAAAACAGACACACCATGGCTCTAAATCGATCATTGAAAGAAGAAAACTTTGGTGTGGATCACCATAGGTTGGTTGATGAATGACATGATGACATAGTCATGTCATGGGTTAGAGAAGCTCATGTATTATCCATCATGATTTTTTTCAATAGTGGATATGAGCATTGAGCGGTGTCTTAGTGTTCAATGTAATGTAGGGTCATAGAGGCTCTTGGAATCTTGTTGGGTGTTCCAAAATGAAACATAGAAATTTGGGTGGCTATTTATGAATAAATTAGGAGATGATATTCTTTTTTTTATCCCATGTAGATTTATCAAGAAAAAGATGTGTAAATTTTAGGCGGTTATAAGATCATGGTTCGATGCATATTCCCAATTTAATGTAGAATTTAAAATTACAAGAACTTATATGGTGAAATTTCAATCAGGGATCTAGAATGAGAATATAAATGTTGGAAACTATAAAAATAATGATTTTATAAAAATAATTTTAGTCCCATAAAGTGGTTTAGATGATTTTGGAGTGTCCCAGTGGTCAGGGATTGGAGTTGATGTTTTAGAAAAGGGAAGACTAGGTCTCACTATTGTAACATAGTTAATGCTAACCAACCAACCCAAATTTAATAGGTTCATGACTTATAAAACCATGTAAGAGTCCATATAAAAATATCTAGGCCTCTTCAATAAAATGTAGATAATACTTATGGATGGGAATTGCTCTATAGAAATGTGATTCATTACCATGTGAGGTGGGTTTTCCTTGAACTATGGGGGTGCAATGATGGGGCATGGTTTGGCCAACAATGTGTACAATCCATATTCCTCATTAAAGGAGAAAAATTATAATTTCCCTCCCAATAATGTAATTTATAATCACCCCCATTTTAAATATTCCATCCCCCATGGTATATGACTCCTCTCTCAATTTATTCCATTCTTTAAACCCCATCAAGGGGGTGTTGTTGGTGTCCATCAATGAAATTTTGAGGTACCAATTCTCATTTGGTGGCCTCCCATTATCTTCAAATATATTAACTTATAATGTTTTTAACTGATTAGGTATTTATATCAAATTATCCCTGAACATGGTAGAATCAGATATTAGTTTTTGGGATTTTTCTCTACTTGAGTGGATGGTGACCCAAGAGGTCATCGGAATTTCAACGTGTGTCATCTCATTGAATAATGTTTATCAATTAACCTTATAAACCTTTAATTCATTAAATAACCTTATTGGGTAATTATTTATACTTTCTCAGGTATTATTCACATTATGATGTTCGGTGTGTTTGGCGGGTTTTCAGTGATCATTTGGTTGTACTTAAAGTGTAACTGGATAAACTGGTGATGTTTTGGGCACTATGCCTTTATAAATTTGATTTGATTTTTATTTTTTTTATAGTGTTGATATTAAATTATAAATTTTAATGTAAATATAATTAATTAATTTATCTTATATTTATTGTGAGACTAGACCACATGTGTCTCTGATGAGCATTGATAGGTTGTCGGTGCTACTGTCGATCCTTGGAAAATACAGTGAATGATTATTATGTGGTAGGTACTCAATCATACTATGAAATTTTGGTAATTTAGTATTCATATGTATTATATAATGTTCTCAAGTTCATCCAATGATGATGACTAACCCATTATTAAATTTATTTTCCAAGTGAGTTAATTAAACTTCTTAAAAACTAGATAAAATTGAATATATTAATATACTAACATAACCAATGTTTATATGGAGAATGGTGCAAAGGGACACTTCAGTCCCTTGGTAATAGGCTAAAATCCTTGGATACCATAGGTCGTGACCTCTCTTTATTTGAATTGTGTTGATTAGATGGGACCATTATGGGGTTACCTTTATTGAAAATGGTCAATGGAATCCTTAAAGACTATACCATTGTGACATCAAGAAATTTATTTAGAAGGTGGTGAAAGAAAATCTTTGGCCCTAGATGTGGGCTAGGAGGGGCCGCAAGTAGGGTCCCTAGGTTATGTAGAGACCCTGGTATGTGAGAAATGGAAATAAGTAGTAATGAAAAAGTTTTTTCCATGAGTATGGTTGAATAACACCACCCTTAAGGCTAGTGAAATAGTATGATGGTTTCATGCATTCAGAAATCCTTGTTGCTTCAATCATATTATTTAATTATTTACTTAGTAAAATTTAAATTTATGACACATAGATACTTATAATGAACTAATATTTCTCGAGGTACATTTCATCCACAACTTCTTTTATGATTGGGTTCCCCAAAACTCCTTGGATCAGACTTTTCTAATTACAGTGGAAGTCAAACATGCTCTATACCAAGTTGTAATTAGAATAGATAAATGTATATTGTCATATCAAAATACATATTCATACATGTGTATATTTATCTATAATTATATATGTAGATATTAATATTTATACCTGATAGACTGTGATCAAACTCTTATTTAATTATATTAGTAATTTCACTCTAATTTAATAATGGAATTAAAATATGTCAATGATTTATATTCCTTGTATTCCTTGTGAGATCAGGATCTAGGATATGATGTTAAAAAAGATAAATACCTAGTGTCTATGGGATTCCTACCTACATAAGGATAATATAGGAGGTTGCTAAGGGATCTCAATAACCTCACTTTGTTATTATATATCCGGGAATGCCTAGTTTACTAGGATCCAGGTGATGAATGAGGTTGTAAGGGGGATGAATTTAATATAAATATGGTATTATTTAGTAATACTAAAGGTTTATGATAGTCACCTTACTTCATGCCTTGGATACTCTATTGTATTGGGTGGATTCACAAATATAGTATTACATAGAGTTTTCTAGGAATATATTGTTAGCTAATGATTGTTGATATTGAGTTATGATATCAGATCAAAAAATAATTCCTTATATATCACCTATGGTTTATCCAATTAGGAAGTCATTTAGGTTTCCAATGTATTGATTTCCTATTTACTAGGAACTAGGAATATGATATCAAAATAGAATAATTAATGCTAAGATTTTGTCTAGAATCCAATGTATAGTAATGACCTAAGGGGTATGCCTATGATGCATAGGATATAAATAGATTCCATATTTATATAATTTATAACTAATAAATGGACTTCAATATTTTATATATTTGCAGTGAGTATGAGTTATCTTCGAATATAAGATGTGTTTCTCTCCGTGGTGATGTAGCTTGCCTAGAAATATTATGTCACTAGCCAAAGAAGGTATGATCGGACCAGGGAATCCATATGGACCTTAGTATGATATTGGTTACATTTTTTATATTCAATAGTATATGTTATTTTTATTGTTTAGAAAATTTGTTCACATATACATACACTATGTTTAATATACATGTACAAGGATTCTTTTTAAGTTCCTTAGTTTTGTTTACTCACACAATGCTCAGACCATAATTGCACATTGGTATCCACTTTGAAATTCACCTGGATTCTAGCATAGGTTTCTATGAGGCCGAGAAAAGATCAATAATAATAACTCAAATCTGTACATTGATCATGGTATGTGGTAAGAATTCATGTTCCTAATAGATTATTGTACTGATTTTTTATTTCAATCCATTCATCATTTTTTGACAGAATAGTTGATGATCAATATTGTATGTATGTTATGGTTGTTCCATCCTTTACCACCATTCATCCATTATCAGCTATTTATATTATTTAGCTTCATATTAGAGCTTATTTTTGATGTATCTTGTTTTTTTCTATTTCAAATTCTTTGATATGATGGCATAGTCTCTTCATGGTTACACCTAGGCCCTCAATTCTATTGAGTACCCTCTGGAATGTCGGGAGGCATGATTAAGGCCATGTGGAAACCAATCCTGGTTACTACTTATAGAATCCCAATTAGGGTGTGATAGAATAAAAAAAGAAAATTTATCATTAAATTTAAAAATTCAAAATATAATTAGTTTGAATTTTTAGTGATTTTCTAAAACTATCGAGTTTTATTTGAAATTTTTCTTTTATAAAAATTATAATTTTCAAGAAATTATCAAATATGTAAGAATATTTTAGAAATTCACAAAACAATTTATGAGATAAAATATGAAATTATGTTATACCTTTATTATTTTTAACATATTACTTATACTTATAGAAACCATGACCATCATTTTTAAAAATCTAAAGTAATAGTCTCGTTCAATTAAGAAATTTATTTTGTATTTTTATTTGATTAAAAAATATTTTCATAGAATTTAATTTTTCATTGTATTTAATTTCACCTAATTATCATTTTATTTATAATAAATCAAATTAGTTCATAATTAATTTTAAAATTAATAACTTTAAATCCAACATAAATTTTTTTCTTAAAGACATGATTATCTCAAAAACTGTTTTAATCACTATGCATGTTTATTTTAAAATTAACATTTCTTAGTCCTAGTATTTTTAATAAATAAAAAAAATTTATATTAAAGATTATAATATTGAATTTTTTTGGAAAGGAAAATATTAATTGTGATCATCCTAATTGTAACATCCCCAAATGATACAGGGTTAAATGGCTAAATGATATAACTCATGTCAACAAGGTGCACCTTCCATTTTGGGAGCCTACCTGATTAGAACTCCACAGTTAAGTATTCTTGGCCTAGAGTAGTGATCAGGATGGGTGGCCTTCTGGGAAGTTTCCCAGGGTGTGTGTGAGTGAGGAAAAATCACACTGGAAATGATATGTGTTGGCCTATGAGGATTTTCATTAGTCAGATGACTCATTCAGGCATGTGGCTGGTCCCTAGGGTGGGGACCACATGTCTGCGGGGCAACTAGTGGTACCTGGTGATCTAGGACCTGACGACCATGTTAAGGCGGGGTGTATGTGTTGTCCCTGGGACCTGGATGTCACATTTGGTATCAGAGGTGGTACCCAGCCTTAAGTGTGGTGTACTGCCTGGGTTGAGATGTAGTGCCCACAACGAGGATGTTGTGCTCTAAAGGGGGGTGATTGTAACATCCCCAAATAATACAAGGTCAGATGGCTAAATGATATGACTCATGTCAACAAGGTGCACCTTCCTTTTCGGAAGCCTACCTGATTAGAACTCCACAGTTAAGCGTGCTTGGTCTAGAGTAGTGATCAGGATGGGTGACCTTCTGGGAAGTTTCTCAGGGTGTGTGTGAGTGAAGAAAAATCAAACTAGAAAGGACATGTGTTGGCCTATAGGGACTTTCATTAGTCAGATGACTCGTTCAGGCATGTGGGTGGGCCCTAGGGTGGGGACCACATATCTGCAGGGCAACTGGTGGTACATGGTGAGCTAGGACCTGACGGCCATGTTGGGTGTTTTTGTGTGAAAATCAATGTTCTTCTTTTCAAAATTTGTTTATTAACATTTCATTAAATAGTTATTAAGGATGAAAAATTATTTTAATTGAGTTGTGTAAAGATTCTCGGCGTGAATGTGATTATTATTATTGTTATTGTTATTGTTATTACTATTATTGTTATTATTATTACTATTATTTTTAGAGAATTTGTGGGCGGGTGCAATCAGTGTTTTAGTGTAGCGTCTCTATGCGTTCTGTCTTAAATGAGTATTCGGGTGGATTTTTTGTGTTTAAAGACGTGCGACATACGTTAATTTTTTTTAATAAATTCTTTAAATGGTTTTTTTGACCATGAAAGTTATTTCTTTGACCACTCATTGGTTTTAATTGTTTGTGTAAGAAATGCAGATTGAGTTTTGAAATATTTTAGTGAACGCGTTTTTTATGGATTTTGTGTGTGGAAATAGTGGTTTTGGCGTCTGTAGTGTCTTTTTTGGTTTGAGAATACGAATACGACATATGAAACGAACTCTGAACCACTTAAGCACAAAGCGGGAAGCCCGGGTAGCTAAGAGGGTGGACTAGACTAGTGGGCTAGTGTTCTGGAGGTGACTCGACCCAGTTTCACTGGCAGGACTGACGATTGAAACACTGACTAAACATATTCTTTTCAAAGGGTCTTGGTCTTATAAGACACGTTTTCTAAGGTTCGTGGCCTTCTAAGACACGTTCTCTGAGGGTCGTGGTCTTTTAAGCCACATTTTCTGAGGGTCGTGGCCTTCTAAGCCACATTTCACCGAGACATGAAGATCTAGGGACCCAAGCTAGATAACACCCATACGGCCTATCCCATATTAGTGAACATTGGTTACTTTACGCTCGTCGGTGTGACATATTGGTTATTTTAAAAATTAAGGGCGTGTGTGTTTTAAATTAAGTTGTTCCATTTGAAATTGTTTTCTTAAATTCCATTTTCTTGTAAACTATTCAAGCATTTATTTCTTTTCTTTAGTTAATATTGAAAATGTATTTGTCATTTAATAATTATGTGTGGAACCTTTTTATTGGGTGACTTCCTACTGGGCTCTTGGATCACACCCTACATACACTTATGGGTGTATGTAGACCTTATTTCTTGTGTATTCCAGGTTTTGAAATCGTGCTTAGCATTGGTGGTTCTGGATGCTATTGGTCTTCGCATGCAGGTTGGTGTTGGTAGCTTGGGGATGCAGCTTCCCATATCACTTGGAGGTTGGTGTTGGAGTTTAGTTCTCCATCCTTTTTATTTTCCACCTTGGGTTTTTAGTTGAATTGTAGACTTTAAACCTATTTATAGTTTAAAGGCGTGTTTGCTTGTCTGTTTCCAGTTTCAGT
The DNA here is from genome assembly GCA_963277665.1 of Viscum album. Classification (NCBI taxonomy): domain Eukaryota; kingdom Viridiplantae; phylum Streptophyta; class Magnoliopsida; order Santalales; family Viscaceae; genus Viscum; species Viscum album. The sequence continues at coordinate 1,809,472,467 of OY728129.1, read as the reverse complement.
TGTTTATATTGTGAGTTTTCTTTTTATCTTTTATTTCAGGTAAATCATTCCCATGTATTGTTTTGATACCTGGGAACTTGTGCCAGCCCGTGGAGATCAGGAACGCCCTTCGGGCCATGTTGCGGACCGGGTCGGGTGCTAGGTCGGATGGAGACTCGGCCTAGTTCGTGACAAAATGGTATCAGAGTAGGTTTCCTCTCTTGGGTTGTGTTCTTTTGGGATAGAGTCATGGTAGACTGGAGTTAAGGTTGTCTAAACTCGATGATCTAGCTACTAGTAAGGTGCCTGGCCAGCACACCTCATGGTGGGACTCGAGTTACCAAAATAAGTTGAGGTCTATCTTATTCTTTGGTCCTTGCGGTTAATCATGTCTAGGGGAAATGAAAAGGGAGTAGGGCCAGTGGTCCCAGTGGTCCCAGTGAGCTCGCAGGGCCTAGCAAGCCATGTGGAGATGGTGATGCTATCCTAGAATACCCTCTGTGGCAGTGGTGTGATTGGCGTATGGCTGATAACCATATGTCCCAGTCACCCACTATCACTAGTTCCCTCTTGCATCATTCCTCATCTCTTGGTTTTGGATTCATGGAAATCTGGTTTTTAAGTAAAACTGATTTGGTCTTGAAAAATGTTTTTAAATTAAGTTCTTTAAAAATAAAATGATGTGAAAAGTTTGAAAATTGTGGGTTGAATGTTTTGGTTTCAAAAAATGGAAAGGTTTGGTTTTGATCCACGGTGTTCTTGTGGTAAACCACATGCATGAGTGTATATGGAAAGAGAAATGGTTAATGGCATGAGTGGATGAGTGTCTGGATGGATGTGAGGTGGGTGTTAGTGTGGCACGGGAACATGCATGTGTGAGGCCAATGAGACACCATTGGTGTTTGCGCAACCAACTAGCTTTACTTATTTTCAAAAAAGTTTTGTTAAATGAGAATTTGGTGTGTTAATAATCGGTGTCTGTGTGGTGTGTCCTTGTGTTTTGGAAATGTCAGATGTGAGGAATTTTGAGCCGAGGATCCCTTCTGACTGATTTGTGTCCTGAGTTTGAATTCTTATTTGTAATTTGGTATGAAAGTGTGTAGTAAGTTAATTATTTTGAAAAGTACATCGGGGGGGCCCTTGCAGTGGTCTCCCCTACACGTTTGGTGTTCTCTTGTGGTATGTCTTGACCATTGGACCAGTTTGGTTGGGTCTATGGTTTACTTTCTTGACTGGTGTATCCCCCCCCATAAAGAGTTGACATGTGATTGAAGTGTGGCCACATGAAATTCGCCGTTGGCTGACCCTCTAGTTGATCAGAGGAATCTCTTCTTGGATTCTAGAATTAAACCCACCTCTCCTTTTTACAACTAAACAGATCCTCTCGTAGCGGGATGACATATACGATGGGAGTTGAACGGAGTTTTGGTCTTTTGAGTTTCTGAATCGTCGGGTATGAAGTTTGACACTATCATGTTTGAAGGTCCCCCTCGAAACGGTGAAAGGCATTCCAGCAGGGAAGGGTAAAGGCGGTTCAGAATTATCAGTGTTGACCAGTGTCTTGAAGGGCTTTGTAGTATTTTCATTGTCTGCAAGGGTCATGTTTGGTGACATCTTATAGTGTGAGTTCTCCTTGATAGTCAAGGGTGAAGTTTGACCTCATTAATTTAAGAGTTCTATTTTGAAACGGTGAAGGATATTCCAGTGGGGAAAGGTGGAATCAGCCTGAAGTGGTCGGTGTTGACCACTATTCTAAATGACCTTTGGTCCTTTATTGGTTTTGTTTAAGAAAGGGTCTACGTTAGTCCACTAGTGTGGTAGACCCAGTCACATGGGGATGCTACGGTCGATTGCAGGAATCACGTGTTGTTTAAGACTCAGTTTGAAGTCCCTCTCTGTATAATGTTCCTCTATACAGCAATGGTCATGTTCAGGTGACGATTTGTGGTGTCTTGTTCTCATTCAGTGTGACAAAGGGCGATGTGCATGCACCATTTCAACTCTTATGTTGGTGAATGTTCCGTGTATGATCAGTTGGATGTCGTAATTTTTTGTGTTTGCTGGTGTTGCCTCGTTTGTAGTGTGGTTGTGTGTGACACCAAAAGGAGAAGCTTCGTTGAGGTGTCTTCAATACCTAACTGTGAGGTAGGAGATGCTTCAAACATCAGGGCTCTAGATGTTGGCCTCAGAGTGAAGCTGGCGCGTGGTCAGGAACCCCGGGAGTGTATGGAACCCCAACATTATTTTTGTCATTGGTGTTGAAAGTAGAGTCAGTTTAAATTGTTTCTATGGTTGTTCCACTCTGAACAAACTGTCTGGTTGCATAAGGTTTTCGTGACCAAGTGGAGGTGTGTTTGTCTCATTGTCTTAAAGTCTTGGGGGTTGCGTCCCACTGGATATAATCTCTTTAGTGGTACTTATGGGAGTCTGTTGGGTAAATATATCACAAATTTGAATAATTCTCATCCAAGAATGTGGAAATGATGGTTTGTCTTGGGTCATGCTTTCGACACCCCGGTAGTCAGGCCCATCCCTTCCCGCCCCATGGGGTGGGGTGCTTGGTCACCATCGGGAAATTTTCAAAGTTATGTATCCTCTGTTAGTTCTAATGGTGGCGACACCCATGATGGGTCTCGCACAAATTTCTCTGGAATAAATCGGTGTTGGACTTTCCTTAATGGATGGGAGTCCGCCCGGACCTCCCCATGTTGATTTTCTAGTCTCGTCTTGGGTGTTGGTAGATTCTTAATGGTGGGGAGCCCCTCAGACTTCCCCGTGTTGACCTTTCAGTTTTGTTTCTAAAGATGGCTTGCTGATAAGTGATAAGAATGTTCCTTAGACGTGGTTTGATCTTGTTGGTTCATTCTATCCAAATGGTGTGATTTTCATTTAATAGTTCTTGAGTTGTTTTGTCTTGTGAGGTTGGTTTCTGTGAGTTTGAGAGTTGATTTCCTGGATCAGTCAACTAGAGGCGTTCTAGATCTTTGGGGAGGGAAACACATATCATAAAGTCCTTTTACGTGTTTCTTGAGGTTTTCATTTTCGTCACTTTCTCTGAACACGATGTTTTTTCCTCTTTTTTCTTGTTGATTTTGGGGATCCTCTTTGAACCTTAGTGAGGTATCAGTTTCTTCTTTGGGGTTCGGCCTTAGTTGTGGCTTTCTAGGGACAGAAAGCTTTATGGTGGGGAGAATTTTCACACCCGGACTTTTCACTATGTCATGTTTTGAATTTTTATTTTCATATTTTAATTTTATCTTCTTCTGATTATTATTATTCTTTTAATATGAAATATGGGCCGAGCCCCGACTGGGGTTTTGCTATGATAAATAAGTCTTTTGGCCTCGACAACGTTTCAGCGTGCCGCTGTCGAAGACGTGCGGCCTCACCTAGGTCACTGCGCAGCCTCGCTCGATTCCCCACTTGTCTGTCCGATGTGAAAATAATTAAATAAAATGAATTAATAATAAATAAATAAAATTAAATGAGTGGTAAAATAAAAATAAAATAAAAATAATAAAAATGTGATAAAATGTAATGAATTTTTGTTTTAATGATAATAATAAGTATATTACTATTATTTGACGATATTATTATCATTATTATTGTTAGTTCAAAGGATAATAATTTATTTAAGTTATTATTATCATTCCAATTATTATTATTATTATTATTATTATTATGTTAATTATATTATTATTATTATTTTGGTTTTCTTTTTATTTATTTATTTATTTATTATTTATTTATCTTTTTTTCTCCTCCTTGTTGCATTGAGACCTAGCTACCCCTACCCTTGTTTTTTTTCTTTTTCGTCGAAGCCCCCCCCCCTTCCATGGTTCTGCTCGTGCTGCCCCCTCCTTGGACGACACCTCCTCCAGCGCCGCACAACCCTCCGGCTACCTTGATTCATCATCCTGGCTCCCCTCGTACCGCCTCGCCCCACCCCCATGAGCCCTCCTCGGCTCGAGTCGCTGCATGGACCCCCCACCTGGCCCCTGACCGACCCTCCTCAACCCGCCAGCCTCCTTTCCCCAGCAACCAGACCCCCCTTGGCCAAGCCTTTTCCATGCCGTTACACCCTCTCTCTATGGTATACCCTTTTCTCCTCTTTATTAGGGTTTTTGCCCTTGTTCTTGGGGTTTATTTTTCCAGTTGGTTGGGTATTAGATTTAGGATAGAATCATGTTGTTTTTTGTCTTTGTTTTGGATGAAACTTGACTCCTTAGGGTTTTCTTGGGGTGTGTTTTCCAAGAAATTGGAATTCGAACCAAAACTTGGGGTTTTCTTCATGAAAGGTAAGTCATTCCGTGCCCTAATACCATTAGATGAATTTAATATGCTTATTTGAATTTATTATTGTGTTCCTGACTTGATTATACTGTGCGAATTTTCTTTTTTATTTTTGGAATGGTTGGTGTGTTTTGGTTATATTTTTATGCATTTGTCGATATATTGTTTCTAAGGTTCATTTCGGATTTTTTGTGGTGCGTTTGATGGGAAATTGGAGTTTCAAGTTGAGTGTTGGAGATTTCGACACCTGAGGTAGGTGGTTCTGCTTATAATTATTCTTTGATGAATTAACTTGCATGTTTAATTAGCTTAGTGTATTATTTAATTGCTTTGCTTTGTGTAAAATTGTTTTTCTTATTGAGATCTCATATGTGTTGATTTACTAGTAATGTGTTTATGCGATATGAGTGTGATTTTATGTGAAAACTCATGTTGAGTTAGTTATTTGTGTTTTATAAATTGTTCACCTGGATTATTAAATCTTACAATGGATGCAGATTATATTTTAGTATGGTGTTAGTGTACTTTTGATTCTAAAAAGAGGGTTGGGTGTTTTTGTGTGCAAATCAATGTTTTTCCTTTCAAAATTTTTTTATTAACGTTTTATTAAATAGTTATTAAGGATGGAAATTTGTTTTAATTGAGTTGTGTAAAGATTCTTGGCATGCATATGATTATTATTTTTATTTTTATTGTTATTATTATTACTATTATTGTTATTATTATTACTATTATTTTTAGAGAATTTGTGGGCAGGTGCAATTGGTGTTTTGGTGTAGCGTCTTTATGCATTCTGTCTTAAATGAGTATTCGGGTGGATTTTTGGTGTTTAAAGACATGCGGCGTATGTTAAAATTGTTTAATAAATTCTTTAAATGGTTTTTTTGACCATGAAAGTTATTTCTTTGACCATGCATTGGTTTTAATTGGTTGTGTAAGAAATGCAGATAAAGTTTTGAAATATTTTAATGGGCGTGTTTTTTATGGATTTTGTGTGTGTAAATAGTGGTTTTGGTTTGTGTAGTGTCTTGTTTGGTTTGATTATACGAATAAGAAATATGACATGAACTCTGAACCACTTGAGCACAAAGAGGAAGACCGGGTAGCTAGGAGGGTGGACTTGACTAGTGGTCTAGTGTTCCGGAGGTGACTCGACCCGGTTTCACTGGCAGGACTGATGATTGAAACACTAACTAAACATATTCTTATATGAGGGTTGTGGTCTTCTAAGACACGTTTTCTGAGGGTTGTGGCCTTCTGAGCCATGTTTTTTGAGGGTCATGGTCTTCTAAGCCACGTTTTCTGAGGGTCGTGGCCTTCTAAGCCACGTTTCACTAAGACACGAAGATCTGGGGAACCAAGCTAGATAACACTCATGCGGCCTCTCCCATATTTGTGCACATTGGTTACTTTATTCTCTTCATTATGACATATTTGTTATTTTTAAAATTAAGGGTGTGTGTGTTTTAATTTATGTTGTTCCATTTGAAATTTTCTTCTTAAATTCCGTTTTATTTTAAACTGTTCAAGCATTTATTTATTTTCTTTAGTTAATATTGAAAATGTATTTTTCATTTAATAATTATGCATGGAATATTTTTATTGGGTGACGTCCTACTGGGCTCTTGTCTCACACCCTACATACACCTATGGGTGTTTGTATACCTTGTTTCTTGTGTATTCCAGGTTGTGACATCATGCTTAGCATTGGTGGTTCTGGATGCTATTGGTCTTCGCGTGCAGGTTGGTGTTGGTAGCTTGGGGATGTGGCTTCCCATATCACTTGGAGGTTGGTGTTGGAGTTTATTTCTATATCCTTGTTATTTTCCACCTTGGGTTTTTTGTTGAATTGTAGAGTTTAACCATATTTATAGTTTAAAGGCATGTTTTGTTGTCTGTTTCCAGTTTCAGTTGTTTATATTGTGAGTTGACTTTTTATCTTTTATTTCGGGTAAATCATTCCCATGTAGTGTTTTGATACCCGAGCACTTGTACCAACCCATGGGGATTCAGAACACCCTTTGGGCCATGTCGTGGAGCGGGTCAGGCACCTGGTCGGATGGCGACCCGGCCTGGTTCGTGACACTAATTAATTATCATGGGTAAAAGAAATGTTTCCTAGGTAAAAGTAAACACGGGTAATGAGAAATTGAAAGTCAAAACCCATAAATTTTACAAACATGCTCCCAAAATTAGTTTATATGATGGATTTTCTCCATATCATGGCCCATAGTCAATAATTTCTACATATGAGTGCATTTGGTCCTAGAATAGTGTAAGGACATAATTTAATAAGTTAATGTTTTTCCAAAACTATTGTTTCCTTCCTATATAAATGGGAGAACTCCAACCCTTTCAAGGAACACACTTTCGATTGATATCATAACCAAATATATCTCAATTTACACCTGATATAATAATATCCTCAAAAATATATCATTGGTCCTCTTAAGTCATCTTAAGCATTTTATTTTCAAGGATAATTACCTAAAATATCGATGTCCCTAACATGAGTGTTTCTTCTTCTTAGTATATATTTAATTTTTTCCTTCCTATTCACTAACCCCGTTAATATAATTGATTCATTACAGTTTTTAAACTGATATTTCATTATATTTATTTTAAAAAATTATTAATATGCATCATTCACTAAGAAAAACATAATAATCAATTTTTGGTATATTCGGACTGATGCCTCCATGAAGTGATGAAATTTATCTCATCATATGAATTCATGGACGGTAATAAGGATTAATATAAATAAAAAATATTTGTTTCTACGTATCAATTATATTTATTATGTGATTAATAATTTTTTTCAACCTCCCTCCCATTTTATAGAAAATGAATGTGTTGTTTGTGTGTACTTGTGGTCTACCACCTTAATATCAATGAATCAATTCACTTTCTATTATTTTATAATATGGGTGACTTAAAATTTAATTTTTTGAATAAAAATTATATTAATAACTCTATTTATATTATATATTTTGTGAATTTATTTTTATTACAAACCTAACCATGGTCATGATGTCAATAGAATCATGTAATATCAATAAAAGCACATCAGGTAACCAATAAGAGACAAAAATATATAATAATTTAACAATTAAGGATGATAAATTGACCCTAGAAAAATAATTTAATATTTATAAGGTTATTATTAAGGTCTTTAATTACTAAAATTTCTAAATCCTGGATGTTATGTACATGTACATAATTCTAACGTAAGAAAAGTTAAGGCATATTCCGCACTCACCTCACAACATTCTGGTTACGCATTGTCTTTCATTATTTCTCAATAATAATAAAATATCCTTATGAATATTTTATTTTTTTTATATATGTTACTAAAATATATACCTTTTTTATTTTACCTTATATTTTTTTGGGTTATATATGTTTTATATTTACTTTAGAATACCCACTTTTATGGAAACCCGATTTAAGGCAATTATCAAAAAAAATATTTCACATCAACCATAAAACCCTTAAAAAATTTAAACATTGAATATATTTTAAAATTAAACATTAATTTATGTTGAACACAACATTTTCAATAGTAAATTTTATATAAAATTGTGATAAAAGTTCTCTAAAACTTCACATGACTATTTTGAGAAGCAACAGCAAATTGGTTCATTTTTTTCAAACCATCTCATGGTGTTTTCTACCATGACACTCCATGATCAATACATATGTTCCTTTAAAATATTATTGTACACAATAAATTTAATTCCATAATTACTTGTTAATCCTTATGTTATAGATTTCATATATTCCTTGAAAAATAATCTTGAAACCCAATACATTCTTATGGGATTTTACCATTTATACAACTTTTGTATGGTTTATCTTCAACATGTGAAAAAAAAATATGTATGATTGATAGCATGTGGTGATAATGAAAAAAAATACATAGCCCTCTAATGAATTGCACAATGTTTCAATCTCATGATATATCATGTTTTGTGGGTTGTGAGCCTATCCAACTATGGGACTGATCAGTTAGCCTGGCCAACAGTCTTATGTAAACGAGGAAGGTACCCATAAATTTTGATTATGATGTCATGATTTTTTCAGATTACTATAATTCCATTGTCTTATAATATGATTATTTTTAATTCGTGAACTTTTTATTTCATTTCAAATTCCAATATTCTATTCTTATGTTTATTCTATTTATGATTTCATGTTAATCATCCCATGTAATTATCATTTTACATGTTTACTCGCTTAATATTCTTTCTAGATCACATTTTGGCTTATTTATTTTCTCAGGTTATCCTATGTAGTAGTAATAAGGCCTCTGGGATTTTGGATAATTGTAAAGAGATTAAATAAAGACAATGATTTTTTATTTTAAAAATCATTAATGTTCTAAATCCCCCAATAAAACTAGACCCTAGATCCCAGTATTGTATTTTTTTCAAATTTATTTTGAAAAGTACGAATTAATATGTTTTAATGTCTTGGTTAACTTTATATCCCTTCTATAGATATAGTTTATTGGTTCATCATATCCTAGAATCATTTCAAACATATTTAATCATTACTGGTAGACATTAAATCTTTCTTCATTCATATGTCCACAAATCTCAACATGATGAAGGCTTGGCAAAGAGAGTATAAATGCTATGAATGATAGAAATTCATTTTAATTTGATGTTACTTCAATGTGAAATAGGGTAAAAATTTTCCAATGGAAATGCTTTAAATTTTTATTCCTTGTATCACATACCAATTCATATACCAATAGTCCTCAAAACAGTATGTGATGTATTCATGTGATTTATATAAATAAATGAATCTTCCTTTCGAATTAAATTTACCAAGAATTCTCATATTTGTGTTGAACTAGACCTAACATCCATCCATTCTCAAAAAATACTTATTCATGTAAGTAAGGACATTACCTTATGGAAAAGAAAAATATTTTATTATCCTCAAGAATTATTTTTCATTATATAAAATTAAATGTCACCAAACTCAATATGTACGATACATGGTTTCATCCATCCACTAATAGATTTAATCCTGACTCCTTCTGTGAGGCCCCCAAGTGGACACTATATTTTTAATTTCCCCATATGTGCATTCACATAGATATGTTTAACAACATATATTGAAATCCAAGTGGTTTGGTTTCTAGGATGTGTGTTCTAATAATTATTATATCTCATCTATAGTCTCTATGTTCTAGTTATAACACCTAAATCATAGATGATTCTCCCTTATGGACTCCCTTAATCTAGTAATTCTTCACAATCTAGATTTAGTTCCCATTTTTTGGTAACTGTATGACTCTATAAAATAGAATAATCTTAAACATACTCATGAAAATTTGTATGGTCTATTTGGTGTTCACATCATAGACTCAATTTCTCAATATCTACAATTTCTTATTTCTCCCTTCCTTGGATATCTTGTTTCATGTGATCCTACAATCCTGGATAATCCGATACAACTTACTTTTGAACTCCCTCCTCCCCCTCCCATCATATAGAAAGGTAGAATGGAAAATTAACCTAATAAGGATCATCTTATTTATACTCAAGACGATTATGCTACATCTAAAAACAACATTAATGTTATTTGAGATTTAGAATAATATGTGGTCATTTTCATTTCCTCTCAATGAATCCACAATTAGAAAACAACCTTTTCTCCTCCAAGTAGTGTGATGACTACTTTAATGTATAAGAACGTGTATAGTTCAATAGAAGAATAGATTAAGGATATTTACATCCATTAGGAATACTTTAACCATTCTAAAGAATCTATTACCTATATTTAAATAGCAGAGGCATGTGAGACCCAAAAAAAGTTAATAAACCCTTAAAGTGCATAAAACAAATCATGCTTCCATGTTAGCAACATTGGAACCCAAACTCAAGGTTACATCCATAAATGAAATTTCCAATAATCTATATATATTTAATTATATACATGTGATCCCGATAAAATCTCATATTGATATTTTTAAGATTAACCAACCACAAGTGGATTTTATTAATGTTTTCACTCAAAACACACCATCAAGGGTAGAGAAAATAAAACTTCATTCATTATGGCTATTTTCTATGATAAATTCATGGATTCATAATTATGGATCCATGTATTGGTTCAAATGTGTGGAATTCAATTCCATCCTAAAATGATTCAAGATGAAGGGAGGTGGAATTTACCCCAAAAGTTATCTAAAATAATTTTGTTGTTTTCTTGTGAAACAAAATCTATTTGAATTTGGGTAATAGGGGAATATAGTACATGGTACAATAATAAATATATCAATAGCATGACATGGATATGATTGGGAATCTATAATGGTATCATTATTTCCATATCTAGCTTTTCATACTCTACATTAAGACAAATATCAAGATCTACGTCTCATCATTTCCATATACTCCACCAGATATATAGCTCAAGTGACACAGATAGATGTTTTTTTATCTTAGTAATGTATAGATCCTGATTGTTATGATGACCTGGTTATTGAATCCTAGTTGTCACCTAATCTTGGATATTCCTAGGGGTAAGGGGTTGAATTGAATGTTCAAACTCTTAAAAGGAAATATTTCTATGAAAATTAATATCCAAACAGACACTAATATCATCTTGGATGACCCTTAATTTGACATCAAATAACTTTATATCACTCTATAAGATCACTGTGATGATGAGGCCATTAATATTTTCTCTCATAAAAATCACACAATGTAGGAGGGATTACATTTCATTAAAAAGGATAACAATGTGAACTTTAGAATCAATTGGTTAATGGATGTAAACAACAACATGTCCTACTTTCATTCATAAATTAGAAAAACCCAAAATGCAACATGAATATGGATTGAAAACTACTAATATTGATCTTATAGATCAAATTATAATGTCCCACTTCTCTAATTAACATTACAAAATTGACCTGTAAACCAATGTACGAACCAAAGGAGTAATAGCGAATGAAAATCATTTTAGCTAAAATTGACTATAATTTAATGAGAAGATAAATGATACACTGAAATGTACTATTGATAAATATGGGATAATATATTTTTTCAATCGACTCGATCCATATTATTCTTTTGTCCTTGATGGATTCTTTTCACCCTTCTATATGGATACATGGGAAGTCCATATGAAGGAAGATATTGATGTAGTTCAAGACCACATGAAAGGAGGAACCCTTCCCATAGTCGCAACGCCCACCATTATGTTTCCCATTCCAATGGTGAGTCATCCAAATGGAAATGTTAAATTTCTTCACCTAAAATTATTCTCTTTCTTAGACATGTTAGATGACACTATTTTTAAAAGGGGGATTTATGTTCACATTCCAGATCTAACATTAAACGACCATCATGGTATTACCAAAGAAATAAATATCCTCAAGATACTAGTCAGTATTAGGATATGATATTTGACATTAATATGAGATGGTTAGATACAAAATTATGATATATATTTATATAAAAATTAATATGATAGAATGAAATGAAGCATCATTCTAAATGTTTAGAGAAGTTTTTTCTTCTTCGACTATGGATGTGATCTCTTCTTCCTCTATTTTTTTATGTTTCACAATATCACTAATGGGTTGAAAGATTTGATTCCTCAAGATATTTAACGTTCATAATAAATGGTATCCACTTTCAAGTCATAATTTTATTATTACAAAGGATTTTATAAGAAAAAATCATAATAAGATAATTAAATAAGGGTTGGTCTATCTATTCATAGGTCAGTTTGGTTTTCCTGGCATCTCACATTTTTTCACTGAGGATACTCACTTTTTATAAATAATGTTGTGTGCATAACTTAAATATAATGTTGATCATTAATGGATACATAATAAATAAATATCACTAAACTAAGTGTTTATATTATATATATATATATGTGTATAGGAGGGAAATACTCATTGATAGGAGTCATTGAATGTTAAGAAGAGACATTCCAATGAAGATCTAGTAGCTCCATTATTTAATTAGGGGAATCATATCTAATAATATTATTTATTTGTAAATGGAATTATGAGTATAATTCTAAATTTGAATATGAATTTCCAATATTTTAGAGGATGGATTACCTTTCTGAGTATCTTTCTTTATTTTATCCCCATTATTTTCCATTATGTATAGAAAATTAATAAGTCATCCATGATAAAAATTTATTTAATTTCCATAAATTTAATTTTGGTCTCCAAATAAGAATACCAGTACTACTAGGCTATAATATCTAGACATTATGAACCACTCCATGAATGAGGTGTTGAACTCAAAATCTTTAAGTGAAACTTAATAATTTTTAAAGAAAAGTATGTTTGGGATGTGATATCATGTAGTCATCACTGGTCCACTTTCATAAGAAAAAATTGTGGAAACATCACTTATAGCTAGTGTAATGGTTCCCATTTATGGTGTAATCATCCTAGAAAAATCTATCACATTCTTGAAAATTCTTGGTGTATTATTGTTGTTGGAGAGATCATATATTGGAGGTGAAATAGAGTGGGTACAAAACTCTTCTTCCAAGGTTGTCTAAACCTTGATATGAATATTATAAATGTGAAAAATCAATAATAGTTTAATGATAAAATTATCAATGATAATCAATAGGACATATATAACAATATTCACATGATCGAGGAACCAGATCAATGTTTCTTTACTGCATACCCCTTATATGTTTTCACCTACTTGATATATCGTAAAGTGAATCAATAAATACATAATTCTAATTTATTTTGTAGAAATATATGATGGATGTTATGATATATAAAATAAATATCATTTTTAGAAGATACATAATCATCCAAAATATATGAATGACAATAACTAAAGATATGTATTAAAAATTTCATCAATGTGTAGGTGTTGTGAGAACTCAATCATTGAATTGGCATAACATATTTTCATTGAAGGTGACTAAGAACGGCTCACAGGGTCCTCTCTCATGGATCTCTTACAAACTGAAGATATTTATAATTCATTTGATGAATTCCACTATACATTTATCTCTTCTTATCCTATTATTAATTATATACAACAATGAAAATATTCTTATTTATTGTTGGGTGTTGTGTGATGTTAGAATCCAGTAATGTTGTGCTCAAAAAAGGGATGAATATTTTTTCTGATTTCATTAATAGTCATTTGTATCAACTTATATCCTATCTTGTCTCATATGGTATGGAATAGTCTATAACTGAGTTCTTACAGGTCTAAGCTCTGATCATTTCATCAGTTGTTACAAGTGTTCTTAGGGGGTGGATAGGTACATCTGTAAACTAAAAACACTGAGGTTCTTTCTCAATGTAAATATTGATTGCGCTTTCATCAAGGGTGTCATTCATTACACTTTTATTTTTTGACCAATTGGTTTCAGTTATACTCCCCTTTATATCCTTATTTGGGGAAGGAAACTCTATTAAAAAGAAATACCATCCTCAGTTGTTGTGGCATCGGTTCTTCTTGACTCGTCCGTGGTTGGCCTCGCCTCCCTTTGGCGATGCGGTGCTGTTCCGTGGGCAGTCCCTGCTCCTGCAACTTGATAGGTGTTGCTTCTTCTATGGTGTGTGTCGGGTGGTCCTTCAAGGTCTATTCGAGCATCTTGCATGGCGGCGATGAGATCTGTTCTGCATCGACGATGGAATCTGGGTGATGTTTTCTGATTCCATCCTTTGCGGTCATTTTTTCTTGGGTTGCGTTCATGCTGGTTTTGCAGTGTTCGTGAGTTGGGTTGTTGATTCTATTACTGGTTGAATCGAGTTCGCGATACATTCGATTTTATGCATTGAGTGTGAGTCAGTGCTTGATCTGATATGTTCGATGATGCTGGATTTCTCCTCGTTTAGTTGTTCTGGTTAATTTTGTTCGATTTTTATATTTGGGATGTTGCCCTTCTTTCTCGACGGTGATGAATGTCGAAGGAAGGTGACGACAAAGGGTTTGACGGAAAGGGCACGACTCAAGCTTCGTCAGAGGAATGGGATGAACTATATTATGTCTTGAGGTTTGTAATATTTGTGGTTTGAAATGGTGATGTTATGATGCGGCGGAAAGGTCCGGTAGTTTCTCACCGGCGGTTTTTCGCCGACGATTCAGAGGATGCTGATGATGCAGTGATGTCAGGGGCGCGGCTCGAGGTGGATCGTCGTTCGAGATACCTCGGTCTTTGTGACTATGATGATGGTTTCTGATATTTTGAATTTTTAATCCAGATGTTTTGTTGGTTCAGGGTCTGTATGGTTACTAGTAACCCATAAACCAGTTTTTTAGAAAATGAAAAAAATGGATTGTAGGCAAGGATGGTTGGGTGTAAGGGATTTCATTTTATTTCAATTTTATTTCTCTACTATTCAACTGTATTAGTATTGTTTTGTTGGGTTCCCGTGGACTTAATCATTTTTCTCTCCCTAAAATTCCCAAACGTTTCACTCATATCGTTACTTGAATATAAAATTGTAATTATCAATCATTAATTATTACTTATTTCAATAACTACAACATATGTATAAGTGATATTACAAAAAATATATATTAGCGTCTAATAATTATAATGGATATACCACCATGTGATATTTATGGTGGACCCATGATTTTTTTTGGACACCTCTTATTTCATATAGACAACACAATATCAATTTCTATGTTATGGGGAATAGTTCAAGTAATTTTCAAGAATCCCAATGATGATTCATACAGATCATTGAAAGAACTATCAAGAACACCAAATTGAAAACATATGAGTAATTCATACATGAGGAAATACTTTTACATTTCCATCATATAGTGATTCACACAAATACACCTCTTTCTATAACATCACTATCCAAAATATCCTTCCTATGTTGTAATTATACTTTAATAATCACCCATGATGACTCAAAACATAGTTTCTAGAATCCCTTTTTTTAATATAATGTTAAGGTACCATAATAGCATCTTCGAAGATACAAACAGTAAATACAGTTATTGCATTAACTAATGTTTCTCGTGGACCATAAATTGAAAAGAGCTTTAATATAAAAATATGTCATATTTTAAAATAATTGACCCTAATATAATTTTTTAGGAATCACTCGCATGGATAAAAAAATTATCTTCTATAGGATAGTGTGAGTATATGTGTTGTGAAAAAAATCACTTTTGGATATATGATGTTTTAGTCACACTTTTTTATCAAGATATTCCTAACCCCCTTTTATGTTATCATTCATTGTGGATTTGAAAATCATGTGAAATATCATATATATTATTAGTGTTGTCAAGTTAATCCAAGAAACCCATAAAATCTCTATTATAATAGTAGCTATAGGAAACCCTTAAATCACCACAATCATTGAATGATAAATATACCCTAACTTCTGAAAACATAACACAATAATGATACTATATGTTGTTAAATTTTATTCTAACACTATTTTTCATAAATTTTATCCTCTATTAAGTTTTCTGACAGAATCATTAAATTATCTTCATGTTCATTATTTATTTTGTAATATATAACAACATAATATTTAAAGACTATCATATATTTATAAATACAATCTAGAAAAGTTAATTATATCCATTAGTAAAATATGGTTATTGTAATGTTCAAAAGGAATCTCAATGAATACATAGTGAAAATATTTTGTAAGGAAAGTTGTCAGAGGTTTATCTTAACAAGTTTTACATTGATTAATATAATCATATCAAGGATAAACCATTAAGACATATTGATCCTCATGTGGATGATCTATAAATTCCTAAACACAAGGTAATTGTTACTTACTCGTGATAATGATATAAAAAACATCATTCCTATCCGTTCATAAATTTAGTAATCCATTGGTTTTCATAAAATCATGGACTAGTGAACACTATTATAGAACAAATTGGCATATAAAAACTATTTATAAATTTTCTTATATTTTATTATTTAATTTTTAAAATTCAATCGTGGTTGTTCAATGTGTAAAATTTTATATAGTCTTGGCTCTGGGTATGAATTCAATTGAAAACTCAAATATATAACTTGTTGGGAGACTTAGAAACACTCACACCATAGGATTTCACTATAAATTGTTTACTTTAAATGAACCCTATATTCAATATATTTTTTACAACACAACACTAAAAAAATAGTATGGGTATAAATTGTACTACTTAAAAAATTTTCCATGAAAGATAGACATTAATACAAAATGGGAATTTATTATGATGTATTTTTAAGAAAATTACAATATGGATAAAACAAAGAGAAAATAAAAATACCATGAATCTGAAATCATTATTTTCATAGTTTTCCATAAATATAATTACCTCAATTTAATATAAATATATAAGGAAGACAACAAGATGTATAACTAAAACTTTGAGATTGATGCCAATAAATTGGATGAATTTAAAGATATATATGAAAATGAAATTTTACCATTATATATGTCTTGATTTTATATTTGGTTATTCAAAAAATGATTATTGTATATATAGTCATTTAGTATATATAGTGGAAATGTTGTTCCATTTAAAATAATCAAATAATAAAAATATTTTTAATAAATTAAAAAGATAATATCTAGAAAACTTATTTAGTTAAAAAATATATTTTTTGAAGTTCAAATATTTTTACTATTATAATTGTTAAATAATACAATGATGTCTATTTAAAATTCAATATGTAATTTTAATACCAACGTATTGATTATATGAAAAGGTTAATTGATGGATATTTATTTTTTATAGGATGTAGTTGCAATTAATTAATATAAAAAATTATATTCATAGAATAAATTTTCTTACGCATAGTGTTTTTTATGAATATAAATTAAATTGATCACATTTAACTAATGAATCGAATGTAATGTTTGAATATGTAACAAATATATTAACACAAATTAAAATATTAATATATTTTAATAACATATAATGTTTTAAATAAATCTTTTTTATAAGATATATCTTTACAATATGATATATTTTCATTTAAAAGTTAAATTTATCTTATTTTGAAACTTAATTGTATTAAATAGAGTCCAAATTTAGAATATTTCCATTTAAATCAGTTATTTATGGTCAATTTTTATTTTTAATAAAATAATTGATTGCCTGGGTATATAATTAATCAATGATACAGAGGTAAAATAGTGAGAAAATAGTTAAATTAATGTTTTTTGGATATTTAATAATTAAAATTTATTTATTCTTTCTATAAGTTCCATGTTAGATTTTAGTGTCAAACTTTAATATCTCACTCACATTTGGTAAAATAATATACCTAACTACCATATTTTTCTTTCATTACCCATTCCATTCATTATGTTTACAAGGAAATGAATCTCATTTTTAGGAATAGATAGAGATTTACTCTACCATATATAAACATCTCCATTCTTACAAAAAAAACTCTTGAATCTTTTAGATTTAACTATATATAAATCCCTTATAATATAATTTTTATCCTATAGTTTCATGAAGGAATATTAACTCATCATTTCGAGTGAACTCGTCTCGAGATATAGAAAATTCATGAAGTATGTATTTATGTTATTTTTTAACTTATTCAATTAAAATGATTTCTACACTATTTAGAAATATCATTAACCAATATAATAATGTTATATGAAATTTATTATAAATTTGATATAATGACATAATGATTATATAACTCAAAATTCTTACTCAATCACCAGTATAGTATTCTCTTATTTGTGTGACATCAACCATCCATATAGACAATTCTATAAAATCATCATAAAATTTCAACATGAAAGAAGTATAAAGACATTAATACTGTTAAAATATGATCTTGAATAGTAAGTTATGTTATTAAAATGTCACTTAATGTGTCAAAAAAATTATGATCAATATAATGTATCTCATTTATTTCAGTAAATTACACAAATAATGTTTATCTTGGATTCCAATGTCATCAACCAGACACATTACTTCATTACGAGACTATATAAAAAATTTTAAACACATTTATTCAACTTCCATGAAAAGTTTTTGAATAATGAACTTGGAATCAATGAAAAAAAGTTTTCAGATCATAGTTACAGAACATGCATGAAACAATTAATATAACTAACATCAAATGATGAAAATAAAAAAACTAACAAATACGTGTGTAATAAATGAATCTAATTAAATAATATGATTGAAAAAAATCATGAATAAGGTTATAAAATAAGTGAATATGGTATTTGTGTTTATTTAATGTATGTTAAGGTGTTTTTTTGGAACACAATAGTAAAGGTAAGGGTTATCTTTCCAATCTCATCTTGAATTTAAGGTTTTTATAAATAAAATATAATTTAGAGAAATTGTATGATATTTTCCACTAAAAAATAATCTATTATATTCCATCATTATTATTTATTGTTTTTAAAATTCCAATTAAATTTCACTTCTAATTGGTCTATAGTGTACCGGAAGTGATGCTTGTAAAACAAACAGACAACATCACTTATTTTAATTCTATAGCAATTTTTCTCTATGTAAATTTTATTTGGATTGTTTTATTGATGTAATTATATCAATATTTATGATTTATTAATTTATATTCCATGGACATGAAATTAATTAAAAAATAAATTTTCTTTTAATGTTTTTTATCTTTATTTTTTATCAATTTTGATATTCTTTATAATTTCCAAATTAAATATTCTTTTTAAAAAAATTCCATAAAACATATTTTACCACAATATTTAACTGAATTAATTTTGAATATTACCATGATTGTTATAATTATTTTCTAAGAAAATATCTATATTTTTGGTCATATAAAATATTTTATTTTAAAGTAAATTTTATAAAAAATAGTAACGGTTATTTCATATTCTTTCATAAAGTTAAATTAATTTTCTTATAAAAGATATTTTCATCTATATTTGATTCAATAAACATTTCTTATACATTATTAGGAGTATTATATAGTTTTATCACCCCCCTTAATTCTGTGAATGGATTTTGATATTATCTTATGTATGATTTATTGGAAGTCATTTCATTCTAGAGTTTTAATGAATTTTTAATTGAAATAAGAATGTTTTAATTTTCAGGAGGCACATTTATAAATTGTTTTTCATTATATTAAAATTGGGATGATAATTATACATCTCTATTATTCATTGGTTAAATAATTACATAATTATATTTTTAGGAATGGGGAGTGAATCCAATACCCTATGAAATTTTTTCCTCAATTTTACTTGTAGAATTTAAATTATACAATCGTCGGATGTAGTAAAAAATTATCTCTCACGGGCTAAAATGTCATTGATTTTAGAGAAAACACAATCAAAGAGAGAACTCATTCTACTATATGATAATTGCTTTAGGAGTGAGACTCAAGAAATTGAATAATTTCATATACTTATGTATAATCCATATTTTTATGCAATTTTATTTTTTCATTACTCATGAATAATGAATAATATTTCCACAATCTTATTTATCTGGTATAATATTACACCATGATTTTTATATAATGACCATAGATTTATGATTTATGTATTATTGTGTATTATATTCTTATGAAAATAACTATATACCATGGGTTGACCTATAATGGATTGTGGAGAAAAATAAATCCACTATAGGACTCAATATATTATATTATTATAGTCTTAGGAGTAAAAATCAACAAATTGAATATATTTTCAAATATATGTTAATCATTGCATGAATATATAATAAGATAATTATAAGGGATATATTTTCAAATATATTTTAATCATTGCATAAATATATAATAATAAGATTATTTGGGAAATAATTTATGATTACCCTATAAAAAATTAATATAGGATCCATGTATAGATATCCTATATTTTCCTAATATTAAATAAAGTTTCTCAAAAATTTGAGTAATTTTTTTTGTAAATTATATCATCTTGAAAATATGAATCAAAGAATAATAATGTACATGGTATTATATTATTATAATACTTAGTGTTTTCATAGATATCTCAATATCCAATCATTGAGGTTGAAAATGAATTATCATTGAGAATTTTAAAGAGATAATTGGATGAATAGAACAAAAATAAAATAATACATTTTTAATTCATTAATGGATAATATTTTTACATTTTAATAGATCATTTTATTTATTCTTTAAAAAATGGTTTAGTAAAACTAAAACCTCTAGTGTTTGTAATGAAAAAAACATCATAAAGAATCAAAAAACCATATGTATATTAAAATTAATCTGTTATTTGAAAAAATATGGAACCTTTATGCCACCTTATTACACTTCATGTTTAATATATAACTTTATCCTATTATATTATCATTGTTATTTGAATATTCATATTAAAATAATCCCTATAATTATAAAAACTCTTATTCAACACCAAATTATATGACTAGACCATGTCCTATGTAAATATTACAATGGTATTATAAGGACTCAGCCTTAAACATTACATAGTCTAGTAAATTCCTTTAGAATTCACTTTTTACATTCCCAAATATCATTTTAATTTACATTTTTACAAAGTTATGATATAATTCATACATTTCAACCCACAATAATAAAAAGTGGGTAAAACTAAAATAATATAAATTTTTTCATAATACAAAATTTTATAAAAAAAACATGAAATCTGTTCTTAAAAATTCTTCACAACATTAATCTAGGATTATCCTTTTATCTTACCCATCCTAAAACCCTGGGAAAACATTTTAAAAAATTTTATAATAAAAAAATATCAAAAAGGGATATAAAAAGAAGGATATAAACCATTAGTCCATGAATAATTATAAACATATGAAATAATTTTCACAAAGACATACTTCTCACTCATAATGTATCATGTACTTACCTTGTGAAATAATATATTTTCATAGAAAAAATAAATAAACCAGATAGTTTACTTGGGGCATTAATTACTTAATATTTTAACCCTCTTGGATACCTTATGATTTGTAACCATCATGGATACCTTACAATATTACTCTCACGACTACCTTATGGTGTAACCATCACAATTACACTTTGAGTAACCATACCAATAACCTCCAACATAAACATACCCAATGCATTGGAGGGAGATATTGGTACCATCCTTAATCATAGACAATTAGCAAGAACTAGAAAATAATCACAAAAAATTAATACTTGCATCACAAAAACATTAATTTTTGAATTTGGAAAAATATAAATTTAAAAGAGGCATTTAAAAGAAAAAGTCCCTGAAAAAAACCATATAATTCAAGAGAGAATTCCTAAAATTAAAGAAATATTTATATTCACTATTAATCCAAATAATAAAACGTAATACTGTAAAATTATTTTCACAAATAATCTTCGTACCACATAATTAATGAATTTGAAGGTAAACCCAAATAATGGAAATTGGGTTATGAATTCCATTACCTTGGTCTCGTCTTACTTTGAATGTGTTTAAAACTCATGTATAATAGTTAAAAGAGTTTTATTAATATTTTAAAGAAACATATTCATTTTATAAAACATTATAGGATGATTTTATAACACAATTCCACCCATTTATTAATAATATTTTGTTATTTCCATAATTTTGGGTGTGTTCTTTACAAGGTCTCCATGGTTAGTTCGTAATGGATTTTCATGTCGAATGGAATTGAAACACAAGATGTGTAATTAAATTGTATTAATATGTTCCCATAATATTAAATGATACCATAAATAATTTCTTTTTCAGATATGATGAGGAATCATTAGATAAAACATTAATGATAATTGTTTTGATCATTTTGGTAGTTATTTGATAATCACAATAAAGTTTCATTATATTTTAATATTATATATGTGTGTTAATTACATAACATAAAAGAGGTTATATCATACACATTATCATATTTTCAACCGTTAAAATCGTTTTACGACAAGACCTGAAGGTTGTAATGTAAATTAAAAACACATCGTCCATGATGTGGGTAATTCAACACATCACGGATTATGTTTTTATTTTTAGAATAAAAGGGAGATGAGAAGAAGTATATTGATGAGCTTTTTTTTCATAAAACTGATAAAATTAAAGTATATATAAGATATTTGAGTTTTCATGTCTCTAGAATAAGGGTAGGTCAAGAGATTATAGGAAAATAAAAATAATTGAAAAGAAAATAAAATAAAATGAATGAGGATTTTTACCACTTATATTATCCTCCCTGAGAAATTCCTTAAGACCTTTTGATTTGTCCTTTTTTTGAGACTAGTAGACTTAGTAGTGGGAAGAGTATTGGAAATGGTATTGGGTATAATTTTTACAATGCTCACAACATGAGAGGTGTGGGGAGAAGAGGGAGTGTGTGGTGGTATTTATTCTGGAGGAGAGGTGGGTTTTTTGATTATTTTTTTCATTAAATTATTAATTTGGCTCAAGAATTTTAATAGTTTGAGGATTATCATAAAATTTATTAAAATAATCAAGGGAAGTTTGAGATTATTTTGCTTAAACCATTCGTGATGTTAAGAATGGTGTATTTAACATATAATGTATATATACCGTAAATTGTCATATTTCACTATTCATAAAACATTCATGTTTTTCAGAAAAATACCACAAATTCACCCCAACAATTTTTTGACATGTAAAATTAAAAAATGACCTCGTTTTTATCAAAATAATTTTCTAAATATGAGAAATATAATTTTTGAATAAAATCATAATTTATTCGAAAAATAAAAAATTTAAAACTATAACTCATTTAATAACACTTTGAAAAACTAATTAAATTATCATAAAAATATATAATAGTTATAGTGTATTGGGTTTTTTCCTATCAGACTTTGGAATATTCCTACAAATTATTCCAAAGCCAGTCGCTGAGAAGGTGTGGAATTCAGGGCCCGGTCTACCTAGAATAAATTTTATAAAAATATTAAGTATTTTTATTCTATGCACATGGAGGAAGTAGGTTATCACTCAAATGGTAGCTCAGATCCGAAATCTGATGGAATGGTAGTGTTCAGAGCATTCTGTTTACCCTATAGGGGGTATAAGATTGGTCGGAATGGGCCTACTATAGAAAAAGGTATTGAGGGTGTTTCCATAAATAAATTAAATTTATTTATTTTGGACGTCAAATCAAATAACTCCTAAAATGAGTCGTAGATCAGTTTTATGAGCACATAGTTGAGTCTGGAATGCCAGTTTTACCCTAGGAGTGATATAATTCTTGTCTGCGTCGGAAGTCGGGCCAGGGTGAATTGGGGTCGAGGTGTTAAATGGTGGGTGACAAATTTAATTAAAATTAATAATAATTAATCCTCACCCCTCTCCTCTTCCTTATATGCATGAACCCCTCCTCTATCCTTCTCAGCCAATGAACCAAAGGCCTAATCAACAGAATGAAGTGTTGTCGGTCTCGGATCTTGATGGCGATTTCTCCTAGATCAAGCAGCATCAGCAGCGGAGCATGTATCTAGCCTTGAAGCTTCAGTGATCCTATAAGAGGTAGACGATTTTTCAGTGTTAAATCTTGATCCATGTTTATGAGTTATTTTTGAGTGAATCGACATCATAGAAATATAGATCACATCATGAGCTTCCTGAAACAATATTTGGATCATTTTTTTCAACCACCAGGGTGTTCTTAGTGGTCCAAGGAAGCTCCAAAGGCGATTTCCGGTGCAACACGGCGGTTTCCGGTGAGGCGCGGCTCAGGCCAAGGCATAATTATAGTTTCTGGCGGTGGATTCTCGTGGTGGTAGTGGGGTTTTATGGCAGTGGAGGTGGTGGTTTAAGGCGGCTAAAGTTTCCGAAGGGGGCAACAATTACCTGAGGTGTCATGGTGGTGGTCATAGGGTGGCGTTGCAGAGGGTCGGCGGGCCGGTCCATCTAGTTTTTCCCGGGGGTGTTTAAACCCTCATTACTCACAAACCAATGGTATGTTTTGTATGTCGTCAGCAATGATGCAACCCTTTCATCAAGGAGGACCGTATGAGGCCTCTTTGAGGACCTTTTGTTGTAGGTTTGACACATTTTGACAAAAAACATCCATTTATAATAATAATTATATATTTATTCTTATTTGGAAAACATTAGATCAGATGTATCTCCTATGTATGATGTCTGTTTGATGCATCATTAGCGATGTTGAGACCATGGAATTAATGCAAACGTATGAAGAATGATTTTGGTTTCTAAAACCAAAACTGAGGGGCAGCCACTACAAGGCCTGGTTTGGGGGTTTGTGGTGAAATGTGACTTTTTCACCGAGTGTCCATTTTGGACGAATAAGTATCCTATCTTGAGTGGTTTTTTTTAGGATCAAAAATATTTCATTCTTTGTATGTTTTCCAAGATTTATTCATGGGCCCTATGAGGTTACATTCGAGCATGTTACGGTGAAAAGCACCATTTTCACTAGTTTCCTGATTGTGGTGAGTAAATAGCCTATCTTGCATGTTTTACAAGTTTAACTTTATGGTGGGATCTATTAAGAATTTCGAGATATGAGAAGGATTGAATCTAGAAATATTCTTATAGAGTGGTGCTGGGCCAATGTTAGAGATTGGTGGTTCATGAAGAGAGACGTTGGGTCAGGTACTCCCTATGGTACCAGGGTGCGGGTTTCACTTACCTCTTGACTTGGGTAGAGACACGACTCCCCACATCATGGGTATGGGTTAATTACCTTTGGGTAGTTTCCTCTAGGGTTTTTAATCCCCTGATGAACTAGGGTATGGGTTCCCCCATGATGTTTGTACAGTCAGACTGCTCCTCTACTGTAACACAACACATGATCTCCAATCTTGTTGGATGGTAGAGTCAGTACTACCCTATTATACCATGATATGGGTCCTCTAGCCTCAGTTTGGTGCTACCCTAATGTGGTTGTGGGATCACGTTACTTGAAATGGTGCTCCTCTAATGTGGGTATGGTCCCACGTTCCTTAGTGTAGTGCACTCCTACCATGGGTGTGGGCTCAGGTCTCTCACAATGGTGTTCCCCCACCGTGGATGCGGGCTCGTGTTTTACGTAGTGTTGATCCCCTACCATGTTAGGGTGCAGGATCATGTTTCACAATGTGGTAGTCCTTAGTTTTACTAGGGTGTGGGTTCACGTTTACATAGTAGTTATCCCATATTCTTGGGTTTTAGTGGGGATCTGGCCCCTCTACTTGCTACACATGATTCCGTGTTAGGAGTTAGTTCTCCCTAGACATTCTATGGTGGGTGCCCCTCTATAATTGAGTGATAGAGGTTTCACGTGTTGGTTTAGGATCTATAACTCCCTTGAATACAAGGAAGTGGTGAGTATTAGGACACTCTGCAGTTCTTCCGACCCTACCCAAGTCATAGGACAACATTGGTGGAATCACTCACTTGAGTTCCATCAGGGATGGTGTTGTTGGATCATTAACTTTGAGATGTTGATGCTTTCCCCATTCGTTTTTTGGGATATTGGGAATGGGTTGGATCTTGATGTGGAATATGAGGTAGGTGCCTCATGATACCGTTGTGAGTGTGGCGTTAGAACCTCGAGTTTTTTTTACCTTGGATAGTCTATAGTCGAGATCATGAGACTTGGTGATGGAGTGGAGTATATCTGGTTATGTTTTGGGCATCTACATGGAATGTGTCTTTTAGTTGGAATACTTGGGACATCGAGATAACTAGTTGAGTATTGTCGAGGATGGTCTCGAGATGGATCTCCTCTCTCGTTTAGGATCCCTTGGGATGGGTTGAGTTAACTAATTCTTATTTTTTACTTACTTTTTTTTTTGGGATTTTGGGGAGACTACTGTGTATTATTATACTTACCATTGCATGGTATTTTCCTACACATGTATTGTGTCTTGTGAAAACCACATGCCTTTCGACAGAGTCCTAGTTGGACCTGGAGAAGTTAGAGTGTAGTAGTTGGACTGACTAGGGTTTCCACCAAATATTGGCCATGAATCTGACTGATGTTTGTTAGATAGTGATCCCCTCCTTCAGATCAGGTTGGATGCTTTTGTAGTTTTCTTTTTGTGGGACCTTTATTTTTCCCTTTTTATATATATGTTGTACTTTGGGTTGGGATATATTTATGCAAGCATTTTAGTTTTTAGTTGTCTTGTATATATATCTTCACTATTGCATGGAGGTGTATGTGGGTGCATGTGTATAGGTAATTTAGACTAAGGCGTCCTAATGTGTGATAGCCTACTTGGAACTGGATTCTATCCCCAAGCCTATGGTGGAAAGCTAGGGGAGTCACGGATCGAGTTGTGTTGGGTTGGATCATGATAGAGTGGTATCAGATAAGGTTCCACCTTTGGGACCTCAGGGCATAGTTGGTCTAGCTATGAGCTTGGTTTGGGATGCATAGAATCATTTTTATGATATTTTGAGTTGGGATTTTAGCCTAGGGACTCTAGTGTTGGTATGAGTGTCTGACGTATCCTTGCAACATGACTCTGATAACCTATCTTTCGACTCGGTACATTTGGACACTGGTCATAGGGGAATAACGATACATGAATCCTATAAGACTGGGTTGTGGGTTTTTTCCTGTGCTTCTTGAGTTATCTTCCTAGATAAACTATTTTACATGGTGCTTATTGAATTTGTTCAAGATGTTTCCACAATAGTATACTTCAAGAGTTCCATGGATGGGTTCGGTGTACGACCCGATTAGTGATGAGGTCACCATACAGGAGCCTAGTCACAAGGCAGGTTCTCTTCCAGTTGTATAGTTGGTGGATCCACCACCCATCGAGCAGCGTGTAGACACACCTATGAGGGTTTATGTGGATGTGGCCTATTATATAGAGATATTTATGGATCTATTGGTATTGGTGTTATTTGACATAGCTTCGATTACATGAGGAATAGGGATCCTTACCCCACTGAGATGCGTTTTTTTACATAATGAAAACTGTGCAGGCGAGTCAGTTACACCCAAAGCGAACAGTATTGAGGTGTGGTGGTTTAGTCCCTTGCACTTTATTACATGAGGCTTTGAAGCATGTAGGTAGTCGAGGGCCTGGTAAGACCCAGTGTGAGTGTCTAGGTAGTCCTTTGTTGTTCATTGGTTCCCTCACATGCTCGGTGTCATCTTGTATGTGGGATGATTGAGGAGGTTTTTGTGTGGTACATCATGGATTCTAATTCACAGGAGGGATGGAAACTACCCCCACTAAGATACATCCCTGAGTCATGATCCAAAACAGTGTGGGAGAGTCAGTTCTGCCCAAAGTAGATAGTGTTGTGGTGCAGTGGATGAGTTATTTTTACCTGTGAGTTTGAGGTCGGTTCCATGAGTTGGGGGTGGTTTCGTAAGGGCTTGTAGGACCCAGTGTGTACGCTTGGGAAACCCTGTTTTTTCTCCTTGTGGTGGAGACATTTTACATGAGGTGTTGAGGTTTTGTTGAAAGGTCTCATGTGATGGGTTATCTAATGGGTGTGGATTTCCTTAAGGTGGGGAGTGCATCAACCTTCTGAGGTTTGGCGTTGGCATCAGTCACATGGTAAGACATGGTATTGAGGTGGCCTTCTCTATGGTGATGTGTTGGTGTTGGAACAGACCATTCGGAGCTGGTTGAGGTTTGTTGGGGCTCATTCTGGGTGGTTAGGGACTGATGAGGGTATCCCTGGGTGTTCGGTGATGAGGTCTTCTATTCGGTTGGATATTGTCAAGGGTTCAGAGAGTTACTTTGGGCGGCAAGCTTACTTTGGGGTTTTTAAACCCTCTCTTTCATTGTTGGTGTGGTGGTTATTCTTGGTATGAGTTTTTTTACAACCCAAAAACCTCTAGTGAGATCACTGGCATGGGAGACCGAGTGGAGAGTCTAGGTTATTTCCATTATTCTTAGGATTTTTATTTTCGGGGAAAAAAACCTTATGGTGGGGAGGTTTCAGCGACTCGGTTTTTACCTTGTTAGACTTTGGAATATTCCTACAAATAAATCTACAGCTAGTCACTCAACCATCATGTGATTCTAAGCCCTAGTGTGCCCAAAATAAATTTTATAAAAATATAAAGTATTTTTATATTATGCACATGGAGGAAACAGGTTATCTCTCAAATTCTAGCTTAGATAAAAAAATATGAGAGCACGGTTGTGTCCTAAGTGTGTCGTTTACCCTAGGCGGGGTATAAGTTTTGTCGGTCTGGGCCTGCTGTAGACAAGGTTATTGAGGGTTTTTCCATAAATAAATTAAATTTATTGATTTTAGATGCCGGATCAAATAACTCCTGAACGGAGTATCAAATGGTTATTTGAGCCTATTGTTGAGTTTGGAATGCCGGTTTTATCCTAGGCACGATGTAATTTTTGTCTACATTGGAAGTCGGGTTGGGGTGAATCGAGGCCAGGGTGTTAAATAGTGGGTGAGGGATTTAATTAAAATAATAATAATTAATCATCACACCTCTCCTCTCCCTGGTATTCATGAAACCCCTCCCCTCTCCTTCTCCACCAATGAACCAAAGGATGAATTGATGAAACGAAGCATCGTCGATCTTAGATCTTTTCGGTGATCCCTCCTGGATCGATCAACGTCAGCAATAGAGCGTAGATATAGCCTCGAAGATTTGGAGAACCACCAATAGGTAGGAAATTTTTGAGTTTTAAAACTTGATCCCTGTTTATGCATCTTTTTTGTGTGAATCTCCATCATAGCGATGAAGATCGCATCCTAAGGTTTCTAAAATAGGTTTCAAACCATTTTTTCGACCACTAGGGTGTTTTTGGTGGTCCACGGAAGCTTCGTCCATGATTTCCAACTTGAAATGGTAGTTTTTAGTGAGACATGACTCGGGAAAAGGAGGTTCTTTAGTTTCTAGTTGTGGCAGTAGGGCGACGCGGTGGAGGGCCGACGGGCCGGTCCATCCAGTTTGGTATGGGGTTGTTTAAACCTCCGTAACTTGCAAACTAGGGGTCCATTTTTTGTACCGTCTATGGATATGTGACCCCTTATTTTAGAAAGAAATTTTGACGCCTCTTTCAGTACCTGTTTTTATGGGCTCGAGACATACTGGCACGAAATTTATATTTATAATAATATTATTATATTTATTATTATTTTTCAAACACTGGATCAAACGTATCTCCTACATCTGATGTCTATTTGACGTGCCATTAGTAGATTTGAGACCCTGGACTTAATGAAAACGTTTTAAGACATATTTCAGGTGTTGAAACCAAAATTGAGGGGTGGGGCCCATAAGGCTCAATTTGGAAATTTACGGTGAAATGTGACTTTTTCACTGGGTGTCCCTTTTGGATGAATAAGTAGTCGATCCTGTGTGTTTTTCTATGAGTATTGCAATGATGAGATCCTTCAAATGTGTTCCAAGATTTAGTATTGGGCACCATGAGGTCCCGTTGAGAGTGTTTTGGTGAAAAAGAACACTTTTCACCGGTTTCCCAATTATTGCGAGTAAACAGCCGATCATGTATGTTTTTCAGCATAATACGCAATGGTGGCCTTTGTTAAAACATTCAGGATATGAGGTTTCTTGAATATAGAAGGATTATTATAGAGAAGTTCTAGGACAATGTTGGATATCGGTGGTTTGTGAAGAGAGATGTTGGGTCAGGTACTCCCCTGTGGTACCAAGGCATAGGTTTCCCTTACCTCTCTACTTGGGTAGAGATGGGACTCCCCACATCATGGGCACGAGTTCATTACCTTTGGGTAGTTTCCTCCAAGGCTTTTTATCCCCTGATGGATTAGGGTGTGGGGTCCCCCATGACGTTCATATAGTTGGACTTCTCCCCTATCGTGACAGGGCGCAGGCTCTCCAATCTTGTTGGATGGTAGAGTCGATACTCCCTTGTCATACCAAGGTGTGGGTCTTCTAGACTCAGTGTGGTGCTCCTCTAATGTGGGTTTGGGCTGACATTACTCATAGTGGTCCTCCCCTAAAGTGGGTACGGGATCACTTTCCTCAATGTGGTGCTCCCCTACCTTGGGTTCGGGATCACGTCTCTCGTAGTGGTGCTCTTCCACCGTGGATATGGTATTACATTTTATGGAGTGGTGATCCCCTACCGTGTTAGGGTTCAGGCTCATGTCTCATAGAGTGGTACTCCACTATTGTACCAGGGTGTGGGTTCACATTTTTAGAGTAGTTATCCCCCATTCTTAGGTTGCAACGGGGATAAGGAGACTCCACTTGCTATGCATTATTCTTGGTTAGGGGTTAGCACTCCCTCGATGTTATGAGGTGTGGACCCCTTCATACATGAGTGATAGAGGTTTTGCGGGTTGGTTTATGAGATAGTACTCCCTCGAATGTGTGTAAGTGTAAAGGAGTAGGACTCTCCATAGTTATTTCGACCCTACGTAGGGCGCATGTCAGCGTTGGTGGCATCACTCAGTTTATTTCCATATGGGATGGTGTGGTTGGATCATCTACTTCGAGATATCGATGCTTTCCCATTTTTGTGGGATATAAAGGATGTCTTGGCTCTTGATGGTGTATAAGAGTTCGGTACCTCATGAGACTATTGTGAGTGTTTCATTTGAACCTTGATTTTTTCATCGTGGATAGTCTTTGGTCGGGGCCATGAGACTTGGTGAAGGGGATGAGTATATCTGGGAATGTTCTGGGTGTCTCTGTGTCATGTGTCATTTAGTTGACATGCCAGGGATGTCGAGTAGACTAATAGAGTATTTCCAAGGATTTCCTCTACATGGAGATTCTATCTCATTTGGGTTACCTCGAGCTAGGTCAAGTTAACTGATTCGTATTTGTTAATCAATTTTGGGTTTGGGGTTTTTTGGCACTTACTGAGTATTCTTATACTCACCCCTACATAGGCATTTCTCGCACATGTTTTGTGTCATGTATAGACCACAAGATCTTTGAAGGAGTCCTAGTAGGACCCAGAGCAGGCAGAGTATAGTAGTTGGACTGACCAGTGTTTCCACCAGATCTTGGCCGCAAAACATATCAGTAGGTTTTTTACTACAATCCCCTCCTTCAGTGAAGGTTGGATGCTTTTGCAGTCTTCTTTTGGTGGGCCTTGTTTTTTTATACTTCTTCTGTAATATAGTTTGGGATAGATGTATGCATGCATTTTAGTTTTTAGTTGTTGTTTATATATCTATCCACTCTTTCGCAAAGGTGTATGTGGGTGTGTGCATACAGGTACTTTACGCTAAGGCCTCCTAGTGTGTGATATCCTACTCGACACTAGATTCCAGCCCCTGGCCTGTGGAGGCGGGCTTGGGGAGTCACATCTTGATCCCTATTGGGTCAGGTCATGATAATAACCATAAGAAAATAAGTAATAAAAATTTATGAATCTATTTTATGAAGATATATTTTCCTTTAAATAATTATATTAATTATAAAATTGTAATTAATTAATTATTACTTGCAAAAATTCCAACACTTAATTTATGATTTAAAAAATATATTTAATTTTTCAATGATATAAATATATCATATTTTCACTTATTATATGGATAAATTTTATGTATACGTTTTATTGCTTAGGTTACTATTCTATGGGCTAGAATACTATTCATAATGGTCATGTTACTATTCTTAAGGTCAACTTACTATTCCATCAGTGTAAATTCCATAATTTCTATAAATATCACTTATTTTATTATACATTTATAAAGAATTTGATTATTTAATTCCAAAATGAATAGGAATTATTTTATAAGTTACTTGGATGTTACAAGTGTAGTTGATTTTCCATTAAAACTTACGAGTAACCTACACCCCTCAAACCCAAATGTTATGTGTCCTTGGAGATTAAATTTGTAAATTTCCAATTTTATATCACTATTTATATTTATTCAATAATTTAATCACACTTGTATTTCTTATAGATAAATTATATTTTCTATTCATCTTCATTATTTGGTAAAAAAACATAATAAATGGGTGACATATGTTTCCCAATTAATTAAAAAACCTAATAGATATCAACATAATTGACCTATATGATAATTTGGATGATCGTAATAGGGGAGATATAAAATGATCATATAAATATAAATATATGAAAAAGTATCATAAAATCAATACTATATAAATAAGAAAAAAAAATAATAGGAATCATAAAATGAATCTATAGTATAACATGTGAATATTAAACATATATAATCATTGAAAGTCATAAAATACATTAACGATCTAATACAAGAAATTCATAACATAATAGAAAAACCTATCTACATCATGTATATAAATAGAATTTTTGTCTCAGATGATCATCCTAGTATCATACTTAATTTCTTGAGATAATATTCTACCTACTGTGTTGAAATGATATATAATTTTCACCCCACTAATAACATATTGATTTAACATACATATGTGTCATATGTGAAAAAAACAAATTATATAAATTCCATCACAGTGTTATAAAACTAGGAAAATAAGATGGGTTACATTACAACTTTTACAAGTAAAATAAATCAACCATATATTAATATGAAATTGTGTATAAAACTAATAAATATCCATTGAATTTAAAAATCAATCATTGAAACTAAATAGTTTATGAATAAATGAATTTTTTGAAAAATAAAAGTAAAAATGAAATAATTTTTTAAGAATCATGGAACTAGTAAACATTAAATAGAATCAACATAAATAATATATATCAATTGATGAAAGAATATGACTAAATATGAGACAAAAATTATAGGGAATAAATCATTTTCTTCCCCCCATCAAAAAAAGTTATATCCAATATATAGATACCTTATTCAATATGAGAAATTAAAAGAAGGTAAATAGAATCAACAAGATGAACATGAACAAAGATGAGAATTATTCTATATAAAAAAAGTGTTAAATACCATTCACATTATAAACATCATAATATGCAGAGAACAAATCAATAAGATAGGTTGTGGATAAAAACTAAATTCCATATGTAGTTATTGGATATTGAAGATTGTGATTCAAATGGGATGTATATATAGACCTAAATGAAACATTGTACATATATAATATTAGTTTCAAAGTGATATTTGGATAAAATCCCCTTAAAAATGTTATAATTGATGAAATAAGAATCAATGGGATGAGAAAAAATAAATATACATATAAATATAAAAAAAATAATAATAAAAATAATAAAAATTTATTTAAATGGAAGATGAAAAAAAATTAATCTTGTTAAATCTAGAATTAGATAATATCAATTATTAGGAATGATTAGGAGTATATACCATCACCATTACACCCAATTTTCATGAATTAACACTAAATTAAAATGTAAAAAATATAAACTGCTTAATCATCTATATCTTAATATTTTTTTTCTAATTATTATATAATATAACAATAATTTATATTCATTTATTAGATATATATTAGTTTATTATTGATTCTGTGATCACCACGTATTTTTTTTATTATTCCATTCTAATGTTTTAAGACAAAAATAATTATTATAAATTATAATAATTATATTTTTTCAATAATAGATAAAAAAGTGTAATGATTATATTATAATTATTATCAATTATCATGTTCATTTGAATAAATTATAGGTTTTATTTGTAGAAACTAATTACAAAAGGGGCTTATTTTACATATCTTTATCACTAATAATGTGCTTATATATATTGGAAAATCATTTTAGTTTCACTATTCTTGAACTATAGCTCAACATTAATTAAAAAATCATATAATATATTAAAATTAATAATGTTTTGATAAAAACCCATGATGAAAATGTTGATGATGATATAATATCATTTACAAAGGTTGTTTAATTAGAAGAAACAAAAACATTGTGTACAGATGAGTAAGAAATAATTCAAGGATATATTTCCATAATATAGTTTCTATGAAAAGATAATGATGTAAATGAATATTTTTCTAAGAAAAACTATTTAATAATATGTTATATGAGACTGTAAATTTAAATTATAGGATAGAACACATTTCTTATATTTATTTAATTTTTTATTCTTTTATCATATTTCATTCATATTGATGGATATTGGCCACTGTGTTCTGTCCCAAAACTATCAATTATTATAGACAATTTTGGAGGAGTATATTTAAAACCTAACTCAAGAGTAAAAATATGAAGGGAAGTGTCCATGAACAGATGTAGTATGAGACACATTATGTATGTGTTTGAGTGAAATATATGATTTTTTCTTTCATTAATGGTAAGAGAATTTCATTTTAACTTGTAAAGTGGGAAATATAATGAAAAAATAAATTGATGTTGGTGATTCCCACAATTATGGATATATAGGTTCATTTTTATGTATGTATTATCCATTTTAATAATATAAATTATATTACTACTTTCATTATTTACAAACATTATTCAGTAATCACATTATTTTTTCCAATGAAATTGAAATGTACCCTCCTATATAATCATATAATCTGGATTCATAATATGAAATTCATTTTTTTATATTCAATATCAAAATAGTATAAATTCATTATTTAATGAAAAATACACAATACTTTAAAAAATTAAATAAAAAAATTATTTTTGATAAATGAATATATATATATATTTTATAAATTGTTAGATATTTAATGAATTTTATTTATTTAATATTCTAGATAAATATATAATTTCTAATTCATTATTTTTTTATACCAAAGGATTATATTCCAATCAATATAATTTAAATATTCCCTTTCTCTATATGTAACAAGCATACATTGACCAAAATTTTTTGCAACTATTATATTAGACATTTAAATTCCTATATATAAACATACATACTTTTGTAAAATTTAATGTTCATTTTTGTTTAATTATTCATGAAAATTTATATCATCTTTATATATTTTTACATTATTCCATTCTTAAAATTAAATATATAATCATTATTATAAACTATGAGAATAAACATTTCAATCTCATGATTTTTAATATACATGTGGTTTTATTCCTATGGTAATTATCGTAATTATGTTATATATATATATATTTCATATAATATATTAATCATTATTATATATTAAAAAATTACATCATAGTAAAAAATAAATTATTCAATATAGTTTAGTGAGGCTTGGGAAAGAAGTTATTCAATACATAATATGATTTTAATTAATATTCATAATAATAAGTGGGATGTCACATTTTTTTGTTTGAGGGGATGGAAAGACTATGGGGTGTGTGTAATTTTTTAAAATAATGTTAAAATTTCAATAAAATTTGAATTTAAAAATAATATAGTTAAAATAATTATCTACAAATGATTGTGATGTAAGAGTATATACTCAATCTCTCTAAAAATTGGATACGACTCCTTTCCATGATGACTTTTGTGTTCTAATAATCCATTTGTATGAATTGTGTCATTGGGGCCTATGCTTCAATAGATTTTCCAATAAAGAATTCCTAGATCCCATAGTTAAAGGTCATTGTTATGAGGAGAAAAATTTAGAAGGTATGGTAAGGTATTACGAGAAAAAAGCCAGTCATATTTGGATTAAAAAGTATCTTCAAATTTCAGAAGCCTTATTGGACTTTGAAAACGAACCTGAAGTAATCGAGTTAGGGTAGAAGGCCTAGGTAACTCATGATAAGATTAAGGAATTAAAGGTAGAAATTAGGTGTAGAGAATCCTAGCTTTGATAAGCCAAGTGGTTAGTCCAAAACATAGAAAGAACACTTGGATATATATAAGAAGTATTTTTCTTTGAATAGTAAAATATGGGCAAAAGATAATCTTGTGTTAGACTGAATATCAGAGATATTTAGAAAAGGTCTGAAGGGAATGCTTCTGGAGAAGCTTCCAATTAGCTTGAAGAAAATTTATCTGATATGCATCCACATAAATATACAGAAAGAGAAATTATATCAAGATGATATACTATATATGATTATGCATCGCCTTTTAGCAGGAGAAGTTCAAGAATATCATGAAGAAGTTTCTAGTAATCCTTAGAGTATCTAGAAATACTAGAAATAGATTAATGGTATTATTAATCAATAGAAATGGGAACTTGGGGATATAGAACATGTCTCAAAAAACATAAATGAAAATATTAAGAAATTTGAATACCTATAAGTCAAACTCAAAGAGAAGAGGAAAAAAGAAAGAGACTAAGTCATCTCCTACTGAAAGACTCGGTGTAAAACCTTGGGAAGCCAAGCCATTATGGGATGCGATCACCCAAAAACCAATTACATGGAAATGATAGAAAGGATAATTCAAGGATTCGTTTCATAAGATCAATAGGGAGTTCAATCCCCCATATCTCGGCTATATTCAAGAATAATATAGG
Organism: Viscum album; assembly: GCA_963277665.1. Classification (NCBI taxonomy): domain Eukaryota; kingdom Viridiplantae; phylum Streptophyta; class Magnoliopsida; order Santalales; family Viscaceae; genus Viscum; species Viscum album. Next base: position 1,809,436,024 of record OY728129.1, on the reverse strand, counting down.
CCAAAGTAACCACATCTATAAGGTGTTCCTCCACATGGGAAAATCCTAAATCTATACTGTGAAAAGGAGATGGGAGCAGCCATAGATGAATGGGATATAGACCTTCAATATTATATGTTATCAATAGGTTTAAAGTTGTGGATTGTAGATATTGAACCTAATTTCACAGAAGAAACCTTAAGAGGTAATACAGGGAGATTTTTGGATATTTTGTAAAGACACTCAAAAGTTATAACAACTATCTAGGAATATGTTACATTCCCAATTGAAGTTATACCAATAGTAGCTAATTTCTGTAAACAAGAGTTTGCAAGAAATTCACTAGTAGACTCGGGTCGAGAATTGGTAGAAAAATCTTGAAAAACTTTAACCAATATCCAAATTTGTGACCTGTGTAACTTTGAAGAATATAATTGAGAGTTTCAACATTTGTATTATCTTCTTGGACCAGAAGATCAAGAATATTCTCTAGATTTCTTTATCTAGAATCTTTTAGGTAGTTGTCCTGAATTTTTTGAATAATCATTGAAGACTCTTCTTTCCCAGAGTGAAGATCTATAAGAGACTCTAGGATTTCAAGTAGAAAAAACAAGGCTGGTGATAAGACCCTATTATATGAAGAGGAATGTCATATGAGATGTACGAAATATTCCATACATGTGTTCTACTTGTTACCCAAAAGTATAGGGTGTTGTAGAAAGATATGGGTGTGGTCTAACCAGGAAGAAGCTTGAAAAAACTCAATAAAGATCCTACAAAACACAGTGTCGGGATGGATAATATGAATGAAATAAATCATTCAAAAAAATCTAGAAATGAGTTGGGAAGAGAAAATCATCAAGTATATTTTCAGACAGAAAGATAGAAAAAACTAAGAGATTTCTTAGACCAAATAGAATCCAGATGGATATGATAGAAAACTTTAAGGAAAAATATGGAAATTATCCCAGATTATCTAAAGGAAAATATCTATCTAGTTTTGATTATTGTTGGTTCTATGGTAATAAAGGTCACATATTTGATAGTTTCCCAAATTTAGACAGAATAAGGGGAATTCTCAAAGCAATAATGATGGAAGATTCATCAGAGATATTATTTGTGCCAATCTAGGGATAAGATGTAGAATCAGATGATTAAAGTGTATATTCTTTATATTCAGAGTACTCCGAGGTAGAAGATTTTGTCTCATATGAGGAAGAAGGAAATAACCCTATTTTGATCCAGCTATGAATAGCCATGATTCAAACATGCGATAGTGCACTTGAAGACTCTCTAGAACTAGTAAGACTAGAAGAGATGTAAGTAGATCTAGTTCATTCTTCATAAATAAAAAACCCATCAGAAGGAAGAGATATTCAATAATGGAAGATGCCCGAAGTTGATTAGTCTAAGGTATACTAGAAGACATGGGTACCATATCAAGAAATGACCAAGATCATTGAAGTTAAAGAGATAGTTGAAGTCTATAAAACAAATAGGGGATTATTTACAATGCCTATGATAAAACCATAAAGGGTTAACAAGGAAATCCAAAAAAATGATAAGTATGTTCATTTTGGAATAATTCGGATAGGAGTAGGTCCTCTTGTTAGAAAATGACAAGATCTACCAGTCCTAATTGTAGTAGTGGATGACAGTTTAGCCAATTTCTCCAATTCACTAATAGGAAGAGCATGAGAAATTCTGCATGCAAGAGCATCATGGGTAAAGATGAGCCCATAGTTGCAATTAGTTATTATGGATAGAAGTATTAGTAGAACTCTATAAGTTATGATCAACATGAGGAACTGGAAAAAGACATTCGGTTTCCCACCTGATAAGAGAAGTGTCAAAGTGATTACTCACCTCTATGTAATGTTTTATAATACTAGAAGACCATCTTTAAAGTAAGGTGTGGAAAGATTTACACATATTTTTCAAGATTAAGGAACATAAATTAGAGTAATGAAACCATAGGTGATAACCCCCAAGAGGCTAACATGGCCTTGAGAATGGGTTTCACCAGATCCAGGGGTAGAATTAAGACAAAAGCAACTTCTTATAGATGTTATTAAACAAGTCATAAATAGACTAGTCATCTATGAGGTCAGAGAAGATGAAGATGATCTTATATCATAAGGATCATGATCTGATAGATCATATTTGAATATAGAAGATTTAAAATAAGAAATATTAGAGAACCCTTTTGAAAATCCAAGGATCTCAATTGGAAAAGATGAAGGTACTTTATTAGAAGAACCTAGAACATAAATTTCCAAAAAGATAGTTGGACAAAGGATTTCTCGACTACCTATCTATGAGGATTAAGAAACTCATGTAGGATATATTTTATCTTCATTACTCAGTGAAAAGATAGAGGAGTCGGTTACATAATTAAAATTAAGTATTAATGAAACTACATGTATTGCCTTAGTTGATACAGGATGTACATTTTCCTGTACAAGAATCTGGTTTTTTGGAGTAACATGGGAATATTTAGAGTTTCAAGTTATAGTTGGTTACAATGCAATAGTTATGATTCAAGGAAGAATATTTATAGAGCAGATTCATTGTTTTATTCCTCAATTTCCAGATGACTTTTTGATTGGAAATATATTTGTTAGAAGATATCAGCCTATAATGATATTTTCAGAAGGAATTATCCTAAAAAATTATCTCATTACAACTGCTTCTGGAAAAAATAGAATGGTTCCAGATAAGAATGTATCTACTATTAAAGTAGAAACTATCCATATAAAGATAGAGAATACCACAGAAAGATTAAGCAGTGGAAATAATTGGTTGGATTGAAAGTGTTGAGGATTAATAAAGAAGAGGAATTGGTTAAGATAAAAGATTATTTATCATAAAATTGGTCAGAAAACCCTATAATGTTATGGAAGAAGGCAATACTAGTGGCTAAAATCACCCTTAATGATCCTAGTATAGTGATCAGAATTAATGGAATTGCCTATCTAGATGATATGGTTAAGGAATTTGAGAAAACAAATCCTGAACTAATCAGTCTTGGACTAATCAGGCATAGTGAAAGTCCTCACACGAGTGCGGAATTCATGGTGATGAATCATGTAGAAAAAATAGTTTGTTAAGGCCAAAATGGTTATAGATTATCATGATCTTAATTTTTTCAAAAAGGGTAATGGATATAATATTCCTAATAAAGAATATTTAAGAATCATGATTATGAATGAAAAGTCAATGTTATATTCTAAGTTTGATATCAAGTCAGGATATTGGCAGATAATGATCAAACAAGAGGCTATACAATAAATAGAATTTACTATGCCAGTTGTCCTGTTTGAATGGATAGTTATTCCATTTAGACTCAAAAATTTAGCAGGAAAATTTCAGAGAATAATAGACAAGGCATTTAGTAGATTAGTATAGTTTGTGGTAGTCTATATTGATGATGTGCTCACATTTATTAAAGATACTGAAGAGAATATAAAACATTTTCAGTAGGTTGTTGAATTGTTCAGATAAGAATGGATGATAATTTTAGAAAGAATGATCATTTGGATGAATACAAAGGTATAATTATTTGGATTGTCGATCCAAGAAAGTAGAGAAAATCTTTAACCGCATATTGTAGAAAAACTACAAAATTTCCCTGATGAGATTACAAATCGTAAGCAGATACATGTGTTTCTTGGTATACTAAGTTATTCCAGATCATAAATCAGATATTTTTCAAAAATATAATTTCTAATATAGATAAATATGTCCAGTAAGGTACCTTGGGATTTGACAAAAAAATATTCTAAAGTAATCATAATTTTGAAGCAAAAAGCATAGAATCTCTCAGAATTAGAGTATTCATATGGGAGTGAAGACCATATTATCTTAGAAACATATGCACAAGACTCAATATGAGGATGTATCCTATAGATAAGGAAAAACCATAATGATAGTATCAGTAGATACTAGAGTGGATGCTTTAATAAGGCAGAGAAGAATTATCCACTCCATGAAAGAGAATTTCTTGAAGTCCTTAAAGGAATTTGTTCTAATGATATTTTCTTGGTAAAAAATTTTACTATAAGATTAGATAATTCTTATATAACGAATTTTATAACAATTAAATTAAAATGGTTTACCCAGGAATGACTTGTATGGTGGAGGAATTAATTGCAATATTATAACTTTAATATAAAAAATATTAAAGGAAATGATAATGTCATTCCAAATTCACTAATACGCTATTTTGACTCTTTTAGGTAAAATGGAAGAAAGTAGAAAATCAAGAAGTTTTCTTATTTTCATTGATAATCATTCTATGGAAGAATTCCCAGTTATCAAATTAATGAATGATAGGCATGATATTCTTGAATAAAGAAAGAGGATTCTGGGAGAAAATCACCTTCAAAAGAAGGGATCTTCGTCTAGTAAGGCTGAAATATCATAAAGAATAGGTTCATCGGCTAGGAAAGATGAAAAACCAAGAAATCCTTCAAAGAGACCTATAGACAGCAAGTCTAAAAAATCATATTGAATGTTGTGTATGTGGTCAGAAAGGCCATTAAAGCACTCAATGTGTAGAGAATCCGAGAAATATAAAGGATCAGAAGAACCAGAATATTGTCATGAACGTAAGCTCTAAAGGAAAAAAGAGAACCCATTAATAGTTGGGATGATCAAGAAGTATAAGAATTTGAAAAGTATAAAAGGTATCAGAAAGAACCTAATTGACATAATTTTCAGCAAGAACAATATTTAGAAATTATGAATGATGATCTAGATAAAGATCCAAATCCAGCAAAGGAAATATGGAAATATTTTCAAAGGATTAAAAATATTTCAAGGAATAAATCCATAGTCATTTATAATCTGATAAAAAAATGTAATGATGATAAGATATTCAAAAGAGGCATGAACCATGTTTTTTACATTCTTAAAGAATACAAATATCTTACGAAATATTATAAAAATATTGATCGAGATATGATCAGTATGATCATAACTAAAGAGATGAGGCTGAAGGTACAAGTTTATGGTCTTTTTGAAAAATTCAGAAGGATCAAGGAGATAGGTATGGAAGAATATCCTATGTTGCAAAGGTTTTAGAAAATTTTAGGAATAGGGATTCCGAATATCCATATACCATATACGACATTAGAACTAGAAGAGCTCATTGAATTCTTGAAAACTTTCAGTATGGGAGTTGTACAATTCTTGGGATTTAAGAAAATAAATTTCACATTCAATTGGGTACCACATATGTTGAGAACAGTTCTAAACAATGCATATCTGAGTTTGATATAGTGGGTTGCACATATTGAACCTATCATATTACAAGATCAATTGGTCATGCTATAGAATCTCTACCCAGGGACCTGGACTAAAGGACCTATCCAGAAAGCGTTTGAAGATTCATTGTTTAGTGATGAATATTGGTTAGAGTTCAGTTTGAATAAATGTCATTATTAATGTATCAAAATCACATAGAGTACTTAACTAATTGAATCAAAATCAACAAGAAAATATTGTATGTTCTTTTGAGGAGACAATGTGTTACTCTTTATTAACTCTAGAGACATGCAGCATGCATAAATGGAACGTCTAACAGACTTCGCGATGGAGGCAGACACGATTATTGAAGAACTCAAGATTTAGAAAGGATATAAAGAATATAGCTTTATTGTCAAATAGAAAATCCAACATGCCATCAAAGAATTGAATAAAATTAAAGAGTCGGAGAAAGAAGTCTCAGTTGGAGAAATGATTGATGCTATGTATGACATGGAGGGACTCTTTGTTCTGATCTAGACACACGTCATATCCGGCATGGATGATAGGATCAAATAAGACATGTCAATTTTGTAATTTGTTTTTAGTGTGAAGTGTGCAGAGGAAGTTTCACGGTTGGGAATCCCACCTTTTTCTTTTTCTTTTTATTTTACTTTTTTCTTCATTGAAAGTGTGTACAGTAAGAATCGTGTTAGCTTCTCGGTCAAGCTGAGCCCAGAGGCCTATATAAGGTACCTCTCACCCATTTTTTTGGATAGGGTATTTTTAATAAAAATTAAAAGGATTTTATAAATTCTCTCTCTAAATTCTCTCTAAACCATTGTGTTCTTCATGATAAGTGATTCCCAAAATGATTTTGTGAATTCGACAATAGTTAATTCCCTTATCCTCTTCGTGGATATTGTTTTTCTATTGTGTTTGTTATTTTTGCAGCCTTTCTAGACTCCCTCTTCCAAATTTCTTGGGAAACCTCATCGGAGAATCCTTTCAATAGTTTCAGTTTGTATATCAATAGTAAAAAAATAAGTGGTATTATATTTAAGGGGGTTATTTATAGCCTCATATGAATAATTTTATATTTTTATTTTCCTGGAGTTCTATTATATTCAGTAAAAGTCAAATATAATAATTAGGTATATTTAAACATGAGTGTTAACTTTCTTGGAGTTCATATAATGATTCTGGTAGGACCTCGATGGTTAATGGGAGAGTGAAAAAAAGAAACTAAATAACTACTCTACCTATATGGTGTACATTTGGAGTGAAACGAAGATTTTCTTATATCCTTTTCATCTCTATCAATTATTTTGTGGTATAGGACTAGTTTTTGATGGACATAGGAATCATGTGTAATAGTTGGTGTCCTAAAACCAACTATTTGTACTTTAATTGCATGAATATTTAATATATTTAAATATTAAACATCTGATTACATATTGTTCATTGTTCTATATGACTATAGTGTAATAATGTCCTGGAGTATTTTTCACACTAACATGGTCATAGCAGTTACCCACTATGATGAGAACCTTGAAGTGCTATGAAAATATTCTTAAAATTAGTCATGCGGTTGGATGACATACTATGATAGGACACATAGTATATAGATCATCAGGTGTGATTACTCATAATAATATGATACTTCTTCTCATGAAGTTCACACTTGGTAATTTCCAAGACGAGAGATTATGATAACAGAGTTGCCAGTAGGAATTCCACATGTTTTGGTGTCATCAAATATTCCTATCTTTGAGCATGTGTAATGGTCCTCAGACTTTAATATTATCATTAATACATGTCATGACTTGCGTACATTGATTTACTAACAACAACTACCACACAGACAGTTGGCGATAAGTAGGGTACATTAGGTATGTTACGAATGACATTTTATTAATGGATAAATTGAGGAAGGATTTGTACCTTCCATTTATGGATGTTGATATCTCATCCCTTTGATTGAAATAGAACTATTGCAAGAAATTCCATCGTCATGGTGTAATGATGGGTTTATTTCAAGTAGTCAAAGAATGACATATCATGCATAAAGGTTGATGAAACTATCATGAAACCAGGTTGACAAGATATTGAGATAAAAGGACTATATTACATAGTGAGTGTTCGTATATGGATGTCGTTGTTGAAAGTTCAAGTTCTCTCTCTTGGGTGCCTAAACCCATTGCTAGAGAGTACTCTAGGACTTTACGCAAGCCCACCTAATGCCAACAATAAATAATCCTAGAGGGTCACACACTAAGTGTTTCTGGTTGTCTCAATTAAATTCTATTTGAATTTTATTAATGGAATAAATATTATTCTCAAGACCATGGAATAATTTTATTCCAAGTAATAATGACTGCATAAATTAAAGAAATATTTATTTGTTGGATTGTGAATAAAAATAAATTTATTCATTTTATTGAAAAATTAATAAATATTTATTTACTAGTTTGTAAATAAAATATTTATTTAAGAGAATAAATTATTTATTTATTCGGGTGTTCCACAAATGGAAGTGGAGTTCGAGCGGACCAAGGATGGTCCGGTAGTAAAATAATTATTTTCAAGATGATAAATAATTATTTAACTAGTTGGAACAAAAAAATAACATTGTTATAATTATACAGCATGAGATTTCATTTATGATTTCGTTTTTCACAAGTTGGTGCACCACAAATAATGATGTGACTATTGTTATTATGTAGCATGGGTTTTCACTAAGGTTTTGAATGTTTTTAATTACTGTTATGTAATTAAATATTATAACTAAATCCCCATATTGATAAATAGAGAGGCACGTCTATTGTTCCATGTATGGGAAACCAGTGATGGAAGAGAAATTCCAAGCCAGGAATTTTCTCTCGACTCCTCTCCTCTCTCCCTCTCAAGAACAAGAGACGTTATTCAAGATTAAAGAATAGGTGATCAATATTGATCAATGCCAAGACGTTCAATTCTCCACGCTAGCACCTGGAAAGCGAGTTGTGTCAATCAGAGACCATAGAGCACGTGTGGATCACCGCTAGAGAGATTCTGGTTTTGATCCTCACTAGCGCAACAAGGAAATCTAAAAGGGTCATCTCGGATGATCAATATCATCAATGAAGAAAGTACTGAAGATCCAATTATTTTATTTCTTTAGAAATTAAATTTAAATTAATTATAAACATGATGTGAAAGATCCTATCTAAAGGTTTCAGGCCTCCTCCTTCTTTATTTAAATATTTGATTCTATTCCATGTAGACTTTAGTTCATCATCGTATTGATCCCGGAATAATCATTGACCATGGAAAAAATTAATTTTGGGCACCGACCCAACCGTGTTTCCGTTGCGCCAGGAACCTACAAGTGGTATCAGAGAAATTTCATCATAGTTTATAATTATTTAAATAATTCGTTGATGAATTATGATTTAAAATTTTAGTTTGTCAATTTAAGTTTAATAATTATTGTAATCTAGATTTCGAGATCTCTTCTCCCTCTTTTCGTTTCTCGCAAATTTCATAGAAATGAATGATTTTTTGATTAAAATTAAAATGAAGAACCATGAGGTGCCGACGATTCTACCCAGGTGACACAAAATTACACACCATGTGTTCGAACTTACATGTCGTGCTCTCTGAAATACACACCATGTAATCCGGACTACACACCGTGTAGTTATGTTCAACGCATTTGGAGTAATTTGGCAATTACTCAAGCTTTGTTCATTTATTTCACATGGTGTATTTAATTATAAACCCTTTGTTGACAAATACAGATTGGAACATGCATATCAGATTACACGCCATGTGGACCACTGCACATGGTGTGTAGTCCCTTCAGGTCAGGGGCCAAACCATGTATCCCATACATGGATAAGCGGACCGGTAACTATGTAACACGGAGACAACACGGTGTGCGGCCCACTATAATTGTCATGTACTCCAAAATTTCAGAATTACACTTCTAACACCGAGTCACTAGGCATGTACTTTAGGAAAGATGGTGAAGGTAGTACACGTCATGTAGTCGGAACTACACACTGTGTACTTTACCAAATTACACAAATTTAAACCTTTAATGTTTGTGTAATGTTTAGAATTACAAATCATGTATAAAAAATACTATAGGTTGTTACTCTATGCATTGAAAAATCTTTTATTCCATATTTCATAAGAGTAAAACATTATGTGAATATAATACATATTGGGTAGATTCGAACGGGTATTCACCAGGATACCTACAATGTGCATTTATGTACTATAATGAGAATATTAAGGAAATTTAGAAAAGGATTAAGATAAAAGGATTGATTAATTAAAGAATATAATTAATCTATTTGAGTTCCATTTATCTTAATAAGAATGATTAAATAATTGAATGATAGTTTTATTAAATTCATAACTCGTTGCATGTATGTGGGTAATCATGAGCTAGACCAAGACCTTTTTATGTGCTTGGTTTCCTTTTAATTTATTTATTAAATTAATTATTTTCCTGGGATCCATCTCTCCTCATTAATATGTAGGGATTTCATTCCCATGATTTCTTTTATATAAACCCCTTTTTACCCCTAACCTACGTGTGAGTTTAAAAATCATATGTAATGGATGGAGCTCCCAAACTGGTGGAGGTTTTCCAAGTCAGGAGGTGAGGTGAAACCAAACCAAGGAGATACAAATGTAGATAGGTGGAAATTTGTAAACATGATGGTGTTTCTCCCCTAGTTCAGGGTTAGTTTATCAAACGCTATATAAATTAACTATTAGAAATAAGATCATGACCATGCCCTTTACTTTATTTTATTTCTGTTAGTTGCATGGTTTTCCATTATGGATGTGTTGTCGCAGTCACATAATTAATGGACTAACAAGAATGCAAGATGGAACTAAAATAAACTAGGATTTTGAATAAATATTATCAATACATGGTTAATTACTTACATAAGTTCCACTTAATATTAACAACAATGTGATAAAGATAATAAGGCACTTTACTCATAAGAGATAAAAATCCCACAACAAAATATTAAGTCAGACTAAGACTTATTGTACTTGATTAAGGGAAAGACTCAATAAAACAATGTGTTAGACCAACCTTTTTGGGACACTTAATTTTATATAAGAAAACCTTATGAAAGGTTTCTGGTTGACTTAACCATATTTCATCATAGGCGTAGTCCTTTCTAGAATTGGTGTAATATGGAGGCAAGTGTTGAGGAAATCCAAGTCAGGATTTTAGGATTGGGGAGTCCACTCAAAGGATCAATGAGTTACAAGCCCGTAGTTGGAAAATACCTGCCTACCTAAATACCTTCAAATTTCATGACCAAACATTTTTGGGGTTATGAGAAGGGGAATAAGTATCCTTTCCACTAGAACGTCATGTCAACTGGACATTTCGTGTTCAATGGTGAGGGTCATTGGGACTTCATAAAATATTTAGAGACTTAATAAAATTAATTTATTATTTCTCATAAAATGTAATCAAGAAATTACTAATAATATGATCTTTTAATTGTAGAATAAAATGACAAGATTTTCAACCACACTATCCATACGATTAGTTCTCAATAAAGGCAACATCCTCACCAGCAGTAACTTTCAGAAATGGTTTAGATGCCTTCGGGTTATTCTATGCCATGAACGGAAGTCTTCCATGATGGAGTAAGCATTACTTGATCCTCCTTCCCAAGAGGCGAGTGACGAAGAGTTCTTGGTCTACGAGAAACATATGAAAGACCCGGTTGATGTTCAATGTTTCATGCTATCATCAATGTATTGTGGGATCATGAAGTCTCACGAAGAGATGGATGCTTATAGCATGATCAAGCACCTTTGTGGTCTTTAATAGGAGAGAGAAAGACAATAATGGTTTGAGATCTCCAATGAAATATTTCAGAGTAATCTAGGAGAGGGTTCCCTAGCTGGGCCTCATGTAGTCAAGCTCATTGGCTACATTGAGTGCTTAGAGGTTCTAGGGTTTAAACTCCCTATATAACTGGGTACTGATCTCATTCATTCATCACTTCCTAAATAGATTCTCCAGATTTGTTATTAATTTCAATATGAACAACATTTAGAAGTCTCTATCTGATCTTATTATCCTCATTCTCTATGTGGACAAAGATATGAAGCGTGAAAAGCCTTATGTCCTTATGGTGAATAAAAGGAAAGGGAAGGATAAGAGATTTAATCCCAAAGATTATTCATTCCCATCCAAGAAAATGAAGATCAAAGGGGAGGAAAGGGAACAAGAAGTTGTTTGTTTTTCATGTGGAAAGAAGGGCCACTGGAAGAAGAACTGCACCCAACCTAAGAAGCAAGGGGAAGCTTCAAGTGCGTTTGTTATCAAATTAAATCTATCTATTTCTGCAAATTGGGTATTAAATACAAATTTTGGCTCTCACATATATATCCAAATATAGGAACCAAGTAGATTCAGGAAGATTGACCGAATGGATGTTGATCTATGAGCATTCAACGGATCCAGACTTGCTGTTGTATCTATCAGGGACTTCCACCTCACGTTGCCAACTGATAAGATCTTAGTGTTTTAGGGTTTTTATTATGTTTCATTTGTTACTAAAAACATTATTTATGTATCGATATTAGATATATATGCATTTGTTTTAAATTTTGAAATGAATGTTTCTTATTTTACAAAGATAGAATTTGTTTTGGTAGGGCATATTTATACAACGGTCTTTATGTGTTGGATTACAAAAACCAAGTAATGGCAATCGATAACAAAGATACTTCGCATGAATCATACCACACCCAACTTTGGCATCACCAGATAGGTCATGTAAATGAAAAACACTTGACAAATTTACATCAAGATGGATATTTAGATTCCTTCAAACTAAAACAACTTGGCTTATGTCATGCATGTTTACAAGGAAAAATGGCCAAATCCCCATTTAGTGGGAAAGGGGAAAGGGATAAAGAGATTCTTGAATTGGTTCATACCAATGTGTATGGACCATTTCTAGTTAAAGAAAGGGGTGGGTACTCATACTTTATAACTTTTACTGATGATTTTAGTAGATATGGATATATCAACTTAATGAGGTATAAGTCGGATTCTTTTGATAAGTTCAAAGAATACAAGAATGTATTTGAGAACCATCTTGGTGAGAAGCTTAAGAAACTCCTCTCAGACTGAGGTTGAGAATATATTAAATAAGACTTCATTGATTACTTACAAAATTTTGGGATCCTATCCCAACTCACTCCTCCTTACACGCCCCAGTGGTATGGTGTGAGTGAAAGGAGTAACCGAACCTTGTTGGACATGGTGGGATCAATTATGATTCATGAAAGTAATTCATTATCCTTTTAGGGATATGTGTTACAAACAACATAAAACATACTAAAACATGTACCAGAAAATCAATAAATTGTATTCCATACAAGTTCTGGAGTGGAAAGAAACCCATATTATCGAATTTACATGTGTGGGGAAGAAAAGCGTTTGTTAAGGTCTCTTCAGGTAAAAAACTTGCACCCTAAGACACAAAGTGTACCTTTATAGGATACCCCAAGGAAACAAGGGGATATTAAATATAAAACCCCTCAAATAACAAGGTTATCGTGGGAATACACACCATTTTTCTTAATAGGGAGCACATCTCCAAAAGAGATAGTGGGAGTGAGATAGACTTCGATGAAGTCGAGGATCAAGGTATACAATAGTTGGTATAGGAACAGATGCCACAAATCCCTGTGGAAAAAATAATTGTTCCAGAGAAATAAGAAATATGTAGGATGTAACAACCCGATATTTTATGATAAGTATTCTTTTTAATTTATTTGATGTCATGTGTTTTATGATACAACAAGATTATCCTGTGTTATACGCAACACCGTATTAGATTGTAGTATACGCAACAGTATTCTTATATTGTGTTACACACAATTTCAAGTTTGTTTGATAATAGTCATTCTACGCAAAATTGAGTGTATATATATATATATATATATATTAAATGTATAAATGAAATATGGTTGGATTCTGTTATATGAAACAACAAAGGAGTCTTTCACAACACGCAACCATAACTTGGCTTTCATTACACGCAATCGCGACCTTCCTCGATAGCGTGTGTTGTACGCAATGCCGGGTTTTACTAAACAACGGTATATTATTATAATATTATTATGAACTAGATTTTATGAATAGTATTAACTAAATTTTTAATTTTATAACATTATTATTCATCTTACACATTTTCTAGAACATGGTATAAGAACAAAATAAAATTTTTGGGTAAAATAAGTATTTTTCGAAAAATGCAGTTTTGCCACCTTTTGATGGCGCACCCACTTTTAATCTAGTTATTTACATTTTTATAAGTTCAATTTGACAAAATAAAATTCTTATTTTGAATCAGGATATAAAAATTTACATTGGATAAAGTTTTGATATTTTTCTGATAACATTCTTATTTTAATGAATAGTAAAAACACGCTATATTTTAATTAAAAACAATTTTTTTCATCATAATAACTTATGTGGTTAAATTATAATATTGAATTGTTTTAAAGTATAAATAAAATATATATTTACCATTTAATATAATGTATGTCATTATCATTGCTTTTACATTGAATTCGTAGGTTAAATCAATTCAATCTTTTGCAATGTTTTAATCAAAAAACCCATTTTCATTTGACAACGAGATTAATTTTAATTTAATTTCTGCAACTTCTGTGCATTGAATTTGAAAAAATGGATTCCATATTTGGAATCATTGGGTCCAAATTATGTTAATAGGATACTTTTTATTTTTGGGAATTATGAATTGTAACTACGGTAAATTTTATTTACCATAGTTAAAGGTAAATCGGGTAATTAAGGGTAAATATAATATTATAAAATTACCCTAACACATGAAAAAATTCTATTGTATGGATACAAGTATACCCATATCACCTAAGGGTCGAATTAGATTCATTTTATGGACTTTTGACCATGAATATAATTTAATTATTATTAAAACCAAAGAAAGTGACAACATGTCACTCTCTTAAATCTTATAAGTATAATAATTTTAATTTAGTGATAAAAATCATAAAACTTAGAAAATTAATAGTCTTCAGAAATATAGTAAAATTATCTACATCATGATAATTTATTTAGAATTTTTAGGGAATAAATAATTGTCATTAATGGTGATACATTAATGATGAAGAAATTATTTATTAAGTGAAAAATCAGTAATATAGTTTTTATTGAAATAATAATACCCATTAAAAGGCCCACGAACCTGACCAAAACTTATTGGTAGTGTATATATACACCTTAAGAATCCAATTACCTAATATATAACCGTTTGGAGTCTTATAAAAGTGATTATGACACTTATATTATTTTATTTTAAATGATGCCAAAGTTTTCACCTTCATAATTTAATAACTATAATAATTTAAATATTGTGATTTGAAGATGATAAATTCGAGTAAAAGTATTATTGTGAAAGATAATATATTTATCTTCATCATAGGATTTTATTTTTAATTTTTATGCAACAAACAAGTATATTAAATAATTATAAAAAAATGTTGTAGTAATTATTTTATTAAGAGATAAACCAAATAAATGGATTAAAAATAATAAAATAAATATTATATAAACTATTTAATGTTCTAAACTAATTTCCTAGATACATATTCCCTTTTATGAATCTATTAAATCTTTTATTTCGAACATATCTTATGTATATATTTTATTTAAATTCAAATAAATGAATAGTGTCAAAATTGACACTATTTTTATTTTATAAAAATAAGATATTATAAAATTGTTTAAAAATCACAAAAATATATAAAAATTATAAATTTAAATTTATATGGTCTAAAATGTTATAAAGTATCCAATTATGGAAAATTAACAACAAATAAGTAATTATTTGTTATAATTTAAAATTTAGAATGTTATTACCACAAATAAAATTAAATTGATTAAGTAAGGATAAATCAAGTTGATAATGTTTAAAATAATTTCCTAACATGTCTAAATTTTATTGGTTGATGATATTAAAACCCTATCTCATCTAATATTATAATATGAGTCGTTTTTTGAGGTTTTTAAGTGGGGTTAGATTTATTATAAATTAATATTTTTAAGATTTCCAAAGGTGCCCCTCCCCTCCCTTATAAAAGGGAACCTCCTACCTCTCTTCCTCACACCAATTTGAGCCTTCAAGATCGGCCAACACCTGCCAAATTATATTCTCCACTTCCCTAGAAACATCTTAAAGGTCCTGGTCTTCTTCAAAGACCAATTGTAGTTCCCTAAGAGGAGGTCTCAAAGAGGCGCTTCAAAGAAGAGGTAATGTTCGTTACCGATTATTTCAACTTTATTTCTTCTTACACTTCTTCTTCTTTAGTTGTTTCATTATTAAGTAATAACATCAGTATCACTCATATAATTATATGTTATTATAAGTATTAAACAACTCTATTTCACCATTTATCCATCCTACGGAAAATGAAATCACCGCGTGTGCGTACGTACATAATACCGTCTCCACGCCGTGGTGTAATCTATTTTCCACCACCACCTTACTTGAATGGGTATAATGGTGTAAATAATGACTATATATGATTATTTTAAAGTTATATTTATTCTTAAATATTATACATACACTTCAATACAATTCCATGATCATGGGAATGATATCATCGCTCGTGCGTACGTACGGACTACCGTCTCCACGACTCAATGAGATTCATTCTCAATGATTAACCATTCATGAATGATTATAAAGTATATATAATAATTAATAATGAAATATATGACATAATAATTATACTGGATTTATGTATATATATATATGTATTTCATCTACTTAATTCCATTCAATTCAATAAGGAAACGAAAACAGCGTTCATGCGTACGTACGACCTACCGTCTCCATGAACGGTGTATTTATTTCCATTTATAGATCTTTTATATATATGTATATTCTGAATATATATTATATATAAATCATGTTTTACATTCTGGATTTAAGTAACCATGATCTAAGTAATCATATGAATAATTACAAGTTAAAACACGAACGACAAATGAAACGATTTTACCCAAAACGCTACTTTAACATTAATTTACAAAAGAATGGGTAATATAAAGTCATAAGTGGACCATATATGATATCATAACAATGAATATGATTCTGTAATAAGTCAATGACATTATTTAAATCATTATACAGGAGGTTCGGATCCATACGAAGCATATCAGACCTAAGGTAAGGGATAATTTTGCAAATCTCATTTTTATCTGAGATTGCTTATTCGTAAGTATTTACTAGGGTTATATTTATCATCCATGTCTAAGTTTTATAAAAATGTTTTCATGTATGTTTAAATTCCTTTTTATCCATTTTTTACATTTACTACATGGTATGTATGGAATCTTTCTTTTACGAGGTAATTTTGACTTTTCTGGCAAAAGTACGAGAAGAATGTTTTTTTAACGTATACGACATGAAAGGATTTTTGTGGTTTTATAAAGACTTATTTTCATGAAGCTTCCTCCAAAAGATTTCATGACTATTTTCAAAAAAATTCTTTTCTTTTAAAATTGCATGACATTTTGTGAAAAGAGAATGATTTTGAAGAAGAAAGGATATTTTCCTCAAGAATTCATTTCAAGTGTTTTATCAAAACCATTTTTCATCTAAGATGACATTATTTCATATGTGTATGTTTCAAGTATCATGTCTCTATGATTTACATGGTTTCACATTTCTTCTTATGAAATGATATCCATTTCTTTTATATGGATTATTTGATGATGGGATGATGTTTATGAAACCCATTTTATTTATTGGGTTATTATGAATGATGTATGTTTATTTTGTGGAACAAGTAAGAACGATTTCATTATTAGATGGGTGGGACCTATATATCCCTCCAATGAATTAGGTAAAGATTTATATCTCATGAGATAGACATGGATGGAACGGTAAGTTAATCCGGTTCAGTGTTACAGGACTGAAATGAGGAGTGAACTCGATTCAGAAAGGGACCTTGTCCACTAAGATGGTCATGGCAGTAATGCCTTGGCTACTATGGAAATCATTACATGTTCTTAATGGATGCCACAATTAAATGCTCTATTCCTATTCTATTTTATCATGATTGATGATCCATTATGATCTATGCCTTACGTACTGCCATGTTTTATGTCATTGCTCAAGATTTTGATGTTTAAATATTATGTTCATGTTTTTAAGTTCAAATGTATATGGTTTGTTTTATTTTCTCCATGCTTACCCTTACTGAGCATTTTAGCTCACCCTTTTTATGTTTTCTTTTCCCCCAGGATTAAAAGAAAGGTTTTAGGTAAGGAAACAAAAAGGTAAAGATCGTTATGGGAGTTGTTGAAGATATTTCAACATGATTAGAAGTTTATATTCCGAGTTTCCAAAGACATTAAACTATTACGATCCTTATGTGTCTGTTTTTGTTATGTATTAATTATTCCGCAAAAGTAATGTAATGTCCATATACATCAAGCTTTGGGTCTCTACAGTTGGTATTAGAGGAAAGGTTTAGTCAACCTTTGGAAACTAGGATGCGAGAACTTTAGTGAGATCCCTAGAGATATTTCTAAGGTATGTCTAGGGATGTCCCTAAGGTTAAGTATAAGTATAGCTTATAGTCCTATAATTACGGTAACGATCTTAGAATTAAACCTAAGATGTTAGATATTGAAGTTACTCCCCCTCTATTATGTTGTTTTACATATCATGATTTTTGCCTCTCACAGAATTCTTTTTGTGTTTTAGTCAATGGAGGGAACTAGAAGGAATTTGGTTAACATTGAATCGAATGGAAAAATTGGTGACTATGAGAAAAGAAATTGTGCAATGCCTAGAGAGAATGATATTGTGATTATGCCGAATCAGTCATTGCGATATATGATTAACAAGGTGAAATTTAGTGGTATTCCTAATTCATCAAATAAGAGGAAGATAGACTTTTATGCATGTTCGCATGTTGAGGATCATAAAGAAAGGAAGATTGAGATTTCTAAATAAGGGAAGAAGAACCTTGAGGAATGCCTCAAATGGAGGGGAAGATGTTATCTATGTGGAGAGAAGGGTCATAGAGTGACCGACTGTTATGGAGTTCAATGTCTTATCTGTGGAGAACATGGGCATTACCCAACTCAATGCCCTGACCTAAGAGGTTACTTCTAAATCAAGGAAGGACTTATTCCATGAAAATCATTGAAGATGATGGTTTGAAGTTTTTATGTATTGGTATTCAAGAATAATGTTATTGAGGTACTTTTATGGTATATTGGAATATCTATGTATTGGTCCATTGTGGTTTTCCATAAGAATATGGCATCGGTAACCATGAAAAGTGATTGAAATATTTTGGAAAGAAGATGATATGAACATAATGAAGGTATAAAGAGAATATAATATGTTTGATAGTATTCATGAGCTCATGATTGATATAAGGACTAAGTGGTATCATGGTTTGAGTATATAGAATTTTTGGGATTTTGGAATGTGGAAATAGACAACTTTTTACAGCATTCATGTTTTCAACTAAGGTTCTGTGGTAATTCATTTTTCAATAGAATAAATGATTAAGGAATTCACATGTTTGGAATGTGACCAACAAGACATATTGTATGATAAATTATGTTATTCACATTCTTGTTATGTGACCTTTCTAGTAATTGTTTTCTTTATACTATGAGCTTGGACCGAAGTATTTTAGATAAGCCTAAAGATTGGAATGGATTATGTTGGACATAATTTAGTATTGTTTAAGGATAGAACTTTTTTTCGATATTATTGATGGGATGTTTTAGTAATGTAGTTTTAGAAAAAGGACAACCTGCAGGACGAGAGACAACCCATCGCGTCGGACAAGGCTATGGAAATCGAACCCACAACTGAAGTGCGACATGCCTTTATCGCCTACCACTGGCCTACAGGAAGTCCTTGGTTAGCAGAAACTAGTTTTATTTTATTAAGCGGTATGATATATGAAGTATAAGTTCATTTTTGGAACCATATACGATTAATCTAACCATAAGATGGACTTATAACTTTTCCTAACCTTTTGTTTGAAACAGATGGAATGACCCATCATTCTATCACATGATCTTCTAACACTTCACGAATAACAAATTCAACTACATTTTTTTAAGGGATGAAGTGAAAATTGTTCAAAGAATGAACAACAGTGAGATTGTACCAAAATCAAGCAAGTATTTCTTCTAATTCAAATTCTTCAACTTTTGGGAAATGATCTTTAAAACCAAAAATGTTGTCCTAGTGCCCTTATATCTGATGAATCATATGGTACTTTAGATCATCACAAATATATGGCATTGTGATTGTTGGATTTTTCATAGCCATGTTCTCTACCACTCTCCATCAGAACATGATGGTTAGATTTCTCTTCCATATCCATATTTTCACCTATGTTCTCCTATGTGGAAACCCAGGGATGAGTTAATTTGGGTAACTGTTACGTTTCATACTTTAGTTTTGAAAGTTAAGTTTTGGTATTTCATTTTACGATGTGGTTTTTAATTAAAGAAACTTTCAAGTAGAAAACCATGCATAACCCCGACGAATTTCGAGGGTGAAATTCATTTTAAGGGGGGTAGAATGTAACAACCCGATATTTTATGATAAGTATTCTTTTTAATTTATTTGATGTTATGTGTTTTATGCTACAACAAGATTATCTTGTGCTATACGCAACACCGTATTAGCTTGCAGTATATGCAACACTATTCTTAGATTGTGTTACACACAATTTCAAGTTCGTTTGATAATAGTCATTCTACGCAACATTGAGTGTGTATATATATATATATTCAATGTATAAATGAAATATGTTTGGATTCTGTTATATGAAACAAAAAAGGAGTCTTGCACAACACACAACCCTAACTTGGCTTTCATTACATGCAATCGCGACCTTCCTCGATAGCGTGTGTTGTACGCAATACCGGGTTTTACTAAACAACGGTATATTATTATAATATTATTATGAACTAGCCGTTATGAATAGTATTAACTAAAATTTTAATTTTATAACATTATTATTCATCTTACACATTTTCTAGAACATGGTATAAGAACAAAATAAATTTTTCGGATAAAATAAGTATTTTTCAAAAAATGCAGATTTGCTGCCTTTTGATGGCGCACCCACTTTAAATCTAGTTGTTGACATGTTTATAATTTCAATTTGACAAAACAAAATTTTTAATTTTGAATCAGGATATAAAAATTTACATTGGATAAAGTTTTTATATTTTTCTGATAACTTTCATATTTTAATGAATAGTAAAAACACGCTATATTTTAATTAAAAACAACTTTTTTCATCATAATAACTTATATGGTTAAATTATAATATTTAATGGTTTTAAAGTATAAATAGAATATATTTTTACCATTTAATATAATTTATGTCATTAGCATTGATTTTACATTGAATTCGTAGGTTAAATCAATTCAATCTTTTGCAATGTTTTAATCAAAAAACTCGTTTTCATTCGACAACAGGATTAATTTTAATTTAATTTCTGCAACTTCTGTGCATTGAATTACAAAAAATGGATTCCATATTTGGAATTAGTGGATCCAAATTATTTTAATAGGCTACTTTTTATTTTTGGGAATTATGAATAGTAACTACGGTAAATTTTATTTACTATAGTTAAAGGTAAATCGGGTAATTAAGGGTAAATATAATATTATAAAATTACCCAAACACATGAAAAAATTCTATTAAATGGCTAAAAGTATACCCATATCACCTAAGGGTCGGATTGGATTCATTTTATGGACTTTTGACCATGAAAATAATTTAATTATTATTAAAACCAAAGAAAGTGACAACATGTCACTCTCTTAAATCTTATAAGTATAATAATATTAATTTAGTGATAAACTTTATAAAACTTAGAAAATTAATAATCTCCAGAAATATAATAAAATTATCTACATCATGATAATTTATTTAGAATTTTTAGGGATTAAATAATTGTCATTAATGGTGATACATTAATGATGCATAAATTATTTTTTAAGTGAAAAATCAGTAATATAGTTTTTATTGAAATAATAATACCCATTAAAATGCCCACAAACCTGACCAAAACTTATTTTTAGTGTATATATACACCTTAATCATCAAAGTACCTAATATATAACCGTTTGGAGTCTTATAAAAGTGATTATGACACTTATATTATTTTATTTTAAATGATGCCAAAGTTTTCACCTTCATAATTTAATAAATATAACAATTTAAATATTGTGATTTTAAGATGATAAATTCGAGTAAAATTATTATTATGAAATTTAATAGATTTATATTCATCATAGTATTTTATTTTTAATTTTTATGCAAAAATAAGTATATTAAATAATTATACAAAAATGTTGTGGTAATTATTTTATTAAGAGATAAACCAAATAAATGGTTTTAAAAATAATAAAATAAATATTATATGTACTATTTAATGTTCTCCACTAATTTTATAGACACATATGACCTCTTATGAATCTATTAAAGCTTTTATTTCAAACATATCTTCTGTATATATTTTATTTAAATTCAAATAAATGAATAGTGTCAAAATTGACACTTGTTATTTTATAAAAATAACATATTATAAAATTGTTTAAAAATCACAAAAATATATAAAAATTATAAATTTTAATTTATATGGTTTAAACTGTTATAAAGTATCCCATTATGGACAATTCACAACAAATAAAAAATTATTTGTTATAATTTAAAATTTAGAATGTTATTACCACAAAGAAAATTAAATTGATTAAGTAAGGATAAATCAAGTTGATAATGTTTAAAATAATTTCCTAAAACGTCTAAATTTTATTGGTTGATGATATTAAAACCCTATCTCATCTAATATTTTAATATGAGTCATTTTTTGAGGTTTTTAAGTGGGGTTAGATTTATTATAAATTAATATTTTTAAGATTTCCAAAGGTGCCCTTCCCCTCCCTTATAAAAGGGCACCTCCTCCCTCTCTTCCTCACACCAATTTGAGCCTTCAAGATCGGCCAAAACCTGAAAAATTCTCTTCTCCACTTCCCTAGAAACATCCTAGATGTCCTGGTCTTCTACAAAGACCAATTTTAGTTCCCTAAGAGGAGGTCTCAAAGAGGCGCTTCAAAGAAGAGGTAATGTTCGTTACCGATTCTTTCAACTTTATTTCTTCTTCCACTTATTCTTCTTTAGTTGTTTCATTATGAAGTAATAACATAAGTATCACTAATATACTGATATGTTATTATAATTATGAAACAACCCTATTTCACCATTTATCCATCCTACGGAAAATGAAATCACCGCGCGTGCGTACGTACGGAAGACCGTCTCCACGCCGTGGTGTAATCTATTTTCCACCACCACCTTACTTGGATGGTTATAATGGTGTAAATAATGACTCTATATGATTATTTTAAAGTGATATTGATTATTAAATATTATACATACACTTCAATACAATTCCATGATCATGGGAATGATATCATCGCTCGTACGTACGTACGGACTACCGTCTCCACGACGCAATGAGATTCATTCTAATGATTAACCATTAATGAATTATTATAAAGTATATATAATAAGTAATAATGAAATATATGACATAATAATGATACTTTATTTATGTATATATATATATATATATATGTATGTCATCTACTTAATTCCATTCAATTCAATAAGGAAACGAAAACAGCGTTCATGCGTACGTACGGCCTACCGTCTCCATGAACGGTGTATTTCTTTCCATTTATAGATATATTATATATATGTATATTCTGAATATATATTATATATAAATCATGTTTTACATTTTGTATGTAAGTAACCATGATCTAAGTAATCATATGAATAATTACTAGTTAAAACACGAACAACAAATGAAACGATTTTACCCAAAACGCTACTTTAACATTAATTTACAAAAGAATGGGTAATATAAAGTCATAAGTGAACCATATATGATATAATAACAATTAATATGATTCTTTAATAAGTCAATGACATTATTTAAATCATTATACAGGAGGTTCGGATCCATACGAAGCATATTGGACCTAAGGTAAGGGATAATTTTGCAAATCTCATTTTTATCTGAGATTTCTTATTCGTAAGTACTTACTGGGGTTATACTTATCATCCATGTTTAAGTTTTACAAAAATGTTTTCATGTATGTTTAAAGTCCTTTTTACCCATTTTTTACTTTTATTACATGGTTTGTATGGAATCTTTCTTTTACGAGGTAATTTTGACTTTTCAGGCAAAAGTACGAGAAGAATGTTTTTTTAACGTATATGATATGAAAGGATTTTTGCGGTTTTATAAAGCCTTATTTTCATGAAGCTTCCTCCAAAATATTTCATGAATATTTTCAACAAAATACTTTTCTTTTAAAATTTCATGACATTTTGTGAAAAGAGAATGATTTTGAAGAAGAAAGGATATTTTCCTCAAGAATTCATTTCAAGTGTTTTATCAAAACCATTTTTCATCTAAGATGACATTATTTCATATGTGTATGTTTCAAGTATCATGTCTCTATGATTTACATGGTTTCACTTTTATTATTATGAAATGATATCCATTTCTTTTATATGGATTATTTGATGATGGTATGATGTTTATGAAACCCATTTTATTTATTGGGTTATTATGAATGATGTATTTTTATTTTGTGGAACAAGTAAGAATGATTTAATTATGAGATGGGTGGGACCTATATCTCCCTCTAATGCATTGGGTAAAGATTTATATCTCATGAGATAGACATGGCCAGAATGATAAGCTAATCTCGTTCAGTGTTAGAGGACTGAAACGAGGGGTGAACTCGATTCATAAAGGGACCTTGTCCACTAAGATAGTCATGGCAGTAATGCCTTGGCTACTATGGAAATCATTACATGTGCTTAATGGATGACACAATTACATGCTTTATTCATATGCTATTTTATCATGATTGCTGATCCATTATGATCTATGCCTTACGTACTGCCATGTTTTATGTCATTGCTCAAGATTTTGATGTTTAAATATTATGTTCATGTTTTTAAGTTCAAATGTATATGGTTTGTTTTATTTTCTCCATGCTTACCCTTACTGAGCATTTTAGCTCACCCTTTTTATGTTTTCTTTTCCCCCAGGATTAAAAGAAAGGTTTTAGGTGATGAAACAAAAAGGGAAAAATCGTTATGGGAGTTGTTGAAGATATTTCAACATGATTAGAAGTTTATATTCTGAGTTTCCAAAGACACTAAACTATTACGATCCTTGTGTGTCTTTTTTTGTTATATATTAATTATTCCGCAAAAGTAATGTAATGTCCATGTACGTCAAGATTTGGGTCTCTACATAGGATTACAAGATAGGTTAGAGAACTGGAATAGTACGGTTTTCTATTTACTAAGGATGGTGACTCATTATTAGTTGATAATAATGATCATCTAACCTACAAGTAAGTAGTAAGTGGCATAGATGTCGCCAAGTGGCAAGAAGCCATGAATTTTGAAATGGATTCCATGTAGAAAATCCTAGTCTAGATTTTGGTAGATCCTCTAATTTATGTAAAGATCATTGGTTCTAAATGGGTATTCAAGAAGAAACTGGACATGGACGGAAATTTCATGCCTATAAGGCATGACTGGTTGTAAAAGGGTTCAAGTAGTGTCAAGGAATTGACTACAACAAAACCTCTTCTCCAGTTACAATACTGAAATCCATCAGAATTATATTGGCCATTTATGCTTACCATGAATATGAGATTTAGGAAATGGATGTCAAAACAGCCTTCCTTAATGGGATCCTTTAGGAAGATGTCTACATGACACAGCCTGAAGGGTTTATGACTCCAAATGATTCCAATAAGGTATGAAAGTTACAGAAATCCATTTATGGATTAAAGTAAGCATCTAGATCATGGAACATTCATTTTGATTAATCCATAAAAAATTTGGTTTTATCAAGAATGAATGTGATACTTGTGTCTTAAAACGATTTAGTGTGAGTGCAGTCATTTTCCTAACAGTATATGTTGATGACATATTACTTATTGGGAAAGAGATACCAGTATTATAGTCTATTTATGCATGGTTGAATCAATGCTTCTCCATGAAGGACTTGGATGAGGAAACATATACTCTTGGGATCAGGTTCCATCATGATAGATCTAAGAGATTTCTTGGCCTATATCAAAGTACATAAATTGACAAGATACTAAAGAGATTCAGTATGGAACAATCCAAGACGGGATTGTTGCTAGCATCACATGGAATTCATTTTTCTAAGAAAATGTGTCCTCAGACACGTGAGGAAAGAAAGATAATGGCAAGGACTCTATACGCATCATCGATTGGTTCAGTCATCTATGAAATTCTAGGTACTAGGCTGGATGTCGCCTATGCATTGAGTGTGGTAGGAAGATATCAAGCTAACACAGTCGACGACCATTGGATGGAAATCAAGACTATCCTAAATTATCTAAGGCATACTAAAGATATGTTCCTATTTTATGGGGGATATAAGGAACTATTCATCATATGATATGCATATGTTAGTTTCCAAACCGATCAAGTGACATGAAGTCGCAAAATGGATACATCTTTGATTTTAATGAAGGTGTAGTGAGATGGAAGAGGTCAAAGCAGAGTGTGGTAGCAGATTCTATAGCAGAGTCTGAGTATATCATAGCTTCGGATGTTTCTAAAGAAGTAGTTTCGATGTGAAGCTTCATCTAGGAGCTAGATGTGATACCTAGTAGTAAATATCTCATCACATTGTACTGTGATAATACTGCAGCAGTGGTTCTTGCAAAAGAGACAAGGTCACATCAGCGGACAAAGCACATACTTAGGAAATATTATCTCTTGAGGGATTTTCTTATAGAGGTAAAGTTTCAATTACTAGTATTTACACAGAAGAAAATGTGGAAGACCCCTTGAATAAAGCCTTGACTCAGCAAAAACATGATCATCATGTGAGGTCTAACGGACTGAAAGTCATAGGCAATTGGCTCTAGTCCAAGTGGGATTTTGTAAGATTTGGTGTCCTCAAACCAACTGTTTTTACTTTGATTACATGAATATTTAATATATTTAATTATTAAACATCTTATAACATATTGTTCAATGTTCTACATGACTATAGTTTAATAATGTCATAGAGTATTTGTTGCATTGATAAGGTCGTAACAGTTCCCTGCTATGATGAGAACCTGGAAGTGCTATGAAAATATTCTTAAATTTAGTTCTATAGTTGGATGACATACTATGATAGGACACATAGTATACAGACTTTCAGGTTCAAGTACTTGTAAGAAGATGAGACATCTTCTCATGAAGATCACAATTGGAAATATCTAAGATGATATATTATGATAACGAACCTACCAGTAGAAAATCATCATGTTTTGGTGTCATTAGATATTCCTATCTGCGAGCATGCTTAATGGTCCTTAAACTTTATGATTAACATTAATATGTGTCATGACTCATGCACTTTTATTTATGGATGAAAATCTTCATGAAGATAGTTTGTGGGAAGTAGGTTACATTGGGTGCTTCATGAATGGCATGTTATTAATGGATAAGTAAAGGAAGGATTTATCCCTTCCATTTATGGAAGTTGATATCTTGGCCCTTTGATTGAAATTGAAATATCACACGAAATTCCATGGCCATGGTGTAATGATGGGTTTATTTTAGGTAGTCAAAGAATGACATATCAAACCTAAAGGTTGATGACACAATCATGAAATCATCATGATGATATATTGAGATAAAGGTACTATATTACACAGTGAGCGTTCATATGTAGATGTCGTTATTGAAACTTCAAGTTCTTTCTCTTGGGCACCTTGACCCATTACTAGATAGTACTCTTGGACTTAAGGCAAGCATGCCTAATTCCAAAAACAAAGAATCCTAGAGGGTCACATACTAAGTGTTTCTAGTGGTCTCGATTAAATTATATTTGAATTTAATTAATGGAATAAATATTATTCTCAAGATCGTGGAATAATTTTATTCATGTTATAATGATCGCATAAATTAAATATATATTTTTTATTTGGATTGTAAATAAAAATATATTTATTTATTTTATTGAACATTTAATAAATATTTATTTACTAGTTTTTAAATAAAATATTTATTTATGAGAATAAATTATTTATTTATTCGGGTGTTCAACAAATGGTAGTGGAGTTCGAGCAAACCAAGGACGGTCTGGTAGCAAAATAATTATTTTCATGACGTTACATAATTATTTAATGAGTTGGTACAAAAAAAATAATAACAATATAGTTATAATTATGCGAAATGAGATTTCATTTATGATTCCATTTTGGTCAAGTTGGTTCACCACAAATAATGATGCAGTTATTGTTATTATGTAGCATGGGTTTTCTCTAAGGTTATGAATGTATTTAATTTTTGTTATGAAATTAAATATTATAACTAAATCCCCTTGTCGATAAATAGATGGTTACGTATATTGTTCCATGTACAAGAAAATGGTGACGCAAGAGAAATTCCATGTCAAGAATTTTATCTTGACTCTTCTCCTCTCTCCCTCTCAATAACAAGAGACGTTCTTTAAGATTTAAGAACATGAGATCCAAATAAATCAAGACAATACATTTGCTTCCCTGCGCTAGCACCCGTAAAGTGAGTGGCATCAATCGGAGACCATTAGAGCACGTGTAGATCATCGATATAGGGATTATAGTTTGGATCCTCACAAGCGCAATGAGACAATCCTAAAGGGTCATCCTGAACTATCAACATCATCAATGAGGAAAGTACCGAAGAACTATGTATTTTATTTCTTTAGAAATTAAATTTAAATTAATTATAAACATGATGTACAACATCCACTCTAATGGTTTAAAGCCTATTCCTTCTTTATCTAAATATTAGATTCTATTATGTGGAGACTGGAGTTCATTGTCATATTGATCTCGGAATAATCATTGATTATAGTAAAAATTAAAGTTGGGTGTCGACCCAATCATGCTTCTGATGCGCCTGAAACCTACAAGTGGTATCAAATCAAGGTCATCATAGTTTTTAATTAGTTTGTTAATTCATTGATGATTTATGGTTTAATAATTTTTTTTGTCAATTCAAGGTTAAGAGTTCTTGTAATCTAGATTTTGAGATCTCTTCTCCCTCTTTTTGTTTCTTACATATTTCACAGAAACAAATGATTTTTTGATTAAAATTAAAAAAAAGAATTAGGAGGCACCGACGATTCTTCCTAGGTGACACAAATGTATACGTCGTGTGTTCGGGCTTACACATCGTGTTCTCTAACATACACTCCATGTAATCCAGACTACATGTAGTGTAGTTATGTTCAGTGCATCGGGAGTAATTCAGAAATTACTCAAGCCATGTGAATTTATTACACGTGTTGTGGTTAATTATACACCACATGTTTATTGGTAAAGATAGTCACACACTTACTGGATTACACACTGTGTGGCTCACTGCACACGGCGTGTATTCCCTTCATGTCAAGGGATAAACCATGTATCCCATACACGGCTAAGCAGACCGGTTACCATGTAACACAGAGACAACACGACATTAATCCCACTATATATTTCGTGTACTATGAAATTTTGGATGTATACTTCAAATGCCAAGTCCCTAGGAATTTACTTTGGGACAGACGGTGAAGGTAATACACGTCATGTATTCATAACTACATTTCATATACTTTAACAAATTACACAAAGTTAAACCTTTAATGTTTATGTAATATTTATAACTATATATCATGTATAAATCATATTATAGGTTTTTACTCTATGAATTAGAACATCTTGTATGCCACGAGTCATAAGAGTAAAACAGTATGTGAATATAATACATTTTGGGTAGATTTGAACGGGTATTCACTAGGATACCTCCAAGGTTCATTTATGTACTATGATGAGAATGTCAAGGAAATTAGGAAAAGGATTAAGATAAAAGGATTTATTAATTAAAGAATATAAATAATCGATTTGAGAAAAATTTATCTTAATAAGAGTGATTAAATAATTTAATTCTAGTTTTATTAAATGTGTAACTTGTTGCATGTATGTGGGTGATCATAAGCTAGACCTAGACCTTTGTTTATGATTAGTTTCCTTTTAATTTATTTATTAAATTAATTATTGACATGTGGGTCATCTCTTCTCATTAATATGTATGTCTTGTGTGCCCAAGGATTATTTTATGTAAACCCATTTTTACCCCTCACCTGTGTGTGAGTTTAAAAATCATATGTAATGGATGGAGCTCTCAAGCTGGTGGAGGTTGTCCAAGTCAGGAGGTGAGGTGAAACCAATCCAAGGAGATATAAAGGTGGACAGGTGGAAAGATATAAACCTGAAGGTTTCTCTCCCCTAAGTTAGTGTTGGTTTATCAACCTCTAGATAAACTAACCATTAGAAAAAAGATCATTATCATTCCCTTTACTTTATTTTATTTCTGTCATTTTCATGGTTTTTCATTATGGATGTGTTTTCGCAATCACATTCAATATGGAACTAAAATTAACGAGTCTTGCGCATAAATATTATCATGACATGGTTAATCCCATGAGTAAGTTACACCTAATATTAACAAGCATGTGATAAAGATAATAAGAAAATTTATGCATAAGAGATAAAAACATCTCAACAAAATATTATGTTCGACTAAGCCTTCCATTACTTGATTAAAGGAAAGACTCAATAAAACAATGTGTTTGACCAACCCTTGTTGGGAAACTTAATTTTATATAAGAATCCCTTATGAAAATTTTTCAGGATGAATTAACCATGTTTCATCAAGAGGAGTATACCTTGCTAGACTTGGTGTAATATGGAGGCAAGTGTTGAGAAAAAACAAGTCAGGATTTTAGGATTGGAGAGTCCACTCAATGGATCAAGGAGCTACATTCCCATAGTTGGAAAATACCTACCTACCTAAATACCTTAAAATATCATGAACAACCCTTGTTGGGGTTATGCTAAGGGGAATATGGATCCTTTCCACTAGAATGTCACAGAAAATGGACATTTTGATTTCAATGGTGAGTGTCATTAGGACTTGATAAAATATTGGGAGACTTAATAAAATTAATTTATTATTTATCATAAAATATCAACAATGGTATTAACTTTTAGGAATGGTTTAGATGCCTTCAGTTCATTCTACGCCATGAATGGAAGTCTTGTATTCTAGAGTCAGCATTACCTAATTCACTTTCCCAAGAGGCGAGTGATGAAGAGTTCTTGGTCTACGAGAAACATATGACTGACGTGGTATTCGTTCAATTTTTGATGCTATCATCAATTTCTAGTGAGATTATGAAGTCTCATGTAAACATGGATGCCTATAGAATTCTCAAACACCTCTATGGTTTTTACCAGGAGAGAGAAAGACAAGAAAGGTTTGAGATCTCCAAGGAATATTTCAGAGTAAGCTTGAAGAGGGATCCCCAACTGGGCCTCACATAGTCAAGATCATTGACTACATTGAGCTCCTAGAGGTTCTAAGGTTTAAACCCCTCAAATAATTGGGTACCGATCTCAGTCTTGCATCGCTCCCTCATATATTCTCCATCTTTGTTGTTAATTACAATATAAAAAACATTGAGAAGTCTCAATCTGATCTAATTATCCTCATTCACCAAGTGGACAAAAATATGAAGTGTGAAAATCATTTTGTCCTTTTTGTGAATAATGGGAAAGGGAAGGTGAAGAGCTTTATGATAAAATCTTCTTCACGCCCTTCCAAGAAAAGAAAGATCAAAGGGGGCAAAGGAACATGAATTAGTTTGTTTCTCATGTGGTAAGAAGGGACACTAGAATAAGAACTGCACCCAGCCTAAGAAGCAAGGGTAATCTTCAGGTGCATTTTTTATAGAATGAAATATATATGTTTCTAAAAATTGGGTATTAGATAAAGATTGTGGTGCTCACATATGTATCTAAATACAGGAACTAAGTAGATTTTGGAATATTGACTAAGGGGAGGTAGATCTACGAGTAGTCAATGAATCCAAACTTGTTGTTGCAGCTGTCAGGGACTACCACCTTACGTTGGAAACTAGGATGATCTTGGTGTTGAAGGGTTGTTATTACCTGTCGTCAGTTACTAAGAACATTATTTCTGTATCCATATTAGAAATAGATGTATTTTTTTTAAATTTGGAAATTACTTTTTATTCTTTTACAAAGAGATCATTTTTTTAGTAGGGAACATTTATACAATGATCATTATGTGTTGGATTATACAAACCAAGTAATGGCAATCGATAACAAAGATATGTCACATGATTCATTCCACACCCAACTTTGGAATCACCCGCTATGTCATGTAAATGGGAAATTATTGACAAATTTACATCAAGATGGATATTTAGATTCTTTCAAACTAAAACCACTTGGCGTGTGTCATGCATGTTTATAAGGAAAAATGACCAAACCCACATTTAGTGGGAAAGGTGAAAGGGATAAAGAGCTTATTGAATTGGTTCATACTGATGTGTGTGGATCATTTCTAGTTGAATCAAGGGGTGAGTACTCATAATTCAAAACTTTTACTGATAATTTTAGTAGATATGGATATATCTACATGAGGTATAAGTAGGATTATTTTGATTAGTTAAAATAATACAAGAATGATGTTTAGAACCATCTTGGTAAGAAGATTAAGAAACTCCTCTCTAGACCGAGGTGGAGAGTATCTTAATCAATACTTCATTGATTACTTATGAGAGTTTGGGATCCTATCCCACCTCACTCCTCCTTACACACCCTAGTGGAATGGTGTGAGCGAAAGGAGGAATCACACCTTGTTGGACATGGTGAGATCAATGATGAGTCATGAAAGTCTTCCATTATCCTTTTGGGGATATGCGTTACAAACAATAGCACACATACTAAACCAAGCACCAAAAAAATCAATAAATTGTATTCTATAAGAGTTCTGGAGTGGAAAGAAAGCCATATTTTCGAATTTACATGTTTGGGAAATTGAAATGTTTGTTAAGGCGTATTTGGGTAACAAACTTGCACCACAATGCACAAAGTATACCTTTATAGGGTACCCCAAGGAAAAAAGGGAATATTACCAATAAAACTCCTCAGACAAAAACAGTATAGTTACAAGACACGCCATATTCCTTGAGAGGGAGAACATCTACGAAAGAGATAGTGGGAGGGAGAAAGACTTCGATGAAGTCAAGGCTCAAGTTATACAAGAGTTTGTACATGAACAGATTCCATGAAGCACTACGGAAGAAAGAACTATTCCAGAGACACAAGAACTACATAAGAGTAGAAGAGAGGTTATAGAATCAGAATGGTATAGTTTTCTAGTTACTGAGGATGATGAATCATTATTAGTTGATAATAATGATCCTCTAACATACAAGGAAGTAGTAAGTGGAACAAAAATTTCCAAGTGGAAAGAAACCATGAATTATGTAATGGGTTTCATGTACCAAAACCATGTATGGATTTTGGTATATCATCTAGTTGATGTAAAGCCTGTTGGTTGCAAATGGGTATTCACAAAGAAATTGGACATGGAAGGATAAGTCAGTAACTATAATTCATGACTAGTTGCTAAAGGTTTCAAGTAGTGCCAAGGCATTGACTACGATGAAACCTTTCTTCCAGTTACAATGTTAAAATCCATCATAATTCTATTTGTCATTACCGCTTACCATGACTATGAGATTTGGAAAATGGATGTATAAATATCCTTACTTAATAGGAACCTTCATGAATATGTCTACATGACACAACCTAAAGGGTTTATGACTCCAAAAGATTCCAATAAGGCATACAAGTTGCATAAATGCATTTATGGATTAAAGAAAGCATCAAGGTCATGGAAAATTTATTTTGATGAATCCATAATATAATTTGGTTTATCAATAAATAATGTGAGACTAGTTTCTACAATTGGTTTAGTATGAGTGCAGTCATTTTTATAATAGTATATGTTAATGACATATTAATTATTGGAAATGAGATACCAGTCTTACAGTCTATTAAGGCATGGTTGAATAAATGCTTCTCCATGATGGACTTGGGAGAGGCAGCATATATTCTTGGGATCAAGTTCTTTCATGATAGATCCAAGAGATTGTTGGGCCTATGTCAAAGTACATACATTGAAATGATACTGAAGAGATTCAGTATGGAACAATCCAAGAGGGGATTGTTGCCAGTGTCACATAGAATTCATCTTTCCAAGAAAATGTTTCCTCAAACACACGAGAAAAGAAATCGAATGGCAAGGATTCCATACACATCAGCAATTGGGTCAGTCATGTATTCCATGCTATATACTAGTATGGATTTCACCTATATATTGATTGAAATAGGCAGATATCAATCTAACCCAGGTGACCACCATTTGATGGTAGTCAAGACTATCCTAAAGTATATGAGGCATACTAAGGATAGGTTCCTAGTTTATTTAGGCGATGAGGAACTAGTCATCAAAGGATATGCAGATGCTAGTTTCCATACTGATCAAGGTGACATGAATTTGAAAAAGGGAGACATCTTCACTTTGAATGGAGTTGCAGTGAGATGGAAGAGCTCAAATTAGAGTGTGGTAGCCATTTCTACAGTAGTTTCTGAGTATATTGCAGCTTCTAAGGTAGATAAAGAAGTAGTTTATATTTAAAGCTTCATTTAGTAGTTGGATGTGATACCTAGCAGTAAAGATCCCATCACACTGTACTATGATAATACTGCAGTGGTGGATATTGCAAAAGATCCAAGTTCATATTAGCCGATGAATCACATACTTAGGACTTATCATCTCTTGAGTGGTTTTTCTGAGAGAG
The DNA here is from genome assembly GCA_963277665.1 of Viscum album. Classification (NCBI taxonomy): domain Eukaryota; kingdom Viridiplantae; phylum Streptophyta; class Magnoliopsida; order Santalales; family Viscaceae; genus Viscum; species Viscum album. Next base: position 1,809,401,874 of record OY728129.1, on the reverse strand, counting down.
GTAAAGTTATAGTGAGCAATATTTCCACATAAGACAATGTGGAGAACCCCTTGACCAAATCCTTGACTCGGCATAAACATGATCATCATGTGAGGTCTAGCGGACTAAAAGTTGTAGGTAGTGGGATCTGGTCCAAGTGGGAGTTTGTAAGAGTTGGTGTCATAAAACCAACTTTTGTACTTTGATTACATAAATATTTAATATATTTAATTATTAAACATATTAATACATATTTTTCATTTTTCTAAATGACTATAATGTAATAATGTCTTAGATTATTTTTTGTATTGAAAAGGTCATCGTAGTTCCCCACTATGATGAGAACCTTGAAGTTCTATGACAATATTATTAAATTTAGTCTTGCGGTTGGATGACTTACTATGATGGGACACATAGTATACCGACCGTCAAGTGAGAGTACTCGTAAGAAGATGAGACATATTCTCATGAATTTATCACTTGGTAATCTCCAAGATGGGAGATTATAATAACCGACCCGTGAGTAGAAATTCCACATGTTTTGGTGTCATTAGATATTCCTATCTCTAAGTGTGTGTAATGGTCCTTAGAATTTAAGATTATCATTAATACATATCATGACTCGCACACTTTTATTTACTGATGAAAAGTGTCACGTAGACATTTGGAGGGAAGTTGGGTACATTGGGTGTATCACGAATGACATTTTATTAAAGGATAAGTTGAGGAAGGATTTGTCCCTTCTATTCATAGAATTTGATATCTCATATGTTTGATTGAAATAGAACCATCGGATAAAATTTCATGGACATGGTGTAATGAAGAGTTTATTTCAGGTAGTCAAAGAATTAAATATAAATCTTAATGGTTGATAACACTATCATGAAACCAACTTGATGAGATATTGAGATAAAGGGACTACATTACACACTGAGCATTCGTATGTGGATGTCGTTTTTTCAATTTCAAGTTATTTCACATGGGTTCCTTGACCCATTGCTAGATAGTACTCTTGGACTTTAGTAAAGACCACATAATGCCAACAAGAAAGAATCCTATAGGGTCACACACTAAGTGTTTCTAGTGGTCTCGATTAAATTCTATTCAAATTTAATTAATAGAATAAATATTATTCCCAAGACTGTGGAATAATTTTATTCATGTTATAATGATCGCATTAAATAAATAAATATTTATTATTCGTATTGTGAATAAAAATATATTTAATTATTTTATTGAAAATTTAATAAATATTTATTTACTAGTTTGTAAATAAAATATTTATTTAAGAGAATAAATTATTTATTTATTAAGGTGTTCTACAAATGGAAGTAGAATTTAAACGGAACAAGGGTGGTTTGGTAGTAAAATATTTATTTTCAAGATGGTACATATTTATTTAACTAGTTGGCACAAAATAAAATAATAATAACGTGGTTATAATTATGTGGCACGACATTTAATTTATGATTCCATTTTGTGCAAGTTGGTGCACCGAAAATAATTATGTGGTTATTTTTATTATGTAGCATGGGTCTCCTCTAATGTTATAAATGTATTTAATTGTTGTTACATAATTAAATATTATAACTGAATCCCCATGTCAATGAATAGATAGGTACGTCTATTATGCCATGTATGGGAAATTGGTGATGCAAGTGCAATTCCAAGTCAGAAATTTTCTCTTGACTCCTCTCCTCTCTCCCTCTCAATAATGAGATATCTTCTTCAAGATTGAAGAACGGGAAATCAAGATCGATTGACACAAGACATTTTCTTCACTGTGCTAGCACCCATAAAGAGAGTGGCATCAATCAGAGACCATTGGAGCACGTGTGGATCACCGCTTGAGAGATTCTGTTTTGGATCCTTGTAATTGCAACGTGACAATCCGAAAGGGTCATCCCAGAAGATCAATATCATCAACGATAAAAGTAACGAAGAACAAATTATTTTATTTCTTTAGAAATTAAATTTAAATTAATTATAAACATGATGTGCAAGATCCTCTCTAAAGGTTTCATGCCTCTTCCTTCTTTATCTAAATCTTATATTCTATTCCATAGAGACAGGCATTCATTTTCATACTGATCTCAGAATAATCATTGATCATGGTAAAAATTAAATTTGGGCATCATCCCAACTATGCTTCTGATGCGCCCGAAACCTACATCATGTGCTTTATTATTTACTCTATAAACACTATTTGATCATTATACCTAGTCTAGTAATACCTAAACTAATATGGAAAAATTTCCCTAAAGTAAAACAATAGTAAATAATTTAAATATAAAATAGTGTTTATGAACATTTGAAAAATGAAAATATTAAAATATTCAATAATAACCCCATTTGAAATGATTTGAGATAACAACCCCACTATAAAAGTTGAAATATTACTTCACACTTCAAAATTTATTATCAATTTTTTTTAATGTATCACTAAATATAAGATTATGAATAGTCTTTAAATTTAGATGTTTTGAAATTTAATTTTAAAATGTTTAAAAATAAATTAATGATGGTTGAAAATTATATATATAATATTAAAAAAATATTTCTGAATTTAAAATAATGTTAAATGAAATAATGCTTTCAAATAAATATATATGATTTATGAAGATACACTCAATATAAGTTATTTACTCAGAAAAAAAAATTATATCAAATTTTAAAATATAATAAAATCCTAATACTATATTGATTCCCATTTACAATGATTATGTGTTTCTTTAACACATCTATACCATCTCCCACATTCTTATTTTCCAAAAAAACTCATGGAAAGACCATTTTTATAGCCACAAGAACAAAAATGACATCCATATTATAAATAAATGAAAAAAGTGAATTAATTATCATAAAAATTATTATTCATTTAAATATTATGTTCTCTAAAAATTATGTTTGTTGTTTTAAACATCATACGTTAATAAATTAATAATAATTTTAAATAAAATAGAACCGATTTAAAAAATAATAAATTGTTCCTATGATCTATGAGAAGGGGGATTCAAAATATTATACTAAAAAATATGAATGTATGTTAATTATGAAGATAAATGAACCAACAAAATGATATTAGGGAAAATATTGATAGGATTATCCCCATCTCCATCATCCATTTGGGAGTCCTTTTTTCCTCATTATATACTTCCTTCTTAGTTACGCATTCATCTTATTTGTCATATTTTTCCATTTTTTCATTAGCTAACAACCTCTAGTATCACTACCATAGATTCGAGCAATGGATGCACAGGATTTTATTAGTGCTAAATAGAAAGCGCTGATAATAGGGGGGGCCTATATCAGCGCTAACTAAAAGTGAAATTGAATTTACCCTTTATCAACACTAAATGGAAGTTGATTTTTATTATTTAGATAAAAGAATTTTAAAAGTCATTTGAGAACAAAACCATACTTCTTAGAGAGGTCCAATGTGATGAATCCCAGGGGAATCCCCTTGAAAAAAGGTATTATATTCCATAGGAGGAGAACCCAGGCCATTAAAGATAATAATTCCCATAAATATGAACTTGAGGCATCTTTTCCCCTTCTGATGTTTTTATTTGAGGGGTTAATAGTTCTAGTAGATCTCATAGAAAGACCCTTGTGGCTAGATAATCTTACTGATAGTGGTCATTCATTGTTCATTAATAATGAAAGTGTGAATTTTACCTCTATTGAGGAAGTGATTTTCTGGATTTCTACTAATCCTTCATTAGTTAGTGATATTATCTTTTTTATATATGTAATATATAATGGGGTAGTTACCTAAGTGGTGGTTAAACCCAACAATGTTATCTTGGATGATATCCCAGGTTCACTATCATCTAGTATTGGGTTTCTATATTCGTATACTTTAGAGAATATATGAATATTTATAATTAGTTAATAGATAACTGAGATTAGCTTAGGGAACTAATGTGTAATTATAAGAACTATTGGAGGATGTTTCTTTGGGATTTTTATGACCATCCTATCTTGTTGTTCATGAAGTTTGAGCTTATGTGTAACACATATTCTTTAACTGTAGTAAGTAAATATGATTTTAATGATGTGTGATATTATTGAAAGTTCTTGAAGAATAATTGATGATGGCTTATTTTATTGGATACCAAATGATTTATGAAAAGATATTCATTCAATGATAGAGGATTTATTTCAATGACAATGTTTCCCATAGGTTTCTATATTTTTTATCTTGATTTGGTTTTTTAAGAGTTATAGTGGTTTTAGAATTATTTCGAGATTTCTAAAAAGAAAAATAGTCATCTCCATATCATGGTGGATTGAAAAACCCTATATAAATCCCAATGAAGTGTGATTACTTATCAATTCAGATCATCCTTAATCAGGTCTTTGAAATAATTTTCCATCCTATGAACTTGAACTATTATATTCCCCTTGTGTATGATCTCAATATATGTATGTGTTCCATTCCATAGAACTATATGTGGATATATTCATGTTTATATGGGATATATATTGAATTATTTATTTTATATCTTTGGAAAGACATCAAATTTCACTTTTATACCATTTACTGAATCATTTAAACTTTAATAGTGAATTATATAAAAATTCAGGTATGTTTTTCTATAATATATTATTTTAGTACCTAAAATATTATTTTGTGTTTGGAAAAGAATATTTTTGAATGAAAAAGGATATTTTATTGGGTGAGTTGATTTTAAAACCAAATTTGAGAGGGACTGAATTTTTTTTTTTTTTTTGTAAAATGTTTTAAATATGGTTTCTCTTATCTTTTCAGTTTTACATGGAGTTTTTGGTATTGAGATTAAAAGGTGATTTTGAGAAATTAATTAATTTTTGAAACCATGTGTGATGATTTCCTTATGATAATGAATTTTTTAATTTGAAATCTTTGATATGAGCTTCATATAATTATGAAAAAATATAGATTTTTTTTAATTTGTGAAAATGATTTAACAAGAAAATACTAGATTTCATTTTAAATAATTTTGTTTTTTTTTCAAATATTGCATGTATTTGTGAAACAGTGCTCAGAACTAATTAATTTATTTTTAAAAAGGGTGTGTTATTTTATAGTGGGATTTGTGTAAATGGTTGTTTTTTAATGGTATTTTAAATTGTGATTTTAAAAATTGTTTTCAATAGAAATATGAAATGTAGTTTTTCCATAATCTTTTAAGTTTAGATTTTTATATAATTAGAAATACCATTACATTATATAGAGAATACAAGTGAATTGATAATAACACAATGACAAGGGAATGCCACTAACTCTATCCAACCCATATGATATCCATCATGACCTCACTCCCGTAAAAGGTTAATTAATGTTTAACCCAATTGAAACTATTAAACCTAGTTTTAATCTAACATCACCTATATTTCTTAAATTTGGGGAGTCCTCTACAATTACATATTTTTGTACTTTAGTGTTAGTTTCTAAGGGGATGAGTCTCAAACAACAAAATCTAATAATAACTATCATTCAAATATTGATTTAGACTGATTTTAATGGGCCCTTTTGTGTATTTATTTTGTTAAAAATTAATATTCATGAATCAAATAGGATGTATATGAATAAAGAATGGATGGATGTCAGTCGTCTGATAAAAGAGTAAGAAGATAGAGTGAAAGAGTTCATCGTGTTTGCAAAATATAGTTCATATGACCCTTCTCAAATCTTTTTTCCATTTTTACACTGTTTTTATTCAAGAAAAATTGTCCTAGATGAGTTGGAAGAATTATTGATCTATCATTGAATAAATTGAAGTTATAAATGTTGGAATAAACACAGAGAAAATAGAATGTAGCTAGTGACTGGGATAACACTGTGTTTTATAGATCATCTAATATGATTACATGTGTGGAAATTGAAGAAGATTGTATCTAGGATGTGATTACAGATGAGAATTATAATGAAGATCGTATTGAGGAAATGAAAAGGATAGTTGAAGATGAACTTTTTGATTTCACAAAACTGTTTGAGAAGTTAAATAGTTGTACAAAGATGACATTTTATGTTGCTTGTACAAAATATATTTCATTTTCAGCCTTACTAAAGTTATATGATTTGAAATCAATAATTGGATAGAGTGATTATAGTTTTATAGAATTAATTAATCTCTAGAATGAAATTCTCCCAGAAGATAATGTGCTCCCAAAATGAACATACGACACCAAACAAATGCTATTATCGATGAATATGTTCTCTAAAAGAATACATGTCTAACAGAATGATTGTAAACCATTTTTCAAGGACCAAAAATCACTTACAGAATTCCCAAAGTGTGGTACTTATCGATACCAGAAATATGAATATGGTTATATGAAAGTTTTATGGTACTTTAAAATCATTAGAATGTTTAAGCACGTACATAGAAGTTATGATATTGTAGGGTAATTGATGTGGCTTACTGATACAAGAATTAAAGATGGGAAACTACATCGCCCAAAAGACTCTTCTTAGTGGAAGATAATTGATCATTAGTATCCTAAATTTGTAAATGAGCTAAGAAATATTCATATTGCATTATCTACAGATGTAGTGAATCCTTTTGGTTTTCAAAGCAATACTCACAGTACATGGCCATTTGTGTAAATAAATTATAAATTTCCACTATGTTTACACATGAAATGAAAATACAACAATTTTATCTATTCTTATATTAGGAAAAAACATCCGGGTAATGATATTGACATTTATTTGGATCCATTGATCTAGTATTTGAAATTATTGTGGGATTTAGGTGTTATGATGTATGTTTCTTACAAGAATAAAGATTTCACATTGAGATCCATGTAGTTCAGGATGATAAATGACTTTGTTTATTATGGAAATTAGTCAGGATATAGCATTAAAGGAACTCAAGGGTGTCTTGTTTTAAAAAAAATACATAGTCAATTAGGTTGAAACATTTGTTAAAAACTATGTCTCTTGAACATCGCATATTTCTACCCTGACGACAGAAGTTTCAATCTTTTACAACACCATTCGATGGATGTTTAGAAGAATATACATCACTTTCTCCATTAACAGGTGATCAACTATTTGATAAAGTAAAAGTTATGGACACTATTTTTGATGAACCATTTTCAAAAAACCTTATGAAAACAGGTAGGAAAAATAAATCATTTATTTGAGTTATCATACATGAATTTTCTGTATGTTAGAAATTCTATTGATGTTATGCATGATGAAAAAATGAATGTGATAGTGTCGTTGGTACGTTGCTAAATGAACCTAGAAAAACAAAGGATGGAATTGAGGCTAGGTTGTACATGGTTGACATGGGAATACGAGAAGAGTTGGTGCTAGTAAAGGGTAAAAAATGAACTTTTCTTCCTCCAGCTGCTTAAACTCTTTCTAGAAAGAAGAGACATCAGTTTTTCAACTTCTTGAATATTGTAAAGGTTCAACAGGGGTATTCATTGAATATCAAGAACATCGTTTCAATGATCAATTTAATGTTAAAGGTTCAGAAATCACATGACTTCCATGTTTTGATGCCAGATCTAATTCCTATATATTTACATTGATTTTTTCTCATGAAGGTCCATCATACATTCACCATGATCTTTTTCTTATTCTAAGTTATATGTTGTAAATATATAGACCTAAAAAATTGATAACTATGGAAATAGTAGTTGAAGTCATATTATGTGAATTGGAAATTTTCTTCCCACCAAAATTCTTTGATATGATGGTTCATTTTATAGATCACTTTGTGAGAGAGATTCGACTATTTGGCCCTATACACTATAGATGGATATACCACATTGAATTTTATATGAATATTTTGAAAGGGTATGTCCAAAATCAAAGTTAGACATAGGTTTGTATTGAGGAGTGTTATATTTTTGTGGAATCCATTGAATTCTATACCGAATGCCTATTTGATGTGGAATGAATTGGTCTACCGAAATCTCATCACACTGGGCATCTTGTGAGTGAAGGAATATCTAGAAAATATGTTTTCACAATCAATATTATAGATCGGTAGTAAGCTCACCATTACATTTTGTATAATATTTTGGAGGTTTCCCCATATGTTGAAACCCACAATGAAATTATTAGGAATTTTAATACATCAAGGGCTAAAAGATGTATAAAAAATACACATAATCAATAGTTTATTGGATGGTTTTATGACTATATATTTAAGAAGTTATATGAAAATCTAGATTAAATTTTAGAACGATTTTAATATATATCTGGAGGACCGAGTGTGTATGTATTATCTTACAATGGTTATGTAATTAACGGTTATGTATTCTATAAAAATGAACATGATGAATCCAGTACCATGAAAAATATTAGAGTTACACTTGTGGCTGAAGAATTTCATGTTTCTAGTACTAAATAAATAAATCAAATTTACATGAATATGTAATACTTTGGCATCATTAAAAAAATATGGGAGTTGGATTATACAATTTTCAAAGGGATGAATTTTCAATGAAAGTGGGTTGATAATAGGAGTGATGTTAAAATAGATGAATTGGGATACATGAAAGTTGATTTTAATAAGGAAGGGTACAACGATGAACCGTTTATAATTGAATCATAGGTAGTACAAGTATTTTATGATCCATATCCTGCAAACCAAAAGTGGTCAATTGTTTTGTTATCGACCAAAACCACTGAAGGGTCAGATGAAAAATCTACTGATGATGAACCTCCCATTGGGGCGCTGTAATCATTTCAGAGTGGTCCCAATGTAGATGACATTTTTTATATCATATGAGACCACACTAAAGGGATTTGGATAGCCCATAGAGGGTTCAAATACCTCCAACCTTAAAAAATAATTTTAATAAATAGGTTACATATTTTTTGTAATATACATTTTGTTACCTCATATTATTATTTTTTCCATTTCTGAATTTATGTACTCTATATTAAATTTTAAACCACTTATGTAGATAATAACTTCTACACATGCTGGTGCTCCCAATCCTAAGGAATAATAGGCCTCTTAACCTACTGCAGATCACAGTGCAGAGGAACACCGACTTTCGGCACGTGATGGTGATCCCAATCCCGAGGCAGAACATGTATCTCAACCTACTGCTAATTGCAGTGAAGGGGAACACCAACCTTCTTCATGTGTTGGTGCTTCTAATCCCAAGACATAACATGTCTCTCAACCTGCCACTGATTGTAGTGCCAAGGAACACCGACCTTCTGCAAGTGTTGGTGTTCCCAATCCTGAGGCACAACAACTCTCTCAAACTACTTCTACTCACAGTGTATAGGAACATCGAAATTCTATATGTGTTTTTGCTTCTAGTGTAGAGGTACAATGACCATATACACAAGATGATACTTCTACTCTATAGGAATGTATTGATGATGTTTAATCTGAGTAAATGGTAGGAAATTAAGGATCGGTGATGAAAAAAACATGTGTGTCATAGTTTAATAGTGTCAGAAAAAATTAGTAAGGTGAAAATCAAAGGCATCAAATATGTGGTTAGATGGAATGTGTGGGGCCAACATTTTAACCCCAGCATGGACATGTTAAGTAGTTACATTTGAATCGTCACTTGTAAATGTGTTCTGATTGATGTAAATTCATGTTACTATGTTGTGCCCACCCTTTATACACTGATGTGGGAAGATAATATGGTAACATTATGATATAATTTCATTATTTGACTAAAAAATAAAATGATGAAACATTTACTTACTCTTGATCATCCCTTTTAGAGTGAATTTATAGTAGGTTTCTCCCACAAGAAATATGCATTGATTCTTGATGGAAGGATCCACATAGGCTTTCTCACAATTGTAATGGGACATCATCTTAAAGATGTAGATGTGAAAATAAACCCACACCCACATCTTATCCATGAAAACCTTATAACCAAATATGCATGGGATGCATTTACTGTCCATTGTGCTGATATGACTTTTAAGGTACATTTTGACTAGAAATACGTTGTTTGATGATATGTGCATTCATCACTATGATCGAAAATTTTTTATTTATGAAATAGAAACTGACTGCTGAAAATAAGGTGTGGGTAGCAAAACCAATGTACCCCTACCATAATGTAAGGATGGGGTACACTTCACTTTAAAAAATTGTTATGTATTTTAAATCTACCATAATAATTTAATGGGACATGAAACAAAAACATAGTTATGTTCTTCAATTTATATACAGATTGATTAATCCAAATCCAAATCCCCTTCCATCCCACACCATGTTCTAAGGAAGGAGGCACATGTAAATAAATATGGGATACTAATAGATTAATGAACGCACAAAGTGTGGGAAACATGTGTATGTACAACATAATAAAAATTTGTTTCTATTTATATCTCTATTATATAACAATTATTACTTATTTTCCTATATTTTATATCATATATAGTCATAGGAATCAGAAACACCTATACTAGATGAATAAATTCTATCAGTGGCCTTGAAGTGACCAAAACAGTATGGCCACATCAGAGGTGAAGGTATTGGGGTGACACCCCGAACATATTTTGAGAAAAAAACAAGAGGAAGATAAAGTTGAATAAATGAAATAGATGAGAGAAAGACTAAATACCCTTGAAAAAGAATTCCAATGGTATAGAGAGATGCTAGAAACTGTTATGGTGGGATAAAAGGTAAGAAACAACTCATGAACAACCATCACATGAAGATCCCACCCCACCCCCACCAGATTTTAGGTGAGCCATTCCCCTCAAAGATCTATATTAGCTGAGGTAATCAATATTCTAATAGTTGTTTCTTTGAAATTTGAACCTGGAAGATACTATTTTCTTTCCTGTATTGATATTCTATAGGATGATAATGACTTTTATTTTTATCTATCAACACCCACCCATCTCCTTGTAGCGAGGGTTAGAGAGTTCAATGTCAAGGAAGATAGCCTATAGAACATGCCACTTCAAATAGGTTATGTGAGAGTGTCTATTAGTGTAGCCCATGAGCTAAGCACTGAGCTACCTATTCCAATTAATGAGGAAGATATTCATAAGTTCAAACATGTTGTTGGAACATTCATTTCATGTCCACCACATCTTGTAAAAAACATTTCAACAAGGAGGAATTCATTTCCAATTTATTTTTTAAGCTAAAACTTTAATAATTAAAGAAAAAAGGTATGAACAGATGAATGTTACTACAGATGGACAAAGCGAAGTGGTGAAATGAAATAATAGCTCAAAACCATCTAGATGATCAACCAACCAATCGAAAATATATACTAAAAACACCTTTACCCGATGCATTCTATATCTGCATTTACTACCACTTGAAGGTCCATATGGATACAACGTTAAAAAATGTTTGTACTCATATAGTTTATTTTGATGAAAATATGTATGGAGAGGAAGTTCAATAATTCATTGGTGTTGAGAATTTAAGTTAAATCCTTGACTATGATTGGGTAGGAAGCTCAGTTTTAAATGTATATGTGAGGTATGTTTTCATGATTTGATTTTCCAAAATGTGATATGCTATTATAATTATAACTAAATACATTTCATATTTTTGGTAGGAATATATATCAATAACAATTGAAGGTATTTCTCAATGAATTTATTTTTGACTTGTTAGTCCTCACATTTCCTATACATAACAACCAAAAATAGATTTCAACTTAAAGGATGAAATAGTGGTCGACCTGGTCAAATCGTTTGAATGAAAACTTATAGTTTATAGACTCTTCTTAATACCAATGATATAGGGTTAAAACTATAAAATTTAATCATATAAAATATAATTTCATTTATTTAATTAATTATTCTTTTTTATGTTTTTAGGTAGGATTAGATTCTCATTGTGGTCAATTTTGATACTCCAAAGAGTTATTTCCAGGATTCAATGCATGGATATCCAAAAACCTGACCACACATTATCGCGTTTGTCAATTTTAAATACAGTGAATCCAATTTTTTAGAGCTAAAAATAAAGTTATATAATTTATATTATCTTTTAATGGGGATTCTGTTATGATAAGGAGGTGCATCAATATCATAAAAAATAAGGAATGATGTGAGGGGCTAGGCACAAGGACCAAGACAAGTTCTACAACTATACAAGTATCTGGGTATATATAATAAAATTTCACTATCCAAACACATATCAAAAGAAATTAATTATTCTCCTAAATGTTTCTATGGTTTTATAAACAAACAAATGGAAATTATTTTGGTTATTATGCTTTCAAACTTATGATAGAGATCATATTATATGAAAAAATAGCATCCTTGAAGAGGTATTTTCAATGATAATTACTACATTTTTAAAATATTTATTAATCCTTTTTCTATTTATAAATGTGCTAAAAAATGAATGGGGATCATAATTGATAGAATAATGTACACAAACATCAATAAGATTTGACTTCTATAGAAGTAGTGTGTAGTTTCATATTTATGTATAATATACATTTTTTTAATATTACTCACATAAGAATTGTTTTCTTATATAGGTGGATTTGTTTGTTCGATTCAGGGTGTTTTGTTCGAAGAAGATCATGCTTGTGAGATATAGGGCTTCGAGGATACAACTCAAAATTCTATGGGAAGGTAATTTTTTTAATATAATATTTCTTCCCTCATAATATTATTTATTCTCTATAGCATTAAAATAATCTAAATTAAAGTTTTAATTACTTATTTGAAAAAAATTCACTCACTGAAAATAGAGAAAAACTACTCAGATTATCTTGATACTTTAGGACAGCGATTCAAAAGTCATTTGTGACATGTATGAAGTAGTCTCATGTCATACCAATGCACAATGCAACTAGTATGATTAAAAATGTGTGTTACCAGTTTGAAATGGAATTTAAATAAAAAAATACAACTGACATACATAATACTAACAAAACACATTCGAATTGTTTTGATACTTTAGGGAAACGATCTATAAGTTATTTTTGACGTGTAAAAATCAGCCACACCTCAATATTATGCACGTTGTGGCCAGTATAACTCAATGTGTCTATTCAAAGTCGACATTAATTTTAGTAAAAAAAAGTTCATACTAAAAACTGAGTAAACACATTTACATTGTCTTGATATTTTATGAAAATGATTCATGAGTCATTTTATACTTGTAGGATTCATGTTCACCTCAATAAGATGCACGGTGTGACCTGTATGACTCCAAGTGTGTCTTTTTAATTAAAATTTACATTATTTTAAGTAAAAATAACAATTGGCATACTAAAAACTAATCAAACGCATTAGTATTGTTTTGATACTTTAAGAAAATGATCCATGAGTCATTTATGATGTGTAAGAATAAACCACACCTCAATCTGATGCATGGTGTGATCGATATGACTAAAAGTGGATGTCATCAGCTCAAAATTTACATTTTAGCTCAAAACATGTCACTCACTAAAAACCAAGAAAACTTTCTCAAATTCTATTGATAATTTAAGACATCAATTCATTAGTCATTTTTGATGTTTATAAAGTTTTCTCATGGAAAACCAATACACAATGCGACCGGTATAACTCACAATGCGTGATTCCAGTTTGAAATGACATTTTAGTAGAAAAACATAACTTGCATACTGAAAACTGATCAAACACATTTGGATTGTTTTTATACTTTAGGAAATGATCTGTATGTCATTTATGATGTGTATGAATTGGTCAAACCTCATTCTAACACATAGTGTGACCATTATAACTCAAAATATCTCTTCTTATTTAAAATTGGCATTAATTTTAGTAAAAAGAACAACTACATACTAAAAACTAAGTAAATGCTTTTGGATTGTTTGGATATTTTATGAAAATGATTCATAAGTTATTTGTGACTTTTAAGAGTCATTTGTACCTTAATAAGATGAATGGTGTGACTGGTATGACTTCAATTGTGTCTTTTTATTTAAAATTGACATTAATATAAGTAAAAAAGAAAAATTGACATACAGAAAACCGAGAAAGTGTAGTAATAATGTTTTGATTCTTTAGTAAAATGATTCATGAGTCGTTTTTTATGGGAAATAATCAACCACTCCTCTCTCTGATTCACGATGTGGAAGGTATAACTCAAAGTGTTCTTTATCAGTTTAAAATGCAAATTTTAGTTCAAAACATTTCCATCACTGAAAACCAAGAAAACACACTCAGATTATATTGATAATTTAGTACAATGACTCATATGACATTTTTGACATGTATAAAGTAGTCTCACATCAAACTGATTCACAATGTGACCGGTTTGACACATAATGAATGTTTCCAATTTGAAATGATATTTTAGTAAAAAAACAACTAACATGCTGAAAATAGATAAAATTCATTCAGATTGTTTTTATACATTATGAAAATGATATATTTGTCATTTTTGATGTGTAGGAATCAGCCTCACCTAATTATTATGCACATTATGTCTAGTATAACTCTAAGTGTCTATTTAAAATTGACATTAATTTTAGTCAAAAGAAAAATTGACATATTGAAAATTGAGCGAGTGAATTCAGATTATTTTGATATTTTATGAAAATTATCCATGAGTCATTTTTGACATGTAGGAGTCAACAACACTTCAATAAAATTCATGGTTTGATTTTTATTACTCCAATTGTGTCTATTTATTTAAAATAAACATTAATTTTTTGTAAAAAGAACAAGTGACATACTAAAACTGAGTAAAATCATTCATATTGTTTTGATTCTTTAATAAAATGATCCATGAGTCATTTTCTATGTGTATAAATAAATCACACCTAAATTTGATGCACGGTTTGATCGGTATTACTAAAATTTCTCATTATTAATTTAAAATTTACATTTTAGTTCAAAATGTGTAACTCATTGAAAACTAAGAAAACATTCTCTGATTATCTTGGTAGTTTGGTACAATGATTCATAAGTCATTTTTGATGTGTATGAAGTAGTCTCGCATCAAACTAATGTACGATGCGACTGGTATGACTCATAATGTGTGTTTCCAGTTTAAAATGACATTTTAGTAAAAAATAGAATTGACATAATGAAAACCGAGAAAACACATTCAGATTGTTTTTATACTTTAAGAAGACAATTAATCAATAATTTTTTATAGGAATGAATCATATGAACCTCAATCTGACCCATGATGTGACCAGTATAAATACAAATTTTTCATTATTTAAAATTGATATTAATTTTAGTAAAAGAAAAAGTGAAATACTCAAAACCAAGAAAACACATTCATATTGTTTTTATATTTTCAGAAAACAATTCATCACTCATTTAGGGATGTATAGGAGTCAAACCACCTAAATATGATGCACAATGTGACTAGTATAACTCGAAATGTGTCTTTTTTATAAAATATTGATATTTTATTGATGTATTCTTATATATTAATGTTTAATTTATTTATTTATAGTGTACTAACCTAATATTTATTTTATTATATAGGTAGCATCTTTTTCTCAGTTTTAGATGATTTGTTCTATAACTGATACCATGGGAACACATTTTTGAGATGGGATTGTAGGCGTTAAAAGATGAAATATTAATGTTTGTAAATTTTTAGTGGAAAATTGTAAATGTAATTATATAAAACATTGATTGAAAATCATATAGTAGTGTTTTATGTATATACCATGGGTAGAAATGTTTTTATTTGTGATTTAAATTAAATTTATATAGAATTGTCTGAAATTAAATTTTTTATAGAATTTTTTGAAATTACAGGTTTTTGCGGGATGTGCTATTATAGTAACAGCACATTGTAGACATATAGTCCTTTATCGGTGGTTTTTTAGCATTTTTAAAATCCTATTTGCATGTTATTAAAGGGAATATGTGTAGTAGTGATGTAAAATGAATAATTTTGGTCATGGTATTTTATTTTTTTAATATAGAGAGAGAAACCCTTAAAAGTCTCCTTATATTAATAAAACTAGTATTACCATCAAGATTTCCAAAGAACAAAATTGCATTAAAAGAAAAGAATATTGACCATATCATTTTAATGAATTTGTCTAAATATAATTAAAAATTGATCTTAATGTGCTGAAATTATCCATAGATAAATGGAATTAATATTTAATATATTTGAATCATATTATTGAATCGGTTTTCTTGTTTTGCGAAGATTAAGAGATAGTTGTTTTGACATGACCAATGTTGACTCCCATTGGTGGTAAATAATATAAGGGAAAAGTTATTATTAATAATGAAGTTATATAGATATTATCCTTTCTTGAATCATTTAAAATTATTCTTAGAGATTATATTAAAATTAAAAATCTATAGATTTGGGAACGTATATGAGTATCAAAACATAATATTCCTAGTGATACCAAAATATTCATCACGATTGACCAAGAATTTCAATATAATATTATTGAATCAAAGAGGAACATATTTCAACATATAGTGGTAGTACTATGACAAAATATCATATTTGGTAATCAATTAGTTTTTATAGCAAGGTAAAATAGTTTTTTATCTGATGAAATTCTATTATAAAATCTAAAATGTCAAATTTAACTAGCTAGTGGTTTAGGATATTTTAGTTTGAACAGATGATTACTATATTTTTCATTATCATTATACTTGAATGTGTGATATTTTAATGTAATTATGAATTTAATAGAATAAAATGAGTTGAATAAAAAGTAGAATTTAAAAAAAATGGGTTTATGTGAGAAAGGAATGAAAAAAAACTAAAAAGTGGTATAAAATATAGAAGCAGATTGATGGAGAGATATTATAATAAAGAATTAATATTATAAGAATGATAAAAATAAATTAAGAGATCCAATTTGGATTCTTAGTACAAATATATATTGATATAACTAATGTTAATGTTTTTTTTAAAGTGAGTTACGAGGATGCTAAATATGACTAAATAAAGGTTACAAGAGTCTGAAGGAATTTATTTTACATTTTTCTCATTAAAAGATGAGAATCGTGTCATGAGGGAGAGTGTTAGTGCAGATGAAAATCTCTTCAGTCACTCCTTTATTTGTGAGACCATCGACAATATGATTTTCTTCACGGAAGATATATGTGATGATTTAATTCATAGAATATGTTTGGTCCATACAATTCTCCCATTTCGTTGTCAGCTTCCATTAGAGGTTAATCTTTACCATCCAGATAGCTTGAAAATGGTAGTGGGTTCAGACTCAAACCATATGTTTCACCAATTTGTTTTCCTTGAAAAGTAGATAGTTCTAATAATCCCAATCATTTCCTCTTCTAGGTAAATGACACGGCCACAAGGACCATGATTGAATTCCACCACATCACCTTTATGATATCTAAAAATGACCCACATATCATGAACACCCCAAATTTCCCCTCGAGTCCACATCTATATTTCACTTTAGCCGTAAAAAAATGGGGGACTAAAAAAGTCCTCAAATGTTCCAAGAGGTTGAGGGAGGTTACTTGAGATGTTCAATTTCCTCAGAATAGTGAGGTCCCTCTCCATATTGTTGTAGTATTAATCATGCAGTGAATTTCCATTTTCCATTGTTAGAATTATGTCAGAAATGGAAGTCTGGGCATTGAAGTGATTCTCTTCATGGATGGTGTTGTTTTTGCTTCTCCATATGATGTGAAGTAACTCTGCAGAGGTCACCCTGAATAGGACTATATATTGTTTGGATAACTGAATGCTGAGAATATCAAACAAGAAATTCTGTAAGGAATCAGCATAAAGGGGGTGAATCTCAAATATATCAAAGATAAATTTCCATAGAGATTAAGCAGTTTTACAACACAAAAAAAATGATCATCATCATTATGATGTTGATGGTAGAGGACACATTTTAAACAAAATTATATGGAAACACGTTGAAGATTAGTGTCAACTAGAACCTTATTGATAGAGAGTCTCCAAATAAGTGTAAATGTGGATGGTAAAATCCATTTTTTGTTGAAGCTGACAATATATTTTTGAATTCCTTTAAGTAGGTGATTATAAAAGTTCTTTGATTTGAGATTAACATTTTGAGATGATTACCATATGAGTATACCCTCTTGGATATGAAAATCATAGTTAGACACGGTTTAAGAAATATCATCAGGAAGGAGATCATGATTAGTCATTTGGTCTTCAATTGAGATGTTGTGATCAATTTATTGGTCAAAGTAGGTGATATGATCAATCATAGGAGATCCAGTAAAGATTTCACACCATAATCTAAGAGATGATTTCATGTTGAACAACTAGTTAGAGTGCATGTAGATCTTCTGAAATACTTTCTTCAAACCAGGCCATATGGAGGACTGAATGTAACTCATGTTTCCTGCTATAATATTTGACAAGAATCTAGAACTGAGGAAGCCCAAGGATTCATATTTTTTATTGATTAATCTCCACATAAATTTAGGAATAAGGGACTAGTTTAAATGAACCATATTTTTTATACCAAGGCCACCTAGGACATGCAAAAAGAATCATATTTTCCAAAT
The DNA here is from genome assembly GCA_963277665.1 of Viscum album. Classification (NCBI taxonomy): domain Eukaryota; kingdom Viridiplantae; phylum Streptophyta; class Magnoliopsida; order Santalales; family Viscaceae; genus Viscum; species Viscum album. The sequence goes on along the minus strand of OY728129.1, from coordinate 1,809,383,489 downwards.
GACTGTAGTACTTTTTGTTCCAATATGCTTCCACTAAAAACAAAAAATTTCATCATACATTTAATGGAATAAATAATAGAGATATGAAAATAATACACAATGAATTAATAGGCCATATTTGATACCATCCCATGATTAACAATACAAACTCCTCCTGCTATTTTGAGGGATTTTCCTTTCCAAGAGGTAAGTGTTTTTCTAATCTGAATCAATGAATTGGTAAATTTAGAAGACTAAGGTCTTTCCCAATACTTTGGAACCCAAAGGTAGGTAAAAGGTAGAGGTACTTCCTTTATTCATAGATAATTGATGATACAAGTTTCCCTGGGAGTAGTAATATTTTTAGAAAAATAAATAAAGGAATTGTTTTAACTGATTTCTTAACATGACATGATTTCATAATGAAAATGGGAATTCTTGATGTTGTTGATATTCCTCCTATATCCCTTTGAAAAAATAATTATATCATTATAAAAAAATAGATGTGAAGAAGTATAGATACCTCTAGTCTCCCTAATTTTTTTCATTTTACCCTTGTTTACCATATAAAGAAGAAGCCTGCTGAGATAATCCTCTACAAGGAAAAAGATGATAGTTAAAGGAGGATATCCATGTATCACTCCCATGGAGCCTTTGAAGTAGCCTTTTTTGGACCCATTTATGCGAATAGAGATATTAGGAGACCCAAGAAATGCTTTTTTCTAATAAATAAATCTCTTGTTGAATCCAAAACTATGGAGAACATTACCTATAAAACCCTAGTATGTTATGTAAAAGGATTCATTAATGTCATGGTTTAGAGAAATGTTGCCTCCCCTGGAGGGCTTTCAAAGGATATTAACACATTCTGAAGGAGCAATAAAATAGTCTTGGATGTCTCCCTCTTTGAAAAATCCAAATTGGTTTCAGGAAATGATTCTATCTGAGACACAAACATGTTTATTGGCAAGAATATTTGTAATTACATTGTGGATTATGTTGATAAGAGAAACTAGTCTGAAATGTTTTATATCACTAGAATTACTCACTTTTAGAATTAAGTAAATAGATTGGGAATTAATTCCTTGAGTGAAGGATCCACCTTTAAAGAAGTTCTTAACAAGCTTGCTAACGTCATTTAGGATGGTATCCCAATAAAATTAGAAAAATTAATAGCTTAATCCATCTGGTCAAGGTGAAATTTCCTTATTAAGACAAAATAATACTTCCTTGATTTAAATATAGAGAGGAATGGAGTATATAAAAGAGTTTTATATTTAGTTATTAATTTAGGAATGAGATTTTCCTTTAACATCACATTACTTGGTGGTTCATTGAAGAGATTCATCTAAAAAGAAACAATGAGGTTGTAAATCACGTGTCTTTCATCTTGGATTCGGTCTCCATATTTGATTAAAGAGAGTGGATTACTGACCCTTATTACCCTTTTAATATCATTAAATAACTTGGTGTTTCTATCCCCATCTGTGAGCCATCTATTTTTGAAGGTTTCCTTTTTATGTTATCCATGTTCTTGATGATATTTTGTAACTTATAGGACATCATAGATTCTCGACCAATGTCTCTAGAGTAATTATTTCTAGTAATGGATTCTTGGAGATCATGGAGAGATAATTTAAGGGTATTGATCTCTTCATCAAGTGATCTGAATTTTATTTTGATCCATTATTTTATTTTTATATTGAGAATTTTGAGTTTAGAGATGTAAACCAAATGATTGACATTTCACTCATCCAAGGCCTAAGTGTCTTGAAAATTTTTAGTGCATTCTAGAAGAGTAGTCCATGTATTGTTGAATCTGAATGGCCTAGGCTACCTCTTCTCATTATCAATTAAACTCACTAGAATGGGTTGATGATTAGACATATGCTTAGACAAAGTAACACAAGAAATCGATCTCTAATTTCCAAGTGAGACATAATTCAAAAAATCCATGTCAATTCTTACTGATCTCATAGCATTTAAGTTCCTTCTATACCACATAAATTTTTCTCCAATGAGATTAATTTTTTTTATTCTTGCATCCTCTACACATGCTATGAATCTTTTATTGAAGCATTTCTAAAAATAGGTCTGATTTTTTCATCAGCATACAGTATTGAGTCAAAATCCATAATGATGACCCATTAATCTGTGATAGTGTTGTACAGACCCTTAATTTGAATCCATAATGATCACTTATCAATGTATTTGCTGAAAGAATAAAAAAGGAGAAAAAAAATTAGCCAAATTTATAGAAGTGGCATGTAATGAACCAGCCATCCTCTTAAACAATAGCAGGATTATCTATACTATTGTGGACTATAAGCCAAAGCCTGTCTAGGTTGGAAGAAGTTCGAGAAGTTCCTATAATTGTATACCATATGGTTTCAATAGTGGTACCTTTATTAGAGTAATTTCTATTTTTCCAAGAGAGGTCAATTAAATTAGTTTTATACCTACATGTAAGGAGCCTGAGGGAACCTTCCATACCAGGGTTGGTTATTCCCTAGAAGTTCCCAAAAAGCATCTTACTTATGATTTTGATTTGGGGATGAAACCAACCTTTTATTTTATATCTAGTTGTTTCACTATTTCATATTTTATAGAATTCACTTCCTTTATGGAATTTGGAGCAGATTGTGCCTCTTTTGAACCCTCATCAGTGAAGGCATGTGTTGGAGTTGTATCTTACCTTTTCATTAGTTTCATGACATGAGTGTATTTTCTGGTGGTGTCCACTATTTTTTGGTCATTAGTCTCACCTAACCATTTCATTATTTCCAAATTCTATTGATGTCCCCTTGGAATGCCATCAATGGGCTTATCTAGTTGGGTGGCTATATGAAAATAACAATAAATGAGATCAAAATGATATTCTTTAGCTTGCAGAAAGATTATAGTGGATATAAATTCTGATTATAGGGTGAAGAGATGTCTAGAAGATTCCTCTGGGATCTTTCGCTACTTATCAGTCTCAAGTTAAGTGTTTAAGGTCTCAATATTGTAAACTAAATAAGTCTCCAGCAGATCTACCTCATCAACCAATGTTGACTACGAAGTGATTATACTAAAATCCTTGTCTAATTTCACACATTTATCCTTATCATTCAATTCCTTTTTTCCATTATCCATTTGACTAGTCTTATTACCTCTTGAAACTTCCTTCCAATCCATGGAGGTGATAGTTGTCTTGACCAGATTTTGAATCACTCAACAATTTTTTAGAGCATGACCCACCATTTTACAATGGTCAATATATTGAGGCAGGTTTTCAAATTAAAATATAACCTCCATATGATGATATTTTCAACCATAGAAACTCATTTGGGTGGTGGTGTCTCTATATTTATCTCGATCATCACTATTTCATACATACCAAGATCTCTATTTTTAGTGTGTTGATCAATCTTCAAGGGGGTTCCAATTCCAGTAGCCAAGCTGTTGAGGATTTTGGGATGCCAGTAACCCCAGGGGAACCCATGAATCTTGGTCCAAACCTGAGTAATGGAATTCCTTTTGTTAAAATGGTTAAATTTTGGATCCCATTAAAAGATCCAAATAAATCCTGGTTTGAGATTGAGGTTTCCATAATTACAGGCCATATCAAGATCCACTTGATTCTCAATAATTGCATGGATGTATTCTTTTTCGATTGGAATTATCCTCTATTTTGAAGAAATCCAATAATGTGAGATTTTGTCTTTTATATCAGTGTAATATAAAGGTTTGACGCAATTTTCATAAAATATATGAAATAATAGAGAGAACTTACAATGCTCTATCCTTTTCATTATTGCATCTAAATCAGAAACCACTATGATGGAACCATCCCCCGGTCACATAATGGTGGGAGGTTTGTTGGATTCAGTCGAAACATTCACAGATCCAACAAGGGCTTCCACAAATGAGATATCTTTGTGAGGTAGGGTTCATGAGTTATGACCTTCACTGAAATCATTCTGAGGAGATTTGAAAAATCTTTCACATTCCAAATTGAATGATTCCCTAAGAAAAAAAATATATTCAATGAAAAAATGTTTGGTCATCATCGATTTGAAATGAGGAACCTCCCATGGATGACATAGTTCTTCTTTGTTATTTTATAATTAACAAGTCAATGTAAGAGGGAGGTGAGTTAAATGGAAAATTTATCAACAATTCACACTTTTAATTACATATATCTCTACTAACAAGATGTTTATGACACAATATCTGGTACCTCTTGGTAAAAAATTGACCAGTTATTTTAAATTTTACAACTGATCTTCTTAATTCATATCACGAGGGGCCTAGTGGAAATTATTAAATTAGAAAACATTAAAATATAAATTCAAATAGACATTAATTTGTAAATATATTTATTTATTTATTTATTAAATAGATTATTTTATAATAAGTTATGTTTATTCTCTCAAAAATTCATAAATATAATAATATTTAAATTTTAAATACACATATTATAAGGAATAATAAAATTTAAAAAACATAATAAATTAATATATATATATATATATATTGTTTAATATAATAGAAAAAACAAAAAATTTAAAATTAAAATAATTCTCATATATTTTGATAAATTTATATTTATTTTAATTTCATGTAATATTCTATCAATGGGGATATTAAATAGATACATACATAGATCCCCTTATATTATAATAAAAAAATTAAGAGGAATTGTGAAAATATTGGATAATTAATGACCTATTCTTATTATTTCAATTAGGATACTTATTTTTTTAAGATGAAACTTCAACAAGTTATACTTATGGTTAATGCGGTTAGTTCATTTGTGTTTAATGTTTTTTTCTATAAATTATTATTTTAATATACTTTTTAATCTTCAGAAGAATGTGTAAATAAGATATGGAATAGACTAAATGTTTATTTTTTTTAAACTAATTATTTGGCTATAAAACATCATTATGACATCATATTCTTCATCGTTTTCAAAAGAGAGTAAACAATTTTCTATTTTATCTATCAATTTCCACAATGTATTTTCTATGTAAGTGACAAGTTCAAATTTTAATATTCTAATATTATTGATGTCTAATATAATATGAATGCAAAAGTCTATTAGGTTAAAAATATATATAATTATGATAGATAAAAATATGATTTTTACTACAATTATTTTCTAAATAAATATTTAGTATAAACTAATTTGGATTTAATATAATTTTCACATAAATGAGTATGAATAAAAAAATATACTACCCAGTTGGGTCACAAGAAGGTAATGAAGACACAAAATAATACTTTTATATATATCATTACCTCCACTTAATTAGATTGATCCAAATTTAAATTATAAGAACACAACGGTTCACTAATATCATTAATGATATCTATTAAAAAATGGTTTAAAATTTCATTTGTGTATTCTCTATTATTATGATAATTACCATCACTATTCTAAAAATACAGAAATAATTGGAAAATTTTATTTCTCCTAGAACTAAAATTTCAATTAAATTCACATTAAATCATAAATATTAATAAAAATAGAATTTTATTTGATAAAATAGTGTTATCATCAATATAAATTCAAAATATCAATTAATCACACATATATATATATATATATATTAAAATTTTTATTATTATATTTTCACATTTTAAAATTAATCATAGAGAAATATTTAATTATCTACTCATACATAGGCCATGGATATTACATTAAATCATTGATATCCATTGATATTTTAAAATAACAATTTTGAAATTATGAATTTTCAAAACTAACTGGTTTTAAAAAACATAACAAAGTGAAAAATACTTAAAGACGTATAAAATATATTTGAAATAATTTGAAATTTAAGTTGTTATCAAATTCTAATTATTTTCTAATGGACTAATTTTTTGTTTTGTGTGTAAATGATTCCCCATAACAATAAATTTATTCTTGATTATATCATTTTAAAATTTTATAGCATTTTATATGAATAATTTTCATTTAGTATGAACAATTTACTAAAAGACGCATTTTATATCAATAATGGGATGATTATTTGGACTTTTAACATGTGTCCAAACATTTTCCCTACTATTTTTTTATCTATAAATCATTTACATTTACATATTTTGTATCATTAAAGGAATCATTCAAATTTAAATGTTCATGGTGTGAAAGAAAATGTATATTAACATCATAATTTTAATGAAACCTTTTAGTATAAGTACATGAATTTTAATAAATAATAACATAATATGATTTCTTTTAATTAGATTTAAGAATATAAATTAATGGGATTAATCCATAAAACATTTTTCTATGGGATATTTTATATTAATAGATAATTTTTCTATCCCATAAAACCATAATCAATTTTGTTCAAAGATTAATAAAAATATACAATAAGTTTTATTTGTGTGGAATATTATATATTCATGGTCATTATAGTGATGATAATAAGTGTAGTACATGATTTGTGTACTAATGAAAATTATATTCATTTTACTTAAGTTCATAATTTTCAATTTTTATTTTATGTTTGTTCATTAAATAACAATAATATATGAAAAATATCATTTCATATTGTTTAAAACTATATCGAGTGTATTTTTTAGGATGAGATTTATGTATACATGATTTAATGTATGAAAAAATTTATTATGTTCCTTGTAACAAAAGTATTAAGGTAGTTTTAATTCATTCAATTATTTTTTAATATCCTTTTTAGTTTGATTTATTCTTTTAAAACCCCTATTTTTTTACAGAGTTATAGAAGAAAGATAATTATTATAGTCTTGTGATTTAAAATGGCCACTAATGCTTTTATATTTTGACTCCCATACTTGAAAAAATATAATGTGATATTATCAATTTTTCTCTCATAGTTTCAAAATTAATAGAAAATTAAATAAAATATTTTCAAGTATTATTTTTATGATCCATTGAATATAACCATGTAAACCTGTACTAGTCATTTTAATTTTAAAATGAGTAAGTTTTAACATATATGCAAACAAAGTGGATTGGATTGATAAAATAAATGTTTACTATTTATAGTTAAATCGAACTAGAATTGTCAGTTTTATTTTTAGAGGAATATTTATACTACTTATCCAGTGGTCAAGGAATATAAACAATTCATTTTTATAAATAAATTCCTATAGAAATTTTTTCTAATTACATTTGAAAAGTGTGTGTCTGCTATAATTAAAATGGAATATATTTCATTGAAATTCCATTATATCATTCATTCTATTGAATTTTTCATATAGATCGTTTTTTAAACCAATTAAATATATATTTTAAAAACTATATGCATTAAATAACATTTTTCTATTTATATGAAATAATTTTAAAATAACATTCTAACTAGAATCTTAAAAAATATTAATAAATTAAAAAATAAAATAATGAAATATTTTAATCCATTATTATATAAAACATCCTTAATATTTTATTAATTTAAAAATCTAATTGAACTTATAACTATGATTATCATCCTTGGGTTTTCAAAAAACAAAATGTTACCATCATAATGATTTTATACATAGTTAAACATTGAGTGATAATATATTTTTCCTAGGAGAAATATTTCTCTATATACCATATATTTCAATGGGATTTTCACATGAGAAATATTTCCTATAAAATAATCATGTTATTAATGATTTTAGTACTGAAATAAATTTAGGATTACTGATGTTATCCTAATGTCATTTGGAAACCAATGTTCCCTATGAAATTATTTTAAATTTCAATAAAATTAATAGAATTTAATTCTCATTTAGTATATTCAAATTTATTAATGTAAATAAAACATTTATATTAAGGATATTCAGTTATTAATATACATTTTCTAAGGATCTATCTAGATTTGGAAATTAATATTTAATGATTTTTATCTAACTCTGAGATCCTAACGCTATTTTTAAATTTTATTCTTCCTTAAGATAACATCGAGAGAGTATCCTATAAATATTTATAATAGAATGAAACTTATCCATAATTTTTTGGTAGTTTAATTTTAAGTGATATTCAACTTTCTCAGTTTAAAGATAATCATTCACATTCATTTATTGAGAATAATTATTTGTATTCTCAAAATTTTCATTAATGTTCAGAAAATCCATCAACATGTAATTCCCATAAAATTATAGATATTCATAAAATTTATTTTATGATGAAAAAAATGAAGGGGTAGTGTTTAATTCAACACTGATAACAATTTGTGATATGAAAAATTTGCCTCAATCATTTCTTTAGTCAATTTTAGAGATGAAATCATTGCATGAACCCTTATTTTAAATGTTTTTATATTTCATAACTATATTTTTCACTATCATATTTCTCTTTTAATTAGGAAACTCTAGTTTTACGTTATCAAATTTCTTGAATTTATTTCATGTAAAAAAAACTCTCTGTATTTTCCCCCTTTTATTATTTATGTGCATATTTCTTATTTCTCCTAATTTTTTTTAATTTATTTTTAAAGCGTTTAATTTTATAATTAATTTTGATTTTTTTACCTCATTTCATTTGATTAAAGTATTCATATTTTCCCTAACATTCTTTTCATCCATTTTGAAATATTTTTTTTACAATTTCAATGTTCATAAGATACCCAATGAGTTAATATATAATTTTTTAATATAATCCATTTAGATTTTCCAGTACCAATGGTGAACATGAAAATATAAATACAAAAAGTATAATTTCATTAAATATTTATAATAAATGTATATCACCATGTTTTTTGTAATTAAAAATGTAAATAACATGAATAAATAATTTTTTAACTGAATCAATAAAATACATGAGAGATTATTCAACATCTTGTTAAAACACATATTGTCTTAACTCAATGACTTCACTAGTCCCTTCATGTGATACCATGGATGATTCTTCATTTCATAAACATAATCATAATAAATAATGTTCATGGATTATTCATCTATCTCATATGATGGAATATATATTTCAAATTACATTTTTTTCAACATTTTCTTGGTGGATCTATAGACATGGGTAATTTTTTCAAAATATGACAGGAAACTATTATATGAAATACTGGTTTGTGAGTCTTACAATAATCATAGTCCATTCCATAAATGAATATATCTTCAACCATTGAGAATATATCAGGATTATCGTGGAAGTTGTAGGCCTTTTCATTCCATTATGGTCATTTCTTGAAACTAATTAAGTCTTACAAATGTATGATCCGATTAATTCAAATTTTGGTCTATGATGATGATACTGTGGATGGAGGTTTCATCTGAGGTAAAATAAATTTTATAAAAATTCATAATTAATTAAGTATAATCTTAAAAAAAATGATAATATACATTGATATATACTTTCAGTTAACAACCCTTTTGTAAATCATTTATTCCCTTGCATAAATATAAAGAGGGTAAATTTAAACCTTTTTATTTAACGATAATCACATGAATGGGTAAAATATAGTTTTACTTTTTATTGGTTATAGAACTAAACCAATAATCACATTCTATAATTTTAGATAAATAAAATAAAATAAAATTTATAAAATTTTTTATATAAAAGATTTAAATATTTTAATATTCCCTTCAAGAGTGTGAGATAAGAGTTAAAAACAAGATAATTTGTAAAAAATAGAGGTAGAGAGAATGATTGTAGAATGATTATTAAACTAGCTCATATATGGGTAATAATAGTAGCCAGTGAGTGTTGATATTTTCTTATGGCCTATTTACAGCCTCCTAGGTTTTATTTTATGTGTTATAAATTTTGGATGTTAATTAATGAATTTGGAAGTAAATTACACCATTTTGAGAAAATAAATCAAGGGTATTTGATTTTTTAGTTAATTTTATGTTATTAGTTTGAATATATAATGTGGTTAGTGAGTTCAAAAGGGATAACATGTATATATACCACTGATATCAGCTATAATATTAGTGAAATAATGACTTACATGACTCTATATACTCCCCACCATGTAATTAATGATATAACACCGTGTTCCCATTGCATAAAACAACTATGGGTCATCATTTCATCTCTAAAAAATTACTTTGATGAATATAAATGGGATGTTAATATAAACTGTTATTACGAAAAAAAATTGTATAGAACTGAAACCAATAAAAAGACTAAAAAATAAAATGGTGTTTTTTATGATCAAATAATTTAGATTAATGAGAAATATAATATATATTCATATGGATTTTTATTCAATGATAACATCACAATCATTTTATTGATCTTCAATCTAAATAAACCTATATTATATTTGGATTCATTTTTAGACCAAAATAACTTAAATTTTTCTTAGATATTTTCTTAATCCAAACTAACCATTATAGTCACCATATATATTTGATATACATAATGACTTAAACTATATTTAGATAAATTCTAACTCAAAAGTGATAATCACAATCATCTAGTGAGATTTTATACCTTTAAGTGCCATCAATATCTAATTAAACTATATGAGATATATCATAATGGAACATAAACAATATAGTTCCTCCAATAGTATACAAATATTAAGTGTCTTTAAATAAGGATTTCCTTTTTATGGTTGAATGTAAATTATAGATTAATCAATTTTCTTAATGCAATTATCATAAGATACATCATGTAATAATCACAAAAATAATTTATCAAAATAATTGTTCTAAATATATGAATATCAATTATCACATCAAATGACGTTATTCAACCCATTCATATATAATATAATGTAATTAATATTTAATTTTAATAATGGATTTAGAATGGATTTCCTGAATATTCACAAATTTATATGATAAAATTAAAATGGATAGTATACACCTTTATGGGTTGAGTGGCTTACAATCATCATAATTTCATATATATATTCCTATACTAAAATAATTTAATTTTAGTGTATCATATTGAATATTGGGAATAAAAACATAAAAAATAAAAATAGTGAACACAATGTGTAATTTTTTATCTTTCATTAATGTAATTGTTTTATTGTGCATAATTTAAAATTACATGTACATCTAATGGTGTGATGTTTTTGTTTATTTACCTAAATTTAAAGTAAATGAATTGGTTTTCAAAGAGACATGTTATAGAAGCCTCAAACATTCACAATATATTAAAAAATGTTATTTACATTATATATATTATTAAGAAATTATGTATGATAGTAATGTATATCTATGCCACACTATTGCTTTGTCTATATCATCTGGGTTATTTCACCAACTCTCCCTATTGTGTGTTTTCTAAATATATATGGTAAATAAAATATTTTTTTGGATATGAGTGAGAATGAGTGAACCAAATGCATAAATATATTTGGTAATCTAGGAGGTACACATTCAATGATGGTTAGCTTCATATCTAAGTTCATGAATAAGCAAAAAATCACTAACATCCTGTTAAAGGATTGTATGATCCTTGAATGATCTGAATATTTATAAATTTGACCATTATTAACACAAATTGGAAATTTTTAATTTTTAAATATTCCTTTTCATTTTTTATTAATTTAAATATATAATTTGTAATGTCTTTTATGAACTAATTATTAATTTTTAATTTAATAAAATTAGGAGAAACATGTGTTTTATTTTATTTAGCCCAATTTTTATTCTAAATTTTTATTATGTTATAATAAAATGTAATAAGTGATTTTTGGAAAAAAAAATTGGATATATTAAATATATAGTTGACGTTGATGTTTTTTATGATATGAAAATGAAAAAAAATTACAATTATATGGTCAAAAATACTAAAAAATGATTAAATCTGGAATATGGTATTATAAGTAACATGTTGACCATGATTTTAAAACCTTACCATAATGACAATGTACACAATAATGATCATGATAATGGATTTTTAATTACATAAATATCCTTAAATATCCCAATGTAACCATGAATACTTAAATATAAATATTCATAAAAAATTATCATAATGTTACTCACAATAATCTTAATGATGATTTCAATTATTATTATAAGAGAATAAAATATTGATTATTTCCTTCCCTCTTTTAGATTGTCATTTTAATAATTATTGAACACTGCCTATTATTAAACTATTAATTAATTTTTATCTAAAAATATTTTTATTATCAATATATATGTTTATCATATCTTATGTTTATTCTCATGGTATAACATTAAATTCTATTAAGAATTTTCTTATTTTTTGTTCTATGTATTTTATGAATGTTCCATTGGTTAATTTTTTTGTATAAAAATTTGAAACATCATTAATAAATGTATTTTAAGAATTCATAATTCATTAATTTTTCATTATATGGATTTAACTAATTTTAAATTCAGTAATATTGGGTTATCAACTCTTACATGGGTTCTAATGTAGAGGATGCTCATTAGTTAGCTTCCAAGCTTATATATCATTCATCTTTTAGAAACATGTAGTAATTTACTTATATTTGGATATATAGTACTCCAAATAAAATTTATATTATTAATTCATGATTATAATTTTATTATATATTTTCTCCTATCAGAATAACAGATGAATTATAAATTTGGAAATTTTAGAATTTATTTAAAGGAATTGAAAATTTTCTAATACAAATGTATAGTCCTCAGATTCTATTGCTTTTTATGTTGTAATGATTTCATGAGATAGAAATATGGTACATTAGTGTCATCGAATTCATTGGAAAGATAATATAAATATGATAATATTATTCTATAGGAATTAATTTTGAAGCAATATTTATTTTAAATACAATATTTTCCAAAATCTTGAGCATAACTGCTACTAGAGTGTTTAATAAAATGTGTTATATAACAACATTGTTGAAGGATACTCTAGAAATTTTGTTTATTTATTTATCTATTTTCCTCACCCAAGTTTCTATGATCAATATATATAAATTTATTATTATATTATTGATAATAATAGAATTATTATCTGTTGTTCAAAGTAATATGGAAAGAGGGGGGCTTCAATTTCAATAAATTAAAAATTTAAGAAAATCCCATGGAAAATTGTAAATAATGATTTCATATAATAAATCGATAAAGTGATGAAATTGGTATAGAAAAAAAAACTTTGATACAAATTATTATGATAATTTCTAAATTAATTAAGTGATTGAGGGCACATGAGCCTCAGCTCGGTTGGTGAGGAATCTTAAGTGCATCCAGGTGACCCGGAATCAAATCCAGGTAAAGGCACAATTTCCGGACTATAGCAGGTACTGTATCAGGTATTGTAGCAGACTATAGAAGGTATTGTAGTGGGAACTATGTAATACTATAATAGGTAATGTAGCAGGAACTGTGCAGCACTATAGCAGGTATTGTAGTAGGTACTGTAGCAGGCACTGTTTGGCACTGTAGCAGCTAGGAATTTTCCACCATTTGGGCCTTTGGGACACTGATTTGGTCCCTGAGTCCTTTAAAGCCTTTGGGCCACCCAAGACTTCGGGCCAGTAAGTCCTTAAGACCACCTCAAGGCCTTCCGGCCACCTTAAGTGCAGATGTAAACCAGAAAACCTACAAGAAACAATCTCTATAGGAGGATGAGCAATGAGATTTCACCACAGCAACAGCTACATAGTTTTTAATAATGAGAGTGTATGACACCTTCTATCAGGACAAGCTTGTGCATGCACAGGATAGCCTAGTCGAATAGCCATGCGAAGGTGGAGAGATAATTTCACGATGAAGATGAGGAGGAGGAGGAGTTTTAAGTTGTTAGTCTTGGTTGTATGTAATGTTTGAAGCCTACGGGCATTGAATTCCTCTAAGGCCTACGGACCATGTAATGCTTACACCTACGGGCCTTGTAAGGGTTCCAACTCACCCATTGAATGGTGGACTATCATAATCAATAAAAAATGAAGTCCTTCGGGCCATTGGATGGAATTAAGTGATTGAAAATGGTGTAAATTGATTGTATCAAATCCAAGAATTTTTTTTATTGAGTTTTAAAGATTTAAAGTGTAAATAAAATTAGATTGAAATCATGGTTTGATAAAGGAGTTCATAAATTTATCTGTGTGATAACATATGTCTCATCCCCTTAGGTTGAGAGGTTTGTATGTTTATCCCTTTATTTTAATGGAAATCAAGAAATGGTTTTATTTTAAATTTTAATGGTTTTCACAAGAAACCCTCCTACCCTACTTTAAGTATAGTAGGCACCAATTTCCCCTTTTCACTAGTTTTAGAAAGAAACCCATTATATAATGTTGTGTGAGAAATGTAATATTTTATTGATTTAAATATATTATAAATATTCCCACTTATTTATCATGATAGAAAAATACAATTTCATATAGGGATATAGAAGGAAGGAGATGAGAGACTTTGATGTTGAAAAATTATGACCGGCTCCTGAGTCAATTTAGAGAATATAATTAATTTTTAGAGACCCTTAATTTAATCATAAATTTACTTGATAGTTCAATGTATTATCATTCTTAGGTGAAATCCAAGCCTCAAAAGTTTTATATTTATTGTATTTGAAGTATTTGAAGTTCCCCTGGGTCATTTCATGGAATTAATAAGCATAGTTAGAATCATTAAACCAATAATTAAATTCTATTTGACAATGTTGGATCGAAGACATTATCTATTTTTTCAATGTTTTCAGATAACTAGTGAATAAGATTGTGGTTGCCTATTCTATCCAGACTTCATCGAATTATTAGTTCTCTACATCATCCATATGATGATTCATGATTATATCCAAACTCCACCATTTCCTATCACGATTCCTCTCATGACTTTTTTTTATCTTATAAATTACTTCCATGATTTCATCATATGAATTATGAAATCAAAGAGACTTCAAACAACATATAAAATCAGCAATGAAATTATTGAATGATCAATAATCTACCATCATTTTTTAATTAAGCTCAAATTTTGAAACATTTTAAATGAATCTTTCAACCACTAAAATGAAATTTATAGATAAGATATTGAGTTTCATTGATAATTAGAACATCAATAGAGATATCTTAGTAAACCAATCTCCCTATTTTTGATGATCAAAATCAATTAACATTAAATAATTTATCAAGATTTAATCAAAAGTGTAACATTTAGTAAAATACCTTCAATATACTAAAAAACGATATCCAATATACATAAGAGATAAATTTATCTCCCCTTAAAACTAAATAAATCATATACCCAATATCTAAAAAAACATATCCAACATCGTGATTAAAAAAATAACAATGTAAATAAGAAGATATTAATGTCATGTAAGAAAATTCACATAAGGTAAATCAAGATGGACATGAAATATTATCTCCCCCTAAAATATTATTAAAGGCTTAGAAATAGAGATTATATGATAATAAATGTAAAAAAAATGAAGTTTATAAGTTGGATTTTAATAATGGATTGTATATATAACATTGAAGTGTACATAATCATAATCACAAATGGAATCAAATTAAAGAAAAAATGTAATATAAATTATATGAGGGAATCTGATGATTTAAATTTAAAAATGATATGGAAAATAAAAATTTGAAAAATATAAAATGAAAATTTGAAAAACATGTTAAAAATAAAACTAAAGAAATATTTAAAATAAAATTTTAATATGAAATAAAAAATTTAAAATGAAAATGATTAAAAATAAAGCTAAAAAAATATTTAAATGAACACAAAAAAAAAGACTTGAATGAAAAATCAAACATGATTTAAAAAATAAAAAATAAATAAATTTTAAAATAAAATTCGAAAAATAATTTAAAAATAAAACATTAAAAAATTAAAAAAATTGAGAAATATTTTTAGAAAAAAAATTGACAAAAATTCATATGTAAATTTGAAAAATGATTTTAAAATTAAAAGTAAAAAATTGAATGAAAAATTTGAATGTATTTTAAAATAAATTTTTAAAAATACTTTCTATAAATACATTTATTATAATGTTTTGAACCCAAAATATAATTTAGAATTTTAGAACCTTGGTTGAATTGATAAACAATATTTTTATTTTCTTTCATTTATTATTCTAAATTTTCATTTTTAGGTTAATATTTTAATTCCAATACCAAGACATATTTTTCCTCTAATAAGAAATCCTTTTAATTAAGGAGTTTAATTTTTCATTGATCACACATTTTTATTTCTTTTAATGTTATTATTATTTTTAAATGAGTTCATGAAAAATTTAAGTTCATTTTATTGAATTTCAGAATAAGAAAAAGGTAATGGGTGAGAGGAAGTGGAGTAGGTTTAAGATATTTGATAAATAACATCATCTCCTACATAGAGATATTCCATTAGGAATTTAGGAGTAGAATCACTTGTTGAGGTTATGGGTGTTGATTTTATGGATTCATCGCTAACACGCCAAGTTGATACATTAACAAATTTATTTACTTTCATTTTCTCTTCTAACATATTTTTATGAATGAGTCAATCCAGCATAATGTGACACTTTTTATTGAATTTTAATCATTTAAATTAGGGAATAATAATTTGTTTTTTCTTTTTGACATTGAATGTATAATTATTATTATTCAATAGTTTTTTCAACTTCATTTATAGATGATAAATTTCATATTCAATTTTGGATGATTCTTTATCCTCAATATATTAAATTTTAATTATTCTTTAGAGTTCTTTATATTCCATAGCTTCTATAGAATCATTTTTGAATTTAAAATTTATAATAATTTCATACATCATGAGGGATAAAATTAGTTCCTCAAGAAGCATATTTTTATATCTTTTCATATTTTAATGGGTCTCATATCTTGTTGATAAGAGATTTTTAATACATAGAAAATTTTCTTTACATATTTTTCTATTGAAAAATAATCACCAAAAGACATTCAACCATTTCTAATGTTTGTACTTTAAATATTTGTTTTTTGTTATTTTCATAAAAACCACCTTTAGGATAGAGTGGGAACCGCACATCACATTCTAAATTCAAAATCTAGGCATAATAAAAAAATTAAAAAACAAAGGCATCACATTGGGACCGTCGTGTCAATGAAAAATCCCACAAATCAAGCATCCATCTGTAAAATATTGCATCATCAAGGATACTGCATCATCGCAACACCATTGTCATCATCTCAACACTACTGTCGTTGTCTATATAAAACATCATCTCCATATCCAGCGCATGTCGGCGAGTTAAAATATCCACATCCGTTGGAGTACAACATCGCCACCATAAAACCAAACCTCCATCACAGAGAAACCAAACTAAACCCACTAAACAGATCCTCCTGGCTGAACCTAAAGACGAAGATGAATCCATCATAAGAGACACCACCTGGAATGACCCCGACTGCCCAAACCCATATCCCAAAACACTGTAAAACTAGTTCCAACTAGGAGAATAGTGGTGGAGTCCTGGAGCAAGAGCAGAGTGTGGAACGGACTAAGGCCTCGACAGAGAGCTCGTCGCCATGGCCTCCCAACACTGATGTCCACCACTAAATCCTGAAACGAACATAGATCGACATCCACCAAACATTATTTTGATCTTTCATAGGAAAAAACAACAAAATTTCAACATTTCTTGAGGAATAAATCTTGATAAATCCATCAGATAAGAACCCTAATTCACAAGAGAAAGAAGAATCCGACATAGGAGTTCCTGGAAAGCCGAAGAATGCCAAACCTCATAACCAAAAACCCATGTCTAACCACCATTCCAGATCTAACATGGAGAGTCATGGAGGAACGAGGGTTCAGAGCCATGGTTTGGGAGGCCAAGGGCTTTGACAGTGCAACATACATCAGGAACCAGCGGTGACAACACTGACTTAACACCACCTTCAACATCTGTGTCTGAACACCACACCATCATTGAGGAAATCCAGAACAAACCCATACTAGATACAGAAGACAAAAACATCATTGAACCAACCGTATAAAAATTCACTATCAAAGAAGGAACACACACATCATCGCCGAATCTAGGAGAAACAAGTCGCGCGAGAAGAAACAACCACCACCAGATCACACCTCTCAAAACCCTTGAAGAACCATCACTCCCACTCCAACATGGAGATAAGTAGAGGGACTTAGGGTTAGGGTAGGTATAAGAGTATTCAGTGCCTCCAAGCGATGGCGACTCGCCTAAACTAAGAATGGAATCCAAAACCATGATCGTGCTGACACAGGAGCGTCCGTAAATCCCTCGACCACCATTCCACATATCCCAAAACCATTGAGTAACCATCACTCCAAATCCGACCTGGATAGGAGTAAAGGAACGTGTGGTCAAAGATGGGATGAACCAGTCAGGGGATGCAGCACCACCATCATTGGGATCGAAGGTCACTTGAAAAAACACCAAAACCACACCTATAGAGAGAAAATAGCAGCACGAAGGAGGAAATGAGGAGTGGTAGTGCGAGAAGAAGATAGAAAGAAGGAAGAGAGGAGGAGGAGAGGAATCGGTGCTCAAATGTGCCGCCAGCCCCTAAGACAAGGTTTTCAGGAGAAAATCTAGATGAATTCGAGATAAGGAGGGGAGAGCTGGGGGAGAAGGGAGCCATCCTCATTTCTAATGTCTATAATGAAAGTAAAAAATATCAAAAATAGATTCATTTTTATTGATAGTAAATCATTCAATGTCTTGTCTATAAAATTTGAGCTTAGTATCTTTAAAATTTTTAAATACTACATAACTTGTTTCTATGAATTTTAAAATTTCATGGGTCATTTATAATATATTTATATGATAAAATTCATTTTTTTCAAGACCAAAATACAAGGAGTTTAAATATTTTCCTTTTAATTAAACTGATTTTACCTCATGGCGTCTCCAATTATCTTTCAGTTCAATTGTAAGGGTATACCAATGCATAAATATTTTCCAAATATGATAAAAAAATGCATATAAAAAATGATGTGATTTTTCCATTAAAATTAATTTATATCAATAATGAATGGAACTTGATTTTATGGTTAAAGTAAATTAAAAATTTATACATTGAAATTGGTTAATATTAAATAAAAAATAATTATATTCATAAAACCAATATTAAAAGAATTAAGAAATACATAGAAAACAAGTATTTTCAAAAATGTAAAATCAATCTCAAGTACTATCTATTATCTATAATTATGGGTAGATACAATTTATTTGAGATTGATTGAGAATGAGAAATTAATATTGGATCTCGATATAATTTAGAAAATAGTAGAATTTTCATAAGATCCATTGTTGAGGAATATTTTTATTTCATCATATAATTCACCATCTTTATTATATTATTCCACGCATTTGATGTTTTTTATTTAGAGTCTTTATAGGAACATGATGTCCCTTGGGTTGAGATATGTATTTCATTAGTTTATTAAATACCTTTAAATCCATCATTAAATGTCATTTGACTATGTTATATTGAATCCAACGGATAGCTTCCCAATGCTATTGGAAGGTCAGTGTAATTTCTATAGGAAACCACTTATTTCTAGAACCCACTAACTAGTTGGTGATCCTATAATAGCTTGATGTTGGAATTTTTTTTAAATAGTTTTTTTTTTCTATGTTGCACTAGCTAGTTAGTGCTTTACATGACAAGTTGTTTCTACATTGTGTGGTCCAAACACCAAAACGACCTATCAATATTCCATCCATTTATATCTTCCATATTCCTTCCATGAATTCATTACATTCATTAATAATTCAAATAATTATTGAATATCTTCAAAAATAATTAATGGAATTATCTCGATATCATCCATATTCATTTATTTGTTATATTAATCTCAATAAATGTAACTTTATAAATGAAACTAATATTTAATAAAAATAAAAAATTAGATAAAAATTTAATTACTTATGGTCATTAAAACCATGAAGATTGGAGAGAGTTATAACATATTCTATTATGATATATTTAATTATCACTTTATTGTTTTAGTGTTTATTCTGAAGAATTTTTCCATAGAAGTATAGTATGAAGAAGAATATGATGACTAATATTAAACAACCATTGAATGAGAAACCAAATGTGTAAAATTATTAATGAATTATTTTTAAAGGAGATATTGGTATAAATAGTAAATAAATAAAAATTCTATGTTCCTTATATTATGTAAAAGAAAAGGAAATAATTGAAGAATATTCATGTTTCAAGATATAAAATAAAAAATTTAATGATATAATCATATTAGCTATAGTTAGATTCCCAAAAGAAGACTATTAATTTTATTTACATGGGAATAACAATTTCATTCCTCTCTATAGATTCATAAATCAAGTTGAAAATGAAATAATGTGTGATGTTTATAAGTTAATGTGTTTAAAATTTAATATATACTTCACATTTAATATTTAAAAATATTATAGAAAATTTATATTACCTAAATAATGTAATCTAAAGGCATTATTAATGAATTTCAATTATTATTCCATGATCATTACTGTTGGACTCCTCATGTTTTAATGATGACAAATCATGTTTGGATATTATTGGAGTCCTCATGTTTTAATGCTCACAAATCATTATTGGAGATTGTTGGACTCCTCATGTTTTAATGTTTGCAAATAATGTTTGGATATTTTTGGACTCCTCATGTTTTAATTCTTACAAATCATGTTTTACATGATTATAAATCTTGTTTTAATCTCTCACAAGATAATGATTTAGAATCTCACAAATAATGTTAGAATATTTTAAACAATGTTTAATCTTGTTCTATAATTTTTCAGTATGATTATGTTTTATCTTAATCAATTCTATGAATATTGCTTCTTAAGATAGCTTACTGATATTTGGTTAAGTTTGTGAAACCATAAGTTTGCTACCGGTTCTAGATTTTTGCAAAGGACCTGACAAAATTTCCTTACTACCATTTCCAAGACACTGTAACAAGACATCATTCATAATTTTAATAAAGGACTATACACCATTACCTGAGACACTGTTTATCTAACACCGTAGTCTTGATACTGATTCCAGAATTCGCAAAGGACCAGACACCACAACTTTGCTATTGGTTCCAGATCTCACTGTGACTATCTTAATGTGGTTGTCTCACCATGATTGTCGCACTGTGACGATCTCACTGCAACTGTGACATTGTTCCATACTTAAACCATTTTTCTGTCTTTTTTCAATTTAATTTAAAAGTTGTTTATAATGGTAATATGTGAGTCATTTAATGACACTAATATAATTAATGTTCTTTTTTAGTCCTGTCAGCAGACAGTACAAGGTACAAGGGGTGGAGATAGTACATCTTGTCAGCTCCAACACAAGCACCCAAAATACAAAATAAAAGAATGGAACTAGGTAAAATATATGTAATAGTTGATTTCATGAAAAAACTGAAGAACATCCATATATGAAATAATTCATTGAAAGAAGAACTTTCAATTCCTACTGGCTATAAACAAAGAAGAACCTGTTGTGATCCATCTCAAAATCATCCTTGTATAAACTCGAAGGAGAAGAGTAACATATCACTACACTGAAAAATAGAACACTCAACTCACGACACTCTGTTTTTAGAAGAGGACTGGAAATTTGCATCTTCTGCATCTAAAGAATCCAAAGTTGCATTTCATCACACTCAGATCCTTGTAAACTCTATCTTGTTACATTTTTCTCTGTTGTGTATTATTTCATTACTTTTTGAGTAGAATGTGTATCTGGATTAAAACACACATTGTCTCCTACACTAAACTAGAGGATACAAGATATCCTCACTCAAATATCTTTCTACACCTTGTTTCACCCATGTATAACTGTGGAAGAGGTCCTGTGTGACCTGGATGTTATTTTTCCCATGAAGAATAGTGGAAAAGCTCGTGTGACCTGGACAGTCTCATGTACTATTATTAACCCCGATCTAGAGTGTGGATCAAATATTTTTATATATATTTCTTGGTGGAAAGTGGTCACCAAGTGGATCATATTAGTTCTAGGCATGAGACTGAACCACTTGTTTTATCCTCTATCTCTTTCAATTTAGTGTTTCTCTATTTCAACTTGTATTTTAGAAAACTAAATTTTACTTTGATAGTTAGTCTTGGGTAGTAGTTATAACTTTTTTTCCTTATTATATTAGTTTCAAAAGTTGTATCAATATCTCATATTGTTATAACTGAGAATTAATAAATATTATGCGAAAATATTTGAATAGTCAAACTATTATAATTTTACTACCTTGGTTGACTGGACTTTTTTATTTTTAATTGGGGGAATATTTTAAATAAACTTCTTAACAAAAATTTGTATAGGAACTTAATTCACCCCCCCACTTGAGTTTCCTACTCCAACCAACAATTACACTTTATAAATGATTGTGGAGACCCCATGAAGAATGTAGTGTTGAAAAATAATACTAGTATAAGTTAACCACCATATTTTTTTAGAACAATCGATAAGATTGATTAAATATATATAATGAACATGAATAATATAAATAATAAAATTTAATTAATGAAACTATACCATTTCTATTATTCTTAAGAATTAATGAATCTTGGGGTCAAGCTGCATCATTTGATCAATGAATACTGATTTACATTCTTTTATTTTTTATAATGTTTTTATATCCCATTATGAATATATTTATTGAACTATAATTGTTCAATTATGTTGTATAAGTATACACATATACATTATGTTCCTCTAATAAATATACATTTAATTATTATACGCATTTAAAAATGAAAGGGCTGAGGTATGCATGAACATACAGAATATTGAGATTTTTTGTGTTGTCATGATAAATGGATTTATTATAGGTTTATTTTTTACTCAATTATAATATTTTTCAATGATAAAACATATAGGAAATGAATTTCTATATATATTTTTCGTAGTACTTTTAAAAGTGAGGATATAACTGTATATCCATACTAGATATTTATGGGTATAAATAATAAAGTGGTAATTTTTAATTACATCCATTTTATATCATTATGATATTTTATTTATTATCATGGTTATGTTTTAATACTTTCACTATCATATTTAAAACCATTGTTACATTTATTTCATAAAATTCATTTAAAATTATATAAAACATGTAATGAATAATCTATAATGTATAATTGTTGGTCATTTTATATTTATTTTGTGATTTAAAATTCATCCCCACTTTTCATCAAATATTTCCTCTAAGGACCAAAAAATTGGTATCAGAGCTCAACCCTATTTTAAAATATATCAATTTAATTTTAATTTCATATTTACTAATGATATTTTTTATATAAGTGAATAAAGTAATGAATTAAAAAATTCCAGGTGTAAAGATATTTTCTTGATACACTTAAAGTAGTTTCAAAGTTATAAGAATATTCCTTGAAGTCAATAAGGTTATAATTTTGTAACCACATATTGATGTATATAGACATAATAGTTAAAAAATAGTCCTATAAAAAATTAAAACCTTAAACTATGTCTCTTTTTAACTTGTGATAAATATGTACACATACCTTTTTTATCAGGAAGTAATTTTCATGTTATAACCCCATTCATCAAAGTTCATGAGTTTCTTAATTTGAGTCCTCTAATATTTCAACAAAATGATAATATTTACAACTATGTTTTTATGTTCTAGGTAACATATAGTGTGTGTTTTTATATTGAGATAAATTATCACAATCAAATATTGAACATTGTATGGGTGGCCTAGTGTTTAGGATTGTTTTCATTTTTGGTAAACATAAGGGTTCAATTCTAACTAGTTTCTTATTTTCATCCAAATTTAAGGATAAAAAATTTAATATAGTCAATATTTTGGTATAGTGTAGTGATAATTAATATTAAATTGTTCATATTTAATAATATGATATGATACATAGGGATGTATTACACTCTTTATGGGGAGTATGTACTTTTCTAAATAGGGAATTAATTATAATTAAGATGGTTAATTTTTTATGTAAAATTATATTTATCTTGATATAAAAATAGATGGTGACAAAATGTGACAATATATCAAGGCTTTGATACCTATATGGGAATTATTATGGATACTAGAAATTTTTGATGGAGGAATTAGTGAAAAACATAAGTATTTTTTACTATGTTGAATTGTTAAAACTATATAATTTAAAATTAAGTGATCTTAAAAACATATATGTAAATAATGATGAAAAATATGTTCAAATTTGTAAAATTATGAATTTAAATTTCAATTAAATTTATTTAAACATTTACAGTCAAATGTATACTTATAAAAGTAATACACATATACAGTTTGAATGAAAATTCACAACTTAGGGTATTTTAGCACATGAGCCTTAGCCCGGTTGGTAAGGACTCCGTAAGTGCATCCAGGAGACCCGGGATCAAATCCAGGCGGAGACATTATTACCAGGGGTACTGTATCAGGTACTGTAGTAGGTACTATAGCAGGTACTGTAGCAGGCACTGTGGAAGGTACTATAGCGACTGTGCAGTACTGTAGCAGGTACTGTAGTGGGAACTGTAGTAGGTACTGTTTAGCACTGTAGCAGCCGATAATATGCCCCTATTTGGGCCTATGGGCCACCGATTTGGTCCCTGGGTCCTTTAAGGCCTTCGGGCCACCTAGGCCATCAATTCAGTAAGGCCTTCGGGCCCCCTCAAGGCCTTCAGGCCACCTTAAGTGCTGATGCAAACCAGATGACCTACAAGGAATAAGATCTACAAGGAGGATGAGCAAGGAGCTTTCACCACAATAGAAGCTAAACAGATTGCAAGAATGAGAGGTTATGGCACCTACCATTGGGACAATCCTGTGCATACACGGGAATTCCTAGCCAAACAGCCATGCAGAGGTGGAGAGCTAATTTCACGATGAAGATGCTGGGGAGGAGCAGTTCCAAGTAGTTAGTCTAGGTTGTATGTATGTTTGAAGCCTATGGGAAAATTAATTTCTCTAAGGCCTATGGGCCATGTAATACTTACACCTACGGTCCTTGTCAAGGTTCCACCACACCCCTTGAAAGGTGGATTATCAAAATCAATATAAAATGAAGGCCTTCGGGACATTGGAGGGTATTTTAGAATTATTATGAAAATATATTGTCAAATATAAGGATTAATATCAATATTTCAAAATAATAGACAATGAATATATTGATAAAATGAGTTACTAGTTTTCTATGAGTATTAACACCATGATTTTAGATAGTGAACCAATGAAAAATGTCATTGTAGTTGAGAGAATTTTGAGATAACTTATTAAGAACTGGACTTCATAGATGGTTTATGTTGTGGGGATAAAATATTTTACTAGATATTAACTAGATGAGTTAATTAGATTACATATCTAAAATGAAATTTAATTGAATATTAAATATGAAAGAAAAAATAAATAATTGTAATTATTTTATTACACTTATTAATACATCTCGTAATAAAAAATTTGATGATGAAAAATACATGATACAAAATGTGCCCAAATTATAAATGGTTGATCAAGGTTGAGTTCGTCTAAAACAATCTTGAATAAATATCCATGGGCTAACATCATTATGGTACTACCTTTGATGAAATACTAGAGATCAAAAAATGAAAGAAAAGTTCTATGAAGCTCTCGCATCCACAAATATTGTTATCCTTCACCAAATGTATCTGTGGTCTTCCACGATACCCAAAAATACCCCCATTCATGGAACTTTTTAGTGGGATCCAGACCTTTTTAATTTAAAAAAAATTCCAGACTCATGAATCTTCAACTATCATATATTAACCATCTTATAGATTTCCACAGGTTGAAATCAATCACTATCGACCTCTCATGATCCCTCTATTGATGCTAAAAAATAAATATTACAAATGTTTCCCAAGGTAATAATGGATGATAGGGTATGAAGTAGGATGAAAATGGTACAAAAAAAGAACCAAAGATAATATTTTCAGGAATATTTCACCTTCAATCAAACACCAATGCTCTGTGGAGGGGAAACATAGCACTATGAAACTACAACATCCTCAAAGACTATAATCCAATAGGAATTTTATTTTCAGAAAAATAATGGAACCTATAAATATTATTCTTGCACCCCATTATAGGGGCATACCAAAATTTGGACTCTAAATTGAATCTCTTGACTACCAAAATATCAATATTGAAAAATATATATTCAAAAGGAATTCCATATGTAGAAATCCTTCATGAAATACCTTTTATAGTTATTCTAATGTAATTTCTCATTATAGGGATGATTTTTATTGTATTCATTTATATGAATAATATCCATTATGCTAGAGGTAGATTCCTTATATATGTAATGGTTCTAAGGGGCCTCTTTTCTTAATAAAAACCCCTTCCATGGTTACTAATACTTCTCACTTCTATGGGGATCTCAGGACTTATAAAACCCCCATATTTACAAGCCTCATAACCATCATGAATCCCACCTCACATAACTCTAAATGATGCATCATTTTTTAAAACATATCATCATTAATTTCAAGTGATCCTGCCAATAGTATCTACCTTAATTGAATTCAACAATGCCTAAATTATTCAACCAAATGGTTTCATATATAATTTATTCCCAAGACCTTCACTCCAATCATAATCTCTAACAATTTATTAAATTCTTCTCCTATGAATATGCACACTCACATTAGAACCCCCACATGATTCATAAAATGAAAATCTTGTGGTAATTATTCTCTCAAAAAACACATGTGCAGTGGATATGTATTACTAAACCATGGAATAATTAAGGGAAAGAAACCATAGTTTCACTTGATGAGTGAATATAGGCTACCCAAATACTTATATTTTCCCACATTAAATGGGATAGGGAAACTCCACTTGTATGTCTCAACAACATCTATGATGATAGAACATAAAACACATATCCCACTACCATAATTTCATAATGTTAACTTCATGAAAACATTCTCAAAACAAGACATTTTTAGTAACCTTACCCTATATTATGAGAATACGATACTATAAGATACTTTCCTAGGAAACCTCATGTGATGATCTTGGGTTTCCTCATGTGATGAGAATGATTTAATTCCTAAATCGTCTAGGTAGATTCTAATAAAAGCCACCAAAATATCCCTATTTGGTGCTCTCTTGATGGTACAATCACCTATACCACATGACATTAAAAGATATGGTAGAGTCATATTATACGACTATAAAATGTGTGATTGAACTATGAAAGTTTTGATCCATATCTATTAATATTTTACATTTTACACATCATGGAGGTTCAATCCCAACATTGAAATAATACTATTTCACAATCAGGAGACATAAATTATAAAACTTGCCCATCATTATGGAATAAATATAAATTCACGTGATTCCAAAGTCACCCTAAACTTCAATATCACTGTAGGAATGAAAACCAATTACAATATGAAGGAATATTTGATATATCCCGTATATGAAATAAACATGTCACCCACTGATATATGATCAGAATATGTGGGAACACCAACACTAGAAAAAAAAATGAATCCCCCCATTCATCTTTAAACATGTGAACCCTCATTATGAATTTGAATGTCAGCCTTAGGTGATGAGCCTAAGTATCCTTATACGGAAATAAAAAGAAGAATATGTGATGATAATATGATATATTATTATATACTAAGGTTACAATACTGAATTTCTATCTCATGTGGTGATCATGATATGCCTCAATTGATAAGATTGGGAAGCCTTATTTGATGAGGATAAATTTCATAGTGTAACGAACATCGGATGCCTCATAGGATGAACATGATCATCCTTGTGTGTCAAGGTTATTATTCATATGGTGGATAGATTTATATGCCTCTTATATTAATCATATGTTAAGGTATAGTGATCATGGGATTACTTTCAGTTTTCACTAGAGTCTCCTTACTCTGTGAGAATAATATTCCCTTTAAAACTAAAATGAGGAAGAAATTCATATATTTATAACTCCCAGAACATCCATTGGATGTCCAACACACAAAATTTTATCAATATCTCTAACCAAAGGTAGTCACCCTATTATAATAGAATGTGGTGCAACTAACAGATATCCACTAGAGGATGACACATGTAATGATATTCATGAAAATATCATAAATTTTTTATGGTAGATCCATATCTAGTGAAGAATTCTATATGGGAATCCATTTAAATAATGGATGAAATTCTATCATCCCATACCCATTAATGTCTCAACATCATCATCATTGGTGGTATAGGTCATTTTACATTTAAAATTTGGATTACAGGGAAATAAGGATCCATGGAAATCTGATGGAGGAAGTTCCTAATGTGTGGAAGACCACCCTGATGGATGTGTTAGAAACAATGTGGTGAATATTATGTGACTAACATCTCATATAACTCTATAAATATGAGGATCATTGAATATCTATAATTCTAGGTATTATCTGTATGAATCAATTCTCCTCCACCTGGGAGAAGATGAGGAGAATTAGGCTTGTTGTGTGCCACCCTCATCAGAAATTTAATAAAAGATGTTTTTTAATGTCAAACATTACTATAAATACTAGTAGTACTAAATAGACAATCGCTAATATGATTGGTTGATAGAAGAATGATGGTTAAATAATCCCAAAAAACTATACTCCTACTACAATGAAAACCAATCCCACAACACCTACTCACCCCCCTATGTCCCCAACCTCCAAACTCATCCATTATAGGGTGAACAATGCCCTATTTCATAGATATAGACTAGAATGGGCTATCCTAGCCCTAGAAATTGATTGAAAACACATTGATTCTGTGGTACCACATTGAAACTTCCACCCTCATGGGTCATAAAAAGGGGAATATCCCCCAATCCCCATGGAAATACGCTTCAGGAGTCTCTCCATGGAGAGATCTGATAGCTCGCTTCTCTCTAATATAGAGTAATAGGATGCATTTTTTGTACCTATTATTAACAACACCCAGGAGATACCCATGAGGGATCCTAATATCTGATTCCACTAACAATATAGGAAGGTTTAGTTGGATGGTAGTTGGTTTTATTATTTCCTTACTCCAACATCCTCGGTTTAGAAAATGTGGTGACCATGCTAGGGGAAGGTACTCATACCTTCCTGAGAGGGGAACCATTGAAAACTCCATTGGACCCTGGCACTATCAATGTACACCTTTCCCTCACATTGACTATATGGTTCTGGGATTGATACCACAGTTACTCATTAGGTAGGATTTTTCGACTCTCCCCGCACTGGATACCTCTAGAAACAATCATACGGGACTAATATATTATGATGATATTCACCATAGAGGCCTTTAATTTTATGTGATCAGTCAACATTGAGTCCCTCCCCATGATTATGATTTCTCGTTCCCCAAATATTCTCCCTAGGGAAGAATAAATGACATCCTGCATGGATCCCCTATCCATGAATCATGTCCTATCTCGCATAGAGGAAAACCTCGTGACCCTTATATTAACTTTATGGGGACCTCCCATTACATAGTTAGAGATAGGATCTGGGAAATTTATGGGTCATAATTGACATATTAGAGGCCATGGTATCAGACATCTGAAGGGAAATACTTCCACCTCTGACACCATTACTGGGGGATGAAGCCTGACATTTGAGACTAACTATCACTGACAATGATGTCCAATATATAAAAAAATCCTTCTAAAAGTACCTACACAAATAGGATGTATTGGAATATTTTTTAGAACACTCAATGTATCCTTCCTTAACAACATCATATTCCCTCTTCTACACAATAAAAATGGAAGTATCATGGACATCAAGGTCAGTTATGACACCCTATATTGAAATAGAAATCCTTATCATGTTATAGTGGATTCATGAACATCCTAACAAGAAAGAGTCCATGGAAATACCACCCTCCATAGATATGGTCATGAGACTAACTCTAACTTTGGAAGATAATCCATTGTTTTAGGGATAGTTTTCTTGTGTAATATTTCCTCTAATAAAAAATCATTAGAATAGTAGAATGTATCGCTAACTTATAGATAATCCAAACCATCATCAATATGATTATGGGATGATCAAGATCAAGACTTCCTCCAAATTATGATGATTAGGATGGATGTTTTTGGATGATCATATCCACTGATAAGTAAATGGTCATCTTTTGTCCACCTAAACCCAATTTCTTTTCCAAACTCAAATGGATCTCTAAGAACCACTCAAAATTCCTCTAAAACCCATGTGAGAAAAATTAAACCACCCATGTGACCCGTAATTGACCTATCTATGATGGAATGAACACATTAAGGCTCTTCATCAGTAATGTTGATAGGATGAAATTTTAGTATTCTAGGTGGGTTGCTTCACTGACTTGTATCTACACAACCAAATATTCTAAAATACATGTATCATGAGCCTCTGTGCTCTAAATAATTATAACAGATGATTCCCCTCATGTGAAGATCAGATGATTAGGTTATTATGGTACTATCTAATTTATCCCTCACCCATGGTGATAGAAATCATATCAAGTGGATCCACCTGTCGACGATGAAAGTTCACCTATATCCACCAAAACTATGAACATCCACATGGAGAACCATCCAAATGAATTTGGAATTATAGGATAGTGGAATGGTTTTTTATGAAGAAGATACCCCCTAAGGGGAGATTCATTTATAACAAGACCTTCGGGTAGGTTCAAACACTCATCAATAGAAACCAAATTTGGGACTTTGGAGTCCAACCAAGGAATTGCTTCATCGACGCCAAAACCATGTTTAATGTAAAGGTGTTTCTAAGTCTATTTTTTGATCTAATAAAATGTGAGGTGAAAAAATACCAATATTTCCTCTTTACTTTCAGTTCATTAGGGTTATAAGATTCTCACCATCGAACTTATATGTGAGAAACATATGGTGATGGATAATGTCTGAGAGACCCTTTATTTTCACCTATTGAACAACCAAACCACCTTATACTTCCAATGAGGGATGATGAGATAAGTCCAACATAGACAATTGGGGTAGATACTGGTGTATTGACTCAGTACATACATGATCGGGTGTACTAAATATCTCCTACTCTAGTCAACCATTATTTCTTCATTCCTATAAACTAATATCATTTCTCTACTCAAGTTACTAGTCCATTAAAAAAAGTATACCACCCCACTCCCTATGATGTGATAGTATCTCTCACCAATTTAATTTAGTACCTAGATATACATTAATCCTCAGTATCAACAAATGATATGTCTTATCCTGGATGGAAAGATCACACTCATCCACCCACAAACTTTGGTAACCCAAGGATCACCCTATTCAATGGTACATGTGGCCCATTGAAACATATGGAAAATGTTACCTCTCATTGAGGACCTAAACATTTAATTCAAGGGAAATATAAATATTCCAAACATGGGTGTTTGATCCCAATGTTTGAGGGACCCATTTTTTTCTTATGTAGCCAGTTTTCTTTAGGATCTATTAATAGAGTGGAAGATCTCTCTAGTATGTTTCTTTACTAGTTCATATCCACCATGTACATAATGAAAATAATGGACCACTCCATGTGAAAGAAGATTGATTATGGACATATCTATAACTTCATTATTGTAATGTCTTATGTTTTGAGTCATGGAAAAATTCCAAGGGATTTTTAGTTTTGGAAATTAATGGATGAGATATTTTTAAAACCAAGATTTGGAATATAATTATGAGAGTTTGAACACTTCAATGTGTTTTTTTGGACTTGGGTGAATGCCCTAGGGGTCCCTTGGAGGTTTTAGTGAGTTTTGATAGTGTTGGGGTCGGAACTCCCAATTTTGAAGGGTTTTTAGAGGGCGCATGGTTTTTCTGAAACCGTTTGAACCCAACATTTACCACGCAGCATGTTTCAGAAGTATAGTTGTGAAGCGCATGGGCTGCGCACATTTTACCCAAAATGTCTTCCTAGAACACATGGGTAGTTCCACTTAGTAGTAACCACACAATTTTCATCGCACTGTCTGTGCATGGTTAGGCTAACCGAGTGAGTTGTTTTCTTAAGAAAGGGGTGCCGCATTGTTTGGATTACCATACGACCAAAACTGTGAGGCATGTTTTTAAAAAAAATAAATAAATCAAAATAAAAATAAAAATAAATTAAATTAAATTGGAAATAGAGAAATAATGAAAAGTTTTAATAATATTATTACTATTATTATTATTATTGTTTTTATGATGATGATGATAATGATGATGATTATTATTATTATTATTATTATTGGGTTATGTTTTAAGAGAAACCCAAGTGGGTCTCTCCTTACCTTACACGACACCCCCCATGGATGAACCCCATAGTGTGTGACCCCCATCTCATTTAGCTCCTCTTATGTGATGATTTCAACTGAATTCTTCATTTTTTTGTTCAATTCATTAAGGTAATCCCTTCTCCCCCCTCTTATTCCTTCTTTGGGTGATTTTTTCCTCCCCATCGCCCTACCTTTTTCTTCTGAACCCTAGGGTTAGGGATAATACCTATTTTTTCTTATCTAGTGTTAGGGAATTAAAAGGCTCTCACGACTCTCCTTTGTTCGTATTACAACAACCGTTGCAAAAGGCATACCAGTTCAGATTGTGTCAATCCACCCATCATCAATTTTGGGTTGTTATTTTCTCCATACTTATTTTTTATCAATATATATTTGGGACTTCTATATTTTCTATGTCTATGGTATTTTTACTTATTCCTTTTTGCCTTTCTGTGATGGTTTCGAGTTTCCAGATTCAAAGGCAACTTACCGCGTATGCATTGGTAAGAAAATATATATATATATCTATTTATTTATTTATTTATAATTTACCCCATTATATATTTATTCACCCATGGATGTGAATATATATATATGGGTTTAGGTATTTATACATATAATATAAAAATTGAATATGTGTGTGAGTGTTAATGAGTATGTTCTTATAGAATCGTGTATGTAAGGATCCCCTTACATATATTCATGGAATTTTGAATATGTTCATAGGGAATAGGATTATTTATGTATATGTGAAGTTTCATATTCTAGGAGGTGGGAGGTAGTATCTATGAGTGTTTTCCAATGGGAAAGTAAAGTTCCAAGTATTCAGCTTAGTTTTTCCTTTAATGTAGGAACCCTTTCCTTTTCCCCCTTAAAAAATGAATTTATTAAATTCATTACACATTATTCATGCATTTAATTAGTTCTTAATAAAGATTCTAGAATAAATTTTTAAATATGTACAAATCAATCGTTTAAAGAACAATATCATAATTTTTTAATAAAACCCCTCAAATGAGGTGAACTGTCATCTAAGCTAATATATAGTGATAGTCATTTATAACATTCTTAGTTATGGTTTGATTTTTCCAAATTCCTTCATGTTGGTACTTGGTTTATCTAAAGTTAGTATTTCCCCCCATTGATTAATATGAATTGGTTTTTCATTCTTGATTATTTTAAATGGCATGTTTGGGAGTTGACCTTCTTGGTGGTCTTAAATGGTTAGGACCTCCTTAATATACAAGATTAATGAACCAAGATTCTTATAAGGGATTGGATTGAATTCTTAAATGATATTCCCCATGTAGGAAATTAATGAATTTTTATTAAACAAAAGAAAACACTCTTAACTGATTAGACCAACTTTTCAAGGGAATCTCCCATGTCGACAATTTTTCCTCTTGAATATGGTACATTCTAAGTACCCTAGAAACATGTTAAATGAATTTCCATGTTCTATTTAATTAAATGGATTGCATTAATTTGAATATCTTGTTCATTATGAATTGTATTCCATAAATTAAATTTATAAATGAAATTGGATATTAATTTGTATGGGTGTTTTATGCCTCATTCCTTATATATTATAAATTATTACACCTTATATAGGGAGTAGAGCCAAGGGATCATAAGGGTTCTTGGGTAGAAAGACTATGTGGTCTTCCCTTATGGGTCCCAAAGGACCATGAAATCCTTTGGGTAGGAAGGTCATGAGATATTTCTTATTGATTTCCTACAGTTCATGGGATCTCTTGGAGCTAGGACAGTGGTTAGACTGTGATCACTTCCTTTGGTTATGGATGTTTGTGAGTTACATCCCAGTACAGCCAGTAATAGTATCCCAGGTATATGGCCATTTATAATCGATTCACACTTGGTTAATATAGGTGGATACTAGCTTCCGTATCGATTTCCAAGAGACCATGAGAGCTCTTAGAGTTAGGACAGGGGTTAGACCATGAGTGATTCTCCTAGTGTTGGATGTTTGTGAGTTATGTGGAATTCTAACCAAAACTAGTATCACACGTATATTAACATTTGGAATTGGTAGGAACTCCATTCATATAAGTGGATTATATATAAATATACTATATATATATTATTATTATATATATAGTTCCTAATCATACTTATATTTACATTATGATCTGTAGTAGGTTTAGCTATCAGGTGTCCCTTAGGAACTTGGATGGGTGGTTATTTATTTATTCATCCATGTTTTTATTCTATATACCTACACACTATCTAATTTATATTCACATATTAGATTTGGCTAAAAATTGTGGGTTCTGGCCTACTGAGATTTATATCTCACACCCTGCTTGGGTCGTCATTGCATTGGGGTACCTGAGTATACCTTCTTGTTTGTAGGACTTCGGACATTTCTTATCATTGTGTACTTGAACCTAGGAGTTAGGATAAATGATCTGAGTTGGAGCTCAGTATGCTCATGGTGATCACATTCTGAGGCTTTTAGTTCCTTTCTTATCTCACATATACTATTGTGTTGTTTACTATAGTATGTCTATTGATTTCATTTATGTATCATCACTATGAAATTAATTCCTTCTTTGTATAAACTGGAATTGGACATATTAATTTAGTTATTATATTATTCTTTCACTACTTATCTTTCATTTTCTATTTTATGCTTCCTTTGTTATCTACTATTTATACTGATTATACCATTGCTCTACTCTAATATTAGGGTATTGTATCCCCACAATCACCTCCCATAACCATTGTTTCTATTCAACATCCTCTTGCATCCGGGGAGATGCTCTTGAGGCCCTGTAACCCACTGGTCCAGCTATCAGATTAGTGCTAAGTGAAGATGGGACATTAAAAATTGGTATCATATATTATTTTTTTTCCTTTGTATTACTATTTTTGGGGCTAGTAGAAAGGAGACTTGGAATGTGTCAGCACTTGGTAAATATCCATGCTTGGGAATGATAACCCCACGTATAGGAAATGACCAAGCGGTCATGGATGGGATGGTTGTCTATGTTGTTTGTTATTAGAGTGGGTATAATTTCACTATGAGTGAATGGGGTATTTTCAATAGCTCATGATTTATGGAATTTTATGGAATTATTACCCTTGGTTTGGTTTGACAAGGATGAAGCATTACATGCATCATATTAGGAACATAGAAATAAACATGTCATGAAAATTCCATTCCATTTAGTTTCATTTTGTAGCAGTCTGTTGTTTTGGATTGTGTTTGTTTAGTGTATTCCATACCTTGTAATTATTATCATGCATGTTTAGATAACATGATTTAGTGTTTATTTATCATGTTCATATGTTTTTTTATTAGGTATTTGTATTCCATGCTTCATAATTTATTTATCATTCTTTACCTATGTTTTGTGATTTGTACTGGCTAGAAATCTCTCTATGGGTACTATTTATTCTATCATGCTTATTTTGATATATAAATGGTTTTATGGGATAAATTTAATTAGTTTCATTGGATGAATAAAATGGTTGTGATTATGATGGGATCCAGTTTTAAATTATAAGTTGTATGGGCACCTTATAACTAGGAAAATTTAGCTAGTGCAATCAAACCATCCTTGAATTGTATACATGTTTAAATACTTTGATAAGATGTGAAGGGTATTAAGTTGAAATTATAATGTTATTTTTTTTACTAAATGGATCCAAATTCCAAATTATAAAGTGTATGGATGCTTTATGGATTGGTAGGTGTCCACCAATGTAATTGAATCATTATATAGGGTTATGTTATATCGTGAGATTATTATAAATGTAAAAGAAGTTTAATTTTTAAATCTATAGTGAATTGATTAATTTTGTTCAAAATTCACAACATAACCCAAGTAGGTCAGTTGGGGAATTTTTCCTATGGTATGACACATTTGGGTTTTTAAAATTTCTCTATATAAGAAACTATTATTAGGTTGTTTTCTAAAGAACCTATATTAGCTTGTTGGGCCCTTTTAGGTCACCTTATCTATCAAAAAGAATATTATTTAATAATGTTCCTAAGTTTGAAGAGATTTCAATAAGTGTTAATGTTTAAAAAGAAAGTTGATATGATGTACTTGTTTTTATTTATGGAATTAATTGAAAATGATACCAAGTTACTTTCTTTATAAATGGTTCATGATGTTCTATTTTTTTCAACCATTAAAATGATTTAAGTTTAAATGTGAATCAGTGTAATGGATTTATAATTGAACCTATAGTGTTTTCCCCTTTTTAGATAGTCATGTAACGTTGTTTGAACTTTTACTTTGATTTTTCTTGGAACAGAACAATAAGCATGATCCATATGATTTTTCCTCTTTACCAGTGGCTTAATAATAGGATTTTGAGCCAAGTTACTATCTTGTTAGGATGAAATTGTGATTGAGTTGAGGTTTTTTCCCTTATAAGTAGATATCCCATGGTAGTTAGAACTCTCCTAGCTTCAATGCATTACTAATTCCATGACCATTTTAAAAATTAGTGTTATTAATGTGTCATTGTCCCTATTAGGACATTTAGTTTCTAATGAAACCCTTGTTCAGACAGGTTTTCATTATTTTCTTGGCCTTTTATGGTGTGATCATATGATAATACTCAGTTTCAATAGGTTAGACATGCCTCAGGCATGGTTGGTTTCTTCGTTAGTCACTTGACCATTTCTTATTCCTTAGTGATGGAGGACTTGGTATGTCTTCATCCATATGATTGGTTGTATGTGGAAATACAACTATGGGTAACCTCTTGTATGGTCAATCTGATACTTGAATTCATAGGGCAGACATCCTATGGATAATATTCAGGATGTGCTGGTTGCTTCTAAAACCTTTGGTAGTATTAATTCATGTACATGATTCCCATCGAGTGCCAAGTGACATAACGAACCAGTTGAGTTCGATGAGATTTTCGAGCCTTGTGTTGTTGAGTACAGTATCGGTCCATCTACAAGTAGAGTGACCTAGGTGTAAGGTGGTCAAATTCTTCCCAATGATTGGGATGAATTCTAGAGACTTTGGTGTTTTGACATGCCTATCGGTTTGGTGTTGGTTTTCATGCCAATTTCTTAATCATTTTTATTTATGGAGGTTCTAACCTAGTGCTATTTTGAGAGCCTAGTCAATTTATCATATTTATATGAATAAGAAACTCATAAGGTGGGGAGTGTCACATCAGTTATTTTGGTTATGTTCCCTTCCAAGTAGAAGGATCACATCCTAAGAGGACAATTTGGAAATGGTCAGTTTTTCTCAAATTCCTTTGAGGTTTTCATGTTTAAATCATGTTAGTGCTTGATTTAAATCATGAATCTACTATGTTTGGCCATTTACAAACATCAAGGAATTATTATGGCCTTGGATGAACATCAGTGGTTAAATATTGAATGAACATGTGATGCCTCAGGTGGAAAGGGTGTCATGGTTTATAAATGATGGCGTGTTAGAAGGTCAAAAAACGCTTCTTATAAGGTTTCAACAAGCAATGGTCTGTCTATTTTCTGTATGGTAATCTCTAAAATCCTCTTATTTTATTATGTTATGTGATAAACATGTCCCCTATATTGACATCATCCTTGATGCACTAAGATATCATCAATATTATAGCGTGCTAATGTTATAAAATTTACTGGGCTTGTTGGGTGGTTTTCTATATGTTTCATGGTAGACGCATGGTTCTTATCATGGATTGGTTAGTATTGAGTGGTACCTAGATTTATGTGCATGAATGACTTGGATAGACCCCTGAATACTAGCCATTTATTCTAACATGATCACCCATAGGAGGCCACTCTTGGCTCAGTTAATGATATTATGTGGTCGTATTGGCCTTTTTCCGATGTCTCACTTGTGAACTTAGAGTTTGGACTACCTTGGGTTAGTTCCTTGGACCACAGTCAATTGAATATGAGGTTATCCTGAACTTTTAGTTGGGATCAGAGGTAATGCTTAAGAAGGGATGGAAAAATTCAGTGGGTTGGATCAGGGTTACCCTTGTTCATACTAGGGTATGTCAATTTAAATGGCTCAATGATGGTCTGATAAAAGAAAGTCACTAGAGGCATGGTATGGGATTTGGTGGAAATTATAGTTGTAAATTAGTGATGACTTAGGGGAAATATTTGTAGTTCTGTTGTAATAAATCGACCATCTAAGTCGAGCATTCAAAAAATTTCTACTAGAGTGGATCAACTTGTACCCTTCTTTCTTTTGGATATGGTCAGTTAGGAACTTCTTAAAACACATATCCGGTTTATGGAATGTTTAGTTTAAAGGGTAGGGTATGTCATTCATGGAAAGAATGTGAGACCGGTTCCAATTTGGTGGATCATAACATGATCATTTCTTCTTGATGAGGTCCCTGTTATGACCTCAGATGTAATCGGGTCCACCCTGCTATTGAAGTCACACCAAGAGAATTATTAAAATGATTAGATATGCGCTTTGGAAGGGGATTTTGATGGTGGAGGTACCGTGGATTATAATTGGACCCTCTATAATGATAAGACCTATGTTGGGGAGAACCATTGGTTGGGTGTTTAAGGAGATGATGATGTGATCATAAAATGGTCTTAGGTGGGAATCATCAGGTTTTTTCAATTGAAAATGATTATTGACTTGGGTTTTAGTGGATTATGTTTCTTATTGATAATAAATGCTTGAAGGTGTGTTGGGAGATTGGAAATTCAACGTGATTATTTGAACAAAGATTCATAGACCTAGTAGGTTGGGTGATGTTTTCATTGTTCTTGTAGGATTATCAAGGATAATAGGTTCTAAGGTAGGGAGGCTGTAATGACTTATGTTTTGAGTTAAGGAAAAATTCCATGGAATTTGAGTTTTGGTGATTACTGGAAATTCCATTTTTAAAACTGAGCTTTAGAACGTAATTTTGAGATTCATAACACTTCAACATGTTTTTTTGGACTTGGTTGAAGGGATAAGGTTCCCCTTGGAGGTATCAGTGAGTTTTGGGAGTTCTAGGGATGGAAATCCAAATTTTTGAGGGTCTATAGAGGATGAATGGTTTTTATGAAACCATGTAGCCCCTAATAGTAATCGTGTGGCCTATTTTTGGAGTGAAGATGTGAAGCGCATAGGCTGCACATAATTTACCAAAATCGTGTTCCTATCATGCACATGTAGCTCCACTTAGGCTGTACCCTCACATTGTTCATCTCACTGTTTGTGTATGTTTATTCTAACCATGTGGGACAAACCGTGCGATTTTTTTTCATAAGAAAGGGGTGACGTGTGGTTGGAAAATGGTTTGGCTAACCATGTGACCCAAACAACAAGGTAAGTTTTTTTCAATGAAACAAAATTAATTAAATTAAACTAAACATAAAAATAAATTTAATGAAATTTAATAGGAAATAAAGAAAAGTTTTAATAACAATGACAATATTATTATGGTTGTGATTATGATGATGGTGATGATGATGATGATAATGATTATTATTATTATTATTATTATTATCATTAGGTTACGTTTTAAGAGAACCCCATGTGGGTCTCCCCTACCTCTCTTGACACCCCTTTAGTCAAAACCCATAGTGCATGAACCCCATCTTATTCTTCTCCTCTATGTGTGATAATTTCAATCAGATTCATCAGGTTCGGAGTTCAATTTGTATAGGTAAGACCTTCTCCTCCCTCCTCTTCCTTCTTTGGCTGATTGTTCCTCTTCCCATCACCCAACCTATGCTACTGAACCCTATGGTTGGGGATAATCCAGTTTTTTTTATTCTTATTTGATATTAAGGTACGTTATGGCTCTCTTGAGACTCCTTTATTCATATTTCTACATCTTCTAGTGAAGACAAAGCGGTTCGAGTAGTCTCATTTCACCCGTCATCCATTTTGGGTTGGTGTTTCCTCTATTCTTTTTTATTATCAAAATATCTTTGGGGATTTTTATGTTTCTGAGTCTCTGGTTTTTTTTTTTGTGTTTTCCTTGTCATGACGGTTTCGAGCATCCAAAGTCAATGGAGACTTCACGTGTATACATTGGTAAGAATATATATAAGTATATTCCCCTATTTTATGTATATTCATCCATGATATTGAATATATATATATATATATATATATATATATATATATATATGTGTGTGTGTGTGGGGATAGGCATGTTTATGTATAATATGAAAAATACATATGTGCATGAGTGTTAACATGTATGTGCATATAAGAGAATGCATGTAAAGATCCCCCTGCATATATTCATGGCTAGATGAAAATGTGCATAGGGGCTAGGTCCCCATATGTATATGTGAAAGTTTATATGCTCTAAGGAGGGAGGCAGCAATTATGAGTGGTTTCCAGTGGAAAATCCAAGTTCCATGTTCTTGGTTTGGTTCTTCTTTTGATGTAGGAAACCTTTACTTGGCCCCCTTTAAATTAAATAATGCCTTTTTTATTGTTTTGTGCATTTTTTATACTATTAATTATTATTGAATTGTGATTCTATAATAAATGTTTAAATATGAATAATTGAATTTTTTAAAGAAAAATATCATTATTTTATAATAAACCCCCTAAAATAAGGTGTTTTGTCTTGTAAACTAAAAGGTAGTGATAGTTATTTATATCATGCTTTGTTGTGGTTTTATTTTTCCATATTCCTTCATGTAGGTTCTTGTTTTATGAATAGTTAGTATTTTCCCCCATTGAATAATATGATTTGAATTTCCATGCTCAATTAGTTTAAATTCCATGTTTGGGACTTGACATTCTCGATGTTCCTAAATGGTTAGGCCCTCCATTATATAAAACATTAATGAACCAAGCTCCTATTAAGAAATTGGGTTGTATTCATAAATTACATTGACCATGTAGGCAACTGATAAATGTTTATTAAACCAAAGAACCCCCTCCTAAGTGATTGGCCCAACTTTTCAATGGAATCCCCCGTGTAAGCAATTTTTCCTCTTGACTATGGTACCTTCTATGTACCCTTGAAACATGTTAGATAAATTCCCATGTTTTGTTTAATTAAATTCATTATATTAATTTGAATATATTTTTCATGATCACTTTTATTCCTTAAATTAAATTTATAAATGAAATGGGATATTAAGTTTCATCAGAGGTTTATACCACATGCCTTATATATTATAATTGATTATGCCTTATATAGGTTGTGGAGCTAGGGGACCACAAGATTCCTTGGGTAGGAAGATTATGAGAGCTTCCATTTTGGGTAACAAAGGACCATGAGAGCCTTTGGGTAGGAATACCATGAGATATTCCTTCTTTTTTTTTCATGAGAGCATGAGAGCTCTTGGAGCTGGGCTTGGGGTTACACAATGAGTGCTAGCCTGAGTGATGGATTCCTATGAGTTACATCCCAATGCATCCAACACTAGTATCCTAGGTATATGCCCATTTGTAAATGGTATGCACTTGGTTCTTAGAGGTGGATAGTAGCTTCCATGTTGATTTCCAAGAGACTATGAAAACTCTTGGTGTTGGGACATGGGTTAGATTGTTAGTGCTTCCCATGGTGATGGATGTTTGTGAGTTACATCCTAGTCAATACATCACTAGTATCTCAAGTTTATGACCATTTGGTGTTGATATGCACTTGGTTCATATAGTTGGATGTTATATATAACTATAATATATATATATATATATATATATTATTACTATATATATAGTTCCTAATCAAACTCTTATTCCGAACATGAGTTGAAGAAGGTATAGTTGTCATGTGTCCCTTAGTTACCTAGAATGGTGGTTATTTATTTATACAACCTTATTATTATCATTTATACATGAACACTATTCAATTTATATTCATAGAATGGATTAGGCTATACATCGTGGGTGCTGGCTTACTAGGATTTATATCTCACACCCTGCTTGGGCTGCCATTGCACTGGGGTACCTGAGTAGACCTTCTTATTCATAGGACATTAGAAATTTATTCTCATTATGTGCTTTTTCCTAGGATTTTGGAGAAACGTTATGGTCTAGTGCTCATGATTCATCTGGAGATCACCTTTGGAGGCTTTTAGTTCTTTTCTTATCACATGTATAGTATTGTGTTGTTTCCAGTTGTATGTCAATTGATATCAGTTATGTATAATAACTATGAAAATCATAAATTATTTGTATAAAATGGTGTTGGACACATTAATTTAGTTATTATGTTATTCTTCCATTTCATTTCTTTCATTTTCTATTTACTTCTTCTGTTGTGATATGGTATTTATTATGATTGAAACATTGTAATACTCTGATATAAGGGTATAATCTCTTCAATATCACCTCATTAGACCCTCACTACTTGTCAACACCCTCTGGCATAGGGGGAGACATGTGTGAGTCCATTTGATCCATAGTTCTAGCTACTATTTTATTGGTAATTCAGGATGAGATGTTACAATTGTCCGATGGAAAGGATTTACTTCTTCCATTGATATGTTGTATTCTTAGGAATAGTAGTTGGGGAGGTTTGTGGATTTTTTTTGGGATGAGATGGTAACAATACTAATATCTCTGAAGTATCTATGATTTTTTGGAGAGTTCTCCAAGGGATCTCAATGTTTGGAAGAACCCTTAATGCATACTAATATGTGGTCATGTAAATTACCTCCTCCATTTCCAATGTTAAAGCCTTCTAGAGAGGAGATGAATTCCTCAATGAAAACTTAGGGCCCTTATTTTTTACTCCTTTAGGGGCCTCCATAGTACATGCCTCACAATGTGTATCCTTAATATGTGAATTCTACTCAAGATCCTCCTCATGGACAGTTTCATAATTTTTCCTTTATAGAGTGAAAGAATCTAACATACTCCTTCAAGGATGAGTATGTCC
This sequence comes from Viscum album, assembly GCA_963277665.1. Taxonomy (NCBI): domain Eukaryota; kingdom Viridiplantae; phylum Streptophyta; class Magnoliopsida; order Santalales; family Viscaceae; genus Viscum; species Viscum album. Next base: position 1,809,340,577 of record OY728129.1, on the reverse strand, counting down.
TATGTTACATTATATGTGCCATGTAAAATCTCCTCATGATGTTTCCTTTGGCTAGGATGATCCATGTAGTGTGGTTAACAAAATACACTAACTATTACCTCTATAACAGATCCCTAGGAACAATATTATATAATAATTTCTCATTAAGGACTGGATTTTTGATTAGGTAGACTGTGTTCTAGTCAAGTTGGATGATGTCTCAGTGTATATGAAAAATGTATCTATCACATACTACCATTATAATGAATAATCTATTTAATGGAATATGTTTCCTAGAAGACCTTTAATAATGTGTGATGAATGGTTAGCCCACAAATCATCCACTCACACATATAAAATTATTTGTTCTTGAATGATCAAACTATTGTCTTCAGTTATCACTACACCTACACCTGTTACTCAATGTAAAACATTGTGCTCCATATATCTGATGAACCAGTTCCAATAGATCCAAAGAAACCAAGATCCACTACCAGCGATTAAAATAGTTTTCACCCTTTTTAATTTCTTCCCCCCACCCACCCCAATGAGGATAATTCCCTATAGTATATCTGTTCCTTGATAATTCCATCAATGAATAGTAAGGTTATGATTTTTCAATTCCATCGGGGTGGTGGATCATTGCATGGAACACATTGGTGAATTACAACACCCAACCCCCTAATTCAATTTTGGATGATGTCAGAGAGTGAAGGGTAGGAACCATTACAACAAGTAAAATGCCCAATATTATCACCTATAGAGGATAGTCTATACTATTAAAACTAGACAACATAGGATACTTCAGTATCATCAAGGAAAATCCTCTCAGGCTTCATCATTTTTCACGGCCCAATAATATCTATAGTTGATTGATCTTGTGTATCATCCATAGAAAACAAGCTATCATATAACAATATCTAGTATCGACTCCAATACAACTGCTTAATGCTTAGCCTAAGCCTCCCAATCAATATCATAATTTTTCAACCTCCAGTTAGGGTCTGATATCTTAGTCAACTTAACCAACTAGGATCCCTATTTAGGAGATAAAAGTAGAAGGAAGTAAATATCCCTCTCCCATGAAAAGGATTTGTTAAAACAACACTATATTATACTGGCATGGCTATCAATCCTTGATGTACTTTTCCTATCAAAGTAGTTATGTGAGGCTTTCCTCAAGGGCCTAATATAGCCTCTCCTATTTTAGACTAAGGTATTTAATATCGATTCCTATCATGAGTATGGATATGAATATTAAGAGTGATAATATGTCATTTCTTTCTCTATAGAGAATGAGATATCCACCATTCTAGGGCACAAACACAAGCGTTATGTCTCAATCCAATTTAATTGTGTAGACATCCATAGTTTATTGGTATACAATAAAATTTGGGACAATGTTATCTCAATCTAGACACTCAAAAAGTTGGGTCCCACTAAGGTATAGATGGCCCTATACAACTAGAAAACCCATTTATATGATAAATGTGAGTAGAAACTATATGTAAATATTTGACTAGAGACCCAATTTGGTGACTTTGTAGAAAAACACATGTTTATAGTTGTCTAGTAGGTCATTTTGAACAATTATTTAGCTAAGAGTCCATTTATTCATCTGTATGAGTTGTTTCTATATATCCCCATAATTTTATGATATATTTCTTTTCAAATAAATTTAATTTCCTTGACAGCTTGGTGATATAGAAGACCCCAAGTCTAATTGAACTTTAATAGAGTATATTGTTATAACATAGCCATTTGAACGGTGTGTATGAATACGTATAACTAAATTATGTAAATATTTATGGTTTACCCCTTTATAATTGAATTCATTCGTTATCAGTTAAATATAATTGAAAATAAAATTGTTTTGAAAACATAGGAGATATTTTTTATAAAAATTAAATTTATGCACGGAATGTGTTTTTATCTTAAAATAGAAAATTATTAATTATTGGTGAATTATTTTAATTAAATTATCTATTTTATATATAATTAAAGGTTTTAATATTCATCAAATATTTTTAATGGAAGTAAATAAAAACAAATCTAGTGTTATACTTAAAAATGTATTTTTTTTAAGTTGGTTTCTTTAAGTTTTTCACACATATTTTAAAATTAGTTTATGAATCCTAGAGAAATTTAATCTAAAAAAATGGATTCCATATTTATATTCATGTGTATAAAAGTTCTTAAATATGGACCTTTTATTTTTTTCAATATAAATAGCAAACATAGTTAATTTTTTTCACCTTGGCAATGGAAAAAGTGGTAAATTTTGGTTACAACATTGGGATAAGGCTCTAAAATATATCTAATAGTTGAAATTATATAATTGGATTATTTTATTTTGAATATTTCCATCAATTATCATATATATTTCCACCTAGTTCTCTATTTATTTTAATATGACCTTTAAATTAATATAAGAAAAGAATAAATAAAAAATGTCACCCTCTTCAATTTTATATCTTTAGATTATGTATATATGGATAAATAGAGGATATTTTTGGTTATATATATTATTTTAAATAAATATTGTTGTTTTATAATAGCTATTTGTTATTTTTAGTGATTGACAAATTACCTTAAATTCTTATGTAATTCTGACACAATATTTATTCAAATAATATAAAAAAATAATAAAGGACATTAAAAATATTAAAAGTAATATAATTTAAGTGAATTATTGTGTTTCACAAATTTTTTAGAAACATATGAAATATTTGGGATATTTTAAAATATTGTACTCAAATTACATCTTTTTTAAGGTGTCTTTAAAATCAAAATAAATGAATAGTTACAGAATTGAAATTAATGAAATTTTGTAAAAAATAATATTTTATTAAATTATTTAAAATTCATAAATATATTATCTCAAGAGAAAAGAATGTAATATGGTTGAAAATATCAGCAACGGTCCATTAGTGTTCCATTTTTTACATTTATGGAAACATTCTTATCCATTTATGATTGAAATAGTTACCGCGGTTGAGGTAAAAAATGATCAAAGAAGCGGTTAATTAAAAATATAAGGTTTAAAATGAAACTAAATCCTATATAAATGTCATTATATGATTTTATTTCAACTTTATACAAATTTTATTTCAAATCATAGCCATTGGGATTCATTTTTCTTGATAATAAAATTATTTTATTTTATTCTATTAGGAATTTCCAAGTGCGTCCTCTCTCTCCCTTATCATTGGACATCCCTAATTTATATTATTTAAACCAAATTGATCCTTAAATATTGAAAATACCTATTAAATTCTTTTCTCAGCATCCATATCCATGTTATAGAGGTATTGGTCTCCCCCAAAAGACCAACCACTAGGTCCTTAAGAGCATATCCAAAGGATTTATTTCCAAGAAGTGGTCATCAACTTAACTTATCAGTTTGTTTCTTAAATATTTTTTAGAATCCTATAAATTAGTGGTATTTGTCATAAAAAAATATACTCACTATACTCAATCTTATTAAATTTTATTATTATTATGGAACCACATTTATTAACTATCTTTCTATCTAACAGGATGTGAATGAATTTCTCATCTCTATGTACGGAAAACCATATCTACGGAGTAATATAATTAATTTTACATCATAATATTTTATGGTTTGAGATTATGATAGGTATAATGTTTATATATAATTTAAATATTAGAATTATACTTTTGTAATTATAATATAATATTTAACTTCATGCCTGTAATGACCAGACACATGTTGGGGCTTGAGCCGCAACTACCCCAAGCCCATCTCCATAGGACATGAGGTGGAGACAAGCACGAAATTCATAATTAACTCAGGAATTCATTTTCCTAAGTTAGTGTATGAAAACACATAACTAACTCAATGAAAAATAGTAGAGTGAAATATTGAAAGTTTCAAAGCTGTAAGAAAAATAAACCAAGCATGCTTGAACCTCTATACACTACAAAAGTAGGGTAGTGTAAACTGAAATTAAATGGAAAAAATATATTCCCAACAAGAAATGTGTCCCAACCTGATAGAAAATTGGAAATGTAAACCCTAAAATAGATCCACAATCCTGAATTACAAGATACAACCCCTAAACATGGTTCAAGCACCCAGTATTATTAAGCTCCTCTATAGTCACATTTAACATGTATGTTGTCTTCCTAAGACACAAAATGTGTGGGAAAATCCCATACAATGGTGAGTATATAAATACCATGTAGGACACCCTAAAAATTTAGGGGTAGTAGTAAGAGATACAAAATTTTTATAAATACAACAGATACAAAATGTATAGTGAAAGAGTACCGCTCAACTCACCAAGAGTGAAAGTAGGCTCATCTAAGCACAATGGGATAAACACATTGAGTAGAAAAACTAACCATTAAACCTTCACCACTTATAAAAGGATAGTAAACTCATCCAAACATGATAAGCTAAACACAGAAAGATATGGAATACCCAATGTATCTTTACCACTCTTGTAATGAGAGAAACCAAACCCAAGGAGTGTGTATAGAATAATAATATACATATATGATCAGTCATAAAATCCCAAACAAGAGAGTAATGGGACCTCCATATCATATATCATCCAATTAAAAAGTGTATCCAATATTTCAAAAATTCCAACAATAATGCCCAATAACCCATGCATCTACCCTGAACACACATGTCTAGGGAACACATTCACCACACCTTCATATTATCCTCTTTAGGTATAAATGACTCACCTACATGTATTTATGTCACATCACAAGACCACATCTTGGTGGGGAAAGTATTATTGTTCCTTGTGAGTCCAAAGATATGTCAAACCATGTCTCATCACAGTGACACACATTCGAGGGGACATAATTTTTAGATAAAGGACCCATGTACTGGAACAAAATGAGGGTTCCACTACGATTGTTGATAGAGGACCCATGCCATGCCCAGCAAGAGGGTTCCACTCTAGTGGTTGAGGACCCTTGCCCAACCTGTCTAGAGGGTTCCACTTAGATTCATCGAGGACTCATTCCATGATACTGTAGGAGTGTTTCACTTAGGAAGTTGAGGACCCATGACCATCCCATCTGGAGGGTTCCACTCTAATAGTCGTTGATGACCCATGCTCATCCCGGTTGGAGGGTTCTACTCTAGAAGACATTAAGGACCCATTCCCATCCTAGCTAGAGGGTTTCACTCAAGAGTAAGCATCTGGTGATCCTGCCTGATCACTACTATTAGTAAGGTTTCCTCAGAATCTGTTGTGAGTGGAACATTTCCCATCATATCTCAGAACACAAAACCAAGGTGATCATCATGATCTATAAGAAAAACACTAAGGATATGTTACTCATGGGACAGAATCTGAGTTCAAATGAAGGAGATACATACATTCCATGTTTACTCAGAATAGCACAATGGGTGAACGATGTGTAAGGGGACTCACTTGGATTCTAGTCCCGCTTCAAAGCCTAGATTTTTCCTAGGAAAGTACATGGATCCCAAACATGTAGGATTATATGAAGTTAAGGTGGAATACATGATGTTCCCATGCTACCTGTAGACTGGTCTATGTGATGGTCGTTGTGTCCATGTACTGGACCCCATTTTGATTTACTTTTATAGGAACTCCAACTAGTGTAGTCTGCCGCATGGTTTATCCAACTGATATGGGGTACACAACATGTGATCAAGTGTTAAATTCCATTTTACCCTTAATTTATCTGAATCCCAAGTGTCACTGCTGAGGGGGATACACATGCCATGTGTTCATCATTGAACAGTACTTGTAGTCAGGTTCTCTCCAGAACCTCAAATCTGATCTCTTCACTTGGAACTATTCGATTAGATTATATTTTAGTGATATATATGGTAAAAAATTAAGGATCTATCAAGAACTCATGGATATTTTCCATAATTCGTTAGAAAATGGTTGTCTTTCATCTGTAGAGTTTCATTATTCATTCTGCAATCCACCATGGATTCCATAGCCTTTGATTCATACTCTAATCATTAAATCGATCATCCTCACCTCACGCATATCACATATCTATTAAATGATCATCGATCCATTTTTTATTCATTGATCTACCATGAATCATGGGGTCTGATCAAGCTTGGCACCCCTAGGCAATTATTGAATTGTGACCGCGGGGATCCATCTAGTGAAGATCACGAAGAAACAAGTGGTAAAATAATAAGAACAAGGGTTAATTTATTGAGGCCATGAATTATTATCCAATCAATATATAATGTGGAATCTATAGTTATAATTAAACAAATAGATACAAATAAATTTCTATACTTGGGAACATACAGAGGCTACAATAAGGGCATATATTGAATAACAAATAATGATATAATCAGTCAATTTAATCTAAGGTGTGAAATAAATAATTGATGAGTCCATCCTGGATTTCAGATCAATATCTGATGAAGAACACATTCTTGAATTATTTTTATGGAGACGTTTCATTCACTATGTCACAATCCAGTCTGTTTTAGAGTTTTGTTGTCATTCGTGATGATGCATTAGAGGAAGGGTGAGGATATATCACACTATTGATTATAGAATTATGAGGCTAACACTGGTGAGGTTTCCATAATGATATATTTATAATATTAATTCAGTGAAAAAATTAATTATTTAATTAATTTAACAAATTAATTAATCTACTTAAACAGACAACTAATGAGGGAGGTGTCTGAACATTTCGTGCCGACACATTTCATTTTCCACCTAGGGTAACCACCATGTTTTAGAAAACCATGGTCTCATATTTATGATTTGATAAACTTTTTGAGAGTTATCCCATTTCCATTATGAATATTCACAGATTAAATATTAAAACATATTTAATATTTTTATAAAATTAATTCTAGACAAAATGTTTCTCAGAGTTGCATGATGTCTCAATGTCTTTCTCTAGAAATATATATAGAAATATTTCAAATTCTTATAAGGAAATAATTGGGTCTCTATATCAATCCCTCCTTCATGATTTTCAAACCCAAAAAGAAAAACTAGGAAAACAACTCAAAATAATGCGCCCGAACTTCACTCTCCCACTCCTAGGAATTCTTCTACACATTCCTATGTTGCCACAAAATGAAAAATAAAGGGATGGTCTGTCCACGCTAAGTCCACTCTTTCCAATCCTTGATCTCCATCAGGTTCTCTGCAAAAGTGGCTCCACCTTCAATGTCCATATCCCCCAGTCAATGATGTTCATGGGTTCATGCACATATATCCTCATCTACGACACTTGGAATATTTCATACACCCACTTCAGCTATGGGGGTAGGGATAAGTGGTAATAAATCTCACCAACCCTCTGCATGATCCAAAATGGACCAATGAACCCTGAGGATATCTTGCCTCACTGGAATAAATTTATTCATTCCTCATCTTGGGGAGACTCTTAGGAAAATGTTATCACCCTAATCGAACTCCAAGTGCCTATGGAGGTGATTTTCGTATGATTTATGTCTTCTCTAGGCCATCCTCATCCATTCATGAATGATTCAAACTTTCTCTATTATCGCCTTCACCATCTCTGAGCCAACAATAGATATATCACCTATCACTTTCCAGCACAAGGGTGACCTACAAGGTATCCCATAAAGTTTCTAAAAATGTTTCATGCGTATGGTAGAGTGGTAGTTATTGATATACGCAAACTATACCATGTGAAGGTGATCGTCCCAACTTCAGATAAAGTCGAACATGCAAGCCCTCGGCATATCCTCTAGCACTTGGATAGTGTACTTGGTCTTCCCATTGATATGGGGGTGAAAGGTTGTACTCATCAAAAATTGGGTTCTAAATTCCTCCTATAGGACTCTCCAAAATCGTGATGTAAACCATGTGTCACTATTAGAGACAATCATCAAGGGCACCCCATGAAGTTAAATGATCTCTCATACATGTAGTAACCCTGAAATCTCCACTGAACTCTACCCCTAAATGGAAAGGAAGTTTACCTACTTCGTGAGTCAGTCAACTATAGCCCATAAGGCCTCTTAACCCTTTGGTGTGTGTGGAATTCTGGTGAAGATGTACCTGGATATGAATTCCCATTTACACTCTAGGATCTCAATGGGTATAAACAAACATGTAAGAGTATGGTTCTGAGATTTAACCTACTAAAAGATGAGGAACTGAGAGACGAAATCACCTATGATTTGTCCTATACAGGACAACCAAAACCTCCACTAAAGATCTCTATACATCTTCCCCACATCAAGATGTACATATAGGGAATAATTTTGGAACTCTCACATAAATTTCTCCTTCAATGTGAATGGAACCACTGTACACACATGAACAAGATTATGTGATTCCCTTCTTCAGAATATCCATTTGGGGAGTCATTGTTGATACTCTATTTTTAAAAATGGATGAATTAGGAATAAAGGGAAATACCTTAAGAAGAAAATAATGAATGAAATAGGAAAGTTTTATAATTAAAAATGCCTTAAAAGGGAATACTCCCAAGTCCCCATACTTGTCATCATGCAAGACCCTTATGCATGAGACCTGCATGTGACACTTGTGTGAAATGGAAAATTTACCCAGGGTCCCATATTTTCCTAGAAATATGCCTGTTGGGTGTTCATTTTTAGGGATGGAATTTTCCGAAGGCCAACTACTGATATGATTTCTCTAATCCTTCCTTAAAGCTCTTTGAAACCTTGTATGTAGTTTTTTAACACCTAAAGAAGGGGTAATTAAAGGGGGATAGTGGAACTAAAGTACTTCCTAGGTTTAAAGTTAACAACACCTATAGGAGGCATTATACCAACCCCTAATTAATGAAGACTAAGATGGGTTTCCCCTCTTTAACCAGTAATCTATGAGACTTACCTTTGGGAATAGCTGCAAAGACCCTTGAAGTCTTGAGTAATGTCTCGCCCATGTTTAGTCACCCAGGTGGTTCATCGCCCAAGGTGCTACCAATTCACCCAGGCCTACATGCGCGGAGCACCCCTTACACAATATTTTTTGGTTATACCTAAATTCTAGCCTATGTAATCCATTCATTATGCCTTCTTTAAATCCAGTTATGGCAGGTCCTTTCCTCCTTTGGATCCTTTGTCTAAGATGGATCAACTCAAAGACTCCACCAAGACCTCCTGACTTACAAAACCATGTGAAAAGGAATTCCAGAATGTCTACCAATTGGATTTTTATTTCTATGGTAAGGGGTTTCCTATGATAGTCCTACTAGATGATTAGGATACTTATGTAACATGTAGATTTGTATATATGTGGTCATGATGAACCCTAGTCCATGGTCAATGTTGGGGAGTTCCAAGTTGTAGAAGTAAAGGTTATGATCATGTCTGACCCTTCTCATCTTTAAGACCCGAAGCCTCCAGTTCCTAGTAGGGATGGTAAGGATCACTATTTATTTTCCATTAAACATGGTATTAGATCCTCCTCCTGTTGCAGAACCAAATTTAGGGGATCCCACCTAGAGTAAGCCCCTATACTTTCTTGTAGTAGGTTTTAGTCTTTCACATATCTACCTCCACATCCTTAACCATCATTCATTCCTCACATTGAATCACTTCCAATGTAATGTGAAGAGAGGTAAGTGTTGTATCTTTGGCCTCTTACATAGGTACACCATCCTTTTTCATAGCCTCCTTGTCATATTCCTCCAGTGAAGGAGCAAAAGTGTGTGGTTTGTCAAATCTTATGCTTCCTCTTATTTATCAAAGATAGAATGTATCATGTAGGCTTAGAGGTTAGTAATGATCATGACACACACACAATCCACATAAAATATTGAACCACGAGAACTCTGATTCCTTCCATGACCAGGATATATACGAAGCCTATCTTAGGCCTAAGCTCAAGGTATATTTTCCTCAGAAGTTGGTCCCAATCATAACCCTAAATCAATCATATGGGCCTCCTCCTTAGGTGTAAGCCCCAAAAAAGAATGAAAAGAACCATATGATAATACATCAGTCATGTACCCTTTTCTAGGCTATCCTCTTCAAGAATAATCCCAAAATTAATCCTCTCAAGGGGCTATAATCCCATATAAGACTCACTGAACTATGTGGTATTTGATTCTTATCCAAATGAGATATGTCGGAAGCCTCCCTAAGGTTCAAACCCAACTCCTAAGTCAACCCTATTAATTTGGACCATATCCCCATTAGGGTATAATTCAATATGGAAACTCATATCCCTATGAGGTTCCTTGGGATGTTTCAACATAATTCCAACACCAAACTTTGACTAGGAACATTCTACCGGGATGCCCATACCACATGATGTTAAACTATATGGTTGGGTTCTTATAACATGACCTTAAAAGGTATGGTGTTCCCAATTAAGTGGAACAAAACTACATGGGTTCTGATTCCATTCATAAGGATACATAGGAAGCCCATATATGGGTTCGATCCCAACATCAAACCAAATCTTGTATCCCTAGATGATGATAAACTCTAGAGTGACTCTTGTATCCCTAGATGACGATAAAATACAGAGTGACATTTCATCTCCCTGGATGATAATAAACTTTATATTTCCCCCCTAAGTGTCTTAGAAACCAGTATCATCATAATAACAACCAAAGAATATCTAATTAGTACATAAGAGGATACCATCAATGGAGAATCTCGGATACATATAGATAAATCCATTGATGAAGAACCTTAGATACAAACAGATGATTCTAATATATCTACATGAAAATGAATGATTTCTAATATTGAGATGAACCATATCATACTTTGGAATTAATGAAGTATTTGTGAACATATCTTAAATCAATAAGAGATTCCCAAAGTAGGAAATAATTCCCCCAAAAAAGGTGTAATGAGCCCAACCTCCCATACTCTCAACTAATGAATGTTATTAAGCATCATAGGTCAAAACACCTAATGAGAATATGCCTTTGGAAAGTAGCTCCCCATGGATATAGAACCATTGGGTATTTTTGGTTCCACAAAAACCAATTGTAAACTATTTAGACATAGCAAACCATCACTCAGTGTAAAATCCATGGGAAAAAATGGTGAAACTAACATGAATGACTTAACTATGGAATATCCTTCACAACACAAAAGGGATATACTAACCAGACTCCAAAGGACCATTCAGTTTCCCTAACAAAGTCCCATTTTTGAGGGAAATAGAAAATGGTGAACCCAACATGAACCCTTAACCAAGATGATAGTATCACCCACATGTCAGGTCCCTTCTACTCTCAAAATGAAATAGGTCCATATAACGTGATCAATCATGCATGTTCTTGATCAAATGAGATTATTATATGGTGAAGTTCTTTGTTTATGATTTTTTATATACATCCAATCCTTTTCAAAACTTTCTTCGATCTAGTGGCTTCCTTAGGTTTTTCACCAATGAATTCCCCGACTGCTACTTAGGATGGATCTTCTTCCGCATGAAGTACACCATCACCAACCCATCATCTTTAACGATGGGTATCAAACTCAATGGAATTAGAGTATCATTAAAATAGTATGATCTCAACCTCAGAGACCACATGAAAAGCCCCCTAGTCCATGAAACACCCTCAATCATCCATTCAGTGGAAAACAGTGGTCCTGAAGCAGATTAAGTCATCTACCATCTTCAACTGTTTCGGGAGCCTCTCCCCATAACGCAATAAGAAATACCTCACTTATTTCAGATAGGTGGATCAAAATGAAACCTACGACATCATCCAATAGACATAGGGGTCCTTTTCAAGGGCTCCTGCTAGTAATTCATGTCACCAATGTTGCACAGCAGTTAAAACTCATCATGATGAGGGTGTTATCCTCAGTCGACTGAACCAGGATCTTAAAAACCAGATAGATAAGATGACCCTACAGGGAAAAAACTAGATAACATGGAGAATTTTCAAACCATTTACCCCTTTGAAGAATCCACCAACCCAGTTTGGTTGCAAATAGAAAGCGAGCACATACACTTTTCCTTCTTTATTTAACCAGCCAACCTACTCATTTGATGACATTTAAAGAAACCCCCAAGAAGATAAGGAGGAAACCAACAAGAAGGAACATAAACCTACCTTAACCTACCAAGATTTCAACCATACTTTTAAAGAAGTTCTCAAAGTATTCCACCGACCATGTTTGGTGGCGAACAGTGAGCAGTCACACACACCTGCAAGTATCTATCAAGTCTGCCAGCATCCTCGTCTGGAAGCACTCAGAGAATCTAGTAAGAATGTCCCGAAAACAATAAGAGGGTAGACTCAACCCTCGACCCCCACACATGCATATTTTCAGTATCCATTGGTAGGAAAGGAAGGATAGGAGTATGAAAATACACCTACTCTATATACAGAATGTACATATATCCTCATTACATCTACTGGACTCACCATGTATATCTTGTTAAAGGGTAAATTCAAATCCCTTCCCACATCCTACAAACATGCCAGGATATCATAATGTAAATGACAGTAGTACCCAAAGGATGGACAAAAAACCCTATCCCCACAAATGGTGTTTCTCATCAGCATTACACCCCATAGTAGATACATACCTCTACTCTCATATTGGAGGGTTATGTGGAAAACACCCCCCTCCCCCATAATATACAAACATCAGGATTGGGAAAATACACCCACTCCAATCAGAGGTAATTAGCCTATTCTAATGTCCACTTCAAGGCATGCACATACACCTACCCATGATAACCACTTCTCTTAGAAAGTGGCCCCAATCACTCATAAGAAGACATCTATGATGAATCCTCATAAAACACACTGGAAAATAAAGAGTTGATCTATGATCAAGATTTTCTTAACACTAGTGTTCTTGAATCACTTAGAAGTTTATTTGTCATAGCTAAAGATCATACCCTCCTGTTACCATATTTTTGGAGCATTAGCAGTAATTCTTAAGGACCTCATCAAACACTTCACTATGAAGTCTTTCTTTATGAAAACAATTTAGGTGATATCAAGAGACCTCTTAATGAGATCCAAGACAACCCTCCATGTGGACATAAGACCAAGGAGTATGAGGGTCTTCCCCTTACTGTAATCCACCATGGTGGTCCTCCCCAAGATGGAATTAATTACAAAAGTTCTCTCCATAATAGTGATTCACATTTTCAAGAGATTTCTCTAATGGGAAATATAGTGAAGTTAAATCCCTCTTATTCTAAGAAACATGAAAACACAAGGCATGTCATGTTTGATGTCTTCTCACTAGAAGGTGAAATAATTTCCCAACTGGAATAAGGCTCATGGTGATGTTCATTCTTTGAACCACCATTAGTTCATTTTCCTTCCATCATAGAAGAGAAAATCCTAACTAATCCCATTTTTTTGGTAAAACAATCGGGAAGTGTCCACTCTGGTATGACTAGGTAAAGGAACCTCTAGTTAAAGACAAAGAATATTAGTAAAACATGGGAAAAAATCTAGCTAAAGATGAAATACCATTCATGTTATGGCCTTTATTAACTCCTCAATACAGCATTCCAAAGGTGTTGGTGGAATATTGTATGCATTACATCCACCTCAACATATGGAAAACTATTCATCGCCTAAATGAAAAGGTATTACCAAATGATGAGTATAAAACTCACATCAAGGTAATAGGAGGGTTGCAATGCCAAATTAACTTGGCATCTATCCAGGAATTCTGACATCCAATGATCCACAAGCATTAGGGATCCCTTAAATGTGCATGCCTTGATGCATTAATTAGGTTACGATAGCTGATTGAGGATACCTCATCTAGTGTTCATATCAGAGGATGGGATGCACAAGGATAATTTCATTTCACTATGCTCCCAAGCTAGTGAAGCCCACCAATATTTGTATCATGCAATTTCATTTCCCTAAGCCAAATAGAACAAATGGAATTGGTTCATGACCGAATATATGCTCAATAGAAACTGGCCTTAAATGACTCTAACTAACTTCAGGCTAAAATAGAGTGGGTTGTTGAGATACTTTTGTGTCAAGCATCTGATAACATCAAATAGGCATCCCTCTTAGAGGGTTTCAGCCATAATATTGAGAAAATGTTATAAATATCACAATGTTATTTTGAAATGGGTGACTTATGTTATTGTCAAACAATGCATCCAGCCCACATTCAGACTGGAATCTATAAATTCATATGATTAGTTGCATTGATATCATCCACGATAGTTAGGAAATAGCCCTAGCCAGAAATGTTGGGGGAATTTTTTATCCCAACCCTCAAAGCCAAAAAATAGGTCTCGTAGGGTTTTGAAAGCTAAACATGAACATTCATAGCCCTCAGATCTAGAAGATTTTCCACCCCAATAATCCACTCAATGGGAATTATTTTTCTCTTGATTAGGGAAGAAGTCGCGAAATGAATCATCCCAATTCACCACATCCCATGATCTAGTACATTCACATTGAAGAAACAAAACTGAACTGTCAGTATATTACCTTCGGGTTACTTCCCTCCAAATTGTTTCTAGGGAACCAACAAATAATTGGACAAGGTCTCCTGGGGGATGCAAAAGAATGAGATCTTGTAGATATACTAACAGAATGAAAGAAATTTATTAATAATTAGTAAATGTCACTAATGTTATCACAAAAACTCAACCAAAATAGGATTCTTGGTCAAATTTGTCTGAATAGATGGTTTTGGTTCATGATGTGATCCATACTGAGTAAAATAAAGGATGTTTTCATACTCGAAAACAAAGGATTTCTCCGAATTTGGGTGTTTACTCTAATAATAAACCTCTAACTCCTTAAAAGGCACCTAATAGGGAAAATGGAAAGATTTAGAATATGTCTCAACCTCCCCCAAGAGAGGGTTAATCCCTTTCATTATAGGAATTATTTCTCACCATGAGGGATAGATAAAAGAGTTGAGAAGACTCAATGCATATTTGATCTGAGGTAGTATTCCTTACAGATATGCTCCACAAGTAGATCCCCAACATTCACTTCTATTGGACACACCTCAAAAAAGAGGGTTTGTTGCAAAAAACTAAGGTAGATCATGAATTCCCTCTATTTTAGTTGAAAATAGAGAAGGGTCAGACACATCCTCACATGCCTATCCCTATGGGTTATCCATGAAAAATTCTAGAAGTTCCACCTCAGTGGTCCTTCCAGGAGTTTCACCCATTCAAGATCCAGTCACCACAATTTTTCATATACCATCTCATCCATATATTCCTTAAATTCTTATGATCACCATTGAGTCATAGTAATATCTATTGGAAGATATAGAAAAATAGTGTGCCCTAGTACTTCCAGAAAATAAGGCTTACCCCGAATGTATTGATCTGAATCCTCCCCTACAAACGTTGGGAATCCCTCATTTTTTCAATATTCAATGGATTGGGATATCTAGAGTAGAATTTGATACATTTTCTCTCTTGTTGTGATCCCATGATGGGGAACCTTGAGCAACAAGAATCTGTGAAACTCAGATGCTTCGTGCAATCATTGTAGGAGACATCATTTGTATAGTACAAAAGTTTTCAGTCTCGATCGATTACTAGATGGGAATATTTCCATCATATGTTCCTATTCCATTTCATCTCAACACTGCAAAAAAATTACTCCTCGATCATAAAAACTTCAAACAAAGGGAGAATGAAAGGGTCTCAGATTTCATTTCTCGGTTGAAAGGATTGGCATAATTTTTAATCCTTACACTCCCTCAATAAGATTTGTTGCCAATCTATGTATTAAATCTATGTGACGAGTTGTGCAGACCAATGATCACTTTAAAATACACAGTAGGGTTTCCAGATGTGGCCCCAATTGCTCAGTAGGTGGAAAACTCCATTGAAGAGACCAAATACAAGTCTTGGGTGGTTCCATCAGCTCAGGGAAGAAGAACATGAAAGGTATAGGCTATTATAGTTACACTTAAGAAGGACCCCATACCCACTCCTACCTCAGAGCTTGAACCATACCATAAGGCTCCACCTCTTGAACATCAGTAACAATGGATACCTCATCATGATGATCAAAGAAATTATAGGAGTAGAAAGTTTGAGGAGATGAAAAAAAAGGTATATTCCTTTCGAAATGACCATGTCCTCGATTACTTCCTCTTGTCATTGGAAAACAACTTAGTTCAGCAGTCAAACCCCAATAAGTCTGGAAAGGAATGTGATAAAAATCTCCCAAACTATTTCCCCTTACATCAAATGTTGTGGCACCCCATTCAGAAGTTTTTCTTTCAAATAACTCCTACTAAAGATAGTGGACTCTGGGAAAGTGAAACTGAAATATTCACCAGCCTAGGTAGTATGCTTTTCTACTACCAATCCTGAAGAGGAAGGTGAATGGAAAGAAGTTAAAATAAAGATTACACAAAATTTCAGTGATTGTATGGTAAGAAAAATGAACAACCAGACTCATGCTATTCTCTGAGAACAGTTGAAATAGTAAAATGTGCCCTAAACCCCTTTATCTACAATAGTTATAGATTCATAAAAAACCCAATAATCTGAAGTCCAATCCTTAAGAAAGATAAATGGTCATAAGGATAAGGACCAAATAGAATAATATGAGCTCGTGTTAAGGCCAAATTTGTCCTATACCTTAGCAGATATCATGTCAACCATCCCAAAAGCACATGCACCACCATTCTAAATGGCACAACAAGAGTTGACCATCAGGAAGAATCTTCATCAAACGAGGATTTTATCTTCACTACCATTGATGTGATTAAATTAACGGATCCCTTCCTACATGATGAGTTAGATTATGAACTAGATTTTCCTATACTTTATTGCAAAACTGGGGGAATATGTCATCGATGTCGAGGTTATATGGGAAGAAATGGTCATTCTAGGAGCCACTATGTCATCCAAACCCCCACTCAAACCATTTATGGGGCCTAAACTTGTGGGTAAGATCTCCTATGAGCACAACATGAACAAGGGTTCCTCCATGTATGAAAAGGTCTGTCATAACATGGTCATCTTGGAAGACTAGTTAGAGGATATTCCACCACCTCCTAAATGGGTATGTTGACCCAATCAGCCTAATCCACCAAGAACAGAAACACTACCTACTCTTATCCCAAGGGATGACCCATACACATCAAGAACATCAGCTCCTAAAGTTCCTGCAAAAGAAAATATTCATTCAGGAAATCATAGACCTTTAGACCAAAATTATGATGTCTTGAAGCAATTAGACCAAGTACCAACTAAGTTATCAATCCTAGATGTACTAATTCTATCAAAGGACCTTTGGGAAGATCTCATTGAGGCATTTTCAAGTCCATAGGAGTTTAAAGTTGAGGTTCCTAATACTGAAGTTTATCGTGTGGAGAATGATCCCACAGAATTACATGTGGCCATCTTCTTCACCGACTAGGATGAGAATTTTTGTCATAAAAGAAAATTTCATACCCTTTTATATATCTAGTAGGTTAAATGATAGTGATATCCGATGAACATTCATTCAAAATGGATTCAGATTCAACCTCATCCCAATCCAAACACATCATCAGCTGGTGTCAATGAATCTAATTTGTCTCCCTCTACTCCAATGTTACAGGGTTATGAAAATAATGAGAAAGAAACCTTGATAAAATTAAAATCAGAACATAGTTTTTTGATCACATGTCTGACTCGGGGTTCATTTTTGTTTGGCAGGATACAAATTTCAAAGTTCTTCTAGGAAGACCATGGCTACATTCGCAAGCATCCATTTCTTCATCATACCACCAATGTATCAAATATTCTATCAATGGTCAAATTAGGTCATTTTATGGTGACAAGGCCCCATTAAAATCCTCCAAGACACAATACATCTATGCAATATTCTATCACAATGGAGGGAAATAATCCATGGATAATGTTAATGCTCTAATCAATGCCCTAAATTGCTTGGATATGATCTCATCTAACCCTTTCAAGTATCTCAGTGCAGATTATGTGCAACCTATTAATCAAATCAAATGGGTGGGTATGAATTCAAGTATCCATTCAACTGCTTCAATAATTTCAAGCATGATAGGTGAGCCTGATGGCACCGAAGATGTTATAAAATCTATAAGTGATGATGAAATCATGAATGAAAATGTCTTTATTTCATCCCTTGAGATCCAATGAATAATGATTTTTTATCCATTCTAAAAGAAGCTACAGTAACGATAGAAGAAAGTGAAGAGACTCATTTTTGGTACCTCATTTTCTCTTTAGGAATCTAATAAGGCCTCATGTCAGCAATTGATATCAAAATGATTGCCTCATCTTATGGATGTCCAAATGGTAGATCCCCTCTTCTCTCCATGGAACTTGTTTTATCATCTCTTCCCTAGGACAAAGCACAAGAAGTGTAGCATGAGGAAGAGAAGGAATAATAATATCTCAGGAAATTCCTTAAAACATTTTAGGAAGACATATTCCCTGTCGTGGATGAACTCACAGAAATAAATCCGGGTACAGAAGAAGATCCATGCCCCACCCTGATTAGTGTGGCTATGACTCATAATGAATATGATGTATACAAATCCTTCCTAAAGAAGAACCAAGATGTTTTTTCTTGTAATCACATTGAGATTCCATAAATTGACCCCTAGGGGGACACCCATCATTTGGGTTTTCCATAAGAGAAACAAGGATACAATCAAGAAGCCCTGAGTACACACCCAACTCACACCACAAAAAATGATGTTGAAGTGGATAAAATCATCAAGGATGATTTTATTCAATAGATACAGTACCTAAAATGGATAGCCAACATTGTCTCTATGAAAAATAAGAATGGTCAAATTAGAGTTTTCCTCAATTTCATAGATCTCAACCAGTATTGTACCAGAGATAATTTCCTCATTCCAATCACAAAACTCATGATGGATGGAATGACTGGTTTTCATGGCCTCTACTTCAAGGATGTCTATTCAGGGTATAAGAAAATCCAAATGCTTCTAGAAGATAAAGAATAAACTTCTTTCATATCCTCTCAGGGAGTATTCCACTGTCAATTAATTCCCTTTTTCCCTAAAGAACATTGGTGCGACATACTAACATTCAATGAATCACATCCTCAAACCCTTATTGGGGATGTTTGTTGAATGTTATGTTGATGATCTAGGGGTCAAGTCCTTTTAATATTCTGATCACCTTGCTATCCTAGAGAACATATTCACCAATCTTCGACAATATAATCTGAAGATGAACCCCTTGAAATTTGATTTCGGGGTAACCTTACGAAAATTTCTCGGATTTTTTTTTCCATCACGACATCAAAGTTGATCCTACGAAGACTAAATATAACCTTGTAAATTAAACTCCTCAAAACTTGAAATAATTTAGAGGACTTCAAGGACACTTTGCCTACATTCTTTGATTCATAGCCTACCTCACAGAAATGTTTTTACCCTTCACCAATTTAATGAAGAATGGGGTCACTTATTAGTGGACCAATAACTATCAAGAAGAATTTGATGCCCACAGAAAATACCTCTAGATCCCACCAATATTGATGTCACCTGTTGAAGGAAATCTAGTCATTATGTATGTAATATCCCTAGAAAGATAGTGGGTTTTTCCTAACACAAAATAATGATGATGGTAATGAAAAAAATATTTATTATCTCAGTCAATATATGCTTGAATATGGGAATCGTTATTCATATATTGAGAAGAGAATCCTAACAATAATATTTTTTGTTCAGAAGTTGAGTCACTACATGTAGCACTATGAGATCCACTTGGTTTTTCACAATAACCCACTCAAATTTATCCCCAATCATCCTATGTTAACAGGATGTTTAGAACTGTGGGAAGTTATTTTATAGTAGTTTGATATGTAGTTTCTACCTTAGGAAGTAGTGAAAGGCCAGGCTTTAGTGGATTTCCTTGTCAAACACTTTTCTGCAAAAGAGTTTCTATTAAATACAGAACTTCTTGATGAAGAAATATTCTTTATTCAATGTGGCCCCAAAATATGGGAAATTTATTTTGATGGTTCATACAGGATCCCGGTAGGAAATAGAATGGAATACCCTATACTCAAGAAAGTAGGGTTGGGTATTGTCTCTATCTCCCTATATAAGAAAGTGTTTCCATACTCATTCCTGTTATCAAAAGGCTATACCAACAATGATGCAAAATATTAGGCTCTCATCTTAGGCCCTGAATTGGCACTTGAAATACTATTGATCCACTTAGAGGTGAAAGGTGACTTGGAGTTGGTAATCAAGTAGATCAATGGAGGTTATGCCATTAGAAAAGAGGAGATAATTCCCCTATTTGACTGTGTTTGAGGGTTAATGGGAGAATTCCCCTCAGATCCAACATTGACTCACATTCTATGATCACTGAATTCCTAGGAAAATTCATTTGAAAATGCAGTTACAACTTTGAAAGATCTAAATTGGGTTGAAACAGTCAATGAAATTAGCCCCATCCCTGATCTATATGGTCCTACCATCGGATGGATGGAACCCATCATGTACTACCTTTAGGATGGGGCAATCCCACTGGACAAAGTTGGAAGAGAACATATCCAATTGTGAGAATCCAATTTCACTCTTTATGATGTCCCAAATCCCCAAAAACTCCTCTAAAAATGAGGCTTTGATGGATTCCTTCTCATATGTGTTTATGTAGAAAATAATGTGGCTATTTTGGGATAATTACATGTAGGATACTATGGTACCCACCAATTAAGGTATAGGATTTCAGATCAAATCTAAAATAATTTTTAGCTTCATCAACGCTAACATCATTACCATATTTGGTGTCCCTAATATCATATTTATGGACAATGGAACCAATTTCTATTCTAACAGGGTGGAAAAGATGTATAAAGAGTACAATATTAAATTCAACCATTCATCCTACTATCATGCAGCTACTAATCAATAGATAGAGGCTTTTAACTAGACCCTATTAAACATACTCTAGCAGATGGTGGATAAAGATATGAAATCTTGGCCCCACAAGATCTTCCATGCCTTATGGGCTTACCATACTACAATACATACTATAACATGGAAAACCTCATACTCATTGGTGTATGGAATAGAAGCAGTATTTCCCATTGAGGTTCAATTTCCATCAATCCATATTTAAATTTGTGACCATCTATCTATAGATGAACAATATCAAAAATTAATGGATGAATTGAAGTGACTTGATGAAAAGAGATTACATACCTTGAATCACTTAGAGGTATATCATAACCGAATATCATGTCCATTAACAAGAAGTTCATCTTTTGTTCATTACTCCAAGGAGAGTTGTTTTTGGTTCTGAGGACTCCAATGGTACCAGGAAAGAAGCCTCCAAAACTTGATCCAAAGTAGGAAGGACCTTACTCCATACATAAGGTTCACTCTACCGGAGCTTATTCCTTAATCTAAATGGACATATAGCATATTACAACTCCAAATAATGAACTATTCTTAAAGAATTACTTCATGTAATCACATAGGGTTCATCCTTGTTGCATGATGATAAACTGCATAACAATCATCATCCATGTTGAATGATGATAAAATGTGTAACAACCATCATCCTATTTTCATGATGATAAACTGAATAACATCTATCATCATAGATATAGGACCTTAAACTACATAGCACTGTAGGTCCAATATACAATACATTTAACTACATAGCGGTTCCTTATCACATGACCTCTAAATGCTAGACACAATGTCCTTGTCGTATGACAATAAACTATGAGACACTTGTTGTCCTTACCACAAGACATTAAACTGCATGGTTAACATCCTTTTCATTCAATGTTAAGAAACCCATAGCATAGCACAAGTTAGGATATCCATTATGGCCCTTTAAAAATGGTCCCCTTTGTATGAGTATAAGTCCCAAAATATTTTCATCCTTGTCATATGATAGTCAACTACACAATCCATCTAAGAACTATGTGTGTCTTGATTATCACTCCAGTGAGATACGTAGTGATGCATGTATCTCCAATCATGGGTCCATTTATGACCACAAAGAAAATTTATTCTTCCCATGTGTACGAACTAGATCCACACAATAAACATTTCTAGAATGTGTGGTTTAATTATCATTACAATGATCATGTTACTATCAAAACCATTAATTTGGATAATTTACAAATCCCCTTTTCCCCACATCATAACCCAGTTGGTGTGGGGGAACCTTCTCCATGAACTATGTGTGTCTTGATTCTCATCCTATTGAGATACATAGTGATTCTTGGATCTCCTATCTCAGGTTCAGCCGCAATATAAAAAAAACCTTTCTTCATTGTGTGTATGAAACAAACCTACATAGAGAACATTTCAATAACTACATGTGACTTGATTCTCATTCCAATGAGATACATAGTGACACCTAGATCTCAAATCCTAGGTCCAGTAATGATTTTTCAAAATAAACCCCCTTTCCTTTTCCCTTTTCACGAATCAAATATTCATAAGGATACTTTCCAAGACTTATGGCTTGATTCTCATTATAATGAGATACATTTTTGATACCTAGACTTCATGTTTTAGGTCTAACCATTAGTCTAGAAATTTTCAAATCCCCTTTTACCCAGGTCAAAAGCTGATTTATGTGGGGAACATTTTTCTAGAACTATGTGTGGTTTGATTCTTGTTTTCTTGAGATACATAGTGACACCCATACTTTCACCCTTAGGACAAACCATAATGTTATCATCACTTCATGTCAGTTCATCTTCATCCTTACAACATGACATCAAACTATATGTAATTACAAGAATTATGTGCTGCTTGATTCTTATTCTATTGAGATATGTAGTGATTCCCATATCTTGTATCTTTATCCCATTTACATTTAAAAACACACCACTCCATGTGTATGAATTAGACTTTCATGGGGAACCTTATCAATAACTATGTATGGATTGATTCTAATCCCAATGACATGTGTATTTATGCATGGATCCTATATCATGGACTAGACACCACATAATTATCATGCCCCTATTCTTTACATAAGTTTCCCTTAAGTTGTAAATGGAACATTTTCCACACCTTGTTTCTCATACTGAGCACAGCTCACATGGGTATAAGAGTTTGGTAAAGGATTTCCCCGTGAGAGTAAGGTGTATCTATTTACATTGGGGATATCATGGCCATGGCTAGCAAACTTTAAAAGGAACACCATATTTCCTTATTAAAAACATAATAAACTGCACAATTTTTCTTATAACTATATATGGATTAATTATTTCCCCATCAAGATATGTACTGACTCCCAGGTTCTACACCTTGTCCTAGCCATAATATTCCTTTCCACATCAAACTCAACCACATATTTTCTATATGATGTTAAACTACACGATCCTTCATGAACTATGTATGGATTGATTCTTTCCCCAATAATATACGTAGTGATTCACATGTTCTACACCTTGGCCCTATCACGATATTCCTTTTCACATTGAATTCACCCACATCCCTACTACATTATGGTAAATTGCATAGTCATTAAGGAACTACGTATGGCTTGATTCTCACCTCTATGAGATATGTAGTGACATACATATCTTCAATCATAGGACCATCCACATTACAACATGGAAAATCCTCCACTCTCCTATGTACGATTCAAATCTACATGAGGAGATCCTATACGAGTTCTCACTTTTCGTATAAACCTGTATATGTTAGAACTATGTGTGGATTCATTCTTAGTCCAACAAGATATGTAGTGATGTTTGGTCTCTATGCCCATGTTCAGCCGTGTTATCCTATTTCTCTTCATGTCGAGACACCTTTTCCCTTACCACATGACATTAAACTACATGGATAATTTCCTCTCCGCATGAATTAAAATTGCATGATACCCAGAGAACTATGTATGACTTGATTCTAATCCTATTGAAATACATAGTTATGACTAGGACTTATATATTAATACCAACCATGGGGAAAATAAAGATTCACCTACTTCTGCATAAAATCAAAAATCTATGCAGGAGTTCTTATTTTGGGTCCTCTCCTCAGTGATCCCACTAAGGAAACAAGAGATGTTCCCGTTCTATATATGAGTCAGATCTATGAATAAGTCTCAAAACTCATGGAAAATATTGATCCAGATGCTTCCTTTGTGCATTGGATAATTCCTATTTCAAATTTTATATTCCTAATCTTGAATAATTTAATATCTTCAAAATATTTCCTCGGATTTTGGTGGTAGAATGTCTGATAACTGAGAGATCATTTACCTTACTATGTAGTACATGACCCAGTTGACCTTGTATAAGTTTCCCCCATAATGGGACTATCAGCCAAAGGATGTCACTATTTTTCTATGCAGAACAAGATCCAATTGGCCTTTTATAAAACAACCCCCATAATGGGTTTTTCAAATATTTGTAATTTCACCCTTGGGGGAAGCCTCTCCTGTCCCCTTAAGCTTCCATGCCGGTATGTAGGAACCCACAATTCAAATTCAATGGTCATCCCTTGCATGTTTTTTCCATATCCTTTCTCCTCAACTGAATGTCTCCAAGACCATAGTTTACATTTTACCCCATAATAGGTTAAAATCATATTATAATAATATTGGGCCATTTGGCCACGTTCCATCCATTGTTTCTATAATCTTATGGTCCTAGTCATGTGACCTAAAACTAAAAGCACCACACTTCCTATTCTTGGGTCAGAAATTCATAGAAATCCTTTTCCCTCAATTATTTTCAATAAATTACTTGAAATACTTCTTCTATATTCATGAACTTTTCTCCAAAAACCAAACTCTATGCTTGGGGAGATATGAATCACCATAAACATTCATCGTCTTTTAGTGATAGACTGTCAGAATTATTGAGAGCTACTTTTCCTAACTATGCAGTACATGCCCTAGTTTTCTTTGCACAAGTTTCCCCCATAATGGGCCTATCAACCAAAGGATGATATTATTGACCTTGTATTATGTTCCCTAGTTGTCCTTATATAAAACATCACTCATAATGGGTTTGTTAAGAAGTGGTAACATTGTTCTTAGGAGAAACCTACTCTAACGCAACAATCTCTTTTTCTCATACCACTCTTTGGATTTGGAGATCCCCAGGCTAAAGATTCCAACATTCCCCTCTCACACCTAAACATGGTAACATATTTACAGAAAAATTACCAAGAATTAGAGAATAATCAATCCTTTGGTTGAAGATAAAGAACTTAAATTGAATCCCTCCTAATGTACTTTATGTATGATTTTAAACTACACGTCATAATGTCCTTACTGTATAACTTTATACTACACAACATAATGTATTTTTTGCAAGAATTTAAACTACATAAAATAATATCCTTGATTCATGACTTTAAACTACACAACATAATGTCCCTAACATAATACATTAAACTACACAATCAATGTCCAAATCGCATGACATTAAATTGTATGATGCTTAAAACATTGTCAGAAAGAGGACCCTCCCCT
Organism: Viscum album; assembly: GCA_963277665.1. Lineage (NCBI taxonomy): Eukaryota > Viridiplantae > Streptophyta > Magnoliopsida > Santalales > Viscaceae > Viscum > Viscum album. The sequence continues at coordinate 1,809,315,228 of OY728129.1, read as the reverse complement.
CTTATATCAGTCATTTATACCAAATATACCCTCCTTTACATGCCAAATTCATGTAGAAGTGATTTCCCATTCATATCCTATTTCAATACAGATAATCCCTTTATTTTCATGTATATTTCCTTGAAAAAACCACCCCTTGTTGTCATGAAAAATATGAATCTCCATAAACATCCTTCACGCATGAGAAATAGAATGGTATAATTCATTATAACTCCTTTACCTGACTATGTAGTACATGATGTAGTTGGAATTTCATTAGTCACCCACATAATATGTATTTCATTATAATTATACCACTACTTGACTCTACATTATGCGCTTTAACTGGACTTGCATAAAATAGTCCCCATAATGGATTTTTTAGCAAGAGGTAATTTTATCCTTAGGAGAGACATCCTCTATTACCATACTTCACGTTTTAGATTTTGAAACCATAAATATCATGGTTCAAGATTACCCTTGGATGCAACTGATGAATATCAAAACATTCCCAACCATCAAGACCTATTTTGGTTATAACCTATAAATTTATGGTCAAATCTTTTCGACCCAAAACATTATCCATATTAGTCCTGATGTATGTCTTTAAACTACCCAAAAAAAGAGACCCGGTACTCACTAGGTTGAAAACCAGTAAAGGGAATTTTGGACAAAATTTGTCTCTCGGTTCACTAGACCTATACTTTGTACAGCTTATATAATATCGAGTGATAAAAATTTAAAAGGAACAAAACTTGTTAGGATGGAAACCCAAAAAGGGAGGCTTAATAAAAAGTTAAGTCTCACTCAGTAATTCTTCTTCATATCAAGAGTAAGAAAAAATTATGGTGACAACAGAAAAAGGCATAATGTTTATAGAGATGTACATATGACACTCTTAATAGTCAAACTATGCTCGTTAAGCCCCATGGATTTGACAAAAAATTAGAGCATTTCCACATCACATCACTGTGGTTACAACCACTTGGTCTCTTTTTTTAAATTCAAATTGGTTTCAATCTTAAGGTATGATCGCATGAAAGAAATAAGGATTTGAAAATAGATGATTGGAATAAAAATTGATTTCATTTATAAGAAAAAATTCCTCCAGAGAAACATCCAATAGATGGAGTCTCTCTATCGTATATTACAAGAAGCCTTCAACATAACTCTTTATCTATTTAACAACCTCCTGAGCCCCAACAATTTCTTTTTGAAGCTTAGTCACTCAACCAGCATCAATCCCCTTAGACTAATGAAGAGCTTCTATCGCATCCACAGTGTCAGTTGAACCTTATGTTTGGGTATCCTCAAATGAATGGTGGAGCTATTCAAGTTTTCCTTTAGCGGAATTTAATTCTTGGTAAAGTGTGACACTTCAATAGTCTTTTCCTTGATCATAATATTGAATCCCATCAGCTTTTTGTTATGATTGGCCTCCATTTTGGATAACGCAGATTAGAATTCATCAATGTTGGCAAGAAAATTGTCCTTTATGAGGTATTGTCGAAGCTTATGTTATCACTCTCACATATGAATAGTATCATTCAACGTAGCGTGGATTGGAAGGTAATAAATTCCACTGAATTCCAACATGGAAAATAGAACTAAAAGTCATTGGATTCGAAATGGAAGGTCATCAAAGGGCATCTCAGAGACTATATTCCATATATCTCACTAGGCCTTGTGACATGTGAACCAGAGAGCATTCTGCAACTCCAAATCTGATTCATAATCTCTCTTAGAAGGAGAGACATACTCTTAAATCTGTGTACTTATGGAAATGGCATGCTCTACTCCCACCCAAAAAGTGGTTTCCTTTCCTTCTATTGTTGGTTGAGTTGATGAATAACATTTTCCCTCACACCTATCCATAGAAGCTGATAATCCTATGTGATGAGTTGGAATCATTTTTATCTTCAAAATAATATCAATAATGAGGCACAATCACAATAATTAGTGACTTTAGCCAACAGCAAGTTAGAAGCCTAAGAAGACTCCTCCCTAGCATTCCCAGCTTCAGTGGTCCCAACTAAAACCTCTTGATGAGGTTCACTCCACTAGGTATACCCTGGATCTTCTAGATGAGGCTTAGAAATAATTCCCATTTCATGATCCACCTGATCTGGCACTCCCTCAATAGTAGGATTGAGATTGATTTCGATGCCTTTTCCATGAACCATCACTGTAATAGTTTCTGTGGACTGATCTATGCATTCCAACCAGTCATGATGAGGGGATTAAGCATAAAAAGGTTGATTGGAAGAAAAATAAAGACTCATGTCCCTTTTATTATTTATATAGTGCCTTAAATTATTTTAAATTATTAGGAATATAAACTTCTTCCAGTAATTCATCAAAAGTCCTGCCAAGATTTATCATGGATTCTACTGACATACCAAGCCCCGTGTTAATATTACCTATGGAAAAACATAGATAATTTGGTTCATAACCTCCATCTAATGACTTGAGACCCCAAATAACCTCCCTTGTGACAGTTTTAGGGTCAGTATCAGTCATTATAGGATTATTTGGTGCCTGAGATGAACCAAAAATATTACAAAAATAAAAATTAGTCATTACCATATGTCATCTTATGAAATACCTCTGAAAAACTATATGCCTCTTCTCTCTTTGAAATAGTGGAAGGAGTAGTTCCATGAGTAGATGTTGTATTCTCTACCCTTGAAACCTCTTCATTTGAAGGAGCCATTTCCCTGGCAGGAATCTTCACTTGGCCTTAAGTAACCTCCTCAGTTCATGGAGGATTATTTGTATGTCCCTTAAGAGAAGAGATTGAAGGAGTTCCTACAATCCTAGGATGTTTAAACACTTTCCCTGTGTAAGGAAAAAATTAATAATTCTAGGAAGACTTACTATAACCGATAAGGAATTTGTCCAAGGATTTCACCCAACAAAGTTTCTTCTTATTCATATTCTTCAAAGGAGGGATAACATCAACCCCCTCAAAAAAAAGTATTATATATGGAAATGAAAAATATCCCATCATCTTGTTCCCCATGGTTTTTCAGCCTAGAGATAACTCTCCTGATTCGAGGGGTGACCCAATAACCCTGATTAGAGTACCACCAGGGGTATACCATGGTGAAGAAACCTCATTTGAGTTTCCCTCATCCCACTACAAATTAATAGGGTATTCCCCTTTAGAAATAATTCATTGGATGAAATATAAATAGAATAAATAAAATTGGAAATGATAAGAAAGATAAATAAATTTCATCCTCATTATTCACATAATAAATCCATTCTATAGAAGATGGGAGATTAACCCCTTTAGTATCACCTTAATTAATCTTATTCTCCATCGGTTTTTTGGAAGGAATATGGTTGTTAGTTGCATAAATGAGTGTCTCTTGCTCCTAGATATGAATCCTCAACTCATCAGGGTTGTTATCAAGGTTAAGATTGGATGGAGCTCGGACATCTCCTATCCCTGGAATACACAACCCATCACAAAGGAGTATCTATGTTGTTTAGCATCATGAGATATATCGTTACATAGTTGGACTATATCTGGCTATACATAGTTCAAATGATTTCTATCCCAGTGTGAGGATGATCAAGCAACCCTATATTTCACAGGCATCCAAACCCTTTCTGTCAGAGATAAAAGATGAGAAAATGGAACCTGAGACTTCTATTGATGGTTCCGACTGGATCACCTTAGTGCATCCTCATTTGGTGTATCCCATTCCATTATGGTTGGTGGGATGAGCATTGTAAAGGGTCATTTTAGTACGTTGGAAACCTCATCATCCTCACTCTTCAATATAGATAACACAACCACAAAAGGAGATGAATCACCTTCCAAATGAAGGGAATCATTCCTGCTCTACTTCTTCATCCCAACTTGATGAATATATTTGGAAAACACCCATATGGGGTATGATGTAATACAGGCCTTGACATACTAGGAGGTCAACCCACCAGTTTCATTCACTAGAGGAAGATTAATCACTGCCTCTGTCAACTCCAAAACTATGAGAATGCATAGCCGGTGGGCTTCCATCAGATGATTTTCTAATCTGATATGTTCTAAGGGGGATACATATATTTTCTATTAGCACTTAAACTAGCATCCAAATTGATATGGAGTGTAAGACTCACATATAATCTCTCCATCAATCATAATCACCAACACACCATCCCTGAAGGCTAACATATATGACCTTAGCTCAATTTTTTATTTCTCGTCATCAATAAATCTTACCGTAGGCAGATTCCTATATGGAATGAAGTTGAAATACTTAAATAAACATGGCCATGTCTGAATTTCATGGGGTTTACAAGAAAAAGGTGGAATAATAGATGCATCCTAGACATATGGTAATAATTATTTTCTGAGGACCTTAATCCCGCTTTCCTTTCCATAAGTCCTAAAGTGAGATGCAATCCATCCTCAGAAAACCTGTAACAGTCACGCAATTCTAAAAGGATCTTCTCTAGCATGAACATGCAACAAGATCATGTGGAATTTTTTCAAAAATGAGGGTGACCAACCCCAAGATCTTCCTCTCTACCAGCTTGTCCACTACAATGAATGTTTCTGGACTTATGTCACCTTTGGAATCATGGATAGGAAACAGATCGACACTAAGCCACATGGCCAGAAATCCCACAAGATGTGTCCTAGCTAGAACATTGGGTTTTATTTCATATCCCCACATTTAAAATTAACCATTTTCCAACATAGTCTAGAATATACCAGGTATGATTCTCTTCTCTACCTTTAGACAGCTTGTTACATGTTTTCAAGTGTGGCCTTCCCCTTATTTCTCAATAAAATTTTCATCCACATCTCTTAATGAATATCCCCTTTTATACGGGGGTCCGCCTTCTTAATTTTGTGAGCTATTCCCAGTAGCTTTCGTGCTAAGGATGGAATCCTATCGGTGTTATCCCACATTTCCCTTTGAGGGATGAATTCATCATACATATCTTTGAGAATAGGAACCCTGGAGATCTTGTGAACATCCAACAAACTAATTCCAAATTCTTCTATCATCATATGGAAAGAATTAGTCTGTGTACTCAACCATATCAACAACTTCGAAACAAACTCAACATTACTATATACATTTTTCTACCCTACCCACATGAACTCATAAATTCCAACATCCTATAGATAATTTTGGAACTCTTCACAAGATTGGCACAACTGGTACACCCACATCTAGGTAGGCTTAACACCCCCTCCTAGGTGAAAGTCCCAACCTTTCTTCCAGCACTTTGATTGATCTGTCTATGAATATAAAAATATGGATGAATAGAAATGTAGATTTAGTTCAACAATATTTGGTTTCAGATCTAGATCACACAAGATATGATTCATAAAATAGGTAATGGATGGTGTCTCAATATTAATGTAAGCACCCATAACATAAATGTTTTATATTAATAAATTATTGTGTTCTTGGAAAAAAGAAGTTGTGAGGTAGTACTTTGGATCTGGTGTGAGGAGTTCCCACTGATTTACATGAAAGTAGATCAGAAGATAATCAATTTTCATAAAATCATGGTGATATTTCTTCAATGACCTCAACAGATCAGGAATAGTGGTGTCGTAGACATTGTCATGGTCATGCCTATGGCTTTCATCATCTCTTCAATACATTTTCTATCTTGTTCATCAGAAACTGTAATCTTCCTAGGTTACATTGAACCTAAAAATAAGTATCAAACTTTTTTAGAGTATATTGTTTTTGAATTAAATCCATATAAAAATAATAGAATTTAGAAAATGAATTATTTCACAGAAGTGTCTCACTCATGTTCATCACACAAGTTCCTTGTGCAGGAGCATCATTCATGATCCATATGCAAGTCACTTTCCCAATCCAATTCATCACATAGATGTATGTATACTGAATCTATGTGAATGATAAAATCAACAAAATAACTTCAGTGGAGAATTTTTGTGGAAGACTAGTGTGTCAAGACCAAGAAACTCAGAGTCACAAGAGGTGTTCGCTGAAATGAAGGCCCTATTTATAGACGAGGATGCCTCCTTGTGTGACCTACGTACACACTTTGCCTAAATGGTTGATATAAGAGAACATCCAGTGTATAAGCCCTACACACACACCTTTCATGGACCATTCATCCTTTTCATCCCTTTTCCTCATGATCTATCCCACCTCTTTCAAATAGGATCCAATCCAGAGGGGGGGATTTTGTTGACACTCTATTATGTCACATGGATGAAAAGGAAAAAAAGGGAAATACCTCAAGAATAAAAGAATGAATGAAGTGGGAAAGGTCAATAATTTAAAAGGACTTAAAATGTCATTCACCCAAGTCACCCCATACAACGTTGGTGTGCAAGGCCCCTATGCGCGACACTTTCTTGAAATGACACATTCTCCCAGGGTTCCATATTTTCCTATAAATAGGCCCATGAGTTCTTCATTTTTACATATGGAAATTCCTAAAGTCCATCGGATGTTCTTATCACCTTATTCCTTCTCTCAAGACCTGTGAAAACTTTTAGGTAGTTTTCTAACACCTAAAGATGTGGGAATTAAAGGGGGGTAGTGGAACTAAAGTCCTCTCGAGATTTAAAGTTAACAACACCTACGCTAAGCATTTTTCCAAACCCTAATTAATGAATACTAGCATGGGGTTCCCTTCCTTAACTAGAAACCTATGTGAATTATCATCGGGAATGGATTTGAATACCCTTTAAGGCTTGACCAAGGTCTCACCCATGTTTAGTTTCCTAGGTGGTCCATCTCCCATGGTGCTACCAATTCGTCCAGTCCTACCTATGTAGATCACCCATTTCACAATACTCCTTGGTTCTCCCTACCTTCTAGACTATTTGATCCATTCATTAGGTCTTCTTTAAAGCCATTTATGGTTGGAAATCTCTTCATTTGGCTCCCCTTTCTAAGAGGGATAAACTCAATGCCTCCACCAAGACCTCATGACTTACAAAACCATGGGAAATACACACCAGAGTGTCTCTCAATTGGATTTGTATTTATACAGTCATAGGTTTCCCATGTTGGTCCAACCAGATGGTTAGTATCCTCGAGGAACATGTAGATTTGTATATCTATGGTCATGAGGACCCCTATCCCAGGGAAAGTATCAGGGAGTTCATAATCTCAGAAGTAAAGGTTAGGACCATGTCTAACCCTTCTCATTTTTAAGACCCATAGCCTCTAGTTCCTAGCAAGAGGGTAAGGATCATGCTTGATTTTCCATTCAACATGGTATTAGATCCTCCTCTCACGACAGAACCTATTTTAGGGAATCCCTCCTAGAGTAAGCCCCTTCCCTTTCTTGTAGGAGGTTGCAGTCTTTCTCCTATCTACCTCCAAATCCTTAACCTTTATTCCTTCCTCACATTGGTCTCACATCCAATGTAAAGTGAAGAGAGGGAAGTGATATATCCACGGCCTCTTCCATGGTCACCCCATCCTTTTCCATGGTCTCCCCATCCTCTTGCACCATCAAAGGAGAAAAAGTGTGTGGTTTGTAAAATATTCTACTTCCTCTTGTTTCTCACACTGATCATGACTCACATGGTCATAGAGGTTAGTTGTGAGAATGACACCTGCAAAATCCCCATGAAATATTGAACTATGAGAACTCTGATTCCTACCATAACTAGGATATGTAGGATCCCTATTGCAGGCCCAAGCTCAAGGGACATTCTCCTCATAATTTGGTCTCAATAATAACCCCAAATCAATAATATGGGCATCCTCATTATGTATAAGTCCCAGATAAGCCTGAAAATCACAATGAGATAATACATCACTCATGGCCAGTTTTATAGGTAATCCTCTTCAAGAATAATCCCAAACATAATCCTCTAAAAGGGTTGTACTCCCCTCTGAGACTCACCAAACTACATGGTATTTGATTCCCATCCAAATGGGTTACATAGGAAGCCTCCCTAAGGTTTAAACCCAGCTCATAAATCATCCTTGTTATTTTAGTCCATATCATTAACAAGGTCTAATACAACTTGGAAACTCATATCCATTCCATGTTACTTGGTATGTTTTGACATAAGTCCCACCACAAACATTGACTAGGTACCTTCTGCCTTTATGTCCTTTTAATGTGATGTTAAACTTTAAGGTTGGGTCCTTATCACATGACTTTAAAAGGCATGATGTCACCAATTAAGTGACACATAATTACATGGGTTATGATTCATTTCATAAGGATATGTATCAATCCCATCTATTGGTTTGATCCCAACATCAAAACAAATCCCATCTCCCTAGATGATGATAAACTCCAGAGTGACTCATGTCTCCCTAGATGATAATAAACTCCAGAGTGACTTTTCATCTCCTTATATGAAAAAAACATCATCATGACCCACTGAGTGGATTGTAAACTAGAATCATCATAATTATGACCAAAGAATCTCTAAGTAGTATATAAGAGGATAACATTAATGGATAATATTATATACTAATAGATATCTCTATTGATGAAGAACCTCAGATACATATAGATGATTCTATGGTTTATACATGCTAATACTTCATTGATAGTCTTGGTATGGTTCATATCATACTTAGGAATTAATTAAGGATTCATGGGTCGACATATCTAAAATCAATAAGAGCATCACGGAGTAGGAAATAATCCCCCCCCCCAAAGGGTGTGATGAGATTAACCTCCCTTCCTCTCAATCAATTCATGTTATTAAGCATCATAGGTCAAAACAACTAATGGGAAACTGCCTTTGGAAAGAGGTTTCACATGGATATAGAACCATTGGGTGTTTCTGGTTCCACAAAAAAACCCATTAGAAACCTTTCGAAAATAGAAAATCATCATTGGGCATGAAATACATGGTAAACAAAAAATGGTTAAATCAATGTGAAAAACTAAACTATGGAACATCCTTCATAATACGGAATGGATGCACTGACCAATCTCTATCAAACCATTCATTTTCCCCAAATAAGTCCCATTTTCAAGGGAAATATTCACATATGGATATTCGATCATGTAAGGCCTCACAGCCGATGTTTCCCAACTAGGACTCTCTCACATGCTCAAAAAGTGAATGAGTCAACACCATCGTCTGAAGAAAAGTTGTACCCTCCTACTCCACCAGGGTTAGATGTAGGAAATCTAACTGCTCTGAAGATTCTTGTACTAAGAGATCTTGAGACTTCTTTGTAAGGGAATATCCTATAAAGTTTTCCTTCCCTATAGTATATACTATCTCGAAGTCATTGTCCTGTATGAAATCCAAACATATTCATTGTCTCAAGTTTAGGTCTCTCTGAGTGAATACATACCTAAGACTCTAGTGGTCCGAATAAACCAAAATTGCTCTCATAAAATATTGTGTCTCTACATTCTCAAGTAGAATACTACCACTACCATATCCAGGACATGGGTTACATAGTTATTCTTATGGGATTTTAAATCCCTCAACCCGTATGTGATAACTATCTATTATTACATCAACACATAGCTAATCCTAGCTCCTGAGGCATCGTAAAACACTACAAATTCCATGCCCTCCTCTAGTATTCTCAACTCTTAATAACTCATCATCCTCTACCTCAAATCATCAAATACCCTTTGACAATGCTCAGAACAAGTAAATAGTTTCCCTTTCCACATCAGGGTGGTCAAAGGGGCTGTGATTCTAGAAAGGTCATCCACAAAACTCTTGTACTACCCCACCTAACCAAGAGAGCTCCATGCCCCTGACACATTCTTAGGTGGATCCTAACAATTCACTACTTCAATCTTCGATGGATCCATGGATAAACCATGCTCCGAAATTAAATTCCCCATAATGTGAACATCATATATCTAAAACTAGAACATTAAAAGTTTCCCATAAATATGGTTCTCTTAAAGAAAGTTTAGGATCATCCTCAAGTTCTTCATATACTCATTATCCATTGTAGAGTATACAAGTATGTCTTCAATTAATGAAACAATAAACTAGTCCATATATGGATAGAAGACTCGGTTCATTAAAACCATAAACACAGTGGGGGAATTCATTACACCAAAGGGAATCAATAGGAACTCATAGTTTCCTTAGCGAAATCAGAAAGCAAACTTTGGAGCATCATCCTCATAAACTCACAACTGGTGGTATCCAAACCTAAGATCAATCTTTTAGAACCATATAAAACCTCACTACTAATAAAAGAGGTCATCATTCCATGTAAAGTGATACTTGTTATTTATCATGGTCTAGTTTATGCGACAATAATCCATGCAATACTACAAACTCCTATATTCCTTTTTCATAAGTATGACTAGAGATCCCCAAGTGGGCACACTGGTTCTAATGAAACCATTATCTCGAAGGTTATCCAACTACAACCACATATTATAGATCTCGGTAGGTCCCATATGATATTCCATAGAAGATATTGAGGATATAATAGGATGAAAGTCAATGAAAATCTTGATATCTCACATAAGAGGTAGTCCTGAAACATAATTAGAGAATATTTCAATATAGTCTTTTGAAAATGATGGAACTCAGACACCTGAAGAGCCAAATTCACTAAGACATACTCTATCCAATAGAAGGGTGATGGGATGCAGCCTCCTATCCCTGAACCCAATTTTCATACTATGAGATATCTCTTGCTAGAAAAGGAAAATATAATCCCATTAGTGTGTAGACATATGAGTTGTCTGCGGTGATAGTCTATCTTGGATTGAACCATGGATAACCAATCCATACCCAATATGAGTTCATAGGGTTCCATTTTGATGACCAAAATATCCAACATGAACTTATATCCATCAATTGATAGGTTACACTATAGAAATATTAAGTATACATCATATTTTTCCCTATAGAAACCTCAAAACGAAGTTATTATTCTAGCATCTCAACTGGGAGCTCCATCTCTTACACCAGGAGTTGATAGATGAATTAATGATTGGAAAATGTGTCTACTAATACTGATACAAGATTATAATAAACATATATCATACCTCGAATTATCTCGTACGATGTAGGGTCATAAGACTCCAAAGCCTACAGTTTTCCCTAGGCCCAGCCACTAGCTCCCTAAGAATGACGTGGGATGCATGGTGGTAGAGGTGGAAGGGGCACATAATGGTTTCCACCACCCATAGATCCTCCAACTCATCTGGATACTCCAACTAACTAGGAACTACCTTGTACATGCCTATGAGATCTCCAATCACAGTGCTTCCTCTACTGTGGCGGTCCATTAACTATTTTCCTAGGATAATCTACACGCACGGTCAGGCAGTCTCATTCCATGTGACCCCTCCCATCAAAAGTAAAACACAGCCTCTATATGGGAATCCCTAGCACTCTACACCACCTTTGAACACATGTGTGAGTCTTATCATGGAAGGATATCCTACACTGAGATCTTGGACCCTGGTGTCTGCTAGCTGCTATAGACGAATCATCTCTATAACACCCACTGCCAGCTCTAGCTGTATAACTTCCCTCTGACCAGAAACTCTCTATCACCAGTGCTCGCTCCAACACCCCGATATAAGTGGGGATGCACAAGATCACTACACTAGCTCATATATTTCCAAGGACTCCATACTCAGACTTTCATGCTCGGAAGTAGATGTCCCAGATCATGTCAAGGGAGTATCATGTAATGTCTTGGAACCTCACTGCATACTCAGACACCAAAATACCTCCCTGTTGTTGCTACAAAATCCTCTAGAACCAGTATGATCATAAACATGAGGGATAATACTCCTCGTAGAATAGCTACATGAATTCATACCATGAGAGTTTCAACTAATCATGCATCTGTGTAGAAGTGGCCCACCAACACCAAGATACTCCATGAAATGAATGACTATCGGTGTGACCACATAATCAGTTGATGTCTAAAAAATCCTAAAGATACATACCACCAACTATAACCAATCCTCTTTTGCCTGTATATATGTCTCATTGTGAAGCCTGATTGGTCTCTGATGTTGGAACTCACAGATTCCTCCAAGCATGTGAATGTACTCAACCTACTCTTCCAGGATGATCTGATGCTTCATAGGTGGAGGTGATTCTTAGCTTCCCGCCTAAAGGAAGGGGTCATGAGATAGACCATAAAATGTGGCCTCATCACTCATTAGTTTTTCATCACGAATCAGAGTTGGTATCCTGAAAGACTGTTGTTGCATAGGCTTCCAGAAATTTATCAAGGAGTACCACAATCAGATGAGAATATCTATATATATCAATAAAAATGGGAATCATACTAAAGAAGGATATTAAAATATTCAATCATATATGATCCATGTACCATTAATCCTTTTAAAAAAATTCTGGGCATGTCGAGTCGCACAGAAGGTAGACAAAATCCTAGAGAATGGCTACATGAGCCGTCGCACCATTGTTGGATTCCATGGCCTGAGATCCACATGTATGGTGACCCTATCCTTTTAGACATATCATGACATGATTTTATGATTAATAAAGCATCATATTACAAGACAATGATTTTGAAGTCTTGTGTCTTGGAAGACTAGGTACATAAAACTTAAAACATGGAACTAAATAAGTCATTTCTTTATTTAGTCTTCAAAAGAATCCCCTAACTTCCATTGTTCTCTTACATCTACATAGGATAACCTAGGGATAACATGAAAAAAGGGGTGATCTAAAAAACCCAGTAAGGGAATAAGCATAATAATAGAGGTTTATCACATTGGTTAGGAATCATTACATAAGGATATAAAAAGGCACATAACGTAATTGAAAATATGGAACCATAACATGTATAACTTGTGATTATGTAAACATGGAATAATAGTAATGTGGAAGTGACATAAAACATTAATTTATCATGATTAAAGGATTGTTTCTATTAGATCATCACAAGTAAATGTTAACCACCAAGACTGTTACACATGGTAGCACAAGTCAAGGCAAACCGCCAAGACCGTTGCACATGGTAGCACAAGTCAAGGCTAACCACCAAGACCATTGTAAATAACATCTCATGAGACTAAAATTTACCCAATTCATTGGATTTATATCTATTTACACCCATATTAACATGTTCATGAGTATACTTTCCACTTAATAAATCAAACATAATAAATCACATATAAACATAAGGGAACCCATGGAAAGAAATGGGTATCATAATCATGTCGTAAAGCATAATTTAATGAGTGTATCATAAAATTATCCATGAAGGAAAGAAATTATAACATAAATAGTCATATATCATGGTATTTTATTTCAAACATAATTTATAACATGTAAAAATCATATTTAATAAATTTTATCATTAAAACATTTTAGTGCAGTTTTAAGGAAAATACTAAAGCGCATTTAAAATAAAAAAAAAGGCATAATATTTTATATAAAACCAGAAGTGAAAAAATAAGGTTTTAATAATAGTAATACTTATTTTATAAAAAAAATAGTGGTGGTTTAAAACATATGGTAGAGTGAACTTGAAATTGGGTAAAAATTCACGAAGTTCTCTCAAAACAAGTTTGCTTATCAGGAAGTATTGAGGAGGGAACCACTTAAAAGCATGTATATCCCCAAAATAGAATTATTAATGGATCTTGATACATGAGTGTGTAAGTATATACATAAATTTTAAGATTAAAATAAACATAATATAGGATTTCATTTGGGTAAAAAAAGTGTAAGAACAACCTGAAAGAATAATGGAGGTTCGGGTAGAATACCTTACCTTAAGTACGATAGTGTTCTCCACATGATATTAATGACCTGAATAATAAAATTAGGTTCATTAATTAATAATTACAGAACATATTTTACATTTAATTGAATTATAATTATCTTTTTGAGTTCATTCATAACCTTTTTAATTGGTTATGATGTTTAATTTCATTGTTCGGGTCTGTTTGTTTCAAGACCGGTTTACTTATATACATTAATGGATAATCATGTAAAATGAATATGGTTGTCCAGAATTGGAGTTATATTATTGAACATACATAAGGTTAAATGGTTTTAAATTTCATTTGGTTACTTTTATGAAGATTATTCATTATATAAAACTTTAGTGATAACCTTTTGGGTTAATTGACGGTTTCTTATCACAACAAACACATTTTGTTTTATAAATAAAAACCACGTTTACAAAAACATTCTAGAACCATAGATGAGACATAACACATATATTATAGTCTGTTTAAACCATAATAATGGTTTTATGACTAGAATTGAATATGGTAATGGAAATTGAAAACCCATCGTCCTTGAATGTGGTAAATTAACACATCTCAAATGGTGTTTTTACTACTAGTATAAAATAAGGGTTAAGGAGAGACGATAATAAATTATTCTATTATAATAAAAAAATTATAGTACATATAAGTTAATAGAGTTTTTATAACATTTGGATGAGGATAGGTAAGGATAGAAAAGAAAAAAATGGAACTTGAAAGGAAAGTAATAGAATTGAAAAGAGGAATTTACCTCTTGAATTAATCTTCCTTTAGAGCCTCTTAAGGGGAGAGGATTTGGTGTTTTGAGGAGAAAAAGGGCTAATAGACTTGGGTTAGCATCTTGGGGAGATATTTTATCATAATTTAGGAAAGTTACAAGTCTTTAGAGGAGCGAATATAAGAGGTTAGTGTCAGTGGTTTTTATAGTGGAGGGGAGGAGGGTTTTCTTAATATTTAAATCAGTAGTTTATTATTTTTCCATAAGACAAGAAATAGTAATGAATCCATGACCAAAAATAGTAATATGTTCATGTGAGTTTGAACCAATGGTTCTTACACCAGTGATGATTCTAGGAATATTGTATTTAACCCTTAATGTATATCTACGGAAAATTACCGTATTTCACTATTCATAAAAAATAAAAGTGTTTTAGAAAAATCCAAAAAAATCACCCTAACCATTTCTCGACATGTAAAATCCAAAAATGAAATCCATTTTTAAAAAATAATTTTTGAAATATGATTAAAATCATAATTTACATGAAAAATACATATTTAAAAATTATAACTGGTTTTATAATGCTTTAAAAAATTACATAATATCTTAAAAAATTAACTTAAAACTAGAAGAAATAAATTTTTTAATTTATGAACCCATTTTGGTAAAATAGGTTTTCTTTTAAATTAATTAATTAAATGAAATTAATTATTTAGGACTTACAAAAATACCAATACGTTTACTATGGTCATATTATCACTTACAAGATGCCTAAATTTTATTTATACATTCATGGGTGAGGTTACTATTCTTTTGGATGATTTACTATTCATAAGGGTTATATTACTATTCATACGGATATGTTATTATTCATAAGGGTAGGTTACTATTCACTAAATAATTATGTTTGTTCCATCATACCCTAAAAATCACCCTGAACGCAACTGTGTTAGTCAGATTTTCGAAATTAAAGACACAGATGTTGAAAAATTATGTTGAATGGTCACATAGTATTTAGTATGAAGATATGTCATTGTGTTTCCTAATGTGATTATACTATAAGGAATAATTATAAGAAGGGAATTCCATTGATTAAACTTTTTGTTGTTACATTCTTCCCCCTTATGAAATTTCACACTCAAAATTTCGTTTTACATTCTAATCCATAAATAGGTGTAGGTACTTTTCCTTAATTCCCTCATCCAGTTCCCATTTTTCCTCTTCATACTTATGCTTCTTCTATAGTAATTTGACCATGTGAGTAGTATTTTTACATATAACTTTATCTCCATGATCCAAGATCTTCACTGGCTACTCCTTGTAAAAAATATCATTCTCCAACTGTACCACCTCTAAAGATAGTACATGTGAAGGATCTGGTATGTACTTTCTTAAGAGGGGTACATGGAACACATCGTGCACTTTAGGCATGGTAGGTGGAAGTTCTAGTTAATAGTCCATAGCTCTGACATGATCAAGGATCTCTAAGGGGCCGATGCACCTAGGACTTATCTTTCCTTTCTTCCCAAACCTCATGACCTTCTTCCATAGAGATATGCAGAGAAAAACCATGTCTCCAACTTTGAACTCAATGTATTCTCAATGATTGTCTGGATAACTCTTCTACTGACTTTATGATACCTTGATGTGATTCTGAATAGTTTTCACCTTCTCCACCATTTCATCAAGAATTTCAGGTACTTACATATTATGCTCACTTACTTCATCCCAACACGCCAGCGTTCTGCACCTTTTCCCATAAAGGGATTTATATGGTGCCATTAAAATGTTGGAGGGGAAACTGTTGTTGTAGGATAATTTGACCAGTGAAAGATGTTGGTCACATCCTCCTTTGAAGTCCATAGAACATGATCTCAACATATCTTCTAGCATCTTAATAGTTCTCTCATATTATCCATCAGTTTGAGGATTATAGACCGTACTGAAGTTCAGTTCAGTGCATAGAGAATGTTGGAGACTTTTTGAGAACTTAGAGGTGAATCTAGGATCTCTATCAAATACAATGGATAGTGGTACTCCATGCTGCCTTACCTTCACTTTGATATATATCCGTGAAATTTGATCCAATGAGAATTCATCTCGAATT
Organism: Viscum album; assembly: GCA_963277665.1. NCBI lineage: Eukaryota > Viridiplantae > Streptophyta > Magnoliopsida > Santalales > Viscaceae > Viscum > Viscum album. The sequence goes on along the minus strand of OY728129.1, from coordinate 1,809,298,729 downwards.
TCAATAAATTGATTTGTCTTTGTAAGAAAATCGACAATGACCCATATAGAATTGTTTCCACTGGATGTCCTTGGAAGTCTAGTGAAAAATTATATGGTGATGTTCTCCCACTTCCATGTTGGTATGGGTATTAGTTGCATCATCCCCTTATAATTCTATCTTTCATCCTTCAATTGTTGACATACCAACCACTTTTATGTATACACAACAATATCCTTCTTCATATTTTCCCATAAAAAGTTCTCTCGGAGATCTCGATACATATTTGTGCTCCCTAGGTGAATAGAAAAGGTTGAGCTGTGTGCATCATTCAAAAATCCTTCTTTATATCTGGATTAGATGGTACACATAATTTTAACCCAAATCTTACAACTCCTTCCTCATCAGTCTTGAACTCATAGGATTTCCCATTTCTGATAGCTTCCACCCTTTTTTGAATTTCCACATCTTTTCTTTAAGCATCCTTTATTTTCTCCATGAGGGATGGTTGAGCAATAATATAAAAATGATTGATTATGTTCCTCACTTAATTATTCCCATGTCCATCCTCTACAAATCTAAAAATATTGGATCCTTTTCAATTCTCATAATTGATAATGATAAAGGATCCTTTCTACTTAGAGAATTTTCCACCTTATTTTCCTTACCAGGGTGGTAGTGGATTGAGCAGTCATAATCCTTGACGAGCTCTATCCATCTTCACTAGACCATATTAAGATATTTTTTCATGAAAATATATTTAAGACTATTTTGATCAATATATATCTCACATTTCTCCCCATATAGATAATGCCGCCAGATTTTCAATGCAAAGATCATAGCCACCAACTCTAGATCTTGTGTGGGTTAGTTTTGCTCATGGATTTTCAACTATATCAATGTGTAGTCTATAACTTTATCATTTTGTATCAACACACATCCTAATCCCTTCTTTGAAGCATCATTTTACACCAGAAATATTTCACCGCTTGTTGGGAGTGCGAGTAATATCACGGGGATAATCCTCTTTTTAAGATACATAATGCTTTCCTCACATTATTGAGTCCAGAAAAACTTCACCCCCATCCATGTCATCTTGTTCATTAGGTTTTAAGATCGTTAAAAGTTCTCCACAAATCATCAGTAATATTGATCTAGATCAAGGAATCTACAGATCTCCATTACATATGTTTTCCTAGACCACTCTTTAATCGCCTTTGTCTAAGAAGGATCTATAGATATCCATTTACTGGTGATAACATTCCCCAAGAATGATAATTTCTCCATCAAGAACTCACATTTACTATACTTTTCATATATATTCTCTCATCGCAAAGTCTTTAACATAGTATTCAAATTCTCCTCATGTCCCTCCTTTCTTCTGAAGTATATTAGAATATCAATGATAAAGACTACCACAAATATGTCAAGGTAATCTCTAAAGAATCTAATAATTAAATTCATGAAAATTTATGGATCATTAGTGAGTCTAAAGTACATCAATATGAATTAATAGTGTCCATAGATCGTTCAAAAGGTAGTCTTGGGAATATCTTTCTTCCTCACCTTTAATTGGTGATATCCTGACTGGAGGTCCACCTTAGAGAAATAACTGGCCCCATGGAGATGATTGATCAATTCATCTATCTGTGGAAGGGGATACTTTTTCTTTATTGTGATTTTATTGTGCTCACAATATTCAATGAAGAGGCGCATTGATCCATCCTTCTTCTTGACGAAGAGGACTGGCGCACCCCATGGTGAAGCACTCGGGCATATAAAACTCTTCTCCAGATTCTCCCGTAACTGCTTCTTTAGCTCTTCCAGCTCTACGGTGGCCATTATATAAGTTGTATTTGATATAGGCGGAGTTATAGGATTAATTTCAATTAATAACTCAACCTCAAAATCAGGAGGAAGACCAAGCTATTCTTAGGTAATACATCAGTGTAATCTCTCATGATAGGCATATATTCGAGAAGTATTATCTCTTTTGTCTCAATCATTTGAGCTAGAAATGATTGCTCATAAGGAAGTAATATACACACTTGAGATAATGATTCTAAAGAAGATTAATCTTCCTCATTACACTTTAAAGAACTAGAGGATGCTTTACGATGTGAAGAGTGATCTCCCTTTCCTGAAAGTTGATGTTGGCTTTGTATAAAGATATCCAATCAAAGCCGAAGATAACATCAAACTCCAGTAAAGGAAGTATGGTGAAATTTTTAGGGAGTTTCGTTCCACATATGTTTACTGGGGAGGAGTTATAAACCTTTGATGCAATAATTTCCCTATTTTCTGTTCTCACGGGTAACTTATCCTCCAAATTTTGAGGTGGTGTTTGAATATTTCTACTAAACTTGATGATATGAAAGAATTAATAGAACCAGAATAAAATAGTATGTTCACTATTATTGAATGAATAAATAGTTCACCTATCACCAAATCATTGTATGGGTCCACCTATGCAGTAGTGATAGAATAATCCCTTACTTATTTTCTTGGAGGTTGTTGTTGATTGCCTCCTACAACCCTCAGCTGAGGGAAATTGTTCACATAATGCCCATGTTCCTTGAATTTGTAATAGTACACCATTGGCTGAGAATTTATCTAAACCTTATTTTCTTCTTCTACATTAATGGAATTATTCAGATCCCTTTGAGATTTATTTTATATATTTCCCATATTTCCACATTTGAATCAATTCTTAGTTCCCTTTAGATAGTTCCCAGGATCCTTCTCCCACAATTTCGACACGTGGAATGTTCGATCTTATTTCCATCATGAGATTTATTTTCTAAACCACCCATATTAGACTCCATTTTTCAATTCTTATCATTGGGACCATGAGACCATTGTGAGTCTTCGATATCCATTTCAACCTTGAGGGAACAACAAAAAATATCCTCATAACTATCAAAGTATTGAATCACCAATTCTTTTTATATACTCGGATTTTGTTTGATAAATAAGCGATCCAACTTACTTTTGATGTTCAGGAAAAAGATAGAGGTGTACCTTTCAATCCTTATAAAGTGTACTTCATACGCCCCAAGGGACTCATCTTCCTTATTCTTTAGTCCAAGGAACTCCCTTTTCATCTTGATATGGAGGGTTTGGGGAAAATATTTATTGAAAAACATTTTCTTGAATTCCTCCCAGTCCATGGAATCAATTTCCTCTTGGTACTTTGTATTCTTGATTAGTGTCCACCACTGATCAGTTTCTCTATCAAACTGATAGACCGCCAGTAACACTTTCTCTTCTTCTAATCATTGGAGGATGGAGAATATATTTTTAATGGATTTAATCCATTGTTACATGAGGAGGGGACCAGAAGATCCACTAATCATGGGAGGCCTTTTCTAGGTGAAGGATTCAATGGAAACTTTCTCTTTCCTTGAAGGAGGAGGGTGTTCCACTTGATTCAAGTTATTATTCCTAAATTGATCTATCTGATCAAATACTATCATGATATTTTGAAAACCTATTCCCATCATATTTGGCATATCATTAGGTAAATCCTCACATTCCCTATCACATTTATTTTTGGAAAGTGTTCTTCTATTTTCCGCCATTAACTATGAAAAATAATGTACAATTAGGGGGCTTGAATACTTAGCTAATAAGAATAAAAAGGAAACTTTAAACATAAAAGGATAAAGTCTTAAAAGGAAAATTATATCCTAACTTGTGATTCCCTAGGTTTCAATCTATGTTATTAATGATATATTTCCTAACATATATTTTTATGGGATTTTGTTGTTCTCTTAATAATGGTTTGTACTACGCTCATGAATTTACCAAATCATATCCCCTGGGAGTGTCAAACCAAGAGTGTAGCAAATCCCATTTTCATGCACCAGTCCTCATTTGAGTCTAGCTCAAAGCTGTGTTTTTAGGTTTTACACCTAGATACATTTGTGTTAGAGCAACCTCTACATGTTTGTATCCAAATAGGGATGTATTTTCTTGATAAAACACTTAATTTATACTTACCAAAATTTAGGGATGTTTTCTTATACTTTGTCTTATCCTTAAGGTTATTACTAAAGTTCTCTATTCATAATCACAAAAAATAACTATACCATCCTATGATACCAACTATAGAGACCCTATCCTTTTACACGTATCATTACATGATTTTAAGCATAATAAAACATCATATTACAAGATATGGATCATGAAGTCTAGTGTCTTGGAAGACTAGGTACATAAAACTGAAAACATGGAACTAAATAAGAAATTTCATTATTTAGTCTTCATAAGGATCCCCTAACTTCCATTGTGCTCTTACATCTTCATAGGATAACTAGGGGATAACATGAACAAATGGGTGAGCTAAAAATCCTAGTAAGGGAATAAGCATAAGAATAATGCTTTAGCACATTGGTTAGGAAGCATGACATAATGATATAAAAAGGCACATAACATAATTGAACATATGGAACCATAACATGTATAACTTGGGATTATATAAACATGGAATCATAGTAATGTGGAAGTATCATAAAACGTGAATTTAGCACAATTCAAGGCTTGTTACACTTAGAGGAGCACAAGTCATGGTTAACCACAAGTCAAGGCTAACCGGAAAGACCATTGCACGAGGTAACAAAAGTCAAGGATAATCGCCAAGACTGTTTCCCATAACATCTCATGAGACTCAACTTTTTTCATGACCTTTTCCCTGAGGCTCGTGTCATGACTACCCCAAGCCCGCCTTCCATAGGCCATAGGTTGGCGACTAGAACTGAAAAGGCATATCCCTATAACGGGAAGGCATTTCCTTTAAAACTGTACAAACACACAATATAAGAACACAACAATAAGAAACTACGAAGTAAAAAGATATAGTAAAAAAGTTTACTAAAAGTAAAGGGGCTGGAATACAAGCCCAACTGAAAAGTACAAGTACAACTGAAAATAGAAAATAGCTCATGGATCATCCACTGAGGATCCTACCTGAAGGGTAGGTACATATCATCTCCACGACACTCTAAGTCATCCTATCTCCTCCTTGTACCACCTGGTCCTATCTCCCTTAAGTCTCAACCCAACTGGTCATTGTCTGCACAAGACACAATAAGGTTCGGGTGAAGCCCGTGCAGGGGTGAGTATAACAATACTCAGTAGGGACCCCGAGACCCTCGAAGGTCTCCCAGAGTTCCACAAGGAAAAACCATAAATAAAGACCTTAAACACAAAGCACAAAGTAATAGTCAGATCACACCAGGTATACAACTTATAGATCAAGAGTATATATGATTAGTCTTAGGATATCTCATCTTATTCCATTTAGAAGTCCCACAACTGATCCCCAAAGGAGTTGTTCTATTATCGATCCACTCTTGGATGTAAGTCATTGTTCCATGACAGGCCATTGTAATGTGGGTCCTCATCAGGTCATGCTACGGATGATCCACACAGGGTTACTAGAATGTTGATCCAAATACGGTCTCTATGATTCTAATCCACATAGGGTCTCTATAATGTTGATCCACACAGGGTCTCTATGTTGTTGATCCGCACAGGGTCGCTATGATGTTGATCAGCACAAGGTCTCTAGGATGTTGATCCACACAGGGTTTCTTTGTTGATGATCCACACAGGGTCGTTATGATGCTAATCCACATAGGGTAACTAGTACATAGGTAGGGATGATTCTTTGTACAGCTAGATCATCCCACTTTGGAGTTTCTGATGATGACGCGCATTGGTTGCTCTTCTTCTTCATGTCACATCCAGTCACTGGATTCCCGCTCAACACGCTTGATTATGGGAGAACCGCTCCTCAAGATATCGGTCGTATTTCAACCGGTACGAAGTCCCTCAAAAGTCATACCAAAGTAACCGCCCCGTCATAGGGGTCCCAACGTGACAGACGGCGCATCGATCGGACGCCCGGTCTATGAGATATGGGCACTTTTGTAAAAAGGGCCCGATTGGATTCAAGTCTGATCCAACCCAGGATGCACGTCAAAATCTATCAGAACTCACTTATAGTATGTCAAAATGATATCCTTGTCACTAGGGTCCTTATTCCACAGACGGAATGTCAATCGGATGCCCGGTTTGTTAGTTACATTCTTTTCCATGAAACAGGGGTGATCGCACCTTGATCCGGCCCGGCTTGGTCGGGCCCGCCAGAATATGCCAAAGGGACCACTTCCCAAAATGGGACCCAATGCCACTAACTTCATGTCAAACAGAAACTTGGTTTTTCAGTCACAGGCATTTATTTATTCGGGGACAGGTTGGGTCGGGGCCCGGTCCGACTCGGTCAGACCGGCCCGATGTAAAGGGTCTCAGGGTCTGCCTGACCCCACCCAGGTCCGGCCTGTTAAGGTTCATCCCAGTTCACTGGGTCCGGCCCGTCGGGGTCAGCCCAGTTCGGTTCGTAGGCCCGGGTCACGGTTGGCCAGGCCCACCGGGTGGGGCTCAGCCCACCCGCGATGGCTCACTGGGTCGCGGGTCTGATTCTAGTCCGTTGGAGGGTCCTGCCCACTTGGTCAGCCTATTTCTGGCTTGGTTTGCTCGAAGGTAGATCATTGGGTCCCGATGGCCCCGTGGTTGCAGGGCCGTTTCACCAGCCGGTGGGGCGCTGACCCACTGCATGAACGGTTGGCTATTTGGCTGGCCGGGTTCTGCCAACACGGCGCGACGCGAGGTCGCGCCACCCTCCTCCTGTCACGGCCCGCTGGTCATGGTTTCTACCTCCACCAGCACCTGCGGGCGCCGCCCCATGTCCCACGTGGCCGGCTCGGCCCGGCCACCGCGGTGCATGACGGCGCGTTTCTTACCACTCCCCGCAGTCGATCGTCGCGGGTCTCCTCCAGCTACCACTGACATGGCGCGCCAACGGTTTCTTCCACAGGCCATCGGATGCACTCTAGTGGTCTATTTTTGATGTCGGTTGTTCCTATGGCTCTTCTAGGATACCATCGTCAAAGCGTGAACTTCTATTTCTCATTTTAGTCAAGTTGTAAAAAAATTTCCCTGAATTTCACATTAAGAACAAAGTGGTGGTAGGTATGGGCCTTGTTCGTTTGGCATGCGCCCTCTGCGTTACATGATAACAAGGGGAAAAGAAATTAACTCGTTAAAGACAACTTCAAATAAACCCCCTACCTAGATTAGACGTCTGTCGTCGACGATCTACGGAACCTCCTTCGTCGTTGTCGTCGGTTCGAGATTCAGTGGCTCTCGTCACTGCTCGCTAGAAGCGGTCTCACCCTCCAAGTGGTCGGCGTCGTGGTAATTTTCTAGAGATTCATCGCTTGGTGAAGTCGTGCCAACACCCATACCCAAGCTCCATATAAATAGAAGGGGGTTGGTGGTTAACATCTAGAGGAATTTATGAGGTTCATTTAATTAATGAACCTCCCAAATTCCAACATCACAGTTACAAACTAGGAGGAGTCAAACCAATTAATGGCTTGACATGTCGTCGGTCCTACCATCATCGCTCATCTGCTGGAGAAAAAGAAAAGAAATAAAATAACATAAACTTGTTATTTTATTATTCTTTAAAAAGGTCTAAAAACTAACTTATTCTCCCGAAATACTACGGTTGAAGTGAATCCTTCCTTAAGAGAATCCCAGTGTTGCGAATTCAATGGTTCTCTCGGATTTTCGATCCGAGCACGAGTCAAAAGATAGAAAATAATGCCCATGTATTTACTCAACGTACTCGAAGAAAAAGTTCAAAAAATTACTTACAGTCACCCTCGAGCCATGCCAGTTGAGGTTAGGCTCTGCCTAAGGGGAACACACCCTCACAGCTCAATGGTACTCTCAGATTTTCAATCTAAGTTACCATTTAGAAGTTAAGGATTTTACAATAAAATAATTGTCACTTAATTATTTTTTTTACGGCCAAAAACTAACTTCCAACGGTGGATTATGTTGGCCAATGTAAGTATCAACCTAAGGAAAGAATACCCTCATTAGTTTAGTGGTGGTCTCAGATTTTTAATCTGAGTCACCATTTGTGAGTTATAAGCATTTGAAAAATAAAATAATTTTATTTAATTATTCTATTTATGGTTATGTCATTTTCAGGTTTTCCCACTGGAGGCATGTGCTGACTAAACTTAAGTTGAGCCTAGGGTAAACCTTCCATCCTAAATGCAACAGTGCCCTCAGATTTCTGATTTGAGCACTCGTTTATTATGTATTCCTCTTTTTTAGGAAAACCACTCACGCGTTCTATTTTAAACTTAACATTTTTCGACGGATCATTTCGGGCACTCCAGAGCTCAGAATTACGCATATTCATATTTATTGGTCTTGAAATAATTCCATATAATAAAAAAAAATTATACCAGAAATTCCAGGACATTACATTCTCCCCACCTTAGGACTTTATGACCCCAAAAGCCAAAACAAGGAAAACCAAACAAAAGAGGGTACTGAGCATGAATCTGAGCCTCTCGTTCTCATGTTCTCTCCTAGAGGTTCCTGTGCTGCCACCGAACTCGCACCAGAGGGATCCACTTCCCATGAAGGACTCACTCGTGTTGATCCTCTATCTCCACTGGGAACTTCGTAAAAGTCACCCCATCATCAAATTACAACTCGCCCTAATCGATAACGTGCAATGGATCTTGCACGTATCTCTTCAGCTAGGATACATGGAATACTTTGTGCACCCTCTCCAACTGCGGTGGTAGTGCCAAGCAGTACACCACCTTGACAATCCTCTGAAGTATCAGGAATGGTTCGATAAACCTCTGTGAGAGTTTTTCGCCTCGGTCAAAACTCCATACTCCCCTTCGAGGGGAGACTCGCAAGAATATGTGGTCCCCCTCCTGGAACTATAGTGGTACTCGTCGCCTATCTGTATACGACTTCTGTCGACTTTTACAAGTCTTCATCTTCTCTTGGATGACCTGCACCTTCTCTCATAGTTCCACTGGTACAACTGTACGTCCTATAAAAAGGATATCATGCTCCCCACCTTTAGAATATCCATTAAGTGCATGGCCTGAGGATATCTGATCACGTGTAGACTTGCATATGTTGTCTCTGAATTGTGCCTCCCTAACTCACTAAAGGAGTGGAGGGGAAACTACCATCTTCTTGAGGTATACGGTCTCATCTCTATCCACGTAGGATATCTGAAGTGAGGCTAACTGCTCTAAAGCCTCGTTCAGTAGCTTCGAACTCGATCCCCGACTAAGTGAACTGGCCACTACGTTCCCCTTCCCAGGAGTATATACTATCTCAAGTTATAGTCCTAGAGGAACTCTATCCAACATCGTTGTCTCAGATTTAGATCTTTCTATGTGAAGATATATCTGAGACTCTTTTGTTCTAAGTAAACAATGAATTTATCGCCCATCAAGTAGTGTCACCACATCTTCAGTGAGAAAACTACTGATTCCAACTCCAATTTTTGAGTCACATAATTATACTCATGAGACCTCGGCTTTCGTGGGACATAAGCAATCACTGCATCATCTTGCATCAGGATGCAACCGAGTCCGGTCCCTGATGCATCACAGTAAACCATGTAGTCAGTTCCCTCCTCTGACAACCTCGGGATGGGAGCACTGGTCAATTTCTGACTTAGCTATTGAAAGCTCTGCTAGCATGTCTTTGACCATAGGAAAGGTTTCCCCTTCTTTTTCAAAGCATTTATAGGTGCTACTACTCTGGAGAAATTGGGTACAAACCTCTGATAGTAGCCTGCTAATCCAAGGAAGATCCGAACCTCAGTCACACTCCTGGGTGGCTCCCAAGAAAGCACTTCCTCAATCTTCGCTAGATCCACTACAACTCCAGCCTCTAAGATGACGTGTCCCAAGAAGTGGAGCTTCTATATCCAGAAATCACACTTCAAGAGTTTCCCATATAACTGGTGATGTTCTTGGGTACAAGTCAAAGAGGAATTCTACCTCTCTACGAGTAGGTAGTCCTAGGAAATCTTCTGGAAAGATGTCCTCATACTCATCCACCACCATTGGGAACTGTGGACTTGCCTCATCTACCATGTCGAAGGTCATGCAAGCCAGTGGATATGTAATCATCTGCACCCTCCTGAGTGAAAGTCCATCTCGTGCTGCTCTATTTTCCTTCTCATCAACAAAGGAAAATTGTCCTCCATCTCTGTTCATACATCGCACTATATGTCTCAAGCAGTCAATATGTGTGTGAACTGATGATATCTAGTCCATGAAAAGAATGACGTCGTAGGTCTTCAACGCCTCTACTAGAAGATCCCATATGAAACTCTCTCCTATGAGAGTAAGATCACGCTGTCGACACCAGTGTGTGACTGCTGAATCTCCTCCTGTAAGAGCATCCAAACGCAAAGGTCGAGCTAAAAGCTCAGTCAGAATCTCAGAGTCCTGAACTAAGTCCATAGAAAGGAAATAATTTCTAGCACTTGTGTCGATAAGCACTACTACTAACGTAGAGAAGATACAGATCATACCTTGTATCATCTCAGGGATGTCAGGATCGTGAGCCTCTATTGCATGAAGTTGGTCTTGTCCCCATTCATCTTCTCTCTGAGCACGAGGTGGACCACCTGGGGGTGGTGGTGGTGGTGGTACCCGGTGACCCCGAACACCTCTAGTTGCACATCCTGCTCCCCTACCTCATCTGTCGCATGGATGATGCTCATGATCCTGCTGATGTTGCTGCCTTGGTGGCCCCTCCACCATCTTACAATCATCCATGTGGGGAGTTGGACAGTCACAAGCTCTGTGACCCTATCCCCCACAGGAAAAATAGATCATTCCTTACTGGTGGCTCTATTGGACTATCAAGCCATGCACCTCTAACCCTGCATCTCGGGGTCGCCCTCTAGAAGGTCTAGCCTGCTTAGGCTTCTGCGTCGCCTTTCTACTACCAACTGTAGATGACTCTGATAGATATCATCTGGTAGGGGCTCTCACTGTCAGTTCCTACTCAGCAAGGAATATCTTCATCAGCAAATCTCTCTCTAGCACCCCAGCCTATTTCGGGATGATAAGAGAAAATTTTGTAGATCTAGTATCTCATCGGATCCCCTACTCAAAGTTTCGGGCCCTAAAGTAAGGGTCTCATACCATTTCGGTGGAGTATCGGGAGAGGTCAATAAAACTCATCGAGTACTTAGCCACAGTTTGGTTTCCCTCCTACAGATGCAACAACTTTTGAATACGCACAGAGCATAGTTTTATTGGCATGAACTCCGCCCTTAAAAGTCTCTCAAAATCCGTCCAGGTGAGGGTCATCACCTCATGCACTTGGAGCATCGAGCTCCACCATCGCCCTGTTGATCCCTGAAGAAGGCTAGCGGCCAAGATCGTCATCTTCTCGGTGGGTTTCTCTACTAAATAAAAGAATTGTGAAACCACCTCAAGTTAATCCTCTACTACCTGGAGGTGTGTCTCTCCTTGAAACCTTATAGGCCTCTGCCTCTAGAACTCATGCAACACACTCATCTAGCGTGCATGATCCACTGGTAGCATCTTCTGCTCAACGGGTGGTGGTGGTGGTGGTACACCACCTGAAGGCGCCATCACTGTGAGTGGTCCCTAAACTAAAGCCTCATTGCTCGATGGTCCACTTTCACGATCTCTAACCAGAATCCTGGTTGTATGTCTTTGTGGAGGCATCCTGTAAGAAACAGATGCATCAGAGTCAATTAGTTATACCTAATGAGCTGACTCAAAAGAGATAAAAAGTAAAACATTTCCAAAACACACGCAATCAGTGTTTTCGTGCACTGAGTTGGAAATCAGAATTCAGGGTCCTAGTGTATGGATATTTTGGCTGCCGCACCAACACTGGACTTCCCGAACTGAAAACCTCACTCAAAACACTTAACACTATTGCTCCATCGGAAATATCAGGCTCCTAGTTCTTCGGCAGAACCGAATCCTCTAATACCACTTTGTCATGACCTGTTCCCTATCGCTCGTGTCATGACTACCCCAATACCTCCTTCAATAAGCTAGGGGTTAGTGACTAGAATCCAAAAGGCATATCCTTATAACGGGAATGAATTGCCTTTAAACCTGTACAAACACAAAATCCAAGAACACAATATGAAGAAAATACGAAGTAAACTGCTGTAGTAAAAAGTTTACTGAAAGTAAAGGGGTCAGAATACAAGACCAACTGAAAAGTAAAAGTACAACTGAAAGGATAAAACAGCTCTAGAATCATCCACCAAGGATCCTACCTGAAGGGTAGGTACATATCATCTCCACAAAACTTCATGTCAGTCTGTCTCCTTTGTGTACCACCTGGTCCTGGCTCCCTCAAGTCTCAGCCCAACTTCTCATCATCTGCACAAGACACAACAAGGTGTGGGTGAAGCTCGTGCAGGGGTGAGTATAACAATACTCAGTAGGGAACTCAAGACCCCAAAGGTCTCCCAAAGTTCCATAAGGAAAAAACACAAAGCAAGACCTCAAACACAAATCACGAAGCAATAGTCAGCTCACACTAGGTATACAACTTAGAGATCAAGAATATAGATTACTAGTATTAGGCTATATCATCTTATTCCATTTAGAATTAACACAACTAATCCACAAAGTAGTTGTTATATTATCAATACACTCTTGGACCTAAGTCATTGTTCCACGATGGGCCACTATAAGGCGGGTCCTCGTCGGGTCACGCTACTATTGATCCACATAGGGTCGCTATAATGCTAATCCACATAGGGTCGCTATGATGTTGATCCACACAGGGTCGCTATGATGTTGATCCACACAAGTTCGTTTTTGATGTTGATCCACATAGGGTTGCTATGTTACTGATCCACACAGGGTCGTTATGATGATGATCCACACAGGGTCACTAAGATGATGATCCACACAGGGTAGCGATGTTGTTGATCCACACAGGGTCTCTATGATTCTGATCCACACATGGTCGCTAGTACTGAGGTAGGTATGATTGTTCATACATCTAGATCATCCCACTCTAGAGTTTCTAATGCTGACCCACATTGGTTGCTCTTCTTCTTCACGTCACAGCCAGCCACTGGATTCCCGCTCAACACGCTTGATTATGGGAAAACTGCTCCTCAAGCCATCAGTCATATTTCAACCAGAATTAAGTCCCAAAAAAGGCATACCAAAGGAACCACCCCATTATAGGGGTCCCAACGTGAAAAACAGTGCATCAATCGGACACCCGGTCTGTGAGCTATGGGCACTTTTGTAAAAAGGTCCTAGTTAGATTCAAGTCTGATCAAACCCAAGTCACACATCAAACTCTATAATAACTCTCTTAGAGTATCTCAAAAGGAACGCCTTTTCACTGGGGTCCTTATTCCATAGATATTTTGTCAATTGGATGTTCAGCCTGTTAGTTACATCTCTTTCTGTGAAACGAGGGTGATCACACCTCGGTCTGGCCCAGCTCGGTCAGGCCTGCTAGAATATACCAAAGGGACCACTTCCCAAAAGGGGTCCCAACACCACTAACGGCATGTCAAATGGACACCTTACAGGCATTTATTTATTCAAGGACCGGTTGGGTCTTGGCCCAGTCCGACTCGGTCAGACCAGCCCGATGCAACGGGTCCCGAGCTCTACCTGACCCCGCCTGAGTCTGGCCCGTTAAGGGTCGACTCGGTTCACTGGGTCTGGCCCATCGGGGTCGGCCCAATTCGGTTCACTGTCCTGGGCTGTAGTTGGCACGACCCACCGGGTGGGGCTCGGCCTACCCATGTTGGCCCGCCGGACCGCGGGTCCGGCCCGGCTTGCTGGCGAGTCCAGTCCGCTGGGTGGATCTAGCACACTTCATCAGCCTGCATCCGGCTTGGTCTTCCAGAAGGCGGATCGCCGTGTCCCGTTGGCCCCGTGGTTGAAGGGTTGTTTCGCCAGCCAGTGGGGGGCTTCCCCACTGCATGAATGGTCGGCCGTTTGGCCGATCGGGTTCCGCCAATGCAGCGCAGCGTGGGGCCGCGCCACCCTCCTCCTTCCACGGCCCGCTGGTCATGGCTGCTGCCACCAGCGGTGGTTGCGGGTGCCGCCCCTTGTCCCGCGAAGACGGCTCAGGCCGGCCGCCCTTAGTAGCTACGGCGCGCCGCTTACCGCTGCTCACGGCCGGTCACCATGGGTCTCCTTCGGCCACCATCATCCACCGTCGCCATGGCGCACCGGTGGTTTCTTCCGCGATCCATTGGATGCTCTTCGAGGGTCTTTTTTTTATGTCGGTTGCACCTACGGCTCTTCTGGGACACTACCATCATAGCGTGAACCGCTATTTCACATTTCTGTTGAGTTAGAAAAATTATTCCCCAAAGTTCACATCAAGAACGAAGAGGCAGAGGGTCCGAGTCTTGTTCGTTTGGCCCATGCCCTCCGCATTACATGATAACAAACAGAAGAGAAATTAACTCGTCAAAGACAACTTCAAATAAACCCCCTACCTGGATTAGACGTCCGCTGTCGATGATTGACAGAACCTCCTTTGTTGTTATCATCGGTTCGAGATTTTATGGTGCTCGTCACTGCTCTCTGGAATTTGTCTCATCCTCCAAGTTTTTGGCGTCACAGTACTTTTATAGAGCTTCTTCTCTTGGTGAATTCGTGCCAACACCCCTCCCTGAGCTCCGTATAAATAGGAGGGGGGTGGTGGTTAACGTCCCAAGGAATTTATGAGGTTTATTTAATTAATGAACCTCCAAAATTTCAATGCCACGGTTACAAACAAGGAGGATTTAATCCAATTAATGGCTTGACATGTCGTTGGTCCTACCACCACCACTCATCCACTAGAGAAAAAGAAAAGAAATAAAATGTCATAAAATTGTTATTTTATTATTCTTTAAAAAGGTCTAAAAACTAACTTCTTCTCCTGAAAAACTGCTATCGAAGTGATGTCTACCTTAAGAGAATCCCGACGATGTGGATTCAATGGTGCTCTCAAATTTTCAATCTGAGCAACGAGTCAAAATATATAAAATGTTGCACGCATGTTTACTAAACGTACCTGAAAAAAAACTTCATAAAATTATTAATAGTCTCCCTCGACCCGTGCCAGTCGAGGCTAGGCTCCGCCTAAGGGGAACATGCCCTCATGAGATCAAAGGTACTCTCATATTTTCAATTCGGTTTACCATTTAGAAGTTAAGGATTTTACAATAAAATAATTGTCACTTAATTATTTTATTTACAACCAAAAACTAACTTCCATTGGTGGCCCGCACCGGCCAATGTTAGTATCATCCTAAGAAAATAATACCCTCACAATTTTAGCGGTGGTCTCAGATTTTTAATCTAAGTCACCGTTCATGAGTTATAATAATTTGAAAAATAAAATTATTTTATTTTATTATTTTATTTACGGTTATGCCATTTTCAGGTTTTTCCACTGGAGGCATGTGCTGACTAAACTTAAGTCGTGCCTAGGGTAAACCTTTCATCCTAAACGCAATAGTGCCCTCAGATTTCTGATCAGGGAACCTATTTAAGAGTTATTCCTCTTTTTCAGGAAAACCACTTATGCGCGCTATTTTAAACATAACATTTTTCGACGGATCATTTCGAGCACTCCGAGCCTCAGAATTACACATCGTCATATTTCACGGTCTGGAAATAATTTCATATAATAAAAAATATATACGAAAAATTACAGGACATTACAACTTTACCTAATTAATGGGGGTGCTATCTGGGCACACCCATCTTAATAAGTTCATGAATATGCTTTCCACTTGATGAATCATACATAATCAATCATATATAAACATAAGGGAACCCATGGAAAGAAATGGGTATCATAGTCATGTCATAAAGAATAATTTAATGTGCGTATCATACAAGTATTCATGAAGGAAAGGAATTAGAACATAAAAAGGCATATATCATGGTAATCGATGTTAAACAGAAGTGATAACATGTAAAAAAAGTATTTAATAATTTTAGCATTAAAACATTTTAGTGCGGTTTTAAGGAAAATACTAAAGAGAATTTAAAATCGAAAAGGGTATAATATTTTATATAAAATAGGAAGTGAAACAAGAATTTGTTCATAATATAAATATTTTTTTTATAAAAAAAATAATTGTGGATTAAAACATATGGTAGAGTTCACTTGAAATTGGGTAAAAATTCGGGAAGTTCCCTCAAAACGAGTTTGCTTATCGGGAAGTATTGAGGAGGGAATCACTTAAAAGCATGTATTTACCCAAAATATAATTATTAATGGATATTGATACATTATTATGGAAATATAATCAAAAAATTATAATATGGACATAAATAGAATATAGGATTTCATTTGGGTAAAAAGAGAGTAAGAACAACCCGAACGAATAGTGGAGGTTTGGGTAGAATCCCTTACCATAAGTCTGATGGTGTTCTCCACTTGATATTAATGACCTGAATAATCAAATTAGATTCATTAATTAATAATTAATTAACCTATTTTACATTTAATTGATTTATTATAATCTTTTTTAGTTCATTCATAACCTTTTTGATTGGTTATGAGGTTTAATTTCATTATTCGGGTCCTTTTGTTTCATGACCGGTTTACTTACATACATGAACGGATAATCATGTAAAATGAAGATGGTTGTACAGAATTGGAGTTATATTATTTAACATCATGAATTATAAGTGGTTTTAAATTTCATTTTGTTACTTGGAGTGAATATGTTTCATTATGTAAAACATTAGTGATAACCTTTTGGGTTAATTGGCGGTTTTTTATCACAATGAACACATTTTGTTTTATAAATCAAAAACATGTGTAAAAAAGATTCTAGAACCATATATGAGACATAATACATATATTATAGTCTGTTTCAACCATAAGAATGGTTTCATGACCATAATTTAAGATGGTAACAGAAATTGAAAACCTATCATCCTTGAATGTGTTAAATTAATACATCTCAGATGATGTTTTTACTACTAGTATAAAAGAAGGGTAAAGGAGAGATGATAATAAATTATTACATTATCATAAAAAAATCTTTTACATATAAGTTATAGGATTTTTCATAACATTTGGATGGGGTGAGGTAAGGATAGAAAAGAAAACAAAGGAACTTGAAAGGAAAGTAAAAGAATTGAAAAGAGGCATTTACCTCATGAATTAATCTTCCTTGAGAGCCTCTTAAGGGGAGAGGATTTGGTCTTTTGAGGATACCAAGGGCTATTGGATGTGTGGGAGGATATTGGGGAGAAATTTGAGTAGAATTTAGGCAAGGTACGAGTCTTGAGATGAGTGAAGAGAAGAGGGGACTGTTGGTGGTTTTTATAGTTGAGGGGAGGAGGGTTTTATTAATATTTAAATCATTAGGTTATTTTTTCCATTAGAAAAGAAATAGTGATGAATTCATGAACCAAAATAGTAATTTGTGTGTGTGAGTTTGAACTAAGAGTGCTTACATCAGCGATGATGATAGGAATAGTGTATTTAACACTTAATGTATATATACGGTAAATTGCCATATTTAACTATTCATAAAAAAATCAACTATATTATAAAAATCCCAAAAAAATCACCCTAACCATTTTATGATGTGTAGAATCAAAAAATGAAATCCATTTTTCAAAAATAATTTTCTAAATATTTTTAAAATTATAATTTACTTGAAAAATACAGATTTTAAAATTATAACTGGTTTTACAATGCTTTCAAAAATTACATAAGGTCTTATAAAATAATCTTAAAACTAGAAGACATAAAATTATTAATTTATGAATAACTTTTAGAAAAATAAATATTATTTTTAATTAATTAATTAATTTTAATTATTTATTTACGACTTACAAAAATACCAATACTTTTACTATAATCATATTATCACTTATAATATGATTAAATTTTATTTATACATTCATGGATAAGGTTACTATTCTTTTGGGTGATTTACTATTCATAAGGTTCATATTACTATTCATAAGGGTAGTTTAATATTCATAAGGTTAGGTTTCTATCCACCAAAAATTTATGTTTGTTCCACCAGACCCTAAAAATCACCCTGAACGCAACTATGTATGTCGGATTTTCAAAATTCAAGACACAGAAGTGGAAAAATTATATTTAATGGTCACATAGTATTTAGTATCATGATATGTCATTATGTTTTGTAATGTGATTATACTATAAGGAATAATTATAATAAGGGTATTCCATTGATGAAACTTTGGATCATTACAATAGTCGAGACACCTTGACATTGTTTCCCTAACCCCAACCAATCATCTTCAAGGGGATACGTCTGAACAACATCCCAAGGAATGAACATTCTATGATACCAATCATTCACAAGACGGCCCATGTCAGGGATCATGCCACAACTAACCCAATCCCACATCAATAGGGCAAGTGGCGGTGACAAGAACCAAAGTCATAACTATCCCATGGAGCCTTTTTCCTAAGTACCTATATGCACACACACAACCAACTCAATGAAAAATTTAATAGGGATAGAGAATAATATGAAAAAAATACTATAAAAATAAACCATGAATGCATTAACCTCTATAAAATACAAAAGTATGATAGTTTATACTGAAATTAAAGGGAAAAAATACACACCCAACCAGAAATGTGTCCCAACCAGACAGAAAACTAGAAAAGTAAATAGTTGAAAGAGAACCCCTCTCATAAATCCAAATCTACGACTACCATACGCAGTCTAAGAACCCAATATCCCTATGATCCTCTGTATTCATAGTCTAAATGTCTATAATCTATATAATACATGACACATGCGATAAAATCCAATATAGGGGTTAGTATATAAATATTCAGTAGAATTACCTGAAAGTTGAGGGGGGGAGTAGTAAGAGATACAATAGGTAGAGTAAGATAGTAGATACACAATGTACAATGAAAGAGTGCATATAAACCTTCAAAGAGTTAAAGTAATATTATCTTAGAATAATGGTATAGACATGGTGAGTAGATGAACTACCATTTGAGGCTTCGCCACCTATAGTAAGACAGTAGACTCATCCAACAATTAAAATTTAGACATGGAAAGCACATGGATTACCCTCTGTGTCTTCGCCTATCCTAGAAGGAAAGAAACCATAACCCAATAAGTGGGTACAGAAGAAGGATATATATAAATATGCTCAGTTAAAGAAGACCAAATGGGAGAGTAAGGGGATCTCCATCTCATAACTCATCCCAAGAAGAAGAGTAGACAATAGCTCCAAATGTCCAACAATGATGCCTAGCATTCCACATGTCTACCTTGAACACACAAGACTATAGATCTCATTCACAACACATTTATAATATATTTGTCGGTAAACATTGAGTCTTCCACACTATTTTAGGCCACTTCACAAAAATGCATCTTGTTGTGGAAATCATCCATATTCCCCATGAGTCCAAATCTACGTTAAACTAGGTCATATTACTGTGTCTCATAGTCTAGGGGCCACAATTTCTAGATAGATGACCAATTACCTAGTACAACAGGAGGTTTCCAATGTGATAGTCAATGGAGGACCCATGCCTTGCCTAGTAGGAGGGTTACACTCTGTTGGTCGAGGACCCATTCCTAAATCGGTTGGATGGTTTCACTTTGATTCATATAGGAACCATAACCCGATACCGCATGAGGGTTCCACATGGGAATTCGAGGACCCATTCCCATCCCACCTGGAGGGTTCCAATCTAATAGTCGTTGAGGAAACATGCACATCCCAACTAGTGGGTTCCACTCAGGAGTTGTTATAGGACCCATTCATAGGATGTCAGGAGGGTTCCACTCTAGAATCCATCAAGGACCCATGCCCAGTCCACCTGGAGGGTTCCACTCAGGAGTAAGTATCTGGTCATCATACCTGATCACTACCATCAAAGGGGTTACCGTAGAATGTGTCATGGATATAAAATATCACATCGTACATCTAAATATACAATTTATGGAACCATCACATTCTAAGCATAAAAACACTCAGGATAGGCTACTCACAGTCCAAAATCTGAGTTCAAACGAAGCTGATACAAATGTTCAAAGTTTTCTTAGAAGAGCTCAAGGGGTACACGGTGTGTGAGGGTCTCACAAAACATGTGTTCAAGCTTCATAGCCTAACTGTGTCCATGTTCATCACACCAATCTCGACCGTGTAGGAGTACACACCGTGTAGGTGGACTACACAGTGTGTCTAAGATACCCATAGATCGGGTCATGGGTTGCTCACCATGTATGTGTATCGGACCCTGGGTCTGTATACTTTTACATGGACTCTGACCCCACTACTACCAAAGAGTCCATTAACAACACTAAAATATTCATTTACCATCCTTAAAAAACACTAGCAACTAGAGCACAAGTAAAAGCTTGAATATTTTATCAGTGCTAAAAAAGCCTTATTAAAGGCCCCCTTTAACAATGCTAAAAACGATGTTAAAGGACACTTTAAGAGTACTTTTTTAGTGTCGATAAAGGTAGCACTGTTAAAGGGGGTAAAATTACATTTTTATAAATTTCCATAATCCTGACCCATTTATCAACACTTCTAAGACACCTTTAACAGCACTCCCCCACCTTTATCGGCACTTTCCCCCACCACCCCTTTTATCAGTGCTTTTCAAATTTCCAACCTCATGTGTGCCCACATGGATTCAAACCCTACACCTCCCTTTCAAAGATGAAATGCCTTTACCACTACACCATGTTTTTTTTTCTATTTAATAATATTTCTATTTATTTATTTATTTATTTACATATATATTTACGTATATATTTTTTATTCATATATTTATATAATTATATTTAATTACATTTATAAAATATATGTGTGTGTGATATATATATACTTATATTTATTTAAATATATTATATATTATATTCATTTACATATACTATAATATAATATAAATATATATCTATTTATTAATATACCCATATATTTATATATAAACATTATAATATATATTTGATTAATGTAAAAAATGGTTAGATAATGTTTTAAATACATGTTTAGAATATGTATTTATTTACATATATTTGAATATAAATTTTTATGAAAATTTGTTGATATGTGTATGTATATGAGTGGTTTAGTATACATAAAAATAAGAAAACATGTATATTTAATTATAAATAAAATATAATTGTGAAAAATGATAACATTTTAAAACCAGAATATCAATATGAATGTAATATCTGGGAATAAATTCACTCTCTATAAAAAAAGGCAATAATAACCCCTTAAACGAGGCTAAAAATCCATCAAATGTTAAAAAACATCACTACCACAAATAAAAACTCAGTTTTGAAGGAAATATGTCCATGTTTTAGCCTTGAAAAATGTGACAAAGGTTTGCGTCTCTCGCTAAGGACATAGAGCTCATCGCAGGTTTCCATTTGATAAGTTTTAGTGACCAAATGGACTCCTCGATCAAAATTTGTGGAAGTTTGAAGTTCGAGTTACATCTTTAACTTATTTTAGATCTTTTATTATTATTATTTTGATTTTTTAGTCTTCAATTTGATATTAAATCACTATTACTCGGTAATAATAAGATAATTATTATTTAAATATTTTTTTTAATTATTTTATAATCCATTTTCATTAAATATCTTATATATTAAATGTAAATTCCTATTTACCTTATCTAAAACATATTTTAAAATATTTATATTATATTTATATCAATATAAATTTTTTAATTTTTTAATTTTTTTTAATAAAATATTTTTTTATGTATACCTATATCAGTGCTACTAAAAAAGAATTAATAAACACGCCCCTTTAATAGCACTTTTTTAGAACTTTTAAAGACCTCCTTTAACAGTGATAAAAAAAGAATTGTTAAAGACCCCATTTAACAGTGATTTTTTTAGCACTGACAAAGGGAGTATTTAATAGTGTTTTTAGCTAGCATTGTTAAACATAGAACTGAATAAACCTAGTTATTTTTATAGTGAATGTGTGGTTCACCACAAAGTTTATCCAACTGGGATAGAGTACATGACATGTGAGGGAGTTTTACATGCTGTATTACCCTTAATTTCTTTGAAACACTAGCGTTCTCTGCTGAGGGGGCCACACACCGTGTGTTCTTTATTGAAAACGATATGTCATCGGGTTTTCTCCTAGTCCTCATATACAATCTCCATACCAGAATATTCTTGATTATATTTTAATTTGGCACTATCTATGGAAACAATGATGGATCTATCCGAAAATTGTGGGTCATGGTCGTCGTTCACCGGAAAAATGTCTTCGCTCATCGTCGAAGTTTCACCGTTCATTTTTCATTATACCATGGCTTCCATATCCTTTGATTCATACTCTAATCATAAAATCGGACATAATTTCCACATAATGATACCTAATCTATGCCCTCATCATCGATCCTTTATTATTTCATTGATCTGCTGTGAATCATGGGGTCTGATTGAGCTCGGTACCTCCTGACAATTTTCAAACATGGAAAGTGGGGATCCAACCGATGAAGATTGCAAAACGAGGGGTGGAAAGCACAAGTACAAGGTTTAATTTATCAAGGGAAAGTTTTCTTGTCTAATCTATCATGAATGGGAATTCCAAAGTTTTAAAGAAAAAATTGAAAAAAAAAATGGAACATGGGCATATGCCGAGGCTGCAACAAGTGGAAAAATTGAAGAAAAAAATGATATACTCAATAAATTTAATAAAATTCATGAAATCACCAATTGAAGAGTCTTACCTCGATTTGGGATTGACCACTGATGATGAAAAAGTTCATGAATAAATTGGAAGAATCCATTGCTTTTGCTGCATCTAATCTGATCTGATTTAGAGTTTTTTCATCATTTGGGATGATCCTCCAGAGGAAAGAGGAGGAGAGCTCTCATTGGAAATTATAGAATTATTAGGGTCACACTGGAAAGGTTTCCATAATGATATGTTTATAATATTTATTTACATCAAAAATGAATTAATTAAATAATTTAATAGAATAAACAATCCACTTAAACACACCACCAATGAGTGAGGGGTATGAATGTCCCACAATGACACATTTTATGTCATGCCTAGGGTAAACACCATGTTTTGGACTCAATCGTGGTCTCGAATTTCAGATCTGATCAGTCTTTTATTATTTATCCAATTTTCATTAAGAATTCATGCACACAGTATTGAAATATATTTAATTTTTTTCTAAAATTAATTCCATGAAAATCGAGCCTCAGAATCACCCTCCATCTCAATACCAAGCTTTGGAAATATATATATATATATATATATATATATATTTAAAAAATTTACAAGGCAAAAAAACTAGGTCTCTACAATACCATACTATCTTCTAGAAATTGATAGTGTAGCTCTTGCATATGTGTAGACTACCACCTCCATGAGGTGATGTGATTTATTTTTCATTTCAATTTTAAATGGATGGTAAAAATGATATATTTAATGGAAATATAATATATATTATATAATAATTATTCTATAAAGGTAAATTATTATTTTTATTTCTTTTTTTATGTCTATTAAGAATTGAAAACATTGATCATGCATATGTATGGACTATTTTCTACTTGAACAATGTAATTCATTTTTCTATCTCTAAATTATATAGATGATGTCACTACTAAAAATTTAGTTATTTACGATGGGTTATTTGTGATAGGCCCCTATCACAAATGACCCATCGCAGAAAATCACATCCAAATAGCTAACTCGTGGTATTTAAAAACTTATTTGTAACGGCCCATCGTAAATACTTTAAAAAAATAATAATAATATAATATTAATAAAATTTAATAATATAATATTATTAATATTAATATAATGTTCGTAAGACAATATTAAATAATAATAAGAAGAAGAAAATAACAATAACAACAAAATAATATTAATAAAATAATAATTAAATAATCTTATTATAAATAATAATAATAATAATAAAATAATGATATTAACATTAATAATACTAAAATTATAATTAATAATAATAATAATAATATAATATTAATAATATTAATATTAATGAAAATAATGATAATAGCAAAATATTTAAAATTTATAAAATAATAAAAACCTCAATCTTCAAAAAAATAAAAAAAATAACAAAATAATAATAGTAAAATAATATTAAATAATAATTTTAATAAAATAATAAATGAATAATAAAATAAGTAAAATAATAAAAAAAATAATAAAGTAATAAATTAATAAGAAAAATAACACAATGAATATAACAATATAAAAAAATCACTATGTAGAAATATAGATATATAGTATTACAAAAAAAATGAGATTCAAGTTTATTATTATAAAATGAAAATATATCACTAGGGGGTCTTCTGGAGGTGTTAACTTCAATGGGGGGGTCTTTTATAGGATCCGACATCACTGGGGGTCTTCTAGAGGAGATAGAGGAGCTCAAAGAGATGGTGGAGGGTACTCCATCCCTAAACCATGAGTCATATAATGTGTGTACTCCATCGTATTCTCATGCAGCTATTGCTGCCATCAACGCATCTCCACCTTCTTTTGTTATTTCTGTCGACAAAGCTCTTCCTTCTCCCTATGCATACTCTCTATAATCTCACACTCATGAGCTCGCAGAGCTCCTCTTGAGATAGACACCAACATCACTGGAGTCCGATAATAACTCTTAGGCATCAATCGAGAGTCGATACCAACAACTTAACCTTTATCGAAACCATACTGGGTCGCCTGTATCCATGATTCCTCATCAAATTAGTGGGCACTAGCCTGACCCTCGGTCTCAGCCTGACTCTCAGTCTGATTCTAAGACATCATGGCCTCATATGACTCCTTCAATTTCAATTTAAAATTAAAATAGTTTAAATATTATTTGAAGTTAATTTTAAAACTCAAAAAGAAATTACATCGGCCATAATTTGACGATGGCAATCACCTCTAATCTCTCTAGTGATTGGATCATTGTACATCCTCCTTTAAAGGTTGAACTCTATAATATCAGGCTATTCAACTGTATATATGAATATAAAATAAATATTTTACATTTAAAGTTATATAAATTATTTAAAAAAAGTACTTACCATATGTTCCATATACATACTGAATGTATGACTACCAACTCGATGTGTCACCTCATGTCTCCCCCGGTTTTTTCAACCTGCTGATGATCTCCTTTGAAAACGACCACCCATCTAGTGTGAACATAATCCATCCCAAACATGAGATGAAATGTAATCAGGTAGGTGGGCACAACAAGACTCATCAAACACTATCACTCCTACTTTCTTCATTGCTTTCCTTCTTAAATTGAGCAAAAAACTAACGATAATGCTCACACATAACCCCCATGCCTTCCAGATAGATCCATGAATGATCTCATGTATGGGATACCATAAACCCTATAAATAAATTATAATATTAAGTTATTAATTAAATAAAATTCAAAATAAATATTATTAATTTACGTACCATCCAATGATTGAACATGTGGTGCTGAACATCAATGAGAATCTAATTCCATGTGACCCATGCTTCATAAAAATAATTGCACAATATAGTGCTACCATGTCCCACATCTATATGTGAAAAGATATGAAAAATGAAAATATAATCAAACAATTAGTATATAAATAAATTAATTAAAACTAAATAAAATACACAGGTAAATATACCTATGCATGCATGGATCGAAGGAAAGATGTGGACATCGCTTCGAGATAGGGTTAGGAATCATCAATCTAGCTAGACCACAGCCCCTCTGATTCATCCCTAAACTGCCAACCATCTGAGGGTCAGATGATCCAACATCCTTCTCGTCCAAAGGTAGATCGGCCTCCTGCATTTGACGAAAACAATCCTCATACATTTAAAACCTGAAATGACTATTGTTAGAAAATAGTTAAAAACATCTATTATATATAGATATATATTATATATGCTTATAACCATTATTTAACAGTGTGGATCTTCATCTACATCCTCATATTCATATCTGACAATGAAACTTTCTTCATGTTCCTCCTCAACATCATCAATTTCTATATGAGTTTTAGTTTCATGATCTCTTGTCATTTCAAATTCATTTTTAGCATCATTAACATCATCATCACCATCGAACCTTAACTGCGGTGGTGTCATCTTAAATATTTGTGTCTCTTCATGAAAAATATGTATTTGGGTAAGTCTCTTAGAAAATTTCAATTCCTTGCACTTCAGTGGAACCACATTCACTTTGAGTAAACTAATTTTTCCAAGATTTTATTTTTATTATGCTCCGCCAATCACCCAACTCTCTCGAGGTAGCATAGTGATTTTCATAATAAATCTTATGTTCTTGATGAGATAATAAAAATGGTTCATTTACTACAAGAAAAATTTTATATTTAATATTAATGGTTCCATGGCTCGGATGAACATGAAAGCCTCTCTCAGTATCCAACCACTGACATTTAAACATCATTATGTAATTCTATCCCAGATAACACAGTTCAATAATTTCCTTGAGCATGCTATAAAAGTAAAATTTTGTTTCTCTATGATGAGATCCTCTTAAGAAAACACCACTATCCATTTTTTTATTCCCTATATGAACTTGTATGAAATTAAAAACCTTTCACCGCATATGCAATATAATATTTAACCGTTTTTCATGATGGGTTACTCAATACACATGATCGATTATCAATATTCGCAGCATGTTGAGATACCTAAAAATGCGTAAAACAATTATCAATATAACAAGTAATAAATTGATTTTATATATTAAACCATAAATAATATATGTCACCGGTTTTTGAAACCATTATGAAAAATTATTTTATCAACGTTCTTCAAGAGCATATGCTATAATTTGTAGAATTTTTTTGTTGATATGATTACCATATAACATAAAAATAAAATAATATTAATTTACTATAACAAATAATATATAATAAGTGATAGGAGAACTCACAGTAAAAATGGTTTCATTTATTCACAGTTAATTAGAACATATGTATGAAATCTATGATGTTCGGTATATGATACCCATCATTCATGAACTCCACTGAACCCAAGTTCGGGCTGATTAAAAACTGATAATTTATTGCTCATTACATTTTCAATATTTCCCTCATTCCAGCCCATGTAGTTGTGTTTTGATCGATACTCAGATTGAAAATAATGAGAGTGGAAAAAATAAATTCCATCCTTCAAATAAGCTTCTGTAATTAAGCTTTCAAATGATTCTTTATCGTGTATTTTTTATTCAATTTCTTCATGAATATCTCGAATGGGTACATCCATTGAAACATAATAGGAATCCGCATTTTTATTCATGCAAAAAATGTAATATCAAATGTTCTATTGAGTCCATGAAAGTTGGTGGGAATATTTTTTCCAGTTTATATAAAATTAAAACAACATTTTCTTATAGTATACTTAGTGCATCATAGTCTATTGTCGCCACAAAAATGTCTTAGAAGAAATATGATATGTTTTTTATCACATTCCAAATCATAGAATTTGATAAACCTCTTAATCTAATTGGCATAAGTCTTTCCCTTATAACATGATAGTCACGGCATTTTAGTCTGATAATATGACCATTTCTGACACATCTGGCTAAATTGGAAGCATATCCATATAGAAGTCTCAAATATTTAATCCAATGACAAAATAAAAATCAATTATACTTTGATAGTGTATAAGCTGATTTTGGCTTCATTAACTTCTATGATCTGATATTTTCAAACAGTTCAAGTTCCGGTCACTTGAAAATTTGGGTAAAATCTAATCAGGCCTTTAAATTATCTTTGGTCTTAACTAGTGTATCCGAAACTATATGAAATAAATTATCAAAATAGTTATTCTTAATATTCAAGACATCCAACATGTGGTTGACCAACAAATCAGACCAATATGGAAGATCCCAAAAAATGCTCCATTTTATCTAATTGTGTTCTTTCCCAAAGCTATCAATTTTCTATTGGTTTATTGTTGGTCCAAATGTGATGGGAGGTAATGAAGAGACAGTTGATTTAAACTCTGTACCTAATATCATTATTTTAGTTCCATCTCTTTCAACTGTACCTTTTCTAAAATGATATTTGTTCCTTCGAAAAGGATGATCGGTTGAAAGGAATCTGCGATGACAGCCGAAAAAACAAAGTTTTTTTCTATTGATGAGCCTAAACAATTTTTTGTCTCTCATATAGTACGTACATGATTTTGGACCATGTGTACTACATATAGATAACATTCTATATGCTAGGAAGTCCCTAATTGTCCACATCAATGCAGCTTTCAATAGGAAATTTTGTTTCACAGCAACATAATATGTATTGACATGAATAATCCATAATGAATTTAACTCATCAATAAATGGTTTCAAATGAACATCAATATAATTTTTCAGATGTCCTAGAATTGAAAAAGTCAAAAAGATATATGGATCCTTTATCAACATCCAAGGAGGTAAATTATACAGTGTTATAAAGACATGTCAACATGAATATTGACTACCGTAAGAACCAAATGTATAGAAACTGTCAGTAGAAAGACCTAATAACATGTCTTAGGCTTATAAAGAAAAGGATGGATGAAAATAGTCAAAATGTTTCCATGAATCACCATCATAGGGTTTATTTAATCATTTACCGGTTGAAATATTGGTTTTGGTCCATGACATCAATGTTGTTGTGTTCTGAGATATAATTAAACCTAGAAATCTGGGTGTAAGCGGGAAATATCTCAACAATTTTATAGGAATCAATCTAGACTTCCCTAGTTGAGCCTCTTTATACCTCGATTTTCCACATGTGGGACAACTATCCAATGAATCATTTCCACCATAATATAAGATGTAATCATTTGAACATGCATGAATCTTTTGATAACCAAGACCCAGATTACGAACCTGCCTCTTGCTCTCATATAAATTTTTAGGCAATACATTTCCTTCAGGTAATAGTGTTCTAACAAAAGAGAATATATGATTAAAACATCTATTTGACATTCCATTATCTGATTTATTATCCATAAATTTTTAACAGCTTCAAATTTTATTATCTTACAACAAGGATATAAGGAATCCTCAACGAACCTCAATAACTCATAAAATTAAGATGGTTATAACTTAGAAAATAAATCAATATCATCATGAGTTTCAGTTTTTTGAAAATATGTACCTACCACATCATCTACCAAATCTTTTGAAACAGTGATGGATCTGGAATAAAGTTTTTAGTATCTTCTCTGGAACTACGTTCACCATGTTGATACCAAAAAAACATAATTTGGTTGGAAACCAAAATGCTATAGATGACCCCCAACATTTTCAAATGATTCAAACATCCTCAAAGCACATTTTTTACAAGGACACTAAATTTTACCTTCTGAAACAAATTCCGATTTTGATGATGAAAATGATAAGAAATATTGAACACACTTAATATATATAGGATTTAAACTAGAACCATTTGGATTCCTATACAGATTTATACAAGAAAAATCATCTAAAAATTATTTTTGTCGACTTACTTGTTCCATATTTCTCTAAAAAATATAAAATAATTAGTTTTTTAAATAATTTGATATAAGGAAAACATTATCCAAAAAAGATAATAAAATTAAATTCGCTTTTCTAGAAATTTATTATAATTTCTATAATATAAATAGTTATTTATAGTATTTTTTTAAAAAAATATACTAATCTACACTAATTTATAATAATTTATACTAATAACAACAAATTATTAGTAGTTACATCTAATTTATACTAACTACGGGTGGCACAATTTCTAATGGATTAGCGGAAGATATTTTGCCCAATGAATCATCTCCTTGAAACTTTATCTCAATAAAATTACTATGAAAAATCTTCTCCAAAATATGTATATCCATTTTGGTATGCACAAGAATGGAGAGAAGGGAGGCCTCACCGTGCAGCTCTCTATTCTCATGCATGTGAAAATGGATATTCGTACGTCGAAACATGTTTTTTATAGTGATTTCAGAGGGAGAATGTTGCAAGGAGATGAGTCATTAGGCAAAGAGCCTCATTTTCCTGAGGTATCTTCTCCACATAACTTTCTCTTACTAAAATCAGTATGAAAAATCTTCTCTAACGTATGCATATCCATTTTCGTATTCATGAGAATGGAGAGTAGGGAGGCCTCGTCGTACTTCTCTCCATTCTCGTGCATAAGAAAATGGATCTCCTTATGTGGGAGAAAATTTTTCATTGTTATTCCACTTCTAGAAATCCTACCTATACCAATGCATCTATACCAATGGTTTTTAAAAACCGTTGGTATAGGTCCCCTTTCCCAACGATTTTGCCAAACCATTGGTAAAATCCCACTTTGAGACCACTTTTCCCAGCATTTTGGCAAAACCGTTGAGAAAGTGTATGGCTTTCCGAACGGTTTTTCCAAACCGTTGGAAAAATCCCACTTTGGGACTACTTTTCCAAACGGTTTGGCAAAACTGTTGGGAAAGGGTATGGCTTTCCCAATAATTTTTCCAAACTATTGGTAAAAGTCCACTTTAGGACCACTTTTCCCAACGGTTTGGCAAAACCATTGGGAAAGGGTATGTCTTTCCCAACAGTTTTTCCAAACCATTGAGAAAAGCCAACTTTGGTACCACTTTTCCCAACGGTTTGGCAAAACCGTTGGGAAAGGGTATGGATTTCCCAATGGTTTTTTCAAACCATTGGGAAAATCCCACTTTGAGACCACCTTTCCCAACACTTTTTCCAAACCGTTGAGAAAATCCCACTTTGGGACCACTTTTCCCAACGGTTTGGAAAAACCATCGGAAAAGGGTGTGGCTTTCCCAATGTTTTTTCCAAACCATTGGTAAAATACCACTTTGGTGCCACTCTTCCCAATGGTTTGGAAAAACCATTGGGATAGGCCTATCCCAACTGTTTTGAGAACCATTGGAATAGGTACCCTTATTTTTTATGATTTCTTTTGTCAAATATCATTAAATAAATAAATATATAAATTACATATATATATATATATATCCAAATATATTCACAAAGGTAATTGTAGGATAGTGGTAAAGTCTTTGATATATAACCCACAGGTTGTGGGTTCAAACCTCCGCTGTAATTTTTTTTAAAATTTACCTATACCAATAGTTTAGGCAGATGTTGGGTGATTTTGGGTGGGTATAGATCTATCCCAACGTTTTGGGGAAAACCATTGGGAAAGACTTATCCCAATGGTTTGAAAACCATTGGTATAGACTTATACCAACAATTTTCAAACCGTTGGGATAGCTCTCTCACCACGCCAAATCACCCAGTCGTTGTCCAAACCATTGGTATAGGCTATACCAATAGTTTGGGGACCTATACCAACGGTTCCAAACCGTTGGTATAGGTACTTTTTCCGTTAGAGTTTCAATGGGAGAAAGTTGCAAGGAGATTAATCGTCAAGAAAAAGAGATATCGTCAATCCACTGTAAATTATGCCAATTTATTAGTAATTATTATTCCACTAGAAATTGTGTTGATTTATTACTAATTGTTGTTAATTATTTCTAATTATCTCTAATTATTTCTAATTATTATTAATTATTGCTAATTATTGCTAATTATTTCTAATTATTGCTAATTATTTCTAATTAGTGATAATTATTTCTAATTAGTTATAATTATTACTAATTATTGCTATTTATTACTAATTATTTTTATTTATTACTAATTGTTACTATTTATTGCTAATTGTTTCAATTTATTGCTAATTATTCATATTTATTGCTAATTATTCATATTTATTGATAATTATTCATATTTATTACTAATTATTCGTATTATTTTTAATTATTCATATTTATTGCTAATTATTAATAATTATTCCTAATTATTACTAAATGTTTCTAATTATTACTAATTATTCTTAATTTTTACTATTTATTACTAATTATTATTAGTATTACTAATTATTACTAATTATTACTAATTATTATTAATTATTACAAATTATTACTAATTATTACTCTTAATTTGTATTTATTACTATTTATTCATATTTATTATTATTTATTCAAATTTATTACTATTTATTGTGATTCATTCATATTTATTAATATTTATTCGTATTTATCACTATTTATTCTTATTTATTACTATTTATTACTATTTATTAATATTTATTACTATTTATTACTAACTATTGTTATTTATTACTAATTATTCATATTTATTACTAATTATTTGTATTTATTACTAATTATTTCTAATTATTATTAATTATTCATGTTTATTTCTAATTATTTGAATTGATTAATAATTATTACTAGTTATTACTAATTATTACTAATTATTACTAATTATTACTAATTATTACTAATTATTACTAATTATTACTAATTATTACTAATTATTTCTAATTATTACAAATTATTACTAATTATTACTAGTTACTAATAATCTTTACTAATTATTAGTAATTATCACTAATTATAACTAATTATTAATAATTATTACTATTTATTACTAATTATTACTAATTATTACTAGTTATTCATATTTGTTACTAATTATTTGTATTTATTATTAATGATTACTAATTGTTATTAATTATTTGTAATTATTTCTAATTATTCATATTTATTACTATTTTTTACTATTTTTTACTATTTTTTACTAATTATTACAAATTATTACTATGTATTACTAAATATTCGTATTTATCAATAATTATTTGTATTTATTATTAATTATTCATATTTATTACTAATTATTCATATTTAATACTAATTATTACATATTATAACTGATTATTCTAATTATTACTACTTATTAATAATTATTACTAATTATTAATAATTATTACTAATTATTACTAATATTACTAATTATTCATATTTATTAGTAATTGTTTGTATTTATTACTAATTATTACTAATTATTACTCATTATTCATATTTATTACTAATTATTCATATTTATTACAAATTATTCGTATTTATTACTAATTATTACTAATTATTACCAATTATTACCAATTATTACTAATTATTACTAATTATTACTAATTATTGCTAATTATTGCTAATTATTGCTAATTATTAATAATTATTCATATTTTTTACTAATTATTACTAATTATTCATATTTATTACTAATTATTCATATTTATTTCAAATTATAACTAATTATTACTCAGTATTCATATTCATTACTAATTATTCATATTTATTACTAATTATTCATATTTATTACTAATTATTTCTAATTATTTCTAATTATTTCTAATTATTCTTAATTATTAAAAATTATTCCAAATTATTACTAATTATTACTAATTATTACTAATTATTATTAATTATTACTAATTATTACTAATTATTACTAATTATTGTCAGTCATTACTAATTATTATTAATTATTACTAATTATTACTTATTATCCGTATTTATCACTAATTATTCATATTTATTACTAATTATTACTATTTATTAGTAATTATTAGTAATTATTACCAATTATTACTAGTTATTAGCATTTAATTAATACTAATTAATACTAATTACCCATAATTATTTGTAAAAATAAATAATGCAAAATAAAATGATCTAATTCTAATATAATTTAATTGCAGCTAATTAACAATAGTTATAACTAATATAAAATAAAATGAATTAATTAAAAAATAAAATATAAAAATAAATACCTTAAAATTGAATCTTTTGTGGGATGTAAGACTTGAATATGGATCTGATGTATAATCTTAAACTTTGAAAAAAATTGAGAGAGAAAATGTAAGTTGAGAGGGACAGAGGGGGGAGAAAGGAGTGGAATGACACAAACTTGGATGGGGGTATATATAAGTTAGAGTATTTATGGCGAATACTGTCGCAAATACCAACCCCACTATTAATTAGGGGCGACAGTTAAAAAGATATTTGCGATGGGTCTCGGCGCAAATACCCACCTACCGACATACTATTTGTGGTGGGAGATAACCCCGTCACAAATACTAAAAAAACGTTGTTGGGTATTTGCAATGAGTATAAAAAACTAATCGCAAATACCCTTCCTGCGGTTTGGCACGCAACCTGTGTCAAACCCTTTGCTACGGGAATTGGGTCTCGTCGCAAATAGTCCCTCCTGACAGACTATTTGCGACGAGACCTCACCCCGTCGCAAATAACTCGTCGCAAATCTTTCTTTTTCTTGTAGTGTGCTAAATATGAATATAAAAAATATATATGATATTTATATAATTAGTAAAATTCTGTATATGTTGTAACCATGATCAAAATACAAGGACGTGAACAACCAAACCAAAATTCTCCTGAAGAACGAAGCAGTTAACACCTTGAAATGATGGATTTAATAAGGAATGATTACTAAACATGTGTTAAAATTTCAAAATAAAATCATATACAAAATTATCAGAATGTTAATTACTTTGTTATAGAAGTAAAATAAATTTAAATTTATTATACAGTATCTATAGAGAATTCATAAAAGTGGAACTTAAGGTAAGGGGTTTATGTTAAAATATCAATATTTAACGAGATTTTTTATGATTATGTTTTCCATTGAGAAGATTTCATGATATACCACTCATGAAACGCATAAATTTTCATCACGTCTTATTATTTTCAGAGGATAAAAGAATTCCTTTCATTTCCCTATCTTTACATACTCAATATACTGAAATAATGTTTATCAGGAAAATCCACTTATTTGTCTCTTCGGACCAAAATCCTTTTTCTTCCATGTCCATGTTTACTCTAAAATGTCTTCAAGAATATTCTAAAATTAATCAATTATTTTTTAAAGTCATTTATACCAATGATTATCTTTTTTAAAAATGTTATAAATGGAATATTATTTTCATTTTCTAAAATGAGTTAGTATTGACTAATTTACAACGGTATGAATGGAATCATTTCTGTTAACTTATACAATATGAACTGAATTTCCCACCATCATGACCACTAAATAATTTGAATCTTACTTTATAAGATTCAATGTTTATATTCAAATAAAATTTTTTCATTAATATTTTTGCAATTTTAATATTTGAAATAATTGATTACAAAATGAAATGGGTATTTTCATCAATAATTTTTCCAAGTGATATTTTAATGGAATTTCCATCTACAATGAAAACCTTTGATCATAATTCTATTTTAATGGGGATATGATCCAATGATACCATCATTATTAATTATTTGGATGGTTTACAATTATTATGACCTTATTTTTATGAAATCCAATTCTTTTTCATGGGTTAGGCTATGATAAAATAATTAGATTTTTATAAAACCCTCTTCTTGTCCACATGTTAGTCTATGATTAAATATTTATGAAACACCTTTCACTTTCACAAACTATTATAAGATGAATTATTAATGATATTTTTTCACACATATATATAATTTTAAATATGTTAAATGTGGGAATGAAATTATATATCCCTCCAAAGCATTATGTAAAGATGGAAATCTTCTGAGATAAATAGGACTAAAATTAGGAGTGATCCCAATTTAGTAAGGTTTTATTTTCCTAATGATAGTATTGAGAGTGAACCTAGACTTCAAAAAAAATAGTGAAACTGAATCCACTATGATGGTCTTTATAGTGATCCATGACTAAAAATAAATTAATTTCTGGTGCTTATATGTATGCTAAAAAACTAGTATGTATGCCAATTTTATACTCTCATGGATCATGTTCTTTGATTACTTTATGATTCATGTCTTATAAACTTCCTTTCTTTATTCCATGACTCATGATTATGGTATTTGATATCCAAGGTATGGTTTTTAGTTATTATAATCATGTTCACATACCCTTATACTGATGTTATGTTTAAGTAGTCATTAATATCTCCCTTGTTTACCCTTACTAAGTATATGAGATCACCCTTTATTAATTTTTCTTTCCTATAGATATGATAAGAAGTATTATGTATGATATGTATAAGAAGGGTCCTAGTTATTATGAACTTAGTGGTAGATGATGTAGTTCACTAATGAACCAATTTTTTATATATCTAGGTTTCAAAAGATTATACACATACGATTCTGGTGTGGTCCATTATATAATGTAATGAATATTCATATAATAAGAAGTACTATATATTATTGAAATGTATTGGTCTCTATAGTTGGTAGGAGAGAAAGGTTTTGTTTCATATGGAAAATATGATGATAAAACATTAGTAAGGACTATAAGGATAATCCAATGTGTAGGGGAACAACCTATAATATGGTATTGAGAAGAGTGTGGCTTCCCTAGAATAAGATCCCAATCTGGATACTACAAGTGGATGTTGTTTTTGAAGAGATGTATCAAGGGTTAATACCAAAAATAGTTGGTATAGTGGATCTAGACCATTATTCTAGTTCATGGTGAGTGTGCCCATATTATGCACCTAGTTTTACACTCTTAAGTAATATTCTTGAGATAATTCACATATTCATTATGATCCATCTTGAAGGATTTGAATAGATGATGATCATGGATGACCAAGGTCAAATATAAGGAAGAAAAGGTTGAATAGAAGGTGTAATGATTTAAGAATCCTATGAATCATTTTACATTATTGATTACCTTGATCAAATAATCATGATGATCATGCTATACATTTTAGTTTTCCTATTGGATTAAAGAAAGAATGATAATGTTAAGTTGGAGACAAGTTTTCAAAAATTATGAAGTAACCAATTTGATTGTAGTTATTTAAAATAATGTATATCAAGAAAATTTCCAAGGAATTTAAATTCATAAGCTCAATTAATAGATGTTGAATTATCATAGAAAATTCTAAATTCATTGGTGATCACATCTCGATTCTATGATTATTCTCTGATTGGAATTTATGGGATTTTTCTTCATACAAATATTGTGATTTCCCTTTAGATAAATTTGTTTTTTTATTTTGAGGGGATTTTATTTATTTATATAAACACTACATTAATTATTGTTAAATGGAAGTCACATATGATATCCTAAACCCACTTATGATCATCTATCATTGTGACAATAGATATGAACTATGGTTAAAAACAAAATCCATTGTATAAGTCATTATTCCTATTTAAAATGGGTGCATATCTAGGATTTGGGGGGAGAAACTCAACATCTGTGATATCCATATTGTTTGGTTGTTTGTTGAAGTCATTATGGAAGATTTTTTTAGCCTTACACTGAATAATGAATTCGAGTTCTCGTTAAATATCACTCATTTACTTATTCATATTTCAATGAATCAATATATAATAGAACCAATTGAGTTGCATGAATTAAATAAGAAACTCTATCATAATCATCGAAATGTATTCATTCAGAAAAGTGAATCACCTAAGGGGTGAACCTGTTATTTTTGTTAAGAAGGAATATGGTTCAATGAGACACTATATTGATTATAATGAACTTAACAAGATCATAGTCAGAAATAAATTAAATTTCCACATATTGATGACTTGTAGGATCAATTGTGAAGAATCTATACTTTTTAAATATTGATCTATGTTCTAATATCATAAATTGAGGTCCAAGAAGTGGAATATACCCCAATAACAATTATGAAAACTATTAATATATAGATATTTAGTTAGATGTTACTAACTCCCACCCCATCTTCATGGATTTAATGAATAGAGTCTTTAGATATTACATTGATCAATTTGGGTTAGTATTTATGGATATTATTCTTATTTAATAAATTTTCAAGGAAGAACATGAAGATCACCAAATATTATAATGAAGACCCTAGGGCTATATAAATTCTATGATAAATTTACTAAGTGTAAATTTTTTCTAGAGAAGGTTTCATTTTTTGGGTCATATAATCTCAATAGAGGGTATATGAATGGATCAATGAAAGATGAATGTTATTGACCATTAGACCTGAGAAACCAGGGTGAATTATATCCATATGTACCTTGGGATGGAATGATATTATCAATACCTTATGAAACATTCCTCACAGATATCCAATCCACTCAACATGTTAACTTAGAAGGGAAAATGTTTCCTTTGGATAAATAAATGAAAGGAAACTTTCATTGAACTAAAGATAAAGATATTCAGTTCACATTTTCTTACATTACCCTATAGTGGAGGAGGGGTTTTATTTTATAGTGATGCATTAAAGAATATAATGGGATGCATTATCATTTATAATGTCATAATGATAACTTATGCCTCGTGATAATTGATGGTTCTTGATAAAAATTACCCAACTCATGATTTCGAGTTAGCTATGTTTATTATTTCATTAATGATGTATATACATTATTATTATAGTGAAAGGTATGATATATATACTAATCATAGATTTTTAATGTATATATTCTCACATTATGAACTGAATATGTGCCATAGAAGATGGTTGGAGGTGATTTATGATTATTATAGCTCAATACATTACCACCCCAGGAAAGAGAACTAGGTGGGTGATGCCTTGAGTCAAAAGGGTCATGCTATCTTATTTATGATGAGAATAAAAAATTATTAAATATTTATGCACTTGAAAAGTATTTATCTTGAAATCATTTTGGAAGGAGATAAATCACGTATTTGTCTAATGATTTTCTAACCATATATCCTTGTGGGAATTTTTGAGGTGTATAAGGAAGATGTCGAACTGTAGAAGAAGTTCAAAAATTATCTTTAGTTAAACATTGACTTTAAGGAAATGATAAGGTTCAGGAATCATGTATTTGTTACATATATACTATTTTTTATGAAGGATCTATTTGATTATTCTCATAATTAATCATTTTTCATTTATCTTGGATGAATGAATATATATTGATATATAAAAGTGTATTTATTATGGTATAGAATTAAGAGGGAAATTGCAGAGTTTATAACCTAGTTCATGGTAACTTAATATGTTATGTCTGAGAAATAGAAGTATAACTAGATGTTACATCCATTACCCATACCATAATGTAAATGGGAAAACGTCGCCATTAATTTAGTCATCAGTCTCCCCAAAATATCTAAATGTTAGAATTATATTTGGTTTTTAGTCTATAACCTAACAAATTCAGCACACCTCATTTCTATTTGGGAATATCTATCCTTTGACCAGCTTTCCAGGATA
Organism: Viscum album; assembly: GCA_963277665.1. Taxonomy (NCBI): domain Eukaryota; kingdom Viridiplantae; phylum Streptophyta; class Magnoliopsida; order Santalales; family Viscaceae; genus Viscum; species Viscum album. The sequence continues at coordinate 1,809,259,788 of OY728129.1, read as the reverse complement.
TACATTAAGGAAGTTGTAAGGGTTCATTGGGTAATATATTCTAGTTTATCTGATTGGGATTTGAGATTTACCTTAATGTTTTGGAGAAGTCTTCTAGAGTCTATTGATATATATTTATGTTTTGGTACTACGTATCATTTTCAGAAAGGTGTTCAGTCTGATTTTAACTTTAAAACCAAATAGGATATTTTGATATCATTTTATATAGATTACAAATGTGTTTGGGATCAACACCTTCCCCTAGTTGAGTTTTCATAGAAAAATGTATTTCATAAGAAATTACAGGTGGCTCCTTATGAATCCCTCTTCAGAAACAAGTGTAGACCTCTAACATGTTGGGATGATGATAAATAATGAAAGCTAATGGGACCTAATCTAGATGAATAATTATTAGATAACTTTATACCTATCAATATCACATCGAGGAAGCTTAGAGTCAATAGAAAGGTTATACTGATAATCATCAGTGAGAAATAAATTTTGAAGTTAGTGAGAAGGTGTCTATGGAAATTTATCCATTGAATGTAGTTATTATATTTGGTAGGAATGGAAATCAAATACCTAGGTATATTGGTCCCTTTGATATTCTTGATCATGTAGGGATGGTAGCTTATCACTTACACTAAACCTCCCTAAAGTCCAGGATGTGTTCCATGAATCCCTCATGAGGAAGTACATCTCTGATCCTACACTTGTACTAAAAAAATATGCAATATATCTGGATCATGATCCTTCATATTAAGAAAAACCAGAAAAATATTGGATCATAGAGATAAAGTGAAATGGAACATAACCACTCACTCAATTAATGTTCTCTAGAGGAATTATAAATTTGAATAAGATACTTAGGCAATATAGGATATAATAAAAAAATTATATCCTAATTTTATTTTATTTAATTAATATAATTTCAAGTTCTAAATTCATTTTAATATGGTTATAATGATACACCATGAAATTTTATAATATATTTATTGTCAAATAAATTTAATTTCTTCTATAGATTCTAATACACAAAAACTAGAGTCTAAGTGAACCATTACATAGTATGCTGTTATAACCTAGCCATTCGATTTAATGTTATGAAAACGACTTACTAAATTTTTAAAAACATAATTTATAGCATTATATATTTGAATTAATTTTTTTTAAATTAATTATAAATTAAAATAAACATCACTTGAAAATAAAGTAGATGTCTTTCTGAAATAATGTTTTTATGCATGCAATGTTTTTTTTATCTTAATAATATAAATAAAACACTGTTTTTTAGTGATATTAATTTAATTTAAAAATTATATATTCAATAATTTTTTTAAAATTACATCAATTTTTTTCTATTAATGGGAATAGAATAAATCTAGCATTATGCTTCAAAATATATTTTTCTAAGAAATTGTTTTTGTCATATTTTACACACATATTTTAAAATGAATTTCATCCACTTATAAAAAATGCATAATTAAATATGGATTCAATATGTATAACTAATAGGATAAAATTTGGAAAATAGCCCCCTTTCTATTTTTGGTGGACATGAATAGTAACCATAAGAAATATTTATCACCTCAATAAGGGTATAATGGGTGAAATAGGGTTAACACATTGGGATAAGGCTTTAAATTTTTTCTAAAAATTCAATTTATGATATTTCATGAGTTGGTATTTTTTATTTTTATCCAAGACTCAATTATGTGGCATGTTAGCTTCATATTTCTTTGAATATGACCTTTATATCAATTTAGGAAAATAATAAATAAAAATTATACTCTCTTAACATTAATATCTATAAAATTTTAACATAAGGGAAAGGGAGGATAATTTTGGTTTTAATTTTTTTCAAAATATATTTTTTTATCAATTTAATGTTTTTCCAATTTTTAGTGTTAAATTATTACCTTGAACGCTTATGCAATGAAGATAATGTATTTATTCCATTAATAGTAAAATATAATATATGATTTCAAAAGTACTAAAGGCAATAAAATTTATATAAATTATTATGTTCCATGTATCATTTAGGTAATTATGATATTTTAGGTATGTGTGAAATGAATATATTAAAATTCCATCATTCAGACAGTTTTATTAATTTCAAATTAAATTAATTTTACTAAAATTGACATTAATGATGTGATATAATTAATAATATTTTATTAAATTATTTAGAAGTCATAAAATTATTATAACAAACCAATATAATTTAAAATGATTTAAAATATGATATGAATTCTATTTAATAGTCATTTTTTCATTTATGGTTACATTCATAACCATTTATGATAGAAATAGTTTCTTCTATTGTTAAGGTAAAAATGATTAATGAAGGGGTTTATAAAAATCAAAAGGATTTAAATGAAAAAACCTATCTAATTTTAATTTGTTTATGTTATTCCAAAATAAGATTCTTTTTCACTGAATTAATTTCCAATTCAATTAATCTTTCTTAAGAATGAATTTATCATATTTTAATCTTTTAAGATATTTTATGGGTATCCTCTCCCTCCCTTATATAAGGATATCTACCCATTCTATTATATGTTCCACAATGATCATAATATATCAAAAAAACCCTTGAAAATTATTTTTTTCTCTCTTATCCAGGTTTAATAGGTTATGTTCTCCCTAAAATACCAACCTTAGGGGTCCTTTTGAGGATATCCAAAGGATTTCTTAAAAGAAAACATAATAATTTTAACTGATAACATTATTTTTTACTTCTTTATTCACTACATATAAATATGTGGGATTCATCAAAAATTATTTTCTTCAGTTTCCTAAAAATTATTAAATGTTATTATAATTATGAAACCCTCTTTACTCAACCATATTTTCATCAAATGTGAATTTAATGTTTTTCTTGTGCATATGTATGGATTAATGTCTCCACGTTGTGATACAATTCAATTATTGTCATCACATTTCATTGATGGTTATTATTATGGGTATAATATTTATAGAATATATTTAGGAAATAATTATATTTTTTACTATAATATCAAACCTAAATTCTTACGTTTTATACTGTTGAAAAATGATAACATTGTTGTCTGTATGTGTATACTACCAACTCTATGAAGTGATGTGATTTTATTCCCATTCACATTATTGGATGGAAATATGGAAATATTTAGTGAATATATATATATATTATATGATACAATAATGATTCTAAAAAGGTGAAATATTGTTACCTTCTATTTATTCCTTCCTTGGAAAAATTAAAATAGTATTCTTGCGAATGTATGACCAACCATCTCCATGAATGGTGTAATTCATTTTTCTATCATTAACATTTTTAGATGACTCTATATATATGATAAATATATATCATGTTTGTATAATGATTAAAATTTTAGATATTATGAAACCATTATCAACATATAACGACCAGAATAACTAAACCAAAATTATAATGAAGAATGAAAAAGTTAACACTGCGGAATAACATTTTTATTAAGAAATAATTATTAATTTTGTGTTAACATTGAAAAAGAAGATCATATATGATATTTTAAGTATTTTCGATACTTTTATATAGAATTATAATAATTTATTATTTATTATAATGGTTGTTATTATTCTTTCAAATCAAGTGGATGTCAATGTAATGGTTTTATGTTATAATCTCATTGATTATCTAGATTATTTTTGAGTAAGAATTCCCATGATGAAATTTAATGACATACCTATTAGGAAACCCATGAATTTTATTCTTCTAGGTTTATTTTATAATAATAAATTTTTTTCTATAGTTTCCCTATATTTATATACTCAGGACATCGAAAGAATGATTTTTAGGAAAATCTACATTATTTTCCTCTTCGGTTGGAAATCCTGTTTCATTGATGTCCATGTCATCAATAAAATTTATTCAATAATTTTTAATATTATTTATTTAATTTTTATATTTATTTTTACCTTAGGTTGATGTTATAAAAATGGTTAAAAATTAATCTTCTTTTCATTTTCCAAAATGAGGTACTTTTTGAATAATAGACTAAAATATGAATGTCATGTTTTATATTTAGTTATATGGTATAAAACAAATTTTATGCCATCATGGTCTCTTAATACATTGATGATTCAATTTATATTTTCCATGTTTCTTTTAAAATTTATTTATTTATTTAATATTTTGGAAATACTTATATTTTGAATTACTAATTTCAAAATGAAAAGTTTATTTTCCTCAGTAAATGTTTCATATGATCTCTTTAAATAATTCAAATCTATGATTAAATCCTTTTATATGACATAATATTTACTATGGATATGATCAAATGATACTATCCATTTTTATTCTCTAGATGGATAGTGATTATAAAAATAAGTTGTTTATGAAACAAGATTATTTTTTAAATGTTATGCTTTGGTGAAATAATGAAATGTTTATAAAACCTCTTTCTTTTCCATGATTTATGATATGATGAAATATTTATGGAACCAAATTTCATTTCATAGGTTATGATATGATATATTATTTATGATATTATAGAAAACATATTTGTAATTTCCCTTATGTGATAGGTTTCCTAAAAATTATATAGCCCTAAAATAAATTGAGTTATTATGGATATATCCATAGAGATACAAGACTACAATAGAAATTTAACCTAGTTCATTAAGGGAATATATCCACTAAGATATAATTGGGATTAAACATTTAATACTATAATGGTTTGGGGAGTGAACTTGATCTACTATGATTGTCTTGGTAATGAGCCTTGACAACTAACAAAATGAATTATATGCTTATCACTAGGCCAAAAATCGATGTATTATGCCAATGTTATTCTCTCATGGATCATTATATTTTATTACTTTATTATTATTTTCTTATAAACAATAATGATTTTTTCAAAGAATCGGGATTATGATATTTTATTTGTTGGGTATGGTTTTAAAATGTTATGCTCATTGCTTAAACCCTAATTCTCATTTGTTATTTATGTGATCATTGATCCCTAAATTTTTTATCCTTAATTAGAAATTACACACCAACATTATATTGATTCCTTTTCCTAGGATGTTAATAATTGTATATAATGTCATAATTCTAGAAAGGGTTCTAGTTATGAAGAACATAGTGAGAGATGATGTTGTTCACTTACGAATCATATATTTAAGTATCCTTGTTTCTAAATAAACTATACCTATTTGATTCTAGCATGGACCATTATATTATTTATGAAATATTAATCTAATAATATTTCATGTCCACGTATGAAAATTATATGTCACTATAGTTTCCCAAATTAAATCATCAGTTCCTCAAATACTTCCTTAATGGTGGAGTTAAGGTACTTAATTGTGATTCAACCCTCCAGGACTCATGTGAAGGAAACAACCTGGATGTGGGGTATTAAAAAAAGGATGATAATAAAATCTATGTTGATTAGGTGGTTCATGTAAATTCCTACAATTACATGACTAGCACCTCGATGGATCAATAGAAAGTTTTCAAATATAGATTCATTATTCTAATTCATTGGTGTGAGATAAAAATCAAAACCAAGGGTTATTTAATTTTTCTAAGGAAAAGGGAATAATAACATATTACCTCTATTTCCAATATTGGGTATGAATCATTGAATCCAGAAAGTACAGTTTCATTGCATACAATATGGTCCATTAATTCGTCACCAATCTGTTCCAAAATCATGTCTTCTTGAGGCAATGGTTAGAAAAAAGTGAACATGAAAATATTGTTTTGATGTCAAAGGTGGAACCCTCTTTCAAAAACCCCATGAGATTGGGTCAATAGTCTCTATCACTTGGGAATGTGTATGGTCAGAAATATGGGAATCCATAATGGAATATTACACCTCTAAAAAATTATTTGATGAGTCATTTCCTTCCAATTATAATTGTTTTTTATATTGATGAAGAGGATTTGGACAATGCTCCATAGTCCTTCTAAGAAGGTGCCTCCACATCAATTGTTGAATCAGCCCAAGTAAATATCAACAATGAGGAAGGCATGAGGCCAATTTTGATCATCATAGTAATGTTTCCAAATAATCAACATCAATACATGTCTATCCTAATGTAACACCATGACATGTTCCCCTGGAACTACATAGATATTCTAGGGCTTAACCCTTGGGTAGTTTTCTATCACCTTGGACTTCATAATAGCCACTATGGGTTCAAATAGGATCCATGAATAATTCATTCATCCCAAATTTTCTTGGTTGAGGCCAAGGATGATAATATCATAAATTATAACATAGTTAGTGGGGTCCAAATCCCAATGTGTCTGGAAAAAAATTTCCAATACAGGAAGAAGAAAAACTAGATAATACCAATAATGACTTTCAGGGTTTCAACTATTAATATCTATAATGTGATTTTATCATCCTAGTGATAGATCTATTGATCAATGCAATTTTTGATTTCCAGTAACTATCCTTTATGTAAGGTGTTAATGGTGTAACCAAAACTATATGTCCATCATAGATGATGAATACACTACCTTTATTATGAATACATTATCCTTTTAATATCTAGTGATTCTATTTTTCTGGAATAATTTTGGATCCAATTATGATAATTCAATGTGTTACTTATTTAATTACAACCTCATGACACTCATGGAGTTATATGTGGATGATTTGGTGGTTAAATCCCACATATTCTTGGTGCATCTTAAATTATAAAGAATTTTTTTAGCCTACTCTTCTCCCATCATAAAAAAATGAACTCCATGTAGTGTTAACTCAATATGATTCCATGTTATTCCTAGACACAGTTATTGTGTTTTAAGGAATCAATATTGACCTAGAAATGATTATGGTCATCACCCATATTGACCAATTGTGAAATATCTGGTTGTTATTGGGAATCTAGGGTCTCATGGACTATATAAGGTATTTTTTACAAACCTATCCATAAAATTTAATCCCATTTAAATGAACATGAATAAATGAATCACTTATAAGTGGGATGAAGAATGTGTTTCTATATTTAAGTATATCTAGAACTATATGTAATATTATCTAGTTCTCTTTTCACATTTACTAGGGAAAACTCTTATCCTTTATGTGATCATCGTGGAATAGGGCCTTCATACCCTCTTGTCTCTAAAATCATCATTATTAATGAAAATAAACTATTATATCTCAGTCATATGCTTCTTGACCATGATAATGAATGTTATCACATTGATAAGAGTTTTATATCCTTATTCTTCATGGTTCATAATCTATGTAACTACCTACAACATCAATACGTACAATTAGTATATAGTGTTTTACCATTTAATTACATACTTAACCTCTCCTTAATGGATAGATTATTGGAATGTTGTTTAGTGATTCTTTAGCATTTTGATAACAGGTTCATCCACCAAATGGTCATTGAGGGGACACATTTATAGTCCCTAGATTTATACTGAAACCTATGAGGATATACCTTGCATGTCTACATTCTAGATGATTTCATTCCCCTCATCAATCATGTTATTCTGCATTGTATTATGTACATTTTTGTTTCCAAAAATTTTCTGAAAAGTAAAATGATCAATAACTATAAAATCAATAAGGTTGTACCTAGGATTATCTTCACTAATCATGCACATTCAATTATTTCATACTCATTATTTATTCATCAGGATTCACCAATAATGAATTAATGTGATAGGCCATCATCTCAATCCTTGAGTTGGATCTTTATGTTAGGGTTCCCTAGTTTCTTGTGAAGTGAGACTTAGAACCAGTCATTGAACATATCAATGACACCAATATCATCATGAATCACGAGTTTTTTCCCTTGCATGAAGGAACTCATGAGATAATGGATCATTTACCTTTGAATCCAAAGGTGATTTACATCCAATGATCCTAGACCAATATATAATATTCCAAGGTATTATTTGATTTATCCCTCACCTAGCTCATCCAAGAGGACATGGGCATTAATGTGGTTCATTGGATAATAATTTCCCATGTTACTTATAATTAGAAGAATCGATAGGTGAATAGAAATACTTATGGTACTTCCTTAGGAGGACCACTGAATTCCCTAGTGGTTAAATAAAAACCTTAATGGATTACTCCCCTTTATCATGTACCAACATAAATGGACTACACATTTATACCAATCCAGGTTTAAGAAAATCCATTGGCATGCAGTGAATTTCACATTCTTGTATTACCCCAACAAATATTATATAATTTATTAGAATTTATTTTAAATAATCCTCCTTTATTTCATCTCGAGGGAGGATTTCCATCAGATTATACTAAAAGTCCATAGAAGGTCATGTGGGGCCTATCAAGCATGGATACAACACTACCACTATATCTAAATATTGGTGTACTTTTGATCATATTTTGTTCAATGACTGCATCAATTTCTCTGAGTAGTGTCATGCCTTACAGATCCATACTGAATTTGCACATTATCCATAATATCTCTTTCATTCCACCCATTACTAATTCCAATTTTCTTCAATGGTACTTTAGGGGTGGGTCATTCCCCATAAGATAAAACATGATATTACATTTTTATTCTGACTGACGACTTCATCTCAATGTGGAGGAAGCCATCCCCCTCATCGGAGCCAACACCAAAAAAAATTTGAAATTACACAACAATCATGGATTTGAGATTATTCACACTATTGGAATAGAAAATATTACTGACATTTGAGCTGATAATAAGAATAAGAAATTCACTTTGTGCAACATTAGGACCAATAATACCTCCCACTATCATGCATAGGTGAATGGAAAGATTGAATAATTAAACCAGAAAATATATAAAATTGTATAAATGATTTTGGGAGAGAGAAATATGTGACATTCAAAAAATATCTCCAATTAAAAATGGGTATATTGGTCAATGACATGAAATTACTTCCTTGTGACCCTTGACTCTTTGGTGTACACAATAAAGGCATTATTTCCCATAGAGGTTCAACTTTCATCACCTTTGATGGATTTTTATGATTAGAAACACCATATAATATCATTGAGAATATCATGTATTAATTTGATTTCCTTGAAAAGAACCAGGTTTTAGCACTTCAAAACCTTGAATCTCATCAGAACCATGAATTGTTAGTGTCAAACCAAAGGGTTTACCTCTACTTCATCCTTTAGGATGACATGGAGTTTTAGTAGAGGAAAATAATAATACTAGTAAAGAATCCAAAAATGATTGATCTAAAATGGGAGGCCCTTTTTCATTCATAATTTCTACTATAATAGTGTATACTCATTAAGAATTATATATGGGGAGAATGTCTCACATCTCACTAATTATAGGTTCATTAAAAATTACTTTGCATAAACCTCCATCTATCTTGGTCACTTTTTGTTAAACTATCATACAATATCCTTCTAACAAGATGTTAAATTGTATAAAATTTGACCCTTACCATATGAAGTAAAATTATATGTCCAACATATTTTCTTTGAAACATTAAACTGTGTGGTTTGTATCCCTATAACATGACATAAAGGTGCATGATTTCCTATCTCTTTGATGAGAGGACCTCCTCTTTTGATGTTGTTATCCGACCACACTTATATATATATAACACTATATGTATTTATTAACACTCCATGGGATATTTATGAACACTAAAATCTCACATCCTTTTCCCATATTATGAACAAGCCTATTTACTTACATTCCCCTTCAGAATATGTTTAACACCCACTCACTAGTACACTGATTCAATGTTCTCAAATTCATGACGGTGTAGACCCCAGTTGGTTAAACTCCCCCTTAACATCCCCCTAATATTATATTTACTACTTTTAACCTTCCTTGTTTTGAATCATAATCATCCTCTATGTATGAATGGTCTCCCCTATGATGATGACTCGTGGAAAAAATAGGACCGCCTACCATCCTAGGAACACATCATGGTGGAATTCATGCAATACGTGATTATTCATGTGTTTTGAACATGGTTAATGGTAAATAAATAATTTTATCACCTCATAAATAAATAGTGTGGTTTTGAATCTATGTTTCAAACATGGAAATTAGTCATTTCTCAAACATTTCTCACCCACTTGGTGGTTCTGATATCGAATATCATGATTTTATTTTGTTCTGCCTTACTTTATTCTAGTGAAGTTATAACACCCATAGTATTACCTCCTTTTGCATCCAATCATGTGGGATAATCAAGACAGTGTAAATATAAACATCTAGATCCAGATTATATTTTCTCATATTGTGTACTCTCATGTGAGGGATATTCCATAACACTCCATGATTCTTACACCAAGGATGTATCATGTGGGATTAGGATTTTTGGTAGGTTCCTCCGAGTAAGACTAATAAACAAAACTATTCATATGATTTTTATTCCAAGGGGAAAATAAATATTACATTAAACTATGTGAAACTCATTCTAGAGATGTTTCTTTCATACAAGTAATCCTTAGACATCCATTCATGTCAATGCTTTACTCTCTTTTATACCATATGTAATTTTTAGAACACATAACTGGATCCAAGATCCATGACCTTGAACTAGCTGAAATCCCTTTCTTTCCATAACCACATGATAATAAAATACATGATATAGTCTTAATCACATTATTGAAAAATGTGTAACCCCTCAGACCCTCACTCAGGATAATTCTTCCCCTTTCCAGTGTTGGACTCCCACCACACTACCCACCAAACCCATATTTGTCTTGATTCTCATTCCATGGGATGCATGAGGAAACCTTTACTTCTAATATCTATACTAACCATAAGATCCCCATCTCCTATACCTTGTTTTGGAAAATAATATTTTGTGCATGAGCCACAAATTCTCCTCACGCACTAAGGTGATATGAAATTTAGATTCAAGTGGTCCAAGCATTGTGACATTAAATAGTATTCATCCAATCCATACGGATATTTACATTTCATTGGAAATGAATTCTAATAAAATTTGGTTTATATTTCATTCTATGTCACATGGTATTCTTTATTATGGTTTTGTGTCACACGGACTTCCCCATCATGGTTTTGTGCCACATGGTCTTCCCCATCAAATTTATGGACTAATTGACATGACCCTAATCTACATTAGTCCAGAGGAATAAATTATGTTCAAGTTTAAAACCTTCATAGGTAATCCTTATAAAAATTCAATATTTCACATTACATGTCTCTAATAACATCTTGGAAAAATGTAATGCGAGAAATGGAGATGGTACAATATGGAAACCCATATATATTAAAAATCATATTGTTTTGACTTATTACATAATGAAACACATAATACAAATCAAAAAGGTTGAGATGAATATTTCACATTGTTAATTATATTAATAAAATAGTAACCTAAAATGGATTCAATAACATTGTTTAAAACTCCTTAATAATATCTTAAAACATAATTGATCTTATAAAACTATAAGACATATCTCGACAATGTACATAAGAAATGGGTGAGATATAAATCCTAGTAAAGGAAAAATAAAATATAAATTGATGAAAATAATTAATTTTAGTCATAAAGAATATTAGAGTGTTGTAAAATGGTTGAGAAACCAAAACATAATCATCAAAGAATATAACATGATAACATCAAGGAAAAGTAAGAATGTGGTAACAAAAAAAGTCATTATAAGAAAAAATAAAGGCTACCCAATATGAAATCCAAACATATTTTTCTTACGATAAACTCACATTCACTATATATGACATCTCATGTGATTAAAACATTAAATAATGCATTGGATGGCTGTATAATTTTGATCCCACCCAAAACCTCTATATTATATACATCAATATTTGTGCAATAAAAATCATACAACATAAAGAGAAATTTGATCAATTTTAATCCAAGGAATAATGGGTGTGAGTTATATGAATGTATGCACCAAAAAATAAGTGGTAGTTAAATCTAGTGTCATACCATCGAGTAGAAATGTGAATGGGTATCACGTATACAAATGTTTGGCATGAAAAAATCATAAGATAATTTTAGCATCATAATGGGTGCAGATAAAGGTTTATGGGAAGGTTTTACGGCATGGAAAAGTTTTCTCTCATTAATTTTTCATCATAAGAACATAAAATTCTATTCTAAAAACAAAATATAATGTAAAAAAAAACTAATAAGTATTAGTAAAAATAATGTTTCTAAATTAAAAATTAAGAGGAGGGGATCCCTTAACATTAAATATCACTTCTAATAGAATGAGAGGTTATTTATATGATCATGGAAACACATTTGGAGGGAGTTAAGGAGGTTGGGTGAGAGTAAATTCCTAATCAATGAGTTTTGAGTAAAGAGGATTGGTATTTTTTGTGGGTTTTTTTAGAAAAAGAGTGGATAATTAATTATTATTTTGTAAACAAATTTTTTGTAACCTATATTATAAAATATGAAAAAACAAACCATTTCATTGTTGTTTACCCTAGATCATACCAAAGGTAATTTGATTTAAATATTTCATAAGGAAAATAATATAACATATTAAAAAAATATTGTTGATGATGTGGATGTGATTAATATTTATAATTTATTTATTTTAGAACCATAAAATATAACATATGTTTTTGGGGATTGATTAAGGGTTTATAAAATTTATCAAAATAAATAAAAAAACATAATATTATATTGGTGAAATATATATTTGTTCTTGGATTCCTTTTATCTCATTTATTATATCACTTTAGGAGTAGTATGATCCCATAATACAAACTGTATATTTATAAGGTATTTTATTTCTACACCAAAATTTTTCTATCTCATAAAACTAAGAAAAATTCATCAATGACTAATTTTGTCATAATTATTTCCAAAATAATATTTATTTTATAATTTTTTTCTATATACGATAATTTTAAATTCTAAAAAAACCCCCTCTTTACTGGAGAAATAAATTCTGTACATTATTAATAACATTTCATCCATTAAAAAACTAGGATATTATTTCTTCTGGAAATGGGGATGACCTTGTTTGTTTAAGGTTCAAACTTTCCAATCGGTTTCTAACGAGTTTATTTGTAGAACTGTAAACACCCAATGATTCTATATCCATTTAAACCTACTTTTTAAAGGTAGGTGCTCATTAGTTGTGGACCGATGAGGCTTAATAATTTTCCTTGGTCGAGAGGATGGGAGGTCAGGCACATCACACCTTTTTTAGGGGAATTATTACCTACTCTAGGACTCTCTTATAGATTTAAGTTATGTTCACGAATCCTTATTAATTCACCAAGTGTGAAAATTATTTTTCCTTTAGATTTGGAAATTAATGATTGATATGTATGGGATTTAGAGAATCTTTTATATGTATATGAGGTTCTTCATCGATAGAAAATCATCTGTATGTATTGGAGATTCTTAGTCAATGGTATCCTTCAATATATTATATAAAAATCTCCTAGTAATTATGATGACCATACTGGTTTTAAAGCCACCCAGTGGGGCACTTGAAGTTTATTTTCATTCAGAAAGAAAGGGATTACTTCAGAGTTGGGATCGTACCCGCAGATGGGATACCTACGTATCCTTTTTAAAAAGGAATTAGAACCCACGTAGTTCGATAAAAATAATATAGTTTAACATCATATGGGATGAAAAATAATTAATGAAAGATGGGCTTGAACCTTATAAATTCTTCCTACGTACTCTACTTTTAAGGCAGAGATCAAAGTCTACGTAGTTCGGGCAAAGAAATATGGGGTTTATGCATAGTTAAATGGCCCAAAAATAGATTTCATGATTACTTTTACACTCTAATCCCACGTGAGTCATGCTCGGTGTGAGAAACAAGAAGTGTCAGTAAACTTGACAATAGTGCCATGAAAGATGAAGTTATAAGAAATGATGTGGAGATTACGTATGTATGACGACTCAATTAAATGAAGAACATGACTTAGGAAAGAAGCCCAAGAGTAGGGTCTATAAAGGTATTTGTACTTTATGGAGATTTGGAATTTTAACCTAGGACTTACTCCTCGAAAGGAAGCCCAAATTAAGAGGGACTTATGATTGGGTTTTATTCCCAATAAGGAATCCCAAATCAAAAAGAAATTGATATTGGGGTTTACTCCTGAGGAGGGTGCCCAAATGTTTAAGGAAATTATGACCGGGGCTTACTCCTGAGAAGGAGGCCCAGGTTAAGAAGACTTATAACTTGGGGCTTACTCCTGAGAAGGAGGCCCAAATCAAAAGATCCTATCATCTGAAAGTATGAGGTTATATATTAAACCTCTAAGTGTGGTGACATAAGGCTTGTAAGTCACGAGTTTTTTGGGAGAGGCTCTCACAGAATTCCTTTCAGATAAGGAAGCCAACAAAGAAACTATGCCATAAATGGATTTTAAGAGGGATTTGAAGGTTATGTCTTGAAGAGGAGAGGTGTATTTGAGGAAAGAAGGTGACTAGGAAGGCGGCACGCAAGTATTCTTCCGACACGCAAGTCCTGGTCGCGCAAGTAGACTTGCGCGACATGAGTCACCTTGGGCCACGACGAATCTATAGGGTAATACTTGGTCGACTTTGAACTCAAGCCCTTAGTATCATCCCTAGAGGCTTCCATAAGGTTGGCGTGCAAGTTCCCTTGAGAGGGCAAAGGCAGCGCGCAAGTGTTTCCATTTCCCTTAAGGGTTGAACACTTAGGCGCGCAAGTATTGATGGGTTCTAACACTTAGGCCTTATTCTTCCTCTTTATAACTTCCATTATAGGTAAAAAATTACCTTAGAAGTGTTTGAAAGATGTCAAACAAATACTTGGGTGACCAAAGCTTGAATCTGAGTTTTGGAAAATTCGTCCTCTAAATGGGGGGCCCACAGGGGCTATTTATAGGCCACTAGGAAGCTTGGGAGAAAAAAGGAATAGGGCGCACAAGTGACTTGCGTGACCCATATGTGGCATGCAAGTGACTTGCGCAGCACAGATGATACTTGCACGATGCCCTCCAAATGAGTTCTTGGTTCATCCCTTTGTCAAATTTTTATGTTTTTCAAAGGGTGACCCTCATTTTACTTAAGGTATTCTCCTTTTCCATTCGTTGGACTCTGTGATGGAAAGGAGCATCAAAAAAAGTCCCCCCTCAGAGTTGGATCTGAAAAAGTAAAAAGGATTTGACTCTGAGGAAAACGAGAAACAAGGGTTTGGCGGCACGCAAGTGTTGGCGCATAGGTTCTGGCGTGCAGGTTCTGGCGCGCAGGGTTACAGGATCACCTATATATATGGGTGTCACTTCATGCAAACCATCATTCCTTTAAAGCTTTTGATCTCTCATCATGCAAGTGTCTTCATTTCCTCGGTCGATCGCTCTTCTTTGTGTCGTGCTTCTCCAGTAAGTATTTTGACTTGTGCGATAATACTTGCGCGGCAAAACCTGCGCGGTAATACTTGCGCGACATGACTTGCACGCCTTAATTCCTTGGCCATTTTTTGTTTTCTTCAAAAGTATTTCATATAAACAGACTTACTTAAAAGTTAACTATTTGATCTTTGTGCAGATTAAATGGCTCCCAGAATAATTGGATCAGCTGATGAGTTGGCCAGAAAGAGAATAGATGACATGATGAACGTCATTGGCCATGATTATTATGATATCTCCGATAGCACTCTCATGTATTTGGCTAAGTACTTGAAGAAATATCATGCCAATTTCCCACAGAGCATCTACTTGCCTTTATATGGCCATGGTCATCTACAAGGAGTCAATGTTCTAGAAGTAAGGAATTATATTCCTCATTCCTAGTTTCAGACTTAAACCAATTTCTCTTCACCAAATGTCTCAGTTTCAGGATCATTTGTCAATGATGGAACAGTGGAGAAGGCATACATAATGCATCATAGCCCATGTCCTCTAGATCTGAAGCCTCACAAGCCTGAGCTGCAGCCTCATTTTTATCCCTCTATTTTCCAAAATTCTCATATGGATCAATCCAAGGGATAGAAAAAGAGTTGGCATTTCCGTCCTGGAGGAGGTGTGAAGCCGACTTGGATGTGAGCATATTGGGTGCGACAAACCTGTGTAGAGTTTGTCGAGGATCTAAAGGGAGAAACAATATATGAATTCGTCTGGGCTGGGTAGACATATGTCTACAGGAATGATAATTTTGTGTTGGAGCTAATCATCCGCTGGAGCCCGGAAACCAATTATTTCCATCTGACTCTTGGAGAAGTAGGCATCAGCTTGTGGGATGTCTACAAGATCTCAGGGGCTCCAATTTTGGGAGATATGTATGATGAATTCATCCCCTCCAAGGTAACCTGGAATGATTTGGAGAAGGCTCCAGCTTTGGCTCGAGAGTTATTGAAAATTTTCCACAAGCTCAAGAATTCAAAGTCCACCAAAACTCATTCTAGAAAGGATATTCGTACAGAGGAGTGGATGGATATGTTTCTCATCAAGAAGAAGGAGAAGGGTCCCACCTGTACTCGTCCTACCAGCTGCCCTAGAACAGAGAATAGGGGTGCTCTTGGCACATTCTGGCCAACTATGGAAGCAGGAGAGTTTGAAAAGTGGGGGTATGAAGTGGATCAAAGAATCCTAGAGAAGAACCGTTTGGTGGGATTTTTAGCCTTATGGCTCAGTTTTTATCTTCTACCAGTTAGGGATTCGAAGGGAGGCGTCAGGTCAGGGACCTTCGTTGTTGCAGCCAAGTTGGTTGAGAGAAAAATGGTTGGGTTGGCCACACCGATTTTGGCAAAGATTCGCAGGAGCTTACTCCATGTCTATATGGGTAAGTCTCCTTCGAGAATAGTGGGACCATTCCAAGTTTTGTGGGGATGGATCGCCACTCACTTCAGGACATACGCTGTACAGAGCGGAGTACAGGTTCCTGGAAGTTCTTTTAGGCCATCGGTGCAGGAATTTTCCGGAATTTCTCCGTTGTCCCTCAATTCATATGATCTGAAGTTGAGGCTGAGCATGTTCAAGGAATTTCATTTATTTCCTTATATAAACCCGCCAACCGGGCGTTTTCTTGATGATGGAACAACTAGCCTGGAATTGATGTCATATATTTTGGCTTGTAGAGATGGTGTATTGGCCACCATAATTGACAGAGATATTATATGCAAGGCCTATGCTCCATATAGATTTGCACACCAATTCAAGTGTATGCAGTAGATTGTTGTATCCCCTCTCATGCATGTTAGATCAGAGAAACATCCAATGGTTGCACAACAACTATGGTTGCTGACAGCTATGGAAAAAACGGGGGCAGTGTTTGATCTACCAGTTGCTAGAGCAGCGAGTCAATTGACTACATCGTATGCCGAGAACTGGGTAGCATCATACCCTGAAGGGGTACTGAATCATCTGGTCCCTCAGGTGGGGACAAAAAAGAGATCTGTCAGGAAAGAAACCCTTCATCTGGAAGGTGATTCTTCTTCACCCGGAGCTGATTCACCAGGTTCCTCACTCGGGGCTGATTCACCAGATTCCCAGGATGGGGATGATGAGGCACGACATGCATCAAAGCGGCCTCGTGCAAGATGTAATTCTCTTGCCAGAGTCAAGATACCTACTCCATCAACTCCTAGATAGTTATATAATTGAGGCAATTTAGTTGCCATTATTTTATAAAGAAACAAGTTTCATTTTCTTATCCTTTATCTATGATTACAGGAGCTGGGAAGAAGTTGAAGTCCCAGATTGTAGGACATTCTTCGCAGACATCTGGTACACATGATGAATATTTATGACCATAGGATATCCAGACACGGTGGAGTTTATATTGTGATGTTGAAACAACCTGGATAGACTTATGTGAAGGGATACATATCCCCATAGTGGGGAATCTCTGGGCTTCTGCTGATATCCACTTCAAGGATAACCTCGATGAAGTGCAGGATTGCATCAGAGAGCTATAAATACTCATATATGCCACTAATGATTCCATTACTATTACCAATAGGGTGAAGGAAATGATGAATCGTGGAACCACTGAGGGGATTGGTGCTTCAGTAGATGAGGAGTGGCATGATTACGTGGATCCTGAAGATGTAAATTTCTTTCCTTATTTGCTTTGAAACTTAATTTCAGTCAAATATTTGTTACTCAAGGAAATTACTTTCTTCATCCTGCAGCTTGTTAATAAAGGAACTACTGAGGTCCCTTCACCACAGTACAGACCCGGTGGCACTGCTCTTGGAGCCTCTGAATCTCCTCGCGATCCGGGAGAGGTATCTCCAGGCCGGCAAGCCATGGACAAGGAGTTAGAAAGGTCTTTTCACTCTCCAATACATGTATTTGGAGGTGACGATGTCAACACACCCAAAAAGTAAAAGAAGAAAAGGAATCAAAGGAAGAAGTCCATAGCTAGACGCTTCATCAGTAGTGGTAAGTCCTTCGGATAGTCATGAATCCTAGATCATGAAAAGATTGCTCATACTTATTAGTATTGCAGGGGCTTCTTTGATTTCCCCTTTGAGGGAGAGGACTGACCCTCCTCTGAGGATGATGGAGGGTGCTGGTGAACAGTCGCAAATTCATGTTGACCTAGCTGCTCCTAAAGAAACGATGAGAGAAGAAGAGCCAGCGTCTGTTCTCAGTACCACTCATGTTGCTGCTGCAAGGAGAGAAGAGCCTTCTTCTAGTAAATTAATAATACTTTATAGAACGTTGAATGAAAACATAAACTGATTTCCATCCTGTGATTCTTTAGGTTCAACACCTTCACCAGAACATTTGGAAACCACTGCAACTGACTCCACAATTTTCTCTGAGGAAGTTGTTCGGGGTCAGAGGTCGTAGGAGGAGGGTCACCAAGAAGACATGTCAAATGCTCCCACTGGTGAGACTAACCAAGAGTTTGAGATATCACTGGATGAAATGATGAATCTTAGCGCGTCTTTTGAAGAAATTTTAGATCATGTAAAATTACCATGTGATTTAGAAGATTTTGGATGTGAGTGTTATTCTCCGTCCTTTTAAAAAAAATTATTACATCTCTGACCATGATTGGTTGAAATGTGCAGTTCTGTCTGATAAAGGTGTTGATCTTCAGATGCATGAAGGGGGTAGAGACAACCTATCATTGCAGAGACACTAGCTCAAGTGGAGCTTAACCCAGCCGAGCTTCCTGAAATCTGTCCTGAAAATCCTATTGAAGCTAGGAAAGACAGGGAGGAGCCTTCTCATGCTACTGATCTATTGTTGGGTAAAAGATGATAATATTTGTGGTTGTATTTAATTTGAAAGACGGATAATCAATTTTTGTTATCCTTTGGAACTAACCAAATCTTTCAATTGACTATGCAGGGTTGTCAATTTCAGTGGCTAGATCTGCAGGTGAGGCCTCAGCCTCATCCCCAACGAGAGTAGAAATTGAAGTACCAAGGGTCAGGGGGGAAGGAGCAGAACAGGGAACTTCCTTAAGTGCATTAATCTCAGACTATATTCCCCCCTGTGATAGTGATGCAGAATCAGACCTAGAGGTGAAAAAGGCGCTCCAATTCTCACATCGCAAGGCATGTCAGGATATATGGAAGATCATATCTGAAGTTCCTCTTGAAGAGCTATCTTCAAAGATCCCGCGACAGTCATCCTTGTTCATTATGCTGGGACTTGGTGGTTTTGGATATCAAGAGATCTATACTGCGGTGAAACAAGTCATCTTAAGGAGGGAGTAGGAGAAAAAAGTGTCGTCAAGATCTGACCAGAGCGAGGTTGTTGACCAATATCGGTGAATTAGAGGTTTCGGTGTCCCAAGATGAGGTTGATCATGCTGCAAAGCTGAAGGAGATGAAGCATAAGATCAAGGAGAAAGTTGTCCAGCGGATGCATCTTCAGCAACAGTTAGATACCGTTACTGTGAAACTTGACCAGCTTAACAATTCATTGGAAGGAGTCTAAATGAATGGTATTAAAGCAATCACAGATGCCAAGAAGGCACTCCATCAAGCTGAAAAGAGTGAAGCTGGTCGAGTGAATGAACTTCAAGTGGCTGCTGATGAAGCTCGGGATGCCGTAAATCAAATGAAAAGTTATGCTGAAATCCTCTTGTAATTATTGAAAAAGAGAAGATACTCCAATCTGTGGATGTTCTTCTAATCTTGTACATCAATGAAAAATACATTTCATCTTCAATCATTTGTACCTGCATTCTCTTTCTAATTACTTATATATTATTTTTTTACCTAAGCCAATGGTCCTAATAAGCATAGTTTTATTTTGTCTAGGATTATACAAACAATCCCACAAACTTTGCATCTTTTGCTGCTCAATATTCCCTAAATCATACAATATGTACATTTAGTGAGCTGGGACTCGACTTTTGTTTAGAGTTCCTTTTACAAGTTCCCAATTTAATGAGTACCCTGTCTTTTGTTGGTAGTTTAAAGTCATGCATGTCAAACATAAAAAGGCTAATGTTTAAGGTCAAATAGCTTTGACCGAATGGATTAAAATTGACTCAATTCCTTGATAATTTGTTTGAAAACATATTACCACATTCAAGTATGGGGGAAACATGTAAACTATGACTTAAAAAAATTTGAATCTGAGGGATGATATGAAAAAAGGGCTAAAAGGAATTAGAGGAAGTATTTCCTAAGAGTGAAGTTACCACTATTTGACAAACCCATTAGGGGGTTGAATTATGCAGGGCCACTTAAGGGCATTGGCTGTATAGTAAAATAATAGCATCTTTTGGCTGACAGGTCTGTTATGTAGACTACTTATGCAATGCCAACTAGGGGAATGTGTTGCATAGTCAGGCAAAAGAACTCTCAGAAATTTTACTTTTCTATTGCTAAAAGCCAGTGGAAGTTTATGGAGATTCAAATTTTCCAAAGCATAGAGTCTACTGTATGGAGAGAGGTACTTGAATATGGAGAGGATATTCCCAATCAAGATTGTCAAAGAATTGGATGAATTTCACTCCTGAGAATTTCTTACCCAAACGTAGGGAAGGGGAATATAAACCATAGACTTGAATACTTTCAGATCATGAAAAAGAGTATGGGACAAATATGTTAAGGATGGTTGTTTTTGCGGATCCCTACATATCTTCATTAAGACCAATAAGGACAAAATAGGTTCCCCCCCCCCCAAGAATGAAGTTACCACTATTTGAAAAACCCGTTAGGGATTTTGAAATATGTAGGGACACTTAAGGGCATTGGATACATAGTCAAATAATAGCATCTTTTGGCTGATAGGTCCTTTATGTAGACTATTTATGCAAGGCCATTTAAGGGCACGTGTTGTATGGTCAGGAAAAAGAATTCTTGGGTATCAAACATTTTGTGACCAGAAGTCAAGAAAAGGGTTATGGAGATCTTGAAGTATTTAAGGTTAGGAGTATGACACATAAAAATGGGTATTGTCCAATGCATGAAGGAGATACATAGACCAATGCTGACCATAATCATGTTGTGGCTGGGTCCTAAATTGAGATATTGGACTTCACTACATATCTCATTAGGATGAGAATCAATCCATACGTAGTTCTTGAAATACAGTTTAACGTCATGTGAGACGAGAGCGTAGGAGATCTTAGTTTAGGGTCATAGAATTCGGACCATAATGAGGGAGACACATTGTGTGTTTTTTATAAACCTGATGTGAATAAAGACCAGGGTTTTCATACCACATTCATGTGCTCGCAGGGGGACTTTTCAGCCAAGCTACTGAAAGTGGAGTTTGGGGTTAGGCCCAAAGACTTGGGGCTGGGTTCGAGGGATGCTCGAACATTCCTAAGTATCCCATAAGGATGGGAATCAAGCCATACGTAGTTCTTGAAAAACCCTCTATACATATTTGGTTCGTACATGTGAAGGGTGAAAGGGGACTTTAGTGCAATGACGGTTGGATCCAAGATTAGATGTTCGAGCATTACCATGTACGCACGTAGTCCTGGGAAAATAACATGATTGGAGATCAATGTCAATAATTATTCCTTCTCTGGTGAGGGCGTCAGAGACTGTTGTATTTTATTTTCATATAGGACAAAAGTGTGAATAGTTTAAGGTCATATGCATGGACCGGTGCTGCATAGTTTAGTGTCATGTATCTAGGACGTATTACTATGCAGTTTAATGTCTTGCAGTGAGGAAAATGGGGGACTGTATAGTTTAATGTCATATAGCAAGGAAGATGATGAACCAATGTGAATATATTGGTTTCAGAGGGGGGCTTCACGGGTCAGCATCGTATGAGATGGAGGTGAACCGATGTGAATATATTCGTTTTGGGCTTGAACCTCGGGAGGTTGCCTACGTACCCAGCCTACAAGGCAAGGATCAAAGTCCACGTAGTTTTATTGATAATGAATTGGTGATCGAGTTGTAATTGAGGACAACCCGAAGATGGTGTTTGGACTTACATGTGGTTAGTAGCCCAAAGAGGGTGTTATGGTTGAAGCTTACTCTAAGCTCACGTGAGTCATGCTCGGTGTGAGAAACAAGAGGTAACAACAACCCTAACGATGCACAGTTTAACGTCATGTGGGACAAAAGGGTGTTGTACAGTTTAGCATCATGTAGCTAGGAAGTATTGTAGTTAACTACTAGAATTCAAGGTATTTGCGACGGGTTATTTGCGATGGGATCCCATCGCAAATAAGCTTTAGCGACGGGGCCCCATCGCAAATAGCATGTTGCAGAAAACATCGTCGCAAAAAATATTATTTGCGATGGGCCCGTCGCAAATAATATTTTTTGCGACGGGAAACTTCACCATCGCAAATAAGTCTCTGATTATATACTTATTTATATATAAGTTCTTTTGCGATGGTCTTGTTGCAAATACGCTTTTGTGACGGGCCCGTAATCCCGTCGCAAATGCTTTTTGAAAATATTTATTCAGATTATTTACGACGGGCCCATAATCCCCTCACAAATACCTTTTTTAAGAAAAATTTATTTAGACTATTTGCGATGGGATCCCGTCACAACAGATCCCATCGCAAATAATAAATAAATTTTAAAAAGAAATTAATAAAATTATGATTACTGAAAAATTAATTTTAATATTATTAAAATAATAAAAAAATAAAAAATATTAAAATTCTCAATATTCTCAAAAAAATATAAAAAAACATAAAATATTATTATTATTATTATTATTATTATTTTTATTAGTAAAATAAACAAATATTAAAAAATATAATACTAAAAAAATATATTTAATAAAATTAAGATTAATGAATCAATAATATTAATATTATTAAAATAATAAAAAAATAAAAAATATTAAAATTCACAATATTCACAAAAACAAATCATAAAATATTAAAAATTAAATTATGTAATAATCGCACCGATATAAAAGATAGAAACTGTAAATAGTTCATATTACAACAAATTTAAATTCAAATGTTTTTGACATAAAAAAAATCATTGGGGGTCGTCCTCTGGAGGAGGTGGAGGAGCTGAAGGAGCTGGTGGAGGAAACTTCATCCCTAAACTACGAGTCAGACGGCGCATGTACTCAATCTGCTCATGATTTTGCTGCTGCCATCGACGCATCTCCTCCTCTTACTACTGCTACTGCTGACGCATCTCTTCTTGCTGCTTATGAAAACTCTCTATAAGGTCATTCTGAGCTCGAAACTGCTCCTGATACTGTGATCCAGAAGATGATGCCTCTCCACGAGCTTCTCTCAAGCTGGACGCCGACATCGCAGCTGTACCATAATAAGTACCAGGAGTCACATGAAATCTGATACCAACTACTCGAACCTTCTCAAATCCATACTGAGTCGCATGCATCCATGCCACCTCGTCGAAATGGTGGGCACTGGTCTGATCAGTCGTCTCGTCCTGACCCTCAGCCTGTGTCTGAGAAGTCGCAACCTCATATGACTCCTTCAATTCCAATTTGAAATTAAAATTGTGAAAATATTATATGCAGTTAATTGTCAAACTGAAAAAAATAATATTAACCACAATCTGAGGCTGACGATCACCTCTAATATCTCCGGTGGCTGGATCAATATACATCCTCCGATAAACATCGTACTCTATAATATCGGGATGCTCGACTGACTATATGAATATAAAATAAACTGTTTATATTTGAATTTATATAAAATATTTAAAAAATACTTATCAGATGCTCTCTATGCGTACTGAATGTATGGATACCAGCTCGATGTGTCACCTCCTGTCTCCCCTGGTTCTGCCGACCCAATGAAGCCCTCCTCTAAAATCCACCACCCAACCAGTGTGCACATAATCCATCCCAAACCTGAGATGAAATGTACTCTGGTCGTTGGGCTCTACACGACTCATCAAATATTGTCGCTCCTTCTTTCTTAATGGCCGTCTTTCTCAAATTGTGCAAAAACTGACGCAAACGCTTATGCATAGCCACCTCCCATGTTGCATGGATAGCGTCATGCATTCTATCCTCGATGGGATACCATAAACCCTAAAAATAATTTATAATATCAAGTTATTAATAAAATAAATTTCAAAATAAATATTATTTATTTACGTACCATCCAATTATTGTACATGTCGAGCTTCACATTAACGGGAATCTGTTCCCATGTGGTCCATGGCTGAGAAAAATAATTGCGCAAGATAGCGCTCCTCTTTCCAATAGCTACATGCGCAAAACTGTGAAAAAAGAATAAATAATCAAACAATTAGTATATATATAAATAAATTAATGAAATCTAACTAAAATATACAGGTTACCATACCTCTGTGTGCGTGGATCGAAGCCAAGACATGGACGTCGCTCAGGGATAGGGTCAGGAATCATCAGTCGTGCAAGACCGCGCCCCCTTCGCGTACCTCCTGAACCACCAGTAGGCTGAGGGTCAGATGATCCCACATCCCCATCATCCAAAGGTAGCTCAGCCTCCTCTAACTCACGCAATAGATCAGAGTCCATCTGAAATGAAAAATGATTGTTGTTAGCAGATAGTTGAAAATAACTATTATATATATATATATATATTAGTTATGATCATAACCAGCATTTAACTATGTCAATGTTCACCTTCATCATCATCTTCATATCTGAAGACGTCAATGTCTTCTTATTCCTCCTCGGCATCATCAATATCCATATGAGTTTCACTTTCATCATCCCTTGTCATTTAAATTTCATTTGTAACATCATTAACATATTCATCACCATGGACCCTTAATTGTGGGGTGTCCTCATCGATATTCACGTTTCTTTGTGAAAAAAGATGGATTTTGAGTAGTCTCTTGAAAATTTTAAATTTTTTCCACTTCAGCGGAACCACATTCAGTTTGAGTAAATTGATTTTCCTGAGATTTTATTTTTATTATGCTCCACCAATCACCCAGATCTCTTGAAGTAGCGCAGTACTTTGCATAATAAACTTGATGTGCCTATTGATACAGTAAAAATGGTTCATTTACTACAAGAAGACTTTTATATTTAATATCGACGATTCCATGAGTCGGATGAACATGCAAGCCTATATCAGTATCCAACCACCAACATTTAAACATCATTATGTAATTTTGTCTAAGATAACAGAGCTCAATAATTTCATTCAGAATGTCATAAAAGTCAACTTCAGTTTCTCTATGATGCGATCCTCTCAAACAAACTCCATTGTTCATTGTTTTTTTTTTGATTCCCCATATGCACGTGTATGAAATCGAAAACCATTCACCACATATGAATTATAATATTTAACCATTTTGGATGGTGGGTTACTCAATATACACAGTCGCTTATCAATTTTATCAGCATGTTGAGACACCTGAAAATTTGTAAAACAATTATCAATATAATAAATAGTAAACTGAATTGATATTAAACCACCAATAATTTATGTTACCAGCTTTTGAAACCATTGAGAAAAAAGATTTTTTTTGTGTTCTTCAAGAGAAGCTGCTGTAATTTGGGGAACTTGTTTCTTGATATGACTATAATATAAGCTACAAAATAAAAAAAGGTTTACATACTGCAAAAGAAATTATAGAATAAGTGATAAAAGCACTCACAGTACAAATGCTGTCATTTCTTCATAGTTGAGCAGAACATATGTATGAGCTCTGTGATGTTCATCGTCTGAAAGCCATCGTTATTGAACTCCACTGAAGCCAAGATTTGGCTGATTAAAAACTGATAAATGATTTTCCATTTCATCATTAACATTTACCTCATTCCATCCCATGTGGTTTTGTTTTGAGGGATATTCAGATTCAAAATATTGAGAGTAGAAAAAAGAAATTTCCTCTTGAAAATAAGCTTCATCAATTGATCCTTCAACTGATGCTTTGTTACCTACTTTTTTCTTCAATTTCTGCATGCATCTCTCAAATGGGTATATCCATCGAAACTGTATTGGACCTCCACATTTAGATTCATGTGGAAAATTTAATATCATATGTTCCATTGAGTCAAATAAGGCAGGTGGAAAGATTTTTTTCAGTTTACATATAATTACAGCAACATCTTCTTCCAGTTTTCTTAGTGCATCTTAGTTAGTTGTCACTGCACAAATGTCTCGAAAAAAATATGATATGTCTGTTATCTAATCACAAATCATAGAATTCAACAAACCTCTGAATCCAATCGGCATAAGTCTTTCCATTATAACATGACAATCATGACTTTTTAATCTGGTAATATGATCATTCTTAACACATCTGCCCAAATTGGAAGCATAGCCATCTGGAAGTCTCAAATCTGCAATCCACTGACAAAATAATAAACGAATCTCTTTGGACAGTGTATAAGCTTCTTTTGGCTCCATTAACCTCTGTGATCTGACATTTTAAAATATTTCAAGTTCTGGTCACCTGCAAATTTGGGAAAGATCTAATCGTGCTTTTACAGTATCTTTAGTCTTACCTGGTGTATCCAAAACTGTATAAAACAAATTATCAAAATAGTTCTTCTCAATGTGCATGACATCCAACATGTGGCGGACCAACAAATCAGACCAACATGGGAGATCCCAAAAAATGCTTTGTTTTATCCAATTATGCTCTTTCCCAAAGCCATGAATTTTCTGTTGGTTTACTGTTGGACCAAATGTGAAGGGAGGTAATGAAAATACAACTGATTTTAACTCTGTACCTGAGATCATTTTTTAAGTTTCATCCCTTTCAATTGTGCCTTTTATGAAATGAGATTTGTTCCTTCGAAAAGGATGATCGGTTGGAAGAAATATGCAATGACAGTCAAAATAGAAATATTTTTTTCCATTTATGAGCATAAAATATTTGTTGTCTTTCATACAGTAAGGAAATGATTTCGGACCATGTGTAATCCAGTCAGATAACATGCCATATGCCAGAAAGTCACTAATCGTCTACATCAATGCAGCTTTTAATGTGAAATTTTGTTTCGCAGCAACATCATATGTACTAACACCATTACTCCACAATGCATTTAACTCATCAATCAATGGTTTCAAATAAACATCAATATTCTTTTTCAGATGTCCTGGGATTAATAAGGTCAAAAAGATATAGGTCTCCTTCATCAACATCCATGGAGGTAGATTGTACAGAGTTATAAATATAGTCCAACATGAATACTGACTACGCTAAGAACCAAACGGACAAAAACCATCAGTAGAAAGACCCAATCGCACGTTTCAAACTTCTAAAGCAAAACACGGATGCAAATGATCAAAATGTTTCCATGAATCACCATCAGATGGATGATTCAAGCTTTTACCTATTGAAATATTGGTTTTGTTCCATGACATCATTGATGTTGTGTTATGAGACATAAATAAACGTTGCAGCCTGGGTGTAAGGGGGAAATATCTCAACTATTTTATAGGAATCGATCCAAACTTCCCTGGTTTATCTTCTTTATACCTCGATTTTCCACATGTTGGACAACTATCCAATGACTCATTTTCACCATAATATAAGATGAAATCATTTTCACATGCATGAATCTTCCGATAACTAAGGCCTAGATTACGAACCAACCTCTTACTCTCATAGTAATTTGTAGACAACACATTTCCTTCAGGTAACAGTGTTTTACCCAAAGAAAATATATGATCAAAATAGTTTTTTTGAAATTGCATTATCTGATTTAATAGCCATAAATTTTTCAACCGCTTCTAATTTTCTTATATTGCAACCAGGATATAATTCATCCTCAGCAGACCTCAACAAATCATAAAATTCAGATGGTGTCAACTCAGGAGTAAAATCAATATCATCGTGAGTTTCAGTTTGTTGAATAGATTGACCTGCAACATCATGTACTAAATTTTGGAACTGTGATGGATCCAAAATCAAGTTATTAGTATCTTCTCTGGAACTTTTTTCACCATGTTGATACCAAAAAAACATAATCTAGTTGAAAACCAAACCACAAGAGATGTCCCCCAACCTTGTCAAATGTGTCAAATGTTCTCAGAACACATTTTTTACAAGGACACTTAATTGTGCCTTCTGAAACATATACTGGTTTTGATGATGAAAATGCTAAGAAAGCTTCAACGCCGTCAATATATACAGGATTTAAACCAGAACCATTTGGATTTCTGTGATGATTTATCCAAGCGCGATCATCTAATAATGACTCATATCGACTTCCTTATTCCATATTTTTCTACAAAATATAAAATCATCACTGTTTTTGAATAATTTGAAATTATAAAAATACTATCTGAAAAAATAAGATAAATAATTACTACTACTTCTTAATAATTACCATTAATTAATGGCGACACAATTTCCAGTGGATTGACGGTTACTCTTTTGTCCGACGCCTAATTTACTTGCATCTTTCTCACACTAAAATCACAATGAAGAATCTGGTCGGAGGTATGCATATTCATTCTCATATGCATGAGAATGAATATACGTATCTCTGAACAGATTCTTCATTGTGATTTTAGTGTGAGAAAGATGCAAGTAAATGACCTGTTGGATAAAAGAGCCCCCTTTTTGTCGATGAATTGTTTTCTTCCAACTGTCACCACCTGAAAACATTATAAAAAATATGATCCCACAAATGCATATCCAATCTCGTGTATATGAGATTGAATATGCCTATATAGCAGCACATTTTTCATATTGTTTTGAGTCGGTGAGAGTTGAAAGGAGAAAATTCATCGAGCAAAAGGAGTGTCGTCAATCCACTGGAAATTGTGCCAGGTTCTTGGAATTTATTAAAATTTATTAAAATTTCTTTCTAACTATTCCTAACTAATTATTACTATTTATTGATAATTATTACTAATTTAGAAATACTTATCAATACTTATCAAAATGAAAACTACTTGAATAATGAAAGGAAATTTGGTAATCATCGTTGTGGAGATAATTACAAATTTTCCCTTCATTATCCAAGTAGTTTTCATTTACTAATTATAATTATATCTAATAATTACTAATAAAAAATTATATTATCAATATTTATGAAAAAATAATATTAATAATATAAAAATATTAAAAAAACTTATAAAATATTAAAATTATCAACATTCACAACAGGATTTGATCTATTATTAACATGTTCAAATCTCAAAGGGTTGCCAATTATCAGTTCATGCGCAATAAAAAGTTTCTGTCAGACATTTCCAATGTAAACTCTATAATTGTCCTTGCATGGTTGATCACCTCGCAAGTAGTGTTGCAATAGGATGACCAAAGTAATGTCGTTCTCGTCTCTAAGAATCATCTCTCTCCCTTTACATAGATCATTCTTCCTTAAAAATTTGAGGAGACATCAGTATCTTTCCCTTAAATTTTTAAGGAATAATGGTCTATGTAAAGGGTCATGTGAGATAATTCTTATAGATGAGAAGGGCATGCCTTGGGTTGTCATATTGCAACTCTACTTGCAAGGTGATCAACCAAGCAAGGACAATTATAGAGTTTATATTGGACATAGCTGACACAAACTTTTTATTGTGCATGACCTGATAATTGGCGACCCTTTGAGATTTGAACATGTTAAGAATGGAGCAAAGCCTGTTGCGAATATTGATAATTTTAATATTTTATAAATTTTTTATTATTTTAATAATATTAATATTGTTTTTTCATAAATATTGATAATATAATTTTTTTATTAGTAATAATTAGATATAATTATAATTACTATTTATTACTATTTATTACTAATTATTACTAATTATTACAATTTATTACTAATTATTACAATTTTTTTGTATTTATTACTAATTATTCCTAATTATTGATAATTATTCCTAATTATTTCTAATTATTTCTAATTATTCCTAATTATTAGTATTTATTAGTAATTATTACTAATTATTAGTAATTATTAGTAATTATTACTAATTATAGCTAATTATTCCTAATTATTTCTAATTATTCCTAATTATTTCTAATTATTCATAATTATTCCTAATTATTAGTATTTATTAGTAATTATTACTAATTATTAGTATTTATTAGTAATTATTACTAATTATAGCTAATTATTACTAATTATTGCAAATTATTCCTAATTATTGCTAATTATTCCAAATTATTTCTAATTATTACTAATTATTGCTAAATATTACTAATTATTGCTAAATATTACTAATTATTAGTATTTATTCCTAATTATTAGTAAATATTCCTAATTATTACTAATTATTCATATTTATTACTAATTATTCCTAATTATTACTAATTATTCCTAATTATTACTAATTATTCATATTTATTAATATTTATTGCAATTTATTACTAATTATTGCTATTTATTACTAATTATTGCTAATTATTGCTAATTATTGCTAATTATTTCTAATTATTGATAATTATTGGTATTTATTTCTAATTATTGCTAATTATTGCTAATTATTGCTAATTATTGCTAATTATTGCTAATTATTGCTAATTATTTCTAATTATTGCTAACTATTGCTAATTATTGCTAATTATTGCTAATTATTGCTAATTATTGCTAATTATTACTAATTATTACTAATTATTGTTAATTATTACTATTTATTTCTAACTATTGCTAATCATTTCTAATTATTGCTAATTATTCCTAATTTTTGCTATTTATTTCTAATTATTAGTATTTATTGCTAATTATTAGTATTTATTAGTAGTTATTACTAATTATTAGTATTTATTACTAATTATTACAATTTATTACTAATTATTACAATTTATTACTAATTATTACAATTTACTACTAATTATTACAATTTATTACTGATTATTACAATTTATTTCTAATTATTATTAATTATTGATAATTATTGCTAATTATTACTAATTATTGCTAATTATTACTAATTATTGCTAATTATTCTTAATTATTGCTAATTATTCCTAATTATTGCTAATTATTACTAATTATTTGTAAATATTACTAATTATAAGTATTTATTCCTAATTATTACTAATTATTCCTAATTATTACTAATTATTACTAATTATTCCTATTTATTAATATTTATTTCTATTTATTACTAATTATTGCTATTTATTGCTATTTATTGCTATTTATTTCTATTTATTTCTATTTATTGCTAATTATTTATAATTATTTCTAATTATTGCTAATTATTTGTATTTATTAATATTAATTAGTTTTTATTAGTATTTATTACTAATTATTACAATTTATTACCAATTATTACAATTTATTACTAAATATTACAATTTATTACTAATTATTATTAATTATTCCTAATTATTATTAATTATTCCTAATTATTACTAATTATTCCTATTTATTCCTATTTATTTTTAATTATTCCTATTTTTTACTATTTATTGCTAATTATTGCTAATTATTCCTAATTATTGCTAATTATTGTTAATTATTCCTAATTATTGCTAATTATTGCTAATTATTCCTAATTATTGCTAATTATTCCTAATTATTGCTAATTATTGCTAATTATTGCTATTTATTTCTAATTGTTGCTAATTATTTCTAATTATTGCTAATTATTCCAAATTATTAGTGTTTATTGCTAATTATTAGTATTTATTAGTAATTATTAGTAATTATTAGTATTTATTACTAATTATTACAATTTATTACTAATTATTACAATTTATTACTAATTATTATTAATTATTGCTATTTATTGCTATTTATTACTAATTATTGCTAATTATTACTAATTATTGCTAATTATTCCAAATTATTGCTAATTATTCCTAATTATTTCTAATTATTAATATTTATTCCTAATTATTCCTAATTATTCCTAATTATTACTAATTATTCCTAATTATTACTAATTATTCCTATTTATTACTATATATTGATATTTATTACCAATTATTATTAATTACTACAAATTAATTATATACATTACTAATTATCGTTAATAATTAATAATTACTACTAATTATTAAAAATTAAAACTAAAAATTTCAATTTATTAGTACAAAAAAATACTAATGACAAAACAATTTAAATTTAATTTAATTGCAACTAATCAACAATAAAATAAATTAACATAAAAAATGAAATAAATAATAAATTAAAAAAACATAAATTCCTTTAAGACTGATTTTCTATTGATATAGACGACTTCACAACTTCTTCGTCAACAAAAAAATAAACTTAGAAAAATTCTCTCTCTAAAATCTGAGTTTAGAGAAAAACAAGATCTAAAATTTGAGAGGAATGAGGGGGAAAATGGATGGGGGTATATATAGGTTAGATTATTTGCGACGGGATTATTTGTGACGGGATACCCGTCGCAAATAGTTTCTTTTACGACGGGACCCGTCGCAAATACCTACGCCCGCATTAATTATTGTCAGCGGTTAAAAAGTTATTTGTGACGGGACCCGTCGCAAATAGTCCCTGCCGACACACCTTTTGCGACGGGACGACATCTCATCACAAAAGGCTATAAACCGCCGTCGGTTATTTACGACGGGCCCCGTCGCAAATACTTAACTATTTGCGACGGTGGGATCCCACCGTCGCAAATAACCTTCGCGCGGTTTGGCGCGCTATCCACGCCAAACTATTTGCGACGGGAGATGAAATCCCGTCGCAAATAACCTCTTGGACGGACCTTTTGCGACGGGATTTATTCTCGTTGCAAAAGGCCCGTCGCAAAAAGCCCTTTTTCCCGTAGTGGTTTAACGTCTTGCAGGACATGTGCACAGTTTAACGTCATGTAGGACGTATAAGGGACTGTTTCACAGTTTAAATGTCATGTGTCACGGACATGGGGTGCTTGGCAGTTTAACGTCTTGCAGCTCGGACGAACAGTTTAACGTCATGTTGGACGACAAAGGGGACACAATTTAACGTCATGTTGGACGATAGAGGGGCTATGCAGTTTAATGTCATGCAGCAAGGACAAAAGGGACCATGCAGTTTAATGTCTTGCAGTGAGGACTATTTGTGTATTTGTGTTACACAAAATACTTCTTCAAGCATTGGTTGAAGTTGTAATGAGTTCTTCATCCATTGAGATTAAAGAATAAGCTCTATTGGAGTAGACCTTATGTATTGAATAAGGTCCTTCCCACTTTGGTTCAAGCTTTGGAGATTTTTTTCCTGGTATCATTGGAGTTCTGAGGACCAATACCAATTCTCCTTATATGAATGAACGAAGACGAACTTTTTTATTAAAAGCTCGTGTTATTCGATTCTGATAGACTTCCAAGTGGTGCAGGGTGCATAATCTTTTTTCATCTAATCGTTCCAATTCATCAAATTGCTTCTGAGATTGTTCATTTGTGGATAACTGATCACAAATGGCTACTCTGAGCGAAGGTAATTGAACCTCAATGGGAAAGACTGCTTATGTTCCATATACCAATGAATATGGAGTTGACTGCGTAGCAGTGCGGGTGGTGGTCCGATAAGCCCATAAAGCATGAAAAATTTTATCAGGACATGATTTCTTATCTTTATCCACCATCTTTTATAGTATGTTTGAAAGATTCTTATTGAAGGCTTCTATTTGGCTATTGGCCGCTCCATGATACCAAGATAAATGGTTTGATTTGATGTTGTATTCTTGATACAACTTTCTCACCTCGGATGAACAAAAGTTGGTGCCATTGTCCGTCAATATGGTATGAGGGACACCAAATCTCGTAATGATGTTAGACTTGACGAAGCTAACAATGCCTTTAGAACTAACTTCTTTGAGAGGTATTGTCTCTGCCCATTTGGAAAAGAAGTCAGTAGCAGTAAGAATATACCTAAACTGCTTGGATGTAGCCGGAGGATAAGGTCCTACTACATCCATTCCCCATGTGGCAAATGGACATGAGTGTTTAGCTGTATGAAGAAACTTTGGGGGTTGATGAATGAAGTTGGCGCATACTTGGCAAGAATGACACTTCTTAGTGAAATCAACACAATCTTGCATCATTGAAGGCCAGAAGTATCCAAGCCTTCAGATTTGACCAGAAAGTCTATGTCCAGACTAGTGGGCACCAGAAACTCCTGCATGTACTTCATTCATGACAGCCATTGTCTCTTCACCATCAATACATCTAAAGAGAATTCCATCAAAACCTCTCTTGTATAGAATTTTTTGGTGATCTGGGCTATTATAAAGAGTAAAATTGACCACAAGTCACCGGACTTGTTCTTTCCCAACTCTATCAGGTGGGAGTGTTCCATTTTGAAGGTATTCCCTGATAGGTGTCATCCATCCTGTAGTATGACCATATGGTTCAGAAATGGGACTAATTTCATTGATTTCCTCTGTTCTGATTTAAACAAAAGGTGAAACTACACGACGGTGGGCAATACTGATGATTGTTTCGTCCCGGTTTGGATCTGCCAGGGCTATGGCTACATTAGCCAGTGCACCAGCTTGAGCATTTTGTGATCGCGGGACATAAGAAAATGTCAGTTCTGAGGGAAATTCCGCCATTAACTCTCTGACGTAATCACACCAAGGGGTTAACTCTTCTTTTCTGATGGCATAATCCCCATTGATTTTTTTTGATTACCAAATCTGAATCACCTTTTACCCTCAAGTGATTCACCTGTGCCTGAAGCGCCAATTCCAAGCCTACGATGAGAGCTTGATATTCTGCTTCATTTTTTGTACCACCTTCTGATAATAAAAAGGAATAAGGCAATACTGCCTTTTCTGGGGAAATAAGAACTATTCCTAATCCAACTTTTTTGAGTTTAAGATTTTTCATTCTCTTCCCTGTTGGACTTCTGGAGGCACCATCAAAGTACAATTACCATGTTTGAGGATTATCTTGAATAGAGAAGACCTCTTCATCATGAAGTTTAGTATTAAATGATGTATCTTCCACGGATGGATGGTCAGCAAGGAAATCAGCTAGAGCTTGGCCCTTTATTGCCTTTTGAGACACATACTGGATATCAAAATACTGCAAAATAACTTCCCACCTTGTCAGACATCCTGTAAGCATTGGACGACTAAGGATAAATTTGAGCGGGTTATTGTGAGATACCAATTGGACCTCATGATGTTGCAGGTAGTGTCTCAGTTTCTGAACTGCAAAGATTAATGTTAGGTAGCACTTTTTAATATTTGAATATCGAGTTTCTACCTCAATCATAGTCTGACTAAGATAATAAAGGTTGTTTTCATTCCCATCATCATTCTTTTGGGCAAGGAAGTCACTCAATGATCGCTCTAAAGCTGTCACATAGAGAATAAGTGGTCTTCCTTCAACGGGTGGCATTAATACCGGTGGACTCAAGAGATATCTCTTGAGAATATCGAATGCCTCTTGGCAATATTTGGTCCATTGGTAGGTGACTCCCTTCTTCATTAACTTGGTGAAGGGTAAACACTTTCCTGCCAAATTAGCAATGAAACGCCGAATATAGGCCAAGTGTCCTTGAAGTCCTCTTAATTCTTTAAAATTTTGAGGAGGTGACATACCAAGGATTTTTTTTCTCAAGATCCACTTTGATACCACGATGTCGTACAACAAAGCTGAGAAATTTTCCTGAGGTTACCCCGAAAGCACATTTCAAGGGGTTCATCTTCAAATTGTGTTGTCGAAGTTTGTTGAATATGATTTCCAGATCAGCCAAGTGATTAGAACGTTGTCTGGATTTAACCACCAAATCATCCACATAAAATTCAACAAATTTCCCTAAAAAGGGTTTAAAGATATGGTGTATGGAATGTTGATACATTGCACCTACATTTTTCTGGCCAAAGGGAATTACCCGATAGCAAAACACACCTTGAGGAGCTCTGAAAGCTCTAGACTCCTCATCCTCTAGGCCCATTTGTATTTGATTATACCCAGAATATCCATCCATGAAGGAATGTGCTTTATAGCTAGTTGTTGCATCAATTAAGAGTTATGTGATCGGAACTGGAAAATCATCCTTGGGACAATGCCGATTAAGATCTCTGAAGTAAATGCAAACTCTAATTTGTCCATTCTTCTTTTTCACAGGGACAATATTAGCCAGCCATTTGGGATACTGAACTTCTCTAATGAAGTTATCTTTGATAAGCTTATCAACTTCAGCTTTAATTTTGGAGGCATAAGTTGGGTGTGTTCTTCTTGCGGCTTTCTTGAATCCTTGATGTTCTTCTGGCAAACACAAATGATGAGTGGCAACATCATGATCAAGACCTGGAATTTCTGTATAATTCCAAGAAAATACATCTTGATTTTTCTTTAAAAAATAAGTATACATTTCCTTCTCTTCAAGATTCATGGTCTCACTAATTAAAGTGAAGCGTGGATCTTATTTTGTACCCAGATTTATTTCTCTGAGTTCATCCATAGTGGTAGAGATACCCTCTTCAAATGCTGGAGGAGCATCTTTGAGATATTCCTCTTCTTCTTCAATATGTTTCACTTCCTCTATTTCTACTTGCATAGTAGATGACGAAGCAGAACTTCTATGGTCAGGGGAGAAGTTAAAACTTGAACATCTTGAAGAATATGCTTCCATTTCTGACCCTATTGATGATGAAGGGTCTTTCTAAGGTGATAGAGAGGAGATGATGGATTGAGAATCGACATCATTATTTTTCTCTATCATTGCTATAACTTCTTCTGGCATGGTTGATGAAGTATAGAATTTCTGGATTTTAGTGGATGAAATGAAGATATCTCCATTTAAGCTTTCATCACTGCTTGGAAAATCAACAATTTCTCCCACGTTGTCTGGCTCGATTGTCGTAACTGACATTATGGAAGTTTCTATAAGAGTGTTTGGATTTAGGTCTATCCTATCAATTTGACTGATAGGTAACACATAATCTATACTCACATGTATGAATGGGTTTATTGGAATCTTTTCCAAACAACTTGGAGCATTAATTTTGGTGACCTTCTTTGCCGTGGATTTTTCCTTTCCCTCCATGTGATAAAATTCTGCCTCAATGTATTGAGATTCACATGTTTTGAATGGGGATTTTTCACCATACAATGTCCCAATTTGACCATTGAAACAATATTTGAGACATGGATGGTATGACGAAGGTACGGTCGCATGTTGATGTAACCAAGGTCTTCCAAGAAAAATGTTGAAAGCTGTGTCCGGATGAACAACCATGAAATCTGAATTAGATACAAGGTCTCCAAACTGAATTCTGAGTATAATTTCACCCAGAGGTTCTTGTTCATTTTTATCATATCCATGAAACATCAAAGTAGAAGAAGATAGATCAGATTCGGTGAGGCCCAATCGACTAAGTGTACGAATAGGAATAAGATTGAATCCAGATCCATTATCAATGAAAGCTCTTCTGATGTCTATATCATTGAATTTTCCATATAGATACAAAGGTATGATATGTCCATGTACAACATCATCTTCATCTTCATCTGTAAAAGATATCACTGCATGGCATTCTGCAGGATCATTCTCTATATGGTAGACTTTATCCACAGCAATTTCAGTTTCTAATTCTTGAGGACTTGACAAAGCCTCAATAAGCGCCTCCCGAAGATCTTTTGATAGATTCAAGGCATCCAGAATTGATAACTTGGCTGGTACTTGGGCCAAATTTTTTAGAACATTATACTTTTGATCCAAAGGTATGCATTTCCCATCATGAAAATGTGGTTTTTCATGTGCCTTGGAAGTTGATGCTTTGGCAGTAGATGTATCCCGTGTTAGGGAAGGAATTGGAAATACTCCTGGATTCGGTATATTAGACTAACTAGGTCTATCTATTTGCTAAGAGAAAAAAGGTGTAACCTCTAACCGGTCTTCCAAAATAACTGTGTCAGGACTGGATCTTCCATGTGTAGAAGAAATTTCTTGTTCCTGTTGAGCCCGCTGAAGGGATTTGCCACGAGTTTCTACCGCATATATAGTTCTGGAAGGGGTATGATTGAAACAATGGATTCTAGAATATCCACGTATTCCCCTGTATCCTAGACCTTTATCTCTTCCTCTAACTCCTCTATTAGATATAGGGAATTTTGACTCATCATGATTGAAACTATTATTGGCATATGGATCCCTTAAATGAATCATGTTAACAGAACCAAAGATCAATTCTTCATATGATAAAGACTCTACCTGATGAACCAGTTCAAGATATATCGTTTGGTGGGGTGATGCCCATGCTTTTGAAGCAGATGGCATAAAATCTTCCAGAGTCAAAGACAATTTAGGCTTTGACATGAACTCGTCTTCTTCTGACTGCTCTTCTTTCTTCAAATTATGCTCTTCTGTGAAGATTTTCCTTCTGATGAAGGGGGTTTTGTTGTGGCATTCATAGAAGAAGACACAATTGGTTGATTCAATTGTGTTCGTAAAATGGCATGAGTTCAGTTGATAATTTTCCTGACCATCCAATCGTCATATTTCTGCACATTTTTACTTTTGACTTCATGCCACTCGCCTTCTTCCTATGGATCAGTAGCAGTAACACATGCTACCTGGGCTGAAGAACCTTTCAATTTTACCTGTCCAGAGTCCAACATCTTTTGCAGGAAGTCTTTGAAGACAAAACACTCCTGAATGGGATGCCCCAACATCTGATGAAATGGGAAATAGTTGGGGAGGTCTTCATCTCCTTCCTTGTTTGGACTTTTGGGCCTTGGAAACTGAACCAGGTTGTTTTCCAGAGCTGAGATGAAGTAACCTGGAACTTGTTAATTCCGGAAAGAATAAAATTTGTTCTTAAAATATTCAAATTGTTTCCACCTTTGATCTTTTTGATCATCCTGACAAGGCGGCTGTTGTTGTTGACGTTCAGGAGGTGGTGCCCTTTGATATGATAAAGGTCTTGAAGTGGAAGCAGGTATAGGTGCTTGTTTAAGTGTAATTGTAGCAGTCTCTACTTTCCCTATTCTCCTTCCTGGAACTAATGGAATTACACGAGTTTTAGCCTTAGTATTCATAAGAGATTCTTCTATCTGCTGAGTGATTGAAGTAAGGTCTCAAAACCCTCCTGTGTATTTCACAGGGATCAACGGTGTGTGTAATTCATCATGCAAATTTGCCACACATATTGGAAACAATTCTTCTTTAGGGAGTGCTAATCTTAAGGAATATGTTAATCCCTTCCAGCAAGCAATGAAATCTGAAACTCTTTCATTTTCCCTTTTCTTACAATTGGTAAGATAAAAAACTGTCGTCTTTGGAAACGTTGAGCTTAATTGAAGAAGGAACCTTTGACGGAGATCTTCCCACCCAGTAATTGACCGGGATTGCAAACTTGTATACCAGACAAAAGCAGGTCCTTGTAATGACTATACAAAACACCTAATCTTAACTTCTTATTGTTGTTGAGGAGTTCCCATCATAGGATCACAATGAGAAACAAAATGTGTTAAGTGTTGTTTTGGATCTCCCGAACCATTAAAAATTGCGAATGTGGTACTCGCAAAATTTGATAGGGGGGGAATTGCATCCACCCATTCAGGGTAAGCTCTCTTTTCTGGTTGAATTTTTGCATGCTTTCCTTCCATAGCTTCCAAATGATCTTTTAATGACTCAATGGTAGTCATTAATTTTTTATAAACATCTGGTTGAGCTTAGACCTGAGCAAGTGCAATAACTGGAGTTTGGACGGGTGTAGCGACCGGGACTGCTACTGATGGTAGTATTGTCGATTGTTGTTGCGTATGACCCATAGGATTAGACCTGTGAGGGTGTACTTTTAAAGGGGGATATTCTTGATCAATCCCAGTAGCTAAAACAAATTACCATGATTGATTAACTCCAGCATGCTTAGGAGGAAGACTACCTTGAAGTAGTTCTGCATTTAACCTCCTTAATTTCTTCATTTCTTCTTCTTGTCGTGCGAACCTTTCCTCTTATGAGAGTTATTGGCCTTCTCCAGAGGTAAGGTGGGGTGTAACCTGACTTTTACCCTTTTCCTTGGCATGTGCCTTTCTGGAGTATGGAAGGGCATTACCCAAAGAAATGTTTTGTCCCTGGGCAACCCTCTGTCTTCCGGTATGCACACCTCCTTCATTCATTTCTATGTGTACAACTTCTTGAATAGGAACTTCTTCATCTGATCCCACTGAGCAAGCCTCATGTTTTTGGGGATTAGTGATAATGGCATTGATGAAATTTATCGATGCATAACTCATTTCATCCCTTCTGTCAGTGCTTCTACGATAATGTCTTCTTCCATGTCCTTTATGAGACATTTCCTTTTGTTTGGTTGATCCCTCATGAACTTCTTGATGAGCCGTAATTTGGAGGGAATATCCTGATAATTCGGCTCTGTGTTCCTTTTATGTCTTCTTCCCTAATCGATAGAAGACTCACTTCCATTGAGGGAGATATTGAGAATTTGAAAAATTCCCCAGTCTGGTGGATTGGGGTTGTTCCTGTTTTTCCTGCTTAACTCTTCATATCCTATCTGTTGATTTCAAGGGTTGGATTAAAAGAGTCCCCAGACTGGCAAGCTGAGGTGGCTCTTGATCTTCTACATCTGAAATTTTCTTAAAATCCCTCCTAATTTTGCAGATTTTAGTCCGGAAATTGGTCAGATGCATCAACCTAGATCCACTCAAATCACCTAGCTTAGATGATCGTTGGATTATTTCGAACACCTTTGTCACTTGATGATGTATATTCTCTAAATGAGAAGCATGTTCGATATTCTCATTTGCTTGATGCAAGATGAATTCGACAACTTTTTCTTTATATACCTGACTTTGGGAAGAACTAGTTGAGTCATGTTCTTGAGAAAGCCTTTGATTACGCACAAAACCAGTTAGATGTGGCCAGCCATGGGAAATAACATTACATGAGACCACTTTTGGCAGGCTTTGTTGACTGGAGAGCATAGTGAAATGCAATACTCCATGAACACCCCATCCCCTGATATAAATACCAGATGGGGCATTGGTAATTAACTGGCGCAACCTTTTCAATGCGCCAAGGCATGAACGCTGAAGGGCTCTCTGCTTCTTTTCAACCTTTGGATGTTGGGAAACTGAGAGAGGTTCCAAGTCAATTTGGCGTTTCAACCCTTCTATTATCTTGACATGATTTTGATATTCATCATAAGATAATATTTTCTCTTTTAAGTGAAAAATAGTTTTCCATATGTTGAGACGAATATTGTGAATACAATATTCTGTAATCGTTTCTGGAATATCATACTGAGAGTCATCCAAAGGCCAAAACATGACTGGTATTTCACCTTTCGCCAGTTGTTTTCTCATATTCAGCACTTCCTCTTTGTCATTTGATGAAGATTCTTCTACCTGATTGGACCAAAGATGGTGCTTCTTTGTTGCTTCATCAGATTCAACAATATTGGTAGATAATTCATTTTTCAAATTAGAAGATGAATGACCCAGGGGTGGTTCGGAGAATAACCTACACCTCGGGCTATCTTCTGATTGAGAAATCATTTCGCCTACTAGCGGTAAAGCATCATACATGACTGGCTTCGCATTTTCAAGTGCCTCAAGATAAGAGGGTTTTTTCGTTACTGCATTTTCCATTGAATAATTTTCCAGGCAATGCGAATTACTACTGTGGAGAGGAATTTTGCAACTAAATTCATCATCATGGGGAGGACCACCATGGTGGGTTACAGAAAAAGATGAAACCTCTTGCTCCTTAGTCTTCTGGCCACGTAGAGGGTTATTGTGGCTCTCATCTGAAGATGATACTTCGAGATTGACCGAATTTTCATGAAGAAAACTTTCATGAGGAACTGTCTGATGAAGACCTTCAGAATTATTGTTATTACTTCTGGAATCTAGAAATGAGAGAGTAGAATCTTGAGTTGCAAAAGGCAATTGTCTGAGTGCTTCAATAATTCTAGCATTGAGAAAGGCTTTATTACAGATTGGCTCTTGATCTTTCAACTGTGCTGGATGGGTCTTTTTCTTGGACACCTTCTTACTCACTTTGGAAACCACTTGTTGAAAAAAGTGGTTATAATGGGAAGGTGTATGTGTATTCTCAGGAAAAATGGTTAGGTTAGGATGATTATCTCCATTTAAATCATGTGTATGTGCCTGACTTGATTGTCTTTATGACATGGGGGAGTATGCCCCATGACCCTCCTGGACTGAAACATAGGTGTGTGTCTTCTCCGGAGTGACTTATTGATGAGTCGCTCCACTAATAGGGATAGATTTATGTTTCTTTCCCTATGATGTCACTAAAGTTGTTATAATATTCTGACAGGTATCCAGAATATGGGTAGGGATTTTCTTCTGCTCTTTCACCATTGTCAGAATATGCTTGGTGACTTTAACTACAAGAATGGGAATATGCGTCCATTCTATGTCTGGAGCAGGTGTATGTTCCTACTCCTGTCCTCCTTTTCCTATTAACGGATATTGACAGTACTTATTCATAGGGGCAGAGAGTTGAGTCTGCTCCAGATTTGTCGTCGTAGCTTTCCGACTGACTTCTCCAGGTGCTACCAAATGAGACTGTTGGCAAGCTTGATGAACATTGACAGGTGTATGTGCCTGCTGTGTATTATCTGTCAAGTATGGTTGACGGGTTT
Organism: Viscum album; assembly: GCA_963277665.1. Taxonomy (NCBI): domain Eukaryota; kingdom Viridiplantae; phylum Streptophyta; class Magnoliopsida; order Santalales; family Viscaceae; genus Viscum; species Viscum album. Next base: position 1,809,217,046 of record OY728129.1, on the reverse strand, counting down.
CCTTCAGTACTGGTAGACGAGACTACTGACAGAATTGGTGATTGTAAACAGTTGTATGTTCCTGCTTACCAGTTGCCACCATAATAGATTGGAGAACTTATGTGGTTGCAGTCAGACGAGCCTGCTGACTAGCTGATAAATTATAAACAAGTGTATGTGACTGCCTATAGTACTCCGCCAGAATTGCCTGGCTGGATTTGTGTATTACTGCCAGAAGATTCTGCTGAGCAGTGAAATCAGGATGGACGGGTGTATATGCCCGCTCGTTGTTTGCCAACAAGTTAGATTGATGGACTTCTATGGAGGGGGCAGAGGTAAGAACTTGCTCCCTGTTGACCTAATTTTGTCTCTGGCAGTTTTTATTGCATGATCGGGTCTGAGGAACCTGAGCTAAACACCTAGAGGTGATACCCTCATCATGTTGAGGGTGCATTACCACACAAGTCTGGTGGCGATTGTTGGTGCGAGTCCTCAGGAAGGATTCCTGTCTTCTTAAACTGAGGCCTTGAGTGACCTATTCATTCACCTCCATGTAATATGGGAGGGACTTCTTGTTGCATTCTGGGGATAACGACCCGTAACGGTTGGAGACATTGGTTGGCACCACCTGCTTCTTGACCACTGGTCGTCGCTGTTCGTACAACCAAGGTGAGTTGTTAACTTGTAAGGCTTGTCAAGCAGCCTCCAGAGTCATGATGGTGTCGTGTTGATGGTATTCCCTCACCAATGCATTCGAGACCCAGCATTACAGACGTTGAGTAGGTGATGTCGTCTTCAGAGCGGATGAGGATCCAGCAGGAGTAGCAGTCGAGGCATTCACAGGTGTGAATTTTAAAGAAACCATTTCGTATTGCAAATAGATCTTGAAAAAGAGTGACTGTTTGATATAGTAGACATAATCAAGATAAGTTTGGCCAGACTACATCTTTTGAATGAGCACATATGTTATTGATTGCTTTTTTTGACCTCATATTGAGTTTAATAGGGGACTAACAAATAAGTAAAACATCATTTAACTTGGTTAAGGATTCACGCCGGGTTCACCATTTTTTGTTTCTTCTGGAAATGGGGATGACCTTGTTTGTTTAAGGTTTAAACTTTCTAATTGGTTTATAACGGGTTTATTGGTAGAACCGGAAATACCAAATGATTCTATATCCATTTGGACCTACTTTCCAAAGGTAGGTTCTCATTAGTTGTGGACTGATGAGGCTTAAGAATTTTTATTGGTCGATAGGATGGGAGGTCAGGCTCATCACACCTTTTTTAGGGGAATTATTACCTACTATGGGACTCTCTTATAGATTTAAGTTATGTTCATGAATCCTTAATAATTCACCAAGTATGAAAATGATTTTTCCTTTAGATTTGGAAATCAATGATTGATATGTATGGGATTTATAGAATCTTTTATATGTATTTGAGGTTCTTCATCGATAGAGAATCATCCGTATGTATTGGAGATTCTTAGTCAATGGTATCCTTCAATATATTATATAAAAATCTCCTGGTCATTATAATTACCATACTAGTTTTAAATCCACTCAGCGGGGCACTTGAAGTTTATTGTCATTCAGAAAGATAGGGATTATTTCAGAGTTGGGATCGTACCCACAGATGGGCTACCTACGTATCCTTGTTAAAAAGGAATCAAAACCCGCGTAGTTCAATAAAAATTATATATTTTATCATCATATGGTATGGAAAATAATTAATGAAATATGGTCTTGAACCTTATAAAGGCTTCCTATATACTCTACTTTTAAGGTAGAGATCAAAGTCCACGTAGTTCGGGTAAAGAAATATGGGGTTTATGCATAGTTAAATGGCCCAAAAAGAGATGTCATGATTAATTTTACACTCTAAGCCCACGTGAGTCGTGCTCGGTGTGAGAAACAAGAAGTATCAGTAAACTTGACCATGGTGCCACGAAATATGCAGTTATGAGAAATGATGTGGGAATTATGTATGTATGACGACACAAGTAAATGAAGACCAAGACTTAGGAAAGAAGACCAAGATCAAGGTCTATAAAGGTATTTGTACTTTATGGAGATTTGGAATTTTAACCCGGGAATTACTCTTGGAAAGGAAGCCCAAATTAAGATGGACTTATGATTGGGTTTTATTCCTGAGAAGGAATCCCAAATCAAAAAGAAATTAAGATTGGGGTTTACTCCTAAGGAGGGTTCCCAAATGTTTAAGGAAATCATGACTGGGTCTTACTCCTAAGAAGGAGGCCCTGGTTAAGGAGACTTGTAACTTGGGGCTTACTTATGAGAAGGAGGCCCAAATCAAAAGATCCTCTCATCTCAAAGGATGAGGTTATATAGGAAACCCCTAACCTTGGTGACATAAGGCTTGTAAGTCACGAGGTTTTTGGGAGAGGCTCTCACAGAATTCCTTTCAAATAAGGAATCCAACAAAGTAACCATGCCATAAATGGCTTTTAAGAGGGCTTTGAAGGTTATGTCTTGAAGAGGAGAGGTGGATTTGAGGAAAGGAGGTGACTAGGAAGGAGGCACACAAGTATTGTTGCGGCGTGCAAGTCCTGGTCGCATAGGTAGACTTGCGCGACATGAGTCACCTTGGGTGACGACGAATCTATAGGGTAATACTTGGGAGACTTTGAACTCAAGCCCTTAGTATCATCCCGAGAGGCTTCTAGAAGGTTGGCACGCAAGTTCCCTTGAGAGGGAAAGGCGGCGTGCAAGTGTTTCCATTTCTCTTAAGGGATGAGCACTTAGGCGCACAAGTATTTATGAGTTCTAACACTTAGGTCTTATTCTTCCTCTTTAGAGCTTCCATTCTAGGTAAAGAATTACCTTAGAAGTGTTCGGAAGATGTCAGACAAAGACTTGGGTGACCAAAGCTTGAATCTGAGTTTTGGAAAATTCGTCCTCTAAATGGGGTCCAACATGGGCTATTTATAGGCCACTGGGCACCTTGGGTGAAAAAAGGAATAGGGTGCGCAAGTGACTGGCGCGACCCATATGGGGCGTGCAAGTGACTTGCACGACGTGCAGGATACGTGCACGATGCCCTCCAAATGAGTTCCTGGTTCATCCCTTTGTCAATTTTTTATGTTATTCAAATAGTGACCCTCATTGTACTTAAGGTATTCCCCTTTTCCATTCGTTGGACTCTGTGATGGAAAGGAGTGTCAAAAGATGTACTAAATTAAATTATATTATAATTTATATTGAAATAATAATTATCAAATAATCATATTTTATTAAAATATTGTTTATTTTGAATATTAATGAATTTATGAAAACAGTGACTCAATTTAAAATATATATTTCCAAAATTAAAAAATTTATTTCATAGTTTTAAAATATAATGTTTATTAAAATAATTATATAATCATTGATAAATTAATAATAAAAAGGGTGGAATATAATAATTATTTTTTAAAAGGAAAATATAAAAATACTTATTTCTAGACTCTAGATATGTAATACCTTATTACAATAGTGTACTCCATAAGGGTATGGTGTGTGATGGTTGTCCTTTCTTGGGGTGGTTCGAAAAACATTTTTTGGTCTATGATCTTGATACTCTTGAAATTTTCCTAAAAATAGTTTTTATTGAGCTTTTTTTATTTAATCTTTGATTGGGCTTGGTCAAAGTAAATTCCTAGTGATTACATATCCCTCAAAATCTCTAATTAATGGGATTTATAGAGTACAATCTTACAAGTTGAGGCCATCTCTACATATATTTGTGTCAGTTATACTTTATTATGACCCTTGATATATACTAATCTGAACAATAACTGTACAATATCTCTATTATAATTGATTATGATTCTTAATGTGATTTTAATTCCAAATAGATATATATTCAAAAATAATTGAAGTAATGTTGTGATTTCTATAACTCTATGGAGTAATAAGGCATTTATTAATTTAGAATGAAATTTAATTTGTGAATTTTCAAATTTAAAAATTCCCCCCACTTAAAAAAAGTCACCCCCAAGTTTAATTCTATACAAAAGAATAGAAACACATTGACTAGATGAGTTATGTTTTTTATATGTGTTTCTCTATGATCTAGTATTATCAAAAACTACTCCTCATAGGAAAAAATTATTCTCCAAGTTCAAACCCTATTGATTAATTATAATTGAGGGGTCTGGTATGTACTTCCTCAAAAGTGATACATAGAACACATCACACACTAGGAATAGGATTGGTGGGTATTCTAGTTGATAGGCCACAACTACGATGATATCAAGGATCTCAAAGGAGACAATGTATCTATGAATATGCTTCCCCTTATTCCCAAACCACATTTCCTTTTAAATTGTGATATATGAAATAACACTTTGTCTCTAATTTCAAATAGCAGGTCTCATCAATGTTTTTCTGAATAGAATTCCTATTTAGTTTGGGAAGATTTCATATGAGATGGAATTGTTTGAATATTATCTATCATATATTTTATATTATTTGGTTCCATAAGCTTCTACACTCTAGCTTCACCCCTCAATGAAAAACTACAACACCTCTTCCCATACAAAACTTCATAATGATCTATTTGAATGCTAAAACTTATATTATTGTAATTTTGAAAATACATTAGTGGAATGTAATAAACCCACTATTATTGGAAATACATTAATTCAATATAAACATATCCCCTAGAGTTTTAATGGTTCTATTAGAACAACCATTCATATGAGGGTGATAAACTATTATAAATTGTTTCTATATATCCAATTATTTTTGAAATATTCTCTAGAAAATTGAGGTAAACATCTGGTCTTAGTCAGATACAACGGTGAGTGTCACTTTATATAGTCATACCAATTCCCTTATGAATATCATGGTGAGTTGGAAAAGGGATAATTCTTCCTTGATATAATAAAATTATCTGAATTTCTAAGGGTATCAACTACCAACCAAATGGAATTATTTTATATTAACTTGGGGAGTAAATCGATGAAATCCATGGTTATGTTTTCCCAATTTCATATCGGTATTGGAAATGGTTGAATAATTACATTTTACCACTATTGTTCATCCTAAATTTGTTCCATACTAATCATTATGATATAAATTATTCAATATCCCTATTCATGTTTTTAGACCAAGAGTTTTTATCTAGATCTCTATACATATTTTGGAATCATTGATGAATAGGGAATGATGAGCTACACGCATCATCCAAAAGTTAGCACTTTGATTTTTTTTTCTGATGGGACACATTTCCAGGTTACAAACCTTATAAATCTATCTATATAAATGTTGAAATTTGGGATATGAACTACCTTTTTTGTAGTATCTCATTGTCTTTTTTGGACTCCTTAGTCCTCTAAATAATCAATTGATGAACATTTCTTTGAGTAAGGTAGGATGAAGTTACATTTATGATTCCCATTCACATCCATTTAATTTATAAGAATATTGCATCCCTTTAGATTCTCATCATGTATAGGTTTATGTAATCCATTCTACTCCTATAATCTGCTACTTTTTCACCTTTCTAGAATTGCAATGGATGGTACCTTCATAGTCTTTGATCAACTCCAACCATCTTTGACGGTGCATATTGACCTGTTTTATTGTGAATATATACATGAGTCTTTTATTATCCATATATGTTTCCCACTTTTACCCATAGAGATAATGTATCCAAATCGTTAATGTGAAGATCATTGTAGCCAATTCCATATCATTTTTCAGAGGATCGGATCATGTATATTTAAATGTTGAGAGGCATAAGATGTCACTTTTTCATCTCACATTTCTACACAACCCATAATATTTTTAGACACATAATAGTAGGTAACAAATCCATCCCTACTAGTGGGAAATATGGTAAAATGTGAAGTGACTAGGCTATTATTTAACTATTAAAACATCTTCACACATTCATTATTTTATACAAACTTCACTCCCTTCCATATTAGCTTGATTAGATGACATTTCATTCATGTGGAATTTCTCATGAATAAATGATAGTTCCCATACTATCCAAGTAATATTTGTATCACCATCATAGATGTTAGTCTAGTACATCTTTCAATATCCTCTATTTTCAAAAGAACTGTATGTATCTAATTTCAAGTGATAGCATCCCCTGGAATGTTACTTGCTATGACGACCCAATGTTTTATAATAGAAATTACCTTCTTATAATTATGTCATATAATTACATGAAATCACAACATAATGAACTAATAAGTACTATGTGACCTTTAAACATAATATTGTCACTTTTGTGTTTTGAATTTCGAAAATCTGACATACACGGTTGCGATCAGTAAGATGTTTGGAGTCCAATAAGAAAAACTAAATTTTGGTGAATGGTAACCTACCCTTATGAATAGTAACATACTGTTATGAATAGAAATATGACCCTTATGAATATTAAATCATCTAAAATAATGGTATCCTCACCCATGAGTGTATGAATAAAATTTAGGCATCTTATAAGTGATAATATGACCATAGTAAAATTATTGGTATTTTTGTAAGTCATAAATAATTAATTAAAATTAATTAATTAATTCTAAATATATATATATTCCTAAAAGGTGTTAAAAAATTAATAATTTTATGTCTTCTGGTTAAAAGATAATTCTATAAGACCTTATGTTATTTTTGAAAGCATTATAAAATCAGTTATAATTTTAAAATCTGTATTTTTTTCAAGTAAATTATGATTTTAATTAAAAATTAAATTAAACATATTTAGAAAATTATTTCTGAAAAATGGAGTTCATTTTTTGATTCTACACATTGAATAATTTTTAGGGTGAATTTTTGGGATTTTTCTAAAATACTTAAATTTTTGTTGAATAGAAAAATACGATAATTCACAATAAATGCTAAAACCTGAAATTTTACATCATTCTTGGGTCATGTATGAGGTAAAGGGCCATTGGTTCAAACTAACATTCACATATTACTTTTTTGGGTCACAAGAATCTTTAATATTGCTTGTCTTATGGAAAAATAATAAATTAATGATTAAAATATTAAGAAAACTCTCCTCCCCTCCACTATAAAAACTTCTCACACTCCCCTCTTCTCTTTACTCCCCTAAATCATTGTGCCTTACTTAAATTATGTACAAATATCTCCCCAACATCCTTCCCCACTTCTATCATCCTTTGGTCTCCTAAAGAAACCAAAACCTCTCCCCTTAAGAGGTTCTCAAAGGAGATAAACTCAAGAGGTAAATTCCTCTTTCCAATTCTTTTATTTCCTTTCAAGTTATTTTATTCTATTTTTTATTTCCTAACCTCCATTCACCCAAATAATATGATGACTCCAGTAAAATACATTTACTATAAAGTTTTTATGATAATGGGATAATTCATTATCATCTCTCATTTTCCCTTCTTTTATACGAAATAAATAAAAACACAGTCCGAGATGTGTTAATTTATCACATGAAAGGATGACAGTTTATCAATTTCTATTACCATATTCTATTATGGTCATGAAAAAGTTTTTAAGGTTGAACCCGAATATTAAATATTCATTTTATATTATGTTTTTTTTGTAATCCTCTTACACACTTGATGTAAAATAATAATGCAAAACAAGTTAATTATGAGCAAAATCGCCAAATTAATTTGAGTGTTTATCATTAATTTTTTTATATAATGATTCAAATTCACTCAAAGTAACCAAATTAAATTTTTAATCATGTAACCTTCTGTATGTTCAATAATAAAATATAACTTCAATTTTGGACAACCACCTTTATCATACATGTTTATCCGAACATGAATATAAGTGAACCGATCATTAAAACCAAGTAAGCAAACAGACCAGAACAATGAAATTGAACCTCACAACCAATCAAAATGGTTATAAATGAACTTAAATATTTTATACTAAATATTATAAATATATAATAGGTTCTTTAATTTTTAATTAATGAACCTAATTTTACTATTCAGGTCATTGATATCATGTGGAGAACACCATCAGACTTAAGGTAAGGGATCCTCACTATTTCACTTTTATTTAAGATTGTATTCTATGTTAAGACCTTTTATATGTAATTCCTAGTGATGGGGTATGATTAATCACCTCCCACATACTTTCCTCATGATGTATAAATGATTATAAACCCATTTTTCTCTCATTAATCCCTATTAAGTACACCTGATACCATGTCAATATTTCGTAAGGGATTCAACCCGAACCACCTTTATTCCTTTAGGTTTCTCTATCGTTATTTTTACCCAAATGAATTTGTCTTTTATTTTTATGTAAAACTTATACATACTTTTTATATGCTCCAAAATCATGTTTCAAGGTCCACACCTCATTATCTTTCAGGGATATACATGTTTTTAAGTGATTCCCTCCTCAATACTACCCGATAAGCAAACCTGTTTTGAGGGAACTTACCAAATTCTTACTCGAATTAAAGTGAACTCTATATTTTGTTTTAAGACACCATTGTCTTTATAAAATAATTCTTTTTTATTGTGAAAACATTCCTGGTTCACTTCTGGTTTTGTATTAAGGATTGTTCCCTTTTCTATTTTAAAGGCTCTATAATATTTTCCTTAAAACTGCTCAAAAATGTTTTTATGCTAAAATTTCTTAAATAATTTTCTTACATGTGGTCACTTATACATGACCTAAATTACCATGATACATTACTATTTTCCCTTATAAATTTCCACCTATATATTAGTTCCTTTATTTCATGGACACTTTTATGATATGACCATTTGTTGTGCTTTATGACATGATTGTGGTACCCAATTCTTTCCATGGGTAACCCTTATGTTTATGTAAGATTGATTATGTATGATTCTTTATGTGGAAAAAATATTCATGAAAATTTAAGATGGGTGTTCCCAGATAGCGCTCCAACACATTGGGTAAATTTAAGTCTCATGAGATGTTGTGTGCGATAGTCTTGGTGGTTATCCTTGGCTTGTGCTACTATGTGAAACCATCTTGGCGGTTAGCCTTGAATCGTACTAAAGTCATGTTTTATGTTTATTAAACATTTCTATGACTCCATGTTTATATGATTCTATGTTTATATTTTAAGATTCCATATGTTAAATTCATTTTTATATTATCATGGAATGCCTTTTATTCCTTATGTTAATGCTTTGTTCTTATGGTTATTCCCTTAGTGGGAATTTTAGATCATCCCTTTGTTCATGTGATCCCCAGGGTACCCTATGCAGATGTAAGGGATCAAAATAAGTTACGAGTTTTTTATGGAGATTAAATAAAGAATCATTTTGTTAGTCCTGTGTTTTTATTTTTATGTACATAGTCTTCAAAGATACTAGACTTCACGATCCTTGGCTTGTAATCTGATGTATAATTATGCTTAAAATTATGTAATGTTATATGAAAAAGGTTAGGGTCTCTATAGTTGGTATCAGAGGATGGTATAGTTATTTTTGGATATTGGGAATAGAGCACTTTATTAAGAACCTTAAGGATGAGACGAAGTATCAGAAAACATCCCTAAATATTGGTAAGTATAGAGTAAGTGGTTTATCAAGTAAATACATCCCTATCAAGATAAAAATAGGTAGAGGTGGCTCTAGCACAGATGTAACTGGGATTGAAAACTCCAAAAAGGAGTTTCGGGCCTGACTCATGGTATCCTGGTACATGACAACGGGCCTTGATGCACTCTTGGTTTGACACTCTCGGGGGATATGCTTTGGTAAATTCACGAGTTTAGTACAAACAATTTTTAAGGGAATAAAAAAACCCATAAGAATATAAGTTAAGAAATAGATCAAGGATAACCAAGATTGAAATATAGGGAATCACAAGTTATAATATACTTATCCTTTACAATTTTATCCTTTTATGTTCAAATTTTCCTTTTTATGCTCAATAGATCAATATTAAAGCCTTCTAATTGTACATTCTTTTTCTTAGTTAATGGAGGGAAATAGAAGAACACATGATAAAAATAGGTGTGATAGGTAATGTGACAATTTCCCTAATGATATGCCTAATATGATGGGAATAGGTGCTCAACACTTCATGATAGTACATGATCAACTGGATCAAGTTATGAATAATAACTTGAATCATGTGGAATACCCTCCTCCACCAAGGAAAGATCAATTTTTCGTTGAATCCTTCATGCGGTGACGACCTCCCATATTTAGTGGATCTTCTAATAACCTCCTCGTGAAATAGTGGATTAACTCCATTGAAAAGATATTATCTATCCTCCATTGCTCAGAAGAAGAGAAACTTGTACTGGAGGTCTATAGTTCTGATAGGGAAGCTGATCAGTGGTGTACACTTATCAAGAATACAATATCCAAAGCAAAAATTGATTCCATGGATTGGGAGGAATTCAAGAGGATGTTTTTCAATAAATATTTTCTTCGAACCCTCCATCTCAAGATGGAAAGAGAGATTATCGATCTCAACCAGAAGTAAGATGAGACCATCAGGGCATATGAAGAAAACTTTACAATGCTTGTAAGGTACGCCTCTGGCTTTGTCAAGAATACCAAAATCAAAGTGGATCGCTTCTTTAGTGGACTAAAGCTGAGTCTACGAAAAGCGTTGGTGATTCAAGATTTTGATAGTTATGAGGATATTGTTCATTGTTCCCTCAAGGTTGTAATAGATATTGGAGACTCTCAGTGGTCTCGTGGTCCTAGTGAAAATATGTATAAAATAGAGAACAACATGGGTGGTTCAACAAACAAATCACATGATCAAAAGAATCTTGACTATCCCACTTGTAAAATTTGTGGGAAGATTCATCTTGGGAGTTGTCTAAAGGGAACCAATAATTTCTTAAAATGTGGAAAGTTGGGACATCTGTCAAAAAACTACCAATGGGATATGAAGAATCATGTTAATGTGGAAGAAGAAGAAAGTAAGGTTTAGATCAACACTCAACCTGTAGTGAAGTGTTACAACTACAAGGAGCATGGACATTATGTGAACAATTTCCCTAAGCCAAGGGTTGTTGGAGGAAATCAACAACATCCTCTAAGGCAACAATGAAGGCCTTATGATATCACTACTTTTGAGGTAGATCTGGACAACGATGTGGTAACAGGTACCCTAGTTATTCATTAAAGAATAGTGAACATACTATTGGATTCTGGTTCTACACATTCTTTCATATCTTGAAAGTTTAGTAGAATAATTCAAACACCACCTCAAAATTTGAAGGATAAGTTATATGTGAGAACAGGGAATGGGGAAATTATTGCATCCATGGTTTATAATTCCTCCTCAGTTAACAATTGTCTACTGAACCTCCTATAAAATCTCATCATACTTTCTTAAGTGAAGTTTGATTCTATCTTGGGCTTGGATTGACTATCTTTATAAAAATACAAAATCAACTGTCAGGAAAGGGATATAACTCTTGACATCCGAAATCATCCTCCAATTCTTTACAAGTGTAAGGTGGAAGATGAATCTCTTTTAGAATCACTATCTCAAGTGTGGATATTAATTCCTTATGAGCAATAATTTCTAGCTCAAATGATTGAGACAAAGGAGAGAATCATTCTTGAAGACATGTCCATTGTGAGGGATTACTCTGATGTATTCCCTGAAGAGTTTCATGGTCTTCCTCTTGATCGATAGGTTGAGTTCTCAATTGAACTTATTCCAAGATCTCTACCTATATCAAAGACACCTTATAAAATGGCCATTGTAGAGCTGTAAGAACTGAAGAAGTAGTTATAGGAGAATTTGGATAATGGTTTTATATGCCCGAGTGCTTCCCCATGGGGTGCGCTAACCTCTTCGTCAAGAAGAAGGATGGTTAAATGGGCCTCTGCATTGATTATCATGAGCTTAATAAAATCATGATAAAGAAAAATTATCCCATACCTCAGATAGATGACTTGTTTGATCAGCTTCATGGGGCCACTTATTTCTCTAAGGTGGACCTTTGGTCAGGATATCACCAATTAAAGGTGAGGAAGGAAGATATTATTAAGACTGCCTTTTGAATGAGTTGTGGACACTATGAGTTCATATTGATGCCCTTATGACTCACTAATGCTCCAAAAAGTTTCATGGATTTAATGAATAGATTCTTTAGAGACTACCTCGACAAATTTGTGGTAGTCTTTATTGACGATATTCTGATATACTCCAAGCGTAAGGAGAAACATGACGAGCATTTGAATACTATGCTAAACACTTTTTGAAGGGAGAATATGTATGAAAAATATAGTAAATGTGAGTTCTAGATGGAGGAAGTATCATTCTTGGGGCATGTTATCACCAGGAAAGGGATATCTATGGACCCTTCCAAGACAAAGGCGATTGAAGAGTGGCCCAGGCCAATATCTGTAACGGAGATCTATAGATTTTTGGGTATAGCTGGGTATTATAGACGATTTGTGAAGAAATTTTCATGATTTTAAAACCCAATGACCAGGCTGAAATGAAAGGAAGTAAAGTTTTTCTGGACTCAGGAATGTGAAGGTTGTTTCAAGGAGTTGAAAAAGAGGATTATCACTGCGCCAGTACTCACACTCCCAAAAAGTAGAGAACTCTTTGTGGTATACAGTTTTGCTTCAAAGAAGGTATTAGGTTTTATGCTAATGAAAAATGATAAATTGGTAGCCTATGACTCAAGGCAGCTGAGAATCCATGAGAAAAACTATCCTACACATGATCTGAAGTTGGCTACAGTGATATTTGGGTAAACAATCTAGAGGCATTATCTATATGGGGAAAAGTATGAGATATATACTAACCACAAGAGTCTCAAATATATATTCACACAAAAATATCTTAATATGCACCAGTGAAGATGAATATATCTCATCAAGGATTATGACTGCTCAATCCACTACCATCTCGGCAAGGAAAATAAGGTGGAAGATTCTCTAAGTAGAAAGGATCATACTTCTTTATCAATGATGATAATTGAAAAGTATCTGATCTTCTTATATTTGTAGAGGATGGACATGGGTATCATTAAGGTAGGAACATCATCAATACTTTCTCAAATGATCATTCAATCATCCCTCATGGAGAAAATAAAGGATTCTCAAAGAAAAGATATGGAAATTCATAAAAGGGTAGAAGCTATCAGAAATGGGAAATCCTCCGATTTCAAAATTTACAAGGATGGAGTTTTAAGATTTGGTTCATGATTATGTGTACCATCCTATCTGGAGATAAAGAAGGATATTCTGAATGACACACATATCTCAACCTTCTATCCACCCAGGGAGCATAATGATGTATCAAGATCTTTGAGAGGACTTTTGGTGGGACAATATGAAGAAAGAGATTGTTGATTATACATAAAAGTGCTTGGTATGTCAATAAGTGAAGGCTAAAAGACATAATTCTAAGGGGATGATGAAACCACTACCCATACTAACATGGAAGTGTGAGAACATCACTATGGACTTTGTCACTGGACTTCCAAGGAAATCCAGAGGAAACAATGTTATATGGGTCATTGTGGATTGTCTTACAAATACATATCATTTTATCACAATTTGAGAGGACTTCTCATTGGATAAAATTTTACGGATATACATTAAATAATTGGTAAGGCTACATGGAGTACCAATATCTAGTGTATCTGATAGATATCCAAGATTCACCTCAAAGTTTTGTCAAAGTCTCCAACGTGCTCTAAGCACTGAACTGAACTTCAGTACGGCCTATCATCCTCAAACTGATGGCCAATCTGAGCAAACTATTCAAACACTAGAATATATTTTGAGATCATATTCTATGGACTTCAAAGGAAGATGGGGCCAACATCTTCCACTGGTTGAATTCTCCTACAACAACAGTTTTCACTTGAGTATCTGAATGGCACCATATTAAGCCCTTTATGGGAAAAGGTGCAGAACGCCGGAGTGTTGGGATGAAGTCGGTGAGCATAATATTTTAGGAACTAAAATGGTCTAAGAAATGGTGAATAAGGTAAAAACATTCATCAACACATCAAGGAAACCCAAAATCGACAAAAGAGTTATGCAGACAACCATCGATGAGACCTTTAGTTCAAAGATGGAGACATGGTATTTCAACACATATCTCCATGGAAGAAGGTCATGAGGTTTGGGAAGAAAGGGAAGCTAAGTACCAGGTATATCAGCTCCTTCGAGATCTTTGATTGTGTCGGATTTGTGGCATATCGACTGACACTTTCACCTACCATATCCAAATTACACGATGTATTTCATGTACCCCTCTTAAGAAAGTACATACCATACCCTTCACGTGTACTCTCTTCAGAGGTGGTACAATTAGAGAATGATATTTCTTACGAGGAGAAACCGTTGAAGATCTTGGATCATTGAGATAAAGTTCTATGTAATAAGACTACTCACCTAGTCAAAGTACTATGGCAGATCCATAAGTACGAAGAGGCAACATGGTAACTAGAGGAGGTAATAAAGGAAAAGTGCCCACACCTATTTGTGGCTTAAGGAAATTTCAAGGGTGAAATTTCCTAAGGGGGGACTAATGTAACGACCCAATGTTTTATCAATGAAAATTACCTTCTTATAATTATGTCATATAATCACATGAAATCACAACACAATGAACTAATAAGTACTATGTGACCTTTAAACATACTATTGTCACTTATGTGTTTTGAATTTCAAAAATCTGACATATACGGTTGTGATCAGTAAGGTATTTGGAGTCCGATAAGAAAAACTTAATTTTTAGTGAATAGTAACCTACCCTTACGAATAGTAACCTACCCTTATGAATAGTAATATGAACCTTATGAATATTATATCATCTAAAAGAATATTATTCTCACCAATGAGTATATAAATAAAATTTAGGCACCTTATAAGTGATAATATGACCATAGTAAACTTATTGGTATTTTTATAAGTCATAAATAATTAATTACAATTAATTAATTAATTTAAAAAAATTCCTAAAAGTTGGTCATAAATCAATAATTTTATGTCTTCTGGTTTAAAGATAATTTTATAAGACCTTATTTAATTTTTGAAATCATTATAAAATCGGTTATAATTTTAAAATCTGTATTTTTTCAAGTAAATTGTGATTTTAATTAAAAATTAAATTAATAATATTTAGAAAATTATTTTTGAAAAATGGAATTAATTTTTTGATTATATACATCAAAAAATGTTTAGGTTTAATTTTTGAGATTTTTCTAAAATACTTGAATTTTTATTGAATAATAATATATGATAATTCACAATAAATGCTAAAACCTGAATTTCTACATCATGCTTGGGTAATGGATGATGTAAAGGGCCATTGGTTCAAACTCGCATGCACATATTACTTTTTTGGGTCACAATAATCGTTACTATTTCTTGTCTTATGGAAAAATAACAAACTAATGATTAAAATACTAAGAAAACTCTCCTCCCCTCCACTATAAAAACTTCCCACACTCCCCTCTTCCCTTCACTCCCCTAAATCCTTGTGACTTACTTAAATTCTGCCCAAATATCTACCCAACATCATTCCCCACGTCCATAAGCCTTTGTTCTCCTAAAGATACCAAAAACTCTCCCCTTAAGAGGTCCTCAAAGGAGATAAACTCAAGAGGTAAATTCCTCTTTCCAATTCTTTTATTTCTTTTCACGTTCTTTTCTTTTATTTTTTCTTTCCTCACCTACCTTAACCCAAATGGTATGATAACTCTAGTAACATATATGCACTGTAATTTTGTTATGATAATAGGATAATTCATTATCATCTCTCATTTCCCCTTCATTTATATAAAAGAAACGAGAACATCGTCCAAGATATGTTAATTTATCACATTCAAGGACGACGGTTTATCAATTTCTATTACCATCTTCTATTCTGGTCATGAAACCATTTTTATGGTTGAACCAAAATATTAAATATGTATTTTATCTTATATTTTTTTCTTAATCCTCTTTCACACTTGATTTAAAATAATAATGCAAAACATGTTAATTATGAGCAAAATCGCCAAATTAATTTGAGCGTTTATCATTAATGTTTTATATAATGATTCAAATTCACTTCAAGTAAACAAATTAAATTTTAAACCATGTAACCTTATTTATATTCAATAATAAAATATAACTTCAGTTTTGTACAACCACCTTCATTATACATGTTTATCCGAACATGAATATAAGTGAACTGATCATTAAAACCAAGTAAGCAAACAGACCCAAACAATGAAATTGAACCTCAAAACCAATCAAAATGGTTATAAATAAACATAAAAAGATTATAATAAATATTATAAATATATAATAGGTTCTATAATTATTAATTAATGAACCTAATTTTACTATTCAGGTCATTGATATCAAGTGGAGAACACCATCGGACTTAAGGTAAGGGGTCCTCTCTATTTCACTTTTATTCAAGATTTTCCTCTATGTTATGCCCTTTTATGTGTAATTACTAGTGATGGGGTATGATTATGCAGCTCCCCCATAATTGCATCATGATTTTTAAATTATTATAAACTCATTTATCTCTCATTAAGCCCTCTTAAGTACACCTGATACCATGTTGATATTTCGTAAGGGATTCCACCCGAACTACCTTTATTCCTTCAGGTTTCTCTATATTTCATTTTAACCAAATTAATTTGTCTTTTATTTTTATGTAAAACTTATAAATAATTTTTATGTGCTCCGAAATCATTTTTATAGGTCCTTCTATCATTCTATTTTAGGGATATACATGTTTTTAAGTGATTCCCTCCTCAATACTACCTGATAAGAAAACTTGTTTTGAGGGAAATTCCCAAATTCTTACCTGACTTCAAGTGCACTCTATCTTCTATTTTAAGCCACAATTTTCTTTATAAAATAAGTATTTTTATTTTTAAAACTTTCCTGGTTCACTTATGGTTTTGTATTAATTATTTTTCCCTTTTTTATTTTAAAGGCTCCATAGTATTTTCCCTAAAACTGCTCAAAAATGTTTTTATGATAAAATTTTTTGAATGATTTTCTTAAATGTGGTCACTTATACTTGAACTAACTTACCATGATACATGCCTATTTCCCTTATGAATTTCTATGTATATTTTAGTTCCTTTATTTAATGGACACTTTTATGATATGACCATTTGTTATGCTTTACAACAAGATTATGGTACCCAATTCTTTCCATGGGTAACCCTTATGTTTATGTAAAATTTATTATGTATGATTATTTATGATGAAAAATATATGGAAAGATAATATGGGTTCACCTAGATAGCTCTCCAATTCATTAGGTAAATTTAAGTCTCATGAGATATTATGTGCGACGGTCTTGGCGGTTAGCCTTGGCTTGTGCTACTGTGTGAAATGATCATGGCGATTAGCCATGACTCGTACTAAAGTCATGTTTTATATTGTTTCTACATTTCTATGATTCCATGTTTATATGATTCTATGTTTATATGTTAAGATTTCATATGTTATATTCCTTTTTATATCATCGTGTCATGCCTTCTATTCCTTGTGTTAATGCTTTGTTCTTATGGTTATTCCCTTACAAGGCTTTTTAGCTCATCCCTTTTTTCATGTGATCCCCAGGGTACCCTATGCAGATGTAAGGGCTCAATGAAAGTTAGGATATCTTTATGGAAATTAAATAAGGAAGAATTTTTTTAGTCCCATTTTTTTAGTTTTATGTACCTAGTCTTCAAAGACACTAGACCTCACGATCCTTGGCTTGTACTCTAATGTATAATTATGCTTAAAATAATGTAATGTTATATGTAAAAGGTTAGGGTCACTATAATTTCTCCATATAAAACTAAAATTTTCTATGATTTCCATATAACTATTCATTTATGAAGTTCCTTTGTATAAAATTCACATAATCATCATGTTCCTCCATTTTGAGTAGATTATAATTTATCCTATAAATACTTTCAAAATTTTATATGGTAATCTTTAAAGACTCTATTCATTAAGAACATGAAAATAGATAGAGAATTAATGAGTATAAATGGAATTACTAAGACCTAATAGTATCCATAACTTATGTGAAAAGTACTCTTGGTTATATCATCCTTCTTACTATTACATTAAAATATCCTAACCAAAGAACCACCTTATAGAAGTAATGATCTTCACGGTGTATAATGAATAAGTTATCAATCTATGTTTGAGTATATATTTCATTATCATGATCTTATTCAGATCCAGATAATCAATTGATAGGTGCATTAACCCATTATTCTTATTGAAAAATAGTATAGAAACACCCCATAGAGAAGATCATTGGTGTACATATACTTTATCCATATTCTCTCATAGTTTCTTCTTCAACTCTTCATGATCAATAGTGGCCATTTTATATAGAGTCTAAGATATTCAAAAATCCCCAGGAATAAGTATGATTGATAAATTAACCTCTCAACTATGAAGAAAAAGGGATAGTTATTTGGGAGACACATCAATTTCTTCCCTTACAATTATCAGTTCATTAAGGATGATGTTGTTACTTAGTCTCAATAACCTAAGATTGAGAAACATTATCAATGGGAAATAATATCCATGTTTTATATCATAATACCAAAGTATATTAATATCCATCCTTGAATTTATATTTCAATCTAAGGGAAACTGATGACATAGAGGGTGGTTTGTTAATCCCATTAATTTATGTTGGTTATATATATGAAAAGACAATACATACACAAAATAGCATTGAATTCCACTAAAGGGAATATCATAATGTTCACAAAAATTTTGGCTAAGAAATAGACGTGGGAGAAGATATATACTTAGGATGAAATAATTTTCTAATTTCTCATTTTCAATGATAACTCCACCTCCATGTTTTGAAGTGGTTATTCAATAGTTATTCTTAATATGAATGATATGAATGAATGAATTCGACTAGAGTAAAATAGTATGTTTTCTATATTTTAATAATTATATAGCATACATTCCACCACATCATTTTCATGATTCACCTCAATAGTTATGATATAATAATATATTTTTTGATTGCCAGGACAATGAGGTTATTTATGTTGGTTATCTTTGATAACAATATTCTTAATGCCTTTATTCACATATTTTCCTTTTTCCTTATAAATGAAATTTTGGATAGTAGCCTGAGGGTTGATAGGTGCATTCCATTCATACATCACATTGCTGGGATTCTCTTATCTACATTTTCTATCTCGGTTCCATTCCTGCCCAAATAATGAGTTTACCTATCCCTTAAAAGAAATTTTTAAGATTCTTTTTTCCACACTATTGACATGAGGGGTGTTGTAATTTTTTTCCACTATGCCATTCACACATCCCTCCCCCATTAACAATCATCTTACACCACTTCCTATCTATAGACCCATGAGAACATTGAGATTTGATGATCTCTCTTCCAATATTGAGGGAACATCTGAAAACTTAATTATAGATAATGATGTGTCAAATTCAAAAAGATTTTTTAAATACATAATAATATCACACCAATGAGAAGTCGACATTAATTTTTTTTAATGAAAATAATGGAGGTGTATCATAAATGTCTTTTGTTGTTACCCTAAAAAAATCTTATGAATTTCTCTTCCATTTTCATAATGATAAAAAAACTCTCAATTTTATATATGATAGTTCAAGGAATATATTTATTTATTTATTTATTGTAATTAATTCCACTCCATCACCATGATTTCTTCTCCAGGATTTGTAAATTTGAAAAAAATCACCACTAATCTGATTTTCCATCTATACAATAAATACCAAGCATAAACTTCAATTTCTAAAAGAATTTAAGGTTGTATAATATCCTTTTAATATAGTCAATCGATTATTCCATGATTAAAGGTCAAGAAGATTTATTGGATGCAAGAGGATTTTTTTCATATAGTGTTCTAAATTTAAACATTATCCTTCTTATTTGGATATGGTTTTTCCACATGATTCTTGTTTTAATTGAGATCATGAGTTAATTGATTATATATTTTTATTATGTTCTCTACTCCTGCCCCAATTAGGTTGGGAAACTCACATAGGAGTTTCCCATCATAGTGGTTGTAGACTTTGATTCTCTTATTTCCAACCATTGACTAATATAAAAGTAAATTTATATATGAGAACATTCAAGCTATTAATTATATAAAAGGTAAACAATGAACATTTATTGGATAATATGTAAATGAAATCCATTCATTTCCATATGAATTTCAAGGATTCGATCTATTTTATCCATGGTATATTTCATAACATATAATTTGGTGGGATTTTTCCCTTAATAAGGTTTTTTAAATAGCATGTTAATTTACCAAAGATTATCCCCAGGAATTTCATACCTAGTGTTCATCAAGGACTCATTTTTGGACACTAAGTGATGATCAATTGAATTCAAAATGCACCATTTATGGGGGTATTACTCCTTAATACAATTGTGCCAATTCCATATCAACATGTATTATCCAAGAAGGGATTTTTTTTCATGGAAACCAATAACATTATTTCTTACCATAATTTGTGGACATTTTCCTATGTTTATTCATATCCCTAATGCATTTTCTAAAGATTTATAATCCAATTCCCAAAAAAAACTAGAACTTTCTCAAATACCAACTATGACAACCCATGTCATTTATAAACATTAATTATTAACATATTACATAAATAAACACATAATAGAATACCAAATTATAAAAAGGACAAGGGTATTTTGGTAATAATATATATAAAAAAATAGAATGAAACATGGATTCAAAAACATTATATTAAACTCCATAACATTCTCAAAATATTGTAACACACTTCTAATACTGAATGAGATAACATAGGGACATATATAAGAAACAGGTGATCTATACGTCACATTAAGGGAATAATAAAATCATAACCTAATGAATGTAATATATTATAGAATAAAGGAACTAAAGAATGGATGTTGAAGAATTATATAATATTAAAACACAAAAGAAAAATATTAATGTTAAAACAACAAAAAACAAGGCATTATAAGAATATGATAGAGATAACTTCTTAGAAATCATAACATAGTGTTCTTAGTATAACTCTCATGAACCATATATGGAATTTCATGATAAAAAAAGTACATAATCCATTGGAGGGATATATAATTCTGGACAGACCCATCACTTTTATATCATATACATAAATTTGTGTGCCAAATAGATTATACAACACAAGGATGCATTTCATAATATTTTATCCCGCGTTTATGGATTGAGGGTTAAATACATGGAATTACCCAAAATATTAAGGTTAAAACATATAGTTGAATACATTTGAGTGAAAATGAGGATGGTTATTCAAAAAAATCATGTTTTCGTGGAAAAATCACAGGATAATTTATGAAGTAGAATAGGTTCATAAAAAAGTTCGAGGGAGGGAATATTGAGAGTTAAAGGTGGCCTATAATTACGTGGGAATCATAAGGAAAATAATTTGATGTGTAAAAATACATTATTATATGAAAAATTTAAATTAAAAAGGATTAGTATAAATAATTTTCTTTAAATATAAGGGAATATGAGAGGATCCATTACCTTGGGATAACACTTCTAAAAACATGTGAAAAGCTTCTTAAGAGATTGTAAAAACCATTAGAGGTATTTTGAGAGTAATATAGAGAATTAATTAATTGTAAATTTATTTTTACCAAATATGACTAGGAATTTGGGTGGGTATTTATATAGTATGATAGGGGAATTCTTTATTAACAAATAAACATAGGCTTTAGACTCTATATGAACAAAAATAACCAAAACAAAAAAAATCCCATGGCCTTTTACCAAATTTTCCACCAAAGTGGAGTGGTAGTAATTATAATATATGATCATAAACTAAAAATATTAATTCAATATAATTGGTTTTGTGGAAGTAATTCATGTTCATAATGAATTTAGTTTCAAACCGTAAAAATATAATATCGGTTTTGGAGGATTCATTCGGGGTTAATATAATTAATGAAACAACTTGAAACCAATTTATATTAAAGGGGAAATCTATATTTTTTTCATGGATTCAAAATACTGAATTTATTACATAAATTTTGTGTAATTTTAATTTCCTATTAAAAATCATATATTTATGTTATATTTAATTGTTAACCAAAAAACACGGTTATCTCAAAAAATGATGAAAATTTTAAAATGAGATAATTTATAGGTGGTAAGTTCAAAATAAATATTAATTTAATAAAAATAATTTTCTTAATAATATAATTTTAACTTTTATATTATAGCCCCTATTTACTGGAAAATGTTAGTTTTTTAGATATTAACCACAATCCATCCCTTTTAATGATTTCATTAAAATACATAAAATTCAATTAAATTTATTATAAATATATATTATGCGATGAAAGTTTTTTAAAAATATCAATTATTTCAAATATAAATGAATTTATCAAAATTGTGTCTCAATTGGAATGATAAATTTCAGAAAAAAAACAATTTTTTTCCATTATGCCATTATCTATGTTATATCAACCACAATATTTAAGAATTGATAATGTAATAACAAATAGATTTAAATATAATCATTATTTGGTTAAAAATAAAATACACAGATCCATATTACTGGTGTCTAGATAAATAACATCTTATTACACCAACATACGCCCTAAGGGTAAGGTGTGCCATAGTTGTCCATTCTTGGTGTGGTTCTATAAACTTGGTGGGTTATGTGATCCATATATACTAGATATTATCCTATAATCGATTTCAATCAAGTTTCAATTGTTAAATCCAAGATTAGGCTTGATTAGTGAAAAATACAAATCAAATTAATTCAATCAATGTGATATTATGATCCTTAATGGAGAGGATACCACCCAATTTTAGAATGAGTCTCCCACCACACTCTATCTAGAAATACATATGGCTTGATTCCCACTTCATGGCCCACATAGTGATTTACCAAACCATATACAAAGCTCCCATTGTTGGTGAGATTTCTGGTGCTCATGTTGTATTCATCCTTGTGTATCTATTAATTTCATGTTTTCTATTTCTCATCCACTAGAATCACCTCCAAATGTTCTGCACTATACAGCCACATGTTTCACTACCCAATAGTCCCAACTACATGACCCTAAATTGTAGTGCCTCTATAGGTCATTGATGCAATACCTAAAAATGAATAACCCATGGTCTTAATTGAACCACCCTAAATGGTAAACTCCTTGGTAAAATCTATATGACCTTAAATTACATGACTTTAGAGACCACTGATTTTCTCTTTGAATCATGATATAAAATCTTCATCATGGATTTTACTTGGTTAGTGTTTATGTTTATCCCATTGGGTTGTGAAATTTTTGAATGTTTTATACACCAATTGAAGTGAACGATACATGATGGTGTGATATTAAGACATCTTGAAATCTTATTAAGAATTATATTATTTCAACAACCAACTTTGTTTCCACTTGAAATAGATTTCCATTTATCATTAATTTCCATATGAGTTCCCCTACGGTGAATAAAAATGTATAAAATAGGATCGCATCATGTTCAGGGTGAGGAGCCTTAGAGGATCTATATCCACATTATTTGAATACACTCAAATGTATTGATTTCACATGGTTAAAATAGGTTCTACACCTATTCAGGTTACACACCTAAGAATTGATATATTGAGAAGAATTATTGTGGAACCGGTTTTTAAAACATGGAAAATAGTTATCCTCAACCCAACTATTTACTTCATTCATCGATAAAAACTATTTTAGTGACAATTTACATCTATGTGACAGCTCCATTTTTAGTTCACCATCATGGATCCTTCTCATCAGTGTTACATTTCAATCTCCTTGAATTTCACCAACTGGGATCCCAATTATATGGGTCCTAAAGACAGTCGATATAGGATTATGATCCCATGCCTTCTTCAATTTTCTAATATCTTATAAAAATGATAAATAATTTATTCATATATTGTTTCTAACATAGAGAATGACTCACAATGGATAATATTTTTTTAGTTTTTTTTGTTAATTATGGTGATAATAAAAAACTGATAATGCGAAGAATGAAAAAAAAAATTAGTTTATAGAGTTATATAAACTAAAAATTGGGAGGTTCATCCATATATCATAGCCTCTCATTTATAAAAAAATAAATGTGGCTTTACATAGGATACAAATTTATTGATCTTAGTAAGACTTTGTTGAGTTGAGTCTACAATTCCATGTAGTCAAGACAGTTATGTGAGCTCCTCCTCTATCTAAGGATGAATTTCATCCATACTCATGTAGAACCTACAATTAGAACCTCAATGATCCACTATTTTGGGGTGGAATCTAATAATGATCAACATGAGTTGTTTCCAATTGA
Source organism: Viscum album (assembly GCA_963277665.1). Lineage (NCBI taxonomy): Eukaryota > Viridiplantae > Streptophyta > Magnoliopsida > Santalales > Viscaceae > Viscum > Viscum album. The sequence goes on along the minus strand of OY728129.1, from coordinate 1,809,192,800 downwards.
TCCTCAAGGTGATGATATTTTCCCTCCCTCAAAGAAAGGATGACTCGCTACTGGTGCACAAGATCCTCCGATTACGATAACACTTTCTCAACCACTATGATAGATGAAAAATATATGGATAAGGACTCATATTGGTCGGTGATAGGATTATTTCACTCTAAAAATTCCTATTAAATTAGGAATTATTGATCCACAATGTGTAGAGAATGGTAATCCACCCTCCAAATTAACTATTTCAGCAAATAGAGATAGAGATATCCCATATGCACCTACAACATGGTTGATAGACTGTGATTAATGATGTTGTGAATAATTCTCCATTCCCTACATCAGTTCACCAGGTTCTCCTCTTCCATATCTAAATCTATGTCATCAATTTATTCAAGGGAATTCTCATATTTCGGAAATGATGAATGTATCTCCATGGCAGGATCAACCTATGGAAATCAAGGGAATAATTCATTGTCCTAGAGGGGAACATTTTCAACCTTCAACAAGGGGTATTCTAATTATAGTCCACATAGATATGGAATATATTATGTTTTCAATTTCCAAATAGTGTCTTTTGTCAGTTCTACTTACATAAGGTGACTCTACTGAGGATGTCTCTTCAGTAGAAACCATGGTACTATATATAATCCTAGGTAATGAAACACAACTCACTTCCTCTGGAAAAGAAAATTTTCCCACTCTATGGATCTGAATACACCCCTCGGGGTATGGTACCTTGATTATCAGATCATCCATCTTGGCCCATTTAGTCAGGTCCATCATGGGCCTTGTATCATGTTGAATTTGGTGTCCTAGAACAAAATATTTTTTATATTGATTACATTTATATTTGATCTATTTAATATAAATTAAACATCTTATTACATATTGTTCATTTTTATACATGGATTTAATATAATAATTTCCCAAAGTACTTCTCACATTGATAAGTTCATATTAGTTCCCCTCTATGTAGAGAACCCTGAAATACTATTAAAATATTTATTATATAGTTTTGGGGTTGGATAATGTGCTATGGTTGTAAATATAGTATTTTTACCATTAGTTTCAAGTACTCATAACAAGATGAGGCCTCTTGTCATGAATTTTTGACATGGTAATCTCTAATGTGGGAGATTATGAGAATGGTCTTTCAAGTTGAAATTCCACAAGTTTTGGTGTAATCAATATTCATATCCGTGTGTATGTGTAATTGTCCTTAAAAATTATTATTATAATTGATGCATGTTGTTGGGTACTGAAAATTACTCATTCAAGATGAATAAAATTACATAATATTCTTAAAAGGATAGAAATAAAATCTATAAGAATATTGAGAAAAAAATCAAAGGAAGAAGCAATACTGCGAAGGGAAAATCCCTTTGCAGATTGCCACTCCACATGGTGGTTCATGGATTCGCAAAACATCCAAAACTAAGTTAGCTCATGGGATGAAGAAATTGGATCTAGCGCTTGAAAAAAGAAACCATATACATTTTACGGGAGCGAGTAGGTGATTTACAACCTTGTAAACGAAGATCCCCCATGAACTAACTAGTTCACAAGATGAGGGGGCATCACTAGCATCCACAAATGATGGACCCTATGGAATAAGTCCTTATACAACTTCAATAGATGGTCTGAAACCCTATGTGGTCTCGAACCACTAGGATAGTCCCTTTGCTACCATCACTAACCCCCATGAAAAATGGAGAGTCACACCACAAACTTCTAGGGCCAGGTCAATGACCTTTTTCGTTGCGCCCTTATGTCGCCCCAACATCCATCCCTTAAATACCAAGATTTGAGATCCTCATCATGAGAATCCTAAAACCCCATCACCTACCTCCTATTCCAGGTTGATCTAGAACTCCATGGTAAATTGTGGTCTAAATTTTTTCTTTACATGCCCAAAAACATCCTTTCCATTCATTAAAATTTGTGTCCCGGGTGATTTTAGATCTCCATAAAGCTCCTCGTCCATCGAAAATGGAAAGCCAGTGTCCTGAGGAAATATTTTCTTAACTATAAAAAATATGCCTCAGTTGGATATGTATAATTTTCCCACAAAAATTCATGTCAAGAAGAGAAAAATTCACCCTCATGAGAGGATTTTCTTACCTCTATATTCCCCAATGGATTCCATTCCCCATATCATTTATCATGATCTGATAATCTCTAGAATCATGGTTTATACATTCATTCCCTATAATGTTCGAGGAATTTCAGAACATCCCATCTTGATTATCCTCTAGTTTGTCACAATTTATATAACATGTGGCCCTCATCATAAGACCATAAACTAAAAGACCACAATTCATCATATCCATATGATGTTAAACTATTTGGAACTAGTCCTAGCTACATGAAACTAAACTATAGTATACCCTATATGAAAAATATAAGGTTCCTCCTATGGAAAACATGATATACCTTATGTGATAATATTAAAATTAATTATGAAATAATCCTAAGATAACCACTAACAAATTTCAGGGCACTCCCACTGAGGTAATCCCATGGACTTCCTTGCAAGAGGTGTCACTCCTGCTTCACTTCACCTCTTAATGGGACATATTGGGATAGATTACCAAAGAAGAACATCTCGGATATGAAGACTATAGAGTAAATAGGCACACTCAAAACCCCCCTCTCTCTCCCCCTTTAGGCCCCAACACCATGGATCAAGTAATGGGGAGGTTTGTGCGATCATCAAATCTACTTCTTTCTCTTGTTTCTCACACCGAACCTGACTCATGTGGGCTTAGAGATTAGTAGAGATCATGAAATCCGCATGACCCCAAACATAAAATGGGGATTTTATTCGGTGTAAGACCCATGAATATCCAATTGAGAATCATATTCGGTGTAATCCCCAAGCATTCTCCCTTAAATGGGAAGCTTCTATGTGTAAGCCTCAGATTTCAGAACTACGGGGACTATGATTCCTAATTAACTAGTATACGTAGGAAACCTCTCTAAGGTTCAAGCTTGACACCATCATCTTCACATCGGTTCACTATCGTATTGACCGCATGATGTTAAACATAATGATCCACTAAACTATGAGGGATTTGATTCCCCACTAACCGGTATATGTAGTAAGACTTCCTAAGGTCCAAACCTAACTCTCAAATACACCCTAATGATCTTTAGAACCATCCTCTATAGGATCACATCCTACCAAGATACCACATCTCTCATGAGTCCCTTGGGCCACATCAGCGTAAGTATTTCATTAAATCTTGACTAGGAACCATTCAATTAGGTGTCCTTGTAGCATCACATTAAACTACATGGGTGGGTCCTCATTTCATGACCTTAAGAGATGACGTTTCTATTTAAGTGGCACTGAACTATGTGGTTTTTAATTCCTCTTGTGAGGATATATAGAAGATCCATATTATTTTTCGATCCCAATATTGAAACAATTTTTGTCCCCTAGATGACGATAAACTTCATAGCGCCCCATCACGTGGCTTGAACCAATGTCATCTCGGTAGAAGAATAAGGAATTCCTGATCTATCAAAAAAAGGGTAACATTGATGGAGAACTGTGGATACATACATATATCCTTATTTATGGAGAATCTCATATACATTTAATATAATTCTGAACCCATTTATAGTTATGATCGATCTTACCTAGGGGTAATCTACGTACTCTTGCTTGGGAATGAACCAGGGATTCATGAACATATTAACATTGATTAAATCTAGAAGGGAGCCCTAGAGTAGTAAATATTTCACCACAAAAGGGTGTGATGGTTCTGATCTCCCATCCTATTAACCAATTTGAGTTCTTAATTTTCTTTGGCCAAACCATCCAACGAATTCCTTCCTTTGGAAAGATGATCCATGAATCTTGGATGTGAGATCGTTGGGTGATTCTAAATCTGCTAAAAAACACCTTGGAGACCGTTTAAAGATATTTCATTTGATATCAATGATTTCACAAAACTCAACCCCTAAAATCGATTTTCAGGCACAACATTTTTTTCAAAAAAAAATGGTGAACACGACATGAATCCTTAACCATTGTGGTGGTGTTACCCCGCCTCAGTCCCCTTTCACATTCAAAATAGAAGAGGGGAAAGAAATATCAGAAATTATATATGTGGTCATGAGATTCTACATTGACAGAATTATTTTGGCTGAAATTTTCACATATATTACAAGAATTCATTAGATATTCCTTCAATACAATGTCATACTAGTAGATATCATAGACATTCATGTTGACCATCGCACTGGATGGGCCCTCCATGAAGTAGAGGAATATATCCCCCACTTATAATCTCCAACACTGGGTCTCAAATGTGTTGATTTGGGAGTACCATTAGAACAATACTCTCCCAACACTAGAGGTAGCAAGACATGTCATCCAGTTGATGAAATCCCACGAGCCTCCCACTCAGTAGTGACTGTCGGTCCAGAACTAGGCAGATCCACTAGCTGTCTATACTCGCTTTGAGATCTTGTCCCTAGAATGTGACAGTGAGTAACTCCCTTATCCTAGAAAGGTATATGAAGTCGTCACCGATGACTTCATCCCTGTTGCATAGGGGTCTCGATCAAGGTCCCCTACCGTAATATGTCTCTACGAATGTTGTATAGCCTAGTATCCTCATTCTGAAGAAAACATCACACTGAGGGATCCTATAGAAGTTCAACAAACATAGGTCCACCGAGATACCCACCATGGAAAATGAACATACAATCAGGAATAGGTTATCACCCTAGTTCCTAAGGAAGATATCCTCTGTGAAAATATGATGGCGTACTATGGGAAGACACACATTGTGTTCCCTCTTCTAAATCCATCCATGAATATATGATGGTAAATTATGAGTAGGTACAAATTCCCTATAATGATCACTAAGGTCTCCACTTAAATAGGGTAGAAAATTATAGGCAGTTGAAATTCTATGCTAATACACATGAATTCCTTCATCCAAATAGGATAGAAAACTACAGGTGGGCCCATATACTTTCCAATGAATGCAAATCCCACCACTCAAGTACATTATAAATCAAAGACAAGAAGATTCAAATTCATATGGATACATATCTATCCTTTCCAAAAAATATAGCTGAAAATGTGGAGATGCAAATATCTGTTCATAAATATGAAGCCCATTATTCCAATATGATGGAAATTGGAGAAAACAGTCGGTGTATCCCAACAATAAGTCATGGTCATACTCATTCCTTTTCCCCGACATAGGAAAACAGTGAGTACCCACTAGAAAAGCTTGGAGGACCAGAGAAGAAACATATTCCTACCTAGACATCGAAATGGGCATATATCCCCATTCTGGGTAAATATGTCTCTCAAAAAATATTTTCAATGATGGAGGATCAAACATCAATTCCTGATCATATCCTCCAGATCCTTCAATATGTAATCATGCTCGTGAAAATAGCATGGAGTCGGTCCCACCACCCTATCTCCCTAAGTGGGGTGACTCATCTAGAAGATATGATGGTCACTCCAAAGTAGACCTATATCCTTGGTCTAGTCCAAGATTTTCTTCAACCATATTCCACAATAAATGGACATCCATATCAGGAAAATTTATTCGTTCCAACTTGGGGACACCGGTCCACCACAGTGGTCACTCCAAGCCAGACATATATCCCTAAAGAAACTCAATATGCTCAACATTTTATCCCAAAAAAATAATGAGAATCACTCATATAATAACCCATATATGAAGGCCATTACCAATAGAAAGTGGCCCTAGTCACCCACAAGAGAGCGCCCAAAAATGAATCATGCCAAAGGAAACTAGAAATGAAGAGCATATTCATGAACCTTCTCTTCTAGAATCTTGAGTTCTGTATTCCATCAAACACCTATTAATAGGGTATCAAGATGTTTTCAATCCATTACTATATTATGGAAATGGAAATAGCAGTTGAGAAGATCCTTCCGACAATCTTGTTACTCATAACTCTGAAGGTTGTCCTCAGAGCACCCATTAAGGATTACTTCATGGGAAAGAAACGATCGATCATGAGAGCCTATCTCCTAATGAATTTCATGGTAACCCTCATCATGGAAAGAATATCGAATAGAAAGAGTTTTCTCCCATTTATTTTATCCACCCTGATGGTTCTCCCCAGGGTATACGTTGTACAAATTCTCCATGTAGTCGAACATCAAGTTGTGATGGTAGTCCTCACCATTATGGAAGTCACTGTGAAGGCCTTCCCTACAATGCCATAAAGTAGCACGAAGGTCCTCCCATTATTGTAGTCCATCCAAAGAATCATATCCAGGATGAACACCATAGATATTCTCCCTGTAGATGGACACCAAGCCGTGATGGTAGCCCTCACCATCACGACATCGGTTGTGGATTCCATCCCTACTTCCAAATTTCACCCTAGTAAGAAGGTCCTCCCAACACAGAGTTGATTATCAAAAATACCTCATATTATATAGTGCTTTTAAAGATGGTTTAAGACATATTACATACTCTTATAAACTAGAAGACCTCCCAAGCCCCTGCTCATCTTCTTATCCACCACCATACCATTCACATATCAACAAGACCCCTACAAGCCCCACTACCTAGGATGAAATCATCAAAAAGCATCCAAATTGGTCAGACCAAGTGGAGGAATCTTTAGAAGAAGAAAAAATGGATATGTTTCTCATGAGAAGGCAGTTATCCATAGAGGGAATTCTAGTTATGTTTTGGCCCACAACAACTTATCGGTTTGACATACCAAGGAAATTTTCCGATGAACACGTACATAACATTCGTCTCAATATATGGACAACTCTACAACATTTAAAAGAAAAACTCCTTCCCAATGATGGGTATATAGACCATGTCAAAATATTGGGAGATATTCACCATCAAATTGACCTAGAATCCCTTATTTCTACATGACGAACACAATCAAAGAGGCAAAATAAAGATCTCAAACTGACCTTCCTCCATGGGCGGCACAAGTTTTGTTTCTTTAGTAGTGAATTCACATATAGTATTCATATCTGGGGATGAGGAATTCATGGATATTTTCACTTCAACCCATGCCACGTCTAGTAAAACCCATTGGAAATTACATCTTGTAATGTCATTATCCCAAGACGGCGATCAAATGAAATCCATGTTTGGGAAAGGTGACATGCTCGACAAGAACTGACCCTGATTAAGTCTTATAAGAGTCAGGATAGATGAGAGATGGAGTCATTGAAAAACTCGTGAACTAGGATATCAAGAAAATTTAGTAGGATTATCTCCTAAGGGAAGATAATTAGAAATCCTTTCTCATGTCCTCAGAGACAAATAATTCACATGCAGACCTGACACCATATTCGGCTCACAATCAGATAGGAATGCATGAGATCAAGAAAGCGGTATAGAAGCAGCAATGACTAAAGTATAAGATCCTCCTTATCCCATAGTTCTGGGGTCATTTTTAACACAAAATACCCTCATAATACCATTAAATCTACACCAAGGCATCATGACAAAGTAATAATAGCAAGCCCAACCCGCAGTGTTGGGGGAATTTTTATATCAACCACCCACCCAATGAACATCGGTCTTTTCCTAATTGGGGAGGAAAATGAGTACAAAGGTCACCTATTCCATACCATATTTTTATTTAATTCCCCCATAAGGGAGGCATATAATAAGGTCATAAAAATTTTCCCTCCAAGTTACCCTTCACCAAGAAACCTGATGAGGACCTCGAAATGGAAGGAGAAGATCCAACAAAGGACTCTAAGAGCCCTCCTACAATTTAGCCATGGGTACTGTACCCATGATTCATTATGAATCAATGAATGTTATAGACATCAATCCTATAGACCACACTAAAAATGATGTAAATACAGAAAAACGGGGAGAGGATGGTTCCTCCTAGAATTAGATCCACATCGAACCCAGAGGTGTGCATACCTAGAACCAGAGGGCCTCCCTAAACATGGGATCCCCCATAGATAATCACTCACCACCTCCTTTTTGAATTCATAACAACCAGAAGAGTAAAAACAAGGTCACGCATGATCCACCTCCTCCTTTAAATGAAAAAAGATTTTCTGGAGCATGAGGAGAGATTTACTCATTAGGAGGAGGAAATGAAAGAGTTTAGGTGAATCAATGCTAAGCTACTTTAAGGAAGTATACCTACAAAATATGGTCCCTAGGTAGAGCCTCAATGTACACTTCCAATAGGTTTACCTCATCCACAATGGTTTATCCTGGAAAATGAAGCAATCCTAGAATGCTTGTCCAAGATAGCATTAGGACCATTAGTCTACTTGAATCCAATCCTAGAAGGGTATCATGATTTCCCTTAATTAAGGAATAAACTAGAATGGATTCAAGAAAATATAAAATGGTTTCCCCTAGTCAGGTATCCACCTCAAATACCTGTGGAGACAACACATCCAATATTTCCCTCTGCTATGCCCGCCCATGCTCTGGTTCAACAAGTCAAGCATTAAGGGATCATTAACACCATCGATTCATTGGATGATTGATTAGAATCCATTGAAAGATGGAACATCCCGATAAAACTAGAACATAAAACTTATCTAGACTGTATGAGTAACACTCTACTTCCACCAAATTTTAAGAACCCCATGTTCCCAATATTCAATGGATTAGGTGACCTGAAAGAACATCTGATGCATTATGAATCTTATTGTGATCCCTTGATGGGAACCCTAGAGAAATAAGGAGTGAAACTAAGATTCTTCATGTGAAATTTGCAAGGTTCATCCATTGTATGGTACAAAAATTTTCTAGCTCATTCGAAAATAGTGTGGGAGGATCACCAATGGCATTTCCTTTTCCAGTTCAGCTCAATGTTTCCAAAGAAAATAATCATTGACCTCATGAACTGCAAAATGAGGGAGACTGAGAGGGTCTCGGATTTCATTGTAATATGTAAAGTTCTCACCTACTCTTTGAACTAACCTCTCCCCCAATATGAGATTCTTTATATGTGCATCGATAACCTATATGATGAGTTGCGAACACAAATCATCCCAGTAAAATATACATGTGGGTTTTAGGATTTCACTTCCATTTTCCAAAGAATATAAGATTCATTACAACAAAATAACCTCAAGTCCCATGTATCCTCATCGACCCCAAGAAAATGAGTGATAAAAATTGAAGTGGCCTCTGTTACACTTAATCCACCCCATGTGCCCGCTCTAGCTCCCAGACCTACACCGAATCGTGCAGGGACCCCCAGGACATCAACAACATTCCCATCCTCAAAAAAAAGATCTGAGAGAACCTAGGTGAAATCAATTTGAGTAATAGGGGAATAAAATTTACTCGTTTTGATATTACTGTGTTTGTGGCTACTTTTTAGCCTCCATGAATTGGATCTTGGTCTGTATCCTATAACCAAAGAGGAATTATGAAGTAGGTCTGGATGACTGCCCAGATTATTAAACCTTCCATAGGATAATGGGACACACCATACAATAATTCTTCATCTTTAAAGACATACTGCAAAGCATGATAGATTCCAGGCAAGTCAAACTGGGACCACTTCCAACACAAGTGTCATATATTTCCACCACAGACTCAGATGAAGGAGAGGAGTGGAAAAAATTCATCAGAAAAAGATAACATAATTTAGAAAGTTGTATGACTCGGAAAATAGTCAACTGAACTCATGTAAAAATCAATGTGTAATTGAAGCAACCGATTATTCCCCAAACACCTCCTAATGAAACAAGACCGATGTCCTCGGCCCCATAATTGTCCAAGAGTCGACTGTCCAAGAATCATTTTGACTAGAAAGGTATAGATAAATTGAAATTAGATGAAAAAATATCAAGTAAAATGTTATATTTTACCCTCTTAGGTTTTATTCTATCATATCCAAAAGAATGATCACCGCCCCAACAAACAACACCACCATAAGTAGTCAATCCGGAATAATCATCATTAGATGAGGAACTAATCTTTAGATCTATTAATGTCGTTCACATAATGGATCCCTTCTTCGATGAAGATAATGGTTACGAACCCAAGTTCCCCACACCCAATTAGGGAACCAGAGGAAGAGGTTGGTGAAGTAGAGGATACCAGGGAAGAAGTAGTCCTGGGAGAAACCAAATTTCTGGACACACCCCAGCTCAAACCATCAATGTTGTAGAAACTCGTAGAATATCCCTTCAGTGGACCCAATGGGAATAGGAAAATTTATATTCCCTTAACAAAAGCCACTCTGGAAAAATCATCCTGGATATATATTAGAAGAGGAACATCTGTCTAATCACCCATGGCATGTAGGCAGACTAACCCTGTAGTACTCACAAAGCATAGAAGCACCACCAGCTTCTGTATCGAGGGATGTTCTATCCTCATCTAATGGAAAAGCCCCTAAATTTCATGTGAAATAGAATCTCAAAGTTGGAAAGAAGTAGAATTTAGATAAATATTATAATATTCTGAAGAAATTGTATTTTGTACCAACCAAACTATTAATCATATATGCACTAAATTTTTCAAACAATCACAGGGGAGCACTCATAAAATATTTTATTAGACCCTAAGAGTTTTAGGATGAAGTGACTGCCACTAAATTCTATTGGACAAAGACTGATCCATCATAATTCCATGATATTATCTCTTTCACAGAGTGAGATGAAGATGCAATTATCTCGGGACACATCAAACCCCTGTATGTGTCTAGATGGATAAATGGCATCAATTTCTGAAAAGACTTTATTGATAATGGATTTGGAGATAATACAATCCAATTGTGAACACATCTTTATCTAGGCTATGATGAAGATAATCTAATATCATACACCACAACCTTGTTGGGATATGAAAAAATTGAATAGAAGCCATTAGTCCAAATCAAGATAAAAACTCGATTTGGTGACCTCATAGATGAATCCAAATTTCTAGTGGTCTAGAAAAACATGACCTTTAACATCTTGCTAGGAAGTCCCTAGTTTAATCATTATGTAACAATTCCATAATCACACTGTTAGTGCATCAAATATTTCATTAATGGAAAGAATGGTACATTCCAAGCTGATAAGGCCCCATTCAAATTTTTTGAGTCACAATATATTGATGCCTGATTCTATGAGATAAATATGAAGAGACCCTTATTCTATGGTATTAATTGAGTCACCACTCCAAATAATTTGTAAATGTCCCCACCACCCAATTCTAGAAGACTGATGAATAATTCATACTATCCACCAATCAGGTTGCATTCATGAGTCCTTGTTCAGAAGCGTATTTAGTAGTTCTCATGATTCAAGTCATAGACACTAATCCTAACAGTGTATAAAAATCCATTGACCCCCAAAATAATAATGAATGCTCAAATGGAAATGGCCAAAATCTATATTTAGGGCTCCATATAATCCCTACCTCACCCGATAAGGCAAAATAGAAAGAATACACTCATCATTCCCTCACTCTATCCTCTCCAAAAAATTCCCCACTATCACTCTGGTCAGTAGAAGTTGCCCCAACCTCCAAATTCCAAAATTGAGACTATTCACTTAACTCTGAAGAGATCATATAAATTTTTTTCCCCATTAGAAGAAGAAGAATATGAGGATTATTTGGAAGAGGAAGAGGAAGAAGGCCTTAGTAAGCCCCTCCAGTATTTGAGGAGGGTGTCTGTTCCACCATTGATGAACGCAGGTAAATAAACATAGGTACTGAAGAAGACCCACGACCTACGCTGATTAGTGCAGATGTGTCTTCTGAAGAGAAATAGGTATAAATGTCCTTCCTAAGGATTAATTGATAATTTTTCACCTGGAACTAGATAGAAATTCTATGGCTCGATCCTGAGGTGTCCACTCACCACATGGGCCTACCGGAAGACCATTGTGGTTATAAGCAAGTCGCTAAGAGGATGAAAACAACAAATGATACCAAAAAACATAAAATAAATCTTCATTAGGGAGGTACAATATCCCATATGAATGTCCAATATATTCCCTATCAAAAAGAAGAATGGAAAAATCGTAGTTTTCATCGATTTCAGGGATCTCAATCGACATAACCTGAAAGATGACTTCTCGGTCCGGATCACAGAATTACAGATTGATGAAACTATTGGATATTATCCTCTATAATTAATTGATGTATTTTAAGAAAAGAACCATATCCAAATGTTTCAAGAAGATTAAGAAGATACCTCCTTCATGTTCCCTTCGGTCTGAAGAATACTGCCACCATATATCAGCATACCATGCACCTCATCTTCAATCCCTTCTTGGGAATGTTTGTTGAATGTTATGTTAATGACTTGGTGGTTAAATCATAACAATCCTCAGACTACCTATCAAATCTTGAAGTCTTATTCAAAAAAATATAATAAAAAAAATTGAAAATTAACCTGTTGAAATGTGATTTCAGTGTTACCTCAGGGAAATTCTTCAGCTTGGTTAGATGGCATTATTGCATTGAAGTCAACCCCGAGAAGATGAAGGCTATCATTGGCATTTCACCTCCTCATAATCTAACAGATTTGAGGGTAATTCAAGGAAACTTGTACTATATTCAAATCTTCATATTCAACCTTGTAGGAAATGTTTTCCCTTCACCTGTTTGATGAAAAAGGGGGTCATGTATCAATGGACTGATGATTGTTAGAAAGAATTTGACAGTCTTAAGAAATACCTCTTATGCCTGCCGGTATTAATGCCTCCTATCAATGGAAGACCACATATACTATTTAGATAATTCTCTAGGTTCCTACCTTGTATAGAATAATGATTCCTATAGTGAAAACGAATTTTATTATCTCAAATGAACTATGCTTGATGCTGAGACTCATTATTCAAATATCGAGACAAACTTCCTAGCACTAATCTTCACAGTCCAGAAACTGCGACACTGCATGCAACACCCCAAGGTCAACCTAGTATCTCATAGAAACCCCCTCAAGTATATTATCATCCATCCAACACTTACTGGATGTCTATCATGGGTGATGGTAATCCTTTAGCAGTTCGATATATGGTTCATGCCTATGAAATTCATCAACGACTAGGCTTTAATGAATTTTATGGTTGAACACCCCTCAGATGAAATGACCCAATTGGATGTTGAAATACCAGATGAAGAGGTTTTAACTATTCAATAGGGATCCCAAACACAGGAGATTCATTTTTATGGTGCATCAATAATCCCAATAGGGAAAAGGATGGAAGACCCCAAGCTTAACAAAGTGGGATTGGGATTCGTACTCCTATCTCTATAAAAGCTAAACTTGTCTTACTCGTTCTTGCTGCTATAGGGGTGTACAAAAAATGAATCAGAGTATTAGGCTCTCATTTTAGGCTTATATCTAGCACATAAAGTATAATTAAAACATTTTAGGATAAATTGTGATTTAGAATGTTTCATCAAGAAACTTAGTGGTGACTATGAAATCAAGAAGCAGTAGATAATCCCTTTGATGGACCACATATGAGGACTGATTTTATAATTACCCTCAAAGCCAACATTAACTCATGTCCCCTAGTCATAAAATGCATAGGATGATGAATTATAAAATGAATCCACAACTCTAGCTAATCCAAACCGAGATGAAACACTCATCTGCATTGCCCACCCACTAGTAGAATACAAACCTATACCAACGGTTCCAAACCGTTGGTATAGGCCTCCAAACCGTTGGTATAGCCTATACCAATGGTTTGGATAACCGTTGCGAATTAAGCCGTTGGGATAGGTCTATACCAACGGTTTTGGGAAAACCGTTGGTATAGACCTATCCCAACGGTTTTCAAAACCGTTGGAATAAGTAATATGAAAATCTATTCCAACGGTTATAAAACCGTTGGTATATGTATTTCAAAAAAAACATGTGGTGAGATTTGATCCCACAACCCCCCGTTTATAATTAAACGCCTTAACCACTAACCTAACATAACTTTTATAAACATAACTTCATAAATATATATATGTATTATCATAATTATTTAAAATTTATATTTATATAATGTTATCGGGTAGTAGACCTGGAAGAAATCAAAGAATCTATCCCAACGGTTCTCAAAACCGTTGGGATAGGTGATAATTTCCAGGGGCGGATGCTGGATTTTGGGCTGAGTTTTCCCAACGGTTCTCCCAAACCGTTGGGAAAGGGGGGGGGGGTCTTTCCCAATGGTTCTCCCAAACCGTTGGGAAAGGGGTGTTTTGAGGGGGTCTTTCCCAACGGTTCTCCCAAACCGTTGGGAAAGGGGGGGTCTTTCCCAACGGTTCTCCCAAACTGTTGGGAAAGGGGTGTTTTGAGGGGGTCTTTCCCAACAGTTCTCCCAAACTGTTGGGAAAAGGGGGGGTCTTTCCCAACGGTTCTCCCAAACCGTTGGGAAAGGGGTGTTTTGAGGGGGTCTTTCCCAACGGTTCTCCCAAACCGTTGGGAAAGGGGGGGTCTTTCCCAACGGTTCTCCCAAACCGTTGGGAAAGGGGTGTTTTGAGGCCCCTTTCCCAACGGTTCTCCCAAACCATTGGGAAAGACCCCCCTTTCCCAATGGTTTGGGAGAACTGTTGGGAAAGGGTGTATATAAGTGTTGGGAAAGATCCGATTTCCAGTAGTGACCTTCGAATGGTCTTACTGTTTGTTCATGCCAACATAGAAGAAATTGAAAAGATTAGTCATGTCCCTAGACCATATGGTCCTACCACCAACTGGATGATTCCCATTGCGAATTACCTTAAAAAGGGAGAACTCCCACCAGATATGGCTAGAATGGAGAAAATCTGGAGTCAAGTGATCAACTTAGTTCTGTATGATGGAACAAATAAACAATTGTTCCTCTATAAGAAATTCCTTCATGGAGTTTTCTTAGATGAGATAAGAGAACACTACCATCATGAAGGAAGTTTGTGATGGATCATGTGGGCTCACCATTTAGGATCCAATCTCTCTTATAAAATTTGGAGTATTGTATACTATTGACCAAAAATGACACAAGATAGCATGAACTTCACCATGAAGTGACATTCCTATTAGGTTCATGCCAATTTCATCCACCAACCCCCAGATTTACATCACACAACCATGTACTCCTGGCCATTTTCCATATTTGGAATGGACTTCGTGGGAATGTATCACCTTGCTACAATTAAACAATTAAATTATATTCTCATATCAACCAACTTCTTTTCCAAATGGACAGAAGTTGTACCCATCAAAGAGGTCAAGGAAAGAAGAATTGTCATATTTTTGAAAGCCAACCTCATCACCAGATTTGGTGTACCTCATACAATACTAAAGGACAATGACAAAAATTTCCGTTTTTCTGAATTGGATAAACTATATCGGGAGTATGGAATCAAGACCAATTGTTCACCCCACTACCATGTAGAAGGAAACACACAGATATATGACTTCAATAAGACCCTACCCAATATATTCCATAAGATAGTAGAAAAGGACAAGAAATCATGGCCAGATAAGATCCTACATGATTTTTGTTCTTACCAAACCATGACCCACACCGCCACTTAGGAAACCTCGTACTCATTAGTATAAGAGATATAGGTAGTTCTATCCATCGACGATCAATTACCATCACTCCACATTTCCATCTATGATCAATTATCCACATATGAGAAATCCCAAAAATGACTCGATGAGTTGGAGAGACTGGATGAGAAAAGACTTTACACCTTGCACCATTTTGAAGTTTACCAAAACTAGATTGCATGATCCATCAACAAAAAGGTTCTCCTTTAGTCATTACTTGAAGGATAATTGGTGTTAGACCTCATAAATATTATTATACTCAGAAATAAACCTCTAAAATTGGATCCAAAATGGTAGGGACCATATTTCATACAAAATGTATACTCCAATGGAGCATATTACTTAATTTAAATGGATGTAAAACTCAATATAGCTCAAAAAATGAAAGGTTCAGGAAGAAATATTTCATGTAGTTTCAAGTCCCCATCCAGATCTCCTGACATTAAATTTCATGATAAAAACCTCATAATCACATGACATGAAACTATAATTAAGATGAAACATCCTCACCACATGATGTTAAACTGCATGGATAAAACGTCCTTGTCGTATGAAATTAAACATCATAGCGGGTATATACTATCAAAATGACATTAAAATGTATGGGATATTTCCTCACAACATGAAGTTAAACTATTCTATCAATTTCCTCACCACATGATAATAAATTTCACATATGGTCCACAATCTATGACCTTAAACATGGAGTTTTCATCCTAACCACACGATGTTAAATTGTATGGTGATTATTATTCCAATCAAGGATTCCTCACACATAAGTTAGATATATTTAGGAGAAGGGTGAAATTCCCCTGATCCTACATGAGAGTAAGATCCACATAGGAACTCTCTTTCTTCATAACTATATGTGACTTGATTCTCATTTAGGAAGGATATGTAGTGACTCCTAGACCCTATGTCTTGGGCCCAACCACCACCAAAAAAATGCCCCATCCTTTCATATGAACTAAAATAATGTGGATAGGTTTCTATAAAGAACTACATATGGATTAACTCTCATTTATCAATGATATGTGTAGAGATGCATCGATCCTGTATCTTAGTCCAACAACCACAAGGTACAAAAATTCTTCTAATATACCCTCAATTGCCTCTGTATTATGATAAAACCCATGCTATTCCTTGTTTCTCACACCAAACGTAGCTCATGTGAGCTTAATAATTTCATTGAGGGTTACCCCACCCGAACAAAGATTAAAGGTACATGATAGATCCATCATCTCAAAATAATGGTTAAAAAACACCCCCTCCATGTGCACAGATCAAACTAGTATAGTGAATGAACTTATAAAACTACATGTGATGTAATTTTAGTCTTTGCGGGATATGTAGTGATGCCCATATTGTAAATCCTAGCCTATATTCCACCATCAAAAGGAAAAAAATGAAATGACCCTTCCCTATGTATGGGTCATACATGCACAGGGAAATTCATAGGACTATGTATGGACTGATTCTCATCTTGGCAAGAGACATCATGGCACCCAAATCTCCAAACCCAGGCCTAGCTGGGAAAATCCCCCATCCTTGGTATCATCATCCCTATGTGTCCGAAAAATCCTTTACCATACATTGTTTCTCACACTGGTCACAACTCATGTGAGCTTAGGAATTTCGGTAGGGGATTCCCTGAATGGTCAAGGCATATCAATCCACAACATGGTTATCATGGTCCTGGTAGTAAGACCTAAAAAGGGCACACCAGGTATTTCCCCTTCACAAAAGGGAACCTGCATCCTTACCATATGATGAAAAACTCCATGGTATGTCAAGAACTAAGTGTGTATTTATTCTAAGTGCAATGAGATACGTAGTGACACCTGGACCTTATGCTCAGGTCCTTCCACACAATTAAAAATTCCCCAATCTCCTACACATAAATGAAAATATATGCAGGGGATTCCAAATCCTTGATCCCATAAAAAGGATCTATAAAAGAATCATTCACCCATAAATACGAGTCAGATCTATGTGGGGGAGTCCATACTTCACGAATAATCATGGTCTAGATAATTATTGTGTGTCTGGATGCACCCTCTCCATCGACCAAACTCCCTGCTTCGGGAAATTTTGGATCTTCATAAACCAACCTAGCTACCGAAAATGGATGTTCAATGTCTTGAGGGCACCATTGTTTGACTATGAAAAACATGACCTGGTGGCTCTGTATATGCTTCCCATAAAAAGGAATGTAAACCAAAGTAAAATACGTCCTTATGATAGGCTTTTCTTACCTTTGTACAGTCAATGGATTCCAAGACCAGAACAATTTCTCTTGATCCAGGAATTCTGAAAACCATGGTTTACATTTTCTTTCCCCTTCACATCTAGATTATTCCAGTATATCCCTACACAAGTAGCTCATATTCACTCATCGTTTCAATGAAAATTCATCCCCAAAACAAGACATTAAACTATGATGCCAATGTCCTTATTCCATGACATTGAATTGAATGGAAAAATATCCTTATTACATGAAATTAAACATCATAGCATAACAGTGATCTCACCTGAGATAAAATTTCCTCTGCCATTGGTCACCTACCATGTCATCTTACAAAACTATGCATAGCTTGATTCCTACCCAATAAGGATACATATCAACACTAGGATTTTCATTCAGTTCCACCCACCTCCCCCATGAAAAAATGCCCCTTCCCTGTGTATGGGTTGTACCTATGTAGGGATCATGAAGGGATAAATGTATCTTTATTCCCATCCTATGGGATATATATTGACACCGAGATCCTATGACATGGACCCAGTTACAGAGTATAAAAAAATGTCCAATCCTCTGCATACAAACAAATTCAGAGAAGGGGTTCCCAAATAGGCCCTATTTGCATGACCATTTCATGGATAAGCACACACCCCCTATTTCATGTCAAGTCATCTATGTCCTTTCCACATGATGTTAAACTATATGGAAATTGTCCTAATAATATGATGTTAAACTGCATAATAAAATATCCTTGTTTTATGATGTTAAACTACACAACATCAAAATGTTATCACCCAAGTGGATATTGCATCTGGCATTGGTCACCTACCATGACCTCCTACAGAACTATGTACGACTTGATTCATGACCAGGAAGGATATTCAATGACTCCTAGGCATTCATCCTGGTAAATCCACCCTAAAAGAAAAATATGTCTCCAGTGTATGGGTTGGACCTACATAGGGTTCATTATTTACTGAACTATGTATGGCTTGATTCTTATCCCATGGGATACATAGTGATGTCTATAACCCATGAACTGGACCCAACCAAAAATCACATAGGAATATCCCCTCCTCAACATGAAATCTAAGTCAAAGAAGGGGTTCCCAAACACACCATATTTTCAGGACCATTTCATGAATAAGAAAATTCCCACTTGTTCACGTCGGGTAATCTACATCCTTCCCACATGATGTTAAAATGTATGGAAATTTTCTTAATCATATGATGTTAAATAGTATGATGAAATTTATTTACTGTATGAAATTAAACTGCACAACATCATAATGTTTTTACCCGATAGGTCATTGCCTCCAGCATTGTTCACATAACATGTTGTATTAAAGAACTATGTATAGCTTGATTACTTCCCAACAAGGATATGTAGTGATTCCTGGACATTTATGTCCTGGTCTAACCACCCAAAAAAGATGAATAGCTGAAAATGCCTATGTTCCTCTATGTATGAGTCAAACCTTTACAACACATTACCACTAAGAACTAAATCCAGATTGATTATTTTCATCATAATAGACATAGTGGAACTTGGATCATCAAACTTGGGTCCTGCTGCAAAAAAAAAAATCAAAATTCCCCTACATACGAGTCAGATATACACAAGGAATTCCCAACTCCATGGGTATTTGTGGCCTAAATGTTTCTAATATGTCCATACACATAATTTCCATTTATCAAACTATGTTCCCCAAGAAATTTTGGATCACCATATACCTCTACAACCATCATAAATGGATGGTCAGTGTCCTAAGGACACCTTTGGCTGGATTTTCATAATATTCCCCGATGACTTTGAATAAGTTTCCCACAAAAAAGGTTTGTTAACCAAAGGAAAATTCATCCTTAGGAGATTTTTTTTCTACCTCCATACAGCCCAATGTCTCCCATGACCCACATCAGTTCTCCTAGCCCAAGAACCCCCAGATTCATGGTTTACACTTTCATTACATCTCATGTTCAAGGATTGTCGAAAAGTACAGGCCTGATTATCCTCCAGTTAATCAAGGGTTCAATATCAACATCCCAATCACATTATATTAAAACCTCATGATGGTTGATACCCACTATTCATCTCTAGTCCCATCCACATCAATGATTGAAAATATCACTTCCCGACATACAGGTGAGACCTACGTGGTAAATTTAAAGACACAATAAAGAATATTACCTCCAAATTACAATGCATGAAATAAAAGAACTACATTCATCTTGATTTCAATGATCATAAGATATGTAGTGACACCCAAATCTCATATCTCAAGTTCATCCATGAAACAAATTGTCCCCTCATTTCCTACGCATGGTTGAGACCTACTCAGAGAACCTCCTCACACCTGTATAGGGAGAATGTAATTACCTATTCCTAGAAAATTTCATCTTTAAAAGATAATTTCATGTTCAGGAATACCCTTTCCACAAACCATACTCTGTGTCCAGAAAAGTCTGAATCCTAATAACCATCCCTGGACATCAAAAATGGGTGGTCAGTTTCTTGAGGTCCCCCTTTTTTGACTATTCACAATATGCTCTAATGAATTTGAATAAGTTTCCCACAAAAGGGATATCAACATAATGAAAATTCATCCTCGGAAGAGGCTCTACATACCCTAGTAAACCCCTATGACATTTACATCCCACCTCACTCACTGGTTTCAGAAAACCCATGTATTATAGTTTACATATTTGTCTCATTTTATTTCGGAATATGATAGAACATTTTGGGCCAAACTATCATGAAAAGGGAGAATCCTTTACACAATTGTTCAGAGAAAAACAACATTAAATTATAAGTCTCAAACATCCAGGTTGTACAACGTTAAACTACTCCAAGCTTTAGCCCTCCCTTACACAAGTAAAATTCATGTGGGAGGGATTTCTCATCCAAATACAAAATAGATGCCCTAGTTATTTTCAGACATCATCCCCTTGACAGAGCAACCACCATGTTCTTTGAAAAAAAATACACATCCAAATTTACATAAAGTTACCTAGCCATCAAAAATGGATGGTCAGTGTCCTGAGGACATTGTTTTTTGACTATGCACAATATACCTCAGCGGCTCTGCATAAGTTTCCTAAAAAAGTCCTGTCAATCAAAGAAAAATTCACCCTCTGCATAGTATTTTCCTACCTCCATATACACCATGGATTCCATGTCTCGTATCCTATCCTATATACAGAAACCATAAACTTAGGGTCAATAAAAATACCTCATTAATGTCTAAAAAGTATTGGTACATCCTCAGTCAATGAGTCATAATTGGGGCCCTCGCCCTGTAACTCTTGTCAAAGCTATTTGACCTAAAAAATCAGTAATGTTTGGCCAGGTTTTCAAGAATCTAAACTTCTTAAAGAAAAGAGACACAAAACCCTCTAGGATAAAAACCGATAAAGGGAAACCTGGACAAAATTCAAGTACCAGGTCACTAAACCTATGTTTCCATGGTTTAGGAAGAATATTGAGCAATATAAAAAATAAAAAGATACACAAAAATCTTGTTAGGTTGAAAACCTGGAAAGGGAGACCTAAGAAAAATTAAAGTTATGCTCGCTAAGCTCACACAAAATTGGGTTTATGAAAAAATTAGGGTGATAATAGAAAAGGAATAATGTTTGTGGGGTTAGCCATAGAACCCTAAAAATCATCAAGCTATGATCTCTAAGTCCCTTGGATCAGGAAAAAAATAGAGCATTATTTGAACATTCATTCAAATTAGGACCACTTCTACATTAAAATAGCCCCAACATCATCCTGATCAGAGCTCATTCTGATGGGAAGCATTTGATGTTTCCTGAAAATTTGTAATCAAGATGAATAAAATCCCATAAAATTCTAAGATGGGTAGAAATTAAATCCAAAAGTAGATTGAGGAAAAATATTCAATGGAAGAAGAAATACTGAGAAGTGAAAATCTTCGTGTGGACTGTCTCTCTACATTGTGGTTCACATCTTTGAAAATCATTCGTGAACTAAGTAAGTTATAAGGATAAAGACTGTGGAACTAGCACCCAAAAAAAATATTCATTTTTTAGGCACAAGGCAGTGATTTATGATCCCACAAATGATGAACCCCCATGAAAAAATTAGCTTTTTAGATGATGTGGCATCACTAGTGACCGAAAATGATGGCCCCTATTGACTAAGTCCTTAGGCCTTTATAAAATATTGTATGTAGACCTCCGTGGATGACTATAAATTCTAGTAGCTGGTCCCTCCATTCCTCTATAAAGGGAACCTAAGTGGTACTGAAAAATGGGGTCTCGATGATGAATAATATAGAGAAATTTTAGGAGAGGGTGTGGGAGAAATCCCTCTTGCACCAGAAGAAGTTCGTAGAATTTATCTCATGAACCATATGCAAATATACCCTTTGTAGAAACCATCCCATAAACTATATATGGAATAACCTTCACGGAAGATTCCATGTAGAGGAAGTATCATTTATGGAAAAAGGCATCATTTTATAACCATGTGAATGAATAAAAAATTCTTCACAAACATACCCTTTTCAGACTCTCCTTTTCAGATGCTCCATAGCAGACGACACCTCATAGAAGGACCCTTTTTGACCAACCCTACGCGGGCATCCCTTTGCGGCTAGCTCTGTTGTGGACATCCCATTGTGGAAAACTCTATGCGGACATGCCTTTATGAATAGTCCTATATGGCCTGAAATATTTGGAAAATACCTTTCACCTACTATTCCATATGGCGGGAGCTACCCCCATGCACCCCAACTCGGGTACACTGCCAGGATGTTTTCCCGGACCTTCGGGCTGGTCCCTTTGATAATATGACTAACCTCAATGAAAAATGGAGAGTCACACAACATCTTGGTCCAGTTCAATGAAATTTTCCATTTTTCCCTTATATATCCCCAATATACATCCCTTAAACACCATGAGTTGATCTACTCTTCATGAGACTCCTAAAACCTCATCACTTGCCTCCTATGACAGGTTGATCTAGAACTCCATAGAAAATCACGGTCTGAATGTTTTCTTTATATGACCAAACACATCCTTTCCATTCATCAAACTCAGTGTCCTGTGTGATTTTATATCTTCATAAACCTCTCCGGTCATTGGAAATGGAAGGTTAGTTTCCTAAGGACACCATTTCTTGACTACGTACAATATGCCCTAGTTGGCTCTGCATAAGTTTCCCACAATAAAGGCCTTTCATGCAGAGAAAAATACTCCCTCAAGAGAGGCTTTTCCTACCTCTACACTTCCCAATGGATTTCATTCCCCATATCATTTTACCTAATAATAAAATCCCCAAAATCATGGTTTACACTTTCCTTCCATCTCATGTTCGAGGCATGTCAGAACATCTCATACTGATTATCATTCTATTAATCATGATTTCTATAAAAATTGGTTCTCATCTTATGACCATAAACCGAAAGACCCCAATTCATCCTATTCACATGACGTTAAACTATACAAAACCAGTCATAGCTACATGAAATTAAACTATAGTATACCCTATATGAAAAATATAGGGTGCATCATGTGACAAACATAAGGTTCCTTATGAGATAAAATTAAGATAACCCATGCAATAATCTTGAGATGACAATCAACAAATTTCAGGGTACTCCCACTATGGTTAGCACCTAGCCTTCCTTACAGGATGTGGATCTCTTGCTCCTATTTACCTCATCCTAGAAAATATTCAGATAGATCACTAAACATGACCATCCCAGATAGGAAGAAAAGAGAGGAAACAGGAACACTCAAAATCCTTCTCTCCTTCCCCCTATGGGTCCCAGCACCATCCATCAGCATATGGGGAGAAATATGCGATCAACAGATATTCTAAATTCTCTTGTTTCTCATGCCAATACTGAATCACGTGGGTGTATAGATTAGTGGTGATCATGAAATCTATATGACCAAAAACTTCAAATGGGACACCTATTCAGTGTATGCACCAACCATATCCAAATGGTCCTTCTATTCAGTGTAAGCCCCAAGCATTCCCCCTTTAATGGGAAACCTCCATGCATATGCCCCAACTTTCAAACCTACATGGACTTTGATTCCCAATTAACTAGGATACATAGAAAACCTCCCCAATGTTCAATACTGACACCTTTATCTTCATATTAGTTCACTCTCATCCTAACCACATGATGTTAAACTACACAAGCCACCAAACTATGAGGTATTTTATTCCCAACTAACTGGGATACATAGAAATCCTTCTTGAGGACCAAACCCAGCTTCTAAATCCACCCTAATGTTCTTTGGTCCCATCCCCAGTAGGGTCACATCTTCCCAAGAGAACACATCTCTCTTAGGTCCCTTTGGCTGCCTTGTCATAAGTATTTCATTAAAGATTGACTAGGCACCATCCACCTTAGTCTCCTTTCCATATGAAATTAAAATTAATGGATGGTTCATCATTAAATGAACTTAAAAGATGATGTTTCTAGTTAAGGGGAACTAAACTATGTGGGTTCTTATTCGTCTCATTATGATACTTAGGAAACTTATATTTTAGGTTCAATCACAACATTGAAACCATTTTTGTCACCCATGGGTGACGATGAACTCCAGAGTTCCCCATCGTATGACTTTAACCATTATCATCTCGGTAGAGGACTAATGATTTTATGATCTTTCCACAAAAGGGTAAAATTGATGGAGAACCTTTGATACATATAGATATCCTCGTTGATGGAGAACCTCATATACATATAGATAATTCTAAACCCATGCATATTTATGATTAATCTTACCTAGGGGTAAGCTGTAGAAACATTCTTGGGAATGAAACAAGGATTCACGAACATATGAACATGTATTAAATATATATGGGAGTCCCGGAATGGGTAATAGTTCCCCTAAAAAGTGTTTTATGAGCTCGAGTTCCCATCCAATCGACCAATGTGAGTTCTTAAGTGTCATTATCCAAACCATCCAACGAGTGCCTATATTTGGAAATAAGGTCCATAAATCTTGGATGTGAGAACCCTTGGTAGTTTCTAGATCCATGAACAGACCCACTGGAGACCATTAAAAGATATTGTATCTAACATCAGTAATTCTACAAAACCCAACCCCTATAATTTATTGTCGGGAAAAAAAGTTCATCGGAAACACGTGTCATGTCTCACATAATTTTATTTCCCGATGAAAACCATGAAGACATATATTCTTAGTGAGGTAGGGTATGTTGGGTGAGTTATTATTAACATGTTATTAATGTATAATTTGAAGAATTATTTTCAAATTTTATCTTTATTGAAGTTGATATCTCATCCCAAATATTGTAATAGAAAAGTCACCCCAAATTCCATGGCCATGGTGTAATAATATGTTTATTATAGATAGTAAATGGATTATGTATGAAGCATATAGGTTGGTGACATAGATGTGTAACATGATTGATGAGATATTGTGATAAAGGGTCTATATTACAAAATGATCATTCATATGTGGTTTTCATCAATGTTACATTTTGTTCTTTCTATTGGGTTCCTTTTCCTTTCATTAGATAGTAATATTGGATAATTGGTAAGCCCACCTTATTCCAACACGAAATAATCCTAGAGGTTCACACACTATGTGTTTATATTTATCATGATAATTTGTTTTTTGAATTTATATAATTGAATAAATGTTATTCTCAAGACCTGGAAGAAATTTTTATTCAAGAGTTGTTTATCGCTAAATTAAATAAATATTTATTCACCAAAATTGAGCATAAAATATAATAATTTATTATATTGAATATTTAATAAATATTTATCTATTGATTTGTGAATAAATGTGTATTTAAGAGAATAAAATATTTTATTTAGGTATTCATTAACTGTAGTATATTTTGAATGTACCAAGTCCGCATCCAGTAAAAAATATTAATAGATGATTCGGTTAAATGAAACTTGTTATTATGCAAGTCGGAACATGCCACAAAATAATATTATTATTATTATTTTATGTGGTGTGTGGTTTGTTGAAGGTTTTTATATTATTTAATGGCTATAATTCATCAAATAATTATTTTAACCTAAACCCTACCTCTATAAAGACGCAGTTGAGTCTACTATGTAGTGTATCAATTGGTGTAATCAGAATGCAGAATCATTACACATAATAAATTATCTCTTGAATTATCCCTCTCTCTCCCTCTTAATAAAAAGAAATAGAAGATTGATTTCTTCAAGGTTAAAGAACATGTAGTCATGAACAAACAATGCAAGATATTCGATTCAATGCACCAATACCTAGAGATTGAGTGACATTGATTGGATATCATAAGATAACATGTGTATCGCCGCTAGAAGGATTCTATACCAAGATCCTCATAGTGTAACAAAGGAAATATGAAAGTTAATTTTTAGAAGATAAACATTCTTTAAAAATTAATGATCATAATCCAAGGTATTCATTTCATTAGATATTAAATAAATAAATTATAAATTTTATGTGCATGATATTCACTCGTGGTTTTGGGAAACAATAATTGGATGATATTTTAATATATCACCCACTACCACACACATATATTATTCTCATAACTAAAAGGTCATATTATAGGGGGAAATTTTAAATTTATAAGTATTCTTTTGATTATCAATCTATATGTAATTGTGATTATATTTTCATTTCATGTTATTTGTTCTTCAATTCAAATAAAATTAACATTTTTGCAACATATTAATCAGGATTCATTCAGTTTTTCTTTTTTCTAATAATTTAAGAATATATGATGATAGAGCAGAGATTCCATTGTGAAGTTACCAATTTTTTGTTGGTAAGATAGTTTTACATGATGTGTAATTGGATGTACATTCTATGTACCCTAGTTCACTCCATTTGGATGCATCATAAAATACAAAACATGGCACAAAGTAATTACACATGGTGTATGCCAAGTGTTGACTGAAAAAATGGTACATAGTTATCAGATTACATGATGTGTATTGTTGTACCCACCATTTAGTCATCATGGTTTAGTGGTGTAAAACCTGCAATATTTGTGGTCGTTATACATGGTCAAACCCACATGATAGTTAAAATCGTGATCATTTATTATATACATGGAAAGTATGCGGTATATAAGGTGTAAAGTTCATCAATACCCATGTATGAAACACATATTGAAGTCCCATGAATTCATCCCAAACACGCAATAATAAGAACATATGGTGTGTAGCTGGTTTGTACATGTAGTGTAGTCTAGCTGAGGTATACACCACAGACCATTGTGTGTACCCTAGATACATAGAAACCAAGATACATGGTGTGCCGATGGTCTATACATGCTGATTCATCTCCAATTAAAGGAAATAATTAATAATTACAACAAATTAAAATTAAAAAATAAAAAATTACTCTATTTATTAGGACACCAATACCTATTTGAGAATTTAATAATTATTTTAACAATTATTAAATGATATGTTAATTAATTTTTATTAATATGAAATTATTAGTTCTATCATTTTTTCCATGAATTCCACAAATTATGGGTATCTCCAATTACAGTTAGATGATCCTTATGAAGAAATAGAATTAATTAATTATTTATTTATTTATTTATTTTAAGATCATTCATATTAATAGTAATGAATAAATAAATATAGCAATGCTAGCTAGTTACTTTTGCATATTCATTATATATATGACCTTTAGTGATCTTTAACAAGACTTGTGTAGGATTTGGATGTTTTATTTTAATTTATTCCATGGGTATTTATTTATTAATTATTAAATTAAATATTATGGTCATTGATTTATCTCTCTCTCCATTATTATGTAGGACCTCCATGTCCATGGATATTTGTGAAATCTCATTTTAACCAATCCTTTAGTTCCCCTAACCTTCGTGTGAGTAAAAAACACATCTAATTAATGGAGTATCCAACGATGTGTGGAGTTGGTTCAAGATGGATCAATTATGATGCCAACTTAGGTGATATACAGGTGGAAGTGTGGAATACTATAATTGAACCCAGGACCAGCAATAAGACTTATTTACCCAAGTTCAAAGGCTTAATTAATGTCCTCTCATTAAATCAACCATTATATTAATCTCATGAATGGTTCATTGAATTATTTATTTATTTCTATCTATGTAACTATTTATCTTTTGGATGAGAGGCCGCAATCACTTAAAAAATTTAATTAATGCTCAAAGATGGAAATTAGATAAATGAATTATGTCTAATTTTTTTTAATCACGGTTAATTAATTATGTACTATCCACTTAATATTAACAAGTCATGTTAAAGATAATCCAAGATAATAATTTATGCATAATTTATAAAAATTCCTCAATTAAATATTATTCCAAGTATGGACTTACATTACATGATTAGGAATGAAATTCTTGAAACTATGTGTTTGACCAACCCACATTGAGATAATTACATTTAATTCATAGTTCTTATATTGGATAGGGGTTGAATTAACTATATTACATCAATAGAAGTTTCCCTCTCTAGTATGGATGTAACATGGAGGAATATATTGAGGAAATAAAAGTTTGAATCTTAGGATGGGGGAGTCAACTCAACGGATCAAGGATTTTCAAGAACATAGTTATTAAACACCATCATACCTAAATACCTTCTTGTAGATTGAACAATCCCCATTGGGGTTATGTGAAGTGGCATATGGATCCTTGCCACTAGAATGTAATAACAATTATACCTTCCATGATCAATGGTGAGGCATGTTGGGGATTGATAATATAGTTGGTGATTTTATAAAAACTAATAAAATATTATTAATTTATTATTTACCACATAACTTGTAATCATGGAAGGAACTAATAATATGATCTTTTAATTTTAAAATGAAGTGGAATTCTCATCTTTCACATTATCCCTATGGTCAATACTAGATAATGACCACCTCCTCACTTTTAGTAACATCCAAGGGTATTTTAGATGCCTTAGGTTTGTGCTACATCATGAATGGAAATATTTTTTGGTATAATCCTCAATGCATAATACTCCTACTAAAGAGGTGAGTGATTAAGAGTTACTAAATTATGAATAAATTATGAGAAATGCATGTGACGATAAATGTTTGATGCATTTATATATGTCTAGTAAACTCATGAACCCTAATAAAAACATGGTTGCATATAGTATGCTTGAGAACATCCATGGTATTAACCAGAATAGATCTTGATAGGAATGTATTGAGATATCAAGAGCTCTATTTCAGATAAATCTTGGAGGGAATTCCCTAGTTGGGCCTCACATAGTAAATCTCGTTTTCTACATCAAGCACCTAAGGGTTCTAGGCATTAATATCACTGAAAAATTGGCCACTGATCTCATTCTAACATCACTTCCTTAGAACATATCTATTTTTTAATCTAAATATGAACAAAACTGAGAAGTATCTACCAAATATTATTAATTTAATATTCCATATTGACAAGGAGATAATGTTTTAAAACCCTTCCATACTTATGATGATCAAAAGGAAAGGGAAAGAGAAGATATTTGAGTGTAAAGATTCTTAACACCCTCCCAAGAAGAATATGAAGAAGGGTAAAGTAAGGGAATGAGATGTTTCATATTTTTAATGTGTTAATAATGTCTAATGGAATAAAAATAAAACCTAGCCTATGAAATAAGGGAAATATATAGGTGTTTTTTTTATCGTCTAAATTTTACTTATTTCAAAAAAATTGGTTTTAGATATGGGTTGTAGTTCTCATATACATATTCAAATAAATGAACCAATTAGATTGAAAAAGATTAACTAAGGGTAGGTCGATCTATGATCATCCAATTGAGTTATTATTATTATGGTAGCTATTAGTGAATACAACCTCATATTTCCAACCAGGATTATCTTGGATTTAAAGGGTTTTTATTATGTTCCTTATGTTACTAAAAACATTATATTAGTATATATAATAGATACAGATGTTTGTTTTTAAAAATTTGGGAATAAATGTAGCTTATCTTATAAATATATCATATTTTATGGAATGGAAGAATTAAATAAAAGTATTTATGTGTTTCACTAGAAAAAAAAGTAACGGAAATTGATAATGACAAAAATTCACTTGACTCATACCACACCCAAC
This sequence comes from Viscum album, assembly GCA_963277665.1. NCBI lineage: Eukaryota > Viridiplantae > Streptophyta > Magnoliopsida > Santalales > Viscaceae > Viscum > Viscum album. Next base: position 1,809,162,969 of record OY728129.1, on the reverse strand, counting down.
TTTCTCATCACTAGTTTGGTCATGTAAATGAAAAGTGCTTGACTAAATTATATAAAGATGTAAATTTATATTATTTTGATCTAAAAACACTCGGTGTATGTCAAACATGTTTACAATGTAAAATGAAAAAATTCCAATTTAGTGGGAAAGGTTAAAATGTAAAGAGGTTCATGAATTATTTCTTACTGATGCGTGTAGAGAATTTCCTATTGAATCAAGGTGTGTGTACTCATACTTCATATTATTTACTGATCATTTTATTAGATATGGATATGTCTATTTAATGAGGTATAAGTTTTTTTTATAAATTTATTGAATTAAATAATGAATTTGAGAACCAGATTGGTAAGAAGATTAAGAAACTCCACATAGACTGTACTGGAGAGTATCTTAATTGTGACATCAATTATTATTTACAGGTGTTTGGTATACTATCTCAACTCACACCATCTTATTCATCTCATTTTAATGGTGTGAGTTAAATGATGAACCTCACCTTTTTATACATAGTTATATTAGTGCGAATCTTCCATTTTTATTTTGGGAATACACATTACATTAAAAAAACACAAATACTAAAACAAGTTCAAATTAAAGTGGAAGATAATATCCCATACCAATTATATAATGTAAATAAAAAAGTTTTGTTATAAATATATGTGTGGGTTTGTGAATAATTTTTTAATTCCTCTTTTGGTTATAAATTTTAACCTTGAGGCATAAAGTGTAACATTATAGGATATCCAATGAAATTAATGGGCTATTACATATATGATCTCAAAAAAAAGGATATTTTGGAAAGAACCTACATAATCCTTGAGATGGATCACATCTATAAAAGGTATAGTAAGTTTAAGATAGACTTCAATGATGTTAATCCTCAAGGTGTACATGATTTGGTATAGGAATAGATTCAAAAAATTCCTAGGGAAGAAGAATCTTTTACGAAGACACAGGTTCTGTGTAGGAGTAAAAGAGAGGTTCAGGAACTAGAAAATTATTATTTTCAAGTCACTAATGATTTTTACCCATTCATATTTGTTAATAATGATCCTATAACCAATGAGGAATTAGTATTTGGCATATATGTTTTCAAATGAAAAGAATGAATGAATTCTAAAATGTATTCCATGTAACAAAATGATGTTTGGGATTTGGTGGATTCTCTTGTGGATGTAAATTCCATTGGTTTAAATTTGTTATCGAAACAAAAACTAAACATGTAAGGACAAGTTATTTTTTATAAGATGAACATCATTGAAAAAGGGTTTAAAAAGAGTTAAGGAAAATAATATGAAAAATAATTTTCACTAGTTTCAACGATGAAATCCATCATAGTTATAATTTCCATTATGGATTACCATGACTATGATATTTGGAAATTGGATGTATAAATACCCTTAAAAATGTGAACCTTCAGAGATATTTATATATGAGACAAAAAAAATGGTTCGTGACCCCAAAGGATTCCAATTTTATATGAAAATTTTATAAATCCATTTCTGGATTAAAGACTGCATCTCCATCATGGAACACTCCTTTTTATGAACACATAATGGAATTTTATTTCATAATGAATGAGTGTAAACCTTATGTTTTTAAAAAAAATGAGTGGGAGTAAAGTCTTTTTCATAATATTATACATTAATGAAATATTTTACATTGGAAATGAAACACCAGTATTATAGTCTACTATGGTGTGGATGAATAAATGCTTCTCTAGGAAGGATATTGGCGAGGTAACATATATTATTGGGATCAAGATCCATCATGATATATATAAGGGGTTTATCATTGACTGTGTTGTCATGACACGTCAAATTGATAGTTATTTAAAGAATATTTTTTAGTCTAGGGAAGACCCTAAGTCGTCTCTCAAGTAGCATTGGTAGCTTATAGTGTGTATTTTTAATAAAGATTACTAAAAGATAGGGGTGATTTTGAAAATAATTTTAAGAAAATAACTTAACTTAAAGAGTTTAATAGTTGATAGAATAAGGTGGTGATTTAATAATTATGAGAGAAGGATATCACTTCAAGTTTACTACACATCTTGGATAGTTAATTGTTCTGAAATTTCTACATGGTTTTGTTTAATTCTTTGGTTGAGGGTTGTCAAGATCTTGATTCCCCTCTTACCTCTCAAAACGTTGCACAAAGTACCAACCCTTGACACAACAATCGTGTTGTCAAGGTTTGGACTTCAATAATAGATTAAAGGCTAGAAAATAATACTTAAATCTCATATATGTGTGAGATAGAAAGGATTATTGTGTTTTCCAATCGGAACAACCCAATATTCCCACTTGAAATCTCAACCCAATCAGGGTTGAAATAAAAAACGTTTCACTTAATTATATCAATAGAAATGAAATTATAGGAGATGCATGTCAATATAAGGAATAAGTGAAATATTTATCACACAAATTACACAAAACTAGTAGAATAACAAGTTCCAGAACTCTCTCCCAAGTGTGTGTAGCTCCCTCGAAATGATCGTCCACCGTTTAGCTTGACATCAGGAGGAGAATGAAGCTCGGGTGGAACTTCACCTTCATCCTCGATGCCCCTATGAGGATAGGGGCCTTTATAACGTCTTGGATGATGAGAGTAATAATTTGGGTCTCCAAAATACTAGAGCTTTGCCTCCTGGACGAACTTACAAATGGGGATCCCAAGGTTCCATTTTATAGAAAAATGGGAAGGTGGTTTTGAGGACACAGATTTCTTAAAACCACTTGTCACATAGTTTTAGACCTCCAGAAAGCCTTATCTAGATTTGGAGAAAATAAAAAAGTTTTATCCCCACCTATTGAATATCTCCACTGAATTTTTTGCTGAATTTGGACACCTACAGCTCGAGATATTGAGAGATCACAACACACCACTTTTTACTTCGTGCAGATTCGGTGGGCTGGACAGATCAGGTCAGTTGGGCCATCATATAGATGAATCAGTCTTAGGTTCCTTCATATGAAATATCGAATAATGAATTTTGGACAATCCCAAAAAAAATTCATCCCATTTGGAAGCACGGTTCAGTAGCAGTGTTTGGATGAGTCCACTGGTGTGCATAGATCCTGCGTATTTTGGCCCATTTTTCTTGGATATCATCATGGGCCCTCCAAATTACCTCCACTTTTAATGAAATTATCAAAACAAGTGTTATTTATATTTTTAATAGTTATAAACACAAAAAAATGGAATCCAAAATGAAGTGAAATTTTTTATTATTTTATAATTAGCAATACAAAACTATTTTAACACGGTGTTGTAAGGGTGAAAATGAAACAGTGAATCGCAGTGCGATCACTCCCCCCACACCTCAACATTTTCACTCTTGGGAAAATTTATATTTCCAAAAATTATGTATGTATATATTTCAAACTTCATAAAGATTTAACATTCAATGAAAATTTAATTCCTGATAGAAATTTTATTAAAGAAAAAAAAACATCGTGAAGTTATTCTCAATGATCATTGAAAAAGACGTCTCAAAAATTGTATCCAAATAAAATTCCAATAAATGCATGATACCAATCGAAGAAAATAATTCAAAAGTTAATAATTTCACTAATTCTCCATGTGTGTTTGACAACCATTTCATGCTATTATTTCCACTTTCTATTGGGTAAATATATGTTATTTTAATAATTGTCTACTTACAAGATCCTTTCCACCGAACTTTCCCCACATCCTTTGCAATCAGATTTCAAGACCCACTCACTTAAGTATTACCAGAATTCAAACCATAAGCTCCTGACCTAGATATCCCCATATTCTATACATTTCATCACTCCCCTCATTTATTGTTTTTTTCAAAAGTTGCACTTGAAACAAATCTCACACTCTTCTCCCAACCCTTGTTTGATCTCCTCACAACACTAATTGTAATAGTTATAACAAGATCAAAAGTCTAGGAAGGGTGGTTTTTAACCTGCCCAATATACAACCCTTTTTTTAGGGCGTAAAACAGTTGCATAACAGGTACACATGCATAGGTCAATCTGTAATAGTAATGAAATATATCGGATAAGGAACGAACGTATGGAAAAATGATTTTGGAAAGTATATAAAAATAAACCTAACTTATATTTACCTTCCATTAAGTAAAAAAAATCATATTTCATGGTTGGGTGCAAAAATTTGTGGAGAGATTAAGTGACACAATTTTCCCTTAAACTAGTCACAAAAAAGGGTACCATTCTTCTCAAAGGTTTCAAAATGATACAACCATTTATATCATCGACAAAGAACTAAATTTCAAAATAAAGTCACACCGTAGTATTGAATTTTTGTTGAAATGAAAATTTCATTAGAAATTTGTTTTTGAATGTTAAAACAACATGAAATATATAAATTTCACATTCATTTTCAATAACTTCCATGATTAAATAGGCATCATTTTCCATTATAAAGTGGGAATAAAGAAAGAAATATTCCAGCAAAAAAGTGAGGAGGAGGGAATGGGGAAAGTAACAATACAATTCAGCAAGCTAAAAAAATAAAAAGAAGAAATATGATGAAAATTCCTAAATAACCTAGGAATATACCCATCCCCCCACACCTAAAGTGTACAGTGTCCTCACTGTAAGAAAACAGGATGTGGAAAGGAAGGATAAAACCTGGTAAGTTTTATTCATAGATTGCTTCTTGAACATAGAGTTCCTCCATCGATGACTTCGTAATAGATTCATGGAAGTGCTTCAGCTGCTTCCCATTGATAGTGAAGGTTTTCTTGGTTTCTTCATTTTAAACCTGGAAAACACTAAATAGAGAGATGTTAGAAACAGTGTATGGTCCAAACCAGCGGGAATGAAGCTTACGTGGATGAAACTTCATCCTTTCATTGTAGAGGAGGACCTTCTACCCAATGAAAAATTGACGATGAAGGATGAGACGGTCGTGTGAAGCCTTGGTACGCTCCTTATAAATCTTGTAATTCTCATATGCATCTCTTCTCATTTCTTCTAGCTCCTGAATCTTCAACTTCCTTTGAGCACCTACACCAGAAAGATTAGAATTTCATTGTTTGATGGCCTAATAGGCCCGGTGATCAATCTCAATAGGGATGTGACAACTCTTTCCAAATACTATTTGATATGGTGACATGCCAATGGGAGTCTTAAAGGCAGTACGGTAAGCCTATAATGAATCATCGAGTCTAAGACTCCAATATTTCCAATTTGGTTGAACTATTTTTTCAAGAATTTGTTTTACCTCTCTATTTGACACATCGACTTGACCATTGGTCTGTGGGTGATATGTAGTAGACACTCGATGACCGACCCCATACCGACAAAAAAGTTATTTCATTGTTCGGTTGCAGAAATGAGAACCCTAGTCACTAATGATGAACCTAGGTAAGCCAAACCTATAGAAAATTTGGGTTCTTAGAAATTATACAACTGCCTTAGAATCATCATTCCAATACCCCAAACATCAAAAATTTCATGAAAGTGCAATGGTTGTTGTGGAATTTCATTTCTTTTAGAGACATTACCCATTCTTTGACAATGAGGACAAGATTTACAAAAATCATGGGCATCCCAAAAAAGTGTTGGCCAAAAGAGGCCAGAATCAAGGACCTTGCAAGAAGTCCGTTGGGGACCAAAGTGGATCCCACAATCAATAGTGTGGAAGAATCTAAGGATAGACTTAAACTTTCTATCAGGAACACAAAGCCTAAGGACTTTATCACTACATGTGCGCCAGAGGTAGGGGTTATCCCAAATGTACCAATGAGACTCATTTTTTAGATGACTAGATTGGTTTTTGTTGAAATCTGTAGGAATGAAAGATTCTACCAAATAATTTACAATTTCGGCATACCAAGGAATAACATCTTGCACTCGGTACAATTTCTTATCAAGAAACATATCATTTATAGGAATACATGGGGATGATTCAATGTTTGAGGATGGGGGAGTCCTACTAATATGGTCAGCCACCACATTCTCTGCTCCTTTTTTATCTCTAATTTATATATTGAATTCCTAAAGGAGGAGTATCCAACGAATGAGACGTGGTTTGGCTTTCGGTTTCTTAAGGAGATACCAGAGGGCTGCATGGTCTGAGAACACAATGAATTTGGACCCCAAAAGTTATGACCTGAATTTTTCCAAGGCAAACACAATGTCAAGGAATTATTTTTCATTTTTGGTGTAGTTTTCTTGGGTAGGGTCCAAAGTACGTGAGGCATAGGCAATGACATGTGGAGCTCGATTGACCCTTTGTGACAAGACTTCCCAAAATACATAGTTAGAGGCATCACACATGATCTCAAATGGTAAATCCCACCAAGGTGGTTGGATTATTGGGGGTGACATGAGAATCCATTTTAACTTATTAAAATCTTCCCAACATTCATTATCAAAAAAAATCCTTTTCTTTTTGGAGTAACCGGGAGAGGGGGAGTGAAATTTTTCTAAAGTCACGAATGAAATGGTGGTAAAATCCAGCATGATCTAGGAAATACCACACATCCCATACATATTTGTGGAATGGTAGGGAAGAAATGATATCCACTTTTGATTTATCTACTTGGATACCATCCCCAGAAATGACATGTCTCAAAACTATACCTTTTCGCACCATGAAATGGCATTTCTCATAATTTAATATAAGATTATTTTCAATACAGCGACGTAGGACTAAACCAAGACTAATCAATCATTCATCAAAAGAGGATTCATAAACCATGAAATCATCCATGAATACTTCCATGCAATTTTCCAGGTAATCTAAAAAAATATTAACCATGCATCACTAGAAAGTACCTAGAGTATTGCACAGACCAAATGGCATCCTCCTATATGAAAATGTGCCAAAGGGGCAAGTGAAGGTTGTATTTTCCTAATCCTCAGGGGAAATATGGATCTGAAAGTATCCATAATACCCATCAAGGAAATATTAGTGGGACTTACCCACTATCCTCTCTAGCATTAGGTCAATGAATGGAAAAGGGAAATGGTCCTTCCTAGTGTGTTGGTTTAGTCTGTGATGGTCTATGCAGACATGCCAACTATTCTGCACATGATTTGGAATCAATTCATTGCTTTCATTTTTGATTACTGTAAGGACAATTTTTTTAGGAACTACTTGAACAGGACAGAACCATTAGCTTTCAGAGATGAGGTAAATGATTCCAACATCCAATAATTTTGTTACCTCCTTTTTCAAAACTTCTATGAGGTTTGGGTTCAGTCGACGTTGTTCCTACCTCACTGGTTTAGCCTCATCATTTAATAAAATATGATGTGTGCAAATTAATGGGATAATACCAGGAATTTTAGCAAGTGTCTATCCCAAATCTTGTTTATACTCCCTCAAAATTTCAAGTAGTCTCAATTCATGCTCAGGAGGTAGTGAACTAGTAATGATGACGGGAAACTTGTTTCCATTCTCAAGATATGAATATTTTAAATCTTTAGGTACTTGTTTTAGTTCCAATTCAGATGGATTTTGGATTGATGGGAGTTTTTGTGAAAGTGAGAGGTCATTAATCTCATATAACTGCTCAATGGTATCATCTTTAGATGAGGAAAGATTTTTTACAATCTTAGCAGTATCATCGATGGTCATTGGATTCTCAGTGTTCAAGAAATTATAAATTAATAAACATGCATGCCACTTTTCTAGACCACTACAACAATCAATGCATGATTCATTACCAAGAAATTCAATCAAGGATGAAAAATCAAAAAGGGGATCGGGGGAATGAAAAGAATTTTTTTCAGAGGAAGGGAGTACATCAATTGAATTTATAGAGAGAGGGGAATGTTCTTCTGAGGGGTGCTTCATGGCATCAAGGATGTTGAAATTGACTATGTCACCACCAAATTCCATAGATAATGTACCATTATGAACATTAATTATGGTTTTGGTGGTTTTCAAGAAGGTTCTCCCCAATATAATTAAGGCGTGTCCATTCATCCTATTATCTTCAATTTTAAGCACATAAAAATCAGCAGAAAAAATTAAATTTTGAACCCTCACAAGAACATCCTCTAACACACCAGAGGGGTGTGCGGTACTCTGGTTGGCCAATTGAACAACAATTACAGTGGGCTTTAGTTCCCCAACCTGCAATGAAGAATAAATGGAGTGAGGTATCACATGTATATAAGCACCTAAATCAATCATAGCATTGGAAAATGAATACTCTCCTATGGTGCTTGGAATTGAGAATGTCCTAGGATCTTTGCACTTGGTGGGAAGTAATGGATCTATTAATGCTGATACATTCCTCCCTAAGCTCACCTTTTCATACCCACGAAGTTTCCTTTGGTGTGTACACATATCCTTTAGAAACTTGGCATATCTTGGAATTTTCTTCACAGTATCAATCAAGGGGGTGTTAACCTGCACTTTTTTTAAAATCTCTAAAATTTCCTAATCGAGTTCAGTTTCCTTTTTTTTCTAGGTTGGTTTTTCCTTTGGGGAAATGGAAGAGGAATGGGTTGTCTAAAAGACTCATCGACATACACACTCTTTTCTTTGGAAGGGATTCTCTCAAGACATGGTTTTTCAACATTTGGAACATTTTTAATGGTAGGGATGGAGGTTTCCTTAGGAGGGGATGAATATAATAGAGTATTAATTTGACTCTATAGTTGTTTTCCACTCCTAAGGGTGATGGAACTAACATTTCCTTTATCTTTAGGGTTGAATAATGGTTGAGATGATATTTTACCCAACTCATGACTTTAGATTTCCTCCACCGAGTTAGCTAGTTGGCCTAATTGGGTTTTTAGGTCTTGTATGGCTGCCTGAGTGGTTTTTTGGAATTGGATATTGTTGGAAACCATTTGTTTCATCATATCTTTTAGGCTAGGCTCATGTTTTGGAGGGGTTTTTTGGAAAGTCCTTTGGGTGGTTGAGGATTTCTGGGTGGTGGTGGTGGATGAATACTTTGACCCTATTAGTTACATTGTTGTTGAGGTTTGTTTAAATACCCCACTTGCCTATAGGCTTGGTTTTCTTTCCACCCAAGGTTGGATGGATAGTAAGGTTTGTTCCTAAAGGTTTGGTTATAGGGGCAGCCTAGAAAGATTGCCTCACAACTCTCAGAATTTTCTCTCAATTGCAGTTCGAGAGGCTGGGAAATATTTTTCATGAAAAAGGTGTTTCATGTCTGTCCAACCTCTAATTGGTGAATTAACATAGTAAAGCCAATCTTTTGCAGTGTATTCCAATGAAAATGGGAATGCTCTGAGATTTACTTATTCTTCATCCACATTTTCAAGTTTTAATGTAGAACACACAGTATAAAATTCTTTAATATGCTTGTGTGGATCTTTTCCAAGAAGTCTATAGAATCATGGTAATAAATTAATTAAACCAGATTTCAGTTCAAAGTTGGGTGCCTCGCCTTGAATTTGAATATAGGTGGGCTGGATATCAACATCAGGTGAGATTATTTATTTTAATGTTCAGTTGTTTTCATCCATATTATGCAAGTTTATTTCAGTTTTGATATTGGTTCTAGAAGAAGAAGAAGAAGAGGAAGGATCAAGAAGAGTGTATATGTTTTGTGTTTCCTCCTTCGAAGGGTTCTCTTGTGCATCTCAGTGTTGCTAATGTAGGATCCTCTCTAGTTCAGGTTCAAATGGAGTTAGGTCTGCTGAAGTAGAATGCTTCATGCACAGAACCTACAAAAGAAATAAATCAAAAAAAATATAGGTAAAGGTATAAGATAAAACAAGTAAATAGTTACAAAATTTACAAAAATCTTATCAAAAACATGCACTAAAACCAAAGCACTCCTCGGCAACGACGCCAAAATTTGACTGTGTTGTCATGAAAAGTAAAATTTATAGTTATTTAAAGAAGATTTTGTAGTCTAGGGAAGACCCTAGGTCATCTCTCAAGGAGCTTTGGTAGCTTATAGTGTGTATTTTTAATAAATATTACTAAAAGAGAGGGGTGATTTTGAAAACAGTTTTAAGAAAATAACTTAACTTAAAGAGTTTAATAGCTGATAGAATAAGGTGGTGATTTAAGAATTATGAGATAAAAAGATCACTTCAAGTTCACTACACATATTGGATAGTTCATTGTTCTGAAAATTACACATGGTTTTGTTTAATTCTTTGGTTGAGGGTTGTCAAGATCTTGATTCTCCTCTTGCCTCTCAAAACGTTGCACAAAGTACCAACCCTTGACACAACAATCATGTTTTAAAGGTTTGGACTTAAAGAATAGATTAAAGGCTACCAAATCATACTGAAATATCATATATGTGTGATATATAAAGGATTCTTGTGTTGTCCAATCATAACAACCCAAGATTCCCACTTGAAATCTCAACCCAATCGGTGTTGAAATAAAAAACGTTTCACTTAATTATATCAATAGAAATGAAATAAGATGAGATGAATGTCAAGATAAGGAATAATTGAAATATTTATCACACAAATTACACAAAATCATCAGAATAATGAGTACCAGAACTCCCTCCCAAGTGTGTGTAGCTCCCTCAAAATGATTGTCCACTATTTAGCTTGACATCGGGAGGAGGAGGAAGCTCGGGTGGAACTTCGCCTTCATCCTTGATCCCCCTATGAGGATAGGGGCCTACAGAACTTCTTGGATGATGAGAGGAATCATTTGGGTCTCCAAAATACCAGATATTTTACTCCTTTCTGAACTTACAAATGGGGAGCCCAAGGTTCCATTTTATAGGAAAATGGGAAGGTGGTTTTGAGCACACAGATTTCTTAAAACCAATTTTCACATAGTTTTTGACATCCATACAGCATTATCTCACTTTGGATAAAATAAAAAAGTTGTATCCCCACCTCATGACTATCTCCATAGAATTTTTGGCTGCATTTAGACACCTAAACCTTGATATATGTACATATCACAGCACAACACTTTTGACTTCGTGCAGATTCGGTGTGCTGGACAGATCAGGTTGGTTGGGTCGTCATATGGACGAATGAGTCTTGGGTTCCTTAATATGAAATGTATCCCAATGAATTTTTGATAATTCCACAAAATTTCATCCTATTTTTATGTAATATTTGGTAGAAGTGTCTGGATGAGTCCACTGGTGGGCATAGATCCTGCGCAGTTTGACCCATTTTTCTTGGACATCATCATGGGCCCTCCAAATCACCTCCACCTTTAATGAAATTATGAAAACAAGTATCATTTCCCTTTTTAACATTGATAAACACAAAATAATGGAATCAAACATGAAGTGAAATTTGTTATTATTTTATAATTTTCCATACAAAACTAGTTTAACACAGTGTTGTAAGGGTGAAAATGAAACAGTGAATCGCGGTGTGATCAATCATCCTAAGTCAAAGTATATAGATTGAAATTATATTGAAGATAATCATTAAGAAAAAATACAAGAGTGGATTATTTCTTGTGTCACACAACATTCATATTTCTAGTAAAATGTGTCCTCATACACATGAGGAAATAAATATAATGGAACATATTCTATACACATCTATGATTGGTTTATTCATTTATGATGTATTATGAACTAGGATAGATGTTACCTATGGATTATATATGATATGAAGGTATCAAGCTAATCTATGTGAATTCCATTGGACGTCTGGAAGGACTATACTATAGTATTTGATGTGTAATATGGAAATGTTATTGTTTTATAGAGGATATGACGAACTAGTTATCATTACATATGCATATACAAGTTTCCAAGCTGACCTAGATAATATGAAGTCACAAACAGGAGACATCGTAACATTTAATAGAGGTGAATTCAGCTAGATGAGATCAAATCAGTCGATGTTCATAGATTCTACAGTAGATTTTGAGTGTATTTTGGATTATAAGGCAGATAATGAAGCATTATGGATGAAAAAATTCATAAAATATCTTGAATTTATACCTAGAAAAAAATATCCAATGACACACTACTATGATAATACTACAATGGTGACTCTAGCAAAAGATCCAAGCTCTCATCAGTGGATGAAGGACATACTTTAGAAGTATAATCTCTTGATGGGTTTTTCTAATAGATATGATGTTTTAGTGAGTTTTATATCATAATATAAAATGTGGAGGAACCCAAGATGAAATTCTTAATAGAGTAAAAACAATATTATCATGTGATGTCAAGTAGACTGAATGACATATGATGTTATCTCTAGTCCAAGTGGGAGTTTATTGGAGATGGTGTCCAAAGAAAACTTTTTTTTACTTTAATTACATGTATATTTGATGTAGAGAATATTAATTAAACATATTATCACATATGATTAAAGTTTCTAAATTTCATTAATGTCACAATGCCCTCGAGTAATTTTTTCATTGATTAAGTCATAACACATCCCCGCTATGATAATAACCTTTAAATCCTATGAAATTATTCTAAATATAGTTATGTGATTTTATAATTTACTATAGCGGGACACATAGAATTTAGACTAATACATGCGAGTACACATAAGAGGATTATTCGTCTTCTCATGAAGTTTCAACTTGGTAATCTCCATGATAGTAGATTATTATAACACACTTGCCAATAAGTAATCTATATCTTTTTTTAATCCAGTATTCTTATCATCTAACATGTTTAATGGTCATTAGACATTATGATTGACAATAATTCATGTCATGAATCAAAAACTTGGATTTCCTAATGAAAACGATGATGACATATATTCTTGGAATGTTATATTAGGTTGTGGGTGTCTCGATTGACATGAACTTAATGGATAATTAAAGGAAGGATTTATCCACTCCATATTTAAGGAATATGATATCTAGGCCTATTTATTGGAATAGATATGTCACCCAAAATTCCACGACTATAGTGTAATGACGTTTTTATTCCAAAAAGTAAAAGAAGAATGTACCAGGTATATAGGTTGATAACATAGATGTGAATATGTCTTGATGAGATATTATGATGAAGGGATTATATTAAATTGTGAGCATCTTTATGTGTTTGTATTATTTGTGAAATTAAGTTCTTTATCTTAGATTCCTTGACCCATTTATATACAGTAATCTTTGAATTTAGTCAAGAACACCAAATGACAATGATAAAGAATCCTAGAGGGCCACACACTATGTTTTTCCATTGATCTTGATTAAATTATATTGTAATTTATTTAATGGAATAAATATTATTCACATGAATGATGAATAATTTTTTATATTTCATTGATTTCATAAATTAAATGATTTTTTATCCACCTGATTATGAATAAAATTTATTTATTTATTTTATTGTAAATTTAATTAATATTTACTTACTAGGTTTTGAATAAAATATTCATTTAAGTGAATAAAATATTTTATTTGGGTATTCAATCAATTTAAGAGGTGTTTGAATAGATTAAGACCACATCTAGTGACAACTATTAATTAACAAACTTGTTAAATAATACTTTCCGTTGTCCATATTGGTGCATGACACAAAATAATAAAAATGTTATTTTATTATGTTGCATGAGGTTTATTAAATTTTATTATATAATTTAATTTTCAAAATGTTTTAAATAATAATTTTAACACTAACCCTATATCTATAAATAGACATCCATTTCTATTATGTAGAGTATCGCTCAGTGTAATCTAAATGGAGATTTAATGTGCAAAAAAAATTCTCTCTCAACTCACCCTTCTATGTCCTTGTCAAGAATTAAAAATTTAAGACATATTTATTTAAGATTGAAGAATGATAATTCAAGAACAAAAAACTTAAGACAAATTATTTTCTATGATAGCACCTGGAGATTGAGTGATATCACTCAGATATCATATGACAATGTGTATATCATCGCAATAGGGATTATATCCTTGGATCATCACAATGCAATGAAGTCATTCTGAAATGGTCATTTCATATAATCAACATTCATCGATGAGGAATGATCCTAACCCCATTAATTCATTTCTTAAGATATGAAATAAATAAATTTAAATTTTTCATGAAACATCCTCACTCATGGTTTTGGGAAATGATTATTAAAATAAATTTCAATATATAATCTACAAACACCCACTCCCACTATGCCTTGAACAAACACTTCAGTGGTCGTCGTATAAGACTTGGTCTTCGTTTTCTCAGATGTTTCCCCAGGTGGATGGTACCCCAATAGAGTGAGCACACCCACTGGGATGGGATGTTAGTTAAATTGATGTTGTGGTTGATAAAGTAATAATGAACAAAAGAAGGATAGTTCCAAAAAATTATAATAGATGGAAAGGATGAAATTCGAAAGTAAATTCAAGGGATTCCTCCCACAAGTTTACCACTAGGTTAAACACCATCTGTTGGATTATGGCATTACTCAGTCTCCATGCCATCTATTATATAGAGCTTTGTGGTAGTCGATGTAGGCTTGACCAATGATGGTGCCACAACATTAGTGGGAACTTAAACTTCCTCTGATGAATTACCTATAGTCTGATGTGCACGTCCTTATACAAGGATTAAAATAATTTATAAAAAAATAAAAATATATATAGGTGCTATAATGGGGAGGATGTTTATGAGTTACCGTCTGATCCCTAGGGAATTTCATCCTTCAATTAAACCATAGGCGATGCCTCGAATAATGATGTCTTGAAACTAGAAACCATAACATTAGAGGGAGGTGAACTTTCACTACTTGGAGGCTCAAGATATATTCATACCATTCATATATTAACCTTAAATATATCCTTCATTTACAATTTATGGTTCCTCCACAAGAAAAAGGAGACTAGTCAGTAGAACCTAGTGGTTGAAAGATATATTAAGAAAAAGAAATTAGTTGATTACCTCATCAACAACAAATAATTATTTCTCAAGGGTGTATCAAGTGGAATCATGTCCCCAAGACTCCTTTTCATTTGATTCATCCCTTCTATGCCTTCGATTATCCAATAATCTAGTAGATCAAGAGAAGGAATTTCCAACAGTGCCATAACCCAATAATTCATGATCATTGGAATTCCTTGGGATGGGATCATGATCTCAAGATCATTTAGGTATAACAGGGCCTCTATCTAGGGGGTGGTGCATGAATCTTTTCTAATTATGTCTAATTCTGAGAATAAGTATCCAATTTTATTGATGTCTCTTCAATGGCCCCATGGAGGAGTTTAACTCTAGGATGTTAGACTAATTCCTAGGGTTTTTGGGATGATCATGTGTTCTGATAGGTCCACTACATGGAATATTCCCTTTCCTAGATCCATGTATAGTTCTCATGGTTCCACCCTTGAAGAGTAATCCTTCTCCCAAGGTCATGTTTTGGAGTTTATATAGATTCGCGTTGTGCCTCTGTTAGGTTTTCTGGCTCATAATGGAGCGGAAGCTTTCTAAGCCTCTACTATAGTCGCCCACATGGGTATTCCACTTCCTTATTCTCTTTCTCCACCTATCATATCTCTCCTTAACCACATTTTTTTGGGATATCCTATTATAAAACAAGCTAGATTTATGATAATATTAGTGTTCCACATAGAAATGATATATCCTAGATTTATACATAACTGTAGAACAACCCAAATGAATCATTGATTGGTTGGATTTGATTCATGTCTCCACTTACCTCCCACGAAAAGATGATCCACAATTGTGATAGGACCCTGATATGGTGCTATTGACTTAACCTAGTGCAGACCCTTAGCATCAGTCTCCCACAAAAGTAACTTTTTGAATCAATAGGTGTGCACAAAAGGATACTCGCACATTTTTTTACATATAATTAAGTATTAAAATCCCCAACGATTTGGGTAATTTTTCACTCATGATAGTCTATGTTTCCTTAAAAGAGAGGATTTTCCTGATCTATTACAAAAAATCATGGTCCCCATTAAGGGTTTATCCCTTATTTGTATTCAATGTGTGGGGTATAATTTCATTTACTGGGGAGCACATGTCATTTTATTTCTGCACTATGGCCCCATAATTGGATTTTCCACTCCTTTTTTAGTTCCTATTCTGAAGGTGGAATCTATTGATGCAAAAAAATCACGTATTAAAAAATGGAACCAATGGTATCAATAGAAGATCAAGGTATACCATAGTCTAAATGGTCATAAAAACCCAATAATTGACTTTTATTGTGAATGTAAAACCTCTCAAAAAAACTAGAGCTTTGTAAATGGGATTTAGAGCACCAAAAATCTATAATTTCCATGAATACTATGATTTTTTCACAACATATGTTTAGGCTTCCATAATATCAATAAATAATTATTTCATTCCCTGTTTCCATGTAATCCTGACATTGGACTTACAATAAAATATATTGACTTTTAAAATATTATTTTCAAGCATCTAAACACCCATGGATTTCCACAGGCACCAATCCACTTTGATCGACCACTTATGGAACCTCTATTTATGCCATGAAATGTGAATTTGAAGAGGATTCAAAGGAAATAATAGTTAATTTGGGTAGATGTAACGCCTCGACCCCAACTACCCAGAGTCAGTGCATTACTTCGTAACATTGGCATGATCACAAAAGATCAAGTCTCTTAAGACCGATTAGTTTAGTAGCCTTGGAAACACTAGATACACTCATAATTCTTACATTACATCATAAAGTGAAAAACTAATAACAAAGTCTTCATAGTCCACACTCATAACCTCTTCTGACTATCCCTGCAGGTCATTCATAAAATACTTCTTCACATCCTGGAAAATATTAAAACATTGAAAGGGGTGAGCTCAGATGCTCAGTAAGTATAACAATATAGCGGAAGCTTTCATAAACAAATATTAACATTTAAGGCAATGTATAACTAAAACAAAAGCCTTATAAACTTGAACTTTAGCATAATATGGCAAAAGTAAAATGAAATAACGTCATTTACTTACTCACATGGATATTCCACTGGTCGAACATTCACATGAAATATCAATAACCACTTTCATAATGATGGAATGAAAAATGCCAGACTATCATAACCACGTAGCCAAGGCCTCGTGCCAAGACTACAAATAATATTTTGTCAAGGCCTCGTGCCAAGACACTAGTTTGTCTCATGAGACCTACCGATGCATCGAGGAGCTATAGTGAGCTCCACCCGTCACTTATTAAGTCCAATGCATTCCTCATATGAATAGGTTTAAACATATCATAAACTATAACATAATCGTATCACATAAAACATGCATAAAGGAAACATAAAATTTCCACATTTCAATCACAAGATATCAATACAACACATTGATATAATAAAAACACTTTCAAAACCATTTTCAATACCAAAATAAAAGAAAGTTAAAACTTTGTATTTATTTTTCATTAAAAAAAAGTTATGGCTTGTAGAGGAAGCCGAAACTTAAATAATGGTCACGGCGGCGGAGAAGTCTTTGTCGCCACATATGTACGGAAAGAAAAACATTCCCTTTTTGTCATTTAGTAAAACGCTTCGTATAAAAATATTCCTTTTGAATAAACGTAAAAGTCAAAGGGGTTTATACACCGTATAAAAGAAAGTTGTGTATAAAACAAAATATGCCTCAATGAAAGGAGATTGAGACGAAGTCTTTACAAAGATCATTTTTTTAAAATAAAATAGATCTATTATGTGTATTTACTATAAGTACACATAAATAAAGTACAAATACAAGATAGGACATAATAATATCATGACATAATTTGAAAGTAGGAGATTAACCCAAAGAACGAAAATTGGGTTAAGAAGTTCCCTTACCTCGTGTCCGACTTGACTCGACCGCTCTTTAACCTCCTGAATAATAAACTAGAGTTAATCTCTACCTGTTTAAGAACCTTTTTCAAGTTTATTATTCCTTTTATATCACTTATTACCATGTTATAAACATTATGTAATTATTTAAGTTAATAACGATCGTTTTGTCGATCTTTGAGTCAAAAATAAACTTCTTATAATTACCCTTTGTTCATGTGGTAAAATATCCATTATATCCAGAATTATATTCATGATTTAGATATCATATATATCATATATATCCATTATATACATTCATTCATAATATTACGTAACATTTAGAGATAAGAAATGAAATGCACCGTTCATGGAGACGGTAAGTCGTACGTATGCATGAACGCTACTTTCATTTCTATTTCGTATTTAATGGAATGAAATCATAATGATATAAATGTATAATATAATTCCAGTATAATATAGTGTATAATACCATTTACTCCATCCTTTATACATCCCACATATGGTATTGACAATTCAAATCACTTTGAGGGGGTGGTAGTCCGCACTTCCTAAAATGAAAATATCGCGTTTACCCATAATGGAAACCATAAAGGTATGCCAAAAATGAAAAATAAAAAATCATAAGGAAAACAAAAACATAATATATATCATATATAAAAATATTTTCATCATAATGGCCACCATTAGAGGTGTTATATGAGTGTTGAACAATCATCGTTTCGTAAGGCAAAAATTCGCCATCCGCAGAAACAGTATGTTCTTTAACCATTAGATGTAGGTGTGTGTAAGTGTAGCTCTAATACATATTATAAAAACATCCTAGTATATTTAGGATACTGGTTTTGTTACAAAATAAATGAATAAAAAGTGTTTAGGGGGTTGGAGAAGAAAAATAAAATAAAAGAACACAAGAGAAGACATTACCTTAAAATCGGGTAACTCTTTTTGATTTGAGCCAAAGGCTTCCTTGGGAAGAATTCTGCCAAAAGTTAGGCTTCTAGGAGTAAGGTAGGGAAGTTTGGAGAGTATTTTGGCAGAGGTTGGCCGAGCCAAATGGCTTGAAAATGTGAATAAGGTGGTAGAGGTGGGGGCCTTTTATAAGAGGAGAGGAGGGGCACTCTTGGAATGATTGAAATGTTAAATTATTATGAAATGCTTTTTCGGATTCTAAAGGTCTCACACATATATATTTAGAGGAAAAGGTGATAAGGGTTCGAAATATTCTCATCCAATAGGCTTTGGACAAGTGTAATTCTTAGATTTTACATTATCCTTCCATTTTATTAAAATCGTTAATTAATGAGGTAATCGTTGTATCATCATGGTGTCATAAATAATTTAATTTATTTAATGTCTAAAAATTATAAAAAAAATATCATGATGTAGGAAATATTTTTATATTTCTAATGAATATTTATAGTAAAAAATATGACTTGTATAACCCCATTTAAAAATTGTTTTAGTAAAACAACTCTTGTTTGTGACATTTTTATTTTAACATTAAATAAAAAGTTTTTAATGTCTTTTCCCTACCAAAGTGGCTCCATGGGGTCCCCAAGTTGACCCATGGTTTTTCTTGGTCGGCCATGACTCATCCAATAGGGGTAGGACAAGTTTCAAGGTCATTTCCTATTATTATAACATTATATTTACCTTAAATTTCACTAATTATCTTTAATCGCGATTAATTAAACTTAAAAGTTACTATTCACCAAAAAAACTATTTTAATCCCATTAAACCACATTTTACATCCTAATGACAACCATGTATGTCGGATTTTTGAAAATAAAATCACAGAAGTGGTAATATTTCATTTAAACGAAAAATCAGTTATTTAACTACCACTTAGTGGTTTCACTATTCATCAAAAATTGAAGTTTTTCAGAACAATGTCAAAATTTCACCCTAAGATATAATTGATATCCCGAATTAAAAAATGATGTCTATTTTATGAAATTCCAAACATATAAGTTGCATTAATTAATTTTATAATTAATTTCCGCTGTCACAACAAATAGCGTGTTTTTAAGAAACAATATATATCAAAAGATTGACAATTGTTTATGTCCAATTTCAAAGTGAAATTAATTCTAATGAACACCATTGGATAAAATGGTAAAAATATATTCTAATTATAATTTAAAACCACTCAATATTATAACTTATAACTATAAATTATTTTTATTAAAAAAGTTGTTTTAAGTATTTTTCACTATTCATAAAAAATTTGGAAGTTCTAAGAAAATTACAAAAAATTCAACATAGGCTAATTTCGACATTCCGAATCCAAAAATGAAGTCCATTTTGAAATATAAAATATATATAATTTTAAAATGTGGTTATTACTATTCATAATGGCTATTTTGATTAGTCGCGGTGTGTTAGAATCTCGAACTTGCTTACAATGCAAGCTATTGCATTATTGAAAGAGAAGTGTATCGTGGAAGCACGGGGTGTTACATTCTACCCTCCTTCAATAAATTGCGTCCTCGCAATTTGAAGTTTTTCTTTGAAAATAAAAGTTTGAAAATAGAAAATACCTTTGTGGAAAACCCACATCGGAAATAAGGTTAATAAAATTTCGCCTTAATAAGAGGGAAAGGGAAATGAAAAAGTCACTGCCCAATTATGATCTCGATTAGGAGAACATTGGTGGCAATTAGAGACAAATAATTGGAGGAAAAACGTAAATATTTGTCAGGAGTGATTTCGGTCATCAATCACAAACAAGTGTCAAATTGAGGGCCTCAAAGCCTTCAATCTATGTTGATTTAAAATATCATCAGTTCAACAAGACATAAGGTATTAGGATAACACATTTTTTTTAATATCCCTTTACTAAAGTTTAAGAATTAATTTATTCATAGAATAAGATATAGGTATATATATATATTTATGCTTGACAAGTAGAGTTTCAACCTTCAACTAATTTCTACCATAAACTTATCTTTCACTCAAAAAGATAATAGAACTCAAAAATATTATATTTATCCTAATCTTACAAGGTTAAAAATATTAACACATATCATTTAGATTACAAAAACTATTTTGTAATAACCAGGGACTTCCTGTAGGCTAGTGGTAGGTCATAAAGGCCTGTCGCAAAATGGTTGTGGGTTCGATTCCTGCAGCTTTGTCTGAAGCGACGGGTTATCGCCCAACCTAAAGGTTGTCCTTTTTCTAAAACTATTATAATATTCCAAAAATATTATTCAGAAATGTTTTAACCTTAAACATTACTATCCAAGGTTCAACTTAATCCATTCCAACCTTTATAGTTATCCAAAATACTTCTATCCAACTCACAGTTCAAATTTTATGAGGAAGGTAAACAAAATGAAGATCCCCTTTTATTTCCGTGTAACAACATGTGAACACCTTCATCATGTATTCTTTTAAAACACTACAACATCCTGAATTACCATGATCCCTTATTCCTTATAGAATACTAGATATACTCCTTCTATCCAAAAATGTATACAAATCATCAATCAGTTTCAAGGAAGTTAACAATATACAATATAATTTATCCAAATCAATAATGTCTTATTCCAAAATCACTATCTCGGTATCAGAACCATATTATGGTTTATCTTTCTCTCAACCATATATTTTCCAAAAATTTAACCTACTGTGGAGTCACTTTTCTTGGTTCCACACAATCTCAAGTCCTTGATGAAATAGTACTGCGGTACAATCCTTATATACTCCATAATTATTATAACCAGTACATCATTGATACAACACTCAAATTACAAAATTATTTAATAACAACATAAGAAATCTAATCATTCCTCCTCATCTGTGGAAGTATCATAACTTGATTATTATCCAATAACATCATTTGGGGCACACTCTGATGATTTGGACTTTGGTTTGCGTAGTGTCCTCACTCCTTGCAGATGAAGCCTTGTACATTTGAAACCTTTTTCTTACCCTTGCAGTCACGCACTTGGTGTCCTTTTTCTCCACACTTATAACAAACTCACATTCCCTTCAGGCAAGTTCCAAGGTGTTTCTTCCCACAGTTATCACATATTGGAAAATTCTTCTTTTCCCGCGTCCCTTTTTCCATCATCCTCTATTCCATCCTTTTCTTCTCTTTCTTCCCTTCAAATCCATAAGACTCAGATAATTCTTTACTTATCTTATTAACA
Organism: Viscum album; assembly: GCA_963277665.1. Classification (NCBI taxonomy): domain Eukaryota; kingdom Viridiplantae; phylum Streptophyta; class Magnoliopsida; order Santalales; family Viscaceae; genus Viscum; species Viscum album. Next base: position 1,809,141,153 of record OY728129.1, on the reverse strand, counting down.
CATGATACTATTTCTTCATATGTTGAGAACACATGGTAGATTATTTCCCTTCTAAATGTTGTCTTAATACCGTGAAAGATATGATCCTTCTTACGCTTTGGATCATACGTATTGTTGGAGTTCACATTCCTTCTACTGCGAACCATTTCTATACAATGGCATAAACTAGGTTAGTTTATGAATTGCAATGAATAATTCCAAACTTGTAAAATACTTTATGTAAATTGAACGGTTTATGGATATAATACATAATCATAAAAATAATTTCTTTGAGGAAGTATATACTCATAACCCTTCATAGTGGTTTGTAAAGAAAAGGAGAATTATCCTAAGCATATCCCCCAGGAGTGTCGTAACCAAAAGTGCAGCAAGGCCCGTTGTCGTGCACCAGTTCCCGTTCGAGTCTAGCTCAAAGCGGTGTCTTTGGGTTTTACCCCTAGGTACATCTGTGCCAGAGCCGCCTCTACCTGCTCGTATCCAGACAGGGAAGTATTGCTTGGAAAACTCACAAAATCTCTATAATACCAAAATTCTTGGAATTTCTTCTATACTAATCCTCAAAGTCTATCTTTGGGCTATGTGCTCTAATCAGAGTTTATCTAAATCTAGCTTCCAAGGTTAGTACTAAACTGCCTCTGATACCAACTGTAACGCCCCGACCCCAGCTACCTAGAGTCGGTGCATTACTTCATAACATTGGCATGATCACAAAAGATCAAGTCTCGAAAGACCGATTAGTTTAGTAGCCTTGGAAACACTAGATACATTCATAAGTCTTACATTACATCATAAAGTGAAAAACTAATAACAAAGTCTTTATAGTCTACACTCATATCCTCTTCTGACTATCCCTGTAGTTCATTCATAAAATACTTCTTCACATCCTGGAAAATATTAAAACATTGAAAGGGGTGAGCTCATATGCTCAGTATGGATAACAATACAGCGGAAGCTTTCATAAACAAATATTAACATTTAAGGCAATGTATAACTAAAACAAAAGCCTTATAAACTTGAACTTTAGCATAATATGGAAAAAGTAAAATGAAATAATGCCATTTACTTACTCACATGGATATTCCACTGGTCGAATATTCACATGAAATATCAATAACCACTTTCATAATGATGGAATGAATAATGCCAGACTATCATAACCACGTATCCAAGGCCTCGTGCCAAGACTACAAATAATATTTTGTCAAGGCCTCGTGCCAAGACACTAGTTTTTCTCATGAGACCTACTGATGCATCGAGGATCTATAGCGGGCTCCACCCGTCACTTATTAAGTCCAATGCATTCCTCATATGAATAGGTTTAAACATATCATAAACTATAACATAATTGTATCACATAAAACATGCATAAAGGAAACATAACATTTCCACATTTCAATAACAAGATATCAATACAACACATTGATATAATAAAAACACTTTCAAAACCATTTTCAATACCAAAATAAAATAAAGTTAAAACTTTGTATTTATTTTTCATTAAAAAAAGTTATGTCTTGTAGAGGAAGCCGAAACTTAAATAATGGTCACGGCGGCGGAGAAGTCATTGTCGCCGCATACGTACGGAAAGAAAAACATTCCCTTTTTGTCGTTTAGTAAAACGCTTCGTATAAAAATATTCCTTTTGAATAAACGTAAAATTCAAAGGGGTTTATACACCGTATAAAAGAAAGTTGTGTATAAAACAAAATATGCCTCAATGAAAGGAGATTGAGATGAAGTCTTTACAAAGATAATTTTTTTAAAATAAAATAGATCTATTATGTGTATTTACTATAAGTACACATAAATAAATTATAAATACAATATAGGACATAATAATATCATGACATAATTTGAAAGTAGGAGATTAACCCAAAGAACGAAAATTGGGTTAAGAAGTTCCCTTACCTCGTGTCCGACTTGACTCGACCGCTCTTTAACCTCCGGAATAATAAACTAGAGTTAATCTCTACATGTTTAAGAACCTTTTTCAAGTTTATTATTCCTTTTATATCACTTATTACCATGTTATAAACATTATGTAATTATTTAAGTTAATAATGATCGTTTTGTCGATCTTTGAGTCAAAAATAAACTTCTTATAATTACCCTTTGTTCATGTGGTAAAATATCCATTATATCCAGAATTATATTCATGATGTAGATATCATATATATCATATATATCAAGTATATACATTCATTCATAATATTACGTAACATTTAGAGGTAAGAAATGAAATGCACTGCCCATGGAGACGGTAAGTCGTATGTACGCATGAACGCTACTTTCATTTATATTTCGTATTTAATGGAATGAAATCATAATGATATAAATGTGTAATATACTTCCAGTATAATATAGTGTATAATACCATTTACTCCATCCTTTATACATCCCACATATGGTATTAACGATTCAAATCACTTTGAGGGGGCGGTAGTCCGCACTTCCTAAAATGAAAATATCGCGTTTACCCATAATGGAAACCATAAAGGTATGCCATAAATGAAAAATAAAAAATCATAAGGAAAACAAAAACATAATATATATCATATATAAAAATATTTCCATCATAATGGCCACCATTAGAGGTGTTATATGAGTGTTGAACAATCATCGTTTCGTGAGGCAAAAATTCGTCATCCACAGAAACAGTATGTTCTTTAACCATTAGATGTAGGTGTGTGTAAGTTTAGCTTTAATCCTTATTATAACAACATCCTAGTATATTGAGGATACTGGTTTTGTTACAAAATAAATGAATAAAAATTGTTTAGGGGGTTGGAGAAGAAAAATAAAATAAAAGAACACAAGAGAAGACATTACCTTAAAATCGGGTAACTCTTTTTGATTTGAGCCAAAGGCTTCCTTGGGAAGAATTATGCCCAAAGTGAGGCTTATAGGAGTAAGGGAGGGAAGTTGGGAGAGTATTTGGACAGAGTTTGTGTGAGCCAAATGGCTTGAAAGTGTGAATAAGGTGGTAGAGGTGGGGGCCTTTTATAAGAGGAGAGGAGGGGCACTCTTGGAATGATTGAAATGTTACATTATTATGAAATGCTTTTTCGGATTATAAAGGTCCCACACTTATATATTTCTAGGAAAAGGTGATAAGGGTTCGAAATATTCTCATCCAATATGCTTTAGACAAGTGTAATGCTTAGATTTTACATTATCCTTCCATTTTATTAAAATCGTTAATTAATGAGGTAATCGTTGCATCGTCATGGTGTCATAAATAATTTAATTTATTTAATGTCTAAAAATTATAAAACAAATATCCTGATGTAGGAAATCTTTTTATATTTCTAATGAATATTTATAGTCAAAAATATGACTTTTATAACCCCATTTAAAAATTGTTTTAGTAAAACAACTCTTGTTTGTGACATTTTTATTTTAACATTAAATAAAAAGTTTTTAATGTCCTTTCCCTACCAAAGTGGCTCCATGGGGTCCCCAAGTTGACCCATGGTTTGTCTTGGTCGGCCATGACTCATCCAATAGGGGTAGGACAAGTTTCAAGGTCATTTCCTATTATTATAACATTATATTTACCTTAAATTTCACTAATTATCTTTAATCGCGATTAATTAAACTTAAAAGTTACTATTCACCAAAAAAATTATTTTAGTCCCATTGAACCACATTTTACATCCTAATGACAACCATTTATGTCGGATTTTTGAAAATCAAATCACAGAAGTGTTAATATTTCATTTAAACAAGAATCAGTTATTTAACTACCACTTAGTGGTTTCATCATTCATCAAAAATTGAAGTTTTTCAGAACAATGTCAAAATTTCACCCTAAGCTATAATTGATATCCCGAATTCAATAATGATGTATATTTTATGAAATTCCAAACATATAAGTTGCATTAATTAATTTTATAATTAATTCCCATTGTCACAACAAATAGCGTGTTTTTAAGAAACAATATATATCAAAAGATTGACAATTGTTTATGTCCAATTTCAAAGTGATATTAATTCTAATGAACACCATTGGATAAAATGGTAAAAATATATTCTAATTATACTTTAAAACCACTCAATATTATAACTTATAACTATAAATTATTTGTATTAAAAAAGTTGTTTTAAGTATTTTTCACTATTCATAAAAATTTGGAAGTTCTAAGAAAATTACAAAAAATTCAACATAGGCTAATTTCGACATTCCGAATCCAAAAATGAAGTCCATTTTGAAATATAAAATATATATAATTTCAAAAAGTGGGTATTACTATTCATAATGGATATTTTGATTAGTTGCGGTGTGTTAGAATCTCGAACTTGCGTACAATGCAAGCTATTGCATTATTGAAAGAGAAGCGTATCGTGGAAGATCGGGGTGTTACATTCTCCCCTCCTTCAATAAATTGCGTCCTCGCAATTTGAAATTTTTCTTTGAAAATAAATGGTTGAAAATAGAAAATACCTTTGTGGAAAACCCACATCGGAAATAAGGTTAATAAAATTTAGTCTTAATAAGAGGGAAAGGGAAATGAAAAAGTCACCACCCAATTATGATCTCGATTAGGAGAACATTGGTGGAAATTAGAGACAAATAATTGGAAGAAAAACGTAAATATTTGTAGGGAGTGATTGAGGTCATCAATCACAAACAAGTGTCAAATTGAGGGCCTCAAAGCCTTCAATCTATGTTGATTTAAAATATCATCAGTTTAACAAGACATAAGGTATTAGGATAACACTTTTTTTTTAATATCCCTTTACTAAAGTTTAAGAATTAATTTATTCATATAATAAGATATAGGTATATATATATATTTATGCTTGACAAGTAGAGTTTCAACCTTCAACTAATTTCTACCATAAACTTATCTTTCACTCAAAAAGATAATAGAACTCAAAAATATTATATTTATCCTAATTGTAAAAGGTTCAAAATATTAACACATACCATTTAGATTACGAAAACTATTTTTTAATAACCAGGGACTTCTTGTAGGCTAGTGGTAGGTCATAAAGGCCTGTCGCAAAATGGTTGTGGGTTTGATTCCTGCAGCTTTGTCCGAAGCGACGGGTTATCGCCCAACCTGAAGGTTGTCCTTTTTCTAAAACTATTATAATATTCCAAAAATAATATTCAGAAATGTTTTAACCTTAAACATTACTATCCAAGGTTCAACTTAATCCATTCCAGCCTTTATAGTTATCCAAAATACTTTTGTCCAACTCACAGTCCAAATTTTATGAGGAAGGTAAACATAATGAAGATCCCCTTTTATTTCCGTGTAACAACATGTGAACATCTTCATCATGTATTCTTTTAAAACACTGCAACATCCTGAATAACCATGATCCCTTATTCCTTATAGAATACTAGATATACTCCTTCTATCAAAAAATGTATACAAATCATCAATCAGTTTCAAGGAATTTAAGAATATCCAATATAATTTATCCAAATCAATCATGTCTTATTCCAAAATCACTATCTCGGTATCAAAACCATATTATGGTTTATCTTTCTCTCAACCATATATTTTCCAAAAATTTAACCTACTATGGAGTCACTTTTCTTGGTTCCACACAATCTCAAGTCCTTGATGAAATAGTACTGCAGTACAATCCTTATATACTCCATAATTATTATAACCAGTACATCATTGATACAACACTCAAATTACAAAATTCTTTAATAACAACATAAGAACTCCAATCATTCATCCTCATCTGTGGTAGTATCATAACTTTATTATTATCCAATAACATCATTTGGGGCACACTCTGATGATTTGGACATTGGTTTGCGTAGTGTCCCCACTCCTTGCAGATGAAGCATTGTACATTTGAAACCTTTTTCTTACCCTTGCAGTCACGCACTTGGTGTCCTTTTTCTCCACACTTATAACAAACTCCCATTCCCTTCAGGCAATTTCCAAGGTGTTTCTTCCCACAGTTACCACATATTAGAAAATTCTTCTTTTCCCACGTCCCTTTTTCCATCATCCTCTCTTCCATCCTTTTCTTCTCTTTCTTCCCTTCAAAGCCATAAGACTCAGATAATTCTTTACTTATCTTATTAACACATGATATTATTTCTTCATATGTTGAGAACACATGGGAGATTATTTCCCTTCTAAATGTTGGCTTAATACCATGAAATATATAATCCTCCTTACGCTTTGGATCATACGTATTTTTGGAGTTCACATTCCTTCCACTGGGCACCATTTCTATACAATGGCATAAACTGGGTTAGTTTATGAATTGCAATGAATAATTCCAAACTTGTAAAATACTTAATGTAAATTGAACGGTTTGTGGATATAATCCATAATCATAAAAATGTTTTCTTTTAGGAAGTATATACTCATAACCCTTCATAGTGGTTTGTAAAGAAAACGAGAATTATCCTAAGCATATCCCCCGGGAGTGTCGTAACCAAGAGTGCAGCAAGGCCCGTTGTCGTGCACCAGTTCTCGTTCGAGTCTAGCTCAAAACGGTGTCTTCGGGTTTTACCCCTAGGTATATCTGTTCCAGAGCCGCCTCTACCTACTCGTATCCATACAGGGATGTATTGCTCGGAAAACTCACAAAATCTCTATAATACCAAAATTCTAGGAAGTTCTTCTATACTAATCCTCAAAGTCTATCTTTGGGCTATGTGCTCTAATAAGAGTTTATCTAAATCTAGCTTCCAAGGTTAGTACTAAACTGCCTCTGATACCAACTGTAACGCCCCGACCCCAGCTACCCAGAGTCGGTGCATTACTTCGTAACATTGTCATGATCACAAAAGATCAAGTCTCGAAAGACCAATTAGTTTAGTAGCCTTGGAAACACTAGATACATTCATAAGTCTTAAATTACATCATAAAGTGAAAAACTAATAACAAAGTATTCATAGTCCACACTCATATCCTCTTCTGACTATCCCTGCAGGTCATTCATAAAATACTTCTTCACATCCTGGAAAATATTAAAACATTGAAAGGGGTGAGCTCAGATTCTCAGTAAGGATAAAAATATAGCGGAAGCTTTCATAAACAAATATTAACATTTAAGGCAATGTATAACTAAAACAAAAGCCTTATAAACTTGAAATTTAGTATAATATGGAAAAAGTAAAATGAAATAATGCCATTTACTTACTCACAAGGATATTCCACTGGTCGAATATTCACATGAAATATCAATAACCACTTTCATAATGATGGAATGCATAATGTCATACTATCATAACCATGTAGCCAAGGCCTCGTGCCAAGACTACAAATAATATTTTGTCAAGGCCTCGTGCCAAGACACTAGTTTGTCTCATGAGACCTACCGATGCATCGAGGAGCTATAGCGGGCTCCACCCGTCACTTATTAAGTCCAATGCATTTCTCATATGAATATGTTTAAACATATCATAAACTATAACATAATCGTATCACATAAAACATGCATAAAGGAAACATAACATTTCCACATTTGAATCACAAGATATCAATACAACACATTGATATAATAAAAACACTTTCAAAACCATTTTCAATACCAAAATAAAAGAAAGTTAAAACTTTGTATTTATTTTTGATTAAAAAAAAGTTATGGCTTGTAGAGGAAGCTGAAACTTAAATAATGGTCACGGAGGCGGAGAAGTCGTTGTCTCCGCATATGTACGGCAAGAAAAACATTCCCTTTTTTCGTTTAGTAAAACGCTTCATATAAAAGGATTCCTTTTGAATAAACATAAAAGTCAAAGGGGTTTATACACCGTATAAAAGAAAGTTGTGTATAAAACAAAATATGCCTCAATGAAAGGAGATTGAGACGAAGTCTTTACAAAGATCATTTTTTTAAAATAAAATAGATCTATTATGTGTATTTACTATAAGTACACATAAATAAAGTACAAATACAAGATAGGACATAATAATATCATGACATAATTTTAAAGTAGGAGATTAACCCAAAGAACGAAAATTGGGTTAAGAAGTTCCCTTACCTCGTGTCCGACTTGACTTGACCGCTCTTTAACCTCCTGAATAATAAACTAGAGTTAATCTCTACCTATTTAAGAACCTTTTTCAAGTTCATTATTCCTTTTATATCACTTATTACCATGTTATAAACATTATGTAATTATTTAAGTTAATAACGATCGTTTTGTCGATCTTTGAGTCAAAAATAAACTTCTTATAATTACCCTTTGTTCATGTGGTAAAATATCCATTATATCTAGAATTATATTCATGATGTATATATAATATATATAATATATATCCAGTATATACATTCATTCATAATATTACATAACATTTAGAGGTAAGAAATGAAATGCACCGTTCATGGAGACAGTAAGCCGTACGTACGCATGAACGCTACTTTCATTTCTATTTCGTATTTAATGGAATGAAATCATAATGATATAAATGTATAATATAATTCCAGTATAATATAGTGTATAATACCATTTACTCCATCCTTTATACATCCCACATATGGTATTAACGATTCAAATCACTTTGAGGGGGTGGTAGTCCGCACTTCCTAAAATGAAAATATCGCGTTTACCCATAATGGAAACCATAAAGGTATGCCATAAATGAAAAATAAAAAATTATAAGGAAAACAAAAACATAATATATATCATATATAAAAATAGTGTCATCATAATGTCCACCATTAGAGGTGTTATGTGAGTGTTGAACAATCATCGTTTTGTGAGGCAAAAATTCGCCATCCACAGAAACAGTATGTTATTTAACCATTAGATGTAGGTGTGTGTGATTTTAGCTCGAATACTTATTATAAAAACATCCTAGTGTATTTAGGATACTGTTTTTGTTACAAAATAAATGAATAAAAAGTTTTTAGGGGGTTGGAGAAGAAAAATAAAATAAAAGAACACAAGAGAATACATTACCTTAAAATCGGGTAACTCTTTTTGATTTGAGCCAAAGGCTTCCTTGGAAAGAATTATGCCCAAAGTGAGGCTTCTAGGATTAAGGTAGGGAAGTTGGGAGAGTATTTGGGCAGAGTTTTTCCGAGCCAAATGGCTTGAAAGTGTGAATAAGGTGGTAGAGGTGGGGGCCTTTTATAAGAGGAGAGGAGGGGCACTCTTGGAATGATTGAAATGTTACATTATTATGAAATGCTTTTTCAGATTCTAAAGGTCCAACACTTATATATTTCGAGTACAAGGTGATAAGGGTTCGAAATATTCTCATCCAATAGGCTTTGGACAAGTGTAATGCTTAGAGTTTACATTATCCTTCCATTTTATTAAAATCGTTAATTAATGAGGTAATCGCTGCATCATCATGGTTTCATAAATAATTTAATTTATTTAATTTCTAAAAATTATAAAAAAAAATATAATGATGTAGTAAATCTTTTAATCTTTCTAATGAATATTTATAGTCAAAAATATGACTTGTACAACCCCATTTAATAATTGTTTTAGTAAAACAACTCTTGTTTGTGACATTTTTATTTTAACATTAAATAAAAAGTTTTTAATGTACTTTCCCTTCCAAAGTGGCTCCATGGGGTCCCCAAGATTACTCATGGTTTTTCTTGGTCATCCATGACTCATCCAATATGGTTAGGACAAGTGTCAAGGTCATTTCCTATTATTATAACATTATATTTACCTTAAATGTCACTAATTATCTTTAATCGCGATTAATTAAACTTAAAAGTTACTATTCACCAAAAAAAATTATTTTAATCCCATTGAACCACATTTTACATCCTAATGACAACCATGTATGTAGGATTTTTGAAAATCAAATCACAGAAGTGGTAATATTTCATTTAAATGAAAAATCAGTTATTTAATTACTACTTAGTGGTTTCACTATTCATCAAAAATTGAAGTTTTTCAGAACAATGTCAAAATTTCACCCTAAGCTATAATTTATATCCCGAATTCAAAAATTATATCTATTTTATGAAATTAAAAACATACAAGTTGCATTAATTAATTTTATAATTAATTCCCGCTGTCACAACAAATAGCGTGTTTTTAAGAAACCATATATATCAAAAGATTGACAATTGTTTATGTCCAATTTCAAAGTGAAATTAATTCTAATGAACACCATTGGATAAAATGGTAAAAATATATTCTAATTATACTTTAAAACCACTCAATATTATAACTTATAACTATAAATTATTTGTATTAAAAAAGTTGTTTTAAGTATTTTTCACTATTCATAAAAATTTGGAAGTTCTAAGAAAATTACAAAAAATTCAACATAGGCTAATTTCGACATTCTGAATCCAAAAATGAAGTCCATTTTGAAATATAAAATATATATAATTTCAAAAAGTGGGTATTACTATTCATAATGGCTATTTTGATTAGTCGCAGTGTGTTAGAATCTCGAACTTGCGTACAATGCAAGCTATTGCATTATTGAAAGAGAATCGTATCGTGGAAGCTCAGGGTGTTACAGTAGATATAGGAAAAATGGTAATGAATGAACACATGATAAACTATTTTCATTATGGTGGACCCTTATGCATAACATCAAATATCTATTAAGATGAAATAGAGCATAATGAAACTCTAAGTTCTATGAATATGGTGATCCTTCATGCAATGTATCTTCAAGCTCTATTATTCTAAAAAATAAACTACTTGCACCTCTTTCCTAGGGATCATGACAGTTGTATATCCAACTAATGCTCCTCACCCATGAAATATCAACATTCATTCATCCAATAATCCTCTTATTTCAACATTTAGAAATACTTTTCATACAAGCAATCATGGTCCCTCCAAAGTTAGGTCTCATGATAGAGATAATTTTCTCAAAAGTCATATCTATGAGGAACACCCTTCACACTATAGGGATATTCCTCATGGATCATAGGGTTCCAATGGGAATTTATAATTCATTAATTCTATTCAATTGGCATAAATATATCACACTTTCATAGTGAACTCATGTATCACAAAACCCACAACATCACAAGCTCCTAAACTCTGTGAAAACCACCTCAAATTCCCCTACTCGGTACCCTTTTTATTCAAATATATTTGTGAATGTTTAGATATCACAGGTTTCATGTCTACAAAATTGAAATTTTCCAATCAAAAAATCATCTGTAGGACCGATATCATTGACCCTCAAGACTAATAACTTCACTCCAGGAGTGGGTTATTAAACCTCATTTCCATCTGCTCCTATGAATATGTTCACTCATGTAGTGACCCCCACGTGTTGCTTGAAATGGGAAGCTTTGAATATTTTTTCCAAAGTCTCCTATATAGTGAACATGTATTCCCTGGGAAAGGAAGTGAAACTGACCAATGTTTCCCTAAATTAGTACAAGTGGGATCCCTATATCCTTTTCTCTTCTCACCGTAATTTGTATTAGGAAGATCTAATTGTATGTCCTAACTACATCTATGCTATATTTCCTTAAACAACATATCCTATTTTCCTAGACACGTGACATTAGACTTCATGATAATATCCTTATAAAATATTGTTATTTTGTAGACTTACCCTTTCTCATGGGACTATGATTCCCTAGGTTATGAGCATAAGAATCCTCATTTGACAAGAATAATATTCCTCATGTGATGAGTATGAGTTGATTTCTCGATCATCCTAGTAGTTTCAATGAATATGCTCCCCACCATCTCTCACTATCACTACTTTAACATTGAAATCATCCTTACCACGTTACATTGAATTTATATGTACAATCCTGCTACACCACTCAAAACTATGTGATCGAACTACATGGGTTTTGATCACTATCTCCTACCATGGTATGTAGTATTCCTCCTTGAGGTTTAATACCTACATATTTAGAATATATATTTCCTCCCTGTGGTCTAGTAATTCAAAATATTTATCATCTTTATGCAACACATCAAAACTCATATAAATAAAATGACCTATTATACTTCGACATAAGCTTAGGGTGTTAAACTATTCCCATCCTAGTACATGAAATATGTATATAGGAAGTCCCCGGCTAGAATTTAAACCTTTTACCCACTCATATATGATTGTAAAATGTAGAAAAAACCACTCTATACTTTAATTATATTAAAAATAATCATATATTCTCAGTTATGACCTTCATGATGCATTAGAACCCCAGCCCTAGGTAAAAAGCCTAGGCAGCATTAGGTGGATATCCTTTGAGGCTCATGTGATAATAATATGATCCATACTCTGTACTCATGTGATGATCCTGAATTCTTAACTCATGTGATGAGAAAGGGATTTCATTGGTGATGATCCTAGGATGACTTATATGATGAGAATAAGTTCCCAAGCATGATGAACATTAGCTTCCTCACATGATGAATGTGATCTAGCTTGTGTGATGGTTATAGGATGAATGATCTAATTAGTAAAAATTAATTGCCTTATGTCTATCATAGGAAGCCTCAATTTTTTCATTGAAGATCCATTACACCATGAAAATAAGATTACCTCAAAACCTCAAATGTGGAATAATTTCATAGATTCATAACACCCATAATTATCTTCATATGTCCAACACACCAAACATCCTCATCTACTCTAACTGTAGGAAGATTCACTGTCATGATAGAGAATAGAAAAATTAATGGGTGTCCACTAGAGGATGAATCTAAGAAATATATTCATTTACATTTCATTAATCTATAAAGGAGATCTAGATCATGGGACAAACACAAATGATTAATTATAAGAAGTATGAGCCAACATCCAATCAAGTCTTTGCAATCAAGTATTCAATATCATCAACTATGGTTGTAGATGCCACCCAATAATGTAAAGAATGAATTTGAGGAAATAAGGAACCAAAAATAGGACCATTATCTGGATCCCAAAGAACAAAACCCCACCCCATTGGATGCATTAGAAAATAACCATTGATTATAATATTTTCTACACAAGTAATCAAGAGGAGACTTATATGTTAATCCCAATGTATTGAAATATTTATAATCGATATAAGTAAAATATGAAGAGAAGTATAAAGTAGAATAAATGTAAAAATTAACCAATTATAACCAATTTGTTATGGTTATAATGAATTCTGAAACATGAATCCTTCAGGTGTAAAATTGAAGAAAAATAAGAATTCACAAAAGGAAAAGGGAAATATTGTTTTATTTTACTACATTATTTATTTAATGAATCAATTGTTTATAAAATTTGTGGATAAATAAAACCAGAAATAATTCATAGTTCATAAATTAATATATTGAGGTATATTATAAAAATTCATCATCTACGTGATCATATGATAAGTTTTCTATGAATCAATAATATCAGGTTATGTGTTATGATTTCTATTATGATCTTATGAAACACAGGGACTAGTAAACGATAATTAAGAATAATTTAATTCTAGTGATAGTAGATATTCCATGTCTTGGTTAATAGAATGAAATGTTAGAGTATATTATATCAATTATTAATGATTTTATATATATACATATTGAACTTTATATAGGTAAAATGGAAAATAAGAAATAAAGAGTACTCAATAGTAATTTACAACTATGAAATTAATATTTATAGAACTGACTAGAGTTTCATTCACATTTAATATTGAATGTTTGAATTTGAATCAACAAGTGTTTTATAGATAATTTAACATAATATTATTGGTAAATCATTTGATGTTGAAAAGTGTTTTTTCTATTGACTAATAATTTGTTCAAATATTTAATCATTTTTCATTATTATAATAAATTTCATACTATATTTTCATAATATCATCACATTAAAAAGGAATTTATTTCAAAATACAACTTTATTATCAGTATTAATAAACTTTAACTGGTTTGGTTTCCCATTAGATTAGTGTTGAATCCATTTATTCTCAATCATTCTTACATTCCAATGAAATATATTCTGTATGGATTCTATGCTTACATTAATGGAATTAGCTTTTGATATGATAGTCGTATCACTTTCATCAATGTGCGAATGATCCTTATTATTTTATCTTATTTCATTATTTCATCACTTAAATAATAGTTCTATTTATAGTTAATTCCTTGAATATCATTTACACATTCCAATCATCATTTTATTTTTTATGGATCTTTGATTTAGTTATTTTAATTCAAATGGATCTAAATATTGTTTCATATGAGGATTACTATTTTATTATTTATGTTTTTTATACAACATTTTTTAATTTTTATATGCAATTGATTTTTAATTACGGACCATATATAAGGAGGATGTTCTGTTTTATTCTTATAATATTAGCTTCTATTAAAGTGTAATTTGATTTCAATTATGCATAGTAGTATAATATTGGAATATAAACATTATCTATAACACCTTTTTTCTATCTATTATACACAATTTAACAAATTTTTATTATGATATGACATATGTTCTTAATGATATTGACAATTTCTTCAAGGGTATAATTATTTAGTAGTTTTAAAGTTATCAAAAATTAGAAGGATGTTCACTATATTTTCTCTTCAGAATGAAAATTATGTTAATAATTAGATAATAGTGTATTGTGTTTCATTATTTATGTTTTTTTATTTAGAATTATTTTTATATTTGATGTCGTTTTATCATGTCATCGGTTTCATTTAATGGTTTAACATGACTATCATGTAATGATTTATTATTTTTTATACTGGATAATACATAATGTCTCCTTGTTAAGTCATAATTTCAAATAATGAGGAAAAAAATTAAATTTGTGTGGGAAATTTGAATGATTTACTTCAGCCCTAAAATATTTTCCTTCTTTATAATATTTATGGAGTAAGTTTGTAACATTTACATGGGTTTTAAGGTAGATAGAATTCATGGGTTCCCTATCCTTGGTTATAGGTTTTTAATATTTTTGAAAGCTAATAAAATTCCAAAATATCTTAAAAAATATACCTAAATTTTTTCTGATTCATAATTAATTTTTAAGATAAACAACTTATGTATATTTCTTCAACTAAAAAAAGATTAAATCAAAAAAAGTTATATTTTAAATACTACCCGGATTAACCATGATTTCACTTCTATGAATAAACATGATTAAGATTTTATTACTTAATATATTTTGATTTTAGTTTGAGATACAATGATTTGATTTAGGAGTTCATTGATTTCATAAATATTAATTAGAATTATCTAAATTATACTCATTTGGAATTATCCATCATAGAGCTCTAATTTCCAAATATTTTTGTCACAAATATTAATATAATAAGTTTATATAAATTTATTATTATCTTATAGTATACTATGTAATTCTTTAACATTATGAATTTTTTTAATAAAATTGTTTTTGTTATAGTTTTTATATTAATGAATTTTTATGTTATTTATTTGTGTGATGAATAATATAAAATAGGATTTTATTATAGTGTTGAATGATTAATGAAATATGTAAATGTGTTGAATGAACAATTTAGTAAGACTAGAAAACAATGAACAAGGTTACATTAATATTATGGTTTTATATAAAAATATTGAAATCATTATGGAATGATCAATACTTATTAGACAATATGGAAAACAAGTGGATAAAAAGATTATAAGAATAATTTGGTTTGTGTAAAATAATTATGTGTTTATTAATGGCCAAGATAAATTCCAAATGGCTACTGTATCATTTCCCTACTCATACTGATAACATTGGAGAGTGTGATATTGATAATATGTTAGTTTTAAAATTATATTTATTCATTTCATGATATATTTCTAATTATTACACAGTGATTCAATCAAGCAAAGGGAATCACAATCCTCATTAAAAATGTACGAGATAATTTTTCTATCATGATTTTATAAGAAGGATCGTGTTTCCCATTTGTGTAAGGAGTCATTAAAGATGAATATTGTGGAACATTGTCAATTAGAGAGTTAAATGTATAAGGAGGTCATATGATCGGATTAAAGTTAGTGATATAATACATATTCATAATGGAAATCATATTATCTACATGACGTGACATTTATTTTCAACATTCTATTATTCTTGAAAGATATTTATATATATGATAAATCGTTTGATAATGTAGGCTTCATTAAAAATCTATCATCAATTTCATTATTTCTATCTTTAAATATATACAGTTTCATGTGAAGTAATTCCTTAGATAGATTTATAAATTAAAGCATACACTAGTTATGAATCCAATGATAATATAGATTTTTGTAGCACCTAATCCTTAATTGTAAGAGCGAGTTTCACCACTCCACATAAAATGAATTGGAATTTTTTTATTCATCCTAAAAAATTTATGGATTGGAGGTTATTTGTTTGATCCTATAAAATGAAATGTGGTTTTCCCTCTATTTAATGAATGTAAGAATTATATGTCAATTTTTATAATATAAATCCATATATAATATTTACTTCATTAAATAATCATTAATGATAAGGATGATTTCAATACATTAGTAAAAAAACCAATGGAGGAGATCTATTTCATAAATTATTTAGTATAACTGGGTACCAATTATCAATGATTGGGTATCATATAGTTTTCTATGGGCTACAATGCTTCTTTCAGGTCTAACTAATTCCTAGAGGTCTGTACGGGGTAATCTATAAAACATAGAACTATTATCTAAATGTGAGGGTGATTTGGTTTTCTCAAATTAATATATCTCCATATAACATATGAACTGATGCTTCCTCGTAATTTCAGTCACATACAAATCCACATGATTATCCTCTTTTCCATCCATTCTCATAATAGAATCTAATATAAAAACAGGTCTCCATAGGCTCAATAATGTGATGTGATCTCATCTATGGAAATATATTGGATAGAACATCCTCAAATATTATATTTTTAGTTATATATATATATATAAGTAATATAATTCATCTAATTTTATATTATATTTCATGAGGAATTTATCAAATCCACTGGATTTATTTCCCTAAATATAATATAGAGTTACTCCTTTGTGAATGAATGGTATTTTTTATATCTCTAGATAATATCTATTTAGTTGGAAATTATTAAAGCCTAACATTATTCACATTAGTTTAGTAAAATTATTCTTTTGGTAGTTTAAATGCATCCATTAAAGTGTGAAGCATAATTTTGCACTGATGATGTTATGTGACCCAATTTTTTACTAATATTTATAATTTTTTAAGTGGATGTGTGGGGATACTTGAATTTAAAAAAAATGTGGGTTTTTTATAGATATAATGTATTAATGTAATTTTTATATAAGTGAGTATTTTTTTTATTAAACCAATTCATATGATTCAAATTGGCATTACTTATTATGCATATTCTCAACATAGTAGTTGTATTACTTATTTTCCATCCATGATGTGTTATTAATGTTAAGCGGATTGTTTAATTATTGAGAAAATTTTATTTTTCTATGGTCATTTTTTTATATTTTTAGAATACCATGATACTGGGGTTTTAAAAATACAAAAAAAAATAAGATGAAATTATTATAATTAGTAATTTTTAATTTTTTTATAATACTTATATTTAAATTTTTTGGTAAGGAATATAGTTGTTATGTAATGCATGATTGGGTAATTAGGATGCTGATGTACATATTAATTAAATGGTATATGATCTTTTCATCATGAGAGGTTATATTCATTCCACTATTCCCAATAGAGAAAGCATGGAATATTTATTTGACATATTATACATGTTTACCTTTCCCATGATATGATCTCTTTTCTATAACAAAATTGCATCCCTACACATTAGAATATGGGATATGACCATTCCACATAATTAGTATATGGATTCTCCCTTTATTTGGAGTTAATTGTTATAGTTGTTATCCGCGTATAATTATTATTTTTTTAAAAGGGTGGTGCCTCGGTCAAAGACCAAGCCACAATTTATTCAATAAAAAGGAACAATTACACAAGTCTAGAGGATGGAATTTTATTAAAATATTTTTTATAAAGAGGGAGAAGATCAACCGGAAGATCATCCATCCAAGTGATGCCCTCGTTGATTCCCTTATTGGAAAGACTGTCAGCAACCATGTTCGCTTCACGGAAGGCATGAGTGGCAATGTATCTGATCTCCACAAGCGAAGCAAGGAAGCTTATCCAATGGGTAGTAAGAGGCCAAGAAATGTGCATCATACCATTCCAGGTGGCTTGGACTATAGTGGTTGAGTCACTTTCAATCAAAATTTTGTTCCAGCCCTTTTGTTTGACAAAGTCGACCATAAGGATCACATCCATCATTTCCGCTTCTAAAGCATAAGTGACACTGCAACTGCTGAAGAAGCATCCTTGACAATGGCCAAGGGAGTCTCTGAAAATAGAAACACATCCCACAGGTCCTAGTGTAACGACCCAAACTTTTTAAATAGTATATTAACTTACTCTTAACGATTTAATAGAGATGTTAATGGTTAATGCAGAAAGAGGAGTCGATGGCTTCATCCAGTAGACTCGAACCTTATGAAGCCCACTTATCAGAGCTTGGGAAGGAGGTGGCATCTTTGGGCTTCGCTTTGGACCAAGCCCAAGCCGAACTCCAGCGTGTCAAGCTTGAACGGAAACGCTTACGGGAGAAGTTCAAGTTAGTTGAGATTACTACTAGGGAAATGTTATCTGAGCCTCCCTCATATTCTCTCACCATAGCACACCTTACACTTAGGTCAAATGCCGGTGTTATAAGGGGCTATGTGATGAGAACCTAGCTTCTTTGTGTAATCCTTTGGGATTAATGAATTGAGATTTCTTCCTTTAGCGATGTTTGTGAAATTTCAAATGTCCGGATAATTTTAGGATGTATTTTATTGATGAATTTTGAAAAAAAGGATATTTTAAAATATTTATGTAAACCCTAAGTAATTAATGATGTGTAATGATTTTCAAAAAATGGTCTTCTACAAAAGTGTTCAGTAAGAAATTTGGAGTCTAATAAGATCAACTTAATTTTTGATGAACAGTAAATTATGAATGGTGATTTTATGCTTAGGATTAGTAATGTTACCAAATGAATTAGTAATTTCACTCACAAAAAGTTTTAATATAATTTAGGCACCTTGATTAAGTAGTGAGATTCAATAAAATGGGTAAATAACGGTTTCATAAATTATTAATCAAGTATTAGTTTTTTCAGGTGAATAGTGTTTTTTAATTAAAAAATTAATTAAAAATAATTAGAAAAGTATTTTTATAAAATGGACTTTATTTTTGAACTCAGAGCATCGATATTATGTTATGGTAATTTTTGGGGATTTTTTTGAAAAAAATGAATTCTCGATGAATAGTGCTTTTATTTAAAAATTAAATTAAAAATATTAAGAAAAATATTTTTTTAAAATGGAGTTCATAAATTTAATTAGAGCATCAATTTTTGGTTAAGGTGAAATTTTGGGATTTTTCTGAGAAAGATGAATTTTTCAGTAAATAGTAAAAATGCAGTTTTAGGGTTTCGGTATGTTTAATGACATCATAATTGTGTCATGATGATGTCATGAGATATTTTAAGGGTTGGCTGGCCAAGGGTGATGAATTATTGTATTGGGGGCCCCATGTGGCCTAACTCCATGGTAAATTCCATGGGAGAGCACATGGTTTTGAGAAAAGCACTTGTGAGGTGTCCCTTGGCCATTAATGCCTTGTCCCCTCACTTTCCTTATAAATACCCACCCTTTCCTCCATTAGTTTTCACTCCCAACTCTCCCCCAACGAAGTTATGGTCTCCTTACCTCCCAAGAAGTCCTCCCAAGGTGCCCCCAATCCCTCAAGGTCCAAACCTTTGATTTTTAAGAGTTACGTTTTAAGGTAAGGGATCTGACCTTTCTCTTTCTTTTCATGTAATTTCCTTTATGTCATTCCCTTTATGCTCCATGTTATTATGTGAGAGGATGTTCTTTTATATTACTCTTACTTCCATTTTCATGTTTATATTATGAGAGATCCCCTCTTACTCTCATCATTTCGTTTTATGAAAGTTTAAGTGACGTCGTTAGGCTGCCGAATTTTTAAGGGATTCTTTCACCCTTCTCTTTTTTTTCAAGTTCTATTTTCATGTCAAGTCTTTCAAGTTCCTTTTTATTATGTTGGGGTATGATCTCTATATCTATCATACTTATCTCTTATGATAATATGATTATATACCCTATTTGATCTTGTCAAATCATTTTTATTGAAGTTTAAGTGACGCCGTTAGGCTGCCGAATTTTTGGTAAGAGAAATGTTATTTTTGTCTTACTTCCATGTTTTTCATTTCAAATGGTATGTCCTTAAAATTTCATTACCATGATTCATATCCTTTATATTCTGTCCCTATATTGTTTTTGTATATCACTTATTAGTTGGTGACCCATGTCCTCTCTCTTTTCAACGTTTTCTAAAACCCTGTAACGTAGCTGTTATGCTGCAGAATTTTCGTCTCAAAATGCCTCTCTCTTTTTCTCAAAATTATTTTATGTTATTAAGTGAATACTCAAAGATCTTATTTCTACAGGTGTATTCACATATATATCAAAATGTTCTATTTTAAATTCTGGGATTTACATACATGAAACCCTCTTTCCCTTTCCGTGGGTTTAAAGTGACATAATGATCATGTCATTAAAGCAATTTTTAAAACGTTGTGATTATGAAATGAAACCCATTTATTTTATGCTATGTGTGTTGTTTATGAAATGATTGATGATGATATATGTGGCTCACATGATAATAAAGACATGTCAAGGGTGCGCCCAGATAGCGCTCCAATGCATTGGGTAAAGACTTAATCTCTAGAGATGACTTTTTAGACTGATACTTTGGTGAATAACCTTGGTAATTTTTAATGACACCTTAGAGATGGACCTTGGTGAAACGAAATGATTGTCAATATTAAATGTTGAAGCCACATCTTTAAGTTATGAAAAATGTTATTTTTATTATGATATATCTCATGTTTTCTTTCTCATGCCTTAAAGTTCTTTTCATGTCCTTATTGAAGTATCTCAAGTTCACATGTAAAATGTTTCTCTTGTTTCCCTTACTGGGCCTTCTGCTCACCCTTTCTTTTGATGTATGTCCCCAAGTTATGAGATGCAGTAATGAACCTAGGATGAACTTAAGGAGAATCCTTTCAAGTGTTTAAGAATAATGTTTTATGTTGTTTTCATGTATTATGTTCCTTGTTTCCAAGACACTAAACCTTAAAGATCCTCAGTTCCGTGTAATGAAATGAAAGTTTATGTTATAAAAAGACGGGATGCTTTAGTTGGTATCAAATGATGGTTTAGTTATTTGTGGAAATTAGGATATAAAAACTTTAGTAAGAACCCTATAGAAAAGATTAAATATAGGAAAACTTCCTGGTATTTTGGTAAGTATTGAGTAAGTGGTTTATCAAACAAATACATCCATGTCTGGATACGAGCAGGTAGAGGCGGCTCTGGCACAGATGTACATAGGGGTAAAACCCGAAAACACCGCTTTGAGCTAGACTCGAACGGGAACCGGTGCACGATAACGGGCCTTGTTGTACTCTTGGTTACGACACTCCCGGGGGATATGTTTGGTTAATCACAATCTTTTTATGAATCATTATGAAGGAATTATAGAGAAATGTAATTGTCTAAGAATGAAGTCTTAGTTAAAAGATTCATAAATGAAATAAGTTTCTCATTAAAGTTTTATTATTTTAGAAAATGGCGGGCAATAGGAGGAACCGTGCAGATGGTGACCGCAATTCACCATGTGCTGATGGCCCTCCGATGGAAGCCGGAATGGAAACATTCATGCGAATGATGAACCAACTGACTCAAGTTATGAGTAATAACTTGAATCAAGCTGAGAGGCCGATCTCACCGCGAAGGGAACAACTTTACGTTGAGTCCTTCATACGTCAAAGACCACCATCATTCAGTGGATCTACTGACCCTTTGGTTACGGAACAATGGATAAGCTCCATTGAAAAGATCTTTTCTATACTCCTTTGTTCGGAACAAGAAAAAGTCACCCTTGTTGTTTATCGCCTAGAGGGAGAAGCTGATCAGTGGTGGTCACTGGTCAAAAACACGAAGCCTAGAGGAGAGATCGAAGATATGGAGTGGGAAGAATTCCGGGTAATATTATTTAACAAGTATTTCCCTTGTTATATGAGAACGAGAATGGAGAAAGAGTTTCTCGAGCTGAAGCAGAAGGAGAACGAATCTTTTGGAAGCTATGAGATGAACTTCACCCGACTTTCACGATATACCTCTAGCTTTGTCATGGATCCAAGTGGGAAGGTTGATAGATTCTTCGGTGGACTGAGACCTCATCTGCGGAAGAATTTAGCCAACTGGGACTGCGATATAGCTACGAGGAGATCGTGCAGAGTGCAATGAAAGTCAAGCTAGAGTTTGTTGAGACACAGTGGTCTCATAAATCTAATGACAAGAAGAGATCGTTGGAGCCCAGTTTAGGGAAGAATTTTGATCAGGGAAGAGGTGGAAGGCAAATGCAACTTACCACATGCAATAAATGCGGGAAAAAGCATCCAGGGAACTACTTGGTTGGAAGTGGAAAGTGCTACAAGTGTGGAAAAGGAGGCCATATTTCTCAGAATTTTCGTAGTGAGGTGAAGCCTCAACTCCCCAACACTAACGACAGAGGAAAGATGGTTCTGGCCTTACCTGAAGTCCATTGCTTCAAGTGTGGACAGCTTGGGCACTATGCTAATCTCTGTCTAAATCCAAGGGCAGTGGAGGGGAATCACCATCAACCTCAGCAAAGGCCAGGTGAGCAAGGTCGTGCTTTTGCTATCACAACAACTAAAGTTGAAGCTCCGAATGACGTGGTAGCAGGTACTCTTGTTTTCCTCTCAAAACTAGCAACTACTTTGTTTGATTCTGGTTCTACGCATTCCTTTATTTCTTCCAAGTTTGCAAAGAATATAGAATCAATCCCGGAACTTCTTGAGGTAGAGTTGTCAGTCAAGACTCCAAGTGGGATTATCCATGCATCAACAGTGTTTAGAGACTCTAGTGTTTACTTTAGTGAGCACAATCTTATCGCAAATCTAGTAGTCATTCCCATGTTGGAATTCGACGTTATACTAGGGATAGACTGGATCTCAAAGTATAATGCTAAGATCAAATGCAGAAGTAAGGAAATCTCAGTAGTCTTGAATAAACGACCTACAGTTATCTTCCAAGGAGAGATATCCCGAACTGATCCCTATTTAGAAGCACCTCCTATAGCTTTCTTTATGGAGTTAATTAGTGATGATGAAGAAGGAAAAGGGAGCATAAAAATATAAGATGTTCCAATTGTTTAGGAATACATGGATGTATTTCCTGAGGATTTACCTGGACCTCCCCCAGAAAGAGAGGTAGAGTTCTCCATTGAAATCGTACCTGGATCACAACCGATATCAAAGACCCTGTATAGAATGGAAAATGTGGAGCTAGAAGAGTTAAAGAAACAACTCCAAGACTTGTTGGAGAAGGGGTTTATCCGACCAAGTGTGTCTCCTTGGGGGGCACCAGTTCTATTTGTGAAGAAGAAGGATGGATCAATGCGGCTATGCATTGATTATAGAGAACTGAATGGGATCATAGTGAAGAACAAATATCCTCTTCCAAGAATTGATGATTTATTTGACCAACTTCGTGGGGATCAATTCTTCTCTAAGATTGACCTTTGATCTGGTTATCATCAACTGAGGGTGAAGAAGGAAGATATTCCAAAGACTGCCTTCCGATCAAGATATGGGCATTATGAGTTTACTATTATGCCCTTCGGCTTGACTAATGCTCCTGCTATTTTCATGGATTTGATGAATAGAGTCTTTAAGGACTACCTTAATAACTTTTTGGTAGTCTTTATTGATGATATTTTGATATATTCAAAGAGTCGTGAGGAGCATGAAGATCGTATGAGGGTTATTTTGAAAACTCTACGGAAGGAGAGGATCTTTGGAAAGTCCAGCAAGTGTGAGTTTTGGTTACAACAAGTGTCTTTCTTGGGGCACATCGTAACCAATGAAGAAATCTCGGTTGACCCTGCAAAGACAATGGTTGTGGAGGAGTGGCCTCAACCCACAATAGTAACTGAGATTCGTAGTTTCCTTGGTTTAGCGGGATATTATAGGAGGTTTGTGAAAAACTTTTCACGGCTTTCTAATCCACTAACCAAGTTGACTTGAAAAGGGGTTAAGTTCATCTGGACAAAGGAATGCGAGGAAAGTTTCCAAGAGCTGAAGAAGAGATTGGTTACTACACCTGTGTTAACACTACCCTCTATCGGAGAAGGATTCGTTATTTTTAGCGATGCATCTCTGAAAGGGCTTGGGTGCGTCCTCATGCAAAATGACAAGGTAATTGCTTATGCATCTCGACAGTTGAAGATTCATGAGCAGAATTATCCTACGCATGATCTAGAGC
The DNA here is from genome assembly GCA_963277665.1 of Viscum album. Lineage (NCBI taxonomy): Eukaryota > Viridiplantae > Streptophyta > Magnoliopsida > Santalales > Viscaceae > Viscum > Viscum album. Next base: position 1,809,116,851 of record OY728129.1, on the reverse strand, counting down.
TGGCGGTAGTTGTTTTTGCTCTAAAGATATGGAGGCACTATCTTTATGGGGAGAAATGTGATATATACACTGACCACCAAAGTCTAAAGTATATTTTCACACAGAAAGAATTGAACATGAGACAAAGGAGATGGTTGGAGCTTATTAAAGACTATGAGTGTTCAATTCATTATCACCCTGGAAGAGAAAATAAAGTCGTGGATGCGTTAAGCAGGAAAGACCCTATTTTTCTAGCAACAATGAGGATCTTAGGAGATCCCTTGATTAAAGATCTAGTAAAACTGGACATGGGAATTATAAGTAAAGGGACATCATCAACCCTATCCCAAATGATTTCTCAACCTTCATTACTAGAGAAGATCAAGAAGGCTCAAAAATAAGATCCTTTGCTACAGGAGAAGTTGGAGGCTGTAAAAGATGGAAAGTTCCCTGATTTCAATATTGATCAAGAAGGTGTATTGAAATTTCATACAAGACTATGTGTTCCATCTATTCCGAAGATAAATAAAGAACTGATGGATGAAGCTCATAGATCTATTTTCTCTATACATCCAGGAAGCACTAAAATGTATAGAGACCTTCATGATAATTATTGGTGGGATAACATGAAGAGGGAGATTGCTGATTACACTACAAGGTGCCTAGTGTGTCAACAAGTAAAGGCATAACGACAACTTCCTAAGGGGGTATTACAACCGCTACCCATACCAGTATGGAAGTGGGATAATATCACTATGGACTTTGTAACTGGTCTCCCGAAAACATCCAAAGGAAACAATGCGATATGGGTTATTGTGGACCGTCTCACCAAGACAGCCCATTTTATCTCTATTCGGGAAGATTTCTCTCTGGATCAAGTTGCCAAGATATACGTGAAGGAAGTGGTAAGGATGCATGGGGTACCACTATCCATCATGTCTGATTGTGATCCAAGATTCACATCAAAATTATGGAGAAGTCTTCAACATGCTTTGAATACTGAATTGAATTTTAGTACGGCCTATCATCCTCAAACTGATGGCTAATCTGAAAGGACTATTTAGAAACTCGAAGACATGCTGAGATTATGCTCAATGGAATTTAAAGGTGGATGGGATCAACACCTCCCATTAGTTGAGTTGTCCTATAACAACAGCTTCCATTCGAGTATTCAGATGGCACCCTATGAAGCTCTGTATGGAAAGCGATGTAGAACTCCTACTTGTTGGGATGAAACTGGTGAGAGAAAGCTTCTTGGGCCTGATCTTGTGCAAGAGATGACAGAACAGGTTCATGCCATCCAACAACACATAAAGGCTACTCAGATTCGGCAGAAGAGCTATGTTGACAATCGTCGAAGGGACTTGGAGTTTGGTGTTGGCGACAAAGTCTTCCTTCGAATTTCTCCATGGAAGAGAGTCATGCGGTTTGGGAAGAAAGGGAAGCTCAGCCCTAGGTACATTGGTCCCTATAAAATCCTTAATCGCATAGGAGTAGTGGCCTATCGTCTAGCACTTCCACCGAACCTAGCTCAAGTTTACAATGTCTTCCATGTATCTCTCTTGAGGAAGTACATACCCGACCCTTCGCATGTACTGAACCTAGAGGTGGTACAACTGGAACATGACCTCGCTTATGAGGAGTGGCCAGTGGAGATATTAGACCATAGAGACAAGGTTCTACGAAACAAGACTACCCACTTTATGAAAGTGTTGTGGAGAAATCATAAATATGAAGAAGCGACTTGGGAGCCTGAGGAAATGATGAAGAAAAAGTACCCTCACCTTTTCAACTAGGCCTCAAGTATAAATTTCGGGGACGAAATTTCTTAAGGGGGGAAGAATGTAATGACCCAAACTTTTTAAATAGTATATTAACTTACTCGATGTTAATGGTTAATGCAGAAAGAGGAGTCGATGGCTTCATCCAGTAGACTCGAACCTTATGAAGACCACTTATCAGAGCTTGGGAAGGAGGTGGCATCTTTGGGCTTCGCTTTGGACCAAGCGCAAGCCGAACTCCAGCGTGTCAAGCTTGAACGGAAATGCCTACGGGAGAAGTTCAAGTTAGTTGAGATTACTACTAGGTTATCTGAGCCTCCCTCAGATTATCTCACCATAGCACACCTTACACTTAGGTCATATGCCGGTGTTATAAGGGGCTATGTGACGAGACCCTAGCTTCTTTGTGTAATCCTTTGGGATGAATGAATTGAGATTTCTTCCTTTAGCGATGTTTGTGAAATTTCAAATGTCCGGATAATTTTAGGATGTATTTTATTGATGAATTTTGAAAAAAAAGATATTTTAAAATATTTATGTAAACCCTAAATAATTAATGATGTGTAATGATTTTCAAAAAATGGTCTTCTACAAAAGTGTTCAGTAAGGAATTTGGAGTCTAATAAGATCAACTTAATTTTTGATTAATAGTAAATTATGAATAGTGATTTTACGCTTAGGATTAGTAATGTTACCAAATGAATTAGTAATTTCACTCACATAAAGTTTTAATATAATTTAGGCACCTTGATTAAGTAGTGAGATTCAATAAAATGGGTAAATAACGGTTTCATAAATTATTAATCAAGTATTAGTTTTTTCGGGTGAATAGTGTTTTTTAATTAAAAAATTAATTAAAAATAATTAGAAAATTATTTTTATAAAATGGACTTTATTTTTAAACTCATAGCATCGATATTATGTTATGGTAATTTTTGGGGATTTTTCTGAAAAAAATGAATTCTCGATGTATAGTGATTTTATTTAAAAATTAAATTAAAAATATTTAGAAAAATATTTTTTTAAAATGGAGTTCATAAATGATATTAGAGCATCGATATTTGGTTAAGGTGAAATTTTGGGATTTTTCTGAGAAAGATGAATTTTTCAATAAATAGTAAAAATGCAGTTTTAGGGTTTCGGTATGTTTAATGACATCATAATTGTGTCATGATGATGTCATGAGATATTTTAAGTGTTGGTCGGACAAGGGTGATGAATTATTGTATTGGGGGCCCCATGTGTCCTAACTCCATGGTAAATTCCATGGGAGAGCACATGGTTTTGAGAAAAGCACTTGTGAGGTGTCCCTTGGCCATTAATGCCTTGTCCCCTCACTTTCCTTATAAATACCCACCCTTTCCTCCATTAGTTTTCACTCTCAACTCTCCCCCAACGAATTTCTGGTCTCCTTACCTCCCAAGGAGTCCTCCCAAGGTTCCCCCAAGCCCTCAAGGTCCAAACCTTTGATTTTTAAGAGTTACGTTTTAAGGTAAGGGATCCGACCTTTCTCTTTCTTTTCATGTAATCTCTTTTATGTCATTCCCTTTATGCTCCATGTTCTTATGTGAGAGGATGTTCTTTTATATTCCTCTTACTTCCCTTTTCATGTTTATATGATGAGAGATCCCCTCTTACTCTCATCATTTCGTTTTATGAAATTTTAAGTGACGCCGTTAGGCTGCCGAATTTTTAAGGGATTCTTTCACCCTTCTCTTTTTTTTCAAGTTCTATTTTCATGTCAAGTCTTTCATGATCCTTTTTATTATGTTGGGGTATGATCTCTATATCTATCATACTGATCTATTATTATCATATGATGAGATACCCTATTTGATCTTGTCAAATCATTTTTATTGAAGTTTAAGTGACGCCGTTAGGCTGCCGAATTTTTGGTAAGAGAAATCTTATTTTTGTCTTACTTCCATGTTTTTCATTTCAAATGGTATGTCCTTAAAATTTCATTACCATGATTCATATCCTTTATATTCTGTCCCTATATTGTTTTTGTATATCACTTATTAGTTGGTGACCCATGTCCTCTCTCTTTTCAACGTTTTCTAAAACCCTGTAACGTAGCCGTTATGCTGCAGAATTTTCGTCTCAAAATGCCTCTCTCTTTTTATCAAAATTATTTTATGTTATTAAGTGAATACTCAAAGCTCTTATTTCTACAGGGTTATTCACATATATATCAAAATGTTCTATTTTAAATTCTGGGATTTACATACATGAAACCCTCTTTCCCTTTCCGTGGGTTTAAAGTGACATAATGATCATGTCATTAAAGCAGTTTTTAAAACGTTATGATTATGAAATGAAACCCATTTATTTTATGCTATATGGGTTGTTTATGAAATGATTTATGATGATATATGTGGCTCACATAATAATAAAGACATGTCAAGGGTGCGCCCAGATAGTGCTCCAATGCATTGGGTAAAGACTTAATCTCTAGAGATGACTTTTTAGACTGATACCTTGGTGAATAACCTTTGTAATTTTTAATGACACCTTGGGTATGGACCTTGGTGAAACTAAATGATTTTCAATATTAAATGTTGCAGCCACATATTCAAGTTATGAAAAATGTTATTTTTATTATGATATATCTCATGTTTTCTTTCTCATGCCTTAAAGTTCTTTTCATGTCCTTATTGAAGTATCTCAAGTTCACATGTAAAATGTTTCTCTTGTTTCCCTTACTGGGCCTTCTGCTCACCCTTTCATTTGATGTATGTCCCCAGGTTATGAGATGTAGTAATGAACCTAGGATGAACTTAAGGAGAAGCCTTTCAAGTGTTTAAGAAGAATGTTTTATGTTGTTTTTATGTATTATGTTCCTTGTTTCCAAGACACTAAACCTTAAAGATCCTCAGTTCCGTGTAATGAAATGAAAGTTTATGTTATAAAAAGATGGGATGCTATACCCAGGTTACCTTCGGAAGCTCCATCAACATTAATTTTGATCCATACTGGGAGAGGGGCTTGCCAGAACACCTAAGGTGTGCCTCAATGGTCTATAGATACCGTCAATCCTTAGTCGACGCAGGATCACATAGTCTCCAACCGTGTTGTCGCAATGGGATTTCTGAATTGAGGCTGCATCTTTAATGGTGATGAGAATCCGCATCCGACCTACATTAAAATTGAATGAGCAGTTTTTGTGAATAATTTCATTTCTATCATACTATATCATGTGCAAGAGCTCAGTAACGGCAGCTAAGAAGAGATTCTTGATTTGTTTCAAAGTTTCAAGCTCCACACAACGTTTTAATTGCAAGGAAATAGAGTCAAGTAATAACCATCTGCAATCAAACTTGTCAGTAATATAATTCTAGAGAGATGAAGTTGTAGCACAAGAAAAAAAAATATGGTTAGTATCCTCTCTATGTTGGTGACATAAGTGGCACTTAGAGTAGAGTTGGATACCAAAAGATTGAAGAGAAACCTCGGTAGGAATACGGTTGTGTGCAATGTGCCAAACAAGATTGAGCCTTGAGCGTTTTATCCAGGGTTCATCAAAAGGTTTCAACCAACCAAATATAGATTCTGAATTAGTGAAATTATGGTTGTAAAAACTTTTGGAATCAAGCACACTGTTTTGGGCAGGCTCCCAAATAAGAAAATCACCAGTATTAGAGAAAGGATAATTATCAACAACATGCATGATGTTATCAGGGAAATTGAAATTTCTAGATTGAATTACATCCTTTATAGTACAATTGATGTTTTCTATATGGGAGTTGGGAGGGAGCATGGATAAAAGGGGAGCTCCAGTCCAGTTTTCCATCCAAATTTTCATGGAGGAATCCGAGCTAATAATTCTTATTATATAACATGTTGATTTTTAAAAAATTTATACAATATATCATTATGTGGTTTTTATATACACATAAGTATAGACTGAGAGGAAAGGGTGAGGTGGTGACTTCCTTGTTGGTATATCATGTGAATAACCTACTTATGTCCCAATTAAATGTGATTTAGATATTTTTTGATAATATAGAGAAGGAAAAATGCATTGATCATGGGTTTTCATCGAACATGGATTGTGGAGTATGAGTGGTGTATATTGTTAACTTTTACAAATAGACCAGATATTGATGTATGTGATTTCCATGAATATATAAATCAAATATATGATATATCAGACTTATCATTTCCACTCCTTAGGGAATTATTTGGATCACTTATAATATTTATATTTATATTTTTTTAATAAAAGTTTTTTTGTTGACCATATAAATGTTTTGATTCTTTTTTTCAAGGAATTTCATGTATATATAATTTTTCCTCTATGATTTAGTATCTATAAAAATTGGTTGATAGCTAATTTATTAGAAAAATATATTTTTTACATGTCCTGTAGTTCTATATGTCGTGTTAATTTGTTTATATAATAATATAAAGATTTATTGAAAATAAATATATTAGGGAAAACCATCTCTGACATTTAAATTAGTCATCCCATGTTGTTAATTCAAGGATCTGGTGTCTGGGAGGAACATTTAAGGGTTGCAGTGACCTGGTCCTCTAGTATTCAGGTTTTTGTTTCATGGACATCAAAAAATTATTACCAGAGTTCACCTAAGGCTATTAATTATGTGTTTATGGATTTAATAGTAGATGGGATCATTGGATCCCTAAAATTTACTCTTAAATACTACATTCCAACATAATTATAGTGGATGATTGTGTATTTATGGATATTTTGGGATGAATTTGTTTCCTATCATTTAGTCCATCCTATATTCTTGAGTAGCATCAATCATTTATGGGCATCAATAGTTTGGAATAAGAAGGGAATTATACCATATTATGTGCATTCTTATTATCTAAATAAATTTATTTTATATATTCACCAAATATAAAAAAATACTCTCCTTCTTATGTTCAGTGATTAATTTGTTATTTTGAACTAAATATTAATGAAACTAATATTTAAGTTCTTTTTTCCGTTCTTATAATGAATTTTCATGTAAATATTTTTAGTGTTTCCTTTAAATGGATTAAAATATTTTTTAAATTATAAAATATTTTTAAATATGTAGAAGAAAAAGAGAAAATGATTATGGTAAACACTGAATATATATTGACATTATAATACATGTAATCTATATTAAGGATTGAATACTAATGAGATTTTATTTATTGACATCGAGTAAATGACCTTGAGAACAACAACCTTATATGTATAATTGAGTTGATGATAATGCACCAAAATCATAAGAAATTGTTTACCCAAAGGTTGTTGTAGGGATTTTGAAACTACTTAATGTTAGTATTAAAGTGTCTACTTAAAGGTATCCCATATAAGATAACATTTTTATGAATTTATAATTATTAAATCCTTAATATTTTTATGATGTTGTATCTTAATATATTTATGATTAGTGGGTTGACTATTGCACCCTCAATTTCAAGTAAGTAACCCTTTTATGAATTCTGTAAAGTGTTTGGGTGAAGTTTTAGAGGGTTTGGAATACTTTTAAAATGTTTTTGGGACTTTTATAAAGGTTCATGGTTGGTTCAAAATTTGTGTAAACTATGAAAATCCTACAAGAAACCATGCATAGTGAGACATGGGCTAGGGGGAAGGCACGCTGTTAGGTAGAAATTTTGTCCAAACCTTGTGACCACCTAGGGGAAACTGTTAAAAGTGAGACAATGGAATTTTCTATGGCTATAATTTGATTTATCTAATTGTGTGGGCCACCCAAGTGAGGGTCCCCTTGATGTAGAGTATGACACACAATTAGTGTTGGGTTTTCCAAATAGTGTGACTAACCATGCATAATTTAAAAAAAGATCCTAAAAAGTGGATATGGGTCAAGATTAAGTTTAAACCCCTTAGTTTTCCTCCAAATTGATCACAAATTGAGATTAATTTTTCCCAGAGGCTTTAGATGCACCCCATTAATTCATGGATGATCCAAAGGCATTTCTTGCTACATTGAAGCTCCATTCCTGTGGGAAGTCTTCATTTATGGTAGTTTTTTTGTTTTTCTTAGATCTAGATTCTTACCTCTCTTAGTTTATTAGATATATTATGTTGTGGATATATAAAATGTTTTTATGAAAATAATTCTTATATATGGCCTTTATTATGTTAAGGGAAGATATCTAAGGAATTTTTTAGGGGTGAACCTTGTTTCATTTGCGTTTTAGTTTCATTTTCCATTTTCTCTATAATTTCCCAAGGTAGAATTATTCACACTCAAATCCTATTATTAGAACATGATTTATTAGTTTCAAATTTTTTAAATAGATTTAAATTGATTTTTAAATTGGTGTGAAAATAATGGAATAAATTTTCTATAGTGATGTTTTGTCGATTTGTGGAAATTGTGGATTTGTTGTGAAAAGTTTTTTAATGCTTAATTTTAAAATGTTTATTTTAAAATTGGTTGATTTGTTTGAATTTTAAAAAAAAATCTGAAAATATTTCAATAAAAATATTGTTTTATATAAATGTTTTTAGCATGATTGTTTTGGAATTGTTGTAATAATAGATTGGCATGTGTTCATATTGCATTTTATGAGGCCTGATTGAAGTATGTATTATTTCTCGGTGCCAAAGGTGTAATGGAACATGGGATTTAATTACCATGTGATTACTTGGTAGATTTATGAGAAACCTCTAATGAGTATGAAACTATCATATGGGCATGCATGTGTGGATGCGGGGGTTTTTGGATTGGAATAAAATATTTCAATAAGGGAATATGAAATGGTTTTTGAAGAAAATGCTTGGTTGCCGCCATGGAAAATAGTTTTGGTTTGGAAAGATATTTTTCTTATAAGTAGTTAAATTTTTTAGAGAAAATTTTTTATATTGTTTTAAATGAATTGTTATATTTTTTTCTAACTTTTTATATCCTAGTTTCATGAGTAGGGAATTCATTTTTGGAAGGCCTTATGTTTGTTATTACCCACCCCTACTTTGGTATATTGTTTACTTTGAAGTATTGTTCATCATCACACTAGAAAAGGTAGAGTATCACACTTCATTAGTTATTATTCGTGTTATATGGTAAATGGTGTGGAATTGGAACCTAGAGCATGTTGGGAGATATGGAGTCATGTTTTGGATTCTTTGAGTTTTTTTTGTTTTGTCTTCTGGTGTGTACTTTTATGTTTTGTAGTCTTTGGTTGTGGTACTCATTTATAGATTGATTTTGATATCAATATTATTATAATGAGTTGTATTACATTTTTATCATTCATCATGTGGTGGTATTTTGTTATGTCTTGTTTGGATGGGATGTTTTATTTTCAAAGGGAAAATCACAACCATCTATTAATGAACCCCTTGGCACTTATGTCCAACCTTTGGAACCTTGTGTATATTGCATAAGTCCATGTATAAATTCCACCTCAACTCAAGAAATTTGGGAGGGGTGTGATTTTACAAGTGGTATCAGCTTGTTCGGTCATTGACTAAAAGGTGGAATTTAGTTATCTCGGACATAGAGTTCAAACTCATTCTCGTTTATTCCCTATGTTGATTTTCTAGAAAGGATTAGGATTATCGAGACTTAAAACATAGAGAATAAAAAAGATGTAGCAAAACTTTTTATGCTAAACTTCATGTTATAAGGGATTTGGGTACAAAAGTATTTTGGAGAAACTTATTGGAATTTTTATATCATTTTCATGATTTTATCCAACTAAACGACTGTGAAATGAATTTCAGAAATGAATTCCTAGTAGGAGTGCATATCTCATATTGAGTAACGATTTGGTGAAATTTTGTGATTTTTGAAAAATAATGAAATTGTTTTCAAATGTAATATTTTGAAAATAGCATAGTTTTTGTATTTTAAAATGTGTTGATTTTAAAAAGCAATTTGAAATTTTTAAAAAATGGGTGAATGTAAAAAAAGATGAATTTGGAATGTATTGTCGTCATAATTGTGATGTGGTAGAATTTGAAATTATTTATCCTTCAGTTGATAGTGAGTGAGACTTATGGGTTTTGTTGTCCGTATAGAAATTTTCATCTGGTAGGAATCGTAGAAACCAACTGGAAGAAGCTATTGAGAATGTGGTTACACCTAACCCACATATGAACCAAAATGTAGTTCAGCATATAGTTTAAGCTTTTCAGACCATCGATAGAGGGAACCAGATAGATAAACCAAGGAAAGTGGGTCATTCTATCCAGTTCCAGTAGTAGAATTCACCCATCATTCAGGATGGTTCAAAACCAGAGAACGAAGAGGTGTGACTGAATAGGATGAATATAATATTTTATTTCCAAGTCACACTAATAGATTTTAATGTCAAGCCAATGACATATATGATAGAGGATTTTTTCACACCAATGGTGGGATTTAGCATTTCAAGATAAATTAGACCAAGGCCTTTCATGGGGGGATTTTGATGAATTTTTCAATATAAAATTATATCCTCTTACATTCTAGATTTTTAGAATGATATATTTATTCTTCTTGAAATTGGAGAGCCACACAGTGATAGTGTGTGTGGATAAATTTATGAATTTAGTGCTCTTTTTACCAGTAGTTGTATCTAGTGAATCCTTAAAGAAACGCATTATTAAATCGGGGATGAAGCAGGAGATTCACTTGAAGATTTTTGTTATATGTATTATGGATTATATAGATATGGTCAATAGAGTAAAAGTGGGATAAAGGGACATCACATGAGATACCACTATAGGGAGAACATTGATAACTATGGAAAATGGTGGGAAACCTAATTCTAAGAGAAGGAGAAATAGGGACACCAATTTCCAAGGTATGGGGATGGATCATTGTTTCCTCTAGAAATGGGGATGACCTCATTTTTTTAAGGTTCAAACATTCCAATCGTTTTCTAACGGGTTTTTTTGTAGAACCGGAAACATCCAATGATTCTATATCTATTTGGACCTACTTTCCAAAGGTAGGTTCTCATTAATTGTAAACCGATGAGGCTTAAGAATTTTAATTGGTCGAGAGGATGGGAGGTCGGACTTATCACACCTTTTTAGGGGAATTATTGTCTACTCTGGGACTCTCTTTATATATTTAAGTTATGTTCATGAATCCTTATTAAATTACCAAGTATGAAAATGATGTTTTTTCCTTTAGATCTAACAATCAATGATTGATATGTATGATATTTAGAGAGTCTTATATATGTATTTGAGGTTCTTCATCAATAGAGAATCATCTGTATTTTTTAGAGATTCTTAGTCAATGGTATCATTCAATACATTGTATAGAGAGCTCTTGGTCATTATGATAACCATACTAGTTTTAAATCCACTCAGTGAGGCACTTGAATTTTATTGTCATTCAGAAGGACATAGATTATTTCAAAGTTGGGAGAGTACCCGCAGATGGGCTACCAACGTATCCTTGTTTATAAAAGGAATCAGAACCCACGTAGTTCGAGTAAAGAAGTATGAGTTTTATGTATGGTTGATGGCTCGAAGAAAGATGTCATAATTACTTTTACACTCAAAGCTCACGTGAGTCATGCTCAGTGTGAGAAACAAGAGGTATTGGTAAAACCTGACAATTGTGCCATGAAAGATGAAATCATGGGAAATAATGTAGGGCTTATGTATGTATGACTGTCCAGATAGATGAGGATTGGGATTTACTTCAGGGAAGAAACCCAGGAACAAGGTCCATAAAGGTATATGTGCTTTATGGAGATTTGGATACTTAACTTAGGGATTACTCCTAAAAAGGATTCCCAAATTAGAGGGGACTTATGATTGGGTTTTACTCCTGAGAAGGAAGACCAAATCAAAAGTAAATTAATACCGGTTAAGAGAAATTATGACTGGGGCTTATTATTGAGAAGGAGGCCCAGGTTAAAGGTACTTGAGAACTGGGGATTATTCCTGAGAAGGAGGCCCAGGTTAAGGGGAATTATGATTGGGGCTTACTCCTAAGGAGGATGCCCAGGTTAATGGAATTTGTAACTTGGGGCTTAATCCTAAGGAGGATGCCCATATTTTGTAACTTGGGGCTTACTCCTGAGGAGGATGCCCATATTAAATATCTTGGACTAGGGCTTACTCTTGAAAAGGAGGATGCCCTAAATTTGGGAACTTGAGGCTTACTCCTAAAGAGGATGCCCACAAATTAAGGGAATTTGAAGATTGTGGCTTACTCCTGAAAAGGAGGCCCAGATTAGGGGACTTGGGGCTTACTCCTAAGGAGGATTCCCAAATTAAAGATCTTCTCATCTTAAAGGATGAGGTTGAATGAATGAAATCTCTAACCTTAGTGACATAAAGATATGTAAATCACTAGGTTTTAAGAGATGTTCCACATAATTCCTTTCAGATAAGGAATCCAACAAAGGAACCGTGTCAAAAATGGATTTGAAGAGGGTTTTGAAGGATAAGTATTAAAGAGGAGACGTGGATTTGAAGAAAATAGCTGAATAGGCAGGAGGGGCACCCAAAAAGAGGCAGGCATGCAGGTTTTTTTTGGGCGCGCAGGTCCTCACCGCGCAAGTGTACCTGCGCGGCACAGGTGTACCTGTGCACCGTTCAACCCATAGGGTGATACTTGCACAAGACTTGGCTTAAACCCTTAGTATTATCCCTAAAGTCTTACAAAAGAGTGGTGCGCAGGTTCTGTTGAATGGATAAGGTGGCGCGCAGGTGTGGCCATTTCCCTTAAGGGTTAGACACTTAGGCGCACAGGTGTTGGTGAATTTCAACACTTATTCCTTGTTCCCCCTATTTAGATCTTCCATTCTAGGTAAAAAATTGCCTTAGAAGTATTCGGAAGACTTTAAGAAGAGACTAGGGTGCCGGAAGCTCAAATCTGACTTTTGGAATTTTTCCGTCCTCGAAATGGGGGGCCCACAAGGGGTATTTATAGGCTGCTGAAGACCTTGGGTGAAAAATAAAATAATGTGAATAGGTCACCTACGCTCCCAATATGTGGCTCGTAGGTATACCTACGCGACCATCTTGGAACTTGCGCGGCCCATGCTTAAAGAAATCTATGTTCATGCCTTTGTCGATTTTTTATGTTTCTTCAAAGGATGAATCACTATGTGTTTAAGGTATTTCCCTTTTCATTCGTTAGACTCTATGATGGAAATGAGTGTCAACAAAAGTCCCCCCTCAGAGTTGGATCTGAAAAGAAGGAGGATTTGACTCTGAGGTAAAGGAGAAAACCAAGGAAGAACGGCGCGCAAGTCTGAGCATGCAAGTATCGGCGCACAGGTGCAAGCCACGGAGGCCTCGGTGCGCAGGGCTGTGGCCTTGCCTATAAATATGCGTGCCATTCTCGCGTAAAGCACCCGGCTTTGAATGCTTCTGAGCACTCGCCACGCAGGTTTCTCTCATCGCGCAGGTTGCTGATTTTCCGCGGTTTCATTGCTTCTGTTTGTGTCGCGCTTCTACAGAGGTATTTTGACCTGCGCGGTGATACCTACGCACCAAAACCTGCGTGAAACAGTTACACTTGCACGCCAACTTTCGACTTGAACACCTTAATGCCTTAGCCATTTTTTCACTTTTCTTCACAAATTTTATGAAAAATCAACTCACTTAAGAGTTAATTATTCGACCTTTGTGCAGATTCAATGGCTCCTAGAAGAATTGGAACAGCTAATGAACTGGAGAGAAAGCGAATTGATGACATGATTAAAGTTGTTGGACATGATTACTATGATATCTGCGACACAAATCTCCTAGATTTGGCCAAGTACTTGAAGAAGTATCATCTTAATTTTCCACAGAGCATCTACTTGCCTCTATATGGGCATGGTCATCTGCAAGAAGTCAATATTCCAGAGGGAAAGAATTATCTCCCACATTCTTGGTTTCATAATTACACCAATTTTGCTTCATCTAATATCTCAAGTGGATGAGCATTTATTAATACTGGAACAGTGGAGAAGGCCTACATAATGCATCATAGCCCTTGTGCCCCAGATCTGAAACCTCACAAGCCCGAGATGCAACCACATTGTTATCCTTCAATCCTCCAAAATTCTCAGATGGATCAATCCAAAGGTTGGGAGAAGAGTTGGGACTTCCGTCCTGGAGGAGGTGTGAAGCCAACTTGGATGTGGACATATTGGGTGCGACAAACCTGTGCAGAGTTTGTTGAGGGTTTGAAAGGAGCTGCAATATATGAAGCCGTCTGGGTTGGGCAGACATATGTATATAGAAATGATGACTTTGTGCTGGAGCTAATCAGCCGATGGATCCTAGAAACCAATTCTTTCCATATGAAACATGGATAATTAGGAATCATTTTGTGGGATGTCTACAAGATATCAGGGGCTCCAATTCTAGGCGACATGTATGATGAATTCATCCCTCCCATGGCGACTTGGAATAATTCCGAGAAGACTCCGGCTTTGGCTCGGGAATTATTGAAAATATTCTACAAGCTCAAGAATTCCAAGACCTCTAAAACTCATTCCAGAAAGGATATTAATCCAGAGGAGTGGATGGATATGTTTCTTACTAGGAAGGAGGGGGAGTGGCCCAGCTGTACTTGTCCTACTATTTTCCCCAAAATAGAGAAGAGGGGTGTTTCTGGCACATTCTGGCCGACTCTAGAAGCAGGATAATTTGGTAAGTGGGGGTACAAAGTGGATAAGATAATCCCAAAAAAGACCTGTCTGGTGGGCTTCTTAGCCTTGTGGCTTAGTGTTTATCTTTTTCCAGTCATGGATTTGAAGGGAGGTGTCAAGCCAGGGACTTTCATTATGGAAGCCAAGTTGGATGAGAAGAAAATGGTTAGGTTGTACACCCCCATTTTGGCGAAGATTCACAGGATCTTACTCCATGTCTTTATGGGTAAGTCTCCTTTGAGAATAGTGGGACCATTACAAGTTTTGTGGGGATGGATCACCACTCATTTTAGGACCTATGTTGTACAAAACGGAGTACAGGTTTCTGGAAGTTCTTTCAGGCCATCAGTGCAGGAATTTTATGGAGTTGCTCTGTTAGCTCTCAACATCTATGATATGAAGGTGAGGCTGAGCATGTACAAGGAATTAAATTTCTTTCCTTATGGAAACCCACCAACCGGGCGGTTTTTTGATGATGGAACAGCCGGCCTGGAACTGAGGTCATACATGTTGGCTTGCAGAGATGGTGTACTGGCCACCAGGATTGATGGAGAGATTATATGTGAGGCCTATGCTCCATAAAGATTTTCACGCCAATTCAAGTGTCTACAGCTGACTATTGTATACCCTCTTGTGCATGTCAGGTCAGAGCAGCATCCGATGATTGCCCGACAACTATGTTTACTGACATCTATGGAGAAGACCAGGGCAGTGTTTGATCTACCAGTTGATAAAGCGACGAGTAACTTGACTACATGGTATGCCGAGAACTGGATAGAATCATACCCTGAAGGGGTGTTGAATCATTCAGTTTATCAGGTGGGGAAAAAGAAAATAACTGTAGAGAAAGAAACCCTTCATCGGGAAGGTGACGCTTCCACACCTGGAGCTGATTCACCAGGTTCCTCACCTAGGGCTGACTCACCAGATTCCCAAGATGGGGATGATGAGGCACAACATGCAGAAAAGTGGCCTCATGCCAGATATAATTCTCCTATCAGAATCAAGAGACCAACTCCATCAACTCCTAGTGAGTTACTTCATTGAGGAAATTTAATCTCCATTACTTTATAGAGAAAAAAGTATTATTTTCTTATCCTTTATCTGTAGTTGCAGGAGCTGGGAAGAAGCTGAAGTCTAAGATTGTAGGACCCTCCTCACAGCCTTCTGGTACACATGCTGAATATTTACGACCAGAGGCTGGCCAGACATGGCGGAGTTTATATTGAAATACTGAAACCGCCTGGCTGGATTTATGCAAAGGGCTACACATCCATAGAATAGGGAATATTCGGGATTCTACTGATATCTGTTTTGAGGATAATCCCTATGAATTGCGGGCTTACATCAGAGAGTTGTAGATGCTCATATATTTCATCGACGATTCCATTCATGTTGCCAAGCGAGTGAAGGAAATGATAGATCGTGGCACCACTGAGGGGAATGGTGGTTCCGGAGATGATGAGTGGCACGATTACGTGGCTCCTGAAGATGTAAGTCTATTTCCTTATTTGATTTGTAACTTGATTACAGTTAAATCATTGTTACTCAGGGAAATTATTTTCTTCATCCTACAGCTTTCAAAGAAAGGAACTGTTGAGGTTCCTTCACCACAGTATAGCCATGGTGGTACTTCCATCGGGGATAATGAATCTCCTCATGAGCCGGGTGAGATATCTCCAGGCCAGAAAGCCATGGAAGAGGAATTAGAAAGGTCTTTTCACTCTACAATACCTGTATTTGGAGAGGAGAATGTCAACACTCCCAAAAATCCAAAGAAGCAAAAGCATCGAAGGAGGAATTCCACAGCTAAATTTTTCATCAGTAGTGGTAAGTCCTTTGGATAGTCATGAGTCTTAACCCATGAAAATTTTGATCATACTTCTTGGGATTTCAGGGGCTTCTTCAGTTTCCCCTTTTAGGGAGAGGACTGACCCTCCTCTAAGAACAATAGAGAGTGCTGGTGAACAATCACAAGTTCATGCTGGCTTGGATGCTCCTAAAGAGGAACCAGCGTCTGTTCCCAGTACCGCTCCTGCTACTGCTACAAGAAGAGAATATCCTGCTTCTGGTAAATTAACAATGCTTCATAAGATGTTGAATGAAAACATCAACTGACTTCCATTCTATGATACTTTAGGTTCAACCTCGGTACCGGAACATTTAGCGATCACTGCAACTGATGCTACAATTTTATCCAAAGAAGTTGTCTGGGGTCAGAGGCCGTAGAATGAGGGTCACCAATAAGATGTATCGAATGCTACCACTGGTGAGACTAACCAGGAATATGAGATAACATTGGATGAAATTATGGAACTTGGCGCATCTTTTGAAGATTTTTTGGATCATGTTAAATTACCATGTAATTTAGAAGATTTTGGACATGGGTGTTATCCTTCGTCCTGTTAAAATAACTTCTTATTACATCTTTGACCATGATTGGTTCAAATGTGCAGTTCCATATGAGCAAGCTACTGAACTTCCAATGCCTGAAGGGTGTACAGACAACCCTACTATTGCAGATACATTAGCTCAAGTGGTGCTTAACCCGGTAGAGCTTCCTGAAGTTCATCCTGAAAATCCTGCTGAAGCTAGGAAAGATGGGGAGGAGACTTCTCATGTTGTTGATCTACCGTTGGGTAAGGGATAACAATATTTGCGACTATACTTAATTTGAAATACATACAATCAACTTTTGTTATCCTTTGAAACTAACCAAAGCTTTCAATTGATTATGCAGGGCCATCAATTTCAGTGGCTAGATCTGGAGGTGAAGCCTCAGCCTCCTCCCCAATGGGAATAGAAAGTGAAGTAACACAGGTCAGGGGGGAAGGAGTAGAATAGGGAACTTCCCTAAGTGCATTAATCCCAGATTATATTCCCTCCTGTGATAGTGATGTTGAGTCAGACCTGGAGGTACAAAAGGTGCTCCAATTTTCACGACACAAGGCATGGAAGAACATATGGAAGATCATATCTGAAGTGCCTCTAGAAGAGCTATCTTCAAAGATCCCGAGACTGTCATCCCTGTTCGTCATGTTGGGACTTGGCGGTTTTGGATATCAATAGATCCATGCCGTGGTGAAACAAGTCGTCTTAAGAAGGGAGCAAGAGCAGAAGTATAGTCAAGATTTGACCAGGGTGAGGCTGTTGACCAATGTCAGTGAATTTGAGGCAGTGGTGTCCCGAGCTGAGGCTGATCATGCTACCAAGTTAAAGGAGCTGAAGCATAAGATCAAAGAGAAAGTCGTCCAGCGGATGCACCTTCAGCAACAGTTAGATGTTGTTACTGGGGAACTTGATCAACTTAATAATTCACTAGAAGGAGTTCAAATGAATGGTATGAAAGCCATTGCAGATTCCAAGAAATCACTCCATCAAGTTGAAAATAGTGAAGCTGGTCGAGTGCATGTGCTTCAAGTGGCTGCTGATGAAGCTCGGGATATCGTGAATCAATTGAAGAGTTATGTTGACAGCCTTTTGTAATTCTCATAAAAGAGAAGAGACTCCATTCTATGGATGTCCTTCTAACTCTTATGCATCAATGAAGAATACTGTCATCTTCAATCATTTGTGCCTGCATTTTCTTACTACCTGCTTTAAATTTTTACCTAATCCAATGGTCCTAGTAAGCATAGTTTGATTTTTACTAGGATTATAAAAATAACCCTACAAACTTTGAATCTTTTTATTGCTCAATATTACCTAAATAATAAAAAATGTATGTTTAGTGAGCTAGGACTTGAATTTTATTCATAGTTCTCTTGTCTTTTGTGAGCAGTTTAAATTCATGCATGTCGGATATAAAAAAGGCTAATGTTTAAGATTGAAATATCTTTGATCGAATGGATTAAAATTGACTCAATTCCTTGATAATTTATCTGAAAACATATTACCATATTCAAGTATGGGGGAAATATGTAAACTATTACTTAAGAAATTTTGAATCTGGTGAATGATATGAAAAAAGGGCTAAAAGGAATTAGAAGAAGTATTTCCCAAGAATGAAGTTACCACTATTTGACAAACCCATTAGGGGGTTGAATTATGTAGGGCCACTTAAGGGCATTGGCTGTATAGTCAAATAATAGCATCTTTTGGCTGACAGGTCCGTTATGTAGACTACTTATGCAAGGCCGCCTAAGGGCACATGTTGCACAGTCAGGCAAAAGAAATATCAGAAATTTTACTTTTCTATTGCTAAAAATCCAGTGAAAGTTTATGGAGATTAAAATTTTCCAAAGCATAGATTCTGCTGTATGGAGAGAGGTACTTGAATATAGAGAGGATATTTCCAATCAATATTATCAAAGAATTGGATGAATGTCACTCCTGCGAAGGTCTGACCCAAACTTAGGGAAGGGAAATATAAACCATAGACTTAAATACTTTTAGATCATGAAAGAGACTATGGGAAAAATATGTTAAGGATGTCTATTTTTGCGGATCCTTACATATTTTCGTTAAGACAACTAAGGAAAAAATAGGTTTTCTTCCCAAGAATTAAGTTACCACTATTTGACAAACCTGTTAAGGGGTTGAATTATGCAGGTCCACCTAAGGGAATTGGCCGCATAGTCAAATAATAGAATCTTTTGGCTGACAGGTCTGTTATGTAGACTACTTATGCAAAGCCGCCTAAGGGAACATGCAGCATAGTCCAGCAAAATAATTCCTGAGTGTCAAACATTTTGTGACCAAAAGTCAAGAAAAGGGTTATGGAGATCTGGAAGTATTTAAGGTTAGGAGTATGACACATCAAAATGGACATTGTTCAATACATTTAGAGATACACAGACCAATGATAACCATAATCATGTTGTGGCTGGGTCCTGAATTGAGATGCTAGACTTCACTACATATCTCATTAGAATGAGAATCAATCCAAATGTAGTTATTGAAATACAGTTTAACATCATGTGGGATGAGAGTATAGGAAATATTAGTTTAGGGTCATAGAGCTCGGACCATAATAATGAATACACAATGTGTGTTTGTTATAAACCTGATGTGAATGAAGACCAGGGTTTTCATACCACATTCATTTTTTCACAAGGGGAATTTTTAGCCAAGGGACTGAAAGTGGAATTTGGGGTTAGGCCCAAAGACTTGGGGCTGGATTCGAGGGATGCTCGAATGTTCCTACGTATCCCATAAGGATGGGAATCAAGCCGCACGTAGTTATTGAAATACCCTTTGTACAGATTTGGTTCATACATATGAAGGGTGAAAGGGGACTTTAGTGCAATGATGGTTTGACCCAAGATAAAAGGTTCGGGCATTTCCATGTATGCACGAAATATTTAGAATATAACATGATTGGAGATCAATGTAAATAATGATTCCCTCTCAGGTGAGGGTGTCAAAGAATGTTGTAGTTTATTATCGTACAGGACAAAAGTGATGTACAGTTTAACATCATATAGCAAGGACAAAGGTGAACCAATGTGAAGAGATTGGTTTTGGGCTTGAACCTCGAGAGGTTTCCTACGTACCCAGCCTAGAAGGCAAGGATCAAATTCCACGTAGTTCAATTAAAGAATGAATTGGTGATCAAGTTGTTTTTGAGAACAACGACCTAAAAAATGGTGTTGGGACTTACGCATGGCTAGCGTCCCAGAGAGGGTGTTATGGTTGAAGTTTACTCTAAGCTCAAGTGAGTCATACTCGGTGTGAGAAAAAAGAGGTAGAAACAACCCTAATGATGCATAGTTTAATGTCATGTTGGACAATAAGAAGGGATTGTGTAGTTTAATGTTATGCAGTAAGGACAAAAATAAGGGTTGTATAGTTTAACATCATATAGAAAGGACGAGTGTTGTACAGTTTAGCATCATGTAGCTAGGACGTATGGCTATGCAATTTAATGTCTTGCAGTGAGGAAAATGGGGACACAGTTTAATGTCATGTTGGACGAATTAGGGACTTTTTTCACAGTTTAACGTCATGTGTGACAAATAGGTGCATAGTTTAACGTCGTATGGCTAGGATGACACGGTTTAATGTCATGTTGGACGTTGGGGTGTTGTACAGTTTAGCATCATGTAGCTAGGACGTAAGAGGCAACAATACAGTTTAACGTCATGTTGGATGATGGTGAGAATAGTTTAAGGTCATATTCATAGACCGTAAGATGTATTTGTGTTATACAAAATACTTATTTAGAAATATGGCATTGGTTGGGAGTAGTGATGAGTTCTCCATCCATTGAGATTAAAGAGTAAGCTCCATTAGAGTAGACCTTATGTATTGAGTAAGGTACTTCCCATTTTGGCTCAAGCTTGGTAGGTTTCTTTCCTAGTATCATTGGTGTTCTGAGAACCAATACCAATTCTCCCTGAATTAATGAATGAAGATGAACTTTTTTGTTGAAATCTTGTGTTATTCGATTCTGATAGACTTCCAAATGGTGCAGGGTGCACAATCTTTTTTCATATAATCATTCCAATTCATCCAATCACTTTTGAGATTGTTCACCTATAGATGACTGATCACAAATGGATACTCTGAGCGAGGGTGATTGAACTTCAATGGGAAAGACTGCTTCTGTTCCATATACTAAGGAATATGGAGTTGACGGCGTTGCAGTGCGGGTGGTGGTCCGATAAGCCCATAAAGCATGAAAGAGTTTATCAGGCCATGATTTCTTATCTTTATCCACCATCGTTTGCAGTATGTTTTAAAGAGTCTTATTGAAGGCTTCTATCTGGCCATTGGTCGCTGCATGATACTGAGATGAATGGTTGGATTTGATGTTGTATTCTCGATACAACTTCTTTACCTCAGATGAACAGAAGTTGGTGTCATTGTCCATCAATATGGTATGAGGGACACCAAATCTAGTAATGATGTTAGACTTGATGAAGCTAACAATGATTTTAGAACTAACTTCTTTGAGAGGTATTTCCTCTGACCATTTGGAAAAGAAGCCAGTAGCAGTAAGAATATACATAAACTACTTAGATGTAGCCAAAGGGTAAGGTCCCACTACATCTATTCCCCATGTGAAAAATGGGCACGAGTATTTAGCTGTATGAAGTAACTCTGTGGGTTGATGAATGAAGTTGGCACATACTTGGAATGAATGACAGTTCTTTGTGAAATCAACACAATCTTGTATCATTGAAGGCCAAAAGTATCCGAGTATTTGAATTTGATCAGATAGTCTATGTCCAAACTGGTGGGCACCACAGACTCCTGCATGCACTTCTTTCATGACAGCCATTGTCTCTTCACCATCAATGCATCTGAAGAGAACTCCATAAAAACCTCTTTTGTAGAGAATTTTATCTAGGTGATCAAGGCTATCATAAAGAGTAAAATTGACCACACGTCGCCAGACTTGTTCTTTCCCGTCTCTATCATGTGGGAGTGTTCCATTTTGAAGGTATTCTTGATAGGTGTCATCCATCCTATAGTATTACCATATGGTTCAGGAATGGGACTAATTTCATTAATTTCCTCTATTCTGATTTGAACATAAGGTGAAATTGTATAACGGTGGGAAATACTAATGATTTTCTCATCCCAATTTCGATCTTCCAGAGTTGTGGCTATATTAGCCAGTGCATCAAATTGGGAATTTTTTGATCGCGGGACATAAGAAAATGTCGGTTCCGAAGGAAATTCTGCCATTAACTCTCTGACGTAATCATGCAAAGGGATTAACTCTTCTTTTCTGATGGCATAATCCCCATTGACTTGTTTGATTATCAGGTCTGAATCACCTTTCACCTTTAAGTGATTCACTTGTTCCTGAAGTGCCAACTCCAATACTGCGATGAGAGCTTGATATTATGCTTCATTATTTGTACCACCTTCCCACAATAAGAAGGAAAAGGGTAGCACTACCTTTTTCGGGGAAATAAGTACAATTCATAACCCAACTTTGTTGAATTTAGGATCTTCCATTTTCTTCCCTGTTGGACTTCTGGAAGCACCATCAAAGTACATTTCCCATGTTTGAAGATTATCTTGAATAGAAAATACTTCTTCATCAGGAAGTTCAATATCTAAATATGTATCTTCTACTGAAGGGTTTTCATCCAAGAAACCATCCAGAGCTTGGCCCTTTATTGCCTTTTGAGACACATACTAGATATCAAATTGCTGCAAAATAACTTCCCACCTTGCCAGACGTCCTGTAAGCATTAGATGGCTAAGGATAAATTTGAGCGGGTTATTATGAGATACCAATTAGACCTCGTGATGTTGTAGGTAGTGTCTCAACTTCTGAACTGCAAAGATTAATGCTAGGCAGCACTTTTCAATACTTGAATATCGGGTTTTTGCTTCAAGCATAGTCTGACTGAGATAGTAGAGGTTGTTTTCATTCCTAGCATCATTCTTCTAGGCAAGGAAGGCACCCAATGATCGCTCTAAAGCTGTCACATAAAGAATAAGTGGTCTTCCTTCAATAGGTGGAATTAATACCAGTGGACTTAAGAGATATTTCTTAAGAATATTGAATGCTTCTTGACATTCTTTAGTCCACTAGTAAGTGACCCCCTTCTTCATCAATTTGGTGAACGGTAAACTTTTGCCTGCCAAATTGGCGATGAAACGCCGAATATAGGCTAAATGTCCTTGAATTCCTTTCAATTCCTTCAAATTTCGAGAAGGTGACATACCAAGGATTGACTTTGTCTTCTCAGGATCGACTTCGATACCACGGTGGCGTACAACAAAACTGAGAAATTTTCCTGAGGTTACCCCAAAAGCACATTTTAAGGGATTCATCTTCAAATTATGTTGCCGAAGTTTGTGGAATATGACTTCAAAATCATCTAAGTGATTAGAAAGTTTTCTAGATTTAACCACAAAATCATCCACATAACATTCAACAAACTTCCCTAAAAAGGGTTTGAAGATACGATGCATGGCACGCTGAAATGTTATGCCTGCATTCTTCAGGCCAAAGGGAATTACCTGATAGAAAAACACACCCTGAGGGGCTCTGAAGGCTGTAGATTCTTCATCTTCTGGAGCCATTCGAATTTGATTATACCCAGAATATCCATCAATGAAGGAAAGTGTTTCATAGCCAACTTTTTCATCAATTAAGAGTTCTGTGATCGGAACTGGAAAATCATCCTTGGGACAATGCCGATTAAGATCTATAAAATCAATGCAAACTCTAATTTGTCTATTCTTCTTTTTCACAGGGACAATATTAGCCAACCATTTGGGATATTGAAATTATCTGAGGAAGTTAGCTTTGATAAGCTTATCCACTTCAGCTTCAATTTTGGAAGCATAAGTTGGGTGTGTTCTTCTTGCGGCTTGCTTAAATCCTCGATGTTCTTCTGGAAAACCCAAATGATGAGTAGAAACATGAGGATAAAGACCTGAAATTTCTGTATAGTTCCAAGAAAATATATATTGATTTTTCTTCAAAAATGAAATATACATTTCTTTCTCTTCAAGAGTCATGGCCGCACTAATTAAAGTGGGATGTGGATCTTCTTTTGTACCCAGATTTATTTCTCTAAGTTCATCCACAGTGGTAGAGATACCCTCTTCAAATGCTGTAGGATCATCCCTAAGATCTTCCTCTTCTTCTTCAACATGTTTTATTTCTTCTGTTTCTACTTGCATAGTAGATGATGAAGCATAATTTCCAGGATCAAGAGAGATGTTAAAATTTGAACATCTTGAAGAAGAGTCTTCCATTTCTGACCCTATTGATGACGAAGGGTCTTCCTTGGGTAATAAAGAGGAGATGATGGATTGAGAATCGACATCATCATTCACCTCTGACATTGCTATAACTTCTTCTGGCCTAGTTAGAAAAGTATAGACTTGCTGGATTTCAGCAGATGAAATGAAGACATCTCCATTTGAGCTTTCATCATTGCTTGGTGAATCGCCAATTTCTCCCATGCTGTCTGGCTTGATTGCCGTAATTGACATTATGGAAGTTTCCATAAGAGTATTTGGATTTGGGTCTATCATGTAAATTTAACTGATAGGCAACACATAATATGTACTCACATGTATGAATGGGTTTACTGGAATCTTTTCCAAACCATATGGAGCATTAACTTTGGTAACCTCCCTTGTTGTGGATTTCTCCTTACCCTCCATGTGATAGAATTCCGCCTCAATGTATTGAGATTCACATGTTTTGAATGGGGATTTATCACCATACAATGTCCCAATTTGACCATTGAAACAATATTTGATACATTGATGGTATGATGAGGGTATAGCCGCATGCTGATGTAGCCAATGTCTTCCAAGAAAAATATTGAAAGTTGTGTCATGTCGAACAACCATGAAATATGAATTGGATACAAGATCTCCAAACTGAGTTATGAGTGTGATCTCGCCCAAAGTTTCTTGTTCATTTTTATCATATCCTTGCAGCATCAAAGTAGAAGGAGATAAATCAGATTCGGTGAGGCCCAATCGATGAAGTGTATGAATGGGGATGAGGTTGACTCCTAAACCATTATTAATGAAAACTCTTTGGATGTATACATCATTGACCTTGCCAGATAAACACAAAGGTATAATATGTCCATGCACAACATCATCTTCATCTTCATTTGTAAAAGATATCACTGCATGGAATTCTGCAGGATTATTCTCTACATGGTAGAATTCAGCTGTAGCAATTTAAGTTTTAAATTCCTGAGGACTTGACAAAGCCTCGATGAGTGCCTCCCGAAGATCCTTTGATAGATTCAAGGAATCCAGAATTGATAACTTGGCCGGTACTTGGGTCAAATGTTTCAAGACATCATATTTTTTATCCAAAGGTCTACGTTTCTCAACAGGAACATGTGGTTTCATAGGTGCCTTAGAAGTTGATGCTTTGGAAGTAGATGCTTATTGTATCGTGGTAGGAGTTGGAAATACTCATGGCTTTGGAAAAATTAGACTAACTAGGTCTATTTACTTGCTGAGAGGAAGAAGGTGTAACCTCCAACCGATCTTCCAGAATAATTGTTCCAGGACTGAATCTGCCATGCATGGAAGAACTTTCTTGTTCTTGTTGAGCTCGCTGAAGGGCTCTGCCACGAGTTTCTTATGTATACACAATTCTAGCAGGGGTATAATTGGAATAGTGGCTTCTGGGATATCCACGTCTTCCTCTGTATCCCAGCCCTCTGTAACTCCCTCTAATTCCTCTGTTTGATACAAGGAGATCAGGTTCATCAAGATCAAAAATGTGATTGGCATAAGGATTGGTTAGGTGAATCATATTAACAGAACCAAAGATCAAATCTTCGTATGATGAAGACTCTGACTGATTAGACAATTTAGGTTGTGCCGTTTGGTGGGGTGGTTCCCATGGCTTTGAAGTAGATGGCATAAAATTTTCCAGAGTCAAAGACAACTTAGGCTTTGACACTATCTCATCTTCTTCTGACTGCTCTTCTTTCTTTGAATTATGTCGTTTCTTTGAAGATTTTCCCTCTGATGAAGGGGGTTTTGTTGTGGCATTCATGGAAGAAGGCACAATTGGTTTATTCAATTGCATTCGTAAAATGGAATGAGTTTGGTTGATCGTTTTTATGAACATCCAATCATCATATTTCTGTTCATTTTTGCTTTTGACTTCTTGACACTCGCCTTCTTCCTCTGGATCTGTAGCAGTAAGACATGCTACCTGATCTGAAGAACCTTTTAATTTGACTTGTCTCGAGTCCACCATTTTTTACAGGAGTTCCTTGAAGACAAAACACTCCTGAATGGGATGCCCTAACATCTGATGAAATGGGAAATAATTGGGACGGTCTTCATCTCCTTCCTTGTTCGGCCTTTTGGGCCTTGGAAATTGAACCAAATTATTTTCCAGAGCCAAAATGAAGTAACCAGGAACCTGTTCATTTCGAAAAGAGTAAACTTTTCTCTTCAAGTCCTCAAATTGTTTCCGTCTTTGATCTCTTTGATCATATTGACAAAACGACCTCTGTTGTTGATGCTCAGGAGGTGGAGCCCTTCGGAAAGATGAAGGTTTTGAATTGGAAGCAGGTACAGGTGCTTGTTTAAGCGTAATTGTAGCAGTCTCTGCTCTACCCATTTTCCTTCCTGGAGCTGATGGAATTACACGAGTTTTATCCTTAGTCTTCATAAGAGAGTCCTAAATCTGCTGAGCGATCAAAGTAAGGTCTCGAAACCCTCCTGTGTATTTCATAGGGATCAATGGTGTGCGTAACTCATCACGTAAATTTGTCACACAGATTGGCAACAACTCTTCTTTAGGGAGTGCTAAGCTTATGGAATATGTTAATCCATTCCAGCGAGCAATAAAATCTGAAACCCTTTCATTCTACCTTTTCTTACAATTTATAAGATCAAAAATTGTTGTCTTTGGCAACGTTGAGCTTAATTGAAGAAGTAATCTTTGGTGGAGATCCTCACATCCAGTAATTGACCGAGATTGCAAGCTTGTATACCAGACAAAAGCAATCCCTTGTAATGACTGTACAAAACACCTGAGCTTAACTGATTCTTGTTGCTGAGGGGTTCCCATCATAGGATCACAATGAGAAACAAAATGTGTTAAGTGTTGCTCTGGGTCTCCCGAACCATTAAAGATTGGGAATGTGGTGCTTGCAAAATTTGATGGGGGGGGAATTGCATCAACCCATTCAGGATAAGCTCTCTTTTTTGGTTGAATTTGAGAATGTTTTCCCTCCATAGCTTCCAAATGAGCTTTTAATGACTCAATAGTAGTTATTAACTTTTGCAAAACATTCGGCTGAGCTTGGACCTAAGTAGGTGCAATAAATGGAGTTTGGACAGATGTGGTGTCTAGTACTGCAACTGAGGATAACACCACTGATTGTTGTTGTACCTGACCCATAGGATTAGACCTGTGAGGGTGTACTGATAAAGGAGGATATTCTTGATCTATCTCAGTATCCGCAACAAATTCCCTTCGCTGTATGATTCTAGCATGCTTAGGAGGAAGACTACCTTGAAGTAGTTCTGCATTCAACCTCCTTAATTCCTTAATTTCTTCCTCCTATTGTGAAAATCTTTTCTCTAGTGAGAGTGATTGGCCTTCTCCAGAGAAATGGTATATAACCTGATTCTTTCCTTTCCCCTTGTGGTATTCCTTTTGGAGAGGAGGAAGTTGGTTACTTTAAGGAATACCTAGATTCTGGGTAAGCCTTTGGTTTCGTGTACGCTCACCTTCTTCATTTATGTCTGTGTGTACAACTTCTTGAGTAGGAACTTCTTCATCTGATCCCTCTGAATGAGCCTCATTTGGGGGATCATCAACAATGGCATTGATGACATTAATTGATTCATAATGCATTGCATCCCTTCTATCAGCATTTATGCGATATTGTCTTCTTCCATTTCCTTGATGAGACATTTCTTTTTGTTGATTTGATCCCTTAGGAACTTCTTGATGAACTGTAATTTGGAGGGAATCTTCTGATAATTCGGCTCTGCATTCCTCTTGTGGATTCTTCCCTAATCGAGAGAATACTAACTTTCTCTGAGGAAGAGATTGAGGATTTGAAAAAGTCCCCAGTCTGGTGGACTGGGGTTATTCCTGCTATTTCTGCTCAACTCCTCGAATCCTATTTGTTGATTCTGAGGGTTGGGTTAAAAGAGTCCCCAGTCTGGAAATATAGGGTGGTTCTTGAGCTGCTACATCTGAGACTTTCTTAAAAGCTCTCCTGAACTTGCGGACTTTAGTCCGGAAATTGGATGGATGCATCAACCTACATCCACTCAAATCACCTAGCTCAAATGAACGTTGGATGATTTCTGACACTTCTATCACCTGATTATGCGCTAGCTCTAAATGAGAGGCCTATTCGATATTCTCATTTTCCTAATAAAAGAGTAATTCGAAAACTTGTTCTTTGTATGCCTGACTTTGAGAAGAACTAGTCGAGGCTTGTTCCTGAGCAAGCCTTTGATTATAAACAAAACCAATTGGTTGTGGCCAGCCATGGGCAATAACATTGCATGAGACCATTTTCGGCGGGTTTTTTTGACTGGAGAGTATAGTGAAATGCAGTGCTCCATGAACACCCAATCCTCTGATATGAATACCAGATGGGGCATTGGAAATTAACTGGCACAATCTCTTTAGTGTGCCAAGGCATGAACGCTGAAGGGCTCTCTGCTACTTTTCAGCCTTCGAATATCGAGAAACTGAGAGAGATGCCAAGTCAATTTGGCGTTGTAACCCTTCTATTATCTTGACATGATTTTCATATTCATCATAAGATAATATTTTTTAAATTGAAAAAGAGTTTTCCACATGTTGAGACGAATATCGTGAATACAATCTTCCGTCAACATCTCTGTAATGTCATAATGAGAGTCATCCAAAGGATAAAACATGACTAGCACTTCACCTTTCTCTAATTGTTTTCTCATATTCAGCACTTCCTCTTTATCATTCAATGCATATTCTTCTACCTAATTAGACCAGAGCTAGTGCTTCCTTGTTGCTTCATCATATTCAACAAGATTAGTAGAGAATTCACTTATCAGACTAGAAGATGAATGGCCCAGGGGTGGTTCATAGAATTACCTATACCCCAGGTTATCTTCTAATTGAGAAAGTATTTCACCTATTAGCGGTAAAGCATCAGACATGACTGGTTTCACATTTGCAAGTTCCTCAAGATAAGAGGGATTTCTCGTCACTACATTGTCCATTGGAGCATTTTCCAGGCAATGTGAATTACTACTGCGGAGAGGTATTTCGCAGCTAGATTCATCATCATGGGGAGGACCACCATGGTGGGTTATAGCAAAAGATGAAACATTTTGCTCCTTGGTCTTCTGGCCACACAGAGGGTTCTTGTGGATCTCATCTGAAGATGAAACTTCAAGATTGACCGAACTGTCATGAAGCAAGCCTTCATGAGGAAGATTCTAATGAAGAACTTCGGAATTAATATTCCCACTATTGGGAAATGAGAGAGTAGAATCTTGAATTCCACCAGATAATTGTATGAGGGATTCAATAACTCCAGCATCGAGCAAGGCCTTGTTACATATTGGCCCTTGATTTCTCGATTGTGCTGGATGGGTCTTCTTCTTAGATGCCTTCTTACTCACTTTAGGAACCACTTGTTGACAAAATTGGTTATTATGGGTAGGTGTATGTGCCTGCTCAGGAGAAATAGTCAGGTTAGGCTGATTATCTTCACTCAAATCAGGTGTATGTGCCTGACTTGGTTGTCCGTATGACATGGGGGAGTATGCCCCACAACCCTCTTGGATTGGAACAGAGGTGTGTGTCTGTTCCAGAGTGATATTTTGATGTGTCACTCCACTGGTAGTGATAGATTTTCATTTCTTTCCCTGTGATGCTGCTGAAGCTATTATAATATTCTGACAGGCATCCAGAATATGAGCAGGGATTTGCTTCTGCTCTTTCACCATTGTCAAAATGTGCTTGGTGACTTCAGCTGGCGGAATGGGAATATGCGTCCATTTCATGTCTGGAGTAGGTGTATGTGCCTGCTTCTGTCCTCCTTTTCCTATCAGTGGATTCTGAAAGTACTCATGTGTGGGGGCAGAGAGTTGAGTCAGCCTCCTGTTTGTCATTGGGGCTTTCCAATTGACTTCTCCGGGTGTTACCAAACGAAAATGTTGGTAGACTTGATCAATACTAGTAGGTGTATGTGCCTAATGATTTCACTCCATCGAACATGGTTGATGAACTTACTTCAGTACTGGAAGACAAGGCTGCTCTCAGGATTGATGAGTGTAAGCAGGTGTATGTGCCTGTTTACCAGTTGTCAACACATTGGGTTGGCGGGCTTCATCGTATGTAGTCAGACGAGCCTGCTGACTAGCTGATGATTTATAAATAGGTGTATGTTCCTGTCTATAGTACTCTACCAGAATTGCCTGGCGGGAACGGTGTGTTGCTGCCAGACGAGTCTACTAGACAGCGGAATTAAAATGGATGGGTGTGTGTGCCCACTCGTTGCTTTACACCAAGTTAGGTTGGTGGACATCTCCGAAAATGGCAGAGATAAGAACATGTTCACTATTGACCAGTCGTCGCCTCTAGTGGTTCATCTTGCCTGCTCGGGTTCGATGAACCTGAGCCGAACGCCTGGAGACGACACCCTCATCATGTTGAGGTAGCACTACCGCATGAGTCTGGCGGTGATTTTTGATGGGAGCCCTCAGGAAAGACTCACGTATCCTTGAATTAAGGCCTTCAATGACCTTCTCATTCACCTCTGTGTAATATGGGAGGGACTGGTGATTGCGTTCCGGGGATAATGACCTGAAATGGTTGGAGACGGTGTTTGGTACCACCTGTTTCTTGATTGCTGGTCATCACTGTCCGGACAACCAGGGTGAATTATTGACTTGGAGGGCTTGTCGATCGGCCTCCAGAGTCGGAATGGTACCATGTTGAAGGTATTACTTAACAAGTGAATTTGATACCCAGTGTTGAAGACACTGAGTAGGTGATGTCGTCCTCAGAGCGGACAAAGATCCAGCAGGAGTAGCAGCAGATTCATTCACAGTAGAGGTATTCACAGGTGTGAACTTAAGAGAAGCTATTTCTGTAACACAGAAGATCTTGGAAAAGAGTGCCTGTTTGATATAACAGACATAATCAAGATAAGTTCGGTCACTACATCTTTTGGATGAGCACATACGTTATTGATTGTTTTGTTAGTCCTCTCATTGAGTTTAAATAGATGCCTAACAAATAAGTAAAACATCATTTTAACTTGGTTAAGGATTCACGTCAGGTTCACCATTTTTTTGTTTCCTCTGGAAATGGGGATGACCTCATTTGTTTAATGTTCAAACATTCCAATCGGTTTCTAATGGGTTTGTTCGTAGAACCGGAAACATCCAATGATTCTATATCCATTTGGACCTACTTTCCAAAGGTAGGTGCTCATTAATTGTAAACCAATGAGGCTTAAGAATTTGCATTGGTCGATAGGATGGGAGGTCGGACTCATCACACCTTTTTAGGGGAATTATTGTCTACTCCGGGACTCTCTTTATAGATTTAATTTATGTTTGTGAATCCTTATTAAATTACCAAGTATGAAAATGATGTTTTTTTTCCTTTAGATCTAACAATCGATGATTGATATGTATGAGATTTAGAGAGTATTTTATATGTATTTGAGGTTCTTCATCGATAGAGAATCATCTGTATTTGTTAGATATTCTTATTCAATGGTATCCTTCAATACATTGTATAGATATCTCTTGGTAATTATGATAACCATACTAGTTTTAAAGCCACTCAGTGAGGCACTTGAAGTTTATTGTCGTTCAGAAAGGCATAGATTATTTCAAAGTTGGGATCGTACCCGCAGATGGGCTACCTACGTATCCTTGTTTAGAAAAGGAATCAGAACCCACGTAGTTCAAGTAAAGAAGTATGAGGTTTATGTATGGTTGATGGCTCGAAGAAAGATGTCATAATCACTTTTATG
Source organism: Viscum album (assembly GCA_963277665.1). NCBI lineage: Eukaryota > Viridiplantae > Streptophyta > Magnoliopsida > Santalales > Viscaceae > Viscum > Viscum album. Next base: position 1,809,085,104 of record OY728129.1, on the reverse strand, counting down.
CTCTAAGCTCACGTGAGTCATGCTCGGTGTGAGAAACAAGAGGTATTGGTAAAACCTGAAAATTGTGCCATGAAAGATGCAATCATGAGAAATAATGTAGGGCTTATGTATGTATGACTGCCCAGATAGATGCTTATTGGGATTTACTTCAGGGAAGAAACCTGGTAACAAGGTCCATAAAGGTATACGTGCTTTATAGAGATTTGGATACTTAACTTAGGGCTTACTCCTGAGAAGGACGCCCAAATTAGAGGGGACTTATGATTGGGTTTTACTCCTGAGAAGGAATCCCAAATCAAAAGTAAATTAAGACCGGTTAAGAGAAATTATGACTGGGGCTTATTCTTGATAAGGAGGCCCGGGTTAAAGGGACTTGAGAACTGGGGCTTATTCTTGAGAAGGAGGCCCAGGTTAAGGGGAATTATGACTGGGACTTACTCCTAAGGAGGATGCCCAGGTTAATGGAATTTGGAACTTGGGGCTTAATCCTGAGGAGGATGCCCAAATTTTGGAACTTGCGGCTTACTCCTGAGGAGGATGCTCATATTAAATATCTTGGACTGGGGCTTACTCCTAAAAAGGAGGATGCCCTAAATTTGGGAACTTGAGGCTTACTCCTAAAGAGGATGCCCATAAATTAAGGGAATTTGAAGACTGGGGCTTACTCCTGAAAAAGGAGGCCTAGGTTAGGGGACTTGGGGCTTACTCCTAAGGAGGATGCCCAAATTAAAGATCTTCTTATCTTAAAGGATGAGGTTGAATGAATGAAATCTCTAACCTTAGTGACATAGAGATATGTAAATCACTAGGTTTTAAGAGATGTTCCACAGAATTACTTTCAGATAAGGAAGCCAATAAAGGAACCATTCCAAAAATGGCTTTGAAGAGGGTTTTGAAGGCTAAGTCTTGAATAGGAGAGGTGGATTTGAAGAAAATAGTTGAATAGGCAGGAGGGGCACCCAAAAAGAAGCAGGCGTGCAGGTTTTGTTTGGGCACGCAGGTCCTGGTCGCGCAAGTGTACCTGCGCGGCACAGGTGTACTTGCATGCCGGTCAACCCATAGGGTAATACTTGGGTGAGACTTGGCTCAAACCCTTGGTATTATACCTAAAGTCTTACAAAAGAGTGGCGCACAGGTTCTGTTGAATGGATAAGGTGGCGCGCAGGTGTGACCATTTCCCTTAAGGGTTAGACACTTAGGCGCGCATGTGTTGGTGAATTTCAACACTTAGGCCTTGTTCCCCCTTTTTAGATCTTCCATTCTAGGTAAGAAATTACCTTATAAGTGTTCAAAAGACTTCAAGAAGAGACTAGGGCGCCGGGAGCTCAAATCTGACTTTTAGAATTTTTCCTTCCTCAAAATGGGGGGCCCACAAGGGGTATTTATAGGCTGTTGAAGACCTTGGGTGAAAAATCAAATAGGGCGCGTAGGTCACCTGTGCGCCCAATATGTGGCGCACAGGTATACCTGTGCGACCATCTTGGAACTTGCGCGGCCCATGCTTAAAGAAATCTATGTTCATGCCTTTGTCAATTTTTTATGTTTCTTCAAAGGATGAATTACTTTGTGTCTAAGGTATTTCCCTTTTCATTCCTTAGACTCTATGATGGAAAGGAGATTCAACAAAAGTCCCCCCTCAGATTTGGATCCAAAAAGAACGAGGATTTGACTCTGAGGTAAAGGAGAAAACCAAGGAAGAACGGCGCGCAAGTCTGAGCGTGCAGGTATCAGCGCGCAGGTGCGAGCCGCGGTTTATTGTCTACTATGACCACCAGAGTCTCAAGTATATCTTCTCTTAGAAGTATCTTAACTTGATATATAGGTTATTTATATATTTACTCCAGGAATATGACTTAAAATTTTTATATACTCTTGGTATGGGGAATGTGGTGGAAGATGCTCTCAGTAGGAGATCTTGTTCTCAGTTATTGGTCGAGGTGTCAGAGTAGTTATCCTCATTGTACTTGTCCTTAGTGGAAAAGGATGGTGCTTCATATCTATAGTCTATGGTTGTTACCCATAATCTTTTATAGCATTTTAGGGATAATCAACATGGAGATACCAGCTATGAGACCTTACATACTCAGATATCCACTGGACATACTCCTGGTGAATATTATGAAGGTGGGGAGCATGCTATCATTTTTAGAGGATGGACAATGGTACCTTTGACATTACAGGAGGAGGTGATGTTTTATTTTCATACATACACTTTTGTGGTACATCCATATGTGGAAAAGATGTACCAGGACCTCTAACATCAGTTTTAATGACCATGAATAAAGAGTAGTATTACAGAATTTGTCTCTCAATGCCTCACTTTTCAGCAAGTGAAGGTTAAGCACTAGGTTCCAGTGGGTTTATCTCAACCACTTGAGTTTACATAGTGGAAGTGGGATGGGATATACATGGACTTCATGATGTGGTTACCACATATGTCTAGGGGAAATGATGCCATATAGGTGATTGTAGACTCGCTCACTAATTCAGCCAACTTACTAGCCATTTGAGAGTAGAGTTCAGTAGAGAGTTTGAGAAACCTCTATGTGAAGAAAATAGTCTAACTCTATAGAGATACCTTGATGATAATTTCAGATTGTGATCCTCACTCCACATCATGATTATGGAGAGGATTGTAAGAGGCCTTTTGGGACTCAATTGTGCTTGAGTACAGTGTTTCACCCCTAGACTGACGACCAGACTGAGCGGACCATTCAGGTCTTGGAGAACATAAAGTGATCTTGCATGTTGTAATTTTTCCATAGTTGTGAGGATCATCTACCCTTGGTGGAGTTTTTTTACAATAATACCTATTATTCCTCCATTGGTATGGAACTATTCGAGGAATTGTACAGGTAACCCTGCAGGTCACCCCTTTGTTGGATTGATCCAGGCGAGTCAGCACTCATGAGCCTAGAGTTAGTGTGACCTACTACAAAGAAGGTTCAGATCATCCAAGAGTGGATGATGACTACATAGAGCTATCAAAAGTCTCATGTGGACCGATGACAGAGACCTATGGAGTTTAATAAGGAAGACCATGTGTTCCTAAGGGTCTCACCTTGATGTGGATTGTGGATATTTGGTCGAGGTGGCAAGTTATCTCTAAGATTCATTGTCCCTTTCCATATATTATGTAGATTCGGTGAGGTGTCATACCACTTATCTCTGTCGTTGTAGTTGGACCGGGTACACGACGTCTTTTATGTGTCGTATCTGAGTAGGTATATGCATGACCCATCACATATTATCAACTGGGTTGATCTGAACATCAAGGATGGAGATACCTTTGCTGATTACTCGGTGTAGATAAAGGATTGGTTGGATAGGATCCTTCACGGGTGATCGATTCCCCTAGGGTTTGTTCAGTGGTAGTATGAGAATCTTTAGGAGAGATCCTAGGAGCAGGAGATCCATATGTGAACCCAGTACCCTCATATTTTTTAAGTAGGTTTTTCTCTTTTTGGGATAAAAATCCCTAAGGTGGGGAGAATTTAATGATTCATATTTTCCGTGTATTGTTTTTGGATATTATATGAAATATTTTTGAGACCAAACACTAAGAAACATGTGATTTTGAGGCTTGATGAGCCCAGAATAAATGTTTAAAATATATTAAATATATTAATATCACGCACACACCATTTTCCTAAAAAATGGAATGACTTCTGAACAGGGGCCTGAATCCAAAATCTTAGGGAACCATTGAGTTTAGAATGAGGGTTTTACCCTAGGCATGATATAACCTTTATCGGCACAAGGCGTTTGTGAAAATATTTTCGTGAGCATGAATGAATAAAATAAATTTATTTATTTATCTATTTTATTTATTTTAATGTAGTGACCAATATATTCTATAAATACACAGTAATATAGATATATTAAGGTTTTTTTCTAAACCCTGGAGACCTAGAGAGACAGTTGGAGAGCGTTCTTAGCAAAAGATACCAGATCATATCAGGATCGAGGATTGTTTTACCATTAGAGTTTGTGGATCTCACCAAAAATGGGAATGCAAGACCGTTGTTTGTCAACGATCAATCCAAACTCCATGTAGGATGCTTGTCTTGTGATTTTTCCATCTTGTTCTTTTTATCCCAGACGAATGCAGATCAATTCCATAAACATAATTGATTCACGCATTGAAGGTAGATTAAATTGATGGAATTAATAAAAAAATTCATTGATTTTATCCCTCTTCATTTTTCTATTTCTTTGAAAATGGATCAAGTTTGAATGAGAAAAGTACAAGGTTCGTTCCTCACATCTTTTGTCTTATGTTTTTATCCCCTGTTTCTTTGCACATTCATCGTGGGTATTTCCTTCGGCTCATGGTTTGACGATTACTGAGTATTTGATCATTGAGTGATCATTCTTTAGTGAAACGAATCAATTATACGAGTGCGGATTTTGGTGGATTTTGTGATTTGAGGATTGGAAACAATGATGGATAATTCTAGGAGGAATGATATTGGATTGGATCATGGGTTTTTTTCTTCACGGTTTTGACATACAGTAGTGATAGATGGCTCTACAGTAGTGTTTTCTGAGTAGATCTGAACCTGGATCCCGATGATCGACATTGGAAAGGGTCATACGACCCTAAATTGGTGATTCCTTGATATAAATCATGATGTTAGAAATAGTGTTAGCAATGCGGATAAGATCTATAGATTCTATAAAATTCTGCATTACATGGCGTGTAATATGGCATTACCATCGTGTGGGACCCCCTATGCGGTGTTAGGATTTCCATAGTGATTTAAATATCACACATCATGTCACCCTATCACACACCATGTGATAAGTGTTTGAGGCTTGGTGTGTATCTCGGGGGATACATGGACATGGGAAGGCCAAGTACAGAGACACGTCCAGGTGTACATGGGCATGACCAGGGTACACGGGCATGGGAAGATGGCATGGGGAAGGTTTTTAGAGATCTCTACACACTGTTTAATATTCCTACACATTGTGTATGTGGATATTTACATGTCATGTGAGGAAGAAGCACACAGGTATGACAGATTTGGTTGGACACACCATGTACCCCCAATACACGTCATATACCCCCTTTAAGGGTGTTTGTAGCCATTTATTTATTCATTATAGACCAATATCTATTTATTTTGTTCCATTGGTCCATTCCCTCAATGTTACAATGTGGTATTATATCCACATCTAAGGATAGTGATCCCATCTAGAGGATGAGTCTCAGATAAAGTTCATTGTGTCCCTTCATGAGATTGGAGTGTGATCCTCTATCATTTTTATACCCTAGGTTTGGTTTGTGGAATCAGAGTGAACTCCTTATATAGTTCATTGATCCTCCATATAGAAGTTCGTAATTTTAGGTTTCACAATATCATTGGAATATGATCCCCTATGTAATGAGTTGATCCATATTGGGTTTGTGGTGTCCTCCAGTGGTCCTGGGTGTGACCCCCAATCTAAGTATCAGAGTATTCTAAGACCAGTGATCTTTCTTGGGTGGGGTATAATGATATTTTCCTCTTAGATGAGTATATTTGGTGATAGCATGTCTCATGGAGTGGATTCTCCAAAAACGATCATTTCTTCGAGCAGAATCTTGTGGCTGGTAGTTGGTTGTGATTGCCTGGTGGTGTGATATACTTTCTGAGTATATCTAGGTTTTCTTATTTCGATTTAGTGTTGTATTATTGTTATGAGAATACTATTATTAATGCTTCATGTTTAGTGTTTTTGAGGTGTCTTACTGGGTATTTTTATACTTAACCCTGCATGGGATATTCCCACACGTGTCATGTCTTATGCAGATCATGGCCTATTAGATAGTGTCCTGGGAGGATAGGGATCAAATAGAGTATAGTTATATCTTGAAGGACCAAGGTGTTTTATGAGTGCTTGAATTTTATTTTAGTACTCTCTATTGGATCAGGTTGGAATCTCTACAGTTTTTGGTTGGGATTATATGTGGCCCCTTTTTCGCTTTCATTACTTTATTGTCATGCTCTATTTTTGGATTATATATGTATTCATGCATTGGTTTCATTTGTTTTACATTTCAAAATTGTATGGGTTTGGATGTTTTTGTGTTTGTGTAGGTACATTAGGATAATGCCTCCCATTTTTGGGATATGACTAGTTGGTATTGGTCATCATCCCATTGCCTATTGGAGGCAGGCTTGGGGCAGTCATGGGTTGGACCCCAGTGGGTTGAGTCATGATAAAGGCAGATATAAAGAGTTTTAAATCTACTTTAAAATTGATATACCATGGTGGGTTTCATACACCATGTTGGTGTGTGAAGAGTGGTGTAGGATTATTTAGATCTGAACCACTATAAAATTATTGTGTTCATATTTTATTTTTTTCATTTTCTTTTCTCTCTCTTTTTATGTATTTGTGTGGGTAAATTGTTTAATATTTTAACAGATCACTTTGCAATATTAAATTTTAAACTCTGATTGTTTTTTAAAGAAAAAAAATTCACCCCCCCCCCCTCTTTTCCATTGTCACGCCCCTTCAGGACCCAACACCACCTTTTGAGAAAATATTCTTCACTTTCAGCCTTTCTATCTCTTTTATGTTTTAATAAGTGAAGTTATTTCCTGAGTTTGTTATTTTTATCAAGACAAACATCATGTTCCAATTTCAACATGTATTATATATAAGTTCCTTCACCCACTTCTTCTTATTTTATTGAAGTTTCCTTGTGTTTGGTATGAGCCAAGAAGTTCATAAATGTATCCAAAATTTCTTCATCAGACAATACAGCTTCCGATAAGTCTTCTTCTTCTACCCTACTCAGTAAAATCCTCTTCTTCTAGATAAAATTTCATTTACCTTCAAATTATTTTTTAACTTACTTTATGTTTTAGTTCAACTTTTTATTTTGGGGTTTTTTATCATGATCCTCATATTCATACTCACTTCATTTCCTTTTGATGGTTACAAACATAGAAAAAGTGCCTATTGGTATAATATTCAGCTCAAATTATTATCAGATTTGATGGATCATTCACATACTTTATAAGACATAAATTTATGAACAATGAAATTTTTACAAAGAATATTGAAAAATAAGGTCACCATAACAAAGAGAAGATATTTTAAAATTGAATTTATAATTAATTTAAATAGATCAGAAGAAGTAATACCTCGGTATTGAGATCTTTCTTCAATGAAGGCGTTTATTGTTCAAAACCCTTTTTAGTCAATTTTTATTGTTCTTTTAGTATCCAAGTGTATAATCCATCTAGTGTTGATTCACACATGCTCCATTAATCTTCAAAAAATGATGATGAATTGTCGAGTGCAAGCATGGTAGATCGATTATCTTGGGGTGTTCACATCGATCACTGTGATGGTTCCTTTTGTATTGAAGAATCTTACTTTCACTCTAATTCTTGTGATGATGAAGGAGGAAAGAGAATCTCTAGATAATTATTTAGTCTTGAGAGAGAGATCTAGATTTCATTGGGTATATTGACTTGCTATTTTGATCAATCTCCACACAATAAACATAGTCATCTATTTTTTGAGATAGAGTTAGGTTTGAAATATTATTTAATTTCATAATGTACCTTAAATAATATATTAAAACTTATATGAAACCATTAAATGTAATAATATTATTATTATTATTATTATCTCAGGGCGTGCACTAACTAGTGCAATGATATATATTATTTTACCAGCTTGCAAATTAATATTTATCATCAAACACAATCTTAGTCTGGTAGTCCTCCTTAGCATTTATCAAATACCCAAATGAATATGTATTCATTCAATAAATAAATATTATGTATTCATGTAATTAAATAATTACGTTGGAATTTTGGTGGGCTTGCCTAAAATCTGAGATTACTATCTAGAAATGGGTCAAGGCACCAAAGAGAAAGAAGTTAATTTCACGATATCAGCAACCACACACGAGTGATTTTTGTGTAATATAATCCATTTATCACAATATCTCATCAAGAAGGTTGCACACCCATGTCATCAACCTATATGTTTGATACATATTTATTTGACTATCTGAAATAAACTCGTCATTACACCATGGCCATGGAATTTTAATGTTATGGTTCTATTTCAATCAAAGGGTTGAGATATCAACTTCTATAATGATATAAGGGACAAATATTTCCTTAGCCTATTCATTAATAACATGCCATTCGTGATGCACACAACATACCCAACTTCACCATGAACTAGTTTTTTCATGGTTTATGAAAATACATTTAAGTGTGTGAGTCTTGAAATGCATTAATAATAATCTTAAAGTCTAAGTACCATTACACACACTTATAGACAAGAATATCCAATGTCACATAACATGTGGAATTCCTATTGGTGGGTCTATTCTTATAATCTCCCATATTTAAGATTAACAAGTGAAAACTTCATGAGATAAAGTATCATTTTCTTATGAGTAATCACACCTGATGGTCAACATACTATGTACCCCATCATAGAATGTTATCTGACCATAGAACAAGTTTTAAGAATATCATCATGTAATTTTAAGGTTCTCATCATAGTATAGAACTGTTATTCCCTTTTTGATATGATGGATACTCTAGGACATTATTACATTAAAGTCATATGGAACTATGAATGATATGTAATAATATATTTTAATTAATATTCACTTCTTTGAACATACATATAGTCCAAAGTACACATAGTTGGATCTATGAAACCAAATCTAATAGACTCCCACTTGGCCTAGAGTCAACTATCAATGAATTTCGGTCTACTAGATTTCACATGATGTTTATGTTTCTACTGAGTTAAGACTTTAGTCAAGGGGTCCACCACATTTTCTTTCATGGAGAATCTGCTCACTACTACTCCACCTCTCTAAGAAAAATCCCTCAAGAGATGATATTTCTAAAGTGCTTCATCTACCTATGTGATCTTGGCTCCTTAGTGTGAGTCATAGCTGTAGTATTATCCCCATATAGTGTGATAGGATATTTACTAATATGAATCACATCAAGATATTAGATGAAGTTTCATATCCAAACTGCTTCTTCAGTTGCCTTCAAAGTCACAATATACTTAGACTCTTCTATATAATCTGTAACCATGGCCCGATTTGATATCTTCTAACTCACAACACCACCATTGAGAGTGAATATGTTACCCGAATATGATTTAATATCATATTGATCTATTTATAAACTAACATCTAAATATTCTCTAATGACTAACTCCTCATCTCTTCTATAGTCTAGAAATATTCCCTTAGCCCGAATGGCCCGAAGGCCTTCATTTTTATTGATTTTTGATAACCCCCCTTTCAAGAGATGATGGGGAACCCTTAAAAGGTCCATAGTCTTAGTGAATACATGGACCATAGGCTTAAGTGATATTACATAACCCGAAGGTCTTAGGGAATTCAACCAGACTATAACTACAAGGAAATGCTCCCCCCCAGCATATGCATCATGATGGCAGCTCTCCACCTTCGTATGGTCGTCTGGCTAAGTTTCACATGCAAGCACAAGCTTGTCACGATGGCATATCCATACCCTCTCATTCTTCCAAATCCATTGGTTCTACTCTAGTGAGTGTGCCTGCTCTGAATCCTCCTCTGGGGCTGCTCTTTTTTTGTAGAGTCTATCTGGGGAAACTACATTTGGCCCGAAGGCCTTGAGGTGGCCCAAAGGCCTTAAAGGTGGCCTGAAATCCCTACTGACCCAAAGGCCTTGGTGGCCCGAAGGACTTAAGGACTCCAAGCCCAAATCGGTGGCCCAAGGTGAATAGTTTTGGCTACTATAGTACCAAACAGTACCTGCTACAGTGCCTGCTATAGTACTTCTATAGTACCTGCACTACTACAAAAATGGGAAAGGGAAGCGCTACCCTTTTATCAGCTCTAAAAAAACGCTGATAAAGGGGGACTTTATCAGCAATAAAAAAAAGCGCTGATAAATGGTCACTTTTAACAACGCTAAAAAAAGTGCTGATAAAGGCCCCCCTTTATCAGCCCTTTTTTTAGCGCTGATAAAGGGGGGATTTATCAGTGCTTTTTCCTACCACTGATAAATTTTATGTTTCAAAAAAAATCATGAAAAATAAAATATTATTATATAAGTATATTTATATTGATATAAATATAATATATATTTTTTAAATATGTTTTAGATAAGTATAAATAGACTATTACATTTAATATATAAGAAAATTAGTGAAAATGGCTTTAAAATATTTTTAAAAATATTATTAATTAATAATTTTCTAATTATTATTTATTAAAAATCATTTAATAACAATTTTAAGACACAAAAAAACAAAAAAATAATAATAAAAGATCTAAAATAAGTTGAAAATGTAACTCAAACTTCAAACAACCATAACTTTTGATCCGGGTGTCTGTTTGAGCTCTAAAACATATCAAATCAAAACCTGCGACGAGATCTACGTGCTAATGATTGAAGAAAAGCTTCTCTCACATTTTTCGAGGCCAAAAAAGGCCCAGAAGGCCTACAAAACTGAGTTTTTAGTCGGGATATCTTGATTTGTTAACATTAAAACAAGTATAACTTCTGATCTGGATGTCTGTTAGGCCTATACCACATATCATATCAAAGATTGTTTCATTTTCTTCGATTTGACTAGTTGTGGAGTTGAAAAGGGCTTATGGATTATAGGTTATGGTTGTTTTAACATTCTATGGCTTTTCAAATAAACATATATATGTATTTATTCGTAAATATGTGTGTGTGTGTGTGTGTTGTATATATGTATGTATTTATTTATTTATTTATTTATAAACACACATAAAAAACACATTTCATAAATGTATTTAAAACTAATCTTATAAGTATATATTAATATACAAATAAATATACGGATAAAAAATTATAACTAAATATATATATAGATAAATATAAATATATATTAATATAAGAATAAATATATATATATACTAATATATGAATAAATATATTTATATTAATATGAATCTATATTAATATACGAATAAATATAACTATATATATATATAGATATATCATTAATTAGAGAAAAAAATGAAATGACTTGGTGGTAAAGGTGCAGCTGCGAAAGGGGGGAGGTCGCGGGTTCAAGTTCGGGTGGATGCAAAGGGGTGTGTACGGGAGAGTGTGAGGGGGGTGCACATGGAAGAGTGTGAGGGGGCCTAGAACTGTTAAATGGGTGGTCAAACGCTGTTAAAAGCTCCCCCCTGCATTATATATAATTCTTTTTTATTTTTTTTATTTTATTTTTTTTAAATTTTTTGACTTTTATTAGTGCTTTTTAAAAGCGCTGATAAAGGCCTCTTTTATCAGTGCTGATAAAGGGGTATTTTATCAGCACTTTTATTAGTGCTGATAAAAGGGGCCTTTATTAGCGCTTTTCGGAGCGCTGATAAAATAAACCCCCCTTTATTAGTGCCTCAATTAACAGCGCTTTTTTTAGCACTGTTAATTGACTTTTCTAGCGCTAATAAAGACCATATTTGTAGTAGTGCTACTACAGTACTGCTACAGTTCTCTGGAAATATGCCCTTAGTCTACCTTATATACTTAAGTATGGTCTTGAACACTATCCAGTGGTGGTCTCCTAGTTCATCTTAATATCTTCTTACCATGCTTAATTCATAGGAATACATTTAGATTAATACATTATATAACATACATGACTGACTGAATTTCTGATGTGTATGTAATCATTTCTATCTTATGTCTATCATCATGTGTATAAGGACATATTTTCTTAGAAATATTAATTTCATGTGAAACTAGAAATAATACCCTCTTAGAATGTTCCATACTTAATTTTTTCAGTATTTTTTCAATATATGTACTTTGACATAGATCGGGTAATCTCCTGGATCTATCATGATAGATCTTGATCCCAAGAATATATGTTTCTTCACCTAAGTCCTTCATGGAGAAGCATGTGTTCATCCAGGATTTGATAGACTATAATACTAATATTTCATTTCTAATAAGCATCATTTCATTGATATAAAATATTAGAAAAATGATTGCACTCCCACTAAACTATGTATAGATATAGGGATCAAATTCTTTCTTTATGAAACCAAATTTCATTATGGTTTCATCAAACTGAATGTTCCATGGCCTGGATTTCATATTTAATCCATAAATGTATCTCTACAACTTGAAAACCTTATTTTCATCCTTTGGAGTCATAAAACCTTCATGTTGTTTCATATTGACATCTTTTTTAAGGTTCCCATTAAGAAAGTTTGTTTTGAAATCTATATGCCAAATCTCAAAATCATGGTAAGATTCTATGGAAAGTAGAATTCTAATAGATTTTAGCATATCAACTCGTGAAAAGGTTTCATTTTATTTTATTCCTTGATGTTGTACAAACCCTTTTATAACCAGTCATTCCTTATAATTACTGACTTGTCTATCCATGTCAAATTTCTTCTTGAATAGCCATTTAAAACCAATGGGATTCACATCCACTGGAGGATTAACTAAAATCTAGACTTGGTTTTGATACTTGGAATCCATTTCATAATTTATATATTCTTGAAACTTGGAAACTCTTGTTCCATTTATTTTTTCCTTATAGGTTATAAGATCATTATTATCAACAAATATTGAGTCATCATCCACAGTGACTAAAAAACCATATCATTATATTTCTCTAACCTCTCATGTGCTCTTATTTAGTACTTGTGTATCTAGAATATTCTATTCCATGGTTATTTGTGGAATCTATTCATATTCCAAATCTTATGTATCTTGATATTGGACTTCATCAAAGTCTATCTTTCTCTAACTATCTCTTTTAGAGATATGATCTCTCTCAAAGAATATGGGACGTCTATTAACCAAAATCTTTTTATCTAAAGGGTCGTATTGGTAATATCCCCTTATTTCCTTGAGATATCCTATAAAGATACACTTAGTGCCTTAGGGTGATTTTTTTTTTCAGAAATAGCCTTAAAGAACACTTCACATCCTCACACTCATACATGTGAAAACATAGGTTTATTTTCTTACCAAATTTCATATGGAATGTTATTCGCTGATTTTGTTGGCACTTGATTTAGAATGTGTGTTATTGTCTATAATGTGTATCCACAAAAGGATAATATAAGACCCACATGACTCATCATTGATCTCACTATATCTAACATTGTGAAGTTCCTCCTTTCACTTACTCCATTCCATTATGATGTATTATGAGGAGTAATTTAGGATAGAATCCCAAACTCTCATAAATAATCAATGAAGTATTGATTAATATATTCTCCACCATGGTCTGAGATGGTTTCTTAATCTTCTTTCCAAGATGGTTCTTAACTTCATTCTTATATTCCTTGAATTTATCAAAGGAATATGAATTATACCTCATTAATTAGACATATCCATGTATACTAAAGTCATTATTAAAAGTTATGAAGTATGATTACCGACCTCTGGTTTCAACTAGAAATGTTCCACACACATCTATATAAACCAATTCAGTAAGCTTAGTGACCCTTTCACCTTTTCCACTAAATAGATATTTGGTCATTTTTATTGTAAACATGCATGACCTAGTCAGTGATGCCATAGTTGGGTGTAGTATGAATCATATGAACTATATTTTTTATCATTTTCCATTACTTGGTTTGTGTAATCCAACACATAAAGAGCATTATTTAAATATACCTTACCATAAAAAATGATTTATTTATAAAATAAGTAACATTTATTCTCAAATTTGAAAATAAATCCATATGTATCAAGTATAGATACAAAAAATAATGATTTTGGTGACCAAAGGCACATTATAACAATCTTTTAAAACCAAGATCATTCTCATCGCCAATGTGAGGTAGTGGTAACCAATAGTCACATCAGTAAGTCTGGATCCATTGGATTCTCATAGATTTACCTCACCTCAAGAAATATTCTAAAATCTACTCAGTTCCCATATTTTAATACATATATGATCACTACATGCAGTATCTAATACCTAATTTATAGAAATACCTATATTTCACTTGATAAAGAATGCACCTAAATATTCCCCTCACTTCTTAGTTTGGGTGCAGTTTTTCTTCCAATTTTACTTATTTCCGCATGGAAAACAAATAGTGTCTTGTTCCCTTTATTGCCTCTTGATATTCCTCTTCTTGGAAGGGCATTGTGAAGAATCATTAAAATTGAAATTATTCATAGATCTATTTTTTTTTCCTTTCCTTTTATTCTCTATAAGTACATATGGATTTCTGCACTTCATATCCTTATCAACTTGGAGAAGTAGAGTGAGAATATATGGGAGAGACTTATCTATGTTTTTTATATTGAAATTAACAATAAAGCTGGAGAATATCTGCGGGAGTGATGAAAGAATAAGATCAGTATGAAAATCCTCAAGTAGTTTAAACCCTAGAACCTCTGGTTTCTTAATGTAACTAATGAGTTTGACTACATGAGGCCCATCTAGCACACCTTATCCAAGTTTACTCATGAATATCTCCTTGGATATCTAAAACCATTCCTATATTACTCTCTCCTAGTATAGATCAAAGAGATGATGAATTATGCTATAGGCATCCATGTTTTAATGTGACTTCATGAGTTCATTATATATGGATGAAATCATTAAATATTGAATTTCAATCACATCTCTTGGGTTTTTATCATAGAAAATGAACTCCTCGTTTCTTTCCTCCTTTGCAGGTGTATCAAACATTAAGGATTCTAGCACATAAGACTTTCGTTCATGATACAATACTACTTGTAGGTGTCTGAACCATTATTAGAAGTTACTGCCAGTTAGAATATATTATTTCTCCAGAATTGGTTATGGGGATAATGTGGTTGTCAAAATTTTCATTATTCTATAATAATAAAATAGCATATTACTATTAATTTTTCTTGATTACAAATTATATGAGACATAATAATTTTAATTTTATTAAGTATCTAACTATTTTATCAAGTCTCAATGACCCTCTCCATAGGAGTTAGAATGCCCCATCGTATAGAAATTCTAGAGGAAAGGATCTATATTTCCCTCTTTATAATTCAAATAGAGGCTGTTAAAATTATAATAAATTATTTATATAGAGAGCCTTTCCAACTGAAAATTGGTAGCTCCTTGAACCATTGAGTGGACTCTCCAATCCAGAAATCCTAACTCATATTTCCTCGACACTTGACTTTAAATTTTCATTGGACAAATAGAGGCTATTAGACCCAATAAATATTTAGTTAAGTCGACCCATTATCTTAGTTGATACTTCCTGATAATTAAAAGTTCCCCTAATGGAGGTCTAACCAACACTTTAACTATGAGTTCATCTTAATTCAAATAATAGAGGGCTTAATAAAAAAATATTAACTTGAGGGATTTTGTTTATTAAATATAAATATTTCTTATTTTATCCTTTATATGTCTTGTTAATATAAATTGGATTTTACTTTAGGGATTAACCATGTTCTGATAAAATATTTGTGCATAGCCCATTTATTTTAATTCTATCTTTTCATATCAGTCTATTTATTTATGTGATCATGGTCTTGCATCCATAAAATAAATAATACATAATACAAAAATAAAATAAACAAATAAATGATGCAATCATGAGATTATCTAATGGTTGATTTATTTTTTAGATAATAAATTAACTATGACCCTAGGGGAAAATCATTGTATCAGTCTTGGAATAAGTAAAAGCATTCCACCTATCCACCTATGTATCACTAGTGTTGGTTTCATTTCAATTATGTCTTGAACCGCCTTTACCTCAGATCCTCCTTGAACTAACTCTATGCACCTTCAGATACTCATTTTATTACATATGTTTTATAACTCACATGTGGGTGAGGGGAACTAAAAGATTGGTTAAATGTAATTACATAAAACAACCTTCGACACACATGTCCTACATAATAATGGAGGGTAGGATGACACACAGACCATCATATTTAATTTAACAATAAATAATTGAAAACTCGTGTAATAAAATTAAATTAAATTAAACCAATACATATATTGGTCTGGTCAAAGTCCATGATCGGTCATATGCATGCAAAAACTAAGCATTTAAAATATCTATCTACCATTCATTTCAATTTGTTCTTTGATAAGATAGAACACACATGAATTAATCTGATTAATTATCTTATTAATAAATTAATTCATTTTATCATATCCCATCCAATTATCCTGGAGATTTACTTTTGTTGGGATTTTAAATAAAATAAATTATTTTATTTTATTTAAAATTTAATAAAATCATTACATGACTTTGTACGTAGAAGTAACTCGATAAGTGCATGTCAGAACTACTCAGTATGGTCCTTATTGTATGTAATGCATTCATATGACATATTGCGTACATGACAGGTGTCATAATTTCATGGCGTGTGCTATCAAATTAATGACACATGAAACACACGAATATTATGTTGCATGTATAATTTAATGTGTTGAGTCATAAGTATGAAATTACCATTCCATATTTGTTATTTTGAATATTACATGAAATTAATTAAGCATATAATAAAATATAAAAAACTAACAAATGATGTGTACTGAAAAATTAATGACGCGTATAACTTAGGTTGATGAGGTTTAATGGAGTAATTAATTAAATTTAATATTTATGTTTAAATAGGTAATGTACACAGTGTGTTCAAGATGGTCACACAGCATGTACTTCACTTCATCAGATATCTGCACTATATGCCTAAGGACTCAGTGCTCACTTCTTGTGAATGTTTATGAATTACACTGTATGTAAAAATGATGCACAACTTGTACTTCAAGTTATATGGTTTCCAGCCTATATGCATCACATATTAAATACACATGGTGTATTAATTATATGACATGTCTTGACTTCATGTTTTCTATCATGAAAACATGCGGAATACATAGTGTGTAGGAAATATAAATGATTTTTGGTCCAGAAAAGTTGTGTGCCAACCTGATTGTTCAAAATGTGGTGCGTTAAATGCACATGATGTGTATTCATTACATGAAAATCCATAGTTCACGTGGGTGTCCTTTTTCAATAAACAAGGATACATGGCATGTAACAATGGTTTACAAGTTCTGTAACCTTGTGTTATCCATCTAGAGTTCTTGGAACCTTCAGATGGGTTCTTTAGATGATATATTTGCTAATTATTAACTGATCTTGGTTATATGAGTGAGAAACAGAGATGAGGAAGTGGTGACCACAATGTTCGGATCAAGAATGAATAAAACTTGAAATTAAATTTAACTTTTAAATGCGTAATGATCAACAATCAAATGAATAATTATAAATTTTAATGTGACCATCCTAATACAAATTGATGGTTCTGGGTGTAGTGGAAGCACCTATTGGGAAAATAGTTAGCTTGGATTATTGTCAAATTCAATGGATCATTCACATATTGTACAACACATAAAAATCATGACCAATGAAATGTTTCCAAATAATATTGATAAAAAAGTTCATTGGAACCAAGAGAATATCTTTTATGTTAAATTTATAATTAGTTTAAATATATTGGTAGAAATAATACCTCAATCTTAAGATGTTTCTTCAATGAAGATGTTGATCATCTGAAACTTCTTTCATTCAACCATCATTACGCTTATAGGATCCAAGTGTAGAAACCCTCTAACAGTGATCCACATGTGCTCCTTTGATCTCCAAACAATGATAATGAATTATCAAGTTCTAGTATGGAAGATTGATCATCTTATAGTGTTTGACTTGATCACTTTGATGATTCCTCTAGGATTGAATAATTTTCTTTGCACTCTCATTATTAAGATGGTGGAGGAGGAAGGAGAATATCTAAAGTGTTCTTTGGTCTTGAGATAGAGCTATAGATCTCATTGTGGAAAATGATTCACTATTTCAATCAATCTCTACACAATATACATAATCGTCTATTTATAGAGATAGAGTTAGGGTTAAAATATTATTTAACTACACAATGACCCTTAAATAATATATTAAACCTTATACAATCCCATTCTATTTAATATTATTATTATTATTTTCTCATGATGTGTGCTAACTGACGCAATGATAAATATTATTTTACCAACTCACAAATTAATATTTATTGTCGGACAAAGTCTTGGCCCACTAGTCCTCCTTGGTGTTTATCAAATACTTGAATGAATATTTATTCATTTAATAAATAAATATTAAATATCCATATAATTAAAAAATTACCTTGCAAATAAATATTCATTTAATTTATGTGATCAATAAAAACTGGATAAAATTATTCCTCGG
The DNA here is from genome assembly GCA_963277665.1 of Viscum album. Taxonomy (NCBI): domain Eukaryota; kingdom Viridiplantae; phylum Streptophyta; class Magnoliopsida; order Santalales; family Viscaceae; genus Viscum; species Viscum album. Next base: position 1,809,066,860 of record OY728129.1, on the reverse strand, counting down.
TCTTGAGAATAATATTTATTCCAATAATTAAATTTAAATAGAATTTAATTTAGATTAACAAAAGAACTTAGTGTGTGACCCACTAGGATTATTTTTTATTGTCATTAAGTAAGTTTTCCTAAAGTTGAAGATCACTATCTAGCAATGGGTTAAGGGGCCCATGAGAAAAAAAATTAATATCGTAGTGTCGAAAACCACACATGGGTGCTTTTTGTATAATATAATACTTTTTTCATGATATATCATCGAGAAAGTTGAACACTCATGTCATCAACCTCTATGCTTGATACATCTTTCTTTTACTATTTGAAATAAACTCTTTATTACATCATGGATATGAAATTTTAATGCAGTAGATCTATTTCAATCAAGGGAACGAGATATCAACTTCCATAAATATGGAGGGGACAAATTCTTCCTCAAATTATTCATTAATAACATGTCATTTGTGATGCACCCAATGTACCCAACTTCTCTATGAATTGGTTTTTTCATGGTTTATAACAATACATATAAGTGTGCGATTCATGAAATACATTCATAATAATCTTAAAGTCTAAGGATCATCATGCATTCTCATAGACAGGGATATCCATTGACATATAAACATGTGGAATTCCTACCAGTGGGTCTATTCTCATAATATATCATCTTAGAGACTACCAAGTGTGGATTTCATGAGATAAAGCCTCATCTTCTTATGAGTACGCATGACTGACGGTCAACATAATATGTGATCCATCATATATGTTATTTGACTATATAATAAGGTTTAAGAATATTGATATAAAAAATATTTTCAATTTTTTTATTCTGAATTTCAGTATTTTTAATCCCACCAAAGTATTATTTCAAGGGAAGTTGTCACATTTTATAGTTTTTGAAGTATTTTTTAGCTTTATTGGAAAATGGATGATTTTGGAATTTAACTATTTTAATTTATTTCAATGATTCAGCCATAACATTTTCTTCACTAATTAAAATTGAAAATTATTCTTTTATAGGTTTCTATGTTCTATGGGATTCATTTTATCCTTCTTGACCCAAAGCTCAATCAACCATTTTAGGGCCCAAATCTAGCTCACAATTCCAGCCTCAAAAATTATGCACAGATCTGGGGAATTTCTATATTAGGCTCATATCTCATAAATAATCGAACAAAATGATATGAAATTGAAAAATTCAAAAATAATACATCTAGAGGAAGAAATTTTATTAAGGTGGAAGCACATTATTCTTTCATTTTCAAGGCCATAAATGCATTGAAACTCACTGCATTGGAATACGAACAGTCGGCCTGGGCAGAATAAATTTATGAAATAAAATAGTTATATTTCTCTCCAAATATGTCTAATAAATTTAACAATTTGTGGGTAGAAAGATACGACATATCCAAACGAATTTAATGAATACACCCTCTGATAATTCAGTCATTTATTAGGCCAGCCATGCGGTAGCTTTCATAGATTATTTTTGGATCCAATTTTGTTCACTCCCTTTGCCTATAAAAGAGCGTCCCTTATTTATTCTAAAGTGTTAGCACTCTAAGTGGCCATTTTCTGTAGTATTTTAGTTACTTTTATGTTTTAATAATATTATATATTTTTAGTATATGTTAATTTTCTTCTTACTCCCATTCTATTATTCTTTTTATCTTTTGTGGTTCCACCTCAATTTCTTCTTCACCGTGATTTCTTATACTCATGATCATGAGAAACTAACCTGAGGAAGTTCCTGGGGAATCAATTAGGTGTTGAACCCAAGTCATTGCACATTCATTTTTAATGTTTATTATTTTCTTAGAGATATACTGATGGGGGTCTTATTAGGAAAGGTGTCTTTGTGTCTCTATTTTCCACCCGAGGTTTAACTTTTTCTTCTGTAATATTCTCCCTCGATCGAGGAGGTGGATATGTGGTCTCTCGGTGATCGTTGAGTGCACCATATATTTACAAACATAGGCAGAATGGGATTTTCAGGCATAAAATGGATCATTTTCATTAAGTAAATTCGAAATTAATTAAGAGACGATGATGGTTCACTCGGGGTGATTCTCTCGGGAATATTTCCTTTCTTCTAACATCATTATGTTTTCATTGCATTTTCATGTTTAATTTTAGATTTTTTCATTTTCAATTCTCAATCTCAATTTCTGGTCATTTTATTTCATATATAAATAAAAATATAAAAAAATTGAATTTGAAGTAGTGAGTGATTGATTGCAAAGGCTCCTCAAGAGAATGACCTAGGTTAGTCATTGTGTTGCACTTAGTTATAAATATTTTTGAGAGCATGCACGATAACACTTCATCAAATATCTTCATGGAATTTTAAGGTTTTCCACATAGTGGAGAACTATTATGACCTTTTCAATGTGAAAGATACTCTGGGAAATTATTAAATTAAATTCACGCAAAACTATGAATGATATATAATAATATATTTTCATTAATATTCACTTCTTTGAATATATATAAAATATAAATTACACACAGTTGGTTCCAAGACACCAAATCTAGCACCTTTTAGAGAAATTAATGGAAAAGTGTGTAATTCCACCACACTAAAACCATTTCAACATAAGTTTTCCCTTATACCTTCCTTACATTTTTTCTGAAATTTTGAGAGATAAGAGACATTATCCTCTTATGCTATTCATCCTGATATTCTTCATCTTCTAATTTATTGGAAGTATCTTCTTCCGAATCTCTAAGTTTGAGTTTGTTCGTGGCTTCAAAATCCATTTTTTCTTTAATATTTTTCATAAAAGTCAGGGAATTTATCATTTCATATTCCATAGATATATTTTTAAGTTCATATAGAGATAAATCATTCCTATCCTCCAAGGCTGATATTTTAGTATCAAATCTATTTGAGAAATTTCTCATCAATTTTTTCACAATTGTTGACCCTGTTAAGGTTTCACCAATACCTCTAATGTTTATGATGATTGCATTAACTCTTTTAGAATAATAATATATAGTTTTCGCATCAACCATCCCCAAATAATCAAACTTAATCTTCTAGATTTGGACTTTTTCTTTATTTACATTAGTATTTCCTAATGTTTTCAATTTTATCCCAAGTTTCCTTATCAGTTTGGAGACCCATTGCTTTAGTATAAACTTTTTCTAACTAGGACATGAGAATTTAATTTTAATTTTTTCCATTAACCTCAAGATTCCTCTTATTAGAAAAATTCATAAGAGCATATTTTTCTCTGGGAAGAAATCCAATAGTAGTTTCATCCACCACCATAATTTCAAGAGATAGGATATAAGGTATCATCATATTATTCTATCCATGAAATTTCTTGCCACCAAAAGTAGGAATACCTCAGTTGTTCACTGAATTTAAATTATCCATCTTCAACATACAGATCCAATAGAGGGAACCTTTCTCTAAAACCAATTAAGATACCTAGGAATGAGTGAACTATTAAGAAGGGGGGCTTACAACTTCCTTCAACTTAATGTTAACCTTTATGTCTTGTTAATGTATTGATCCACTCAAGTTATAAACCCACTCTCACCCATATGCTGAAAAGTAAACAAGAAAGAATTGTACATAGATTTTTACAAGGATCGTCTCTAATGTGGGAACCTACTCCTTTCCATGTGGGGTTTTTATCCTGAGCCATGGATCTTCCACTATAATCAATCATCAACTGTAATGGTTTGGGGGTGAATTATCCTTTTACTAGAAGTGTATCCCAAACTTATACCTCCCGACAAGATGCTATAATAATGACCACTAATTACAAAGTTTGGATCTTCCTTTGATCCATCGGGATGACAAAATAATCTTCAACTCACAAACTTTAGTTTCTAGAACTTAAACACATAGAACTTGTATCTGTCAGTTTTGTATCTTCAATCCTTGTCAATTTAAAAACTTCCATCTTTGATCTAGTGTATATTTTAGTACTCTGTAGGTCAGTCTCTCTAAATTATCTTCTCTTAAATTTATAGTAGAAACACCATTGAATTAATTAACCCGTTTATATATTTGTTCTTACTCCAATGAATCTAAGGTATGTGAGCTCCAATATGAAAATTCTGCCAACTCGGCTCTTCAGTTAACTACATTTGATATATTCTGAAGATATCAGAATCTGAATTAGTCAAAGCTCTCACAAAACTCCACATCAATAGTCTTCAAGGAACTTCCATAAATATCTCTAGAATCACGAATCTCCTTCATGAATTTTTTATCTCGAATGTCTAAGTCAACATCATCACAATTACTTTAACTTCACATAAATGATATAAGAAATCTCTTCTGGAATCTTGAAATCCTTTATCATCTGACTCTTTTATCATTTGGTTCTTCCTTTGTATCTAAATCAATCATCCACAGCCTATGAAATCTTGAATAAGCACTATTGAACATCTAAGCATCCCATAACATTCCGATCTGGAGGCCACTCGATTGGTGCCCCAGCCTGGTTTTCCAAATGACCTCAAGCGTGCCTCCCCTATATCAGAGGTTGTCGATTAGCAGCGTGAGTCTAAGGAGGTTCCATAGAGATATTATACTCCCATATCAGAGAGAAAAATAAAAATAAATAACCAAAAATCGTACATATCAAAGTGAGCAGAAAAGATAAATAAATTGAAACAAAATAATGCTATAATAAAATGAAATGCATACAGAATCGAACAGTCTTTACATACATACAAAAAACGACTACCCACTGGTTCAATTGTATATACAAGATGAATAAACTGAAAATAAATGTATAGGACTACTCTACTAACTCTGATTCATACCACATACCCAGTCACCAAACCCATATCATGCTGGTCTAGCCCAATCATAAGACTCCACACAAGCGGGTCTGCTCGATCAAGCAATCTTGGGCCTTCACCCCATCCACTACACCATGTGCTTAACCTGAAAATGGTTATTGGGTCTACATGAAAACTGAGGTGTGCGTATAAGGGGTGATAAATGAATCTCAATGGTCCACCCCCAATGGTGAACCTATAACCTATTATAATTCACATGCGCATGTAATGTGATACACCTAGATTAGCCAAGAAATAACTGGATTAAAATACTTATAATAACAAAAACCATTTTCGATACTTGGGTCTGCAACCTCGATCAACCATACCTACTTTATCCAGTGTTGGGGTGTCTCTGATCATGTCATGATGATCATGCTTCCATATAAATATTGTATCCTAGCATGTAACTCAGGAATCCCTAATACTCAGGCTCAAAGACTAATAATATAGCGACCCAGCCTTTTCTTATATTACTATTACATAATTTTAAAGATAAAAAACATAATAGTATTACACATAGAGGATCCAAAGGTTTAGTTTCTTGGGAAAACTAGTACCATACATAATAATTACAACATCAAGCATAAACATTTATGTAATTCCTTCTTCTATAGCTTCTTATTGGCACTTGACCTCTCCTTAGTACATGTATTCACCTGAGGATATACATCAAAAGGGGTGAACTGAAAGCCTAGTAAGAGGATATATAAGAACAATATTACAATGGGTGAGCATAACCATAACATAGGCAAAGGATCATGAACATGATAGGAAGCATAAATAAAAGACTTGAAATGTGGAAATGCATAAAAATGAAACATCATGTCTTAGTGGTTAACTACCTAACATACTTGTGAACAAAGATAGCATCTTGTTCACGCATCATTTCACATTAACTCGTGAAATTCATCACTTTACCCAATGCATTGGAGCGCTGTATAATTCTAGGTGCACCCGTCACATTGAAACATTCATATTGCGCTATATAATTCCAGGGGCACCCGTCACATCATAACATTATCATTTATCATTCATGCCACAATGAACATATATAAAAAATGAACATAACTAACCCATGAAAAGTAATGGGTTTAATCTCATAAGAACACATTCATAAACATTTATTTCCTAAAACAAAGAGGGAATAACATACATGTTACAAGAACCGTCAACCTTGAATGAGAAGTAACAGGTGTGTTCTTAAAAGAAGAGTTCTTTTGGAAAAAAAAAATTTTGACATAAACACCAGTGAAAAAAATTTATATCCCAGAAAAGGAAATAAAATGAGGAACAAATAATTTTTAAAGAGTAACCATATCAAAAAAGGAGTGAAAGAGGGAGAACCCGAAGGATGAAAGTTGGGTTCGTGAATTTCCCCTTACCTTATATATGAATGCTTCCTTCACTTTAATGTCCTATATAACCATATTAGATTCATTAATTAACAATTACAGAACCCTTTTTACATGAATATAGTTCATTATAGTTTCATTAAGTTATTTTATGTTCCTTTGGATGAGTTATAGAGTTTAAAAACATTGTTCAGGAATGTTTGTTTTTATGATTTTTCTTGAGCAGTTCACTTGTATTCATAAATTGAAGTTCGGGTAGAACATGGGTAAACATACAGAAATGATATTTCATGCTATTAATGATATTCCAGAATTTTAAATTATATTTTAATGAATTATATTATATACCATGTGGATGAAAAATTAGATAAGAATTAAATGGTGATTGTTTGAGTTAATTTGGGCGGTTTTTTTGACCACAATGAACTTGTTTTGATTAATAATTTAGTAATATGTACATAAGTTAGTTCCATAACTTTAAATAGGACATAATACATATAACATATTCTAGTTCAACCATAAAAATGGTTTCATGACCATATCTGAATGTATAAATGGAAAAAAGAAAACATGTCGATATTGAAGATGATAAATTAACACCTCACGAACAACGTTTTCTTTTATAAAATAAAAGGATGTGGGGAAGGGGGTTGGATGGTATAATATCCCATTAGTATCATAAAATTCCAGTATATGTATGATACTAGAGTTACCATACCATGTGGATGAAGATATGTGGGGATAGAATATGAAAAGAACTTGAAATTTAAAGGAAATTAAAGGAAAGAGGAAGGGAAATTGCCTCTTGAATCCTCCTCTTGAGATCCTCCTTAGGGGACCTAGGGTTGGTTTTTGATGAGACCAGAAGCTCTTGTAAATGGGGAAGGGGCTAGGGAAGATGTTTGGGAAAATTTTATACAAGGATTGAAGCTTGAGAGGTGTGAGGAAATGAGGGTGTGAAGGGTGGTTTTTATAGTGGAGGGGAGAGGGGTTTTCTCAATATAAAATTCATTAGTTTATTATTTCCCCACAAGACAAGAAATAGTGAGTCTTCCATGAACAATAATAGTAATTTTATCATGTGATCCCAAACCAATTGGGATTACATCAGAATAACATCACGCATGACTCTATAATTAGCTTATTTACCTTATTTTGTAAATTATGGTATTTCACTATTCATCAAAAATTCAAGTATTTCAGAAAAATCCAAAAAAATCACCCCAACCATTTTTTGATGTGTAGAATCCAAAAATGAAGTCTATTTTTCAAAAATAATTTTCTAAATATTATTATTTTAATATTTAATTAAAATCATAATTTAGTATCAAAAACCAGTCTTAAAACAGTCATTTACTTATTCTAAAATATAGGTATATCATACTTTCAACTTGAATATTATTTATATATTATCATAGGTAAGGTTACTATTCATTAGGTTATATCACTATTCATAAGGGTATGTTACAATTCATAAGGGTATGTTACTATTCACCAAAAATTAAGTTTTTCTTATTGGACTCCAAACAACTTACTGATCACAACCGTGTATGTCAGATTTTAGAAATTCCAAACACATAAGTGGAAAAAATATGTTTAAAGTCACTTAGCACTTATTAGTTCATTATGTTGTGTTTTCATGTGATTTTATGACATATTTATAAGAAGTAAATTTCCATTGAAAAACATTGGGTCGTTGCATTCTTCCCCCCTTATGAAATTTTGCCCTCGAAATTTCATTTTACATAAACAGGTGAGGGTACTTCTCCTTAATTGCCTCTTCCAGTTCCCAAGTATCTTCTTCAAACTTATGGTTCCTCCACAACACTTTGACAAGGTGGTTTGTCTTGTTGTGTAGAACCTTATCTCTCCAGTCCAGAATCTCTACAGGTTGCTCCTCATAGGAGAGATCATCTTCCAGTTGTACCACCTCCGAGTTTAGTACATGTGAGGGATCAGGTATGTACTTCCTTAGGAGTGATACATGAAACACATCATGAAATTGAGCCATATTCGGTAGAAGTTCAAGCTGATAGGCCACTGCTCCTATGCAGTCAAGGATCTCAAAGGGGCCAATGTACCTTGGTCTTAGCTTCCCTTTCTTTACTACATTCACCCTCTTTTGTATCTCCACATCATCCCTTTGTGCTTCCTTAATCTTCTCTTGGATTGATGTTTGCACAATCATTTGTTCAAGGTAGGATGTATCCCCTACCCTTATGATTTCTAAATCCATCCTTTTCATATCCAAGAAGATAGGGTCTTTCTCAATCCGTAACATGGATAGAGTAGCAGGTTCTTTTCTGCTTAGAGCATCAGCTACCTTGTTCACCTTTCTAGGATGATAATGAATAGAGAAATCGTAATCCTTGATTATCTCTAACCATCTCCTTTGATTCTTGTTGATCTCCTTTTGTGTGAATATATACTTTAGGCTCTTGTGGTCGGTGTATATGTCACACTTCTTGCCATAAAGGTAGTGTCACTGGATTTTCAAGGAAAAATCATGGCTGCTAGCTCTAGATCATGCGTTGAGTAGTTTTTTTCATGGATATTCAACTTTCATGAGTCTTAGGCTATTACATTATCATTTTTCATGAGTATTCAACCCAAGACTTTCTTTGAAGCATCAATGTATATCACAAAACTTTATCCACTTTTCGGTAGTGTGAGTACAGGTGTTGTGATCTGCCTTCTCTTTAGCTCCTTGAAGCTTCCCTCACATTATTCTGTCCAGACATACTTTACCCCTTTCCTACTTAACTTAGTTAGTGGGTTTAAAAATCATGAGAAATTTCTCACAAAACGTCAGTAGTACCCAACTAATCCAAGAAAACTATGGATTTCTGTGACACTAGAGGGTCTGAGCCATTCCTTAATCACCTTTGTTTTTGAAGGGTCCACAAAAATTCCCTCACTTGTGATCACATGTCCCAAGAACGTGACTTTCTTCATCCAAAAGTCACACTTGATGAACTTGGCATACAAATTCTCCTTTCTCAATGTCGCCAACACAAGTCTTAGATGTTCTTCATGTTCCTCCTTTCTCTTAGAGTAGATGAGAATATCATCAATAAACACTACCAAAAATTTGTCGAGGTGATATCTAAAGACTCTATTCATCATATCCATGAAGATTGTGGGGACATTATTAAGTCTGAAGGGCATCACCAAAAACTCATAGTGCCCATACCTCATACGGAAGGCAGTTTTCTGAATACCTCCCTTCTTCACCTTTAGCTGATGATATCCAGAACGAAGATCCACCTTTAAGAAGTATTGATCACATATTAACTAATAAAACAAGTCATCAATCCTTGGAATAGGATACTTGTTATTTATAGTGATCTTGTTGAGTTCTCGATAATCGATACATAGCCGTATTGTTCCATCCTTCTTCTTTACAAAGAACACCGGTGCACCACAAGGTGATGCACTAGGGCGTATGAACCCTTTGTCCATATACTCTTATAGATGCTTATTTAACTCCTCCAGTTCGATAGGATCCATCCTATAGGGAAACTTTGAGATAGGAGTAGCTCCGGGTATGAGTTCTATTGCTAACTCTACCTCGCGATTCGGGGGAAGTCTAGGTAACTCTTCAAGAAATACATCATTGTATTCCCTCATGATGGGCATTTCTGCAAGGTTGGCACTTTCCTTCGACCCAACCATTTGGGAGAGGTATTCTTCTTCATAGGGAATCAACACCCACACATTTGAAGGATTTTTCAAAGGATATTCATGATCTTCCTTGCATTTATAGAGGAGTATGGTATGGTTCAGAATATGAAAAGATATTTCCTTTTCCTGGCAGTTGATGCATGCTCTATATAATGAGATTCAATCCATTCCCATTATAGTGTCGAATTCTACCAAGGAAAGTATTACAAGATCCATTGGAATAATCTTCCCACATACGCCAATAGGAGAAGAGTCAAACACTTGGGTTGTGATGATTTTACCACTTGGTGTTTTTACAGAAATCTCTACTTCAAGGTTTCGGGGCTTCGATTCTATAGTTCTAGCAAACTTGCAAGATATAAAGGAATGCGTAGAACCAGAATAAAATAAGACTTTTTCCATTCTTGAGTGAATAGGAAGTGTACCTTGTATGGATTCATTATCTTTCTCCACTTCCAAAATAGTTATGGCAAAATCCTTCCCTTGTTCCTTTGGCTTTGGTGGATGTTGAAGCTGATTACCCTCGAGAACTCGAGGTTTAGTGCACTGGCTTGCATAGTGCCCTAGCTCCCTACAGTTATAGAATTGAAACATGGGTATTTATCTCCTTTATTCAGCTACATTCTCCTTCCTTTTCATGTCTTTTCGACACTCTTGATCATGGTGTCCTTTCCCACACTTGAAGCACTTCTCTGTCCCTCTGAGGCAGTTCCCATGGTGCAACTTCCCACATTTTTGGCATGTGGGTCACTGAGTTTTCTTCCCACCTTTGTCATTAGATCCTCCAGATTGAAACTCCATCTTTCGTTTCTTATCACCATAGACATGGGATCATTCTCTAAACTCCATCTCCACTTTGAGAGCACACCGAACAACTTCTTCATAACTCCCAAAGTCTTGAATTACAAGATCCTTTCAAAGGTGTGGTTTTAATCCACTAAAGAATCTATCAGTTTTTCTATAATTATTGATAACAAAACCTGAAGCATACCTTGAAAGCCTTTTGAAATTCACTTCATAGGTTGTGAACGATTCTCCTTCTTTTTTCTTGAGCTCTATGAATTCTCTCTCCATCTTCATGCTAAGAGTTCTTGGGAAATACTTGTTAAGAAACATTATCTTAATGTCTTCCCATTCCATCTCTTCAATTTCCTCCCTTGGCTTGGTGTTCTTAATCAAAGCCCACCATTGATCAGTCTCTCCATATAGATGATAAATGAATAGATTCACCTTCTCCATCTCAGAATAGTGAGGCACAAAAAAGATCTTCTCTATGGAGTTGACTCACTGCTCCGCAGCTAGTGGATCGTAAGATCCACTAAACATCGGTGGTTGTTGTCTCATAAAACATTCGATAGACAGTTGCTCCCTCTTTGGTGAAGGAGGAATTTCCCCATTATTATGGTTATTGTTCATAACCTGAGATAGTTGGGTAATCATTTCCATGAAGTTTTTAACTCCACCGCCAAAATCATTGGGGATGTCGATCGGGCAATCGTTGCATTGGCCCTCGCACGAGTTTTTGGCCTGATTTCTCTTGGTTCCCACCATTTTCTAAAATAGAAAAGGTTAGAACAAAACATAAGTCAACAATTCATGAATAACTTATTCATTTGATCAATTTATACTAAAATAATAACATATGGGATCCCTATGTAAATATTCTTGTGTGCATATTTGTACTTAGTCTCATGCTAGATGTTTTCTCTAGGGTTCACTAATCCTAATTCCCAAATTAACTAAACCATGCCTCTGATACCAACTATAGAGACCCAGCCTTTTATTATATTAATATTATATCATTTTAAAGATAAAAAACATAATAGTATTACACATAGAGGATCCAAAGGTTTATTTTCTTTGGAAAACTAGGACCATACATAAAAATTACAACATCAAGCAGAAACATTTATGTAATTCCTTCTTCTCTAAATTCTTATTGGCACTTGACCTCTCCTTAGTACATGTAGTCACTTGAGAATATACATCAAAAGGGGTGAGCTAAAAGCCCAATAATAGGATATATAAGAACAATATAACAATGGGTGAGCATAACCATAACATAGGCAAAGGATTATGAACATGAGAGGAAGCATAAATAAAAGACTTAAAATATGGCAATGCATAAAAATGAAACATTATGTTTGTGTGGTTAACTACAACACATACTTTTGAACAAAGCTAGCATCTTGTTCACACATCATTTCATGTTAAATGATTATATTCATCACTTTACCCAATTTATTGGAGCGTTGTATAATTTCGGGCACACCCATCACATTGAAACATTCATATTGTGCTATATAATTCTGGGGGCACCTATCACATCATAACATTATAATTTATCGTGCATGAAATAATGAACATATATAAAAAATGAACATAACTAAACCATGAAAAGTAATGGGTTTCATATCATAAGAACACATTCATAAATATTGGTTTCCCAAAAGAAAGAGGGAATAACATACATGTTACAAGAACCATCAACCTTGAATGAGAAGTAAAAGGTGTGTTCTTAAAAGAAGAGTTCTTTTGGAAAACATTTTGTTTGACATAAACAACAGTGAAAAAAATTTATATCCCATAAAAGGAAATAAAATGATGAATAAATGATTTTTAAGGAGTAACCATATCAAAAAAGGAGTGAAAGAGGGAGAACTCGAAGGATGAAAGTTGGGTTCGAGAATTTCCCCTTACCTTATATCTGAATGCTTCCTTCACTTTAGTGTCCTGTATAACCATATTAGATTCATTAATTAACAATTAAAGAACAGTTTTTACATGAATATGGTTCATTTTGGTTTCATTAAGTTGTTTTATGTGCCTTTGTATGAGTTATAGAGTTTAAAAACATTGTTCGGGAATGTTTGTTTTTATGATTTTTCTTGAGTGGTTCACTTGTATTCATAAATTGAAGTTCGGGTAGAACATGGGTAAACATAAAGAAATGATATTTCATATTATTAATTATATTAAATAAGTTTAAATGATCTTATAATGAATTATATTATATACCATGTGGATGAATCATTAAATAAGAATTAAATGATGATTGTTTGAGTTAATTTGGGCGGTTTTTTGACCACAACTAACTTGTTTTGATTAATAATTTAGTAATATGTACATAAGTTAGTTTCAGAACTTTAAATAGGACATAATACATATAACATATTCTAGTTCAACCATAAAAATGGTTTCATGACCATATCTGAATGTAGAAATGGAAAAAATAAAACATGTCATTCTTAAAGGTGATAGATTAACACCTCACGAACAACGTTTTCTTTTATAAAATAAAAGGATGTGGGCAAGGGGGTTGGATGGTATAATATCTCATTAGTATCATAACATTCCAGTATATGTATGATACTGGATTTACCATACCATGTGGATGAAGATAGGTGGGGAGAGAATATGAAAAGAACTTGAAATTGAAAGGAAATTAAAGGAAAGAGGAAGGGAAATTACCTCTTGAATCCTCCTCTTGAGATCCTCCTTAGGGGACCTAGGCTTGGTCTTTTGATGATACCAGAACCTCTTGGAAGTGGGGAAGGGGCTAGGGAAGATTCTTGGGAAGATTTTAGACAAGGATTGAAGCTTGAGAGGTGTGAGGAAATGAGGGTGTGAAGGGTGGTTTTTATAGTGGAGGGGAGAGGGGTTTTCTCAATATAAAATTCATTAGTTTATTATTTCCCCACAAGACAAGGAATAGTGAGTCTTCCATGACCAATAATAGTAATTTTATCATGTGATACTGAACCAATTGGGCTTACATCAGTAGAACATCATAAATGACTCTATAATTAGCTTATTTAACTTATTTTGTAAATTATGGTATTTCACTATTAATCAAAAATTCAAGTATTTCAGAAAAATCCAAAAAAAAAACCCCAACCATTTTTCGACATGTAGAATCCAAAAATGAAGTCTATTTTTCAAAAATAATTTTCTAAATATTTGTATTTTAATATTTAATTAAAATCATAATTTAGTATCAAAACCCAGTTTTAAAACAATCATTTACTTATTCTAAAATATAGGTATATCATACTTTCAACTTGAATATTAATTATATATTATCATAGGTAAGGTTACTAGGGTATGTTACTAATCATAAGGGTAGGTTACTATTCACCAAAAATTAAGTTTTTCTTATTGGACTCCAAACAACTTACTGATCACAACCGTGTATGTCATATTTTCAAAATTTCAAACACAGAAGTGGAAAACATATGTTTAAAGGTCACTTAGCACTTAGTAGTTCATTATGTTGTGTTTTCATGTGATTTTATGACATATTTATAAGAAGTTAATTTTCATTGAAAAACATTGGGTCATTACAAATAACTCATGATAAATGGCTCAACAACTAGATCCTAGGCATCTTGTGAATCTCTTCCAACTCCAATAAAACAAATGGCTCGAAGCCAATTTCTGATCATTCTGAGAAATCTCTAACTCAAGGTCAGTCCCCGTGTCACCAAGCCAAATTTTCAGATCTTAGGAATCACGAGCATCCCAATTATGAACATGTAATTCCATAAGGATCGACTGGAAGGATCCCAGGTCTGACCTAGGAATCTCGTTATCATAATAATAAAAGTGATCAAAATCTCCAAGCCTTCACGGCTGGATCCTATACATTCTAGGAATCCTAGGGACCCATAGCATCTAGGGTGTCCCATATAGATCTAAGGTCGAATCTTTATGTCCCAATCATTCTTTACATGGGTCAACATCTAGGTCCCAAGCAATATCGGGCATCCAGGATGACATCATAGTCCAAGCTGTCTCACACCAGTACCATACCAATATCACATAAGGATCAGAATCCAAATCCCAAGAAGTACCTATGGGCATCCCCAATAATATTTTCATGTCTCTTCAAGCCCATATGTCGGGTCCCAAGAAGCACATATGGGCATTCGTAGCTGCATCAAAAGTAAAAAAATGGAAGCAAAAATAAAAACGGGGGTTGGATAAACGCCTAAGTTAATGAGCTTTCTATCATGGGGTGCTTAGTAAAACAATTTTTGAACCCTAAGTAAAATACAATAGTATTGGGACTCGAGTTTTTCTCCAAAGAGAAAAATTCTATGAGTGTGTTCTACTTTTGTTTGGTGGGGTTAATTTGTGAAACATATCGAGAGATTGAGCTGGATTCATTTTGAATTCCATTTAGAAGAAGTGTCCTGACCTCATATATCCCCTTACCCCCTTTGTCAAATCATTATTCCATTTTGATTTCTATCTTGTTTTATCTCTAATCAATTGAAATCTCACTAGATCACTCACTCTTGGAATGTTCTGTTTAACTAGGGGATGCAATGATCACTGTAGCCTCCAAACCCCCATAGTCTAGTAATCAGAGATCCCTGATTACCCTTAAGTTGACCCAAAAATCACGATCACAAGAAATGAAGAGGACCTAAGTGGCCTATGTGTATGATCCAGTAAAGAGGATATGATTAATTCAAAATACAAGAAGTAATAAATCTCCTATTGCTTGAATATATTGAATAAATCTATAGATTAACAGATGAAGTCAAACTATTGAAATGCAGAATTCATTAATAGGGGTTGGGAGAATCTCATTGGATCAGTCACTAATAGATTATTATGTCATCACCAGAGTTATTATAATTGAGAAAATGAGAAAGAAAAATCCGAAGAAAAATGTGGTCACTTGTTTTTTTGTTTTTTTTCCTGTGCGGTACCTCTATGCCTTCTCCATTTTTTAATCATTTTTCCACAGTCAATTCCACATACAAGTCGCTTGATTTTGTTGTATGGCAGCTCCATGCCATTGTCATTTTATGATTGTGGTAGATGGAATTTTAAGTGCGGTCGATTTGTTTTTTCATGCGGTAGATGCTTACTTTTTCCAAATTTTACTCATTAGCAACCTTCACAGGCGCAGTCGCTTCATAATAGGCTTCCGTAATTTTTCATTTTCTCAGTTGTGCTCATTTTCACACTTACAATCGCTTGATTCTATGTGTGTGACGACTCCATCCCTTTATCATTTTTGTAGTGGTTGGATCGATTGTAAGAAGAAAAATAATAGTCGATCCATGTCTGCCATTTTTTAGTGGTTGGATCGACTGCAAGAAGAAAAGTCACGATCAATATATGTCTTCCAAAATCTGAGTGACCTGCACAACACACATTTTAAGAATTTTAGTTCCATATCAAATAAAATAATTATAGTTTCAAATGAAAATCAAAATCAAAATCAATGTGTGGCTTCTCAATTTAATTCCAAGAATAATAAAACCTCATTTTAATCTATTTAACAATTAAGTCAAAAACTCAAAAATTCATAAAGATCATAAATTTACCTAGGATTTATTTGAATTATGGGGTAATTATCAATGAATAATAGACAGGAAATTTTGAAAATTGGGCTCACATCACCCCTCTACACTTGAACTATCGCACACTTGGACAATTTTATCATTGAATTCAATCTATTCAAGTATTTATAGATTTTCAAAATTCAAAAAAAAATTGAAATGAAAGCTCAATTAAAAAGAAGTGGTCCATGAAATGAAAAGGTAGGTTTGCAAAAAATTCCAAACTACCAATAAAAGTTGAGGGAAACTTTTTTGAATCTTTCCACAAAAAATGAAATCATGCTTCATGCATGTGTTTAATTTCAAAGGCATGAAATTATACTATTCTCATAAAACTCAACCTTCAAAATCCATCCCGTAACCATCTCATGATCTACCTTATATGTAGTACAATGTCGCTCTTTACTCAAGAGAATATATTTATGTGGAGTTATGTTCGTACTTGGGAAGTGAGTATTTACCATAGGCTTGGGAAATTCTCATCTCTCCACATTGTGAATAATGAAAAATACAATCAATCGTGAGTTTTTTGAAAATATTGTTTAGTGGCTTTGAGGTTGGTGGGAAAATGTTCAAAAACATATTAGAATAAATATGAGGGTTTTATTCTTGAAATACAATGCATGATTAATCAAGTAAATAATGGAACAATTCCTCTCAATCCTACCTACACAAGATATAACACATACTTCCCAATGCACTCTTCTTTTCACTAAGCATGAGTCATGAAATTAATACAAAGAATACTCATCCTAATCTCCTTTTCTTTTTCTTTTCTTTTTATTTTTTTTTTGGGAAATGAGTTGCCACTTATCATAATGATCATGTTCCTTAGGGTCATGAATCACTTAATTAAAGATAATGTAAATCACAAACCCAACCCTTTTTTAATTTTTTTTATATATTTTTTTTCAGATGAAAAGGGTGATAAAGAATATAGAATATAGTGAATTAAAGTGACCCATGCCCATTATTATCTCTTAGATGACTCAAAATGATGACTCGCACCTCTCATATACCCCTTAACATGCAATGCTTCCCATAAAAAACATGGGAGCCCCATTTCCCCCACACCCAGACTTAAATAAATCATGCAATTGTATTTTAGAGTGAGGGTGGTAAGGGATAATTCGTCTTGTAATGTGACTTAAACCTATAAGGTCATTCATGGTTATCTAAGGGTTTAACTAGGATCAATGTTCAAGGTGGGTCTCAAGGAAAAATGAGGGTCTTTCTAATCAAATGTCGCAATCATACTGGAAGTATCTCACAAATTCCAAATATTTGAGAGTATAAACAAAAGTTTTGGTTTATAAACAAATCCTAAACTTTTCTCAAGAAGTGAGGGTATCAGAAATATGATGTCAAAGATGGTTTAAAAACCTCTCAGGATAGGGATCAAAATTTAGGATAGTCATTGGTGGTTTTGGATTTCAATTTCAAGTCAAAAATCATACATGTGTGAATGGCCTGAAGGCCTTCAATTTTTATTGATTTTCGGTAACCCCCCTTTCAAGGGTTTAAGGGGAACCCTTACAAGGCCCTAAGGCTTAAGTGGCATTACATGACCCATAGGTCTTAGAGGAAATCATCCCAAACAAGACAACATAGGATTGTCCCTCCCTAGTAAATATCATGATGACACCTCTCCACCTTCGCATGGTTGGTCGGCTAGTTGTCCTATGCAAAGTTGCACAAGTCCGGTACCGATGGCAATGTCATACCCTCTCAATCTTCCAATTATGGTTAGTTCTTCTTTATTAAAAGTGTCTTCTTTGAATCCTCATCTGGAGCATTTTTCCTTGTAATATGTCTGGTTGCATATTCATATCTCATGTGGCCTGAAGGCCTTGAGGTGTCATGAAGTCCTTGGGGTGTCCTAAAATCCTTACTGGATTGAAGGCCTTGGGTGGCCCGAAGGTCTTGAAGGACTCGAGAACCAAACCGATGGCCCAAGGGCCCAAACGGATGAATAGTTCCAAGTGCTACAGTACCGAACGTTATCAAATAGTACCTGCTACAGTATCTACTACAGTACTATTGTAGTACCCCGGGAATAAGCCTCCACCTAGATTTGATCTCGAGTCTCTTGGATGAACTTGTTGAGTCCTCACCAACCAGGTTGAGGCTCATGTGCTCAAAAATCATAAAAATGTTTGAAAATCATAGACCAAGAAAAAAAATACATTTCAGCAATCATTTTATCTTTTGAGATCCAATATTATGATCATGATCCTCAAAAATCACTTAGAGTTCAAAAAGTTTTTTGAGTTTTCTAATTCAGCTCAAAGAAAGTTTGAAAACAAATGAATACTATTTATAGTTTTGTATAGTTCCTAAAACATAGTAGGTTTTCTCTTTTTTTAAATGTAAAACATAAAAAATTGTATTTACATCCTAAAACTACTTTGTCTCTCTCCCCTAAATTTTGTTCAAACATATTTCAAATTGAATTTCAGAAATCATTTTTTTAATAAAAAGTGTTCAAAATGAAGTAAGTAGTTAAACCAATATGAGGGAAAGAGACAACCTAACAGTGCCCTATTTAACAACAGTAGGTAGGAGCCTTGAATCCTTCAAAAGTTATTTCCAGAAACCGTCATGGTACTTATTCACTTGTTGTCTATTCACCTTTAATGGCTATTTTAAACCTTCTCCTTGAATCCCAACTACACAAAAAGGAAACATATTAGTTACTATGTATGGCCTAGTCCACTTGGGATGAAGCTTACCAGGGAAGAGCTTCATCCTTGAAGAAAATAATAACACTTTTTCTTTAACTTGGAATTCTATTTTCTAGATCAATTTTTCATCAGTAGATTTAGTTTTCTCCTTATACAATAGTGAGTTCTCATATTCTTCCCTTCTCAGCCCCTCAAACTCCATTATTTGCATCTTTCACTATTCTCCAGTCGTACCAAACTTTGGGTTCACTCTTTTAACAACCTAGTAGTTTTTTTTGTAGCTCAACAGTCAAGTGAAAATGTTTAACATAAACAATTATGTAGGAAAACATACCTAATGTGGCCTTGTAGGTGGTTTTGTATGCCCACAGTGCATCCTCTAATTACTTACTCCAGACTTTATAGTTGGGTCGCACTGTTTTCTCCAAAATTATTTTGAATTATCTCTTGGACACCTAAGTTATTCCATTTTTCTGTGGAAAGTAGGCAGTGGAAGTTTTTTGGTGAACTCCATATTTATTCATGAGGACCTATATGTTCTTGTTGCGGAAGTGGATTCCTTGGCCACTAATTAGAGATTGAGATATTCTAAACCAGGGTACTTTGGTGAGGTTGCACAGTTTCTCACCATAATGAATCATCCAGATTGATCTTGGGGATTGGTTCTACCTCGACATTATGTGGCATCCAGTATAGGTCTCGGGTGCAGCAGAAGCGCATGGATGGGTGTACCCAAATTTAATTTTACTATTAACAAGGATCAATTTGAGATCTGTCATGATGATAAAATTCCGAATCTTCAGAATAGAACGAAGAACTACAAAGGAAAGAGGGAAGTCCCATAAACATAGAGAAGATCATAATATGTTGGTTATAATTAATTTAACTAAAAGACAATAATTACCTTGATGGAATTTTCTCTCCATTGATGTTTTCAGTCATGATCCAATGTGATCCGTCGTTGCGTCGTAGAATCCAAGTGTAGGCTTCCTCTAGCGGTGATCCACATGTGCTCCACGTATCTATGGAAGTCGTTGAAGGGATCTATGGATGCTAGCATGGAATATCCTTCGCTTGCGATGTCCTCCTTTGATATCCTTGAGAGCCGCTTCCAAAGTGTTCTCCTTGATCCGGTGGAGGAGGATCTCTCTCGTGACTTGAGAGCATTCTTGGAGGAAAGAAATTATCTATTGAGAGCTTTGTCTATATCCATTGTGCACAACCACAAAATAATGGCTAGGCTTAATGAGAATAATGTAATTGGGATTTATAATACTTAGAATAATAAAATAAAATAATTACCCAAAGGTATTTATTTATTTCATTTAATTCTTAGTAAGACCCCATGTCTAATAATAACATTTGATGATTGTTATCACTTGATATACGCCCAACGAATTACACCTAATATTAATTAATTAAATAAATAATATTATTTCTCACGAATCCCCATAAAAACTACATGATGTGTATATTAATATACACGGCGTGTACTTTTGTTTTTCCATTTTCTTTATTTCCTCCACCACATTTATTAGACCTTAAATAATAACTATTTATTTCTTAAATAAATATCACTGCATCATTCTCTAATAAATATATTACTTCACCCACAATATATTCTCTTGAATAACTAGTGTCAAAATAAATGTGATTATGCATACTTGAATAATTATTAAACCACAATTGGGAATAATCTTTATTCAACTTATTAAATGAATATTTAACTGAGATACTTAGATACACTTAGTGTGTGACCCTCTAGGCCTCTTTCTCAGTGGAATTAGGCATATTCTACCTAAAGTCCAAGGTTAGCATCTAGCAACATGACAAGGCACCCATAGAGAAAGAATTTAATGCTGCAATGACATGTCACCTCCTACGAATTCTTATCGTGTAATGTAATCCCTTTGTATTGATATCTCCAATCAAGTGGGTTGCATGCTAGTGTCATTAACCCATGTGCTCGATTATTATTTCTTTGACTTATCATAATTGAACTTGTCCATTCCTCAACATGGCCATGGATTTATTTAGACTATATCAATTCCATCAAAGGGACCGAAATGTCAACTTCCATTATGGAACAAAAGGAGAAAATCCTTTATCGTGTTATCTATTAATGCGGTATTACTCGTGACGCACCCAACATATCCTATATCACTATGAATATCGTGTCGTCACAATTTTCGTCAATAAATCTAAGTGCACAAGTTGTAATACCCATTAATAATAATCTTAAAGTCCAAGGACCAATACACACGTCCACAGATACGAACATCCAATGACACTATGAAATGTGTATTTCCTACTGGTGGGTATCATTATCATAATATCCTCATGGATATTACCAAGGGTGCACACCATGAGAAGGTGCCTCAAAGTTTTATGATTCCTCGCCCCTAATGGCCTGTATTATTTGTGTCCCTCAAATAACATAATCCAACTATAGAATATATATTCAAGAATAATGTTATGGAACGTCCAGGTTCTTATCATAGTAGGTATTCACTATGACCCTTTAGTGAAACAGTTATCCTTAGGACATTATCACATGCATTTTCACATATAAGAACAATCAAGATGTGATAAAGTATTTATTAATATTCAAATCCATGAATACAATTTTATCATAAAGTACAAAGTAGTTGGTTCTAGGCCACTAACTCCAACAAACTCCCACTTGGACTAGAGACAACTGCTAAAAACTTTAACCTGCTAGCTCTCAAATGATATTCATGCTTATGCTGAGATAGTCCTTTATTCATAGGGTCCTCCATGTTTTCTTTCATGGACACTCTGCTCACTGAAAATTCACCCCTTTGATAGAAATACCTCAAGAGGTGATACTTCCAGAGAATGTGCCTTGTCCATTGATGTGACCTTGGTTATTTTTCAAGAGCCACCACTAGATTATTATCACAATACAATGTGATAGAGTCTCTACTGCTAGGAACCACATCAAGCTACCATACAAAGTTTTGAATCCAGACAACTTCCTTGGATACATCAGAAGATGCTATATGTTCTTCATTGTAGAATCGACAACAATTGGATGCTTTGAACTCTTCCAGCTCACAAATACTCTGTTGAGATATAAAAAATATCTTAATTGTGACTTCAGATTGTTATGATCTGTCTGAAAACCAGCATCAGCATACCCTCTGATGACAAGCTCCTCATCTCCTCCATACACCAGGAACATATCCTTAGTTCTTCTCAGATACTTAAGGATAGTCTTAACAGTAGTCCAATGTTGTTCTTATGAATCTTCTTGATATCTTCCTACCATGCCTAGTGCATAGGCAACATCAATCCTGGTACATAACATTTCATACAAGATGGATCCTATAGACGAAGCATATGGGATCTTGTTTATCCTATCTTTCTCCTGTTTTGTTTGAGGATACATTCTCTTTGAAAGATGTAGGCCATGTGACACTGGAACCAATCCCCTATTCAATTGTTCCATACTAACTATCTTTAGTATATGGTCAATGTATGTACCTTGACTTAGTCCAAGTAGCCTCTTGGATCTATCACGAATGATCTTGATCCCTAGAATGTAGGCTGTTTCACCTAATTCCTTCATGGAGAAGCACTTGTTCAACCAGTCCTTAACTGACTGTAAGACTGGTATATCGTTTCCAATAAGTAATATGTCATCAACATATACTACTAGGATAATGACCGCATTCCCATTAAACTTCTTATAAACACATGGCGCATATTCGTTCTTAATGAAACCAAATTCATTTATGGCTTCATCAAATCAATTGTTTTATGACTTGGATGCTTTCTTTAATCTATAAATGGATTTTTTTTTTCAACTTGAAAACCTGTTTGGCTTCACCTGGTGTCACAAACCCTTCTGGTTGTGTCATATAGACATCTTCCTAAAGGTTCCTATTAAGGAATTTTGTTTTGACATCCATCTGCCAAATCTCGTATTCATGGTAAACCGTTATGCAAAGTATGATTATTATGGATTTAAACATGGAAACTGGTGAGAAGGTTTCATCATAGTTAATTCCTTGACATTTTATGAATCCTTTAGCTACTAGCCATACTTTATAGGTGCTAACTTGACCTTCCAAGCCCAACTTTCTCTTAAATAACCATTTGTATCCAACAGGCTTTACATCAACTGGCTCATAGAATAGAACCTAGACTTGGTTCTGAAACATGGAATCCATCTCAGAATTCATAGATTCTATTCATTTTGCACATTCTGATATTTCTACTACTTCCTTGTAGGAGAGAGGTTCATCATTGTCTGAAAATAATGATTCACCGTCCTCGGTGACTAGGAAACCAAATCTATCTGGTTCCGTTACCTCTCTTGAGATCCTATGAAACACTTGTGTTTCTTTAACCTCTTCCACAGAGACCTGTGGAACATGTTCCTGTACCAAATCATGTATATCTTAAGCATCAACTTTGTCGAAGTCAATCTTGCTCCCACTATCATTTTTGAGGATGTGCTCCCTCTCAAGAAATATGAATTGTATAGCGATAGTCACTTTCTTGTTTGAAGGTTTATATAGGTAATATCTTTTTGTTTCCTTGGGATATCCTATAAAGATACACCTCATGCCTCGGGGTGCTATTTTGTTGCCTGATAAGGCCTTAACAAATTTCTCACATCCCCATACATGTGTGTGTGAAAAAATAGGATTCTTTTCATTCCATAACTCGATGGAAATTTCATTTTTCGCCTTAGTTGGTACTCAGTTTAATGTGTATGTTATAGTTTGTAATGCATATCCCCAAAAGGTTAATGGAAGATCTTCATGACTCGTCGTTTACCTCACCATGTCCAACAAGGTGTGGTTTCTCCTTTCACTAACACCATTCCACTGTGGTGTATAAGGAGTGAGTTGAGATAGAATCTCAAACTCTCGTAAAAGGTCGATGAAATCTTGGTTCAGATATTCTCCACCTCAATCTAATCAAAGCTTCTTTATCTTCTTAACAAGATGATTCTATACTTCATTATTGAATTTCTTAAATTTCTGAAAGGACTCTGACTTATACCTCATTAAGTATATATAGCCATATCTTCTCAAATAATCAGTAAAAGTAATGAGGTAAGAATATCCACCTCTATCTTCTACTAGAAATGGTCCACACACATCTGTGTGTACCAATCCTAGAAGCTTTGTGGTCCTTTCACCCTATCCACTAAAAGACGGCTTAGTCATTTTCCCCTGTAAATAAGTGTTATATCTATCAAGTGGTTTTAGCTCAGTAGAGTCTAAATAACCATCTTAGAAGAGCTTTGTTAAGCACTTCTTGTTTACATGACCGAGACGGTGATGCCATAACTGGGTGTTGTATGATTCATGTGAGTTTGTTTCGTAATCGATTTCCAACACTTAGTTTTTATAATTTAATACATAAAAATTGTTATTTAAATGAACCATACCATAACATACGTTGTTCTTATAAAATAAACAACCCTTATTTCCAAACATGAAAATAAATCCATCCATATCCAAACATGATACAGAAATTATATTATTGGTAACGCTAGGTATATAATAACAGTTATGTAAAATCAAAATCATTCTAGTTGGCAATGAGAGATGGTAATCGCCAATGGACAATGCAGCTAGCCTCACACCATTGGCAGATCGAAGATCTATCTCTCCTATGGAAATATTTCTAAATATACTTGGTTCCTAAATTTGAATATAGATGTGATCCCCACATGTTGTATCTAATACCCAATGTGTATAAATGGAAAGATTACACTCAATAACAAATGCACCTTTAGCATCCCCATGCCTATGGGTGCAATTCCTCTTCCAGTGGCTTGGATTTCCACATGAAAAACATACTACCTCCCATTCCATGCCCTGCCTCTGGATCTTCCCCTTCTTAGAGGGACGGTGCTTAGGGGCTTCAGACCATTTATAAATCCTTGGCCCCTTTTCCATGTCCTTCTTTTTCTTATTCACTATAAGGATCGCAGTTTTTTCATGCCTCATGTCCTTATCTACTTAGTGAATCAAGGTTATAATTTTCGATAGACTCTTCTCATTGTTGATCATGTTGTAGTTGACAATAAAGCTATAGAAGGTCTTAGGTAGTGATGATCGGATGAGATCTGTAGGCAACTCATATAGAAACTTAATCCCTAAGATGTACATGTGTTCAATGTAGCCAATAATCTTGACTACATAAGGCTCAGCTAGCATAGACTCTCCAAACATAGTTGTGAACAAAGAATTGGAGATCTTATATCTCTCATGCCTCTCCTTCTCTTGATATAGATCCTTAAGGCGAGACATCATGTTATATGCCTCAATGTTTTCATGTTGATTAAAGAGATCATTAGAAATGGATGATAGCATGAAACATTGGATATTTGTGGCATCATCCAAATGTTTCATATAGAGATATATTTCCTCATCAATGGCCTCTTTTCCAGGTGTAACTGGAACAGGATCCTCCAGCACATACAATTTCCTTTCGTGGTGAAGGATGACACATAAACGCCTCTACCACTCCTGGAAATTGGTGTTAGTGAGAAGGTTTTCCTTCTCGGGTATGGTTCGCAATGATATGTTTGAAGTCATTTTTATTTTCGTTTCTATAAATTAAGATGAGAAAAGATTTAGTACTTTATCATGATAAAATTGAGACAAATAAATAAATTAATACTTATTATTCTCCCACTATTTTATCGAAATACAATAGCCCTCACCATTGACTTTGGAATATTTTGTTGCATGAATATTCTAGTGGAAAGGATCCATATTTACCTTAGCATTACCACAACTAGGGTTTGTCAAGAAACTTAAATGGTTTTAGGTAGGTATTCCAAATACCAACTTCATTAACTCGCAGCTCCTTGATCCGCTGAGTGGACTCCCCAATCCTAAAATCCTTTTATTTTGGATTTTCTTGACCTTTACCTCTTTGTCACACCAAGTCCTGTTGTGGAAGTCAACCCTTGATGTGAATAAATACAATTCTACTAAAAACCTTGAATTATAATTCCCCAATAATTTAAAGCACCACAACTAGGGTTGGTCAAGCACTTTGAACTATGGTTCGATTGTAACCAAGATTATGGAAGGCTATACCAACTTCGTATTTCCTTGAGAGATTTTATCCTTATATGTAAATTTCCATTTTATTATATTTCTTACATGCTTTTTAATATTAAGTGGGATATACTTAAGTGATTAACCATGTGTAAGATAACATTTACGCATAAGTCGATCTTATTTTAGTTCCATATTGTATGCTTATTTAATTCATTAATTGTGTGATCGTGACAACACACCCATAATAAATAAACCATGCAACTGACAGAAATAAAATAAATGGCATGATCATGATCTTGTTTTATTGGTTAGTTTATCTAGCGGTTGATAAACTAACCCAAGACATAGGGGAGAAACACTTTGAACCTTTTGGGTTTGTGTTTACAACTTTACACCTATCCACCTTTGTATATCCTTGGGTTGGTTTTACCTTGACTCCTAACTTGAACCGCCTCCACTATCTTGGGAGATCCATCCATTAAATATGATTTTATCTCACACGTAGGTGAGGGGTAAAACAGGGTTTTACATAAAATAAATATTTGGCACGCAGACCCTACATATTAACGAGGAGAATTCTCGCAAACCAACAAATTTAATTTAAATAAATAAAATAAAATAAACCATCCACATACAAAGGTCTTGGTCTAGCTCATGATCATCCATACATGCAATGATATTTACGCATAAATAAAACTAGAATTCAATTATTTAATTGTTCTTGTTTAAGATAAATCACACTCGAATCAATTAATTGTCATCTTTAATTAATCAATCCTTTTATCTTAAACTCTTTTCTTAATTTCCTTGAGATTATCATCCATCATAATTTTAAACAAATAAATTCATTTAAAATTATCTTTGTACATAACTTATACCTTGAAGGCAACCCGGTGAATTCTCGTTTATAACTACCCAATGAGTAGAAATTAACATTACACGGATGTTAAATTAAACACACATATATATAAACATATCATGTGTTGTGCCCCATCTTTACGCCTGCATCACGGTACATGTCACAGGGGTTTGTATAATATAATAATAAATTTTAATAAATCTGCATAATTTGGATGAGTACATAGCGTGTAGTTCCTATTACATGGCGTGTACTATCGTTCACCATCCATCCAAAGTACACACCCAGGGATATGATGTGTAGATGTACTTCAGAAATCTTTGGAGTACACAGCATGTCCAGTGGGCCACATGCCATGTAGTATCTGTGTTACACGGTCTCCAGCCGAGCAATCCATGTACGGGGTACACGGTCCAACCCTAACCCAAAGGGACTACACACCGTGTCTAGTGGTCCACATGATGTGTAATCCGGAAACTGTGTGCCACCTATTCCTAGTCAATACATGGAGTCATTAAAACTTAGAAAAATTCCAATCACATGGCTTGGTTTGGCGGACCAGTCCCGATGCATTGAACCTTGACTACACAGCGTGTACTGCTGAATACACACCGTGTGTTCTGGTGTTGTACAGCCAGGAACCTTTGGCACCTACGAATGAGATCCTATATTTTATTTTAATAAAAATTAAAATAAAATATTGTTTCTGTAAGGTGAATGAGAAATGAAAGAGGATGAATAGATCTCAAGATTCAGATTTACAGGACGATTAACTTGAATTGAAATAACTAAATTATTAAATGCTTAAATCATCAACGAACAATTAAATAATTATAATCAATGATATGACCCCTTTAATACCACTTTTAGGTTCCGAGTGCAGCAGAAGCGCGTGGATGGGTGTACCCAACTTTAATTTTACCATTAACAACGATCAATCAAAGATCTGTCACGATGATACAACGTCGGATCTTCGGAATATAAAGAAGAACGAAAAATGAAAGAGGGAAGTCCCAAAACCATATACAGGATCATAATATATTGGTTATAATTAATTTAATTAAAATAAAATAATTACCTTGATGGAAGTCTCTCTCCGTTGATGTTTCTAATCATGATCCAATGTAATTCGTCATTGCATCGCAGAAGCTAAGTGTAGGCTTCCTCTAGCGGTGATCCACACATGCTCCACATATCTCTGGACATCGCTGAAGGGATCTCCAGGTGTTGGTGCAGAAGAGACTTCGCTTGTGATGTTCTCCTTTGATCGCCTTGAGAGCCGCTCCCATAGCACTCTCCTTGATCCTGTGGAGGAGGATCTCTCTTGTGACTTGAGAGCATTCTTGGAGGAAAGGAATTATTTCTTGAGAGTTTTCTCCAGATCTATTCCGCACAACCACAAAATAATGGCTAGGATTAATGAGAATAATGTAATTGGGATTTATAATACTTAGAATAATAAAATAAAATAATTACCCATAGGTATTTATTTATTTCATTTAATTCTTACTAAGACCTCATTTCTAATAATAACATTTGACTATTATTATCACTTGACAAGTACCCAATAAATTACATCTAATATTAATTAATTAAATAAATAATATTATTTCTCGCGAATCCCCAGAAAAACTACATGGTGTGTATATTAATATACACAATGTATATTTTTGTTTTTCTATTTTTTTATTTCCTTCACCACATTTATTAGACCTTGAATGATGATTATTTATTTCTTAAATAAATATCACTACATCATTCACTAATAAATATATTAATTCACCCATAATATATTCTCTCAAATAACTAGTGTCTAAATAAATGTGATCAGGCGTCATTGAATAATCATTAAACCATAATCAGGAATAATCTTTATTCAACTTGTTAAATGAATATTTAACTGAGATACTTGGATACACTTAGTGTGTGAACCTCTAGGACTCTTTCTCAATGGAATTAGGAGGAGTCTACCTAATGTCCAAGGTTAGCATCTAACAACATGCCAAGGCACCTATAGTGAAAGAAGTTAATGATGCAGTGACATGTCACCTCCTACGATTGTTTACCGTGTAATGTAACCCCTTTGTCTCGATATCTTCAATCGAGCAGGTTGCATGCTAGTGTCATCAACTAATGTGCTCGATTATTCTTTCTTTGACTTACCTGAATTGAACTTATCCCATTCCTCACCATGGCCATGGATTTATTTAGTCTATATCAATTCCATCAAAGGTCATGAGATATCAACTTCTGTTATGAAACATAAGGGACAAATCATTTCTCGCATTATCTATTAATGTGGTATTACTCGTGACACACCCAACATATCTTACCTCACTAGGAACAGTGTGTCGTCATAGTTTTCATCAATACATCTAAGTGTGTGAGTTTTAATACCCATTAATAATAATCTTAAAGTCCAAGGACTAATACACACATTCGCATATAGGAACATCCAATGACACTATGAAATGTGGATTTCCTACTGGCGGGTCTCGTTCTCATAATATCCTCCTGGATATTACCAAGGGATCACACCATGAGAAGGTGCCTCAAAGTTTTATGAGTCCTCACCCCTAATATCCTGTATTATTTGTGTCCCTCAAATAATATCATCCGGTCATAGAACATATATTCAAGAATAGTGTTATGGCACTTCCAGGTTCTCATCATAGCAAGGATCCACTATGACCCTTTAGTGCAACAACTATCCTTAGGACATTATCACATGTATTTTCACGTAGAAGAATAATCAATATGTGATAATGTATTTATTAATATTCAAATCCATGAATACAAGTTTTTTTTATAAAGTACAAAGTAGTTGGTTCTAGGTCACAAACTCCAACATCCAACTCATGTGGTCTGAAACTGTACTTTCACTGCCCTTTTTATTCTTAATCTTTAGGTCAAACACTTTTAGAAACAACATTCATCTCACTAGTTAGGGATTTTCATCATCTTTCTTAATCAAATATCTCAAGGTCACATGATTAGAATAAACAAATACTTTACTCCCTAAAAGATAAGAAAAAAATTTTTCTAAAGCAATAACAATAGAAAAAATCTCTTATCTGTTTTTGTGTAGTTAATATAGGAAGTGTTTAGGGTCTGTGAAGTATAGGTTGTCACTTGTAGAAGTCTATCAATATTTTGGGAAAGCACAACCCCTGCAGCTTTATTAGAAACATGACACATAATTTCAAAGGGGTAACTCTGGTTTGGTGGATAGATAATGGGGGTTGTGTTCAAGAATTGTTTCAATCTATAAAAAAATTTCATACATGAATTGTAAAAAAAATCAGTTTACCCCTTGAGTAGGTTAGTTAGGGGAAAAGTAATCATGCCAAAGTCCCCTTACCTTATGTCTGAATGTGTTCTCCCCTTGATCTTAATGTCCTGAATAGTCAAATTAAATTAATTAATTCATTAATTAATAACCTTATCTACATGTATTTGAGTCATTATAGTTTTATTAAATTCATTTATGGCCCTCTTGATAAGTTATAAGATTGAATTTCACTGTTCTGGAGTGTTCGTTTACTTGATTTTCATGATCGATTAGCTTGACTATGAGTAATGGAGTTCATGTAAAATGAGTATAATTATATGGAATTGGAATTACATGTTATTAATGAGTATCTATAATTTTAAATGGTTATACATATCATTTGGTTATATTGAATAAGGATGAATCATTAGATAACATGTTAATGATAATTGTTTAGCTTGATTTAGCGGTTTTTCGATTACAACTAACTAGTTTTTTTATATTATTTAATATAATGTATATATAATGGTTATAGAACATTAAATAAAATATAATACATATTTTATAATCTGTTTC
The DNA here is from genome assembly GCA_963277665.1 of Viscum album. Classification (NCBI taxonomy): domain Eukaryota; kingdom Viridiplantae; phylum Streptophyta; class Magnoliopsida; order Santalales; family Viscaceae; genus Viscum; species Viscum album. The sequence goes on along the minus strand of OY728129.1, from coordinate 1,809,036,224 downwards.
AACCATAAAAATGTTTTCATGACCATCCTTGGAGGAGAAATTGAAGAACGAAAGTTCATCATCTATAAAGGTTATAAATCGGCACCTCCCGAACGATGATTTTGTTTTTAAAATAAACGAGAGAGAGAGAGTAAGAATATTGATGATGTATCTTCCATTAACATGATATAATTATAGTATATATATGATACTAGAGTTATAATGGTCATTTTGATAGAGGATGTGGGGAGATAATAATAAATAAAGAAGGAACTTGAAAAGAAAATAAATGGGAAAGGAAGAGGATTTTACCTCTTGGATACTCCTCCTTGAGAGTCTCCTTAAGGGGATTGATTTTGGTCTTTTGGAAAGACCAAGAGCTCCTAGACATGGTGAGAGACTAGGAAAGAGTATTTTTATAGAACTTTGACAATATTTAAGGTTTGTAGGAGTGAGGAGAAGAGGGGGTGAGGGTGGTTTTTATAGTGGAGGATAGGGGCGATTTCTCACTATTTTATTCATTATTTTATTATTTTTCTCAAGACAAGCAATAATATTTATTCTTGTGAATAAATATAGTAAATAGAGAGTGTGATTTTGAACTAATGGTTGATTATATCATACATGGTGCATGGAATAGTGTATATATCTTATAATGTATTTATATCGTAAATTACTGTATTTTACTATTCACAAAAAAATCAAGTATTTCAGAAAAATATCAAAAATTCACCCTAAAAATTTTTCAACGTGTATAATCAAAAAATCAACTTCATTTTATGAAAATAATTTTCTAAATATGATAAATTTAATTTTTAATTAAAATCATCCTTTACTCGAAAAATACCAATTTTAAAATTATAACTGATTTTATGACACTTAAAAAAATTAACTAAGGTATCATAAAATTATCTTATAATCATAAGACATAAAAATATTAATTTATTATTATATTTCATGAAAATAAATTTTCTTTTGAATAATTATATTAATTATAAAATTATAAATAAACATTTATGTTTTATAAAAATACTAACACTTAATTAAGAATAATTATATCATACTTTCATTTATAAGATGTCTAAATTTATTTACACACTCATGGGTGAGGTTAATATTCATTTGGATGATTTATCATTCATAAGGGTCATATTACTATTCATAAGGGTACATTACTATTCAAAAGGGTATGTTACTATTCACTAAAATCAAGTTGATCCTATCTGAATCTAAATATCATAATGATTGCAACTGTATATGTCCATTTTTCAAAATTCAAAACACAGAAGTGTCAAAATTATGTTTAACATCTAGTTTATAATAATATTAAAATTTTGTTTCACAGAGACTTGGTGTTGTGTGAATAAAATCTATCTAATTAATTGAAATTATTTGATAAGAACATACCATAAAATAATGGGGTGTTATATTCTTCCCTCCTTTGGAAATTTCATCCTCGAAATTTTTCATGTATATTACTCTATAAAAAGAAGTGGGTGGTTATTCTTCATAACATCCTCTAGTTCCCATGTTGCTTCCTCCATTTTATAGTTTCTCCAAATAACCGTTACCAGTCAAGTCTTCTGATTTCTCAATACTTTCTCTATTATGTCAAGAATCTCGATAGGCTCTTCATAGTAAGATAAATCAGGTTCCAGTTCTATTTCTTCATAGGTGAGTACATGTGTTGGGTCTGGCATGTATTTCTTTAACAATGACACATGGGACACATCATGAACTTTAGAGAGACTTGATGGCATCGCTAAATGGTAAGTTATAGATCCAATTCTTTCCAGAATTTCAAATGGTCTGATGTACCTGGGGTGCAGTTTCCCTTTCTTACTGAACCATAAGACACCCTTCTATTGATATACTTTTAGAAAGAAATGTTCTCCCACTTGAAATTCCAAATCCTTTCTATGGTTTTCAAGATAGCTATTTTGCCTACTTTGGGATGATTTAATATGGACCTGTATTTTTTTACCTTTTTCATTATCTCTTCAATAATTTATGGGCCTATAAGTTTCCTCTCACCAAATTTATCCCAACAAGTTGGAGTTTGACATGTCTTTTCATATAATGCTTCATATGGCACCATTTGAAAACTAGAATGTAAACTATTATTGTAGGAAAATTCCACCAAAGGTAAGTACTGATCCCACATACCATGAAAGTCAAGTGAGCATGATCTCAATATGTATTCTAGTGTTTGAATAGTCCTTTCAAATTTTCCATTGGTTTGGGGGTGATAAGCAGTACTCATATGAAGCTCAGTATCCAAAGCCTTCTGAAGACTTTTCCAGAATTTTGATGTAAACTGGGGATCTCGACCGAACATAATCGATAAATATGCAACATAAAGTCTTACAAATTCATTAATATAGAGTCTTATCAGGTTCTCAAAATGGTTTCATGACTATCCTTGAAGGAGAAATTGAGGAACTAAAGTTCCTTATCCACGAAGGTTGTAAATTGGCACCTCTCGGACGATGATTTCATTTTTAAAATAAAAGAGAGAGAGTAAGGAGATTGATGGAGTATCTTAAATTAACATGATATAATTACAGTATATATATTTTAATTGAGTTATCATGATAATTTATATAGAGGATTTGGGAAGAGAATAATAAATTAAGAAGGAACTTGAAAATAAAATAAAAGGAAGAGGAAGAGGATTTTACTTCTTGGATACTCCTCCTTGAGAGTCTCCTTAAGGGGATTGATTTTGGTATTTTGGAAAGACCAAGAGCTCATAGATGTGGGGATATACTAGTTAAGAGTATTTGGGTCAAACTTTGACAAGCTTCAAGTCTTAGAGCAGTGAGGAGAAGAGGGGGTGAGGGGTGGTTTTTATAGTGGAGGAGATGGGTGATTTCTCAATATTTTATTCAATATTTTATTATTTTTCTCAAGGAAAGCAATAGTATTGATTCTTGTGACTAAATATAGTAAATAGAGCATGTTAGTTTTAACTAATGGTTTCTTACATCAGCCATTATGCAAGGAATAGTGTATTTATCTTATAATGTATTTATACCGTAAATTACTGTATTTTACTATTCACCAAAAAATTCAAGTATTTCAGAAAAATATAAAAAAATTAACCCTAACCATTTTTTGACATTTATAATACAATAATGAAATAAATTTTATGAAAATAATTTTATAAATATGATAAATTTAATTTTTAATTAAAATCATCATTTACTCAAAAATAGTAATTTTAAAATTATAACTGATTTTATGACACTTTGAAAAATTAACTAAGGTCTCGTAAAATTATCTTATAATAATAAGACATAAAAATATTAACTTATTATTCTATTTCATGAAAATACATTTTATTTTGAATAATTATATTAATTATAAAATTATAAATAAACATTTATATTTTATAAAAATATTAATACTTAATTAATAATAATTATATCATACTTTCATTTATAAGATGTCTAAATTTATTTACACAATAATGGGTGAGGTTACTATTCATTTGGTTGATTTACTATTTATAAGGGTCATATTATTATTCATAAGGGTACGTTACTATTCAAAATGGTATGTTACTATTCACCAAAAATTAAGTTGACCCTATCAGACTCTAAATATCATGTTGATCACAACCTTGTAGGTCCGTTTTTTAAAATTCAAAACATAGAAGAGGAAAAATTGTGTTTAACGGCTAGGTTATTATAATATCAAAGTGTTGTTTCACAGATACTTGGTGTTGTGTGCATATAAGTTATCTAAGGAATTGAAATTATTTAAAAAGAACATACCATAAAATATCGGGGTGCTATAATTCAGTTTTAGGGAAGCTTCGTTGATGACACACTTAGGATTTATAGTGAAACTTGATATCCTTAGCTTCATATGGAAGCTTGGGTCTTCATCGTGTGGCTCAGATTCTGATTTGGGGGATCCTTGGTATTCTCCTGATCTATTTTGAGGGAGTGTGGTGAGCTTGGGAGTTCTTGCCTTCTCTCGTCAAGAAAGCGTGACACCGGAAGTTTCTTAGGCTCCCATGGGTAGTGAGCATCGGGTGTTTATACTTAGTTGGTATCTTCAGGTGCCATGGGATTCAAATTTTTCTTCTAGATCTGAGCACGACTCTTATTCAAGCTTGGTATGCGGTCTCCTTCTTCCCAGCTATCATCTTGGGCATTTGGTGATCTTCATCATTGAGAAGGTTAGCATCGGTTACTAGTTCAATTTTATCCTCCTCGGGAGATTCGGTTTTAAAACTTCATCAGTGTAAGAAAATGGTGTGATCGATCGAGATGATCGACCGTGAGAAGGGGTGTGGTCACTTTTTTTATGCGTCTGTGGTATCTCCATGACTTTTCCAGTTTTTGGTCATTTTTTCATGGTCAATACCACATAAAAGGCATAGTTTATTGATTTTGATGTATGGAATCTCCATAAATTTGTCATTTTTTGATTGTGGTAGATAGAATTTGAAATGAGGTTAATCTGTTTTTTCATGTGGTAGATGCATGAATTTTCCAAATTTTACTCATATCCAACCTTCCTAGGTGTGGTCACTCCATAATAGGCATGGTTACTTCTATACTTTTCCATTTTCTCAGTTGTTCTCATTTTCACACTTGTGAATGCTTGGTTCAATGTGTGTGGTAGTTGCATCACTTTGTTATTTTTTCATTGGTTGGATAAACTGTAAGAATAAAATTCACAATCTATTCATTTCTTTTATATTTTTTAGTAGTTGGATTAACCACAAAAAGAAAATTCATGGTCCATACATGCCTTTTCCAAAATTTGTGTGACCCGCACAACACACATTTTAAGAATTTCGGTTCCAGACCAAATCAAATAATTATAGTTTCAAATAAAAAATCAAAATAAAAATTAATGTGTGAATTCTCAATTTAATTCAAAGGATGAAAAAAACAATAAAATTCTCATTTTAAGTCATTTAACAATTAAGTCAAGAACTCAAAAAATCACAAAGATCATAAATGTACCTGTGAATTCTTTGAATTGGGGGGTAATTATCAATGAATAATAGAAACAAATGAAAATTGGGCTCACATCATAATCACATTACCATAGTTTATAGCCCCATGAACTCACATGTTCAGCATGGGTTCTAGGGTGACACCTGCTACCATCTCAACCCAAACCCATAATACACCCGCTCAGGGTTGGTTAGCCATCGGGGCACCCACTGGGGTCCCCTAGGTCAATACAGATGCATACTCATTTCTCTTGGGATCCTCAATCATGACTAATATCTCTGGTAAACACCCGTCTCTCAAAGTAACATGTCCCACAACCCAACCTTTAACATCCCACGACTTTACAGGCCTAAAATTACAAACCTCACAAGGGAGGAAGCTCAACCCCATCCCCTTTTCAAGTCACTCTAGGTTGTCCCAAATACCCGACCTATCAATCTCCTTAAGTCACAACCCGGTCTCACCAGCCATGGATTGTCTCAAACTACACCATTTGAGGACCTTAGTGATCCCATTCCATGTCCTCAAACCATTCCCACAAACCTCATCTAGGTCTGATACCATATATCACACTCAGGAGACCGCTATATTCAATTACTAGAGGAAAACCACTTCGTCATAACTTACTGAACTCAAACCGCCTCTTAAAAGTCTAAAAAACACCCCAATGGTTTCACTACTGCATTCTGTATAGAAAAACACTCAAAATAGACTCCTCTTATGTCCAATTCTAGCTCTAAGGTGCAAAAACACTCAAAACCCCCAAATGGGTAACAAAGGATAAGTATACAAAAAGTACCCCAAGCACATGGTGTGTACTCCAAAACCTATATACTGACTATGTACTTATACACAGTCTAGGTACACCCAAGCCCTGGTCATGTGCTACTATATGACAAAGGCAAACAGGGGGTCTGGTTGTGTACTACTACACGGGCAGGGCACACTTGGGGTCTAGTCATGTACTACTACATGACTATGTCCCAATTACATGGGGTTTCTTCCCTAGTACTCGGTCGCATGTCCATGCACCACTACATGATGTGTACTCTAAGTACACGATGTGTAGTCCCAAAACTTAATCTTCCCCAAATAGGAAAAACACTTGTCATGTGGTCGAGATTTTCCAAATGAAAACCCCTATAATCAGCTTGAAACCCCTACTTATCCCAAAATAGCTACAAATCCCCATCAATTATAATAGAGATTTAAAATTAAAAACTACGAATCTATAGGGATTTATGGTTTAAATGTAAAATGGGTCTACCTTTGGGCGAAAAATGTTGAAGCTTCGTTCCCATATCCATGAGACGCATCTGTCGACACATGATCTACCTTCAGATGAGATCCCTATCACATGATCCCCTATCACTCTCCATATTTCTCTCTTGTACAAAGACCCCAAAAGGGGGATCCCCTTTGGCGTACACAGTAAGCCATGAGGTGGGGGAGAAAAGAAAAGAGGAAAAGGAAAAAAAAGAAAACGCAAAGAAAGAAAATAAAAAAGGGGGCATGGACCTGACCCTGATATGTGACTCAAGGTTAAGTCTCATCTAAGGAACCCCCCCCCCATTCCGAACTCAACCATAGAGTCAGAATATCAAACCGATGGTCTATTCAAAAGATACTTCCAAACAAACACGCGTGAATAAATTAATAATTAATTAAGTATTAAATATTATTTCAAAATTCAAACGACTCAGAATTCCACCAAACTACTTCCCTAGGGTAAACACTCTATTTTAGGACTAACGAAGAGGTCAAAAAATTGTCTAATATCATTTGATAGGGTAAAATGACTATTTTAACCCCACAAGAATGTGAGACCAAAAATTCAAATTTCTTCTTAGTTTCACAACCCAAAAAAACATGGGGTCTTACACATCCAATGTTCCTACATAGATTCTAAAACTATTTGTTAAAACTTTGGCTTCGAAATATTGGATTCTCATCTACTGATTATCTCAACTCTCGGTCACCTTTATTTTATGATCGTTGTAACTTCTGCATGCCTAAGCTTTGTAACATTCACCCATCTGGACTTGGTTGAACTTTCAAACTTCAAACACCTTCTAAGTTATTCTCAATAGATATTATCCTTAACTCTAGGTTATATAGAGTTATTATTTTATTAGTGATTATGTTAGACTAAAACTTAACTTTTTTATTATCAAAACACTTTTGAGGAAAAAGCAAGAAACCATAAGATCCATACAATACATCTAAATAAAATCATAAAAAAAGTTAACCCAGATCAAGACTACGTAAATTGTACCTCCCTAGTGACTACATCATGATGTCAAGACTCCACCTATGCATGATTGCTCGGCTAGCTATCCTGTGCAGGGTTGCACGGGCCTGGTACTGATGGAAGAACTATACCCTCTCAAACTTCCAAATCTAAATGACAATGCTTAGGTGAATGATTCCTGATCTGAACCTCATTTGAAGCTGATCCTTTTAGTGTGTTGGTTTGATTCCTACACACACAAACTTCAAAATAGAAACCAAATTCAAAATTCTACCTCATATCCCACCCAAAATAGCTTCTAGAAACCGCTGTTGAAAAATTCAATCGCTAGCCAAACACCATCCCTGTATTCACGTCATCACATCAACAAAGTCTTCATCCTCTGTGCCTCGTAACCACCGGCCTCTGAAATTACGAAAACCGCCTGCAAAACCAACGTCGTCTGGACCTTCAACATCAAAATAGGCCGACACGGCCTTCGAATCCCTAAACCAGCCGCTCGATCTCACATCCCAAAGAACCGTGAATACCTCTACGCTGCTCCTCCTCAGAGAGATTAGGGGAGTCTCAGAACCAGGGTAGGGAAACAAGTGAACCGAGATAGGATGAAACTCTGGAGAAACCACATCTCGACACCATCTTCAGCATCAACATCACGAGTTGTCTCCGTCCCCATATGAATATCATCTCTAATCGCCGCGCCATTATCGCTTGAATCACTATTTTGAGGAAAAAACACTAAAAAAACATGAAAACCAGACAAAAATCACTGTGAATCACCCAGAATAATGCATCACCAAAACCAAAAACATAGATAAAAAACATATCCAAACAAGTGAAAAATATCGATCGTACATAGAGAAAACCAACCAATAAACCTTCATCACTAATTATGGGGAATTATGACTCAGGCCACACCAGGACCATCGACCACTGAACCGCAAAACCCAAAAATCATATGAAACCTCCACGCCAGAGCCAACCTGGAGAGACGCATATGATCGAAGGTTCATAGTGTAGTTGAGTAGTTGAGGGCATCGATGCCACGCCCTTAGTCAAGAACATTTTTCACCATCAAGAAAGACCAATTAGTGATTCCTTCAGACTCTATGTTTAGAACAACTCAAGGATTGATATTTTGATTCTCAGTGCTAGCTTGTTTACCATATGTTACACCTAATTCCAGCTTTTATTCTTGAAAACCTCTAGGTTTGGTTATATGATCGTTCTGTATTAAAAAAATCTTTTACTTTCTATATTCTATATACAAAAATGATAACCTTATCATTCTTCAATCAGATTAAAAAAATTATCCTAGCTTGAATCAAATATTTCTCTCAGAAAATTGTGATGTATAATTTCAATGAATGATACACATAAAATTATATGATTTAATTTTTGGATAATGGTTCATACATCCTTCCCCTCCTCAATCCAGTCTAAATTTCACTTCAACCTCGGTATTCCTCAGTTCATCACAGATCTATTAGACAATGATTTATGATTCACTTCGCAATTCTTCATGAGTAACTTATTCAACCAACTGAAATATGATAAAGTTCATCCATGAGTCTTTTAATCTATAATCCACACCTCTCTTACTTTGGATTCAATATCCTCCATCATCAACTTAACAACTAAAGAGTTTAATTATCCCTGAACACATCATTTGACAAACTAAACATTTGAACCATCCACTTAATCAACAAAATCGCCTTGGATTTCATCTTCCAAACTTAGATCACTTGGGAAAACAACTTCATCTTCACTTTCAACTCAAAAACATTCTTTCAATCAGATTTCATAAAAAATACAAAAACTTCAACAAATCCATCTCATGGGATCTCCAGTGAGCATACAGTCACACACCAGTCTTCCTCTATAAACAAAAGCCTCTAGATGATCAACAACAAAATCACTTGTCTTGACACAAATGATCAAGAAATCCCAACATGTGTTGATCTTATATTCCACTCTTCAATAAAATAGTTCTGCAGTCTTGCACAGTATCAACTTCTCCCTATATCACCCTTCTATTTTCATAATATATATATATATATATATATATATTCTTCACAAAAAATCAGAAAGAAAATTATTTATATATTTGAATATAGAAACCTACTTGAATTTTGGTCATGTGATCTCCTCATAATTTTCCATTTTTGATATGGTCAAAAATTTCTTGAAAAAATCTCCAGTTTGATCAACAATAAATAATTTATAATATTTCCATTTGAAATTTCCAAAAATATGACCCCCACCATCTTCTTATTCAATATTTATTCAAATCACTGCTTGAATCACGACACAGTCACAAACACTTGATGTTTTGATCTTTAAGTCCAACAAAGCATTGTCACACTCAGCTTCTAGAAGTAACTTCCAGAACGTTTCAATCTTCGTGAATTTATGATGATTGTGAAACTTCACAAATAATTTTAAAAACCTCATGCATCACAGTGTAGACTTGCATAGAATTTTTCCTTTTATAAATTCTAAGATTTCAGACTACCGACCCATGCATAAGAAAAGGTTTTTCTTATGTATCTTAGTGAGATTCTAGCCTTGATCGGATTTCCTCCAACTGATGATTCATACGTAATTTTTTTATAATCTTATGTAATGTATAAGAATATGGACTTAACGACATTTACAATGAGATCTTGAAAATATATTATGCATGCCTCTAAAAATGATACATAACATAGAAAATATGTTACACATCCAGTGTCACCACTAGAGACTTATCTAAATCATCACTTTTGATAAAATATCATGGATCTAATGGCTTTGTGGTATTTCAATGCAAGCTCTAACAAAATATTGTACGCATCATCAAAGGTGTTACATATACAAGGTAATTCAACACTTTTCCATTTTTTTTGTTTAGAAAATATCTTACCTATACATTAGGGAGCTCCCAAGACTTCAATTTATTCAAATCTGAAGCAAATATTGAGTATCTCATGCCTTTATCCAAAGTTTTCAACTCTTCTAGAGTTATCAACTAATCTTTAGCCTACTCAAACTGTCATGAACCATCCCATTGGGGACCATGCCATGACTCCCCAAGCCTGCCTCCAATAGACCGGGGGTTAGAGACTAGTGCTGAGAAGGCATACCACTGACATGGGAGGCCTTAGCCTAAGTACCTGTACACACGCACACATATCCAAGTCTATACAATGCTGAAATGTAGAAACAATTGAACAACCATGCATGCATATATCTAAATCCTGTAACCAGAGTACGCAAGTAAGTAAAATAAAAGTATACATGGTAAAATACAAGCCCACAATAAAGAGTATGTAACACAAGTCCAACCTGAAAGTAAAAGGAATGTTGTCTAAAAGTCGCATGAACACACCTCGGTCTATCTGGTCTCACTAAGCATCATCTGGTTCTGGTCCATCTAGGACCCCATCAAAAGGTCGATCATCTGCACAAGACACAACACATGCAAAAATCCCATATAGGGGTCAGTATAACAATACTCAATAAGACACCCCAAAAACCACAAAGCATACAACAAAGAAAATACAATCAACTCTACACAGGTATATGTCTACAACACATATAACAAGAATATCTAGATATACTCAACAAAGACACACAGACTAGAGTTAAGTCACAACTATAGTATATTTTCCCTAGGATTCCAACTCCAAGGATCCATTAAGCACTCGTCCGAGAGAACACACTCTTGAGTCTGATAGCACTGATGACGTATGTCTGAGAGGTACTTCTCGTCGGGCCTCATCATGAGAAAGAACATGTTGAATTTTTAAGAGATATGATACACAAATGGGGATCACTGTTAAGGATATGGGGTGATACAACTTAATCTGGATTAAACCACTAAATAAAGAATCGATGCCCATGTATTGTTGGTTATGATGATACTAAGAACTCCACCTAGGGCATAAGAGATGAATAGAGGATCTCACTCCAGGCCTCTCAGAGGGATTCCAACGACTCTATCCAGGAAGTCTTACTGAAGGGATCATTATCCTACAAGTAAAAGATGATACCATACCAACCTTCATAGAAAGGATAAGGGGAACAAACCCTAAATAATCTCATATAAGATATAAAGGGCGAGAGATTCAAGCCATGTAGTAAAGAGTACACGACATGTAGAAGGGTTACACGTTGTGTCTCTTGACCCCAGGTCCTACCCATGTAAATGGCCCATGTCATAAAATTGTGTCTGTGTAGTAGTACACACCATGTAGGAATCTTGTGTACTCTACCCATGTGCTAGTACATGACTTCAGCCCATGTACCCATGTCTGTGTACCAGTACACAGCTTTGCCTGTGTACTTGGTCCAACTCGTGTCATGTGGGGGAGTACACACAGTGTAGGTAGTTTTTGTACTCCACCCCATGTATGTGTACTTCATGAAGTACATGTTGAGTATCCGGGAGAAACCACACACCATGTAGTCCTAGCCACATGTCATGTGATACTTTTATCCTACTCAAAACCCTAGACTCTACTTAGGGACCCCCACGCACTGTGTAATCCTGGATTACATGCTGTGTGTATCAGTATTTTCCAGAAATCTCGTTCTTCCTTCAGTGTTCGATCAAGCGCCTCTGGCCTTTGATCCGGTGATCACTTCACCATGAAATCAAATATCCAATCTTGTACAAGCTACTCCATCATCAAAAAATGTGTTTCATCATAAAATCTACTCATAAAATGAATAAAATCATTGTTCTTAGTTGTGTATCAAAGAACACTGAAAAACGTGAATCCAGGTATCCACCATCATCTAAATTCCTCTATCTATGTTGTTGCACCTTCGGTGTGCCATGTCAATCCTATATCTATGATATCATATTGTTGCACCAAGAAATGAGTGCGCAATAATCGATTGATCGGGATTAGTCGAGTCGCAGACCAAATGAAGAATGTCTGCGATGAACAATGAACTGGGGGAGAAAAGCATAAGAACAATCCAGAGGAACAAACCTCAATTGATGTTCGTGTCAATCTCAGTTCATTTCAGTTAAAAAGACAATCAATTAATCTACATCCAGGAAGAAATTCTCCTGATAAACCCCAAAAAAATAAACTCATCCCACAAGACAATCGAACGACAGATCAATCTGTTCATGGATTGATTCGTGTTCATCATAAAAATAAAGAACAAGGAATAAAAAAATCAAAACACACACCCTACCTTAATTTGATTTGATCACTGGTGAATATTGATGTGTCATCTTCATTGTTGGCTAGATATATTGAATCGGTTTTGCGTCGATCGTCGATCCACGATCCTATCACCATTTGTCTGAGAGAGAATCCTCGAAGCTCTCTCCAATGGTCCTATAACATCTATAGAGTTATGCGGCTAACCCTAATATTCTTTTATAATATTATTTTTAAACACTAAATGGTTGTTGTGTCGAACAAACAAAACAAAATAATTTTATTTAATTATTTTATTCATTTTTGTGCCCGTAATGACTTTTTCACGAACACCCTACGCCGACTAATGTTAAGTTGCACCTAGGGTAAAGATCGTGTTCTAAACTCAAAGGTTCCCTCAGATTTCTGATCAGGGAACCCATTTATAATTTATTCCACTTTTCCTAGAAAACCATGCATGTGTGTTATTTAATATATTTAATATATTTAAAACATTTATTTCGGGCACACCGGGACTCGGAATCGCATGTCGTCTCGGCGTCAGGTCTCAAAAATAATTCATATAATATTCAACAATAATACATGTAAAATCAGATACATTATATTCTCTCCACCATGGGGTTATACGTCCCTAAAAATCTAAAACAAAGGCTACTTAAAAAGATGTGGGTACTAAGCACATATTTGAGCATCCCGCTTCTAAGTGCTCTCCTGGAGATTCTCGTGTTTCCACCAGACACACACCCAAGGAATCAATCATCCATGAATAATCCTCTCCTATCGATCCTCGATATCCATTCGGTACTCAGCAAATATTTCTCCATCATTAATGTCCAGCTCGCCCTTGTCGATAACATGTGATGGGTCATGCACGTACCTCCTCAACTGCGACATGTGGAAGATGTCGTGTACCCAGTCTAACTGAGAAGGTAAAGATAAGCGGTATGCCACCTCACCAACTCTATACAGTATCTGGAAAGGGACGATGAACCTTAGAGATATATTTCCACCCCATCCAAATCTCTATAATCTACATCGAGGTGAAACCTGTAGGAACACATGGTCTCCTTCCTCGAACTCCAAAGGCCTTCATCGTCTATCATCATAAGAATTGTGATGTCTCTGTATAATCTTCATCCCCTCTTGGATGATCTTCACCTTCTTTTTTGTTGTTCTCACTAACTCTGGGCCCATGAGTGGTGATTCTCATGGGTCAGTCCAACAAAGTGGTGACCTGCATGGTCGCATGTAAAAAGCCTCGAATAGTTCCATATTGATGGTGGAATGATAGTTATTGTTGTATGCAAACTCTACCAGTGGTAGGTGATCCTCTCGACTATGGACAAAGTTCAACATGCAATCTCGCAACATTTCCTCTGGAACCTAAATGATCCACTCAGTCTGGCTATCAATTTGGGGGTGAAACGTTGTGCTCAAGCATAATTTGGTCTTAAACACCTCTTATAATCTCTTCCACAACCGATATGTAAAGCGAGCATAACGATCAGAAACAATCGTCGATGGAACTCCATGAATTATAAATATCTTCTTCATGTAGAGGTGTCCCAATATATCTACTGAACTCTTCTCTCATATAGCTAAGAAGTGGCTCATCTTGGTGAGTCGGTCTACAATCACCCAAATGGCATTGTGCATCCAGGATGTATGTGGTAAGACTATCACAAAGTCAATAGATTTCTCATCTCACCTCCACTCTGGAACCTCAAGCGGTTGTTTCAAACTCGTTGGAACTTGGTGATCAGCCTTCACTTACTGACAAGTAAAGCATCAAGAAATGAACTCTACAAATCCTTTCTTTATCCCTGGACTTTTAAACTGATGTTAGAGGTCCCAGTACATCTTTGTCACACCTGGATGTACCGTAAAGGGAGACGTGTGAAACTCTCATAGGAACTCTTCTCGTAACGTCACTAGTACCATCATGCATCCTTTGAAAATAACAACATACTCTCTGCCTTTATAAAATCCATCAGGAGCATGCCTTATATATATTTGAGCATGTAGGGTCTTATAGTCAGTATCCTTAAGTTGTGCCTCCATGAATCATTGTAAAAGAGGAGGGGTAACAACTATCAACTAGAGGTAATCTACTCCATCTCCATCTACAAAGGTTAACTGCAATGAGGTCAACTGCCCTGATGCCTCATTCAGCAACTGCAAAAAAGATCTTATACTGAGATCATCTACTACCACGTTCCCCTTCCCAGGAGTATAGACAATTTTGAAGTCATAATCCTATAGGAACTCTATCCATCACTTGTGTCTCAGGTTGAGATCCTTTTGAGAGAATATATACTTGAGACTCTTGTGATTGGAGTAAACAATAAACCGCTCACCCGTCAAGTAGTATCGCCACATCTTCAAAGCGAATACTACCACTACTAGATCGAGATCATGGGTCATATAGTTCTTCTCATGCGGTCTCAACTAACGTGAACCATAGGCAATCACTGCCTATCTCTACATCAGAACACAACCAAGCCCGGTTCCTGATGCATCGCAGAACACTATATACTCAACACTCTCCTCCGGTAATCTCAAGATTGGAGCATTTGTCAAACTCTATCTCAATTGCTGAAAATCCTGCTAGAACTTCTTTGTACACACTAAAGACCGCCTCTTTCAAGCCAAAGTTGTTGTGGGTGCTGATATCTTGGAGAAATGAGATATAAATCTCTGATAATAGTCTGCTAACCTAGGAAAGTTATGTACCTTTGTCATACTTTCAGGTGGTTCCTAAGCTAATACTACCTCAACTTTGGTCGGGTCCACTACCACTCTATCCGTTGAGATAACGTGTCCTAGAAAGTAGACTGCCTAAATCTAGAACTGACACTTCAAGAGCTTCCTGTAAAGCTAGTGCTCACGGAGAACTTCCAGAACCATCCTTAAGTATCTTCTGTGTTCTTTCTCGGATGTTGAGTACACAAGGATATCATCAATGAAGACTACCACAAATCGGTCTAATAAAGGCTGAAAGATCCTGTTCATGAGTCCCATGAACACTGTTGAGGCATTTATCACACCAAAGGGCATCACTAAGTAATCATAGTGACCATAACGACATCTGAATTCCATCTTCGATATATCCTCATTATGTACTCACAACTGATGATAGTTCGACCTGAGGTCAGTCTTTGAGAACCACCGAGCTCCTCTCAACTGATCAAAGAGGTCATCAATCCTAGATAGTGGATACTTATTCTTTACGATCACTTGGTTCAAACTCTGGTAGTCCACACACAACCTAAATCTCTTGTCTGCCTTCTTGGAAAACAAAATTGGGGATGCCCAGGGTGAAACAATGGGTCTAACAAAGCCCTTCCTCTAAAAGTCCTCCAACTGCACCCTTAGTTCGCGAATCTCTATGAGAGACATTAGATATGATAACACATATATAGATGTCATCCTTGGGTGTATATCAATGCAAAATTTTATCTATAGATAGGTAAATAAACCTAGAACATCTTTAGGAAAGACGTCCTCGTACTTCGCCACCACTATAGGAAACTAGAAACTCATAACATTCATTGTACCAAGGGTTAGGCAAGCCAACCGATGATTAATCGACTGCACCCTCCTATGCATGAGTCTATCCTATGTTGTTTAGGTTTTCTTTTCACCTACAAAGGAGAACCTGATTCCATCACTACAGACACACCGCACCCTTTGCCTAAAATAGTCAATCTGGGCATGAAATGTAGATAACCAATCCATACCAAGTATGACGTTGTAAGGCCTTGATGTTGCTACCAAGAGATCCTAATGAAAACTCTTACCTCCAAGAGTCAAGTCACATTGTCGGCACAATTACTTGATCACTGAGTCTTCTCCAGTAGGATTCTCCAAGTGTAAGGGTTGAGCCAAAGGTTCATCCAGAATTTATAAGTCTCGTACAAGGTATGTGGTAAGGAATGAATGACTAACACCTGTGTCTATAGGTACTTCAGCTAAATTAGAAAAGAAATGGATCATACCTTGAATAATTCCTAGAGCCCCTTGGACGTCAGCCTCGACCACCTGCATCTATCCCCGCCCCTGTCCTCCAACTCCATGAGCTTCGTTTGGACTACCTAGGGGTGGTGGAGGTAATAAGTCGAAACATCGACCACCTCCTACTGATCTCTTAGTTCCTCTGTCACGTCTGCCACCCTGAAAACCTACATGTTTCTATCATTGTCTCTACCTTGGTGGCCCATCCACAGTTTATCTATTAGTTGTACGACGGGTCAGACAATCTTAGGCGAGATGTCTTCGGGCGTCACATGAGTAACACCGCCTCTCTCTGGGATGACTGGACCCACCCTGTGAGCCCTGAATAACAAATCCTATGTCCTGGGACCTCCTCCTGAAACATCCCATGCGTCTATGTCTCTAAGATTGACGTCGTATCTATACTATTGAGGCCTCTGCTTCTGCTTGGCCACTACTGACAATTTTTGGCTGTAACTGCTTAGCCAAAAAACTTTCAACCACTAAAGCCCACTCTAGAACCCCAGTATAGGTAGGATTGCATAGATGGATAATAATGGTTCAAATGTATCTACACATATCTCACTCGAAGGTCTGAGCCCTGAAGAAATAATCTCGAACCATATTAATCGAGTACCTGGAGAGGTTGGTAAAGCTCTATGAATACTCAGCTACTGTCATGTTTCCCTGTTGAAGCTGCAAAAGATCCTGGATATGTACAGCCCTCAACATAGTTGGAGAGAACTCCTCTATAAAAAGGCACTCAAACTCTATCCACAAAAGAGTCGCCTCGTCATAAGAATGGGTAACTAAGCCACACTACCTCCCTACTAATCTAAGAAGAAGGCTCGCCGCCAGGACCACCATTTGATCTGCTGGTGTCCTGACTAGACAAAAAACTTTGGTCACCACCTCAATCCAGTCCTCAGCCGTCTGTGGGTTGGGCTCACCTCGGAACCTGAGGGGTATCTACCACTGAAACTTGTGAAGCATGCTCAGTCTGTGCTCCTCATTCACCGGTACTATGGGTACCACGTGCTACTCTACAGGTGTTGGTATGGCTGGTGCACCACCTGGAGGTAACATCT
Source organism: Viscum album (assembly GCA_963277665.1). Taxonomy (NCBI): domain Eukaryota; kingdom Viridiplantae; phylum Streptophyta; class Magnoliopsida; order Santalales; family Viscaceae; genus Viscum; species Viscum album. Next base: position 1,809,018,772 of record OY728129.1, on the reverse strand, counting down.
TGGGAACTGGTCTCTATATTGAAGTCTTGTCACTGAGGGGATCATCCTTGAGATGAAACTGTTGAATCCTAGATGAAATACATCATAGAGGCATCCTAAAACAAATAAGATGTACCACGGTCAATGAGTATATCTGGAGAGCTGACTCAATAAGGAAATGGAAACCACAACTCGTTCCTATATGATGCATGTACCATTTTCCCCCGCAACCAGTGTTCTCGTGTACTGAGTCAAAAAATAAGTGATCAGAGTCTTGGTGTATGGATACGTTGGTCACTGCACCAACGCTAGAGTCCTTGGCTTGAAGGCCGAACTCGAAACACTTAACACTGTTGACCTAAACCAATATCACAAACTCTTGATCCTAAAGTAGAACCGATCGTTCTAATACCACTATGTCACGACCCGTCTTAGTGGGGCTTGTGTTGCGACTCCCCAAGCCCGCCTCCAATAGGCCAAGGGTTAGAGACTAGAGGTGAGAAGACATATCACTGGCATGGGAGGCCTTAGCCTAAGTACCTGTACACATGCACACATCTCCAAACCTATACAATGCTAAAATGTAAAAACAATTGAATAGTCATGCATGCATACATCTAAATCTCGTAACCAGAGTACGACAATAAGTAAGAGAAAAGTAGACATTGCCAAATACAAGACCACCACAAAGAGTTTGTAACACAAATCCAACCTGAAAGTAAAGGGATTGTTGTCTGAAATCCACAGGAATACACCTCGGTCTATCCAGTCTCACTAAGCACCATCTGGTCCTAGTCCGCCTAGGACCCTGTCAAAAGGTCGATCATTTGCACAAGACAAGACACATGTGGGCAAAGCTCGTGCGAGGGTGAGTATAACAATACTCAGCAGGACACCCTAAAAATCACAAAGCATACATCAAAGGAAATACAGTTAGGTCTACACAAGTATATGTCTACAACACATATAACAAGAATATCCAGATATACTCAATAAAGACACATGATCTAGAGGTAAGGCACACCCGTAGTATACCAGCCCTAGGATTCCAGCTTCAAGGATCCACAAAACACTCTTATGGGATAACAAAATCCTGAGTCTGATAGCACTGACGACGTCCATCCAAGAGGTACTGCTCGTCGGGTCTCATCATAAAAAAGAACATACTGAAGTCCGAAGAGATACGATACACAAATTAGGATTAATGTCAAGGTCATGGGGTGATACCAAAAACTCAATCTGGATTAACCCGCTAAGTAGAGGATTGACGCCCGCGTATTGTTGGTCACGACGATACCAAGTACTCCACCTAGGGCACAAAAATGAATAGAGGATCTCACTCTGGGCCTCTCGGAGGGATTCCAACGATTGTATCCAGGAAGTCCTGCTGAAGGGATCGTTGTTCTAGAAGTAGGAGATGATACTATACCGACCTTCAGGGAAAGGATATGGGGAACGAACTCTAACGAATCTTGTCCAAGATACAGAGGACAAAAGATTCGAGTCATATAGAAAAGAGTACATGGTGTGTAGAAGGGTCGCCATGTTGCGTGGGAGAGTACATGTCGTGTAGGTAGTTTGTATACTTCCCGAAGTACATGTTGAGTACTCGGGAGGGATTGCACGCTGTGTAGGCCTAGTCACACGTCGTGTAGGCCTAGCCACACGCCATGTGATACTTTTTTCTTACCTGAAACCCTAGCCACTGCTCAGGGGGGGCCCACACGCTGTGTAATCCCGGATTACACACTGTGTGTATCAGGATTTTTCAGAAATCCCATTCTTCCATCCATGTTCGATATGGCACTTCTCACCTTCGATCTGACGCCTCCAGCCTTCGATTTGGTGACTGTTTCACTACGAAATCGAAGATCCAAGTTCGTCTAAGTCGTGTCATCATCAAACAACATGTTTCATCGTCAAATCTGCTCGCAAAACGGATCAAATCGTCATTCTTCGTTGTACGTCGTAAAACGTGAATTCGGGTATCCACCGTCGTCTAAATCGCTTTGTCTACGTCGTCACATCTCCGTCGTGCCATGTCAATCTCAGATCTACGATATCGGATTGTCGCGCCAAGAAACGGGTGCGCAGTGATCGATTGACTAGGATTAGTCGAGTCGTGGGCCAAACGAAGAACATCCATGACAGATGAAGAATCGACGGAGAAAAGGACAAGAATAATATAGAAGAACGGACCTCGATCGATGTTTGTGTCGATCTCGGTTCGTTTCCATTAGAACGACAATCGAGTAATCAACATCCATGAAGAAATTCTCTCAATAAACCCCACAAAAATAAACTCATCCTGCAAGACGATCGAACCGCGAATCAATCTGTTCGTGGATTGATTCTCGTTCATCGTAAAAATAAAGAGCAAAGAATAAACAAATCAAAACACACGTCCTACCCCGATTCAGTTCGATCACTGACGAAGAGCGATGCATCATTGTCGTTGTTGACAAGATCCGTCGAATCGGTTGCGCGTCGATCGTCGATCCACGATCCTATCGTTGTTCGTTTGAGAGAGAATCCTCGAAACTCTCTCCAATGATCCTCCGACATCTCCAAAGTTATGTGGCTAACCCTGGAATTCTGTCATAATAGTTTTTTTAAAGACTAAATGGTCGTTGCATCGAAGAAACAAAACAAAATAATTTTATTTAATAATTTTATTCATTTTCGCATCCGCGGTCATTTTTTCACAAACGACCCGCACCGACCAATGTGAAGTCACGCCAAGGGTAAACCCCGCGTTCTGAAGTTAACAGTGCCATCAGATTTTTGATCCGAACACTCGTTTAGAAGTTATTATACTGTTTCAGGAAAACTGCGCGCACATGCTATTTAATATATTCAATATATTTCAAACATTTATTCTGGGCAAACCGAGTATCAGAATCGCACGCCGTCTCAATGCCTGATCTTGAAAATAATCTATATAATATCCAAAAATAATACATGAAAAATCCGAAATATTACACAAACCATCTTTAAACACCTTCAGAAGTCTTTAAACAACCTTAAAATCATTCTCATAGCCTTCCAATAATCTTAATGAATAATTGACAAAAATACAACACTTTCAATTGGGTTCTTCACATTCCATTATGACTTTTTTCCTTTGTTAAAATAGTTGGTAATAGAGTAGCTCATTTTAGTGCTCAATAGTCAAGATGTCTTGAAGATATTGTTTTGTCTCGTGTTCATCATATTTAGAGGCAATGACAATAAACGACCAAACATACCTTTAATTTCATAGACCTACATTTCATATTAAAGTGGAATTTCATTTCATTCGAAAAATCATAATTAACTGTATGTTTAACTGTATGTTTTGGTTCCCTTATCGTTATCTTGTGGTACTTGTTGAAATAATTAAATCTTTATTAAAAAAAAGTACAAAAAAAAAAAAAACAAAAAAAACAAAAAAAAAACAAAAAACAAAAAACAAAACAAAACATAACAGAACGTACAACAACGCGTAAATATTTGATGCAAGGCGGCACCGAAGCACTCCCCCATTCATCTTCCCTACCCTGCACTCCCCCAACGTTCATCTTCCCTTCCCTCCATTTCTATCATCCTCCACTCCGCAGATAGGCCTCATTGTGGCGATGCTGCCGCCATCGGAAGAGCAAGCCCTCGCTTGCATGAACACCATGGCGACTTTTCTCAGGAGCCACCACCGTGATCAACTCCAATCTATTATCGCTCTCTCCAATCCCCGCCTCCACTATCCTCTCCACGTCGAGTAATCATTTTTCTTCGCTTAACACCTAAACCTAAAACCCCACTCCATTTCTTTTTCTGAACATGTCCATGATGACAGGTTTGCCGAACTGATGGACGCCGATCCTTCTCTCGCTCGTCTTGTATACTCCGAACCCGTCATGTACTTGCCCCTTTTCGATGAAGCCGCTGTTTTGGCTCAGGCACAGCTCATTTAATTCGGAACAGTCCCTACACACGGCTTTGTTTTTTTTTTTTCAACGCACCCAGCTCTTGAGTTTTTCCCGGGATTCGTGTTTTTTTGCTCTTTCTGTTTTTGGTTGTAGAAAATAGTTTCTGTTGATATTCAAGAACGTCAAAACGTTACCGTGAAGAAAAATGTACACGTTCGGATCAGCCCAATCTTGTTCTCAGGTATACAAAGTTTGCGGAATCCTCCGTTATCTTAATGGCCGCCCTTATTTATCTGGGCTTAATTTTAGTATGTGTGGACGTTTGTAGAGAGTTCTCCAAGCATCGGCCGCATTAGGGTAAAGCACCGCGGGATTCTTCTCACCCTGAAAGGGACGGTGGTACGGTCTGGTGCAGTCAAAATGATCGAAGGGGAGAGGGAATATGAATGTCTGAAATGCAAGGGCAGGTGCTTTTCGACATACTTGCTTTTAATGTTATAAAACATTATTATTTTAGATAAAAGTTAAGAAACACATTGTATCTTAAAAACCCATATTTCGACAAACTTAAAAACATATGCATTTCAATCCAAGAAGTCACGATCGTTTAAGACAACCAGTGGCAGAGTTTGTAACTCATAGCCTTTCCTTGTACTTTAAATCTAACGGCAATCTAAACACAAATTCAACTTCCATGGAGGACACTACAACTGTTGATTGCATCAAACTCTTCCTTAAGATTCCTCATTTCAGTTGATTGAAAGAAGTAGCCAAACGTGAACTTTCTTGAATCCACACAACTGGCCAAATCATAATTCAAAAATTCAATCTCCTCAAGATGATTACATTTTAGACACATGAGTTTGTGACCTTCTATTCCTTGCAAATATCTCAAAATCCACCACACTTTTGACATCTCCCATGTCCTCCATTTCAACACCCTTAGTATTTTTTTTGTCTTGTATAAAGATGAAAATGATTAATTGCAAGCAAAATATCATCAACATACATAACTAAAAGAATAAATTTATTTTCACTAACTTTTAGATGCATACATCGACCAGTGGTGTTTTCTTTAGTTCCAAAATAAACATCGGTATTGTGAAGCTTGATATATCATTGTATGGTGGCCCATTTGAGTCCATATATCGATTTCTTAATTTGAGATTTAGATACTAGCATACCGTGGTTTTTTAACGAGATAGGCAGAAGATAAACCTTTATATATGGTTTTTTAACGAGTTAAAAAACCTTTATACATAGAGGGAGATAAAGAGAAACAAATCTCGAGATAGGCAGAAGATACCAAATTCAAACTCACGGGACAAGGGGATAGGATAAACATAGTCAAACACAATGAACCTGAATGCACCCACATACTAAATACCTAACCACTCCTAACACTACCCTTCAAGTTGAAACATATATATTTATCATGTTTAACTTGTTACATAAATGCTTTACCTGTGCCTGTGGACCCCCTTTATTGAACACATTGCCTAGTTGCTTCGCAATTCATATACAATCGAAGGTAAGATTCTTTTTCTCATAATTTTGCTCATCAAAGTAGCAGTCAATCTCAATATACTTAGCCTGCTTTATGGAAAACATGATTTATAACGATCTTAATAGCCGTCTGATTGTAACACCCTATGTGTATGGACTTCTGGACAGGATAATCAATCTCATGCACAAGATGTTGTGTATATAGGATTTATAGTGTCACATGTGCCATGACATGATACCTTAATTCAACACTCGAAATATGGTGGTTTGCTTCTTACTTTGTCTGAAGATGAGATTACCACCAACGAAGACTACATATACAAATGTGGTCCTTCACGAGGATGAACGACTTATATATCAACTTCACAAAATGTCTCTACATCAATGTACCTATGATCAAAGTATAACAATGTCAGTCCTAGTTCCCTCTTGACACATCGAACAATGAGAAACACTGCATCTCGCTACAGTCTCACATAACGGTTTGTGAATTGACTCTTTTACTTAAAACATAAGTAATGCCGGGTTGAGTCACATTGAGGTGGTTCAACTTTCTGACATGTTGACGATACCTATGAGGTGAGAAGGGGATCTTGTTGCGAAAACGCCGGGAGTTGCAGCGACAAAAACGACGAAAAACAGAAGAGTAAAAGGGAAAAAAAACGAGAACGAGAACACAAGGATTTACGTGGTTCGGGAATAATTCCTACGTTTGCAGACAGACAGAAAATCACTATATTCGGGAGCACAATTACAGAGTGTTTCAGTAAGTAACCCTAGCCTGAAATGGGGTACAAATGGAGAGGAAGACGATCACTGTTCCACCAACTGCACAAGAAGTCCGCGTCGCTACAGTGAAAATGCGGCCACCTAAGTCAAAAGTGCTACAGTGACTGTCGGTTGGAAGTCCAAAAGACTACAGTAAAGTTGACTCCAAAGTCCGCACTGCTACAGTGTCCTGTCGGTGTCGGTCGGTAAACATTCGGCCCAAACATCATCCAAAACCGGATCTAGGCTACACCAATCCAACAGATCTCTCGCTCTCTACATTAAGATATTTCTCGTTTGGCTTGAGAGGGGGGCTGTCAATAGTGTCTACATGGGACAACTCTATCTTTAGTAACAAATCCAAGGCATCCTTCCATCAAAACAAAAGAACCCCGTTGGAGCATTGATACCTCAATTTTTATAAAGTATTTTAGGAAGCCCAAGTCCTTCATATGAAAACTTTGATGAAGGAAGAACTTGGGCTGATCGATCTTTGCAGTGATCACAATATTGCATAGAGTGGTGGGTCGGTTCAGTTTAAAGATCAATCTCATCCGATGCATCTTAGGTGGGTGAACAAATTGTCAACCCACGTTCAACATTCAAATTAGACCTGTACATGGCTCAGGGGATCCACTCGGCCCGATAAGCCTGACCCGATAAAAAAGCCCAATAGGGACTAATTTTTTAGGCCTTATTATTAAATGAGCCTAAATTTAAAGCTCGATTGATAATATGTTCGGGCTTGGGCTTTAATAGGTGACCCGGTAAGTGATCCGCCTGACCCGATTAAACCATATTATAATTATATATATATATATATTTAAAATTACAATATTATGTATTTAATATCTCATTTTGAAGATTATTATATATAAAATTTATTTAATTTAATAATATATTCAGAATTGATTAATAAACGAGATTTTTTTTCAAGCCCCAATTAATAAACGAGTTTTTTTTCATGGCCCAGTTAATAAATGGGCCGGGTCGTCGGTTTGGTCAGGCCTGATTAATAAATGGGTCGTTTTTTTTTCCGGCCCGAACCCGACAAACTCGACCCATGTACAAGTCTATTTCAAATATGTTTTTTGTCAAAAAACTCAACATGGCGAGTTGCGGTCGTTTAAAAGGCGAGATGGTTCGGATTGAAATGAAATTATAATAATTAAAATAAATACATATAATTTATAATTCATACAAATAAATAAAATGTTAAATGCAATCATTATTTTACTTAACATACAACAAAAGCAATCTTTTTTAACAATTTGAGCTTGAACTGTAATCATTCAACCAATGAAGTTCATTCATATAAAAAATTAGTTATACGTAATTAAATTTCATAAAAAATGTTAAAATGAGCATGTAAATTCCTTTTATGCCAAGGGCGAGCGAGTTTGGTCAACAAGACTAAAAAAGTCACCCCCCACATGGCTCGGTCTGACTCGGCCCAACTCGACTCAAAGAAAAGACATTTGACCCACCTTGTTTGAGGTGATTTTGCGGTTTTGCAGATGGGTTGAGTTGAGTTAGGCTTGCACACCCCTAATTATCCATGTAAACAATGAACAAAATACTTAACTTATTGTCAATACAAGACCGAGTGATTTTTCAAACTTCAAGAAAGACCAAAACCTGTTACAATGGTACAAAAAATGTAAAACCCTGGTTTTTAGAGACTATTCGAGGTCATATAAAGTGCGTCTAAGATAAAAAACCTTGAAAGACTTCTCTTGAGCAACAAATTCAAGTGGTTGTTTTATATAAACCTTATCATCCAGAAAACCATGGACAAAAACAGTTTTAACATCAAACTAATGAAGGGGTTAATGATAAGATGCGGAAAGTGAAATAGGGAGATGAACATATGCCATTTTGGCCATTGGAGAGAAAATATCAACAATAGTGAATTCCATTTGCTCATGCATGCCCCTTGGCAAGAGGCTGAACCTTGAGGTGTTTGATGGATATACCCACTGGCAACCAACTGCTTGCTTACCTGGAGGATGGGTGATGGAATCTTAGGTGTGATTGTCTTCCAGAGTATGAATATGATCAAACATTACTTGTAGCCAACCCGAGCAAGCCTTGGCCTTGACAGGGGTATGAGGAACAAACGTTGTTGCCAAAGTTCCAATCAAGGCAGTAGCGTGCGCCAATAATCCTTGATAAGAGTGAGTATATATAGGAGACCAATGACAAGTATGTCTATCTTTGTGTGAGGCAATAGGGAGATCCTTGGCGATAGGTGGCAAAACAGTTTACGAATAAAGGAGCAGGGGTATATCACTGCAGGGGGCATATCATGCATGTGGTGGGAGTAAACACAACCGAAGCGCGACCCGTCAATCTTAGGAGGTGGTGGGGGAGGTGTGACTGAAGGGACTATCCCAAGGTGAAGGTCCCAAACCTCATGAGGAGGTGGTGGTGGTGGGGGGGGGGGGGGCTGAATGGAGTAGTCTGGATCAAGGGCAGATGTGGCATTTAGAGCTCGTCCACAATCGCCTTACAATCATTATAATACAGAGGAATCAAATGTAGATTGGTGAAAAGAGAAAAATTGTTGAAAAAATGCAAATACATGAGACAAATTAGTTGTCTTGGACAACATGAGTAGTAAATGAGTCCGAGTGCTCCTTGACAATAATCACGTTCTTGGTTGTCATGAACCAATTCGGGCTTCCTCTGACTCAGTACCCGAGCCGGCCCGCGCCCACGGGCTGACAACTAGTGTTTGAGCATTAAAAAAACATTCCAGGGCATAGTTTCGCCCGGTAAATATAAATAAACATGCCGTGAAATCTTGCATAGAATCCGACATGGTGCGTCTAGAAGTTGGACTTCTATGCAAAATCGATCGAATAAGCAGCATTAATAAAAAAGGAGAACTAAACAAGGATAGCTAAATATAAACATCCACCTCAATTTGCACATATAATAAAACAGGGAGACAAGCCACATGATAAAAAACTGAGATCCCAAAATATAAGAAAGGCTGAGATGGCTCGTACACGCATGATACAAAAATGAACAAAAGAGTCCCAAAACGCCGGATCAAAAGTCTTCTCATGATCTGAAGTCACAATCCAACATTACGGACACGGTCTCCTCCATGAGGAGTAAAACAATCATTCTGGCTCCCACAACCTGAGGTGGTCCTCCCACATGGAATTTTGTTACGAAATCTTTTCAGGTGGAAGTTTAAAAGGGGTGAATGGGTTGTGCGTGAGGGTAGAGTTGAACTTGTTAGTTTCAACTTGGGGCTTGGATCGGGAGAGAGTGTCCTCTTCCTGAGGTGTAACCGTTTCTTTCCTGCTTCCTTTATGTTTTTGTGTCGCACCTGGAAGTGATTCAATAAACCGAGGAAGTTAACCGGTTGCTCGTCTTTATCACATAATGATAAAGATTAAGGACAAGAGGCAGCGCTTTCTGGAATTTAACAGCAATAAGGGTTACAAGCAGAGCAGAAAAAAAGAAAGAAATAAGGAGTACACTTCAGGAGAAAACTTCTGCCCAAGCCCTTGGCCGATTCTAGAATTCTCCCCCCTTTTCCCACTACACATCCCCCCTATTTAAAAACAACAGTCCACAGGGGATCTCTTAACTGACTCCTCTATGGGGTCCATTTTGTTATTCCCTGGAATCCTCCACCCAGTTTGTTAAGCAGTTGAGTTGGGGGGGACCACTCCAACCGATTGGTTAGGAGACAGTGCTGCTGGAGGGTCCACTACCAGCTGTGCTGGAGGTAGTGCTGCTAGAGGGTCCACTGCCAGCTGTGCTGGAGGTAGTGCTGCTGTGCTGGAGGGTCCACTGCCAGCTGTGTGGGCGGGTCCACCGTGCCTGCAACCTTCTCCCCATGCCTATCACTGCCACCACCTGAAAATCCACCTTGTCCTCAAGGTGGAGAACGTGATCAGGGAGGTCAATGTGCTTGCCTAGTCTGTCGCCAAGATCTGCCTGTTTTGCAACGCCCTTGCCGAAGCCTCCAATATGTGCAACCAAACCATCTAAGTCCACCAAATCCACTGGACCCTTTTCTGAAATATCTTCAATGTCATAGCGCTTATCGTGCGTTGCGATGTTTGCTCCCGGCCCGACCAGTCTGGAAGCACAAGTGTACAACACCAACATGCTATACAATATTTTAGACTAGACAAATATTGAGGCTATGTTGTTGGTGCTTGTCTCACCGCCCCCACAATACCACGTCACCGTCCCATAGGTAGCTTCCACTTCCAACGACTTCTCATCTGGGCAAACCAAAACAGATGTCATTAATCTAGGAGCTCCAAAACCTTGAGCAAAGAAATCTCTTTGCACATCTCCATCATAGTTCTTGAATGCCCAACCATAACCCCCCACACTCTTCAAGGCATAAGCAACCATGTCAACAAAAAGTCCGCGCTCATACCAAATCTCAACAGTTCGGAACCTTGAATTGGTCAAATAAATCTCTTGAAATATGTATGTAAATCTTCCATCATATTTCTGCAGAATGATATTCTTAGGCATACGATATAGTGGCCAACTTATCCCGTACGTAATATTCCCTGAAACCTTGCCAAAGGCATAAATAGACCGTGTTGCATAGTTTTGGACGACAACATGATCTGCCCACGCTGCTTCCCTTACAGATTTCAGCCTTGATGTTGAACGATAAATCCAATCGTCAAATGCTTGGGGATGACACCTTGTGTGATCAACAACTTTAACATTAATAAGTTCTAAGGAATCCTTAGTAAACCCTCCCAAGTGCAAGGCCTTTATCAGCACAACTATCAAGCTAAATCCCAATTGTACCCTGGTACGTCACTAGGCAATTCTGCTTCTCCACCAAACATTTTTTGCAATGCTTGTTGGGCATTATCCACGACCTTGTTGATGATATAGCTTTTAGCCACAGTAGGATAACCGACTACAACCTGTATATTAGAACCAACAACCTCATTCCAGTCCTGGAGACCTTCTTTGAACTCCAGTTGAAACACATGCTTAACAGAAGGCTGAACCAATATCCTAGGAACCATTGTCCGAGTCAAGAGCCGAGTCATTATGTCTCTGCCAGAGTGCAGAGCAACCAAAAGACACCATGAAGGACAAACCCATGGTGGCTTTGGTGGTTTGGGAAACAGGGTGGCTTGTTCCTGACGTTCTCGAAAGAATTCATCCACGTGTTTTCTCAGAACAGGAGGTTGCTGCTGAGTAGTGGTCGGACCAGGATGGTTTGGTGCAAACCACGAGCCTTTTTGCCTCCATGCAAGAATTTTCAGTAACACCACTTCTTCTATCGAACATGTTGGTGCAATTTCATTATGTTGCTTTTTAGGAACTCTATCAATGGTCGCTTCTTGTTGGTAAGGCAAGTCCGTCTGCAATTCGGTCTGCAAGACTATCCACACTGATGCATGTGAAAAGATGTCGTTATATGTTGCTCCAACAATTGGGAAAAATTCTTTTAAGGCAGGGCAAAATTCCTCCAGGAGGCCAAGTCTCCTCCACTGCTCATAATCCTTCGTATCAATCTGTTCAGGTGCTTTGAGAAGATCATTTGTATAGTATCCTAGGTAATGCATCAGGTGCTTGAGCTTGACGCTGCCAGACACGAAAGCGCCTGGTCGTGTGCGGCCACAGTCACATCATGCCCCTGCGTCACGAAGGCACCAGAATACTCGGGCTGATGGGCTGGGTCGGTCGTAGGTGCTTCCTTGTTGCCGGTGGTTGCTGCAAAAATTTCCGGACAGGTGTTTGAACCCGACGGAGCGCTAGGAACCTCCTGTGGGAATTTCTCCATGTAACATACAAGATGAGATAGGGATGCCCGAAAAGCAGCCTCCTCCTGACAATCTTTGTTGGAGGCGACAGTCAAATCAACAATGGCCATTTCCAAAGCAGTCAGACGTTGTTCTACAGAATCCATGCGCGAATGAGTGCGGGCCTCCATGTGGGGTGCTGAGGGATTATCCGACAGGCCGGACCAAATTGATAAAGATTAAGGACAAGAGGCAGCGCTTTCTGGAATTTAACAGCAGCAAGGGTTACGAGCAGAGCAGAAAAAAAGAAAGAAATAGGAAGGAGTACACTTCAGGAGAAAACTCCTGCCCAAGCCCTTGGCCGATTCTAGAATTCTCCCCTTTTTTCCCACTACACATCCCCCGCTATTTAAAAACAGCAGTCCACAGGGGATTTCCTAACTGACTCCTCTGTGGGGTCTATTTTGTTATTCCCTGGAATTCTCCACCCAATTTGTTAAGCAGTTGAGCTGGGGGGACCACTCCAACCGATTGGTTAGGAGATAGTGCTGCTGGAGGGTCCACTACCAGCTTCGCTGGAGGTATTTGTAATGACCCGCCAATTCTCATTTGCTTGAGAGTGCAACGAGTCATTACTAGGCCTTAAGCGACATCCCCAAGACGCCAAAGGCTGGCAATAAATGCCGAAGGGTCTCAAGCAAAGCGGGGGACGATTTACCCTTTAAGAAATAAACCCATACATTAATCATTCACTATATGATGCATGAACAAATGCAAGACCAATCAACAACTTCATTTATGTTAAACCACATCAGAGTACATAACAGCGAAATACGAAACCAAACATCAAAATTACACAGCGGAAGAACAACACAAGACTTTCAAAAGACACCACGACTCAGTGGTCCACAAGCTCCAAGCTCCACAACATCTCCCAAACATCACCACAAGCCACTAGTAATGAGATGTTTTACCTTTACCTGTGTCTCGGAATACAACATCTGCAAAAGCACTAAAGTGCCAAAGCAGGGGTGAGTATAAAACTCAGTAGGTTTTCCCCAATGACTTCCTTACTCACGCCACTAGAATAGAAGAGTTAGCCACATTTATATAAAAACAGTTTATATAAAACATTTTCACCAAAGCAGTTTATAACTAAATATAAACTAGTTTTCCAAAACCATCCATGCTCAAAAACATCAAAGTGCAATTTAAACCAGCTTTTCCAACGCGTTATTTTTCCCAGAAAAATAACCAACAAATTTCCAAACCATTTCACAAACATCCCGTTTTGCAACCCAACCATTTCACAAACCCGTGAAATCAACCATGCATGCTTCGTTATGACAGTTCCATACTCATGAGCGGTTTCTCGTCGATCTACCAAGTCGTCACAAGGTAATTGTTTCAACCAAGGCTCATACTTAAAGTCCCATGTGCCATTAAACGTTTGACACCGAGCACAAGGTCCTATTTCAACCAAGCCTCGTATATGCAACATGAGCACACATCACACATTCACAACAATCATGCCAAAACCATCCTTTCAATAAAACACCATTTATTGAAAACCATTTCCATCAAAACCAAGTGTGTTCACCCAATTCAAACCATTTCAATAAAACACCCCTTTTTATTGAAAACCAAATCCATCAAAGTCGTTTCAATCTCAAACCATTTCAATAAAACCCCCTTTATTGAAATCCCATTTCTCATCAAACCATTTACAATTTCATCAATTTCATAATTTAAAATCAACATTTTAAATTCAAATAGCCAAATCACTTTGCACAATAATTCACCAAGATTTCACAATTTCATTAAAACCATAAATCATCACTAAAAAAGATTTATTCCATGCTTTTCACAATCAATACCATTCAAATAACCAATTTGAAACCAAGCCAACCAATTCTAATGAGAGGAGTCGAGAGTGAACCCACCTACCTCAACAAAAAGGCGAAACCAAGCAACGGACGAAGAACGCTCAAGAACACCGGGTCAAATCTCCAAAAACCCACCTTAGATCTCTTCTCCTAACACAATCAAGACCAAATCTCATCATATTTGGCATCCACACACTTAGATCTACCCATAACGGGCGTAGATCTAAGAAACCGAGAGAAAGGGAGAAGTAGATCTAAGAAACCATTCAAGAACGAAGGAGAACGATCACATACCTCAAGAATCCGGCTTCGATTCGCCAAGAGAAGCCTTCAGATCTCCTCCGAAACGATGGGAGAACCCTCTTTGACCTTAGGAGAACCAAAATCCCGAGTTAGGGCCGCTTAGGAGCTTTAATGAGGCAATTAGAGGCAAAACGAGTTAGATCCACAATTTAAGGATCTAATTTTAAGTGACCGCACGGTTTGACAAACCGTGCGCTAACCGTGCGTTAGCTACTGCCTCGGCCACCCTTCTCGCATGGGCTCATCGCACGGTTTCCCTTAACTGTGCGCCGACCGTGCGGAAGCCACTGCCTCCTCAGTCAGCCACGTACGGTTTGGCCGCACGGTTTGACAAACCGTGCGCCGCCCGTGCGCCTTCCCCTTTGCTTCAAACTTCAGTTCAGGATCTCCCGACTCTCTCATACGTCACCCTTAACTTTTAAAACCAAGAAAAGCATCAAGGGTTACATACCAGAAACCGGGGGTACTACATTCTCCCCACCATTGGCCTTTCCGTTCCCAGAAAGTAGAAAACCAATGCTTGTCTGAAAGAGTTCTGGCCACTGCTCTCTCATTTCTTTCTCGCGTTCCCAAGTCTCTTCCTGAATCTGACCATGTTGCCACAAAACCCGCACTAGACCGATGCTTTTCCCACGCAAGACTTTATCCTACCTATCCACAATCCGCACTGGGATATGTACCAACGAAGCATCCCACTCTAGGTCAACGTGATCCCATCTGATCACATGGTTAGGATCAGGCTGATACTTCTTCAACTGAGATACATGAAACACATTATGTACCGAACTGAACCGTGGTGGTAATGCCGACCGATATGCCACCTCTCCAACCCGTTCTGGTATCTCAAAAGGGCCTATATAACGAGGAGATAATTTGCCCTGCTTCCCAAAATGACGATGTCCAAGTCTTGGAGAGATCCTCAAGAAGACATGATCACCCACAACGAACGCCAACGGTCTGCGACGGTGATCTGCATAAGATTTCTGACGACTTTGAGCCGTCTCCATCCTTTTTCTAATCAACTGAATTTTCTCCGTTGTTTCTTGGACAAGGTTCGACCCGACTAGTGAAGTTTCACCAGTTTCCACCCAGCATAGTGGAGAACGACAATGACGCTCATACAATGCTTCAAACGGAGCCATGTGTATCGAAGCCTGATAACTGTTGTTATATGAGAACTCCACTAAAGGCACATGCTCTTCCCATGAGCCACCAAAGTCCATTACACAAGCCCGCAACATGTCTTCCAACGTTTGTATCGTCCGCTCAGATTGCCCATCTGTCTGAGGATGATACGCCGTACTCATCGTCAACTGAGTCCCCAGGGCTTTCTGTAAAGATCGCCAGAAACGAGATGTGAACCTCGGGTCTCTATCTGAGACGATAGACACTGGTACACCATGCCTCTTTACCACTTCCCGGATATAGATTTTTGAAAGATCTTCCACCGTATGAGTTTCACGAATCAGGATGAAATGGGCCGACTTGGTTAGACGATCCACTATCACCCAAATGACATCGTGTTTCCGGACCATTCTTGGAAGACCTGTAACAAAATCCATTGCTATCTGCTCCCATTTCCACACTGGGATAGGTAAAGACTGTAACATACCAGCTGGTCTCTGATGCTCTGCTTTAACCTGCTGACAAGTTACGCATCGCGAGACGAATTCGGCCACCTTCTTTTTCATGCCGCTCCACCAAAACTGCGCCTTTAGCGCCTTATACATCTTCTGTGTACCCGGATGTACAACCCATCTTGAATGGTGGTAAGCATTAATGAGTTGTTCCCGACAAACTATAGGTACAACCATCCGATCTCTGAAACACAAAACTGAACCCGCTTCCAGTTTCCAGCCATCAATGGTCTCCCCACCATTGAGTCTTGAACTCATTACCAGACATTCCGCATCAGATGTTTGTGCCTCTTTGACCACTTTTACCAGATCAGGAACAAGCGTAGCTGAAAAGAAAACTGCAACATCACCTCGGTTTTCACATTCCACATGCATGTCGGCTAAGACCGACATCAACTGCCATTCATTTGAAGCTTCCTTTGCCAACTGAGCATACGACTTCCTGCTTAATGCATCGGCCACCGAATTGCCCTTACCCGGTGTATACATAAAGTCAAAGTCGAACATTTGAAGATACTCCATCCATCTCCTCTGCCTCAGATTCAAATCTCGCTGTGAGAAAATGTGTTTCAAGCTTTTGTGATCCGTAAACACAGTAAATTTCTCACCAAAGAGGTAGTGTCTCCATGTTTTCAAAGCATGGACGATTGCAGCTAATTCCAAATCATGTGTTGGGAAATTTTTCTCATGCACTCTTAACTGCCTTGAGCCATAAGCAACCACATGGTCTCCTTGCATGAGAACACAACCCAACCCTGTTCCCGAAGCATCACAATACACCACGTATCCTTGCCCTGATTCTGGCAAGATTAAGATAGGTGCCGATGTAAGCCGAACTTTCAACTCTTGAAAAGATCTCTGACATTCCTCAGTCCATTGAAATGCACTGTTCTTCTTTGTCAATGCTGTCATAGGCGAAGCTAGTCGTGAGAAGTCACGGACAAAGCGTCGGTAATAACCAGCTAGACCAAGAAAACTTCGTATTTCAAAGACATTCTTCGGCGGTTGCCAAGAAAGAACAACTTCTATCTTTTCTGGATCCACTGAAACACCTTTCTCAGAAACAACATGGCCCAGAAAACGTACCTCTTGTATCCAAAAATCGCACTTTGATAATTTGGCATACAACTGATGGTCTCTCAAGACTCCCAATACTATCGCCAAGTGTTGCTCATGCTCAACCCTTGTTCTTGAATACACCAATATGTCGTCCACAAACACCACAACAAAAGAATCCAAATATTGCTGAAATATCCGATTCATTAAAGCCATGAAGACCGCTGGTGCATTCGTTAGACCGAAAGGCATGACTACATATTCGTAGTGGCCATATCTGCTTCTGAAAGCTGTCTTTGGAATATCCTCCTTTCGAACTCGCAATTGGTGATATCCTGATCGCAAGTAAATCTTGGAGAACCACTGAGCTCCCCTTAATTGATCGAACAGATCATCAATGCGTGGAAGTGGATATCCATTCTTTATCGTAACTTGGTTAAGCTTACGATAATCAACACACAGCTGAAGAGTTCCATCTGCCTTTTTCACGACACACAAAGGCTTGACATTCTCTTTCACCAAGAGGAGTTTGCAGTTTCAAAACCGAAGCTCCCACTATTCCCCATGGGTACCACCATGCTTCCTCTGCCCGAAGCTCCCAACAGATCCCGCTGAGCCACCGATGCTCGATTCACCATCTCTGTGTGATCACTGATAAATAACACTGCTCTTTTGGAGCGGATCTCTTGCCTTAACCCCGCTTCGAAGATCCTTTCCTTCAACGACGTGCTACCCGCCACCTCGGGTGCAAACCGCACTAAGCTCATAAACATAGCTGCATACTCTGTCACAGACGTATGCTCTTACTTCAGGCTGAAGAAATCAGTTGTGCGCTGAATTCTGAACGTATGTGGGTAGAATTGTTTATTAAACAATTCCTCAAAGCCTTCCCACGTCAGACCCTGGTCCATTCCCACTTGGACTGCCAACTCCCACCACTGAAGAGCAAGATTCTCTAGCTTACACATTGCTAGCTTTACTTTCAGCTCTACCGGTGTCCCCAAGAATTCGTAAATTCTGTTCATTCTGGACAGCCACGTCTCTGCCCTTTCCGGGCCGGAATCACCCCTAAAGACGGGTGGATCCAGCTTTTGGAACTGAGCCGCATAATCAACATGCTTTGGCTGTTCCCCTCTATTCACACTTCCCACAACTTGGAAAGCTTGCACTATGCTCTGGACTAACTGCTGGTTCATCTGGGGCTCGGTGCAACCACATTTTCATCGGCCACTTCCGGTTGGTCTCTACGACACCTACCCAATATCTATAAACAGAACAACCAACCTTGAGTCTCACTTCCGTAGACATCAAGAATTCCCATTTCAAATTGCATTAGACAACACTATTACAACGATGCTTTCCACCTTTCCACATTTTCCGTTTTCTAAACGGACAAGAACTCTGTCAATCTCACTCTCTAGCAACTGTTGGCTTAGCATTTCAAATTCTATCACATCAACTACCACAACATTGTTTTTCCGAAACAACCATTTTCCATGTTCAACCATTTTTGAAAACATTCAACATACTTTTTGAAAATCAACCCATTTTCAAAATACACCAAATACCCTGTTTTCAAAGTCTTTCACTTGAAAACAATTTCTGGATTTTTCAAAAATTGTCACCATGCACAAAATCCTTACTCATTCCTCACAATGAGATATGCAATCCTAGTGGGAAGTCATTCCTCTACCATGCATGTCATGCTCCTCTCATTGGCTAAACCCACGACAATGAGATTTTCAACATTCTAGAAGTGTGTCCAAAACACTTATGTACCCAACACCCTGGTAACTTGAAGTTCAACATAAACGGGTTAGCTACGTCCTTTTATGCTATACATTTCAAGTTCCGACAATCCTACTCCTGTCTAAGATGACTACCCAAGGAATAGACAAGAAAGAATTTCAACTCCAAGACCAAGAACATCGATGACTACTTGTTTGGCAAGGACCGAACAAGCTGATACCATTTGTAATGACCCGCCAATTCTCATTGGCTTGAGAGTGCAACGAGTCATTACTAGGCCTTAACGACATCCCCAAGACGCCAAAGGCTGACAATAAATGCCGAAGGGTCTCAAGCAAAGTGGGGGACGATTTACCCTTTAAGAAATAAACCCATACATTAATCATTCACTATATGATGCATGAACAAATGCAAGACCAATCAACAACTTCATTCATGTTAAACCACATCAGAGTACATAACAGCAGAATACGAAACCAAACATCAAAATTACACAGCGGAAGAACAACACAAGACTCTTAAAAGACACCACGACTCAGTGGTCCACAAGCTCCAAGCTCCATAGCATCTCCCAAATATCACCACAAGCCACTAGTAATGAGATGCTTTACCTTTACCTGTGTCTCGGAATACAACATCTGCAAAAGCACCAAAGTGCCAAAGCAGGGGTGAGTATAAAACTCAGTAGGTTTCCCCCAACGACTTCCCTACTCACGCCACTAGGATAGAAGAGTTAGCCACATTTATATAAAAACAGTTTATATAAAACATTTTCACCAAAGCAGTTTATAACTAAATATAAACTAGTTTTCCAAAACCATCAATGCTCAAAAGCATCAAAGTGCAATTTAAACCAGCTTTTTCAACACGTTATTTTTCACCATTTCACAAACATCCCGTTTTGCAACCCAACCATTTCACAAACCCGTGAAATCAACCATGCATGCTTCGTTATGATAGTTCCATACTCATGAGCGGTTTCTTGTCGATCTACCAAGTCGTCACAAGGTAATTGTTTCCCATGTGCCATTACACCTTTGGCACCGAGCACAGGGTCATATTTCAACCAAGCCTCATACTTAAAGTCCCATGTGCCATTAAACGTTTGGCACCGAGCACAAGGTCCTATTTCAACCAAGCCTCGTATATGCAACATGAACACACACCATACATTCACAACAATCATGCCAAAACCATCCTTTCAATAAAACACCATTTATTGAAAACCATTTCCATCAAAACCAAGTGTGTTCACCCAATTCAAACCAGTTCAATAAAACACCCTTTTTTATTGAAAACCAAATCCATCAAAGTCATTTCAATCTCAAACCATTTCAATAAAACCCCTTTTTTATTGAAATCCCATTTCTCATCAAACCATTTACAATTTCATCAATTTCATAATTTAAAATCAACATTTTAAATTCAAATAGCCAAATCACTTTGCACAATAATTCACCAAGATTTCACAATTTCATCAAAACCATAAATCATTACTAAAGAAGATTTATTCCATGCTTTTCACAATCAATACCATTCAAATAACCAATTTGAAACTAAGCCAACCAATTCTAATGAGAGGAGTCGAGAGTGAAGCCACCTACCTCAACAAAAAGGCGAAACCAAGCAACGGACGAAGAACACTCAAGAACACCGGGTCAAATCTCCAAAAACCCACCTTATATCTCTTCTCCTAACACAACCAAGACCAAATCTCATCATATTTGGCATCCACACACTTAGATCTACCCATAACGGGCGTAGATCTAAGAAACCGAGAGAAAGGGAGAAGTAGATCTAAGAAACCATTCAAGAACGAAGGAGAACGATCACATACCTCAAGAATCCGGTTTCGATTCGCCAAGAGAAGCCTTCAGATCGCCTCCGAAACGATGGGAGAACCCTCTTTGACCTTAGGAGAACCAAAATCCCGAGTTAGGGCCGCTTAGGAGCTTTAATGAGGCAATTAGAGGCAAAATGAGTTAGATCCACAATTTAAGGATCTAATTTTAAGTGACCGCACGGTTAGTCCGCACGGTTTGACAAACCGTGCGCTAACCGTGCGTTAGCTACTGCCTCGGCCACCCTTCTCGCACGACCTCATCGCACGGTTTCCCTTAACCGTGCGCCGACCGTGCGGAAGCCACTGCCTCCTCAATCAGCCACGCACGGTTTGGCCGCACGGTTTGACAAACCGTGCGCCGCCCGTGCGCCTTCCCCTTTGGTTCAAACTTCAGTCCAGGATCTCCCGACTCTCCCATACGTCACCCTTAACTTTTAAAACCAAGAAAAACATCAAGTAAGGGTTACATACCAGAAACCGGAGGTACTACAGTAGTGCTGCTAGAGGGTCCACTGCCAGCTATGCTGGAGGTAGTACTGCTGTGCTGGAGGGTCCACTGCCAGCTGTGCGGGTTGGAGGTAGTGCTGCTGTGCTGGAGGGTCCACTGCCAGCAGTGTGGGCGGGTCCACCGTGGCTGCAACCTTCTCCCCATGCCTATCACATAACCACTCTAACACGAAAGTGCTAGATGCTCTTTCCTATTAATCTCAAAGGTTGATTCATGCAAACATATTTATTCAAATTTTCAATTAAAAAGGTGGTTTTCACACTTATTTGTGACCTTCAAAACATAACGAACTAGTAAGGCCATAACAATTGCAATGTTGAAAGTGGGTGCCCTAGACCCCAACTTGTATTGTACTTTGATTACCGCTACATGTATGCAGTTTGTTATATATACATGTGTTTATCTTGCCATAATAATGTAGATACTTTTGCATCCACTTTGTTTATGACAATGTCTTTAGATTACATGTCGTATCAAAGGGTTATAGCAGATCCCAGGCTATAATGAGAACCTCGAGATACCATGACAGTAATCTTAAAATATGTCCTATGGTCCAGTTACATTATTCTGAAAGGACACAGATAATGTGTGACCATCAGGTGCTGGGGGCTCATAAGCATTGAGACTTCTTCTTATGAAGTTCGCATTTGATGATCTCTAGTAGTTGAGATCATGAGGACAGACCCGCATAATAGGAACACCACATGTTTCAGGTGTCATTGGTCGTTCCTATCTATGGACATGTGTAATGGTCTTCAGACTTGAGATCATTATCAATGGATGTCATTTAATTACGTACTTTGATGCAAGGCGAAAACCATGGCGATAAAGTCGTGGTGAGGTAGTTTGTGTTGGGTACGTCATTGGTGACATGACATTGATTGAATGATCAAGATATGATTTGTCGTTTCCGAGTTCAGGAATAGATATCTCAGGCCTGGTTGATTAGGATGGTTGCACCTTCATTAAATCCATGACCATGGTAGTGGAATGTAAGACCGTCCGGACAAATCAACAAATAAAATAAAGCGAGATAAATGATGATGACACTTGTGTGCATTCTGCTTTATTGAGATATCGATGACGAAGAGATTATATTACACAGACCATGTTCGTAGGAAGGTAGTCATTGCTTTGACTTTACCTTATCTTTATAGGGGCGTCGATAGGTTGCTAGACCCCGCTCTTGGTCGGTGGATATTATTCGTTGCTATGGAGATAAGGGCCTAGAGAGTCACACACAATAGCACTTTGAGAATCTACCCTATTCTAGGAATAGAAATATAGAACTTGGTGGGCCCCGCCAATGGGTCCGAGTATTATCTAAGTTCTATGGATCACCAAGTAATAAATAAATTCTTTAATTATTCAAGCTTGGAATAATACGTTGAATTTATTTATAACATGTATTTACAAGTGATTAAGTAAATACAAAGATAAAATATTATTCGAACGGATTTAAGTATGCAGGGTTCGTTTAATATTTTCAGGAGAAGTGAGTCGAGTTATAGATTCAAGTTTATCACGCAATATATATATATATATTTAATATTTAATATATATTGTAGTTAGTGATAAAATTATAAATATTATTTATGGCATAATTTAATTTGACATAAATAAATATTTATAAAACTTATACAGAGAATATCTAATACACGGGGGCTGGGAACCCATACCGGGTATTTTAGATATTCCCTATATATAAATAAAAGAGAGACTCTCCCCTTGTAACTATTCATGTATCAAATTTGAGAGTCTCTCTCTCCTCCTGGATTCTCGAAGTGATCGTTGGTGTACCGCGCTAGCACCCGGATTCCAACGAACGACGCACGTGCAGATTCGAAAGGTGTGTGTGGACGATCTAGAGGACTTCGACGTCAGAGTCTTCAAGCAACGATCGCCGACCTCCTGCGACGCACTTGCGCACGTCAAATCCGAACATGGTACTTGTTCGTTTTATATTTTGTGCTCTTTCAAATCCACGTGTGGTCCTCAGACCGTATCGAGATAGCTCACCGGAGTCGACGTCGTAACGTTACTCCGGTGATACGATTTTTTTTAATTTTTCGGCCCATCGGCTTCCGCTACCCGTCCCGGTACCTAACATGCAACACCCTTGGAAAAATGAGACTCAATGAACTAAATGTGATTACCCATGTCAACAAGGTGCACATTTTTTTTAGGAGCATACCTGATTAGAACTCCACAATTAAGCGAGTTTGGCTTGGAATAGTGTCAAGATAAGTGACCTTCTGAGAAGTTTTCCAAGGTGTGTGTGAGTGAGGAGAAAATACACTGAAAAAACATGTGTTGGTCATTAGTCTGGTAAGTGATCCTTATGGGTAACAATTTGTGGTATGCTGAGAAGCCAACCAAGGTATTACAAGAGATCCATGAGGTCAGTTGATTAGGTTCATGGCCCAGGGAGGTCGGGTCATGACAAATGGTATTAGAGTTAATACCCAGTCGGAAGCGCAGAGACACTGCCTGAGTTTGAGGTGTGGGGTCCACAATGAGGACGTTGTGCTTTGAAGGAGTGGAGTGTGTAACATCCTTGAAAAAGTGAGACTCAATAGACTAAATGTTACTGCCTATGTCTAGAAGATGCACCTTTCTTTTTGAGAGCCTATCCGATTAGAACTCCACGGTTAAACGAGTTTGGTCTGGATTAGTGTCAGGATGAGTGACCTCTTAGGAAGTTTCCCAGGATGTGTGTGAGTGAGGACAAAACAAATTGAAAGAACATGTGTTGGCCTTTGGAGACAGTCATTAATTTGATAAGTGACCTCAGCGGGTAATAACCTGTGGTGTATAGGGAAGACAACCAAGGTATTACAGGAGACCCATGAGGTCAGTTGGCCAAGTTCATGGTCCGGGGAGGTTGGGCTGTGACAACAATTCTGAAGGAATCTACTTCGAAACGAGTGAAAATTTCTCTTTATAATCTTTCTCCGAGACTAGTATATTCCCATGGGTGTATTGACTCTTCATCAAACGTGTTGCCTTGTATTTTTTTTATTCTATGGATGGTTATTTTTCTTTCTTAACTTTTACGTCTTTTGCAATCTCAATGACAAAGAAACAACTAACCTGCATTGTCTTTTATGGCCCCTCAAACCCCCTGGTCCTCTTGCTAGGGGTGCCTTAAGAATGGTGGTCATTGGAATCCGTTGACTTAATCAAGCATTATAATCAAGATTATAATCAAGCATATTCTCTGAAAGAACATGTTTTAGCGTGTGGAGACAATCATTAGTCTGATAAGTGACCCCGGTGGCCTGTGGTGTGCCGGGAAGACAACCAAGGTATTATAGTAATTATGAAGGAATCTACTTCAAAAAATATCTCTTTATAATCTCTCTCTGAGACTATTATATTCCCATGTTTGTATTGACTCTTCATCAAACATGTTGCCTTGTATTTTTTTATTCTACGGATGGTTATTTTTCTATTTTAACTTTTACGTCTTTCGCAATCTCGATGACAAAGAAACAACTAACCTGCACCGTCTTTCATGGCCCCTCAAACCTTCTGGTCCCCTTGCTCGGGGTGCCTTTAGAATGGCGGTGATCGCTTCGGCAATCGATCATTGGAAACCGTTGACTTAATCAAGCATTATAATCAAGATTGTAATTGTTAAGAGTTAAATGTTTTTTAATATTTGTATCCCACGTTGGTGTGGGTAGCCCATTACACTCCTTTTCTCATCTATAAATTGAGCACCCTACCTCATTGTAAGATACGAGTTTCCATTCTAACATGGTATGAGAGGGCTAGGTTAATTTTTCCAACCCTCCCTCCCAGCGCCTTTTGCTCACCGAAACCCCTTACGCGCTGCTCCTCCCTGCCGGACGAGGCCCATCCTGAGCACCTTCTGCACGTCGCCCTCCCCTCGCGACCCCCCTCCTGGGCAGAGTCCCCTCGCGCGACGCCCCTCCTGGGCAGAGCCCCCTCGCGGCGCCCCTCCTGGGCAGAGCCCCCTCGCGGCGCCCCTCCTGGGCAGAGCCCCCTCGCAGCGCCCTCCCTCCTGGGCAGCAGCCCCCTCGCGGCGCCCTCCCTCCTGGGCATCAACCCCCTCGTGGCGCCCCTCCCTATGCAGCAGGCCCCCTCGCGGCGCCCCTCCCTGGGCGACAACCCTCTCGCGGCGCCCCTTTCCCGGGTAGCGACCCCCTCACGGCGCCCCTCCCTGGGCAACAACCCCATGCAAATGACACCTACTGCAAATGCACTCCCCATGCAACGCCTCATACTGCAGAGCGACTCCCCTCCACCATTCGTGGTCCTTTGTTGGTGACCTAATTGGTACTTAGATATTCTGGATGTGCATTTTCAGCACCTATTATTTGACCTTCCTCTGCCATGATTGATCACTGTCGGTAACGGCTCAGACCTCTTTATACCTTTTGTGCATCTTCAGCACCTTGTCAACATGCATTTTCAGCACCCAATCTATGATATCATCAAACGCCACTGTTGCTCATGGTGATACTCCAACAACATGTCTATCCCAACGATCCACCTCATGGGTTCTTGACTCTGTTGCCTCCGAGCACATCACTGGGGATGCAAGTATTCTTCGGTCCTACAAATCGACCTCGACTAGAGGTAATATTACTGTGGTCGATAGTCAGACAGTGCAGATTGCTGGTTATGAGAATTGCTTAATTACGTCTGCCTTGACACTATTCGCTGTTGCATTTGTTCCCAGTTGTCCCTTTAATTTACTATCCATTAGTAAATTTATAGCTGATTTACAGTGTCAGGCCATCTTCTCACCTGTTTCGGTTATATTGCAGGAGCATTCGACGACTCAGGTGCTTGGTAGTGGACGACTTCAGGGTGGGGCGTATGTGCTTGACTCAACCCCCATTCTCGCCTGTCCGACCACTTCTGCTCATGCCCTCCAACTTCATTATCGCTTTGGTCATCCACCTGCTTCCATTCTTCAGAAACTTTTTCCAAGGTTGGGTCCTCTTCCTTCATTTAACTGTGAGTCCTATCATTACGTAAAGCATCATCGGGTCACCTATATTCCCCGCGCAACCCCCTCGTGCATCCACTCCTTTTCATTTGGTCCATTCTGATATTTGGGGACCCAGTCCTAGTCCTTTTAAACTGGGTTATCGATATTTTGTTACTTTCATCGATGATTTTTTTACGAATGACTTGGGTCTTTTTTTTGAAGAATCGTTCATAAATCTTTCCCGTGCTTCACTCCTATTATCAAGAAATCACAACCCAGTTTTCTGGTAAACTTCATTGCTTACGTTTTGACAATGGTCGTGAATATTTATCTGGATCTTTCCGGTCTTTTCTTGATGATCATGGCATAATCCATCAAACTTCTTGTCTCGATACAACTCAACAAAATGGTGTTGCAGAACGAAATAATCGTCATTTGTTAGAAGTTGTTTGTATACTTTTATTTCAGAAGAAAGTTCCAACCGTTTTTTGGGGAGATGCCATTCTCACAGCCAGCTATCTTATCAACAGACTTCTATCGTTTGTTCTTCAGGGGGAGACACCATTCCATTCTTTATTTCCAACATTACCACCTCATTCTATGCCCCTCCGCATTTTTGGCCGTGTGTGCTGTGTTCGGGATATTCGCCCCACCATCACCAAGTTTGATGCACGCGCTCTCAAATTCCTCTTTCTCGGCTATTCCCGCACCCAAAGCGGATATCGATGCTTTTCTCCAGATTTGCGTCGTTATGTTGTCTCCATCGATGTTTCCTTTGTTGAGTTCTCAGTTATTTTTGTTCCCGAGTTCCCGCCACCATCTTCTATTCT
The DNA here is from genome assembly GCA_963277665.1 of Viscum album. Taxonomy (NCBI): domain Eukaryota; kingdom Viridiplantae; phylum Streptophyta; class Magnoliopsida; order Santalales; family Viscaceae; genus Viscum; species Viscum album. The sequence goes on along the minus strand of OY728129.1, from coordinate 1,808,992,083 downwards.
TGATTCCGAAGTTATTTTACCACATTCTCTCGATACACCACCCCCCCTCTTCCTAGTGATGTTGTTGGATCCCGATTTGGCTAGGTATATACTCGCCGATCAGACACACCTGCCACCCCGACACCTGAGGTTGCTACCACACCTGACGTCTCACCTGCTCTTGATTCTCCATCACCGGAGTTGCCTATTGTGTTTAGCAAAGGCTCACGCTCCTGTCTTACTGCGGCTAACTCACGAGTTGTAGCGACACTTGCTGCTCACTCCACGTCGCGCATTGTTGCTGAGGCTATATCTCATCCCGACTGGTTACAGGCTATGCAAGATGAACTTCAGGCTCTAGATGCCAACCATACTTGGGATCTTGTCCCTCTTTCTTCGAATAAGTTGGTGGTTGGTTGCAAATGGATCTATACAGTACGCGTCAACGCTGATGACTCTTTTAATCGTCTCAAGGCTCGCCTTGTTGTCAAAGGTTATGCACAGACATATGGAGTTGATTATTTTGACACTTTTCTCTCCAGTGGCTAAAATGGTCTCCGTTCGCCTACTTATCTCTCTTGGTGCCTCCTCTCATCGACCTCTTCATCAGTTGGATATTAAAAATGCTTTTGTTCATGGTTTTCTTAATGAAGAAGTTTATATGGAGCAACCACCCAGGTTTGTTGCTCAGGGGGAGTCCTCCAAGGTTTGTCGCCTTCGTCGATCGTTGTATGGATGCAAGCAGTCGCCACATGCTTGGTTCGGTCGTTTTTGCACTGTTATGCTTAGCTTTGGTATGTCCCAAAGCATAAAGGATTCCTTTATTTTCTATAATCACTCTGAAGCATCTTTTCAGTGGTCTATGTGGATGACATTGTTATTACTGGCAGTGATGCTGCCGACATTGACCGACTCAAATCTTTTTTTCATCAAAATTTTCAAATAAAAGATTTGGGTCCACTACGATATTTTTTGGGAATTAAGGTCTCCAGATGCAATAAAGGAATCTTTCTATCTCAGAGAAAGTATGTTTTTGATCTACTGCAGGAGACTGGCATGACTCGAGGTGACTCGGTTGACTCACCCCTCGAACCTGGAGAAAGGTAAATTCATACTGACAGTGAGATATTCCCATCACCTGACAGATACAAACGACTTGTTGGAAAGCTCAACTACCCGACGATGACTTGACCCGATATTGCTTGTGCAGTTAGCAAAGTGAGTCAGTTTATGGAATCTCCAACAAAAACGCAGTGGGAGGCTGTTCTTCGCATTGTTAGATATGTGAAAAAGGAATCAGGTTTAGATCTTCTATATTCTGATCATGGGCATACGAATATTGAGGCATTTTGTGATGCAGATTATGCCGAATGTCTCTCTTCTAGGAGATCTACGTCTGGTTTTGCGGTATTTATTGGAGGAAATTTGATCTTATGACGAAGCAAGAAGCAAACAGTTATCTCCCGATCTAGTGCAGAGTCGGAATATCGTGCAATGACATATGTGACTGCAACGATTATTTGGGCACAACAAATTCTACCGGAGATCGGGTATTCTGTCAAGAAATCGACACATATTTGGTGTGACAATCAAGCTGCTATTAAGATTGCCATAAATCCAGTCTTTCATGAGCGGACCAAACATATTGAAGTTGATTGCTATTTCGTTTGAGAAAACTTTGAGAAGAAGATCATCTTCGACCCTGTTCACACCTCTGATCAACTTGCAAATTTCTCACAAAAGGGACGCCTGAACCACGTGTTCAATTTTTATGTAAAATGTTGGTCATGATAAATATACATGTCCCAACTTGAGGTGGAGTGTTGAGAGTTAAAATGTTTTTTAATATTTGTATCCCACATCGGCGTGAGTAACCCATTGTACTCCTTTTCTCATCTATAAATTGAGCACCCTACCTCATTGTAAGGTACAAGTTTCCATTCTAGCAGTAATCAAGCATATTCTCATTCAAGAGGATGTATAACAGCTTAATTAGTCTTATTATCACAATTTCTCATTAATTACATTAATGAATTCCTCTGATTGTACAAATTTGTAGGAACCTGTAACCAAATCTGAGCACCCGACCTCATTGTAAGGTACAAGTTTCCATTCTAGCAGTAATCAAGCATATTCTCATTCAAGAGGATGTATAACAGCTTAATTAGTCTTATTATCACAATTTCTCATTAATTACATTAATGAATTCCTCTGATTGTACAAATTTGTAGGAACCTGTAACCAAATTGAAATGTCATAGAAGCTGGTGATGACTTTCATCTTTGAATTAGTAAAAATGCATACCTTAAAATTAGTTGATGTTTGAAAAGAAATTGGCAAATGATTGCAGGCTGCCTCGTGCTTGGGCATGCGGGTGGTGCGCATTTGAGTGCCCCTCAGTGATGCCAGTTAGGATGCTGCTTTTTGATATTATTTTTCTTTACATTGTCTGTTTTGTCACATGGACTTGCATCAGTTTAGACATAGTGTTTGTTGTTTCTGTTGTAAATTTTCCCTTTGAAAGTAATGATTTCAAAATATGACTTCCTTTAGCTTATACAGTAAACATGCATGCAGCTTTAAAGTTTTTTCTGAGGTGGAAACTAGAAACACGGTGCTGCCACCATCTTGTTGCCAGGCCAAGGTTTACTATCTTTTTCTCCTGCTGCTAATTCCCACCTTTTATTCCATTTCTGTTGCTTGCATCTTTTTGAAAGATAAAAAATATAGCCATTGTGTTATATATGCTTCAAGACCCCATTTGTGCTTTTGCTATTGCCTTTCTTTGGATAGTTCTCAGTTTTCCTGCTTTTGAATGTTTCAATTTTACTTTTCTGGCGGTGTAATGAATGGTTCTCTCTCATAACAGACGCGTATATTTTGTCAAGGAACTAATTTTAAGCTCATAGAGGAATCAACTATCTGCCATGATTACCAAGAAATAAAAATTCAAGAAAGTACTCAGGTGTTGGATGTTGGGGCTATTCCTCGATCAATTCTCATAGTTCTAAAGAATGATCTTGTTGATATTGTGAAGGCTGGAGGTATATCTTTTTGCAATCCATGCTTCTGAATATGTTTGTGTAACTCTGCATCGGCAATACATGTGCCTTGCCATTGTTAATAAAATCATTGGTCTACCTTTTATGTTTCCAATTGCTCACATAAGGTTGTTGCTCATAAAATATTTTCACATGCACTCGCATGCTTGTATCCTATAATTTTTGTGCTCGCACGCATGCATGTGTTCATGTGTCATATATTTTTTTCTTGAAAACTATTTTATCTTTGTGCTGCACTCGTGTGACACTGGCTTCTAAGTCTTCAAGTTAATGGTTAGCGGTGGTGGCCTTTTTGGATCCTCAACAATGGCTGTTCATGCTCAAAGTGGTGCTTTAGTATGATGGTTTGTGAGGGGTCCTATTGTTTGTATCTAGATTTAGTGTTAGTCCTATTCTATGATTTATTATTAAATCTCCCTGCTCGATCTTGAGCTCAGCACTCCTCAAGGCTAGGATCTCTGGTTGCTCAGCACTCCTCATGGCTAGGATCTCTGGTTGCTCAGCACTCCTCATGGCTAGGATCTCTGGTTGCTGCTTTTCTGGCCCGCATATCATTATTTCTAGGCATAACTAATCATTGTTAGGATTTTGTGCTTGTGTTTTGATCTTCTTCTAATGGATTCCGTTTTTCAACCCCTCCTGAGGCTTTGAAAATATTTGCTTCAGATGATGTAATCGTTACTGGGATATTAACTGCTAAATGGGGTCCAGATATTAAGGATGTCCGCTGTGACCTTGAACCCGTATTGGTAGCTAATCATGTGAGGTAAAGGGATTGATTTTGTTGATTCATTTTATGTTTTGCAAGTGAATCTTTGTAGCATGGACATGATCAATGAATCATTTATAGTCGAATGTGCCTTTTATACATTATCGTTTAGTGCTACTTGTTACTTTTTTAAGAAATTGTAAGGCTTGCAACTGTCGTTCTCCTTAAATTTTATTAATAAAATCTAGCTTCATCATCTGGCTTGGGTTAATGTTTAGTAACAAAGGACATTATGGCATGTACATATTTACTATTAAGTCTATATACCTGCTTAAAAAAATTTGAGATGTTTTTTTTTTAATTTGTGGAGTTCAATTAACATCACACCTCTTATATGATCTCCAGTTCCGTGTGGATTTAAGCTTTGGAGAACTGGTCTTTTTAATTATTGCTCTGGGGTAATCATGGTGGTGTTGTGGATGTAAACAGAATTCTCAAGGATTTGGTATCTTACGAACTCCATTAGTCATTTGATCCATGACATGAATCAAATTATTTAGTGACGTTTGATTCATGTAGCTGACCTTATTTATAATCGGGCTTAAAGCTTGTTTGTTGTTGTTGCTGCTGCTGTATTTCTTCACACACACTAGCATGGGGTCTCCTTTAGACAATGGGGATTTCCCCCCTTCTCACTAATTGAGCCATGTCATTTATACTTGAACTGCTTGCAGTGGCTGAAATATAAGATCTTTCTTATATGTCCACATTTTTAAAAAATTATATGAGAAAATTTATGTATTCTGGTATCATACCATGCCGTGAAATTATGTTTTGTTAAATTGGGGACCTCTAACATAGACTAGGGGTAAAGTAATTTGATCTGCGAATTTTAAAATTGCCACTAATTTCATTTTTGTCCATTAAAATTTGACATTCTTAACTGAGTGTAAACAAATAACATTTAGAGTACATGTTACTAGATTTTTTCCAATGCTCTTTACAAACAAAACATTCCCTAGGTCTCATATTCATGCTAAACACAATTAGAAATGAAGATATGGAAGCAGTCCAGAATTGTGTAAAGACACAATTAAAATAAAAAAACAAATCAGAGCAGTTGCCTAATCGAGACCAGTTGTCCAGCTGGAGGGAATACTCTACACGTACGCACGAACGACGTTATCATTTTCCAACGAATTGAAACACGTAGTTGTCAAATAGCGTCAGAGTGGGAGCAATCGTGGTGGTGTGGTGCGGAGCGGTGCACCGCCACCCCTGGATGCTGAGTTGCGTCGCAGTACGCGGTACCACCGGTCGCGCCGCAATCGCAGCGTCGCGGACCGCACGCAATCTTGCTGGTCGCGAATGCGACACGTATTTGCTCGCAAAAAAAATGTATTTTTGCTCTGGCCTACGCTGCCGCCGCTGCACTGTCCCCTCGACGCCGCCGCCGACCCCGCCGCACCGACCCCTTGACGTTGCCGACCACCCCCCCGCCCCCTGCGCACCGACCTCTCGACGGTGACACCCCCCAAGTCTTTTTTTTCTATTTTATTTTATGGGTTTTGTTATTTGGTTGTTTTCTCGTTTGCGCCGCGCGTCACGCCGCTTTTTTTATTTTATGTGTTGGTTAAAATTTTACATTCAACAACCCTTTTTATTTTTTTTCTTTTGTTATTATATATGCATTATTTTAATTATGTTTTATCTTTTATTTATCATATTTTAATTTTTCAGCTTATATATGTAGAGAAATATATAATTTAAATAATATCACTTGGCCCGCGATTGGATAAAAAAGCGCCCGTGACGCGATCTGCATCCCCGATCCCGCTATAGGACCCCGTCGCGTCGTGCCATGATCCGAGATTGACTACTATGTTGAAAGGTAATAAGGTAATAAGATTCAAAACTAAGACGAGGATGAGTCTAAATCCTCTTATCTAATAAAATTTGAACAAGTTTGGATCATATTTTTACCTTTATTTTTTTTGTTTTAACCATTCGTTTACCCTTTAGACAATTACCGTAATATTAATGTTTTTTACCCTTATTAATGTTACTATAAAATGACAAACGATTAATAAATGGACCATGGTTGATGTTTATAACCATATCCCATTCATTTGGCTGAATCTAAGATTTTTTTTTAATTTTAAATCATTTAATAAAATATTATTTTCATAAAATATCAATAATATCAATTTTAGAACTATTCATTTACTTTGAATTTTCTAACATCAAGACAACAAATAAAATTCGAACCAAATCTTTTAATACATCCCTAACATGTTATGTTTATCTAGAAAATTCGTGGGTTACATTAATTTTCAAATTATACAATCAATATTTTTAATATCATTGATTTTATTTTTCCATTAATTAAATAATTACCGTGTCATCATTGTGTAAGCAATTAAAGTAATTATTTATTCACTAAAAATTAAAAATAAATTACCATGATGAAGATAAATTATTTAGCTTTCAAAAGCCTATTTATAACCGAACATATTCTTTGGTTACCTCTATGTTAAAAATATTATAGTTATTGTTAGAGGATGCGAGTCCCACGTCGAAGTTGAGGTATAATGTTATCTTTACCATTCACTATAAATAAACATCAAGACCTCCCTTAGAGGGGTATCTTGGGTATTGGGTTACTTGCTCCTCCATTATAACATTGTATTAAAGCAGATTCTCTAACCCTAGCACTCCCTCCCCAATCGCTCCGCCGCACCTCCCTGTGCATCTCCCTCCCAGTGCGACGGCTCCTCCGCCCCCACGACGCCCCTCTGCGACATCCCTTGATAGGCCCCTCCCGACACCGCTCTGTCCTCACGACGCCCTTGTGCGACGACTCCTTAGTCCTCACGGCGCCCCTCCGCGACAGCCCCCGACGACATCCCTGCACGATGAACCCTTCCCCGACTGCCCCTTGCGCATCCGCACCTCCAGTGCGACGAGCCCTCCCTGCACGTCACCCCTCCTGCGCGACGGACTTCCCCGACTGCCCCGTACGCGTCACCCATCCCTGCACGTCCGCCCCCACGCCCCTACAACGCCCCCTCCGTGTGCCACCCCTCCAGCCGGTGGCCCCCCTTCTTGTGCTTCAACCCCTTCGCACCTCCTGTGCGACACCCCCGTTGCGCCTCGCCCCTCCCTGTGGGACGACCTCTAGTGCGATAGCTCTCCATCACGATTGCCCCTTCCGCGTCATCTCTTTCGGTGCACATATGCGATGCCCCAAAATGCACAGTCGTGCCCCACCGCACATTTTCAGCACGATCTATGACATCATCAAACGCCACTGTTGCCCATGACGATACTCTAACAACATGTTTATCCCAACGGTTCACCTCATGAGTTCTTGACTCTGGTGCCTCAGAGCACATCACTGGGGATGCTGGTATTCTTTGGTCCTATAGATCGACCCGATTGGAGGTAATATTACTGTGGTCGATGGTCAGACAGTGCAGATTGCTGGTTATGAAAGTTGTTCAATTACGCCTGAGTTGACACTATCTACTGTTGCCTTTGTTCCCAATTATCCCTTTAATTTACTATTAATTAGCAAACTTACAGCTGACTTACAGTGTCCGACCATCTTCTCACCTGCTTTGGTTTTATTTATGAAGATTCCATGACTCGAGTGCTTGGTAGTGGATGTCTTTAGGGTGGTGTGTATGTGCCTGACTCGACCCCAGCTCTCGCCCGTCCTGCCACCTCTAATCATGCCCTCCAGCTTCATTATCGTCATAGTCATCCACCTGCACCCATTCTTCAAGAACTTTTCTGGAGTTGAGCCTTCTTATTCCTTTTGAATGCGAGTCCTGTCACTATGCAAAACATCACCATGTCACCTATGTTCCCCGAGCAATCCCCCCGTGTATTCACTCTTTCATTTGATTCATTCTGATATCTGGGGGCCCAGTCCTTGTCCATCTAAATCGGGTTATCGATATTTTGTTACTTTCATCGACGATTTTTCACGGATAACTTGGGTTTATTTGTTGAAAAATCGATCTGAAATCTTTTCTGTGTTTTGCTCCTATTATCAAGAAATCACCATCCAGTTTTTCGTTAAACTTCATTGCTTTCGTTCTGACAATTGTCGTGAATATTTATCTGGACCATTCCAGTCTTTTCTCGATGACCATGACATTATCCATCAGACTTCTTATCCTGACACACCTTAACAAAATGGTGTTGTTGAACGAAAGAACCGCCATCTGTTAGAAGTTGCTCGAACACTTTTATTTCAGAAGAAAGTTCCAACTGTTTTTTGGGTTGATGCCATTCTCATAGCCACCTATCTTATCAACATACTTCCCTCATATGTTCTTCAGGGAGATACGCCACTTCATTCATTATTTCCAACAACACCCCCTCATTCTCTACCCCTACGCATTTTTGGCTGTGTGTTATGTTCGAGATATTCACCCCTCGATTACCAAGTTTGATGCATGTGCTCTAAAATGCATCTTTCTTGGCTATTGCCGCTCCCAACGTGGATATCAATGATTCTCTCCAGATTTGTGTCGTTATACTGATTCCTTTGTCGAATCATCAGTTATTTCTGTTCTCGAGTTCCCACCACTATCTACTTCTCCTGATTCCGAAGTATTTTACCATATTTTCTTGATACACCACTACCCATATTTCTTCCTAGCGATGTTGTTGGATCACAATTTGGTTTGGTATATACTCGCTGACCTAGCACACCTGTCACCCTGCCACCTGATGTCGCTACCACACTCGATGACTCACTTGCTCCTAATGCTCCATCACCATAGTTGCCTATTGCGCTTCGCAAAGGCTCACACTCCTGTCAGTCTTATCAGGGATTTTCTGCTGCCACCTCATAAGTTATTGAGACACTGACTGCTTATTCGACACTGCGTACTGTTGCTGAGGTCATATCTCATATCGGTTGATTACAGGCTATGCAAGATGAACTTCAGGCTCTGGATGCCAACCATACTTTGGATCTTGTCCCCCTTTTTTCGGGTAAGCAGGTGGTCGGTTGCAAATGGATGTATACAGTATGCGTCAATGCCGATGACTCTCTTAATCATCTCAATGCTCGCCTTGTTGCCAAAGGTTACGCACAGACATATGAAGTTGATTATTTTGACACATTCTCTCCAGTGACAAAGATGGTCTCGGTTTGCCTACTTATCTCTCTTGCTGCCTCATCTCACTGGCCACTCCATAAGTTGGATGTTAAGAATGCTTTTATTCATGGATTTTTTAATGAAGAAGTATATATGGAGCAACCACCCGAGTTTGTTGCTCAGGGGGAGTCCTCTAAGGTTTTTCGTCTTCGTCGATCGCCGTATGGACTCAAGCAGTTGCCACGTATTTGGTTCGACGGTTTTTGGACTGTTATGCTTAGCTTTGGCACGTGCCAAAGCATAAAAGATTCTTCTATCTTCTATCATCAATCTGCAACATGAAGCATTCTTTTGGTGGTCTATGTGGATGACATTGTTATTATTGGCAGTGATGCTGCTGACATTAGTCGACTCAAGTCTTTTCATCACCCGACATATATAGATGACTTATTGGGAAACTTGACGATAACTCGACCCGATATTGCTTGTGCGATTAGCAAAGTGAGTTAGTTTATGGAATTTCCAACAAAAACACAGTGAGATGCTGTTCTTCACATTGTTAGATATGTGAAAAAGGAATCAGGTTTAAGTTTTCTATATTTTGATCATGGGCATACAAATATTGAGGCTTTTTGTGATGCAAATTATGCTTGATGTCTCTCTTTTAGGAGATCTACGTCCGACTTTGCAGTATTTGTTGGAGAAAATTTGATCTCATAGCGAAGTAAAAAGCAGGCGGTTATCTCTCGATCAAGTACAAAGTTGGAGTATGGTGCCATGCCATATGTGACTGTAAGGATTATTTTGGGCACAACAAATTCTTCAAGAGATTGGGTATATGACCAAAAAACCGGCACATATCTGGTGTGACAATCAAGCCGCCATCAAGATTGACACAAATCTAGTTTTCATGAGCGGACAAAGCATAATAAAGTTGACTGTCATTTTGTTTGACAAAACTTTAAGAAAATCACCTTCGACCATGTTCACACCTCTGATCAACTTGCAGATGTTCTCACAAAAGGGGGTCTGGACCACATGTCCAATTTTTGTGTAACAAGTTGGGCATGATAAATATATATGTCCTAGCTTGAGGGGGAGTATTAGGAGTGTGAAAATGTTTCTTTTTTGTTTTCTTTCTTGTGTATTCAAGCTAGGTATACTTAGTTTGAGGGGGAGTATTAGAGGATGTGAGTCCCACATCGAAGTAGAGGTATCATGTTATCTTTACCATTCATTATAAATAAACACCAAGACCTCTCTTAGAGAGGTATCTTGGGTATTGGGTTACTTGCTCCTCCATTATAACAGTTATTAAAAACAAGAGTGACATTTTTGATTTTTCTTTACATAAAATGTTAAAGGTCATAATTTCATCCAAATGACAATAAAAGGTCATATAACCGAATCTTGGATGAGTATGGACGAAATAGACCCGTCCAATAAAATTAAAGCAAGTTTTATGATCATTTGTTAGTCCTTATCATTTTTTTATCCATTATTTCTCATTTTACCCTTGACGTGATAATAATTATTTACTATAGTTACTATTCATAATGACAAAAAATAAAAGAAATCTATTTACTAAATTTGAACCTTTTGATTCCAAATATGGAATCTATTTTTTAATATTTAATTTTAATAAGCGGTATAAATTAATTTAAAATTAAAACGCAAAATGCAACGAAAAACAGTTTTTCAGAAAAATGACTTCTTAAGTATAAGAATGTTTTTTATACTAAATTAATTCATAAAAACGATTCCAATGAACTTAATTGGATTATGACATAGGAGAACTAATTTTACTTTGAAACCATTTTAAAACAAAATGGTACTTTGAAAATACTTGAAATAAAATACAGTTTTAAATAAAAAACATTATTTTTCCCTTTTTATTGGAAAATCAATATGTTCAGAAAAATCTCAAAAATTCACCCTAAGCTAATTTTGATATGCTGATTTCAAAAGTGCATTTCATTTCATCAAATACATTTTTTTAAGTTGCAAAAATTAATTATATTATTTGCTCATTGAAATCAATAAAAATCATTTTGAAGAAAACATATTTTTTTTGAAGCATAAAACGACATTACTAAAAATTGAGTGTTTATTCCTAAGCATTAATCAATAAATTTGTATTGAGTATGACCTTCATATATATTTCACAATGCGGTTAACAGTCATATTTAAATAATAATATTTCACGGCTTGTTTAAACTCGGTTTTGCGTGTGGTATACGCTATTGTATATAGTGTTCTTTTAAAATCTCGGGGTTGCGTGCACCGCAAGTTATCAAAGAAATTAAATTTATATATATTCTAAAATCTTGGGTTATATTAGAGCAACCCACAAGGGACTTTCTAGGTGGGACGAGGGGCCATCATACAAGAGGAGGAACCCCCAACTTCATCTCTCTACATAGGGTCTGCGATGAAGGGAGACACATATGGAAGATCGCTTGGCATGCCCATATTGCAGGGGCACAGTGTAAAGATCCACAACAACACTATTTTAAATTTCCATCGCTACTTGGTTCTGCCCAACGCGCCAAAGCAGAGAAGAGTTTCCGAGAGATCGCTTGACTCACCTACTTAGAGATAACGTCTTTCTTTAGCCTTGAGGAGAAAACTGTTCTCAAGGGGTGGCGAATGATAGAGACCGACTGTCCAGCAGGAGGGAATACTCTAGAAAGGGGTAAAAGCATCATTGCTTTAGGTGGGAATAATAGTTTGTTAGGGGAGGGTTCCATCCCGGGCTGTTAAATAGGAGATTGGCTGGTAAGAGAAGGGGGGAATCAGGTAAAGGGAATCGGCCTGAAGGCTTGGAATTCAGCCGCTGCGGCTTGCGCCCGAGATCCCTGGGACTCTCGAGTATCTTTTCATTTTCTTTATTCTTCTTCTTCTGTAAATCCGTTTCGTTATACTGCTGTTCATACAAAGTAGCCTCCTAGAGTGAGCTGTGGGATTGTGAGATTTAACATTTGGCCCAACTTGTCGGAAAGCTCTTGAGGGAGGAGAGCATTGCTGATGATGATGGAGACGCTAAGGCGAGCAGCGTAAAACCTCAAGCAAAGGCCAGCGACAATGAGAGCAAGAGCCGCAAGAACAAGCAAAATTCCGTACAGAATTCCGAGCATTCATTGAAGGTATGTTGCGTCGCCTGGAAAAATAGTCTTAGCAGGACGATGATTGGCCGTCAACAGTCTTGGAGGATCAGGTGCCTGATTCAGAGGGGTCGACAATTGGGAGACGCCGGAGCGGCAGGTGGTCGGGACGGTGAAGGCTGCATGCGCAGAACTTTACTTTCAGTTTCACCAAATAACCGAGGAGTCGAAAATCTCGCTGGCTCAGGTTATTATGGAAGGAGCCGCCATTCACTGGTTCAATATTCTGGTCGAAATCCATCCGTACATAACATGACAAATGTTTAAAGAAAGAGCAGTTCAGCGAGTCGGAAATTCACAGTTCATACAAAGAAAGTCCAAGATTATTCCGAGCCATTTGAGTGCCTGATGACTTTGATTCCGCTCCAACCTGATCATCAGAAGGAAGAACATCCTTCAATAATAACAGATGTGCCAGAAACACATGTAGGGGGAATCTGAAAATGCAGGGAAGCAGCACAGCGGTGCGACTGGGATGGAGTACACGACCCTTGTCGCATACGATCAGAAGCAAGCTGCTCTAGGGAGCTGAATTACCTGTGTTCGATGGGATAAATCAAAGGAGTTCAAACATTCAGATGCAGCTGTATCTCTGAAGGCATGGGCATGGTATGGACACAAATGCAACGGGTCACCAAGGCTAAATGGTTAGAGTTCTATACATGCAGCATATGTGATGGAACTTCGATCATGGCAGCAATTCTTCCCAGAACTGATTCAAAGTTGAGGAAATCACCACAGTCCGGAAATGAGTCAAACCTGAGTAGAAGCGGGGTCAGGGCCCAAGAAGATGAAGATGGTGGAAGGACTGTGCCTCCAGGGATCCCAGTTATGGTCAACTTGGTCTCCCTAGTTCACCAAGTAAGGGCTGCTGGCTCTCTCTTCGGGGATTTTCAGCGTCAGAAGTTAACTGTGTTGCTATTGGCCGAGAGGGTGATGTTGTGCCTCTTATTGCCTTGGCCTGTCCTGATTTTGAAAATGTTGATGAGATTGCTGCAGAAGCTCTTTGGAATCTTGCTTTTAATGCCGGACAAGGAATGTCGATTCTCTAGATGTTGTCCATTCATATGCTGCAGCAGATGAAAAGTCTGGGCTCTCATTTTTTGACGAATCAAATGATTGCTACCTTCAAACTGGCAAGCGAGGACGTCACAAGTACTGGCGCACAAGAATGTTTAAATATAGGAATCTTGATGTATTACAATTTTTTCTCTCAAATCTGAATTGGTGGGTAGTTGAGTCTCATATTGAAGGCTTTCAGTTCCTTTCGCACTCATTGATGACGTGTACATACAATGGTTTCAGTTCTTTGTCTGGTGATATTGGGGAAGACTGCAATCAATATGTTGAAGATGAGATACTGCACTGTCCCCTATATCCAGGACTTGGGGCACCAACACTACATGGTGGTCTGGGATTCGATTATGGCGTGAATCTCTCTGCATCAGAGATGTGTTGGATTGGTGTTGCCCGATCCGGTTGGGCCGAATGCTTGTGGCCCGCAACTGTCGCGGGTCGAGTTCCGTGGTGAGCTCATTGGAAGACCCATTTTTTCCGGCACTGTAGCAATGCGGACTTCGGAGTCAACTTCACTGTAGCACTTTTGACTTCCAGCCGACAGCCACTGTAGCGCTTTTGACAAAGTTGGCCGCCGATCACTGTTGCAACGGGGACTTACTATTTCGGAACAGTGGACCGTCTTCTTCATTTGTAGCCCATTTCGGGTTAGGGTTTACTACTGAAAAAACTCTCTGTAATTTGTGCTCCCGAATAGTGAAATTCTGCCTCTCCCGTGGACGTAGGGATTATTCCCGAACCACGTAAATCGTCGTGTCCTTTTGCTTTCTTTCTTTCGTTTTTCTCGCTTCTGTCGTTGTGTCTCCCGGCGATTCCGCAACAAGATGTGGCTCGGGCTCCTGGAGAATGCCTTTTATAATGAGGGAAGCATGAGTAAGATTGGGACTGCATTGGTGGGCATTCCACAATATGCAGATGAGATGCTTATATATGCTGAAAATTATACTCAATCCATATCTGGGTATTTTCCACGGAAGATGACCAAACTGATACGGTTTACGATTGTTGGGTGTGCACATCTGAACTTCACGAGCAATGAATTTGGGCATACCATGCGAGTTGAATGCCCGAGGCCACCCTCTATCAAAAAAGGTCCAACTCAAGGCTGCACTGGCATTAACTAAAATGTTTGATGGTAGATGGAATGAAATAGCACTGGTTGGATCTCCAATGGACGAAGAATCCAAACGTGTGAACTGGGATGCATCTAGGAAAATGACCGTAGCAAATTCAATGGCAGTTCAGGCCGGTGTGACCAACCATCAAAGTCTCCTAAGGTATGCTTCACAGTTGCAGAAAATATCTTGTCACGGCCAGTCCAACTTTGCCACCAACACCAGTCTGGTAAGTTGGAAGTTGTTCCCTTAATTGTTCCCCATAATAATAATATAAGCATGGCGTTGCCATTGTTTGCTGGGTATGATTTTGGGATTGTTCAAGGGACAGTCCCTTTTCAGCTATACTCTAAAGCAAGTGATTTCCAGCAGTTTTTAGGCAACAAAAAAAAAAAAAAAGAAAAAGAAAAAAAGAAACAAAGGCCGTCACCTAAGTCCCAAGAAACTGCAGCTGCAGGTGTACACTGCAGTGCGGAGGCTTTCTACACCCATAATCAGTTCTCTTCTTTCAGTCTTTAGGACAAGACTGATTTCAAGATTCTTCTTATCTCATATTCTATATGAACATTCGCATTATTATTATATATATCAACAATGATTTCCATATAAGATAAGACATTAATACAAGCACTTCATATTTATTAAATATTTCATAAATATTTAATAATTAAATTATGAACAATTCATAATTTAAATGGAATTTATGAACCTTTCATAAGTTAAATATAAACTTATATTGGATTAATAATTTATATATAATTTATTCATTTTTCAAATGGAAAAGATTTTTTTTTAAACTCCTTGTCCCATTTTATATCGGTGCCTGCGATATAGGTAAAACATATATCATGGGCCATTGGGTGCTGTGATATCATATATTGTGACCCTTATTTTTGTGACAGTGATATCCAATATCATGTCTTGCGATATGGACTGTCATTGTATGTTGTTGGCCGCGTTATAAAACATGTGATACGATATAGCTATATCATTCTTGGTGATACACAGAAAGCCGGCAATTTGCATCGTATTGCCACCTGTGATATCTTCATATCACAATGGGGACACCGGACTCTATCTAAAAATAATTTCGATTAGGCATATCACATCCTGCGATATCCCTTATCGTGCTATGCGATATCTGATCCAACAACCATTTCAAAGCCGCATCGGTTAAAACCACATTATAGCCACCAATATCAATATATTGTTGCCTGCCATATCATTTTTTTCTTGTTTTTCCAGATTTTTCTCAAAAGTTCAAATTTTTCCCATGCATCATTGGATTTTACTCTGATATCATGAAGGGTTTTGGGGACATCTAACATGTTTAAAACAGTGGGAAAACAAAATTCAAACATCATGATCATCCAAGAAAGGTTTATAAGAAATGAAGAACAAATGACGAATATAAAACACACACTTGATAAAAATCACTCAACAACTGAAGGAAAATTGCCTCCGCATGTAATCCACTGACTATATGAATCATGAATCTAATCCATAGGACCTTTTAAGCATTATGTGCTTGTAGCTCGTAAGCTTAGGAGGGAGTGAAGAAAAAAGTCTTGTCCAGGGGTGTTCTCATAGACTTGAATCAGTATGTCTTGCTTGAGGCTTGGAGTCCCTTTAAATAACTTTTCTTCATTAAATGAAGAAGGCTCCTCGGGTGGAAGTTTTTCATTAAGGCTTTATTGTTAATGACTATATATTGTACTCCAATTCGGTATGCCGCTCCATGCGATATACATGCGGTATGCTATATCTCTTTAACTCTTCAGTATATTGCACCATGTGATATGCAACAGTCACTTGTATATCATACGACGCACTATAAAATTTAGGGTGTTTCTCTTTCATTGCTTGGACGATGACTCCTAGGCAGAAAGAATAGGAGAGAGAGAAATGGAGTCCCTTCGGCTTTCCTGGGTTCTGATACCATGTTGAATATCCAGAAATCATTCCTCTTGGATGAAAATTTTTATTTATAGACAGCTAATGAGATATTGGACTCGAGATAGGTACGAAATACAAAATTCAAACTAGAGGGATAAAGGGATACGATAAACCTGTTCAAATATAATGCACCTAGATAGCCCAATATCTTACATACTTAAATACTCTAACAATATAGATGCCTATGCTTTGTTACAAACTGTTGAAAATGGCATACTCTGCTGCTTTTGTATTCCCATTTCTTAGAAGTATTTTATAGTAAATTTCTCATAACTTGTGCTGGTTTTTTTTGCTCCTATTACAGGAGAACCAATCAGCTGAAATCCGACATAGATATTCCTGATAACACAATTATGAAATTTGAGCAGTTTTGGTCGCATTTCAAGGATACCTCATTAAAAGGTGAATTTTCCATTCTGTAAGTATCTTTTTGTATCATGGATTTGTCTGTTTTTTTCAGCAGAAAGAATTACTATATGTATTGTGCTTTTTTTTTTTGCTTTATTCTGTGGTGATATATTCCTCTATTTGAATTTAAGAACCACCCTTCTAACTTCCGATCTTCAATTTGGTGGAAATTTATGTTAGGCAGGAATGCTATTTTGAGAGGTATTTGCCCACAGCTTTTTGGCCTGTTCACTGTTAAGCTTGCAGGTGTGTTGTATGTTTTATAACCAATCAAGTTTCATATTTCTTTGGCCTAGACGATTCATAAACCTTTTTTGTGTGTTAGTTTTAATACCACATCTTGACCATTTTTCTTGAATCCAGTTGCACTCACGCTTATTGGAGGTGTGCAACATGTTGATGCTACTGGGACAAAGGTTCGAGGGGAGTCTCATTTGTTTCTTGTTGGTGATCCTGGTACCTTCTCATATTTTCATTATTAACAAGCTTTGTTAATCTCAAGTAAGTTCAACACCTTTTTGATGACCACAAAAATAAGGGTCATAATCAATTTCAAACATATTGCTATTTTTTTTTAATTTTTGATTTTTTTCAATAAAAAATTTCTTGTGGGTTGTACATTGTGTGTTGCAGCTGATAACACTGAGAACCATGCTTATTTTATGTTTGAAAGGCTACACTTTTAATAATGTTTTTTATGTTTAATTTTGTGAGTGTCTAAATATGCAGATAGATGGGTAATGTGAACTGATTTTCTGGATGTCTTGAGTTGAACAGGTCTTCATTGCGATGCTCAATGTGAAAAAATGGGTTTGTTAGATTTAGTCAGGTTGTGCCTTGGCCCCAGGAGTCATTTATGTATGAGTCCCACATTTTTTTTCTATGGTTTATTTATTAATTCTATCCATAAATACAATGTCCCGCCTCTCATCGTGGTAAGAGGTTCCATTCTACATGTTATCAGACCACGATGATTCTTAATTTTTTCATCTTCTACCCTAATCCTGATGCAGCGCCTGCCTTTGGCCCAACGCCCTACGTGGGCAAATTTAATTCTTTTGTTTAATTTTTATTTTGTTTTTTAGCTTAAGGATATTTTAGGGGTAATTTAGTTTTTTAATTTGTTTAGGATTTTAGCCTATAAATAGGATGTTAACTGTCATTTTATAATGAGCTTTTGACATATAAATAAAATTTACAGAGTGTTCTCTCTATTTGGGTGTTTTACCCGTACTTCTCCCGAGTTCCTCACGTAAGGGCTCGTTTATCCCTATTGTGCTGCATCAATTGGTATCAGAGTGCGGCCGTTCCTCGTTCACTGCTGCTTGATTGCAACCAACACCGTTGTGATCCCAACTTTACTGGGATCCGATGACTCTTCATCCGTTTGCTCGCATCTTCCAGTCATGCATCAACCAAAAACAATTGCTCTGCTCGCATCTGTGCAGACGCGTCGTTGCCGGCTGCACCCACTGCCCTTTGACGTCCCTACCACCGCCTGCTCACGCCATCACCGATAGTCTATGCCTGGTGCCCGTCCATCCTAGTCGGTCGACAAGACCACCCCTGCCTCCATAGAGCAATTTTTTTTAAAAAAACTGCTTGACTCTTGCTCGTCAACTCATGAATTGCGTGATTTGACGTCGCGATCCACACTGGCATTTTGCGTGCCCAGAAGCAGCGCGCCACAGGCCTCACTCGTACGCCTTTCGTGCGCCCAGAAGCAGCACGCCCTAGGCCCTACGCGACCTCCCCGTGCCAGCGCCCAACATTTGCACACTCGGCCTTAGAGCCTTTCTGAGTAATTTAATATATCATTCCCATCGGACCCGATAACTCGGTTTGCATTTCCTCCTAGGTATTTACCGAACCTCGAGTAACAAATATTATTCATTCGATATAACAACAAATAAGGCTTAAACCAAATTAAATGGGGTCGACTATATGGATCAAATGTTGCCAATTAGCTCCATTGAAGACCATATTTTTATTAAAACTATTTAGAAAAATTTCATCTTGAATGATTTGTTTATGGGTACTTTTAGGTCCACCTCTACCTTTTTTAATTGGAGAAATAGTCATTAAGCTTACCCTATTAACAGGTGCATCCCCAAGCCTTCTTTTAATATGTCTAGACCATCTTAATCTAGTCTCAGTCATCTTCTCGTCAATCGGAATAATTTCAATTTTCTCTTCAATAAATCCATTTCTAATCCTATTTGTTGGAGTCTGCATCCCACATCGGACTTGAGGTCCGGTGTGGTCTTTACCATTTGTTATAAAAGCACCCCAAGGGCTCCTTAGAGAGGATACCTTCGGGTTCCTCCCTCTTCGAGTGTTTGGCTGCTTGTGTTATGTTCGTGACACTCGCCCTGGCCGCACCAAACTCTCTCCCAAATCTCTCCGCTGCATATTTCTCGGTTATTCCCGCACTCAGCGCGGATACCGCTGCTTCTCCCCGGACCTTCGCCGGTATGTCATCTCCGCCGATGTCTCCTTTGTGGAAAGTTCTCCATTCTCCTTTCCCTCTCCTCCTCCTGACTCTGCCCAGCCCCTGCGGCTCACCTCCCGGCGACCCCTCTCCGGCAGCCAGATCCGGCCAGTTCCGGCTACTCCCGCCAGATCCGGTGATTGTCGGCCAGATCCGGCCAGATCCGGCCAGATCCGGCGATATCTGGACTGTTCCGGGCAGATCCGGGCAGATCCGGACTGTTCCGGCCTCCACCCGTGCCGGCCGCTCCCCGCAGGGGGCCTCCTCCGGTTTCCAGCACCGCCTCCCGGCCTCCTGCACCCTCGCCGGCCTCCTCCTGCGGATCCCCGCCTCGCCGGCATCTCCCGGCACCTCCTGGCAGCGGCATCTCTCTCCGCCGGCACGTCCATTCGCTGGCGCAGTAGCTCGACATCCTCGGATTTGGGCCCGTTGGCGCCGCCAGTCCCGCAACAATTCTGCGGAATCCCCGCCTCCCGTCGCCGGCCCCGCAAGTGCGGTTTTCCCGGTGCTAGTTTGGATTTCCCGGCGTTTCATCGACCGGCCCCACTAGTGCGACATTCCTGGCATTCCGACCATCGACCCGGTTTGAGTGGTTCATCTACTGCGTCCGCGACATCTTCCATCCATCATCCTGCGGAGGAGCTTCGATCGTGAGGGGGAGCAGCAGCCTTTTGCCGCTTTTTTTTTTTTTTTAATGTTTTGTAATCAAGCTGGGTATGTCCAGCTTGAGGGGGAGTGTTGGTCTCTGTTTTATTGTTTTCTTTTCATTATGTGTCCAAGCTAGGCTCACCTAGCTTGAGGGGGAGTGTTGGAGTCTGCATCCCACATCGGACTTGAGGTCCGGTGTGGTCTTTACCATTTGTTATAAAAGCACCCCAAGGGCTCCTTAGAGAGGATACCTTGGGGGTTCGGGTTCCTCTATTTTCACCCTCTACACTATTCATTCGATAAATAAATAAATATTTATATATTCATGGTCCTGTGAATAAATATTTATTTTAATATTCAACTTACATAAAACAGTGACCGGATATGTTCGATTGATAAATTCCGGATCGATAAATTCCGAATCATACTTGTCAAATAGTGCCGGAGTGGCCGTGATCGCGGCGGTGCGGAGCGGTGCAGTGCCGCCCCTGGACGTTGAGTTGCGGCGCAGTACGCGATCCTGTTGGTCGCGCCACAATCGCGCCGCCGCGGATCACGCGCGATATTGCTGGTCGCGGATGCGGCTTGTATTTACGTGCAAAAAAGAGGTATTTTTGATCTGGCCTGCACTGCCACCACTACACCGACCCCTTGACGACGCCGACAACCCCCCTCCCCGTCGCACTGACTCCTCAATGTCGCCGACGACCCCCCGCTACGCACTAACCCCTTGATTGCACCGCCGCCGCTGCACCGACCCCTCGACGACGCCGACGATCCCCCTACTCGTCGCATTGACTCCTTGATGACGCCGACGACCCCCCGCTGCGCATCTGCCCCTCGATTGCACCACCGCCGCTGCACCTACCCCTCAACGACGCCGACGACCCCCCATTGCGCACAGACTCCTCTGACTTTCTTATTTTTTTTATTTTATGTTATTTGTTTGTTTTTTCCGCTATTTGCGCCCCTTTTTTGTTTTGTTTTTTGGTTTTTTATTTTGTGTTAGTTAAAATTTTACATTTTGCACACCTTTTTTTATTTCTATTTCTTTTATTATTGCATATGTATTTTTTTATATTTTATTTGTCATATTTTAATTTTTCAGCATATATATGTATAGAATTATATAATTTAAATTATATTAATTGGCCCTTGATTGGATAAAAAAGCGGCCGCGACGCGATCCGCGTCGCTGCAATCCTGCTATAGGACCCCGCTGTGTCGCGCCGCGATCCGAGATTGACTACTATGTTCCGAATAAATATTATTTCTCGAACTGGAGAATGATATTTATTTCAATAATTAAATTCAATTAGAATTTAATTATGGTTAATAGAAACACTAATTGTGTGACCCTAAGCTTCTTTCTCAATGATATTAAGTGTGACTAAAGTCCAATATCAACGTCTAACAACATATAAAAACACCCAAGAGCAAGAAGTTAACGCCGCAATGTTGACAACCACATATGAACGATCATTGTGTAATACAATCTCTTTGTCTCGATATCTCATCAAATTGGTTGCATATCTGTGTTATCAATTTATATGATTGATATGTCTTTGTTTGACTTCCTGAAATGATCCCGTTCATACACTATGACAATGGAATTTAGTTTGACAGTTTCATTTCAATCAAAGAGCCCAGATATCAACTTCCATAAAGATGAAAGAGACAAATGATTGACATGTCTTTGTTTGACTTCCTGAAATGATCCCGTCCATACACTATGACAATGGAATTTAGTTTGACTGTTTCATTTCAATCAAAGAGCCCAGATATCAACTTCTATAAAGATGGAAGAGACAAATCCTTCATCGATTTATTCATTAATGACACATCATTCGTGACGCACCTAACGTACCCATCTTCGCTCTGAACATATGACGTCACGGTTTACGACAATACATTTAAGTGCGCAAGTCATGACATGCATTGATGATATTTTTAAAGTCTAAAGATCATTACACATGTCCGCATACAAGAATATCCCATGACACGTGAAATGTGGAATTCTTATAGACGGGTCTGTCTTCACATCCTTCCATCTTGAAGATTACTTGGTGCGAACTTTATGAGATGAAGTCTCGCCCTCTTATGAGTATCCAACACTTCATAGTTTGCATCAGGTGCGAGAATCAGGTGCAAGAAACTATCTATTCAATTGATGTTGAGAACTGGAATTACAACAGAACTATAAAAGAAAAATGGAAGAAGAAAGAAGAGAATTCTTTTGGAAGACGCAGCTCTTCGGAAGCCTTAGGCCGTTGCCCCCAATTCTGCCCAACTATATACTTCAAACCAATCCCGTTCCCCTCTTCTCACCTCCCCCCTGCCAGCTTTAAAGGGGAAATATTCCCTAAACACCTAACAGCCACATAGTTGACAACTATTATTCTAACAACTTTATATGAAATTTACAATTCAGCCCCTTCTATTTAAGACCCCCCTCACTAAACTACCCATGTACCTATCATTACCCATCCCTTAAACAAATTACGGACTCCCCTCCATCGCGGTGAATTATCACCGCCTCACTTTTCTTTCCAACCACCTTCCAATGTTGGAACAAACTTCACTATACCTGTACCCCAACTCCTTCCTCGGTTGCAAAATTCACTCTTCCTGTTGTGTGGCTCCAGCTGTTCAATTACTCCTTGGGCCATCTAACTCCCTTTCCACCATTCTTGCTAAAGTCAGCAATCGAGCCTTATGTTGGGGATCATGCGTTAACACTATGCTCCCGATTTCTGGTTTCAATCCATCAATGAATAGGCTCACGTACCATTTCTTAGGGATATCCGGTATCCGCAAGGCCACCCGTTCGAATTCATCTATATATTCATCCACCAGTTTGGACTGCTGCACTCCTTTCAGACATATCATAGGATCTCCATCAACTGCACTTCTGTATCGCCCTAGCATTTCAACTTTGAGCTGCGTCCAAGTGAGCTCCGCCTTGGTGGACATAAGTGAGAGAATCCAGTTTTGTGCCAGTCCTTCCATGCTTAATTGTGCCAACAGGAGTCTTCCCTTATTCGGTGGATCGTGAAGTCTCAACATATGTGATCCAAGTCACTGAATCCTCCCTCGAGAAGACTGACTTTTCGACTTGCTCGGAGACCGCACGCAAGTCCACCTACTCCGGTCGAGTTCCCCATCCTTCAACCTCGGCCGCTCCCCATCGAGCTCCTTTGTTTTGTAGGAGGAAATCTCTTTACCTCAAGGTGAGGCGGAGACTCTCTTTTATAGAATGAGAAAAAGGAATACATAAAGAGGTATTCCGATGTGGGACTCGGAAAATACCCAGAAGAATAAAAAAGGGTTTTAACACTCCCCCTCAAGCTGGACATGCCCAACTTGGAACACGAGTCCCACAAAAGAAAGATAACATGAAGGAAAGACCAGACACTCCCCCTCAAGTTGGGTCGCAGATGCTGTGGATGCCCAGCTTGGAACTGAGCGAGGCGAGGCGAGCTCCTGGGAGGCCTTTGGTGAAGATGTCAGCAAGCTGGTTCGCCGTCGGGATGTGGCTAAGGCTGACATGATCGTGCTCCAGGTGGTGTCGAAGAAAGTGGCAGTCCACCTCAATATGCTTCGTGCGTTCATGGAAAACGGGATTCGAAGCAATCTTGGTGGCTGCCTGATTGTCACACCAGATGTGAGCAGATGTCTGCGGAGGAAAGCCAAGCTTCAGGAGGAGATGTCGAAGCCAAATGATCTCTGTAGTGACGGTGGCCATGGCTCGGTACTCGGACTCCGCACTGGAGCGGGAGACGACCGTCTGTTTCTTGCCGCGTCAAGAGATGAGGTTGCCTGCCAAGAATACGACAAACCCAGAAGTTGATCTCCGAGTAGCAAGACAACCATCATAATTTGCATCACAAAAGACCTCAATATTGAGATGAGCATGATGAGAGTAGCGTAGACCACGGGCAAGATCTCGTTTGATGTATTTTGCGATGCGGTGGACAACATCCCAATGAGAGGTGGTCAGATGCTCCATAAATTGGCTCACTTTGCCGACAGCGCATAAAATGTCAGGACGAGTCATGGTAAGATAATTGAGTTTGCCCACTAGTCGACGGTATCGCTCTGGGTGTGAATACGGTTCAGAGGAGTCATGAAGAGACCGTTCCCCAAGCTCCAGAGGAGTGTCGACAACAGTGGTCTGTGTCAGCCCAGCATCCTGCAGAATATCCAATGCATATTTCCGTTGGTATAGGGAAATGGTGTCCGAAGAATAGGATTACCTCGATGCCGAGGAAGTATGTTGAGAGGACCGAGATCCTTAGTGTGGAAGTGCTGGTGAAGATGACCCTTGAGTTGGGTGATGCCGGTACTGTCGCTGTCGGTGATGATGATATCATCCACATAAACGACTAACAGGATGCAACCAGCAGAGGTCGCCCTGTAGAACACAGTGTGGTCTTTCATGCTGCGAGAGAGCCCAAAGTCGATGACGACAGTGCTGAAGCGGCCAAACTAAGCACGAGGAGACTGCTTGAGGGCGTAAAGAGAGTGGCGGAGTCGACAGACTTGAGACTCGGCGCCGGAGGCACAAAATCCGGGGGGTTGAGACAGATAAACCTCTTCCTCAAGAAATCCATGGAGGAATGCATTTTTGACATCCAGTTGATGAAGAGACCAGCGATGATGAGCTGCCAGAGAGATGAATAACCGGACGGAGGCCATCTTGACAACTGGAGAGAAGGTATCAAAATAGTCAATAACGTAAGTCTGGGCAAAGCCCTTGGCCACAAGGCGGGCTTTGAGTCGATAGAGAGTGCCATCGGGATTCAGCCTGACTGTGTAAATCCATTTGCAGCCAACCGCCTGTTTGCCTGCTGGAAGGGGGACAAGATCCCAAGTATGGTTTTCTTCCAACGCCTGCAACTCATCCCGCATTGCGGCTAGCCATCCCGGGTGAGATTTTGCTTCACCCACAGTGCGAAGAATAAAAACTATCTCCAGAGCGGACAAACCCCTGTAGGAAGATACAAATAGAGGAGTACTCTGGCAAGAGCGAGTACCTTTCCGGAGAGCAATGGACAAG
Organism: Viscum album; assembly: GCA_963277665.1. NCBI lineage: Eukaryota > Viridiplantae > Streptophyta > Magnoliopsida > Santalales > Viscaceae > Viscum > Viscum album. Next base: position 1,808,967,298 of record OY728129.1, on the reverse strand, counting down.
TCCTCTGGTGCTGGGGCAGGAGCATCGGACGAAGCGGGAACGACGATGTCATTGGCCGGGACGGGGGATACAGGTGATGGACGATGTGAGTATACCCTACCAAAATGGGTGTCAGTAGTAGGGGGAGACACTGGAGGAGGGTGAATGAGGATAGGAAGGCAATCATCGATGACTGAGTTAGGATGAGGAGAGGGAAGGGAGAACGGAGAGTTCTCAACAAATGAGACGTCAGCAGAGATGACATACCTTCGGAGGTCCGGTGAGTAGCAGCAATATCCACGCTGAGTGTGAGAATAGCCAAGGAAGATGCACCAGAGAGATTTGGGAGAGAGTTTGGAGAGTCCAGGACGTGTGTCTCGAACATAACATAGGCATCCAAACACTCGAAGCGGAAGGTAGTGAGGAGGGAGAGAAGAGAACAGAGCCCGAAAAGGAGTCTCCCCCTGAAGAATAGAAGGAAGACGGTTTATAAGGTAGGTAGCAGTGAGTATCGCATCTCCCCAAAAATGCAGAGGCACCTGTCGGTGGAAGAGGAGTGCACTAGCAGTCTCCAAAATATGGCGGTGTTTCCGCTCGACCACTCCATTCTGCTGGGGTGTATCAGGACAGGAGGTCTGATTAATGATGGCGTTCACCTGGAGGAAGTGCCGAAAAGGGGTGGAGAGGTACTCACGCCCATTGTCCGAGCGAAGACATTTAACAGAAGTAGAAAATTGGTTATGAATTTCATTGTAAAATGTCTGAAATGTGGAAAACACTTCGGAGCATTCTCGAAGGAGGTATAGTCAAGTCATTCTTGAAAAATCATCAATGAAGGATATATAGTATTTATACCCCAAATGACTCGAGATGGTACAGGGACCCCAAAAGTACAAGACTCACAATGAAAAGAAGTATGTGGTCTGAAATCTGGATAAAGTTGATAAATGGTGGAGGCGGGGGGGGGTGTCCCAACCGGGAATGAAGATCCAAGGCACGATTAGAGATAGATGTGCAGGCGACGGGTGTCGGTCCATCAAACATGTAGACCCCGTCCCGAAGTTTGCCTCTACCAAGTTCCCGATTCGTAGTCAGCTCCTGAAAAACGACAGCAGAGGAGGTAAATATGGCAACACAGTTAAAATCTTTTGTGAGCTTACTGATTGAAAGAAGATTAAAGAGACTGCGGGACACATGTGCCACAGAGGGCAAGTGAAGTGATGATGTCAGGGAGCATGCACCGAAACCCGCAATGGGGATAGTGGAGCCATTGACGACGGTGATGGCTGATGGACCGTTATAAGGACAGTAGAAGGTCAACATACCAGCATCACCGGTGAGGTGGTCAGAGACACCTGAGTCGAGCATCCAGGCCGGGGAGCGACGACCAACAAAGGCAGCGGAAGCAGCTGAATGGGCTAGAGAAGCCGAAGATGGACCAGGTCCAGCAAGGGTCCGAGGAGCATGACTCAGTCGGATGTCCGCCATAGACAGGGCCAGAGATGGTGGGAGAGGGGCGACTGAGGAGGGAGCCTCCTGGACTGCTGTCTGACCCCACCGCAGATGCTGAGATGGGTGCCCATGAAGTATCCAACATCGATCAATCACGTGGCCGAGCTTGCCACAGTGTCGACAGAGGGGACGTGGACGACCCTCCAGACGGCCACGATCACGAGGGCCTGAGCGGCCACTGTCACGACTGACGAGGCGGGTGGAGGCAGTGATCATTTGGGGCAGAGCTGAAGAGGCTGCCATGGAGGCGTGGGACAACCTCCGAAGAGGTTAGAAGTAGCGGGATGCTACGAGGTGCGACCGGTAGAAGGCGGGTCCGGTGGAAGCCGGGAAGCCGGAATGTCGGTCAGTGTGTGGAGCCGCGAGATGCAGCGGACAGCGGGAGGGGCGCCGGGAGTCGGTGCAAGCCGGGCGCAGGGAGCGGTTCGCCTGGGCCGGACTGCCTGGACCGGTTCGCCTGGAGTGAGCCGATTTGCCTAGACCGGTTCACCTGGAGGAGCCGCGAGTCGCGGCGGACGAGGGCGCTGGGAACGAGCGCTGGATCGCGAGCGGGAGACGCCGAGATCGCCGCTGGGAAGAGCGGCCGGGAGTCATCGCTGGGAAGGGCGCCGCTGCGGAAGGCAGGGCCTGTAGTCGCGACGGGAAGCCAAAGCAGGGAGAGAGTGGCCGATCGCGCCGGGAAGGGCAGGAGTCGGGAGACTGCGACGGGAGGAGGACCCGCGGCGGGAGTGGCGGGGCAGGAGAATCCCGTCCGGAGATGAGGACCCGGAGATGCGGCGGGAGTGCGGCAGGAGGGCGGCGGGGCAGATCGCGCCGATCGCGTGAGAGAGGCAGGGGCGTTGGGAGCTGAGGACTGCGCGCGCACGGAGGGATGGGGCCGTCGCGATGGAGGGCCGCCGGGGGGGGGGGGGAGGCACCGGGCGCACAAGAGGAGGGCCTCCTAGGTAGCGCCGCGCGCACAGGAGGGAGGGCCGCCGGGAAGGGAGCCGCGCGGGCACAGGAGTTAGGGCGGGCCGTCGGGAAGGGAGTCGCGCGCACAGGAGGGAGGGCCGCCGGGAAGGGAGCCGTTATGTAGGGAAGAGCCGGAGGTTCGATCACACCGGACAGAACCGGGAGGAGGAGAGAGGCGGGGCCGGACAGAACCGGGAATCCGCAGGGGAGGGAGGGTTCGGGATTAATTTCCCTCTGATACCATGTAGCAGGAAATTTCCTTACCTCAAGGTGAGGCGGATTTTTCCTTGAGGGTTCGGTATTCCGATGTGGGACTCGGAAAATACCCAGAAGAATAAAAAAGGGTTTTAACAGTTTTCATTCGATTGCCAGCTGCTTTCTCCTTCCTCCACTGCAACTGATTTTCCCTCGCTATCCTCTCGTGCCAAACTCTCCGCCTGCGCCTGATACGTTTGCGTCACCATCGCCTTTAACTCATCCAGCTATATCGACATCACCTTAACCTCTTGCATTGAATTTTCTCATCGTTGTCCTTTTATCAACCCGACACAGACGTTTCCGGGTACGCAACTCGATTTTCCATGCGTGTGGACATTCAGTAGCTACGACTTCAAAAGATTCCCAAACAAGAAAGGTGTCCTTTTGCCGAAGACGATGTGCTGTAACTCGTCCTTCTCTGTTGCGATTCCACTGTGGTGAGCTGAGTCTGCGAGTTGCGTTCCTCCTTAGTTGTAGTGCATAATGCGAGTCTCTCTCTCCCAAATTCTTTCAATGAAAGCACCAAATGATACGAATCAGGTACGAGAGAGAAACTATGTATTCAATTGCTGTTGAGAATCAGAATTACAACAAAACTGTAAAAGAAAAATGGACGAAGAAGAAGAATGAAGAGAATTCTCCCAGAAGACGCTGCTCCTCCGAAGCCTTGGGTCGCTGCCCCCAATTCTGCTCAGTTGTATACTTCAAACTAATCATGTTCCCCTCTCCTCACCTCCCCCTTGCTAGCTTTAAAGGGCAAATATTTCCTAAGCACCTAACAACCACACATTTGGCACCTATTATTTTAACAACTTTATATGACATTTACAATTCTGCCCCTGGTATTTAAGCCCCCCCTCACTAAACTACCCGCGAGCTTATCAATTTTTGTCCTATCAGATGACGACATACGACCGTAGGACATATTGTAACACCCCAAGGATTTACAAATAAATTTAATATAAAATGCATGCAACACTGAGTCTCTGTGAAACACTTTATTATAGGCGATAGTTATAATCTAGCCGTTAAACATAATTTTGCCGCTTCTATGTTTTGAATTTCGAAAAATGGACATATACGGTTGCGATCAATAAGATATTTAGAGTGATAAGATCAACTTACATTTTTGGTTAATAGTAACTTGACCCTTATGAATAGTAATGCACCCTTATGAACAGTAATATGACCCTTAACCTCACCCATGTAAGTATAAATAAAATTTAGGCACCTTATAAATGAGAGTGAATATTTTTGTAAGAGGGTGAAAATAAGAGACCCGAACCCCCAAGGTGTGTCTCCAAAGGAGCCCTTGGGGTGTATTTATAATAAATGGTAAAGACCACACCGGACATCAAGTCCGATGTGGGATACAGACTCCAACACTCCCCCTCAAGCTAGGTGTACCTAGCTTGGACACATAATGAAAAGAAAGCAAGAACAACAGAGACCAATACTCCCCCTCAAGCTGGACATGCCCAGCTTGATTACAAAACGAGACGAAGTAAAAAAAGAGAACGCTGCAAAGGTGGCTGCTCCCCCTCACGATCGAAGCTCCTGCGCAGGAGATGGATGGATGATGTCGCAGACGCAGCAGATGAACCACACAGAGACCGGGTCGGTTGACGGAACGCCAGGACTGCCGCACTAGTGGGGCCGGTCGATGAAACGCCGGGAAATCCAAACTAGCACCGGGAAAACCGCACTTGCGGGGCCGGCGACGGGAGGCGGGGATTCCGCAGAAATCGTTGCGGGATCTGGCGGCGCCAACAGACCCAAATCCGAGGTGATTGAGCTGCTGCGCTAGTGACAGGACGTGCCGGCGGAGAGAGATGCGGCTGCCGGGAGGTGCCGGGAGATGCCGGCGAGGCGGGGATGCCGCAGGAGGAGGCCAGCAAGGGTGCAGGAGACCGGGAGACAGCGCTGGAAACCCGAGGAGGCCCCCTGCGTGGAGCGGCCGGCACGGGTGGAGGCCGGAACAGTCCGGAGCTGCCCGGATCTGCCCGGATCTGCCCGGAACTGCCCGGAACTGCCCGGAACTGCCCGGAACAGACCGGATCTCGCCGGATCTGGCCGGATGAGGCCGAAAATCGCCGGATCTGGCCGGAGCCTTCTGGATCAGCCGGAGTAGCCTGGATCTGGCCGGAAATCACTGGATCCGGCCGGATCCGACCGGAGCTGTCCGGATCTGGCCGCCGGAGAAGAGTCGCCGGCCGGGGAGATGCCGCCGGGAGCCGAGAGATGCGAGCGCGCGGGAGCAGAGGGAGGCGCGGGAGGCCACAGGATGCAGGGGCGAGCCGGGAGTCGGGTCGCGCCGGGGAGCCGCGTCGCGCCGGGGAGCCGCGCAGGGAGGAGGAGTGCGCCGGGAGGGAAGAGATCCGCCGGGAGGGCCGTCGCGTGCAGTGGAGGTCCGGCGACGGGATGGGCCGTGCGGGTGATGGCGTCGGGAGCCGCGGGAGAAGGAGCGACGCTGGCGTGGGCGAGGTGGCGGGTGAGGGAGCGACGCTGGCGTGGGCGCGGGGGCCGACGGGGCGAGGGAGCGGCGTCGGGAAGGAGGCCCGCCGTGAGCAGAGGGGCGCCGGGAGTGTCGCGCTCGGGAGGAGCGGCGACGGGATGGGCGCGCGTAGGAGGAGCAGCGCCGGGAGGTGCTGGCGAGAGCCGCCGGGATGGGTCGGCCGCGCGGGAGGAGGAACGCCGCGGGACGGGAGGGCCGGCGCGGGCCGCGTTGGGAAGAGAGGGGGCCGGCGACGAGGGCCAGAGAGGCGCCGGAGGAGAGGGCCGCGTGATGGGGGGGCCGGCTGCACAGGAGGGAGGGGGCGGCGGCGGTAACCCTACGGGGCTTTGAGGCCGCCGCCCCCTCAGACGGGGAAACCCTAAAGGGGAAGAAAAAAAAAATAGGGAGGGAGAGATTGGGGGTTCAAAAAACCTCCTTTGATACCATGTAAGAGGGTGAAAATAAGAGACCCGAACCCCCAAGGTGTGTCTCCAAAGGAGCCCTTGGGGTGTATTTATAATAAATGGTAAAGACCACACCGGACATCAAGTCCGATGTGGGATACAGACTCCAACAATTTTAAAAATCGATAATCAAGTGTTGGTATTTTTGTGAGCAATGAATATTTAATTACAATTTTAAATTAATAAATTGATTTAAAATAAAATTCATTTTCATAAAATGTATTCTTATAAATATATTATTGTCCTATGATTTTAGGATAATTTAATAAGATCTTAGTTAATTTTTCAGGGTGTTATAAAATTAGTTTTAGTTTTAAAAACTGTATTTTTCGAATACATGATGATTTTATTTAAAAATTAAATTTCACATATTTAGAAAATTATTTTGATAAAATGGAACCCATTTTTGAATTCTACATGTCGAAAAATGGTTGTGCTGAATTTTTGAGATTTTTCTGAAATACTTTAATTTTTGGTGAATAGTAAAATACGGTAATTTACAGTATAAATACATTATAAGATAAATACACTATTCCTTGCATCATGACTGATGTAAGCAACCATTAGTTCGAATTCACATGCACTTACTGTTTTTGGTCACAAGAAGCAACACTATGCTTGTTTTGAGCAAAATAATAAAATAATGAATAAGATATTCCAAAATCACCCCTCTCATCCACTATAAAACCACCCCTCACTCTCTCTTCCCATTCTCTAAGCCTTGAAGCTTGTCAAAGTTCTTCCCAAATACTTTTCTCTCGCCTCTCCCCACGTCTAGGAATTCTTGGTCTTGCCAAAAGACCAAAATCAATCCCCTTTAGGAGATTCTCAAGGAGTATCCAAGAGGTAAAATCATCTTCTATTTCCTTTTATTTTCTTTTCAAGTTCCTTTTTATTTATTATTATCTCCTTACCCCCTGTCCAAATGATCATGATAACTCCAGTATAATCTATATACTGGAATTATATCATGTTAATAGAAGATATATCATCAATCTCCTTACTCTTTTTTATTTAAAAAAACGAAATCATTGTCCGGGAGGTGCCAATTTACAACCTTCGTGGACGATGAACCTTCGTTTTTCAATTTCTCCTTCAAGGCTAGTCATGAAACCATTTTATTATATCTTATGTAATGATTCTGGAACCATCATTTGTACATGATACTCAATAATAGAACAAAACTAGTTCGCTGTGAACGAAAAACTGCTGTAAAAGTCTAAACGATTATTACTAAACGACTTATCTAATGATTCATCCTCATACCATGTAACCAAATGATATATATAACCATTTACACTTCTGGATGTTCATTAATAATATATAAATTCAATCCTGAAAAATTATATCCATTCCACATGATCTTCTATACTTATAATCAAGCGAATCGATCATGAATATCAAGAAGCGAACACTTCGGAACGACGAAATTCAATCTTCGAACTTATCAAAAGCCCATAAATGAACTCAATAAAATTATAATAAATTATATACATGTTTAATAGGTTCTGAATTAAATTATTAATGAGTCTAATTTCATATTCGAGGACTTTAAGGTCAAGTACAGAACACATTCGGACATAAGGTAAGAGTTTTCTCAACTCACTTTCATTTTCGTGAGATATGCCTTACTCGCCACTGTTTCTTGTGTGTGGTGTATATATGTTGCCTATTTATGTATCATATCATTAATCTATTTATTTTCATGGTATTGAATGTATCATTTGATGATTACTAATTTTGGGGCATATGATTCGATTGATTACTAAAGTGGTAAGAGTTTTCTACCCGAACCTCCATTTTCATTCGGGTTACTCTTATTCTCTACTTAACTCAATGAAATTCTTACTTTTATGTACTCATAAATTCTGTGTGAATGTTCTACATATATGTACCAATTAAAATCTTTATTTTATGAGGAGTTACATGTTTTAAAAGGATTTTTCAAAAAATTATTCCCAATAAACAATCCCGTTTCAAATGAACTTTTTGAATTCTTACCTATTTTAAAATGCACTCTATAATCTGTTTTAAGACAACATTATTTTTCTAAAATCACTGATTTTATTATGAAAAAACCACCTTAATTCACTTTTGGTTTTATACAAAGATTTTTCCAAAAAAAACTCTTTTTCAAAGTAAAAAAGTATTTTTATCTAGAATTACACGATGATTTTATGAGAGTATTTTCATCAATTTCAACACTCTTGTTGATTGTTATGTTTAATTGGGATTAATATTTTATGATATCATCTACCATGTTTTATCGAATGATTTATGATTAGTTTGACTATGAATGTGCTATTTTGAAACCATTCACCATATTACTCTGAATGGTTAGTGTTATGTTTAATGATTGTGGAAAGTGATTTACATTTCATATGTTAGTTTCAATATGAATGTATATGTTGTTTATGTTTCATCCTTTTTATATGAGGAATACATTGGATTTAGTGTCGGGTGGGACCTGCTATAGCCCCTCGGTGCATTGGTAGGTCTTATGAGACAAACTAGTTTGAGTTTTTATCTGTTTATATATATGGTCTTGGTACGAGGTATTGACAGAATGGTTATAGATGTCCCACATTATGCATTCCCTCATTATCAAACAAGTGTTAGTCCATGTGATTATTCGACTATTAGAATATCCATGGTTATGTTTTATTATGACATTATTCATTCAGCTTTTATTCCTACTATATTATGATCAAGTACATGTTTAAAGGCATGTGTTTTTAGTTTCTCACAATGCCTAGTGTTTATGTTTATGATTACTTCCGCTGTATTACTCACCCTTACTGAGCATTTGAGTTCGCCCCTTTCTTATGTTTTATTTTTCCCCAGAATACGAAGAAGTATATTATGAATGACTTGCAGGGATAATTTAGGAGTTTTGGATGATTCCAATGGAATTTATGTCGTATTTCATTTCAAGTTGTAATGTTGAACTTTTATATGTATCTTGTTTTCCCAAACTACTAAACTATTCGATTCTTCGGGATGTGTCTTCCTTTTTCATATGCCAATGTAATAAAATAAGGCACCGACTCTGGGCAACTGGGGTCGAGTCTTTACAGTTAGTATCAGAAGAAGTTTAGTAGAAAACTTGGAAATTAGATATAGAAAACGTAGATTAGGGAACAAAGCCCTAAGGTAGATTTTGTGGATAAGCATACAAGAAAATCCTAGAATTTTGGTAAGGAAAAGATTATGTGGATCTTCCTAGCAATACATCCCTGTCTGGATATTACAATTGATCGTGGTTCTGACACAGATGTATCTAGGAGTAACAACTCCGACAAGGTGTTCCGAGCTTGACTCGGGGTAACTGTTGCGGAAACGCCGGGAGTTGCAGCGATAACACAACGATTCAAGAAGAGTAAAAAGAAAAAAAAACGAGAACAAGAACACAAGGATTTACGTGGTTCGGGAATAATCCCTACGTCACCGAAGTCAAAAGTACTACAGTGGCTGCCGATTGGAAGTTCAAAAGACTACAGTAAAATTGACTCCAAAGTCCGCCCTGCTACAGTGCCTGTCGGTATCGGTCGGTTGACACCGACAGACACTGTAGCGATGCGGACTTCCAGCCGCCATTCACTGTAGCTCCTTGGACTTCCAGCTGACAGCACTGTAGCACTTTTGACTTGGGCGACTGCCTTTCACTGTAGCGATGCAGACTTTTTGAGGTTGGTGGAATAGTGCTTCATCCTCTACATTAGCCCATTTTCGGGTTTGAGTTTCAGTGTGTGAGAAACTCCTGTAAATTGTGCTTTCGAATTATAGTGATTTTCTGCCTCTCCGTGGACATAGGGATTATTCCCGAACCACGTAAATCCTTGTGTTTTTGTTCTTTTTTTTCCCTTTTACTCTTGTGATCCGTTCTTTGTTTTCGTTGCTCCCGACGTTTCCGCAACATGAAGCCAACTTTAGAAGGCTTGCAAGACATGCTGCGGACTACATACTAATCCAAGGAGCAAGATTGATCGATTCTTTGATGGTTTAAAACCATTCCTCCGAAGGGTACTCGTCTCTCAAAATTTCTCATCATATGAAGATATAGTCTCATGTGCTATCAAGACAGAAAATGAATTCTCTAAGTCACATGACTTCAAAGTAAAGTAAGAGAAGAAGAGGGTTGCTGAACACTCTGGAAAAGGAAATAAGGAAATGAGGAAGAAGGGAAGAGTTGACTTTCCACTCTGTAGTAATTGTGGGAAGAAACATCCTGGTACTTGCCTAAAGGGAATGAGTGTTTGTTACAAGTGTAGAGAAAAAGACCACCATTCTCGTGATTGCAAGGAAAAGAAAGAAGCTAACAATATTCAATGCTATAATTGTAGAGATGAGACATTATGCAATGAATGTCTTAAGCGTCAAAGAAACTTCCCCCAAAGAAGGCCAAGGGAGCAGGATCAAGCTTATGCAGTCACAACTGCTGAGGTTGAAGTTCCTAACGATGTGGTGGTAGGTACTTTAATCATTTTCTCAAACTTAGCAAATGCTTTATTTGATTATGGATTATCGCATTCTTTCATATTTTCCCAGTTTGCCAAGAAAATTAAACATTTTCAATTTGATTTAATAAAGGAGCTGTCAGTCAAAACTCTTAAGGGAAGTATCATTGCAATAAAGATGTGTCGATCAGTCCCTCTTATGACACACAAACGTGCTTTAGTTGCCGACCTTATCATCATACCCATGATTGACTTTGATATAATTCTCGGTATGAATTGACCTTCAAATTATGATGCGAAGATCTATTGCAAGAAGAAAGAAGTTACGATTTTTGAGAATAATGTAGAGTCCCTTATCTTTAAAGCAGAAACCTCGCCATCCGATTCTTATCTAAATCCACTCTCGGTAGCTCTACTGAATTCAATTCTTAGGGAGGAAGAAAATGCACTATCTATGGGTAAGGAAAGAAATATTCAAATCAAAGATGTACCTATTGTGCAAGAATACATTGATGTATTTCTAGAGGATTTACCTGAACACTCTCCGGAGCGGGAAATTGAGTTCTCTATTGATTTAATGCCTGGTTCAAGACCTATATCAAAGACCCCTTATAGGATGACCACAGTGGAATTAGTAGAGTTGAAGAAACAACTAGAGGAATTGTGTGATAAAAGATTTATCCGCCCCAGTGTTTCTCCATGGGGGGCCTTGTTCTCTTTGTCAAGAAGAAAGATGAATTTATGAGGCTGTGCATTGACTATAAGGAGATCAATGCTATTACGATAAAGAACAAATATCCTCTTTCTCGCATTGATGATTTATTTGATCAACTTCACGGAGCTCAATATTTTTCGAAGATTGACCTTCGATTTGAATATCACCAGTTGCGTGTGAGGAAATAAGATATTCTAAAGACAACATTTCAAACTAGGTATGGGAATTACAGGTTTACAGTAACGCCTTTTGGACTGACTAATGCGCTCTTAGTTTTCATTGATCTAATGAATAGAGTTTTCAAGGAATATCTTGATGACTTTGTTGTGGTATTTATTGATGATATCTTGCTATACTCCAAAAGCTACGAAGACCATGAGAATCACTTGCGGATTATTCTAAAGACTCTTAAAAGAAATGAATTATATGAGAAGTTTAACAAGTGTGAATTTTGGCTTCAATCGGTTTCTTTTCTTGGCTATATTGTCTATAAGGATGAAATTTTAGTTGATCCTGCGAAGACAAAGGCAGTTCAGGAATGACCTGCACCAACGAACATAATCGAGGTACGTAGTTTTATTGGTTTAGCAAGTTATTATCGACGTTTCGTTCAGAACTTCGCCCGATTAGCTAACCCGTTAACCAAGCTTACACGTAAAAGGGTTAAGTTCGTATGGATAAAAGAATGTGAAGAATGTTTCAAACAATTAAAGAAAAAGTTAGTGAATGCTCCAATCTTGACTCTACTATCGGGAAATGGTGGATTTGTGATTTATAGTGATGCATCAAAGAAAGGATTTGGCTGTGTCCTTATGCAGAATGATAGAATTATTGCTTATGCATCAAGGCAGTTAAAAACTCATGAACAAAACTATTCAACTCATGATCTTGAGTTAGAAGCTGTAATCTTTGCCCTGAAGATATGGTGACACTATCTATATGGTGAAAGATGTGAGATATATACAAATCACAAGAGTTTGAAATATATTTTCTCACAGAAAGAACTCAACATGAGGCAAAGGTGATTACTTGAGTTGCTTAAAGATTATTATTGTTCCATATACTACCACCCAGGGAAGGCAAATAAGGTGGCATATGCATTGAGCATGAAAGATCATGGAGTTCTAAACAAAATGAGGGTTGAAAGGGATCCAGTGTTCATGGATATAGTAAAGATGGATATGGAAATTATCAAAAAAGGTGAATCATCAACACTTTTTCAATTGTTGCCCAACCATCTTTATTAGCAAGGATTAAAAGTTCTCAGCCTAATGCGAGAATCTTCAAAAAAAAAAATTAATGTTGTGAATGATGGGAAGTTGGTAGACTTCGTGTATGAGGATGAAATTATGAAATTTGGGAAGAGGCTTTGTGTTCCCGCTATACCTGAGCTAAAAAGGGAGTTAATGGATGATGCCTATAGTTCGAATTTCTCTATACATCCTGGTAGCACTAAGATAGAGATTTGAAAGAATATTTCTGGTGGGATAACATGAAGAAGGAAATTGCTGATTATGTATCAAGATGTTTAGTCTGTCAACATCTAAAGGTTGAAAGACAACATCCTAGGGGAGTCATGCAACCTCTTCCTATTCCTACATGGAAATGGGATAACATCACTATGGATTTTCCACTGGAGCGTTTTGTACGACTATATTAATGAAGTTGTAAGATTTCATGGAGCACCTCTCTCGATAGTATCTGATCGTGATTCACGATTTACATCAAAATTCTGGAAAAGACTTCAGAAAGCTTTGGATACTGAGCTTCGATTGAGTACTGCTTATCAACCTCAAACTGACGGGCAGTCAGAAAGAACGATCCAAACTTTAGAAGACATGTTGAGGTCGTGCTCACTTGATTTACGTGGGATTAGTATTTACCTTTGGTGGAGTTTGCCTACAATAATAGTTTCGATTCTAATATTCAAATGACACCATATGAAGCATTGTACGAAAAGTGATGTCGTACACCAACATGTTGGGATAAAGTTGGTGAAAGGAAACTCGTGGGCCTAGAGCTTGTAGAGGAAACAACGACAAAGGTAAAGACTATTCAAACCCATATAAAAGCAGCTCAAAGCAGACAAAAGAGCTATGTCGTTAATCGAAGGAAGCATTTAGAATTTCTAGTGGGAGATCACATTTTCTTGAAAGTATCTCCATGGAAGGGTGTTCTAAGATTTGGGAAAAAGGGAAAGTGAGCCCCAGACACATTGGTCATTTTGAAATTCTGGAGAGAGTTGGAGTTGTGACTTATTGTTTGGCGATGCCACCTACTCTTTCTAAGGTACACACTGTGTTCCATGTCTCATTGTTGAGAAAGTACATGTCAGACCCAACGCATGTCCTCACTTATGGAGGTATAGAATTAGAACCTGACTTATCTTACTGTAAAGAGCCTATTCGGATTCTGGACACTAAAGAACAGGTGTTGAGGAATCAGACGACTCGGCTGGTAAAAGTTATTTGGAAAAATCATGAAAGTGAAGAGGCAACATGAGAGCTTGAGGAACTTATGATGAAGAACTACCCAAATCTTTTTATAAGGTAACATTTTGGTGATATTGAGGACAAAATTTTTGTAAGGTGGAAGAATGTAACACCCCAAAGATTTACAAATAAATTTAATATAGAATACATGCAACACTGAGTCTCTGTGAAATAAACTCTTTGTTATAGGAGATAGTTATAACCTAGCCGTTAAACATAATTTTGCTGCTTCTATGTTTTGAATTTTGAAAAACGGACATACACGGTTGCGATCAGTAAGATATTTAGAGTCCGATAGGATCAACTTACATTTTTGGTGAATAGTAACTCGACTCTTATGAATAGTAATGTATTCTTATGAACAATAATATGACTCTTAACCCCATCCATGTAAGTATAAATAAAATTTTGGCACCTTATAAATGAAAGTGAATATTTTTTAAAAATTGATAATCAAGTGTTGTATTTTTGCGAGTAATGAATATTTAATTACAATTTTAAATTAATAAATTGATTTAAAATAAAATTTGTTAAAACCCTATTTTTATTATTATTTTGGGTAGGTTCCGAGTCCCACATCGGAATACTCATGTGTGTATTTTGTATCCTCAATCTATAGAAGTAGGCCTCCGCCTCACTTTGAGGTAAGGGGGATTCCCTAATCTACATGGTATCAGAGGGAAATTAAGATTTCCATCAAATTTTTTTTCCTCCCGTCAAAATTTCCCCCCCCCTCTGTCGTTCGGCTCACCCTTCCCTCGGCGCCTCCCGGTTTGTCGTCTCCCGGCTCCACCCGTACGCGGGTCTCCCGGCTTCCGTCGACGTCTCATCCGGCACCGCCTCACTGTGCGGTTTCCCGGCCACCCTCCTCCCCTCCGCTGCGACGCGTCCCGGCGAGTCCCAGCCTTTGCGCACAGCCTTCCGCCGGCATCCCCCTCCTGGCGGTTTCCCCTCTGCGCTCTTTCCGGCTCCCCGCACCTGCCGGCAACCACTTCCGCACCTGCCGGCAACCACTTTCGCAACTCTCGGCGCGCAGAACGGTCGCACCCGCATCTTCCGCTTCGCCCGAACTGCCCGCATATTCCTGCAACTTCCGGCGTCGTCTCCCACCCGCTCCAGAAACTGCTGCAACCTCCCACGGCGCCGCTTCCTCCTACGGCCGACCCTGCTCCCGCGACAACATATAGCCTCCTTGTCCCGTTGCGTCTCCAACGGCTCCCGCCCTACCCGACGCCATTTCCGGCTCCGCACCTCCCTGCACCCAAACCAGCCGACTCCGCACCGGCCGGCTTTCGCACCTGTCGGCTCCAGCATCTCCAGGCCATCGCCCTCCCTCAACTGGCGCGCCTGCTTCGTCCGACAACTTCTGGACCGCCCTTCCCAGCGGTGACTCCCGGCCTGCCCGACGTACGACGCTGCCCGACTCCCACGACTCCAACAGCGGCTACGCTTGACCCCGCAACTCATGGCGCTTCCCGGCTGCCGCCTTCTGCGGCGCCTCTGCTGCTTCTCGGGTTAACCCGATTTTGTTTTATTGCGTCCCCTCATTGCAGGCCCGACGCACCACTAAACCTCTCATCATCTGCCGATGTCCGACTCCTCCATGGCAGCCTCTTCTGCTCTGCCCCAGATGATCACTGCCTCGACCCGCCTCGTCGATGAACGACTCGACTCAACCAACTTCTCCATCTGGCGGAAGACGGTGTTGATGTCTCTTACCGGAATGGACCTTGATTCCCACCTTGAGGATCCTCCACCGGCATCCACCGATCCCAAATATCGTCCGTGGAAACTTGCTGACAGCAAGATCTACGCATTGCTGGTCAATTCAATGGATCGCTCAGTCAAAGATGTCACTCGGACTGTGTATACAGTCGAGGAACTCTGTGATTCCTTGACCATCATGTATTCTGAGACCAACAATTTGGCTCATGTCTCAGATGTTCTACAACAACTGTCGCATATCCGACAACATGACAAATCCTTCCCCGCATATTTCATGGAGTGGAAAGGTCTTCGCGATGAGTTGCAAGAATTATGGCCCGTTCCCCAGACACCGACGGACGCTCAGACCCAGAGGGACCAACTCTGCATCTTCAATCTTCTCAATGGCCTCGCTCCTGAGTTTGCCACCACGACCACCGAGATGCTCGCCAACCCGTCTACACTGGCGATACCACAGGTGTATCATCGCCTGGGCAAGGCCCAACGTGCTCTTCCCCCGCCCACCCCCATCATCGATCACTTGGCTCTCGTCGGTCGTGGCGGGGGACGCTCCTCGGGCAATCGTGGACGTGGCCGCTTGGAGGGCCGTCCTCGGCCCCTCTGTCAGCACTGTGGCAAGCTCGGCCACCTGTTCGACCGCTGCTGGGTCCTTCATGGTCGCCCTTCTCAGCAACCGCGACAGGGTCAGACGGCGGTCCAGGAAGCTTCCTCATCAATCCCAGCTCTTCCAACATCTTTGGACCTCTCTATGGCGGACCTCCGGCTGCTTCACGATTCTCGGCCCTCTGTAGGACCCGGTCCGTCTTCGACTTCTCTAGCCCACTCTGCTGGTTCCACAACATTCGTCGGTCGTCGCTCACCTGCATGGATGCTCGACTCAGGTGCCTCCGACCACATCACCGGTGATGCTGGTATGTTGACATCCTACTGTCCTTATACCGGTTCCTCAGCCATCACCGTCGCTGATGGCTCCACTATCCCTATTGCGGGCTTCGGTGCATGCTCTCTGACTTCCTCACTTCACCTGCCCTCTGTGGCACATGTGCCCCGCAGCCCATTTAATCTTCTTTCTATCAGTAAACTTACAAGGGATTACAGCTGTGCTGCCATATTTACATCATCTGCTGTTGTCTTTCAGGAGCGGACTACGAATCGGGAACTTCGTAGAGGCTAGCTTCGGGACGGGGTCTACATGTTCGATGGCCCGACAACAGTCGCCTGCAACTCTGTCACTGCGAGAGCATTGGATCTTCATTCCCGATTGGGGCACCCTCCCGCCTCCACCATTCATCAGCTTTATCCAGATTTTAGTCAGCATCTTTCTTTTCATTGTGAGTCTTGTTCTTTTGCGAAACATCATCGCACCTCATACATTCCTTGGGTAGATACACGGGCCTAACACCCTTTTGATCTGGTTCATTCCGACGTATGGGGTCCCTGTACCGTCCCGAGTCATTTGGGGTATAAGTATTATATATCTTTCATTGATGACTTTTCGCGAATGACATGGCTATACCTCCTTCGAGAACGCTCTGAAGTATTTTCCACCTTCCAGACATTTTACACTGAAATTCTTAACCAATTTTCTATCTCTGTTAAATGTCTCCGCTCCGACAATGGGCGCGAATATCTCTCCACTCCCTTTCGGCAGTTCCTCCAGACGAAAGGCATACTTCATCAGACCTCCTGTCCTGATACACCCCAACAGAATGGAGTGGCCGAACGCAAACACAGACATATTCTGGAGACTGCTTGTGCCCTCCTCTTCCACCGCCAGGTGCCTCTTCTTTTTTGGGGCGATGCCATCCTCACTGCTACCTATCTTATAAACCGCCTTCCTTCTTCTATCCTTCAGGGGGAGACTCTTTTTCGGGCTCTGTTCTCCTCTCTCCCTCCTCACTCTCTTCCACTTCGGGTGTTCGGATGCCTCTGTTATGTTCGTGACACTCGTCCTGGTCTCTCCAAACTCTCTCCTAAATCCCTTCGGTGCATCTTCCTTGGCTATTCCCGCATTCAGCGCGGATATCGTTGCTTCTCCCCGGACCTCTGAAGGTACGTCATCTCTGCTGACGTTTCATTTGTTGAGAGCTCTCCATTCTCCCTTCCCTCTCCACATCCTGACTCTGCCATTGATGATTGTCTTCCTCTCATCATCCACCCTCCTCCGGTGTCCCCTCTGCTGCCGACACCCATTTTGGTAAAGTCTACTCACGTTGTCCATCAACTGTATCCCCCGTCTTGGCCAATGACACCGTCATCCCCGCTTCGTCCGATGCTCCTGCCCCGACACCAGACGACTTGCCCATTGCTCTCCGAAAAAGGTACTTGCTCTTGCCAGAGTACTCCTCTCTTTGTTACTTCCTACAGGAGTCTGTCAGCTCTGGAGACAATTTCCATTCCTCGCACAGTTGGTGATGCAAAATCTCACCTGGGATGGCTGGCAGTAATGCGGGATGAGTTGCAGGCTTTGGAAGAGAACCATACTTGGGATCTTGTCCCACTTCCAGCAGGCAAACAGACAGTTGACAGCAAATGGATTTACACTATCAGGCTAAATCCCGATGGCACTCTTCATCGACTCAAAGCTCGCCTTGTCGCAAAGGGATTCGCACAAACTTACGGTGTTGACTATTTTGATACCTTCTCTCCGGTCGCCAAAATGGCCTCCGTTCGGTTATTCATCTCTCTGACAGCTCATCATCATTGACCTCTTCATCAACTTGATGTCAAGAATGCCTTCCTCCATGGTTTTCTTGAGAAAGAAGTTTATATGTAACAGCCCCCCGGATTTTGTGCCTCCGGCGTTGAATCTCAAGTCTGTCGACTCCGCCGCTCTCTTTACGGCCTCAAGCAATTTCCACGTGCTTGGTTCGGCCGCTTCGGCACTGTCGTCACCGACTTTGGGCTCTCTCGCAGCATGAAGGACCACACCGTGTTCTACAGAACGACCCACACTGGTTCCATCCTGTTGGTCGTTTATGTGGATGATATCATCATCACTGGCAGCGACTTTGCTGGTATCACCCACCTCAAGGGGCATCTTCACCAGCATTTCCACACTAAGGATCTCGGACCTCTCACATACTTCCTCGGCATCGAGGTATCCTATTCTCCGGACACCATTTCACTCTGTCAACGGAAATATGCCTTGAATATTCTGCAGGATGTTGGGCTGACACAAGCCACTGCTGTGGACACTCCTCCGGAGCCTGGGGAACGGTCTATTTATGCCTCCTCAGAACCATATTCACACCCAGAGCGGTACCGTCGACTGGTGGACAAACTCAATTATCTCACCATGACTCGCCCCGACATCGCCTGTGCTGTTGGCAAAGTGAGCCAATTTATGGAGCATCCGACCACCTCTCATTGGGATGCTGTTCTCCGCATCGGCAAATACATCAAGCGCGACCCTGCCCGTGGTCTTCGCTACTCCCAGCATGCTCATCTGCATATTGAGGCCTTTTGTGATGCTGATTATGCTGGTTGCCTTGCTACTCGAAGATCTACTTCTGGGTTTGCTGTCTTCTTGGCAGACAACCTCATCTCTTGACGCAGCAAGAAACAGACTGTCGTCTCTCGCTCTAGTGCAGAATCAGAATACCGTGCCATGGCTACCGTCACAATGGAGATCATTTGGCTTCGACATCTCCTCCAGGAGCTTGACTTTCCTCCACAGACATCTGCTCATATCTGGTGTGACAATCAGACAGCCACCAAGATCGCTTCGAATCCCGTCTTCCATTAACACACGAAACATATTGAGGTGAACTGCCACTTTCTTCGCCACCACCTGGAGCATGATCACGTCCGCTTTAGCCACATCCCGACGGCGGATCAGCTTGTCGACATCTTCACCAAAGGCCTCCCAGGGGCTCGCCTTGCCTCGCTGAGTTCCAAGCTGGGCATCCACAGCATCTGCGACCCAGCTTGAGGGGGAGTGTCTGGTCTTGTATGTTTTTCTTTCCTCTTTCTTTTCTGTGGGACTCGTTGTCCAAGCTGGGCATGTCCAGCTTGAGGGGGAGTGTTAAAACCCTATTTTTATTATTATTCTGGGTAGGTTCCGAGTCCCACATCGGAATACTCATGTGTGTATTTTGTATCCTCAATCTATAAAAGTAGGCCTCCGCCTCACTTTGAGGTAAGAGAGATTCCCTAATCTCATAAAATGTATTTCTAAATAAATATATTATTGTCCTATGATTTTAGGGCAATTTAATAAGATCTTAGTTAATTTTTCAGGGTGTTATAAAATCAGTTTTAGTTTTAAAAACTGTATTTTTTGAGTAAATGATGATTTTTTTTAAAAATTAAAGGTCACATATTTAGAAAAATATTTTGATAAAATGAAGTCCATTTTTGAATTCTACACGTCGAAAAATGATTTTGGTGAATTTTTGGGATTTTTCTGAAATACTTGAATTTTTGGTGAATAGTAAAATGCGGTAATTTACGGTATAAATACATTATAAGATAAATACACTATTCCTTGCATTATGGATGATGTAAGCAACCATTAGTTCGAACTCACATGCATTTATTACTGTTTTTTGGTCATAGGAAGCAACACTATTGATTGTCTTGAGCAAAATAATAAAATAATGAATAAGATATTCAAAAATCACCCCTCTGTCCAAATGATCATGATAACTCCAGTATAATCTATATACTAGAATTATATCATGTTAATGGAAGATACATCATCAATCTCCTTACTCTCTTTTATTTTAAAAAACGAAATCATCGTTCGGAAGATGCTAATTTACAACCTTCGTGGACGACGAACATTCGTTTTTCAATTTCTCCTTCAAGGCTGGTCATGAAACCATTTTTATGGTTGAACCAGATTCTAAAATATGTATTATATCTTATTTAATGATTCTGGAACCATCATTTGTACATGATACTAAATAATAGAACAAAACTAGTTCGCTGTGAACGAAAAACCGCTGTAAAAATCTAAACGATTATCACTAAATGACTTATCTAATGATTCATCCTCATACCATGTAACCAAATGATATATATAACCATTAGACTTCTGGATGTTCATTAATAATATATAAAATAAATCCTGGAAAATTATACCCATTCCACATGATCTTCTATACTTATAATCAAGCGAACCGATCATGAATATCAAGAAACGAACACTCTGGAATGACGCAATTCAATCTTATAACTTATCAAAAGTCCATAAATGAACTTAATAAAATTACAATAAATTATATACATGTCTAATAGTTTATTTGTCACGACCCGTCCCCCGGGGCCCGTGCCGCGACTACCCCAAGCCCGCCTTCGGCCAGGGGTTGACGAACAGCACTGGAAAGACATTTCCCGGAAATGGAAAGACATTGCCTCAAAACCTGCACACACAAAGCAGGGTACACTACGCAAAAGTAAAACACAACGGAAGAGTAAGGTGCAACCACAACTAGTAAACACAACTATGTGTAATGGCAAGTACTGAAAATAAAGGGGTCGGAATACACGCCCAACTGAAAAGATACAACTACAACAGAAAACAGAAAACAACTCATGAGATCGTCCACCAAGGATCCTACCTGAAGGGTAGGTACAACTCGTTTCCACTGCTCTCTACGTCGACCAATCACCTCCGTGTACCGCCTGGTCCTGACTCCCTCAAGTCTCAGTCGAGCCGCTCGTCGTCTGCACAAGACACATCAAGGTGCGGGCAAAGCCCGTGCAGGGATGAGTATAACAATACCCAGTAGGGACCCCGAGACCCCCGAAGGTCTCTCAGAATTCCACAAAGGAAAACCACAAAGCATGATCTCAATCACAAAGCACAAAGCAAAAGACTCAGCTCAAACTAGGTATAAGTAAAACATAAAAGTACAGATGATTAGTCGAGAAGCTAGATCATCTCATTCTGTCGAAAGGCACTGCTGCTGACCATACGAAGTCTGACCCACACAGGATCGATAGGTACTAACCCCCGCAAGACCCACACAGGATCCGACCCGCCCGGAGTCGATGTGTACTAACCCCCGCAAGACCCACACAGGATCGGTATGCGCTGACCCACACAGGATCTGACCCACAAAGGATCGGTAAGTGCTGGCCCACACAGGATCACTCGGTACTAACTTCCGTATGATCTGTCTCCAACCTCCGCCTCACTGCCAGCCACTGGATTCCCGCTCATAGTACGCTTGATTCTGGGAGAACCGCTCCTCAAGTCATCGGTCGTATTTCAACTGGCATGAAGTCCTATGAAGAAGTAACCCGATGATCTGTCACGTCATAAGGGTTCCAACGCAACAGACGCCGTGTCAACCGGACGTCTGGTCTGTAAGTTATTGGCATTTTAGTGCGGATGGCCCGGTTGGATTCGGAGTCGATCCAACCTGGCCGTACTCCAACTTTCTCCAAAACTCTCGTGAAGTATCTCAAAAGGACCGTCTCGCTCCAAGGATCCCAGCGCCGCAAACGGTTCGTCAAACGGACGTCCGACTCGCAAGATACGGTCATTTAAGCGTATCTGGGCCCGAGAGGGATCCGGGTCCGGTCCGACCTGGTCGGACTGACCCAGCCCGAATCGGCCTGGGCCGCGGATTGGCCCGACCCGCCGGCTGGGCGCGGCCCGCCGTCGGTCTGGCCCGCTGGCTGGCGCGACCCGCGCAGGGGTCGCGCGGTCCGCCTCCTGAATGGCTCAAAGAGCCGTTCAGTTTAATTAAGAGACAACCGCCTATCCGAACACCGCGGCGCCGAGCGACACCGCTCTTCCACCGTGGCCGGCAGTTGCCGGCCGCCGCCGCTGGCGCTTTTTCTGCGGGCCATCGGGTGAGCTCCGGTGTTCCGTTCTTCCTTCCGGACGCGCTTACGGTCCTCTCGGGATGCCGCCATCGTTGCACGCCTCTCAGGAGGGTCTGGGCCTTGTTCGTTCGACCCATGCCTCCGCGTTAGCATTATAACAAGGGTGTAATTTATACATCGCGTTAAAATAATGATAAATCCCGTTCAAAACCCTCGCAACAACCTCCCGCAAATTCAAGAACGAGGGATAAAATCGAGGGAATTTCTTGAATTAATAAACAATCCCTACCTCGTGAACCGTTAGAGGTATCACGATCGTTGGCGGAAGGAGAGTCCCCGTTGGAGTGAGGTCATCGGCGTTCGTCGATCCCGGATCGTTGCCGCCCAAGCTTCCGTCCTCCGTTGGTGGAAGACGTCGCGTCACTTCGTCAGAGGTTCTTTACTTGATAAAGGCGTGTTAGAACTCTACCCCGAGCCTCACTTAAATAGAGGGGGAAAAGGTGAGTAACACACCGAGGAATTAATGAGGTTTATTTAACGAATGAACCTCTTAATTCCCCAACGGTGCGGTTACAAATAAAGGAGAGTCAAGCCATTAATTGGCTTGACAAGTCACCGGTCCCCACCACCGCTGCTCATCCGCTGGAGAAAAGGAAATAAAATAACTTTGTCAAGTTATTTTATTATTTTTTTGTAAAGTCCAAAATTTATCTTTTTCTCCCGACCTACTGAGGTTGAAGTGAAGCTTCCCTTAAGCGAATCCCGGCGTTGCGGATTCAACGGTGCCCTCGGATTTTTAATCCGCGCATCGATTCAAAAGATAGAAAATGTCGCCCGCTCGTTTACTGAACGTACCTTAAAAAAAATTCAGAAATTCATTCCGAGCACACCGGGCCTCGGAATCATGCGCCGTCAATTTTGGCAGACTCGTAATAATCCCAAATAATTTAAAAAAAATTTACATGAAATTTTTGGGTTTTTACATTTATGAATTAAATTATTAATGGGTCTAATTTCATATTCCAGGACCATAAGGTCAAGTGCAGAACACATTCGGATATAAGGTAAGAGTTTTCTAACGCACTTTCATTTTCGTGAGATATGCCTTACTCGCCACTATTTCTTGTGTGGTGTATGTATACTGCCCATTTATGTATCATATCATGAATCTATTTATTTTCATGGTATTGAATGTATCATTTGATGATTATTAATTTTGGGGCATATGATTCAATTGATTAGAAAGTGGTAAGAGTTTTCTACCTGAACCTCCATTTTTATTCAGGTTACTCTTATTGTCTACTTAACTCAATGAAATTCTTATTTATTCTTATGTACTCCTCATAAATTCTGTGTGAATGTTCTATATATATATGTACCAATCAGAATCCTTTTTTTATTTTATGGGAAATTACATGTTTTAAAAGGATCTTTCAAAAAAAATTTCCCGATAAACAAGCCTGTTTCAAAGAAAATTTTCGAATTCTTACCTATTTTCAAACACACTCTATAATCTGTTATTAGACCACATTATTTTTCTAAAATCACTGATTTTATTATGAAAAACTACCTTAATTCATTTCTGGTTTTGTACAAAGATTTTTCCAAAATAACTTTTCTTTTCAAAGTAAAAGAATATTTCTATCAAGAATTACACGATGATTTTATATGAGTAATTCTATCTTGAAACCATTCACCATATTGCTCCGAATGGTTAGTGTTATGTTTAATGATTGAGGAAAGTGATTTACATTTCATATTGTATATGTTGTTTATGTTTCATCCCTTTTATATGGGGAATGCATTAGACTTAGTAAGTGTCGGGTGGGGCCCCCTATAGCCCCTCGGTACATATGTAGGTCTTATGAGACAAACTAGTTTAAGTTTTTACCCGTTTATGCGTTTCCTCATTACGAAACAAGTTTAATCCTTGTGATTATTCGATTTGTAGAATATCAATGGTTATGTTTTATTATGGCATTATTCATTCAACTTTTATTGCTGCCATATTATTCTCAAGTATATGTTTAAAGGCATGTGTTTTTAGTTTCTCACCATGTTTAGTGTTTATGTTTATGATTACTTCCGCTGTATTACTCACCCTTACTGTGCATCTGAGGTTACCTCTTATGTTTTATTTTTTCTCAGGATGCGAAGTAGTATATTATGAATGACTTGCTGGGATAATCTAGGAGTTGTGGATGATTCCAATGAAATTTATATGTTGTATTTCATTTCAAGTTGAAATGTTGAATTTATGTATGTATCTTGTTTTCCAAAACTACTAAACTATTCGGTCCTTCGGGATGTGTCTTCCTTTTTCATATGCCAATGTAATAATGATTAGTATAAAAAAACATACATATTCTGTTTGGTACACCACAAAAATACATCATGATATCCTAAATCGTATATTCATCAAATTTTATACATAATGAAAATGCACCTAATGATAATCCCATATAACCTATATTTTCATTGAAAAAATATGTTACAGTGTTATAAATAAAAATCATGCTTAACACATGCCGTTCGTTGAAAACCATAATAATCGACAAAATAATTAAAAAATTACACAAATTACACAAAAATTACACAAATTACACATATTTTTTATTCCCCTCAATTTTTAAAATAGGTGCATTGAATTATCGTGGAATTAAAAGATGTTTAATGAAACATATGTTTAATGAAAAATATGTTTAATTCCCCTCAATGTTTAATTAAACATAATTTTCATTTAACCCATGTTAAAAGTTCTATATGTGGGTCTTTGAAAAATTACACAAATTACACATCTTTGTTTTTTCCTCAAAATGGGTAAAAATGAGCATCAAATGGGTTGATGAAAAAAGGTTTAATGACACATATGTTTAATAACACATATGTTTAATGACAAATATGTTTTATTCGCCTCAAGGTTTAATTAAACAAAATTGTAATTTAACCTATGTTAAACGTTATGGAGGTGCATTTTTTGTTATAATCTCATTTTTATTAGTATTGTTTATGAATAAATTTTCTGATGATTAAATTATATGATCCATCTCTCAAAAATCTCATGTATTTTCTTGTTCTCTGGTTATTTCTGGAGATTTCATGTTTTTCTTTCATTTTCTCCTCTGAAGTACTTAAAAGTCCGAAAGAATATTTTAAGGAAAACCGACCATGTTTTTCTCTTCGGTCGGGAATCTTTTATTTAATGTCTATTTTTTTTTTAAAAATGTTTTCAAGAATGGTTTTACTATTCTCCAAAGCTTTATTAAAGTCATTTTTACCCATTTTTGACTTTCTATAAAAATGTTTTAAAAGAATCTTCTTGTCGTTTTTTGAACAAGATGCTTCTAACTTTTTACTTACAGTGTGAAATGAATTTTCGTTTTAACGTACACCGCATGAACGACTTTCTCCACCACCATGAATACTATTTTCTTTGAAGCTTCCTTTATAAGTTCCCTTGGTTCTTTTTAAAAAAACGTTTTCCTTAATATTTTGGAAATTTTTAGATTCTAAATAAGTCATTTTGAATAAAAATGCTATTTTTTTCAAGAAATGTTCTAGTAATCTTTTAAAGGTATTTTTCTATAACAACATCATTTGATGTTTCTTATGATTTACTGGGGATATGATCCAATGTTACCATCTTTATTCTTTCTCTGGATGATTTATGATTATGATGATGAAATATTTATGAAACTCGTATCCTTTCCACATGTTATGATTTGATGATATGATGAATGTTTTATGATCTTGTGACACACATATGTATGGTTTTCATTATGTGACGGGTGAACCCAGAATTATATAGCTCTTCAATGCATTAGGTAAATAAGGATATCTCATGAGATAATAAGGACCGGAATGAGGAGTGAACCCAGTTCGGTATGAGACTTTGTTCAATAAGATAGTCTTGAGAGTGAACTTTGACCAAAGAAATGATGGAATGAGGGGTGAATCCAATCTACTATGATAGTCTTGGCTGTGGGCCTTGACTTAGGAAATGATTTTCTATGCTTATATGCATGTCACAAACTTATGTTTTATGCTTATGATGTGTTTTCATAGCTCATGATTGATTATTGATGATTCCGCACTCTTATTTCTCATGTCATTTGTTTGACAAAACCTTATACCATGTTTCATGATTAAAGATCTTTGATTGATTGGGTATGATTATTGTAAGTCTTGATCATGTTCTTATGCCCTTATGCTTATCTTATGCTTATTTTTGATCATTGATTGATATCTCTTAGACACCAAACCTTTATGGTCCTAGACGTGTATTATTGTGAAATGTATTGAATATTCATCTAAAATGATGTAATATTTATGTATGAAAACCATGAGTCACTATAATTCCGTTGGTCATGGCGTTCTTCATCATTTACGTCACGGATTAATCGTTGATTACGACAAAAATCCATGCTGGCCATGCGCCCACCGACGCTTCTGCTACGTCCGAAACCTTCATCTTAGGGGTAATTTACTTTGTTTTCTTTTATTATGTATCCAAGCTAAGTAATCCTAGTTTGAGGTGGAGTGTTAGAGTATTTAGATACTAAGATATTTAAGTTAGGTTTGACTGGGTCAGCCTTATCCTATTTATTTTGAATTTCAAATCTATCTCTTGTCATTTGTATTTGTTTCCCTATAAATAAAGCCACCGACATCACTTAGAGGTACAGTTTCTAGGTCTCTTTCTACATCTACATTTTTCACGGGAATCTTGAATTTCGAACTAGATATGTCCCAACTTGAGGGGTAGTGTTTGACTCAGTTTGGTTGGACCTTGACCCAATCATTTAGGTATTGGAGTTGTGAGTCCCATTTGGTTTTCTCTCATGGTGTATCTATTAACTTAATCTATAAATACAATGTCCCACCTGTTATTTTTGAATTGAAACCCTAACCTGTTAGGGAAAATGACCCACAACCTCCTATAATCCACACTTACCAAAGGAGGCAAAGTGGTAAATGCTGCAAAATAGTTAGTTTGGTTGGGGAGGTTATAAGTACAGCTGACATAGCTGTTAGAGGGGCGGAAAATGAGAATTGGATTCAGTTGGAACTGATCGGAAGTTAGAGGAGAGAGGGGAGGTGGTCCTACCCTCGGTTATCGGCAGAGCGAGCTGGGCAACAGGGAAGTGGCCTTCTAGGTTTCTCTACTTGTAGCGTTTTCCTCTTATTTTCCATTGTAGTTAACGTGTTTGGAATAGAAGATTACTATAGAGTTGCTGTCTGATTGTTCATTCTTTGTTCTTCCTCTTTTTTTTACGTAACACTTTGGCGACTCCGCTGGGGAAAAACGTGCGAGAGGAGCGATCGCACGCTGGAAGAGAGGAGGAAATGCGTTTGCTGGAGAAGGAGACACTCTCGAAAAATCAGGAGAGCACTGAGTGAACTCGACATGGAGAACAAAGTTACAACCATCGAGAAAACTCTTGACGGATTCCGACAGGCGGTTTCAGCGGTACAGGAAAGCATGGAAAGGATGATGAGGGGATAGGACGAAAGCCAGCATATAGCACAGGATATGGCGCAACACTCAGAGGAACGCGTAGCGCTTCAGATTCACGATATGGAGGAGCGAACGTTGGAGAAGCTGAAGGAGTTAGAACTACAGGTGGAGAGAGGAACTGAAGACGGTAAACAGAGCCGAGCTGTACCAAAAAAATCATGCGGCAGTAGGAAGGAGAGCATGGTCGTTGGAGAAAAACCGGAGAGATCAGCAACCGATGAGGTTTTGTATTCTGAAGCCATACGGAATGCAGTTAAAAAGGTATAGCTACGAACGTTTGCAGGAGAAGACCCCTTCGGATGGGCCGTGAAGGCGGATACTTATTTCCTGATAAATCGTATACCAGAAGAAATGCGATTGCACTACGCCCATGGAGGGTACAACGTTATACTGGTTCCTCTCGTGGCATTGTGCCATAACAGGCCCAACTTGGGAAAGGTGTAAAATAGCTCTCATGGAAAGGTATGGTAAAACCACTGAGGAGAATCTGTTGAGATATCTAAAGACCTTGCGGTAGACCGGAACGGTTGATGAGTACATAGAGGAATTCGAGTAGATTGCATTAAGGATTCCTGATTTCCCAGAAACATGGTATATGAGCATGTTCATGGGGGGATTGAGAAATGAGATTGAAAACCGTATATCCACTCATGAGCCGACAAATAAACTCAGAATGCTTGTTTTAGCAAGAAAGATCGAAAGAGAACTGATTGGAGAAGGAATTCTCAGGGGGGAAAACAGGGCGGACAGTACCTCTAACATTGCCACGAGGAGCAAGAAATCTGCCGGTTAGTCACCCTCCCAATCGAAACAACTTGGAGCGAAACATGAGAGAAGAGGAATTGAAGAGAGCAACTGGGAAGAACCAATGGAATGGAGTCCGATTGATTAGCCGGCAAGAGCGAGAGGAGCGGAAGCCAAAGGGGCTCTGTTTCCGTTGCGGCCAGCTGTATACTCCAATGCATAGATGCCCGGATAAGCACTTTAAGAGTATTGGTTTGGGAATATGAAGAACCAGAGACTGAGCTGGAAGAAGAAACAACGATTCGGCAGGAAGAAGCAGGCAAAGTAGGAGAGAAATGGTTGGAAAAGGAACAGACAGGGGCCCAAATGGAATTCCGTAGCATGAGAATTGCTCGAGCAGAATCAATGGTTTTTGCTGGAAATTTATCAGGGGTGCCTGTGACCGCGCTTGTTGACACCGGAGCAAGCCACAACTTCATCTCTAAGTCCCTTGCCAAGCTGACCAATGTGGAAGTGAGTCTAACCTTGCCTTATGGAATTAAATTGGGAGATGGACATCGGGTTCTATCACAAGGGGTGTGCCGGCGAGTGGAAGTGAATTTGGGAAGCGTACATTTTATAGTTAGCGCATGTATTTGATACAGGAGGACCGGACCTTGTGTTGGGCATGAAATAGTTGAGGAGCTTGGGAACTGTACTTACAAATTGGAGCCATAAGACGATGGAATTTACTTTGGAAGGGGAGGAGATTAAATTGCAAGGAATAGCTGGAAACCTTGGGCCACTAGCGGGCAAACAGCGGTGGGTGCAGGCCAAATCACTGCTTATTGAAGGCTGGTATTGGCAAACCCAACTGTTGACACCGAAAGAAGAAGGGGAAAAGGGAGAACCGAACAGGCAGCAGCAGCTGGATGGTATCCTGCAAAAAGTTCCAGAATCTGTTTAGAGAACTGAGGGGGTTACCACCCTCCAGACAAACTGACCACACGATAACCCTAGAGGAGGGAGCAACACCTGTAAATATTAGACCCTACAAATTGGCACATTATTTGAAGGATGAGGTGGAGAAACTGATTGCTGAAATGTTGTCATGTGGAATGATACGACATAGTAATATCCCTTTTTCCAGCCCAATATTTTGATCCGGAAAAAAGATGGGAGTTGGCGGATGTGTGTGGACTACAAAGCATTGAACAAACTTACTGTACCGGACAGATTCCCAATTCCTATTATCGAAGAGTTATTGGATGAGTTACATGTGTTGCGGAATCGTCGGGAGTCGCAAATGACAGAAACGAGAAAACGAAAAAAAAGAAAAGCAACAAGAACACAACGATTTACGTGGTTCGGGAATAATCCCTACGTCCACGGGAGAGGCAGAAATTTCACTATTCAGGAGCACAAAATTACAGAGGATTTTCAGTGGTGACCCTAGCCCGAAAATGGGCTATAAAACAATGGAGAAGACGATCACTGTTCGAAAAGTGAGTCCGCGTCGCTACAGTGAACGACGGCCAGCTTTGTCAAAAGTGCTACAGTGGCTGCCGGCTGAAAGTCAAAAGTGCTACAGTCCAGTTGACCCCGAAGTCCGCACTGCTACAGTGCCTGTCGGTGTCGGTCGGTCATCTCCGCTACAGTAGTCAGAGATGCTACAGTACCGAAAAAATGGGCCGGGGCCCTTCGGCTCCCGGACCCCCAGAGCAGGGGCGCGTTGCCCCCTGCAACCCCCAATGAACTCACCGCGGAGCTTGACCCGCGACAGTTGCGGGCCACAAGCATTCGGCTCAACTGGATCGGGCAACACCAATCCAACACACATGGTGCCCGATACTTCTCCAAGTTAGATTTGAAGTCCGGATTCCACCAGATTCGAGTAAGAGAGCAGGATGTAGGTAAAACCATCTTCAAAACACATGAAGGGCACTACGAATTTATGGTTATGCCGTTTGGGCTAATGAATGCCACAACCACCTTTCAATCTACGATGAATCGGGTGGTTTAGAGGGGTTCTCCGGAAGTATATGCTAGTGTTATTTGACGACATACTAGTATACGACAAGTCGTGGGAAGAGCATTTGGGTCATCTAGAATCAGCCTTCCAAATATTGGAAATAAACTAGCTGATGGTGAATAAGAAGAAGTGTTTTTTTGGTCAGCTATCGGTGGAGTACCTTGGTCACATAATCTCATATGAAGAGGTATCCATGGATCCAAAGAAGATTGAGTGTGTTCAAGGCTGGCCATGCCCCAAAACCGTGAAAGGAGTCCGGGGTTTCCTAGGCCTTACAGGATATTATAGAAAATTCATTGAAGGGTATGGAAAGTTGGCCAAACCTCTCACCGAGTTAACAAAAAAGGATAACTTGTGGAACACGGCGGCTGAACATGCTTTTACAGTCTTGAAGTGTATGACTACAACACCATTGTTGGCTTTACCGGATTTCAAACAAACCTTTGTAATTGAGTGCGATGCTTCGGGCAAAGGAATAGGAGCAGGACTAATGTAAATGCGACGGCTGATAGCTTACTTTAGCAAGGCTTTAGCAGAGTCCAATCTCTCCAAATCCGTATATGAAAAAGAGGTAATGACCCTTGTTTTAGCTGTGAACCATTGGAAACAATACCTAATGGGTAGGCATTTTGTGATCTGAACAGACCACAAGGCCCTCAAGCATCTCCTTAGCCAGCGAATCCATACAGAAAACCAACAAGAATGGTAGGCCAAGCTACTCGGGTTTGATTTTGAGGTGATGTACAAACCTGGCCGGGAGAATCGAGCAGCGGATTCCCTGTCCCGATTGGCAGAAGAAGCAGTGGATGACAGTTCGGGAGAAAAACAGTTAGGGTCAGCGGTTTCAGAGCCATTTTGGTTGGAGAAGGATGCGATTAAAACGGAAATACAACTGGATCTGGAACTAAAAAGAATTATTGATGATATTGGGAAGCAGCCAGATGCACACCAGGGGTACAGCATGCAGAACAGGCCGTTATATAAAAAGGGAAGGCTGGTCTTGTCCAGCCGATCTAGCCTCATACCAAAGCTTTTGCACTACTGTCATACCTCTGCAGTAGGGGGGCATGTGGGATTCCCCAAAACCTATAAACGTTTAGCAACAGGAATTTTCTGGAAGGCGATGCCGAAAACTATCAAATAGTTTGTTCAAGAATGCGATGTATGTCAACGGCAGAAAACTCAGGCCATGTCACCTGCTGGGCTCTTACAACCACTGCCAATACCTGAGTTAGTTTGGGACGACATATCAATGGACTTCATCTCCGGGCTGCCTAAATCACAAGGGGTTTACTGCTGTGCTAATTGTAGTGGACAGATTGTCAAAATATTCCCATTTAGTGCTATTAAGGCACCCTTATACAGCTAAATTAGTGGCAGAAATTTTTGTTAAAGAAGTAGTCCGCCTACGTGGAATTCCCAGCTCTATAGTCAGGGACAAGGACCCAATTTTCATCAGCAACTTTTGGAAAGGATTGTTTCGCTTGGAAGGAACCACTTTGAAGATGAGTTCCTCTTATCATCCCCAAAAAGACGGGCAAACGGAGATAGTTAATAAATGCTTGGAAACATATCTTCGTTGCTTTGCCTCAGAGCGTCCCATCTCTTGGGCACGTTGGGTACCATGGGCGGAATTCTGCTATAATACCACTCCCCATTCATCCATTAAGCTGACCCCCTCTGAAGCTGCTTATGGAAGGAAGCCGCTCTACAACTCTCTTAGAGCGAGATCAAATCTTGCTTCAGCTTCGGAACAACCTTTCCCGTGCTCAACAGTTGATGACACAAAATGCCAACGAGCACCGACGAGATGTTACATTCAAGGTGGGAGATATGATGTTTGTGAAGCTTCGGCCAAATGTGCAAACTTCCAAGCTCTCCAAGCTCAATCCCAAGCTGGCAGTGCGATATTATGGCCTATACCAGATCTCTGACAGGCTAGAGAACACAACCTACAAACTTTCCCTTCCTAACACCACACGAGTTCACCCAGTATTCCATGTCTCTCAGCTTAAGCGGGCAGTGGGGAAGGCAAAGGTGCGGATTGAGTTGCCCGAAGTGCAGGACCAAGCTTTCTCTACCGGCGTGGAACCATCAGCGCTTCTTGCTACCAAACCAGCTTCCGGACTTCCACAGGGGCTATGGCTCATCCACTGGAAAGACAGGCCACGAGAGGAGGCCACTTGGAAAGACGCAGAAATGATTACTACCCAATTTCCTAACTTCCACCTTGGGGACAAGGTGACTTTTGAGGAGGGGCGAAATGTTAGGGAAAATGACCCATGACCTCCTATAATTCACACTTACCAAAGGAGGGGCAAAGTGGTAAATGCTGCAGAATAGTTAGTTCGGCTGGGGAGGTTATAAGTACAACTGGCAGAGCTGTTAGAGGGGCGGAAAATGAGAATCGGATTCAGTTGGAACTGATCGGAAGTTAGAGGAGAGAGGGGAGGTGGTCCTACCCTCGGTTATCGGCAGAGAATTCTCCAGCGAGTTGGGCAACAGGGAAGTGGCCTTCCAGGTTCCTCTACTTGTAGCGTTTTCCTCTTATTTTCCATTGCAGTTAACGTGTTTGGAATAGAAGATTACTATAGAATTGATGTCCGATTGTCCATTCTCTGTTCTTCCTCTTTTTTTTACGTAACACGACCAATTCCATTACAAGTGATGCCCTTCCCAGTGTGGCCCTTCCCTCCATCGAAGTGGGTACCTCGACCCTGGGTCTCAGACGCTACATGCGGAGTCGAACTGGGTAAAACTGCCTGTCCCTGCGTTGCCATGCACCGACAAGGATATTAAATCATTCGGGTGTGTAATTATGACTCCGAAGTGCAGCTCGTGGGAGTTGAACCCCTGACTTGAGGATCCGGTGCCCACCCTTTCCATTGGACCACCCCCGGAGGGGCATGTCCCACCTCTCATCTAGGTAATGGATTCCATTCTACAAGTTTGAAGAGAAAAATGTGAAAATTTAGATTGTTATGATATGGACGATGATTTGGTAAAAATATTAATTAATCTGATGGTTTATAGTTAGGTATCTAAATATGGCTCTGTCCGGCCAGGTCTGCACAGTGCAACCAGCCCTGAGTTATCATGCTGAACTGGGGCTGCAGGATGGGCCTGTTGTCAGGGCTTCCTGATTTTTTTTAAAAGAAAATTTGTGTTTTTTTTGGCTTTTCATTCAGGCTCAGAGCCAGCCTGACCCAACTCATACCCAGGCTGGATCTGGGCCTCATCCAGTGGTGATCAGGCCCAAAGCCCCAGGCTTCCTGGCTGCCTCAGGTCCCAGACTGTGTGATCTGTGGCCTAGCTGACGCCAACTTTGGTCCTTGCGCATCCTGGTCCCAGCCCGGCCTCATCAGGCCAGGTCTTCATGCAGGCTGGCGGACTGATTTGACACCCTTGTAAGAACTTAGGATCCTATTGTGTTTAATAAAAAACATCAAAAATATTTTCTCTGACGTTTATATGATTGAGATGATTCAATTTTGTTACCTTGAAATAGAAAGGTGTCATTCAGTGTGTTAATCTGATTAGTTTTGTAATAAAAATTTTGCAATAATTTTTGCAAGTTCTGTTGTCCAAAGATCTATTAAATCAACTATGGGCAATCTTATGTTGCATCTTATTGGAGAATTCTTTTATTTTTCAGTTCTTTGGTTGTACAGAATGCTGACATGATTGCTGGCAACCAAAAAAATGTTTTGGTTCATAGGCAATGTTAGCCCTGGTCTTACCCCTACATTCATGTCTTGTGCTAGTATGAGTTTGCTGTTACGATTGCGGTTTCCTGATGTTTTTGAATGATATATGTGAATTTAGGAACATTATCTTGTTACTGAGATAATAAATGTGACGGCCACATGTTGTTTGTTGCCATTTTCTTTATTTATAATTTAGTTATTAATTTTTTATCTTAATTTTCTTTATCTCAGGTACAGGAAAATCTCAGTTTTTAAAATTTGCTGCTAAATTGAGCAACAGATCTGTTATTACAACTGGATTAGGAAGCACTAGTGCTGGATTAACTGTCACTGCTGTCAAGGATGGAGGTAATACATTTTTTGTGCCCCTCTTGAGTTATTATTATGTACTTAGAGCACTTAATTGTTTTTGAAATTCGCATTAAATGGCTTGTGGTAGCACCCCCAACCCCCTCACAAATCATCCAACCTCAAATAAGCAGTTACCATTGATGTGTATTGCTGTTTACAAAAGCTACAAAACCTATCATCATACATGCCCAATGAAATGACGCGTTCTGTTTTTTTGGATTCATTACATTTATACCTATCTTTCTCCACTCCATGAACCATATGAATTAGCTCTTAAGGCTAAAAAAATCTGCATTGCTTTATTTGAATCTACTTTGGTTTTTCAAAAGGACAGCCTGGCTTGTTAGATCGGGGTTGTCAAAGATATTTCCAAGGGTTCAAGGCAACGTTTTCTACATTAGCTATTGCTTTTGCTAGTAGCGTTTGTTGTTAGGTTTTAGAGCAGTATGTATGTGAAAACCGTAACATTGTTCTTGCCGCTCTAACGTAGAAATGAACAGTGGGAAAAAATTTCTTTTAACTTTTAATGTTTTGATCTAGTTTGGTTCATGGAACTTTCCCCCCGACATTCCAATAATTGAGCTCCCAATCGTCATGCTAAACAAAGCCTAATGAAAGTAAACTGAAATGGTTCAGCATGCTTTATACGTTTGAGCTGTGTAGGTCAATAAGCTATGGAGTTCTTTCTTTCTTTCTTTCTTATTTTCCTTACGATTTATTGTTGTGCATTTGATCAGAACACTTAGCATTGAAGAGTTAATTTAATAAGAAAATTTAATCACATATGTTTGGGTTTGAATTTTATGTTATTTTGTGTGTGTGTGGATTTATTTATTTATGGGTGCATGGATGGATGAGTGGAGGGAATGACGGATGGATGGGTGGATATATGGATGGGTGGGTGGGTTTCTTTGTGCATTGATATATTTTGCATTTCTCTAAATTCTCAAATTTACTAAGAATGGAGTATGATTACCCATATTGGTTGCTGAATTTTGTCAAAATTTATTTTATTCTTAAATATGATTTTGGCTGTTTTGTATTATTCTAATGGGGTATTTCTTGTGATAACATACATTGATAACTTGTGATTTTTTCAAGTCTATTGGTTATTCATTCACTAACCTCATCTATGGGATTTTTAGGGGAATGGATGTTGGAAGCGGGGGCCCTTGTTTTGTCGGATGGTGGGCTTTGCTGTATAGATGAATTTGATAGGTACTTGTGGTTGAACAGGGTCATCTGATATTATATTATATTAAATAATTATATCGTGATCATTTCAGCTGGCCAGGGATGCTTATTTATATGAATGCAGTATTCTCTTCATCATTAATACGGTTTTGCATTCCTTTTCTTATTTTTTCTCTGACATGTTATTATATGTTAGAAAAAAACATTGATCCTCTTTTTTTCATCCTTCGTTTCCATCTATGCCACACAATTCTTGTTGGCCCATCCTAGCAGTGGCCATCGTCTGTGCTGTAACCTTTTTTGCTCCAGGTGCTATGAAAGCCTTTCATGCACCTTCATGAACTCTGGAGTTGTCATCTTGGAAGAGCAACACCGATTGTTCTGTCAACCTACCAGATCTGTTGTTTTGTCTATACATTCAGATTTCAGACATAGCAGGCAGCTCTGGTATATGATGTGGTGTACAGGGATTTTCCAAATTATATATAATAGATACGACACTCCCTCCTTTGCAGGCCAAATAGGAATCGACTTTCCATCTAGATACAACACTCCCTCGTTTGGAGGCTAAATAGACTCGTCA
The DNA here is from genome assembly GCA_963277665.1 of Viscum album. Classification (NCBI taxonomy): domain Eukaryota; kingdom Viridiplantae; phylum Streptophyta; class Magnoliopsida; order Santalales; family Viscaceae; genus Viscum; species Viscum album. Next base: position 1,808,931,360 of record OY728129.1, on the reverse strand, counting down.
CTCGCCTTTGTTGTTGGAGAACATAGATGACCCGATGATGCTTGGTAAAATGACACGACTCGCAGTCAATAAGTGGAAGAGGTCCTAATTTTGGATGGCGTTAGAGAACCGACACTGGTGGATGACCATGACGAAAGTGGAATGCTTGAGCATGAGCAGAAAGCGTTGGACATGCAAGGGATGATGGCATGTTCAACGCATATGTTCCTCTATGCAGTCTGCCTCTACCAAACACTCAATATACATCGATAATGCTTGATGTATAACATTTGGTGGTGAGAATATAATAGAGCATTGTAAATCATGAATAAACTTATTGATGGGCAATAAACTTACCGATGGGCAGTAAACTAAATTGACTACGTGGAACATAAACAATTGAAGAAAGTGTAATCGCAGGAGTGAAAGAGGTGGTACCAAAACTGGTTATGTGTCTGGAGGGGTTATCGACCACAATGATAACACCGCTATTCGAGATCAAGTGGTAAGATCAAAGAATACCTATGTTGCTAGTGACATATCAGAAACATTGAAGTCTAATAGCTTGGTGGCAGGATGCTCAGATAAAAAAATGACTGTCAATCTTGACCCCACTAACACTAAAGTAGGCGGGCTCGGCGAGGCGAGGCTGCGGATGACAATACTCCATGTCAAAGATCTTCACCAAATGACGAAGATCAAAAGTTGGGGTTGCAGAGTCAGCCACAACAGCCTGAATAGAATGAGAGCGATTAGGGCGAGGATGACGATGACCTTGGTTGTTGGATTGACCGCCACCACGTCCCCACTATGGAATGCAAGGGCATTTCAATTGGAGAAGTCATCGAAGACATTGGTGATGGCTAGATGGTTGACTTGGATAAGACAATCGTACACCAAAGATGGATGTAGCGTAGTGGGATTGACGAACATCTCTGTCACAATAAAGACAAACTCTGGATTCAGCCCCCTTTATTTATTGTAATATGGTGGAAGTAATCGGGGATCCTGTCAAAGAGAGAATAACTGTTGAAAGTGGTTAGAGACACGAGACAAATTATTGATCTCTAAGAACATGAGAAGCAAGGAGTCCTCAAGCTCTTTGATAGTGGTTGCATTTTGGGTCCCTTGGGATCTAATGGAAATTAACTAGATGGGGATAATGACCCATCTTTAGTGGCTACCACTTCTGCTTGTAAAGTTGGTGAAACCAATGCATCCATTGATGAGGTGCGTGATGAAGGAGATATGCCCTAAAACCTTATATGTATATGATATATATAAGCTATATTTTATGACTTGAATGCAAATTGTGGTTTGCTTGCATGATGAGGTATATCGTTTCATGTAGCTTACGATAGTCGTAATGGCTGAACATTCACGCGACTCAATGATAACTGGTCTCATTCGAGTGAGACTTCCACATAAACTATCATTTAAGAGATGTTTCATAAGATGAAACGTGCAGAAGGTGTTGCATTCATGCGATGAATATATAAACTTACCATAACATTTATCCATGTGCTATAACGCATGAATAAATGCAACAAAACTCAAAGAGCATCCTCAAGTGTTATATAAGTCACTGCTATGCGATGACATTGGTAAGTGTGATCGCTTCATGCTTGGCCAAAACTCCTCTTCACTCGAAGCTTTGTTCATCGTCCTCCTTTGCGTAAGAGGCGCTAGCATGCCATGAAGGATGAATCCCCTCTGTGCGATGGATGATTCAGCTTAACCTATGGATACCTTCAAAGCTGAGACATCTTTTGGTTGCCACTCAATGATCTTTATCAAACACATTTGAAGGAGTTCAAAGGTGAGAAGGTAACAAAGGCTTCTTCGCTGAACGATACACACGTTTACTGCAATTCTTCATTTCTAGTTTTTACACGGTTTCATATTTCTTCTTTGAAAATCTTGGATTTGTGGTTTTCAATCTTTCTATTACTATGATTAAGTGTTAATCAATCTTTTAAGAACCCAACAATGATATCAGAGTGAGTCATGATCTTAATTTTATGAAATCATGTTTGAGAAATGAAAAATGTGGCAAAAGAGAGCACTGTGTACACAGTCACCATAGCTTGCTCGGCCCGTCACCACGCTATAGAGCCAGCTGTTTCAGACCATGTGTGAAGAGTTAATGCATACAAAACAGCCGCCTTTTGTTCACTAGGGCGTGGTGAGGAAACCATTTCGATTCATGCGTTAAGTGTTAACGCATGTGAAACGGCCAACCAATCTTTACCAGGGCGTGGTGTGGGTGCCGTTTTACATAGGTGCCATGGTTTTTCAAAACAGCCTTAGAAAGAACACCACGGGGGTAGTGTATGCTGTGGTGGAACTATTTACCCTTACATAGCTTGGTTATGTAACAGTAAGTGACCACGAGCACCACCACGACCTAGCGCAAGCTGCGGTGCTTAGGAAAAACAAAATTTCCAAAATTTTCAATTTTTAATTGAATGAATAATTTATAAATGGTTTATAAATTATAGTAAAAGGTATTTTATGGATATTTATTAAATAATAAAATGTTAATTAATTAATTAATTATGAAGGGTTTATAATTCATTAATAAATGTTTTTGAAACATTTATTATTAAATACTCCTTAAATATTAAAAGTTAATATTTAAAATACCCTTTAAATTTATATGATATGTTTGATGGATTATAAATAAAAGGGTAATTTGTAAAATGTTAATAAATTACATAAATGAGGACGAGATATAAAATTGTTTATATTTTAAATTCTGAATTTTTTATAATAAATTATTTTGAATTGTTCAAAATTAATAAGTCCATATTTGAAATGCGATGCATATGATATTTAGATTATATAAAATGTTTACATAATAGAAATTGTTTATAATTCACGATAATATCATATATTTAAAATAAAATGTAATATAATGAAGAATGTGAAAGAGTTCATATTGGAATGAATATAAAATGTTCATGTTCAAAATTATGGAATGTACAAAATGATAAGCATGATTATAAAATGTTTATAGTTACCTTTTATTTATGAATTGTTCATAAATGGTTATCTTATGTTTAAATATTTGAATTGTTCATTTATCTAAAAGGTTATTCCCTGTTTTATTCATAGTTATAACTTTTTTATATTATGAATCATGTATGCTTAAGTTTAAATGTTAAACTTCTTCTAGGAAATAGAGTGCTATGTATGGATATGAATTTAGTTTTTCGTCTACCTTGATCTCGGTTTGTAATTGAAGTTATAAAATTAAATTTAGTTGTTAAATATAGTTTATGCATATTAGGTTTTAGAATTATGATGAATTGGATTCTCTCCTGAGTAAAGTATCCCCGGGTAGAGGGACTTGATGCCAGACTACATACCGACCTAGAGGTCGATGCCTTGTTTAGAAAGGTGAATGAGGTTGGCTATTTGTCGCTCCAAGTTTACTCATGTGGAGATTGCCAATTTCATACAACTCTATTCCTTTACATGAAATGTTCATATACCTTATGCATATGATGCATTTGGATGTGTAAATATACTTTATTTCTAATTTTGGGTGAGTAACATAAACCTTTGGGTTGTGTAAAGAGGTGCACATCAATATGGGTTGGACATATTGGTTTGGTGGAGTGAATAGTATTCCAAACTAAATTATTAGAAACATGCATACATAAAGGTAATAACATGAGATAAGATGCGAGATTAAACCCCCTTCAAATACTAAGTGGTAGATTCATTCCAAAGAAACACTTGTCAAAACCTCAATTATTCAATCAGGTAGGTTTTGCCAAAGTAAGGCGCCTCTTGACTATCTTGTATAAAGCAAGCAAGTAATGGGTGATACCGGATCATCCTTGGATAGGTTCTGCCAAAGGAGGGTGCCCCTGAATTGTCTTTTGTTAGCTTGTTCTTGGCGTTTGCTTTGAGTTACACTTAGCTAAGAAACCCTTAGGAAGGATGTCAGATGAATGGTATTGAGTTTATCCATATGATGGATTGGACAAAGTGTTGTCTGCTCAACCATCCAAGAGTCATATATGATATGATTGAGATGACGTTCTGCCTAAATAAATAAGTGGTGAGAGGAATGCCAAAGCGGACTCATTGCTTAGCGAGATATGAATCTTGACCCGCTGATGAATATGACGTGTTTTAAAAGGGATCATCATTTTAGTGGGAGCTCATTTATTAAAAGTCTTTATTAAATGGTCTGACATGATACTCATTTGATAAAAGCTTTTGTTGTAGATAAATGACATCATCATCATCAATCTTAACCTTGAGATCAATCCTTTACAAGGAGAAAGTAAATGATATCAACTTTTTCGGAAGTCTCCACACTCATGCTTGTTACCATAGAGTCGAAGTTGCAAAAACAACATGAGACCCTGGATGCCAATCTAATGATAGTGTAGATGGTGAATTCCCCTTACCTCAATGTGAGGTGTGGGGATACTCTTTTATAGATGAGTAAATCTAATTACAAGAAGGGTAAGTCCGATGTGGGACTCAGAAATACCCATTTAAACTTAAATGGGGTCCAACACTCCCCCTCAAGCTGGACATGCCCAGATTGGATAGAGTCCCACAAGAAAAAAAGAATGACAAGACACAAGACCATCTCATACTCCCCCTCAAGCTGGGCCATGGAGGCTGTGAATACCCAGCCTGGTAGTGAGAGACTCAAGACGAGCTCCTGGGAGACCTTTGGTGAAGAGATCGGCAAGCTGATCTGCCGTCGGGATATGACCGAAACCGATATGGTGCTGCTCCAGATGGTGGCGTAGAAAGTGACAGTCCACCTCGATATGCTTTGTCCGTTCATGGAAGACGGGATTCGAGACAATCTTCGTGGCGGCCTGATTGTCACACCAGATATGAGCAGGAGTCGATGCTGGGATACCGAGCTCTTGGAGAAGATGACGAAGCCAGAGGATCTCAGTAGTGACTGTGACCATGGCTCAATACTCGGCCTCGACACTCGATCAGGAGACGACAGTCTGCTTCTTGCTGCGCCAAGAGATGAGATTACCGGCGAAGAACACGGCGAAACCCGAAGTAGACTTGCGGGTAGCGAGACAACTGGCATAGTCCGCATCACAGAAGGCCTCAACATTCATGTGAGCATGATGTGAGTACTGAAGGCCACGTGCAGGGTCTTTCTTGATGTATTTGGCAATGTGGAGGACAACATCCCACTGAGATCGGGTGGGATGCTCCATGAACTAGCTGACTTTGCCAACGACACAGGCAATGTCGGGACGCGTCATGGTGAGGTAGTTGAGTTTACCGACCAAGCGTCGATAGCTCTCGGGATGATGAAATGGTTCCGAGTCGGAATGAAGAGAGCGTTCCCCAGGCTCAAGTGGAGTATCCACTGCGGTGGCTGTGCTCAACCCGACATCCTGCAAGATATCAAGAGCATACTTGCGCTAACAGAGAGAGATAGTGTCCGCAGTCCGACAGACCTCGATGCCAAGGAAGTAGGTGAGGGGACCAAGATCTTTGGTGTGAAAGTGCTGGTGAAGATGCGTCTTGAGGCTGGCGATGCCTCTGGAGTCGCTCCCTGTGATGATGATGTCATCAACATAAACCACAAGCAAGATACAGCCGTGCGTCGTCGTACGGAAGAAGACTGTGTGATCTTTCATACTCCGAGAGAGACCAATGGCTGTGACGACAGTGCTGAAGCGGCCAAACCATGCTCGAGGAGACTGTTTGAGGCCGTAGAGGGAGCGACGGAGACGACAGACATGAGAGTCGGCACCAGAGGCAGAGAAACCAGGGGGCTGCTGCAGGTAGACTTCTTCGTCAAGAAAGTCATGGAGAAAAACATTCTTAACATCCAGTTGATGAAGCGGCCAGTGATGATGAGCAACCAGGGAGATGAATAGGCGGACATAGGCCATCTTTGCGATTGGAGAGAAGGTCTCAAAGTAGTCGATGCCATATGTCTGAGCAAATCCCTTTGCGACAAGCCGGGCTTTGAGGCGGCAAAGAGAGCCATCGGGATTGAGACGGATCGTGAAAATCCATTTACAGCCGACCGCCTGTTTGCCTGCCGGAAGTGGAACAAGATCCCAAGTATGGTTGTCATCCAGAGCTTGCAATTCATCCCTCATTGCGGCTAGCCACCCGGGGTGAGATTTGACTTCACCTACTGTTCGAGGAATCGACACGGTCTCCAGAGCTGACAGACTCCTATATGAAGATACAAAGAGAGTAGTCTGACACGAGCAAGTACCTTTCCGGAGCGCAATCGGCACGTCCTCGGGAGCTGTGATAGGAGCATCGGACGAAGCGGGAACAATGGTTTCCTCGGCCTGGATGGGAGGTATAGCGGAAGGACGACGAGAGTAGGTCTGTCCAAAGAGATGACCGGTCGGAGGAGACACCAGAGGCGGGTGAACCATGAGCGGAAGACAGTCATCGATGGTAGTGTCGGGAGAAGGAGAGGGGAGAGTGAAAGGAGAGCTCTCGACAAACGATACGTCGACAGAGGTAATATACCGGCGGAGGTCTGGAGAGAAGCATCGATACCCGCGCTGAGTGCGGGAATACCCGAGAAAAATACAGCGAAGGGATTTGGGAGAAAGTTTGGAGAGATTGGGGCGAGTGTCCCGGATATAACAGAGACATCCGAAGACGCGGAGTGGATGGGAGTGAGGAGGAATAGAGGGAAACAGGGTATGAAATGGAGTCTCCCCCTGAAGGATGGAGGAGGGAAGACGATTGAGAAGGTAAGTAGCACTGAGGATGACATCCCCCCAGAAGAGAAGAGGTACCTGGCGGTGGAAGAGGAGGGCACGAGCGGTTTCCAAGATATGCCGGTGTTTCCGCTCGGCCACCCCATTTTGCTGAGGGGTATCAGGACAGGAGGTCTGGTGGATGATGCCGTGGGCCCGCATAAACTGCTGAAAGTGAGTGGATAAGTATTCTCGCCCATTGTCAGATCGGAGACATTTCACAGGGATAGAAAACTGTGTCTGTATTTCATGGAAAAAGGTCTGAAAGGTGGAGAGAACCTCTGTCCGATCTTGAAGAAGGTAAAGCCATGTCATACGAGAATAATCATCAATGAAAGAAATGTAATATTTATACCCAGATTGACTCGAGGTGGCACAGGGACCCCATACATCGGAATGAACCAAATCAAAGGGTGTGGCGGCCCGTGTGTCAACTCGAGGAGAATATGATGTGCGATGGTGTTTCGCAAAACGACACGACTCACAAGGAAAAGATAAACGGGGACTAATATCGGGATAGAGCTGATGAAGTGCTGAGGCGGAGGGGTGGCCCAACCGAGAATGGAGGTTTACGGCACGAGCAGGGACAGATGCGCAGGCGATGGAAGTCGGGCCATCGAACATGTACACCCCATCCCGAAGCTGGCCTCTACCAAGTTCCCGGTTCGTCGTCCGCTCCTGAAACAAAACAGAAGACGAGGTAAAGATAGCATTACAGTTGAGATCCTTTGTCACCTTGTTGATGGAAAGTAGGTGAAATGGACTACGGGGAACATGAGCCACCGAGGATAGGTGAAGGGAGGAGGTGAGGGAACAGGTGCCAAAGTCGGCTATGGGGAGAGTGGACCCATCAACAACAGTGATGGCTGAGGATCCACTATAGGGACGGTAGTTGGAGAGTATACCGGCATCCCCGGTGAGGTGGTCAGACGCACCTGAGTCAAGCATCCATGCAGGGGAACGATGACTGACAAGAGCAGTGGGACCCCCAGAATGGGCAAGAGAAGCTGATGAAGAGCCCGACATGGAGGTGGTCCGGTAATCGTGAATCAGCTGGAGCTCAGCCAGGGAAAGATCCAACGACGGGGGAAGAGCAGCAGCAGGTGATGACGCATCGCAGATTGCAGTCTGGCCCTGTCGGGGGTGCGAATCGGGACGATCATGAAGGACCCAGCAACGGTCTATCAGATGGCCGAGCTTGCCGCAGTGCTGGCAGAGGGGGCGAGGTCGGCCGTCTCCACGGCCGCGTCCTCGAGGGCCGGTAGGGCGGCCACCGCTACGGCCTAGGAGCGCAGTGTGATCAGGGATGGGGACGGGTGGTGCAAGGGCCCGATGAGCCTTCTGCAGGCGATGATAGACCTGCGAGATATCCAGCGTAGACAGGCTGGCTGGCATCTCAGTGGCCGTTGTGGCGTAGTCCGGTGCGAGGCCATTCAGGAGATTGAATAGGCAGAGTTGTTCCCGTTGAGTCTGCGCTTCCGTCGGAGTCTGAGGAATAGGCCAAAGTTCCTGCAGTTCGTCGCGGAGACCCTTCCATTCCATGAAGTAGTTGGGAAAGGTCCGATCCTGCTGGCGGATGTGGGAGAGACGCTGTAGAACGTCTGAGACCCGAGCCAAGTTATTGGTCTCGGAGAACATGACAATCAAGGAATCCCATAGCTCTTTGACCGTGTTGGCAGTCCTGGTGGCATCTTTCACGGACCGGTCCATGAAGTTGACCAGTAATGCGAAGATTTTGCTGTCTGCCAGCTGCCAAGAATCGAATTTGGGGTCAGTGATTGCAGGTGGGGGTTTCTCAAGATGAGAATGAAGCCCCATGCCGCGTAGGGACATCAAGACCGTCTTCCGCCAGACGGAGAAGTTTGTTGCATCCAGCCGGTCATCGACAAGCCGGGAGGAGGCCGTGATCAGGGACGGCAGAACGGAGGAAGCGTCCATGGAGGGCGGGCGCTGGACCTGGTGGCCGGGAGTCGCGCGGTGGAAGGGAGGCACCCCGGAGATGTCGCCGGAGGGAGCAGCGACAGGGGGTCGCGCTCAGGAGGGTGCGGCTGGGGCAGGGGCGCCGCGTGGGCGCAGGTGCCGCTGGGGCTAGGGCGCAGGCGTCGGGCGAGAGCCCCGCTAGGTCGAGGGCGGTGCTGGGCGAGGGCGCGCCGTGGGAGGGCGCCGAAAGCCGGGGCCGGGAGCCACGCCAGGAGAGGGCGCCGGGAGGGGAGCCGCTGGGGCTAGGGTGCGGGCGCCGGGTGAGAGCGCCGCTGGGTCGAGGGCGAGGGCGCCGGGGCGAGGGCGAGGCGTCGGGGCGAGGCCGAGGCCGAGGGCGAGGCGCCGCTGGGCGAGGGGGAGAACGCCTGGGCGAGGCGTTGGCGAGGGCACCGCTAAGCGAGGGGAGCCGCGCCGGGAGAGAGGGCTGCCGGGAAAGGAGCCGCGCCGGTAGGGAGAGCCGCTGGGAGAGAGGGCCGCCGGGAGGGAGGGCCGTCGGGAGGGAGGGCCGCTGGGAGAGAGGGCCGTTTGGAGGGAGGACCGCCGGGAGAGAGGGCCACCGAGAGATTAGGGCAGAGCCAGAGGGGGGAAGAGAGGCGGGGCCGGACAGAACCGGTAATCCGCTGGGAGGGAGGGTCGGGATTAAGATCCCTCTGATACCATGTAGATGGTGAATTCCCCTTACCTCAATGTGAGGTGTGAGGATACTCTTTTATAGATGAGTAAATCTAATTACAAGAAGGGTAAGTCCGATATGAGACTCAGAAATACCCATTTAAACTTAAATGGGGTCCAACAGATAGATTACCTTAAAAGGCTCTATCAAGAGCAAGCTATGCATGAATGATATGAAGTGTCTAAAGCTATTTTTTTGGTGCAAGATGTTGGAAGGAACCTCAGTATCCACTTATATACTCAATATGATTGGGTATGTTGATGACTTGGAGAGGCTAGAGGCACCTCTTAAACTTGAATTGGCCACAAATTTCATTCTGTAATCACTACCAGAAAGGTTCTGATTGTTGCGAATTATAATATGAATGAACTCTGTAAACCTTTACCGAACCTCCTCAATATGTTGAGGATTGATGAGCAGGATATGAGTGATCTTGGATCAAGTACCATGTTGATGGCACAAAAGGAGAAAGGTAAAGGTTTTGGCCAAAAGAGGAAGAAAAGAGGTCATGAAGAGTTAACACTGCCAGCTAAGTCAAAGAAGAAGAAAGAGGGACAATGCTTCCATTGCAGCAAAACCGGCCACTGAAGAAGAAATTGTCTGGATTACCTGGAAGGCTGCAAGAAGCCATGTGGAGCGTCTACATCATGATGTGGAAATGTCGGGTGTCTTAACGATAAAACAACGATTTAGAGAAGAGTAAATGGGGAAAAAAACAAAACGAGAACACAAAGATTTACGTGGTTCGGCAATAATCCGTACGTTCAGGAAGAGGCAGAATATTCATTATGATTCCAGAGCACAATTACAAAGAGATTCTCACTAAGAAACCCTAGCCCGAAAATGAGCTACAAATGGAGAAGATGATCCACTGTTCCACCAACCGCATAGGAAGTCCGCATCGCTACAGTGAAAGACGACCACTCAAGTCAAAAGTGCTACAGTGACTGTCGGCTGGAAGTCCAAGGAGCTACAGTGAATGACGGTTGGAAGTCCGCGTCGCTATAGTGCTCTATCGGTGTCGGTCAGTCAACTCTGCTTGCTACAGTTCCCCCAAATTTGGCCCCCGGACCCCCGGAGTAGGGACGTGTTGCCCCTTACAACCCCCAACGAGCTCATTGCAGAGCTCGACCCGCGGAAGTTGCGACCTGGTGCGCAGTACGAACCACAAGCATTCGGCCAAAACATCCAAACCTGATTAGGCTACACCAATCCAACACATCCGGTATAAATGTTATAGAATTTAATCATGTTATTCTGATATATATATGATATCAACAGGCTGCACCAATCCAACACATCCGGTATAAATGTTATAGAATTCAATCATGTTATTCTGATAGATATATGATATCAACTGCATGTTTTAAAAAAGTTGTAAATATACAGGAGGTCAGAAGATGAAGAAGGATTAAAGATTAAAGTTTGGAGTTTTTCCAAGTATTGGAGCAAAGGAGTTGTCTCATTGGAGGCTTATGATACACATAGTTTATGATTTGTTCAATTCATCATGTTGTCATTTATGGTAATGTTCTAACAGTATGATTGAATTCAAGAAAAGTTTACCCGATATTCTTAAGGTGTTGAGAATAGATGAACTAGGCATGTGATGTCTAAGTTTTAGTACTAAAACGATAGTGCTAATGCGTAAAAGTTCAAATCAGAAAAAGAAAAGTTAGTTGAAAGGTTCAACAATGTTTCTCAAACCAGAAAAGGAAAAGTCAGTTGAATGGTTCAACAATGTTTCTTCAAGCCAATCAAGGGCATTGAAATCTAGGGTTGTCAGGAAGGATGAAAAATAATTCTATATGATAGGATTATTCAAAATACCTAAAGGAGTTTAGGAGACTCCATGGAATGTCCATGTCAGGTATGAATGTTATAGAAATTAATTCTTCAGTTTTGAAGGGTATGTGATACCATATGTATATTTTACAAGTGTTCTGAATATACAAGAGTTCAAAATCAAAGGAAGAATTGACATAACTTGTAGTTTACATTTAAATAATGAAGCAAATAGTTGCTACATTGAATGTAAATGAATGTGTCAAGCTCAGATCCTATAATATGTTTTGAGGAAAGATATGGATAAAAAAATGATAAAGTGTTTATCCAATGTTTGTTAAAATATAAGAGAATGTATTCCTGCCTCTAATCGGTGGCATATTTTAATAGTCAACTTTTTAGGAAAAATGCTCCAAACACATAGAATACCATATATGATATGAAAACAATATTTTATTTATTAAATATTTCTATTAGGAGGAAATACGTGTCATTTCCTAAACACAAAAAGTTTGCGTTGTACCTTAGCCTGATATTCTGAGAAGAATATAGTGATTAAGAGGTTAGTCAGAGTATGCTTGGACTTAGAAAAGTTCAAAGTTAACAAATAAATGATTACACCAGTCTAAGTTTTTTCACTCAATATCCTAAAAAGTTTAGGATATATGACGATAAAGAATAATGTAAAGAGCACAGTTGTCAAATCGTGCTGTAGCGCCCGCGATAGCGCTGGTGCGGTGCAGAGCTGTGCACCGCCGCTCCTGGCGGCTGAGTCGCGCCCCAGTGCGCTATCGTGTGGGTCGTGCCGCAATCGTGGTGTCGCGGGAGTTGACCGACCGGCACCGACTGACACTGTAGCAGTGCGGACTTCAAAGTCAACAGTACTGTAGCACTTTTGACAAAGGTGGCCGCCGTTCACTGTAGCGATGCGGACTTACTTTTCGGAACAGTGATCGTCTTCTCCATTTTATAGCCCATTTTCGGGCTAGGGTTACTACTGAAAAAAAATCTGTAATTTGTGCTCCCGAATTAGTGAAGTTCTGCCTCTCCGTGGATGTAGAGATTATTCCCGAACCACGTAAATCGTTGTGTTCTTGTTGCTTTCGTTTCTTCTGCATTTTTTTTTCGTTTCTTGTTTCTGTCGTTGCGACTCCCGGCGATTCCGCAACATCAACCTCGTGCCCTCCCCCTACCACGCATGACCCCAACAACCACATATCTCATCATCCACCACCCGTACCACCAGAAGATGGTGCTGAAAGGAGAGCGGGGGAGAGGGGGTAGTCAGCCATCCATATCCTTCCCATCCTGGATGTTGGGGAAAAACGCCCCTAGGGTCACTGGGTGTCGGTCAGGTTATCCAACTCAGGTGGAGTGTGTAAGAAAACATAAGAAAATATAGGTACATAATAGTCTCACACAAGCCCACACCTATGGGTTCATAGAAGCAACACCGACACGACCGATGTTAGGTCACTACCGATATCGGTGTAGCACCAAATGCAAATCTATCCTGAACTCGGCAGCGCGTCGAGGGGGTAGTGTAACAACCTTCTCATGGAAAACATTTAGAAACTCTGCAACAACTCTGGGGTCTCCACCGCCTGAGCCCTCACTGGCTTGTCAACGACTCAAACATTAAGGAAAGAAGGGGCTCCGATCGTCCACCGTTGATCTGGAAACTTCCCTTGCCGGCGAACAACACACGTCGCCCTTCCACATCAGAAAACTCAACCCTCCGGACACAGTTAACCACCACGCGAACAGAATACAACCAATCTATGCTGAGAATGATACCGTATGGTCGTATCTACAACACCAAGAAATCTCCTAACGATTAATGTTGCTCCATTTTCAGTCTGCATCCCCGACACTCATCAAACAAGCTAGTCTAGCCTCTGACTGTCGTGGATAACACTAGGGGTGCGGAAAGTCTCTCTACGTCCAGTCCGCAAACCGAGGTGGGTGCAACAAAGGAGTGCGAAACTTCAGAATTGTTGGTGTCTGCGTCCCACATCGGACTTAGTGTTTTGCTATTATTATAACCCCCTATAAATAAACTTCAATGCCTCTTTTAAGAGATATCTTGGGTATTTGGTTACTTGCTCCTCTTTAACATAGTATCAAAGAGGGTCTAATCCCAAACCCTCCCTTTCCCTCTTTTTTTTTTCGAGAGAAACCCTTCATACGATATTCCCCACCTTGGGGGGGGGGGGGCTCTCTGGCCAAAGGCCATCGTCACAGCGGCGCCACCCCCTGCCATCTCCCTCATGCGCGCATTCCTCCCACGTCGCGGGTTCAGTAGTCGCGACGACTCCTTCATCCAGCTTCCCCTCGCGGACGCTTCTGTCCATCGGCCACCCACCCAGCGCGATGACCTTCCCCGCCTCCCCGTGTGCGTTCGCTCTTCCAGTGCAACCAACCTCCCTGCGCGAGCCCCCTGCACGACGCCTCCCTGTGCGCGCCGACTCTCTGCGTGACGATGCTCCTCCAGTGCGACCACACTCCGACGTCACCCCTTCCCTGCACGCATCCCTTCAACCGCTCTGTCGCCCTTCCCTACGCGTCTCCCTTCTTGGGCGTCTCCTCCCTCTAGAGGGCCGACCCGACGTGGCGACCTCGATCCAGACGCGACTTCCCTCTGCACACGTCTTCCCCGACCGACGCCCACATCTTATAGATCCTCCTCTAGCCGCACTCCAGTTCCTTTGTCATCAGATCTGACTGCCCATCCCTCTCCTCTGCCCATTGATGCAATCCCACTGTCCCTGCCAGACATTTGAACAGTGTCCCATCGTGTGTTTCTAACCCGACCATTCCTGTCGAGGCTCGATTCAGCTATTCCTGCCGTTGCAATCTATTTCCAGCTATTCCTGTTGGTTCTGCAAGACGAGCGCTAGTCCTTGTTCGACACATCTTTTTCAGCATCATCATGCATCATTTTTCTTCTTGGGGAGCAGTCATGGCGGTTTATATTTTGTTATGTTTTGTCTTGTTATGTTATCAAGCTGGGTATGTCCAGCTTGGGGGGGAGTGTTGGAAGAGTCTGTGCTTTGTTTTGATTTGATTTGTTTTCTTTAATTATGTTTCCAAGTTTGGTATACCTAGCTTGAGGGGAAGTGTTGGTGTCTGCATCCTACATCGGACTCAGGTGTTTTGCTATCATTATAATCCCCTATAAATAAACTCCAAGGCCTCTCTTAAGAGGTATGTCTGGTATTGAGTTGCTTGCTCCTCCATTTTAACATGAATTAATCAAAGTTGAAACCAGAGAAGATCATAAACTGATCGTACATCGAACAATCTCTAACCATTCCGGGACCGACGCCTCTATCGTATGCATCTGGCCTCTTCCGACCCCTCTGCCTCGCTGTCGACGGTCTCCTCGTCCACACTTTGGCCTGGGTTCCTGATGGCGAGGAACATCCTGGGGTTTCCCTCTGCCAACCACACCTCCTTCCGACTGAGCTTAAGCCTGCTGAATAGGCTGTCAAACATATGATGGAAGACCCTGCTGCTGAAACTGCCTCGGGGGCAACTGTTGCTGCTGGAAGGGGACTTGACTGCCTGAGCCATACTGACCCTTTTGGGCTGAAGGACATTGCTGCTGATAGTGACCACACCCTCCGCAGCCAAAGCACAAAACATGAGAGCTCTCGGTGGACACATGAGAACCACCAACCCTCGAGACATGTGATATTGACTAGTGGGGTCATTTCCTTGCCGATCGTAACTTCAACTGACCCGTCATCCGTGATCCTCCATCCAAACCATGCCCCTCTGAGGTCCTTGCCGACTCTCAACTAGGGGTGCTCCAGCCCACTCATGCACCTTCTCCACCACCTCCGCCTTTTTCTCCACCTCCATATACGTAGGCAATGTAAATGAGACGACCACAGAATAAAGGGTAGGGCGCAACACCTCCGAACGCCGTGCTCGAGACTCCTCGTCTGAAAGGACATCAATGGCAAAGCGTTGAAAGTCCTTAAACTTAATCCCCAACTCCCGAACGCTCATGCTCCCCTGCTGAAGGCAGAGCAGCTCCTGCCTCTTCACCGCCTTCACCGCCTTCACCGCCTTCACCGCCGTCGATAAGAACTCAGCCCTCGGTCTCCTTCTATTCCCTAAGATACAGTATGCACCACTAACGCACTGCTCCCCTCAACTGACTAATCGCAAGGGGAATCCAATACTTAGGTCGGGCTCGAATCAAGCTGAAAGCGATCTCTAACTCCTCCAGTCAGCATTCCGTCTCTGACCTTGAAAGGCGTGCAACGTCTGCTGTCACTGCTCATCCTCTTGTTCAGGATCAACCTTTCTACGGTCAACAAGGTCAGTCTGCTGAACCTCCCCGACTCGGACCACGCGCGTGCGTCGACAAGGTGACATCTCTGCAAGGAAAGGAGGAACACCCAAGTCTTGTAGCAATGAATTTATTTAGATTAATTTAGTTAATTCATTTATTCATTCCCAGATTCACCCCATTCAAAACAGAACTCAAGCAAGTATGATGCATGTACCTCTCTCAATTCTCTACCCTGTAAGCAATGTCATTTTACTGAGTACATTTGGAGAGATTAAGGTCCTTGCGCCAGATCATAGGTGGTCCTAAAATCCTGTGTCCTAGGCAGTCTTCTTTGCCGTCGTCACATACTAAGTTCGGCCAACACTGTTGCCTTATTAACCCATGCAGTCCTCACTAGTGCTTAACTCCAAACTTTACACTATCTCTTAACCAACACCTTTGATATCACTATGTCACGACTCCCTCCATCGGTACCCCTCCTGGGCCAGCAGTGAAGAGGAGTGACTCCTGAGTCCCGCCTCCAGTAGGCCCCATGTTAGCGACTAGCGCCAAGTGTATAAAACACTCAAATGGGTGGCGTTGCCTTCAATATCCCTAGATCATAAAACGACAAACTAATCCACCGTGCTATAAAAGAAATAAACCAAAATCCTATACAAGAAATATCTTATATGCATGAATATAAAGAAGATACAAACATCTCCAAAGATAAACAATACCAAAAGAAAATCCTGTGGCAGTAGCTGCAACAACCCAAACTCCGAGCTAGTGGTGTCTAGCTCGATCACCAAAGCCCTCAAAACCTGAAAAACAATTTATATACGTCGGATGAACATAACATGTATACTCAGTAGAATCGTACCCAATGACTCTCGTGCAAATGTGAAAAGAACATACTAATGCCCCGATGAACACACAATAGAACTAACCAACACCCACACATGTCAACTAGTTCCCCAGCCTTAGCAATTCTCTCTCACCAAATAATGCATCTAAGAGTAGTAATAATCAGAAGAATATAATCATAGGCGCCCTGCAACCACTTTTCCATTGGTTTGTCGCTCTCACCCAATGAGTAGACTGTTGCGGAAACACCGGGAGTTGCAGCGACAAAAAACGACGAAAAAAAACAGAGTAAAAGGGAAAAAAAGAAACAAGGACACAAAGATTTACGTGGTTCGGGAATAATCCCTACGTCCACGGAGAGACAGAATATCTACTATAATTCGGGAGCACAATTACAAAGTTTTTCTAGCAAATAACCCTAGCCCGAAAATGGGCTACAAATGGGGAGGAAGACGATCACTGTTCCACCAACCGCACTGGAAGTCCGCGTCGCTACAGTGAAAAGGCGGTCACCCAAGTCAAAAGTGCTACAATGGCTGTCGGCTGGAAGTCCAAAAGGTTGCAGTAAAGTTGACTCCAAATTCCGCACTGCTACAGTGCCTGTCGGTGTCGGTCGGTCAACTCTGCAGTAAAGTTGACTCGAAAGTTGCGGGCCACAAGCATTTGATCCAACCGGATCGGGCTACACCAATCCAACATAGACATCCCTTGCTCCCATCCCTCCCATATCCCATCAATAACGGCACCAACCGTATATCGTGTCTCACAGCATCAACCGCATATCATGTCTCGTGTCTCCAACCCCATGTCTCATATCGCATAAACAAAGCATTAGAGTATCATGAGTGTAGGAAATCAACCTCACGTCGTCCCCCTGCCACGCATGACCTCCATCACATATCTCATCATCCACCACCAGTAGTTGCAGCTGAAGGGAGAGCGGGGGAGAAAGGGTAGTCGACCATCCATATCCTTCCCATCTTAGATGTTAGGGAAAAACACCCCCAGGGTCTTTGGGTGTCAGTCAGGTTATCCAACTTGGGTGGGGTGCATAAGAAAACACAAGAAAATATTGGTATATAATAGTCTCACACAAGGCCACATCTATGGGTTCACACAAACAACACCGCCCCAACCAACGCCAGGTCACTACTGATAACACGCCACCGAGCGCTGCCGCTAACGAGAACAAAAGACCACAAACATCACATAAGGGGCCACAACCCGAGTTCCATTTCCCATCATTTTAATTCAACAATCAGCCACCAAACTTTATTCATTTAGTTATTAGTTTAATTTCGCACCAACAGATTCTTTAACCATAACCATATTTATATATGTCAATATTATCATTTCATTGCTACGAAACCGCTACCAAACAACCACCATGCCACGCCGCAACATCACAACCAAGACCACTAAGCTGAAACAACCAAGACCACAAAGCCACAACTGTTGCGGAAATGCCAGGAGTCGCAGCTACAGAACATGTTTGCGGATGAAGAAAAATCAGAAACAAAAAAAGAACACGAACACAGAAATTTACGTGGTTCGGGAAAAATCCATATGTTCGCGAAGAGGCAGAATCACTTCACAATGAAGAATCTGGGAGCACAATTACAAGGAGATCACTAAGTTTCTCACATAGAAACCCTAGCCCAAAATGAGCTAATAAAGAACACGGAATACTATGCCACCAACCGCACAAAAAGTCCGCATCGCTAAAGTGAACGGTGGTTGAAATGGAAGTTCGTGATGCGGAAACGTCGGGAGTTGCAACGACAAAACAACGATTCAGGAAAGAGTAAAAGGGAAAAACAAAACAAAATGAGAACACAAGGATTTATGTGGTTCGAGAATAATTCTTACGTCCATGGAGAGACATAATTTCACTATATGTCGGGAGCACAAATTACAGGGAGATTTCTCAGAGTTTCTCACTACTCAAAACCCTAGCCCGAAATCGGTTAATAAGTAGGAAGTACTATTCCACCAACTGTCAGAAAGTCCGCTTGCAACAGTGAAAGACGACTGGAAGTCTGCGTCGCTACAATGGAAGGTGGCCACCTAAGTCAAAACTGCTACTGTGGCCGATTGTTGGAATTCCACAGAGCTATAGTACTATTGACTCCAAAGTCCGCACTGCTACAGTGCCCCGTTGGTATCGATCAGTCAGCTCCGCTACAGTGGTCAGAGATGCAACAGTAGTCCAAAATTTGGGTTGGGGGCCTTCGGTCTCCGGACCCCCGGAGCAGGGGCGCGTTGCCCCTTGCAACCCCAATGAGCTCCCCGTGGAGCTCGGCCCATGAAAATTGCAGCCTGGTGCATAGTATGGGCCAGAATCATTCGGCCCAACAACATCCAGAACGGATCGGGCTATACAAAACCAACAGTCTGCATCGCTACAGTGCTGCGACCACCCAAGTCCAAGGTGCTGTAGTGCCGGTAGGTTGGAAGTCTGCGGAGCTAGAACACCGCTATCCAAAGTCCGCACTGCAATAGTGTCCTGTCGGTGTCGTCTGGTCAACTCTACTACAACAAGTCATAGTTGCTATAGTGCCCCAACATTTGGGCCGGAGGCCTTCGACCCTCGGAGCAAGAGCGCGTTGCCCCCTGCAACCCCCAACGAGCTCACCGCGGAGTTGCGATCTGATGCGTAATATGGGCCGCAAACATTCGGCCCAACATTATCCAAACGGACCGGGCTATACCAATCCAACATCAACAACCAAGGTCACTAAACTGCACACAACAAATCAAGCG
Organism: Viscum album; assembly: GCA_963277665.1. Lineage (NCBI taxonomy): Eukaryota > Viridiplantae > Streptophyta > Magnoliopsida > Santalales > Viscaceae > Viscum > Viscum album. The sequence goes on along the minus strand of OY728129.1, from coordinate 1,808,912,288 downwards.
TAAAACAAGTATGTTCAACTTAGACTTTTCATTTACCGACTAAGTATTTAACCATTTAAAGGGTCTTCTCGAATCAAACCAACACTACAAGTCATAATTCCATAACAAGCATATAGCATGATCAACATCAACAACAATAATCAATATCAAGGAAATCTGATAACCGCATACATATCACACCTTTCCCTTTCAATTTCATTAGTCCAATTTAATATCTTTATTAAGTCAATTCATTTCATTCACCCTATGGAAAGCAAGAACATGATTCTTTCACAGATGAATATAAAAGAGAGAATTTGAATCCCTTACCTCAAAAGAAGTTTTCCGATTTGTTGCGCAAGCCAAAGCAAAAGAGAATGTACCGCTGGCCACAACCACATAAGGAATCCTCAAATCAAACTGAAACGCATCAACGTCTCATCAAAATTGCATCCCAACAAAACCCTCAACACCGAACAAACCCGCCGCTGCGAAATCTCCGGAGAAACAAGGAAGAACTTGGAGAGAAGAGAAGAACTGACCCAGAATTCCCAATATTGAGTCTCTGAAAGCCAAGGGTGAATGCCAAAGATCAGCGGCTGTTAAGGCTCCCAAATTTGGGAATCGCCTGAACTCCCGAGAGGAATGATGGGAGATTGAGGGAATTCGGAGGGGGGCTGAAATTTATAGATAGCCTGGAAATCGCCCCATTCACGGCGTGAATGGCCAATTCACGTCGTGAACCTCACACAGTTCACATCTATCGAAAAACAAGTCGCTCGATCCAACAAACCCAGAGGGATTTCACATTGTGAATATATCCCTTCACACTGAAACCTTCGAAGACAGAACCACCAAAAACCCCACCATGAACATTCATGACGTGAACACCATTTCCCGCCGTGAATTAGACCAAGCAGAAACTCCAGAGACAAGTCGTTAATCCACCTTGTGAAACATTACACCCCCTGAATCGGTGAATCACCACTTGCAGTTGCAGATTCGACTCCAGCTCTTCCCCTCCCTCAAACCAATCCCAAGGCTTCCAACACCCAAACCTCACAAACGGGCCGGATGTGTCTGAGTCGTTACAGGGAGATTGTTGAAAAGTATGAAGATGGAGACTCCACATGATGTGTTGTCTTTTGTTGTCAGCTACATTATTCATATGAATCATGGTTATATATGGTAAAGTGGATGCAGGACATCATGGAGAAGCCTAAGATGTTGTGTAGACTGAAGAGAATCACTCAGAAGTTGAACAGACTCTAAGTGAAGGTTGTTGTTTACAGAATTTTTGAGCAAAAATTTTAATTGATTTTATCTAATTTTTTTCCTAATACTTGATAAATATTGGGTTGATCTATTTAGATCTGTAATTAATGTTATATTTTTGAGAAATTTGAATTTCATGCAAAAACGGCCTAAAGGACTGACTAATTTATTCAGTAATTGTTTGGAATTTCAATGGATGAACTTTGATATTAGTTTTGGCGAATGATAGGTGAAGGTAAGACTAGCCGAGATCAGCTACGATAAATTAATCTGTAGTCGCGTAAGAATAAATGACCTCTGCGTAAGGTTAACCAGGAAATTCATGAAGTTTCTTAAGGATAAGTTTTTCATCAACTCCAGCCAGTTGTGTAAGAGTATTGGATCCCAAACAAGCTTTGTTTGTGATTATCTCCGGGTAATCTCATGTAAGAGTCAACACCTTGTCATGTAAGATTTTTCATCTGGGTTCACATTAATAGAGGGAGGAAGCTTGGGCAACCATTGATGGTAAAAGGACACGTGGAACACATGCAGCTATGAGAATCTTCTGGTAGGATCTGTTTAGCTGAATTGGGTAATGCCCCGACGAACTTTATAGGTGGCAATGATCCATGGAGAGTGGAAGTTGCCCAAGGAACATGGGACTGGTTGCTGAGAGTGAAGTGAAGTGAGCTTGAATGACTGTTCAGTTTGTTAAGCATCTCAGTAATAAATTTGAGTTACCTTATGGTGCTGGCATGGAGGAAGAATGACTGTTCAGTTTGTTTTTTTCTAATGATTGATTCCTTCGCATTTAATGTTTTCTACTTCTCAGTTTTGCAATTAGAATGGGCATCTTCTAATGAGTTACTTCATCAAGCGATCAAACTGTGCAATGCCAATTTGTTGATTTACTTTTTTTAGTCAAAAGATTTTTGGTTTTTCAGCCTTCTAAATTTAGCTTTTGTTGGCAGCATGAGGGAGCATGACCGGGCGACCATTCATGAAGCAATGGAGCAGCAAACAATAAGTGTTGCTAAGGTATGTAATTTTACATTCATAATATGTTACCGATTTGCTTCTGGAGAAAAGGTTCCATGCATGCCATCTACACTTTTGGCCTCCCTCTGTTTTGGGAATTAGGTGGTTGTCTAACATGGCCAATATGTTCCTTACCCTGTAAAGCGTCTGTCAGGCTCTTCAATATTTATTTTTTAAAATTTTATGCAATTTAAATGTGGAAATTCTTTAAACTTCCTGCATTGGCTATTAACAAATTTTTTAATTTTGAACAAGCTATTTGATGGAGGATGTGAGCATTTTGTTATCATATCAACAATTATGGGCATTACTGTACATTACTATTGTTTTATTTAATTGAAGTTATGGATCAAATATTGGCAATTACAATTACGGTTTTTTTTGATTTGTTTTTTGTTTCTTCACCTCTCTTCTTTTCCATCCAATATATTGTTGGATTGGTGTAATCCGGTCCGTTTTGGATGATGTTTGGGCCGAATGCTTACGGCCCGTTCTGCGCACTAGGCCGCAACTTACGGCCCGTTTTTTGTGAATCGTTTTTTCGATTCGTTGCTCCCGACGTTTCCGCAACATATATGTCTGGCATTATAGCCCAATGATTCTTCTTTGTTCTTCATCTCCTTGTTCTAATTTTTTGTTAGTTTGACATTAAAGCCAACTGATTTCCCCGTTTCACATTTTTCTCTCATACCTTTTTTTTTAGATGTTGCTGCCTGACATTACTGTCTTCTCCTTTCATGTTATCATTGATGCTGCTTGCCCAATACCCAAGATGTCCTCCTAAGGGAGGTTTTAGTGTTATAAAGAATAGTAATGATAACACAATATTTAAGTCCTTTGTTTGTATCACTAACACTCCCCCTCAAACTAGGTCTACCTAGCTTGCATACATAATTAAAGAATACAAAGCAAAGACATTCTTAATAACCCCCCTTATGATGAGACCGACATGGTCTCCCATTTAACCTTTTAATTGGATATTCCTGTACACCCCTCGGATGATTACATGTGTCCTATTATATTTTCAGCCTTCAGATCATTTGTGTAGGGCGTTCCCCGTATTTCAATTTGTAGACGGGTTTTCCCTTTTTTGAGGTAAAGCCCTGAGACGGATCGAGTTTTGGCTATGACGACTCCGGCGACAGCCACAGATCCGGCGACAACGACTACAGTGACGACTCTAGCTAACTTCGGCGAGTCCAACGACTTCAACGACAACGATGACTCCACCGAACGCAGTGTCATGTTGTCCCCAAGCCTCCTCCAACGCAAGGACGCGATTCTTCTTCCCCGAGAACTGTGGTGACTTTGGTGGTTTTTAGTCTTAGTTCCCGACACTTTTTTTTTATACAAAACAGACACCAATGACTAAAAAAGGTGGCGTAACTTATCTGTTTCTACTGAAATCCGTATTGTTCTTATCAGTGGAAAATCTCTTCCATTTCGGCCAAACTAAATGTTATCATTTTACCATTCATTTTTTAATACATCTCTCTTATTTTCTGTTTTTTGTAAATGTTGTATGTTTATAATTTTCCAATTCTAAAATTTGCAATTTCCCTATTTAGAATCAGGCCCGGCCCGAGGGCAAGCCCAACGAGCCCCCGGGCTAGGGCAATGAGCCACCTTCTCCACTCATGCGGCCTCCGTAACCCTAACCATCAAAACACCATTCTCTGCCAATGTTGTCTTCTCCGCCGCGCCTCCCTCGTCTGCCTCTCCGCCTCCCACCTTCACCGCTTCCACGACCACCTCACCGCCTCCCTACCTCCCTCTTCACAACCCCCGATCAATGCTACTCTTCGTCCTTCCTCCCTGCACCCCTTACACTTCTTTGTGATGATGCCTTCCTCTGCTGCACTTGTTCGCATCCCAGTCGACGCCTCCCCCACCACGACTCCCGGCGGCCTGCTCTTTGCCTTTTTTTGCGACGAGCCTCTGCCTTTTTTTGCGACGAGCCACTGCCAGATCATATGGTCCTCTTGTTTCATCACATATAGTTGTCATTAGGGCGGTGTCGCAGGTACCTAAGTTATGTGCAAGGCGACTGACATATTCAAAAAGCTGCGAGCAGATGAGGGCGTGTATGTATAATTGATCTATATTCGTTAATTTTTTTGCATATATCTTCATTTTGTTTATATTTTTTCATTCTAATACGTGAAGGGCAACATTTGGAATTTCAGTCTTGGGCAATGATAATGCCCAGGCCAACCCTGTTTAGAATCCACTGCAACCCGTGCGAACAGAGGAAAAAAACTATTTTACAATTTTACTCATGAAAGTTCCATTGAGAATTCCATTGGAGGTTCCACTGTAATTTGTGGAATCTACAAACAAACATGTTTTCTATTATACCGTAATTTTTGTAGGATTGAGGGGAAATTGTTCTATTGTTCCCCATTGGAACTTCCAATCTTTCACTGAAATTTCCACTGAAGATTCCACTAGAGCTTCGACTGGAACGTCCAATGGAACTTCCACTAGAACTTCCACTGGAACTTCCATTGGAGGTTTCACTGGAACCGTCAATGGAACCTATTATACCTAATTACAATGCAAAGCTACCTTAAAGAAAAATTTGTGTTGTTCTTTCCCAATGGAAGTTTCAGTAGAGCTTCCACCGGAAGTTTTGGAACTTCTAGTCATATACTACCTTTCAAACCTGTACCGTAATTTGTGTAATTCCCCAAAAAAACACGTTTTTTATATTTTAGTGAAATTTTTATAGGATTCAGAAGTGAATTTCGTGCCGTTCTTTCGCAATGGAACTTTCACTGGAGGTTCCACTGGAACTTTCACTAGAACCTATTCTACCTAATCACAGTGTAAAGCCACCTTAAGTAAAAATTCATGTTGTTTTTCCCTACTGGAACTTCCAGTGATATTCTATCTTTCAAACCTGTGCTATAATTTGTGGAATCCCAAAAAAAAACATGTTTTCCATGTTGTAGTGAAATTTTTACAGGATTCAGCAGTGAATTTTGTGTCGTTCTTTCTCACTGGAACTTCCACTGGAGGTTCCATCAGAGGTTCCCATGAAGTTTCACCGGAGGTTTCACTGGAACGTATTCTACCTAATTACAGTGCAAAACTACTTTAATTAAAAATTCGTGCTGTTCTTTCCCACCGGAACTTCCAGTCATATTCTATCTTTCAAACATGTATTGTAATTTGTAGAATCCCCAAAATAAACATCTTTTTTATATTGTAGTGAAATTTTTACAGGATTCGACAGGGAATTTCGTTCTGTTCTTTCCCACTGGAACTTCCGGTTTTATTTAACAGGGTGTGCTGTTCTTTCCCACAGGACTTCCAGCGGAGCTTCCATTGGAAGTTCCAATCTTATTCTATCTTTGAAACCTATACTGTAATTTGCGGATGCCACCAAAAAAACATGTTTTCTATATTGTTGGGAAATTTTTATAGGATTCAGTACGAAATTCTTCTATTCTTTCTAGTCCTATTGTAAGATATGTAATTCGTAAGGAAATGTCTTACTTTCAATTTTTAGGTGTGCATTTTAGGTCCAACCTGACATCTTTACGGAGAGTTATACAAGAAATCTAACCACAATTGAAAGAAGGTCATACAATTGCTTTGCGCAAAAGTCCTTTTTGGAATATGTTTGAGGCTTTTCCATCCAATACTATATCAACATCGGATTGTAAGAAATCCGACAGTTCTGTTTTTTATGTAACGGATGACTATGATTCCTCAAAAATGTTTTCCGAATTGGTTGAGTGGAAAGACATTTCTGTGAAGGTGATGTCCAAAGGATATTTGGGATAACTGAAGGTGAAACAGAAATGGAAGACTCCTATTCTTTCAAGCCAACCAAGACAACGTTGTATATACAGAGATTTCAAAAAAGTGTTAGATTATTGACAAGAAAGACAATTAAAACAGCTCTTTTGGAACTTCCAGTCAGAGGACGTTTTTCGATAGAAAACAGTGCGACCCTTCATACTTTGAGATAGACCAAATGTAGTGATGACGGTGCATAATCTGTCAAACCACGCACAAGGAGACTGCTTGAGCCATTAAAGAGACCGACGAAGCCGATAGATATGAGAATCGTCCCCTGAGGTAAGGAAGCGTGGAGGTTGTTGCAGATATACTTCTTCAAGAAAACCATGTAGAAACACATTCTTGATATCAAGTTGATAAAAAGGCCAATTATGAGCAGCTGCAAGGGATATGAATAATTGAACAGAGACCATTTTAACAACCGGAGGGAATGTATCGAAATAATCAATACCATATGTCTGAGCAAAACCTTTCGCCACGAGACGGGTTTTAAGGCGATGAAGAGTACCATCTGCATTTAGACGGACTGTATAAATCCATTTGCTTCCAACAACCTGTTTACCTGCCGGAAGGGGGACCAGATCCCAGGTGTGATTGTCGTCCAAGGCCTGTAATTCATCTTGCATTGCTCGAAGCCAACCTGGGTGAGATTTAGGCTCGAAAATTGTGCGAGTGACCGATATCGTCTCCAAAGCGGAGAAGCCTTTGTATGAAGTTGTGTATAGAGAATTATTTTGGTAAGAGCAAGTACCTTTCTGCAATGCAATCGGCAAGTCATCAGTGCCTGTAGCAGGAGTAACTGACAAAGTCGGGGAAATGGTGTCCTTGGTTTGGGTAAGGGGCATGTTCGATGAACGACGAGAGTAGACAGAGCCAAAGCGAAGATCATCAGATTGGGACACCAGAGACAGAGGTGGGTGAATAGTGAGAGGAAGACAGACATCGATGGAGGTATCGGGGTGGGTAAATAGTGGAGGATGAGAATGGAGAGTTCTCGATGAAGGAGACATCAACAGAGATGATATACCGTCTCCATTTAGAAGAGAAACAATGGTAGCCACGCTGGGTACGAGAGTGCCCAAAAAGATGCAATGAAGGGTCTTTGGGGAAAATTTTGAGAGACGAGGACGAGTGTTACGAACATAACAACGACACCCAAACACGTGAAGTGGAAGAGGGTGAGGATGAAGAGAGGGGAATAGAGCCCAAAATGGACTCTCCCCCTGAAGGATAGAAGAAGGATGACGATTGATAAGATAGGTGACAGTAAGAATCGCATCCCCTCAAAAAGGAAGAGGCGCTTATATGTGAAATAATAAGGCCCGAGTAGTTTTCAGAATATGACGATGTTTACGCTCGGCCACACCATTCCGCTGAGGGGTATCGGGGCATGATGTTTGATGGAGGACACTGTAATCTTTGAGAAATTGCTGAAGGAAAGAAGATAAATATTCTTAGTCATTGTCTGAGCGGAGACATTTAACAGGCTTGGAGAACTGGATGTGTATTTCATGATAAAATGTCTTGAAAATATCACACCTTAGAACGATCATGAAGGATGTCATCTGAGAGAAGTTTGACATAAGACGCCTGATGATGTTTGACAAACTTACATGATTCAAAATAGAAGAAAATGAGCGGACTGAAATGGGGGCAAAGCTTATGTATTACTGAAATCGGTGGAAGACCATGATGAAAATGTAGGTCGAGGGCACGGATAGAGGTGAATGGGCAAGCAAGGGATGGTGGGGTATTGAACATGTACACCCCATCACTAGATGACCTCTACCAAGTTCCTGATTCGTCGACCGCACCTGAAAAACAATACCAGAGGATGTAAAAATACTATTACAATTTAAGTCCTTTGAGAGCTTACTGATGGCGAGAAGATTAAAAGGACTGCGAGGGACATGAGCCGCTGAAGTCAGGCGAATCGAAGGAGTTAAGGAGCATGTGCCAAATCCCACAATAGGAATCGTAGAACTGTCAACAACAGTAATTGCAGTGGCACCAGTATACGGGCGATAGGTAGTAAGCATACCTGCATCACTTGTGAAATGATCAGAAGCACCAGAATCAAGCATCCATGCAGTCGGTCCACGAGATATACATGCAGTAGGGCCACCAGTCTAAGCAATAGAGGCCGAAGAGAAGGCAGGTAGCAAAGCAGCCCAATGAGAGTGGATAAGCGCAATTTCAGCTATAAAGAGTTCTGGGTTGTGATGGAAAGTGTATGGTGGCACGGGTGCTGCCATGACAAGAGGGAGATTGGGAAAAAAGGTTGGAAATGGGAAATTAGGCTTGGGCAGTGGGGTACTGATATGGATAGCCAGATAATGTCTCGGTAGGAATAACTGGGTCAGTAGTATCAAGACATGCAATAACAGCACACAACAGGACACTAATCGAATGTCTGACAGGAACAACCAGAATGCATAAATTGTGTGGTGAGAGAACACCAGGGGCGCGCGGGAATAGGCGTTACTTTAGGAGCAGCGTCGGAGGAAGGGGCGGCTGGAGGTGCTTGCCGCAGTTGGTGTTGGATTGGTGTTGCCCAATCCGGTTGGGCCGAATGCTTGTGGCCCACAACTGTCACGGGGCCCCCCGACCCATTTTTTCTAGCACTGTAGCAATGTTGACCACTGTAGTGGAGCTGACCGACCGACACCGACAGACACTGTAGCAGTGCGGACTTCGGAGTCAACTTCACTGTAGCACTTTTGACTTCCAGCCGACAGCCACTGTAGCGCTTTTGACAAAGTTGGCCGCCGATCACTGTTGCAACGCAGACTTACTATTTCGGAACAGTGGACCGTCTTCTTCATTTGTAGCCCATTTCGGGCTAGGGTTTACCACCGAAAAAACCCTCTGTAATTTGTGCTCCCGAATAGTGAAATTCTGCCTCTCCTGTGGACGTAGGGATTATTCCCGAACCACGTAAATCGTCGTGTCCTTTTGCTTTCTTTCTTTCGTTTTTCTCCCTTCTGTCGTTGTGTCTCCCGGCGATTCCGCATCAACTGGTATCAGAGGGTGAGTTCAGAATTCTCCAACGATGGTTCTGGATGAAGGCAAAGTGAAGATCGATTGCTTCGATGGAACTGATTTCAGTTTCTGGAGGATGCAGATCGAGGATTATCTTTATCAGAAAAAGATGCACTTGCCACTTCTGGGTGTGAAGCCAGCGGACATGGAGAAGTCGGAGTGGGAGCTACTGGATCGACAGGTTCTGGGTGTTGTGCGCCTGACGTTGGCAAAAAACGTGGCGTTCAACATCAGAGAGGAGAAGACGACGGTGGACCTGATGAAAGCCCTCAGAAACATGTACGAGAAGCCTTTTGCGGCAAACAAGGTGCATTTGATACGACGATTGTTCAACCTGAAAATGGTTGAAGGGAGACCTGTGGCAGATCATATCAACGAATTCAATACCATCATAAGTCAGTTGTCATCGATGGACATTGACCTTGGTGATGAGGTATGTGCTCTGATTTTACTATCTTCGTTACCAGAGAGTTGGGAAGCAACTGTAACAGCTGTGAGCAGCACTTCGGGGAATACGAAGATGGCTCTGAAAGATATACGAGATCTAATCCTTAGTGAGGATGTTCGAAGAAGAGAATCAGGCAGATTCTCTGGTTCTGCTTTGAACGTTGAAGGAAGAGGAAGGTACCCACAGCGGGACAATCGCAGAGGACGATCGAAGTCAAGAGGAAAGAGCAGAGACAAGGCAAAGGGGTCTGGTACTACCTGCTGGACATGCGGGAAGAAAGGACATGTCAAGAAGTGCAGAGATAACCGGAAGGGACCTAAAACCAGTGGAGCAAACACTGTAGCTGAAGGAACTGATGACGTGTTGCTGCTGAGCGTGGACAGCCCGATGGAGTCTTGGATTTTAGACTATGGGGCGTCTTTCCATTCTACATCGGAGAAGGGTTTCCTGAACAATTTTGTTTCTGGAAATTTTGGCAAGGTGCATCTTGCTGATGACGAGCCCTTGCAGATTGTGGGTAAAGGAGATGCACGAATCAAGACCAACAGTGAGAGCTTGCTGGTTCTGGAAAACGTGAGGTATATCCCTGGCTTGAGAAGAAACCTTATTTCTGTTGGACAACTTGATGATGCAGGGTTGAGTACCACATTCACTGGTGGTGCATGGAAGATCACCCGAGGAGCTATGGTCATAGCTCGGGGAGCAAAGAATGGCACCCTGTACAACATGACAGAAACTTGCATGGACATGGGTGCATCACTGGAAGCTGTCGGAGGTTCTCAACTGTGGCACTACAGACTCGGCCACATGAGTGAAAAGGGGATGAAGGTACTGACAACAAAAGGGTTGCTACCAGAGCTGAAGTCGGTGGAAGTAGGCTTTTGTGAAGATTGCATCTTTGGAAAGCAGAAGAAGGCCTCCTTTGCAAAAGGAGGCAGAACACCGAAGGCTGGAAAGCTGGACCTGGTGCATACAGATGTTTGGGGGCCTGCACCAGTACCATCCCTCGGAGGGTCACAATATTATGTGACATTCATCGATGAATCAACGAGGAAGGTATGAGTTTACTTTCTGAAGAACAAATCTGATGTGTTTAAGATATTTCAGAAGTGGAAAGTCATGGTGGAGAACGAGTCAGGAGCAAAGCTGAAATGTTTGAGGTCTGACAACGGTGGAGAGTATGACAGTCAGGAGTTCAGAGAATTTTGTTCTGAAAATGGAATTCGGTGGGAGAAGACAATCCCAGGAACACCACAACAGAATGGTGTAGCAGAGAGGATGAATAAGACACTGAATGAACGTGCCAAGAGCATGAGGCTGCATTCGGGGTTACCCAAGACCTTTTGGGCTGATGCAGTGAATATGGCAGCATATCTCATAAACAGGAGTCCCTCTGTGCCAATGGGGGAATGTCTACCCGAGGAACTCTGGTCTGGTAAGGTGGTAAGACTCTCACATTTACGAGTTTTTGGCAGTTTAGCATATGTTCATTTTGATGCTAATGCAAGGGACAAGCTTGATGCCAAGTCCAAAAAATGTTTCTTTATTGGCTATGGTGGTGAGGAGTTTGGGTATCACTTTTGGGATGATCTCAACAGGATGGTCATCAGGAGCCAAAATGTGGTATTTAATGAAGGTGTCATGTACAAAGATCGCCATGCAGTTGAAGATGAAAATGAGAACATTGAATCAGAATGCAAAAAGCAAGTTGAGCTTGAAGGTGTGTCTGAGCTTGAGAGATCCGAACCGGTGGAACCTACTACTCCAGTGGAGTTGAGGAGATCATCAAGGGTGAGAAGGCCCGTGCAGAGGTATTCACCATCATTGCATTATCTGTTATTGACTGACGGTGGGGAACTAGAATGCTTTGAAGAAGCAATGCAGCTGAAGGAGTCGAGCAAGTGGGAGCTGACTATGAAGGAGGAGATTTCCTCATTGCATGAGAACAACACTTGGGAGTTGACACCTCTGCCAAGAGGAAAGAAAGCATTGCAGAATAAGTGGGTCTACCGGGTCAAGGAAGAACATGATGGCAAGAGGAGGTTCAAGGCAAGGCTGGTGGTGAAATACTTTCAACAGGAGGGAGTAGATTTCACTGAAATCTTCTCACCAGTAGTGAAGCTTACCACCATCCGGGTGGTTCTCAGCATTGTGGCGTCAGAAGACTTGCATCTTGAGCAGCTTGATGTCAAGACTGCTTTCCTTCATGGAGATCTGGAGGAGGACATCTACATGCAGCAGTCAGAGGGATATGTAGTGTCTGGAAAGGAAGACCTGGTGTGCAAACTCCAGAAGAGCTTATATGGATTGAAGCAGGCACCCAGGCAGTGGAACAAGAAGTTTGGTTCATTTATGTCTAAAAATGAATATAAACGATGTGGCATGGATCAATGTTGCTACATCAAGTCTTTCGGTGATGAATACATTATATTGCTTCTGTATGTGGATGACATGCTCATTGCATGATCATGTATGCAGAGGATTAATGAGTTGAAAAGGCAGTTGGCTGAGGAGTTTGAAATGAAGGATTTTGGAGAAACTGGCAAGATTCTGGGAATGAAGATCAAGAGAGACCGCACAGCTGGAACATTAATGTTGTCACAGGCTGATTACATTGGGAAGGTTCTGAGAAGATTCAGCATGCTGGAAGCAAAGACAGTCTCTATTCCCTTGGCGAGCCACTTCAAACTATCAAAGGAGCAATCACCGAAGACGACAGAAGAGGTGAAGTACATGGCAAAAGTTCCATACGCATCAGCTGTTGGAAGCCTGATGTATGCCATGGTCTGTACTCGACCTGACATTGCTCATGCAGTGGGAGTTGTGAGCAGGTATATGGCGAACCCTGGAAAACAACATTGGGAAGCTGTGAAGTGGATACTGAGGTATTTGAAGGGCAGCAATGAGGTATCTCTGTGCTTTGGGAAAGGAACTTCATTGCAGGGGTATGTGGATGCTGACCTTGGAGGTGATATCGACAGTAGGAGGAGTACCACGGGTTATGTTTTTACTTGTGGAGGAACTGCGGTAAGTTGGATATCACAATTGCAGAAGGTGGTGGTTTTATCCACCACAGAGGCAGAATACATTGTTGTAACAGAAGCTGGGAAAGAGATGGTTTGACAGAAGAACTTCTTGGATGAATTGGGAAGAAAGTGAGAGGAGAATGTATTGCACTGTGACAGTCAGAGTGCTATACATCTTGCCAAGAACCCAGTGTTTCATGCCCGGACGAAGCACATTCAGTTGAAGTACCATTTCATTAGAGGTTTGATACAGGATGGGTTGCTGACCTTGCAGAAGATTTGTGGAACCAACAATCTGGCAGACATGTTGACAAAGCCTATGGTGATACAGAAGTTGAGGCACTGCTGTGCCTCTGTTGGTCTCCAGTGATGAACGGAGGATGAGAGACAGAATGATGGAGGACGTGATGGGAGCATAAGAGGAAAACAATTTGTATTTCATGAATCTGTGAAAGCACGCCACTGGTGAGTGAAGAAGAGGAAGAAATTAGATTAAGTAAGTTGTCTTCATCAGTTGCATCGAAGCATAGCAGTGCAGCGGATCAGGCTACAAGTGGGAGATTGTTGGATTGGTGTTGCTCGATCCGGTTGGGCCGAATGCTTGTGGCCCGCAACTGTCGCGGGTCGAGCTCTGCGGTAAGCTCATTGGAAGTTGCAGGGGGCAACGCGCCCCTGCTCCGGGGGTCGAAGGTCCCCGGCCCAATTTTTTCGGCACTATAGCAATGCTAACCACTGTAGCGGAGCTGACCGACCGACACCGACAGACACTGTAGCGGTGCGGGCTTCGGGGTCAACTTCACTGTAGCGCTTTTGACTTCCAGCCGGCAGACACTGTAGCACTTTTGACAAAGTGAGCCGCCGATCACTGTTGCAACGCGGACTACTATTCGGAACAGTGGACCGTCTTCTTCATATGTAGCCCATTTCGGGCTAGGGTTTTACCACTGAAAAAAACCCTCTATAATTTGTGCTTCCAAATAGTGAATTTCTGCCTCTCCCGTGGACGTAGGGATTTTTCCCGAACCACGTAAATCACTGTGTCCTCTGCTTTCTTTCTTTCGTTTTTCCCGTTTTCTGTCGTTGTGTCTTCCGACGATTCCGCATCAGTTGGCGCATAGATGTGCACAGTAGGGACCGCAGATCGGGCGTCTCGATGCGTGACAGGAGAGGGCAACAACTGTCAGGGGATGTGTGTAGGAAGGGTTGTCGTCAGCAGGGGCGTCAGGGTGCACCTGGGAAATCTGACGCCATCGGGGGTGGCGGGTGGAGGTGCAGTCGTCAGAGGAGCCACATGGGGTGGCTGGGTGCAGCGGGAGGAACGCGTGCACAGGGAGGAGCAGAGGCGTAGGGGGCTGTCAATCTGGGTGGAGGGGTTGCCGCGACTGCTGGAGAAGGGCCGTTGGGGGTTGTCGCGCAGGGAGGCGCGCAGGGGGGGAGGGGGGGCGAGCCGTCGGGGGCGCAGGGGGGCCATCGCGCAAGGAGTTGCGGGGAGGGGGGGTGGTGGCCGTCGAGGGTGCAGGGTGGGGCGACGCGCAGGGCGACGTCGGGGGTTGGGGGTGGGGGGTGGAGAGGAAAAACACGGGAGGGAGGGCTAGGGTTAACTAACCTCCTCTGATACCATGTAGAACCGTACTCGTTACCTTAATGAGAGGCGGAACCCTTTATTTATAGATAGAGGAAAAGGATTACACGACAGTACAAACCAATGTGGGACTCTAAAATACACATAATTAGATCCAACAACTTGACTTGTTAGTAAATGTTTGTCTTATCCTAAGTTTATGTATTTAGTATCTGACAACTTTTGTTCATTTTATCGTTTGATCGCATATTTATCTTGGTAAGAAAATTGACATTTGGTCTCCATTACTCTTGATCCTTTTATCGAATAGGTATTTCTCTGTACAGCAGAGTTTAATTACCCTCATTGTTACCTTTGAAGCTTCTTAAAAACGGTAGGCTACATCCAAAAAAATCAGGTGGTCTATTTTTTGTGGTGAAGCCATAAATCATGGGCCGGAACATATGGTACTGGTTAGGTCCACGCCATCCTCTGAATTTCCATCAATCTTTTTTTTTGGCACAGCTTTGTTTGACATTTCAAGTATGGGAAATGATGATAAGGGTTTGGGGGGGGGGTGCAAATCCCTGGACTTGCAATTTACTGCAATTTTCTTTCTTGTGTTGTGTTCTGCAGTGGTGGGAAAATGATGTTTTTTATGGAAAAATAAAATAGGTACAAGGCCTTGGTAAAGAATACTGTTTCCATTTTCATTTATGTTGGTACTTTTAGTCGTCAAGGTTCAGTTCATGTTGGTATTTTTAGTCGTCAAGCTTTCATCATTGAATTAATTAATGGGAGGAATAGCTTAATAGGGCAGTTCGAGCATCACATATGCTTCTCATGAGCAATCATTACATGAATTTTATATGTGCATAACGTGGGATATAATGGAAAATAGCACAGCCTGAGCAGTCATTGATCTAAGCGCACTTAGGCTTTATTGTTATGTGAAATTTCTATTTCAAAACTAATTGTAAATAGAGAGTAACCTAATGAGGTATTGCATGCGCACAATACCTCTTCAATAGATTCGACTCTTCAAACACTGATGTACTGTCTTCATTCCCGTTGATCTATGAAAACCTTACAGTTCCATCAATCTTTCTTTCAACTTGAGGTTTACTAAATTTTATATTTTCCATGTCTGAAATCATTTTTAATGCTTCTTTAATGCTGAAGGATTCTTCTCTTGTTCCCTGTGGAGTGTGAGTTGCTATCGTTTAATTTTCTTTTTCAGGCTGGCCTTGTAACGACTCTGAGTACAAGAACAATTGTCTTTGGTGCTACAAATCCGAAAGGACTGTATGATCCCGGCCAGTGTATCTTGTTTTTTTAAACATTTGTTTTAGCCTTTGAATTTTTATTACATTGTCAGACATGGTAATGTGGAGTAGTGTACAAGTATCATATAGTTGTCATTGTGCATGTGTATTTACCAATGAAAATCATTTCTTCTCTCACCTTAAGCTGAATTTCTTTGGATGCCATTTTTGTTCACTATTCTTGTAGAGTTTCAGCCACCGTGCAGGTTAATCAAGTTTAATCATACATGGTGATGATAAAATTTGCAGTCCTTAATGGGGGAAAAAAATCTTTGCTTAACCAATTATCTAGCGCTTTCTGTCAACACAACTCTCTCTGGACCCCTGCTGAGCAGATTTGACATAGTACTTGTCCTATTGGATACAAAGAACCCAGAATGGGATGCTGTTGTTTCATCTCACATTCTCTCTATGGTAATGTGCTACGAATATCAATGCTTTTATTTCATTGTGAATCTCGAGAATAAATTTCTGTTACATTGCTTAGCAAGAGGTACCGGAGAAACATGATTCTGATGAAGAGTTTCAAAATATCTGGCCGCTGCCCATGCTTAGGAGGTAAATTTTGTAAAGAGTGCATGACCTGTCCGGTTCCTGGTTCATTTAATTAGCATTTCATGTATCTACATCACTTGAGGTTACACTCTCAGTTCTGGAAACACTAATTTTTATATCTATACTCGCATGTTTCAAGTGTTTGTTCTTGCTCCTTGTCCGTCTATAATGCATGTCACAGTAGTCTAAGTTGCAATCATTGGTTTGGATTGGACTAATTTGTGTCTTCAGTTATATTTTTTAAGTGTTAAGTTGCATCGTGAATCGAGTTCCTTTAGATACCGAAGACATCTTTCAGGTACATTCATTATGTAAAAGAGCACTTCAAACCAGTGCTCACCAAGGAGGCTGAACAAGTCATGACAAGCTATTATCGACTCCAGAGAAGATCTGCAGTTGAAAATGCAGGTCTACCTTGATAACATTCTCAATCTTTAACCTTGTATTAAAATTCCTTTCAATGAACCTTATTCTACTATCACAGCGAGGACAACTGTGCGTATGCTTGAAAGCTTGATACGGCTTGCTCAGGGTATGTCATCCGTCTGTAACATTTTTGTATTCCGATGCCAAGCTTTTGCACTATGCGGGTTTTGAATATGTTGATGCTGCAGCACATGCCAGACTGATGTTCAGAAATGAAGTCACTCAATTAGATGCCATCACTGCCATCTTATGTATAGAATCATCCATGACAACCTCAGCTATAGTGGACAGTGCAGGGAATGCCCTTCATTCCAATTTCAGTGACAACCCTGATCAAGATTGTATCCTTGGAACCTCTTTTCTTGTTCGTATTTTGTAAATTTTCTTGCATAAAATTGTTTGATCCTGTTTATATTTATGAGAGGTTTCAATTTTCAACATTGCTAGAATTCATGTCCTTGGAAGTTGAGGTTTGGTAGCTAAATTGGTCAAATCTTTAAGCTTTTACCTAAAATCAAATGATATGGGTGACATGTTATTATAATTTCAGCACGAGGATAATGCATCTTGAATATGGTCCAACATGTGGTAGCATTTTAAAATCATTTTGAAATTCGAATTTTTTTTGTTGGAGATGACAACCCATTGGACCTTTTTATAATACATCAATCGGGTATTTAGATTAGGGAATAACTGTTTTATCATTCTTGCTTTATAGCTAGGATATCCATGAAAATCTTAAAGATTATTTCTCCTAATCTATTGGGGTGTTATTAAGTCACTGATCTGCATCTCACACTTCATCCATTTCTAAATGAATAGGAAATGAAAGAAAATTAATAATATAGGGAGGTCTTAACAATTATTTTTGAGACAGGCGCTGTTAATGTAAGATTATAATCTCAACATATACCATCGGCTGACGCATCAGCACAATTGGGTTGCTTAAATTTGTATTGAAATGAGCATTGTCTTGTGGTTTCGGAGACTCAATGGTAGTAAAGATCGAAGACTGTTTGAACCATATCATAATTTAGCTTTGTCATGAGCAATTAGAAATGGAAAACACCCAATTTTATATTGATGTGCTGTGATGGTCATCTGTGAATTCTTGACTAAAACTTGACTGCAGACGCGGAGCAAGAAAAGCTGATATTGGAGAAGCTGGCTTGCTGAATTCCTTGACTTTCACTGAAGTTCCTGTGAGACGAGGCATAATGTATGTGGATCTTGTCATGTTTTGTGATTTTATTTTTTCATGGTAATTAGTGTTGGTTTCATGGTACAATCTTGACATTCCCCTCCCTTTCTTCAGGATGCCCAACTAGCTGATGAGCCCAGGAAATGAGAGTAACTAAGAGTGGAGATAGTTGACCAATGATTCAATACTTTTAAATTTTTTCACAAATCCTCAATCAAGCCTACCAGTAAAGACGAGTCTGTTGCTTTATGTCTCTCTCTTGAATGAAGAATATGGAGTGAAATTGTTGACAGAACACAGTGATTTTTACAATGTGAGTTTTTAATTTTTGATGTGTTTTGGTTCTAATCGCACTCCACCACATGGTCTTACTTCTTTGCAGCATTTATAATTCTTTTTCTAGTCGAGTAAACACCTCCAAGCTTCTTATGAGAAACTTGTTTTTTCACATAATTGAGTTCACAGTGCTCAGATCTCCTCAGGATGATGAACACTATTCTTCTCTAAACTTGATGCCATTGAAAATTTGTTACCCTACACTGGACCTCTCGTGCACGTTGGATAAAAAGCATGATGTCATGATCCAATCATGGAGGTTCCGTCCCACACCAGTAAGAACGTCAAGGCTGCGATTCATGTGGTTTGTTCTTATTAAAGATAAGGAAGTCGCTCCGACAATGTATAGGATGGTGTGTGTCAATCTTGACACTACCATGGTTGGGAGTTGGAGCCACTCCCGTTGAGTCCATGGCAGGACGAAATTAGTGAACTTCACATCATTTGAAGAGCTGGACGATAAGACGGCTGAACCCCGTCCGTCGAGGAGGGGGCTGGGGTGCCGCACGGGCGAACCGCTATGCTGAGACGCTCAACCTGTGACAAGTAGTATCAGAGCAGGTGTGCTTCGTGATGTTTGCGGAGTTCTGCCGGTTGGACATTGGTGGTGGGGGCAGAGTCTCGGGGCGTCATAGCCAAGGTGACACGACAAAGATGGTCACGCTCGAGAGAATGTCAGAGGCAGAAACGCCACTACGAAGGGTAGGTTTCAAGGAGGTGATTTTCGACCTAGAGAGTGGGTGGACCATGGTGTTTTGCGACCCAGAGAGAGTGGGTGGATCATGAAGCTGATGACGACGAATGAGCATCCCATTGGCCACGCATGACAACCAGTTAGTTTGAAGCAGACCATTTCGCAGACACACTCAAGGCCATGATCCCGCATGCACGATGGCGTGCATGGAATGGTGGTGGAAGAATGTCACGACCCAATAATGGGGGTCTCGTCCCACATTGACAAGAACATCAAGACTGCGGTTCATGTGGTTTGTCCTTATTGAAGACAAGTCACCCCGACAATGTGGAGGATGATGTGTTAGTCGTGACACCACCTTGGTTGGGAGTTGGGGTCACTCTCCTGACGTGTCCATGGCGGGATGAAATCAGTGAATCTCATATCTTTTGAAGAGTTGGACGACTGAACCCCACCCACCGAGGAGGGGGTTGGGGTGCTACATGGGTGAATCGCTGTGCTGAGACGCTCAGCCCGTGACAATGAGCTATTATCCAACTCATCAAAAGTTTGATTGACCCTTTTTCCAACCACTTTTCTTCGGGGTCTAAACCTAATGACCCTCATGCTTTAGGGCAACGAGATGAGTACGCAAAACCCGAATCCATTTATAACCTATTTATTTTTGAAACTCATTACTTTAACCTCTATTATATTTTGAAATACTCATTTAAATATCTATTTATATTTTTTAAAATTTTAAAATTTATTTTAAAATTTTAAATTAAATGGATCTTAAATTAATTAAATATATTTTATAAATTATCATTTAAAAATATAGTTAATGTATTATTAATAATTAATTTAATTGATTTCATATTTATAATTAATTTATAATTTAATATGAACTAAACTAAAAATAAGCAGACAAATTTTATACATTTTCACTATTATTTAAAAGAATATAACTAATAAATAATTAATAATTAATTTAATCAACTTTTGCTTTATGTCACTCCAAAGATTACCACTTAAATTCTGTCTAAATATTAACAGGGTTTTAAATTCACAAATGTGACCCTATTAAAATTCGATCAACCCCTAATCATATTTTAATTGGATCTAGTAGTGTTAGACATTTGGTTAATGAGTAGTCGTTGTCATCCCTATCCAGGCTTCTTAAGCTTTTGAGCTTTTTTTGTTTTTTTAGATTTGCTCTTTTTTATTCAAAACATTTTCAATCATATTGATTGTGCAGACCGGAAATTTGAAGTTTTGAGGCTTGTGAAAATTTTACCCTTAGTAAAATTTTGATACTTTTTAGAACTGGTTGAATTTTTTGGCAAATGTTAGATTTTGGCGAAATTGATTTATTCATTGATTTATTAAAGTAATTTATTTTTAAAGTATTTTTTTATAAATAAATTATGCGAGATATGTAATGCTTATTGACACGAGATTATTTGAAGAAATAATGGATGCATATTTTATTTAGTAAATGACGTGACAAAAGGTCCACTCAGTGAATTAATGCGGGGATTTGAATGGAAAAGTCATGGATTTAACGGACACTTTAGATAGTAGTGGATCTTGACTCTCATGTGATTCGTTTCCCACTAAAACATTTCTGAGACTCTTTTATCCAAGAAATACTTGATTGGAATCTGTTTATCGTGGCATATCGAGATAAAGGTGCATGGAGAATGGAATAGGCGAACAATCAGTGGCAATTGAGGATTGACTATTATTGTGAAATTGAGGTAGTTGACTCAAGATTTTCATATTTTTATAATTTACACGAATCTATCATGCTTTTTTATTCTATGATGGGATAATTCGAGATAAAGATTATAATTGTTAATTGAAAATGAGATGATGAAAGTATATTCATTATGGATATTTGAAAGGAATATGAATTGTGATATGGGTTTTGTTCATGGAACCAAAAACACCGAACGATTCCCTTATTTGAGATGTTTCATGAACCAGCTTTTCAAAGGCAGATGGTCATTGAGACTTATACCGAATGGGAAGCCCAAGGGAATGCGAGAGGAAAATTCAGAAAATGATTTCCCTCCCAAGACAGGTATTTGATTGTGCGGTTGTCATGATCTTCACTAACCTCTAAGCCCATGTGAGTCATGTTTGGTGTGAGAAATAAGAGGAAGTGGAAGATCTGACAAACCACACAATCTCCTTCGTCCGCTGGTGGAAGAGGACAAAGTTGCGGAAGGCGGGGGAATACCCCGCAATAAAGACTAGGGGCTTACTCCAGGAGGGATGCCCTAGGGTGACATTTATTCATCATCTGCTAGTAGACGTGAGTGAAGTATTGGAGGGGGAGTCTGGGAGAGAGACATGGCTTTGATGTGCCCATCCCCTCTCTTGTTTTCAACTCCGTGGTCCCGTCATCACCCCTAAGGTTGAGATCCTCATTACCACAAGAATGTATAATCAAGAACACTTCGAGGACCCCACATATTAGGTAGGATAAATGCAGGGCCTCTATTACCACAAAAATGTATAATCGAGAGGATATGTTGATGTGCCCCGTGTTCTGATTATACATATCGAGAGACTTTGGCGGAGGCCTTGGCTTGGTCCCCCTTGGACGAGATATCCAAGGAAAGAGGTGCCCAACCATTGGTGGTATGAAAGGGGGGCTCAAAGGGTGACTCGCGCAGGTGAGGCATGGGCGGACAGAAGGTGGCTCGCACTGGTGAGGCATGGGCAAGCTGAAGGTGGCTCGCGCAGGGTAGGCTTGGGTGAGCTGGAAGTGCTTTACGCAGGTGAGGCCTGGGTGAGTCGAAGATGCCTTTGGGTGATGGATAACCTAGGCAACACCACTTGGGTGATGCCTTGCTCTAGGCTCCAAGGGTCTCCTCAAGTGTCTTTGGACGACTGGCGCTCAAGTCCTGAGCTCGAGAAGGGGACTTCACCCTAGCGCTCTTAGACTAGAGGGAGGTGGCTCCTCGCACAGACATTTTGTGTTTCATACACTAGAGGAACTCTAATCCCACTACCCTCTTTAATTTCCTCTTCTTTCGAGGACCTGGGTGATGGACTAGGGCAATCAAAGCTTCGAGGCTTCTTTTGATTTTCCAATTGTGTGTCAAATGAGGAGCCCAATGGTCCTATTTTTAAGCAATTTCGGGACCCTGGGCGAAGGAGTTAGCTCATGTGAGTATGTCACGCTAGGTCTCACACAGGTGTAACTTGCGCGAGTTTCTTGGGCGCACATGTTCGGGCTTGCGTGATGACGCTGGGTACACAGACTTGATTTGCACGATGATGCTGGGCATGTGGCCTAGACTTGCGTGGCGACATTGGGCACATAGAATGGACTTGCTCAGTGATGATGGTTGGGCCTTGCGCTGGATTACTTGGGCGAACATGTGCAATCCTTGATGTCTTTCGCTTCTCTATTACTTGTGGTATTTCCCTTTGAAACTTCTAATCCTCATGTGAAAAAGGGAGTGTCAACAAAATCTCCCCCTCAGGATTAGATCCAATCAGAATAAGAGGGTCTGATCCCGAGGTAGAGAAATATGGACGTTGATGGATCCTTTATTCACTGGCCTCCCCATGTTTGTGTACATTCATGCTCAGATTTGATGAACATTACGACTTGAATACCGCATAAGGGAGGCATGAACAAATGGGTTGTGCAGGTATGTCACGCAGGTGGGTCGTGTAGATCGAAAATCTATTGACAAGGCTCGAGAGACCCTTCAATAACCCAAGAGTTATGTTGACGCTATTTTGTAAAATATGACAGAGAGACCCCAACTTGTGGATGCTCCTCTATTTTTTGCTCCATGAATGGAAAGAATTTTGTTCCCAATCATCTATATCTCCATCACTGTTTTCCCCTATAATTATAACATAACACTGAAGTTGGTTTGTTTAGTTAAACGTCCTTGTGTCAATGTATCATAATCACAATGATAGAAACAAGAGGGCGCTCTAATTTTTTCCTAGGACTTTGGACCTAGCGAGCATAGTTTGACTGTTGCTAGAATCGCGTAATGGACCCTATGAACTTTTGGGCCTTTTGCATCACCACTCTAATTTTTTTCTTAATTCTGATATAAGGGCGACTTAGCGAGCGAGACTTGGCTTTTGCTTAGGCCGCCCTTTACTGGTTCTCAACTTCACAAGTTTTATGCCTCTTTTTTTTTTTAATTTTCATTGCTTAATTTTTCCTAAATCACACAGAGTGCATGTCTAGCGAGCTAAGACTCTACTTTTTCCCATAGTGCCCTTTGTGGGTTTTAAATTGATGGGCGTTGTGTCTCTTTAGTTGGCGGTTTAAGGTCTTACAAGCCAGACCAATGCAAATGATGTTTTAGGTCGAACATATTTGACTGTGAGTTATGAGAGTAACGACTCCAGCATGGTTTGCTGGCCAAGAATGTTTCAACATTCCTTGAGTACACAAAGGGAGGTTTTAAGTCTCAATTTTGTGATTTACAGATCTGAAACGTGATATGGGATAAGTATGTAGGGAATGACCGTGGAGCATCTTTGAAGAGCGATTTCCAGCACGATGTTGTCGAGGCTTACATAGATAGAAGAAGTTTCTCCTAAAGACAAAAGCACCTATGGTTGACAGACCTTTTGGGGGTGACTTATACAAAGCCAGATTGGGGCATATCAATGCATAGTAAAAAAGGTGTCCTTTAGTATCAAACATTCTATTGCCGATGGCCGAGGGGAGTTTCTGAGGGTCCAGATTTCTTAAGACCATGGAGGGTGGTTTGTGAAGGGAATGTGTCTGAGAATGAAGGGAGCATCTGGGTCGGCATTGGCCATATATGAGAAACTGCTCCTACACAAATTTGATTTGTATGTAAAGGAGGGGGCATTCTACTTCGACCACAAGCTTGCAAAGAAGGGGTCCTGGAAGAAATTCAGAACCTCCTGCCCAGATCGGGTTGTGTCCATGAATGGAGGAACACAAACGTTTTGGCTGCTGTAGTAGTTGGGCCTAGAATGGAGGATCTAAGTATCACTATGTGTCTTGATGGAATAGGTATCAAGTCGTATGCATTTCTTCGGGGTGTGGCGATGGATGACCGACGCCGGGAGAAAAGGATCTTTCCCAACGAGGGTTGAAGCATCATGCAGTTTACTATTGTGTGACCTGGACATGGACCGTTCAGTTTAACTTCTTATGACAAGGACGTTGAGGGTTACAATTTAAGTTCATTTAGATTTGATTGAAAGATTAGTGATTTTCCACTTCATGATGATCTGATCAAGAATGTTCCATCATCCTTCAGGCATGAAGAGGGAAAGGGAGACATGCTCTTTTTTTTTGTTGCGGCTTGGCCTAGGTTAAGGAACCCAAGCGTCACTATGTATCCTATATAGATAGGAATCAAGCCACACATAGTTCTCAGTCATTAAAATGAGCCCACAAGTGAAAGGACCCATGTTGGAGTCTCCTGCATAGATCTTTTTTTATACGCAGGAGAGGGGGCATTCATGGATGAGCCTAGGACATAAGGTTTGGGCATCACTACATATCCCATTGAGATGAAAATTATAGCATCCCATCTTTTTATAACATAAACTTTCATTTCATTACACGGAATTGAGGATCTTTAAGGTTTAGTGTCTTGAAAACAAGGAACATAATACATGAAAACAACATAAAACATTCTTCTTAAACACTTGGAAGACTTCTCCTTAAGTTCATCCTAGGTTCATTACTGCATCTCATTACCTGGGGACATACATCAAAATAAAGGGTGAGCAGAAGGCCCAGTAAGGGAAACAAGAGAAACATTTTACATGTGAACTTGAGATACTTCAATAAGGTCATGAAAAGATATTTAAGGCATGAGAAAGAAATCATGAGATATATCATAATAAAAATAACATTTTTCATAACTTGAAGATGTGGCTACAACATTTAATATTGACAATCATTTCGTTTCACCAAGGTCTATCCCCAAGGTGTCATTAAAAATTACCAAGGTTATTCACCAAGGTATCAGTCTAAAAAGTCATCTCTAGAGATTAAGTCTTTACCCAATGCATTGGAGCACTATCTGGGCGCACCCTTGACATGTCTTTATTATCATGTGATTCACATATATCATCATCAATCATTTCACAAACAACTCATATATCATAAAATAAATGGGGTTCATTTCATAATCATAACGTTTTAAAAACTGCTTTAAAGACATGATCTTTGTGTCACTTTAAACCCACGAAAAGGGATAGCGGGTTTCATATATGTAAATCCCAGAATTTAAAATAGAACATTTTGATATATATGTGAATACCCCTTTAGAAGAAAGAGCTTTGAGTATTCACTTAATTAAATAAATGAATTCGAGAATAAGAGAGAGACATTTTGAGACGGAAATTCTGCAGCATAACGGTTATGTTACAAGGTTTTAGAAAACATTGAAAAGAGAAGGGACATGAGTCATCCACTCATAAATGATCCATAAAACAGTAGGGGGACAGAATATAAGGGATTTAAGAACATGGTAAAGAAATTTGAAAGATATACCATATGAAATGATGAACATGAAAGGAAGACAAAAATAAGATTTCTCTTATGAAAATTCAGTAGCCTAACGACGTCACATACACTTAAAAAATGAATTGACGAGATCAACTAGGGTCTCTCATCATGTGAACATAAAAGATCAGTATGATAGATATAGAGATCATACCCCAACATAATAAAAAGGAACTTGAAAGACTTGACATGAAAGTAGATCTTGAAAACGAGAAGGGTGAAAGAATCCCTTAAAAATTCGGCAGCCTAACAGCGCCACTTAAAACTTCAAAATACTGAATTGAAGAGATCAAATATGGTCTCTCATCATATGATCATAAAAGATCAGTATGATAGATTTAGAGATCATACCCCAACATAATAAAAAGGAACTTTCAAGACTTGACATGGAATTAGAACTTTGAAAAAGGAGAAAGGTGAAAGAACCACCTAAAAATTCGGCAGCCTAACGGCGCCACTTAAAACATCAAAATATTGAATTGAAGAGATCAAATGGGGTCTCTCATCATATGATCATAAAAGATCAGTATGATAAATTTAGAGATCATACCCCAACATAATAAAAAGGAACTTGAAATACTTTACATGAAAATAGAACTTAAAAAAACGAGAAGGGTGAAAGAATCTCTTAAAAATTCGGGAGCCTAACAGCGCCACATAAACATTCTTAAAACGAATTGATGAGAGAAAGAGGGGGTCTCTCATCATATGAACATAAAAAGGACAGTATGATGAATATAAAGGAACGTCCTCCAACATAAGAACATGGAGCATAAAAGATATGACATAAAAGGGAGTACTTGAAAAGAATGAGAGAGGTCGGATCCCTTACCTTAAAACGTAACTCTTAAAACTCAAAGGTTTGGACCTTGAGGGCTTAGGGGCACCTTGGGAGGACTCCTTGGGAGGTAAGGATACCATAACTTCGTTGAGAATGATTTTGGAGTCCAAAGGATGAGAGAATGAATTGGTATTTATAGGGAAAGTGAGGGGACAAAGCATTAATGGCCAAGGGACACCTCATAAGTGGGTTTCTCAAAACCATGTGCTCTCCTATGATATTTCCCATGAAGTTAGGCCACATGGGGCCCCCCATACAATAATCCATCACCTTTGTTCGGTCAACCCATAAAATATCTCATGACATCATCATGACACAGTTATGATATCATTAAACATACCGAAACCCTAAAACTGTATTTTTACTATTCACTGAAAATTCAACTTTCTCAGAAAAATCCCAAAATTTCACCTTAACCAAATATCAATGCTCTGATTTCAAAAATGAACTCCATTTTATAAAAATAAATTTCTAAATATTTTTAATTTATTTTTTAAATAAATACACTATTCACCGAAAAGTCATTTTTTTCAGAAAAACCCCAAAATTTACCTTAACATAATATCGATGCTCTGAGTTCAAAAATGAAATCCATTTTATAAAAATAATTTTCTAAATATTTTTAATTTAATTTTTAATTAAAAAACACTATTCACCCGAAAAAACTAATACTTGAATAATAATTTATGAAACCGTTATTTAACCATTTTATTGAATCACATTACTTAATCAAGGTGCCTAGATTATATTAATACTTTCATTAAGTGAGATTACTAATCCATTTGGTCACATTACTAATCCTAAGCATAAAATCACTATTCATAATTTACTATTCATCAAAAATTAAGTTGATCTTATTAGACTCTAAATTTCTTACTGAACATATTTGTAGAAGACCATTTTTTGAAAATCATTACACATTTTTAATTATTTAAGGTTTACATAAACATTTTTAAAATATCCTTTCTCTAAAATTCACCAAAAATATGCATACTATATTTATCCGGACATTTAAAAATTCATAAACATCATCATAAGAAGAAATCCCAATTTTTATTTAAAACAAAGGATTACACAAGGCATTTACAGTGTCCTTACATAGCCCCTTATCACACCAGCATAGGACCTAAGTTTAAGGTGTGCTAAGGTGATAGAATCTGAGGGAGGCTCGGCCAACATCGCACAAGTAGTAATTTCTATCAGTTTGAACTTCTCGCGAAGGCGATCCCGTTCTAGCTTCACACGATGAAGTTCAGCTTGGGTTTGGTCCAGAGCAAAGCCTAGTGTGTTGAAATAGTGGGTGCCCTAGACCCAACTATTATGTGCTTTTGATTACCATATCGTGTAAGGTATGCATGATGTCATCTTACCATTATAGTGTAGACTTTTCTGCATCCACTATTGAAATGGTAATGTCCAAAGATTAATTGTTGTATCGAAAGGTTATAGCAGTTCCCAGGCTATAATGAGAACCTCTAGATACTATGACATTAATCTTAAATATATATGTTCTATGGTCTAGATACATCTTACTAATTGGACATAGTAGATGTCTGACCATCAGGTGCTGGGGGCTCATAAGCATTGAGACTTCTTCTCATGAATTTCGCACTTGGTGATCTATAGTAGTGAGATCATGAGGACTGACCCGCCAATAGGAACACCACATGTTTCAGGTGTCATTGGATGTTCCTATATACGATCATGTGTAATGGTCTCCTGACTTGAGATCATTACCAATGTATGTCATTTGATTGCGTACTTTGATGCAAGATGAAAACCATGACAATGAAGTCGTGGCGAGGTAGTTTGTGTCGGGTGCGTCATTAGTGGCATGTCATTGGTTGAATGGTCAAGAAAGGATTTGTCGCTTCTAGGTTATGGAAGTAATATATCTCTGGCCATGTTGATATGGATGGCATTACCTTTATAAGATCATGGCCATGACAGTCGAGGGTAAATCCGTCCAGTTACATCAACAAACAATAAAGCAAGAAAAGGGCGATGACACGAGAGTGCGTCCTGCTTTATGAGATATTATAGACAAAGAGATTATATTACACAGTGCATGTTCGTAGGTTGGTTGTCGCTGCTGTGACAATCCTTATTTCTTCAGGGGCCATGATGGGTTGCTAGATCCCGCTCTTGGTCTGTGAATACTATTCATGGCTGTCGAAATAAGGACCTAGAGGGTCACACACAATAGCGTATTCAAGAATCTTCCCTATTCAGTTGAATAGGAGTATTGGACATAGTGGGCCCCGCCACAGGGGTCCGGGAATTGTCCAAAGTTAAACGATCACCAATGCGATAAATAAATTCATATTATTCGAGTTTTAAATAATGAGTATTGAATTTATTTATTAAATGTATTTAAGAGTTTTAAGTAAATACATGAAAAAATGTTAATTGACGAATATTAAATTATTCAAGGTTCAATTAATATTTATGGGAGCGACGAGTCGGGTTAATGACTTAATTATTATCATGTAATATATTTTAATATATTACAAGTAAATGATAATAATATTTATGGCTCAGTTTAGTAGTCATAAAACGTCGTTAATAGTGCGTTAAGTATTCGGGGCTGGCGAGGCGATACCGGGTATTTTAATTGAGCACTATAAATATAAGAGGAGGGGACTTTGCCAAATACTATTCATGGAGCTTATCTCTCCTCTCCTCTCTCCCACATTCTAGAGAGAGACGCTCTGGATCCAAGGAGCTCGGATGAAGCTCTCTCTCGGGCATCGCTAGCGATGCGATGCGGTGGTCGTTGGGGCGTCAAAGGCATCGTCGCAAATCCGCGCTAGCACCCGGATTACGACGAACGACGCTCCCGCAGATACCTTGAAGCGCGTGTGGACGATCTAGAGGAATTCGGCTTCGGATTCTTCGAGCAGCGATCACCAACGACGAGCAGACGTCGTGCGCGGCTTTGGATTTAAACCAGGTATTTTACGGTTTAATTTTTGTGCTTAAAATCCTCCACGCGTGGTCCTCGGCTAAGACCGGGCTGATTTCCACCGACGTCGGCAAGTTCACGGCGAACGACGGTGGAAAATTTTTAAAACCCACCTGTTTGGGGCTTCCACTACACGCCCGGTTCCAACATAGTGGTGCTACCTCCTTCCCAAGTTCTATTAGATGGGCTTCGATCGGTCCAAGACTACTGGGTGAGGCCACTGAATCTTATTTCTATATTAATTAACCAAGATTACTTTTATTTAGAGACAATAATCAAAAAGTTTAGTTTCCAACGGTCATATTGACCAATGGTCATATAATAGTTAAAATCCAACAGTCTCATTTTAATTATACTCATGTTATCAAATGAAACATTTTTGTTGAGTATAAAAATAAAATAAAACACAAAATTAGGAAACAAGATTTATTCAAAATTTCGGGTCGTTACAATCTTCCCCCCTTAAGAAATTGCGTCCTCGCAATTTTTATAAAATTGGGTTTTGAAATTTCATTGAAAGTCCCACATCGGAAAAAGAGTCAGTAACACTATTACTTTAAAAGAAAGAAAAGGAAGTACAAAGACCACCCAAATTTACCCATACTAGGATTCCATGTAGGAAAACATGGATATGGAGGAGAAAACAAAGGGTCACGTTCTAAAAGGGAGTGATAGAAAACATGATTAGGAGAAAGTTAACCATAAGAAAATCTCAAACTTATGATGTGTGTAAACGGTCTTTGATTACCTAGTAGGAAACGTAAACCAACAAAGTTTTTCTTTTAAGTTCCTTTTCATAATTTTGAGGAATTCATTTACTACATAGAACAAAAACATAAGAAAATATACATACCTTTATGTAGAGTTTCATCCTTTAATAAGTTTCTACCAAAACTAATCTTTCCTCCAAACGATGAGCATTCAAAACTACTTGGTCTCATCAAAACACAAGAATCATCTTCTAGAGAGTCACATAATCCACAAAAGACTAACTATCTATTTCTTCTATCTTTAAACATTATCCCAAAAACAGAAAGGGTAAGGTAAAACAACTCTTCAAAAAGAAAGAATCCCATAGGAAGGGAAACTACTTTTAAATCTTTAAAGTTCCATGGTACTACCCAAATTTCATCATAGACCATTCCATAAATAACGATCCTTAAAATTCCTCAAAATAAACCAAACTAAGATTGAAACCCAAATACAAGAAGGACTTGATAACATTGTATTCCAAAATAAACTTCATTTTTAATATCCAAACAACATCAACCACTCCTAACATCTTATAACAAAAGTATCTAACCTAAACATATTTTACCCAAGATAGGTTAATCATTTCCATAAGTAACCTAAATTACTATAAGTCCACCTTAAATTTCATCGATTCTTCAAAATATAAGTCAACCTTACTTCTCAATGAAAATACCGTAGTAATCTATTTACCTCGATCATATAGAGTCCCCAAAATAGTGAACGTCTTCCAAAATAATAATCATCTTTTAATCCCCTAATCATCTCTGTCATATTAATATGGCAATCGTCGCATTTCCTATCACATTGGTTATTGGGACATGTTCTTCCATTTCCCACCATTAACTAAGAAGAGAAAGTATAATTAGGGGCTTAAATACTTATCCAATAATCATGAAAAGGAACTTAAAGCATATAAGGATAACTTGTAGAAGAAAAGTATACCCTAACTTGTCATCCCCTAGGTTCCCATCTAGGTTATTTATGATCATATATTCTTATGTGAATCTTTATTTTATTTTATCTTTGTTCCTTTAACAATGGTTCATACTAAGATTATGAATTTACCAAAGCATATCCCCCGGGAGTGTCGTAACCAAGAGTGCAGCAAGGCCCGTTTTCGTGTACCAGTTCTCATTTGAGTCTAGCTCAAATCGGTGTTTTCGGGTTTTACCCCTATGTACATCTGTGTCAGAGCCACCTCTACCTGCTCGTATCCAGACAGGGATGTATTTTCTTGGAAACCCATTACTCAATACTCACCAAAATACCAGGAATATTTCCTATGTATAAACTTTTTTATAGGCTTCTTCCTAAAGTTTTCATATCCTAATTTCCACAAATAACTAAACCATCCTTTGATACCAACTATAGCATCCCATCTTTTTATAACATAAACTTTCATTTCATTACACGGAACTGAGGATCTTTAAGGTTTAGTGTCTTGGAAACAAGGAACATAATACATGAAAACAACATAAAACATTCTTCTTAAACACTTGGAAGGATTCTCCTTAAGTTCATCCTAGGTTCATTACTGCATCTCATAACCTGGGGACATACATCAAAATAAAGGGTGAGCAGAAGGCCCAGTAAGGGAAACAAGAGAAACATTTTACATGTGAACTTGAGATACTTCAATAAGGTCATGAAAAGAACTTTAAGGCATGAGAAAGAAATCATGAGATATATCATAATAAAAATAACATTTTTCATAACTTGAAGATGTGACTACAACATTTAATATTGAGAATCATTTCGTTTCACCAAGGTCCATCCCCAAGGTGTCATTAAAAATTACCAAGGTTATTCACCAAGGTATCAGTCTAAAAAGTCATCTCTAGAGATTAAGTCTTTACTCAATGCATTGGAGCGCTATCTGGGCGCACCCTTGACATGTCTTTATTATCATGTGAGCCACATATATCATCATCAATCATTTCACAAACAACCCATATAGCATAAAATAAATGGGTTTCATTTCATAATCATAACGTTTTAAAAACTGCTTTAAAGACATGATCTTTGTGTCACTTTAAACCCACGGAAAGGGATAACGGGTTTCATGTATGTAAATCCCAGAATTTAAAATAGAACATTTTGATATATATGTGAATACCCCTTTTGAAGAAAGATCTTTGAGTATTCACTTAATTAAATAAATGAATTCGAGAATAAGAGAGAGACATTTTGAGACGGAAATTCTGCAGCATAACGGCTATGTTACAAGGTTTTAGAAAACATTGAAAAGAGAAGGGACATGGGTCACCCACTCATAAATGATCCATAAAACAGTAGGGGGACAGAATATAAGGGATTTAAGAACATGGTAAATAAATTTGAAAGATATACCATATGAAATGATGAACATGAAAGGAAGACAAAAATAAGATTTCTCTTATGAAAATTCGGCAGCCTAACGGCGTCACATACACTTAAAAAAATGAATTGACGAGATCAACTAGGGTCTCTCATCATGTGAACATAAAAGATCAGTATGATAGATATAGAGATCATACCTCAACATAATAAAAAGGAACTTGAAAGACTTGACATGAAAGTAGATCTTGAAAACAAGAAGGGTGAAAGAATCCCTTAAAAATTCGGCAGCCTAACGGCGCCACTTAAAACTTCAAAATACTGAATTGAAGAGATCAAATAGGGTATTTCATCATATGATCATAAAAGATCAGTATGATAGATTTAGAGATCATACCCCAACATAATAAAAAGGAACTTTCAAGACATGACATGGAATTAGAACTTTGAAAAAGGAGAAAGGTGAAAGAACCATCTAAAAATTCGGCAGCCTAACGACGCCACTTAAAACATCAAAATACTGAATTGAAGAGATCAAATGGGGTCTCTCATCATATGATCATAAAAGATCAGTATGATAAATTTAGAGATCATATCACAACATAATAAAAAGGAACTTGAAATACTTTACATGAAAATAGAACTTAAAAAAACGAGAAGGGTGAAAGAATCTCTTAAAAATTCGGCAGCCTAACGGCGCCACATAAATATTCTTAAAACTAATTGATGAGAGAAAGAGGGGGTCTCTCATCATATGAACATAAAAAGGACAGTAGGATGAATATAAAGGAACATCCTCCAACATAAGAACATGGAGCATAAAAGATATGACATAAAAGAGAGTACTTGAAAAGAATGAGAGAGGTCAGATCCCTTACCTTAAAACGTAACTCTTAAAACTCAAAGGTTTGGACCTTGAGGGTTTGAGGAATCTTGGGAGGACTCCTTGGGAGGTAAGGAGACCATAACTTCGTTGAGAATGATTTTGGAGTCCAAAGGATGAGAGAATGGCTTGGTATTTATAGGGAAAGTGAGGGGACAAGACATTAATGGCCAAGGGACACCTCATAAGTGGGTTTCTCAAAACCATGTGCTCTCCTATGATATTTCCCAAGAAGTTAGGCCACATGGGGCCCCCCATACAATAATCCATCACCTTTTTTCAGCCAACCCATAAAATATCTCATGACATCATCATGACACAGTTATGATGTCATTAAACATACTGAAACCCTAAAACTGTATTTTTACTATTCACTGAAAATTCAACTTTCTCAGAAAAATCCCAAAATTTCACCTTAACCAAATATCAATGCTCTGATTTCAAAAATGAACTCCATTTTATAAAAATAAATTTCTAAATATTTTTAATTTATTTTTTAAATAAATACACTATTCACCAAAAATTCATTTTTTTCAGAAAAACCCCAAAATTTACCTTAACATAATATCGATGCCCTGAGTTCAAAAATGAAATCCATTTTATAAAAATAATTTTCTAAATATTTTTAATTTAATTTTTAATTAAAAAACACTATTCACCCGAAAAAACTAATACTTGAATAATAATTTATGAAACCGTTATTTAACCATTTTATTGAATCACATTACTTAATCAAGGTGCCTAGATTATATTAATACTTTCATTAAGTGATATTACTAATCCATTTGGTCACATTACTAATCCTAAGCATAAAATCACTATTCATAATTTACTATTCATCAAAAATTAAGTTGATCTTATTAGACTCTAAATTTCGTACTGAACATATTTGTAGAAGACCATTTTTTGAAAATCATTACATATTTTTAATTATTTAAGGTTTACATAAATATTTTTAAAATATCCTTTCTCTAAAATTCACCAAAAATATGCATACTATATTTATCCGGACATTAAAAAAGTCATAAACATCATCATAAGAAGAAATCCCAATTTTTATTTAAAATAAAGGATTACACAAGGAATTTACAGTCTCCTTACATAGCCCCTCATCACACCAGCATAGGACTTAAGTGTAAGGTGTGCTAAGGTGATAGAATCTGAGGGAGGCTCGGCCAACATCACACGAGTAGTAATTTCTATCAGTTTGAACTTCTCGCGAAGACGATCCTGTTCTAGCTTCACACGATGAAGTTCAGTTTGGGTTTGGTCCAGAGCAAAGCCTAGTGGTGCTACCTCCTTCCCAAGTTCTATTAGATGGGCTTTGATCGGTCCAAGAATACTGGGTGAGGCCATCGAATCTTATTTCTATATTAATTAACCAAGATTACTTGTATTTAGAGACAATAATCAAAACGTTTAGTTTCCAGTGGTCATATTGAGCAATGGTCATATAACAGTCAAAATCCAACGGTCTCATTTTAATTATACTCATGTTATCAAATGAAACATTTTTGTTGAGTATAAAAATAAAATAAAACACAAAATTAGGAAACAAGATTTATTCAAAATTTCGGGTCGTTACAAAAATCAAGTCACGTGTAGTTCTCCAATGGAGGTGTCATGGGAGACCAACACCAAGGATTGTGATCCGCTTAAGAACAGATCGAGATGTTATGTTGTTTCATGTCGAGTAATAAGGACGTGAACCATGCAATTTTACGTCATGCAGCTTGGACATTGTCGTATAGTTTAACATCTTGTGACTAGGACGTTAGGCTACACAGTTTGGAGTCTTACAGCTCATACTATAGTGTCTTGTAGTGTTAGGTCGTATGATAAGGACCAAGGATTGTGATATGATCTAGCACAAAATGGAATGTTATACAGTTTTACATCATGCAACAAGTACGTGAACTAAGAAATTTTATGTCATGCAGCTAAGACATTGTCATATATTTTAACTTCTTGTGATTAGGACGTTAGGCTACGCAGTTTAGAGTCTTACATCTCAGACTATGGTGTCTTGAATTTTTAGGTTGTACGACTAGGACCACAAGTCATGCTTTTTAAGGTCATGCAATGAAGACCATAAGTCATGCCTTTTAAGATCATGCGATAAAGACCATTTCCATGATTACACAAATTATTTCTTGAGAAACCTTGCATTAGTAGGGGCCGTGAAATGCTCTCTATCCATCGAGATCAAGGAATGAGCTCTGTTAGAGTGGTCCTTGTGTATGGCATAAGGTCCCTCTCACTCCGGCTCAAGCTTTAGAGGTTTCTTTCCTTACTGTTGGAGTTGGTGGCCTAGAACCAACTACTTTGTACTTTATTCATTTATAAATACCTTATCACATCTTGATTGTTCTTCTTCGTGACAATGCATGTGATAATGTCCTAAGGCAGTTGTTTCATTAAAGGTTCATAGCGGATCCCTACTATGATGAGAACCTGGAAGTGCCATAACACTCTTCTTGAATATATGTTCTATGGCCGGATGATGTTATTTGAGGGACACAAATAATACAGGCCATTAGGGGTAGAGACTCATAAAACTTTGAGGCACCTTCTCATGGTGTGCGCCCTTGGTAATATCCAGGAGGATATTATGAGAACGAGACCCACCAGTAAGAAATCCACATTTCATAGTGTCATTGGATGTTTCTATCTGCGGACGTGTGTATTGGTTCTTAGACTTTAAGATTATTATTAATGAGTATTACAACTCACACACTTAGATGTATTGACGAAAACTGTGAAGACACACTGTTTGCAGCGAGGTAGGATATGTTGAGTGCATCACGAATAATACTGCATTAATAGATAATGCGAGAAAGGATTTGTCCCTTCTATTCCATAATGGAAGTAGATATCTCAGGCCCTTTGATGGAATTGATATAGCCTAAGTAAATCCATGGCCATGGTAAGGAATGGGCAAGTTCAATTCCAGGAGGTCAAAGAAAGAATAATTGATCACATGGGTTGATGGCACTAGCATGCAACCCGCTTGATTAGAGATATGAAGACCAAGGAATTATATTACACGGTAAAAGTTCGTAAGAGGTGACACGTCATTGCGGCGTTAACTTCTTTCTCTATGGGTGCCTTGGCGTGTTGCTAGACGCTAACCTTGGACTTTAGGCAGGCTTTGCCTAATGCCACTGAGAAAGAGGCCTAGAGGGTCACACACTAAGTGTGTCCATGTATCTCAGTTAAATATTAATTTAACAAGTTAAATAAATATTATTCCCGATTGTGGTTTAATAATTATTTAAGGATGCCTGATCGCATTTATTTCGACACTAGTTATTCGAAGAATATATTGTGGGCGAAATAATATATATTTATTAGCGAGTAATGCAATTACATTTATTTCAGAAATAAATAGCCATTACTCAAGGTCTAATAAATGTGGTGGAGGAAATAAAGAAAAATGAAAAATAAAAGTACACACCGTGTATATTAAATATACATGCCGTGTAGTTTTATGGAAAACGAGTACACACCGTGTAGTTTTTCCAGTTGGGATTTTGAGGATATAATATTATTTTATTAAATAATATTTATTATAATCAGCGTGGATGCATGTCAAGGAATTAATCATTCGATCGAAGGCGGATATCGCAAGCGAAGGTTCTTCGATGCTAGAACCCGTAGATCCCTTCGACGATGTCCAAAGATACATAGAGCATGTGTGGATCACCAGTAGAGGAATCCTACACTTGGATTCTACGACACAACGATGGATCACATCGGATCATGACCGGAGTCATCAACGAAGAAAGAATTCCACCAAGGTAATTCTTGTGAATTAATTAAATTAATCATGACCAACATATGATGATCCTATCTTTATGGTTTCAGGATTCCCTCTTTTGTTTTTCGTTCTTTGTTCTATTCCGAAGATCTGGCGTTTTATATCGTGACAGATCTCAGTTTGAAC
Source organism: Viscum album (assembly GCA_963277665.1). Taxonomy (NCBI): domain Eukaryota; kingdom Viridiplantae; phylum Streptophyta; class Magnoliopsida; order Santalales; family Viscaceae; genus Viscum; species Viscum album. The sequence continues at coordinate 1,808,875,363 of OY728129.1, read as the reverse complement.
GTTGTTTAACGCTAAAATTAAAGTTGGGCACTCCCACCAACGCGCTTCCGCTGCGCTCGGAACCTACAAGTGGTATCAAAGGGGTCATATCGTTGATTATAATTATTTAGTTTTTCGTTGGTGATTTACACATTTAATAATTTAGTTGTTTCAATTCAAGTTAATCGTTCTTTAAATCTGAATCTCGAGATCTGTTCCTCCTCTATCGTTTCTCGTTCACCATATAGAAACAAACTTTTCTTTTAATTTTTGATTAAAATAAAATATAGGATCTCATCCGGAGGAGCCAAACGTTCCTGGTTGTACAACACGAGAATACACGACGTGTATTCGGAAGTACACACCGTGTAGTCTAGGTTCATGCATCGGACTGGTCTACCAAATCAGGTCGTGTATTGATCCTATCTAAGACATTTATGACACAATGTGTTGACCAGGAACAAGTGGTACACGGTTTATGGATTACATGTCGTGTGGTCCAACAGAACACGACGTGTAGTCCCTTCGGGTTAGGGTTGGACCGTGTACCCCGTACACGGCTTGCCCGACCGGAAACCGTGTAACGCGGAAACTACACTGCATGTGTCCCACTGAACACACCGTGTACTCTGAAAATTTCTGAAGCACATTAACACGCCATGTCCCTGGGTGTGTACTTCGGATGGACGGTGAAGAAAAGTACACAATGTGTAGTCAGAACTACACGCTGTGTACTCACCCAAATTACGTAGATTTATTAAAATTTATTATTATATTATACAAACCCTTGAGACGTGTACCATGGTGCAGATGTAAAGATGAGGCACAACACGTGATAGGTGTTTTATATATATGTGTTTAATTTAACATTTGCGTAATGAACGAGAATTCACCGGGTTGCCTCCAAGGTACAAGTTACGTAAAAGGATAATTTTAATTTATTTAAAATTATGATGGATGAGAATCTCAAGGAAATTCAGAAAAGGGGTTTAAGATAAAAGGATTGATTAATTAAAGATAATTAATTGATTCGAGTGTGATTTATCTTAAACAAGAACGATTAAATAATTGAATGCTAGTTTTATTTATGTGTAAATATCGTTGCATGTATGGATGATCATGAGCTAGGCCAAGACCTTTGCATGTGAATTGTTTCTTTTAATTTATTTATTTAAATTAAATTTGTTGGCCTGCGAGCCTTCTCATCATTAATATGTAGGTCCTGCGCGCCCAAGGATTCTTTTATGTAAAACCCCCATTTTACCCCTCACCTGCATGTGAGATAAATGCATATGTAATGGATGGAACTCCCAAGCTAGTGGAGGCATCTCAAGTCAGGAGCCAAGGCGAAACCAATCTAAGGAGATACAAAGGTGGACAGGTGGAAAGCTATAAACACGAACCCGAAAGGTTCAAGGTGTTTCTCCCCTTGGTCTTGGGTTAGTTTATCAATCGCTAGATAAACTAACCAATAGAACAAGCTCATGATCACACCATTTATTTTATTTCTGTCAGTTGCACAGTTTATTTATTGTGGGTGTGTTGTCACGATCACACAATTAATGAATTAAACAAGCATGCAAGATGGAACTAAAATAAAGACCGGCTTATGCGTAAATATTATCTTAGACATGGTTAATCACTTAAGTATATCCCAATTAATATTAACGAGCATGTAATCAAAGATAATAAAATTGTAATTTACGTATAAGGATAAAATCCCTCAAAGAAATATTAAGTCGGTATAGCCTTCCATAATCTTGGTTAGAATCGAACCATAGTTCAAAGTGCTTGACCAACCCTAGTTGGAGTGCTTTCAATTATCGAGGAATTCTAATTCAAGGTTTTGGGTTGACTTGACTTGGTTCATATCAAGGGTTGACTTCCACAATAGTACTTGGTGTGACCAAGAGGCAAAGGTTGAGGAAATCCAAAATAAAAGGATTTTAGGATTGGGGAGTCCACTCAGCAGATCAAGGAGCTGCGAGTTAATGCAGTTGGCATTTGGAATGCCTACCTAAAACCCTTCAAGTTGCTTGACCAACCCTAGTTGGGGTAATGTGAAGGGAAATATGGATCCTTGCCACTAGAATATTTAGGCAACAAAATATTCCGAAGTCAATGGTGAGGGCTATTGGATTTCGATAAAATAGTGGGAGACTAATAAGTATTAATTTATTTATTTTTCTCAATTTTATAATAAAGTAATAAACCTTTGCTCATCTTAATTTGTAGAAACAATAAGAAAAATGAATTCAAACATATCATTGTGAACCATACTCTAGAAGGAAAACCTTCTCACCGGCACCAATTTCCAAGAGTGGTAGAGGCGTTTACACATCATCCTTCGCCACGAGAGGAAATTGTATGTGCTGGAAGAGCCTATTCCAGTTGCGCCTGGAAACGAGGCCAATGATAAGGAACTATCTCTTTATATGAAACATATGGATGATTCCACATATGTCCAATGTTTCATGCTATCATCCATGTCTAATGAGCTCTTGAAGCAACATGAAAACATGGACGCGTATAGCATGATGTCTCACCTTAAGGATCTCTACCAAGAGAAGGTGAGACAGGAGATATATGAGATCTCCAATGCTTTGTTTACAACTATGCTTGGAGAGTCTGCGCTAGCTGGGCCTCATGTAGTCAAGCTTATTGGCTACAACGAACGCCTGGACATATTAGGGATTAAATTCCCGGATGAGTTGCGTACAGATCTCATCCTATCATCACTTTCCAAGACCTTCTCAAGATTTATTGTCAACTACAACATGAGCAATGATGAGAAGAGTCTATCAGAACTTTTGACCTTGATTCTCCAGGTAGATAAGGACATGGGGCATGACAAACCCGCAATCCTTATGGTGAATAAGAAAAGGAAAGACAAGGCAAAGAGATCAAAGACTTATAAACGGTCCGAAGCCCCCAAGCACCGTCCTTCCAAGAAGGGGAAGATCCAGAGGCAGGACAAGGAACGGGAAGCAGTGTGTTTTTCATGTGGCAAGCAAGGTCACTGGAAGAGGAACTTCACCCTGAAGCGTGGGGATGCTAAAGGTGCGTTCGTTATTGAGTGTAATCTTTCTATTTCTACACATTGGGTATTAGATACAGCTTGTGGGGCTCACATCTGTATTCAAATGTAGGAACCAAGTAGATTTAGAAAGATTGCCAGAGGAGAGGTGGATCTTCGAGCTGCCAATAGCGCAAGGATGGCTGCATTGGCTATTGGCGATTACCACCTCTCATTGCCGACTGGGATGATTTTGGTTTTACATAACTATTATTATGTGCTTAGTGCTACCAAGAACATAATTTTTGTATCTTTTTTGGATATAGATGGATTTATTTTCAAGTTTGGAAATAAGGGTTGTCTCTTTTATAAGAACAACATATGTTATGGTATGACGCATTTAAATAATGGTTTGTATGTATTAAATTACGAAAACCAAGTGTTGGCAATCGATAAAGAAACAAACTCACATGACTCATACATCACCCAATTGTGGCATCACCGTCTCGGTCATGTAAATGAGAAGCGCTTGACAAAGCTCTGCCAAGATGGTTATTTAGACTCTACTGAGCTAAAACCACTTGATAGATGTCACACTTGTTTACAAGGTAAAATAACCAAGCCGCCTTTTGGTGGACGTGGTGAAAGGGCCACAAAGCTTCTAGGATTGGTGCACATGGATGTATGTGGACCATTTCCAGTAGAAGCTAGAGGTGGATATTCTTACTTCATTACTTTTACTGATGATTTAAGTAGATATGGCTATGTCTACTTAATGAGGTATAAGTTATAAGCCTTAGAGAAATTTAAGGAATTCAAGAATGAAGTAGAGAATCAGCTTGGTAAGAAGAAGAAACTTCGATCGGATCGAGGTGGAGAATATCTGAACCAAGAGCTCATCGATCTTTTACGGGAGTCTGGGATATGCATTACAAACTGCAGCACACACATTAAACTGAGTACCAACTAAGGCGGAAAATGGAATTCTATCCGAGTTATGGAATGGAAAAAAACACATTTTGTCGCACACACGTGTATGAGGATGCAAGGCGTTTGTTAAGGCCTTCTCATGCAACAAACTAGCACCCCAGGGCATGAAGTGTATCTTTATAGGATATCCCAAGGAAAGGAAAGGATATTACCTATATAACCCTTCAGATAAGAAAGTGATTGTCGCCAGACAAGCCGTCTTTCTTGAGAGGGAGTGCATCCTCAAAAAGGATAGTGAGAGTAAGATTGAATTCGACGAAGTTGATGCTCAAGATACACATGAGTTGGTATAGGAACAAGTTCCACAGGTCCCCGTGGAAGAGGTTTCAAAAACACAAGTATTGCGTAGGAGCTCAAGAGAGGTAAGGGAACCAGAGAGATTTGGTTTCTTAGTCATCGAGGATGGTGAATCATTATTGTTGGACAATGGTGAACCTTTCTCCTACAAGGAAGCAGTGGAAAGCTCAGAAGCTTCAAGATGGCTAGAAGCTATGAATTCTGAGATGGATTCCATATATCAGAACCAAGTCTGGGTTCTGGTCGATGAGCCAGTTGATGTAAAGCCTGTTGGATGCAAATGGGTATTCAAGAGAAAACTGGACATGGAAGTTCAAGTTATCACCTATAAAGAAAGGCTAGTGGCTAAAGGATTCAGACAACATCAAGGAATTGACTATGATGAAACCTTCTTGCTAGTTTCCATGTTTAAATCCATAGGAATCACAATTTCCATAGCAGCTTACCATGACTATGATATTTGGCAAATGGATGTCAAAACAGCATTCCTTAACGGGAACCTTCAGGAAGATGTCTATATGACACAACCAGAAGGGTTTGTGACACCAGGTGAATCCAAACGGGTTTGCAAGTTGTAGAAATCCATTTATGGATTTAAGCAAGCATCCAGGTCATGGAACATTTGATTTGATGAAGCCATAAAGGAATTTGGGTTCATTAAGAATGAATGTGAGCCATGTGTTTATAAGCGGTTTAATGGGAATGCGATCGTTATCCTAGTAGTATATGTTGACGACATATTGCTTATTGGAAATGATGTACCAGTCTTACTGTCAGTTAAGGACTGGTTGAACAAGTGTTTCTCCATAAAGGAATTGGGTGAAGCAGCCTACATTCTAGGGATCAAGATCATTCGTGATAGATCCAAGAGGCTACTTGGACTAAGTCAGGGTACATACATTGACCGGATTCTAAAGAGATTTAGTATGGAACAATCCAAGAGGGGATTAGTTCCAGTGTCACATGACCTACATCTTTCTAAAAAAATGTGTCCACAGACACAACATGAGAAAGATAGAATGAGTAAGATCTCATACACTTCTGCTATAGGATCCATCATGTATGCTATGTTATGTACCATGCTTGATGTTGCCTATGCACTGAGCATGGTAGGTAGATATCAAGAAGATCCAGGAGAACAACATTAGACTACTATTAATACTATCCTTAAGTATCTGAGAAGAACTAAGGATATGTTCCTGGTATATGGAGGAGATGAAGAGCTTGTCACGAGAGGGTATGTTGATGCTGGATTTCAGACAGATCAGAATAATCTGAAGTCGCAATCTGGATATGTTTTCTGTCTCAATGGAGGAGTTGTGAGCTGGAAGAGTTCAAAGCAGCCAGTTGTTGTTGATTCTACAGCGGAGTCTGAATATATAGCGGCTTCTGATGTAGCCGTGGAAGCCGTCTGGATTCAGAACTTTGTCCAGGAGCTTGATGTGGTGCATAGTAGTAAAGACCCCGTCACATTGTATTGTGATAATACTGCAACAGTGGATCTTGCAAAAGAACCAAGGTCACATCAACGGACAAAGTACATACTCCGGAAGTATCACCTCTTGAGGGATTTCTATCATAGGGGTGAAGTTGTAGTGAGCAGAGTGTCCACGGAAGAGAACGTGGCGGACCCCATGACTAAAGGCCTATCTCAGCAGAAACATGAATATCATGCGAGAGCTAGCGGGTTAAAGGTTGTTAGCAGTTGGCTCTAGTCCAAGTGGGAGTCTGTTGGAGTTGGTGGCCTAGAAACAACTACTTTGTACTTTATTTATTAATAAATACCTTATCACATCTTGATTGTTCTTCTGCGTGACAATGCATGTGATAATGTCCTAAAGAAAACTGTATCATTAAAGGGTCATAGCGGATCCCTACTATGATGAGAACTCGGAAGTGCCATAACACTGTTCTTGAATATATGTTCTATGGTCGGATGATGTTATTTGAGGGACACAAATAATACAGGCCATTAGGGGTGAGGACTTATAAAACTTTGAGGCACCTTCTCATGGTGTGCGCCCTTGGTAATATCCAAGAGGATATTATGAGAACGAGACCCGCCAGTAGGAAATCCACATTTCATAGTGACATTGGATGTTCCTATTTGAGGACGTGTGTATTGGTCCTTAGACTTTAAGATTATTATTAATGGGTATTACAACTCGTGCACTTAGATGCATTGATGAAAACTGTGACGACACACTGTTCGCAGCAAGGTAGGATACATTGGGTGCATCACGAGTAATACTGCATTAATAGATAATGCGAGAAATGATTTGTCCCTTCTGTTCCATAACGGAAGTAGATATCTCAGACCCTTTTATGGAATTGATATAGCCCAAGTAAATCCATGGTCATGGTAAAAAATGGGCAAATTCAATTCTGGGAAGTCAAAGAAAGAATAATCGAGCACATGGGTTGATGACACTAGCATGCAACCCGCTTGATTAGAGATATCAAGACCAAGGGATTATATTACACGGTAAACGTTCGTAGGAGGTGATACGTCATTGTGGCGTTAACTTCTTTCTCTATGGGTGCCTTGGAGTGTTGCTAGATGCTAACCTTGGACTTTAGGCAGACTTTGCATAATCCCACTGAGAAAGAGGCCTAGAGGGTCACACACTAAGTGTGTCCATGTATCTCAGTTAAATATTAATTTATCAAGTTAAATAAATATTATTCCCGACTGTGGTTTAATAATTATTTAAGGATGCCTGATCGCATTTATTTCGACACTAGTTATTCGAGAGAATATATTGTGGGAGAAATAATATATATTTATTAGCGAGTAATGCATTTACATTTATTTCAGAAATAAATATCCATTACTCAGGGTCTAATAAATGTGGTGGAGGAAATAAAGAAAAATGGAAAATAAAAGTACACGCTGTGTATATTAAATATACACACCGTGTAGTTTTATGGAAAATGAGTACACGCTGTGTATTAATTATTACACGTCGTGTAGTTTTTCCAGTTGGGATTTTGAGGATATAATATTGTTTTATTAAATGATATTTATTATAATCAGCATGGGTGCATGTCAAGGAATCAATCATTCGACATGGGGGTTTTCAATGAGAGTTAATGAAATAAATAAAACGCATAACATGTTTATTTATTGTCATAACTCTATAACCTAAAACCCGATTATAAATATCCTCACAACCCCAACACTTTTTCCCAATCGTTGTGCACAACAATTCTGGAGAATTCTTTCAAGGCCGAAAGAACTACTTCTTCTAAGAACGCTCTCGAGACCGAGAGAGATCCTCCTCCATCATATCAAGGCGATCGAAGGCGGACATCGCAAGCGAAGGTTCTTCCGTGCTAGAACCCAAAGATCCCTTCAGCGACGTCCAGAGATACGTGGAGCACATGTGGATCACCACTAGAGGAATCCTACACTTGGATTCTACGACGCAACGACGGATCACATCAGATCATGACCGGAGACATCAACGAAGAAATAATTCCACCAAGGTAATTCTTGTGAATTAATTAAATTAATTATAACCAACATATGATGATCCTATCTCTGTTAGAGTGGTCCTTGTATATGGCATAAGGTCCCTCTCACTCCGGCTCAAGATTTAGAGGTTTCTTTCCTTACATCATTGGGGTCTTGAGAACCAGTACCAGTTCTCCTTGGAGAAATGAGCGGAGGTGAACTTTCTTGTTAAAAGCCCATGCTATCTGATTTTTGTGGACCTCTAAGTGATGCAAAGTATTTATTATTTTTTCATCAAGTCATTCCAATTCATCCAGCCATTTTTGGGATTTCTCATCTGTGGATAGATAATCACATATGGAAATGCGAAGCGAGGGCAATTGTACCTCAATGGGAAAGACTGCTTCTGTCCCGTATGCCAGCGAACATGGGGTCGCTTGTGTGGAAGTGCGTTGTAGTCCGGAAAGGCCATAAGTCATGCAAGAGCTTATCAGGCCAAGTCTTTTTATCTCAATCCACCATCTTTTGGAGTATGTATGATAATGTCTTGTTAAAGGCCTCCACCCATCCATTAGTCACTGCATGATAGCGAGATTAATGGTTGGATTTGATATTATACTCCAGATACAAATTCTCTAACTCAACAGAATAGAAATTGGTGCCATTGTTTGTTAGTATCGTATGAGGGACACCAAATCTCGTAATGATATTGGATTTCATGAAGCTAAAAATTCTTTTGGTCCTGAATTCTTTGAGAGGCATTGCTTCATCCCATTTGGAGAAGAAGTCGACATCAGTGAAGATGTATTTGAATTGCTTGGCCATAGCTGGAGGATAGAAACCTACAACATCCATTCCCTATTTGAAAAATGGTCAGGTGTATTTGGAAGTGTGTAACAAATTTGGGGGTTGATGGATGAAGTTGGCGTACACTTGGTAGGAATGACACCTTTTGGTGATTTTTTTGCAATCTTGCTTCATTGAAGGAAAAAAGTATCCAAACCTCTAGATTTGATGGAAAATCCTAAAACCTGACTGGTGGGAACCATAGGCCCTTGTATGTACTTATTTCATTAAAGTAATAGTCTATTCTTCGTCAATTCACCTAAGAAGAACTCCATCGAAGCCCCATTTATAGAGGTCTTTCTGGTGATTCAGACTATCATAAAGAGTAAAGTTGGTCGCTTATCATCGGGTTTTCCCTTTTTTGGGTTTTTCCAATGGGAGCACTCTATTTTCAATGTAGTCTACAATGGGAATCATCCAACCAGTTATGAACCACCTAGTTCAGGGATGGAATTAACCTTATTGATTTCTTCCATGTCGACACGAACAAAAGGAAAGACCATTTGATGGTGCACAATGTCGGTGACTGTTGCATCCTAGTCTGAGTCTACCAATGTCATAGTTGAATTTACTAATGCATCTACCTAGGCATTTTGTGACCACGAGATGTGAGTCAATGTGGCTCCGAGGGGAATTTTTTCATTAGTCCTCGGACATTGTCAAGCATGGGTATTAAATCTTCCTTTTTGATGGAATAATCACCATTGATATGCTTGATTACCAACTCTGAATCACCTTTTACCTTAAAGTGGCCCACTGGCATTTGAAGTTTCAGTTCTAGCCCTACGATGAGGTTCTGATATTGTGCCTCATTATTTGTGAAACCTTATGACAACCGGAAAGAGTAACGTAAGACTGCTTTTGTTGGGGAGATTAGCACAACTCCAAACCCAACTTTATCGAGCTTGTGGTCTTCCACTCTCTTCCCTGTTGGGTTTCTGGAAGTGCCTTCAAAATAAATCTCCCATGTCTGGGGTCCGTCTTGAATAGAGAATATATCTTCATCAGACAATTCAATATTTAACGATGTTGTTTCTATAGATGGATTTTCTACAAGGAAGTCTGTCAATGCTTGGCCTTTTATCGCTTTCTGAGGTATGGACTGAATGTCAAACTACTGCAAGATGACTACCCATTGTGCCAATCGTCTGGTCAACATAGTATGGCTAAGGTTGTGTTTGAGTGGGTTGCTAAGAGAGAACAAATGGACCTCGTGGTGCTGCAGGTAGTGCCTTAGCTTCCAAATCATGAATATTAATGCCAGCCAACTCTTCTCAATATCTGAATAACGAGTCTTAGCCTCGAGCATGGATCGAATGAGACAATAGAGGTTGTTTTCATTCCCAACATCATTCTTTTGTGTGAAGAAAGCACCTAACGATTGTGCTAAGGTTTCCATATACAATATGAGTAGCTTCCCCTCAATAGGCGGCATCAACATTGGTGGACTCAAAAGATATTTCTTGAGATCATCAAATGATTCCTGATAGTCTTCAGTCCATCGATACGTGACCCCCTTTTTTTATCAACCTGGTGAAGTGAAAACACTTTCCTGTGAGGTTTTCTATAAAGTGTCGAATATAATTAAGGCATCCTTGTATTCCCCTCAACTCTTTAAGGTTTTGAGGAGGTGACAAATAAAGGATAACCTCTGTCTTCTCTGGATTGAATTCGATGCCACAAAGGCATACCGTGAAGCTGAGAAACTTTCCTGAAGTAACTTCGAAAGCACATTTCAATGGGTCCATTTTCAGGATATGATGGTCTCATGCCATCTTTCTTCAAACTAAAGGGAATTAACCGATATTAATATACCCCTTGGGGTGATATTAAATTGGTGGTTTCCTCATCTTCAAGGGCCATCCTGATTTGGTTGTACCCTAAATAGCCATTCATAAAGGAAAGAGCATGATATCCGACTATGGAATTACTCATTAGTTCCGTGATTGGAACAGGGAAATCGACTTTCAGACAATACCGATTGAGATCTCTGAAGTTGATGTAGATCCTGATTTTCCCATTCTTCTTCGTTATTGGGACTATATTGGCTATCCATTTTGGATATTGGACTTCCCTAATGAAATTGGCTTTGATAAGCTTGTGAAATTCAGACTCAATTTTGGTGGCGTGAGTTTGGTGCATCCTTCTGGTGACCTTTTTGTATCCCCAGTGGTTTTCTAGTAAGCCCAGGTTGTGGATGGCCACCTCGTGATCTAGGCCCAACATTTCTGTGTTATTTCAAGAAAACACATCCCGATGTTGTTTCAGAAAGGAGGTATATACCTCTTGTTCTTCAGAAGACATAACCACATTAATCAAAGTGGGTCTCAAGTCCCTCTCTGTACCTAGATTTATTTGTCTGAGTTCATCAATAGTGGTAGCGACACCTTCCTCTAATTTTGGAGGGAAATCCATAAGGTCCTCATCCTCTTCCTCTTCAATCTTAGGGGAAGTAGGCAATGAAGTTAATTTTTCAAAGTTAGGATATGGTTCGATATTTTAACATCTGGAAGGTGAAGTAGCTTCCTCTATCCTAATTGAGGATGTGGGGTGTAACAACCCCGACCCCAGTAGGCTAGAGTCAATGATTATTTTATTATAATGACCTAGATACAAGAGATCACATCACCAAGGATTGATCAGTTTAGTAGTCTTGAAGAACTAAATACATACATGGTTCCCTTATTACATTGGTAATTAAGCATAGAGCATAACAAAGGAAAATAAACTACTTCCTATACACTTATTCAAAGATTTCATCTTCATAACCTGTGGAAGAAAAAAAAAATAAAAGGATGAGCTCAAATGCTCAGTAATAGTTATATATAATAGAAACATGAATCAATAATAAGTGAAGCATAATTAATATAGCATAACTAAAAAACACATTCCATTTAATCAATAATATGAGAATGAAAATGCATCCATAGATTTTGTCATAGTGAAAATATCATGAATAGTAATAACTGAATACTGAATGAAGGGAATTCTTAATTATTTAAAGTCATGTATCTGGCACATGAACCACTACTGTCAAGACCTTTCATAAGATGGTTTAAGTCTGAGGGTATAAACTCATCTGATTCTTCTTGAAAACAAAGGCAAAGGGTTTATCGCTAACTATTTTGTCTCATAAGACCTATCAACACATCGATGGTCTATCTATAACTGATCCCCACCTGTGTATGCATGTCCAAAGTATTCCTCAAATATCAAAATGATCAATTTAATTCATGAAATCAATATGCCCTATCAACAAATATCCATATTGAGTAAAAGATACTAATTAACATTATTTCAAAGTTAATCAAATAACATTCAAAGTAAACACCGTATGTAAAAAAAATGGTATACAACTTAGACAGTAATCATATCCATGATATAATAAATATGGATATTTAAGAGAAATATAATTTCAAATGAAAAATGATCTCAAAAGGCTGGTAGACGCACCACATAATAATGATTTGGTAAACAATACCAAGCAAGTCTCAATAAAATGAAGTTTGAGTTGAAGTCCCTTACCTTATGTCTGAAAGTGTTCCACACTTGTACTTAATGTCCTAAATAATCAAATTAGATTCATTAATTACTTAATTCAGAACCTCTACAACATATATTTGATTTATTATTATTTTATTAAGTTTATTTTTGGCCTCTATGATGAGTTATAATGTTTAATTTCATTATTTTGGGAGTGTTCATTTTATGGTTTTATGGTTGGTTCCCTTATGTATAATTATGGGAGTTATTTTCAAATGGAAAAAAAACTCCAGAAGTGGAATGAAATGATATTAATATACTTCCAAGATTTTAAATGGTCCTCATATATCATTTGGTTATATGATATGAGTACGATTCATTAGATAAACTGTTAAAAAAATGATTAGTTTATTTTGGTAATTTTTATGACCATCAAAGACTAGTATCATTTTATTTAATATTATATTTATATATTGGTTTCAGAACATTAAATAAGTTGAAATACACATATTATAATCTAGTTTAACCATAAAAATTGTTTTATGATCATCCTTGAAGGAATAAATGAAAAATGAAAACTAGTTATCCATGGAGGCGGTGAATCGACACTCACAGATGATGTTTTCATTTTTATAATTAAAAGGATAGGAGAATATATTTGATGATGAATTTTAAATTTATTTAAAAAGATACATACCATAAAATCTTGGGGTGTTATATTCTTTCATTCTTCAAAAAATTCATCCTTGAAATTTTTCATGAATATTACATTCTAAACAGATGAGTGTGGTTCTTCTTCATAACATCCTCAGGTTCCCACGTTGCTTCATCCATTTTATGGTCTCTCCAAATAACTTTTACCATTCGAGACATCCAATTTCTCAATACTTTCTCTACAGTGTCAAGAATCTCGATAGGCTCTTCACAGTAAGACAAATTAGGTTCTAATTATATTTCTTCATAGGTGAGTACATGCATTGGGTCTGACATGTACTTCTTTAACAATGATATGTGGAACACATCATGAACTTTGGAGAGAATTAATGACATTTCTAATCGGTAAGCTACAAGTCCAATTCTTTCCATAATTTCAAATGGATTGATAGACCTGGGGACCCGTTTCCCTTTCTTATCGAACCTTTTGACACTCTTCCATGGAGATACTTTCAGAAAGACATGATCTCGCACTCGAAATTCCAAATCATTCCTCCGGTTTTCAGCATAATTCTTTTCCAATTTTGAGCTTCTTTAATATGATCCTAAATATCCTTCACCTTTGTTGTTGTCTCTTCAATAAGTTTTGGTCCTATAAGTTTCTTCTCACCAACTTTATCCCAACAAGTTGGAGTATGACATCTCTTTCCATATAATGCATCATATGGTGCCACTTGAATAATAGAATGTAAACTATTATTGTAGGAAAAATCTACCAAAGGTAAATACTATTCCCACATACCTTGAAATTCAAGTTAGCATGATCTCAACATGTATTTTAATGTTTGAATAGTCCTTTCAGACTATTTTTTGGTTTGAGGGTGATAAGAAGTACTCAAATGAAGCTCAATATCCAAATACTTCTAAAGAATCTTCCATAATTTTGATGTAAAATGGGGATCTCGATTAGACACAATCGATATAGGTGCACCATGAAGTCTTAAAACTTTATTAATATAGATTCTTTCTAGTCACTCAAGAGGTAAATCTTCTCTTATAGCAAGAAAATGTTCCACTTTTATAAGGTGATCAATAATAACCCATATTGTATCATTCTTTCTGGGGGTCTTTGGTAATCTAGTGGTGAAGTCCATAGAAATTTCACCCCACTTCCACATAGGAATAAGTAGAGGTTGCATAAATCCTCTATAATGATTTCTCTCAACGTTCACTTGTTGACAAACTAGGCATCTTGACACATAGTCATAAATTTCCCGCTTCATATTATCCCACCAAAAATGTTCCTTTAGATCTATATACATCTTGGTACTACTAGAGTTTATAGATAAATTTGAGTTATGAACATCATATAATAGTTTCCTTTTTTAGCACAGGTATTGATGAAACACATAACCTATACAAAAATTTCAGAATTCAATCGTCATACATAAAGTTTTCCAATATTCCATCCTTAACGACTTTAATTTTCTTTTGAAGATTCTCATCATCAAATTGAGAGCTTTTTATCTTTTCTAATAAAGATGGTTTTTCAATCATTTGAAAAATGAGTGTTGGTTCCCCTTCTTTAACAATTCCCATATCCATCTTTACTAAATCAATGAACATAGGATCTTTATCAATCCTCATTTGGGTTAGAAGTCCATGATATTTCCTACTTAATGCATATGCTACATTATTTTCTTTTCCTAGGTGGTATTGTATTGAGAAATCACAATTTTTGAGTAACTAGAGCCATCATCTTTAACTCATGTTGAGTTCTTTCTATGTAAAGATGTATTTAAAACTATTATGATCTGTATATATCTCACATCTTTCACCGTAGAGATAATGTATCCATATCTTCAGAGCAAAGATTACAACTACTAACTCAAGATCACGAGTTGGATAATTTTTTTGATGAATATTCAGTTGCCTTGATGCATATGCAATAACTTTATCATTTTTCATAAGAACACAACACAATCCTTTCTTTGATGCATCATTGTATATCAAAAATCCATCATTTCCTGATGGCAGAGTAAAAAACAGAGCATTGAATAATCTTATATTCAGTTTTTCAAAACATTCTACACGTTCTTTTGTCCATATGAACTTAACCCCTTTATGTATGAGCTTGGTTAATGAGTTTACCAATTGGGAAAAATTATGAATGAAACACGAATAGTAACTTGCTAAACCAATGAAACTATGTACCTCAGTTATGTTCGTTGGAATAAGCCATTATTAGATTACCTTTTTTCTTTACAGGATCAACTGAGATTCCATCCTTAGAGATAATATGGCCAAGAAAAGAAGTTTCCTGAAACCATAATTCACACTTTCTAAATTTACCATATCACTCTTTCCTTTTGAGAGTCTCAAGAATGATCTGCAAGTGATTCTCACGGTCTTAATATGTTCTAGAACGTACCAAAATATCATCAATGAATACCATTAAAAATCGTTAAGATATTCCTTGAATATTCTATTTATCAGATCCATAAAAATAGAGGGTGCATTAGTCAATTCAATTGGAAGTACTATAAAATCATAATGTCCATACCTTGTTTGAAAAGATGTTTTTGGAATGTATTCATTATTTACTTGCAATTGATGATACCCATAACAAAGATCAATCTTTGAAAAATATTGATCTCTATGAAGTTGATCAAATAAATCATCAATACGAGTCAGATGATAATTGTTCTTTATCTTAATAACATTGATTTCTCTATTGTCAATGCACATTCTCATGGATCCATCTTTCTTCTTAACAAAGAGAACATGATCTCCCTATAGAGAAACACTAGGGAGAATAAATCTCTTATTACTCATCTCCTCTAGTTGTTTCTTCAGTTATACTAATTCCATAGTGGCCATTTTATAGGGAGTCTTTGATATTGTTCTTTCATTACGGATTAAATCAATGGTAAACTCAACTTCATGCTTTGGAGGGTGTCCAGGTAATTCCTAAGGAAATACATCAATGTATTCATGTACAATAGAAACATTTTCAATTTGAAGATTAAATTCTTCATCAATAGATATTGTTTTCTCTTCCTCCCCAAGAATTTCATTTTGCAGAGCTACTGGGGTGAATCTAGATAAGATTCAGATGATGAAGTTTCTTCCCTAAAGATAAGGAATTCTACTTCTTCCTCACAAATTGTATTTTCTTTCTTCTTACAATAATTTTTCGCATCATATTTTGAAATCCAGTCCATACCAAGGATTGTATAAAAGTCAACCATAAGTATGATGATAAGTTCAGAAAATAAAGCACATTTATATGCCATAATGGGGACTACCTGACACATATTTATTGCAATTAGACTTCCCTTAGGAGTTTTGACTGACAACTCCCTTATTAAATCAAAAGGGTAATATCTAATTTTCTTAGAAAACTGGGTAAATATAAAATAGTGTGATGATCCAAAATTAAATAAAGCATTGGGTAAATATGAAGATATGATTAATGTACCTAGCACCACGTCATTGGATACTTCTACTTCAGTTGTAGTGATTGTATAAGCTTGGTCATCTCCTCTTGGCCTCTTATGTGGCAGATTCCCTTGGCACATGGGACATTAGTTTGAATAATTCACCATTTCTTTATAGTTGAAGCATTGAAAATCATTGATTTTTTTCTTCCCCTTACATTCATTAGCTCGATGATCCTTTTCTCCACACTTACAACAAACTCCCATGCCTTTCAAGAATTTTCCAAGATGATTCTTTCCACAATTTTCACATAATGGGAATTAATTTATTCCCCTATTCTTCTTTGAAGGTCTTAAGATAACTCCCATGGTTATCAGAAGACCTCTTCTTCTCTTGATTACCCTGGAACATATAGGATCTAGAAAATTCCTTCTCTGTTTTGATGATACTTAATACTATTTCATCATATGATGAAAATGTTTGAGAATCCAGTGCCCTTCAGAGACTTATCTTAATACCTTTAAAGAAATGACCAATCTTGTTTTTCAAATCATGTATTTAATATATAACATACCCAGCTAGTCTTGTGAAGGTAGCATCATACTCTGCAACACTCTCTTCGTCCTCTTGCTTTAAGTTAATGAATCTTCTCTTCATTCCAATTCATTGCTCATGAGGGAAATATTTTTCGAAGAATGTTTCTTTAAAAGTTCTTTATTCCATGTCATATATTTCATCTTCTTCCTTAGTATTCTGGATCAAATACCACCATTGATCTGCATCTCCCTTGAGACAATATACTTCCAGTACTACCTTTTCCCTTTCATCACATCCCAATGCTAGAAATATTTTTTCAAGGGACTTGATCCATTGCTCAGCTACCAATGGATTAATATGCCCACTAAAATATGGGGTATTCTACTGCCTAAAACGATCCAAAATAGGTGTAGTATGGTTATTCATCAAAACTTGAGTAATATGTCCTAATGTGGTCATGATCTTCTCAGCTCCAACACTAACTGTGTTGACTTGCTCAGTGGGGAAATCCCTACATTGTCTGTGGATATTGATTCCCTTTCTTCCATTAGGTGCCATCACTAAATAATGGATCACATTGAGTTATCTCATAATCATCATGAGTATTGATTCAAAAATTCACTATAAGAAATTATTATAATTCTCATGTTTATTTAATATATAGTTCCCAAGGTTTCTACTAAACTTGCTCTGATACCAACTATAACAACCCCAACCCCAGTAGCCTAGAGTCGGTGGTCATTTTATTACAATGACATAGATACAAGAAGTCACATCACAAAGGGCCGACCAGTTTAGTAGTCTTGAATAACTATATACATACATGGCTCCCTTATTATATTGGTAATTAAACATAGAACATAATAAAATAAAATAAAATGCTTCTTTAACACTTATTCAAAGATTTCATCTTCATAACCTGGGGAAGGAAAACAAAAAAAAGGGTGAGCTCAGATGATCAGTAAAGGTTACATACAAAAGAAACATGAATCAATAATAAGTGATTTATAATCAATATGGAATAACTGAAAAAAAACATTCCATTTAATCAATAAACTGAGAATAAAATGCATCCATAGATTTTTTCATAGTGAAAATCTCATGAATAGTAATAACTGAATACTGAATAAAGGGAATGCTTAATTATTGGACATCATGTATTTGGAACATGAACCAATACCATCAAGACCTTTCACAATATGGTTTAAGTATGATGGTAGAAACCTATCAGATTCTACTTGGAAACAAACACAAAGGGTTTGTCGCCAACTGTTTTGTCTCATGAGACTTGTTGATGCATCGAAGGGCTATCTATAACTGGGTCCCACCCATTTATGCATTTCCAAAGCATTCCTCAAATATAAAAATGATTGATTTAATTCATGAAATCAATATTCCTTATCAACAAATATCCTTATTGAGTAAAATATACAGATTTAACATTATTTCCCAATTAATCAAATAAGATTCAAAGTAAACATCGTATGTAAAAAAAATTATATACGGATTAGAAAATAATCATATCCATGATACAAGAAATATGGATATTTAAGAGAAATATAATTTCAAATGAAAATTATCTCAAAAGGATAGTAGATACACTATATAAAAATTATTAGGTGCACAATACCAAGTAAGTCTCAATGAAATGGAGATTGAGAGGAAGTCCCTTAACTTATGTCTGAAAGCGTTCCACACTTGTACTTAATGTCCTGGATAATAAAATTAGATTCATTAATTAATTAATTTAGAACATCTTAAACATATATTTTATTTATTATAATTTTATTAAGTTCATTTATGTCCTTTTTATGAGTTATAAAGTTTAATTTTGTTGTTCTGGGAGTGTTCATTTCATGGTATGATGGTCGGTTCCCTTGTGTATAATTGTGAGGGTTCTTGTCAAATAGAAGAAAAACTATAGAAGTATAATGGAATGATATTAATATACTTCTATTATTTTAAATGGTCCTCATATATCATTCAGTTATATGGTATGAGGATGATTCATTAGATAAAACATTAATGAAAAATGATCAGTTTATTTTGGCGGTTTTTACGACCGTCACAGACTACTATAATTTAATTTAATATTATGTTTATATATTGGTTCCAAAACATTAAATAAGTTTTAATACATATATTATAATATGTTTTAACCATAAAAATTGTTTTATGACCAGCCTTGAAGGTGATAATGAAAAATGAAAACTCGTCGTCCACGAAGGCGGAGAATCAACACCTCATGGATGATGTTTTCATTTTTAGAATTAAAAGGACCAGAGAAGAGATTAAATGATGAGTATTCCATTAACACAATAAAATTCCAGTATATATATAATAATGGAGTTACCATTTCACTTTTTATTGGGTAGGTGAGGAGAATATAAGAAAATAAAAGAAATTAAAAGTAAATGAAGGAGTATTTTACCTCTCGAATATCGTCTCCTTTGGAACCTCCTTAAGAGACTTGGATTTGGTCTTTTGGTAAGACCATTAGGTCTTGGAAGTGGAGAAGAGTCTTGGAAATATAATTGGGTAGAAGTTAGACAAGTTTCAAGGCTTAGAAGGTGTGAAGAGAAGGGATGATATTTATAGTGAGAGGAGAGGGGTGTTTTTGATTATTTTATTCATTTTTATTATTATTTTGGCTCAATACTATCAATAGTGTTGATTCTTGTGAATAAGTATAGTAACTAGTGAATGTGAGATCAAAATAATTAGTTATTACTTCATACATGACTCAATAATTCATTTATTTACTTATAATATTAAATAGCATAAATTATCATATTTCACTATTCACAAAAAATTCAACTATTTTAGAAAAATACCAAAAATTCACCCTAACTATTTTTCGACATGTAGATTTCAAAAATTTAAACAATTTTATGAAAATAATTTTCTAAATACAATAAATTTAATTTTTAATTAAAATCATTATTTATTAAAAAAATATCGATTTTAATATTATAACCGATTTTACAACACTTTGAAAAATTAATTATGGTCTCATAAAATTATATTCTAATTATAATACAAAAAAATATTTATTTATGAATATATTTTTTGAATATAAATTTTATTTTAAATAATTATATTAATTATGAAATTGTAAATAAACATTCACATTTCAAAAAAATACTAACACTTTATTTATCATGTTTAAAACATTTATTTGCTTATTACATGATATAAATATATCATATTTTCATTTATGAGATTCCTAAAATATATTTACACTTTAATAGGTGTCGTTATTATTATAATGGCTATATTACTTTTCCTAATGATCACATTACTATTCTGACAGTCATGTTAATATCTAATAGTATATCACGGTTCATTTAAGTTCGATGTTGCATGCAACATAATCCATTGAATAAATTGAATTTATTTAAGAAGACACATACCATAAAATCTTTTGAAGTTATATGGGGTTTATTTGAAGCTCTAGAGGGGGAGAGGATGGATGGAGAAGAAGCATCCCCACTCATTCTTGGTGGCATGACAACTTCCTCTGATTTAGCTAATGGGGCAGTGGTATGTTAAAGCTCAGGGGGTAGAATGATGAAATTTTCACTCGAGCTTTTACCAATGTTTGGGGGGTTGATGACCTTTTCAGAGTTTTCAGGATCATTCATTGTGATCAATATCATGAAGGTTTTTGAATATGTACTCAAATTTGGACCTATCTCTTTGATCTGATTGATGGTCAGTACATAATCTTTGCTAAGTTGTTTGAATGGATTGGTCGGGGTCACTTCTAGAACATTCAGGGAAAGAATACAAATGAAACTATCCATCATGGGTTGTTTCCCATCCCTATGGTAGAATCATGCATCAATGTATTGCGATTCGTAGGATTTGAATAGAGATTTATCACTAGGAAATGTCCCAATTTTCCCAATAATGCAATACTTGATGCATTGGTGGTATGACGAGGGGAATGATGTGTGCTAATGAAACCAATACCTTCCTAGGAGAATGTTCAAGGTTGTATCTTTTGGCTGCAGGATGACCGACGTGATGGTTTTGAGTCTCGAGGCAGACACGTGAAGTTGGATGAATTTTGAATTTTGAATTTTGAATGTTGTGTTTTTTGTAAGGAGACAATGATGGTAGGGGTTTGGCTTCAATCTTGTTTATTTGAAATTTGAATGTTCTATGTTGTAATTCTTGTGATGGGTTTTCTGGTGGTTCTGTTAGGGTGCACACTTACCCTTAAAAGTGGTATTATAAAATAAAAAAAATATGGATTGTGGTGGTGGTATCATCAAAGCGGAAGGGGACAAGTGGGGCTCACTGTAACCCAGTCTACGAAGTGTTTAGATTGGAAGACGTTTGACTCCTGATCCATTATCACTGAAATCCAATCAGATATCTATGTTGTTTATCCTACCAGACCCATAAAAGTGTCTGATGTGTCCCAGTATAATGACATCTCCATATTTCTCTGTGAAATAGATAATCATGTGACACATTTTAGGATCGATCTCTGCATGATATATTTCAACATCATCAACCTTAGATTAAATATCCTTAGGGATAAGTAAAACCTCTATGAGTGCTTCACGGAGGTCTTTTGATATACTTAGAGCATCCATGATTGACAACCTAACCGGAACGAGGGCCAATTACTTAAAAATTTCATACTTCTAGGCCAAAGATCTACGCTTTTTAGAATGAGGCTACTCTTTCATAGGTGCCTTAGGAGATGAATTACTTGACGTAGGTAGATAGGTCGGATAATTGTACCCCCTCTAATCAATCTTTCAGGATGATATGGTCAGGACAACCCCTGACATATATGGGGGAACTTTTTTTCTCCTACTCGGCCCGTTGGATAGATCTCCCATGAGTTTCGATAGCATAGAAAATCCATGTAGGGATGTGGCCGAAGTATTGTGTTCTTTCGTGACTATGTATTCTTCTATACCCTCATATTTGGAGACCTATTCCTATAATTCCCCAATCAGGTGTAGGGAACTCGAGTTCATGGACATACTCATCACTAGAGAAGGGACCTATTAAGTGAATGAAATTAATAGAACTGAAAATTAATTCTTTGTCTGGTGAGGATTATGTCTGGTGGGTAAACACTTGTGGTACCGTTTGGTGGGGCGGTGCTTGTACTTTCAGGACTAAAGGAATGAAGGCCGAGAGAGTAAAAGATAACTTTTTTCCTTGGTATAGTTTCATCTTCTTGCATTTGTTTTCTACTCTTTCAAACATTTCATTTTTTAGAAGATTGGCCTTGGGAGGGCTGTAGTGCTGACAAAGTTAGTTGTGTCATAGTGGAAGCGACTGAGGGAATATGTGGTTTTTTCAGCTGTTCTTAGAGGATAGTATGAGTTTGGTTGATTGTTTTCTAGTCATTCAATCACTAAACTTCTATGCCTTCTTACTGGTACCTTTTTTCCATTCAACATTTTCCTTCAGAGTGGTGGTGGAAACACATGCTCCCTGTGTGTGTGGTTTCTAGGCTTCACTTTCCTAGAATCAACCATCAATTTTAAGAAATATTTGAAAAAAACAGTCTCATATGGTGTTCCACAATATTTAGTGAAAGGGGAAATAATTTGAGTGATCATAAAGGTTGACTAGGTTAGGTATTTTGGATTCTGACAGGGTTAACATGTTGTTTTTCAAGGCTACTAAGAAGTAGCCAGGAACATGCTCATCTGAGAAGGAGTATAATTTGTTCTTCCAGTCTCCAAATTGGGATCATTTTGGCTCTTTACTTTAATCTCGATGAGGATACTATTATTGAAAATGCTATTTTGGAGGAGGTATTGTATGATGAGGTGTTGTCTTTAGAGTTGGAGATGGCATATAGGCTGATTTCAATGTAACAATTGTTGCTTCCACTCTACCTATAGAGACCCACACTTAATGTACATTGTTATTACTTCAGAATTGAAGCAAACTTATTACAACATATAACAAAACCATGATAGGACCATATAGGTATAGTGTCTTTAGAAACTGGGAAACATAAACAACCGGTTCATAAAGCATCTACATTGTCTCCCATTTATTTCATCATATCTAGAGTCCCTTTTGACATATCCTACTTAATACCCTTCTTCCTGACCTGGAGAAAAGAAAACATACAAAAGGGTGAGCTCAAATGCTCAGTAAGGGTAGGCAAAGGAAATATCAATCATATCATATTCATAAGAACATAACATTTTGAAAATCTTAACCTGTAAAAGAGATCATAATATCATAACATTGGATAAATAATAGTAGTGAAATGTAATCCCAATAATCATAACATAAAACATGAAACTTTGTGGCATACACACATAATCATAGAAAATCATTTCATATTATTCAAGACACATTTCCAAGACTATCATAGCGGACAAAGTGCATTTCTGAACCGAGTTCACTCCTCGTTCCAGTCCTGTATCACTGAACCAGATTAACTTGTTGTTCCAGCCATGTCTATCTCATGAGATATAAATATTAACCCAATTCATTGGAGGTAGATATAGGTCCCACCCATCTCATAATGAAATCATTCTTTCGTGTGCCACAAAATAAACATAAATCATTCATCATAACCCAAAGAATAATATGGGATTCATAAACACCATCCCATCATAACATAATCCATATAAAATTAATGGATATCATTTCATCATAAAAAAAATAAAACCATGTAAATAATGGAGTCATTGTACTTGAAATATAAACATATTAAATAATTTCATCTTAGATGGAAAATGGTTTTGATAAAACACTTGAAACGAATTATTTAGAAAAATATTCTTTCTTCTTCAAAATTATTTTCTTTTCACAAAATGCCATGAAATTTTAAAAGAAAATAATTTTCTTGAAAATAATCATGAAATATTGTAGAGTAAGCTTCATGAAAATAAGGCATTATAAAACCGTAAAAATCCATTCATGTTGTATAAGTTAAAAAAAATTCTCCTTGTACTTTTAACGGAAAAGTCAAAAAGTGCCACGTATGGTAAACAAAAGAAAGATTCCTTCCATAACACAAAGTAAAAGTCAAAGAGGGGTAAACATGAATTTAAACATACATGGAAGAATATTAAACACTTTATGAAAAACATTTTATGGACATGGATGACAAATATAACCCCAGTAAATATTTACTTATAAGCAATCTAGGATAAAAATGAGATTGCAAAATTATCCCTTACCTTAGGTCCAATTTATTCCATACGTGTCTGAAACTCCTGTATAGTGGGTTTAAACATATTATTAACTTTTAAAAGAACCATAATAATATTTATGATAACATATATGATTCACTTATGACTTTATATTACCCGTTCTTTTGTAAATTCCATGTTAAAGATGCGTTTTGGGTAAAATCGTTTCATTTATCGCATGTGTTTCGACTTGTTGTTCTTGATATTATTACTTATATACTGATTTAATTAATTACATAATGTAAAACATGATTTATATATAATATATATTCATCATATAAATATATATGACAGATCGATAAATGGAATGAAATACACCGTTCATGGAGACGGTAGGTCGTACGTACGCATGAACACTGTTTTTGTTTCCTTATTGAATTGAATGGAATTAAGTAAATGAAACATATATGTACATAAATCCAATATCATTATTATTTAATATATTTCATGATTATTTATTATATATACTTTATAATCATACTTGAATTGTTAATCATGGATAATGAATCTTATCACGTTCGTGGAGACGATAGTCTGTACATACGCACGAGCGACAATATCATTCTTTTGATATTAAAATCGTATATAATTGGATGGTATATCATATATAAAAAATCATTATAATTTTATATTTATTATTTATATCATTTATACTCATTATTATACCCATCCAAATGATGAAATGTTTGAATAAAAAACTACACCACGACGTGGAGACGGTAAGCCGTACGTACGCACGTGTGGTGACTTTTTCATTCATATGATGGATAAAATAACTAATATGGTTGTACAATTTTTATAATATCATCAAAGTATATATAAGATACCAGATTTATTATTTTATAATGGAAACAACAAATAAGGAGGAAGTGGAAAAAGAAAGGAACTTGAAATAGGTGGTGAGATATTTACCTCTTCTTCGGGTTCTTCCTTTAGATTTGATCAAAAGGGATCCTTAGGTTGGCTTTATGACTAAATGAAGGCCTCTAGGATGGAGGGAGGATAGTTTAGAGGGTATTTTGGTAGGGGTTGGCCGATCCAAATGGCTTTGGAGGTGTGAATTAGAGATAAGGGGGAGAGACCTTTTATAATAGCGGTGAGGGGCACCTTAGGTAAAACTTAAAATATTATTTTATAATAAATTCATATTCGGTTTATAATGACTCCAAAGTGACTTATTTAGAGGCTAGGGTGGGTATGGGTCGAAATAATCTCAACCAATAGGTTTTAAACAAGTTTAGGTTACCATTTTAACCTTATCATTTAGATTTAACTCTAAGTTAAATAATTTAACTTTTACCGTGTCTTCTTGTATTCTTACACTATATTGTTAATAAACTTACTATAAACTGCCAAACGAACCCCAATTGGTTCATTAATGTCATATATATTATTATATAAGTCTTTTAGTTGAACCTTATATTTTTAGAAATAGAATATCAATTAATAATTTAATATTTGTTTTAAAAACTCTTTTATGTCAATTTTGACACTATTTGGTATTTTGTTTTTTGCTAAATTCATAACAGCATTATTACTTCAAAAACAATTCATCTAACCAACCCTAATATGTTATAGTAACCTATAAAATTAGTGTAATTCATAAAAAGTCTCAAATTACATTTATTTGGGTATTTATAGTATCAATTATGTTAATATTTCATTAATAAGGTAATTACTACATCATCATTGTGTCATAAATAAATTAAATTATTTAATGTCTAAAAAATATAAATAAAATACTTATATTTCTAATTAATATTTATAGTCGAATTTATCTTATGTATAACCCTATATTAAAAATGTTTTAGTTATCAAACTTTGATTTTAACTATTTTATCTCTTCTTTAAATAAAATAATAATAAATGTCCTAATCTAATCCAAGTGGACCTAAAGGGTAATATTTTATTCCTATGGTTGTTTTTGGTCGAATTAAACTTATCCAATAGAATTAGGACATGTGTTGGGGTAATAATAATATCATTTTTACCCTTAATTACCCTATTTACTTTTAACCGTGGTAAATAAAATTTAAAAGTTACTATTCACCAAAAATTATTTTCAACTCATTGAACCACATTTTACTTACTGATATCAACCGTGTCTCTCAGATTTTTGGAATTCAACTCATTGAAGTGGTAAAATTAAGTTTTATGTAAATTTTCAAATGCTCCTAGGAGGTGGGTAAAAGACGGTAAAACGTTCAACAAAATTTTTATATATCTAAAATTATTATAAAATGACTCCAATGAATTACATTGAACTTATATAGGTATTATGTATCTATTTTTACCTAAAATAAATTTAAATAAAATAAGTGATTATTTAAATAAAAAGTCGATTTTAACCAATAACTCAGTGTTTTCACTATTCATCAAAAATTGAAATTTTTCAGAAAAATACCAAAAGTTCACCCGAGACTAATTTCGATATTCCGAATCCAAAAATGAATTCCATTTTGAAAGATAAAATTTATAAAATTTCAAAAAGTGGGTATTACTATTCATAACGGCTAGTTTATATAATATTTTAATAACATATCATTGTTTAGTGAAACTCGGTATTGCGTGTAACACAAGCTATCGAGGAAGGTTTCTCTTGCGTGTAACACAAGCTAATAATAGTGTTGCATATACTACAAGATAATACGGTGTTGCGTATAGCGCAAGATAATCTTGGTGTAGCGTATAACACAAGTCATCAAAGAAATTAATAATAACATTTCTCATAAAATCTCGGGGTGTTACATTTTACCCCCCTTAAAATGATTTTCCCTTGAAATTCGTCGGGGTTATAAATGGTTTACTACTTGAAAGTTTCATTCATAGAAACCCACATCGTAAAAAGGAATACTAAAACTTAATTTTAAAAACTAATGTATGAAACGTAACGGTTACCCAAATTAACTCATCACTGGGTTTCCACATAGAAGAACATAGGTGAAAATATAGATTTGGAATAGAAATCTTACCATCAAGTTCTGATGGAGAGTGGTAGAGAACATGGATATGAAAAAGACAATAATGACAAAGCCATAAATTTGCGATGATCTAAGTTACCATCTAGGACAACATTTTTGGTTTTCAAGATCATTTCCCTAAAGTTGAAAAAATTGTAATTAGAAGAAATACTTAATTGATTTTGGTACAATCTCACCGTTGGTCGTTCCTTGAACAATTTCCACTTCATATATTAAAGAAATGAAGTTGATTTTTTCATTCGTGAAGTGTTAGCAGATCATGCGATAGAATGATAGGTCATTCCATTTGTTTCAAACAAAAGGTTTGAAAAAGTTATTAAATATACATAAGTCCATCTATGGTGAGATTAATCATATATGGTCCCTAAAATGGACTTATACTTCATATATCATACCACTTAATAAATTAAAACTAATTTATACTAACCAGGGACTTTATGTAGGCCAGTGGTACGCAATAAAGGCATGTTGCACTTCGGTTGTGGGTTTGATTCCCGCATCCTTGTCCAACGTGACGGGTTGTCGCCTGTCCTAAGGGTTGTCCTTTTTCTAAAACTATACTATTATAACATTTCAGAAATAAAATAAAAAATTTATAGCCTTAATCAATACTATATGACATCTAAATTAATCCATTCCAACCTTTATGCTTATCGAAAATACTTCTTTCCGATTAGTAGAAATGTCATCTATCGAGCATGTGAATTCCTTCATTTGTCCCCCATATATCATAAGATATATCTTGTTGTTGGTCACATTCCAAAACATGTGAATACCTTAATCATGTATTCTCTTGAAAAATTAATACCCATTGAACTTTATTGAAAACATGAATGTTGTCAAAAGTTAACTCTTTCCACATACCAAAATTCCAAAAATTCTATATACTCAAACCATGATATCACTTTGTCCTTATATCATTCATGAGCTCATTAATAATA
The DNA here is from genome assembly GCA_963277665.1 of Viscum album. Taxonomy (NCBI): domain Eukaryota; kingdom Viridiplantae; phylum Streptophyta; class Magnoliopsida; order Santalales; family Viscaceae; genus Viscum; species Viscum album. The sequence continues at coordinate 1,808,847,548 of OY728129.1, read as the reverse complement.
TAAACATATTATTTTCTCCTTATCCCTTCATTATGCGCAAATAATCTGCTTTCCAAAAATATTTCAATCGCTTTTCATGGTTACCGGTACTATACAATTATTGAAAACCAATACATAGATATTCCAAAATTCCACGATACTATAAATGAGATTCCATGATACTATTTTGAAATCCCATTACATAAACACTTAATCATTCCACGACATCATTTTCATACTCAACATCACAAATAGTGATCGCATGTGACTTCCCTTTGTCCTTTTCCTTAATTGGTTGCTCACGTCGATCATCATTAACCCTTGGATTAGGGAATTGGTTAGCATAATGCCCCATTTCCTTGAACTTGAAGCATTGAAGTGTTGGTGGAGTGTTATCTGTAGTATTTTCTCTATTCACATCATTAGAAACTTTTTTCCCATTACTTTGGCACTCAACTGCTCGATGACCTTCTTTTCCACACTTGAAACATTTTCTAGTACCTTTTATACAATCTCCACGATGCTTCGTTCCACACTTTGATCATAAAGAAAATTTCACCTTCTTTTCACCATTATTCTGAGATTTTTCCTTGAACTCCATATTTCGTTTTTAGTTAAAACCATGAGATGGAAATGTAACACCAACTGCCAGTTCTACCTTGATAGCTCAACACACAATTTATTCATAGCTATTGAAGTCTCTTATAGAAAATTCCCTTATAATACGTGGTTTTAAGCCACTAAAGAATCGATCAATTTTACTTTCATGTTGGATGATAAATCCACATGCATACCTTAAAACCTTGAAAAATTCACCTTGTATATACCAACAGATTCATTATCCTTTTTCTTAAGCTCAAATAACTCCTTTTTCATCTTTGTTCGAAGAATAAGAGGGAAGTACTTATTGAAAAACAAGTTCATAAACTCATCCCATTCCATGGATTCAATTTTATCTTGGGGCCTCATATTCTTAATTAGAGTCTACCACTAGTCTGCTTCACCTTCTAAATGGTAAATAGCCAGAATTACTTTTTCATGTTCTGAACAACGAAGTATGGAAAATATCTTTTCAAGGGTACTAATTCAGTGTTCAGAAACAAGTGGATCAGAAGACCCACTAAAAGAAGGCGGACGTTGCCTCATGAAGGACTCAATAGAATATTGTTCCCTTCTCTACTCATTTGGAAGTCCAGAATGATTCATAGCTTGTGTAAGTATAGAAATAAGATTTTTCACTCTATCTCCCATAACATTGGTTTATTCAGGAGGATAATCATTGCATTTTCCATTACATTGATCAACACGGTTCCTTCAGGTTCCATCCATCGTCTAAAACCCAAAAAGAATAGTGTGAGGAAAAAATCATGCTAGGAAAACAACATAATAAAGGGAGAGTACCTTCAATATATAACATCTTAGGTTTAATTCTAAGATCGTTATCGTAATTCAAGTAATATAACCTATACTTATACTTAACCATAGAGACATCCCCAGACATACCTTAGCAATATCTCTAGGTATTTCACTAAATTTCTTGCATCCAAGTTTCTAAAGGTTAACTAAACATTTTCTCTAATACCAACTGTAGAGACCCACACTTGATATACATTGTTATTACTTCAGAATTGAAGCATACTTATTACAATATATAACAAAACCATGATAGGACCGTATAGGTATAGTGTCTTTGGAAACTGGGAAACATAAACAACTTGTTCATAAAGCATCTACATTGTCTCCCATTTATTTCATCAAATCTAGAGTCCATTTTGGAATATCCTAGTTAATACCCTTCTTCCTGACCTGGTTAAAAGAAAACATACAAAAGGGTGAGCTCAAATGCTCAGTAAGGGTAAGCAAAGGAAATATCAATCATATCATATTCATAAGAGCATAACATTTTGAAAATCTTAACCTGCAAAAGAGATCATAATATCATAATGTGGGATTTATAATAGTAGTAAAATGTAATCCCAATAATCATAACATAAAAACTTGAAAATTTGTGGCATACACACATAATCATAGAAAATCATTTCATATTAGTCAAGACTCATTGCCAAGACTATCATAGCGGACAAAGTCCATTTCTGAACCGAGTTCACTCCTCATTCTAGTCCTGTATCACTGAACCAGATTAACTTTCCCTTCCATCCATGTCTATCTCATGAGATATAAATCTTTACCCAATGAATTGGAGGGAGATATAGGTCCCACCCATCTCATAATGAAATCATTCTTTCGTGTGCCACAAAATAAACATAAATCATTCATCAAAACCCAAAGAATAATATGGGTTTCATAAACACCATCCCATCATAACATAATCCATATGAAATAAATGGATATCATTTCATCATAAGAAAAATGAAACCATGTAAATAATGGATACATTATACTTGAAATATAAACATATTAAATAATGTCATCTTAGATGGAAAATGGTTTTGATAAAACACTTGAAATGAATTCTTGAGAAAAATATCCTTTCTTCTTCAAAATCATTTTCTTTTCAAAAAATGACATGAAATTTTAAAAGAAAAGTATTTTGTTGAAAATAATCATGAAATATTGTATAGTAAGCTTCATTAAAATAAGGCATTATGAAACCGTAAAAATATGTTCATGTCGTATAAGTTAAAAAAACATTCTCCTTGTAATTTTAACGGAAAAGTCAAAAAGTACCACGTATGGTAAACAAAAGAAAGATTCCTTCCATAACACAAAGTAAAAGTCAAAGAGGGGTAAAAATGACTTTAAACATACATGGAATAATATTAAACACTTTATAAAAAACATTTTATAGACATGGATGAAAAATATAACCCCAGCAAATACTTACTTATAAGCAATCTAGGATAAAAATGAGATTGCAAAATTATCCCTTACCTTAGGTCCAATTTCTTCCGTACGTGTCTGAAACTCCTTTATAGTGGGTTTAAACATATTATTAACTTTTAATAGAACCATAATAATATTTATTATAACATATATGATTCACTTATGACTTTATATTACCCGTTCTTCTGTAAATTCCATGTTAAAGCAGCGTTTTGGGTAAAATCGTTTCATTTATCGTACGTGTTTCGACTTGTTGTTCTTGATATTATTACTCATATATTGATTTAATTAATTCCATAATGTAAAACATTATTTATATATAATATATATTCAGCATATAAATATATAAGATAGATCGATAAATGGAATGAAATACACCGTTCATGGAGACGGTAGGTCGTACGTACGCCTGAATGCTGTTTTCGTTTCCTTATTGAATTGAATGGAATTAAGTAAATGAAACATATATTTACATAAATCTGGTATCATTATTATGTAATATCTTTCATGATTATTTATTATATATACTTTATAATCATACTTGAATGGTTAATCATGGAAAATTAATCTTATCGCATTCATGGAGATGGTAGTCCGTACGTACGCACGAGCGACAATATCATTGTTTTGATATTAAAATAATATATAATTGGATGGTATATCATATATAAATAATCATAATAATGTTATAATTATTATTTATATAATTTATACTCATTATTATACCCATCCAAATGATGAAATGTTTGAATAACAAACTACACCACGACACGGTGACGGTAAGCCATACCTACGCACGTGTGGTGACTTTTTCATTCATAGGATGGATAAAATAACTAATATGGATGTACAATTTTTATAATAACATAAAATTATATAGAAGATATTTTAGTTATTATTTTATAATGGAAACAACAAAGAAGGAGTAAGTGGAAGAAGAAAGGAACTTGAAATAGGTGGTGAGATATTTACCTCTTCTTCGGGTTCTTCCTTTTGATTTGATCAAAAGGGCTCCTTAGGTTGGCTTTCTAAGTAAAGGAAGGCCTCTAGGATGAAGGGAGGACAGTTGAGAGGGTATTTGGGCAGGTTTTGGCCGAGCCAAATGACTTCAGAGGTGTGAATAAAAGAGAAGGGGGGGTGACCTTTTGTAATAGGGGTGAGAGGTACCTTAGGAAAAACTTAAAATATTATTTTATAATAAATTCATATTCAGTTTATAATGGCTCCAAAGTGACTTATTTCTAGGATAGGGTGGGTATGGGTCTAAATCCTCTCAATAAATAGGTTTTAGACAAGTTTATGTTACCATTTTAACCTTATCATTTAGATTTAACTCTAAGTTAAATAATTTAACTTTTACCGTGTCTTCTTATATTCTTACACTATATGGTTAATAAACTTACTATAAAATGCCAATATAACCCCAATTGGTTCATTAATGTCATATATATTATTATATAAGTATTTTTTCCAAACCTTAGATCTTTAGGAATAGAATATCAATTAATAATTTAATATTTGTTTTAAAAACTCTTTTATGTCAATTTTGACACTATTTGGTATTTTGTTTTTGCTAAATTCATAAAATCATTATTACTTCGAAAAAAATTCATCTAAACAACCCTAATATGTTATATTAACCTATAAAATTATTTTAATTCATAAAAAGTCTCAAATTACATTTATTTGGGTATTTATAATAGCAATTATGTTAGTATTTCATTAATAAGGTAATTACTGCATCATCATTGTGTCATAAATAAATTAAATTATTTAATGTCTAAAAAATATAAATAAACTACCATTATGTATGAAATATTTTTATATTTCTAATTAATTTTTATAGTCGAATTTATCTTATGTATAACCCTATATTAAAAATGTTTTAGTTATTAAACTTTGATTTTAACTATTTTAACTCTTCTTTAAATAAAATAATAATAAATGTCCTAATCTAATCCAAGTGGACCTAAAGGGTAATATTATATTACTAAGGTTTTTTTTGGTCGAATTACACTTATCCAATAGAATTAGAACATGTTTTAGGGTAATAATAATATCATTTTTATCCTTAATTACCCTATTTACTTTTAACCGTGGTAAATAAAAGTTAAAAGTTACTATTCACCAAAAAATATTTTCATCTCATTGAACCAAATTTTACTTACTGACATCAACCATGTCTCTCAGATTTTTTAAATTCAACTCACAGAAGCGGTAAGATTAAGTTTTATGTAAATTTGCAAATGCTCCTAGGAGGTGGGTAAAAGGCGATAAAAAGCTCAATACAATTTTTAAATATCTAAAATTATTATAAAATGACTCCAATTAATTACATTGAACTTATATAGGTATTATGTATATATTTTTACCTAAAATAAATTTAAATAAAATAAATGATTATTTAAATAAAAAGCCGGTTTTAACTAATAACTCAGTGTTTTCACTATTCATCAAAAATTGAAAGTTTTCAGAAAAATACCAAAAATTCACCCTAGGCTAATTTAGATATTCAGAATCCAAAAATGAAGTCCATTTTGAAAGATAAAATTTATAAAATTTCAAAAAGTGGGTATTACTATTCATAACGACTAGTTTAAATAATATTTTAATAACATATCGTTGTTTAGTGAAACTCGTTATTGCGTACAACACAATCTATTGAGGAAGGTTGCTATTGCGTGTAACAAAAGCCAAGAATAGTGTTGCATATACTACAAGCTAATACGTTGTTGCGTATAGCACAGGATAATCTTGGTGTAGCGTACAACATAAGCCATCAAAGAAATTAATAATAATATTTCTCATAAAATCTCAGGGTGTTACATTCTACCCCCCTTAAAATGAATTTCTCCCTTGAAATTCGTCGGGATTATAAATGGTTTACTACTTGAAAGTTTCATTCATAGAAACCCATATCATAAAAAGGAATACCAAAACTTAATTTTAAAAACTAATGTATGAAATGTAACGGTTACCCAAATTAACTCATCACTGGGTTTCCACATAGAATAACACAGGTGAAAATATGGATTTGGAAGAGAAATCTAACCATCAAGTTATAATGGAGAGTGGTAGAGAACATGGATATGAAAAATCCAACAATCATAAAGCCATAAATTTGTGATGATCTAAGGTACCATCTAGGACAACTTTTTTGGTTTTCAAGATCATTTCCCTAAAGTTGAAAAATTGGAATTAGAAGAAATACTTAATTTATTTTGGTACAATCTCATCGTTGGTCATTCCTTGAACAATTTCCACTTCATATCTTAAATAAATGAAGTTCAATTTTTCATTCGTGAAGTGTTAGCAGATCATTGAAAGTGCGGCCGATTGTCGCCTATCGACCGTTCAAGGTTCCGGTGCTCTGCTAATGTGTATAGCAGCACTCGGGTCGAATCCTCGGCGATGATACTTTGTAGTAGTCGTTTGTTTTTAGTTGATTGTATTTTGATTAGGGGGGTTTGTTTGCAGAGCTTAATTGAAATGATTTATGGATGATGTTTGATTTACCAAATTGATAAATATTGGGGTGAGTTCATCATTAGGTTAGTTAAGCTTGTGATATCCTCGAGCTTTGCTTTATATTGCATTTAAATTAACACCCATGTCACAAGATGATGTTGATTAGAATTCTTAAGTGTTAAGGCTTTAAACCAAGACTTAACTTAACTTAAGGTTATAATCTCAATCAGATCTTATTTATGGTTGTGTATTTATGGTTCCAATAATCCATGGAAACCACATGTTAAACAAAACAAGTCATTAATCCATGACATGTTAAGTCCAACATACACAATGTTAATTCAAAGAATATTCATCGAGCAGAAGCTCTCAATCACTTAACATACCTAAATTATAACTCACCCCAATGAGAGATTTACTCATCCATTTGGGTGATTAATAATCTGGTTATAATGATTATGATTATAAATTAATAAGAGAAGAAAAAAGAAAGGGATAAGAAAAGAGTGGTACATCGACACACACACACGAACAATGATGATAATTAAAAACGAGCTTTCGATTGAATGAGTAAGCTAAATAAGGGAAGGGGATTGAACTGAATTTAAACTATTTTAAGAACATTAATATTAAAATACAGAAGGTGGAAGATAATAAGAGATATTGAAGAAGTAACTTGCATTAAAATAGAATTACAAAGAAAGAGAATTACAAGATTACAAAAATGAAGAACACAAAAGTAAGTGAAAAGAAAGAGAGGAGGGAAGGTCTCTAAAGTGTAAACTTGAGTATGGCAGGTCCTCCCAAGCCTTTTTCAAAGCTTTGGTCGTGCCAATATGATCTCCTCTCTTCTGAAATGCCAACCCATCTCAAGGAGAGAAGGGGAGAGTATTTATAGCCCAAGGAGTGGACTGTTTGCATTCCCAATCTGTCCCTCCACTTGCATCGCCAATTTGGCAATTTAGACAGACGAATCTTCAAATATCTCCTTCTTCAATGTTGTAGACAATAATGTTGGCCGACTACTCTAAATATTTTGAGTCATTTGGACGTAAGGATAAAAAGTTATGGCCGGTTTCATAAACAAACGTAAACTGTCCATTTCAATCCAGTCTTTTTGAAGTCCATAATGTGAAAGGGTTTTTGAATATTAAGATGCCTTCAAATCCGAATGATTTATTCAACAAAGTAGGCCGCCTACATCTTCTCTTTCACACTGCAAAATATCAGCTCTCTTGGATGATTAAATCAGGAGATATTTCATGCATACTATACTGATTTTCATTCTCGGCCAGAATGGTGGGCTGGACTTCAAAGATTTATTTGGGCCCCTTGTACTTGGATTTGGGCCATGAAATTTTTATCCAAGATGACATGTAGTGTCCCCCGAATTATGGTGGAGAGTTAAGGTTTTTGGATATCTTTATTGAGCCCAGTAAATAAATATTCAAGGCTGGTCCAGTTTGTTCACAGATTCTTTGGTCTTGTTTGTGAGGACCATATGACCCTTCAAATGGAAGAATTGGATCATGGTTCCTTATAATGAAATGTTTTATATTGAAAGTAGAATCCTACAAAACAAGAACCACACAATTTGGATCAGTATAGTGATAGTTATAATTAAAACATTAAACTGACTCAATTTGACTACTTCTAAAAATGCTCAAATATTATACTTAAAATTAAAACATTAATATTTCACACAAATTATGCACATTTCATATAAAATAAGTAAAGGGGGAATATAATAAGTCATGAAAATATTAATAACATCAACTCCCCCACACTTAGATTTGCGCGTGTCCTCATGTGCAACAAATATAAAAACATGACAAAATCATTTTCACTCACCAACAAATATTAAAATTTTGTTTTCTCCAATCAGGGGAGGTTTAGACTATTTCACTCATCCATATTGAATCCCATCACAATTTTGGTTCACAATAATGCATCAGAAACAATTCATTTTTTCATGTTCAAGGTTTGAATTAGAAAATGTAGGCACTCAAAACTTACTCCTCTCAAGATGATAAAAATGTATTTTAGGAGGTTCACTCATTCACCAACAAAAAGTGAAAATCAAGAGTTTGTAAGAGCTCTCAGCTTCCATTCCCAAATCTAATGTGTACAAGAATCAAGAGGTATTTTAAGGGGTTTTTCAGTGGCTATGGGACGGTAGGTATATAATGTCCAAAGGAAAAGAGGGGTTAAAAACACCAACATGGAAAAATCAATGTACATTTTTTTTTGAAATTTGATTTGAAAGGAAATAGAAACACATATTTACAAGGGCATGAATGTGTGATGAATGAAAAGTGAGGGAGATAGAAAATGGAATAGGTTGAGATGATGGAATATGTACAACATGGAAGACTTCCAATAATGACACAATACAAGATGATTCAAGTGTTCTTTTTTTTCTCTTTTTGCTCTTTTTTTTCGAAAGTTGTGCTTGAAACAGGTCTCACAGTCATCTCCCAACCCATGCTTGATCTCCACATGGAAATAATTTATAACACGAACAAAGGTTGATGATGAATGATTTTTGACCCACCCAAGACACAACCCATTCCCTTTTTTTTATTTTTTTTATTTTTTTTTATATAATTTTTTTCATTTTTTTTGAACACTTTTCAATGACTTTTGTACAAATGACAATTACACATATACACCCCAAAGCTCACAGAATTACAACCTCTCCCCCACACTTGAATGGATGCTTGCCCTCAAGCATATGATGACACATTGGAAATCAATGAAAGTACGCCCAAAAATGAAGTCCATTCCCCCCACACTTAAATTTCAATAAATTGTACAATGAAAAATCCATGAAGATGTTGGGTGGGACAAGGTATTAGGCTTGTAATGTGGTTATCAAAAGAAAGGTTTTCATAAGATCAAAGGGGCTTTCAAAAGTAGGATCAATGTAAGGGTAACGGGAGGCTATTTGGCTATTCCGATTCTCATGTGGCTTAGAAAATGCCTCTATCATATTAATGCACACAAAAGATGGAAATTCAGCTCGAAGGTCTACAAACTCAAGACTCACAATCAGTGGTGAAGACACACAATGAAAAAGATGGTCATAGATGACCTTGTCATGAAGGCTAATGTTATTCCTCACGGTAGGGGAGAATCATTTTCCACCAAAAATTGTTCATTCAAAATGTTTGTTATTGGCACAAAATTGTTTACCCAAGTTTGAGATAAAAATTCAATATATTTGAGTTTAAAACAAGCCTTTTGACTCCCCAAAATGGTTGGAAAAAATTTCAATATTGGATGATGAGTAATTATGACACCCCTGTTTTTCAATTTTCATTTGTTTTTAATTATTTTTTTTAAATTTTTTTATTTTTAATGACAGATCCACACAAAAGAGAAAATAGAAAAAAGGTTGTGGAAGAATGTTGTAAAAAAAATGAGATGGAGAGAGGAAGAAGAAGAAATAGAGAGAAGAAGAGAGGGAAGAGAGATTGAGGAGAGATAGAGTTAAAGGGAAAGAGGTGCCCCCTGGTTTGGATTTGGCGGGTCTCCATCCAGTGGTGGTTCTATTGAAGTGGATGGGGTTTCGATGGAAGTCGATGTGGTTCCTAGATTGTGAGACCTCTCATGGTGATGCTTTAACCGGTGTCCATTTACCGTGAATGTTCTTTTTGAATAAGGGTCTTGGACTTGCACTGCACCAAATGGGTAAACGTTAGTAATAACAAAAGGACCTTCCCAACGAGAATTAAGCTTACCTGGGTGAAGTCAAAATCGAGAATTGAAGAGCATTACCTTTTCACCTTCATGAAATACCTTTCGAAGAATGTTCTTGTCATGGAGTGACTTTGCCTTTTCTTTGTAGAGAATGGAGTTCTCATATGAATTGAGTCGAAGCTCCTCCAATTCAGTCAACTGCAACAATCTTTCTTCACCAGATTTTTCACAATCAAAATTACAAGTTTTGACAGCCCAAAATGACTTATGTTGGATTTCAACTGGTAAATGATAGGCTTTACCAAAAACTAGCCTAAATGGAGACATCCCAATGGGTGTCTTATAGGCTGTTCGATAGGCCCAAAGTGCTTCACCAAGTCTATCGGGCCAGTCTTTTCTTGTGGGCTTAACAATTCTTTCAAGCACTCTTTTCACTTCTCTGTTAGAAAGTTCAGCCATTCCATTTGTTTGAGGGTGATATGCAGTGGATGTTTTATGTACAACCCCATTCTTTTTCAAAAGTGACTCCATGGTTCTATTACAGAAATGAGTTCCTAAGTCACTTATCAAAGCACGTGGTGTTCCGAATCGATGGAAGATATGGGTTTTGAGGAACTCACTCACAGTTTGAGCATCATCTTTCCTAGTGGGTTTGGCCTCGACCCACCTAGAAACATAATCGACCGCAAGAAGAATGTATGAGAATCCATTGGAAGGGGAAATGGTCCCATGAAATCGATGCCCCAAACATCGAAAAGCTCACAGAAGATTAATGGCTTTTGAGGCATTTCGTTTCTTTTGGAAATTGTGCCAAACTTTTGGCAAGTGGGACATGATTGACAGAACTCGTGTGAGTCCTTGAAGAGTGAAGGCCAAAAGAATCCAGAATCTAGGACCTTTCGAGAAGTCCTTTGTGGTCCAAAGTGGCCACCTCCAGGCATTGAGTGGCAGAATTCCAAGATGGAGGATTGTTCAGTTTCATCAACACATCTCCTAATTACCATGTCAGCCCCAGTTTTCCAAAGTTTATTATCTTCCCAAAAATAATGCTTTGAATCACTTTTCATCTTTTCTTTTTGTTCTTTTGAAAAATATTCAGGGAAAACACCAGAAACCAATTAATTGACAATTGGGGCATACCATGGTAACTTTGGAGTGAGAGATGAGAGGTGTTCAATTGGAAATTCAGGATCAATTATTTCAGAATGAGAAGAATTAGAAATTCTACTCAGGTGATCAGCTACAGGGTTTTCTTTTCCAGGTTTATCTTTTATCACGAGGTCAAACTCTTGGAGCATTAAAATCCATCTTATTAGCCTTGGTTTGGAATCACTTTTCTTAAGTAAGAACTTTAATGCTGAGTGGTCCGTGAAGATGATGATTTTGGCACCTAAGAGATAGGGCCAGAATTTATCCAAGGCAAAAACCACAGCTAAAAGTTCTTTTTCAGTCACAGTGTAGTGTGATTGAGTTTCATCCAATGTTTTTGAGGCATAAAAGATGACATGAGGAATGTTTTCTCTTCTTTGACCAAGAACAACCCCAATGTCCCTATCAGAAGCATCACACATTAATTCAAATGGTAAGGACCAATCTGGGGGTTGGATTATTGGAGTAGATGTGAGAGCAGATTTGAGTTCAATGAAGGCTCTCTTGCAAGCCTCATCAAAATTGAATGTGACATCATTTTGAAGTAAACGATTGAGTGGGAGGGAAATCTTGCTGAATTTCTGAATGAATCGCCGATAGAAACCGGCATGAACAAGGAAGGACCGAATGTCTCGAACTGATTTGGGTTCAGGAAGTGATTGGATCACCTCAATTTTGGCTGGATCAACTTGGATACCCTCTTGAGAAATTATGTGCCCTAGAACAATCCCATTTGAAACCATAAAGTGACATTTTTCAAAATTCATCACAAGGTTGCACTTGACACACTTTTGAAGGTCCAAAGAGAGGGAATGTAAGCAAGATTCAAATGACTCGCCATAAATGGTAAAGTCATCCATGAAGACCTCCATGCAATTCTCAATGAATTCAGAAAATATACTCATCATACACCGCTGGAATGTTGCAGGAGCATTACAAAGGCCAAAAGGCATTCGCCTATAGGCATAGGTTCCAAAGGGGCAAGTGAATGTGGTCTTTTCTTGGTCTTGAGGTGCGATTAGAATTTGGAAGTAGCCGGTGTAACCATCAAGAAAGCAATAGTGTGACTTTCCGGCCAATCTCTCAAGCATTTGGTCAAGGAAAGGAAGTGGGTAGTGATCTTTTCATGTTTCAGCATTCAATTTGCGATAATCGATGCACACACGCCATTTGTTTTTCACTCGAGTTGTAACTACTTCTCCATGTTCATTTGTGACAATTGTTATCCCGCCCTTCTTAGGAACGACTTGAATTGGACTAACCCATTCACTATCAGAAATTGGGTAGATAATACCAGCTTGAAGAAGCTTGGTAATCTCTTCCCTAACTACCTCAAGTATGAGTGGATTGAGTCTTCTTTGAGGTTGCCTAATTGGTTTGGATGATTCCTCTAGATGGATGTGATGCATACAAAGGGCAGGGTTGATTCCTGGAATATCCTCTAGGGTCCAACCTAAGGCATTTTTGTTTTTCTCTAACACTTGAACAAGTTGAGACTCCTCGGTTTCAGAAAGTGAAGTAGAGATAATGACAGGGTAGGAGGGATCATGGAAAAGGAATGCATACTTGATGTGTGAAGGAAGTGGTTTTAGATCAGTTTCAGCCTTGATTTGAGATCTAGACAAGTTAGGAGCAGGAGAAGGGATTCCAGATGGTTTTGGATCATTTTCCTCAACACTGTCCAAGGTGGAGCAGTAGAGATCAGATTTGATGTGGGATTTAAGAGAGTTTTCAAGTTCCTCTAGATTGATGGAGTCTATGAATGAAAGGTCCACATCAACTTTACCATTTATGACTTTGTTAATCATGGTGCAGATTTCACAAGATCCTTTATCATTTGAACATGAAGAACATGGTGGATTGGGGTTCGATTGAATCTTAGAAGTGTCCTCAAAAGCATGGATTGAGAATGCAGAGTGATCCTCATATGGGTATCGCATGGCTTGGAAAATGTTGAACTTGACCAGTTGGTCACCTAATTCCATGGATAAGATGCCTGAATGGACATCAATCTTGGTTCTCGCAGTCATGAGGAATGGTCTTCCTAGAATTAGGGGAGATCGAGAAGAGGTCGTCTCACCTTCCATGTCAAGGACATAGAAATCAGCTGGGAAGATAAGATTATTGACCCGAACAAGAACATCCTCAATTATCCCCTCAGGACTGGTAGTGCTTCGATTGGCTAATTGAATGACAACACCCGTTGGGTGCAAGGGACCTAGACCAAGGTTGGAGAAAATGGATTTGGGCATGACATTTATTGAGGCTCCAAGGTCTATGAGTGCATCATCAAAGTTGGAACTCCCTATTTGACATGGAACCGTGAAGGTCCCTGGATCTTTGCACTTCATGGGAATGGACTGTTGGGTTGAAACATTTTCAATGTTCCTAAGTTGCCTCTTATGGGTGCACAATTCCTTAATAAACTTGGCATACTTAGGGATTTGTTTGATGGCATCTAAGAGGGGGATGTTCACTTCAACACGTCTAAACATGTCAAGCATTTCAGGATCAGGTTCAAAGGACTTCTTAGGCTTGGAGATGGCTTGAGGAAAAGGAATTGGGTTCCTTAGAGGAATGGAAGGAGGTGAAGGAGTGGATTCAAGTTCCTTTTCCAGCTTTTTGTTCTTTTCATTTTCTAGATCAACATCGAAAGGGGAGGTAGAGAAATCAGCATGGGGCATTGCAATTTGCTTTCTTGATCTAAGTGCAATTGCACTTACATTACCCTTAGGGTTGGGTAATGGTTGAGCTGGGAGTTGGGATGAATTGGATGGTTGTTGCTGGCTAAGGTGGGATGCAAGTTGACCTATTTGGGTTTCAATTTTCTTGAGGCTAGAACGGGTGAAGGAAGCAAGATCCTCTACAGCACTTTCCCATGGTTGTTTAGAAGAAGAGGCTTGTCCCAAATTGGGTTGGCCTTGATTTTGGTTCTTGGGAAAGCGATTGTATTGGGTGGGGAATTGGGAAGGCTCGTTAGGATAGTGGAATCCAGGAGGAGGATTGTTCCTTTGGGGTTGAGGGACAAAAGGGTAAGGTTGTTGGAAGTTACCAACACCTTGACTGTATTGAAACTGGTTTGGGTTTTGAGGAGGGAATTGCGGAGGATGAGAAATGGGATTACCATACCTCAGAGGTGGGTTAAAGGTAGAAGAGAAGGGATCAGAGTGGGGTTGGTTGAAGTTTCTAACAAACTGACCTGATTGTTGAGGGTTGAAGTTTCGCTGAGCATATGCCGCATTGAGCTCCATTGGACTAGATGAATCAGATGGATCATCTTGAAGTTGTGGACATGTGTCAGTCGGATGAGATGGAGAGTTGCAGATTCCACAATTCTTGATAGGTCCAGGGAATAGTGACTGTGGAGAAGATGAGGTTGGGGCTTTGGTAGCCACCTCTAGTTGACGCACAAGACCAGTAAGTTCACTCATCCACTCAGTCATCTTGTTGGGCTCTATGTATTGATTCTCTTGGGCTTGTTTCACTTGAGCATGTGCTCGAGTATGGAATTGCTGCGTGTTTGCAGCCATGTTACTTATGAGATCTCTTGCAGCTGCAGGAGTTTTGTCAACAAGAGCACCGCCACTTGCGGCATCAATGAGAGTTCGCTCCATAGCCAATAACCCCTCATAGAAGTATTGGATCAGGAGTTGGTCAGGGATTTGATGGTGTGGACAAGTTGCCACAAGCTTTTTGAACCTCTCCCAATACTCATGGAGTGATTCATTAGGGAATTGACGGATGCCGCTTATTTCCTTTCGGATAGAAGCTGTTCGGGAAGCGGGAAAGAACTTCTCAAGGAAAAGTCTCTTCATGTCAACCCATGAGTTTATGGAACCAGGTGGGAGGTAGTAGAGCCAAGACTTGGCAGAATCAGCTAGGGAAAAGGGGAAATCTCTAAGCTTGATTTGTTCTTCAGAAACCCCTTGAGGTTTCATGGTTGAGCAGACCACTTGGAACTCTTTGAGGTGAAGATGAGGATCCTCACCAGCTAGACCATGGAAATGAGGAAGAAGATGAATCAAACCCGACTTGAGTTCGAAGTCAGCCTCTATGTTTGGATATTGAATACCAAGAGGTTGGTAATTCATATCAGGGGCAGCAAGTTCTTTCAATGTTTGTTCCCTAGGATTGTCCATATCTAATTCAATTGGTAGGGCAATGATTGGTTCTTGGGTGATTTGGTTATCCCTAATGGTCCTCCTAATTCGACGAAGAGTTCTATCAATTTCAGGGTCAAACAAATCCGAGGGATTGTTTGGAAGGCTACGGGGCATTCAGAGAGATTTTGGAAGAAAGAGGAAGACGGATTTTTCTTTGTATTTTTTTTTCAGTTTATGATTTTTACGAGGAAGACGGGTTTTTCTTTGTGTTTTTTTTTCAATTTTTTTAAACTTTTGTTTTTTTTTTGGGTTTTTTTTACAATAACCAGAAACTAATGACTACTTAAAGCACCATCACCGGCAACGGCGCCATTTGAAAGTACGGCCGATTGTCGCCTATCAACCGTTCAAGGTTCCGGTGCTCTGCTAATGTGTATAGCAGCACTCGGGTCGAATCCTCAGCGATGATACTTTGTAGTAGTCGTTTGTTTTTAGTTGATTGTATTTTGATTAGGGGGGTTTGTTTGCAGAGCTTAATTGAAATGATTTATGGATGATGTTTGATTTACCAAATTGATAAATATTGGGGTGAGTTCATCATTAGGTTAGTTAAGCTTGTGATATCCTCGAGCTTTGCTTTATATTGCATTTAAATTAACACCCATGTCACAAGATGATGTTGATTAGAATTCTTAAGTGTTAAGGCTTTAAACCAAGACATAACTTAACTTAAGGTTATAATCTCAATCAGATCTTATTTATGGTTGTGTATTTATGGTTCCAATAATCCATGGAAACCACATGTTAAACAAAACAAGTCATTAATCCATGACATGTTAAGTCCAACATACACAATGTTAATTCAAAGAATATTCATCGAGCAGAAGCTCTCAATCACTTAACATACCTAAATTATAACTCACCCCAATGAGAGATTTACTCATCCATTTGGGTGATTAATAATCTGGTTATAATGATTATGATTATAAATTAATAAGAGAAGAAAAAAGAAAGGGATAAGAAAAGAGTGGTACGTCGACACACACACACGAACAATGATGATAATTAAAAACGAGCTTTCGATTGAATGAGGAAGCTAAATAAGGGAAGAGGATTGAACTGAATTTAAACTATTTTAAGAACATTAATATTAAAATACATAAGGTGGAAGAGAATAAGAGATATTGAAGAAGTAACTTGCATTAAAACAGAATTACAAAGAAAGAGAATTACAAGATTACAAAAATGAAGAACACAAAAGTAAGTGAAAAGAAAGAGAGGAGGGAAGGTCTATCAAGTGTGAACTTGAGTATGGCAGGTCCTCCCAAGCCTTTGTAAAAGCTTTGGTCGTGCCAATATGATCTCCTCTCTTCTGAAATGCCAACCCCTCTCAAGGAGAGAAGGGGAGAGTATTTATAGCCCAAGGAGTGGACTGTTTGCATTCCCAATCTGTCCCTCCACGTGCATCGCCAATTTGGCAATTTAGACAGACGAATCTTCAAATATCTCCTTCTTAAAAGTTGTATACAATAATGTTTGCCGACTACTCTCAAAATTTTGAGTCATTTGGACGTAAGGATAAAAAGTTATGGCCGGTTGCATAAACAAACTTAAACTGTCCATTTCAATCCAGTCTTTTTGAAGTCCATAATGTGAAAGGGTTTTTGAATATTAAGATGCCTTCAAATACGAATTATTTATTCAACAAAGTCGGCCGGCTACATCTCCTCTTTCACACTGAAAAATCTCAGCTCGCTTGGATGATTACATAAGGAGATATGTCATGCATACTATACTAATTTTTATTCTCGGCCAGAATGGTGGGCTGAACTTCAAAGATTTATTTGGGCACCTTGTACTTGGATTTGGGACATGAAATTTTTATCCAAGATTACATGTAGTGTCCCCCGAATTATGGTGGAGAGTTAAGGTTTTTGGATATCTGTATTGAGCCCAGTAAATAAATCTTCAAGGCTGGTCCAGTTTGTTCACAGATTCTTTGGTCTTGTTTGTGAGGACCATATGACCCTTCAAATTGAAGAATTGGATCATGGTGCCTTCTAATGAAATGTTGTATATTGAAAGGAGAATCCTAAAAAACAAGAACCACACAATTTGGATCAGTATAGTGATAGTTATAATTAAAACATTAAACTGACTCAATTTGACTACTTCTAAAAATGCTCAAATATTATACTTAAAATTAAAACATTAATATTTCACACAAATTATGCACATTTCATATAAAATAAGTAAAGGGGGAATATAATAAGTCATGAAAATATTAATAACATCAATCATGCGATAGAATGATAGGTCATTCTATCTATTTCAAACAAATGGTTTGCAAAAGTTATTAAATATACATAAGTCCATCTATGGTGAGATTAATCTTATATGGTTCCTAAAATGGACTTATACTTAATATATAATACCACTTAATAAATTAAAACTAATTTATACTAACCAGGGACTTCCTGTAGGCCAGTGGTAGGCGATAAAGGCCTGTCGCACTTCGGTTGTGGGTTTGATTCCCGCATCCTTGTCCGACGTGACGGGTTGTCACCCATCCTACGGGTTTTCCTTTTTATAAAACTATACTATTATAACATTTCAGAAATAAAATCAAAAAGTTATAGCCTTAAGCAATACTATATGATGTCTAAATTAATTCATTCCAACCTTTAGGCTTATCGAAAACACTTCTTTTCGATTACTATAAATGTCATCTATCGAGCATGTGAATTCCTTCATTTGTCCCCCATATATCATAAGATATATCTTGTTGTTGGTCACATTCCAAAAATGTGAATACTTTAATCATTTATTCTCTTGAAAAATGAATACCCATTGAACTTTATTGAAAACATGAATGCTGTCAAAAGTTAACTCTTTCCACATACCAAAATTCCAAAAATTCTATATACTCAAACCATGATATCACTTTGTCCTTATATCAGTCATGATATCATTAATAATATCAAACATATTATTTTCTCCTTATACCTTCATTATGCGCATATCATATGCTTTCCAAAAATATTTCAATCACTTTTCATGGTTACCGGTACCATACAATTATTGAAAACCAATACATAGATATTCCGAAATTCCACGATACTATAAATGAGATTCCATGATACTAATTTGAAATCCCATTACATAAACACTTAATCATTCCACAACATCATTGTCATACTCAACATCACAAATAATGATCTCATGTGACTTCCTTTTGTCCTTTTCCTTAAGTGGTTGCTCATTTCGATCATCATTAACCCTTGGATTAGGGCATTGGTTATCATAATGCCCCATTTCCTTACACTTGAAGCATTGATGTGTTGGTGGAGCGTTCTCTGTAGTATTTTCTCTATTCACATTATTAGAAACTTTTTTCCCATTACTTCGGCACTAAGCTACTCGATGACCTTCTTTTCCACACTTGAAACATTTTCTAGTACCTTTTAGACAATCTCCACCATGCTTATTTCCACACTTTGAGCATAAAGAAACATTCACCTTCTTTTCACCATTTTTCTGAGATTTTTCCTTGAACTCCATCTTTCGTTTTTTGTCAAAACCAGGAGATGGATATGTAACACCAACTTCCAGTTATACCTTGATAGCACCACACACAATTTCTTCATAGCTATTGAAGTCTCTTATAGCTAAGGCCCTTTGAAGACTTGGTTTTAAGACACTAAAGAATCGATCAATTTTACTTTCAGGTTGGATGATAAATCCAGATGCATACCTTGAAAGCCTTGTAAAATTCGCCTTGTATATACCAACAGATTCATCATCCTTTTGCTTAAGCTCAAGGAACTCCTTTTTTATCTTTGTTCAAATAATACTAGGGAAGTACTTATTGAAAAACAAGTTATTGAACTCATCCCATTCCATGGATTCAATTTCATATTGGGGCCTCATATTCTTAATTAGAGTCCACCACTAGTCTGCCTCACCTTCTAAACGGTAAATAGCCAGAATGATTTTTTCATGTTCCAAATAGAAAAGTATGAAAAATATCTTTTCAATGGTACTGATCCATTGTTCAGCAACAAGTGGATCAGAAGACCCACTGAAAGAAGGTGGACGTTGCCTCATGAAGGATTCAATAGAATATTGTTCCCTTCTCTGCTCATTTGGAAGCCCAGAATGATTCATAGCTTGTGTAAGTATAGAAAAAAGATTTTGTACTCCATCTCCCATAACATTGGTTTTTTCAGGAAGACAATCATTTCATTGTCCATTACATTGATCAACACAGTTCCTTCTGGTTCTAGCCATCATCTAAAACCCAAAAAGAATAGTGTGAGAGACAAAAATCATACTAGGAAAACAACATAATAAAGGGAGATTACCTTCAATATATAACATCTTAGTTTTAATTTTAAGATCGTTATAGTAATTCAAGTAATATAACCTATACTTATACTTAACCATAGAGACATCCCTAGACATACCTTAGCAATATCTCTAGGGATTTCACTAAAGTTTTTGCATCCTAGTTTCCAAATCTTAATTAAACCTTTCCTCTGATACCAACTGTAGAGACACACACTTGACGTACATTGTTATTACTTCAGAATTGAAACATACTTATTACAACATATAACAAAACCATGATAGGACCATATAGGTAGAGTGTCTTTAGAAACTGGGAAACATAAAAAACTGGTTCATAAATCATCTACATTGTCTCCCATTTATTTCATCATATCTAGAGTCCCTTTTGGCATATCCTACTTAATACCCTTATTCCTGACCTGGGGAAAATAAAACATTCAAAAGGGTGAGCTCAAATGCTCACTAAGGGTACGCAAAAGAAATATCAATCATCTCATATTCATAAGAACATAACTTTTTGAAAATCTTAACCTGCAAAAGAGATCATAATATCATAACATGGGATAAATAATAGTAGTGAAATTTAATCCCAATAATCATAACATAAAACATGAAACTTTGTGGAATACACACATAATCATATAAAATCATTTCATATTAGTCAATACTCATTTCCAAGACTATCATAGCGGACAAAGTCCATTTCAGAACCGAGTTCACTCCTCGTTCCAGTCCTGTATCACTGAACTGGATTAAATTTACGTTCCAGCCATGTCTATCTCATGAGATATAAATCTTTACCCAATGAATTGGAGGGAGATATAGGTCCCACCCACCTCATAATGAAATCATTCTTTCATGTGCCACAAAATAAACATAAATCATTCATGATAACCCAAAGAATAATATGGGTTTCATAAAAACCATCCCATCATAACATAATCCATATAAAATAAATGGATATAATTTCATCATAAGAAAAATTAAACCATGTAAATAATGGAGACATTATACTTGAAATATAAACATATTAAATAATTTCATCTTATATGGAAAATGGTTTTGATAAAACAATTCAAATGAATTCTTGAAGAAAATATCCTTTCTTCTTTAAAATCATTTTCTTTTCACAAAATGCCATGAAATTTTAAAACAAAAAGATTTTTTTTGAAAATAATCATGAAATATTGTTGAGTAAGCTTCATGAAAATAAGGCATTATGAAACTATAAAAATCCATTCATA
Source organism: Viscum album (assembly GCA_963277665.1). Lineage (NCBI taxonomy): Eukaryota > Viridiplantae > Streptophyta > Magnoliopsida > Santalales > Viscaceae > Viscum > Viscum album. The sequence continues at coordinate 1,808,826,709 of OY728129.1, read as the reverse complement.
TCGTATAAGTTAAAAAATCATTCTCCTTGTACTTTTAACAGAAAAGTAAAAAAGTACCACGTATGGTAAAAAAAGGTTCCTTCCATAACAAAAAGTAAAATTTAAAGAGGGGTAAACATGACTTTAAACATACATGGAAGAATATTAAACACTTTATGAAAAACATTTTATGGACATGGATGAAAAATATAACCCCAATAAATACTTATGTATAAGCAATCTCGAATAAAAATGAGATTGCAAAATTATCCCTTACCTTAGGTCCAATTTCTTCCATACGTGTCTAAAACTCCTCTATAGTGGGTTTAAACATATTATTAACTTTTAACAGAACCATAATAATATTTATGATATCATATATGATTCACTTATGACTTTATATTTCCCGTTCTTTTGTAAATTCCATGTTAAAGAAGCGTTTTGGGTAAAATCGTTTCATTTATCGTACGTGTTTCGAATTTTTGTTCTTGATATTATTACTTATATCCCGATTTACTTAATTCCAGAATTTAAAACATGATTTATATATAATATATATTCAGAATATAAATATATATGATATATCAATAAATGGAATGAAATACACCGTCCATGGATATGGTAGGTCGTACGTACGCATGAACGCTGTTTTTGTTTCCTTATTAAATTGAATGGAATTAAGTAAATGAAAAATATATGTACATAAATCCAGTATCATTATTATGTAATAATTTTCCTGATTATTTATTATAGATACTTTATAATCATACCTGAATTGTTAATCATGGAAAATGAATCTTATCACGTTCGTGGAGACGGTAGTCCGTACGTACGCACGAGCGACAATATCATTGTTTTGATATTAAAATTGTATTTAATTGGATGGTATATCATATATACATAATTATCATAATGTTATATTTATTTTTTATATCATTTATATTCATTATTATACCCATCCAAAAGATGAAATGTTTAAATAACAAACTACACCACGACGTGGAGACGGTAAGCCGTACATACGCACGTGTGGAGATTTTTTCATTCATAGGATGGATAAAATAACTAATATGGTTGTAAAATTTTTATAATAACATCACAGTATATAGAAGATACTGGAGTTATTATTTTAGATTGGAAACAACAAATAAGGGGGAAGTGGAAGAAGAAAGGAACTTGAAATAGGGGTGAGATATTTACCTCTTCTCCGGGTTCTTCCTTTTGATTTGATCAAAAGGGCTCCTTAGATTACCTTTTTGACTAAAGAAAGGCCTCTAGGATGAAGTTATGACAGTTGAGAGGGTATTTGGTCAGGGTTTGGATGAGCCAAATGGCTTTGAATGTGTTAATTAGAGAGAAGGGGGAGTGACCTTTTATAATAGGGGTGAGGGGCACCTTAGGAAAAACTTAAAATATTATTTTATAATAAATTCATATTCAGTTTATAATGGCTCCAAAGTGACTTATTTATAAGATAGGGTGGGTATGGGTCTAAATCCTCTCAAAAAATAGGTTTTATACAAGTTTAGGTTACCATTTTAACCTTATCATTTAGATTTAACTCTAAGTTAAATAATTTAACTTTTACTGTGTCTTCTTGTATTCTTACACTATATGGTTAATAAACTTACTATAAACTGCCAATCGAACCCCAATTGGTTAATTAATGTAATATATATTATTATATAAGTCTTTTGGCCTAAACTTATATTTTTAGGAATAAAATATCAATTAATAATTTAATATTTTTTTTAAAACTCTTTTATGTCAATTTTGACACTATTTGGTATTTTGTTTTTTCTAAATTCATAACAGCATTATTAATTCGAAAAAAAATCATCTAACAAACCTTAATATGTTATATTAACCTATAAAATTATTTTAATTCATAAAAAGCCTCAAATTACATTTATTTGGGTATTTATAATATCAATTATGTTAATATTTCATTAATAAGGTAATTACTGCATCATCATTGTGTCATAAATAAATTAAATTATTTAATGTCTAAAAAATATAAATAAAATACCATTATGTAGGAAATATTTTTATATTTCTAATTAATATTTATAGTTGAATTTATCTTATGTATAACCCTATATTAAAAATGTTTTAGTTATTAAACTTTGATTTTAACTATTTTAACTCTTCTTTAAATAAAATAATAATAAATATTCTAATCTAATCCAAGTGGACCTAAAGGGTAATATTTCATTCCAAATGTTTTTTTTTTGGTCAAATTAAACTTATTTAATATAATTGGGACATGTGTTAGGGTAATAATAATATCATTTTTACCCTTAATTACCCTATTTACTTTTAACCGTGGTAAATAAAATTTAAAAGTTTCTATTCACGAAAAATTATTTTCAACTCATTGAACCAACTTTTACTTACTGATATCAACCATGTCTCTTGTATTTTTGAAATTCAACTCACAAAAATGGTAAAATTAAGTTTTATGTAAATTTGCAAATGCTCCTAGGAGGTGGGTAAAAGACGGTAAAAAGTTCAATAAAATTTTGTTATATCTAAAATTATTATAAAATGACTCCAATGAATTACATTGAACTTATATAGGTATTATGTATCTATTTTTACCTAAAATAAATTTAAATAAAATAAATTATTATTTTAATAAAAAGTCGGTTTTAACCAATAACTCAGTGTTTTCACTATTCATCAAAAATGGAAAGTTTTCAGAAAAACACCAAAAATTCACCCTAGGCTAATTTAGATATTCCAAATCCAAAAATGAAGTCCATTTTGAAAGATAAAATTTATAAAATTTCAAAAAGTGGGTATTACTATTCATAACGGTTAGTTTATAGAATATTTTAATAACATGTCGTTGTTTAGTGAAACTCGGTATTGCGTACAACGCAAGCCATCGAGGAAGGTTGATATTGCGTGTAACGCAAGCCAAGAATAGTGTTGCGTATACTACAAGATAATACGGTGTTGCGTATAGCGCAAGATAATCTTGGTGTAGTGTACAACACAAGTCATCAAAGAAATTAATAATAATATTTCTCATAAAATCTTGGGGTGTTACACTACTCGTCCTCTTTCCTCAAGATGCCATCATGGGATGGGAGTTATCCTTGGTTTGAAAAATAGAATCTTTCAACCTTTGTGCTACTATGGAAAGATCCTGAAATCCACTTGGATACTTTACTGGGATAAGTGGCGTTCACAGTTCGTCATGAAGGTTCTCAATGCAAAGACCCAAAAAATCTTCTTAATGGAGCTGCAAGTTTAGGGAATAAGTCAAAATCTTCCACTTTTCAATGAAATATAACACCTTATCATTTTACCATTGTCTATATTTTGAGAGATTAGGGACTATTTTATTTTACAACATAGAGCTAAATTGATAAAGGAATTATCAGTGAAGTACTTCCCATCCCTTGATTGATCTAGCTAGTAAACTGGTATACCAGGTGAAGGACAATCCTTCTAAAGTCTGTAAAAAACAACTGAGCTTAGCCACTTCTTGCTGCTCAAGGGTCCTCATCATGGGGATACATGTAGACATGAAATGCATCAGATGTTTTTTAGATCCCCTGAACCATTGAATGTTGGGAACATAGGTTTCCCAAAGTTTGGTAGGGGAAGAGTTGTATCCATCCATTCAGGGTAAGACTTCCATTATGGTTACACTGGTGCACATATTCCTTCCAAATATTTTAATCAACATGCCAATGTTTCGATAGTGTTGATGATTTGGGGAGGAATGAACAAATGGGTAGGATCATGATCAAGGGGAATAATGTGAAAGGTTATGGGGTCTGCAGCGGAATCCGGTGGGCCGGGGATTTTAAAATTTTCATTGACGGGATGGCGAATGTTGTCGTCACTGACGATCCGAGCCCTGGTAAGGTCCGAGGATCTCTCATAAATTATAATAGCACAAAAATTAAATTTAAAACATACCTATTTCAATTCTGAAGGTGTGCTCGTCGCTGGCGATCATTGCTTGAAGGATCCATAGCAGGATCCCTCTAGATCATCCACACGCGCTTCTAAAATCCGTAGGAGCACCGATCATCGAATTCTGGGTGCTATCGTGGCAATCCAACGATGCCTTCAACATCCCATGATCACCGTATCAAGATGCCTTCGATGCTTGAGGAAGATCTTGATCCTCATTCTTGGATCAACTGCTTCTCTCTCTAGGTTGCAAGAGGAGAGAGATGCTCTCATTTTTCATTCCATGAAAATGAATTAATAGTTACATGGAGAGAGAGACTCACCTCTATTTATAGTGGTGTTGAAAAATACCCGATTGGGTTCATTGACCCCCGTTTATTTCAACATCCACTTAATAAATAATTTTGACAAACTAAATTGCGTCAATATTATTTATTATCTTATCACATACTTGTAATATATATAAAATATACTATGTGATAAAAACCAATCTATTTAACTTGACTCGCTACCCTGCTTAATATTAAACAAAAATTGAATATTAAAATAATATTTATTTGATTAATATTTTCCCGTATTTACTTAACTTGTAAATACTTTAAATAAATTCAATCCCAATTAGTCATAACTTTAATAATAAATAATTTATTTAATTATCGGTGATCGATAACTTAGAAAACACTCGGACCCCGTAGTGGAGCTCACCATGTCCATATACCTATTCAACTGGATAGGGAAGATTCTTGAATACATTGTTGTGTGTGACCCTCTAGGCCCTTATCTCAATAGCAGTAAATAAAATCCACATACCAAGATCAGATTCTAGAAACCCATCATGGCCCCTAAAGAGATAAGGATTGTCATAACAATGAAAACCAACCTATGAACACTAATTGTGTACTATAATCTCTTTGTCATTAAATATCTCATAAAGCAGGATACACACTTGTGTCATCGTCCCTTTCTTGATTTATTATTTGTTGATCTATCCAGATAGATTTTCCTTTCAACTGCTTTGGGAAAAGACTTATAAAGGCAGAACCATCCTGATCAACCAGACCTGAGATATACAACTTCTTAAATTTGGAAGTGACAAATCCTTTCTTGACCATTCAACCAATGTCATACCACCAACGAAATACCCAACACAAGCTACTTCTCCATGATTTCAATACCATGGTTTTTTCCTTGCATTAAAGTACGCAATCAAATGACACAATTTGGTAATGGTCTCAATTCAGGAGACCAACACACATGACCGTAGATAGGAACAACCAATGACACTCAAAACATGTGGTGTTCCTATTGGAGGGTTTGTACTCATGATCTCACAACTAGAGATCACCAAGTGAAAACTTCATGAGAAGAAGTCTCAATGTTTATGAGCCCCCAACACCTGATAGTCAAACATCTATTATGTCCAGTCAGCAAGATGTATCTAAACTATAGAACAGATATTTAAGATTAATGTCATAGTATCTCAAGGTTCTAATTATAGCCTGGGATCTTCTATAACCTCTCAACATGACAATTAATATTTTTACATTACCATTTCAATAGAGGAAGCAAAAAATTCTACATTTTAATGGTAAGATGACATCATGTATAACTAACTACACATGATATGGTAATCAAAAGTACTGCATAGTTGGGTCTAGGGAACCCACTATTTCAACACTCCCACTTACACTAGAGACAACTTTCTAACCAAACGTGTTAGCTACTCACATGATAAATATCTTGCTTCTACTGAGTAATGGCTTTAACTGCTAGGCCTGTAATGTTTTTTCTGCATGGCATATCTGATGTATGCGACTTCATCTCCTTGAGTAAAAATTCTCAAGATATGGTGTCCCTGAGTATATCTCTTTTGTCCATCATCATAACTTGACATCTTGTCTAGTAGTAATATCATAATTTACATTATGATAATACTTTTCTCACTATGTGAGAATCCAAGAACTAGAGAAAATCGTTGCATTTGATAACTGCTTCTTAGCTACCTTAGAAGCTGCAACGTACTCGGTATTTGTAGCTATAGATACCACTGGCTATTATGAGCTTGACTCGCTCATCTCATTTTCCTAACTGTGATACTAAATCAAATTGATCTAAGGATTACTAGTTTGTGTCCCAACAAAAATAGTATACCTTATTCTCCATTTACCAGGTACATATCATTTTTACTTTCCAAAGTACATGATGATAGCTCTGACTGCTTCACTTGCAGTGCTCTTGGAAAAAATTGATATATGCCTATAATAAAGTATATCATGGCAGTATCAATTCTTGTACATATAATGGAATACGTTATTGATCCATCATTGGAGTGTATAGAATTCAACTCACAAATTTAATTTCTTCCCATGTTCAGAACATGTCAACCTGAAGAGATTATGCCCTATGGAATAGGCAATAATTCACCTCTTGAATTGTTCTAACTTGTATTTTTTAATACAATTTCACTATATGTATGATTGAATTAGGACCAAGTAACCTACAGATATACCTCAATAGATCCTATTCCCTATAACTTAGGTTTCTAATTTAATTCAATCACTGGAGAATTACTTTTAACCTTGTCTTATCTATTTTTAAGACCAATATCTATTTTCTATATGTTATTGAACATATTTCTCTTATAAAACATTGGAGCTCCCACTAACCTTTGGTAGACACAAGGAAAAGATTCATTTGAAATTAATGCTTTAATATCTAGTTGCTTACTTTAATCCAGAACTATATTTTAGTAACTTTAAACCATTATTGGCATCATATGATGTCATCATCCCTTGCTGGTTGCGTCGTATAGTCACCTTCCATGAAAGATGATCATGACATCCAATGACCAATTTAATGATCTTAGAGGTTATCTATGACAAGTAAAATTCTAATGGATTTAGGCATATAGACTTGGTATTACCAATCTAACTTTATTGGTACCAGGCTTGTACCATCCATGTATAATCTCATATAAATTCCCACTACAGTATTCAATTTATAATCCCCTTTTCAATTTGATACATGGAATCCATTATTGAATTGTAATTGATCTTGTAAAACTTAGCTAATTGTCATATACTTATTTTATTTATTATTTAATGAATAATTTATCACTGGAAATGGTTAATATATAACCATCACCATGGTTTCATCCTTCCTAAACAGTATGTGTCACTAGAACATGTCTCTTCCACTGAACTTGTGAAACTTGTTCCTATTCCAACCATTTGTGCATCTCAAGCGTTGACTAAACCCAAGTCAATCTTGCTCCCACTATCTCTAATAGAGATGTGAACCCTTATATAGAAATGTAGTCTATCACTTGACCACGTCTTTTACATCTTAGGGATTTATGTAATATCCTAAGAAACTTTTAGTATATTTTACTTAGATGCACCATGTGTTTAGCTTGATGCATGTTTGTTTGTTTTTCCTTAACAAACACTTTGAATATTTAACACATTTCCTATGAAATAATGGATTTTCATCATAATATGGCTAGTATGATATCCATTTATCATTTATTAGTAGGCATATTGGTTATGGGATTTTCCTGTTATTTGAAAAGCTGTCATGAAATATAATGGAAGTTTCTGCAAGTTGCAATATTGATACTCCATACATCATAACTCTGATGTATAAAATGTGCATTTAGGAATTACTTCACACTAAATTTTGTTGATCAATTTTAATATATAAGACTCATCATCAATCCTCCTTATGAAAATCAATATCATGATGTAGATAAGGTAACATGAGTTTAGGAATTACTCCATGCAACATTATCATGATCGACGATTTCATAGTTAAGATATTATTCGGCATGCCAATCTGAAGAAACTCATATATTATGACTATGCATATACTTTACTCTTACATTCCTTAATGACTTAAAGGAATCTTATGAAGTATCTTTATCTCTATATTTCCTTTGGAATAGTTCATACTCTCTTGTTGAACTAACCCCGGAAGCTTTGTGGCATACCTTTATTTCTAAAGGTTTCTTTGTCTAAAAAAGATGTCAATAATAACAAAGGTGTTTAGATATTCCAAGCCTAAATACCATACTGGGTATATTATTGATTTCCACTTTTAGTTTTACTTGACAGAGAATTATCTTGCCGCAACTGGATAAGTCTTACATTTTTATATTCATCATGTATTGCCTTTGATTCAAGTATGTCTGAACTATTTGTTGAGTATTTTACACCAAAAACAACATTCCTTATTGAATTTGGAATAATGTATCATTATGAAGAAATGGGAACTTGAGATAAATTTTTTGGTTATACTCAACAACTTTTTCAACTAAAATTATTCACTTGGAAATTAGAAGTTATGTGTTTCTCACTGTTGACTTAGGAATCACCCTTTCTCAGCTGCTTGGAGAAGAAACCTTACTCCTAGTAATGTTTCTATACTTACTTGGTTACTGTATTTCAATACATATATGTGAAAATAATGTTGTATTTAATACCCAAGAAGTATGTGAGAAAATAATACTTTTATTTGATGAATATAAACTAAACGAGAAGCGAGTACTTGCTTCTTGTATTTCAGTTCATTGCATTTTTAAAATTCCATAAATTTATTTCATAATATGTGATGAAAATAACCTCCTATTAAATAACCAAACACTTTTCTTTTAAGTACATGACGAAGTTTCCTTTGGCATAACTTTCCATAGGCCTTTTCACCTTGTCTTTCAATATATTCTCCATAAGAACAAAATATGGTGATATCTTTAATATTCTTATTACTTGGCGAATGTTACCTTAAAGGTAATGAAGCACTTACTCTATACCATTCGTTTGTATCATTAAATGAAACTATATTAATTGGTTGTAAAAGGAATAAGAATGGGATTCCATGAAATATTATGAACTTTCTTTCAATTTACACAAATCGAGTGCAATCATCACATTTAAATCTTGCTTCACTTTCTCCTCGTAAGGTTCTTGGAGATGAGACTTCATGCAATATCGTCCATGTCATGATGTAGCGACCATAAATAACATCAGACGTTGATGATGAAATTATTATATAACCATCATATGCTTAATTCATGAGTCTCCTGTAAGCAATTTTACACCCTCACTTCCTGAGGTGGCTTAACAGGTTATGACACAAGCACCTTGAATTTATGATATAGTAATATTATGCGCAAGCGTCTGTACTATATTTGAAAATTTATACTTGTTTGGACATTAACTTTTTCCAATATTTAGCATAGTTTTCTTGTGGTATTACTTGCCATTTTAAAAAAAAATTAGACTTTATAAGATTAGTACCTTTAAGTGATTATTGAATGTGACATTACCGATTAATTTAATCATTAAATGTATCCCACTAATTTATCGAATTCTAGGAACCCTCTGTACTAGAATCGTAATACTATATCGTTTGAGTATTCTAGTGGTAATTATTCTTGAACCTCTCTCATAGTCTATAAGCTATGGCTACGCCACTACTCAGAGGGTTCAAGATAGGCTTTTGGTTGGCCAACTGCATTAACTTGTGGTTCCTTGATCTGTTGAGTGAAGTCCCAGATTCTAAAATCATAACCTGATTTACTCAACGCTTGCCTCTAAAATTAAAAAAATCTATCTATGGCTATTTATTTGCTATAATTTTAGTTAATTCAAACCACCACCCTAATAAGAGCTCCCTGGTAGTAAGAGGCACCCTCAGCTATGGCATGACTGACACCCCAAACACCCAGTTTTGTTCAAACTTGAATGATGGAAGGATGCAGTGACTTAATATTTCTTTGAGGGTTTTGTATTTTTCTCTCACTGAATGTAATCCATTTCTATTAATCTTGTTCATCTATGTTGTCATGCTCACAACTGAACATTAATAGAAAAACATACGCCACTTCTTTATGAATTTTATTATCTATTATTTTATGTATTTCTCTCGCTGTTTATAAATTCATAAAATAATAAATAAATGCATAAAGGTAAAATACTACCTGACTGGTCTTGAGCATCTAAATGACCTAAGGACATCATACCTGAGTCAAAACTTGACTCTTCATGTAGCTCACCCTGTCATGTATGTCTTCTTGTAATTTGGAGTATCACCTCGTCTTGGTGGGTTCTACGTCATGTCTTGGAGTACCACCTCATCTTGGAGGGGTCCACATGTTGTCTTGCACCGTCTTGATCAACATAAACTGCCTCGTCTTGGGGGGGGGGGGGTCCGCGTCATTCATCGTCTTCGTCTAAAGTACAAAAATACTCGTGTGCAAGTGAGGGGGACTTGTAGAGACCCGAATCTTGACGTACATGGACATTACATTACTTTTGTGGAATACTTAATACATAAAAAAACAGACACACAAGGACCGTAATAGTTTAGTGTCTTTGGAAACTCGAAACGTAATCTTCTAATCGTGGTGAAAGATATTCAACATCTCCCATAAATATCTTCCCCTTTTGTTTTCTTACCTAAAACCTTTATTTATATCCTGGGGAAAAGAAAACATATAAAGGGTGAGCTCAAATGCTCAGTAAGGGTAAGCATGGATAAAATAAAACAAATCATAAACATTTGAAATTAAAAACATGAACATAATGTTTACACAACAAAATCTTGAGCAATGACATAAAACATGGAAGAACATAAGGCATAGATCATAATGGAAGATAAATCAAGATAAAATAGCATGGGAATAAAACATGTAATTGTGGAAACCATTCATCACTTGTTATGATTTCCATAGTAGCCAAGGCATTGCTACCAAGACCATCTTAGTGGACAAAGTCCCTTTCTGAATCGAGTTCACTCCTCATTTCAGTCCTGTAACACTGAACCGGATTAACTTACCATTCCAGCCATGTCTATCTAATGATATATAAATCTTTATCCAATGCATTGTAGGGAGATATAGGTCCCACCCATCTCATAATGATACCATTCTTATGTGTGCCACAAAATCATAAATCACACATCATTGCATATCCCATGTAATAAAAATGGGATTCTTAAACATTGTGACATCATAAAACAATTCATATAGGATAAAGGAATTCATAAAAATAATTCCATCACAACATAATGAAATCAATGTAATAATAGGGATAGAAATAGAACCCTATATTATCTTAGATGGAAAATAATTTTGATAAAACACTCTCCATTCTTGAGAAAAATATCCTTTCTACTTTAAAAACATTTTTCCTTTCTTAACATGTCATACAATTTTAAACTAAAAGAAGTTGATTAAAAATAAACTTGAAAACTTTTAAATTAAGCTTCTTGGAAATAATGTTTTAAAAATCCATTCATGTCGTATAAGTTAAAAAAACATTCTTCTCGTACTTTTGCCGGAAAAGTCAAAAAAGTACCTCATAACGTAAACAAAAGAAAGATTCCTTACATACCATGTAGTAAAAATCAAAAATGGGTAAAAAGGACTTTAAACATACATGAAAACACTTTTATAAAACTTGGACATGGATGATAAATATAACCCTAGTAAATACTTACGTATAAGCAATCTCGGATAGAAAACAATTGAGATTGCAACATTATCCCTTACCTTAGGTCTGATATGCTTCGTACGCATCCGAACCTCCCGTATAATGATTTAAATAATGTCATTGACTTATTACAGAATCATATTAATTGTTATGATATCATATATGTTTCACTTATGACTTTATATTACCCGTTCTTTTGTAAATCCCATGTTAAAGCAGCATTTTGGGTAAAATCATTTCATTTATCATATGTGTTTTGACTTGTCATTCTTGATATTATTACTTATATACTGATTTACATAATTCCAAAATGTAAAACATGATTTATATATGATATATATTCATCATATACATATATATTATAGATCGATAAAAGGAATGAAATACACCGTTCATGGAGACGGTAGGCCGTACGTACGCATGAACGCTGTTTTAGTTTCCTTATTGAATTGAATGAAATTAAATATATGACATAAATATATATATACATAAATACAGTATCATTATTATGTCATATATCTCATTATTATTCATTATATATACTTTATAATCATTCTTGAATGGTTAATCATGGAAAATGAATCTCATCGCGTCGTGGAGACGGTATTCCGTACGTACGCACGAGCGATGATATCATTCCCATGATCGTGGAATTGTATTAAAGTGTATGTATAATATTACAGAATCAATATCACTTTACAATAATCATATATATTCATTACTTTCACCATTATACCCATCCATGTAAGGCGGTGGTGGAAAATAGATTACACCACGGCGTGGAGACGGTATTCCGTACGTATGCACGCGCGGTGATTTCATTTTCTGTAGGATGGATAGATGGTGAAATAGGGTTGTTTCATACTTATAATGACATATCATTATATGAGTTATACTGATGTTATTACTTCATAATGAAACAACTAAATAAGAATAAGTGGAAGAAGAAATAAATTTGAAAGAATCGGTAACGGACATTACCTCTTCTTTGAAGCGCCTCTTTGAAACCTACTCATAGGGCACTAAAATTGGTCTTTAAAGAAGAACAGGACCTCTAGGATGTTTCTAGGGAAGTGTAGAATAGAATTTGGCAGGGGTTGGCCGAGCTTGAAGGCTCAAAGTGGTGTGAGGAAGAGAGGGAGGAGGTTCCCTTTTATAAGGGAGGAGAGGGGCACCTTTGGAAAACTAAAAATATTATTTTATTATAAAGCCATATTCGGTTTTAAATAGCTCCAAATTGATTTATTTAGACTCTAATGTGGGGAAGAGTCGAAATCCTCTCATACAATATAATTTGGACAAGTTTAGTTTACTATTTTAACCTTATCATTTAGATTTAACTTTAAGTTAGATAATTTTACTTTTACCGTGTCTTTTTTTGTTCTTACACTATAAGGTTAATAAACTTACTATAACAAGCCAAAAGAACCCCAAGTTGTTTATTATTAATATATATAACCTTATCTAAGTCATTTGGCCGAACCTTAGATTTTTAGGAATAAAATAACAATTAATAATATAATATTTGTTTTAAAAACTATTTTATGTCAATTTTGACACTATTTAGTAATTGATTTTTGTGAAAATCATAACAGAATGATTAGTTAGAAAAAAGTTAATTAAATAAATACTAACATGTAATATTAACCTAGAAAATTAGTTTAATTCCTAAAAAGTCTCAAATTACATTTATTTGGGTATTTATAACATCAATTATGTCAATATTTCATTAATAAGATAATTACTGCATCATCTTTGTGTCATAAAGAAATTAAATTATTTAATGTCTAAAAATTACAAATAAAATACCATTATGTATTAAATCTTTTTATATTTCTAATGAATATATATAGTCGAATATATCTTATGTATAACCCTATATTAAAAATTATTTACTTATTAAACTTTGATTTTAACTATTTTAACCCTTCTTTAAATAAATTAATAATAAATGTCCTAATCTAATCCAAGTGGGCCTAAATGGTCATATTTTATTCCTAAGGTTGTTTTTGGTCGAATGAAACTTATCCAATAGAATTAGGACATGTTTTAGGGTAATAATAATATCATTTTTACCCTTAATTACCCTATTTACTTTTAACCGTGGTAAATAAAAGTAAAAAGTTACTATTCACCAAAAATTATTTTCATCTCATTGAACCACATTTTACTTATTGACATCAACCGTGTCTCTCGTATTTTTGAAATTCCATTCACAGAAACGGTAAAATTACGTTTTATGTAAATTTGCAAATTCTCCTAAGAGGTGGGAAAAAGACGGTGAAAAGTTCAATAAAATTTTTATATATCTAAAATTATTATAAAATGACTCCAATGGATTACTTTTAACTTATATAGGTATTATGTATCAATTTTGACCTAAAATAAATTTAAATAAAATAATTAATTATTTAAATAAAAATTCGGTTTTTTAAATAGTAACCCAGTGTTTTCACTATTCATCAAAAATTGAAAGTTTTCAGAAAAATACCAAAATTTCACCCTAGGATAATTTTGATATTCTGAATCAAAAAATGAAGTCCATTTTCAAAAATAAAATTTATAAAATATCAAAAAGTGGGTATTACTATTCATAACGGCTAGTTTTAATAATATTTTAATAGCATATCATTGTTTAACGAAACTCGGTATTGCGTACAACACACGCTATCGTGGAAGGTCGTGATTGCGTGTAATGCAGCCAAGTTAGGGTTGCGTGTTGTACAAGACTCCTTTGTTGTAATGTACAACAGAAGACATCAATAAAATTAAAAATAATATTTTTCATAAAATCTCGGGGTGTTACATTCTACCCCCCTTAAAATGAATTTCACCCTCGGAATTCGTCAGGGTTATAAATGGTTTACTACTCGAAAGTTTCTTTAATAGAAACCCACATTGTAAAAAGGAATACCAAAACCAATCTTTAAAAACTAAAGTATGAAACATAACGGTTACCCAAATTAACTAATCACTGGTTTTCCACATAGGAGAACATAGGTGAAAAAAAATATGGATATGGAAGAGAAACCTAACCATCAAGTTCTGATGGAGAGTGGTAGAGAACATGACTATGAAAAATCCATCAATCACAAATCCATATATTTGTGATTATCTAAGGTACCATCTGATTCATCGAATATAAGAGCACTAGGACAACATTTTTGGTTTTCAAGATCATTTCCCTAAAGTTGATGAATTAAAAGAAATACTTACATGATTTTGGTACAATCTCACTATTGTTCGTGAATTGAACAATTTCCACTTCATCCCTTAAAGAAATGAAGTTGAATTTTTTATTCGTGATGTGTTAGCAGATCATGTGATAGAGTGATGGGTCATTCCATATGTTTCAAACAAAAGGTTAGAAAAAGTTATAAGTCCATCTTATGGTTAGATTAATCGTATATGGTTCCAAAAATGAACTTATACTTCATATATCATACCACTTAATAAAATAAAACTAGATTCTACTAACCAGGTACTTCCTGTAGGCCAGTGGTAGGTGATAAAGGCCAGTTGCACTTTGGTTGTGGGTTCGATTCTCACAGCCTTGTCCGACGTGATGGGCTGTCGCCCATCCTACAGGTTGTCCTTTTTCTAAAACTACATTACTATAACATCCCATAAATAATATAGAAAAAAATTCTATCCTTAAACAATACTAACTTATGTCCAACATAATACATTCCAATCTTTAGGATTATCCATAATACTGTAGTCCACTCTCATAATATAGTGAAAACGATTACCATATATTTCATACAACAAGCATGTTAATACCATCGTTGATCCCCATATATCATAAGATATGTCTTGTTGGTCACATTCCAAACATTTGAAGGCCTTAATCATGTATTCTCTTGAAAAATGAATACCCATTGAACCTTAGTGAAAACATGAATGTAGTTAAAATTTAACACTTTCCACATACCAAAATCCTCAAAATTCTATATACTCAAACCATGATATCACTTAGTCCTTATATCAATCATGAGCTCATGAATACAATCAAACATCTCATTATCTTCTTATTCCTTCATTATGCGCATATCATCTACATTCCAAAAATATATGAATAACCTACCATGGTTACTAGTACCTTTCAACATATACTTTCAAATACTTTAGAAAAAAAAATAGTGTAACAATCCTTAGATGATTCTTTATTCCATAGTACCATCAACTATACAACATAACTCTTGATAAACATACAATCATTCCACTACCTTCTAAAACAACTGACTGAGCTTCAACACTTCTTTCAGCTCATATATCATTTGTATTCTCTTCATCATCATCAACATAAATACTACCCATACGACCATACTGATTCTCTTCATGAGATTTTCCCTTAGGACATTGGTTTGCATAATGCTCGTACATTCCATATTTAAAACATTTAACCATTGTTGATGTCGTAGAAATACCATTATCCTTGTCCATGGTGTTAACTGAACCTTTTCCTTTGCACTTACTGGCTTTGTGTCCTTCTTTTCCACACCCAAAGCATCTTCCAGTTCCTTTGAAACAATCTCCCTGATTCCTCTTCCCACATGATTTACATGAGGGAAATTGAACTTTCTTTATTCTATGATCATCATGAAACTCCATCTTTCTCTTATTATCTGAGTCGGGAAACTTACCAAATTTGAGATTATTGATCATATAATGAGATTTCTTATTAGGCATAATAACGATGTTTGGACTTCCAAATCCCATTTCATTTGGTTGCTCATGAAGAATATCATTCCATTGTCTGTCATATCCTCCATTATCATGAATCTTCTTGTTTCCAGCCATTTTCTAAAACCCAAAAAAAGAATAGTGTAAGAGGCAAAAATCATGCTAGGGAAAACAACATAGTAAAGGGGGAGCTCCCTCAATATCTAACATCTTAGGTTAAATTCTAAGATCGTTACCGTAGTTCTAGGACTATATCCTATACATATACTTATCCTTAGGGACATCCCTAGACATACCTTAGAAATATCTCTAGGGATCTCACTAACATTTTCGCATCCTAGTTTCCAAAGGTTGACTAAACCTTTCCTCTGATACCAACTGTAGAGACCCGAATCTTAACGTACATGGACATTACATTACTTTTGCGGAATACTTAATACATAACAAAAACAGACACACAAGGACCGTAATAGTTTAGTGTCTTTGGAAACTCGGAACGTAATCTTCTAATCGTGGTGAAAGATCTTCAAAATCTCCCATAAAGATCTTCCCATTTTTTTTCTTACCTAAAACCTTTCTTTATATCCTGGGGAAAAGAAAACATATAAAGGGTGATCTCAAATGCTCAGTAAGGGTAAGCATGGCTAAAATAAAACAAATCATAAACATTTGAACTTAAAAACATGAACATAATGTTTACACAACAAAATCTTGAGCAATGACATAAAACATGGAAGAACATAAGGCATAGATCATAATGGAACATAAATCATGATAAAATAACATGGGAATAAAACATGTAATTGTGGAAACCATTCATCACTTGTTATGATTTCCATAGTAGCCAAGGCATTGCTGCCAAGACCATCTTAGTGGACAAAGTCCCTTTCTGAATCGAGTTCACTCCTCGTTTCAGTCATGTAACACTAAACCGGATTAACTTACCGTTCCATCCATGTATATCTCATGATATATAAATCTTTACCCAATGCATTGGAGGGAGATATAGGTCCCACCCATCTCATAATGATACCATTCTTATGTGTGCCACAAAATCATAAATCATACATCATTGCATAACCCATGTAATAAAAATGGGATTCTTAAACATCGTGACATCATAAAACAATTCATATAGGATAAAGGAATTCATGAAAATAATTCCATCACAAAATAATCAAATCAATGTAATAATAGGGATAGAAACAGAACCCTATATTATCTTAGATGGAAAATAATTTTGATAAAACACTTGAACTCCATTCTTGAGAAAAATATTCTTTCTACTTTAAAAACATTTTTCCTTTCTTAACATGTCATACAATTTTAAACTAAAATAAGTTGATTAAAAATAAACTTGAAAACTTGTAAAGTAATATTCTTGGAAATAATGTTTTAAAAATCCATTCATGCCGTATAAGTTAAAAAAACATTCTTCTAGTACTTTTTCCGGAAAAGTCAAAAAAGTACCTCGTAACGTAAACAAAAGAAAGATTCCTTACATACCATGTAGTAAAAATCAAAAATGGGTAAAAAGGACTTTAAACATACATGAAAATACTTTTATAAAACTTGGAAATGGATGATAAATATAACCCCAGTAAATACTTACGTATAAGCAATCTCGGATAGAAAACAATTGAGATTGCAACATTATCCCTTACCTTAGGTCTGATATGCTTCGTACGCATCCGAAACTCCTGTATAATGATTTAAATAATGTCATTGACTTATTACAGAATCATATTAATTGTTATGATATCATATATGTTTCACTTATGACTTTATATTACCCATTTTTTTGTAAATCTCATGTTAAAGCAACATTTTGGGTAAAATCATTTCATTTATCGTATGTGTTTCGACTTGTCGTTCTTGATATTATTACTTATATCCTGATTTACATAATTCTAGAATGTAAAAAATGATTTATATATAATATATATTCATCATATACATATATATTATAGATCGATAAAAGGAATGAAATACACCGTTCATGGAGACGGTAGGTCGTACGTACGCATGAACGCTGTTTTAGTTTCCTTATTGAATTGAATGAAATTAAATAGATGACATAAATATATATATAAATAAATACAGTAGAATTATTATGTCATATATTTAATTATTATTCATTATATATACATTATAATCATTCTTGAATGGTTAATCATGGAAAATGAATCTCATCGCGTCGTGGAGACGGTATTCCGTACGTACGCACGAGCGATGATATCATTACCATGATCGTGGAATTGTATTAAAGTGTATGTATAATATTACAAAATCAATATCACTTTACAATAATCATATATATTCATTACTTTCACCATTATACCCATCCATGTAAGGTGCTGGTGGAAAATAGATTACACCACGGCGTGGAGACGGTATTCCATACGTACGCACGCGCGGTGATTTCGTTTTCCGTAGGATGGATAGATGGTGAAATAGGGTTGTTTCATACGTATAATAACATATAAGTATATGAGTTATACTGATGTTATTACTTCATAATGAAACAACTAAAGAAGAATAAGTGGAAGAAGAAATAAATTTGAAAGAATCGGTAACGGACATTACCTCTTCTTTGAAGCGCCTCTTTGAAACCTACTATTAGGGCACTAAAATTGGTATTTGAAGAATACTAGGACCTATAGGATGTTTCTAGGGAAGTGGATAAGAGAATTTGGTAGGGTTTTTCCAAGCTTGAAGGCTCAAAGTGGTGTGAGGAAGAGCGGGAGGAGGTTCCCTTTTATAAGGGAGGAGAGGGGCACCTTTGGAAAACTAAAAATATTATTTTATTATAAAGCCATATTCGGTTTTAAATAGCTCAAAATTGATTTATTTAGATTCTAAGGTGGGTATGGGTCGAAATCATCTCATCCAATAGAATTTGGACAAGTTTAGTTTACTATTTTAACCTTATCATTTAGATTTAACTTTAAGTTAGATAATTTTACTTTTACCATGTCTTTTTTTGTTCTTACACTATAAGGTTAATAAACTTACTATAACAAGCCATAAGAACCCCAAGTTGTTTATTATTAATATATATAACCTTATCTAAGTCATTTGGCCGAAACTTAGATTTTTAGGAATAAAATAACAATTAATAATATAATATTTGTTTTAAAAACTATTTTATGTCAATTTTGACACTATTTAGTAATTGACTTTTGTGAAAATTATAACAGAATTATTAGTTCTAAAAAAGTTAATTAAATCAATACTAACATGTCATATTAACCTAAAAAATTAGTGGAATTCATAAAAAGTCTCAAATTACATTTATTTGGGTATTTATAACATCAATTATGTCAATATTTCATTAATAAGATAATTATTGCATCATCTTTTTTTCATAAAGAAATTAAATTATTTAATGTCTAAAAATTACAAATAAAATACCATTATGTAGGAAATCTTTTTAGATTTCTAATGAATATTTATAGTCGAATATATCTTATGTATAACCCTATATTAAAAATTATTTACTTATTAAACTTTGATTTTAACTATTTTAACCCTTCATTAAATAAATTAATAATAAATGTACTAATCTAATCCAAGTGGGCCTAAATGGTCATATTTTATTTCTAAGGTTGTTTTTGGTCGAATGAAAATTATCCAATAGAATTAGGACATGTGTTAGGGTAATAATAATATCATTTTTACCCTTAATTACCCTATTTACTTTTAACTGTGGTAAATAAAAGTAAAAAGTTAATATTCACCAAAAATTATTTTCATCTCATTGAACCACATTTTACTTACTGACATCAACCGTGTCTCTCGGATTTTTTAAATTCCATTCACAGAAGCGGTAAAATTAAGTTTTATGTAAATTTGAAAATTCTCCTAGGTGGTGGGTAAAAGACGGTGAAAAGTTCAATAAAATTTTTATATATCTAAAATTATTATAAAATGACTCCAATGGATTACTTTGAACTTATATAGGTATTATGTATCAATTTTGACCTAAAATAAATTTAAATAAAATAAATAATTATTTAAATAAAAATTCGGTTTTTTAAATAGTAACCCAATGTTTTCACTATTCATCAGAAATTGAAATTTTTCAGAAAAATACAAAAATTTCACCCTAGGATAATTTCGATATTCTGAATCCAAAAATGAAGTCCATTTTCAAAAATAAAATGTATAAAATATCAAAAAGTGGGTATTACTATTCATAACGGCTAGTTTTAATAATATTTTAATAGCATATCGTTGTTTAACGAAACTCGGTATTGCGTACAACACACGCTATCGTGGAAGGTCGTGATTACGTGTAATGCAGCCAAGTTAGGGTTGCATGTTGTACAAGTCTCCTTTGTTGTAACGTAAAACACAAGACATCAATAAAATTAAAAAGAATATTTTTCATAAAATCTCGGGGTGTTACAGGACTAGTGTATAAATGTAGATCATGAAAATTGGACGCACATGCTCTTATACGTTTTAAACGAAAAGAAAGACGATGTGCAGACCATCTATTTAATTAATTACAATAATCGCACACAGTTAAATAATTAAATAAATAAATAATTAAATGTTGACATACAAGGTTCGGTGCTCAAGACCAGTAGACGGGTAAAATCAATGCACGATAAAATAAATTTGCATTAAATAAGTATGAGGGTTATAAATTAAATTAAATTAATTAATAAATTAAAATAGTTTAATTATTCATCAGTCTGCTAATTAATTTAATTTTTTATGCCAAAATTAAATTAATTATTTAATTAATTTAATTTCATTGAAAAAATTATATTAATTTATATCCTGGGTATTAAAATTAATTAGCCAAAATTAATTTTAATTAATTAAATATAGATAGTGAAATTAAATTAATTAAACTAATTTATTTTGATTAATTTAAATGGTCGGTCCCCGAAACATCACTGCACGACCTGTGCGGGTAAGGCCAAACCCACATAGGGCCATACCAGGCTGTGCAAGGGACAAACTGGGCTGGGCCGATCTTCCCAAACCCGTTTTGGGTTGGGTGGATCCGCCCGGACCTCTTTGGGGCTAATTTTTTCCTCTGAAAAATAACTTGCAGGCAAAAGGGGTACCTCCTTGGTCTAGACCGGAGGCAACAGTGCCTGAGCTGCGGCGAACAGCGGGCCTCGGGAAGCCGGAGCCGGGTCAAGTGGTTGCCTGACGAGGCCGGGGAGGCTGCGATGTAGACACGACGTGTGGATCCGGTCCGGCAGGGCAGCACCATGGGTGCGCCGTAGATGGGGAGTACGATGGATGACCATGAGGATCCCAATGCAGCGTCCGGGGTTGGCTTAAGGCGGAGGAGGCAGTGGGAAGGCCGGAAAAGGCGGTCCAGCGGCGGGCAAGTGAGGTAGGTGGCGGCTGTGTCTGGCCTGGATAGGGGCACGACGACGTTCCGGGAGGAGGGCGCCTGACGAGGGTGGTCGGCTGTGAACCGGAAGTCAACGACGACGTGGGAGGTTTCTTGGCGAGTCGGAGGGAGGCTGGACCGTGGCCCTGGGTGCCAGCATGGGTAGCTAAGATCTGGCTGGGGTGTGTCTGGTGCTGCCTGAGCGGGCGGCGGCGTTGCGAGCAGGAAGGGTGGTAGGGTGAAGGATGTTCAGGTAGTAGAAGAGGGCGACGAGGTGAGGTCTGGTGGGGCCTGCTGTAGGTCACTCGGGAGGAGTAGGCTGGCTGCGACGGAATGGGAGGAGGGAAGCAGACTTGGGGCGACGCCCTTAGGGTTGCGCTGAGGAAGGAGAGGGGGTCTACGCAGACCCCTTGTAAAAGTCCCTGTTTTTTCTCTCTCTTTAAAAAAAGATCCACCACTTTGTTTATTTTTTAAAGAAGTCTTCTCTCTTTTAATTTTTAAAAAAAATCAAAGTCTCTACCCAATTTTTTAATGAAGACTCCTCTTATTCCAAAGGCTATTTAATTGCATTTTAAAATTAAATAATAATATAAATATTATAATAAAATAATAATTTATTATTATTACATTATTAGAAAAATAAAATTATTATTATTATAATAATAAAATTATTGTGAAAATTATTTAATTTGTCAAATTATAATTTGCACATTATTGGAACTAATTCCAATTAACCAAAACCTATCAAAACTTGATTGGTTTATCGGTAGGAATTAAAATTTAATACCCGAGATCAAATCATAAATTTGATCCAATCTGAAAATTTAAAATGATCGTAACTTGGTTGTTCGAGATTGGATCGATGCGCTATTTGAACCGCTGGGACCATTTTTGAACCCTCTACATAATTTTATATAAATCAATTTTATTTGGATCAGAAAATATACACAATTGCTCTGATACCACGGAATAGTTCCAGGGCCCGTAGCGTAAGCTGGTGGGCTGAGGATTTTAAAATTTTCATCAACGAGATGACGGATCTTGCTTCCACCAACGATCCAAGCCCTAATAAGGTCTGATTATCTTACGTAAATTATAAATAGCACAAAAAGTAAATTGAAAACATACCCATTTCAATTCTGAAGGCACGCTCGTCGTTGGTGATCGTCTCTTGAAGGATCTATAGCAGGATCCCTCTAGATCTCCCACATGCGCTTCTAAAATCCGAGGGAGCGCCGATCATAAAATTTCGGGTGCTAGCATGACAATATAATGATGCTTTCGACATCCCATGATCACCACATCGAGATTCCTTCGATGCTTGAGGAAGATCTTGATCCTCATTCTTGGATCAAACATCTTCTCTCTCTAGGTAGAAGGAGGAGAGAGAGGCTCTCATTTTTCATTCCATGAAAATGAATGAATAGTTACATGGAGAGAGAGCCTTACCTCTATTTATCTTGGTGTTGAAAAATACCCAGTTGGGTTCCCAGGCCCCCGTTTATTTCAACATCCACTTAATAAATAATTTTGACGAACTAAGCCATGTCAATATTATTTATTATTTTATCACATACTTGTAATATATATAAAATATACTACGTGATAAAAACTAATCCATTTAATTTGACTCACTATCCCGCTTAATATTAAACGAACCTTGAATATTAAAATAATATTCGTTCGATTGATATTTTCCCGTATTTACTTAACTTGTAAATACTTTAAATAAATTAAATCCTAATTATTCATAACTTGAATAATAATGAATTTATTTAATTATCAGTGATCGATAACGTGGAAAACACTTGGGGCCCATGGTGGGTCCCACCATATCCATATACCTATTCAACTGAATATAGCGGATTCTTGAATATGCTATTATGTATGACCCTCTAGGACCTTATCTCAATAGTAGTGAATAAAATACACAAACCAAGAGCGGAGTCTAGAAATCCATCATAGACCCTAAAGAGATAAGGATTTTTATAGCAACAACAGCCAACCTACGAACACTCACTGTGTACTATAATCTCTTTGTCATTAAATATCTCACAAAGCAGGACGCACACTTGTGTCATCATCCCTTTCTTGCTTTATTATTTGTTGATCTATCTGGATGGATTTCCCTTTTGACTGCTTTGGCCAAAGACTTATAAAGGTAGCACCATCCTGATCAACTAGGCCTAAGATATACAACTTTCTAAACTTGGAATCGACAAATCATTTCTTAACCATTCAACCAATGTCATACCACCAACGACGCACCCATCACAAGCTACCTCGCCACGATTTCAATACCATGGTTTTTTCCTTGCATCAAAGTACGCAATAAAATGATACACATTGGTAATGGTCCCATACACATGTCCATATAGGAATGATCAATGACAATAAAAACATGTGGTGTTCCTATTGGAAGGTCTGTCCTCATAATCTCACTACTAGAGATCACCAAGTGAAAACTTCATGAGAAGAAGTCTCAATGCTTATGAGGCCCCAACACCTGATAGTCAAACATATACTATGTCCAATCAGTAATATGTATCTAGACCATAGAATATATATTTAAGATTAATGTCATAGTATCTCGAGGTTATCATTATAGCACGGGGTCTGTTATAATCTATCGACATGACAATTAATCTTTGGACATTACCATTTCAATAGTGGATGCAAAAAAGTGTACACTATAATGGTAAGATGACATCATGTATAACTAATTATACATGACATGGTAATAAAAAGTAATGCATAGTTGGGTATAGGGCACCCACTATTTAAACACAATGAGTTCGAATATCTGTGGAAGTTCTACTTGTACTCACGGTGGGTAAACTACAAGGAATGGTCTGTGAGGATGTGTCTGACCTAGCTCTAGTCATGTACCCAATGAAGGGAACTCCTGATATCTTGCTGATATGGGGTCTAAATATATTGGTTGTTGGTACCCCATGTTGAGCGGATGTTCTTTCTTAATTTTAGTTTCTAGGACGAACCCCCTTAGTTGAGGTGCGCTGGATGGGAGCATGAGTTGAGGCTCCACTTATAGAACATATCCATTAGGGATGTTGCCTCAGAGTAGTTCTATGTTTATTTTTCTCAACTCCATCTCTTCCTCCCACTAAGAAAATATTTCCTTAAGTGTGAGAAGTTCAACATCTTTGGGTGGTGGGTGAAGTACGACCATACCTTTACCCTTTTCATTGCTGGATGCTCACTAAGGAGGTAGTAGTAGAGTGGTTAATAGAATCCCCAAATTCATATCAAGCCTCTGGTTTTGAGTAATCATGATTTCTTTAATAATTTCAGGGTGGATCGTATTACATACAGAAACCTCCTCCTCCCATTCCTTTATATTAGCCTCATGTTCTATAGTGTCTGTAGGGGTGGTGCTAATGACGTTCACCAATGCATAATGCATTGAAAATGTAACATTAGTATAAAAATGATAAGAGGTTTAGTTGTGTCAAGGATATATGCTGAAAGAACTATGATTTCCTAGAGCATCCATACCTTTAAGAGATTAATTTTTTTTGTTCCTGTCACTGGGACTCATCTTCACCTCTGCTGGTCCTCTTGGAATCATCTAACTAAGGGTGATATGAATGGAATCCTTGTAAAATTTTTTCTTATGAGTTCTAAGTGAGGAAATCGGGTCACGAGGTAGGATGAGTTGGGAAGATTTATTTTATGGTTCTCCCCCTAAAGGGGAAAATATTGACTTCTGTTGAGGAGGAGGTTTAGGTAAAAAAACCTAGCCCTATGGTTTGGATCCATTCCCATTCCATTTTCATAAACTTTAGAGCTTGGTTTGTTGTCCTTAACGGTTTTGTTAAAAATACCCTAGCCCTATGGACTGGGTTTGCTCTTGGATTTTCGTGACTACTGTCTTTTCAACTGTTCTTCTTATTTTATAGAGCTTTATTTGAACATGGGATGAGAGAATTGTATGATTTTAACCTAATACACCTTCTTCCAAAGACATTGGTGCTTCCTAATGATTGGATTCCCTTAATCGGGAGGCTTGCTTAATATTTTTGGATACTTGATATAAGAGTCTTTCGATGCCTCGGTCTCTTCTGGTCCAGTGTCTTAAAGAGTCATTCAAGGCCATTTTTTGTTTAGGATACCATCTATTGCGAGCAAAGCCCGTTTCTCAAAGCTTTCCTGAGGATATGACATTACATGATGTCACCTTTAGCGAGATTTGTGGATCAAGGAGCGAGTTGAAATGCAATGCCATGTGTTCGCCCCATCCTTTGACATGAACACTGTATGGGGCATCAGTGATCAGATGATGAAACTCTTTTAATGTATCGAGACATGCACACTAAAGGACTCCTTAAAATTTTCCCAATTTTAGGTATTGAGGAGGGCCGCCAAGTCGATTTGACGGTGTATCCCTTCTATTACCTTGACATTGATTGGATATTTTTCACAAGGTAAAACCATTGTTTTTAAGTGATAAATAGTATTCTATAAATTCATGTAGATGGAATGCACACAATATTCCAACAATGCCTATGGGTTACTATATTGGGTAGTAGATAAACATAATAACATGACTAGTATATTTTCATTAGCTGACTGTCTCCTCATGAGAAATATATCTTCTTTATCTTTGGTAATAGGTTCCTTAACCTGATCTGACCAAAGTGGATGTTTCCCTGTTTCTTTATTGTAAATAAAGGATTGGTAGGGATTTCCTCTATCATATTAGAAGGAAATCATCCCAAGGGTGGTTCAGAGAAAGACTGTTGCCTTGTACTATCTTCTGGTGGAGAAAGAATGTCACTTATCAATGATGATGCATCATGCATGGCTGGTCTAATTTTCCCAAGTGCCTCATGATAGGAGGGATTTCTCATAGAGTATTTGACAAGGGGAGGACCTCCTTAATGAAATGAAGTATCACTTCAGGGAGGAACTTTGCATCAAGTTCCATCATGGGGAGGACTACTATAATGGATTAACATCCAACTATAAGGGGAATTCCTATGGTGTATACCTTGGGGAGGACTTTTAGGGTGGATAGTAGTAAGGGGAGAGCCTCCTTGTTGTTTGATCTTCTATCCACAGGGAGGGTTATCATGACACTCATCAAGATATGGGCTCTCGTGATCCATCAGATTGTGGACATGAAGTATGCCTTCATGGTAAGATTTCTGTGGAGGACCTTCAGAATTGTTGGCAACAAAGTTGTAGGGAGGACCTTTAAAATTGCAGATACTATTTTCATAATTTTGTAATCGATGATTAGGATCCTCAAATTCCATAGATAAATGTCTAAGGTCTTCAATAAAACCATTATTTAGAAGAGCGGGATTGTAGACTGGATCTTCATTTTCTAATCACCTCTGGTGAGGATTATTTTTATATTCTCTCTTATGGGTGAATGGGGCCACTTGATGTGGAGAGAGACTTTCATATATGGAGGCATGTTTGAGTATCTCTTTTTTTGTTGGAATTTTCTGATAGATTTCTGGAATTTTGGTAGGGATATATTCCTAGTATGGAGTGGCTGTTGGGGTTGAAAAATGACCTCCAGTCAGAACGGGGGTATGGGCTTCATCCGATTGTCCATTTATCATGGGATTTGTCCCATGAACCTCCTAGATGGGAGAAGGGATATGTTTTTACTCTAGAGTGACCCTTGTATTATGTTGATGAGTCACCCCAATTGTGAGTACAAAGTTGTGTGTCCAACCTTAAACCACTATCATTATCGTTATTATATCTTGAAAGGGTTTTAGTATGTAGGTAGGAATTTGTGACCACCCTTTCATCATTATGAGTAAATGTTGAGTAACTTAAGTATCCATAATGGGGATATATTCCCATTCTACGGTTAGAGCAGGGTTGTGGGCCTAATCTTTCCCTCCATTTCCTGTCAGTATATTCTGAAAGTCTTCATGTGTAGAGGAAAAGATATGGTTTTCCCCCTATTTGTTTCTGGGATTCACAAAATTATTTCTCTGAATGCTTCCAAACTAAGATGGTAGGTTTGGTAGATCTGGGTAGGTGTGTTGTCTTGATCACAATTTTCCACTATATTTGACTAGTAGGATTATCTAGATGGAACAAAGTTATGGACCTCTTACTTTTTGTTTGGTCTCTACCCTCAGCGTAAGTGCTTAGTTCAAAGAGACCTAGGCTGGACTCCCAAGGGTAACACCCTCATCATGCTGAGGGTTCGTTTTCGTGCAGCATTGAAGATGGTGGCTACTGTAAGGATCCCTACGGTGAGACCCTTTTTTCATTGGAATGAGGTTGTTGGTGACCTCTTGATCCACCTACTTATGTTAATGGAGGAACTTTTTGTTTCATTCTGGGGATAGAATCCAGAAACATCTTGAAACTGCAACTGGTGTTGTTGACTTTTGGGCCACCATCCTTCACTGAGCGGACTGTTGGTGGGGCTTCATGAGATGGAGGGATTTTTATACAGCCTCTAGAGTCAGGATAGTATCATTGAGGTGTTACTCCTAAATCAGTGTGTTTGATTCCCGGTGTTGAAGACGCTGGGTTGGTGACAACATCCTATGATTGGATGAGGATCCCGCCTGTGTAATGGATGAAGCATATATATGCTTAAAATGGTAAGAAACCATTTGCATTGAAGAGAGTTTTATTTAAAGTGACTATATATATAACAAAAAAAACAAGAAATACCCATCAAAGCATCATCTCAATAAACGAACACATGCATAATCAATTACTTTAGATCCATGTTTGGCTTGCTTTCATTTTATGAGAGCGTAAAAGGGGCCTATCATATGGGAGACACAATTATTTTGGTTAAGGATTCATGTTAGTTTCACCATTTTTTCATCCCCAAAAACCATATGGGGTTTGAATATAATTTTTTGGTGGTGGTGGCATGACCCTTCATACCAAACACATATTCCCACATCCTTTTCAGGCAGTTTCCAATGAGTTTTTTTCATGGAACCAGAAACACCCAACATTTCCCTTATTTGATATGTTTCATGAACCTATTTTCCAAAGGAAATTGTTCATTGGGAAATGGATCCAACAATGTTTAGGGACTCACATTGGTCAAGAGGTTGGGAGGTCGAGCTCATCACACCTTTTTAGGGGGAATTATTTCCTACTATGAGTCTCTCTTATAGATTTAAGATATGTTCATGAATCCTTTATTAAATCCCAAATATAGACAGGGTCACCCTTATATTGAAAATAAATTATTAGCATGTATTGGATTTAGACTCATCTATATGTATATGATATTCTTCATTGATGGAGAAATCTGTATGTATCTGAGGTTCTCCATCGATGGTACCCATTTTTAAATGAATTAGAGATTCCTATGTAATTTATTATCACAATTATGGTTTTAATCCATGCAATGGGGTTCTATAAAATATATCATCATCTAGGAATATGTGGTTTTTTTGGTGTTGATATCAAGCTCATGAAATGGGATTCCTATGTATCATTGTGAAAGGAATCAGAACCCATATATTTTGGCTCTACTTAACAGGACACATCATACCTTTTAAGGTCATGTGACAAGGAATAAACCATGTAGTTTAATTTTATTCATCAAGTATATCTAGGTGAAATGTTCCTAGCCAAGGATGGTGTGGGACTTATATTGAAGCAGCCCCAGGGACCTAGAAGGGATATATCCTCCCAAGTTGGATATGACCCTACTAGGATTATGATCCAAAGAAGATTAGGGTGAATTTGGGGGGCTGGTTTTGAACCTCTAGGAGGCTTACTATGTATCTTGTTTGGAAAGGAATCAAGTCCCATGTAGTTCATAAATTTGGGGCTTTAACTAATGGAGGAGGCCCAAGGGGTTTCCTAATTGGGAATATCTCATTTTGAGGTGGTGATAACATGGTTGGGGATTATACCAAATGGGAAACCCAAGTGAAGGTGAGAGTAAGATCTAGAAAAGGATTCCCCTCATGAGATATTAATTTGATCATGTGGTTTTCATAACTGTCACTAAACTCTAAGCCCATGTGAGTCATGATCGGTGTGAGAAACAAGAGGAAGTGGAAGATCTGGAAAACCATACAATATTATTTTTCTGTTAGCGGAAGAGGACAAGGCTATAAAAGGTGGGGGAATACCCCGCAATAAATACTAGGGGTTTAATCTAGAAGGGATTCCCTAGGGTGAAATTTAATCCCCATATGATATTAGATAAGGGTGAAGTCTTTGTGGGGGATTTAGGGAGAGAGATAGGGAATTGATGTGCCCATATCCTCTCTTGTTTTCAACCTAGGGGTCCCATAATTATCCCTAAGGTTGATATACTTATTAACATGGTAATATATAATCAATAACACTCTGAGGATCCCACCTATTAGGTAGGATAAATGCATGACCTCTATTACTATGAGAATGTATAATCAATAAGACACATTGATGTGCCCTGTGTTCTGATTATACATATATGGAGGCTTTGGGGGAGACCTTGGATTAGTTCTCCTTAGAATATAGATCCAAGGAAAGATGTTTGCTTCCAATGGTGGTATGAAAGGGGGGATCAAAGGGTGTCTTATGCAGATGAGGGCTAGGTGGATAGAATTTGGATCGTACAGGTGAGGCTGGGGAGAGCTGAGGGTGGCTTGCGTAGGGGAGGCTTGGGTGAGATGGAAGTGCTTCACAAAGGTGAGGATTGGGGGAGATAAAGATTCCTTTGGTAGATGAACAACCTAGATAACAACATTTGGGTGAGGCCTTACTCTAGGATCCAAGGTTCTCCTCTGGTGACTTTGGATAACTGACACTCAAGTCCTAGGCTTGAGAAGGGGACTTCTCCCTAGTTATCTTAGACTAGGGGGATATGTACCTTTGTGAATATATTTTGTGACTAGAGGAACTATAATCCCACTAACCTCCTTAATTTACTCTTCTTTATAGGTTTGGATATCTACTTAGAAAGTTTTGATGACCCGGGCGAAGGACTAGGGTGAGTAG
The DNA here is from genome assembly GCA_963277665.1 of Viscum album. Taxonomy (NCBI): domain Eukaryota; kingdom Viridiplantae; phylum Streptophyta; class Magnoliopsida; order Santalales; family Viscaceae; genus Viscum; species Viscum album. Next base: position 1,808,796,298 of record OY728129.1, on the reverse strand, counting down.
AGCTTCGAGGCTTCTTCTGGTCTTCCAATCATGTGTCGAATGGGGTGCCCAAGGGTCCAATTTATAGGAAATTTTGAGACCCTGAGTGAAGGATTTAGCTCGTTCAGGTGTAACCTATGTGTGTTTCTTGGGAGAATATGTTCAGGCTTGCATGATGACACTGGGCATGCAGGCTTGATTTGTGCTATAATGTTGGGCTTGTGGCCTGGACATGCACAACGATTCTAGGCTCATAGATTGGACTTACATGACGGTGTTGGTTTGGTTGTGCATGTGATTAATTGGAATAACATGTTTGATCCTTTATGTCTTTTAATTATCTATTAATTGAGGTATTTACCTCTAAAACTTCCCATCCTCATGTGGAAAAGGGAGTGTCAACAATGATAAATAATTTTAGGAATTTATAGAAGATAAGGAATACAATGACATATTATTATGGTTGAATTGATGTTGATTAATTGTTTATGATTGATGTATGAATAATTTTTTAGGTTTTAAAGTTGGTGAAATATCTTTAAGTGGTGATAATTATGTTTTTTGGACATTTGGCATGGGTCGTGCCAAGTCGACATAGGGGTTCCATTTTCTAGAAATTATTCCCATGATGATAAAATACCTTAGATAGAGGGGTTTAGAGGTATATGGGGTCTGTTATAATGAGCACATTGGTATTTCTACATACTGATGAAAACAAATTTTCATGTTGCGGGTCACATGGGGGCAATTTAGTTTTCTCATGGGATGTATTACTTAGGAATGAGGATCATACCGTATTTGGTATGGGGTTGTTCCACCTGATGTTATTCTACCACTTTACTTATGATTCATAATGGAGATTGTGAAATGAGTTAATGATTATGATGATGTAAGAATCTCTTATGAAACCTTAAATGAACAATTCTTGTCTACTTAGATGGGGGTATGATTATAGAAGGGTGTGGGAATTGTGAGAATTTATTGACATGATTTTTTCCTATATTATATGGGTAGTAAATGGGTTGTATAACTTGTAATGTCTAAGATATAAGGAATGGTAGAGGAGAGGTGATCGACTCCATAGAATATATTTTGTTGTAGTGCTAGGTGAGAGTGTAGTGTGAATGTGGGATACGTTTATTTACTATATAGAACCTATTTATACTTGTATTTTTAATTGGTCTATGTGGGAGATAAAAATATATGATAGGGTTCTGAATCCATTTGTGATGCCTGATGATGTGGATGTTGATGACATGAAAATCTTGTGATATGTGGTGATGTCTTATGTTATTCAAACATGGTCTGTGGCATGCAGTGGTGGATGTGATATGTGGTAGTGACTTGGGATATATAGTGTTTATTTGTGATATGTGGTTATGATGCAGTGATCATGATTTAGGTTCAGTTCAAGAGAGCCTTTATAGGTGGTCACCTGAAAACAGAGTGTCCCTGTGAGTGGAAAGCTTCCCAACCATTGGGATGCAGTGAATGTGGGTTGATATGAAGAGAGTTCCTATAGTGGACATCTATAAATAGTGATAACCCCCATTGGAGGACAACTAATTAACCAATATTTAACAAAGGTGGTGGTAGGTTATTGTGGGGAGAGTACCTATAGAAAAAACCTAATAACAGTGAGTCCCTGTGGGTGGAAAACTGCCCAACCAAAATTTATTACAATGAATTCCCTGTGAGAGGAAAATTGAGTAGACTAGGTTGACATTCTAGATTGGTGGTGTTGGTATGATGGGAGCTTTGTGATATTGTGATAACTATGAGTCTTGATATGGATATGGTTTGGTAATTGACTTTGGTGGATGGTTGTTGTTTTTTTGTTTACTCCATTTATGAATTCATTAATATGTTTCACTTGAAGGGTTTTGTTAGAGCCTAATAACATTTATCAAAAGCATCATAAGCAATTAAAACCCTTGTCTGAGGATCTCTATGAAAGATAATATGAAACCAACACATAAAATACTAGAAATGAAGAACAATGTAAAAATAATACCTTTCATTGTATAAGCCACTACATCATCTTCATCTAAATATGCATTTGATAAAGATCACATAGTAGAAAACATAAGCATCCCACCTCTGTTGGTATCCATGGACTGATCTGAATCGCTCGGCATTTGAGAAAGATTCTATCTCCCTCCATGGTGTGCTAGCACCTCATAGTAAAAATGACAAAGAAGAAAGAGAAATTAAGGTATGGGGAGTTTCATCCAAGCATAAGAATAACCACCCCCATTTCTATCATATGAAATTAGTCTTCATAAAGCCCTTGAGGAATCTTCTTGATAGTGAATTCATTAACTCCTATGTTTCAATGCACGAGTTAATGCTTCGGCCAGTATATATATCATAAACATAAATGAAACTCCCAAATGTTTCATATTATGAAATAGTTTCTTAAATTACGGCCAATGTGGGAAAAATAAGTGATAATAATTTATCATTATGAAACAATAAAATATTGATTAAAATAATAAACCCTTACATGAAAAACATAATTTGTATGAAATATATATGTGTGTGTGTGTGTGTGTGTTTCATATATATATACTATTTCCGACGCTTTCGTCGGGGCGCACACATCCGTCTGTGGAGGAGGAGGATACGCTAACTGTTTCTCCGCATTCCCGCTTTCCAAAGGTGGGTGACATTCGTCGCTTATTCAGGGATGTTTGCTCCTTGATTGAAATAGGATGATGGGATTTCAGTTCCTCCTTCTATGGATTCCTCCTTGGAACTCGTTGCTTAGTCCAGGTCTCCCTTATAGACTTAAGATGTTGTTTATGAAACTCTTCCCAGTGCCATGTCTTCATAGACACCGGTTAATTACACTGCTTCTTTCGGGACATTCCAAGGGGTCCGGCCAGGGAAGCAACCTTCGATCAGGGGAGTAGTCACGTTATACATCACTGGTGTGTTTAGACGCTAGAACACTAGTGCGTCTGGGTTTTTTCCCCTTATGATAGGTCTTCTCGAGGGAGTAGAATCCTGATGAATTACACGTCGAATGTAGGTGATTATATTCCATAAGCATGTCTCTGAGGTTTTCCTCAACTTCCCATGTTTAACATAGGGTATGCCACGAGTTTAACGTCTAGCAGAGATGGATCAGACTGATTAGAACCCTAACTAGAGTAGATCAGATGGGTGCAACCCTTGGAGGGAACATTGATGTGGGGGATAACGTGTGCTTAGTTACCTGGTTGCTACTAGAAGCATCAAAGAGGTGAATTGGCATGATCTCACCGGGATGTGGTGGCCCAGGTAAGAATAGGGATAGATATGTATTGTTGAGAGTGGATGGGAAATGAGATGGAGCCGACCCGAGGACCATGGTGATATTGGTCTTGAGCCTAGAAGAGACTTCCTACATATCCCCATGGTAGGAAATCAAAGTCCACGTAGTTTAGTGGGGTGATGGGACACCTGAGGAGGCAACCCATATGGATGAGACCCTAATGAAGTAGAACCTCCGAGTTCGGGCATGGCCTTCCCAAAACACATAGGCTCGAGGGAAATACCATGATGATACATGGATAATGGGCTTAAACCTCAGGAAGGATTCCTATGTATCCCCATGGAAGGGAATAAAAGTCCATGTAGTTCAGGATGGGGTATAGAATTGGGGTGTGCGCAGAGGACAGAAACCTGATGACATGTTAGGGTTTAATCATGATTAGCATCCCGAGGTTGGTCTGATACCACTAGGACGAACCAGAGATATGGGTCCCAACAAAATGTATGAAAACAGCTTACCACTGGAGGGGGATCATAATGGCTTACCACTGATTGGGGTTGACAACGACTTACCATTGATTGGGGTACAATGACTTACCATCAATTAGGGAAAACAACAGCTTACTGTCTATTGGGGGAAACGGCTTACCATCGATTGGGGAAAACAACGGCTTACTGCTGGATGGGGTTGAACATCACAGAGGCTTCCTGTGTACCTTTTCTGGGAGACAAGGATCAAATCCCACATAGTTCGAATGGGAATAGTTTAACGTCTTGTAGGATGAAAAGGTAAATACAGTTTAACATCATGTGAGACGAGGGTGGACCGATGTGAAGTGGTTGGGACTGATGGGTGAGTTGGACTTGAACCGTAGGGAGGCTTCCTACACACCATGTCTTGTAAAGGATCAAAGTTTATGTAGTTCAGAAGGGTTGGTGAACCGACATGAAGGGGGTCGGGACTAAGTAGGCATTAGGCTTGAACATCAGGGAGGTTTCCTACATACCTTGACTTGGCAAGGATCAAAATCCACGTAGTTCGGGAATGGTGTTTGGTGAAATGACATGAAGGGGGTCGGGACCAATAGGTGTTGGGCTTGAACCTCTGAGAGGAAACCTATGTACCTTTCCTTGGTAAGGATCAAAGTCCATGTAGTTCCAGAATGGTGTTTGGTGAACCAACGTGAAGGAGGTCAGGACCAATAGGTGTTGGGCTTGAACCTATGGGAGGCTTCCTATGTACCTTGCCTTGGAAAGGATCAAAGTACATGTAGTTCGGAATGGTTTTTTTGAACCAACGTGAAGGGGGTTGGGACCAATATGTGTTGGGATTGAACCTTAGGGAGGCTTCCTACATACCTTTCCTTGGAAAGGACCAAATTCCCCGTAGTTTGGGATGTTTTGCTGAACCGACGTGAGGGGGTTAGGACCAATGGTTGTTGGGATTAAACCTCATGGAGGATTCCTACGTACCTTACCTTGGAAAGGATCAAATTCCTCATAGTTAAGGAGGATTTTTTGGGCTTACACGCTAAGGTGTCCCAGAGAGGATGTCATGGTTGATGCTTACTCTAAACCCACGTGATTCATGCTCGGTGTGAGAAAAAAGAGGCATCAAATACCTGACGATCACGTTGTGAAGGGTGCGTCTGTGGGAAGTGGCATGGGGATTACATGTATTTAATGGACCAAAAAGGAAATAGGGGCTTAAACATGGTTATCAGCTTAGAGAGATGGAGACTGGGACTTACTTTGGGATGGAGTCCTAGGTGGCAGCAAATCCCGGAGGGAGAGGGACGAGAGAACCAAGGTCCCGATGCCCATAACCCCTCTGGTTTTTGGAACGGACGAAGAAAAGAGGAGTAAGGGTACTACCTTCTGCAAGAAAGGCTAGGGGATTACACCAAGATGGTTTCCCTTCCCCATGGATAGATGTTTCTCCAGCAAAGAGGATCTTATTCTATGTGAGGAAGATCTCACTCATGTGGAGATGAGCGGGCATAGAGAATGTCCGAGATGTGGGTCCCTGTATAGAAGTCACGAGGTGAGGCTACAGTTTAACGTCATGTGCTGAGGATGATGGTGCTTGGTAGTTTAACGTATTGCATCTTAGAAAAGGAAATTTCACTTCACACTCCTAGGACTTACATAACCGGCATGATTTAACCCTTGGTGAAGGGAAGGCACCATCAATGTCATGGTGAGGGGGTGTCATGGAGTGATCCACTGAGGGGTCCACATTAGCGTGGCTATGAGAAGAAGCAATAGGCATTAGCATGCCTATGAGAAGAAGCATGAGGCAAAGAAACACAACATGAAGCACCACCCAAGGGACTTTGAAATCACATCGTGCAAACCTAGAGGGTTGCATGGGAAAGGGGGTTGAGGAGCAAAGGGGTTCACATGAAGAGTCCTCGTGAAGATCTGGTGTTTCATGTAGTGGAGGGGCTTCGTGAAGGGGTATGATTCGTGAAGTGAAGTGGCCTAGCGTAGTCATAGGGCATAGGTGCATATGAAAGGTGCTTTGCGAAGTGGAAAGGCTTTCACAGAGTAGTGCTTCGCGAAGCTAGGGTGCCATGCGAAGTGCAACACTGTAAAGCAGTGTGCTTCGCGAAGTATAGTGACCATGCCTTAGCATTTGGGTTACATGTTCATGGAGGGTACTTCACGAAGCATTAGTGGTCTGTGAAGACCCAAGTCCCCTTGGGAATCCTCTTCCTTCACGGAGGCCCATGGGCTCCACGAAGGGCATCCCTCTTTGAAGAGGGGTTGAATTTAAGCAAAGGGAAAGGCACTTCATGATGCTAAAGTACCTTGAAGAGCTCATTTTTCACAGAGCAGAAAGTGATTCATGATTTGAGAGCTAATAAGTTGAAAGGTTGGAGTATCCATCCTTTGGGCTCGAGGGGATCTCGGTATTTATAGTCAAGAGGCGGCACTAAGTAGGGGTCGCTTGGCATGAAGACACGTGGCAATTTTTCATAACCACAGAGCCTACCACCTCCTTGCTCCTCAGTAGCTTCGCAAACATCAATCAAATCGCAGAGCCTCCTACCTCCTTACTCTACGGTGGCTTCAAAAACATTAATCGGATCATGGAGCCTCCCACCTCCTTGCTCCGTGGTGGCTTCGAAAACATCAATTTGATCACAAAGACTCCCACCTCCTTGCTTCACAGTGGCTTCAAAAATGTCAATCAGATCGTGGATCCTCTCACTTCTTTGCTTCATAGTGGCTTCGAGGGGGGGGGGGTTTGCTTTGCACCGGTCGCGGTGCTACAGGGCTCCACAATTGGTCTTTACAAGGCAGCTTCTTTGGATCCTGCTCTTTCTCCACGTCCTTTTCCTCTACACATATTTTTGGAACCAACAAATGCCCCCCCTCAGAATTGGAGCCGATAAGAAAATGGGGGTCTAAGTTTGAGGGTCAATCTCTAAAACTCTTTAGGCCAATCGCAAAGCAAGCCTGTGGAGGAGGGTCGTGATGCGGAATGGCGACACGCGGGTTGAGAGCGCCGCGAAGCTTGCTGCAGCCGGACATGCCATGAAGTACCTAGGGTCATCGCCTATAAATAAGGATGTTGACCCCTATTTTTTCCTTTATCACCTCTACATTTTGGTGATAGTGCTCTCGATTCATGAACCTTTGCGCACTCCATGATTGCTCTCTGCGAATCAGACATTTCTGCTTCACGGCACACAACGAGTCCTTCGACTCTGTGAGTGTGTACTCTGCGACTTGAAACTGCTATGTCGGGGCAGGGCTCCACGATGTCTTGCTGAGACTGAGATCAGCGAATGATCTTCATGAACGAGCTCCGCGCATGAGCTCTGAAAAAGAGCTTCGCAAACCATAACCAAAACGTCCAAATTTTAAAAACCGAATGGATTACTATGAAGCTGTCAGGGGGTCCTTGTGGATGTTTCCCAGAGGAAGGAAATGGTGGATATCTTGGGTATGGGGGAGTTCGTACAAAATCATTCTGACCATAATTTGCTGGTGGAGCTGCTGTCAGAAATTCAAAAGAACTATCCGCTGTGCAGGAGACTGCCTCTATACGACTTTGGCTTGAGGGATGAAATCTTCATCCCTGAAGCGAGTAGGGATGAGCCAACTTACTGGTTCAGGAGCATGTTGTTCCAGTGCCACTGGTTCAGGGCGGCTGACGGCCATACCTCGTAGGACTTCACGCCTGTCAACACTGACTATCTATACAATCATGTGAATAACGTTGAGGGGAAGGAACTATATCTAGAGACATCTCTCCTGCTATACCATACTATTTTCAAGGTATCCCTAGGGAACCCGGAGAAGGTGTGGACCAATGAGTGAGATCTGTGCTAGGGCGGCAACTTCACGGATGACTCGGCCTGGGCCTACTAGGTAGGTGTCTCGTGCGAAGAATTCGGGGTAGAGCTGAGGCGAGTGGGCCTGTACGAGGTGGATTGGGCCTCCCAATTTCATATCTATCAGCCAAATCAAATGATGCTGGAGTTGCTGAGTAGGTGTTCGTCAAGTACCAATACATTCCATTTGCACTATGGAGAGGTTGACATCATCCTATGAGATCTGCACCAGATTTTAGGGGTCCCAATACTGGGGGCAATGTATGATGAGTTCCTCCCTATTGTGGGTTCATGGGAGGATCCATAGTAGATTCCACCACTGTTGATGGCATTGATGGACCTAGTGTCAGGAGAGGACAAGAAATCAGTGAGGTATGTCTATTTCAAGCTGTGGTTCAAGTGATTTCTAAACTTTCCTGAAAATAGACAGTTTCTTATGAGGCCTCGAACATGCCCGAAGGGGGTTCAGTGAGGTAAGGAGCACTCGTACTGGTGGATCTTATAGGATAGCCAATAGAAGATGTGGGGGTTCAGTTTCAATACCGAGCAACAACTGGTGGTTAGGTTAGCTGCGTTAATCGCGGCACTTATCTGTGACTGGATCCTACCAGTGAGGGACACTAACATGGGCATGCGGCCGAGCACGTTCCTTATGGCGTCCATGTTGGAAACAGGGGGATGGTTCAACCTCGGGATCCCGATGCTCACCAAGTTATACAAGATGTTGTGGCATATCATTGAGGGGAAGAATCCACAGAGGATATCAAGGGAATTCCACCTCCTATATGGGTGGATAGCGGCGCATGTCAGGGGAATCTATGAATATATGAACCCCATTTCCCCTACAGGATCAAATTTCTGCCCATCCATTCTGAATGTTGTGGGGATCTTTTCAGCCAAGCTGACCCTACAAGTGGTGTTGAACCGGGTCTAGAAGGCAGACATGTTCAATTTCCACCTGTTCCTGTTGCCAACAAGTGTATTCACTGATGACGGTCGGGAAACATAATAGCATCAGTCTTACCTCATGGCCTTTTAGGGTGGAGTCTTGGTGGCACAAGTTGACCACGAGTCCCTCTTTGAGACATACACCCCACACCAATTTGCAAGGCAGTTTCGTTGTATGCAACGGTTGACTCTGTGGGTTTACTTGGGGGTACGCCATGAGGAGCACTCGTGTGTGATGAGGCAGTTGTGGATCATGTTCATGAATGAGGATAGAAAGATGAATAATGAGCTGCCTCTGCCCACAACCATCTTCGGGATGGTGAAGGAGTACGCCGAGATCTGGGAGGAGGACTAACCTGGGGAGATGTTGAAGTAGCCAACCATTTGGGCCAATGACGGGGTGCCTCCCCATCCCCGAGGCCAGGGCAGGAAGGTGGTGAGGACATCTCATGGTGGCGGGGCTGCATTGGCGATGAGGCTCGTATTGGTTGAAAGGGAGGTGGTAGCGGCGGACCCAATGGTCCCAGAGGAGTAGAGTCATCTGGAGGGGAGGCCTCCTAGGGGGTTCTGTAGGATATCCACCCAGGCTCCGGGGAAGCGGTTGTGCCATATAGACATGCCGAAGAATGTTGTCTTCCCAGAGGCCTAGGACATATGGGATGTCAACAGGAAGTTCCTCAACCTGTTCGATATGTGGCAACACCTAAACCATATAAGTATGGATTTTCTAGTGATAGGCCTTGTTAGGTCTGACTTTATAGTATCCCAGGCGGAGGAGGAGCAAAACCTGGCTGAGTTGGAGGACTTCGTGCACTCCCGGGGTGCCCTGCATCCAATGACAGATCGAGTAAAGGTGTTGCTGGATCGAACGACCCCTCCATAGTTGTTGGATTCTAAATTGAGCGAGTTCTTCCCTCTTCTAAAAGAATGGGATGATTTCTCCTGGGGTAGAAGGCTGGTAGAGGTAGCCCTCTAGAGGAGGGTGAGGTTGGAGATTCAGACTCGGAGTTGGAAGAATTTGCAGAGGGCCTTGTGGTAAAATCCTAAATGACTTCTCTAGAGTCTTCATCCAGTTCATCTAGGAATTCTCAACTAATATTTGAACTATGCAGGAGGTCCTCTTTCACAAAACCCTCTCCCACCCAATAGTAGATGCAACTGAGGGAACTTCAGAATCTGTTCTCGCGGCTACAACGATCATCGTGTCGGGAGGTTCCGAAACACCCAGGGTGGTCCTCCCGGAACCTTCGGAGTTCCCAAAAATAAATGGAGGGCCACGCTTCAGGGTTCTGATGGAAATAAACCAGGAAAGAGACCAGTTATTTGATCTATGTAAGTATCCTTCACAGAATACGTAACATACATCCATTGATCAGATTAACTGATGCTTGTGTGCCTTGTGTATGCACAATTATTCAAATGGCATGGGCTACCTTGGTGAGGTTGGATGGAACTTCTGGAAGTGCCTTTCCCTGGGGGATGTCAGTGGTCGTGTAATTGGATACCCAAACTAAAAAATCTATAGCGCTCCCGATCACCTGTGGTACCGTTAGCAGGACAGAGCCTAAGATCATCGAGGTGGGGTCCGGCGATGAAGATTGATCGAACAACACAGGTCCTGGAATACCCGACCAGACACCAGATGCAAACCCTACTAATGAGTTCTTGGGGTCATTTCCTGCATATGAGCCTATCGACCCTACGGATTGGGACGAGACGGTCTCTGATGAGAAGGATAGAAAAATCGCCCGTCGCCGATCATGAAATCTTATTAAGCACTTCATCAATGAGACCCCCAATGCGCAATGGATAGACCAGATGGGAAAGATTTGGTCTCAGCTGCATGAATTGTGCACTGGGGGAGTGGATGCCCAGTGTCCTCACATGCTCGTCCGATATCTCATGGAATAGAAGATTTGGGAATATTATTGTGGCCTTGGTGTGGGTTGGTAGTGTATAAAAGTGGTGAACATCAAGAGGATCTAGGAGGATGAAAATGAGATTCAACAGCTTCAGGTCCAGGTAGATGATAATTCTTCTTTCTTTAACATACAATCATATCTTATATTGCGGCTGAAGGCCCAGTTGGAAGAGGCTGGAGAAAAGATGAAGCAAGCCTCTAAGGAGATGGATATCATCTGGAGCGACGAGTAGTGGGATGTGATCGTGTCTGATGAACTACGCCCCCTTACTGATGAAGAGGAGGGGGAACTAAATAGGTGGATGTGAATCCTGTACGCCACAAGCCAGAGATTTTTGGAGCTGCAATTCTCTTTTAACAGGGTCAACCCATCCATGGGAGGGGTCGATCCTCGAGTGCTGTAATGCATGTAACTTTTGAACATAATTTCATGCTTTTATTATTTATGTTGGATGCATGCATGAGTTATATTATTTTTTCAGCCTATTTCATGTCCTCCACATTCGTGAAACTCCCAGTGATCAATCCCTAAGCTCACATGGGTCAGGCCCGATGTGAGAAACAAGGGATGACCACCACGTTATTCCATCCGAATATAAGAGTGAAAACCAAGCTTTGGGCATCCAGGGTTTGAAAAACTAATCCGAACTTCCAGGAAGAAATTGAGAGGCCTGACTAGAGAACGAAGGTCTCAGAAAAATCAAAGTGCCATATTCACAATGTTCTCTAGTGAAATAGTGGGGTAATACCAGGGGTGTAAGAATTAATCCGAACATAGGGGAGTGGAAAGTATGAATCACGATACCCAAAATTTGGAACACTGTAGAAATGGCATGATAATTAAGGATAACTATTGACCGTATTCGAAACACAGTATCCCTATTTTGTAAGCCTAAAATAGAGATAAAAAATGAGGGCCGACCGTTGAACATGTTCGAAACATGGGGCCTGACTCAAAATGTTATCCATTAGTCTTCCAGAATGCTGGCTTAGAATAGTAGACGAGCCATAGGCCGAGAATCCATACTATTAGGGGGTTATTTTAGACATGAAATAGGATGAGTATCCAAATAAAGGGTACACAAAGCATGGAGGGTGGAGTGATTGGTTATTCAAATGGAGTCCAACACTCTTGAAATTACACCACTGTGGTGGAAACACATCAGGTGGGCGCATCGGTCTGATCAGGGATCAAACTTACTTTTGAACAAGACCTCTCTGGTAAGGACCTGAAATGCTATGTAAATTTATGTCATACCAATAACGATGATAGACACGTAGGGTCATACTGCCTAGACCAAGATCTAGGTCGAGGGGCCATAAGGGTTAATGACCCAAGGGATGGTCCCAAGGCGAGTTGCCTGGGTGTAGCTATGTATCCCATGAAAATGGGAATCAAGACAAACATAGTTCTTGGGCACGATGTGGCTAGAGACCAATGTGGATAAGAGAAATCCTTTCTGGAGAGGGATCTGATTCATCCCATAGTTATTACAGGGCATCCTGAACTTGTTCAGGGTAGAGATGCAGTTACATGGTTACCCAAAATGGGGACATGTGGTGTGGTACATATCCTGATGTGAATGAGACCTCCAAGAGGCACTCGTCACATCACATGTTCCTGAGAGAAAGAGTATGGTTCAAGGGGCCAAAGAAAAAGGGGGTGACAGGATTTTAAAATTCCTGTGGATGGACCTAAAGACGAGATTTCTGGGCATTCCTACATATCCCATGAGGATGGTAATCAATCCACACATAGTTCTATAGATATCATGGTAAGGTACCAGTGCTAGGGATAATAAGGTTGTGGGGGTCTCTCCCTCACACCAAAAGAAGCGACATTTGATAGATCTTGTTTGTCCTTTAGGGTAGATGTGTGTTTTTTTGTGAAGCGATAAACCTAGGACTGATAATCCCGGTATCGCTATAGGAATCAAGCTGCATGTAGGCATTAAAAAATGGTATGGTGGATGACCAATACCCAACATGATGTCCCCTCAAGTGAGGACATCATGATGCAGTGCTGTTTTTCATCGTGCGGCCAAGATGATAATGTCACAGTTTAGGGTCATGTGATAGGACCAACCAGTGCATTTTAACATCGTGCAATAAAGACACAATAGTTTAAAGTCATGTGGGACCATAGAGGGAATGCACATGACGTGCTAAATCATACCCGATGTGAATGAGGACGAGGTTCACATCACATCACACACGATTCTAAGGAAGAAACCTCGGGCCGAGGGGCCAGAAAAGGTTAGAAAATATGGGGCTGGACCTATGGACGAAACATCCAGGTGTTCCTACGTATCCCATGAGGATGGGAATCAATCCACATGTAGTTCTGAGAGTACAGTTTAACATCATGAAGGACGTAATAATTTAAGGTCATGTAGGACCATATACAATTTAACATCATGTAGGATGAAATACAATTTAATGTCATGAGGGATAGGAGGTAGGAGAGACTAGCTTCTAGAAGGGGAGTACGTGGTGCATCTATTGCAAATACGACGTGAATGAGGGCATAATCCTACACACACCACACCACACAATCCTATAAGAGTTAGGGACTAAAATGCTAAACATAAGGGATAATTAGTGGAATTTGATATGGACCCGAAGATGAGGTTTCTAGGTGTTCCTACATATCCCATGAGGATGGGAATAAATCCATGCGTAGTTCTAAGGAGAGGATGTATAAGGAGATATTAGTTTAAGGTCTTAGAGCTTGGACCATGGAGAATCGAAACTCTTCCAAGCGAGAACATACCTCAATATGATCTCTAAGCCCACATGAGTCAAACTCAGTGTGGGAAAAAATGGCAAAAGAAGTCTTTGAAACACATGGGATACACATTAAGGGGAAGTCGGTTTGGAGCCCCGAATGATGCCTTACTGCGGATTTATCCTCCTAATACTCAAATGCGCACTGAGGGATAGTACGAAGAGTGTCGAAATTCCACTTGGACATGATGGGGTGTAAAATGATGTGAATCATGCAACCGAAATTTAAGTATTGATGGGGTTGGCATAATGATGTAGGATAAATACTGATCATGTTAAAAACACAGCATCCATATCATGTGACCTAAAAAGGGAACAACAAATGAGCATCAACCGCTAACCATATTCGCAACATGAGACTTGTATCAATTTATTGTTCGAAACCCTCAAGGACGTTGGCTCGTAATGGTAGGAGAGCCCTTGGGCCGAGCATCCATGCCATTTGGGGGTCCCTTCTGATGTGAAAGATAATGAAAGCCCAAATGAAGGGGAACAAGAAGCCTGAAAAATGGGTGAAAGCATGTCCAGGTAGAATCTGACACTAGGTTCTGAACCAGAGTACTCCTGGGCACATTGGTGAATCACCGAAGAGGGTTGAGGGGCCCAACTTAAGAGCATCCTACTTGAATCACATGATCCTTATCCCGGTTGGTAAGGACTCTGTAAGTGCATCCAGGAGACCTGGGATCAAATCCAGGCGGAGACATTATTTCCAGGGACTGTAGCAGTACTGTAGTGGAACTATAGCAGGTACTGTTTGGCACTGTAGCAGCTGGGAATATGCCTCCATTTGGGCCTTCAGGCCACCGATTTGGTCCCCGAGTCCTTTAAGGCCTTCGGGCCACCCAGGCCTTCGGGGTCAGTAAGGCCTTCGGGCCACCTCAAGGCCTTTGGGCCACCTTAAGTTTAGATGAAAACCAGACGACCTACGAGGAACAATCCCTACAAGGAGGATGAGGAAGGAGATTTCACCACAACAAAAGCTAAACGAATTACAAGAATGAGAGGGTATGGCACCTGCTATCGGGACAAGCCTGTGCATGCATGGGAATGCCTAGCCAAATAGCCATGTGAAGGTGGAGAGCTGATTTCACAATGAGGATGCTGGGGAGGAGCAGTTCCAAGAAGTTAGTCTGGGTTTTATGTAATGTTTGAAGCCTATGGGAAAATGAATTTTTCTAAGGCCTACGGGTCATATAATACTTACGCCTACGGGACTTGTAAGGGTTCCACCTCACCCCTTGAAAGGTGGATTATCAAAATCAATAAAAAATGATGGCCTTCGGGCCATTGGATGGAAGAGCATTCTACTTGAAAAGAGTGTAGGGTAAGGGAGCGAAGGGCACTCGAGAGAGAGAGGTATGTGGCGTGGTTGTTACAAACCCAATGTGAATGGGGACATAATCCCATACCACACCACGTACCCCTCCCCTGGAAGGACTTGGGCCAAGAGGACAAAATGATAAGGAGGTTTATAAGAGACGGGGCTGGACCCGAAGACTAGATGTTCGGGCGGTCCTATGTATCCCATAAGTATGGGAATCAAGACACACGTAGTTATGAGGAAAGATGTTGTGCAGTTTAACATCATGAAACAAGGATGAAAATAGGGGCAAGGTACCCCCAATGAGGGATGTGTATGGAATGATGAGTAGCCTAAGGTGAATGAGGGCATAAGCTCATACCATATCATACAATCCTGAATAAAAACTTGGGCCAAGGGGCTGAAAAGGTTGAGGGGCCTGAAACGATAATTCCTAACTAGTTCTTAGTTTAACTTCTTGCGGTGAAGATGATGGTGCTCTTAGTTTAAGGTCGTAGGGCTCAGACCATAGATGCCTAGTTTAATGTCATATGCAAGGGAAATCTGAGTGGAGAGGGAGAATCATTGCTCTTGTGGAAAACCATGAAATGACAACAATGATAAAGGATAATTGTTGACCATGTTCGCAACATAGTATCCGTATTTATGTGACTAGAGTTCGGTGGAAAACAATTGAGCGTCAACCGTTGACTGCATTCACAACACGGGACTTGTATCAATTTTCCGCTCTAAATCCTTGAGGAATTTTTCTTGAAATGGTAGGAGAGCCCTTGGGCCAAGCATCTACATTGTTCGGGGGTACTTTTGGATATAAAAGATGATGGAAACCCAAATGATGGGGCGCACGAAGAATGGTGGGGCCTGTGCTCGCGGAAAGAATGATAGATGAAGGAGGGATGTCTCAAGGGAATATGTGTGGCATGGAAAAATTGTCCGACGTGAATGAGGATGTGAGTCCATACCACACCACACAATCCAAGATGAGAACTTGGTCCATGGGGGTGAAAGGGTCGAGGGACCTGAGGCTGGGAGTCCCAGCCAACTATAGTCATATGACCCCTCATGCGGGTATTACCTTACCACAGCTCCTAAGCCCACGTGAACAATGATCGGTGTGGAAAACAAGGAGTAGGACCGGTCTCTCCCCAGCATATAGGGGTACGAAAGCTGGACTCACACTCCTGCCCAAGGAAGAATGAATCTTGAAGACACAACTGGGTAGAATGAACCACTACAATCAATATTTGGGACATATGAGGGTGGTGACAACAACAAAGGATTGTTATTGACTAGGTTCGAAACACAACATCCATATCGTGTGACCTGAAATGGGAACAAAAAATGAGTTTCAATCACTGACCATATTCACAACGCAGGACTTATATCAACTTGTCATTCGAGGTCCTAGATGGCGTGGGCCCGAAATGATAGGAGATACCTTAGGCTAAGTATCTGTAGCATTTGGGGGCCCTTTTGGATGTGAAAGATGATGGAGTCCCAAGTATAGGGAGTGTGTGAAGCATAAATGTGCCTGTGCAATTTAATGTCAAGCAGGAGGGTGAAAGAGGTGAAGATCTATAGGGAAGGGGATATATGGTGTGGTCATGATGAATCTGACGTAAAGGAGGGGAAAATCCGGCACCACGCCATGTTTTCTGACCCAAGGGGAGATTTTGAAGATGGGATTGGGCCAATAGACAAAATTTTCAGGCGTTCCTACGTATCCCATAAGGATGGGAATCAATCCACACGTAGTTCTTGAAGGCCATGCAGTTTAGTTTCATGTGTTGAGGGCATGGGAGAATAGAAGAATGAGGAGGGGAGAACATGGTGCGATCATCGTAATTCTGACATGAGTGGGGCCAAAGAAGCCTACACGACACCATGCGGGATCCTCCAAGAGAACTATGCCCAGGGGGGATAGTCAAAGAGGAAACTGGGGGATAGACTCAAGATGAAGTGTCTGAGTGTTCCTACGTATTCCATGAGGATGGGAAACAATCCATATGTAGTTCTTGCAATTTAATGGCTTTCAGGACGACATACAGTTTAATGTCATGCGGTACATAACAGTTTAAGGTCATGTGGGACCAGATATAGTTTAACGTCCTGTGGGATGACATACAGTTTAATTTCATGCAGGACATGATGTACATTTAGTGCTCATAGTTTAACGTCATGCAGGACAAGTGCTAAATAGTTTTACATCCATCAGTTCGGATGAACCACACATTTTAACGTCTTATGGTATGGATGGAACAATTTAAGGTCGTGTGGGACCAGGTACCATTTAACATCCTGTGGGATGACATACAGTTTAATTTCATGTGAGACATAATAGTTTAAGGTCATGTAGGACCCAGCATTTTAATTTCATGTAGGACCGCAATGATCAGGAAAAGTATTGCTTGAGGAACTTGGCATTGGTGGGAGGAGTTATATGCTCACTATCCATGGTAACCAGGGAGTATGCACCATTGAGATAAACCTTGTGAATGATTTAAGGTCCTTCCAACTTGGGCTCCAACTTGGGTGGTTTTCGTCTAGGTATCATTGGTGTTCTCAAGGATAACACCAAGTCACCTTTTAAGAAAGAGCATAGGTGAAATTTCTTGTTGAAAGCTCTAGCTATCTTTTTATGATGCCTTTCCAGATTGTTAAGGGCATGAAGCTTGTTCTCATCAAGTGCTTCCAATTCAGCTAGACGGATTTTGGCTACTTTATCTGGTTCTTGCTGACTATAGACAACCATGCGTAATAAAGGAAACTGAATCTTGATGGGAAGGACAACCTCTATTCTGTACACTATAGAGTATGGGGTCTCCTGTGTGGAATTACGAGTTGTCATCCGATAAACCCAGAGGGCATTGGGGAGCTTTTCCGACCAACTCTTCTTGTTCTAACCAACCATTTTCTGTATAATTTTAGAGAGGGTTTTGTTGAACGCCTCGATCTTCCCATTTTCTTGCATGTGATAGTAGGAGGTGTGGTTATAACGAATATTGTACTTGGCGTACAATTTCTTCAACTCAACCACCCAGAAGTTGGTGTCATTATCAGCGAGGACGGTGTGAGGGACTCCTAATTGGTAGATGAAATTGGAGCTCACAAATTCAAAGATAGAATAGTCCTTGACCTCCTTGAGTGGAACTACTTTTTCCCACTTGGAAAATAAATCCGTAGTAGTCAGGATGAACCTATATTTGTGAGATGTCGCCGGTGGATATGGTCCCATGACATCAAGTCCCTATATCGCAAAGGGCCAAGAGTACTTGGTAGTGTGGAGAGGTTTTAGAGGCTGATGCACAAAGTTGGAATAGATTTGGCATGTATGGCTCCTCTTGGAAAACTCGATGTAGTCACGGATCATAGAGGGCCAATAATACCCCAGTCTCTAGATTTGGTGAGATAGTTTCAGCCCGATCTGATGAGCCCCATAGGAACTGGCATGAACCTCCTATATGAATTGAGAAATCTTAGCTCCTTGAATGAAACAGAGGAGAATCCCATCAAACTCGTGCTTGTAGAGGATCTGCTCAAAACCGGGACCACTCTGGAGGGTAAACTATAATGCGCAGCATCGAATTCGCTTGTGCTTGGATCAATCTACCGGGAGATTAATATTATGTAGGTATTCGATAAAGGAGGTTCTTCAGTTGGTAGTTACCTCGATCACTACATCTGGGGAACCTGGAGGTCCTAACGTGGAGGTACCGGTGGTAAGGTGGATTACCTGTGGGTTTTCTTCATCATCTGGAGTGACGGGAGAGATGAATCTCCGATGCACCACATGGATAATCAAATCATCATGTTCAAGCTCTACAAGTGATGCAGCTAGTCTTTCCAAGGCGTCAGCTTGACCATTCTGGAATTGAGGGACATGAGTAACTTCTGGCTGAGATGGGAACAGGGCCATCAGCTGGAGGGTGCGTTCCAACAGTGGTAGGAGCTCTGGATTCCTAAAGACATAGCCACTGTTGATCTACTTGATGAATAGTTCGGAGTCCCCTTTTACATGTAAGTGGGGAAATTCAATCTCGAGGGCCATCTCGAGGCTAGTAATGAAAGCCTGGTACTCCGCCTCATTGTTGGTGCAACCTTCTAATAGCAGGAATGAATACGGAAGAATGACTTGTGCTGGAGTGATGAAGATAAAAACCAGGCCTACTCTGTTTAGCCTGGGTTCATTGATCCTTCTTCCGGTAGGGCTCTATAAAGCACCATGAAAGTGAATTTTCCTGTACGGAATGGTTTGGTCTACTGAGTGGATTGCCTCATCGAGAAAATCAAGGTCTAGGGACTGGTCCGAAAGGAGCTGGATGAGAAGTGAGGAAATATACTAATGCTTGAACCTTGATATCCTCATAAGGAACAAAACTGGTTTCTAACTACTATAGAATCACTTCCCACTAAGCTATACGGCCTTTCAACATGGGGCGGTTCAGGATGTACTTCAGAGGATCTACTCGGGACACTAGTTGTACCTCGTGGTGCTGCAAGTAATATCACAATTTCTGTACTGCAAATACCAGTGCAAGGTATCTCTTCTCAATAGGGGAGTATCTGGTCTTTGTATTGAGGAGCATGCAATTGAGGTATTAGAGACTGTTCTCTGTTCCCTCGTTATTCTTTTGGTCCAGAAGGGCGCCGAGAGATTGTTCTAGGGCAGTCACAAAAAGGACCAGCAACTTTCTAGAGATAGGTGGCATTAAGACCATAGGTTGGAGAAGATACTACTTGATTTCCTCAAAAGTAGTCTGACATTCTTCATCCCATTGATAAACTGTGCCTTTCTTCATGAGCCGAGAAAAGGGATTACATTTGCTAGCCAAATTTGCGATGAATCGGCGTATGTAGGCCAAGTGTCCTTGGAAGCCTTGAAGCTCCCGAATGTTTCTTAGGGGAGACATCTGGATAATGGACTTGGTCTTCTCCGGATCGATCTTTATGCCCCTGTATCTGGAAACGAATCCAAGAAACTTCCTAGAGGTGACCCCAAAGGCACACTTCAATGGGTTCATCTCTAGGTGGCGGGAACGAAGGAAGTCGAACACTTTATCAAGGTCTTTGAGATGGTCCTGACGCTGGTGATATTTGAACACCAGATCATCCACGTAGCATTCCACTAGTTTTCTGAGGATCTAATTAAATATGTAATGCATAGCCCACTAATAGGTGGTACCTACATTCTTTAAACCAAAGGGAGTGACTTGGTAATAAAACGTACCTTATGGTGACCTGAAGGCCATATAATTATCATCCTTAGGGGCCATTCGGATCTAATTATACCCATAATATGAATCCATAATGGAGATGTCCTGGAATCCATCTGTAGCGTCGATCAGAAATTCCGTCACAGGAAGGGGAAAATCATTTTTCAGACACTGACGGTTGAGATCTCAGAAGTCGATGCGGACTCTGATCTGTTCGTTCTTCTTCTTGACTGGCATAATGTTGGCTAGCCATCTAGGTTAATGGAACTCTTTAATGAAATTGTATTTTATGATCTTATCAACTTTGGCCTCGACCATGGCACTGTGGGAAGGGTGCATCTTTTTGGGAGGCTGCTTAAACCAGCAGTGATTTGCTGGGTGGCCGAGGCAGTGGACGGATACCTGAGGATATATTCCTAGCATCTCATCGTAACTCTAGTAAAATACATCACAATGATATTTTAGTAATTCCACGTACTGTTGTTGCTCCTCGAGAGGCATAGCGGCACTGATCAATGTGGGTTTCGGACCCGCCTTGCTACTAAGGTTCACCTGTACCAATTCATCAACTGTGGCAGAGACTCCCTCTTCAAAAGTGGGAGGAGAATACTCTAAATCATATTCTTTACTTATGGAGGAGGGATCCTCGGTGGGAGGAATTTCCTCTGAGCCAACATATCCTTATGGGAGACTGGTACCAGCTTGAGCAGCGGTGGACACTGCATCGGGGGACTCCTGTGTTGCCGAAAGCATGGCGATGAAAATTGTTGAACTGATCCCATCTGGTATTTGGACCAAGGGGACACATTTGATGATATCTAAGCAATAGTGTCATGTTGGCTTAAGCCTATTTATCCCAGTCCGGTGAAATAAGAAAGTATGTTGTATTGTCATTGTCATGGGGCGGACATCTCGATACCTTATGGGAGTAGGGGGCTCCAGGATCACCCAAGCCTGATTCATGTAGGAGTATGAGGTGATCTTCCAGCATTGCTTAGACTTGGGAATGTTCTCCCCCCTTGTTCTAGAAACAACAAATTATTGTCCCATGTCTAGGGTTGTGGCCTCCAATCTGTGGATTGGAAAGATGTAGGCATCATCCAGATGTTTCCATGGGTTGGTCACAGCCGTAGCATGATCAACCTCGTTAGCCTGAATCTGCTTGTCCTTGATCTTGTAATAGTTAGCATCTAGATAGCATTATTCACAAGAGGAAAAGGGAGATGTGTCACCTTGAAGTATTCTCACTCGACCATTAAGGGAGTACTTGAGGCACTGATGATACGATGAAGGAACCGTTGCATGTAGGTGGAGCCATGGCTTGCCCATTAATACATTGTAGGTGGTGTCCTGGGAGACAACCATGAACTTGGTGTTGTCTATGAGACCATCGAACTGGGTCTTCAAGATAATTTTTCCAACTAGTGTCTGTTCTTTCCTATCATAGCCTTTGATTTTTATGTTAGAGGGACTCAAATCATCCTCGGACAACCCTAGTTTTCTCAGTGTCTGAGTCGAGATTGGGTTGATCTTGGAGCCGGTGTCAACAAGACAGTGATGAACCTTTATGCCATTAAAATGGATCTTGATGTGCAGTGGGTAGATGTTCCCCTGTATGGTAGAGAATTCATCTTCTTATAAAAATGAGATGATGGCATGACATTCATCATGCTTGACTACCTCAGCATGGAAGGCTTCTGTGGCAGCTACCTCCGTCTCAAACTGGAGAGGGATTCTTAAAGCCTCAGTGAGGGATTCACTCATATCTTCAGACAGGCGAAGGGCCTCAAGGATGGAGAGCCTTGCTAGAATTATTGCAATATGTTTTAGGACATCATAATTCCATTCCAAGCATGAGGTTCTTCTTACAATAGGTCGCTCTGTAACAGGAGGTATGGTGGGCCCTGCCGGCTAGACCGGTGGCTGATTGGTGTCGGGAATATCCTGCTACTCGTTAGTCAAATTATTTGGAGTGAATACTGGATGAGGGCCAGATGACTGAGATTGGTCCGTAGCAGAGAGTTTCTAGTTTTGACACATTCGAGGTGGCTCTGCCTAATCAAGCAACAAAAACGGGGGGAGAAGGTGGATCTAATGACACCAGATGAGAATCCTACACATGTTGAGATCTGCACTGGTCCTACTGCCTGGTTTCGGTAGCATGCACATCCTGGATGGAAATACTGACTGAGGCACTCCGACAACCCATATTGTCATAGCTTCGTCGATGCTGATGATGGCTGGGAACATTGGGAGGATCCACCTAGCGCTCCTCACCGTCATAAATCATGTAGGGGTTTACCAGCTCTACGGTGTTAACCGAGGCATACCCTTGAATGTCACTTGAAGATTCATCCACTACTGGATGGATTCTGGGAGGAATCTTCATCTCTGGGGGCATGAAGTATCCAAGAGTACGAGGTGAAGATGGCATTGGTGGGGGACTTTGTTTTCCCTTGCGCCACTAATGCTTTCTCTTATATGAAGATAACTTATGAGCCGTTGATGTAGAGGTATTGGCTATAGGTGACGCGGCTTCTTCTGAAGGTTCAGGTTGATTCATATGTGCATGGATAATTCCATGGGCACATGTGACTACATTACGAGCCATCCAGTCATCGAACTTCTGGGACCTGTGGTTTGAAACCTGATGTCATTCTCCTTCATTGTCACTACTATTATCGGGATTCATGAATACACATGCCACATGTGCCAGATATGAGCCCAACCTGACTACGTTGTTACCGACCTGGTCTTGAAGCCAGTCTTTAAACACATAGCACTGTTTAAGGGTGTTCCCCGGGATCCGATGATAGGGGAAGTAATTGGGTTGATCAATGAGACCCGCCTCTTCTTGCCTCCTGCATTCAGGAAAATGTACAATCCCCTATTTCAAAGAACTTTGGAAATATCCAGGGTTCTAAGACTCATTAAATGAGTAGGTCTGGTTTCTCCTGTCTAGTTAGGGGGATTTGGGAGCCTAACCCCAACAAGGGGCTGGAGGATCCTGTCAAGGAGGTGGAGCTTGGTTATCTTGCTTGGAAGGTGGGGCGCCTGCCAAAACTGAGGTGGGCATTGTTAGGTCATAGGTTTTTCCTAAGGTGGAGGGCCTCTGTGAGTCTATAGAGGTGGCTCCAATGGTAACAACTCTAGTTTCCTAGGGGCCTCTATTTGGGCCACCACTGCGGGCTCAACCTTAGCGGTCCTTCTTTCGGGAATCACAAGAGGTAATGGGCATGTCTGCTTGGCCTGCTGTAAGGATTCCTCTAGGATATGGTCCTTATTAGAGAAGTATCGGAATCCCCTGGGGTAGTTCTGGGTGATCAGAGAGGGGACCAGTTCTATCTTGACATTCCCCACACACATCATCAGCAGTGGTTCCTAAGTCAGTGGCATGTCAAGGGAGTATGTGAGCCTTTTCCACCAAGAAAAAAAGTATGTGACGCACTCATCAGGCCTCTACTTTCACTTGAAGAGGTCCACAATACTCATCTTTCGAGTAGTGGAACTGAACTAGTAAAGAAATTTCCTACGAAGATCTTCCCAGCCGGCTACTGATCCGATGGGTAGCCGGATGTACCAGAAAAATGCAGGCCCTTCCAATGTATGTATGAAGCATCGGAGTTTGGTGGAATCTTTCTGTATCGGAGTTCCCAGCATGGGTCCTCACCTTGAAATGAAATGGGCCAGATGCTATAGTGGGTCACCCGTCCAATTAAAGGGAGGGAAGGTGGGATTCTCGAAACTCGGGGTTGCTGGCATATCATGCACCCACACCGGATATAGCTTGCCATCAGTTGGGATTTCCACTTGTCGTGTTACCAATGCCTTGAGGTGATCAATGAGAGCCACCATGGGATCATCTGGGTGGGGGTTCCTGTCTTGACATGGATCCTTGACCACCAGTGCGTTGGCGGGTTCTTCAACGTGATAACAAGGACTAGCGGCTCATAGAGTGGCTGGTAGGATGACCTTCAGAGCAGCTATGGGTACTTGAGCTGGGTCTCGGGGATTATCCTACCACTCTGGTGGATTTTACAACACATACCATGCCCTCTTTCCGTAAGTTCCAGCCTTAACCCTATCTACGTGGGCAGGATGGTCAGGGTCACCTAGAGGCAATTCGTCGGGGGGAAGGTGTATCTACCCCTGCTGCCCTAGCTGAGGATCACCATAGTCTGGTCATCGCTCCACGACACACTCAGTAAGGAGGTCATCGACCATCTTCTTATGCTCTACGAGCTGTTGACGAAACGAGGCTTTCTTAGGATCATCCTCCGTCTTTTGTACTGAACCAGAGGGGTCAGAGGGTTTGATAGCTCTGAGATGCTCCTTACCCTAGTTTGTATTATGGATAAGGACCAATTCCTCGGTGGGTATGGGAAGAACCATTATATTTCTCTGTTGGAAAGTAACCCTTCCCAACAGGTCTAAAAGTTGTGGCACTCCCTTAGGGGTAAGTTTTCCCCCAAGTAGTTATGTCTCTGTCTCTTCCTCTAATAGATCATCCGTGTTAACCACGACTCTTTCTAGAGGCATATCCTCAATATCGCCTGGACAGTTGGGCTGGCGCTGGATGGAACTGAAGTGGAGGGCAGCATACCACCCCCATCTATAGATCTTCACGTGGTGGGAGGCCTCCTTGATAATCCTGTGGAGCACTTTGAAGCTCGTGATGCATCTTTATTGGAGGGTCCTATGGTGGTCTGGTGACTCCGGGCACTAGGCCACAGGGAGTGCATCCAAATAAACCAGACGACATTGTTGGCCAATGTCTTCGAAGTGCATCTGGATATTAGGGTAGACCACTTTTCAATGATGAAGATGGAAATGCGTCACCCAGAGGGTCTGGCGAAAGCATCCAACTTCCTCCTGGGTGAGTGATTCTGGCGCACTAAAATTTAGTGTTGTGATTGGCCAAAACATCTCTTGAAAATGGTTTGGTGAAAGAATGTCCCACAAGATCCTTGGATCAGACTTGGGGTTTGGTCCTTCATTTCCCCACTCATCAAATGAAGGTGGTGGGGAACCGGTAGCGGTACTAAATAAGACCGCTAAGATGGTAGGATAGATAGTGGATAATATAGCGAGCTGGCTGAAAAACCGCCACATCTCGGGCTATCCTCCAAAGAGTGCAGTGACTAGTCCAGTACATTGTGATAAGACGGGTTGGTGACCGTAGTTTTTGGAATAGGGACTACGACTGTTAGCGGTGTACCATTCTATTTATCTTTTTCTATCAGTCCACAGAATAACTCTGTGATCTCTGGTCGAGGTAGAGAATTCTCATGGTGATGATGGTGGCGATTTCATGGCTGGACCCTAGGGAGAGGTCAAATATTAATACATATGAATGTATATGTGGAGGGAGACATGGATCTGGTGGACCTTTCATTCCAGAAGTATGAGGCTGATGCGTCTCATTCCTGCCCCAGCCCTCGACACGGAGGATCGAGGTGAGGGTTCCATTTCTGAGTCGTATTATGCCTCAGAATCTAAGAAATAAATAGGTTTAATCTTGGTCTGAATCTTCCCGACATTCTTTTTATAGAAACGATGACATGCCTTTCTGACCCGGGATGGATCTTCAGGATAGGGTGGATTTCTGGCTCAGGGAGGTCCTTCGGCCGAACTGATGTTGGGATGGAGAGGGCTTCCACCTGAATGAGCCAGGGTGCGAGGAGCACCTGGAAATATGTCAAAAGGAACATGGGGAGGACCTATGTGTCTACTGGATGACGCATTAAGATGATCTATTCGGGAAGTGCTGGAATAGGTAGGAGCATGGGTAGGTCCTCCATGCTTACTTCCCTTGGAAGCGTTAGTGCGAGGAGGGTCCTCATATTGTTCAAGCCGAACACGGGTAGGACCTCCATGCTAGGTGTCAATGAAGCGAGGTTGAACTTCAATCCTATGATTTCTGGGGCGAGGAGGACCTTTATCAACCGCTATAAGGACATGGGGGAGTCTCCCATTCTAGAGATTGAACGAATGTGTAACATCTCCACGCTGGTAGCCTGTGGCGGGAGGAACGACTCCATACCTGATGTCATGAGCGTGAAAGATCCTTCCATACTGAGTGTCACTATCGTGGGAAGAACCCTCATTCAGATTGAAGGTGGAATGGGGAGGACGTCCACGCCAATCTTGGAAGCAAAGAGTACATGCGTTCTTAATGGTGGCGGTATGGGGAGGACCTCCGTACTGGGTGTCATTTCTATGGATCGGTCTGCGGTGGGTGCTCCCAGTGCCGGAAACCAGGAGAGCCGACCCATCCTACCCATAGGGCGGTTGGGGCCTCGATTTGGGTTGGGCGCCTGCATGCCCCTACTCGGAATAAACATGGAACTGATGGTATACATTGGTGGTGGAACGAGCCACTGTAATCGTTGATGTTGATTCCCCTTGGTGACCGTTCTCCTCGGTCTGCGCCCAACGTTGGCATCGGGTCAACTGGACTAGGGCTGGCGGTGCAAGCGCATAGCTTACCTATTCCTCAGCTCGTGGGGCTGGGTGGCAGTGCTGGCACAACCTGGTGGGGCCCCTCCTTGGGAGCCCTTGGAATGAGATCCCGGCCAGGCTGGCTCGAACATCCCCCACCTCACTGGTGTAGGGGAGTGAGTCGTCGAAGCATTCCGGGGAGAGGTTTCTGAAACATTTGTGTGTTGGAGTAGAGAGCAGTGGATCCCTGTGCGGCCCTTGGGGGTGGTAGTGGCAATGAGGCGTAGATGCCTCTAGGTCATGTCAATCCATGTTCTAGGTTGGGATAATCCCCTCCTCATATCGTCATACGAGGTCATTTATCACCCTTCGTTGAACGAACTCAAATAGGGAGATGGGGCATGGGAACCCAACAGTTGTGGACGTGGAGGCCACCATGGGGGAAATGAGGCCATGCAGGATTGCCGCGATGACGTTTCCCCTACCCCTACATCAGTAGGTGGGCAGTGATCGGTTTCCTGATACAGTAGCTTGGGTCCTGAAAGGCAGGGAGATTAAACCATTAGTGATAAAACAAGGAAATCAATGTCTATTTCCCCAACTCCATTCCGTATTACATGGCTAGTAAGAAGGATTCATACTAACAACGTCGCAGACCGGGATGTCCAACGTTCAACTGCCCCAACTTCTAGTGAGTTTCACGCCAGGACCACTATTTTCTTGGCGGGACCTGGCACCAGATACATGGATCCAGTGACATGCTAGTCCACTAATGTCTTGAATGACATTAATCTCCACATTGAGGAGAATAACTTCACGCCAGGTTCACCATTTATGTTTCCAAGGATTTTGTCAGGGCACGCGCATCCATCTGTGGAGGTGGAGGATGCACTGAATGTTTCCCCGCATTCCCTCTTTCCAAAGGTAGGCGACATCCATCTCTTATTCAGGGACGTTTTCTCCTTGATCGAAATGGGATGAGGGGATGTTGGTTCCTCTTTCTACAGATTCCTCTTCAGAACTTGTTGCCTAGTCCAGGTCTCCCTTATAGAATTAAGATGTTGTTCGTGAAACTCTTACCAATTCCATGTCTTCATGGATGCCGATTAATTACACTACTTCTTTCTAGACATTCTAAGGAGTCTGGATAGGGCAGCAACCTTCGGTCGGGGGAGTAGTCACGTTGAACATCACTGGCGTGTATGGATGCTAGAATACTGGCATGTTTGGGTTTCTTCCCCTTATGATAGGGCTTCTCTAGGGTGCGGAAGCCTGGGGAATCCCTCGTTGAATGCGGGGAATTATATTCCATAGGCATTTCTCTGAGGTTTTCCTCAGCTTCCCATGTTTAACACAGGGTATGTCACAAGTTTAACATCTAGCAGAGATATATCGGACTGATCAGAACACTGACTGGAGTGGATTAGATGGGTGAAACCCCTGGAGGGAACACTAATGTTGGGGCTAACATGTATTTAGTTACCCAGTTGCTACTAGGAGCTGCAAAGAGGTGAATTGGAATGATCTCACCGGGATGTGGCATCCCAGGTAAGAATCAGGATGGATATGGATTGTTGAGAGTGGATGGGAAATGAGATAGATATGACACGAGGATGACAGTGATATTGGTCTTGATCCTCGAAGAGACTTCCTACGTATCCTCATGGTAGGGAATCAAAGTCCATGTAGTTCAGTGGGGTGATGGGACACCTGAGGAGGCAACTCGTATGGATGAGACCTGGAGGAAGTGGAACCTCCGAGTTGGGGTATGGCCTTCTCAAAACACATAGGCTCAAGGGAAAGACCGGGATAATACATGGGTAATGGGATTTAACCTCAGAGAGTCTTCCTACATATCCTTGTGGAAGGGAATCAAAGTCCACGTAGTTCGGGATGGGGTATAGAATCGGGGTGTGCACAGAGGACAGTGACCCGATGACATGTTGGGGATTATGTGTGGTTAGAAGCCCGAGGTTGGTCTGACACCACTGGGATGGACCAGAGATATGGGTCCCAATGAAAGGGACGACAATGGCTTACCGCTGGAGGGGGATCACAATGTCTTGCCACTGATTGGGGTTGAAAATGGATTATCATCGATTGGGGTACAACGGCTTACCGTCAATTGGGGAAAACAACGGCTTACTGTCGATTGGGGAAAACAATGGCTTAACGTCGATTGAGGAAAACAATGGATTACCCTGGATGAGGTTGAAACTCATAGAGTCTTCCTATGTACCATGTTTGGGAGACAAGGATCAAATCCCATGTAGTTCGAATGGGCATGGTTTAACATCTTGTGGGATGAAAAGGGGAATACAGTTTAACATCATGTGAGACGAGGGTGGACCGACATGAAGTGGTTAGGATGGATGGGTGAGTTGGGATTAAACCTCAAGGAGGATTCCTACACACCTTACCTTGGAAAGGATCAAATTCCACATAGTTCAGAATGGTTGGTGAACCTACATTAAGGGGGGTGGGACCAAGTAGGTGTTTGGCTTGAACCTCAAGGAGGCTTCTTGTATACCTTGCCTTGGCAAGGAACAAAGTCCACGTAGTTCGGAAATGGTGTTTGGTGAACCGATTTTAAGGGGGTTGGGACCAATAGGTGTTGGGGTTGAACCTCTAGGAGGCTTCCTACATACCTTTCCTTAGAAAGGATCAAAGTCCACATAGTTTTGGAATGGTGTTTGGTGAATCAACGTGAAGGGGTTTGGGACCAATAGGTGTTGGGATTGAACCTCTGGGAGGCTTCCTACATACCTTTCCTTGGAAAGGATCAATGTCCACATAGTTCAGGATGGTTTTGTTGAATAGATGTGAAGGGGGTTGGGACTAGTAAGTGTTGGTCTTGAACCTCAGGGAGGCTTCCTACATACCTTGCCTTGGTAAGGATCAAAGTCCCCATAATTATGGATGTTTTGGTGAACTGATGTGAGGGGGTCGGGACCAATGGTTGTTGGTCTTGAACCTCAGGGTGAATTCCTACGTACCTTGCCTTGGAAAGGATCAAAGTCCCCGTAGTTCAGGAGGGTGCTTGGGGATTACACGCTAAGGAGGCCCATAGAGGATTTCATGGTCTATGCTTACTCTAAGTCCACGTGAGTCATGCTCAGTGTGAGAAATAATAGGTAGTAAAGACCTGACGATCATGTTGTGAAGGGTGCATCTGTGGGAAGTGGCATGGGGCTTATACATAGTTAGCGGCCCAAAAAGGAAATAGGGGATTACGCGTGGTTATTAGCTCATGGATATGGAGATTGGGACTTACTCCATTATAGAGGCCTGGGTGGGATCAAAACCCAGAGGGATAGGGATAGGAAAACGAAGGTCCCGATGCCCATATCCCCTCTGGATTTTGGCACGGAAGAATAAAGTAGTAGTAAGGGTACTACCTCCTACAAGAAAGGATAAGGGCTTAAACCAAGATGATTTCCCTTCCCCGTGGATAGACGCCGCTTTGGAAAAGTTGATCTCATTCCATGTGAGGAATATCTCACTCTCATAGAGAGGAGCGAGCATAGAGAATTTCCGAGATGGGGGTCCTCATATAGAAGGCACGGGGTGGTGCCACATTTTAATATCCTGTTCTGAGGATGATTGTTCTTGGTAGTTTAATGTCTTGCAACTCAGATAAGGCGAGTTCACTCTGCACCCCTAGGAATTACATAACCAGCACGCTTTAACCCTTAGTGAAGGGAAGGCACTGGCAATGCCGTAGTGAGGGGGTGTCATGGAGTGATCCACTTAGGGGTCCACGTTCGCGTGGCTATGCGAAAAAGAAATAACTGTTAGTGTGCCTATGAGAAAAAGAATAAGGTGAATCAACACAACATGAAGCACCACCCAAGGGACTTTGAAATCACTTCATGAAAACCTGGAGGGTTTCATGGGAAAAGGGGTTGTAGAGAAAAGGGGTTCACAGGAAGAGGCCTCATGAAGCTCTGGTGCTCCATGTAGTGGAGGGGCTTCGCGAAGGGGTATGCTTCACAAAGTTAAGTGGCCTAGTATAGGCATAGGGCATAGGTGCATATGGATGGTGCTTCGTGAAGTGGAAAGGCTTTCGCAGATCAGTGCTTCGCGAAGCAAGGGTGCTATGCGAAGCGAAACACTGCAAAGTAGTGTGCTTCACGAAGCATAGTGACCCTGCCTTAGAATATGGGTTACATGTGAATGGAGGGTACTTCGCAAATCATAAGTGCTCTATGAAGACCCCAGTCCCCTTGGGGATCCCCTTCCTTCATGGAGGCCCGTGGGCTCCGCAAAGGGCATCCCTCTTTGAAGAGGGTTTGAATTTAATCAAATAGAAAGGAACTTCATGATGCTAAAGTACCTTGAAGAGCTCATTTTTTGCAGAGCAGAAATTGCTTCGTGATTTGAGACCTGAGAAGGAGAAAATTCAGAGTATCCATCCTTTGGGCTTGAGGGGAGCCCAATATTTATAGGCAAGAGGCGGCGCGAAGTAGGGGTCTCTTGGAGTGAATCCACGTGGCACTTTTTCATAACTGTGGAGCCTCCCGCCTCCTTGCTCCGCAGCGGCTTTGCAAATGTCAATCGGATCGCGGAGCCTCCATCCTCCTTGATCTAAAACAACTTCGCAAACATCAATGGGATCACAAAGCCTCCCGCCTCCTTGCTCTGTGGCGGCTTCGCAAATGTCAATCAGATTGTGGAGCCTCCCACCTCCTTGCTCCACAGCATCTTCTCAACCGTCTATAGGATCGTGGAGCCTCTCACCTCCTTGCTCTGTGGCGACTTCGAAGGGGGGTCACTTTGCACTAGTCGTGGTGCTATGGGGATCCACGGTTGTTCTTCATGAGGCAGATTCTTTGGATCTAGATTTCGCTCTACATCCTTTTCCTCTGTACATATTTTTGGTGCCAACATATACATATAATTATTTAGAGCATATTTCTTTTAATATTTAACTTGCACTAAATCCTAAAAGTCATTGTGCAATTTCACCTTATATTGTATCATATATAATAAATTGTGAAAATATATCAAAAAATACTTTTGGATATTTTCCAAAAACACTTTTTGGAAAGATATCATCAAATTTACCTTATATCACATCATATGCAATACCTTATGAATACCCATCCAAAACACTTTTGGATTAAATCTAAAAAAAATTAGAGAACTCTCTGAGTTAAAACTCAATCCCCATTCAGTAAACTATAAAGTGTGGCCCTATGGTCCCTTAAAATGTTGAAAAATGAATCTATAGATCCATATATGTAATAAATGAGTGGCCTCTAGAAAATCTTTGGTGCTACTCAAACTATAAAGGTATTCGGCATGATATCCGTCAAACAAATGTATCTCTATACCTATGTCCACCAGTCTGTATCATTTGAAAATGTGCATTTTCACATTTTCTCTTTGTCCAAGACATCAAGTAACATGGGACATGGAATATTTTAATTCTATATAACTAACTAATATGTTCTCAATTCTCATAGTATAGACTAAACTGATTGATAAATACAACACATGTCATTCATCCTTTTGGAAAAGAATATCACATGACCCTTATCTGGATAGATATATAATATCTATGTGTGTCTATACACTCCCATAGTCTATCTAAATTGAGGGAACATAAGTCATACTCATTATATGAGAGGATAAATAATGTCTTGGTTAAGATCCAACCGACAACATGATTAACAACATACCAAACCACCCCTTGATTAGCTAAGTTTATATATTGACTTGTGTAAGTAGGGTATCAAAGTATAAAGGTTCTCATGTAAGGTATCTCACCAATATCAAGCATTGGGGACTTAAATATGATCCATTCACCCATAGTATACCAAAGACAATTGTGTATGACACTCCATTTGGTATACTTAGTAGGTCATCCAATGCACACAAAGAATATCCTATTCCTTTTTTTTTGTGAAACATGATCATATTATTATATATCTATACAATAATACTACTCATGAAAACCTTAACATTTCATCATAACCTATAATACTCCATGATGAAAATTGGTTAAGGGTAACTCAAAGTTGTACTTTGAGAATTAAATTATCATTTCACTTCATGGAATTTATATCTATATATACATTTATTTAGAAAATATGAAATAATGATAAAATGGAAGTTTACTTTTAATATGATGCATTTTAATATTCTTAATCTCTTTAAAAATATTTAACAAAACCAACATAAGCACTGATTCATCATATCGTATATGATAAACTGCCAAATAGGCCTTATGTTTGTTACACTTTCTGGGTTTTGTTAACTCTTTACATCATATTTAAAACCTGTCACATCTCTATGTGTCCACATCACATCTCTATGTGACCATCTGATAAAACCCTCCCACGAAACTTTTTTAGTGAGAAATATCTATGAAGTAAGCCAGTTTCAATAATGGAAAGACTTAGGAATCATATTCCTAATTGTTCAACTTCTTGAACATATTCATACATCTTAACTTCACAACATCAAATGTTATGATGTAAACTTTTTTTTCTACTTATAACTCTTTATAAGTTCATCACTATCATCCTTGGAAGCCTATTCCATTAAATTTTTTCCTTGAAATAATTATTGTTTACTAGTCCTCCTAAACTCATTTAGGATAAAGTGACAATCACTTTAATATGGTAACTAAATTTAACTCTATCATTTCTATTTATTCTCATGCCTCAAAATATTTTAGGATGAAGTGACAACACTTTTTTTACAATAAATAATGTAACTATTTACATTTTTCTTTACCAACATACCCTAAAATATTTTAGGATATAAAATATAATTCACTTTTTTTACTAATACAATCCTTTAAGAAATTGAATCTTTCGTTTTTCATGATAACTGAATGTAACACTTTACATTTTTCTTTATCATCACATATACTAAATTATTTTAGGATATTTAGTGAAAAAACATTATCTTAAACTAGTATAATAGTGATATCCACTTTCTAAATGGAAACTAAATGTAACTCTTTTATTTTTATTTACCATCACATATCCTAAACTCTTTTAGGAAATTGAGTGGAAAAAACTTTAACTTTATATTATAGTTATCCTTTATTTGTTAATTTTTAACTTCTATAAGTCTAATCATACTACCACTAGCCTTTAGGCTATATATCCTTTTTATAATATCATGCTAAGATAAAAAAACCCTTTTGTGTTAGGAAATAACATTTATTTACTTTTAGTAGTAATATTTAAAAAATAAACTAATATTTTCATATCATATACGGTATTCTATGTGTTTGGAATATTTTTTATTTGAAAAGAAGAATTTATTAAAATATAACACTGATGGGTGGTAGGAACAGAACCCCACATATTTTAACAAATGTTTGGATAAACAATTTTATCTCAGATAACCACTTTTATCCATATTTTGGATAAACAATTTTATCCATATATTCTTCTCAAAGTCTATTATTAAAATTGATGAATCATAAACCATGCATATACATTTAATCATATCATAATTTTTCATAATAACTCTTTATTATCAAACATCTTCTATTATCACATAATAGAAATGTGATGAAGATACAAATATTTTAAATAGATTTATCTGAGCTTGACATTATCCTTTACATCCATATGTATAAACTCTTTTCTTTATGAATGTAAACTACAAACTTAATTGATTATTCCTTTTATTTTGAATTCTTGTACATTTAAAACACTTTGTAAAATATATATTTGGTATCAGATACCATTCAAAATTTAGGAATTAATTTCTATAACATCCATAGCTAACATGGAAATTCCATGGAGTTTCTTAAAATCCTTCAGATATATCTTGGATAATTCAATAATATTTAATTACTACTCTTCCTTCATGAAAACCCTAGGTTTTAAAGACATTGATTGATTTCTCAAAGAAACATTATTGAACTTATTCAATAGAATTTTCTTCTTCTGGTTTGAACTTTTACCTACTTGTACTTCCCATACAGTACCAGAATCCTAATATCATATTCCCTATTTATCCATTCTCAACACTTTGAGAATATTGGTTAAATGTTTTTTGACTTCAATCATATTGTCAAAACATTTCTATATATGAAAATAAGATAAATTCCCTAACTATAAAAATCTATTTTTAGTCTCCTATTAAAGAATGTTATAGAATTAAACAAATCATAACTATGTGTATCAAAAACAATTCATCTCATTTTATTAAACAAAAATTGTGATCATTATATTCTCAAGAGATAAATTAGATAAAATAAACATCTTATTATAAGTTTATCCAAGCTTTAAATATTCTAGTTATCAATAAATAAACTCCTTTACCATATTACTTGAAAAAAAACTTCAAGATCCAATTATTTCTCAACTTATAGCCTTATTTATATCTACAAAACTTTACAAATCATAAAATTGATATCATATATCTGTCAGAATAATATAATTTAGTTCTATAACCGTTAAGATTATAAGGAAACCTTTAGTCTCATTAAGTCATTTAGCATATTCAGTCATATTTAATATCATTTTAAGTACCCAATCATATTGAGTGGTTACTGAGATACCTTTGTTCATTTTTCATATAATGCTTTTGAAACCTTAAATGAATCACTTCATGCTTCCATAAAAATAAAGATTCACTTTTTGGACAACTTAACAACATTCTTATTGAGGAAGGAATGTTTTTGACACATAATTTTCTTTAAGAAATTTTCTTCAATTTCTAATCTTTATTAGAAACATTTCTTAAGTTATTAGTCTTAGGAGTATCTTACACTAAGCTTCTCTTTACAAGGATTAATTAAAAATTCTATCTTGATGATAATGATTATTATATTTATATAAAAAA
The DNA here is from genome assembly GCA_963277665.1 of Viscum album. NCBI lineage: Eukaryota > Viridiplantae > Streptophyta > Magnoliopsida > Santalales > Viscaceae > Viscum > Viscum album. The sequence continues at coordinate 1,808,761,264 of OY728129.1, read as the reverse complement.
TAAGATTGTATCATATGAGTATCATTTATTATTAATCATTTAATAAGGACTTTTATTAAATGGTCTCCTACTAAAATTGTGGCCCCTTTAAAAACCATCATATCTATTAGTGGTTTAAGATCTATATTTCACTAAGAAAATGATTCCACTTTATCATTCATCTCACCACTTAATTATTTAGGTAGGGAATCATCCCAATCATATCATATATTATTCTTGGATAGCTAAGTAGATGACCTTTTTTCTAGTTCATCGTATGAATAAACTCAACTTTATTCTTTTGGTATCATAAACTTTAAGACTTCTTAGCTAAGTGTTACCCAAAGAAAACACCAAAAACTATCTAACCAAGAATAATACAAGGGAACCCATATTTGGTATGAAACTTCCCAACAAGACAGTCTAGAGTCACTTATTACTTTCTTTACTTATATAAGATAATTCAGGGTCACTCATATTTGGCATGAAACTACTCGGTTGGATGACTGAGGTTGTGACAAGTGCCACTTTGGAAGGAATCTTACAGTTTTATTTGAAGGAGGTTTTTTAATCTCAATATCTTACCACATGTTACTCCCTTTTATGTATGCATGCTTCTAGTATTTTAGTTTTGAATATTATTCCCTCTACCAAATCAATATGCTCAAACCATATTGATGTGTAACTATTTACACAACCCTCAAGTTTGTGTTATTTACCCAAAAATAGTAGTCAAACTTATTCATACATATCCAGATGCATCATATGAATAAGGTATATGAATAATTCATGTAAAGTCATAGAGTTATCCTCATGAGTGATACCAAAGAAACATATAGCTAACCCCATTCACTATATTAGATAGAGAATAAACCTATAGGTATGTAGGTAATTAAATCTGAAGTCCCTCTACCTAGGTATGATTTACCCAATACATAATCAAATTCATCATAATTTTAAAACCAAAAATGAATAAACTATACTCAATAACTAAATTTAAGATAATAGCTTCGAGTAAAAATAGAGGTCAAGGTAGATGAAAAACTAAATTCATTATGGAGTCAATCCTGACATGTAATGTAAGGATATATCCTAGAAGTAGTTTAACATTTTAAACTAAATCATATACAACCTTCATATTTCTTAAACAATTTACTAAATATGAATAAAATAGGAAATAACCTTTAATGAAATAAATAATTAAAATATTTAAAGACTAGATAAACATTTATGAACAATTCATAAATCAAAGATAATTATAAACCCTTTTATAATTTTTAGCTTTAACATCATGTAAATTCTATAATTTTGAATATAAACATTTTATATCCATTCGAATATAAAATCTTTCATATTTATCAATATATAGAATTTCCAATTTAAATATATGTTATTTTATGTATTATAAACTATTTATAATCTAATTTATATTATGTAAACATTTTACATAATCTAAATATCATATACTTAATTATTATTTAAACCTTGATCATATCAATCATCAAAACACTTTTTATGTGGATTAAATAATATCCAAATAATTCCCCTTTTTATTTTAACAATTCGAAATAATTAATTATTAATAATTCATAATTTAAATATAAAATTTTTATATTTTTTCCTTATTTCATAATTTATAACCCTTTATAAATTATTTCTTATGATTTATAAATAAACACATTTATTTCTAGATCATAGGAATTTCCATATAATTTATTTAAAAGGTATTTAAATATTAATATTTAATTAAATATAATTAATTTATAATTAATTAATTTATAAACCTTTATAAATTAAAATATCCCAAATTACATTTTATAATGATTTATAAACTTTTTATAAACCATTAAAACCATTTTGGAATTATTATTTTTTAATCCTAAATACCCTTATAAAGAATCACTCTTCTAAGTGTAACCTCCTTATACCCTTATGAAGACACTCTACGGAAGGGTAAAATAGTTCTGGGCCCTTATATAAAGGTATACACCCTCTGCCCTTATACAGACACTCTTCATAATGGTAAGACCCTCGCGTAGTTGGATCAAGTAAGGGTATACTCCCTTTACCCTTACGTAGACAATCTACGTAAGGATAGAAAGGCCCTGACCCTCATGCAACTCCAATTTCATAAGGGAAAGGAGAAAACAACCCTTATGAAATTCATTCCATAAGGGTAATAACTTTATTAAATACCCTTCTATAGCACCTCATATAAGGGTAAAATGCTCGATTAACTTTACGCAACACCTTTATGTGTAAGGGTAAGTGGTTGATCACCTTTACATTACCTTAGGAAAAATTTGATTACCCTTATGTACTATCATTTCACATAAGGTTAAACTCAGGTGACCCTCATATAGACCACTCTACATAGGGGTATTTTATTATGACTCTCACGCATACCACTCTGCATAAGGGTAAAGCCTTGGTTACCCTTACACATCTCAGCTACGTTAGGGTAAGAGCTTGGTTACCTTTACGTAGGCCAACTACGTAAGGGTAAACCAATTTTAAAAACTAAAAATCTAGATTATGAAATAGAGCTCTGTTTTTGGATTTCTTCTTCATTTCCATGAATAAATTCATAAATATAAAACATGGTTCCCTTTGACACCACTAAAGGGTTTTGTTAGAGTCTAATAAAATTATCAGAATCAACATAAGTAATTTAAACCCATGTCTAAGGATCTCCATGTAAGATAATATGAAACCAACACATAAAATACTAGAAATGAAGAACATTGTAAAAATTATACCTTTCACCGAAGAAGCCACTACATCATCTTTATCGAAATATTCATTTGATAAATATCAAATAGCATCAAACATAATCATCCCACCCCCATTAGTATCCATAGGATGATCAAAATCTCTTGATGTTCAAGTAGGATTCTATCTTCCTTCATGGTGTGTGATCACCTCACAATGAAAAGGATAAAGAAGAAATATAACTTAGGGTATAATGAGTTTAAACCAAGCTTAAGAATAACCAACCCCCTAACATCATATGGAAGTAGGTTTTATAAAGCCCTTGAGGAAGCTCCTCGATAGTGAATACATTAACTCATGTGTTTAAATACATGAGTTAATGCTTCAACCAATATATGTATCATAAACATAAATGAAGATCCCAAATGTTTCACCTTATGAAATAGTTTATTAAATGAAATCCAATGTGGTAAAAATAAGTGATTATCTTTCAGCAATAAAAAATCACATAAAATAATAAACCCTTATGTAAAAAACATAATTTTCATGCAATATATATATATATATATATGGCTTTAGGGAATATTACCTTTAATCACTCACATGTATACATGAGAGTTCTAGAGAGGAACCTGCTGAGTATATTTATATTCTCACCCATAATTTATATATACTATTTTTATATCTTCAGGATAGTCTTGGTGGTATTTTCAGATGAATTTATCTCTATACAAAAGATATTTGTTAGTAGATGTTTTTTTTTCACTATACCTTGCTAAAGGTATAGAGTAGATTTTGGGATTGAAATTATTTTATCACTTTGTTTTGGATTTTTGTAACATGACATGAATATAATATACATTATCCATGTATTTTTAGTTGGGAATATTTCATGAATATTATTTGTGGTGATGTGCATATTTCATTCAAAATGGGTAATGGCTTCTATATATGTGATAATATACTCGTAGTTCTAGTCATTAACCCATGAAATATTGAAGGTAGGTTTTTAGGGGTTACACTTAATATTATTGACAACTCAAAAGGATTTCTAATGAGGTTGGGTTGTGATTGAATGGTATAAAATAGAATGTTTTAGGATGGATTTTAGAGTAAACACCAGTGATGATTTCATGGTTTGGTAAGACAATATTATTAATTAAACCTAGTATATGTAGTAGACTAGAGAAACCAACTTGAGTTAAAAGGGACCTTGTAATATAATAAAGGACCATGTAACCTATAGATCAATAAAATAATAATTTTATGTTGTTTTAGGGTATCATCATAGGATTTAATTCATGAATCGTGTAGTTTTAGGTTATGATGATTGGGTGTGTAGTGTTAAGGGTTATGGTTCATATGGGGGTGAATGACCTGATAATATTAATAGGAATTAATCACACATATTTCTGGGTTTAAATTGGATAATATTTTTATAATTATGTCTATTTGTGATGCTATTATGAGGCTCAACATAAGAAGTAGAAATAATCACTTGAGCCTATGCATCAGAGGATAGACCAATAAGAAATCCAGGCTTGGATGACAACATTGAGTGAGTATCAGAAGTAGAAGTTACCAAAGTATGAGATATCTATCTTTAATCATGAGACTGTACATTGGTTGAAATAGGTTGATATTTAATTTTATTTAATCTAGATATTAGTTGAGAAACACGTTTCTTTAATGGTGAGTTTTTTTCGAAGTTCAACATGTTAGTGTCGGACACCATGCTTGGGTGATCGTTATGATCCTATAATTAGATGAATTCATTTTTTAGATTTGTTCTTGAAAATGTTTGTATTCGAGACTCTTATATTTTAGTGATAAACGTATTATTTTTGTTATACAGAAAGGTAGTTATTATATTTGGGAGTTTTGTGTGAATTCTATGGAGCTATTATGTAATTATCATGAATTTATAACTGAAGAGAAGATGAGATCTCTTTATTTTTAGAGAGATATAAGATTATAGATCCAAAAGTAGTTTGAGATCTTTTATTTGAGTTCTTTAATAGTGATATTAGAGATGATTAATATGATATTTAATTTGTTAACCAGTATAGGATATTTCTTGGAGATTGCTTAGCATGGAAATTCTTAGAGTGGGATTAGACGTGCCAGTTCTCAATTTTCAAGGTAGTCAAAGTTTATGTGTGGTTTTCTGACTGGGTTTTGGATGAGTTTTCCTCACTCACTGATTTGTATTCACATGGTTAGGGGTTTAAAAACCCCCCAAATACCTCCTTTGTGGAGGTTTTATCCCTCATGAGTGATGGATGCCCACTTTTGGTAGGGGAAAAATATTTCCTGTGTGAGTTCATGAGTATACAAATTATACAGGTAGATAGTCATGGTGTACAATTATATAGAAGAAAGAGAGATGAGGCTTGGATCCCTCTTAGGGAATTTTTGGCCTCAAATAAAAGATGAATTTTTAGAGTTTTATTAACCTATACATTTTCCTAGTGGAAACCGATGTGGGATGGGTGTTTTATGGTGTTAACATCAGCAAATAGGTGTTAGAAATGGTTATGAAATATGACAGGGTTTGATTGGGGCATGATTATGGTAGTTGTGGAGCATGACTGGGCCTTATAAATATATATATATATATATATATATATGATATATATTATATAAATAAAACAATTTCCATGACTATTATTAAAATAAATATTATGAATGGTCATGGGAGTTGGATGCTAGCATGATATCATCTCTCTAGTGTGGGAGGTATGAAAACATTTTGTGGGGAAAATCATTAAATGTTTCTCTAGTGGATCTATGGGAAATCACTAGTTTGAAATTCCCTTCTTTTAAAAATGTCCAGATGATGAGTAAGCAAAGTATAACTATTGATGGTCCACCTTGTCAGTTACATTGGACATCTCAGTTTTAGTTTCCATAGAAATAATTGGATAGATGAGTATTGGTACAACCAGAATAGGGTGATAATGAGAGTGAGAACATCATAGAGGAGCTCAACATTCTTGGGGATATAGAGATAAATAGAGAAGAAGTAGAGGTTGAAGGTACCAGGGTGAATATTAGAAACAGATGCGTTGGAGATTTAAATTTTTTTACTAGCGATCGACTTTACTACACCGTCACCGGTGAAGCACAACCTGGTACATCCACTGAGGATCCCTCATGACATTTTTTAAGTGAAAAATCAAATCTAATAAATACCTAAGCCAATATGAATCCACACTCGACATCCGTTTGTTTCTAGTGACCATTTATCAAAGGAAATGAAGTTTGATCCCTTTAGATCATCCACACATGATTTGAAATTCTGTGGGAGCATCCATCATTGAATCCTGGGTGCTAGCATGATGATTCAATGATGTTTTTAACATTCTAAAGATCACCACTACATCGATCTATGAAGTGAAATTTTATCTAATGCTTAGATCAAGAGATTATCTTTCTAGGAAGTTGGAAATGAGATAGAGGCTCTCATAAACTTGTAGTGAATGGTAATCACCATGAGAGCCTCCACCTCCTTTTATAGTGAGTTTCAAAATACTTAGAAATTTCTCCTGACCCCTAGATATTTATTACCCATTATAAATGACATCTTATGACTACTTTAATAATTCATAAATATCATTTATATTTTTATCACTTTCTTGTAATATAATAAATATATTATGTGATAAAATAAAGTCATTAACACAATTCGATATTCCCAAAAATACTAAATGAACCTTGAATTTAAAATAATATTCATTCATATAATATTTTCCATGTATTTACTTTAATACTTGAAAATACATTTAATAAATAAATTCAATAAAAATTATTCAAAACTCAAATAATAGGAATTTATTTATTACTGAGTGATCTAATATTCTTGAACATATCCCATACCCCGTGATGGGTCCCACCATGTCCTATACTTATTTTTATCAGTATATGCATACTTTTGAATATTCTAAGTGTGAAAACCTCTAGGAATTTATCTTGATATCAGTGAATACTATTCACAGACCAAGAGCATAGTCTAACTACCCATCAAGGCCCCTAAATAGATAAGGAAAAGTCATAGCAATGAAAACCTTTCCTACAAACACATTTCATGTAATATAATATCTTTTTCTCATGATATCTCATAAATTAGGACACACACTTTATGTCATCATCTTTTCTTTCTTTATTATTCATCGACTTAACCGGATAGAATTACCTTATTAAACCATGGACATGGATTTAGTGAAGCTAATACCATCCTGATCAACCTGGCCTGAGATATCACTTCCTTTTAGAAGTGAAAAAAATCTACCTTGATTATTAAATCAATGCCACACCACCAATGATACACTCAATGCAATATACCTCATTATGACTTCAATTCTATAGTTTTCATCTTGCATCAAAGTATACAATAAAATGGTACACGTAAATAATAATCTCAAGTCAGGAGACCATTACATTTGGTCTCAGATAAGAACTACCAATGACACCTAAAACATGTGGTGTTCCTATTGGTGGGTCATTCATCTGGATCTCATCTACTCAAGATCACCAAGTGAGAACTTCATGATAAGAATTCATAGTGCTTATGAGCTCCCAGAACCTAATAGTCACACATAATCTGTGTCCAGTCAGTATAATGTATCTAGAACAAAGGACATATATTTAAGATTAATGTCATAGTATCTCAAGGTTCTCATTATAGTTTGGGAATTATTATAACATTTTGATATGAAAAATAATTATGGACATTACCATGTAAATAGTGGATAAAGAAATATCAACACTATTTTGGTAAGTGTACATCATGCATAACTATCTTTATATATGATATTTTAAACAAAGAGTACCATTCAAGTTGGGTCTAGGGAACCCACTATTACAATACTCTCACTTGCACTAGAGAAAACTTTCTAATTAAGCTTTTCAACACTCACATGATAAGATCATGCTTCTAGAGAGTTATAGATTTAATCATTAGGCATGGAACAACTCTATTTCATGGCTATTATTCCGTTTGAGACCTCACCTATTTGAGTAAGAATCGTCAAAAGATGATATCCCTAAGTATATCCCCTTTTTCCACTGTAAACACTTGAAATCTTGTCTAGAACTAGTAGAAGTATTATCATAATTTATATCATGATAAAACTTTACTTGCTAAGTGTGATTCCAAGAATTGGAACAAATAAGTGTGTATTATCCACTGATTATTTAGTTTCATTAGAAGTTGAAACACACTCATTATTTTTATATATGGATAAAATTAGATTGAATAAAATTATCTTTCTCACTACCATATCTTGATTGCGATATTAGATTATATTGATCCAAAGGAAGACCAGTTTGTGTCCACTTATAACTAGTATCCCTTACTCTCCACATACTAGGTATATATATTTTTTACTTTCTCTAGTACAATTGGATATTCTTGATTGCTTCCCATGTATTTACCTTAGATATAAATGATATTTTACTACCATTAGGTATATGTTGTAAATATCATATATAGTACATAACTTTTCATATGTGAGAGATCCACTTTTTGAACTTATGGAATTATACTCACCTCTTTAATATCCTCCCATTCCCCATACATGTACTATTAGTGATATTTATTCCATGCGACACTAGTAAAAACTCTCTCTTGAATTTTTCCAACTTATATTTTTTAATAAATTTTCAGTATATGTACTTTTGACTTAGTCTATAAAAATGTTAGATCTACCTATGTAGATATTGTTCCCTAGAACATAGGTTTATACTTTAATTCAATATCAAAATATTTACTTTCATTCTAGTCTTAACTAACTATAAAAATAATAGTTATTTTATATATGTTATCAAATATATTTTCCTTGGAAAACAATGGTTCTCCCACTAATCTCTTGTAGACACATGAAAAAAATTCATTCGAAATGAATATTCTATATTCTCATTGCTTACTTCAATCCAAAACTGGATTTCAATAAATTTCACCCTTATTGGAATTCTATAGTTTCACCAACACTTTTTGGTTGTGTCATATAAATACCCTCTAATATTAGTCATCTTAAAATCCAATGCATGATTTAACGATCATAGAAAGTAGATATAACCAGTAAAAATCTAATGGATTTAGGCATAAAGTATTCATATTACCAATCTATCCTTATTAGTACCATGCTTGTACCACCCATATATAGTCTCACTTGAATACCCACTATAGTATTCAAAATTATAATCCCTTTTACTTTGCTACATGGAATCCATTATTTAATTTTAATTGAACTTTTTGATCTTAGATTTTTTCTATTTATTGCTTAATAGGATTTATTATTCTTAATGAATAATTTATCACCATATGTGGTGAATATAAAACCATTACCATGGTTTTATCCTTTTTACGCAGTATGCATCTCTGGAACATTCCTTTTCCACAAGCTCTTGTGGAAATTGTTCCTATGCCAACTATTTATGCATCTGTAACATGAATAGATCCAAGTCAACTTCCCCCACCATCTCAAATATAGATGCACACCCTTTTATATAAATATAGTCAATTTATTGAATATAACTTTTCTATATCATGGTTTTCTGTAATATCTTTAGAAAACTTTAGGATATTTACTTTAAATGAAATAGTGTTTTTCTTGATGCAAGTTTATTTATCACCTAACAAACTCTTAGCATATAAACACATGTTATTATGCCACGATGGATTTACATCATACTATAGATCATATGATATCCATTTTTAATTTTAGTTAGCTTGTTGTTATGGGATAACATCTCTATTTTCTAAGCATGTCTTGAAAAATAGCAGAAGATTTTTTCAATGCATATTTGTCTCAACATTGATGATCCTTTTACTAATATCATAAATATGATGTGTATAAGAAAATGTTTATTTAGGAATTAATCCACACTACATTTTAATAATCAATGTTTTCATGAAAAACTCATCATTGATCATCCTTTTACTAACATCATAAATTTGATTTGTATAAGAAAATTTGAGTTTAGGAATAAATCCACTCTACATTTCATGGTTGATGAATGTCTAGTCAAGATATTCTTCGTAACATAGGCTGGAAGCTAGTTATATATTTTTACAATTCATATTTCATACTTAAATTTTACATTCCTTAAACAACTATTAAAGGAATCTTATAAAGTATATTTACCACTAGTTTAGCCATAGAATATTTCACCCTCTCTAGTTGAACTAATTCTGAAATATTTATGGTATACCATTATTTCTAAAGGTTTCTTTGTCCAAAAATAAATAAGTAAATGTGTTGATAATATCTAAGGTCTATAACTCTGAATAATCTAAAAGAATATTGGGTAAATCCTTGACAATAACTTAGTTTTGTTTGATAAATAATTATCTTTCCATAACTAGGTATAACTAAGTCTTACATTTTATATTTATTAATTATCGCTAATGAATCAAGAATTAATAAACCTTTATTTGAGTATAAAATACTATAAAAAACATTCATTCCAAAATGGGAATAATGTCTACTTATGTTCAATGGACATGTGAGATAAATTATTTGGTAACACTTAGAAAAAGTTCAAGTGAAACCATTAAATCTAAAATTAGAAGTTGTGTACTTCTTACAACCGACTTAGGAATCACCATTTCTCACTCACTTGGAGAATTCACCTAAATCCTTGTAATGTTTCTTTTCTAACTTGGTTCCTATTTTTAAATACACATATTTAATAGTAATATTCTATTTAATACCCAAGTATTATAACAGAAACACCACATATAATGATGAGTATACCTATAGAATAAGTTACTAATTGCTTCTGTAATTTAGTTCATTTCACTTTATCTTCTATACACTTATCTCATGACATGTAATGAAAATAACCTCCTGTATATTTCTAAAACTATTTTCTTTAAGAGACATTATAAAGTTTCCTTTGGTGTCACACTTTCCATTGGATTTTTCACCTTGTCTTTCAACTTATTCACCATAATAACTAACAATTAAACTTTATTTAAGTTCTTATTTTCTTATAGAACCTTACCCAAAAGGTAATGGAGCATTTTCCCCATACTATTTTTTCTAGGATATTAAATGAAAATGGATAAAGTTGGTGATAAAGATATAATAATGGGATATATTTAAAGAAAGTGATACATCTTTCTATTTACACAAATTTAGTGTAATCATCACTTTATCCATATCTTTCTTCACTATCTCCTCACATACTTCTCAGAGATGAGACAACATGTGGTACCATAAATGTCTTAACGATGTATAAAATCATTGGATATTGACGATGGAATTATGATGTAAACATCAAATGTGTTAGACATAATTCTATTGTAATAATCTTTCACACCCTCGCTTCCTAAGGCAGCTCAATAGGTATTAAGGACTCCAATACCTTGAATTTCCCATATCGCAATACTTTTCACAAGCACCTGTACTATTCTTTGGAAACTCATGTCTGATAGGACATGTTCTTTGTATAATAATAATTGAAGTGTATATGTGGTATCACTTTCCATCATTCTAAAAAATAAATACTATAAGATTAATAATTTTTATCTTGATTACTGATTAGACATTACTGATTAAATAAAGTTTTAAATGTCTCCCACTATTTTATTAAACCCTAGAAACCATCACTACTAGATTTAGAATACCTAGTTTTTTTATTATTCTAGGGGAAATGACCCCTAAAATGTATCCTCATAGTCCAATCTATTTCTAGGACATTTCTCAGAGAGTTTCAAGTTAAGCATTTGACTAGCCACCACATTAATTTGCGGCTCCTTGATCTGTTGAGTGAAGTCCCAACTTATAAAAATAATAAAATTGATTTACTCAATTACTTTCCTCTAAATATGAAATAAGATAGATATGGACACTTATTTTCTTATATATTTAGTTAAGTCAGCCCATTTGTTTCATTAGAACTCCCCAGTAGTAGGAGGCACCCACAACTAGGGATGATGAGTACCCCTTACTATCAGTTTTGTTCAAATTCAAATGAAGGAAGGAGTTTGAATTAATATTACTTTGAGGGTTTCTATTATTATTTCTTGGTGAATGAAATCATTTTATATATGATATACATGTACTATGCGATCACACTCACAAATGAACTATGTAGTAAATAGGAAAAAAAATCATCTCGACTTAATTCATTTTAATCTATGCATTTTAGTTTATTATTTTATGTGATCATGATAAATTAAAATTTTAAAAAATAATAATAAACAATATATAAATTAAAAAAAAACATGTTTGAACTTGAGAATTTGATATTGGTTGATATATTTACACTCAATGGATCCATCGTGACCTTAGGGGTAAAATACCCAAGTCATCTCTGACTCATATCACAACATGTACGCCGGTCTAATGTATCTCCATTTTGAAGATACCAAGCATGCAGAGGAAGACCCCAAAATGGTATTTTTTAATTTTTTTTCATAAAAAAATGACATGAACTTGTCAACATTGACGAATCCCTACCCGATTACTTCATCTGGATCATGCATGAAATATATTAAGCACAATATTAAAACTGTAAAATATTTGGTTTAGATCTGAAGTCGCACATGACATCTTCTCATCATTGGCGATTGTTGCTTGAATAATCTAAAGCCACATTCCTCTAGATCATCCACACATGCTTCAAGAAACTGTGTGAGATTCGATCATCGAATTTTGGGTGCTAGTGCAGAGATCCAATGATGACTTCGACGCTCTGACGATCACCGCATCACCTAGCTTGTGATGCCTGAGAGAGAGCTCGATCCGAGCTCCTGGATTCAGAGATTTTCTCTCTAGATCATGGGAGAGAGAGAAGAAAATAGAGAAATCCATGAATAGTACCTGTTAGGAGGCTCTCTTCTTCTATATATAGTGTGTTTATGAATTACCCAGTATTGCCTCCCCAAACCCCGAATAATTAATACGTTATACAAATGATATTATGACCACTATACTAATCCATAAATATCATTTATTATTATTATCAATTTTATTGTAATATTTTTAATATATTATGTGACAATACCTAAACCATTAACTCAGCTCATACTCTCACAAATATTAATTAAACCTTGAATATTTTAATATTCTTTCAAATAATATTTTTCATGTATTTACTTAAAATACATAAATACAATTAATAAATAAATTCAAAACTCATTATTCATAACTTGAATAATATGAATTTATTTATTTCATTGGTGATCATATCTCCTTTGAAAAAACCCGGACCCTAGTGATGGGACCCACCACGTTCAATATACATATTCAACTAAATAGGGTAGATTCTTGAATACGCTATTGTGTGTGAGCCTTTAAGGCCATACCTCAATAGTAGTGAATACTATTAACTAACCAAGATTGGGATCTAGAAACCCATCATGGCCCCTAAAGAGATAAGTATTTTCAATGTAACACCCCAAGATTTCACAGTACGTTATCTCTTCAAAGTAATACAATAACTCGCGCTACACGCAACACCGAGTTTGAGCGCACCATGACTTAACAAACTAGCCGTTCAAAAAGAGATTATGAATATTATTAACTGGATTTTGAATTTTATATACTCCATATAATTTTAGAATCCATATTATGTGTTTATTAGACATAATATAATAACTAATTCATTTTTTCAGATAAAAGAAGTATTTTTCAAAAAATGCAATTTTATCGCCTTTTAATAGAGAAACCTTTTTTAAAACCAATATTTGACACTTTTATATATTAAATTTTAATGAAATTAAATTCTTCTTTAGAAGTGGGGCATAAAAAATTAGTTTGGATAAATTTTTGGTACTTTTCTAAAAACTTTCATATTTTGATGAATAGTGAAAAATACTAAATTTTATTTGAAAACAACTTTTTTAATCAAAATAATTTATATTGTTAAATTATGAATTTGAATGGTTTGAAAGTATAATTAGATTATATTTTTATCATTTAATACAATGTAGGTCATTATAAGTAATTTCACTTTTAAATTTGACATAAAAACATGTCAATCTTTTGATAGTTTTTACTTTTAAAACCCCCACTTTTTGGTTTTAACAACAGAAATTAATTTTAAATTAATTAATGAAACTTCTATGTTTTGAATTTGGTAAAATAGAATTCATTTTTGAATTCGGAATATCAAAATTATCTTAGAGTTAATTTTTTGTATTTTTTTAAAACGTTCAATTTTTTATGAATAGTGAAAAACACTACGTTATTGTTTAAAACTGAATTTTTATTTAAATAATTATTTATTTTATTTAAATTTATTTTAAGTCAAAATAGCTATATAATACCTATATAAGTTCAATGTAATTCATTGGAGTCATTTTATAATAAAATTAGATGTATAAAATTTTATTGAACTTCTTAACGTCTTTTACACACCTTCTAAGCACATTTGCGCACATGATCTTCAGCCCAGTTGGTGAGGACTCCTTAAGTGTATCCAAAAGACCCAGGATCAAATCCAGGTGGAGGCTAATTTCTGGGGGGCTGTAGCAGGGGCTGTAGTAGGGACTGTAGCAGGAACTATGCAGCACTGTAGAAGGTACTGTAGCGAGAACTGTAGCAGGCACTATTTGGCACTGTAGCAGCTGGGAATATTCCCCCGTTTGGGCCTTCGGGCCACCAATTTGGTCCCCGAGTCCTTTAAGGCCTTCGAGCCACCCAGGTCTTTGGTTCATTAAGGCCTTCGGGCCACCTCAAGGCCTTCGGGCCACCTTAAGTGCATATGAAAGCCAGACAACCTACAAGGAAAAAACTTTAGAATGAGGAGGAGCAAGGAGCTTTCACCATAGAAGAAGCTAAACGGATTGAAATAATGAGAGGTCATGGAACCTGCCATCGGGACAAGCCTATGCATGCATGGGAAAGCCTAGCCGAATAGCCATGCGAAGGTGGAGAGCTGATTTCATGATGAAGATGATCGGGAGGAGTAGTTCCAAGTAGTTAATCTGGGATGTATGAAATGTTTGAAGCCTATGAAAAATGAATTCCTCTAAGTTATATGTGCCATGTAATACTTACACCTACAGGCCTTGTAAGGGTTCCACCTCACCCCTTGAAAGGTGGATTATCAAAATCAATAAAAAATGAAGGCCTTCGGGCCATTGGAGGTTCTAAGCACATTTGCAAATTTGCATAAAACGTAATTTTATCGCTTCTGTCAATTGAATTTCAAAAATCTGAGAGACATGGTTGATATCATTAAATAAAATGTGGTTCAATAAGATGAAATTATTTTTTGATGAATAGTAACTTTTGACTTTTATTTACCACGGTTAAAAGTAAATAGGGTAATTAAAGGTAAAAATGATATTATAATTACCCTAACACATGTCCTAATTTGATAGGATAAGTGTATTTCGACCAAAAACAACCTTAGGAATAAAATATGATCATTTTGGTCCACTTGTATTAGATTATGACATTTATTATTATTTTATTTAAAGAAGAGTTAAAAGTGTTAAATTTAAATTTTCATAACTAAAACATTTTTAATATAGGGTTATACATAAGATAAATTCGACTATAAATATTAATTAGAAATATAAAAATATTTCATACATAATGGTATTTTATTTATAATTTTTAGAAATTAAATAATTAAATTTATTTATGACACAATGATGATGCAGTAATTACCAATTTAATGAATGGTTAAAATAATTGATGTTATAAATATCCAAATAAATTTAAATTGAGACTTTTCATGCATTAAACTAATTTTATAGATTAATATGACATGTTAGGGTTGATTCAATGATTTTTTTTCGAATTAATCATGCTGTTATGACTTCCAAAAAATCAATTACTAAATCGTGTCAAAATTGACATAAATGAGTTTTTAAAAAAAATGATATATTATTAAATGATATAATAGTCCTAAAAATATAAGTTTCGGCCAAAGGACTTATATAATAATAGATAGATATATCATTAATTAACCACTTGGGGTTCTATTTTCATTTTATAGTAATATTCTTAACCATATAATATAATAATACAAGAATACATGGTAAAAGTTAAACTATTTAACTAAGAGTTAAATCTAAAAGATAAGGTTAATATGGTGACCTAAACCTGTATAAAACCTATTGGTTGAGAGGTTTTCGATCCATCCCCACCATAGCCTCGAAATAAATCATTTTGGAGCCATTATAAACCGAATATTATTGTATAACAAAATAATATTTCAAGCTTTTCCTAAATTGACCCTCACCTCTCTTATAAAAGGGTACTTCCCATTCTCTCAAAATAACACCTCCAAATCCATTTGGATCAGCCAAACCCTGCCCATATATCCTCCAAACTACCATCACTTCTACCTAGATTCCTTACTTTGATCATAAATTCAACCTATGGATCCCTTTTGATCAACTCAAAAGGAAACAACCGAAGAAGAGGTAATAATTTCACCACCTCTTTCAAAGTTCTTTTCTTCTTACACTTCCTCTTTATTTATTGTTTCCATAACAAAATAATAACTCCAGTACCTTATACATACTATGATGTTATTATAAATATGGTACAATCATATTCATTATTCTTTCCATCCTATGAATGACAAGTCACCATACGTGCGTACGTACGGCTTACCGTCTCCACGTCGTGGTGTAGTTTATTATTCAAACACTTCATTATTTGGATGGGTATAATAATGAGTATAAATGATGTAAATAATAAATATAAAATATTATGTATTATTTATATATGATATACCATCCAATTACATATGATTTCACCTTCAATTGAATGATATTATCACTCGTGCGTACGTACGGATTACCGTCTCCACGAACGCGATGAAATTCATTCCCCATCGTAACCATTAAAGAATAATTTTCAATTTATGGTTAAAAATAATGTTTAAGAACAAAATATCATTCTGTATATGAATAAAATACATCCTATCCATATCAAACATTACTTACGTAACAAAACATATAAAGGAAAATGAATCAGTTAACATCCAAAACAATGATACTGCTGAAATATTATTAACAAAGCAGTATTAGAAGATCATATATGATATCGTATTTATGTATTTGGTTATTTTATAATTTAATAAAAATTATTTAACTATTATACAGGAGGTTAACATACCCTCGATCAAGTAAAAGTACAAGGTAAGGGTTAATTCCTCAATCTCATTATTATCTGAGATTATTTATGTGTACGTATTTACTAGGACAGTTTTATCATCCATGTTCATGTTTCATAAAAATGTTTTAAAATTGAATATTTTAATGTTTTGTGGAAGGGACTCTTTATCAAGATCATAATTTTAAATGTTTTGATGATTTATTTTTCTAAATCTTTTTAATTAATGTCCATGTTTTAAAAATTATTTTATGGATTTATTTATATGGACATGATTGTTTTAAAATGTTAATTCCTTTCAAAAGTTTCAAAGTGGTATGAGACACTTTGATTAAAAAAATATTTTAAATGTATTCCTTTCTAAATTTCATGACTTTTAAATGATTTCATGAAAAAGAGATATTTCTCTCAAAGATTTTTACTGATCATTTTCAACTATGTCAACATCCTTTACTAGATATTATTCTTGATAGAGGTTGATTTATTATAATACAATCTTCCATATTATATTGAAGGTTTTTTTTGATATGTTTGACTGTGTATGTGTTATTTTTATACCATTCATGGTTTATGGTTCAAGTATTAACATTTTGTATGCTAGTTTTAATACGAATGTTTATTTTATGTTTCAACATTTTCATATGAGGAATGCAGTGGAATTAGTAAGTGATAGGTGGAGCCCGCTATAGCTCCTCAATGTATCGGTAGATCTCATGAGACAAATTAGTGTCTTGGAATAAGGCCTTGAAAAAAAAATTATTTGTAGTCTTGGAATGAGACCTTGACTATGTGGTAATGATGTCTGGCGTTAGACATTCCCTCATTATGAAATTAATTATTACATGTGATTATTCTACTAGTAGAATATCCATGTGCATGTTTATATGGTAATGTTTGATTTATTTTCTCCATATTATGTTCAAGTTTATGTTTAAAAGGTTGTTGTTTTTATTACATATCTTTCCTTAAAAGTTTATAGCTTCCGTTAAATTATTTACCCTTACTGAGCATCTGAGCTCACCCCTTTCTTATGTTTTATTTTCCCAGGATTCCAATAAGAGTATTATGATAGATATGAAGGATTAAGATAAGGGAATAATGGAGTTATAAAATGATTGTTTATGCTGTGTTTTATGTTATAAAGTGTAATGTGACATTCATGTATGTAATCTATTTTCGAAGACTGCTAAACTGATCAGTCCTTTGAGACTTGATTCCTTATAATCATGCCAATGTATTAAAATAATGCATTGACTCCGAGATTCTGGGGTCGGGGCGTTACAATTGGTATCAAAGGAAGTTTAGAAATAACCTTGGAAACTAGATTTATAAAAACTCTTATTAGAGAACATTAGCCTAAGATAAAATTTTAGGATTAGTATAGAAGAACTTCCTAGAATTTTGGTAATGTAGAGATTTTGTGAATTTTCCAAGCAATACATCCCTGTCTGGATACGAGAAGGTAGAGGCGGATCTGGCACAAATGTACCTAGGTGTGAAAACTCTGACAAGGAGTTTCAGGCTTGACCCGGAGTATCTTGGTACATGACAATGGGCCTTGCTGCACTCTTGGTTACGACACTCTCGGGGGATATGTTTAGGATAATTCACATTTTCTTTACAAACCATTATGAATGATTTAAGAGTAAATACTTCCTTAATAAAAACATTTTTATGATTATGGATTATATGCATAAACTTTTCAATTTACATTAGGTATTTTACAAGTTTTTAATTATTCATTGTGATTCATAAACTAACCTAGTGTATACCATTGTTTAGAAATGGTGCCGAGTAGAAGGAATGAGAACTCTAGTAATATGCATGATCCAAAGAGTAAGAAGGATCGTATATTTCATGGTCTTAAGCCAACATTTAAAAGGGAAATATTCTCCCATGTATTCTCATCATATGAGTAAATAATATCATGTGTTAATAAGATAAGTAATGAATTCTCTGAGTCCTATGGATTTGAAGGGAAGCCAGAGAATAAAAGGATGGTAGAGAGAAAGATAGATAAAGGGAAGAAGGGAAGAAGGATTTTCCCACATGTGATAACTGTGGAAAGAATAACCTTGGTAAAAGCTTGAAGGGAATGGGAGTTTGTTATAAATTTGGATAGAAAGGAAACCAAGTACATGATTGTAAGGGTAAGAAAAAGGTTTCAAATGTACAATGCTTCATCTACAAGGATTTGGGACACTACATGAATCAACATCCCAATCATCAGAATATACCCCGAATGATGCTATTAGATAACAATCAAGTTATGATACTAAAACAAATGAAGAGGAATGACTAGTGTTCTTATGTTTTTATTAAAGAATTATTTCATTTGAGTGTTGTATCAACGATGTACTAGTTATATGAATTATGGAAATAAATAAGGATTATACTGCAGTACTATTTCATTGAGGATTTGAGATTATATAGTTCTAATAAAAGTGACTCAATATCAAGTTAAACTTTTTTGAAAATAAATGGTTGAAGGAAATATAAACCTTAATATGGTTCTGATACTGATGTAGTGATTTTAGAATAAGATATGATTGATTTGGATAAATTATATTCGATATTCTTGACTAATTTGAAACTAATTAATTGTTTGTTTATCCCATTATTGTTGGAGTTTACAATATTTTTGGATATAAGGAGTATATCTAGTATTCTATAAGGAATAAGGGAGAATTAATGTAATCAATAAAGTTTTATGATAATTCAGGGTGTTACTGTGTTTTAAAATAATACATGATGAAGGTAGTCACATGTTATTATGTGGAAAAAAAGATCTTCTTTGTGTTTACCTTCCTTATAAATTTTGGACTGTGAGTTTGGATAGAAGTATTTTGGATAAGTCTAAAGGTTGGAATGGATTAAGTTTGACATCAGATACTATTGTTAAGGTTAAATCATTTCTTAATATTATTTTTGGATTGTTATAAAAAGGACAACCCGGAGGTCGGGAGACAACCCGTCGTGTCCAGCAAGGGTGCGAGACTTGAACACGTAACCGAAGGGTGACAAGGGTGCATCACCTACCACTAGACTACGTGATGTCCTGGTTTGTATAATATAGTTTTTTGTTAAATAGTTTGACAAATGAATTATAAATTCATTATTTTTGTAACCCTATATGATTAGGATAAATAGAATATTTTTGAATTCTATCATCTTTTGGAGTGAAATATGAGTTTGTGGTAGGAATTAGTTGAAGGATGAAACTCTACTTGTCAAGTATATTTTTTCCTCTTATTCTATGAATAAATTAATTCTTAAACTTTAGGGAATGGGTCTTAAAACCAAAAATGTGTTATCCTAAGACCTTATGTTTTGTTGAACTGATAATATTTTAAATCATCATAGATTGATGTCTTTGAGGCCCTCAATTTTACACTTGTTTGTGATTGATGACCTCAATCACTCCCTATAAATATTTATGTTTTTTCCTCCAATTATATGTCTCTAATTTTCACAAAT
This sequence comes from Viscum album, assembly GCA_963277665.1. Lineage (NCBI taxonomy): Eukaryota > Viridiplantae > Streptophyta > Magnoliopsida > Santalales > Viscaceae > Viscum > Viscum album. The sequence continues at coordinate 1,808,741,006 of OY728129.1, read as the reverse complement.
GTTCTCCTAATCGAGATCATAATTTGGTGGTGACTTTTTCATTTCTCTTTCCCTCTTATTAAGACTAAATTTTATTAACCCAATTTCCAATGTGGGTTTTCCACAAAGGTATTTTTCTATTTTTAACTTTTTATTTCGAAGAAAATTTTCAAATTGCGAGGACGCAATTTATTGAAATATGTGAGAATGTAACACCCCAAGATTTAATAGTAAGCTATATCTTCAAAGTAATTCAATAACTTGCACTATACACAACACCGAGTTCAAGCACACCACGACTTACCAAACTAGTCGTTCAAAAAGCGGTTATGAATATTTTTAACTGAATTTTGAATTTTATATACTCCATATAATTTTAGAATCCAAAATATGTGTATTATACATAATATAATAACTAATCCATTTTTTCAGATAAAAGAAATATTTTTTTAAAAATGCAATTTTACCGCCTTTTAATGGCGAACCCTTTTTTAAAACCAATATTTGAAACTTTTATATATTCAATTTAATGAAATTAAATTCTTCTTTAGAAGAAGGACATAAAAATTTAGTTTGGATAAATTTTTGGTACTTTTCTGATAACTTTCATATTTTGATGAATGGTGAAAATACTATATTTTAATTGAAAATAACTTTTTTAATCGAAATAATTTATATTGTTAAATTGTGAATTTTAATGGTTTGGAATTATAATTAGATTATATTTTTATCTTTTAATACAATTTAGGTCATTATAAGTAATTTCACTTTTAAATTTGACATAAACACATGTCAATCTTTTGATAGTTTTTACTTTTTAAAACCCACTTTTTGGTTTTGACAACGAGAATTTATTTTAAATTAACTAATGAAACTTCTATGTTTTGAATTTGGTAAAATAGAATTAATTTTTGAATTTATAATATCAAAATTATCCTAGGGTGAATTTTTGGTATTTTTCTGAAAACGTTCAATTTTTGATAAATAGTGAAAAATATTGTGTTACTGTTTAAAACCGAATTTTTTTTTAAATAATTATTTATTTTATTTAAATTTATTTTAATTAAAAATAGATATATAATACCTATAAATTTAAATTTAATTAATTGGATTCATTTTATAATAAAATTTGATGTATAAATTTTTTTTGAATTTTTTAACGTCTTTTACACACCTTCTCGGCACATTTGAAAATTTGTATAAAACGTAATTTTACCGCTTCTGTGAATTAAATTTAAAAAATCTAAGAGCCACGGTTGACATCAGTAAGTAAAATGTGGTTCAATGAGATGAAAATAATTTTTGGTGAATAGTAACTTTTGACTTTTATTTACCACGGTTAAAAGTAAATAGGGTAATTAAAGGTAAAAATTATATTATAATTACCATAAAACTTTTCTTAATTCTATTGGATAAGTTTATTTAGACCAAAAAAAATATTAGGAATAAAATATGATCGTTTTGGTCCACTTGGATTAGATTAGGACATTTCTTATTATTTTATTTAAAGAAGAGTTTAAAGTGTTAAATTCAAATTTTCATAACTAAAACATTTTTAATATAGGTTTATACATAAGATAAATTTGACTATAAAAATAATTAGAAATATAAAAATATTTCCTACATAATTATATTTTATTTATAATTTTTTAGACATTAAATAATTAAATTTATTTATGACACAATGATGATGTAGTAATTACCTATTTAATGAAAGGCTAAAATAATTGATGTTATAAATATCCAAATAATTGTAAATTGAGACTTTTGATGCATTAAACTAATTTTATAGATTAATATTACATGTTAGGGTTGATTCAATGATTTTTTTTGAAGTAATCATGCTGTTATGACTTCCACAAAAATCAATTACTAAATAGTGTCAAAATTGACATAAATGAGTTTTCAAAACAAATATTATACTATTAAATGATATAATAGTCCTAAAAATATAAGGTTCAGAAAAAGGACTTATATAATAATATATATATCATTAATTAACCACTTGTGGTTCTCTTGGCATTTTATAGTAAGATTATTAACCATATAATATAATAATACAAGAATACATGGTAAAAGTTAAACTATTTAACTAAGAGTTAAATATAAAAGATAAGGTTAATGTGGTGACCTAAACCTGTTTAAAACCTATTGGTTGAGATTTTTTCGACCCATCCCCACCTTAGACTCTAAATAAATCATTTTGTATCCATTATAAACCAAATATGATTGTATAATAAAATAATATTTCAAGCTTTTCCTAAAGTGACCCTCACCTCTCTTATAAAAGAGTACTTTCCCTTCCCAAAAAATCACACCTCCAAATCCATTTGGCTCGGAAAACCCCTTCCCAAATATCCTCCCAACTACTCTCCCCTCGACCTAGAGGCTTTACTTTGATCAGAAAGCAAACCTAAGGAGCTCTTTTGATCAACTCAAAAGGAAACACCCAAAGAAGAGGTAATAATTTCACCACCTCTTTCAAAGTTCTTTTCTTCTTCCACTTCTTCTTTCTTTGTTGTTTACATAACAAAATAATAACTATAGTACCTTATACATACTGTGATGTTATTATAAATATGGTACAACCATATTCATTATTCTATCAATCCTATGAATGACAAGTCACCATATGTGCGTACGTACGGCTTACTGTCTCTACGTCGTGGTGTAGTTTATTATTCAAACACTTCATTATTTGGATGGGTAAAATAATGAGTATAACTGATGTAAATAATAAATATAACGTTTTAAGGATTATTTATATATGATATACCATCCAATTACATACAATTTCACCTTCAATTGAATGATATTGTCGCTCGTGCGTACGTACGAATTACCGTCTCCATGAACGCAATGAAATTCATTCCCCATCATAACCATTCAAGAATAATTTTCATTTGATGGTTAAAAATAATGTTTAAGAACATAATATCATTCTTAATATGAATTAAATACATCCTATACATAACAAACATTACTTACATAACAAAATATATAAATGAAAATGAATCAATTAACATCCAAAACAATGATACTACTGAAATATTATTAACAAAGTAATATTAGAATATCATATATGATATAGTATTTATGTATTTGGTTCCTGTAAAATTTAATAACAATGATTTAATTATTATACAGGAGGTTAACATACCCTTGATCAAGGAAAATTACAAGGTAAGGGTTAATTCCCCAATCTCATTATTATATGAGATTGTTTATGTGTACGTATTTACTGGAAAAAATTTATCATCCATGTCCATGTTTTATAAAAAAATTATCAAAATGAATATTTTAATTTTTTTGGAAGGGAATATTTATCAAGATCATCATTTTAAATGTTTTAATGATTTATTTTTCTAAATATTTTTAGTTAATGTCCATGTTTTAAAAATGATTTTAAGGATTTATTTATATGGACATGATTGTTTTAAAATGTTAATTCCTTTTAAAAGTTTCAAAGTGGTATGGGACACTTTGATTCAAAAATGTCTTTTAAATTTATTCCTTTCTAAATTGTGTGACTTTTAAATGATTTCATGAAAAAAGAGATATTTCTCTCAAAGAGTTTTACTGATCATTTTCAACTATGTCAACATCCTTTACAGGATATTATTCTTGATTGAAGTTGATTTATTATAATACAATCTTCCATATTGTATTGAATTTTTTTTATATGTTTGATTGTGGATGTGTTATTTTTATACCATTCATGTTTTATTGTTCAAGTATTAACATTTTGTATGCTAGTTTTAATATGAATTTTTATGTTATGTTTCAACATTTTCATATGAGGAATGCAGTGGAATTAGTAAGTGATGAGTGGAGCCCGCTATATCTCCTCAATGCATCAGTGGGTCCCATGAGACAAATTAGTGTCTTGGCACAAGACCTTGACAAAAAAATTGTTTTTAGTCTTGGTACGAGACCTTGACTATGTGGTAATGATGTCCAGTGTTAGGCATTTCCTCATTATGAAATTAATTATTACATGTGATTATTTGACTAGTAGAATATCCATGTGCATGTTTATATGGTAATGTTTGATTTATTTTCTCCATATTATGTTCAAGTTTATGTTTAAAATGCTATTGTTTTTATTACATATCTTGCTTTAAAATTTTATAGCTTCCGCTAAATTATTTACCCTTACTGATCATCTGAGCTCACCCCTTTATTTGTTTTATTTTCCCAGGATTCCAAGAAGTGTATTATGATTGATATGAAAGATTAAGATAAGGGAATAATGTCGTTCTTAAAGGATAATTTTTGTTGTGTTGTGTGTTATAAAGTGCAATGTAACATTCATGTATGTAATCTATTTTCCAAGACTTCTAAACTGATTGGTCCTTCGAGACTTGATTCCTTATAATCATGCCAATGTATTAAAATAATGCACTGACTCCGGGCTTCTGGGGTCGGGGCATTACAATCACAGTAGTGACAACCAACCTATGAACATGTACTATGTAATATAATCTCTTTGTCTTTAAATATCTCATAAATTAGGACACACACCCGTGTCAACACCCTTTTCTTGATTTATTATTTATTGATCTAATTGGATGGATTTACCCTCAACTTATATGGCCATGGTCTTGTAAAGGTACTACCATCCTGGTCAACATGGCCCGAGATATATTACTTCCATAACCCAGAAGCAAAAAATTCTTTCTTGACCATTCAACCAATGTCATGCCACTAATGACATGCCCAAAACAAACTAACTCACCAGGATTTCAATATCATGGTTTTCATCTTGCATAAAAGTACATGATAAAATGGAATACATTATAAATGATCTCAAGTAAGGAGACCATTACACATGTCTATAGATATGAACATCCAATTACACCCAAAACATGTGGTATTCCTATTAGCAGGTATGTCCTCATGATCTCACTACTAGATATCACCTAGTGAGAAATTCATGAGAAGAAGTCTCAATTATTATGTTCCCCCATCACCTGATAGTCAAACATCTACTATGTCCAATCAGTAAGATATATCTAAACCATATGACCTTTGTTTAAGATTAATGTCATGTTATCTTAAGGTTCTCATTATAGTCTGGGATCTCCTATAAAATTTGGTACGAAAATTAATATATGGACATTACCATTTCAATAGTGGATGCAGAAAATTCTACACTATAATGGTAAGAAAACATCGTGTATAGATAATTGTATACAATATATGGTAATCAAAAGCACAAAATAGTTGGGTCTAGGGAACCCACTATTTCAACACTCCCACTTGCACTATAGATAAATTTCTAACCAAACTTGTTAGTTATCACATGATTAAGATCATGTTTCTGCTGAGTCATGGATTTATATGCTGGGACTTCCATGATTCCTCCATGTGGCATATCTTCTATATGGAACTTCATCTTCTTGAGAAAAACTTATCAAGAGATGGTATCCCTGAGTATATCTCTTTTGTCCACTATCATAACTTTAAATCTTGGCTAGTAACAATATCATAATTTACATTATGATAATTCTCCTCTTACTATGTGAGATTCCAATAATTGGAAAAATTTGTTGCATATAACTTCTTCTTACTTTCCTCAGAAGCTACAACATACTCGGTAAATGTAGGTATGGATACCATTGGCTTATATGATCTTGTCTCACTTGTCACTTTAGACTAACTATGATATTAGATCACAATGATCTATGGAATATTATTTTGTGTCCTCTTAATACTAGTATACTTTCTTTTCCACTTACCAGGTAAAAATCGATCGTACTTTTCGAAGTACAATTTGATAGTTCTGATTGCTTCACTTGCAGTGCTCCTGGATATAACTGATTTTTTTCACTATAAAGTATATCCTAGAAATATCAGTTTTTTTACATATCATGGAATACATGATTGATCCACCACTTAAGAGTATATAATTCAACTCACCACATTTATCTCCTCCCATGTCCTAGACATGTCAACCTGGCGAGATACATTCCATGTGACATTGGTAACAATTTCTCTCTTGAATTGTTCTAGTTTGTATTTTTCAATACCATGTCACTATATATACAATTGACTAGATCTAAGAAAACTTTATATCCACCTCAGCATATCTTTCTCTCTAGAACTTAGGTTGATACTTTAAGTAAATCAATAGAGAATAGATTTCATCTTGGTCTTAGCTAACTTGAATACCAATCTATTTTCCATATGTTTCCAAACATATTTTACTTGGAAAACATCAGAACTCCCACTAACCTTTGGTAGACACATGGAAAAAATGTATTATAAATGTATAACCTATGATCTTGTTTCTTACTTCAATCCTAAACTAGATTTTAGTAACTTTAAACCTTTATTATCATTCTATGTCATGACCATCCCTTTATGGTTGTGTCGTATAGACTCCTTCCACAATTGATGGTAATGACACCCAATTCCTAATAATATGATCATAGAAATTAGCTATGACAAGTAAAATTCTAATGTATTTAGGCATAACGACCTAGAATTACCAATCAAGCCGTATTGGTACTACACCTATACCATTCATGTATCAATTCACTTGAATACCCACCAAAGTATTCATTATAATTATCCCCTTTACATTTTGATACATGGAATCCATTATTAAATTTTGATTTGTATTATCAATATTAGCTAATTTTCATACACTACTTATAGGAAATTTTATTCATAATGAATAATTTATCATCGTCTACAGTGAATAAAAAAACCATCACCATGGTTTTAACCTTCCTATATAGTATGTGTATCTGGAACATACATTATTCCACATGTGCTTGTGGAACTAGTTCCTATGCCAACTACATGTGCATATTTGGCATTGACTAAACCCTATTCAGTCTAGCTCCCACTATCTCAAAAGAGATGTGCACCATTTTATAGAGATGTAGTCTATCACTTGACTATAACTTTTCTATCTTAGGGATTTATGTAATATCCTAAACAACTGTTAGGATGATTACATTATATGCACAATGTGTTTGTTCCTGATGCAAGTTTTTTATGTCCTAACAAACTCTTTGCATCCAAACACATGTACTTATGATGTAATGGATTTACATCATACTATGAATTTTATGATATCCATTTTTCATTATAGTTGACATATGATTATTGGATAACACCATTATTTTTGAAGCACATCATGAAATATAATGGAAGTTTCTACAAGTTAAAACATTGATATTCCTTACATCAAAACATTGATGTATAAAATGTGAATTTAGGAATTACTCCATGCTAAAAAATTTTGATCAATGTTAACATGTAAGAATTCATCATTGATCCTCCTCAATAACATCAATTTTGGGATGTAAATAAGGTAATGCGCATTTAGGAATTGTCCCACGCTGCATTATCATGATCGATGATTGCATAATCAAGATATTCTTTGGCATGCCAATCTGAAGTAACTCATATATTCTGACCATGCATACACCATACTTCACTTTAACATTCCTTAATGACTTAAAGGAATCTTATGTAGTATATATATACCTATAGATTATTCTTGGAATAGTTCACACTCTATTGCTAAACTAATTTTGAAAGGTTTGTGGCATACCTTTATTTCTAAAGGTTTCTTTGTCCAAACCAAATACAATGATAATACCAATGGTGTTTAGATTTACCGAGCCTAAATATTATACTATGTATAAAATTGACGTCCAATTTTAGTTTTACTTGACAAAGAATTATCTTTCCATAACGGGGTATGAAAGTCTTGCATTTTTATATTCGTCAGGTATTGCCTACAATTCAATTATTACTTAACTATTGGTTGAGTGTTAAATACCAAAAGAAACACTCATTTCAGAACCTGGAATAATGCCTCCTTTGAAGGTTCTGGGCACATCGGAAGTGTGGTTGGGATGACACCCAATTTTGATTTTTAACATGATCAATGGTTATTCTGGGATCAATACAATGATGAACTCCAGTCTCCACATAATATAATAAAATATTTAGATAAAGAAGAAAGAGGCCCAAAACCATTAGAGTGGATCTTGCACATCATGTTTATAATTAATTTAATTAATTTTATAAAGAAAAATAATACCTGAAACTTTGGTATTTTTCTTCGTTGATGATGTTGATCATCCCGAATGAACCTTCCAGATTATCTCATTATGCTTGTAAGGATCCAAACTAGAATCCATCTAGCAGTGATCCACACGTGCTTCGATGTCCTCTGATCGACACCGTTATTTCTCCAGGTGCTAGCACGGTGAAGCGAGTGTCTTGTGTCGGTTGTTCTTGATCACTTGTTCTTCAGCCTTGAAGAACATCTCTTGTTCTTGAGAGGGGATAGAAGAGGATTCGAGAGAGAAATTGTTTGGATCAACAATTCTCAATTCACTAGGCGTGTGGTGTGGTATATAGCACAATAGTCCTACTTGTCTATTTATATACATGAAATTTCAGTTACAATATTTAATTGCATAGAAAAAATTAAATACATTCATGAACTTAGAGAAAACTCATGCTCATAATAATAATACCACGTCATTATTCATGGTGTGCCAACTTGTGTAAAATGGAATTATAAAATAAAATTCTTCGTCACAGAACAATACCAGCATCATTAATATTTTAACTTGTGCCAACTAGTTAAATAATTATTTACCATATTACAAATAATTATTTTACTACCGGACCTACCTTGGTCCGTTCAAACTCCACTTCCATTTATTGAACAACCGAATAAATAAATAAATAAATTATTCACTTAAATAAATATTTTATTTACAAACTAGTAAATAAATATTTATTCAATGTTCAATAAAATAAATAAATAAATTTTATTTAATTTATGCGATCATTTTAACTTGAATAAAATTATTCCATGGTCTTGAGAATAATATTTATTTCATTAACTAAATTCAAATAGAATTTAACTGAGACCACCAGAAACACTTAGTGTGTGACCCTCTAGGATTCTTTCACATTGGCATTAGGCAAGCTTGCCTAAAGTCCAAGAGTACTATATAGCAATGGGTCAAGGAACCTAAGAGAAAGAACATAAAGTCGCAACAACGACATCCACATACGAACGCTCACTGTGTAATATAATCTCTTTGTCACAATATCTCATCAAGCATGTTTCATGATAGTGTCATAAAATTTTATTCTTGATACGCTGTACTTTGACTACCTGAAATAAACTCATTGTTACACCATGGCCATGGAATTTCGTGCGACGGTTCTATTTTAATCAAAGGGATGAGATATCAATTTCCATAAATGGAAGGGAAAATCCTTCCTCGACTTATCCATTAATAACATTCCACTTGGGATGCACCCAATGTACCATACTTCCTAAAAATTGTCTGCATGAAGGTTTTTGTTAGTAAATCAAAGTGCGCGAGTCATGACATGTATTAGTGATAATCTTAAAGTCTAAGGATCATTACACACAATCGTAGATATAAATATCTGATGACACCAAAACATGCAGAATTCTTACTAGCAGTTCTATTCTCATAATCTTTTATCTTGGATATTACCAAGTGCGAACTTCATGAGAGGAAGTCTCATCTGCTTACGAGTACTCGCACCTGACGGTCTGCATGCTATGTGTCCAATCATAGTATTTCATCCAACCACAAAACTATATTTAAGAATATTTCTATAGCATTTCAAGGTTCTCATCATAGCGGGGAACTGCCATGACCTTATCAATGTAACAAATACTTTAGGACATTATTACATCATAGTCATACAGAACAATGAACAATAAGTAATAATACATTAAATATCCATGTAATCAAAGTAAAACCAGTTGGTTCTAAGACACCAACTCTTAGAAACTTCCACTTGGACTAGAGCCAACTACATACAACTTTTAGTCCACTAGACCTCACATGATGATCATGTTTCTGCTAAGTCAAGCCTTTAGTCAAGGGGTCCATCATATTGTCTTCTGTGGAAATACTACTCCCTGCAACTTCACCTCTCTGAGAAAAATCCTGCAAGAGATGAAACTTATGAAGTATGTGCTTCATCCACTGATGTGACCTTGGATCTTTTGAGAGATCCACCGCTGAAGTATTATAACAGTACAGTGTGATGGGATCTTTATTGCTAGGTATCACATCTAGCTCATAGACGAAGCTTCGCATCCAAACTAAATCTTTAGCTACCTCATAAGCTGCAATATACTTGGACTCTACTATAGAATCGGTGACCACACTCTACTTTGATCTCTTCCAACTCACTTCACCTCCATTCAAAGTGAAGATGTATCCCATTTGTGACTTTATGTCATCTTGATCAGATTGGAAACTAGAATCTGTATATCTTATGATGACTAGTTCCTCATCTTTTCTATAAACCAGGAACATATCCTTAGTACGCCTCTGATACTTTAGGATAGTCTTGACTACCATCCAATGGAGGTCACCTGGGTCAGCTTGATATCTGCCTATCGCACTCAATGCGTAGGCGACATCCAGCCTAGTACATAGCTTGGCATACATTACTGACCCAATCGTTGATACGTATGGAGTCCTTTCTATTATCTTTCTTTCCTCGTGTGTCTAAGGACCCATTTTCTTGGAAATATGAATGCCATGTGACGATGGCAACAATCCCCTCTTGGATTGTTCCATATTGAATCTCTTAAGTATCTTATCAATGTATGTACTTTGAATTAGGCCCAGAAATCTCTTGAATATATCACGATGGATCTTGATCCCAAGAATATACGCTGCCTCGCCCAAGTCTTTCATGGAGAAGCATTGATTCAACCATGCCTTAACAGACTGTAAAACTGGTATCTCGTTTCCAATAATTAATATTTCATCAACATATATATTAGGAAAATGACTGCACTCCCACTAAACCGTTTGTAGACACAAGGCTCATATTCATTCTTGATAAAACCAAATTCTTTTATGGCTTCATCAAAACGAATGTTCCATGACCTGGATGCTTACTTTAATCCATAAATGGATTTCTACAACTTGGATACCTTATTGGCATCCTTTGGAGTCACAAACCCTTCAGTCTGTATCATGTAGAAATCTTCTTGAAGGTTCCTGTTAAGGAATGTTGTTTTTACATCCATTTTCCAAATCTCATAGTCATGGTAAGATGCAATGGAAATTAGAATTCTGATGAATTTCAGTATTGCAACTGCTGAGAAGGTTTCATCATAGTCAATTCCTTGATACTATTTAAACACTTTTTCAACCAGTCGTGCCTTATAGGTACTGACTTGTCCTTACATGTCCATTTTCTTCTTGAATACCCATTTGTAACCAACAGTTTTTACATCAACTGGAGGATCTACCAAAATACAGACTTGGTTTTGGTACATTGAATCCATTTTAGAATTCATGGCTTCTTGCCACTTGGCAACGTCACTGCCACTTACTACTTCCTTGTAGGTTAGAGGATCATTATTATCAACTAATAATGAGTCACCATCATCGGTAACTAGAAAACCGTACCATTCTGATTCTCTAACCTCTCTTGTACTCCTATGAAGTACTTATGTCTTTAGAACAAATTCTTCTTCTATGGGGCTTTGTAGAATCTGTTCTTGTACCAAATCTTGTGTACCTTGAGCCTCGATTTCATCGAAGTCTATCTTTCTCCCACTATCTCTTTTGTATATGTTCTCCCTCTCAAGTAATATGGCATGTCTTGACACTATAACTTTTTTTTATGAGGGGTTTTATAGGTAATATCCCCTTGTTTCCTTAGGGTATCCTATAAAGTTACACTTTGTGCCTCGGGGTGCGAGTTTGTTACCTGAAGAGGCCTTAACAAATGCTTCGCTAGCCCACACATGTAAATTCGATAACATGGCTTTTCTTACACTCCATAAATCGTATGGAATACCATTTATCGATTTAGTTGGTACTTGTTTTAGTATGTGTTTCCTTGTTTGTAACGCATACCCCCAAAAGGATAATGGAAGACTTGCATGACTCATCATTAATCTCACTATGTCCAACCAGGTGTGGTTCCTCCTTTCACTTAAAGCATTCCACTGAGGTGTGTAAGGAGGAGGGAGTTGGGATAGGATCCCAAACTCCCGTAAGTAACCAATGAAGTCCTGATTAAGATATTCCCCACCTTGGTCTGAGTGGAGTTTCTTAATCTTCTTACCAATCTGGTTCTCAACCTCATTCTTATATTCCTTTAATTTATCAAAGGAATCTGACTTATACCTCATTAATTAGATATGTACATATCTACTAAAATCATCATTAAAATTTATGAAGTATGAGTACCCACCCCTTGCTTCAACTGGAAATGGTCCACACACATCGGTATGAACCAATTCAAGAAGCTATTTAGCCCTTTCACCTTTCCCAACAAATGGGGATTTTGTGATTTTTCCTTGTAAACATGTCTAACATACACCAAGTGGTTTTAGTTCAAAAGAATCTAAATATCCATCTTGATGTAACTTTGTCAAGTATTTCTTGTTTACATGACCTAGCCAATGATGCCAAAGTTGGGTGTGGTATGAGTCATGTGAAGTATCTTTGTCATCGATTTCCATTACTTGGTTTGTGTAATCCAATACATAAATACCATTGTATAAATTTTCCATACCAAAACAAATGTAATATTTATAAAAGAAGCAACATTCATTTCCAAACTTGAAAACAAATCCATCTATATCTAGTCTGGATACAGAAATTATGTTTTTTGTTACATAAGGAACATAAAAAAACCCTTTAACACCAAGATTATCCCAGTTGGAAACGTGAGGTGGTAGTCCCTGACAACTACAGCAACAAGTCTGGCTCCATTGGATACTCGTAGATCTACCTCCCCTCGATCAATCTTCTTAAATCTGCTTGGTTCCTGTATTTGGATACATATGTGAGCACCAAAAGTTGTATCTAATACCCAATTTGTAGAAACATATATATTTCATTCGATAAAAAATACACCTGAAGCTTCCCCTTGCTTCTTAGGCTAGGTGCAGTTCTTCTTCTAGTGGCCCTTCTTTCCACATGCGAAACAAATAGCCTCTTTTTCCCTTGCCTCCCCTTTGATATTCCTTTTCTTGTAAGGTCGTGAAGAAGCTTTGGGCTTAAATCTCTTCGCCTTCCCTTTAATATTATTCACCATAAGGACATAAGGATTTTCTCACTTCATATCTTTGTCCACTTGGCGAATGAGGATAAGAAGATCAGATAGAGACTTATCAATGTTGTTCATATTGAAATTGACAAAAAATTTAGAAAAGCTCTGAGGAAGTGATGCGATAATGAGATCAGTGTCCAGTTCTTTAGGGAGTTTAAACCCTAGAACCTCCAGGTGCTCAATGTAGCCAATGAGCTTGACTACATGAGGCCCAGTTGGGGAACCTTTTCCAAGATTACTCTGAAAGAGTGCCTTAGATATATCAAACCTGTCGTGTCTTGTTCTCTCATAGTAAAGACCATTAAGGTTCTCAAGAATGCTATAAAACTCCATGTTTTCATGAGACTTCATGAGCTCACTAGACATTGATGATAACATAAAACATTGAACGTTGATCGCATAGTTCATATGTTTCTCATAGACCTGGAAATCCTCATCACTTTCCTCTTTTGTAGGCGGATCAGGTAATGCTGACTCCAGCACGTAAGACTTCCGTTCATGGCGTAGAATAACCATAAGGTGTCTAAACCATTCTTGGAAGTTACTACCGGTGAGGATGTTGTCTTTATCTAGAATTAATCGCAGGGATAGTGTGGTTGAAGAGCTTATCATTTTTAATCTACAATTAAAAGATCATATCATTAATACTTTCTTGATTAAATTTTATGAGAAATAATAAATTTTATTAAGTCTCCCAGTATTTTATCAAGTCCCAATGACCCTCACCATTGAACCCGGAATGTCCAGTTGTCATGACATTCTAGTGGAAAGGATCCATATTCCCCTTCGCATAACCCTAAAAGGGTTGGTCAAGCTATTAGAAGGTAGTTAGGTAGGCAGGTCTTTGCCAACTGCGGGCTTTCAGCTCCTTGATATGTTGTGTAGACTCCCCAATCCTGAAATCACGACTTTGGATTCCTCAACTCTTGCCTCCAATATTACACCAAGTCTAGCAAGGGATACTCCTCTTGATGTAATATGGTTAATTCAACCTGAAGTCTTTCATAAGGGCTTCCTGTATAAAAGTAAGTGTGCCAGTAAGGGTTGGTAAAATACATAGTTTTATTGAGTTTTTCCCTTAATCAAGTAATGAAAGGCTTGGTCAGACTTAATATTTTATTTGAGGTATTTTTATCTCTTATGCGTAAATTTCTTATTATCACATGCTTGTTAATATTAATTGGAACTTACTTAAGTGATTAACCATGTATTGATAATATTTACGCATAAGTATGGTTTATTTTAGTTTCTTCTTTCATGCTTGTTTAATTCATTAATTATGTGATCGAAACAACACATCCATAATGATAAACCATGCAAATGATAGAAATAAAATAAAGTAAATGGCATGATCATGAGATTTTATAATGGTTAGTTTATCTAGCAGTTTATAAACTAACCCTGTCTTAGGGGAGAAACACCTTGAACCTTTTGGGTTCGTGTTTAAAGCTTCGACCTACCTCTGTATCTCCTGGGATTGGTTTTGTCTCAGCTCTAGATTGAACTGCCTCCACTGGCTCGGAAGTTCCATCCATTACATATGCCCTTTCTTAACTCACATGTAGGTGAGGGGTAAAATGGGGTTTTACATAAAATAAAACTTGGGCATGCAGGCCCTACATATTAATGAGGATAAGACTCACAGCCCAAAAAAATTAATTCAAATAGATAAATTAAAAGAAACCATCCACATACAAAGGTCTTGGTCTAGTTCATGATCATCCATACATGGAATGATATTTACACATAAATAAAACTAGCATTCAATTATTTAATCATTCTTGTTTAAGATAAATCATGCTTGAATCAATTAATTATCATCTTTAATTAATCAATCCTTTTATCTTAAATCTTTTTTCTGAATTTCCTTGAGATTCGCATCCATCATAATTTTAAACAAATAAATTCATTTAAAATTATCTTTGTACGTAACTTTTACCTTGGAGGAAACCCAGTGAATTCCTATCCATAACTACCCAATGAGTTGAAATGAACATTACACAGATGTTAAATTAATCATATATATATAAAACACCTATCACGTGTTGTGCCTCAGCTTTACGCCCACACGATGGTACACATATCAAGGGTTTGTATAATATAATAATAAATTTTAATAAATATGTGTAATTTAGATGAGTACACAATGTGTAGTTCCAACTACACAGCGTGTACTATTGTTCACCATCCATCTGAAGTACACACCTAGGGAAACAGCGTGTGAGTGTACTTCAGAAATCTTCGGAGTACACGGCGTGTCCAGTTGGCCACACGCTGTGTAGTTCCTCATTACACAGTCTCTAGCTGGGCTAGCCGTGTACGGGGCACACGATCCAACCCTAACCTGAAGGGACTACACGCCATTTCCATTTGGTCCACACAACGTGTAATCTGGAAACTGTGTGCCACCTATCCATGGTCAACACACAGAGTCATTTAAGACTTATAAATACTCCAACACATGGCTTGGTTTGGCGGACCGGTCTGATGCATTGAATCTTGACTACACAGCATGTACTACTGAATACATGCTGTGTGTTCTGGTGTTGTACGGCCAAGAAGCTTTGGCACCTCTGGATGAGATCCTCTATTTTATTTTAATCAAAATTAAAAGAAAAGATCGTTTCTATAAGGTGAACGAGAAACGAAAGAGGGGGAATAGATCTCGAGACTCAGATTTTTAGAATGATTAACTTGAATTGAAACAACTAAATTATTAAATGTGTAATTCATCAATGAAATATTTAAATAATTATAAACTATGATGTAATCGCTCTGATACCACTTGAAGGTTCTGGGCATAGTAGAAGCATGGTTGGGATGGCACCCAATTTTGATTTTTACCATGATCAATGATTATTCTGTGATCAATATGATGATGAACGCTGGTCTCCATGGAATATAATCAAATATTTAGATAAAGAAGAAAGAGGCTTGAAACCTTTAGAGAGGATCTTGCACATCATATTTATAATTAATTTAATTAATTTCATAAAGAAAAATAAAACCTGGATATTTGGTATTTTTCTTCATTGATGATGTTGATCGTCCGGAATGACCCTTTCGGATTATCTCGTTGAACTTGTAAGGATCCAAACTAGAATCCCTTTAGCGGTGATCCACACATGCTCTGATGGCCTCTCATCGGCACTGCTCGTTCTTCGGGTGCTAGTGTGGCGAAGCGAGTGTCTTGTGTCAGTCATTCTTGATCTCTTGTTCTTCATCCTTGAAGAATGTCTCTCGTTATTGAGAGGGGAGATAAGAGGATTCAAGAGAGAAATTGTTTGGCTTAAAAATTCTCAATTCACCGGGAGTGTGGTGTGGTATATGGCACAATAGGCCTACTTGTCTATTTATATACATGAAATTTCAGTTACAATATTTAATTGCATGGCAACAATTAGATATATCCATGAACTTAGAGAAAACCCATGCTCATAATAATAATACCGCATCATTATTCATGGCACGCCAACTTGCGTAAAATGGAATTATAAAATAAAATTATGCATCACAAAATAATAACATGGTCATTATTATTTTAATTTGTGCCAATTAGTTAAATAATTATTTACCTTCTTGAAAATGATTATTTTACTACTGGACCGACCTTGGTCCGCTCGAACTCCACTTCCATTTATTTAATGCCCAAATAAATAAATAAATAAATTATTCTCTTAAATAAATATTTTATTTACAAACTAGTAAATAAATATTTATTAAATGTTCAATAAAATAAATAAATAAATTTTATTTAATTTATGCGATCATTTTAACTTGAATAAAATTATTCCACTATCTTGAGAATAATATTTATTTTATTAATTAAATTCAAATAGAATTTAACTGAGACCACCAAAAACACTTAATGTGTGACCCTCTAGGTTTCTTTCTCATTGGAATTAGGAGGGTTTGCCTAAAGTCCAAGAGTATTGTCTAGCAACGGGTCAAGACACCCAAGAGAAAGAACGTAAAGTCGCAACAACGACATCCACATACGAATGCTCACTGTGTAATATAATCCCTTTGTCACAATATCTCATCAAGAAGGTTTCATGATAGTGTCATCAACTTTTATGCTTGATATGTCATTCTTTGACTACCTGAAATAAACTCATCGTTACACCATGGCCATGGAATTTCACACGACGGTTCTATTTTAATCAAAGGGATGAGATATCAACTTCCATAAATGGAAGGGACAAATCCTTCCTCGACTTATCCATTAATAACATGCCACTCTTAATGCACCCAATGTACCCTACTTCCCACCAACTGTCTGCGTGACAGTTTTCGTTAGTAAATAAAAGTGTGCGAATCGTGACACGTATTAATGATAATCTTAAAGTCTAAGGATCATTACACACGCTCGCAGATAGAAATATCTAATGACACCAAAACATGTGGGATTCCTACTAGCGGGTCTGTTCTCATAATCTCCTATCTTGGAGATTACCATGTGCGAACTTCATGATAGGAAGTATCATCTGCTTACGAGTACTCGCACCCAACGGTCTGCATGTTATGTGTACAATCATAGTATATCATCAAACCACAGAACTATATTTAATAATGTTGTTATATCATTTCAAGGTTCTAATCATATCGGGGAACTACCATGACCTTATCAATGTAACAAATACTCTAGGACATTATTACATCATAGTCATGTAGAACAATGAGCAATATGTAATAATACATTAAATATCCATGTAATCAAAGTAAAACCAGTTGGTTCTAGGACACCAACTCTTACATCCGTATGTTCAAAATTACACTTGAGATGAATGTTTTGGTTATACTCAATTATAGTTATACAAGAATCATTCACTTATCAATATAGAAATCGTGTTCTTCTCACCATTGGACTAGGTAACACCCTTTCTTAGCCACTTAGAGAATAAAACTAACTTATATTAATATTTAAATACTTACTTGGTTACTGTATATCAATACACATATGTGATAATCATATTGTATTGAATACCCAAGAAGTAATACCGAAACATTGCATTGATGAATATTCTTGAAGAAGAAACGAGTACTTTATTCTTTAATTTAGTTTATTACATTTAAACTTCAATTGTTTTATTTTATGATTTGAAAAACAAATAACCACTGTTAATACCTATTTTATTGATGGACATTGCAAACATTCCCTTGGCATTACATGCTTTTTGCCTTTTATCCTTGTCTTTCAATTTTTTCTCCATAAGAATTAAAGGTGAATCTGTCTTTTATATTCTTATTCACTCGGAAAATAATACCTAAAAGGTAATAAATCATTTACTCATAACTTTTTCATTTTATAACTTTAAATGAGACTTAAGTAAAGGGGTAAAAATGATATTAGAATAGGATGTATTGAAAGATCATAACATGCCTTTCAATTTACACAAATCCAATGTAACCATTACCTATTCATATCATTGCTTTGCTTTCTCCTCACAAACTTCTCAGAGATGAGACTACATGTTATATCATACATGTCCTGATGTAGTTACTGCAACTAGCATCAAACGTTGATGGTAGCATAATAACATAACCATCATATGCTTTATATATGAGTCTCAAGTAAGAAATATTTCACCCTCGCTTCTTGAGGTGACTTAATAGGCGTTGGGAACACTGGAACCTTGAGTTTCATATATCATAGTACTATGTGCAAGCGCCCCTACTATTCATGAATACTCATGCCAGTGTGGACATTTACATAGTCCATTATCTATCACAATTTTTCATTTTTCTACAAAAATATATTTTAGAAGATTAATACTTTTATCATGTTTACTAGTTTAGAAATTTTTATTAATTAATTATATCATTAAATGTCTCCCACTATTTTTATCGAATTCTAGGAACCCTCTGTGCTATAATCAGAATACTCTGTCGCTTGAGTAATATAGTGGCAAGGATCCCTGAACCTACCCTCATAGTATACAAGCTATGGCTACACCACTACTTGGAGGGCTCAAGGTAGGAATTTGGCTGGCTAAACACATTATCTCGTGGTTCTTTGATCTGTTGAGTGAAGTCCCGACTTCTAAAATCAGAACTTGATTTACTCAATGCTTTCCTCTAAAATGATAGAAAGTTAGTTATGGATAATTCTTACTACCACTTTAGTTAATTTAACCCACCACTCTCATAAGAACACCCCGGTAGTAAGAGGCACCCTCAACTATGGCATGATTAGCACCCCAAACACCAAGTTTTGCCCAAATGTAAATGATAGAAGGCGGTTTAGACATAATATTTCTTTGAGGGTTTTATTGTTTTTAATGCAACGAAAGAAATATTTTTCTATCTTCTTAACATGTACAATGTGATTGCACTCCCAACTGGCCATGCAAGAAATAGAAAAATTTATCACGTCACATATTCATTTTATCTTGCATGCTTGTTTATTATTACTCCATGTGTTCATGCGTTAACTATACATACACAAAAATAATAAACCATCCAAAAATAAAATGATAACTTGTTCATGAACCAGTGCTAATGGTCAATCCATTGAGTGAATAACGGACCAACATAGACCCTAGGGGTAATACCTTGAGTCACTTCACTTGCAACTCGAATTGTAGCGCTTTTCCATCCAATGCATCTAACTTCTGTCTGGTGTGCTGCCATCACTCGACACGAACTGTGTTATTTCTCATCTCATCATTATAAAATAATACTCGTATGCAGGAGAGGGGTCTTGGGAGTAAAAATACAACTCTGAGTTGGACACGCAAGTCCTTATACATATAATGACACTGAGACGATTCACAGATCACCTTTTAATTAAACTAATTATTACAAAACCATTTCAATAAATTAATTAAATAAAAACGCACCAAACATGCATTAGTCGGTCCACGACTCATGACCAGTCAATACACATTAACTCATGTATTTAAAATAAATGTAAAATTAAAATTAAATTTTCATTAAAATAAACTCGAGGGAATTTTTATTGAATTAAAATTTCACTCTTATTTTAATTCAATAAATGTTGTCATTCAGTCCCTTTATTTAATTTAATTTTAAAACCAAAAAATAAATTAATTAATTAGTTTAATTATCACAAAATTAAATTAATTAAGCCACAATAATTTAAAAAACCAAAAAATAATATTTAATTAATTTAATTTTCATCCAAAATTAAATAACTTATTTTAATTAATTTTTTATTAAATTAAAATTACCCGGGCCCCGAAAATCTCGGTCAGGGCATGTGCGGGTCGGTCCAAACTTGCGCAGACCCATTCTGGGCTTTATCGACCCTGTGCAGGGGTGTTTTGGGCCAGGTAGATCTTCCCATGCCAGTTTCGGGCTGGCCAAAACCACCCAAGGACACATTTTGGGAAAGCTCGAGTCCAACGGGACTGCATGGTTTACCTCATGATGGTGCTGCTCTGGAATCTCTACCATCGGCTAGATCTAGTCAGAAAACCTCAAGTGATGGCCTGGTGGTGAGCCAGAATTCCGATAGAGGGAAGGTCCATGTGTGAGTGGGTCTCCGGTGCAGAGCAAGGGTTGGAAGATCTGGGATGGCAGGAAGCAGACGACGACTCTACGGATTCCAGCAGGCGACCGTCGGTCAGATCTGTGATGGAGGAGGTCGAGTGTTTCTTATTAGCTGAGGGACGGTCGCGGGGAGCATGGATCAAATGAGAGGATCACACCAGGTTGGGGCCATTGGCAGCGGTCGACTGAGTTGCAGTGGCTGGGAAAGGAAACCGTGGTAGCGGGAGCTGTGAGTCCGACTCACTGGCAGAGAGGCGACGTTGAAGGGGAGAGGTTGAGACAGTGGATTTGGGCGTGACACAGGGTGACAGGGCGGTGCGGGGAGGTTCCAGGGGAGGAGGTTGGACTGTAAAGAGTTACTGGAGGCAGTTGAGAAAGTCTGGCAGTGGAGGTCGACTGGTTGGGGCGGTTGCGCCCACTACAAGAGGATAAGGCGACCCTTGTGGGGCCACCACGGGTGTATGGGGGGGGGGGGGGGGGGGCTCAGCCCCCCAAATTTTTTCCCTCTTTGGAATGTAGGATAAGCCAGCCCATACCCTTTTATTTTTTTAAAGCATCACCCACTTGGGTGAAAAAATTCCACACTGCCTAACACTTAAAAAATTTTAAACAAAAGTTTTCAAAGTCTATTTTAGACTAGAAAAATAAAATTCTTATAGTAATAAAAATAATTTTTTAATAAAAATATTATAATGATAAAATTATTATTATAATAAAACTATTTTTATTATTATAAAATTATTATTATTATAATTTTTATTAAACCTCACCGGAAAACACTATTCTGGTGATATGGAGTTCGTCTAGTGATTGAATTCACCGGTATAACATTCGAGTAATTATTACATACATATTGTAAAATATATGTTCTTCATAATTGACCCATCAAATGAGTTTTCAATCCGTATTTAAAATTTCATATGGTCAAAAATTGGCCATCTGAGGTCAGATTGGAATCCCATCTGTGGCGTTGGGATCGTGACGACGCCCTCTTCAAAGATTAATAAAAATTTTAATTTTCTATTGGGTTAAAAAAATTCATGCGACCCTCTGATACCAATTGAAGATACGAGGCATGCAGCAGAGGCCCCAAAAATGGGTTTTTTTTTAAAATTTCATCGACTAACGACATGAACTTGTCGACGCTGATGAATCTATACCTGATTACTTATTTAGGATCACACGTGAAAATATTAAGTACAATATTAAAACCATAAAATACCTTGTTTAGATCCAAAGTCGCGCGCGATGTCTGCTCATCATTGGTGATCGCTGCTCAAAGAATCCTAATCCAAATTACTCTAGACCATCCACACATGATTCAAGAAACTGTGGGAGCATTGATCGTTGAATTTTGGGTGCTAGCACGGAGATCTGATGACTCCTTCGATACTCCGACGATCACCGCATCGCATAGCTTGCGATGCCTGAGAGCTCGATCTGAGCTCCTAGATCTAGAGCTTCTCTCTCTAGATCACGAGAGAGAGAGAAGAAGAGAGATAAATACCAGGAATAATACCTAGTGGGAGGCTCTCTTCTTCTATATATAGCGTGTTTATGAATTACCCAATATTGCCTCCCTGACCCCCGAATAATTAACACGCTATACAAATGATATTACGACTACTATATTGATCCATAAATATCATTTATTATTATTATCACTTTTCTTGTAATATAATAAATATATTACATTATAACACCCAAACCATTAACTCGGATCATACTCCCGCAAATATTAATTGAACCTTGAATATTTTAATATTTGTTCAAATAATATTGTTCATATATTTATTTAAAACTTGTAAATATAAGAAATAAATATATTCAATACCCATTATTAATAACTTGAATAATATGAATTTATTTATTGCATTGGTGATCGTATCTCCCTGGAAAAAACCCAGACCCTAGTGGTGGGGCCCACCATGTCCAATATACCTATTCAACTGAATAAGGTATATTCTTGATACACTATTGTGTGTGACCCCCTAGGCCCTTATTTCGATAGTAGTGAATAATATTCACTGACCAAGAGTAGGATCTAATAACCCATCATGGCCCCTAAAGAGATAAAGATTTTCAAAGTAGCAATATCCAACCTACGAACACGTATTGTGTAATATAATATATTTTTCTTTAAATATCTCATAAAGCAGGACGCACACCCATGTCATCACCCTTTTCTTGCTTTATTGTCTTTTGATCTAATTGAATGGATTTACCCTCGACTGCTATGACTATGGTCTTATAAAGGTACTACTATCTTGATCAACATGGCACGCGATATATTACTTCCATAACCTAGAAGCGACAAATTATTTCTTGACCATTCAACCAAAGTCATGCCACCAATGACGCACCCAGCACAAACTACCTTGTCACGATTTCAATATCATGGTTTTTGTCTTACATCAAAGTACGTGATCAAATGAAATACATTGTCAATGATCTCAAGTTAGGAGACCATTACACATGTCCATAGATAGGAATGTCCAATGACACCCAAAACATGTGGTGTTCCTATTAGCGGGTTTGTCCTCATGATCTCACTACTAGAGATCACCAAGTACGAACTTCATGAGAAGAAGTCTCAATGATTATGAGCCCTATAACCTGATATTCAAACATTTAATGTGTCTAATCAGGAAGATTTATCTAAACCATATGACCTTTATTTAAGATTAATGTCATGGTATCTCAAGGTTCTCATTATAGCCTGGGATCTGCTATAACATTTTGATGTGACAATTAATCTATGGATATTACCATTTCAATAGTGGAAGTAGAAAATCCTACACTATAATGGTAATCAAACATCATGAATAGCTAACTGTATACATGGTATGGTAATCAAAAGCACCAAATAGTTGGGTCTAGGGAACCCACTATTTCAACACATTTTTCCTAGAAAATTGTATGTTCTCGGTATGGTTTGTGTTTTATACCATCCTCATTATTGTACATAACTACTTACATGAAGGAAAAGGGGTATTGGGAGTGAGGGATATAAATAAATCACTTTTATTTGGGTGAACATGCCTTTATATATATAATTATGAAAAAGACGATACAAAAAATATCTATTTGATTAATTAATTACTAAAAACTACTTCTTGAAACAATTAATTTTTTTGTGATATTGGGGTACCCTAGAACCAGCTTGATCAGTACTTTTCAATTACCATATCATGGATACAGTGAGTTATACATGATGAACACTTACCATAATGATGTTGATATTTCTGTGTCCAATATTTAAATGGTAATGTCTATAGATTAATTATTTTATCAAAAGGTTATAGTAGTTCTCATGCTATAATGAAAACCTAGAGACATTATGATATTAATCTTAAATATATGTCTTATGGTCTAGATACATCATACTGACTAGACATAGATGATGTCAGACTATCAGGTGTTGGGGGTTCATAAGCATTGAGACTTCTTCTCATGAAGTTTGTACATGGTGATCTCTAGTCATTGAGATCACAAGGACATGCCCACCAATAAGAACAAAACATGTTTTGGGTGTCATTGATTGTTCCTATCTACGAACACGTGTATTGGTCTCCTTACTTGAGATCATTATCAATGTTACCATTTGATCACGTACTTTGATGCAAGGTGAAATCCATGACAATTAATTCATCGTGAGGTAGTTTTTGTTGGGTGCATCACTGGTGGTATATCATTGATTGAATGATCAAGATAGAATTTTTCGCTTTCGAATTGAGGAAGTGAAATCTTAGGCCTAGTTGATCAGGATGGTAGTACCTCCATTAAATCCATGTCCATGGTAGTTGAAGGTAAATCCATCCAGTTAAATAAAAAAACAGTAAAGCAATAATGGATAATGACACAAGTTGTGAGTCATGCTTTATGAGATATCGTATGAAAAGAGATTATATTACACAGTATTTGTTCATAGGATGGTTGTCGTTTCTATGACTATTACCTATTTCTTTAGGGGTCTTGATGAGTTTCTAGATTAAACTCTTGGTCTGTGAATATTATTCACTACTATTGAGATAAGGGTCTTGAGGGTTACACATAATAACGCATTCGAGATTCTTCCCTATTTCGACGAATAGGTATATAGGATATAGTGGGCCCACCATGGGGCCTAAGAGTTTTCCAAGTTTTATCGATCTCCACAAAATAAATAAATTCATTATTATTTAAGTACAAAATAATTAAGTTGAATTTATTTATTAAAAGTATTTATAAGTGTTTAAGAAAATACTTGGAATAATATTAGATGACCGAATATTATTTTAATATTCAAGGTTCATTTAATATTAGTGGGAATTACGAGTCAAGTTAACGACTTAGGTTTATCACGTAATATATTTAATATATATTACAATAACGTGATAAAATATAAATAATATTTATGACATAGTTGGTTCATCATAATTATTTATTCATTACTTATTTAATAGACGATATATGAGGGTCGAGGAACCATAACCGGGTATTTTAGACATCCACTATATAAGCAGATGAGGAGATCATTTCCTGTGTGTGATTCATTCCAACGGATTGAGATCTCTTGTCTCGTCTTCCTGCATCCTTGAGAGAGATACATCGTTCAAGCAATTGATCTAAAGACATCTTCACGGGCCATAGGAATGAAGTCGAGGTGATTGTCGTGACATCGAAGGAATCGTCGAAGCTTCGCGCTAGCTCCCATAATTCGATGATCGGTATTCACACAGATCCTTGAAGTGTGTGTGGATGATATAGAGGGGTTTGGATTCAGATACATTGAGCAATGATTTCCAGTGATGAGCTATAGTCCAACGCGCTACTGAATCAAACGAGGTACATGTTTATTTAATTTTTGTGCATATTAAATTCATTCGAGATCATTGGACCTCTATCGAGGCTTAGATCAATGGAGATAGCAAAGTTACGTTACTCAAGTGATAGAAATTTTAAAATCTTCGGCTCACCAGCTTCCGCTGCGCACCCCGGTACCTTCATAATTAACAAATAAATAACCAAACATATATTGGTCGATCAATGCTCAAGATTAGTCAACGCACAAATTAAATGCAAAATAAAAATAAAAATTGCAATAAAATTATGTCAAGGTCATTAAATGAATTAAAATAATTCAACTAATTTTAATTCAAACAATTTATTTATCGCTCGATCCCAATTTAATTTAATTTTATTTCTAAAATTTAATTTATTTTTTGAGATATTTCTTTTAAATTAAATTCCCTTTTTAATTATATTTAAAGTTTTAATTTAATTATATATATATATATATATATATATATATATTTACATTTTTTCTCGACCCACCCAACCTAGAAACCCGTAAAATGGGTACTGTTCCTTACATGGACTGAAAAATGGGCCGGGCGGGTTCGGTAGGGGCCGACCTGGCCATTCATGAGCCAAGGAGACCTGATTTTAGGTACTAGCCACCCAGAAAAGGCACATGGAAGGCCGGGGCTAGCCATGGTGCAGCGACAGTCAAATTTGAAGTGTGAATAGGGGGGCTTTGACATGGCTGAGGGCGGCACCACAGGCGGACGGTGGTGGAGGGCCGGCCTAGAGGCGGACGGTGGTGGAGGGCCGGATGGAAATGGGGCCTAGTTGGGAGAGATCCCGTAGCAGGGCTGGGGCACCTACGGGGTTGCTAGCAAGTGGAGGTGTTGGGCTGTTGGCCCTTTTTATTTTATTATTTTCTATTTTCCTCTGCTTCAACAACATTCAATTTTTTTAAAAAGTTTTTTTGTTTGTTAGTTGATCCGTAGCCTCAACGCCCACCACTCCTCATCCTATTATTATTATTATTTTTATTATAACAAATGTCAAAGCCCCTGTTATTCGGGTTCTGATTTTTTTTAATAAATATTGATCTCCACAAATGGTAAAAATTCCTCCAGACAGAATTCACAATTCTCGACATCGGAATCCGACCGAAAAGGTGGAGTTCACTGGAAATTCCACTTCCGAACAAATGTGAGTAAAATTTTATTATATATATTAATATATTCGTAAAATTTTAAAACCCTCAAACAATGAATCGATCTAATTTGAAACTTTGGACGAACACAACTTCTCCGTCTCATATTAGATTGAAACACCGTCAACATCGTTGGGATTGTAATAAAACACTATACACGAATTCAATTCTAATTTAATTTTAATCATCTTAAAATTTCACATGATCAATTTGATACTAATTGACGGTACCAGATCATGCGGTGGAAGCAGATGGGTCAGAGATTTAAAAAATTTCACCAACGATCGACGTTGCTACATCGTCGCTAGCGAAACAAAGCTCGGTACAACTGCTGAGGATCTCACGTGAAATTTTTTAAGCACAAAATTAAATCGAATAAAGACCATGTTCGATATGAAGTCGTGCTCGGCATCCGTTCATCTCTGGAGACTGCTGTTTAAAGAAACTAAAACCGGACCCCTCTATATCACCACACATGCTTAGAAAGTCCATTGGAGCGTCAATTGTCGATTTCTAGGTGCTAGTGCGACGATGTCTTTGACATCCCGAAGATCGCTGCTGCATCAATCCATTAACCCATGAAGATGAACTTGAATCAAATGCTTGGATCTAGAGCTTCACTCTTTGGGAAGTGGGAGAGGAGAGAGAGGATCTCGTAAATTCACAGTGAATAGTAATCACCATGAGATCCTCCTCCTTTTATAGTGAGTTTCCAAATACCTAGAAATGGATTCTGACCCCTAGATATTTAAAATTTGGGTACAACCGCGAAAGCGGCACACACACAAAGAAGAAAATTACATGTAAATCACAAGCCTGGGGACTTGACCCCGCGACCTGCCCTCACCCCTAGATATTTATTACCCACTGTAAACGACATCTTATGACTTCTTTACTAAGCCATAAATATCATTTATATTTTTATCACTTTCTTGTAATATAATAAATATGTTATGTGATAAAATCGAGCTATTAATTCAACTCGATATTCCCACAAATACTAGACAAACCTTGAATATAAAATTATATTCGTTCATATAATATTTTCCATGTATTTACTATAATACCTGTAAATACTTTTAATAAATAAATTCAATACCAATTATTATAAACTCGAATAATATGAATTTATTTATTACTTGGCAATCATATATTCTCGGACATACCTCGAATCCTATGGGCCCACCATTTCCTATACTTCTATTCATTAGAATAAAGAAGACTTTTGAATACACTTAGTATGTGAACTTCTAAACCCTTACATCGATTGTAGTGAATACTATTCACAGATCAAAAGTGGAGTCTAAAAACACATCAAAGCCCCTAAATAGATAGGGAAAGTCATAATAATGACAATCTTTCCTTCAAACACACTTCATATAATATAATCTCTTTGTCTCGTGAAATCACATAAACCGGGATGCACACTTTGTGTCATCATCCTTTATTGATTTATTATTCACTGACCTAACTGGACAGACTTACCTTCTCGTACCATGACTAGAGATTTATTGAAGGTACTACCATCCTGATCAACTAGGCCTGAGATATCACTTCCTTTCAGAAGTGAAAAATTATATCTTGACTATTCAATCAATGTCATACCACTAATGATGCACCCAACGCAAGCTACCTCACTATGACTTTAATGTCATGGTTTTTGCTTTCTTACATCAAAATACACAATCAAATTCTACACATCAATAATAATCTCAAGTGAGGAGACCATTACACATGTTCACAGATAGGAACTACCAACGACACCTAAAATATGTGGTGTTCTTATTGGCGGGTCGGTCCTTATGAACTCATCTACTCGAGATCACCATGTGCGAACTTCATGATAAGAAATCTCAATTCTTATGATACCCCAACACTTAATAGTTACACATCATTTGTGTCCAATTAGTATGTGTTTATACCATAGGACATATTTTAAGATTAATTTCATAGTATCTTGAGGTTCACATTACAGTCCTGGAACTACTATAACCTTTCGAGAGAACAAATAATATATGGACATTACCATGTAAATAGTGGATGTAGAAATATCAACATTATTATGGTAAGTGTACACAATGCATTAATCTTTGTATACATGATATGGTAATAAAAAATTATTGTTCAAGCTGGGTCTAAGACACCCACTATAACAATAGAGGTAGACAACAAGGATGAAAAGGTGGGGGAGTTGATAGAGGACAATTCCATCCTATAAAAGTTCAATATTTGGAGGGACCAGAGGTGGTTTAAGGTAAAATTTTCGTTTAATCCACTCTTGTTTTTATTTGGGTCGATACCAGTTCATTACATTGATTTATCACTCCTTCCTCAGTTTACAGGTTATAACTTTTGATAGAGAGTCTTCCACGACCACTAGAGTTGAGTAGTCCAGTGGGAGGTCAGATGGGGTTTCCCAAGATGTGTTGTTGTGAGTTGGTTATGAGCTGAGATTGATTTTTATGGAACATAGTCTTGTTATGGATGCAACCATATAATGTTATTCTTGACATGATTTTTTACACTCTATAATATTGTGTTGATTGCTACCAACAGAGGGTGATTTTCTTTATCCTAAATAGAGATTGTGTGGTGTTCATTAAGGAAAGAGATTTCTAGTTGAAAAAAATGAGTCACCGAGTATTGCATCCTTATTACAAAATTTAATAATCTGTTCATTTAAATAAATGATGTATGATCTTCCCAAATTTGTGAGGAATTATAATGATGTTTTTTCATAGAAAGCTATTATTTTACCTCATGATAAAGTGATTAAGTTAAAGACATAGTTATATCCTGGTGTTTCCCTTATTTCCCTAATAAACTTCATATAGAACCTATAGATATTTGAGAATTGAAGATTCAAATTTATAAGTTGTTTCAAGGGGGTTTCATTAAGCATAGAGTATCACCATGATTTTCTATGGTGTTGCTCACAAATAAAGTAAATAAAATCTTGAGGTTGTATATAGATTACCAGTAGTTGAACCAAGTAAGGATGAATAATATCTATCCTCTTCTGAGTATGGATGACTTTTTTGACAAGTTGAAGGGGGAAAGTTAGTTTTATTATATCGATTTATGGTCTCAGTATCATCAGATGAGATAATTTCTAAGATATATTTTTAGTGTTATATTTTTTTCTAGGTTATTGTAATTCTGTTTAGAGTTACAAATACACCGACTGTATTTATGGGATTTATGAATAGGATGTTTCATTCTCATCTTTGTGATTTTTTTGTAGTCTTTATTGATGATATTTTATTCTATTCTAAGATAGAGGATCATGTAAAGAATCTTAGGATGGTGTTGAAGTTTATCAAAGAACATCAGTTATTTAAGAATATGTATAAGTATCAATTTTGTACACGTGATGTTCATTTTTTGGGCTCATGATATTTTGGAGAATGGTGTGGCAGTAGTCCCAATGAAGTTTGAGGTGGTTATTTCATGGAACCCACTGGATAATTTTTCTAAAGTAAGTAGTTTCTTAGGATTGGTTAGTCATTATATGAGTGTTTTACCTATATTTTCTCAGATTATAACTGTATTATCATATTTGACTAAAAAAGGTAATGATTCTTATTAGATGGAGGAGAGTTGAGTTGTTTCTTAAATATTGAAAGAGATTTTGATGAGTGATTTAATTCTTTAATTTCCTGAAGATGGTGTTCCTTATAATCTCTATTGTTATGATTCTCATCAGGGATTCATATGTTTCTTAATGTAAGAGAGAGTATTTACTGCTTATGATTCTAGATAGTTAATCACTCATAAATGTAACTATGTAACCCATGATTTGAATCTTATGGGGGTGGTGTTTTCTCTTAAGATTCGGAGGCATTATTTTCTTAGTGAATTCTTTATGATATATAAATATCATAAGAGTTTATGATATATGTTTTCTCAAAAGTATTTGAATTTATGGTAGATAATATTAGTGAAATTTCTCCAGTATTATGACTTCAAGATCACATATACCCATAAACAAGGTAATGTGGATGCCAACACTTTGAATTGGAATTCATATTGCGATGTTTCTCTCTAAGTGAGTGGGGAGTGAAAAGAGATGGAGATATTAACATCTTTACATTTTGGTTTTGAGGTGATTGATGATAGAGCATGTCTTTATTAGCATATAGTGTTATCTTTATTCATGTAGTAGGTAGAGAAGTCTCATTTGAGTGACTATGAGGAGTAGGTATGGAAAAATAAATAGTTAATGGTGATGCTTTTGACACCCAAACTAGCAACAAGGTATATAGGGTGTTGTTCCATTGGAAACTGTATGTTATTCAGAGTATATGGGAAAATATTTTACATGTGTTTCATAATTTACCTTTGGAGGTTCATGATTAGGATATTGTTATACTCTTCCAATATAGGTTCAACCTTAGGGTTGTCTCATAAGGAGGCCTAAGAAACACAATGATCCTCTAGTAACTTGTTATAATTTTGTGTTTTTATCATATGAAAGAAATGAAAACAATAGAATAAGAATGTGTGTATATATCCAATGAAAAGAATAAAAATTCATGTAATAAAAATGAAGATAATGTTAGAGAGAATATGTGGTTTTCCCTTAGATGATCACTATTTTTATTCCTTTATAGTTCTCTACTTAATATAGTCCTACTCATATTCTCCTCAGTAGCCAATGTCACCTTGGAAACCTCCACTATTCTATTTTAGGAGATTGATGCCTTAAATTTTCAGCACATAAAATCATTTATTTTAGGGCAGTATGGTATACACTCATTGGATGTCTAGAGGTACATTTATCTCAGATAACCACATCATCTCTCAAGGCATGCTTCAAGTAGGGAGACTCTAGTGCACACTCTAACTTATCTGGAAACTTTCATAGACCAATCAATACTCAACCACCTAGTCTATTATTTACACTAGATTATCAAGAAATGTATCTTTGTGTGTTCCAATAGTTTAGAGAAGAAAACATAGTGAATAATAATGGCTGGAAACTACCACTGACCCCATCATCCAACACCATGAATTCTCAGAGTAAGAGATAATAATAAGAAAACAATTAGAAATTTTCTTAATGAACTCAATAACTACAATAGTAATCTCACTCAAACTAACCACATTGGTTTAACACTCTAGGTAAATAGATTTAATTCAAATAGATAGATATCATGAGTTATAAAATGAAAATTAAATGTAGAAGAAAAATCTTAGCTACTCCCATATCGACCCCCTAGGTGGTAACCCTTATTCCCCAGATCCAGTTTACATTATAGCCATAATAATTAAGGTTTGGGAGTGGGGATCACTATAATGTGAACATGAAATCTCCAAGATAATTTATTCAAATGGATAGTGAGGTTTTGAGGTTTATTTATTCATTAATAAGCCTTAGGTGAGTATGGGTTTCAACACCCACAATCTTCCTTCTTCTCTTTCCACCATCCTCCTGAAGGTTCTGGGTTTAGTGGAAGCATGTGATGGGTCATACCCAACATTTATTTTTGTTAAGATTGATGATCAATCTGATATTTACACAATGATAAATTCCATGATCAATTTAATTTAATCAAAGAATACAGATAATGGATAAAATGATGGAACCAAACCACAAGATCGTCACATATTATTTATAATTAATTTAAGTAAATAAAGAATTACCTTGAGATAAATTCTTTCTTTGTTGATGGATCTGAAAATAGATCTACATTGCACAGTTGTTTCATTGTAGGAATCAGGGGAAGATTCCCTCTAGTGGTGATCCACACGTGTTTCACAAATCTTCGAATGTCTCCATATGAATCTTTGGGTGCTAGTGCAGAAGATCTTGATGCTTGTGTCATTCGTGTTTGATCTCCTCAAGAATCAGTTCCAAAGGATTTTTCTTGATATCTATATACTTGATAGTGGGAGGTTAAGGAAGATCATTCTCTATTATTAAGAGAATTATTGGAGAAGGGTGCTCTTTAGGGCTTCAAGAGGATTCTTTGGATTCATTGTGCACAACAAAACAAATGATTTGGATCTCTTGAAAAATAATATAATTGGGTTTATATATCTCTAGGGTTAGAAATAAATAATTACACAAGTTCCATTTAATATTTATTTAATCCCTACAGAACCCCATGTTTATAATAATAATAATAATATTTCTTGACATGCGCTGAACTCACAAATTAAAATTAAATATTATTTATTCAAATAATATTTAATATATATTATTTATCATCAGACCTATAATCTTGGTCCTCCATACCTACACAATATTTATCAAGTCATGTATAATGAGTATTTATTTAATAAATAAATATCAATGCATTATTCTACAATAAATAAATAAATATTATATTCACTAAATAGAAAATAAATATTTATTAAATATTCCACTCATATAATATTCTCTTGAATAACTGGTGACAAAATATACGAGATCAAGAAAACTTGAATAATTATTAAACTATGTGTGGGAATAATATTTATTCAACTTTTTAAATAATAATAATAATATATTATTTAACTAATATTCTGGATACACTTAATGTGTGACCCTCTAGGACACTTTCTCAATGGGATTAGGTGAAATATCCTAAAGGTTAGAATCTAGCATAATCGAAGGCACCCACAGAGAAATAATTTGATTTTGCAATGAAATAATACCTCATACAGATGCTTATCATGTAATATAATCCCTTTATCATGATATATCTAATCAAGAAGGTTGCATGATGATGCCATCAACCTATGTGCTCGATGTATCTTTATTTGAATTTACAGAAATCGAATTTGCCTATAGAACTCCATGGATGTGAATTTATTTAGGACATATCATTTCCATCAAATTTCCTAAGATATTAACTAACATTAAAGAACAAAAGGGAAAAATCCTTTCTCACATTATTCATTAATGCAATATTACTCACGATGAACCCAACATATCCTACTTCACCGTGAACATATGTCATCATGATTTTCATAAATAAATCAAAGTACAAAACTTATAATACTCATTAATAATAATATTAAAGTCTAAGGATCAATACACACATCCATATATAGGAATATCCAATGACACATATATATGTGGATTTCCTACTGGAAAATCTTGTTCTCGTAATATCCTATACCGGATATTACCAAGGGAGTATACCATGAGAAGGTAACTCAAAATCCCATGAGTCTTCACCCATGATAGAATGAATCATTTGTGTCCTTTAAATGATTTTATCTATCCATATAACATATATTTAAGAATACTATCATGGTACTTTTGGGTTCTCATCATAGTGGGGAACTACTATGACCTTTTGAGTGTGACAACTACTCTTAGGAAATTATCACATACTATGTTACATAGAAGAACAATTATAATGAGATAAAGAGTTTATTAATATTCAAAAATATGAATACGAGTTATCATAAAGTGCACATAAGTTGGTTCTAGGGAACCAAATCCAACAAAATACCACTTTCACTAGATCCAACTGCTAATAACCTTCAGTCCACTAGCTTTCACATGATACTTATACTTATATTGAGATAAGACTTTAGTCAAGGAGTCAACCACATTTTCTTCCATAGTAACTTTTCTTACTAAAAATTCACAACTCTGATAAAAATACCTCAATATGTGATACTTCTGGAGTATGTGTTTTGTCTGTTGGTGTGAACTTGGATCTTTTGTAAGATCCCACACTACTGTATTATCACAATACAATGTGATAGGGTATTTACTGTTGGGTTCCACATCAAGATCTTGGAAAAAGTTCTACATCCAAATGGATTCCTTGGATACATTAGAAGTCAATATATACTTAGACTCCACTGTAGAATCAATGACAATTGGCTTCTTTGAACTCTTCCATATCACAATTCCTCCATTGAGATAAAAAACATGTCCCGACTATGACTTCAGATCATTACGATCTATTTTAAAACAAGAAGTATTATAACCCATGATGACTAGATCCTCATCTCCTCTATATATCAGGAATATAACCTTATTTCTTCTCAAATACTGGAGGATAACATTAAAAGTATACCAATACTGTTCTCTTGGACCTACTTAACATATGACTACCATGATAAATGCATTGGAAACATAAAGTCTTGTACATAACATGGCATGCATTATTGATCCTATCATTGAATCATATGGGATATTACTTATTCTCTCTTTCTACTGTTGTGTATGAGGATAAATTTTCTTAGAAATATGTATACCATGTGACACTGGAACCAATCCCCTAATGGATTGTTCCATACTAAATATCTTTAGTATTTGGTCAATTTATGTACTTTGATTTAGTCTAATAAGCCTATTAGATCTATAATGAATGATCTTGATTCCTAGAATATAGGTTGATTCACCTAAGTACTTCATGGAGAAACACCTGTTTAACCAGTCCTTAACATATTGTAAGATTGGTATTTCATTTCCAATAAGTAATATGTCATCAAAATATACTACTAGGATAATGACTACATTTCCTCTAAACATATTGTAAACACATGGTTCACATTCATTCTTAATGAAGCCAAATCATTTTATAGCTTCATTAAATTGAATGTTCTATTGTCTGGATGCTTGGTTCAATCCCTAAATGGATCTCTTCAACTTAAAAATACTTTTGGCATCACTTGGAGTCACAAAACCTCTTGGTTTTTTCATATAGACATCTTCCTAAAGGTTCCCAATAAGGAAAGAAGTTTTGACATCCATCTTCCAAATATAATATTCATGGTAAGCTAACATAGAAATTAGAATTATTATGGATTTAAACATAAAAACTAGTGAAAGGTTTTATCCTTGTCAATTACTAAAAACTATTTAAACCCTTTAGCCACTATCCTTACTTTATAGGTATTTACTTTACCTTCCATGTCCAGTTTTCTCTCGAATACCCATTTTCATCCTATAAGGTTTACATCAACTGACTCATCAACTATAATCCAAACTTGGTTTTGATACATGTAATCCATTTTAGAATTCATGGATTCTTGACATCTTGCAGCTTTTGATCTCTCTACTGCCTCTTTATAGGAGGGAGTTTCATCATTATCTACCAATAACGAGTTACTATCTTCGATGAATATAAAACCACATCTCTTTGGTTCTCTTACCTATATAGTTTTCCTATACAATACTTATGTTTTAGGAACTGCTTCTTCCACAGGGATCTATAGAATCTTTTCCTTTACCAAATCCTGTGTATATTTAGCATCAACTTCATCGAAGTCAATATTTCCCCCACTAGCCTTTTTGAGGATATTATCATTCTCAAGAAAGATGGATTGTCTAGCAATAATCAATTTCTTTTCTAATAGGTTGTATAGGTAGTATCCATTTGTTTCCTTAAGATACCCTATAAAGATACACTTTGTGCTCCGAGGTGCTAGTTTGTTACCTGAGAAGGCCTTAAAAAATTCCTCACGACCCCATACACATGTATGCGACAAAACACATTTCTTTCCACTCTATAAATTGAAGGAAATTCCATTTTCTATTTTATTTGGTACTAAATTTAATATATATACCACATTTTGTAATGCATATCACCAAAAGGACAATAAAAGATATGCATGTCTCATCATCGACCTTACCATGTCTAACAAGTTATGGTTTCTCCTTTCACAAACACCATTCCAATGTTGTGTGTAAGGTGGAGTGAGTTGAGATAGAATCCCAAAATACCATAAAAATTTGATAAACTCTTAGTTAAGATATTAACCACCTTGATTCAACCGAAGATTATTTATCTTATTTCCAAGTTTATTCTCTACTTCATTCTTGAATTCTTTGAATTTACTAAAGGACTCAGATTTATACCTCATCAAATAGACATAGCCATATCTACTCAAGTAATCAGTAAAAGTTATGAAGTAAGAATAACCACCTATAGCTTCTACTAGAAATGGTCCACACACATCAGTGTGTACCAATCCTAGAATCTATGTGGCCCTTTATCCCTGTCCATCGAATGGTGGTTTGGTCATTTTGCCTTATAAATAAGCACGAAATATTTCTAGTGGTTTTATCTTAGAAGATTCTAAATAACAATCTTGACAGAACCTTTTCAAACAATTTTCATTTACATGACTAAGACAATGATGCCATAGCTAGGTATTATACAATTCGTGTGAACATGATTCGTTATTGATTACCAATACTTGGTTTTCATAATTTAATATATAAATACTACTATTTAAATATGCCATACCATAACATATGTCATCTTTATAAAAGAAATAACTTTTATTTCCAAACTTGAAAATAAAACAATCTATATTTAGGCATGATACATAAATTATTTTATTGATAAAAATTGGTACATAATAACAATCCCTTAAAATCAACATTATTTTTATTGACAATGAAAGGTGGTAGTCACCAATGAATAGAGAAGCCAACCTCACACCATTGGAAGATCACAAATCCACCACTCCTCTAAAAATATTTTATAATCTACTTGGTTCCTACATTTGGATACATATTTTAGAACCACAAGCTTTATCTAATACCTAATGTGGAGATATTGAAATATTACACTTGATAATGAATGCACCTTTTTCTTCCCATTGCTTCTAGTTGCAATTCTTCTTCCAGTGCCCTTAATTTCCACATGAAAAACATATTTCATCCTTTTCCTTAACCTTCCCCTAGATATTCCTCTTCTTGGAAGGACAATTTTGAGGATCTTTAGACTTATTATGAGTCTTGGTCCCCTTCTCCATATTCTTCTTTTTTTTAGTCCCCATAAGGACTGTGGGTTTATCATTCCCCATGTCCTTATCCACTTAGTGAACCACAATGATAAGTTATGAATGAATCTTTTAATTATTGTTCAGGTAATAGTTAACAATAAAAATAGAGGTCTTGGGTAGTGAGGAATGTATGAGATCTGTGTGAAACTCATATGTGAATTTAATCCCTAAGATGTCTATGTGTTCAATGTAACCAATAATCTTGACTACATGAGGCCCAACTGGTGACAAATCTCTAAGATTAGTTGTAAAAAGATAATTTGAGATATCATATCTCTCTTATATCACCTTCTCTTGATAGAGATACCAAAGGTGAGACATCATGATATACCCATCCATGTCATCATATTGCTTCAAAATATCATTGGTCATGGATGATAGCACAAAACACTGAACATATGTAGCATCATTCAAATGTTTCTCATAGAGAGACAACTCTTCCTTAACAGCCTCATTACCAAGCATATCAGAAATAGGTTCTTCTAGAACATACAATTTCTTTTTATGGCGTAGGATAATGCATAAGCACCTTTATCATTCTAGGAAATTTGTTCTAGTGAGAAGGTTATCCTTATCAATTATGGATCATAGTGATATGTTTGAAGTCATATTTTTTCTATTTCTACAAATAATATGAATATAATTTTAGCACTTTATATGATAAAATTATAAAAATAAATAAATATTATTTTTATTAATCTTCCACTATTTTATCATAACCCAATAGTCCTAACCATTGGATTTGGATTATCCTATTGCTTGGAAATTCTAGTGGCAAGGATTAATATTCCCCTTTTCATTACCAAAACTTTGGTTGGTCAATCAATTTTAAGGGTTGTAGATAGGCATTCCAAATTCCAACCGCATTAACTCACAGTTCCTTGATATGTTGAGTGGAATCCCCAATACTGAAATCCATATATTATACTCCCTCAACCCTTACCTCTTAGTTACACCTTTTACTACTTCAGAAGTCAACCCTTGATGTGAACTAAGTTAAATCAACCCAAATCTTCAAGTCAAAATTCCCCAATAATTGAAAGCACCCCAAATTTGGGTGGTCAAGCACTTTGAACCGTGGTTAGATTTTAACTGAAGTAGTGGAGGGATATACCAATTTAATATATATATAATTGAAATATTTCATTTTTTATGTGAAAATTTCCAATTATAATCTTTATTACATGTTTGTTAATATTAAGTGGATTTACTTAAGTTATTAACCATGTATTAGATAATATTTATGCATAAGATAATTTATTTTAGTTCTATCATGCATGCTTGTTAATTCATTAATTCATGTGATCATGAAAAATCATTCATAATGAAATAACCATGAAACTTGAAAGAAATAAAATAATAAATTGGTATGATCATGAGATTTTACTAATGGTTAGTTTAACTAACAAATGATAAACTAACCATAAACCCAGGGAAAACAAACCTTGAACCATTTATGATTTGTGTTGTAGTTTCCACCCATCCACCTATGTATCACTCTTGGTTTGGTTTCACCATGACTCCAAAATTGAACCGTCTCTACTAGCTTATGATATCTATCCTTTACATGTGATTTTACTCACACACAAATGAGGGGAAGGGGTTTACATAAAAGAAACCATGTGCACACATGCCCTTACATAATAAGAGGAGATATGTAACTCAAGCTACAATTTAATTTTATAACAATCTAAATGAATCCAATCACATACAATGGTATGGTATAGGTTCATGATAATCCATATACATGCAATGAATTGTGTTTTTAATAAAACTACCATTCAATTCTTAATCATTATTATTTAAGATAAATAAATCTCAAATAAATTAATTATCTTATTTAATTAATCAATTATTTTATATTAATTATCATATGAATTTCCTTAAGATTATAATACATCATACTTTTAAATAAATTAAATAATTTTATTTAAAATTAACCGTGTACAATACAAATGTTCCTTGAAGGCAACAAAGTGAGTACCCATCTGATGTAACATCCCAAGATTTTATGAAATATATAGTTTCAAATTAATTTAATTTTTTAATGGATTTTATTACATGATATACACAGTTTATGTTGCATCACATGAAATACCATGTTTATCTTTCATTGCATGTAACATCGACTTCCTTTGATGACTTATTCTACACACAAGCCCAAGTCTTATCAGACAACAATATACTATTAATATTATTGTGATAGTCATAAACTAACCATTAGAATGAATGGAATGAAATAGATTAACTAAATTATGAAATTATCATTTACACATGTTTATAATATGAATTCATTGGTTACCAATTAATTATAAATGAAAATAATAAACAATTTAATATAAAGGATGTAACAACCCAAGTAATGATAGAATATGTCTTTTTTATATTTATTAATATTTATGAATTAGATACTAATATTAAATTTGAAGGTATGCTATGTACAATAGCATACCCGACATGTAATAGTGAGTTTCTATGAAATCTTATGTTGCACGCAAGACAAAGTTATACTTAAAAATAATATATTAAAAATAATATTATTTTAAGTGGTAGTTATCGCCTGACCATTTTATCAGAAAGTATGAATATGAATAACTATGTTATGTTTAAAAAAATTTATTAAATGTTTTTACTTTCATCCAATAAATATTATAGGCCTAAAATATGAATAAATCCAATTTTAAGCATAAAAAGCTCTATATTTTTAAAAGTTATTTTTACCACCTTTTAATGGTGACCCATTTTAAATAAATTTTTTGAAACTTTTATAATTTTTATATGAAAAAATATTTTTTTTTTAAATATAAATATAAAAATTTACTTTGGGTGAATTTTTAGTATTTTTCAGAGAACTTTCATGTTTTGATGAATAGTGAATAATACTGAATTTTAGTTCAAATTTGTTTTTTTCATCCAAATTATATATATAGTTAAATTATGTTTTTAATTGATTTTAAAGTATAATTATATCATTTTTATATCAGTTAAACTAATTTATGTCATTGGAATAAATTTTAAATTGAATTTAGATATAAAAACTTAGAAATTTTTTGAACATTTTTACTTTAAAACCCTACTTTATCATCCCGTCTATAAGATTAAATTTAAATAATTTATGAAACTTATTTGATTGGAATTTGAAAAAATGGATTTAATATTTGTAATAATAATAATTTATAATTTCTAATAATTTTAAATTATTTTTTGACCAAAAATATTATTGAAAGTAATTAAAATTAATTACAGCTATTAAGAGAATAATTAGCTTAACAAGGTACTAAACCTTAAACTTAAGGGCAAAAATGACCAAGAAACTTGTACAATATCCATTTTATGTTAATATTTATACCCTAAAATAAATTTTATATAATGTTTTACATTAATGTATCCACTTTACATGGGAAAAACATGGGTGGAATTCCCTTTTAGAAAATTTACAAGAATACCATTCCTCCTACACTATAAAAGGGTGCTGACCCTTATTATTTTTTCACAGCTCTCAAGCCCATTTTTATTGTACCAAAACTACAAAAATAAGTTTTAAAAATCCATAAACTCACCCTATAGGCCTCACCTTGGTTAGAAATCCAACCAAGAAGTCCTTTGATGCAAACCAAAAGGAGTTACCCAAAAAGAGGTAACTTTCATCAACATGCATTTTCACTTTATTTCACTCTCCAGTCCCTTAATTTATTTTTATTACATGATTATATAATAAAATAATTATACTAAATATACTTAGATATTTTTATGTTAAGGGTTATACCTAAACCTACACACAATTCTATCTAATGAGTAATTAAATTACCACTCATGTACGGCGAACTACAACCTCACGCAATGATGTCAATCGTTTTTTTCCTTTAACACATATCATGGTTTGGAATTATGATGGAATAAATATTTTTATATGATATATATATATATATATGATATTTATTATTCATTCATACTTTTGTAATTTTTATATACACATACCTTCATGATTTTCATTTTCTGTAAATACAGTAACGTCGTTTGTAGATGTGTGGACTACCACCCCCTCAAAATAATGTGATATGTTCACACACTACATGGAATGTATTAAGGATGAGTTTAATAAAAAATATGTAAAATAAATAAAATAAATATTATATTCATGGAATAATTAAATTTATATAAATATAATATATAATTTTCTTTATTACCCTTTCACACACTGAAAAAGTGATAACGTCATTCGTGGATGTGTGAACTACCGCCTCCTCGATGCGACGTGATTTATTTTACATCACAATAATTATATATATAAATATATATGATTAAATAATATGGTATTTATGATATAATTATCATTATTTAAAGATAAATGTTACATACCTTCTTTACATAATGATCATTGAAAAATGAGAACGTTACTCATGCGTACGTACGACCTACCGTCTCCATGATTGTAATGTTGTTTCATTTTTCATAACAATATTTCATGATTGGTTTTAAAAGTATAATTTATGTATAAATATGATAATTATTTCATTATTATTATTATTTATATGTTTATATAATGACCTCTTTGACCATAGTTGACCTACCAAAGTCGTTTTTGACACATAAGCCGAATATGGTTAAAACACCCATCATAAACTTAATTGTTTAAGTAGTTGTTTAAAAAATTGTAATAAGTGAAATAAAAGTAATGATAAAATTTAAAAGGTTTTTGAATAAATTAAATAATTAAAATTATTTTATTATTCAGGAAGATAAAGACACATAGGACAAGTCAGACTCAATGTAAGAGATTTCGTCTCAATCTCATTCCATTAAGGAATTTCTTGATGATATGCACCTTTATTCTTTTATATGGTGTATATACAGACCCTTTGACATTATATATCCATATTTTATCTATTATAATTTTATTTAAGGTTTTATTATATGTTATTATTTCATGTTGCTTATGATTTAAATGTTCAAAGTGGTATGAGATGATTTGAATGTTTAAATATTTAATCATTTCATTACAATATTCTTAATATTATTTTACATATTAATTTATATGTATATAAAAGTATTATAAAGAAAATTTTATGTATATTTTTAATTTCATTAAAATGTATCAAAAAGAAATGTTTTATGTGTTTTATATGAAACATTTTGAAAAACAACAAAAGGAATGTTCTATTCTTAACATACACGGTGATAAATACTTTTCTACCACTGTGGCCATTATTTTATTTTTAGAATCCTTTAAAAGATTTAATATTTTATTAAATTAAAAAAATATTTAATTATACTTGTTTTTTTGGTACTGAAAATGATTTTCCAAAGAAAATGCTGTTTGGGTATTGAAAATGGGTTCTCAAAAGAAAAGCGTATTTTTATATCAATGTGTTTTCATATGGATTTACAAAGAGTTTTTAACAGGTTTTATGATGAGGGTTTTTTTATCTTGATATAGTACTTGAGAATTATATGAAACAGGTGATCCCAATACAGATTATATGAAGGTTTGATCCTCATTATAGCACACTGGTGAGCCCGATACAACTTATAAGAAGGGCTTAAACCTATTATAGCTTGTGAGAAATGGGTGAACCCGATATAGTTTATATAAAGAATTGATCCATATTATAGATCACGGGTGATACCGATATAGCTTATACTAAGGGTGATACCCATTATAGATATTTAATTCATTGGGTAATTATAATGTTGAAAGTAAGGTTCTTCAAATTGAAAGGGTTTTGAAAGGGTTTCTGTGTATGATGCTCTAAGTCACCAAAAGAGGTTTAATTTATTTATATGGATATTAATGATATTAATTAAAAAAATGTGTGTTTTTTATTCATGTTAAAATGATTTAATTCATATTCTCAAATATATTTGAAGATAAAGGTAAGCATTATATGAGTTTTCATGATTTTACTGAACTAATGGTTTCCTTTATTTTTATATCTCTTACTGATATTTTTGTACTTATCCAAAGTTTTTAAAATGTTTTCAT
Organism: Viscum album; assembly: GCA_963277665.1. NCBI lineage: Eukaryota > Viridiplantae > Streptophyta > Magnoliopsida > Santalales > Viscaceae > Viscum > Viscum album. The sequence continues at coordinate 1,808,697,681 of OY728129.1, read as the reverse complement.
AGGGATTAAGGATGGGTAAGGGAGTATAAGAATTGAAATTGGAAGTATTTAAGATTTTCCATGAAAATAATTCATGCTCTATTTTAAAAGTTTTATATTATGGAAAAACTGGATACTATTCAAAAGTGTCAACTTTCCATTTTATGGTTTTGTTATGTATGAGTTATGGCCTAATTATCTAAAAATATAAACTTAAAAAGATCCTAAATGTGAAAGAAAGTAATTTATTGAATAAAACTAAAGATTATTTAATGTTTAAGGCTGGGACCTTATATCAAAACTACCCAACATGTATTATACTCGTATACTGTTTACTCTTATGACATGTGGCATACATAACTTATCACATAATTTCATGACATGAAATATCAACATAATGATGACACAAATCTTATATGATGTTTCTACCATGTGTTATGCTTCAATGCACGTAGAGTAATAACTATAATATGACTCATACATGATATGAAGATCCAAACAATATGAAGAAATTAATTAAACATTTATATATATTTAAAACCATTACATGGAATGTACTATCAGCTTAATGAACACACACAAGTACATATTGATAAGGTTTTCATAGTATACTAAATTAGTTTTAATTATGTGTAAATTTGTAAAAGTATACGGTGTGTACATTGGAACTACATGACGCATATGTTATCTCACCGTCCATCTGAAACACATGCACAGGGACTCGATATGTAACCGTTCCATAGAAAAAGTTGGAGTACAAGGTGTTTACATGGGATACACATCATGTGGTATCCGAGTTACACAATAACTAGTTAGGTAGGTCATGTAATAAGATACACGACCCGTATGTGACTAAAGAACTACATGCCATAAACGAAAGTTACATGATGTGTACTCCGACTGACCGTGTGCTAGACTGGACCAATCAACACATGGTATATAATTAAATGAATCACATTTAATAAATGACACTAGTACACAATGTGTAACTTCAGGTTACATGGTGTGTGCTCTTGTGTTATCCGACCAGATTCCTCAGCACCTCCAGATGAGATCTTCAATTTTATTTTGTTCATAAAATCAATCAATTCGATTATATCTACAAGAAATAAATAGGAAGAAGTAGATATCAAAATTAATATTAAGGAATGATTAAAATTTAATTGAAAACCAATTACTTATGTGTAAATCAATCAATGATCTTTAAATAATTATAAAAAATTATGTGACCTTCTATGATAGCACTTAAAGATTTTATGCATAAAAAAAGCGTGTAATGGGTTATGAAAAAAATTTCTTTTTGTGAATATCGATGATAAATCTTAGATTTACAAGACAATATATTCCATGATCAATGGAATTGAATCAAAGAATATAGACAATGGATAAAACACCAGAACCAAAATGCAGGATCATCACATATTGTTTATAATTAATTTAATGTAATAAAGAATTAGCTTGTGAGAAATTCTTTCTTCATTGATGGATCTGAAAATAGATCTATGTTGTACCATCATCGCATTGTAGGAATCAAGGTAAAATTACCTCTAGCAGTGATCTGCACGTGTTCCACAAATTTCCAAATTCCACTATAGGAATCTTCGTGTGCTAGCATGGAAGATCCGAAAATTTGCGTCATTCATCTTTGATCGCCTTGAGAATCACTTCCAAAGTATTCTTATTGATCTCTCTAGACTCAAGATTCAAAGGTGGAGGAAGACCGCTCTCCATTATTGGGAGCATTCTTGGATAAGGGAGATGTATAGGGCTTCAAGAGGATTCTCTATATTTTTTGTGCACAACAAAACAAATGACTTTTCTCTCTTGGAAAATAATATAATTGGGTTTATATAATGCTAGGGTTAGAAATAAATAATTGCATAAGTTCCCTTTAATATTTATTTAATCCCTATGAAACCCCATGTCTATAATAATAATAATAATATTATTTCTCGACATATGCTAAACTCACAAATTAAAATTAAATATTATTTATTAACATAATATTCAATATATATTATTTCTTAGCAGACCTATATATTGGTCTGACATTCCTCCATAATATTTATCAATCCTTGAATAATGACTATTTATTTAATAAATAAATATCACTGAAATAATCTCTAATAAATAAATAAATATTATATTCACTAAATAGAAAATAAATATTTATTAAATATTATTCTCACATAATATTCTCTCAAATAAATGGTGATGAAATATATATGATCAAGAAAAAAATAAATAATTATTAAACCACATGTAAGAATAATATTTATTCAACTTGTTAAATAATAAATAATAATATATTATTTAACTGAGATTCTGGATACACTTAGTGTGTGACTCTCTAGGACTCTTTATCAGTGGCATTAGGTGAAACAATCTAAAGTACAAATTTAGCATCTAGAAACAAGCCAAGAAACCCATAGAGAAATAAGTTAATGATCCAATGACATAATATCTTATACAGATTCTTACTGTGTAATATAATCCACTTATCATGACATCTCTAATCAAGCAGGTTGCATGCTGGCGCCATCAACTTATGTACTTGATGCCTCTTTCTTTGAATTTTTAAAAATTAAACTTGACTATAGAACACTATGGCCATAGATTTATTAAGATATATCATTTACATAAAAGGGACTATGATATCAACTTCTATTAAAGAACATAAGGGACAAATCCTTTCTCACATTATTCATTAATGTAATAATACTCATGATGCACCCAACATATCCTTCTTTTTTAAAAACTTATGTCGTCATAGTTTTCATTAATACATCAAAGTAAATGACTTATAGTACTCATTAATAATAATATTAAAGTCTAAGGATCAATACGCACATATGCATATAGGAACATCCAACGACACATATAAATGTAGATTTCCTACTGGTGGGTCTTGTTCTCATAATATCCTACCCTAGATATTACCAAGGGCGTACACCATGAGAAGTTTCCTCAAAGTCCTACGAGTATTTACCATTGATAAATTGAATCATTTATGTCCTTCAAATGATTTCATATGGATATTGAACATATATTTAAGAATAATATTATAGAACTTTTTGGTTCACATCATAGTGGGGAACTCCTATGACCTTTCACTATGACAACCACTCTTAGGCAATTATCACATACTATGTTACATAGAATAAAAATAACGATGTGATAAGAAGTTTATTAATATTAAAAACTATAAATATAGGTTATGATAAATTACACAAAATTCGGTTCTAGGGAACCAACTCCAACACTTCCTCCATGCATTTTTCCATCCCTCCTGCTCGATTTTATTAGATTGGGTGTATGGAAATTCTATATGGTTCCTTAGAGATGCATGGTTTCTATGTAGATATTCATCTTAATCAATGGATAAGATCCACTTACATGTTTTTAATTGGATTACCTGAGATTGGATAAGTGAGAAACCATATATGAGATGTCGTTACTCTTACATAGCTAGTTTTTTAATGGGATTAATCTTACATATATTTCAGTTAATTGTACATAGCCCATTGAAACTCTAAGTTAATATTACATGAAACTCAATATTTTTTGTTTAATATTATATAGAAATTAAGATCCTTCATCCCCATAGAAAATTGAAAAAAACTTATGTAGATTCTTCATTTATCTAGTTTTTTCTCACATAGTTAAGCCAAATCCCTATTTATTCTTTTGTAACATGTGTATGAGTTGATTTAATCATTCATATCACTCTTGTGAGCCAGTTTAACCTTACATAATTAGATTGTATGGTCTTATTCCACCTTTAAATCAACATAAACACCATTTTAAAGCTTACCATAATCAATTAAAATAAAAAGTGATGAAATAATTAATTAAATTCCCATTTTGATGATTTCCAATTAAGTTCCAAAAATATAGAATTATTAAAAATGAATTATTATTCCTAGGAAATGAAGAATAAAGTGGTTATTTTTGTTAAAAAATAAATATAAAAAATGTTTTTTCCTTAATTAATCCCAAACATAAATTATTATTCTACTATAAAGTACTCAATAAACTCAAGATAAGTGATATACCCCAAGTGAAGTATAATTTCACCACTTTGGTATGATAAATCATTTCAATTTGAGTCATCTTCACACTTACCCTGATCCATATATTAAATCTATTACCTAAATTTTAGTTATTCCCATTAAATTTCATTCCAACTTCAATTCCACCCACACACACTTGAACCTACATTCCTAGAAATGTTTCCCACACCAATCATATGTGATTTTTTTTGAAAATTTATTCTAAATTCTAATCTCACGAATGCATCACCATAGGATTTTTTAAGATATTTCTTATTTAAAAATAAATTAAGGTACTCTTACAGTATTAATCTTTTTAAAAGGTTGTTATATGGGTAAATATGGGTGGGTATTGATGTTTAAAAACAACATCAAAAATAGGAGTTTTGACTCTTAAAATAATAATGCATGATTTAATAAGTGTAATGCTCAATAAATGGATCTCACTCAAACCCCTTATATATGATACACCATCCCAATACCTCCCTTTTATCATGGAGGCTCACATATGAACAAGAATAGTGGATGAAACATCATAATTTCTCTATATATTTTTCCCTTTTTATTTTTTTACAACTGTTTTTTTCTTTTTCTTGGAGAAAAATAGTGAACTTTGATTGTAATGAAATAAATAACCCTATTGGAAAAAAAATTATTGAATTGTAAGGGTTGGTGTCCTGAGAACCAACTGTTTTTGTACTTTGATTACATGAATGTTCACTTATTGTATTGTTCATTGTTCTTCATGACTCTAATATAATAATGTCCTAGAATATTTGTTGCATTAATAAGGTCATGGCAGATCCCCGCTATGATGAGAACCTTGAAATGATATAACAATATTCTTAAATAAAGTTCGGTGGTTGGATGACATACTATGATAGGACACATAGTATACATACCGTCATGTGCGAGTACTCGTAAAAAGACGAGACTCTCTCTCATGAAGTTCGCACTTGGTAATCTCCAAGATGGGAGATTATGAGAAAAAAACTGCCAGTAGTAATTTTGAATGTCTTGGTGTCATCAGACATTACTATCTGAGAGCGTGTGTAATGGTACTTATACTGGAAGATTATCATTAACTCATGTCATGACTCGCACACTTAGATTTACTAACAAAAACCGCCACGCAGACAGTTGGCGGGAAGTAGGGTACGTTGGGTGCATCACGAGTGACATGTTGTTAATGGATAAGTCGAGGAAGGATTTGTCCCTTCCATTTATGGAAGTTGATATCTCGACCCTTTGATTGAAATATAACTGTCGCATTAAATTCCATGGCCATGGTGTAAACGACAACTTTATTTTAGGTAGTCAAAGAACGACGGATCAAGCATATAGGTTTATGACACTACCATAAAACCTGCTTGATGAGATATCGAGAAAAAGAGATTAAATTACATAGTAAGTGTTCGTATGAGGTGATACATCAATGCGGCGTCAACTTCTTTCTCTTGGGTGCCTTGACTCGTTGCTAGACAATAATCTTGGACTTTAGGCAATTCCGCCTAATGCCAACAAGAAAGAGGCTTAGAGGGTCACACACTAAGTGTATTCAAGTATCTCAAGTAGAATAAAGATTATTCCCGTATGTGGTTTAATAATTATTCAAGGAATCCTAAATCATTTTAATGTTGGAGGAAGAATAAAATAAAACAAGTACACGTCGTGTATCATTAATTACACATCGTGTAGTTTTATTTTGAAAAATTACACGCCGTGTATTATTAAATATACACGTTGTGTAGTTTTTCATTTTGGAAAGGAAATGAATAAATGAAAAAAAGATATACACGCCGTGTACATTTAATGTACACGCCGTGTAGTTTTCAATGAAAAACAAGTACACACCGTGTATTTATTATTACACGCCGTGTAGTTTTTCCAGTAGGGATTTTGAGGATATAATATTTTTTTATTAAATGATATTTATTATAATCAGCGTGAGCGCATGTCAAGGAATTAATTATTCGACATGGGGGTTTTCAATAAGAGTTAATGAAATAAATGAAACGCGTAACATGTTTATTTATTATCATAACTCTACAACCTCAAACTTGATTATAAATATCCTCAAAACCCCAACTCTTTTCCTACACAAGAGAATCGTTGTGCACAACAACTCTGGAGAATTATTTCAAGGCCGAAAGAACCTCTTCCTCCAAGAACGCTCTCAAGACCGAGAGATATCCTCTTCCATCAGATTAAGATGATCAAAGGCGGACAACGCAAGAAAAGGTTTCTCCATGCTAGCACCCATAGACTCCTTTGGCGACGTCCTGAGATACGAGGTACACGTGTGGATCACCTCTAGAGGAAGTCTACACTTGGCTTTTACGGCGCAATGGCGAATCACATCAGAATGTGATCGATAACATCAAATAAGGAAGAAAACACAAAAGGTATTTCTTTTTAATTTATTAAATTAATTATAATCAACCTGTAACGATCCTTGTTTGTGGTTCCGAGACAAACCTTCTTCTTTGTCTTTTTTTGTGATTTGATCTATGGAGACTGGCATTTATCGTCGTATTGATCCCAGATTGATCATTGCTAATGAAAAAAAATCCAAGTGGGCACATCCACCTACGCGCTTCCGCTGTGCCCGGAACCTTCATGCATAACCTAAAACTTTAAAAAATGAATCTTTACTCCCAATAATACCATGAAATTTCCACCCCCCACACTTTTTCTCAATGATAATCCTAAAAAATGATCAAGAGTAAGGAATGTGTGGATATATGTCTTATAATGTGGAAACCTAAAAAATAGTTCATGGCTTCCAGGGGCTTACAAAATTGTTATATGTAAGGGTATTTCAAAGAGAGAAATATTTTAAAAGATATTTTCAAAATAGTTCATCAATCATTTTCACAATGTTCCTAAAATTTCCAAAATAGAAAAATATAAAGTTCTAGTTATCATGGAATGAATCATGTTCTATAAAGAAATAGGTAAATGTAATAAGATGTAAAAAAAGTTTAGAAAATTATCAAGACTACAATATTTGACATTTTACAGTGTTTTGTGTCATGGGTTACCATATTAAGTAAAATTCACCATTATATTCAAAAATTGAACCAGGGAATGAAAATACACATCATAAATCACCTAAAGTTTAGATTTTGTTAAATTAAATTAGTCTACAAAATTTACTAAAATAACGAAATAATATTGGGAACTCCAATTAAACTCAATATGTTTTTTTTTATTTTTTTGTTTATAAAACACTCTAAAAACCAAAAACAAAAACAACTTGAAATTATAACAATAGATTAATATCCTTCCCTCATACTTAGACATTACCACCATTCAATGAAGTGTAAAAAATTTAAAGAATGGTCTTAATCATTGACGAGGTGAAGAAATATAATCTGGTTATTTCAAGTTGTAGCATGGGAAATTTTTAGTCCAATGGGTTTTCTACAACACCATCAAATAAGAACAAAAAAATGAAATAAATTTATTAGAACTAAACTACAAAAAATAAAATAGAGAGAGAGAGAGAGAGAATATTGGTTTAACCACCCAAGAGGTTCTTCATTTTTATTTTCTACAACTATACATTTCAATAGGTTATCCAATTTCTGATGGAGGATTTAGATCGGGTGATTTGAATCTCCTTCAATTTTTATAATATCTGATTAGTATCAAGTGCTGACTCAATATGAGAGTATTCTTCTTGGTATGTTGGATACTATTGTTCCCTAACTCTATAGTCCCATGGATAGTTCCCATAACCTTTATAATAAACAAAGAAAATTATATAAGTGTTCCCACAAAACTAATTTATAATTTTAAATTGGTGAAATTGAAATTAATTAAAAAAATGGAAAATACTAAAAGAAAAATGGGATTGAGATTAGGAAGGAAACCACTATTTGGAAGGTAAGGGTGTTAATTGGATAGTTTCATTAACTTCAGATTCAACATTGATGGTCAGAGTGTTTATCATGGTGTGGGCATCAACAATTTCCATTAATGGAGGATTTTTAGTCACTACAAACCTATTTTTTTCGCATCAATTCATATCCTCCTTGTGCCAAAGAAATCAAATATATTTTTTTATCAAGTTCCAATTAGGATATTTTTTTTATGAATTCTGAATTCATTATTGAATTTTCTATTATACGACATATTATTTTAACAATATTAAAAATTAATAATAATTACATGATTCTAAAAAATGATATCACATAATCAATGGCATGAAATTATTAATTCAAATAAAAAAATGGATCTCACTAAAACCATTATACAAAAAATATCACAATTTATGAATATAGAGTTAGGATACACATTTCATCAATATTAAAATTAAAAACACAATCATAAGAAAAAATAAGACTATTATTAGAAACAATTAACATCCAAATATAAAAAATTCCATAAAATTCAAAGGTTAGATTTGAAAATATAATCATTTGATAAAAAACCAATGCGTTTTTTAATTTTTTTGTGTTATTGAAAAATAATTTTTAATTTTTACAATGATCATTTTGAATATTTTTTTTTAAAAACATTAAAATAAGTTCACATTGAAAGTATTTGTAGGTATGAGTAAAAAAATGTGTTATGGTTCTCAATTCATTTTTCTTCTCTGTAATAAATTAATAGCTTTAAAAAATTTGGATTAAAATGAAAATGAAATTTGTTAAAGAATTAAAGCATTTTAATAAATTAATAAACAATAGAAACAAATATTCATTAATAAATATGTATGTGTGTGCGTATTATAATTACATAAATAAACTAATAAATTATATATTTATATTTATATTATTATTATTACTATTATCATTATTATTATTTAATAATATTACTGAAGTTGTGATCGATTTGTTCGACTATGGATTCTTCCGTGGGGTCGAGGATCAAATCTTTCCCCCTGTGATTTTTTGCCCCCATTTTGGGTGTGTGATGATTTTTCCTGAAATCATGAACGGGTGCATGAGGAAAGAATGGTGCATGGTGTATATGATGGTGGAAGGTATGGGGAAGTGTAGGGAAATGATAGGAGTGGGTGAACAGGTTCACCCAAGTGGTAAAATATAACTGGACTAGGCATGAGACACAATAGTGTAGGCACACAAGAGCATGGTTACAGAGGCTAGTCATAAAATACAAATGGCCTAGGTTGTGAAAAAACTTTAATGGACTTTGGTCCACCAGTCCTTTGGTCCACCCTAAAAATTTGGGTTTTCAGGTCTTTATAAATATATAATGGTCTTCATTGAGTTCTTTCTAATCCAAATAGGAAAGGATAACTTTTGAACCACATGTGTACCTTGAGTGTGCATGTGTGACTATAGTTTATAGCCCCCTCAACTATAATAATAATAATTATTGAATAATATAAATAAGTAATAATAAACCATTAATTATAATTATTAGTAAATAAAAATAATTAATAATAACTTATAAATAATTATTTTTTTCGAACAACTATTTTTATTAATAAAAAAAAGATAACAATCATATATAAAAACCCTAAAATAAAAAAAACAAGAATTAAGATAGAAAAAAGAAATAAAGGCCCAATGCATCATCCCTATAAAACTATTTGGATGGTAAATGAAGACTCCCAAGAGTAAGGAAGATCTAAAAATCATTTGTAAACTACCCATATGATGAAGCAAGAGAATCAGTTAGTATATCTCCTTCTCTCCATGTATGAGTGGTAATAGTATCCTTTTCCATCTTCATGACACAGACCCAAATAAGGTAGGAGACTAACCAGTGGGATAACTTTAGGTTCTTCAAAAACTTAATAATAATAGAAAAATCCACTTAAATATAATCAAGATGAATACCCCTCTCATGGAACAAGTTCATACTAAACAACAACGCGTTAGCCTTTGCAAGAAGAGATGATCCATGCCCAAAGTTCCCAAAAAACACAAGAACCACTAAGCCATACTGATAATGAACTAAACCTCCCCTACCATATTATTGTTGATTACTGAGACATAATTATTAATTTTTAACCCAAGATAGGGAGGATTCCATTAAACCCATATTCCTCTAGATATAATAGTCACATTATGCCTCAAATGAAGGATCTCTAGTCGTAGGAAGTGGATTAAGCCCTTTGAAGAAACACATTTAATGTCATACAGTAGGTTTTGGATGATTTTTATGCATTGTAGAAGAACGAAATTAACGGATAAAATTACATTTTCATGAAAGAACTTGTTTCTACCACACCATAGAATCCAACACACAACTGTAAAAATGAAAAGACAGAGGAGTCCTGTATGGTTGTTTGAAATGTGCATGAACCTGGAGCCAAGGATATAATTGAATGAATCCAACTTGGAAATTAAATCCCTTATGTTACTAAAGTAATACCACAATCCATCCACCCATGATAATTTGGTGAAAGGTGATCCATGGATTCAACTAACTAGAAGAATATCCTACATTTAGAAGCCAAAGAGATACTTATAATTTGGATGGAAACATTTATAGGTAGTGCATTACTTCTGATCTTCCATAATAGAAATCCCATTTTGATAGGAATTCACTTATTCCAAATAAATTCCTACCACTTAACCTTCATATTCAAACTCTTAATGAAATAATGATGAATAGTGAAGAAAAATAGAAAATTTCCAGTTGGTAAGTAAACTAACCGATCCCTATCAACTAAGAGAATAATGTATTTGGAAATGGATTTTTGGTCTATTCTAGGATTGCATAAATAAAGGTTAGGTAGGAGAATATTTCTCTGACTGTTATGTTTGGTATCAGGTACCCTGGAATGTATAACGATGATCACCTATCCACCGATCCTTTTAGTAAAAAATATCATTGGTTACTAAAATACACCATACTTTATCAATTATTGAAGGATAAATAGACTCCATATGGTTCTAAATTTTATAGGTTGATCCACCATTACCCCCATAAGAAAATATAATAAATCCCCATTCCTGGATCAAAGAAATCACACCCACAGAGTAGAACCAAACATAAAATCCCAAAGTAGCTTTGTATAATATTATTTCATCATTTCCTCCAAGACTTTCAAGTTAATACCAAGTCCCTCCATAGGAATGTGTAGAGGTCACACACCACCCAAATGAAACCTTTTTACCTACTACAACCCCAGTTAAAATGTGAAACCATCATCTATAATCTATGAATAACCAATTTAGGAACCACTACTATTGATAATAAATATATTAGAATAGAGTAAAATACACTTTTGATCAAAGTAATCCCACCACCAAATGATAATATATTGTTCTTCCAATTCTAAATCCGGCCGGTCACTTTTAAAATAATGAAATTAAAATTATAGATTCTAACATGCCCCTAGGTTAAATAAACTCAAAGGTACTCAAAAGGAAAGTCCCTCCTACCAATACCCAACCACCTCTAAAGGAGTTCCCTCCTTTTGTGATACATTTTAAGAGAAACCAAGATAATTCTATTACTAGATTTCATGCACTAGCCACTCTATAAATTATAAATTTTGAGAAGATCTGTGAATTTGGCCATGAATATTTTATTTCCATTCAGAAACACTAGGAGTTCAACTAAAAATAATAAATGATTGAAGACCATGGAACCATACTAACCTAAAAAACACCCCACACTCCCCTCCTTGATGTAGGAAATAAATTTCCTACTAAATTAATCTTAAGCAATGATAAATAGGGTTGTGATAGAGGATCTCCTTATTTAAGGCATCTAACAAACTTAAATAATCCATAAACTCTTCATATAATTAAGATAGAAATATATGGATAAGAGAAACCCTTAAAAAGTAAATCACAAGCTAGGTTATTGAACCCCATTCTTCTCAGGACTAGAAAAACGAATCCCCATCCCATCTTATCATAATAATTCTACATGTTAATTTTTATGATTACATTACCCCCAAAAAATTTATGATCTAACTTTTCCATCATTACACTGCGTCATGGTGGTGGAAATGGTTCTAGATATTTTGAAGCCTTCTTGGAGGATTGAGTATGGGGTAGGACATTTTGGCCTTGAGTGCTTGGAGGTTGGCTGCAGAGATGACCATTTGGTGTTGGAGTCCGCCGCAGTGAGTGAAATGGCCTAACATTACATTTCAAAGGGTGTTTTGTGTGGAGTGAAAACCTATGAAAAAGAGCCTATGAAAATGACCCAAGGATCTATTTTTAAGGAGGTTTTGGGAATTTAACTTGGAGGAATATCCTATGAGAAATGAGAAGTGCAGAGATCACTACATCATGGTGATGAGTGTGATTAGGTGAAAAAATCAAATTCCTGGTGCTACATCATAGTTTCTACTCATGGAGAGTATCAAGGGAGATGAAAATCCATAGGACACATATTGGTGGAAAGTTAGTGGTGGTAAAAACTATTTTTAAAATATATTAGAATCAAGGGGTTCAAATCTTGAATTCCAGATCCATGCTTTTACCATAATCACTATGGGTATTTGGATGACCCCCATGCTGTGGTGAAGGCTTATAAAGCCTCATTTATAAAAAAGGCATCCTAAATTCATTTGTTTGGTTTTTTTCTTATTCTCTCAATACATAGTTTACCCCTTAACCTCTCATCACCTTCCATTCACACCTCCTGGGAGTTCTAATACCTTAGTTCATTCAGATCAAAGTCTCACAAATCAAGGTACTCCCTTTTCCCATCTATTATTTGTTCTTCTTATTTATCCTCATCCCAAGAGTTCATTTTGGTGGAGATATAGAAATTGAGCAAGTATTGATGGTACCTTGTTGTGATTAGTTTTTGGTTGTGTTTCTTTCAGAGTTATCTAATTTTTAATCATCCATTCTTTCCCAAAGAATGTTGAACTTCCAATTATGGAACAGATCCCTGCAATATTCTTATTTTATGTGCATATGTGGAAATTGTAATATTTTATATTCCTTTGGGTGGATAGTATGGGTTAAAATATCTAGATAAATAATTTAATTAATATAAAATTGAAGGGTATGAGAGTAGTTTCATGTGTTTTCTTGTTTTGTGATTTCTCTTATGAGTTTATACTTGTTTTCCATTTTTCTACAAAGCATTGTTTTTGGGAGCCTTATTTTTGTTACAAATGTTGTAATTTATAGACCTTATTGTGACTTATTTATTAAACTCATCATGTATAAAAGGTTAAGAAGTTATATACGGATAATGAATTGGTTCCCCTATAAATATTTATTTGTGTGACAAATACCTTATTAAGAGATGATGTAATATATTAAAACCCACTTTGAAACCGAACTTGTGATAAAAGTGGAAGTTAAAATGTGTTTCTATGTGATGATGTGCTTATTTTTAATCCATTGTGGTTATGTGAACCTTGTTGGGGATTTCATGATGATGGTGGTGACTGATTCAAGTATGGAGTTTATTGTGGGATGAGTTGTGGTTCTTGGTTCATGGCAGTGGAAGTGTGATGGTTGATATACAATTATGACCAGAGATTATATTATGGTGTTGTTTCGATGAGATGGTTGGGTTGTGGTGATTTTTTGTGTGTATTGAGGTGGTTTTTTTGAGAGTTATGTGGAATTTTTTTGGTAGTATCCTGATAGATATGGAATAGAGTGTTAACAATGAAATTGAAATGGATTGGTTGGAAATTAAATAATCATCATCTAAAATTAATGTGTGATAATTGTATTAATGAATATAATGATTAATAAACTTATATAATTGAGTGGGAAGTGATGGTTAGAGTGGGTTTTCATTAAATATGAAATGATTTTTTAATAAGTGGAATGTGGTTGGAACCTAGTAAATCTAGAAATTGGTTAACTTGATAAGGAAAAATGAATTGTGGCTTGTGTGTGGCTTGTTTGTGTGGCGTGTTTCATTAATGGTGGCATGGATTGATGACAGTGATCATGAAATTATGTAGTGGTGTTATTATATGTGCTAGTAGAATTTTATGTGAACCCATATGTTGGGTATTGTGTTCTATTTATCTATATTTTATTTTCATGTTATTTACATACATTCCCAACCTAAATTTTATAACATTACCAACACCCAAATGTTTTGGGTTCCAAATATTTCCCCCAATATCTAGTTTGGTGGTGAAATATATGGTTGGATACCCCCTCTTCCATGCTCTTCCTTCCGCAGTAGTGATAATGATGAATGGTGTTGGAAATTACGAGTGATGATGATTATTGGTGTTGGTGATGACTTGTGATGATGGAAACTGGTGTTGGAGATGACTAGTAATGATGATGGTTGGTTTTTTAGGTTTATAGTGATGATGGTGGTTGGTGTTGGTGATTCCTAGTGATAATGAATATATGATGTGTTGTTGGGGTGATTCACGGTAGGATGAGAACACATGGTTGATTTCATTCATGTTCATGATACGCTATTGCCCTGGTTATGTGATGAGGATTTTTGACTGATGTTAGTAGAAATGATGAATCTTATGAGGGTGGGGTAGGTGGGTATGCATCCCGACCCACATAAGATATGGATAGATATGTGATGTGATACATGGAAGGAATGGTTACACATGATGTTTTATATTAGGGTGTGAGAGTGAAAAATTAGTGGGGAAGTGGTTGGATGGATCCATTTTTATATTTCTTTTGATGTTATGTTATTATACTTGGATACATTATTTGGAGAGAGTTTTATGGTGTGAACAAGATGGATAGTTGTTTTATTATCTTCTTATTGGTTCTTCCATTTACTCATTAGTGCATTAGTATACTCTTTTCAAATGTTCATGAGAGACCTTGGGTATGATCCTATTGAGTATACATGTTATTCTCACCATACATATATTTAAACTATTTTATAGTTTTACAATATGACTTCAAGGACCAAGTTGGACATTAATAACTTAGATGTTAGAGCTATTTTTGGTATGCTTACATAGGGTTTACCTTTTGGAACTTGTATAATTTATTTTTATTTGTTTAATATTGGTTATGAATTATGATGTGGTTTGGTTTTTCTTTATTTATTATGTGATGAAATTTATTGGTGGTTGTTATCATATGTCATGATCCTATATAAATATTCTCGAGGGAAATGCCTCCCATATTTGTGATTTTTATACCCTCGATGGTAGTCTTCATCTCAAGGCCTACCAGAAGTGGTACTCGGGGGTTGTTATCCCCATTCCCTCATTTTCGACCTAAGAGGGGTACCTTTGGAAGGAGGGGGGGGGGGTCATGACAAAGTGGTATCAAATCCATTAGGTTAAGGGATGGAATAGATCTTGGGGTTAACACTTGTGATGATTTCATGGGTTGGTAGGGAAATGATATTATTAGATCTTATTGTGTGACATAGGTTAGAGAGACCATCTATAATATGAGATTTTAGGGTCCCCCATGATTTGATGTAAGGACTCTGAGTCTATCGAGTGACTAAGTGAAGTGGTGCTTCTTGTAGGGTAGAGATCTATGAAAGGTACATGCATCATTCTTGTTTGAAATTGTCATTTAATGGGGTGGTTTTATGAAATTAAAATTAATTTAATTAAATGAATCATAAAAATTTATTAATATTGGGCTTAGGGTTTCCCTTATGTTTCTAGGAATGGATCTTTGTTATCATTCTCATACAGTTTTGGAAGTAGAGGTTTATCAGTTTGACCCAGAGGATCATTGAAAGATTGATCCAAAATAGGAGGATGAGGTATGGTATAGCGTTTTTTATTATTTTTAGTGGAAGAGTATAGAAAAGTATGAAGGAAGCATCTCCGATCTAGTGATGGAGCACTGAATACAGAAGATCAAGATTTCTTCTAGTCTAATTAAATATCTAGCTGAGTTTTTGGTTCCTTTGGAAGTCAACCATATGTGAGGAGTAGTGCATCAGTGGTGGAAATTGTGCCTTAGTGATCAAAATGATGTAGATGTTTATTAGGATGAATTTCAGGAGTTTCATCTAGAGTTTTTATCATCGATGATAAAGGAAACAAAGAAGAAGGATATTCCCTCCCTTCAGTAGGGGACCCTAATCACGTGAGAGATTAGGATTAAGTTTAAGGACCTTTTGAGTTTTTTGTCTGAACTCTTTCCATATGAGGAGTCCCAAGCATGGTTCTAGAGTATGTACTACACCCAATAATTTGGTATAAATTCACCCCATCTATGATTACTATGTACTTGGTGGTGTATAAGAAGAAAGAGGAGATTGGGTGGATGCACTCTTAGGGAGGAGAGCCCTGAGAAGGAGGCTACTAGGGTATTTAAAGGAGTAAATCTTCAGGTAGTGTATCATGGATGTCAAGGTGGTTGAGATTCTGATTGGTAGAGAGTCAACCTCAGTAATAATTCTCACATCGTTTTGGGGATGACAGTTCCTAAGTGGTTATCAGGGGATTTCCATTTACACATTATGTTTTTGGGGATTGAGGTCATTATTAGTCTTAGTGATAAACCACTCATGGAGGTTAGCATGGTATGGGAAGTTATGACCCTTTTAAGAAGCATCAACTATTACCTATGAGTTAGTATCGGTAGCATGAGGTGATAACTTTTGTTTATTAGTTGGGTCAAAAGGTTTAGGTTCAACTTAGGGGAGATGGAGCTAGCAGAGGTCAGATCTACAATGGACTTTATCCTCAGGGAACCATACCAGAACATGGTCATAGAGGTCTTCAGTAGTGAGGAAGTGGATATGGGTATGGGAAGGTGTATGGTATGGAGGTTTAAACACTAAATGGACCTAAGGTTGTTCATGGTATGATCTATTTATCATCTTACATAGTTTCTACTTTGTTTTATTTTGGTGCTTTTCACTCCTTCATTGGTCATACTTAGGTTCGCATGTTAGGATTGGAGGTGGAAAGGTTTCCAGTGCCCTTGTATTTATCCAAACTATTTGGAGGTCAAAATATATTGTTTGATGAGTGACAAGAATGTCAAATGATGATGGGGAAACACTAGTCAGCGGGGGATTTATTTTTGTTGTAGATACAACCATACAATGTTATCCTTAGCATGGATTGAATGTATTATGTGTGTGTATTTTTTTATTTCTCCTAGAGGAGAGTTGTGTTTTATAATATGGAAGGCCAACAAGTGGTTTTCATTGGAAAGTGGGGCTATCAAATGGATGGAAGGTTATTGGAACCTCTTTTATCTTAGTTATTGGAGTTTTTAACAGAATCTCATATAATAGGGGTTCGTAGGTTCATCAAAAAGTTTCTATATGTATTCTTAGATGAGGTTGTGACATTACCCCATCGGACCAACATCAATTTTGGGATAGAGCTATAATCTGGTGTGTCTTAAATTTTGATGTATATTTATTATATGACACCCATGGAGTTTGAAGAGCTAAGAATCCAGATTGATGATCTAATATAGAGGTGTTTCATTTGACCCGACGTATCTTCTTGGGGTGCTCTGGTGTTGTTCACCAATAAGGCATATGGTAGTCTGAGGTAGAGTATATACCACCAAAGGTTGAACTAGGTAATAATCATTAAATTTTACCCTCTTCCAAGGATATATGATTTGTTCGAAAAAATAAAGGGATCTAATTGGTTTTTGAAGATAAAAATATGGTCAAGATATCATCAGATGAGGGCACAAGATGATGATATCTTGAAGACTTCCTTTATATGTAGGTATGGGAATTTAATTTTTGTGGTCATTCCATTTAGAATCATGAACACACCAATAGTTTTCTTGGGGATCATAAAATATGTGTTCTTTGAGTACCTAGACCATATTGTTTATGTGTTCATAAAAAAAAATCCTTATCTACTCAATATCAAAAGAGGATAAGTATAAGTATCTCAGAGTTATCCTGCAGGTTCTTCAACACCA
This sequence comes from Viscum album, assembly GCA_963277665.1. NCBI lineage: Eukaryota > Viridiplantae > Streptophyta > Magnoliopsida > Santalales > Viscaceae > Viscum > Viscum album. The sequence goes on along the minus strand of OY728129.1, from coordinate 1,808,679,869 downwards.
CCAACTCTATATAAATCTATCCAAGTGCAATTTTTGGATGAACAAAGTTAATTTTATTGGGCATGTGGTTTATTTAAAGGGTGTTTCCATGGAACCATCAAATATTTAGTTAGTTATTCCATGGAAAACACCTACAAACATGGAAGATGTTTGAATCTTCCTTGGCCTTCTGAGCTATTATTGAAGGTCTATGTCAAATTTCTCTTGAATTGATAGACCATAAATAGCCTTGATCCAGAAGGACCAGTCATTCACCTAGACTAATTAGTGTCAAACAACTTTCTATTACCAAAAGGTGATGTTGTTCAGTTCCTTGATGCTTCTATTACTAGAAGAAGGGGTGATTTTTAAGGTTTTTTGTGACCCTTACCATTTAGTTTTTGGACATGTCTTAATATAGAAAAGTGTTACAATCTCTTATTGGTATAGTAAGTTGCATCCCATGAGTGTAACTATACCACCCATGACCTGTATTTGGAAAAAAATAGTTTTTTTCTTGAATCTTTGATAACATTACCTCATTAGTGAGTGTTTTATGGTCTTCATAAGCCACAAGAGTCTAAGGTATTCCATATCTCAATATAATTTGAATATGTAGAAGTATAGGTGGATTTAGTTTCTCCAAGATTATTACTTCAATATCTCTTACACCCTAGTGAAAGGAAACATTATAGCTGATGCGTCGAGTAATATGTCATGAGAAGATTCCATTAGGGAATTCTATGATACTTAGAAAGGGATAGAATATATTTTAGGAATTCATCTCAACTTAGAGTAGGTTAGTGATAGATCTTTTATTTATCAAATGATTGAGGAATCATCATTGATGTGATAGGTAGAGGATATTTTATAAGGATAATTTGAGGTGTAGGTGATGCAAGACCATGTTAGCCATGATGATGCTCAAGAGGGGTGGTTGGAGGATTGGCAGAATTGGATGTTGTTTTATTGGAGGAATTTTGTTCCATTAGGAATGTATAAGGGAGTTATTCACGATTTTAATAGATTAATTTTAGTGGTTCATATAGGTGTGTCTAAGATGTATCATGGATTGAGGATAAAAATTTGTTGACCTAGGATTAAGTAGTTGGTGTTAGATCTTGTAGAATAATTCTTGACCTTTGAGTAGGTTAAGGTCAAGCACTATGTTCATGGAGGTCTATTGCAACCTTTGGATTTCATCAAGTGGAAGTGGTAGGAAATTTCATTGGATTTTTTCACTAGGTTTTTAAAGCCCAAATAGGATCTGATGTTGTTTGGGTGATCATGAATTGTCTGAAAAATCTGCCCCATTTTTTGGTGATCTATGAGTCAAGTTCCATAGATTCTCTTATAAGGAAGTATGTGGATGAAGTTGTGCAAATTCACAGGGCTCTAAGGACCATCATTTCTAATTAGGGTCCTTATTTTACCTTGTGAGTTTGTATAGGATTACAATATTCATTTGTCTCCCAGTTACACCTTAGCACCACCTTCCACCCTAAAATATATTAGAAAATAGAACAGACAATTCATACACTAGAGGATATGTTGCAGACATGCATCTTGGATTTTGATAGATCATGGGTGAAACACTTACCATCTATTGAGTTTTCCTATAATCATAGCTACCACTCATCCATTATAATGGATCCATTTAACATATTTTATAGATGATAATTTCATTCTCTATTATGCTATACCAAGGTTGGGGAGTCACAGTTCATGGCCCTGATGTTGTACAGAGAATGAAAGAGAATATCAAGATGGTTCATAAGTAGATGAAAGTGGTGAAGTACCATCAGAAGGCCTATAATAATAATAGAAAAAAACCTCTGGAGTTTGAGTTTGGAGACCATCTTTTCTTAAGGGTTTCCCATCGTCTAGGATAGCATAGAGTTTGGCTAGGGTAGTAAGATTTATCCCTAGTTTATTGAGCCTTTTGAGGTGTTGAAGCATATTGGAAAGGTGGTGTATCAGTTAGCGCTCCCAACACAACTAGAAAGGATCCAAGAACTCTTATACATATCTCAGATATACTAGTATCTTCATGATGACTCCCATGAAATTAATTTGGGAGATAGGGATATCAAAGATGATGTGAATTTCATGGAGTTAGAAATTGATATCTAGGTCTTCTAATAGAAGGTTCCCTATGGGTGAGTTATCCCTTTGGTTTTTGTTCTGTTTAGGCATGGTTTCTTATAGGAGAGTACCTAGGAACATGAGACAAATATTCATTATTAGTATCCAATTTTTTTAAAGTTTTGGTTTTTCTTTTTTTCCTTAGGTGTTTTAATGCTTAGTTTTTTTGGTTTATGAAATGTGACTTTTTTCTATTACTAGCGATGTTTGGTTAGTTGATGAATTGGGATATAATGAGATCTCTGAGAGATATCTCATAGGATGGTTGTTTTGAACTTTCCCTCCCCCTTTTATTCTTATGTGTTTTTTGATTCTCATTGATGAGAACTATTTGAGAGGTATCTAATGTGAGGAATCAGATTCCTAAAATCCTCCCTTTAATTTTTATAGTTATTTGTGATTTTGAGAGAAATTTGATAGGTGTTTCAGAGGCCAGGTAAGAGTTTTTGACATTCAAAGGATCACCACTCCATGGTGGTGGGTGTGGTGATAACCATTTTGAAGCCTTCTTGGAGGCTTGATCATGGGGATGACCGTTTTTTCCTTGGATACCTAGAGGTTGGTTAGTGAGTTGTATCTTTGGTGATGAAGTGCACTATGGTGGGTGGAATGACCTAGAAGGCCATTTCAAAGGGTATTTCATATGGAGTTCCCAACTATGTGAAATGAACAAGGTAAAATAGCATGGGGATCCATATTTAAGGAGGTGTTGGGAATGCCACTTGGAGGATTTTTTTATGAGAAACATGCTATGTGATGATCACTCCAATGTGATGGTGAGAATAGTGAGGTAAAAATGGCCTATAACTTGGCACTATGATGTAGTTTCTAGTCATGGTGGGTGCTGAGGGATCCAAAACACCCTAGATCACACCATGGAAAAGGCCATAGTAGTGGTTAAAATAATTTTTAAAACACAAAACAATCTAGGGTTAAAGTATTGAATTACAAATCCATGTTATGACCAAACTCACTACAAATGTTTTGAGGGCCCTCAATCCATGGTGAAGGACCACTAAGCCTCCTCTTTAAAATATGACTTCTCAGATTCCTTGGTTTGGTTTTTTCTCTTTTATTGAACCCGAGTCATCCCCTTGACCTATCATCACCTTCCAATCACACCTCATTAGAGATCAAACACCTTAGTTTGTTTGGATCAAAGTCTCATGAATTGTGGTGTTCCCTTTTCTACTCTCTTCTCAATTATTATTATTCTACCCCCTTCTAGGAGTCATTTTTAGTGGATATACTCTTTTTTGGGTCATAAATCGAGCAAGTATCGATGGTACCTTATTTTTATTAGGTTTTAGTGGTGGATGGTTTTTGATCATCTTTTTTCCCAAAGAACATAGAACATTCAATTGAGGTATGAGATCCTCATTATCTCCTTATTTTATGTTCATATGTGGAAATTTCATGATTTTTCTTCCCTTGGATGAATAATATGGGTTGATATAATCAGATAAATAATTAACATAATTTTAAATTGATATGTATGGGAGTAATCAAATGTATTTACTTATTATGTGATTTCTCTTACGAGTTTATACTTGTTCACCGTCTTTGATAAAAATCATGGTTATTGGGATCCTTATCTGTATTGTGACTATTATGATTTATGGACCTTTTCATGAATCTTTTCTTGAAATCACCATGGATAAAAGGTTAAGAACTTATATATGGATAATGAATCAACTACCCAAATAAATCTGGATTTGTTTAAAAACACACTTATTAATAGATTATGTAATATATTGAAATCCCATTTGAAACTGAACTTGTGATATACATGGAATCTAATTTTTTTTCTATGTGATGGCATGCTTGAAGTGAATCCATGGTGGTTATCTAAAACTTATTGAGGATTTTACAATGATGGTGGTGATAAGTTCATGTATGGGGTATGTTGTGGGTGGAGTTATGGTGCTTGGTTGATGGTAGTGGATGTGCGATGGTTAAGCTATGATGATGACCTAGGAGTATATTATTGTATTTTTTCTATGAGACAGTTGGGTTATGGTGATAGATTGAGTGTGTTTAGGTGGCTATTTTTGAGAGGTATGTGGACTATTTTGTGGAAGTAACCTAACATCAACGAAATATAATGTTAAAAATGAAATTGAAATTTCATGGGTTGGAAATTAAATAAGCATGGGCTAAAATTAACATGTGATAATTATCTTAATGAATGGAATGATTAATGAACTTTTATAATGGAGTGGGAAGTGATGGTTAGAGTGATTTTTCATTAAATATGAATTTAATGGTTTAATAAGTGGAAGTTGGTTGGTAATGAGTAAATCTAGAAATTGGTTGACTTGATAAGGGAATATGAATTGTGGTTTTTACGTGTACTGTTTGTGTGGTTTTTTGTGTTAGTGGTCAAATAGGTTGATGGAAGAGGCTATAGAATATTGTGGTGGTGTTGTGGGATATTCTAGTAGTGTTAGTCATGAATCCATAGGTCGTGTATTTTTTGTTACCTATCTATATTTTATTTTCATGTTATTTACAAATACACCGCAGAAAATTTGGATAACCTTACCAATGCCCAAATGTTTTTGTTTTGGGGTGTTTTCCCCAATATCTAGGTTAGTGGTGAAATGGATGGATGGCTACCCACTCTTCCATGATCTTTATTTGGTAGTAGTGATGATTAAGGATGTTGTTAGAGATGACTAGGGATGTTGATGGATAGTATTTTAGATGACTTGTGATGATTATGGATAGTGTTAGAGATTTCCAGTGATGATGAAAACTAGTGTTGGAGATGACTAATTATGATGATGAATGGTATTTTATATGCCTTTTTATGATGAGGATATGATATGTTGTGGGGGATATGCGTGGTAGGAGGAGTGAATGAGGTTTATTTCCTTCCCATTCATTATGCCCTACTACCTTAGTTAGTTTTGAGTCTGTGATGTGGATTTTTTACTAATGTTAGCATGGGATTATAGACCTTTTAAGGTAGGGGTAGGTAGGTATGAATATCAACCCACATCAAAGATGGATGGATATGTGGTACAATGACTTGGAAGGAATGGGCACAAAAAAAATTGAATTTGGGGTGTGAGAGTATAACATCAACAAGGAAGTGGTTTCTGGGAGACTTTGTTTATATTTATCTTGATGATATGTTATTATAATTGGATGCACTATTTGGTGAGAGTGCCATAGTTATGAAATGATGGATAGTTAACCTATTAGGTGATTATTGGTTCTGTTGTTTATTCACCAGTGCATTAGTATTCTCTTTTCACATTTTCATGAGAGACCTTGGGTATGATCCTAATGAGTATACATGTTATTATCACCATATGTATATATAATTTTTTTTCTATTATTTTAGGAGGACTTTGGGGACTGATTTTGACATTACTATCTTAGGTGTTGGAGCTATTATTGGGTTTCTACTATAGGTTTTTCCTTTTGAAACTTACTTGGAGACTTTATTTTTATTTTTTGGATATTTTTCATTCATTTTGAGGTGGTTTTGTTTCTATTTTTTATTATATGAAGTTTATTGGTGGTTTTTATTCTATATCATGATACTATATAAATATTATTGAGGGTAATGCCTCCCATATGTGCGATTTTTATACCCATGGTTCTAGTATCCAACTCAGGGCCTATCATAGGTGGGAATCAGGGTTCATTATTCCTCTTCATTCATTTTTTCCCAATAGGGGTTCCATTGGGGGGAGGGGGTTTTATAGCCTCACTCCAAAAAGCATATACTACTTGACGAAAGCCTTCTTCTTTGGTCCATAGTTCTGAGTACCTGAAGCTATGATTTCTGGTGGAATGGACACCAAGTTTAATAACCAACACTTAGTGATCAGATAAGGATTGAGGTTGATGAAAAATATTCATGTCACTAAAGAAAATATCCCCATTTAGATTTTATAGAAACCTATCGAGCTATATCCAAACTTATCTACTCCCTTGTGATTATTACACCACATAAAAATCTCACATGAGAAGCCTAAATCAACTAGTTAATTATTGATTTTGATAGAGTTAAAATAATCCATTAAATTTATAGAGTATCCCTGACCAACCTTTATCTTTATAGGCTATATGGTATTATGAAAATCTCCCCCCACTAACCAAGACAGAGAACCAAGATTAAATCCAGTCAACTCAAACCAAATATGCAATCTTTCCTCCACTTCACATCGCACACACACTGCTATAAATAAGAAATAATCATTTAAAAATGAACATTTAAATGTGATACGTTGGTCTAAATTATTTTCATAAGTTAAAGAACAAATTACTTCCAAAGAATCCAAATGTTTTTGTTTTTCAGATAACCATGCAAGAAATGAGGTAATCACAATCCAGACACAAAACCTTTAAGGTCATTCTTCTTGTTCTTCAGTTATGATAATACAAGAACCTTGAAATTGAATCTAGACACCTATTTATTTATATATTCAAACTCATCAGATATCCTAAGACTCATCATATTACATATTAATATATACATTAAAAATATTGATTGAGTTTGAGACACTCGGTGGCTTCAACAATTTCATCATTTGAGAAAACAAAGAGTTCATTCCACTTATCCTCATTCTTAGATTCCAAATGAGTTATGATACTATGTTAATTACTATAAATTATAACAAATGATCCCTAAAATTATTCTACATTATATATCTAATAGTTTTAGCTGACATATAAATTAATAATTCCTCCAATAGAAGAAAAAGAGTTACCTTAAAAATCTGGAAATGAAGAAAGGGATATGGAAGAACTTTGTCCAGGAACACCTGATATGTTTGAAAGAAACCCCATTAAATAGGGTATGATGTAAGAGATGATAGGAAACATAATAACCAAGTTTATAGCTTCTCGATCTTGAATGAAATTAGATTTTGATCCATCCACTATCTCAATGTTTGAGATCTTATCATTTCTAATAGTAAAAATATTTATAGGATGATTACTTATGGGACCCTCTAGTAATAAATCATCTGAATCAATGAGATCTTCTGCCTGGCCTGCATCAAATTTATTTGTGATAATAGAGATTTATAGTCCCAATGGATTGGGTGTAGATACCTGGGGAGGGGGTGGTGAATTAGGTGACACCAACTTTCAAAAATTCTTTTACATTTAAATAAACCCTGTGATCAGTTAAGATTTTATTATATCAATATAAACACTCATCATTTCATGATAAAAAAATAAAATAAAATAACATAAGGAACACAATAATTTTTACAATGTTTATCCTTGGTGAGAGAGCTTTCTCCTTTCTGCATCTGGTTTCTATCATGTTCTATGAATTTTATACTATAATCAAAAAAACAAATAAAAATGGGTAGGGAGGTATCATCCTTCACATATAGTACATTATCATCCCACTAGCTACAATTTTAGACACCCACTCACCAGTTATAGTGTAATCAAACCAAACTACTTTGAGAAAGACTTCTAGTAGCTTTTAGTTGCTCCATTAATAGAAATAAATATTTCTCTTTAAGCCTTCATAGATATTCAAAAAATATATTGCTCACCTATTCAATAATAACAACCAAACATATACCAGTTTTGGATATATTGTAACTTATATTAACTTTTTTCTCACTGCATATTGATCCTTGAAGTCCCGCTTCTTCTCATCATTGAATTCTCGGGAAAACAAAAGTTTCTAATCTATCAAGTAATAACAGATTTAGTATCAATTTATTATTATTATTCTTTACAAAGATTCAAATTTATCATCAAACTCTTCTTCTCATAGTTTTAGTATTATATTCTCTCTCACATTAAATTTTTTATGAGTAGTGGTTTTAAATATTTTTGGACTCATTTTTCAATATACCAGAAATAATAAATGCTTTAAGTATTTAATAGAAACTTAGAAAAATACATATTCATGAAACAATTTATTTCCACGATCTCTCATAAAATTTTATCCACCTGTCCACCACATGGGTATGCCTCTCATGATCTTTAAAAATTAACCTTCCAAAAAACCCCTTTTCTTTTGGGCATTCATAAAATTTTCAAGGCATAACCTCATCTTCTTCAACCTTCTCACAACATGAAGCATATCATTATGGAAAAACATCTCTTAACAACAAAAAATAAAATAATATTCACTATTTAAAACTTATCTTGAATTTATAAAAAAATATTTACATGTGATTAAATAACTTAGGATCATCACAACATCATCACACTTACATTCTGGAAATAACTTTTAGAGTTTATCCTCAAAAAAAAATTTATTTTTTTAAACTCTCTCTCATTCATTTGTTCTCATGAGTTATCTTGATTTTTTATGATAAAAAGATCACATATTCTTCATAAAAATAAAATAATAATTCATTTTTGACATTTTAATCAATTAATATTATATTTTTCATCCTATGGTTTTAATTATTTAAAATAAATCATTTTGAAAATTTTCTAAAATTTGGATAAGTGTTAAACTTAATGTTATTGGAAAACAACTCTATGAAAATAAACTCTATTAAGATGTACCTTATAATGTACCGTTCTCAACCCAATAAAGTCTTTTTAAACATTACAAAGTTATGAGTGGAGTTCATAAACCTTATAAAGATCTCCAACCCTATGATATTCAACCATATAAAGTGCATAGATGAACCTTTTGAAGTCCCAATTTTGGGTTCATGTATTTTTCAAAATCACATAACTAAACACAACATTAACTAAAAATTGTTCCAATGTGACCTAAGAAGATAAATTAACTTTATTAAGTATATAAGAAACTATATGTTGAACCTTATAAATTTCATCATATATTTCATCCCTTTTCCCAAGACAAACTTCCGCCTAGTGTTGAACTTTAAAAATATGGATGAACTCTACGCTATCTTTATCAACTCTAAAAATCATGTAGAGTTCAATACTTAAGAAGAATTCAATAATTCCAAACTTCATAAAAAAATTACAAAACTTCATGAAATTATCTTAGGGCCTCTCAAACCTTATCAAAAATATTCCAAACATATTCCAACACATCACATCAACCCCTAATGATTCTAAAACATTTTTGAAAAAAATACAACCCTTTAACAATTTCATACGGCACTTCAATCCCCCATTTGGATTTATTTTAAATTCCAATAAAAACTTTTCATATATTTTAGATCCACCTAAAAAATCATTTCAAAATACTCAATTCTCATTAGAATCATCAAATCAAAGTTTTTCTCAAATGAGAAGTATCCTAACACCACACTACTAGATAAGGTGATGTTTTTTAGAGAATTAAAACTCTTATTGACAAGAAATTTTGTCCAAGTGACATAAATGAACTTACCTCAATCCACACTTCCATTTATCACATTCTTATCCCCCATTTTAAAATATCCACAACTATAGATTAAAAAAACTAAGGAAAGATTACACACTCCCTTTGAAAAAGAAACACTATACCTTTGAAAAATAAGGGCACCACTTTATAAGAGTTGAGTACTTTCTCTCATCCTTTGATAAAAAATAAAAATAATTTTGGGTGTTCTACCATCTACACATTTTCAAGTAATAGGGGAGTGTTGAAAAATAAGTTTTAGCCTAAATTATTCAAACATGTCACTTTATATTTCCTTTTTAAATTATCTATAAAATGATCTTTAGTGAAAAGATATTCAAGTTTCACATAACCATTTTCCATTTCATCTTTAATGAAAAGAAATATAAGGTAAATATTCTTTGATCTTGAGTGCTATATATAATTATTGGAGAGATCAATAACACTATAATTATCACAAGAAATTTTTAATAGACTACCAATTTTAAATCTCAAATTAGCTAGCTGCACTTGAATCCATAATATCTATGTACAATAATGTGTAAATTATATATAATACGCCTAAGTTTTTGTCAATGAATCTAGATTTTGTTTCTTTTTATTCAAACATTCACAAATCTCACAAAGAAAGAAAGATACACCTAAGGTAGACTTCCTGTCTATATAGTCATCTTCCCAATATGAATATGTAAATCCTTACAACATCAACTCAAAATTGTTTTTATACAGTAGGATAAAAGTCATATTACTTTTAATATATCTTAGAATTATTTTAAATATTAAAACATGAGAGTCATTTGGATCACTCTGAAACATAGCATAAAAATTCAAATAATAACAATATATGGACTTGAAGCTATCAATTAGTGAAGGATACCAATGATTTTTCTAAACTCCTTTTTATTAACACTATTTACAGCCTTATCCTTCATTAATTTTGTTACAATAGCTATATGATTAGATAACTATTTTAAATATAATATTCCAAACCTCTTCAAAAATTGCCTAATATATTTTTTCTCAGGATAGAAAATTGTATCACCTCTTTGCACAATCTAAGATCTTATAAAATAAGTCATTTATCAAAACATTGATATCTCAAATTTTCTTTTCATGTCTTTGTAAATTTCCATATAAAGTTATTATATGTCACTTGAAAAGAAAGTTTCATCAATATATAAAATGACAATGAGAGCACCTATGGACATCTACTTCACATAAATATTACTATCAATATTTCCATTTGAAAATTTTATGTCCCACAAACATCAATCCATATTTTCATACCAGGTGATCATGTGGATGGCGCAGGCCATGATCAAAAAGAAATTTTATTTTATTAATAATTGGCGTACAACATAGGACCAACCAAGGTCGTTTCCCAAGTAGCATGTGTAGATCTGTTCTTCACTATTCCAAATCACTTATAAATATTTATTTTGTTTTCTTAATTTTGAAAGTAGTCAAAATTGAAAAAAAATTCTGGTTTTTGATTGAATGGAATCATGGAACAAAGTAGAAATACAGATGCATAAAAAATGAATGCAATAAATGTAGATGGTCCTAAGGATGAATTCCAATGGGAATTATCATTATTTACATTTGTTCTAAATCATTTAATTCAATTATTAGGTTTAATATAATTCAATTACTCACCCTCCACTACTTTCTTTCATACGAAACCACTAATATTCTTAAGAGAACCTTAAAAAAGACAAAAAATTCCAATTTTTTTCCTCAATGAATGGGTGAGAACATTCCTTAATTTATTGAATGAACTCACTCACACACCTGAAAAAAATCACTTACCATTATTCCTTTTGAACCACACAACTCCACTGGTATGAAGCATGTTTTGAATGGAGGGTGACTTTGGTGTTAAATTATGGAAGAGTTTAATAGTGTTATTTTATTATAGAGTGACAAAATTTTCCATCACAATCCACCTAAACTATTTTACTATAATCAAAGAGGAAATATATTAAGGTATAAATGTATAAACTCAATAATAACACTATGAATCCCCTCAGACCACCTATAATGTGTTAGTTATCCTTTATCATGGAGATTGAGATCATTGGGATATTATAAGGGTAAGAAAACGTGAAGAAATAGAAGTTCAAGAGAAGAGTTACATGATTAAAAGAGAAAAAAATGAGAATTAGAATTAAGCTATGGATAAACAAACCTAAGTTGTAATCGACAGGTGATTAATATTATAAAAGTGGGGGAGAGGGAAATGTATTTATAATCATTATCCATATTCACCCTGAAATTTAGTATAGTGAGGCAATATCCTACTTTAGCCAGATGAGTTCCATGCTTAACAGCTCTGAGGGTCATGATTGAAATCACTGGAATATTCTTTTTGAAATATTTTCTTCTCATGACCATGTTCTATTATATATTTAAGAAAATTCCTCAGGTGATATACTTCTTATTCATGATGTAATGGAAGTTCTAGTGTTTTCTGATGTCACGTGAGGAATTATGAGCACTGTACGTGCTGGATTTAAAATTTCATATGGGAAAGTGAATAGGTTTGGGCCTATTTAGGCTTCAAATTTGGTCTTGGGTAGAGAAATATTATTTTTAGATTGCAGCTAGGAAGTTGAAAAAATGTGATTCCTAGTCCTTTAAGTTCAATATTTTTTCTTTGGGTTTTTTACTTCAAGTTGGTTGATTGGAGCTGCCATGGATTGGAGTGGTGAGCTAGGGCCTGGTGGAGAGGAGAAACATTAGTGTAGTTAGAACTATTTTGAAGTGGTTTATTATTAGAAGAGAAGTGGTCGATCGTTGTGCACTCATATTGGTGTGGAACAAGGTTAGTATACAATGGTTCATTACTATAATGAATTTAGGTCTTCCATGGGTTAAAATTATGATTCAAACAGTGGAGTTTAGGTCAACTTGGGGCTTGGATTCAATAGGTTCAGATTGGAGGGGCCGTGAGGGCTGGATAAGTGTCTGAGTTCATTGAGGCATTTGATCAAGCATATGGGGTGAATTGGACAACATAATTACAAATAGAGCATTTAAAGTGTTCAAGGTCCCCTTATAAGTCACCAATTTTATAGGTAATGAACCTACAACAATCATACTTCCTGTGATATACTCATTCTCCATGATATTCAAATTTTAGGTCTCACATAGTCATCTTCTTCACTGGGTGCATACGAATTCTCCATCGAATCTTATCAAAGGTTCTAATTAGTTTCAATAGGAATGGTGGGATGAAACATCTCATTTTTGATGAAATTAGGAGTTATTTACTACTATAGTTTTCATCTTTCTCCTTATGGAAATCATCCTCAAAATTTATTCAATTTAGGACTCATAGAAACTTGGGTTCCCATTTGTGGTAGGTTTCTAGAAGCAAGGAAGATAAGGGCTCAGTTAGTTGTGATCCTTATTATGGTAACTTAGGCTACCACGAAGATGTAATTAGTTGAGATATGTGACAATGAGGAGATATCCATGTGGTCACTTGGGAAGTGACCTTGAGAGATGTATCGTAATAAATTTGGGAATTACCTTGTAGTCACTTTCCAATAAAAGCATTCACTATTTTTTTCTTTAGGTTGCAGTCACTTAGAGTTACCATGTATGATCATTTCCCACATGGTCACTTATAGATATTCCTCATTTAGATAGTATATTGACTATGGCTCCTACATTTCCCAAATATATATTTTTTTTCAGTGTATTTTTTTCCAAACAAATTAAATAAAAATAATTAAATAAGAATTTTATTCTTCAAGAAAATAATTTCAAATTCATTTAAATCATCCAATTTTTTTTCAAAACACAATATTTATAGTATTTAAAAATCATACTCTCATTCAAAATGAAAATGAAAATTCAAAATTCTTTTTTTAAAAAAATAATTTCATTTTATAGATTTTTGTTAAATTCAGAAAAATTGTTTAAAATAACTGAAACTAAAAATTTATCTATTTTAGAATATTAGTTCTAGATTTAAATTGAATCAACCAACAAAACAATTAAGTTTAAAGTTCCAAAAAAATCATGGCTTCATAATTTAATTTAAAAAATGGATAAAACATATAAAAATTATTTGATCCAAATAATAATTAAGGATATAATTAAAAAAATCACAATTTTACCCAGGGTTTAGATTAAATTACGGGGTATTTTAAATTAATAATGGAAAAAATTCATGAAAATTTGGGCTCACATTACTCCCCCACACTTTAACTATTACACTCTTGGGAAAATTTATCATTGAATTTCATTTATTTAAAAACAAAAACAAAAACATCCATCCTTTCTATATATAAAGATAAAACCAAGGAATATATAAACATAGATTCATCCTATGTTTGAATTACCATTCTTAATATGTGATAAATTCACTTACCAATTCAATTTAATCAATGTTCCAAGTTTAGGAGTGGATTGAATTAGATTTAAGTGCAATAAAATTTTCAACAAGAAGAACTTCCATTTATCCCTCTATTTTATGTTTTTTAAACCAGAGTTCAAATTTAAACTTCATTGATACAACTCAAATGAATTTTCTATAAGTAAATTGTCCCCTTATACATCTAGGTTCAATATTACCCTCATATGGAAGAATTGATTTTGAAAAAATGGGCATTTATTCACACACACACACACACATTTTAAATTTTTCCATCCATGTATGTGTGAGGCACTATGAAAAAAACTCTTTGAAAATATATAAAAATGTAATTGACTCACAAACCTGATGATTAATGTCTTACATATTCACCATGGGATCCTAATTTCCCATTTTACTCTAATTTCAAAGGACTCATATCAATTTATTTTGAGTTGGATCCCTAAGTTTTTATTTTTCATAGAGGCCAGTTTACCTTAGATTAAGTTCAAAATTTCAATGACCTCATGTTATAATTCTAATTCCACAAAAATATTTTCACTCACACTCCCTTACCTAGTTATAATACAAAATTTCTATAAAGGTAGTGACAAAATCACTTTGTAATCATCTAACTCTTACTATTTTAGAACCAATGAAATTATTAATTCTAACATAAAATTTTAACTAGGTAGGATCATTCAATTTCAAGAAAGTTTTGTAAAATAAATATAAAAAATATACAAAAAACATTGTATAATATTTAAAAATAGGACATTTTTTTGTTATTTTTTTGAATATTTTATTTACTTATTTATTTACTTACATATTTACAAAAAAACTAACTCAAAATAGTAATTTTTTTATTTATAGATTCTAAAATAGTTAATAAAAAGAATTTAATTCTAGTTATAAATATTATTGAATCCCCCCACACTAATTAAACACTTTATATTTAGGTTCTAGAAAATATGCCCAAAAAATATAGTGAATAAACAGTGTAAAAGGATAGGTACAACCCAGGGTTATTTGTCCAGTAGGTTTGAGTGAGGATCTCCCCTAGTGTACTTGTAGACATACTTAAGATACTCTCCTTGGCTATTTCCACTTAGGTAAAACCTATAGAAAAAATTATAAATTATAAATTTTTTGAAACTAAGAAAATGAAAAAAGAAAGAGAAGGGGTAAAGAATATTAGGGTATCCCTCTCAAGAGGGAATGTAGTTAGACTAATCATAGCTAGAAAGTCTTATGATCATCCCCAATCCTTCATAGTATGGGGTTTGTGTGATTGGAACAACCATATATGATTTATTCCAAATTTTCTCATCTATACTTCTTCCTTGAGGCCCCATTTGATAAAGTACTACATATCCAACCCCTCATCATTGTGATGTATTATATTAAGTGAGGGTGGAAGGAGAATTTATAGGGGATATTTAGGTTCTAATATAGGATATATGGACTCTATCATCCAGTGGATTTTTCACTTATGTTGTTTGGATAGGTTCAAAAAAGGGACAGTTAGTAAATATTTCACATTGTTTAAGATTAAAACAAGTTGAGATTAGGTTAAAATTATCCCCTCTATATTTTGAAACTTTTACTTCTATTTCCTCAAGATGAATATCTAATAATTATTCTTATAATATTTTTCCTCCCTTCAGTTGATAGTCATGGTGATATTGAGGGAGTAATGGATTCACCATAGCTCCCAGGTCTTCTTCTTCTTCTTCTTCAGCAACCACTTACTTTGTGTCATCACCTTCAAACTTTTCAAGAGTATATTTTAGTAGATTGGGAAAAAATACTCATCTATGTTTCTGTATCAAACTAGGTAGTCTCTTCTATTATTTCTAGCTCTAGTTTCTCTTCAAGTAGATATTCCATAGGTTCTTTTAGGTTTCATCTAATGTGGGAATCAGTTAATCTGAGTTTGTAAATTTAAAACTAGGGAGATCAGAAAATAATTCATCTTGGAAAAATTTAAAATGGAATGAATTAAGTTTAATGGAATATAACTCATATATCTCAACATTTAGGTCACTTTATATGTATAATTCCACTTTGAAGGTTCCTTGTGTGGATGAGGGTGGCAGTAGACATTCCAACATTCCTTAAAAAATGATCTCATCCACTTTGTCTCTATCATCTAGGACCTGCAACCATTTTGATCCTATGATTTAATTTATAATAAGAGGGAGATAATTAAATAGTTAGGTTTCAATAAAATTAAAAAAAGATAAGTTCAAAAAAGAGTCTCTCTCAATAGTTCCAACTTTTAGTTTCTTTTCAAGGTACACCAGCTCTAGGAAGATGTGTTCAATGGAATAAAATATAAGGTTTTTTACTTCTAAAATATCCCCTCCTCATGAATATATTATTGATAAAAGACTATGGGATCCATTTCTTTAGATTCTTATTTTTTTCTTTTCTCCATGAGTTCTTAGAGGGTGGTGGCTATTGGGATTTAAATATTATTCAATTCTACCATCATTTATTCATGTTCCTTCAATTATTGGTTCTCTTTCACTTGAAATTATTTGAGCATAGATGAGTAGCTCTAAATATCATTTGGTATAATCTCTTCATTAGTTTGATGGTGTGGAGGCATGTGTTGTTTATGGTAGTTGGGTTTGTTCATATTATAGCTTTCATTATCCCACCCATTGGTATATACTAAAGGTTTATCCTAGTGTTTCCATTGATAATTCATTTCTTAAGGTTCCTATTGGATTATGATCTGGGGAAAAAATTAGTGATGATCCATTAAAGAATGTTCCCACTATGGTGTTTATCCTAAATTGAAGGAAAATATGGGGAAAACAAGAAAACACTAATTACAATTGTGTTAAAATAGTGAATACTTTACCCTACTATAAAAAAATGACACTAAGTTGATTAGATGAATGTTGCGGGCTATGTTCAAACATAATTTTTATTTTATTAAAATTTGGAATGCTGTTTAGGGATAACCAAGGTCATTACCTAAGTAGCGTGTGTGATTCGGTTCACTATTCGAAATCAATTATTAATATTTATTTTGTTTGCTTAATTTTGAAATTATTCCAAATTGGAAAACTTTGTTTGGTCTTTGATTGAATGTAAATAGGTAATAAAGTGGCAATGCATATGCACATAGAATGAATGTGAGAAATAAAATGGTTCTAAGGATGAATTCCAGTGGGATATATCATTATTTTCTTTTTTTCTAAATCATATTATTCAATGATCGGGTTCAATATCATTAACCTACTCACTCTATAATGCTTTATTTTATATATAACCACTAATATTCTCAAGGTATCCTTAGATAGACCAGTAATTATAAGTGTTCTCCTCAGTTAATGTGTAAGAAAATTCCTTAATCGAGTTAATGAACTCACTCACACACCTAGAAGAAATCACTTTATTACTTTTGAACTATATGACTCCACTAGTATGAAGTGTGGTATGAATGGAGAGAGTATTTGGTGTGAAACAATTATAAGAGTGTGATAGTGTTAATGTATTATATAATGATGGTTGTCTCCTCCACAATCCACTTCCAATATCACACTAGAATCAAATAGGAAATGGATTGAGAAATAAATGTATAAATTCAAGAATGATTCCATGATTTCTCTCAGACCATCTACAATGGGATAGTTCTCCATTATCATAGATATTAAAATCATGGGGATGCTATAAGGGTGAGAATACATGAAGAAATATAGGTAAGAGAGAATCATAACATGATTAACATTCAATATAATGATAATTAGAATTAAATTGTGGGAAAAAATAAATAAAACCTAAGTTTCCATGAGAAGGTGACAAATATTTTAAAAATGGGGGAGAGGTAAAAGTATTTTTATGCGTTATAATTCTTTAAACTCACATTCAATACGGTCAGGTAAGCTCCTAATTTAGCTGGATGATTTCCAAATATTTCAGGTTTAAGGGTCATGATTAATATACTAGAATCTTCTTGTTGAAATATTTTATTCTCATGATTGAATTCCAATACATATTCAATAAAATTTCCCAAGTGATATACATCATCTGTAGGACCCCAGGACACCTTGAGATGGGAGGAGTGAATTAGGGTGTCAACTTTTTCTTTTAAAACAAGGATCTTGTTCCCACGTTGGTAGAAAATCGGTAAACCTGTAAGACTAATGGGAACATAAAGCAAACAATTACATGCATAGATACCACACAACACTTTTACTTGGTTCACCACTAAGGGCTACATCCAAGGAGAAAATGTTGATAGGTTTTTGGTCGTACCAAATTCCACTAAACTTCACTAGATGTAGATTACATGGTTTAAGTACAATCACTTTGTCCTAGGAACACTGCCTTTACAAAAGTTCATGGATTAGATTAATTCTTTTAACTTCCAATGGATCACTGATCTGAGTAAAGTCACACTCAATTTATGTACGTGAAGGCCCCTTTAATAGATTTTCATTAAATTCTTTGTCTCTATTCAGAACGAGACACTACTTGCATTGAAGTCCTGAATTGACAAACTTGAAATCACTGAACCACTGAACCAGATATTCAGAACATGTATTTAGCCTACACTGACAATTGCACACAAAACCCACCTTATGCGCATAAGATCATACTTTTTCATGCAATATTTTCTCTCTATGTGGATAATATTTCATGAAACTACACCCTTTATGTGTAACTTTTAACTTTTTCATGCAACTTTAACTTTTTCGCGTAACTTTATCTTTTCTGCGCAACTTTAACTTCCATGAAACACACTTTTCATGAAACTTTTACACACATCAGAACTCAGATCTTCTCTAAGTCTTCATCCGTCCAAAATAAGGGGGGTCACCTCTTTTTTATAGGCATCAATGACCCCCACTTTCAAAACCCACCATGTCGGGCAAAACCTCTCATTCTATGTGCAATGCTTTTCGCACATGAATCGTTTTCTGCACACAACTCTAGATTTTTCACGTAGCTCATGCCTTTTCCATTTTTAGATGTTCAGATCCTGAAACATTCCTTATGCGCAAGTTTCCAAAAAACCTATAATCTTGCATGCAACTTCCTTTTCCAAACACACATTTCTCCATTTTCTGATTTTCAGGCCCAAAAATTTGGCAAACACTGGGAAATGACGCCACCTTCAATACTACTGTCCACTCGAACTGTATGATCCCTTTCCTGTAAAACAATCTAAACTTCCAATGAGGATTGAAAAAAAACACAAACCAAAATCCATTTCTTTCATAGAACAGACATGGTTCCAAAAATACCCCCCTTTGGGTTTGTTGGGATTCACCAAATAAATTCAATAGAGCACCATCCACAAGAAAACCTAAAACACAAGAATCAACTCAGCCAACACTTTAAGTCTACATGAGAAATTCTCGGTGTATAAAACAAGAGGGGAATCTTGAATTGGGTTCCCATGTTTTGAATTCTTAAAGATGACCAATCTATTCTCTTACTATGTCACAGAAGCATTACATACCCTGAATGTATTCCTTCTCCTCCTAACACCGAATTCTCATCATATCACAGAAGCAATACATGTCCAATGCATGTCCTAAATTTATCCCTTCCCCCATTGAAAATAAACCCAAAGACTAGTATTTGTTCATTGTATGGATAAAAATACCCCTGGATAGTATCTCCCCCATAAACCTGCATCACATCCACAAACATATTAAAAAAAGTTAACATAACTGGGGATAAGGGAATTTCATAACCTCCTTATGCACTGGGAGGTGTCTGAACACCAAGGTTCAACTGATGTTTCTCAAAAAAATCTACTGACAATGGATTGGTCAGGATATCACCCACTTGCTCATCAGTTCCCACATGATCCATTTTAATCACGCCTTGTTCAAAATTTTCCTTGATAAAGTGATATCTGATTTCAATATGTTTTCTACAAGAATACTGAACAAGATTCATTATAAGATCAATTGCACTCTTATTATCCCAGTAAATCACCATTGGTTGTTTCACCTCATCACCAACATATGTCGGTTGTTTCTTCATCCATATTAGTTGAGTGCATACCTTTGTAGAGGAGATATACTCAGCTTTAGCAGTACTAAGAGAAGTACTTTCTTGTTTCTTTCTCAACCATCCAACACATTTCTACCCAATATAGAATGCTCCACCACTGGTGGAATTTCTTTCCACTACATCTCCAGCCTAGTCAGTATGAGAAAGCACTGATAAGTCACCATCCCTTCCTACAAAAAAAGTATAACCCATAATTATGAGTGACTTGAATGTACCTCATGATTCTTTTTACTGATGTCATATGTTCTTCCTTTAGATTACTATGAAATCAGGCCGCTAAGAAAGTTGCAAAGAAAATATCAGGTCATGACGCCATTAGGTATAGTAAGATTACAATAATCCTTTTGTATGTGGTGGGATCTACAGAGGTCTCATCCTCATGCTTTCCAAGTTTGGATCCAACTATAATCGGAGTTGACATTGGTTTGGAGTCATGCATATTAAATTTCTTCAGCAGCTCTCTTGCATACTTTTCCTAAGAAATGAAAGTGTAATCCTTATTTTGAATCACCTACAACCCCAAGAAATATGTGAGCTCCCTAATCATAGACATTTCAAATTATGATTTCATGTGGTTGGAAAATTCATCCACTAATTTCTACCTATTTCCACCAAATATAATGTCATTAACATAAACAAGAACCATTAATTGATCTTTTAGATAATTATTCACATAGATATTGTGATCTACTACTCCTATTTTGAATTACAACTTCTTGAGATAAGAATCCAGCTAGGAATACCATGCTCGTGGTGCCTGATTCAAACCATAGAGGGACTTCTTTAGTCAACAAACCTTTGTTTCATCAGTACTAAGGAGTAAACCCACTGGTTGTTCGATATATACTTCTTCAAGAACACCATTCAATAATGTTGTCTTGACATCCATTTGATATACTTTATATCCTCTTTGGATTTCAATGGAAAGAAAAAGCCTGACTGACTCCAGTATTTCTACTAGAGTAAATGTTTCCTCAACATCGACACCTTCAATCTATGAATATCCCTTGCACAACAGTCACTCCTTATTTAAGATCGCATTACCATGCTCATCATATTTGTTCTTAAAGATCCACTTTGTACCAATCACATTATGACCTTTGGGTCTCTTGACCAGATCCCATGTCTGATTTTTTTTCAATCTGATCTAACTCTCCATTCATAGCCTTCACCCATGATTCATCCTTTGCAACTTCTTCAAACGGGGATGGTTCCACAACTGATAGAAATGCATATTGTGCATGACTCATCATTCTCCTCGTTTGTGTGGGTGAAGTCTAATCCTCAATGATGTTGGATTGATCAATTTATACTCTTAGATTCATCCTCTGAGATTCAACTAAATTCTATCCAGGTATGGTTTTGACTTCAGATTCTTTTTCTGAGTCAACATCATGATGTGACTCCTGAGAGTTTTTTACACCTTTCTCTATTTCTATATTTTCATTTACTCCATATTCACATTCTTCCTCATCTTCTATTTCATTAGCATAGGAATTATTTTAAGCATTTGGGGTTTTGTCTTCAATGATCTTAACACCACTGCTTTCCAAAATCCTCCCCAAGTGCTTATTGAAACACTTTTAAGATTTTTTGTTCATTGGATATCCAAGAAATATTCCTTCATCTACATTTTCACCAAACTTCCCTTGATTTCCTTCTTTATTTCAAATGAAACATTTTCTTCTGAAAACATTAAAGTATTTCAAAGAAGGCTTCCTTCCATGCCACAATTCATATGGTGTCTTCATTTCTACCATATAAAGCCCATTTGATTTTGAATGTGAACTGTAGCTTCAAAAAATTCTTTATAGTAATGGTGTGAGATACGAATCTTAACTAGAATAGTCCTGGTCATGTTGTTGAACTATCAATTCTAGCACTCAATAACTCCATTTTGCTGCGGATTTCTAACAACAGCTACCTAATGCCGTATTTCATGTTTTTCTAGGTAATTATCAAACTCAATTGACATGTATTATTCTCCATTGTCAAATTGTAGTACTTTTATTGTCCGTCCATTATCATTCTTGGAAATTCGGTGATAAGTTTTCATGAAATCAAGTACTTGTCGCTTCCTGTGGATAACCATTACACAAGCCATTATACTATAATCATCAATGAAAAGAATGAAGTACCTCTCTCCATGAGTTTGACAACATTTATCGGACCACATACATATGTATGGATGAGATCAAGAAGATGTGATGCCCTTTTCTTCTTTGGCCAATATGAACTATAGACTAGATTCCCTCGTATGCAAGCATTACAAGTTTTTTCCCATTCACGTTTCAGAATGGGGATATCCATGACTATATTCAGTTTAGATATATTTTCTATGTCTTTTTGGTTAATGTTTCGTAGCCTTCGATGCCATAGGTTGTTTTCTTCTTCAACAGACATATAGAAAGATTTCTCTTTACTTTCAACTTGATATAAGTTTCTTATCTGTTATACAACCTTTCATGAGAGAATTCCCTATTTTTCCTTTTATAGTGCAGGCTTTTTGATTGAAAGTTATTATGAGACCTGAGTCATAGAGTTGACTCACACTGAGGAGATTGTGACGTAGACCATCTAGATAAAGAACTTCAATCTTCTTTAGCTCTCCATTGGCCAGAGCAGTATTTACACTACCTTTAATTTTCAAAGCACCATCATTACCAAACCTCACTATTCCATCAACCTTATTTTTAATGTTCTTTAAATGGTCAGTATTTCCTGTCATATGGGATGATCATCTACTATCAATAATCTAGGTGATGCTACTTTTTTTAGCTTTGAGGGATACTTCTACAAGAGTGGATTTATCAATTTTCTTCTTCTCTTTCCATGAGATATTGGATTGAGCATAGGACACTGATGGCCTTCAAATTATTTCTTATACATAATCATATTCTTCATACCCATACTATTATTCCATAGGAGAAAACCTATTTGTGATAACAACACTATCAGGAGGGTGAGTATTGACCTATCTCTGAGTGTTTTATGAATTTCTCCTGTCATATCTCTGCCTGCAATACATTGCTTTATGTCCAAAGTTAGAACTGTGAAAACAATATCCAGAGAAACTATTTATTCTATAAGATGTAGGATATAAAATCAGTCTTCTTTATTGACTTCCCAAATCTTCTCCATTAAAATATATCCTTGCCTATTTTCAATATAATATGGTATGACCCAGATATCCATAGAACTAACACTTTATGAGAGGAAATGTATTCTCACTTATATTTCTCCTCATGCCTTATTCCTTGAAAAAATGGTTGGACTGCCTGTCATTTCCGAAGGTTTGAGGATAGTCTTTAGTTCTTCTTTTAGTTTGGATTGATGGTTTCTTTTTTTGCACTTCAGGAAACTTTTCAACGTGTCTAACTTTTATCTTTTCTTTCTTTTGGCTCTCTTCACTTCCAACAATTGATGTCTCAGCTTCACAACTGATTCCAATATTTCCCATGCAAGTGGGTCTTTGATCACTCAATATTTTTCAACCCCATATGAACCACATTTGGCTCTTACCAATAATTCTACATCAGAGAATCTTCCAAAATGAATTTTCTTCTTTCCCTCTTTTGTGGTTGATTGACACTCAAGTTTACTCCTAAGAGTAACAACTTCTACTTCAAGACCCTCAGAAGTCTTGGACTTCTCTTCTAGTCTGGATGTAAAGTCATTGATAGCTTTTGCTTGTTCTTAAATTCTAAGATTTAGTTCCACAACATCATCTGTGATTTCAAGGATTGAAGACTGAACTCTCAGTTGTTCTTCTAGTCATTCAATTTCAGTCTCGAGCTCATCAACATATTCTGATGATTCTTCCACCATTGCTTTCCAATTATTTCATCTCTTAAATTTATTCTCAAGCTTGGAAAAGGCATCCTTAATTTTCAACTTGGGATCACCATTAGGAGTCATATGATTATATCTATCTTAAATGATAAAAGGTTATGACTTTTCAATGGTAGCCATCATGGAAGCATGATTTCCAGTTTTAAATTTTGGTTCTTCTTCTTCACATAATTCAATATCACCATCTTTATCTTCATAGAAAAAACTCTTCTTTTATACTTTACTTCCATATTTTAAGTATCCATTTTTGAAAAACCTTTTCTAAGTCTTCTCAATATCTTCTGATTCGCTCTCTTTATCATCAAACATTCTTTGTCACTGAAAGGCAATGTGCCCAACTCTTCCACAATGAAAACATGCCAGAGGTAACTTACCTTTAAATTTACATTTTCCCTTCTTAAGATTCTTGGTAATGAGAGAAATAATTTCTTTTTCCTCATCATCTTCACCACCACTATCTCCTGAAATTTTCATTTTTTCTATGGATTTGAATTCTATTTCCTTAATGACACGAGTCATAGAATCTTCTAGTTTGACTCTCATATCATATGCCACTAGAGTACTTAGAAGATCATCTAAAGATAGTTTAGATAGATATCTCTCTTCATGGAATGACACCATTGAATTTTACATAGGTGTAAGTATTCTCAAGATTTTATTTATGATATAAATGTCTTTGATTTTTTCTCTAAGACCTCGAATTGCTCCCACTACTTCAGTAATTCGATTGAAGAAGGAATCTGCATTCACATAAGGATGCATCTTCAGATCATTGAAACTGTTGTGAAGGACTTGAAGTTTTTTCTCCTCCACTTTCTATCTCCTTCATAAATATTTTCAAGTTTATCCCACATAGAATTTTCTGAAGTGTAACTCATCACCTTTGGATAAATATGATTAGAAAGAGATGCAGTGATAGCATTCTGAGCTTTAGTATCCGCATCAAGAACTTTCCTGTCTGTATCAGTCATAGAAATACCTATTGAGTCAGTAAATTGTATTCCTTACACAGTATAAAAGAGGACTTCTAGTCCAAGGGATCTTAGATGAGATCTCATTTCGTTCTTCCAAATCTTAAAATTACTTCCATCGAAGAGAGGGATTCCCCTGATATTGGATGCATTCTCCATGACGATAAAGGAAAAATCTAACATGAGTAACCTTTACCCTATGATACCACTTGTAGGACCCTGGGACACCTTGAGAGGGGAGAGGTGAATCAGGGTGTCAAATTGTTCTTTTAAAACAAGTATCTTGTTCCCACGTTAGTAGGAACTCGTTAAACCTGTAAGACTGATGGGAACATAAAGAAAAAAATTACATGCATAGAGACCACACAACACTTTTACTTGGTTCACCACTAAGGGATACATCCAAGAAGCATAGGCTGAAGGGTTTCCAGTCGTACCAAATTCCACTAAACTTCACTAGCTGAGGATTACAAGGTTCGGGTACAATCACTCTATCCCAGGCACACTGCCTTTACAAAAGTTCAGGGATAACTCACTACTTCCCTTAGATCACTTATGTTAACTCCCTCTAGCTCACTGCCCTGGGTGAAGTCATACTCAGTTTATGGACGTGAAGGTCCCTTAAATAGATTTTCATTGAAGTATTTTTCTCTATTCCGCATGATACACTACTTGCATCAAAGTCCTGAATTGATGCACTTGAAAGCACTGAACCACTAAACCGAATATTCAGAACATGTATTCAGCCTACACTAATAATTATGCTCAACACCTACCCTGTGCGCACAATATATTAATTTTTTGTACAATATTTTCTCTCCATGCGGAAAATATTTCATGCAACTACACCCTTTATGCACAAATTTTAACTTTTGTGTGAAACTTTAACTTTTGCGCGCAACTTTATATTTTCCACGCAACTTTAACTTTTCCATGCAACACCCTTTTTGCGCAACTTTTACACACATTAGAACTTGAATCTTCTATAAGTCTTCATCCTTTCTGAATGAGGGGGGTCACCTCTTATTTACAGGTGTCACTGATCCCCATGCATGAAACCCACCATTTCACACAAAACCTCTCATTCTACGTGCAATGATTTTCGTGCTGAAACTGTTTTCCCCGCACAACTCTAGATTTATCGTGCAACTCATGCCTTCGACATTTTTCAACGTTATGATCCCAAAACATGATTTGAATTCAAGTTTCTAAAACACCTATAATCTTGTGCACAAATTCTTTTTCTAAACACACATTTCTCTATTTTTTGATTTTCAAGCCAAAAAATTTGGCAAACACTGGGAAATGATGCCACCTTCAATACCGTTGTCCACTCGAACTGTATGAACCCTTTATTGGAAAACATTCTGAACTTCCAATGATTATTGACAACAAACACAAACCAAACTCCATTTATTGCATATAACGGTCATGTTTACAACATATTCTTCATATTGTAGTGGAATTTTGGGTATTTCCTAGTGTCACATGTGAATTTATGAGTATAGAACATGCTAGAGGAAAAATATCATTTGGGAAAGTGGATGGGTTTAGGCATTTTTTAGGCATAGAATTTGGTCTTGGATAGATTAATGTTCTTTTAGGACAATAGTCATGAAGTTGAAGAAATTCAATGCCCACTCCTTTAACTTCAACAAATATTATTTGATCATTTATACTTCATGTTAGTTGATTTGGGATTATATGAATCAGAGTGGTGAGTTGGGTCCTAATAGAGAGTGTAAAATCTATACTTGGATTCCACTAAATTAGTTCCCTGATCCAGTTCACCATAAGGAATCAAGAGTTCCTCCACATATGTCAGAGGATGTCGAATAATAATGAGGTCCTAGTGTGTGTCATGGGGCGACTATGAAATGATATCAGAGTATCTAAAAAATGGAAATAACTAAACATCAACTATATTAGTAAATAATCATAGTGAGGAAGTAATAAATATAAATATTCTATAACAATTAATGAAATGTAGTAAAAGCCTAAACAACCATGTTATGAATACAAAACCAATCATCCATAGGGATGATCACATATACAAGAGTAAATGAAAAGAAACATAAATAAAAATACAAGAATCAACTTCCTATATATTGGGAACCCATTTATCTCTCAAGGAATGATAATAATTCCACTCACCCTCTGAGCTCGTTCAAGGCATTCTGCATCGGGAACCCAAGTGTCACTCAAGGAATGATAATAATTTTTTCACTATCTAAGACTTTCCAAGGCATTATTAAATGGGAATACTAGTATAAATCAAGGTGTAATATAACCATTTTTCCTATGAGTCTATCTAAGGCATCCCTACATGGGAATCCAAGTATCACCCAAGGCATCATGTGATCCATTTTTTTTCTATGATTTCATCCAAAGAATTCCTACATGGGAATCCAAGTATCACTCAAGACATCATATAATCCATTTTCCCTAAGAGTCCATATAGGGAATTCCTACATGGGAGTGCAATTATCACTCAAGGCATCATATAATCCATTTTCCCTATGAGTTCTCCCAAGGAATTCCTACATCGGAATCCAAGTATTACTCAAGGAATCATATAACCAAGTAAGTATCATAAGATAGATCCTAATAAGTACATATGAGCATCCTGATAAATATAATAGACAAACATGTAAGATCAATAACTGAATCCTAAGAATCATGTCTAGGCATCCCAATAATATAAAAATAAATAAAAAGGCTTAGAAGATAGATCCCAAGAAGCGCGTATGGGAATTCCAATCATATATCATGTCGCACCAGGCTCAATGGAGAAGCACTAAGAAGTACCCCTAAAAATCATAGCTGCATCAAGAATAAACATGTTAAGGCATAGTTATAAAAGAGTGAGGGTTTCCAAATGCATAAACCCATCACTATGATTATATCCTTTCATCCTTACAATTTTGGAACACGTTTTAAGGTGAAACCCACTACCATCTCCACTAAAATCCATAACACACAAGATTAGGGTCTTTTAAACATTAAGACAGCCATTGGGTACCCTAAATAAAAAAACAAGGGATGAATACTACTCGGGATCATGAGAGATAATATAGAAGTAGAGGAATCCCTCAGGGGATCCTCTAAGTCAGAGTCACTGTCTTAGGTAAATACCCAATGCACCAGGACATTATGTACCATGACATTGTAATAAGGGTAGCATGGAATTGTCAGCTACACAAGGTATTTCCACCCCGATAATGGTCAAGATATGGACCATGGCCCATCTCGATGCACAAGGTTGGTCTGGGATGTTCCACACACACAACCCAATTTTGTTCTGCCTAAGGTCTATCCATCTGGGCCTATAAAAAAGCTAACATACCTTACCAAGTGTATTATCACTTTTGAAATTTTTCGATTCTGCCTGGTTTCTTCAAGGTCTTAGTATTTTCCATCAGGGCTAAGGCATAGAGCTAGCACACATGGGTTGTTAGTAGCCTATGACATCTATCTTGTTTAATTTACCAATTTAAGTTAGTTTAACATCTCATATGAATAAAATTAAATAGGGGGAATCAAAATTAGGAGAAATCCCAATCATGCACACAATACCATACACATTCATGAATACCATAAGGCAATTACGATATAACACTTAATTGTAGGATGCTTTCCATTTATTTTCCAAGTGTCAGGAGTAGCTACCAAGGCCTGTCCGAGATCAACCAAGTCATATTGGGTCTTATATCACAAAAAGAAACCATAAAAAAATAATTATAAAAAAATTATAATTAATTAATTAAAACCAACAATTTAACTTAAATAAAACCATTTAATTAAGATAGGTATAATTCCCACAACCTCACTGGTCGATCCCGTCGCACTGAAACTATGACCTAACACATGCCAAAAACCCTCAGGACATCATCAACCCTGAATCAAGCACAATAACCATGAAATGAAATTAAAAAAAACTTAAATAATTTTAATTTAAGATTTAAATATTTAAAAATTCATCATGGTTTCATACCTCAATGAAACTATATGCTGCCAAATGTAGATGACATATCGAGTCACCCTCTTCCTAGGTTGAGAAAAAACCCCATCATTGGAATCTAATTCCACTATGATATAGTGGAATCATAATTGAAATCCATAATCGGGGAAAATGAAAATCAATAACAAAAAGATGATGAGATCAAGCAACTATACTGGAGGATAAAACATACCTTAAATCACCATGAAAGGCCATAAAAAACACCCCCTTGATGAGGTTTGAAGAGAGGACGGAGAGGAGGGAACTTATTCGTCACATGAGGGGGAAAGGGGAAGGAAGGAGGGTTTTATCCTCTTAAATAAAATTGGGGAAAATTTTTATTTCAATCTCTTTAATTGGCCACATGGTTTGGACACATGGTTGGACAAACTATGTGCTAACTGCATTCCTCTACCATTTGAGGTACACTCCACCTTGCACTTTTATAGTTAAAAAAATAGTGCGATAACCATGTGTAACTCTACACCTATGCATCATTTCTCATGGTTATCTAGGATCCAAACATAACTTAAATAAACCTTGTTCTAATACAATCTAGTTTATACAGTTTGGCTTCATAGTTATCACTAACCACATGCCTTATGCTGCATTTTCTAAAAACACAACCTTTAGGATGCAAAACCCCATGGAACTCCTGAAGCCTAAATACTAAAAACCAAGCCTAACTCTACATCTAGAAACATTATTTATATGTATTAAAACCTTAATAAGTCTATTCCAAACACCCATTCAAGATTTTACCCATCTAGTATTTGAATATTCAAATTCCTTCTAGATTTTCTAACTCGAAAAAATATAGGATGTTACAATCTACCCACTGTAAAACATCTCATCCCTAAGAATCCTTGGTGGAATCAAATGAAACCAACCAACTTACAAGGGTATTTAATTCCTTATTGAATATCTGTGTTTCATTTATGAATGCCCAATGTGATTCCAAGTGTCACTTTAAACATACAATTCTTAACCTACCAAAACATTGAGATAATGATCGCAAACTTAGTTGAAACATCAAGATGAAACTTCCTTGAGCCCTTCTAACTTGAGACATGATACTGTTTTTGTATCTTTTAATAAACATTATATGGTTCTCTCCACCATGGGTTTTGATTTCAACAGCCAATTCCAAGGAGCATCACCTCCAAAGGTGCCTACTGAAACTTTCCCCTAGCATCCTTACGACACTCCTTACATGGTTTTCAATTTACTAAACTAGTTCAAACATGAGGAAACTAATCCTGGAACTCAATTTTATTTCAATGGTTGAATCACTAATTGAACAATCTCAACAAAATCATGTTGTATTTACATTGAAAATCCCTAGCCGACCTTTACATTTCACATGTCAAACCCAAACGACATTCCTGATATGGTTCCTCACTGAAAGCATTCGATTACATGAAATAAATCAAGTAAAACATCCTATGACTAATTTCTATTGAAAAAAATAATATTATACTACTAACATATCACCAAAACCTGATCTCGATGCCTTTATCCCAAGGCACATCGAGATATCCAACAATACCTGGTTCTATTAATCCAACAATATCCAAAAGCCAAACAACCATCCAATGACCAGTCTTAAGGCCCAATGAACCTTCTCACATGAGGGTTTCCCACTAGTGACCTACATAACACTCCCCACATTAAGAGAATTATTTTAATCATATCATAAATGAAACAACTTTTGATTACCACATCCCTATGCCTCGTCCATTCTCAAAGATAATGACATGCCTAGCTAGAATCCCACTCAAAACCGAGTGTTAAAGAAACCATCATCCATAACCCATTATCACTTATTGAGAATTGTTCCCATGGAATTAGCTAAGTTTCATATTACAATAAGGGTCACCACCCTCAAATTTCCAATGGTGTTCTCCCTACCATCCAACTTATTTCATACCACTCCTCGAGTGCAACTCCCAAGGAGTCCATCCATCATTCCAAAAAAGACATTTATTTAGCTTGGCATATAGATAAAACTCTCTCAACATACTTAGGACGATATCAAGATATTGGGTATGATTGTCACTAAACTAAGAGTACACTAATATTCCATCGATAGTCTTGTATTGCTATCCCTGAGATGCAATTACATTAAACTAGGATACAGTTTCCTTTAACCAACTCCTGACACCATGCCTCCTGATAATGTGTGTCCAGGTCAAACCATGGGTTAACCACATCATATAACCCACATTATTTTCAAATTATACATCATCACAAGGAACATACCTTAATTTACCCAAAGATCTAGGTTTCTATGCCCACAATCATAGTATTTTAAACCATCGATCCTTGGATCATATCCAACTGCTCACTATTGTTCCATATCAAATAGTCACTATGTGCAATCAGCATGAACTGAAATCACCATTCATAGTGGGTGTACAATCCCATACCACCAGATTCAATATTTGACTCACACTTCCATGAGTCCTCCATCAACAAGGTCAATCTAACCGTGCTACATGGAACATGATTCTTATTAATCTAGGATCACCCTTGGAAAACCTCTTAAAAATCAAGAACCTCACCTATGATATGATTTATTGAATGACTACATTCCTCACAATTTCATTTTAGAAATTAAAGCATCAACCACACAAGAAATAGTCAATAGGGCCAGGCACCCGAATAGTCCTTCCCATCAAATCCAGTTTTGATACCTGATCACCCTAGATTCTTTCTCAAAACTAAAGGCATCATCATGCATATATCACAAAACCTAATCACCTACCATTCCTTGGTATGAACATGAGTGTACAACCATCTCATCTCCTAAAAAGGAATTCATAACCTAGGCTAACCCCACTCATATGTTTCCCTTGATCAAACTAAATGCCGACCTATAATGTTCTATGTCAAATATAAGAGTCTCTAGGTATCCCACATATTCCTAATGCTTAAGAATTATATTAGGGTCAGTAGGCCCAACCACCTAGACCAAAAGTAAACCTCTCTCCAAGGTCACATGTCATGGGGAATCATCTATCCACCGATCTCAATGAAAGGAATATAATGTGCATATAAACTGTCTCAAAAGTGGTAAAGAAAACACTATCCTACAAGGGCTACAACTGACTAGAATTGGCCTACCAGAACCTGATCCTCTCCAAGAATCATCATAAGGGACTACTCCATGAAGGTTCATGATATACCAGAAGGAAGATATTGGATTGAACCTCACTGGAAATATATATATGGTAATACCCCTTGAGGTTGTAGTTTACTAGAATGTTTAGGTACTTACCGAAAATTCACTAGAGGACCTAACTATATAACCATAAAATAAGTTTGGTTAAGTAAAAAATCATAGCAAGATAGATAGGAAACTCCATGTAGGTTGTTACAAACCTTTATTTAACAACACCTAAAAAGGTTACACCACAAAGGGTTTTCTATAAAGTCATAAACTACCAACTTCAACCTAAAAGGGTCAACAACATTCACACAAAATCATCTCAAAGATCCATGTCATACCTCATATGTGGTTCAGTTAAGTATAATCCCATTCCAAGATATGTGAAAAAACACCATATAGGTTGTTATAGACACTTTAAATATTTGATCCTAAGAAAAAATACCACATGAGGGGTCCAACACTTGTGCACTATATTCCCTAGTGACCTACTAGGATAATATAGCCTCTCGTGCATCAAGGAATGAGTCATTATCCTCATCATCTCGAATGTATCATTGTAGATCTACATTTCTTACCATTAGAAGAAAATATATATATAAGGCAGTCTAGCTAAATATAATTCCACCAAGAACCTATATAGGAAAAAACCATTTAGGTTATTTTTGGAACTTTAAATAGTTGACCATAGTCATTAGAAAAACCACATTCAACCAGGATTATAACATGTAGATCCTACATGCTGAATATGTTACATGAGATGTCTCTTTCCTTTTTTAGAAAAGAGTAAAAATTTATCACTAGCCTCTTACCAATGGGCCGAGAGATTGAAATCCATAAACAGACTCTTACAAATGGGATGAGAAAAATAAATCCATAGTCAGTCATAAACTCCACTCCACATGTACATTGATCAAAGAGAAAATCCTTTAAACTATAAAATAGCTATCAAGAACAACAATCCCATATACCTGGTAACTAGAACTTCTTACCAGAATAGATGTTATCGATAAACTAGTCTGATATCCATCATAGGTTCCATCACATTCCTAATAGTCATATCTACTATATCCCAAATAGTAATAGAATAGCAAAGGAACTGCTCTGATACCACTTTGTAACATCCCAACCTAGATGCCACTAAAATGGTTCTTTGAGTTGGTTCACCACAAGGCCTCAAGTGCGCCTCCCCATACACTAGAGTCTATTGACTAGGAGTGAGGGCCTATGGTGGGTCTATGGAGAGACTATACCCTTGTATTAGAATAAGAAACTAGTGGAAATAAACAAATATCATCCATAATAGTAAATAGTCAGAGTGAGGGAGAAATAAATATAACAAGGCTATAATAATGAATGGAATGTAGCAAAATATCAAACATACATATCATACATACAACAATAATAACCCACTAGGCCAATCATATATACAAGAGTAAATGAAAGGAAATACAAATAAAAATACAAGGCTCAACTTCCCACACCGATCCATACCACATACCCAACTCCATTTACAGATCCAAGAAATCCTGATCAATCAGTCCTGGACCTTAGCCCAACTTGTACTTAAAACCAAGTGAATGTCTGCTCAGGTGCCCCAGTGAAATGGTGGCCCGAGTAGTGTGTGAGTGAAAAACTCAGTATTGCACCACCGACATGGTCCCAAACATAGATAGTGAATGCAGTGTATGTAAATGTGATATGCTCATCAGGATAATAATAATAATAATATCCACTTCTGAAAAATATACCAAAGAAAAATTTCATATGAGGAATGCTCATGGAATATGATTGGCCTAGTTGAGACACAACAATAATGATAAATAAATAAAAACATAGTCGATCCTTGGTTCTATAATCCCGACCAATCATATCTACTTTTCCAAAACCATAAATGTATCTGAACATTCCATCATATATATATATACATGACCCATATATATATAGATGTAAATATGCACCAGTAAGGACCTGAGGATTCTAGACAAGGAGTCCATATATATTGAAAATTACATGAGGTATATACAAATCCCATAACATTAAAGACTTTGAAAAAAATGTAAAAAAATGAAAACCACTTTTCATATGAACCCATCCAATGAATTTTATATAGGGATTTAGGTATCACCCAATACTTAACACAATTTACAACCCTCTAAGCCCATCTAAGGCATTCCGTATTGGGAATCCATGTATTTCTCAAGTCAAGGTAATAATCCCACTCACCCTATGATCCAGTCCAAGGCATTCTGCATCAGTAACCTAGGTGTCACTCAAGGCATGATAATAATTCATTCGCTCTCTAATCCCATCTAAGAAATTCCTACATGGTAATTATAGTATCACTTAAGGCATAATATAAACCATTTTCCCTATAACTATATCCAAGGAATTCCTACATGGGAATCCAAGTATCACTCACTACAACATATAATCCATTTTCCCTATGAGTCAGTATAAGGAATTCCTATATGGGAATCCAAGTATCACTCAAGGCATCATATAATCCCTTTTTTCCTATGAGTCCATCGAAGGAATTCCTACATGGGAATCCAATTATCACTCAAGGCATCATATAATCCATTTTTCCTATGAGTTCGTCCAAGGAATTCCAGCATGGGAATTCAATTACCACTCAAGGAATCATATAATCAAGTAAGTATCATAAGTATAATCCCAATAAGTACCTATGGGTATCTTAATAAAGATAATAGTCAAACATGTAGGATTAATAGCTAGTTCCCAATAAGCATGTATGGGAATCCCAATAATATAATAATAAATAAAAAGGCTCAAAATGCGAATCCTAGGAAGTACATATGGTCATACCAATCATATATCATGTCGCATTAGGCTCAATGAACAAGCATTGGGACATACCTCTAGTAATAAAAACTACATTAAGAATAACCATGTGAAATAATATATATAAAAGAGTGATGGAATCAAAATTCCTAAACCCATCACTACTATCATAGTCTCTCAGGATTATAAGTTTAGTACATGTTCTAAGGTGACACCCACTACCATATCTACCCAAAATGATGATGCACAAACTCAGGGTTAACTAAAAAATAGGGCACACACTATGTCCCCTAGATAAAAACATAAGAGAGGCATCCTACTTGGGATCCTCATAGATAGTATAGAAGAAGATGCATCCCTCAGGGGATTCTCTAAGTCAGAGTCACAGTATATGGTTAACACCCGATGCACCAGGACATTTTGTATCATGAAATAGTAATAAGGGTATCATAACCATGCAAGCTACATAAGGTCTTACCACCCTAGAAGTGGTCAAGAGATAGCCCATTTCACATATTGATACTAAAGGTCATACAGAGATGGTACACACACCCAACCCAGTTCAAGTAAACCTAAGGTCTATCTATATAGTCCTTTAAAAAGGATTACATGCCATAAAATGTGTATTATGAACTTCTAAGAGGTTTGGAGGCCACCTGGTTACTCCAAGGTCTCAGTACTGGCCATCAGGGCCAAGGTATGGATCTAGCGTATATGGGTTGTTAGTGAACCTTAGCATCCATACAGTTTAATTTATAAATTTAATTTAATTTAATCAATAATATTAGTAAACTTAAATAGGGTCATAAACATCAAGGTAAATCCCAAGCATCTACATAATACTATACACATTCATGAATAACATAAATCAAGTATGATAGACCACCTACCTATAGGATAATTTCCATTTATTTTCCAAGGTCTGGAAGCAACTGCCAAGGCCCACCCAAGCTCAACTAAGTCATGCTGGGTCATGTATCACAACAAAACCACCATAAAAAATTAATTATAATAAAATTAAAATTAATTAATCAAACCCAAAAATTTATCTTAAATAAAAGCATTTAATTATAATTGAAATGACACCCAAAACATCATCGGTCAATCCCATTGCACTGGAACCATGACCTAACACATGAAAACAACCAATGACACATCCTCAACCATAAATTAGGTATAATATCCAATAAAATAAATTGAAAAAACAAAAAAAATAATTTTAATTTAGAATTATATCTATATAAGTTCATCATGGTGTCATACCTCAATGAAAAGGTACGTGGCCAAACATAGACAACATCTTAGGTCACCCTCTTCATAGGCTGAGCAAAAGCCTCTTCATCGATATCTAATTCCACCATACTTTGGTGGAATCAGAGTTGAAATCCTTAAATAGGGAAACCAAAAATCAATAAAAAATAAGAGTATACCTAGGAAGCTTACCATAGGAGAAAACATACCTTAAATCACTATGAAATTCCATAAAAACACCCTATTGATGGGGTTTGAAGATAAGGAGAGAAGGTAACCTCTTGGTCATGAGAGGGGTTAAGGGGAAGTAAATATGGGTTTATCCTCTTAAATAAAATAGGAAAAAATGGTCATTTTACACTTTAATGGGATGCATGGTTTAGCCACATGGTTTTCCAAACCATGCACTAACGGTGCGCCTCTACTGTCTAAGGAAAATTAAACCTCACATGGTTGTAGTGTATGGTTAGACAAGCTGTGAACCAACTGTGCGGGTACCTCTACACCTCATCAAAATTTCACATGGTTCTATGGGAACCTTACACAGTTTTAAAAAACTATTTTCTAATAAAATCAAGGCCACATGGTTAGGCTGTATGGTTACTACTATATATGTGTCAATTATGATCCTTATATTTCATTTTATAGAAACACAACCTCTAAGCCCCAAACCCCTAGGACACTCCTAAAACCTTTGATCTACAAACTAATCCATATTACACATATAATAAAATTATTTAGAGTCATCCCATACTTCATAATTATATTCATAACTTCTATTATTTAACTTCAAAATCTATTATTTGTTCATTTATACTTGAAGATGGTTGATTGGGGATGACATGAATTGGAGTGGTGAGCTAGTTCCTAGTAGAGAGGAGTAACATTGGTTTTTTTAATGTAGATGGAACTGTGTCAAAGTGGTTTGTTACTGGAAGAGAAGTGGTCGACTGATGTGCACTTAGCTTAGTTTGGAACATGGCCAGTATACCCTGCATGGTTGTTGTGAGGAATTTAAGTCTTACATGGGTTGGAATTGTGCTTTAATAAGAGGATATCATGTCTTCTTGGGGATTTTATTCAACAATTTCAGATAAGAGGGTCCATGAAGGATGGATAAGTTCCTATGTTTATTAAGGTATTTGATCAAGCATATGGGGTGAATTAGACAATAGACTAGAAACTGGAGCATTAAGAGTGTCATAGTTCCCTTCATTGATCACCACCTATATAGGGAAAAAACTTAAAATAATCATAATTTACACAATAATCTTAGGATTCATCTAATTCAAACTCTAGGTATCATGTAGTTATCTTATTCACTAGGAATATAAAAATTCTCTATCGAAGCTTACTCAGGGTTCAGATTAGTTTCAGCAGGAATGGTGATGAAACTCCTCATTTCTAATGAGCTTGGGAGTTCTTCCTTATTGCAGGTTTTGTCGTACTCCTTATAGAAATCATACTTGATGGTTATTCATTTTGGGACTCATGGATATTTGGGTTTCCATTTGTGAAAGGTTACTAGAAGTGAAGAATTTGATTGTGCAGTCAGTTGTGAGACTTCTTGGGGTAGTTTAAGATATCATGAAGATGTTTCCAATTGAGTGAAGTGACCATGAGGAGAGAGATATGTGGTCACTTGGGAAGTTATCATGAGATATGTAGTGTAGTGACATTGGAATTGCCTTGTAGTCACTTTCCATCACCTGTGGTCACTACTTTATTCTTCAGGGTGCGATCACTTTTATTTCCTCACATGCAGCCACTTATCATATGGTCACTTATATATGTTTCTCATGCGGTTAATATATTTACTATTCCACCTGAATTTCAAAAACATAACTTTTTTTCCAGTGTATTTGTTTCCAAAAAAATTTCAAAAAAAAAAAATCGAATCCTAATTTTATCCTT
The DNA here is from genome assembly GCA_963277665.1 of Viscum album. NCBI lineage: Eukaryota > Viridiplantae > Streptophyta > Magnoliopsida > Santalales > Viscaceae > Viscum > Viscum album. The sequence continues at coordinate 1,808,642,075 of OY728129.1, read as the reverse complement.
TAAACAAATAATTTAAAATTTATTTAAATCAACCAATTTAAAATTTTATTTTGAAAAGCATAGTATTTTCATCAATTAAAAATCATACTCTCATTTAAATTGAAAAATAAAATTCACAATTTTTTTAAAAAATTAATTTCAATGAATGGAGTTTTAGTAAATTCAAAAAAAGTTTAATACAATAGAAACTCGATATTAATCCATTTAAGAATATTAGTTCTAGATATAAGTTGAATAAACCAACAAAATAATTATATTTCAAGATCTAAAAAAATGCAGGGATTTAAAATTTATTTCAAAAAATAAAAAAAACATGTAAAAATAATGATTTGATCTAGTTAACAATTAAGTATAGATTTCAAAAAAACCATAATTTTACCAGGGGTATGGATTAAATTATGGGGTATTTTCAATGAATAACAGAAAAAATTCTTGAAAAAATTGGCTCAAATAACTAGGACCTAGGGTCCTATTTCAACCCATATAAATCCATTTAAGCCTAAATACCGTGTTACCATATTTATCAAGGATAAATCCCTCAAGTTTTTCAATAAAAAGTTCATATGCTAAACCAACATTTTGGAAGAAAGTTTTCATATCCATTTGATAAATCTTGTAATGATAATGATCTTCCACTACCATGATCACCATGATAGTTTAAATCCCTTCTATCGGTGAAAATGTTTCATCAAAATCAACTCCATCCATTTTAGAGTAACCTTTTCACACTATCCTTTCTTTATTTTTTTATCACTTATACCTTTTCATTGAGTTTATCTTTAAAAATATACTTGGTTCCAATCACATTTTTGTGTTAAATTTTTTTCCAAGATCTCAAGCAATTTTATTATCAATTTGATCAGTCACTTTATTCATAGAATTGATCCATTCCTCATACTCAACTACCTTAGAAATAGTTTTTTGTTCAACTTGTGAGATAAGCAGAGTTTGGTTTTCAAATATCAACATCATTTTTGTTTGAATAGGAAAATCTTGATTAAAAATCTTGATTTTAGAATCAAGATGATTCTTCAATCTATGATGTCTCTATATTTTATTATCAGCAGTTTTATCTTCATCACTGTCCATATTAGAGTTAGTTTTAATTGTATTGTTCACATTTTTTACCTCTTCATCATTTTTTTGAAACTGTTTGATTCTAACTATAATTTTTTTCAAATTAAACCTTAATAAATAACTATATTTTTAAATAATATTCAATTATTTTAACATTAGAACACTCAAAAATGTTTTTAGTATTTTTTTTCATAATGTTTACCCACTTCCATTTGAAAGGTATCCCAAGAAGGTGAGTTCTTATACCTTTTATTACCTAGATTTGCACCTTCGATATTCATGAAACAAGGGATTCAAAATGATTTAAAGTAATTCATGGTAGGATTACTTTTACAACACATCTCACATGGTTTCATATGAGTATTAGGACTCAACAAGAAACTATTTTTAATTTTCATAATAATACACACAACTTCTCTTTAGAAAAATTTGAAAAGTTTCTACTCATATAGCATAGTTCTTCCCATCTCAACAATGCTCCTATTTTTTACTTTAAACTAAACCATTTTTTATAGGGGTCTATAATGTGTTATATTGATACTCTATCCCATTCTTAGTAAGATAAATTTCAAATCCATTGCATGTGTATTATTTCCCATTATCTGATCTCTCCTTCTTGATATGTACACAAAGATCCTTCCCAACACGTCTTCTAAAGATTTTAGAAATTTTTATGGATTATAACTTATGTATCATGAATATGGAATTATTAATACTACTATAATCATCAATGAAAGTAATGAATTATTGAAAATCTTTATTTAATTGTGTCTCTAAAGACCACGAAAATCTAAATGAATGAGTTTTAAATGTATAGTGGATTTAATTTCCACTCTCTTGTGTGACCCTTGAACCATATTCACCATTTAATAATTTTAATAAATATATTCACTATATCTTTTGAGTTGAGGATGTTATATAAAAATTTAATGCCATGAAATACTACTCATGTTTATTTGGCCAATATATACAAGTCTTAAATGCCATGAATTATTTTTATCCTTGGAACTCATGAATTATGAGTTGGATGGGTCATGAATTTGAAATAAATTCCCACTTGTTCTGTCACCTTATGTAATATAACTTCCATATTTAGAGTCTTTGATGATGTAATAATTATTTTTAAAGATTAATTTATTATCCTTATCACACAATTGAGTCACACTAGGTATGTTGTGTTTCCTCCCGCCCATAAAAATCACTTCTACACATTTGATCTTCTTTGAATAAATTTCAATAGTTCCAATAGATTTGATTTTCAATGTACTATCATATCAAAAATTTACTCCTCCTCCTTAATTATCTTCTATGTTATTCAACATTTTAGTGTCTCTAGTCATACGGGAGGAAAAAATACTATCATGGATCCATGGATTTTCACTCATACTAGCTTTTAATGTAACCTTAACTATAAAATAATATTCTTCATAATTTTTATTTTAAATTACTTCCCCATTTTTTGTAGGGATGTTGGCTGATAAGATTTTTCATGCAATTATCATCATAATGTTCTTATTTCACACATTTACCACAAATTTATTCTAAACATTCAAACCTATTCTGTGTGGACATATTTGATGTTTTTATACTCACATATTTCTTCCTTTGATCATCTTTTATCATCTTCTTAGATATTCTCCTCCTCAATTCACACCTTTTTATAGGTAAAGACACATTGTACTAAAAAAAGTAAGTTTTATGCTTGAAAATAACATAGAACTGGATTTACCCATTGAATCTGGATCTTCCATAATAATAGAAATCCTGTCTAGAAAATTTCTACCAAAAATTTTGATTCTATTGTATATTTATACTTTAAAATTTATTCTTTATAGGGGAGGAAACTCTTCTTGGATCTCTTATTTTTTCTATTGATATGGGATAAGGTTTTTTTATACTTTTCTTAGCCCAAACTTATTTATATTTAGAATTAATATCTTCACAATTTTTCAAAACATATTTACAATCATATTTTTAAGGTATAGATTTAACATGATTTTTTACGATAGATTTCTCAACTGCTTTATAATTTTCATCATTGAATTCATTTTTTAAGTCTTATTTGATAACATTTAGTTAATTATTAGCTATAAGATACTTTTATTATAGATTAATCAATTCAACTTATTTAAAAATAATTTTTTCTTAAAGATAATTTAAGATCTTCTTATTCTCAATATATTTCATCTTGAATATTTTGAGTTCTTAAATGAGATCAGTTTATCTTTTGAGAAACTATTATTTAGAATAATATTTTATTCCATATCCCTTCTTCAAAAATTTAATTTATTTATTAATCTTTATGTTTTTCTCAAGTAATTCCTTCAATTCATATTTCAACGTGTGTTCCATGTATGCTATCTCATACTCTTCTCCCTCACTACTTGAGGATTCCTTATATTTGACAACATGAGCCATGAAATTTATGAATTTATCAATATATTCTTCATATGATTTATTTTTTTAAGAGACATAATCTTCTTCCTATTTACTCATCATATTCCTTATCTTTATTCTTGGAAATTTCTTCTCAGTTTCACCATATTTATTCACTATTTTTGAGATTTCCCCCATTTATTATTTGAGGGTTTTCATTATATTCATCAACCTAAAAATCCTAACTTTTCTTCTTTGTATATTCAACTTCAAAGTGTCCAATACCTTCACATTTGAAGTATTTCAAGGGTATTTAGCCCTTATATTTACCTTTATCTTTATTGAAATTTAAATATATAAGAGAAATGATTATCTTGTAATCCTTATATATACCACCACCACCACCATCATTATCACCACCACCACCACCACCACCGTCATATCCACTGGATACTTAAATTTATTCTTTTAACATGATCTTTCTCATGGTTTCAAGCACTATATATTTTTTCACTTTCTTTTTAAAATAATGTTTCAATCATTTCATAAGTAATGAGAATATTATGAAACATCTATAGGGAAAGATTATATCTATCATCCAAAGGTGAAATTTTTGGATCAAGCTTTTTAGGAAATTAATCATGAGTTTCTTCATTATGGTGGAGTCTTAATGATTTTATCCATAGCCTCTAATATTAATCATTATTTCATTGAATATATTGAAGTAATCACCAATGGTTTCCTCTTCAACCATTTTGAAATCCTCAAACCTACTTCTAAAGATTTACTTCTTGAGCTATTTAACTTTTAAATAGACTTCAGAACTACCTTCAAGTTTTTCATATATTTCTTTAACACTTTTAAGTCCCATAAATCTGGTGAAATATTTCTCTAAAAGTAACATAATGATAGAATTTATTGATTTTACATCAACCTCAAAATTTATTTTATCACTGAATATCATATGAGATCCTCTTTTAATGGGTGTAAATCCTACTTTCATAGATTCAAAAACATCAAGACCATGTGAAAAAAGATATGTGAGAATACTATAATGATCATCCTAGATTAAACTAACACATAACCTGATTTGACTCACCACAAGGCCTCAAGAGTTCCTCCACACATGAGAGAGGTTGTTTACTAATAGTAAGGGCCTAATACATACACTTAGGAGACTATTACCTCATATAAGAGAAAATAAATAGTGGAAATAAACTAAAAACATCCACATTCATAATAAAAACCAAATTACACCATAATAAATAAAGAAAATAACACCATTCTATATCAAATAAAATTAAAAAACAAGAACAAATACTCAAATATTATTAAACAATAATTAATCACCCACTGAGACGATCAAATATAAAGGTAGTAAATAAAAAAATAAAATAAATACAATAATATCCACTACTAACTCTAATCCATACCATATTCCTGGTCTCCACATAGATGAACTACAACAATATGATCCTTAAACTCTACAACAAATTGATCCTCAAACTCCATATGAGCAATCCCTCTTGAATATGCAACACTAGTCCTCAATTAGATCAATCACACTTCCTATGATCAACCTAAAAGTATACATAATGTATTTACATGAATCGAGGTGTATGCATATGTAGTGAGAAATAAATCTCAATAGGCCACCCCAATGGTGGATCTATAATATATATTATCATAACTAGTGTATACAGCATGCAGTATGCCCAACCTAGTAAAATAAAGACAATTTTGCGTACAAAAGAAATAACTATATAAATAAAAGGGGGATAAATGAAAATAAAATTAGATAAATCCAAGTTATATCCAGATGCTAAAGTTAAATCTTCCACTGCTCCATCCATTGCTGGAGGACTTATCACATATGGATCTTCCCAGACATATAACATTGGGAATATCTTCCATATCTACATATGATCTATAGGAAATATAATAATATAAAAGGAAAAAATGTTGAACCCTAAGGAATAACCACAAGAATCCAAAAAAGAACATATATATATATATAATGAGATCTAGTACTCTAATGGAATGATCTGAACTGGTAATAAGAACTCTACTAACAATAAGATAAGCTATCCAGAACATGTTATTTTTGAAAAAATAATCGACTCCATAAAATATATAATCAAGGAAAGGATAAACCTACAACCTAGGTCCTCTAAACTATCTGGGACTTCGGACCCCCATCCCTTATCCAAGTAAGTATCCACTATCCTAGGGGAGGGATACACTCCTCCATATCATCCATTAACTCCCTATACCCATTTAACCATAACCAGTCAATAGATGAGAGAACTAGATAAATCTCAGAGACCGTTCCCAATCCAATGATATCTCAAAAATCCTCATCCTATATTAAATATTGAGAAATAAATTCCTAAAAAATCTTATCCAGAGGCCAAAAAATCATGGGTTGATCAAATTTAGAACCCGTTATCCAAACCATATAATCATCAACATTGACAATCTCGCAATCAAAAAATATTAGGGCTCCCTCATTTACTTGTATCACCTCATCTAAACTTCCACCATTAGATCTCATCATCGGTCTTTGGGTTACAAGGGACACCTAATGTCAGTAATGATGAGCAATAACTGACCGCTCACTAGGTAAACCAAAAGCATGGGGCTCCCACGGTCCCCTGGATCACATCCATCTCAAAACACAGGCTATGAATGAAATAAGAACAACCTAAATAGGACAATAAACACCCGACCAATCCATAACCAATACATCACCTACAAGGGAATCCATAAGAAACACCATACCCATTAGGGGAAACCAAAAATAGTAATTAATGAAACCTAACTTAAGACCGATCAACAACCCACCTAGAATTGAAACCTTGAGAGTCCATAATATCCATCTCAAGCCATAGACCATTTAAACCCTACTATACCCAACTCCCCATGGTTTCAAACTTTTCCAAAGGATCTAATTGAACTATACCCCAGTAAACCAGGTCTAGTCCTTAACCATTCAAGGAATGAACAACTGATCCTATCACTTAAGGGCCAACCTAATAAACCTCAATCCAAACCCACTAACATTACCAAGCCAATTTAAAATTCAATATTGTATTCTAGGAATCATTCGATGAACCTCAACAAACCCCCTTGGAACATCATATGACAAGTCATCCAAAATACCCATGACCCTCATATAGGTCATTCCTACATCTCCCTTAGGATAGCTCTAAAGTAAAACCACTTGGAAACCCAAGTTAAGAAAACCATCATGAAAAATAACATCACTTACAGAATTATAAATAAAAAAATTCAAGGGAAACCACCTATCTAACCTCAATAAACCCAAAGAACCACTATGCGAGCCCTAAGAACCTATAAGCCTCACCTTATCTCTCTTAGTAGGTAACACTAATAAGGTAATATAACCAAGAAACATCACAGTTCAAAGATAATTAGGGAATCCAAGATCTTCCCCTTAACTTCCTCTACACATATACACCACCACACACTATGTTTTTTCTCAATAGTAAAGAAAAGAAGGGGGGGGGGGGGGTTCTGAACAAAATCCCTATACAAGACACCCAAAACCTAAGACATCCCCTAAAACCAAACATAAAAGAACTCAAGGATATCTCAAAATGGTACCAATCATTTAAAAATAATTAAATGATTATAAAGTTGGGAAGTATCCTCTAAACAATCCCAAACGTACCTCAAGGCATATCCATTGAATCTTCATGCCCGAAACCATGCTCTACCAACAACCAAAAAACCTAAATCATTCCAAAAAATATAATTCAATTAATTAAAAAATTACAATGTATTAATTAATTAAATTAAAAGTGGAATAGAGATTTAAAACTCACAAAGGTGAATATTCTCTCAAGAATAGTGACTAACCATCTATTAAAGGCCCACAATACAACTCTAACACTAAGAAGAGCTAAATCCCTAACACATGATTCCCAATTACACATAAATTACTTTAAAATTTAATTAAAAATTCAAAAAAATTCAACCAGGCATCATACCTCCATTGAAATAATGAGATACAACATGAAAACACCATCTCAATATTCCCCCTATATAAGACATTCCAAAGCATCATCATCCATGGTTGATTCTAACATACTCCATTGGAATCAGAACTTAATTTCTAAGATAAGACAACCACAAACAATTGCAAGGAGAGTGGAAGGGGAGTATGAAGGGGATAAGAAGAACCAGACCTTGAAACACTTAAGAACATAGCTAAAATAAACCTAATATCAAGATTTATGTATGGTAGAAATGGATATATAGGGGATGTTTTGTGAACACACAAAGGATAAAGAGGGAGGGAAGGGGATTAAAATCTCAAGGGGTAAATTGTAAAATCACAATTTTTAACAAAACTGTGCATGCCACATGGTTTTGCTGCACAGTTTTACAAACCATGCACCAACTACATTCCAAGAACTACCTAAGAAAAAAAAATTAATAGTATGACTGCATGGTTTACTAAATATGTTCTAATTGTTAAAAACAACATTATAACTCTTCTATGACATCCCACATAGTTGTGTCAAGGTTTTTCTATAACCATGCACAAATTGCGCACCTTGGGCCTGGAGGCCACTCACCCTACATGGTTCACTTTGAACATTTAATAGTTTTACATTAACCATATGAATTATATTCCAACCAAACCATTCAAGAATAAAAAATATAGAAAACATCCTTATCCTTATAGGGATACATGGGTTTCACTAATTTATGCACAAAAAACTTTTCACTAGGCAAAAAAAAACATAAAAGATTCAACTCACACCTGAGCTCCAAAATTTACCTGAGCACTTGAGCTACCTCACAACCCTCTAGACACACCCAAAACATTTATAAAAATAGGATCCAACCCTCATGTTTTGAATCCAAATCGTAATTCACTGAACAAGCCCTCAACATTCCAAAAATTCAAATTTCCTCATTTTATAACCTATAATGATGCGGATAATTACAAATCATATTTTTTCATCCATGAAAATTATTTCCATTATTTGTGTGTGTACATATGATATTAATTGAGTTTATATCATCCATTTTACACAACAAAAGAATACAATAGTGGGAACCTGGTGCTCTGATACTAATTGATATTCTCAGTGGATTAGGTGTAGACACCTGAGTGGGGGGGGATTCGGTGTCAGCAACTTTTATAATTTCTTTTTATTTGAAATAAACCCCTATGGATGGTTAGGATTTAATATTATCAGTATAAACACTCATTATTTCATTATGAAAACTAAAAATAAAATAACACAAGGCACATGCGAATTTTTACAAGGTTTGGCCTAAGTGAGAGAGCCTACTCCTTTCCACTTATAGTTTCTATCCCATTATATAGATTTTACACTGTAATAATAAAACCAAATAATTGTGGTTAGAGAGGTATTATAATTTACCTATAGTATATTAGTATCTAACTAGTTATATTTTTATATTAACTCCCACCAATTCCTGTGAAAAAAATATAACAAGTTTGATAAAAACTTATAATAGCTTTGAGTTTATTTAGAAGAAAAAACAAATCTAATTCTTTGATCCTTCGTAGATATTTTGAAAATATATTACTCAAACATTTAATAATATTAACCACACTAAATAATAGTTGTGGATAGAGTGAAACTTCTAGTCACTTTTTTCTCACTACATAAAAATCCTTGAAGGTATGATTCTTATCACCAATGAAATCTCAAGAAAACAAGTTTTTCAAATCTCTCTAATAAAACCGAATTCATTATCAAATTATAATTCTTCACATATATTTGACTTTATTATTTCAATATTCTTCTCACAGTGTTAATATTTTCCCCTCTCTCATTCACTTTTTTTGTGCAACAATTTTAAATATTTTTTGAGTATTTTTTTAATATACCCAAAATAGAAAATACTTCAGTTATTTCATGGCATCTCAAAAAATTAATATCCATGATCTATTGTATTATTTTATAGAGTTACCTATCATGTGTATATTACTCCCACAATATATAATAGAAAACTTCCAAAAATACCCTTTTATTTTAGGTGGTTATAAAACTTTCAGGGTACAACCTCATCTTATTAAAACTACTCATGGCATGAAGTAGCTCATTTTGGTAAAAAAAATATTTTAAACATAACAATAATATATTTTTCACTCTTGAAATTATTTTTAATTACTATAAAAACATTTTAATGTGATAAAATAACATAGGATCAGAACTATATCATCAAATTGACATTCTATAAATAACTTCTAGAGTTTCTCCCCCAACACTCTCAACTTCATTTAAATTCTTGGTCATTTAGTTGTTATCAATAGTGATCTTGTTCTTCATGAAACGAAGATTACATATTATTTATAAAACTTAAATACTAATTCATTTGTGATGTTTTAATCAATGAAGATTGAATTCAGTGTTAGCTAGTTTTAATTATTCATAATTAATCATTTTGAAAATATCTTAAAATTTGGATAAGTGTTGTACTCGATGTTGGTGGAAAAAAATATATGCAAATGAACTCTACAATGATGTACCTTAAAATGTACTATGCTCAATACAATGAATTATTTTTGAACCTTATTAAGTTTTTAGTGGAGTTATATAACCTTACGAGGATCATTAATGCTCTGAACTTGAAATCTATATAGTGCATTGACTAACCGTATAAAGTCCCAATACATAGTTCAAGATTTTTTCCAAATCACAAAATTAAAAAATCCATCAAATCTATATTGTTCTAATGTACCCTATAAAGATAAATGAACCCAATTAAGTATATTAGAAACTCTAAATATTCTCTTATGAAGTTTATAATATATTTCATAAATTTTAAAAAGACAAAATTTTACCCAGTACTGAACAATATGAAGATGGATGAACTCTACACAGTCTGGATCAACTCTACAAAGTGCATAGAGTTCAATACTTAATAAAAATTCTGGATTACCATAATCTATAAAACATTCACATAAGTTTATGAAGTCATCTAAAGGACTCTAAAAAATTATAAAAAACATTCCAAACATCTTCAAACACTTCTCATCAACCACCAATGATTCTCATACATGATTGAAAACAAATAAAACCCTTTTACAATTCTATAGGGAACTTCAAAGGAAAAATATATGGTCTCTTGAAAGTATATTTTACCAATAAATAATGAAGTTCAACAAGTCAAGATACATTTAATGACTTAGGAGGGATAAATTTCATTACATTCAAATATATACATTGATTATTAGGTCATGGTTATAAAACCATAATACCACTATACATATCAAGAGAAGGGTGGGGAAAACAAGCTTGAGAAGATGGGATCAAATGAGAACCACCATCACCCAAATCAAGAGGCATCATACTAGGATCTTGATGAGGAAAGAGATCTATCATTGGGAAATAAAAATCTTATTTATTACCTTGAACATGAGAGATTTTACTACACTAATCATGGCTATGACCCTAAGGCTTATAATGAGAAAAAAAATGTATACTAGATTCATACCATATCTTCTTCTAACCAAATACCTATTCCTCGATGTTGGAACAGAAAAATATGTGTCGTAAATTTTTCTGTAGAAGTTATAATACATTCCTCACTCAGATAATAAAAGTCAATAAGATTCAAATGGTATATCCATGTACTATATAGTTGATCACCCATCGAGGAATGATGATTCCTAAAAAAACATTTCTTAGTCTAATGATATGGTGGTGAGAACCTTCCACCAGGAGTAGGCTATATATTTCATCCATTTTTTTATGAATAAAAACCTTAAAACCCACTTTAAGTGTCTTCTAGAAACTTTTTGGCCTCATTAACACCAACTATGGGTGAATCTAATATATAGTACTTTAGTTTGTTTTAAAATATTCTATTTGACTACTCATAGATCCAAAATGAACATATGGATAAAAATTTATGGATGTTTTAAATTGTGATTAATTTTATCATGAAGGAAAATGGTAAAGGTAGATTTTCCATGAAAAAAATATGGTCATTCATGGAAGGACCATCCTTTAAAATGTTCTTACATAACCTCTTTACATATACTTGACACCTCCACAACCATATAATGTCTTCATGACTAGGAATTTCTTCACATAATGCCTTTATGGTTGGAATCACTTTTTGAATATAAGGCATAACTCCTTAATATCCATGCAAGTTATTCCTAAATTACCATCCATTTTCAATAGAATAATCACGATCCTTCATGGCCACATGCCATATTCATGGTCTGACATTATTTTGTAGAGGTGAGGTAGTGATCCTTCATAGTTGTGTAAGTATTGGAAACTAAAAATATACTATACGAACATATATTCTAGGAATTAATTTATAAATAACTATCTATAAATACATGGAATTCACTTTGAGAGAGGTACTTGAAAGGACATACTTTTAGAGAATATCTTCTTCTAATTTTTGTGGTATGTGGAAGGAATTATATCATTTATGAAGCATTTCCTTTGTGTGATCCTTCAAAAAACCATCTAAGGTAGCTCTTAAATTCAATCCAAATATAGGGGTATTTCATCACAAAATATCTTCATGGTAATGGACTCCCTATATAAAAACCTCATAGATCCCTCCATATAGATTCCTTTACAAAGGACTCCCATGAAAGTTTTTCAGAAAGGACTCCTGTGAATGTATTTTAGGAAGAACTCTGATGAAAGTATTTTGTAAAGTACTCCCATAACATTATTTCATGAAGGGATGTTCATGTAACTCCTTCATGAATCAACAACCTCAAACACCACATATTTAGAAAAAATTACCCACTTGCATAAAACCCCAATCTTATGTAAAATTTGGGTTTCCTAAAGTACATTATAGCCTCTTTCTAATGATCAACTTCCATGTACGATTTGAAGAAGGATAAACCACTTTGTTAAAGATTTTTTTTTATTTTTCTTGGAATTATTCTATGGAAAACCATCCTTTTACATAAATAAAATATTTCATAGGATTTTAACATCGTGTATCACATGTTTCCCCACTTGAAAAATGACACCACCATATAATATTGGGTATAGGGTAACCATTTCCAAGAAATATTTCTCATCTATGAAGTTCATGCGCAAGACCCACATTAATTCCTTGAGTTGAGATCCTCCTCATGTTTTCACAAAAATAAATTTTTCTAGCTCAACTTCAAGAATAAACCAAAATGGTCTTCTCATGTGTAATTCCCACACCAACTTCTTATTAGGTAACTTTTTCCTAATAGTTCTAGTTTTATGAATTTAAACTTATTGAAAGAGGTCATGGATGCATGAGACTAAAAGGAACAACTATGTTCTTTGACACATAACCTTAAAAGGCACAACATATCCTATTAAGTGGAACCAAAATATGTGGGTTATGATCCCCCTATTGGGATACATAGGAACCCCTTTCATGGGTCTAATCCCAACTCCACAATAGATCCAACCTATTTTCATAAGATCCCAATGCCTCCCTAAATGATGGTAAACTCTAGATTTCCCATATATATAGCTTTAATCTATAGAGTGGCCACATAATTGGGTTAATTGAGTGAAAATATAATTTCCATGTACAATTTCCACTTAAATTCATTTTTAGTCAATCAATTTCTTAATGGTAACTGGTATTATTATTTTTAAGGATTCAAAAACATGTATTAAATATTTAAGAGTCACATACTTGGCATTAAAAACCTTGAGGGATGATCCAACTTCCCATCCTCTTGAACAATGCACAACCCAAATCATTGATGGTATATACCAATGAACACTTTCCTTTTCAAAAGAGGTATGCAATAACTCAAAACACATGAGCATGGGGGTGCATAAAAAAATAATGGTGAACCCAATGTGAATGAGAGATTAAGAATGATGTTGAATCACAATGAATTATTATTTTTGATAATAAACTAATGAGTTTATTTTTAACCCACAAGAATCCAAATGTCATTAAAAACGAATATACCAAAATACATCTAGATCTCAAGCTAGTTAAGTGGAAATTACACAACATTGAAAGTTTCCATGAACCACCAACCAATGAAACATTGATCATATTCCACTATTATCACTAAAATTGCCTCGACTATGAGGTATTTACATACACTATCACCTTACCAATTATTATAATTCTAAATAGTGAATGAAATGGTGTAAAAATACTTATGTAATGATTTAATTCCAATCATGGAAACAACTCATGCTAATATAAAGGAACTAATATAGTGAATGAAAATTATAATAGAACTATCCAATAGGAGGAAGGTATCCCCCATTTCAACATTAAACAACTTTAAGAGTCTCTCCCCAGAGTAAGGAGGATGCCAATAATGTTTAAGAAATGTAATTCTCTATGAATTTTTCAGTCATTAGTCTTTGGAGTGAATTTGAATTTTTATTTGGTGGGTGACTCATTTTGAGAATCAATACTCAAAATTAGAGTATGAGAGTTTCAATGTTCCAAAGAGTTATTTTTGGACAAGGTTAATGGCCTAGGTAGTGACCCATGGGTTTAGGAAACCATTGGAGGAAGGTCCAGGGTGTCCCTGCTATTAAATTTAAATAGTAGGTTTCCACAAGCTCAATAGCGGGCTACCTAATGGCCAAAAACCTTGGTTAGGATCATTAGTTAACCAGTAATCTAGAACCATCCATCTGCATCTCCTCAACCCACCTACATAGAGGGTTCTTTTTGGTAAATTCTAATAAAAAATAAAAGGTACAATGCATATTTATTCCTACATTCTTCATTCTTATCATTATTATTTGATTTTACTCAGTTTTATTTAGGGATTTGGTGTTGATTCCACTAGATCTTGGTGGAATCGACTGAGTTTGAAGTGGATTTTACTTGGATTTCATAGAGGAAATTTTGAGATGACTTCTTATTTCCATTATAAGTAGTTTTGGTGAAGGTACATCACCCAATGAATTTATTTATTATTATTTTTTAATCTAGATAAAATCAAAAAATGAAAAGGTTTTGAATGATATGGATTTTTCCATAGTGGAACCGGGGATATGTGGATGACCTTTTGAGAGCGATTACTCACGGATTTGGTGTGGTTAAATGACCCAATGAGTAATTATAAAATTATTCCTATTTGGAATTTAATTAAATAATTAATTATACAATTTTATAATTAATTATTTATGTTTTTTGGCATGATATAGAGGCTTAGGGGGTGGCGAGATCATGATAGACACTTGTGTGGGCTTAGCTGAGGATGCGAGGAGATTGGACGAGGCTCAATGGAGCTCGGTATGGGGTTAAATCAATGTTTGAGGTAGGGGGACCCTATAATATAATTTCATATATTTTCTATGCATGATTTTCCATGCCTGCATACTACATGAGTTTTGGGCATAGGGTTTATGGACCAATGGTGCCCCGGATAGATGGAATAGAGTGGTTGTAGGCCTCCTATAACTTGGTGTAAGTGATCTCTAGAACTTATGAGAATCAATATCTCCTGATGACTGTGTATCCAAGGGTAAATGAATCTAGTTAAGTTAATGAGTAACCTATGGGAGGTCTTAGTTTGTGATATAAGTCACATAGTGGCCTAGTTTTGGTTCCTAGTGCTGGTGGGAAGGCGTGAGAGGCTTGGGGATGAGTGGAAATGGGAGAGAAAATAATACGTATTATGAAAGATGAAGGAATACCTCCTAAGGATAGAGGTGAGTCTTGATGTTCAATTAAAGTAAGGGGAGTCACTTAGGATTGGGTTTAGGAGGATGGTGATAAATTAAATTTTTGTGATTATCCAAGTGATATCCCTTAGGAGATGAGATATGAGACCCTAGTGTGGGTCTTTGGTGTTGTTAAATACTTGAAATCAGGATTCCAAGTGGTCTAGATCATTAAAACTTGGGAAAACCCATGGGTATTGGGATTGAGAGTGTCATGGGTATTGGGACTAACCCTGTGATGTCTGGGTTTGTGGGAGCCTTCAAGCAGCGACATCACTAGTGGGTGATGGGTATTAGATGGTATCGATGAGTAGAGATTATGAAGGGTATGGAGGACTAGGTGGATGACCTATCTACTGAGTTGAGACATGATATGATGAGGGGATATGTCTTGAGTGACTAGCACCCTGTGATTAGCTGAGGAGTTGTGTGATGGACCACATGCCCTATTTGTATTGCATGTTCTTGACACGAACTCTATAAAGTATGGATATGATGGTTTAGTGTGATGATCATTCCATGATGAGGTTATTGGGTTGATAATCTTTACATATGTGGCTTGGGTGGTGTGATCATAGTCAGTCCATACCCCAAGTGATAAGTTAGTGGTTGCAGAATGGGCCTTGTCGTTGAGTGAGAAGGCCTAGATGACCATGTTCTGAGTGAGAGGGAACAAGTTAACTGATGATAGAGGACCTAATAAGGAGTGGATTAAGTAATATTAGAGGATCTCTCTATAATCTAGTTTGTTGTATGATGTGAGACCAATGGAATTTTCTTGAGTAAGGAGGTATGGGTCGAGGCTTATGGATGTATGACTATGCTCAACATCTGTGAGTATTGGGTCAAGGTTTTGGCTGTATCCCCACCCTATGTCTTAAAGTATGGGTCATACATCAGTATAATGGAATGAGGCTATGAGTATATGTTGTCATTTAACTAAATCATGTATAGTTTAGGTCATGGTTTCCTGGATAGCACCTGAAGACTTAACAAGCATGTGTACCTCATTGGGCATCATGGAGGCTTGGTTAGGGAATGATGAATTGGTGATAATGTTTATTTTATTTATTCTCCTCATGCATAAAAATTTATATAAAAATTTATATTAGGGGTTATTGGTAAAACCCTACTGAGTTTTATGTTCTCACCCTACACAAGAATCTCAAAGAATGTGAAGACCTTATGTCTGCATTTCAGGTCAGAATATAGGTTGTAAAAAGGATTGAGATTGATATTTTTGAAGGTATAAAGAGGTTGGGATGTGGACCAAGGAAGGAAATAGGTCTAGTGTTCATAAATTGAATATTTTTTGTTTTTTTATTTGGGATAGGCTTAGTGGGTGATCAATTTTATGTTATGTATCAAAACATAATATATGTGATTGGAGGTTTATTTATTCTGGGTTCTCTAATGTGGATGTTGTTTGGTTATTTATTATTATTGGATTCTATGATATAAAGTACATAGTATCCCCAATGCTTGTTTTGGACCCTCACTTCTAGTTGGTATCCTCTGATATATGAGGAGGTTTTTTTGAGGCTATGTGGCACTCTGACTAAGATGAGTTTCAAGACGAGGCATTAAAAAGTGGTATCAGATCTTTGTTTTTATTTATAATTTGGGGAGATGGTATATATGTGGTATAGGAGTGTTTCAAATATTATGATGGATATCATACTAGTGTATCAAGAACACATCTTCTAGTAGGAATTTCTGGTTACTAGGGGAATGAGATTGTTGTTATTGGTTTTTTGATGTTACGATTGCATGATTTCACCTTAGGTGATGCAAATAGATTTTGGGTTTATGATATTGATGGCGAAAAAATATTTGAAGAAAGGAGAGAAGAAAAATAGGCCCCACACTCTGCCTCGCAAAGCCCCGACGCGGAGCCCCCCCAAGCAACGCGGCTGCCGTGAAGCACGTGAGGCAGTCATCCTCCGCGAAAGCCCCTAACGTTCTCGAACCTACCGCGAAGCAGAGGAGGAGGTAATGCTCCGCGAATGCCCCTGATGTTCACAAACCCTCCACGAAGCACAGGAGGAAGTAACTCTCCGTTAATTCCACTGACGTTCGTGAACCCTCCGCGAAGCACAGGAGGCGGTACCTCTCTACAAAACTGGTTGACGTTCGCGACCCGCTGCGGAGCAACCCAAGCCCCCTTCGCGCCGTGTGAGCTCTGCTTCACGGTGCCTCTTGCCTATAAATACCGAGCTCCCCCTGAGCTCTCTAGATGGAAAATCCGACCTTTCGCCTTCTCAGATCCCAAATCGTGAAGCACTCTTCACTCTAGGAATCATGAGCTCTGTGAGGTATTTTTTCTTCGTGAGAGGCCTCCGCCTTGTCTTTTTTTGAGCCCCTCTTCCGAGAGGGATGCCCTTCGCAAAGCCTAAGGGCATTCGAAAAGGAAGGGGATCCCCAAGGGGACCGGGGCAGTCGCATAGTGTTTATGCTTTGCGAAACATACACCCTCTACATGTGATCCACATGCCAAGGCAGGGTCACTGTACTTCGTGAAGTACACTGCTTCACGACACCTTGCTTCGCGAGGCACCTTTGCTTCATGAGGCAGTGCTCCACGAACCCCCTTCCACTTCGAAAATCACCTCCCGCTTGCACCTCTGGCCCATGCTAAGTCTAAGGCACCCCACTTCGTGAAGCACACCCCTTCGCAAGTTCCCTCCACTACGCAAAGCAACCGAGCTCCGCAAGGCCCCTGCCTATGGACCCCTCTGCTTGGCAATTCCTTCTCCCATGCGACCCTACAGGTTTGCACGATGTGATTTCAAATTCCCCTAGACGATATCACCCGTGACTTTGCTTCACCTAATGATTCTTTTCACAGGCATGCTAACGGCTATTGCTTCTTCGCATAGCCACGCTAACGTGGACCCCTCGATGGTTCGCTCCACGACCCCACTTTTGCACGGCCTTACCGATGCCTTCCCTCCCACAAGGGGTAGAGGGTACCCATTATGTAAGTCCTAGGGGTGCAGAGTAAACCCACATCGTCCGATCTATAGGACGTTAAACTGCCAAGCACCTCGTCTTCAAAACATGATGTTAAACTGTGATCCAACCCCGTGCCTCGCACACAGGGTGTCCCCGGCTCAGACATTCTTTATGCCCAATGGTCTCCACGGAGATAGGATACAGTTTAACGTCATGCTAGACGGGGGAATAGAGTTTAACGTCATGCTGGACGGGGGTATACAGTTTAACGTTAAACTGTATGCCCCCATCCACCATGACGTTAAACTGTATTCCCCCATCCAGCATGAAGTTAAACTGTATGCCCCCGTCCAGCATGACATTAAATAGTATGCCCCCATCCAACATGACATTAAACTGTATGCCCTCGTACTGCATGACGTTAAACTGCATTCCAGTCCAGTGGTAAGACATTGTGACTATCCTAAACTATGAGGACTTTGATTCATGTCATGGTACGTAGGAAGCCTCACGAGGTTCAAACCCACCACTCATTGGTCGTCCCGACCTCCTTCACGTCGGTTCACCAAACTCCACCATGGGCCGCCTTAGAGCGTAAGCCCCAAATACCTCTTCTCGCATGATGTTAAACTGCACACCTAAACTATGAGGACTTTGATCCATGTCAAGGCACGGTACGTAGGAAACCTCATGGGGTTCAAGCCCACCATCAGTGGACCCCCCAGGTTCACCTTCACTTCGGTTCGCTGACGAAACCTAACCTGAGCTATGAGGACTTTGATCCATGTCAAGGCATGGTACGTAGGAAGCCTCCCTGAGATTCAGGCCTGTCACCCATCAGACCAAGGTCCTTTTTCACGTCGGTTCGCCGACATCCACATCCCTCCCGAACTACGTGAACTTTGATCCATACCAAGGCATGGTACGTAGGAAGCCTCACGAGGTTCAAGCCCACCACCCATTGGACCAAGGTCCTCATTCACGTCAGTTCGCCGACGTCCAACCCAAACTATGTGGACTTTGATCCATGTCAAGGCATGGTACATAGGAAGCCTCACGAGGTTCAAGCCCACCACCTGGCCATTCCGACCGCATTCACGCCGGTTCTTCCACCACCTTGGGTAGCCTAGAGTGTAATCCCCACACATCCATTCTAAACTACGCGGACTTTGATTTCCTGCCATAGGGATACGTAGGAAGTCTCTTCGAGATTCAATACCATCACTATCGTCATCTCTACGATGGATCCATTTCATCCCCCTCTACTCCGTGTAGCTTTCCATTACTCATCCTGATTCTTGTCTGGGCCGCCACATCCCGATGAGGTCATGCCACCCCATTCCCCTTCACAGCATTCGGGAAGATTCCCACGGGCTGACTCTGATATCGGTGTTCCCTCAAGGGGGATTCCTCAATCTGATCTACTCCAGCTAGTGTTCTGATCAGCCCGATCTGTCTCCGTTGGACGTTAAACTTGCGGTATACCCCGTGATAAACATGGGAAGATGAGGAAAACCTCATATACATTCCTATGGAATATGATTCCCCGCACTCTATGTGGGATGCCTCGGGCTTCCGTTCCATCGAGAAGCCCTATAATAAGGGACAAAATACAAACCCACAAATTCCCCAGCATTCAGACACATTAATGATGCCTCGATGTGACTACTCCCCCAACTGAAGGTTGCTTCCCTGACCGGACCCCTTGGAATGTCTTGACAGAAGCAGTGTAATTAACCGGCGTCCAGGGAAATATGGAACTGGGAAGAGTTTCATGAACAACGTATTAAATCTATGAGGGAGACCAGGACTATGTGATGAGTTATGAGGAGGAATCCATGGAAGGAGGAACTGACATCCCATAATCCCGTTTCGATCAAGGAGAAGACGTCCTTGAATAAGGAACGGATGCCGCCTGCCTTTGGAAAGTGGGAATGCGGGGCAAAAAAATGCCACGCCTGTCGCACCCCAAGCAGACGGACATGCGCGCCCCAACGAAAGCGTCGAAAACATAAATGGTGAACCCGATGTGAATTTCTTCTCCTTGATATGAAGATTAGTAGCGCTCGAGAAATCAGTAGATTGACGTGTCACCAGATTCAGATATCTGGCGCTGGGTCTCGCCAAGAAAATAGTGGGACTGGCGTGAAACTCACCAGATGTTGGGGAAGTAGAACATGGGGCATTCCGTTCTACAACATTGTCGGCGTGGATTCCTCTTACCGGCCATAGAAGACGGAATGGCGCCGGGGCATTGGTTGTAGATTTCTTTTCCTCGCAGTGCTGATGAGTTAATCTCCCTGCTTTTCAGGAATCAGGTTGCTGCTACAGGGATGCGATCACTGCCCACTTTCCTACGCAGGGGTAGGGGCAACACCAGTACATCCACTCCATGTGGCTCCACTACTGCCACAACGACGTCTGCATCCACGAACATGGGGCGCCCACGCCCCATCTCCCCGTCGGAAGTCATCCAATGAAGGGTGATTAATGAACACGTACGCCGTTACGAGGAGGAGGGCATAATCCCAACTCGGGATATGGCCCGCCTAGACCTGGAGGTGTCTAGGCCTCGCCGTCAACGCTGCCCTCGAGGGCCGTGCAGGGAGCCCCTGCTCCCCACCCCAACATTCAATCGTTTCGGGAGCCTGTCCCCGGAACGCCTTGACGACTCCATGCCTTACGCTGATGAGGTGGTTGAAGTCCGGCTCAGCTCGGTCAGAGTACCGATCCAAGGACTCCAAGCAAGGGCCCCCACCCGACCACGTCAGCACCGTCATCCGACCTCGCAAGAGGAGCAGGTAGGCTATGCCCCTGCACCACCCGCACCGACTCGCCTGACCCGACTCCAGCGTTGGGCCCGAGATGAGGACGCCTGTCAAGGGGTGTTAACGTCGATGGCTACTGTGGACCAAGAAACCACCGAAACATATCATAAAGTCCCTAAACACGCTGATCAGGGGCACTCCTATGCCCAACCGGGATCGAGGCCCCAACCTCCCCACGGGCAGGCTGAGTTGACTCTCCGGGTCGCAGGCATGAGTGGTGATCGCCACGAACCATCCCTCAGTGATGTCACCCCGTACGGAGGTCCTCCCTATACCACTACTCCATAGAGCGTGGGTATTCCCCACTCCGAAACTCATCATGGAGGTATGACCCATGCTACCCCCAACCTGAATGAAGACCTGCCCCATGGAAGTGACACTCGGCGCGGAAGCCTCTCCCATGCCCACCACACCGGGTATGGAGTCCCTCCTCCTGCCCCCAACCGTCAATATAAAGGCATTTCCCATCTGGTCCCTCTCCAATGTGGGGATCCTCCCTACGTTATCTCCGCAACTAGAGAAGGTTCTCCTCACCCTGGCAACCAGAGGGGTGAAGGTCAGCCTCGCTCCAACCGCAACAAGCATGGAGGTCCTCCCCAGGCTTCCACCGGTTTCAACAGAGGTTTTTCCTTCTCAGGTGTTGTTCATGGATTTCCTCCCCATGTTCCCTTTGACATTTTCCCCAGTGCCCCTTGCACCCCGATTTTTTCAAACAGAAGTCCTCTCTGCCCTGGCACCAGCGCGGCCCCAGGACTACATGTCGAGAATCAGCCTTATCCCGAGGATCCATCTAGGGGAAGGAGGGCGGGTCGTCGCTGCCACAAAAAGAATCCTGGGAAGGCTCGGATGAAGATCAAACTGGCCCACTTCTCAGATTCTGAAGAAGAATGTGATACAGCGGTGGAACCCTACCCTCGTTCCTCCGTGTTAAGGACTGGGGCAGGAACAAGGCGTGTCAGCCTCATCCTTCCAGAATGTGAAGTCCACCGGATTCCCACCTCTCTTCACAGGTACATCCAGGAAAAGGAAATTTTGGGATCCCCATAGGTTCCAACCATGCAGTCACCACCGTCGTCGCTAGAAGCGCCCTCTACCTTGACCAGAGATCATAGAGAGCTATTCTGGGGACCGATGGCAGTTGAGAAAAAACGTGACCCATCACCGGTAACCGCGATACCTGCACCAGAAGCTGTGGCTGTTAGCCTATCGTATCACGGAATTGTGGCCAGGTCACCGCACTCTTCGGAGGATGGCCCAGAATTTGGCGGCTAGTCGGCTCGTTTGCCTTATTCTCCACCGCCCAGTTTACTGTCCCAGTGGTCCGCCTTAGTACCGCTACCAGTTCCTCAGCCACCTTCAGTTGACGAGGGGGGAAATATGGGACCAGACCCTGAATACGATCCCAAGATTTTATGGAACATTATTATGGTGGATAACTTCTCGGAGAAGTTCTGGCTGGTGGCAACATCGAATTTTCATGCGCCGGCATCCATCACCCCATAAGAAGTTGAGTGCTTTCATCAAACCCTATGGGCGACAAACTTCTGTCTTCACTATCATCGGGTGGTGTGCCCCAGGAGCCAAGTTCACTTTGAGGAAATCGATGAGCAATGCCGTCTGGTCGATTTGGCCGCACTCCCCATGGCCCAGCGCCCTGAGTCACCAGGTCGCCAGAGCACCTTCCAACAAAAATGCGTTCATAGTTTCAAGGTACTCTGCAAAATCATCAGGGAAGCTACCCTCCACGTGCAAGTCCGTGGATGGGGACAATATGACACCCTCCTATTCAGTCCTATTCGGCGGCAACACAATTCATTATGCGACATTGAGGACATTCCCCCAAGATGGGTTGCAGTCCACATGGCTGACATAGTAGACAAGGAGGACGAGCTGGAGTTTCTCGATGGAGACTTACCCGCTGAGGGTGTACCACCACTATTGGACTCATCAGGGAGGATTACTCGTCAGCAGAGGAACCTTCTAGGCCTCCCTGCACCCACCAAGTCGCTGGTACTTAGTCGGAATGCCGGTAAGGGTAAAGAGCATGTCGAAACTGTCAAGAACTCCGACCCGTCCGCCTTAGTACAGAAGAAGGACGAAGACCATGAGAAGGCCGCGTTGCGCCAACAGATCACTGAGCAGAAAAGGCTGGTCGATGAACTCCTGGCCAAACGCGCTATAGAGCGGCGACCTGACTATGGTGATCCTAAGCCAGGGCAGCTGGGGCAGGAACAACTTCCCCCCGACAAGATGCCCCTGGGCAACCCTGATCATGCTACTCCCGCAGACAGGGCTGAAGCCAGAACTCACGGCAAGAGGGCGCGATACATCTCGCCAAAACCTCCTGAATGGTGAGGCAATCCAAGGAATCCAGCCTGGGTTCCCCCATCTTCCCCACGAACCATTCCTCCAGTCGCTCCACGAGCTGTTGAAGCCGTCTAACATGTCCAAGAACCCAACAACGCACTCGTGGTTAGGGATCCCCGTCAAGACAGGGACCCCCACCCAGATGATCCTATAACAGCACTCATCGCCCGCCTCGAGGTGTTGGAAATGCGGTAGGTGGCAGTTCCACCAGATGGAAAGCCATATCCTGTGTAGGTGTATGATATTCCTGCACCTCTGGGTTTTAGGAATCCCAATTTATTTCCCTTTAATAGGATAGGGGACCCGCCGCATCACCTGGCCCACTTTTCCTCCAGGTGTGGCCCCATGTTGGGGACCCCAGCACACCAGGAAGCCGCCAAGCTCCGATGATTTGTGCAGATATTGGAGGGCCCTGCATTCGTCTGGTACAACCAGCTCTCTATCGGATCAGTGACTAGCTGGGAGGATCTCCGCCGGCAATTCCTATACCAGTTTAGCTCCACC
This sequence comes from Viscum album, assembly GCA_963277665.1. Taxonomy (NCBI): domain Eukaryota; kingdom Viridiplantae; phylum Streptophyta; class Magnoliopsida; order Santalales; family Viscaceae; genus Viscum; species Viscum album. Next base: position 1,808,618,281 of record OY728129.1, on the reverse strand, counting down.
ACGTGAAAGAATAGCATCACAGACCTCTTCAAGTGAAAACAAAGGCCTGATGAGCGAGTCACGGACTTCATCACCCAGTGGAAGAGGCTTACATACTCCCCCGACATGCCACTGACTCAGGAGAAATTGCTAATGATGTGCGTAAGAAATGTCAAAATAGAACTAGTTCCTTCCCTGATCACACAGAACTACCCCGGAGGGTTTCGGGACTTCTCAGATAAGGCCCAACGCCTTTAGTAAGCTCTGCAACAGGCTAGTCAGGCGCGTCTGCTGCCCCTTGTGATCCCAGTAAGGAGGACTGTCAGAGCCGAGCCCGCTGTGGTGGCCCAAATAGAATCCCCCAGGTAGCTAGAATTGCTGCCAGTAGCACCGGATCCACAACCTCGCAGAGACCCACCACCTCAGGCACAACCTCCTTCCCAGCATCGAATGCCTCAGAACCAGCAGGTTCCCCTGCGCAATGTGCCACCACCGCCTAGGCGGGACAATCAGGATCCGCCTCCTCGGTAGGCCCCTCCGGCCCCTCATCAGGGCCAGGATCCTAGATCCCCCTATCCGGAAAGAAGGCACCATACTTACTTGTTCAATGAGAATCAGGTCCCCAGTTACTTCTGAAGTGCCCTAAAGTAGGGGATTGTGTGCTTACCCGAGTGCAGAAGGCCGACATAGATGAATCTCACCAATCGCCCCAACTACTGCCCCTATCATCGGATCATGGGGAACACCCTCAAGCAGTGCTATGTGTTTAAAGACTATCTCCAAGACCAGGTCGATAATAACATAGTCAGGTTGGGTCTGGCCTCGACACAAGTGGCAGGTGTCTTTGTCAGGTCAGAAAGCGGTAGCGACGACGAAGACGAGTGGCACCAGGTTCCTAGCTACGAGTCTCAGAGGTACGACGACTGGATGGCTCGTAAAACCGTCACCCACACCCATGGTATTATTCGGGCACACTTGAATCAGCCGGAGCCTTCAAAAGATGCGACCAGTACCTCTACGTCGTCATCTCAGCCAACCTCTTCCCAGAAGGGCAAGCAGCGACGACGTAAGAAGAAGCAATGTGATCCTCCACTATCGTCATAATCCCACACTCTCAGTGATTTCATGCCCCATGAGATGGGGATCCCTCCAAGAATCCGCCCAGTGGTGGATGATTCGTCATGCGACAGTCAGGGGTACGCTTCGGTTAATACCGTGGAGCTGGTAATTCCCTATATGACTCCCGAAGAGGGGGAACGCTAGGCGAACCTCCCCAATGTCCCCAGTCGATGTCAACGTCGGCGGAGCCACGACTACATGGGTCATTCGGGTGCATTGGCTAGCACCTCTAGCCAGGCCGTGCATGCTATTGAAACCAGATAGCAGGCCCAGCACAGAGCTTAGCACACGCAACCTCCCCATTTAGTGACCTCAGATCTACCTCCACCACCGTTTGTGCTGCTAGATCAGGCAGAGCTTCCTCATCCGTACCACGACCAGTATTTCCCTACTACAGGACAATATCAGTTGTCTGGTCCTCATCCGGTAGCTACTCTTCAGGCCTCGACCAGCAGGCAGCGGGATGTACCCAGTACCAGCCAGCCGCTGGTCCAGCCGGCAGGGCCCACCGTGTCTCCAATTGTAGAGCGACCTCTTGTAAGAAGAGGCTCGCGTATGTCCCAGAAGTGTGATGTTCTGAAGCACTTTTCCAGCATTATAGTGATGCTTTCTATCCTTGAGGCCCTTCGCCTGTCACCTGAAATGCATGAGGAACTTGTCGTGGCCCTAAGGAGCCCCCTCCAGTTTGAGACGGAGGTAGCAGCTACAGAAGCCTTCCATTCCGAGGCAATTGAGAATGCCGAATGCCAGGAGATTATCTCGTTCTCTGGTGAAGAAGAAGACCCTCCCATACAGGGGCACATTCGTCCACTATACGTCACTGGACAGTTTAATGGCATGGAAGTTTGGCGCTGTCTTGTTGACACGGGCTCTGGGATTAACCTAATCCTAACTCGGACACTGCGAAATATGGGTTTGTCTGAGGATGATCTAACTCCCTCCGACCTAAGGATCCAGGGATATGACAAGACCGAGAAAACCCCGCTTGGTAATATCCATTTGAAGACCCAGTTCAGTGGCCTAATTGCCAGTACCGAATTAATGTTCATCTCCCTGGACACCGTATACAACACATTGATGGGTAGGCCATGGATCCATCTGCATGTAGCGGGCCCTTCGTCATATCACCAATGCCTCAAATACTCCCTCAATGGTTGAGTAGGTGTGATCCAAGGAGATGCGTCTCCTTTTGCCTCTTGTGAAGCCCGCTATCTGGACGCTGACTATTACAAGAGCAAGGATAAGCAAATTCTAGAAAGTGATGATGAACCCGCCAAGGTCACAAGTGATACCTGGGCAGGTCTAGATGATGCCTACATCTTCTCGATCCATCGGTTGGAGGCCATGACCCCCGACATGGGGAAATGCTTTGTCATTTCGGTTATGAGAGGAAGGCATATTCCCAGGTCTCAACGATGGTGGAAAATCACCTCGTACTCCTACACTAACTAGGCTCAGGTGATCCCGGAACCTCCTACCCCTATACGGTATCGGGATGTCAGGCTCATGGCAACGACTGTACGTCATACGCGTCTCTTCCGCCGGGATGGAATCAACCGGCTCAAGCCGACGTGCCACTACTTATCTGATGTCATCAAGCATGGCCCCTTGGGCCGAAGAACAGATGGGATTGGATCGACTGCCTTCATCGCTATGGTCTCAATGGCGCATGAGTCTCCTGACGTGATGACCACTGCCGCTCAGGCCGGCACTAGCCTCCCATCAAAGCCTGGTGTCTCGGAAGCAACTCTCCTCGCGTAAGATCCCTCCACAAGTGGAGAAGAGGATCTGGAGGATGCTCCCCCCACCTTTGAAGAAGGCGTCTCTACCACGGTCGATGAACTGGTACAGGTGAACCTCGGTAGCGAGGCTGACCCAAGACCCACATTGGTCAGTGCCGCCATGCCCCTCGAGGAGCAGCAATGGTATGTGGAATTCCTCAAACAGCACCGTGGTGTGTTCTCTTGGAGTTACAATGAGATTACAGGACTAGATCCTCAGGTAGCCATCCACTGCTTGGCCTCCCGACAAACCATCACGGGTTCAAGCAGCCTCCCAGAAAGATGCACCCTTCCCACGGTGCCATGTTTGAGGCCAAAGTTGACAAGATTATCAAAGTCAAATTCATTAAGTAAGTCTAGTACCCCAGGTGGCTATCCAACATTATGCCAGTCAGGAAGAAGAACGGGCATATCAGAGTCTGTATCAACTTTCGCGATCTCAACCGCCATTGTCCGAAGGATGATTTTCCCCTCCCGGTGAAAGATTTGTTGATTGATGCTACGGCCGGGTTCCAAGCACTCTCCTTAATGGATGGGTATTCCGAGTACAACCAGATCTGGATGGCCCCCAAGGATGAAGAGTCCACCACCTTCAGGGCACCTCAAGGTACTTTCTGTTATCAGGTTATGCCTTTCGGCTTGAAAAATGCAGGTGCCACCTATCAGCGGGCCATGCATCGCATATTCAAGCTGATTCTCGGGACATTGGTGGAGTGATATGTAGATGATCTGGTGGTCAAATCTCTCCAGCACCAGGACCATCTCAAGAAACTTGATAAAGTGTTTGGTTTCTTACGCTCCCGCCACCTGAAGATGAACCCGTTGAAGTGTGCCTTCGTGGTCACCTCCAGGAAGTTTCTTGGCTTTGTTTTCAGATACCAAGGCATCAAGATCAACTCAGAGAAGATCAAGGACATCATCCAAATGCCTCCCCCGAGCAATATTTGGGAGCTTCGAGGTCTCTAAGGCCACTTAGCCTACATACGCCGATTCATCGCGAATATAGCTAGAAAGTGTAAGCCATTTTCCCAGCTCATGAATAAAGGATCTTCCTATGAATGGGATGAAGAGTGTCATACTTCCTTAGAGAAAATCAAGCAGTATCTACTCTAGCCTCCGGTCCTGATGCCACCCGTTGCCGAAATGCCACTGGTCTTTTATGTGACCGCTCTGGAATGGTCTCTCAGCACCCTGCTCGCCCAGAAGAACAACGAGGGGACAGAGAAAATCCTCTACTACTTCAGCTGAATACTCATCGATAAGGAGACCAGATACTCCCCCATATAAAAGAGCTACCTTGTGCTCGTGTTTGCCGTACAAAAATTGTGGCATTACCTGCAGCACCACGAGGTACAATTGGTCTCTCGGGTAGAACCACTGAAGTACATTCTGAACCGTCCCATGTTGACTGGATGACTAGCGTGGTGGGCAGTGATCCTCCAACAGTTCGACATAAGGTTTGTGCCTCAAAAGGCTATTAAAGGACAAGCATTGGCAGACTTCCTAGCTACCCATCCAACCTCCACGGATCAATCCCTAGACTTGGATTTTCCTGATTAGGCAATCCTATCAATCGAACATGCCATCTCATGTTGGAAAATGCACTTTGACGGTGCCTCTCGGAGACCCACCGGTAGGAGGCTCAATGATCCTAAGCTCAACAGAGTGGGTCTGGGTATCGTCTTCATCTCCCCAGCGCAAGCCGTTCTGCCATACTCATTCCTGTTGTCATAAGGCTGCACCAACAACGAGGCAGAGTATCAGGCACTTATCACCGGCCTTGAGCTGGCCCTTGAGATCGATGTGCCTCATTTGCACGTGAAAGGGGATTACAAACTAGTCATCAGGAAGGTCAATGGTGACTATGTTGTCAGAAATCCAGAGTTTGTGCCATTGTTGGAGTGCACCCTCCGTTTAATGGCCCAGTACCCTTCTCGACCAGAGGTTGCCCATGTCCCTTGGTCACAGAATGGTTGAGCGAATGCTTTGGCTGGCCTAGCTGCGTCACTTGCAGAACCCAAGCTCCAAAATTTACCTGAGCACTTGAGCTACCTCCCAACCCTCTAGACACACCCAAAACATTTATAAAAATAGGATCCAACCCTCATGTTTTGAATCCAAATCGTAATTCACTGAACAACCCCTCAACATTCCAAAAATTCAAATTTCCTCATTTTATGACCTATAATGATGCGGATAATTACAAATCATATTTTTTCATCCATGAAAATTATTTCCATTATTTGTGTGTGTACATATGATATTAATTGAGTTTATATCATCCATTTTACACTACAAAAGAATACAATAGTGGGAACCTGGTGCTCTGATACTAATTGATATTCTCAGTGGATTAGGTGTAGACACCTGAGTGGGGGGGGATTCGGTATCAGCAAATTTTATTATTTCTTTTTATTTGAAATAAACCCCTATGGATGGTTAGGATTTAATATTATCAGTATAAACACTCATTATTTCATTATGAAAACTAAAAACAAAATAACACAAGGCACATGCGAATTTTTACAAGGTTTGGCCTAAGTGAGAGAGCCTACTCCTTTCCACTTATAGTTTCTATCCCATTATATAGATTTTACACTATAATAATAAAACCAAATAATTGTGGGTAGAGAGGTATTATAATTTACCTATAGTATATTAGTATCTCACTAGTTATATTTTTATATTAACTCCCACCAATTCCTGTGAAAAAAATATAACAAGTTTGATAAAAACTTATAATAGCTTTGAGTTTATTTAGAAGAAAAAACAAATCTACTTCTTTGATCCTTTGTAGATATTTTGAAAATATATTACTCAAACATTTAATAATATTAACCACACTAAATAATAGTTGTGGATAGAGTGAAACTTCTAGTCACTTTTTTCTCACTACATAAAAATCCTTGAAGGTATGATTCTTATCACCAATGAAATCTCAAGAAAACAAGTTTTTCAAATCTCTCTAATAAAACCGAATTCATTATAAAATTATAATTCTTCACATATATTTGACTTTATTATTTCACTCTTCTTCTCACAGTGTTAATATTTTCCCCTCTCTCATTCACTTTTTTTGTGCAACAATTTTAAATATTTTTTGAGTATTTTTTTAATATACCCAAAATAGAAAATACTTCAGGTATTTCATGGCATCTCAAAAAATTAATATCCATGATCTATTGTATGATTTTATAGAGTTACCTATCATGTGGATATTACTCCCACAATATATAATAGAAAACTTCCAAAAATACCCTTTGATTTTAGGTGGTTATAAAACTTTTAGGGTACAACCTCATCTTATTAAAACTACTCATGGCATGAAGTAGCTCATTTTGGTAAAAAAAATATTTTAAACATAACAATAATATATTTTTCACTCTTGAAATTATTTTTAATTACTATAAAAATATTTTAATGTGATAAAATAACATAGGATCAGAACTATATCATCAAATTGACATTCTATAAATAACTTCTAGAGTTTCTCCCCGAACACTCTCAACTTCATTTAAATTCTTGGTCATTTAGTTGTTATCATTAGTGATCTTGTTCTTCACGAAATGAAGATTACATATTATTTATAAAACTTAAATACTAATTCATTTGTGATGTTTTAATCAATGAAGATTGAATTCAGTGTTAGCTATTTTTAATTCTTCATAATTAATCATTTTGAAAATATCTTAAAATTTGGATAAGTGTTGTACTCGATGTTGGTGGAAAAAAATATATGCAAATGAACTCTACAATGATGTACCTTAAAATGTACTATGCTCAATACAATGAATTATTTTTGAACCTTATTAAGTTTTTAGTGGAGTTATATAACCTTACGAGGATCATTAATGCTCTGAACTTGAAATCTATATAGTGCATTGACTAACCGTATAAAGTCCCAATACAGAGTTCAAGACTTTTTCCAAATCACAAAATTGAAAAAATCCATCAAATCTATATTGTTCTAATGTACCCTATAAAGATAAATGAACTCAATTAAGTATATTAGAAACTCTAAATATTCTCTTATGAAGTTTAGAATATATTTCATAAATTTTAAAAAGACAAAATTGTACCCAGTACTGAACAATATGAAGATGGATGAACTCTACACAGTCTGGATCAACTCTACAAAGTGCATAGAGTTCAATACTTAATAAAAATTCTGGATTACCATAATCTATAAAACATTCACATAAGTTTATGAAGTCATCTAAAGGACTCTAAAAAATTATAAAAAACATTCCAAACATCTTCAAACACTTCTCATCAACCACCAATGATTCTCATACATGATTGAAAACAAATAAAACCCTTTTACAATTCTATAGGGAACTTCAAAGGAAAAATATATGGTCTCTTGAAAGTATATTTTACCAATAAATAATGAAGTTCAACAAGTCAAGATACATTTAATGACTTAGGAGGGATAAATTTCATTACATTCAAATATATACATTGATTATTAGGTCATGGTTATAAAACCATAATACCACTATACATATCAAGAGGAGGGTGGGGAAAACAAGCTTGAGAAGATGGGATCAAATGAGAACCACCATCACCCAAATCAAGAGGCATCATACTAGGATCTTGATGAGGAAAGAGATCTATCATTGGGAAATAAAAATCTTATTTATTACCTTGAACATGAGAGATTTTACTACACTAATCATGGCTATGACCCTAAAGTTTATAATGAGAAAAAAATATATACTAGATTCATACCATATCTTCTTCTAACCAAATACCTATTCCTCGATGTTGGAACAGAAAAATATGTGTCGTAAATTTTTCTGTAGAAGTTATAATACATTCCTCACTCAGATAATAAAAGTCAATAAGATTCAAATGGTATATCCATGTACTATATAGTTGATCACCCATAGAGGAATGATGATTCCTAAAAAAACATTTCTTAGTCTAATGATATGGTGGTGAGAACCTTCCACCAGGAGTAGGCTATATATTTCATCCATTTTTTATGAATAAAAACCTTAAAACCCACTTTAAGTGTCTTCTAGAAACTTTTTGGCCTCATTAAAACCAGCTATGGGTGAATCTAATATATAGTACTGTAGTTTGTTTTAAAATATTCTATTTGACTACTCATAGATCCAAAATTAACATATGGATAAAAATTTATGGATGTTTTAAATTGTGATTAATTTTATCATGAAGGAAAATGGTAAAGGTAGATTTTCCATGAAAAAAATATGGTCATTCATGGAAGGACCATCCTTTAAAATGTTCTTACATAACCTCTTTACATATACTTGACACCTCCACAACCATATAATGTCTTCATGACTAGGAATTTCTTCACATAATGCCTTTATGGTTGGAATCACTTTTTGAATATAAGTCATAACTCCTTAATATCCATGCAAGTTATTCCTGAATTACCATCCCTTTTCAATAGAATAATCACGATCCTTCATGGCCACATGCCATATTCATGGTCTGAAATTATTTTGTAGAGGTGAGGTAGTGATCCTTCATAGTTGTGTAGGTATTAGAAACTAAAAATATCCTATACGAACATATATTCTAGGAATTCAGTTATAAATAACTATCTATAAATACATGGAATTCACTTTGAGAAAGGTACTTGAAAGGACAGACTTTTAGAGAATATATTCTTCTAAATTTTGTGGTATGTGGAAGGAATTATATCATTTATGAAGCATTTCCTTTGTGTGATCCTTCAAAAAACCATCTAAGGTAGCTCTTAAATTCAATCCAAATATAGGGGTATTTCATCACAAAATATCTTCATGTTAATGGACTCCCTACATAAAAACCTCATAGATCCCTCCATATAGATTCCTTTATAAAGGACTCCCATGAAAGTTTTTCAGAAAGGACTCCTGTGAATGTATTTTAGGAAGAACTCTGATGAAAGTATTTTGTAAAGTACTCCCATAACATTCTTTCATAAAGGTATGTTCATATAACTCCTTCATGAATCAACAACCTCAAACACCACAGATTAAGAAAAAGTTACCCACTTGCATAAAACCCCAATCTTATGTGAAATTTGGGTTTCCTAAAGTACATTATAGCCTCTTTCTAATGATCAACTTCCATGTATGATTTGAAGAAGGATAAACCACTTTGTTAAAGATTTTTTTTATTTTTCTTGGAATTATTCTATGGAAAACCATCCTTTTAAATAAATAAAATATTTCATAGGATTTTAACATCGTGTATCACATGTTTCCCCACTTGAAAAATGACACCACCATATAATATTGGGTATAGGGTAACCATTTACAAGAAATATTTCTCATCTATGAAGTTCATGCGCAAGACCCACATTAATTCCTTGAGTTGAGATCCTCCTCATGTTTTCACAAAAATAATTTTTTCTAGCTCAACTTCAAGAATAAACCAAAATGGTCTTCTCATGTGTAATTCCCACACCAACTTCTTATTAGGTACCTTTTTCCTAATAGTTCTAGTTTTATGAATTTAAACTTATTGAAAGAGGTCATGGATGCATGAGACTAAACGGAACAACTATGTTCTTTGACACATAACCTTAAAAGGCACAACATATCCTATTAAGTGGAACCAAAATATGTGGGTTATGATCCCCCTATTGGGATACATAGGAACCCCTTTCATGGGTCTAATCCCAACTCCACAATAGATCCAACCTATTTTCATAAGATCCCAATGCCTCCCTAAATAATGGTAAACTCTAGATTTCCCATATATATAGCTTTAATCTATAGAGTGGCCACATAATTGGGTTAATTGAGTGAAAATATAATTTCCATGTACAATGTCCACTTAAATTCATTTTTAGTCAATCAATTTCTTAATGGTAACTGGTATTATTATTTTTAAGGATTCAAAAACATGTATTAAATATTTAAGAGTCACATACTTGGCATTAAAAACCTTGAGGGATGATCCAACTTCCCATCCTCTTGAACAATGCACAACCCAAATCATTGATGGTATATACCAATGAACACTTTCATTTTCAAAAGAGGTATGCAATAACTCAAAACACATGAGAATGGGGGTGCATAAAAAAATAATGGTGAACCCAATGTGAATGAGAGATTAAGAATGATGTTGAATCACAATGAATTATTATTTTTGATAATAAACTAATGAGTTTATTTTTAACCCACAAGAATCCAAATGTCATTAAAAATGAATATACCAAAATACATCTAGATCTCAAGCTAGTTAAGTGGAAATTACACAACATTGAAAGTTTCCATGAACCACCAACCAATGAAACATTGATCATATTCCACTATTATCACTAAAATTGCCTCGACTATGAGGTATTTACATACACTATCACCTTACCAATTATTATAATTCTAAATAGTGAATGAAATGGTGTAAAAATACTTCTGTAATGATTTAATTCCAATCATGGAAACAACTCATGCTAATATAAAGGAACTAATATAGTGAATGAAAATTATAAGAGAACTATCCAATAAGAGGAAGGTATCCCCCATTTCAACATTAAACAACTTTAAGAGTCTCTCCCCAGAGTAAGGATGATGCCAATAATGTTTAAGAAATGTAATTCTCTATGAATTTTTCAGTCATTAGTCTTTGGAGTGAATTTGAATTTTTATTTGGTGGGTGACTCATTTTGAGAATCAATACTCAAAATGAGATTATGAGAGTTTCAATGTTCCAAAGAGTTATTTTTGGACAAGGTTAATGGCCTAGGTAGTGACCCATGGGTTTAAGAAACCATTGGAGGAAGGTCCAGGGTGTCCCTGCTATTAAATTTAAATAGTAGGTTTCCACAAGCTCAATAGCGGGCTACCTAATGGCCAAAAACCCTGGTTAGGATCATTAGTTAACCAGTAATCTAGAACCATCCATCTGCATCTCCTCAACCCACCTACATAGAGGGTTATTTTTGGTGAATTATAATAAAAAATAAAAGGTACAATGCCTATTTATTCCTACATTCTTCATTCTTATCATTATTATTTGATTTTACTCAGTTTTATTTAGGGATTTGGTGTTGATTCTACTAGATCTTGGTGGAATCGACCGAGTTTGAAATGGATTTTACTTGGATTTCATAGAGGAAATTTTGAGATGACTTCTTATTTCCATTATAAGTAGTTTTGGTGAAGGTACATCACCCAATGAATTTATTTATTATTATTTTTTAATCTAGATAAAATCAAAAAATGAAAAGGTTTTGAATGATATGGATTTTTCCATAGTGGAACCGGGGATATGTGGATGACCTTTTGGGAGCGATTACTCACGGATTTGGTGTGGTTAAATGACCCAATGAGTAATTATAAAATTATTCCTATTTGGAATTTAATTAAATAATTAATTATTTATGTTTTTTGGCATGATATAGAGGCTTAGGGGGTGGCGAGATCATGATAGACACTTGTGTGGGCTTAGCTGAGGATGTGAGGAGATTGGACGAGGCTCAATGGAGCTCGGTGTGGGGTTAAATCAATGTTTGAGGTAGGGGGACCCTATAATATAATTTCATATATTTTCTATGCATTATTTTCCATGCCTGCATACTACATGAGTTTTGGGCATAGGGTTTATGGACCAATGGTGCCCCGGGTAGATGGAATAGAGTGGTTGTAGGCCTCCTATACCTTGGTGTAAGTGATCTCTAGAACTTATGAGAATCAATATCTCCTGATGACTGTGTATCCAAGGGTAAATGAATCTAGTTAAGTTAATGAGTAACCTATGGGAGGTCTTAGGTTGTGATATAAGTCGCATAGTGGCCTAGTTTTGGTTCCTAGTGCTGGTGGGAAGGCGTGAGAGGCTTGGGGATGAGTGGAAATGGGAGAGAAAATAATACGTATTATGAAAGATGAGGGAATACCTCCTAAGGATAGAGGTGAGTCTTGATGTTCAATTAGAGTAAGGGGAGTCACTTAGGATTGGGTTTAGGAGGATGGTGATAAATTAAATATTTGTGATTAGCCAAGTGATATCCCTTAGGAGATGAGATATGAGACCCAAGTGTGGGTCTTTGGTGTTGTTCAATACTTGAAATCAGGATTCCAAGTGGTCTAGATCATGAAAACTTGGGAAAACCCATGGGTATTGGGATTGAGAGTGTCATGGGTATTGGGACTAACCCTGTGAGGTCTGGGTTTGTGGGAGCCTTCAAGCAGTGACATCACTAGTGGGTGATGGGTATTAGATGGTATCGATGAGTAGAGATTATGAAGGGTATGGAGGACTAGGTGGATGACCTATATACTGAGTTGAGACATGATATGATGAGGGGATATGTCTTGAGTGACTAGCACCCTATGATTAGCTGAGGAGTTGTGTGATGGCCCACATGCCCTATTTGTATTGCATGTTCTTGACACGAACTCTATAAAGTATGGATATGATGGTTTAGTGTAATGATCATTCCATGATGAGGTTATTGGGTTGATAATATTTACATATGTGGCTTGGGTGGTGTGATCATAGTCAGTCCATACCCCAAGTGATAAGTTAGTGGTTGCAGAATGGGCCTTGTCGTTGAGTGAGAAGGCCTAACTGACCATGTTCTGAGTGAGAGGGAACAAGTTAACTGATGATAGAGGACCTAATAAGGAGTGGATTAAGTAATATTAGAGGATATCTCTATAATCTAGTTTGTTGTATGATGTGAGACCAATGGAATTTTCTTGAGTAAGGAGGTATGGGTCGAGGCTTATGGATGTATGACTATGCTCAACATCTGTGAGTATTGGGTCAAGGTTTTGGCTGTATCCCCACCCTATGTCTTAAAGTATGGGTCATAAATCAGTATAATGGAATGAGGCTATGAGTATATGTTGTCATTTAACTAAATCATGTATAGTTTAGGTCATGGTTTCCTGGATAACACCTGAAGACTTAACAAGCATGTGTACCTCATTGGGCATCATGGAGGCTTGGTTAGGGAATGATGAATTGGTGATAATGTTTATTTTATTTATTATCCTCATGCATAAAAATTTATATAAAAATTTATATTAGGGGTTATTGTTAAAACCCTACTGAGTTTTATGTTCACACCCTACACAAGAATCTCAAAGAATGTGAAGACCTTATGTCTGCATTTCAGGTCAGAATATAGGTTGTAAAAAGGATTGAGATTGATATTTTTGAAGGTATAAAGAGGTTGGGATGTGGACCAAGGAAGGAAATAGGTCTAGTGTTCATAAATTGAATATTTTTTGTTTTTTTATTTGGGATAGGCTTAGTGGGTGATCAATTTTATGTTATGTATCAAAACATAATATATGTGATTGGAGGTTTATTTATTCTGGGTTCTCTAATGTGGATGTTGTTTGGTTATTTATTATTATTGTATTCTATGATATAAAGTACATAGTATCCCCAATGCTTGTTTTGGACCCTCACTTCTAGTTAGTATCCTCTGATATATGAGGAGGTTTTTTTTGAGGCTATGTGGCACTCTGACTAAGATGAGTTTCAAGATGAGGCATTAAAAAGTGGTATCAGATCTTTGTTTTTATTTATAATTTGGGGAGATGGTATATATGTGGTATAGGAGTGTTTCAAATCTTATGATGGATATCATACTAGTGTATCAAGAACACATATTCTAGTAGGAATTTCTGGTTACTAGGGGAATGAGATTGTTGTTATTGGTTTTTTGATGTTAGGATTGTATGATTTCACCTTAGGTGATGCAAATAGATTTTGGGTTTATGATATTGATGGAGACAAAATATTTGAAGAAAGGAGAGAAGAAAATTAGGCCCCACACTCTGCCTCGCGAAGCCCCGACGTGGAGCCCCCCCAAGCAACGCGACCGCCGTGAAGCACGTGAGGCAGTCATCCTCCGCGAACGCCCCTAACGTTCTCGAACCTACCGCGAAGCAGAGGAGGAGGTAATGCTCCACGAATTCCCCTGATGTTCAAAAACCCTCCACGAATCACAGGAGGCAGTAACTCTCCGTGAATGCCACTGACGTTCGTGAACCCTCCGCGAAGCAAAGGAGGTGGTACCTCTCTACAAAACTGGTTGACGTTCGCAACCCGCCGCGGAGCAACCCAAGCCCCCTTCGCGCCGTGTGAGCTCTGCTTCACGGTGCCTATTTCCTATAAATACCGAGCTCCCCCTGATCTCTCTAGATTGAAAATCCAACCTTTCACCTTCTCAGATCCGAAATCGTGAAGCACTCTTCACTCTAGGAATCATGAGCTCTGTGAGGTATTTTTTCTTTGTGAGAGGCCTCCGCCTTGTCTTGTTTTGAGCCCCTCTTCCGAGAGGGATGCCCTTCGTGAAGCCTAAGGGCATTCGCAAAGGAAGGGGATCCCCAAGGGGACCGGGGCAGTCACAGAGTGTTTATGCTTCGCAAAACATCCACCCTCTACATGTGATCCACATGCCAAGGCAGGGTCACTGTACTTCGTGAAGTACACTGCTTCACGACACCTTGCTTCGCGAGGCACCTATGCTTCATGAGGCAGTTCTCCACGAACCCCCTTCCACTTCGAAAAGCACCTCCCGCTTGCACCTCTGGCCCATGCTAAGGCTAAGGCACCCCACTTCGTGAAGCACACCCCTTCGCAAGTTCCCTCCACTACGCAAAGCAACCGAGCTCCGCATGGCCCTTGCCTATGGACCCCTCTGCTTGGCAATTCCTTCTCCCGTGTGACCCTCCAGGTTTGCACGATGTGATTTCAAAGTCCCCTAGACGATACCACCCATGAAGTTGCTTCGCCTAATGATTCTTTGCACAGGCACGCTAACGGCTATTGCTTCTTCGCATAGCCACGCTAACGTGGACCCCTCGATGGTTAGCTCCGCGACCCCACTTTTGCATGGCCTTACCGATGCCTTCCCTCCCACAAGGGGTAGAGGGTACCCGTTATGTAAGTCCTAGGGGTCCAGAGTAAACCCACATCATCCGAGCTATAGGACGTTAAACTGCCAAGCACCTCATCTTCAAAACATGATGTTAAACTGTGATCCAAGCCCATGCCTCGCACACAGGGTGTCCCCGGCTCAGACATTCTTTATGCCCAATGGTCTCCACGAAGATGGGATCACCCATCACAGGGGATGATATCCTCCTTATCGGAGTGGTGTTTGTCCGCGGGGAAGGGCAGCTATCTTGGTGTAATCCCCTAGCCCCTCTTGTAGAAGGTATCACCCATGCACCTCCGTACTTCCTCACCGCCAGGACTAGCGGAGGGCGTGATAGGTAATGAGAAACCTCCTTTATTCAGTCCCAAATCCCTTCTCCCTCTACGCTTGGTCACCCTCGGGCCTCCATCCTAGAGTAAGTCCCGACACCATGGGCTGATCAACACGTAATCCCCTCTTCACTTCTCACGGACGCTCCCTTCGCGATGTTATCGTCAGGTCTATGCTACCTCTAATTTCTCACACCGAGCATGACTCACATGGGCTTAGAGTAAGCATTGACCATGACAATTCCCCCATCCAGCATGACTTTAAACTGTATGCCCCTGTCTAGCATGATGTTAAACTATATGCCCCCATCTAGCATGACGTTAAACTGTATGCCCCCATCCAGCATGACGTTAAACCGTATGCCCCCGTCCAACATGACGTTAAACCGTATGCCCCCGTCCAACATGACGTTAAACCGTATTCCCCCGTCTAGCATGACGTTAAACTATATGCCCCCGTCTAGCATGACGTTAAACTGTATGCCCTCATCCAGCTTGACGTTAAACTGTATGCCCCCGTCCAGCATGACGTTAAACTGTATGCCCCCGTCCACCATGACGTTAAACTGTATTCCCCCGTCCAGCATGAAGTTAAACTGTATGCCCCCATCCAGCATGACGTTAAACAGTATGCCCCCGTCCAACATGACATTAATCTATATGCCCTCGTCCTGCATGACGTTAAACTGCATTCCAGTCCAGCGGTAAGACATTGTGACTATCCTAAACTATGAGGAATTTGATTCATGTCATGGTACGTAGGAAGCCTCACGAGGTTCAAACCCACCACTCATTGGTCGTCCCGACCCCCTTCACGTCGGTTCACCAAACTCCACCATGGGCCGCCTTAGAGCGTAAGCCCCAAATGCCTCGTCTCGCATGACGTTAAACTGCACACCTGAACTATGAGGACTTTGATCCATGTCAAGGAACGGTACGTAGGAAACCTCATGGGGTTCAAGCCCACCATCAGTGGACCCCCCAGGTTCACCTTCACTTCGGTTCGTTGACGAAACCTAACCTGAACTATGGGGACTTTCATCCATGTCAAGGCATGGTACGTAGGAAGCCTCCCTGAGATTCAGGCCTGTCACCCATCAGACCAAGGTCCTTTTTCACGTCGGTTCGCCGACATCCACATCCCTCCCGAACTACGTGAACTTTGATCCATACCAAGGCATGGTACGTAGGATGCCTCATGAGGTTCAAGCCCACCACCCATTGGACCAAGGTCCTCATTCACGTCAGTTCGCCGACGTCCAACCCGAACTACGTGGACTTTGATCCATGTCAAGGCATGGTACATATGAATCCTCACGAGGTTCAAGCCCACCACCTGGCCATTCCGACCGCATTCACGTCGGTTCTTCCACCACCTTGGGTAGCCTAGAGTGTAAGCCCCACACATCCATTCTAAACTACGCGGACTTTGATTTCCTGCCATAGGGATACGTAGGAAGTCTCTTCGAGATTCAAGACCATCACCATCGTCATCTCTACGATGGATCCATTTCATCCCCCTCTACTCCGTGTAGCTTTCCATCACTCATCCTGATTCTTGTCTGGGCCGCCACATCCCGATGAGGTCATGCCACCCCATTCCCCTTCACAGCATTCGGGAATATTCCCACGGGCTGGCTCTGATATCGGTGTTCCCTCAAGGGGGATTCCTCAATCTGATCTACTCCAGCTAGTGTTCTGATCAGCCCAATCTGTCTCCGTTGGACGTTAAACTTGCGGTATACCTCGTGATAAACATGGGAAGATGAGGAAAACCTCATATACATTCCTATGGCATATGATTCCCCGAACTCTATGTGGGATGCCTCGGGCTTCCGTTCCATCGAGAAGCCCTATAATAAGGGACAAAATACATACACACCAATTCCCCAGCATTCAGACACGTTAATGATGCCTCGATGTGACTACTCCCACAACTGAAGGTTGCTTCCCTGACCGGACCCCTTGGAATGTCTTGACAGAAGCATTGTAATTAACAGGCGTCCATGGAAATATGGCACTGGGAAGAGTTTCACGAAAAACGTATTAAATCTATGAGGGAGACCAGGACTAGGTGACGAGTTCTGAGGAGGAATCCATGGAAGGAGGAACTGAAATCCCATAATCCCGTTTCGATCAAGGAGAAGACGTCCTTGAATAAGGAACGGATGCCGCCTGCCTTTGGAAAGTGGGAATGTGGGGCAAAAAAATGCCACGCCTGTCGCACCCCAAGCAGACGGACACGCGCGCCCCGGCGAAAGCGTCGAAAACATAAATGGTGAACCCGATGTGAATTTCTTCTCCTTGATATGAAGATTAGTAGCGCTCGAGAAATCAGTAGATTGACGTGTCACCAGATTCAGATATCTGGCGCTGGGTCTCGCCAAGAAAATAGTGGGCCTGGCGTGAAACTCACCAGATGTTGGGGAAGTAGAACATGGGGAATTCCGTTCTACAACGTTGTCGGCGTGGATTCCTCTTACTGGCCATAGAAGACGGAATAGCGTTGGGGCATTGGTTGTCGATTTCTTTTCCTCGCAGTGCTGATGAGTTAATCTCCCTGCTTTTCAGGAATCAGGTTGCTGCTACAGGGATGCGATCACTGCCCACTTTCCTATGCAGGGGTAGGGGCAACACCAGTACAGCCACTCCATGTGGATCCACTACTGCCACAACGACGTCTGCATCCACGAACATGGGGTGCCCACGCCCCATCTCCCCGTCGGAAGTCATCCAATGAAGGGTGATTAATGACCACGTACGCCGTTACGAGGAGGAGGGCATAATACCAACTCGGGATATGGCCCGCCTAGACCTGGAGGTGTCTAGGCCTCGCCGTCAATGCTGCCCTCGAGGGCCGTGCAGGGAGCCCCTGCTCCCCACCCCAACATTCAATCGTTTCGGGAGCCTGTCCCTGGAACACCTTGACGACTCCATGCCTTACGCTGATGAGGTGGGTGACGTCCGGCTCAGCTCAGTCAGAGTCCCGATCCAAGGACTCCAAGCAAGGGCCCCCACCCGACCACGTCAGCACCGTCGTCCGACCTCGCAAGAGGAGCAGGTAGGCTATGCCCCTGCACCACCCGCACCGACTCGCCTGACCCGACTCCAGCGTTGGGCCCGAGTTGAGGACGCGTGTCAAGGGGCGTTAACGTCGATGGATACTGTGGACCAAGCCACCGCCGAAACATATCATAAAGTCCCTAAACACGCTGAGCAGGGGCACTCCTATGCCCAACCGGGATCGAGGCCCCAACCTCCCCACGGGCAGGCTGAGTTGACTCTCCGGGTCGCAGGCATGAGTGGTGATCGCCACGAACCATCCCGCGGTGATGTCACCCCGTACGGAGGTCTTCCCTATACCACTACTCCACAAAGCGTGGGTCTTCCCCACTCCGAAACTCATCATGGAGGTATGCCCCATGCTACCCCCAAACTGAATGAAGACCTGCCCCATGGAAGTGACACTCGGCGTGGAAGCCTCTCCCGTGCCCACCACACCGGGTATGGAGTCCCTCCTCCTGCCCCCAACCGTCAATATAAAGGCATTTACCATCTGGTCCCTCTCCAATGTGGGGATCCTCCCTATGTTCTCTCCGCAACTAGAGAAGGTTCTCCTCACCCTGGCAACCAGAGGGGTTAAGGTCAACCTCACTCCACCCGCAACAAGCATGGAGGTCCTCCCCATGCTTCCACCGGTTTCAACAGAGGTTTTGCCTGCTCAGGTGTTGTTCATGGATTTCATCCCCATGTCCCCTTTGACATTTTCCCCAGTGCCCCTCGCACCCCGGTTGTTTCAAACAGAAGTCCTCTCTGCCCTGGCACTAGCGCGGCCCCAGGACTACATGTCGAGAATTAGCCTTATCCCGAGGATCCATCTAGGGGCAGGAGGGCGGGTCGTCGCTGCCACAAAAAGAATCCTGGGAAGGCTCGGACGAAGATCAAACTGGCCCAATTCTCAGATTCTGAAGAATAATGTGATACAACAGTGGAACCCTACCCTCGTTCCTCCGTGTTAAGGACTGGGGCAGGAACAAGGCGTGTCAGCCTCATCCTTCCAGAATGTGAAGTCCACCGGATTCCCACCTCTCTTCATAGGTACATCCAGGAAAAGGAAATTTTGGGATCCCCATAGGTTCCGACCATGCAGTCACCACCGTCGTCGCTAGAAGCGCCCTCTACCTTGACCAGAGATCATAGAGAGCTATTCTGAGGACCGATGACAGTTGAGAAACAACGTGACCCATCACCAGTAACTGCGATACCTGCACCAGAAGCTGTGGCTGTTAGCCCGTCGTATCACGGAATTGTGGCCAGGTCACCGCACTCTTCGGAGGATGGCCCGGAATTTGGCGGCTAGTCGGCTCATTTTCCATATTCTCCGCCGCCCAGTTTACTGTCCCAACGGTCCGCCTTAGTACCGCTACCGGTTCCTCAGCCACCTTCAGTTGACGAGTGGGGAAATATGGGACCAGAACCTGAATACGATCCCAAGATTTTATGGAACATTCTTATGGTGGATCACTTCTTGGAGAAGTTCTGGCTGGTGGCAGCATCGAATTTTCGTGCGCCGGAATCCGTCACCCCATAAGAAGTTGAGTGCTTTCGTCAAACCCTATGGGCGACACACTTCTGTCTTCACTATCATTGGGTGGTGTACCCCAGGAGCCAAGTGCACTTTGAGGAAATCGATGAGCAATGCCGTCTGGTCGATTTGGCCGCACTCCCCATGGCCCAGCGCCCTGAGTCACCAGGTCGCCAGAGCACCTTCCAACAAAAATGCGTTCATAGTTTCAAGGTACTCTGCAAAATCATCAGGGAAGCTACCCCCCATGTGCAAGTCCATGGATGGGGACAATATGCCACCCTCCTCTTCAGTCCTATCCGGCGAAAACACAATTCATTATGCGACATTGAGGACATTCCCCCAAGAAGGGTTGCAGTCCACATGGCTGACATAGTAGACAATGAGGACGAGATGGAGTTTCTCGATGGAGACTTACCCCCTGAGGGTGTACCACCACTGTTGGACTCATCAGGGAGGATTACTCGTCAGCAGAGGAACCTTCTAGGCCTCCCTGCACCCACCGAGTCGCTGGTACTCAGTCGGAATTCCGGTAAGGGTAAAGAGCATGTCGAAACTGTCAAGAACTCCGACCCGTCCACCTCAGTACAGAAGACGGACGAAGACCCTGAGAAGGCCGCGTTGCGCCAACAGATCACTGAGCAGAAAAGGCTGGTTGATGAACTCCTGGCCAAATGCGCTATAGAGCGGCGAACCGACTATGGTGATCCTAAGCCAGGGCAACTGGGGCAGGAACAACTTCCCCCCGACAAGATGCCCCCAGGCAACCCTGATCATGCTACTCCCGCAGACAGGGCTGAAGCCAGAACTCACGGCAAGAGGGCGCGATACATCTCGCCAAAACCTCCTAAATGGTGAGGCAATCCAAGGAATCCAGCCCGGGTTCCCCCATCTTCCCCACGAGCCATTCCTCTAGTCACTCCACGAGTCGTTGAAGCCGTCTACCATGTCCAAGAACCCGGCAACGCACTCGTGGTTAGGGATCCCCATCAAGATAGGGACCCCCACCCAGATGATCCTATAGCAGCACTCATCGCCCGCCTCGAGGTGTTTGAAATGCGGTAGGTGGCAGTTCCACCAGATGGCAAGCCATATCCCGTGTGGGTGGATGATATTCCTGCACCTCCGGGTTTTAGGAATCCCAATTTCTTGCCCTTTAATAGGATAGGGGACCTGCCGCATCACCTGGCCCACTTTTCCTCCAGGTGTGGCCCCATGTTGGGGACCCCAGCACACCAGGAAGCCGCCAAGCTCCGATGATTTGTGCAGATATTGGAGGGCCCTGCATTCGTCTGGTACAAACAGCACTCTATCGGATCAGTGACTAGCTGAGAGAATCTCCACCGGCAATTCCTATACCAGTTCAGCTCCACCACGCGAAATACTAGCATCGTAGACCTCTTTAAGTGAAAACAAAGTCCTGATGAGAGAGTCATGGACTTCATCACCCAGTGGAAGAGGCTTACATACTCCCCCAACATGCCACTAACTCAGGAGAAATTACTGATGATGTGCGTAAGAAATGTCAAAATAGAACTGGTTCCTTCCCTGATCACACAGAACTACCCCAGAGGGTTTCGGGACTTCTCAGATATGGCCCAACGCCTTGAGGAAGCTCTGCAACAGGCTAGTCAGGCGCATCTGCTGCCCCCTGTGATCCCAGCAAGGAGGACTGTCAGAGCCGAGCCCGTTGTGGTGGCCCAAATAGAATCCCCCAGGCAGCTAGAATTGCTGCCAGTAGCACCGGCTCCGCAACCTCGCAGAGGCCCACCACCACAGGCACAACCTCCTTCCCAGCATCGAATGCCTCAGAACCAGCAGGTTCCCCTGCGCAATGTTCCACCACCGCCTAGGCAGGACAATCAGGCTCCGCCTCCTCGGTAGGCCCCTCCGGCCCCTCTTCAGGGCCAGGATCCTAGATCCCCCTATCCGGAAAGAAGGCACCATACTTACTCGTTCAATGAGAATCAGGTCCTCGGTTACTTCTGAAGTGCCCTAAAGCAGGGGATTGTGTGCTTACCCGAGTGTAGAAGGCCGACATAGGTGAATCTCACCAATCGCCCCAACTACTGCCCCTATCATCGGATCATGGGGAACACCCTCAAGTAGTGCTATGTGTTTAAAGACTATCTCCAAGACCAGGTCGATAATAACATAGTCAGGTTGGGTCTGGCCTCCACACAAGTGGCAGGTGTCTTTGTCAGGTCAGAAAGCGGTAGTGACGACAGAGACGAGTGGAAGCAGGTTCCTAGCTACGGGTCTCAGAGGTACGACGACTGGATGGCTCGTAAAACCGTCACCCACACCCACGGTATTATTCGGGCACACTTGAATCAGCCGGAGCCTTAAAAAGATGCGACCAGTACCTCTGCGTCGTCATCTCAGCCAACCTCTTCCCAGAAGGGCAAGCAGCGACGACGCAAGAAGAAGCAATGTGATCCACCACTACCGTCATCATCCCACACTCTCAGTGATTTCATGCCCCTTGAGATGGGGATCCCTCCAAGAATTCGCCCAGTGGTGGATGATTCGTCATGCGACAGTCAGGGGTACGCTTCAGTTAATACCGTGGATCTGGTAAATCCCTATATGACTCCCAAAGAGGGGGAACGCCAGGCGAACCTCCCCAATGTCCCCGGTCGATGTCAACGTCAGCAGAGCCACGACTACATGGGTCATTGGGGTGCATTGGCTAGCACCTCTACCCAGGCCATGCATGCTATTGAATCCAGACAGCAGGCCCAGCACAGAGCTCATCACATGCAACCTCCCCATTTAGTGACCTCAGATCTACCTCCACCACTGTTTGTGCTTCTAGATCAGGCAGAGCTACCTCATCCATACCGCGACCGGTATTTCCCTACTACAGGCCAATATCAGTTGTCTGGTCCTCATCCGGTAGCTACTCTTCAGGCCTCGACTAGCAGGCAGCGGGATGTACCCAGTACCAGCCAGCCGCTAGTCCAGCCGGCAGGGCCCACCGTGTCTCCAATTGTAGAGCGACCTCCTGTAAGCAGAGGCTCGCGTCTGTCCCAAAAGTATGATGTTCTGAAGCACTTTTCCAGCATTATAGCGATGCTTTCTATCCTTGAGGCCCTTCGCCTGTCACCTGAAATGCATGAGGAACTTGTCGTGGCCCTAAGGAGCCCCCTCCAGTTTGAGACGGAGGTAGCAGCTACAGAAGAATTCCATGCCGAGGCAATTGAGAATGCCAAATGCCAGGCGATTATCTCATTCTCTGGTGAAGACGAAGACCCTCCCATACAGGGGCACATTCATTCACTATACATCACTGGACAATTTAATGGCGTGGAAGTTTGGCGCTGTCTTGTTGACACGAGCTCTGGGATTAACCTAATCCTAACTCGGACACTGCGAAAGATGGGTTTGTCTGAGGATGATATAACTCCCTCCGACCTAAGGATCCAGGGATATGACAAGACCGAGAAAACCCCTCTTGGTAATATCCATTTGAATACCCAGTTCGGTGGCCTAATTGCCAGTACTGAATTAATGTTCATCTCCTTGGACACCATATACAATGCACTAATGGGTAGGCCATGGATCCATCTGCATGCAGTAGGCCCTTTGTCGTATCACCAATGCCTCAAATACTCCCTCAATGGTTGGGTAGGTGTGATCCAAGGAGATGCGTCTCCTTTTTCCTCTTGTGAAGCCCGCTATCTGGACGCTGACTATTACAAGAGCAAGGATAAGCAAATTCTAGAAAGTGATGATGAACCCGCCAAGGTCACAAGTGATACCTGGGCAGGTCTAGATGATGCCTACATCTTCTCGATCCATCGGTTGGAGGCCATGACACCCGACATGGGGAAATGCTTTGTCATTTCGGTTATGAGAGGAAGGCATATTCCCAGGTCCCAATGATGGTGAAAAATCACCTCGTACTCCTACACCAACTAGGCTCAGGTGATCCCGGAACCTCCTACCCCTATACGGTATTGGGATGTCAGGCTCATGGCAATGGCGGTACATCATACGCGTCTCTTCCGCTAGGATGGAATCAACCGGCTCAAGCCGACGTGCCACTACTTATCTGATGTCATCAAGCATGGCCCCTTGGGCTGAAGAACAGATGGGATTGGATCGACTGCCTTCATCGCTATGGTCTCAATGGCGCATGAGTCTCCTGACGTGATGACCACTGCCGCTCAGGCCGACACTAGCCTCCCATCAAAGCCTGGTGTCTCGGAAGCGACTCTCCTCGCGTAAGATCCCTCCACAAGTGGAGAAGAGGATCTGGAGGATGCTCCCCCCACCTTTGAAGAAGGCGTCTCTACCACGGTCGATGAACTGGTACAGGTGAACCTCGGTAGCGAGGTTGACCCAAGACCCACATTGGTCAGTGCCGCCATGCCCCTCGAGGAGCAGCAATGGTATGTGGAATTACTCTAACAGCACCATGGTGTGTTCTCTTGGAGTTACGATGAGATTACAGGACTAGATCCTCAGGTAGCCATCCACTGCTTGGCCTCCCGACAAACCATCGCGGGTTCAAGCAGCCTCCCAGAAAGATGCACCCTTCCCACGGTGCCATGGTTGAGGCCAAAGTTGACAAGATTATCAAAGCCAAATTCATTAAGGAAGTCTAGTAACCCAGGTGGCTATCCAATATTATGCCAGTCAGGAAGAAGATCGGGCATATCAGAGTCTGTATCGACTTCCGCGATCTCAACCGCCACTGTCCGAAGGATGATTTTACCCTCCCGGTGAAAGATTTGTTGATTGATGCTACGGCCGGGTTCCAAGCACTCTCCTTAATGGATGGGTATTCCGGGTACAACCAGATCTGGATGGCCCCCAAGGATGAAGAGTCCACCACCTTCAGGGAACCTCAAGGTACTTTCTGTTATCAGGTTATGCCTTTCGGCTTGAAAAATGCAGGTGCCACCTATCAGCGGGCCATGCATCGCATATTCAAGCAGATTCTCGGGACATTGGTGGAGTGATATGTAGATGATCTGGTGGTCAAATCTCTCCAGCGCCAGGACCATCTCAAGAACCTTGAGAAAGTGTTCGGTTTCCTCCGCTCCCGCCACCTGAAGATGAACCCGTTGAAGTGTGCCTTCGTGGTCACCTCCATAAAGTTTCTTGGATTTGTTTTCAGATACTGAGGCATCAAGATCAACTCAGAGAAGATCAAGGACATCAGCCAAATGCCTCCCCTGAGCAATATTTGGTAGCTTAGAGGTCTCTAAGGCCACTTATCCTACATACGCCGATTCATCGCGAATATAGCTAGAAAGTGTAAGCCATTTTCCCAGCTCATGAATAAAGGATCTGCCTATGAATGGGATGAAGAGTGTCATACTTCCTTCGAGGAAATCAAGAATTATCTACTCTAGCCTCCGGTCCTGATGCCACCCGTTTCCGGAAAGCCACTGGTCTTTTATGTGACCGCTCTGGAATGGTCTCTCAGCACCCTGCTCGCCCAGAAGAACAACGAGGGGACAGAGAAAAGCCTCTACTACCTCAGCTGAATACTCCTCGATAAGGAGACCTGATACTCCCCCATATAAAAGAGCTACCTTGTGCTCGTGTTTGCCGTACAAAAATTGCGGCATTACCTGCAGCACCACGAGGTACAATTGGTATCTCGGGTAGAACCACTGAAGTACATTCTGAACCGTCCCATGTTGACTGGATGACTAGCGTGGTGGGCAGTGATCCTCCAACAGTTTGACATCAGGTTTGTGCCTCAAAAGGCTATTAAAGGACAAGCATTGGCAGACTTCCTAGCTGCCCATCCAACCTCCACGGATCAATCCCTAGACTTGGATTTTCCTGATGAGGCAATCCTCTCAATCGACCATGCCATCTCATGTTGGAAAATGCACTTCGATGGTGCCTCTCAGAGACCCACCGGTAGGAGGCTCAATGATCCTAAGCTCAACAGAGTGGGTCTGGGTATCGTCTTCATCTCCCCAGCGCAAGCCGTTCTGCCATACTCATTCCTGTTGTCATAAGGCTGCACCAACAATGAGGCAGAGTATCAGGAACTTATCACCAGCCTCGAGCTGGGCCTTGAGATCGATGTGCCTCATTTGCACGTGAAAGGGGATTCCGAACTAGTCATCAGGAAGGTAAATGGCGACTATGTTGTCAGAAAGCCAGAGTTTGTGCCATTGTTGGAGTGCACCCTCCGTTTAATGGCCCAGTACCCTTCTCGACCAGAGGTTACCCATGTCCCTTGGTCACAGAATGGTTGAGCGAATGCTTTGGCCGGACTAGCTGCGTCACTTGCAGAACCCGAGCTGGATGATCAGATTATACATGTGGCACACCAGAGAGTCATTGCCCCCATTATCTCAGAATATGATGATGGCCTGTGGGTAATCCATCTTTCCACCGGATCCTCCACGTCAGGAGCCCCAGGTTCTTCAGATGCAGTGGTTGAGGACACTCCCGACTAGAGGGCACCCTTTGTCGAGTATCTCCAAAATGGTTGCCTCCCAGATGATCGGGCCAAGCGTGAGTGAATCTGACGTCGTGCACTGCAGTTTACCCTCCAGAGTGGTGCTAGTCTTGAGCGGATCCTCTATAAGTGGGGATTCGACGGTGTTATCCTCCATTGCATTCAAGGATTCGAGATTTCTCAGGTCATGAGAGAGGTTCATGCCGGTTCCTGCGGTGCCCACCAGGCTGGGCCCAAGCTGTCCCATCAGATCCGGAGGTTGGGGTACTTCTGGACCTCTATGATCCATGATTGTATTGAGTTTTCCAAGAGATTCCATGCATGCCAAATTCATGCTTACTTCCTGCATCGGCCGCCAGAGCCTCTCCAATCCACCAAGTACTCTTGGCCATTTGTGGTGTGGGGACTTGATGTCATGGGACCATATCCACCGGTGACAACTCGCCAGTGTAGGTTCATCCTGATCGCCACATATTTCTTCTCCAAGTGGGCAGACGTAGTTCCACTCAAAGAGGTCAAGGCCTGTTCCATCGTTGACTTCGTGAGCTCCAATATCATCCACCAGTTTGGAGTCCCTCACGCTGTCCTCACCGATAACGGATCCAACTTCCAAGAAGCCGAGCTGAATAAATTGTATGCCAAGTACAATATCCGTTCGAACCATACCTCTTGCTATAATGCACAGGAAAATGGGAAGATCGAGGCATTCAACCAAACTCTCTCTAAAATTCTGTAGAAAATAGTTTGTTAGAACAAGAAAAGTTGGCCAGAAAAGCTCCCCAATGCCCTCTGGGCGTATCGGACGATGAATCTCAATTCCACCCAGGTGACTCTATATTCCCTAGTGTATGGGGCTGAGGTCGTCCTGCCTATCGAGATCCAGCTACCATCATTACGCACTGCAGTCTATGACCAGTGGGCACCAGATAAGGTGGCCGAAATCCGTCTAGCTGATTTGGAAGCACTGGATGAGAACAGGATCTGTTCCCTGCACAATTTGGAAAGGCATCAGAATAAGATAGCTAGAGCCTTCAACAAGAAGGTTCGCCTCCGATCTTTTCTGCAAGGCGACTTGGTGTTGGCCCTCTGGGTGCCAATGATCCCTAGCAGGAAACCACCCGAGTTGAAGCCCAAATGGGAAGGACCTTACATCATTCATAAGGTTTACCCCAATGGATCATACTCCTTGGTGACCATGGATGGTGAGCCCATAACTCCTCCCACCAACGCCAAGTTCCTCAAGCAATACTTTTCCTGAACACCAGGGTTCTGCATGACCCTAAACTGCACCATGGTCCTGCACGACCTTAAACTGTATGGTCCTGCATGACCTTAAACTGGACGGTCCTGCACGACCTTAAACTGTATGGTCCTGCACAACCTTAAACTATATGGTCCTGCACGACCTTAAACTGGATGGTCCTGCATGACCCTAAACTACACAATCATCCTACACGACATTAAAATACACCATCGTCCGTCATGATGTTAAACTGCTCATTATCATCCCACATGACAATAAACTGAAAAATGGTCTGAGCTCTATGACCCTAAATTAATATCTCCTTCATCCTCACTGCAAGATGTTAAAGTGCAAGCTAGTCAGTCCTTCCTGACTGAGGCCCAGCCTAAGGCCCCTTGGACTTCCCCAAATCAGGTTCTCTTGTGGGATTGTATGGTGTGGTGTGGGATTATGTCTTCATTCACGTCGGGTTACTCGTCGTACCGTACATATCCCCAGATGAGATGCATCCCGCATGACGTTAAACTACATTTTATCCCGCATGATGTTAAACTGTGCTTCTAGAACTACGTCTAGATTGATTCCCATCCTCATGGGATACGTAGGAATGCTCAGACGTCTCGTCTTGAGCCCAGCCCCGAGCTCTTCTCTTTGATTGTACCCCCTGGGTATAGTTTCTTCATAGGGTCCTCGCATGATGTGGAGTAGGCTTCCTAAGCCCTGCTCATACAAGGATTATAAGGGTCGCACCATGTTCCCACTCCCGTTCTTCTATCCTCCTCACGTCTTCACCGCATGCCGTTAAACTGCATGACCTTCAAGAACTATGTATGGCTTGATTCCCATCCTTATGGGATACGTAGGAATGCTCAGACATTTCTTCTGTTGGCCCAGCCCAAAATCCAGAATTCTTCCCCTCGGGTCAGGACATATGGTAGGGTGCACACTTTTTTCCCAATTTACATCGAGTTAGCCTAGACCCGGATGTACGTCCCCCTACCTAGAGTTGTTCGTCTCTTTCGTAGATGGGTACCGCTATGCTTCACCCACTCCTTGACTGGGATTCCATCACTTTCCTCATCCGAAAGGGCCCCTGAATGGTATGGATGCTCGGCCCAAGGGACCTCTTACCACTTCGGGCCAACGCCCTTGAGGATGTCGAGCAATAAGCCGATACAAGTCCCGCGTTTCAAATGCGATCAACGGTCGACGCTCATTTGTTGCTCCCATATCAGGTCACCTTAGGGACAATGTGTTTCGAACATGGTCAACAGTTTCCCTGGATCTTTGGGTCCACCCCAAGATGTACCAAATATCGAGTGTAGTGGTTTGTTCTGCCCCATCCCTAAGCGACAAACTTCCCTCCGGGTGGTGCCAACAGTCGGGCCCCTGGCCCTAATTATCTTATGGGAGTGTACGGCGTGGTGTGGGATCATGTCCTCATTCACGTTAGGGTTACTTGCCTTCCATACACATTCCCTGAATGAGGCTCAGCCTCAGGCCCCATGGCCTTTTTAGGCCCCTGGCCCTCTTCCTCAATGCAAGACGTTAAATTTCAAGTAGGTCAGAAATTCCTAACCAAAGCTTAACTATCAAGCCCTCTAGCCTTTTCGGGCCCCTGGCCTAGGTTCTCTATGATTGGATTGTACGGTATGGTGGGGGATTATATCCTCACTCACATTGGGTTACTCGCCATACCGTACACATCCCTGGAAGAGACACCTTACCCAGCGTTCGTCCTTACTGCAAGATGTTAAAATGCAAGCTGGTCAGACCTTCCTAGTCGAGGCCCAGCCTCAGGCCCCTTTTCCTTTTCGGGCCCCCGACCCCTGTCCTTACTACAAGATGTTAAACTGAAAGCTGGTCAGTCCTTCCTGACCGAGGCCCAGCCTCAGGCCCCTTGGCCTTCTCGGTCCCCTTAGCCCAAGTTCATACCCGGAGTGTATGGTGTGGTGTGGGATTATGTCCTCATTCATGTCGGGTTACTCGTCGTGCCGTACACCTCCCCTGTCCAGGGAATCCTATTCCCCGACCCTCGTCCTCAATGCAAGACGTTAAACTGCAAGTAGGTCAGGCCTTCCTGACCAAAGCTTAACTATCAGGCCCCTTGGCCTTTTCGGGCACCCGGTCTAGGTCCTCTCTTACAGGAGTGTATGGTGTGGTGTGGGATTAAGTCCTCATTCACAACGGTTTATTCGTCGTACCATACATCTCCTTTATGTGGGGGTATCCTACTCCCCTCCTTGTCCTGCATGACGTTAAACTGCATCTTGAGACCTACGTGTGGATTGATTCCCATCCTTATGGGATAAGTAGGACCACCCAAATGTCTAGGATTCAGGTCCAGCCCCACTTTCTGGAAATCTCCACCACACCTTGGCCCCATGGCCTACCCTTCCCCGGAGAGGAGAGTATATAGCGGGTTATGGGATTAAGTCCTCATTCACGTCAGGCTTGTAATGACCATGCCATTTACCTATCCATCCTGAGCCGCTTCGTCAACCCTTTTCGGCGGTTCACCAATGTGCCTAAGGGTACTCTGGTTTAGTTGCCTGGAATGTCAGACTCTACTCGGACACGTTGTCACCCGCTTTTTAGGATTTTTGTTCCCCTTAATTAAGGCTTTCATCACCTTTCACACCCGAAGGGACCCCCAAGAACGGCCTGGATACTACACCTATGGGCTCTCCTATCGTTATGGGCCAACGCCCCCGAGGGTTTCGAACAAAAAATCGATAAAAATCCCGAATTGCGAACATGGTCAGTGGTCGATGCTCATTTGTTGTTCCCACTTCAGGCTAACACGATATGGAGACTGTTTTTCCACCACAGTTAACAGTTATCCTCCATCACCATGAAAACCCCTTTAAGCCCAAAATGTTGGTTACACGATTCACATCCTTCTCTATTCTCATTATGTTCAAGTAGAGCTTCGAAACTCTTGATTACGGGACTGTGTGGCGTGGTGTGGGATTATGTCCTCATTCACGTCGGGTTTGCAATAGCCGCACCACGTGTACCCCGTTCTAAGAATTAGCCCTCCTATTTCCTATCCCGCACGACATTAAAAGGAACCCTCCAGAACTACGTGTGGCTTGATTCCCATCCTCATGGGATACGTAGGACCACCAACATGTCTAGACTTTAGGTCCAGCCCCAACTCTTAGAGATCTCCCGATCTCCTGGTCACCGAGGCCCCTTGGCCTGTCCCTCTCCACGAGGGGGATATATAGGTGTGGTACATGGTTTTTGGCACCATGCCCCCCATTCTCCCAGGAATCCTCCATCTCTTGGACGCCCTCAAGTTGAGTCTCTCTACCCCTTGCAGTGGTTCGCCCATGTGTTAAGAGTACTCTGGTCTAGGACCAAGAGTGTCAGATTCAACTTGGTTAAGTTCCTTCCACTTGTCAAGCTTGGTGTTCCCCTTCATTCGGGATTCCATCATCTTTTACACCCGGAGGGACCCTCAAGAACAGCATGGATACCACACCTAAGGGCTCTCCTACCATTACGGGCCAACACCCTCGAGGGTTTCAGACAACAAATTGATAAAAATCCCGCGTTGCGAACATGGTCAGTGGTCAATGCTCATTTGTTTGTCCCCATTTTAGGCTAATACGATAGGATGCTGTGTTGCGAACATGGTTAATAGTAATGCTCTGTCATCACGCCAGCCCATTTAGGCCTTGAATATTGGTTGCATGATTCACATTATGTTCCACCCCATCGTGTCCAGGTGGAATATCAACACTCTTGGCGATATCCCTCAGTGCACCTTTGCATGTCAGGGGGATAAAGCTGCAATACGGTGTCCTTCGAGGCTCCCACGATCCGATCTCTAAGAACATAAACTAAGATATTCATTTAGAACTACGTATGGATTGATTCCCATCCCTATGTGATACGTAGGACCACCCGGACATCTCGTCTTTGGGTCCAGCTCATTGGGAGCTAGTCTCTCCCCCCTTTACCTCTTACCCCTATTTGGGCCCCTTGGCTCGAGGTTCCTATCTCGGAATCGCATACGGTGTGATGTGGGATCATGTCCCCATCCACGTCGATTATGTTTCATGGCACCATACACATTCCCCACCTAGCATCGTCTCTGCTACGTCTGCGCTGCATGATGTTAAAATGAACACTTGGTCCTCTCACACGACCCTAAACTATGACATTATCATCCTGGCCGCATGACAAAAAATGGAACTACATTGTGATGACCTCATCATAGAGGACATCACGTGCCATGCCATTTATCAATGCCTATCACGGCTTGATTCTTGTGGCGACACCAGGGCTTGCTACCCTAGGCCTGTCGGTTCACAAAAAAAACCACTCACCTTAAAGGGAAAACAAGATCTATCAAATACCGCTTCTCTTGGTGCGAGGTCTAGACCCACACGCCCCTTTCAATCTCCCTAGAACTACGTATGGATTGATTCTCATCCTTATGAGATACGTAGGAGCGCCCGGGCACTTCCCTGTGGGCCCAGCCTAACTTTCTTGTTCGGTCCCTTAACTCGAGCACTTCCCCAGAGAACACATGGTAAGTAGGGATTATGTACTCATTCACGTCGGGTTTTGTAACCACCTTACCGTGTGTCCCCTACTATCCTTACCCATTCATGGTCCGAGTTCTAAGACCATAAACTAAGACCCTCTCAAGAACTACGTGAAGATTGATCCCCATCCTCATGGGGTACGTAGGAATGCCTTTTCACTTTGCTTTAGGCCCAGCTCAACTCTCATTTTCGGTCCCTCAACCTAAAAAAACTCCTCGAGAAGCACGTGGTGATCGAAGCCCCGATTCCCATTCACGTCGGGTATTCGAGTTTCCCCACCATGTGCCTCCTGTGTTTCCTTTCATCCATGGTCCGAATTCTATGACCCTAAACTAAGATCTCCCTATGGGAAAGGATTCAACTCTCTCTATCTAATACGTCTCATTAACACATTCAGATGCATTTTGACAGAGTCTGAAGTGTAGAATTTTCATGGAGACATTCTCTCGTTCCATGACCAAGCTTCGTGAACTCACTATTTGGATCCTCATCCTCTTCCACATCCAAAAGGACCCTCGGACGACATAGATTCTAGGATTAAGGGATCTCCATGGATGCTGAGCCTAAGGGTTCTTCTACCATTTTGGGCCAACGTCCCTAAGGATCTCTGACAACATTTGTGACATGGTCCCGTGTTTCGAACATGGTCAACGGTCGACCCTCATTTGTCTGTCCCCATTCCAGGATAATGTGATATGGATGCTGCGTTTCTGCCATGGTTAACAGTTATCCTCCATCGTCACGCCACCATCATTGTGATCCAAATCTCAAGCGTCATGATTCACACATTTCCACTTCCTCATGATCAAGTGGAATTCCAAAATACTGGGCTCTACCTCTTCACGCATCTAGGTGCGCCACATGGACATGTTAGTGCCATTGGGCCAGTATTCACCGAGTGTCCCTTCGCCCTAACCTGCCCCTTTCTGTGTTGGCAAAGTCCCACCACTACTTATTGTTTCCCACATCGAGCACGACTCATGTGGGCTTAGTAGTTTTGGTAGGATGTGTACCAGTGCAACCAGGCTTCTCATCGTCCTACATGACGTTAAACTTTACTTCCAGAACTACATGTGGCTTGATTTCCATACTCATGAGATACGTAAGGACACCCTAGTATTTTACCTAGGGTCCAGCCCAAAGGAATCATAAATCATGTTCTTCCCCTTTATGGCCCCCTGGACGGACCCCTCGTAGGAGACTGTATAACTATAACTCTACCCTGAACAAGTTTAGGATGCTCCAAGATTACATTGGGAAGCGACAGACCACCTCTCCAGAGAGACCATGTCTGAAAGAAGGAATGATCCATGATCAAACCAATGTGTCCATATAATGTACTCCCACCACAGTGGCGTAATTTCATGAGTGTTGAATTCAGTTTGAACAAACCATCACTCCACATCCCATGCTTCGTGTGACCCTTATTCAGACTCTCATCCTCTTTCATTTCTGGAGGAACCCCCTAAAAGTATGGATGTCTAACCTATGGTCCGCCTGCTGTCCCAGACCAATGTTCCGGAAGACTGGTCATGTTTGGAGGGACCCCCTAATAGTATGGATGCTCGACCTATGGTCCGCCTGCTGTCCTGGGCCAACGTTCCAGAAGAATGATCGACAATATTTGAGTTAGGCCCCGTGTTTCAAACATGGTCAATGGCCGGCCCTAATTTGTTGTCCTCATTTCAGGCTAATGTAGTAAGGATACCATTTTTACACCATAGTTAACAGTTGTCTTTCATTGTCATTCCACCCCCACAATGCTCCGAATTTTGGGTATTGTGATTCACACTTCCCATTCCCACCCGTTCGGACCGATTTCAGCGCCCCTGGTGTTGCACCGTTCGTGCACAAGAGCACGCTGGAAAAACGGTAATTCGGCTACTCTGAGAACTTCCTTCTCCAGTCAGGTCTCTCCAATTTCCCGGAAATCTGGACCGGTTATCCAAACCCCGGATGCCTGAATCTTGGTTTGCACTCCTATGTTCGATGGGGTGATGAGATGACTATCCCTTGTTTCTAACATCAGGACCAACCCACGTGAGCTTAGGGAATTGTTGCTGGACGTTCCACAAGCATTATAAGGATGCAATGAAACAGTGCAAACAAAGAAACTCGTGCATACTAAAGCATTCAAAATAATCAAAGCACGAAAGTATGATTAAGGGTTTGTAATCATTACAACACCCGGAGGTCAACTCCTCCCATGGACGGATTGACCCCGTCAAAAGAGCGCTGCAGCTCCGCCACCCTTCAACTTGTGGCGTCCAGGAACTGCTGCCGCCGACTCAGCACCCGCTCCTGCTCAGCAGCGATGGGGCGAAATTCATCAGCCTCAGCTCAAGCCCGCTCTATGCTAGCCTGAATGACGATCATCTCTTCGGAAGCCTGCCTCATACACTCTTCCACCTCTTCCAGCTGGGCCTTCAGTCGCAAGATCAGATCAGATTGTGCATTGAGAGTGGCTGAATGCTCATCCGCCTGAATTTTTAGGTGTTAGAATTCGTTTTAAGCCTCCTGGAGATTCTTGATGTTCGTCGCCTTCCTCCGCTGCCAGCCCACGCTGAGCCCGCGGTCATACTCCCAGATCTTCTCTGCCATAAGATCTCGGATGATCAGATGAGGGCTCTGGGAATCCACTCCCCCAGCACACAGTTTTCACAAACATGAGAAAAGTCTATCCATTTCATCCAGCCATAACACTCGGGGGGTGTCGTTGATGAAGTGCGTGATCAGCTTCCACGATCGGAAGTGGACTATTTTACTTTCCTCTTCATCGGAGGCCGTCTCATCCCAGTCCGTGTGATTAGAAGGCTCATACACAGGGTACGCCCACAAGAAGTATTCAGCGGGATCTGCATCTGGTGTGGGATTAGGCGCGACATCTGGCGTTGGATCAGACGCAGGGGGACTTGGGTCGACTGTTCGATCCTCATCGTCGGAATCCACCTTAATAACCTTGGGCACGACCCTACTGGTGGTCCCTACAATGATAGAGAGTGTTGCAGCTCGGGTAGGTGGGGTCACTATCTCCACAATCACCGGAATGCCTCTAGGAGGGATGCCACCAGACATCCCGACCAGCCTTTCCACAACAGCCCATGCCAGTCGTAGAACTGTACACGATAGGGAAGGGCATGGATGTCAGTTGGCATGATCTATATATGAAAAGTAATGAATTCAGTGGAGAAGACTTACGAAGATTGAACTCCTGGTGCTGCTCCTGAGTTGATGTTGACGGGACCCTGAGGTGTGGCCCTCCGTATATTGTCGGATGGTCTGGAGATTCTAGAGGAGACACCTCAGGTGCCCTAGCCCCACCAGACACAGAACTGGACACATCCACAGGCATGGGTTCCAAAGGTCCTGCATCATCACCCACCAAGGGGTGAGAGCGAGGTCTGCGTACAAGCTCCTCCTGCACGGTCCAGATGTTGGTAAGAAATCTATGATGACCTGATAGTAGACCCCTAGGAAAGAAACTTGGGATGTTACCTCAAGAGTCTTCGTGAAATCATCCAGATCCGAGTCTTGGTCGCTAACTTCGCATTCCTCCAACGGGCTCCCTCCACTAGCCTCGTCTCCTCGAGAGGATTCATCTGAATCTTCCGACAGGGGGAAGCGCTCTCTCAGTTTGGCGGCCGACAACTGTGGGGGAATAGTCCGATCCAGCAGTACCCGTACCCAGTCTGTTATTGGACACATGACACCACTGGAATGTACGTAGTCGTCCAGCTCATCCAGATATTGCTACGCCTCTGCCGGAGACACCGTGAAACTGGACCAAACAGGGCCTATACCCGGTAAAACCATCCCGAGACGGTTTAGGTGTTCCCACATCTCGGGTGGACTGAGGTGTTGCCGGTTGACGTCCCAAATGTCCCAGGCATCTGGGAAAACAACATTCTCTAGCATGTCGATATGGCGCAACCGTTTCCCCGGAGCCTGAGTGGATATCCTACAGAATCCACTCAGTGGCCGCCCCTCTGGATGGCTCTGTTCTTCCGGGACCACTGGGTCCACTACTGCTGTTGGATCCGCCACTGCTGCTTCACCCTCTACTGGTGCAGGTCTCGCTGCCACGGCAGCTCTGCCACCGTGAGAGGCCCTTTCTGCCCTCCGACCCCGACCTCGGGATAGGGGAGGCCTGCTTCACCAGCCCGAATGGTTGACTGCTTCAACATTTCCCCCGGATAAGCTACCTCCTAGCTGATGGCATAATCCTTTACCATTCCAAAGGAGGAAGTGGAAGGAGGTAATGCATTTTGCATTTTCCCATCTTACCATGTGAAAATGATCTACAATTGCCTCATCACACATGGGTTCTCCTCGTGGCGCACCACCTAGTAGACCTACGGGGTCAGCCGCTACAGGCACCGGAATTTCCTCGCGAACCGGTGTGGGGTGTATGGCTCACAGAGCGGCTCGCAGTCAACTCGTGCCACCAAAACTCCACCTCAATAGGCTAGGAGATAGGTCAGGTTCTCTTCCATTCCCTGACCATCATCGGTGAGTACCCCCATTGGTAATGGAAACAGGTGGAAGTTAAACTCGTCTGCCTTCCACACCCGGTTTAGCACCATCAGTATGGTTAATTTGACCAGGAAGCTCCCGAAAGCATTCAGAATAGAGGGGCTGAAGTTTGACCCCAGTGGCGAGATGGGGTTTGGATATTCGTAAACCCCCCTGACGTGTTCCGCGATCCACCCATACAGAAGGTGGAAAGGCCCGCATATCCTCAGTGGCTTCTTGCCCTCGCTAATGTGACGCAACATCTTGTACAATCTGGCGAGCATTGGAATCCCTAGATTGACCCGCTGTCCCGTGGAAAACATGGATTCCATGATAAATGAGCTGGGTCGCACCCCCATGTTAGTATCCCTCACTGGTAGGATCCAACCGTAGATAAGGGCCACGATAAACGCCTCCAGCCTGACTATCAGCTGCTGTTTAGTGCGGACACTGAAACCCCAAGTCTTCCATTGGCTGTCCTCTAAGAGCTGCCAATACGAGTGCTCCTTGCCCCGTTGAGCCCCCTTCGGACAAGTTTGAGGCCTCGAGGGAAACTCGCAGTTCACCGGGAAGTTTAGGAACTGCTTGAACCACTTCTTAAAGTGGAAATCTCTCACCGCTTCCTTGTCCTCTCCGGGGACCAGTCTCATCAGTGCTAGTGCCAGCCACGACATCTGCTCTGGATCCTCCCACGTGCTCATGACGGGGAGGAACTCATCATACATGGCCCCCAAGATCAGGACCCCAGAGATCTGATGGACATCCCAAAGACTGATGCCAACCTCCCCATGGTGCAGGTGAAAAGTGTTGGTCCTAGACGACCATCTGCTCAACATCTCCAACATTAGCTGTTTTGGTTGATAAATGAGGAATTGGGAGGTCCCGGCCGCCTCATACAAGCCCACTCCCCTCAGATCAACCCCAAAATCCTCACATTAGGCACCTACCCAGTAGGCCCATGCCTAATCATTGGTGAAGTTTCCGCCCTGGAATAGGTCCCACTCATCGGACCACCCCTTCTTCAAATCCCCCAAAGCTGCCTTCAATATGGTGCAGTACATTGGAGGGGACGTCTCTGGTTGAAATGGATTCCCATCGATGTTGTTCAGATGGTTGTACAGACATTCGGCGGTGACAGGCATGAATTCCTCCTGCGCATGACCATTAGTCGCCCTAAACCATTGACGCTGGCATGGCGTGCTCCTGAACCAGCAAGCTGGTTCGTCCCTACTCACCTCAGGAATGAAGACGTCATCCCTTAGCCCGAACCCATACAAGGGAAGATTATTGCACAATGGATAGTTCTTTTGGATCTATGATAGCAGTTCTGTCAAAGAATTATGGTCTGAGTGGCTTCAGAATAGCTCCCCCAGGCCCAGACAGTTGGCCATCTCATCCCTCCAGGCAGCGTCTGCGAGCACCCCCAGCGCAGCTTCTTGATGGGCCATTGGGTTTCAGAACTTGGAAAAATTTTGGTTCGGGTCGCGAATATCGTTCACGGATCTTTCTCTCAAAGTTCGTTCACAAATCCAAGACGTGGAGCCTGGCCTCGGCCTGTAAGCACATGATCTCTTGGCTCCGTCGCGGAGTCAGAGACTTGCGGGTCGCCGCGAATCTCGATTTGCGGTGAGCAGATGCAGAGTACGCAGAGGTTCACAAATCGAGAGCGCAAAAGGACAAAGTCATGGAGAATGGAAAGGAAAAAAGAGAGTTCAGCCCCCCTATTTATAGGCAGCGGCCCTCAGAGCTTCACGGCGCGTCCAGCCCGCGCGGAGCTTCGCGGCACGCCCGGACCGCGCGGTCCCTGTCCGCCTTGCGCGCCTGCTTCGCGAGTCAGCACCGCGAACTGCAGATAATTTTGGTGATTTCCCTCAGACTTCGACCCTTGATCCCTCAGAGGCTCCAAGTCTTAGGGGGGGAATTTGTTGGCGCCAAAATATTTGAAGAAAGGAGAGAAGAAAAATAGGCACCGCACTCTCCCTCGCGAAGCCCCGACGCGGATCCCCCCCAAGCAATGCGGTCGCCGTGAAGCACGTGAGGCGGCCAGCCTCCGTGAATGCCTCTGACATTCGCGAACCCATCGCGAAGTAGAGGAGGTGGTAATGCTCAGCGAATTCCCCTAACGTTCACGAACCCGCCGCGAAGCAGAGGAGGTGGTAACTCTCCGCGAACGCCACTGACATTCGCAAACACACCACGAAGCACAGGAGGTGGTACCTCTTCGTGAAACCAGTTGACGTTCTTGACCTTCTGTAGACCAACCCAAGCCCCCTTCGCGCCGCATGAGCTCTTCTTCGTGGCTCCTCTTGCCTATAAATACTGAGATCCCCCTGAGCTCTCCAGATGGAAAATCCAACCTTTCAGCTTCTCAGCTCCCAAATCGCGAAGCACTCTTCGCTTTGGAAATCATGAGCTCCGTGAGGTATTTTTGCTTCGTGAGAGGCCTCCTCCTTGTCTCGTTTTGAGCCCCTCTTCCGAGAGGGATGCCCTTTGCGAATCCTAAGGGAATTCTTGAAGGAAGGGGATCCCCAAGGGGACCCGGAAAGTCGCAAAGTGTTTATGATTCATGAAACACCCACCCTGTACACGTGATCCACATGCCAAGGAAGGGTCACTGTACTTCGCGAAGCACACTGCTTCGCGAGGCACCTATGCTTCACGAGACAGGGCTCCGTGAACCCCCTTCCACTTCGCGAAGCACCTCCTGCTTGCACCTCCACCCCATGTTAAGGCTAAGGCACCCCACTTTGCGAAGCACACCCCTTCGCAAGTGCCCTCCACTATGCAAAGCAACCGAGCTCCGCAAGGCCCCTACCTGTGAACCCCTATGCTTGGAAATTCCTTCTCCTGTGCGACCCTCCAGGTTTGCATGATGTGATTTCAAAGTCCCTTGGATGATACCATCCGTGTCTTTGATTCTCCTAATGCTTCTTCACATAGGAATGCTAATGACTATTTCTTCTTCACATAGCCACTCTAACGTGGACCCCTCGATGGTTCGCTTCGTGACCCCCCTTTTACATGGCCTTAGTGATGCCTTCCCGCCCACAAGGGGTAGAGGGTACCGGTTATCTAAGTCCTAGGGGTGTGGAGTAAACCCACCTCGTCTGGGATGCAGGACGTTAAAATTCCAAGCACCTCATCCTCAACACATGACGTTAAACTGTGATCCGACACCGTGCCTCGCACGCAGGCCCCCCCCGGCTCAGACATTCTTTACACCCACTGGTCTCCACGGAGATGGGATCACCCCTCACAGGGGATGATATCCTCCTTATCAGAGTGGAATTTGTCCGTGGGGAAGGGCAACCATCTTGGTGTAAGACCCTATCCCCTCTTGCAGAAGGTAGCACCCATGCACCTCCATACTTCCTCATTGCCAGGACTAGCGGAGGGCGTGATAGGGAATAAGGCACCTCCTTTATTCAGTCCCAAATCCACTCTCCCTATGCACTATGTCACCCTCGGTCCTCCATCCTAGAGTAAGTCCCGACACCATGGGCCGCTCAACGCGTAAGCCCCTCTTCGCTTCTCACGGACGCACCCTTCACGACGTGATCGTTAGGTCTCTGCTGCCTCTTGTTTCTCACACCGAGCATGACTCACGTGCCTTAGATTAAGCATTGAACATGACAATTCCCCCGTCCAACATGATGTTAAACTGTATTCCCCCTTCCAAGATGATGTTAAACTGTATGCCCCTATCCAGCATGACGTTAAACTGTATTCCCCCATCCAGCATGACGTTAAACTGTATGCCCCCGTCCAGCATGACGTTAAACTTTATGCCCCCATCTAGCATGACGTTAAACTATATTCCCTCATCCTGCATGACTTTAAACTACATTCCAGTCTAGTGGTAAGCCGTTGTGACTATCCTGAACTACGAGGACTTTGATCCATGTCAAGGCATGGTACGTAGGAAGCCTCACAAGGTTCAAGCCCACCACTCATTGGTCATCCCGACCTCCTTCATGTCGGTTCACCAAACTCCCACCATGGGCTGCCTGAGAGCGTAAGCCCCAAATACCTCATCCCGCATGACATTAAAATTCACACCTGAACTACAAGGACTTTGATCCATGTCAAGGCACAGTATGTAAGAAACCTCACGGGGTTCAAGCCCACCATCAGTGGACCCCCAGGTTAACCTTCACGTCGGTTCGCTGACGAAACCTAACCCGAACTATGAGGACTTTGATCCATGTCAAGTCATGGTACGTAGGAAGCCTCCCTGAGGTTCAGGACCATCACCCATCAGACCAAGGTCCTTTTTCACGTCGGTTCGCCGACATCCACATCCCTCTCGACGTGATTACTCCCCCAATTGAAGGTTGCTGCCCTGATCGGACCCCTTGGAATGTCCTGACAGAAGCAGTGTAATTAACCAGCGTCCATGGAAACATGGCACTGGGAAGAGTTTCACGAACAATGTATTAAATCAATGAGGGAGACCTGGACTAGGTGACGAGTTCTAAGGAGGAATCCACAGAAGGAGGAACCGACATCCCATCATCTCGTTTCGATCAAGGAGAAGACCTCCCTGAATAAGTAACGGATGCCGCCCACCTTTGGAAAGTGGGAATGCAGGGCAAAAAAAAGCCGCACCTATCGCACCCCAAGCAGACGGACGCGCACGCCCTAGAGAAAGTGTCAGAAACAGATATAATGTGGTTTTTGGATCTTAGACCATTGTAAAGAGGTCCATGTTTGAATCTTTGCCCATTATAAAGAGGCCACGTACATGCATCATGGTAGGCATGTGGAATTCATATGACATATGTATTACTACTTGTGGTTATTGACTAAAAGGTTTTCCAACCAATTAAAGTGTCAACAATAGATTATATGATGTTTTACTGTATGACTTGTTGGTGTGATTTTACTTTGCTATATCGCGATGTATTTATTTTGATGGAACTTCATGTGGATATTATGAAAATAGATTATCTAGTGATGGAAATTGATTCCATTCTTCATGGGATGTATGGAGACCCATCATGGGTTGGTTTAGGCATTTGATGCTCTGGTGGTGACTCAATGAAGGCATGGTGTTACCAAGAGGTGATCTGAGGATGATCACGAGTTTCCCTATGAATTATGGACGCATTTAGTTTTTTGGGATACATATCTAGTTACTTAAAATGTGAAAAAATATGGTAGTTTCCCATATAGATTCTTGGTGGAACTATACTTAATCGGTTTATGTGGTTCTATAAAAAACCTGAGGGGAAATGACTTAGGTTTTCTGGATGTGAAGTTCTTGGAGTGATTCTAGTATTTAGGCAAGTTTTTAGGGAATGAATGATTGAGTACCTATCCTAGTGGTTCTCAGGATGTTCATTCGGCTTGTGTAGTGGGAGTGTGGGTAGAATCACATGGATTTGGAATAATTCTTGTGTAGTGGGTGGTCCTATGGTTATCCTTAGCATGGGATATTCCTTGGTCTATTGGTTGAGTCTGAAATGCTGTTGGTAATGTCCATTAAGTTAGGCGCATGAGCCTGGGTTATATGGGACATGATTCATGGGAGTGAGAGTTCAGTTGCGTGATTAGGTTGTACAAGATCATTAAATCATTGAGTTTGGGTGAGATTGAGTTAGGTAGTTCACCAGAATCTATGAGAAGGTAATTAGGATATCATTCTACCTTGAGGTGGAGAGTGAGAATTGGAAATGATTTTTTGGAAAAGTCTTGGCGTGTGAGGGAAAGTGTGTGGTGGTTGCACACGATGCCCATTTGTGTTGAAAATATATGAACGAGTCGTGTGTTGGTCCATTGAAATTGTTTAGGGTTCTTTATGATCCTAAGTGGTGTGAAAATGGTATCACTATAGTGGTTTCTATTATGGTATACCCTCAGAGTGAGGTGATCAGTGTGTTCAGTGATATTTCCACTGGTGTGGTGGGCCAAATCTCAGTGTAGGAGAGATTTCCCTCATCGGTGGGAGGTGAAATCAGAATTGGATCGAGGTACCATAGTATAGTCAAACCAAGTGGAAGCCTTGACATGAAATGTTAGTGAGGTGTGGTGTGAAGGGTTGATGGGATATGAGCTTGGATCAAAATTAGAGACACTCTTATGGTGATGGGACCCTTTTGGGGTCGACACTCGAGGAGAAGTATAAGGGAATCCATGTGATGGATAGTGAACCATTGGTCGGTTAGAGGGAATTACCCTTGTTTTGGATAAATTTTGATGAAATTGAGGATGAAGTTCTTCATGATCTAGGTAATTGTTTGTGGTTAGTGTTATGGTGTTAGTTCTCGAGTGAGAGAGGGTTTTCCATGGAAAATCATTGTGTTCTATAATGGATGGAGCATGGAATATGGAGAGTGGTCATTTGGTTATTTGGAGAAACAACAATGGTAATACTACGAAGGGAAGCATCATATC
This sequence comes from Viscum album, assembly GCA_963277665.1. Lineage (NCBI taxonomy): Eukaryota > Viridiplantae > Streptophyta > Magnoliopsida > Santalales > Viscaceae > Viscum > Viscum album. The sequence goes on along the minus strand of OY728129.1, from coordinate 1,808,575,473 downwards.
AGTCCTAGATGAATGACCCTCATATTTGATGGGTTTTAAGTGATGTGAGACCAGTTGATTTATGATCATGGTGGAACTATGGTAGTGGTTTGAGGTAATACCCATTAATATCTAGTTCCTTAGTTAATACAATATTTGAAGCTCGGACTAGGTGTTGGGTGGAATTGATGCACTGGTATTGGACTTGAGGTGGTCTTGGTGTGATCCGAGGGTGATTTGTGGGATGATCAATGATTCATGACATAGTTTAGGGGGTGAACCAATTTCATCAGATGGTTCAAGGGTGAACTAGTGATTCATGACATGGTTCAGGGGGTGAACCAGTTTTGTCACATGGTTCAGGAGGTGAATCTGATTCTTCACATCATTCTGAGGGTGATACATGTGATAGATTGTAGTGAATGTACTATTTTAGATGAAAATTCTTGGTAATTAAGGAATGTTAGTTTAAGGGATCGATCCATGAATGAGTCCCTATGTGTGAGGTCATTAGTGAAATTTAAGATTTAGAGGTGGGTATTTACTTAGAGGATGAGTCCATGGTTAAGGATGAGTGTTTTGGGAAAATTTATCCAAAGGATGTTTGAATGATATTTTTCTTGAGGTTTGACATAGTGAGAGGGGAACTGTGTTAAGATAATCATGTGGGATGTGGTTGGTGGTCTGATGGAGGTTTGTTTCGATAAACAATTCCTAAGGTGGAGAGCACCATAGCTCGTAATTGACCATTGCGAGTGGATTCTTAAGGAAGGGGGAACCATGAGACTCGGGTTAATTGGTTGAATAAACCTAGGCATGTAAATATAGATAGGTTTTGGTGAGTGTTGTCTCAGTTCTGATGTTGGTAACAAGCGGGTGGCTTGACTTTTGATGAATGGTGCATTTGGTGTTTGGAGTTTCACATTGGGAGCATGGTTGGTGTTTAGAGCTAGAATGTTATGAGTTATTGATAAATTGACAACCATTGTTGGTAAAGAGGAATGGTTCAAGGTTCACCATAGATTATTGAGAATAATAAGAACTATTGTGGGTTTTTAACACTCCATGGATTTTAGGTCATCATGTTTTGGAGTGGATTTGAATTTTGAGTTGGTGGATAGATTAATTCAAGAAATAAGGCTCAGAATGAGATTATGTGAGTTTGAATGTCCAAAAGTGATGTTTTTGTATGAGTTTTAAGGCATCAGTGGAAACCTGGGGGTTTGGGAAACCAATAGAGGAAGGTCTGGGGTAGCCCTACTACTGAATTTCAGCAGCAATCTTACACCAACTAGTTGGTGGCATATCACTAGATTACCGGTGGGCTTGCTGGTGGCTAGGCACCCTTGATAAGAACACCATCCAACTAGAGGGGCATGTTTGGATTTGAATTTAGTGGGTGAAATTTTTTATTTTTCTATTTTTATGCCATTGGGATTTAGAGGGGTTTGTGGGGTTTGGAGAGACCATTTCGGCAAGCCTCCCCCTCCCTTGCCTCTCCTTTAAACTGCCACTATGGGGGGGGGGGTGTTCCAATGATGGATTGAAGGTAAGAAATCTATTTATTTCTCCATTATTACTCATTCTAATTACTCTATAATTTCACTTGGTTTTGTTTTATGATTTGGTGCTGATTCCACCAGAGCATGGTGGAATCAACCTAGATTGAAGGAGTTTTTTATTGGCTTAAGTAGAGGTCGTTATGTGATGTTGTTTTCATGTCATTTGAAGCAGTTTCAGTAAAGGAATGTTACCTGATTAATTTAATTATAATTTTTTATTAAATTAGAATTAATATATAGATGACTTAGTGTTGAATGTTATGGAATTGTACTATAGTGTGTTGGGGTTACTGGAGGAACTTTTGAGAGCGGCTAGTCATGGGCTTGGTGTAGCGAGATGACTTAATGAGTAATTAGGTGATCATTAATATTTGTAATTTAATTAAATAATTTATTATAAATGTTTATAATTAATTATTTATGTCGTTGTAATGATATAGATTCTTGGGCAGCGATATGAGTTTGGAGGAGGAATGTGTGGGCTTAGCCAATGTCGTTCAGTGCTTGTATGAGGCTTTACCGAGATCAGTGAGGGGTTAACTCCACAACTGAGGTAGGTGGGCCCTATAATATAGTTTCATATTTTTGTTTATTCTTTAATGTTCATTACCATATACTTCATGGGTTTTGATCATGAGGTTTGGGGACCAGTGATGCCCTAGGTAGATGGAATAGGGTGTCAGTAGGCCTTCTATGCCTTGGTTCAGGTGATCTTTAGCACTTATATTAACTGAGATTGCCCGATGAATATGTAACAAAGGTGATAGTGCTCTATTTGAGATAATTAGTGACCTATGGGAGGATATGGGTTGCAATATGAGTTTTGGGGTGGCCTAGGTTAGGTTCCTAGGGCCGGTGGGTAGGTGTGAGAAGATTTGGGTGATGATGGGAGATATGGATCTACATCTCACAAGAGATTAATAACTCCATACTAAGGTCGAATTTGAGTCTTAACTTTCACTTGGAGTAAGGGGGTCCCTTGGGACTTGTTTTGGGATAATGGGGATGGGTTGCCTCCAGGTGAAGAGCTGAGTGATCTCCCTTAGGAGATGTGATATGAGACCGAGGTGAGCTCCTTGTGTGTTATTCAGGACTTGGGATGGGATTCCAACTAGACTAGAGTGTGACAAATTGGTATGGCCCCTAGGTAATAGTATTAAAATTTACAAGGAATTTTGGCAAGGATGTGAACTGACCCTATGGGGTCTAGGTCAATGGGAGCCTTTAGGCAGCGATGTCACCAGTGGGTAATAAGTATGAGATGACATCGATGACCAGAGACCTTGGAAGGTATAGAGGACTTGGTGGATTCCCCATTGGTGGATTTGAGACATGATGCAATGAGGGGTTAAGTCTCAAGTGAATATCACCTTGGGATCAACTAGTGGGACACACATTAGTCTGCATTCCCTATTTATGTTTCATATTCTTGATGTGAACTCCCTAGAGTTTGGAAAGGATGTTTTGATGTGATGACCATGACCTAGTGAGTGTATTGGTTCAAGGGACTTTCCATGTGTGTCTTGGGTTCGTGTGCATGTAGTTAATCCATACCCTGAGTGATAGGGTATTGGTTGTAGAAGGGGCCTTGTCCTTGAGCAAGAAGGCCTGGATGACCATGTACTTAGTGAGAGGGAATGGGTTGACTGTAGATAAAAGGAACTTTTTAGGAGTGTATTGGGTGATGTTAGAGGGCTAACCTGGGGGTTGGGTCATGGTATGATATGAGACTGATGGGCCTCCCTTGAGTTAATAGGGATTATTCTAGGCTTATGGATGTATAGTCGTGCTTAGCATCTATAGGTATTGGGTCAAGGTTTTGGATGGTTTTCTACCCTGAGTCTTTAGGTAAAAATTTGGAATCAGTATGATGGAATAAGGAAATGATTGGATTCCAGAATGATTCTGAAGTATGTATGGTGAGGTTTAGGGTGGCTTGGTTAACACCCAATGAACTGACAAGCATGTGTACCTCATATGGTTCCATAGAGGCTTTGTTAGTTCTCACCAACTCAATGAGTATGGTTATTACACATATTTTTCTTGGGAATACACAATCACATGGAATCAAATATTAAGGGTTCTTAGTGATAAACTAATAATTTTTATGCTCACACCTTGAACGGGCATATCATTGCGCTTTCAGAACTTATGTCAACCTTTCATGTCAAAGCACATGTTATGTATAGGATCGAGCTAGAGTATCTTGAAGAAATACAACAAAAATAGGTTTTTAGATCATTTTTTTGGGTTTTAACATTGGTTTCATAAGCTATGTAATAAATATATTTTAACATTAGTTATTAAAAAATGATGTTAAAATCAGCATTTTAATAAAAAATCAATACTTTTGACATCAATTTTTTCATAACTGATTTTGAAAGACACTTTTTAATACATTTTTATAACATCTAAAATCAAAATCCATTTTTAACATCATTTATAAGAAAATTGATTTTGAAAACGTCTTTAAAAATCAATTATATGACAAACAATGTGGAAAATATTGATTTTTTTAAAAACATTTAGATACTGATTACTGCCATGGATGAAAAAAATCAAAATTTATAAAATTAAAAAACCCAAAATAAATTATAAAAAATAAACTTAAATATTATACTTACTTTCCATCATTGTTGTGGTGCCACTCAAATTAATTTTCTTTATAGGAAAGACTTCATGAGGCATTCAAAGCTATTGTTTGTAAGAAATTTTAAAATATGATTTGTGAATATTATGTGGAAAATTTTCATTTTTTACATGATACAAAGAATTATTATTCATTATAGAATAAATAATAATTAAAAATTATATATATTAAGAAAATTAATAATAAAAAATTCAATAATTGGATAATACTTATAAATACCATGGTGAAATCCTTATCGAAAAATCCAAGGAAGGAAGATCCAAATCAAATAAGGATTAGATAAAAAAAGAGTAAAGATGGAGTGTGAAAAATTATATATGTCCCTCATAATAGTTTTCTATATTATTATAAATTCTAGGAAGGATGTGAAAATTGAAATACGTTCTGTGAAAAAAAATCATTTTTGAGCATTCTAAAATTTTTATTTTAAGATAAGTTATTTTAATAACTGATACTAAAACTCCCAATAACAATAGTTTTAACTTAAATTATATAATAAATAATGTTAATATATGTTTCTTAATTTCATTTATTAAATAAATGACATAAAAAATTTGATGTGAATGAAATTTTTTCTACTAGTGAGGGTATCAGGAGGGTGAGATGAGGCTGAGGGATGGTAGTAGGGCCAGTGTACATGCACTATATTTTGTTTTATTTTATATTTACTATGAGACCGATGGGTGAATAGTTTTATGTTACTTATGAAAGCATCATTTATGTGATTATATATTTATTTATTCTGTTTACTTTGGTGTGGATATTGTTTGGTTTTTTATTAATACTGACTGTTGTGATATTGAGGGAATAGTCTCCTCAATGCATGTTTTAGGACCTTGACACTAGTTAGTGGCCTATAGAATATGAGGAGGTATGTTTTATACCATGTGTCACTATGTATTTAATGGGTTTTGGACCGTAGCATTATAATATACTACCTAGGAGTTTTCTAGAAGGTCTCTTATTCATTGTGGTCATCAACACCGACATGTAACCCCAATTTTATAAGAAGTTTCAATAAAAGTTATGCAAGTATCGATAATCCTAACTTGGGAACCTATAAGTAGATATTACTAGGGGAATACAACTATTGAAACTCATGAGATGGTCCACATCTCTGGAAATACCAATATCCCTAAAGAACACTATTGTATCCCAACAGTGGCTTGAGGCCAAAACCTTATCATATTTAGCTAGAATAATTATACTTAATAAAAACTAGCCATGGTGAATTATTCAACAAACAACTCACTAATGAGGAAGACAATTAACCAACATGGAGGTCCTCACAAAGTTATTCCAATGAATCAAACACCTAATAAAATATTGAATCGAGAAGTGAGGAGAGTTGTAGCTATAGTTGAAACATCTTAAGTGTAACCCCATCCCACGGGGATGGGGGAATTTTTACCCTTATAGTCATCTTTAGTATCATCCATTGGGAAGAAACATACCAATATTATGGGTATAAATTATCTAATTAAATTATTATTTCTTATTGAAGATGGTTTAAAATATATAAATTTCATCAGTTTTACTCAATTAATGATGTATAACATGATACCATTGAATAACATGACAAAGAGGAGGCATATTTAGAGAATTAAACTCACATAGAGGAACAAAATGAAGGAGTACATACCTGACATCAATGGAAATCTCATTTGGGATCTCTTTCAGATATTCCACTTCCTACCACTCAGTGGACTATTGATGATAGAAAAGGAAATGGTGTGGAAACATTCATAGCCCACCCACCACCCAAATATGGTGAAGTTTTCTCAATGGAAGATAAAATTACTCAATTCAAGTCCAAAATAGAGGATATTGAGTGAATAAAAAATTTATTTATTAAGGTAAACATACCCATTGAGTATGATCTTATGGATGAAGCTATCATGCCCCCTTAGTTGATACTCTTTAATGAGAAGAGATTTCTCAACCCACAAAGATAGAATTGATCCACCTCATCAACTTATAATCACATTAATTAACTGATTTGACTAAAAAACCTATTAATTATCAATATTTTCAACCACTAGGGTGATGTTAAATACCAGTTAAATAAATTAACCTACAATTAACTCAAGTGGTGATATTACATGAATTGATGGATTCTCTTACTTATCGGATGGATGCTATTGAAGGATGATGTGAACTAGTACAAATAGTGAGAAAGTTGTATTGTAACACCCTAAGATTTCAGTATGTATTTTTCTTTAAATAAATACTATATTAAAGAAGTTGTATCATACACAACACCAATCTAAAACTAATCATGATATATTTTATTAAATTTCAAGGTAAACATTAATACATTATGAGAATACAATGTGAAACATCATTGATAAAATTACCAATAAAACCTCAAGTAAATAAAAAGATAGTAATTAATTAAAATTATTTAAATAATTACATGTTATTATTATTATTATTATTGTTTATAAAGAATGATTTGATGAATTATAATACTAATTAATTGACTAAATTTAGTGGTTATAAGATAAATAATCAATTTTAATGGGATGTTATTAAAATTATTTAACATTAAAAGGGTATATTTTCCAAAGAAATATTCTTAAAGATTTGTGTATTTTTACCTTAATTTAAATTTATCACTTTTAAAATATTATTCTAATAAAATGTTTCAATGTAAAAACAAATTTATTAACACTTATTTTATTATTTTTTATATAAAACAAGATTAAGAATGATTAATGTTTAAAAATTCATTTTTAAATAAAAATAGTTCTCATCATATTTTATGTTTTCATTTAAAATATAAATACCAAAAATCTTATAATTTTAATTTTAAAATATAAAATTAATTTTTAGTTTTAGTAATTCAAAATTATATTATGATGAGTTTTATGGGTTTTTTCTAAAACTTATGATTTTTTGGGCGAATAGAAAAAATATTATTTTTAAAAATACTTAACTTTTAAGACCTCATTTTGATATAAGCATGAATTAAAAATTTATAAAACATTTTTCTCAACCAAATATGTATTTTAGGAGACAAATAATTAATTTAAAAATAATATTTTAAATTAAGAAACCTATGTTTGACAATTTTAGAACCTATGTGTTATTTTATTTTAATAAAAAACTATTTTTGGTCCTTTTACTTTAATTAAGTATTCACAATATGCCATTTGGTTTTAGCTTGGTTTGAAAAATAAATAAATCCCATTTTTTAATTATAAACCAATAGATGTCATGAGTATCAACACTATTGGTCTAAATAGGTATAGATTTAGTTTTATTCTTAAAAATACATTTATATAATTTTTTTATTGTGTCATTCATAATTATATTAGAAATTGAATTCAATAAAATTAATTTAATATTTGGAATCAAAATAATAATAATTTTTTTAATAATTTTAATTTAATTTTAGGACATAAAAATAAGTTACCAAGGTAAAAGTTAGTCACCACAGTGAAGGCTAAAATAAGGTATAGGTGTCAAATCAAGGTCTAAAGACCAAAAATATCATAAAAAATATCATTAAATGAGTGTATAAGGGATTTATTGACATACCCTCATCTTATATTAATTATTTTTTAAATTTAGATCCATTTTTTTTGAGAATGACTTCTTTTTTATATTAAGTAATAAGTATTTAAAAAAATACCCCTCCTATAACTTATAAAAAGAATCCTCCACAACCATTTACAAGATATAAATAAAATTATAATTATGCTCCATGATATTCTATATTTTATTCCATAATAATATTCTCCAACATTGGGTAGCTTCTGGTCCCTAGATATTTCCCAATTTCCTTTAAAACCAAGGAGGTTTCCAAGAGAATATATGTTTTATTATTTGAAAGTAATAACTTCTTAGCATTATTTTTCATTTATCTTCTTCATAAAACTATTCTCAATTATAATTTATCTCTTAAATAAATTTTTTATTTTTTATTTATGATTTTATAGTAAAATAAACTCATAGTAATACTCATCCATTGCTTATAGTATGTCCTTTTTTGGGTTGGTTTAACCACTTACATGAATGATGATATAATTTTTTTTCATGGATGGTTATGAAAACATATTAATATTATATGATATTAATAATTAAATATTTTTTTATATAATTATAATATTATGATTTAAACCCATTATTATTATACCACCTTTTATTCTTTAAAATTTACCACCTTATGGATTTTATATTGGAGAACCGCATCTTAAAATCCAATGTAATGAACCTAAAACTTCAAAAATCATTATATAAATTATATTATAGTAACCTTAATATTCTAAATATTATTAACTCATGAACATAGAGTGATGATAAAAAAATTTATTCTGAAACAGACAATGAAAGGCTAAAAGTACTAAAAACCGGAGATCAATATTAACTAAAAATAATTAATAATTATATAATACAAAAATATAAGATTAATATAAAAGTTAATAAAAATTAATAAGTTTTTTAAATATATTCTTAATAAGTCTGTTGTAATTATACAAGATGTTATATCACATCAAATCAATTAAGAATCCATGGTATGAGTTTCTTGTCTGAATTTCCCTTCGTTGAGATATGATTCATATTCACCACTTGTTTCTTTTGTGTAGTGTATATACTGACCATGGATGTATTTTCATCATAATTTTCATGAAATTAAATTGATTTACAAATCCATCTATTTTTATCTCTTTCATAAGGTTTTGATTAAAAAGTTACCAACTCTATAAGAGTTTATTTTCTAATCACACTTTGAACTCAATATTATTTTGTATACATTTCTATTTAAGGGAATTATATATATATATATATATATATATATATATATATATTTATAAACATATCTATTTTATTCTCTTCTATTTATTTTTATAATTTTCATGTCTTCTTACCATCTCATTTCTCTTTGGTTTATAATTTAGCAAAAAGGATTTTCGTAAGTGGATCCAACATGATCTCTTCTTTATGGCCTAAAATATTTCTACTCAATGTTCATATTATTTATTTTATTTTAGGAATATTATTTCCATCCAAATCTATATTTCAAAGTTTTTACCTTTTATAGATTAATGTTTTTAATCATTCTCTAAATGATTCTACACTCCTTTTTAAAGATTTAATTTTAGTATAATCCAATCTACTCTTGATGTCATGTTTTGTGATACAATTTTAAAATGTTATGAAACCCATTTTCTTTCCATGAGTTTTTACATGATATGATGTATGATTGATTTTATATGGAATAGATATATACAGTTTTTCATTATATGATGATTGGGGTATTATATAACCCTACAATGCATTTTTATAATTTTATATGTCATGAGATAATGTTGTTATGTGTGAAAATGGATTCATGTTCACAACCTTATTAATCAACTAGATTACAATTATCCTTATCCATAATTTTAGGCATGAACCTAATTTTATGTTCATAACCTTATGTGTGGACTAGATTTCAGTTTTACTTGTCTACATTGTTATTATTTCCAATGATTAAGTTTGTGCCACATTATTATGTTATGTTACTTGTGTATGTCAGTGAAAGCGTTGAAAACACACCTCATAAAGCTTATCCAAAAATTCAGATCTCTGGGCTCCAAAAAAGACCAAGACTCTCCCTTAACCTTCCTTAAACTCTTAGGCACATTTATAAGAGTAAAACTAAAGATTTAAACTGAAAATTAACTGGTTATTACCTCAAAGTATAAACCACGGTGTTATAGAATCATTAGAGTTTCTATAATATATGATAGTAGGACATCACTGGAATTTCTGGACGTTGGAACACTAGTGCATCTGGGTTTCTTCCCCTTATTATAGGGCTTCTCGAGGGCACAGAAGCCCAAGGCATCCCACGTCAAATGCGGGGAATTATATGCCATAGGCATGTATCTGAGGTTTTCCTAAGCTTCCTATGTTTAACATAGGGTATGCCGCGGGTTTAACGTCTAGTAGAGATGGATTGGAATAATCAAAACACTGACTAGAGTGTATCAGATGGGTGAAACACCTGGAGGGAACATTGATGTTGGGGCTAACGCATGGTTAGCTACCCGATTGTTGTTAAAGGGAATGGGGAATGAGGTGGCATGATCCCATCAGGATGTGGCGGCCTGGGTAAGAATCAAGATGAATAATGGATGGTTAAGTGGAGTGGATAGAGAATGAGATGGAGTCGACTCAAGGATGATGATTATGTTGGGATTGAACCTCAAAGTGACCTCCTACATATCCCCGTGGTAGGGAATCAAAGTCCACATAGTTCAGGATGGGGGTATAGAATCGGGGTGCACATAGGGGACAATGACTTGATGATATAATGGGGCTTACGTGTGGTTAGAAACCTGAGGTTGGTCTTACGCCATTGAAAAAAACCAGCGATATGGGCCCCAACAGAAGGGATGACAGTGGCTTACCGCTAGGTTTGGGTTGACAATGGATTACCGCTGAATGGGGTTCACAACATCTTACCGCTAAATGGGGTTCACAACGGCTCACCACTGGATGTGGTCACAATGACTTATCGCTGTATGGGGTCACAACGGCTTACCGCTGGATGGGGTCACAAAGGCTTACCACTAGATGAGGTCACAACGGCTTACCACTAGATGGGGTTAAAATGGATTACCACTGGATGTGGTCATAATGGCTTACCGCTAGATGGGGTTGAACCTCATTGAGGCTTCCTACGTACATTTACTTTACAAGGATCAAAGACCATGTAGTTCAGGTGGGGTAGACTGACGTGAAATGGTCGGAACCAATGGATGATGGGCTTGAACCTCAGGGAGGCTTGCTACATACCTTGCCTTGGCAAGGATCAAAGACCTCGTAGTTCATGTGGGGTGAACCGATGTGAAATGGTCGGAACCAATGGATGGTGTGCTTGAACCTTAGGGAGGTTTCCTACTCACCTTGCCTTGGAAAGTATCAAAGACCACGTAGTTTGGGATGGGGTGATTGGTGAACCGATGTGAAGATGGTCGGGACCAATGGTTGTTGGGCTTGAACCTTAGGGAGGCTTCCTACGTACCCTAACTTGGAAATGATCAAAGCCCATGTAGTTTAGATGGTATGAGGCTTACACTCTAGGATTCCCAGAGAGGATATCATGTTCAATGCTCACTCTAAGCCCACGTGAGTCATGGTCGGTGTGAGAAATAAGAGGTAGCATAGACCTGATGATCACGTTGTGAAAGGTGCGTCTGTGGGATATGGAGTGGGGCTTACAAGTATTTAGTGGCCCAAAGAGAAAATAAGGGCTTACGCATGGTCTGTGACTCTAGGGGATAGAGATTCAGACTTACTCCAAGGTGGAGGCCCGGGTGGTGACAAATCCCAAAGGGTAAGGGATTAGGCACCGTGGAAGAGAGGAGGAGCAGGGGTGCAACCTTCTGTAAAAAAAGCTAAGAGATTAAACCAAGGTGGTTTCCCTTTCCACACGAAAAAATTCTTCTCCAATAAAGAGGATCTCATTCCATGTTAGGAATGATCTCACTTCTGTGGAGACCAGTGGGAGTAGAGAATGTTTGAGATGAGGCACCCCACGTATAATGCACGAGGTGAGGCCATAGTTTAACGTCATGTGTTGAGGATGATGGTGCTTGACAGTTTAACGTTCTGTAGCTCGGACGAGGTGGGTTTACTCCGCATCCCTTAGGACTTACATAACTAATACCTCCCACCCCTTGGGAAAGGGAAGGCATCAGTAATGCCCTAGTGAGGTGGTGTTATGGAGTGATCCATTGAAGGGTCCACATTAGCGTGGCTATGCGAAGAAGCAATATCCCTTAGTGTGCATATGCGGAAAAGCATGAGAAAAAGTAACACAACGAGAAGCACCGCCCAAGGGACCTTGAAATTACTTCGTGCGAACCGGAAGGGTCGCACGGGAAAAGGAGTTGCAGAGCAAAGGGGTTCATAAGTAGAAGCCTTGTAAAGCTATGGTGCTCCATGAAGTGGAGGGGCTTCGCGAAGGGTTGTGCTTCATGAAGTGAAGTGGATTAGCCTAGGCATAAGGCATAAGTGCATATGGAAGGTTCTTCGTGAAGTGGAAAGGCATTCACAGAGAAATGTCTCGTGAAGCAAGCATGCCCTGCGAAGCGTAATATTGCAAAGCAATGTGGCTCACAAAGCACAGTGACCCTACCTTAGCACGCGGGTCACATGTGCATGAAGAGTACTTCGCGAAGCACAATCGATCCACAAAGACCTGAGTCCGTTTGGGGATATCCTTCCTTCGCAGAGGCCCATGGGCTCTGCAAAGGACATCCCTCTTTAAAGAGGGGCAGAATTCATGCAAAGGGGATGACACTTCACGATGAAAAAGTACCTTGAAAAGCTCATGATTTGCAGAGAAGAAATTGATTAATGATATGGGAGCTCAGAAGAAGAAAGGTTGGAGGATCCATCATTTGGGCTGGAGTGGATCCCAATATTTACAGGCAAGAGGCATCGTGAAGCAGAGCCCACTCGGCATGAAGATAGAGCTTGATCCGCGGTAGGTTCACGAATGTCAAAGGGGTTTGTGGAGCATCCTACCTCCTTTCTCCATGGTGGGTTCGCGAACGTCAAAGGGGTTCGTGGAGCATCCCACCTCCCTGCTTTGCGGTGGGTTTGCGAACGTCAAATCAGTTAGCAGAGCATCCCACCTCTATGCTCCGCGGTGGATTTTCCAATGAGGAGCTTTGTGCTGGCACCGGGCCCCGGGGGCTTCGTGAAGAGGCTTTGCGAGATAGCCTCAAATGATTTTCATTTGTTTTTGTGCATCCCAGATTTTGGAACCAACAAATGTCCCTCCTCAGACTTGGAGCCGAGGAGAGATCAAGGGTCAAATTCTAAGGGTCAATCGCCAGAATCCCTCAACCAATCGTGAAGCTGACTCGTGAAGGAGGCTCACGAAGTGGAGAGGCAACGGGCAGGCTGAGCGTGCCGCGAAGCTCGCCGCGATTTTATGTGTCGCGAAGCACCAGGGGTCTTCGCCTATAAATAGTGGAGATCAACTCTCTTTTTTTCATTCGCTTCTCCACATTTCTGGAATTTAGTGCTCTCGATTTGCGAAGGTCGATATAATCCGCGATTGTTCTCCGCGAATCAGGCCTTCTGCTTCGTGGTGCACAGTGAGTCTTTGAATCCATGATGGTGTGCTCTGCGGCTTGCATCCGAAGGTCAGTGCAAGGCTTCAGAATTCCATTGTTGGGATCGAGCTCCGCGAACAGTCTCTATGAACGAGCTCTGTGAAGGGGCTTCACGAAAGGTGTTTAAATCTCAAAAATAGAATGGCTCACCAAGAGGCTGCCAGGGGGTCCTTTCAGACACCGCCCGAAGGGAGGATATGGCGAATAGCTTGGATCTAGGGGAGTTTGTACTGAGCCACTCTGATCATGATTCGTTGGTGAATCTGCTATCGGAAAGAAAAAGGAATTATACGCTATGTAAGAGGATTCCTTTGTATGGATTTTGGCTGAGGGATGACATATTCATCCCTGAAGAAAGTAGGGTGAGCCATATTTCTAGTTCAGAAGCACGCCGTGCCAGTACTAGTGGTTTAAGGTGGCTGATAGCCATGTCTGAGAGGACTTCATGCCTGTTATTTTTGATTGTCTGTACAATCATCTGAACAATGTTGATGGGAAGGAATTGTAGTCGGATTCATCCCCCCCTCTGTACCAGACGATCTTGAAGGCAACGCTGACAAACCAAGGGAAGGGATGGTCCGATGAGTGGAATCTACACCAGGGCGGAAAATTCACAGATGACTGGGCCTGGGCCTACTGGGTAGGTGCCTCATATGAAGAGTAAGGGGCAGAGCTGAGGAGAGTGGGCCTGTATGAGATGGATTGGGCCTCCCAATTCTATATCTATCAACCAAAGTATCAGATGCTGGAGTAGTTGAGAAGGTGGTCATTGAGGACCAATACCTTCCACTTATAGCACGGGGAGGTTGGCATCAGTTTATGGGATATGCACCAGATCCCAGGGGTCCTGACACTGGGGGCGATGTGTGATGAATTCGTCCTCGTTATGGGTGCGTGGGAGGATTCAGAGAAAATTCCACCGCTGGAGATGTTGTTGATGGAGCTGGTGCTAGGAGAGGACAAGAAGTAGTGAGAGACGTCCACTTCAGACAATGGTTTAAGCAGTTCCTGAACTTCCCGACAGATAGGAAGTTTCTGGCGAGGCCTCAAACTTGACTGAAGGGGGATAAATGGGGCAAGGATCACTTGTACTGGCGGCTCTTGGAGGATAATTAGTGGAAAACATGGGGATTCAGTGTCATCACTGAGCAACAACCGGTAGTCAGGTTGGCGGCATTCATCGCATCTCTCATCTGCGGTTGGATCTTTCCAGTGATGGATACAAACATGGGCATGTAACCAAAGTACATTTATCATGGCGTCCATGTTGGAGATAGAAGGGAGGGTCAACCTTGGAATTCCGATTCTCACTAAGCTTTACAAGATGTTGTTTCATATCAGTGCGGGGAAGAGGCCATAGAGGATATGTGGGTTGTTCCACCTCCTGTATGGGTGGATAGCAGTGCACATCAGGGGGGTCTATGAATATCCTAACCCCATATCCCCTCCAGGATCAAACTTCCACCCATCCATCATAAACACCACAGGGAGCTTTCTGGAAAAGATGACCATGCTGTTGGTACTGAATTGGGTCTGGAAGGTAGAGGAGTTCAACTTTCATCCATTCTTGCTGCCAACTGGTGCTTTCAATAATGATGTACAAGGAATATAAGATCACCAGTCTTATCTCTTGGCCCTTCAAGACGGAGTCCTGGTGGCAAGAGTGGACTGTGAGCCTCTCTGCGAGCCGTACACCCCACACCGATTATCCAGGAAATTTCTGTGTATGTAGCGACTAACCCCACAGGTTTTTTCGGGGTACTTCATGAGGAATATCCATGTGTGATGAGGAATATGTGGCTCATATTCACATGGTAAGATGGGAATATGTAGAATGAGCTACCTCCGCCCACCTTCATGTTCGAGTTGGTGAAGGAGTACACCAGAATCTGGGAGGTGGCCTACCCTAGGGAGATGCTGAAGCAGCCAACTATTCGGGCTGGTGATGGTGTGCCTCCCCAACATCGAGGCTAGGGTCGGAAGGCAGAAAGGACATCCCGCAGTGGCAAGGCTGCCGTTGCGGTGAGGCCCACACCAGTTGAGGGGGAGGTAGTGGCAGCGGATCCAGCAACGGTAGCGGACCCAGTGGTCCCAAAAGAATAGAGTTATCCAAAGGGGAGTCCACCGAGAGGATTCCGTAGAATATCGATTCAGGCTCTGGGGAAGTGACTGTGCCACATAGACATGCTAGAGAATGCTATATTCTTGGAGGCTTAGGACATCTGGGAAGTCAACACAGAATTTATCGGCCCATCCGAGATGTTTCAACACCTCAACTGTGTCGAGATGGATTTGTCGGGGATAAGCCCTATCAGGGTTGAATTTTTGGTGTCTTAGGTGGAGTCGGAGCGATACTTGGTTGAGTTGGAGGACTTCGTTCACTACTGATGTGTTCCACATTCAATGACAGATCAGGTGAAGCTATTGTTGGATCGAACGGCTCCCCCGCAGTTGTCGGATGTTGATTTGAGGGAACAGTTCCCTCTTTCAGAAGAATTAGATGAATCCTCCTGGGGGGAGGAGGCCAGTAGAGGGAGCCCTCTAGAAGAGGGAGAATTCGGCAATCAAGGCTCAGATTTAGAAGAATTTTCATAGGCCCTTGAGGTAAAATCCTAATCCCCTTCCCTGAGATCCACTTCCAGACTACTTTGGACCCCTCACAAATGTTTAAACTATGTGAGAGAGCCTCATTCACAGAACCCATTCTCGTCCCTCAGTGGTTGCAAATGCGGGGCCTTCAAGATCCACGCCTAAGGCTACGGTGATTACCGCATCCAGCGGGGCCAGGATACCCGAGGTGGCTCCTCTGGAGTTTTCATACCTTCAGATAATATACTGAGGTCCACACCTCGGGGTCCCCATAGCAACAACCCTGGAATGAGACCACAAATTCGATCACTGTAGGTCTCCTTTAAAAAACTTATGACTGCCACCCATTGACCAGGATAAATAACATCTGTGCCTTTTTGGTATGTACAGTTCTTTGAATGGCATGGGCTACCTTGGTGAGGTTGGTTGGTATTCTTGGAAGTGCTTTTCCCAGGGGAATGCTGATGGTCGTGGAGGAAGATATCCAAACCGACCAAGATGCGGTGCTCCGAATCACTGGTGGGACCATTGGCAGGGCTGTGCCTAAGATTATTGAAGTGGGATCTGACAATGAAGATCATTCAGACAGCTCGGGTCCTACCATACCTGATCAGACACCAGTTGCGGACCCTACTGATGAGTTCTTGGGGGTTTTTCCTACGTACAAGCCTTCCAACCCCACGGACTGGGATGAAATGGCCTATGATAAAGAGGATATAAAGATAGTCCATCACCGGTCATGGAAGCTGATCAATCAATTTATCGATGACACCCCTCAAGCACAATGGATGGACCAGATGGAAAGACTTCATTCGCGACTATGTGAACTATACACTGGGGGAGTAGATGCCCAACATCCTTACAAGCTCGTCCGAGATCTCATGGCGGAGAAGATTTGGGAATATGACCATGGAATTGGTGTGGTTTGGAAGCATATAAAAGTAGTGAACATCAAGAGGATCTAGGAGGCTGAAAATGAGATTCAACGACTGCAGGTCTAGGCATATGAACACTCTGCTATCCTTAATGCGAAGTCATAGATTATATTATGGCTGAAGGAAGAACTGGAAGAGGTAGAAGAGTGGATGAAACAAGCCTCCACAGATATGGATATTATCTGGAGAGACGAGAAGTGGCCCTAGGTTGCAGCTGATGAACTGTGCCCCATTGCTGTCAAGGAGAAGTAGGAACTGAACAATCGGTAACAGATCCTGGACGCTACGAGCTAGAGGGTGGCTGAGCTGCAACGTTCTTTTGACGGGGTTAACCCATCCATGGGAGTGGTTGATCCTCGGGTACTGTGATTCCTACAACTTTTGAACACAATTTCATGCCTTGAATATTTATGCTAGATGCATGCATGAGTTTTGTTATTTTTTTGCTTTATTGCATTTTCGTTATATTCATGGAACATCTAGCGATCAGTCCCTAAGCTCACGTGGGTCGGGCCTGATGTGAGAAACAAGGGTTGGCCACCTTATCATTCCACCCAAATATAAGAGTGAAAACTAAGCTCTGGGCATTCGGGGTTTGGACAACCAATACAGATTTTAGAGAAGAAAGGGAGAGGCCCAATTAGAGGATGAAGCTCTCAGAACACTCGAATCATCGCTTTCCCAGTGCGCGCTAGTGCATGAGCGGGGTAACACCATGGGCGTTGAAATTAATCTGAACATAGGGGAGTGTAAGGTGTGAATCATGATACCCAAAATTTGGAACACTATAGGGATGGAATGACAATGAAGAATAACTATTGACCGTGTTCAAAACATAGTATCCTTATTGCGTTAGCCTGAAATGGGGATAACAAATGAGGGCCGACCGCTGACCATGTTTGAAACATAGGTCTTGACTCGAAATGACATTCATTAGTCTTCTAGAACATTGGACCAGAACAGTAGGTGAGCCATAGGATGAGCATCCATACTATTAGGGGGTTTCTTTAGATGTGAAAGAGGATGAGGGTTCGAATAAAGGGCACACAAATCATGGAGTGTGGCATGATGGGTTGTTTGAATGGAGTCCAACACTCTTGAAACTATGACACTGTGGTGAAGGCACATTAGGTGGGAACATCAGTCTGATTAGAGATCATACTTACTTTCTAACTGGACCTCTCTGGTAAGGACCTGGAAGGACATGTAGTTTTACGTCATACAGTGAGGACGGTGCACATAGTTTAAAGGTCATACTTCCTGGACCAAGATCGAGGCTGAAGGGCCATAAGGCTTAATGACCCTAGGGCTGGGCCCAAGGTGAAATGATTGGGTGTATCTACATATCCCATAAGAATGAGAATCAATCCATACATAGTTCTTGAAGCACGATGTGGTCAAAGACCGATGCTCATAGAGAGAATCATCTCTGGAGAGGAAACTGATGCATCCCATGATTAATATAGGGCATCCTGAACTTGTTCAGGGAATAACTACAGTTTAATGTCTTGCATTAAGGACATGTGGGCTCATGCAGTTTAACATCATGAGATAGGATGAAGAGTGACAGGGAAGATCCTAGGAGGGGAGTATGTGGTGTAGTAGTTGTAAACCCGACGTGAATGAGGACATAAGAAGTCCACACCACACTATATATCCCCAAAGGAAGTTCTTTAGGTCAAGGGACCAAAGGTGAAAGTTAGGCTGGGCCTGAGGAAAAGTGCCTGGGAATTCCTACATATCCCATGAGGATGGGAATCAAGCCATACATAGTTTTAAGGGTGCAGTTTAACATCACGCGGGATGATGAAAGCCATGTGTGGCATGACTGCGCCAGTACACGTCCTACCAGAACTACTAATCCCACATGATTCGTGCTTGATGTGGGAAACAAGGAGTAGTGATGGGACTTTACTAGCACAGTGAGGCATATGGAGGGGTGATGGGACACTAGGTTAATGAAATCCCAATAATGCTGACCTTCCTACTTGATGCACCTAGATTCGCGAAGGGGTAAATCTGAGTATGTTGGAATTCCACTTGAACAAAAGTTAGAGGAAATGTGTGAATCATGATGATCAAGATCTAGACTGAAATGATGGTGGCATGATTATGGGGGATAACTATTGACCATGTTTGAAACACAACATCTATTTCGCGTTAGCTTGGAATGAGGACAGACAAATGAGGGTCCACCGTTGACTATGTTCGAAACATGGGACCTGTCGCAAATGTCGTCCAAGGTCTTCAGGGGCGTTGGTCCAATAAGTAGGCAAGACAATGTGTCATGATACCAGGCCGTAAAAGGGGTCCCTTTAAGATGTGGAAGGATATGAAATCGAAATAAAGGTCTCATGAAGCGTGGACATGAAACAAGGGTGTGTTTATGTAAAAATTCCACACCTTGGACTCTTTTCCCCGCCACATTTGAGTACGACAATGAGACATGTCAGATAGAGGGAGTCAAATCCCTTTCCAAGGACAAGGGTCCTAGGGTCACATGATCCTAGCTTAAGGTTATAGAGTATACCATTAAGAGGGGACCTAGTTTGATAGACTATGCACAGGGCGGTTAAGCAGCCAAACCTGATGCGCAGTTCCTATAGGGAGATCTTAGTTAGGGTAATAGAACTTGGACCAAGGTTGGAAGAGATAAGGGATTAACATGGTGTGGTTTTTGGAAAACCTGACATGAATACAAAACCAAGAGGCACTCGCAACACTTCATGCTACCTAAAGAATTCATTCTAAGGGGATAAAAAAGGGAGGGGGGGGGGCAGGATTTAAGATTCCTGGGGCTGGACCCATAGACAGAATGTATGGGAATTCCTATGTATCCCATGAGGATGGGAATCAAGCCATACGTAGTTCTGAGGATGCCATGCAGTTTAATGTCTTGCGATGAGGATATAGAGAGAGATCTTAGTTTATATTCTTAGAGCTTAGACCATGGATAAGTGAGACTCTTCCAAACGAGCGCCAACCTCAACCAAATCCCTAAGCCCACGTGATCTATGCTTAATGTGTGAAACAAAGGTGGATAATGTATTTGAAACATGTGAAATATCCACGAAGTGGAAATCAGTGTGGAGCCTCAAATGATGCCTTACCGCGGCTTTGTCCTCCTAACATGAAAATGTTCCCTGAGGGATAGTACCAAGAGTGTCAAAATTCCACTTGGACATGATGGAGTGGAAAACTATGTGGATCATGAAACCAACATTTTGGGCTTGATGGGGTTGGTGTGACGATGGAGGATAACTATTGACCATGTTTGAAACACAGAATCCATATCATGTGACCTGAAATAAGAACAACAAATGAGTGTCAACTGCTGACCATATTCTCAAAATGATACTTGTATCAATTTTTTATTCTAGATCTCTGAGGACGTTGGCCTGAAATGAAAGGAGAGACCTTAGGCTGAGCATTCGTACCATTCAGGGCCCTTTTGAATGTCAAAGATAATGAAATCCCAAATAAAGGGGAACACGAAGCCTAAAAATGGGTGATAACATGTCCATATAGGATCCAACACTCTAGGCGCTGGACCAGAGTGCTCCTGGGCACATTGTTGAACTGCCAAAGAGGGTCGAGGGGCTCAACTTAAGAGAAACTGACTCAAAAATATTAGTATAGAACAGGGGGACAAAGATCTCTCAAAAGAAAGTGTTATGTTGCGTGGTTGTTACAGACCTAACGTGAATGAGGATATAAGCCAATACCATACCACATACCCTCCCATCTGGAGGAATCAGGACAGGGGGCCAGGAAGATAAAGAGGTTTCCAAGAAACATGGCTGGACCCGAAGACAAAATGTTCGGGCGATCCTATGTATCCCATGGAAATGGGAATCAAGCCAAATGTTGTTCTAAGGATGGCATGGTAAGATAACAGTTCCAGAGATAATAAGGTCATGTGGGTTTGGACGTTGCACCAAAATAAGTGGCATTTGATAGATCTTGTTTTTCCTTTAGGATGAGTGAATATGTTGTTTTTTATGTGAAGCGACGGACCTAGGGTAGAGAGTCCAGACATCACCACAAGAATCAAGATTTGTGAAGGAGTTGAAAAATGGTATGGTGTGTAACCGATACCAAACATGATGTACCCTCGAGTGGGGATGTCATGGTGCAGTGTTGTTTTTCATCGTGCATCCAAGATGATAATGTCACAGTTTAGGATCATGTGGTGGGACCAACCATGCATTTTAACATCTTGCAGTATATATGAAACTGTTTAAAGTCATGTGGGACTAGGTGACATAGTTTAAAGTCATATGGCTCAGACATATACATGAAATATGAGGTTCAATAGGGAATGAGCACGACATGATAACACATACCCAACGTGAATGAGGACGAGGTCCACATCACATCGTGTGCGATTCCAAGAGAGAAACCTCTGGCCGAAGGGGCCATAAAAGGTTAGAGAATATGGGTCAGGAGGTAGGAGGTACTAGCTTCTTGAAGATAATTACGTGATGTGACAATTGTAAACCCAACGTGTATGAAGGTGTAAGCCCACACACGCCACATCACGCGGTCCTATAAGAGCTGGGGCCTAAAAGGAAAAACAGAAGAGATAAATTATTGGAACTCAAGATGGACCCAAAGACGAGATGTCTGGGCATTCCTATGTATCTCATGGGAATGGGAATCAAGACGTACGTAGTTATAAAAGAGATATTAGTTTAAGGTATTAGAGCACAGACCATGGAGAAGCAGAACTCTTCCAAGTAGGTGTAGACCTCAATCCAATTCCTAAGTCCATGTGAGTCAAACTCGATGTGGGAAACAAGAGCAGAAGATGTTTTTGCAATACCTGGAATGCACACTAAAGTGAAGTCAGTGCAGAGCACCGAATGATGCCTTACCATGGCTTTGTCCTCCTAACGTGCACATTCACACTGAGGGATATTTCCAAGAGTGTCGAAATTCCACTTGGACATGATGGGTGGAAAATAATGTGAATCATGTAACCAAAATTCAAGGCTTGAAATGGTTGGCATGAAGATGGAGGATAAACGTTGACCGTGTTTGAAACATAGCATCCATATCATGTGGCCTAAAATGGGAACAACAAATGAGTGTCGACCACTAATCACGTTCGCAATGCAGGACTTGTATCGATTTATTGTCTGAAACCCTTGAGAAAGTTGGACAATAATGGTAGAAGATACCTTAGGCCTAGAATCCATGCCATTTGGGGGTCCCTTCGGATGTGAAAGATAATGGAATCCCAAATGAAGGGGAACATGAAGCCTGAAAATGGGTGAAAGCATGTCCATGTAGAATCTGACACTCCAGGTTCTGAACCAGAGTACTCCTGGTCACATTGGTGAATCATCGAAGAGGGTCGAGGGACCCGACTTAAGAGCATCTGACACAAAGAGACGCGTGTACGGAAAGGGAGCGATGGGTGCTTTGGAGATAGAGGTATGTGGCATGGTTGTTACAAACCCAATGTGAATGGGGACATAAACCCATACCACACCATATACCCCT
The DNA here is from genome assembly GCA_963277665.1 of Viscum album. Taxonomy (NCBI): domain Eukaryota; kingdom Viridiplantae; phylum Streptophyta; class Magnoliopsida; order Santalales; family Viscaceae; genus Viscum; species Viscum album. Next base: position 1,808,553,128 of record OY728129.1, on the reverse strand, counting down.
CTCTAGGAAGAAAGCAGGACAAGAGGACAAGGTGATAAGGAGGTTTCTAAGAGATGGGTCTAGACCCAAAGACTAGACATTCAGGTGTTTCTACGTATCCCATGAGTATGGGAATCAAGCCATACGTAGTTCTTATTAGGATGTTGTGCAGTTTATCATTACGTAGTAAGGATGCAGAAAGGGGAAAGGTATCTCAATTAGGGATGTGTATGGAACAGTGGGAAATATGATGTGAATGAGGAAATAATCTCCTACCACACCATACAATCCTAAGTGAGGGCTTGGGACTGGGGCCCAAAAAGGCCAAGGGACCTGAGGCCGAGCCACAGATAGAGTGTAACAGTCGGCTTACAGTTTAACATCTTGTAGTGAGGACGATGATGATCTTAGTTTAAGGTCATAGAGCTCAGACTGTAGATGCCTAGTTTGATGTCATATGCATGGGACAACTAAGTGTAGAGGGTGCATCATCGTGCCTTTGGAAGACCACAAAGCAGAAACGATGATAGGGGACAACTGTTATCCAGGTTCGTAATAAAACATCCGCCCTTGTGTGACCGGAGTTCGGGGACATGTAATTGAGCGTCCACCGTTGACCGCATTTGAAACACGGGACTTGTATCAATTTGTTTCTCTAAATCTTCAAGGACGTTGTCCTTCAATGGTAGGAGAGCCCTTGGGCTAATAATCCATGCCATTTAGGGGTCCTTTTAGATATAGAAGATGATGGAAACCCAAATGATGGGGATCACGAAGCATGGAGGGGCCTGCACTCATGGAAAGGATGATAAACAGAGGGATGTCTCAAGGGGATATGTGTGGTATAGAAGAATAACCTGACATGAATGAGGGTGTGATTCCATACCACACCACTCATTCCTAAATGAAAACTTGGACCAGGGGGCCAAAAAGGCCAAGGGACCTGAGGCTGGGCATCTCGGCCAGCTGTAGCCATATGGCCACTCATGCAGGTATTGCCTCATCATAGCTCCTAAGCCCATGGGAGACCTTCTCGGTGCAGGAAACAAGGAGTAGGATTAGGCTCTCCCCATCACATAAGGGACCACCAGCTGGAATCACACTCTTGCTCGAGGCAGACTGAGTTTTGGAGAGATGGCAGAGCAGAATAAACCACTACACTCCATGTTTGGGACATATGGGGGTGGTGACAATGACAAAGGATGGTTGTTGACCAAATTCTAAAAACAAAATCTATATCATGTGACCTGAAATGGGAAAAAAATGAGCATCGACTGCTTACCTTATTCACAATGTGGGACTTATATCAATTTGTCATTCGAAATCCTTGAGGGTTTTTTTAAATGCCTCGATCTATCCACTTTCTTATGCATGATAGTAGGAGGTATGGTTAAAATAGATGTTGTACTTAGTGTAAAGTTTCTTCAGCTCGGCTACCCAGAAGTTTGTGCTGTTATCGGTGAGGATGGCATGAGGGACTCCAAATTGGTAGATGGTGTTGGAGCTCACAAAGTCAACAATGGAATGGGCCTAGACCTCCTTGAGTGAAACTGCCTCTGCCCACTTGGAGAATAAATTTGTAGTAGTCAGGATGAATCTGCACTAGCGAGCTGTCACTAGTGGATATGGTCCCACGATATTGAGTCCCCATACCGTAAATGGCCAAGATTACTTGGTGGAGTTTAGAGGCTCTGGCGGTCGATGCATAAATTTAGCATGAATTTGGAACGTGTGGAACCTTTTGTCCAACTCGATGTAGTCATGGATCATAGAGGGCCAAAAGTACCCCAATCTCTAGATCTGGTGAGATAGTTTTGGCCCGGTCTAATGGGCCCCGCAGGAACTGGCATAAACCACCTGCATGACTTGGGAAATATCGACTCCTTGAAAGCAATTAAGGAGAACCCCATCAAACCCGCACTTGTAGAGGATCTTCTCATGACTAGGACCATTCTAGAGGGTAAACTGTAACGTGAGGCGTCGAATTAGCTCATGCTCGGCCTGATCTTCTAGGAGGCTACCATTCTAGAGATACTCAACAAAGGGGGATCTCTAGTCGGGATTCACTTCAATCACTACATCCAGGGGACCTGGGGGTCCTGATGTGGAGGTGTCGATGGTAAGGTGGCTCACCTATAGGCCTTCATCATCATCTGGAGTGACAAGATCAATGACTCTCTGGTGTGCCATGTGGACAATCAGATCATCCTGCTTGGGCTCCACAAGTGATGTAGCTAGGCCGACTAGGGCGTCAGCTCAAACATTTTGAGATTGAGGGACATGAGTAATTTCTAGCCAAGATGGGAACTGGGCCATTAGTTGGAGAGTGTGCTCCAACAATGGTATGAGATCTAGTTTTCTGATGACATAGTCACCGGTGATCTACTTGATGACTAGTTCAGAGTCCCCTTTCACCTGAAAATGTGGAATGTCTATCTCGAGGGCTAGCTCAAGACCATTAATTAGAGCCTAATAATATGCATCGTTGTTGGTGCAGCCTTCTGACAAAAGGATTGAATATGGAAGAACGAATTGTGATGGGGTAATGAAGATGACACCCAGGCCTACTCTGTTGAGTCTAGGGTCATCGAGCCTCCTACCAATGGGGCTCTGGGAAGCGCCATCGAAGTGCATTTTCCAGCATGCCATGGTCTGGTCCACCGAGAGAATCACCTCATCAGGGAAATCAAGGTCTAGGGACTAGTCTACAAGAGATGGATGGGTGGTAAGGAAGTCTGCTAACGCTTTCTCTTTGATAGCCTTATGAGGGATGAACCTAATATCGAACTCTTGGAGGATTAATGCCCACCGAGATAGTCGGCCTGTCAATATGTGGCGTTTCAGGATGTAATTTAGGGGATCTACTAGGGACACCAGTTGTACCTCATGATGTTGTAGGTATTGCTGCAATTTCTGTACTGTGAATACCAGTGCACGAAAACTCTTCTCGATAGAGGAGTATCTGGTCTCCATATCGAGGAACAAGTGACTGAGGTAGTAGAGGTTGTTTTCTATCCCCTCGTTGTTTTTATGGGTGAGAAGGTCATTGAGAGATCGTTCCAGGGCGGTCACATAAAGGACCAGTGGATTTCCAGAGATGGGTGTCATTAAGACTGGAGGCTGGATCAGATACTTCTTGATTTCCTCAAAATTAGTCTGGAACTCCTCATCCCACTCATAGATGATGTCTTTATTCATGATATGAGAAAAGGGCTTACACTTGCTAGCCAAATTCACGATGAACCGACGTATGTAGGCTAAGTGGCCTTGGAAGCCTCGAAGATTCTGAATATTTATTGGGGGAGACATCTGGTTGATGGCCTTAATCTTCTTTGGGTCGATCTTGATACCCCTGTATCTGACAACGAAGCCGAGAAACTTTCCAGAGGTGACCCCGAAGGCACACTTTAACGAGTTCATCTTCAGGTGGTGAGAAAGGAGGAATCCAAAAACTTTCTAAAGTTATTTGAGATGGTACTAATGCTAGAAATATTTGACCACCAGGTCATCCACGTAACATTCCACCAACATTCCACCAACATTCTGAGGATCAGCTTAAATATGTGATGCATAGCCCACTGATAGGTGGAACCTACATTCTTTAAACCGAATGGCATGACTCAGTAGAAAAAAGTACCTTATGGATCTCTAAAGGCTGTATACTCCTCATCCTTAGGGGCCATTTGGATCTGGTTATACCCAGAGTACCCATCCATGAAGGAGAGGGCTTGGAACCCAACTATAGCATCAATCAACAATTCCATCACAGGAAGGGGAAAATCATCCTTTAGATAGTGAAAGTTGAGATCCAAGAAGTCGATGCAGAATCTGATCTGTCCATTCTTCTTCCTGACCGATACAATGTTGGTCAGGCATTTGGGGTACTGGACCTCCTTAACAAAATTGGCTCTGATTATCCTGTCAACTTCGGCCTCGACCATGGCACCGTGGGAAGGGTGCATCTTCCTTGGAGGTTTCTTAAACCTGCGGTGATTTACCAGGAGACTGAGACGGTGGATGGATACCTAAGGATCTAGTCCTGGCATCTCATCATAACTCTAGGTGAATACAACACGATTTTGTTTAAGGAAGTCTATGTACTGCTGTTTCTCCTCGAGGTTCATTGCAACATAAATCAGTGTGGGTTTCGGGTCTGCCTCGTTACTAAGGTTCACCTATACCAATTCATAGACTGTGGCAGAGACACCCTCTTCAAAGGCAGGAGGAGTATCCTATAAGCCCTCTTCTTCACTTATGGAGGAGGGATCCTTGGTGGGAGGAGTTGCTTATGAGTCGATAGATCCCGATGGGAGGCCGGTACCAGCCTAAGCGGTAGTGGACACTGCATCGGGGGACTTCTGTGCTGCGGTAACCATAGCGATGAAGGCTGTCGATCCAATCCCATATGGTCTTCTTCCCAAGGGGCCATTCTTGATGATATCAAAGCAATAATGTCATGTCGGCTTGAGCCAGTTAATTCCATCCCGACGAAACAAACAAGAATGACGTATTTCCATTACCATGGGGCAGACATCCCAATACCTTATAGGATTAGGGGGCTTAGGGATCACTGAAGCCTGATTCGTATAAGAATACAAGGTGATCTTCCAGCGTCTCTTAGACTTGGGAATGTGTTCCCCCCTTGTTCTAGAAACAACGAAGCATTGTCCCATGTCCGGGGTTGTAGCCTCCAATCATTGGATTGGAAAGATGTAGGCGTCATCTAGATTTGTCCACGGGTCAGTCACATCCATGGCATGATCAACCACATTAGCCTGAATCTTCTTGTCTGTGCTCTTGTAGTAGTCAGCATCCAGATAGCGAGCTTCACAAGAGGCAAAGGGAGATGTATCATCTTGAATCATGCCCACTCGACCATTGAGGGAGTACTTGAGTCACTGGTGATATGATGAAGGAATTGTCACATGTAGGTGGAGCCATGGCCTTCCCATCAATGCATTATAGGTGGTGTCCTGGGAGACAACCATAAATTTGATGCTGGCAAGTAGGCCACCAAACTGGGTCTTCAAGCGGATCTTGCCGACCGAGGTCTATTCCGTCCTGTCATAACCTTGGATTCTTAGGTCAGAGGGACTCAGATCATCCTCAGACAACCCCAATTTTTGCAGTGTCGAAGTCAGGATTAGGTTGATCCCAGATCCCATGTCGACAAGATAGCGGTGAACCTCTACACCATTGAACTGGCCAGTGATGTACAGTGGGAAAATGTGCCCCTATATGGGAGAGCCTTCATCTTCTACAGAGAATGAGATGATGGTCTGACATTCAACATTCTTGACTACCTCAACATGAAAGGCCTCTGCAGCTGCTACCTCTTTCTCAAACTGGAGGGGGATTTTTAAATCCTCGACAAGGGCCTCATGCATATCTTATGACAGGCGAAGGGACTCCAGGATGGAGAGATTTGTTGGAATGTTGGAAAGATGTTTGAGAACATCATACTTCTGTTCCAGGCATGAACTTATACTTACAGGAGGTCGCTCAATGACAGGAGGTATGGTGGGTCCTGCCGACTGGACCAGTAGTTGACTGGTACTGGGAATATCCCACTGCTCACTAGTCAAAGTTTGCCGAGTGACTACCGGATGAGGGCCAGATGACTGAGATCAGCCTGTGGAAAAGCGTGGCTAGCCATGGTGCAGTCAAGGTGACTCTACCTAATCCAACAACATGAACGATGGTGAAGGTGGGCCTGATGTCTCCAGATGAGAATGTTGTGTATGATGAGATCTATGCTGGGCCAGCTACTTGGTTTTGGTAGCATGCACAGCTTGGATGAAAGTGTGGACCTAAGCACTTTGACGGCCCATATAGTTGCAGATCCTTCAATGATGATGAAAAATAGGGACGTTGGGAGGATCCTACTGGTGCTAACCATCTTTAGGAATCATGTAGTGATTTACCAGCTCTGTGGTATTAACTGAGGCCTACCCTTGACTGTCACTCTAAGAGTCATCCACTACTGGATGGATTCTGTGAGGGATCGCCACCTCCGGGGGCATGAAGTCATCAAGAGTACGGGATGACGATGACATTGGCGAGGGACTTTTTTTCCCTTGTGCCTCTAGTTTTTTCTCTTCTGGGAAGAGGGAAGCTAAGACGATGATGCAGAAGTAGTAGTTGTAGCTTATGAAGGATCTGTCCGATTCAGGCATGCATGAATAACACCATGGGTATGAGTGACTATTTTATGAGCCATCCAGTCATCATACTTCTAGGACCAGTGATTAGAAACCTGATGCCACTCGCCTTCACTGTTGCTACTAATGTCTAGCCTCATGAAGACGCATACCACATGTGCTGGATCTAGGCCCAACCGGACTATATTGTTATCCACCTGGTCTTGAAGCCAGTATTTGAACACATATCACTATTTGAAGGTGTTCCCCAAGATCTAGTGGTAGGGGTAGTAATTAGGGCGATCAATGAGGTTTTCCTCTTCTGGACTCCTACACTCAGGAAAATGTACAATCCCCTACTCTAGGGAACTTCGAAAATAACCAGGGACTTGTGCCTTACTGAACGAGTAGGTCTGGTTCCTCCTATCCAGGAAGGGGGCCCTTGGAGATTGAACCTAACGAGGAGATGGAGGATCCTGTCGAGGTGGAAGAGCTTGGTTATCTCACTTAGGTGGTGGTGGCACATTGTGTGGGGGAACCTGCCGATTCTGGGTTGGGCGCTACTGGGCCGGAGGCTGCGCCTGAGGTAGAGGGCCTCTGCGAGGATGCAGAGGCGGGTCCCATGGTAATAATTCTAATTGCCTAGGGGCCTATATTTGGACCACTGAGGTGGGATCGACCCTGGAGGACCTTCTCGAGGGGATTGCATGAGGCAACAGACGTGCCTTCTTAGCCTGCTGTAAGGCTTCCTCTAGGAACTGGGCCTTATCAGAGAAGTCTCAAAATCCCCCCGAGGTAGTTTAGGGTGATCAAAGAGGGGACCAGTTCCATCTTGACATTCCCTATGCACAACGTCAACAATTTCTCCTGAGTCAATGGCATGTCAAGTGAGTATGTGAGACATTTACACTGGGCGACAAAGTCTGCAACGTGCTTATCAGGCCTCTGATTGCACTTGAAGAGGTTTGCGATACTCATCTTCTGAGTGGTGGAACTGAATTGGTAGAGAAATTGCCTATGGTGGTCTTCCCAGCCAACTACTGATCCGATGGGGAGCTGGTTGTACCAAAAAAACGTCAGCCCTTCTAATGTCTGTATGAAACACTGGAGCTTGGTGGTTTCCTGCTGTGCTGGAGTTCCCAACATGGGACCACACCTTGAGATAAAGTGGGACAAGTGCTGTGGTGGCTCCCTTGTCCCATTGAAGGGAGAAAATGTGGGATTCCCGAAACCTTGGGGTGCTTTCATATCATCCACCCACGCTGAATATGGATTTCCATCAAGTGGAATTTCCACCTGTCATGTCTCTAACGCCTCAAGACTGGCGATGAGTGCTGCCATTGGATCATCTGAGCAGGGATTCTTGTCTTAATGGGGATCTCTAACCACCAGTGCATTGGCGGATTCTTCAACTTGATAAATAGGCCCAATAACTTTTGGAACAGCTGGTGGTATGACCTGTGGAGAAGCTGGGGGAATCCAGGATGGGTCCTGAGGATTGTCATGCCGTTCAAGATGATTTGGAAATATATACCGCACCCTCTTTCCATAAGTCCCAACCTCAACCCTGTCTACGTGGGCAGGATGGTTAGGGTCACCTGGGGGCAGTTCACTAAGGGGATGTTGTGCCTGCCCCTGGTGCCCTGGCCTAGGATCACCGTAGTCTGGTCATCACTCCACAACGCGTTCAGCAAGGAGGTTGCCGACCACCTTATTCTGTTTGGTGAGTTGATGAAACAACACGTCTTTTTTAAAATCATCTTCCACCTTCTGCACTAAGCCATATGGGTTGGAGGGTTTGATGGCTCCTAGGAGTTCCTTGCCCTTTTTGGGATTCGGGTTGAGGACTAGTGCCTCAGTGGGCACGTAAAGTCCCATTAGATTTCTCAGCTGATGAGTAACCCTTCCCAACAGATCCAATAGTTGTGGAACTCCCTCTAGGGGTAAGTCCCCATCAAGGAGCTCTAGCTCATTCTATCCCTCTGACAGGTCATCCATGTTAACCCTGACTTTTCCTGGAGGCATATCCTCTATGTCGCTTGAAAAATCGGGCTGGCGCTGGATGGAACTAAAATGGAGGGCCACATACTGCCCCCAACTATGAATCTGAACATGGGGATAATCCTCCTTGATTATCCTATGGAGTACTTTAGCCTCTGGATTCATCATTTTAGGAGGGACTTATGGCGACCTGGTGACTCAGAGTGTTGGGACACGGGGAGTGCAGCTAAATCGACCAAACAACATTGTTGGATGATTTCTTCGAAGTGTTCCTGACTCTTGGGATTGGTCCCTCGTCGATGTAGAAGGCAGAAATGAGTTTCCCAGAGGGTTTGGAGAAATATCCAACCTCCCCTTGGGTGAGCACTTCTGGTGCCCTAAAATTTGGCACTACAACTAGCTAGAACATCTCTGGGAAATGGTTTGCTTCGAGGATATCCCACAATCTCCTTGGTCCAAATTTAGGGTTTGGACCTTCATTGCCCCACTCATCTACTGGAGGTGGCTGGGGAACCGGTAGTGGTACCGATGAAGACCACTGAGATGGAAGGCTAGCCAGTGGAGAATATGACGATCGAGATGACAAGCCGCCGCATCTTGGGATATCCTCCAAAGAGTGTAGTGAATTGGACACCACATCGTGGTAAGACGGGATAACGACCATACTTTCTGGCGTAGGGACTACAACTACTGGTGATGGGTTACGCTGATGCTCATCCACCATTGGTCCCCATAATAGCTCTCCATGATCTCTAATCAATATAGAGAGTGCTTCTAGTGATGATGATGGTGATTGCACTACTGTTACCTGTGGGGTTTCCAAATTCTCGTCCTCCTGGATATACCTATGGAGGGAGGCAGAAATATGATAGATCTCACATTCTGGGAGTTTGAGGCTAATACGCCTTATTCCTGCCCCAGCCCTTGACATGGAGGATCTAGGCGAGGGCTCCATCGCTGAGTCGTACTCTGCCTCAGAATCTGAGAAGAAAACCAGTTTGATCTCAGTCTGAAACTTCTTAGTGTTCTTTTTGTGGTGGCGACGACCCGCCCTCCTGTCCTGAGATGGCTCTTTGGGACAGGGTATATTTCTAGCATGAGGAGGTCCTTTTTCTCTACTGGTGCTGGGGTGGGGAGGACTTCTGCCTGAGTGAGTTGGGGTGCGAGGATCACCCGGACAAATATTGAAGGGAACACGGGGAGGACCACCATGACCACCGACTTACGTGTGGAGGTAATCTCTGTGGGAAATGTTAGAGTGGGTAGGACCTCCATGCTTTCTTCCCCTGATAGCGCCATCACGAGGAGGGTCCTCATACTACTCAAGCTGAACACGGGTAAGATCTTCGTGTTGGGTGCTGGTGAAGCGAATATGTCCCTCACTCCTCTTATTTTTGAGGTGAGGAGGACCGTCACTAGCTGCTTCAAGGACATGAGGAAGACCCCCATACTGGAGATTGACTGGATGTGTAACATATTCATATCTTCGGTCCGTGGTCGGAGGAATGACCCCATACCCAATGTAATGAGTGCGGGAGAGGCTTCCATACTGAGTGTCACTGCCATGGGGAGGACCCTCATTCGTATTGAAGGTAGCATGGGGTGGACCTCCATGCCGAGCTTGGAAGAGGGGAGGAACTATGTTATCCATGGTGGTGGTACGTGGAGGACCTCCACACTGGGTATCGCTATTGCGGGTTGGTCCGTGGTGGGTGATCCCTATGCTGACAACCGATAGAGTCAACCTAGATTGCCCGTGGAGAAGTTGGGGCCTCGATCTGGACTGGGAATATAAGTTCCCATGCTCAGTGTGCACATGAGGCTGATGATACACGTCGGTGGTGGCTTGGGCCACAACAGTTGCTGACGTCGACGCCCCTTGGCGGGCGTCCTCTTCATCCTGTGCCCGACGCTGGCATTGGGTCAGCCGGACCGGAGCCGGTGGTGCAGGTACATAACTTAGCTTATCTTCAGCCCGTGGGATTGGGTGGTGGTGCTAGCGTGGCCTAGTGGGGACCTCCTTGGGGGCCCCTATAATGGGATCCCGGCCGGGCTGGCCCGGTCATCCCCTACCTCATCAGCGCAGGGGAGGGAGTCGTCGAGGAATTCTGGGGAGAGGCTCCCAAAATTATTGTACGTTTGGGTGGGGAGTAGTGGATCCCTATGTGGCCCTTGGGGGGTGGCGGTAGCGATGAGGTACAGATGCCTCTAAATCCCGGTGGGCCATATCCCGAGTCAGGATAATCCCCTCTTACTCATATTTGCGTACGAGCTTGCTTATCACCCTTCGTTGTACGAATTTAGAAGGGGAGGTTGGGCATGGGAATCCAACGACTGTGGGAGTGGAAGCTTCCGCAGAAGTAGTGGAGCTGTGTGGGACTTCCGCATTGGCATTTACCCTACCCTGCATTTGTGGACAGGCAGTGATTGAATTCCTGTAGCAGCTTGGTTCTTGAAAAGTAGGGAAATTAACTCATTAGTGATGAAAGGAAAGGAATCAACAGCCAGTGCCCCAATTCCATTCCGTCTTCCATGTCTGGTAAGATAGATCCACGCTGACAATGTTGTAGATCGGGATGTACATCATTTTGACTGCCCCAACTTCTGGCGAGTTTCATGCCAGGCCCACTATTTGCTTGGCAGAACCTGGTGCTGGATAACTGGATCTGGTGACACTCTGATCTACTGATGCCTTGAATTCTACTAATCTCTACATTGAGGAGAATAATTTCATGTCAGGTTCCCCATTTATGTTTTCAATGCTTTCGCTGGGGCCTGCACATCTATCTGTGGAGAACGCGCAATTGTTGCCCCGCATTCCCACTTTCCAAAGGCGGGCGACATCCGTCTCTTATTTAGGGACGTTTTCTCCTTAATCAAAACAGGATGATGCGATTTTGGTTCCTACTTACATGGATTCCTCCTCAGAACTGGTCACCTAGTCCGGGTCTCCCTTATAGACTAAGACGTTGTTCGTGAAACTCTTCCCAGTTCCATTTCTTCATGGACTCCATTTAATTACACTTCTTCTATCAGGACATTCCAAGGGGCCTGGTCAGGGCAGTAACCTTCGATCAGGGGATTAGTCACGTTTGACATCACTGGTATGTCTAGATGCTGAAACACTAGTGCATCTGGGTTTCTTCCCCTTATTATAGGGCTTATCGAGGGCACGGAAGCCTGAGGCATCCCATGTCTAATGTGGGGAATTATATTCCATAGGCATGTATCTGAGGTTTTCTTCAGCTTTCTATGTTTAACATAGGGTATTCCACAAGTTTAACGTCAAATAGATATGGATCAGACTAATCAAAACACTGACTCGAGTGGATTAAAAGGGTGCAACACCTTAAGGGAACACTGATGTTGGGGCTAATGTGTGGTTAGCTACCTTATTATTGTTAAAGGGAATGGGGAATAGGGTGGAATGATCCCACTGGGATGTAGCAGCCTTGGTAATAATCAAGATGGATAATGGATGGTTAAGTGGAGTGGATAGAGAATGAGATGGAGTCGACTCGAGGACGATGGTGATGTTGGGCCTGAGCCTCGAAGATACCTCCTACGTATCCTCGTGGCAGGGAATAAAAGTCCACGTAGTTCAGGATGGGGGTATATAATCAGGGTGCGCGCAGGGGACAACGAACCAATGATATACTGAGGCTTACGCATGGTTAGCAGCCTGAGGTTGGTCTTAAGACACTGGGACGAACCAGCGATATGGGCCCCAATAAAAGGGACGAAAATGGATTACCGCTAGGTTTGGGTTGAAAACGACTTACCACTGAATGTAGTTCACAATGCCTTACCGCTGAATGGGGTTGACAATGGATCACCGCTGGATGTGGTCACAATGGCTTACCACTCAATGGGGTCACAACGGCTTACCACTGTATGGGGTCACAATGGCTTACCATTGGATGGGGTCACAACGACTTACCGCTGGATGGGGTCACAACAGCTTACTGCTGGATGGGGTCACAACAGCTTACTGCTGGATGTGGTCACAACGACTTATCGCTGGATGGGGTTTAAACTCATGGAGGCTTCCTACATATGCTGCCTTGGCAAGGATCAAAGACCACATAGTTCAGATGGGATGAACTGATTTGAAATGGTTGGAACCAATGGATGGTGGGCTTGAACCTTAGGGAGGCTTCCTACGTACCTTTCCTTGGAAAGGATCAAATACCTCATCATTCAAGTGGGGTGGACCAACATGAAATAGTCGGAACCAATGGATGGTGGGATTGAACCTCAGGGAGGCTTCCTACGTATCTTGTCTTGGCAAGGATAAAAGACCATGTAGTTCTGTATGGGGTGTTTGGTGAACCAACGTGAAGATGGTCGAGACAAATGGTTATTGGGATTGAACCTTAGGGAGGATTCATACATACCCTACCTTGGAAAGGATCAAATACCACATAGTTCAGATGGTATGGGGCTTACACTCTAGGTTGCCCAAAGAGGATGTCATGGTCGATGCTCACTCTAAGCCCACGTGATTCATGCTCGGTGTGAGAAATAAGAGGCAGTAGAGACCTGACGATCATGTCGCGAAAGGTGTGTCAATGGGAAGTGGAGTGGGGCTTACCCGTATTTAGCAGCCCAAAGAGGAAATAGGGGCTTAAGCATGGTCCGCGGCCTAGGGGATAGAGATTGGGACTTACTCTAGGGTGGAGGCCTGGGTGGTGATAAATCCCAATGGGAGAGGGATTTGGCACCAACGAAGAGAGGAGGAGCAGGGGTGTTACCTCCAGTAAGAAAATCTAGGGGCTTACACCAAGGTGGTTTCCCTTTCCCCACAGACAAATTCCGCTCCAATAAAGAGGATCTCCTTTCATTTGGGGAATTATCTCACTCTCGTGGAGATCAGTGGGTGTAGAGAATGTCTGAGATGGGGCACCCCACATATAATTCATGGGGTGAGTCCACAATTTAATTTCATGTGATGAGGATGATGGCACTTGGCAGTTTAATGTTCTGGATCTTGGACGAGATGGGTTCACTCCGCACCCCTTAGGACTTAAAAAACTGATACCTCTCATCCCTTGGGGAAGGGAAAGAATCAACAATGTTTTAGTGAGGGGGGGGGGGGGGGGTTATGGAGTGATCCATTGATGGGTCCACATTAGCGTGGCTATATGAAGAAGCAATAGACGTTAGTGTGCCTATGCGAAGAAGCATGAGGTGAAGCAATGCAATGGGAAACACCGCCCAAGGGACCTTGAAATTGCTTCGTGCGAACCTGAAGGGCCGCACGAGAAAAGGAGTTGCAGAGCAAAGGGGTTCATAAGTAGAATCCTTGTGAAGCTCTGGTTCTCCATGAAGTGAAGTGTCTTCACGAAGGTGTGTGCGTCGCAAATTTAAGTGGCTTAGCCTAGGCATAGTGCATAGGTGCCTATGGAAGGTGCTTCACGAAGTGGAAAGGCATTCATGGAGCAATATCTCGTGAAGCAAGGGTGCCCCAGGAAGTTTAATATTGCAAAGCAATGTGTCTCGCGAAGCACAATGACCCTACCTTAGCACGTGGGTCACATGTGCATGAAGGGTAATTCGTGAAGAAAAAGTGCTCCGTGAAGACCTGATTCCCTTTGGGGATCTCCTTCCTTGGCGGGGTCCCATGGGCTCTGTGAAGGGTATCCCTCTTTGAAGAGGGGAATAATTCATGCAAAGGGGTAGGCACTTCACGATGAAAAAGTACCTTGAAAAGCTCATGACTCACAGAGAAGAAATTTCTTCGTGATGTGGGAGCTTAAAAGGCGAAAGGTTGGAGGATTCATCCTTTGGGCTCGAGGGGAGATCAATATTTATCGGTAAGAGGCACCACGAAGCAGAGCCTGCTTGACATGAAGACAGAGATTGCTCCATGGCGGGTTCACGAACGTCAAAGGGGTTCGCAGAGCATCCCACCTCCTTGCTTCATGATGGGTTCATGAATGTAAAAGGGGTTCGCAGAGCATCCCTTCTCCCTGCTTTACGGCGGGTTCACAAACATCAAATCGTTTCGCAGAGCAACCCGCCTCCTTGCTCCACGGTGGCTTCAAGGAGGAGCTTTGTGCCAGCGCGGGGCCCTGAGGGATCCACAAATAGGCTTCACGAGACAGCCCCAAATTCTTTCTATTTGTTTTTTTGCATCCTAGATTTTGGCACCAACAAGGTGTATGGTTTGTGCATGGTTAGTAGTAACTATGAAGGTTAACCGTTTAAACCATATACAAGAGATCACAGTTTAAAAAATATGTGAAGGAGGCTACATGGTTATGTGAAAAACTATAGAAATGTTCCAAAGGGTATTCACATGGGCTACACATAGTTTTGTAAACTATGTGCCTATCCCACACCCTTAATGCTACTTAGGTTGTGACCCCGCATGGTTGGAGCATGGTTTTTTCAAACCATGTGTGATTGTCGTGCGAGGGGTGCCCATGGACTGTGACCGAAAAATGATTGGTGTAAGGTTTTTCCAACCATCTGGCCAAATCGTATGACCTATTAAGATAGGACAACTTCAAGATTTTTCCCTTAAACCCTTATAATTTTCTCACACTTCTTCTCCTATTTTTTATCATGCACAAAACTCCCCTCCCATTGAAGTTCCTCCATGCCTCTAAGATAGTCTTTGAGGTTTCTTCCCTATCTAATTTCTGAATCAAGTTATGTTTATCATGTTGGATTCATCTTAGTAAGACATTCAGTTTGTCACCTTCTTTTCTTGGGATATATTTTCATATTGATTGCTATTTAGGTGTGAGCTAATACGCCCTATTTTAAAGGAATTTGTGTATGTGGTGTATGAAATTTTACTCAAGTACCATAGATGTATAATTGCCTCCATTGTGTCGCGCATCGGTTTTACCCACACCTAACCCTTAAAATTAATTTGATTTATTATAGTTATTTAAATTGGAATCTAAAATGCCTATTAGATATCCTTATCACTATTTCAGTTCAAGGATCTCAACTTGATCCACCCACTGTGTGTACCATGCATATGACTACTTGCCACTTACGTTTTTAACTAAAAACACCCATTGGTGTGATTCATTTGGGATTTTTCAAAGGATTTGATTAATTTAAATGGATGGATTGAAAATTATGATTGAGAAAGAATGTTTATATTGGGTATTATTAATTTAAAATCATGTGATTAATTGTATGAAACCTTATATATCCCATTTTATTATTGAATGAAATGGTAGGGAATTGAATTATATAATGTGAATGAATTGTAATTGGTATTAAATGGCATATGTTATGTTTGATGAAATGTTCCTAATAATAGTATTATTATATAGATTTTTCTTATTAATGTAGTGGTAAGACTTGATCTACCCTTCTATTCCTTAGGGAATCCCTTGATCACTGAGAGAAAGCCACCACAATTCATTGGGCTAGTTTCCAAGGTAGATACCCACCTTGGAATTTGGTAAATGTATTATTTATAAATTAATTACTCAATGTAGTACCACCAATTTACTTGAATCATTTATAGATATTTTAAATTCCTCAGATACACTCATTGGATTCGATTGATGTCTTCAGATTGAAGGTTCCTTAGATACTCCCCTTGGGCCCCATTCCTCATTAGGCTTGGATTTACTGTGGACATTCTCCATGAACTAAATTGGAAAATTTTCTAGTGTAATTAATTGTGTGAACCCCTTGGATTAATTTAGACCCCTTAGCTAGGCTACATGGTTTATATTCTTCGAGATGGCTCAGCCTTTTAATGTCAATGATGACTTAATTCCTCTTTGATTTTGTATTGTTATCATTATGACTTGGACACCCTGGTTTTACATTGGTTCCTAATTTATTATTACTTAAACTATTACAATTTGGATATACTTGATAGACCCTAAACTATTATAGGTACATTGTTCTGAAATTACCAGCATGAACTGAAGTAGGTATGGTTGGTCAAGAATCCCATTAGGTGTCCGGGACCAATGTGATTATTATTTCACACATGTTATTCCACTATAAATATCTATATCTACACACTAATATTTCTATTTTCATGGAATGAATTTGTATAGATACTATTGTTGGTGAATTAAGGCATATATTTCACACAATGTTCATGCCATTGCTTAGTACTCAGACATACTTTATGGATGCATGTAGGGACAAGTGAAAGAACCCAATCTTGGATGCTTGATTAATAATAACATGGGAGATTGGGATCATGGGATTGAACCTTGGATATTGATGATATTAGAGATAGCCATTTTGGTCTTTTTTTCTTTTTGATATATATGTATGTATTGTATGCCTGCTTCCATGTATGATTGAATTTTGTATATCTCTATGGTATGGACATCATTTTTTTTATATGATACTTCTTTTGGATTGATTATTATTATTTTATGGATGATTTACTTCCGATGCTCTGTCAGTCCTTATTACTCTTCTGCTACTTACCCATTATTATACCACTATGATACCATGATTATGAGGGTATAGTCTTCCCATCATACTATCATGGACCCTCACTAAAAGTCAGCAACCTCTGGAATATAGGCATGTTCTCTTAAGGCTATGTGACCAACCGGGTTTGGTTATTGATGAGTGAACTAGGTCTGGGACATTAAAAATCAGTATCAAAGGTTTCTTTTTTTCCCATTTTATTATGATTTTGGGTTATTATACTGGATACTAGGATGTATTTGAATTTGGTAATGAGCCTGTGCATGAGAGTAGCAAAACCATGTGTGAGGAAAATCCAAATTTCCTGGTATAAGAAAAGTTGTTTTGGATTATGAATGTTATGGTTGTACTGATATCACTATTGGGTGATGCACATGGATTATTTATTTTATTATTATTATGGAATTTATTTTTACTCTTGGGATAGTATGGAAAGGAATAAGTTTCTCATGAATCATTATAGGAATGTGAGAATTTATATGTCATGAATTATGCCATGACACATTTACTTACCAAGTTTATTGTCTGTTGCATGTTCCTTATGCCTTGATAGTTATATTTGAGATTGTGCTACCATTTCTTATAGGGATAAAATAATTGGAATAATTAAAGTATTTTCATCAACCTAAATGGTTTTTCCCATATAGCATGATGATGGAACCTTAATTATCTAATTATAGAATGTTTGAGCCATGGACCATTGGTCACATGAGATGAAACATTAGTTGGTTGCAATAAAATGTATTCCATTTGAAATTTAAAGAGTGTGTGTGCCCTTATAAATTGGGAATGTTGATCTATATAATTAATCCATCATAAAATCCTGGTTTCATTTACATGTAGTATCGTTTTTAATTTATAAAGCATAGTAATTTATAACTTGGGAATGATAAAATCATTTAACTAGACCTTGATATATATATATATATATATATATATATATATATATATATACGAATACACATAATATAATATTTAAGAACTGTTGATTTCTAAAATTAAATGGAAATCTCTTCTGTTAAATAGTGATGCCAATTGAAACTTAAAGGGTGTTTTCCTAGATAAATTTCAATTGAAACACTATATACCATAACCCCTAATATAAAATAGAGAACTTTTCCCAAAGCCAAACTTAGTAGTGGGTAGTAGTAAGTATCTCTAGTAATTCATCTTAGTCTTATATGGAACCCAAACCTACCTTTATAAGAAGATAGAGGGGTTTGAATCCTATATAAGAAGACATGTACCTATCCTATTCTTATATTTGAAAATTCTATCACTGTTAAATCTTATCTAAGACATTTTCTAGGTGTTGTAGAGATATTACAACATGATCTATTCTATTCAAGTATCAGGAATGTGGTGAAAACCATGTTTCTAAAGTGGTGGGACCTAACACAATAGTAGTGGAATCTATGACACCTCGAGTTATACCTAACCTAGGATATGATACATAGTTTTTATAGGGTTTCCTACAGTATATGTAGATTTTTTATGGATCTATTTGACCATACATTACTATAGAAGAGAAGATGTGAGAGTTTCAACAACAAAATCAACCCACATTTTTTAGGGATTTCAGTCTAGAGGCTGTTGAGACATAGATAGAGGTTATTCTATATATATTTGAGTACTTGGAGACTCCTCCAAAGAGGAGGGTCAATATTGATGATAATATGATTTATGGTTCTTCTAATAATTGGTTTAACATTATCACTTGGGTAGAACAACCTTGGGATATGGTTTGGAGAGATTTATGTTCCTCATTCTATGATTATTTCTTTCCAGAGATGCTAAGAGTCGATAGAGATAGAGTTCCTACACTTGGAGCAAGGATCCCTATAAATTATATATTATTTAGTTCACTTTACTGATCATCAACATTTTTCACCATAATTTTCTAATGATGATCATTCTAAAGTAAGATGCGTTGAGGATGGGCTCATGTATCCCATCTGGTCCCGGGTAAGTGTTTTTTATTTGACTAATATATCGAGAATTGTGAACCAATCTCTTATCACTAAGCATAATTTTAGGTAATCTGATAGTAAAGGGAACATTATTTCAGTACTGAGGTAGGGTAGTAGTTAGACCAATGGTAGGAAACATATTTTTGGAGGGTTCTTGTAAGAGCAGTGGATTCCAAATTATCTAAAATGGTTGTTCTGTTATATGCCATCAATGTGGGAGATATGACCACATAAAGCCTCAGTGCGACCTAGAACTAGTGGAGTTCCAAGAATATGGTATAATGGTCTATATTTAGAGGTTTTATTGGACCACCACATTTTTTCCTAGAAGGATAGGATCCCTACTAGCTCCACTTTCCAAGACAAGATCGATAGCTCCACACCATCTTGAAAGTTGGACTACCACTGACCATAAAGACTGTAGAGGTGTATATGGTCGAGGATGCCATACTTAGGATACATAAAACATGATGAGTGGACCCACTCTGGGTAGTTCGGTTACAACTCAGGGCCATGGATCAGGCCAATTATATGCAGTGAAACCTCTACCTGGGGAGTTAGTGTCGAGCCATCTATAGATAGAGGAATAATCTTAGTATCCTATAATTTAGTATCTAATCTTTTTGACACTAGTGATTTTCATTATTTTATATTTTTAAATAATATAAAAATCTACGTTCTCGATATTTAGTATTTACGTGGAATGATGACACTTGATACTCCATGGGTAATTTGATCAGAGAGTGTATTCTAGTGCATGTAATTCCCACTTGATTTAGGCAACTATCATTTCTTATGGGATCTCTTCATCCTCAAGATGATGAGTTTCGATATCATCCTAAGGATGGAATAGTTGGTTACTTATCATGCCTGTGTGGATAGATATAAACACATGGTATTTCTTACATCACTATAGGTCAATAGTTATCTTCATAAGGGTTAATGGGATGTCTATAAAATAGAGCTGGATAAGATCATCATTTACTATGTGGAGTTACAAAATAGATCACTGGACTTTATATAAATTATTAGAGAGTAAATTGGGATGAGTTTCCTCTTATAGTAGATTGTTTTAGGGACACTTTCCTTGAGTAATTCTCTAGATTACCTTCTCAGAGAGAGGTGGACTTCTCTATCAAGCTAGTTCTAGGAGCAGTACCAATGTTCATTCCTCCTTATAGGATAGACACTACTGAGTTGTCAGAGCTCAAGAGACAGATAAAGGACTTGAAAGCTAAGGGTTTTATATGACCTAGTACTTCAACTTGGGGTTAACATGTCATTTACTCCAAGAAGGAGGATAAAAAACTTAGGTTTTTCATGGACTACCATAGGTTGATCCAGCTTATTGTTATGAACTGATATCCATTACCTCACATAAAAGACCTCTTTAACCATCTATAAGGAGTGGGGGTTCTACCAAAAATATATTTGAGGTCAAGATATCATCAATTACATGTTAGAACATCATACATACCCTAGATATATTTCTATAGAAGGTATGGTCTTTTTGAGTTTCTGGTTATTCTATTCAGTCTCACAAATACATCCTCCACTTTTATGGATTTGATGAATCGAGTTTTCCACCTGTATATGGATTCATTTGTGGTAGTCTTCATGGATGATATATTGGTGTATTATTTCACTCAAAATGATCATTTAAAACATCTTGAGATCATATTGAATACACTTAAAGAGAACCAACTATTTTCTATGCTCACTAAATTCCACTTTGTGATTGACAAGGTTCGCTTATTGGGTCACATAATTTTAGAGGCAAGAGTATCTGTTGACCCAGAGAAGGGTATAATTATAGTTACCTAGGAGCATCCCAAGAATTTATTTTACATATAGAGTTTCTTGGGGATATATGGATATTACATGTATTCCATTTAGTAATTTTTACACCTATTAGCACCTCTTACAGGCTTGAAAAAGAAGTTTGTAAAGTTCATATGGTTAGAAAGATATGAAACATCCTTTGAGAATTTGAAAGGGAGATTAAATTCAGTGCTTATCACAATTCTACCAGAGTTGGGTAGAAGCTATAAAATTTATTGTGATGCATCATGCATTGGGATAGGAGTAGTTATGATGCAGGAAGATCGAGTCATGGCATAAAAGTCTTATCAGTTGAGACCACATGAGAGAAATTAACGAACATAAAATCTTGAGATATAATTTTTAGTTCATTATTTGTGTTGTTGGAGGAATTATTTTCATGGAGAGTATTTTTTGGAGTACACAGACCAAAAAATCCTCAGGTATATTTTCATGCATCGTGAATTTAATCTTAGAAATAGGAGGTGGGTTTAATACCTATAGTCCTTTGATTTTGAACTTGCCTGTGATAATGGGAAAGGTAATGCCATAATCGATACTATGAGATGAAGGAACCATACACAAGTTTTTTAAGAGTTTAGTAGTGAGTGGTAGATGATGGACCTATTTTCTGAGAAGCACTAAGAGGTCTAGAAACATTATGGGAAGTCTATCATTATAGATTTTGTAGTAACTTATTCACTCCTGGATAGAGTGAATATGAGGTATTTATCAGATCCTGAGAGCCTAGTCCTAAGAGAGAGTGTTTTAGGTGAGGACCCATCGCTAGACTGGAGTTGATGAAGATGAGGTCCTTCACATCCATGGATTCATTTGGGTTCCTAAAAAAATTTGGTAGAAATTGTTTCATGAGTATCTTGCTTATACTTGGGTGGTACATCCTATAATTACAAATATGTATCATGATATATGTCTCCAATACTGATGGTTAGGTATAAAAAAGGGAGATAACTAGATTTTGTTATAAGTTGTTCCACCTATCAGTAGATAAAAGAAGAAAACTAGTGACCAAAAGGGATTCTAAAACTATTTCCCATTATTGAGTGGAAGTGGGATGATGTAACAATAGAATTTGTGATTGGATTATTGATATCCCCTTGAGATAATTATGAAATATGGGTGATCTTCGATAGGCCCAATAAGGTCTCTCACTTTTTACCTATCAAGGATAATTTTTATGTGGATGATCTTGGAAATATCTATGTCTGAGATATTATATGACTTCATAGAGTCCCAAATACTATTATATCAGAAAGAGATTCCGATTTTACTTCTTGTTTATGGAAATGGTTTAAAATGGAATTGGGTACATAGGTACTTTTGATTACAACACATCACCCCCAGACCGTTGGGAAGTTATAGAAGACAATAAAGGTGTTAGAGGGAATTCTTAGAGCACATCTCCATGATTTTAGAGGTTCTTATAAAACAAATATACCCCTAGTTGAGTCTGGCTATAATAAAAGTTTTTAGTAGACAATATAGATGGATCCCTATGAGGTCTTATATGGAAGGTCAAGTAGTTCACCTTTGTGCTAGTTAGAGGCAAGGGATGTATCACTACTTGGACCCCATATCATTGAAGAGACTTCATATAAGGTTCAGTTGATTAGAAAGTGAATGGGTACAACTAATTCTAGATAGAAGCACTACACCAATCACTGTCAATGACCTATGGAGTTTTAGGTTGAGGATCGAGTCTTCTTGTGTGTTTTGAATAGACTAGGAAATCGATGGTTTAGGTGTCTAGGTAATTTGTTTCTTTAGTTCATTGGACCTTTTTAGGTTTTTGATAGGGTCAAAATAGTTTCTTATTAGATAGAAATTCTCAATAGATATAGAGTTTTGTATTTTGTGGTTCATGTTTTTTAGTTATTTCATTACTACTTAGACCCATCTCACATATTTCATATTGATGAGGTTGAGTTGAAGGTAGATTCATCCTTTGAGGAGCATCCTATATACATCATAGACCAAAGCATGAAGACTCTCTAATGTAGGTCAGTTCCTTTAGACTGAGTGTTATGAAAGCATGACCACATACATGAAAATACTTGGGAGTGAGAGGCAAATGCATGTTTCGAGTGACCCAATATTTTTTCATATGGCATTTCATTACTCTCAGAATGGAAACTCATGGATGAGTTATCTTAGGCAGGGGAGGCTATAATACCTTGATTTTTATTTTGAGGCATCAACTGGTTAATTTTCAGTTTTAATCTTTAGTTTTACTCTTATAAATATACCTAAGAGTTTAAGGAAGGGTTCAAGAGTGTACAGGTCTTTTTCAGAGCCCGAATCTCTAAATTTTTGGAGAGGTTATATGAGGGGCATATTTGGCACATGGTTAGTAGTAACCGTGTGGCTCAATCGTATGAGCCATATACAAGGGAGCACGATTTGACAAAACCATGTGATCAAGGATGCTTGACCTTGTGAACAACTATAGAAATGTTGTATAGGGTAATCACCTAGTCTATGCATGGTTTGGTAAACTATGTGTTTATCTCGCACCTTTAGTGCCTTAGGTAGTGACCCCTCATGGTGGGAGCATGGTTTGTCTAAACTATGTGGGATAGCCATGTGAGGGTTTTCTATGGATAGTGACTTTATCATGGTTGTCACATGGTTTTTACAACCCTGTGGCCAAACCATGCAACCTCTTAATATATAGTGAATTTATGATTTTTCCCTTAAACACTTACAATTTTCTCACCCTTATTCCCCTCTCATTTCTCATGCATAACACTCCCCTCCCGTTGAAACTCTTCCATACCTCGAGCTAGGCTTTGAGGTTTCTTCCTTGTTCAATGCCCAAATCAAGTTCCTTATGTCACATTGGATTCCTCTTGGTAAGAAATTTGATATCTTACCTTATTTTTTCAGTTTATCATTCCATCTTTGGTGTTATTTAGGTGTGATTTAATATTCCCTATTTTCATATTATTTTTCAATTATTCCATTTTGTTCTGATTCTAACCAAACCAAGGCTCGATACTAGATGAGTGTTCATCTAACTCTGTAAGGTAGGTGGTCTATGACTTTTTCCTCAAGTCTCATTGAATTATAATTGTTTTTGTTGTGATTCACATCAGTTTTACCCATTCCATGACCATAAAATTAATTTTCCATAAATTAGTTACTTAAATTGGAATATAAATTCCCTATTAGATACCCTTATCACTATTAAAGGTTAATTATCTCAACTTGATCAACCCCTTGGGTGTTCCATACATATGCCTATGTGCCGCTTACTTTTTATTAACCAAAACGCCCATTGGTGTGTTTGGTTTAGGCTTATCCAAGGGATTTGATTAATTTAAATGGATGAATTGATTCATATGATTTGGAAAGCATTTTTTTCTTGGATCTTATTAATTTGAAATAAAATTATTAATGATATGAAACCTTATATATCCCTTTTTCATTTTTGAATGAAAAGGTAAGGACTTTAATTATATAAAGTGAATGAATTGGAATGGTTATTACATGTCCTATGTTATGTGAGATGAAAGGTTTATAATCCTACTATTATTTTGGAACTTTTTATTATTAAAGGAGTGGTTAGAATTTATCCAACCTTGGATTCATGAGGGAATTCCTTGAGCACTCTGAGGATGCCAAACCGATTCATTGGGCCAGTTTCCAAGGGATATACCCACCTTGGAATTTGTTCAATGTGTTATTTATATGTGAATACCTCAATAGAGTACCGACGATTAACTTGAATCATTTATAGATATTTAGAATGCCTCAGATAAACTCCTTGGATTCAACTAATGTATTTAGACAGGAGGAACCTTGGATACTACCCTTTGGAACCAATCATGACTAGACCAGGATTTACTATGGACATTCTCCATAGACCCAATTAGACACTTTTCCAGTGTAATTCCTTGGGTGAACCCCTTGGATTACACTCAGAACCATTTTCTAGGCTGCATGGTTTATGTGTCATGGGATGGCTCTACCTTCTATGGCCAAGCATGCCTTGATTCCTCTTGGATCTTATATTTATATCATTATGAGTTAGATGACCTAGTTTCACCATGTGTACTAATTTATGATTACTTAAACTGGTATAATTTTGTTATACATGCTATACCATAACCTCTTATAGGTATATTGTTCTGACATTACTGACATGAGATGAAGCAGGTATGATTGGACAAGCATCCCATGAAAAGTATAATCCCAACATGATTATTATTTCAGACATGTTATTCCCCTTCTTATCACTATATCTTCACACTACTAATTTTATATCCATGGACTAGATTTGTGTAAACACTGTTGGTGGTGGCCTACTGAGTATATCTCACACCATGTTCAGGATGTCATTTGGTACTTGGAAAAACTTATGGATATAGGTAGGGACAAGGTAAATCACCCAGTCTTGGATGCTTGATTGATTATAACATGGGAGTTTGGGAGTACAGGGCCGATCCATGGATCATGATGCTATTAGAGATAGCCTTTATGGTCTTTTGGTTTCTTTTTGGGATACATTTATGTTTTGTATGTCTGCTTTCATGTATGCCTTCATTTTGTACAGATCCATGGAATGATCGTCATTTTTATATGAAGTTGCTTTTCGATTGATTATTATTATTGTATAGATGATTTAATTATACTACTCTATCTATACTTATTATGCTTCCATTATTTACCTATTATTATACCACTTTTTTACTCTAATTATGAGATTATAGTCTCCCCACCATACCATCATGGACCCTCACTAGTATTCGGAAGCCTCTTACTTACGGGGAGGTGTGCTTGAGGCCATGTGGCCAATCAGGTTTGGTTTCTGATGAGTGAATTAAGTTTGAGACATTAAAAATTCCATATTTTTTTAATAAAATATTTCTTTCATGCTCATGTATTCTCATATGGTTATTATTTAACCATTTATGACTCATTAACTCATTTTAGCCTTACTAAGCATTAAATATTACTCCTTATGTTTATCTTTATCCCAATAAATTATATACAAGACTATGTATATAAGGGAGTCTTATGTGGGATATTTTTTGGGATATATTATAGTAATAACGTGTAATAATATATTTCTATATCTAATATCCAAATACACAACAAATTTTGGTTTTTAATTTGTAAGTATATTATGAGATGTAATGTTTCTATTATTAAAATGATATAAAATATATGTATGGTTAGAATGGGTCATATCAGTTGGTATAAAATATAGTTTTTAAAGAATAAGTTTTTAGTATAATATCCAAGAGTGCAGGTTTGGGGTGTCTCAGTTGGTATCAGAGTAGGTTTTAGTAATTTTATAGGATTGGATTATTTATATTAAGTAGATAAAACTTATATAAACCTAGGTTAAACCAAATGGGTAATTGTTTGATCTGATTATTTCAAAGTTGAACCACAAGTTTTTTAGGTAGAAAATAAGTTTTAATTGGATAAGACATCTTAGGATTGATATTGAATATTCAAATGCTGGTTTAATTTTATTTTTTAGAGTATTATCATGATTATCATTAACCATTTTTGTTTTAGTATTTGGTTGGAAATAGGATCATGAAAATAAATCTATGAATGGTATGTATATAGAAACTCCTATGTATTAACAAAAAATAAGGAGGTATATTTAGAAAAAAATGTTGATACTAATGAAAATATAAATATATTCCTATATGAAGTGAAATATGAGTTTCTTAAGATAGTGAGGTTGATTTTTAAATTAATATTATATCATGAATCATGACTATATTAAGAATACACTTACCTACTTTCATCAGTGATAGAAATTGAAATTGTGAGGATGAAATTTATTTATGTGGTTAGAATACAATGATGTGAGGGTTTTTTTCATGAAAACCCCAATCAAGAAATTTATCCCCAAGAGAATTATAATATAATAGTCCCTAGATTGTCTCTTGATAAGGTTTCAATTTGAGTTACAAAAATATAAATTTTTATATGTTTGTTTTTTAAATAATAAAAATATAGTGACTCTATTTTTACCATGTAAGACTTTGGAATATTTCTAGGAATATTTAAAAATCTAGGTGTTGAGTCAGCACAGGATTCTGAGGCTCAGAGAGAGTGGTGAAATGATATTAAAATATTAAATATATTTTATCACCCATGGACAATTGTTTAGTAAAAGTGGTATAAATTCTGATCAGAGTATCAGATTTGAAATTTGAGAGAGTGTTTGAGTCTAGAATGTGGTGTTTAACATAGGTGCGACATACATATTTTTGACATCAGTTTCTTGGTTGGAGGTGACCATTAGTGGAGAGTTAAATGGAGGTTTATTAATTTAATAAAATAAAATTAATAAATCCCTCCCCACTTTAGTTCTCATTCATGGAGAAGAGGTGGGGGATATCCCCTTTCACAGTGGATGACTTGAGGCTGAACTAAGATAAATAGGTTCTATCAATCCCCGTTTTTGATGGTGATCATCACCAGATTGAGGTGTAGTAGGTTTTAGGTGTCATTTTGTACCTGAATCTTCGACATTTCACTATGAGATAGGAAAATTTAAAATATTTATGTACCGATCCCCTTTGATGAATTTTTTATGGTTTTAGATCCATATTATGGCTACTAGAGATCCCCTAGGTGTAGATCTATGGGTTTAAAGTGGAAATCGGGGGTTTCAGGTGTCTTATAGGGAATTACCATTTATAATTTCTAATCACAAAGTGTGCAGTGCAAAGGAGTGCACACCATGTGTTCTTCGAATTTAGTGAAGATGAAATTTTTGGACTATATTTTGTGTACTGGTGGTACATTCTATGTAGTGATACCAGCCCGTGTGGCCAAGGACATGACCATGGATTCTATGTCATAGGACAGGCCGTGTGGACAAACATGGCCATGTACACGGGCACGAGGTACTGGACATGGGTATGAGATAAGTAAATGACTAAGTAGCGGGGTATCTAAGACACTCCATGTTCCGAGGGTACATTCCTGGTGGGGAAACATGGAAAATAATTTTTATATGAGGGAGGACACACCCACGAGATTGGATGAGGTCACACATTGTGTGATGTGAGGTACATGACATATACTCCCCTCAAAGTTCTTTCTTGACCATATCCTTCTCTAGGACTTAGATGGAGGCATTTGAGTAGATTATCCTTAGTAGTTTTCTACATTGGACGTGATAGTGGACATGTTTGTGGAATTTGATATGTGATGCAAGGTGATTTTAGTGGGTATCTTATTAGCAATGTATAGACCAATATCAGTTGAGTGGGTTACCTTAGTCTATCTTTGTGAGGGTAAAATGTGTCATTATATCTTCAATATAGGATTATGATCCCCTTGATAGGATTATAACAAATAGAGTTCATGTATCCCTCTTAGAGGCAAGGGAAGGACCTTTATTGTATCGACTTCCCTATGTGTGGTTTAAGGTATCATCAAGACTAGAACTACACGGGTGGTGATCTCCTATCTAGTAGGTTATACAAGTAGGGTTTATGGAATCATCGAGTATATGATCCCTTATATTGTGGGTGATTTATTAGGATTTGTGGCCTCATTTGGTGTACGAACCCTTACACAGCAAGAAGTTTCAGTTGGGATTGTGGTATCGTCAGTTATACAATCACCTACTTAAAAGGTTGACCCAACTAGGTTTTTTGGAATTTTCATGTCCAACACTACATGAGTGGTGATCCCCCATCTAAGTGATGTGATCTCTAGGGTATCATATTAGGTTCATGGTGTCCCCATGTGGTCCTAGGTATGATCCCTTATCTGTGATATGAGATACTCAGTGTTTTTGATAGGGTTTGAGGAGACCCCAATCAGGGATGAGTGAGATCCCCTATCAGAGTATTGATATCTATTGAGTGAAAGTGTGACTTACTTCATGGAATGACCTGACGATCATATTCTCTTGGATGTATGCCACCTAAGATGGAGGGGATTTTACATCGACTTAGAGATACTCGATGAGTTATATCTACTAGATAACTTTAATTAGGGGTGGTAGAGATATTCCCAATGAGTGGAATCTCCCAGATGAGTGTCATCATGGATTATAGGGATAATGGAGTGAGTTCTCATGGAAGATCATTAACTTCTATCATCAAGTAAAACCCAATATCTAGTAGTGAGTTCGATACCTCATGATACTTGGAGTCTGAGATGAGTATATCTAGGTTATTTAGATATTCCTTGTGGTGATGTCACATATCTCGATTGACACAACATGTAAATATGATCTGAATAGTCCAGTATAGCTGAGGAGTGGTTGAGATGGAATTTATTATTATCTATCCCTTGGGTTTCATCCTTTGGATTTGGGTTAAGAAAACTATTTTCTTTTAGTTTCTCCTATTTATTTTGGATTTTTGGGGCACCTATTGGGTATTGTTGTACTCACCCCTCTATGGGCTCTGATTTCACATATCATGTCTTGTGTTGAAGATAAATCTTTTTGAAGGTACCGAGGTTCATAGTGGAAGCTGGTGGGATGGGGATTTAAAATTTTACCACCAGAGATTGACATAACTCTATCATCGCCAATGAAGAACTACCCTAGTTAAATCCCAAGGATCACATGTGAATAATTTTAAGCACAAAAATAAACCAAAAAACCTAGTTTTATCTAAATCCATGCATTTGTAATCCGTTTTTCATCGGAGATCATTTCTCGAAGAATCTGAAGTTTAATTCCTCTAGATCATCCATACACAGTTTGAAAAATGTGGGAGCATTGATCATTGAACTTCTAGTGACAAAACAGAGATATGATGATGCCTTTGATGTCCTGATAATGATGACAATGATGTTATTGCGATGCGTGAGGGATAGCTTGATCCGATCATTTGGATCAATATATTCTCTCTCTAGAAAGTGGGACAGGAGAGAGAACATCTCAAGAGCTCACAGTGAATAATCATAATGTGAGAGACTCTCTCCTATATATAGTGAGTTAAGAAATTACCCAGAAAAGGATCCCTAATCCCTGAATATTTATTACTGACTATATAGACTATAAAAGACATATTATGATTGTCTAACTGATTCATAAGTATCATTTATATATTTATCACTTAATTGTAATATAATAAATATATTACATGATAAAAGTGATTCATTAACTTGAATTATCATTCCTACAAATATTAAATGAACATTAAATATTAAAATAATATTCTCCATGTATTTACTTTAGTACTTGTAAATACATTTAGTAAATAAATTGATTACTAATTATTCTAAACTCAAATAATATGAATTTATTTATTCATTGGTGATTATACATACTCGGAAAAATCCCATACCCAATGGTTGGGTCCCACCATTTCCTAAACTCCTATTCAAAAAAATAAGTAATACTTTTGAATATGCTATTGCATGAGACCCTCTAGGCCCTTATCTCAATAGTAGTGAATACTATTCCCAAACTAAGAGAAGAGTCTAGAAACCCATCAAGGACCTTAAAATGATAAATAATAGTCTTAAAAACGAAAAAAAACCTATGAAAACATACTATGTAATATAATATCTTTATCTTTAGATATATCATTAAAAAAGACTCATACATGTGTCATCATACTTTATTTCTTTATTATTTGTTGATCTAAATGAAAATATTTATCTATAATAACCATGGCCATGGATTTATGAAGGAAATCCTATACTTATCAATCTGGATGAAGATATTACTCCCTTAACTCAGAAGTGAAAGATTCTATCTTGACCATCCTACCAATGAAATACCCTAAATATTTCACCCAACACAAGCTATGTCATCGTGAATTCATTTTCATGGTTTTTTCCTTGCATAAAATTATGTGATCAAATGACACACATTGATAATGATATCATGTTAGGAGAATAATACACATGTCTGTAGATTGGAACTACCAATGAAACCCAAAACATGTGGTGTTACAATTGGTGGGTATGTCCTCATGATCTCAACTACTAAATATCACCAAGTGTAAACATCATGAGAAGAAGTCTTGATTCTTATAATCCCCCAAGACCTAATAGTCATAAATCTACTATGTCCATACAGTATGATGTATCTAGACCATATGACATATATTTAAGATTAATGTCATAGTATCTCAAGGATCTCATTATAGCATAGGATCTGCAATAAACTTTTGATATAAAAAATAATATATAGATATTACTAATAAATATTGGATGCAGAAATGTCTACACTATAATGGTAATTGTACATAATGCATATCTCATAGTATACATGAAAATGAAATCGAAAAGTACTGATAAAGTTGGGCCTAGGGAACCCAATTGTACAACACTCCCATTCACACTAGATCCAACTCTCTAACTATCCTTGTTAGCTCTCACATGATTAAGATCATGTTTCTATTGAGTCATGACTTTATTTGATGGATCTTCCACATATCTTCTCTACTTAGTGTGACCTCATATCCTCGAGTAAAACTCCTCAAGATATGTAATACCCAATTTTATACCTTTTTCCCACTATCAATACTAAAAAATCTTTTCTAGTAAGAAAATGATAATTTATATTTTGATAATTATTTACTTACTAAGTGTAAATCCAAGAACCAGAATAAATCATTACCAAGTTTAAACTTCTTATTAGCTACCTTAAAAGACACAACACACTCGATATTTGCAGAACATCCTACTAATGGATTGAATGAGATTATACTGATCATTACCCTAGAATAAATGCAATATTACATCATATTTACATTACAGGAAAACTAGTTTGTGTCTCCTTGTAACTAGTATCCATTCCTCTCCACATACTAGGTAAATATCTTTTATACATTCACAAGTACAATCAGATAGTTATAACTTCTTCCCTTGTAGTTCTCTTGGATATAATTGATATTTACCTACTATAAATTATATCTCGGAAATATAAAATCTTTTACATATCATGGAATATGTGATTGATCCATTTCTAAAGAATATGGAATTAAAAACACTACATTAGTATCCTCATATGGACATAAATGTCTTCTTGGAGATATTTATTCCATGTTACTTTGGTAACAATTCTCTCTCAGATTGTTCCAACTTATATTTATCAATACCTTCTTAGTATATGTATTATTTACTAGGTATAAGAAACTATTAGATATACATCATTAGATCATATTCCCTATAACTTAGGTTGTTAATTTAATTCAATTTTTGGATAATTTCTTTTAGTATGGTCTTAACTAACTGAAAGTTCAATAATTATTTTCCATATATTACCAAAAATATTTCACTTGAAAAACAATGTCTCTCCTACTAACCTCTAGTAGACACATGGAAAGGATTCATTCCAAATTAATATTCTATGATCTTGTTGCTTACTTTAATCCTAAACTATATTTCAGTAACTTGAACCCCTTATGGGAATTATATGATGTCACCATCCCTTTTTGGTTGTGTCATATAGACACATTCCTTCATTGGTGGTCTTGAAATATAATGATCAATAAAATTATCATAGAAATTAGCTATGAAAATTTATATTCTAATGGATTTTGGCATAATGACTTGGTATTACCAATCGAGCCTTATTGGTACCATGCTTATACCGCCCATGTATCATCTCACTTAAATACCCTCCAAAGTATTCAAAATAATAATCCCCTATACATTAATACGTGGAATCCATTATTTAATTTTAATTGATCGTGTTAATTTTATCTAATTTCCATATACTTCCTACAATTGGGAGGTATTATTCTCAATGAATAATGTATCACTAACTGTGGTGAATATAAAACCATCACTATGGTTCCGTCCACCCTATGTAGTATGTGTATCTAGAATATTCTCTTTCCACATGCTCTTGTAGAACTTGTTCCTATGATAACTACTTGTACATCTCCCACATTTACTAATCCCAAGTCAATATTCCTCCAACTATCTCAAATATAGATGCTCACCATTTTATAGAAATATACTCTATAACTTGACTATAGTTTTTCTATCATATAGATTTATATAATATCCTAAGAAACTTTTAGTATAATTACTTTAGATTCACATCATGTTTTTCTTAATGAAAGTTTGTTTATATCCTTAAAAAACTCTTTGCATCTGAACACATGTTCTCAGGAAAATAGATTTCAATAATAATATAACTCATATGATATCCATTTGTTAGGACATTTGGAATAATATTAAGGGATAATTCCATTATTTATGATGCATATTTTGATAAATAATGGAATTATATACACTGAATATAACTTACAACATTGATACTCCTTTTACTTACATCATAAATTTGATGTATATAAGGAAATGTGAATTTTGGAATTACT
Source organism: Viscum album (assembly GCA_963277665.1). Taxonomy (NCBI): domain Eukaryota; kingdom Viridiplantae; phylum Streptophyta; class Magnoliopsida; order Santalales; family Viscaceae; genus Viscum; species Viscum album. Next base: position 1,808,520,482 of record OY728129.1, on the reverse strand, counting down.
TGATGCTACATTTTGTTGATCAATGTTAATATGTGTTGAAACTGTTAAATGTGTTCCATGCAATTTACAATAGAATTCAAGATGTGAACCTCAATTATACAAAAAATGTTGAGTTTGAATAGTAATATGTCATTACACCGAAATAAGGAGCAGATTGGATTTCCATGTGCCAGACCCAAAATATCCTCGACAGGGCTAAAACATTTCTTGGTGTGCCTATCTATTTTTCTTGGGGGTTAGTGATGGTAGTGAAGGGTTGGGACCGAATCATGAAAGTGATGTTGAGTTGGGGTATAGGGGTGTATCCCCCATGACATGGAGTATCAAATTTTCCTAGGCACCTATACACACCACCTATGCACACCCCCTATGCACACCAACCACGCATTAGAAGGCCGGCACACCCCCTCTGTGAAACTGAATATAAGTCCACCTCTGTTTGCGGTACCTACACTAAGAACCTATGTTGACAACCTCCTTTGAACAAGGTCCCATACTTGTTTATAAATAGGACCACAAGGTTCCTCATTTGAACAACTATAAAATAGAAAGTATCCCCCAAGATCTTATCCCACAACCCCTTCTCCCAACTCTTCAAAAATCCTTCAGCTAGCTCTCCAAAACCAGATTGAAGAGATAATTAAAGGGAAAAAGTAAGGTCAAAGTCCCTTCAGGGTCTGAAACATAAGAAACCTGCATGAGGACCCTTCCTTCCCTAACTGAATATCCACCCACTCAAGTCCCCTCTCCCTAATAAGGGACCTGCATGATACCCCTCAAGGGACAATTGAGGACACTCATGGTGCCTAGGATAAATCCTATCCCAAATTTTGTTTCCAACGTTGTCCATTTACCAAGGAATTTATATATTGTAAAGACCTATACCTCATGTGTAAAGCTCATATAGTTCCTCTTAGTCTCTGCACAAGGTAAATATGCCCTATAAGCTAGGTCCTGCGTGAGCCATCCTTTAATCCCTCTACTAAGTCACCAATGGAAAGTCTCCTTTCCTTTTGGATACCTTATCTTAGGGAGGCTAATTCAAAACCTCCACCGAAGCCTCTAGACCTGCAATACCATGAATAGGGACACACAAGTGTGTATCCCATTTGTATTTTCCTTCTTATAGTCATATGTTTCTCGCAATTGTTCCACCTGATGGTCAAGGTCCTTGAGGTGCATGTGGATTTTCATTCCTATGATCATGAGGAACCTAACATTGGCGATGGTGTTGGTGAGTTTCTAGTCTTGGGTACTAGGTCTAGGGCCATATCCTTCCCTAGTCATCTCTAAGACCTGGAGCCTCCGCTTCTAGGTGGGGAGGGTGAGGATCACACTTGCATTTAATTTTGACATGTAATTAAATCCTCCTCTCTCATCGCACAACTAAATTTTGGGAATCCTTACCATAGTAAGCCCCTAGTATTTCTTACAGAACGTTTCACTCCTAGTTCTATTTTCCTCCTGGATACTAGTTTAGATAGGGGATGGGAACAGGAGCTCCTCCCATATCTCGTAGTCCCATCCTCTTCCACCAATGGAGGAGGAGAAGTGTATGGTTTGCTGGATCTTCCACTTCTTCTTATTTCTCATATTCAAGCATGAATTATCATGAATTTTGGGTTTAGGGGATAACCATGATCATAAAATCCACACCATCAGATGCATGATTTGGAAAGGTATTTTCACCTTAATATTTATATCACCTTACTTCAGAGTGTCTCCATAAGCATGGTCCCTCAAGATAATGTGTCCAATCTCAGGTAAAACTATATCATGTGGTTTATCAGATCACCCAATCCCTCTTGTTTCTCGCAACAAGCATGAATCACATGGGATTATAGGTTGGTGGTGGTCATGACATCCACATTATCCCCCAAAACTATCTATAGATATCATTCCAAGTGCAAGTCCCAATAAAATATGGGCCTCCTACTTGGTATAAGCCCCGAAACCTTATCTATGGGAATCATTCCAAGTGTAAGTCCCAACCAAATATGGTCCTCCTACTTAGTATAAGCCCTATCACCTCATATATGGGAATCATTCAAAGTGTAATTCTTAACCAAATAAGGTCATACTACTTGGTATGATACCCAACACCTCATCCATGTCCATCCTCCTTAGGAGTAATCCCAAATCATACTCATTCATGGGAATCATTCTAAGTGTAAGCCCCAATTAGTCACTAGGGTATCTTCATAAGGAATAATCCCTAAAATCGAACCTCTGGGAATCCTCATCAGGAGTAATCCCCAAACCAAATCCATAAATCTCCATGAGTTGAGTCACTTATCATGGACCTAAACTCATTTATCATGGCATCCTTATTAAGAGTAATCCCCAACTTAATCTTCCCAAAGGGCCATACTCCCCTGTGAGAAAAATACAAGGGCCTCCATAGGCATTAGTCCTTATAACTGAACTATAGGGGATTTGATTCCTATAAAAATGGGATAAATAGGAAGCCTCCTTGGGGGTTAGACACAACACCCTAGATCAACCATATTATATCTATGCCACATTCCCAGTAGGGTATAATTCAAACTAGAAATTCCTATCCCTTATGGGTTCCTTAGGCTGCTTTGGCATAAGTCTCACACTAAACTTTTATTAGGAACATTTCTCCTTAATATCCTTTACACATAATGCTAAACTTCATGGTTTGGTCCTTATCCCATGATCTTAAAAGGTATGATGTCCCCTATTAAGTGGTAGAAAACTACACGGGTTCTGATTCATTTCAAAAGTATATGTAGGAAGCCCAACTCATGGGTTTGATCCTGATACAAAAAAAACTCTAGTATCCTTAGATGACGATGCACTATAGAGTTCCCCAATATGTGTCTGGAAAACTAGTATCGTTGTAATGATGACCAAATAATATCTAATCAGTACAATTAAAGGATGTCATCGATAGTGGAACTTAGATACATTCAAATATCTTCATTGATGAAAAACCTCAGATACATACAGATGATTCTAAGATCCATATGTTGATTATTAATTCAAGGGAGACCCATATCATACTAGGGAATTAATGAAGGATCCATGAGCATATCTTAAATCTATAAGAGAGTCCCAGAGTCGGAAAAAAATTCCCCTCTAAAGGTTGTGATGAGCCCAACCTATCATCCTATCGACCGACGTGAGTTCTTAATCATCATTGCACAAATCTCCCAATAAGCGCCTACCTTTGGAAAGTAGGTCCCCATGGATATAGAACCGTTGGGTGTTTTTGGTTCCAAGAACAAACCCAATGGAAACTGTTCATAAATAGTGAACCTGAAATGGATGATTGCACAAAACTCAAACCCCTACAATCAACTATCGGTAAAACACACGAATATATCTATTGGAAACAATGGTGAACCCAATGTGAATCCTTAATCAAGATGATAGTATTTCCCATATGTTAGTCCCCCTTCACTCTCAAAATGAAAGAGGGCCAAACAAGACAATCAATCATGTATGTTTTCATTCAAATGAGATACTGCTTTAATGAGGTTTTCTTATTTATTTTTTCATATATTCTTGAACTCTCTCTCAGAACTCTCTTTGATCCAATGAAATCATTTTAGCTTCAATGAATGAATTCCCTAGATACTATTAACAATAAGTTTTTATCCAAGAAAAGGATGATGTCACCAACCCAGCATCTTCAATGCTGGGTATCTAATGCACTGATCCAAGAGTATCATCAGCAAAGTACCATCCCAACCCTAGAGGCTTCCTGACATGACCTCTAGCTTACCAAGCCCCACTGCTCATCTAGTCAGCGACAACCAATGGACATAAGCAGACATAACTGACCCCCAATATTCAACTATTTTAGGAGCTTATACCTAGAACGTGACAACTATACCCTCTTGTATCTTGTGGAGGTTGATCAACAGGCAGCATACAAACTCATCTAGAAGAAATAGGGGTACTTCCAAAGGGTTCCTTCTGACAATCACCACCACCAACACTGTACGATAGTGAGACCTCAACATAATGAGGGTACTATCCTCGACTGATAGTCCCAAGTCATCCAGGCCCGAGAATTCAAGGAGACCTACTGAGGGTAGAGAATAAACATCAGGGATCAAGGAAACACCCTTATCCCTTCCATAGAATCCCATTAACCCAATTTTGAAGCCAACAATAAGCGGGAACATAAACCCACCCGTACTAATTCCACCTACTTGTAGCTTCATCTGGAAGAATCCAAGGAATCCCACCATTAAAAATTGGAGGCACACCATGAGTAGGAATATAAACCTGCATGTACCCACCAAGCCTTCCAGTAGACTTTTCTGGAAACACTCAAAGAGGCCTTCCCACAAAGTTTGATGACAAGTTATGAGAAATCCCACACACCTACTGGAATTTACGTAGCCTATCAGTAGTTTCATCTGGAAGCACCCGGGTAAGTCATTCAGAATGTCCCGATGAAAAATAGGGGGTAGACCCAACTCTATTCACCTACACACAAGTACTATCATCATTCAAAGATAGGAAAGGTAAGATAATAGAAAGAACATACACCTAATTCAGATAAAAAATGGGAATATATCTCCCTTATAATTGATTAAGTAACCAAGAATATCCTGAAAGTAGTGAAAGGGAAGACACAAATCCATACCCACATACTATAGACCAATAAAGACATCATTACGGTGAAACCAGTAGTGCTAGAGGGGTAGATACACAACTCCATTCCAACCAATGGGGTGGCTCACCGGCATTCCACCCTAAAATAGAAACACACCTCTACTCTCATCTAGGAGGGTATTGGGAAAACAACCACATGATATATAGACAACCAAACTGGGAACACAAACCCATTTTAATTAGAGGTAATCAGCCTATCCTAATGGACACTCTAAGGTAGGAGCAAAACCTTCCCCCAAAAAGTGTCCCCAGTCGCTCGTAAGAAGGTATCCAAAAAGATGCCTCACTAGAGACAACTAGAAAATGAAAAGCCAATATATGGTCCTTATCTACTCAATGTTGGATTTCTTGAATCTATCAAATGATTATTTATGGTAGATCAAGATCCTACTCTCCTATTACCAAGTTACAAGAGTAGTAGCCGTAATTCGGAAGGTCCGCTCTGGACACTTTATCATGAAGTCTTGATTTATAACAACAATACGATCTATCTCAAGAGCCAATATCCTAATGAGAGCCACAATATCCATCATTTCATCCACAAGATCATGGAGAAATAAAGTTTTCCTCTTGTTTTAATCCTCCATGGTAGTCCTCCCTAAAATGGCATTCACTGTGAAAGTTCTCTTTGAAGTAGTATTTCATGTTGTCAAGAGAATCCTCCAATTGTAAAGGAAGTGATGAGAAATCCCTCCTATAATGAGACACTTGTGAAAACAAGGATAGTCATTTCTAATGCCTTATCATTAATAGGTAAAATCCTTTATCAACCAGAAGATATTACAAGGTGACAATCATTCTATGAACCACCCTTGGGCCATTTACTTTCTAGTGTAACAAAGGAAGTCCCTACCAATATTTTTTCTTATGATAAAGTGGAAAGAAAGCATCCACTATGGTTAGATAAGGTAGAGGAGCCTCTATAAAAAAAATAAGATGAAAAAATAAACATGAGGAAACAACTAGATAAAGACAATATACCAGTCATGTTATGGCCTTTAGCCACCCCTCAATACAACATTCCAGAGGCATTTTCAGAAGATTTTGTGCAGCATATCTACCTCAATATATGGAAGACTATTCATCACTTGGGAGAAAAAGTATTACCCTATGACTAGTATGAGTGTTATGTTAAGGTAATAGAAGGGATGTAATTCCAAATTGACTTAATATCCCTCCTAGATGCATGATATCTAGAAAGATAGCGAGAATCCCTTCAACGTGCATGACTCAGCGCCTTAAAAATATTACAAAAACTGGTTGGAGATACCCCATTCAGTGTTCATATCAGAGGATGGGTTGCACACAAAGAAATATATTTCACCATGCTTCCTAACTAGAAAAATCCATTCGAAATTGGTACCATGAATTTTCATAGCCTCAAGCTAGTTTCAGCAAACAAACCATGTTCGCAACCAGAGATGTGCTTAATAAAAAAGGCCTCGATCAACTATTATTGATGTAATTATAGAAGAGAGTAGGTTATTGAGATATTTTTGAATCAATTATATGAAAATATCGAGTAAGCCTTCTATTTAGAAGAAGTCCACCATTAGATATCGTAAATTTTGGAAATAATGCAACGGTCTCTAGAAATGGGTGATCCAAGTGTATACCAAATGATCCACCCATCCCATGTTTGAAAAAAACTCCATAAAATTAGAAGTGAAGATTTGGAAGTAGTATCTATGAGAATTTAAGAGAAACCCCAACCCATAGGGATGGAGTTTTTTTACCTAACCCTTGAGGTAGAAAACTAGGCCCGAAGAGTTGTGAAAGTAGAACCAAAATGTCCCCAGACCTTAGGGATGGAGGATTTTTCACTCCAACAACCTCCTCCTAATTAGATATCCATATTATTATGATTAGGGGAAACACCATAGAGTGAATCCTCAAATTTCATATCATTTCAAGATATGATATCCTCATTAAGGACATTAATGACTGAACTGTCTGTAGATTCCCTTCAGACCACTGTTTTCCAATCAGATCATAGATAACTATCAAAGGAAAGTACAAGCCCTCATAGAGGGAATGAAAATAAGTAGTTTCACAAAGAAACTGATAGAATGAATGTGATTTATTACACATCAGTGAATTTCATCAATACTACCCTTAGATACCTTGAAGAACATGAGGAAAATTTAGAGGAGGAGTAAGAGGTGTATCTTATGGTTCATAACATGGTCTATACCAAAACAATTTAAGGAGGTGTGCATTCCTGAAACCCAAAAATTTCTATAAATATTGGTATTTCCTAAAATAGTCTAGCCTTACCTCCTCAAAAGGAATCTACCAAGGAAAAGGGAAAGGGTTATATTGTACCTCACCTTCCTCTCGGAGAGGTTAAGCCCCTTTTTCTGGAGGAAATATTTGCTCTACAAGAGGAGAAGATGAAAGAATTGAGGAGACTCAATATAGAGATACTCCGAGGAAGCCTTCATACTTGATATACTCTACAAGAAGATACTCAACTCTCACCCCCCAACCGGGGTACCATTAAAAAAGAGGGTTCATCACAGTAACTTAAGTGGATCTGAAACACTCAATTAGTGTGGGATACCAACCACCAATATACTTGGATCTTGTAGTAGTGGATCAAGAATTCCCTCCATTAGGTGCACAACTAGAACACGATGCAGAGTATACTTACATACTACCCCTATGAGTTATCCATGGAAAATAAAAATAGTTCCACAACCCATGGCTCTACCAGCTGATACAACTGCTCAAGCTTTGGACCATCCAGACAGTCTTCAAGGGATCATGAGCTCTCTTGAGTCACTCATGGATCTATTGGAAGCCACAGAGTAAGGAAAATCACTAATACAACCATAAAATAAGCCTTACCCTAAATGGGTAGATCCGACCCCTCCCACACCTAATTTTTGGAATTTGAAATTTCCTATTTTTAATGGATCGAGAGATCTAGAGCATCATTTGAAACATTTTTATCTCACTATAATCCCATAATAAGGACCCCTAAACAAAAGGTGGTAGTGAAACTCATGTTCCTTGTGTAATCAATACAGGGGCCATCCTTTATATGGTACACAATTTTTCAAGATAAGTCAATTATGGGGTGGAAAGAAATCCATTATAAGTTTCTATTCTATTTTAAATTGAAGCTGAAGAAGATGAAAGTCTTCAATCTCAAAAACTGAAAACAATGGGAGAATGAAAGGGTATTAGATTTAATTTCTCAATGGAAAGGATTGACATACTCCTTAAACCTACTGATTCATTAAGAAAAATTGTTGCCCATATATATAGAGAATCTTTATGATGATTTTCACATGATGTTGATTCCTATGAAATATACAAGAGGGTTTCAGGACCTTGCCAGGATTTCTCAAAAGATAGAAGACTCTATTACGAGACCAAGGAAAATTCCTGAGTAATTCTATTGATTTATAGAAGGATAACAGTAAAAGTAGAGGCTTCTAATTTTACACTTAAGAAGGCCCCTATGCCCACTCCTACTACAAATTCCACACCATATCACGTGGATGCATCTCCTAATCATTAGAAACAATGATCGCCTTGTCAGGATGATCAAAAAGTATAGAGTCAAAAATAGTTTGAGAAGATGAAATAAAAGGTCTATTCTTTATGAAATGACCAAGTCCACACTACTTTATACTATCCTTGGAAAAAAGTGATAAAGTTACCAAATCCTAGGAACCTAGAAAATAGGGTGATTAAGATCTCCCAAATTATTTCCCCTTCTATAAAGTTTTGAGACACAAAATCCAAGAGTGTTTTTTCAAATACCTTTGGTAAAAGATGGTGGAATCCAGGAACATGTAGCTAAAGAAGTCACCTACTCAAGTAGTGTGTGTCTCTACCACTAAGTCAGAGGAAGGAAATTAATGGAAGAAGTCAATAAAAAGGGTACATGAAAGTTTGATGAATGGATAGTTTGGAAAATGATCAACTGGACTCATGTTATCATCCAAGAATAGTTTTAGCAACTGAATGTGCCTCTAGTCGCTTCTGCTACAACACAACCAAAATCATCAATAGCTCAATCCTCTGAAATATAGGACTCTAAAAGATACATCTACATAAGGTTAAGAAGAAAACATAGGAATATGATCTCATTTAAATGATGAAATTATCCTTAACCTTAGAGTACTTCATGATGACGGTCTCAAAGGTATGGGAACCGCCCTGGAAAATGGTACAACAAGGGTCCACCCATAAAATATAATCTCTATTAGACAAGGATTTGATATTTGGTTCCATTAACATTATTCACTTAATGGATACCTTCTCAAATTATGATCATGATTATGAACCCAAATTCCCTACACTTTATTGTGGAACTGGGGGAATATGTCGTCAGATTCGATGATATAGGAGAAGAAGCGGTCATGCCAAAACTCACTATATTAACCATATCCCTACTCAAAATATATACATGGCCAAAACTCATGGGAGAGATCTCCATTTATCTCAGTATGATCAAGGAATTCTCTTCCCACATGACAGGGTCTGATCTGAAATGATCTTCTATAAGATCCGTTAGAGGATATGCTACTACCTAATAAACCTTAGCATGTAGGAAAACCTATCTGGCATAATCCACCAAGATCATAAGCACCTTTAGCTCCTATTCAAAGGGATGGTATGTCTACATTCAGAAAATCATCTCTTAAATCACATATTAAATAACAACCCCATGTTGGAAACTATAAACCTTTAGACTAGAAATATGATGTCTTGAAGTAATTGGCCTAGGTGCTAGCCAAGTTGTCCATCCTGGATGCCCTGAGTCTATAAAAAGATATACAGGAAGAACTCATCAAGGCCTTGTCAATACCTCAAGAATTTGAAACTAAGGTTGCTACTACTAAAGTGTATCATGTATAGAATAATCATACAAAATGCCACATGGTCATCTCTTTCATAGAATAGGATGAGGAAGCTATCATATAGGGACACATATAGCCCTTGTATATATATAGAAGAATAAATGACATTGATATCTGATGTATCTTAATAAGAACACTTTGTCAATTGGGTTTAAATGAATCTTACTTGTCTCTATCTACCCTAATGTTACAGGGCTATGCAAATAATGAGAAAAAGAATCTCAACGAAATCAAACTCAAGAATCAGTTTGGGGATCTCATTTCTGACTTGGAATTTATAGTTGTTAGATAAGATACATCCTTCAATGTTATGTTTGTAAGATCTTGGCTAAATCATCATGCCACTATCCCCTCATTGTAGCACTGATTCCTCAAATATTGTATCAATGGTCAAATAAATAAATTCCATGGTGACAAGGCCCCATTCAAATCTTGTGAGTCATAATACATTGATACCAGATTCTACTATAGGGAAGGGAAATAGTCCATGGATGATAATTTTTCTCTGATCAATGCCCCAAATGGTCTAGAGATGATTCTACCCAATAATTTCACACAAATCAGTGTGGAGTACATTCTCCCCATCAACCAAATCAAAGAGGTAGGTTAAAATTTGAGCACACATTTAGTGAATGTAGTGGTTTAAATTGTGATAGATTATCCTGATAGTGATAGATAAGTTGTAAAAAATCTGAGAAATAATTAAATCCTAGATGAAAATGTATTAATTTCATCCCCTGATATCCAACAAAGCCCTATTCTATCAACATGATTGGAAGAAGTTATCATTCTAGTAGGAGAAAGTGAAGTGGATAATCCTTACCACTTTTTCTCTCCTTTAGACCTATAGTAAGTATTCATACCGGTAATAGAGCCTAAAATGGTTACCTTATCTTCTAGATGTATAAATAGTGAATCCCTTACCCCCTCTGAGGAACTTACTTCATCACCTACTTCCTAGGTAGATGTGGAAGATTAAGAAGAGGAAAATCACAGGGATACCCCTATAGAATTTGAGGAAGGTGTATCCACCATTGTTGATGATCTCAAAGATATAAATCTAGGTACAAAAAAGTATCCATGACCCACTTTTATTAGTGTGGCCATGGCTCCTGAAGGACATAAGGTGTATACTTACTTCTTGAAACAATACTAGGAATTTTTTTTCCTAGAATTACATAGATATGTTAGGAATTTACCCTGAGCTATCCAACCATCACTTGGGTTTTATTGAAGACCACCAAGGGTACAAGCAGGCATCCATAAGGACACACCTATCTCACACCTCCAAAATTGAGGCGGAAGTGGATAAAATCATCAAGCATGACTTCACCTGAGAGGTAAAGTATCCAAAATGGCTAGCCAACATCATTTTAGTAAAGAAGAAGAATGGGAAAATCATTGTCTATATCGAATTCAGAGATATCAACCGGAATTTAATGAAATATGACTTCCTGATTCCAATCACATAACTCCTGATTGATGCAATGACTGGTTATCAATCTCTCTTCTTCATGGATTTCTATTCAGGGTACAACCAAATTCATATGTCCCTATAAGATGAAGATTCTACATCTTTCAAATCCATTATGGGAGTATTCTACTATCGGTTAATTCCCTTTGGCTTGAAGAATGCTCGTTCCACATACCAACATGCCATTCATTGCATCTTTAAATGCTTCTTGGGGAATTTTGTTAATTTTTGTTGTTGATGATCTAGTGTTCAAGTCCCAAAAAACGTTCTGACCACCTTGCTGACCTAGAGACCATCATCAACAAGCCACGTCAACCATATCCTAAAAATGAACCCCTTAAAATGTGATTTTGGGGTAACCTTGTGTAATTTCCTTAGTTTTGTTTTATTCCATCATGACATTGAAGTCAGGCCTGAGAAAAGAAAAAATATCCTTAGCATGTAGCCACCTAGGAACCTTACAGAGTTGAGAGGAATTCAAGAAAAAATGGCCTATATCAGGCACTTCATAGTCAACCTTGTAGGAAAGTGTCTACCCTTCACCATACTAATGAATAAGGGGGTCACATATCAATGGACTAGTGACTTATAGGAAGCACTTGACACACTCAAGAAATACCTCTTGGTCCTACCATTATTAATGCCACCTATTGAGTGAAATAAACTCATACTCTATGTGACAACCCTGGAGCGATCACTAGGTTTATTACTTGTGCAAAATAATGATGATGGGAATGAAAAAACTTTATTTCTCAGTATAACCATGCTCTATGTTGAGACTCATTATTTAGATATTGAGAAGAGCTACCTAGAATTAATCTTTGTGGTCCAAAAAATGAGGCACTACTTACAGAAACATGAAGTCTAGTTGGTATCTTACAATAAGCCACTCAAATATATCCTTAGACATCCTATGTTAATAGGACATCTAGAACGATGGTTAGTTATTCTATATAAATTTTATATAAAATTAATTCCTCATAAAGTAGTGAGAGGCTAGGCCTTGGAAAATTTTCTTGCAGAACACCCATCTGTAGAAGTAATGTTGTTATATAATGAACTTCCTTATGAAGGGATATTTTCTATTTACATTGGCACCCAAATTTGGGAAATGTATTTATATGGTGCATCCAGAAGCCCATGGGGTAAGATAATAGAGGAACCTAAGATCAACAAATTTGGGTTAGAGATTGTGATTATCTCCCCAGTGAAGGTAGTCTTACCTTACTCCTTCCTATTATCAGAAGTTTGTACCAATAATGAGGCAGAATATTAGGTCCTCATTGTAGGACTAGAACTGGAACTCCAAATACTGATGGACCACCTAGATGTGAAAGGATACTCAAAGTTGGAAATAAAATAGATCAACGAGAATTGTGATATCAGAAAAGAATAGTTGACCCCCCTTCTTGATTATGTTCGAGGGTTTATAGAAGAGTTACCCTCAAATCCAACATTGACTCATATCCCTTGATCACAGAATTAAAATGCAAATGCATTGGTGAATTCAACTACAACTCTAGATAATCCAAACTGGTATGAAATAGTTATCATCATTTCCCATCGTCGAATGGTCTCACCTTTTGTTCAATTCATAAAGGAAGAGATTGACGAAGTCAGACCTATCCTTGATATGTATGGTCCTACCATGGTATGGATGATTCCCATAATTGAATACCTCCAATAGGGAGTAATCATATCAGATAGATCTTGGAAGGATCAAATTTATTGGTGAGCGGTCAATTTCACTCTTTATGGTGTCCCAAATCACAAAAAAGTCCTCTATAAATAAGGCTTTGATGGAGTCCTTATTAGATGTATCGATAGATAAGAGACTAAATATATTATGGAAGAAGTACATGTGGGATACTATAGTTTCCACCAGTTAGGGTACAAATTTTCTGATCAAATTCGAAGGCTTGGATACTTCTAGCCTTCGATGACATAGGATTACACAAAATTCACCAAGAAATATCATTCCTGCCAAGTGAATTTCAACTTCATCCATCAAACCTCATAGTTTTTACATATATAAAAGTACTCATGGAAATTATATATATGATTAATGGATGTTATAGGGCCATACCCTCCAGCTATGTCTAAGTAGTTTGAATACATCTTAACAGCTACCGACTTCTTCTCCAAATGGGATGAGGCTAAACCCCTAAAAGAAGTTGAGGAAAAAAACATTTTTAGCTTCTTGAAAGACAACATAATTACTAGATTTTGATTCCATCATATAATACTGACTAAAAATGGCACCAATTTCTGTTCAGAAGAATTGGAAAAGCTATACTATAAGTACAATATCAAATCCAACTATTCACCTCGCTATAATGTGGAAACTAATGGATAGACAGAGGCCTTAAACAAGACCCTATCAAACATACTCCAAAATATAGTGGATAAAGATAAGAAATCTTGTCCTGAAAATATCTTACATACCATATGGGATTACTGGACTATAACCTGTACTGCCACACATGCGACCCCATACTCACTAGTATATGGAATAGAAGTAGTCCTTCCCATTGAGGTCTAGTTTACATCATTCCATGTTACCACATGTGATAATTTATTTATAGGTGAGAAATTATAGAAACAAATGGATGAATTATAGTGACTAGATGAAAAAATATTGCATAACTTACATCACTTGGAAGTTTATCAAAATCAAATAGCACAATCCTTTAACGAGAAGGTCCACATTTATTCATTCTTATAGGTAGAATTGGTATTTCTCCCTAGGAATCCAATGATACCAAGAAATAAGCCCATGAAACTTAAAAAAAGGGGGAGGGGCCTTACTTGAAACACAAGGTCCACTCCAATGAAGCTTATTCCTTAATCTCAATGGATACAGAGATCATTATGACCCCGAATAATGTAAGGTTCCTAAAGAAATATTTTATGTAATCACATGATCAAAATCCAAGTTGTAAGATGTTAAAATAAATATTTGGACTTTTTTTCATGATCTTAAAAGGAATTAAATCAATTATACCCCACATGATGTTAAACTTCATGACATCAACATCCTTACTGCATGATGATAAACTACATGACATGTAGTCATAGTCATATGATCTAAAACTACAAAGCACCATTAGTCCTTAGCACATGACACTAAACTGCACAGTTAATGTCCCTATAATTCAACATTAAGTAATGCCCTAAAACATCATTATATGAGATACTTTTCATGATCCCTTCAATCGAGGACTCCATCTCATGTATAAGTGATCGTACCACGATTCACAATTTTATTTCTCCCTTATACCAATGTATTAAACTAGTTTTGTATTGAAAATTATAATTATAAAAACAAATGGAAATTCCTGATTCATTAAATAATTTTGTTCTTTTTCACTATTAAAAAGTTAAATTTCACTTTTTTTGATGATTTCTTTGAAGGTGTAGGTGATTCAAAGAGCCCACAATGATGCGGAAGGAAAATGGGACAAACTTCATGGAATCCCATTAACATATAGAGAATATTTTGCATTATATGAGAAATAAATGGATCCAAATGGACTTAAAGTTTTTAATATGATCCATATCTCTATGGGAAAAAACTTTCATAAAGGAACCCACGCCCAATTCTCCCATTAAGTGGCCCATTTGAACTGATCTGCCCAATAAAATGAATCCACAAAGAGTCAAAAGTTTTCCTATTTATTTTATCAATACCTATTATAAACCATATCTGGAAGCCTAATTTTAATTGGACATAGACAATGTGTAGTTCAAAAACTTTTTCATTTTTTCTAAAGTTATTTAAGATATTTTGACCACCCAAAACCATGGACCAAGAAAATTCTCAGAATCAAGGTTCCCAAAACCACCTCCCACTTTGCCTATAAATTGGAACCTTGGGAACCCCATCTGGGAGTTCGACTAGGAGGAAAGTTGATACCATTTTGGAGTCCCAAATTATTCCTCTACTAAATAATAGAAGTTATGGAGGCCATTGGAAGTGATACTTCAACATCTCTTTCTTCCTCCCCTCCCTTGGAGTTCTAAACTTCTCGTGATCACCCGGGGGGAATGTGATGTAATCCTGAGCTTCATGTTTGTATTATTTTAAATGATATTTTTAATTCTAGGTCATATGATGTTTTTATTCATCCACTCTTCTTATTTAATGTATTTATGTACTGATATTTCATGCTCAAACTCAAATGATCATGTTTGGGGGTACCCTTTCATGTGATGTTTCACACACCATTCATCCCTTTTTCTTCCCACTTTCAATTGCGGTATTTCTATGGTTCATATTAGTCAATTGAAATCAAATAATCACTATAAAGGACATGTAAATTTATTTAATGGTATCAAAAAGAAATAACATACAAACCTGGAAAGCACATCGAGTTCTTCATGTGTTGCCTTGGTGAGTTTTAGTTATGAAGTCGAACACAATGCACCCAATCATCAGCGGTACCTGGTAAATCATTGTGTGTTTTTGACTAAACCCTAGGAGGTATCCTAGCATAAAATCTGTAAAATTATGGTAGTATGTGTTATAAATCATGGATTAAAAGATCTGTACCCTTTCTCTTGAAGTGATGAAGGATGAGAATCATGAGAATTCCCTAGGTTAATCACACTTAATTAATTTTGTTAATTTTCACTTTGTTTCATCAATTTATTTTTTTCCTTTAGAATATTAAATTATCAAACCGCAAGTTTTAAAAAATCTCATTCCCCTTATATTTTTATAATCACAACCATATTTTTGAATTAATGGTCTAAGGCTCCGTCGAGAGATAACCTAGGGTTACTGCTATACTGCAGAAATTCTAGTAATCTAAACATCTAATTTGGCGCTCTCGACAACGCGATCAAAATTTGGAACTGTTTCTAGGGAGCCAAGATAATTTTTTCCATTTTTCTCTTTTATTTACTTATTACTAATTTCTATATCCACCCCAAATTTATGGTTCTTATTTTGGTTTTTTGTTTGTTTTGTGTGTTCTTTCTCTCTCACTCTCTCTTCTTCTTATTTACTCTCTATCATTCTCTAGTATAACATTATCCTTTATTTTAACCTTTTAATCTTCTTAAGCTATTTTATTTTATTCATCTTCAATCAGAAAAAGTAAAAAAATACAAAAAATAGTTCACAACTTATTTTCATGACCCGATCAGAAAAATAAAAACTGCTTGAATTTGACCTAGAAATTGAAAAGACACTTCACTCAAAAATTTGGTAATATAGAGTAGGTAAATCAAGTAACACTGAGGAAGCCCTTGTGAAACCTCAAGTGGTCTTAAAACAATCAAATATTGAACCCAATCAAACCCAAGAAAACATGGCTACAAATAATCAAACCTTAAAATAAATGATCACCCCAGATGTGAAGTACCCGCCTACGTACATCCAATATCTAGAGGAAGCAGCCAACTTTGAGCTAAGATCAAGAATCATACACCTACTTCCTAAATTCCATGGTATTCCCAGTGAGTACCCTCACAAACATATCAAGGAGTTTCATATAGTGTACTCTATAATGAAACCCCAAAATGTATCTAAGGATCTCATTAAGTTTAGGGCCTTCCATTTATCCCTTGATGGTGTTGCCAAAGACTGGTTGTATTATCTACCTACCACAATAGGGGGTTGTAATGACCTTAAAAAAATCTTTCTAGATAATTTCTTTCCTACCTCCTGAATTTCATCAATTAGAAAAGAAATATGTGGCATTAGGAAATCACAAGGAGAATCCATTCATGAATATTGGGAGAGATTAAAAAGACTTTCCTCAAGTTTTCCCTACCACCAAATTAGTGAACAATTGATAATTCAATACTTCTATGAGGGACTTATCCCCATGGATTGTGGAATGATAGATGCTAAAGCTGGTGGTGCCCTAGTTGATAAAACTCCTTCCAACACACGTTCTTTAATAGAAAATATGGCTAAAAATACACAACAATTTTATACACAAGTAATTGAACCAATGTGAGAAGTTAATGAGGTAATTAATTTATCCCTAGAATAAAAGGTATATAATAAACTTGATGAGAATCATACAATTCTAAGGAAATTAGCTCAAGCACAAGGTAACTCACAATTTTCTTCTATTCCATTACATTGTGGTATTTACACTCATTTCTATGACCAGTGCCCACAACTTCAGGATTCATCTGAGTCTTGTGCAGTAATATTCCCAAGGCATCCATTCCAACAAGAAACTCACTTAAAGAAAGAACCATTCAGGCCCAATCCAAACCCTGGGTGGAAAGCACAACCACAGTACCAACAAGGAGGAAACTTGAGCTACCCAAAATAGAACTGATATCAACAAGGCCAAGGTATGCAACCTTATTATCCGTAGACATCACAAAAAAATCCTCCTCCTCCCAAATATGAACCAAGAATCAAGGATATGGAGAAGAAAATGTAAACCTAAAACCTCAAGTTCCAACAGACCACACAATTGGTTATTCAAGACCTATAAAATCAAGTGATACAATTAGAAAACACCATCATTGAGATAAAGATGAAAGGTTCTAAAAACCTACTATCGAAACCTGTTTCTAATCCAAAATACCAAGGTAATGTTTGTGCAATAACACTTCTTAGTGGTAAAGAAGTTTCTTCTTCCAATGATTCTTTCCAAAAGGTATTCCCCTATTGATAACTCATTTTCCCTACAATTAAAAGATTATAATGTTGAAAACCAAAAAAAATTCTAAAAAAATTTTAATTGAGGATTCCACCAAAAAAACCATTCCTATTCCTTTCCCCCAAAGACTCTCTAAATCTAAGAAAATTTTTGATAATGAGATTGATAAAGAGATAATGGATACATTTAAAAGGGTACAAGTTAACATTCCTTTACTGGATACTGTTAAACAAATCCCATGATATTCCAAATTTCTTAAAGAAATTTACACCCATAGACGAAGGTTGAAGGGAAATGAGAGAGTCAAACTGGGAAGGAATGTATCATCCTTGATTCAACCAGCAATGCCAACCAAATTTAAGGATCCATGATCTTTCACAATACCTTGCACCATAGGGGAGAAATTATTTTCAGTTGCCAAGATAGATTTAGGTGCTTAAATTAATGTAATGACTTACTCTATGTAAACTTCTCTGTAGTTTGGATATCTTCAATTGATAAGAATTATAGTGAAACTTTCCAACCAAAGCACAAAAAACCCATTAGGAGTGGTCAAGGGCACCCTTGTAAAAGTGAAGAATCTCATCTTGCCCATCGACTTCTACATTCTTGAGATGGAGGATACCTGAACACAAGGACATGATCCTACCATATTTGGGAGACCATTCCTCAAAACAACAAAAACAATCATCAATGTTCACAATGGTACACTCTCCATGGAGTTTGGTGGAGAAAAGGTAAGTTTTAACATTCTTGATTCCATGAAATACCCCATTGAAGAGAACTCCAATCTTTCTGTCTATTTGATGAAAGTTCTATCTAATGAAATACACACATAAAATTATCTCCTCAACCTATACTATGATTTATTTTTCTTTTCTTCATCCTTGGATGATCTAAGTTTTGATTCATGTTTTGACTGTTGTGTGGATTCTGAAAAGTGTAAATTTTGTTCTTTAATTGATTAGTGTGTTCATTCTGAGGTATCCATGATTGTCGATGATTCTATAAATCTCATTTCAATATATTTTCTATCCTTATATAATAAACATGAGCATATAGATAATTTCATGGACCTCACTCTCCCTAAATCCCCTCCCTCAATCAAAAAATCAATGGTTTTGGAATTAAAACCACTTCCATCAAATTTAAAATACTCCTATCGTGAGGTTATTGACCAATTTCTCATCATTATTTCTAATAACCTCTCTCTAATGTAGGAATCAAAACTTATTGACCTTTTAATAGAGTGTAAAAAGGAAATAGGATAAACTTTATAAGATATTCTTAGTATTATAACTTCTATTTTTATGCACCATATACTTTTGGATTATGAAGCTAAGACGATAAGGCAGGCTCAATGCCGATTGAATTTCACTCTCCTTGAACTGTTAAAATTAGAAGTCAGTAAATTACTTTCTTATGGGATAATTTATCATATATCTATTAGTAAATGGATTTTCCCAGTTCAAATAATGCCTAAAAAATTGGAATAATAGTAGTGTCTAATGAAAGGAATGAATTGGTTCCAACACATGTGCAGAATAGTTGGCGGGTCTATATTGACTACCATCAACTGAATCAATCCACGTGAAAAGATCAATTTTATATACCTTTCATTAACTAGATGTTAGAAATATTGTCTGGTAATCCAATTATTTTTTCCTTAATGGCTATTTGGGCTATTTTAAAATCTATATATCCATTAAGGATTAATAAAATAAAAAAAATTACCTATCAATTTGACACATTTTCATAAAGAAGGATGCTTTTTGGTCTATATAATGCTCCCAATACTTTTCAACGATGTATGTTGAGAATTTTTTTGAGTACCAAGATAATTTCATTGAAGTTTTTAGGGATGCTTTCATGGTTTATGGAACTTACTTTGATGACTGTTTGGAACACATAGGTTTGGTCCTCCATCATTGCATTGAAAAATATCTCTTATTAAATTATGATACATTAAATTTCATGGTTGAGCAGGGGATAGTTCTTGGGAATTTTATTTCAAAAGAGGTAATTCAAGTGGATAAATAAAAAATTGAATTAATTTCTACCCTTCCATAAACAAATTTTGTTCACGAAGTGAAATATTTCTTGGGTCATGATGTTTTTTACCACTGAATCATTAAAGACTTTATTGAGATTTCACTTCCCTTATCTCGATTATTGCAAAAGGACTCTAAATTTGTTTTTGATAAAAAATGTGAGGATTCTTTCAATTCACTAAAAACAAGTCTCACATCACCTCCCATCATCCAACCACCAAGGTGAGACATTCCCTTTGAACTTATGTTTGATGCATCTAACTTTTCATTTGGGGTAGTTTTATCATAAACGGTTGATAAGTCTCCTCATTTCATTGCATATGCCTCATGTACCCTTGACCCTTCCTAGGAAAACTACACAACCATTGAAAAATAACTTATTTATATTGTGTTTTCCTTGAAAAAATTCAACTCATATCTTATTGGGTAAAACAAATTGTCTTTTCTAATCATTATGGCCTTCATTTTCTCCTAAAGAAACCTGAAGTAGAGGCCCACCTCATTCAGTGTATTCCCCTCCTCCAGGAGTTTGACCTTGATATTAGAGATAAGATAGGAGTGGAAAATGTGGTAGTTTACTACATTAGTAGGATTTCCCCAAAACTGGACCGTTATGCTGACTCACCCATCCCCATCATAGAATTCTTCCCTAATGATATACCTTTTGATGTTGTGGACCTCACCCCCTGGTATGCAGATATTGTGAATTTTCTAGAAAAATCTAGGGTCCCCAATAATTTCAATACTTCACAATCCCAGAGACTTAAGAATGCTTCTTTATGGTACATTTGGGATGACCCATATTTGTGGAGAATTTGTAGTGACTAAGTTGTTCGTCGGTGTGTCCATGACCATGAGTTCACCTCTGTTTTGAACTTCTACCACACTTTGGTTTGTGAGGGTCACTTTGGATCTAACAGTATGGATCAAAAGGTACTTGACTTAGGACTTTATTTTCCAGAATTATATAGATATTACCATCAGTTTTATAAGTCATGTACTCAATGTCAGTTCATAGGGAATATCATCAAGAGGAATGAAATTCACCAACAACCCATATTATTTTGTGAGATCTTTGATGCATGGGGAATTGAATTCATGGGGCCTTTTCCTAATTCATTTGTATTTGTGTTATAGCATCCCACATTTTTATAACATAAACTTTCATTACATTACATAGAACTGAGGATCTTTAAGGTTTAGTGTCTTGGAAACCAGGAACATAATACATGAAAACAACAAAAATATTATTATTAAACACTTGAAAGGATTCTCCTTAAGTTCATCCTATGTTCATTATTGCATCTCATAACCTGGGTATATACATCAAAAGAAAGGGTGAGCAGAAGGCCCAGTAAGGGAAACAAGGGAAACATTTAACATGTGAACTTGAGATA
Source organism: Viscum album (assembly GCA_963277665.1). Lineage (NCBI taxonomy): Eukaryota > Viridiplantae > Streptophyta > Magnoliopsida > Santalales > Viscaceae > Viscum > Viscum album. The sequence goes on along the minus strand of OY728129.1, from coordinate 1,808,499,395 downwards.
CATCAATAAAGTCATGAAAAGAACTTTAAGGCATGAGAATGAAATCATGAGGCATATCATAATAAAAATAACGTATTTCATAACTTGAAGATGTGGGTACAACATTTAATATTGACAATCATTTCATTTCACCAAGGTCCATCCCCGAGGTGTCATTAAAAGTTACCAAGGTTATTCACCAAGGTATCAGTCTAAAAGGTCATCTCTAGAGATTAAGTATTTACCCAATGCATTGGAGCGCTATCTGGTCACACCCTTGAAATGTCTTTATTATCATGTGAGCCACATATATCATCATAAATCATTTCATAAACAACCCATATAGCAAAAAAAAAGAATGTGTTTCATTTCATAATCATAACGTTTAAAAACTGCTTTAAAGACATGATCTTTACGTCACTTTAAACCCAAAGAAAGGGAGAGAGGGTCTCATGTATGTAAATCCCAGAATTTAAAATATAAAAACTTGGTATATATGTGAATACCCCTATATAATAGAGATATTTTAGTATTCACTTAATAAAATAAAATAACTTTAGAAAAAGAGAGATATTTTGAGACGGAAATTCTACAGCATAACGACTATGTTTCGGGGTTTTAGAAAACATTGAAAAGAGAGGGGAAATGGGTCAAAAATTCACAAATGACCCATAAAAAAGTAGAGGGACCAAATATGAAGGATATATGAACATGTTAATGAAATTTTAAGGACATACCATTTGAAATGAAAAACATGGAAGGAAGACAAAAATTAGATTTCTCTTATGAAAATTCGCCAGCCTAATGGCGTCACTTAAACTTCAAACAAAAATGAATTGAAGAGATAAAATAGGGTCTCTCATCATATGAACATAAAAGATAAGTATGATAGATATAAATATCACACCCCAACATAATAAAAAGGAACTTGAAATAATTGACATGAAAATAGATCTCGAAAACGAGAAGGGTGAAAGAACCCCTTAAAAATTCAGCAGCCTAACGACGTCACTTAAACTTCAACCAAAAATGAATTGAAAATATCAAATAGGGTCTCTAATAATAATAACATAAGATTTCAGTATGATAGATATAGATATTATACCCCAACATAAAAAGTAACTTGAAAGACTTGACATGAAAGTAGAACTTTGAAAAAGAGAAGGGTAAAAGAATCCCCTTAAAAATTCGGCAGCCTAACGGCGCCACTTAAACATTCTTAAAACTAATTGATGAGAGCAAGAGGGGGTCTCTCATCATATGAAAATTAAAAGTTAAGTAAGATGAATATAAAAGAACACCCTATAACATAAGAACATGGAGCATAAAATAAATGACATAAAAGAGATTACTTGAAAAGAAAGAGGGAGGTCGGATCCCTTACCTTAAACGTAACTCTTAAAACTCAAAGGTTGGGACCTTTAGGGCTTGGAGGAACCTTGGGAGGACTCCTTGGGAGGTAAGGAGACCATAAATTCGTTGAGGATGATTTTGGAGTCGAATAGATGAGAGGATGGCTTGGTATTTATAGGGAAAGTGAGGGGAGAAGGCATTAATGGCCAAGGGACACCTCATTGGTGGGTTTGGCAAAACCATGGGCTTGCCCATGGTATTTTCCCATGGTATTGGCCACTTGGGACACCTCATACCTTATCTTACTATTCATAAGTTGACCATATTGATTACATACTTAATACATCATTTAATGATGTCATTAAACACCCGTAACTTAAAAACTTTATTTTCACTATTCTTCAAAAATTCAACTTTCTCAGAAAAATACCAAAATTTCACCTTAACCAAATATCGATGATCTGATTTCAAAAATGAACTCCATTTTATAAATATAATTTTCTAAATATTTTTAATTTAATTTTTAAATAAATACACTATTCAGCGAAAATTCATTTTTTTCAGAAAAATCCCCAAAATTTACCTTAACATAATATCGATGCTCTGAGTTCAAAAATGAAATCCATTTTATAAAAATATTTTTATAAATATTTTTAATTTAATTTTTAATTAAAAAATACTATTCACCCAAAAAAAACTAATACTTGATTAATAATTAATGAAACCATTATTTAACCATTTTATTGAATCACATTACATAATCAAGGTGCCCAGATTATATTAATGCTTTATTTAAGTGAGATTACTAATCCATTTGTTCACATTACTAATCCTAAGCATAAAATCACTATTCATAATTTACTATTCATCAAAAATTAAGTTGAGCTTAGTAGACTCTAAATTTCATACCGAACATAATTGTAGAAGACCATTTTTTGAAAATCATTACACATTTTTAATTATTTAAGGTTTAAATAAACATTTTAAAAAAATATCCTTTCTCTAAAATTCACCAAAAATATGCATACTATATTTATCCGGGCATTTGAAAATTCATAAACCTCATCATAAGAAGAAATAAATTTTTTTATTTAAAACAAAGGATTACACAAGGTAGTTACAGTCTCCTTACATAGCCCCTTATCACACTAGCATAGGACCTAAGTGTAAGGTGTGCTAAGGTGAGATAATCCGAGGGAGGCTTGGACAACATCGCATGAGTAGTAATTTCTATCAGTTTGAACTTCTCGCAAAGGCGATTCTGTTCTAGATTTGTACGATGAAGTTCAGCTTGAGTTTGGTCCAGAGTAAAGCCCATTGGTGATACCTCCTTTCAAATTTCTGTTAGATGGGCTTCGATCGGTCCAAGACTATTGGGTGAGTCCATCAAATCTTCTTTCTAAATTAATTAACCAAGATCACTAGTATTTAGAGACAAATATTGAAATGTTTAATTTCCAGCGGTCATATTGACCAATGGTCATATAACAATCAAAACCCAACAATGTCATTTTAATTATACTCATGTTATCCAATGAAACAGTTTTGTTGAGTATAAAAAAATAAAAATAAAAATAATAATAAAATAACACACAAAATTAGGAAACAAGATTTATTCAAAATTTCAGGTCGTTACAATCTTCCCCCTTAAGAAGTTGCGTCCTCGCAATTTTTAAAACAGGGTTTTGAAATTTGATTGAAAGTCTCACACCAGAAAAGGACTCAGTAAAACTATTACTTTAAAAGAAATAAAGGGAAGTAAAAAGGTCACCCAATTTAACCCATACTAGGATTCCAAATAGGAAAACATGGACATGGAGGAAAAAAAACAAAGGGTCACGTTCTAAGGGAGAGTGATAGAAAACATGATTAGGAGAAAGTTAACAACAAGAAAATCACAAACTTATGATGGGTCAAATGGTATTTGATTTCCTAGTAGTAAATGTTAAAAGACAACGTTTTTGTTTTACGTTCCTTTTCATAGTTTTGAGGAATTCATTTACTACATAGAATAAAACACAGGAAAATATACCTACCTTCATGTAGAGTTTCATCCTTTAATAAGTTTCTACCAAAACTAATCTTTTCTCCGAATGATGAGCATTCAAAACTACTTGGTCTCATCAAAGCACAAGAATCAAATTCTATAGAATCACATAATCCACCAAGGATTAACTATCTATTTCTTCTATTACCCCAAAAATAGAAAGGGTAAGATAAAACAACTCTTCAAAAATAAAGAATCCCATAGTAAGTTAAACTTCTTTAAATCTTAAAAATTCCACGGTACTACCCAAAGTTCATCATAGACCATTCCATAATTAACTGTTCTTAAAATTCCTCAAAATAAACCTAACTAAGATTGAAACCCAAATACAAGAAGGATTTTTTAAAATAGTCTTCCAAAATAAACTTCATCGTTCATCTCCAAACAACATCAACCACTCCTAACATCTTATAAAAAAATTATCTAACCTAAACATATTTTCCCCAAGATAGGTTAATCATTTCCATAAGTAACCTAAATTACTATAAGTCCACCTTAAATTCATCGATTCTTCGAAATATAAGTCAACCTTTACTCCTCAAAGAAAAAACTGTAGTAATATATTTACCTCGATCAAATAGGGTTCCCAAAATAGTGAACGTCTTCGAAAATAATAATAATCTTTTAATCCCCTAATCACCCTTTTTTTAAGAAGAACAACTTCACTACATAAACATATGGTATATAACAATAGATGTTTTCCTTAATGATATAAAATCATCTTAGGTAGTGACTCGATGATCTTAGAAAACATAAAAGATATGCTCATAGAGCATGAAATAAAATACAACATGACATAGACAATTATTGCGAAGAAGTTACATGTACTTCAGTCATTATGATCCATCTCAACATAGGACTTGCATTGTTCCCTTTTACTCTAAGATTGTTGATGCTCATCATGCTTCTCACCCATTCCAAGAGAGCATTGCCTTGGATAATGTCTAACTTCTCCACATTTATGACATCGAAAAGTATAAGGTACATTAGATCGAACCTTATCTACATTCATCGCATTATCCATTTTTTAAAGTAATTGGATACTTTATGCCCTATCTTCCCACACTCAAAACATCTCCTGGTTCCTTTGTGACATTCTCCTTGGTTCCTCTTCCCACACTTTTTTCAAAAAAGAAATTGGGTCTTCTTTCCCTTATCAACTTTATCAGATGAACATCCTCGCGACTTTGTCTTCTTCTTCCTTGATGAATTTGGGCATTCAACTAGGTACCAATTATTAATTGTGATTTTTGATAGCTGGTTTGGCATAATCACAATATGTTAAACTTGATCTCTCATCATCTCTGTCACATTAATAGGGAAATCTTCACATTTCCTATCACATTGGTTGTTGGGATATGCTCTTCCATTTCCCGCCATTAACTAAGAAAAGAACGTATAATTAGGGGCCTTAAATACTTAGCCAATAATAATGAAAAGGAAACTTTAAATATAAAAGGATAAACTTGTAGAAGAAAAGTATATCCTAACTTGTGATCCCCTAGGTTCTAATCTAGGTTATTCATGATCATATATTCTTATGTTAATATTTATTTTATCTTTGTTCCATTAATAATGTTTCATACTAAGATTATGAATTTACCAAAGCATATCCCCCGGGAGTGTCGTAACCAAGAGTGCAGCAAAGCCCGTTGTTGTGTACCAGTTCCCGTTAGAGTCTAGCTCAAAGCGGTGTTTTCGGGTTTTACCCCTATGTATATCTGTGCCAGAGCCACCTATACCTGCTCATATCCAGACAGGGATGTATTTTCTTGGAAACCCCTTACTCAATACTCACCAAAATACAGGAAGATTTCCAATATTTAAACCTTTCTATACGGTTCTTCCTAGAGTTTTCATATCCTAATTTCCACAAATAAATAAACCATCCTTTGATACCAACTATAGCATCCCGCCTTTTTATAACATAAACTTTCATTACATTACATAGAACTGAGGATCTTTAAGGTTTAGTGTCTTGGAAACCAAGAACATAATACATGAAAACAACAAAAAAATTCTTCTTAAAAACTTGAAAGGATTATCCTTAAGTTAATCCTATGTTCATTACCATGTCTCATAACCTGGGTACATACATAAAAATAAAGGGTGAGTAGAAGGCCCAATAAGGGAAACAAGGAAAACATTTAACATGTGAACTTGAGATACATCAATAAAGTCATGAAAAGAACTTTAAGGCATGAGAATGAAATCATGAGGCATATCATAATAAAAATAACGTATTTTATAACTTGAAGATATGTCTATAACATTTAATATTGACAATAATTTCGTTTCACCAAGGTCCATCCCAAAGGTGTCATTAAAAATTATCAAGGTTATTCACTAAGTTATCAATCTAAAAGGTCATCTCTAGAGATTAAGTCTTTACCCAATGCATTGGAGCGCTATCTGGGCGCACCCTTGACATGTATTTATTATCATGTGATCCACATATATCATCATAAATCATTTCATAAAAAACCCATATATCAAAAAAAAAATAATGGGTTTCATTTCATAATCATAACGTTTAAAAACAGCTTTAAAGACACGATCTTTACGTCACTTTAAACCCACAGAAAGGGAGAGAGGGTATCATGTATGTAAATACCAGAATTTAAAATAGAACAAATTGGTATATATGTGAATACCCCTATAGAATAGAGATCTTTGAGTATTCACTTAATAAAATAAAACAACTTTAGAAAAAGAGAGAGACATTTTGAGACAGAAATTCTGCCGCATAACGACTATGTTTCAGGGTTTTAGAAAATATTGAAAAGAGAGGGGAAATGGGTCAAAAATTCATAAATGACCCATAAAAAAGTAGAGGGACCAAATATGAAGGATATATGAACATGTTAATGAAATTTGAAGGACATACCATTTTAAATGAATAACATGGAAGGAAGACAAAAATTAGATTTCTCGTATGAAAATTCGGCAGCCTAACAGCGTCACTTAAACTTCAAACAAAAATGAATTGACGAGATAAAATAGGGTATCTCATAATCTGAACATAAAATATTAGTATGATATATATAGATATCACACCCCAACATAATAAAAAGGAACTTGAAATAATTGACATGAAAATAGATCTCAAAAATGAGAAGGGTGAAAGAACCCCTTAAAAATTCGACAGCCTAACGGCGTCACTTAAACATCAACCAAAAATGAATTGACAAGATAAAATAGGGTCTCTCATCATACAAACATAAGAGTTAAGTATTATAGATATATAGATCATACCCCAACATAAAAAGGAACTTGAAAGACTTGACATGAAAGTAGAACTTTGAAAAAGAGAAGGGTGAAAGAATCCCCTTAAAAATTCGACAGCCTAACGACGCCACTTAAAAAATTCTTAAAACGAATTGATGAGAGCAAGAGGGGGTATCTCATCATACGAACATTAGAATTGAAGTAAGATGAATATAAAATAACACCCTACAACATAAGAACATGGAGAATAAAAGAAATGACATAAAAGAGATTACTTGAAAAGAAAGAGGGAGGTCAGATCCCTTACCTTAAACGTAACTCTTAAAACTCAAAGGTTGGGACCTTGAGGGATTGGGGGCACCTTGGGAGGAATACTTGGGATGTAAGGATATCATAAATTTGTTGAGTATTATTTTGGAGTCGAATAGATGAGAGGATCGCTTGGTATTTATAGGTAAAGTGAGGGGACAAGGCATTAATGGCCAAGGGACACCTCATTGGTGGTTTTGGCAAAACCATGGGATTGCCCACGGTATTTGCCCATGGTATTGGACAATTGGGACACCTCATACCTTATCTTACTATTCATAAGTCAAAAATATTGATTCCATACTTAATACATCATTTAATGATGTCATTAAACACCCGTAACATAAAAACTTTATTTTCACTATTCATCGAAAATTCAACTTTCTCAGAAAAGTCCCAAAATTTAAACTTTACCAAATATCAATGCTCTGATTTCAAAAATGAACTCCATTTTATAAAAAAAAATTTCTAAATATTTTTAATTTAATTTTTAAATAAATACACTATTCAACGAAAATTCATTTTTTCAGAAAAATCCCTAAAATTTACCTTAACATAATATCGATGCTCTGAGTTCAAAAATGAAAACCATTTTATAAAAATAATTTTCTAAATAATTTTAATTTAATTTTTAATTAAAAAACACTATTCACCCGAAAAAACTAATACTTGATTAATAATTAATGAAACCGTTATTTAACCATTTTATTGAATCACATTACTTAATCAAGGTGCCCAGATTATATTAATGATTTATTTAAGTGAGATTACTAATCCATTTGGTCACATTACTAATACTAAGCATAAAATCACTATTCATAATTTAATATTCATCAAAAATTAAGTTGAGATTATTAGACTCTAAATTTCATACTGAACATAATTGTAGAAGACCATTTTTTGAAAATCATTACACATTTTTAATTATTTAAGTTTTACATAAACATTTTTTTAAAATATCCTTTCTCTAAAATTCACCAAAAATATGCATACTATATTTATTCGGGCATTTGAAAATTCCTAAACCTCATCATAAGAAGAAATCAAAATTTTTATTTAAAAAAAAGGATTACACAAGGCAGTTACAGTCTCCTTACATAGCCCCTTATCACACCAGCATAGGACCTAAGTGTAAGGTGTGATAAGGTGAGATAATCCGAGGGAGGCTCAGCCAACATCACACGAGTAGTAATTTCTATCAGTTTGAACTTCTCGCAAAGGTGATTCCGTTCTAGCTTTGTACGATGAAGTTCAGCTTGGGTTTGGTCCAGAGCAAAGCCCATTGGTGCTACCTCCTTCCCAAGTTCTGTTAGATGGGCTTCGATCGGTTCAAGACTACTGGGTGAGGCCACAAAATCTTCTTTCTATATTAATTAACCAAGATCACTAGTATTTAGAGAGAAATATCGAAATGTTTAGTTTCCAGCGGTCATATTGACCAATGGTCATATAATAGTCAAAACCCAACAGTCTCATTTTAATTATACTCATGTTATCCTATGAAACAGTTTTGTTGAGTATAAAAAATAATAATAAAAATAATAATAATAAAATAACACACAAAATTAGGAAACAATATTTATTCAAAATTTCATTTCGTTACAATCTTCCCCCCTTAAGAAATTGCGTCCTCGCATTTTTTAAAACAGGGTTTTGAAATTTCATTGAAAGTCCCACACCGGAAAAGGACTCAGTAAAACTATTACTTTAAAAGAAATAAAGGGAAGTAAAAAGGTCACCCAAGTTAACCCATACTAGGATTCCATATAGGAAAACATGGACATGGAGGAAAAAAACAAAGGGTCACTTTCTAAGGGAGAGTGATAGAAAACATGATTAGGAGAAAGTTAACAACAAGAAAATCACAAACTTATGATGGGTCAAATGGTATTTGATTTCCTAGTAGGAAATTTTAACAGACAACGTTTTCGTTTTACGTTCCTTTTCATAGTTTTGAGGAATTCATTTACTACATAGAATAAAACACAGGGAAATATACCTACCTTCAAGTAGAGTTTCATCCTTTAATAAGTTTCTACCAAAACTAATCTTTTCTCCAAACGATGAGCATTCAAAAATACTTGGTCTCATCAAAGGACAAGAATCATCTTCTAGAGAATCACATAATCCACCACAGATTAACTATCTATTTCTTCTATTATCCCAAAAATAAAAAGGGTAAGATAAAACAACTCTTCAAAAAGAAATAATCCCATAGTAAGGGAAACTTCTTTAAATCTTAAAAATTCCACGGCACTACCCAAAGTTCATCATAGACCATTCCATAATTAACTATCCTTAAAATTTTTCAAAATAAACCAAACTAATATTGAAACCCAAATACAAGAAGGATTTGTTAACATAGTCTTCCAAAATAAACTTCATCGTTCATCTCCAAACAACATCAACCACTCCTAACATCTTATAACAAAAGTAGCTAACCTAAACATATTTTCCCCAAGATAGGTTAATAATTTCCATATGTAACCTAAATTACTATTAGTCCACCTTAAATTCATCAATTCTTCAAAATATAAGTCAACCTTTACTCCTCAAATAAAATACCGTAGTAATATATTTACCTCGATCAAATAGGGTTCCCAAAATAGTGAACGTCTTCGAAAATAATAATAATCTTTTAATCCCCTAATCACCCTTTTTTAAGAATAACAGCTTCACTACATAAACATGTGGTACATAAAAATAGATGTTTTCCTTAATGATATAAAATCATCTTAGGTAGTGACTCAATTATCTTAGAAAACATAAAAGATATGCTCATAGAGCATGAACTAAAATACAACATGACATAGACAATTATTGCGAAGAAGTTACATGTACTTCAGTCATCATGATCCATCTCAGCATAGGACTTGCATTGTTTCCTTGTCCTCTAAGATTGTTGATGCTCATCATGATTCTCACCCATTCCAAGAGAGAATTGCCTTGGATAATGTCTAACTTCTCCACATTTATGACATCGAAAAGTATAAGGTACATTAGATCGAACCTTATCTACATTCATCACATTATCCATTTTTTAAAGCAATTGGCTACTTTATGCCCTATCTTCCCACACTCAAAACATCTCCCGGTTCCTTTGTGACATTCTCCTTGGTGCCTCTTCCCACATTTTTTTCAAAAAAGAAATTGGGTCTTCTTTCCCTTATCAACTTTATCAGATGAACATCCTCGTGACTTTGTCTTCTTCTTCCTTGATGAATTTGGGTATTCAACTAGGTACCAATCATTAATTGTGATTTTTGATAGCTGGTTTGGCATAATCACAATATGTTCAACTTGATCTCTCATCATCTCTGTCACATTAATAGGGAAATCTTCACATTTCCTATCACATTGGTTGTTGGGACATGCTATTCCATTTCCCGCCATTAACTAAGAAAAGAAATTATAATTAGGGGGCTTAAATACTTAGCCAATAATCATGAAAAGGAAACATTAAGCATAAAAGGATAAACTTTTAGAAGAAAAGTATATCCTAACTTGTGACCCCCTAGGTTCTAATCTAGGTTATTAATGATCATATATTCTTAGGTGAATCTTTATTTTATCTTTGTTTCTTTAATAATGGTTCATACTAAGATTATGAATTTACCAAAGCATATCCCCCAGGAGTGTCATAACCAAGAGTGCAGCAAGGCCTGTTGTCGTGTACCAGTTCCCGTTAGAGTCTATCTCAAAGCGGTGTTTTTGGGTTTTACCCCTATGTACATCTGTGCTAGAGCCACCTCTACCTGCTCGTATCTAGACAAGGATGTATTTTCTTGGCAACCCCTTACTCAATACTCACCAAAATACCAGGAAGATTTCTAATATTTAAACTTATCTATAGGGTTCTTCCTAGAGTTTTCATATCCTAATTTACACAAATAACTAAGCCATCCTTTGATACCAACTATAGCATCCTGCCTTTTTATAACATAAACTTTCATTACATTACATAGAACTGAGGATCTTTAAGGTTTAGTGTCTTAGAAACCAGGAACATAATACATGAAAACAACAAAAAAATTCTTCTTAAACACTTGAAAGTATTCTCTTTAAGTTCATCCTATGTTCATTACTGCGTCTCATAACCTGGGTACATACATTAAAAGAAAGGGTGAGCAGAAGGCCCAGTAAGGGAAACAAGGGAAACATTTAACATGTGAACTTGAGATACATCAATAAAGTCATGAAAAGAACTTTAAGGCATGAGAATGAAATCATGAGGCATATCATAATAAAAATAATGTATTTCATAACTTTAAGATGTGTCTACAACATTTAATATTGACAATCATTTCGTTTCACCATGGTCCATCCCCAAGGTGTCATTAAAAATTACCAAGGTTATTCACCAAGGTATCAGTCTAAAAGGTCATCTCTAGAGATTAAGTCTTTACCCAATGCATTGGAGCAATATCTGGGTGCACCCTTGACATGTCTTTACTATCATGTGAGCCACACATATCATCATAAATAATTTCATAAACAACCCATATAGCAAAAAAAAGAATGGGTTTCATTTCATAATCATAACGTTTAAAAACTACTTTAAAGACATGATCTTTACGTCACTTTAAACCCAAAGAAAGGGAGAGAGAGTCTCATGTATGTAAATCCGAGGATTTAAAATAGAAAAACATGGTATATATATGAATACCCCTATATAAGAGAGAGATTTTAGTATTCACTTAATAAAATAAAATAACTTTAGAAAAAGAGAGATACATTTTGAGACGGAAATTCTTCAGCATAACGACTATGTTTAGGGGTTTTAGAAAACATTGAAAAGAGAGGGGACATGGGTCAAAAATTCATAAATGACCCATAAAAAAGTAGAGGGAGAAAATATGAAGGATATATGAACATGGTAATGAAATTTGAAGGACATATCATTTGAAATGAAAAACATGGAAGGAAGACAAAAATTAGATTTCTCTTATGAAAATTCGGCAGCTTAACAGCGTCACTTAAACATCAAACAAAAATGTATTGACGAGATCAAATAGGGTCTATCATCATATGAACATAAAATATCAGTATTATATATATATATATCACACCCAAACATAATAAAAAGTAACTTGAAAGAATTGACATGAAAATAGATCTCGAAAATGAGAAGGGTGAAAGAACCCCTTAAAAATTCGGCAGCCTAACGGCGTCACTTAAACTTCAAACAAAAATTAATTGACAAGATAAAATAGGGTCTCACATAACATGAAAATAAGAGTTAAGTATGATAGATATAGAGATAATACCCCAACATAAAAAGGAACTTGAAAGACTTGACATGAAAGTAGAACTTTGAAAAAGAGAAGGGTGAAAGAATCCCCTTAAAAATTCGGCAGCCTAACGACGCCACTTAAACATTCTTAAAACTAATTGATGAGAGAAAGAGGGGGTATCTCATCATATGAACATGAAAAGGGAAGTAAGATGAATATAAAATAACACCCTCCAACATAAGAACATGGATCATAAAAGAAATGACATAGAAGAGATTACTTGAAAAGAAAGAGGGAGGTCGAATCCCTTACCTTAAACGTAACTCTTAAAACTCAAAGGTTGGGACCTTAAGGGATTGAGGGAACCTTGGGAGGACTACTTGGGAGGTAAGGAGACCAGAAATTCGTTTAGGATTATTTTGGAGTTGAATATATGAGAGGATGGCTTGGTATTTATAGGGAAAGTGAGGGGACAAGGCATTAATGACCAAGGGACACCTCATTGGGGGTTTTGGCAAAACCATGGGCTTGCCCATGGTATTTGCCCATGGTATTGGCCACTTGGGACACCTCATACCTTATATTACTATTCATAAGTCGACCATATTGATTACATACTTAATACATCATTTAATGATGTCATTAAACACCCGCAACTTAAAAACTTTATTTTCACTATTCATCGAAAATTCAACTTTCTCCGAAAAATCCCAAAATTTCACCTTAACCAAATATCGATGCTCTGATTTCAAAAATGAACTCCATTTTATAAAAATAATTTTCTAAATATTTTTAATTTAATTTTTAAATAAATACACTATTCACTGAAAATTCATTTTTTTCAGAAAAATCCCCAAAATTTACCTTAACATAATATCGATGCTCTGAGTTCAAAAATTAAATCCATTTTATAAAAATAATTTTCTAAATATTTTTAATTTAATTTTTAATTAAAAAACACTATTCACCCGTAAAAAACTAATACTTGATTAATAATTAATGAAACTGTTATTTAACCATTTTATTGAATCACATTACTTAATCTAGGTGCCCAGATTATATTAATGCTTTATTTAAGTGAGATTACTAATCCATTTGGTCACATTACTAATCCTAAGCATAAAATCACTATTCATAATTTACTATTCATTAAAAATTAAGTTGAGCTTATTAGACTCTAAATTTCGTACTGAAAATAATTGTAGAAGACCATTTTTTGAAAATCATTACACATTTGTAATTATTTAAGGTTTACATAAACATTTTTTTTAAAATATACTTTCTCTAAAATTCACCAAAAATATGCATACTATATTTATCCTGGCATTTGAAAATTCATAAACTTCATCATAAGAAGAAATAAAATTTTTTATTTAAAACAAAGGATTACACAAGGCAGTTACTGTCTCCTTACATAGCCCCTTATCACACTAGCATAGGACCTAAGCGTAAGGTGTGCTAAGGTGAGAGAATCTGAGGGAGGCTCGGCCAACATCGCACGAGTAGTAATTTCTATTAGTTTGAACTTCTCACGAATGCGATTCCTTTCTAGCTTTGTACGATGAAGTTCAGCTTGGGTTTGGTCCAGAGCAAAGCCCATTGGTGCTACCTCCTTTCCAAGTTCTGTTAGATGGGCTTCGATTGGTCCAAGACTACTGGGTGAGGCCATCAAATCTTCTTTCTATATTAATTAACCAAGATCACTAGTATTTAGAGACAAATATCAAAATGTTTATTTTCCAGTGGTCATATTGACCAATGGTCATATAACAGTCAAAACCCAATAGTCTCATTTTAATTATACTCATGTTATCCAATGAAACAGTTTTGTTGAGTATAAAAAAAATAAAAAATAATAATAATAAAATAACACACAAAATTAGGAAACAAGATTTATTCAAAATTTCGGGTCGTTACATGTGTATATCTTATTGACTGTGAACTATGTCTCTAAATGGGTGGAAGAAAAGGCTACCAGGACCGATGAATCTCAAGTGGTTGTTGATTTTGTGAGGTCCTAGTTTTTTAGTAGGTTTGGTTTGCCAAGATTTTCCATTAGTGACCAGGGTTCACATTTTTTCAATCACAACATGAAAAATTTTCTTTGCAAGTATGCTGTTGTTCATAAATTCTCCATAGAATATCAACACCAAACTAATAGACAAGTAGAAATCTCAAATTGGGAATTTAAGAAAATCTTGGAAAAAACGGTACAACCCAATAGGAAAGATTTGAGTTTGCACTTGGATGATGCACTTTGGGAATACCGTACAAATTTTAAATCCCAAATCGGAATGTCACCAGATAGGATTGTGTTTGGAAAGTCTCATCACCTCCTAGTAGAGGTAGAGAACTGTGCATATTGAGCTGTTAAACAATGAAATATTAATCTCTCAGAGAAAGGTGAGCATCAGAAGTTGCAGATTCAGGAGTTGGAATAAATTCGACGTGATGCATATGAGAACTCCTAAATCTATAAAGAGAAGAAAAATTCTATCCATGATGGGATGATTCATCATAGGAAGTTTAATATTGGTGGTAAGTTTCTCATGTATAATTCTAGGATAAAGGTCCACCTAGGTAAGATTTTCTCCCAATGGCTCGGTCCTTATACTATTACTAATGTTTTCCCTTTTGGTTCAATACAGGTTTTTCATGAGAAGAGTGGATAGAGGTTTACTATCAATGGGCAGAGTCTCAAACACTTCTATGAGGATTTTCCAAATCATATCATGGAATAAATCCAACTGATAGATGCCACATATCACACCACTTAGTAGGTTGTCCCTTTTTCTGACCTTTATTTACTTGTCTATTTATTTTAAATACTTGCATTGAGTAAAATGTAATTTTTAGGTTTGGGGGAGGGTGACATGTCATAGTTAGTATTTAAAAAAAACAAACAAAAAACAAACTAAAAAGCGAAAAATCATGTTTTCATTTTTTATTACTTCCTTTTGTTTTGTGTTTTTAGATAAACATTTATCTTAAAAAAATATCCAAAATAATTTTTAATTATTGAGTCGATTGTGTGGAAAAATCCATTGTTTTTGGAATTTTTTTAAATGAATGTTGATATGGAATCTTTTTCTAAAATTTTAATTTTCATATCATTATTAGGTGTTTAATGGATTTTTGAATCCCATGCCTCATTAGCAGTGACCAATATTTTAATCTCTTTCCTGAGATACATTATAATCCCTTTATTGCAAATTATTCCTTTTAATCACTTTCTCAAGAGTCTCGGGTCATATAGAGAAACTATAACTTGCCTTGATTTTGTTTGAAGCCATAATATTCGAGTATGCTACATTCATGTTAGAGGCTTTCATTTATTGAAAATACCCTTTTAAAATTAACCTCTATTTTCAGCCACATTGACATTTTATCCTTTTTAATACTTAGAGACCATGAAATGCTTGTTAGGTAGCCACATTACAAGCTAATTTATCCCTACCTACCCATATCTTATGTATATTATTTTTTTATTTTCATTAAGTGTGGGCGAGAGGGTATTTCCATGGGAATTATGGGGAGAGAATCGTTATTATGGGTTGATATAAAGGGTTCCTACATTTTCCTTGGGCAGTGGGTTCACAAGCCATATTGCATCATTGTTTTACACATGTTTCCCTTTTTATCTCCAAAAAAGATATATATAAAAAAATAGTTCTATACATGAAAGAAAACTGAACAAAATAATAAAATATAGAAAATAGGATGTTTAATCATTATTATTCACTGCTTGGTTGTGACCCACACAAATGGACAGCGGGGATAGTGAGTTGGAGGTGATACACTTTGTGAGGGATTGAGTGCGTACATTCATTGTGAATGATTACTGATTTTTTTCATGTTTTTTACATAAGATATTAAACACTTATCTTCTGCCTTAGATTTTTAAACATTAAATCCTATCAAACCTTGAACCTCAGAACAAGTCGTTGGAAGTCCTCTTGAGTAGCATACTAGTTTCTGTCGGTAGAGAACTAAGAATCTTGGAAAGTATATGGCAAGATCAAATGAAATATGTGAAAAGTTAATAACTCCACTTTCATATGTTCCTTGAGTAAAGAGGGAAAATTTCTAAGTGAGGTATGTTGCGACATGTTTCATGGGTGAGAAAATGGAGTTAAACAAATCAAGTAACACTTAACTATGTGTGGTTTTATTCTCATTCCAATTAGATATGTACTGATTCCCAGAGCTTCCATCCTAGGTTCATCTATGATTAAGGAAAAGAAAATCCCATTCTATTTCCCTGTGTATGAATCAGATCTACACAAGGAACTTTTCTATGAAATAAAACTTGATTCCCATTACAATGAGATTCATAGTGATGCCTAGACCTTATTTTTTGGCCCCAACCATCATTCTGGAAAATATTAAATCCCCTTTACCTACATAAAATACTAATTTATGTGAGAAGAAATCTTCAAGAACTTCTTGTGGCTTTATTATTTCTACAACAAGATACATACTGACGCCCAGATCTTATATCCTGGTCTATCTTCCCAACAAAAATCCCCCCACTCCCAATGTACGAATCAGACCTACAAAGGGAACCTTCTAAGAATTATGTGTGGTTTGATTCTTGATACGTATTAACACATGGTACCAAGTCCCTGATCTAACACAATACACTTTTTCATTCTTGGAAGCCTACATCCTAGCCACATGGAATTAAACTGCATGATTCTTCAATAACAACATGTGGATTGATTCATATTCCAATAATATACTTAGTGATGCCAAAATTTCCATCCTTGAGACCAATCACAACATTTTCATTATTTCATGTCAATTCATCTTTGTCCTCACCACATGATGTTAAATTTCATGGTATTTCAAGAACTATGTATGGATTTATTCTCATCCTAATGAGATACGTAGTAATTCCTAGATCATACCTCATGGCCCAAGCACCATAGAATCCTAATTTTCCTATCCTTCACTTGTGTTTCTATTGTGTTTTAAAAGAAACCTTTTATGATCCTTATTTATCACACTGAGAATAAATCATGTGGTCTTAGAAGTCTTGGTAAGAGTATTACCTATGTAAGTAAGGCATATCAATTCACATTGGGTATATAGTAAGCCTCTGAGCAGTGTCACCTTCTTCTCCATCTCACCTTAGGGTTCCCCTTGACAACGAGATGGAGGGGGGAGGTTTTCTCTATTGCATTACCCCTCCCTATTTTCCTCTTCCTACTCCTCTCATGTCCCTATTCTTTGGTCCATGTCTCCGTTCATTTGGTGACTTTTACTTAGTGAAAGCTACTAGAGGATGTTTTGATGGTTTCATCGATGATTTTTTCTACTGCACCCATGGCCGATACAACCCTACTCTGACCTCATTTTACTCTATGCCTCTCCAAGGAGGATCTATACTAGGGGTATTAAAGGGGTTTTGGGTGTGTGGTTCGGTGGTCGGTGGTCCAGAACCCTCATCCATTCAATTTTACTCTGACCCTAAGTTCCGCTGCTCCTCTCCGAGTTGGATATAGAGCGATGGTAACTAAGGGGTTTTGGGTTGTGGGATTTGGAGACCAATGTTTTTTCCACTAAGTGTGTTATTTTTCTCATATGTTTATGATCTAGATATATTCTTCTTCGATGATCTAGGACTCGATCTAAGCTATAGTGGTCCTCATTTGATGAAGCTCTTCGATGCGGTTGGCTCTGGTTTGAAGGTTAAGGTTTTTATTTCGGTGTTTGTGGAAATGGCTTTGGTTTGATTTTGGTTTTTTGGATATCTGTCTTTAGTGAAGGTTATTTTTCTTCTCAGAGGTTGATCTTGTTGATGCTTGTGTTATGTTTTTGTGCTTTTGGTATGGTTCTATTTGTGTTTGGTGATGGTTGGTGGAACATTTCTGGTTCATTCGGGTTAATAATTTTGTTCCAATTTGCACTTCTAGTTTGGTTCTATTCGTGTTTGGTGATGGTTGTAGATGCATTTTTGGTTCGATTTGCATGTAGTTTTGGGCGAGACTCCTTGATGATTGTTGTTTATAATTTTCATCACTCAGTACGATGAGATGTTTTATAGTGAGTTTGATGATTTCCGACAATCTTAGGTGACTGGTGGTGGTTGGATGGAGATGTTGATGCAGTGATGGATGGCGATGTTGATGTAGTGATGGATTTCGATGGTGAATGATGATTCCTGGTGACAGGGTGACATGGGCAATCTTTAATCACGATTTTTAGATGTGGTGTTCTTTTTGAATTTTGAAATTTGAACTCGGTTATAGTTGTTGGGTTCCCTCTTGGTATGTAGGTTACCATTAATCCATAAAAGCACCTTTTGGAAAATCAAATAAAAAACTAATTTTCATTTAGTCAATTCATATTTGGGTTACTAGGGTTTTGGCTACAAGACCTTAAAAATTAACATCAGATGTCCTCGTCACACGATAATAAGCAACATGATTCCCTTAATAAATATGTGTGGCTTGATTCTAATTTCAATGAGATACATAGTGACATTCAGATATTCAGTCCTAAGAGCATTCATAAAACCATATGGTAAATTCCCCCCACTCTCCCATGTATGAGTTAAATCTATATAATAGAATCCAATATGGTTTCTCACCCTATGTATGAACCCATATTAAAAAAAACCAATTTCCTCCACACATGAATTTAATCAGTGTGAGGGATATTTATTTTAGAACTAAATGTTGTTTTATTCTTGCTCTGAAAAGATACATAGTGATGATCGGGTCCCATGACCTAACCTAGACACAATATTCCCTTTCTCTTCACAACACAACACCTTCATCCTTACCACATGACGTTATCCTGCACGACTAACATCATGACCACATGACTTTAAAATTCATGGTACCTCAAGAACTACGTATGGATTGATTCTAATTCCAATGAGATACATAGTTATGCCTAGACCTCATGTCCTAGTCCCTATGATAGGGTAAAAGAATAGTACCCCCTCTCCTATGTATAAACAAAGATATATGTTGGAGATCTTAATTTGGGTCCCCTCATTAGGGTGTCTACTGAGGAAACAAAGATGTCCCCCTTATACATATGAGATAGATCTATGCAAGGGACTCTACACTTCATGGAAAATATCAGTAGAAACATTTCATTTGTGCTCAGACATATCCCTTACACATGTCATTCTCCTAATATTGGACACTTTCAGATCTTTATAATCTTTCTCCAGCTCCTGGTGATAGAATGTTTGATACACAAGGAATATTTGTCTGACTATGTTGTCAAATGCCTAAAATCTTTGCATAACATATCCCATAAAATAGGTTTGTCAGATAAAGTATTCCACTATTGAATATTCTATAACATGCCCCAGTTGGATTTTCATAAAATAGCCCACAAAATAGGTTTTTCAACCAATGGTAACTTCACCTTTGGGAGAATCCTCTTATATTCTTGTAAGCTTTGTTGATATTATGTTGGAATCCATAATTCAAATTTAGTCTATGGTCATCCATTTCATACTTTTCCTGTATCCTTTATCCTGATCTAAAAACCCTCAAGACCATGGTTTCCAATCTCACCCCTCATGTTCAAAGTATGATGGAATGATCTTGGTCTGGTAGGACACATATCACATATTTTTTTCCATAATTCTATAGTCCTGGGCATATGACCTAAAACTACAATAACCTTATTTCTTAATTTTGGGTCAGACTTGTGTGGGGAACATTTTCCCCAATTCTTAGGTAATTTTGACTCGATATACTCCTCCCTTATTTAGGTATCTCCTTCCACAAACCAAAATCTATGCCCAGGGAAATATGGATCTTCATTATCTTCCTTTTTCCATGAGTAATAAAATTTTATAATTCCTTAGGACTCATTTTATTGACTATGTTGTAACACACCCCAGATGTATTTTCATAAAGTATCCCACAAAATGGGTTTGTTAGCCAAGGGATACCACTATTGACTATGCTGTAACAAACCCAAGTTGGATTTGAATAAAATACCCCACAAAACGGGTTTTTCAATCAGTGGTAACTTCTTCCTTGGGAGAGACCTCCTCTAACACCATAATCCCTTTTCTCCATACCACTATTAGGATACAGAGATCCCCAGATCATAGCTTACAACTTTCTCCCTTCACACCTAAATATGGAAGCACACTCCTAGGAAGATTTATCAAGAATGGTAGAATCATGAATCTTTTGGTCAAGGATAAAGACCTTAAACTATAGACCCATATTTTACTCTCTATACAATGTTAAACTAAAAAACATAATGTCCTCACTGTATGACTTTAAAAATGCATAGAACAATTTCCTATTCACAAGATGTTAAAATGTACAACAACATCCTCACTAGAATATGTTAAACTGCATGGTCAATGTCTAAGTCACACAACATTAAATTAAATAATGTTTCAACCCTTGTCATAAAGGGGCCTTCCCCTTGACATAAATCATTTAAAAAAATGTACCTTCTTCACTTGATCAAAATTCATGCCTGAGAAGTTTCTCATTCAGGGTGAACGCCAATATAGATTCTCTCTTCATTCTCAGACACCTCCGTTTGAAAAAACCACCCATCGTGGTCTTGAGAAATCTGAATCTTGATAAACTCCCTTCGGTCATCAGTAATATAATAACACAATTCCCTAAGAAACCCTTTTCCTAACTATGCTATAACATGCCCTAATTGTCTTTTCATAAATTATCCCATAACATAGTTTTTTCAGCTGAAGGATGCCAATATCGACTATGTAGTAACATTCCCCAGTTGGCTTTTCATAAAGCATCCCAAAAAATGTGGTTATCAGCTAGTGGTAAATTATTTCTCAAGATATGCCTCCTATATTCTAGAATATCAAGTTTTATATTAGGAAACCACAAAATCGTGGCTCAAACCCCCTATAGGGTATTCAGATAATGTCAGAACATTCTCGGACAATAAAACTTATTTAAGTCATCATTAATTTTTTTGTCAATCTGTTCAACCTAAAACATAGTCTCATGAGTCTGGCTTGCATGACTTTAAACTTACCAAAAATAGAGACAGTACTCACCAGATTGAAAACCCTCAAAGGGAACTATGAACAAAATTTGAGACTCATCTCTTTATACCCACACTTCATGTAGTTTAGGTAAAAATTGAGAAATGAAAACAAAAATAGGCACAAAAATTGTTAGGCTAAAAAATAGAAAAGGGTTATCTAAGACAAATCCAAATCTCTCCTGGTAAGTATTCCTTATATTAGACTTAGAAAAAAATTAGTATGATGACATAAAAATAAATAAAGTTTTATGTTTTTTCATATGACCCTAGAAATAGTTGAACATTTCTTACTAGGCCCCATGTATTAATAAAAAATTAAATCCTTATCCCAAAATTTAAATATCTCAAATTCCCACTAAATGATTTTGGGTGTGCGTCAATGTGTCGTACTTTTACATTAGAACTAGATTATTTTCCTTGTGAAAGAATCTAATTCTAAGGGGGTGTTTTATTAACACCATGAAATGTGTTTCATGTTCTTTTCTAAAAAATTCAAGATATTAATCTCACCATGACACCAAATGTTGAGTTTGAATAGAAATATGTATTTACACCAAAAGAAGATGAATAATGGATTTTTACATATCACAACCCAAAACATCCTTGACTGGGCGCAAAAAGTTTATGGTGTGACTCTCCATTTTTTTGCGCACACCACCTACACATCAGATTGTTGGCATAGCCCCACTACATGAAACTGAATGATAGGTAACCCTTACATGGGGTACCTATGCCGAGAACCTATGACCGGGACCTACACGAAAAATCTCATTTGAACAAGGTTCCATACTTTCTTATAAATAGTACCCTAGGTCTCCCCATCTGAACAACTAGAAAATAAAAATTAGCCCCCAAACTCAGGTTGTGCATCCCCTTCACCTAGATCTTTGAAAATCCTACAGGTATCTCTTCAAAACCCAATATAAGAGATAATTAAGGTTTATAAGTAAGGTCAAAGTCCATTTAGGGTTTTAAACATAATACACATGAATGAGGAACCTTCATATCCTAAGTGAAGATCCACCTGTGTGAGGCCCCTCTCTCTAATCAAGGACCTGCACAAGACCCCTCAAGGAACACCTAAGGAGACCTATAGTTTCTAGGATAAAGCTTCTCCCAAGTTTTATTTACCAGGTGGTCTATTTTCCAAGGCATTTCCATCTCACGAAGACCAATACCCTCTGTACAAAGCTCCTAAAGTTCCTCCCAATCTCTATGTGAGGCACCTATACCATCTAATCTAGGACCCATGTGAGCCTACCTTTGAGCCCTCTTCTAAGTCACCAATAGAAAATATCATATCCCTTTGGATCCCTTAATAGAGGGAGACTAATTTTAAACCTATAACGAAGCCTCTAGAAATGAAATACCATGAATATAGACACATCAACATGTATCCCATTTGGATTTTCATTCCTACAGTCATAGGTTTCCCGCACTTGTTCACCTAACGGTCAGGGTCCTTAGGGTGCATGTGGATTTTCATTCCTATGGTCACAAGAACCCCGAACCAAGGGATGGTGTTGTGGAGTTTACAGTCTTGGTTACTAGGTCTAGGAACATGTACTTCCCTAGTCGTCTCTAAGACCCGAAGCCTTCAGTTCCAGGTGGGGAGGGTAAGGATCCTGCTTGAATTTCCTTTTGAAATGGAATGGAATCCTCCTCCCCCACTATGGAACCAATTTTAGGAAACCCTTCATGGAGTAAGCCCCTATCCTTTCTCACATGAGATTTTATTCCTATCCCTCTTTGCCTCTTGGCTAATGAGTCAAGGAGGGGATGGGCACTGGAGCTCCTCCCTTCTCTTGTAGGTCTGTCCTCTTCTACCAATGGAGGAGGAGAAGTGTTTGGTTTGTTAGATCTTACACTCCCTCTTATTTATCATGTTCAAGCATGACTCATCATGATTTTTTGGTCTTAGGGGGTAGCTATGATCATGAAATACAGATATATTCACCCAAATATTTCTATTTCATTTTATTAGGGTGTCTCTATAAACATGGGCCCTCAAGATCATGTGTCCAATATCATGGAAAATCAGATCATGTGGTTTCTTGGATCGTCCACTCCCTCCAGTTTCCCACACCAAGCCAGAATCACATGGGCATAGAGGTTAGTGGTGGTCATGACATCTAAATGATCCCTCAAACCTATCTATGGGAATTATTCCAAGTGTAATTCCCAACCAAATATGGGCCTCCTACTTTATATAAACCCCATAACCTCATATATGGGCATCATTCCAAGTATAAGTACCAATGAAATATGGGCCTCCTGTTGTACCTCTCGTACCCCTCGTGGTTTAATTTTCATGATCACAATCACTCTCTTATTTATCTAATCTTGTTTTAAGTGTTTTTGTTGATAGGCAAAAGGTTGCCAAGGAATTGGGCCAAGAAGGCTTTGAAAGTGGACTGATTTCAATCCACCGGCCAACCGGTGGATGACCACCGGCCAGCCGGTGGAGTCTTGATAGAAGGCATCCCCTCTGTCCAGACCACCGGCCAACTGGTGTCCCATCACCGGCTAGCCGGTGGAACCCAGACAGAAGGGACACCTACTTTCTCAGCACCGGCCAACCGGTGGCCTCCTCACCGGCCAGCCGGTGGTGCCTGGACAGAAGGCCCCTCCCTTTTCCAATGCACCGGCCAACCGGTGGCCAAGCACCGGTCAGCCGGTGGAGCCAGTCAAACTAGCCGTTGGGATTTGACCAGACTTGTCCACTTGACTCCCAACGGCTCCGAAGGCCTCTCCAACGGCTCCAAAGCCCCCCAAAGTCCATTTGAGGGTTCCCCCTCTATAAATAAAGGACTAGGAAGCCCCGGAAACGTACGGTAGCCTACGGGAACATTTTTCAATCATTTGGCGAACCTCCGGCGAATTCCTTCAAGGAACCTCAATTGCTCCAACCCATTTCCACATCCAAGGAGCACCATCATAGAATCTTGGGAGCACTCTTCATCAACTCCAATCAATCCATTGGTGCCCAAGACTTCTCCACATTACGGTTTTTCATTCTTTATCTTTTTTGAGCATCAATTTGGGTTTGTTCCTACAAACCCCTCTTTCTCTCATCCTCTCTTTGTTTGGGTTTTCACACCACCTTCAAGGTGTGAAGAGGTTAGTCAAGCCTTTCCTTTAAAAGGATTGAGTCATAGGTGAGCTAGCCTTCACCTGTAAGAAGGCTAGTGGGTTCTTGCTCAACCATTAAAAGCAAGCTGTAATAGGTTCTAGACTACCTCAAAGTCTAGTGGGTTTCTTGCTAAAACCATTAAAAAGCAAGCGGTAGTAAATCTCTCAACGGTTGAGTTGGGAGCGGAGACGTAGGCTTTGGTTTAAGCCGAACTCCGTTATCAAGTTTTGTGTCTTGCCTCTTTTATTTCCTCTGCACTTTGATAATTGTTTTAAATTGTTAATTAATTTTTAAAAGGAAATTCACCCCCCCCCTCTTGCCATCACTCTCTGCCCAAAAATTGGTATCAGAGGCAAAATTTTAGTAATACCCTAACCGGTTTCAAATTCAAGATCCTTTGTGATGGCTTCAACTTCTTTCGCCCCCAAAGGCTATTCTTTGGGTCGTGCTCCATTCTTTGATGGAACCGACTATACCTATTGGAAAACCCGCATGACCACTTTTCTTAGAAGCATTGGTTATCCTATTTATAAAATTGTCATGCATGGTTATTCTCTTTCTTCTCCCGATGAATCCAAATGGACCCAAGCCGATATTAAAAATTTCGAGCTTGATGGAAAATCCATGAACGCTCTTCATTGCGGCCTTGATCGTAATGAATTCAATCGAGTTTCCACATGCACTTCATCTCATGAAATCTGGAAACTATTGGAGGTTACCCATGAGGGGACCAACAAAGTTAAGGATACTCGATTGGATATGTACCGTCAAGATTTTGAGTCTTTTACCATGCATCCATCTGAAAATATTACTGAAATGTTTACTCGTTTTACTGACGTTTGCAATGGAAGAAAATATCTTGGAGATGATGTGTCTGCAGAAATGATGGTCAAGAAGATTCTTTGGATCTTACCAAGTTCATGGGCACCAAAAGTCACGGCAATCCAAGAAGCAAAAGACATCAAGAACATGCCGGTCGAAGAGCTCATCGGATCCCTCATGACCTACGAGATCACCATGAGGAGGCAAGCTGAAAAGGAAGGCAAACCGATCAAAGTTCCAAAGAACATCGCCTTCAAAGTTCAAAAAGAAGAAAGCTCCTCCTCCTCATCGTCTTCCTCATCAAGCGGCGATTCAGAAATGGAGAATCTTGCCCGAAAAATGCACAAATTCACGAAGAAGCACAAAAAGAAGAAATCCCGCAAGGCTCAACCCAACGAAAAATCCGAGCCCGAGGTGACATGTTATGGGTGTGGCAAGAAAGGCCATTACAAGCCCGATTGTCCACTCAACAAGAAAAAGGCCAAGCAAAAGGAAAAGAATAAGGAATTCAAGGCCACTTGGAGTGATATCTCCACATCCTCCTCCTCCTCCTCCTCAAGTGACAACGGTAAAAAATGCCTAATGGCATTTCATGAGGTATCCTCTTCCGACTCCTCATCCTCTAGTTATTAAAATTATTTTAATCATTTATCTTATAAGGATCTCCAACATGCTAGAGATCAATTGGAAGAAGGTTTTCACGAACATTCTTCCAAATTTATTGCTTTAAAAAGGAATTTCAAAAAACTCTCTTCCGAAAAGGAACAACTTCTCAAAGAAAAGGAGGAGTTGTCCCTCAAGATCCAAAACCTTCCCGATGTTGATTCTATGGAATTAACAATCAAGGATTTAAGGGAATCCCTAGCTAAGTTCACCGAAGGTGAACATAACCTTTCAAAGCTCCTTGGTTCCCAATGCGTATCTAGAACCACCCAAGGGCTTGGATATTCCAAGCAAGCTTCCTCTTCCCATGCTCCTACTATTTTTGTAAGGGGGAGCTCCCAATATAAATTTTTCAACTATTGTAAAAAACCCGGGCACTTAATTTATGAGTGCGATTGCAAAAATGCCCGGTATGGAATGCCCAAAACCATTTCCTTTAGCGATGAATTTCATAGGAGAAGACCCGCCACTAGACAAGTGTGGATTGAAAAATCCCTTTTAGCGAGTCTCACCGGACAAAAATTTGTCTCGGTTCTAAAATCCTCTCCCCGATGATTTGTTGTTTTTATTTAGGGAGAGTTAGGATCGTTTAAGCCTTTTTGCATTTTTCTTTCAAACCTTTCAATTCAAAACTTTCAATTCAAAACTTTCAATTCAAAACTTTTTATTCAAAACTTTTCATTCAAAACTTTTCATTCAAAACTTTTCATTCAAAACTTTCAATTCAAAACTTTCAATTCAAAACTTTTCATTCAAAACTTTTCATTCAAAACTTTCAATATTCAAAACTTTCAATTCAAAACTATCAATTCAAATTTCAAAAATTTCAATTGGTTTAAAAACTCTATCTTGTTTTTCAACCTTTCCCTCAATCAAGTTTTATGCCCCGTGCTATTTTGATAATCACAAAGGGGGAGAAATTCTTGGTTGATTGGGGGAGAAATCTTTCTCTCATGCTTTGCTTTACTTTTCAATTTATCCTTTAAAGAATG
Source organism: Viscum album (assembly GCA_963277665.1). NCBI lineage: Eukaryota > Viridiplantae > Streptophyta > Magnoliopsida > Santalales > Viscaceae > Viscum > Viscum album. The sequence goes on along the minus strand of OY728129.1, from coordinate 1,808,472,617 downwards.
CTTTTCATTTCAGTCTTTTACATTGCTTGTTTTGGTGATTGTGATCATCAAAATAGGGGGAGATTGTTGTACCTCTCGTACCCCTCGTGGTTTAATTTTCATGATCACAATCACTCTCTTATTTATCTAATCTTGTTTTAAGTGTTTTTGTTGATAGGCAAAAGGTTGCCAAGGAATTGGGCCAAGAAGGCTTTGAAAGTGGACTGATTTCAGTCCACCGGCCAACCGGTGGATGACCACTGGCCAGCCGGTGGAGTCTTGACAGAAGGCATCCCCTCTGTCCAGACCACCGGCCAACCGGTGTCCCATCACCGGCCAGCCGGTGGAACCCAGACAGAAGGGACACCTACTGTCTCAGCACCGGCCAACCGGTGGCCTCCTCACCGGCCAGCCGGTGGTGCCTGGGCAGAAGGCCCCTCCCTTTTCCAAAGCACCGGCCAACCGGTGGCCAAGCACCGGTCAGCCGGTGGAGCCAGTCAAACTAGCCGTTGGGCTTTGACCAGACTTGTCCACTTGACTCCCAACGGCTCCGAAGGCCTCTCCAACGGCTCCGAAGCCCCCCAAAGGCCATTTGAGGGTTCCCCCTCTATAAATAAAGGACTAGGAATCCCCGGAAACGTACGGTAGCCCACGGGAACATTTTTCAATCATTTGGCGAACCTCCGGCGAATTCCTTCAGGGAACCTCAATTGCTCCAACCCATTTCCACATCCAAGGAGCACCATCATAAAAGCTTGGGAGCGCTATTCATCAACTCCAATCAATCCATTGGCGCCCAGGACTTCTCCACATTACGGTTTTTCATTCTTTATCTTTTTTGGGCATCAATTTGGGTTTGTGCCTACAAACCCCTCTTTCTCTCATCCTATCTTTGTTTGGGTTTTCACACCACCTTCAAGGTGTGAAGAGGTTAGTCAAGCCTTTCCTTTAAAAGTCTTGAGTCATAGGTGAGCTAGCCTTCACCTGTAAGAAGGCTAGTGGGTTCTTGCTCAACCATTAAAAGCAAGATGTAATAGGTTCTAGACTACCTCAAAGTCTAGTGGGTTTCTTGCTAAAACCATTAAAAAGCAAGCGGTAGTAAATCTCTCAACGGTTGAGTTGGGAGCGGAGACGCAGGCTTTGGTTTAAGCCGAACTCTGTTATCAAGTTTTGTGTCTTGCCTCTTTTATTTCCGCTGCACTTTGATAATTGTTTTAAATTGTTAATTAATTTTTAAAAGGCAATTCACCCCCCCTCTTGCCATCACTCTCCGCCCAACACCTCCTACTTGGTATAATCCTTAAAACCTTATCTATGAGCCTTATCCCAAGTGTAAGTCCCAACAAAAGATGGGCCTCTTACATGGTATAAGCCCCAAAAACTCATCCATGGGAGTCATCCTTAGTTGTAATCCCCAATCATATGCATTCCCATGCATCATTCCAAGTGTAAAACCCAACTAGTCACCAAGGCATCCCTATTAGGAATAAGGCTCGAAATCTAACCTCTAGGAATCCTCTTCCAGAGTAATAAACAAAACAAATGCCTAAATCTCCATGAGTCGAGTGACTTCTCATGGACCTAAACTCACTTATCAGGGAATACTTCTTAAGAGTAATCCCCAACTTAATCCTCTCAAAGGTCCATACTCTCCTGTGAGAAAAATACAAGTGATTCCACAGGCATAGATCCTTATAAACAAACTACCTAGGTTTTTTATTACCATCCAAATGGGATATGTAGGAAGAATCCTTGAGGTTCAAACCAAACACCCTATATCAACCCTATTTTATCTGGGACACATTCCTAGTAGGGTCTAATTGAACCTGGAAATTCATATCCCTTATAAGTTCCCTGGGATGCTTTAGCATAAGTCCTACACAACATTTTGACTAGGAACCCTTCACCTAGATTTCATTGACACGTGACACTAAACAACATAGTTTGGTTCTTATCACATGACCTTAAAAGTTATGATGTTCCCTATTAAGTGGCATAAAACTATGTGGGTTCTGATTCCTTTAAAAAGGATACATATGAAGCCCATATCATGGGTTTGTTACAAATACTAAAAAAATATCATCTCCCTAGATGACAATACACTCTAGAGAACCCCACTATGTGAATAGAAAACCAAAATCATTATAATAACAACCAAATAATATCTAATCAGTACATAAAATGATTCCATCGATGGAGGACCTCAAATACATATAGATATCTTCATTGATTAATAACCTCAGATACATATAGATGATTATAATATCCATACATGCTAATAATTGATTATTAATTCAAGGATGAACCATTTAATACTTGGTAATTAATAAAGGATTCACGAACATATCTTAAATATATAACAGAGCCTTGGAGTAGGAAACAATTTCCCCTAAAGGGTGTGATGAGACTGACATACCTTCATCTCAACCAATGTGAGTTCTTAAGAATCATTGCCCAAATCTCCCAACAAGAACCTACCTTTGGAAATTAGGTCCCCATGGATATAGAACTGTTAGGTGTTTTCAGTTCTACGAACAAAACTGATGAAACTATTCGTAAATAGTGAACCCAACACGGATGATTGAAAAAAAACTCCAACCTCCACAATCAACCGTTTGGAAAAAACATGAATATATCCATCAGAAAAAATATTCAAGGATCATCACCAATCCTTCTTATTAACATCATTACCATGATTTGGATAAGGTAATTTTCATTTAATAATTACTTGATGCTACATTAAATTGATCGATGAATGCTTGTTTAATATATTCTTTAGAATACTAGCCCAAAGCAACTTATATCTTCTTACCATGCATATAGAATACTTAAATTTTATATTCCTTAATCACTTAAAGGAATATTATGAAGTATACGTACCACTATATTATGCTTAGAATATTTCATGCTCTATAGCAGAACTAATTTTGAAATCTTCGTGGCTCACTTTATTTCTAAAGATTTATTTATCCAATACTAAGTACATTAGTGTGTCGATAATACCTAAGGTATTTAACTCTAAAGATTTTAAAACCATATTGGGTATATTGTTGATAACTACTTATTTTTTCTTGAAAAAGTATTATCTTGTCACAACTGGGTATATAAGTTTTACATTTTATATTCATCAGGTATTCTTAATGATTCAAGAATTACTGAACTAATTATTTGGTTTTAAAAAACCCAAACAAAATACATTTTTGAATTGGAATAATGTATTATTGACCCCTAAGGACACGTAGGATAAATGCTTTGGTAATATTCAATAAAATATCAACTAGAATTATTAACCTTGGAAATTTAGAAGTTGTGTGCTTCTCACCGCTGACTTAGGAACCACCCTTTCTCAGCTTCTTGGAGAACACACCTTACTTCTATTAATCATTATATACTTATGTGGTTAAAATATTTATATACACATATGTAATAGGAATATTTTATTTAATACCCAAGAACTTTGACTGTAACATTAATTTTATATTGATTAATATACCCGAAGATGAAGAAAATACTTACTTCCATGATTTAGTTAATTACATTTAAACTTCTATAGATTTATTTAATGATATGTGAAGAAAATCAACTCCGATTTAATACCAATTTATTTGAAGGATGTTCTAAAGTTTCCTTCAACATCACTCTTGACATTTTCCTTTTCTTCTTTTCATTCAAAGTGTTCTCCATAAGAACTAAAGATTAATATTTCTTTAATGTTCTTATTGATTATAAAACCTTACCAAGAAGGTAATGAAGCATTTTTATCTATACTGTTCATTTTTTAATCTTAAAAAAAACAGCGTAAATAGGTGAAAATGATATATGAATGGGATGTATTTCAAGATCAAGATCCACCTTTCATATTTATATGTAACCAGTGTAATTATCACCAATTCATATCTCACTTTATTTTCTCCTTGAAATATTCTCAAAGATAAGAAAACATGTGAAATCATTCATGTCCTGATGTTGTATCTACAACTTACATCAGACATTGATAATATCATTATGAAATAACCATCATATAAATCATACATGAGTCTCCTGTAATAATTTTTTCTCACCCTCACTTCCTAGGATGGCTTAACAGGTATTGGGTACACCAACACCTTGAATTTATGATATCATAGTACTATGTCAAAGTACCTTTACCACATCTTGAAAATTCTTCCAGTTTGGAAATTTTCTTTGTCCAATATTATCACAGTGTACATGTGGTATTACTTTTCATATTATATGAAATAGGATCTAACATATTAGTACTTATCTTGATTACTGATTAGACATTATCGATTTTTTAAATTATTAAATTTCTCCCACTATTTTATTGAACTCTAGAAACCATATGTAATAGAATCATAATACACTATCACATGACTATTCTAGTGGAAAGGATCATCAAACCTATCTTCATGGTCTATAATCTATGGCTACGACACTACTCTGAGAGCTCAAGGTAAGTGTTTGACTAACCAAATGCATTAAATCGTGACTCCTTGATCTATTGAGTGAAGTCCCAACTTCTAAAATCATAAAAATGATTTAATAAATACTTTCCTCTAAAGTTTAAATAGGCTAGATATGGTTACTCCTTTACTACCAACTTCAGTTAAGTCAACACATCATTCTCATAAGAACTCCCCAATAGTATGAGGCACCCTCAACTATGGCTGATCGAGCACCCCGAACACCTGGTTGTGTTCAAATTCAAATGATGGAAGAAATTTGTGACTTAATATTTATGTTAGGTTTTTTAAAATTTAATCGATAAATGTAATTCATTTCTATTAATCTATTCATTATATGTTTTCAAGCTCACAATTGTACATTAATATAAAATGCATTCATTTCATCTTTACACATTTTACTATTTATTATTTTATGTCTTTCCTGTTGTCATAAACATTCATAAAATCATAAACAAATGTATAAAAGAAATAAAAATAACTGATTATCCTTGAGAATATAATATATTTTTTGATCCATTTAATCTTAATGGATCAACCATGACCTAGGGGAATATTATTTGAGTCACAGCTTGACTCATGATGAAACTCATCCCCCATCCAGTGTTTCCACATATCACCTGGATTTCACCCCGTCTTGGTGGGGTATGTGTCTTATAACATCATCTTCAATTGTACATGTATACTCGCACACATGTGGGGGGTATAGGGAGTGAAATATACAACATATAAATTAAACACAAATACCCTTATACATATTGAAATAAAAGATGATGTGAAACCCATCATTTAATTAACTAGTTATTACAATAATCAAAAACATATAATAAATAATTAAATAAATAAACCAGACATACATGGTTGGTCAATTGCTCAAGAGAGGTCGGTATATACAATAAACGCATGATAAAATTAAATTTCTATAAATTCAAAGTATGATGGAAATTTAAATAAGTTAAATGAATTAATTAAATTCAAATTTTTTATTCAAATTTTTTTATTCTTATCCGGTCTCATTATTAATTTAATTTAATACTAAAATCAAATTAATTAATTTATTAGAATATTAAAATATTATATTTTTAAACAAAAATTAACTTTTAATCAATTTAATTTATTTATAAAATTATATTAATTAATTCAATTAATTTTCGATTATATAAAAATTTCCCAAGCCTCAAAAACCCTGCCTATGCCCATTGCAGGTAAGGTTAAAGCCGCACAAGATGATTTTAGGTCAGGTAGACCCTATGTAGAGGTGTTTTGGGCCAAATAGGCCTACCTAAACCCATTTCGGATTAGAAAGATTCACCCCAACCTAATACAGGGTGGTTTAGGTCCTAATGAACCTGAGGAGTTCACGTCAGGGGTTTACCTCATGGATGGGGTTCTAACATGGTAGGTTGTAGAAACCAGATGTATCACGATGGAGATAGGGGTCGACGGAGATTAGACCAGATATGTCTGGAGGCACGTACCAAAAAAGAGGGTAGAAACTCAGCTATGGGAAAGCAAAAAAGAGGTTAGAGAGGCCAGCCTTCGCAGGTCTTGTAAGGGAGGGCATCGATGGTTTCAGAGTGCTGACCGTAGGGGGTTACTACAGTGGTCCATCATGGCAAGGAGGCGGCAACTTGTGATTGAGGGAATTCATAGACAATAAATGAATCCAGGATAAGGGAGGTGTCACGCTGGTCAGTTGGTTAACACAACGACTGTGGGTGGAGGGATCCTGGCCTCGGTGTCCGGTGACATGGTTCAATGATTGAAAAATAGGGACAGTGAGTCGGGACTGTGGTTGGGGAGGAGGGATCATGGGTTGGCACTGTGAGGTGAGGAGATGACTGAGGAGGAGGTCATCGACAGTTGGATGACATGAGTGAGGGAGTTTCCATCGGTGCAGCAGAGGGATATGGTTTCACACGAGGTAGCTAGATCGGCCAGGGAGGGCTAGACCTCACAGTGGCAATGACATCATTCAGCCTCAATGAAGGTGGGCTCAAGGTGGAAAGCAGCCAACATATCCATGAAAGCACGGTCAATTAGGGAGAAGGGGAAAGATGGAGTTGCTCGATCAAGCTTCCAATCACTTGGATCAAGAGTTTCTCTCTCTAGAAAGTTGGATATGAGATTCAATATCTCAAGATCTTTCCATGAATAATCATAATGTGAGAGATTATCTCATCAAATATATTGTGAATTAAGAAATTACCCATAAAAGACTCCCTGACTCTCAAATATTTATTACTAAATATATAAATTATAAACGACATATTATGTCTATATTATTTAGTCATAAATATCATTTATATATTTATCAATTACTTTTAATATAATAAATATATTATTTGATAAAAGTGAGCCATTAACCTGACTTGTTGTTTGAGAAAATATAAAATGAACCTTGAATATTAAAATAATATTTGTTTAAATAATATTCATCAAAATACTATTCTCCATGTATTTATTTTAATACTTGCAAATACATTTAATAAATTAATTCATTACTAATTATTCTAAACTTGAATAATATGAATTTATTTATTCATTGGTGACAATACATCATTAGATAAATCCTAGACCCCAATGGTGCGGCCCCACCACAATCTAAACTCCTATTCATAAAAATAGGGAAGACTTTTGAATACACTATTGTGTGTAACCCTCTAGACCCTTATCTTGATAGTAGTGAATACTATTCACAGACTAAGAGTGAAGTCTAGTAACCCATCAATGCCTCTAAAGAGATAAGGAGTATCATCGCAAAAACAACCAACCTATAAACATGCACAGTGTAATATAATCTCTTTGTCTTTAGATATCTCATAAAGTAGGATAAACACTTGTGTCATCATCCTTTCTTGCTTTATTATTTTTTATCTAACTGGACATATTTTTCATCAACTACCATGTCCATGGATTTATGAAGGTACTACCATCTAGATCAACCTGGACCGAGATATTACTTCATCAACTCAGAAGTGAAAAATTATATCTTATCCATTCAACCAATTCCTTACCATAAATGACACACCCAACACAAGATACCTCACCATGACCCCATTTTCATGGTTTTTTCATTACATCGAAGTATGTGACCAAATGGAACACATTGATTATGATCTCAATTCAAGATACCAATACACATGTTCATTGATAGGAATTTCCAATGTCACTTGAAACATGTAGTGTTCCTATTAGCGGGTATGTCCTTATGATCTCAACTACTAGAGATTACCAAGTGAGAACTTGATGATAAGAAGTCTCAATTATAATGAGCCCCCAACACCTGATTGTCATACATCTACTATTTCCAGTCATTATGACATATCTATATCATAAAACATATATTTATGATTAATTTCATAGTATCTTGAGGTTATCATTATAGTCTGGGATCTTCTATAACCTTTTTAAATGAAAAATAATCTATAGGAAATAAAATTAAATAGTGGACATATAAATTTATACACCATAATGGAAAGTTTACATCATTTATATCTCATTATGTACATGAAAAGGTAATAAAAAACTACTAATAAATTTGGGTCTTGGGCACCCACTTTTTCAATACTTTTTATAGAGACATGGGAGGTCCAAAAGTAGGTGGATCACAAAGAGCTAGATAAACCAAGGTGTGTACCGCTGGTTTCATTTTAAATAAGTTCCCTCCTGAGCAGGTTGGATACTTTTTTAGTTTTTGGTGGGATTATATTTTTCTATTTCATTCTTTCAGTGCTTTTTTTCTCTGTTTGTGGGATATTTTTATGTATTTAATTTTTGTTTATGTTATTATTATATGTTCACTATTATAGGGAAATGGATGTGTGTGTGTGCGTACTGGTATTATAGTTTAAGACCTCCCATTTCTGTGATATGCCTACTCGATGCTAGTTACCAGCCCCTAGCCTATTAGAGGCGGGCTTGGGGTAGTCATGGCTCAGATGCCGGTGGGTTGGGTCATGACTGAGTGGTATCATAGTAGGTCCTTCATTAGGACCAAAGTTAATTGTCTAGATATGGGATTGGTTTGGGATTTATAGAAAAAGTGGTAAAGTGTTTTGATTTAGGATTTCAGAACAAGGAATTTAGTTTTGGTACGGTGACCAACGTATCCATAAACTAGGAATTTGATAACCTTATTATTGACTCAAAACATTTAAGCACTGGTTATAGGGAAATTGTGGTACATGAATCATATATGAATAAGTTGTGAATTCTATTTCTTATTGAGTCAGTTCCCCAAATATACTATTTGACCATGTTTCTTCTTGATTATATTTGAATATGCCTCTGTGACGAAAGCCAAATAGGATTCCCTTATGGGATTGTGATGATGATCTTCCTAGTGATGAGGCTCCAGAATAGGGTTTTGGTCTTGAGATAGTACCTCTGGGTGGTCTTCCAGATGAGCCACCACCCATTGAGTAGAATGTTTTTCCAACATTTCTAACTGAGGATGAACACGTGATGAGTGTTATACATGAGTTTTAGAGGTAGAGGCCTTCTAGGTATTAGGGTGAGATAAACCCCCAGGCAGCTGATGTCTGACTTGAGGTAGTCATGCATGTTTTCCACCTTGTGAGAACACCTGATTAGATAGTGGTCCTAACAACAAGTATTATATAGGGATCATTTAGGTGATGGTGGATTCTAGTGAAACAAACCCACAATTAGATGATTCTCACTTAGATGAATCTTGACCATATCTCTAAGGAAGATTTTTATTAATCCCCATTGTGATCAGTGCATATCCAAGAGCTTCTATAGCTTCGGTAGGATCTCATGACTGTGGAAGAGTATTCAATGAGGTTCAAAAACCATTCACGATACACTTTGAACATGTTTTGATATATATTCTTCCAATAATGGAATTTAAAGTCTGGATTACACTGATATATCATGGATTCAGTGATATCATTATGAATTCACACTTATGTTGGAGTGCTCGAGCATGCCTTGGTAATGGGGATATTTATAACATAGCATACTTTGACTATTGGTGTTGGGTACACAAGAGATGATACCAAGGATTATGGTAGCCAATGTCAAGCTCAGGGATCCAGGAATGTGAGAATCATAAGGAGACAATCTCTGGATGGAGGTTCTGCAACTTAGGGATCATATGATGGATCTTTTCAGCTGTGGGAGAGGTAGTGATTTTCCTATGATGGATGGGAACATCTTGCACAATATTCTTTTATCGGCTATGTTGCTAAGAGGGAAATGTTCAATGGACATCCTTAATAGAGAAAGTTCCAGGAGAATGGAGTTCCACATAATGGAGGACATGTTGGAGGTAAGGGGAGAGAAGAAGGAGGTGGAAGATGCTTTGATGTGTTTCCACCACCACCCCCAGGTGGTCCACACTAGGCTCAAGGAGCTGGAGGATGGGGGTGAGGACAACCGTAGGACACAAAGACCTATGACCTAGAGGCTTCAAGGATGATTAGAGGTATGATCTATATCATTTTAAAATTTTTATAATTATTGATAGATACAGGTTCAAAATACCTTATTCCTGTCCCTTCTTGCTCAGGTTTTATCTAGGGTGATTCATGGCATCGGTAGAGCACTATTATGGTGCTGTTTGATGTAGATTTTTACTATCAAAGAATAGGTATGCTTCACCCACCAAGATGTGTTCTTTTCTATGATATAAAAAACCATGTGGGTGAGTTAGTTCTACCTAAAGAGGATAGTGTTGAGGTGTGGTGTGTGTTCAGGGAATTTCATATATAGTTTCAAAGTAGACCCTATGTGTAGCCCCTGTTCATGGATTAGTGATACTTATGGAGTATTTTTTCTCAACCCTTATTCTTGAGACACTATCAAAGAGGATTGGAGGTTATACACTCCTATATATAGTGAAACCTGACCTATTAGAGGGATAGACTCACATAGAACCTTTTACATAGTGGTAGGAGAGGCCCTACAATATTTCCTCAGTGTAGATTGGTTGGATACCACCCATGCTTATGTGGTTACTATCAGTGGGTGTGGAAGTGTTTTTGGATTATAGGATGAAGTCTTCCTTGTTTATAGGGGAGTAATCCCAGGCCAAGAATGACAATTTCATGTGTGGGAAGATACAACTGATTTTTATCATATGGATCATATGACCCTTAGAGCAGTGGTGCTATGAGATTTCAGTTTCTAGATGTAGTAGTGTTGTTGGGGACATCTACTTGAGGACGTTCTGGATTTTCCTCCCCACTAATATTTTTATTCTTCATAGACTGACACATAGGGTCTACCCTAATATTTGAATCATTATATCGGTTGACTCCCATGGAGCTTCATGAGTTGTGGTGTAGTTAGAGTTTTGTAGATGAAGGGACTATTAAGACACAATGTGACACTTGTGGAGCCTTATGTTATTTGTTGGTACACTCATGTTTTCAACATCATAGTTTCGCAAGAGACACTTGAGGATGATGTGATAGGTCTCTAGTTGTTGTTGGTTACCCCTCCACATTTTCAGTAAGGCAGGGAGGCACAACTAGTAGATTCTATTTGCGAAGTCACACATGACCAGATATCCACTGAATATATTCTTTTGGGGGTTTCCAAAGGTGGGGAGTACTTTAACCTTCTAAGGATTGCTGATGGAACCAATCATGCTGCGAGATGAGGTACTGAGGAGGTTAATTTCCACCAATAGAACACCTAGGAGATGGGAGTTTATGACATGTAAAATGAACCTTTTGGGTTATGGAAGAGATGCATCAAGTTTTCATATTGTAGTGGTGAAGTTTTTTCTCCACCATCAGCATAGCACCGTTTAAATACACATTTGGGAGGCCTTGTAGGTCACTGCTGTACTAGTTGGAGCCAGTGGGAGACAAAATTTTTGGGCCTAGATTTGGTTCTAGGTGTTGTAATAGTGGATTCCCTATACCCAACTAAACATTACTTTTGATTACAATATCATGTATATAGTGAGATATGAATTATGTATTCTTACCATTATAGTGAAGATATTTCTATGTCCACTATTTGATGGTAATGTCTATAGATTAATTATCATGTAAAAGGGTTATAGAAGATCCTAGGATATAATTAGAACCTCAATATACCATGAAATTAATCTTAAACATATGTCATATGGTCTAGATATATATTACTAAATAGACATAGTAGATGTCTGGATACAAGTACTGGGGGATCATAATCATTAAGACTTCTTCTCTTGAAGTTCACACTTGGTAATCTCTAGTAGTGAGATCAAGAGGGAAAACCCACCAATAAGAACACCACTTATTTTGGGTGTCATTGGATATTCACATCTAAAGAAATGTGTATGGGTCTCCTGACTTAAGATCATTACTGATGTTTTATATTTGATCACATATTTTGTTGCAAGAAAAAAACCATAATAATGAAATCGTGGTAAGGTACCTTGTGTTGGGTGTATCATTGGTGGCATAACATTGGTTGAAAGGCCAAGAAATGATTTTTTACTTCTGGGTTGATAAAGTAATATATCTTAGTCCATGTTGATCAAGATGGTAGTACCTTTAAAATACCATGTCCATGATAGTCGAGGGTAAATCCATTCAGTTAGATCAACAAAAAATAAAGCAAGAAAGGTCGATGATATGGGTGTGCATCTTACTTTATGATATATTAATTACAAAGAGATTATATTACATAGTGCTTGTTTATAGGTTAACTTTCATTACTATGACTATCCTTATCTCTTTAGGGGCCATGATGGGTTGGTAGATCCCACTCTTGGTATGTGAATATTATTCACTACTATCAAGATATGGGTCTAGAGGGTCACACAAAATAGTGTATTAAAGAATCTACCATATTCAGTTGAATATGTATAAGGGGCATGGTGGGACCCACAACTGGGGTCCATGATTTTCCAAGGATATAAGATCAACAAAGGAATAAATTAATTCATATTAGTCAAGTTTCAAATAATTGGATCTGATTTTTTATTATTATCTGTTTTTACATGTTTTAAAGTAAATACATGGAAAATATTATTTGAACAAATATTAGTTTAAAATATTCAAGGTTTAATTAATATTCTTGGGAGTGTCAAGTCAATTTAATGATTCAGGTATTATCATGTAATATATTTATTATATTAAATGAAGGTGATGATAATATAAATGATATTTATGTCTCATTATAGTAGTCATAATATAATTTATATAGCGTATTAAAAGATTTGGGGGCCGGAGAGGAAATTCCGAGTAAGTAAATGACACCCAATAAATAGAGGAGGAGATGCTCTCACTAAACACTATTCACTACTAAATGGTGAGAGAATCTGACTTTTATTCTCTCTCTTGCATCATAGAGAGAGAATATCTTGATCCAAGTGATCATATCGAGCTCTCTCTTGTTCATTGCAAGTAATTAAATTTGGTGATCATAGGAGCATCAAAGGAATCATAGGATCTCTGTACTAGCACTATGATTTTGATGATCAGAGCTCCAACATATTTCTGAAGTGCATGTAGATGATCAAGAGGAATTAGACTTTGGATTATTTGAGTAGTGATCATCGGCGACCAACGGTGAATGAACGCATGACATTAGATTCAACCAGATATTTATGGATCTATTTGCTTCTTAATCTTCTTCATGTGAGATCCTCGGACTTATACCGAGCAATGATCTGCTGATGATTATGTAGTCATGTCGATCATCATTGGAAAAAATTTAAAATTTCAAGTTTTAGGCCTTCCACTACATGCCTAGTACCAACCTTTGGTATTCGAGTGACACATGAAGATTTTAGGCCAATAAAAAAAATTAAATTTTCATTAAATTTATGAGAGGATGTCATTATAGTCCCAACTCCGCATACGATGGTTCAATATGAGATCAAATGGACAAGGTTCAGCCATCCTATGTTTCAAAATATAGATTGAAATCAAAAATTTAAGATTTTTTTTAGGAAAATATAGTTTTTAATATATTTTTTGTTTTAACCTAAGGGTAGTAATATTCAGGAATGATTTTAGGTGATTCAAGTTTTCTGGATAAGTTCTTATCAGCTAGAATAATGTTTTCTATCCAGACAAGAATTGCACCGGTGTGTAAAATATTTTACAAAAAATTAATAATTAATTATTTTATGAAAAGACTAAATTATTAGGATTTACACATTTTTGTACAAAAAAAAAGAATAAAAGAAAGGGATGGATGTTTTTTATGGGTAAGTAAGCAGACAACCAGCAGACCTAGGCCTTTAAAAAAAAACAAATCTCTGTTGATATTTTTCCACATGGGGTGTCGCCCCCCTGTCACTTGCCTCGCCAGGCTATTGGACCCCTTCATTAGTAGAACCTCCACCTTTCTCTTGGTCGACAACATCTAGCTCACCTTGGTCGCCTGATCTCTCCCCATTCGGAACAAGCACTTGGCACATCACCGGCCGACCACCTCGCCAGTTGGCTACCCTCTGTCACCGCCCTCCATGAGAACTCCCGGTGCACTGCTGTCCGAAAAGATCTGGGCTCCTCCTGAACATGAGATCCCATATATGTCTCCTTCCTACCAGCATACCACCACAGACCCCACACCACTCAGATCCTGACATTGCCACCACCTCCCTTTGTAGGTAGAAACCCTGGATGTCAGTGTCCCCTTTTTTTCCCTGGTTGAAGAATGATCTCCTCTCGATGATACTCCAGGCCGAGATCTATGGAGAGCTCCACCAGCCACCTATCAGGTGCCTCAAGCTACCGACACCTATCAACCAAACTACAACCCCCCCACGGCATGCCCCAACTGGCTAGATCTAGTTAACTCCAGCATTTGTGCACCCTTCCATGATTTGAACCCCCTGCACCACCTATCTCCCTAGCTCGGATGACCCCTGTTGCATACCTAAGCATGAGGTGACCCATGCATGGCTCTATATGGACCCAGTTTTCCTCAAATTAGGTTTGGGGGGGGGGGGGTTAGCCAAACCCAGAATGGATATAGGCAGGTCCACCCAACTCAGAACAACCCTGAACAGGGTCTATACATCCCAGAATAGGCCTGTGCATGTTCAGTCTGACCCGCACAGGTCCTGCCCGGGTGTTTGGGGATCAGGTAATTATATTTAATCAAAATGTAATTAAATTTATTTATTTAGGTTTTTTTAAAATTAAATTAATTAAATATTATTTTTTTGATTCAAAATCAATTTTATTATTGTGGGTTAAATTTATTTAATTTATTTGTTAAATTAAATAATTTTGGGACCAAATGACATAAATATTGAATTAAAATAAGAGTGAATTTTTTAATTCAAAAAAAATTCCCTCAAAAAATAATTTAACGCAAGTTTAAATTTATTTATGCATTTAATTTAAATATGTGATTTTAATGTGAATTGACTGATCATGTGGTTAAGACTAACTGATGCATGTATGGTGTTTATTTATTTATTTATTTCAATGCATGTTTTTTTAATAATTAGTTTAATAAATGATCATTCGAAAATCATCTTTTTCATTAAATTTATAAGGGCTTACATGCCCAATTTTCTGAGTTTTATTTTATACTCCCGAGACCCCCTCGCTTGTGTGAGAGTGATGTTGTATAATGAAGAAGAGAAACAGTGAAACACTTCACGCCGAGCTATGAAACCACACCAGACATGAGTTGGATGCATTGGATGGGTGGGCACTGCAACTCGAGTCGCAAGTGACATGACTCAAGGTATTACCCCTAGGGTCTAATCTGATCCATTATTCACTCAATTAATTAACCAATAGTATCAGGTCATGATCACATCATCATTTTTTTCATGTTTATTATTTTTTGTATGTTTAGTTTACATGAGTTCACATAGAAAAATAACCAATCATGCTTAGATAAAATGAACATATGACGTGATGAATATTTTCTATTTATTCCATGGCCAGTTGTGATTGCGATCACATAGTACATGCTTATCATATAGAAAATTATTTCATCCCTTAATTTAAAAATAATAAAACTGTCATATAAATATTAATTCATAAACACCTTCCATCATTTGAATTTGAACAAAATCGGGTGTTTGGGGTGCTTGTCAGCTAAAGTTGAGGGAACCTCTTACTATTAGGGAGTTATTATAAAAGTGGTGGGTTGAATTAACTAAAGTGTTAGTAAGGATTATCCAAAGATAACCTATTTTTAATTTACTAGAATGTTTTGAGTAAACCAATTTTTGATTTTAGAATCCAGGACTTTACTCAATAGATCAAGGAACCGCAATTTAATGCATTTGGCCAATCAAATTCCTACCCTGAACCCTCTAAGTAGTGGCGTAGCCAAAGATTATAGACTATGAAGGTTGGTTCAGGGATGCTTTCCACTAGAATACTCAAACGACAGAGTATTTCGATTATAGTATAGAGGGTTCCTAGAATTTGATAAAATAGTGGGGGACATTTAATTATTTAATTAATTAATCAAAATGTATAAAAGGGAAATCAATATAAAAGAGTATAAATCTTCTAGTTTTTTTAATTTTTTTAGAAAATGGAAATTTATAGCAAAAGAAATACTATGATAAATAATATAAAAAGTAAATGTCCACACTTTCATGAGTTTCTAATTGTAGTACAGACACTTGTTCACAATACTACGATACTGGGAATTCAAGGTGCTAGTGTCCCCAATACCTATTAAGCTTCCTTATAAAGCTTGGGGTGAAAAGATGATTATAGGAGACTCATCTAAGTTTCATATGATAGTTATGTCATAATTATATCATCAACATCTGATGCTTGTTTCTATCACTACATCAGGAAGTGGGTGATATAACATGTAGTCTTATCTCTGAGAAGTATGTAAGAAGAAACTGAAGTAGGATATGAATAAGGTAATGATTACACTGGAAATATGTAAATTGAAATATAGATCAGAATATTTCAATAGATCCCTTTCACATAGCATCTTCATCCATTTATTCAAGTATTTTTGTAGGTTACAAAATTAACATTATTGAGGAAACACTTCATTAACTTTTTAGACAAGGTTCTCTAGGTAAATAAGAATATAAAAATAGATTATTCTTTAGTTCTTATGGAGAATAAATTGAAAGTGAAGGTGAAAAGTCCAATGAAAAGTGACATGCTAAGGGAACATTCGAATCATCCTTCAATGAAAGAGGTATTAATAAGAGGTTATTTTCTTTTCATATCATGAAATAATTTTATGGAAGTTTAAATGCAATGGACTTAATCAATGAAGAAAGTGCTCACTTCTTCTTTAGTGAATATTCTTCCCATAAAAGAAATGTTTCAATATTAATTTATGGGTATTAAAATACAATAAAACCTATTATCTATATGTATTTAAACACAGTAACCAAGTAAGTATAGAAAAATTTCTAAAAGTCAAGTGTAATCTACAATCTATTGATAAAGGGAGATTCCTTAGTTAGTGGTGAGAAGCACAAAACTTCTAATTGCCTAGTTGATGATTTAAGTCAAACTATTAATGAGTATAACCAAAAAAATTATCTCATGTGTCCTCTTTACACTAAGATACATTATTCTAGGTTTTGGAATGAATGATTTTTGTGGTATTTTATATAGAATGAATAGTTCAATCGTACTTGAATCATAGGCAATACATGATGAATATAAAATGTAAGAATTATTTACATAGTTGTAGAAACATAAATATTTGTCAATAAAAACTAAAATTATACATCCAATATGTAACTAGTGTGGTATTTAGTCTCATCCAAGCTAAACACCCTAGGTATTATCGATGTATATAATTATTTTTGTTCTAAGGAACCTTTATAAATAATGGTAAGCCACAAATATTTTGGAATTAGTTCAACAAGAGAGCATGAACTATTACAATGGTAATCTAGTGGTATAGATAATTCATAAGATTCCTTTATATTATTAAGGAATGTAAACTTGAAGTAAGATATATGAATGGTCCAAAGATATGAGTTGACTAGTATGGAATGCTGAATAATATCTTGACCAAGCAATCATCATACAATATAATGTAGTGTTGAGTAATTCCAAAATGAAAATTACCTTATCTACATCATGAAATTGATGTAAATTTGGAGGATTTATGATAGATTCTTACATGTTAACATTGATCAATAAAATTTAGTGTGGAGTAATTCCTAAATGCACATTTTATACATCCAAGTTTTGATATAAGGAGAATCAATGTTGAAATGTATAGAAACTTCCACTATATTTCATGACATTATTCGCAAATAAAGAGGATATACCATAACTAGAAGAAAAATATAATGACTAATGGATATCATAATAGTTTTATTATGATAGGCATCCCTTATATCATAAGGATATGTGTTTGTATGAAATAGTTTGTTAGGATATAATCAGACTTGCATCAAGAACAAAAACATTGTGAATCTAAAGTAATAATCCTAAATGTTTCTTAGGATATTACAGAAATCCCTATGATAGAATGATATAGTCAAGTTATGGACTATATTTCTATATAAGGGTGCACATATATATTTTAGATAGTGGGAGCCATATTGTCTTTGGTTTAGTCAATGCTATAGACATACATGTAGTTGGAATAGGAACTAATTCCACAAGTATATGTGGAACAAGAATGTTCCAAAGACACATACTGCATAGGAAAGTTTAAAACCATGTTGATGGTTTTGAATTCACCATGAATGGTGATATATTATTCATTGAAAATAATAATCCATACAATTAAGAAATATATGGAAATTAGCTAAGATTAACAAGATCAATTAAAATTAAATATTGGATTCCATATGTCAAAGTGAAAAGGGGACTATTTTTTGAATAATGCGGTGGATATTCAAGTGAGATGATACATGGATGGTAAAAGAGCGGTACCAATAAGGATTGATTGGTTATACCAAGTCGGTTTTCCTAAATCCATTAGAATATTTCTTATTATATCTACTTTCTATGATAATTTAATTGGTTGTTGGATGTTAAGACCAAATTTTGAGGACGATGTCTATATGACACAACCAGAAAGGGATGGTGACATCATAGAATGCTGATAGGGTTTCAAGTTAATAAAATATATTCTAGGATTAAATTATGTATTACAATCTTATAAAATTCATTTAGAATGAATCAATACCATGTATCTACCGGAGGCTAAAGGGAGCACCATTGTTTTCCAAGTGAAATATTTTCAGATTCATAATGAAAACAACTATTGGTCTTGCAGTTGATTAAGATCAAAATGAAATAATTTATTATCTAGTAATTTGATTACATAAACAACCTAAGTTATAGGGAATAGGATCTACTGAGGTTGATCTAACAGTTGCTTAGACCTAGTCAATCATATATATAATGGCATGGTATTGAAAAATACAAGTTATAACAATTCAAGTTAGAATCTTTTTTAGTGTCACATGGAATATATATCTATAGGTAGACATGTCTAAGGCATTGGATTAGATTAATGTGGTGAGTTGAATTCCATACGCTTTTGTGATGGATCAATCATGTATATCATGATATGTACAAGACATTGATATTGTCAAGATGTAATTTATAGTAGGAAAATACCAGTTATATTAAGGAGAACTATAAGTGACACAGTTAGTACTATCTGATTGTACTCAGGGAAGCACAAAAGATAAGTACATGGTAAGTGGAGAAGAAAGGGATACCAGTTTTTGAGGGGACACAAACTAGTCTTCCTTAGATCCATGTGATCTAATACCATAGTAAGGATAAAGTGTTCAGCGAGACAAGCTTATATAAGCTAGTGGTAGCTATACATACAAATATTGAGTAAGTTATAGTTTATAAGGAATATAAGAAGCATTTATATGCAATTATTTGTTCCAGTTCTTGGAATATCACCTAGTAAGTAAAGCATTGTCATAATGTAAATTAGGATATTCTTACTAACCAATATGTAAAGTTATGAGAGTGGAAAAAGCTATTTACTTGGGGATACAATATATTGAGAAGTTTTTCTCAAGGAGGCGAGGTTACATATAAAAGAATAGCCACATGATAGAAACGTGGTAGACCCAAAAAATTAAACCGTGACTCAGTAGAAACATGATCTTAATCATGTGAGTGCTATCAAGGTTGGTTAGAAGGTTGGCTCTAGTGAAAGTGAGAGTGTTGTAATAGTGGGTTCCCTAGACCCAACTAAAAAGTACTTTTTATTACCATATCAAGTATATAGTGAGATATGCATGATGTATTCTTACCATTATAGTGTAGATATTTCTACATGCACTTTGATGGTAATTTCCATAAATTAATTTTCATGTCAAAAGGTTATAGAAGATCCCAAGATATAATAAAAACCTAGAGATACCATGAAATTAATATTAAATATATGTCTTATAATATAGATACATATTACTGACTAGACAAAGTAGATATCTGACTATCAGGTATTGGCATCTCATAAGCATTGGGACTTCTTCTCATGAAGTTCGCACTTGCTGATCTATAGTTGTGATATTATGGGGACAGACCTGCCAATAGGAACACCACATGTTTTGGGTGTCATTAGATGTTCCAATCTATAAACATGTGTATTGGTCTCCTGACTTGATATCAATACCAATGTTTTCCATTTTATTGCATACTTTTATGCAAGGAAGAAACCATGATAATGAAATCATGGTGAGGTAGATTTTGTTGGGTTTTTCATTGGTGGTATGACATTGGTTGAATGTTCAAGAAAGGATTCGTCACTTAGGGGTTGAGTAAATAATATATATTATCCCATGTTGATTAGGATGGTAGTACCTTTATAAGACCTTGACCATGGAATTCAAGGGTAAATCCATCTAGTTAGATCAACAAACAATAAACAAAGAAAGGATAATGACATGAGTGCACATCCTGATTTACAAGATATTAAAGAAAAATAGATTATATTACATAGTGTGTGTTGGTTGTCATTGATATGACTATCCTTATCTCTTTAGGGGCCATGCAGAGTTGCTAGATCCCACTATTGGTCAATGGATATTATTTACTGCTATCACGATAAGGTCTTAAGGGGTCACACACAATAGTGTATTCAAGAATCTACCCTATTAAGTTAAATAGGTTTATAGGACATGGTGGGTCGCACCACTGGGGTCTGGGTTTTGTCCAAGGATATATGATCACTAAAGGAATAAATAAACTCATATTATTCAAGTTTATAATAATTTGAATTGAATTTATTTATTATATGTATTTAAAAGTTTTAATGTAAATAAATGGAAAATATTATTTGAACAAATATTAGTTTAAAATATTCAAGGTTCAATTAATATTTGTGGGAACATAAAGTCGAGTTAATGACTTAGGTATTATCACGTAAAATATTTATTATATTTCAAGAAGGTGATAATAATAAAAATGATATTTATGACTCAGTATGGTAGTCATAATATCATTTATATAGAGTGTTAAAATATTCAGGGTCCAGAGAGGAAATTTTGGGTTAGTGAATAACACAATATAAATTAAAAAGGAGAGTCTCTCACTAAAACTATTCACTTATCAATGGTGGGATCCTCTATCTATTCTTATCTATCCCACATTATTCAGAGATAATATCTCGATCCAAGTGATCAGATCGAGATTTCTCTCGTGCATTACAAGCAATATGATGTAGTGATCATTGGAGAATCAAAGGTGTCATTGGATCTCTATGATAGCACTTGGATTTCAATGACCAGTGCTCCCACAGATTTATAATGTTAGTGTGAATGATCTAGAGGAATTCGACTTTGGATTCTTCAAGTAGCGATCATCAGTGATGGATGGTGAATGAAAACACAACTTTGGATCGAACCTGGTATGTATGGTTTTATTTTGTGGTTACTATTCTACATGTGATATTCTTAGACTTATAATGGGAAGAGATCCACCATCAATGAGGTATTCATGTAGATCATTAGTGGAAAAATTTTAAAATCCCAAAGTTTTAGGGCTTCTGTTGTATGGTCGGTACCAACACTAGTGATGGTTGTTAAAGTTTCAGTTCATCCAAATGTTGATGACGATTGTCCAGTTATGTTAGTATCTATGTCAAGTTAGAGATGTGGTTTATGATTAGAATTTGTGGCTACTATTTCATGGGAATAAGAATAAGGAAAATGTATTTGATAAGAACTAAATTTCTTAATGATAACTGGACATCCTTTTTATCTTTCAAAGGAGATGTTTTAGTTAAATTATTTCTCATATAGTTCACCACTTTTGTTTCATCAGAAAGATGTGGCTAGCCTGGTTTGGCGGTTTGATTATGGGGGGTTTAATGTTTTTCATGATCATTCAAGTTGAGTTTAACATTTGTTTATCTATAATGGAAACTCCTAATGGATACCACATCAATAATAGGGTATGGATCTACTTTCCAAAGGTAGGTGGTCCTTTGGGTTTTCAAACCAAATGACACTCATGAACTCATATTGGTCGATAGGATGGGAGGTTGAGCTCATTACACCCTTTTGGGGGGAATTTTTTCCTACTATAGGAATCCCTTATAGATTTAATATATGATCGATAATCCATTCCTAACCCTAATACAAGACTAGTTACCCCAACAAAATGATTATAGGTTAATTCCTTTTATATGTAAAGGGGGGGATCTTATTAGTGAATTCATATGTATGTATATGAGGTTCATCATCCATTTCCTATTGATAGGTAGCAGATTATATATTGAAGCTGTAAAATTAGGAAATCTAGAGTTTTTTGTCATCCCAGGAGGATTTTAATATCTTAAGGATGGTATTGATCCATTATGAGGCATCCTATGTATCCTGTTTTATAATAGGAATTAAAACCCATGCAGTTCGTTAAAACCATGCTATTTAACATCATATAGAAAGGACATATATTTGGGCACTTAAGAACTAGGTATTTGAGTTGAAACCTTAAGGAGTCATACTATGTATCCTGGTTACGGTAGGAATTAGAGTTATCATAGTTCAATCACACCGTTGGGACTTTCCCCAAGGTATATACCCTTGTATGGGGGGTAGTTATATCATTCCACTAATCGGTACGTACACAATGAGGTTTCCATGAATAGTGGAGATTCAAGATGAAAATTATGTGATTATTGATACCCCCTAAGCCTATGTGAAACAAGCATGATGTAGGAAACAAGGGATGGAAAGTTATTAGAATAATTGTATATGGATGTAGGGATTACATACTAGGATAGACCATTAGGCTCTTAGTATATATATCAGGCCTTAGAAAGGTTGCCTATGTATTATGGTTATGAAAGGAATCAAAGTCATTCTAGTTCACTTGACTCCTAATTCCATTTATGGATCGGGAAGGATGACAAGCCCATGGGAGAGTTTGGGTCCCTATGGTTGGAATGTAGGAGACATGGTAGATCTTACAATGAGGTGAATGAATATTTGAGATCGAGCCTTTAGGAATGTATCCTATGCATCATAGTTATAGCAGGAATTAGAGTTCTTATAGTTTGGTTTGATCAAATATTACACTATGAGGCTGCCATGATATTTGGGGCATGCCATATTATGATGCTGACTGGGGCTTACACAATAAAGTTTCACTTAATATGGAGGGAATATCATTTTATGATACTGATTAGGGATTACACACTGTGGTTTCCCTATCTTAGTAGAGAATTATGACATGAATGATATGATCATTTCAACTAACTAATCCCACTTGAGCTATGATTGGTGTGAGAAAAAAGGGATATCAAGTAATCAGTCTCACTGTTTATGGATGAGAGACTGATATATTGGGATAGTACCTTTGGATGTTTAATATAGAGATCAAGTCTTGGAAGGGCATCCTACATATCTTGGTTATAGAAAGAATCAGAGTTCTCATAGTTTAATTTTATTGGGGCTTACACTCTGAGGCTTCCCTGATATTGGGTGCATATTATATTATTCCACTAATAGAGGATTACACACTAAGGGTACCCCGATATGACCACTGGGTAAGGCTATCATATTCTAAGATGTCTGGTTGACAAGGCTTGGGTGTCTTCTTGACATGTCTAGTTGTCTTCCTAACATGTCTAGTTGTCTACCTGATATGTATGGTTGTCTTCCTGACATGTCCTAGTGAAAATTGCATGATCCAAGTTTACATGTCTGGAGGATGTCGCAAGACTTGGTTGAGGATGTATGGAGAAAATCACATGATCAGGGATGACATGTCTAGAGAGTGTCTCATGATTTGACTGACTTGTCCAGAGGATGTTCTAGGTTGACATGTCTTAAGGGAATTGCTGGATCTTTGTGGCGATCCTAAAGGGATTCGCGAGAATCAGGTGGAATATACAAAGGGAATCACACAACCTAGTTAACATGTATTGGTGTTGTCAAAATACCTATATGAAATGCTTGGAGGGTGCCATCAGATCTGTTTGGTAGGCCCAGAGTGCTCTGTGATACCTAGATAACATGCACTGATGTCTCCACATAAATTGAGAGACTTGTATAGAGGAAATCGCATGATCTGTATGGAGAGTCCGTAGGGATTCACAAGACTTCAGGCGGCATGCTCGAAGGGCATCACATGACTTTATTGATGTGTCTAAAGGACATATCATGATATAAATGGTATGTTAACGGGATATCACATGACTTTAGAGACATGACCTTGTGTTGTTTCATGATCTAAACGAGTCATGAAAAGTGTGTTAGGATCAACATATATGTTTGTCACATAAGTCTTCCGTACTTTAGTCTTTATTATAGCTTTTATTACATTTGAGTCTTATATATGTTTAGTGTTATAATATTTATGTCTCACATGATTCATCAGATGTGTGGGATGTCCATCACATGACCCATTAGAAGCCATTCACGTGATCTTAAGTGATCATCTGAAGTGACCATGAATAATTCATGATCACTTAGATTATTCCTTGGATATTACATTGTGGAAAACCTTTTCGATCATGATATTGGATCCTCTAAAAATTTAACCTTGATGAATGGGTGTGCCAATTCATATATCTGAAGATTATTTTTTTCATTCTAGGGTGGGGAATTTATAGTCCTCCCCACCCTGATTATACCCCTCTTTGTATGGGACACATATTTCAAATCTAGTCTAGAGTTAGTGGAGTGATTTGGTGTCATGTACTTCATGGAATCTGGCTGTGGGCTATTATGGCAGTATCACATATTTTTTAGAACTCATAAGACCATCCCATCAACTCACCATTTATTGGATTTTTTCCAATCAATGGGGTATTGCATAATCTTGTGGAAATTCCTTGGGGATTTCACAATGTTAGGATGATATGTTTAGGGAACGTTGCGAGATTAGGATGCCTGTTGAGAGGCTTTCATGTGATATGAGTAAAATTTTCCAGAACATTCCACGAGACACAGGTGTCTCTCTAGGGTTCCTTCCCAAGATCAGTGTGTCTTGTTGAGGGGGGGGGGGTCTGGCATGATCAATAGTGATCACCTGAGTTTTTCGTATAAGATCAGCATATTCACACCTCGCAAAAGCTCCTGTCATTTCCCTTTTGATTTCTTTATTTATTTCAAAAAGGTTAGGAATTTCATGTGTTGGGATGAGTGTTTTCTAAGACAACCAATATCTCCATTAGTGATTTTTTTCATGAGAAAAAAGGGTCTTTTGGTGATGCACGAGCATTAATATGGAGAAACCCTTCTGTTTGTCTTTGGAGCTAGAGGTGGAGTGAAAGACTGCTTAGATATGTCTGATATCCTTCACATGATGCAGGTGACATGCCAGTGAGATCTTGAAAAACAAGGATAAAATGTTTCCATGGATTCTATGGTGTATTTAAAACCACATGGGTGCATCATATGAAGTTTTATGATCACAATAGGCTCCTATATTTTGGATATTTTTCTGATTATTTTATAAGGATTTTCGGATAGTTTTTAGGTGATTTCCTATTGAAAAGTCGCATGACTCGATGGAGATTATCTGGAATCATACACATGATTAACAAGTGCCTTAGGATTTAATTTGAAATAATAAAGAGGTCTTGTCAAAGGGGCTATGTATGGTCTTCCAACAGGTTATGAAATGCATATGAAGTGTCTACATTCACTTCTGAAGGTCATATGATCACATGTCCTATTATAGGTTATATGATTTGTAAGTCTTTACCACATTTCCTTCATTTTATTTATGGGGAAAATAATACCCATATTCAAGTATTTCTTCCTTTATGAATTTTATGATACCCACTTTTCAGTCGTCAATAAATTCCCCCCTTAGGAGTGACGTCCACAAGGATAAGGGCTTGATTTAGAAGAAAGTAAATGCCTGACTAAGGCTTTAGTGTTTTTTCCAATCAGTGTATTGGGTGAATCTTGGTCTTTTGGGTGGTGTTTAGTATTCCATGTAATACACTATAAATAGGGTTTTATAGGGTGGCTAATTCAACAGCTACCCAACTCTTAGAACTCTTTCAATTTTCCTCCATCACACGAACCTCCTATAAGAATTGATTGGGATATCCGTCCAAAAGACTATTTTGTGAGAACCTATTTAAAAGATATTTTTTCTTAGGTGTTTTTTTGAATCAAATAAAAATTAAATTTTCATAATTTATTGAACCTCTTCCATATGACTCTATGGGTTTCTTTGCAGGTTTCATAGGATTTTTTGTTAAGTCGCATGATTACTCGACTACTTTATAGATCACGTGACCATATCAAGGTCACAAAATCATGAGTCTTATGGAGTCTTATAGTTGTGTGGTGTTATATTGATTTATGAAGGTCATGAGATTTTTCATGAGATAAGTGATTCATGTGCCCCTTATGTGATCAAAAAAACTTTTGATGATTCATGAGGCACGCATAAGGCTGCCAAAATTTATTCCTTTCTTTTGATATGATTTTTTTCCATTTTTATGACATATTCCACTTACTTTTGTCTAGATGGATTCTAGATCTCATCACAATTACTCTTCCATGGATAATCAGAGGGACATGATTTCTAGAAACCACAATTTTGACCCATAATATTGCATGAATTTTGATAATGAATTTCTAAAAATACTTCTCCTATCTTAACTCTAGAACTATCCTTTACTAAACCATCTTACCCTATATGGATTTTTCCCACTATATTATGTTTTTCCCCTTCTCCGAACTGCAATATACCATTTTTTTGGGTATCAACATCCCTTAATTTCATTCAAACTATGATTTCTATGTCTGGACACCTGGTTGTAGCATAGTCTATGGGGTTTTCTTATGTTTGGGAAAACTACCCTCATAGTCTAGATGGTTGTGATTTTTCTCAATGGCCTATCTCTCAAATATATCCAAACATATTTTTCTCTTATTTGAATAAATTGGGAGGTGGATAGATCTCAAAATGGGATTTTTTCCCTGATGGAAACTTTTATGATGAATGGGAATGACCATTCTAGGTTAAGAGGAGATGCTTAGAATTTTCTAACCAGATTCACACTATCCATATTTATGATGTGGTATGGATTTCTTAGTTCATCGTTTATCATCGGTCTGATCTTCTCTAAGAAATGGTTAGTCATTGGTTCCCTGATACCAATTTGTTTCATTTGTCCCATGATGAATTAGGAATCAACCTCTAGGATATCTAACAACTGCATGGGATATCCCCCCTTAGGGAAATATATGAAAAATTCTTTCCTTCTGTGAATGTATAGGATGACCCTTCATAAACTTCAGTCTTGTCATGAGATATTCTTAAGATGGAGAAGAATAAGTTAATAAAGGATTTGAACATGAACTCACTTATTTATTTTAAGTATTAGATTAACATTTTCCTCTACCATCACAGAGTTCGTCTGACCACCATACACCCTCACTGGTTCCCTTCCCTACTAGTTTGTGACAATGTCAATTTTTATTAGACAATCCTAGAATCCATAGAGAATACATCATGGGGATACCAAGTGAATATGGAGATACCATTGAGCCTTAGTCTAGTGGGATTCATGGCCATATTCCTAAAAAAGTGGATTTTTTTGGCTGGGGACACACGTTCAAGAATCTATGTCAGTACACTCATGATGGAAGCATGAATATCAGAGGGGTGACCCATAAATATGGTAGTGACAACTCTTTCACACCTTTAGTAGCTCTCAGGACACATCTAGAAGGTAAAAATCCCTTAAAGGATTAGTGTCCCTTTTATAAAAACCCTACTCTTTATTACACACTTAAACATGATTTATTACAAAAAAATTTACTTGAGACAACTCTGATGATCAATAGGTCTAGTTTCTTGGGAAATTAGAAATATTACATAACAACATAGAACATAAAACCCAACATCTTTATTGAAAACTTCTTTTACCCGACCACAACATTCCTTTGTACTTAGCATTGCATGGGATAACCTGAGGACATGCATAAGTAAAGGGTGAGCTATAAAGCCCAGTAAGGGAGTAAAAAAGACATAATATAAATAATATAGTATATGTTAGGAAATATTCATATTAATGGAGCACAATAGAAACATGAATATAAAGGCATGATATAGCATGATTATCAAAACATGGAAATGTGACAACAATATTTAACATGATATTAGCATGAGCCAAGGATCATTGAACATGGATCATGAGTAAACACACATTTCAATTGAATTAGAATGATTAAACCCTCATTTAACTTGAATTATCATGATAATAATCTTTACCCAATGCATTGGAGCACTATCAGGGCGCACCCTTTATAAACATTTCATTTCATACATAAGTGCGCCACATGGATCATACAACATGGATTAATTAAACACCATAATTTATTCAATGAATAAATGACATGGAATAAATAAATGTAAGTCCTCAATAAAAAAGTACATTTGTATAAAGGTGAATACCCTTGATAGAGAAATGGGTATGGTATTCACTTCCACGATGATTTTGACATGGGAAATTTTGGTGTAACTTTGGCAGCATAATGATGTCAAATAGAAATTGTAAAATGGATTTATTAGAGATAAATGGGTATATAATCATTTAAAAATTAAATGTGTAGGAATAGGGTCATGTAACATAATATCCCAACAAATTTAATGGAATTTATATGCATAATATAAAATAATTTCTTGAATGTAAATGAGAAGAGAGAAATTCCTTATGGAATTTCGGTATGGTAACCGGTGTGCATGGGAGGAATTAATGATAGAGGATGAGATATATAATCTTTAAAACATAAGGCAGGAAGTATGGGGGAGGTCCAAAATCATACCCCAACATTTTTAATTGAAAAAAGTGTGTAAAAATATAAATAAATTTGGACAAAAATGAGAAAGGAAGAAATCCATTACTTGGAAGTGTGATCCCAAAGGGTCAGGAGAGGCTTGATAGAGGATTATTGGGAGATTGGGGAAACTTGGAAGGATTCTAGAGAGAGGAGGGAATATTTTGGTCAAGATCTAAATGGTTTTAGTGAAGAGGAATGAGATATTGAGTGGGTTTATATAGGAAAGGAGAGGGAATTATTTATTATTTAGGTCTTGGACACCACACATTAAACTAATCGAAACCACAAACCATCCCATGGTTTTTGCCCATGGTTTTTGCCAAAGTGGAGTGGAGAAAATTATTTTATAAAACCAATGGCCTAACTTATTTAAGTATTAGGCTTGCTTATGCATAGGTGAGTAACACTCTTAAGAAAATCATTTTAAAATGTTAAAATGTTTTATAAGTCTTGGAGGGTCAACTAAGGCTTTGTAAAATAAACAAAAAAAAACATAAAATCACATTATTTTAAAGGTAAAACATATATTTCCTGAACATACCATTTATAGTTTTTTATTACATCACTATTGAGCCATTATGATGTCATAAAACACATTATATATTTAAACGGTATTTAATTTTTACCAAAAAAATTAACTGTCTCAGAAAATTATGAAAAATTCACTATTGGATAATTTTGATGTCTTGATTCAAAAAATAATATTAATTTTATCTAAATAATTTTATAAATATGTGAATTTTTACTTTTAAAATAAAAATCGGTATTTATCAAAAATTCATGGGTTATGAGAAAAACAACTTTCAAACCTTAATAAAAATTAAAATTGTATTCATAAAACTTATAAGATCATTTATATTTAATTAAAAGTAATTTAGTAATAATATTTTATTAAAATATTATTTAATTTAAAAAAATCCATTAATTCATCAAAATATATTTCTTAATTGAAAATTATCTAAAAATATTATTTGTGTTTTAAAAACATTTTACAAAGTAAAAATAATAAAATGAATGTATATTATTTATTCTATCCAAAAAATGACGCACATAATCATAGTGATAGGGTCTTGTTACATAACCCCTTATAACACCTGCATATGACCTAAGGGTAAGGTGTGTGATGGTGACAAACTCTTGGGGTGGCTCGGATAACATCGCTCGGGTGGTAATCTCTATCAACTTCCACTTCTCCTGTAGGCGTTTCTGTTCTAGCTTAACATGTGGAAGCTCATCTTGAGATTGGTCAAGAGAGAAGCCCAGTGATTTTACCTCTTTTCTGAGCTCCAAAAAATGGGCTTCGTATGGAGCAATTCTACTGGATGAGGCCATTGCTTCCTTTGTCTAAGTAAATTGGATTTGTTAAAGACCTATATTTATACTAATCATGTGATCACTGTTCAATGACTATATTAGAAATGGTAAAAATTATTAATGGTATTTTAAAATCAAAAAACATAAAATTAAGTAAGTGTATATGTTTTATATAACCATTTTACATAATAAGAAATTTAATCAGATCAAGAGGAATTTTCATTAATAATAGTTTGGGTTGTTACACCTTTACAACTTCTATTCGGTTAGATAAGGGAGTATTTTTACTACTTTAGATACCAAAATACCACTGGGATCCCTAGTACCATATGTTTCCCCAGGTGTTTGGACATATCTAGGGTTGATTCCATGCTATTAGTCTTTGTTAAGGTTACTGAGATGCTGAGCCGATCTGATCATTTTTACTTCACCCCTTATCCCAACCGTCCGGTCTAGTTATTAATAATGAAGGTGGTTCTCTTGAAGAAAGTTCATAAAATATATCCCTTGGGGATGGGGTTCTTGTAGCTAGAATGGATGAGCTGATTGTTTGAGATCCATATAGCCTTTATCTGTTCCCTCACCAATTTGGCTGCATTAAAAGGGCTTCCCCTCTTCCTTCAGCCAACATTAGGGGGGAGCAACATCACAGGGTCATCCACTAGTTTTGAAGGAATTTGGAACATGAGGATAGAAATGATAATATTTTACTTCTTCTCATAAATTCCCATTACTTTCTTTCTTATGATTATACCAAGGCTTGCGTAGATGCCTACCTTGGTGGTTTGATGAACCAACTGGTCCTCCATGTAGACTAACCATTTGCCTCATCAATCCCCCTTACTATAGAAACAATGGACTTTATTAAAGACTTGGGGAAGTCTTCAAGGAAGTTTCCTCATCCTAGCGATGACCATCCCATTAGTGGGGCATAATTTTTTGTGGAAGCTATCCATTCTGTATAAGAAATGGATGATGAGCTTGTTGAGAGGATAATATATGGGGATTCCTGTCATGCTTCCTCATCACCTCAGCCGGTCATTCCTCCCTTTGATATACCCACTCAAGAATCCGTAGATGAGGACAAGAAATAACATAGGTTGATTTGGAAGTATATTCAAACCTTTGCCACTTAAACTCCCTTAAGAACATTTTTTGATCAATAAGAACATATTCATCAACTATTTCTTGACTTGGAGGTAGGTATATTTGACCACTAACCATTATACGGAATCATGAAACATATTTTCCGGATATGGAAAGAGTTGTCCACTAGTGAGAGGGTATTGCATGATATTGAAGATGAGATGCCCCTATCTATTTAGTTAAAGAAAGCTTTATTGGCATTGGAGTAGGGACGTCAGATCATATTTGAGTTGTACACCCGGACAGAAGTCTTGGAAGTACAAATATGGAGATATAAGGAGATTTAAGATTGCTTAAGTTATGACATTTCAACATTATCATCCCCATTGTATGCCACTCATAAGATAGTTGAGGAGCTATATACTCTCATTTAGACCCTTCATCATAGGGAAATAGTAGATGAAGTAGGGTATACCGAATTCAGGCACTCCATTGATGCTTCCCGTCAGACCCTTTCTGATTCATCTAGAGCAGTCGATAAAATTTTGTAGTAGTTTGATCATTGAAATCTATTTTTTTAATTGAATCCTTAAAGAGTATTTGAATTGTGGATATCCCACTCTATTTCATGTTATAAATGAATATATATTATAAAATTTCTATTTTTTTTTCCAATCATCTTTTATTCATGATGTGCAGAACATTTCATTGATCCGACATTTCATAAATCACTGAAGATACCAATACTTTTAATAATATCAAGTAAACCTAAATGTCTGGATTTTAATGTTTAAATTCTAAAATATTGTTCTCAAGAAATTCTCATAAAATCTCACCAATATGTGAATTTTTATTGGTATATCTATTCAATCTATCTTGAGATTACCTGATTCACAGAAAGATAGTTTGGGTAGAATATATGTCTATGAGAGAAAGTGATCTATCTTTTTCTGAAGTTGATGGGATTGGTGAACATAGCTTGAATTTTCTTAAATTTATATAGCGAACCTCACAATATTTGTATCTTTTCCATTCTTGTAGAATAAATTTCCGTTATGTTGTAGTATAGGGTCATTTAGATCAGACCTCATATTGCTATAGTTTAAGCTCTTTTAGGTTGGAACTTCTATTGTTGTATTTTAGGTTATTTAGACATTAGCCTTATGTTGATATAGTTTAGGGTATTTTAGCTTTAACCTACTATTTTTTTAGTTTAGGTTCTTTAACTCACACATTCTATCATTTCATTTTTGGGTCTTTTATCTCAAACCTACTGTTACTATAGTTTGGGGTCTTTAATATCAGACCTTATATCATTGTATTTTTGAGGCTTTAAGCTCAAAACATTTATTTTTGAATATGGAATATGGAGCAGACAAGCTAGGATGACGCAAGACACCCTAAGGTTCTATGTTCCACCGTGGCGTTGCTAGGGATCATGAGGATTGTAGTTCTTTTATTACAAGGTAGAAACACTTCTAATTGGTAGGTAAAATGTAATGGCCCAGACCTCTCTGGTCCATTCCTTTGTGAAAATATGGTGTTTGAGGTGTTCCGAGAGGTCAAAGTGACTTATCCCCAACACTTTGCCAATTTTTTCCCTTTCTATGAACAGTAGCATTGGTGACCCTCGGTGAATAGATCCAATGGTAGACCGCTGTGAACAATGCAACGGTGACCTTCTGTGAACAATTCCAATGGTAGACCGTTGTGAACAGTGTATCGGTAACCTTAGGTGAACAGTTCCAACGGTAGACCGTTGTGAACAGTATAACGGTGACATTCTGTGAACAGTTACAATGGTAGACCATTGTGAACAGTGCATCGGTAACCTTAGGTGAACAGTTCCAATGGTAGAACGTTGTGAACAGTGCAATGGTGACCTTCTTTAAATAGTTCTAATGGCAGACCATTGTGAACAGTGCATCGGTAACCATAGGTGAATAGTTCTAACGGTAGACTGTTGTAAACAGTGCAACAGTTACCTTCTGTGAACAGTTCCAATGGTAGACTGTTGTGAATAGTGCATCGGTAACCTTAGGTGAACAGTTCCAATGGTAGACCGTTGTGAACAGTGCAACAGTAACCTTAGATGAACAGTATTTCCAGAACAGTGAGGTTCATGAACAGTATTTCCAGAACAGTGAGGTTCCAATTGTAAGGTTCATGAATAGTGTTTCCAGAACATTGAGGTTCCAACGGTGAGGTTTATGAATAGTGTTCCCAGAATGGTAAGGTTCCAATGGTGAGGTTCATGAACAGTGTTTCCAAAATGGTGAGGTTCCAACGGTGAGGTTCATGAATAGTGTTTCCAGAATAGTAAGGTTCCAACGGTGAGGTTCATGAATAGTGTTTCCAGAATGGTGAGGTTCCAATGGTGAGGTTCATGAACAGTATTTCTAGAATGGTTAGGTTTATGAACAGTGTTTCTAGAATGGTGAGGTTCCAACGGTGAGGTTTATGAATAGTGTTTCCATAACGGTGAGGTTCCAATGGTGAACAATGTTTCCAACTTCCTACCATTTCACCCCTTTAATGTTTCCTTTGACATAAAATGAACTTAAAGCCTTTTTTAAGGGCTCTATGGCCCATTCAAAGGTCATAACTTCTATATTAATTATTACTAAGGCTCATGATGTTTTTACGTGGTCAAACCACGTGGTTTAATGCGATCTTCTTTTAATGGGAAATCAAGCGTATCTTAAACCGTCACTCCATTAAATTTTCAAAATAGACAAGATGTTTTTCTCTCTTTTTCTTCCTCCTTGTTATCTGGTGCGAGAAGCTCTAACTTTTCCTTCCTTCCTATAGGAATTGTGAGATCAAACTTTTCCCCGTGGATTGGTTTCCCTATTTCGGTGAAACTAAGGAGTATCCAACGAGCTTCGATATAAGGTATGTTTTATCGTTATTTTTTGGGGTTCATCTTCTCCAGTTTCTCCTTTCCATATTATATCATGTGATCTCCATGCTTTTAATGGAGTTTTCTTGGGTTTTGGTTGGTCAGGTCGTACCATGGCATCCTCGGGTGGATGTAGTTGCCACGAGAGGAGGTTCATGACCCATTGTGTGGACTGTTCTCATATAAATAACGTCTAGAAC
Source organism: Viscum album (assembly GCA_963277665.1). Taxonomy (NCBI): domain Eukaryota; kingdom Viridiplantae; phylum Streptophyta; class Magnoliopsida; order Santalales; family Viscaceae; genus Viscum; species Viscum album. Next base: position 1,808,438,492 of record OY728129.1, on the reverse strand, counting down.
CATTTTAGGTAGGGGATTCGTTTCTTCTCTCTTTTTTATGTGAAAATTTATTGTTAGCATGTTTTATCCCACTAGATCACAATGGAATTGACCTAATAAATATTTTAACCGGATAAAAAAATTGATATCAGTCGCATATTATTGCCTCTTATTTTTCTAGATAGTGTGATATCAGTGCTTGTTGTGTTTATCATTTCTTTCTTGATAGAAATTGGTAAAGAACGTAAAGCCGAAATTAATTGATAATGGTTTGGATAAAGATAAAGAGGCATGTAAATGAATCTAGTTCTTCTTGTTGTAATTTGATGTTAATCAAAATGGTGTAGTAAGCATGTATAATTATTTGTGATATCTTACTAATTAAGTTTACCGAATTTGGAACCTAAGAATAATAATCGGTTAATATAAGATGGATTAAAGAACCAGTTGATTGATAAAAGATAACTCCTTATTGGGTTCTTAGTTACCCTATTGTTTGTTAAAGGGCCAAGAGCCCACCTGTTAAAATGTTTTTTTCCTACTTCTTGTGTTGTGATGTGAGTCTGGATGGATATTGTGATATGTGGGGGCATGGAGGCCTTTTGGTTGTGGCATCAGATGACGCCTAGAGTGTCGAGATGCATTAGTTTATGCATGTGGGTGTTAGAGAGGACACCAGGGATGATGTAACAGGATGGATGTGATTGTTGGATGATATCTCATTCTTATTAGTTAATTATCTACTATACTTTTCCCCACTGATACAGGAAAATGGTCTTGCTTACCCTTCTTCCAAAATAGGTAAAGACGCGTGGGGTATGCCACATGCTTTCTGTGTTTAGATTTTCAAGGGAGGATGGGTCTACGCTCTTGCTATAGGCGGCAAAGACTCGACGGGTAGTACATTTAATCACCGTCTTGAGCCCCCTTGTGTTTAGTATCATAGAATGTTTTTTTAGAATGCCTGGGAATATGGGAAAGTAATTTTTTAATGAATAATTGAATAAATGATGTTAACCCTTGGGGTTGGAGTTTCTGGAACATAATGATGAGGTTGTAATTTTAAAGGGATAGTGGGATTTGGGTGTGATGCTAACGAAGTTTAATGTGGAATTGTAAATGGTTAATTAATGTTTAAATAATTAATTAATGTAAAGTGGAACTAATAAAAAGGTAAATAATTAATCTAATAAAGCTTTTTAAATGATTGTGTGCTTACATGATACCTAGTCTTAGAAGTGGAAGCCCGGAGTCCGAGAGACGTTAGCTGCAGTTGAGTTAAAGACTAGGTTATACACATAGTGTGGTTGTGAGTTATAGTATATTCTGTACTTTTTGTGTTTCTATATGCTACTCCACCCTGTCAGTAAGGGAAACTAACACCTCTGGGATTCTAAGCCCTGGGGGGTGTTTTCCATAACATTCCGGTGGGAGGATGGATAGCTGACTACCCCCTTTGGCCCCACTCTCTTCTCTTGGTAGTTACTTGTGCTGGCAGGCACATTGGTTAGTTTTCCCCATATATGTGTGTAGAGGTATGTAATGGATTGTGGTTATTCACACACATATATTCTGGATATTGTTTTCTATGGAATACTATAGGTGTAACGTGTATAGGCTGTGATGGCTTGAGGATCCTTACTCGGTGTATGGGCTGTAATGGCTTGAGGTATAATACCCAATGTATGATACACATTATGCGAGCTGTGGTGGCTCCCATAACTACCTGGTTACTTTTCTTACGTGGACGTGGTGGTTTTGTTGCACGAGGTGCACGTTGTGGTGCTTTACCCAGGTGTCTGTGGGCAAGCCTTTTTGGAGAGAGATGCTTAGGAAATGCGATGTTGGGGAAAAGTGGAAAACCAGTGGGGAAGTAGTAGCGGGGTACCCTTAATATTCTTTGATATATTATATACTCTTGTATACATTACATTGTGAGAGTATCCATGGTGCGGTTGGGAACATAGTATATCTTTTTAGGTGACGATTTAGTTTCACTTGTTGTTCACTATGCTTTAGCATGTTTTCTTTACTTTTGCACGAGAGGCTTCGGGGAGGATCCTACTGAGCATACTGTTATAATCACCCTATGTATATATAATTTTTTTTTCAAGTCACTTGGAGCAGGTTGGAGATTAAGCCGGTTTCTACTAGCTTGGGGTTGTAGGAGCTGTTCGGGATTGTGGTTCCTACTGTTTTTACTCTTTTTGGGTACTTTCAGTTTTCCCCTTCTAGTTGTAGTACTTTTTCATGACATTACATATGTGCACTTGGGTTTTATTTTATATTTTAGATCTGAGTTGGAGTTTGTTGGTATCTATCTTATCTCTCTCTTCTGCATGTGTTCTCTTAGAGGGTAATGCCTCCCATTTGTGTGTTTACTATACCCTCAGTGCTAGTCACCAACCCGGGGCCTACTGGAGGCGAGACTCGGGGGTCATTATCTCCCTTATCACATTGCCATCCCAGGAGGGGTACACTTTGTGGGGAGGGGGTCGTGACATAAAATACCTTATGAATTGACAGTATGGACAACCGAGGTATCCCCACTCTTCTTCACTAGATTTGGAGTGATATTTGTTGAGGGTGAATTACTAGGGATAAAGGTTCTACCTGGATATTTGGATTGTGGATGTTTTAATTCATAACCCAAACATTTTATTTAGTGATTATGGGATGGGGAAGACGATCCGAGAATGACCCATAGCACCTTGAAGCACTGGTTTCTACCATGGTGTTACTAGGGCTCACAAGGATTGGGGTTCCTTTCCTGCAAGGAGGGGACGCCTCTGGTTGGAAGGTCAAATCCTTTATGCATCAATAGTGTGGTAAAATGGAGGTTTTGTTTCTTATTTTCCAAGAGTCATGAAAGATTCATAAAGACCGAAGTGTCCAAAATATGAAGTTGGATATGGAAGAAATATATCGAGGAATGGTTATAGAACCCTAGGGAATTTTATCTCTTAAGTTGTGAAGAACGATCCATACACCTTATGGTTTCGATTCATGAGGTGTGGGCCATCAAAAGGTTCAGTAATGGATTATAGAATCCCTACCTTGAGAGAGGGCACACTAGACGGTGAAGTAACATTGAGGATGTAAAATCCTCTTAAATAATGTGGTTATAGGGATTGTAAATCATTGTCCAAAGTGCTTAGGTTAGGAGAATGATATGTGAAAATCATTCTAGGAATGGCCCAGAACACCCTTAGGTGATGGGATATTCCATGGTGACATCAGGGATCACAAAGATTGGAAAGGCCTTTTTACAAAGTTACACAATTGGTTGATGACCATAAGCACATATTGAAGAGCCATAAGCATGCATGGATAGTCAAACAAGGGGTATCTTGAGACCATGTGTCTTTTTATAAGGTCTATGGATGGTTTATGGTGATCCAAGGCGCTAAAATAATGAAGTGTGACTTGTGAAAATTTTAATATCCAATAAGGGTTCGAGCACCCTAAAATTCATGTCACTGCTTAGTGAATATGATCTTGCATCAAGGTTATGTGAAAAATCATTAATATAATTTTTTACTGGACCAAGGGGACCAATGAGTATAGGTTGGATTTTATTATGGATACAAAGTAGGCCCTATGATATTCATTCCTTATTTATTTATGCCCTATTTTTCTTAAACATTTAGATGAAGAGTTCAATGAGTGAAGACTTGAATTTTTCTCACCCTTCCCTTTGTGGGTTTTTAACCTGAAAAGTTTCATGTCTCTTTCACTAGTAGTTTAAGGTCATACAATTTGGACCATCAAAGGCTAGAGTTTATGGTCATACAGATTTAACCAAAGTTCAGTAAGTTTAAGGTCTTGATACACTTGGACATAATATGAAGGGGGTGGGGGTGTTACACAAGATCCGAATTAGGATACCCAGGGTCAATAGTAGTTAAACATCCTTCTGATCGAGAGTTGAAAATGTTTTAAATCAGGTCTTTAGGTTCTTCGGTCAAGAGTAATGATATGGGAAAATCATACTAGGGATAGACATAACACTCTTAGGTATTGAGTTCTTCCACAGTGATGTTGGGCTCACAAGGATTATAAAGCCCTCATTACAGAGCCAAGATTTTTCTAGTTGGTAGGTATAATCCCTTATTCATCGACATCATGGTCAATCAGATAGATCTATTTTACTTTAGAAAATCCATGAAAGATTTAAAGAAACCTGAGGTGATAAAAATATGAAGTGTAATTCATGGATTGAGGTTCTTTAAAAGATGGAGGAAACACAATATACCCCAGTTGGCTGGGGTAAGGATCTTGTGTTCCTTTGATAAGGTATGATAATTGGCGATGTTCAACAAATTTTAACATCATGTAGTGGGGAATCATTTGTTGTGTAGTTCTAATGTCATGTGATCAGGACATTTGCCTTGCAATTTAACATCATACGGTAAGGATGTATTTGTTTCCATGTAGTTTAATGTCATGTTGTAAGGATGTGGGAACTAGAATTGAAAATTTTCCAAGATATATTGTGTTCAAAATCAAGACGTACATAAATATTACTAATACATTAGTGAAATGAGCTTTTATGACTTGTCCCTCATGTAGTTGGGGGTTCATCTTTTCATTGGTTGTTATAGCTAGACCCAACATTAGAGATTCATGCATCACTATGTATCCTGTGATGGAATAAATCAAACCACACATAGTTATTGAATGAGAAAATATCTACGTATGTCTGACCCATTCACATATGGGGAATTATTATTTTTTATTATTGTAGCTAGACCCAGAATTGGAGATTCGAGTGTCACTACCTATCCTATGATAACATGAATCAAGCCACACGTAGTTCTTGAGAGATCATGTAGTTTAACATCATGTAGAAAGGACATAAGATCCACAATGTGAAAATGGAATGTTGTGGCTGGGCCCAAAAATGGAAGTTCGGGAATCACTACATATCCTATGGTAATCAGAATCAATCCACACCTAGTTCTTAAACAAGAGATCCCTACATAGGCCTGAATCATACACATGGAGGGGGAAAATTTTATTTTTCTTTGTTGTGACTAGGATTGGGGTTGGAGATATAGGAATCACTAAGAATTATATGATGAAAAGAATCAATTAATATGTAGTTATTGAATAGAGGTGTAGCAGGAGGCCAAAACCAATGATAGTGGTCCTCTATGATGAGGGACATAAGAATGCTCAGTTTTATGTCATGTAAGAGACATTAACCATGTGTTTTAACATCACGAGATGAAGACTCATGGTGTTCCTTTTAAAGTCTTTCATTCAGGACCATGATAACCTTGTTGTGAGTTGATATTCTATGTTTGTGTGGGGAAACCTTACCAAAATTCCTAAGCTCACATGATCCATTCTCAATGGGGAAAACAAGGACTAACAAGGGTTCCTCTCAAAATAGAGAGGAAATTAAGGATAATACATGGTCATTGTGTATCATGTGGTGGTTTAACCAAGATATAGGATTAGAGAATCCCTATATATCTCATTGGAATGAGAATCAAGTAGTATATAGTTCTAGAAACCCGTGCAGTTTAATAACATATGGCAGGATCATCATCCATGTAGTTTAATGTCTTACAGTAGTGATGTGGCTAACTTAACATGAAAAAAGAGGAATGTTTTGGATCTATGTAGTTTTACGTCATTCGATAAGGATGAGGGTCACCCGACATTGATGAAGATGAACATTGGGGATTTGTTCAATTTAACATCATGTGGTACAGATAAAGGATGTTGTGTAGTTTATCATCTTACTACTAGGAAAAGCTCCATATAGTTTAACATCATGTGGTTAGGATGAAGGATGTTGTGTATTTTATCATCTTGCTACCATGATGAGATCTGTACAATTTAATGTCATGTGGTCAGGATATGGGATGTGGTTTAGTTTATTATCTTGCTGCTAGGATGAGATCTGTACAGTTTAAAATCACGTGGTCATGATTAGTCTTCCTAGTTTAACATTATAAAACTAGGATGTTTAATTCTTTATAGCAGGTATTAAATGTATTTCTTGAGAAACCTCACATTTGTGGGAGGGTGTGACATGTTCCATATTCATTGTTATCAATGATTAGGCTCCATTATAATAGAACTTATGTATTATATAACTCCCATTTCATTTTGGATCCATCTTTTGAGGCTTCTTACATGGTATCATAGGGGTTCTGTGATCCTGCACCAGTTCCCTATAGATGAATGAACATAGGCATACCTTTTTATTGAAGGCATGCATGATTCTATTTTTATGGACTTCAAGGTTGTGTAATATAAACAACTTGTTATCATTGATCCACTCCAGCTCATCCAACTACTTTTTTTATTGCTCATCATCTAAGAGTTTTCTATAAATGGATATTATATGTGAGGAAAATTGGAATTCTATAGTCAATACTACCTCGGTTTCACACACCAATGAGTATGGAGTTTCTTGTGTAGCTGTATGTGTGGTGTTATGGTAGTTCTATAAATCATGGAGGAGCTTGTCTAGATAGTACTTATTGTCTTTATTCACCATATTCTGGAGTATAATTGAGAAAGTATTATTAAAGGCCTCTATTTTTACATTTTATCATACATGATATTAGGATGAGTGATTGGGATCGATGTTGTAATCCTGGTGCAATTACTTCAACTTCATAGAATAGAAGTTGGTGTCGGCATCCATCAATATTGTGTGAGAGACCTAAAACCAGGTGATGATATGAGACTTTATGAAGTTGATGATATTATTCATCCCAACATCCTTGAGTGGTATTTACTCACCCCACTTTCAGAAGAAGTCGGTAGTAGTAAGGATGTTCTTAAACTTCTTAGTTGTGTCTGGGGGATATGACCCCACAACATCCATTCCCCATACAGAAAATGTCCTGGAATATTTATCTATATATTTCAATTTTGGGGGTTTATGGATGAATTTTTCATGGATATGGAATGCATGACATTTCCTAGTTAATTCCACATAGTCCTATATCATGGTTTTCTAGTAGTAACCAAACCTATTGATTGTTGGGAGAGTCTGGTTCAATATCGATGAGCGATGTAGGAGCATGCATGGACTTCTTCCATGATGACCGGAATCTCTCTTTCTGCTATGAATCTGAGGAGGATTTTGTTGAATCCTCACTTTTAGATGAATTTTTTCCCTTTTGGATCATCCTTCATGATAAATTTAACTACACAGGGAAAAATTTGTTCCCATATGGATCAGTCCATTGAGAGAGTCCCATTTTGGAGATAACCAATTTTGGGATCCATCCATCTAGGGGATGGATATTGGTTCATCACACTCTAGGAAAGTTTTGATGTGATTTATTTCTTCCATTTCATAGACAATGATTGATGAGACCATTATTTGGTGTGTGATATGAAAGATTGCTTCCTCCTGACTAGGGTCAGCTAGGATTGTGGCTACATTATCCAATGCATTGATACATGAATTCTATTACCAGGTAACATGATGCAATATGGGATCAAAAGGGAACTCTTCCATTAGTCACTATATGTAGCCAGTGAGAAGGAAAAATTATTCCTTTTTGATGGTATATTCTACATTGATCTACTTTGTCAATAACTCAAAATTCCCTTTGGTATTTTGGTAAGATATCTACATCCATAGAAAATTTTCTAATCCAATGATGAGGGATGGGTATTCTACCTCATTATCTTTCCAGCCATCATATAGTGAGAAAGAGTAGGGTAAAACTTCTTTATCTATAGAAACAAGTACAATCCCTAAGACAAACCAGTTAATCATTGAATTTTCCATCCTTTTTCCAATAAGACTTTAGGAGGATCTATCAAAATACATCTTACATGTCCAAGGATTTTCATGGGGATTGAAAAACTCTTCATCTATAATTTCAGTGTCCATTGGTGTACTTTCTAGGGTGGTATGTTTCATGAGGAAATAATCCAGGGAATTACCTTTCACTACCTTCTATGACATGAAATAGATGTCATACTACTACATAATGATCACCCATCAGGCCAGATTCCCAGTCAGCATGGGATAACTAAGGATTTACTTGAGAGGATCAATAAGAGAGACCATATGAAATTTTTGGTACTGTAGGTAATGACTCATATTATATACTACAAAGATGAATGTGAGGCAGTTCTTCTCATCATTTGAGTATCAGGTCTCAATACCCAACATTGTTCAGTTGATGTAGTAGAGACTGTTCTCACTCCCCGCATCACTCTTCTATGTGAGGAAGGATCCAAGTGATCATTCCATAGTGACCACATATAAGATGATTGGATTTACCTCCACCAGTGGAATCAGGACTAGTGGGTCCAGCAGGTACTGCTTGAGACTCTTGTAGTCTTCATAGCAGTCCTCATCCCATTGATAGGAGATTCCCTTCTTCATTAGGCTGGTAAAAGAGATAGATTTTCTCACCAAGTTGGATATGAAACACTGAATGTGGGAAATATTCCCTTTATTCCCCTTTATTCTTTGAGATTCCTATGGGTGAAATTGCTAAAATAGAACGAGTATTTTCTGGGTCTACCTCGATGCCAAAAATAGAATACCACAAAGACAAATAACTTCCCTGATGTTACCCTAAAAGTGAATTTCAGTGGCTTCATCTTCAGGATAGGCTATTGCAGATTGTCAAAGAGTTTTCAAAGATATGTGAAGTGATCGCCTCACTATCAGGATTTTACCACCAGGTCGACAACATAACATTAATTTATCTTTCCCAATAAGGACTTAAAGATATGATGCATGGTGTATTGATAAGTGGAAATAAAATTCTTTAATCCAAGAGGAATTACCTAATTGAAAAAGATCCTTTGGGTTCTCTAAAGGTAGTAGATTATTCATATTCAGGGGTTCTCTTTATCTAATTGTACCTTGAATACCAATCCATGAAGGAAAGGTCTTGGAATCTAACAATTTCATCGATAAAGATTTATGTGATCAGAAATGGGAAATTTTCCTTCAGGAAGTGTTAATTAATGTATTTAAAATCAACGTAGACCCTAATTTGACAATTCTTTTTATTGAAGGGGATAATGTAAGTGAGCTATCATGGGTATTTCACTTCTTTGAAAAAAAATTCTATGATCAATTTGTTAACATACACCTCTATATTGGTATCATGAGAAGGGTGTATCCTCCTAGATGCCTGATTGAAACCTCGATGGTCATCAGGTAAGCTGAGATAGTGTGTAACCACATATAGATTCAGTCTGGGAATTTCCATATAATTCCAAGTGAACACATATCAGTGTTTCTTTCTAAATTTGATGTACATATCTTACTGTTTGAGGGGAATGGCAGCACTAATCAGTTTAGGCTATGGGTCTTATTTTGTTCCCATATTTACCTTCCTGATACCATAAATTTTGGTCGAGATGCCTTCCTCAGATGTGGGAGGGTATTTCTTGAGGTTATCCTCTTCTTCGTCCACTTTTGAGTCTGTGGTGTAATTTTTAGACGAAGTCGGTAATCTGGGGGAATCTCTATCACTGTCGATGCAAGATAGGTCATGAGAAAAGATATTATCATCCCCTATTTCCAAATTCATTGTATAGATATTCTAGATCTGATTATATTTCACACTATCACTAGGGATAGAAGGGTCTTAGACATTTGGGATCAGTTCTATTACCTCAACTAGATTTATGAGGATCACATAGTCACTTTCAATCATATTATAGGGATTCATCGAGGTAGTCCCCAATACATTGGGGGATGAAACCTATATATCATCATCCACCATTAGTTATTTTCCTTACCTTTTATAGAAACCCACTTCAACATACGTGACTTTACAAGTATCAAAGGGGGAACTATCACTATTTAGTATGATGACCTTTCCATTGATGGAATGTTGAGGGTACCACCATGTTGTTGTGGGTCTAGGCCATTCCAAGTAAGACATTTTATGTTGTGTCTTGCTGGATAACCATAAACATAGCATAAGATGTGAGATCCCAAAAATGATATTTTATCTTGATCTTCCTGAGAGATCTTTTCTCATGCTTATCATACCCTTGAATGATCATCATTGTGGGAGACAAATACCCTTCACTATACCCCAAACATTGGAGGGTTAGAATCATGATGATATTGATCCCAAAACTATTTTCAATCATAACCCTTCGGATGAAAAAATTATTGAGTCTACCCGATACATATAGAGGTCTGATGTATCCCTGATTGACCTCTTCCTAATCCTTCTCTGTGAACAAGATGGTAACATGACATTATTTTGGCATGGTCTCCACTTGATAGTCCTCAGTTTTAGTGAATTTTGTCTCGAGCTTGTATAGGATCTAGATGGAATAAATGAGTTCCTCAAAAAGTTATTTTTAAAGATTTAGTGTATCTAGGATTGAGATATTGGATAGGAAAACTTCCATCTATTTTATAATGTTGTAATTTTAGGCCAGAGGTCATCACTTCCTGATGTTTGGTTTATCCCTATTATATGGTTCAATAACTGAGGCATTTGAGGTGTATGGGATTGGTGCTTGTGTAAAGGTTGAGGGAGAATCTACTTCTAGTGGAGTGGGTCATTCCGACTTTACTCGTTGTATTGGATGATCAGGTAATCATACCCCCCTAGGTGGTCATGAAAAATGATTGGTAATATATGACCTTTGTAGGGTTCTAAGATGCCTCCATGTCTATGTTGGGATTGCTGGAGAACTTTACCACCATTATCAGCTGCATATATGTCCTCTGTGAGGACGTGATCAAAATATTGGGTCCAACCACACCTGTGTTATCCCCTGTATCCTCTATTCCTATTCATGCAACCTCCTATACCTCAATTAGGTGTGGGGAACTCATAATAGGAGGCATATTCACAATTATAGAAGGGTTCTATCAAGTATATCATGTTAAAAAACTAAAGATAAGCTCTTTGTCTGACGAGGGTTCCATTTTGTAGGGTGGTTCTCGTGCTTTAGATATTACAAGAAAGAAATATATAAGAGTTAGAGATTACAATGGATAAGAATATGAATCTTTATCTTCTTTCTCTTCCTATGTATGATGGTCACATCCACCTTCAGGAAACAATTCATTTGTCACATCCATGGGTGGAGAAACTTTTGTGGGTATGCACAACTTCCTCTCAAGGTGGCATGATCTTGGTCAAATGATTTTTGAGTCATCTAACTATTGAAATTATATCCAAACTTGATTGGAAATTTCTACCAATCACCCTTTTCTTATGACTAGGAAACAAATATTCATATCACCTACATCAGGTATTTATCTAACATCACCTATCTAGAGTTAACCATGCTTTGGAGTATGTATTTAAAGATGAATAAATCATTAATATTATGACCCATGCTTCTATAGAAAGTGAATTTTCGGTATAATTAGTGAGGTTAACCTCATTGGGAATCCTTTCCTATGGTATATTGAAAAGGTTATTGTCCATGGATACAAATAAATAACTGGAGAATTGTTAATTTTGGAAGGAGTGGGGTTTATTCATTTGTTCCTCAAATTCCATACAACCTTGATTTCTATGTGCTTCTATACTAGGTTAATTTTGTGGTTATTACTGCTTGACAGGAGGTGTTGGGTGGTATGGGACCTTCTTAGGTGCTTGTATAGGCATTTCTACTAGTTTGAGAGTAACAGTGATGATCTCTTCCTTGCTGAGAGTTTCCCCCATGTTGAATGCACGAGTTGAGATTTATCTTAGGTTTACCGAATGGTTTATTCCAAATGTTGGTACATTTTTGATAACTCACAGAACACACCTTGATACTTCATTGTGATCATAGGTGTCTACAGTTCATCATGAATATTTTCAATGAATATTTATAGAAATTATTCCTATAATAGAGAGATGCTGAGAGAATATGTAAACCCCTTCTATTTGACTATGACGACATAAAGCCTCTCATTTTTTCATTTCTTGTAGTTTTTCATGTTAATGACTTTCGTTTTCCTCAGTGTGGAGATGAACTAGTAAAGTAATTGACTACAAAGGTCTTCCCATCCTATAATGGATCCTAATGGAAGGATATTATACCAAATAAATATTGGCCTTATCAGAGTCTATACAAAAAACCTCATCTTGGTCGCCTCCTACTGATCTTGAGGCCCCATCATTGGGCGACATCAGGATATGAAGTGAGTGAGATGCTGCTCAGGGTCTCCCACATTATCAAAGTTAGAGAAGGTTGGATTTATGAAATTGGGTGGGAGAAAAGTTTCATCCACCCACTCAATATGTGGATTCTTATAAGGTTATATAGGTTCACTTCACCCTTCCATGGATTACATTTGAGTAGTTAGGGACTCGATGGTGTCAAGAAGTTCTATAGTTACTACTATTTGAGTTGCCTCCTATCTACATGGAGTGGGTGGGGCTTAATGAGGTGACCTTTTTTAATCTCCTAATGATTCTCAATTCATGAAAATCCAGAATGATTTCCTTGGATAGGGAGAGAATGTTTCCGTAATGGGTGGAATTCATGATCATTTTTGACTTCCTAATTTATATAGACCAAATTACTAGATGCAAATCCAATATGAAACTTATATTCCACTCTTATAGGCATATCAGTTCTTTTGAGATGTATGGGAGGAGGGATATTTTACTCTATATTAAGACAATACGTAGTGTGAATTATTACCTCGAGTATCTCCTTATTTAGTTGTTTGAGATTTTGTGTCTCATTCTCATTTTGTGCCATTACTTCCTTTATGTAAGGAAATTTGAATCTTTAGGGAAATGGTTGGGATATAACCACACTTTCCCATTATCTTTGGTAGTGTTCCAATGTAGAGGTGGAAACATGATATTTAGAAGTGCTAGGTTTTTGATTATGCTCTTGTTCAAGTACATACAACCTCAGCTGGTGCATCCATATCCTCCTCTCAAGGAATGTGTTTCCAAATTGTGTCCCTCTACATCTATGTCTTGATCCACATTATCTGTTGTGTTGATGTTGATGAAATTCACCAAGTTGTATTAGTAAATGGTAGTTATCCCATTAATTTCAACACAACATGATTATTTTTATTGCTTTTATTAGTTTCATTTCTCAAACCCTTAGCCATATTTTTTAATTTTGTTTTGTGACCCTAGAAGGGTATGATTTCCTTCACTCTATGATCCGCCCATTTCATACTATGAATATTAACCCTGAGAGAGTTTTTGGTCATGATTGTCAAATAGGCCCTAAATAGAAGAGGTTTTTCTTGTTGTGGGAGGAACCGATTGGATGTCAACCATCAATATTTACATCCCAACCCCGTAAAGAATTATTCTCTCTGTGGTGATGATGATGAATAAATTTCCCATAACCATATAGAATAGGGGCTATCATGGGCCACAATTTACATTTATTGATCCTTTTGTTGAGTTTTTTATGCTTTTGGTTTAGGATTTGATGATTCCTAGGGTGTGCATTGACATATAGATGATCCCATACTTGTAGGCCAGGGTTGGTCTAGATTCTCCATTGATTTCCATAGGACCCTCTCAGGGGATGATGAGACTGGTGAAGCTAATTGAGATATAAATGATCTTAGCCCAGTTGGAAGGGGTTTGTTTGTAGCTTTTGTCGAAATATCCAGAATCCTATTAGGTATTGATGATCTGATGGGTGGATGTGGTGGAAGATATTCCCCCAACCCAGTGGGATGGGTTCTCTCCAGACGGTTTCTATGGAATCTTCTAGTATGTCTTGTTTGATGTGACATATTTGTGATCGTGTAGGTGATGTCTATAATGGAAACCCATAATGGGAGTCATTTTCTATGGGATTCCCTTGGGTTGTTTACAAACTTGGATTCTATGTATGAAATGAATTCTTGTTTTTCAAGATTCCCAATTCAAAGATCTGTTGGATATCATCTTCCTCCATTCATAATGTCTCAACACCATTAAAGCGTGATCATTTCATTGTACTAACCAACTAGCTCACACGTTACCCGACCTCCTTGATTTCTAATTTTTTTTTGACATTATAGGATGTTGTATCTAAGAAGTTATTATATTCTAGGGGTGTGGTGAAGTGTAATGATTCATACTTTCCCATCATTGAATATATATACATTACATGGCTTTGATTATTAATTACCTAAGAGATTTGATGTAATGACAACAAGTGTGTTTCAAATTTTCACTGTGCTTTATGGTTTTGGGTCCTGGGCCATGGAGATATCAGAAAGGTCTAGATGAAAATAGAGTATCTTGATGGTTTTAGGATGACTCTTGTATCCTGGATAAAGGATTTATATATCCTTCAATATCTGATTAGTTTCCCACATATTTTGATGTAGATAATGAATTCGATCCCTCTCCACCTCATCCGAGATCCCATAGTTAGAAGTAGAAATGGGTGAAAACATGATGGGGAGGTTATTTCTATATATGTCTCTCCATATGTCAATTTCATATTCCTCTTCATTAGAATTACATTCCTATATCCTTTCCAACCACATAAGGTGCTTCTTGGGGTCTTTTGGAAGTTTATGGGGAACTATATATAGCTGAACTTGATGTTTCAAAAACCTCTCTATATGAAGGAGTTTGAGTTTGTTAAACTTCTCTATATAGAGGTTTATGGGTTAGGGGAGGATTTCTTTATCTGTGGGATATGTCACTGTGTAGAGGTTGAACATGGAGGATGTCAAGAGTAGGGTCCCTATGATTCATCTCCATACTACCACAAGGAGGACTATCACAATAATGATCATCTTATGCTTCAGTTAAAGAGTTGATGGACCCTTGGGGTATTGAAAATGTGTCTCAAACAACCTAAATGATACTGGAATTGAGGAGATTAGGAACATGATACTCATTCTACCTTTGGACTAGAATATTCTGACTCACCTTTTGGAATTGTGTGGGGATATGAGCCTACTATATGAAAGTTTTTGAACCTTGTTGATAACTATTTAGTGTTATGGGAGTATGATCTCACTACTGAGAAGTTTCTATAATATTCTAATTATATTCTTCATTATTGATAGGAATACAAGCCTACCCCAAGGCATGTCCAATTATTACTTGGTGATCCCCAGTTAGAATGGGGATATGAGACTGATCCTAAGCCTTTGGAGTTTTCTACCGGTATATTTTTGTAGGAATATGATCCCGTACCGAGGAATGTGTCACACTCACTTGGTGAGACCCAGTTGGAATGGGAATATGAGCCTAGTATGAATATGAATTACCCATAAAATATATCAATGGTACTCATGAATAGGATAAAAGTTATGATCCTCCTTCTGTATGTCCTAAGAATGATTCTTGTGTAGTCATTCAACAGCAGAAGTAGTGATATGTGCCTGGCTTTCGTGATCTAATGAAATATGCTAGGTAGATTCACTAACAAGAATATGAGCCTATCCCGAGGTATGTTCCATTATCACTTGGTGAGTCCCGAATGGAACAAGGATATGATCCCAATCCTAGGACTTTGGTGTATGCTACTAGTATTATTGGATTGGAAAATAGGTCTATCCTGAGGCATGCTCTTCTTTCACTTGGTGAGTACCATCTAGAATGAGGATATGGTTCTGATCCTAAGCCTTTGGAATATTCTTCCAGTATTTTTTGATAGGAATGTTCCCCTATCTTGAGCCATGCTCCACTTTCACTTAATGAGCTCCAGTTGGAATAATAATATGAGCCTGGTCTGGCACCTCTTCCATTATTGTAATATATTGATAATCCTCCTAGATGGGAGAAATAATATCCACTTCCTCTGAAGAAACTACTTGTTCATATTGATCAGAGTGTTGTGCTACCCTATCTATAGGGATAATAACATGTTTCTATCCCTATATCTTTACTAGTGCTAGAATACGCCAATGGAGTTCTTCAAATGTTGCTAAGATGAAATGAAATTTTAGAAAAGTGTGCATTGGAATGTAAGCTTGTACATTTTCTATCTACACTATGTACTTGTAGATATCTTCTATTGAAGTGGGGATATTGTCCCATTTTTTTCTTCCTTATTCCACCAAATTATGCCAATGAATATCATACATGGGGGTAGAAATATGCGCCTCCCCCCATGCTAACTACAGTAATATACCTACAGTCTTCTTCTGAGTGAGAATGGATATGATCCTGATCACTGTTTATTGATGAAATATGCTAGTATATATCATCATTGGGAGTGGGGATATGATCCCACTCACAATTATCCATGTCCCTCTTTTCCTGTGGTATTTTCCTTGTTTCTCATGTATGGAGATCATAGGTGGAAGTTTGTCAGGTGGTACCCTCAGCAGGAGACTAAAGGGTACTGACATTATGGTGATAGATATGGTGGTCAACGGGATCCCTCCTTATCAACCCTTGAATCGGAAGGGAGTTTTAGTTGGCTCCATGATCCACCTTTATCAAATATTTAAGGTGGTGGTTGTCACACTATTGGGATAAAATTCTGAAGTAGCTGGTTATAGTGACGAGTGCCACTAGATTTACTACATATTTCTTTGGATGGTTGAGCCCCATTAGTTTATATTTTGGAGACCCTCATGGGTAGCCTCAAGGGTTAGGATTTTACCTTGTTGATGGTATTCCCAGATCATTTCATTTTCCACCAAACGTTGAAGGTTCCAGATAGGTGAGTTCATTCTATGTCCCACTAGGGTTTCAGTCGTAACTTATTTTTTAGAATGGTATCTAAATGAAGATGTTATATTGGTTCAAGTATTCTTTATGAGAGTAGTATCTATGGTCATGAATACAATAAGGAACAAGGTCACCTATCAGGAAATAATTGCAGGCATTATACATTCTCAATCAAATATGTACGGTTAAAACAATTGTCCTTTCTTATTCTTGGTCTGTCTATTCTTCATGTGTATACTTGTCAGAGTGAGGATAAAATTATCTCATCAGAGCCGTAGATCCATAGGATCACTTGTAAGATCCATTTCATGTTCCCTGCTTTTGTATGCCTTGGATATGAAAACAAATTGGTTTGATGCATGGTTAACCAATAATTTTGTTGTTTGAGATATTCACATCTGGTTCACTATTATTGTTTCAAAAGAATGAGGATATGGACCACCCATGTGATAGAAAATAAATGGTCTGATGAGAACTGGAAAATCTATAATTTTTATCTTGTGAAGGATATGCTATAGTTAAATGATTTATCATCTGATTCAACTCTTTTGTTTCATTGGAAAGATGTGGCTGGCCTGGCCTGACGGTTTTATTGTCAGGGGTTCAATGTTTTTCAAAATCATTCAAGTCAAGTTTATAATTTTTTTATCTCTAACATAAAATACCAACAACTACCACATCTACAACTGGGTATAGACCTTCTTTCCAAAGGGAGTTTTTCATTTTAGTTTTCATACCCAATGATTATTAGGAACTCATATAGGTCGAGAGGATTTGTGGTTAGACTCATCACACAATTTTGGGGGGAATTGTTTCTATAGGGACTCAACCCTAGTTTCTCGAAGCTGGTGCCTTATTTTATTACATTGGCATATAAACAAGGAATATGCATCCCGGAGGACCTGGTAGTTTAGTAGTTTTTAAAAACTAGATATAGACACAGGTTTAACATTACAACTTGAAATGAAATACAATATATAAGTTTTATTGGGAACATCCACAACTCAAAATTTATCCTTGAAAGTCATCCATAATAAACCTTGATGTCCTGAGAAAATGAAACATAAGAAAGGGGTGATCTCATATGATTAGTAAGGGTAAGAAATACGGTGGAATATATCATAAACATAAACATTAGGCATGGTGAATAGTTAAAAACACATGCCTTTAAAAATAAACATGAACATAATATGGTAGGAATATAAGTTGAGTAAATATTCCATAATAAAGCATTATCATAGGTATTCTACTTATCGAATAACCACAAGAACTTTTAATTACTAGTTTCATAATAAAGGAATTCATAATGCAGAACATCATAACCATACTGTCAAAGCCTCATTCCAAGACCATAAATAACCATTTTGTCAAGGCCTCATGCCAAGACCGTAGTTTCTCTCTTGAGACCTACCGATGAATCAAGGGGCTATCGTGGGCCCCACTCATCACTTACTAAGTCTAATTAATTCCTTATAAGAATTGTGTGAACATAATAAATATATTCATTCATATTTAAATGAACATATGAAATGTAAATAACTTTCCCCAATCATCAAACATAAACACTAACCATTCAATGTAATGCGGTGAATGGTATCAAGATAACACATCCATAGTAAAAATAATTATAAAACATTCAAAAAAATATTGTAGACAATATAATAAGAGATACATATCAATTAATTAATATATTTAATAAGTATTTTGACATAAATGATGATACTTTTAGATGATACCATTGATAATTTCTTGAGGAAATAATCTTTAAACATTCCAAAGTGTCCCATACCACCTTGAAACATTAAAATAATGATCCCTTAGAATATAATGATAATAAGGAGACTATTTATATGATATACTAAAGGAAAATAAATACACCACATGAAATTAATAATTGGTGAACAAGTAATATAGCTCAGAAAATTTAAAGTAAGACGAGAAAAATCCTTTTTACTTTGGAAAGAAGAGTTATTTTTGAAAATCATTTGTATTTATCATGAAATAAGATTTGTAAACATTTATATCCCATAAAATAAGTGGTAAGAACATTTAAATTATATTTTAGTCATAAATGATCTCCCACTAAAGTGAAATCATGTAAAAATATATTTTAAAGAAGCTTTAGAAGTAAAACATTTTAGTACAATTTTTGGAAA
Source organism: Viscum album (assembly GCA_963277665.1). Taxonomy (NCBI): domain Eukaryota; kingdom Viridiplantae; phylum Streptophyta; class Magnoliopsida; order Santalales; family Viscaceae; genus Viscum; species Viscum album. The sequence goes on along the minus strand of OY728129.1, from coordinate 1,808,419,774 downwards.
ATATTAAAGAGATTTTAAAACAGAAAGATGCATTTTATTTCATAAAATCATAAATGAACCAAGTTGTTTTTTTCATGATAAAATTTATGATTTTACAAAAAATAATAATGGCTTATAATATATTATATAGTTCACTTGAAGATAGGTAATAATTTGAGAAGTTCCCTTGAAACGGGGTTGTTTATCGGGAAGAATTTTTGCAAGATCCTTTAAAAACATATAAATACCATAAATGAAAGTAGGATTCTGGTTGGTAGACATATATAAAAATTTACACATAATTTACAAGGAGTAAATATGAATAAAGAATAAATTAATTGAGGTACTTAGAGAATAAGAGTAACCCAAATGAAAATGGAGGTTCGGGTAGAAAACCCTTACCAGTTTGTAATCAATCAAATCATATCCCCCAAAATTAATAATGATAAAATGATAAATTGAATAAAATGAGAATAAATATATTATTGATATTATATATCAATAGGAAGTATCCATACACCATACACAAGAAATAATGGTGAATAAGGAATGTCTCACAAAAATGGAAGTGAGATGAGAAAACCCTTACCTTAAGTCTGAGGGTGTCCTTTACTTGATCTTAGTTTCCTACATAAAAAAATTAAATTAATTAATTAATATTTATAGAACCTATTATTTATTTAATTGATTTATTATATCATTATTATGTTCATTAATTTCCTTCTTGATGGGTTTAAGAGGTTCAATTTTATTGTTTGGGAGCGTTTTCTTCCTTGGTATTCATGACCGGTTTACTTATATACATGTAATGATAAAAATTTAATATGAGAATGGTTATATAGAATGGAAGTTGAATTTTATTTTTTAACATACATAATATTTCATGTTTATATAATTAATTTTTTTATTGGGAGTTAAGATAAATCATTATATAAAACTTTAATGAAAATTGTTTGGGTTAATTGGCGGTTCTTGATCACAACGAACTCATTTTGATTTATAAATTAATATCATGTGTAAAAAAGGATTAAAGAAACTTAAATAAGTTATAATACATATATTATAGTTGGGTTCAACCATAAAAATGGTTTCATGACCATAATTGAAGATGGTAATAGAAATTGAAAACTTGTCATCCTTGAGTGTGATAAACTAACACATCTCAGATGATGTATTAATTTCTAAAATAAAAGAAGTGGAAATGAGTGATGATGAAAAATTATTACTTTATAATAAAAATAGTCTAGTACATGTAAGTTAATGGAGTCATCCCCATATTTTGATGAAAGGAGGTGAGGAAATAAGAAGAAAAGAAAGGAACTTGAAATAAAAGAAATGAAAAGAAGAATTTACCTCTTGAAGTTATCTTCCTTGAGAGCCTCTTTTGGGGAGAGGTTTTGGTCTTTTCATGAGACCAATGGATTCTAGATGTGGTGGAGGATATTGGGAGGATATTTGAGTATAATTTAAACAAGGAACAAGGCTTGATAGGACTGAAGAGGATAGGGAGTGAGGGAGGGGGTTTTTATAGTGGAGGAGAGGGGTGATTTGTGAATATCTTATTCATTATTTTATTACTTCCCTCAAGACAACCTATAGTGTGGATTCATGTGACCCTTAATAGTAATAAGTGAATTTTAGTTCGAAACAAGTATTCTTACATCATCCATGATTCTAAGAATAGTGAATTTAACTGATAATGTATATATACATTAAATTACCATATTTTACTATTCATAAAAAATTCAAGTATTTCAGAAAAATCCCAAAAATTCACCCCAACCATTTTTTGACATTTAGAATTAAAAAATGAAATCCATTTTTTGAAAATAATTTTCTAAATTTTTTTAATTTAATTTTTAAATATAATCACAATTTATTCCAAAAAACAACTTTAAAACTATAACACATTTTATAACACCTTGAAAAATTAATCAAGGTCTCATAAAATTATATTATAACCATAATAAATAAAAATAAAAATTTATGATTATATTTTATGAAAATAAATTTCCATTTTAAATTATTAAATTAATCATAAAATCGTAATTAAAATAGTTGTGACTTACAAAAATACCAATACTTATACTATGATCATTTTGTCACTTATAAGATGTCTAAATTGTATCTATACATTCATGGGTGAAGTATCTATTTTTTTGGCCAATTTACTATTCATTACTATTCATAAGAGTAACAGTACTATTCATAAGGGTATGTAACTATTCATAAGGGTATGTTGCTATTCACCAAAAAAACTAATTTGATTCTATCACACTAAATATCTTACTGAATGCAACCGTGTATATTAGTTTTTCAAAATTCAAATTATAGAAGTGGAAAAATTATGTTTATTGGTTAGGTTATAATAAAGTTTTGTTTTGTAGAGACTCAGTGTTTCATGCATTCTATATTAAATATATTTGTAAATTTTTGGTGTGTTACATTCTCACTTCCTTACAAAAAAATTTCTTCCTTGAAATTTGAAATTGAACTTTGAAAGTTAATGGTTGATACTTAAAAATTTCCATGTGGGAAACCCACATCATGAATACGGTTAAAATATCCTCTTAATAAGAGGAAAGAAAAGTGCATCAGTTACTACAAAACAACACATTCTAATTAGACAACATGGTCATGGAAGAATAATCAAACCATTATGTTCTAATGGAAACTGATAGAGAACATGCTCAAATGAAAGATCATTACAAGAAAACCTTAAACTATAGTTATGGAAAATTTCATTGATATCATGAAAAAATTATAATAGGACAACATTTTTATTTAATACTCTTTTCCTGGAGTTGATGAATTATTCCACTCCATGAGAGTATAAATACGTGTTGCTATTTCATAAACACAATATTATCCTTTGTTTGTGCCATGAACTATCTATACTTCATCTCTTAGAACATGTTTCATCATGTAGCGACATTAAAATATAAAACCTCATACAATGATCAACTTAAACCAATTAAAAAATGGTTTAACTTTCCAAAAGATCCTGATCCAATACTTTAGAATCATTCTCACATCCATCCTTGCTAGATCCCTATACACGGTGTCCTTGGAAATCCTCATTTTTTAGAACTCCATGATCTATACTACTCAATGAATCTGCTACCTTATTTTCCTTTATTCAACATGAAGCAACCCTAAATTTTCACAACCCAAACATGTTAATATCTTCATCATGTGTCCTCTTGAAATATGTTAATAACTCAAATTACCATAAAACCTTATTAGAAGCAGTAATTCATCCTTACACATGCTATTGTATACATTCCATATATCCAAAAATGTTGTAAACTCCATCAATGATAGAATAGACCCCTTATAAACAATTCAACAATCAGGTTTGAGGTAGTCATTACTGATCCAAATCAATCATTTCTTCAACATTATCTTTATCATCAGGAATATATTTAGGGATGCCTTTACCTCAACCATATACTTTCCCAAGATATTAACTTTCTACTGAGTCACTTATCCTTGGTATAATTCATCATACTACCTCAAATACTTAATTAAATAGTACTACAGTACAATCCTCATAAATTCCATAATTATTATAACTAGTACATTACTGATAAAATATTTAAAAGGCATGATTATTGAAGAGTCATATTAATCATTCCACTTCATATGTGGTAGTATCATGACTTGATCATTATTCGGTAACATCATTTGGGGCATATTCCTTTGACGCTTAGGACATTTATTCGCATAGTGTCCCATCTACTTGTAGTTGAAGCATTGTACATTGGAAACCTTTTTCTTACCCTTGAAATCATGAAATTGGTGTCCTTTTTATCCACACTTATAAAAAAATCCCATTACCTTCAAGAATTTACCAGGGTGATTCTTTCCACAGTTATCACATGTGGGAAAAGCTTTCTTTCCCTTTGTTCCTTTATCCATATTTTTCTTATCCATCCTATTCTTTTCTTGATTCCCTTCAAATCCATAGAACTCATAGAATTATTTACATATCTTGTTAACACATGGTACTATTTTCCCATATGATTAGGATTCTTGGGAGGATGTCTTCCTTTTAAATGATGGCTTAAGACTATAAGATATATGATCCTTCTTACACTTTGCATCACATGCATTGGTGAAGTTCGAATTCCTTCTGCTAGGTGATATTTCTAATCAATTCCATATACTATATTAGCTCATAAAATTATGAACTCTATATAACTCTAAATATGGTATATCACATAACATAAATTTATACATCTCAAATCCTAGAACCATATACTCTGGTTACTTTAGGGTAATAAATCCTTTATAATGGCTTATAATGAAAATGTGAATTATCCTAAGAATATCCCCCAGAAGTGTCAAACCATGTGCGCAATAAGTCCCTTTGTCATGTACCAGGTTACCCTGAGTCATGCCCGAAACACTTTGTTGGAGTTTTTACTCCTAGATACATATGTGCCAAAACCACGTCCACTTGTAGTATTCAGATAGGGATGTATTTTCTAGAAAGATCCATGTAATATATTCCTTATTAAAAATCCAGGATGTTCTTATATGTTTATCCTCAAATACTATGTCAGGTTTTTTTTTCATAATCTATGTTTTATAAATCTACTTTTCATGTATTCTACTAAACTTACTTTGATACCAACTATAAGGAACCGATCCTAGTTTCTCAAATCCGGTGCCTTATTTTATTACATTGGCTTATAAAAAAGTAACATGTATCCCGAAGGAATGAGTAGTTTTGGAAAACCAGATACATACATAGGTTCAACATTACAACTTGAAATGAAATATAACATATAAGTTTTATTGGGAACATCCACAAATATAAGTTTATCTTTATAGGTCATTCATGATAAACTTCTTCATATAATGAGAAAATGAAACATAATAAAGGGGTGAGATCATATTCTCAGTACGGGTAAGAAATACAGAGGAAGATACGATAAACATAAGCAATAGGTATGGTGAATAATTAAAAACACATGCCTTTAAAAATGAACTTGAACATAATATGCAGGAATATGAGCTGAGTAAATATGCCATAATAAATCACTATCATGAGAATTATAATAGTTCTATAACCACATGAAATTTCAATTACTAGTTTCATAATGTGGTAATTCATATTGTGGGACATCATAACTATACCGTCAAGGCCTCATGCAAAGACCATAAATAACCATTTTGTCAAGGCCTCATGCCAAGACCGTAGTTTGTCTCATGAGATATACTGATGCATCAAGGGGTTATCATGGGTCCCACAAATCACTTACTAATTCCAATGAATTACTCATATTAATGGGGTGAACATAATCAATATATACATTCATATTTAAACTAACATATGAAATGTAAGTAACTTTCCCCAATCATTAAATACAAACACTAACCATTTGGAGTAATGTGGTGAATGGTATCAAGATAGCACACCTATAGTCAAACTAATCAGAAACCATTAAACAACATATTTTATAGGATATAATAAGAGATAAACCTCAATTAATTAAAATATTTAACAAGTATGTTGACATAAATGAAGATACTTTTAGATGAAACCATTGAAAATTTCTTGAGAAAATAATCCTTAAACATTCCAAAGTGTCTTGTACCACCTTGAAACATTTAAATCACAATCCTTTATAATATCATGGTAATAAGGAGACTCTAGATATGATATACCAAAGATAGGTACATACACCAAATGCAAGTAATAAGTGGTGAAGAGGGCATATAGCTCATAAAAGTTAAAGTGAGATGAGAAAAATCATTTTTACATTGGAAAGAAGAGTTATTTTAGAAAATAATTTTTATTTTTCATGAAATCATATTTTTAAACATGTATATACTATAAAAGAATAGTTAAGAACATTGAAATTATATTTGAGGTAGAAATGAGGTCCCACTAAAGTGAAATCATGTAAAAAGATCTTTTAAAGAAGCTTTAGAAGTAAAACATTTTATTGGAGTTTTAGGAAAATATTAAAGAGATTTTAAAACAGAAAGGCGTGTTTGATTTCATAAAACCATAAATGAAAAAGTTTGTTTTTCATGATAAAATTTTTTATTTTAAAAAATAATAATGGATTAAAATATATTACATAGTGCACTTGAAAATATGTAAGAATTCAATAAGTTCCCTTGAAATAGGGTTGTTTATCGGGAAGATTTTTTTAAAGATCCTTTTAAAACATATAAATACCATTAATGAAAGTAGGATTCTGGTTGGTAAACATATATAGAATTCTACACAGAATATATGTGTAGTAAATATAAGTAAATCATAATTTAATTGAGGTACGCAGAGAACAAGAGTAACCAAAATGAAAATGGAGGTTCGGGTAGAAAACCGTTACCAGTATGTAATCAATCGAATCATATGACCCAAAATTAATAATCATAAAATGATACATTTAATACAATGAGAATAAATAAATTCATGATATTATATATCAATGGGAAGTATCCATACACCATACAAAAGAAATAATGGTGAATAAGGAATGTCTCACAAAAATGGAAGTGAGATGAGAAAACCCTTACCTTAAGACCGATGGTGTTGTTTACTTGATCTTAGTCTCCTGGATAACCAAATTAAATTCATTAATTAATATTTAAATAACATATTATATATTAAATGGATTTATTATATCATTATTAAGTCCATTCATGGCCTTCTTGATGGGTTTAAGAAGTTCAATTTTATTGTTTGGGAGGGTTTTCTTCCTTGGTATTCATGAGTGGTTTACTTATGTACATGAAAGGATAAACATGTAATATAAGAATGGTTATCCCGAATGGAAGTTGTATTTTGTTTTTTAACTTACAAAATATTTCATTTTTATATAATTCATTTGGTTATTGGGAGTGAAGATGAATCATTATATAAAACTTTAATGACAATTGTTTGGGTTAATGGGCGGTTCTTGATCAGAGCAAAATCATTTTGATTTATAAATTAATTTCATGTGTAAAATAGGATTCCATAACTTTAAATAAGTTATAATACATATATTATAGTTTTTTTAAACCATAAAAATGGTTTCATGACCAGAATTGAAGATGGTAATATAAATTAAAAACCTGTCATCCTTGAATGTGATAAATTAACACATCTCAGATAGTGTTTTCATTTCTAGTATAAAAGAAGGGGAAATGAGAGATGATGAAGAATTATTAATTTATCAAAAAAATTCTATTACATGTAAGTTACTGGATTTATCACAATATTTGGATGAAATGAGGTAAGGAAATAAAAATAAAAGAAAGGAACTTGAAATAAAAGAAATGAAAAGAGGAATTTACCTCTTGAAGTTATCTTCCTTGAGAGCCTATTTAGGGGAGAGGTTTTGGTATTTTTATGAGACTGAGGGATTTTGGACATGGTTAGGATCTTGGGATGATATTTGAGTATAATTTATACAAGTAACAAGTCTTGAGAGGAGTGAAGATAAGAGGTAGTGGGGGGGGGTTATAGTGGAGGAGAGGGGTGATTTGTGAATATCTTAATCATTATTTTATTATTTCCATAAAGAAAACCAATAGTGTTGGTTCATGTGACCCATAATATTAATAAGTTCATGTGTTTTCTAACCAAGTTTCCATACATCTACCATGATTCTAGGAATAGAGAATTTAACTGATAATGTATATATGTGGTAAATTACTGTATTTTACTATTCATCAAAAAATTTGAGTATTTTCTAAAAATCCCAAAAATTCACCCAATCCATTTTTCAACACGTAGAATTAAAAAATGAGATCCATTTTTTGAAAATAACTTTCTAAATATTTTAAATTTAATTTTTAAATAAAATCATAATTTATTCCAAAAAACAACTTTAAAACTATAACTCATTTTATAGCACCTTGAAAAATTAATCAAGGTCTCATAAAATTCTCTTATAACTATAAGACAATAAAAACAACAATTTATGATTAAATTTTAAGAAACTAAATTTCCATTTTAAATTATTAAATTAATTGTAAAATTTTAATTAAAATATTTATGACTTACAAAAATACCAATACTTATACTATAATAATTTTGTCACTTATATGAGTCTAAATTGTATTTATACATTCTTGGGTAAAGGTTGTATTTTTTTTGCTAATTTACTATTCATTACTATTCATAAGGGTATGATACTATTCATAAGGGTATGTTACTATTCACAAAAAAACTAAGTTGATTCTATCAGACTCAAAATATCTTACTGAACACAACCGTGTATGTCGGTTGTTCAAAATTCAAATTACATAAGTGAAAAAATTATGTTTATTGGTTAGGTTATAATAAAGTATTATTTTGTAGAGACTCATTATTTCATGCATTCTATATTAAATCTATTTTTTAATTCTTGGGGTGTTATAGTTTCCTACTCCAGGCCTCTTTTACAGATTTAAGGTATGTTCGATAATCTCTTCCTAATCCTGATATAGGACCGATTACCCTAAAAAAATGATCATAGGTTAAGTCCTTTTATATGAAAAGGGTAGATCATATTAGTGAATTTGTATGTATGTATATGAGGTTATTCATATTTTTTCTATTTGTGGGTAGCTTTTTATATGTTGAATCCATATAACAAGGTACTCTGAAGTTTATTATCATCTAGGGAGGTGGTTAATATTTTAACTATGGGATTGAGCCATTATGAGGCATCCTGTTTATCATGTTCTATAACAAAAATAAAAACCCATATAGCTCATTAAACCCATGTAGTTTAACATCATACTAAAAGGATTACACACTGAGGTTTCCCTAACTGGAAGATATTCAAAATGAAAATGATATTATTATTGAAACCCCATAAGCCTATGTGACCCATGCTTGGTGTAAGAAACAAGGGATAAAAAGTAATCAGTCTCATTGCATATGGATGTAGGGATTATGTGATGAGATAGCCTGTTAGATGTTTAGTAAAGATAGAGGGACTTAAGAAGGTGTCCTATGTATCCTAGTTATGGTAGGAATCAAAGTCACCATAGTTCAGTTGACTCCTCAATCCACTGATGGATGAGGAAGGATGACCAACCCATGGGAGAGATTGGGTCCCGATGGTTGGAATTAAAAAAACTTGGAAGGGATTACACTATGGTGGATAACTATTTGAACTCAATAATTTAGGAAGGAGTCCTATATATCCTAGTTATAACAGGAATTAGAGTTCTCATAGTTCAATTTGATCGGGCCTTACACTTTGAGGTTTTCATGATATTGGTGGCATATCATATTATGCCATTGATTGGGGATTACACACTAAGGTTTCCCTTAATATGGAGAACATATCATATTATTCCATTGATTGCGGCTTACACACTGAGGTTAACCTATCTTTGTAGAGGCTTATGGAATGAATGATATGATCATTGAAAATCCATAATCCCATGTGATGTATGATTAGTGTGAGAAAAAAGAGATATCATGTAATCAATATCACTGATTATGGATGTTGGACTTCTATAATGAGACAATCCCTTTAGTTGTTTAATATGGAGCTTGGGACTTAGAAAGGTTTCCTATATTTCTTGGTTATATAAGGAATAAAAGTTCTCGTTGTTTAGTTTGATCAGGGATTACACTCTAAGGATGACCTGATATTGGGGGAATATCATATTATTCCATTGATCAAGGATTTAACATTGAGTTTTCCATGATATTCCCACTAGAAAAGGCTATCACATTTTGAGACGTTTGCTGGACATAGCCTGAATGTTTTCATAACATGTTTTGTTGTCTACTTGACATTTCTAGTTGTCTACCTAACATGTCTAGTTTTCTCTCTGATATATCCTAGTGAAAATCACATGATATAAGTTGACATGTCTAGATGATGTCTTAATAATTGTTTGGGGATGTTCAGAGACAATCACTTTATCCATGCTAACATGTCTAGAGAGCATCGTGTGACCTGACTGACTTGTCCATAGGACATTTCATAATCCAGGTTGGCATTTATGAAGAAGGTTTTAGGATCTTGGTGGTGATCCCAGAGGGATCTGTGAGACTTGGGTGACATATCTATAGGGAATCACATAACTTGGATGACATGTCCTGGTGATATTGTGAGACCAGGCTGACAAGCTTGGATAGTGCTACAAGATCTGGAAGGTAGGATAAGAGGTCTCCCTGAGACCTAGATAACATGCACTAGTGTCACTGGATAACTTGAGATACGTGTCTATTGGACATCACAAGTGTCACGACCCAACCCAATGGGGCTCGAGCCACAAATCCCCAAGCTCGTCTCCAATAGGTTAGGGGTTGGCGACTAGCACCGAGAAGGACATCACACACATGGGAGGCCTTAGCCTATCATACCTGTATGCACACACCTACATAAACCTCCATTAAGTAGTATATATATATATATATTGAAAAATAAAATTCATGCATACATATATCCCAACCAGAGTACAACATTAGTACAAAAGGAAAAAACACAAGCCCAACAAAAGAAAATAGAAAAAGTGTTCAACTTACTTTGAAGGAGGGGATCACTGTCAAATTATTGCCGGTAAGCTTCATGGTATGGCTTTGGTAAAAACCTTGGTCAGTCTAGCTAGTACACTCTACCTACCCCAAGTCCTGCTGGGACTCCATCGAAGGACCTGTGGCCTGCACAAGACACAACATGTGCGAGAAAAGCCAGTGTATGGGTGAGTATAGAAATACTCAGTAGGTGCCCCAAAAATCCCAAACCAAAAAGGGAGAAACTGATATTCATTAGTAAACTCAACCCAGCCATAGGGAACCCAAACGAGAGATAAAATCCATCTTGAGACCATCCTCGGCTAAACAAAACAAGTTAGCTCAACTCCCCTCACACATCAATGAAACATCACACACCACAAGGACTCCTAGAACATACCCAAATATACTCACAATAGACTCTCAAGTCTAATGGTCCCGACCATAGACTATCCATAACAACCAACACAAGGGTCCCAACACATCACTTGAAATGATCATATGAGGTTCTAACCTAATAAACATAAATATACTCCTATTTGAGGCTTGAAGTTAGAATCCTACCTTAGAGAACACACACTAAGATCCTAGCTATCCATGATAGAACAAAGAACAAGTTGGGAAAATCATCAAAAAATAGTAGTCGATGAGTCAACCTCACTATCCCAGATGGCACTCAACTGAGAGATATGACTCTATTGGAAAAAATAACTAATGATGCAACCTGAAAAACACTCGTGATACCTATCTGCGAGGTCAAGCTCAACGTTTAGCGTCACGGAAGAAGTCACCTAGTGACTAAGAAAACTCTAACTCCTTGGGTAGGTTATCCCATCCAGGGTCCATTGGGGAACACTAAAACCCTAGTCGAAAACACCGAACACAGAAATGGGGTTATCATGAAACAAATTCAATATAGAATAACTTTCCTAATATAGGATAATTTCCCATGTAGGGATGGTCATGTTGATTATGAGAACTCCACTGAGGAAAAAGTCATGATAGATCACAGAAGAAAGAAATGGATCTCGATACAAATTAAGAAGGTTAGTAGTCAGGGCTCAATGGGGATCCATCCCCTACTGGAACATCCTCCAGGGTAGAGGGTCAATTCCTTGGTAAATATTGGTCACACAGATTCTGATAAACCTACCAGGGAAATGAAAGGACGTGAGGATCACACCTGACCTCTCAGGGTGACACATACTCCAAATCCACTAAGTTTGCTGTCAAAGCAGATTGAGAAAAATCTCTACAAAAAGTTGAAACATATCCATGTTGCACGTATGAAAAGTAGCCGAAGAGGGGTCACTTTACAAAGAAGAAGACGTGAAACAAAAAACCCTCAAAATGAAAGGACCATGGGGACCCACTCAACCTTACGAGTCTAATAATCACTAACAGAGACTAGGGGGAACCACTCAACCATATTGGTCGGCATCACTAACCCAAGTGATCCACACAAACATCACCTACACACCAGAACTCCTAGGACCAAACTGAGGCCACCATCACTTTCTACATGGAAAACTACTCAGGATAGTCTACTCATGGGCCTAAATCTGAGCACCGAAGGAGGATATATAAGAGAAAAAATATCTCAATAATATCCTCAAGGAGTACACAACATGTAAAGGGGTCAACACGATGTGTGATACTGCCTGAACACCTAGCCGTGTATTCTTTCTATATGGTTTTCCAACCCACATCTAAGTACATGGCATGTAGAGGTATTACACAGTGTGCCCCTTTTCACCTGGCCCCTAGCCGTGTTTCTCCTTCACATGTCCTTTCCAGCCCTGTCTCTTACATTCTGTGCATCCCATAATATATGGTGTGTTTGGGTTATACAACCACCTGGATATGTGTTTTACCCGAGCTCATGTACCAGACCCCGTGTCTGTGAACTTTGTCCATGTTCTACTACACGACCATGTACTATTACACCGCTACGCTGAATGTTTTCCCCGACCACATGATGAGGGCCCTAAATGGAATACAACCACTGGTACATGGAGTGTAGAACCTAAAACATCATACTCCTAGAATGGAAAGAACACACAACATGTAGTACTTGTTTACATGCCTTGTAGATGGAAGAATCCATCGAAAAGTCCATATAAACCACCCAGATCACCCCCATTCACCTCAAAACACACAGATCGACCCACGAGGGGTCCCTAGAAAGAATCTAAGAGATCTAAAACCTTTTAATGATGCATAAATATGGATATTAGGAATAAAACAAAAAACTTCCTACCTCAAGGGAGAAACACCAAAGCTTTGGGTGTAGAGAAACACCTGGGATGTACTGATTCTTGATCTGACAACGATCGACATAAAAAATAGCACCTGGGGAAACATCTTCACCCAGGTTCATTCATCAGTCAAAGGGAGAAGAATAGGGAAAGAGGGGGATTTGGGTACCTATATGCACACCAAAGGGAGAAGGGTGAAATGGGTATTGTTTTAATTTTTTTTTAAAAAATATCCTCTTAACACCCCAGACCGACTCGCTCCCGACCCGACACCCGATGTTGACAAAGTTTTTGTTGTGGGATGGGTAAATGCGATGTTATGAACTCAACTAAAATGTCAAAAAACTGATCCAAGACTCCAACCAATATTTATTCATGTTTCATGTGAAATAGATCATGGGTTATAAAATATATTTAATATTTTTATTATCACCGCGCTGAGGCTCATCGGCCCTCAGATTCTTGCGATGACTCAATGCCTGGCTTCTGAAATTTTCTTAGAAATATACCAAAGTATGACAAGGAAAAACCCGAGTCACTGCATCCTCCCCACATTAAGGATTTTATTCCATAAAAATAAAAATTCTAAGAACATGGGAAGGGACCTGATCTCTTTACTGGTACTCCCATGCCAGAAAACTCACTAGAAGTTCTCGTGCTGTAAAAAACACACACTAAGAGGAACCAAAACACCGAAAGACCACCATAAGTCCAACCATGGTTCACGTTCTGCCCACAATCATGTACTCATGGAAACTTCAAGAACAACAATAATCCATCCAACTACCACCCAGTTAATATCCTATAATAAGAGTCACATGTTTACTCAGCTGTGACTGTTAGTAAACACCCAACTCTTACCACATGAATTACCAGACATCCTAGCCGCATGAAATCTCACCAAACATCACTAGTAATGAAAGAGAAGGTTGAACTTATGAGATATCCCATCAACTCAGCTAACGGTCTTAACCCTCAATAATATCCAACCAAACATAAGACCTCATCGTCAAACACCTAGGAGCACCTTCTTCGATCTACAACTACCCCGAACAAGCTTGAACATACCTTAACCAACTCCAAATGGTTTGTTCCAACTCTAAAATGATGCTAAGGTAAATATAACACATCATCACCCTATCTCACCACGTTACTGGTTCCAATTCCAAACCTCATAAGGTTGATGCACTCTACAACTTAAGGAAAATACATCGAGAATTGGATATCTTGTCCTGTGAGACCTCGCAACAAAACCTCAATAAGAATGCCTCCAACACTTGGAGGATAAATTGGGTTTCCCAAGTATACACATTGAGTCTTAAAAACCCTTAAAAAACTACTGATAACACACAAAACTGACTCAAACTTATAGGTCAAAGGAACTCATCCAACACACCTCCATACTATCCACTTTGGGTTGCACTAACTCACCCACATGGTTTTAGATCGTGTCCCAAAGACATGTATTAGTAGGGGAAGTGTCCATACTTCCTATGAATTCAAATCCATAATTAAAAACACCACAAACTCCTTGATTGTCCTACATACAAGCTGATGCTGAGCATGTGAGGGTACTAACGGACAACAAAGGCTTACCCAGACGCTCACATTAGGTCTTACCGGGCCCTCTGGCAACCAATCGTCATCACATAAATGATCCAAACACAAAATTACAAGGGATTAATACACCATACCTTGATACTATCCACTTTTAGTGGAACAGACTCACCTGCATGGTTTTCATCACGTCACAAAAACAAATATCAGTGGGGGAAGGATCCCTCTCCCTCATGAATTCAAAGTGGCAAAGAGAAAAATTACACAATTATCTACTGATGACTTCCATATTTCCAAAAGAACACAAGAAAGAAACAGAAAGGAAATAGTACCTCCCAACAGTGTCTAACAATCCTAATGTAGAAAGTAGAAATGACACAAATTGTACCTCTATTTATCTAGAGCCTCTAGGTTAACACCCTCCAGCGCCTCCAACCACCCAAGTCCCTATCCACCAGCTCCTTGAGCCTATCCTAGACCACATAGGGGTGGTGGTGTTGGAAAAAGATCAAATATCCAACCAACTCCTATAACTCTAGCTTTGATGTATCATCTTCTCCTTGAAGAACCTTGTTGAAATTGATGCCACTACTTAGGCGGTCCATCGACCGACCCTCTCTTAGCATAACGATGGGTTGTACAATATCTCGCAAGATGTCCTTAGCTATCACAAGCATAGAAGCACCTCTCCCTATGATGAAAAAAAACCTATCATGGATCTTGAGTCCAAGCATGGGAATGCCTCAAAATATGACGGTGCCTCCTGTGTTGCACATGTGCTAACTTCAGGTCCTACTCAACATGGAACTTATGTTTACTGTGTCTCTAAATCTAATGGTATGCATGTGACCCTAGAACATTAAAAGCGAACTACAATAGATCCATACACAACTCAGTATGATAGGATGCATCCACCTGAACCCTTAAAGGCATGTCAATGTGCTGCTCGACGGGTGGTGGCTCCTCCAGCTACACAAATGGAAAAGAACCTTCTTCATGACTAGGCCCATACAGAGAGACCTTGTCACTCATCGGTTCATTCTCCAAGACCTTCTATGGGAACCTTGAAGTCTGTATCCATGGAAACATCCTGAAACAAATTCAAGACGCACCACAATCAAAGAGTATATATGGGGAACTGACTCAAGAAGGATAAGAAAAAACCCAAAACCCAGTCCGATATTATGCATGTACCATTATTTCCCTACGAACAATGTTCTAATGTACCAAGTAAAATGGAAGGTTATTAGATTCATAGTGAATGGATATGCTGGCCACTTGTACCAACACTGGATTCCATGTCTGGAAAGACAAACTTGAAACATCCTAACACTGTCTCTATGAAACCCAAAACAAGCTCATGATTGTGGTCCCAAAGTGGAACCCACTTTGATACCACTATTTCATGACCAAACCAATGAGGCTCGATCCGTGACTCCCCAAGCCCACCTTCAATAATCCAGGGGCTGGTGAATAGTGTCAATAAGGCTATCACAAACATGGGAGGCCTTAGCCTATCGTACATGTATGCAGACACCCACATACACCTCCATGTAATAGTTCACACACACACACAGATATATATATATATATATAAACCAAAAAATAAAATGCATGAATACATATATCCCAACCAGAGTACAAAAATAGTACAAAAGGGAAAAATATACACCCACCAAAAGAAAACAACAAAAGCATCAAGACTTCTCTGAAGGAGGGGATCACTATAAAACTCCCACCGATAAGTTACATGGTAAAAATCTAGTAAAAAAACAGGTCAAACTAGAAACTATGCTCTTCCTTCTCCAGGTCCTACTGGGACTCCATCGATGGACGTATGAAATACACAAGAGACAACATGTGTGAGAAAATCCTGTGTAGGAGTGAGTATAAAAATAATCATTAGGCCCCCCAAAAATACGAAACAAAAAATTGAGAAATTTATAGGCATCAGTTAACTCAACCCAACCATAGGGAACCAAAATGAGAGAGAAATTAAATCTTGATACCATCCTTGATTAAACACAACTAGTCAGCTCAACACCCTTGGCACGTCAACAAAACATAACACACCACAAGGACTCCCGGAACATACCCAGATATACTCACAATAGACTCTCAAGTCTAATGGTATCGAATATAGACTTTCCAAAACAACCAACATGAGGGTCCCAATATAACACTCACAATGATCATATGAGGTTCCAACCTTATAGACATAAACAGGCTCCTACTTGAGGTTTGAAGGTAAAATCCTACCTTGAATCACAAACACTAAGATCTTAAACATCCCTAATGGCACACAAAATAAGAGGGTAAAATCATCGATAAGTCATAGTTGATGAGTCAACCTCACCATCCCAGATGACACTCAACCGAGAGATGTCACTCTATCAAAAAAAACTAATGTCACAACCTAAATAACCCTCAAGATACCTATCTGTGAGGGAATGCTCGACAATCAGCACTATAGGAGAAATCACCCAGTGACTAAACCAATTATATATCATCAGGTTGAGGATCCAACCATGGGTCCACTAAAGGATACTAAAACCCTATACAGAAACACCAAACACAAAAGGGGGTGTCACACTATATCCTAAATCTAGAAAAACTTGCCTAGTGGAGGATCAACTCCAGTGTAGGTTTGGTCATGCCAATTCTGATAACTTTTCCAAGGAAAACATCATGATAGATCACAGAAGGAAGAAACAAATATCGATACAAAGCTAGATGGTATACACCTAGGGCTCACTGGGGATCCTTCCCTTACTAGAACATCCTCATGGGTAGAAGATCGATGCCCATGTAAATATTTTTCACACCAATTCCAAGAAACCTACTAGGGAAACGAAAGGACATGAGGATCCTGGTGAGCCTCTTGGGGGGACACATTCTCCAAATCTGTTGTGTCTGCAATCGAAGAAGATTGATACAACTCAGTACAAAAAGTGGAAACGCATCCACACTACATGTACACAAAGCAGCTGAAGAGGGGTCACTATCCAGTTAAGAGGACTTGATACCTAAAACACTAAAAATGAAAGGACCAGGGGGACCCACTCAACCCTGATAGTCTAAGCGTCACTAACATAGACTAGGGGGACCCACTCAACCCTAATGGTTATAATAACTACCCTAATAAACCCACACAACTCCACCTAAACACCGTAACTCATAGGCCCAAACAGAGGACACCATTGCATCCTATGTGGAAAACTACTTAGGATATGATACTCAAAGGCCTTAATCCAAGCTTCGAAGGAGGAGATACCATAGGAAAAAGATATAAATAAGATTCTAAATGAGTACATGATGTATAAAGGGGTCTACACGACATGTGATCATACCTGAACACCTTGCCATTTATACTTTATACATGGTTTTCAACCCAAGTTTAAGTACACGATGTGTAGAGGTAGTACACGGTGTGTCCTGTTTGACCTGACCCTTGACCATGTTTCTTCTACACACGACTTAGCCATCCATGTCTCTTATATTCCATGCATCCCATAATACAAGGTGTGTTTGGGTTATATGGAAACCTGGCCATGTTTTTTACCTAATCTTGTGTACTGGACCCCATGTATGTGTACTTTGGTTGTGTTCTACTACATGACCATGTACTATTACATAGCTACACTTTCCATTTCCCCTGATCACACGACGAGGGTCCCTACATGTCATGTAACCACTGATACATAGAATGTAGACCAAAAAACATAATATTACCCAAAAAAATAAGAATATACAACATGTAGTAATGGTTTACACATCGTGTAGATGGGGAAATCCATCAAAATTCCCTACAAATAGCCCAGATCAGCCCCGTTCACCCTGAAACACATAGATATACCCCTGAGGGGTCCCTAGAAAGCATATAAGGTATCTAAACCATTATAAAAATTCATAAATATGGGATTAATACTAAAATGAAACAAAAACTACCTCTATGAGGAAACACTAAAGCTTCGGGTGCAAAACAATGCCCGAGATGTGTTGATTCTTGATTTGGAAATGATTGGTGTCAAAATAGCACCTCCTCATCGTGGTTCATCCATCGATCGAAAGGACAGGAAGAGGGGAAATTGGTTACCTGGGTGAACACCAAATGGATGATGGGGAGAGGGTTATTGTTTTAATTTTTATTAAAATAATATCCTCTTAAAACCCCAGCCTGACTCGCTCCCTACCCAACACCCGACACTGACAAAGTTTATATCACACCTAAGGTAAGAGCGATGTTATTAACTCAACTATAGTATCAAAAAAATGACCTGAGACTCCAACAAATAGTTATTAATATTTCAAGTGAAACAAAACATGGGTGATAAAATATATTTAATATTTTTAATATCACCACGCTGAGGCTCACAGACCCTTAGATTCTTGCGCCAACTCAGTGACTGGCTTCAGAAATATTCTTAGAAATATTCCAATGTATGATAAGGAAAAACCAAGTCACTATAGTAATATAAAAATGGTGATCTTAGAAGTATTAATGAGACTCTTGGTGGCATGCTCGATTGGTTTCACATGACATTCTTGATGTTTCTAGAGGAAATCACATTATCTGAATGGTATGTCAAGGGGACATCACATGACTTCAGTGAAATGCCCTGGTGCTATCACATGATCTCGATGAGTCATTAGATTCATATGAGGGTCATAATATATATTCATCACATAATCCATCCATCCTTGATACTTTATTCCATATTTTATTGTATATGTGTCATATATTTGTTTAGTGTTTTCCTGTTTAGGTTTTGTGTGATCCAATAGATGTGTGGGATGTCCATCGCATGACCTACCAGAAGTTTTTACATGATCTTAAGTGATAATGTTAAGTGAACATGCATACTTCATTATCTCTTAGGGTTTTCCCTATATTTTATTGGGAAGAAAACCTTTTCCATCATGATATTATATGCTCCCAAGAGTTTACTTAGATGCCTAGCTGCCCCAGTGTGTGGATCCAAAGATGTATTTTTTTAATTCTCGAGTGGGGGATTTATAGGCCTCACCACCCTTATTATACACCTATTTTCATAGAATATATCTTACAAATCCAGGATGGAGTTGTTGGAGGGATTTGGTGTCACACGCTTCGAGAAATCTAGCAATGGGGTTTTCTGAGGGTGTCACATGATTTTCAGCGGCCGCACGACCATACCATCAACACACCATTTATTAATTTTTTTAAAATAAATGAGGTATTTCCTAATCATTTGTACATGATAAAGAGATTTCATAATGTCAGTCTGATATGTATAGGGACCTTCATGAGATTAGGATTCTTGTTGAGTGTTTTTCAAATGATCTATGGTGACTTGTTTGGGACATTCCACAAGACAAAGGTGGCTCACTAGGGGTCCTTCACAAGATCAAACTAGCTTGTTGAGGGAGGAATCACATGATTGATAGTGATAACCTAGGTAATTTTCATAAGATCATCATATATTCCCCTCACATGAATCTCCTACCATTTCCCTTTTTTATTTCCTTTTTTATTGCAAAAAAAGGTGATCTCGTGACTTGGCATGAGTTTTGTCAAAGAAAACCACTCTCCCCAACAGTGATGTGTCATGTGAAAAAAAGGTTCTTGTGGTTATGTGAGATAATTAACATGTAAAAATACTTCTATTTTTATGTGGAGTTATAGGGGGAGTGAAAGACCACTTGGACATGTATGAGTCCCTTCAAGTGATGCAGGTGACATGCTTACAAGATCTTGAACAATAAGGAGAACATGTAGCCAGGGATTTTGTGGTTTCTGACAAACCACTTGGAAGTGTTACATTATGTTTTATGACCAAAATAGTGTCCCATATTTTGGATATTTTCTCTATATTTTACAAGTATTTTGGATGGTTGTCAGGAACTTGCTGCCTGATAAGTCATGTGACCCAGGGTAGCTTATCTGGCAGCCGCCACATGATCAATGAGTGCCTTTGGATGCCTTTTTGAGAACAAGTAGGGATTTTCAAATGGTATCTACATAATCTTCTAGTAGGTTATGCACTGTTCATGAGGTTTCCACATGGACTTATGAAGTTCATGTGATCGCATGTCCTGTTGCATGTTATGCAATACATGAGTCTTGACCTCCTTTTCTTAATTTTTTTTTGGGGGAAATAATATCTTTATCCAAGTATTTCATTATTTTTGGATTTTAAGATTCTCATTTTTCTTCCTTCAACAACCGAATTTGGAATTGGTGCTTGGTGTTTTCCACTAGTTACAACTGAGGATACATCTGCATGCTTTATTGCATGATGTAGACCAAGTCTGAGATGGATGATATGTTGGGAGTATCCTTTTGAGGTAACTAAAGGTGTTTGGGATCTTACTAGAGAGAACCCTATTTAGTATTTTGGTTCCCCTTAGTTCATGTTTTTCGATAGCATGAGAACCCACTGGTGGGCTCACTAGTGTGGGAGGTCCGGTTGATAGCTCAATTTCCTCCCTTGTTCATTGGATTTCATTTTTTGGGATGAAAATATTATATATGGGGAGAGTGTAGTGACTCTGGTTTTTCTATGTAAGACCTTGTAATATTTCTAGGAATATTTCCAAAGGCAGGCACTGAGTTGGTGTGAGATTCTTGGGCACAAAGAGCTTTATTGTGGTGATATTAAAATATTTAATATATTTTATCACATGTTTACAATTTTTTAGTAAAGGTAGAATAAATCACGATCAGAGTATTAAATAAAAAATATAAGGCTATAATTGAGTCTAGAATGAGGTTTTCACACAATGAACAACATATAGTTTGTTGTCATTGGGTGCCTTGTTGGACGTGACTGTTGGTAGAGAGTTAAATAAGGGTTTATTAATTTAATAAAATAAAATTAAAAAACCCATCCTCCCTTTAGTTCTCACACATAGAGAAGAAAAATAGGATCCCCCATTACATGATGGATGCACCAAGGCCGAAATAAGGTGAGGAGGTGATGAAGATCCACGTTTTTAACACTGATCTTCACCATATTGAGGTGAAATGGGTACTAGGCATCATTTTGGACCCGAAACTTCAGCATTTCTCCACAATATTGGCGAATTTATGAAATTTATGTCAATTACCCTTTGATGAATCATTTTATGGTTTTAGATCCCTATCTAAACTGCTATAAATACCTTGGGGGTAGATATGTGCGTTTCTTGTGGAAATCAGAGGTTTTGGGTGGATCGTAGGGAATTCCCATTCATAATTCTCGATCACACGATGTGTAGTGTAGAGGAGAACACACTGTGTGTTCTTCTCATTTAGGGAAGATGAAATTTGGGGACTATATGATGAGTAATGGTGGTACATAATGTGTAGTGAGCCCATACCATGTGGCCAATGAAATTTTCAGGAATACCAAGTGTAACGTCCTAGTTTCAGAATCCACCCAGAGGCACCCCATACCTGGTTGGTCACATGGCCTCAAGCGCATTTCCCCGAATGCCAGAGGATACTGACTAGGAGCGAGGGCCTTGGGTGTGATAGTGGGGAAACTATGCCCTCATTGTCAGAGTACACAGCGGAAATAAACAAATATACACAAGAGCATAAGCAGTAATAATATCATAGAAAAATAAACAATAGAAGACTAATAGAACAAACTAGAGCACATATATAAAGTGATGCATAATACATATGTCTAGGAAAGCAGTGAACAAGTCACAATGCTGGAATACAACAGTACTAAACCAAACTGAAAAATAAAACAGGTAAACTCCTCAGAATCACATGCCATAGCTTGGTCTCATGCTCTCCAGATCCACATCAAGTCAAGTACCTAAAGTAGAAGGGCACTTGCCCTTATCAGTACCTAAAATAATATAATCTGTTTGGGCCCAAAAGCATGGCCTAAACAGGGTGTAAGACTAAATCCCAATAGGAAACCACCATGAGATCTGTGCCTAACAGTCAATGAATATATGGTAGGTAAAATTACAGGAAACAATAAACAGGAAGGTACTCAACAATAAACAATCCACAATATCAATATCAAGAAACAACTAACAAGAAGATAAACACTACAGGTAACCCTCTGGAAATCACACTCAGTCTAACCCCTCTAGTCCTACCTAACAAGTACAAGAAACCCTCTAGGAATTACACACAGTCTCACCCATCTGGTTCACCAAAAGTATAGAATCTCTGAGGAAGCACTCACCATCAATTCCCCCTATAGTCTTGTATTGGTACTAAAGGTGCTCTAGGGAAGAACTTACGTCACATTCCCTCTGTGGCCCATGCCAAGGAACTACAGACTCTATGAGGAAGCACTTAACATCAATTCCCCATGTGGTCTCACATCTAATATTATAAAAGACACTCTGGAGATGCCCTTATGTCCATTCTCCATATGGTCCACTCCACTAGGTTCTCACGACCCTGTGTAAACCAACAAGTATAGCATCACGTATCGGCCAAGGTAAACCTCAATAACTATTTGGGTAGAATTCTACATCATATCAGCATGTCTGAACAACAATCATACCATCCTACAATACTAGGCATGGGAAAAATAAATAGCATCCTAACAGGCAACTAGACCCAAAGGTCAAAACAGGAAAAACATGCAAGGGAAACACATCCAAAGCACAAAAATTCACCCTATTTACAATAAAATATCCTCTAATCAAACATAAAATAATATCAAACAATAAATAGGTCTAAAACGATAAAATCACAATACCCCGTTCATGGGTATTGGGAAAATTTTCACATAAAACTCAAAGACTTTCAACAGAAAGGCACAAACCACCTACCTTAGTGTTGGGAGATCAATATACTTGAACCATGAGTCTTGAATTGCCTTAGAACTCCGTGGATCTATGAAAAAGTATAAAATGTTCAACCCAGGATAACTCACGAAAGAGGAGAAATCAATGGATGGTGCTCTAGGAGAAGAGAGAACTCACCGATGCGATTCCAACACAACCGTTGGTGTTTGATTCGAAGGATAGACACTCAGCTGGGGGATCATCAAAGATCTATAGCTTCTCGGCGCTCTCGGATGAACTAGGTTGAGAAGGAGACAATTCAATCCATCAGACGCGACCCCGGTGCATTTAATGAAAAAAACAAAATACACGGCATGTACTTTTAAAGTACACGGCGTGTAATATCCATTTCTGTACTCCACTTTAGGCGACCTCCAGGTCATCACACATGGCCGTGTGCAAGGATGCTACATGGACAGCACACATTTTCCTGCGGTAACTGAGTACACAGTGTGTACTCATAAAGTACATGGCGTGTACTTCAAAAATTTACAGAAACTCCTCTTTTCTCAAAAACTCCAGGAAAAAGAAAAACATACCTAAAAAGAAGATACGGGTTCTTACAAACTTCCCCCCCTTAAATAAATTCATCCCTAAATTTCCCTATCAAGGCGGCGTAGAAGAAGAAACCCCGAACAGCTCCAGCCACTGCAATCATACATCAGCCTCCCTCTCCCAAGTCTTGTCCTGTACTTGCTCATGCTGTCATAACACCTATACCAAAGGAACATACCGGCCATAGAGAACCTTCATACCTCAATCAAAAATCTGGATAGGTTGCTCCTCGAAAGATGAGTCTACTTCCAACTCAACCTCCTCTAGTTGGAAAACATGAGACGAGTCTGAAAAGTAACGTCAAAGCTAAGAAACGTGGAAAACGACGTGCAGAGCCTGGTACCTCTAAGGTAACTGCAACAGATAGGCTACCGGCCCAACTCTCTCCAACACCTGAAACGACCCGACGTACCTTAGTGAAAGCTCACCCTGTCTCCTAATCCTCTTGTGTCCCAACCTCAGTGTGACACGTTAAAAAACCTGATCCCGGACCCCGAACTCTAGAGGTCGTCTCCACTGATCAACATAATACATATATCGAGACTGTGCAGTAGCCATCCTCTTCCAAATCAACTCTATCTGCTCCATGGTCTCCTAAACCAGACGAGGTCCCAGAAAAGCTAGCTCTCTTACCTCTAGCCAACGTAAATGGGATCAACATAGCCTACCGTACAAAGCCTCATAAGGTGCCATTTGAATAGTTGCTTGAAAAATATTGTTGTAGTCAAACTCTAAAAGAGGTATATTCTTCTCCCAAGAACCTCCAACATCCAGGATGCATGCTCGGAGCATGTCCTCAAGCACCTGAATCATATGCTCAGACATGCCATCTATCTAGAGGTGGTAAGCTGTACTCAAAAGTACCTATGTACCCAAATCCTTCTGATGCCCCTGACAAACCCAAGAAGTAAAACATACATCCCTGTCTGAAACAATGGAGTGTGGAACTCCATGTAAGGGCATAATCTATCGGATGTACAACTGTCCCAACTCATCAACACTGAAGGTCTCCTTGATCGATAAGAAGTGAGAGACCTTCATAAGTCTGTCAATGAAAACCCATACTGCATCATTCCCATAAGGCTACCTCAGCAACCCTGTCACGAAATCCATCGCGCCGTCGTTCCACTTCCACTCGGTAATGGGTAACTGCTGTAGAAGACCTGCTGGTCGTTGTTGCTCTACCTTCACCTGCTGACAAGTGGAACACCTCATGATGAAACCCGCAACATCCTTCTTCATACCTGGCCACCGATACTGACAGTGTAGATCACGATACATCTTGGTGACTCCATGATGAACTGCCCAAACAGAGGAATGAAAGTCCCGCATCAGCTCCTCGCGTATATCTTCTAGCACCCATACACATCTCTGTAAATGAAAGATATCATCCTCACCTATGGTGCACCCAGGAATAGGGTCCCCTCATGACAAACTTTCCCACAGGACTAGGCCTCCAGAATCTAATAGCTACCTTATTCGTACTCGATCAAGAAGGGTAGAGGTAACAACTACAGAAGAAATAAAGGTCTACCCCTATCTGTTGTGCACCTCCAAATGCATCTCCGAGAATAGAGCCATAAGCTGCCACTCACTACTGGCCTACTAAACTGCCTGTATCTGAGTCCTCTTGCTCAATGAATCAGCCACCGCGTTGCCTTTCCTAGGCATGTAGGCAAGATCAATTTCAAAAGACTGAAGGTACTCAACCCACCTTCGTTGTCTCAAATTCAGATCACGCTTAGTGAATATGTACTTGAGGCTCTTATGGTCGGTGAAAACCACAAAATTCTCTCCCATAAGGTAATGTATCCAAAAACGTAAGGCATAAACAATAGCTGCCAACTCCATATCGTGCTTCGGGTAATTCGTCTCATGTGGCCTCAGATACCGAGACCCGTACGCAACGACTTCATCTCCCTGCATAAGCATAGCTCCCAGACTGATACCTGAAGCATCACAATAAATAGTATAGATCTTGACCAGCTCTAGAAATACTATTATTGGTACTGAATTCAACCTCCCTTTCAGCTCCTGAAAGGCTGACTCACAAGAATCTTACCATAAAAACTTCGCACCATTCTTAGACAAACTTGTCAGTGGTGCTTCTAAGCATGAAAAGTCATGTATAAAACATCTGTAGTATCTATCTAACCCTAGAGATCTCTGCACCTCAAAGAAATTCTTCGGATGATCCTAGGAAACTACTACCCTCACTTTCTCTGGGTCTACTGATACTCCTGCCTTTGAGATAACATGACTCAAGAAGTGAATCTTATCCATCCAAAAGTGGCACTTTGTGAGCTTAGCATATAACTGATGCTCCCTCAGTGTACTCAAAATGATCTCAATATGGGTATCATGGTCATGTTGAGTGTGATACTACACCCAGATATCATCCGCGTAGAACACCATGAAGGAATCCAAGTATGGATGGAACACTTGGTTCATCAGTGCCATGAAAAGTACATGTATGTTCGTGAGACCAAACGGAATAGCCAAGTACTCTTATAGACCATACCTACTCCGGAAGGCTGTAAGAGGTATATCTGATGGTCTTACTTGCAACTGATGGTAACTAGATCTTAGGTCAATCTTCAAGAACACCCGGGCTCCTCGAAGCTGATCAAAGAGATCATCAATATTGGGAAAGGTATATCGATTATTGACCATCAAATGGTTCAACTTATGATTATCCACACAAAGCCTGAGGGTACCGTCTGCATTCTTCGCAAAAAGTACAGGCAAACCCCAAGGATAGGTACCGGGTCAGACAAAACCCTTTGCGTGCAACTCCTCCAACTACTTCTCTAACTCCTGAAACTCTGGTGTAGCCATCCTATAAAGGGGAATGGACACCAATGCCGCTCCTGGAACAAGATCAATTGATAAGTCTACCTCACACTCCAAGGGAAAACCTAAAAAGTCCTTTGGAAAGACATCTATGAAATGATCCAATACTGGAGAAAGTCTAACTATGAAGTCCCCTGATCATCCAGATAAAGACTAGCAATCTGGGCTGTAACTCCTCCCAACCCATGATGCTCTAGACCGGCTCTGCTCTCCTGGACATCCCATTCACTCCTATGAAGAAAGGATCCACCCTCTGGTGATATGAAACTCACCCTGCGGTGATAACGGTCGATGACTGCCTGGAAGGGAACTAGCTAGTCCATTCTAAGAATGAAATCATCTCCTGTCATCTCTAGGACATAGAGGTCCCATAAAAAGTGACACCCACCAACCTATAGATGGAACACTCTGCAATGACGTACACTAGCCGTTCTAGTCCCCAACAGAGTGTCTTGCATCAAGATATAAGCGAAAGAAAAGATGCAGAGCCCAAGGATCTCCACGACAGAAACAGATATAAAGCTATGGGAAGGCCTTGTATCAAAAAGATAAGAAGCTAAAACTGAGGATACTAATATCTTACCTTGAATGGTAGAAGTTCCCAGATCCTGCTCCTGCTGGGTCTTCTCCACTGAAAAAGTTTGGCATGTTCCACGACCCTGTGGCCCTACCCGACCACTCTGAGATGATCCACTCTATTTTCACTGAAAGACTGGTGATTGACCACCATGGACACGACCTCCACCTCGGCCTGAACGGCCAGAAGAACTCCAATTCCTTGACTGGTGAGAAACTGGCAGTGCTGCTCCCGAACGCAGAGTCATAGAAGAACTCCCATCACCAGCTGCTAGTGAGAAGATCAGACATAAGCGCTAAAGATAACCCATATTGCCGCAAGATCGGCACTCCACTAGGCCTCTCTGGCACTACAGCCTCGTATGACTAACCCTTCCACACTGGTAGCATACCACATGGCTACCTGAAGGTGTCTCTCGCCTTCTTGGATCACTGCGCGAAGACTCACTATGGCGCTTCCTACTATCAGTAGGAGGGATGCTTACTCCAGCTTCCGAGATTCCCTGGCTCACAACTCCGTAATACCTCAAATTGTGCTCTGTGATTAGCGCCTGGTTGATGATAGAAGTGATAGAAGTCAACCAGAAGATGTTCACCTGTGATCGGATGTCGTGCCTCAGACCATCCTCAAACTTCCTTTCCATGAACAACTGATCACCTCTTGAAATAGGTGTGAAGCGTTGCAGCTCAGTAATGCAGGAGGAATACTCCATAACAGAAAGATTACCCTACTTCAGACTCATAAACTCTCAGGATCAATCGGCCCTCAAGGTCTCTGGATAGAAGTAGTCATAAAATATGTGCTGAAACTCCTCCCATGACATAACCTGCTGGCGTCCCGCTTGTGAGATTACATCCCACCACCTATTGGAAGAGTCCCAAAGCATACAGATAGAGAGATTTACCCTCCTCTCTGGAGGTGTCTCCAGATGCTAAAAGATCATCAACATGGCTTCTATCCATGACTCTGCAGCCTGGGGTCCTCCTTCCCCAGAGAAAGTGGGAGGATGCTGCTGCTAGAAGACCCGCATCAAATCCTCCATCGACGGAGCAAGAGGCGGTGCCCCCTAAAAGGTCTACACCATCCTCATAAATCCTTCTCTGAACTATGCATCAGCACCGGTATAACTGCTGGTGCCAAGACCGACACAACATGAGGATCTGTAGGTGGTCCCTTATCAGCCATGTCTGGTGTCTGGTCACCGCTTGGAAATTGGTGTACAACTGGAGGACGTCTTGGTGGCATGACTCTGCACGGTCAAGTGCACACCTTAGATCAAGATTATCAAGGACTAAAAACTAGAAGCATAATAAGGGAACAAGAGGAAGAAAGCATTCAAGTTTTGAAAAACATGACTACAAGGCGTGTACAATTCTTACATGGCGTGTTCCCTTAAGTAATTTACATGGGTGTTTAATTTTGCCTAAACTGGTCTTGTAACACCCCAAACCCATGACATGTTCTCCAAACACACAGTGTGTACTTGAATCTTCTTCCACTGCCTAGGTCCTTCTACACGGTTAAGCCACATAGCTCTCCCAAGACAGGACTACATGGCATTTTCAAGGTAGACACGACGTGTACCGGACAAGCTTCACCTGGACCATGTTGTTAGTGACATGGCTAGACACACGACTCAAACTACATGGCGTGTTCTGGATAGACACAGCATGTACATGAAAGGATAACACTGGCTCGTGTTGTTAGTGACATGGCCGGGTACCTTGGTTAGAATACACAACATGTTCAAGGTTGACACGGCGTGTATATATTCAAACTTATTTGTCCGTGTTGTTAGTTACAAGGGAGGACACCGGGTTAACACCACACGATGTGTACAAAGGGTACACGAAATGTCCCCACAATAATATCCTTATCTCATGTCTCTGCCCACACAGCTTATGGAACAGTTAGAGATTACATGTTGTGTACATAATGTACACGTTGTGTACTTAATAAAAATTGTTTCTTCCCGAACAGAAGAACATATGGAATGTAGTCAAAACTACACAGTGTGCATTCTGGGTTTTTCCGAACAGTAAGCCTCAAAAACTACTCCGTAGCCCATAAAAACACTGAAACGAACATTAAAGGTGGAAAATTCCTATCTGTGAGGGTCCTTACTCCCCGCGAATCAAAGTTTTGCATCTTCTACTTGCTATAACAAAGAAAACAAGGCAACAATCCACCAAATTCTGGTCCATGAGGGCCCATAACACCTCAAGAACCAAAGTTTGACATCCATTCAAGCAAAACCTTACACAAACAATACCCTATCAAACAGTAGGTATTTTTATCAAGGCAACTATCACAACAACATGAATATTCTACACAACATCTATCATAACAACATGCAATTGCTAATGCATCCTAGATGTCATTGAAAAAATGCATGACATGTGATTTCTAGAAAGTTCTTATATGATGAATGAGATGGAATAGCCTCATATCATTGGGTTGCGATAGAAATAGAACCTCAATAACGTCAAAAATAATAACAAAAAACATGTGAGTCACCCATCACTAAAAATCAGATCAACTTTAATCTTGAAAAATAGAATAAATTGCAATAAATGAGGTAGATAGGATTTTCCCTGTACACAGGTTAGCTACTCCTAGGCAAAACTCATTACCAACTACCGATTCCGTCACATCCCAGGATAAAGGCCCCAAATAGTAAATCAAGAGAAAATAATTCTTCTTATACCACTTCGTGACGTCCTGGTTCCGGAAGCCACATAGAGTCGCCTCATACCCGGTTGGTGACATGGCCTCAAGCACATTTCCCCGAATTCCAGAGGCTTCCAAATAGCAATGAGGGCCTTGGGTGTGATAGTGGGGAAACTATTCCCTCATTGGCAGAGTAAAAAACAGAAGTAAACAAATATACACAAGAGCAGAAGCAGTAATAATATCATACAAAAATAAATAGCGGAAGACTAATAGAACAAACTAGAGCACATATATAAAGTGATGAATAATACATATTTCTAAGAAAGCAGTGAACAAGTCACAATGCTGGAATACAACAGTACTAAACCAAAGTGCAAATGAAAAAAGGTAAACTCCTCAGCATCGCAAGCCATAGCTTGGTCCCATGATCTCGAGCTCCACAGCAAGTCAAGTACCTGAAGTAGAAGGGTGCTTTCCCTTATCTATACCTGCAAAAATATAATCGGTTTGGGCCTAAAAGCATGGCCCAAAAAGGATGTGAGACTAAATCCCAGTAGAAAACCACCACGAGATCTGTGCCTAATAGTCAGTGAATATATAGCAGGTAAAAATATAGGAAATAATAAACAAGAAGGTAATCAACAATAAACAATCCATAGTCTTAATACCAAGCAACAACTAACAAGAAGATAAACACAACAGGTAACCCTCTAGGAAGCACACTCAGTCTAACCCCTTTGGTCCCACCTAACAAGTACAAGCAACCCTCTGGGTAGCAAACACAGTAACACCACTCTGGTTCAGCTAAATTATAGACTCTCTGAGGAATAACTCACCGTCAATTCCCCCTATAGTCTCGTATCGGTATTAAAGGTGCTCTAGGGAAGCACTTACATCACATTCCCTCTATTTCCCGCATTGAGGAACTACAAAATCTCTAAGGAAGCACTCAACGTCAATTACCCCTATGGTCTCGCATGTAATATTATAAAAGACACTCTAGAGAATCCCTTACGTCCATTCTCTCTATGGTCCACTACACTAGGTTCTCATGGCCTTGTGTAAACCAACAAGTATAGCATCATGTATCGGCCAAGGTAAACCTCAATAACTACTTGGATAGAATTCTACATCATATCAGCATGTCTGAACAACAGTCATGCCATCCTACAATACTTGGCATGGGAAAAATAAACAGCATCCTAACAGACTACAAGACCCAAAGGTCAAAACAAGAAAAACATCCAAGGGAAACACATCCAAAGCACAATAATTCATCCTATTTACAATCCAATATCCTCTACTTAAACATACAAGCATATAAGACAAGTAATAGGGCTAAAACGGTAAACATGCAATACCCTGTTAGTGGGTATTGGGAAAATTTGCACATAAAAATCAAAGACTTTCAACATAAAGGCACAAACCACCTACCTAGGTGTTTGGAGATCAAGATACTTGAACCAAGAGGCTTGAATCACCTTAGAATGTCATGGATATATGAAAATGTATAAAACTTTCAACCCATGATAACTCATGAAAGAGGAGAAATCAAGGGATGGTGCTCTAGGAGAAGAGATAACTCACTGATGTGATTCCAATGCAACTGTAGGTGTTTGATTTGGAGGAAGGACGCTTGGCCGGGGGCTCGTCAAAGATTTGCGGCTACTAGACACTCTCAGATGAACTAGGTTGAGAATGAGACGGTTCTGTCCCTCAGACGCGACCCCGGTGCATTTAATGAAAAAAAACAAAATACACAACATGTACTTTTGAAGTACACGGCGTGTACTCTCCGTTTCCATACTCCTCTTTAGGAGACCTCTAGGTCATCACACATGGCCATGTGCAAGGCTGCTACACGGACAGCACACAACTACCTGCAGTAACCGAGTACACAGTGTGTACTCATAAAGTACATTGCGTGTACTTTAAAAATTTCCAAAAACTCCTCTTTTCTCAAAAAATCCAGGAAAAAGAAAAACATACCTGAAAAGAAGATCCAGGTTCTTACACCATGTCAAGGGACATGGTTGTGCATGGTCCAAAACATGGGCATGAGGTTCCAGAAACAAACATAGGCTGAGGAAACGAACAAGTAGTCAGGAAAACAAGACACACTGTGTACCAAGGGTATACATCATGTGGGTCAACATGGATAGTCTACCATGTATGGGTGAGGAAAAACCTATAAGATTAGATGAGGCCGCACACGATGTTTCATGATGTACATATCATTTACTCCCCTCAGAGTTCTTCATTGCACATCTCTTCCTTCAGGACTCGAATAGAGGCCCATGAGTATCCTATCTTGAGTGGTGTCCATGAGTTTGGCATGTGAGATGTGACATTAGGCGAGGTTACAGGGTTTCTTGTTAGTGATGTATGAAACAACATTATTTGAGTGGGTTTCTTTGTTCTATCCTTGTGAGGGTACTATGTGACATTACATCCTTATCATAGTATTGTGATCCCCTCGACAAGATGAGATCATATAGAGTTGGTGTATCTATCTTGGAGGTTGGGGAAGGATCCTAAATCATATTGAATTCCCTAGGTGGGGTTTGAGGTATCATTGTGACCAAAACTACATGGGAAGTAATTCTATATCTAGAAGGTTATCCTAATAGGATTTGTGGCATCGTTTGGTATATGATCCCCTGTATTGTGGGAAGATTTAGTAGGGTTTTTATAATTATTAGTTATATGACCCCTTACACCATGAGAAGTTCAGTAGGGGTTTTTGTATCATCAGATATAGGACCCCCTACTTAGAAAGTTGATCTAGATGGTTTTGTGGAATCATCATGTCTAACACTACACAGGCCGTGATTCCTTATCTAAGTGTTGTGATCTTCAAGGTTCTATATTAGGTTCACGGTGTCCCCTAGTGGTACTGGGTGTGATACCCTATTTGTGAGATGATATATTTAGTGTTTCCATTAAGGTATGAGGAGTCCCCCATTAAGGATGGTTGAGATCCCCTATCAAAGTATCATGATATGCTAAGTGTCAACACGACTTCCTTCATGGTTAGACTTGACGAGAATGTTCTCTCAGATGTATGCCACTTGAGATGGTAGGGATGTGAAATCATCTTAGTGATATCTGATGAGTGATAACTCTTGGATCAGGGGTGGTCGAGCTATTCCCGATGAGTTTTATCTCTTAGATAAGTGTCATATGGGATGGAAGGTCTCGTGGAGTGAGTTCTCCTAGATGAGCATTACCTTTAATCCATGAGTAGAATTGAATGTCTTTTAGTGAGGTCAGTACCTCATGATAATTGGAGTCTGAGATGAGTATATCTATGTTATTATGGGATTCCTTATGGTGATGGAACATATCTTGATTAAAAAACCATGTGGAGATGAGCTTAGTAGTCCTGTATAGGTTAGAAGTGGTCAATATGGAGTTTCTTGTTATCTCTTACATGGAGTTCCTACTCTATATTTGAGTCAAACAGACCATTTCCTATCAGTTTATCCCATTTATTTTAGGTTTTTATGGTACCAAATGGATATTTATATACTCATATCTGCATGGTATCTGCTCGCACATTCCATGTCTTGTGAAGAGGATAGGTCTTTCGATGGAGACCTCATAGATCTCGGTGTAGGTGGAGTAAATATAGCTAGATAGACTGAGGCGCATACTAGTGGTTTAATTTATATCATCCCCCTCTTGATAAAGTTATAAATTTTTTAGTTTTTGGTGGGATTTTATTTTTCCCTTTCATGCTTTTAGTGATTTATTTACTATGATTTTGGGATAGATGTATGCATGCATTTTTTGTTTCAACAATTATTATCTCTACAATGTTCCATGGAGATTTATGTGAGTGAATTTGTATAGGTACCATAGGCTAAGGCCTACCATTTGTATGATATTTCTACTCAGTGGTAGTATCCACCCCCTCCCTATATAGTCCTGGATCCGACCCCGGTGGGTTTGGTCATTATAAACAATTTGGGGATCTGATTAAAGGTTATAAATATAAAATAAATAGAAAATAAAAAAAATTGAAAATTGATTTGAAATAAAAAGGTTTTGAAATTAGAATTGAAGCTTTACTTTTGGACAAGCTTAGACCTTTCATACACCCCTCATCCTTATTTAAAAATATTTTCCAATTGAATTTCTCAATACCTACCCAAATTACTCTAGGTGAACACCATAGTTTACATTGATATCATATCAAGACCTCAAAATGATTTTTATTCCTCCTACAAAAGTGATTCAATTACTTTAAGACTACTAAGTAATCAAACCTAATCGAAGTCACTATGCTCAATGACATGACCTCACTAAAGAAATTTAAATTTTGAAATCAAATATTTTACTCAATAGAGTAAACAAACATCCAAAACAAGAATAGTTTAAAATTAATTAAAGAATAAAATTATAAGTTTCATTAAAAAATTTAAGTTTAATATAGATTCAAGGGGGATTACACAAGAAGATCAAAACTCTAAAGAGAGTGTCCTTCAGTTACTTCCATGCACAACACCTCGGTGCTTAACCTCACATCACTTGAGTAGATCATTTATTCTACATTTTTTTCTTACTAATATTAATGCACAAAAAATTCATTAAACTCTCTAGAACATCACTACCCTTACTATCTCTATCCAAAAACAAAACATGAAAAGGTGTGGAGTTGAAAATATAAAGAAAATGAGGGGTGTAAATATACTATCCTATTTCTATCCATCAAACACTGGATTGATTTATTCCTCCTTCCCATCCTAATATAGACAAGACTACTATTACAAAGTTTTTCTAAAATGGATTATCTATCAAACCTAAAAAATTTAAATTCATTTGGACTTGTGTATGAAAATTTATAGTATCTTTACTAAATCAATTTGTTTTCTATCAGAAGAAACTATTGAACTTTATCATGTTACACATTCTCAAAGAACATATTTATGACATAATTTGAATTTGAAATTTAATTTAGAGGTGAAAATTTTAATTATCTATCATCTCTAGTTTGAATCATTAAATTTGGACACTTTTATCCTGATATATTCTTCATTTAATTATTAGGGATCAATTCTGTTAGACACAAATATTTTCTACCATGAGATTTATTTGGGCCCCAAACGATCAATTTAGCACTAGTTCTAGTTGATGAATTTGAATCCCAATAAAAAATGAAGAATAAAAATAATAATTACTCAATTTTTTGATCAATATAAAAATTTTATGCTCAAAATATAGAAGTGATTGAAAACAGTTAAATTTTAAGAATTGATAATTCTTCAATTTTAAGCTCAAAAATCATAAAAATACAAAAATGATACAATTTCACATAAAATGACTAATTGGTGGGAGATTATAACATTCAGATACATATGAAAAAATAATGGAAATATCATCTCTATAAATTCCCCCCCCCACTCAGTACTTGGAATCTATAATAAGTGAGAACCAAAATAAAATCAAGGAAAATTCAAAATACATACCTATGAGACCCACCAATTTAGCACCAAGAAACAAAATATATCCTGCCTCCCCAAAAACCATCATTTAAGGTTCTCCATTTATCTCATTCTATCCACTTACACTTCATTTCTCCTCTCATGTACAAAAAACGATTACCTCACATCTATTTTAACTCAACACACAAATATAGATTTTCAAAAAGGATTATCTCATAAAAAATCATCCTAGAATAACCATAGGCTTGATAAATTTCTACATCTACACCTGATGAGAATAAAGAACATGTTTTTATCATGATTAATTTCAAGGATATTTTTTATGTTTTGGTTTCTGGGTCTTAGATGTCAAAAATTTTGAGGCTAAATAAAGAGGGTTTGACTGTTTTTGAAGTAAAATTATATGATTCTAATTTTCACTCAAGTACAATATCCTCCTTACTTCCATTTATAGAAAATAAGTTATAATAATATTTGAAAATCTCATAGACATCCCACACTATTTAAATATTAGTATAAAAATTTACATTTCTATTATCTTTTATCATTTAGAAAGCTCCATAATAGACCATATTTCTTTTTTTCCCTTGGAAAACTCTACAAAGTCACAACTTTATTTTCCTTGGAAGCTCAAAAGGGATCAAATTTCAGTAGAATAACTTTTTTAGTAGCAAACACATGTTCTTTAAAATTTTATTTTCCACCCAAATTTGCACCAAATGATGTAGTACACTAGAAGACATCTCCCCCACACTTAAGTACAACCAGATCTTGAATATTCACTTTGATAGTAAGTTAGATAGGGAAAATTGGATTGTAATGTGGATATACTAAAATTTTGTTCATGGATACTAGGGGATAAAAGGATTAAATATATTGGGAAGGTTAAAATAAAAAAGTATTCTCTTGAAGAGGGGATTTTAAATCCAAATAAATGCCTCAATCATTTAAAACACAGAT
This sequence comes from Viscum album, assembly GCA_963277665.1. NCBI lineage: Eukaryota > Viridiplantae > Streptophyta > Magnoliopsida > Santalales > Viscaceae > Viscum > Viscum album. Next base: position 1,808,383,663 of record OY728129.1, on the reverse strand, counting down.
ACCCCATCCTTTAAGTTTTGACAGAAAAATATCAAATTATGGTTAGAGAAACCATATATTGGTTATATCATTAAATGAGGTGAATGTGAAGTATAATTTTAAAATAATTTCAAAATCCACACAAAAATGAGATTCTATAAGTAAAGATAGTGAGATGTGACATGATATTAAAAAACTAGAGGTATTTTCATGAATTTATCAAAGTTTTAAACTTTAAATAAATCCATTTTAACATTAATTTATGTTTGGTTTCAAGGGATAAATTGGTTCAATCTTTGAAATGGGTCTCAATAATGAAAAAGTTAATTATTTGAGCTCAAAATTATCAAAAACACACAGAAATTGGAAAAATAAAGAAAAATAAAATAAACACACCAAAAAATGAAAGAAAAACTATTTTTTTGAAAAGAAAATACACTAAATCCTAATATACCAAGGATATTCCACCCCATACTTATTTTATAAAATTTTATCATTTTGAAATATTTTTACATGATAAAATTAAATTAAAAAATTAAATACATAACCCAAAAAAAAAGTGAGAAGGAAATATACAACTTGAATTCAATTATATTTACCTTCTTGAAGTTGGATATCTTCCCTCAGAGGATCTTGAAAATTATCTATAAATAGATTCAAACTATTCCCATTAACTGTTAATGGTATCCCTTTGTCTGGTTCTTTTATCTATATAGCACCAAAAGGACAAACATGAGTAACAAAGAAAGGGATAAACCATTTGAGAAGGAATTTAATTTGGAACGAATTAAATTTGAATTCAAATAGAAACACTTTATCTCCTTACTTGTTTTTTTCAGAATCATTCAATTATGAAAATATTTGGTTTTATCCTTATACAACCTAGTGATTTAATATGAATTATTCTTGATCTTCTCCAGATCCTTAAAATAATATTTTATTTCTTTTATAGTAGAAAATAGATTCATGTTACATGTTTTAACATACAAAAAAACTTTGTGTTCTAACTCAACAGGAAGGTAGAAAGACCTTCCCTATAAAAAATTCCAATTTATAATATTTATTTTTTCATGAAACCGTAATAAAATAAAATTTCCATTTTAAATGTAGAACAGTGGTGACCACGGGGTTGTCTCACGAGGATGTTACAAGCTACGTTATTAAACTGTTACTTCAATAATTTTTTTTTGTTAAAGTTAAAACTAAAATTTGGGAGTTAAAAGGATTTAAACTAAGATAAACTAAACTAAATAAGAATAAAATGTTAAATTAAACTTATATATTAGAAATTATAAGTAATATGGATGGAATTAGACAAACTAAAGGTAACAGAGGTGGATGAGATTTGATCCTCAAACACTCCCTTCACCATTTCCTATAAATGTATTCCAATTAGATTATCAAATTTAAACTTCGAGACCTCAAGTTATAAACCTAAATTTCCTAGAAACCATATCTATACTTTAAATATGGGTGTTTAGATAATTATTAAAGTGATTATATTACCCAAATACCTCCAAGAAAATGAAACTAAATGAACTTATTATGCTCAATGGGGGAGACCTCACCCAAAGACATTTAACCAAAAATAGAATTATTTTTCCATAATAATTTGATAAATTATCTATAAAAAATACAATAAAGTTTAAACATGAAATTAAGATACCTCCTTCAATCCTTAAAACACTTTTCATAATAAATCAAAATAGAATAGTTTACAATGAAAAGAAAAACCACAAAAGGGAAATGGAATCAAATCTTCGATTCCTACTACCCCTCAGTGTTTATCTCTTAATGAATTGTTTAATTCATGAAATAATCATATTATCTATCCATTACTCTCTAGTACATCCCACCCACTCAATATAACCATCCTATGAAATTATGGTGAATATGAAAATATATAGCGAAGTGGGGTAGCAAATTCTGTGTTCCATTTCTATTTCCTAAAGGTTTGATCATATTTTGACATCTTGTTGGACAAATATCACTACGGTACCTTCATAAATGTAACATAAAAAGTAATTAAGGAATAATAGATTTTCATATCTATGTCTATTTATGAATTAGAGAGTGTTTTAGAGGCTTAAAATGAGAATAAATCCAATCTTAAGCATAGAATACTGTAATATTTTTAAAAGATTGTTTTACCACCTTTTGATGACAAACCATTTTTAAATCTATCTTTTGACAATTTTATAAGTTATATTTTTCAAAATAAACTTATTCTTTAGAATTGTGACATTGAAATTTACTTTGGATAAATTTTTGGTATTTTTCTGACAATGTTCATTTTTTAATGAATAGTGAAAAATACTGCATTTTACTTCAAAACTGCTTTTTCATCTAATTTAATTATATGGTTAGATTATCTTTTTAATTGGTTTTAAAGAGTAATTAAAATATATTTTTACCATTTAATCTAATGTTAGACATTATAATTAATTTCACTTTGAAATTGGACATAAACAATTGTCAATCTTTTGATAGATATTGTTTCTTAAAAACACACTATTTGTTTTGACAATGAGAATTATTTTTAAATTAATTACTGAAATTTATGTATTTGAAATTTAGTAAAATGGATTCCATATTTGGAATTATAAGGTCCAAATTATGTAATTAATACTCTTTTGTTTTTGGACATTATGAATAGTAACGATGACAATTGTCTTTAATTATCGTGATTAATTAGTAATCGGGTAGTTAAGGGTAATAAAATAATATCATAATAATATAAAATGAACCCAAATTTTTTCCAAATCCTTTTTTTGAGTCATGGACGGCCATGGGATTCCTTGTTCCAACTTTGGGACCCCATGGAATCACTTTAGTGTGATAGTGACCTTTTATTATATTATTTTTAAAGAAAATAAAATATAACCAAAGTATGTATCACCTAAGTAAAACAATTTTAGTTATGTTTATATAAAATATCTGTTATACTATAAATAGTAATTGGAAATATAAAAATATTTCATACATCATGGTAGTTTTTTTATAATTTCTAGATATTAAATAAATAAATTTATTTATGACACCATGATGATGCAGTGATTACCTCATTAATGGACGATTTAAATAAAATGAAAAGATAAGGTGAGATCTATGACTTAAGCTTGTCAAAAACCTTTTGTATGGATGGATTTAATACCCTTATAACCTTATCCTCGAAATATATCATTGTGGGACCTTTAAAATACCGAAAATCATTTTATAATAAAGTAACATTTCAAGACTTTCCAAAAGTAACCCTCCTCCCTCTTATAAAAGGCCCCCACCTCTACCCACTTACCCACACCTCTCAAGCCATTGTATCGTCCAAAACCTACTCATATTATCTCTCCACATCCCTTTATTCATCCTATAAGCCTTACCTTAGGAATAAATCTCTTCAAGAAACCCTTTTTGTTCAAACCAAGGGGAGTTACCCGATTTAAAGGTAATGTCTTCTCTTATATACTTTTGTTTTATTTTGCTTCTCCAACCCCCTAAACTCTATTTATTACTATATTTTGTAACAAAGACAGTATATTCAATATACTAGGATGTTGTTATGAGAATTATTTGAGCTAAAATTACACACACCGCCATCTAATGGGTGAAGAACATACTGTTTCTGTGGACGGCGAACTACTACCTCACGAAACGATGATTGTTCAATTATCTCCTACCGCCTCTCATGGTGGCCATTAAGATGTAACTATATTTATATATGATATATATTATGTTTATGTTTTCCTTATGATTCTGTATTTTTCATTTATTTCATACTTTTATGGTTTCCATAATGGATAAACGCGATAATTTCATTTTAAGAAGTGCGGACTACCGCCCCCTCAAAGTGATTTGAATCGTTAATGCCATATGTGGGATGTATAAAGGATGGAGTTAATGATATTATATATGATATTATATTTGAATTATAATATACAATTATATCATTGTGATTTAATTCCATTAAATGTGAAATAGAAATGAAAGTAGCGTTCATGCGTACGTACGGCTTACCGTCTCCATGAAAAGTGCATTTCATTTCTTACCTCTAAATGTTATGTAATATTATAAATGCATGTATATACTAGATATATATGATATATATGATATCTAAATCATGAATATAATTATGGAGATAATGGATATTTTACCACATGAACAAATTTCAATTATAAGAAGTTTATTCACTACTACAAAAACGGGCAAGGGAAGCGCCCCCTTATATCGGCGCTAAGCAAAACCGCTGATAAAGGTTACCCTGTATCAGCACTAGAAAAGAACTGATAAAGAATCCCTTTATTAGTGCTAAATAAAGTGGTGATAAAATGACCCTTTATCAGCGCTAGAAAAGCGCTGATAAAGAATCCTTGTATCAGCGCTAAAATTTTAGCACTGATACAGGAAGGATTTATCAGCTCTTTTTTAGCACTGATAAAGAGTACCATTATCAGCACTAAAAAAGCACTGATAAAGGATACCTTTATCAATGCTAAAATGTTAGGGCTGATAGAGTTAGACTTTATCAGTGCTTTGTTAGCACTGATAAAACCTTAGTCCATTTTTTATATAGTTGGTCGCACAATGCCCTCGTTTTATCGCGACCTAAAGCTCTCACGGTACTAGAACCCTATGACTCCCCTCTGCCACCTACTGATTTCACGTTACCAAACCTCTGCCGCCCTCGCTTCTCATTTCTAGACCTCCGCCGCCCACTGAGTTCGTGTTTCCAGACCTCCGCCACCCTCGAGCTTTGGTTTTCCGGACCTCCGCCGCTCGCAACGCCCTCAAGATTCGGTTTTCCAGACCTCCCTTTAAGGCATGTTTTCCAAATTATTTTTTAATATTGTTCTCCTCTCCCATCACACATAACCATATGTTGATTTGGCATGATATATTTAATAGATATTTGAGATTGTGATGGTTATAGGCTACATGATTCATCCTTTTCTGGAAACCTACGGATGTTTTAGGTTATTTCTATTTAAAATTCCTTATGTTTCCTTCTATGGTTGTCTTCTTTGGGTGGGTGTTCGAGACCATTAAGGCAGTTATTATTCCTTATTGTCCTCGGATTCACAACTTCTTGGTTAGAGCTCAATCTTGATGTGTTGGGTGGTCTATCTTTTAAGAGATTAGTTTTCCATCTTTTTGCAAAAACCATTTTATATAATCTATTTATGGTTGGACATAGATAGGATTTTGGTGTGTACTCAAACGACTAGGATTATGAAGTCTCTTGATGGACTAGGAACTTGGAGGTGTTGGTGTCTACTTCAATGATACCGTTGATGGGTGACACTCTATAGTGGGAATTCAAGTTTTCCATCGAGTACTTGATGGAGGAATAAATCCTTTTTAGTTTTTTACTTTCTTGTTGTTGGTTGAATCATTGATGGATATTGATTGTGTTATTTCATTTGGGTTCATTGGTATGTTTTGGGCGTAACTTTCCTTAGGTTTTGAATTATGATCTTAGTGGTTCTTCATGGTTAGTGGTTGTAGTCTCTTATTTGGGTGAAGGGATGTGTTCTTAGTATATTTCCATCTTATGTCCCACCATTTTAGTGAAAATTTAAATGGTTGGGTGACCTATTCTAGGTCTCTGGACATTATTGGGATTTTCTCTCTTCTTAGTGATATAGACGTGTCATTTGGAGATGTATGATGTTCTTGGACGATATACATTAAGGATTCTTGAGAATATTGGTTATCTGTTCATTTTAATTTTTTCATAGTGGTCCTCTATTCGGTGAATCATCCTTTATTTTGTTAATTTTCCACAAAATAATTATTGTGTGGAATTTATTTTTGTCTCATCATTTTCTATCCTTCGTACTAGAATATTTATTCGGATAAAAAGCAGAATGATGGGGAGAATTGTAACATCTCAGTATCTCTTTCATCAAAGAAACACTCTTTGAGTTTTTTTGGGTTTCTTGAGGGGTCATAGGATGTCCCAGACTGCCATAGAAGGTGTGGACGTGAACATTTAGGTTGAAAAGCTTCATGTGGTCCACCGAATGACTGGTGAGGGTAATTGGCTAGGCAGTGGGATTCACAATGGATACAAAAAAAATTATATAGCCATCAGCTAGCTGGTGGGTCTGTAGTGACTAGCCAGTGGGATAACCTATGGTTATAACATTTATACTATAACCATTGTCTAGCTAGTGAGGGACACTATCTAGCCAATGGTGTTGTTGTATATGAGGAAGCATCGAGGTAGTAGGGTAATTGCACCCCGATACCCCCATTTATTTATTTTATCTTCTCCCTCAAGTTTAACTCAACCCACTCAAGCCTTGGGAGCCCCTTTTGATAGTTTGGATCTTCTATCCTCATCACTTGGTGGATTGAAGTTTCATTCGAAATGGTGATCCTCTTTTGGTATTTATTTCTTTTCTTGAACTTAAATCTCTCCCCATCCCTTGATTATTTGTTCCTATGGGCTATGGAAGCCTTGGTATTTACTAGACCTATAATTTTTATGGGGAATTATAGTTATAGTATCTCTTTTACATTTTATTGATATCCCTTTTATTTGATTCAATATTCTTCATTTGAGTAGACTCATTCAGATTCGTTGTGTTTTGATCCCAAATATTCCAAGTGGGTGTTTCTATACTATATCTTCTTTTTGGGATTCATGTGTTTCATGAATTCATATTTTATCCATTTGAAGTTTTTTATACATGTTTTGATCATTTTGAATCACAAAATAACCCCATTAATGAAAATAATATATAATTAAATGGATGGTATCTTGTTGTGAATTAACATTTTCCATTGAAATAAATTAGGTTTCCCTCTACCGTTGGTGGATTTGATATTATAAATGAAAATCATGGTTTAAAATAAATATAAGTTGATTCTTTAAATAAAATTACAAATTGTTTGGCATGTGTTTGTTTATTGATTTTTTTGGAATGATTTCCAAAATAAATTAAAATGCCTTGTTTTTAAATGGTTTATGGTAATGGTATTTTAAAAAATTAAGGGGGATGGATTTTCCTTTTGAAAAAAATACCTTCGATCCCGGCCACCATCCATTGTTTTTTGGGGGTGACTTTAATGTCATTTCCAACCCAAAGGAAAAGAAAGGTAGAAGCCCATTCCAGAGGAAGGCCATCATGGTGTTTGTTCAGTTCATGGCTGGGAAGGGCCTCATTGATCTCAGCTTCTCAGGTGACAGTTTCACCTGGTGCAACAACTGCAGGGGCCATCACCGCTTGTGGAGTCTATTGGATAGGTGTCTATCCAACATGAAATCCACTAAACTATTCTCAAATACCATGTTTTTCCATCTTGCTTGAGGTATTTTGATTCACTCCCCCTCTTGGTTTCCATTTCTTCTCGGCATGATCATCAAGAACAGTTTCACTTCCACCAGCAGTGGGTTAACATCCTAGGGTACCAGGACATGGTTTGTGAAATATGGAATGAACCCTTGTAAGAGTATCATGCCACCTTCAACCTAAGTGACCTAAACTCGAACCCCGATAGGTGCGTGTTTGCCCCTTCCTCTTCAGGAACCTTCACCACCTGGGACTACTGTTGCATATGGGCTCCTTCAGAGTATTTTGATAGATGGAATGATACCTTTGGTTTATTGGATTATTAACACCAGTTTGAGATTTATGTGTGACTATATACTTATTATATTTTCTTATTATTTCTTACACACCACCACTTGAGTCGAGTAACCTGATTGAAATCCATATTGGTAATTTGGTTCTAATGTGGATATGGTTTTTTATGTGTTTGTGAAATGTGTATGTGTGGATATATGGGTATTTAGGCATGATGATATTGAATGTGAGGCAGAGACCTCAGAGTGGTAGATGTATCATTCTTTATTATTCTTGTGTTTGGTCTGGGGTGATTTGAAGAAACTATAATGAATCTAAAGTAATTATATTTACTGAAGATGAATAAATACTAATGGTTAGGCTCTATTAATCTCTATTTTTATAAGGAATTGGTTCTCTTCTACTGTATTTGGAAGTATTTTTTTGGGTACCTGAACCATAAATACTAATATTTGAGACTTAAATAGGATGAAGATGAATAAAGATTGGATGGATGCTAATCTTTTGACAATAGAGTATGATAACGGAGTGAAAGATTTCATGAAGTTTGAAAAGGATCACGCAAAGGATCCTTCTCAAATATTTTGTCTGTGTTTACGTTGTTGTTATTCTAGACTACTTACTCCAGAGGAGTTGGAAGAACATTTGATATGTCACGGAATAGATCAGAGTTATAAATGTTGGAATAAACATGGAGAAAAAGAGAATGTAGCTACTGGCTGGGATAAAACTCGGTTTTATGGATCATCAGATATGAATACAAATATGGATAATGAAGAAGACTGTATGGAGGATGTGATTACAGATGTCAATGATGATGAAGATAGTATTGAGGAAATGACAAAGACAATTGAAGATGAACTCCGTGATTTCCCAGAATTGTTTGAGAAGTTAAAGAGTTGTGCAAAGACGTCATTGTATGCTACTTGCACTAAGTATAAAACATTGTCAGTGGTACTGAAGTTGTATAAATTGAATGTAGGTAACAGATTGAGTGATTTTAGTTTTACGAAACTACTGTCTCTCTTGAATGACATGCTTCCGGAAGATAATGAGCTCCCAAGAAGGACATATGAAGCTAGAAGGATGCTACGCTCGATGGGCATGATTTCTGAAAGAATACATGCCTGCCCGAGAGACTGTATATTGTTTCTCAAGGAGAAAAAATCACTTACAGAATACCCAAAGTGTGGTGATTCTCGATACAAGAAAGATAAATCCAATCCTATGAAAGTTGTATGGTAATTTCCAATCATTCCAATGTTTAGGCGTCTATATGGAAGTGAAGAAACTGTAAGACAATTGTCGTGGCATGCAGTTAAAAGAAATAAAGATGGGAAATTATGTCATCCATCCGACTCTCCTCAAAGGAAGAAAATTGATCATGAGTATCCTGAATTTGGAAAAGAGCCGAGAAACCTTTGTCTTGCATTATCTACAGATGGAGTGAATACTTTTGGTTTTCAAACCAGCACTCATAGTACATGGATTGTTATGTTGGTAATATAACTTTCCACCTTGGTTATGCATGAAGAAAAAATTCATCATGTTATCTATGCTTATATCTGGACCAAAACAACCAGGTAACGATATTGATGTTTATCTGGCTCCTTTGATCGAGTATTTGAAGTTATTGTGGGATTTAGGTGTAATGTTGTATGATGCTTATAAAAGTGAATACTTCATGTTGAGATATATGTTGTATGAGACAATAAATAATTTCCCTGCTTATGGAAATTTTTCAGGATATAGCATTAAAGTAACTCAAGGGTGTCCCGTGTGCGAAGAAGATACAAAATCAATTAGGTTGGAACACTCATCGAAATCTGTGTTTCTAGGACATCATAGATTTCTACCTCGTCGGCATAAGTACCGATCTTGGACGACATCATTCAATGGAAGTTCAGAACAACGCGCAACACCGTCTCCACTAACAGGTGATCAGCTGTTTGAGAAATTAAAAGATCTGAACACTATTTTTGGTAAACCATTTTCGAAAAACCTTACGAAAATCGGTTGAAAAAAGAGATCAGTTTTTTTTGAATTACCATACTATAATTGTTTGTACGTCATACATTTTCTTGATGTGATGCATGTGGAAAAAATGTATGTGAAAATGTTATCAGAACGTTTCTAAATGCCCCTGGAAAAACAAAATATGGAATTAAGGCAAGGTTGGACATGGTTGACATAGGAATACGAGAAGTGTTGGCTCCCGTGAAGGGTTAAAATTGAATGTCTCTTCCTCTAGATGCTTATACTCTTTCTAGGGAGAAGAGATATCAGTTTTAAAACTTCTTCAATGACGTAAAGGTTCCATAGGGGTACTCATGAAATATCAAGAACATTGTGTCAATGAATTATTTGAAGTTAAAAGGGTTGAAATCACATGATTTCCATGTTTTGATGCAAGATCTAATTCCTATAGATTTACGTTGCATTTTTCCCTAGAATGTTCTTCATACGTTAACCAAAATTTGTTTCTTTTTCAAATCTATATGTTGTGAAGTTTTAGACCCGATGAAATTTCCAGCTATGGAAAAATAAATTGTCATCATATAATGTGAATTAGAAATGTTCTTCCCGCCAACATTCTTTGATATGATGGTTCATTTGATGATTCAATTAGTGAGAGAGATTTGACTTTGTGGTCCTATGCACTATTGATGGATGCATCCTGTAGAATGATATATGAAGATTTTGAAAGGGTATGTCAAAAATCTAGGTCAGCCAGAGGGTTGTATAGTGGAGTAATATATTGTTGAGGAAGCCATTGAATTTTGTACTGAATTCGTATCTGATGTTGAAATCATTGGTCTACTGAAATCTCGTCACACTGGACGCATTGAGGGTGAGGGAATTTCTGGTAGAGAAGTTGTTACAATCAGTATTAAAGATCGGGAGCAGGACCATCTTTATGTTTTGCATAACATTTGGGAGGTTGCTCCATATATTGAAACTCAAAAAGAAATTCTTCGGTAGTTGAATCCATCAAGGGATGAAAAATGGTTATCAGATACACATAATCACCAGTTTATAGGATGGTTTTGGGAGCATATTTTTAAGCAGTTGGATGAAAATCCAAATTCAATGTCAGAACGACTTCGATGGCTAGCCGCTGGAAAAATTATGTATGTATTATCTCACAGTGGTTATGTAATTAATGGTTATACATTCTATAAAGATGAAAATGATGAAGATAGTACCATTCAAAATAGTGGAGTTACACTAGTGGCTGAAGTGATGCATGTTTCTGGTAGTAAGGACAGAAATCCAATTTATGAAAATATGTCATACTTTGGCATTATCAAACTAATATGGGAGTTGGATTATACAACATTCCAATTGCTGATTTTTCAATGCAAATGGGTTGATAACAACAGTGTTGTTAAAATAGATGAATGGGGATTTGTGAAAGTTGATTTTAGTAAAGAAGGGTATAAAGACGAATAGTTTATAATGGAATCACAAGCAGTACAAGTTTTTTATATTCCAGATCCCGAAAACTGAAATTGGTCGATTGTTCTATTACCATCCAAAACTACTGAAGGTTCTAATGAAAATTTATTTGAGGAAGATCCTTTTAGTGGTACGTCGTAATCATTTAAGAGCATTCCCAATGCAGATGATGTTTTGTATGTTATAGGAGACCACAATGAAGGGATTTGGATAATCTATAGAGGTGTCAAATCCATTAAACCTTTGAAAAAAAAGAAAGAGAGTTCAATAAACAGGTTATATTTTGTTTGTAATATAGATCTTGTTATCTCCTGTTATTATCTTATCATTACTGAATTTATGTAATCTAAATTAACTGTTCAACCACTTTTGTAGATAATGACTTCTGCACATTCTGGTGATCCTAACCTTAAGGCTGAACAAGTCTCTCAAGCTGCTGCTGCCGCGGCTGCTGCTGCTCCTACTGCTTCTGCTGCTGCTCTTGCTGCGGCTTCTGTTTATCCTGCTACTCCTCCTGCTGCAGCTCCTGCTGCTCCTGCTGCTCCTGCTGCGGCTGCTGCTGCTCTGGCTTCTACGACTCCTGATGCTCCTAGTGTTGAGGTCGAACAACCATCAGCACATGCCTTTGATACCATTTCAGATGAACATGTAGAGGATATTGATATCGATGAAATGGTCATGAATGAAGGACCGACGTCGCATAAAACACAGGTGCATCATAGTTTGACGGTGTTAGCAAAAATTCTTACGGTGAAAAGCAAAGACATCAATTTTGAAGTCGGATGGAATGCACAAGGCTAACATGTGAATCCCAACAGGGCTATGTTTAGTAGCTACATTGGATTTGTCACTCAGAAACGCGTGCCGATTGACATAGATTCATGGAACCATGTTGTGTCAGGGCTGAAGGCTGTGATCTGAGAAGAAATTACGGTAAAATTATGAATTTATTTCTTTAATTTACTAGCAAATAAAATAATGAAACAATGTTTTACTCTTCTCAATCTCTTGTAGAGTACATTTATAGTAGATGATTCACACAAGGATTATGTACTAAGGCTTGTAGGAAGGATTCATCGAGGTTTTCACACTATTTTAATAAGATTCCACCTGAAAGATTCCAAAGGTAAAATAAACCCGCACCCACCCATTGTCTATGCTCACTTGATATCCCAAGAAGCATGGGATGCATTTATTGGACGTCGTGGGGATGAGAAGTTTCAGGTACATTGTAGGTGATAATATGTTGTTTGAGGATACATGTATTCATCACTTTGATTGTCAATATTTAATTTATGAAATAGAAACTCTGTACTAAAAATAAAGAACATGCATCAAAACCTACATATCCCTATCATAAAGCAAGGATGGGGTATGCTTCATTAGAAAAGGAAATGGTACATATTTTAAATTTACACTAATATTGTTAGGTTCCAATAAACAACATCATAATTATCTTTCTATGTTTATATGTAGATTGATGAGTCTAAAACCAAATGCACTTCCATTCCACGTCATGTGTTATGGAAGGAGGCACGTATGATCAAAGAAGGGAAGTTAGTAGATGAGAACACACAAAAAGTGTGGGAAATATGTTTAAGTATGACACAACGATAAAAATATTTGTTTTAAATTGCTATTACATAACAATAATTAGTTATTTTTGCTATATCTGACAGTCATAGGAATCAGATACTCCTTTAGCAGATACAGACCTATTATCAACGGATTTTAAGCAACCAGAAAAATACAGTCATGTGAGAGGTGCAGGGTTTGGGATGGAACCACAAGTATATTTTGAGAAGAAGAAAAAAACGGATGATACAGATGAAAAATTGGAACAAATGAGCGAAAAATAGCAACCCTTGAAGAACGATTGCAATGTCAGGGAGAGTTTATAGAAACTTTTATTGGTGGGAAGCAAAGGGAAGACACAACTTAGGAATGACCAGCGCGTGAACATACCGCCCCACCCCCCACCATCTTTGAGGCGATCCATTCGCCTCAAAGAACTGTCTTAGCTGTGGTAATCAATATTCTAATAATTGTTCCCATGAAATGTGAATCTGACAAACACTACTAATTTTTCTGTACTGATCTTCTACAGAGTGATAATGATTGTGCTTTATATCTGTCAACACCCACCTGTCACCTTGTAGCGAGGGATATAGTGTTCAATATCCCAGATGCCACACTGCATAATAGACCACTTCCGAAAGATAATCTGAAATTGACGATTACTGTAGCTCATGATCCAAATGCAAAGCTACCTATTCCACTTGATGATGATGATATTAATATAGTCGAAAAGGCTATTGGGACATTCATTGCATGTCCATCACAACTTGTAAGAGTACATGCAGACAAAGAGGTATTCATTTCCTTTTTTTTTCAAGCTAAACCCTTAATAATCAATGAAAAAAGGGTCTGAACCAATGATTTTTGTTATAGATAGAGAAAGGGAATGGGGTGACAAACGTCGGCTCAAAACCATCAAAAGGATCGACCAACCGATCCCAATGAGCTACTGAAAGCACAATAACACCACCTGTTCTCTATCCACATTTACTATCATTGAAGACTCATGTGGATACGAAGCTAAAAGATGGCAATAGTCATATAGTGGTTTTCAAAGAGAATATATACCGAGAGGAAAGTCAAGATTTTGTTGCTGCTGAAAATGTAAATGAGATCCTTGAAAACGGTTGGCTAGGCATCACAGTTATAAATGTATATATGAGGTATGTTTCCATGAATTGATTTTCTAAAATCTGATCTAATGTGAAAATTATGACTAAATGCATTTTATATTGTTGACCGACGCATTTATGAAAAAAAAATTGAAGGAATTTTACCATGATCCAAGATTTGGACTCGTTAGTCCTCATATCACATCAACACACCCAACAAAAATAGAGCCATAAAAAAGGGAAGCAATAGTGAATGGCTTGCTGAAAACATTTGAAAGCAAGATTACATATGTCCGACTTTTCCTAATACCAACCATGCAGGGGTAATACTCTACGATTAAATAATACCAATTATATTTTCACTTATTTTATTACTTATTCCTTTTTTTGTTTTTAGGCAACATTGGTTTCTAATTGCGGTGAACTTGGATACTACAATGATTTATTTTCTGGATTCAAAGCAGGGATATCCATCAAACTGACCACACATGATGGAGTTTGTGAATCTGTAAGACACTACATCTTATGTTTTAGGTCTAAACATCAAGTAATATAATTTATATTATCTTTTACTAAGGATTCTGTTATGATAGGGTGGTGTATCATTATCGTCTAAAAAAAGGAATGAGGACAGGGGCTAAGCATAAGGAGGCGGGAAAGTACTACGTCTGGAAAAATATCAGGGTATATATAATAAAATTTCACTATCCAAAGACATCTCAAAACAAGTTAGTAATTCTCCTAATGATCAATTTTTTTGCAGTGTCCAAAAAAAATGATAATGATTACAGTTATTATGTTAGTAAATTTATGAAAGAGATCGTTTTTCATCAACAAACTAGCATCCCTAAAGAGGTATTTTCAAAAACAACAACTAGTTCATTTAAGTTATTTATTAATTATTTATTTTTATATTTTGTAGTACTACATTGACTGCCAAAAAGCCTCATACTCACAAGATGATTTAGATGTGTTCAAGAATGAGTGGGCCACATACATGATGGAAGATTGTACACAAATACAATAAAGATTTGGATTTGGGACATGTACAATTGGTGGTCATTTTTGAGAGGAGTTAAGGGGATCAAAAGATGAAACATTATTGTATGTAAATGTTAGTAGGAAAATTTTAATTGTTATTAAATAAATCATCCTTCCTACAATGAGTCATTTTCCCATTTTAATAGATGATATTCCCCAACAATATGAAAGAATGCTGAACCACTCAAAGGGTCTCTATTTTGTTTTAAATGGGTACAATTTTATGTGAAAACAACAAATGACCTATGAAAATACGACCAAATGCATTAGGATTGTGTTGATCCTTTAGGAGAACGATCCAAGGGTCCTTTGTGACATGTAAAAGTCATCCCCGCCTCAATCTGAGGCACGGTGTGGCCACTAGCACTCAAAGGGTCTCTCTTTTGTTTAAAATAGACTCAATTTTAATTTAAAACAACAACTCACCTACGGAAATCCAACCAAACACATTAGGATTTCCTTGATATTTTATGAAAACGATCCAAGGGTCCTTGGTGACATGTAAGAGTAATCCCTACCTCAATCCGAGGCACAGTGTGGCCGCTAGCACTCAAAGGGTCTCTCTTTTGTTTAAAATAGACACAATTTTAATTGAAAACCACAACTGACCTACTAAAATCCAACCAAACACATTAGGATTGCCTTGAGATTTTATGAGAACAATCGAAGGGTCCTTGGTGACGTGTACGAGTCATCCCCACCTTAATCTGAGGCACAGTGTGGCCTGTATCATTCAAAGGGTCTCTCTTTTGTTTAAAATGGACACCATTTTAATTGACAACAACAACTAACCTATGAAATTCTGACCAAACGCATTCGGATTTCATTTATCTTTTATGAGAATGATCCAAGCATCATTGGTGATGTGTATGAGTCAACCCTGCCTCAATCTGAGGCACAGTGTGGCCGGTACCACTCAAAGGGTCTCTATTTTGTTATAAATGGACACGATTTTAAGTGAAAACAACAACTGACCTACGAAAATCTGACCAAACACATTAGGATTGTGTTGATCCTTTAGGATAATGATACAAGGGTCCTTTTTGAAATGTATGAGTAATCCCCGCCTCAATCTGAGGCACGGTGTGACCGCTAGCTCTCAAAGGGTCTCTCTTTTGTTTAAAATGGACACGATTTTAAGTGAAAACAACAACTGACCTACGGAAATCCGACCAAATGCATTAGGATTATGTTGATCCTTTAAGAGAACTATCCAATGGTAATTTGTGACTTGTAAAAGTCATCCCCACCTCAATCCGAGGCATGGTGTGGCCGCTGGTACTCAAAGGGTCTCTCTTTTGTTTAAAATGGACACGATTTTAAGTGAAAACAACAACTGACCTATGAAAATCCAAACAAATGCATTAAAATTGTGTTGATCCTTTAGGAGAACGATCCAATATTCCTTTTTGACATGTAAGAGTCATCCTCTCCTCAATCCGAGGCAGGGTTTGGCCGCTAGCACTCAAAGGGTCTCTCTTTTGTTTAAAATTGACACGATTTTAAGTGAAAACAACAACTGACCGACAGAAATATGACCAAACGCATTCGTATTGTGTTTATACTTTAGTATAACAATCCAATGTTACTTTGTGAAATGTAAAAGTCATCTCTACCTCAATATGAGGCACAGTGTGGCTGCTATCACTCAAAGGGTCTCTCTTTTGTTTAAAATGGATACGATTTTAAGTGAAAACAAAAACTGACCAGCGGAAATCCAACCAAATGCATTAGGATTGTGTTGATCCTTTAGGATAACAATACACGGGTCCTTTTTGATGTCTACGAGTCATCCCCACCTCAATCCGAGGCATGGTGTGGCCGCTAGCTCTCAAAGGGTCTCTCTTTTGATTAAAATGAACACAATTTTAATTGAAAACAACAACTGACCTATGAAAATCCGACCAAATGCATTCATATTTCCTTGATCTTTTATGAGAACGATCCAAGGGTAATTGGTGACGTGTAAAAGTCAACTCCGCCTCAATTCGAGGCATGGTGTGGCCAGTAGCACTCAAAGGGTAACTATTTTGTTTAAAATGGACACAATTTTAATTGAAAACAACAACTGACCTATGAAAATCCAACCAAATGCATTCAGATTGTCTTGATAATTTAGGAGAACAATCCAATAGTCCTTTTTGACATGTAAGAGTCAACCCCGCCTCAATCCGAGGCACTATGTGGCCGCTAGCACTCAAAGGGTCTCTCTTTTGTTTATAATTGACACGATTTTAAGTGAAAACAACAACTGACCTACATAAATATGACCAAACTCATTCGGATTGTGTTGATTATTTAGGAGAACGATACACTGGTCCTTTGTGACATGTAATAATCAACCCCACACCAATCCAATGCACGGTGTGGCCTCTAGCACTCAAAGGGTCTCTCTTTTGTTTAAAATGGACACCATTTTAAGTTAAAACAACAACTGACGTACGTAAATATGACCAAACACATTTTGATTGTCTTGATACTTTATGAAAATGATCCAAGGGTCCTTTTTGACATGTAAGAGTCAACCCAACTTCAATCCGAGGCATGGTGTGTCCGCTAGCACTCAAAGGGTATCTCTTTTGTTTAAAATGGACACTATTTTAAGTTAAAACAAAAACTGACCTACAGAAATCTGACCAAATGCATTTGGATTGTGTTGATACTTTAGGAGAACAATCCACAGGTACTTTGGGACTTCTAAGATTCATCACTTCCTCAATCTGAGGCACGGTGTGGCCGCTAGCACTCAAAGGGTCTCTCTTTTGTTTAAAATTGACACGATTTTAAGTGAAAACATCAACTGACATACGGAAATCCGACCAAACACATTCAGATTGTGTTGATCCTTTAGGCAAAAGATCCACTGGTCCTTTGTGACATGTATGAGTCATCCCCACCTCAACCAAAGGCACAATGTGGCTGCTATCACTCAAAGGGTCTCTCTTTTGTTTAAAATGGACACAATTTTAATTGAAAACAACAAATGACCTTCGGAAATCCGACCAAATGAATTCGGATTGCCTTGATCCTTTAGTATAACGATCCACGTGTACTTTCTGATGTCTAAGAGTCATTCCTGCCTCAATCCAAGGCATGGTGTGACCGGTACCACTCAAAGGGTCTCTCTTTTGTTTAAAATGGACACGATTTTAATTGAAAACAACAACCAACCTACGGAAATCAGACCAAACGCATTCGGATTGTGTTGATACTTTAGGAGAATGATCCACGGGTCTTTTTTGATTTTTATGAGTCATCCTTGATTCAATATGAGGCATGGTGTGACCGCTAGCACTCAAAGGGTCTCTCTTTTGTTTAAAATGGACACAATTTTAAGTAAAAACAACAACTGACGTACGAAAATCCGACCAAATTCATTAGGATTGTTCTGATCCTTTAGGAGAACGATCCCCAGGTCCTTTGTGATGTTTAAGAGTCAAAAACACCTCAATCCAAGGCACGGTGTGACCGCTAGCACTCAAATGGTCTCTCTTTTGTTTAAAATGGACACGATTTTAATTGAAAAAACAACTGACCTACGGAAATCCGACCAAACACATTCTGATCGTGTTGATCCTTTAGGAGAACGATCCAATGGTTCTTTTTGATGTGTATGAATCAACCCCTCCTATATCGAAGGCACGGTGTGGCCACTAACACTCAAAGGGTCTATCTTTTGTTTAAAATGGACATGATTTTAAGTGAAAACAACAACTGAACTACGGAAATCTGACCAAACACATTCGGATTGTGTTGATCCTTTAGGAGAACAATCCAATGGTCCTTTTTGATGTGTAAAATTCAAACCTTCCTCAATCTGAGGCACAGTGTGGCAGTTATCACTCAAAGGGTCTCTCTTTTGTTTAAAATGGACACAATTTTAAGTGAAAACAACAACTGACGTACGAAAATCTGACCAAACGCATTCAGATTGTCTTGATCCTTTAGGATAACGATCCAAGGGTCCTTTTTTATGTGTAAAAGTCAACTCCACTTCAATCCGAGGCACGGTGTGGCTGATAGAACTCAAAGGGTCTCTCTTTTGTTTAGAATGTACACAATTTTAATTGAAAACAACAACTGACCTATGAAAATCTGACAAAATGCATTCAGATTATCTTGATCCTTTAAGAGAACGATCCATGGATACTATGTGATGTGTAAGAGTCAACCTTACCTCAATCTGAGGCATGGTGTGGCTGCTATCACTCAAAGGGTCTCTCTTTTGTTTAAAATGGACATGATTTTAAGTGAAAACAACAACTGACCTATGGAAATCCAACCAAATGCATTCAGATTATGTTGATCCTTTAAGAGAACTATCCAATGGTCCTTTGTGAAGTGTATGAGTCAACCCTGCCTCAATCTGAGGCACGGTGTGGCCGCTAGCACTCAAAGGGTCTCTCTTTTGTTTAAAATGGACACCATTTTAAGTGAAAACAACAACTGACGTACGAAAATCTGAACAAACACATTCGGATTATCTTGATACTTTAGGATAATGATCCAAGGGTCTTTTTTTATGTGTATGAGTCAACCCCACCTCAATCCGAGGCACGGTGTGGCCGCTAGCACTCAAAGGGTCTCTCTTTTGTTTAAAATGGACACAATTTTAATTGAAAACAACAAATGACCTATGAAAATATGACCAAACACATTCATTTTGTCTTGATACTTTAGGAGAAATATCCATGGGTCCTTTGTGACGTGTACGAGTCAACCCTGCCTCAATACGAGGCATGGTGTGGCCACTAACACTCAAAGGGTCTCTCTTTTGTTTAAAATGGACACGATTTTAAGTGAAAACAACAACTGACCTACAGAAATCTGACCAAACACATTCGGATTGTGTTGATCCTTTAGAAGATCAATCCACTAGTCCTTTTTGATGTGTAATATTTATCCCCGCCTCAATCCGAGGCATGGTGTGGCTGCTATCACTCAAAGGGTCTCTCTTTTGTTTAAAATGGACACAATTTTAATTGAAAACAACAACTGACCTATGGAAATCTGACAAACGCATTCGGATTGCCTTGATCCTTTAGGAGAACAATCCACGGGTCCTTTGAGACATCTACGAGTCACCCTATCCTCAATACGAGGCACTGTGTGACTGGTACCACTCAAAGGGTATCTCTTTTGTTTAAAATGGACACGATTTTAATTGAAAACAACAACTGACCTATGGAAATCCAACCAAACGCATTTGTATTGTGTTGATCCTTTAGGAGAACGATCCACGGGTCCTTTGTGATGTGTACA
Source organism: Viscum album (assembly GCA_963277665.1). Taxonomy (NCBI): domain Eukaryota; kingdom Viridiplantae; phylum Streptophyta; class Magnoliopsida; order Santalales; family Viscaceae; genus Viscum; species Viscum album. The sequence goes on along the minus strand of OY728129.1, from coordinate 1,808,363,646 downwards.
AGTCATCCCCACCTCAATCTGAGGCACGGTGTGGACGCTATCACTCAAAGGGTCTCTCTTTTGTTTAAAATGGACACAATTTTAATTGAAAACAACAACTGACCTATGAAAATCCGACCAAACGCATTCGGATTGCCTTGATATTTTATGAGAATGATACAAGGGTCCTTGGTTACGTGTAAAAATCTTAATTAAGTGTTTTATATATTTTTATGTAAATAATTTTTCCAACCCTTGTTATCCCCAAACCGAAAGTGTTCAAGCCACATAGAAAATACATTAGGGTTATGGGGCATTAAATTCATTAAAGGGTTTCCAACATGGATGGATTGTGGAAGAAAATCTATTTAATTGTGATCATAGAGGTAGGTGTATGAGTATAATAGTATATTGGGACATTAGGATATTATGTGCACTAATGGAAGAGGGACATCACTTGTGTGGGTCGTATTATGAGGTTGTATGATTCCACTAACTATAATATGACATGATTATAAATATAAAGTCATGGGTACAAGTATATGGAAGTGAAATCCCATGTAATTATCATATGTTGGATGTGGTGAGATTAGGGGATTGTAAATTAAAAAAAATACTTTCAACACTCACCACTCATGTTCCCTTAATCATTCATTCCCTTGATGCAACTGTCGTAGACTACCACCCTCAAAATCACTATGCCACCAGGGTATCTCAGTTAATTTTACATATATTCTAATCAGATAGCTCATCATCTAGCCAAAATTATATTATCAATGTCAGGATATTCCATGGATGACATCTAGAGAATGGGATGACCCCCATAATTTCATATATTGTGAAAAATCCATGAATGATAACACGAACTAAATTAGACAACTATGATGTCCAAATAAATAAACAAAAGTGGCATATCCATGGTGACACCATTTCTGGTTTTTTTGTGTCATAGTATCACTATGGAAGCTTTAGAGAAGAATATGTGGCATTGGATAATTAACACCCACTACATCGCGGGCTTGACCATTGTGTCATTACAATCATGGGGCTTGAACCGAAGGTTGTGGATACACTATATAAATTAAATAAAACATTGTGGATAATTATAACATGATTTTACAATAATAATCTCTGATATATTGTTTAAATTATTTTATAGAGGTTACCAATGTGGTAGTGTTGTGTTTTTAAAGGATAAGGGGTATACTTGGTCTAATTAGCTTATGATTTATGTGTTAATTTTGTATGGGTATACTTGCTTTAATTAGATCATTGAGATGCTGATTTTTTTTGTAGGTGTTCGGGTGTGCTGATGCAGATTATTATCGGAGTAGTAGATAGGGAATTTATCAGTGCTAAAGGAGCACTGATAAAACACTCATTTATCAGCGCTCGTTTAGTGCTAATAAGGGATTGTTTTATCAGCGCTCGTTTAGTGATGATAAATTCTACCCTTATCGGTGATTTTTTAGTGCTGATAAAGTATCCCTTTATCAGCGCTCAATAAGCGCTGATAAAGGGTACCCACCTTTATTAGCAACGAGCTTTACAACACCTTTTTAGCAATGTTAAATCCCATTTTTAGCACTATTAAATCCCGTTTTTAGCGTTGTTAAAGCCCGTTTTTATAGTAGTAATTGTTGACTCAAGTACCAAATATCGAAAAAATGACAGTTATTAACTTAAATGATTACATAATGTTCATAACATGGTAATAAGTGATATAAAAGGAATAATGAACTTGGAAAAGGTTCTTAAGCAAGTAGAAATTAACTCTAGTTTATTATTCATAAGATTAAAGAACGATCGAGTCAAGTCGGACATGAGGTAAGGGACTTCGTCTCAATCTTCTTTCATTGAGGCATATTTTTTTTATACACAACTTTATTTTATATGGTGTATAAACCCATTTGACTTTTAATTTTATTCAAAAGGAATCTTTTCTCTACGAATCTTTTTACTAAACGACAAAAAGTATGTTTCTTTTTAACATACATGGTGAAAATGACCTTTCACCACTGCAAGTATTATTTGATCTTTGGCTTCCTTAAAAATCCGTAATGTTTTTAAAAGGAAAATAAATACCATATACTCTTTTATGTATTTTGGTATTGAAAATGGTTTTGATAATGGATTTGATATGTAAATATATTGTGATTGAAATGTGGAAATGTTTTCTTTCCTTTATATTTTTTGTATGTGTTCAGATTTTATAATGGTACTTGGACATTTGACGAGTGGTTACGTGATAAACCAAATGATGGGTGGTGCCATGAAAACCAGGACAGGTGGTTACATTATAATCTCCAATGCATTGGTTATAGAAGTCAGTCGTATGGATATTCCATTTAGTGATATGTGTGGAAGTCGACCGTATGGTTATTCCATTTTAGTATGTATATGTCCCAAGTTACCTTTATATGTTATGTGTTCTTTATATGGGTTTTATGGTGATCTTTTGGTTACAAAAGGGTAATAAATGATCTTTATTCAGTGAAGAGTATTTACTACTTCATAAAGGTGAAAAGTATTACTTATGATGAAGTATTCATGATTTACTTGTTGTTTTGAGAAACTAATAGTTTTCCTTCTTTGTGTATCCCTTACTGAGCTTTTTATGCTCATCCCATGTTTTTGAAATGTTTTTCATAGGACATAAAGTGGAATAGGGTCAAATATGGGATCAAGGAAAATTCTTGCTGTCTAAAACATGGAACTAGACATGACTCTTTCAAAGAGTTTTTATTTTTTTTGAAAAAATGGAAACTGAGTAGAAGTGTCTACTTTGTAACTTTTGAGATGTAATAGTTATGGCCTAATTCTCAAAAACTCTAAACCTGAAAAGATCCTCAATGTGAATTATTCATTTAATTCAATATTAAGTAATGTTTTAAGTCCAGGTCCTTATAATAAATGTTTTTAAAATGAAAATTATATTTCAATACACAAGACTTTAGAGCCTCTGACGTACGATGAAAAATTTCTTGATGAATTACCGAAAAAAAAATTTCTGTATGAAGTGACTCTTCAATTTTCATCACTTTCACATTCCACTTGAGAATATTAATTTGTGAATTTAATATTGATAATCAATTTGGAGATGGTTATTTTAGTTATATTTCTTATATAGCTATAATCACCTCATTTGGATACCTTTGGGCAGAGATATACCTAATTTATTGAAGGTGTGTCAATTCTCTCTGAAAAAATATTTTTCCAATTGACTGTTTTTTTGGGCCTCCAAATGGTCAATTAAACACTTGGCCCTATTGAATGGTACTCATACCACAAGAAAAGAGTTCTAATAATTTTTTTTACAATTGGATGTGTTTCGGAAAATCTTATGATTAAAATATCAAAGTGATGAAAAAATTTCAAAATTATATAATTAACCAAATTTTAAAATTTATCTCAAAACACTTCAAAATTACAAAAATGATTAGATTTCACATAAAATCAAAAATTAGTGTGGTTTAAATAATTTAAATACATATTAAAAATAATTTAAATATTAGTTCTATAATGTAACACCCCAAGATTTTAGTATATATTTTCCTTTAAATAAATATTATGTTGAATAGCTTGTATCACACACCACACTAAATAAAAAACAATCATGTTTTATTTTATTACAATGCAAGTTAAAAAATAATACATTATGAGAATACAATTTTAAACATCATTAATAAAATGATAAGAAGAGTAAAACCATAAGTAAATGAAAATATAATAATTAATTAAAATCCTTTTAATCCTTACATATTACTATTACTATTTTTAAAGAATGATTTTAAGTGCTCTAATACTAATGAATTGATATTTTTTTTATAATATAAATAATTAATTTAGTGGGATGTGTTTAAAATAACTTAATATTAAAAGGGACATTTTTCAAATAAATATTCTTAAAATGTTGTGTATTTTTATTTTAAGTTAAATTGGTCAATTTTAAAGGATTCTTATAATAAAAAATTTCAATGTATAAGAAAATATTATCACACTCATTTAATTAGTCAATCATATAAAATATGATTAAGAACCCTTAAAGTTTAAGAAGATTTTTTTAATAAAATAATTCATCTTATTTTATATTTTCATTTAAAAGATAAATTAAAAAATTTTAGAATTTGAAAATTAAAAATCAAACTTTATTTTTTTATTTCGCATATCAAAATTATCTTTGGGTTAATTATTTGGATTTTTTAAAAAAGAATTATTTTTGGGTGAATAGAAAAAATACAGTTTTTAAAAACATTTTAACTTTTATGAAATAATTCTATGATAATCATGACTTAAAAGTTTATAAATTATTTTTATTGACCAATGATGTATTTAAGAGTCAAAATTATCCATTTTTAAAAAATATTTTGAATTTATAAACTTATGTTTTACTATTTAGAACCCGTGTTTTCTTTTATTTTAATGAAGAAACAATTATTAGTCCATTTCTTTTAATTAAGTACTCACAAGATTCCATTTTGTTTTGGCTTGGTTTGAAAGAAAAAATTTCTCTTTTTTTATTATAAACCAATAAATTTATTGGATATCAAAAATATCTTCCTAAATAGTTATAAATTCATTTATATTCTTAAAAATACATTTGTCTAAAAAACATTTTATGTCATTATGCGTTCTTATATTGAAGTTATTTTTTTATCACATTTGAAATTTTTATTCAATAAAATGGATTTCATATTTAGAATTATCATAATAAAAATTTGGAAAAATTTATATTTAATTCAAATATATAAAAATAAGTTATGATGATAAAAGTTAGTCAGCAGGGTAAAGACAAAAATAAGGTAAATGTGTTAAATTAGGGGTAAAGACCTAAAATATCATAAAAAATATCTAAATGAGTGGATATTTTTTAGGGAAGTAAATATGGAAGTTTATGGAGGGGAATTAAAAATTTAGGTGTGTCTTAGAAATGCTGGTGGAGGTATTTCCAGAATTCCTTCCAAAACAAGTTGGTTTCCAAGATAAGATTCAATTTCTTATTTATAAGTAATAACTTATTATCATTATATTTCATTTATTTTATTCATATACTACTTATAATTTTCAAGTCATCTCATTAATATTATATAAATAATGTTATTATGATTTTGGAATGATGATATTATATTAAATTCACTTTATAACCATACTCACCCCTTGATTATAACATGTTCTCGTTTGGGTTAGTTTAACCACCTACATGAACGTTGTTGTAAAATTTTACCATGGATGGTCATGAAAACATAATTACTAGTATATATGATATTAATAAGTAAATAATTATTTTTTATTCTTCAATGGCAATTTTAATATTTAAACTCATTATTAATATACCACATTTTATTTGTTAAACATTACTAAAATAATTGCATTATAGTTTTCATCTTGGAGAACTGTAACCTAAACAAACATGGAATAAAGTTGTAACTTCATGAATGATTAGAAATTTTATTAAATTACCTTTAATATTCTATAGATTATGAACTCTTGAACACAGAGTGATGACCAAAACCATTATATCAAAAGGGACATGGAAAGGATGAAACTACTAAAAATGAGTAATAATTATGTAATAAATAAATATAAATATTAATATGAAATTTAATAAAAAATAATGATATTCTGAAATATATAGTTAATAATTATATGGTTATTATACAGGAGGTAATAACACATCTGACTAAGAAATAATCCAAGGTATGGTTTTATTTTCTCAGTTTCCCTTCATTGAGATATTATTCATATTCACCACTTGTGTATTTTTCATAGTGTATATAATACCCATGGATTTATTTTTATCATAATTTTTAATTCAATTAAAGTGATTAAAAATCCATATAAGGTTCTCTCTTTTAAGGGGTTTTGATTCATAAGTAACCAAATATTTAATAGTTTCTTCTCCAATCTCACTTTGAACTCAAAATTGTCTTTGTATAAATTACTATTTGAGGGAAATATATGTTTTTAATCATTACAAATACAGATATTTATTTAATCTATTTATTTATGGGTTTTACATGTCTTTTTTCCATCTCACTTCCCTTCGGTTCATAACTCGACCGAAAGTATGTTCGTAAGTGGAGCCAACCTTATCTCTTATTTATGGTTAGCAATCTTTCTCCTCGATATCTATATTTTTATATTGATTTATAAAATTTATTTTATATAATTAAATAATTTATTAATTTAATTATATATTGAGTTTGAATTCCTATACAAAAGTTTAGAAGGAGTCTTCTTATCTTCCTTGCACGAGTCATTTTTTTACTTTGTAAAAGTGTGAAAAGAATATCATTTTTAACATTTTCCACGTGAATTAATTTTACTAATTTTATAACCATTTTTACAAATAAAGACTACTATTTTTTTCATATTTTTCAAATGTAATTTCTATTTTCTTTTTTTTTGTTAATTTTTCATTTTTAAAATAAAGGTTAATTTTGTAAAAGAATAAATAAAAGGATTTCATTCCATTTATTTATATTTTTATCTACCAATTAACATTTATTATCATTAAATTGATTTATTTTCAAGTTTTTAATATTTATATTTATTTTAAAATTATGATTTTTAATGTTCACTTTTCATCCCCTTAAAATGTATTTTTTTTGAAGCATCCTAAAAGTTTGTTTTTATAATCATATTATAGAAGCTATATGAAAATTATTTCACTTAAATTTTATTATATACATTCAAAGGATCCAACTCTTATGGAGAAATGATCATGATCATTATCTAAATACTCATATACTCTTTTTGGATATTTAATTTTTGGTATCAATTGATCTACTGTATATTTCATATTATGATACACCGTTTGAAAATGTTTTGAAACCCATTTTATTTCTATTTTTTTTACATGATATGATGTATGGTTTATTTCATATGGTAAAAATGTGTATGGTTGGTCATTATGTGATGTGTGGGGTCCTATATAACCCTCTAATTCAGTGGTAAATATTTATATCTCATGAGATAGTGATATTATTCATGAATCTGGATTCATGTTCAAAACCTTTTGCATATACCAAATTACATTTATCCTTGTAGATAATTTTATATGTGAACCTGATTTTATGTTCAAAACCTTATTCATAAACCCAATTATGGTTATCCTTGTCTATAATGTTATGATTTCCCAGGTTTATGTTTTCATCACATTTTAATGTTATGTCACCTTCCACTGCTATGATCCATGGATTATGATTATTTTCTGATGTATCCTCTTTTTACACCATATAATGTGTTAAAAGTTTTGAGGAATTTATTTCCTTGTATTGTGACTTATAGAAAAATTTAATTATTTCATGTTCTAATCAGATATTACTCCAATTCTTATGTTTTCTAATATTATTATTATTTAACTCTCTTTAACTCATTGATATGTTTTTACCCTTATAGATATTTTGAGCTCAATACTTCTTATATTTCCCTTTTTCATAAGAAATTATATACAATAATATGTTTAGTAGGAAGTATTATATAGAAAAGTTTGTGGGATATGTTAATGAAATAATGTGTAATAATATATTTATGTAGAAAATCTATAAAGACTATAAATATTTAGGTTATTGGTTTGTGTCATTATTATGAGATATAATGTTTAAATTATGTAAATGATGTAAAATAAATATATGTTTAGCATGGGTTGTCCTAGTTAGTATCAAAGTGAGTTTATAAGAAATATGTTTTAGTACCAAATCTAAGAGTTCAAGTTTGGGGCATCTCACATATCTTGAGTGGATGTATATGAGTCCCCCTTCCCTGAGCTTTAGAAATCCTAAATTCTTGAAATTTGATCAAATAAGATATCTATATAAGTATACCACCCATTTTTCTTCATAGTGTGACCCAATACTAGGAACCCCACACTACAGAAAAACAGCCATTTAGTGGTGGTTATTTTTGAGTATAGCAGCGGTTTAAACTGCCGCTACATGGTTTGGTGGTGGTTTCTGTAAACCGCCACTAAATTTGGCGTCGGCAAACTATTAGTGGTGGTTATTTCCATTTAGCGGCGGTTAAAGGGAAGCGTCGTAGCTGCCTCATTTAGCGATGATTTTACTGAGTTTAGTGGCGGTTTCTACGAGTGTGGGATTTTATTTTATTAGCAGCAGTTATAACCGCCGGTAATAAAATAAAATACAAGGACCATAAAACCACTTCTAAAGTCACAAGAACCGCCGAGGAATGCACCCGGGTGATGCGACTCTGTAGCGGCGGTTAAAACCGCCGCTAAACGTAAAAAATACTTACATTTATCAACAGTTAAAACTGCCGCTAAAAGTTGACTAGAAAAAAAAATCTGCTTCCACTGCACCACTGCCCTGAAAAACAAATCAATCAAGAAAATATTCCTCACTATATCATACCGATCTGGAGAATTTCTCATAATCTTCATGACAATAGTAATATCATCCAAAATATCACTAAACATAAAATATTCCTCACTATATCATTAAATTTTCTGAAATATTCCTCAATATTTTCATCATCATACATTTTAATATCCTCAAGACTTCTCATCCACACCAATATCTTGGCCTCATTTACATTGATCTTTCCTTCATCACTTCTTCCAAATTTTTTCCAATTTTCATTAGAAGTATAAAGTCCCATAACTTTTTTTGTATACCATTTCTAATAAAAACATCAAGATTATATTTCTATCCATTGTATAATTATTCATATTTTCTTTTTCATCTAAATTCATTACAATACCCTCAATAATGGGTGGAGAGACTATTTTCCAGTATGCCTTACTGCTAGGTTGAGAGGGAGGAGGTAGGGGAAAATCTTCTTCCTTTATTTGTGGAAATTAATTCCATTGATAGTTCATAATCCTTAGATGTTTATAGAGTTATGTTTCAATATTTATTAGAACTTTCTTAGATATTCATAGTGTACCATTGATTTGATACCAATTAATGACAACAAGGACTGACTTGGTACCACTTGGAGAAAGTGAGTTTGTGGTAAACTACTTTTTTGGTTTGTTACACTTTTTAAACCAACCTTTAGGATTAGTTAAACTCTCAATACCTCATGTTTATTTACTCAAACTCACCTAATACAATGCATGAAGATTCACTATCTACACATTATGCCTCACCAAAGTGTCCACAACACTATCCCCTTGATCACTATGAAATGACCCAATTTGTTCAACACATCAACAATGGGTTTAACTCCTAGTCATCCAAAATATCAACTACTAATTCAAACATAGGACTAACTAGAATGATGTATACCATACTTGAGAAATCAATACATGAAAGGAAACATCAGAAATCAATAAAATTCATAAAAGGAAACATGAGAAATCAAGAAAATGTTAGGACATGAAATTTTTTGGTGGAAACTATGTGCCACACATGTTACATATACAAACCAATTGTTCCCATATTTGTTCAACACATCAACAATAAAACTAGTCTCGGTCTGATGATGCATCATCACCCTCTCCACCTCCATATCCACTTTCTGTTGTCACCTGTAAGAACATGATATTGAAAATTAAATACTGTTGCATATTTATATTAAAACTTAAAACCAATGAAAGTTTTCAAACTAAATGATTTTGATTTTTTGTGATTTACCTGTTGACCACTAGTCGATGCACTACCACTGGGGGCATATCTGCTCATCTACTAATGTATATCAGTCATCTCTTTCTACAAAGCAGATATCTGAGCCCCCTGATCCTGTGGTTCTTAGAGAAGCAATATCCCTCTGAGAATCTTCAGGTATGGATTGGATATAACCAGGAGTAGATGCATCTAGAATTCCTGGTGGCATGCCAAAGACCTTAGATGGCATGGGTCTGAAACCCATCCCACGCACTCTACTAGGATGCTCCTTCCCAAGGACTTTAGCAACTAGGTTATCCTGGGAGACTGAGTAGGACTTCCCAGGATTGGCATCCCATAGTTCTTTAATTTTTACCTATAAATCAAATAGCAATATATATTAACACAGTAAAAACTGATAATAAGTTATTATAATAAAAAATTGACTTCATACCCTAACTTCTTTGGCAGGATCATTAACAAAACTTGCATCTGATTTTTTGTGAACATCCAACCACAGTTCAGTTCAAGATGCTTCGTGCCCTAAACTCTGTGACTGCATTAAGAAAAAATAAATCAACAATTCAATATATTAAACAGATAATATTTTCTTATAAATATTTAAAATAATTAAAAGATTACCAATGTTGTTCGGCTTATAGAAAAGATTTTTGAGCCTGTAGTGTGAGGGCTGACTTGCTTAGCCTGGTTTGATGCATTCTGTCTTGAGAGATCCTGAAATAAATAAAATGAAATTTAACAGTAATGTATTCAATGTCATATCCTCTTCATATACATGTATAATTGTAAAATTAGGATAATATAATAATATATATTTCAATACCATCCGCTTCTCATCACGATGTCTGTCAACAAAAACTTTCCACTATTCTTTAGGTACCTCACTGGGTAGCTTCTCATACATTTGTTGCACTATCAAAGAAGTATTGCTGAAATCACACCACAATATCCATTTTAAATATTTCCATTTCTTACCAATATTTTTCAACGTCCACTTCCGTGCTATCACATTAGAAACTGTAAAGTGGAAGAACATATGTATACAGAAATTCATTTTGAACATATTAGTAACATGACATTCAATTAAACCATAATGTAATAAAATTACCTTTATTTTGGAATCAAAAACTTCATTTTTCCAGCTTGGAGGCATATGTCTCCAATCATCATAAGAAATAGGAAGGGAAATGGGCTCCGCTGCCAGCTGGCCTATAATCTGGCCAAGTAACCCCACGACGTCATCCGTAGGGACCCCATAAGAATAAAATGGAATGACTATATTTTCTCTATTCATATTCAAAAAATCTGAACTTTTTATGTTTTTCTCCATGGTTTCATTTTTTTCATCTTCAATGAGAAAACAATTAGTATAAACAAAATGCAATAAATTTATTTAATTAAAATTTGTACCGATGACAGTGACACTCTAGTATGTCCGTGATGAACTGGAAGGGGCGTGTAGCTGCCCCACTGCTGAGGATTCTGAAGGGGGAGTTGATGACTCATCCTCTAATGGGACACCCACAGATGGTGTGAGAGATGGTGTAGGGGGAGATGGTGTAGGGGTGTAGGCAGCTGGTGCCTCAGATGTCGTGGGGAGGGACCCAGATGGATCGTCATCTGTCGCAGAACTAGATGAAATAGTGTACTGCTTCCTCCTTGGAATTACTGTCATTTAATCAAATAAAATTTAGTCTAGAATATATATTTCAAAAAAATTATGCAGAAAAAAAATTAAAAATGATAATATATGCCCAATACTAACAGACAAAATATATAAAACAATGATAATGAATGACTACAGAAATGAAACAAGTGGTTGCTGAATGAATAAATAATTGTACATAAAATCATTTTCCCCTTCAATCATGTCAGTTTCCTACTCCATTGCTTCATCCACTTCATTCATCCTTGCTAGAATAATATTTTCAATATCATGATGGACAAATAATTCTGCTTCTTTTTGTTGATGAAATTCAATTTCAGAGGTCAAATCTTCCACTTCGTCACCCATATCATACAAATCTCTTTGTATTATGTGAGCAACTACACTCCACCATTCATCCACTAAATCATTCACATAATATACCATTTTTTCTTACGATGCTAAGATATATGGATCATGCAGTTCACGATCACCAATATCCATCAAGCGAGAGAAGTTCATAGAAGTAAATTGCAAGGAATATCTTTTAACACCTCTGATAATATCGACAAATTCACATTTGAATAAAACAACATAATAATGTCCGTGGTAGTTTAATTCAATAATATCATGCAGCTTTCTATAGTATCCCACTTCATCAAATGTAAATATACCACTATTTTGTGTTTTCAAACCCACTTCTCGATCGACTGTACGAAATCTAAATCCATTCACATTATAGGTGTCGAACTTTCTAACTTGTTTTATGGGGCCTCTAGCAAGAAACTTCAAATATTCAGATAAGTCAACTCGAGTATCAGTATTCATGATTTGAAAAAAGAAATATAATTTAATAGATTTACAAAATGTATGTGACAAACTAATATTTGTATTTATTGCAATATTTATGAACTTACACGTCGTGCAAACCATTCTACAAGATCTTTATTCACAACTTTCGTTATATATTTATCATTTCGTGTTTGGCCTCTCATTCGTCTCTTTGTTTGTATCCTCAACTCTTTAATAAATGGATCTGCAATTTCACTATTCATCATCACATATCTACGTGCCTGTAATAATTCCAATTCTATCAGTGTCACATTTGAGGTCCTCCCAACTGATCGATCAATAGCAGGAAATATTTTTGATTTCTGATTCATTTGAGATTGAGTTGATGTGTCGTCAACACATCCAACTCGATTAAATATTGTCTCAATATCATCAAAATATTTGGAACAAAAGGTAAGACATTCTTCTGCCAAATAGCCTTCAACAATAGAGCATTCTGGTTGAGATTTATTTCTCACGTATGCTTTCAAATGCCTAAGATCTGTGAAATAAAATAATAATATTATGCATTTATTTAAATGAAATAAATTGTTTACTTAACTGAAAAACATATAAATAAAATAACTCTCAATTGGATACATCCATCTATAATGAACGAGGGCTCCTAATTTAGCTTCCTCAACCAAATGCATAGTTAAATGCATCATAAAAGTAAAAAATGAAGGAGGAAAGATCATCTCCATTGCACAAAGGGTCAATACAAATCTCTCATGGAGGTTTTCAAGATGAAATGGATGTAAATATTTCTCACATAATTGCCTAAAAAATGTGCAAAATTGGAGTACAACAGCAGTAACTTTTCTAGGTAATAATGTACACAATGTTAATGGTAGTAACTGTTGTAACAAAATATGTGAATCGTGACTTTTCAATCCATGTAACATATGATTCTTCAAGTAAACACACCTCAAGATGTTACTTGAATACCCATCAGATACCTTCACATTCTTTAAAATTCGAAGGAATGTATCTTTATCCCTATTTTCATTGCAAAAATGGCTGGACCATACTTTTCATTCTCATCTAGCTAGAGATCGTGTGTTATGTTGATTACTTTTAAGTCTTTGTGAGCATTGAGATGATCCTTCGACTTTCCATGCTCATTAAGTAATGTGAAAATAAAATTATCACAAAAATTATTCTTAATATGCATCACATCAAGATTGTGCCGCAACAAATTAAATTCCCAATACAGAAGTTTGAAAAATATACTTTTTTTCTTCCATTGTTGCATTCTGATTTCACTTGACGATGCACTTCGGTCCCATTTTCCACTATCATTCAAATGATGAACCTTCCCAAATTCTGTTTCAACATTTTCAAGCTGTGTCAATATTTTATAACTAGTTAACAACTTTGGAGGTGGTCTATGATCAATGAAACCGTTAAATTTTGATCTGTTCATCCGAAATATATGAGATGCATCGAGAAATATTTGATGACACAAGAAGCACCATTTTCTACTATGAGGTATCCATTTGGGCTCAAAATCAAAGTTACAAATAGGACAATCCAAACCCATGTAAGTGTTCCAACCAGATAAATTCCCAAGCCCAGGGAAGTCACTAATGGTCCACATTAAAGCAGCATGCATTTTGAACATTGTTTTAGAAGAAGCATCAACTGTCTCAACACCGTTTCTCCATAACTCCTGCAATTCGTCAATCAAAGGCTGTGAGTATACATCAATATCATTTCCAGGCATTTTTTTCCAGGAATAATCATCAAAATGATAAAAGATGTTGTTGCATACACATCCACCGAGGCAGATTATAAGGGATCAAAACAACTGGACAAATTCTATAACTGGTACTCAAAGTCCCAAATGGGTTGAATCCATCGGTGGCCAATACCAATCAAACATTCATAGGATCAGCTGAGAAATCTGGATGTAATAAATCAAATGTCTTCCACGATTGGGAATCTCATGGATGTATCATTAACCCATCATTGTTATTATCTACAGAATTCCACTTCATGTGTTTGGTGGTTTTCGATGACATGAAAAATCTTTGCAATCGAGGATTCAAAGGAAATTAATGAAAAACCTTTGCAGGTGTGTTCCTTTTCTTCTTCTCCATGAAATTATGTTCATTCAGAATTCCAACATCACCCTTTGACTGCCATCTATAAGTAGAACATTTCTTGCAATTCTGTCTACTTGAATCCTCTCCCCAATAAAGCATAAAATCATTAGGACACACATGTATTTTTGTATAATTCAGACCAAGCTTGTTAACAACTTTTTTCATATCATAAAAAGATTCTGGGATTTTTTCTTCAAGAAATGCATCACGAATCAATTCTAATATCATGGACATTGCTCTATTGGTAATTCTACATAGACATTTTATATGGTACAACTTCAATAGAAATGAAAGCTTTGAATATTTCAAACACCCACTATACAACTCTTGATTTCCATAGTCAACTAAATCATGAAACAAATTTTCCTCAGTGAAGTTTTCTCTTACATTTGACTCCATAGAATCAAGAGGAGGATCCAATGATATGTTACAATCTTGATATGTCTGTGTTATAATCTCAAAAACATCACTTGTCACGTTGCAATTTTTAGCACCCTCTTATGGTTGTTCTGATATGTTTTGATGCTGATAGTGGTGTCTTGCAGTGCCGAATGCATCATTTATGAAGTTTTCCATTTCATTTTCCATTGTTGACAAACTTGGGACCTCATTCTGTGGATTAACATCAGTGCTAAATCTTTCTGTAATGTTCTATTTTCCATGCCAACTCCAACAAAAATATTAACCAGGGAATTGCCTTAGTATTAAATGTTCATAAACTTCATCTCTCTTCAACCATGTTCTAAATTTACATTTAGGACATGGAAATCTTATCCTCCTTTCAACGGATCGATTAGAAATTGAAAAATCTAAAAACTCATTCAAACCCTTAACATACTGAGGTGTGTTCCTTGGTAATGTGATCCAGCTTTTATCCATGTATATCACAATGTGCCTACATAATAATAAAAAAATTAAAACACAGAGTTACTACTAAATAGAGAAAGAGATTAATATATACGATAGTATAAAATTACAGAAACATAACATTCAAGGAAAGTGATTACTTTCATCCAAGACTATACATATTAATGAAAAATCATCTAGTTTGGATAACATATAGAGAAAGAAAATAAAAATAAAATTTAAATACAAAATAAACCTAGTTGAACTATCTCAAAATAAAATTTCCCAAAAAAAAAGTCACAACCATATTCACAACTCAAAACATCTCCATGTGATCCCCAAAAAGTCACAACATTTCAATGTCCATTAATGGACAAGAGGAAACAAATAACTAGAAATCACAATCTTGGAATTAGAATGAAAAGATATAAGTTTCAAACACACATGAATGTGTATGAAAAGTGTGATATAAATAGTCCTAGAAATATTTTGTAATTCATTTTATAAAAAAGATTCAAAAATAATTATTTTAAATATAGTTCAAGAGTTTATTATTCACATATAGAAGTTTTAAAATACATAAATCACATGATTTAGCAATTTTAGTAAAAAATATACAATTCCTATATAAAAAAATGGGTAGATTTAACAGATTATATAGTAAACATTAAACCAAAAAAATAACTAAAACATGAAATGAACATAAATAAGCACCAAGATATTACTAAATAACTATATAAACATCCACCAAGAAATGGTTCTGAATTTAAAAAACAAGGGATATGGGTTAAATCTTGGTAGGAAATGGGATACACTAAGTAATCATCATTGGGAACCAAGAATTATGTGTAACTCACTGGTTTATAACATGAAGGATATTAGAACACACATATGGACACCAAATTTTTTATCGGCCAACCCTATTTGAACTAAACTACAATTTCATATGTCCAAGTGATCCAATACCTTATATATAATCCCACCTAAAGACACCTAGTCAACTACATCATACCAAGCACCTTGTGTGTAACTAGCCATCTCATCTTTCCCAAAGACACCTGGGAAACTGCATCATATCAATCACCCCACCTTGGAGCCTCAGTCTAGGTGCATTACCCCACCTTGAAGCATTATTACAGTTACATTACCTGTTCTTGGAGCCTATGTCTATGTGAATTACCTCACCCTATAGCCTCAATCTAGGTGAATTTACACTTTCATTAATTAGGGACGTAGAGCCTCAGTATTACTCCCTAACCCATGCAATACTTTGGTGGTCCTAGAGTATCAGTCTGATCAACCCATTGGAGGATCCTCAATCCAATACCCCACCCACTATTAATCCATGTGAACATGCTTCTTTATCACTAAATAATCTATCAACTAAAAAACACAACCATTGAACATATTTACCATTTATAACCATAAACATTTAACACATTTATCTTTCACATACATAACCCATTACACATATACCATTATTCCATACACCCCCTTATCATGGTTTGTTAACTAGTAACATTCATCATTTTGTTCATTTCAAAACAATGTTCACATGACAACAAAATCCCCATGGGTTATATCTCACTAAACAATATATCCAATTAATTATTATGGTCTCAAAAAACCTTTAAAACCAAATAATGTTATAAACACAATTCAAGTACTCATTTGAAATCATTTCAAATCCACCACTTAAAACATGGGTATTCTAATTTTAAAACTAAAAAATTCCTCAAGGATTTCATTTCTAAATCAACCATTCAAACCAACCATTTAGAGTATTCATAAGATATTTTTTAAACCCCAAATTCAAATAATCATTTGAAATCTCATAATAAAACCCACCTTTAAACCATCATTTTCATCATATAAAATTCATAACCAGATTAAAATCCCAAACACATATTTCAAACCATTTCAAGAGAACCTTGGAAATTTCAAAAAGAATTACATATAATCATTTCATTTTACCCTTTAATCACACCAACATTCCCAATTAAAATTTAGAACACATTCGCTCTAACATTTACCCTGTTTTAATGTTCACCAATTTATTTCACCATTCTCAAGGTTTTGGCATATTCCATGGGTATCGCTGGGTTTGGTCTTATATCATCAAGAAACACAAAATGGTTTGTGAAGGGTTTAAAAATTAAAACCTCAATTTCAGTCCCCAAATCACATTACTTAAC
The DNA here is from genome assembly GCA_963277665.1 of Viscum album. NCBI lineage: Eukaryota > Viridiplantae > Streptophyta > Magnoliopsida > Santalales > Viscaceae > Viscum > Viscum album. The sequence continues at coordinate 1,808,346,452 of OY728129.1, read as the reverse complement.
CAAGGAATCCAAATGAAACTAGGAAACACATAATCAAGAACTCATAAACATATAAACCATTAAGACTGCTGGAGAATTCTCTAAATGAATAATGAGAAGAAAAAAGGATAAAAAAGACGTGAAGGATCAATATACCTAGGTCGCCGGGGTTGCGGGGGCCAGAGGAAGTGGGGTCGCGGGGTCGTCAGGGTTGCGGGGGTCCGGGGTTGCTGGGGTCGCAGGGTCGCCGGGGTTGCAGGGTAGCCGGGGTCGCCGGGGTCATGGGGGCCGGGGTCGCGGAGGAAGCTGAGGGCCAGGGGAAGTGGGGGAAGTGGGGTGAGAAGAGGGTTGTGCTGGGGGGAAGGGTCGGCGGTGTTAAAAAAATGTTTTGCGTCGGTTCCCAAAACTGCCGCTAAACACAATTTCTGCTGTAGTTCCAGAACAATAAGAGAAATACAAACTCATATGGATCATGTTGACTTTTAAAATTCTTACATTTTCTTGGAATAATAACCTCATATATGGGACTATTCCATGCTATGAAGTTCTTTTTCATCAATTCCTCTACCAAATCATTTCCATATTTAGGAAAACAACTTTCATTGAACTATCTAATTTAAATCTATAATAAAATGATATAATAATGGATTTCATTGTAATATAGAAGGGTGTATCATACTACTTGTAAATACAGCTTCACCAGGAATAATTTCTAGATATCTATGTGTAGATCCTCTAGAATGATTCATCTTCAAGGATCTGTTTTAAAATGGTGGTTAATGATGGTCTAGTTCCATTGGACAATCCTAAGTCACCTGTGACATATATGTTTTCCATTTTCCCCAAAGAAGTAAAAGAATGGGAAAATGAACTGTATTGGAATTTGAATAAATTTGATGACTGGATGGTCAAAAATACAGTGAATCGTGTTAATTATATCATTAGGGAATAACTAAATCAACCATTCATGACCCTAATTACCTATGTGGATCCAACTATAGCACTTTCTACTAATCTAATTCCTATGATCCAACCTAATTGGAACATGTGAAACAAAAGATAATGTGTGGTACCCAGGGATTCCAAAATTAGTTCAAACTCATATGGACTTCATACCCCCAATATTGAGACCATGGGAGACACCCCACTAAACCGGACCATGGGTTCCATCCCACTAAATGGGACTATGAGCATCACCCCCAAACAAGATTCTCTTATAATGAGAAGAAACAATTATCATCAGTCAATGTTATTCGATAGAAAAATGAGCATAGTAATGGAGAATATTTTTATAAAAATGGGAGCATATATTTCTATAAACATGGCCTTAGTCGGGTCTAAATAATTTTCATTTATTTTTTGATATGTTAAATCTTAATAGAGACAATCAATCAATTATATGATGTTCTAAGGAACAATAGGGTTTCCCATCCTCTACTCCTATTATTATTAGAAAATATCTTTCTGATATCCCACCAACCACTAAATAAGTAATCTTCTGCCCTATTGATGTATCATAAAACAATGTTGATAGTACATGTTCCCAATTTCTAAGGCAGATCTAGCCATTATGGCCCACAACCAGACTCCCACCTTCCTCCACCCATATTTCCATTGGGAAAGAAAAGGGTTTCATCATATATTTGTCCTATCATTCCCCTGAAGCTGACTTATCAATATTTTTTAAAGAATATATCACCCATTCACTGTGGTAAAATGAAAATATTTTTAAAATAAATACAGATTTTATTTTAGGATATTTTCTCTATGCTGAAGTGACGATGTTATACTGTAGTAGTCCTCCCTACAATGAAGTACCCCATCCCATAGGGATGGTGTAATTTTCATATTATTCACCATTCCATCAGGTGCATTATGGAAACCATTTTACCTTAGCGATCACCATGAATTCCCCAAAGAAAATCATATTTCTTTAGTCTACGGGTGAAACCATCAATGTCTCAATGATTAATATCTTCAACATTTAACCTCTGAATTGATCAAGATTAAGGAATCACCACCCAGATCTTAAATCAAAAAATGTGACAATACGAATAAAGGAATTTTTTCATATATTAGAATTAGTGTTATCTTCCGTATATCAATTACAAACAAATCATGATATATTCCTTTTAATTAGATAAAATTTCAAGGTATTTCTCTATTGACTTGAAGAAAATTTTGATTAAGATTAAAAATATCAAGAGAGTCATGGAGGAATGTTTGACAGACCATGTAAATTACATCCCCTACCATATCTTGTTAGGGTATACAATCAAGAGGTGATTTATCTTTAAGGATTTTATTTAGAAGAAAATAGATGTGGGGATAATGGGGAAAATGATATTAAAGTCTCCACTTCATCTATGTGACCACACTGAGTAGAAAATAAAATATGTATGAAAGAAACAGGGTCATATACCTCTCAATGATAGATGAAATAAGTTCTATTTCTTTATTATTGAGCATGAAACTATATATTTCACTTATTCATTTGAGTATACCCTTATTGAGAATCCAAAGTTCAAGATAGCCAAGGAGGTAGTTATAAAATACTATTCCATTTACTATCCCAACCACTGACTTTTGGGACATGTGGTTGAAGGATGCTTCATCTTTAAGGATTGGATCCATAATAAAATAGACAAATTTCTGATAGAGTTAGAGAATAAAATGACCCATGTGATATATATATATATATATGAGTCATTATCACTCTAATATATAATTATCTAGACTAATAATTCATTTTAGATACACAATTCCTTATTGCATGACTCTGAATTGCATAACACAGGGCCCCAACAATTAAAAATTAAACTACATGATATAAAAAACTTCCTGTATGACTCTAAACTACACAATATATAGTCATTATTACATGATGTTAAATTGCACAACATAATTCCTTTTTTAGGACTCTAAAATTGAAAAGACAGGGTTCTAGTCATAAGAAACTAAATTAAAATACATGTAAACTTTCTATAAGACCATACAAATTCTCCAGAAAATTATCTATCCTCCACATCCTGATCCACTAAACCTCATTTGTAGAACCTAAAAGCCGAAATAAGGTATACATATGCACTATAGTTCTCATGAAAGATGTGAGAAATACATCATAGTAGGGTCTCAAAAAGTTCCCATAGTATATGTTTTTATATACATGTATTCACAAGGAATAAAATATACATGTCACATAAGCACTTTGGACATCATGTGCTAACTAGTCTACTATGACTCCCTATGCATCTGGTTACCATGTGCTAACCAGGACACCATGGAACCTAGATATACCTGATTCAACTCCATATTGAAATCCATTCATCATTACCTCATTCTATCTCCCATGTAACCCAGCCCGTACCCAAGGACTCAGGGTAGAGAATCATCTACTTACTAATCACTACTCCCTTAGAGAATGGACCTATACCAAGCATCATAACCAACCCCTCTCAATGGGAAGGTCGCACATCAAATTATCGACCTCTACTTTTTCACTCAAGGTTGGGTACATCCATATCCAACATCACATGACATCCCAAAGCCCATATCACTCATGGTGGTCTCATCATCCAATCTCACATTAAGTCATATCCCAAAATCCATATCACTCATTGTTGTCTGATCATTTAATCCTCGAGTCCAACCATATCTCTCATGAATGCACCATCATGCATAGGCCAACAATCTAACTCATATATGAACTAAACTTATCATGGACTAACCATCTCACTCATGATTTTCAACTACCAACACTATCTCACTCATGGTGAGTCTAAACCTACCTCAAGGAACACCATCTCAGCCATGATTATCCCTGAATTCACATACAATGGGGAATCCATATCACTCATGGTAGACCAAGGTATTAAGACCCCTCACCCACACTATAATTCATCAACTAACATGAACATAAACACAAAAAAACAATTATAAGGTTGTATCCTATCACACAAACCACCAAATCAACACATCCCAACCTAGCCTTAAGGTAGCCCCTCACACCACAACACATCTTATCTCACATGTTCAAGAATTCATTAGGGTCCTATATACCCATATTGTAATCTTATCATTGAAAATAACTCATGTGCATAATCCCTCAGTGAAATTATATCCCATTTTATCATCTCGACCATGGTCTCATTAGGCATGGTCCAAAACCATTCAAACCCCATAGAATACCAATACCAAACCCCTTAAGCACTTCCTAGGAACAATACCTAGGTCTCCTATAACATTTCATAATGGATACCTCTCAACCTACCACCTAGATAAAAACCCTTTCAGTCACAACTGGTCTCATCCTAAAAGACCCATCCAACTTAAAATTATAACTAAACATCAACCCACCCTTTTTGTGGTGTTCCTCAGTTAGTGTGATATGTATAACAATATCACCTATCCGACTAATTCTAAGCCTATAATTCATGGATGACCAACCCTAAAGAGACAACATAGGCTCATAAAACCACCTATCACATCCTAGGACCTTCTAGAGGCCTCTCATCATCTCAAACAATTAACTATCCCCTTGGAGGCATGCTTTTCAAGTGACCTAAAACACCCAAAGTTCCAAACCACACTTTTATAGAGTATAAGAAGTTGAAATCCACCCTAAATATCTTATCCAAAGCTATATTAATCCTCAAATATTCTAATAAAACCAATGAAACATGAATTTCATAAGAAATCATGGATAAACATGCATATGAGATTTTATTAAAGGTTCTTCTACCTCCATAAATGAGTTAGCACCCATGCCAAGCTCTACATAGCCTTGACCAAGACCATCCAATATTCAAAATCACGTTAAGAACCACCATCACTCCAAAATCTCACCAAAAAATATGTGATCCCGGACTCCAGACCTCTTTCACACAAGGAAACTAAAATCCCCATCACCATTGATTGATTCTACCATGATAAAGTAGAATTGACACTAAAACCTAGATCGGTTTTGACCAAATCAATGATAAATAGGGGAAAAATATAATAAAGGGAGATAAAAGAAGAAAATTACCCTAAATAACAATTAAAACACCAAAATATCCATTCCCCCCTTCAAGTGGGGTCAAAGGAGAGGAAAGGGAGAGGGGAAATGGATGAATGGATTCTACTTGATGATCCTAATCCCTCTGAAACCCAAGCACCCTAGCCTATAAAATATGAAACAATCTCCACTAAAATAATAAACATGGGAATCATTCAAAACATTAAAAGGGGGTTAAAATCATGAAATAATTAAGTAATATAGATCCTCACTTGAATAAAATCCTTTTATGATCTAAAACATGGCTCACACCATGAAATCCTTCAGGTAGAGGGTCACAACCCTCAACCAACCCCATTGACAACATAAATCTTTAACTTATTGCATGAATAGATAGTAAAAGGTCTCAAAACCTACATAAATGTCACCATAATGGCATGGAATCTCCCCTTCATTGAGTTAACCACTTTTCTAAGGGTCCTCCTCTTAGCGAGACCCTCATTCACAGTGTGACCATCACTCATCATGTAGTGATGTAATGGAACACTTAAATTGTCAGTAAAGGTTCACCCCAACCATTCTCTTACTTACACATGAGAACCCAAACAACTAATCAGGACTTTTCAACATCAGAAACAATCTTATAGTGATGTTACAATACTCAAAATCACAATCCAATTCATGGTTCTCAAAACAAACCCCTCACCAAACTAAAAAAATCAAATTACTTATGTAATTCACAACCAATAATGATGTGATTCATTAAAACATTCCAATATAGAGATTCTCATCCTTAAGAAGCATCTAATAATCCTATATCCACTAATAAGACCTACCTCAATCATCAATTCATCAACAAACAGATATGTTCCATATCCAAATTCACATCATGATTTTATTGTGAAACTCCAACCACCAATCCAAAATAAAATAGATTTTACCCTAAAAGAGATTTGGCCCAATTCTTGGAACACCTCACACACTTCCCAAACAAGAATTATGACATAGTTTACACCTCAATACATCCAACTCTAAAAAACATTACTATATATAACTCCTCTATACAAACTCTCCCAAAATTCTAAGACACACCCACTGAAGTGCTAGTAGACCACCTCATTTGATCCTGATGCCTCAACACATAGAAGAATCATCAAATCACCAAAATACCCACACTAAAGTATGAACTCGAATTTCAATGTAATTTCATAGTTGGACCCCCAAACTCATACTCTATCCATCTCTCTCTCACCCTGATCATAGATATATATTTTATTACACTCACCATTAGATTATACCAAAACTTCTCCAAGCTCGATACCAACAAACTGAATCCACTATACCCCACATTCTAATCCCAAATATGGTATTTACTGAAGAACCATATCACATCGAATCTAACCCCACATTGGTATCCTGATGTCACCTCAATCATCTCTCTAACTGGTCTAATAACACCCATGATCATTTTGACTTTTCACCCAAGAACAATAAGATGCTCCCCTTCATAGGAGTATCCATATCATCTCCCACAACTCAACAACCATTCTTCACACTCCATGAAGAATCCATAATTGATGTCAATGACTATTCATGACCAACCTAACAGTATAAAATACATTTAATATGATGAATTTTTAAAATCATTTATTCATATTGATGTTATAAATAATTTTTTACATTGGTTATAAAATAACCAACCTAAAAAATATGAGATGTATCTGTTAGACTTAGATTATTAAATAAATAACACTAAAAAAAGGGTTTTCACATCATTTATTAAATAACATATATTGAAAAATGATTTTTCATATCTATTATTAAATAAATGACATGAAAAAATATTACAAATTATATGAAATGTGAGGATAATTCATTTTGTGTTCATTCATTCTTGTGAAAAAAGTCAGATATCTCTCACATAAGGAATCATAACCCTATGTTCTTTAATCAAGTGGCCTAAAATCTCTTTCATATAGCCTTAACTACCATCATACACCTTAAATATTCATTGAATGCTGATTTCAGTCTATCTATGCCATCTTTTATTACTCATTTTCATCTTCTTACACCCCCTCATCTATATTCATTAGAAGGGTTAGGGTTTTATATGTCTTCTTATTATAGTTTCTATTATCATCATTAGAAGGTTGAATGATACAATTTTTTTTGTTAATCATTATATTCCTTAAGTTGGCACATTCAAAAACAATATCCATCACTATCATTGTCGCCTTCTTATTCATCACCCTCCTCTATTCCAGATTATATCTAATATATATTTTTGGTTTTTATTTATTTTTCTTAGTTTTCATGCATATAAGGTATACTTAATTTGATTAATGTTGTTATGGGCTTGCTGTTTTCTTAAATGATCTCATTTTCCACTTATATTTGACATATCTTCATGATTTGTATTTTTAGTTTCGATTATTCATGCATCCAAGGAATTTTTAAATTGATGAAATAATGTTTGGATATTAGGGTTCCATTAACATATTATTTGATAAATTGGTGTTATAAATAATTTTAATTTACTGATTAATGGGTTTCTAAGGTATATTTTTTGTCTACATTTTGAATGTGTGTTTTAAAGGTATAATGGATTATAGAGTTTAAATATAGAGTATTGATAATATATATTTAAATGATCAGGTTGATTTAATGATCTTATTATGATCAAACAAACTTTCCACCCTCTACTTAACCATGCCACTAATGAAAGGAATATTTAATGATCATATTTCTAATAGGGAGATAATTTTATTTCAGTATATTATTTAATAAACCCATTTAAACTAGATAGGTCTTAACTCAAGTTGAATATTGTATTGATATTAATATATCATTTTTATCTATTTAATGATTTGATTTTCATTTAAATTTCATTTGTATGGAATCTATTTTTGGCGAGCCCAATGAGTATGTTTTCATAGTCACCCTTTCATGTTAATTTTCGTATAAGTATAGGCATGTATTTATATTATATGTTGTGTTTTGTAATCTATTTTTTCAGAAATTTCTAATATGTTTTCCTTTATATTATGATATTTTGTTATTTAATTTGAAAACAATAAATATATAATTATAAGTTACATAATTAAAATAAGGAGTAATTGTATTTTATTTGAAATAAACCTTTTGAAATCAATGTTAATGTTTCCATACAATTCTTATTATTTATTTTTTATAAACTATGATAATTAAATATGTTCAACGTTGTACTTTTGTTTATCAAATATTTTTTATTTATTTTATTTGTGAAATATTTTGTGTTTACTTTTTATGTTTTTTTTATAAAAGTAAATTTGAAATTAAATCTAAAAATATATCAAAATATTTTCAATTCTTGATTTTTATTTAATATAATAACAATTCCCAAATGATATACAATATTGAAAATTAGTGATGAATATAAAGAATATGTTGATTCTTTTTTATAATTTACTAAATTAAATGTTCCAAAAAAACCTATTTTTATCTCTATGCTTGAAATGTTTAAATATGAAAAATTTAAAAGGTAAAGAAATCAAAGATCATTTAACTTATCATGGTTTTAAAATGAGTTTCAGTACTTGTATTTGGCATGGTAAAATTAGGTGGAGTTCAAGATATATTGATGATGGTGATTTTTAAGTTGATAATTCTAATCAAATTAAATAAATGATTCATGACATTGAAGTAAAGAAATTTTGTAATGAAATGATAATTGAGAATATATATGGTGCTGATAAAAAACATTTATATCTAGGTTTTTCATAATTTATGGATTTATCAATAGTGTAATGATTTATTAAATTAATGAAAAAATGAATGGAGTGACAATAGTTTTATATAGTTTCTATAGATTTTGAAAGACGTGCTTCCTAAATACAATGCTCTTCAAGATTCACATTATAATGGGGAAAAATATTTTGCTCAATGTCATTGGGGTATAAGAAGATACATACCTATTCAAGTGAATTTTTTCTATATATTAAGGAATAATAATGTCTATCAGAGTGTCCTAAATGTGGGAAATCATGGTATATATTAAATGAAAAATCATAGGGTGATTTAGTAGTTATAAAGACTCCAACCAAGAAAATTTGATATCTTCCTATAATTCCAAAATTTAAATGTTTATTATCAAATTAAAATGAGGTAAAAAAATTAAGATGGCATGGAAATGAGTGGATATATTATGGATAATTACACCATCCATATGATTTTCACCTATGGAATAAAATTGATCAACAATTTCCTATATTTCAGGAATAAATTTAGAAATATATGACTTATACTATGCATGGATGTAATGAATTCATATAAAAAATTAGTAGTAAACATAGTTCATGGAGTATTTTATTGGTAATTTAAAACTTATATCCTAAATGTTTTATGAATTAGAAATTTTTTATGTTGACTTTAATGATTTATGAACAAAAAATAGATAGGAAATGATATTGATGTTTTCTTATCACAAATAATTAATGATTTGAAACTTTAATAGGAGGAAGGTATCATGGTGTATTATTATTATAAAATGGAAAATTTTCAACTACATAAAATAATTTAGTTCTTTATAATTTAATTCCAAATATATATAAATTTTTTCTGATATAATGATAAGGGGCATAAAGATTTCAAAAATTATAAAAAACTAACTTAATAATTTCAACTAAAATATGGGAAAAAATAGTATACATGGGTTATAAGATGTTTTTATATATGGATAACTCTTAGAGAAGATTGAAAAATTAATTTAATAGCTCATATGAGTTTTATATTTCCCCAATCCTTTGTTCACTAATTTGTATTCTGATAGGATAGAAAGAATTGATGTCACATCATGAAGGATAGAAAAATATAGTAATGATAAAAATATTTGGAAGAAATGATTAATGTTTTTTTATGTTCCATGTTGAATATATAATGAAGTAAAATATAAAATTTATTTCATGAATGTGGAGAATAATATCTATGACTGTTTTCTTGGAATAATGTTAGATATTAATGTAAAGATAAAGGATGGGTTGAATACAAGATTGGACTTACTCTCAATGAGAATATGTTTAGAGTTTCCTCCCAATTCTAATATAACATGAACATACCATCCTCTAGATTATCATACATTATCCAAGAGGGATAAAATTATTTTTTTAATGTCTCCATGGTATCAACATACTATAGGTTTATTCTTGAAATGTACAATATTTTGTGTCACTAAAAGATTTGAATTTTATAGGCATGAAACTCATTATTTTCATATAATGATGCAACATATCCTACCAGTTTCATTACATGGGATAATTACCACTATTTTCAAAATAACTATCATGAAGGCATGTTATCTTCTAAATTCAATTTTTAACAAATGGATTGATTTTAATTCTTTGAAATTTTTTGAGAATGATTTATTTTATATACTTTTTCATATGAAAATATGTTTTTCTACATATTTTTTTGATATCATGGTGCACTTAATAGTTTCTTGGGTATCAGAAATATAGATTTAAGGACCTTTATATATACCTGAGATGTATCCTTATGAAAGGTATATAAAGTTATCAAAGTTATATGTTAAAAATATATATCAAATTTAATCCTCTGTTATAAGAAGTATATTTTTATGTGGTTTTAGAGTTTTGAAAAACTACTTGTTTTAGTGGATCTCATCAGGAATTTCAAAACCTCACCATGAATGAGTTATTTTTGAGGAAAGGGGGATTAATGGATTGAAAGTAAAATAATTTAAAGGTGGAAAAATAAAGAAGATACATTTATACATCTTGAATTACAAAGATGATGCTCAACCATATATAATATTTCATACTACTGTTTTAAAATAGTGTTATCTAAAGAATAAATATATGTGGATTTTGAATGTGCATAAATTTTTTTCCCATGGTTTATAGAGACCATGCATGATAGATCAAATGCATTAGAAATAATGAAATGGTTAGAAAGTGACTTAAATTTAAATTTAATAACATGGTCTGGGTATGAAATTAAATTCTATACATTTCATACTAAAGATTAGGAAAATATAAGTTCAGTTTAGATTATTAGTGTTTTTTCATAAGCAATCAATTTTTCATGTTCTAAAGAAAAAACCCAATCACCATGTTAAGTGTATATTACAGAGTTATTGAATAAATATGGGGGGTTTATTACATTAAATTTTTATTTCTAGTGTTTAACTACAAATGGGTTATCAGTAATAACAGTGTCAGACATGATGAATTGGTATAACACTAGTTAATATCAATAGATCAGAATACAAAACTAATCCTCTTATCAAAGAAACACAAGAAAAATAAAATTTACACATTCTTGATCTATTAAATGTGTATTGGTCTATCTTTTTATAAAGGAAAAAATAGTATTTTTGTGGTGGAAAACTTGATGAAGGTACTGATTTATATGAGATCCCAACTTCCATAGAAATATTACCAAATAATATTGATGATAATGTCATAGACATGGATGTTCCCATACAGAATGATTATGAGGAAGGAATATGGGAAATAATCCTTTAGTAATTTCCCAATATTATAGGTGAAATATATTTATTTATTGTTTAACTTTTTAAATTTTATAAAATTTTAGCTATAATAGATTTAATTTTTGTACTTAAAACACAAATTTTTACAAATATGATAAATTTTTTATTTAGATTAGTTTTGTTTTGTTTGTATAATTTTTCAATTATTAAAAATTATATGTAACTATTGGATTTGTATTAAGTTTTACTTAATATTTGTTTTCTTTTATCTATATTATTTTATGTTTCATGAATATAGTTAGTATTATATTGACACTATTCAAAATTAATTAATAATATAAAGAATATTTTCTGTATTCTTTTTAACATTATTGTTTACCAATAAAAAAATATAATAAAGAGTTGTTTGTTTTGTATTATATTTTTTTTGTTTGTATCATTTTAAAAAAATTATTCCATTTTTTATGTAAAATTTGGATTTTTATAATATTTTTCATATTTTTTTCCTTTGTTTATATTAGTTTATCCCTAATTAATGTTATTAACATTTTAGTAAAATAATTTTCAAAAAAATTAGTAAAAAATGTTTTAGTTTAATTTAATTCTTATGGGATCATTTTTTCATTTTTATTTAATTTTATATTTTAAGGTTGGATTTGCATATTTGTGTTCTATTTTTTTAAATTTGATTTATAAGATAATGTTAGAACAAAAAATGAGTTACCTCGATCTTATGGGGAGGACCGTACATATACTTATTCTGAGAATCCTCCTCATCTTTTTTCACAAGATCAATATATTTCCATAGGGGCAGAGAAGGCTTCCAATGTTGGTAAATGTGTCATCATATGTTTACCAAAATTATCAGTTTCCTGTAGCTGGGACTAGAGGATATATATAGAGCTCGATGATAAATATAACCTTAGGGGTCTAAATTCAAAATACTTTATGAATTATGTTGCAATAGAAGATCAATAAAAAGTTTGTATTTTTATTTTTGATTCGAAACATGCCAAAAAAGTGACAATATAACAATTATGGGAGATAATTTGTTATTATTTTACTTATCATGAAATGTTTTTACTAATATTGTTTTTTCCCATATTATTAGATGGAATTTGGGATAACCAAAAATAGAGAAGTTAGGAAGAAATCTTAATCTTTGACTTCTAGGAGATGGATGGATTTTAACTCAAACATCACATCATATTTTTTTATGGAAATAAAAGATAAAAATCCATGTTATATATATATATATATAATTTTCTATATGATTATACATGAAATTTTTTTGTTGAAAGTAGAAGACAAGAATCGTTTTTGTTAAGTGCAGTGTTATATTTTAGAAAAATAAATTATATTCATGACCATATTAATGATTTATTTATTCTTAATTTACAACAACTAAAGATATCACATTAGTATTTCTAATCCAAAATCATATTCACTCATAATTTATCATGTGGATGGTATATGTTTTTGGGAGAACAAATGTTGGATGAAAAATTTCCAAAAATGAGAGTCCAGACTTCATGATCTATAGAGGTTGGCCCTCTTTCCCCAAACTTGACATGAAAAATAGAAGAGTTCCCAAATGAGAAAAAATGGACAATATATTATGGAAAAGTAAAGGGATTTATATTATAGTATTTTATAGAGTTATTTAAGTTATTTCAAACCTTTATCTATTTCGATTCACGAATGAATTTTTCAAATATTCTATATAAGAATACCTTGAGGAGATGAGCATATATGGTACCTTCACACATGAGGGTAAGAAAGATATTTTATCTATTTTATTGGAAATCCAAAAAATCTAGGTTATGTATAAGGATGCATGATAGTTGTATCGGTAAAAAAAGTGATCGACAATTCTTGATATTTTTCAAAGGAGTATGTATATAAAGGAAAAATAGAATATTTAGAAACTTAAGTTTGTGATATTGGTGAGAATATAGAGTAAAGTATCTTATCTTTGATACATTTTATGGTTTTAGATATCAAAAGACATTTTTAGGCTAAAGATCCCACTTCTCCACCTCTATCTGTTGATCCCACTCCTCCACCTCCACCTATTTATCCAACCAATACACATCCTCCACCATAGCTTCCCATATATTTTGAGTTATATGTTTAGGATCCCCAATATAATATATATGTATTTATGAATATATATTATATTGGGGATATTTTTCATCATCAATAGATAAAGATGCTACAACTTTGGATTAATATGTAGGATATTATAGATAGATCCTCAAGAGTACCATTTCCTTTAGATGATGTCATGATAGTTGGACAAAGTATCAACCATTTTTTAGTTTTTCCATATTGACTTGTTCAAAAAATTACCACTGAGGTATGTATATATTATATCATTTATTTCATATTAGTGTTAAATTTGATATAAAATTTTAAAATTTATATGTTTATTTAATTTTTTACTGGATTACTTTAAAGGTAAAGACATATTTTGTAGGCAAAAACAAGTATAGATATCTATGAATTTAGATACTACTTCTTATAGACATGATAGATTATCAACATATTCATCTTTTTTGTTGGGAGTTTATGAGATTCTAGTGGTTTTAACATTTATTGGTGAGAAATGACTATATTGATTTTAAAGAGAGATATCATGGATTTTTTATCTGGATATTTATTGGGCATCAACGCGATACAATTATTTTCCATGTAAGTTGATTATCATATTTATTTTATTTATTTTAATTTAATGAAACTTAATACATATGTTTGTTTTTTATTCGGTATCTTTGTACATTTTTTATTCAGTATGTTATGACATTAGTATATGGATTTTTTGACCCAAGATTTATTTCCATAATAGTGATTAAAATGAAAGATACAGAAATATTTCTATATATTTATTAAAGAGTTCAAAATAAAACATTTCAGTGTTAGATGATTTCTTATCTTGAAGGGAATGAAACATATATTTCATAAAGTGTTATTTAACTTAACTAAATAAAAACTCACATTATATTTTTTTTATGTTATTGGAAATTGTTTATTATTTGTTTTTTATACAAAAGGGAAGAAAACTTACTAGTTATGCTCTATACATGGTGAAGGGTGAGAATTTTTTTTAACATATTGGATACATACATTTGATTATTTGAATAATTTTATATTATAATTACTTATAATTTTATTTTATACATATCATTTTCAAAAAGCGTATGAAATTAATTTAGATATACAATAGGAAAGGGGAAAACAAAGATCAAATATGTGTGCGCAAAGGTGAATTCTCATTTATAATACTATATTTTGGATACAAGTACATAAAATGTAAATTTTAATTGAAAATATAGTTTGAATCATCAACAAATATTAAAGGAATGTGGATATTATATTCTAAGAATTATGTTTGAAATAATTTAAACTGGGATAGTTTCAAAATTCCATATAGCAAGATTTCATTATAAGCATTCCTTTAATTTATCTTATAATAATATTTAGAATACATGTTAAATGATTTATTTTTAATTTGTAGATTTTTTATGACCCTAAACCTAATAATGAAAAAATAGATAAACGAATTACAAGGAAAATAGGGGGTTATTTCATAGGTTTGACTGGGTTTAAGTTTATTTGTAATATATATATATTAAGGTCTAAATTTAAAATTGTAAAGATAAAATGATTTTGAATTTTTGATGTTATTAAATAGTTTTTATGTGTTTTTTTTATATTTTTTGTTCTTCTATTATACTATTGGTCTCTTGTATATGAATTTAATCTAAAACATTAATTCTTCACATTGATTTATTGTATAACCAATCTAAAAAATTGAAAAACAAATATGTTTTTAACATCTGTTATATAAAAAATGTTGTGAAAAAACATTCTCATTCAATATTTTTATATTTATTTATACTATGGTGTTTCAAAATTCACATGAAATAAAATTTTCATGCTAGATAAAAATAAATAATGTGATAAACATAATTAAAATTCCACTTTAAGTAGAGCCTCTAGGTAATCAATGTTAAAAACATAAAAAACAATTTGGAAAATAGTATTTTTTATTAGTGTCCAACTCATACTAGAGCACAAAAAAGAAACACCAATGCTTCCCATTATATCGATATAAAATCAATCAACACCATGCATTCCTAGTATGCACTCACAAACCATAACTTTTCCCTGAAATTTTATGCTACCACTCACTCTCCTCCAGCCAAGGTAGAGTGATCCAGAGAGAACCCACTCATAAGTTCTCACTCATGATCCAACTTGGTCTCACTTGAACCCTATGAATGAATACTCCCATATAACCTGATAAAAAAACTTAACTCATGACCCCATGAGTAATGTACCATCCAAACCAAGATTACATCCCTAACCTATTGAACTTGCTCCTAACACATGTCTGACTCATCATATGACCCAAGGAAACTCACTCATATCAAGGATATTCACATAATCACCTTCCATGTAAGAATCATTCAAAAACCCTGGGTGTTGACCCATGATCAACCATCCTAGATCCATAAATCTTGGATCCCTACTCACCATCCCAATGAAAATGAACTAGAACCATGGGCCATACATCCTACGGATCATGCCCTCCAAATATAGCCTTGATATTAAGAGAACATCCCATGACCTACATTACATTCTATGGGATATCACTTATTCCTATTTTCACAACATACTCAGGGTTCCCACATCCATAGGGAAATCTGTACCCATCCTCAGATCACCTATTTGGAATTACATGCCCTCATCAATCCATCACCCAGGTATCAAATGATTAAACTAACCCACTAAGGGCATTCCAACGTCCCATGATTAAGGGACTATATTCCATCACTAGGGAATATACTACAAAAGTATCCAAATGACCTATAATTAGAAAATAATATCATGTTTAAACTAATTATAATTACACAAATATGTTAAGTGGTAAAATTTGATATAAGTTGTTTTTTCACTTTAAACAAATATACATCTCATCCAAAAAAATAATCACATATATGCACACATATGTCACGAGAATACCACATGCCTAGCATGGTACATGAAAAGCCTCTTACTAATAGTCCATGAGAAAAAAACATTTCTAAAAACACATCATAGTCATTGAACATATCAACCATAATAGTGGAAACAAAGAACAACAATCCCACACCCTTAGTAACTCGGATTTCCCACCATAAAAGTGTTTAGAGATCAAAAGTCTGAGATCTATCACAAGTTCTTATATATTCCTTTACCACATTTCTACTATATCCTTAAATAGTATGAAAAGGAATCTTTGATTCTACTTTGGGATATCATCCATAGACAAAAACGTGTTGTGATACCACTTTAGGACACCCCAGCCCTAGAACCACCATCCAAATTGATATTCCACATGACCTAAGGTATGTCTCGTTGTACACCAGATGATTATGACTAAAATAAAGGGTCTAAAAACATTAGGGAGATTATACCTGCACATCAGTGTCTAAAATAATAATAATAACTTAGTACTAACCATCACAACATCCCATCAGAGAAAACATAATCAAATAAATAAAATACTATAAAAAATAGAATAATACACACCAATACAATTTCATACAAGACATGCACTAATCTCTAATTAGGACCACCCCATATGAAAATAATCCAAAAAACCAAAAATATACAAACCAATATTACTACCAACTTCAGGCCACACTATCCCTATCTCCAATCATCTGTTGAGCCACCAGACCTAATCCACTGCATGTCTTATACTGAACCTAAAATTATAAATAATGTTTGCATGTACACTATATTTCTTGTCCAAGGTGTGATAAATACATATCAATAAGGTCTTACTAATTTCCTCTAGTATACACCAACATATACATACATTCAAGGGTAAAAAAATAAACACGTAACATCAGTGATTTTAATGTTGTGTGCTGACTAGACCACCATGATTTCCTACACATCTAGTCAATGTGTTCTCACTAGAAAACCACAACACCTGACTATACCTGATTCAACATAATGTTGGAATTCAGTTATTATTACCTCATGAAATTGTCCACACCACCCAGCCCATACTTGAGGACTTAGTTTAGGGTTTTATCCAAGTACTAACCACTACTCCCACAAAGTAGGTTGTCGTACTAAGTATCTTAACCAAACCCTCTCATTGGGATGGTCACATGTACAATTATCAACCACTACCTTCTTGCTCAAGGTGAGGTCCATCCATATCTAGCATCACATTCCATCCTAGACCCCGTCTCACTCATGTGAGTCTCATCATGCAATATCACATCATGCTATATACCAGACTCTGACTCACTGATGGAAGTAAAATAATTTGATCCTTTGGTCTATATATCTTACTCATGTATATCCCATCATGATCATGCCAAACATCCCACTTATAATGACCCAGACTCATCTCAACCCAACCATCTCACTTATGGTTATCCTTTTCCAACACCATCTCATTAATGGTGATGAAAACCTATCTCAAGCCACACTGTCTCACTCATGCTTAGCCTAGAATTCACATACAACAGGGAATCCATCTCATTCATGAAATAATAATACCTCAAAACCCATCACACACACTAGAATCCATTGCCTGGCATGTATATGAATAAAACACAACAATAAACTTTCCATTGACCATTGAACGACCCACTATCTCAACACATCCCATCCTATCTCTCACCTAGCCTCTCATGTCATAACGCATCTCCTATCACATGCCACAACATCCACCATGGTCCTCCAAACACATCACAATTTATACTCATTGACATAAAATCATGTCCATCACCCATTGGGTACACCAAAACCTACAGACTTTTCCCCACCCTAGCCTCATTAGGTGGGGTCCAAAACCATCCAAACCCCCCTGTCATCCTAATGAAAAATCTTATAATCACCTCCCAAGACCTATACTTAGGTCTCATCTCACATATCATAAAGGATACATCTCAATTTTACACTCGATAGAAGACCCTCTATATCACACCTCGTCTTATCCTAAATGACTAATCCTACTCAAAATGATCACCAATCCTTAACCCACCCTCAAGAAGGTTTTCCACACTCGACGTGAAACATATTCTTGTCTCACCCATCCTAATAGGCATAATATTCTCTTTCCTAAATGACCATCCCTAAGTAGCCGAACATGGATTCCCATGTCACCTCTTACATCTAAGGACCTCATAATGGACTATTTTGATCTTAACCAATGACCTCACACCTTGTAAAAATATTTATCTCGTGAACTAAAACACTCAATGTACTAAATAACACTTTTCTCGAGCATAGGAAGCTAAAAACCATACTATATCTCCTTCCCAAGACCCTATTAGTACCTAACTATTCTAACTGAACCCACGAAACATGCATGAAATAGGAAATTGGGTATAAAAATGCATATTAGCATGTATTAAAGGGACCTATTACCTCTATCAAAGAGTTACCACACAATACAAGCTCTTACAACCCTCTACCAAGATTGTGTAATATTCAATATCACCTTGGGAACCTATTTCACACTAACCAACACAAAAAATTAATTATAAAGAATTATAAATAATTATTTGAGAATACTATAAAGGTGTATTCAAATAAATAATCATTGGGCATCATTATCGTACTTAAACCACACACAATGTCATACGATTACCACATTAGGACCTATTATATGTAATTTTAGAAAAATCCTCATCATCCTTGGTCATTTTCACCATTATATGGTGTAATAATCAATTAAACATAGCTTGGTTTGCACCAAACCAATTAGAAATAAGTGGAATCCAAAACAAAGAGAGAGGGATAGAGGAAATTTCCTATAATCACTATAGAAATAGCAAAAAATAAATTCCACCATAAGGGTGATAAAATAGTTGGAAAGGGAGGGAGATAGATGTACAAATTAATTCTACCTAATTCTTGAAAACCCACTAAAAAATGGTAACCCTAGCCTATAAATGATTAATCTTACCCCACTCAAAAAAATCTACCTAGGCATCATTCACGACATGAACAGAGGTTTACACTAGGAAATACTCAGTGAAAAGGGTTCCTACCTCATCCAAAATCCATTAACAATGTGAAACATGGTTCACACCATTAAATCCTCAAGGAAGAAGACCATAACCCTCAACCAACTCCATTTATGGCATGAATTCTTGGTTCATAATGTTAATGATTGCACAGAGGTCCCCAACCACCAATATAAAGGTCACCATCATGGTGTAGAGAACCCCCTTCACAATGTGATATGACATTAAAAGGGCCCCCCTTAGATAGACCCTCATTCATGTGGTGACCACTACTAATCATTCCATGAACTTCTATAATAGCTAAACTTGCAGATGATAGTCAACCCAACACTTCTCCAACTTCCACTTGATTCCCCGAACAAGAAACCGTGCATTTTTTCATTTCTAAAACCATCTTATAGAGATGTTACAATGCTAAAAATCCAAATATGAGTAAGGATTCTCAAAATAAACCCCCCAAAAAATATTCTCTCTATAATTCACAAACCATAGCAGCACGAGTCATTACAAACTCCCCATTATAGGGATTATTATCCTCAAGAAACTTCTTATAGTCCTCCAACCACTACTCAGACTTACCACAATCATAAATTCACATAAAAATGTTAGTGTTATATCTTTGAATGTTGAACATGATTCCACCATCCTACTCTAACCACCAAGCTCATATACACCATATTTTCTTCCAAAGGATCTTAAGTTTGATACTTGGACCACCTCAAACATAACACAATCAATGCTATAGATACGGTGGAAACTGTTTAAAACTCCATAAAATATCACCAATTATATCTCATATAGAGGACCTCACTTGAAATGCTTGGCCATGACTTTATACAAATTACCACACCACCTTACCTGATCATGATGCCTCAATAACCGAAGGCATCATAGAACCACCCAAGTACCCACAATGAAGTATAAAATTGACTTCCAATGTAATTTCATGGTTGGATTACAAACCTAATACTCTAACTGTTATGATCTCACCCTGATCATCGACATATATCTGACTTGATTCACCCTTGAATTAGACCAAAACCTTCTTTATCCTGATGCCAATGCACTAACTGCACTTGAAACCACATCCAAATCCCCAATCTAGTATTTAGTAAGGAACCAGATCATATTGGATCTTACCCCACACTAGTATCCTGATTTTACCTTGACCATCTCTCCAACCAGTCTAACTGAACCCAAGATCCTTCTAAAATGAGGTTCATTCACTCATGACCGATATAATTCTACCAACAATTGGAGTATCCTTATAATCTCCCAACAATCAAACACCCAATATCTATGGCCCATGAACAATCCATCATCGAACATAATGAATGTACATGACTAATTAGCTCATACCTAAGTGAAAAAAATGCTTCCCATTCAACCGATCCACACTCAATTGGCACCATACATACCCAGTGCACAACACCCTCACGAACTGAGACATTTCCTAAAATATCATACCAACACTCACTCACCTCCAACCATGGTAGAGTGATCTATAGAGAACCCACTCATAGGTTCCCTCTCATGATCTTACTCAGTATATTTTGAACCCTATGACAACATGTTCCCATACAACTAGATCATAAAACCCAATGCACACACCCATGAGTCTTATCCCATCTAACCCAAGCTCATGCGCCTAACCTGATAACCATTATCCTCACACATGTTAGTCTCATTACACAACCAAAGGATCTCACTCATGCCAAGGCTAATCATAAAATCACCCACCACATTAGAATCATTCCAAAACCACAATCATATACACATTCTCAATAATATTGATCTATCTATCTAGTATCACCACTCACCAACCCAGTAAAAACTACACCAGATACTATTGGCTTGAAATCATACCAAAATTTCCCTATAAAACTAACCTTGATACTAAGTGAACCTCATGTTCCCTACATCACAGCCAAGGCATATCACTCATTCCATTTTTTACAACCCACTCAAGGTTCCCACATCCATAGGGAAATATATCCCTATCCTCAGGTCACATATTTGGAATTTAATACCCTCATTAATCCATCACTTGGGCGATAATGCTACATTAACCATGTTAGATTTAGAACAAAAACTATGATGAATATTTTTATGAGGATTAGCCTTGAATTTGTGAATGTAGGGAAATCTAATTTTTTGTCAGGTTTTATTAGAGTCATATTTGTCCTAAATAATTGATAACACTTAGAAAAATGATCATGTTTTGTAGGAAATGATTGAATCCACTAAAAATTGTAAGTTTCCTGAGTTTAATTTTCATAGAAAGGTATTAAATAATTAATAAACTTTTTATGTGATACTTGTGATTCTTAGTTTAAGGGGAGTTGTTGAGTAAATCCCAAATATTTCTACTTTTTATTCACCCTGGCATAAATAATATGTACCAAGACCTTCGAGATTACTCTTGGTGGGTTGGTATATAAATATACATTTATAACATTATCATGAAGTTTTTTACTTATCATCAGGTTACATCAGAGAAACCATTACCCATGGGAATGATTCAACATTTTCCAGTGTCTTGGTGGAAAGGTGAAAATATATCAACAAATATCATGGTAGTATTGCTAATGACATCTCAAGGTAGCGATGGAATTTTTCTAATTGTTGATCACTTAAATAAATATGTTCATTTAATTACCATTAAATATATTATGTCTATAGATAATATTTATTACCTATTTATCATAGATATAGTTAGGTCACATGATGTTCCTCTATCAATTACTTTTTTTCATATTCCTGACTCATATCTAATTTTTTGAAAGGACTTCTGAAATCATTTGGAACTGAATTAAATTATAGTATGAATTTTCATCAATAATTTCCAAGATAGTAAGAGAAGAAGATTCATCCCATATAATATACTCATTGTCCATGTTTGAAGTATTATAAGTGATGTTAGGATTAACATCATCCCCTGTATTAGTTTTATTATAACAATAATTATTATTACAGAATATATATAGAACCATTTGAGATATTATATGGATAATAATGTTGGATGAAAGATTCTTAGGTTGAAGTAGTAGAATAAAATTTGAAAGGACCGTATTTTTTTACAGGAAAAGGATAAGAAGGTGTATTCAATTAAAAAAATATGTGTGGATGAGTTAGAGTAGGAAGAAACGTAATATGGATAAAAAAGGAAACATCATTCACTTGCGGTAGCTAATCAAGTTTTTATTCAAATATATCCATGGAAATTTTTTAAACATTTTAGTAAAAATGTAGTTTTATTTTCATTGATCAGTTGACTATATGATATACTGGATAATTCTGGATCATTTCCCTACCACATGGACTTTCCTTCAATTTTATCCTAGGTACATAACATATTTCATGTTTTAATGCTAAGGAATTATTTTCCCGATTCATCTCATATTTAGAGACTTGAAGTAGTTTAGTTGGAAGAGAAACTTTCTCATTAGGAATATCCTATTCTGATTCTATACTATAGGGATTATGCATTGTGGAAAAATTTTTGACATCAAGTTATGTTTTTGGGGAAAACTATATAGTTAAAGAGTCAATATGGGAATCTGAAAATATTATAAAATAAATATATTCACAATTGTTTAATAAGTTAATAATATTATAAAGGTATCATTTCCAAACGGTGTAAGAATATAAAATCCCAAGTAATTATATAATAATTCATATTCATATTTATTTTTTAGATTAGATATTTATATTAATTTTAAAAAAACTTACTAATTTTTTAATGAAACTAGAAAAAGGTTTTACTAAAATATTTTTTATATGTTTTTTATTTGAAAAAAGAATTGATATATTATAGAATTTAATTTTTGAAATTAAATTATAAAAATTATCATATCCTTAAATTTTATATTTTTTATGACAATATTTATTTTTCAATTAATATTGAAAAATAACAATTTTTTCTAAAAATATAATTTCATTTTAGTAAGTTAAGAAATTTCAAATTCTAATCATGTTTTGAATATGATTTCAACTAACATATGTGTCTGGAAGCTAAATTTAATCCAATTAATTATATTTTAGTCATCTTTATATTGTATTTATTATAAGTCTATTTTTTATTTTGAAGATGGGTTTTTTTTAAAAAACTATTTGAAAGTGAATACTATTTATCTATTGAAGTTAATTAAAATCTATCTAATGAAGATTTATTTAAATGAAATTTCATTATAATATATAGTAAAATATTATTTAATGTTTATTAAAAGATGGTTATAAGTGATTTAGTTTATATAAAATTCATCTTATGCTTGATAAATATATTTTATGAAAAATCACTTTTTCATCGCTTCCGTGGGTTCTATTATAAATTAAAGTCTTCAATTTCTATGAATTTAATTTGGTAAAATGGATTAAATATTTTGAATAATCATAATTTATGTTATCTATTATGGTCAAAATAATTTTTTCATAATGAATAGTGAAAATAGTATGATTATTTTACGACGTCTAAGGTAAAAATAGATTTAAAGGATGTGAAACTAAAATGTTAAGGGTTAAATGAACTTATTTTTTTAAAATAAATTTTATTGCTATATAACTGCATTATCATGTACAATTATCAATAATTTTCAATTTTATATCCTTGTGGAATGTGAAAAACGATGGTATCACGTTTACTATTTTAATTTAATAAGTGCGCCACTCACCTCACTTATAAAAGGCAACCACCTCTCCTATCCTCTTCAAACCCTAAAACACTTTTTTTAGCCATGATATAACCGAAGACCATATTTTTACATCTATATTTCCTATATGCCTCTGTTTGATCCAAAATACATCCTATTAATTCTTTTTTTACCAACCAAATGATGTTTTCTGATGAAGAGGTTTTGTTATTAATCGATCATTTTAATTTTATTTCTTCTTCAAATTCCTTCAAATATCCATATATTTCACTTATATAATAAAAAACGTATCACCCATATTATTTGAATTTAATATTAGTGGAATAACTTAAATCCATCTCCCCTTCTATCAAATTAGAAATGAAATAATCATTCGTGTTTACGATGGAAAATCGCCTCACAAACCAATGTGAATTATTTTCCACCATCACCTCAAATGGATTGTTATAATAACGATTTTAAACTATATATATTATATTTTTAACATAATTATAATTTTATAACATTAATATCATATATGATTTATTAAATACTATTTTGGGGTATACAATATCATTTCACATATGTAGGGTAGATTATAGCCTCGTGAAGCGATGCGATTTTCCCCACTAATGTTTTACATAGATGGTAAAAAAGTTAAAGTTAATAAATATAAGTTAAATTTATAATAATTAATTAATATACTCATGAAATATTTATAATTATAAAATGATAATATATTATTCTATTTCTTACCTTTTCACTCACTAAAAAAATTATAACATCATTTGTGCGTCTATGTGGACTACTGCTTCCATTGAGAAATGTGATTAGTTTTCATCATCATAACTCATGGATGATATATATAAGTATATTTGAAGAAATAATATGGTATTTATGATATTATTATAACTTTTAAGGATAAAATATTACTTAAATTCTTTTTATAATGGCCATTGAAAAATGGATACATTACTCATGTGTACGTAAAACCTACCATCTCCATGATCATAAAGTAGTTCATTATTCATAATCACCATTCATGATTGGTTTCAAAATAATAAATGATGAATAAAAATATTAACTATATCATTATTATTATTCTTTATATGTTTAAATAATGAGTTATTTTTCCATAGTTGACCTACTGATGTCATCTTTGACACATAAGCCGAATATAATCAAAACATCTCATATAATATTTATTGATTAAATAATCATATATAACATGTTAATAAGTGAAATAAAAATAATAATAATAATTAAAAAATTTATTAATATTGTACATCATTAATATAATTTTTTTATTCATGATAAAAATGAATATATTAGATGAGTTAGACTAAAGTTAATGAATTTCATATTAGATTCCTCTCATTAAGTCATATTTGGATATTATGCACCTATATTCTATTATGAGGTGTATATACATCCCCATTTACATATTATATCATTTATGTTTCAATAATAATTATATTTAATGATTTATTAATGTTATTAAATCATGGTTATTACAACACAGATGATTATAAAGTGGCCAGGAGATTTTCTTTAAAAAAAATCCTCTTTTAAATATTTCCTTATAACACTCTTTTTATTCCAGGTAAACTTTTTTAAAATTATATCATGAATGTAATTATATTTACATGTGAGTTTTATAATGAACTATTTTTTCATTAGTTAAAAGTTTTTAAAATATAGATTCTGGTACAGAATGTTTTAATTTCATTTGAATCGACAAAAAGAACTATATATTTTAACATATATGATGGCAATTAATTTTCCTTCCATCATAACAATTATTTTTTGTTTTCCTTCATTATCAAGATTAATTTTTTTATTAAAATAAAAACACTCCATTCATTTAATAGTAATTGTGTTTTTTCAAGTGGATTTTAAACAAATGGGGTATTTCGATATCAAAAATAATTTTTCATAAAGGTTAAAAAGTTTTTTCAAAGGGTTTTATAATGAAATAGTGAAAGAATAAAATGATTTATTTAGGATATGATACATGAGTGTTATATGAAAAAAAGTGTGAAGTAAAAAAATACATATAACAAGTTGATCCCTATTATAGCTCATGGAAAATAGGTGATCCAAATATAGCTTATATTAAGGGTTTGTCCCCTTTAAAACACATGAGTGAGCCAAGTTTTGAATATACAAAGGGTGATTCAATTAATATCTCTCTAATGAATTGGTTATTCATTATTCTTTATAAATATTTATATAGGAATTCAGCTATATGGTCATTCAAATTACAGGGTTTTTGAAGGGGTTTTTTCCTCTTATTTTCCAAAGGACTTTAATTTTCTTATTATGTGCTTTAAAGGTTTTATTTTATAAAAATGTGTCTATATTTATGTGGAATTTATTTATTTTACACTCTCAATGAAATTTAAAGATAATGTTAAAAATTACTTTTATTTTCATGTTTTTTATAGATTAACATATTTACTCATTTTAGGTACCTTAGTAATATTTTTGTTTTATTCCCACATTATGAAAATTTTTACAAGTTTTAATAGATTATTTATAATAGTTAATAGGACATAATATAAGTCTTGCAAATTATTAATTAAAATAAAACAATTTTATTTTAAAATATTTATATTTTAGGAAACATTTATAATGATTAGAAGTGTATAGATTGTATATATATGGGTTTGTTATATGAAATTTATGATGTATCTCTCCCAAATTCTAATCCAGAAAGATGAATGGTAATATAAGAAAGTGAATTCTTGTTTAAATTCACTAGAATATATAATATTTAAGGGAAGTTACTTATATATGAAATCAATCTAATTTAATTTTAAATTAAAAGGAAAATAATCACATACCGAGGTCTAGTCTATGATCACGATCATCCAAATAAATGAAATGAGTTAAACATTTAATAAAAATAGCATTATGTTCCAATCAATCCTATTTAAGATAAATCACATTTTAATCAATTATTTCACTTTATTAATTAATAAATTCTTTAATCACAATTCCCATTTGAAATTTATTGTAACACCTCTAGAATTTATTATATATTTCCATTTAAATAAATTTAATATCTTTAATATATTTTTATACATGCAATACCAGATTTAAATAAAAGTCAATACGCTATTAAAATATTATTTAAACATGATAGTTGTAACCTAGATGGTATGTTGGTGGGTTTAAATAGTACTAACTAAATTATAAAAATTATATTTCTTATATAAATATAATAATTAAAATGGATATATATATAGTATAAATAAATTAAGATTCATTTGAATGAAAAAAATATGTTCTCTAAAAAACAATATTTTTTGAAAATGATGATTAGTCGAACTTTGTGATTTTTTTTGAAATTGTTATTTACCAATTTTATGCAATTTTTCTATTAAAATGAACGTAATTTATAAAATGAACATATCAATATTCAATTATTATGTATTTTTTGGATTTTTCTAAAACGTTTCATTTTTTCGATTAATCGGAAAAATTGTAATCAATATTAAAAACATTTTTTTTTGTTTTAATTATTTAAAAAGTTAAATTATGTTATCAATTTTTTAAGTAAAATTATTTAATTTTTATAATTTTCAATACTATTTAGGTAAGTGGAATCAATTTTATTTTAAATTTTTATATTAAAACCTTCTATACTTATGAAACATTTCTCTATGGAAACTCATTTTTCCTTTAGTCTCTGTGTGTTATATTAAATTAGATTATAAAAATTTACGAATTATAATTTATAAAAATAGATTCAATATTTTGAATTATAATAATACATGTTTTCTAATATTATCAATATTATTTTTTACTATTATGAATAGTAAAACCTATAAAATTTAATTATCAATGTTATAATAAAAGCTATTTTATCTGGGGGGTCAAACTAAAACGATAATGTTTATAATGACCTAAAAACTTGTAAAAACCCCATTTTATGGAAATATATTGGACTTATATCCTATAAGTATTGATAATGGCCCATTCTTTAGGCTTTTGGAATGATAAAACAAGGGTCTTGTTGACACTTTTCAAAATTTGCATGTGTGTCCTATCCTGTGCTAATAAAAGGCCACCCACACTCCCCCCTTATTCACATTTCCAAATCCATTTTGTTCAAAAAAATCCCCCACCATCAAAATCACATACAGACTCCTATAAAAACATCATATATCCCATTTTATAATCAGAATTCCATCCATAGAAGGTTGTTGATGGAAACCTAAAGTGGTCGTTCAAAGAAGTTTTAATGTTTTTAAATGATCATTTTTATTTTATTTTTTCTTCCACCACTTTAAAAATATCATTAATTCATGATAGAATAATAAAATTATTATTTCCCATATACTGAAATTTTATTATTTCTAATTCTTTATCTATATCCATCTCTTCTTTAATAAAATGGTAAATGGAATCAACAATCATGTATACAGTGGACTACCACCTTTCAAACCGGTGTAACTCAATTTCCATCATCACCTCTCATTAACAAATTTAATGATAGATTTATTATATATATGTATAATAGTTTTTATATAATTATAATTATAGAATTATATTTGAAAATATTACTTGATACTTTCCATTCCATTAAGATTATAACAACATTACTAATGTGTGTGACGGATGACCGCCTCGCGAGTCCATGTGATTCATTTTTCACTAAAAATTTACATGGAAAGTAATAATAATAATAAAATTTATGAATATTATATATATATATATATGAAATTATTTAAATTATTGAAAATAAATATATCATACTCTCCCTTACCCTTTTCAACCAATAAGGGAACTATATCATCGCTCGTGCATACGTATGACTACCATATCAAAAAGAGATATGACTTTTTTTCTGTTCCCATCATTAAATAATGGTTTTAATAATATATAAAATGATTAAATATTAAATTTATAACATTTTTACCATTTTATATATCATTCATGTATATCCTATGTATGAGAACTAGATCATTCATGATAAAACACACATTATAAAACAAGTCAATTAACACCTAAAAAATGAAAATAACAAAATATTATTAACAAATAGGTGGTTTAATGGTATAATATGATCATATATTATTTTATAAATATCATTATGTATCATTAATAGGTTAATAAAGTGCATAAAACCATTATATAGTATTTTATATAAAGTTAAACTAAAGTAAAGTGTGAGGTAAGGGACTTTATCTTAACAACCCTTCATTCATTCATTTTTTATTATTGTGCAACAAATTTATTTTATATTTTGTAAATAATGAACCTTTAAAAATTAATATATTGAATATTTTATTATCCAAGGTATTTTACATTTCAATTTGATTTATTTCATCAAAGAGTATTTTACATAAATTTTACTATGGGGTTAGGGATTTTGTCTTAATTTCCATTTTACATAGATATATTTTTTATTATGAACCTATTACATCTTATTATATTTATATACATCCTCATAGGTTTATTTGAAATTAATAACTATTTATTCATTATTATATATGTTTCATTTAATTTTTATTCATCAAGGGGTTATAATTAAAATGTCATCAAAGAGGTAATGAATTTACTTTACAATCTCACATCCTTGTCTAATTATATACTTTCTCTTGAAATGATATCATTAATAATATCATATATCATTTTTCATTGGAAATTTAATTTCTATTAAATTTCCATATTCTTTTCTGAGGTACATTATCATTTCTTAAACAATATACCTTTTCTACATATGAATTATACATTGAATGTTATATTATTTCTAGGGAAATATTGATAAATCTGTATCCTTATTGAATATAGATATTTCATGACAAAAAATATGGATTAATGAATTAAATAGATTATTTGATATATGTGGAGTTAATTAGATATGTAGTTATGGTTTGGTCCCAGTTTTAGATACATGTGCATGCATCAATCGAACTCATGAGACAAATCAGTTGGCCAAATTATATGGGTTTTTATCTGTAGTTTTAATCTTTCTTGTGAATGGTCTTAAAATTAGTGGTATCATGATGAATGAGATTAGGAAATAAATAATTAATAATTTAATTCATGTTTAATTCATTTATTATTGTTATTATCCATTTTATTTTCACCAAAATTTTATTTGAGGATGCATTCCATCATCATTTTATTGATTAAATGGCATGTGTGTTTAGTTAGTTACCTTTATATATTGATTATTCCTCACTTAATGATCATTTAATTTATTAAATGGAATGTGTTTAAAGTTATATACATTCCGAAAATTAATATTCTTTATGTAATCAAGTTATATTCTATTCTATGTAACCCTTAATGAGCATTTTAGCTCACCTTGATTTTGTTTCCCTTCCCCTTGATATCAAGAAGAATTCTTGGAATGAGTTCAAGGATGCCTATTTGTTTCAATTACTATGCTTCGTATTTTAATTCCCTATGTAAAATAGGTATAATTTATTTATTTTTATTACCAAAACTTCAAAAATGATTGGTCCTTCTAGATATAGCCCATTGTGTCTATTCCAAGGTATCAAATTAGGCACTTACTCAGGGTTATTGGAATTTGGTTAGTTATAGGTGGTACAAATTATGTTTAATACAAACCCTCAGAACTAGATTAAGGATAAAATATATTAGGGAACATAACCATATTAATGAATTTGAGGAAATGTATAGAATAAAATCATAATATTTTGTTAAGGAAAATATTATCTATTTTTTTCTTAGAAATACATGAATATCTTGATACAACAAGTTGACATTGTTCTAGAACAGATATACCTAAAGGTAATATATTTTAAAATGGTCACTCATTATTTAATCAATAACTACGTGGTACAAAAAAGGGCACTTATTCACACCTGGTTTGAAAATCCCAAGGAATATTCTTATAATAATTCACATTTTATTTATAAACCATATGAAGTATTTAAAAATAAATATATCCATAATGAAACCATGTTTATGATTATATAATTAAAATTTTATGAATTTTAATCTATTTTATATGTTTCACCATGTATACAATTACACATTATGGTTTAATTTTGACAATTTTATGAGTTAGTACAATACATTATATTGTTTCTAAATGGTTCTTAGAAGGAAAAAGGGTATAAAAACATATGTCCAATGTAGAGATTTACCTACCAAGAAAGCCATTACATCAGGTATTGTTACCGTTAGGATCATGGATACATTATGGAATCATAATCTTGTTGTGAAAAACAACCTTTCCCATATGTAGAAACTTGTTCCACATCATGATTTTTCTATGTTGGATCGCTTCATATGATAGAAGAACCCATCATTTAGTGGGACTCCTAATCCAGTTGTAGCTACATAATGGATTTGGTCTCCTGATATGATATTTATGTCCATAGGATGAAGTGAATAAAAATATTACACTTATATTTTATTGTCTAAAAATTGATCCTAAAAATTGGTGTTCAATGATTCAGAAATCTAGAAAGGAGAAGAAATCGTACTCATACAATGGAATGATTTTGTGAAGTCATTCATCGATAAATATTTACCTCATGAGCAATGAACTAAAATGAATAGAAATTTCCTCACCTTAAATAAAAATAAATAATTTTTTCTGTTGATTATGAGGCTAAATTTAAAAGAATAAGTAGGTATGTTATGAATTACATATATAACAAAGAGTGCAATATTAACCATTTCTTTGAAGGTATTTAACCAAATATTCTAAGTGTACTGGTATCTCAAACTTTTTTATTATATATTGAAATTGTTTTATATACCATAAAATAGTGACGTAATTCTCAATATCCTACATTTTCAACAGAAATTAAAAAGATAAATTTCTCACGACCTCTATGAAAATGTGAATGCATCAATGAAGATGTGAATGAAGAAGTTTGCTTCTTGTAAGAACTATGATAAGAATAATATTGGAAAATTTTTAAAGAGCTTAGGAGTTTTCTATAAGCTTGGAGATGATTTTGATCATCATAAATATGAAAATGGGAAGAACTAGAACATTATTTTTTAGTGTTCCAACTGTTGGAAGATTGGGAACCATGAAAAAAAATATCCCAATCATCAAGGGAATCTTCTATAGAAGAAGCTAATGAGAGAAGAATAAGCTTATGTGATGACTATTGCTGATGTGGAAGTACCCAATGATATGGTGGGGGTTCTTTAACCATACTATCAAGTTAATATAATTCATTATTTGATTCAATATCCATAATCTATTTTATATCATCCATGTTTTCTATGAAGATTATATATTTTCCTAACACTTTATGATGGGAGTAAACATTGAAAACATAGAGTGAGAGTCTTTATGAAACAAGTATGTGTTAGGTATCTCCCATTATAACACATAAATGTGATTTATTTTATTACCTTATTATCATACCTAATGTTAACTATGAAATAATCCATAATGTGGACAACAATTTAAAATGTAATGAAAAAATAAATTATTAGAATAATAAAATTATGATTTGTGATGATGATGTTGAATTTATTATCATTATATTAGAGACATAATCATCAGAGACATGTCTACTCAAACCCCAATATATCTAAACAATGAGATTCATGGGGAAGAATACTATAAACTATCTTGGGTTGGAGAAGGCAATAATAAAATTTAGGATTCACCCATCATAAAGAAATATAATGATTTATTTCTTATGTAAGTACCTGGACATTCACCAAAGTGTGAAGTTGAATTTTCAAATTATTTAATCCTATATTTAACACAAATATAAAACAATACCTATAGAATGTCTATTGTGGAATTGTTGGACTTGAATAGAAAATTAGTGTATTTGTGTGATAAAGGATTAATTTACCTTAGTGTTTCATAATGGGGATACCATGTTCTTTTCATGAATAATAAAGATAGATCCCTAAGTATTTTTGTTGATTATAGGGAATTAATTGATATTACAATAAATTAAAAGCATCATCTACCTCACATTGATGAATTATTCAATCAACTTCATGGTTCCCAATATTTTTCAAAAAAATACATTAATTCTTTATATATGAGTAATGAAATATGAAATTCCAAAGGCAACATTATGAATGTGGTATGGACATTACGAGTTTATAGTAATGTAATTTGGATTGAATTACACACCCTATGTTTTTATAAATCTTATGAATAAAGTAGTCAAGGAATATCTTGATAATTTTTTGTGTTTTTCATTAATTATAACTTGGGGTATTCTAAAAGCTATGAGGACCATGAAATTCACTTTCAGAACAATAAAAGAATATTAGAAGGAAATATTTATACGGGATATTTAATAATTGGGATTTATATTATCAAGAAGCTTCTTTCCATGTCCGTATTGTCTCCAAGGATGGAATCTCAGTTGATATTATAAAGGAAAAATAATTCAATGAATTGAAAATACCAGTGAACATAGTTGAGGTACATAGTTTCATTTGCTTCATAGGATTATATGGGTGATTCTTTCAAAAAAAATTCTGATTGAATAAAAATTATTCTAGATTACATGTAAATGGGTTATGTTATTTTGGAAAATTAATGTGAAAAATCATTTGTGAAATACAAATTAGATTGGTCCATACCTCGATTTTGAATCAACCATCTAGAAAATGATTGAATTATGATATATAGTTATGCATCAAAGAGGGGGATTAGTTCTAACCTAATTAAAAATGATAATGTTATTTCATATGAATCAAATAAATTAAAGAATCGTGAATTGAACTATCTGACCCGTGATCTTGAGTTGGAATATGTAATATTTGCTTTCAAGATATGGAGACATTATCACTATGGTAAAATAAATGAGATATGGATGGATCATAAAATCCTAAAATAAATATCTTTATATAAAGAGATAAATATGATTCAAAGGTGATGGATAAAGATACTCAATGATTATGATTTTTGAATCCACTTAAACCTACTTTAAGGGAATATGGTAGCATATGCATTGAGTAGGAAATACCATATTTTTCTAACTCAAATGCCGATTTAAGGGGATCATATGTTCCTAGATCTTATAAAAATGGATATGAAATTTATTAATAAAATAGAGACATCATACCATATTTAATTGATTTTTAGGATATCTTTATTTGAAATGATTTAATTTTATCAATATTATCCTGGTAAAATTCATAAGATAAGTATAACTGTGAATTATGGGAAATAATAAAACATCATTTGTGAAAATGGTGTTATGAAATATGGAATATTATTATGTGTTCGATAGGTACCTAATTTAAAAATGGAATTTATATATGATGTACATAGCTCAAACTTATCTATATACCATAATGGTATAAATATTTATAGGTATTTGATGGAACATTTTTCATCACATAACATGAAGATTCAAATTGATGATTAAATGTCCAAATATTGATTTTTTCAACAAGTGAAATCTATGTGAAAAAATACTAAAATATTCATCCAACATATTCATATTCAAATTTTAAATAGGATGAAATTACTATATACTTTTTCACATGACTACCAAGGACACCTATAAAGATTTATGAAATACGGATTTTTGTTGATCACTTAATCGAATATATATATATATATATTTATCTATATAAGAATATTTAAATCTTGAACACGTCACAAGGATATATATTAATGATTTTGTAAGCCTTCATGGTAAACCTAATTGGATCATGTCTGATCGTGATCCCAGTTTTACTTCAAAATTTTGGAAGAGTCATAAGAAAGATTTTGACACTATGCTTCAATTGAGCACAACCTACCATCCTCAAAATAATAGATAGTCATAAAATACTATTATAGAATTTAATAATTGCATATTTTATTCTCACATAAATTTTAAGGTATATGAGATTATTATTTACCTTTTTTATAGTTTTCTTATAACAATAGTTTCCATAAAAATATTAAAATGGTGCAATATTAAGCATTATATGGAAAGAGATGTCATACTACAACTTTTTTTGGAGGATGATGGTGAATGGAAAAATGTCATCCCAGAACATTTTTAAGAGGAAACTATGAAGTTAATGGTAATTAATTATCATATTAACATAGATCAATGTAGTCAAATGAGTTGTGCCGATAATATGTGGAATGATTTTGAATTCCAAGTTAGAGATTATGTTTTATGGAGAGAATCTCTTTGGAAGGGTGTCGTATTGATTAGTAAGAAAGGGAAAATAATTCCCATGTAGATTATACCCTTTTAAATCCTTAATGAAATTGTATTTTTTTCTTACCTCTTGGAAATGAAACCATGTCTTTTAAAAGAACATGACATGAACCATCATTGTTAAGTATGTACTTGCCAGTCCCAATGCATGTGCTCATCTATGATAAAGTAAAATTGGAACATGATCTATCTTAAAGTGAATTACCCATCCAAAATTTTTATAATATAGATCATGTATTGTGGAATTGGATGACTTTTATGGTAAAGGTAAATTTGAAAAATCACAAAATGGAGGAAGCAACATGTGAACCAGAGAATATTATGATGAAGTACTACCCTCGTCTATTTAGAAGGTAATATTAATGAAATTTAGAGGATTTAATTTCTATGGGAAGGAAAAATTTAACACTATGAGACTTTATGATTTATTTTATTTTAAATAAATTCACCCTATTTGATATCTTGCAATCCACACAATAGTATGTTGACAAGAAACATGGTACACTATTAAAATATTATTTAAACATGATCATTACAAACTAGTCGTGAAGTTTGATATTATAAATATTACTTACAAGATTATGAATATTATATGATTTATATGTTTATAAATTAAATTAAATGTATATCTATCAATGAAAATAAAATAAAGGTCATTTTAAATAAAAATATTTGTTTTATTAAAATATATATTTTTCTAAAAGGTGGTTTATTCAGTCATTGCACAAATAATTTAAAATACATTTTTAACATTTTTAGAATTATTTTTTATAATAATAAAATAAATTTTCAATTTATCATTTCAAGATTATTTTATGGTGATTTTTTTATATTTTTCTAAAAAATATCATTTTTTGATAACTAGTGAAATTACTTATGATTGCTAAAAACAAATTTTTTAATCATTTTTTTTTGAAAATTTATCATAAATTTTAATTTTGTTTTAAAATAAATATAGTTAATTTAAATTATAATAAATAAAACTAGGTTCATTATAATAAATATCATACTGATTTTTTGACATTAAAACTTTCCTTAAGTATGAGAATCTTCTCTTTGGAAATCTTATTTTTCGTTGCTTTGTAGGTTTAATTTTACATTTAAAATTTTTTGAATTGAATTTTGAGATATTCAGTAAATATTTTTAATTATAATAATTTATATTATATAATAAGTTCAACTTAAATATTCACCATTATGAATAATAAAATCAATGAAAAATAATTATTGTGGTTAAGGTAAAATCTGATTTATCGGTGTGTTAAACTAAAAAGATAAGGTTTAAAATGTCCTAATAACTTCACCAACACACATTGAATGGAAATATTTGGAACATATCACCTATATGGGGTTTTTAGTCAATTTAGGAGATCTAATTTCATCATAAAAATTTGTTTTAATTGATTCTTTTCAAAAACACTCC
The DNA here is from genome assembly GCA_963277665.1 of Viscum album. Classification (NCBI taxonomy): domain Eukaryota; kingdom Viridiplantae; phylum Streptophyta; class Magnoliopsida; order Santalales; family Viscaceae; genus Viscum; species Viscum album. The sequence continues at coordinate 1,808,309,747 of OY728129.1, read as the reverse complement.
ATATACCCTCTCCCCCACTTATAATATGGCATCCCTCTCCCACCCTATTGAATCTTCCTAAGACATAAAAAGTACCAATACCATCACATGTAACGTTATTAATCTATGTAAACCATCTTACAATCATTTTTTATTATAAATCCATCATAGGAATTTTTTTTGTGAAAACCAAATGTGGTCATCTGAATGATAAACAACTTTCTTAAATGATTGTTTGTATTTTATTACTTCTTAAACCTATTTAAAATAATATTAATTCCTAACAGTAAAATAACACCATTATATTACATATAATTATATGATAATATTTTAATTTAATTACATATATTCATATCCCTTTCCTTAAAATGGGAAACCAAATCGTTGATCATGTGTATGACAAACTACCACCTCATGAACCAATGTAACTCATTTTCTATCATCACCTATCACGATCATATATAATGATAGATTTAGTATTAATATATAATATTTATGATATAATTATAACTATTTAATTATAATGTATCATATTATTTCTTACTTTATATTTTTTTAAAGTATTATAACATCATCTTTGTGTATGACATACTACCGCATCACGAAGCAATGTGATTTTTTTCAATTATGTGATACATGGAAGGTAATAAGATTAACTTTTATGAATATATGTAATATATATCACATGGTAAAAATTATTTGAAATCAATATACCACACACCCACTTACACGTTCACTCATTAAGGGAATGATTTCATCGTCCATGTGTAAGTACAACGTACCGTCTCCACAAAGCAATACGACTCATTTTTTATTCCCAACATTCATGAATGGTTATAATAATGAATCTAAATAGTAAATATGACATTTATTACATTATTATAATTCTTTATATCATGTATTTATATCCTATGTACAAGGACTTGAACTTTCATTACAAAACATGAGTGAGAAAATAAGGAAATTAGCACACAAAACAATAAAATAATGAAATATTATTAAAATATTGGTGGTAAAATGTAATAAGATGGTAATATATGATATTAAAAATATTATTAAAGTTATAGTATAATATAATTTCATTATTAATAGAATTATACATTAAGCTAAAGTACATTCATCTAAAAGAAATCATGAGGTAAGTGACTTCAATTTACCTTTATTGAGGCATATTATATTATTGTATAGCTAATTTATTTTAAATAGTATAAATACAAACCATTTAACATTTTATATCCTGAAAATTTAATAATTAATATTATTTTAATTTTAAACTTTAATTAATTAATCCAAGGTGATATTACTTGAATGTTCCCAAGTGGGTAGTGTCTTCGTCTAAATATCCATATCATTGATACATATTTGTTAACATACACCAAATATATTTTATTTTTTTGTGTACACTCCACATTTTTTATATTTAAAAATAAAAAATATTTATTATTTATAATTAATTATTTGTTTCATGTTTATTTTTAAAGGGGATAAAAATAAAATATTATCAAATAGGTAAAGAATTTATTATTCAAACTCACTTAGTTTTTTAATGTTTTCATTATCATGAAACAATAAATTTATTGTAAACCATTTTCATTGAAAAATGTATTTCTATTAGATATCCATATTCATCTATGATTTATATAATCATTTCATAAACCATGAAAAATTTTACCCGTATTGTTAAACTATATTATGAAAGGTCTTCACAATTGAGGTTTGATGATACCAGAAATCATAAAATCCAATATTTAATAATATTATTCAATTATATTTGAAATAAAAATATTTTACATGATCTTTTAACATTGATATTATTTATATATTCATTTCATTATATGTTTATTCATTAAATGTCAATTTGTATTCAATTAGTTACCTTTCCATATTTATTATACCATCATTCATGATGAAGTTGCTAATTAAATTTTATTTGTTTTTAGTTATTTTACTTTCTATAGTGAATATTATTTATTTAATCAAGATAGTTTCTACTATACGAAATCCTTACTAAGTATTTGACCTCATCCTTCTCTATATTAATTCTCCAAGGTAAGAATAATAATTCTTTTAATGAGTTAAATGTTGAATTTTTTTCCATTACTATGATTTTTATTTTAATTCCATATATAAAGTGGGTATCATGTAAGTATTTTGTTTTATAAAATTGATATACTGATTAGTCATTCAAGGTTTTACAACTCTTATATATTCCAATGTAATATATTAGGAACTAAATTCTTGTTAATAGAGTGGGGGTCATTAAAATTATTGGGATCCTCTACCATCATAATTTTAATAATATTTAAAAAAATCATTTAACTATGTACAATACATGTACATTGTAGAAAACATGGAGAAAACCCACCCAAAATTTCAAAAATGTATTATATTCATATAATCTTTACTCATGTATCATGTGGAATACACAACTTATCGTATAATAACCTTGATTGTACATAGTAAAATAAATGAAACCTGAAACACATGTTGTTTATCTAGTGTGTTAATTTTAAATGTCTGTAGTGTAATGAATTTATTACGATGTATATACAACATAAAATTATAAACATTGTATAGAAATTAATTAGACATTTACTATATAGGTGTATAACTCCTCACATGATGTTTACAATTTCATATAAATGGCACACATAACCCATGTTGATATGGTTTAAATAGTATAATAAATTATTGCCAATTATTTGTAAATTGGTAAGATTCATAGTGTGTATATTTAGTTACACATCATGTATAGTTTTGAACAACTATCAATGGAACATGATTATGCACAGTGTGTGACATCATTCTATAAATATTAATGGATTAAATGGAATGTATATGGATAAAATATCTTGTGATGTCTAAGTTACGTGATCACCAATCATGCAGGTTTTGTAAAACAAATACACATACATTCATTGACTATTGGACTACACGTTGTGTATGAATGTTACACATCATGTTGTCCATGTAACTTTTTCTCAATGATGGCCCAGTTAACACTTGGTGTATTCAAATACACACATTTTATAAAAACATTACACATATTGAATTAATTTTGATTTAAAACATGAATTATCTTATTTCATTAAACATAGGTACACATCTTGTATCAATTGTCTATTCGGTGTGAAATCGTGTTCCATATGGCCAAAATACTTCAAACCTCTTAATGAATTCTTTGAATGTTCTTTATTAAAAAAATAATCAATTATGACTATATTTTTTAGAATTAAGAAAGGTGAGAAGTTATCATGATTTATATTAATGAAATATTAAACTATAATTAAAAACATAAGATCAATTCCGAATTCAGTCAATTATTTTTAAATAAATATATATAATTATGAAACTTCTTCGATAAAACTGAATTGTTTTGGGTGTTATGAAAGTACCAAATGGGTTATATACAAGTTTTTTTTTTTTTTATAATAGATGTTTAATTAGAGAATCACATCAATGGAAAATTTCATGACCAATCGAATTTATCCAATTATTAATTTTCAATTGAGATTCAAATTAAAACATAAGATCATTGCATAATGATTTATAATTGTAAGGACCCATGATTTTCTGGAACACAATTTCAAGTAGAAATTTGAATTTTTCTATCATATGCTTGTAAGGGGTAAAATGGTCTTTCCTTCTAGCAGATTACCTTGAGTGGTTTTTCTGAGCACTATATTTTTCATGGAATAGGGTTTTTACCTTAGTATATGAGTTTGGTAGAAATATGAGTTGAATTTTTATGAAATATTTAATATTGAATATTTAATTAAATAAATATTAATTTATTCATGAATATTCATTTAGGAATATCATTTTATCAGAGAATCAGATATAGGTTTATTCTCTTTTGTTGAGTCCATAATGGGGAGTTTTTCCTAGGTGGGGATTAAAATCATGTTGGGTGCTAGGGCCGATCAGGGCCCTTTTTCTTTTCTTTCATTTGTATTCTTTTCCTTTTCTTTTCTTTATTTATTCTCCTATTATTCCACACAAGCCAATGGGGGATCCTCCTATGTTTCTCAAACAACAGATAAAATATTTATAGGGTATATATTGAGAGATATATTCATGGAGTACTCAATGCACTGGACCGAAGTGAGGCAACCGTGGATCGCAGATTTGAATGAAGCTTCGAGGGTTTCCACCCAAAGATATTCCATTTTTTATTTCACCATATAAAGCTATATATATATGTCATTTTATAATTTTTATACCCAGTTATGACTTTTTATGGATCCTTTTATCTTGATCTATTGATTTGGGGTTGAAAATGGTAGTTTCTGGCATTTTAGAGGTTTTTTTATTTCGAAAAACCAAGATACATAGCATGTGGTTCAGGGTGACATGCGGTGTGTTATTACCATTTGGGGAAGATTAATATTTTTAAGTAAACAACACATACTAGGGTGTATATATCATTTACTAGTTCTCGACCATGTAGCCAATTACCCGGCCTGGATACCCGTGTTAGGGTTCATGACTGTGTGGAGTACATGGCTTGACCCTTTGTGGGTATCACACCATATAAATATACATGGAATTACCACATACATGGCCAGGATGGTTGAGCGACACATGCCGTAATCCCATGTGGGGTATACAACATGGTCCTACCATGCACACTATCTACCAAGGGCATTACATGCCCTAGATGGTGGGAGTACACACCCTTGGGGGGATTCAGGAGTAAATTATGTGTACTTATGGTGACACACATTGTACTACACCCTTGTAACCCTTTGGGGTTTTTTATATCAATTCACCCAGGATTTAGAATTTTACCAAGGAGTATTCAATTATGAGTATCTTTTCTTGTAAATCGCAGTGTTATGACCTATGAGGTGTTTTTAGAACTCTTGAGTGGTGTGGCTATGATTTCATGAACAATGAGGTTCTTCCCCTAATACTCATATCCATTAGTATCCTATTGGTGATACCATTGTTCTAAGATGATCAATGGGCTATATATCATTACCAATTCCACTGTAACTTTTCCTTTGAGGACGCCTCCATTTTATATGTGCCATTCTGCCTTAAAATTCCATGAGACTAATTACTTCTAAGGTTCCCCTATAGGATTCATATATTTATATTTCATCCTATAGGATCCCTTATAAGATAAATATATATTTATTATATACCAAGTATTCGTTGGGGGATTCTTTTGCTTATATTTTGACTTTGGGAGTCCCATGTAGGATCCATTTACCTATGTACCGTTTCAAGGATCACATGTAGGATTCATCTACTTTTTATGTTTTCTTGAGGGTATCGTGTAGGATACCTTTTTCCTAAGCACAATTATATGGACACCAAGTAGGATTCATATGTTTTATTTCAATTAGAGGATCCCTTTTAGGATTCCCCCTTTACCTTTTCAGATAAGGATCCCTAGTGGGATCCATATTATGTTCTTGACTTCAGGGACCCAGTGGGTGCCCCATTGTTTGCCCGACCTTGAGTTCGTTCGTAGGGTTTGGGTTGAGATGGCACTGGGTGTCACCTTAAAACTCATGATGAAGATATAAATCCATGGGGTTGTGGCAGTAGTTTTTCATTCATCCATTCATCCACCTTCAATAATTTTTTATACTTTCAAAATTTTATTATTTATGTAGTGTTGTTAATAGATGTGCTTCCTGGTTGGTGTATATTGAGCCTGGTATGGGGGCATTTATTTGTCTTTTTGATTCATGGACATTCTTCTTGGGATCCTACTTCTAAGCCAAATTATTTTCGATACGTACATATATACATAAAGGTACTACTTGGGATCTAGATTTTGGGAATGTGTATTTGATTATTATATTATTGGGATATCTAGTTTTGTTTAATTGAATTCAGATGTTGAGCCTACTACTATGGAAGTCAGACATGACGTCACTAGTAATGATATTCAGGGATGATTCCTCCCACCCAAGTGATAGGGATGATCCCTCTCTCCTCTGGTTTATATGTGATACAAATGATTACACTCTCCTAGATCTAATTATGCTCATAGATTATTATAATATCCCAAGGGATAAGGATGATCACACTCTCCCTGATCGGTAACTTGACCATAGTGTATTTCATGTCATCTCACATCACTGGATACTAGGAATGATTAAACTCTTCTAGATGATGGGGATTATTACATTCTCCCTTATTAGTGAGTCTAGGTGTATGTATGGAATCTATTTGGTGAGTTCCCCTTACATATCACCTATGTGTCATAACTTTAGGGTTTATCCGAGTTCATAATACCACTAATGCCTACAGACTGGGATCTAGGTCTCAGAAATTTGACTATATTTATATGGACTAAGAAGCACGGTGTCTATCTCAATGACCATTCACTTGATGTTTGGATATACCTCCCTGGAACGCTTCATTTTTGGTGATTAGAGGAGAGTACGGGTGAACCCAGGTTTAGGAATAATATCTCATGTGGTTACATAGATTTTTCTAAGATATTTCCATCATTGGGTGAAGTAGGTATATGCAGATTTAATTACATGACCAAAGATCAACATAATTATACATAGCTTTAGTGGAATGAAATCCAACACAATACCCTTTAACATGATGTCTAGGTGATCATGATTATAGACCCAAAGATCAAGTACTATTGGTTTTATGATATTTCTTTCAATTTCTCATGAATATTCATATTTATACATATATGTATAGTTATATGACTATTTATTTATGTGTTTATAGATATGATAATCCATGGTGGAACTTTCCCAATAGATTAGGGTCACAAACCCAGGTTTTGATTATGGTCCCACCTTTACTAGTTTTTGTTATCTTTTTATTTGTGTTTCTGTTAGACTGAGCACTTTGCTTTTTCATATCATTATAGAAGAATTTTTATATATTTATCATCGTGGAGGCATACTGAGATTATTTCTCAACAATTAATGTGTACCTAAATTTATGTGTATAAATTATGAAAACTTTATAGGTTGAGAGTGATTTTCTTGTTGGAAAGGGTTGAGTCCCAGAGTTTCATGATCGATTGGAGATACTTATGTGGGTTCTTCTGATCTGATTAGTGCAGTTTGATAGTATTTGGAGACTAAATATGTATTCTAGCGTGGAGTTATTATTAGAGACATGTACCTTTATTTATGTTTATTTTTTACTCTTTTATCTATATGGTCGGACCATTATTTGACTAGTGTTGTATGTATGACATAACTATTTGGGATTTTATAGCATTTTGATTTAATATTACAACATGTCTTATTTCAATTTATTTTCTTCTTCCATAGTGTGTTTACTTTATAATGTGTATGATACTTAGTTATTTAATATGTTTTCTTACTATTATAAGAGGTAATAGTATCCCCATTATCACAACCTAGGTCCTCACTTCTTGTCTGAACCCTATGGTATATGAGGAGGTATGCTTGGGGCATCATAAGCCACCAGATTGGGGCACCATATCAGTGGAATCCAAGTTAGGATGTTACAAAGCGGTATAAGAGATGATCTTTTACAAGTATTTAATATTTTTTATATGGTAGAAAGTAATATTAGGAGTGTTTCATAACCTATTATGGGTATCAAATTGGTGCATCGGGAACACTTGTCCTGTTATGAAGTCCTGGTTTCCCGGGGTATGGGATTACTATTCTGACCTACAACGTTATAGTTGTTTATGATTTTCTCCTTATGTGACACACATGTAGTGTGGATGTTATAATTTTATTTTTATATATAGCTCGTGGCCATTGGTAAGATGCCAATTTTTGTTTTTTACACTTGGCTAGAAAAGTAAAGAGGAATCTCATGCTTCATATTTAGAATGTAGGATTCACATCAAATAGGCCTTCTAGTGTTTCATTTTTATTAATGACTATGTATTATTCATCTGAGCCTACTTATATATATATATAATATGGAGGTAATATTATGTGGATCTACATTTATGAATTTCTTTTGAGTAAGACGTGTCAGTCCTCATGCATGGGATGTGTTGTGGCCCATGTTGGTCGACATGTCATGTGGATATTTTTTGTTGTACCGCCTGTAGGTTCTTGTTTCTTAGGTAATGGTAATATAATAGGATATATGAGTACGATACCAATGGATTCTAGGACATTTATTGATAATTAGAACTCCAGGTCGTATTACTGTATGTTAATGCTTGGTGAGTTCTAGTTCAGTCTCTCTTATGTGTTATTACCATGATCTCCAGGGAGCAGTTCTATACAAGGATGATTGGTGAGGATAAATCCATTGTAGACCTTTCTTAAATTTTCAACCTCATGGGTCATTATGATATTTTACTTATTTAGAGAGCTTTGGTCTTATAAGATGGGTGGTTAGAACTTGTGACCTAGTTGCGACACTTATTCTATAGGTCTAGGTGAGAGACCAAGAGGCCCTTAGCTTCAACTAATACCCTTATAGGTCGACGTCCGTGTTGTTCGAGGGAAACCTTCTTGAGATAGGTTGGACCCTATTTTCATATTAAATTTTAGGAATTGAGAATTTTTATGCTAGTTTTGGGATTGGGGAACGATAGGTTCTTGAGTTTTATGTTACAGGAATTTTTATGCCTTCAACTTTTGAAAATCACATAGGGTGATTTGGTTTCAACAAAGGATTCAAAGGACATGAATGTTCAGTTTCATGGCTCAATCAACTAGTGTTTGTGTGGTTGATAATGTAGTTAGAGTAGGGGATGAAACTTGTGAATTTAATGATGTCAGATGGTCAGTGACCGTGGAATAAATTATGGCACAGGGGAGGGGTTTATTTTGAATTGGAGTTCTAAGGGATATTTTGGATTAATGAGACTGGAATTTCATGTAGCATAATCAGATTAGCCTTGTAATGGATGAATCACTAGAGTAATATGTGGGAGATAAATGAACACACTGGTTGCATGTGGGATCATTTAAATTCTTAATTTGTGAGTGGCCCAGTGTATTCTAGGGACTAATTTTTTCCAAGACTCATCATGAACTTGGTTTTCCAAGAGTTCTGGTTAAATGAAGAATGTCCCTCAAAGATAGAGGAGACATTGGGGTAAATGGGGTACTATAATATAGATAAACCATGGCTGAATCCTATTCAGGTAATGATAGGATGTGAGCATGGCTCGAAGAGACATGTGTATGCCTTTCAATGTTATCTTAGTGTACTATTGGTTATAGATGATCATCATCTATCTTAGCATCGTATTGAGTATGCTAAGAAAACTTAGGCCCAATGTCGAGATTCTTTTCAATTAAATGTCTCCCTAGTTGTGGAAACCTATCGAGGATGCACTCAAGGAGTGGTGTAAGGTAATTTATATGGTGGGGAGTGAACCATTGGTTTTTTGTGGGTGGTGACCCTCATTTCCAATTGAAATTCAGCATTGTTGTGGGATGTTGATCTCAGAGTTGGTTTTATGGAAATGATAAGGGTATTACTATGGTGGGGAGTACTAGATTATGGTTGAAAAAAGTCTCTCATATAGGAGATAGTTCTAGATGTTTTGAGGCTAGTTGTTGGACAGTCTATATATCTTGTTCTACATGTTATTAGGTTTAAATCATGGATTATAGTCTTAAAACTATCTTTCTCAAGGGAGATAAGGTTTATGGTGGGCAGATTGTTAGGATCTGTGATTTTTTGGACTGCAATTTAGAGTAGAATTTGAATTTTTTTCTTTTAGATGCTTTTAAGAGGTAAAATGGACTTTTCCACTAGCATTTGACCATGGAAAATTTATCTAACCACACAATTTCTCCCTGAGTGGCATGTGTACCCTAATATATGAGTTTGGTAGAAATTTGAGCAATTTAAATTTTAGAAGAATATTTAATATTTAATTTTTAATTAAATAAATATAAATTTATTCATACAGGTTCATTTTGTTGTATATTTTTAATAGATTGCGGGATTAATATTATGTCTCTTCAATTGAGTCTGAAATTGGGAGTTTTTCCTATATGGGGCATAAACATGAGTTTGGCGTTGGGGTAGGCTGGGGGTCCCTTTTCTTTTCTTTTCCTTTCCTTTCCTTTATTTCTTTATTTTTATTCTCTTTCTCTCTTCTTCTGAATTCTCATGATTGCCCAGGGGGGATACTACTATACCACTTGAGAAAGAGAAAAAAGTGGGATACAAAGAAAGTGATAGAGAGAGGGATATAAAGAGCTACCTTCATAGAGTTCTTGAAATATAGTAAGGACGTGGGGAATCCGAAGAATATGGATTTGAGAGAATCTTCATTGGTTTCTTCCCAAAGGTAGGTCTTTTTATATTTTTTCTTTATAAACCTATAGATTTTCCATTTTCTAATTATAGTTCCCTATTATGTTTTCTTATGGACTAATGTGGCTTGATCTGTTGTTTTGAGTGTGAAAACAGTGGTTTTAGGCATTTTGGTTGTTTTATTTTCAGAAAAACCAGGCTATACAGTATGTGGTTTAGGGTGACACACTGTGAGATATTCCTAGTTAGGGAAGATGAAGAATTAAAACATGTAAGAGTTGGTTCCCGGAACCAAAAGTACTAGGGTGTACATGCCATGTACTAGGTATCATCCTAGTAGCTTAGTACCCAGCCAGGCTACCCATGTAGGGGTACAAGGCCATGTGGGTAAGACGCCATCAAAAAGTACAAGTCTTAGACAAGTACATGGTCAGTGTAGTTGAGGGACACTAGAACGTACCCCATGTAGGTTACATGCCATTTTTCAAACATTCACGACTTGTACCAAGGGTGTTTACACACCCAGGCCAGTGGGAGTACATGCCCTTATGAGGATTTGGGAGTACATGTTGTGTACTCATGGTGACACATCCTGTATGACCCCTTGTAACCAATTTTGTGGTTTTTTGTATCTTTTATCCCATGAGTCATTATTGGGACAAATATTAGTCCATTTTGAGTATATTTTAAAGTATATTTTAGTGTTAAGACCTATTAGGTGTTTCGATAACTCATGGGTGGAATTTCATGCGTTTAACGAATGGAGATGTTATTCATCTTATACTTGTATTAAGTAGTATCCTGAGAGTGAGACCTTTATTCTAAGATAATACATGTTATATATATCTTTATAAATGATTTTTAGATTTTCCTTAGATAAAATATACCTTTTGATATGTTCCCTTCTAGCCTAAGAGGCCATGAGACCAGTTACTTCTGAGGATTCCCTTTAGGATTCTATAGTTTATGTTTCTTCTTAGAGGATACCTTATAGGATGCCTTTGTATTATTTTTGTACAAAGTATCCCTTGAGGGATTACTTTGATTATATATTAACTTAGGGAGTCCATTTTATGATTCATTTACTAATTTACCATTCTGAGGATCCCATGTAGGATGCCTCTGCTTTTTATGATGTTCTGAGGGTCCCATGCAGGAATTCTATTTCCTAAGTACTATTATGAAGATCCCAAGTAGGATGCCTCTTTTTTCATGGTATTAGAGGATCCCATGTAGAATTACACCATTACCTTTACATCTATGGATATAAAGTAGGATTCCTTCACTTCTGTTTAGACCTTGAGGATCCCACATAGAATGCCTCTCCATTGTTTAACTTGAGGGACCTAGCAGGTGCCCCATTGTTTGATTGACCCTGAGTTAGTAGATCAGTTTTTGGTAGATATTGTATCTAGTTTCACCTAATAACTTGTTCCAAACTTTTAATCCCATGGGGTTATAATATTATTTTTGGATTTAGGCATTCAGACAACTTCACTATTTTTTATACATTAACATGGTTATTGCTGATGTAGCGTTGTTACTAGAGGTGCTTCCTAGTTAGTGGCAATTGATCCAGATGTTAGGAATCTTTCTTTATCATTTGGAAGATTGAAAATTCTTCCTATGATCTAGCTTCTAGAATATATTATTTAAAAAGTTTACTTGTATACCCATAATTACTATTTGAGATCTAGATGTTGAGACTGTATATTTGAGTATTATATTATTGTTATCTCCATAGGTGTTTTCTACAATATATATGTTGAGCCTACTATTATGTTATTTGAGAATAAAGTCCCTAATAATGATTTTAAGGGACGATTCCCCCCTCCAGAGTAATGATGTTGGTTCATATATCATCTGGTTTATATGTGATGTGGCTGATTACAACCTCCTCAATATTATTATTCCCATGGATGATTACGCTCTTCCAATAGATAAGGATGATTATGATCACCCTGATTAGTTACTTGACTACGATGTGGTGCATGGAATCCCACATCATTAGATACCTGAAATGATTATTCCCTTCTAGATTATAGGGATGATTACTCTATCACTTATTAGAGACTCCATGGGTGGGTATGGAATCTACCTGGTGAGTTATCCTTACAGAAATCTAAAGGGTCATACCCTAAGGGGCAATCTGTTTTTCAAATTCTTTGACAGCCTACAGACCAAGACCTAGGGATTAGAAATTGGAATATATTTAAATGGATTGATCACCATGGCATCTAACTTACTGAAAATTTATAGGATGTATGGATTTACTTCCTTAGAAGCATTCTTTACAGTGATTTGAGGTGAGTACGGGTGATTATAGGTGTAGGAAGAGTATCCCACTGGGGAGAAGTTTCCTTTTCATATATCTTTTTGGCATTGTCCGCAATAGACATATGTCAATTTTCATTACAGACCCATAGATCGACTTAGTGACATGCGACTTGAGTGGTAAAACATCCATCTCTATTCCCTTGCATAAGATGTCTAGGTGATCGGGACTATAGACCCATGGATCGACTACTATTGGTTTTATGATATTTCAATAACTTACTCATTAATATTCATATTTAGGTATATATGTATATGTATGGTACTATTCATGTATACATATTTATATGGGTATCCATGGTGGAACTTTCCCATTTGATCGGGATCACAGACCCGGGGTTTGACTATGGTTTCATGTGTATTGGTTTTACTTATCTTTTCAGTTCTATCTCTTCTAGGAGGAGACATTTTCCTTTGAATTCACTTATCATATCATATTATAGGTTTCTCATCAGGGTGCCCTACTAAGATTATTTCTCACCCTTGTACATGCACCTCGATTTATGTGTAGACATTTTGTCTATTTTTAGGTTCAGAACAAGTTGCATGGTGGAGAGTATTGAGGCCCATTGTTGTATGATTGAGTAGAGATGCTTGTGTGGGTTCTTCTAATCGGACCAGTGAAGTTTGAAAGTTTCTGGGGACTGGGTATGTTTTCTATCTCAAAGTTAGTAGTGTATCCCCATAATTTTATTTATGTTTATTATTTACACTTGTATCTATATGGTCGCTTCAATGGGATATGAGTTTTGTATGTATGAAATAGATATTCAATCTTTTATTTAATTTTTATTTATTATTAAAATGTGTTCTATTTCAGTTTATTTACTACTTATGCACTCTATTTTCTTTTTTTTGTATAATACATAGACAATTACAATATTTTCTTACTCTAGTATAAGGGTATAGTCTCCTCAATATCACACCCTTGGCCCTTGCTAGTATTCATCGGCCTCTAGTTTATGGGGAGGCTCACTTTGGGCCTCCTAACCCACCATCTTGGGGTACCATCTTAGTGGAAACTGGGTCGAAATGAAATAATAATTAATGTAAGTAATTTAATAAGTATGTTGTGATTAATTATTTCATTATGAAAAAATATGACAATATATCTATATTGAATAGTCATTACTTAATAGGAATTTGGTATAGACTACCTCTAGTGTTGATCAACACATGCTTCTAGAACCAATGAATGTTTTCATAATAATTATAGGTGTTATCATGGTAGATCTTCATGCTAGAGTCATTTTTCATTAATTTCCCCCAAAATCAGTTCAATAAGAATTTTATTTGAGCTCTATATAATCAAGAATGGTGTAGGTAGTGGATCCCTCTCTATCCATGAGGGATTTCATAGAGAGGGAACTCTCTAGGGCCTTTAGAGAATTCTCCATATAATGTTTAATGAAAAAATCCAAAATAGGAAAAACTCAAGAAATTATTTAATTATGAATAAATAGTTTTAAAAAAAAATTGAAAATTCACCCTTATTATTTCCTTAAACCCTGTGGAACCCTAAGTCTATAATCATAATATTATTATACTTTCTTGAAATCTGAAAAAGTAATTTAATTAAATATCATTTAATTAAAAAATATTAAATATATATTATTTAATACCAAACCATAAACTTGTTCCCCCATTCCTCTAAAATATATATCTATCCTTTAATAATGAATATTTATATTATAAATATATATCACTAAATTAGTCAATAATAATAAATAAATAAATATTAAATAATCAATAAATAAATAAATATTAAATATTCTCCTTAGAAAATATTCTATCTGTTGACTAGTGACGAAAAATATATGAGCATGAAAACAAGAATAATTATTAAACTAGGTGTCAGAATAATATTTATTAAATATTTTAAATAATATATTTATTGGACTGAGATTTCTAGATACACTTATTGTGTGACCCTCTAGGCCTCTTTCTCACTGGCATTAGGAGAAGCATCCCTATGACCTTGGATAACATCTATCAACATGAAAATGAACACATAAAGAAAGGATACAATGGTAAAGTGATATAAAAACCCATCAAGATTCCTAATTTGTATTATAATATCTTCAGTAGGACCACTTTAAGCAAGTAGGTTTAATGCTGCTTCCATCAACCTATTTCCTCAATGTCTCTTACTTTGATTTTTCTGGTATTGAACATGACTATAGAACACCATAGAAATGGTTTCTTTTTAGGATAAATTATCTCTATAAAATTTACTAATATATAAAAATATATTAATGTACAGATCATAAAAATCATTTCTTTCATTATTTATAAATGAAATATTTCATGTGATGTATCGAATATAACCTACTTCATCAAAAACATATATCACCATGGTTTTCCTCAATACATCAACGTATGTGACTCATAATATACAATACTAATAATCATAAAATTTAAGGATAAATACAAATTTACTTAGATCAAATTTTCTAATGAAACATATAAATGACTATTTCACACTAGCGGGTCTTGGTCATATAAGATTTTACATTGGAAATTACCATGGGAATACAGTCCAAAAATGTTCCTCGAGGACTTATGAGTCTCCATCCATGATAACCTCTATCCTTTTTGTACCTCAAATGATTTTATATAGCTATAAAACATATATTTTAGAATATTATGACAACCCTTTTGAGTTATCATCATTATGGGGAACTAAAATGACCTTTTAGCGTATATATACCACTTGGACATTACCATAATCTATGTCACATAGAATAATAATCCTTATGTGACAAGTGGTATCTTAATATTGCAAACTATGAATATAGGTAATGTGAAAGTACATAGATGTTGGTTCCATAAAACTCTCTCTAATAACATATTGGATAT
The DNA here is from genome assembly GCA_963277665.1 of Viscum album. NCBI lineage: Eukaryota > Viridiplantae > Streptophyta > Magnoliopsida > Santalales > Viscaceae > Viscum > Viscum album. The sequence goes on along the minus strand of OY728129.1, from coordinate 1,808,294,366 downwards.
TTTGATTAATTAATTACTTTTTATTTCAAAATTATAAAAAAATATTAGTTTAATCCATTGTAAAATATTTCCCACATTTTATGTAAAATCACATTGTAATTATAAAGAAACAAAATTTCAATTTAAGTGGTATTTAGTATTAAATTTTCTTGGATATTTTACCATTTATTTTTCTTAAATTCAAGAATATATAGATCTGACTCCTACTTATTAGTATAACAAAGACTGTTATGGAAAATCATGGATTGAAATTTCTATTTATTTTCAAATAATATTCGACCAATTATTTTCCAAAAAGGAAAAATGGGTTTTTGATAAACATTAGAATTAATATGATTGTTATAAGATGCGTAATGTGTATATGATACAACCTTACATGGTCAAATATAAAGATAAAACTGTAATGAATAATTAATAAATAAATGACTTCCTTGCATGAATTAGTGAAAATTTAAAAATACTAAGAGAATCTACTGAAAAATATGAAGGCACAAATTTCATGATAATGTTTTTAAACATGAAACCTAAAATTTTATTAAAAAAATCAGACTATATTTATGGATATCTAAGTGAATAATCTCTTAAATCATTTTCATTATCTTAATTTTTGAAAAAAGAGAAAGCATAATTTTTTCATAAATAATTTAATGGATGAAAAAAATAATGTTCTTAATGAAATGAAATTTCTAAAATTTATTTAATCTAAGGATGGTAAGTCCATCAATTTTAATGATAGTGGTGGAACATACTAGAGAAAAAATTTGGAATTGTTATTGAAATCTATCATATAAGGGAAAAAATATGTAAGTATTAGATTATAATATTTTTTCCCATTTGTTTAGGCATAATGGATAAAAATTGAATAAATTCATAAAAATTACCTTTTTTATAAACAGATGAAAAATAAATATTCCATTTTTAAAGGAAAAAAATCATTAATAAATATAAACTATAAATTTTAAGGATATATTCCATAAAAAATACTAACAAATCAGAATAATAAAAAATAAGACATCAGATTTAATAATATATAATTAAATAAAGATAATAAGTTTATAATATTATAGACAACTGTTACAAATCTTGTTTATAAATACCATAATTGATCTAGTATTTATAATGATGTAATATTTAATATGCATGTAATTAGTAAAGTTATTAAGTAATACAGATAACATAGAATGAAACTAAAGGAGGGTATATAAAATTATATAATGAATAAAACTAAAAATTCAATGATGAACACAATTTCAATTGAAAAAAAATCACAAATACTTAATTACATGTGGGAAAGTATGGGACAATTATTTAATAACTAAAATTTAATATTCTTAAAAATAAAAAAATTATATATAGTTGTTAAAAAAATTAGAGAGAAAAAGAATAAAAATATTTTTTAGTATCTCAAAAAAATATTAAAACTATGTGTCACATGTGTAAAAGAATTATCATTTTAATTTTTTCTAAATGATTTTTTAAATTGATCCATGATTAACACTATTTATAAATCCTAAATTAAAAAACATTTCATATTAAAAAATATTTAGAAAATTATATACTCAATCTATGAATCTATTGATTTACCTAGTGTTTTTAAATAAATCAGTGTATATATAAAATGGGTTAATTTTTATAAATATAAACAACAAAGTTAATGAATTGAAAAAAGATTGTGTTTATGTGAATCTCAACACCATGAATATGGGAAATAAAAAAAATAATTATTTCATATTATGAAAAAGTTAAAATAAAATCCTGTCCTTATAAAGAAAATGAAAATATTCATAAAAAACAAAAGGTTTGCAAAAAATTGATAAACTATAAATTACTATACAACCTATGATTTAAAATACGATCGGGGCAAAAAATAGATTTATAGTATCCCACCATTAATATTTTTATAGCCATCGAAATTGAATATAAAATTTAATAAACCAAGCTTCAATAAGTGAAATTATTTTATAAATTTATAAATTCATTATTATGTGATGTGTATACAACAAAAACATGAATTAAATTTATTTTTTTTAATTTGGACACTTATAAAATATAGAATTTTTTTATGTTGGGATTGAAATACCATTAAGAATCATAACCATTATTAACATTCACTTTCTATGAATAACAATAAGATTATTATATATTAATATATATTGATAAATCAAATTGACATATACAGAAAAAAATTATTTTTTTCAACATTAGAAGCATACCCTATAATGCCCATTATTCAATACTTCTGAGGGAGATTGGATCATTGGTATTTACCCCTTACCAATCCAAAACCATTATTCAAAAACTAAAAGATAATAAATACCATTTATGGAATATGATCAATTTTATAGATATCAATATACAAATAATGTTCATAAAGCCACCATAACAAAGTACAACCGTCACACACCTTACACAAAGGGAGAACAATATTATAATAATGATTTATGTGTCAATACCCATTTAGAATTATTTTATATATTTTCTTGTTATGAAAATATATATTTTATTTATTTTTTATTTTATCACACTTTATTTTTGATAACATAATGAGTTTGATAAAAATTATATTTTTATAGGAAAACCCAAAATTGTATTTTTGGGAAATTTATAGTTTCTATTAAAAACTAATTTTAACCAATCCCTATGTTAAGGGAAAAGTGATTTATTTAAATAGTTATATTTAACAATATTTATAAAATATAAAGGAAAACATTAGTTAATGATTTATTATAAAATTTTTATAGGGGTTAGAAAGTTTTTTTGGGTCTAAATAACTACTATTTTTTAATAAATATTTATTTTACTTTAAATGTTTAAATTACACTATTTAGAAATTAATTTTTTAATAAATACATGTTATTTTTTATATTATCATGTTATGATTATCCATTAGTGTATTTTTCATAAATTTATATGTTATTTGGATTTTAGGGTTAACATTAAACATAGTATAAATATGTGATGTGTATTATGAAATTATAAAATCCAAAAAGTGACTTATAAATATTATAAAAGGAATTCAATACCATATATAGGATTTCCATTTAAAATAATGTGCTTTGATGTTATTTGGTTAATTTCATAATCCTATAATGAATCCTTCAAAACCAATATTATATTTTATTGTCTTAGAAAAATTCCATTATAAACATGATTCACTAAAACTGCATGAATGGTATTATATTAATGACTTAAGTTCTTCAAATAATTATTTAAAAGAAACCAATTTTCATTGAGAGTAACCAAGGGAATAATCCTTGGAATGGTTTTTAATTTTTATTATTTTATTACATGGTGTCCAAAACACATGTTTTTATATTAATAAATAATTCCAATTTCAATATCAAAAAATACCAACCAAGAATCCCAATACACATAAATCAAAACCAATTGAACTTTATTTTTATCTCTCTATCCCTATTTAGTCCCCCCAAATTTTTCCCCACGATTTTAATAATCTCTTCACAATATTTTTGAAGATACATCTCAAGTAATGTATTCTCTTCTACCTCAACATTATTCAAGTACTCTCTTTGTTTTTGGCATTTTGATTTCTAATCGATCCTATTTAAATGTGTTTCAACACACCCCTATTTTATATTTACTATTCCTAGTTAATGAGAGTCTACATTTCACTCTCATTAATCATTTCCATGAACCTTTATGTACACCACTATTTCCTTAAAAACTATTCCATTATTTCCCATGCCAAAATTCTATGTTTTGGATATGCATCCCCATTTACACTAAGTGTTTTTCACATATTTGTACATATCCTTCTTTAATTGCCTACATCCACCTGTGAACCCCACACTCCTTAATTATGGGATAAATGTGATTTATGGTGTTCTAATATTTAGTTATCTATGTTTCACATCAATGCAAGTAAATGAGTATGTGGGACAGGAATTATATAACTCCCATATAAATTGAATAATGTTTTTATCTTGTAAGATACTATATATGGTGAATGGGTGGTTAGCCTAAGTATACCATGATATTATGTCTCAGTTGTTAGACTTGAATGAAATTTATGATGTCATGTTTAATATTGTTTACACATTCTGAAGATGCCTAGATTTTATCATATATTATCATGGTTTAATGTCCATGTTTATTATTCTAACATTTCTATGCCGCCACGTTATACCCTTGTAATTACATATAATATACTATATCATTTTATAATTTTATTATTCACTTTTTTGGATTTATATCTCATTAATTTCTTATGTACATCCCCATGTTATCTCATATAGTATTTGAAGATCAATTTAAGTTATGTCATGTCACAAAATTTACAAATAATTTCATTGTAGAAATGTTTCATGTTTTTGGGATATTTATAATTTCCCAAAAAAATTAGTCCTTTTAATCATTTATGATGGTATTATGTGCTTAATTATATAATAAATCATGAAATAAATTCTATAAAAGATATTTAGTTCCATAGTTGGTGTCAAAAAATTGTTTAGTTATTTTTGGGGATTATTATTTGAAACAAATAATTAAAACTATAGGTATGTAGATAAAAAATTGAAAACAATTCTTACATTATGTTATATTATAGAGTTAAATGTTTTTTATGAAATTTTATCATTGTATGGATATTCGTAGTTGGATGTTAATGTGGAACTGATATGAATAGGGTAATTAATCTAAAAGAGGTCATTGGGTATTGAATCATCTTATATATTGTTCACCACAAAGAGACCAAAGATTGTGCACCTGGTTAGACACTGTAAAGGGATATTCTTTGGTTAATCAGATGATTTTTCAAATCATTTTGAAGCAAACATAAATTACAATGAAATTTAATGTTATGAAAAATCCAATAAATAACATTGTTTGAAACCTAGAAATTTTTAAGTTAAGTAATTCATGTCCTTTCTGTTTTTTCCCATTCAACTGACTTATTTTAAATTTTATATGTTCCATATTTTGATAATTTTGATCCCTAATTTCCCTTTATTTTAATAAATGGATGAGAATATCTGGAATTGTTTCAAAAACCAATATGATGGGAAATGTGACAAATACCGAATGATATTTCCAACCAAGTGGGGGAAAGAGATGAACTTCATGAAAATACATACTCAATTAACAAAAAATTAGAACATAAATTAAATCAGGATAAATTCCCACATCCCCTTATAAAATATCATATTTCAATTGAGAGATTTAAATGGAAAATTCCTATCATTAATTAAATATTCTAATCCCTTAATCACTAAAAAATTGATCAAATACATTCAAAATAACTTATCAATCCTTCAATTATCTACGAAAGGGAAGGTTTTCCTATATGTTTAACACTTAGAGGGAGATTTTGATCAGTGGTGGAAATTGATTGTGAGTATCAATCCAGTGGAATAAATTAAACTAATTGAGTTGAAATAATTTAGGAAAACTTATTCCAATTTTTTTTTCCTTTCAATCTCTAAATTAATTGGAGAGGGAGTTCCTCATAATCAATAAAAATGAGTAAATTTCTATTACCCTTCATAAGGGAAACTTAAAAATACATTCATGATATTCCATATGCTTTTTCTTTGATCCTTAAAGTAAACTTGACTAATTATTTAGTGGGATAAACCACAATCAATGAAAATTGTTAGTTATTTGACATATTTACATCTGTAAGTAATTTTTTTGATATTCCCTCAATATTGAAATAGATATCACTGAATATCATGGGTATCATAGATCCAGGGATATAATGTGGATAAAGGAGTTTAATTATGGGGGGAAATGGTGATATATCACAATTGTAATAAATTCCAACATCCCAGTTTTTGAATTTAAGGAACTTATTTATTTTAAATATTTGGATGAATAGACTGAAATGCTCCAGTTGTGTGAGGGTGGAGGACCAATCTAGTGAATGATAATGGGATAAAACCACTGATATGCTGAATGGATTGAATATTCCATTAAAACTTCAGTATACTCTCTAATATATAAATATTAATGTACAAGGACATTATAAAATCTAATGAACTGGGAATAGGGTTGTAAAATATATCAAGAAAAAAGAATAACCAAGTCTATAGAGAAAGGGAGAGAATATTCCATCACAAATATTGAGGTGAATCCTAACAATTAAGTGGTCATTAGTATCATAGTTTATCATTAATTAATAGTGATCAAAATATTGTATTTTGTTTTAATTCATTTTTTCATATAGAGTAAATTTAAAAAACAAATTCGAACAGTATCTCAAAATAGAATGTCTATATATTAGTGAAAATAGTAAAAGGTTCAATTATTATATCCCAAGTATATAATTCCACTCCTATCTATATTTTGGTGAAATTTTTCCAAAAAATCCTATGATACTCCCTTAAAATGAATTTGATTGTATTCCATGTAATGATATGTCCCCTTTTATAGATCCAACAAAAATTTGTGATAGATGAAAGTCAACCATTATATTGTGAGTCATACTTTGATTATACACAACTATATGGTGGGGAATGGAACACCCTATAAATTATCATCAGAACCATGTATAATAATACAATTTAATCAATAATATATTTATCAAATGATTGATACTATGGAAAAGTTATACTTTTATGAAATTTATATTATAATAGAATATGAAGATGTGTTCCGTAAGTAATTTTTCTTTTGTTCCTCTAAACTAAGATGTTTAGTTCTCAATTGAACTCATACCCAAATATTGTTTCATATCCAAAACTCTATAAAGAATAAACACTTTAAAACATGAAGTGGCGAAGAATAAACTATAAGATAGTTTAGATTAATAGTTTTCTTACCCAGTTCTTTCAACATGGGGTGTACCAGTCCTTTTTAAACAAAAAGGACGGTTCAATGTCCCTATAAAAATATTAAATTGAACTTACTAAAATCATGATAATAAATAATCATACACTACCACAGATTAATAATTTAATCAATCAGTTAAATGGATCCCAATAATTCAGATCCCAATAATTCAATAAGGTGGATAATTGGTCAGGATAATACAAATTAATGATAATGGATGATGATATCCTTAATACACATTTTCATACAAGATACATGATAAATGAGTTCATATTAATTACATTTCCACTAATTATTACTAGATCAGTATTATTGAAAATAATGAATATATTTTTTACTGATTACCTTATTTTTAATAATATTATTAAATTATATTTTATTCTAATCTAAAATAAAGGGGGAACATCAGCTACATTTGAATGTTTTACTAAATTCAATGAAAATGGAATATTTATATGATAAGTGCAATAAATATTGATTGGATCATGTAACATTCTTGGGAAATGTTATCACAAGAAAATGGATATCTATATATACATCAATTATTGAGTATATTGATGGATAGCCTAGAGAAATTTTATAAAGGAGGTATATAGTTTCCTTGGATTTTCTATTTACCATCACAAATTTTGGGCGAACTTATCACGATTGGAAAAACCACTACCCAAGAATAATAGGAAGGGATAAAAGTTTATATTTACCATTGAATATGATGAGATATTTAAATTGTTACTAAAGATTCTAATAAAAAAATAATTATCATTTTATCCATTAATGGAGAAGAATTTGTGATCTATAGTGACATGCCTAAAAAATTCATGAATTGTGCACTCATGAAAAATAGAGAATTAATTTCATATGACTTCTACCAAATAAATATCCATGAGAAGAAATTCAAGAAACATGGTATGGAATTGGATGATGTGATCTCCACATTGATGATTTAGAGATATTATATCAATGGGGAGAATATTTACTTATATACAGATCATAATAATCGAATGTATATATTCACACAAAAACATATTAGTATGCCCCAATTAAGGTGGGAGCTAACCAAGTATTTTGAATGTTTAATCCATTACCATACTTGGAAGGAAAATAATGTTTTATATGGTCTAACTAAAAATGATCTCATTACACAATTAATAATGATGATAAAAAGGGATAAAATAATCGTTGACATGAAAAATATATACATGGTAATGATAGAAGGAACATTATCCCGCCATTCTCAAATTACTTCTCCATCATTTATTCTTATGAGGATCTTGGAGTCCAAAAAAGTGGATGAGGAGCTACAAAGAATGGAACTAGATATTCTAAAGATAATTTTTCCATACGATACTGTTTTAATATTTCAAACCTATATATGTTTCAAATAAAAATTAGAAAATAAGTTGGAACATCAAGATGGTGTGTATAGGTCGTTAATATTTATTAATCTTTGAAACAGTAAGATGTATAGATATTTGAAGAAATAATTATAGTGGTATAAAACAATTACATATATTAAAGGATTTGTATTATTATTCTTTGAATGAAAAGAAGTCAAGTATGAATGTAATAAGTCCAAGGTTAAGATGAAACCATTTCCAATAGAATTATAGAAATTGGAAACCATAACCTTGAATTTTTTTCATTGGAATACCTATGAAATTTAATGTCTATAACAACATTTGGGTGGTATTTCATCACCTTAATAGGTCAGTGATTTTCCTTGATATCATGGAATATTTTTCTCTTGAACAATAATATATGACATACATAATAGAAGTGGTAATACTTCATGGAGTACCACGATTCATTTTAATTGATTGAGTTATGATGTTCATTTAAAGGTTTTGTAGATACCTCTCACAGGAATTGGATATAGAGCTATGTATATCATTGGTTATCATCCAAATAAGGTTTAAATGTCTGAGAGAACCATTAAATATACTAAGGATATACTGATATTATGTTCAATTGATTTAACTATATGTTTTTATAATAACCTTCCCCCAATAGTGTTCATATATATAAATAGTTTCAATTATATCATTCAAAAAACCCATTATTAGGATATTTTTGGGAAGTGGTGTCTAACTCAAACACAATAGTACAAATTTTGAGAGAGAAATATTTTTAGATTATATATTATCCGTGATATTACATAGAGGTTCCAAACCATTTATTATCATATGAAATCCATAAAAATTTCAATATAAAAGATACATATAAACTCATTGTTGATACACATAGTTTTATGTCAGATATAAGATGTTTCATTATTATATCATAGTGCAAGAAAATCATGTGGTTTATGAATAATGTAAATATTATTCCAAGATTCATCGATACCATTTTGATCAATTATTTCATTAGAGGTATGGCCTATAAAATAGAACACACATACATATTATCCAATGCACATGATGTGTTCCATGTACCCCTTAAAAGGGATTAAATTTCAGATGACTCAAATGTACTTAATCAAGAGTTGGTACCTTTAGAGAAGGATCACTCATAAAATCATAACTGTTGAAGATCAAATATCATAGAGAAAATATTATTAGAAATAAAACATCCCACAAGATCAATGTATTTTAGTGGATCCACAAGTTTGATGAGGAAACTTGGGATCTCAAAGAAGAAATTAAATAGACTTACCCTCTTCTATCTTAATGTACACAATGAACTTTTTAAGGTAAAAATTTCAGAATGGGGGAAGAATGTAGAAACCAATATTTTTATAAATTAAATTCCCTCTGAATGAATAGATTACCTAATATTAATTTTCCATATAAACAATAAATGAAATATATTTAATTTTTTCATTTAAACTTTATAAAATATATACACATTATTTATATCAATATTAAAAGTTAATTATGTAAAATAATTGTTGTTAATACAGTCATTCAATAGTTACTATCAATATTATTATATATATAGGTTTATAATAAATTATAATTTATGCAAAAGGAAAAAGTAATAGCCTCAACCAGTAGGATCGTACAATATGTTGCAAAAAAATAGATCTTATAAGGGAGATGTAATCACTTGGATTTTCCCCTGACCAAGGACAAGCTATGATTCAAGAAATAAAACTCAACAAAATCAGTTTATGGGAAAATTTCAAAAATATATAAATTACCTCCTAGACCATGTTCTTCAAGCCACCCCATGAATATAATATCATCATGCACCATATCTTTTTGGCGTACAGTAGTATAATGATGGGTTACACATCTATAACCTTGTAATATGAATTCCTAAATTTTAGTTTAAATAAAAAAATTATTTGATACATTTTCTTTATTTCTTTATATATATATTATTATAAAATGACTTTGATGAAAATTTGAATTTTATATAAAGAAATATTTTTTCTAAAATACGTAGTTTCAATTAAAGGTCCCTTTTTTGATAAATCCATGTTATTTGAAATAAAATTTATTTTAATGTAATATAATTTTAAAAAAATTATTTAACTATAAATGATAACATAGATTAATGAATTAGAATTTAATTTTTACAAGTGTGAAAAATTTATATGTGGCCAAAGAAATAGTATTTTTGAATAAAGAAATATTTTTGATTTAAAATTATAAATTAGAATATTTTGAAAATTAATTTTTTAAAATTAAAATAATTATCAAAACCAATATAATAATATTATCCAAAGGTGAATTTTTTCATAATTTTATGGCATCATCAAATTTTTGGTTAAAAATAAAATTTCATATAAATATATAGTATGTATTGTGAAATCACAATGTCCCCAATGTAATGTAATAGATAAATTAAAAGGAATCCATGACCAAAAAATATTTTCCATTTAAAATATTATAATTTTAAGTTATTTGGTCAATGTTAAAAACCTATAATGAATCCTCTGAATCCTATTAAATTTTTTAATGTTTTAAAAAATGAATAGAATTCACTTCCACATCCTAATTTTTTTATTTTAATGGTTTCCTCTATTAACGTAATAAGATAATATAAACCACTCTTATTTCGATGAAAATATGTGTAAAAACCGTGGGATTGTTTGTTGTTTTTCATTCCCCCAAGTGACAATTAGAAACATTGGAGTTAGATAAATTAACAAAAATAAATAATATAATGTTGGAATAAAGGAAAATAAGGAATCAAGTCCATAAGAGGATCATTTACCTAAGACACGTGATAACCTAAATCATAATGAGTTATGTGATCAATTAACTGTGGGAACATCAAGTGATTCATTATGGATAAGAAGAGATGTTTTTCCATGACAATGTTTTCACACCGACCTGTGATATAGGGATAATCATCAGATTCACCCTTCAAGTCATACGATATAAACCATGAGAATCTGGTAATTAAAAACAAATATTCTATAAAAGATATCCATGATAGGAGAAAAATATAATCACTATAATTCATGTGAAACCCACATAGAATTATATCAACGATGCCATGATAATCAGGTCAAGTGAAAGGATTATATGATCAATGTTTTACATGATTGTAGAATCATTGGAGTGATGTTCTTTAGATGATTCCCCAATGGAGTCATTAAACTAGTTTCATGAAAATCAGGTGACGTGAATGTATTATTTGGTTGAGTTTTTAAATTATGGAAATATCATGTGAATTATATTCCATATGTGATTTTCATAGAGTAATACAATTCACTCTATGAAAATTGATGACAAGAGTCAACTAGGAAAGTTTATCCATGACTGTTCCTAATTAGGCCACTTCCATGTAAGGTTGTGTAACCTACCGGGTAAGGTTTAAATGTAATTTTTTTAATGTTAGAATGGAGTCGTGTAATGGGAGTTTTTCACTTCAATAATGTTAATCTACTAGAAAAACCACAAAATTCATATCCCTTTCATTTTTTATGTAACTCCCCTTTGGATTCTTACAATGAACTCATTGAGAATAAGGTCATTATAATAATATAAAAGAGGTTATCGATGAATAACTATTTGTGTGATCATTTTCTATCACTATAATTATAGGAATATGTCACTAATGACATGAATATTACTCAAGAAAATCACTCTAGAAACTATCGTGTTATTAAGGGAGACCTTATTACAACATAACACAATGTATGTGGATAGTTAATAATATAATTCAACATGGATACAAGGGGATAATCCTATAAAACCCTTTTGTAATATAATATAATGAGAATAGGAGAACCTTTTAGAAGATATATATCATTACATTTCATGAGTATTATTCATTGCAATAGTCCTTCATGTAAAAAATCTTGGTGAATAATTTAAGTTAAATTAATGAGGAATGAGTTTTGAAATAGCTCATCATGTGATAACCCTCAGTCATGAGATTATAGGAAAACTTGTTTATCATGTTACGGTCAAGCACCTATGAGGAAAATTCTTGTTCAATAAAAGTTAATGTGATTTATAGATGACCTATTGTTCATGTGATAAGTCCATTTTATCAATAGATACCTGAGTATCCACATGATTATATATCCCTCATGACATTTCATGATAGAATGACTCCATTAACTTCATACAAAGTGGATGACATCAAGACACCTAGATGAAAACATAATGCTAAATGGTGTAACCCATTCTCCTATTAAACTTTCACTCTCCATAAAGGCTACACTTCTTTAAAACCCTCAATGTAAACTACTAGGACTGTAGTTCCAGTTATATGAAGTATGTGTAGGATCCCCTTATAAGGCTTGATCACCACACCAAACATATTTTCATTGGCTATTTAGATGTGTCCATAATCTCCCTAAAGACTCTAATCATCCTAAGTATCCTTCACATTATAATTCCTCTTTTGAAAGATCATGTCTATCATCAGGACCTATAGTCATATTTCTATACGGAAAACCTCTATGTGTAAGACCGTTAAAAAGTCAACCTTGAATCTATTCCTCTGTGTTTAAAGATCTATTATATATTGTCTCAAATTACAAGTATGACTTATTTGGGTGTATATATATGTGGTGACCCTAACAATATATTGATATAAATGCCTCTAAACAGGAGAATCCACCTTGTTTTATGTCCATATATTTCCAAAACACTATAATAATAATCCTTTGGTGTGTAATATTTCTCTTATTACCCATCAATAGGTGAGGACAATATGAATTATGAGGACACTAATTCTTATTATAAATAGTATGTATAGGATGAATTCTAAATCCCCAAGCTCTATATCTAAAATAATTGTCTCACTAATTTTGTAATGTTATATTCCATGACATTTATAAGATTTCTTTAGGAAACCAATGCTAAATTACTCAAAAAAAATCAATGGATCCATATTCTCCTTGGGTATTTTAATCATATTCCCATAGAGAAACCTCATTGTATAAAAACTGCTCAAATATAATGGCAACCTCACTATGTAATCCCTATAGAAAAATGCACGAGACCTCAGTTGGTAACCCACTATATCATGAAAGTTTTACATTATACCACTATCTCACATTTCTGACATAGATCATGACTCATGTGGGATTAGATACTCTCTACGATTAGGACACCAACATGATAAAAATGTTCCAAAATGGGATCCTTTTAGATAAAATTCTGACTACATCTTTTGTTCCTCTAATGGGTCATATTTCTGATTATTACCTTAGGTAAGCATTATATAAATAATTCACACTAAAATCTTTGTTGTTACACCTTTTATGATATAATAACATATCAACACATTTTCACTCAAATTATTGTGTTCATAATATATATAAGATGCCTTGGAGGATCGATTCCCACATCTAATATCCAAAATTCCTCATATTCATCCTTACCAAATGTCATTAAATTACATTGTATGTTATGATTCGAACTATGAGTGCTTTGACTCTAGTTCTCATTGAATACTTGAGACTCCTTATAGAGATCCATATATTTCATATATAAATATCATATCTTATTTTCAAAATATTTAAAACATAACATTATGACCCATACTAGAATCATATTGGACAAGTATATTTAAAAAAGGGATATATTAGAAACTTCTTCATAAGATATCCACATCATCACCAAATTGGTACTTCTCAGCTATTACCCTTTATATACATATCATACATAAAACCTTTTTTTGTAACCTATATAAAGGAAAAATTAAAAAGGATGATATCTGATGTTCTGTAAGGGTAAATAAAGGTTATATAAATGATCACATAAATATAACATAAACATAATGGTATGATAACTTGAGAATAAAACTTAAAATCTATAACCTTTATATTATAGATCATAATCTTTCATCACAGAATAATTCTTGGAAATTTATAAGGCCCGAATTATAAAGGAAACAAAGAACATGATCCCTAAATGAATAACATTGGCATAATATATATGTTTTTTGGAATGCATATAATACTGGGAAATCATTTCCTTAGTTAAGTCTCACTTTAATGACTATCACAATGGATTGGGTTCACACCCCATTTCAATTTTATCTTTTTTCAAGTTTTACTCCCAAGAATATCATCATGGGTTGATTCTCTTTCTAAAAAATGGTTCACACTCTATTATAATACTTAATGTCACATGTAATATCTATATTTTCAAAATTTATTTGAGGGATATTTAATTCTGATCCCACCCATCACATAATTCATATCATACATATTTATACCAAAATAATATTAAACGTTAATCATAGATCATCCCGTGAAAAGTAAAAGGGAATCATAAACATTTCATCATAACATAATCAACCCATGTATATGAAATTAGTTTCATATAATCATAATTATATCATCATCATAATCCATATAAATAATTAAATAGGATTGTATATTTGGATCATATCCTTAAAAAAGGATACATATCTTCAAATTATTTTTTCATATATGAAAAATATCTTTAAAAGATTACTTGGAAATTTCCTGACGAAAATACCCATTTTACATTGAAATTACTCAGTTAAAAACTAATAATATACAAATATTAAGGAAACCATTTTCATTGAACAATGTAATCATGTAATGAAATATTCAATGAATCGAGTAGTAATGGTGGTGATAAATTTTTTTCATGTCATATACGTTAAAAAAATATCCCTTTAACATTTTAGTAAAAAGTAAAAATAACCTCATTAAAAAAAGAATATTTCATTTACAATTTTTTTGTAAAAATTAAAAATTTCTGGAAAATGAAATTAAAAAATCATTTTAAAATAATAATAATTTTCATGGGAATTTTTATTAAACAAGGAAGTTGAAGAAAAATGATTTTCATTAAAATATTTAAATAGGATCAATTTTCTATAACAAAATTCTTTCAGTATATGGTGTTAATAATTATAGTAAAATGATTGGAAAACATGTAATATCTAAATATAAAAAATGATAAATGAAATTCATGAGTTTCTCGATTGGATGATCTGGAAATTTCATCATCAGATACGTAATCATAACTAATCCTGTTAAACAACCAGATGGTCACATAAATCTGTTGCCACGATTTCTATATGCATTGAATATTTTTAACCTCTTTTAAAATAAATTTAATTTTTTTATAAATATATGGAATAATCATTTTCATAATTATAATATCTTATATATGATACCTTACATAATTTTAACACCTTTTTATTAATAATTCTTTATTAAAATCATTATTTCTATGAGTCAACTTTTTCCTTTCTAATGAGAATTTAAGTTCATTAGTTTGGGTCCATGTACAATGATCATAGTTCCATCATATCTAGAATGTTAATAATGATAAAATATAATATGTTTTCATTATATAAATATTTAAAGTCTTTAATTTTATAAAGATATTGAAAAATTAATCCTAGAATTCATCGAGTTGGTAGGTCATACGAATAGAGGGGAGCTATTTTATCTTTTCCAAAGATGGAATAAAAAAGGTAAATTATAATTCAACTTTATATAATCATTAATATGTAATATATATAATATATATTAAATAAATAAGTCAATATATCCATCCATGTATATAAGAAACAAAAAATGGATCACATCACCTAATGAAGGTGGTATTCCATATGCACGCATGAGCGTCATTACCATTTTCCAACATATTGGAAGGTAATATCGAAGATATGATATTATAATTCGATAATAATAATAATAATAATAATAATAATAATAATGATAACATATATAAACATTTAAACTAATCATTATTTCTTAGTAATATATTACCAACATCTCTTAGGAGAAACCTAATTAGTTAACATTATCCCTTTAACTAATTAATTAGTGATCTATAATAGTCTCACTCATCCTTGTAATATAATTTAATGACTAATAATCATAAATACTTCCCAATATCTGTAACATAATCTTAATACATAAAAGTATGCATCATAAAACATTCTTCACATCCAGAAGAAGGAATTTTCATATATTTATATAGCCCCTTTCGTTGAAACCCAATTTTTAAAACAAAAATTCCCAGAATAAAAGGAAGGGGGGTTTTTCCTTAAATATAACATGGAAGATTGTAGAATTCAAAAAATTATAATGATTGTGATACAAGTAAAGTTAGTTGTCATAGTATATGTTAAAATAGAATACTTCATTTGACTTTTATTATAGGACATTAAAATATTACTTAAGATAGTACTTTTTAAAAACATTTAACGAATGATTATAATAATATAAAGTGTACTTTATTAATAAATTATATCTATATAGCTATAATATAATTTTAATATTATGGACATGGAAGGAAAATGGGTTTTAAGGGAAACATTAAAAGAGGAATGTTAAAAGAAAATCCCTTACCATGAGTCTGACTCATCACAAATGTTATTTATCATTGTGAATAATAAAAACAAACTAATTATTTACTTTCATAATCACCTTTTTGTGTTTATTATTCCTTTTATATTATCTCATACCATGATATATTTAATATTTTTTTTTGTAAATTCACATATAATGGTTTGACTATAATCATTTCATAAGGCCCAAATCTCAATGGTTATTCAACTATGATCAAAGTGGTCATTATTACATCATCTCTAGAAAAATAATATTGTCATAATTATAATTTGTATAAAAACTTTATTTTTTTAAAACAAATCATGAATGATATAAGTGGAAAATGAACTATATTACAATCCTTGAGATGGTAGGTCGTACTTATAATGAGTACAATTTCAACTTTTCAACGATCATTACAGAAAGAAGATATGTATCAATTTGTTGTTACAAAATGATCATAATAACATAAATATAATACTATTTATTTAATTATAATTATATATATCTTCCATGTAATGTGGTTATGAAAAACGAATCACATCACTTTGTTGAGGTGGTTCCTATACATATGCATGAACATCGTTATCATTTTCTAGAGTATATTATGGTACTAAAATATGTGTTATATTATCTTTATAGAATGATAAATTTGTTATGAATATCATATATATACCTTAAATCCATAATTATAACTATCTATGAGACATGGTGATGGAAAAGAAATTACATCAGTTTGCGAGGCTGTAGTCCACCATACACATAAATGATAGTTTTGTTTCTAGAATTATGGAGGTGGGGATGTATTTAGTTTATTACATTTACATAAAAACACATAGTAATATTTAATTACTGGTGTTATTATATAATCATTGATAATGAAGATTTTATGGAGGTGGAATATGATATAAAAACGTGATATTAAAAACTATAACTCTTCTATGGAATGTATCCTTTTATTGACATATTAATCTCGCTATGGTTGTTATTATGTATAAAATAGACCATTAGAATGAGAATAATTTTTATAAGAAAGTATTTTTTTATATGATGGCTTATACAATAGTTTGTAAGTGTGAAGAAAATGGAATAAGGTATTTCCTTTTATTAATGAGGGGAAGGGGACTCTTGGAAATTCAAAAAATATTAAATCTGTAAAATTTTATTTTTAATAAATAAATGATCCAAAATGATTTATTTAAAATATAAGATGAGGAATGGTGTATTTATTCTCGAACAATAAAATTTTAAAAATTTTGGATCACATTTACTCACTTATCTCATTGTTTTAACCCTTTGAAAACCCTTTTTATAATTTCCATGATATTAAAATATTCCACATTTTAAGGATTAATGATGTTGTTATAAATTTAAAGAGTAAAAAAAATAGGCCATGGATAATTTTATTTACCATGTCCAATTTATTTGGCTGAATCTAATATTTTTATTGTTTTATATCATTTCAAAAAAATTTGTTTTCAAAAAATATATATAATGTCATTATTAGAACTATTCATTTACATTGATTTATTTACAGCATCAAAAAAAACCAATGAATTATAATATAATTAAATATAATATCCAAAACATGTAATAGATATCTAAATTTTTTTATCACATTAATTCAATTAAATTATATTATTTGGAGTATTTTCAATGTTATTTAATTTATTTTCCAATAAATTGTATAGTTACCGTGTTATCATTTTTAAAGAATTTATGTTAATTATAGATACAATAAAAAAAATAGCATGATGAATATAAATCATTTATATTAAAAAATAATATGTATAAACTAATATAGCCTCTAGTTATAACTATTTTAAAAATATTATAGTCATTAAAATCAAGAGTGTGAAATTCTTGACTTTTCAATAAATAAACTATTATAATTGTAATAATAGCATACAAATAGAACAAATTCCATATAAATGAATCATGGGTGATTATTGATGAAATATACACATCCAATAAAATTAATGAATGTTTTAGAGTCATTATATTGTCCTTATCATTTTATTTTTAATATTAATTATATGATTTACCCTTTATCGAGGTAACTAAAATTACTAAAGATATTATTCATTTTGGCCAAAAAATAAAAAGAATTATTTACTTGATTTGGAACCTCTAATTTGAAATATGGAATCAACATTTCAAAATTTTAAATAAATAACTGGAACAATTTAATTTAAATATAAATGAAAAAAACACAATGAAAATATGGGATTAAAAAAATTATCTGTTAAATATATAATAATCTTATAATGAATTCCAAAATAAAATCTATATAAAAAATAATATTTGGATAATTTTAAATAAAAATGAATAATGAAATTTAAATTTAATGAAAAATAGAATTTTTGTTTACTAATAATTTAAAATAAATTACAACTTTCAATTAAAAATAATTATTTTTAACTATTCATTAAAAAATTACTATTTTCAGAAAATTTTAAAAAACTAATCATATGATAATTTTTCCATGATGAATTCAAAAATGAAATTATTTTTTCCAGATTTACATCCTATAATTTGAAACATAAACATTAAAATTAAACAATATAATATAAGAGTTTAGTATAACAATTTCATTATTTATTTAAAAAAATATATTGAATATAAATATCTATCTCATGTGTACTAATAAATATTAAAATAATATATTATATAATTTGATGCATTTTTTAATCCATCCCCCTTTTGTAAATTGCATCCTTGAAATTTTATCAACTTATTAATCATATGGGGATACCATTCCTTCATAGCATTTTCAGTCTCCCATGTTTCTTCTGAAACCATATATGGTTTCCAAAAACATTAACCTAGTGAATTACATTATCCTAAAACACTATTTCTCTATAATAAATAATATGAACATGTTTTTCCTTATAATATCGTATTTTCACTAGTTGAACTAACTTAGGGATAAAAAACATGGGTTGAATCTGACACATACTTTCTTAACATCAATACATGAAAAATATTGTGTACCAGAGATTAACTCAGAAAAAGCACACTGAGTAAGAAACTGATCCAGCATTATCCAGGATATAATTTGGTCAATTTAATGTACTTAGCTTCCCCTTTTTACCAAAAAAAATTAAAATTTCCATGGATATCAATTATAATATTTAAGTTCTCCTACCTTAAAAGAGAGATCCTTCCTCCAATTATCCCCAAAACATCTCATCCTACTCTGAGATTTCGTTATATTTTTTTGATTACCTACAACTTCTTAGCTATTTACTCTATCAATTCCTATCCCATAATCTTTCTTTCTCCTGATGTATCCCAAAAATTTGGAGTCCAACATTAATTTCCACATAATGCCTCAAAATATGTCATATATATCTGAATTTAAAACTTTAATTATATGAAACATCAACTAATGAATGGTGTAAATTTGTAAATCCATGAAAATACATTGAAAAAAATGAATCATGTCTTCCATGGTATGAATTGTTCACTCAAAGTTTGTATCATATTGAGGATGAAAATCCATAATAAAATTTTAATTAGTTCACAATAACATCTGAATTCATTTTCAAAAATCTAAAGTGATCCTCAAGTAGTTGTATTTTTAATCCCACCATGAAATCTATTGATATATTTTCCCATTTAAATTATATTATGAGAAATGGTTGAATCATCATATTTTTTAATTTTTATTCCACTTCAAACTATTGAAAAGTTATATATTTCATGGTATAGTCAGAAAAATCACTTTTTATTTTGTCCCGCTAGTAATGCACCAAATTTCCTATGTATATCTTAGCATTTCCAAGATGAATGAGAAATAGGGAACTATAAGCTTCACTCAACAATTATATATTCAATTTGGAGTCAAAAGGAACACATAATAACATTTAAAATCATAAAATAGAATCTCTAACAATTATAAATTTCAAAAAGACAGCCTTCTTATACAATTATACATTTTTCTTACAACACATGGTCTTACTTCATATCTTTTTTATATCCTTCATATAGAAATAATTGTACTAACAACTAAAACAAAACATATAAAGTTATTTTATCTATAAAAATGAGGCCAAAATTCATCAATTCATTAACAAAAGGGTCATATTCTAAACATAACATGGTTAATGAAGAATTATTCATTCAAATCAAACAATTTAATACTTTTTTCTTTTCCATGATGGTAATTAATGGTGAAATGATATTCCTTTTACAATTCCTGCCATCTCTTTTTTCCCATTTTCATCACTTTATAAGTGAATATATACTTCTAAATCTTATGATGAGTATATATTACACACTTTCATTCATATAAATGTTGTATCTAAATTTTAAAATACAAAACCATAGTATCTAATTCTATGTCATGTGAAGGATACTTTAACCCATGCGTTTCCATTTTTCAAGATGAATAATCAATTAAATGATCATTCTACATCAAGAAACAACCATGTAATCTTGATTAATTAATAGATTATTTGAAAAATTAATAATTTTAAGAGGGATAAAGAGAAGCTGGAGTGTTCTCCAATCTTCATTTTAGTTCCTGATAATAGAAATCACTTAATTTTCGTTGGATGACTTTAACTCCTATTTAAGATAACTTAGTAGCCTCCTAGAAAACTAAGCAGTGTTTTCCAAAAAACTCCAATAATATCCTTCCCAACAAATAAAACTATAAATCATAGTAACATTTTAGGTCTTGTATCTTTGTCAATAACATTAGTTTGAGTGGGAGAAAATTGTATACCACATTTTTTTATGATGTGTCAAAGGATTAAAATATTCTATGCCCAAAAAAGAAATATTATATATTCTCATATAACTTATTTAAGTTCACGGTTTTCAAAAAAATCCTTATATATTTTAATCTATACTCATATTGTTTATATAAAACTATGATAACAACAATATATAAATCAAAACATTTACCCAAATATTCTTGGAAGACTATATTCATAAATTTTTCAAATACATTTGAGTCATTTTTTAACCCAAAGGGAATAATGACAACTCATAATGCTTGTATCCAGTTTAAACCACTATTTTTGTAATGTAATCCTCCTTTGAATTCAGTTGATAGTTCCAAGATCATAGGCCATCCTTTGAAAAATTCTACCCTCTAAATATCTGATCAAATAAATCATCAAAATGAGGTAAAAAAATAATTGTTCTTAATATTAATTTTACTGAAAGATATATAATCATTGTGAATCCTCATAGATCCATTTATAATTTTAAAAAATAATATAGGAGAACCCCATGGTTAATTTCATTGATGAATGAAACCTTTATCAAGAAACTCATGCTACTTCTTTTTAAATTCCCGATGTTCTACTTAATCCATTTGATAAGGGAGTTTTGAAATTGTCTTAGAATTAGGAACTAATTCAATAGTAAATTCAAATTCCTGGTCAAATATAGCACTATGAAACTCATCAGGAAGACAATATATAAAATATTTTACTTCCATAATATCATTAATCAGCTTAGTTCTCTTATAATTGATAAAATTTAAAAGATGACTTTAATTTACATCTTTTAAATTTTCCTTGACTTCTTGATATAATACCAAATGTACGGTTTCATTCTTACATAAAATTTAAAATTATTACTAAAAAATAACATATTTATATATATAAGCTATCTCATTATGGTAAAATACAATCCAATTCATACCCAAAATAACATCATACTCCAATAGGTGAAAAAACAAAAAAAGGTAATATCATCCCATAGAAAACAACATGATTTTTCTAATATTTTCTTCTTGCCTTATTACCCCCATATATTTTTACCTGATTATGATGATTCATTTCTAGAGTTGGAATATCCATTTTTGAATAATTTTTCTTAAAAATGAAATAATTTGTAGACCGTGAGTCAAACAATACAATAGAATAATCTGAATCAACAACCAACGTACCTGATCTGACATCATTCGATTTCCAAACATCTATTAAATTTATTTGAAAGAACTTCGCCACAATTTTCATCTTTTTGTTTTGATATTTTCAATCATTCAGGTTATTCTTTGGATGCTAATGTACAAAATTAACCATATAATTCCATTTCAAACATTTTATTATATCTTTATCATAATTTGTTTTAACACTTCTATGATCTATTTCATTAAAATTAAGATCCATATAGACCATATTACCACATATGAAGCACATAAAAAAATTCATAAGTGTCACATCCATAAATTATTTTAAATTTATTTTTCATTTAATTACTATTGTTTATTTTTTGGGGGGGTTTCCCATGTAGTGTTGGAGGAAAGGGTGTGTTTTCAGGATTTGGGCCAAACCGTGAGCCCATTTCAAGTTTTAAAAACAAATTTTGTTTTTTTATAAATTCTTAATTATTCAACATGTTACTCTCATTACACTTCCCAATTGGCATCCCCTGGTATATTAAAACCACCATATTCATTTGTACATCATAGGAATCCATAATCATGATAGATTTTGGTTTTTTATTATGGTATCGGGCCATCAGATAAGCACATTTCCTGCTTAAAAAATTAATTATTTAATATATCATTAAATTTTCAAGTTATTTCAGTGATTCCAACTCTCACCAAATTCCACTTACCCAATCCTCATGTCCCATCTCCTTTTCCCTCTTTGAAGCTCATATGCATCGCGAATTAGGGCAAGAATTCTCTGTATTTCTCAAATCATTCAGATTTGTAGGGGTAACTTGTTTCTTTCATAACTCCTTCAATTTATACTCTTTTACCTTTATTTTAGTTCTCACTTGACCAAATAAACCTTATTCAAACATAACATTCTTTTTTGGCTGTTTTGAAATTCAGATACTGGTGTATTGAGGCGTTTCATTCAAGATATCTCAAGTAAGTGGGTTTCCTTCCTTCTCCCATTTTCGTAGGGTTTCTTCCTTTTTCTTAGGGTTTCATTCATATTTTCTGAAAGTAATTAATTTCCAGAAAGTATGGATTCAAGCCTAGGGTTTTATCTTGGGTTTTTGGTCTAATATTATGGTTTTAGGTTTTATTTAACTCTCTTTTGGTGCATCGGTGGTGCAGATGAACTTTCTCATAAGGATTTGGTGTTTTGACATTTGTGGTAGGTGATTCCATGTGTAAGAATTTATTGACAAGTTGGATTTCTTGATTTATTTATTTATAATGTTAATAATATGTTGTGTGTAGTGAGATAACTATTTTTGGTAGCTTTGGTTGAGCGGTTAATTTTAATATAGCATTTATTGTGTAAAAATGTGTGTTTGTCTTGTGTATTCAATGTTGTACCACTTGGGGCTATTTTTTTGGTTCATGAAATGGTTTTATTAAATGGTTATAGGGCTGAAAATTCTGGTTTTATGTTATATTGGAATGAATTAGGTTTCAAAACAGGGGTTTTATAATAATTTTATGTGCAAAGCTTGGTTACACTCCGTGTAATTGTTTTATGAAGATTTTAAATGGTTTCTTAATTTATGTAAGAGGTGAAACTGTGTTGGAAAACTATTTTGGTAGGAGTGTACTTTTGAAATGGTCAATTTTAATGTGTAATGGCTGTTATGTGATGTTCATTATATTTTAAATGTTTTATAAAAATATTTAAAGTATTTATTGAAGTGTGAAAGAGATGTGAAACACGTTGTGGGTTGCTTTGGTGTGAGTATGGTTTCAAAATGAATTTGAATGAAAAAGGAAATTATGTGACATGTGTGTGGGATGTTTGGTTTGTGTGTGATTTGGAAATGGTATTTTAATGTGAAAATGGTATTTCATGGCTTGTGGAACCTTTTTAAGAACAAGAGGGAAAACCCAAGTATCTATATGGGTGGACATGTACTAGTATGCTAGTGATCCTGTGGGGTTTGGCCCCTGTTTCACGTAGAAAGTTTGATGATGACAACTCTAACTAAACTATGGTGAAGATAATGCTGGGGGACCACTAGGTTATGGCTATGATCCCATACTATGTCTCATGTGCATGAGAACTGATATTTGTATGGTTACTTTCACCAAGATACGAGGTGCCTAGGACCCACAATGAGCTAGTTCCTAGGGGTGTTCCCATTGATAGTGCTCATTGGAAATTTTATACTCATCATCGGCATATGGTGTGTTTTTCTAGAAAAATTCAATATCTTATTCATTTTTTGTAACAATGTTGATTCTTTAAAATATCCCACTTGAAAACTAATTTTACTTAGTTTCTTTTCCTAAAGATTTTTTTACTAGCATTTATTGTTTAAAAAAATTAAAAGGTTTTTGTCTTATAATGATTATCACATGGAATATTTTTGTGGTGGAATCCTACTAGGATTTTTATTTCACCCTACTTACACCTTTGGGTGTAAGTAGACTTTGTAATGTTTGTTGCAGGTTAGGGTAAAACTCTTAGAACTGGTGGTCTGGGTTTCTAGTGGTCCTTTGTGTTGTGGTATTGTGGAGATGGATTGAGGGTGATTCCACCATTATTTTAGGTGGTTCTTAGGCTTTAAATTTTAGATTTATTTGTTTTTTATAGTCCTTGGGCTTCGTATAAACATTGTTTCCCAATTCTGAATTTTATTAAAGGCTTGTTTGGGGTAAAATTTCAGATTCAGTTTATTTATCGTATTTGGTTGTCTTATGTTTCTGAACTTGGGTAAATAATTCCCAAATAATCATATATGATACCTGAAAACTTGTTCCAACACATGGGGATCGAGAACTCTCTTCGGGTATTTCTACAGACTGGGTCGGGTGCTAGTTTTGTAGGCGACTAGATCTGGTTTGTGACAAAATGGTATCAAAGCGAGGTTCGCTCTCTTAGGTCATGTTATTTGGGGAAGAGTCATTATAGTTCAGGGATAGGATTTTCAGGACTTGAAATTCCAATTATGAGTAGGTTTCCTGTCCAGAACACCTCATTATGAGATTCAAGTATTCAGGGGAAGTTGGGTTTTATCTGATTTCTTTGTTTCTCAGGGTACTTTGATGATTGGGGAAAATGAAAAGAGAGTTGGGTTGATTGTATCAATGAGCTCACAGGGCCTGGACTGCCATATGGAGCTGGGGATATTTTCGTAAAACAATCTTAGGGATGCTGAAGTGATTTGAATATGGCTGCCAACTTTATGTTCAAGTCACCCACTGACACTAGTTTCCTATAGTATTGTATTGTATCTTTTTGTTTTAGAATCTTGGAAATTTGGTTTTAAAATAAAAATGACTTGGTTTTAAGAAACATGAAATTTTTGGGAAATGATTTTCTAGTAAAGTAAATTTTTTTTCATTTTAGAAAGGGTGGAAATCAATTTTAAAAATTGTTTTTAAATGGTAAATGTTGTGTTCACACCACCTTTTAAAACATAAATTAAGTTATAGTGGATTTTGAAAATATTTTTCAAATAAAATTTTTGAACTATTGAAAATTGTTTTGAATGGAATAAAGTGTTTTATAATTTATGTGAGGGGGTTAAAGATGGATTTTGATTTGGTAACTTCTGAGCATTTGAAAAATTTTATGAAATTTTTTAACCTTGTTTTGAAATGAGAAGAGTTGAGTTCTTAATTAAATGGTGATTTATGAAATGTTGTTTTTCATGAAATTATATGTGTTTTGAAATGGGTTAAAATGTTTTGAAACAGTTTTAAAAGGAATGAAATTGAGTTTTAATTGAATGATGGGTTATTTTCTAAATTGGTTTGTAAGATGTAAATTGGTTTTTGATTTTATGGTTAGTGGTTTTGAGAAAGGGAATGTTTGGATAAAATGTTATGATTTTGAAAAGAGGAAAGGTTTGGTTTTAGTTTCTGGTGTTCTCAAGGGTGACCACATGCATGGGTTTATACGGGAATATTTATGGTTAATGACACAACTAGATTAGTTTCAAGATGGATATGGGGTGGGTTCCCATTATGGCATTTAAACATGCATGTGTGAGGCTCATGAGATACTATTAGTAAATGTGCAACCCACCAACACTATTTTTTTAAGAATGATTTTGACGGAAAGTTTTTTTTTGATAATGTGTGGTTGGGATGTGTGGCTTATGTGTTTTTGGATTTTTTATTGTGGGATTTTTGGAGTTCAATAACCCCTCTTGTTTAAAAAATGTTTTGGGTTTGTGTTTCGTCGATAAGTTTGAATGAAGAGTTTGTTAGTGGTCTCTTTTGAGAAAACGTTTGGGAGGCCAAAGTGGTGGCTCCCCACATGTGTTTGGTTTTGGTTTGTGGTATGTTGTGAAAAAATGACCAACTTGGTTGGTTCCTTGGGTTTTCTTGTTGGATAGGGTACTCCCCCATAAAGATTTAATGCATTAATGATGTGTGGTCCATGGTGATTCATCGTTGGTTGATTCTCTAGTTGATCAACATAAGGACTTTCTTAACACTATTCCTTTTTGGTTATGTGGATCCCCTTGTAGAGGGAGTGTGGTTTAGTGAGGTTGAAATAGAATTTAGTTTCTTATGTTTCCTGAGACGTCAAAGGTGAATGTAGTTCATGGTTGTCATTATAGAATGATGTATTAAAGGGCCTTTGGGTATTTCATCCATCTCATCGAAGCAGGAGTTCATGTTAGGCCACCGGTGTGGAAAATCTATCCAAGAGTGGGTGTTATGGATACTTTCTGGAATCATGTACTATTTGGGACTCATCATAAGGTCCCTCTCCATGTGTTTTTATTAGTCTCAATGGCCATGTTCAGTGATTCCTTGCGATGTTGTGTGTTTATTTTACTGTAAGGGTGAATGTTGTAAAATCTTATGAGAGTCTCTGTTTTGTCAGATGCGGGTCTCCCTTCAGGTAATTCTGAAATCCTCTGTTCTAGAGGAAGGTGTTTCTATGTGTCCTTTCATTATGTTGTTTTCCATCCGAAGAAACAAGGGGTGACGTGTGTGCATTCACTAAGTCCTTGTTTGGGTAAAACGATGGGTTAGGGTAAACTGATTTTGAAGTGTGGAATGACTCATTGAGACCATCTGAGATCATGATGTAATTGTTTGTGGCACTAGAAGAAGAAGTTATTTTTGGGGACTTCTAAAGTTTGTCTGCGAGGTAGGAGATGCTTCAATCATCTGAGCTCCATCCATAAGTCCCAGAGTGAAGATGGTGTGTAGTCAGGTGAAATCCTGGGGTCATTCAAACATTTGGCCAAATTATTATCCGCGGTATGAAATATGGGAATAGTTTAAACTTCTAGTGTCATCATCTTGTTCCAGTTGTTTCTGTTCGGTGGTAGAGGTGGGAGGACCTCGTTTCCAGGTTATAGTCTGAGTTCATGTTATTCCCTTGGGTTTCCATTGAATATTTAGAGAAAAGGATGAAATTTGGGCTAGGAAGATTGAAGAGCATGGGTTGCGCACGGTTAGTATTAACTGTTCACCAACCTAAGAAACCGTGTAATAAGAGACAGTAGCTACCACACAGTCTCCACACGGTCATGTTCCTCATCCCATGTAACCGTGTGAAGCTTCCCCTTTGGACAGAATTCTCTGCACAGTTAGCACACGGTTTCCCAAATTATGCGAAATAACCATGCAATCGTGCCAAATCTTTCAATTTTGGGGACTTTTCGTGACATCCCTTGTTTGTCGGTTATGATGGTTGGTTCTTATGGTGGGAAGTCTGTTTTTGTCCCATCGTATTAGTAACTCGGTTTTGTCCCTAGTTTTAGTGTGGAAATAGGTAGTATAATTTGGAGTTATTTAACCTCCAACTTTTTCCATAAGTAAATGTTTTGATTTGAGTGCACCCAACGGTTTTTTTAAAGTAATACCGTGGTGACCTTGTTCGTTTTCATTTTTTGTTCTAGGTAAGTTGCTTGAGACTTGTTCAGATAGTGTTTGGGGTGTTTTAGTTTGGGATGTAGTTTGAATGTGCTTGATCATCTCAGGTTGTGGAGTATGTTTTGGTTGGTGATAGTATTTTATTCATGATTGATCAATTGGATGTGTTTTGGCCTTTTCGGGGTAGGCGAAACTTGGATAAAAGTCCTTTTTTCTCCTTTTGGTTGGGTTTGGTTTTTGATTTTGGCCTTTATGTGGCTCTCCAAGGGAGGAACTTTTTATGGTGGGGATAATTGTCACATAAATGAATTATTTTAAATTTATTTTTCATTTAATTACTATTATTGATTTGTTTGTGGGGGTTTCCTGTGTAGTTTTTGAGGAAAGGGTGTGATTTCATGATTTGGGCTAAACCGTGAGCCCATTTCATGTTTAAAAAAATTGTTTTTTATAGCTCCTTCATTTTTCAACATTTTACACCCATTACATTTCTCAATTGGCATTCCTTGGTATATTAAAACCACCATATCCATTTGGACCTCATAAGAATCCATAATCATGATGGATTTTGGTTTTTTATTAAGGTATTAGGCCAGCTCGTAATCCCATTTCTTGCTTTTAAAAAATATTTCATTAATATCTCATTCAATTTTTATGTTTGTTTAGTGATTATAACTCTCTCCCAAGCCCACTTACCATATACACACCCCATTCTCTTTTCCACCTCTTTGGAACTCATATTCATCGTGAATTAGAGAAATACTTCTCTAGATTTCTCAAGTCATCCAGATTTGAAGAGGTAACTTGTTTCTTTCATAACTCATTCAATTTTTACTATATTCCCTCTATCTCAGTTCTCACTTGACCTAATCATCCTTATTAAAACCTCAATTTCATTTTTGGATATTTTGAAATTCATCTACTAGCATATTTGGTTATTTTTATTCATGGTATATCAAGTAAGTGGGTTTCCTTCCTTCCTTATCCAATTTTCTTAGGGTTTCTTCCTTTTTCTTAGGGTTTAATTCATATTTTAATGAAGTTCATAATTTCTAGAAAGTAGGTATTCGATCCAAGGGTTTGATCTTGGCTTTATTTGTCTAATATTGTAGTTTTTTGTTTTATTTCACTCTCCTGTGGTGTGGTGGTGGTGCGGGTGAACTTTCTCACTAGGATTTGGCGTTTTGACATTTATGGTAGGTGATTCCATGTGTAAGCAGTTATTAAAGATTTTTATTGCTTGATTTATTTATTTATCATCTTCCTAATATATTGTGTGTGGTTAAAAAACTATTTTTGTTAGATTTGGTTGAACGGTTGATTTTAATGTAGCATTTTTGTTTAAAAATGTTTGTTTGTCTTATGTATTCCATGTTCTACCACTTGGGGCTATTTTATAGTTCATGAAATGGTTTTATTAAATGTTTATAGGGATGAAAAAGCTTGGTTTATGTTATATTGGCATTAATTTTGTTTCAAAATAGGGGTTTTAGAAGTATTTTATGTGAAAATATTTGTTACACTCCTTGGAATTGTTTTATGAAGGTTTAAATGGTTTCTTGATTTATGTAAGAGGTGAAATGATATTGTAAAACTGTTTTGGTAGGAGTGTACTTTTGAAATAGTAAATTTTAATTTGAAAGGGTTGTTATGAGATGTGTACTATCTTGTAAATGTTTTATAAAATTGTTTAAAGTATTTATTGATGTGTGAAAGAGATGTAAAATGCATTGTGGGTTGTTTTGGTGTGAGTGTGATTTCAAAATGAATTTGAATGAAAAAGGAAATTATGTGACATGTGTTTTAGATGTTTAGTGTGTGTGTGTGATTTGGAAATGGTATTTGAATGTGAAAATGGTATTTCATGGCTTTTGGAACTTGTTTATGAACAAGATGGAAAAATCATGTATCTAGGTGGGTGGATGTGTAGTAGTATGCTAGTGATCCCGTTGGGTTTGGCCCATGTTTCATGTTTCAAGTTTGGCGATAAAAACCCTAACTAAACTATGATGATGGTGATGGTGGGGGACCACTATGTTATGGGTATGATCCCAACTAGTGTCTCGCATTCATGAGAATAGATATTTGTATGGTTACTTTCACTGAGATACGAGTTACCTATGACCCACAATGAGCTAGTTCCTAGGGCTGTTCTCATTGCTAGTGCTCATTGGACTTTTTACACTCATCGTTTTCATATGATATGCTTGCCTAGAAAAATTCAGTATCTTTTTAATTTTATTTAAAAGTTTTTATTCTTTAAAATATACCACTTGAAAACTAATTTTATTTTATGTTTCATTTCCTAATTATTTTTTACTAGCATTTCATGTTTAAAAAACATGGATGTTTTTTTGTCTTATAATGATTATCACATGGAATCGTTTTTTAGTGTCATCTTATCAGGCTTTGGCTCACACCCTACTTACACCTTTGGGTGTAAGTTGACTTTGTAATGTTTGTTGCATCTGTGGGTAAAGCTCTTAGAATTTGTGGCCCGAGTTTCAAGCGGTCCTTTGTGGCATGGTATTATGGAGATGGCTTAAGAGTGATTCCACCTTTCCATAAAGTGGTTCTTGGGCCATCCATTTTGAATTTATTCTTTTGTTGTAGTCCTTTGGATTTTTATAAACCTTGTTTCCCAATTCTGAATTTTATTAAAGGCTTGTTTTGGGTAAAATTTATGATTCAGTTTAATTATTGTATTTGGTTGTATTATGTTTCTGAACTCGAGTAAATAGTTCCCAAACACTCATATATGATACCCAGAAACTTGTTCCAACCCTTGGGGATTGGTTAATCCCTTCGAGTCTTTCCATGGATTAGGTTGGGTGCCGGTTTTGAAGGTATCCTGATCTAGTTGATGATAATAAGGAATAACTTATTGTGTTTTTTCCACAAATCTAAAAAATTTAAATCATTTCTTACCATTCTATTTCTCTGATCGATTATTCGCTTTCCCTACCACCTATACCCCATTTTCCACATATTTTCAAAGTACACAGGATCATCCGTAAACACTATTTTCACATTCTATGAAAATCACATAACATTATAATAAAATTTTAATTAATAAGAATCTAATGACCTATTATATCTTTTCTTTAATCATAAGTAAAACAAATTAATATTATTCTAAATATCACAAATAAAATTTAGTTCAATCCATTCCAATTGGGTGAATTTTTCTTCATATGTGGCGATAGAAAATTCATCCCTTTATATTAATTCCAAGAATTTATTTTTCATCCAATATGACTGATCTTTAAGAAAATATTTATAATATAATATATTCATAAAATCATCTGGTTCCATGATATAAACCTCTTCACTTTATTTATTATTCATTACCATTTCCACCATTGATCAGATTCACCTTCAAAATAGTAAAAAGGATGAATTTCCTTTTGAATTACTAAATAACCCATGATATTGAGAATCATTTCTATGGAATTAATCCATTATTATCTTACCACTATGTTAATAGACCCATGTAATGTTGGAGGGGGATTTCACATAAAATGTTCTGTTATCAACTTATTTCTTTTTTTGTAGATCTAGTTGATTTCTAGCATTCTTACCACCATTATTTATAGTCTATTATAACTAATCCATCACAGAAGAAAATTTTTCTATAACAATTTCAACCATTCATGGTTTTTGATTTGAAAGGATATCATCTCCTTTATTATAAAATACATAAAATTCCATGTTTTTTATACATAATGAAACTTTGAACTAACATAATTTAGATAAAGAAAAATTGAATTCAAAAAATGCTATATCATTTCAACATAATCATAAATTTAAATTCATTACTTATTTTTGCTTATTTAGATGATATTTAATTTTCTCTCATTCCTAATGATCATTTAATTTTATATTTTTAGATAGTTAGATCATAATATTTATATAGTAATCTCATATATTATAAAGTGGAAAATTATATATAGTATCTACTTTATTTATGATACAACTCTTTTAAATTAAAACATGACTTCCTTTTATGAAAAATATTCACAACATTCAACATTACTTGTTTCTTTCCCTTAACCATCCATAATCCCTGTGAAAAAAATTAAACATGGTATTAGAAAAGAATTTCTCATTAAGGGATATAAAATGAAACAATGAAACTATTAGTCCATGAATACTTATAATTTTTTTCCCTTTTTCAATGTAGAAATTAGGCTCAAAATAAACTTTTTTCTTTCCATGAATTCACCTTCTCTTTACAATGATTTTCATAAAATGTTTAATAATAAATAATAATGGGAAACTAGATATCATAATGTTTTCTTTTAAATCCATAAAAAATCATAATAACATTTTCACAATGTTATACTTGTTAAACTTATGAAGTGAAATATATTATCCTTTACCTTGTGATATCAAAAGGCCTCCATTAAAACAAATAAAAATAATAGATAAACAATATATTTATCATGATGAATCATTTTTATATTACTATTACATACAAATAGAATAACCATCATAGTTATACTTGGTGTAACCATCAGAAATACAAATACAAAATCATCACTATAAAAAATTTATATTCCCAGAATACGTTATAGGAAGCCGAAAAGGTTATCTATATCCCCTTACCCAATTAATTAGAGAGATATAATGGTATCATCCACCCTTTATTTATAATATAACCAATCATTATCACAAAGAATTCCAATGAACCAATACATAATCATAACACTTAAAAGAGTACATCAAAATATATTATATACACCAATAAATAAGTATTTTCATATATAGATATATTTATCTTCTTTAAAAAAATTAAAAAATAAAATTATTATAATTTTTGGAAGAAATGATTTTCTATGAATAAAACATGTAATATTATATTGGATGGATAAATCATATAATTTTTATGGCAACACTATAGGTAGTTGTTATTATATACATTAAAATAGAACATTCATTTTGTCTTTTTATAATGGATTTTAAAACATTAATTAAAATATTCTTTATAAAAGCTATTAAAATAAAGGTAAAATAAACATAAATTTACATTTATAAGTAAAATATTTCCATAAATCCATAAAGTAATTTTACAAATATGGATATATAAGAAAATGAGAGTTATAATAGAAACCGTAAAATAAATTTTCTTAAAAAAAGTCATCTCCCTTCAGTATGACTCAACACATACATTATTTTTATTCAAGAAAAATATATATATAATAATTATTTATTTTATTAATAACCTTTTTAAATTTTATTATTAATTTTATTTAATATCATTCATCGCTATGTTTAATTACTCAAAAAAATAATTTCATGTTAAATGTTTTGACGATATTCGCTTTAGAAGTCCAAAAAAGATTTGGTAAGTCGACTATGGTCCAAGAGGTCCTTATTTCATTATATATAGAATAATAATAATGGAATAATTATCATTTTTATACATCAATTATAATTCTAAAATCAATCATTAAACATGGTCAGGGAAAATGAACATTGTTATAATCACGGAGAAGGTAGGCTGTATGTATTCATGATTAAGGTTTCAATTTTTCAGTGATCATTATGGAAAGAAGGTATGTGTGATTTTAAAATTATATAGTGATAATCATATCATTAATATCATATTATTTTATTAATAACAATTATATATATCTTCAATGTTATTTGGTGATGAAAAATGAATCACATGGCTTCATGGAGGTGGTTGTCCACATGTATGCATGAACTACGTTATAATTTTATAGTTTATTGATGGATAATAAAATATTTAATATATTATCATTTTATAAATATAAATATTCATGAATATAATATACATATATATCTTAAACCTAACATAATAACCATCCATGAGGGAAGGTGATGGAAAATGATTTACATTGTTTTTGAGGCAGTAGTCCACCATACTCATGAATGATGGTTTGGTTTCCCATTTGATGGAAGAGAAGATTGATATAGGATTTTACATTAACATAAAAACAACATATTATATTTAATACATTTTTTCATTATATAATCATGTTTTAAAATGATTTTAATGATGTGGATGATGAAATAAAACAAAAACATGTGGTAAAAACTATAATTCTTCTATGGAATGACTCCTTTGATTAGACCCATATAAACAATAGGGATGGAATTATTCCAAAAAATACCTCTATAACTATTGGATAGATGACATTAAGGGATTTTGGTATATATTCACTGATCTAATGGGGTTTTGAAGTGTGAAGTAAATGTAAGAATAGATTTCATTCTATAAGATACTAGAGTGGAACTCTTAGAACTTTTCAAAAATTAAAACAAATATAAATCAATTCTCAATTCCAAATGGATCCAAATTTACTAAATTTTAATATATTATAGGTATCGATAATAAACATCTCATCTGATAAAATTTGGGTTGGTTTGGATCACTTTTATATACTTATATTTTTATTTTAACCATTCATTAATCCTCTTGAATGTTACTTTAATATTGAAAATCCCGCACTTTAAGAATGAAAAACAACCAACAAATGTACCATCGATAATTTCACCTATAATATCTTATTAATTTTTCTGCATATAATATTTTTTAAAAAATTTATATCATTTAATTAAATATTATTTTCATAAAATATAAATAACATTAATTTTTGATATATTTATTTACTTTGATATTTTATTACAATAATACAACTAAGTAATTAGAATATAATAAATTATCATATCTATAAACTTTTATAGGTTTCTAAATTTTTTTATAACATTGTTTATTTAAAAATATATTATTTTACATTTTTTCATATCTTTTATTATATTTTCAACTAATTGAAAAATTTCTGTGTCAACATTGTGTAAGCATTTAGTGTTATTATTTAATCACTAAAAATTAAAAAAAAATTCTATGATGAAAATATGTCATTTTTATTTTAAAATAATTATTATAACAACACATTTCTTGTGGTTATCTGTATGTTGAAAATATTATAGTTATTAAAAACAATTGTTTGACATTTCTTACTTTACATTAAATAAAATAATATAATGGTTATAATCACATCAAAATGGAAAAATATATATATAATAGAATCTAGGATGATTATAGACATAATGGAGCCATCTTATAAAATTGAGGCAAGATTTCATGTCATTTTATTGTCCATATACTTTTATTTTTCTCCTTAGTTACATGATTTACACTTTACCTTGGAAAAAAGTTTTACTAATCTTACTATTCATATTGACCAAAAAATAAAATAAAATTAATTACAAAATTTTGAAAAACTTATTCCAAATAAGGATTCCATTATTAAAAATTTAATGATAGATGTGGCATAAATTAATTTTACATTAAATATTAAAACAAAATGATATATATTTCTCAGAATAATGATATTTTTAAATATAAAATGTTTTTATACTAAATTAAAATATGAAAATAATTTAAAACCCCATAATTGTATAATTATAAATTAAAAGGAAAACAATTATATCTAATCCAAAATAGTTTTTAAAATTATAAATAATTTAAAAACAAATACTGCTTTCAATTAAAAATCATTATTTTAAACAATTCAATGAAATATTATACTTTTCAGAAAATTTTCAAAAATAAATCTTAAGATAATTCTTACAGGTTGAAATCAAAAGTGAAATTATTTTTTTACTAATTCAAATTATATAATTTAAAAATTAATCTTTTAAATAAAAAAATATAAAAAATGAGTTGAATAAAACTGTTTCATTTTTATTTTAGAAAATTATACTGAATATAAATATATATCTCATTAATACTAATTAATATGAAATTTAACTATTTTATCATTTATTGGGTAGTTACATAGAATAGTTATAAGAAAAATCAATTTAAAAGTGGTCGGGTAATATGATTACGTCTCCTTCAGCATACTTCCTTTAGATCCTTTATAAAGGACCTTTGGAATGGTATTTTAAGAATAGAAACACATTAATATTATACCTAGGAAATATTAGAGGACAATTTGGTTGGATTTTTTAATTCTAGAAGGCTCAAAGTGTTATAAATAAGAGAAAAAATTTATTTCCTTTTATATGTTGGGGAGAGGACCACATGAAATTTCTTAAAATATTAAATTATAATAATATATTTTTGAAGAAACATTATTCCAAATGAGAAAATATTCAATGTTTTTATTGGATCATTTCATTATAACGACCCATACTTTACATACATTATTAATACTTCAAAATTGATGCACACTTATTACAACATATGACAAAACCACAAAGGACCGTATAGGTATAGTGTCTTTAGAAATTGGGAAACATAAACAACCGGTTCATAAATCTTCTACAGTGTCTTCCATTTATTTCATCATATCTAGGGTCCCTTTTAGCATATTATACTTAATATCCATCTTCCTGACCTGGGGAAAAGAAAACATAAAAGGGTGAGCTCAAATGCTCAACAAGGTCAAATAAAGGAAATAAAAATCATATCATATCTTTTTGAAATCAAAACCTGCAAAAGAGATCATAATATCTTAACATGGAATAAATCATAAAAGTGAAAATGAGATCCCCATAATCATAACATAAAACTTGAAACTTTGTGGCATGCACACATAATCATGGAAAATCATTTCTTGTTAGTCATGACTCATTGCCAAGACTATCTTAGTGGACATAGTCCCTTTCTGAACCGAGTCACCCTCGTTCCAGTCCTGTTTCACTGAACCGGTATAACCTACCGTTCCATCCATGTCTATCTCATGAGATATAAAATCTTTACCCAATGCATTGGAGGGAGATATAGGTCCCACCCATCTTATAATGAATCCTTTCTTATGTGTGCCACATAATCATAAACCATACATCATAGCGTAACCCATGTAATAAAAATGGGATTCTTAAACAACATGACATCATAAAACAATTCATATAAGATAAAGGAATTCATAAAAATATTTCCATCACAACATAATAAAATCCATGTAATAATAGGGATAAAAATAGAACCCTTTTATTATCTTAGATGGAAAATAATTTTGATAAAATACTTGAACTCCATTCTTGAGGAAAATATCCTTTCTACTTCAAAAACATTTTTCCTTTCATAACATGTCATACGACTTTAAAATAAAAGAATTTGATTAAAAATAATCTTGAAAACTTGTAAAGGAATCTTCTTGGAAATAATGTTTTAAAAATCCATTCACGCCGTATAAGTTAAAAAAAACATTCTTCGTACTTTTGTCGGAAAAGTCAAAAAGTACCTCGTACGAAAAAAATGACAAAAGATTCCTTTCATATTCTTTACTAAAAACTCACCGAAGGGTAAAATTGGATTTAAAATATTGTAAGTGGATGGAAACAATATTACATATTGAGGGAACATGGATGTGGATGATAAAATACACCCTAGTAAATACCAAAGTATAAACAATCTCGGATAAAAATGAGATTGTGATATTTCCCCTTACCTTAGGTCCAATTTGCTTTGTACATGTCCGAAGCTCCTGTATAATAGTTTAAATAATGTTATTGACTTATTCTAGAATCATACATATTGATATGATATCATATATGGTCATATTCTTAGCTTCTTGATAGTAATATTTCATTGTTACTTGTTACTCGGGTCTTTATTGCCTTTTGTTCTTATGCGTGTTTTTCCGAATACATTCTTATTCTTCTTTTAAGGTTATAGATACCTTATATCCATAATGGTATTAGTTTAACATATATCATATTTATTCATTCAATTTATATAATTACTATGTAATGATGATCATGTAGAACGAGTCGCATCACATCGTGGAGACGGTATTCCGTACGTACGCACGAGTGATGATATCGTTCCTATGATCATGGAACTGTATTGGAGTATATATATATTATTTCAGTATCAATATTACTTTATAATAATCATAAATAGTTACTCATTACACCATTATACCCATCCTTGTAAAGTGATGGTGGAAAATAGATTACACCATGGCGTGGAGACGGTATTCCGTACGTACGCACGCGCGGTGATTTAATTTTTCCGTAGGATGGATAGAAGGTGAATTAGGGTTGTTTCATATTTATAATAACATATCAGTATGTAAGTAATACTGATGTTATTACTTTATCATGAAACAACTAAAGAAGAAGAAGTTGAAGAAGAAAGAAATTGAAAAGATCGGTAATGGATATTACCTCTTCTTTGGAACGCCTCTTTGAATCCTCCACTTAGGGAACTAAGATTGGTCTTTGAAGAATACCAGTACCTCTAGGATTATTCTAGAGAAGTTGAGAGGAGAAAATGGCAGGGGTTTTCCGAGCTTGAGTGCTCAAATTGGTGTGAGGAGGAGGGGGAGGAGGTGCCCTTTTATAAGGGAGGAGAGGGGCACCTTAGGAATATCTCAAAATATTCTTTTATATTAAAGTCAAAATCGGTTTATAATGGTTCCAAAGGGTCTTATTTCGAAGCTAAAGTGGGGATGGGTCGAAATCCTATCAACCAATAGGATTTAGACAAGTTTAGGGTATTATTTTAACCTTATCAATTAGATTTAACTCTAAGTTAATTAATTTAACTTTTACCGTGTCTTTTTGTTTTCTTTCACTATATGGTTAATACACTTACTATAACATGCCAAACAAACCCCAAATTGTTTATTATTAATATATATATCCTTATCTAAGTTATTTGGCCGAACCTTAGATTTTTAGGAATAAAATAACAATTAATAATATAATATTTGATTTAAAAACTATTTTGTGTCAATTTTGACACTATTTGATATATGATTTTTTTGAAAGTCATAACAGAATTATATGTTCGAACCAAGTTTATTAAATCAACACTAATATATCATAGTAACCTAGAAAATTAGTGGAATTCATAAAAAGTCTCAAATTACATTTATTTTGGTGTTCAAACATCAATTATGTCAATATTTCATTAATAAGATAATTACTACATCATCATTGTGTCATAAATAAATTAAATTATTTAATGTCTAAAAATTACAAATAAAATACCATTATGTAGGAAATATTTTTAGCTTTCTAATGAATATTTATAGTCGAATTTATCTTATGTATAACCCCATATTAAAAATGATTTACTTATTAAACATTGATTTTAACTATTTTAACCCTTCTTTAAATAAATTAATAATAAATGTCCTAATCTAATCCAAGTGGGCCTAAATGGTCATATTTTATTCCTAAGTTTGTTTTTGGTCGAATTACACTTGTCCAATAGAATTAGGATATGTGTTAGGGTAATATTAATATCATATTTACCCTTAGTTACCCTATTTACTATTAACCGCGGTAAAAAAAGTAAAAAGTTACTATTCACCAAAAAATTATTTTTATCTCATTGAACCACATTTTACTTACTGATATCAACCGTGTCTGTCGGATTTTTGAAATTCCATTCACAGAAGCGGTAAAATTAAGTTTTATGCAAAATTCAGTTTTTAACCTACCACTTAGTGGTTTCACTATTCATCAAAAATTGAAAGTTTTCAGAAAAATACCAAAATTTCACCCTAGGCTAATTTCGATATTCTGAGTCCAAAAATGAATTCCATTTTGAAAAATAAAATTTATAAAATTTCAAAAAGTGGTTATTACTATTCATAACGGCTAGTTTTAATAGCATATTGTTGTTTAGTGAAACTCGGTATTGCGTACGACGCAAGCTATCGAGGAAGGTCGTGATTGCGTGTAAAGCAAGCCAAGCAAGTGTTGTGTAGAAAAAGATTCCTTTGATGATTTATATAACATAAAAGTCTCGGGTGTTACATTCTACCCCCCTTAAAAAGAATTTCGCCCTCGAAATTCGTCACTTTGTAACAAACAGATGAGGATACTTCTCCCTCATCATATCCTCAATCTCCCATGTAGCTTCCTCAAGTTGGTGGTTCCTCCATAAAACTTTCACCAATCGAGTGGTCTTATTTCGTAGGAATTTTTCGCTACGATCCAGAATCTCTATCGGCTGTTCTTCATAAGAAAGATCTTGCTCCAGCGGTACAACTTCTGAGCTGAGTACATGAGAAGGATCTGGTATGTACTTTCTCAGGAGAGATACATGGAACACATCGTGAACTTGAGAGAGATTTGGTGGAAGCGCCAATCGGTAAGCTACCTTCCCAACACGATCTAGTATTTCGAAAGGACCGATATATCTAGGGCTCAACTTCCCCTTCTTTCCAAATCTCATAACCCTTTTCCAGGGAGATATTCGTAAGAACACTTTATCACCCACTTCAAACTCTAGGTCTTTTCTTCGGTTGTCGGCATAACTTTTCTGTCGACTCTGAGCTGCTCTTATGTGTTGTTGAATAGATCTGACCTTTTCTGCCATTTCATCAACGAGATCAGGTCCTAATAGCTTTCTTTCCCCAACTTCATCCCAGTAAGTTGGAGTCCTGCATTTCTTTCCATAGAGAGCTTCATAAGGAGCCATCTGAATACTGGAGTGAAAGCTATTATTATAAGAAAATTCCACCAAAGGTAGGTGTTGATCCCAACCTCCTTTGAAATCCATAGAGCAAGCTCTCAACATATCTTCTAGGGTTTGAATTGTTCTCTCAGACTGACCGTCTGTCTGGGGATGATAAGCAGTGCTGAAACTCAACTCTGTATCCAGAGTATGCTGAAGACTTCACCAGAACTTCGAGGTAAATCTCGGATCCCGATCAGATATAATAGAAAGTGGTACTCCATGCAATCTTACCACTTCCTTTACATATATCCTGGAAAGCTGATCTAGAGAGAAATCCTCTCTTATAGGAATGAAGTGTGAAGACTTTGTAAGACGATCAACTATGACCTAGATAGCATTATTGCCTTTGGATGTTTTAGGAAGTCCCGTGACAAAGTCCATAGTGATGTTTTCCCATTTCCATTCGGGTA
This sequence comes from Viscum album, assembly GCA_963277665.1. Classification (NCBI taxonomy): domain Eukaryota; kingdom Viridiplantae; phylum Streptophyta; class Magnoliopsida; order Santalales; family Viscaceae; genus Viscum; species Viscum album. Next base: position 1,808,253,237 of record OY728129.1, on the reverse strand, counting down.
TGGGTAATGGTTGTAACATCCCCTTAGACTTCTGTCTCTCAGCTTTAACTTGTTGAAAAACCAAGCATCGAGAGACATATTCAACAACATCTGTTTTCATTCCATCCCACCAGAAGTACTCTTTCAGGTCCCTATACATCTTCGTGCTTCCAGGATGAATAGAGAATGAAGAACTATGAGCCTCATCCAGCAGCTCCTTCTTTAATTCGGGGATGGAAGGAACACAAACCCGATTCCTGAACTTTATTATCCCATCACAATCAAGGTTGAATTCAGGAACATTTCTCACCTTCTTTTGTAACTCGACATCTTCTTTCTGTGCCTATTTAATCTTCACATGTATAGATGGTTGAACATTCATTTGAGAAAGATAAGATTTTTCCCCTTCCATTATAATTCCAAGATCCATCCTTTGTAAATCCATAAATATTGGATCTTTTGTGATCCTCATCATGGATAAACTAGCATGGTCTTGTCGACTTAATGCATCTGCCACCTTGTTTGCTTTCCCAGGGTGGTAATGGATTGAGCAGTCATAATCCTTAATCAGCTCCAACCATCTTATTTGGCGCATATTCAGCTCCTTTTGTGTGAAAATATACTTTAAACTTTTATGATCAGTATAAATATCACACCATTCACCATAAAAGTAATGCCTCCAAATCTTTAATGCAAAGATTACCACAGCCAACTCCAAATCATGTGTTGGGTAATTTTTCTCATGGATTTTCAACTGTCGTGAGGCATAAGCTATCACCATATCATTTTTCATAAAAACACACCCCAATCCCTTCATGGATTCATCACTGTAGATCACAAACCTTTCTCCACTACAAGGCAGTGTGAGCACAGGTGCACTGGATAACCTTCTTTTCAACCCCTTGAAATTCTCTTCACATTCCTCTGTCCAGACAAACTTAACTCCTTTCCGAGTCAACTTGGTGAGTGGATTAGATAATTGTGAAAAATCTTTTACAAAACGTCGATAATATCCAGCCAAACCAAGAAAACTTCGAATCTCAGTTACTGTTGTTGGTCTCGACCATCTTTCGATAACCTCTTTTTTTGTTGTATCCACGGATATCCCCTCTTTTGAGATTATGTGACCCAAAAATGCAACTTTTTGAAGCCAAAATTCACACTTGGTAAATTTGGCATAAAGCTTCTCCTTTCTCAGGGTCTTCAATATAATTCTCAAGTGATCTTCATGCTCTTACTTGCTCTTTGAATAGACAAGAATATCGTCTATAAAGTCTACCACAAATTGATCAAGATAGTCTCTAAAGACTCTATTCATTAGATCCATGAAGATAGCAGGGGCATTAGTAAGACCAAATGGCATCACTATAAATTCATAGTGTCCATACCTTGTACGGAAAGCCGTCTTTGGTATATCCTCCCTTTTGACCCTTAATTGATGATACCCTGAACGAAGATCAATCTTGTAAAAGTATTGAGCTCCGCGTAGTTGGTCAAATAAGTCATCAATGCGTGGGAGAGGATATTTTTTCTTGATAGTGATATTGTTAAGTTCTCGATAATCAATGCAGAGTCTCATTGATCCATCTTTCTTCATAACAAATATAACAGGAGCTCCCCAAGGTGATGCACTAGGGCGTATGAATCCCTTATCAAGATTCTCTTGGAGTTGCTTCTTCAATTCCTGCAACTCAATTGGGGCCATTCTATAAGGTGTCTTTGAAATAGGCAAAGCACCGGGTATGAGTTCTATTGAAAACTCAACTTCATGATTTGGTGGAAGACCCGGTAATTCCTCCAGAAAGAAATCATCAAACTCCCTTACAATGGGCATATTCTTAATCATGAGTTTCTCACCAACCATTTGAGATAAATAACCTTCATTTAGTGGAATCAATACCCATAAGATGGAAGAAATTTCCACTGGAAGGTTATGTTCATCCTTGCATTGGTATACAATCGTAGATTGATCTGGAATATGAAATGTGACTTCCCTTCTTTGGCAATTGATATGAGCTCCATGTAGAGAAAGCCAATCCATGCCAAGAATCACATCAAATTCCACTAAAGGAAGGATCACAAGATTTGCAGGAAGCACTTTCCCACAAACTTCGATCGGAGAAGAATTATAAACTTTTGATGCGACTGTTGTGCCATTAGGTGTTGTCACAGCTAACTCAACATCTAATTGTGGAGGTAATACGATGATACCCTTAGAAAATTCTTTAGAAATAAAAGAGTGGGTGGATCCAGATTCAAATAAAAAATTTTCTACTTTAGAGTGGATGGTAAGTGTACCTTTCACCACTTCGTTATCGTACTCCACATCGCTGATAGAAATTGCATGTGACTTTCCTTTGTCTTTAGCCTTAAGATTTTGTTGACGTCGACCATCATCATCAACCCTTGGATTTGGGCATTGATTGGCATAATGCCCCATCTCCTTGCACTTGAAACATTGAAGTGTAGTAGGTTCATTCTGTGTATCCCTTCCTTTGTTTGCGTCATTAGACATCTTCTTCCCATTATCACAGCATTCAAATGCCCGATGAACTTCTTTTCAACATTTAAAACATTTACTTGTCCCTTTAAGACAACTCCCTCCATGTTTCTTTCCACACTTTGAGCATAAGGAAAATCTCATCTTCTTTTCCGTGTGCTCTTTAGATTTTTCTTTGAATTCCATCTTCCTCTTCTTATCAAACCCATGTGACTGATGGGTTACTCCAATCTCCATCTCGACTTTGAGAGCACATCGAACGATTTCCTCATAGCTATTGAAGTCCCTTATGGCTAACGCCCTTCGAAGACTTGGTTTTAAGCCACTAAAGAATCGATCGATCTTACTCTCAGGTTGGATAATAATACCAGAAGCATACCTTGCAAGTCTTGTAAAATTTGCTTCATAGGTACCAACAGATTCATCATCCCTTTGCTTCAGTTCAAGGAACTCTTTCTCCATCTTTGTTCAGAGAATACGAGGGAAGTACTTATTGAAAAATAATTTCTTTAACTCGTCCCATTACATAGACTCAATTTCATCCCTTTGCCTCGTATTCTTAATAAGATTACACCATTGATCAGCATCTCTTTCCAAAAGATACACTGCTAGGATGACTTTATCATGTTCAGAACATTGAAGAACTGAAAATATCTTTTCAGTAGTACTAATCCATTGTTCAGCAACGAATGGATCAGTAGACCCGCTGAAAGAAGGTGGACGCTGCCTCATGAAGGATTCAACAGAATGTTTCTCCTTCCTTTGCTCGTTGGAAGTCCTGCATGATTCATAGCTTGAGAAAGTTGTGTGAGCATGGCTACAAGATTTTGCATTCCAGCTCCCATATCGTTTGGTTGCTCAGGGGGACAATCATTGCATTACCCATCGCATTCCGCATTAACACGGTTCCTTCGGGTTCCATCCATTGACTAAAACCAAGTAGAATAGTGTGAGCAACACTAATTATAATAGGAAAACCATATAATTCAAGAATAAAATTTTCATGCTTAAGGTCTTATCCTAGGTTATTCATGGCCATTTCTAAAACACTAAGATTGTGTTCTATTCTTAGACTTATCCTTAGGGTTCTTACTAAGGCTTTCACATCCTAGTTTCCAAAGGTTGACTATACCTTTCCTCTGATACCAACTATAACGACCCATACTTTACATACATTGTTAATACTTCAAAATTGAAGCACACTTATTACAACATATGACAAAACCACAAAGGACCGTATAGGTATAGTGTCTTTAGAAACTGGGAAACATAAACAACTGGTTCATAAATCTTCTATAGTGTCTCCCATTTATTTCATCATATCTAGGGTCCCTTTTAGAATATTCTACTTAATATCCATCTTCCTGACCTGGGGAAAAGAAAACATAAAAGGGTGAGCTCAAATGCTCAACAAGGGCAAATAAAGGAAATAAAAATCATATCAAATCTTTTTGAAATCAATACCTGCAAAAGAGATCATAATATCTTAACATGGAATAAATCATAGAAGTGAAAATGAGATCCCCATAATCATAACATAAAACTTGAAACTTTGTGGCATGCACACATAATCATGGAAAATCATTTCTTGTTAGTCATGACTCATTGCCAAGACTATCTTAGTGGACAAAGTCCCTTTCTGAACCGAGTCACCCTCGTTTCAGTCCTGTTTCACTGAACCGGTATAACCTACCGTTCCAGCCATGTCTATCTCATGAGATATAAAATCTTTACCCAATGCATTGGAGGGATATATAGGTCCCACCCATCTTATAATGAATCCTTTCTTATGTGTGCCACATAATCATAAACCATACATCATAGCGTAACCCATGTAATAAAAATGGGATTCTTAAACAACATGACATCATAAAACAATTCATATAAGATAAAAGAATTCATAAAAATATTTCCATCACAACATAATCAAATCCATGTAATAATAGGGATAAAAACAGAACCCTTTTATTATCTTAGATGGAAAATAATTTTGATAAAATACTTGAACTCCATTCTTGAGGAAAATATCCTTTCTACTTCAAAAACATTTTTCCTTTCATAACATGTCATACGACTTTAAAATAGAAGAATTTGATTAAAAATAAGCTTGAAAACTTGTAAAGGAATCTTCTTGGAAATAATTTTTTAAAAATCCATTCACGCCGTATAAGTTAAAAAAAACATTCTTCGTACTTTTGTCGGAAAAGTCAAAAAGTACCTCGTACGAAAAAAATGACAAAAGATTCCTTTCATATTCTTTACTAAAAACTCACCGAAGGGTAAAATTGGATTTAAACTATTGTAAGTGGATGGAAACAATATTACATATTGAGGGAACATGGATGTGGATGATAAAATACACCCCAGTAAATACCAAAGTATAAACAATCTCGGATAAAAATGAGATTGTGATATTTCCCCTTACCTTAGGTCCAATTTTCTTTGTACGTGTCCAAATCTCCTGTATAATGGTTTAAATAATGTTATTGACTTATTCCAGAATCATACATATTGATATGATATCATATATGGTCATATTCTTAGCTTCTTGATAGTAATATTTCATTGTTACTTGTTACTCGGGTCTTTATTGCCTTTTGTTCTTATGCGTGTTTTGCCGAATACATTCTTATTCTTCTTTTAAGGTTATAGATACCTTATATCCATAATGGTATTAGTGTAACATATATCATATTTATTCATTCAATTTATATAATTACTATGTAATGATGATCATGTAGAACGAGTCGCATCACATCGTGGAGACGGTATTCCGTACGTACGCACGAGTGATGATATCGTTCCTATGATCGTGGAACTATATTGGAGTATATATATATTATTTCAGTATTAATATTACTTTATAATAATCATAAATAGTTACTCATTACACCATTATACCCATCCTTGTAAAGTGATGGTGGAAAATAGATTACACCACGGCGTGGAGACGGTATTCCGTACGTACGCACGCGCGGTGATTTCATTTTTCCGTAGGATGGATAGAAGGTGAATTAGGGTTGTTTCATATTTATAATAACATATCAGTATGTAAGTAATACTTATGTTATTACTTTATCATGAAACAACTAAAGAAGAAGAAGTTGAAGAAGAAAGAAATTGAAAAGATCGGTAATGGATATTACCTCTTCTTTGGAACGCCTCTTTGAATCCTCCACTTAGGGAACTAAGATTGGTCTTTGAAGAAGACCAGGACCTCTAGGATTATTCTAGAGAAGTGGAGAGGAGAAAATGGCAGGGGTTGGCCGAGCTTGAGTGCTCAAATTGGTGTGAGGAGGAGGGGGAGGAGGTGCCCTTTTATAAGGGAGGAGAGGGGCACCTTAGGAATATCTCAAAATATTATTTTATATTAAAGTCAAAATCGGTTTATAATGGTTCCAAAGGGTCTTATTTCGAAGCTAAAGTGGGGATGGGTCGAAATCCTATCAACCAATAGGATTTAGACAAGTTTAGGGTATTATTGTAACTTTATCAATTAGATTTAACTCTAAGTTAATTAATTTAACTTTTACCGTGTCTTTTTGTTTTCTTTCACTATATGGTTAATACACTTACTATAACATGCCAAACGAACCCCAAATTGTTTATTATTAATATATATATCCTTATCTAAGTTATTTGGCCGAACCTTAGATTTTTAGGAATAAAATAACAATTAATAATATAATATTTTATTTAAAAACTATTTTGTGTAAATTTTGACACTATTTGATATATGATTTTTTTGAAAGTCATAACAGAATTATATGTTCGAACCAAGTTGATTAAATCAACACTAATATATCATAGTAACCTAGAAAATTAGTGGAATTCATAAAAAGTCTCAAATTACATTTATTTTGGTGTTTATAACATCAATTATGTCAATATTTCATTAATAAGATAATTACTGCATCATCATTGTGTCATAAATAAATTAAATTATTTAATGTCTAAAAATTACAAATAAAATACCATTATGTAGGAAATATTTTTAGATTTCTAATGAATATTTATAGTCGAATTTATCTTATGTATAACCCCATATTAAAAATGATTTACTTATTAAACTTTGATTTTAACTATTTTAACCCTTCTTTAAATAAATTAATAATAAATGTCCTAATCTAATCCAAGTGGGCCTAAATGGTCATATTTTATTCCTAAGTTTGTTTTTGGTCGAATTACACTTGTCCAATAGAATTAGGACATGTGTTAGGGTAATATTAATATCATATTTACCCTTAGTTACCCTATTTACTATTAACCGCGGTAAAAAAAGTAAAAAGTTACTATTCACCAAAATATTATTTTTATCTCATTGAACCACATTTTACTTACTGATATCAACCATGTCTGTCAGATTTTTGAAATTCCATTCACAGAAGCGGTAAAATTAAGTTTTATGCAAAATTCAGTTTTTAACCTACCACTTAGTGGTTTCACTATTCATCAAAAATTGAAAGTTTTCAGAAAAATACCAAAATTTCACCCTAGGCTAATTTCGATATTCTGAGTCCAAAAATGAAGTCCATTTTGAAAAATAAAATTTATAAAATTTCAAAAATTGGTTATTACTATTCATAACGGCTAGTTTTAATAGCATATTGTTGTTTAGTGAAACTCGGTATTGCGTACGACGCAAGCTATCGAGGAAGCTCGCGATTGCGTGTAAAGCAAGCCAAGCAAGTGTTGTGTAGAAAAAGATTCCTTTGATGATTTATATAGCATAAAAGTCTCGGGTGTTACATTCATACTATATCTAGACACTATTATTTAGAGAAGTTTATTTTTTCAAACTTACCCTTATCTCTTGGTCACACCCACCCCTCACTAAATCCTCTTTAACCTTAACTAAGGTGAAAATTATAAAAAAAAAATAATAATAATTATGAAAAAATATCAAAGTAGAATCATTAAAAAAAATAGAAATTATTATTTAAAATATATTAAATATTTCATAAAATTCATTCTCTTAATGTTGAAAAAGATACTATTAAAGTAATCTCATAGAAGGGGATAAAAAAAGATTTTTTATGATGTTGTTTCTTAAGTATATAGTGTTTTTATATCAAAATAATCATCAAATTAATTCCAATTACTATAAAAGTATTATTTATAAAATAAAATAACTAATCCTACATTTAAAATAATTTTAAAAGAAAATGGATCTTTGTACGTTCTTTAAATTAATGATCTGTTTTAAATAAAAATAATTATTTTCTATTATTTATCAAAAAATTAATCTTTTATGGAGAATTCTTAAAAAATAACTCTATATTAATTTTCACATTTTTATTTCAAAAATGATTATATATTTTGAATAGAATTTCTATAAGTGTAAAAAACTAATTTTATTATTTTCTAAATAATATAAATAACACATAAATAGAGGGAAATTGTATTTAAGTGTAAAATGAATTTACTAAAAATTGGGAACTTTTTATTCAATATATTTTATTTATCTGAAACCTTTATAACTATTTTTAAATGTGTTAATTCCTATTAAAAACACCAATTTAGGTTATCAATATATACTTTATTACATTCATTTACACTTGGGGATGTATATATTTTTATCTATAGAAGAAATTTAATTTATATGAAAAGGAATATATCATAAAATCTTGGGGTGTTACATTCTAATCCACATAAAATGAATTTTGATTGAAATTTTTTTTCAAACTCAAACAAAAAATTGAATAAATCTAAGTTTCTTCACATTATTGGGTTTAAAAGTAGCTTCTTCAAATTTTTGATTCCTCCAAATAACTTTAACTGAGATAGTAGTCCTATTTCATAGTAGTTTATCCCAACAATCACAGATTTATACTAGTTTTTCTTCATTAGAATGATCATTCTCTAGTAGTATTACCTCTGATTTTAGTACATGTGAATGATCAGGTTTATACTTCCATGAGAGAAATAAATGTAACACTTTATAAACTTGAGATATGTTCAGTGGAAGATCCAAGATATAATCTATCATTCCTAATTGAGAAAGAATCTCAAATTGGAAAATATACCTAGAATAAACTATTACCTCATTTTGAATCTCATATAATTATTGCATTGAGAAATTCATAGTAATAAATTACAAATAACATCAAATTATATGTTTCAATGAATACTTATAACATAAATTTTATATTAACTATGGACTTCCATAATGTATGTCTTAACAGCTCAAAAATTCTTGGTAATTTCCAAAAACATCTCAATATCTAATAAATTTCATTCTCCAACTTCATTAAAAAATGCTAGAGTTCTACAATTAATTCTATAGAGCGATATATAAGGATAGATCTAAAATTATCAAGTTAAATTTATTATTGAATGAAAACTCAACTGGAGTTAGTATTTTATCCCAACCACCAATAAAATCAATTTAAAAGTTCATCAACATATCCTCTATGGATTAAATGATTCTCTCAGACTAACTCTCTTTATAAGGATTACATGTATTACTGTGAAAAAAAATATTCAATAGATTTCTAACAAAGTTCTTTATTACATCATTGTAAATCCCAGATCCTGATAAGATACAGTTGAATTTGGTAATCCAAGAAAATTAGCACTATATAACTATATATTTTGTAAATCTGATCAAGATATTAATATTATTTCTTATAAAATGAAGTGTTATTACTTTTTATGGTTATTAAATACAACCTAAATAGTATTATGTACATTAGATATTTTGAGGTGTCCATTAAAAGAATCAATATTGATGTTATCCCATTTCTATTATGGTATAGCTAATGGTTATAAAATCCCCTTAGACATCTATTTATCATCCTTAACTTGTTGATATACTAGTAACCAAGATATAAACTCTATAATATCTATCTTCTTATTGTCCTACCATAAATACTCTTTCAGATATTTAGACATAATCATAATTCTATATTGAATATATAATTATAAACTATTAGCATCATACAATATATCCTTCTCAAAGTATGGTATTGATGGAATACCTACACGGTTCAAAAACCATATCCTTACAGCATAATCAATGTTGATCTCACAAACATTTTGGCCTTCTTTTCTAGTTCAATATCATCCTTTTCTACCTGTTTAATATTTACCTGAATAGTTGTTTGAGAACTCATTTGATAATGATAATATTTTCCACATTCTATCAATATTTCAAGATACATGAAATAAAAATAAAGATACATTGGATATCTTATGATCCTCATCATATAAAATCTAGAATGATCCTTTTGACTCATTATATCAGACACCTTTGTTCTTTTTCCTAGTGTGGAAATGTATGCAACATTCAAAATCACTAATCAACTCTAACTATTTCTCTGGTTCATATTAATCTATTTATAAGTTAATATATAGATCAAAATATAATTATTAGAATATATATATATATATATATATCACATTTACCCATTAATATAATTCCTCTATATCATTAATCCACAAATTACCATAGTTAACTCTAATTCACGAGTTGTATAATTTTTCTCTAGAACCATTAATTTTTGGGAGGCACAATCTATCACCATACTATTCTTCATGAAAATGTTTCTCACTCCATTATTTGATTAATTACTATAGACCTCATATCCTTCTCTTGTACATGGTAGTGTATAAATATGTGTGCTGACTAACCAACACATTAGTGCAATTATATTTTCCTCGCATTTATATTTCCAAAGGATCATGGATCACTTTCATGTTAACTTAGTGAATGGATTTGAAAGTTGGGAGTATATTTCCTCATTTAATTTATAATATCCCTCAAAATAAAATAAAAACTATAGATCTCAGTCACTATAGTTGTTCTATTCCAACAATGAATAACATCCATCATTGATAAATCAACTAATATACCATATCTTGAAATTATATGACCCAAAAAGTAACCTTTTTTATAAAAAATTACACTTGGTAGCTTTTTAATATATATTCTCATTCCTTAGTGTCTTCAATACAATACTTAAGTGATCATCATGATCTTTATCTCTCTTTGAATTTATAATAATATCAGGTAAATACACAACCACAAACTAATCAAGGTAATCTCTAAAGACAATACTCACTATATCCATGAATATATAAGTAGAATTAATAATACCGAATGGAATCACTATATATTCAAAATGTATATAATTTATAAGGATTGTTTTCTTAAGTATATCTACCATTTTGAACCTCTGATGATGATATCCCAAATGAAGTTCAATCATCAGAATGTGTCGACCTCTGTATAGTTGATCAATAATTTCATATATATGGGGTAGAGGATAATTTTTCATGTTAGTTATCATGTTATGTTATTGATAATTAATAAAAATTCTCATTGATCAGTCATTATTCTTAATAGAATGAACTAGTAAAACCAAAGGTGTTTTGCTTGGCCAAATTAATCCTTTTTCAATATTCTCCAAGAGTTACTTCTTTAATTCCTATAATTAAATCATGGATTTAATATATGGATTCTATGATATAGGTATAACATTAGGTATGATTTCTATTTAACACTCAACTTCAAAATTATATATAAGAATATGAAACTCATAAATAAAAAAATAAACAAACTACTAAACAATAAGTATATCTTAAATTATGAGTTTCTTCCAAACCATATGAGATATACACACCTTTTGAATAGGAATCAACAACCATATAATGGATATGATCTTCATCAAATGTTTATATTTATTATCACACTACCCAAAGATCATAGTTTGGTTCACAATATCAATTGTGACATCCCTTAATTAGTAAATTATTGTGGTATTTATATAATGAATATTTATCTATACATAAAATAGTATCAAATTCATCTAGTGGGTGTATAATAATATTTGAAGTAAAAAAATTCCTACAAACATCAAAGGAATAAAAATCATAGACTTGATATGTGATCCTAAAACCATTGAGTCTTTTCTTCAGTAATTCAATATCTAATAATTGGGGTGTCATTTTGATACCTTTAGAAAATTCTTCATATATAAATATGTGGGTATATATTGAATCAAATAAGATATTAATAGTTATAGAATTAAGGTTTTTTCTACCTTTCACCACTTTATTATTGATCATGTGATTTTTACCTATTTATATGATCTTAAGAGGTTATGGAACTTGATCTTCATTATTAGCTATAATATTTGATAACTTGTTAGAATAATAACCATACTCCTTACATCTAAAACACTAGATTGTGGGTTGTGTATTCTGTGGATATTTCTCTATGTTCATATCATTCTCATAATTCTTTACACCACTCCATCATAATATTCTCTTATTAATATCCTTTCCACAAATAAATCATTTTCCGGTTTCCTTATCATAACTTCCATGATGTTTGCTTCTAAAAATAAAGCAAGAATGAAATATCATCAACTTATCTACATGGTGTTAATAATTTATATTGAATTTTGACATTATTTTTTTAACCAAACCCTTGAGATTGATTTGTATCTCAAATAACGATATCTATATTGATAGAAAATTGAATGATTTCATTATAGATACTGAAGTACCTTATGGATGACAGACTTCATAGACTTTGTTTAAAGAAAATGAATAATTGATAAACCTTATATTATTATTTTACCATAATAAAAGAATCATATTTTGTATTTCTTGTAAAATTTACCTCATATGTACTAACAAATTCATCATCCTTCATCTTAAGCTCAATTAATTCTTTCCCCATTTTTTAGGAAGAATACAAAGAATGTACATATTGAAGAATGGCCTCCTAAACTAATCCCACTCCATGGTCTCAGTTTCATCCAGTTTCTACATGTTCTTGATAATATTCCACCACTAATATTCTTTAAGTTCTAAAAGACAGAATGATAACTAACATATTCTTGTTTTAGACACAAGAGGATAGAAAATACATTTTAAATGGAACTCATCAGTATCTAAATAACTAGTGGATTAGTATACATTATAAAAGGGTGAATGTTTTCCTCATGAAGAACTCAATAATATAATTTTACATCCCTATACCTTTTGTAATATTCGTATGATTAATAAAATTAGATTGTTTCATAATAATTGAAAAAGTATTTTACATTTCAAATTCAATAACATTTGGTTTCTCAAGAGGAAGAATATATCATTTTCAATAACAATTTCCATTAACATGATTATTTTAGGTTTGATTCATTGTCTAAAATAAAAAACATAGTGGGAGAAACAATAATAATCAAAGGACCAACGTCATCATGAAAAATGACATATAGTATGAAGAAATCATTACACAGTCTTTAAAATTAGTCATAAAATATGTTTAAACATGATCATTAATGGCCATAAATTATTCAAAACCATCATAATGGTTTAAAAAAAATTGATTTATACAAAAATATCCCATTGTATTATCAAATTAGGTGTGGAGTATGAAAAAACTCATCACGAACTAGAATAATGGCCATGATATACTTGACCAAAATTTTGGAGGTTATTACCCAAATATATAGCAATTCCAAAACCATTTATAATTTCATTTTCTAGATATGGATGATGTTATTGAAAACCCACACTCCTTTCCTTACACTAACTTGATAATTTATACTCTACATAGGATTATCAAAAGGTTTAGCAATTATGTTTTCTCATCATATTTTCTAATGGTAACTATACCTTCCTTAATAAAAACTATAGTGACCCATACATTTCATGCATAAATGATATATCTTTTTACATGAATATTCATTACATAACATTATAATTCACACTAAATTATTATAGTCCTAATATATTTTAATGCTATTATATATAAAGGAATTTTTCATAATAGATATACATTATCTCAAAATGTGTTTTTTCATGACTAGCACCCTTCTTCTAAATTTTGTGAAAAGGAACCCGAGATTTGGTGGGATCAAAGTCTAAATATAGGTAATAAATATATATATCAATGATAAACTAAACATAATATGTGAATAATGGTATAATAACACTAAAATAGAATTTTAAAACCATGCCCTTCATATCATAGATCATACTCATGATTCATGGCCTAAATATTTATAGTTATTGAGACATGAATCATAAAGGAATCAAATAACATGATCCATGAAATATTAATGTTCCCATTAGAAATAATATTATTTTATACACATAAATATGTAAATTTATTTCCATAATCATGGATCACTTCCTACACTGTCGTAGTTGATTAGGTTCACTCCTCATTCAATCATATCATTAGTCAAGGTTGACTCCCAATACAATCTTAATGGATGAAGTCCCTTACAAAAAAATGTTCACACCCTACTAAAGTCCTCATTATCCAATTTGATATCTATATTTAGCCAATGAATTTTATGGTAATTTTATTCTAGTCCCACATTCATATAATGATAATCATACATTTTTTTCACTTCTGGATGGATAAAATGAATGAAAGATAAATAATTATAAAAATTATTAGATTCGTTATTACATTAAATATATCATGTTTGTTTTTTAATTATATAATTATTATCATTCATGTAATATTGAAACAAAAAATGGAATAGGCCACTTCTTGGAAGTGGTAGTCCACACATACGCACAAGAGAGACTATCGATTTCTAATTGATTAGAATATGATAAGGAAGATATAATATTATTATTATATAGAATATTTATTTCAATAATATAATATATAAAGGCAAAACCAAACATAATTAACATCCATGAAATAATATTATGGAAAATGAATTTTATCTCTATGTGAAGGTAGTAATCCACACATATAAAGGAGTGATATAATCAATTCACACTAGATTGGACAAAGAGTGGGTATTGGTGGTTTCATAATCATAATATAATTTCAGTGCATTTAGGATAATAAATATATTATTTTAGTTTTAATAACACATATTTAGAAGAGGTTTAATAATAATTAAATGGAAATATTTCGATTAATATGATTACCTCTCCAATGGTGGGCCTCCTTTATATCCTTTATTAAGGAAAATTGTAATGGTCTTTTAAGAATAAGAGAACCTCAAAATCATGGATAGATTATTTTGGAATATTTTTTAATAGGTTTTGGTCAGGATATAAGACTCAAAATTGTGTAAATAAGATAAAGGAGAGTGTCTTTTCATAAGTGGTATAAAGAAGAAACATTGAATTTAAAAAAATATTAAAATATAATAGGTTAATTATCAACAAAAATGCATCTAAATTGCAATATATTTAAAGGTGGAATGTGATAAGCTCTAAATATTTCCAGAAATTTGGATTTAGAAATTCTTAATTGAAAATTTTAATGTTATATCTAAGATAAACCACCAGTAGGCTAGTTTTAGTTATAACCTAGGTGACAATTTTTAATTGCTTCAGTATTCATTATGGTAATAATTGAAAGTGAAAATTTTATCAAATTTGGAAATTATGATTCCAAATATGGAATTCTTTTTATCTAATCCATATTCTAAAATTTTTAGATATTAATTTTAAAATAAACTTGAAAATCATGATGAAAACAGTTTTTGAGATGGAAGTGATTTTCTATGTATACAATATTTTTATACCCAAATCCACATTGAATTAATTCTACTAAAAATAATTGGATTATTAAAATTATAAATGATATATTTTTTAGTTTCAAAACTATTGTTTATAAAAATAAATTTATAAATTCTTTAAACAAAGAGACATTTTTCAATAAAAAATAATATTTTTCACTGCCGATCAAAAAATTAATCATTTCATAAATTTAAAAAAAATATCTCTAAGTTAATTTTTTTTGTTGATTTAAATTTTTTTGTTAATTTATTCGAATAAACTTACCAAATGTGGAGAAAATAAATTATATAATTTTCTAAAAGGAGGTAATGAAAGTTATTTTTGTAGAAGATTTATTTTTGAAGCATATAAATACATTTCTAATACACGAGTACTTATGCATCAATAAATTTTCCTTATATAAAAACATTATATATATTTTTAAAATGTGTTTATTTCTTGTCATTATACAATTTTTACTTCAAGTTTATAGTGGTATACTATATTATGGTTTATTTACACTCGAGGTTGTGTGTATCGAAAGAAAACTATGAAATTAAATATATTTAAAATAAATATATCACAAAATCCCAAGGTGTTATATGCCTCCTAGAGGTTCAATCTGAAATCTAAAACAATGATTACTTACCTAGAAGTTAATTAACTCTTGAGTGCCTAATTAATTATATTTAATACATAATCAGTCTCTCAAATAAGAATCATTATGAAATGAAATCCAGGAATTAATTATATATTAGGGTAACTGGTCTCATGATAGGATTTGGAAATCATTCATGAACAAATCAAAAATTTATAATAGTGTCTTAGATTAGGAAATAATTCCCCCAAACACGGTGCAATGAGCCCGACCACCTATCATCCAGACTAATGTGAGTTCATATGTTTCATTGGTATGAATCCAAAATGAACTCCATCATTCAGAAATTATGATTATATCTCATTATATATGTGGGAGCTATTCGGTGTTTTCACAAATAAACCATCCCAATGCGAATCTATTCACCTATACAGATACCTTCACATATGGGAAACAATTTGTTTTTCAGTAAGAACTTGTCAACACACACATTTTTTGGAAAAAAAATTGATTAACACATTTTGAATCCTTTAGGTAATCATTAATTTACTATGGGATACTAAAAATTACAAAATTAAAAAAATACTACAATTTAACTAAAAAGGTAGTAATCAGTAATCCCATGTGTAAAAACCACAAGGAAATCTTATATTCCCTAAATTAATTAAATGAATTGTAATTTATGATGTTGAATTTTTAAAAGAGAGATAATTAATATAGCAAAGACAAGTTTTGTAATCAAGAGAATATTTGTACCATGTTTATTGATTTATAGGATCGTGTGCTAGGGAATAAATTGATTATTTTTTCATTCATGACTGATCTCAGAATTGCATCTTTATAGAACCTTAGTCTTGGGACCTGACATTAATATAGTAACGGAATATTTGGAATGGTCATATACCAGGTTCAATCATATAACTAGGTGACCAAAAAAAATTTAAACATAATCACCCATGATTTTGTAATGGTCATAAAAAATATGGAAATTAATTTATGCAATTAAATGAAACACATCTGATTGAAAACAGCGGTCATGAAATATAAAATGAAGATAATTTAGATTTGAGAAATAGATATACAGTAATCTAAAACATAAAAGTAAAATATAAATTATCCATAACAAAAGTTCCCTATATATTCACACCACCTAGAATTGAATGAACTACTCGTTCAAGGAAGACATGATGAGAATGAGAAATATGGATACCTAAAAGAGAATTATAGTAGTAGAATTGAGGCTTCAAAGTGGTGTGTGAGTGTTTTTTAGTCATCTATGTCTCTCCCCAATATCTATGATGTCTCTTTTGTGAAGAAAAATGACTAAATATATTTTCTTCCATCAGAAAAAATTAACTACAGTTTATAAAAAATCGCACTTTTCAGTGGTTTCAAGAAATGAAATGGTTCACATAATAAAATATGTGGCCTCTTAATAATGTATCAATATTCCCTTAATGTGAATGAGAAATAATTCATTTAAAATTTGATTTACAAAATTTGAGATGGTTCCACCAAATCTGATGTATTTATGAATCAACTCAATGACTGTAAGTCGGGGAATGTACTGGTTTCACTAAGTGAAATAATCATTCTCTAAGTGTTATAGTCATCTCTCATTCTATGTGAATTTGGATTTTTCCATGAATTTCCTTGTGTCACACCACAATGGTATTTTTCTCTTTTTTTCTTTTTCCACCAAATGTTTATATCCATTAATAAATTTTAAAAATAGTTAAATAATCCCAGTGTTGATAATAATATCAAAAAATTATTGAAATTTTCTAATTAAAAAACCCTAAACATATGTATGAAATACACATATCAAATGAATTAATCATTCATTAAAAATTATCATGAAAATTTCTTTTGTTCATTCCTTAAAAAATGGAAAATTAGACATCAATAATAAGAAATTACATAACTAATTCATAGATAATTTAGCATTCCTCAATTGACTATGTTTCTTATATCAGATGATAAAATGAGTGAGAACATTGTTAATATTTTTCCTTATGATTATATATATCATTATCATAAACACTCACCTTGACCCAAGGACATTGAATCATCAAGAAAACGTTCTTGAAATTTTGTTATAGTAATGGGATCTATGGATAATAAAATGACATCACCAACATGACCCCTTCAACAATTAGTGGATGATTCAATGGTTACATAGTACAAATAACACTATAAAATTCCAACCTATTAGGATTCATGTAGGGGTGTGCATGTGATGGAACCTATAATCCCACCATACTGAAGGATTGATGCGATCAAAGAATTGATGTTTGTCGCTAGTTGAAACCATTTTCAGAGGATACTACAAGAGTGTGAAAATCCACACATTCTAGACCTTAAGAAGGTAGAACATGGAGTTTAACAAGCCTCCATTCTATTTTAGAATCCAACATGAAGTGATCCTATTAACCATAACCACTAGAAACATCTTTAAAAATACCCTCAATCACCTTCTATGGGAGCTACCTAACTGGTGGCCTCCCGTTAAGTTCAGAAATTGGTACTAAGGGGATATTACTAGGTATTGAAATATTCAGAAAAAAAGGGACCCATATTATATACCAACAACCACTATTGATGATCAACAGAATATTCTGGTGACATCTACTGAGTATGCTCATATCCCTGGTCTTCCAAACCATGACATCCCTCATATCTTGATAGTACACTTGGTCAATCCACATATTCATACCACTAGAATGAATCCAATAGGTATTATCCTATTTCACATGGAGGATATGAGTGGTAATATATCCCCTCTTCCATCAAATATATCTTGTAGAAAATATAGGTAATTAAAAATATGAAATAAAATTTTCCAAAAAATTCTCGTCTAAAGTGCCAGTATATTTTTGCAGTAACAACAGAACTTTGTAGATATATTCAAATGATTATTCAGGGTTATTCACATATTCTTATCCCAATATACTAATAAGCATATCAACATGAAAAACATGGTAAAATATAAAATATGGAGAAATAACATATTATGTATCCTCTTCAGATGGATTATTATCATATCCTGGTAAAGGATGAGGCGCAAAACATGGCTCATATCTCTTTTCAAACCATGTTTCATCGACCGAGTTTGTAAATCACCTAAGGAAAGGGGAATATTCA
Source organism: Viscum album (assembly GCA_963277665.1). Taxonomy (NCBI): domain Eukaryota; kingdom Viridiplantae; phylum Streptophyta; class Magnoliopsida; order Santalales; family Viscaceae; genus Viscum; species Viscum album. The sequence continues at coordinate 1,808,234,530 of OY728129.1, read as the reverse complement.
TGTCAAATAAATCTAATGATTTAATTCAAATTAATATAACTAGTCTCGTATTCCTATTCTAGCTAGTGTTTGTCAGCTCAGTTTCTCCATCACCTCATGGGAAGCTCATATCCCTTCTAGAAATATTACTCATCATATTCAAAAATCCTAAAAGATCCAAGCATGTAATCTTTTACCCTCTGATTACTACCCTATAATCCATCAAAGGATATATTGAATGAATCACATATCCCTCTCCCATTCAAAATGAATAATAGAATATTGTGGTGGGGAATGCATACTTGAATCGGTCTTATACCACCTCTTTGACTAGGTCTGTGAAGCATATTCTTGAAACCACCAATATATATTCTCATATTATCACTAATAATAAATTAACTCACCATAATAATGTAATATATTCCAATAATGTTTCACATAATCCTATAGAAATATATGATCAACAGTATATTCTAGAGGCCACTTTATTGTAGGATCATACTATTTATCAACCCCAAAATATAGGTAATAATATCTCATCCATGCTGCAAGATGAGACTCATAGTATAACCCTTATTGACACTAGTATCCTCAAGACCATAAAACAAATATATTCAAAACTTCAAGGTTTAAAAGGATAATAATTTGAATCAAAATGTGATAACTAGAATGATTTTTCTCCTCATAGTAGAATACATTTTTATTATAGGGATCCCACCCCAGACATTTTCTATAGATTACCTCACTATGGTGATATCTTTCCAATAAAATAAGTCATCCACTTTTAAAAACACCTTCATGTAGAGATATTATGAAAACATAGTGATTAACTATATTTAATTTTCAATAATCCACCATTAACACCCCTCCATGGAAAGTAGGAGACCCAGAGAAGTGACCTTTATGATCTGACTAGGTGGAGGAATATTCCTCTAATAAAGAAGAGTAATTCATGGATATATGGAAGGTGATATCCAAAAATATCCTTCCAAATATGTTTTTTCCCATCATTACATCCAATTATGGAGTTTCATATATGATAAAGGAGGAATGCATGCCTTACATTTTCCAAAAAAAATTGGGTAACCATTAAATGCTTCAAATATAGAAACCTCCTTTATTATGAATATGTGGGTGAACTCTAGGACATAATCAAATTTAATTATAAGATAGAACTGGACACCTTCTCCATGGTCAGTGACATGTGATCTAAAAATCAGAGTAAAACCTAACACATTATTTTCTCTAAAGTTTATCAAATTCTTGTAAACTAATCACTTAATCCTCATTGAACATATATATATATATATTAGGATGGGTCGTATATAAATTACTTGACTTTACTCTATACCCAAGAATGAAGAACCACATAGACATAATATCTTCTAATGTTATAGACAAAAAATATATCATGTGACAAAATAATGTGTGATTTAGCTAATCATTCCAATAAAGCACCCCCATTTAAAAAAAATATTATTATGAGTAGAGGGAGACAGATGTAAATGGGATCCTAAGCATAGCCAGTTGATAAAAGGTAAACATGTCTCAAACAAGGAGTTCTAAGTCTCAAACCTCTATATATCTACCTATATCTAGTGACTCCAAGTTAATTTGGTAAATTCCCAAATCCCATGCATGAGTGAAATTTCATTAAATAAGGAAAATCATGAAGGTTACTGCTATAAAATCCATTAGGTAGAAAACCCAGACAGTTGGAATGGTGTCATATTTACTACTACATCCACCCTCGTTGCTATCAAATCGAAAGATGACACTAAAAAACAATTTGAATAATCCAACTAAACCTCATACAATATGGATGTGGGAATTTTTATCATAATCACTATCTGAATAGTCATAAAAAATAAAATATTATGGTCAAAATATACCATTTGTGGCCCTGTGTCAACCCCATCCCTTAGGTCTGGGGCATTCTTATTATCTCCTATAATAGGTAAGGTCGTATCCAAAAATAGGTAGTGGAAACTAATGTCCAAAATACCAACTATCCCTCTCACCACATGAGATACCCATAATATCTAGCTCTCGCTTGGTAATAATGGATAGATACTCCCTCCAGGTCACTATTCAAATATCATAACCCTGGGAGAATCTGAAAATGAAAATTAAACCCTAAAAGGGATATACACCAAAATTACCTAATAATACAAAGTTACATAGGTATGTTCATGAGGTAAATATAAATTCAAAAGGGATATATAAAAAACCACACTATTTCTCATAAGATGACATAATGGTATTTTCCACTCAGTATGTCGAATTGAACTTTGCCACCATAAAACTAATTGATGATATGGAACGAGATGAAAAAATGAGGGGTGAAATATAGAAATGGTAGCTCGAGAGAAAGTTTATATTGATTCACAAACTAAGTTCACATGTACAAGTAAACAGAGGTGGAAAAAGAACATGGAACCAAAAAATGATTATTTTATACCTAATTAATGACATCCCACCAAAGATAAAGGGAAATATGGGGCTATATGCCACTCACTGCATAGAATGGACAAGATCCATATATATTATGAATGAATATCAATGTATGTGTTTGAGATATATGACGTTATATAGCTCAATGTTGAATTACATAGGGGAGACAATCCTAATGGGTGTTTCCTTCCAGCAGAAGAAAATGTTAGTCCCCCAACCACTATGGGATAGATAATATTCTTACATGGATATAATATTAGTATCAGATTGTCTCTACATACAGACTATCAACTTACATAAGTTAATGAATTTTTTAAGAGTATGATTTTACCCCATTATAGAGACAACACTATTCTTATCGATATGATCATCTAGTCCTGGTAAAAAATTGAAATCAGTCGGACTTGTTTGTAAGAAAAATCTGTCAATATTTCCCTACTTCTCATTCTCATGTGGTAGTCCACATGCCGATACCTCTAGAACTCTATAACACCATCAAGTCTCCAGTTTTACTGATTGAAACCTTTATATGACAACTCACCCACATACAACCTAAGAGGAATTTATACCCCAAATTGGGGGATGAAACTATTCCCCCAAAACTATTAGAAATCTTACACATTCAACCTTTGAAAAATTAGGGACCCAAATCCGCATCTCATGCACTTCTTGTCCCAATGTATCCCTATGAATGGCATTTAATACTATCATGAAGGGAAAAAACTGAGGTTCATTGTAGAGACATTGGTGTGGCTAGATTTTAGTTTTTTAACAACATCTATATTGGTCCCATCAAAGTATGATAATACATTCATCATCAATTCCCCTACCAATTAAGCTCCACACTATGGAAAAACATGTTTTTTGAACTCCAAAACATATTGAGAGAATTATTGGGTCCCCAACATTATCACAAGTTGGAAAGGTATGACAACAAACTCAGTGTTTCAAACTCATGGGAATAATTTCTAGAAAATTTCACAAAGTTCCTCTACAACGAGTTGCATATGATATTGATCCCAATGATAAACTAAGTCAGATTTGGGGTATTCAAAGAAATATTATAGTATCTTGAATATTACACTAGGATATCTTGATACAAATATCAACCTAAGACAATCACAAAATGGAAGTGTTTTAGAAAATAATAAATTGACAATTTCATGCTCAAGCCTACAAAAGTGCCTGTGGGTACACCCTGGATGACCACAAATTGGATAGAATCTCCAATAGAGTGAAAAAAAGTAGAAAACCTGCAATAACCCAAACTTTCATTAATGAAAAATTCATCTTGATCTGATTAAATGTCTATTATGTAAAATGGTTATATAAAATATAAACTTATTTGGTTTTATGTTTTTGGATTTTTAAAATACCATTAAGAATTGTGATGATTTCTAATATAGTCATTGAATAGTGATCACCTGATTAGTATAAATATAGGTCTTTAACAAATCCATTTTACTCAGACAAAGGAATCGATGAACTCATCCAGTAGACTTTCCCCATACGAAGACCATTTTTTGGATCTCGGAATGGAGGTGGCATCATTGTACTTTGGTCTTGACCAATCCCAATCTGAGCTTCAATATGTTATGCTCAAACGGATCCACCTATGGGTGAAGTGGAAGTTGATAGAGATTACCAATCGAGCGATGTTATCCGAGCCACCCCAAGAGTCTATCACCATCGCACACCTTACCCTTCTGTCTTATGAGGGTTTTATAAGGGGTTATGTAACAAGACCTTAGCACTATTATTATGTGCACTATTTTTCTATATAATGAAGAATATACTTTCATTTTATTACTATTATGTTGTAAATAGTTTTTAAAGCACAAATGGTATTTTTAGTTAATATTCTACTAAAAAATCTATTTTGATAAATTAATGGATTTTTTAATTAAATAATATTTTAATAAAATATTATTATTGTTAAATTACTTTTTATTATGTATAAATGATTGTATATTTTTTATGAATACAATTGTAATTTTTATTAAGCTTTGAAAGCTATTTTTGTCAAAACCCGTGAATTTTTGATAAATATTGATTTTTATTTTAAAAGTAAAAATTCATATATTTAGAAAATTATTTTGAAAAAATAATACTATTTTTGGAATCAGGATGTCAAAATTATCCAACGGTGAATTTTTCATAATTTTCTGAGACAGTCGAATTTTTGGGTAAAAATTAAATACCATTTAAATATATAATGTGTTTTGTGACATCCTAATGACCCAATAGTGATTTTATAATATACTATAAACATTATGTTCGGAAATTATATGTTTTACCATTAAAAATAATTTGTTTTAGGTTTTTTTGATTTATTTTACAAAGCCTTAGTTGACCCTCCCACACTTATAAAACATTTTAGCTTTCTAAATTGATTTCCTTGAGAGTGTGACTTGCCTCCACATAAGAAACCTATTATTTTAAGAAGTTCGACCATTGGACTTATAAAATATATTTTTCCACTCCCATTTGGCAAAAATTATGGGAAAAACCATGGGATGGAATATTTTTTGGATTAGTTTAATGTGTGGTGTCCCAAACCTAAATAATAAAGAATTCCCTCCCCTTTCCTATATAAACCCACCCAACATCCCACTTCCTATTCACTCAAAGCCTTTTGAGTTCTTCCAATTTATGCTATCATCTCTCTAGAATCCTCCCAAGGTTCCCTAATCTCCCAAGAAGCCTCTCTCAAGCCTCTCCCAAGCCTTTGAGATCACACTTCTAAGTAAGGTATTTCTCCCTTTCTCATTTTATCCATGTTTCATAATATTATTATGCCCTTCTATTTGAAATAATAAATGTTAGGCTATGATTTCTCACCTCCAATATGCTGTCCCTTTTATGTTTTAATGATGATATACCACTTTATGCCTAATCGGTGTGTTCCATGTATACCTGTAACCATGACGAAATTCCATAAGGAATTTCTCTCTCCTCATTTACATTCAAGAAATTATTTTGTATTATTAATATAAATTCCATTACCTTTGTTGGGAAATGTATAATATGACCCCATTACTATCCATTTATTTTAAATATTATGAGACACCCATTTCTCTCTCATCAACCATTTTTATGAAGTCTTATGTCACATCGTTATGCTGCCGAAATTGCACCGCAATTTTCCAAGCCAAAATCATTATGTAGTGAATACCATGCCCATTTCTCTAGAAAGGGTATTAAACTTTATGAAAATTTACATATTTATGGAATATTTTCATGTTTGAATTCAATATTCCTTAACCATGGAAAAAATTATGATGTTTTATGAATCTTTGTTGTATGATCTTGTGGCACACGTATGCATGAAATGAAATGTTTAAGAGGGGTGCACCCTGATAGAGCTCCAATGCATTGGGTAAAGTATAGTATCATGATAAATCATGTGAAATGAGTTTTTAATCATGATAATTCAAGTGCAATGAGGGTTTACTCGTGCTTCATGTGTAATGAGGTTTTATTCATGCTCCATGTGCAATGAGCCTTGGCTCATGCTAATATCATATTAAATGTTGTTGCCACATCTCCATGTTATGATTATCATGCCTTTATGTTCATGTTTATCTTGTGCTCCATTGATATTCCTATTTTCTAACATGTATTATATTCCTCATTTTATTCCATGTTTATTCCCTTACTAGGCTTTATATCTCGCCTCTTTCTTATGTATGTCATCAGGTTATCCCATGAAATGTAAAGTACGAAGGAATTTTGTGGTCATGTAAAGGAGGTTTTCAATAAAGATGTTGTATTTCATGTTTTAAGTTATTATGTAATGATCCTAAGACTCAAAGACACTATACCTCTCGATATTTTCTATTATATCAAGTGAAGATTTTATGTAATAAATCATGTTTCGGTGTGTAAAAATAGTTGGGTTGTTATAGTTGGTATTAGAGGATAGGTTTAGTTATTTGGGGGATTAGGATTAAAAAATCTTAGTGAAGCCTTAGGGATAAGACTAAGTATAATAAAAACATACCTAAGTCTTGGTTTATACTGAGTAAGTGGTTTATCAAGATAATACATCCATGTCTGGATACGAGCAGGTAGAGGCGGCTCTGACACAGATGTACCTAGGAGTGAAAACTTCGACAAGGAGTTTTGGGCTTGACCTGGGGTATCCTGGTACACAACAACTAGCCTTGCTACACTCTTGGTTATGACACTCCCAGGGGATATGAATTGGTAAATTCACAAGCTTATTATGGACCATTATTGAAGTAATTAATAAAAAAATCCCCTAAGAATAAATGTTGGGAAGTAGATCATGGATAACATAGATTAAAGCCTATAGATTCATAAGTTAAGGAAATAAAAGTTATTTATAAGTCATCCATTTAATCCTTGGATCACCCTTTATGTGTTACCCCTAAATTTCCTTTTATTCCAACCAATGGCCTATAATAGGAGGACTTGGGCTAACAACCGGTGTGAAGATCAATGTGATAATTGTTCTAATGAGATGCCCAATCCTATGGGAGCATGAATCGCAAACTTTGTTATTATACTCTCTTAGTTAAATTATGTTTTGAATAGAAACATTAGTCAATAGGAATGTTCACCCCCCTAAAAAATAAAAAGTTGCTATCTAGAGCTTCATGAGACAAAGGCCTCATACTTATAATGGATCATCTGAACCCTCAATCGCTGAACAATGGATCAAATCCATTGAAAAGATCTTCTCCATACTTCAATGTTACGAACTAGAGAAGGTTTTTCTGGTTGCTTATCATATGAAGGGTGAAGCCGATCAATAGTGTACATTGATAAAAAATACGAAGCCTGGGAGGATATCGAGGTGTTGGAATGGAATGATTTCCTGAAAAAAAAATTGATAAATATTTTCCTCGCACCCTTTGGATTAAGATGGAAAAGGAATTCCTTTCCATCATGAAAAAAGACGATGAATACATCAGAGCATATGAGGAAAACTTTACAAGGATTCCATGATACACCTCCGAGTTTGTCGTTACCCCCAAATTCAAGGTTGACTGCTTCTTTGGTGGGATGAAACATAGCCTGTGGAAAGCCTTGGAGATCCATGACGTCAACATCTATGAAGAAATTATCTGATGTGCCCTCAAGGTCGAAATGGAGATATAAAAATCATAGGGGTATCATGGGGATAAGAAGTGTAAGGTGTAATTCAATTCTGGAAGTCCAATGGATAAATCCAATGGTGCTAAGAAGATCTCATGCCCCACTTTCCAAAGGTGCGGAAAGAAGCACCCCAGAAATTGATTTAAGGGGATGGGGAAATGTTTTAGGTGTGGAAGAGAAGGGCACCTAGATGTTAACTACAAACAAGAAAAACATACGGCTACAATAGAGGAGAGGAATGCTCCGTTCGACTCTCAACATGTTGTTCACTGCTTCAACTGAAAAAAAAATGTCAAATTACAAATCAGTGACCTAAGCCAAGGTTTTTCGAAGGCAACCAACAACATCCAAGGCAATAAGGGTGATATTTTTCCATCACTCCTGCCAAAGTGAACCCCAACAATGAAGTGGTTACAAGTACTCTAGTTATTCATTAAAGAATAGAAAATGTAATTTGATTCTTGTTCTATGCATTATTTTATATCCCTAATGTTTAGTAGAAAAATCCCAACACCACCACAAATCATAGAAGTGAATATGTTGGTGAGTATGAAAAATGGGGCAATCATTGCATCCTTTGAATATAACTCCTCCCCTGTCATAATTTGTGGATTGAACTTCCCGGTGAACCTCATCATACTCCCTTCGGTGGAATTTGATGAAATTATTGGCATGGATTGGATTTGCTTATATAGATCCAACATAAATTTCCATGAGAGGGAAATCACTCTCCATATAGAGAATCGACCCCCAATTATATACAATTGAAAGAAGTAATATGAATCTTCTTTAGCACCATCATCTCAAGCGTGGATATTACTTCCCTATGAGAATGCATATCTAGCTCAAATGATTGAGTTTAAGGAGGAAACCATCCTTGAAGACATGCCTATTGTGAGAGAATTTTCTGAAGTGTTTCCTAAGGAACTTCTTAGGCTTCCTCCTAGAAGATATATTGAATTCCCAATTGACCTTATACCCAGGGCATTGCCAATATCCAAGACTTCATATATAATGGCTGTTGTATAGATTTAGGAGTTGAAGAAACAACTATAGGAGAATCTGGATAAAGGGTTTATACACTCAAGTGCTTCACCATGGGGTGAACCAGTCTTCTTCGTCAATAAGGAGGATGGTTCAATGTTCCTTTACATGGATTATCGTGAGCTTAAAAAAATCACGATAAAGAACAAGTATCCTCTCCCATGAATTGATGACTTGTTCGATCAGATACGTGGAACACAATACTTATCCAAGGAGGATTTTCGTTCAGGATATTATCAAGTAAGGGTGAATAAGGAAGATATCCCCAATACTACTTTTTGTACAAGATAAGGGCACTATGAATTCATAGTAATGCATTTCAGACTCACTAATTCTCCAACAATATTGATGGACTTGATGAATAGAGTCTTTAGAGATTACCTTTACAAGTTTTTGGTAGTCTTTATAAATGATATTCTAATATACTCCAAAACCAAGAAGGTTTATGAGGATCATCTAAGAACTGTACTAGAGACCTTGCAAAAGGAGAAGATCTATGCAAAGTACAAAAAGTGTGTGTTCTGGTTGAAGGAGGTCTCATTCTTGTGTCATATCATCACAAGAAATGAGATATCTATGGATCCCTCCAAGATAGCTGTAATTGAGGGATGGCCGAGGACAACATCAGTAATAGATATTCGTAGCTTCTTGGGTTTAGTCGGATATTATAGCCGAATTGTGAGAAATTTCTCATGATTTTCCAACCCTCTTACCAAGATAACTTGGAATGGAGTAAATTCTTCATGGAGTGATGAATGAGAAGAGAGATTCAAGGAGTTGAAAAGGAGGCTTATCGCTGCACTCATTCTCACACTACCCTCAAGTGGATAAATTTTTGTGGTATTTATTGATGCTTCGAAGAAGAGGATGGGTTGTGTGTTGATGAAGAATGATAAAGTGATAGCCTATTACTCAAGGAAGCTAAAGATTAATGAGAAAAACTATACCACACATGATCTGGAGTTAGAGGTTATGATCATTTCATTGAAAATATGGCGACATTATCTCAATGGGGAGAAGTGTGAGATATGTACTGATCACAAGAGCCTCAAGTATATATTCACACAAAAAGTGCTTAATATGCGCCAAAGAAGATGAATAGATCTCATCAAGGATTATGAATGTTCAATCCACTACCATCTTGGTAATGCAAACAAGGTGGAAGATGCTCTAAGTAGAATGAATCATGCATCATTATCAATAATGAGAATCGAAAAGGATTCAATCTTCTTAAATTTGTAGAGGATGGACTTGGGAATCGTTAAGGTAGGAACATCATCAATCCTTTCTCAAATTATTGCTCAACCTTCCCTCATGGATAAAATAAAGGATACTCAAAGAAAGGATGTGGAAATTTTTAAAAGGGTGGAAGCTATCAAAAATGGGAAACCTCAGAGTTTGTTGTTGATAAGGATGTAATTGTGAGATTTGGGTCACGATTATGTGTACCATCTAATCCAGAGATAAATAAGTATATTTTGGATGACATGCATAGATCAACCTTCTCTATTCACCCAGGGAGCACAAAGATGTATCGAGATTTCTGAGAAAACATTTGGTGGGACAATATAAAAATGGAGATTGCAGAATATACATCAAAGTGCCTAGTATGTCAGAAAGTGAAGGATGAGCAGAAAAAGTATAAGGGGTGATGCAACCACAACCCATACCAACATGAAAGTGGGACAATATTACCATAGAATTTTTCACTGGACTTCCAAGGACATCCAAATGAAACAATGTTATATGGTTCATTGTGGATCATCTTACGAAGACAGATCACTTTATTGCGATTCGAGAGGACTTCTCACTGGATCTACTTGCACAGATTTACATCAAAGAAGTGGTAAGGCTTTATAGAGTGCCACTATCTATTGTATATAATCATGATCCAAGATTCACCTCGAAGTTCTAGAAAGGGCTCCAGCATACTCTAAGCACTGAACTGAACTTTAGTACAACATATCATCCTCAAACTAATGGCCAATCTGAGAGAACTATTTATACATTGGAAGATATGTTATGATCATGTTATATGGAATTTAAAGAGGATGATACCAACATCTTCCACTGGGAGAATTCTCCTACTACAATAGTTTCTAATCAAGCATTAGAATGACACCATATGAAGCCCTTTATGGGAAAAGGTGAAGAACACCAGAATGTTGGGATGAAGTTAGTGAGTGTACGCTGCTAGGACCAAAAATGTTTTATGAAATTGTGGAGAAGGTGAAAACAATTCAGCAGCATATCAAGGCAGCACAAAGTCGACGGAAGATTTATGCAGATAAACATCAACGAGACCTTGAGTTAAAAGTTGGAGACATGGTATTTCTACACATATCTCCATGGAATAAGGAAATGAGGTTTGGAAAGAAATGGAAGCTAATTCCTAGGTACATCATCCCCTTTGAGATTCTAGATCATGTCGGGGTTGTGACCTATCGACTAGAACTTACACCTACCATGGCCAAAGTACATGATTTCTTTCATGTATCCCTATTAAGGAAGTACATACCAAACCCTTAACATGTGCTCTCTTCAGAGGTAGTACAGCTAGATGATGATATTTCTTACGAGGAGAAAACAGTGAAGATCTATAATCATAGAGAAAAAGTTATATGAAATAAGACAATGCCCCTCGTCAAGGTGTTGTGGCGCAACCACAAGTTTGAAGAGGCAACTTGGGAATCAGAGGAAGTGATGAAGTAGAGTTACTCACATCTATTTTAGTGTGGGAAAAGGAAATTTCAAGGGTGAAATTTCTTAAAGGGGGGGGGGAGGAGATTTTAATGACCCAAACTTTCATTAATAAAAAATTCCTCTAGATCTGATTAAATGTGTTTTTATGTAAAATGGTTATATAAAATATATTCTTATCTAGTTTTATGTTTTTGGATTTTTAAAAAACCCATACAAATTTTGGTTGTTGCTAATATAGTCGTTGAATAATGATCACATGATTAGTATAAATATAGGGCTTTAACAAATCCAATTTACTCAGATAAAGGAAGGGATGGCCTCATCCAATAGAATTTCCCCGTACGAAGCCCATTTTTTGAGATCATAAAGAAGGTGGATTCATTGGTATTTTCTCTTAACCAATCCCAAGTCGATCTTCAACATGTTAATCTCAAATAGAACTGCTAACGGGAGAAGTGGAAGTTGATAGAGATTACCCCCCGAGTAATGTTATTCGAGCCACCCCAAGAGTCTGTCATCATCACACACCTTACCCTTTGGTCGTATACAAATGTTATAAGGGGTTATGTAACAAAACCTTAGCACTATGATTATGTTCATTATTTCTGTATATAATAAAGAATATACTTTCATTTTATTATTGTTATGTTGTAAATAGTTTTTATTAAAGTACAAATAGTTTTTTTAAATTATATTCAACTAAAAATATATTTTGATAAATTAATGGATTTTTGAATTAAATAATATTTTAATAAAATATTATTATTATTAAATTACTTTTTATTAATTATAAATAACCGTATAAGTTTTATGAATAAAATTTAAATTTTTATTAAGGTTTGAAAGCTGTTTTTTGTCAAAACCCATGAATTTTTGATAAATATCGATTTTTATTTAAAAAGTGTAAATCCACATATTTAGAAAATTGTTTGGATAAAATTAATATTATATTTTGAATTAGGATGTTGAAATTATCCAATAGTAAATTTTTCATAATTTTCTGAGACAGTCGAATTTTTGGGTAATAATTAAATACCATTTAAATATATAAGGTGTTTTATGACATCATAATGACCCAATAGTGATGTAATAAAATACTATAAACATTATTTATGGACAATATATGTTTTAAAATTAAAATAATGTGATTTTAGGTTTTTTTTGATTTATTTTACAAAGCCTTAGTGGAGCCTTCAAGACTTATAAAACTTATTAGCTTTTTAAATTTATTTCCGTGAGAGTGTGACTCACCTCCACATAATAAACCCTATTATTTTAAGACATTCTCTCATTAGAAATATAAAATATTCTTTTACACTTCCCTTTGGTAAAAAACATGGGCAAAAACAATGATCGGGATTTTGGTTTTGATTAGTTTAATGTGTGGTGTCCCAAACCTAAATAATAAAGAATTCCCTCCATTTTCCTATACAAACCCACCGATGCTCCCACTAACTCTTCACTAAAAGCCTTCGGAGTTCGTCCAACCTCTTCCCTAATCTCTCTATATTCCTCCCATGGTTCCCTAAGCTCCCAATAAGCCTCTCTGCAGCCTCTCCCAATCTTTTGGGATCACACTTCCAAGTAAGGGATTCCTTTTTTTCTCATTTTATCCAAGTTTATTAATATTATTAAGCCCTTTTATTTTCAATTATAAATGTTGGGGAATGATTTATCACCTCCCCTATACTGTATTATTTATTTTTTAATGATGAGATACCCCTTTTACCCTCATTGGTTCCTTCCATATATACCCGTTACCATGCCAAAATTCCGTAAGGAATTTCTATCTCCTCATTTACATTAAAGAAATTATTTTTTATTATGAATGTAAATTCCATTAGCTATGTTGGGAAATGTATATATATGACCCCTTAATATCCATTTCTTTTACATATGATGATACACCCATTTCTCTCTCATAAACTATTTTTTTGAAGTCTTATGTCACGCCGTTATGTTGCCAAAATTGCACCACAATTTTCCAAGACAAAATCATTGTATAGTGAATACCATGACCATTTCTCTATCAAGGGTATTCACCTTTATGAAAATTTAATTATTTATGGAAGAGTTTCATGTATAAATTCCACATTCCTTAACCATGGAATAAATTATTATATTTTATGAATCCATGTTGTATGATCTTGTGGCACACATATGCATGAAATGAAATGTTTAAGAGGGGTGCGCCCAGATAGTGCTCCAATGCATTGGAAAAAGCATAGTATCATGATATGTCATGTGAAATGAGTGTTGAATCATGATAATTCATGTGAAATGAGGGTTTACTCATTCTTCATGTGCAATGATGGTTTACTCATGCTCCATGTGCAATGAGCCTTGACTCATGCTAATATCATGTTAAATAATGTTGCCACATCTCCATGTTATGATTATCATGATTTATCATGACTTTATGTTCATTTTTATCTTTTTATACATTGATATTCCTATTTTCTAACATGTATTTTATTCCTCATGTTATTCCATGTTTATTCCTTTACTAGGATTTATAGATCACCCCTTTCATATGTTTGTCCTCAGGTTATCCCATGTAATGTTAAGTATGAAGGAATGTTGTGGTCATGTAAAGAATGTTTTCAATAAAATATTGTATTTCTTGTTTTAAGTTGTTATGTAATGATCGTAATCCCAAACACACTAGACCTCTCGATCTTCTATGTTGTATCATGTGAATATTTTATTTAATAAATCATGTTTATGTGTGTAATAAAAGCAGGTTTTTTTATAAAAACCACCCTCAAATAATGGGAAAGAAAGGTTGATATTGAATATGATTTTAAGAATATGAGAAAAAAATATTCCTTCAAAAAATGAATAGGTCATTGGTTAATTTTTTGAATCTGTAGAAAACAATCACCTCATGTTATCTAATCTAATGAAACCTAATAATGATGAACTTAATGGAAATCAAAACTATTGTGATTTTCATAAGAGAATTTGTTATATAATCCATGAAAGGGTACTCAATAAAGGAATCCTATAGGGTATGGTTGATTCAAGAAATGTTAGACTTGTAAAAGCCCCAGTATAAATTTTTTATGTGACCACTGACTAACTCAAAGAAGGAAGTGATTAAAATGAAGTTATGTATTGGAATAAAAAGTAGTTGATAACATGATGAATTGAATGATATTTTTTCAATATCTTTCCACCCTAAATGCACATATTATTTAATAATTCTTGATTTCAGCATATTAGTGGAATCCATTAAAATAACCTCATTAAGGAATATGTAATCTTCAAGAGCTGAAAGTGGTGTAAGAAAAATATTCTATTAATATTCCCCACACTAGATTTAACCATTTTAGATTTTATTTCCCCTTTATCTTGAGTATGGATACCAACCCAAAAACTTTATCATTTATCCAATAAAAATTTTATATTTGGATATGTTATCATTATACAATGAAGAAACCCTTTCTCTAATATGTCCATGTACACAATCGGGGAGCCGAAAGATATAGCCATAGATGTTGAGGCTATAGGATATTTTTTGGTCTTGGTCTAAGATAATATGTAGGATACATATCTACTATTTCCATAAATGATTTTGAGACACATGGTAGAGTGATTCAGAGAGTCAAAATAGAATATATGGATGTATTAGGGTCTTTCAGTTGTGTTCTAAACCCAATTACATTAAATTAATTCATGTGAGATGTATAACTATATCATTATATTATAAAATTTTGTAGGATATCTTATCTCAATTTATCCATAGACTACATTCCTCCATGTTTTTTTATGAACCAGATATTTCTACCTTGAGAACATTTGTTCCAAATTTTTCATTCCGTAGAGAAACCCCACTGTTGGAAGTACATATCTATAGTGTAAAATAATGAACGTTTTAAATAGTTGTTGATCTTTCTACTTAAAAACTAAATACTATATGATATTAATATTTGAAATGAGATTAAGGATGTATTTTTCAAATACCTATAGAGTCATATGGATTTGGATATAGAATTCTCTATAGCCAAGTTTTATCAAGAAGAAACTACTCCAGTATATTTTCATTCCACCATCTTGATCATAGAGATATATTAGAAAGAATCCATAAAGGGGAATATCATACCCTTATATGTTTTAGGAAAGATTGAAAATTTTTATATCTGATTATATATCCTAAAAATGGTTCCATGTTGAATATTAAAACTATCAAAAGCCTATAACATTTGGATATAGAGATGATGATTTGTCTATGTTGAAGCTAAATATTCAATGGTATAGTAAGAGTAAGAAAAGTCCCCTCATATAGATTAATATCAAGGCCTAATTTGTTTATGAAACATGTAATTTATAGTACATGGTAATCTAGAAATATATGGCATAAAATTTCTTACTTGGGAGACCACTGTCTCAAATACACATGACATTTCTATCAATATTCCAACAATGATTTAAATAACCCTTAAATGGAAACTTTTCCATACTCTAAACCTATAACGTTCCCATTGAATCTTTTTAATTGTTATTTTTTGAGGTGATTTTATTTATGTGGGAAGGAACTGTCCAATGATAAAGGGTGATATTCTGGTTTTCAATTTAAACCTCTTGGGAACCACCTCCTGAGTACCCATTAGGATTACTCATTAGTGAATACGTGATGCCTAAAAACATGATGGAAGTGGTAGATCTTGATCCAATTGAACATTATGGAATATAAATTTCATTGTCCCATGTATATGAAATGGTGTTCATGCCAACTAACTTGGTCCTATAAAATGAAATCTAGTCCAAGTTTCCATCTGAGTCAACAAAATTCTCTTTTCCACTATTAGAAGTTATGTGTTTCGATAAGACATTCCTTACAAATAAATTTTTTATACATATTTATTCCATGGTTTACGCATTATAGAAATAAAACATCTCCAAAATAATCTCACATTGTCTTTGGGAAATTTTGGTATTAATTCTTAAAATGTTAGCCTTTCATTATTTACTAGGGAAAGATATTCCCCTTAATTTCCTACCACACATGAGGATACTTATTTCAAACCTATAGAGGATGAAGTGGATGGACTCATGGATAAACTTAAATAATTCCATGAATGCCACTATCGCACAATCACTAATATCATGAATATAAATCTAGGAACAAAAGAGTACACGTGACCAACATTGACGAGTTTCACTAAACCTCTTGAAGAGTGGAAGATGTATATTTCTTTTCTAAATTATCATCGATATTTTTTCTTAAATAATTACATGGATAGAAAAATATTGGACCCCGATATAACTTCTTATCACCTTGAATTTCTTGATCACCATCATGGATTCAAGAAGGAAAGTTGAATATTACACCCCACTTAAGATACTTGGGTAGAATCTGAAGATGAAAATTTATCAATGATAGTTTTATATGGGATGTTCAGTACCAAAAATTTATTTCCATTGTCTTTCCTATTAAAAATTAAAATGGGGATATATGGTTCTATATTGATTCTCTGGATATTAATTGACACTAAATGAAAGAATAATTATTTGTACCAATCATGAAACAGTTTTTCGATATGACTTCATACTTCTATAAACTTTCATTTAAGGATGGGTATTCAGGGTATGATTAAATTGTGATGGACCATGATGATGTGAACTCCAAATTAGATAAACCTAAGTAATATTATATTATAATATCATTAACTTTATCCTTAAGAATCTGGACACTACATATAAATGAACCATTAATTATATGTTTAATTTCATCTTGGTATGAATCATGGAGTTCTATGATGATAAAATGATGGGAAAATCCAAGTATTTTTATGATCTAATCTATAATCATAAACTAATATTTAGAAAATTGTGATAGCAATGTATGAAGATGAAACCTCTAAGGTTTAAGTTTTGGGTAATGATAGAGAAATTATTTGGATTCATGGCCTTATACAATGGAATTAAGGTTAAGCTAGAAAAGGCTAGTGAAATACCAGAAATACCACCTCCTAAAAATGTTAAAGTGTTGAGAGAGACTCAAGGGTTCCTCACTTATATAATAAATTTCATAACCAAACTAGTATGAATAGGTCAACCCTTAACTAATATAATATTGAATTGAGTCAAAAAATAGTTGGACAAGGACTAACTGGTTGATTTAAAGAACCCCAAGCAGTACCTACTACATCCTCCAGTATTAATCCCACTGATAAAGTGTAGGAAACTCATTTTATAATTGAACTATATAGAAAAAAATATTGTATCCCTCATATTCCATAAAACTAAAGTCCAAAATAAAAATAGTCTCTACTATCTTAGCTCAATGTGGTAAGATACATAGACTTGATATTCTGATATCATAAAATATTGTCTCTTAATCATCTTTAGGGGAAATAATAAGAATTAATTGAAGCTTAATGATGTCAGATTTTTCTATCTTAATGACCTACTTATGTATATTTTTATTTGTACGATGAAAATTTTTCATTTTAAGTAATGGAATGTTATTTGGAAATAGTCTGACATCTGATTCATTTCATGGAACAGATTCAAAGGGAATGAAATGGTTGATCTTCTAAGATCAAATCCTTCCCTAGTAAGCATTACAATTAACACTAAATATCCAAATGAAGATGTTTTCTATTCCCATAAAACCCCATTGACAAGGGATATTTATTTTAACGGGGTCTCCGAAATTCTACATATGATGAAAATGAAAACCCAAAGATCAACCAGGTTTTTCAAGGTATTTTATTTTACTATCCAAATAATAATTTTTCCTTAC
This sequence comes from Viscum album, assembly GCA_963277665.1. Classification (NCBI taxonomy): domain Eukaryota; kingdom Viridiplantae; phylum Streptophyta; class Magnoliopsida; order Santalales; family Viscaceae; genus Viscum; species Viscum album. The sequence goes on along the minus strand of OY728129.1, from coordinate 1,808,216,475 downwards.
TCCTCTATAACCAAGGTTGCGCCAATAATTTGGTAGAATACCAAACCATTATTTTATTCCTTGAGGTATCTCTAGAGTAGAAGATACCTATAAATGTTTAAATTGTAAAATAGATCTAATTATCAAATAGATAAACTATTAATATTCTATCAAGACTGAATAATTAACCCCTCTGAATGGTTATGTGATAGTTCTAATGGAGGATTTCCCCTATGAACCAATGATTCAACATATCCCTTTATCATAGAATTCTTATTTTTATCCAATAGGAAATGAAATCATAGTCTTGGATGATCCCAACCAAGATGAGGATATAATTCTCATCACACAATGATGGGTAGTATCACCAGTCATCTTCTATGAAATGGGAGAAATTAGTTATAAAAAATATGACTGAGGGCATGATGAGCCTACATTATTTCCTAGATTGGTGAATCCCATAATGTATTACCAATAATTTGGGACCCTCCCATCGAATGATTCATGAAAAGATAAAATCCAATGAAATAAATTCAATATAAACCTTTGGGATAATCCAAATGAATAAAAACTAATGTATAAGTGAGTATCTGCTTGATTCATCCTTATATTCATTGAAAATGGATATACCACCAACATTGTGAAGAAATCAAACATTGGTTCATACATTATTAAATAATCCATAATGAGGATCTACCACCAAATTAGGAGGCTTGGTTACTTTTAACACACAATGATACAAGACTGTGTAGAGTTAACCAAGAAATTTCATACATGTCCGAAACCTGAACACTTCATCTATCAACCCATGGAATTATTGTATAGTACTATATATTCCTAGAATTTTTAGATATGGGGGTTGGATTTCATGTATTCAAATCACCTTTTTATAAATAAAAATTTTATGTAAATTATTACTATTACTGGTTTTAATTTTAATATGGGATGAACCCATACCCCTTAAGGATTATGGGGAAAATAGCATTGTAAAATTTATGTAAATGAATTTTCTCCCTAGTTTCGGTGTCCCTCACAAAATATTGACAAACAATAGCATAAATTTATATTATTTCATGTTGAAGAGGCTATATAATGAGTATAATGTTTATTCCACACATTTTTCTTGGTATCAGTAAATGAAAAATTAGAGAATATAAACCATTAATAAGACTCAGTAAAGTATATTTTAGATTATTTTTTGACAAAAACAAGAAGACTTGGAATGAAATTCTATTGCATATATTATGGGACTACCATAAAACAACCCAATATGACATTAAATGGGACCCTATATTCAATGGTCTATTTGATAGATTATTACCCATCAACATCTAGATTCCTTCAATAAGAACTACAATATTTAGATAACTCTCACAAGATGAACAAACATAGAAGTGACAAACTGAGTAATAATGACTCTATGACAAAATTTTTCATACAATACATAACCTAAATGTTCATTATAACTATATTGCATGATAATTCAAAAAAATTCCTCCCCCTTCTCATTCCTCATATGTGAGTTGGTACTAATTCACAAAGACCTGATGATACTGGGGAAAACCCCAAAATCAATACCCCAAGTTTGAAGGGACTAACAACATATGTAAGGTCTATTCCATTGGAGCTAACTCATTGGATATGATGTATTGGGAATGTGTCACATCCTCTAGAAATGTATGGTTTTTTACGAAATACTTTTATAATTTACCCCATATAAATAACACTTAAAAAAATATTTTTAACTATATAGACATGAGGTCCTCATAACATGATCATAAATGATAGGAAACCTAATTCCTAGAATCATTAAGTTAATGAGAATGAAAAAAACATTTTCAAATGACATTAAACTACATGAAAACGTCCAAGTCTCATTTCATTAAACTATATTATTTAAATAAAATTTTATAAGAACAGAAAATTTTTATAGAAGGATTCCCCATGGTGAAAATGACCCACATGTGAACCAAATCCATGAATAAAAAAATTACATCCCTTATAAATGATCTAGATCCATATGGGGACCTTATTTTCAAAGAATGATGTCCATCTTGATTGTCATTTATTTGAGATATAGAGTGATATCTAGAATATATTACCTAGGACCGGTAATGGATTAAAAATGAATATATATATATATATGTATATATATATATATTGTCTGGGTTCCTTTTCCCACTAAAATTTAAAATTCCATAACCTTGTGCCAATCTGTGGCTCTTCACTCAAAAAAGACAAAGTCCTCAGAAATCACATTGGATCCGACCTATGAGAAACCACTCATCATTATCCCATGATGTTTAATTTTATAGTTATATTAAATTATATATTATGTTAAATTATAATTTGAAATTATATTCTTCATTACTCTAAACTGCTCAGAGTGGCCCATTCAGTGTGGCCTATTTCTCCCTTACATGGTAGATAGATCTATATATAAGTAATTGGAACACCAATGGATTATTCCTAAGAGAATTAATACCTCCTATTAATGGAATATTATCTTGGTATTTTGAAGGAAATTTTATCAAGAATAACATATTTTATAATTATGGAACCTTTTTGATATATTATAACATCAATGTCACATAATCATCAGAATTTCTACAATATATAAATCAAAATAAAATTCACATCCAAATGCGTGATCCAGATCTGTGCTTGGATATTTATCTATACAAATGACATGTGTCTTGATTCCTTTTATCATAGTATACATAGTGATTCCAAGACTATCTAATCAAATTCCTAGTCACATCTCAAAGAAAAAAATAAAATCTTCTTCCATGCATATGAGTCATATCTATGTGGGACTATTTCTTCAATAACTACTTGTGACTTGATTCCTGACCAATATGGTTAAGTATTGAAACCTTATTATATTATACTGTGACCAAGAACATGATTTCCACTATCATATCCTTTCCTAGTTATTGGTCCATATTGAAGCTTGATATCCTTATTTTGTCGTGAGACTATAAATATTCCCCTCATTAGTGACAGACTCTCCCAATATGAGATCCCTTCAATAAATATTCTCATCGATGCAAAGATAACATTCCCCTAGATTATAATGGGTGAATATTTTCTCAAATGAAAACATAATCTCCATTTTTAATATTAGTTAGAACCGTAAAAAATATTTGGACATGGGTTATATATTCTAGGAACCCATTCTTAGAATAAAATTCATCTCCCCAACATAAGAGTCATATCCATGATGAGACCCAAAAAAATTCAAGAACAATATGAGGTTAGATTCATATCCATGATGGATATATAGTGATGCTCAGATCATTTGTCACTAGGATTAGCTAAAAACATAAAAACATCCCCCTTTTACAAAATAGTAGAACCACAAATATGGTAGGCTCGTTCATATAGTAGAGGACCCAAAAATATTGTGAATGTTCTGATAAATATTTCATTATCCCTATGCATGAGTCCGATCAATATAGGGGGCCATAAATAACAATATATGGATCAATTAACATCACTATAGGATATATAATGGTGAAATGAATCTCTATCCTAGCCCAAAAAATGGTGTCTAAAATATCATCTCCCCATCTAAGCAATATCTAAATCTAAAAAAATTGATTTCATTAAAAGTTTTAACAAGATGAAAAGGGAATCTCTAGGGACTCCCAACCATAGAAATTCCATATTCCCTAAAACACAATAGTTCCCTATTCAGTCGCCATTCATTTATAGTGGAATTTCCCATTCTTGGAACCAATAGAAACTACATTCATAGTCACACACCCCTAACAAAAAATGTATGGTTGTGAACATTTTCTTATTATATCTCATATAGGGAATGACTCACCTAATCTTAGGGGATGGAGTTGAACCATTTTACAAGAATGGGAGTATCATGATCTGTGGGGATGGTATCAATATTCCACATTAGAAGGCATAAAACTCCATAAGAATGGCTGATTTATATAATCTCACATTGCCTATGTATGAGTATTACCTATAAATTAATTTCTTAAACATAACTCATTTCTATTAAAAATGGGCATGGATATATGGAAATATACCCCTTAGTATATGGAATAATGAAAACACCTCTCGCATTTGAATTCCCCTGACTAATTCAAGCTTCCTCTTTATGTAAACATTTCATAATTTCACATTGGTTCACAACATCCTGGATGCTTGATGTTAAACTTCTTGTTAGTTAATTTCTTGACATATGAAATTAAAAATTCATGAAAATTAATTCCTTCCAACATGATGTTATAAATTTTAAAAATTAAATCCAGTTAACATGATATTTAACATCATTAAAGGTGTGTCCCTTATTTATAAAGTTAAAAATAACTTACTGTCATCTATCATCACTCTTTATCAAAGGAAAGCATGATCCTAACCATGTAAAACCATTTTTTCAGTTACTTACAAAATATTTCTTATAAATTAAATAAATAAATCACAATTAAATTCATGATAATATATGTTTTCCACAAATTTCCCTAGACCATTAGATGGGAGAAAATATCCCTCTTTTTGACCATATATGATTTTGTTCTATATAAAGGCCTTGGACCCATCAACCATATGTATCTTGTCATTGGGAGATGGGACATGTAATCCTTTTGATCCCTAAAAGCATCATAGTGGAACCATTTACCTCATCATTATTAATGATCATCCATTAAATCTATATCCTGTACCATTACTCATGATTCAAGAATGTCGATCCATGATTTATAACATCATCACAGCCTGTTCAAAAATGAATTTGGGGTACTCCCAACCATGGGAATCATAATTAGGTTATTGTGTATCAGAATCCCCTAATAATGATACCATGCATTATAACCATAAAAAACAATCATGTTAGTGAAATAAGGGAAACCATATACTCTAGCATCTAATGGTAAAAATCACATGACACTAAATAGATAGTGAAAGAGACCCAAAACATGTCAGGAAAAAATATTTCAATTAGAATTTTGAGAAATATTCATTCTCTTGATAATCTCTTAATTACTAGATATTAGGAAAATATATAAAATAAATTAAAATTTACAATGCCTATTGGGCCAATATTATGATGATAGAAAAATTTGATCCCTGCTATTTTGACACCTCTGGACAAAGAAAATGATAAACCATTTATTTTACACAATATATCACTATGATAATGTTATTAATTTTTAGCGACCCAAAAATTGGTCGTTCAAATTTATCTTTATTATTACATTTTATATAAACCAAAATCATTTTATTGATGCCTAAACTTCACTAACCTATTTCTAGAGTTAATAAACTTCTCATAGAACCCCATAATAGTGATTTATTTTTCTTATTTCTCTCCAATGGTGTATTTTTAACATGGAATAAATAATATAATGTGACCCCACTAGGATTAATTAGTGAATAACACAATTTCATAGAGGTTATACCCTGGTGATATCTTTTTCATGGATGGGAGTTCCTGATTAAAACCATTACCTATTTCCCATGCATCATGCAATATTATTTTCTACTATCACTAATAGTCATCCTATACCCAATAATGTATTATTCTTATTAAATCGAATATTATTGTATTATGATTTACACTTTCTATGATTCAAAAATTTAATTCAAATTTATATCCTTAATTTTACATCACCATTTATTTTTCCCATTCTCAATGCATGAAGGAAATTTTCTAATCTTTAATATTTTAGTCATCCTCAACACATGATGCTAAATCTTGCGCTATAGGGTTTGATATTTCAAACCAAAAAGTAAAAACCCCTCTCATTGAGGTAGTATATATCATAAATTATGCCACCATTTCTGTCATGTTTTAATTTTCCCATCCCATATGGACTACCTCTAGGATTCTGAAACCGTCCATGGATAATATATTCTCTATACTATGTATTGTTTCTATGTGATTGAATCTTATGAAATTTTCCAAATCCCTTGGAAAGGAGGGAGGATACATCTATTTAAACATCCATGTAATACCATATATGGTAATTAATATGCAACCTTGACCTCCTAACTATAGTAATGTCTTCTATATGATAATGGACCTCTGATATTAGTGAGAACTAGAAACATCACATCATAACTAGGCACCTTAGTGTGTTTTTCTATCATCATCAGTGCATTATCCCTATGTCATTACCTATGATTCAAATTCATTGTGATGTTATTTACATAACCCATATAACAAATATCTAGATTTTTTATAATCCATGACATTTTTCACTATCTACCAATAGACTTTAAAGTACATATGTATGGTGTTTGATCCCTTTATGAATATTCATCCTTCCTAATCTCAGTAAGGTTGATGGGTGTTACAACCATTCATGAGTACCTATCCATCATAATTACAATAAGGATATAGGATTCTATTACCCTTTTATAATATTCATCCTCTATATCTTAAGGTACTACATTCATAGAGGATTCAAGAAATATGACCCAAAAGTAAATAAAAAGAAGAACCAATCTATATAATCCTAATCAAAATTGTACCTATAACTATTCTTTTTTTTCTAAAACAATAAAACAACATCTTTTGGGTTTAAATACTGTAAACATCCAATGGAATGAGAAATGATACTCACCATTCTAGAAACTTGCATCGGCTGGTCAAAGAAGAAGATGAGTCTTCCCTTATTATACACATGTTATCTAGGAGAAATTTAGAAAATAAATAAATAAATAAATATAATAAATGTGTTATTAAACTTATTAGGAATATAAACCATTAAGGTAATACTAATAAAATTTCAATTCTCTACCTGTTGAAATTTCCTCATGTGAATCTTATAAAAATGATTGTTTAAAAAATAAGAGATAATAATGATATAGGGAAAATCAATATTTTCTACCATGGTACACTTTCCTAATAAAAAATTATAGAAAATACTATATATATGAAAATTCCACCCAATACATCCCATTAAACCAAATTATTTCAAAAGTACTAACCATAATACATTAAAAGGATGTTTATTCTAACAATCATTCATGATCCATTCTTAAGATAAATATATTATTACTTGATTGTTTCAATTAATGTTCTAAATCATTATGAATTATCAAAAAAATTTTTTTGAAGATTTATGTGATATTGAGAAGTCTAGATAACATTCATATAGTGAAATGATAATAAAAAGGAATAATTTCTATAGATTTAAAATAAAATTTTGTTGAAATTATAAAAAAAGGGATGAATATCCACATTCAGAAGTTTCTCCCATGTTTCCTCAAAATTAATACAATAAGATCATGGTAAAATTTGGTCTTCCAAGCTATAAATATATATTCTATTCTATTGGGAGGTATCAATATAATGGCAAAGAATATCCCACTCCATTTCCTCCAGCATAACAAGAAGATGAAGAGCCCCAATAAATCAGGATAAGCTATTAACAACTTTTTGAGTGATCTCCATTAAAGATGGTGTATTTAAAAGATTATTCCTTTCAAAATAAAGGACTATTTCATGTTTTTATATATAAATGGATTGTTTATTCATTTTTTTCACAACTAGGATTCTTTAATATTTTTCAAATCATAAAAATTAAGGGTTCCCTCATCGATTGGACTAGAAAATAACTATTTTTAATGTTGTGATGATCCATTTAATGAAACTCTAGTGACTCTTTAGTTAGAATGATCTATTATAGGACTTAATGAAATATGCATTAATTAAAGTAGACCCCCTACTAGTTAGAATAGTATTTTAAGGTGTTCCTAGTGGTTATATATTTCCTCAAAAGGATTGTCATAGATTATTTCATGGATATCCTAACATACTTAACATCAAGTGACACATCTTTTGGAATATTCCTTGGAGTGAATGAGTGTGTAAGAAATTATAACCAAAATATGATATCATATCACCCTTACAGAGATAGGGGTTGGCTCATTTTATGTTGAATAAAATGGAGTGTCCTATATTAGTCTCACTCTATGAATAGTATTATCTAGCCCTACCTTGGGTAGATCACCATCTACTTTTGGTATCAAGGTATTAATTTCCCAAACAAACTCAAACTCATTATCAGAATACTTATCACCATGATAATAGTACATGTTTTTTTTGGGATTCTTGTTCCCTAAATACATTCAATTAAATTCTTAAAAAATAGTTTTGGATATGGATGAGGTGTTTTACCACATTTAATGGTTTGGTGTAGTACAATAGTTAGGTACGATTCAACACAAGCATAGACATAGTCCTAAGATGTATTCATAAGAGAATCATTATGCAATAGGTAAATAAAAGAATTAGAGTTCTTATATTTTAGTATCATTTATAATTAAAAAATAAGTGGGGATTTTGTTTCTCCTCACATTCTATTAAAAGGAAGAGAATATACCTTCTGATATATTATAAATTGAGAACATAAATAAACAAATGATTAAATATAATAAAGGTAAAAAAACATGTTTGGAACATAACCCATAAAGGTAATACTAAGAAAATTTCAATTCCCTACCCACTAATAATTCCTTATATAAATATAAGGAAAATGTTATGGCTAAAAATAAGAGATAATATTCCAATAGGGAAAATTATAATTCCTAAAGAAAAATAAATATTTTCTCACATGGTACACTCACCTAAGGAAAATTTATAGAACATAAATTCTCCTTTGAAAATTCACATTAATAAATCCCATTGAACCAAATTATTCAAAGAGGACTTTGAATAATATTTCAAAAAGGGTGTTTATTCTAATAATCATTTATGTACCATTCTCAAGAAATATATATTATTACTTGAGTGTTTGAGTTTAGGTTATAATTCATTATGAATTATAAAATAATGTGATGTTTTTTATGATCTATTTCACATTTAGTTCTATATAAAATAATCATATAGTTAAATAATAATAATATAAATAAACCCTTGGGATTTTAAAGATTTTTTTTATTGAAATTTAAAAAAAGGTATGAATCTCCACATTAAAAGGTCTCTCCCATGTTTCCTCAAAAGTAATATTATAAGATCATGGTAAAATTTAGTATTTTAGCTATAAATATCAATTATATTATTCTAGGACCCATAAATTTAATGTCAAAGTAGTGTCCACTCCATTTCTTTGAGCATCACTAGAAGGTGAAGATCCCCAATCAATTATCATAACATATGACCCACTTTTTGAGTGGCCACCCTTAAAGAATATGCAATTCAAAGATATTCATTTTCATGATATATGATTGGTTTCTTTTTTTATCTTATTGGATAGGATATTCATTTTATTTCCCAACTAGAAGGGATTAATATGTTTTTACATAATAAATATTAAGTCTTCCCTCATCGATTGGACTAGGAAATAAATATTTTCAATGTTGCGTAGTTATTGTTTGTGACCATATAGTTAATGTTTGGTTATAATGATGTACTTCATGAAATTAAATAACATACATTAATTAAACTATACCTCCCTTATTAGTTAGAATATTTGGTCCATGCATTCATAGTGGATATATATTTCTTTAGAAGGATTTTCAAAGATTAATGAATTAATCTTATACAATACGTAACTTTTTGTGACACATATTCTTGAAGCTATCATGTATGGAATTAACATGTATATAAGGAATACCAAGATATAATAACATATTAATCTCTCTATGGGAGGGTTCAGATCATCGGATGAGGAAGAAAATGAATTCTCCTAGATTAGTCTCACAATATCAATCGTAATCTCTTACACTACCTAGGGTGGAACATCATCTACTTTTGGTATCATGGTGTTAATTTCACAAAAAATATCTACCTCATCATCAAAAGACTTATCACCATTATGATTGTAAATTTTTTGGGGATCCACGAGTCCTAAATTCATTCCATTAAATCCACAATTAAGGGTTTTGGAGATGCATGATGTTTATCAACACATTTAATAGTTTGGAATAGGACACTAGTTGGGTATAATTCCATGCTAGCTTGGGAATACTATGTAGATATATATGTAGGATAATCAGTAGGAAATATGGAAACATTTGAATTGGAATTATAACATTTTATCACCATCTAGAGTGGAATAATATGTGATTTAATTTTATTCTCCATGTACCCTATTAAAATGAAGAGAATATACGTTCTAAGTACATCAAAAATGGTAAGAAAATTGGAAATGTATTTATGGCTGGAAATTATCTGGTTCATCAAAGTGATCAATGAGAATCACAAACTGATGTGAGTCTTTATAAAACCTCTAGTTAGGTGTACATATAATATTATCAATAATCATTATATGTAGTGCGGGTTTTAAAAAACAATTGAAATAGTTATTCTTAATAAACATATTAAAAACCTCATCAACAAATATTGTAATTTTCTCAACCCCAGTGAATTTTTGTAGCCAAGGGTGGAACAAAGAATTAGGGGTATCAATTGTTTTTTTATTGTAACACTAGATGTGATCAAATATCCATACAAAGAAAAATTTAGTGGTCCCACTAATCTTGAAATCGGTATTATCCTACTGAATGTGGCCAAATGGTTAGAAGAGATGGGAAATGGTTAGAAATTATATATTGAGAGGTCTCCCTTCTTATAGTTGAGACTCTACCACACAATGGATACCCCAATTCTTAAACATACTTATCATGTATAGAAAACCAATCCGTTTAGAGACATTTTCAAAAATACAACCAGTCGAAGACTTGGGGAAATGCCTGGTTCCACATTCAAGCCCCATAAGGTGTAATCACTAACCTCAAGAATGGATCAATAAGAGCCATATCTATCATGAAATACTCTAGTGGCGTAGTGATGAGGACATAACATAGATGTAAGAGACCCTATTTGGAAATTGAATATTGTTTTATATTCTTTTGAAAGAAATGATTGAGCATAGGCTCAACTCATTCTTCAGCTTCTCTCTCATGATGGGGACCATATCCCAAGAAAATGTGGGGTTATATTTAAGGTCATAAAAAATGTTCACGTAAATAAGTAACTCATAATACATCTCACTATGTGGAAGTGTTCCCCCAATATCATCGATGTCCCCTAAAGAAATTCCTATATCACCAAGGGTCATGTGAGTATAGTTAGTGTCATGCAACTAATGAATGATCAATTCTTAAAGAATCTCTGGTTTATGTCACATTATGAACATTGAAATATAAATTTTCTCATAGAGAAGATTAGGTAAAGTGTATAGGAATTTTTTTATCTTTGAATAAACCCGAATGGCCATTACCATTCATCATAGAATTTACTGTTAGGGTGCAATTCTCATTTTGATATCTAAATTCCTTTAAGACCATCTAAAGAAAAAATTGGTATGTTTGATTTTATCTTAAAAATAGGTTGATGAGTGAGATTGAAACTATGTGGACTCATAGGGGAGTTATTAAATTCATTGGAAACCCCATGGAATGGCCCCAAGATCAGTTTTCTATCCTCAATGAAAATTACTTGGATTCAAAATAAGGGGAAAACTAGTAAGAAGAATGATTTTACTTGTAAAAAGAAATAGTAGAATAATCTGGATGGTTGGACTATTATAGAGAGAGTATTTTTGATAGATTATAATTCTAAATTTTTATTGAAATAATACCCTTTATAAAACTATTTTTCAAAAAATACCTCATACCATAGATTGATATTGAAAATCCCAACAGTCGTAGTTATTTAGTCGACAGATTTTGGTGAATTACAAGAGAATGAATCCATATATAACATGGAATAATAATAATACATTAGTAGCATTGATTTTTTGATAATCGGGGTATTAACAGAATAGGTCCATGAAATTCGTGGAATCAAGTGGAGTGCATCACCCATTCTAAGACATGTGATCATGTGTCCATAGAACAATCATTAAAATAATATATCCTAAGGATTATTATGAGATTGTGTGACTCTTATGTGAATTTAAAGAATGTTATTTTCTTTTGGAGGCACATGACACATAGTCTAAGTGAATTACTATTTAAAAATATTCTTTTTTTACTTTTACAATATTGGGAAGTTTAATCATGAGAACATGTCACGTGAAGGGGTCTTGTGAAGTTTACACATAGAAGAAAAAGTTTTGAGATCTTTGGAATCCTAGACAAAAGCTAAAGTAGAAAACCCCACTTCATACTATTTATAATAAATTTGGAATATTTCAAAAGTTTTAACACCCAAATATTTTACGAACTATTATTTTCAAATATATTTAATTTAATAAATATATTATGTTACATGGAACAACTAGTTTAAATGAACCCTGATATATGACTAATATATGATTAATATAAATGATAGTTATCTCCATGAAATTGTATTTGTGGGTATAAATAGGAATAAATAAGTTGTTAAAGATATATTGTAACATATTTATAAATTTATTTCATTCGAAACGGATTGATTAAAAATGAAAATAAAAATAATTTAAATAAAAATAAGTATTTTTATGAAAAAAAAATTTCTCCAAGGAATGAATTTTAATAATTTAAATTAATCACTATTGGTGAATGATTTTAATTAAATTTATACAATATATATTCAAAATAATTTATATTTCATTTTATATTTTTTCAATAATGGCGGTCAGGTGGTCTAGCGATTCTCTCCATTAAGAAGATGATGGGATCATGGGATTCTTTCTTCCCATATATTTACCCCATTTCCTAAGATTTTAACTGATATTGGGAGTAATTACACCATCTACATCTCAATAGGATGTTACTTTGGGAAGAAAATAATAATTATTCACACCATTTGAGGTCGGAGCCTCTTAGAGTGAGGATGATATCGAAAATCATTCCACATTCTTGGAGAATGATGCACTGGCAGTGACTCATAGATAGGGGAACTCGAAGATCTAGGACAGAGTTAAGTCTTCATACCTGAATCAAAATACTGTTCTATTCTATCCATGATGCTGATTCAAGTAGATTTTTCAAAAAAAATGTAATACAGCTCATGTGATTGTGAGTCAAGATACAATCTCTAAGAGATTGGATATGTGTCATTATTAAATTTTAGGATGAGTGGTTCTCATGAAGGATAAATAACCATGTATATTATAAGAACTATTTGGAAATTTATCCTCAATAGGGGTCTTCTAAAACTCGACATGTATTCCAATAAAATGAAGGTTTTATCACTTCTTGTTTCTGAAATCGGACTTAAAGATGAGGGCATTGATCTTTGGATCTGTCTCCTTGAAGAAATTTGCTCTCTGTATCCCAGAATAGAGTGCCTACTTCAATCAATTCAAGGTTAGGAATTATTTTGTGCAAGTGTGGGTTAAATTTTTGGGGCTTAAACGGGATCTATTTTCATTTAAATATTTTGTTTGATATCTCCTCATCCATTGAGGTTCCAATTAAAATGGATAAGGAAACTAAGCAGGAATGTTTTGGTTTATTTTCTAGAATTCACATTGAAGTTGATTTAATCTCAATACTAACTAAGAAGGTGTTTTTATCCATTAAATTTAATTATTTGAACATTAATGTTGTATATGAGAAGTTTCCTTATTTTTTTGATATTTATAAGGTTATTTGGAAAGATAGTTATACCTGTATTAAATCACACTTTTGCAAAGTCTAATCAATTAGTATACAAGAATATTCTTTGTGTCGATTAGAAATAATGAGACAAGTGAAGTATTATGGTAATTTGGTCCCTCATATAAAATAAAGATCTAATTATCATTCCTATGATAGTGCAAATAAGGATGGGAAGATGTCTATAAAGAAACTAGTTTTGATTTTTTAATCTGGTTCTCACCAATGGAAGTCTAATCAATTGGAAACATATGATTTTCTTATAAATTTTTATTCCATTACTTGGAAATACACTACTTCGGTGTAGAGATCTGTAGAAATTGTACAAGTTAATGAAGGATGTGCAGTTCAGGTTGAGGGGATTGATGTGTTCAACCAAAAAAATTATCTTTGAAGAAGGGTTATGAAAATTATGGATCCTAAAAAGTACATAGGGATGAGATGGGGATGTACATAATATTAGTTGATGTCACCACAGAAGAGGATGGACTTACTCAACATTGTAAAATAAATATGGAAGCTGGTGATACTGGTCACCCCTTTATTTCAACATTCTATTTTTAGGGTCAAGGTGTTCAAACTAGAGCAGGGAAGCTTACAATTAGTTAACCCACTGACACAGTTATACAAGGATATTTTCATTCAAAGGATGGTGAATTCAATAAAGATGATTATCAACAAAACATTGATTTCCATCAGGATATATAAAACACCTTCAATCATTCAATAATCTCTGATAAATGGGGAATGTCTCTAATAATGATGGAGTGTATAGAAGTAACTCTATAAAGGCTTCAGTTAGTGGGTAAAATAATTCATTTATAGATTCTATTATATATGGAAAGTGAAAGGTAGTTGATAGTGGGGGATTCACTACTGCTCCTTCGAAAATAAGTCCACATACGGACTGTTCTAGTCTACCAAGGGTTGTCTCTACCATATCTTCTTATATGGTGTAAAAAAACAACTATAGAGATCCTTTAGATTTTTAATTATGGTATTTCTCACTCTGAAGGTTAAACGGAATATGATTATGATTATGGACATGATTTGTCATTTTATGATCTTTAGCTATGTTTGTTGAATTAGGACCAAACCCTTTTTCTGACCTCGTCAACATCATTTTTTTCTTTTTATTTAATTTAAGAAATGTTTATAAGGATTTTCTTATGACTGCATATTTTTGTTTTATTTTTCTTATGTTTTGGACTAAATTAAACTATGTTTTAAACATTAAAATACAGTATTCTAAACAAACATTCAACCCATGTTGAAAAATTATTTTAACATTAATTTCTAAAAAATATAGAAATTGAATTTTATAAAATGTAATAAATATTTGCTATTAGGTGGTTCAATTTTTTTAAATAAGCCCCTTTTATTTTTTTCCAATATGAATAGTAAACATATTAGATTTTATTACCATAATAAAGGATAAATCTGGTAATTAATGGATAACAATAATATGATAAGGACTATAGAATAACTGTAAGACTTTAATTAAATTTATTTTATTAGTCCATTTCTTCCATATTCATTCAAGAATCATTTATATGGTATTTTTTCCATTTGTATGTCATTATTACCTTTATAATATTTTATACAAATAAATTTCATAAATTTACAAATCTTGTTTTTAATAACTATAATATTTTTTAACATGATTAAAGGTATATAATATATTAATTTATAAATAATCATATGAAATCTAAATGATTTATCATAAATATAGTTATTCTATTTTATTTTTTATTGATGAAATAATTACCTTAAATTCTTATAGAATGATGATGTGGTAATTATTAATTTAATTTAACAATCAAATATATGATATTAAACTATTAAAAGTAATATAATTCATAAGTATTAATGTGATCCAATAATTTTATAGATTAATATACCATGTTAGTGATGTATGTAAATATTTTTTTAATCTCATTTATTGTCTTCATGTTATTAAGTTTAATATAACGAATACTTCTAAAATTGACATAAATGATATTTTATAATAAAATTAATGATATAAAATTAATAAAATATAATATTCATCTAAATTAATGTGATATGGTTTCACACATCAACCATTGAGATTAAGGCAATTGTCAAAAGGGTTAATGAAGAGGTACAAAAATTGATAAGTGTAAAAATGATATACAAATGAGTTAAAAATTTATTTAATGATAGTATTTAGATTCATCATCATATTATCAATGAATATATTCAATTTGGATCAATTTTGAAATCAATGAAAATTAATATTAATTTAATATTTTAAGAAATTACAAGGGTGCCCCTCCCCTAAATTATAGATGGGAACCCCTCTTTTCTCTTCTTTAGATAATTTTGAGACCGATATCTCAACTAAATACTACCAAAGTATCTTATCTAATCCACGTTATATAATCTGAAGGCTTTTTGATTCATTATAGTCCACCCCTAGAGCCCTTAAGAATATATCTAAAAGAATTATTTTAAAGAATAGGTAATTGACTTAACATATCACATTCATTTTAATTATTCAATAACCACCTCTAAAACTGTGATAATTTTCATAAAATAATAATTCTAGTTTCTTAAATATAATAAAAAGGAATTATTATTATTATTAAACTTCCTTTATTCACCTTATTTCCATAATCTGGAATGTTAAAATATCACTCGTGTATACATACGACATCCCATTTCCACATGGGATGCATTTAATTTCTCATCAATATATTTCATAGATGGTTATTGTAATTTTTTTAATTTTAATATATGATAATTATGAAATAATTATAATTTATTATTTATAAAATCATATCTACCTTCTTACTGTCAAACCTATTAGGAAGGATAACATTGATCATTCATATGTGTACACTACAACCCCCATAAAGCAATGTAATTTATTTTTCATTTTTGGTTTACATGTATAGTAATAATGATGTGTTTAATTAATATATATGTTATAATAATATAATTTAATGGTTATTTATTATTTACCATTATTTCATTCCATGAGTCTAAAAATGAAAACATCATTTATACGTATATATGGTCTACTGTATCCATGAACTGTTTAATTCATTATTCTATCTATATATTGTATTAGTGAATCTAAAAATGTACATAATGAAATTATATAATATTTATATCCTCATTAATATTATGTATATGATTAAACCATGATAAAAAAATATACTAAAAATACTGAACCCAAACATTCTTGAAAAACAATGGAGTTATCACATGAAACAATGATTTTAATCAAAAAGTGTTAACATATGAATAATGAAAGGTTATAGGTAAATCTTATATGGTATGATATAAATGATTATGGTTCTTTTATTTATGTAAAATAAATATTTATTTATTATACAGATGATTCCAACACATATGATGGATGTCAGACATAATGAAGGGATTTGCGACTAACTTTTATTTTCATGGGATACAAGCCATATTCACAATTTTTTTCTTTTATGCGGTGTATATACTAGATTTGAATGTATTTTATGATTATTATTATAAAAGTTATTTGGATTTAAATATCCATATATGGTTCATTATTTCAGGGGATTATGATTCAAAAGTTACCAAAGTTGTAATGGTATTATATTACAATAACATTTTTTATTAGGATTATATATGATTATGATTCAGATGATGAAATTTTATGATATACCTCAAAAAATACTTGTTAAATTTCCTAAAAAAATTATTTATTGATAATAAGTTTTTTTCATCTATATTTCTCCATATTATGCAATCAATAAATTAATAATATTTTTCAGTAAAATCAATATTACTTCCCATTTTGGTCAAAAAAATTGTTTCTTCCATATCTATATTTTCTAGAAATGTTTTAGATAAGGTTTTTACTATTCTCATTTGATTTATAAATCCATTTTTACACATTTTTTATGAAATGGAATAGAAATAATCATCTATTCATTTTTCGAATGAGTAACTTATTTACATTTTGTAAAAGCATGAATATAGTGCTTTTTAACATATGCGACATGAACGAAATTTCCCACAATTTAGACCGATAATTTTTTTGAATATTATGTTACAAGTTTGCCATATTATTTTTATAGAAAATTGTTTCCATCATATTTTCAAATGTTTAATATTTTAATGATATGATTTCAAAATGGAAAGTTTCTTTTTCTCAATAACCGTTTAACAGTATTTTAATGGTATTTTTACTCATCAAATTCAATAACCCTTAACATCACTTATGATTTATAGGGGATATGATCCAAGGATACAATACTTTTTCATTATATAGATTTTTTATTTTTATTATTACATTGTTTTTATGAATCCCATTCCTTTTCCAAAGGATATACTATTATGAAATAATGAAATGTTAATGAAGAATATTTCTTTACCATGAGTTATGCTATGATGAAATTTTTATGTAAACATTTTATTTTAATTGTATATAATATAGTAAATATTTTATGATCATATGGAACACATATTTGAGATTTTAATTATGTGACATGTGGGACCTATAACACCCTCCAATTAATATAGTATATAATCATATCTCATGAGATAAATGCCTCTAGAATGGTGAGTGAACCCAGTTTAGTAAGGGAATTTTTCCACTGTGTTAATATTAGGTTTGAACCTTGTCTAATACTATGGTATGGGGAGTAAACCCATTTGACAATTATTGTCCTTCCAGTGATAGGTGACAAATAATAAAATGATTTTTATGATCATATATATTCAAAAAACATATATCTTATACCAAATTTATACTCTCATGGATAATTTTCTTTGATTTCATTATTATTTATGTCTTATAAACAAAAATTATATATTCCAGGGGTTGGGATGATGATCTATTATATTCAAGGTAATATTTTAAAATTTTATTCTCTTGTTTTCATACTCTTATATAAAGGGTTCTAGATGTGAAGATCATAGAGGGATTATATGAATATCATTTTGAACTATTTTTTTATATGTCCATATTCCCAGAGGCATCACAAAAATATGATTCTAGAATGAAACATTATTTTATGTAAGGAATTTTTATCTATTAAGTTGTGATGTGATTTATGAGAATTATGGGTTCTTATAGTTTGTATCAAAGAAATGTTTATTTAACCACTAAAAACTAGGACAACAACACATTAGTGAGAACCCCATGAATCAGTCTAATTATAAAATAATTTCCTAATTTTTTGGTAAAAATCTATAATTAACTATGTTAATTTGATGGTGTCATAGAAAAGGTATCGATATTTATACAACATAAAAAAAATTTCATGCCTATGTGGTTTCTCACAGTGATTATTGATGCTTACAATATGATTTTGGGTTTTAGTTAATCGATGGTAACTAATGGAGTCATGTTAAAGAATAATGAGATGGAAAATGAAATGATTATACTCATAAGAAATCATATATTATGGTAGAAAGAATTAAAAATCATGTTTTTATGGTCACACAACATTCCCATGTTAGGAATTACACTAAATATATAAATGAACAAAGGATGGAACAACTTTTTTTTTGAATCCTTCATAATGTGACATTCACTTTATATTAGTGGTTCTGTAGATCCATTAATTTCTCAGAAATGGATCAATACCACTAAAAGTATATTTTTTGTTCTCTAGTATTCTAATCATGAAACAATTATTCAATATTTTAATCTTTTGGATGAAAAATAATAACAGTAGTGGAATATTATCTTTAACATGAGGACACATGATGAAATTGAATCTATGGAGTAGAATGACTTTAATAGATTATATTATAATAAGAAAATTCTTCATATTCTTAAAATAAAAATAGAGATGGATTTCCTTATGGTGAAGAAGAAAGAAGAAGAATATATTTGTAATTATGTGGAAAATGTTACAAGAATTTGGAGTAATACTTATGGTAATATAGTCCAACCTGAAATTATGTTTGATTGAATATTCATTAGCTTAAAAAATTATCCAATGGATGTTAGATAGAAGTAATGTTGGTAGCTATAAAGAAACCATTTAAAACAATATCAAGGTGGAAATGGATATTTGAGTTATTAATAAATCTCATGGTTTATATATAAAATGATTAATTAAAATGTAACTATAAAAACCATAGAGAGATGAAGATGAAAATCCAACTGTGCTCAATGTGTGGGGGGAAACATGGATAAAATTTTATTAAGGGAAAAGGTAAAACTTTTAAGTGTGGAATGGAAGGTAATAGATAATTGAATTATAATTTTATTGGAAGAAGTTTGTTAATAATATTTATAGAATGAATGCCCTATATAATTAACCACACTCACTCAAATGTTATAAATTTAAGGAGTTTCAGGATTATAAGAACTAATTCCCTAATCTAAGGGATAATGAGGATAATAAACCAAAAATACCTTTTATGTCCAAGTTCAAAGAGAAATATAATACACCCATAATCATTTATATTAATCATGGTAATTCGGATATATTTATCCCCCAATATAGGGAGGGGATTTCATGTGGATATTTTTATAAATGGTCCATATAAAAATATTATTGGTCATCATCTTGTAAAATATGATGTAAATCTGAGAAATGATTAATTATCTCTAAATATATTTTGGAATAAAGAAATTACATTTGATATTATGAATAAACTTAATATTTACTATCGGTGTAAGGAAAAAACTAGAATTCTTATGGAAATGTTTTTTATGATATGATCGTATTTAATGAATAAAGGGTGAATTTCTTTTTTTTAAGAAAATAGGTTTTAATTTATGGTTTACATAATTTTTATAGATATCATCATTAGTTTATATGAAAAAGGTTCATCATAAGTTCAAATAAATCATTACCCCCTTTTAATGTTTTAGGTGATGGTATTTTGAAGTGATTTTATATGTTTAGTGGGTTTTAGGAAGAATACTATATTGAGGTTCCAATAAACCTTTGGGGATGGTATATGATTTGATTCTATGTTAACTAAGGTCTAATTAATTGGGGGATATAAATAATCTTTATGGTAGAAAATTGTTTCCTTGATAATGTGATATTTGTAGAGATATTTATTATTATTTTAAGAATTAACTTTCAAGATATAAAATAATTTTGATTCACGGTATTTTATTTAATTTTATGCATTTCAAAATCTTATAGTGATTTTTTCATTTTATTTTTTGATATTTGGTAGATTTTTTATTATGTTAGTGTAAACTTAACCATTAGGTTCAACATGATATTATACATAAAAAATATTATTTATGAAGAATGCAATTAATTTTTTTAAATATGTATGATTAAGGGTGTATTCATAAAGATTTAAATATTCTTTAATTATGTGATTTTTGAGGTAATAAAAGATTTTTATATTAATGTTATATTTAGAAATATAATTTTACATTAATTTTAAGAAATATCTTGAGATAACTATTTTTGGTTTTTGTTAATTCCTACAGATATGAGGAATGTCTTGATATTCTCTTTTCATCCATTATAAGATGATATTATTTATTAAGACATGAAAATTTCATCTATAATAATCATTATCTTGAGAAACATATAAGATTATGGTGTAAATGGATCAAATGATAAAATTATACTTGTAATATAAGTGCATTTCCTTATATTCTAATTAAATATAGTAAAAGAATTATTGAACTCTAGTAAAAATAGTTTATGAAAAAAACGTTTTCATATAACATTCAATTTAGATGAATGAATTGTCTTTTAACTCATCATTGATTTATAATTTAACGGTCGTTAACGTTTTCCTGAACATGCTCTCAATCAATCTTTATGAGTCCTTGTGATTTAATTTTCACTTTCATGTAAATATTTTAATATATGAATAATATTTTCATTATTTTGAAATTTTAATTTTTATTATTTCAGGAAAAATTTATGTTTTCAACATTCCCATTATAATAGAATTTTTATTATTCCATTGCGCAATGTGGGTTTTCATAAATGAATTTTAAAATATTAAAACTTTGATGAACGAGTGAAATTGTCACAACATAATTTATTTAATGGGGGGAAAATTAACACCCGTATATTATATGAAATATATAATTACCAAATAAATTTTATTTCGTTAATAGCTTGTGTTACACACAACACTGATTTTAAACGAACTATGATATAAAATTAAATTATTTTTAATTAAAGATATAGTAATCTTCTAGATGTTTGATTGGTCTGTATGAATATGAATAAATAAATTGTGAAAAATATACAGTTACATATATATAATTAAATCATTGGAAATTAATTTATTATAAATTTAAATTTAAATATTTTAAAAGATAAAGAAATTCTATTTTTTAAAATCACTTTTTTTGGGCGTAACGTATTTTTGTAGACTAAATTAATCACTACTAGTAAATTATTTTAAGAAAATGTACACATTATATATTCAGTGATATAGTTTAATATTCATTTAATATTTTCTTATTCACAGGAAAAAACAAAGCAGGTTTTTATACATAAAATTTTATTTGTCTAAAAAGCGCTTTTCATTTCATATTGTGTTCTTATTTTAAAATTAATTTCTATCACTTGTAGATATTAAATTATATAATATGGATTATATATTTGGAATATGGATTTTTATATTCTATAAATATGAAACTTTTATGTTGGTCAATATGAGTTGAATAAATAGTTAATGCTTTTACTAAGGTGATGGGAAAATAAAGTAAATAATGGAAAATAATAATATGACATGGAATACAAAATTTCTCAAATACATTCTATATTTTTATTTTTTAGTCAATTTCTTCCCTACTCATCTGATATTCACTTATATGGCCTTTTTTTCAATTTGGATGTGATTATTAATTTTATAAAATTTTATGTAAAGAAAAGTAAAAAATGTCACACTCTTGTTTTTAATTACTATAATATGTTTAACATAGAGAAAAACACTAGATATGATTAGTTATAGATAGTTATTATAATGGTAAATGATTACCCTCATCATTGAAATATAATTTTCATTTTTACTAAAGAAATAAATACCTATTTTTTCTCAATGTTAATGCCAAAATTATTAAATTAATTAAATAATAAAAAATTATTTTTCAAAGAATTAGTGTGATTAATAAATTTTCTTGATGAATATTAATTTTTTGGAAGTATGGATCAATTTTTAAACGTAATGTTTTTCTGAATGTTATTAAATTCATTGTAATTAATATTTCAAAAATTTAATTTAGTGATATTTTACAA
Organism: Viscum album; assembly: GCA_963277665.1. NCBI lineage: Eukaryota > Viridiplantae > Streptophyta > Magnoliopsida > Santalales > Viscaceae > Viscum > Viscum album. The sequence continues at coordinate 1,808,193,805 of OY728129.1, read as the reverse complement.
CAAATTAAATTATATATAATTAAAAAATATATTATATTCTTGTAAATGAATGGAATATGGATTTAAAAACCTATCGTAGTTTATTTATTATTTATTTATAATTTTATTGTAAAATTGTTAACACTGAAAGGGTAAAAAAATTAAAATTACTCTAATTGTCAAAAGGGTTAACAAAATTATAAAAAAATATAGGTAAATATTTCATCGGAAATTTCCAAAAATTTATTTTATTAAATTATTTTGACTCATAATCATATTATATTAAAATATTATCAATTTTGAACCATTTTTACATTATTTTTAATTGATATTAAATTATTATTTTATGAAATTCCAATGGTGTCGCTCTCATCATTTATAAAAAGGAACCCCTCCTTTCTCTTCATCACACCACATTGATCGTTCAAGATCAACCAAACATTAAAAAATTATCTTCTACACTCCCATATATATATTCCAAAGGTTTAAATATTCCCTAAAGTCTATCCCTCGTTATCTTAAGAGATGATCTAAAGGAGTTATTTCAAAGTAGAGTTAATTTCCTCAACTAATCACTTAATTTTTCAATTATTATTTTTTTATTCTAAAAAACTATTATATTCATAAAAAAACTCATTATCATCAGTATACTAAATTTAATTATAATTTTTCAACCTCCTTTATTCTCCCTCTTTCCATCAAATGGTTTGTGAAAATATTTCATTATGAGTACGTATGGCTTATCATCTCCATGTAGCGGCATAATTCAATTCATATCACCATCAATCACTGACAATTATTATGATGGATTTCATGTTTATATATGATAATTATGAAATAATTATATTTATATAAGTATGTTATCATATCAACATTCTACCATCGAAACCATTGGAAAAGATAATGTTGATCATGCGTCTATCTGGACTATCACTTCCACGAAGCGATGTTATTCATTTTTCATTTATTTTTCCATTAGATGAAAATAATGATATATTTATTGAATATATATGATATATTTTATATGAAATAATTCTACAAATTTTATTTATATTTTACCTTTTTTTCATTCCATCTTTTGAAAAAAAAATAAAGAAAATGATCATGTGTACGTAGGGCCTACCATCTCCATAATCAATGTAATATATTTTAATATATATATTATCAATGACTATAAACATGTTAATAATGAATATATATCATATTATTATAATTATTAACATTTAGGATATTAAAAACACATGATCAAAATACAATGACCAAAACTATCGAGCCATAAAACACATGAAAAACGAATCATATATTACCAGAAATTGTGAGTTTAATAAATAATTTCTAACAATATGGTTATAAAATCTTATAAGTAAATAATATATATTTTTTAATATATATTATTATGGTTCTATAATATATTTATAAGAAATATAAATTTATTATATATGAGGTTCCAATGCCTAAAAAGGATGTAGGACCTAAGGTATGGGGTTTTCATGTTACTTTTATTTCAGTAGGACACATTTTATACTCAACACTTTTTTATTTTATGCAGTGTATATAATAGTCATAAATTTATTTTATAATTATTATTATGAATTTTTTTTTTTTTACATATCCATCTATATTTCATTATTTCATGGTATTATCAATCAAATGTTACCAAATTGGTAAGTATTTTCTGTTAAAATAACATTTTTTATCGTGATTATTTATGATTTTATTTCTAATGATGGAATAAAAAATATCATTGTCCAAGACTTTAAATAAAAGAATGTTAAATCATTTTATATGAATACTCATCACAATACAATATTAAATTCATAAGGATCATAATAGTTTAGTGTCTTTGGAAACTAGGAAACATAATCTTCTATCTTGGTGAATGATCTTCAACATATATCTTAAATATCTTACCCTACAGTGATCCTATTTAAAATAATTATTTATATCCTGGGAAAATGAAACATAAGAAATATGTGAGCTCTAATGATTAGTAGGGATAAACAAGTGAGATATGTAATCATAACATGAGAAAAATCATATGATTGATTGATCATAACATTATAAGATCATAATATATATATCAAAGGTAAAATTAAATATTCATGGAGTAAATATTTGTTTGTTATAAGAAATGAATCATATTGTAATCAATATAATAAAATATAGGATTAATACATGTAATTTTTGGAAGAAATATAAATATATAAAATCATTCCCGATAAGTCATGGATAATTTAAAAACATATTAGGGAACTTTATGGTGGTTGCACCTACTAGGAAGGACACACCACTCTCCCCAGTTATTGTCCTTTCCTTATAGTGGATCAGGTTACACCTCCTTCCTATAGTGGATCCTGTTTCCCCTTATTCACATAGATTATCAGGTTTCCTCTTATTCCTAATGTGGACTGGGTTTCCCCTTATTCCCATAGTGGATCAGGTTTCCCCTTCTTCTCATAGTGTATCAGGTCTGTAGACTTCTATCCCATCATTAACTCATGATACATAAACCCTTATCTAATGCATTAGAGGGAGATATAGGTCTCACCTATCACATAATGAAATCACGCATATACATGCCACAAGATAATAAAACATTATTAATATCATGACCCATAAAAAGATATAGGTTTTATAAACATCATATCTTAACCCATAAAATGAAATGGGAATCAAAATCGTTTCATCATATTATAACCTTTGAAAAATAGATAGGTTTCATACTCATTTCATCATATAATATCCTATGAAATTAAATGGTTTTAATAAGTGTTTTTTCATGGTATAACCCATAGTAGAGTATTAGGATTCCTATCTAACATGAAAAAATGAATATAAACCATTAATATAATTAATGATAATGGTTTTAATAGATCATATACCCAATAAATCAAAAACTATGTCACAAGAATTTATATTATATGGGAAAGTATTTTATAGTATAACATGGAGAATTTCTTAAGGAAAATAAAATTTCATTGAGCATAACTTTATAAGGTATAAAAATTTTCAAAATCCATTTCTTTGAAAACTAATTTGAAGATGTATATAATATGATTTAAAAAAATAAAACAATTATTGAGGAAAATATCATTTGAAATTAAAAAATATATTTTAAACAAAAAACATTTTTAAAAACCATTTACATTGAAAATAGTTATGAAAATGTATGAAAGAATCATTTAAATAATTAATATCATTTTCTTTGAAATCAACATTTTGAAAATATATAAATAAAGATTTGAAAATAATTTTAAACAATATTTAACTGTAAAAACTTTTTCAAACCTTTTTATTTTGAAATGTATTTGAAAACCAAAAACAAACATTTCAAATTCATTTTCCTTAAACAATTTCTTAAAAGACCCTTTAAGAATAACATTTTTTAAAACATTTTTGAAAAATGGTTTCTAATTAAAACATCTTTTCTACCAAAGAGATAAGTAACATCATATTTTATTAAATATATATTTTTAATTATATTATATACAAAAGAGTGGTAGAATGGTAATACATGAACATATCATTAAACATTCATTACTATTCTTGATAGGTGGATCATAATATTTCATCAATTGAATCATAATCATAAACTATCCTGATAAACTATAAGATTGTAGCAATATACTCTTACCAATTTTTAAACATTAAATAATAAAGCCCTTGGGGGAAAATTATATTAATCAAATAATTTCCCAAAAATAAGAATATTCATGATATAACATTTCAAGGGAACAATATATTCTCCTCATAAAAGAACATAGGTATGTGTCCCAATGAAGGGAAATTGAGACAAAATGGCCACACAAATTTGCTAAATTTTGAACCCTAAAACCCATGAAATAGTGATCCTAAAATGGATATGTAAATACCCATAAATATATGTTTAGTAACAATAAAATATATTCATCGGAATTATATACACGACAAAAAGTAAGTGAGTGGTGACTATGGTATAAGTCTCATAGAAATAAATGTGAGACTAGAAATCCGATTACAACTTCAGTAACTTTTGAATCATGAGATCCATGAATGAATAAAATAAATTAAAACTTTCAATATCATTTAATAATGTAAATTCAGGATATAAAATTTCTTTTAAAATTATATATAACACATAATAATAATATGTGATGAATATAGCGTATATCTCACATAAAGAAAAGGCATATGAGAAAACCCTTACCTCAAGTCTTGAATTTATTTGTACACATTAAAACCTCATGTACAATAAATATAGGTTTAGTATAAAAATACTATAGAACCATTTTTTATCTGATACCATTTATTATTTTATTATGACTTTATATTACCCATTTATTAACAATTCAATGTTAATATTACATTTCAGGTAATATCTAATTTGTTTTTCGTATATGTTTTGACTTGTTATTCTTGACTATATTAATTAGTTCACTATTTACTTATTTAAATAATGTAAAAAAATATATTAAAATCATATATATTTAGTATAAAGTTATTTATAATAATAGATAAAATATATAAATATTAAATGGAATACATCATTCAAGGAGACGATAGGCCATACATACGCATGAACATTGTTTCTATTTTCTTATCGTATTGAAATAAGGGATTTAAATAGATTATATATAAATATATATTATCATCATAGTATAATGTTTATGTCATATATATATATATCATATTTTTATACTAAAATCATCCTCAATAATTTTAATGTAAAATTAGAATGAATCACATTACTTTGATGAAGCATTAGTCCAAAGTTCAACAAACAAAGTTATTGTATTCCAAAAAATGGAAAGCATGAAGGTATGTGTTATATAATAACTCTAGATTCATAAATAAGTCATAAATATCATTTATAACGTATAAAAAATTATCTCTATCCTTATTCCTAACCTTTAAAGGTTGTACTAGAAGAACGAACGACATCGGTTCGCTAGACGATAGGCCATTATACCCAATAATAATGATTTTGTATCCCATTTTAAATAAGTGTGTGTACATATAGGTCAAACTGATAACATAAAAATATATTTATATTTTGGATAATAAGGTTTTATATGAACATGTAATAAGAATAATTCTTGTTTTTTGAGAAAGAATGAAAAATAAAAGTGATCAATGAAGAATGTTACCTCTTTTTGGGTAACAATTTTTGGTTTTCAAAAATGGACATCCTAGGATTTCATTATTCTAAAAGTGATGATTATAGGATGATAGGATATAAATTTTAAGATTATTTTGGTAGGTTTTTTATGATCCAAATGACATGAGAGGTGTGAATATGTTGGGAGGACGAGTTCCTTAATATATTGGAGGATGAGTGGAATTCTAGTAAATATAGAAAGATAAAAATTACTGGTAGGTCTCCATTACCTCATGTGAATCCAAAATTAAAGCTAATGTATGAAAGGGTAATTATGTTTGATAAATAATCACACCACAAAAAAATCATTTTTATAATTTTTTCAGAGACATCATGTATCTTTATTAGTTTTTATTTTGTTTTTTCATTTAGGTAGCTAGTTTTCTAACCAATGTAATTAATCCATTAAGACTAAATTAAAGATAGAAATGTTAGAAAATTTAGAACAAATGATTATAAAATATTAAATCTAGTTTATAATTTATAAAATCCACATGTTTTGGAAATTAATTTTAACAAAAATGCATGTAACGCGTAAAAACACTACTTTAACCATAACATTGCTGACAATGTTTTTCCTAGTTATAGGTCAATATGTTCATTAGAAAAGATAAATTGGACCATCAATGGAAACTAATTTATATTTATTAAAACTTAAAAATAATTTTTTTGGATAGAATATTTTTTGTAATATTAAATTACTTAACAAAATTCTATTTGATTTTTTTCATTATTAACAAAGTAATCCACGCGTTTATGTTTCATAATATTTTAATGTAATTATATCATATTTAATAATTAAATATATAAAATTATAATAAAAATTACCCATTTTTATTCCAAATTATATTTATAACTAAACTTATCTAGATTATTCCCTACTCAAAATCTTTATAAGTATTAAATTAAAGGAAGGTTTTTTTGCCGTTTTACTTACATAACTAATTATATAGGTCAATTTTTTAGAATTGTATCTCAATAGCCCATAAGAATCTATCCTAAGATGGTTAGGGGTAGAAATATTATAATTCAATTGGTTTTTTTACTAGTTTTGATCATTTATACACCTTATATTCCATGTTTAATCATAAAATAATCTTGTTCTTACTGTAAAAACTGTAATTAATTATAATTTTTTACTAAACATTTAGGTAAAACATTTAAGTTGATATTTTTATAAAAAAATCATACTGATTCAAAAAAAATATTTTATTTCTTCCAAATTCAACTAACATAAGTGGGTAAAATTTATTTAAAATTAATCCTAGATATGTTGTGGGACAACTGGTTTTTAAGGAGAAAAGATCATCACTTTGAAATGTTTTTATAACCAATTTAAATTTGAAATTAAATCCAATTATATAAATTGTATTTATTTATGTCCAATTCAACTAATTATAACTTAATATAAATTTATAATTTATTTTAACTATATAAATAAAATAGATGAAAAATAATTTTTCAATTAAAATTCAGTGTTTCTTACTATTCATCCCAAAAAAACAATTCTAAAAATCCAAAAAATTAACCCTAATCTGGTTTATAAATTAAGAATTAAAAAATTAATTTTAATTTATATAATGAAATTTCAAATTTTTTCTTAAATTTATTTTATTATTATTATATAAAAAACATAAAGATAAGTTCTTTTGAGAAATAAATTATTTTTTTCAAAACATTTTTATTTTATGAAATATTATATATTTCATTGACAGAATGTTTAATTTGTTTAAAACCATAATAAATAATGTTTAAAACTTTTTATTACTATTAATATTACTACTTATCACTTATATGTTATAAAATTATTGTTTAAATAATAATAATAAAATGTTGTTTCATAGAAACTAAATGTTGCATGTAACGCAATATAATCCAATGGTGCATGTAGCACAAGATTTTCTTAGTGTAGTATATAACGAATGTTTAATGTAGTTTATAGTGCAATTCAAGACATCAAATAAATTTAATTTATTCAAAAACATATTCATAGAAACTCATATTATTACATTTTACCCCCTTAAAATGTATTTAGCTCTCAAAATTCATCTGGGTTGTCAAAGGATTAATACTTGAAAGTTACATTCCTTGAAACCCATATTGTAAAAATGAATATGAACAAATAATATAAAAAGGGAATTTTGTTACAATAACAGTTTACCAAAGTAACTCATAAATAGGTTTCTTAATATGATAAAAATGGTTTTAAGTTAATACATGTACAATTAATGGAAATATAACTATCATGTTCAAATGGAGAGCGACAGAGTAAATGGTCCGAAAAAAGTTAAAAAACCCAAAGAGATAAATCTGTGAGGATCTAAGGGAAAATTTAATTCATTAGAAATGAAGGTGTTAGGATAACATTTGTTGTTTCAATATCATTTTCTTAAAAGCGAAGTACATTCACAAGAATATATAATTACTAGATTTCATCACATAATTTGGTTGTGCCTTCACTAATCTACACTTCATCTCTTATTCAAAAAATAAAGGTGATTTTTTACTCTTTAATCAAAAACTCTTTAGAAGATACATAAAGTATGATTAGTCATTTCATTATTTTTTAGTTATCATATTATCAAAATTGTTAGCACAAGTTATCTAATATTTATAAGTCCTCATGGGGAAAGACAATACATTAATCTCCAAAGACTCATCCAATGGTCAACTTAAACAATTCAATAAATGGTTACCCTTCTAACCCTTCTGAAATATGAAAATAAAAATGTTTATAAATAAGGTCACTAAATTTCTCAAAATTATTTCAATATTGATCCACCATATATCATAAATTATCTCTTGATTTTATCATATCAAACATGTAAATTATTTCATCATGTATTCTTTTGGAACATGGTAATAACTTGAATTACCATAAATCCTTATCAAAAACATATATAATTTATTTTTAAAAAGATTCCTTTATATATTACTTAAATCCAAAAAATTTATAAAAACTATCCATGATACTGTAAACTACTTTTATAATAATTATTTTATCATCTATGAGTTTATTAACAGTAACTTTATCCAAGTCAATCATCTCTTTATCAAAGATAAATGTAATTTTCTAAATATTAGGAACACAATAAGGTTTACCTTCCCTTAATCAAAATATCCCCAATACATTAAATCACTTTTCATTTTCACCATTTAACATATCTTTATAAATCATCAATGAATTAAATACACTTCATTATTCAAATAACATTATTTTATAATTCAAATATATATACACATCAATCATCTAACTTTATTATTAAACCATTAATTAGGATTCATAATTATATTCCTTAATACACCTTCAGTATAATATGAAATATGAATCCTTTATTAAGGTTACTTATCCTTAATTTAATCACGATTCTTACATTTATTGTAAATAAAATATTAGAACATCCCATACATTTCATATATCATTCACAATCTATTTATCTTCTATAGTATAACCAATACTCATGCCACCTTACTAAAACTCTTTATAATATTTCCACATAAAAAATCTATTATCATTAAGCACATACTTTCTTTATCTGAAACATTAAATGTTATCCAAGTTCCATCCAGTTCCCTCCAATTACTAAAACTAGAAAGCATAGTTTGATAAAAACATGTAAAAAACTACATAATAATTAAAAATTACTTAGAGGATGCTGATATTATGTCTCATAATTCTTTAATCCATAAAATAGTTGGTGTATCCTAGGTTATTCATAGTGATATTATCCTTAAATACTTTATGATGGTTCATAAAGTGATTGATAATTCCTAAGTAATATCCCTCGGGAGTTTCAATTTAGGTTTGAATCAAATCCTATTGTCATCTACCCGCTCCCGATAGAGAATTTCTTAATACAGTGAGTTTTTGGTTTATACCTATATTTACATAAATTCTAGAGCCTAATCCACTTATATTATTTAGATAGATTAGTATTTCTCCTCTAAAACCATTACTAATATTCTAGGATATTTTCCAATACTTTACTCATCCTTATACTTTTCCTTAGATAGGTCCCCAAAAATATCCTTTTAAATATTCATAAGGATATCAATAAAATTTTCCCATACTAACTTCCAAAGGCAGAATAAAACTTTTGTTTTAAAAAAACAATGGTGGAGTTTGATTATCATACATGGATATTATAACATTTTAATGAATATTCATAAAATTAAAAATGTACATGACTGGGGACTGTAATAGTTTAGTGTATATGGAAACATTTAAACATAATCTTTTATATTGGTGGAATATATTTAATATATCCTTTAAATACATTTACCTTATGTGATCTTACTTAAAACCATTCTCTATAACCTGTGGAAAGGAAAAATAAGAAAGTAGTTATATCAAATTCTCAATAAGGGTAAATAAGAGAGTTATAAAATCATAACATGAGAAAAAGGGTATGAGAACATGATCATAAAAATATAAGATCATACCATGAATATAAAATTTCATAATCAAGAGTCATGTCATATTGATTATATGTTCATAAGAAATTAATCATAAATAAATCAACAGCATAATCTATATAACTAAGACATAGAATTTGTGGCATACACATAAGAATAAAAAATCATTCCCTATAAGTTAAGGCTCACTTACAAAACATATCAGGGTACTTACTGGAGGATGAACCTACTAGAAAAGATAAATCACTATCCATAGTCAGATTCCTTCCCTTATAGTGTATTAGATTACACCTTCTTCCAATAATGGATTGGGTTTCCCTTATTCCTATAGTGGATCAGGTTTCCCCTTCTTCTCATAGTGGATTAGGATTCCCCTTATTCCCATAGTAGATCAATCTCATCAACTTTTTACCATCATTATCAAATGATAAATAAGTCCTTATCTAATTCATTATACGGAGATATAGGTCCCACCCATCAATAATTGAACAATACATACGCATTCTAAAAGATAACAAAACATTCATCATATTATGACCCATAAAAAGAGATGGGTTTAATAAACATCATATCATAACCCATAAATTGATATGGGTTTCATAAAAATTTCATCATATTTTAACCTATGTAAAAGTGATTGGTTTCATAATCATTTCATCATATTTGTACGGGATTGCTTGTCGTGCACGTTGGAATGGTGGAAACTAGATTTAACGTTATTTATGCTGGGGTGGGTCCTTCTTTGTTGTTTGATCTTGTTTTTTTGAATTTTGGACCATTGGAGCACGATTTGATGTCTTAAGTCGATGAAGTCATCTATCTTGGTTTCTCACTTTTTCCTTAAAAGTGTTTTCTTAATAAAAAAATTAATTTTCAGTCAGTCAACCATAAAAAAGTTTGAAAACCTTTTTCTTTGAAAATATCTTTGAAATCATATTAAAGATTAATTGAAAGCATTGAAATCCTTTTATTGGAAAATTACATTCTAAAAACATATAAATGAAGTATTGAAAATTGTTTTAAAAAAATTGAACATAATAAAATTTTGAAAAATAAAACTTTAGAAATAGATTTCAAAACAATAAAACATTTTAAAAATCATTTTTACTTAAAAAATAGCTTTAAAGTACCTTTAATAAATTTTTTTGAAAATATGGGTTTTGATTAAAAATATTTATGACTAATGAGAAAAATAAAGTTAAATTTTTATAAAAACATTTATTTAATTATATTAAGTACCAAAGTGTGTAATAATGGCTGAAATTCATTAATATATCATGAAAAAGTATTAAGAGTTCTTGAGAGATGGATAATAATGTTTCATTAATGGAAGAATAATCCTAAACAAATCTCAATAAATGATGAGATTTCAAGAATAAAATCTTAACAATTTTTTACATAACCCTAAGACTTTTCCAGATTTTCCTTTATATTTTGTTAATAGCTTTGAAAAACACACAACACTTGATTTACATAAAACATTGTTTTGTCATGTTTTTTGTAGTCAATTAAATTTTAACACTTTTGGAAATTTTATGTAGTAAATTTATTTATTTTTTATCCAATAAAATATTTTTACACTCATCTAATATATTTTATATCCATAATATTAGAACCGACCAAATATTACACATAAAATAATATATTTATATTAAAGAATTTTTATCAACTCTTAATGGAGACCCTATTTTAATCCAATTTTCAGAACATTTATAGATTATATATGTCAAATTAAACTTCATATTTTAATTGAAAACAAAAAAATTAGATCATGATAATTTTTTGGTATTTTACTGTGAAGATTAATTTTTTAAGGAATAATGAAAAATATTGAATTTTAGTTCAAAACATATTTTTCATATATTTTATTTATAATTTTATGTTATAGTTAAATTAGTTTTAAAGATTAATTTGTTAAATTAATCAAAAGTATTTCTTCTTAATAAAATTCACTTTGAAATTGGATATAAAAACAATGTAATCTTTTGGACATTTTTTCTTTAAAAACCTGCATTTCCGTTTCATCTACAAGATTAAATTTAAATTAATTTATACCACATATATGATTGGAATATTTAAAAAATATTCCATAATTTCAATCATCAAAATTTATAATGTATAATAATTTCAACTTATTTTTTCACTAACAAGACTAGTTAAAGTAGTTAAAATTAAATAAATGATTATGGTAAAATTAAGATTAATAAGGGAATAAACCTTAATTTTAAGGGCCTAAGTAACCTAGAAACTTTATAAGAGAAAATTTTTATTGGCGTATTTCGACCATTATGGAAGCCACTATTCATGGAGAAAAAATGGGAGGAATTCCCTTTCCAAAAATTTTCACAATTACCACTCCTCCTCATCTATAAAAATGCATCCTCTCATCCCACTTCTTCAAGCCTCTCATGAAACTTTGGATCAATAAAAATATACCCGAATATACCTTCAACATCCCTCCCCTCTTTCTATAATCCTCTCCTTGGACAAAACATCTATCCAAGAAATTATTTTGGTTCAAACAAAAAATAGTTAATTTATTAAGAGGCAACATCATTCCTTATGCTCTTTAGTTTTATTTCCATTATCCACCCTAAAAAATATTCTTATTCCATGATTATATAAGAAAACTAGTATCCTCAATATAATAGTATTTTTTATTATTTTTTACCTACACTAACATACACATCCATGTAATGGGTAATAAACTTACCATTTATGTGACGGAAAATTACCACCTCACGAAATGAAGTTGTTCGTTTTTCCTTTACCAAATTTCATGGTTTGAAATTATAGTGAACACTGTGTTTATATATTATATATATGATATTTATTATGTATTTATTCTTCCTTAATTATTGTATATCACATACCATTATACTTTCCATTTTTGTTTAAATACGATTACATCATTTTTAGAAGTGTGGACTATCGACTCCTCAAAGTGATGTGACTCATTCACGCTATACATGTAATGTATAATGGATGGTTTTAATAAAAATATGTAACATATATAAAATATATTTGATAATATAACTATAATATACAGTTTTATCATTTACTTTTTATTATTTTAATATAACAAAGGAATGAAAGTTTTGCTCATGTGTACGTAGGACATACCGTATCCAAGAACGGTGCACTTCATTTCTTATCTTCAAATATTATGGACAGTTATAAATAAATATTTAAATAATATAAATGATAATTAAATAATGTTTTATATTATTTAAATAATTAATTTGTGATCTATGTAATCATAACAACAAATAATAAGTCAAAACTTAAGAAAACTAGAAAATTAAGACACGAAATAGTGAAAATAATGAAAGATTGTTAATAAACATGTAATAACATATTATAAAAAGATAGTATATGATATTATAAACATTATTAGGGTTATATTATAATTTAATTACATATTTTAAACCACTATACTGGATTATATAGGCCACACAACAAAATAATGGTTAAGGTGAGGGATTCTTACCTCTCTTTCCTTTCGGTGAAGCATATTCCATTAACACTGCTTACATATTTTATGTGGTGTACCAAATACTCCATTTTATATAATATATCATGAATTATTTTATATTTGTGTTACTTAAATTTTTTATTTGATGATAATTACTTTTGGGTCTTCTAATTCATATGTTACCACCACCGTAGGGGATTTCTTCTCAATTTACATTCCATTGAGACTTATTTTTTTTATGAATCAGTTCAATTTTATATGGTGAATATACTACCATTTTAAATTTTATATCATAATTCAACTCATTATCATGGTATTATAATTTTCATTTAATTCATTTGGAATTATTATTTAAATTTTTCAAAGTTGTATGGGACACTTTGTAATTTTTAAAGATTATTTTTCCTCAAGAATGTTTTAATGTCAACATAATTTGTGGTTACTTATCCTCCTATGAGGTATTATTGATAAATATTAATTCTTTATAATATATGGATATTTTATAAGGCACCTTATTTTTTGATATATTATGAATTATTTGTACATGCAATACATGATTTGGGCAACATTTAGGGAAATCCCATATGGGTGGGGGACTAGTTAATGGAAGCCCCTTAATTCATCAGAAGTTTGATGAGATGAATTAGTTGACCAAATATGAATATTTTAAACTATATCTTGATGTTAAATTTTTCATGTTCATGTGAAACATGACATTTGATAACTAATAAATACCTTTACTATGAATTAATTTATTATTATTTCTCCATGATATTTTTCCACGACATATCTAAGGATGTATTTCATTTTCAATTCATGGATTAAGTGGGATGTGTATTCAGTTTCTTACCTTTACATATTGATATTTTCTTAACTAGTTATTTGAATGGCATATGTTACCAGTTATTTACCTTTTTGTGTTAATATTTTCTTATTTATTCATTATTGCTTCTACATTACCTACCCTTACTAAGCTTTTGAGTTAAACATTATTTTGTTTCATTCCCCAGGTTATGAAGAATAAATATCTAAATAAGCTTTCAAGGATTCCATTTATTTATTTTTATTATTTATTATGTTTTTATTTCCTATTTCCCAATATATTATGGGTATCATGAATGTAATCTAGATTTCCAAAACATCTAAACTGATTAGTCCTTTGGAGTTTGATTTCATGTAAACATGACAATGTAATAAAATAATGCATCAGATCTAGGCTTTTCGGATCGGGACATTATAGTTTGTATTAAAATTATGTTTATTAGAAACCAAAAAAACTATATTTAGAAAACATAGATTCGGTAACATAGCCCTAAAATTGAGTTTGAGAAGATGTATAGAAAAACATCCTAAAATTTTGAGAAGGTAGATATTATGTGGGTATATCTATAAATACATACATTTCTGGATATTATAAGTGGATGTGGTTTTGGAATAGATGTACCTTTGAGTAACAACTCTAACAAGGTGTGGTGGGATTAACTCGTTTTAACTCGGTATATGAACACTGGCCTTGTTGTGCACCTAGTTTGACACTCCTAGGGGGTACACTTTGTATAGTTAAAATTTTATTTACCTACCATTATGAAGGATTTGAAAGTAATGATTTCCCCAAAGTAACCAATGTTTATGATTCTAGGATTCACGATTTATAAATTTATGTTATGAATTATACCATATTTTTAATTATACATTATGATTATATGAGAAAATATAGTATATACCATTTTTTAGAAATGGTACCTAGAACGACGAATGTTGTTAATACTCATGGAAAATGTTGATATTTCCCTATTGTGGAAACCAATAAAAATTTAATTATAATAAATAAAATAATTATAATATTAGGGAAACTTAATCAGGTTGTGAAAAATAAACTTTCCCAAATGGAGAAGCAAATTACATGGAGAGAATATCCAATGCTATATTAATTTATGCAGTAGAATCCCCCATCATTAAGAGGGACTACTAATCCAATAATATCTGAGAAATGTATTATGTCTCTGGATAAGATATTTAAAGCCTTGGAATGCAGTTAAAAGAAAAATTTTACACTTTCTATTTATTGTCTCAAGGTGATACTGATCAATGGTGGTATATGATCTATAATATAAGGGAGGAAGTAGAAATTGAACTCAAGGAAAGAAGAGATTTTAAGGATACAATATTTGATAAATAAATCCCTCAGTATCAAAAAATTGTTATGAAGAGAAATTTACTTAGCATAAAAAAGCATAAAGAAGAAAGTATTATAGATTCTGAAGATACCTTTACATGGTTCTCCATATATCCTATGGATTATATATGAAATAATGATAGTAACATTTACCACTTCATTGACGTTCTTAATCTAAATCTCGAAAGTGAACTAGTTTCTCGAATGTTTTCATCATATGAAGAGGTAGTTTTATGTATCGCCAAGATGAAGAATGAATTCTCAAGATCCTAGGTATTCAAAGGAAAACAATAGAAGTATATGTCTTGTGAACCTCATGATAAAGGTAATGTGTCGAATAAGAATATGGGAATGAAGAAATTCCCACCCTCTGAAAACTATTGGAAAAATCACTCTTGGAAATGATTGAAGGGAATGGGATTTTTCTTTAAGTGTGGAGAAAAGTGTCATCCTATTAAATATTGTAAAGAGAATAAGGAAAAGTCTAACACTTAGTATTTCACCTATATGGAGAAGGGTAACTACTCAAATGAATTCCCCATGTGTAATGGGAATTTACCAGAAAAGAGGCCAAGGGGAGATGAAAAAGAAGATGTGATTACTATAGTAGAGGATGAAGTGAAAAACAGTGTGGTGGAAGGTATATTAATTCTGTATTAAAATTTACCCAATGCCTTATTTTATTCTAGATCATCAAACTGTTTTATATCTACTCTATTTTCTATGAAAATTATACATTTTCCTTTTGATATATTAAGTGTGTTGTCAGTCAAAACTCCCAAGTGAAGTATTATTGTAACAAATATGTGTCCTCCAGTCCCCATCATGACACAAAAATATTATTTACTAAGGGACCTTTTAATCATACCTATGTTTAAATTTTATATAATCCTTGGTATGGAATGTATCTCAAAATATGATACAAAAATTTATCACAAGAGAAATGAAATTATAATTTCTTTTGAAAATATATAATCACTCATCTTTAGAGTAGAATCTTCTTCACCTGATCCATATCTAGTCCCACCCAAGTAACTATTCTAAATGAAATTCTTGGCAAAGAATGGAAAACATCTTCTAGTGATCTAAGAGGTAATATTAGAATTGAGTATATACCTATTGTGTAGTAATGCATTGATGTATTTCTTGAGTAATTACCTAGACATAACCTAGAGCATCAAGTTTAATTTTCCATTGTTTTAATCCCTGATGGAAGGCTAATATCAATTTTTTGTGAAGGAGTGAGACATTCTAAAGATATATTTTCTGATGAGGTAAGGACATTGCGAGTTTACCTTAATTTTATTTGGATTGACTAATGAACCCTCTTTTTTTATAGACATAATGAAAATATTATTCAAGGAATATCTTGATGAGTTAGTTTTGGAATTAATTGATGACATTATTGTTTTTTTTAAATCTATGAGGACCTTGAAAATCATTTTTGAACACTTATTAAGACATTTATAAGGGAAGAGTTATATGAGAAATTTAGTAAGTGTGATTTTTGGATTCAATAAGTTTCTTTTATTGGATATATTTTCTCCAAGGATGGAATATCAGTAACCCTATAATGAAAATGGTCATCATAGAGTGTCTTATCTATAAAACATAACTGAGGTATGTAGTTTCAATAGTTTGGAAGGATACTATTTGTGATTCATTCACAATTTTTCCTAGTTAGGTAACCAGGTAACCAAGCTTACATGTAAAGGGGTTTTATTTTTTTTATGAAGGAATGTGAATAATGATTTGATGAGCATAATAAAATATTATTTAATGATCGTATTTTGACTCTACCATTTGGGAGTAATGATTTTTTCATATATAGTGATGTATCGAAGAAGGGACTTGGTTGTGTCCTAATGAAAAATGAAAATGTTATTACTTATGCATCAATGAAATTGAAGAGTCGCAAATAGAACAAGCCAACCCATGATCTTGAGTTAGCAGCTAAAATATTTTATTTGAAAATATAGAGTCATTATCTCTATGGAAAATGATATGAGATATTCATATATCATAAGGTCCTGAAATACATCTTATCACAAAAAATATCAGCATGATACAAAGGCGATGGATTAAGGATTCATATATCATAAGGTCCTGAAATACATCTTATCACAAAAAAATATCAACATGATACAAAACTGATGGATTAAAAAGTGGAAATATTTTGATTTCTCAAAACTACCACCCATGGGAAAGAGAATAATGTATTAGAATCTTTTTTTAGGAAGGATCATGAAGTTCTAACCCAAATGTGGATTTAGAAGGATCCTATGTTCATGGACCTAGTAAATACAGATATGGAAATTTCTAAGGAAGGGGGGATGTCAGTCATTTATCAACTGATTGTAAAACCATCTTTATTATAAAGTATAATGAATTATCAATATAATGATTATTACTTTAAAAAGAAAATTAAAGGTGTGAATAGTGTTAAATTAGCAATAATTTTTTCTGAATATGGTGTTCTAAAATTTTGGAAGGAGGATATGTGTTCCATCCTTTCCTGAACTAAAAAGTGAATTATTGGAAAAATTTCACAGCTCAAATTTCTCTATATATCTTGGGAGCACGGTGATTCATAGGTAATTGAAGGGACATTTTTTGGGATAATATGAAGTGGTAAATTTTTTATTATGTGTCCAGATTGTTGGTTTTTTTACAAGTGGAATCTATGAGGTAGTATCTGAATAGAGTCATGTATCCTCTTCATATTACTATATTGAAATTGAATGAAATTATGATGTGATTTTTTCACAGGTCTATCAAAAAATCCTAGAATTAATACTTCAATATTGGTTTTTACTGATCGACTAACCAAATCTATACATTTCCATAATATAAGATAAGACCTACCACTTGATCACCCCATATGGATCTATGTTAATGAAGTTTTAATAAATCATGGAACACCTCTAACAATTGTTTCTGATTGAGATCCCATCTTTACATCAAAATTTATTAAAATTATTCAAAAGGTTCTTGATTTTGATATTCATTTAAGAACTACATAGCATAAAAAAACTGATGGACCATCTAAAAGAAAAATTTAAACAATGCAATAAATATTGAGGTCAAACTCACTCAACATTCACGGAATGTGGGAAAATTACTTACCATTTCTAGATTTTACCTATAATAAAAATTTCAATTAAAGTATTGAAATGGTTCCATATAAAGAATTATATGGAAATATATGTATTACTCTAACATTTCTTGATGATGTTGGTGAAGTTAAATTCATAAGTCCATAACTTTTTGAATAAATTACAATAAAGATAAAGTATATTCAAGGTCATATTAATGAATCTAAAAGTAGGAAAATATTTATCCTAATAAATGAATAAACGATTTGAAATTTTAAGTGGGAGATCGAGTTTTCCAGAATTTATCTCCATGGAAGGGTGTTATAAGGTTTTCTAAGAAAGGTAAATTGAGTCCCAGTTGCATTATTCCCTTCAAAATTCTTTAAAGAGTTGGAGTCTTTTCTTATCATTTGGAAATGCCTCCAAATGTATCATAGGTACATGATGTGTTCCATATATCTATTATAAAGAAGTATATGCCTAACCTAATATTTTTCTTACCTCTGATGAAATTGAGTTGGATCCTGACCTTTCATACTATGAATAACCCATCCATATTCTTAATAATCGAGAGCATGTATCGAAAAAATGGACAACTCGTATGGTAAAGTTATTATGGAGAAATCACGAAATGGAGAAAGAAACACTTGAACCATAGAACTCAATGAAGGATAACTAACCACATATTTTTGAAGTTAATACCCCTGAAATTTAAAGGATGAAATTTTTGTAGGATTTAATAATGCAGAAACCCAAGAATTTTACATATTTTTCATTTCGATTTCATAGATAGCTTTGGAATACACACAACACCTGATTTACACAGGAAAATATTTAGTCATGTTTTCACAATCAATTAAATTCTAACAATATTAGATATTTTATGTAGTAAATTTATACATTATATATCAAATAAAATATTTGTACAATCATATAATATATTTTTTAGTCATAAGATAAGAACAAACCCAATATTACACAAAAAATCTTATTTTTTATTAAGGAATTTATATCGCCTTTCAATGGATAACCAATTTTAAATAAGGTTTTTGTTACTTTTATAGATTGTATTTGTAAAAATAAACTCCATAATTGAATGATAAATAAAAAAATTAGGTTAGGGTAAGTTTTTTATATTTTTTTGTGAAGATTCATTTTTTAATAAATAGTGAAAAATATTGAATTTTATTTCCAAAATGCCTTTTTTTGAATTTATTTATAAGGTAAAATTATATTTTAAATTTTTTATAAATTTTAATTAGATACTTTTTTATTAATTAATAAAATTTAGGTCATTTAAATCAATTTTATTTTGAAATTGGATATAAAAACTTAGCACATTTTTGGATGTTTTTACTTTAAAACCCCGCCTTATCATGTCGTCTATGGGATTAAAATAAAATTTGTATTACCACTACTATGATTGTAATATGAAAATAGGATTCTATATTTTTAATCAGAATAATTTATATTTTTTAATGAGTTCAACATAGCTTTTTTTCGAAAATATTAGTGAAAGTAATTAAAATTAATTACAACGATTAACATAAAATTAAGCTTAATAAGGGACTAAACCATAAACATATGGACCCAAATAACCTAGAAACTTGTTCAAGATCTAATTGATGGAAATATTTCGACCATATACTTACTTTTATCTAAATTTAACCATTATTGGATCCAAATTTCATGGAAAAAGCATTGGTTGAATTCTCTTTCCCAAAATTTACAAGAGTGTCACTCCTCCTACACTATAAAAGGCCTCCTCTCCACCAACTTCCCCACATATATCAAGAAACTTTGGCTCAGACAATATGTAACTAAATAGATCCTAAAAATCCCTAACCTAATGATAGAATCCATCCTTTTGGTATAATTTCATCTAATGAATCCCTTTGGTTCAAACCAAAAGGTTTTATCTGATTAATAGATAACATCTTTCCTTTAGCTTTTTAGTTTTATTTACATTCCCCACACACTAAAATATTATTATTCCATGCTTATATAACAAAAAATTTATAGAAAATGTAATATTATGTTTTTATTATATGTTTTATACCTACACTCACACACACATACATCTAATGGGCAATGAACATACCATTTATGTGTATGGAAAATTACCACCTCAAGAAACAAAGTTGTTCGTTTTTCATTACCACCTATCATGGTTGAGAATTATGATGAAAACTTATATATATATATATATATTATATGATATTTATTATTTATTTATTATTATTTAATTATTTTATGTCACATACCATGATACTTTCCATTTTTTATAAATATGATAACATCATTTGTAGAAGTACGGACTACTTTCTCCACTAAGTGATGTGACTCATTCATGCTATACATGGAATGTATAAAGGATGGTTTTAAATTTTTTTTTAATATTGGGGATGAAGCCTAATTTTATAATTTAAATCAAATAACTCATTAAGTGGGTAGAGGGAGACCCATTACATAGACCGAATGCCCAAGGACTAGTGGCCTGAATACTAGGCTTGAAAGCCCATTTTTTGGCCCAAAGGGCCCCTCAGTGAATAGTACTACTACAGTACCCAGCTGCTATAGTGCCTGATACAGTACCGCCGCCACTACAGTCCTTTTACAGTGCCTCCTTTGTTATAGTGTCACCACCACTACAGTCCACTGCTACTACAGTACTGCTACAGTGCCCAGAAATTAGTCCCTGCCCGGATTTTATCTTAGGTCTTTTGGATGCCAAGCAGGAGCATGTACCACTAGGGTACAGGCTCATTGGAAAATATGGTTTTAATAAGAATATTTAATATATATATAATATATATGATAATTTAGTTATAATATATATTTATTTATCATTTACCATTAATTATTTTAATACAATAAAGAAAAGAAAGTAGCGTTTATGGGTATGTAAACCTATGGTTCCCACGAACAGTGTACATCATTTCCTATCTCCAAATATTATAGATAAATATAAATGAATATTTAAAGAATATATATGATAATTAAATCATGATATACTTTATGGATATTATGAATCATTATCTATATAATAGGAACAACAAATAACAGATCAAAACATACTTAAGAAAACTAGGCAATTAACACCCAAAATAGTGAAAATAATGAATGATTGTTAACAAATGGGTATTAAAATATTATAAAAAGATGGTATATGATATTATAAAGATTATTAGTGTTATTTTATAAGTTAGTAACATATTTTTAACCACTATATATGAGGATAAATACAACACAAAAAAATAAGGTTATTTAAGGGATTCTTGTCTCATTTTTCATTCTGTGAAGCATATGACCTTAACAGCACTTACTTATTTTAAGTGGTCTACCTACTTACCATTTTTATATAATATATCATGAATAATTTTACCTTTATTGTATTTAATAATTTCATTTGATGATAATTAATTTTGGGTCATCTAATTTATATGTTACCATAGTAGTAATGGATTCTTCTCAATTTACATTCCATTGTGACATATGTTTGGTATGAACCAATTAACTTTTATATAGTGTATATACTATCATTTTACATGTTATATCATAAATATAATTATTATAATGATATTATAAGTCTAATTTAATTCACTTTGGATTATGATTTAAATGTTTCAAAGTGGTATGGGACACATTGGAATGTTTAAATATTAAGTTTTTCAAGAATGCTTTAATTAAAAAAACCCTTATTGTTACTTATCCTCTATAAGGTTTTATTGATAAATATGAATTAATTATTCAATATGGGTATTTTATAATATATATTGTTTTCTATATATATTATTAATTTTTTGTTCATTCATTACACGGGTTGGGTACCATTTAAGGAAATCCCTACATGTTGGGGACTAACTAATAAAAGCTCCTCAATGCATTGGTTGTCTCATGAGATGAATTAGTTGGCCAAATCAAAAAAATTTGAACTATATCTTGAAAGTAAAAGTATCATGTAATTGGGAAGCATGATGTATGATTATAAATAATTTATTTTATTAATAATTCATTTATTATTATTTATACATGAGATTATGTGTTTAAATATTTATGGATGCATTTCATTTGCAGTTCATTGATTAAATGGCATGTCTATTTAGTTTCTTAGCTTCCCATGTTGATATTTCATTATATATTAATTTTAAAAGAATTTTTTATCAGTTATTTACCTTTCCATGATATGTTATTCACATTGATTAGTTAATTCTTCCACATTACTTAACCTTACTGAGTTTTTTTGCTAACTCTTATTATGTTTCTTTAACCAGGTAATGAAGAAGAAATATCTAAATAAGATTTACAGGATGTTATGTATTTCTTTTTATTATATATAAATTTTTATTTACTATTTACCAATGTGTTATGGGTATCATGTATTTTTTATATCTTTCCAATACTACTAAATTTATCATTCCTTTGGAATTTGATTTCAGGTAATCATGAAAATGTAATAAAATCATGCACCGTCTATGGGCTTTTGGGGTTGGGGAGTTACATCGGGTAACATTAAATCACAATCCCTAGGAGAAAATAAAATTACATGAAGATTAAAATATCTTTAAAATAATAATATTAATGGTATAAAATTTTAAAGGGGCAATATATATACAAGTAAAAGAATATTAGGTGCATAGAAAACATGTGTCTCAATGAAGGAAAGTTGGGAAAAATTTACCATACAAATTTTGAATGATTTGAACAATAAAACCCTTGAAAGAGAGATAATAAAATGGATATATAGATAATAATAAATTTATGGATAATAATCATATAATACATCCATGGGAATAATATAAACCACATAAAAGAGACAAGTGGTGACTATGGAATAAGTCACACTGAAATATTAGTGGGACCATAAATCCCCTTACTACTTGAGTAACGTTTCACTAGTGATATATATGAAGTAATAAAATCATTTGAAACATTTAATATCTTGAAAAAATGTAAATTATAGATATAAAATTTCATATAAAATTATATACACTACACAATAAGAATATATGTTTAATATATAATATATCTCATAGAAATAAAAGTGAGACGTGAAAACCTTTGAATTATGTATTGACATTCTTCATACTTGTTAGAAACTCTTGTATAATAAATATAATTTTCCTATACATCTATAAAAGAACCATATTATTATATATCATACCATTTATGATTTGATTATGGCTTTATGTTACCGATTTATGATCAATTCCATGTTAATGTTATCTTTCAGGTAATATCTGGTCTGTTCTTTGTATATTTTTGACTTGTAATTCATGGTTTTATTAATTAGATCATGATTTATTTATTTAAACAATTTATAAAATTATTTAAATATCATAGATATTTAGAATATAATTATTTATTATAATATATAAAATGTTGAAATATGAAATGGAATACGCCGTTCTGGGAGACGGGAGGTCGTTCATACACCTGAATGTTGTTTCTGTTTTCTTATCATATTGAAATAAAGGAAGTAAATAGAATATATATATATATATATATATTATCATTATAGTGGAATTATTATTTCATTTATATCATATACTTTTAATAAACCCATTCTTAATACATTACATATAATGTATGAATGAATAACATCCATTTGACGAGGTCTCAGTCCACACGTCAACAGAGTTATCGTATTCCCAAAAAATGGAAAAAATTAAGGTTTTTTTTATTTAGAACTTAATAATGCATAAATACATAATAAATATCATTTATAACATATTAAAACAGTAATTACACCAATTTTTCCAATATCGAAAGGATATAATGGAAGAACAAACAACATCAGACCATGAGGTAGTTGTCCATTGTACACAAGAATGATGATTGTGTATCTTTTTAAGAGAAGTGCTTATAGGTGTAAATAAAACCATTAAAATAACAAAATATATTTATATTTATTATATTTAAGTTATTATATGATATTCGAGTAAAATGAATTGATTTTTTTAGAAAGAAAATATACAAAAGTGATTGTTGAAGAATGTTACCTCTTTTTCAGGTAACGATTACTAGTTTTCACTATATGACTTTATTTGATATATTTATGACAACATTTTTGATTATAGGATGATGGTATTAATGTTTTAATCTTATTTTGGTAGTGTTTGGGTGATCCAAATGGATTTATATGTGTGAATAATTGGGGATGGTGGGTTCCTTTTATAGTGGCGGAGGAGTGGAATTCTTGTAAATATAAGAAGGAAAATAATATTAGAAGGTCTCCCTTTCCTAGTGAGGTTCCAAAATGATGAAAAATTAACTAAAGTGTATTTAAGTTCTATAAAAACACACATCATTCAAAAATAAATGCATTTGTATCATTTTTTCCTTAGTCTTTTTGTTTCTTTATTTTTTTCATTTTCTTTTTTCATTTAGGTAGCTAGTTATATAACCTATGTAATTAATCCATTAATCATAAATTAAATTTAATCATATGGGGAAATTAATAAAAAAATAATTATAAAATAGTGCATATAATTTATAAAATAAAAATCTTATATTTTTGTAATTTAATTGTAATAAGAGTCCATGTAACACATAAATACGATACCTTACGCCTAACTACACTAACAAAGTTTTTAATATTTATGGGTCAATATGATCAATGTAAAAGATAAAGTGGACCATTAATGTAAAATATTTGATATATATTAATAATTAAAAAAAACTTCCCAAAATATATGATTTTTAGTTATTTCAAATTATTTAATAATATGTAATTTATTTTATTTTATTCTAAACTAAATAATTTATACATTAGAGTTTCTTATGCATTTAATATAACTATATCATTTATAAAAATTAAAATTAAATTATACTAATAAATATTACTAATTTATCTTCTAAAATAACATTTAAAACCAAACCAATGTAAATTATTCCCCACCGCATTACTTTATAAGTGTTAAAGGAAAGGAAGGTTAGTTATTTTGTTATTTTCTATACTTAAATAATTATATTGTTCACATTTAGGGAATAATATCCCAATTACTCATTAAAATGTATAATAATTTGTTGAGGTTCAAAATATGTGAATATAATGGGTTTTGGAGAAGTTTTGGGTCATTTATAAACTAGATATTCTATGTTCAATCATTAAGTAATCCTTTTCTTACCTTAACCACTTTAATTTATTTTAATAGTTTATACTAATAATTTTGTTCTCATAATTAAGTTAATCTTATTACCCAAGAAATTTTATAATTATTTAAAATAAATATTTCTATTTCTCCAAATTTATTTCAAAAAAGTGGATAAAATTAGTTTAAAATTAATCTCATCGACACAGCAAGACAACGAGGTTTTCAGGGGAAATGTTAAAAGGTTTTAAATGTTTTTATACTCAATTTCAATGTGAAATTCAATAAATTGACCTAAATTGGATTTATTGATATATAATTGAACTAATTATATTTTAAAATTTTTAAAATATAATATAACTATAAAAATAAATTAGATGACAAAACAATTTTCAATTAAGATTCAATATTTTATGCTATTCATCAATAAATTAAAAATTTATGAAAAAAATCACCCTAATCTAATTTTAAATTTTTAATTAAAAAATTAAGTTTATTTCATTTAATTAAATTTCTAAAAGGGTAAAAAATTAATTATATTATTTTTCCCAAAAGGACAAATGAAGTGGTCCTTTTGAGAAAATAGTATTTTTTAAAACATATATATTTCACAAAAAAAACTTTATATATCATTTTCACAATGTTTTATTTATATGAAAAAAAATTAATACAATATTTAAAATGTATTTATTACTATTTATATTACAATGTTATAATAGGCCTATTTAAATAATTAGAATAATAAAACATTGTTTTGAAGAAATTCAATGTTTCTTGTAATGCAAGATAAGACAGTGTTCTATACAGCACAAGCTTGTCTTAATGTTGCGTATAATGAATTTTTAACTTTGTAAAGCATGAAAATCAATCCATCAGCTTAATTTAATTTATTGTAAATATAAGTTTCATAATTCAATGGGTGTTACAAATATACATCACAATAAACTCATTGATTTTTTCTACTCTTGTTTTCACTAGAGAATACATGTTTTCTTTTTAATTTTCCTTATATTAAGTACTAAAGATATAAAAATTTTATTATTTAATATAATTCAACTTTATTTATATCTTCAGTGGAAATATAATTTCTCTAACATCTTTGTTTTAAAAAATAATTTTATTGTTATTCCCATATGATGGTTTAAAGTCATTATTAACCTTGTTTGACTTTTTGGGAAACTGCTCAAAAGGATTGTTCTTATCATTTTATGAACAAGGTACATTTTTTAGTTTTCAAAAGTGCTTGAAAGAATTTTTTTTTAATATATATGACATTAATGGAATTTACCTCCTCCATCCCTCTTAATGCTTTAAAGTATACATTATATATTTTTTGGGATATTTTCGATGAAACATTTATCCAAAATGTGATCAAAAAAATTATATTTTTAATAATTAATTTCAAAATGAATGGTTAAATTCATAATGAATATTATAATGATATTTTAATGATATTTCAATTCAACAAATACAACAACCATTAAATTATTTTATGATTTATTGGGGAAATGATCCAAGGATATTATCCTTATTCTTTCTCTAGATGGTTTCTATTAATGATGATATGATTTTATGAAACCCATTAATTTTATAAGGGTTATAATATAATAAAATTATGAAATTTTTATAAAACCTATTTATTTCCAATTTTTTATTCTATGATGATATGATTCTGAAACCCCTTTCTTTTCATTGGTTCTAATATGATATATGTTTTATGGTTTTGTAGAAGACATATATAAGCATTTTCTTATATGATGGGTGGGACCTATATCCCTCTCTAATTAATTGGGTAATTATTGATATATCCCGAGATAAATAAGAATATATTACAGAGAGATCCCAGTTCCATATAGTAGTTTTCCCATGATGATATTTTTGGGAGTGAACATTTAGTACGATGATTGTTTGGTAAGTGAACCCATTCCTATAGGATTGTCTTGCCAAAGAGCCTTGACTTCTAAGGAAATTATTTTCTATTATTATATTTATACCACATACTTATATCATATTCAAATGTTATGATCTCATTGATCAATTTCTTTGATTCCTTTATGATTCATGTCTTATAAACTATAAAACATTATTCCATCACTCGTTATTATGATTTATGACATAAAGTGTATGATTTTCAAATGTTATGATCATGTTATCATATACTTATATTAATTTATTGCTCATGTGATCATTGATATCTCTCTTGTTTTCTATTATTAATCATATTTTCTCACTCTTCCTTATGTATCCTTTCAATTTTTAATGAGTAAATTTATTATATATGATATGGCTAAGAAGGGTGACATTAATGATGTAATTAGTGGGACATAATATAAATCGTTCATGAACCAACTATTTATGTGTCCTTTTTTTGAAGGCACAAAACTATATAATTTTGGTGTGGATAATAATTTTAGTTAATAAATATTTTTCTATTAATATGTGATATCCATTTATGAAAAAAATGCTTTTCATTATAAAATCTATCTTGGAAGACCAAATGACACTCATAAAACCAATGGTGGGAATCCCAAGGGGCATAAATTGTAATTTACTTTTGTAAAATTGAGTCCTTCTTCATTCTTCCATAAATATATTATGGTGGGGATTTATTGACACTAACCAAGTTATGATTAAAAATATTGTTTTTGAAAAAAATACCCAAATGAATAAATATAATTTTAGAAGAATGGGGATAAAATAAGTATGGCCACTTAGGGAATAATCACCTCGGTTATGTGATCATGTATCCCATAGTGACACACTTGAATTCTTACCGTCATAGAATCCTTTAATTCACAATGAATAAGAAGATTAGTTTCTATAGGATAATATTTTCACATATAAAAGTGATCAATGGCTAATCAAGTGATTCCCCTTTGGAGTAATGTGACTGATGTAATGAATAAAAAATTACACAAACGGATTACACATTCTAAGGTAGCCATGAATGTGGGATCATGCGATCATTATTCTCCATGTGATTCCCCTTTGGAGTAATGTGATTAATTCAATGATAAATAGGTCACATTATAGGTTTATAAGATAGAATATATCCATGATGTTAGGATCATGAGATCATTGAAAATCATTCGACTTCCCCTTGGAGACATGTGATTTGTGCCATGACAACTAGGTCATGCAGAAGGCTTACAATGTCAAGGGTGTCCATAACTAAAATATCTTATAATTCTTATTCTTCTTGTGATTCCCATGGATTAATATGATCAATTAAATGATATTTTGGTGAAGAAAATCAACTAATAATTTTTTTCCAAGAAAATTTTGTCACAGAGTCACATCCATGTAATGGTGGGAAACCCTTTAAGAAAGGGTAAAATAGACTTCACATAATGGTAGAATGGACCCAAAAAAATATCAAATGGACCTCAACTAAATTTAATCGACAAAATATATTCTCACATAATAGTAAAACTCAACTATAATACCACCAATAATCTTCATATTATGACACTTTAGAGTCATGGAACAACTGCAAGACAATCTAGTCATTTGATGCATCTTATAGATCCTATCCATGAAGGACACTTCTTTGGATCATTTTTCATCACATGATGGTTTGTAAGATGTAATTGATGATATAATTAATTACCACATGATGTTATGGACTCATTTATTTATTATGTTTATTGTCTTTATGCCAACTTATAGTGATGTTCATGGAATGTTCTTTTTACAAAGTGGCTTGGATGCATGGGGTGATACGTATAAAATCTGTCAAGAAAATAAGGGAAAGACAAGAAATGAAATTTATAGAGTGTAACGATCCCTCAATTTCCAAAGTACAATACATCGTAAGAGTATGTATATTAATAATACTCAGGGAGTAATTTGGGAGAAATTAATGTTTAATGAGTTGTGAAAATCCACATCATGTAATAACCCTTGGTCATGTGATGTCCATGCGATCATGAGATATCCACTTGTTTGTATGATAGGATTATGATAGTGAGATAGCCTCAGGGTCATTAAACTAGGACATGTGATCTATTAATCCCTCATTGATCACCAAATTTTATGGTTCCCGAATTATTGAAAGCTTGTGTGACTCAATGGTCTTTATGTGAAGTGAATGACTCCTAATACTTCACTTGATGTGCTTAACCCCATGACACATATCTGATTTCATGACTCCCAAAGAATTCTCCCTTGGTCCCCTATTTACCTATCTTCTTATAATTTAAATATTGCTTTAAAATCCTCCATGCGAATTATGTGGTTTAGGATTCCTATAACAAGAAGGATACAAAGGATTTCGTACAAAATCCCTAAATTTATACAAAACATATCCTCATTGGATATTTCTAGTTGGCCATATTACCCCATGAATACCTTAGTCCACAGATATATACATAACATTATAATTCTTATTTTGAAATATCATTCCATTTTATTATAATTTAATCACATTTATCTTATGGGTTATTTAGTGTGTATTTCCCATAAAAAATCTACCTTGTATCCAGTGTAAACTATTTCATCATCTACTATCTCTTTTTTAATACATCGATCATGACACACATGGAATTACAGATATTTGGTGATCCTGGAAATATAATTATATAACTACATTAAAAAAATTTAATCCACCTAGGTATAATTCTGTATACTTCTGAAACACTAGGGAAAAATTCCATTTGAGTGTAATAATTTTTTTCATACCCATCAACGGGCCTGGACCATATAAACTATGAGGAATCGAATTCAAGTTATAATTAGGATAAGTAGGTTTCCTTCAAGATGAATGCGACTTAAATATAAATTAATGTTATTAGTACTTCTTTGATTCTAGGTCCCATGTTAGTTATATTAAGTCATTATTACACCATCATCATTTTTCTCATACAAAAATTATGAAGATAAATTCTCCAGTGTAATTTTAATCATTTTAACTTAGGTAAAATTTAGTGTGTAATTATTTCTATAATATAAGTGTAGATTGTTTGTGTAATCTATGCTCATAAATCTAGGATGTCTCTTTTTTTAATCCTCACCCTCATGAAATGTTCCCAACATCTTGCTATCTCTTCTTTCCCACAACAATAATTACTGACATGGGCTTAGCGACTACCAATTATTGTTTCATCAGTAAGTAAAAAATGACACAATATTTTCCACATTTCATATGTAAGTTTAATTATTTATTATCCTCATTTAGAGTTCATTATTCCATATAAAACTAATTATGGATACATTATATGAATATGCCCCACTACAAAAATCTATTGGTACGCCTTTTATGCTCGAATATGTTATAAAAAAACATGGACTCTGATTCATATATTCACATGATACATAGGAATAATCATAGTGGTGTAAACCCAACATATAATATCCAAATTACCTTATATATTCTCTTGAATCTTTAAATTAAACAATGTATTATGGTCCCATACAAAGTACATGGGATTTTATTCATAATCTCATAGGATATATATTATCCCTCCTACAGTTTCAATCAGAATTCATGAACACTAATATTGTCCACATACTTCAAAAAACTATAATGTTCTAAGTCAAATGATATTAAGACATAATAAGTCCCTCTATTCAAAATCATTAAGTAATAATTGGTTATAGGATACACAACCATTAATAAAAATATATGTGTATATTAATGTAATACCTATGATATATATGGATGCTCACATCTATGATAGTCATCAGTCGATTATTTTTCTGAGGGTAACTAGTCATGTACTAGGACCTCAGAATTATTCTCGAACTTTTATTAAATATATAATATAGTATTTAAGTATGAAATAATTTTCAAAATATAGTTTTATGATAATTAACTCACATACTCTTGACCAATGTGAGATTCTGAGTTCCATTAGTAAGAAACCCCAATGAATGCCTTCCTTTGGAAAGCATTTCATTAGATCATTACAAAGGATATTACCATTAGGGTTTTCCATAAATAAACTATGATGAAGTGATAGATTTCACCTATAATGATACCTTCAAACATGGGAAATTATTATTCTATCATTAAACATCGGTCAACAAGATGTTTTTTGGGAAGTAGTGATTTTTTATTTTATAACATAGTGTCTAGAAACAATATTTAGTAATTTATAAATAATTCCCCCAATTTTTCTATAAATACCAATACAAAATCTCATTAAACTTTACTCATAACCCATTGATAAATACATTACTCTCTCACTATCTATCTTGGAAGTCCTCCCAACATGTTCCCCTTATCTTAAGAAGCTACTCTCAACCATTTAGAGGTATCTTATGATGTTATGGATTCTATTTTTCTTCCTCAATTTACAGGTATAATCCTTTACTTTTATAACATGTCATCTATAATTTTGTATTTATGCAACCCTTTATTTTTCATATAAATCCCATTTAATGTTAGACCAACTTTCACTCTCATTAGTTCCTTCCATGATCCTTTATGTACATAAATGTTATAGTAGAAATTATTCAATGATTTTCATAGCCTATATTTTTTTTAAATACCCATACTCATTAAAACATATGTTATTCAACTAGTTTTACATATCCTTCATTGATTGGTGTGTTCCATTTTTACAACCCATTATCCAAGATCATGATATTAAATGTTATTAATTATGTTCCTATATTATATGAACTATATGGAACACAAAACATATACAAGATATAAATTTGATAGGTGGTCCCATAATTATATCTCCCTCTAATGAATTGGGAAATATTTATATACCATGAGATACAATGTATTTTTTATTGAGTGGTTATCCTATAAATGGTCTGTTATAATTTCTTAGTGGGTAAAAATAACATTTACTTATGATTTCATGTTTTAATTTTTTTATCATTCCTATGATGAATTGTGTTTATCATTTTAAATAATTCTTCAATTTTTATGATTATGATTCTTACAATATTAAGTCATCATATTATGCCCCTTAACAAAAATGTATTTTTTAATTTATAAAATGATTTTATTACACATTTAATGGTCTTTAGAGCTCAATATTTTCTTATATACATCAAAATGTTATCTCGTGAAATATTTAAATATCAATGGAATTTAATTCCATTTTATGGAGATTTAAAATAATATCATTTTATCCTTGTTTCAAGTTAGTTCTCTATGTATCTACCTCCCGAAAAACACTATACCTCTTTATACCTTAGGATTTTATTATACAAATACTTATTTAATAAATCATTAAATTAAGTGTATACAAGATATAGATTCCCATAAAGCCTATTCTTTGACCCCCTCGTGTTTTGGTGCTACTGATTAGAGATTTGTTGAACCTCTAATTGTGATTATATTCAGACAAACACATGATCCCATAATCACTATTTCAAAATTCAAAAAATTTAGAACATCAATATAATATACTCATAAAGCATTAAGAAAATTAATAAATAGAAATTAAATTAAATAAAAATACAAGAAAACCTAATTCATTATTATCATAATACCCTATTTATTCTCATCTTTATGACGTATCACTAATCATCTAATAAGGTTAGTGATGGCCAATGAGATTTCATGTCTATATTCTTCTACCATATATCTTCATGAAATCATTCATGATATCATAATGCATTAATATTTTTTAATGAATTCATTTTTTATTTTCTCTCTCATTAGTCAAGAACACATATTAGATGAGTCAAATATATATATATTCATTTCAATTTACTCATATTCATAGTTAATCACTTGTTAAATATCCAGTTAATTTTTACTTGGTTAAGATACATGAAATATATGACACATTCTAGGATATAATTTCTATAGATATAAATGATATAAAACCTCGTTAATTAACTCATGAATTATAAAATATCTAATAAAACATGTGTTGAATTCCATTTTATTTACAAATATATTTTTCTCAATTGAGGTGAATCCCAAACATACACATAATAACATATATTTAATTCCAATGGTAAATAACTATTACAATTTTAATAATTGTAATGACCCTAGGATTTATTCAAATGATTAATTTAAAATGAATCATAAAATTAGTCGTTAGAAAAAATATTGGATCAATTAAAGATAATTCACAAATTTACATCTAGTGAGTTGGATATCAAAATGTTCTACCAGAAAATAAATTGAATGGTTTTATTTGAATTGATTCATTTTATTTATTTATTCAATAAAATTATATCAATTAAAAATTATTTTCACAATAAATTTTGAAATCAATAATACAAACATTAAACATATCATCCAAAATATAAACTATATGCCTTAATAGTCAACTAATATTTGAATATAAGTGTCTCCTAACATCAATTCTATTCCAAAATCCTTAAATAATAAAAAATACAATAAGTAATTATAGAATTTATATTTTATAAAAAAATGGTTGGTCCATAAATCTTTTCAAAATTAAATATATTTATTTTCTCAAAAAAAATCATTTCATGTATCTTTTAACATATTAATAAATCTAAAACCTTGTTGAGATGATTTAAAATAAAACATAGTGTATCTCTTCCACTATAAGATCATTGATGAATCATTAAAATTTCTATTATTAAATCACTATAATTTTATAATTTAATTTGAAATTAATATAATGAAGCTTTTAGTAATTAATATACTATATTTACATCATAAAAATTATTGAATCATGAGATAAGTCTTGAAAAATCTATATGTATCCTTATTAATCAAAGTACTTTAATAATCCATACTATAGTTTTTAAAATCTAGGATAAATAAATTTTCATGAAATATGATAATCATGTATTAAATTCTCTCAAACTTGTAGTGGACCCATAAATAGTCTATATATATACTAAAAGGAACTGGAATCAAGTGTTGAGTCCCATATCTTTTTCCTATCATTGAGCCCTTAATCATCATCAAGAAATAAGAATCTATACATTCACTGTCATTCACCCTTTCAATGAAAGTCTAAATTAATTTCATTGGTGTTTATACCACTATAAACCTATCCTCATCCACATTATGATAAATTATAGATTAGAGACACCCCAATGACCATGCACCCTTAATTTCAACCTTAATTTCAACTACTATAATAAAATGAGATTTTATTTTAATAATGGAAATAATAGAAGTCACTTTACATAAAGTAAATAAAATATAAAAACATATTATTAGATATAATAAACAAATCTTGTCAAAATTTTGTTTAGATTCTACTAACACAAGATGTATTTCATTCTCTTACTATCAACATAATCAAGTAATTAGAAACAATAACTATAATGTTGTTAATATTTGTGATCATGCATGATTACTATGACCTTGGGGAATTATTAAAGTAATTATTATCCTATGGTGTAGGAAACATAACCAACGTTCCATAAATAGATATTACTATATTATAACATATCCCAAACATATAAGAGAAGTATAATACTAAACATAATACTTTTTACCTAACTCAAGTAGCACAATATTTAGAGATAAAATTTTCCTTTATATTTATTCTTTACGAGAAATATAATTCTTCCAGCCTATAAAAATACATTTCCTTTATTATAACCAAATTTTATTGAGCTAAAATGCTCAGTAAGGGTAAAC
Organism: Viscum album; assembly: GCA_963277665.1. NCBI lineage: Eukaryota > Viridiplantae > Streptophyta > Magnoliopsida > Santalales > Viscaceae > Viscum > Viscum album. The sequence continues at coordinate 1,808,158,889 of OY728129.1, read as the reverse complement.
AAATGAAATTTCAATCATATCATATTCTTAAGATCATAACGTTTGAAAATCTTATCCTGCATAAGAAGTCCTAATATCATGTCATGGGATAAATCATAGAACTAAAATGTTATCACAATCATCATAAAATAAGACATGAAACATTGTGTCATACACACATAATCATAGAAAATCATTTCATATTAGTCATGTCTCTTTCCAAGACCATCTTAGCAGACAATGTCCATTACTGAACCGAGTTCACTCCTCGTTTCAGTCCTGTAACACTGAACCAGACTAACTTTCCATTCCAACAATGTCTATCTCATAAGATAAAAAAATTTACCCAATACATTGGAGGGATATATAGGTCCCACCCATCTCATAATGAAACCATTATTATTTGTGCCACAAAATCATAAATCATACATCATAGCATAACCCATGTAATAAAATGGGATTCTTAAAAATCATACCATCATAAGATAAAAGGAATTCATAAAAATAATTACAACAGAACATAATCAAATAAATGTAATAATAGGTATAGAAACATAAACTTATATCATCTTATATGGAAAATTATTTTGATAAAACACTAGAACATAGTTCTTGAGGAAAATATCCTTTCTTCATCAAAAACATTTTCTTCTCCCAACATGTCATGAAATTTTAAATTAAAAGAATTTAATCAAAAATAAACTTGAAAACATGTAAAGGAATCTTACATGGAAATATTTTATTATGAAATCATAAAAATCCTCTCATTCCGTATAAGTTAAAAAAATATTCTTCTCGTACTTTGGCCGAAAAAGTTAAAAAGTATCTTGTACTGAAAACGAAAAAAGATTCCTTTAATTTATTTTACTACTAAATCATAAATAGGTAAAATTAGATTTATGAAACTGTAGGAGGATAAAAATTATGTTACATATTGAGGAAACATGGATTTTGATGATAAATATTCCCCAATAAATACTGATGTATAAACAATCTCTGATAAAAAAATGATATTGCGAGATTTTCACTTACCTTAGGTCTGATATACTTTGTATGTATCTAAACCACATGTATAATTACTTAAATAAAGTCATTGACTTATTCAATAATCATATTCATTATTATGATATCATATATGGTCATATTCTTATCTATTTATTAGTAACATTTCATTATTTCTCATTATTCGGTTGTTAACTGCTTTATATTCTTATGCATGTTTTGTCAAATAAATTATTATTCCTATTTTTAGGTTATAGATATATCATTTATAGAATGTTATAAGTATAATATATATCATATTTATTCATTAAATTCATTTATATAATCATTCTTCAATGAAGATCGTGTATAACGAATCGCATCACATCGTGGAGACGGTAGACCGTACGTATGCACGAGCGATGATATCATTCCCATGATTGTGGAATTGTATTAAAGTGTATGGTGTATAATATTTCTGAATAAATATATCTTTAAAATAATCATATATATTAATTTCTTCCATCATTAAACCCATTCATGTATGTTGGTGATGAAAAAAAAATTACACCACGACGTGGAGATGGTATTCCGTACGTACGCACGCTCGGTGATTTCATTTTTCGTAGGATGGATAGAAGGTGAAATAGGTTTGTTTCATATTTATAATAACATATCAGTATATGAGTGATACTGATTTTATTACTTTATAATGAAACAACTAAAGAAGAGGAAGTAGAAGAAGAAATAAACTTGAATGAATCGGTAGAAGATATTACCTCTTTCTCGAAGTGCCTCCTTTAAACCTCCTCTTAGGGCACTAGAGTTGGTATTTTGAGAAGACTAGAACCTCTATAATGTAACTAGAGAGGTTGAGAAGAGGTATAGGCAGGGGTTTTATTATCTTGAAAGCTCAAAATTTAGTGAAGAGGATAGGGAGGGGTGCCCTTTTATAAGAGAGGAAAGTGGCACTTTTGGAAACCTCAAAAATATTAATTTATAATAAAATACAACCCACATAAAAAACTCCAAAATGACTCAACCTCAAATATTAGATGATATAGGGTTGTAATATCATCAACCAATAAAATTTAGACATGTTTTGAGTTTATTTTAAACCTTATCATTTTGATTTATCCTTATTTAATCTATTTAATTTTATTTTTGGTAATAATGTTATAAATTTTAAATGGTTATAAATACTTACTTATGTGTTATTAATTGTAAATAATTGGATATGGTGTGACTTGGTAGACAATATACATTTTTAATTTGTAATTTTTAAATATTTTTGTGATTTTTAAACAATTTAATAATAAGTTATTTTCATAAAATATCAAGTGTCAATTTTGACACAATTCATTTATTTGAATTTAAATAAAATCCACACAGAAGATATTTTAGAAAAAAAAATATTTAATAGATTAATAAAAAGTCATATTAATCTATAAAATTCGTGGATAACATTAATTATATCATATAATATTTATTTTAATATTTTTAAAAATATTTATTTGATATTTCTCTTGATAAAATAATTACTACAACATTTTTGTATAATTATTTAATCTACTTTTTTTTCATAAAAATTAAAAATAAAATAATATGATGAAGATAAATCTAATAGATTTTGTAATAATACTTTTATTTTATTTTAGATTCTAAAAAACAACTTTTAAAATGTTATATTTATTAAATTATGAAGGTGACAATTTTGACATCATTTAAAATAGAAACATATAAGTGTCATAATTACTTTTATAAGGCTCCAAATGGTCCAAAAGTAGACCCCTGGATGCTTATGGTTTATATATACTCGACCCATAAGGTTTGGTAAAGTTTTTGGACCTTTTAATGGGTACTATTATTTTAATAAAAACTGTATTATTGATTTTTCACTAAATAAATAATTTCCGCATCATTAATGTATAAGCTATTAAGGTAATTATATATTTCATAAAAATTAAAAATAAATTACCATGATAAATAAAAAAAAATATCTTTCAAATGAGTTTTTATAATCTAATTTATATTCTGTATAACCTTATATTAAAAATAATTAAATTATTAAAGTTTGAGTGAAACATATTTCACTTTCCTTTAAATAAAATCAATTAATTGTCTCAATCTCATCCAAGTTGGTTCCAATAGATACCATTTCAACCAAAGTATGTTTTTTGAAGAAATATAATCATCCAATTATATTATGAAAAGTGTTAAGGTAATTTTATAATATTATTTTTACCCTTAATTACCTGATTTACCTTTAACTGTGGTAAATAAAATTTACCGTAGTTACTATTCACAATGCCCAAAAATAAAATTAGCCTATTAACATAATTTGTACCTTATGATTCAAAATATGGAATCCATTTTTATAAATTCAAGAAATATAAGTTGCATAAATTTAATTTAAAATTAATCTTATTGTCGAAAAAATAGGTTTTTGTTTAAAACATTGCAAAAGATTGAAATGATTTTACCTATGAATTCACTGTAAAATTAATGATAATTAAATAAATTATATTAAATAGTAAAAATATATTCTATTTATACTTTAAAACTATTAAATATTATAATTTAACCATATCAATTATCTTGATGAAAAAAGTTGTTTCTAATTAAAATTAGCGTATTTTTACTATTCATCAAATTATAAAGTTTATCAGAAAAATATCAGAATTTTAACCAAAGAAAATTTTTATATCCCAATTCTAAAGAAAAGGTTTACATTTTAATATTAAAATTATTAATGTGCCTAAATATTAAATTAAAAATGGTTTTCCATTAAAAGGTGGAAAAACATTCTTTTAATATATATTTGATGAATATCAAAAATATCATTTTAATTATATAACATACATATCTTATTAATTTAATTCACTCAAATAACTAATATTATATATCATTTATTTACATTTATCATGTATTTTTAAAAGCTTTTTATATTTATTCCCGCTAACATAACGGCTAGGTTATAACGGAAATTTTATATCAAGGGTATCTCACAATTTGTTTAAACTATCCATTGAGTGCAAAAAAAGCTACAGAAGAATAAAAATTATTTAAATATTTCATAAAACACATGGGAGTTACATTCTATCCCCCTTAAACTGAATTTCTCCCTGAAATTCATCACTTGTAAATAAACATATGAGGATACCTCTCCCTTATCATATCCTCAAGTTCCCATGTAGCTTATTTTAATTGGTAGTTCCACCATAAAACTTTAACCAATCGAGTGGTCTTATTTCATAGAACTTTTTCTCTAAGATCTAGAATCTCTATCGGTTGTTATTAATAAGAAATATCTTACTCCAGTGTTATGACTTCTAAGCTTAGTACATGTGAAGGATTGGGAATGTACTTTCTCGGGAGGGATACATGGAACACATCATGAACTTGAGAGAGATTCGGTGGAAGCGCCAAATAGTAAGCTACCTTCCTAACATGATATATAATCTCAAAAGGGCTGATATACCTAGGGCTCAGCTTTCCCTTATTTCTGAATCTCATTACTCTCTTCCAAAGATATATTCATAAGAACACCTTCTCTCCCACTTCAAACTATAGGTATTTTCTTCGTTTGTCAGCATAACTTTTTTGTTGACTCTGAGCTGCCCTTATATGTTATTGAATAGATCTAACATTTTCTTCCATTTCATCAACAATATCAGGTCCTAATAGATTTATTTCCCCAAATTCATCCCAGCAAGTTGGGGTTCTGCACTTCTTTCCATAGAGGGCTTCATAAGGTTCCATCTAAATACTGGAGTGAAAGCTATTGTTGTAAGAAAATTACACCAATGGTAGGTATTGATCCCAAAAACCTTTTAAATCTATAGAGAAAGCTCTCAGCATGTCTTCTAGAGTTTGAATTGTCCTTTCAGACTGACCGACTATCTGAGGATGATAAGCAGTGGTGAAACTCAACTCTGTATCTAGAGCACGCTGAAGACTTCGCCAAAACTTCTAGGTAAACCTCGAATCCTGATCAGATATAATGGAAAGTGGTACTCCATGAAATCTTACAACTTCTTTTACATATATCCTGGAAAGATGATCAAGAGATAACTCCTATCTAATATCAATAAAGTGCGACGACTTTATAAGACGGTCAACTATAACCCAGATAGAATTATTGTCTCTGGATGTTTTGGGAAGTCTGGTGACAAAGTCCATAGTGATGTTTTCCCATTTCCATTCTGGTATGGGTAATGGTTGCAACATTCCCTTAGACTTATGTCTTTCAGCCTTAAATTTCTGTCAAACCAAACATCGAGAGACATATTTAGAAACATCTCTTTTCATGTCATCCCACCATAATTACTCTTTCAGGTCCCTATATATCTTCGTGCTTCTAGGGTGAACAGAGAATGAAGAACTATGAGCCTCATCCAATATTTCCTTCTCTAATTTCGGTATGGGAGGAACACAAACCTGATTCCTGAACCTTATTATTTCATCACAATCAATGTTGAATTCAGTAACATTTTTTACCTTCTTGTATAACTGTACATCTTTCTTCTGTACCTCTTTAATCTTCATATGTATAGATGGTTGAACATTCATTTGAGAAAGATAAGATTTTCCCCTTCTGTAATAATTTCAAGATCCATCCTTCGCAAATCCATAAATATTGGATCTTTCATGATCCTCATCATGGATAAGATGGCATGGTATTATTAGATTAATGCATTTTCCACCTTATTTACTTTCACAGGGTTATAATGTATGGAGAATTCGTAATCTTTAATCAACTCCAGCCATCTTCTTTGGTGCATATTCAGCTCCTTTTGTGTCAAAATATACTTTAAACTTTTATGATCAGTATAAATAGCACACATTTCACCATAAAGATAATGCCTCCATATTTTTAATGCAAAGATTACCACAACTAACTCCAAATCATGAGTTGGGTAATTTTTCTAATGTATTTTCAACTATCGTGAGGAATAAGCTATCACCATGTCATTTTGCATGAGAACACACCCCAATCCCTTCTTGGATGCATCACTGTATATCACAAACCTTTGTCCACTACAAGGCAGTGTGAGCACAGGTGCACCGACTAACCTTATTTTTAACTCCTTGAAATTATCTTCACACTCCTCTATCCAAATGAACTTAAATCCTTTTCGAGTCAACCTGGTGAGTGGATTATATAATCGTGAAAAATCATTCACAAAACGTTGATAATATCCAGCCAAACCAAGAAATCTTTGGATCTCAGTTACTGTTGTTTGTCTCGACCATCTTTCAATAACCTCTGTTTTGGCTGGATCCACAGATATCCACTCTCTTGAGATTATGTGACCCAAAAATGAAACTTTTTGAAGACAAAATTCACACTTGGTAAATTTGGAATAAAGCTTCTCCTTTCTCAGGGTCTTCAATAAAAATCTTAAGTGATCTTAATGTTCTTCATTTCTCTTTGAATAGACAAGAATATTGTCTATAAAGACTACCACAAACTGGTCAAGATAGTCTCTAAAGACTCTATTCATTAGATCCATGAAGATAACCGGGGAATTAGTAAGACCAAATGGCATCGCTATAAATTCATAGTGTATGTACCTTGTACGGAAAGCCGTCTTTGGTATATCCTACTTTTGACCCTTAATTGATGATACCCTAAACAAAGATCAATCTTGGAAAAGTATTGAGCTTCGCGTAGTTAGTCAAATAAGTCATAAATGCTTGGGAGAGGATATTTTTTCTTGATAGTGATCTTGTTAAGTTCTTGATAATAAATGCAGAGTCTCATTGATCCATCTTTCTTCTTAACAAACAGAATAGGTGCTCCCCAAGGTGATGCACTAGGGAATATGAATCCCTTATCAAGATTCTCTTGGAGCTGCTTATTCAATTCCTACAACTGAATTGGGGACATTCTATAATGTGTCTTTGAAATGGGCATAACACCCGGTATGTGTTTTATTGAAAACTCAACTTCACGATTTGGTGGAAGACCTGGAAATTTCTTTGGAAAGACATCATCAAACTCCAGTACAATACTAATATTCTTAATTGTGAGTTTGTCGCTAACCATTTGAGATAAATAAAATTAATTTATTGGAATCAAGACCCATAAGATGGAAGAAATTTACTCTGGAAGGTTATATTCATCCTTTCATCGATATATGATCATATATTGAACTGGAATATGAAATGTTACTTCCTTTATTTGGCAATTGATATGAGATCAAAATAAGGAAAGTAAATCCATGCCAAGAATCACATCAAATTCCACTATAGGAAGGATCGCAAGATTTGCAGGAAGCAATTTCCCACAAACGTCAATTAGAGAAGAATTATAAACTTTTGATGCAACCGTCTTTCCATTTGGAGTTTTCACAGATAAACCAACATCTAATTGTTGAGGTAGTATGAAAAATCCTTAGAAAAGTTTTTAGAAATAAAAGAGTGGGTGGATCTAGAATCAAATAAAACATTTTCTACTTTAGAGTGGATGGTAAGTGTACCTTTCACCACTTCATTATTGTACTCCACATCGCCAATAGAAATTGTATGTGACTTTCCTTTTTCTTTGGCCTTAAGAGTTTATTGACGAGGATCATCATCAACAACACTTGGATTAGGGCATTGATTGGCATAATGCCCATTTCCTTGCACCTGTAACATTGAAGTGCAGGAGGTGCATTTTGTGTAGCCTTTTCTTTTTTCGCATAATTAGACATCTTTTTCCCATCACTATGGAATTCAATTTCCCGATGACCTTCTTTTTGACATTTAAAACATTTACTTGTCCCTTTAAGACAATTACCTTCATGTTTCTTTCCACACTTTGAGCATAAGGGAAAACGTTTCTTATTTTTTAGTGTGGTCTTTAGATTTTCCTTTGAATTCAATTTTCCTCTTCTTATCAAACCCATATGACTGATGGGTTACTCTAATATCTATCTCAACCTTGAGAGAACATATAACAATTTCCTCATAGCTATTGAAGTCCCTTATGGCTAACGCCCTTTAGAGACTTGGTTTTAAGCCACTAAAGAATCGATCAATCTTACTCTAATGTTGTATAATGATTCCTGAAGCATACCTTTCCAGTCTTGTAAAATTTTCTTCATAGGTACCAACAGATTCATCATCCTTTTGCTTTAGTTCAAGAAACTCCTTCTCCATCCTTGTTCGAAGAATACAAGGGAAGTACTTATTAAAAAATAAGTACTTGAACTCATCTCATTCCATGGACTCAATTTCATCTCTTTGCCTCGTATTCTTGATAATATTACACCATTGATCAGCTTCACCTTCCAAACGATATACTATTAAAATGACTTTATCATGATCAGAACATTGTAGAACTGAAAATATCTTTTCAGTGGTATGGTTCCATTGTTCAGCCACTAATGGATCGAAAGACCCACTGAATGAAGGTGGACACTGCCTCATGAAGAATTCAACAGAATGTTTCTCCTTCCTTTGCTCGTTTGGAAGTACTGCATGATTCATATCTTGAGAAAGTTGTGTGAGCATGGCTATAATATTTTTCATTCCAGCTCCCACAACGTTTGGTTTCTCAAGGGGAAAATCATTGCATTTCCCGTTGCATTCAGCATTAACACGGTTCCTTCGAGTTCCATCTGTTGAATAAAACCAAGAAGCATAGTGTGAAAAACACTAATTACAAAAGGAAAACCACATAATCAAGAATAAAATTTCACACTTTAGGTCTTATAATAGGTTATTCATGGCCATTTCTAAAACACTAGGATTGTGTCCTATGCTTAGACATATCCTTAGGCTTCTTACTAAGATGTTCACATCCTAGTTTCCAAAGGTTAACTATACCTTTCCTCAGATACCAACTATAACAACCCATACATTACATACATTGTTAATACTTCAAAATTTAAGTATATTTATTACAACATATAACAAAACCATGATAGGATCGTATATGTATAGTGTCTTTAGAAACTGGTAAACATAAATAATTGGTTCATAAAGCATCTATGTTGTCTCCCGTTTATTTAATCATATCTAGACTCCTTTTTGACATATCATATTTAATACCCTTCTTTTTAACCTGGGGAAAAGGAACATACAAAAGGGTGAGCTCAAATGCTCCGTAAGGGTAAACAAAAGAAATTTCAATCATATCATATTCTTAAGATCATAACGTTTGAAAATCTTATCCTGCATAAGAGGTCATAATATCATGTCATGGGATAAATCATAGAACTGTAATGTAATCCCAATAATCATAAAATAAGACATGAAACTTGTTGGCATACACACATAAGCATAGAAAATCATTTCATATTAGTCATGGCTCATTTACAAAACCATCGTAGCGGACAATATCCATTACTGAACCGAGTTCAATCTTTGTTCCAGTCTTGTATCACTGAACCGGATTAACTTGTCATTCCTGCCATGTCTAACTCATGAGATACAAATCTCTACCCAATGAATTGGATGGAGATATAGGTCTCACCCATCTCATAATGAAACTATTATTATGTGTTCCACAAAATCATAAATCATACATCATAGCATAAAACATTTAATAAAATGGTATTCTTAAACGTCATGCCATAATAAGATAAAATGACTTCATAAAAATAATTCCATCAGAACATAATCACAAAAAATAGAATAATAGGGATATAAACATAACCCTATATCATATTATATAGAAAATAATTTTGATAAAACACTTGAAATTAGTTCGTGAGGAAAATATCATTTCTTTATCAAAAACATTTTTTCCTCTCAACATGTCATGAAATTTTAAATTAAAAGAAGTTAATTGAAAATAAACTTGAAAAATTGTAAAGTAATATTACATGGAAATAATTTCCTATGAAGTCATAAAAATCCTCTCATTCCGTATAAGTTAAGAAACATTATTCTCATACTTTGGTCGGAAAAGTCAAAAAGTATCTCGTACTAAAAATGACAAAAGATTCATTTCATTTCTTTCACTAAAAACTAATCAATAGGTAAAATTGGATTTAAGAATTTTTAGGAGGATAAAAATATTATAACATATTGAGGAAACATGGATTTGGATGATAAATATGCCCCAGTAAATACTGAATTATAAACAATCTCGGATAAAAAAATGATATTGCGAGATTTTCCCTTACCTTAGATCCAATATGCCAAGTACATATCCAAAACTCCTGTATAATGATTTAAATAATGTCATTGACTTATTCCAGAATCAAATTCATTGTTATGATATCATATATGGTCATATTCTTATCTATTTATTAGTAACATTTCATTGTTACTCGTTATTCGAGTTTTAACTACTTTATATTCTAATGCATGTTTTGTCAAATAAATTCTTATTCATCTTTTTAGGTTATATCTATATCATTTACAGAATTTTATTATTATAATATATATCATATTTATTCATAAAATTCATTTTTATAATCATTCTTCAATGAAGATCATGTAGAACGAATCACATCACTTCGTGGAGACGGTAGGCCGTACGTACACACGAGCGATGATATCATTCCCATGATTGTGGAATTGTATTGAAGTGTATAGTGTATAATATTTCAGAATCAATATCACTTTAAAATAATCATATATATTAATTACTTCCATAATTATACCCATCCAAGTATGTTGGTGATGATAAAAAAGATTACACCACGGCGTGGGGATGATATTCTGTACGTACGCACACGCGGTGATTTCGTTTTTCGTAGGATGGATAGAAAGTGAAATAGGGTTGTTTCATATTTATAATAATATATAAGTATATGAGTGATATTTATGTTATTACTTTATAATGAAACAACTAAATAAGATGAAGTATAAGAAGAAATAAATTTGAAAGTATCGGTAGAAAATATTACCTCTTCCACGAAGTGCCTCCTTTAAACGTCCTCTTAGAGCACTAGAGTTGGTCTTCTGAGAAGACTAGAACCTCTATAATTTAACTAGAGAGGTTTAAAAGAGGTATTGGAAGGGGTTTGCCGAGCTTCAAGGCTCAAAATTGAGTGAAGAGGAGAGGGCCACTTTTGGAAACCTCAAAAATATTAATTTATAATAAAAACCAACCCCACATACAAACCTAAAAAATGACTCAAATTATAAGATGAGATGAGAGAGGGTTGTAATATCATCAAACAATAAAATTTAGACATTTTTTGATTTTATTTTAAACCTTATCATTTTTATTTATCCTTATTTAATCTATTTAATTTTATTTGTTATAATAATGTTATAAATTTTGAATGGATATAAATACTTACTTGTGTGTTGTTAATTGTACATAATTCGATAATTTATGACATTTTAGACCGTATAAAAATTAATTTGTAATTTTTAAATATTTGTTTTATTTTTAAGCAATTTAATAATATGTTATCTTCATAAACTATCAATAGTGTCAATTTTGACGCAATTCATTTATTTGAATTTAAATAAAATCTACACAAAAGATATTTTCGAAACAAAATATTTAATAGATTACTAACAGGTCATATTCATCTTCAAAATTATTGGATAACATTAATTATATCATATAATATTTATTTTAATATTTTTAAAACTATTTATTTGATATTTCTCTTGATAAAATAATTACTACAACATTTTTGTATAATTATTTAATCTAATTAATTGTTGCATAAAAATTATAAATAAAATACTATGATGAATATAAATATAATATATTTCATAATAATACTTTTAGTAGATTTTATATTCTAAACAAACCAACTTTTAAAATTTTATATTTATTAAATTATGAAGGTGACAATTTTGATATCATTTAAAATAAAAACAATATATGTGTCATAATCACTTTTATAAGGCTCCAAATAGTCCAAAAGTCGACCCTTGGATTATTATGGTTTATATATACTCGAAAAATAAGGTTGGGTAAATTTTTCAGTTCTTTTAATGTGTATTATTATTTTAATAAAAACTATATTATTGATTTTTCATTAAATAAATAATTTCTGCATCATTAATGTATACGATATTAAGGTAATTATATATTTCATAAAAATTACAAATAAATTACCATGATAAAGAAAAACATTTTATCTTTTAAATGAGTATTTATAATTGAATTTATATTCTGTATAACATTATATTAAAAATAATTAAATTATTAAAGTTTGAGTGAGACATATTTCACTTTCCTTTAAATAAAATAAATTAATTGTCTCAATCTCATCCAAGTGGGTTCCAATAGATACCAATTCTACCCAAGTATGTTTTTGGATGAAATATAATCATCCAATTATATTAAGAAAATTTTTAGAGTAATTTTATAATATTATTTTTACCCTTAATTACCCGATTTACCTTCAACTCTGGTAAATAAAATTTACCGTAGTTATTATTCATAATGCCCAAAAAAAGTAGCCTATTTAAATAACTTGTACCTACTGATTCCATATATAGAATCCATTTTTTCAAATTCAAGACAGATATGTTGCAGAAATTTAATTTAAAATTAATCTCGTTGTCGAAAAAAGGGTTTTTGTTTAAAACATTGCAAAAGATTAAAATGATTTAACCTATGAATTCATTGTAAAATTAATGATAATGGAATAAATTATATTAAATTGAAAAAATATATTTTATTTATAATTTAAAACCATTAAATATTATAATTTAACCATATAAATTATCTCGATGAGAAAATTTGTTTTTAATTAAAATTTAGCATATCTTTACTATTCATCAAATTATGATGTTTTTCAGAAAAATATCAGAATTTTAAGAAAAGTAAATTTTTATATCCCTCTTACAAAGAAAGGGTTTAAATTGTAATATTAAAATTACTAATATTCCTAAATCTTAAATTAAAAAGTATTTTCCATTAAAATAAGGAAAAACATTCTTTTAATATCTATTTGATGAATATCAAAAATATCATTTTAATTATATAACATAAATTTCTTATTAATTTAATTCACTCAAATAACTAATATTAAATATAATTTATTTAAATTTATCATTGATTTTTAAAAGTTAGTTATATTTATTCCCGCTAACATAACGACAAGGTTATAACGGAAATTTTATATTAAGGGCATCTCACAGTTTGTTTAAACTAACGATTGCGTGAAAAACAAGCTACTGAAGAATAAAAATTATTTAAATATTTCATAAAACACATGGGCATTACAAAAACTCTTTATGTTAAATAATTAATTGGTTCTTATAAAGAAATCACCACCATTTTCACTGTCTAATCTATTGAAATTCAAAACTTGAAAACCAAAAGTCCATGAAATTTCACCTCCTCAATATATAATATGAATTTATAAAGTTTTCCAATGATTCTTTTCATATATTATATTTAAAAGAAAAATCACAAAATATTCATTATTCACATCATTTGAATGAGAATATATAGGTGTATCTAACATGACCATACCTATAAAAATCCCATATAGCCAATTAGTTTGATGAGTGGGCCACCCCCATCCTATATCAAAAAGTATAGAGGTAAACGTTATTCCTCAATAATTTATATCACTCACAAGTATACTATATCTAAACATCTTCCTCGGTAATTAAATCTATCTGATATTATTCTAAAAAAACCATACCAACTGAGACCCACACTAAGAATATAATAGGGAAAGAATTAAAAAAAGTACATGAAAAATAGTCCATGTTTGAAAAACATGCCTATAGAATGAATGAAATTCATTATATTCCTTGAACTATAATAACTATAATATTATATGCTACACCAATAAACAACATAACCAACAATAACAAGTATTATATACACAATTGTTTAATAAAATAAAACATATGACATAAACTATTATGATTAAAACCATAAATTCTTCCACTATAGGGTAAAAAATGGATACAACATCACTATTTATAACAAAGAAGGATTAATGTGAAACAAAACTTCACCATAAGAAAAAATTGAACATAACTTCAATAATGTCTGTCTCTATTATACAACATTGCACACCACCAATAATCAGCTCCATTGAAGCAATACCAGGTCTAACTCTAACAAGGGAACCACTGATCTATACATCATTTGGAAAATTACATCACCTATAGATAGGAATCCCATATTAGGGTAGGTATTAAACTAATCACTTTCGAATGCATGTTAGTCAATGGGGTACTATTCTATATTAGAGAGCTATAACTCAATGTGGAAAATGTGATGATGGTGTGAGTACTAGATCTTTGAAAATAATACACACAAATCATATCATGGGAGATTACCAACTCAGATATGGGATATGGGTCTTATCAATGTTCATGAAAACATATTCATTATTAATAGTTTTTTATAAGGAATTTTGGTTATATTAAGTAACTTAGATACATAGATAAGACATCAAATTTTTAGTGAGACATTTTGGAGCATACATGGTTTGAAAAACAACTTGGTACATTCATAGGATACTAGACCCACTTCCATTTAAAGGTTTGTTAAAATTTTAAGAATTTTTTGCTCCATTGTTATCCGACTAACTAGGTAGTTAGCGGCAGTCGGGGTTGATCCCGTGGGGAAAATGTAAAAGAAATGGGATTAGAAAAATTTGATGTGTTATTTTGATTATCTAGATGAAATAGTGATGGTAAAGTGAATGAAACAATGAACCTGTTTGTGAAAATAAAATTAAAAAAAAATAAGTAATATAAAAAATAGAAGACAAGCATTTCGGGGGTTGTAATTTGACTATATTTTATTGCAATTCTCATTCCATAGTATAAAAATTTTAAACAAATTTATTTACCATAGGGATCCACTTTAATTTCCATTTCTTGGCCTCAAAACAAAAAATTATTTATTTAAAGGTTAACTCCTTGGTCTGGTAGTTAACTACTAAAAATGCATTCAATTTCATAACCCCTAAATAAAGCGACAACAGGCTCATCAGGTGGTCATGGATTCTCCCACTGTAAGTCCTCTAGTTTTTTAGCTAGTGTTCTTCTTGGCCCAACCCAACACCAACACACTTTATGTAATTTAATCAATAAAGGAATTATAAAACCGAACTCACAAAAAAATCATCACTTCATAACTTCAATTACAAAGTACACATAATTTTATTTAAACCCTGACATACGACCACTACCCTCTTATGACAATGTTCATGGTGTGTAGATTGAGAGAAAAAACAATAACTACTATATATATAAGTGTGATGAAGGGATGAATAAGAATTAAACTAAAATAGAAATTAATACATAAATAGAAAAAACTCAAATTTTGGATAAGAGAAAGACCAATCGACTGAGCGACAACACCACCCCCAAGATTATCCAACCTGAATTCGAAGGGTTTCCCTCTTATTTAAATAAAAATAGAGTACACAGTGTGTACCCTAAATTACACTCCGTATAGTTAGGTCAACTGAATTTTTAATTTGGTTTCTCTACTATTAATTTGACAACCATTCCACCTAATTAATTTTAACATGGTTTCGGTCAGTCGGTGGGGTGCACAATATATAACACCACACCACATGGCCTGTAGATTCTATTTTAACCACCAACCACTTACAGAAGGGTGTACATGGGTTGTGAATATGGAGTACAAAATGTGTTGTCTCTGGTTTACTATAAGGTCACATATGCTGACTGATCTTTGTCTTATAAATGGTACACGGAATGTATTTATAAAATACATGTCTTGTATATCTTAATTTTCATCCTGATCACTACCAATTCATGACTTTGGTTGTAAAACATCTGAAAATCACTATGAAATCTAAAATAAATCATTTTATCCAAAAAATAATATGTATACAATGATAATATGTTTTTATACATAATAAAATATACTCAAATGTATACAAAAATTGGTAACATCAAACTCCCTCACACTTAGTCATTTTCTTTCCCTTAAGTACAATCTAAACATCGAATGAATAAAATCCAAAATCTAAAAATGGAAGAATTAAATTAATTATACTAATAAATACTATATCCATAATAGATTATTTTAAATGGCACAAAACAAATTTTTATTTAAAATATATTCTAATCATTCCTCTTATATAATTCAATTAAATACTTTCATCCTCATTTATTCACATTGTTCAACTTTTAATAAATATACATTCCACTTGATGATTTACCTGACAAAAAAATAACACACTCATCACTGAAGATCATTTAATCATAGTTATACTCAATCTAAAGTATATTCACACTATCCATAGGCTTTCAAGTATTCTATTTCTCTACATAGAAATCAAATTAAAAAAATCATGAGGTATTTGAATAGGGTTCAAATGTTTCTGAGGCTAAGTGTAGAAAATTAATGATATGAAAAATAATCTCAGAGGCATGAAAGGGGGGGGGGTAAATTCTTAAATAATAAATCATGATATTAAATAACAAAGATTAATGAAAACGTATCCACAAAAATATCTCTAAAAGTTCACCATAACCATAATAATCCTTTTCCATCTTGGGTTTGTAAACCATAAATAAGTATAATGAATGAATTTTTGGTCACTCATGAATTTTCCTAACTTTTCTTACAAAGACCACTAGTAATAGAATAAATATTGGTTTATAAACCCTTCAATACAAATGAAAAAAGGAACACGTCCACACACTTAATTTCATGGTCACTCACCAAAATGTGCCATGAATATACAAATTCCCTCTAATAATCTAAAATAAATAATCATGAAAAATTATAAAATAATTAGAGAAGGAATAATAAATAGGATTGTAATGTGGAATACTATCAAGGAAGTTTGTGGTTTCTATGGATTTTACCAAGGTCAGGTGTAGGGTAGGTCTCAAGGTCAAAAGGGAAGAACATATCAATCAAATGCCTCAATCATTTTAATTTGATTCAAAATCATCATGTTTTGAAAAGATAAACATGAAAGTTCTAGTACTCAGAAATATCCAAATAATATCTTAATAAATAGGGTATAAGAAACAATATGTCAAAAAGATTAGAATACCTCTCTTGAATGAGTAAAATAAAGGGACAATCAATTCATGACATGAATAAAAATGATTAGTTTAATAAATGTAATTGGAAAATAATATAAATCAAATATTAAGATATATCATAAATCATTTTAAAAATACTTTAAAATTAAAATAATCATGTAACTTTTAGATTTCTCATTTATTAATTTATTATAATTATAATTAATTAAAAAAACTCATTTAAAATTATTTCAACTATTAATGATGTCTCCAAGATCAGTTTAAAGTCAATTTCTAGCATATTAAGAGACTCACACCCACACTTAATATGACACATGGTCCACTGAGTGAAGTACTGGGTAAGAGAAATTGTTGCAGGAAAAAATACAAGTGGGAAATGATAATGGGAAGCAGTGAAAGAAGTAATACAAAATAAAAGAAATGAAAATAAATACTAAAATAATACTCCCCTCGTATCGAGATCAATAGGATTGAGAGAAGTAGAATGGAGATTCCTATAACACTCAAGAGTACCTATAATTGTTGATGAAGGGGAAAAAGAAGTATACATGCACATAAACTATCACATCACAAGAATAAAAAAAGATATATATAATGATAGAAATGTGTATAATCAGTCACTGTGCGGCCTTAAAAGAGGCATCAACTATAACAAGGGGGTATTCCAAAGTTGGATAACCTACAATGGATGCTAGAGGTTCTAGGTCATAAATCTATGAGGTAAGCTCGATGGGTACAGATCTGGTGGTAGTAGTTGTAGTGTCATCTGGACCACAATTATATAGACTAACTGGATCCCTAGCTAGAGTGATGAAATGTGTATGTGCTATTGAAGGCTGAGGAACAAGATGAAGAGTAGGTGATGGAGGAATTTGTAAGCCCAAGTGTTGGATAATGAGTATCATCATGTCCTCCATCCATTCCAGTTTCTGAACCATGTCATCCTACTGGTACTCGATGAAGTCCATATGATAGTCCATCATGGCCAGCTATAAGGAAATGGGTAGATCAGCCATGGGTGTGAGTGGACGTGTGGTTGGGGATGGGTCGTAAGAAGAAGGGGTAGAAGAAGAAGATGTAATGGAGGAAGAAGTGGGATGAAGTGAAGAAGGGATCTTTGTTGGGGATGGTACTGGATCAATAGAACCATCATGGGTAGGTGGGTCATCTCTCACCCCAGCAAGAGGTGAGTCATACTACATTAGCACAAATCCATCTCCCCAATGCTTTACTAACTTTATAAATATAAGCGTGATGAAGCCCATGAATTGGGAGATCTTAAGTGATAATGAGGGAATATAGATCAAATATCCCCAAGTAGTGTGATAACTTGGAGGTATAGAATCCTCCCTTCAGGTTTCCATAATGTCCATAGATCGTGGAGTGGAAATATATGGAAGAAAATAGGGAATGTTTGTGTAATCATGTCAGACATTACACGTAATGAGTGCTATATCATGTCTAGACATGACACCCATGCCCTCGTGGTGTAGAAATAGAATGGTGTTGAACCATCAACGGATGAAATAGAGGGAAGCAGAAATTATGGGAGTGCTCTTTTGAGAAGTGCGGGTTTAATTGTGGTCAGTCCTAGGAAGCTCTCTTCACATGGAAATGAGGTATTAGTGCTCATGTTGGGTGAGGGAGGTAAATGGTGGTCGAGTGGCTAGATGTATGTAAAAATTTTACCCTTGGCCATACTCAGCCATGGTTAGTGGTAAATGTCATCCTCCTAGACTAAATTGGACGGGAGTCATCATATTACTAGGTGTCTCTCAGAATGTGGCCTCGTCGAATTCAAATGTTGTAAAAAAATCTAAAACTAAGTATCTGAAAGTTGGTGTGTTGTCTAGAAGTATTTTAAGTAGATAATTGTGCCCAAGGATTTCCTCAATATCCTCACTGATCCCCAAACACTAGGGTGCATTGATGTCTAAGAATAGTTCACTCACCTGGATCATACGGTAGGAAGATCACTGTAGTTTCACAATCACTAGATGTCTCTCCTCGAAAACTAGGAAGGTGTGTGGTTGGGGTCGAGTTGCTACTAGAGCTGGATGTGGTGGATCCTCATCCATAGAGGAGGATTCTCCAGTTATGGTGGAAGGGCCTGCAGAAGTGGTGATGGGAGGAGGGGTATTAGCTATCATTGTAGGTGGTTTTGAAGTTTCGGTTGTGGTGGAAGATGTCTCAATGGCCCTTGAGGATGTCTCACATAGGAGCTGTTGTACTATGGCACTAAGTGGATATGTAAGGTAGTGTAGTCATTCCCACTAGATCAGAAGACAATGCCGAAGATGGAAGTGCCAGTGGGATCAGAGGTAGCATCACCAAAGCTATCAGATGTGACACTGGGAGATATGTCTCACTCGCAGATGGTGTCATCGACCTCCTAAACTAGATCTGATAGGGTCAGTATCTATCAGTAGTGGGTGTGGACCTCTACCCACTCACTTGATCTCAGTTTTCTATAGCTGAAATTAAAAGAAACAAAAACAATAAAAAGACCAGGAAATGAATAAGAAATAAAAAAAGTTATAAAACCTAAAAATGAAAAGTACATGACATGTAGCTCTAGGAACATAGTGTGTAATGGATTCTCATTGCCAATCCATATAGCATAGATGATCACATCGAGTGGGAATGTGTGAAAAATAGCTAGTAAATGGTGTGAAGTAGGGTGCACAAACCGTGAATGTGGACATGGGATGCTGGACCTATAAGTGCCCGGACACCAATTTCGATGGGGTTCAAGAAGCAAAGTACATGTTGTGTGACTAGTGAAGCATGGAATTTGTAAGCACATGGAATCAAACCTATGTTCATCCATGACACGAACTACTACGAATGACCAGGGTACATGTGTGCATCAAAAAGACACGTTGTGTGTTGAACATGGTAACTCTGTCCATGTGGTGTACATGACACAGGGTTGTTCTCAACATGAGCTGAGGTAACTATACATGGCGTTTACTGAATGTACATGCCCTGTGTTTTCAAATGTAAGATAGAGAATTTTTAACCATGTACAGAGTGTACACAATGTGTTATATTTCATTGTGCATGTGTGTTGTGGGTTTACAGTTGAACAGTAACCTAATCCCAAATCAGCCTAAAACACATCAAAATCACTGTAATGAAGGGAGTATAATCACTTACATGGAGCGAGGAGTGAAATTATAGAGAACCATGACCCAAATCAAAGAAGAAAAATAATATTCAAGGGAAGGAGTTGAAGAGGCATACAGGAGATGCCTCATGAGAAAAAATGGATAGGGGAAGGTGCATGATATAGACTTTTCCTAGTTAGGGATCCTGGATTTTATAGCTGAGATACACGGTGTATACTGGGACACACACGACGTGTGGAGTTTTTTAAATAATTAATAACATTTAATATATAGTTATCAAAATAAATTATATAATAATAATTTTATATATAATTAAAAATAAATTTAAATATATTTACATAAAAAATAAACATATACTCATAATATTTCAGATAAATACATGAAGTGCTACCGAAAATTTGAAAATGTGATATTAAACCTTTTGTTTAGTGCTCGGGGTTCGATTCAAACTAGAGACCAGCTAATACAAAAAAACACCCTCATTAAAAGGTCCTGAATCTCTTGAAGGTTTTGTGGTGAATCCTGAGGACATATGGTTTTTAAAATATCCCCAATTAGGAGTTGGAAAATATGGAAACACCACCATACCTATGGGATGGTGTGAGGTAGAACAATGTTTGGATCTCTCGTGATGAGGGGACAATAAATATGAAATTCTTACAACCCTATGGGTTGGGGCACTTCACTGCAAGGTGTAATTTCATAAGAATACATAGGAACATCATCCCAAGGTGAATTTATAAGGATTATTCTCAAAATTATCTCATGGGGACTCCTATTTTCTTGTTCAAGTTGATCGGTCTGTTCTTCTATAGAAATTTCATTGTCATCCTCATGGGGGGGGGAAAGCAGGAGTCATGAAAAAACCCTTTCCTTTATCATCTTCAATGTGAGAGGATGATGGCGGGAATTACAATGTGTACCCCAAGGTCAGAATCCACTACTACCACTACCCATATGATCCATTATCTTGACCTCTTGGAATACCAACATGATCGATAACATATTCTGTAGATGCTTTGTGGATACCGCTGAGATTTTCTACCCTCATACCGGTGGAAGATGATAGGATAACCCGTTGTAACTTAGACCACTACAATAAGGTATGATTATCACCATTGAGAGTATTCTCATCTGGATTTGATGAGGATTATTCATATTTGACTGATATCATATTGATTGATACACAAGTAGTTTAGTGCTCCTCCTTAATGACATACCCCATTTGAAGGGTCATTGCCCGACATACTGTTTGATGGTTCAGTTCCCACAATGTCATTTAGGGGGTTAGTTACCATGATTAAGATGACCCCAGGGTAAAATATGGTAATAATTCTTCCTTCCCTTTGGACTAGGGTATTCCCAAGGACTCTATACTCATTGTAGCTTGATGAGATGAAGCCAGAGGCTCATGAGTAGTAGTGGTCTGGGATTGATCATAGTGCACCCTTGGGACACATTGGTGGACCTCGGTCAGATTGGCAGTAGCAAGGATATGAACATGCTCTGTAGGTGCATTTTTTTGATATCCTAGATGATCTCTCTTGTTGTGTTTCTTGTCCTAGATAGTGGGTTTAAGAACAACATTCTCTGTATCTCTTTGTGGAATCATGGACACATATCATAAATGATGATCAGGATGGATGGGATCCTTCATAGGAATCTCTTGGGTGATTTTGTTTTCATGTTCACTATCCTCATTTTCCTCCTAGAAATAGGTAAGGTGTACATTGTTTCATTCCAGTGATAGGTTCCCAAAGTGATTGAATTTAGTGACAAGGGCCACTTTCTCTCATGCAGCCTGTCATGAGAAATACGGACAACAATAACTCATCATCCAAATGATTTTATGAACTGATTATATAGTCATTATAGAGCTATTGATTTGGTATTCTTGGCCCAATACATTCACTAGTTGATGAAGAAAGTAGTGTGTTGGTGAAAATGTATGCCCAACATCAGGATCAAAGAAGCATGTCCAATTATCTCGGGATTTTTTGGTACATTTGATGAGATCATTTCAAATGCACGGAATCTTGAGAAGTCTTGGAAGATGAAATAGGAATCCTGATTAGTGAATCATCATGTAAAATAGTACATGTTCAATCAATAGCTTTCATGGTTAAAAGGTAATGAGGCATTCCCTTATTTTCACATGAAGCTTAGTGCGGTTAAAAGAATTAAGTCAGGTTTATTTTTTTATGCAATGAGCACAATAAAAACTAGTCGGATGGGAACTGGGTAATCTATCCTTTTTTACCCATAAAAGAGATGACACATTTAAAGGATTTCACATCAGGTTCACTATTTCTATTTCATCATGAAATAAGAAGTGCAATGGGTGTTGCTTGTCATATTACTGTTGTCACTTTTCTATGAAACTCATAATGGTTCCACCATATGTAGCTGGATACATACCTTTTTTCCAATGTATGGTGGTCATCTAGGTTTTCAGGCCCATAGATTCTTGGGGACTCACATTAGTCGAGAAGATTGGAGGTACGGCTCATCAAACCCATTTGTGGAAAAATTTTGCATACTCTTGGACTCTCTTATAGATTTAATATATTTTCATGAAATCCTTACCATACCCTAATATGGGTACGGTTACCCCTATGTCAATGGGTTGATTGTGTATATGTATCGATAGGTATTATTGTGCGTATATCACAGGTTCTCTATCACTCTCTTATTTAATTATGATGCTTCAGACCATGGAAATGCATAAACACCCTGGAGTTTATTGTTGTCCCGAGAGATGGATGGTATCTTGGAGATGGTATTGAACCTCTTAAAGTCATACAATGTATATTGTGATAGTAATAATCAAAACATATGTAGCTCATTTGACAAGGTTTGAAGTCGTATGACTAGAACCATCCATGTAGTTTAACATCATATGGTAAGGATATGAACATCAGACTCGAACCTTGAGGAGGAATCCTATGTATCATATTTAATATAGGAGTTAGAGTCTACGTAGTTATTTAAATGGGTGTTTGTTTCATGGGATATATGACAATATAGACCCTAGGTAGGACTTATGAAAATGAGACTACCCTGGATTGATTCTTAGGTAATTTTTCCATTTGAGCTGTGAGGGGATGTAATCCTAATTACATTCCTATGGTGACAATCCCATATTTGGGGTGTCCTCATCAAGATGTTGGTACAATCATCAATTGTCTCTAAGCCCATGTGATCCATGATTGGTGTGAGAAACAATAGATAGCGATGGACTAGACACAATGCATAAGAGGATACATGTACGAGGCTTACACATTAAAAATTCCCATTGAGAGGAATGATCAAAAATCTCATGGAAGATATAGTATGGATCTAAGGCCATAGGAAGGCTTCCTATATATCCCAGATATGGTGTGAATCAAAGTCTTCATAGCTCATTTATCAAGGTTGATTCCTATTGGAGTTCGGGCCTTAGGACAGCTTCCTACCTATCCTGGTTATGAAAGGAATCAAAGTTATCATTGTTTATTTACCAAGGTAGATGCCTATTAGAGCTCAGGCATTAGGAAAGATTCTTATGTATCCCAGTTATGATGGGTATCAGATTTCTCGTAGTTCATTTATACCTTTAATTACTAATAGGCTATGGTAGGTGATTACACTTGAATATTTTTTGACTATCTCTAAGATTTTAGGAACAATGGAGGATTATACCAAAATGGATTCCCTATGGATGGGGGAATACTATATTATATTTTTAATTGGGGATTATACCCTGAGGAAACCCGTTTGGTGCACTCATATTATGTCATTGGTTGGGGTTTACACTCTGAGGCTACCCGTGTAGTATATTCATTCTTTATTCTCTGGAAGATTGAAGAAATTTTGTGAAGTCCCTGATGGTGTATCCGAAAGCATGATGTCGGTAGGGTCACGTGAGTTCATGACCTAACTCATTGAATACACTTCCCTTGACAAAGGGGTATGCGACTGACGATTCTTAGCTAGGGTCGACATGGTGTGATCCCAAGTAGGTATATCGGATAATGTTGGCATGTTCTAGAGGATTTTTCAAAAATATTTTGTCCATCTAATGGGAATGTATTGATTGCCCGCCTAATATTTTGGGGCACCGATATGACAAAACAGACACATCTGAGGGTGTTTTCCTAATCAATTGGAATTCCTTGAATGTCTTTGAATGGGTAAAGAATAATGCTTAAGATACTTCGCATGATCAAAGTGCACATGTCCGGTTTATTTTACATGATCAAATTAGTTTTCTTAGTTTCCTTCACCTGATCAAGGGGGAGATGTTCGGGGTCTTGTACCTGATCTAAATATGCTTCACATGACCATGGAATTCATGTATGAATGACTTGTCAGGAGGTATTGTGGAGTCTCATTGTAGAAGTCTTTGGCGTGTCATGTGACTTTTAGCGACCGCGAACACCTCTCACCTCCTCTATTTAGATCTCCTTTATTTAATTCTTCTTAGGTTTTGGATTATGCAATTTTCCATGAGAAATTTGAAGGATATTTACTTTAATTTTTTATGATGCCTCACATTACCAATATGGGTCATATGGAGAGTATGAAAGCATGTTGTGGACAAATTTAATTTGTCCTTAGGGTGTCACAAAGTTTCTAGGATATACCGAGGACTTCCATGCGGCGAGGATTACAATCCAGAGGGATTTCATGAGGAAATAAAAACGTTTCAGAGGTCCTATGTGTGATCAAAGTAGACATGACCATATTTTGTTGCATGATCAACCTAGATTGTCCTCGAGCTTTTCCATGTCAACATGGACATATCCTCGGACAGTCGCATGATTCTTTCAACACATCAGTGACTTATTCACAAGGTCTTCCTAGATTGTCTAGAGATTTTCTTGTAATAATGAGGATGTGTCGAGGGGGGTTTTCCAAATCAATTTGGCTTTCCCTATGGGTCATCGAACGACCAGAGTGACATGTGGAAGGTTTTTCGTGAGACCTTCCTGACTTGTCTGAGGCTTTTCTTGCGATCAACATGGCATGCAAAAGGTTGTCTTAAGAAAATTGAAATACCATCTAAGGGTCTTGAAATCATGTTTCCTTGAACCATACATGCAGTGGGGTCTCACAGATGTGCTTATGGTCTTGTGCTCGTTTAAGTACTGCAAGTGTATATCCAAAGGGGTTATTCCATAAGATTCATGGGCCATAACATATGCATGGGTTCTCACGATGAAGGTATACAGTGAAAGGATTTAATTTCATAGGAAGGTCATGTCCATGGGTTTTTACGCTAACTAAGGGGATGTTCATATGACACCCCTCATGAAGGTCTGTAGACTGCATGACCTCAAAGAGGTCTCGCGACGGGTTCTACTCTTATGCAAAGGGGCCACATATCAAAACCAATGTGTTCATGGGGAGGTGATGATTTTAGGGATAGGTGTGAATGGACCATATACCACATATCCTTTCTATTTTCCTTCCAAGCCAATGGCCTCTTCGGGGATTCTCCATGTCAAGGAAGCCACTTCTAAGGCAGCATGTAGTCATCGTGAGACCCAGGGGGGCAAAATTGAGTATAAGGGTGATTTTAATTTTTTTTTAATTTAAGGGGTTTAGGGTTTTTTTTATTTGGGGATATGGGTTTTCCTAGCGCCAAATCAATTGGCGCTTTGACAAAATACCTAAAGCACCAATTGATTTGGCGCTGGGTGATTTATTTTTTTCAAAATCCCCACGCTACCCCTCTCCCACCTTATATACATATATCCTATATATATTTATATAATTATAATTTTAAATATAATAAATATAACAAATATATTAATAATAAATATATATATTACAATAAATATAATTACTAAAATAAATATAATAAATTTATAATTATATTCATTATATAAATATAATGAATATATAATTACAATAATTATATAATTGTAAATATAATAACTATATAATTATAACAACTATATAATTATAATAAACATATAATTATAAATATAATAACCATATAATTATATTAAAATAAATATATAATTATAAATATAATAAATATATAATTATAATTAAAATAATTATATATTTTTAATTATAATAAATATAAAATTTTAATAAATGTACAACTCTAATAAATACATAATTATAAATTTAATAATTAAATAATTATAATAAATATACAATTATAATTACAATAATTACATAATAATAAATATAATAAATATAAATACTAAAATAAATATAATAAATATATAATTATAATAAATATATAATTATAATCAATATATAATTATAAATATAATAATTATATAATTGTAATCAATATACAATTATAATTACAATAATTATATAATGATAAATAAAATAAATACATAATTATAAAAATTAAATAATTATAAAAAATATATAATTATAAATATAATAATTATATAATTATAATTAATATACAATTACCCTAAATATAAAACTATAATAAATATATAATTATAAATATAATAAATATATAATTATAAATATGATAAATATACAATTATAATAAATATATAATTATAATAATTGTATATTTATAATAAATATATAATTATAAATATGATAAATATACAATTATAATAAATATATAATTATAATAATGGTATATTTATAATAAATATATAATTATAAATATAATAATAACAATAAATATAAATTCATAACAAATATAATAATTATATAGGAATAATAAATATACAAATATAATTACAATAATTATATAATTATAAATATAATAAATATATAATTATAAATATATAATTATAATAATAAATATAATAATTATCTAATTATAATAAATATACAACTATAATTACAATAATTATATAATTGTAAATATAATAAATATAAAATTATAACAATTATATAATTATAATAAATATATAATTATAAATATAATAATTCTATAATTATAATAAATATACAATTACAATAAATGTAAAACTATAATAATTATATAATTATAATTATAATAAATATAATAAATATATATTTATATATTTATTATATTTATAATAATTGTATATTTATAATAATTGTATATTTATTATATTTATAATAATTATAATAAATATAAAATTATAAATATAATTAAAATAACTATATAATTATAATAATTATGTAGTTATTTTAATTATAATTATAATAATTATAATTATATAATTATTATAATTATTATAATTATAGAATTATATAATTATATAATAATTATATTTATAATTATAATAATTATAGTTATTATATTTATTATATTTATAATAATTATAGTTATTATATTTATTATATTTATAATAATTATAGTTATTATGTTTATTATAATTATAATAAATATATAATTATTATAATTATTCAATTTTTATAATTTTTATATTTATATAATTATATAATTATAATAATTATATTTATAATTATATAATTATAATAATTATATAAATATAATAATTATATTTATAATTATATAATTATTATAATTATATTTATAATTATAAATAGAATAAATATATAGTTATAGAATTATTATAATTATAATAATTATATAATTACATATCTATTGTAATTTTAATAAATATAATTATAATTATAAATAAAATAAATATATAACTATAAGAATTATATAGTTATAATAAATATATATTTATATATTTATTATTTTTATAATTGTATATTTATTATAATTAATATAAATATAATAAATATATATTTATATATTTATTAAATTTATAATTTTAATTATATTTATAATTGTATGTTATAATATAATTATTATAGTTATATATTTATGGTAATTGTATATTTATTATAATTATCTAATTATTATATTTATATATTTATTATATTTATTATATTTATTATTATATAATTATTGTAATTATAATTGTATATTTATTATAATTATTTAATTATTATATTTATAATTATTTATTGATTATAATTATATATTTATTATTATTATTATATTTATAATTATATGTTTATTATATTTATAAATATATAATTATTGTAATTATATAATTATTTTATTTATATAATTACAATAATTTTATTTATTATTATTATATATCTGTTATAATTATAAAATCGTTATAGATATAATAAATATAATAATAAATTTATTATATTTATTTTAGTGATTATATTTATTATAATTATAATTATAATTATAATTATATATATAAGGAAGTTTGGGAGGGGCCGTGTGGGGATTTAGAAAAAAAGGGGTTCAGTGCCAATTGAATTGGCGCTGTGGGTTATTTGTGAGAGCCAATTCAATTGGTGCTCAATAAACCCATTTACTTAAATAAATAAAAAGTAAACCCTTTAAATTAAAAAAAATTAAAAAAACCCTTATAACCAATTTTGCCGACCTAGGGGGTTTCTTGCCCGATGGCACCTCATGAGGGTTTTCTGATCGCATGTCCCCAAAGAGGTCTCATGATGGGTATAGAAAACATATACAGGTCTTTGTTGGGGAGAATCCTGAATCTGGGCCGAAAATTGCTTGCCAAAAGTACCGTGAGAAACTCATAGAAATATGGAAGCGATATAAGAAGAATAAATAAATCAACACGTAAGATTTTTTAACGTGGAAAAACCCTCCCATGCTGAGGATTAAAACCCCACTGGGCAATTCCCAAAATATCCACTATGAATCAGAGAAAACAAGAATCCATGTAATGCCCGAACTTGAATTACAAATAAGAGAGCGTAGAAAACCTGTGTGAAAACCACACCCCGATACGCCTGTACCTTC
The DNA here is from genome assembly GCA_963277665.1 of Viscum album. Classification (NCBI taxonomy): domain Eukaryota; kingdom Viridiplantae; phylum Streptophyta; class Magnoliopsida; order Santalales; family Viscaceae; genus Viscum; species Viscum album. The sequence goes on along the minus strand of OY728129.1, from coordinate 1,808,130,128 downwards.
TCTCTAATAAACATCCCACTGACGCCATGTATCAGAATATCAATCTGTGACAAAATTTCACCCTTCTGTCGACGAAACATCACTACCTCGAAGATCCTCACCCGAACATGCATCAACCTTGCACCAGCTTGCGACACCCGAATGATCTCGCCATCATGATGTACTACCGATCTCCAATCGGGACACGCCACCTGATCGCCGCTATCAAGAAGACTTTCGATACGTGGTCATGATCATCAATTCCATAGTTGAAGCTCTGCACCTGTCAAACACCGACGCGCCATCGTCATCGTGCCACATGGGACACTGCAAACGCAGAAACCCCTTCCTGGGTCTCCCTTGCCGGCTACATCTTACTGACACAACCTTTTCTCCCTTTTTAAAATATGTTTCTGCATCCTCCTTATATAGACACCAATTCTATAATAATCAATTAATGTAGTCAACATCCATTATTCCATCAATTAATATTGAGAATTAAATATCCATTAATGTTGGGAGAAAATCCTCAATTAATGGTGATAAATCTCTCCATTGATAATTTTCATCTCTCATCAATAAATTTGATGAATCCCTCCATTAAGAATTTTCCTCTCTCATCAATAAATGTGAGGAATCTCAACATTCTTTCCATTTTTTTCAGTTTCATGGAACCACACGTCCTTATTTTCTACCCTCGCATGGAGGATGTATCTGCGAGCCTTGGAGGATCTTCATTCCTTAAGACCAAGAGACCACACTGATTACCTTTCTACGGATGCATTGAGTCATCGCATATGTGGAATTCCAATATCGAGGGATACCTATATTGACTATAAATGACTGATGGTGGCACCCTTCATTGTCATGGGTCCGCGGAAGTGACTCACGTCATGCACATGGTGTGCCCGCTGATGCCGCCTCACATGAGGGTGAAGACTCGTGATGCATGGAGGAGGAGGTTTCATGTCTTGGGAGGGACACAAGACCTCGAGTCTGTACCACAGGAATGAGAAAAAGAGTACTGTGGGTTTGAGGTTTGTGATGCTGCAAGGCATATATCCAATAGCATGTTCCCCTGGACAATGGTCTGGGTATCGCCTGTCTATGGTCACCTGACCTCCATGAGGTCTCGCGATGAACTATTTGATCCTTCTAATATCTGGAATATTGAATTCTAAGTCTTAATACATTATTCATTAGACTGGGGTTTAATATTTTGACTAGTTTACTCTTGTGGATACCAGTATGAGGATGAACGGTGCAATTCTACGTGACAGCAAGGTTGAGGATTCATGACACTGTGAGAGGCATGTCAACAGGTTCCCACATGTATCATAGTTACATGTTCAGAAAGTGGGTTATCACTTCATAAAGGGATCTTATGATATTATCCCCTAATGAGATCACGTGATCATATGATGATCACATGATGAGCTCTTGCGGCTACATCCCCGCCGAATGTTCTCATAGGAGGGACGACCTAGATTTACGTAGAGGATTTATTTGGTTGGCGAGAGTCTGTAGCTCCATTTCTCCACATTTCCCCCTTTCTCAAATCCCCTTCCCCTCTTCCTTATCTGCATTTTTATGGATGTGAGGGGATTTATATAGGCCGTGTGAGGCCGAGTATGGTTCTGGTTTTCATGGGATGAAGGAAACATGCACCGGATGGCACAGTAAAGATCTCATCACATTATCTTCATCTGTGATGTCGCATGATCTTTTCATCAGATCATGTGATGCCTGTGTTTCCCTTCATTGCATCACATGACCCTGGAAATTCCACGTTAAATCAGAAAAAAAATACATAGAGGCGTAAGGGGTTCGCGGTCGTAAAATGACTTGAGAAAACCCACCGGTTTTCTTTTCCCGAGTCAAATGACCATAGGGTGATCATGTGATGGATTCGAGTACTATAAAAGGTGCTTTCAGAATGATGGTAAAGGTTGTGGGGTCTTCCACTGGTTTTCCTTAGTTCATTCTAATGATCAAGAAATGATCATGCGACGGGTTCGAGTGTTGTCGAGTATTCTCTCGAAATACCACTGAAACTTGTGGCTTTGGATCTTGCGATGGATTTGTGTCAGTCGCCTAAGACTTTCTTGTGTTTCAGTAAACCATCTAAGAGAGGGTAGCAATGACATGTGAATGTCATGTGTGCTTTGGGACACTGAACTAGTGTGTTGAGAGTTTTAAGACATCGTATGGGAGAGAGGCTGAAGACGATGGTCATGCGGCATGTGGGACCACTTGATTCGATCTCGAAAGGCGCTGTATTGAGAAGATGGATGGGATTGGTGGGAGGCGAGATGGGAAAGTGTAGACCATCAGGTGGTAAGATTGGACAGCCCATAATCTGTCCCCAAAAAAATGTTTCATCCCACATCAACCTCACATACCACCTCCACACTGTTATATACTCCATTCCATGCCTTAAGCTTCTTCATCCAGCAACGGGGTTAGTCCTTGTACCATCTGCATTGCTTCCACCCCCAGTCTTTGGCCCACTGACCTCCTTGTTGGAGCTATGCGCACCTGTGGTTTCATGAAACTCAGGATATATATATGGGGTTGGCTCCTTCATGCAGGAGCTATTCTCTCTCACTGGTCTGCCAGTTGGTCGAGGCCGACTCCAACGCACTACTACAAAACGGGGCAAGGGAAGCGCTACACATTTATCAGCTCTTTTTAAAAGTGCTGATAATGGTTAAAATTCAAAAAAAAAATAAAAACATTTATTAATATATAAAGCTATAAATCTATTTATATTGATATAAATATAATATTTATTTTTTAAATATGTTTTAGAATTGATGAATGGAAATCAAATATGAATGTATATGATATTTAGTAAAAGAGGCTTATAAAATAATTTAAAAAATATTATTAATTAATAATTATTTAAATTTTATCCACCAATAGTCATGTAATAACACTTTGAGTATAAAAAAAATAAATAAAAGATAAAAAATATGTTGAAAACACAACTCAAACTTCAAATGGACATAACTTTTGATCTGGGACTCCGTTTGAGCTCTACAGTATATCAAATCGAAGCCTGCGACGAGATCTACAGCCTTGTGGACTGGTGTAACCCGTCCAATGTTTTTTCAAGGCCAAAACAGGCCCAAAATGCCTCCAAAACTGAGTTTTTTATTGGGGTACCCTGATTTTTTACCATTAAAACAGATATAACTTCTGATACCAATGTATGATAAATGTGTAACATATATCATATTGAATATCATTTCATTTTCTTCGATTTGACTAATTGTAGAGTAGAAACAGACTCCTAAATTAGAATTTATGGTCGTTTTAACATTCAAACGCCTCTAACTTCTGATCCGGATGTCCGTTTTGCTTGTACCACATATCATATCAAAGATCGTTTCATGTTTGTCGATTTGACTAGTTTTGGAGTTGAAACGGACTTCTGGATGAGAAGTTATAGTTGTTTTAACATTCTCAATGACTTTTCACATCCACATTTCTATGTATTCATTCATAACTATGTACACACACACACACACATATATATATCTGTGTGTGTGTGTGTGTGTGTTGTATATATGTTTGTATTTATTTATTTATTTATAAACAGACATTAAAACACATATTCTATAAATGTATTTGAAGTTAATCTTATAAATATATATATTAATATACAAATAAACATACGGATAAAAAATTATAAATATATCTATATATATATATATATTAATATACGAATAAACATACGAATAAAAAATTATAATTGTATCTATATATATATATAATAATATACGAATATATATATATATATATATATATTAATATAACTAAATAAATTTATATTAATATGGATTTGCATTAATATAAGAATACATATAACTATATATATATAACTTGATATATCATTAAAGGGAGAACAAAACAAAATGGCTAAGTGGTAAAGTTGTAGCGCGCAAGGGGGGAGGTCCTGTGTTCAAATTCCAGTGGCAGTAGGGTCGCGCGGGCGCAGTGAAGCGGGGTGCAGCGTACGGGTTGAGGGGGGCAGGCATAGCGAAGCGGGGTGCAGCGTGCGAACCTCCCACGAATTATATATTTTTCTTCAAAGTTTTTTACATTTATCAGCGCTAAAAAAATAGCGCTGATAAAGGGGTCTTTTATCAGCGCTATTTTTAGCACTGATAAAAGTACACTTTTTTAGTGCTTTTTGAGCGCTGATAAAAGTACCCTTTTTTAGCGCTTTTTGAGCGCTGATAAAAGGGACCCCCTTTATTAGCGTCGTGCTTTACAGTGCTCATAAAAGCACTGATAAAGGGGTTTTTTAGACCTGATAAAAACGACTTTTGTAGTAGTGGGGTGTGGTTGACTTGTAGCCCCACATGAGCCTTTGTTGATTTGTCCTGGATGGCAGGTGGCTAGCCTTATTTTATGGCTAATAGTGGAAATAGAAACCCTTAAATACTCAATAATAAAATTATTAGTAGAATGTTGGGCCCAAGGAATATTTCCTTCTCTAGGTATTATTCCTTCATTCAACACGATCCTTGAATCTTTAGTGGGCTATATTTATGGGGTCGAATCCTTCATGAAAAATCTATGCTCTCTCGTTGGTCCGCTGATTGGCCCAAGCTGACTCTAATGGGCATGGTTGACATGTGTCCCCACATGAGCCTTGAATGAGTTGTCCTGGCTGGTTGGTGGCTAGCCATATTTTTTGGTTAAGGGTGGAAATATAAACCCTTAACTACTCAATAATAAAATTCATAATAGAATATAAGATCCAAGGTATATATCCTTATCTACATATTATTCCATCATTCAACATGATCCTTCAATATTTATCAGGATATATATATGGGGTCGGCTCCTTCATGCAGGAGTTATGTTATCTAGCTGGTCCACCGGTTGGCCCAGGCTGACTCCAATGGGTATGGTTGATCTATAGCCCCACATGAGCCTTGGATGATTTGTCCTGTCTAGCTGGTGGTTGGCCATATTGTTTTGCTAAGGGTGGAAATAGAAACCCTTAACTACTAAATAAAAAAATTAATAGAATCTCGGGCCCAAGGTATATTTCCTTCTCTATGTATTATTCCATCATTCAACACGATCCTTTAATATTTAGCAGAAAAGTAAGAATGATAAAAATATTTGTGAAAATAGTGAATGACCTGGAATGATCCCTTGATTCCATTCTCTTCTAGAAGAACAACGAAGGGATAGAGAATATTTTTGTAAAATATCAGTTGAATGATCCTCAACACAAATTCTAGATACTCTCCTATTGTGAAGATATTTCTCACACTATTTTTTATAGTGGAGAAGTTATGACTTTATATATAGAATCACAATATACATATGGTGTCCCACATTGATCTTCTAAATTATATTCTGAACCTCCATGTTATAACAGACTATCTAGCTCAGTGGGTAGTGATCCTTCAGCAGTTCGACATCAGGTTCATCCTGCAGAATGCATTCAAGGTTCAGGTGCTAGCAGACTTTCTCGCTACTCATCTGGCCGCTACTGAGCATTCCCTTGATATTTATTTTCCAGATGAATTCATAATCTTGCTATATCGGGCCATGTAGTGGTGGAGGATGAATTTTGATGGTGCCTCCCGATGTCTGACCGGTAGAAGGCTCAATGATCCTAGACTCAATAGAGTAGGCATGAGAATTATTTTCACTACTCCAACATAGGCTGTATTTTCTTATTCATTCCTATTGTCATAAGGGAGATGATATTACCTAGGTTATTTAGGATGTTCATGCTAGTTCATGTGGATCTTATCAGGTAGAGTTGAAACTCTCCCACTATAATCAAAGGTTGGGATACTTTTGTCCATCCATATACCATGAATGTATCAATTTCTCCAAGAGGTTACACGTGTGTTAGATCCATTCCAGCTTTGTGTTTTGACCACCGAAGCCCCTCTATACTACCATATATTCATGGCCCTTTTCATTCTAGGGACTCGATGTTATGGGATCATATCCATAGTAATATATCACTAGTACTGGTTTATTATGACAATAATGGATCTGTTCTCCAGGTGGGTAGAGGTGATTCCACTCAAGGAGGTCACAACCAGTTCTATTATTGAGTTTGTGATATCCAACATCATCCATCTATTTGGAGTCCCTCAATATATTCTCACCGATAACGGCACCAAATTCTAATTATTTGAGATGAAGAAATTTTATGAAAAGTATAGTATCGAATTTAACCACACTTCTCGTTACCATACACAAGAAAATAGATAGATCAAGGAATTCAAAATGACCCTCAATAACATTCTGTAGAAGATGGTGGGCTAGAATAAGGAGAGTTAGCCAGAAAATCTCCCCAACATTGTTTGGGCTTATCAGAGGACAAATCATAATTCCACCTAGGTGACTCCATATTCCTTTGTGTAAGGAACAGAGGCAGTCTTGTCTATCGATATTCGGTTTCCATCACTCCCTATAGCTACTTATGACTAGAGGAAGTTATAAAATATATCATAAGTTTGTCTAGATGAGATGGAATCCCTCAATGAGAATAGGCTCCAGGCCTTGAACTATTTAGAGAGGCACCAAAACAAGATAGCTACAGATTTCAACAAGAACATTCATCTTCACTCTTTCCATCAATGTGACACGGTATTGTCTATAAGGACACCAACAATACATGGAAGAAATCCACTGAAGTTGAAGCCCATGTGGGAATGACCCTATATCATCAATAAGGTCTATCCCAATAGTGCATACTCTTTTGTCACCATGGATGGTGAGCGATTCACTCCTCCTACCAATACCAAGTTCCTCAAATAGTACTTCACATAACCATCTCACGGTCCTAGATATAAGACTTTAAACAATAACCTATTTAAACCAAGAAAGATGGTGTTAAAATGTGTCCCCCTCTCCCACATGATGTAAAATTATTACATCCTATATACAAAGTGTTAAACTGCATAGCATTTATGGTTATTTTTTCATGACCTGAAAAGTTAAGTTACCATTTTTCTGCATGATGCTAAACTTTTCTGTCTTCCATGACATTAAACTGTAACCTTCATCCTTACCGCATGAAATTAAACTGCAAAGAATTTCATAATTACATATGTCTTTATTTCCATCCTTATAGAATACATTGGAATTACTAGACATTTATTTTAGGGTCCAGCTATAATTTCCTTCAAATTCTCAAACTAAGATTCTCCTGGGAGTATGTGGTGTGGTATGAAATTACATGGTACTCATTCACATCAGGTTGTAATAGGTGCACCATGAACCTTCCTTAAGAATACACCTCTTAACCTCCATCCTTACTGCATGATGTTAAATAGAACGGAACCCATGAACTATGTGTGGCTTGATTCCCATACTTATGGGATACATAAGAACACCTATAAATTTAATCATCGGTCCCATCCATATTTTCATTATCTTGAACCCTTGGAATGTGTTCTCTTTTGGGAGTGTGTGGTATGGTGTTGATATTCATGGTCCTCATTCATTATGGTTTTATTTTTCCACATTATGTGCATCCCCTTTGTGATACCTTTTCCACCTAACGTCCTAATCAAATTACAATAAATTATGTTACACCTTCATCCTTAACACATGATGTGAAACTGCACTAAATCTGAGAACTAGGCATTTAATTCCCATCATTATGGGATACTTTGAAACACTAATATGTTTTCCTCAGGTCCAACCCAGGTTCTCCACACCTTTTAGCCCTTTTTACTCTACTCTGGTTCCAACTCTATGACATTAAACTGGGATTTCAAGTACATGCATCATGGCTCTAAATTGTATGCAAGACTTCTTAGGAATATGTGGTATGGTGATAGGCCTCCTTGGTCCTCTCTCATGTTGGATTCTTCACCTCTCCATGAAACATATATAACAACCCTGATCTTTATTACACACATAAACATGGTTTATTACATAAACTCTTCACTTGATACAACATGGAATATCGAGAGGTCTAGTGTATTTGGAGATTAGAAACATTACATAACAACTAAAAACATAAAACACATAACATATTTATTGAAAACTTTCTTTACATAACCAAGACATTCCCTCGTACTTAGCATTTCATGGGATAACAAGAGGACATACATGTGAAAAGGGTGAGCTATAAAGCCCAATAAGGGAGTAAACAGGGCATAACATGAATAATACAATACATGTTAGGAAAAAGTAATATCAATGTAGCATAAAATAAACATGAACATAAAGTCATGATATAGCATGATTATCATAACATGGAAATGTGGAAACAACACTTAACATGGAATTAGCATGATCTCAGGATCATTGCACATGAAGCATGAGTAAACCCTCATTGAACTTGAATTAGCATGATTAAATCCCCATTTCACTTGAATTTGCATGATTAAATCCTCATTTCACTTGACGTATAATGATACTAATCTTTACCTAATGCATTGGAGTGCTATTAGGGAACACCCTTCTCAAACATTTCATTTCATGCATAAGTGTTCCACATGGATCATAAAACATGGATTCGTTAAACATCATAATTTATTCCACGATAAAGGAATGTGTAATTTATAGATGAAAATATATAATAAATAAGTAAATGTTCATAAATGTGAATACCCTTGATAGAGAAATGGTCATGGTATTCACTAGATAATGACTTTGGCTTGGAAAAATGCGGTGTAATTTCAGCAGCATAACAGTGTGACATAAGAATTCATACAAATAGTTGATGAGAGATAAAGGGGTGTATCATCATATGTACATGAAATGGACATTAAGTGGGTCATATAGATGCATGTAACAACATAATTAATGAAATTTAGATTCATAATATAAAATAATTGTATGAATGTAAATGATGAGAGAGAAATTCCTTACGTAATTCCGGCATGGTAACAGGTGTACATGGGAAGAATGAATGAGAGCAAAATGGGTATCTCATCATTAAAACATAAATAGGGAAGTATGTGGGAGGTGATAAATCATAACCCAACATTTATAATTGAATATAAAAGGGCATATCAATATTAAAAAACATGGATAAAATGAGAAAGAAAGGAATCCCTTATGGAATTTCAGCATGGTAACGTGTATACATGGAAGGAATCGATGAGATATAAAGGGGTATCTCGTCATTAAAAAATAAAGAGGGATGTATATGGGAGGTGAAAAATTATACTCCAGAATTTTCAATTGTAAATAAAAGGGCATAACAATATATGGAAACTTGGACATAAATAAGGAAGAAATAAATCCCTTACTTGGAAGTGTGATCCCAAAGGCTTGGGAGAGGATTCTTGGGAGCTTGGGGAACCTTGGGAGGATTATAGAGAGAGGAGGGAAGATGTTGGACGAAATCCAAAGGCTTTTAGTGAAGAGTATGTGGGATCTTGGGTTGGTTTATATAGGAAAAGGGAGGAAATTATTTATTATTTAGGTTTGGGACACCACACATTAAACTAATCAAAACCAAAAACCAGACCATGGTTTTTGCCCATGGGTTTTTCCAAAGGGGATTGGAAAACAATATTTTATTTGAAAAATGGCCTAAATTCTTAAAATATTAGGCTTTCTTATGTGGAGGTGAGTTATACTCTTAAGGAAATCATTTTAAATAGATAAAATGTTTTATAAGTCTTGGAGAGTCCACTAAGGCTTTGTAAAATAAATCAAATAAACCTGAAATCAAATTATTTTAATGGTAAAAAATATATTGGACGAACATAATTTTTATAGTATTTTATTACATCACTATTGGGTTATTATGATGTCATAAAACACATTATATATTTAAATGATATTTAATTTTTACCCAAAAAATTCAACTGTCTCAGGAAGTTATGAAAATTCACCATTGGATAATTTTGATGTCCTGATTCCAAAAATAATATTAATTTTATCCAAATAAGTTTCTAAATATGTTAATTTTTACTTTTAAAATAAAAACCAATATTTATCGAAAATTCATGGGTTTTGACAAAAAACAGCTTTCAAACCTTAATAAAAATTACAACTGTATTCATAAAAATTATATGATCATTTATACTTAATAAAATGTAATTTAATAATAATATTTTATTAAAATATTATTTAATTAAAAAATCCATTAATTTATCAAAATAGTTTTCTTAGTTGAATATTACCTAAAAATACTAATTGTGCTTTAAAAACTATTTACAAAGTAACAATAATAAAATTAATGTATATTATTTATTATATAAAAATAATAATTCACATAATCATAGTGCTAAGGTCTTGTTACATAACCTATTATAACACCCTCATAAGACCAAAGGGTAAGGTGTGTGATGCTCACAAACTCTTGGGGTGTCTCGGATAACATCGCTCAGGTGGTAATCTCTATCAACATCCACTTATCCTGTAGGTGATTATGTTCGAACTTAACATGTTGAAGCTAGGATTGGGCTTGGTCAAGAGAGAATCCCAATGATGCCAACTCCTTTCTGAGCTCCGACAAATGGGCTTCATATGGGAAAAGTCCACTGGATGAGGCCATTGCTTCCCTTTTCTGAGTAAATTGGATTTGTTAAAGCCTTATATTTATCCTAATAATGTGATCACTATTCAAAGGCTATATTAGAAACGGAAATAATTATTAACGGTATTTTGAAATCCAAAAAAATAAATCCAAGGAAGTTCATATTTTATATAACCATTTTTCATAATAAGACATTTAATTAGATCAAGATGAATTTTCATAGATAAAAGTTTGGTTCGTTACAATCTTCCCCCCTTATGAAATTTCACCCTTGATATTTCATTTTACATTCTAAGTCGCAAACAGATGCGTGTACTTTTCCGTCATTGCCTCCTCCAATTCCCATATTGCATCTTCATACTTATGGTTTCCCCATAGTGCCTTGACCAGGTGGGTAATCTTATTACGTAGAACTTTATCTCTATGATCCATGATCTTCACTAGCTACTCCTCGTAAGAAAGATCATCCTATAATTTTACTACCTCTGAAGAGAATACATGTGAAGGTTATAGTATGTACTTAAGAGGGATAAATGAAATAAATCATGTACTTTGGCCATGGTAGGTGGAAGTGCTAGTCGATAGGCCACAACCCCAACATGATCAAGAATCTCAAAGGGGTCATGGTACCTAGGACTTAAATTTTCCTTTCCTTACAAACCTCAAGACCTTCTTCCATGGAGATATGCATAGAAATACCATATCTCTAACTTTGAAATCATGGTATTATCAACGGTTATCCGCATAACTCTTCTATCGACTTTGGGATGCCTTGATATGCTGATGAAAAGTTTTCACCTTCTCCACCATTTCTTCAACCATTTCAGGTCCTAGAAGCTCATGCCCACTGACGTGATCCCAACACGTCAGTGTTCTGCACCTTTTCCCATAAAGGGATTCATATGGTTCCATTCAGATGCTTGAGTAGAAACTGTTATTTTATAAGAATTCAAACAGTGGAAGATGTTGGTCCCATCCTCCTTTTAAGTCCATAGAACTTGATCTTAACATATCTTCCAATGTCTGAATAGTTCGCTCAGATTAGCCATCAGTTTGAGAATGATATGACATATTGTAGTTCAGTTCAGTGCTTAGATCATGTTGGAGACTTTTCCAGAACTTTGAGGTGAATCTCATATCACAATCGGATACAATAGATTTTGGTAGTCCATGAAACCTCACCACTTATTTGATGTAAAGGAATGCAAGTTGATCCAATGAGAAGTCCTCCCAAATTGTAATGAAGTGTAAAGTCTTTGTAAGACAATCTATAAAAACCCATATAGAATTGTTTCCTTTCTATGTCTTTGGAAGTCCGGTGACAAATTCCCGGGTGATGTTCTCCCATTTCTATGTTGGTATGGGTAATGGTTGCATCATCCCCTTAGACTTCTTCCTCTCATCCTTCACTTTCTAACATACCAGACACTTTGATGTATAGTCATTGATCTCATTCTTCATGTTATCCCACCGATAATTCTTTTGTATATCTCGATACATCTTTGTATTTTCTGGGTGAATGGAGAAATTTGAACTATGTGCATCATCCAAAAGTTCCTTCTTTAACTCTGGATTCGATGGAGAACATAGTCTTGACCCAAATCTCACAATTCCTTCTTCATTGATATTGAACTTTGAGGATTTACCTTTTTTGGTAGTTTCCACTTTCTTTTAAATTATCACATTATCCTTTTGACCATCCTTTTACCTTTCCAAAAGCAACAGTTAAGAAATCATTTGTGAAAGGATCGATGATATTCCCTTCTTTATGATTCCTATGTCCATCATCATCAAATCTAGAAATATTGGATCCTTTTAAATTCTCATTAATGATAGAATCATTGGGCCCTTTATACTTAGATCATCTGCCGCCTTGTTCGCTTTCCCAGGGTGGTAATGGATTGAGCATTCATAATCTTTGATCAGCTCTAACCATATTCATTGGTACATGTTCGACTCTTTTTGTGTGAATATATACATGATGCTTTTGTGATCTGTGAATATTTTTCACTTCTCCCCAAAGAGGTAATGCCACCAAATTTTTTAAGCAAAGATCATTGTAGCCAACTCTAGATCATGTGTGGGACTGCCTTAAGGAATAGGCAATGACTTGGTCCTTTTTGACTCAAATTCTATCAATGGGAGCCTTATAAAATTTTCAAGAAGAAAATTCCCACAAACTTCAACATGTGATACAACACTTATAGATGTTTTTACCTTAATTATTTAATATCATTTCTTCTGGGGACTCAATGTTATTAGAAAACAGAAAATATATACTAATAAGTCATGAATTGAAATACATTAATACATACAATACTTTGAATTAGTGGTTACATGTAATTAATTCATCATTATCGATCTTAGCATAGGACTTCTCATGCTCCCTTGATCAAGGAGATTTTTTATGCTCATCATGATTCTTTGCACTTACAATATAGCATCATCTATGATAATGTCCAACTTCTCCACATTTATGACATAGAACTGTGTAAGATGCCTTAGATAGAGCTTTGTTTCCAACCATAACCTTATCCATTATTTCATGTAAATTGAATACTTTATGACCATCATTTCCACACTTAAAGCATCTCTTAGTCCCTTTGTGACATTTCCCTTGGTACCTCTTTCCACGGTTGTTACTCGAAGGAAATTGGGTCTTATTTCCCTTATAAACTTTACCAAATGAACTTCAAAGAGATTCAATATTCCTCTTCCTTGATTTCCTTGGGAGTTCCCAAAATTACCAATTGTTAATCTTGGTTTTTGATATCTGGTTTGACATAATCACGATATGTCCTACTTGAGCTTCCATTTTATTGGGAATCTCACTAAGACATTCATCATGTTGCCATTTTCATTGGTTGTTATCCATATTACTCATATTACCATCTATTGGATGAAATAAAAGAAAATTTTGGGGTATCACATAAAGGGTAATCCAAAAGAAAAAAAAAATTTATAACTTGTAAATTACACTTATTTCCTTAACTTCTGAACTTCTAGGCTTCAATCTATGTTATCCATGATCTACTTCCCAACTTATATTCTTAGGTAATTTTTTTATTCCCTTAATAAAGGTTCATAATAAGCTTTTGAATTTATCAAGTCATATCCCATAGGAGTGTCATAACCAAGAGTGTAGCAAGGCCCGTTGTCATGTAGCAGGATACCCCGGGTCAAGCCTGAAACTCCTTGTTGGATTTTTTACTCCTAGGTACATTTGTTCTAGAGCCGCCTCTACCTGCTCATATCCATACAAGGATGTATTTTCATAATAAACCACTTACTCAATACTCACCAAAATCTAGGGATATTATTATTATACTTATTATTATCCCTAAGGATTTCACTAGGGTTTTCTAATCCTAATCCCAAAAATAACTAAACATATCCTCTGATACCAATTATAACAACCATGCTATTTATTACACAATTAAACATGATTTATTAAATAAACTATTCACTTGATACAACATGAAAGATAGAGAGGTATAGTGTATTTGGGGATTAGGAACATTACATAAAAACTTAAAACATTAAACACACAACATCTTTATCGAAAACTTCCTTTACATAACCACGACATTCCCTCGTATTGAGCATTACATGGGATAACCTGAGGACATACATGTGAAAAAGGTGAGATATAAAGCCCAGTAAGGGATTAAAAAAGGAATAACATGAAGAATACAATACATGTTAAGAAATAGTAATATCAATGTATCATAAAAGAAACATGAACATAAATTCATTATATAGCATGATTATCATAACATGGAAATGTGGCAAAAACACTTAATGTGGAATTAGCATGAGGCAAGGCTCATTGCACGTGGAACATGAGTAAACCATCATTGCAATTGAATTAGAATGATTAAATCCTAATTTAACTTTAATTAGCATGAGTAAATCATCATTTTACTTGACGTATCATGATACTAATCTTTACCCAATGCATTGGAGTGCTATCCGGGCACACCCTTCTTAAACATTTTATTTCATGTGTAAGTGTGCCACATGGATCATAAAACACAGATTCATTAAACATCATAATTTATTCCACAATAAGGGAATGTGGGATTCATAAATGAAACTGTATAATAAATAAGTAAATGTGTATAAATGTGAATACCCTTGATAGATAAATGGGCATGGTATTCACTACACAATGACTTTGGCTTGAAAAAATACAGTGCAATTTCGACAGCATAACAGTGTGACATAAGAATTCATACAAATTGTTTATGAGATAAAAAGGGGTGTATCATCATATGTACATGAAATGGGAATAAATGGGGAAATGTATATACATGTCCCGACATAAGTAATGGAATTTCGATTCATAATACAAAATAATTTCTTGAACTTAAATGAGGAGGGAGAAATTCCTTACGGAATTTCTGCATGGTAACATGTGTACATGGGAGGCATTAATGAGAGATAAATGGGTCTATCATCATTAAAACATAAATAGGGAACTATGGGGGAGGTGATAAATAATAAACCAACATTTATAATTGAAAATAAAATGGCATAACAGTATTAAGAAACATGTATAAAATGAGAAAGGAAGGAACCCCTTACAGAATTTCGGCATGGTAAAAGGTATACATGGAAGGCATAGATGAGAGATAAAATGGTCTATCATCATTAAAACATAAATAAAAAAGTATATGGGAGGTGAAAAATCATACCCCAACATTTTGAATTGAAAATAAAAGGGCATGAAAATATATTGAAATATTGACATAAATAAAGAAGTAAGAAATCCCTTACTTGGAAGTGTGATCCCAAATGCTTGAGAGAGGCTTGAGAGAGGATTAATGGGATATTGGGGAGCCTTGAGAGGATTATAGATATAGGAGGGTAGATTTTGGATGAACTAAAAAGGTTTTTAGTGAAGAGGAAGTGAGATCTTGGGCAGTTTTATATAGGAAAGGGGAGGGAATTCTTTATTATTTAGGTTTGGGACACCACATATTAAACTAATCAAAACCACAAACCTACCCATGGTTTTTGCCATAGGGGATTGGAAAAAAATATTTTTTAAGGCCAATGTCCTAACTTCTTAAAATATTAGGCTTGTTTATGTGGAGTTGATTCATACTCTTAAGGAAATCATTTTAAAAAGATAAAATGTTTTATAAGTCTTGGAGGGTCCACTAAGGCTTTGTAAAATAAATAAAATAAACCTAAAATCACATTATTTTAATTTTAAAACATATATTATCTGAACATAAGTTTTATATAATTTTATTACATCACTACTGGTTTATTATGATTTCATAAAACACATTATATATTTAAACGATATTTAATTTTTACCCCAAAATTTAATTGTCTCAGAAAATTAGGAAAAATTAACCATTCTATAATTTCGACATAATGATTCCAAAAATAATATTAATTTTATCCAAATTATTTTCTAAATATGTTAATTTTTACTTTTAAAATAAAAACAGGTATTTATCGAAAATTCATGAGTTTTGACAAAAACAGCTTTCAAACCTTAATAAAAGTTACAGTTGTATTCATAAAAATTATACGATCATTTATACTTAATAAAAATTAATTTAATAATAATAATATTTTACTAAAATATTATTTAATTCAAAAATCCATTAATTTATTAAAATAGATTTCTTAGTTGAATATTAACTAAAAATACTAATTGTGCTTTAAAAACTATTTACAAAGTAAAAATAATAAAATTAATGTATATTATTTATTATATAAAAAAATAAAGCACATAATCATAGTTCTATGGTCTTGTTTCATAACCCCTTATAACACCTGCATAAGTCTGAAGGGTGTGGTGTGCGATGATGACAGACTTTTGGGGTGGCTTAGATAACATCGCTCGGGTGGTAATCTCTATGAACTTCCACTTCTCCCATAGGCAGTTCCGTTTGAGCTTAACATGTTGAAGCTCATCTTGGGATTGGTCAAGAGATCATCCCAATGACACCACCTCCTTTACAAGCTCTGACAAATGAGATTTATACGGGGAAAGTCTACTAGATGAGGCCATTGCTTCCATTTTCTGAGTAAATTGGATTTGTTAAAGCCCTATATTTATACTAATCATGTGATCCCTATTCAATGGCTATATTAGAAATGGTAAAAATTATTAATGTTATTTTGAAATCCAAAAACATAAATCCAAGGAAGTGCATATTTTATATAACCATTTTTCATAATAAGACATTTAATTAGATCAAGAGGAATTTTCATTGATAAAAGTTTGGGTTGTTACAACATATATCCATTTGAAAAGAACATGATGTTCTAAGATCTGTGACCTTAAATTGGAATCCCATGTCTAGGAATTACCACTTTATACTACGCATTCCATAGAAACATTTAGTGTGACGGGTCTCCTTGGTCCTCATTCACGTCGGGTTATAGTGGTCATGTCCTATATAATCCTAGGGGATACCACCTCCCTCTATCAACCTAGTCACATGATGATAAACTATGTCACACATTCATCATTACATCATGAAATTTAAATAAATAGAACTCAATAACTATGTATAGATTGATTCACATCTGTATGGGATGCGTAACGACACCGGGGCATTTTGTCATCGGGTCCAGACCCTGGTTCATTACCCTTTTCAATCCATCCACATCCTCTTCATTTAGAATTGGTCCACTACAATTCCATATCCAATAGCCCTCTCGAGGATTATTCCATTAAAAAGAGGTTTGGACCCCTCTATTTGATATGACTCATTAATTCACTCATATGCACTATGATGTAGGACCTAGAGTGTTGTATTCTTCATGGACATTCACCCATTCCATTTCCATGCTTCATGTGTCCTATTATTTGGGCCTCGATCATCTTTCATTTATGAAGGTACCCCCTAATGGCATGGTTTCTAGCCACATGGCTCACATACCATTTTTTCCCACACCCCAGAAGATTTTTAAGGAAATTTTGAGACAGGTCCTGTATTTCAAATATAGTAAGCAGTCGAACATCATTTTTCTATTCGCATCCCAGGTAATATTATATATATGGTCTATTTCAAACAAGTTTATCATTTATCCTCCAATATCATGTAATCATCATTTTTACCAAATATCATAAATTTTGATTCATATCCCTTTCTACATACTTATGTACAAGAATAACTTCAACACCCTCAGTGTAACCCCTATGCAAACCTTTGCGCATTAAGCAGGACAATCAGAATCTTTGGGACATCCTTTACCCAACTTATCCATCCCCATGTTGTGTACATACATGTGTCATAATAATTCTCTCTACCCCTTGTTTCCCACAATGATAATGTCACATGTGGGATTAGGTGTCTTGGAAGGATTTTTACCAGCATGAAAGAATCGCACCATCCTTTGGTCTGAGATCTATAAACTTAACCTAAAGCCTCCAATGTCCATGCTGCATGACAATAAAATACATAAAAGCTCATGTCATTACCATATGACGTTAAAATACATATTCAACATCCCAGTAGTATGATGATAAAACAAACAAAACCCCGATGCCCTTACCAAAAAGAACATTACCTTTGTCACTAGTCGCTCACTGAGTCGTCTTCTGGAACTACTTATGGATTGATTCTCATACTTATGGGATACACATCGATGCCCAAACAATTTTTTCATAGGCCCAACTATAGAATTTTAAAATCATCACTTTGGACCCATATCCTAAGTATCAATTAGGAATGTTCAATGTGGTGTTGGGTATCCTTGTCCCTCATTCATATCAGGATGCTTCATAACATCATGCTCCACATTTTTACTCTAATTGGTCCAAATTATATGAACATAAACTAATATTTTTGGTGTCCTAATTGCATGATGATAAACTATATGATATCCTCATCCTTACTACATGACGTTAAACTACATGGATATATCCTAATCACATGATATTAAACTGGGAACCTAAGGATCACACTCTATGACCATAAACTAAGAGCTTTTGTTCTGATCAACATGACCTTAAACATTTCACAACATAGAGAACCTTCACCCCGAGTTCAGTATTGGCCTTTTGGCCAACCGCAAGAGTTACAATCTAATCCTGCCTATTGGTGTTCCACAGCAATATGTTTCAATGTTCCATGTTATGATACCTAGAGTATTGGATTCCATATGGAAGTTCCCCCAACTCATCTTCACACTTTGTGTGCCCCTTATTTGGATCCTCATCCTATTTCAAGGATGGAGGGACCCCTAACAGCATGGTGTCTGGCCACATGGTTCACCTACCATCCTAGTTCAATGCCCAAGAAGATTTTGAATGACATATTTAGATAGGTATCACATTTCAAACATGGTCAGTGGCTGACCCTCGATATTCTTTTCCTATACTAGGTAACACGATATAGATGTTGTGTTTCAAAAAAGGTTAGAAATTATCCTCCATCATTTCACCATCCTCATTTTGTTCCAAATAATAGGTGTAGTGATTCAATTTTTTTCCTCCTCATGTTCTTGTGGATCTCCAACACCCTTAGGGTTGTCCCTCCGTACATCCATGCATACTGGGTAAGAATGATGGTGTAGTTAGGACTTTCCTACTTGACATTACCTTTCCATGGTTTTTTGCTCCAATTTAATGGGGAAAGTCTGAAATCTCTCCTTTTTTCCCACACCATGCTTGAATCATGTGGTTTTAGAGATCATTTTAGGTTTATAATCATATAGAAAATCTTCACAACCTTATGGTACAAACACTATGACCTTAAAATAATATCCCCTTCATGTTTTTCTCAGGTGTGTGTGTTGTGGTGTAGATTTACTTGATCCCTACTCACAAGTTTCTAGCAGCCATGGCATGAAAATTACTCTCAGAACACCTCC
This sequence comes from Viscum album, assembly GCA_963277665.1. NCBI lineage: Eukaryota > Viridiplantae > Streptophyta > Magnoliopsida > Santalales > Viscaceae > Viscum > Viscum album. Next base: position 1,808,110,807 of record OY728129.1, on the reverse strand, counting down.
TCCAGTATCCTTACAACATGATCTCAAAATGAACGAACTGGTCCTTTCATACAACCTTAAACTACAACATCATCATCTTGGACGCATGATGAAAAACAACACATCATTGTTGTGATCTCACCTGAGATGGAATATCTATTGGCACTGTTCATCCACCATGCCACCTATCTAGAATTAAAAACGAATTGATTCCTTCAGAGACACCCAAAATATCCCTCCAGGTACATCCACTCAAAAAAATAGAAGAACAAAAGAACAAACAAGAAACATCAAATGCCTATTCTCTCTGTGCTTTGGCTAGACCTACACGGTGAAACTCCCCTAAATAATTTTGTGTGTATTTAATTCCATACTTGTGGGATATGTAGTGATTCAAAAATAATTGATCTTGGTTCCAACCATGAAATTTTCAATTTTCATGTCGAATCATCTTCTTCCTTACTAAATGACGTTAAACTATATGGGATTCCAGAACTACGTGTGACTTGATTCCCCTCCTTATGGGATAAGTAGTGACTCCATGAAACTATGTATTTAGGACTATTCCAAAACCATATGGTTAAATAACTTTGAATTTAAACTACGAACTCATCATCCTCAATGTATGATTTTAAACTTCAACCATACCCTAATAATATTCAGGATTCCCCATGATAATTATTGGATGTTTCAACTTCCTCACCAGAGAGAATTACCCCCACCAACATTGGTCTCCAATTACACTATGTTCAGGAAATATGTATGAAATGATTACCATCCTTATGGTATATGTATAGGGGCCTGAAAAATTTATATTTGGTCCCAACAATAGGTTCATTAAACCTTTTGGCTCTTATTTTGTTCCAAACTCTATGAACATAAACATGGATCCCCACTAGGATATGTGGTGTGGTTTTGGGAACTCTTTATAATAATTCGTGTTGGGTTTGTCTCCTTCCACATCATATAGGCCTTATCCCCATCTGTTTCTTTATATATATGTGGTATTCAAGTGCCCTTTTTCTCATTCACATCAGTTTTATCTCCTTTATACTACAAAAATACTTTGAAACATTTTATCATCCAAAATTTATGACCTTAAACTAGGATCTGGGTCCATGAAGTATGACCTTAAAATTTTTTCAACATCCAAATCACATGAAATTAAACTATGGGAAATCCTGGTCACAAGTCATTAAACTATTCCATGAATTTTCCTCACCATATTAGGTTAAAATATGTGTGAATCATCTACATTTTATGACATAAATCTGTAAATCATCTCAGGACTCACCTGAGAGGTCCTATCCAACAATAATGATCATTATCGCATTATTCACATCTTCAGCTATTTACTGTCATCTGAGGAGATTCTCCCAAGAAAGATATTGTTAGGTCCAAAAGGGACCTAGATACCCTAAGATGGGGGGTGAATCAGGGTATGAATATTCTTTTCAAAATTCTTTTCACTCCATGGGATCTTGACCTCTTTATTACAAGAATCACTTATTATGCTCTCAAATGTTAATGTACTTTACAATTTTATCTGATGAAGATGAACTAAAAGTAAAGTAGTAAAGCATGCACAATGACACAAAGATTTATACTTGGCTTACCCTCAATGGGATACGTCTAAGGAGCATACAACAGTGATGTGTCGATCTTCCAAATTCACTAAGGCTCACTGCCAATAATGAGTACAATGTTCGGGATACATCTTCTATGCCCAGGATCACTGCCTTTACAAGGTTTTGGGTATACTCACTGCATTCCTAAGTGTCACTCCCTATAACTCTTTCTCTGGATCACTACTGGTGGAAAGGGTCACCACACTCCTCTTCCTTCACTCACTGCTCTTGGACGGGAATCCACTCACAGTTTATGGACTTGTCAATCAAACACAATTTATGGACATATAGGTCCCTTCGTTTGCATGAATTCTTACATCCTAAACTATAGTTAGATTCTCTTTTGAAGTTCTTTATTCACCCACAGATGAATTGCTCCTTCTCGAGTACTTTTAGGCACCGAAAAATACTTTCACAAACTGATTTGAAACATTTTCAAGATTCCTTGAGAAAACCGCGAACCACCTTCCTCTCCCGCATACTGAGTACTAGGTTTAGTATGTAGGACACCTTCTTCGTGTATCGTCGCTGCTACCGTGAACCGCCCTTCATCCACAGACTGCCTCTGTCTTCACGATCGTGTACCGCTTCCACGTACCGATTCCGTCAACCTCTTCTGCAAACCCCTCCTGTCTACGCACTGTTCTCTTTTCGTGGACTACCTTCACTTCCGCATACTGGAGATCCCCCTCCATGTACCACTTGAAGAAGTCTCCCTCTCACGTACTAGATATTCCTCCTCCGCATACCGAGTCAATTCCTTCCACGTACTAGACTTCCTCCTTCGTATACCATACTTCTTTTGCGAGTTAAGAATTCCCACAAACACCTTCGGTAGAACTTCTCCTGTGTGAACCACCTTAGCCTTCGCGAACCACCCTTCGTAAACTTCCTTCAGAGTTCGACAAATTCACAAATAAAAATATTATTTCTAATGATGTTCCATCTGCATAGTAATTGGTGGGGTTATCGATTCTTATATAAGAAAAGATATCCTCTTAATCCGCTAAATCAAGATTTACAAAATCTTGATTCGATACAACCCCCACCACATACCGAATCTTCTGCTGTAGCGAACTTCAATCCATCCGCGAACAATTTTCCTATGCACTCCATATATCGCCTTTTCTTCTATGTGGTCAGACTCCTCCGCCGACACCAAGCCATCCACATATTGCACCACTGCTCATCCGCGAACCATTTTTGGTTCTACGAACCTCATTTTTGTACCATTCCCACTGCCTAGTACGCATCCACATACCCTTCTTGGACATGGTACATGATCCATGTCCCGGGATCCTCATTATTCTTCATTTTCCTTTTTGTTTTCCATTATTCACACAAATTCTTGATTTTGAGACACCAAAATTTAGAAAATACTGGGAAACTGCACCACTTTAAAAACATGTCTTCGGCAAACATCCACCATTTTCATTTGTGGTCATCTGGCTTTGTTGACAAACCCAACCACACCCAAAACATACCGAGAGGATGCCTTGAGGTATTTTTTCCCAACATATATGATTGATATGTTTTCACACTAATGTGCCTATAGAAATGTGCTCTAAGCCACAATGGAATAATTATAAGAGTGTTGTAATCCATTCTAACATTCAATCACTCCACTTCCATGATTTACATGCCCCTCATTTAGATCATTTTCATCTTTCATGCCTAAAGGTACCCCCTAATTGTCTGTTCCCATGCCTCTTCAGCTCACCTACCATCCTACGCCAACATTCTGGAGGGCATCAAATGAAACTTAGAGTTAGTTCATGTGTTTCGAACATGGTCAGCAATCGAACATCATTTTCCCCCCATTTCAGGATAAGAAATATGGATAATATATTGAACACATGGCCAGAAGTTATACTATAATGTGACGTCGCACCCATGTTGTTCTTAATTTTTGGGCTTCATGATTCACAATTCTAGTTCTCCCTTTGTTCGGATTGATTGTAATTCCTCTGACATTATCCCATTCGTGCACTAAAGAAGATCAGGAAAGGCAATTTGGCTACTCCAGGAGCCATATTCTTTAATCATATCCTCTCTCAAATCAAATACTCTAGGTGTTCAGTCAATAATAGCAGACCTTAAGTATTCAATGATAAGATTAAACTCTCAAAATAAGTGAATGATTATGTGTTTGTCCCTTATTTCTTATATAGGGAATTACCCATGTGAGCTTAGGGATTAATCATTATTTGATTCACATATATGATCCATGTGAAGTAATTGAAATAAAAATGAAATATGTCCATACATGATATTCAGAACAAGCAATCAAAAAAACTACATTACATAAGTTTGTCAAAAACACAACCCTTATGTATTTTCCCCTTCGATGGAATGCATCAGCACCACCACTTTCTAGTATCTAGCACCCAAATTATTTTTCCACTTCTTGAGCTCCCTCTACCAAACAGTTCCTATATAGTGAAGCTCATAATACCTGATCTATGCCCTGTCATGATTAGATCGTATGTCAGCCACTTGATGATTCACTTGGTCCAGCTTCTCCTAGGCCTCTTCCAGTAGGGACATTAGTCGTGCGATGAGTTCTGACCAACCAGTGATGAATTATCGGTGCTCATTAGCTTGTATGCCTAGGAGATGAATATCTTGTTTGACCTCTAATATTTGGGATGTTTATATACTTTTTTTTCACCTAGAAGCATACAAAATATGGATTCTTTCTTGAATCTTCTCAACTATATAATCACATATCAAAATGTGAAGATGGAAGGCATCCACCCCTCCGGCATAGAGACATAACATCCTGGTGTAGATTGGACCCATTCAGATTATCCATTTTATCTCTAGGGCATCATGAAAATGATTGATTCAATTACATTCCCTATGTCGAGTCACAAGACTCTCCTCAACTATTTATGGATCAGAATCATTCAGTTGCATAGGGATTGGGGGCTCATACTCTGGAAACATGGCTAGAAGCTTAGTAGTAGGATCTTCCTCTGGAATCCTCTTTGATGGGATGTGATCTGTGACATGTGGAAAAACCTCATTGATCATTTCCTCCTCATCACCCTAGCCATCACAAGCTTCAGTTCCTGCCCTGGAAGTGGTGTCATTTGTGACCACAACCTCCTACTCACCTGGTGCCAAGGTTGAATCAACTTGAGTGACCAGATCCTCACAGATAGGTACAGTCATCTAGATATCTCCTATGGATGTCCAAGAGTAAAATGTTTTATGGGATTTTAGTCTTGCGATCAATACATGTAATGGACACCTCGGGTTACCAGATCCTTAGGTGATGGGTATGAGTCTATGAAGGTAAACACTCATGAGAGTTGATTGCACCTGGAACAATTACATGAGTCACTATAGGGACTATCACTAATAGAGACCCTTTGTCACTTGTTACATAAATAATTTGCATTAGTGGGGGAATGTTCTAGGATTCTTAGGTCACCACTTTGACCCCCTTAGAAGGTTCACCTTTGGCCGCTTCGGCCACAATCCTTCCTCTACCTTGCTCAGCCCTAGATGCAAGCTTAGGGACATTTCCCCCTACATCCATCAACACATTCTCACCCCCTATAATGGGGGCTTCCTGATCATCATCAATGTGTTCCTGAACAGGACAATTTTTATTTAGTGGATATGAGTTATGGAAATAGAAGGGAACAATAGAAATAAAAAATGATACTTACTTTGAGATGTTCATTAAGTTCCTCATAAGAGTCTATGATTTCACCTCTCTCTAGTGGACTCCCTCGACTAGTCATTATCCCCTTATTTTTCCTACATCCACACTCTCCTTTTTATTCATCTTCATATTTTTCTTCATCATCCACTTCCTTAACTTCTCTTTCTTTCACCTCTTCTTATTCTTCTTATTCTTCATCATGATCTCCATCAAACTCTAGTATAAACTCTTTTTGTTCATTCCCCTAGACAATAATTAATTTTACTAGGATATGTGGTTCTTAATACTACCCCTTTGGAATGTATAAGCATCCATGGCTGGTAGTTATGCATGTTGGTGATGAATGCCCACCCTATCCACTATCTAAATGTGACCAACATCTGAAAGATCAATCCAAGTACACATCTATCTTCACCATAGGACCTCAGCTGGTAGTGATTGTCGTAACATTCTCCATGTAGACCACTGTGTTTGAAAAATGGTGTTGGTAGTCATCTTCAAGGTATATCTTATTTTTTTCTTCTGGGATTCTATAGCTAGTCCTCAAGGTCGCCTTTAGGGCCATGTATCCTTAGAAAATGAGGGTGTGTCTGCACCATGTGACATTTCTGACATTGAGATTCCATCTTTTTTTGTCCCTTGTGAATGTATTTCCTCTTTTCTTGCTTTCCCATTGGTAGCTTTCTTGCTTTCTCACTACCCAGACTCCACACATCCCACTTTTATATATATAGTGACCTTTTATAGAATTGTTTATTGACATTTTTCAACCCAGTTAGAAACATATTTCATTGAAAGGATGAAATCAACATTAGTGGGGGGAGTGTGATTGTTTCTCCAAAGCCTAAAGTTGTAATCATGAACCAAAATGGTGAATGATACAAGGTTGATGCTCCTCTCAGACCTCTGTATACCCTTTCTTCGGTATTCTTTGTAGGAACCCAAACTATCTGGCAAATAATGATGGTACAAATTGTTCACAAAAGATATTTTTTTTTGATTCGGGATACTAGCACACCACCCCTGATACTCTACAGATATTCCCTCTGCTCGAGTGGACCTCGCATGTCATCCACCATCCAGCCGACCGGTGTGTGTAATGGGTGGAAGTTTATGTTTTCATGATTACAAATATAGATTCATCCTTTTCCCATTGAGCATCAGTGGACAGACCCCAGAAATGTTCAACAAATATGGTTGTAGGTTGTTTCCTAGAGGATGGATGGCATTTGGGAAGTCATATATGCCAATGTGAGTTTTGATCCATCCATGGAGGTTTTGGAATGGTCTGTGTATTCTTCTGGGTGTGCATCCATTCGATATGTTCCCTAGAATACTGTAAAACCTTGCTAATATAGGTAATATAATATTAACTTTTTTGTAGGCTTCCATGATGCTATCCATTACCTATATCCTCCAATGAACCCCCATCCTTGAGTCCCTCACCGAAAGTAGACACCCTCTTAGGAAGGCGACAAGGAAAGTGGCATATCATAATTTCATATCCCGACTATCATTCAAACTAATACACCAAAAATGATATTTAATTGCTTCCAGGATCACCCTGTATGATTCGACCTTTTCCCTTTATGATGCAGTCAGGAACTGCCTCACTTAGCCTAGAATCCTCACACACTCATCCTTCATAAGGATTATTCTAAACCACATTGGGTATGGGATGTCCTTCAGATTTTTTCCATCCCCATCCTCTCCTTAACCAAATCTAATAGATGCCATGTGAAAAAGGGGGTTCATGGTCTTTCATCCTAAATATTCATTGTTAGTAGGAATTACTCATATTTAAGTCCCTCCAAAGAAATACCCCTAATTCAATGGATGTCCAAAAGATTAATATTGACCTCCATATAGTGGAGGTGGAAAGTTTTTATTTCATGAGACCACCGATTGAACATCTCTAGCAAAAGTTCCTATTAGTGGTAGAAGTGAAATTTCCACATCTATAGAGCTTAAAATATACTGATGTTTCACAGCTCTTCCCCAAACTCTTTTCATGTGTCGTTCACCCTAAACGCCATTCCCATTCACTCATAAAGTTTTCCCATGGACCTCAGGTCCAAATCTTACTTTCATCCCACACTTTCATTCGTTATGTTACTTCAGAAGGTGCTTGCATAGTGGGAGTGGAATTATTCAACCACTGGTTTAGTCCCCGTGACTTTTCTGGTCTTCGGGTTCAAAACATAGGTAAATATCTCTTGAGTCTCCTTGGAAGGATGTCCACGGTTGGTAATGTTATACCATTAATTCTTGTCTTGATGTGTTCCTAATGACTATGAAGAGTTAGTCTCAAATCTTGGTATATACACTTCATCAATTATCCCAAAATTCTATTGAGAGAGGTTTTCACTTAAGGCGTAATCCATATGATACTATGTCAGCATGACCAGGAGAATCTGTTTGTCTGATAGCACCCTTCGGGCATGAAGTATCTGATGATTCACATTCATCACAACCCTTCGTACAGTAGAGGAATCCTCCCACTCAGCAACCTCCCTCTCAGTAGTAGTCTGTTCACCAGCCTTGTCAGTTAAGCTATGAAATCACTAAGGAATTGGAGTGGAATATTGAGTATTAGATCAAAAAAATGATTGGTTACCCGTAAGATCAGATGATGGTCATGGAAAATGTATCCAATTTTATTTCACACATAAACAAGAATGCACTATTCTTTTTGGCATTTCCCTTGAAATCCGAACTTCTGGTCCCCTTTCATCTCAGATTTTGAGGGGGTCATTTGTTGGTGCTGAATTCTTTTTGAGGCCACAAGTGATTACCTTTGAGAAAACTAGCAATATCAACCCCATTTGACTCAACAGACCATTTCCAGAAGTCCAATTATGTCACATGAAGGATTTAATACCTACATACAAGATTAAAATCTACACACAGGGTCCTTATGTGCCCAATGTGATGTCAATAGATATCGTACAACCTCTTTTCCCAAAACCATCCAGGGAATATGTGCAGAAGTGTAGAGGATGGAATGTAAAAGTACATACCACACGTAATTCTCTTATGCGAACAATATGACATCAGATGCCCAATTTCATGTAGGCTTTCATACATTCTTCCACCTAGAAATTCACTTATAAATATAAGGGAAACCCACCCTTTTTGGGGTAACTCTCAGGAAGTCGAATCGTCACTCCAGTATGTGAAATAAATCCCCTTCTTTGAAAGTGTGAAAACTATGGACACAAGGTATAGGATCTTGCATGATAGGTCTCCTATTCCCCCCCCCCTTCAGGTGGGCCCTCAAGGCCTTTACCCTCTACCATTTCCTTTTTACCTAAAGAAAGTGCACACCAAAGACTGTTCTTGCATGAAAAAGCTACCCTTATACCTTACCACTTCTTCTAAACCCCCTTCATTTTGTAAAAAAATTCTCCAATATTGCATGAAACCCTTTATATAGGCTTCATGAGTTGTCTTTACCCTAAAGAACCATGTTTGAGAACCTATTTTGTGCAACTACCACGTCTTATGCACACATCCTATGTATGGACCTCTAAGATTGTGTGTAGTGATTTTTTTAGTCCCTCATGTGGTCTTTCACGTCTTGTTGCTCTGCCTAATTCTTCTTTTCATTGGCACTCCAATAGATATTTCTTCTCTACATAGCTATGCTAATGTGGACCCCTCGACTGAAAAATCTTCCACCCCACCCATGTCCGACATTATTGATTCCTTCCCTTCCCCATGTGTGGGTTGATATCAATTATGTAAGTCTAGGGAGTGAGGAGTGAGTCCTACCCATTCAATCTAGAGGAAATTAAACTTCCATGATCCATCATCCCCAACACATGATGTTAAACTGTATTGTCACCCCATGAAACACACATGGGGTTCCCCGACTTGTACATTTTCCACACCCCCTCTTATCTATCGAAGTGAGATCTTCCTCAAATGGAATGAGATCCTCCATTCATGGAAGGACATATACCCATAGGGGAAGGGAAATAATCCTAGTGTAAGCCCTAGACCTTTCTTTCATTAGGTAGCATTATTACACCTCCTTTCCTCCATTATACGTAAAAAACATATCTAAGATAGGCATAGGAAACACTCAATACCCCATCCCTCTTCCTTTGGGCTTTGTTTCCATGGGTTGCTCCTATTCATTAGCCCTGCTCCATTCCTCACAAATAAATCTTTCATGATGTGGCTTTCTGGTCTATTGCTTCATATTTTTTCTCAGACCAAGCATGAATGATGTGGTATTAGAGGTTTTTAGTGATCGTGGAAATCATTTATGGGAATCCATCATGGAGTGAGCCCCATCTTCCACATTTCCAGGCCTCTAACCATGTGTATGACCTGAACCACCAAACTATGTGGGTTTTTATCACTGTCTTCTAAATAGGGTAAATAGGGTACATAGGAAGCATTCTCGAGGTTCAATCCCAACTATTGGTAAACCTTAGATCCCACCTCTTAGGGATACACCTACCAAATACTAGTATCCACCTTCATCTATTCACATATTGATCTTTCCCTCAAGCCATTATATCTCTTGAGGGTCATTCCCCACCGAGAGGTTACACCTCATTCATTTCCACTTGGGCAGCTAACCATACATAATCTGCAACCACATGTCCCATTTTTACTGTGAATCTTACCATGCGTAAGACCAAATTCCCTTCTTTAAACTGCAAGGACGTTGATTCCCAACCAAATGGAATACGTAGGAAACCTCCCTGAGGTTCAAGCCCAACACTATTATCTTCACGTCGATTCACTCTCTTCCTTACCATAAGACCTTAAAATGCCTAGGATACCCAAAATATATCTAATTTTATTCCCAAACAGATGGGATATGTAAGAATCCTCTCTAAGGTTCAATCCCAACATCCTCAATAACCCATCAATTTCTCACACTTTATTCAAATTCATCATAATTCTTACCTAGGCCGCCACATCCCAGTGGGATCACACCATTCATCTGGGTAGATCCAATGTGTAATCCCAAACCATTTTCTTCATCACCTCACCCTTATAAATGTGGGTTCACATCATCCATATGGGCAGTCTCAGTGTATAAGCCCCACTCTATCCAATAAACTATGTGGGTTTTCATCACTGTCTTCTAAACATGGTATGTAGGAAGCCTCCATGAGGTTCAAACCCAGACAATGGTAAACTTTAATGTCTCCCTCATTATGGTATACCTCTATGATCTATTCACAGTGCTATCCAGATCATCCTTTACGGTATGAAACCTTCCCTTTATGGAAAAAACCACTCCTGGGTATGTACTCATAGGGTGTTCTGATCCATCTATCAGGTAAACCTTACAGGTTCCCCCTATAAGGGATGTACCTATCGGAACCACCTTCACAAGTGTCATGATCTGTTCATTCCATCTCTACAAGTCATTAAACTCACATCCCTCTATCCCTACAGGATGTGAAACTCACAGTATACCTCATTTTAAACATGGGACACCTAAGGAAACCCTTAGAATAAATTTATATGGCAAATGATACCACTCTATCGATGTGGAAAGCCTTGGGTTTATTCACACTTAAGATTCCCTCTAATGAGGAAGAAGACAATTGTACCAATTTTCCAGCATCCAAACATGTCACTGATGCCCAAAGTGACTACTCTCATGATCAAAGGTTGCAGTTATGACTTGACCCCTTAGAATGTCCAGAAAGAAGCAACGTAATTAACCAGCATCCACAAAGAGATGATACCATAGATGATTTTCATGAACATCATCTTAATCTATAATGGAGAACCGGAACATGATAAAAATTACAAGGAGGAATCCATGGAAGGAGGAACTAACATCCCATCGTCCCATTTTGATCAAGGATAATACATATATGAATAATTATTGAAAGTCACCCACCTTTGGAAAGTTGGAATGAATGGAAACAAATGTGATGCCAGTGTACGATAACATGTGAGGCAGGTGTGCCCTGATGAAAGCATCGTAAAAATACCTCTTACATCATTTAAAAAAAATTTAATTTCACATTATAAGTATTTTTAGTTAAGTCACATAAGATAAAAAATATTTTTCATTTAAAAAATTACCCAAAACTTTCTTTTCTCGTGGGTGCCTAGAATGATGCATGTCATAAAAAATCCTATGTAACTAGAATGATTCATGCATAATCAACTATCATTCTATTCCAGTCCACTTGTAACTTCTCCAAAAATTTCATAACCAATAACCACGTCACACAACAAGTGCATCACTCAAGGTTAAATAACATCCAACTCTAACATCGAACAACAATAAAAATAATCATGCCTAGGGTACTTCACTTTTACCCTAGTACATGGGTTAGCTACTCCCATGCATGATCTCTTAACCAAGGAAAAATCATCCTATTATCTTGCCTACATTTCCCAAATAGTAATACTAAATAAAAATAAAATAAAACTCCTTTGGAACCACTTTTTATGTCCCGAACAAGGTGACACAAACCGGTTCCCTGATCCCATAGCCCACATTACATTGGGCATGCCCTCATATGCCAGAGGATACTAACTAGAAATGGGGGTATAATTTTGATCATTGTGAGATTATACACTCTTTATAAATATATCACAATAGTAGACAATAAATAAACAACAACCAAATTATATAACCAATAACAAGACAGACTGGTATCTCATGATGGCCAAAATTGGAATACAATATCCAAACTAAAACAGTATATATGTCATGCCATGTATTTTTCATTTTTCATAACAAAAACAAAAAAATACATTCTAACTCTCCCAAGTTGGTCCCGACACCATGTATGGTTACATCACCTATCCTTTTTTGCATAACTTCCATATAATATATGGCTCATTCCATTATTCTTTCATGCAATAATGAAGTCTATTCAGGTAATGACCAGGTATAACTCAGTAGTTCACCACCAATGATGTCTAAAAAAATATCTAGTCAATTATATTGTATGTAGTCATATAAAGAATAAAATATAATTAATAAAGTAAACAATTTAAATATATTGAGTTATTCTTTATTTAACCACAGAACCATCAATACCTACTTCATCCCATGTTGTAGTCTGAACTATCTCAATGGATATAGAATATCATTATTCAATGGTTATCATTTATCATTTAAATTAAATTCATATTAAATAAAATTGTAACCATAGTTCAATTCTATCATTTTCATCCTATAAGTCCATGTCTATAACCCCATTGGTATTTTAGGCATCAGTCTGTGTCCCACTACTCTTTTATCACTAGGGTATTTTTATACATCGATCTATGTCCAACACACGTATATCAGTCAATCACATTTGGTATTTTGATGCTTCAAGGTGTGTCCCACACTCATATATAAATCAATCACACAAGTGGGAGTTTGAAGTAGTATTTCATGCCCCACAAACATAAATCAATTTAACACATATATCAAATATATCAAATTTATTATGGTTAATCATCATTATCCCATTCATCAACATTTCAAATCATGGTATACCATTAGACTTTTTTACAGAAACCATGGTTCATCAATTTAATCACATGGAATCATATGAGAAATTCACTATTAAACTATTTGACATTATTTAAATCATATAAGCCATTAACCTATTAAGGTTAATCCAAACATCTTATAATCATCATTTTTAATTAATTCATAATCACCTTAACTGAAAAAGTAAACAATACCAATATTCCATCATTAAAAAATTATCATATTTAATTAATTATTTGACCAATTAATTATTCATATTCCACTAATTTCAGTTTCCCCAATTTAACTCAATCATTGTCACATGGAAATTAAATCAAGAAAATTCAATCATCAATTCAATTTCCAAATCATGGTAATTGTAATTTCCCAATTGGATAAAAATAATTAAATCAACACTATGGGATTTGTAATTTAGACCACCTACCTCAAAATTTATGATGAACACTTTCCAATGAAAATACCAGGTTGAAGTGGAATAACCAAGTTCATGATGTAGAATGAGATCTACATCAACAACCTATATCTAAGTTAAATGGATTATATCTATCAAAAAACAAGATATAGATCCATTACTGATAGTGGAAAACATCCCTTAAAAATATTAGGTAAGGATGGGATAGATGGAGGAAACCAATTGGGATGATAATATATTATCAGGAGGGGTACAAATATTCAATAAGGGGTTCGTACCATCATGGAAAGAGGTTGTAATGCCTTGGAATTCATATGAGAACCTCCAAAAATGATATAAATTAGTTTTGGGTTAGGATAGGGGTTTTAGGATATAAGAATATTTTTTGGGAATTTTTAAATTAATATTTAGGGTTTTAAAACCCCATGAGCACAGTTTCCAGCACAGGGTGCATGATTTTCCCTAACCATGAACATAAAAATGAGCCTCCTCCCATGGAGTAATATAGTTACTAAAATAAGTGTTCATAGTTAGAAAAACCATGCTCCATCTGTGTAAATTCCTTATTTTTGAATAGATATGGATTTCTAGAATGGGTGCATGGTTTGGATAAACTGTGTACCAACTATGCACTTCCCATATTCTTTCCAATATTCTAAAGTTTCACAAAAAACTCTCCAAGGTGAAACCCAAACAAGATATACTAAAAAAAGATAATATATTAGCTATAAATAATCTTTTGAAATATCAAAAAATGGTCTGGATCTTACACGTCATAGAAACATTTATGGTACTATTGAGGAATAATTCCTTGTAATAAATCAATTGTATATAAAAAAATATGGAAACCCACTCAATTTTAGGGGTGTGCCATAGATTGGTTGTTTTTATATAAAAATAAGAAATAACTATCATAAATGATAGAGAGTAAGAAACTAAAACCCATGGTATCCTTGTTGGTGAATAATTTCATGAAAGACATCATTTCATCATGTACTCTCATGATCAAATATGGAAGGATGGTTTTTTTGTGGAGGAATGTTATATTTCTAGGGAGTTACAAAAATTTAATAATAGAAGATGCAAATTTTTATTAATATGTGCTTATTTGATATGTACTATAGAATATATATTTATATATATATATGGATGAAATGGGATGTTTCTTTCCAAGATCTCTGTATACATATATGTTTTAGAGATCTAAAATTCCTGGAAATGATTTTGCATCTTATGGTGACTTATTCTTGAGTCGTTTTGTGATCATCCATAGAGATTCCCAATGAATTTTCTTTTTATGGATGAAATAAGATATTGTTTGGTGTTATTTGGTCACCCTAGATCTTCTTAAATAATAAATTATCAACATTTTTTAATCCTTAATACCCCGTTAATGACTAATTAAAAATATACCCTTGTATGTGGCCTTTTTTCAAATGGTCCTGTTGATTTTGAGATGTGGGTTTTACCCCTTGGTTGAGACAGAATTGGGATATGAGTGTGAATGGTACTCAATAAAATTATATTAATTAAAAAAATATCATGTATTATTCTATTATATGATATTATGACTTCATTATGAATGGGGTATTTGATGGTAAATATGAGTCCATGAAATTATTTTGAATATGGGATTTACCCAATTAGATCTATAATATTGTTTTTAATCAGGGTTATTGGGATTGACATTTTTAATTTGGTATTAATTAATTTCTTTCATTTACATAATTTATTTTTTTTATTATATTCTGTTTCAAAAAACCCCAATCACCTTCCTATTATAGTCGGTATTTACTTCCCTCAATATAGTTAGTAGTATACCCATAGACTGAGATGGATTAATAAGGGATATTGATGGGAGAATTGAGGATTCAAAGGGTTTGTTCTTTATAGAATATCATTGATAGAGTTGATAACAAATGCATCCTTTATTAGTGATATATCCAAGATTAATGTTGGTCTACATGATTCATTATTTATATAGTCTTCATAAATTATGAAATGTATTTATCAACACATTTTCATGTCTATATGTTCTACGGTAATTTTTTAATTGAATATTGCTATAGATATTAAATACCCTTTCATGGGATTCTATAACCTCCTATGTATAGTGATAATCATATGGTAATGAATATTGATTACTAAAGTGGTTCTTTGTGGTTATGTGATTTCAATGATTTCAGTGTACATGAAAAGAGTATAATGAAGCTATCCTTTATATTATCTTTTATTTCTCTCTATCTACCTCTCTCTCTCTCTATCCATTTCACTATCCTTCATCTCTGCCTCAGTTCCATGGAAACATATAATTGGTCATCATACAATAAATGTTTGGTAGAAAAAAAGGTGTTTTGTGTTCAATGTATCATGAGTTCAGAGGTGCCTATAGGATGGAGTAAATGATATCCTAAAGAGATACAGAAATCATGGGCGGCTATTCAGCAGGAGATGGATAACATGAGATAAATATGGTGACATAAAACATGTAACGATCCAAATTTTTATTAATGGAATTTATCCCTTCTTATAGTAATTTCATATAGTATAAATCACATATAATCACTTATGTAGCATAATATAAACCTTATAAATAATTAATTAATGAAATAATAAGTATTTATAGAAGTTAAGGAATCTATACCAATGAAATAACAACTTGACCTTAGGAATAGTAATATGAACCTTATGAAAAGTAAACTGAAAAAATGAATAGTAACCTCACCCATGAAAGTATAAATAAAATTTAGGCATCTTATAAATAAAAGAATGGTATAATTATATCATCCTCTAGTAAATGAGTGTTTAAAAATTATTAATAAAGTGTTGGTATTTTTGTAAGTCACAAAAATTTGATTACAATTTAATGATTAATTTAATAATTTAAAAGAAAAATTATTTTCAGAGAATGTATTCATAAATTAATATTTTAATTTCTTATGATTTTAAGATAATTTTATAAGACCTGAAGTAATTTTTCAAAGTGTTATAAAATTAGTTATAATTTTAAAATCCGTATTTTCCAACTAAATGATGATTTTAATTAAAAATTAAATTACTCATATTGAGAAAAAAATTCATAAATTGGAGTTTATTTTGAATTATACATGTTGAAAAATGGTTAGGGTTAATTTTTGGCATATTTCGTACTTACATGAATTTTTTTGTGAATATTGAAATACGGTAATTTACAGTATATATACATTATAAGCTAAATAAAAAGTTGAATGAGTCATCACTGATGTAATAACCATTGGTTCAAACTCACATGATATATTTAAAATATTTATTCTCAATAATTATCATTATTTATTATCTTGAGAAAAATAATAAACTAATAAATTAAATAATGAGAAAACACCCCTCTCCTCCACTATAAATACCACCTGTCACACCCTATTCTCCTCACACCTCTCAATATTTGAGCCTTATCAAAATTCTGACTAACTCTCTTCCCTAGAATCTCCCCCAATTACAAGATCTCTTGGTCTCAAGATCAATCCTAGGTTCTTTAAGGAGTATCTCAAGAGGAGAACTGAAGAGGTAAATCCTCTTTCTTTTTCATTCATTTCCTTTCAATTTCATTTATTTTATTATTCTATCCCCACATACCTTCATCCAAATGGCATGATAACTATAGTAACATACATATACCGGGATTATATCGTGTTAATGTAAGATCCATCATTAAACTCCTCCCTCTCAATTTTTTATTATAAAAATAAAATCATCACTCATGATGTGTCCATTTACCAACATCAGGGGCGATACACTTTCATTTTACTTAAACTCATTCAAGAATATTAGTAAAACCATTATAATGGTTGAATAATATTGTAAATGTTATTATACAACCCTCTTAATGTTCCATAACTATCATTTATACATAATGCTGAATGATAAAACAAAATGAGTTTGTTGTGATCGAAAACCACCAAAATTAACCTAAAATGATCGTCATTAACTTTTATCTAATGATTCATCCTCGTGGTAAATAAAATAACTCTTAATAATATCATTTAATATTCCATAATACCATTAATAAAATATAATAACAATTCTGGATATTTATCCACAATTTACACGAACTTCCATTCATGTATACAAGTTAACAAAACATGAAAACCATGAAAATGAATGCTCCCAAATGATGAAATTAAACCTAATAACTAATAAAAAGGCCCATAAATGGACTTATTAAAACTATAATGAATCAAATTAATGTATAAAATATTTTTTATTTGTATATTAATGAATCTAATGTGATTATACAAGACATTAAAGTGATGAAAGCGTTTAGACACAAGTTAAGGGGAATTCTCAATCCCAGCTCACTTTCTTTGGGTATTCCCTCTTTCCCTCCATTTTCATTATGGTTATTACTTAAAAATAATTTATTCATCATTATCATGTATTTTATGGGATATTAAATTCTTCTTCTTGAGTTTATGAAAAACACAATGGTTTCCAAAAGAACTCTTCTTTCAAAAAAACACACCTTTTACTTCTCAAGATTGTTTCATCTTCAATCAAGATTGATGATTCATATATCCAGTATGTTATTCCATATTTATGCTTGTAACGTAATTTTTATTAATGTATTCTTACAAAATTAAACTCATTCATTACTATGGGTTCTATTATTTCTACAATTTATATATGTTCTATGTGGCATGCATATAATGTAAATGTTATGATGTGACAGGTGCGCCTGAAATTATATAGCACAAAGTATATGTTATGATGTGAAGGGTTCCCTAAGAATTATATAGTGATCCAATTCATTGGTTAATGTTATTTCTCTCATGAGAAAAGTGAAATATACATGAACATGATTCTATCTTTTCTCATAACTATGTGTGGTAGTTGACCACTAAAACATGGTGTTTTGTTTTTATGCATTGCCACATTATATGAATTTATCTAATGCTTCCTATCATGATGATGATGTTGTAATTATTCTCACCCCATGTCATATTGTTTCATGATCTTATCTATTTTGTTACTGGACTTTTTAGCTCACCCCTTTTTTATGTATATCCTCAAGTGACTACATGTACTAAGGAGAACACAAGTGACAATAAAAATCTAGAGAAGAATGAATTAAATAAATGTATATGTTTTATGTTTTAAAATTTATGTATGTCTCTAGTTTGAAAAAGAAGATAAACCATTTGATCCTCATAGTGTAATGTTTTTATGTTGTGTATCATTAAAATGATGTAATAATAATGTAAGAAAAAACTGGGTCTCTATAAAACCAGAGAGTTATCCATTGGTTATTGTGTATTTGTTGGGTGGATGACTATGGTAAGGATATGAAATACCACCCTGGACACTGGGGAAATTATATTTGGCTAGGTATAGGAAGTTGGTGTTTCCACCTACCCATGTACAATCATTCTATTTATTAGAAAAAAGATAAATTTTAATAATGAAAATAGGGATTTAGTGAAGGGGGACTCTATGCAAAAGATTATCATTAAAATATTAAATGACCTATAAATATAAATATAAATATATAATAATATAATTACCATAAAAATATTGATAATAATTATTTTTAATCCTTTATTTGGATGTAACTTCTTGTTACCAACTTGGATTATTGATTTGTACGTTGAATTATATTCCTGATTCTCTGAAAAATTAATCAATACCAATTTTGATATATATTTCTGAATTTTTTATAGAATTTTAGTACCAATAAATAAAAAATTTATTCTCTGTAATGATGAAATGAGTGTTTTTATCTGAAGCATGAAATACTACCAAATTGGGTTTATCCAACACTAGCTAAAAATGTTGTTAAAAACCCACTTTGTCTGTGCTAAAAAAGTGTTGTTAAAAGGGGGTATTTATCATCACTTTTTTACAAGTACTGATAATTGGGATCTTTTATCAGCCCTTATAAAAAAGCACTGATAATGATAGGAGGGGTTATTAATTATTTTTAAGAATCCCTAATAAAATACCCCCTTTATTAGTGCTTTTTTACAGGTGCTGATAAAATTATACTTAAAAAAATATATTTTGTTGAAAATAATATATTAAATATTTTTATAATTTTAGTCACTCTTGTGTTTCTTAGATACATATTCCTTATAATCAACTCACTTATTTTTTGTGGTGTATTTACTATACATGAATGTGTTTTATAATTATTCTCAAGAGAATTATGTTATATGGATATCCATCTAATTGTATTCTATTCACAGGACTTACAAAAAACAAATACCAAAGTGGTAATAAATTTATTTTACATTTAATTTTTTATTGGGATTGATTATGAATATGATTCCTATGATGTTGACATATGATTGAACTCTAAAAAATACTTGAATTTTCCTCTCCTATGTTTATTTCATGAAATACATTTTTTACTTTTATTTTACTCTCTTTACTCAATATTAAAAAATAATGTTTTTATGAAAAAACAACTTTATTTCTCTCTTTGATCAAAAACCATTTATCTTCTATATCTATGTTTTCTAAAAATTCGATAAATATTTTTTTAATGTTCCCTGATTATTTTTTAAATACATTTTTACCCATTTTTTAATTTTTACAAAATACTTGTAATTTATTCTTCATGTCATTTTCAAAAAATTTCCCTTTAGCCCTTTATTTAAAATTTGAATGGAATATTAATTTATTACGTCTATAACATGGAATGTAATTTATGTCATCATTACCAATCAATGTTTTAAAATTACCTTATTATTTTAAAATAATATTATAAAATGAAATTTTTTCCTTGCTGTTTTAATAATTTCTAGTTTTAAAAAATGTTATTATTAACAAATAATTATTTTTCTCAATAAATTGACCAAATTATTTTATTTTCAAAATAATTTTCCATATATTTCATAATACTTTGATGTTACATAATCATTACAAGATATATAATCCAATTAAACTATATTTATTCTTTGTCAAGATCGTTTATTATTATGATGAAGATATTTTTATTAAACTCATTCATTTTCCATGGGTTATTAAAGGATTATTTGATGCTATTACTATGAAACCCATTTCCATTATATGGGTTATACTATGATGAAATGATTATGAAACCCATTTCTTATTATGGGTTTTGATATGATAAAATTTTTATTAAACCCTTTTTATGGGTTCAGATATGTTAAATCTTTAACAAATCTAGTTTATTTTCCTGGGTTCTAATACGATGAGTGTTTTATGATCATGTGGAATGAGAATTAATGGATTATGTAATGGGAGTAAATATATATCCCTCCAATTAATTAGATAATGATTAATATCTCTTGGTATAAAGAAGTCTAGAGTAGGGATTGAACCCAGTTCAACAAGGTACTATTTCCACTCTCATAATCATGGAAGTGATCCATGAAAAAATGTATTGGGAGGTTAAAACAATCCAATATTATAGTCTTGTGAGTGATATGTGACTACTATTATGGTTTTGGGAGTGAACGCAACCCACTTTGGTAGTTTTGTAAATAATCCTTTACTTCTAAGGAAATTATTTTAAATTCCATAACTCAATATTATGATAATTTAAATGAAATTAATGGTTATAAAATGTTTTGATCAAGTTCTCATACCATTTTCTCATGTTATGTTTATGTATCTCTATTTTTACCATTATTAAGATCATGATCTCACCCTGTCTTCTATTTCCATTTCTAAGGTTATTTTTGGCACCAATATTTATTCATTTCACACTTTTCCACTGACGATTCGAAGACTATGGAATAATAAATTGGAAATGGGATACAAGGTACAATTTACACTCTCATAATCATGGGAATGGAGATTGAACCAAGTTCAACAAGGTACTATTTCCACTCTCATAATCATGGGAGTGATCCATGAAAAAAAGTATTGGGAAGTTAAAACAATCCAATATTACAGTCTTGTGAGTGATTTGTGACTACTATTATGGTTTTGGGAGTGAACTCAACCCACTTAGGCAGTCTTGCAAATAATCCTTTAATACTAAGGAAATTATTTTAAATTCAATAACTTAATATTATGATAATTTATATGAAATTCATGGTTATAAAATGTTATGATCAAGTTCTCATACCATTTTATCATGTTATGTTTACGTATCTCTATTTTTACCATTATTAAGATCATTAGCTCACCCTATATTCTATTTCCATTTCCAAGTTTATTTTTGGCACCAATTTTTGTTCATTTCAAACTTTTCCACTGACGATTCAAAGACTATGGAATAATCAATTGGAAATGGCATACATAAAGGCTTAAGGATTTAAGGGGATTACTTTGGGACTCTTTACCAAGAATCTTTTTATTAGTTTTGATACCACCCTTAGAAAAAAATAAAGCTAGAAAACATTCATCTATAAGAAGATTAAATGAAGGCTTCTGTGGGGACACAGTTCGACCACACACCTGGGAGCCAGCCTATAATGCCTGGCAGACATAGGAACGTATGAGGTGAATCCCGCTGGGTGGAGACAATGCAGATGGTACATGTGTTGGCCCCCTTTCCTGCTCCAGCACAAAGCAGCCGCCAAATAGATTATATAACGAAGTATATGTGGCATGGGAAATCGATGTGGGATGGTGTTTTTTCCACGGGATCAAACTAGGGTCATCCGACCAATATTCCCAACGATCTGCATCACCCGATCATGCCTCCTACTAATCCCAACTGTCGGATCAATCCCAATAATAATATGTTCAAATAAGTCGATCCCAGGGGCCATATGACACTCACATTAAACCTCTTGAAACCTTGGTTCAACACACACCCGATGCTCACTCACTATCACTGCCACCCCTCTGGAACATCGCTGATATCCATACGAGTCAGAAGAAATCAATCGAAGCCACTATGAGCTCCACAGGCACTCCCTGAGAGACTAGCCCGATGAAATTCGAAGCCATCACATGATCATTCCATGATCATGAAACTGAGCCAGAATTCCCAATAGATGCCACTACGAGACCCAAACCATGAGTTCCAATGGCTCCCACATGTTCCCCCCACAACACTAAAAACTATCTCATGATCATTTCTTGATCATGCGACCAAACTAAGGACATCTAACAGAGGTCTCTGTGAACCCCAGTGGCCTTTCGAAAGACCCCCCAATGGAAATCAAGTATGTCGCATGATTTCTCTTTGATCATGAAACTAAACCAAGGGTGAAGGAGGAAGGAATCACGACCACTTTTACGACCATGAACACCTTCCACCTCCATGTATTTTCATTTGATTTAATTCAGATTTTTCCTAGATCACACGAAGACATGATCATCTGGCATTGAAAGCTAAGGAAATTAAATGAAATGAAATGTATTCCTTCATCCCATAAAAGTGATAGGAGAGTCAGCCTCATGCAGCCTAAATAAACCACCCTCACATCTAGAAAAACAGGAATGAGGAAAATGGGATGGAGCTCCAGAATATAAGGGGAAACAGAGAGATACATCAGAGGTACAGATTCATTGACTGTCACCATTAGGGATCACCTCCAGGTAATTAAAAATAAGTCCCTCCTATGATAATTATACATAGGATTTCTTTAGAAGAACCCATCACGTGATCCTCATATGATCATGTGGTTGCATACTAGGCCCCTGTAAATGCTTGTGGAACCTCATGCAAGGACTTCCATCAGATTACGCAATAGCATGAGCTATGGAACCTCATACGATGCGAGTCCTAGAATGCATGAGGCACCCATACTGGTGTATGTAGATATTTTATAGTGAACCTATAAACCCCGGTATCATGAATAATGTTGGCATCCTTATCTTGCAATGACTTTACAAAGCCCCATAAACATGATAATCTCATCTCACAAACACTCCCCACAGATCATCAACGTGATGGTGGAGACTATCTCAATACCCTATTTGGAGAATGTCTCCCAATCCATGCATGCAACCCTCAAAGTGGATGCCTCAAAAGGTAGCATCCCCGTGGGAACCTCTTCTATGAAAGATAAAAAGAGGGGATGCGTGACCCATCGGTCATACACCTTCTCCATGAAAGTATTCCCCTTCCATGTCATGATAATAGTGGGTCTTTAGTGGGGAATAGTCACATGAGACCCTAGGAGGCTCACTATGAAGAAAACCCTCAGCTATGTGCACTAGGACGCAACCCGTATATGTGCTCGCAAGGTCCACGATACAAACCTTTAGAGATTTTTTGGTCACATGGTTGATCATAAGATCATGAAGTTCATTCCCACACATTTTAAGACTTCGATACAATTCCCTTGATGCATGACCGTAGGGAATATCATAAGACCCAATACATGATCATGTAGAAAGCCCGGTGTCCCACGACATCTTCATGCAGCAATAGAAGTGGCCGCCTCAGCATGGGGGGTCCTCAAAGACACCCTTTTCATATATATAGTGTGGATATTCAACTAAAAGTCCAAATTATTTTATCCATATAGTCACCATCACCCATGCATGATTTTATATACATCCTCCTTTTGCATGAATGTAGAGCTTATCCTGAGACCGCATGAAGGTCATACAGATCACATATACTTGGGAATCATGAGATTTCATGGAGAATCTACCTAGAATACATGTTATACAAATATAATAACCTTTTCCATAATAAAAAATTAATCCCTTCCATGCTCATGGTACTTTTAGGTAGCCTCTGTGCATGTCCACATACTTCTCCATGAGCCCATTTCAAGGATATTTAGATCACATAGACCAAGGGTTTTCATGAAAACATCCCCCTTAGTGACAGTAGGAGCCTACATACATGGCATATTTTTTCATTAAAAAAATAAGGTTTTTGCAACCTACATGAGCACTTAGGCATATATTACGGCCCATTACGTTTAAGGAATGATCCCTTTTGATGCGCACTTGCAGCACTCGGATGGACGCAAGACCCTAAGAACTATTGCATACCTCATAGTGTGTATGGTTTAAGGACACATGATCGTGAGACCCTTCAATTGTATTGATATTCCATTAGGAA
Source organism: Viscum album (assembly GCA_963277665.1). Lineage (NCBI taxonomy): Eukaryota > Viridiplantae > Streptophyta > Magnoliopsida > Santalales > Viscaceae > Viscum > Viscum album. The sequence continues at coordinate 1,808,086,654 of OY728129.1, read as the reverse complement.
ACCTTGTATATTCCATGTTTATTATAATAAATTCCTCTGATATGTCAAGGAGGCTTCACAAAAACCCATCAACATGACACAGTGTTCAAGCAATGACCCATATGGTAAGCCAAACCGATGAGTATCCATCCCCTTGACATATCTACATTTCCACAAGATAGGCACTATAAAAGTCATATTGATCTTGAAAAGAAGTCATTAGCATTTTGGAAGGATTTTGTGAGTGTCTGCATGGTCATATGATAGCCCAAGGACAAGGTATATTGATCATGCGATAACATATAGTCATGACTACTTTGATCATGTGTAAGACCCCAAAAATGTCCTCCTCACTGCATGTAAGTCCTTCGGTACGTCCGGTAAACCCCATTACACCCTAATTAAAAACAAATAAACATGACCATGACATGCTTTCATACCCTCCACATGAACCATATTGGTCATGCAAAGCATCATTGAAAAATCGAGTGAAATTCATATGCATTACTCATACAAACTCACATGATCCCTGGACTTTGAAAAATAATGAAATGGGGATAAAAAAAGAATAGATATCTACTTTTTGTCACTAGAAGAAATGTGAAACACCTAGGGAATCCATTATGTGGCTTAGAAAGACATTTGGACAATTCTTCCAGACATGCATGTTCTAGTCATGTAGAGAACCTTTCGATCATGTGAAAGACCCATGATGTACCCACTCTGATCATGTGAAGCACATCTGACATGTCCTCCTTGATCATGTGAATAAATCTGAGACAAGATAGTTGATCACACACAAGACCCCTAACATTCCAACTATGGTCATGCAAAGAACCTTTGACATGTCCGCTTCACTCAAGAGAAGACACTTGAGACAAGTCCGATGATCATGTTCAAGTCCCCAGACATGTCAGCTTTGGTCATGCAAAGAATCTTTGACATGTTAGCTCCACCCATACGGAGACATCCAAGGAATGATAATTGACCAGGAAAATACCCTTGGATGTGTCTGCCACATCATAATGGTGCTCCAACATATCGGGAAAACAATCAAGCCTTTCCCAGTAGGTGGACAAGACATGATAGACAAATCATCTGAGACATGCCAATATTTTTTGGAATACCTACCTGGGATCACACCATGTTGTCCCTAGCTAAGAATAATTCATCCACATACCCCTTTGAAAATGTAATTATCCTCAATGAGTTTTTTCATTCACTCATGTTACCCTACTGACATCATGACTCTGAACAAGCCTTCATGGCCATAACCACCTCTCTTTAATCCACTAGAGGATAAGGAGTGAGTGGACCAATTGGAAAACCTCAGGGTGTAAGCCCCAAAAAAATGGGAAACCTCAGGTTGTAACCTTGACCACATGATAAACCTTAGAGTCTAATCCCCGATCACTCGGGTTGCCTTTGAATGTAACCTCTGATGACATTATATGATTTCACCAATTAGGAAGCTTCAGTGCATAAGTCCCAACTACTAGAATAATATAATATGTTCCTAACAAAGAGGGCCTCCACCTTTCTATAAGTCCCTAGAACTCCTATAACCCTAGTGTAGTGCATAAATACCTTATGTGTGACCATTCACCATAACCCACCATTGGTTTTATGGATGAAATGACCTACGAGAACTCTAATTCCTGAAATAAACTGGATTTGTTGGAAGCCTTCCTATGGCCCAAGATCCAATAGGAATCCTCCTCAGTATAAGACCCTTCCAATTCCAATTATTCCTAGAATATGTGTTTCAATCCACCCATAGGTCTTCCATCCTCATTCATCCATCAACGGATAGAAATAAGACTCATTCACGTGCATCATTCTAGGTATAAGCCCTAATCATGGTCCCAAAAACCTCAAACCCATCAGGGGTTCAGGATGAAATGAACAATGAGAACTATAATTCCCATCATAACTAAAATATGTAGGAATCCTTCTTAAGGCCTAACCTCCATAGCATATCCACCATGAGATGGGTGATCATTCCTCTCAAAGGGAAACATTAATGTGTAATCCCCGCACAGATATGCTCTCATGTAATGTGTCCAATCCATAATTGTATCTTATTTCCCACACTGATCATGGCTCCCATGGGATTAGGGATCATTTATTATTATGATAATAGCATGATGAGAACTCCCCAAATATTGGATCTTCACTATCAGAATTTAATTCAGATTACAACCCCTCATAGCTCAATGGGAATCATTCTCGAAGAAGAAATCTAGGGCAGTCTCATATGCATATGTCCCACCTAGAGACTCTATTTTCTTATCTCTTATGACGAAGATGACTTTCTCAAGATCTATATAGAAACTGATTCCTATATGAAAAAGGATATGTCGAAACCTCTTTAAGGTTCGAGCCAGATATTCACATCCTTACCATATGATGTTAAACTTCATAGATGGGTCCAATCATATGACCTTAAACATTGTCAAACGAACTATGTGGGGTTTTATTCTTATTTTCGTGCAATATATAGGATTCCTAGTAGAGGTTCAATCCCATTTCCATGACACCATCCATCTCCCTGGATAGAAATAAACCCTAGGGTGATCGAGCATGGACAAGGTCCAAAGAATCATAATGAAATAAGAGAGTGATAGAGAACTCGATACATATTTAAAATCATGTCATTGAAATGGGAATTAATAGTCTAAAATTGGGGTATAAGAAGGATTTCATGAACATATCTTAAATCTATAAGTGAGTCCTAGAGTAGGAAACAATTCCCCCCAATAGGGTACGACGAGCCCAAATTCCCATCCTCTCAACCAATGCGATTCCCTATGAGCCGTTGGGCCTGAAAACCCAGATGACCGCCAAAATTTAGAAAGAAGGTATGTACCCAACTATGAATAGGGGAAACATTGGGAGTGTGGGGGAAAAGTGACAATGGAAACATGATGAGTGAAACCCATTCCACGCCACATTTTTCTGAAGAAACAAAAATAGTGAACCCAATGTGAAATCATTTAAATGTTTCATCCCTTTCATAGGTCAAAAAGGATAGATTAACCTGATTCCCCTCAGGAAAATTTATGTTGTTCTCATTTCACAACAAAATAGTGGACTTGAAGTGTTTCTTTGAACTACACTAAACCTCTAGTAAAAAGAAGGGATCACATCTTTATCCTTTAACTGTGAAAGTAATTCATCGAACATGTAATCTTATAAATGATGTTGAACTGATAAGGTGTCATGTTTTTCTTCCACAAGGATTCCTAAGATTCCTTGTAATCAAAATAACATCCTCAAAAGTGCTGACAGATCCTAAGATCACTGTAAAAGCTACTTTGGCCTTAAGGCCTCGACGTACGTTATCACCAACACACCACCTTCGCCATCTACGGGTTAACATCTTCGGCTGGGAGTACCGCATCAACATATACATATTGAATCTAGAATCAAATCATGAAATCCTTTGGAGGATTATTTTCCACTGTCCGTCATTCCCATGACAATCCACATGTGAGGATGTATCCCTTATCACGATATTCAACCACTTTGGGAACCTATCGCTGGAATATAGCAACGTAAACCTTCACTATGTCGGGGAAGTGGATGAAGATGGTTATCATGACAAATAAATCACCCAAGATACACCTAGGATGGTTCCTATCCATTCTAATCATCATCATTGATATGCGGTCGTAATCCCACAAGGTGATGCGGAGAAATTTGTGCTTATACAAACTATCTAAGATGGGACACCTAGTAGTAGATCCCATATGGGATATCAAAATAATGTAGCTCCAGAGCAGGCTCATATCTATACTACTATCAATCTGACTGAGGTCCACCAGTGTGTACCAATGGTGGGATAGGATCAATCATGAACCATTTCTAGTCAGGAGACTCTAGCTTCATCTCAGCTAGTCGTAATGACTGCAGAGTCCCATGGAATACCCCAGCCCATAGGGCAGGGGAAATGTTTACCATATTATACCATGGGTTCATCTTAATCATGGGAACCAACCCCTAAAATGGTATCATGGGCATGTACCCCTCAAATAATATCATGGCCACCAACCCCTCAAATGGTATCATGGTCACTGAACCATCAAATGGTATATCAAGCACTGAACTTTCAAACAAGATACTCTATCATTGAGGAGCACCAACCTACTTTTGTCTTGATCAATATGATATCATTCAGAACCAGAGACTCCCCATTATATCTATGTGATCATACTCCTTAAGGGTACAATCATACCCTCCTATAGTTATCTGAGTCACAATATGTTATCCTACCATCTACTGCTGGCATAAGAGAAGAAAGGATTAGCGGCATCCACCAAAAATCTATAGAAGATATTACTGATCATGTTGGTATTCCAAGAGATTAGGAAAATGGATTGTATGTGTAGTGGAAAAAGTGGATCCAATCTTTGGGATCCACATTAGAACCCCCATCATCATCTACATTCCACGCCACTGACTGAGGAAGTGGTGTTCTCATTACTCCTACTTGTTAATCCCTTAAGAATGATATGGAAACTTCTGCATAAGAATATATCACTCAACTCCAATGATAGAATAGGGATTTCTAGTAGATAATTGTAAGAATAGTATGAGATCTCCACCTAGGGATGGTGTGCCTATGTCTAGTTATGAAATTTCTCTTTGTAGTGAAGTTCTCAACCCACAGGGTTGGGAGAATTTTCATATTTGTCATCCCCTCATTGGTAGGGATCCAAACATTGTTCCACCTCACCCCATCCCATATGGATGGGGGGAATTTCCATATTTTCCACTTTCTAATTGGGGATATTCTCGAAACCATCTAACTTTAAGAGTTTCCACAAAACCCTTAGGAGAAGTGGGATCTTTTAATCCATGGTAAGTGTCTACATCATCCAAGACCCCCAATTCTCTAAAACCTACCCACAGATCAATAATGGATGGGATTTTGTATCCCATAATCTACAATTATCCATACACCCACACCAATGGTGTCAGAAATTGAATCTGGGATAAGCATTCTAGTTTCCCATCTCTTGAAGAAAAGAAGTGAGAAGTATATTCCTTCCAAGCAAATAATGTTCTAGGGTATTTCAAATATTCCATAGAGAATGGTTCGATAGAGCTCCCGATGGAAATAAATTCAAGTGAGGTGGATTTTATTGGCCATGGACCATACCATCGACATCTCAGGCCTACAATAGGAGTTTTACTTTTCTTTAAAGACTGGATTCAAGTACAGATGGACCAGGGAATCTTGGAACCAACAACCCCTAAATCCCTACTCCATTTACTTGATCTCTCTAAATAGGATGCACCAATTGTATAGCGGTGCATGAGCTTCCCACCTCCCAAGGATAAGAGATCATCTTTCAAATCAATATTGAATAAACCCTATTCGTTCCAAACAAAGAATATCGCAAATATTTTAATTGTGCCATGAAAACTGGCTTGATGGAACTCCCAATAATGAGAATGCTTCATGAGGTAGGGTTTACAGGCCATGAAAACTATTTCCCCTACCATTGACGTCTAAGGAACACAATAAAAAGATGTTTTGTCTTCAAAGATAGATTAGAAGAATATATTTCTATAGGCTTGATAGAGTTGTAATATCTAGAAACTCATAAAATATGCATAAAAGTTATCCAAGATCCTTTAGATGAGCTACTCTCTTGATAGGTTACTTGGAAATTATTTCTTACCATAAGACATTAAACTGCATGGACATCATCCTCACTACATGATATTAAACTGTATGGAAGTTCTTCCTTACCGTAAGATGTTAAACTACATGGATATCATCCTCACCACATGATGTTAAACTATATGGAAGTTTGTCTTTACCATAAGATGTTAAACTTCATAGATCATTGTTCTTACCTCAAGACATTAAACTTCATGACTAATGTTCTTACCGTAAGATGTTGAACTACATGGATAATGTTCGTGCCTCATGATGTTAAACTGCACCATTCACCTAGAACTAATTATGGCTTGAATCTCATTTTCAATGAGATACATAGGGATTCCATGATCTTATATCTTGTTCTATCCACCACACAGCATAAATTAATCATATCCTATCCTCCATTGCCTCTAAATAGTTAAAGGAACCCATGTCATTCCTTGTTTCTCACAACAAACATATATCACACGAGCTTAGGAATTCTGATATGGGTTTCCCCACACAAAAAAAGTCATGGATGCTAGAGATAAGCTCATTTCATTCCTAGTGAGTCCCTACCTCATGAAGTTAAACTGCACAGTTAATGTCTCTTACACAACATAAAATTGTGTGTTACTATAAACATCAACTAAGGGGAACACCATTGTTGGTGTCAGTCTCCTATCACACCGGCAATCCGGAACTGCATATGGCCCGATTCCCATATTTATGGGATACATAGTGAAACTTAGAGACTTTGTTTCTGGGTCCAGCCACATGCCTTCCTTAGGAACATATAACATGTCACGGGCCTTCGTGATCCTTATTCACATAGGGTTATAACAGGACATGTCATACATACCCCTTTGGAGGATACATAGTGATTCCTGAACCACTACATCTGGACCCAACCATAGGATTATCTTCCTTTCATGTTAGGTGATCCAATTTCCTTACCGCATGACCTAAAAATGCACAGAGCTAGAACCTTACCCTTCACGTCGAGTCACCCTTTCATCCTTACCACATGACATTAAACTCCATGAACAACATCCTTACCACAATATGTTAAACTTCATGGTCATCATCCTAACCACCTAATGTTAAACTGTATGGAATTCATCCTTACCACAATATATTAAACTGCATGACTAATATCCTCACTGCATGACATAAAATTGCATGGATCCACAATTCCCATTCCCATTCATGTAAAGTAATCCATCATCCTTGTCACATGATGTTAAACTGCACTATTCCCTAAGAACTACATATGGATTGATTCTCATTTTATATAAGATACATAGTGATTCCTTGACCCTATATATTGGTCTATCCACTGCATCATATAAAATTTCCTTGTTATACCCCTCTCTTGTCTTAGCACTTTAGGGAATCATGCGCTGCTCTTTGTTTCTCACACCGAACATAGCTCAAGCAGGATTATTAATTATGATAGGGACTTACCCTCACAAGAATGGAATAGAATTACATAATAGATCATTTACCTCCATGAATCCAAGACCATAAAAGGAATACCATTAGTTTTCACCACGTGACGTTAGACTGCACAGTCGATGTCCCTTCCACATGTCATTAAACTGCACGTTCCTCTAAGAACTACATGTGGTTTAATTATCATACCCATGAGATACGTAGTGACACCCATGATTCTATCCTTTGTCCCAACCATAATGTCCCCACCAATTCAAATTGATCCACCTTCATCATCACCGCATGACATTAAACTACATGGAACTTCAAGAATTCCTTGTATCTTGATTCCTGCCCCTATAGGGTACATAGTGATGCCTAGATCTCTAATCCTTGGCCTAGATGCAACTATCAAAGGAGATAATTACCACCTCTACATATGGTCCAGACCTGTGTATACTATTTCTGTTCCCATATCTACATGTTTCTTGATTATCATCCTCATTAGATACATAATGATGCCCATAAATTTCATCTTCAGTCCCAACCACAAGTATAACCTTTTTTTGTCCCTTTGAAATCAGTTTTCCTAGAAATGTGCATGGTGTGGATGAGACTACTTTGGTCCTCATTCAAATTGGGTTGCTTCATAGAACCACTCTACATGTCTCCATGTTAGGACCTTCAACTTACGATCTCATCCACATTACCCTAAATTGTCTGCACATGTCCTTGCGACATGACATTAAACTGTGTCACATTATCCTCACCATGTGACGTCAAACTAAATGAAACATTTATTCCTAAACACATGATGTAAAACTGTATGGATATTATCCTTAAAGAAAGAAATTAAACTACACATCCATCTAGAACTACTTGTGGCTTGATTCTCATTTTCATGGGATATGTAGTAATGCCCAAGATCCCATCTTTGGGCTCAGCCGCAACATTACCACTTTTCATGTTAGTTCTTACACCCCCTACATGACATTAAACTGCATGGAAATATATACTTACTGAATGACATTAAACTAACTGGAAAACATCTTGGTATCATGACATTAAAACTACACAAACATTCACACTACATGATGATAAAATATTAAAATCATCTACCATTTATCATTCCTTATCAAATAACCACAAGAGACTTACCCTGGTCAACCAGAGTACATGGTTCGTCTACCATCTTTTAAAATAACCTCAATCCATGTTCCAAACTTCATGTATTGTATTCCCTATATTGCCAAAATCCTTTCATTTCCCTTGAAAAGGGAAAGATATATCTCTCAGTTGGCTATGCTTCTAAGGCATAAAGGCATTAGACCCGCGAAATGAAGAAATATTTACCATATATAAATGGAATCTTGATTATCATGAGTCTTACATCCACATGGATGAACCTAGAACCCCATTGTGTTTTAGGTTATCCCTAGAATGATTTCCCCATATTATTTCTCATGATCTAAAGAACTTGATCTGTAGTTTACAACATCTCAATCCACCGCTTGGAAGGATGTTGGAGTTTTCATGACCCTAGGTATTCTAATGGACCTCTTTTGTGACATCCCCCATATTAGGTCCATGTGATTCATTTCCTTAAACTTCCTGTGCCTTGGTAAAAGTTGTATGACCTTAAACTCCAACAAATAATGGTCTAAATCACAAGAAAATAAACTGATAACAAAGAGATGAATAAATGTTTAGGTTGAAACCTCAGAAACCGAAACCTAAGAAAAAGTTGAGTCTCCTCCCGCTAAACTCTTCATTACAAGATTTTATGAAAAAATGGGGTGAAAATAAATAAGGAAAAGATCATAGGGGAAACTCTATAGCACTAGTAAAAGCCTAGAAATGCTTGCTGGACCACCATTGTCCTGGAAAAAAATAGAGAAATGATTTTTCACATCTCCTCACCGTGATAATACGTTTAACAAGTGGCGGTGAATCTTTTAGGGTGCTCAAAACCTTCTTGGGTCGTACATTTTCCACAAATACCACTTCATGATCTAAAGCATTGTAGGTTGTTGCAAACCTTTTATTTCCCCAGAGAGGAAAATAGATCTCTTAGCTCGGTTATGAACCTGAAATTGAAGGGATCATACCCACCGACCAGAGACATATTGATCCAACATAAAGGTAATTCTGATTCTTATGATCCTGGCATCATCGCGGTGGAAATTAAAACCCCATTATGTTTTAAGATATCCCTAATGTGACTATCCCATACCTTACTTGTGACTTGACCACATTAGAATTTGATTTATAATCTTTATATCATACTATTCAAGTGGATATGATATCCTCAACCTTGAATCACCATGTTTTTTACCCTTACTCAAGGTCGTAATGCGACCCTTCATTCTTGAACCTTTTGGTAGCCCACACCTCCTGATTTGAAACCATAAGGTGTAGGTATTGAGAAATTCACTTGGAGATAAGTTTCACTAGGGTGATAGAACCTATCATGGATAACCTTCCCTCTATATGTATCTTCATCATCCATATGTTTGAGTCTTCATAAATATTTCATATCCCATAAACATGCAAAGAGATCTCTCAATTTGTCCATGCTACCAATGAAGAGGGAATCAAACCCATCGATTGGAATCATTATGGATCTGCATAAAGGGATTATAGATCCTTGTGATCCTAAAAAACACCATAGATGAACTTGACACACCATAGTGATAAGTTACATACTAAGCATGCCTACCCCATCCCATATGTTAGGTCCACTAGGTCGAATAACCTGAGAGGTGGGTGAATCAGGGTATGGTAGATTCAAACTTTATACCATTCAGATCTTGTTTTGTTGTTAGAAAAAATATAATTCTCTCTTCCACCCATAGAAATATATGAACAGATATGAAATTAGGCACATGACACATCAGTTTTACTTGGTTCACCCTCATTGGGCTATGTTCAAGGAGCATACAACTACAATGTACTGATGTACCAAATTCACTAAGGCTCACTACCAATAATGAGTACAATGTTCAGGCAAGATCTTCTATTCACAGACTCACTGCCTTTTCAATATTTAGGGTCTTCTCGCTGCATTCCCAAGGGTCACTCTTTATGCCTCTTTCTTTGGCTCACTGCCTGTGGAAAGGGTCACCGTCTTCTTCTTCCTCTGCTCACTGCTCTTGGAAAGTAATCCACTCACAATTTATTGACTTGTAGGTTAAACACAGTTTGTGGACATGTCAGTCCTTTAATTTGCACGAATTCACGCATCCTAAACTATCGTTAGATGATTTTTTAAAGTTCCTTTTCACCTGCAGATGAATTCAACCTTCCTGAGTACTATTAGGTACCGAAAAATACTTCTGCAAACTGAATTGAAGCCTTTTCAATCTTCCATGAGCAAACCACAAACCACCTTCCTCTCCTGCATACTGAGTACTAGGTTTGGTACACAGGACACCTTCTTCGTGTATTGTCGCCGCTACAACGAATCCCCCTTCGTCCGTGGACTGCCTCTGCCTTCATGATCGTGTACCGCTACTACATACCGATTCCACTAACCTCCTCTATGAAACCCCTTATATTCGCGAACTATTCTCTATTCGCAGACTGACTTCACTTCAGCATATCAGAGATCCCCCTCCATGTACCGCGTGTATAATTCTCCCTCTTGCATACAAGAGATTCTTCCTCCATGTACCGAGATGACTCCTTCCGTGTACCTTATGTCTGTGAACTATTCTCTATTTGTAGGCTGTCTTTGCTTTCGCGTATTGAAGCTCCACCTCCGCATACCTCTTACAGAATTCTCCCTCTCAAGTACCAGAGATTCCTCCTCTACATACCAAGACAACTCCTTCTATGTACCGAACTTCCTCCTCCACATACCGGACATCCTTTGCGGGTTAAGAATCCCCACAAACACCTTCAACGTGAACCACTTTTGGACATTGTCGAATTCTAGGAGAAAAATGTATTGTCTAATAATGTTCAATCTCCACAGTAATTGGTGGGGTTAGTGATTCTTATATAGGCTAATATATCTATTTAATCCGCTAAACCAAGATTTACTAAATCTTCAACCCACCGCTTACCGATACTCATATCACTACGAACCTCAATCCATCCGTGAACTGTTTTCTTACGCGCTCCACATACCACCATTTCTCTTACGCAGTTGAATTCCTCCACCAACTTCATCTGAACCACGTACCACACTGTTGCTCAGCCTCGAACCATTTTTTGTTCTGCAAACCGCATCCACGCACAGTTCCCGTTTCCTGGTACGCGGTTGCATACCCTTCCCGGACAGGGTATGAAATCCATGTCCCAGGCTCCCCATTCCTCTTCCTTTTCCAATTTAGTTTTCCATTATTCACACAAATTCCCAATTTTGAGGCCCCAAAATTTGGAAAACACTGGGAAACTATTCCACCTTAAAAACATATTTTTGTAAAACACTAACCATTCTCATTTTCAGTTATCTGGCTTTGTCAACACACACAATCACACTCAAAACATACTGAGGGAACACCTTGAAAGATTTTTCCCAACAATCTCCCCCTTTGGGTTTGTTGAAAACTCTTCTCATAACAATGCTTCACATTTTGATACCTCATTAAAACTGCTTCCATCTTCAACCACCATTCACTTTACATGATTAAGATGGTGATCAAGGATTTACTCAACACATACTCTAAGCCCACATGAGCAATTCTCGGCATGAGAAACAAGAGTAAATGAAACGTTCATCCATGAATCACTTCATTTCTTCTATAAATTGTTGGTACCAAACTAATACCAATTGCTGATCACTAGAAACCTTCTAACACAATTCCAACGCCACTCTTCCACTTTTATCACGATCCTCAGCTATTCAGATTTAATGCACCCCCTATCTTACAGATCTTCTAAACATAGATCTTCCAAATAGTTTCAACTCCCCTATCTCACTGCTTCAATTAATAGCTTCTCCCCGTGACTTTTCTCCCCCTAAATAGTCACACTTTCTCACCCTTTGTCAACGAACCTGAATGACACTTCAAGGTTATCTGCAACAGGTTAAATAACACATATCAATACATTAGGTAAAAACACATCATACCTTGGGGAGAGGGGGACCCACATCCACACTTTTACAAGTGTGGGAAGTCGACTAGACTCCCAGAGCTAGTGGATGCATTTCAAATGCTTCTTTGGGTAAGGCCTTTGTCAGAATGTCTACAACCTGTTGTTCTATAGTCACATACTCCAACTTCACAAGTCCTTGCTCCACCTTCTCCTTGATAAAATGATATTTTATTTCAATTTTCTTTTTCCATGAGTGATGTAATAGATTATTTATCTGATTTATATCACTTAAATTATCACAATGGATTCCGATCAGAGATTTCACTTCAATCCCCATATCTTCAAGTTGTTGCTTCATCCACAATTGTTGTGTGTAAGCTTGAGTAGTCGCAATGTATTCAGCTTCTGCACTGCTCAATGAAATGCAATCTTGATTATTGCATAACCAAGAAATACACAACCCTCCAAGATAAAAGGCACCTCCTACTATTGATTTCATATCATCTGCTAAACCAGATCAGTCTGAATATGTATATCCCAATAACTCAAGCTGAGATTTGTCATTATACATTAAGCCAAAACCCATTGTTCCCTTGATATACCAAAGAATTCTTTTTACTAAAATCACATGGATATCTTTGGGATTTCTTTGATACCTTGCTTCTTGGAATGTGGAAAATAAAATATCATGCCTTGTCACTGTCAGGTACAAACGCCTTCCAATGATTTTTCTATATTATATGATATTAACTGGCTTTACTTCATCATCTCGTGAAAATTTCAACCTAGTAGCAACCATAGTCTTCATCTATTTGGATTTATCCATTCCGAACCCTCTCAAAACCTCCTTGGCATATTTAAATTGAGAAATAAAAGTGTCATTCCTTCCTTGTGTCACCTGTAATCCATGGAAAAATGTCATCTCTCCAATCATTGACATTTCAAACTCATATTTTATGAATTCCTAAAATTTTCAACATTGTTCTTCATCTGATCCACCAAATATTATGTCATCGACATAAACCAGCACCATAATACTTTGACTATTTCCATTTTTGTAATAAAAATTGTAATCAACTCTACCACATTGAAAACTGAGATTATTTAGAAACTAATCGAACCTTGAATACCATGCTCTTGGTTCTTACTTCAAACCATACAAATACTTATTCTGTAGACAAACTCTGTTCTCATCTTCATGAATCAAAAAATCATCTGGTTGCTCAATGTAGACTTCTTCCTCCAGAACTCCATTCATAAATGATGACTTGACATCTATCTTGTAAACTTTAAAATTTTATTGCACAACTATATCAAAAAATAATCTAATTTTATCATGCCTTAAAACATGCAAAAATGTTTCATCAAAATTTATACCCTCTATCTGGGAGTACGCTTTGCACAAAAATCATGCTTTGTTTCGAATCACAACACCGTCTTTATTCATTTTATTGTGAAAGACCCATTTTTACCTATGAAATTCTTGTCTTCTGGTCTTGAAACAATTTACCACATTTTATTCTTCTCAATTTGGTCAATCTCTTCATTCATTTCCTAAACCCAACTTTCATCTCCATCTACTTAATTAAAGCATTTAGGCTCCAGTTGTGATAAGTATGATGATTGATGTAGAGACTTCATCCTTCTTGTCTGCACTGGTGTTGTCTGATCACCAATTACATTATGCCTATCAATTTTATCTCTTCTTTCTGGTCTCTGGGATGACACTGATTTGTTCTCATCATCTGAGTCTTCTTCTGAATCAATATTTTCACATCTACTCCTCCTGATTCTCTTACAACTTCATCACTTTCGATACGCATCTTGTTAAAAATTTGATGATATTATTTCACAACTCCTTGGTATCCTGAAAACAGTTAGTTGATACCGCATTGTAAGAAAAAAAATACAAAATCATGGAGTGCATGATTGTTGCTGCTTCACGGAAATACGTCTTCTCTCGGTGGACAACTAACACCTGAACTAGGGCATGATACCAATGGATATATATTCAATGCAACTCATATCCCCTGGATAATACATGTATAGTTTTGGAAGATCTTTAGTTTCAACATAGACTCTTCATCATGTCATCTCTTCTTTCCATAGCACACATCCTTCTGATGATGATTTGGATAATAGAAACTTTGTGTTGAATATGATTAGGAAGTAGAAATATTCCCCTTTGATTTCTAGCTCTGGTAACTAATTTGAATAAGTTGACATTATGGATCACATCACATCACTACTTTGCATCTTTTGATTCCACTTCCCCATGGATCGTATCTCCCTTTGAACCTGAAACACATTAAAATAATTTAATTTCATTTATATACATTGGGATAGGGGAACTTCTGGAATCCACAACGTGAGGATTGTGGTTGATCCTGATGGGTCAACCCTTTGATTCTTTCTTTCAGAGCATCACACTTCTTCCTTGCTTCTTCTAGCATCCTAGCCAACTTCAACTGCTCTGGCCATATGACTAGGCATCCATTACCCACATGATCAGTTTTTTTCTGATATGTAGATTCTATAGGCTTTTAATTTCTCACAAGTTGGGGTATAAACCCACCTGTACACATTTCCTTCTTTGATGCTCCACCGATATGCATTTTATCATGACTATTTCTTTGAGTAGGAATATTTCCATTTTTCATCCGCTCTTGCTTCTTCCTCCATTGGACTTTTCTTTCTCTAGCATTCAATTCTTGGTATGTGGAATGATATGTGAATTTTTCATGACATTCTTTATTCATTTTTCTTTTATCAGTTGTATGAGTCATGCAACCCTTTATTGTTGGATTTGAGTCTTCCACTAATTTCAAATTATTCTTACTCACAACTATAGTTGATCGCTACTTTTTCTTGCAGGGTTGTTCACATTCTTTCTAGGAGTGTTTTTGTGACTATAATAGAGGAGGTGATTGATACAGCTTTTTACCTTCTTTCTTCTTTCTGCAATGTCTTCCCAAATGCCTATGATCAGAACATATAAAACATCTTCCATTAAAGGCATAACTCATTTCATCATTTCTCAACTGAGATGTTGATGTATCTTAAGTCATTATTCTAATATTGATCTTTATAGCTTCATTACACATGCTTATAGTGTGTCCCATTCTTCCACAATAATAACATCTGATGAATTCTTTCTTCTGAGAGGTGTTCCTTTGAGACTTTTCATGACTATTCTTCTTATTATCAGATTTAGTAAAATTTCTATCTTTACAGTATGAAATGTATTCCTAAGCCTCTAAAAAAAATCTTGATGTATGACTATGAATCCCACAGAAATAGCACATGATATCATTACTTCCTGTAACAACCTTCTTATGTATATCTCCAGCACCTATAATGTTTTTCTTATCTCTGGAACTCTTCGCTACTCTCTTCATATTATTCATTGAAGGGGGGTCATCATATCCAATTCCCGACTTTCCTATACTATGAATTCTTTGATATAAGAAAATATGTTCTTGCTTCTCCTCAGAAATAGCATACTTCCTTTTCATTTTATCATCACCTGCTGAAGGACAATCAACTATTAATGTAGGGCATCCTTCAAATTAGGATTTTCTTTGTCATTTGATTTCTCCATTTCTTTTTTAATTGATTCTATCTCTTCCCATAGTTATTTTATATTCTTATCTCTTGATTCAAGTTGATCATTGATTTCACTTCTAGGATTCTTACTGCTATTCATCTCATCTTTCGGTTCTCATGTGAGCTTATCTACGATATAACTTTTCTCTTTTATTTTAAATTTTTCTTGAGAAATATAATCAGAGAGGGATGCATTCTCTTGTTGTAGCCTTTGATTTTTCTAAACTAGTTTATATAGGTGTGTAGCAAGATCATCATTTATGGCTTTTAGATTCTGAATTTTATTTAAGTTCGGATTCTTTCCCTTGACATCAGCTTTGAGATTTTCTCTCTTTATATAAAACTTTTGATGTTAGTCAGACCAAGAATCATTCTTCTCCCTTATATTAGTGACCACTTCAATAAGAATTTGATTTAATCCTCTTAGCTTGTTAACCTCAATTTCCATTGCTTGGATCCATATATCATTAGATTTAATCTGTTCATCCAACTTCTGATCCGATTCATCTATTTTATGGACAAATTCCACTTTTCGCCTTCTGGGAGTTTCTTCATCATCAGTAATTCGAACATCACTTAGAATATTAGGTTCTCTACTCATTCCTTCTATATCATTGAATGAGAAAGTATTTTCACTGTATGATTTATCCAAATCATCATTCTGTTCACTACTTGATTCCTTCAACTGAATCACACTCTTTCCGTTGACAATTCCACACTAGGGAATTTTATAAGACTTCCACTTATTCCTTGATGTTCTTCCATTTTCCAAGGAACACCAAGATATGAGAAGACTGAATCTTCAACTTGAGAAAATTTACTAAACCAAGTCAGAGAAAACAAATCTGATAAAATAAACCTTCACTCTGATACTAATTGTTAGGTCCACTAGGTCGAATACCCTGAGAGGGGGTGAATCAGGGTATGGCGGATTAAAACTTTCTACCCTTCAGATATTGTTTTGTTGTTCAACAAAACTCAATTCTCTCTTCATCCCATATAAATATATGAACAGATATGAAATCAGGTACATGAAACAATCATTTTACTTGGTTCGCTCTCACTGTGCTATGTCCAAGGAGCATACAACGACAATGTGCTGATGTACCAATTTCACTAAGGCTCACTGCCAATAATGAGTATAATATTCAAACAAGATATTCTATACCCAGGCTTAGTGACTTTACAATGTTTAGGGTCTTCTCACTGCATTCCTAAGGGTCACTCCCTATACCTCTTTATATAGATCATTGCCGGTGGAAAGGTTCACCGTCTTCCTCTTCCTTCGCTCACTGCTCTTGGAAAAGAATCCACTCACATTTTATCGACTTTTAGGTCAAAAAAAGTTTATGGACATGTAGTTCCATTCATTTACAAGAATTAATGCATCCTCAACTATAGGTAGATGCTCTATTGAAGTTTATTTTTTACTTGTAGATGAATTCAACCTTCCTAAGTACTTTTAGGTACCGGACAATACTTTCATAAACTGAATTGAAGCTTTTTCAGACTTCCTTGAGCATACCGCGAACAACCTTCCTCTCCTGTATACTAAGTACTAGGTTTAGTATGCAGGACACCTTCTTCGCGTACTGTAGCCACTAATGCAAACCTCCCTTCATCTGCGGACTGCCTCCGCCTTCGTGATCGTGTACCGCTACCGCATACTGATTCCATGAACCTCCTATGTGAAACCCATCCAATCCGCAAACTGTTCTCCATTCACAGACTACCTTCGCTTCCGCTTACTGGAGCTCACCCTCAGTGTACCTCTTAAGGAATTCTCCCTCTCCCATATTATAGATTCCTCCTCTGCGTACTGAGACAACTCCTTCCACCTACCTCATGTCTGAGAACTATTCTATGTTCACATACTTCCTTTACTCCCGCGTACTGAAGCTCCCCCTCCACGTACAACTTGAAAAATTCTCCCACTAACATACCGAAGATTCCTCCTCCACATAACAAGACAACCCCTACTGCATATTGGACTTCCTTCTATGCATACCGGACTTCCTTTGTGAGTTAAGAATCCTCACAAACACCTTCAGCGCGAACCACTTTCAGACTTTGCCGAATTCTCGGAGCAAAATGTATTCTCTAATAATGTTCAATCTCCACTGTAATCGGTGGGGTTAGTGATTCTTATATAGGAAAATATATCCACTTAATCCGTTAAACCAAGATTTACCGAATATTTAACTCCCTGCTTACCGATACTCATGCCACCGCGAACCTCAAGCCATCCGCGAACCGTTTTCCTACACGCTTCGTGTATCACCTTTGCTTCTACGCAGTCGATATCCTCTGCCGACTTCAGCCCATCCGTGTACCGTACTCCTTCTTTGCTGTGAACTATTTTTTGTTCCGCAAACCGCATCTACGTACCGTTCTCACTGCCTAGTACGCATCTACACACCCTTCCTGGGAAAGTTACATGATCCATGACCTGGGCTCCTCATTCCTCTTCTTTTGTCAATTTTGTTTGCCATTATTCTCACAAATTTCTAATTTTGAGGCCCCAAAATTTTCCAAACACTAGGAAACTATGCCACCTTAAAAACCTGTCTTCGGCAAACACCAACCATTCTCATTTTCAATTATCTGTCTTATTCAACAAACACAACCAAACTCAAAACATCTCAAGGGAACACCTTGAGGGATTTTTTCCCAACACCATATCAATTGGCTCAAATTTCCATGTTTTGATTTACATCACCCACATCCCAACTATTTAGGTAGGCCTAGCTTCCCTTGAATTTCACATTCAACCATATTCACCCCATAATCCTACCATATCCCTTGGAAAAGAGTGGATATCATATTTATTTGGAAAATCTATCGATGCATAGGATAATTTAACCCACTAACTAAAATAATTTCCTCCTTTCAAGAAAGGAACTCCAATCCTTGTAATCCCTAACAACACCATGGAAAAACTCATCACCCCATTGTGTTTTAATTAATAACTATTTTGAGATCCCTATATTCCATAAAAGTCATGGAGGTAAGAATTTAAACTACTTGGAATCCTTGAGGTCTAAACTTGAATACTATAAAGAAATAGTACACTAATGCTTCAGGTTAGAAGACCATAAACTACAGTACACCAAAGGTCCGAGCTCAAAGACCCTTAACTACAACATAATGATGGTATAGATTATAGGACATTAAAACAATAAGAGACATGATACTCTATAATATGAAAACCCAATAAGGGAATATTGAGAAAGAGAAGAGTATCTTCTTTCTGGACATACAATTTGTGTGATCCATGAAATATTGAGCATCTATAAAATGGAAGAGGCATAAAAACATTTCTATTTGAAAACCTGTAAGAAAGTGGGATGAGAAAAATCCAAGACCATGCCCGCTATGTATTACTCCATATGAATATTAGGTGAAAGTTATGGAAAAGTAAACAAAGAGATACAAATATTTTGGGGCCCATCATATGGCCTTAGAAAAAATCATTCTATGCTCACTAAGTCCCTTAAACTAGGAAAAAGTTAGAGTATTTGAGAAGGATACCATGTCCAAACTCTCCTTGTAGATCAGGTGGTCTCAAGAGTACTGGATTAGGTGCATCAATAAAGGGTTTCATGTCAGTGGGAACTCATGAAATTTCCCTCAAAGAGAAACCTATCGATTGTCAAGAACTCAAATCTGAAAAATTGGTTTGGTTTGGTAGTAAACACAAAGGATAGAAATCATGGATGATCCGATCAACATCTCCACCGAAACACGAATCTGAACCTGGGGTTTCATCACAAAAAATAGTGATATCACGCCACCCTATGTACGATCTAGATCTATGTAAGGATATTTGGAATATAGTTCTATATACATTTACCTATTCCCCATATGCATGAGCTTGATATGCATAGTGAAGTGTTTTAGAACTACTTGAGACTTCATTACCATCCTCATGGGATACGTAGAGACATCCAAGTGCTTTACTTTGGATCCAACCACAAGTTTTCATTCCACCCTATCCCTATTCCATTTTGGAATTTATATACATTAAAATTATAATTTATCCATGACCCAAGATAAAGATACTTCTTATATTGGATTCAATCAAGAATTTGTGGCTAGATGTATCATATTTATAGCACTTGATAGTTCCTTGGACATTATTAGGAAAAATAATCTTAGTAAGTTCAGCATCTTGAATCATCAGATATCGAGATGTGCGGAAAAGTGATCTAAGTTTACCTTAGAATAATATTATTTCATTACAAATAATATAATTCTTAGGGGGAAATTTTTTTGGCCCTAATATTTGTGTAGTTCAAACTTTTCTGCTAAATATTTGAAGACTATCGAATAAGAAATTGGAAATGGAAAATATAAAGGCTTTATAATTTTAGGGGGATCACTTTGGGACTCTTTAATATGAATTTTATTCTTATTTTTGATACCACCCTCATCCAAAAAATATGGCTAGCCACTAAAAAGCTATAGGTCGATTCAAGAAAGGATCCCATGGGACCAGAAGTCAAACACGCCCATGGGAGTCATCCTAGGTTGACCGGTGGACTAGTGGGGGAGAATAGTTCCCAAAATACATGACCGATGCCTGTTTATAGGGCCTGGGTGTGAAAGCTCGTAGGAACATGTGCCCATAGGTGGGACGAGGCTTGCTGGGTGGAGGCGATGCATATGGTATAGGTGCTGACCATGTTGCATGCTTGAGCAAAAAAATCCATTGAATGGATTATATACCAAAGGAGAAGTGGCATGGGAAATCAATGGGGGTGGAATTTTTTCCATGGGATCAAACTAGGGCTGTCTGATCAAGTTTTTGTCTATACAAGTTGAGAAATATGAGAGGAAGAAAAATCAAGAGGAATAAAATTTTCACACAACTCAAAGGAGCTTTCAAGATTTGTATTTTTTATATTTTCTAGACTATAAATGCCAACAATTTATAGGCATTTACAAAATAATTAAATATCCAAATTAAATTCACATATTAATGAAATAAAATGGCCACATTAAAAAGGCCCATTAATGAAATAAATATCCACATTAAATAGACACGTGGGGAGAAAAAACGTGGGGGGGGGGGGCGCGTGTAATTAATACACAATGTATGGAGAAAATAAAATACAGGGAAAAATAAATTTTTCTTGTCGTGTGGGTTTTGTTTGTATTTCCAACACTCCCCTTCAAACCAAAACTTTCTTCATCCTGAGCATCATTCGAATTTTTTTGAATGCATCTGTCGGTAATGCCTTTGTGAAAATATCAGCCACCTATTCCGTATTATGAAATTATTCCAATTTTATCATTTTATGTTTCACATGATCCCTAAGAAATTGAAAACAAGTATCAATGTGTTTGCTTCTTCCATGTTGCACCGGATTTTTGGAATGTTCAATTTCCGACTTGTTATCCAAATATATCACTGTGGATCTATCTTGTGGATGCTTCATCTCCTTCAACAGATTTATCAACTATATTCCTTCACAAACAGTGGATGATGTCGCCATGTACTCTACTTCACATGTGGACAAAGCGACCACACTTTGATTCCTTGAATTCCATGTGAAAGCAGTTGATCCAAGAAAAAATATATACATAGTGGTGCTTTTTCTTTCATCTTGATTGCCTCCCCAGTCACTATCTGAGTATCCATGCAGATTTGCTTCTTCATTGTATGGATAAAAAGACCAAAATCCATCATTCCTTTAACGTACCTGAGGACATGTTTTTCCGCTAGCCAATGCGACTCTTTCAGAGCTTCCATATACCTACTTAAAAGACCAACACTATAGACAATATCAGGTCTTGTTATTGTGAGATACTTTAGTCTTACAATTAAACTCTTGAACAGAGTCAATTCAACACTTCTTCCTGCTCCATCTTTTTTCAGTTTTAAGCTCGTTTCCACAGGTGTGTTTACAACATTGCAATTGGCCATCTTAAATTTTTCATGCAACCCCTAAGCATACATCTTCTGAGAAATATAGATGCCTCCATATTGTTTTTTAACTTCTATGCCCAGAAAGAAGGGAATGAGACCTCTGTCGATCATCTCAAACTCCTTGAACATGGCCTCCTTGAAATAATCGAACATCTGTCGACTATTCTCTGTAAACATCAAATCATCAACATACAATCATTCAATAATTATATCACCATGATCATTCTTCTTGATGTATACTTCATGCTCATATGGACATTGGGTTAATCTGTTCTCTTGATGGTAGCATTAAATGCATGTATTCCAAGCATGAGGAGCCTGCTTCAACCCATAAAGAGTTTTCTTCAGTCGATACACTTTGTCTTCCACCCCTTGCATAATAAAGTCTTCAGGCTGGTCAACATAGACCTCTTCCTCTAGAATTCCATTCAGGAATGTAGACTTCTCATCCAGTTGGTAGATCATTCAACTATAATGAACAGAAAGGGAGATAATCATCCTCATAGTGTCAAGGTTAGCAACAAGAGCGAAGACTTATTCATAGTCCACCCCATATTTCTTTTTGTACCCCTTTGTTACGAGCCTTGCCTTGTAGCGAGTGATTTCACCATCAACATTTCACTTGATCTTGTACACCCATTTGACACCAATGGTTTTCTGGCTATTAGAAAGTGTGGTCACCTCCCATGTGTCATTTTTCTCTATGGAACAAATTTCTTCTTCCATAGCCATTCTCCAACATTCTTCCCTTGCATCTTCTTGAAACATCAGAGGCTCATGATCTGCATATAGGCAAAAAATATTTACCACTTTGGTTTGCTCATAAATGTTTCTTAAATTTTTCATTTTTATAGGATCCATTGGTGAGGATGATCTCTCCAAATTTTGACTTGATGGAGTCCTTTCAAGAGGGATGGAATTTACTCCTAGACTTCTGTTCACTAACAATGTGCCCAGGGAATTTGTTGCTGGTGTTTGCTCTAGATGATCATGCCTTTCTTCGGGATCTTCTATTTCGATTGGAATCTCTTTGTTTGGTTCTTCATCATTCCATTTACAAGCTTCTTCTTCACTAAAAAGCACATCTCTACTCACCACTAATTTATTAGTTAGTGGATTTTAGAGCTTATAGGCTTTATAATCTTCACTATAGTCGATGAAGATGCACTTTTCACCATGATCATCAAGTTTCATTCTTCTCGCTTCTGGAACTTGAGCATAGGAAAAACACCCAACGATTCTTAGGTGTTCTATGCTTTGTTTGTAGCCACTCCATTCCTCTTGTGGTGTCCAGTTTCTGACACTCTTGGTTGGACACCGATTGAGCAGATAGGCAATACATGCCACTTATTCTTCACATAAGTTCTTTGGCAGACCTTTCTCCTTTAGCATGGTCCTCGTCATGTTGAGGATAGCGCGGTTCTTATTTTCTACAATCCCATTCAGCTGTGGCATGTAGGCAGTAGTATATTGTTCCTTGATGCCTTGTTCCCTACAAAAATCTTAAAATACATTTCATGTTTATTCTCCACCACTATCAGATATAATAACATTGATTCTCTAACCACTTTCAACTTCAACACGAGCTTTGAACGTTTTAAATATTGAAAATGCAGAAGATTTTTCTTTGATGAAATACATCCAGAGTTTTTTCTAAAATCATCAATGAAGGTAATAAAATACCTATTACCTCCAAGTGAGGGTGTTTCAAGCGGTTCATAGATATCAGTGTGAACCAACCGAAGTGGTTCATTTTCTCTTCTAGACAGTCCACTTGGGAAGGAGTTGCTTTGTTGTTTTACGAGTGTACACACCTCACACATATGATTTGGAATTCAATCGTCGGTAATCCACACACCATGCTTGATGAGGATAGAAGTTTAAGCCCACTAAAATTCAGATCTCCAAATCACAGATGCCATATCCATGAGTCATTCTTCATAAGTCCCAAGAGACACTCCTAGGCCTTTGTGTTGATACGCAGTGGAAACATGAGATTCTTTTCCATTTAGATTTGAGCAACAAGTCTCATGAGAGAATCCCTTATAGACAAAGACGAATTCTCCATGTCTATAACATACCCCTTCTCAAGGAGTTGGCCGATACTAATGATATTGTTTTTCATGTTTGGTATATAATTCACATTAGAGATGTAATTTGGGTCACCATTATTTTGATATATTTTGATTTTTCCTTTTCTAATCATGGGTACCTTTGATGAGTCTCCCAAGCTCACATCACCACAAACTTCTTCTGTGAGTTCCTCGAATAGTTATTTGTTACCACTCATGTGGTTTCTTTCACCCATGTCGAGATACCACACATTAGGTCTTTCACATACATTTTCTTGTGTGAGGAGGAGTGTGATACCTTCTTCTTCATGATGATATGTTTCAGCATAGTTGGATTTTTCATCGTGATCCACTTTGCGCCAACAATCAGAAGCATAATGGCCAAATTTATTACAGTTGTGGAATTAAATGTTCTTTATGTTTACACAACCACACATGAAACGACCTCCACCATTCCCTCTTACATGAAATCTAGTAGGATTTTGTTGCTTTTTTTGAAGGGTTGGATAATATCCATGACCTCTTCCTCTTCCACGATGATCGGCTCATTGTATGTATCCATTATTTTGTTCTTGTAGAGTCAACTTGGACTCCAAGTCATGCTCTATTATTGAACCGGTATTCTTTTGCATCTGTTTCTCAAGCACTTGCAACGAACCCATCAGTTCTTCAATGGACAGTTTCTCTAAATCCTTTGATTATTTGAATTCCACAACCACATGCTCAAACTTGGTTGTGATAGATCGAAGTGATTTTTTGATAACTCGAATGTCCTCCACGTTTTCACCATTCCTTTTCAAATTGTTAAAAATAACAATTAATTTAGAGAAATAATCAGAGATACTCTCACCTTATTTCATGTACATCGCTTCAAACTCCACTCTTAATGTTTGAATATTCACCCACTTCACTCGATCAATACCATTGAAGATAGTGGCAAGGGTATCCCAATCTTGCTTGCTTTATGTTTCTTCAGAAATCTTTTCGAACGTTGATTCATCCAACCCTTGATAGAGGAGGAACAACGCCTTGTTGTCTTTCTTTCTTTGATTTTTGAGTCCTATATTTTCTTCATTCATGAAGGAAACTTCTTCCTCCATACATGGTATAATGTACCCATCGGTGACGATCTCCCATAATTCTTGTGACCCGAATAACACCTTCATTTAGATATACCACCTTTCATAGTTGTCCTTAGACAACTTCGGAACATGCGGCTCGGTTGAGACCATTTTAAAAAATTGAAGGATCTTGGTAACCTACCTCTGATTCCAGTTTGTTGGCTATACAATTCGAGAAATATGAGAGGAAGAAAAATGAAGAGGAATAAAATTGGTACACAACACAAAGGATCTTTCAAGCTTTGTATTTCATATATTTTCCAGACTACAATTGCCAACAATTTATAGGCATTTACAAAGGAATGAAATAGCCAAATTAAATGCACACATTAATGAAATAAATCAGACACATTAAACAGACCCATTAATGAAATAAAAAGCCACATTAAATGGACACGTGGGGAGAAAAAATGTGGGGGGGGGGGAGGGGGAACGCGTGTAATTAATACACGCTGTATGGAAAAAATAAAACAAGGGGAAAAATAAATGATGCTTTCTGCATGGGTTTTGTTTGTATTTCTAACACAAGTCTCCTGATGATCTGTGTCGTCTGATCATGCCTATTGTTAATTCCAACCGGCTTCTCAATCCCACAGATTGCATGTTTGAACCAGTCATACCTACATTCCTCATGACCCTCACCTTAAACCTTTCAACACCATGGTTTGATGCACACATGGTGCTCTCCCATTGTATCTACCACCCCTTTGGTGCTTCACTAATATCCATACAAGTCTGAAGAAACAAATCGAAGCCACCATGAGATCCAATGGAACTCTGTGAGAGTCCCCAAAGAAATAAAAAGTCTTTACATGATCTTTCCATGATCATGTGACCAAAAAATGACACCCAACAGAAGCCACCTTGAGTCACAAACTGTGAGTTCTGGTGTCTCCCACATGTTCCACCGACAACACCATAAATTGTTGCATGATCATTTGATGATCATACAACTGAACCGGGGACCACTAATATAGGTATCTGCAAACCCTAGTGGCCTTTAGAAATACCCCTCAATGATTATAAAGGTTTTCTCATGATCTCTCTTTGATCATGTGACCCAACCAAGGGTGAAGGCGGAAGGTGTTGCGAGCACTTTTACAACCACAAACCCCTTTGAAATCCACATATTTTCATCTGATTTAATTTTCATTTTTCCCGGATCACACAATGCCATAATAATGAAACAACGCAAGTTAAGGGAATGCGATGAAATGAAAAAGTGTCCTTAATCCCATAAATATTGATAGTATTGTCAGCCTAATGCACCCTATATATACCCCCTCACAACCATAAAAATAGGTACGAGGGAGAGGGGAAGGAGATCTGTAATACGTGGGGAAGGGGAGAGAAATACTGGGGGGCAGAGTCACTAACCACCACAATTATGGATCAACTCCATGTAATGAAACGAAGTCCCTCCCTATAAGAATATTCTATTTTATTTACTCATAAGAACCCATTGTGTGATCCTCATATGATCATGTGATTGTATACTAGGCCCCTGAAAATACTAACGGGACCTCTTGTAAGGCTTTCCCTCAGATCTGGTGATCACATGAGCTATGGAACCTCATGCGATGTGTGTCCTAGAATGCATGAGGAACTCATACTGGTGCCCGCAGATATGTTCCAGAGAATAAATAAACCATGGTATCATGAATACTAAGAGCGTCCTTGTCTTGTAGTGACTTCACAAATCCCCCCGGACACGATCATCTCGTCCCTTGACCACTCCCCATATATATTCATTATGATGGTGGAGACCATCACAAGAACCTTGGTGGAAGATTTCTCATAATCCTTGCATGTGGGCCTGGAAGTGGCTACCTCAAAATGTATCACCACCACGGGCAGCTCATCCATAGAAGACAAACTCAGGGGACGCATGACCCATAGGTCATACACCTTCTCCATGAAAGCGTACACCTCCCCTAGTATATTTGGAATCAATAGGAACACTCATTCATGGTCATAGGATTCATCGCAAGACCCCTTCGAGGTCATGCGTGTAGTGGGGCCTTAATGGGGAACAACCACAAGAGGCCCTATGAGGATCAGTACAAAACAAACCCTCATCTATGCGGACTAGGATTCATCTCATATATGTTTTTGCAAGGTCCATCACGCAATCCTTTAGAGATGATATACTTACATGATTGATTATGAAATCATGTAGTGCATGGCCACACACATGAATAATTCGATACACAGCCCCTGGCGCATGACCGTAGGGGATATCACAAGACCCAATCCATGATCATGCAAAAATCCCCTGTGTCCCGTGACATATGAATGCAGACTTATAAGTGGATGCCTCAAAATGGGGGATCCCCAAAGACACCCTTGGCATATACATAATGGGGATATGTGACTCAAAGGCTACACAATTCTAGCCATGTAATCACCATCACTCATGCAAGATTTGATATACAGCTTCCTTGTGCAAGAATGTAGAGCTCATTGTGAGACTACATGAAGGTCATGCAGATCACATATATATGGGAATCATGTGATGTCATGGAGATACTGCCAAGAATATGGGTTATCCAATGGGAAAACCCTTTTCCATATTCACCATAGGACCCCTTCCATGATGGATGTATTTTTAAGAATCCTCTATGCATGTCCACAAAATTCTATGCGAGCCCATTTCAAGGTCATGCGAAACACATGGACAAAGGGGTATCATGAGAACATCCCCCTTAGTGTGCACTTGAGCTTATGGACATGACCTCTCTTTTCCAGGAAAACCTTATGGTGTATACCTCCAACATGAGCACTCATGAATATATTATGGACCATGAAGCTTAAGGCATTATCCCTTTTGATGTGCACTCACGACACTCAGATGGATTCAAGACCCTAAGCACAACTACGAGACCCCAACACATGTATGGTTTAAGGACAATCAATCACAATTCCATTAGGAAACCTTGGACATTCCATTTTGATTGCAAGAAAGTCCTAAGATAATTCAAGTAGGCTTTGGGACAACCCATCGACATGTCACCATTGTCGATAGATAACCCACAGGGAAATCCAAACAGATTAGGCAACAACCCCTTTACATATCTGCATTTCCACAAGAAAAACACTAGACAAGTAATATTTACATTACAAAGAATTCATTATCTTATTTGAAGGATCACGTGAGTTTCTACATGGTCATGTGATATCCTAAGGAAAAACTAGATTGATCATGTGATAGCATATAGCCCCGACTACTTTGATCCTATGCAACACCCCAAACATGTTTACCTCACCACATGAAGTCCTTGGGTATGTCTTGGAAACCATGTGCCATCCTAAGGAAAAATAAACAAACTTATCCATGACATGATTTTATACTCTCCATGTGACCCATATTGGTCATGTGAATAATCATCAAAAAAGCGAGTGATATTCATATGCATTACTTGTACAAACTCGCATGATCATTGACCTTCACAAAATAAATCAAAGGGGATAAAAAGGAAGGATGTGAGAGGTACTTATGGTCACTAGAAGACATGAAACATGCCCAAGACTACCATGACAAGGCTTCTCAAGACCTCCACACAAGTCAGCCAGACACGCCTATTTTAGTCATGTGGATCACCTTTTGATCATGCACAAGACCCCTGACATACCCACTCTAGTCATGCAAAGCATCTCTGACATGTCCTCCTTGATTAGAAAAATACATCGGAGACAACCTAGTTTATCATGCATAAGACCCCTGACATACCCACTCTGGTCATGAAAATAACCTTTGACATGTCTCCTACACTCAAGAGAAGACACTTGAGCTAAGTCAGATGATCATGTTTGAGTCCCCAGACATTCCATCTTTGGTCATGTGAAGAATCTTTGACATGTCTGATCCACCCTTATGGAGACATCCAAGGAATGGTAATTGATCAAGCAGTTATTGTTGGATGTGTCTTCCAGATCATATTGGTGCCCCAACATATTGGTAAAACAATTAGGACTTCCCCAGTAGATGGACAAGTAATGTTATACAAATCCTCTAAGACATGCCAATCTTGTCTGGCATACCTACATAGGCTCACGCCATGTGGGACCAAGCTAAGAATTTAATCTGCATACCCATTTGAAAAGGAAATTTTCCTTGAGTATCTAGTTCATTCACTCATGTGACCCTACCGACATCTTGGCATCAGACAAGCCATCATGGAAGTCACCACCTCTCTTTAATCCACCAGAGGATAAGGAATGAGTGAAAAAGTCAAAAAACCTATGGTTGCAAGCCCCAACCACATGGGAAAACTCAGGTTGTAAGCCTCTACCACATGGAAGAACTTAGAGTGTAATCCCCGACCACTCGAGCATCCTTAGAATGTAAGCCTCGACCAATGACATGATATGAGTCCACTAATTTGGAAGCCTCAGTGCATAATCCCTACTATTAGCATAATATGATATATCCCCAACCAAGATGGACTCCACCTTGGTACAATTACCTCCTAAAACCTCTGGGGAATCCATAATGCCTTTGAGTGTGACCATTCACCTTAACCCACTAATGGGTTGAGGGATGAAATGAACTATGAGAAATCTGATTCCCGTCATAACCAGGATATGTAGGAGGCCTTCCTAAGGCCTAAGATCTAATAAAAATACACCTTAGTATAAGTCTCTTCCTATTACAATTATTCTGATATCATGGGATTAAATTATCCCATAGGTCCTCCATCCTATTTTTTTCATCAATGAAGAAGAAGAGGACTCACGCACGAGAATCATTCTAAGTATAATCCTTAATCATACTCTCAAATACCACAAACCCATCAGTGGGTTTAAGATAAAATGAACTATGAGAAATCTGATTCCCACCATAACCAGGATACGTAGAAAGCCTTCTTAAGGTCTGTGCTCCATACCATATCTGACATGAGATGGTTGATCATTCTTCTCAATGGGAACTTTAATGTGTAATCCCCGCATGTATATACTCTCATGTAATGTGTCCAATCCATCAATTTATCTTGTTTCTCACACAAACATGGATCAAGTGGGATTAGGTATTAGTGATGGTTGTGATAATATCATAATGATAAATCCCCAAAGATGGTACCTTCACCATTGGGATTTAAGTCTGATTACATCCCACCCCCCACATCTCAAAGGGAAACATTCCTGAAGAAGCAATCCAGGGCAGTCTCATATGCATAAGTCCCACCTAGGGCCTCTATTTTCATATCTCTCATGACGTAGGAGGATCTCTCAAGAACTAAGTAAACTCTTATTCTTGTATTAAACAGGATATATAAGAAGCCTCATCAAGGTTCCATCCCGATATTCATGTCCATATTGTTTGATGTTAAACTGCATGGATGGGTCTAGTCACACGACCTTAAACTATGTCAAACAAACTAAATGTTTTTTTATTCGTATTTTCATGGGATACATAGGATTCCTTATAGAGGTTGAATCCCATTTACAAGACACCATAAATCTCCCTAGGTAGCAATAAACCCTAGGGAGCTCGAGCATGGACATGGTCCAAAGCATCATAACTAAAAAAGAGAGTGATAGAGAACCCAATACATGTTCCAAATCAAGTCAATGAAACAGGGGTAACCAGTCCCGTATCAGGGTCTGGGAAGTATTTCACAAACATATCTTAAATCTATAAGAGAGTCCCAAAGTAGGCATCAATTCCCCCCAAAAGGATGCGATGAGCCTAAACACCTATCCTATCAACCGATGCAAGTCCATAAGAGTCATTGGGCCAAAAAACCTATATGATTTCAAGCCTTTGAAATGTAGGTATGTTCCTAGGTATTAATGGTGGAACCATTGTGAGTTTTGAGGAATAATGAAAATGGAAATGTGACAAGAGAAACCCATTTCACACCACATTTTCCTGAAGAAATAGTTATAAAGAAAGGTATTGCATATGATAGGTCAGAAATGGGTCTAATTATTATGAACTTATTGGCAGATGATGTAAATCACATTTGAACTACTTCTTTATGTATCCATGTTTTCAACAAAAAAACATTATGGTTCTCATGCATGTTTTCATATTATGAAATATATATTAATATTTTATGATATAATATCTATGTATGTAATGAATGGGTCTCTCCAGTCATAGAATCTAATTTCAAAATTATCAAAGAGGTAATGTATGTATTGATGGTGAAAGATATTCCATTTTGTTTTTTAGGATTAATGAAGTATTAGTGCATCATCATAATAGAGATCTAGAAAGTCCTTCATAAGGGAAGTGTCAAATTATTTTTAGAATTATGATAAGGGATGACCAATATTGATAGTACATTGATGAAACCATTTATATATCCAGATATGGTATAATCATTCTAATCTCATGTCACCCAATCCAATAAGATAAGGTCCATATAATGACATTAAAGAAGTCTACTTTCAGTAGGTAAACCTAATTTTTTGGGGTTTTATGTCTTACTTTTTAGGTGTCCATCAAGGAATCACAAAGAAGAAATAAATTAGGATTCTATACTAATACATTTCATGAGATTTTAAATCCCATTATGATATTACCATTCATATATTGAATTTAAAAACCACTTTATGAACCTTGTGATGATGGAACCTATTCATTAATTTTAAGGTGTCATTGGAAAGTTAGTATGAGTTTCAATTCATTATTTTTTTCACCAAAAAAATGAAATATTATTATAGATTTTACATTAAAATTACATTCCCTTACTTGGATATTTCTTTTATTACTATTCTAGGTGAAACATATATCTCAGGTTTTTTACCATATCATTTTTTCAAATTTCACTTTAAAAAAATTGAATGAGAAAAATAAGGAATAGAATAATTATAGATAACCTATGTATTTTAATTTGAAACATCATGATTTTGGGTCACTGGATAATTTTTGTAAATGAAATGTCTCTAAGATATGGCCTGACTTGAATTTCCAATATTTTGGTTAATTGATTTTGACTATTGAATTTTTTTTTCCATGATTAATAGTCCCATTCATTTCTTCTCATTCCCAAGACACATTATAATTATATTATTTATTATTCATTTCTACAACATATTTCTTCAGAGACTTGACCATGATTAGTTATACACATCATTTAAATCTTTTTAAAGATATGACTATTGACATTGATATTTAAAATGATTAAATAATTTTTTGTAAAGCCCTCGTATGAAAGTATAGATGAATATATATCAATTTAATTTCCATAGAATCTATGAAAATACAATATTATAAGGGGTCATCTTAAAATCATTTTTATCTTTTCCTACTATATTATCAGTATTATGAATGATTATCAATAATGAGTGGTGGATGGGGGGAACGTTTTATAATGAAAAAGTGTGGGGGATTTTTATGGGATTTGGGTAAATAAATATGATTTTAATAAATTTTAATCATTGTTCATGAACATGTCAAAAAAATGAAAAAAATTCGTGTCTTGAGAAAGTCAAAAATCACTATATTCTAATAGTGAAATTTTTGTAACTATTATATTTAGTGTCATCATAATATCACATTGAGTTTAATGGTGGATGTGTTATTTTTCTATAGAATTAAGTTTTTTAAAAATAGAAATATAAGAGGGTGTTTCATTCTATGTACTTCATGGTTTCATGAGCCTACTTTGAGTTATTGGATAAAATTAATATAGATTTTACATGGGATATTTACATTGTACTATTTTTGATAATTAGGAAAACAATGTTTGTGATAACATCCCCTTTATGGTTTAATTTTTTTATATCATCTTTCTACTTTTTTAAATCCTCATAATCATTTTAATCAAATGATAAATCCTTGAAAATTATTTGAAATTATTTCTATATGGGATACATAATGTATATTCATTGAAAAGATATGGTAAGGAGCCTGATTAATTATATTAGAAGATTCTATATTTAAATTTTTACCAAGGTAGTAATTAAAAATTAAATTTAGGTGAATTGAATGTGGCATGCATATCGATAATGAATGTAAATAATTAAATGTAATTATAAATTGGAATGGTTAATAAAAAATAAGATAAGTAAAATAAATGGACGGCTTGTTTCTATGAATACTAAGGAGTTGATCAAATTTACCTATGATATTGTTGAACATTTAATTACACATTTTAAAAATTCATTTTATTGAAATGAATTTAATGCAAGGTATGGTGAGAATCCTTTGAACTAAGTTGACCTTTAATTCTTGGGGACAATCTTGAATTCATGTGTGGGGGATTTTATGCTTACATTTCATGCGTACACTTTGTAGTATTTAATGTTACGATTATTATCACATTAATTCATCATTTTTAATGGTAATAAACTATTTTTATCCATTTATGGAATAATAAAATTTTAAATGGAAAATGAGTAGATTGATAAAAACATATCAATATTTGTGTAGTGGGAAGTCATTCCTCAACATCGGGTGTCCATTGGATGTTTTGAGGGCTGTAATTTGATAAAAAAGTTGAAATTAGGATTAGAGTACTAGAATTTCATTATTCACATCATAAAATTGATATTCATGGAGTTATAATCAATGAAAATCATGACATGATGACATGGAATGAACAAAACTCATGAGGGGGGACAACTTTAAATTTCACAGTGTGACATTATGTGTCACGCTATGACCTATACCAAACCGAAGGAGTGAACTTTCTTTACATAGGTACTTCAATTGAGACTTATATATTTTTTCCTAGAACTTAATTAAATCACTGGGATAGACAATGGAAAAATTAAGGATAACATCAATAGAGTAATTAGATCCAACCTGAGAACTATTGAGGCCTATAAATTATATCCAGGGTTTTTCTATAGAGAACATTATTCTAGAGATCAATGCCTAGGTAGAGGTATTTTGATTCATAAGTGTCCTATAACAATTATTCTCAACCATTTTTTAGGTATTCTTTTCTTTTCTCATTCCCTCTCACTCCCTCATGAATATCCGGAGGGGGTAACTCCCAATCTATACTAGGTGTTGTAGATAAAGGTAAAGGTTTTGTGAATTTTACATCATTTATTTTGTTCATGTTTTGGGTTTTAACAATAATAATTTAATTTTTATTTATTTCATTCTTCATTGGAATGACCATTGATCAAACAATCATGAAAATACCTTTTTAAATTGTGAAACTAATTACCCCAAATTAGGTATGAACATTAAATGGTTTACTGTAATTATTTTTAAAAATGGTATCATGACATCATAACTCTTCAATTTCATAATATACCATAACATAGGGAAAATGATATTTCATCATTAAAGAGGGGATACCAAGAACAAGGATCTCTATCGTCTCTACTTTGACAAAAATCACGAAAAATAAATTGAATTTCAAATTACCTTACCACCCAAACCCAAAATCTAAAAAACCATAGAACACTTTCTCTAAAAAAATTTCAAAAACCCAATTTTTTTCATCACCCACTTTCTTAAAAAAACCTAAATCAATTATTTTATTATATTCCAAAAAAATATTTGCATTGTCTCTTGGGTTTGACCTCAATCTTCATGTTTTATAAATTTAATTATATTAGTTGTATGTGTATGAGTATTTTATAAATTATTAAATTTTATCAGCCACAAAGGAAACTATTGAAGACCCACTGGCCAAAATAATGAACCATATTTATGTATCATCATATATTAATATTTTTTAATTTTAATATTGTTACTTGGACAACATATATTAATAATATATAACATGTATCTTGTAAATTGATGAATGGAAGAAAACAATTATGGAATATGCTCATGATAAGGTTCTATACATTATATGTTTCATAAGTGATACAAAATTGACCATATGTTCATGAAATAGTTTTTTTTTCAATTCCATTTTAAAGTATTAGGATATATATATCCTTGTGATTGAAATATAATCATATAAAAAATCCATGGCCCTAGAAGTTTATAGACTAATTCAATTTTAAAATTCAATCAAACATAAATAAAGAATATAGGTTGATAACAGAAGCATGCAACCTCTTTTATTAAACATTGTTCGAAAAAAGGTTTATATAGTGAATTCACATTAATAGGAAGATGGTATTAGTTTTTATACTCATTTATTTCTTTATGGGTTCCATGACTTGTTACTAGACTCTGATCATGAATATTGGATTTGTTTAAACTATTTCCATTTAGGAAGGGACCTAGAGGGTTAACTGCTATGTTGATATTGAATTTCATTAAATTATATAAAATAGTTGTTTAAGAATACATTTATTACTTAAATTGTGAAATATTCTTCAATAAAGTAATTTTAAATTATAAAAATTAAATCGCTAGATATTTTATTTTAGAGTTTATGAATTAAGTTTTATCACTTTTTATTTATTCACAAGTTAATGGATATAATATTTGATTATTAATTGGATTAGTAATTGGATTAAAATAAATATTTATTAAATTTATATCAGTATAAAAAAATAACAATTTATTTTGAAGTTTAGTTAATATATTAGTTGTTTTGTTTTGTTAAATGAATATGTTTTATTATTTGTGGTTTATTAAATTACATGGGAGAATAAATAGATTATGTTTAACGATCTAATTGAAATGATATATTTATTATGATTTTAAATTAATTATAATTAATTTATTTAATAAATGATATTATATTTAACCCATGACATTAGATATTACAATAATGTTTATGTTGTTTTAATTTTGACATGGGTTATTACATTGATTAAGATAAAGATAATGGGATTTTTAGATTATCATTTTTTCACACAAAGTATATATTCTAATATATACAAAATTTTCTATTTATGGTGTGTTAAATAAAATGATATGTCATCATTAATATTCTAAATCCCAAGGGAGAATTATTCCTTCTTATCTATCAAGAATTTTGAGAATTAATAGGAGAACATTGTTGTAAGAAATGATGAGTTGGGAATTTAACTTTATTCTTCAATGATAGAACCCATGTTATAAATAATGAAGATCAAAGATTCAAGGACCATTTATAAATACAACTAGTGTAATCCTTTATTCAATTCTCTATTTAATTGATAATTACACCAGAGTAGTAATTTACTTTTGATCCAGAAATATACCACTATGATTTTAATGTTCCATTGGAATTAATTATAAATTACATTTATATGATCAATCATACTAAATTATATAGTACATTAATCTTTTTATTCAAATTTATCCATTGTATTTTATTGAAAAAAAAGTGGTCCACCACTAAAATGTTTCAAGGCACAACAAAGCCTTCAACATTGACATACAACTACCCCCAAGTCACTGAATTTGTACACACCATCATTACATCATCATTCAACTATTCTGTTATGGTAACACACTAATTAAACAACCCACTAGACAAAAAAACACTAATAAATTCATCACCCTTAATATAATAAATCTTATTTTCATGATGATGTCTAATATATAGTCTCAATATACTCCTCTATATTGTGCATCAGATTTCGCATGCTCAAAAACTTATCGTGGGCGTTTCTCTAAAATATACTAGCCTGATTAAATATACAACCACATAACACAACATAATGAATACAATTGTAGTAAATCACATGCCCAAGGACTGGACCCCACAACCTTCCCCTCACCCCCAAACTCTTACCACCCCACCACCAACTGTGGGGCATGGTTTATCTAAAACATAGTAGAAGTTAAATCTCTTATTGGTCTCGAAATACACTCAAATAAAAGGACATTTTTCTAACCGTATATCAAAAATATAATAAGAATTGAAGATTACCCCACAAAAATCTTAATCCCATATGATTTTATTTAGGTTTCACTTACCAACACACTAAAACCCCTAAATCATAAGATATATGTATACTATATACAACATGGGATAGTTCCATGGATCATGAATTACTTTCTAATAGAGAGTTATATATCCAATGATAATGTCATATTTATTCTATAATTAATGAAAACAAATAATCCTTGAAAAAACAACAAATTTTGGATTTCAAAAAAATTTACATTCAACATTGGTGATTAATCACAATTAAATAGTGTGATAGGATTTCTTTACTACAAGGATTCTAATACACCTCATGGAAGTATAATTTCAAGATGAATTGAAATTGGGGATCTCAAAAAAATGAAAACAATATTTTTTGAGTTTGATTAGTCATATTACTAATGAATAATCTAGTAAAACATTTTATTATATTTTACAAACACAAAACATATAAAATACACAAAATACCACCACTAAAATAAATCATAAGAGTTTGAATATTAGAAGGATAGATCATCATAGTCCTATAAATGGTATATAAACCTCATAATGGTAAACAATATATTTATTTATCTAACAGTATATTGTAGGAATAAATGGGCTTACAAAACTTTTCTATACTCACTAGACTCTTACTAGCTATTGGATTCCTCATAAATTTAACTCGAAACAAAAATATTATTTATAGAACCAATTTTATTATTTTATATACTTATTTTTTATATACCAAAACCTAAATAGAAACATATATAAATACACATAAAATTAAAAATACTTTAAATTTGTATAATAAAAATAAAAGTTGATTAAATTATCCCAACAACATAGCTTAAATTTTACAATAAGCATTACTGAGTGTAAATAATGAATAACTTATTCAACGAAATTCTCATATCAAACACCCAATTCTATATCTCATCCAAGATAAACTTGTGCTTCCACTTTATCTTTACAAAATAAACCATTTTACCTAAAATTATATACATTTTATAGTCTACTATATGGGGTGGTTATTAAATTAATGACACATATGGAACCAACACCATCTCAACATTATCAATATCTTTTGATGACTCTAATTCATTTTTAATGAGCGAAGAAAAAAGAATAAAATCATAAATCATGAATTTTAAATATGGTTGAAACATTGAGAATTCCATTATATTTACTCTTTCATGGATCTATAACAATCCAAAAAATCATGGAACTAACATCCCATGTATAATGAAAAAGAGACGTCCCAAACCTAGAGACTCTTAAAAAATAATTTATTATATACAATGAAATGTCTCATTCATCCCCACTGGTCAACATAAGATCATATTAATCCATGTGTGTTAACTAGAAACAAATGTATTTAATACATATATATATATTCTAAATTCATTTATTTTAAACTCATCACAATGGTTACTAACTGACATATAATAAGAAATAAGAACCAATAAAAAGTAAT
The DNA here is from genome assembly GCA_963277665.1 of Viscum album. Classification (NCBI taxonomy): domain Eukaryota; kingdom Viridiplantae; phylum Streptophyta; class Magnoliopsida; order Santalales; family Viscaceae; genus Viscum; species Viscum album. Next base: position 1,808,048,629 of record OY728129.1, on the reverse strand, counting down.
GTGGCCATTATTTATTCATGTTCCCAATAACACACAAACATTTTTTGGATAATAATATAGTAAAAAAAATTAATTATTAAAATATTATATTAACTAATAAATTGTAATACAATTACACACACATTTCTAATATATATATATATATCTAAAAGAAGAGTTTTTTAATTCTATAAACTAAATATTTGATTTTAAAATATATAAATATTTTTATTTAATAATTAAATTTTACATAGATATATAATTAATTTAACTAAAATTAATATAAATATAGAATCAATATATTCATAATAAGTAATATGGTCATTTTTTTAAAAAACCAAGTGAAATACTAATTTCCAAATTAAATATGTATTTTTGAAATGAATTAAATTTTTATAAATGTTGGGATTATTTTGATAATTAATGAAATTGATCACTTAAAATGTGAATATAACATATTTTTTCAAATAATAAACAAATAGACAAACATTATTTTATTTTTGGTTCCTATGAAATAATATTTAGAACACATAATATTCAAAATATATTTTTTTATAGAAACAATTTTATACCATATATTATGTTTTAGATTAAATTTTAATTTTTTAAAGTTCTTAAATTAATTTATATTAAATGGATTCCAAATCTGTAATTATAAAATCAAAATTTTGTCAGATGGGTCATTATATATTTTTATTAAATAAATAATTATCATGGTAAATACTAAATAAAGGTTACTGGGAGTAAAAGAGGTAAAGAGAAGTGGATTGAAATTTTTATAATTAGTGTTGCATATAAACTATATGAAATACCATTGTTAGGTAAAATATCATACCCACATGTCCCACCAACATCCCATTACCTAAGCCAACTAACTGTCATGTGACTCCACCTTTACCCCTCATGTAACATTATTTCCAATGAAATGTAGGTATTTTTCACAAATAAAAGGTCATCACTCCAACCAATTATCCCATCTGTATCTATTAAAAATAAATTGGGAATTAAAAATATCAATTTTTCCCTCTCTATAGCCTCCCAACAGAGTTTCTAGGGTTCTATGTTGTTCTTCTTAATCATTAATAAGAAACCTTGTAAGTAAGGGTTTAAAATCCCCCTCTTTTATTTTCAATTGTATTTATTTTGTTATAATGTCAATTAAAATGATTTTTTATAGTACCTTGCATGTAATTACATTTTATAATTATATTTTTGATATATTATAATTGATTTATTATTTATTCTGTTTCGTTATATCCTTTTCTTAAGTCGTTTTTTTGCTGAAGTAAGGGTTCTTAACCTTTTCTCTACCATTATTCACTACCACAAAACTGGACAAGGTCAGCGCCACCCCTTTATCAGCGCTAACAAAAAAGCGCTGATAAAGGGGGTACCATTATCAGCGCTAAAAAAAGTTCTGATAAAAGTACCCCTTTATCAGTGCTGTTTTTTAGCCCTGATAAAGGTACCCCCTTCATCAGCGCTTTTTTTAGCACTGATAAAGGGACCCCCTTTATCAGCGCTTTTTTAGTAGCACTGATAAAGGGGGGCCTTTATCAGCGCTTTTTTTAAAAGCGCTGATAAAGTGTTAGACTTCAAAAAAAATAATTAAAAATAGTATATTAATATATAAATATATCAATATAGTTATATTAATATAAATATACTATATAATTTTTAAATATATTTTAAATAAGTATAAATATACATTTACACTTATTATACTTAATATATAAGATATTTAGTGAAAATGGCATATAAATAAATTAAAAAAATATTTGTAATTAATAATTTTCTAATTATTATGGAGTAATAGTCATTTAATAACAATTTGAAGACTAAAAAAAATTAAAAAAGATCCAAAATATGTTGAAAACGCAAATCGAACTTCAAACGGCCATAACTTTTGATCTGGGTGTCCGTTTCAGCTCTACCACATATCAAATCAAAGTTTGCGACGAACCCTACATCGTTGTGACCTGGGGGACCTTAGTCAAGGTTTTTTCGAGGCCAAAAAAGGACCATAAGGCTTCCAAAACTGAGTTTTTTGTCGGGGTACCCTTATTTTTTAACATTTTGTGGATTTTCAGCCCCATTTAAGGGGGTATTATTGGATTTTTTTGGTGGGGACTGAATTTATTCCAAGTTATTACATTCATATTGATATTATTTATTTTAAATTTTATCATTTGTTATAATTCACTGCTATTTATAATCAAATATATAACTTTATGTACATATTTTTTATATATTCACACCTAAAAATTTAATTTTTTAAATAAATAATTAAACATATTTAAATATAAAATATTTTAGCTTTATCTAAATAATAAATAATATCAATTTTATTGAAAATACCAATATATGAATATTTATAAAACTATATATTAATATAACTATATATATATATTAATATAAATATATATATATATATTAATATAACTATAAATATATATTAATATAACTATAAATATATATATTAATATAACTATAAATATATATATTAATATAAATATATATTACTATACGAATAAATATAACTAAATATATATATATATATATAAATAGATATATCATAAATAAGAGAACAAATCAATATAGGGGAGTAGCAAAGGATTTATGTGCGCAGGGGGGAGGTCTCGAGATCAAATCCGGGTGGAGGCAGGGGTGCACGCGCAAGGGTGGTTTAGAGGGGCTATCACTGATAAATGGTGTAGATGGTGCGTGTGGGCGCTGGAGGTGTGGGAAAGCGCTGATAAAGGGGGGCTCAAGCACTGTAAAAAGCCCCCCCTGAGATTGGAAATATTTTTTAAATATTTTATTTATTTTTTTTAGTTTTATCAGCGCTAAAAAAAGCACTGATAAAGGGGACCCCCCTTTATCTTCGCCGGTATTAAAAACGCTGTTAAAGGCCATTTTTAGCACTGATAAAAGTTGTATTTGTAGTAGTGATTTTTTTCAATCATTTTATATCCTTTTCTTTTCAATAGTAAATGTTATTATTTATAGTTTATATAAATTAGTTATCATTTCATAATTAATAAATCAACATTCCATAACATTATACTATCTTCATAATCCATTATAATTATCAACCACTCTTGTATCCATAAAACATTATAAAATTTTTCTATAGTAAATAGTATGTGGTTTCATAGTAATGAAATACAAACCTTGATACAAATATATCGATGGATGTTATGTAATAGAGTAAAAATGGGTAATAAATTCGAAAATAATTGAAGGGTACTAACTCTACCATTACTCAATGCACACCTAATTGGATTAACTGTACACTTAGTTTAAAAATCATAGTTAATATACTTTTGATGAATCATGAGCTCTTTATGATCCATAATAAAAAAAATTTCCCATTTATATCATAAAACTGTAAAATTACACTTAACTATTTCCTTGTTAAAATTATTGTGGTAAGGTTTTCTTCCATTGCATTTTTCCTGCAAAAATTTTCCAAAGTGGGTTTTGGGATATTCACCAAGATATCGTCATTTTTTATTAACTATGGAATGTATTAACATCCTGTATATTTTTTATTCAAAAAATGGATGTTATTGATTACTAAGGAAAGTTGTTTATATATTCTATTGTTATTAATTTCTCTCATATGATGAATTTGTTGTAATTATTATAGATTGAGTGGGGATAATACTTTACAGCCCCTCGTTTCATCAGTATGTTCCATGAGACAAACTAGTTTAGGTATTTTTGTGTATTCTTTACCCATTTAAGTATAATGTCAAGGAAAATTTCCTTTATGGTATGTATGATGTCTTAACATTAGGCCTTATCACAATAGAAATTCCTATTTTTTCAAAATAAAACAAACTCCATGACAGGATCTGGTGGCTTAAAATGGTGGATCCTGAGTTCATATACCTATATAATATCCAAAAATATAGGAGGAATAGATCCAAGACATGAATCGCAAATACATGAGTTACCATCAAAAACTCTTGAAGGAAATAAGTTAGTGGACTAGTTCCCTTCATGAAAAATGTGAAGTAAGGTCTTAATATGAATGATCAATGATTTGAAAATGATGGATAAGGTAAGTAATATACCAGGTCACATTGTTCCGACATTAAAGAGTTCAAAATTAGTGTGGAGTTGGTATCCACTATTTAAATCTCAATATTTTCCCTTATTCACATTTCTAGAACATCCTGCATGGAATTTTCTTCTGCAACAAGAGAGTCTCCAGGACCATAGGATGAAATGAAGGCGATAATCACTGATCAAACATTATCAAAAAAATATATCACATCAATTCATAAAATCCAAGTTGCAAGACCCATTAACATTTAGTTTTAATCCACTGGAGTGTGGAATACAATAGATCCAGTTTCCCTGAGTGGATACATGATTCCGAGAAGGAGGGTGTAATGAATGTGAATGATATACATGTGAGAAGGTGAATTCAACCACAAAATAACACGAGGAACATGATCAACCACCAAACATAGATTTTTTTCCACCAAGGATTGACATGATCCAACAATACACTCACAATGGTCTTTATTCATTGATTTACATAAACACTAGAAACTTTTCATAAGATAATAACATGTGCCTTCTTCTTAGGGTTGTCACTTGTATAAAATTTGAACCAGAGGTTGAGAATCCCATCACTTCATATATCAGGAGGGTGAAAACTAGTAGAACCACTAAAATTGCTAGAGATAGAAGTATCCTAGTAACCTTTAATGAAGAGGTGGGTGGTGGAATCCTCATGTAGGTTCCTATAATAGATTCACCTCGAATTTAACCTGATGCCTTTGGATTTATCCTCCTCATATGTGGGGATTTCGTGGTTCTTTATCTAAAAAATCAAGAAGTTAAATTTAGTGGGGATATCATTGAACCAATGGTTAGTCACCCATATATCTTTCACCATGTTTTCATTCAAGATTTGGTGGCAATCCTTGGTATAGAGGGATCCTAATGAAGTTCCTCTAAACACACATAAGTCATGATTCTCACTCATTTGAATACTCTAGAAAAATAACACTACATAAGATCCAAAATATTATTGATAATGTTAAGGTGGTAAATAGATTAAATTAATGAGATATTAAAGATCAGAAACCCAGGAAACATAGTAAATATCTTTCCCAATTTTGACTCTAAAAACCAATTTCCCTAATGTGATGATCCAAAGATAATTATTCAAGAGAACTAGGACAGGTCCCTAAATTGAGTTCTAAAACCCAGATACCCTCCCCTAAAGATTACATAAATCCTTCTCATATTTGTTTTTGATGATTTTTCCCCATATAGTTCTCCCATAAATGGATTTTGAGTCCATTTGTCATGTATACTACACATTTTACCTAAAATATCCCTCTAGTTGATGCTGACCTCATCCCATAATATGGGAAACATCAATCCTGAATCCTAATGTGATCTAACACCTGATTGGGAATCCCAAATAAATGACATCATGAGTTTATAAATTTCCCTAATAATATCTTTGGGCGCCCTAAAAAATGAGGGTATGTGCATAGTAATGGAAGTGAGAAAGAAATTAACTAGAGTAATCCTACCACCAAAATAGAGGAATTGGTTCTTAGGATTGTTAATATGATTGAAAATGTTATCAATGACACCATAAAAATTCTAAATATGAATCCATAAAGAAGATATTGGGCACCAAGTTACTCTATGGGAAAGCCCCTTTTATGACTTCCTATAGATTCTTCAACTATCTTAGAAAAACTCAATGATAAGGTATTCATATGGCCGACACTACACTTCTCCCATTTTTTAATTTCGCCACACCATTGGCAATAGTCCTACATTACATTATTAAATTGGAAGATGTATCTTCTACTTCTATTCATTATGATGACTACGTCATCAGAGAGCATGATATTTGAGAAACCTATGTAATATTCCCTACAATGGAAAGGCTAAATATATATATTTATAATACATTAGACAATATGTTTTCTAATGAAATCCTAAACCACAATAAATTAAATGGGGGAAAGTAGGTCCCCTTACATCAGCCCCCTAACTATCTTCAAAAATATATACTACATTACCATGAAATAAATAACAATACATGTGGAGATATAATAACATAAGAGGATAATAGATACCCAAATAGGAAATCCCATGTATCTCATAACCAAGATAATGAAATTCCATTCGATCTTATCATATTTGTTCTCTATATCAACATTTATGACAATTTTCCTCTAGGATACATTGAATTGACATCCCCTATCATCTCTTGTGAAATATCAATGAATACTCAATTGTTGAATCCATTGATAAACCCAAATAAGAATATGTTCATAGATCCTCTTATTGAGAATTCATCCAAGAAACTTTTAAGTGAAATTTCACGTACTTATGGGATGAAAATTACTAAGAGAGGTGGGTTCCTTTACACTGGGAATATGCACCAGTGTAGTGGAACATTCAATCCATGTAAAACATAAAACATTAAAATAATCATAGATAAACTCAACATGATCATTATTAACAAATTCTACAAGGCCATAGATAATTATCCTAAGAATCTATGGGGACTGGGGTAACTCCCAGTATTAAGGTACTTAAAAGCCTCACATATTTCACTTTCTTGAAGAACACCTTCAAGCATGGAATTATTGAGATCAGTCGCAACTCAAGAAATAGAATCAATAATTTATACACTATCACTCATTTAACCAATCTGTGTGAAAGGATTGACATCAACATGTGATTTAAAATATGTCTCAATCATTCCCCCAATAAATTCTAGGTCATTGGTGTAAAATTCGTCGTCTAGATGGATATTTGGATTGATGATGCTTCTCCACTCCTTTATACAATCTTGAATGTAAGATGTATTTCAGTCTCCCTCCTTGAGCCAAATTTACTTGGATAGAGCCTTAGAACCCATCTCTTATTCCAACATCTTCTTTGATAGTTGGTTTTTTGAGCATAATAACATAAGAGATAATTTCATCCAAGACATAGTTGAGACGAGACTCAATGAGAGAGATAATAAAAAGAAATCCAGCAAGAGGGATTCTAATTGTTAAATTTTTTAAGGTACCCTTTCATGTGACTAATCATAATGTGTAGGAAAACTCATGAACTATGATGTATGTGTTTGTCTCAAGAGGACCGCACATCTAAAATAAAAATAGGCTTATAGGGAAAAAGTTATAGAATAATAAGAGTCCTAACCCACCACCCCCATTATGAAAATTAATAAGATATAAAGAATAATTAGATAATACCTCAAGAATGTGGGACATATAAGTGATCAAATATGTAGAGATATAATGCATGTGTGAGAAGAATTTGTCTTGGTGACACCACATCTTCTATTTACCCTTCTAGTTTTTCACCAAGTTAAAAAATCACCAATATAACTGATGTCAATAAGTTTATCACAAGAGATAGAGACATCAAAATCCTGACAAGCCTTCCTGGGGTATACCTCCCTTCCTTTATTTTCTAATACATAAATGATATCATTAGAATCACCTCCTGAGAAACATGAATAAGTGATCAAATCAATGGAACCATGTTCCAACAACATTTCTATATAATTCACTTCACACATGGCATAAACGAAAGAAAAAACAAGGGACAATGATCCAGATCTAAAACTAATGGTTATATACTGATCCCAGGTAGAAACCATCTCCACTGTGATAATTCTCTTCCAAAAAACATAGATTTTATGATTAAGAGGTTCACTATGAAAGTAGCCATGAATGATCAACCTGTGAGAAAACTCCAATATCTTGGAAGGGTCTTGTTTGTATTTTTAACGACCTGAATCTTTGGAAAAGGTACAGATCATTAGTTTTTCTTCAGAATATTTCCTTTAAGCGTGTTTAATGTGTTTGATTAGTCATATTATATGTTATGTGGTTCAGAATATATTTTATATAAGCTGTGAGCTTGACCCTCCTCTCTAGAGGCGTCTCAACCTGCTAGAAGATGGCTAGAATAGCTTCCAACCAGGACTCCACAGTAAGTGGTCCTCCATCTCCCATAAATGTAGGGGGATGCTGCGACTGAAACTCGTGGGTCAAATCTGCCATACTCAGGGCAGGTCGCACTCCACCTTGCATACTATGCATTATATGCAAGAAGCTCTCACGGAACTGGGCATTGACACCGATCTCAGGAATAGCAAGAGGAGCCACAGGTGGCTCGACAGGAAGATCAACTGGCGGCTCAGGGCCCGCCACCTTAGGAACGTGATCGTCACCACCTTCAGCACGTGCGACTCGAGGACATCTCGGAGGCATAGTGTTATAATGCCAAATGAACGTCTCAAAATAAGAAACCAACAAATTAAATGTTGAACTCTAGAAGCTAGGACTCATACTAAACCTTCCTACCCATAAGATCACATATCCACACCCATAAGAATTCTTAATAAAACATGAAACTATTCATATTTAACTTAATCCAATGACATGGCATTTCCCAACCCATAAGGGCCCATACTCCTCATGAACTGAAAGATGACACACACTTGGATGTCATTTCTCATTTACTTGTGCAAATCAAGTATTTGAATTTCCTTTAAATCAAAATATTGGTTTAGTTGTAATGTCATTTTTTGATCCATAAGGTCCCATACACCTTATGAACCAAAGAGTGAAACCCACTAAAACCACCTCATTCCTCAATTCACAACCTGAAAGAAGGGTTAGCATAGTTGCACACATATTAACAAGGCATGGAAATAACCAACAAGGAATGCTCGTTGAAAATTTAGACGTGGCATGGCAAGATGCATGGCCTAATCATATTGTGCCTATCATGATGCATGTTCTAATGCATAATCCTCATTTCATCGGGTCGAACCCTGAAATCCAAATTCCATCATTGCAAATCTTAATAGCATCACAAAACATGTGAATCACCCAATGGTGAAATGGTATCAACAATAATTAGCAGCATCAATAACAACATAAAATAGGAAACTTGGCCCATACCCCGTACATGGGTTCGCAACTCCCAAGAACGACTCATGGCTAAGCCCCTACGCATTCTCAGTCTCCAAGTCTGTCATCGAAAAATAGTAGAGGAAGAAATAAATAATCCTCTGATACCACTTTGTGACGCCCTGGACCCGGCTGCCCCTCAACCCGAGCCCCAAGCCTGGTTGGCCACATGACCCCTAGCTCGTCTCCCCATAGGCCAGGGGCTGCCGACTAGCAGCGGGGGTGTAATGGTAAATCAATGGGGAGAATGTACCCCCATGTCAGAGTACACAGCGGTATAATAGCAAAGTAATAGAAATAGAGGAAGCACAACCAATGGATAAACAAGAAAAAAAAGGGAAACATACAGACCAACCAACAGAAAAAGGAAAACCCTGATAAATATACCAAATCCACCTAGGCATTTTCTGATACAAAATGGATGCATGGCATTCTGATACAATGGGAATAGATGGAAATCATGCTATACAGAAATAAAAAAAGAGAACAAAAGTATTCCATGAGAATCTCTAGACAAGCTCGGTCCTCTGCTCTGGAACTCCAGCTAGAACAAACATGCATCAACAACCTGAAGTTGGGCCTTTTCCCCTACTAGTACCTATAGTAGTAAAGTCTACACGGGTTCCCATGAGGCCTCCTGGGTAGGGTGTGAGACAAGTCTCAGTAGGCCACCACCAATGATGTCTACGTGTATTCCAAATATGTGTTCACAAAATAAATGGTGTGTAGTAAATTGCAGGTAAGGAAAGAAAAAAAATAAACAACCCTCCCGCTCAGGTTCCGAAAGGACACATGGAAGGTCTACCTGCTTAAGCTCATGGCTAGGATTATGAACAATCACCAGAGGTACAAGTACATAGATATAGGTCATCACTGGCAGGAGGTAAACATGCCTCTAGTCCATACTTCTCACATACATACACTCATCACTGGCCTAAGGTATAAATGCCTCTCATCCATAAGCACTGTAGCTGGTGTGGGGAAGAATGCCTCCCACCCGTAAAGGTTATTTAGACACGAGGTATGGATGTTTCCTGTTCTATTACACGAAGATTAATATGGCACAGGGTAAGAATGCTTCCCACCCACACACGGAGATTAATCTGGCACAGGGTAAGAATGCCTCCCGCCCATACAGGGGTTATCACATTGTTGTCAACACAACAAGGCATAACCATTCACATCACAATATATAAGGCAAACCATCTTATATTCTATCACATTAACAAAGAATGGAAATTACATCTTTTAATACCACATAATCACATCTCAAGGAAAACATACATTTCAATTCATTCAAGGGGTTTAGGCTATCTCATCTTAGCCGCCCTCTAACCAAGTCATCTCATTTGCATAACATGGTAAATGCCCTTTCAAGACATATCGTTAAGGTTCAAAGGTGAAAAGGGCCAAATATCAAGGTATATCACCTATGGTTGACCACTCCCGGTCCACACCAAATCTAAACACCCTAACAAGGTTAGATTCATCAATCTCATACCACACGGGTCATGTATACATAAGGCAGTCAATATAAATGAGGGGTTTGGTGAAAGTCAAACCAAGACATGATGATAATAACTCAAAAAGGCAAGAACCAAAAATGGAAACCATGTGACCACCTACCTTAGAGCTGTAGGCGTAGGCTCGCTTGATATCGACCTCAGATTCGTAGTAGGTTGGAAGATATCTGAGTTCTAGTCCAATGCCCTGGAAATAGGGCATATGAGCCTGCATCAAAATAGCGAAACGAATACCAAGATTCACTGAGGAAATAAGTTGAGGTGTGGTAAGCCTTACCTTGGACTTTCCAATGCTTCCGTCGGATTAAGAATCAGGTGTCGGATGAAGAATCAACCAAGAAAAGAGAGGTAGAGAGTTGTGGAGCTCAAAAGAGGGCTCCCCTATGTTCTGTCTGCAGGAAGGAGAAAAAGAGAAGGCTTTTAGGCTTTTAAAACAAGTAAGGGAAAAATGGTAATTTCACCCAGGAGAGGGCCGCATGGTTTAGGCACACGGTTTACCAAACCTTGCGCAAACCGTGTGCAACTCACTGCCTCCTGACCAAGGGCCGAACGGTTTAGGCGCACGGTTTACCCAAACTGTGCGCACCTCACTGCCTCCTGACCAAGGGTTGCACGGTTTAGGCACATGGTTTACCCAAACCGTGCGCAACCCGTGCGCACCTCCCTGCCTCCGGACCAAAGGTCACACGGTTTATCCCAAACCATGCACAGACTGTGCACAAGCCATGCACCCCTATCTGTAAGTCCATTTCTCAAACTCCCAAGCTCCGAACAAACCCTAGACACTCCCCGGACCTTCCTTAGGACATTAAACACATTAAACAAGCTTAATGGAAAGATTCGAAAGAAAAACTAATGATCCATACCTTTTCCAAAGAGTCGGGTTGTTACAGTATTCCAGGATAGCTATGAGAGAAAAATTATTCTGATGAAGTTGAGAAGAGAGGAAAAAAATTTCACCCATGCAATAAGGCCCCTATCATTCCAACTTATAAATGAGATCATTTGAAAATTAGATTCTTTTTTGTGGTGCTACGCATTAGAGATGAACTAAACTGGGCCTGGAAACCAGCCAACCTTATTCTAGATTAAGAATTCTTACAAACCCCATATGAAGAGGATATCTATAACACCCCACAAATTTATGGTATGTCTCTTTTTAAATTTAATTTCTTCAATAACATAGGTTTCACACAACACAAATCCTAAATGAAAAATGATATACAATTACATATCATTATTTTAAAGCAACTGTTACAACCTAGTTGTTAAATTGGAGAGAATGAATACTATTAACCAAATTATGAAATTTATATATTATATAATTAATAAAATTTCTTTACGTTCATCTGAAGTTTTTTATAGGCATAATTTAAGATTGAATCCAATTTTACACATTGACAGTCTATAAAGGAAGTTTTAACTCCTTTTAATGGTGCATTTATTTTAATTTTTTTTTTTGAATCTTTTATAAATTATGTTAAACAAAATAAGCTTCATTTTTAGAAGCGGAATAACAAAATTATATTAGGGTGAAATATTGGTATTTTTCTGAAAATATTTATTTTCTAATGAATAGTAAACAATACTTATTTTTATAAATATTTCAATTTCATTATATTAAAAGTCTATTTTTTATTTAAATAGTAACCTCACCCATGAAAGTATAAATTAAATTTTGGAATATTATAAATGTTAATATGATATAAATATACAATATCATACATAAATAAATGTTTTAGATATTATTAATTAAGTGTTGATATTTTTGATAAAACATAAATGATTATTTTATTTTTTATAATTAATATAATTATTTAAAAAACATTATTTATATAAAATTTATTCATAAATTAATATTTTATTTTCTTATGATTACAAGATAATATTATGAGACCTTAATTATTTTTTCAAGGTGTTATAAAATTAGTAATAATTTGAAAAATCTTTAATAATTTTAAAAGTCACTATTTTCCCAATAAAAGATGATTTTAATTAAAATTGAAATTTCTCATATTGAGAAATTTATTTTATAAAATTTATTTCATTTTATAATTCTACATGCTGAAAAATGGTTAGGATTAATTTTTGGGGTTCTCTAAAGTACTTGAATTTATTGTGAATAATAAAATACGGTAATTTATGGTATATATACATTATAATTTAAATATACTACTACTTGAGTAATGGATGATATAAGAACAATAATCTCAATATACCCTACATTATTTTAATATATTTGTTGATAAGGACCAAACATTTCATAGTCTTGATCCAAAAAAATAATCAAATAAATAGAATATTCAAAAAACACCCCTCTACACCACTATAAATACCACCCCTCAACACCTCTTCTGATCACACCATCCAAGATTTGAGAAATTTCCAATTTCTAACCAAACCTCTACTAAATACCCTCCTCCACATCAAATTTCATTTGGTCTCAACAAAATATTAAAAATAATTCCCTTAAAGAGGTTCTCAAGGAGAATAATTCAAGAGGTAAAAATCCTCATTCTTTTATATTATTTTCATTTCAATTTCTTTTCTTTTCTTATACTTCCCTAACCTCCCATATACAAAGTGCCATGATAAATATAATATATTTTATATAGAAAATTTTTATTTTAAAAATATAAAATAAACCATAAAGTATCTTCTCATTTTCCTAAATTTTATTTTAAAGATGATAACATCATCTGTGAGGTGCCGATTTGCCACCTTCATGGGAGACATGTTTTCATTATTCAATTATGCCTTCAACGCTGGTCATAAAAAATTATTAAGGTTAAAATAGATTATAATATATCTTTTACATATTAATAAATTTTTTGAAACTAGTATTTATACCTAATTATAATTAATCAAACAAAACTAATTTGTGATGTTCAAAAAAGTGCTAAAATAATCTAAACGATTATCACTAACGTCTGATCTAATTATTCTTCCTCACCTAAAATAAAAAAATTAATTATATAACCATTAAATTTGGTGTAAGTTAATTAGTAACATATAACATTAATTCTTGATATTTATTTCCATTGTAAATAATCCTTCATACATGTATTCAAGTGAACCAATCGTGAAAACCAAGGAAATCAACTCCTTTGAATGATGAAATTGGATCTTTTAACTCATTAAAAAGGACATAAATGAACTTAATAAAATTATAAAAAATAAAATAAAATTATAAAATATTATTAATTAACTAATTAATGGATTTAATTTTGTTACCCCAGGATTAATGCGCAAATGCAGAACTCTTTCAGACAAAAGGTGAGAGTTTCTTCCCGAACCTCCATTTTTCATTCGGGTTATGCTATCTCACTCTTTAACCTAATTTAATTACTAATTAATCTTATTTAATACTCCTAAAATATATTTTTTTTGTTCCTATAATATGTACCTTTCTCATTTATACCTTCTTTTATGTGGAAATACATGTTTTATAAGTCTCCATTTTCAATTCCTCCCAATAAGCAAGCCCGGTTTAGGGGAACATCTGAATTTCTTACCATTTTTCATGTACCAATAATAATCTATTTTAAGCTACCAATATATTTATAAAATAAAAAAAATTATTAAGAAGAACTATATTTGTTCATTTCTAGTTTTATACAAATATTTATTCGTTTTTTCATTTTAAAATATCTTTAATATTTTCCTTTAAATGCATTAAAGAGCCTCCTTTCTAATGTTTCTTAAACACTCTTTTTACAAATTTTCACTTCATTTGCATATAATTTATGCCTAAAATATAATTTCATTTTACTTCACTTTTATTTTCTAGGATATGCATTTTTATAATATTTTTTTTACAAATAAAAATTATTGTCCAAAATAACATTTATTTCCAAAGTAAAAGGGGGTTTTCTCATCTCACTTTTACTTCTTTGAGATACATTCCTTGTTCAAAATTTATTACCTGTATGTAATATATGTAATTCCATTTGATATAACATTTATTTATTGTTCTTATTCTAATGATAATATAAGTTTCATTTAATGTTATTCTTTTGTAGAGATTATGATTTAAATGATTCAATGTGGTATGGGGCACTTTGGAATGTTTAAGGATTATTTTCCTCAATGATTTATCAATGATTTTATTAGAGTATTTTCATACATGATTATGATTATAATATTACATAGTATTATGGGAAACTTTTATTTAAATATATATTTTTATTATAAATATGAGGAATGTATTGGACTTAGTAAGTGATGGTAAGTGCCCACGATAGCACCTTGATGCATTGGTTGGTCACATGAGACAGACTCGACCATGTTTTTTCCCATCACATATCATTTTATAGATAAATCCTTGATGGTATGATTATGATTTCAAACATTATTCATTCCCATACTATAATATTAGTAAATGATAGCCTATTTGATTATTCTACTAGTATAATATCCATGGTTATGTTTAATTTTCATTTTATTATTTATATGTAATTAATTATTCATATTTTATTTCCTGACATATTATAATCAAGATTATTTATTATTGGAATTATGTTTTAGTTATTCACCCTATATTATTAATTATTTCAAATTATTGTAGCTTTCTCTTTATTTTTTACCCTTAATGAGCATCTGATCTCACCCATTTTTTGTTTTGTTTTCCCCAGGATGCGAAGATGTATATTATGAATGATTATAGGGATAATCTAGGATTTTATGGGTTTTCCAATATAAATTCTATGTCGCATTTCCTTCCAAGTTGTAATGTAAATATCATGTTTCTAATCTAGATTCCAAAAAAACTAAATAGACAGGTACTTGGGGATTCTAGTTTTGTATCTATGCAAATGTATTAATGTGATTCACCATCATCGGGATACTTGTGTTGAGGTTTCTTTAGTATAAATCTTGGAAAATAGATTTAGAAAACATATATTAGTGAACATAACCCTAATATAGAATTTGAGGATAATCATAGAATAAAATACTATAATTTTAGTAAGGTAGAGATTATGTTGGTATTCCTACCAATACATCCATTTTTGGAAACAACAAGTTGATGTGGTTTTGGTACTGATGTACCTAGGTGTAATGACTCTAACATGGTGTACTAGGCTTAACTTAGGGTAACTTAGTACATGAAAATGGGACTTAATGCGTACCTGGTTTGACACACTTGAGGGATATGCTTAGGACAATTCACATTTTCTTTACAAACCATTATGAATGATTTAAAATAAAATATGTCCCTAAATAAACCATATTTATTATTATGATATTATCTATGAATAAATTTTCATTTTATGTTATGTTTCTTCCTAGTTTGAAATTATACATTATGATTCAAGATTTTATAAGCTAATCTAGTATATGATTTTATGAGCTAATCCAGTATTGTAAATGAAATATTAAAGTAAAATTGAATGTGTGATATTATTACCCAAAACGTATAAATATGTAATAAATAACATATGGATATGTTAAATCCTTAATTATATCCTTCCTTGAGAGATGGTGGTGGAAAATGTACTACAATGATTCCTGTGGTGGTAGTCTTTCGTACACATGATCAACGGTTTTGTTTCCTACTCATTGGAAGACGATATTGATATAAGTCATTAAATTTTCATAATAACATATTTGTATATTGGTTATACTTTTGATATTATATTATTATTATTTAATAATATTTTAATTAGGTGGAGGAAGAAATAAAATAAAATTCCCATTTAAAACTATTACCCCTTCTTCAGGAAACTTCTTTAGGTTTTGCAACGAAAGCCTTCATAGGGTGTATTTATGATCATACTAAGGCCCCCATAATGTTGTATAGGATTATGTAATTTTTTTTGGGTATGTATTTGATGAATAAAATTATTATGGATGTGTGAATATGTAACGACCCAAATTTTCATTAATGGAAAATCCATCTTGATCCAGTTAAATGTTTCTTTATGTTTTTATAAGATGTCAACTTCTTTAAGTTTTACGTTAAGATTTGTGACCGTTACTTTTATAGCCGTTGAACAGTGATCATCTGGGTAGTTTAAATGTAATGCTTTAACGAACCAATTTTCTACTCAGACAAAGGAAGCGATGGCCTCATCCAGTAGAATTGCCCCTTACGAAGCCCATTTGTCAGAGCTCGGAAAGGAGGTGGCGTCTTTGGGATTTGCCCTTGACCAAGCCCAAGCTGAGCTTCATCAAGTCAAGCTCGAACGTGATCGTCTACGGGAAAAATGGAAGTTGATAGAGATTACCACTCGAGCGATGTTATCCGAGAAACCCCAAGAGTCTGTCACCATCGCACACCTTACCCTTAGGTCTTATGCGGCTATTTTAAGGGGTTATGTAACAAATAAGTAGCACCATGTTCATGTACATTATTTTTTGTATATAATAATGAATATAATTTCTAGTCATTTTTGATGCATTGTAATTAGTTTTTAAAGTACAAATGATGTTTTTAGTTATTATTTAATTAAGAATTATATTTTATTAAATTAAAGGATTTTTTTTGAATTAAATAATATTTTAATAAAATATTATTATTAATATTAAATTAATTTTTATTAAATATAAATGATCTTATAATTTTATGAATGCAATTAAAATTTTTATTAAGGTTTGAAAGCCATTTCTGTCAAAACCCGTGAATTTTTTTTATAAATGTCGGTTTTTATTTTAAAAGTGAAAATTCACATATTTAGAAAATTATTTAGATAAAATAAATATTATTTTTGGAATCAGGACGTCGAAATTATCCAACGGTGAATTTTTCATAATTTTCTGAGACAGTCAAATTTTTGGGTAAAAATTAAATACCATTTAAATAAATAATGTGTTTTATGACATCATAATGACCCAATGGTGATGTAATAAAATACCATAATCCTTATGTTCAGCCAATATGTGTTTTATCATTAAAATAATGAGGTTTTGGGTTTGTTTGAATCACTTTTCAAAGCATTAATGGAGCCCTCAAGACTTATTCAACACTTTGCCTTTTTAAATTAATTTCCATGGGAGTGTGACTCACCTCCACATAAGCAACCCTAATTTTTTAATAAGTTCGGACTTTGGCCTTGTAAAATATTGTTTTCCTCTTTCCTTTTCCAGAAACCATGGGCAAATACCATGGGATGGTTTGTGGTTTGGATTATTTTAATATAAGGGGTCCCAAACCTAAATAATAAAGAATTCTCTCACCTTTCCTATATAAACCCACCCAAGCTCCCACTTCCTCCTCACTCAAAGCCCTTGAAGTTCGTCCAACCTCTGCCCTACTCTCTCTAGAATCCTCTCAAGGTGCCCCAAGCTCCCAAGAAGCCTCTCACAAGCCTCTCTCTAGCCTTTGGAAGCACACTTCCAAGTAAGGGTTTTTCTTCCTTTCTCATTTTTGTCAATTTTCATTAAGTTGTATTGCCCTTTTAATTTCATTTATGAATGTTGGGGTATGGTTTCGCACCTCTCCCATACTGCCCTCTTATTGTTTGAATGATGGGAGACCCCTTTCTCTCTCATTAAATGCCTCCCATGTACACCCGTTACTATGCCGAAATTCCGAAAGGAACCTTTTTCTCCTCTTCTATATTCAAGCAATACTTTTGTATCATGAATCTAAATTCCTTTTCAATTGTTGGGACATGTATCTATATGACCTTCTTACTGTCCATTACATGTAAATATGATGAGGAACCCCTTTCTCTCTCATCAGCCTTTTTTTATGAATTCTTATGTCACGTCGTTACGCTGCCGAAATCACACCGATTTTCTAAGCCAATATCATTGTGTAGTGAATACCATGCCCATTTCTCCATCAAGGGTATTCACCTTTATGCACGTTTACTTATTGATTGTAAAGTTTCATGTATGAATTCCACATTCCTTTATCGTGGAATAAATGATTATGTTTTATGAATCCATGTTTATGATCCATGTGGCACACTTATGCATGAAATGAAATGTTTAAGAAGGGTGCGCCCTGATAGCGCTCCAATGCATTGGGTAAAGTATAGTATCATGATACGTCATGTGCAATGAGTGTTGACTCATGCTAATTCAAGTGCAACGAGGGTTTACTCGTGCTTCAAGTGCAATGAGGGTTTACTCATGCTCCATGTGCAATGAGCCTTGGCTCATGCTAATTCAATGTTAAGTGTTGTTGCCACATTTCCATGTTATGATTATCATGCTTTATCATGCCTTTATGTTCATGTCTCTCTTATGCTCTATTGATATGCCTATTGCCTAACATGTATTGTACTCCTCATGTTATTCATTATGTACTCCCTTACTGGGCTTTATAGCTCACCCTTTTCTTATGCATGTCCTCAGGTTATCCCATGCAATGCTAAGTACGAAGGAATGTAGTGGTCATGTAAAGGAAGTTTTCAATAAGGATGTTGTATTTCAAGTTTAAAGTTTTTATGTAATGATCCTAAGCCCCAAAGACACTAAACCTCTCGATCTTCTTTGTTGTATCAAGTGAAGTTTTATGTAATAAAGCATGTTTAAGTTGTAATAAAAAGCAGGGTTGTCATAGTTGGTATCAGAGGATAGGTTTAGTTATTTTTGGGATTAGGAAACCCTAGTAAAGCCTTAGATACAAGACTAAGCATAATAAAAACATCCCTAAATTTTGGTAAATACTAAGTAAGTGGTTTATCAAACAAATACATCCCTGTCTGGATACGAGCAGGTAGAGGCGACTCTGGCACAGATGTATCCTAGGGGTAAAATCCGAAAACACCGCTTTGAGCTAGACTGGAACGGGAACTGGTGCACGACAACGGGCCTTGCTGCACTCTTGGTTACGACACTCCCGGGGGATATGTTTTGATAAATTTACAATCTTAGTATGAACCCTTATTAAGGGAAAAATGCCCCTAAGAATATATGTTAGAAGGAAGATCATGAAAAGCCTGGATTGAATCCTATAGACTCATGAGTTGAAGAGATTAAAGTTTATTTATAAGTCATCAACTTTTGTCTTTGGATTACCCTTTATGTGTTACCCCTAACTTTCCTTTTATTCCAGCCAATGGCCGGTAATAGGAGAACTCGGGCTAACAACCGTTGTGAAGATCAGTGTGATGATTGTACCAATGAGATGCCCAATCCAATGGGAGCGGGAATCGCGAACTTTGTCACGCTTCTCTCTCAGTTAACTCAAGTTTTGAATAGAAACACTGGTCAAGAGGAACGTTCAACCCCCCCTAAGAAAGAACAAGTCGCTATTGAAAGCTTCATGAGACAAAGGCCTCCTACTTTTAGTGGATCATCCGATCCCACGATTGCTGAACAATGGATCAACTCCATTGAAAAGATATTCTCCATCCTCCAATGCTCTGAAAAAGAGAAGGTTCTCCTGGCGGCTTATCGCATGGAGGGTGAAGCTGATCAATGGTGGACGTTGATCAAAAATACGAAGCCTGAGGAGGAGATCGAGGCTTTGGAATGGAAGGTATTCCGGAAGATGTTTTTCGATAAATATTTTCCACGCACCCTCCGTCTTAATATGGAAAGGGACTTCCTTTCCCTCATGCAGAAAGATGAGGAATCTGTGGGAGCGTACGAGGCAAACTTCACAAGGCTTGCACGATACGCTTCCGGCTTTGTCGTTACCCCCGAATGCAAGGTTGACCGCTTCTTTGGTGGGCTGAAGCCTAGCTTGCGGAAAGCATTAGCGATCCGTGACTTCGACAGCTATGAGGAAATTGTCCGATGTGCCCTCAAGGTTGAAATAGAGATCGTAGAATCACAGGGGTATCATGGGGACAAGAAGCGGAAGGTGGACTTCAATGTTGGTGGTCCGATGGATAAATCCAACGGCGCTAAGAAATTCCAGCACCCCACTTGCCAAAAGTGTGGAAAGAAGCACCCTGGAAATTGCCTTAGGGGGACAAGAAAATGCTTCAAGTGTGGAAGAGAAGGGCACCTAGCTGTTAACTGTCAGCAAGAAGGACCCGCGGCTGCGACGGAGGGGAGGAACGCTCCGTTCGAACCTCAACGCGTTGTTCAATGCTTCAAATGCAAAGAACCGGGTCATTTTGCGAATCAGTGCCCTAATCCAAGGGTTATCAGAGGCAATCAACAACCTCCAAGACAGCAAGGAAGAGCTTTTGCCATCACTTCTGCCGAAGTGAACCCCGACAACGAAGTGGTGACAGGTACGCTAGTTATTCATTCAAGAATAGCGAACGTACTTTCTGATTCAGGTTCTACGCATTCTTTTATATCTCAAAAGTTTAGTAGAATAATCTTTGCACCACCACAAGTCATGGAAGTAAAGATGTCGGTGAGTACGGCAAATGGGGCAATCATTGCATCCCATGAGTATAAGTCCTCCCCTGTTATAATCTGTGGATTGAATTTCCCGGCGAACCTCGTCATACTCCCTTTGGTGGAATTTGATGCAATTCTTGGCATGGATTGGCTTTCCTTATATAGAGCCAACATAAATTGTCGGGAGAGGGAAATCACACTCCATATGGAGAATCGACCCCCGATTCTTTACAAGTGTCAGGAGGAAGATGAATCTCCTTTATCTCCATCATCTCAAGCATGGATATTACTGCCTTATGAGCACGCATATCTGGCTCAGATGATTGAGTCCAAGGAAGAAACCACCCTTGAAGAAATGCCTATTGTGAGGGAATTCGCTGAAGTATTTCCCGAGGAACTTCCTGGTCTTCCTCCAAGAAGAGATGTTGAGTTCTCAATTGAACTTATACCTGGGGCGCTACCAATATCCAAGACTCCATATAGAATGGCTGTGGTTGAGCTTGAAGAACTGAAGAAACAACTACAGGAGAATCTGGATAAAGGGTTTATACGCCCAAGTGCATCACCATGGGGTGCACCAGTCCTCTTCGTCAAGAAGAAGGATGGGTCAATGCGGCTTTGCATCGATTATCGTGAACTTAACAAAATCACG
This sequence comes from Viscum album, assembly GCA_963277665.1. Lineage (NCBI taxonomy): Eukaryota > Viridiplantae > Streptophyta > Magnoliopsida > Santalales > Viscaceae > Viscum > Viscum album. The sequence continues at coordinate 1,808,027,234 of OY728129.1, read as the reverse complement.
ATAAAGAACAAGTATCCTCTCCCAAGAATCGATGACTTGTTTGATCAGCTGCGTGGAGCTCAATACTTCTCCAAGGTCGACTTGCGGTCGGGATATTATCAAGTAAGGGTGAAGAAGGAAGATATCCCCAAGACTGCTTTTCGTACAAGGTACGGGCACTATGAATTCATAGTAATGCCTTTTGGACTCACCAATGCTCCAGCAATATTCATGGACTTGATGAATAGAGTCTTTAGAGATTACCTAGATAAATTTGTGGTAGTCTTTATAGATGATATTCTGATATACTCCAAAACCAAGGAGGACCATGAGGAGCATTTAAGAACTGTACTGGAGACTTTGCGCAAGGAGAAGCTCTATGCCAAGTACAGCAAGTGTGAGTTCTGGTTGAAGGAGGTCTCATTCTTGGGCCATATCATCACAAGCAATGGGATATCTGTGGACCCCTCCAAAACAGATGCAATTGAGGGATGGCCGAGGCCAACATCCGTAACTGATATCCGTAGCTTCTTGGGGTTGGCTGGATATTATCGACGATTTGTGAGAAACTTCTCACGATTGTCCAACCCTCTTACCAAGCTAACTCGAAAGGGAGTAAAGTTTTCTTGGAGTGATGAATGCGAAGAAAGCTTCAAGGAGTTGAAAAGGAGGCTTATCACTGCACCTGTGCTCACTTTACCCACAAGTGGGGAGCTTTTTGTGGTATTCAGTGATGCTTCGAAGAAGGGCTTAGGATGTGTGCTGATGCAGAATGATAAAGTGATATCCTATGCCTCAAGACAGTTGAAAATCCATGAGCGAAACTATCCAACGCATGATCTGGAGTTGGCGGCGGTGATCTTCGCCTTGAAAATCTGGCGGCATTATCTCTATGGGGAGAAATGTGAGATATATACTGACCACAAGAGTCTTAAATATATATTCACACAGAAAGAGATTAATATGCGCCAGAGAAGATGGATAGAGCTCATCAAGGATTATGACTGTTCAATACATTACCACCCTGGGAAGGCGAACAAGGTAGCGGATGCCCTAAGTAGAAAGGATCCAGCAATTCTATCAATGATGAGAATTGAGAAGGATCCAATCTTCTTAGACTTGATGAATATGGACGTGGGAATCATAAAGAAGGGAATATCATCAATCCTTTCACAAATGATTGCTCAACCATCTCTTTTGGAAAGGTTAAAGGATGCTCAAAGGGATGATGCGAGAATCCAAGAAAAAGTGGAAGCTATCAAAAAGGGAAAATCCTCAGAGTTTAATGTTAATGAAGAAGGAATTGTGCGGTTTGGGAAAAGACTATGTGTCCCATCAAGTTCGGAGCTGAAGAAGGAACTTTTGGATGATGCACATAGTTCAAATTTCTCTATTCACCCAGGGAGCACAAAGATGTATCGAGATCTCTGAGAAAACTTTTGGTGGGATAATATGAAGAAGGAGATCGCCGAATATACATCAAAGTGCCTGGTGTGTCAGCAAGTGAAGGCAGAGAGGCAGAAGTCTAAGGGGATGATGCAACCATTGCCCATACCAGAATGGAAATGGGAGAACATCACCATGGACTTCGTCACTGGACTTCCAAGGACATCCAAAAGCAACAACGCAATCTGGGTTATTGTGGATCGTCTTACAAAGACTGCACACTTCATTGCTATTCGAGTGGATTTCTCTTTGGATCAACTGGCACGGATATATATCAGGGAAGTGGTACGGTTGCATGGAGTACCACTATCTATTGTTTCGGACCGAGATCCAAGATTTACCTCTAAGTTTTGGAAGAGTCTTCAACATGCTCTGAATACTGAACTGAACTTCAGTACGGCCTATCATCCTCAAACTGATGGCCAATCCGAGCGGACTATCCAAACACTTGAGGATATGTTGAGAGCGTGCTCAATGGACTTTAAAGGAGGATGGGATCAGCATCTTCCTCTGGTTGAGTTCTATTATAATAATAGTTTCCACTCAAGCATCCAAATGGCACCATATGAAGCCCTGTATGGGAAAAGGTGTAGAACACCGGCATGTTGGGATGAGGTCGGTGAACGTAAGCTGCTTGGACCAGAAATGGTCGAAGAAATGGTGGAGAAGGTGAAAACCATTCAGCAGCATATCAAGGCAGCCCAAAGTCGACAGAAGAGTTATGCAGATAATCGTCGACGAGACCTTGAGTTTAAAGTCGGAGACATGGTGTTTTTACGCATATCTCCGTGGAAGAAGGTCATGAGGTTTGGAAAGAAAGGGAAGTTAAGTCCAAGGTACATCGGCCCCTTCGAGATTCTTGATCGTGTTGGGGCTGTGGCCTATCGACTAGCACTTCCACCTACTATGGCCAAGGTGCATGATGTCTTCCATGTATCCCTCTTAAGGAAGTACATACCAGACCCTTCACATGTACTCTCTTCTGAGGTGGTACAATTAGAAGACGATCTTTCTTATAAGGAGCAACCAGTGAAGATCTTAGATCGTAGAGAAAAAGTTCTACGAAATAAGACAATGCCCCTCGTCAAGGTGTTGTGGAGAAACCACAAGTTTGAAGAAGCAACTTGGGAGTCGGAGGATATGATGAAGCTAAGTTACCCACATTTGTTTTAGTGTGGGAAAAGGAAAATTTCGAGGGCGAAATTTCTTAAGGGGGGAATGTTGTAACGACCCAAATTTTCATTAATGGAAAATCCCTCTTGATCCAGTTAAATGTTTCTTTATGTTTTTATAAGATGTCAACTTCTTTAAGTTTTACGTTAAGATTTGTGACCGTTACTTTTATAGCCGTTGAACAGTGATCATCTGGGTAGTTTAAATGTAAGGCTTTAACGAACCAATTTTCTACTCAGACAAAGGAAGCGATGGCCTCATCCAGTAGAATTGCCCCTTACGAAGCCCATTTGTCGGAGCTCGGAAAGGAGGTGGCGTCTTTGGGCTTTGCCCTTGACCAAGCCCAAGCTGAGCTTCATCAAGTCAAGCTCGAACGTGATCGTCTACGGGAAAAATGGAAGTTGATAGAGATTACCACTCGAGCGATGTTATCCGAGCAACCCCAAGAGTCTGTCACCATCGCACACCTTACCCTTAGGTCTTATGCGGCTATTTTAAGGGGTTATGTAACAAATAAGTAGCACCATGTTCATGTACATTATTTTTTGTATATAATAATGAATATAATTTCTAGTCATTTTTGATGCATTGTAATTAGTTTTTAAAGTACAAATGATGTTTTTAGTTATTATTTAATTAAGAATTATATTTTATTAAATTAAAGGATTTTTTTTGAATTAAATAATATTTTAATAAAATATTATTATTAATATTAAATTAATTTTTATTAAATATAAATGATCTTATAATTTTATGAATGCAATTAAAATTTTTATTAAGGTTTGAAAGCCATTTCTGTCAAAACCCGTGAATTTTTTTTATAAATGTCGGTTTTTATTTTAAAAGTGAAAATTCACATATTTAGAAAATTATTTAGATAAAATAAATATTATTTTTGGAATCAGGACGTCGAAATTATCCAACGGTGAATTTTTCATAATTTTCTGAGACAGTCAAATTTTTGGGTAAAAATTAAATACCATTTAAATATATAATGTGTTTTATGACATCATAATGACCCAATGGTGATGTAATAAAATACCATAATCCTTATGTTCGACCAATATGTGTTTTATCATTAAAATAATGAGGTTTTGGGTTTGTTTGAATCACTTTTCAAAGCATTAATGGAGCCCTCAAGACTTATTCAACACTTTGCCTTTTTAAATTAATTTCCATGGGAGTGTGACTCACCTCCACATAAGCAACCCTAATTTTTTAATAAGTTCGGACTTTGGCCTTGTAAAATATTTTTTTCCTCTTTCCTTTTCCAGAAACCATGGGCAAATACCATGGGATGGTTTGTGGTTTGGATTATTTTAATATAAGGGGTCCCAAACCTAAATAATAAAGAATTCTCTCACCTTTCCTATATAAACCCACCCAAGCTCCCACTTCCTCCTCACTCAAAGCCCTTGAAGTTCGTCCAACATCTGCCCTACTCTCTCTAGAATCCTCTCAAGGTTCCCCAAGCTCCCAAGAAGCCTCTCACAAGCCTCTCTCTAGCCTTTGGAAGCACACTTCCAAGTAAGGGTTTTTCTTCCTTTCTCATTTTTGTCAATTTTCATTAAGTTGTATTGCCCTTTTAATTTCATTTATGAATGTTGGGGTATGGTTTAGCACCTCTCCCATACTTCCCTCTTATTGTTTGAATGATGGGAGACCCCTTTCTCTCTCATTAAATGCCTCCCATGTACACCCGTTACTATGCCGAAATTCCGAAAGGAACCTTTTTCTCCTCTTCTATATTCAAGCAATACTTTTGTATCATGAATCTAAATTCCTTTTCAATTGTTGGGACATGTATCTATATGACCTTCTTACTGTCCATTACATGTAAATATGATGAGTAACCCATTTATCTCTCATCAGCCTTTTTTTATGAATTCTTATGTCACGTCGTTACGCTGCCGAAATCACACCGATTTTCTAAGCCAATATCATTGTGTAGTGAATACCATGCCCATTTCTCCATCAAGGGTATTCACCTTTATGCACGTTTACTTATTGATTGTAAAGTTTCATGTATGAATTCCATATTCCTTTATCGTGGAATAAATGATTATGTTTTATGAATCCATGTTTATGATCCATGTGGCACACTTATGCATGAAATGAAATGTTTAAGAAGGGTGCGCCCTGATAGCGCTCCAATGCATTGGGTAAAGTATAGTATCATGATACGTCATGTGCAATGAGTGTTGACTCATGCTAATTCAAGTGCAACGAGGGTTTACTCGTGCTTCAAGTGCAATGAGGGTTTACTCATGCTCCATGTGCAATGAGCCTTGGCTCATGCTAATTCAATGTTAAGTGTTGTTGCCACATTTCCATGTTATGATTATCATGCTTTATCATGCCTTTATGTTCATGTCTCTCTTATGCTCTATTGATATGCCTATTTCCTAACATGTATTGTACTCCTCATGTTATTCATTATGTACTCCCTTACTGGGCTTTATAGCTCACCCTTTTCTTATGCATGTCCTCAGGTTATCCCATGCAATGCTAAGTACGAAGGAATGTAGTGGTCATGTAAAGGAAGTTTTCAATAAGGATGTTGTATTTCAAGTTTAAAGTTTTTATGTAATGATCCTAAGCCCCAAAGACACTAAACCTCTCGATCTTCTTTGTTGTATCAAGTGAAGTTTTATGTAATAAAGCATGTTTAAGTTGTAATAAAAAGTAGGGTTGTCATAGAATATGAGACTAGGGTGGGTGGCCTTTTATGATCAGGGGAGTGGATACACTTAGAAGTTTTTAAATGAATTAGAAATACCCCCGAGTTTCTCATGGCACAGAACACTATAATGATTTGTTTAACCATGGATGATATGAGGAAAAACATATTACTAGAAAATATTATTTAGGAATATTTTGGTTCATTATATTTCCTTATCATCTAAGTTTAACTCCATCGTAATCCCATTTTCTTTTTTCTGTGATAATTAATTTTTACTTATTTTACTATTAATAAGGGTCAAAAGTTATATTGAACATTGAGATAATATAAATTATTCATATTAAAAATATTGAATCCTTTTTAAAAAATAAACTCATAATTTTGAATAATTTAATTTAAAATAAATCTCATAGACTCATCGAAATAATGGTTTTTCCAATGAAAATCCATAAAAATATTAAAACACGTTTACATTAGAATTTTTTTTAAAGGTTGGGGCCGAAGCCTCATTTTTATTATTAAAGCAAAGAAAATACCTCTTTAACTGGGTAGAGTGAGACCCATTACATAGCCCATAGGCCCAGTGGGTATTTAGCTCATTACATATCTCGTAGGCCCAAATTTGAGGCCCAAGACCCATTCTGTGAATAGTACTGCTACAGTACCCGCACTGCTACAGTAGCACACAGTACCCGCCGCCGCTACAGTTCCCCTACTTTAAACCCAATTTAAAATATAATCTATATATGGAAATAATTTATGTGAAAAGGTACTTTTTAATAAAAATATTATTTTTCACTATTCACCAAAAAATATATTTTCGAAAACTTCTAAAAAATAACCCAATAATAATTTTAACATTTAGATTTAAATATTATCTTTATAGTTTATAAAAAAAATTTAGTGTTGATAAATATTAATTTTAAAATTTTCTTCCAATGTGCGACTAAACCGTCTTTTATAAAAATAGGGTTTTTCAAAAAAAAAACATTTCATTTTACATTTATACAGTTCGTTTTTATTTTTAATAAATAGATAACTATTATTTTTATTTCATAAATATGTAATAAATATAATTTTTATAACATATTTATTCCTATTCATACCCACCTACATAATGGTAAAGTAATAATGTTAATGTTTAAATATTATTTTAATAGAGTATCATGTTTTTCTTATACTTTATGTTGCATGCATTGAAATATATTTAAGATATTGAAATTATTTAAAAATATATATATATTCAATTCTTGGGGTATTATATTTCATCATAATATGATTTTTTCATGTCATATACATTATCTTACATGATGTTCCTCTTTTAAAATATCATCTTTTTATAGCTGATCAAACCAAATGTCTTGAGAGGTGTGAAGAGGTGAGGAGAGGGGGTTCCCGTTCATAATTAAGGAGTTTCATTGTTTAAATATATCAAGAAAATAATGGGAAAACTCTCCTAAGAAAAATATGTCTATAATTTAAAAATAAATGACTAGATAAGATCTAAGTCTAATCCACCCTCTACCACTAAATTGAAACTTGTTTAAAACATATTATCCATTTCTTTCTAAGGTTAATCACATATATAGTTCTAATTTTTTACCATGGTAAATATTTATTTACTATTTTTACTATTCATTATGGGCAAAAATCAAGATGAAATTATTATTATAATATAAATTATTATTATTATAAATATGGAATCTTTTTTATCAAATTTAATTCACAGAAGTGGTAAACATTGATTTAAAATAAAACCTGTAAGTCCAACGAAAAGAAATTTTCAAAAAATGATTTTTTCAAGGAAAATATGATCTTATATTAAATTTATAAATATAAATTATCATTATATTAATTTAAATGAAACAAATATAGATATATAATGCATATTTAATTTATAACATTATTAATTGTTATTTATTTTATTTATTTAAAATAATGATACACAATGAAATTTAAAATAGTTTCTAGAAAACAATTATCTTTTTTGGCCTAAGAATAAACATAAAATAAAATAAATCATAAATTTATTTAATTTAAATTAATTGTAATAAATATAATAAAATTATAATTATTTAATTTAAAATTAAATTCAATAAATAATGGTACTTTTATATTAATTAATTTATTAAAATATATATCAGTTTTATAAAAATCTATTTTCACTATTCAATGAAAATTTATTATGTTCCAAAAAGTACCAAAAATACACCATATGTTGATATCGATATTATTATTTCAAAAATAAAGTCTATTTTATAAAATAACATTTCTTAAATTTCCATAAATTAATTATAATATTCTCTCACAAAAAATACTAAAAATCATTTTTTAAGGGAGAATGTTTTTTGTAAAATAATATATCATTATTAAAAGTTGAGTGAATATTTATTAATTATGTATAAAAAAATTTATATTGTGTATGATAATTAAATATATATCATAAATTAGTTAATATTATTCATAATTTCCAATTTAATGGTTTGATTATCACAATCATCTTTAAATAGTAATATTTCATAGTTCCACTAGGCTTGGTGTCGTGTTCCATAAATTTTATCTACCATAGTTCCTTTTTAAAAATCTCATGGTGTTACATTATACCACCCTTAAAGAAATTATTTCCATGAAATTTGATCATAATCTAGATAATCATGGTTTTTACATTTGAAAGTTCCTTTTTGGAAAACCCACATTGTAAAAAGGTTTTATAAAAATTTCTCTTAATAAAAGGGAAAGGGCAATACGAATGTCATCTAGAATTCTAAATAAATAGGTTTGGAAATATCTTAAAATTCTTGGGAAATTAATATATTGAAACACAATAAAATCATAAATTATAATGGAGTTCAATATTGATCAGTTATCAAAAAAATGGAAATGATCACTAGAATGTTAATGACCATGAAACCTTAAATCTACGATGACATAAAACACCATTGAATCATCAGATATGAATGTAAAAGGATAATATTTTTATTTCAAGATTCATTTACTAAAGTTGAGGGATCCGTTTTCTACCATGATAGATAGAACCAAAAAAATATTTTCCTGATATCATTTTATAATATAATCATAATTTCATCTTTAGATTGTGCTTTGTTAATTTCCTCTTCCCCAATTAATCTATATAATGAATATACAATTTGAATTTTATATTCACAAAATAATGAAATTAAATTTTAATAAATTATAATATCCATAAAATAGTAACATGTTATCCTTCAAATATTTATTAAAACCAAAATCAAAAGCCCAATGTTAAATAACACCTAAATTAATATGAATATATCAACCTATGAAATTCAATAGTAAAACCTGAATTTTGACATGTATAATTCTTTAAATAAATGACCCTATATTGAATATAACCTCAATAAAATCAACAAGAAATAATTTTTTAACCTAAAAGGTTTTCTCATACCCTTAAACTTATATCTCTAAAACCACAATAGCATTCTTACCAAAACCCCTTTATGTAAAAACTAAAGGTTATATATATTATATCCTAATAAAAAATTTCTAAAAATATAATTAATCATATCAAAATCCTAAAAATTAAAAAAATACCCTCCAATATTTTTACCAAAAACAACATATTATTTATCCACCAAATATTTTAAGTAAAAATAGTTTATTACTAACCAGTACATCATGTAGTCCAGTGGAAGTAATTTTACCCTAATCACCATTCTATTGTTGGTAAAAGTCTTGTTACCTTTTTGGATACAAAAAAATTTACTTTCATCATATGGTTTTTCCTTTTTATAAAGCATTATTAATATAATTCAAATAACATACCCAAAATTATGATAAAAATATTCAAAATAATATCAATAATCAAATCTGTTTATAAGAACTATGGTTTTCTATAGAATTGTTTTACACAAAAAAAATATAATTGAATATTTCTAAATTAACGCCAAAGATAGGATAAAACCTAAAGGTAACCAAAACCATTAAAAATATGTCCAAAAAATATAAAGTCAATCTTCCCCAAATACCTTTGTTTGAAAACCCCAAACTAAAACCAAGGTTTATATTGTAATAAATGTCTCCCAAAATACTCTAATCATTTTATACATCTATAACATAAATCCTCAAAAGGGGTATTTATGAATTTAATATTATTATCAAACTTATAATTATGATCCCAATAGACTCTATTTTTAATTTATCCTATCCATTATTCTCATCTATTTATGTCCTTCATGATTGTATATAATGAGTATGTGAATTTAAAAACATATCCATCGGTTGTGTCAAAACACATGTGAAGAAAGGCCCATTCTCATGCACCACGTGAAAGTCTATTATAGGTTAATTATCCATTTTTAGGGTTATTACCCCAATGTGAAATAGTACCAGAGCCACATCAACATGTAGTATCTAAAAAGGGATGTGATTTCCTTGAAGGAACTCTCTATATACTTCCCCAAAATTCATGAATATTTTTTTATACAAATCATTATCCTTATATTTATCTCGAGGGTGTTAACTAAACAATTTTAGTCCTAGTATCCTAAAAATAATTTGACCATTCTCTAATTCTGATTGTAGTCACCCAATCCTTTTACACATTTTAAGATGTTTTTTAACATATTTTTTTTTAATTACAACTAAAATATTATAAGGCCTATGTTATTTAGAAAAATAGGTTCATACTATATCAATGTGAGGAAAAAATTAAACTTCTTTATTTTATTCTCTATAATGATCTATATAAGTACTTAGATCTCCAATAATACCTTTGATGGACTAGAGAATACATTGACAAAAGTGGGGAAATAAAAATCCTAGTAAGGGAATAAAAATTATATGGAATCATAACATGTGAGTCAAATGTATTCCATGATATTAAAAAAATATAAGTCTCGAGAGTAATAACTGGGGAAAATAACATAAATAAAATAAAATCATAAGATCAAGTAATTATAGAATATGTGGAAGAAACATATAAAATTACATAAAAATGTGTCAAATATAGCATATTAAGAAATAGCACACCGTGTAAAATGTACCATAATGGATTAGGCTTACTCTCTAATCGCATACAAGATGTTGTATTTCACTAAAAGATTACACAATACCTTGGATAACTATCTAGGGGCACCCATAAAAATAGGTTTGTTACTATTTTTTCATATAAAGGAATTCTCTCACAATGAATAAACATAATAATTAACTATGGAATAAAATTGGTTGTATTACCTTGTCTCATTTCATAATAAAAGAAAATTTAAAAAGGAAGGAATTTAAGAGATGAGATTAATTAATGTATTACCAAATCAATGTATAGTAGGATATTTTGGGTATATATGTGAGAGAAATATATACAAAATTAATAATAAATTCAAAAAATGAAGGGTCATTGTCCTAGATGAAAATGTGTTTAAAATATTACATGGAATATTTATTAAGGAAAATAAAATTTTCAATTTTAAATCACATTTTAAAAATAAAAAATATATATTCAAAAATTAATGTATAAAAAGATATTTAAAAATAAAAATGGTAACATAAAATGTATCCTTCGATGAATTCAGTGGTCATGATGGTAGGTAATTCTGTACAATCCATATAAGTTGAAAAAACATTCCTTTTACAATATTGAATAAATGATAAAAATATATATTATTTAAAACAATAAGAATATTAATTTCAAAAAAAATTATAAAAAAATCAAACACAGGTAAAAATATATTTAATAAATTATTTTTAAAATTCAAAAAATAATCGTGAAAATATTTTCATAAAGCATGGATATCGAAGAAAAATGATTTTTGAATGAAGAGAGAAATGAAGTCAATATTTCTTGAAAAATTTTTATCAAACATATTAAATAACAATGAGAGAGAAATTCTACTATTACATGAAAAGTTAATGAATAATCATTGGATAAAAAAATGAATTTTTTTTTATAAAATGATTGAATAATTTACTACAATGGATATTAAGTCATAATCAATCCAGATTAAAAATATATTTAAACATAAACCATTACCTCATTGGTAAATGTTTTATAAAAACTACAATGAATAAATTAAATGAATTTAGATTATCACTATGTATAAATTATTCATGATATAATTTATAATGGTGTAGTATATAAACCATTTAAAATATATTAGGTGAATATAAGATCATGTGTCTCAAGGAAGGATGTTTTGAGATGAAATCCATACCTTGAGTCTATAATGTTTTTGTATGTATTTTATCTAAAATATAATAAACATATAACAATTACTTATATTCATAATAACATGTTACAGGTTAAATACCTTATACTTAAAACATTTACATCATTTATTTTAATGATTTATTTAATTTATTAAATAGTTATACCCATGTACTGCATTTTGTGGATGGCCAATTCATAATATTAAAACAGATTTAGTGTATTGACCATGGTGAAAGGGTTCATTGAACCACAATATATAGAATAATAACCATGAAAAAATTATCATTTATGTAATGGCCCAGACCTCTCCAGTCCATTACTTTGTGAAAATCTGGTGTTGGAGGTGTTCCGGGAAGTCAAGGTGACTTATCCCCAACACTTTGCCAAATTTATAGTTCAGTGAACAATGTTTCCAGTTTTATGAATAGTAACGGTAGGTGAACTGTGTTTCTATCGGTGAGGTTCAGTGAACAATGTTTCTATCAGTGAGGTTTAGTGAATAGTGTTTCTATCGGTGAGGTTTAGTGAACAGTGTTTCTATCGGTGAGGTTCGGTGAACAGTGTTTCTATTGGTGAGGTCCAGTAAATAGTGTTTCTATCGGTGAGGTCTATCGGTAGGTGTACAGTGTTTCCAGATCGGTATGTGTACAGTGTTTCCAGATCGGTAGACTTGTACAGTGTTTCCTACAGTGTTTCCAGATCGGTAGGTGTACAATGTTTCCAGATCTGTAGGTGTACAGTGTTTCCAGATCAGCAGACTTGTACAGTGTTTCCAGATCGGTAGGTGTACAGTGTTTCCAGATCAGTAGATTTGTACAGTGTTTCCATATTGGTAGGTGTATGATGTTTCCAGATCTATAGGTGTATGTTGTTTCCATATCGGTAGACTTGTACAGTGTTTCCAGATCGGTAGGTGTACAGTGTTTCCTGATCGGTAGACTTGAAAAGTGTTTCTATAACGGTGAAGTCTATCAGTAACCTCTAACGGTGAGGTCTATTTGTAACCTCTAATGGTGAGGTGTATCAGTAGCCTCTAACGGTGAGGTCTATCAGTAACCTCTAACGGTGAGGTCTATCGGTAACCTCTAATGGGGAGGTCTGTCGGTAACCTCTAACGGTGAGGTGTAAAGGAGATCTTTTCTTTCCTTTGCCAAATTTTGAGTATGTGAACAGTTTTTCCAGCTTCCTACAGTTTCTCCCCTTCGACTTTTCCTTTGACGTAAAATACATTTAAAGCCTTATTTTAAGGACTCTTAAGGTTGATTCAAATGCCATTAATCCTATATTAATTATTCCTACGGCTCGGGATGTTTTTACTTGTTCAAACCATGTGGGTTAATACGATACGCTTTTTATAGGGAATTAAGCATATCTTAAATCGTTGCCCCATTAAATCTTCAAAAAGGGACGAGATATCATTCTCCCTTGTTCTTTCTCTTTATTATCATCTATGAGATGCTAGAACCTTTCAATCCTTCCCATAGAAGTTTCACAATCAAACTTTACTGCTGGGATTGGTTCTGCTCTATTTTGATGCAACCAAGCTGTATAGATCAATCTTCGATATAAGGTATGTTGTATCATCATTATTTTAGGGTTCATCTTCTCTTGTTCTCCTTTCTATATTATACCATGTAATCTCTAAGATTATAACTGGTTTTTCTTGGGGTTTGGTTAGTGATGTCATACCGTGGAATCCTCTGGTGGATGTAGTTGTCGCGAGAGGAGGATTATGACCCATTGTGTGGATAAATAACATCAAGAATTATTGAGGTAGGGGATTTGTTTCTTCTCTTTTATTTTACATAAAACTATATCATTAGCATATTTTATCCTAGTGGATCATAATGGAATTTACATAATAAATATTTGAGTTGGATAAATAAATTGATATCTATCATTTGTTATTGCCTCTTGTTTTGGTTGATAGTGGGATATCTATGATTTCTTTGTTTAGTAGTTTTTTATTGATGGAAATCGGTAAAGAACGTAAACCGAGATTAATTAATAACTGTTGGCTAAAGATAAATAGGCCTAAAAAAGAATCTGGTTCTTATTGTAATTTGATGTTAATCAAATTAGTACAGTAAGCATGATTACTTATTTGTAATAGCTTACTGATTAGGTTTCCTGAATTTGGAACCTACGTTTAATAAATCTGTTAATTCAAGTTGGATTAAAGAACCCCTTGTTTGATAATTTCTAAAAGGGTTCTGAGTTAACATCTTGATGGTTAAAGGTACAAGATCTCATTGATGTGATTGTTGTTTTCCTGCTGCTTATGCTCTGATGTGGGCCTAGATGGCTATTGTGATATGTGGAGGCCTATATACTTTTGGTGGTTGCAGCAGATGACGCCTAGAGTGGCGAGATGCATCGGTTTATGCATGTGGGTGTCGGGGAGGACACCGGGGATGATGGAATGGGATGGATGTGATTTTTGGATTCTTGCTGATTCTTTGGTTGATTATCTGCTTTACTTTTCCCCACTGCTCAAGGCAGTTGGTCTTGCTTACCCTTCTTCTAAAAGAGGCGAATACACGCAGGGTATTCCACATGCTTTCCGTGTTTATACTCTCATGGGAGAATGGGTCTACGCTCTTGCTATAGGTGGCAAAGACTCGATGGGTAGTACATCTACTCACCGTGTTGAGCCCTTTGTGTTTAGTAGCATATAATTCTTTTCTAGAATGCCCGGGAGTATATAAAAGTAATTCTGTAATGAATAATTGAATAAATGGTTTTAACTCATGGGGTTGGAGTTGTTGTAACATAATGACAAGGTTGTAATTTTGAAGGTACAGTGGATATTGGGTGTGATACTAATGAAGTTTAATGTTAAATTGTCCATGGTTAATTAGTGTTTAAAGAATTAGTTAACGTATAGTGTAAATGATAAAAAGGGAATGAAGTAATCTAATAAATCTCTTCAAATGGTTGTGTGCTTATAGGATACCTAGTCTTAGAAGCAGCATCTCGGAGTCTGAGAGACGTTAGCTGCAGTTGTGTCTAAGACTAGGTAATTCCCATAGTGTGGTTGTGAGATATAATATATTCTGTAGTTTTTATGTTTCTATACACTACTCCACCCTGTCAGTAAGGGCAACTAACACCCCAAGGATTATGATCCATTGGGGGGTGTTTTCCCCAACATTACGGTGGGAGGATGAATGGCTGACTACCCCCTTTGGCCCCACTCTCTTCTCTTGGTAGATACTTGTGCTAACAGGAACAATGGTTAGTTTTCCTATATATGTGTGTAGAGGGATGTAAAGTCTTGTGGTTATTTTACACACATATATTCTAGATATAGTATTCTATGGACTACTATAGGTGTAACGTGTATAGGCTGTGATGGCTTGAGGATCCCTACTCGGTGTATGGGCTGTAATGGATTGAGGTATAATACCCGACATACGATACATGTTATGCAGGTTGTGGTGGCTTCCGGAACTTACCTGGTTACTTTTGGTTGTGAGGATGGTGTGGTGCTTCGTCCAGGTGTCTGCGGGCAATCCTTTGTGGTGCACGAGGTGCGGATTGTGGTGCTTCGCCCAAGTATCTGTGGGCAAGCCTTTTTGGAGAGAGATGCTTAGGACGTGCGATGTTGGGGCAAAGCAGAAAACCAATGGGGAAGTAGTAGAGGTTTACCCTTGATATTCTTTACTATATGATATATTCTTGTATGTGTTACTTGGTGAGAGTGGCCATGGTGAGGTTGGGAACTTAGTATACCTGTTTAGGTGACGAGTTAGTTTGACTTGTTGTTCACTGTGCTTTAGCATTCTTTCATTACTTTTGCATGAGAGGCTTCGGGGAGATCCTACTGAGTTTACTGTTATACTCACCCTACGTATATATAAACTGTTTTTCAGGTCAATTGGAGCAGGTTGGAGATCAGGCTGGTGACTACTAGCTTGTGGTTGCAGGAGCTGTTCGGGCTTGTGGTTGCTGCTGTTTTACTTACTTTTGGGTACTTGCAGTTTTTCCCTTCCAGTTGTAGAACTTTTTCATGACATTTCATATGTGTACTTGGGTTTATTTTATATTCCAGTTCTGATTCAGAGTTTATTGGTGTCTATCTTATCTCTCTCTTCTGCATGTGTTGTTTTAGAGGGTAATGCCTCTCATTTGTGTGTTTACTATACCATCGGTGCTAGTCGCCAACCCAGGGCCTACTGAAGGCGGGAATTGGGGGTCATTATCTCCCTTCTCACATTTCCAGACCAGGAGGGGTACACTTTGTGGGGAGGTGGTCGTGACAGAGTGGTATCAATGGTATGGTTGAGGGATAGGATGGAGTTTGGAGTTAGGCACAAGTGAGGCTACATGGTTTGGAAGGGCAACCGTTTCATTCATGTTTAGAAAGTGAGGTAAACACTAGAGACCGGCTGATACATAGGAATTTAGGGCCCCCTATGATCTTATGTATGGACCTTTAAGTTTACAATGGCTACTAAACAAGGTAATACTAGTTGCAGGGTAGAGACCTAGAAAAGGATCATGCATCATTCTTCTTGTGCCTGTGTTTGAATGGGTAGACCTTGGGATAGGTTAACCTAAAATGAATGAGAGAAAACAATAAATTAATTAATGTTGAGTCTTCCATATTCCAGGTTTAGGAGCTCTAATGGTTTTTTATTTTACAGGTATGTCTCCAGGTCGACTTCCTCATCAGGTTTGCAAAAAAAATGTCCAGTAGGATATTCCAGCATAACGTTGTAGGGTAGAGGTTGACGACAACGACACATGGAGGAAGACACTTCGAGAGTTTTAGCCCCAGAGTATGCAGAAGTATGATGGCTCTGTTTCAGATGCAGTCACGGAAGACTGGTTAGAGGAGGTCGAGAGTAGCTTCAGTTAAATTCGTACTCGTAAGGAGCACTGGGTTTCCTTGGTTGTGACAATGCTGCATGGAGATACGAGGCAGTGGTGGTTCTTGTTCCTCGGGGATCGTGACGAGTCAGCGATCTCATGGGAGGAGTCCCGAGACAGGTTTAGATTCAAGTTTCTTTCTTCGATTGCGAAGGCGTCCAGTCGCCAGGATCTTCTTACCCATTGACAGGGGAGCTCCAGTGTTCGAGAGTTTGGAATCTGTTTCAGGAACCTTTTACGATATGCTTTAGACCTACTGCCAGATGAGGAGGCTAGAACGAAGCATTTTAATGAGGCTTTATGTCCAGAGATCCAGCGCCAGGTCACCCCATTTATGTTGAAGTCATATATTGAGGTGATGGTGAAGGAAGAGGTTGTCGAGAGTACTTTGGCTAGGACTGGATCATCACGAGAGGGGAATCAGTATGATTCCTCACAAAGCAGAGCTGTGGTCCGGGGTTCTCAGTTTTCAGGGAAGAAGAGTTTTTGTTCACCCGGGGGTAGGTCCCAGCCCTTCACATCTCGTTTCACTATAGGTAGAAACTCTTAGGCTTATGCCAAGGGATTAGGCACTTGTTTTTCTTGTGGTGGTCATTGTCATCAGTAGTGGGAGTGCCTGACCATTCAGAGCGGCCATCATGCACCAGGCACTACGGTCCAAGTTCTTCCGTTGAGGCAGTTCTAGCCGAGGCAGCAGCAGCCAATTGCACCAGCTTTAGATCAGCAGAGGGTAGATGGGGCGGGTAGAGGACAACCCCATGATTCTCCTCGTCCTTTGAGAGCAGAGCGCGACCGTGGTGGTGGTCGTCATCAGGGTCAGAGAGTCCATGGAGGAGGTCATGGTCAGCTTTATGCTCTAGTGTTACCAGCTCCAGGCGAGCCATACGTTGTCCGAGGTACCCTTTGCTTGTTTTGTACCTTTTTGTATGCCTTGTTTGATTTAGGAGTGACACACTTCTTCATATCACCTACCCTTGTCCATGCTTTGGGACTTGAGGTAAAGAGGCTTCCAGTTCCCTTGGCGTTGACTACGCCAGTTGGAGGTTAAGATGACTTGTTTGAAGTATGTAGAGAATGTGATCTAGTGTTCGGGCAACACCGCTCTTGGGGAGATTTCCTATGTTTATGAATACAACCATATGATGTCATCCTTAGCATGGATTGGTTGTATTCGGTGCAGGATATCGAGGATTGCTTCAGGAAAAAGGTCATCTTCATTGGTACAGATGGAGAGCAAGTGGTGTTTGTTGGTGAGCTAGACCCTCAGATGGGTCATAGGCGCATTCCATCCTTATCATCCATGATGTCTGAGTTGATTATGAGTTCTTCAAAGGTTCAGTAGTTGGCATTTTGTAGGGTCATAGAGGAGTACCCTGATGTCTTTCCCGAAGATGTTTTAGCATTACCCCCTCGACGAGAGATTGAGTTCGGGATCGAGCTACAGCCAGGACCATCTTCTATCTCTATGTCTCCATATAGGATGGCCCCTTCTGAGTTACGAGTGCTACGTATATAGCTTTATGGTCTCTTACAGTGTGGTTTTGTTCGGCCAAGTGTGTCACCATAGGGTGCACCAATTTTGTTTGTGAAGAAGGCTGACAATAGTTTACGGTTGTGTGTCGATTATCATCACTTAAACAAAGTGACAATAAAGAATCACTATCCTCTTCTGTGGATTGATGAATTATTTGATCAACTGAAGGGTGCACGTTGGTTCTCAAAGAGCGACTTGCTGTCAGGATATCATAAGACGCATGTAAAGGATGAGGATATCCCGAAGACTGCTTTATGTTGTCGTCATGGGCATTATGAGTTTTTTGTAATGCCGTTTGGAATGACTAATGCTCTGGATGTGTTCATGGGATTGATGAATGCTATTTTCTGTGAGTTCCTAGACAAGTTTTTGGTAGTCTTCATCGACAAAATCCTAGTGTACTCCACATCTGAAGAGGATCATGCAGAGCATCTACGAGCCATTTTTGGAGTTCTTTGTCAACATCAGCTGTTTGGGAAGTTGTCAAAGTGTGAGTTTTGGGATCGAGAAGTCCGTCTCTAGGGGCATGTTGTGTCCCAATAGGGAGTAGCTATGGATCCATCGAAGATAGAAGCAGTTGTGTCTTGTGCATCCCCCAAGATAGTTTCTGAGGTGCGAAGTTTCCATGGACTTGCAGGATACTACAGGAAGTTCGTAGCCAATTTCTCATGAGTTGCGACTCCTCTGAAGCTTTGACTAGAAAGGATCATGCATTCATATGGACTGATTAGTGTCAGGAAGCTTTCGAGTATCTAAAGGAGAAGTTAGTAATTGCTCCAGTTATTTGTCTTCCAGCTGAGGGAGTTCAGTTTGATGTTTTCTGCGACGCTTCACATTTAGGGTTAGGATGTGTCCTTATGAAGCAGAGGTCAGTTGTTTCATATGGGTCTCAGCAATTACGTCCCCATGAACGTAACTATTCCACTCACGATATTGAGTTGGAATCCGTGGTGTTTGCTCTGAAATTGTGGAGACATTACCTCATTGTTGAGCGCTTTTTGGTTTTCACCGATCATAAGAGTTTGAGGTATGTTTTCTATCAGCGGGACTTGAACCTGTGACAGAGTCAATGGATAAAGTTCTTGCAGGAATATGACTTCGAAATATCATATACACCTGGAAAATGGAATGTTGTAGCTGATGCGCTGAGCCAAAAGTCACGTAGTGATGTTGTGCATGAATCCGGTGATTCCTGGAGAGTAATGGAAGAACTGTCAGCATTACATCTTGATATGGGAGAAGTTGGGGGTAGAGGCTATCTTTTTCAGATGACAGTATAGTCATCCCTAGTTCATAAGGTGGAAGAGTCCCAGTTGGGAAATATAGAGGTGGAGGTTTGGAGAGATCGAGTTGATTGTGGTGAGGCCCCTGATGGTTGGTCGAAGGACAAACAACACCTAGTGTTGTATCATGGAAGGCTTTTTGTTCCCTTGCAGATGCGTGAGATGGTTCTTAGAGGGTTCCACAGTTCGCCTTTAGCAGTACATCCCGGTGTGACAAAGATGTATTGATCCTTGAGGAGTAAGTTTTGGTGGCATGGGCTGAAGCATGCGGTTGTGGAGTTTGTGTCTCGATGTTTAGTCTACCAGAGGGTGAAGGCCGAACACTGTGTTCCTGGTGGTCTTCTCCATCCATTAGAGATTCCTTAGTGGAAGTGGGAGGACATCTCAATGGACATTGTTACAGGTTTACCTTGAGCTTCGGGAGGACATGATGCTATATGGGTGGTAGTGGATTGTTTAACAAAATCGGCCCACATCATAGCAATCAAGGAGTCGAGCTCAGTGGAAGTTTTTTCGAGGCAGTATCTGAAGGAGGTGGTGAGGCTTCATGGAGTCCCTAGGATGATCATTTCTGATCGAGATCCTCATTTTATCTCCATGGTTTGGAGAGGTCTCCAACATTCTTTCAGTTCTCAACTATGCCTTAGCCCTACTTTTCATCCTCAAACGTATGGTCAGACAGAGCGAACCATCCAGACTATTGGATACATGTTACGCTCTTGTGTTATTGATTTTGGAGGTTCATGGATGAGGCACTTACCCTTGGTGGAGTTCGCTTACAATAATAGTTTTCACTCCACCATTGGTATGATGCCATTTGAAGCCTTGTATTTCTGGCCTTGTCGTTCTCTGTTGTGCTAGAATGGGGTCGGAGAGTCAGCAATTCTAGGACCAGAACTAGTGCAGAATACAACAGAGATGGTTCAGGTGATTCTTGAGAGGATGAAGATAGTGCAAGATCATCATAAATCATATGCTCATCAAATAAGAAGACCCTTAGAGTTTAATTTTGGGGATCATGTGTTTCGAAAGGTGACTCCTCGTCATGGGAACCGAAGGTTTGGTCATGGAAGTAAGATTTATCCCCGGTTTTTTGGGCCTTTCGAGGTGTTAACTCATGTTGGAGCTGTGGCGTATCGAGTAGGACTTCCCCCCACAGATGAGTCAGATACAAGATGTTTTTCATGTATCTCAGCTCCGTCGTTATCTTCATGATGACTCTCACATTATCGATTGGGGAGTGATCAATGTTGATGATGATGAAACCTTCGAGGAGTGACCTGTGGAGATCGAAGACCGCAAGGAGAAGGTGTTGCGTGGGAGTTCTATCCCCTTAGTTCGTGTCTTGTGGCGACATGGTGGCATGGAGGAGCGTACCTGGGAGAATGAGTCACAGATACGTGCTCAGTACTCAGAGTTGTTTAATGTTTAACTCTTTTCTTGTAATGATTTTTCCTTCGTGGTTAGACCTTTCATGTTTTATTTATGAACTTCTTTTGTTCCTTTTATGGCTTGCTCTCTTTTGAGAGGTATCTTGATGGGTGGTTGTTCCGAACCCGTTTCTTTTTTTGTCTCCTTAGGATGGTTTTGAATTCTCGAGGACGAGAATGTTTTGAGAGGTATCTGATGTAATGGGTCAGACCTCTCTAGTCCATTACATTGTGAAAATGTGGTGTTGGAGGTGTTCCGGGAGGTCAAGGTGACTTATCCCCAACACTTTGCCAAATTTCCAGTTCTATGAACAGTGTTTCCAGTTTTATGAATAGTAACGGTAGGTGAACAGTGTTTCTATCGGTGAGGTTCAGTGAACAGTGTTTCTATCGGTGAGGTTCAGTGAACAGTGTTTCTATCAGTGAGGTTTAGTGAACAGTGTTTCTATCGATGAGGTCCATTGAACAATGTTGCTATCGGTGAGGTCTATCGGTAGGTGTACAGTGTTTCCAGATCGGTAGGTGTATAGTGTTTCCATATGGGTAGGTGTACACTATTTCCAGATCAGTAGGTGTACAGTGTTTCCAGATCGGTAGACTTGTACAGTGTTTCCAGATCGGTAGGTGTACACTGTTTCCAGATTGGTAGACTTGAACAGTGATTCTAGAACGGTGAAGTCTATTGGTAACCTCTAACGGTGAGGTCAATCCGTAACCTCTAATGGTGAGGTGTATCAGTAGCCTCTAACGGTGAGGTCTATCGGTAACCTCTAACGGTGAGGTCTATCGGTAACCTCTAATGGTGAGGTCTATCGGTAACCTCTAACAATGAGGTCTAATGGTGATCTTTTCTTTCCTTTGCCAAATTTTGAGTATGTGAACAGTTTTTCCAGCTTCCTACAGTTTCTCCCCTTTGACTTTTCCTTTGACGTAAAATAAATTTAAAGCCTTCTTTTAAGTACTCTTATGGCCGATTCAAATTCCATTAATCCTATATTAATTATTCCTATGGATCGGGATGTTTTTACTTGTTCAAACCGTGTGGGTTAATGTGATCCTCTTTTAATGGGGAATTAAGCATATCTTAAACTGTTTCCCCATTAAATCTTCAAAAAGGGACGAGATATCATTATCCCTTTTTCTTTATCTTTTTTATCGGCTATGAGACACTAGAACCTTTCAATCCTTCCCGTAGGAATTTCACAATCAAACTTTACTCCTAGGATTGGTTCTGCTCTGTTTTGATGCAACCAAGCTGTATCGATCAATCTTCAATATAAGGTATATTATATCGTCGATCATTTGGGGTTCATCTTCTCCTATTCTCCTTTCCTTATTATACCATGTAATCTCAAAGATTCTAATGGGTTTTTCTTGGGTGTTGGTTGGTGCTGTCATACCGTGGCATCCTCCAGTGGATGCAGTTTTCACGAGAGGAGGATTGTGACCCGTTGTGTGGATAGATAATGTCAAGAATTTTTGAGGTAGGGGATTCTTTTCTTCTTTTTTATTTTACTTGAAACTGTATCATTAGCATAGTTTATCCCAGTGGATCACAATGGAATTGACATAATAAATATTTGAACTGGATAAATAAATTGATATCTATTGTATGTTATTGACTCATGTTTTTCTTGATAGTGAGATATTTATGCTTGCTTTGTTTAGCTGTTTGTTCTCGATGGAAATCGGTAAATAACGTAAACCAGGATTAATGAATAACTATTGGCTAAAGATAAAGAGGCATGAAAAAGAATTTGGTTCTTATTTTAATTTGATTTTAATTAAATTAGTATAGTAAGCATGATTGTTTATTTGTGATAGCTTACTGATTAGGTTTCCTTAATTTGGAACCTATATTTAATAAATCTGTTAATTCAAGATGGATTAAAGAACCACTTGTTTGATAATTTCTAAAAGGGTTCTGAGTTACCCTCTTGATTGTTAAAGGGCCAAGAGACCATTGATGTGATTGTTGTTTTCCTACTTCTTGTGCTATGATGTGAGCTTGGATGGATGTTGTGATATGTGGAGGCATGGAGACTTTTGGTGGTGGTGGAAGATGACACCTAGAATGGCGAGATGCATTAGTTTATGCATGTGGGTGTCGGGGAGGACACCATGGATGATGGAATGAGATGGATGTGATTGTTGTATGCTTTTTGATTCTTTGATTGATTATCTACTTTACTTTTCCCCACTGCTCAAGGTAGTTGTTCTTGCATACCCTTCTTCTGAAAGTGGCGAAGACACACGAGGTATGCGACGTGATTTCTGTGTTTAGCCTCTCAAGGTAGAATGGGTCTACGCTCTTGCTATAGGAGGCAAAGACTCGACAGGTAGTACATATACTCACCTGGTTGAGCCCTTTGTCTTTAGTATCATAGAATGATTTTCTAGAATTCATGGGAATATGGGAAAGTAATTCTGTAATGAATAATTGAATAAATGGTGTTAACTCATGGGGTTGGAGTTGTTATAACATAATGACAAGGTTGTAATTTAGAAGGTATAGTGGATATTGGGTGTGATGCTAATGAAGTTTAATGTTAAATTGTTCATGGTTAATTAATGTTTAAATAATTAATTAACTTACAGTAGAACTGATAAAAAGTGAATTAAGTAATCTAATAAAGCTCTTAAAATGGTTGTGTGCTTATAGTATACCTAGTCTTAGAAGTATCATCCCGGAGTCTGAGAGACATTAGCTACAGTTGTTTCTGAGACTAGGTAATGCCCATAGTGTGGTTTTGAGATATAATATATTTTGTACTTTTAATTTTTCTATATGATAATCCACCCTGTCAGTAAGGGAAACTGACACCCCGGGGATTCTAAGACCTCAGAGGGTGTTTTCCCCATCATTCTGGTGGGAGGACGAATGGCTGACTACCCCCTTTGGCCTCGCTCTCTTCTCTTGGTAGATACTTGTTCCAACAGGCACAATAGTTAGTTTCACCATATATGTGTGTAGAGGGCTGTAACGGCTTGTGGTTATTTCACACACATATATTCTGGATATAGTATCCTATAGAATACTATAGGTGTAACATGTATAGGCTGTGATGGCTTGAGGATCCCTACTCGGTTTATGGGCTGTAATGGCTTGAGGTATAATACCCGATGTATGATACACATTATGCGGGCTGTGGTGGCTTCCATAACATACCTGGTAACTTTTGGTTGTGAGGATGGTGTGGTGCTTCGCCCAGGTGTTTGCGGGCAAGCCTTTGTGGTTGACGAGGTGTATATTGTGGTGCTTCACCCAGGTGTCTGCGGGCAATCCTTTTTGGAGAGAGATGCTTAGGATGTGCGACATTGGGGCAAAGCGGAAAACCAGTGGGGAAGTAATAGCGGGGTAACCTTGATATTCTTTACTATATGCTATATTATTGTATGTGTTACTTGGTTAGAGTGTCTATGGTGAGGTTGGGGACTTATTATATATGTTTATGGGATGAGTTAGTTTCACTTGTTGTTCACTGTGCTTTAGAATGCTTTCTAAACTTTTGCACGAGAGGCTTTGGGGAGGATCCTACTGAGTATACTATTATACTCACCCTACGTATATATAAACTTTTTTTCAGGTCACTTATAGTAGGTTAGTGATCAGGCTGGTTACTACTAGCTTGTGGTTGCAGGAGATGTTCGGGCTTGTGGTTGCTGTTGTTTTACTTTCTTTGGGGTATATGCAGTTTTTCCCTTCCAGTTGTAGTACTTTTTCATGAAATTTCATATGTGTACTTTGGTTTCTTTTATATTCCAGTTTTGATTTGGAGTTGATTGGTGTCTATCTTATCTCTCTCTTTTTCATGTGTTCTCTTAGAGGGTAATGCCTCCCATTTGTGTGTTTACTATACCCTTGGTGCTAGTTTCCAACTCGAGGCCTACTGGAGGCGGGACTCGTGGGTCATTATCTCCCTTCTCACATTTTTGGCCCAGGAGGGGTACACTTTGTGAGGAGTGGGTCGTGACAATTTCTATAATTAATTTATACTTTTAATATTAACCATGAATTGTGGTTATGAAAAATTAAATGTGTTATAATCATGGAGATGGTCGGTCATATGTATGCATGTGTGATGTTTCTATTTTTCAATGACAATTTTGGAAAGAAGGGAAGTGTTATTTTAACTTTTAAATGTGATAATAATATCCTAGATATCATATTATATAATTATATAAATTTATATATACCATGATTGTGATGCTGTAATAAAAAATAAATCACATCACTCTATGATCCGATAGTCTGTCATACACCGAAATGATGCTTCCAATTTCCATGGATAGTAAGGAAAGAAAATATGTGAAATATTATTATTAAATTCTGATTAATGTGTAATTAATAAAATAAATAAATATTTAATCAATCTTCATGGACATATGTAGGTGGTGATGATGGAAAACAGATTATATTAGTTCATGAAGAGGTAGTCCGTTGTACACACGAATGATGGTTTTGTTTACCATTTGATGGAAGAGGATATGGATAAATGTTATTATATAAAAAATAAAATATCATAATATATTTATTATTGTTTTAATTATATTTTAATTTATAATCCCTAATTTATGGTAGAAAATTATGAAGAAAAAAGAATGAGCTTGGTGAAGAAAAATACCTTCACTTAGAAGAACATCCTTTTAGTTTCTTATTATCGACCATAAGGTAGTTATTTTGGGAAGAGGAGAAGATATAAAATTTGTATAAGTATTATAGGGATAGATTTTGGTTGGTTTTGGTTGATTAAAATGGCTTGAGAAGTGTTAATAACTAAGGGAATGGGGAACCCTTTCATAATTGAGGAGGAGAGGATTTTTTGTGAAAACCAAAAAATATTAAGTGATGGGAATTCAACATCAATCCAGTGGCCTAAAAAATTGTCAAATAATGTAATGGAGTGGAGATACTTTGGACTCAAACTTATACCACTAAAATAAATATTTTTTAAACATGTAATCCTCTTTACCTCTATGGTAACTCACTTTTACCATTTAAGTTTTTTTGACAATGGGAGTTATTTATTAACTATTTTACTATTGATTATTAAAATATATAATTATGAATTTATTATATACTATAAATTAATATTATTGAAATTATATAATCCATTTTATAAAATTAAATTCACAAAAGTTTCAGAATTTAATTTAAAATAAATCCTGAAATCATGATGAAATGTGGTTTTCCAAAAAAAATGTATTTCCAAGGAAAAGAATATCTTATATTAAATGTATGAATATATATAATCATTATATGAATTTAAAAAAAAGAAATATAGGAATACATTAAATATATTAAATTTCAATCATTCCATATTTTTAGTTACTTTAATTAAATAAAATAGACAAATACTATACACAAGAAAAACATTTTTTTGAAAAAAAAATGTGTTTTTAATCCTAATAACGAACTTATACTAAAATACAGCATAAAGGTGATTCAATTTTAATAAATTGGATTAAATATAAATAAATAAAACTTATTCTAATTTTAAATAAATTTTAAATAAGAATAGAAGAATTATATTACATAATTTATTAAAAGAAATAATTGTTTTACAAAAATGGTATTTTCACTATTAACTAATATATTATTATTTTCTGAAAAAATTACAATAATTCATCCAATATTAATATTTATGTGATAATTTAAGAAATTATTTTAATTTTATAAAATTAAATTTCTAAATTTTTTAGAAATTAATTATAATATTTTACCTCAAGAAATATAAAAATCATTTTTAGAGGAAATTTACTTTTGTAGAATAAAATATTTTTTACAAAATAAGAACATATTTATTTGTAATTTATCAATAAATTTATATTTTCTATGAAATATATATATATATATATATATATATTAAATATTTTAATACTATTAATACCCCCAAATTTAATGCTTGGGATATAACAACCATGTTTAAATAGTAATATTTCATTCTTCATTTAGGCTCGTTGTTCCGTGGCGTATACACTATCGAACATAGTGTCCTTATAAAAGTATCTAGTTTAAACACAAATTGAACAACTATACATCTCATTTAGGCCAAAATTATAGAATGTTCCTTTTTAATTACCCTGTGTTAGTTTCCCTACTCATCATTGGTTTCTGATTTCCCGATAAATAAACCCTTTTGGCTCTTCATTTTATAACATTTGGAAAACCTGGAGGCATGTCAAAGCTATTCTCTCCCAAATCTATATACCTAGTCATCAAAACCTCGCATATATTACCACAATTTAAAATAAAAATAATTTAGTAGAATTTTATGGTACTTGATATCCCAAAGGAAAAGAATACCAAGATTCTTTTCTAGGTACTATTTCTCCATTCAGCCTGATTTCACCAGGGTGAAATATCATTTACAAATAAATTTTTCCCAATTATTGAAAAAGTTTCTAAAGAAACCGCCCGTCCTTAGGGTTTATCCTCACTAGTTTTCTTCAAAAACCTCCACATCTCACCCATGTCCAACTTGAAAAAAGCCTCCCATCATGACCAAGTCCTACTTGAGAGATGCCTCCTCTCTCACCCAAGTACTACATTGGAGAATCCTAATCATCTCACCTAACATATACAAGGGATAGATGACCCTAATTTACCCATACATGAATTAAATCTCAAAGTCCTCTCCCATGAACACTATATCTATATGGATGGGGAATAGATACACTAATTTTCCCTCCAGATTAAGAATTCTAATGGTAAAGGAAGCATCATATTTTACTACCCAAGTATCTAGGGTCCTTGAAATGTCCAAATTCATATATTATCAAGGTAATTAGGATTATAGAATTAGGGATAGAGAAAATAGTTTATGTAGTGGTATTTGATACCCTTATACAACCTGAAATGTAAAGTTAATTAGGAAGTATTTTCACATGAAGTAGATGTGTAAACCCCAATTAGGGGTTTATAAATAGTCTTGAAGATTAACATGGTTGATCCCCAACATTCTTCCTGACTCCCCCGATGTACCCTCACCCTTTCCCACCAACAAGTGATGAGAAAATTTATTTCAAGGGAATACCTCTTTGAGTAATCACCAAGAAATTATTGAATGGCATCAACTTCTTTCAATGTCCTACCCTCATCCATAAGTTGACAGGGAAGAAGTTTCCCCATGAGATTCCAAATTAGGTGAATATACCTTCCTAGAAAATATAATTTGACATAATTATATCCTAATTTCTCTTATTTCTCACACCAAGAATGGATCATGTGTTCTAATAGATCCATAGTTATCATACCATTAGTACGGTCAAAGTATCCTAAGACGGGCATCCTCCATAGGTGTAAGCCCCAAATCTTATTAACAAAATGGGATTTGATTTCCATCTAGATGGGAAAAATAGTAGGCCACTCAGAGTTTCAATCCCCAAAACCATAATCCTCCATAAAATTTTGGGCCATATACCTAGTTATATCAAACCCTAATCAGGAGGGTCACATTACTTTACGGATTCATCCACTCTCATCCTCATCATGCTAAATTTCTTGTGATGGTTATCTCATCGAGCTATATACCATGTGAGTTCAACTAGAAAGTGTCCCTCTTCTATAAGTCTCATTCTAAACATTTCTAAGAATTGTTTCCCAGATTTATTCACCGCATGAAGTTAATTTAAATGAAATGGTCAAAAAAATATGACTTGAAAAGGATAGACATGTAACCTTATGTGTATCTAAACTACATGGTTACAGATTCCATTAATGAGGATATATAGGAATCCATTCCCCCTAGTCTAATCCCAACAATATAACAACATCCATATCCTTGGATGATATTAAATTATAACTAACCCAACAGTTTAGCTTAAAACTAGAATAAAAAAATATTGACATTAAAATGGAGAAGCTTTAATAGATATATATATGGTAATATTGATGTAACCTCTAATATATATAGATGGTACAGTTGATGTAGAACCTATAATATATATAGATTTTTTCATTGATGGAGGGACTTATATATATACTAATGGTTTTACTCCAAGACATGGAAATAATTTATTTTTAATATATATGAAATTACTAATTGAATTAGGATATTGGAAGAATTTTCTGATATGCCTTACATATATAATAGATTCACATAAAAGGCAATAATCTCCCACCCCAATTGGCATGATGATCCCAACCTCCAATCCTCTTGACCAATTTGAGTTCCTAAAAATATTTTATATAAATATACAGTGATCACATTCCATTGGATGGTAGGTCAAGAACTGTCATGGAAGTGGGAACCATTGGTTGTTTCTGGTTCAATAAATAACCCCTTTAGAAACTACTTGAATTGGGGTGTGAAATTGAGGGTGTATCTTCAGATCTTTTAGAAACATAGGTGACTAACTTATAACTAGAGAAAGAAAAATAATTTATATCTATAGTATTCTTGCATTAGTTAGAACCATCATCATTTTCTAATAAATATCTCATGAATTTCAAATCCACTAAACATTTTAATGTAGAATGGGGTGAAGTTACATTGGATAAAAGAATATAAATAAAATTTCAATGTGATTAAGATGTGATTTTTCAATGAACTTGTACTTGTAGTACCCTAGAGTGGATAGGGGTTTTTAAAAAACATATTTATATCAATTAAGGTATCATGTTGTTTCCTTATAAAAAATTAATAGTTATTTCGTGTGAAATAAATAACATTGAGATAAATTATCTAATAAAACATATGGTTATAACTTTAGTGATTTTTCTCAAAAGATTTAGAAAAATATTCTTTATGGTGACAGGATTTCTATATAAAGTTTAAATGAGAATAATATTTCAAATCACATATAAGGATTAGAGAACACCCCAAGGATATGGTAATATATGATAAAATATTATGGTTTCGCAACACATTACTATCAATGGAAGGAAAATAAGGTGACCAATGATCTCATTTAGAAGTATCATGTTAAGTAATCCTATATAAAGATTTAATAATGGAAAATATTTTTGGATATTCCACATATGGATAAGTAAATTATAATGTTATGAATTTAATCATATCATTACCCTAATGATTTCACATCTTTCCATCTATTTGAATAAATAATACCCATAAAAGGATTATATAGAGATAAAGAAAAATATATGAAATATTTAATAGTTCAACTATGAAAGAACTGAATCTATTTATTTTATAACATAATTATGATTTATATACATAGCATAGAGGAAAATGGAACATTTGGATTATTCACATTCCTCATCCATCTATTCTTATTAGGGAATAAATGATGTACATATATCATAAACAAAAATTCTAGAGGTAAAAATATAAAATATATATTTTTTGGTATATATCATGATAATTGGTGTGAAAACAAGTAAAATATTAGTGTTCTAAAATCATAGGGGATTAGGAAAATATTACCAATAATAATAAGTAAATAGGATAATATCAACACTGATTTCATCATAGGTCTTCCTAATAAATCTTTAATCTAAAATTCCATTTGGGGTGTGATTGAACGACTTATAAATTTGAAACACTTCTATTCAAGTGGATTTCTCACTCAATAAAAATTCCTTTTTATAAATTGAATAATTTATAGGGATTCATGTAATACAAAAAATCTATAAATTCAAAAAAGAACATACATCTATGGAACTTTGGTCATTTTCCTCAGTAAAGTCTCTATATCCCTGTGAATTCATCAATGTACCCCAATAATAAGGGAAACCACAAAAAATGAAAGGCATACATGAAAGAAGATAATGATTTATTATAGTTACATAATATCTATAGTGAAATTGATGTTATCAATTTTTTTATTATATACATCCTTGGATACATTCTTCAAAATTAGACATAGAAAAGGAATGAAATTGCTTCATGAAGATGGTAGGTTGTACTTACCTGTGAGCGATGTTATCATTACCTTATTGTGTGAATGAAAAATTAAGGGTAATATATATTAATTTTATTTAATTTATATTATTTAATATATATATATAATTTATCCTAATTACTATCCATGTAATGTGTAAGTGAAAAAAGAATCACATCACATTGGGAGGTGGTGGTCTGTCATACACATAAGCGTTACTATATTGTTGTAAAAAAATTAAATTAAGAAGGAATGATTGATTTTATTACCCCAAATGTATACACATATCATAAATGACATATAAATATGTTAAATCCAACATTATATCATTTTGTGAGAGGTGGTGGTGGAAACTTTACTACATTGATTTGTGTGGTAGTAGTCAGTCATACACATGATCGACGGTTTCATTTCCCACTTGTTGGAAGAGGATATTGATATACATTATTATATTATCATAATAACATCTATGTATATTTAAGATACTTTGATATTTTATTATCATGATTTAGTGACATTTTAAGGAGGTAGATGAATAAATAAAATAAAATTCCCATTTTAAACCATTACCTCTTCATCAGGAAACTTTATTATGTTTTACAACGAAAGCCTTTATAGGGTTTATTTATGAACATACTAAGGAATTGATGATGTTTTAATAGGAGTAAGTAAGTTATTTGGGTAGTTCTTGGATGAATAAAATTATTATGGAGGTGTGAATATGAGAGGAGGTAGGTGGCCTTTTATAAGTGGGGGAGAGGATAGACTTGGAAGTTTCTAAAATAATTAGTGATACAATTTTTTTTCTCATGCCACAAGCCACAATAATGGTTATTTAAAACCTTGGATGATATATGGAAAAATATTACTAGAAACTAGTATTTAGGCATATTTTTTCATTTTATTCACTTATCATCTTTGTTTAACCCCATGGTAAACCCATTTTTTTGTTTCCCAAGATAATTAATTTTTACTTATTTGCCTATTCATTATGGTCAAAAGTTATTCATAACATTTAAATAATATAAATCATTCTTATTAAAAATATTAAATACATTTCACCAAATAAAACTTATAAATGTGGACGAATTTAATTTAAAATAAATTTTTTAGACTCGTCGAAATTATAGTTTTTCCAATGAAAATCCTTAAAAAGATTAAAATGTGTTTACATCAGAATTAAATTTCAAATTGATTCCAATGAACATAATTAGTTAAATTTTAAAATATTTTATATACTATTAATTGAAACCCAATTTAAAATATAATTTAATTATTTAAAAAAAATTAAATGAAAAGGTAGTTTTCATTAAATTATTATTTTTCACTATTCACTAAAAAATTAATCTTTTCAAAAACTTCTAAAAAAATAACCCAATATTAATTTTTACAATTAGATTTAAATATTATGTTTATATTTTAAAATAAAATTTTTAGTAGTGTTAAATATTAATTTTAAATTATGCTCCCAATTTATGACTAAACTGTTTTAAAACAAATACATTTTTTTCAGAAAACATTTCATTTTAATTTTCATATGGTTTATTTTTATTTTGAATCAATAGATAACCATTATGTTTATTTCATATATTTTTAAAAAAATAGAATTTTCATAAAATATTTAATCTGATTCATACCCACCGACATAATAGCTAGGTTATAATTTTAATTTTTAAATATTATTTAAATAGAGTATCAAGTTCTATTTATACCTGATACTGCATGAAACGAAATCTATTGAAGAGATTGAAATTGTTTAAATATATATATATATATATTCAATTATTTGGGTATTACATTATAATATATATTTTTCATGTCATATACATTATGTAACATGATGTTACTATTTTTATATATCAATTTTTATAGATGGTCAAGCCAAATGGCTTGAGAGGTGTGAAGAGGTAAGTAGAGGGGGTTCTCATTAACAATTAAGAAGTGACATTGTTTGAAAATACCAAAAAAATAAAGTACACTATCACCCAAGAAAAATATGTCTAGAACATAAAAATAAATGATTGGATGAGATCTATGTCTAAGACACCACTCTACCACTAAATACAAACTTGTTTAAAACATGTTATCCTTTTCTCTCAAAGTTTACTCCCATACACAACTCTAATTTTTTGCCATGGTAAATATGCTTTTACTATTTTTACTATTCATTATGACCAAGAATCAAGATGAAATTATTTTAAAATATAAATTATTCTAATTCCAAATATGAAATCTTTTTTATCAAATTCAATTCACATAATTGGTAAACATTTATTTAAAATAAAACCTTCAAGTTTGCTGAAAAGAAGTTTTCTGAAAAATGCATTTTTCAAGTAAAATATTATCTTATTTGAAATATATGAATAGAAATAATCATTATTTGAATTTAAATAAAAAAATATAGATATATAAATATATTTATTTTAAAACATTCTTCATTATAGGTTATTTTATTTAATTAAAATGAATAATCATTATGAAATTTAAAATAGTTTTCAGAAAAAATACATTTCTAGGGCTAAGAATAATATTATAATAAAATAATTCATAAATTTATTTAATTTAAGTTAATTGGGATAAATATAACTAAATAATAATTATTTAACTTAAAATAAAATTAAAATAATAATTTTACTTTTTTATTAATTAATTTATTAAAAAATATCAGTTTTATAGAAATCTATTCTCACTATTCAATGAAAAATTATAATGTTCCAAAAAGTGCCAAAATTACACTATATATTAATATAGATATTATGGTTTCAAAAATAATTTCCATTTTATAAAATAACATTTCTTAAATTTCCATAAATCAATTATAATATTTTCTCACAAAAATCTCTAAAAGTCATTTTTATATGAATCATATTTTTTGTAAAATAAAATATCCTTATTAAAGGTTGAGTGAATATTTATTAATTATGTATAAATAAATTTATATTGTATATTAGAATTAAATATATATCATAAATTTGTTAATATTATTCATATCTACCTATTTAATGGTCAGTTTATAAAATTCATCTTTAAATAGTAATATTTTATGGTTCTGTTTGGCACTGTGTCATGTTACGTAAATCTTATCGAACATTTTTTCTTTCTAAAAATATCATATTTTTACATTATACCCCATTAAATAAATTCTTTCAAAAAACATTTACCACAATCTCGATAATCAAGAGTTTTACATTTGAGAATTCCTTTGTGGAAAAGCCATATCGTAAAAAGGTATTGTAAAACATCCACTTAAAAGTGGGAAAGGGAAACACCATTGAATCGTCAAATTTGAATGTAAGAGGATAATATTTTTTTCAACATCCATTTACAACTATTGAGGGATTATTTTTCTACCATGATAGATAAACCCAAAAAAATAATTTCATGATATCATTTTATATTATAGTAACAATTTCATCTTTAGGTTGTTTATTGATCAATTTCCTCTGTACTTATTACCCTATTAAAAGAATATCCCATTTAAATTTTTATTCTTAAAGTATTGAAATTAAATTTTAATAAATTATAATATCCATAAAATAGTAACATGTTATCCCTCTTATATTTATTAAAACCAAAATCATAAGCACAATGTGAAATAACAACCAAATTAAAATGAACATATCAATCTATAAAGTTCAATAGTAAAACCTAAATTTTAAAAAATATAATTCTTTAAATAAATGAACTTATATTGAAAATAACCTCAATCACCTAAACAATAATGAATGTTTTAACCTAAAAGGTTTTCTCATTCCCTTAAACTTACTTATCTAAAAACATAATAGCATTATTCCTAGAAAATAATTTATGTTAAACCTAATGGTTATATATATTTCATCCTAAAAGAAAATTTAATAAAATATCATTAATAATATAAAAATAAAAAAAATTAAAAAATATTACCCTCCAATATGTTTACAAAAATCAACATATCATTTATCCACCAAATGTTTTAAGTAAAAACAATTTTATACTAACCCGTACATCATGTAGGTAAGTGGAAGGAAATGCACCCTAATCACCATTTTGTTGTTGTTATAAGCCCTATGGCCTTTTTTAAAACAACAAGTTGTCTTTAGGGATGGATTTTTTCCTTTTTATGAAGCTATACTAATATAATTCAAATAACTTACAAAAAATTGTGATAAAAATATTCAAAATAACATCAATGATCAAATCCATTTATAAGAGCTATGGTATTCTATATAAAACTTTTTTTCATAAAATCAAATAACCTTAATAGAATATTATTAAATTAGCACCAATGATCGGATAAAATCTAAAGGTAACTAAAACCATTAAAAATATGTCCAAAAAATATAAATTCATTCTTCCCCAACACATTTGTTTAAAAACCCCAAACTAAAACCAATGGTTATATTATAATAAATGTATCCCAAAATAATCTAATAATATTATATATCTATATCATAAAACATTAAAATGGGTGTTATGAATTTAATATTATGATAAAACTTATAATTATAAACCAAATAGACTCTATGTTTGGAATAGTTTATCCATGA
This sequence comes from Viscum album, assembly GCA_963277665.1. NCBI lineage: Eukaryota > Viridiplantae > Streptophyta > Magnoliopsida > Santalales > Viscaceae > Viscum > Viscum album. The sequence continues at coordinate 1,807,992,278 of OY728129.1, read as the reverse complement.
TTATAATCTATTTATGTCCTTCATGATTTTATCTAATGAATATATATATTTCAAAAAAATATTCCTCATGTGTTTCAAACCATGTGTGAAGCAAGGCCCATTCTCATGCATCAAGTACCATCAATTTTAGTTCAATTATCCATTTTCAGGGTTATTACCCCAAGGTAAAATTTGTTAGAGCCACATTGACATGTGGTATCCAGGAAGGGATGTAATTTCTTTGAACCCATGGTCTATATACTTCCCCAAATTTTTTAAATAGTTTTTTATACATATATTTATCTTTATACTTATCCCTAGGGTTTTAACAAAAATATATTAGCCCATGTATCCTAAAAAAATTATACCTTTCTCTGATACCAATTGTTGTGACCCAATCCTTTTACACATTTTAAAAGATTTTTAACATAAAATGTTGTTAATTACAACTGAAATACCATGGGGCTTAAGTTATTCATAAGAATAGGTTTATAATATATCAGTATTAGGATAAAATAAAACTTCTTTATTTTATTATTTAAAATGATCTTTATAATTATTTTGATCTCCTATAATTCCTTGGATGGCATAGGGAATAAATTGACAAAAGTGGTGAGATAAAAATACTAGTAAGAGAATAAACATTATAGGGAATCATAACATGTGAGTCAAAATTATTAATTGATATTAAAAAAGAGAAGTATCAAGATTTATAAAAGGGGAAAATAATATAAATAAAATAATATCACAAGATCAAGGAATTGTATAAAATGTGGAAGAAACATATATCATGACATAAAAATGATTCAAAGATAACTTACTATGAAATATAAAACTTTGTACAAAGTACCATAATAAATTATGATTACTCCCTACTCCCACACAATATGTCACATTGGACTAAAACATCACAGAATTCCTTGGAGCACTATCTAGGTCCACCCATCATAATATGTTTATTATTTTTGTGATTCATTTAATGGAATTCACTAATAATGAATAAATATAAGAATTAACCATGGAATAAAATTGGTTGTATTATCTTGTCTCAGATCATTTATAAATTTCAAAATGAAGGAATTTAAGTTATGGTATTAAGTAATTTATTACAACATCAATTTAAGGTAGAATATTTTAGGTATATATGTGAGTGTAATATAAACAAAATTAATAAGAAATTACAATTTTTAAGGTTTTTTTTCTTGTATGATTTTTTTTTAAAATATTACATGTAATATTTGTGAGGAAAATAAAATTTTCAATTTAAAATATAATTTTTAAAAACAAAATATGATAAAAAAATATTGTAGGAAAAATTTTATTTAAAAAGAAAAGTGAAAAAATATAATGTATCCTTCAATGAGTTGAGTGGTCATGATGGCAGGTAATTACATATAATCCATATAATTTAAACAAAACATTCATTTCACACTATTATTGAAATCTTAAAAAGTGATTTTTAAAAAACAATAAGAATATTACTTTCAAAAAAATTTAATAAAAATTAAATCATGGGTAAAAATATATTTAATAAATCATTTTTAAAATTTAAAAAATATTCTTGAAAATATTTTTAGAAAACATGGATATTGAAGGAAAAATGATTTTTGAACGAAGAGAGAAATGAAGTCAATATTTCTTAAAAACATTTTTTTCAAAAATATTAAGTACAATTGAGAGGGAAAATGTATTATTACATGAAAAGTTCATGAATAAAAATTGGGTAATAAAAAGAAAGGTTTTTATTAGAAAATTATCGAATAATTTACTATAATGGATATTCATGCATAAATAGTTCAGATTAAAATTATATTTAAACATAAACCCTTACCTCTTTAGTCAATTTCTAATACAAACTCAAATGAATAAATTAAATGAATATATAGTATCATTATTTATGAAGGATTCATGATATAATATGTAATGGTGTAGTATATATACCATTTAAATTAAATTAGGTTAATAAAAGATCATGTGTCTCAAAGAAGGATGTTTTGAGATGAAATCCATACCTCGAGTCCACAATTTTTGTGTATGTATTTTATATACAATATAATAAACATAAAACAATTATTTTTATTCATATTAACATGTCATAGGTTTAATCCCTTATACTTAAACCATGTAAATCATTTATCTTAATGATTTATATAATTTATTAATGAGTTAAATCCATGTTAGGCATTTTGTGGATGCCCAATTCATAATATTAAAATAACATTGGTGTATTGACCATGGTAAAAAGTTTTTTGTTATCCATAACCTATATAATAATAAACATGAAAAAATTATTATTTCTATAATTAATTTTTACTTTTAAAAAGAAATGTGAATTGTGGTTTTGAAAAATTAATTTTGTTGTAATCGTGGAAATGGTAGGTCATATGTACACATGTGTGATGTTTCAATTTTTGAACAAAAATGTTAGAAAGAAGGTAAGTGTTATTTTAACTTTAAAATGTGATAATAATAACATAGATATAATATTATATAATGAAATAAACTTATATATATCATCACTATGATGGTCTAATAAAAAAACGAGTCACATCGATATGTAATCTGGTATTCTTCCGTACACCAGAACGATGTTATGATTTTCCATGCATGGTAGGGAAAGAAAGTATATGAAATATTATTTTTAAATTATGATTAATTTTTCATTTATAAAATATATAAATATTTAATCCATTATCATGGACATATGTGAGAGGCGATGATGGAAAACACATTACATTGGTTCATGAAGAGGTAGTCTATTGTGCACACGAACGATGGTTTCATTTAAAATTTGATTAAAGAGGAAATAGATAAATATTATTATATAAAAATAAAATATCATTATATATTTTATACTATTATAATTATATTTTAATTTTTAATCCCTAATTGATGGTGGAAAATGATGATGAAAAAAAAGGAGCTCGGTGAATAAAATTACATTCACTGAGAAGAACCTCCTTTTAGTCTCTTATTATGGACCCTAGGGATGGTATATTGGGAAGAGGAGAATATATAAAATGTGTATAAGGATTATAGGGATATATTTTGGTAGGGTTTGGTCGATTAAAATGGCCTGAGATGTGTGAATAACTGAGGGAATAGGGTACCCTTTCATAATTGAGAAGGAGAGGAATTTTTTTAACAACCAAAAAATATTCAATGATGAGAATTCACCCTTAATACGGTGGTCTAAAAATATAAAAATAAAATATTGGAGTAGAGATACTTTTTATTAAAACTTATACTACAAAAATGAATATTTTTTATTCAGTTTATCGTCTTTACCTCCATGGTTATACACTTTTACCATTTTTGTTTATTAACCATATGAACAATTTATTAAATATTTTTATTATTAATTATTTTAAAATATATAATGTGAAATTGATTATATATAATAAATTAATATTATTAAGTGTATATAATCCATTTTATCAAATTCAATTCCCAAAATTTGCAGAATGTAATTTAAAATAAATCCTGCAAGCATGATGAAAAGTGGCATTCCAAAAAATGCATTTTTTAAGGAACGGAATTTCTTATATTAACTATATGAATATAAATAATCATTATATGAATCACAAAAAAATTATTGACATGAAATAAATATATTTTATTTCAATCATTTCATATTTTTGGTAACATTAGTTATCTAAAATGGAGAAATAGTATACACAAGAAAAACGTTTTCTGAAAAAAAAAATGTGTTCCTCATCATAATAATGAACTTATAATAAAATACAGAATAAAGGTGATTCAATTTTTATAAGTTGGATTAAATATAATGAAATAATGCTTATTTTAATATTAAATAAAATTTAAACAATAATGAAAGAATCATAATACATAATTTATTAAAATAAATATCTGTTTTACAAAAAATTCTATTTTCACTATTAACTAAAAAAAATTTATTTTCTAAAAAAATCAATAAAATTAACGCAAAATTAATATTGATATGATAGTTTCGAAAATGATTTAATTTTTATAAAATAAATTTTCTTAATTTTTTATAAATTTTTTATAATATTTTATCTCAAAAAGTATAAAAAACATTTTTGAAGGAAATATATTTTTGTAGAATAAAATATTTTATTACAGAATGAGATCATATTTATAATTAATTTATCAATAAATTAATATTTTGTATGAAATATATATATTTTTTAAAATACATTTATAATATTAATACCCCCAAATTTAATGGCTAGGTTATAACGGTCATGTTTAAATAGTAGTATTTCATGATTTGTTTAGGCTCGGTGTTGTGTGGTGTATACACTATCTAACATTTATTCATTATAAAAGTATATGGGTGTAACAAAAATTGAACAACCATACATCTCATGTAGTCCCAAATTACACAATATACCTTTTCAATTACCTTGTGTTAGTTTCCCTATTCACCCTGGGTCTCTGATTTACCAAAAAATAAACCATTTTCACTCTTCATTTTAGAACATTTTGAAAACCTGGAGATATTTCAAAGCTCATATCTCCCAAATATCTCACCTAGTCATATAAACCTCATATAGATTTCCAATATTTGAAATAAGATGAATTTAATATAACATTATGGTACTTGAGATCCCAAAGGATAAGAATACCAAGATTCTTTTCTAAGAACCACTTCTCCCTTTAGCTGGATTTCAGCAGGGCGAAGAACCCTTCCCAAATAATTTTTTCCCTAATTATTCCTAAAGGGTCCAAAGAAACTACCCATTCTCAAGGTGTATCCTCACCAATTTTCTTTCAAAACCTCCAGATCTCACCCAAGTCTAACTTGAACAAATCCTTCCATCTTGACCAATTCTAACTTGAGAGAAGCCTCCTCTCCCGCCCAAGTACTACATAGGAAAATCCCCTTTATCTAAACTAACTTTTACTAGAGAGACGTGACCATAATTTACCCATAAATTAATTCAATATCTTAGGACTCTACTATGAACACAATATCTATATGGTTGGGGCATAAATACATTAATGTTTCCTCTCAATCAAGAAATATCATGGTAATGGAATAAACATATTTATCCTCCTAAGTAACTAGGGTCCTTTAAATTTAAAAAATCATATATTCTCAAGGTAATTAGGATCCCAACTTTAGGTATGGTGAAAACATTTTAGATAGTCGTATTTGATACTGTTATACAACAAAAATGTAAAGTGAATCAAGTAGTATTTTCACATGTGTCAGATGTGTAAGCCCCAGTTAGGGGTTTATAAATAGTATATAAGATGAACATGGGTGAGCCCCAAATTTCTTCTTGACTCCCTAAACTATAGCCTCAACCTTTTCCACCAATGAGTGATAATAAAATTTCACTCAAGGGAATCCCTACATTCGTAATCCCTATGAAATTCGTGAATTAAATCTGCTTTCATTCATATCCCAACCCTCATATATAAGTTTACTTGGAAGAAGTTTCTCATTGGGATTCCAAATTATGTGTATGTACCTTCCCAAAAAATACAATTTGACATAATTATATCCAAATTTCTCTTATTTATCACACCAAGAATGAATCATTTTTTCTTATAGATCCCTAGGGATCATACAGCTGCATAGTCAAAGTAACCTAAGTTGGTCATCCTCTATAGGTGTAATCCCAAACTCTTATGAACAAAATAGTCTTTTATTTCTATCTAGATAGGACAAATATGTGGCCTCTTAGAGGTTAAAACCCAACACACATAATCCTCCATCACATTTTGGTCTATATACCTATTCATATCAAATCCCAACTAGGAGGGTCACATTCCTTCTGGGATCTTTCCTCTCTCATCCTCATCATGCCAAATTCCTTGTGATGGTTATCTTATCATGCCACATACCATGTGAGTTTGACTAAAATGTGGTCATATTTCATAAGTCTCCTGCCAAACATTTCTAATAACATTTTTTCCAAGATTTATTCACCACATGATATTAAGATATGTGATATGGTCTACATCACCTCACCTAAAAAGGTGTGAGATTTCCCATTATTTTTAGTTGAACTATATAGTTTCTTATTCCTTTATTGAAGATACATAGGAAGCCCTTACCCCCGGTCTAATCCCAACAACAAAACAACATCCAAATACTTGGATGATATTAAATTATAGCATGCCCAACTATTTGTACTAAAACTATAATTACAAAATATTGAAATTAAAATGGAGAACCTTTGATACCTATATATGGTACCATTGATGGATAACCTTTGATACATACAAATGGTATTATTAATGTAGAACCTCTAATATATATATATATATTGTTTCATTAATATATAATCTCATAAACATACCGATGGTTTTACACCAAGAAATGAAAATAATCTATTGTTAACATATGGGAAACCAGTAAAAAAATTATGGGTTTTGAAGGATATTATTATACGACTTACGTCTATTAGTGAGTCTCGTATAACGTAATAATCCCCCTGCCCCGATGGTAATGATGATCCCAACCTCCAATACTATTGACCAATTTGAGTTCCTATGAATATTTTATATAAATATATAGTGATAAAATTCCTTTGGAATTCAGTTCAAGATCCATCATGGAAGTGGGAACCAGTGGGTGTTTCAATGTCCATAAATAATCCCTATTAAAAACCACTTGAAATGGGGTCTAAAACTAAGGGTGTATCTTTTAATCCTTTAGAAACATAAATGGAAGAATTATAACTAGAGAAACCACTACAATTTAGATATATAGTATTATTGGATTAATTAGAACCATCATCATTGTCTAATAAATTTATCATGAATTTCAAATCCACTAAACATTTTAATTTATAAGGTGGTGAAGTTACAATAGATAAAACAATATGAATGTAATTTCAAGGTGATTAAGAAGTGATTAGTCACTACACTACTACATATAGTACCCTAAAGTAGAGAAGGGTTTTAAAAAAATATATTTATATCAATAAAGGGATTATGATGTTTCCTTGTTAAAAATAAATAGGTAGTTCATGTCAAATAAATTCCATTGAGATAAATTATCCAATGATACATATGGATATAACTGCAATAATTTTTTCTCAAAAGATTTAGAAAAATATTCTTTATGGTGAAATTGTTTCTATATATATTTCACAAGAGCATAATATTTAAAATAACATATAAATATTGGATCACACCCTAAGTAGATGGTAATATTTGATAAAATATTGTGGCTTCACAACACATTTCCATATATGGAATAAAAATAAGGTGTCCAAAGATCTATTTTATAATTATCATACAAAGTAATTTTGGATGAGGATTTAAAGAGACAAACTATTTTTGGATATTCAAAGTATGGAAATGTAAATCATAATGTTATGAATTTAATCCCATCATTCACCTAATGATTTCATATCCTTCTATCTATGTGAAGAAAAAAATATCGTAGAAGTATTGTATATAGATAAATAAAAATATATTAAATATTGCATTGTTCAACCACGAATGAAATTAAGCTTTAGATTTTAGAACCTATGTATGTTTTTAATTCATACCATAGCGGAAAAGGGAACATTTGGATTATTTTCATTTCTCATCAATTTATTCTCAATGGGGAAGAAATGATGTATAGAGATTGTAAAGAACAATTCTAGAAGAAAAAATATAAAATATAGATTGTGGGATATATATCATGATACTTAGTGTGAAAATAGGTAAAATGATAGTTTTCTAAAATATTAGGGGATTATGAAAATATTACCAATACTAGTAAAGAAATATAAGGATATAAACATTGATTTTATCATAGGACTTCCCAAGAAATATTGAATCAAAAATTCCATTTCAGTTGTGGTTGAACGACTTATAAGTTTGAAACACTTCATTATTATTGAGGTGGATTTATTACTCAATAAACATTCCATGTTATACCAAGATTACTTCATATGGATTCCTGTAATACCACATTATTTTATATCTGGTCAAGATAGATTCTTCACATCTATGTTATAAGAAGTATCCAATAAGAATTGGATACAAATACAATCATTAAGAAGACATATCATATTCAAACTGATCATTAATCTTAAAGGAACATTCCACAATTTGGAGATATGGTAAGATGTTTTAGGACGAATATTAAATAAAATAGAGAATTGTTTTCCTTTAGTCGACTTCTCATAAAATAGTTATTTCCACTAAAACATACAAATGGCCCCATAGGAGGCTCTATAAAGGAATAATTACATAAATCCAACATACTTAGATTATAATAGTGGGAGTAATTATTGAGTATATTATTTTATTTATGAAATGATCAAATAGGTTTAATGAAATCAATGAAAAATCATTGTTCAATAAATACAAAAGAATAACGACACTGATAATCATCAGTAATATCAAAAAATTAATGTTAGTGATAAATGTTTCTTTTTGAGTACATTCATGAATGCGGGTAGTGATTTTCAAGAAGGAGGAAATGTTATTCCCAAGATACATCATTCCCATTGAGATTAATGATCATATATGGAAGCTATTGTGTCACTCAGTGATTTTACCAAACCACTCCAAGGTAAATGTTTTTTTCACACATCACTTTATAGAAAGTATATAAAAGGTAAAATCAATCTAGTGAACTCATAAGATAGGTAAATGGAAAAGTATCTCTCTTATAAGGAAGAAATGATAGAGATAAAGCATCGTATAGATAAATTGATTCATAATAAGATAACCCACCTAATTAATGATCAATACTGAAATAAAAAGTTCAAGGAAGAAACATGATATCATGAATATATAATGATGCCAAAGTATCGTTATTTTTTTAATTTAATTACTAATATTTTTTAAGGTGAAATTGTTTGACAAGATAAAATATAACACCCTAAACATATAGTGTTATATTTATAGTTAATGTTATGATTATTTTCATTTAACATAACATGGAACCGAAAATTAAAAATGATTTATTACAGTATAATGGATATAAAGATACATAACAATATACATTATAAGATTTATAAATAAAACATATTTAAAAAATATAAAATTAATATAACCATAGCTAATAATCATAAAATAATATTTAAGTATTCCTCATGTGAATAATAATTGAGAATAATATATCCAATAAAAACTAGATATGGGATATAAAATGGATGGAATATGGTAAAAATCCATAAAAATAAAATGATATAATGGGATGAGATATTTTATTGAAGTGTGTATTGTAATATATAGAAATTTAATATAGTCATTCAGTTTATATAGTCATTGGAATTATATGGATTTTGGTATCATATGGTGGTTTCAACCATTATTAGATATAATAATAATTAATGGTATAAATTGGAAGTAGTATTTGATTAAAATTGTATTTATATAAGATAAAGATTGAATTATTATGTATAACAGAAGTAACTAATTTAAGAAGTCATTGTAGAAAGAATATTCAATGACATCAAGTAGTATAATAATTTTATAAGATTCTTATGTTTAAAAAATTAAAATAGTGGTAGTATCACAATTGGTTTTGCTAGAACAAACCCCATTTGAACTTCAACAATTATGGATTCAGTGAAATTTTTTGTGGGAGAATTTCAAACTCCTAAAAATCACTTTAATGTCCTTAGAAAAATCACCACATTTGACATACCCCACTGCATATCTTACTCCAATTTCATATGTGGATATCATGATGATTTTTTTAAATAGATGATAGGATTATATATATACATGTAATTATAATTTTAATAAATGATATTCTAAATATATATATTTTCATTATTATGTGTATTTTTTTAAATTCAGCATCTTTATAAAATTTAATTCTAATGATTAAATTTAGTTAAATAAGAAAGGTTCTTTTAATAAAACATTATTAATAAAATGAAACAAATGGTTAGTATATAAATTATCAATTTCAAATACTTATGATTAAACTCATTAAATTTAAAAAGTGGAATTTATCAATGAACATATTTTATATATGTAATGATTTTTAATCATAAGTAACTAAATTAACCAATAATAATGATTTATTCTAATGAAATTAATTGATATTATAAAAAATTAATTAAAATTCTTTTAAAGGTTATTTCTTTTAAATTAAAAAATCATAAATTCAATTATATTATTAAAAATATAATTTTCTAAAAAAATAAACATTTATGTGTTATATATTATAATATTAAGTAAATTTTTATCAATTTTAGAAATTGATTCTGATAACATGGTTTTTTATATTTGTAATCGGTGTTTATGTATTAGTTAATAAGGTATATTTAATTAATTGGCATAAAAATAAGTTATCAAGGTAAACATTTAGTAACCACAACAAAGGTAAAAATGAGATAACATGGTGTGAATGACTAGAGACCAAAACAATCATGAAACATTATCTCTATGTTAGTGAATGGGATAATGATCAACATACCCTAATCATATCTCAATTATTTATCAATATTGTATACAATTTTGATGAAAATTACCTTTATTACTCATTAAGTAATGGTTGTTTTAGAAAATGTCCCTCATGATAACTTATAAAGTGAACCCTACACTAAAAATCTAAAAAAAACCTTTACATTAGTTTCCTCCTGAATCATAGTCCAAATTTTATCCCTAAAAATCCTAAATCACGTTTTTTAACTTTTGGCCACACGAATGAGTCCCAAATTCTTTATTTCCAAGTGTCTCTATAAGATAATAGTCATATATTCAATTAGGTTAGAGAACGTCTAACCAATCATGAATATAAGGTAAGGTTTTTTTTTCAAATTTTCATTCATTGAGGAATGAGTCATACTGTGAAGAAATTTATTTTAGAAATTTTCCACTTACCATCTAATTTACTTCTCTTATTATTATTCATTGTTTTCATTCAATGGATTTAAAATTCTATTTAATTTTCTCTCAAAATCATTTTGATTCATTCAGTACAAATTATGTAAGGGTTTTGGATGACTCGATTTTCATTTCATTGGGTCAAAATAATTATTCATTTAATATGTTATTCCATGATGGTTATATTCTTCTATATTATGATTTAACATTGTATTTTATCATTTTTTCATTGAAAATTAAACTTTATTACAAAAAAAATCTTTTATTATGGATTTTATTATTTATAAAAAGATAATATTATCATGAAAAATTAAAAATACTCTCTATTATATCTCCATCTTCTATGTCAATATATAATTTAATAAAATGGTTTTATTTTGTTATTTTGAAAGAAAATATCCATTAACTTCTTCACCATTTACATTTCTCTTTATCTATTTTCAAAAGTAAATTATTTTACTCTTTCATCAATTGGTATTTTATATAAAGTTACCAAGAATATTAAAAAAACATATCTTTTTTTACTTTCTTATATTTTCTATATTCCACTATAAATTTCATTACATAACCATTATTTCTTTTCAAGGTTATATTATTTGATATATCTTTTTTTTTTAAAGTCTTATTTTCACCCACTCAAAAAAATATGAATGTGACCTGTTTATATTTCCTCTAATGACATAACTAAAAATATATTAATGAAAATATTTGGGAAAATCCCTCTTATTAAAAATAAAAACCATGCATAATAAGTAGATAGAAGGGGTCATTCCCTTATGCCATTATAAACTATAAATCACAATTCATAATCATACTTATGTGAATCAACATCATAACTAAAAATATATTTTATGAACTATTTATAACGTTTCTTTTAATTATTTTTTCTATATCCAAAATATTTGTCTCATATAGAGTTATTTTAATGATTATCTTCTAAATGATCTTATGATTTACTTCTTTTTAATATCAGATTTTTTCTATTAACTAATCTAATTTTTTATTTCATTTTATGTGATACTATTAAAAATTGTTATTTAACACATTTGTTTCCTATGGGTTTTTGATGATGAGCTGTATTATTGAAATTATATGAGACACATTTGATTTTTTTCATTATATGATGGTTGGGTTTGATATATCCCAATGATTTATTGGAAAAATAAATATATTTAATTTGGAAATTTTGTTATGTGTGAACCATGTTGGGATGCCCATTACTCAGTGCATGGACCTCATTTATGTCTTCAAAGATCAATGAATAGAGTTCATTGATTTGTTCACATCTATATTTGGAGACCTTATTTATATGTTATAAACCTTATGTGTTTTCCAAATTGATATGATCAAAAATCTATGTGTTGAATTACTTTCACTTAGCTGTGTTCCAAAAAATTCTCATTTACTGATTATTTTATTTGTGTCACATGACTACGTTATGCTCCTAGGATCATGATAATTTCTAAATGTTTCCACATTGTTACATCATGTTATTTTTTATTCTCACGTGATGATAATTTTGAGTTTATATATCCTTATATCATACCATATGAAAAAATGATATGGTTTCATATAAAGTTTTATTACATATTTCATACATGTTCATGTTTTATCACATTTCTATGATCTAAACCTTTTTGACCAATTGGTATGTTTTTTACTTTAATGATATTTTTATCTCACTCATTCTATTTTTTTATTATACCATGGAAAAGACTGAAAAAAACCTGCATAAGGGTAGGTTATAACACCTCTTTTTAGAGCCATTATTAGTATTATTATTATTTCTACTATTATTAAAATTATCTATAATTATAAAGAATGTTTCTTTTGTTTAAAAATAATTATTACTTTATTAGATATTGGGCCACTAATGATATGAACAAAGATAATGAAACATTATACATTTATAGTGGAACATTATAATTAATATATATGAAACCATGTATCACATACAATGGATTATTATACATCATGGTTGATACATCCCTAAAAACTAAAAAAATTAAAAGGTTAAAATAAATTGAATTTAATTATAACTTTAGATATAGAAAATTCCATGGAATACCATTACCATTAAGAATCGCCATTATTATAAGAGAACTTACAATCAGAAACAATACCACAAAATAGAAATAATTTTGTTAGATGTAGAATGAAAATATTTTAAATTAAAAGTTTGAATAGAATAATTTTCTATGTATATATATAAGAATGATATATGGCTATTGAAAATATGGTCATTCTAATTATAGTAATTGAAATTATGGCCATTGGTTATATATCATTTAGGTATAATGAAGTCATGTATTGTTAAATGGTGTGTATTATACAGTATAACCAACAATTTAATAAAACTATGATATAATGATATTATATATATATTAATGTATTACGTATAACAAATTTTTTTATTTAAATATGTTGTTTTCCAAATATAAAATTGAAATAAATATTTCAATGTAGTTGTAAATATTAAACATTAAAATTTTAATTATATAAAATAAACACAATTTTTGAACTTGTTATGTCAATATTTTCTAAATTTGGGTTTTCAAGATTTTTCAGAAATAATCTATATTTTGGTGAAGATTAAAATTATCAACTTTTACTAAATACAATAAATTTAATAATAAATGAATGACTTAAAATATTAAGAAAATAATTTTATAAAAAGTATACATTTAATAACTAAAATGAATACTTTAAAAATACTATTTTAATTTTAAAAACACATATTTAACATTATCAAAACTCATTTAATATTTGACAATAAGTACGATTTTTATGACCTTATAATAAAAATTTGAATTTGTTTCTATTATAAAAAAATATATTTTATTTTATATTTTAGTTAAAAATTTAAATAATAGATAAAATGATCATTTTTATTTTTACGTATAAACATAATATTAGTAATATTATTGAGAAATTTTAGAAATAATTGTAAAAAAGTTTCTTGAGAATTGTTTTATAAAAACCATATAGTTATTATTTAATAATATTTATATATATGTATATAATATAAATTTTGAAACTTATATTATTTTTAAGGCTATGTAAAACCATATTAACACTCATTTTATTGATAAGAAATACTAAATATTATTTAAAATCTATAGTAGTCCAAATTTCATTTTTCTACTAAAATAGTTTTTCTACACATTACTTGTTTTAATTTATCAGTTAATTTTATAATATTTATAAATTCAAATTGATTAAATAAAATAGAAATTTATATCTATCTCAATAAAATTAGGTTATATGTGTTTTTTTATGTTTTTAATAAAAGTTAATATCACTTAGTTAAAAACTAGTAACATTGTTTAATAGTAAAATTGTAAAATGCTAAAACATAGTAATAAAACCCATTTATGAAGTTTAAATCATGTGTGGAAAGACATTTTTTAGTTTTTATCTTCCTAAGGGAACCCTAAAATCTGTTATTATGATTTTTTGTGGAGTTAACCATGGAATAGCGTATTGATATCAAGGAAGGGTGATGAGTATTGCAAAAATTTCTATTTTCTTCACTTATAAAATAGGATAACTTCCACCCATCCATGGTTACACATCCCATTTGAAATTTCATTGAAAATACACACAATATATCTATTATATAATTAAATTTATCATATATAATCCCATGGTCTCTATATGTTTTCTTAAGTCCTTCACATGTAATGTAATCTCTCGGAGATGATAATGTCTCCAATGTTAGTATTACTTCCTTTATAACTTATTATCCTCAAAATTTACCTTATAAATCTATTATATCTATAATAATATAATTAAATAATTATCATAAATATAATAATATTGTATTCTATTAACACATTAAATATTATTTCTTCCTCTCTATCTTCTAAGAAAAATAGTATGGTCATTAGTAGTTTAAACAGATTACCTTTTCTACACAGCAACGTCATCCGATATTCATCTCTACCATTCATGGATGAAATAAATTATGTAATGGATGAATAAATATGATATGAAAAATAATTATGATTTTAAAATTAAAATGTATAATTTTTTTCATTCTATCTATTTAATTGAGAAATGGAATCATTAATTTTGTGTACATAAGGACTATCACCACTACAAGTAATGAGTTTCATTTGTCATCACCGTTAATTATGGTCGGATTTTAAAATATATTTAATATATAAAAACATATATATATATATATAACAATTTTAATATTATGAAAATTAATAAACTATTTTACAATGCTTTAGACCATGGACAACATATTTAAGGAGTTATAGGAAAATGGAACGCACAACATCAGGTAACCAACACCAGCTAGAAGAATATATATATATAATAAAGAGAAGATGAAAATAAATGGTACATATTAAATTTAAAAAATAATATAAGGTTCTCTATGAAGTTATCTAATAATATTAAATTTATTTTCAAGGACTTTATGTTTGTATAAATAATGAATCTAATACATGATAAGGGTTTCTTCTCAATTCCACTTTATTGAGACATTTATTCATTTTAAACACAAATTTTTTAATTATATGGTGTTTATAACTCCCAATATTTTTTTATAAAAATAAATTATTTATTTCATGAGATTTATAAAATGATATGATTTTGAATATTCCGTTGACTTTTCATTCAGAAATTTCATAAGATGTAACATTATTTCATAAATCAATATGATTTTTAGAGTTGTAATGTTTTCCATTGAATATCATCTTTCATTTAATATAGTATTCCCTATTTCTATATTGGGATATCAATTTTTGATTTAATTCACCCTTACTAGTAAATTCCAATCATTTTTTAAAATACAACTACGTTAATGATATTTCCAAACCATTTAAATAACAGTTTCTCTATCCATAATAACCATTCCCGCCAATGTTCTCCTCTTTAGTAAGAAATATAATTAATTTTTATCTCATATGAACCTCAAAAATACCTTATCCTTTTCTAAAAGCAATGTTTTGATAAATTATTTATGATGTTGTATTTTAAAAAATTGTGTTTTAAAATTGACTAAAGGATCTTGAATTCCTTGTTAATGAATTATAGGTTATAAGTTCACTTTCATTTTCACCCTTTTTTGAGATATTCTTCTCAGTTTTAACTCCTAGTTTTATTTATATATATACATTTCCTATAAACTTTTGGGACCAGTGTTTCAGTTTTTCAATTATATGTCAACATGTGTTTGGTAATATGATAATGAGAAGTGAAAATTCCTATAGAATTCTTATGGATTCATTTAATGCAATTGGATGTTGTGATTGAAATATTATACATATAAACTATGATGATTGTTGGAGTGATATTAAATTATCGGCAACATGTTATAAAGATATTTCACATTTTTTACAATAATGTTTTTAAGTCCATATAATATTAATTTCATATTGAAAGAATTATAGATGTAGTCATGAAATAAATTGGTCATTGGATGAGTAAATAAAGGATTTTTTGAGTGGGTTTGGAATTTAAAGTTGAGAATTTCTTTGATTTTTTTATGCATGCTAATTCTATATATATTTTTGTATGGTACTACAAAAAAATCAATAACACTGATAAATAATTGGCTAGATCAACCCTAGATACATGTGGGACCTCGAGGTCGACCACGAATGAGGGAACCAACCTTGGTGAACCGTCTTGCAGAAGAGGTGTGGGACCTTTTTTAAGGTCTTCATGAGTGACACACAGATAAAGGGTGGTGGCACCATGAGGGGTGGCGCGATGGAAGGGAGATCTGATGTGGGGCTATTTTGGAGGGGTCAAGATTTTTGGACACTAAGAGTATGCTTATGTGTGCTATATCATAACCACAGTGAGTGTTAATCTTGATGCGAGGCTCATAAGAGCATGATACTATTCTCGCATCATAAAAATATTGATAGAACATTGTTTATCAGTTGCAGCAGATCGAATCCATCTATTCAATGTCAGTTGATCTTCTTCTTCTATCAGATTTTATAGCACTCCAGATCATCAGTACACATGCCAATCCATAAATTGATTGATTCCATCCATCATTGATGATCTAGCTGATATAATGAGTATCATCTTATCATCCTGAAATCATGCATGAAACTGTTTTTTTCATGAATTTGATAATACATTGAAAGTTCCTAATTCAAAACTGCAAAAACATTCTACCCATTTAAATAATTAATTATATTGGCCTTATATAAATATTAAGCATGTGGTCTCATTGCATGATTGTGAGGATACTCAAGGAAGACGAAAAACATAAAAATTGGCATACTTTTGAGATAATACACAAATGAATTAGTTGAGATAAGTTGATTTTAGATTTTATATAATTATTAGAGCACTAATAGATACATGGATGAAAAATTAAAATTTTATCTATTAGGTGAGAGGATATGTGATTCTCACATATAAATGATGAGGAGAAAATTTGATACATGTTATTGTTGATATTTTTTTAGGGGACCGCATTTTAGGTGAAACAAATCATCGTGAAAAATCAATTCTCAAAGAAGAATCCCTCTTAGATATATTCTAACATGAAAGTGAAGAGAATATCACATGGAATTTGATATATTTTTATCACTCTTGAAGGGGATTCATGAAGCACCTATTGTAAGAAACTATACGAGGTAACCCAATACACTGTATGTATATCTCCTAGTTAATGTGAATAAATATGAACCTACACCTATTTATACTTGTAATAAGGTATTTTAGAAGGTTGTGTACTAACCCTTGAGGAAGTGAGTTGTGTGTATAATACAATGAGTTCTAAACTATTGTAAATGAAGGAGTAGTTCCCATATGGTTTAATGGAAGTGTATATTAATTATGGTGTATACAAAGGAGTTGTGAATGTACACATGAATGATCCCCATGCATATAAGACATTTAGTGTGTGTGAAAAAAGAGGTTTGAGTAGCAGAAACAAGATTAGTGCAAACCCATTTAGGTTTTTTCAAAAGAGACAAGGATTTCATGTGGAAACACATGCATTCATTTATTCATGATCATGTACATGTGGATATCCTTTGAGATAACCAAATAGAATATATGAATTGCCTAAATTTTAAATAGAAGATAATATGTGTTATGGTTAATTATCTTGCGAAGTGTTGGAACCATGGCCATTCTATGAAATAATTGGAGTATGGATTGTTTTTGTTGTTAATCCTCATTGGAAGTTCAGAATTATTCCTAGTAAAGTGATCATACAGTACAAGCAGACAATAGTATTGAAGTTGGCGTCGTTTCCCAATGTTTGTGAATTTTTTGGGACTGAAAATTGGAAAATGAAGAAATGGATGGTTGGTAAAATTAGGTGCGTGTAAAGATGAAGTGGTGCACGAAAAATTTGGGCTG
The DNA here is from genome assembly GCA_963277665.1 of Viscum album. Taxonomy (NCBI): domain Eukaryota; kingdom Viridiplantae; phylum Streptophyta; class Magnoliopsida; order Santalales; family Viscaceae; genus Viscum; species Viscum album. The sequence goes on along the minus strand of OY728129.1, from coordinate 1,807,974,167 downwards.
TGCGCGGAATATTTGAGTTGTTCATGAAAAACAACATGGTGTGAAAAATAGTGGTGCGAGGTTTTTCACGCAAGTTGTGTTTCAGAATCAGAATGTCGAAAAATGGCAAAGGCATGGGCTGCGTGAAAAACATGGAGATGTGCGTGAAAAATGGTACCTGTGCGAAAATATTACGCGTCTAATGAGTTGTTTTTAACGCCATAGGGGGTTTGGCACGTAGGGGTCTGAGATGCCTATAAATAAGAGGTGACCCCCCTCATTTCGTACGGTTGAAGGCTCAGAGAAGATCTGAGGTTTGATGCGCGTAAAAAATTCGCGTAAAGGGAGTTGTGTGAAAAATTTAGGCTTGCGCAAAAAATTCTGGGTCACGCGGAAAATTTTAGAGTGGCGCAAAAAATTTTGGGCTTCCTTGAAAAATACTAGCTCGAGCGGAAAAATTTAGAGTTGCGTGAAATATTCCGGCTTGCGTGAAAAATTCCAAGTTGCGCGAAAAATTCCATCTTGGGTGAAAAAGGTGAAGTTACGCGAAAAACTTGAGGTTGCGCATAACACTTGGTGTTGCACGAATTTTGTAGTGAAAACTGTTTGCACGTTTCTAATTATTCGGTTTATTGGTTCAGTGCATTCAAGTTGTTGGTCAGAGTGGATACTCAAGAGGGGGGTTAATTGAGTTCCAATTAAAATTTCTGTTAAATACTTTTGAATAAAAATCCCCCAAATTAAAACAGCCTAGTTAATTAAGGTAGTAGATATATAAATGATTTATTGTTCAAAAGGTTTCTCACAGGTTGATTAATCCTCAGCAGAATTAGTGTGAAAACTAATTCAACTTTTGAAACAAGTTTACTAAATTAATCACATATACACAATAACCAAAACTAACTATCAAAGTGATTATAAAAACAGATTTCTGTCTTTGAAAACATAAGCAGTGGATAAATACAAAACAGAGTACTTGAAAGATAAGAACAAAAATTTAAATAAGAGGTTTAGTCTTAAGTAAAGACCTAATTCTCTCCAATTAGTGATCACCTGCCACCAAGTAGTTTATATAAAAACTTGATACACAGCCTGTATTGGGTAGTACAACAGTTTTCACAAACTGTCCAGGTTTTTCAACCTCTACCACAGTTTTATGTGGGAAAACAAACACCCAAACCACACTAGGATTATTCCATAGTAATGCATGGGAAACAAGAGTAGAGAGAGTTTAGTATGAGGATTTTCAGGATCCCCCAGTTCAGGCATAAGAGACAGTGTGTGTAAAATAGACACACTACTCACAAATGTAAAATACTAAACACAGTAGAGCTAAAGATGTTAGGAAAGAGTTTAGAATGCTCTATGTGTTGGCAGATCATCTCTGGACTCCTTGGAATGAAGGAAATGAAGTTTTGGTCCTTCTCTATAAGTTGCCTCTAAAACAGAGTGTCACAACTTCCAGGTGTAAAGATGATCATCTCCTTGGATCAAAATCTCTTTGTAGCACATCACCATAACCTTGAATATGTTCTTCCAATAGATCTTTGTGAAGCTTTGGGATCTTCAGAATGAGTTCTCGGGTATTCTTCTTCTTTCTTCATATATTGGGTATTGTATAAACCTCCCTTATGTGTGTACTTTAATATCTTGATGACTACCACCTTATATCTCTATATGTATGTATGTATATTCACCTTTTCTTTGGGTCTCTATAAAAATATACTTTTTCCAGCTCAGCTTTCCCTTATTTAATTCAGTAGGGGCCGACAAGAGGAATGATCCACCCATGTGTGGTCTTCCTTGTACCTTGTACGGTTTCCTAATATGCCTGCAAATATCATTAAATAATTGCAGGTGCATTAAATTGTCCAAACATGACCATTATGATAATATTAAGAAATTAGTAAATTAAAGAATAGGTTATCATTAGACTAGTAGCTGATGCTTGTCATGCGGTGGATTTCAACAGCAATCTCCTTCAACAGTAGACTTCTTTGGTAGGCTCAACAGTAGAACTTTCCAGTGGTAGACTGTCTCAACGGTTGACTTCACCAGTGGTGGAGTTATCTAGTAGTAGACATCCAATAACAGTAGACTTGAACTGAGAACCATATAATAGTAGATCTTCGATGGTGAGTCTGATAGAAGACTTATAACAGAAGCCTTGATAACAGTGACCTTTTCACAACAGTGACCTGTAACAGTGAATCTTCGTCTATAATCTTTGGTAAGTACTCGAATGGTAGGCTTGTAACAGTGACCTTTGACAAATAGCTTCCAACAGTAACTAGAGATCTTCAACGGTGACCTTTAGCAACCTTCAACAGAAGTGTTCTCAACAGTTACCTTTAGAAACCTTCAACAGAAGTGTTCTCAATGGTGACCTTTATAAACCTTCAACAGAATTGTTCTCAATGGTGACCTTTATCATGACAGTGACTTTTAGCAATAGTGACCTATAATGGTGACCTTGAACAGAATGCTCTTACCAGTATCCTTTAACTGTGAACTTTTACTAAGGGAAATGTAAACTATAAGATGATGCGACAAAGTCATGAGACTAAAAATATATAGATTGTTTAGGATAAATAATATAAAGATAGATCAAAAGGGATTATCAAATGAATTAATATATTATGATCAGTATTAAACATGATTTGGGATTGTCAAAACAGGTGAGTCCAAAAATATCCCCCTTTTTGATAATCACAAATTATGCCAGTATGTATTAATTATAGGTATCACAGATAAGAATATAATATAGTTATTAAACAAAGATCAAAGTGAACCTTAGTTCAGTTGTGTTTTCACAGGTATCAAAGATTAATAATAGTGTAGTATCAGAGGATATTAGTACATGGTATCAGATGGAAAATCATAAAAAGGTCCATTAGAGAGTAATGAAATCACAGAATCATATTAGTGATCATATTAGTACAGTAGTTCATAGGATCATATTAGTGATCATATTAGCACAACACTTATCCCCCTTTGTGATTAGAAATAAGAAACACAAATAGAGATAACAGAGAATTCTTGTATTAATTTAATGACATTACATGAACCAAAAAGAATATAGAGTCCCTATCAAAAGACACAAAAAAACTCAATCCACATCAGCCTCGGGCAATTGTTCTTTCCCTTTTGAAGAAGAATATGGAGGATGAGTTGTTGGATCAGTAGGTTTGGGAATTGTTGTAGGGATAACTGGAGGTGCAGCAATAGAATCTCTTGTGCTCCTGTAGTGAGTAGCTCTCTGAGGTATTAAGGGAGTGATGTTTTTGATGGCCTTAGTAGGAGTCATCATGGAAGAAACACTAGTTTGGGATGAAGGTAAGGCAGGAGGGTCTATAATAAGAGTACAGTCCACATGGAGAAAGGGTAGGAGAATATTTCTGAAATGCATAATAATACTTCCTCCTCTTTCCATAGCTGATATGAAATCATCCTTGTTATCTATGAATTTCTCTAAGGTAGGAGTCAGTTGTCCCAACTTGCTGACTTGTTCCTTGAAGGCTTTGATAACTAGTTGAATTTTGAGATTTTCCAACAAAATCTTGAAGTGAGCATCCATCTGATGCTTAGAGTAAATCTGCTTGTAGTAATGATCAATCTTCTCCTTTATACTTTTCTGATCTTGGGAAGCCACTCTCATGAATTCACTGACTACTTTTTGCACATCCCTGGTAGTAGTGATAATCTAAGTCACATATTGAGAGCCAGATGCACTGGCACCAGAAAACTTAGCTAATTATTTATTGACCACTGTTCTAAATGCTGACAAGTCCACAGGTGGTGCAGTTGAGGTTGGAGGAGTAGAAAAAGCAGCAAAAGGTGTTATGGTGATAGAAAAATTTTCTTTGAAGGTCTTGTTCAACCCACTAATAAGATTCTTTACATTATCATCCTGATTCTGCACATAATTTTTTATTTGGTCCTTAAAGCTCTCAAAAACAGTGTCCATCTACTGGACAACTCTTCTGGCATATTGAATGTCCTTATCTGCTTGAGTCCTAGAAGCTATAAGAGAAGTCAAGATCACCATAGATTTCCTTAGAATCTCCACAGACTGAGTCAACTCCCTGAGCTGATTCTGGAACTGTGAGATTTCCCAGGTCAGATTAGTTTGAATGGAACACCGAACTCTGGCCATCTTAGCTGCAGTTATCTCTTGAATCAAGGCTAATGTCTTCTCAATTTCAGAAGACCTATCATCAAACATTCTTTGCAAATATTCCTTCATAGATTCAAGGTCCACTTTTCTAACATAATCTTCAGGAACTGTAGTCACTGGAGTAACTACAGTAGGCTCTGAAAAAATATGCCCGAATTGCCTTCTGTTGGGCATTTCACCATCAGAATCATCATAATCCAGCCCTAACACCAGATACCCTGGGTCTTTAGACCACTCCTCAATGTCATGGATGACAGATACAGATCCTCTTACAACAGGATGCTCCCCCTCACTTGGAGATACCTCCTGAGTAATCTCCTATGTTGGTTCTACTCTTGGAACTTCCACAGCTGTTGCTTCAACTCTAGCAGCTACTATTACAGCCTCAATCTGATCCATTGATTCACCAGTGGGGTGACCTACTTCCTCCACAGAATCATCAATTTACTCTACTTCAATGGAAGCAGGTGTCATTTATACTTCCTGGTCAGACATTGTCCTTTCTGATTCACTTATCAGAGGACTCAGACTGAGCTCCTCTTCTTCATTGTCCTCATCTTCAGCTTCCTTCTTCTCTTCATCTCCATCACTTACCTCTTGTTCCTCATGATCAGAATGATTGGACTCGGCAGTATCATCCTCTTCTGAGGTTTCTCTGACAATAGTCTGAGATACTTCTCCTTCTTCACTAGTCTCATTATCACAGTCCCTTAGAACAAGTTCTCTCCTGGGTAGTTCTGTTGGAGAACTAGGTGCTTCAAAGGCTTTCCCTACAACTGGACTGGCTGTAAAATCATGATCACTCCCATCATCAATGGGGGTGTCCTCTCTTTCAGGCTCCACAGTTCTTTTAGCTTCCTCATCTAAATAGGTAGGCTCTAGCTCATCAGGCTTTAAGCCTAGATCCCTCTGGTCTTTTTTCTTGGATGGATGAGTGATAGGATCAAATTTTTCATATCATTCACCCATGCCTTCTTCCAAGGATTCCAACTAATTTTCATAAACTTACAGATGACCTTGGAGATACAAATATTGTTTATAGCCACTATCATTTATTCTTTTCCTCCATCCACACCCTTTACCTTTATCATTATAGAAATTAACTTGGCATGAAAAAGGGCATTTTATTTTGAGATTGGCTTGGTCATATCCTCCAATTGTGCCATCCATAGCCTACACAAATTGATCTTCTACCCATTCTTCAACAGGTACATCAGTAATATGTCCTAATACTTCAGTATTGCAAATTCCCTTCTCCTGGGATAGATCACATGCTGGATGAATTTAAATATTAGCCTATCTTCCCCATTCATCTCAGCAATAATGATTTTCCTTTGAGTCTTATCTCCAGTCATCTCTTTCAAACCTCTCTCATACCCAAAAATCTCATTATCTGGAGGAGCCACTCCAGAATAGTAGTTAAAAAATCCTTCATGAGGGACTCTCATACAAGCATCCCACTCATCAGATGTAAAGATAACTTCATTTCCATTCACTCTAGACACCAGCCTGTGCACATCATCTTCCTTTTCGAACTTCAGGTATTCATATAATTCCTTCACAAGCTTCGGGTAGTACATCCCATTGTTGTTGGCAAAGCATTCTATCCATCCTTGAACTTCTTGTGCTTCCAGTACTAAAGACTTGCTCGACATCAACCATTCTTCACTCAGTTCCTTTTCAGCCACTATAGTCTTCTTTGACAGGTGTGGATTAATAGGCCCTGTTGGTGCACTACTACCACTACTAGGCTCGGCTCGGGTCCTCTTTGGCCTTGGCACGTCCTCATTGACAGTCAGAGGGTGCTTGGTTCTAGCCATGGAGATTGAAAGAGGTTTGACGGTTCAATTGGAGAGTTATGGTTTAGGGATCTCGAGAGCAAGGTTCAAGAGTGAGGGAGAGTAGATTGAGATATCTCCGAAGTCTAATTTTTATCACTTAGGGATTGAAAATAATATGAATCAAATAACAAAAATGGTTCATATTCCTACATAAAATAAACGATAAAATCAAATAGTGAGGTATCCAACAGTGAGGTATCCAACGGTGAGGTTCCTGACGGTGAGGTACGCCAGTGAGGTCCAACAGTGAGGTACACCAGTGAGGTCCAACAGTGAGGTACACCAGTGAGGTCCAACAGTGAGGTACACCAGTGAGGTCCAACGGTGAGGTACACTAGTGAGGTCCAACAGTAAGGTCGACCAGTGAGGTACCTAACAGTGAGGTTCGACTGTGAGGTTTATTATGCTAAAGTTAATCATACCTAACTCATGTTTTATGTAATTTAATCTCTCGGAATTCAAAGGCTTTGTGAATATATCAGCCAAATGATGTTCAGTGCCAATGAATTCAAGAGTGATATCACCTTTTTGGTAATGATCCCTCAAAAAGTGATGTCTCACATCAATATTCTTTGTCCTAGCATGAGATACTGGATTTTTGAAAATGTTAATAGCACTTGTATTGTCACACTTTATATAGACATGTTTGAATTGATATCCATAGTCTATTAAAGTGTGTTTCATCCACAGAATTTGAGCACAACAACTACCAGTAGCTATGTATTCAAATACGGCAGTAGATAATGCAACATAATTCTTTTTCTTACTACACCATGATACTAGTGACTTGCCCAAAATGTGACATGTCCCAAAGGTGTTTTTTCTATCTAACTTGCAATTGGAAAAATCAGCATCAGAATAACTCATCAAGTCAAATGATTGTCCTTTTGGATAAAATAGTCTTATGTTGGGATTATATTTGAGGTATTTTAAAATACTTTTAATAGAAGTTAAATGAGACTCTTTTGGATTGGATTGAAAGAGATCACACATACATACACTGAACATAATGTCAGGTCTACTAGTTGTAAGATAGATTAGACTCCATATCATACATCTGTAGTTGGTTTGATCCACTGGTTCACCAACTTCATCAGCATCCAACTTACAAGTGGTAATCATAGGTGTTTCACTAACCTTACTATCAACCAAAGAAAAACTTTTTAAATGATCCTTTATATATTTACTTTGATTCAAAACTATGCCATTTTTTTGAAAGATCTGAAATCGAAGGAAAAAATTTGAGTTCTCCCATTAAACTCATTTCAAATTCATTTTGCATCATTTTTAAAAAATAAATATATAATGATTTTTTAGATGATCCAAAAATAATATCATCTACATAAATTTGTACAATCCAAACATCCTTGGAAATCCTTTTAATAAAAAAGGTACGATCCGCTATCCCTTTGGTAAAACTTTTTGAAATAAGAAAAGAGCTGAGCCTATCATACCATGCTCTTGGAGCTTGTTTTAAACCATATAAAGCGTTAGAAAGTGTAAAAACATTATTTGAAAAACGGGGATTTGTAAATCCATGGGGTTGTTCAACAAACATATCCTCAACTATATACCCATTTAAAAAATCACTTTTAATATCCATTTGATAAAGTTTAAAATTTAGATAAGCTGCATATGCAAGTAGAATTCTAATGTCTTCTAATCTAGATACAGGTGAAAAGGTATCCTCATAGTCTATTCCTTCCTCTTGGCTATATCCTAGTGCAACTAACCTAGCCTTATTTCTAACTATATTTCCAGACTCATCAACTTTGTTTCTAAATACCCATTTTGTGCCTATTGTTAAAGTGTCCTTAGGTCTCTCCACTAATTCCCAGAATTTGTTTCTTTCAAACTGATTTAATTCTTCTTGCATAGTCATTACCCAAAATTCATCATTGATAGAATCATTAATATTTTTGGGTTCAAGATGTGAAAGAAAAGTTTGATGTTCAACCTAGTTTCTCAGGGAAGCTCTCGTTTGTGTTCCTCTATTTAAATGACCTACAACAGCATCTAGATGATGATTCTTAAGAGTCCTAATGCCTCTAGGAAGGGTTGAACTAGATTCTTCATGATTTTATGTTGGTTTAGAATCAACAGGTGCAGATTATGGAAAATTACCAGAACTGGACACTTTTACAGGGGATTCACTATCTTTATCATTAAGGTACAAAATTGACATATCTTCCTCAAGATGTTCAAGAGAGGTTTTAGGCCCATGTGGATCAGTCTCATCAAATTTGACATGAACTGATTCTTCCACACATTTTGTTTTCTTATTGAACACTCTATAGGCTTTACTTGAGATAGAGTAACCTAGGAAAATTACTTCATCACTTTTGGGAGAAAATTTGTCAAGATTATCTTTAGTATTAAGGATAAAGACTTTTCAACTAAAAACTCTAAAGTAATTAACCTTAGGCTTCCAATTGTTCCAAAGCTCATAAGGGGTCTTCTTAATAATAGGTCTGATCAAAACTATATTAATGATATAACAAGTTATATTTGCAGCTTCAGCCCAGAAATATATTGGAAAATCATACTCATTGAGCATTGTTCTATTAATTTCTTGAAGGGTCCTATTTCTTCTCTCTACAACTCTATTTTGTTGAGGTGTTCTAGGAGCAGAGAAATTGTGACTACAACCATTATGTGAGCAAAAATATTCAAACTCATGATTTTCAAACTCACGGCCATGATCACTTCTCAAGGTCTTGATTCTAAGTCCACTAAGATTTTCTACAGACTTGGAATATTTGATAAAATAGGAACAAGATTCACTTTTGTGAGCTAGAAAGCATACCAAATTATACCTAGAAAAGTCATCTACAAGAACATATACATAGCTCTTCCCATTTAAACTTGAAACTCTTGATGGTCCAAACAAATCCATGTGAACCAACTCAAGTGGTTGAGAAGTTGAAACTTCTTTCTTTGGTTTGAAAGAAACTTTGTGTTTTTTTTCATTTTGATAGGGATTACACACTTTGTCAAGTGGGAATTCTAATTTAGGTAAGTCTCTAACTAAACCTTTCTTAGATAGCTTCCTAAGCGAGTGCACATTGCAGTTTCCTAACCTTCTGTGACATAACCATGATTCCTTATGAAAATCATTTAAGCAAGAAACATGTTTTTGGCTAAGGAATTTAGATTGACAACATGTACATTTTCATTTCTACATGCAGTGAAAACTAAATCATTTTTAGAATTGAAAACATTGCATGCATCATTCTCAAATTTACCATTAAAACCATCATCACATAACTGAAATATTATAAGTAAATTATACTTTAGTCCATCAACAAAGAGTACTTTAGAAATTAATATTGTATCAGGGTTACCAATTTGACCTAAGCCGATGATTTTTCCCTTTGCATTGTCACCAAAAGGGACATGTACACCATAAACTTTAATTAATAATTTTGAAGAAAGAGTAGTCTCCTGTCATATGTCTTGAACATCCACTATCCAAGTACCGTAAGGTTTTTCAAGAAATTTTTAAGCAACTTCCCTACAAAACAGATTAAACTTGAAGTGATTTTGGTACCCGTATTTTCTTGGGTCCAGAGAGGTTAGCAAGTAAAAATTTGGGAACTCATATTTTCTTTATAGGTTTCCTAAAATAAGAAAAAATATTTTGAGACATAAATACTTTGTTTTCTCCTTTAGAAAATTGTTTCTCAAATGATGGTCCAGAACTAGAACAAGCAATGAGCTGTCTAGATTTTGGAACAAATTTGGTTTTGCTAAATTTTCTATGTCCGAGTTAATAACCTAGCCCAGTTGTATATTTTGGAAAAATCTATTTTCCTAGAAACTGTGTCAAGGTTTTCCTACCAGCATTGAACTTCTCAAGATCCTTTATTAATTGCTCATTATACAATCTTAACTCTGTATTTTCTTTTAGAGGCTTAGAAAATTTCTCTTTTTCAATATCCATATTTGACTTGTAATTTGCATTTAAGGCATGATGTTTTTTAATGATTTATATTTAACCTTGAGTTCATTAAAGGTATCCTCAAGAATCTCATAATATTCAAAAAGATCATCTTTAGTCATATCTTCATCATTATGAGAGTCACTTTTATTCCCATAATAATAAGTATTAAGAATAGGGGAATTAAGTGTTACCTCAGATGTTTCTGTCATGAAACATAAGTCAGCATGTTTGTTCTGTTCACTGTCAGAGACTTCAGATTCACTTGAGCTGTCTTTTGAATCACTCCAAGTAGCTTTCATAGGCTTTTTGTAACCTTTTTTCTTATCCTCATATTTTCTCTTGAATTTCATCTTCGAGCAGTCTGCCTTCACATGACATTTTTGTTTACATTTATAGCATAATATTTCACCTGTATTATCATTCCACTTCCTGTCTTTCTTCCATTGTCCTTTATGATCATACTTTCCTTTGAAGTTTTACTTCCTAGAGAATTTCTCCTTTTGGTAGAACCTTTTGAATCTTCTGGAAATTTGTGCCGTCTCCCCATCACCGTCTGAATTTGACTCATCACTTGTAGAACTGTCTACAGGTACTTGAACTTTTTCTTTGTCTTTGATCTTTGAGGCAGAAGTATTGAATTCTACTGACTTCTTATTTGGTTATTCTTCTATTTTTTGATTCACCTAAATCTCTTCTTCATACATAATTAGATTTCCAATTACATCCTTTACCGGTAGCTTACTGATGTCACATGATTGTTGGATTGATACAGAAGTGCCTCTCCATCTGTTAGGTAAGAATCTAAGCAGCCTCATGATTTGGTCTTTGTTGTCCACTGGTTTCCCAAGCAGACTCATGGTGTTCACTATTTCATTGAACCTGAGATACATTTCAAAGATAGGTTCATCAGGATTCATCTTAAAATTATCATATTTAATAGTATAGGTATTTAATCTCATTTCTTTAACATTGTTCGTTCCTTCATGAGAAACAGCCAAAGTATCCCAAATTTCATAAGCAGTCTTACAGGAAGATATTCCATTGAATTCCTCATCACCTAAATCACAATATGAGGCATTCATTTCTTTACAATTATTATTATAAGTAGCTTTAGTCAATTGAGACCATGTATCCCTAGAAGTAGCAGGTAATGCCTGTCATTCCTCAATTGTGTCCCAGATTTCAGGACCTAGGCTTTCCAGATACATTTTAATTTTTAATTTCCACTGACCATAATTATTTTCATTAAAGAAATGTTTCATGTTAGTAGCAGCACCCTCAACTCGATTATCCATAGAAAACTAATAGTTTAATTAACTGAAAATTTAGATATAACAGAAATTTCAAGATCTTTGAGGTGCAACTAAAATCACAGTTGAAAAGAAATTAAAAATCTTGACAAACTTGTTTGATGGTATGAATAAAGAATAGTCCTCTAATACCAAATGTTGGTTGGAGTGGATACTCAAGAGGGGGGTGAATTGAGTTCCAATTAATATTTGTTAAATACTTTAGAATAAAAATCACCCAAATTAAAACAGCCCAGTTAATTAAGGTAGTAGACATATAAATGATTTGTTATTCAACAGGTTTCTCATAGGTTGATTAATCCTTGACTGAATTAGTGTGAAAACTAATTCAACTTTTGAAAAACGTTTACTAAATTAATCACATATACACACTAACCAAAACTAACTATCAAATTGATTATAAAAACAGATTTCTATCTTTGAAAACATAAGCAGCGGATAAATGAAAAACAGAGTACTTGAAAGATAAGCACAACAATTTAAACAAGAGGTTTAGTCTTAAGACAAGACCTAATCCTCTCCACTTCTTGATCACCTGCCACCAAACAGTTTATATAAAAACTTGATACATAGCCTGTATCAGTCAGTACAACAGTTTTCACACACTATCCAGGTTTTTCAACCTCTACAACAATTTTACGTGGGAAAACAAACACCCAATCCATGCTGTGCTTCTTCCAAAGTTATGCGTGGGAAACAAGAGTAGAGAGAGTTCAGTATGAGGATTTTTAGGATCCCCCAGTTCAAGCACAAGAGACAGTGTGTGTAAAACAGACACACTTCTCAAAAATGTAAAATACTAAACACAGTAGAGCTAAAGATGTTAGGAAAGAGTTTAGAATTCTCTATGTGTTGGTAGATCAGCTTTGGACTCCTTGGAATTAAGGAAATGAAGTTTTGGTCCTTCTCTAAAATTTTCCTCTAAAACAGAGTGTCGCAACTTCCAGGTGTAAATATGATCGTCTCCTTAGATCAGAATCTCTTTGTAGCACATCACCACAACCTTGAATATGTTCTTCCAACAGATCTTTGTGAAGATCTGGGATCTTTAGAATGAGTTCTCGAGTGTTCTTCTTCTTGCTTCATATATTGGGTACTGTATATGCCTACCTTATGTGTGTACTTCAATATCTTGATGACTACCACCATATATCTCTATATGTATGTATGTATATTCACCTTTTCTTTGGGTCTCTATATAAATATACTTTTTCCAGATCAGCTTTCCCTTTATTTAATTCAGCAGTGGCCGACAAGAGGAATGATCCACCCATGTGTGGTCTTCCCCGTACCTCGTACAGTTTCCTGATATGCTTGAAAATATAATTGAATAATGTCCAGTGCATTAAATTATTTGAACATGACCGTTATGATAATATTAAGAAATTAGTAAAGTAAAGAATAGGTTATCATTAGACTAGTAGCAGATGCTTGTCAAGCAGTGTATTTCAACAGTAAGCTCCTTCAACAGTAGACTTCTTTGTTAGGATCAATAGTAGAGCTTTCCAGAGGTAGACTGTCTCAACAGTTGACTTCCCCAATGGTGGAGTTGTATAGCTATAGACTTCCACTAACAGTAGACTTGTCCCATAGTAGACTTAAACTGAGAACCATATAACAGTAGACCTTAGATGGTGAGTCTGATAGTAGAATTCTAACAGAATCATTGATAACAGTGACATGTAACAATGACTCTTCATCTGTAAGATTTGGTAAGTACTCCATTGGTAGGATTGTAATAGTAACCTTTAACATAAATCTTCCAATAGTAACTAGAGATCTTCAACGGTGACCTTTAGAAACCTTTAACAGAAGTGTTCTCAATGGTGACCTTTAGCAACCTTTAACAGAAGTGTTCTCAATGGTGAACTTTATCAACATTCAATAGAAGTGTTCTCAATGGTGAACTTTATCATGAAAGTGACTTTTAGAAACAGTGACCTATAACGGTGACCTTGAACAGAAGGCTCTTACCAGTAGCCTTTAATTGTGAACTTTTACTTAGGGAAATGTAAACTGTAAGCTAATGCAACAAAGTCATGAGACTAAAAATATATAGATTGTTCAGGATAAATAATATAAATATAGATTAAAAGGGATTATCAAATGACTTAATATATTATGATCAGTATTAAACATGATTTGGGATTATCAAAACTGGTGAGTCCAACAGAATTGCATCATTTATGGACTTCGATGTAAGCAAAGTCTCATGCTAAGAATAGACAAAGACTTCAATGCAAATATATTGAATAGACTGTCATGTCTATAAACTGACTGGGACTTCACTAAAGGCAATGAGACAGGGGGAGTCAATGGGAGTGACCTAAGGGACGCAGTGAGCTATCCATGAACTTTTGTAAAGGCAATGTGCTTTGGACAAAGTGACTGTACCTAAACATTGTAATCCGCAACTAGTGAAGTTTAGTGGAGTTAGGTATGACCGACAACCTGTCGGTGTATGCTCCATGGATGTATCCCTTTGTAGTGAACCAAGTAAATGTGTTATTTCATCTTCGTACATTCATTTTTTTACAGGTTTAACAAGTTCCTACCACCGTGGAAACAAGATCCATAACTTTAAAAAGAAAATGTTGGCACCTTGATTCACCCCTCCCCTCTCAGGGTGTTCCGGGGTCCTTCACGAAGCCCTTGTGATATTAATGAAGAGTTATTGTAATAAGTTTGAGATTGTTCAATTTTTTTTCTTTGATAAAATAATGAAGAAAAATTGTGTGAACCCTTGCACCAATCGATTGAGGTCAGGACTTTAGAAGAAGGAAGCATTGCTCGAGCATCTATTGCATTAAGGGAAATGACAAAATACAAGTTATCAGAATTTATATAGAAATAATAAAAGATTGAAAAGGTACTTTAATGGGTATAAAAGAAAGCATCATTCAGTGATATTTTTGAGCAATATCAATAGATCCTCTTGAAGTGGATCACGCTCTCAAAAAGTTATAAGTCTTCGGTTGGAGCGGGATCGAAAGTGCCTTACAGGATTCGGGAGCAGAAGCTTCTAGTGTAAATTTTTGGAGCAATCCAGTTCATATTCTCGTAAAATTATGGGATGCAGTATAAAAGTACCTAATATGCAGATTTATGTGTAATAAAATTTGATTATATATCATCCATTTCAATCATTTAAATAATATTATAGTATATAATCATTGCTTGGAGGAACAACCCACAAAACAAGGTGTATGTCTCTGTACCAAATATTGTAAATCCTTGTGTTTTATTCCCCTGTATTTATTCCATTATTCGATGTATGTTTGATAGAGACAAGAAGAGTTGATCAAGAATTTATCCATCTATGAAGTATTAATTTAAAATAAAGAAAATTGTAAAAAAAAATGAACCACTTATTCACCCATCCCATCTCTGTTTCAAATCCTTCCTAGGGAACTTCAGGTGGTATCAGAACCAAGGTCACCACTAAAATATCTAATATGATTTTTAGCATGGAGAAAAATAATTTAATAAATAGAAAGGGTATTCTAATTTTTAATGTTGATAACTATCATGTATAGAAAAATAGGTTGGTGTGTATCTCCTATCACATGGGGTAGAAATAAGAGATGCTATTACAGTGTAATACCCAACCTATATTGAGATTGATCCAATGAATTTTAAAGATAATAAGAACATAGATATTTATGGAAAGACTAAAAATGAAATCATGATGTATTTTTTAGAAAAGGTATATAAAAATGTTATGGGTCTCCAAACCACTATTGAAATCTAGGATAAAGTGAGAAATTGTTATGAAGTAAATATTAATTTCCAATAATATAATATTAAAATATGGATAATTATATTTTAAGATATTAAAAGGGGTGTTTAAGAAAGTGTTGATGAATAATTCACAAGAGTAATTGAGATTATCAGTAGTATCAGAGGTTTTGGTGAGAAGATGGATGATTCATCCATAGTGAAAAAGATGATGAGAAACATTCCAGTTAGATTTGATTCAAATGTTTTGGAATTGGAAAAACAAGAAGTTAGGTCAATGGATGAACTTCATAATATTGTTATAACTTATGAGATGAGAAAAATTACAAATTTTAATAAGAATGAAAAGTATTATATTGCCTCTAAATCCCTGATAAAAGGTAAAATGATATTTGAATAAGAACCAGAATCAAGTGATTCTGAGGATAAATAAGATGAAGAGGACTAAAATTTAATGAGGGGATTGATTACGGGGATGTATAAGGAAAACAAAAGAGGTAATGGAATGAATCCATTAAAATGATTCAATAATCTTGGGTTTGGAAATTTTTCATATGACTTTACAAAGTAGAAATTGAATGTCACTAAATCATATAAATAAGAAGAGTGCATTAATAAGAAGACTAGGAAATATAAAAATAGTATCTAGTATAATAAAAATAAGAATTACTCAAGTAAAAATAGAATAAATATAATGATCTGGTAAAATAAAAAATGTCCATCATCAAGTAGTGAGATAGAAGATGAACACCCATATATAAATCAGGTGTTCCTTATCAGGAAATATAACACTGCTAAAGACAAATTTGAAGGTGTATAACCTCCTGAGAGAACATATATACAATGGTAAACAAAGGATAATCTTGAAGCTAAAAATTAAAATAAGGGGGATCCCAAGAAGGATAAAATAAAACTGTTAAAGGTGAATAAAGAACATTTCAGGAAGGAAGAGAAACATCTTAATGAGATAAGGGTATATCTAAAGAAATTATATGATCTATAGAGAAACTAAAATCTTCTAAAGAAAATTCCCCTAGAAGAGATGAATTGAAAATAATGAAATTACAGTCATTGAAGATAATAAACAAAAATCGTAGAAAATAGCTAAATATAAAACGATTCTCACTAATCTTGAAGGAAGTATTTCTAAGAAAGAGGGAGAGTTTTTTAAGACACAGTATATGTTCCTTTAAACTCAAATTTAGTTGAATAAGGTGAAAGAATATTACCTCAATGTTTTTGATCTTAAGGGTGAATATTCTAAAGTTGTAGTGAGGAAGGGTCGACAGAAAAGGATAGTTTATATACCTAGTGAGTCTCAATGTACACTTTTCACTTCTAAAAATGCAGTCCTAATAGACATGGGAAATTCAATCAGAAGGTTTACTATTATGATGAAACACCCACAATATGTGGAAGTATAGAAACAAGAATATTTAGAGAATATCTATTATCATTCTGGAAGTTAAAGGTCCATAGGATATTGTTTGTGTTGTGGAGTATTTAGTCATAAATCCTTTCCATGGTGGTACAAAAAATCAATACTGGGAATGATACATTAATCAAGGGGTGCCAATGATGAACAAATGAGATCAGATTAATAGAAAGAGAGTTCTATGAGTAAGACATCATTAAAAATGTCAACCAAAGAAAAATCTGAATACTTAAAGATATTTTCTAGAATATTTGGTCAAGAAGGTCAAAAATCAGAGAAATTCATGAAAGGACTTCTAAGAGATATTTCTTACACTGAGATAAGGAAAATATTCAATAAAAAAATATTAACATGTATTGTGGAGATTTTGAGAAGATATAAAATGACAAGGTAGAATTCCTAGTTGTTTGGTAAAACAAATGATATTTTCTAAGAAAATATAGGAAGATAAAATAAATACTCAAATTAAAGGAAATAATGTTATTATAGAATCTAATGTTGAAAATGTTATTCCACACTAGGTTGATAAAACTTCATTCCCATGTGATTATTTTATAATCATTAAGTTTGAATGTTTTGAACAAACTGGGCATGAAATAAGGCATTGTATGAAATTTATATCATACCACGAAGATATCTTTTGGATGATATGGAATGTAAAAAAATACATCTAGTGTGGAAATTTAAATTACATCCACTTCATAAGTATCACTTGATTATGAAAGATCAATCACACCTACTAATAAATCTAAGAAGAATTACAAATTGAGAGGAAACTCTCAGTATGAATGTTATTTCTATGAAACCAAGAGGAACCTCGTTA
This sequence comes from Viscum album, assembly GCA_963277665.1. NCBI lineage: Eukaryota > Viridiplantae > Streptophyta > Magnoliopsida > Santalales > Viscaceae > Viscum > Viscum album. The sequence continues at coordinate 1,807,956,921 of OY728129.1, read as the reverse complement.
TTGAAACTTATTTTATTTATTTTGATCTTACATGTAGCTAATTGAAGGATATGTTTGAGGTTTTAACTTCTGGGTAGCATGATGAGATTTTACTACGCGGCGTCTACTCGCATCCATGAAATGGAAGAAAAGTGTTCATACCTTATGGGGTAGAACCTTGAGAATGAAATGAAAATACTTCGGAGGAATTAAAAATTAAAGGTCAATGTAAGAAAATTACATTTTTATCCCCCATTATTAAATAATTTTATCATATCAATTAAGGTGGTTTCCTTGGTTGAAGGAAAAATGAGATAAAGGGGGGTAATTATCTATTCACTAAAACATTCTGATTTGTTGGTTGAATTTTCAGTCGGATTTACCATGTAATTGATATATCTAATTATTTAAAACACCTTTGATGAAAACTGATACATTTTGAGTATGATTTCATGTTCATTTTTTTATGGAAAATATTGAAAATCATGGTCATATCTCCCTTTTTTCAACATCGGGTTAGACCAAGTAGACATAGAGTTGATTTAATAAAGGCCCTTTGATAATAGAACTGTATTACACCATCCCTATGTTATATGTATTCAATAAATAGTCTTATAATATAGGAGACTAGGTTTTTGATAAATACTCCACTTTTCCATTGAATTTGATTTCCAATAAGAGGTAGAAAAATTTGATCACACATATTGACTCCTACAAAGTGTGATAGAGAGGTATTGACAAAAAAATAAAAAGGGGTGGATGTTAGTCCCTATGTTGCATTTTTTCAATGATATATCAATATGTGTTTGAAAAGAGGATGGAGAGAAGTTTTTATGCCTAAAAAATTGTTGAGTATTCATTTAATGGAATTTGATGGAACGCGTATACAATACTCCATGTAAACTATGATGATTGTTGATGTATTCCTAAATCTTTAATGATGTGTGATAATGAGACTTCACATTGTTCAAAAAATGATTTTTAGAGGTTGGTAAATATTAATTTCATATTTTATGAAGTTGAGAAGAATTAATATAAAAAATAAATGATCATTTCGTGATGAAGTGAAGGATTTTTTTGAATGGGTTTAGCTTTTACATTTGAGGATGGAATTTAATTTCATTGTTTCTTAGTAACTATGTAAGTATTTTTTTGGACCATAAATAAAAAAATCCACCCCTAGAGAAAGACAATTATAACTCAACCCTAGAAACATGTGGGACCTAGAGGTTGACCATGACCAAGGGAACTAGCATGGGTGAACCAGTAAGCGGCAGAGGATTGAGCCCATGGAAAACTCATGTAGGAGTGACTTATAGAGTTGGGGTGGTGCCAGCGTGTGGGGAGGCATAGTAGAAGGGGTACCTAGTATGGGGTAATACCAATGGGGGTTAGGATTTATGGATGATAAGATCAATCCATTGAGTGTTATACCATGTCCTAGATGAATTCTAAGTCTGATGTTAGAGTCAAAAAGTTGTGGTAATGTTTGAAAATCTGAAAAAGACGGATATAATTCTAGTTTCATGATGTATTTGGTTTGATCCATCCAATTGATATTAGGTGATTGTATTCTTCCTTCATATTTTTGAGAATTCCAGTACACCAGATCACTAGCTGAGACATCGATTAATTTATTCTGAAAATCTTGGTAGATCACATTGATGGAACAAGGGTTAATTTTTTTCCACATGATATGATGAAGATAGTACCTGCTTCTGAACTAGAAAAGAAGATAGGTTCCATTCAAATAATGAATGGGTTTGATAATTGATAAATGAGGAGCATTTTTTCTCATCTCATGCATTTAAGGATACTTTTGGAAGATAAATTCCATAAAAAGAAGAGTGAGATTGAGATAATTCCCAAATAACTCGGCTAAGATAATTCGATCTGATATTTAATTGAAATATTTGATAATTGAATGAGTCATTGATGTGGCATATAAATCAGATATAGGAGGTGTGATTCTCTATGATTCTCACCTATAAAAGAATAGGGTATGATTTGAGACATGAGGTTCCTAATACTTTTTTAGAATATATCATTTTGATATAAACAGAGAACCATTATACAACAGTTTCATGAAGAAGAATCCCTCCTCATGATATTCTTCTGTGAAGGATAATAGAATATCATTTGTACCTTCGATATTTGTGTATAATTCTTGAATGAGATTTCTGAATAACTACTCCATGAGGTCACATGAGGTAGAATAATACTATATACATATATCTCCAATTTTTTGTGAATCACTGAGAACCTTCTCATTTTCTTACATGTGAAAAGGAAGATGAGATTATTGCATACACTCCCTTGAAATAGTGATTTGTTCATAGAAAAAATTGGGTGTTATATTATTGTACATCAAGGATATGTGAAAATGAGTCATCAGGGTAGTGTATATTAATTATACTATGTCAAAAAAGGAAGTGCATATACACATTCATGATACTCATGAAAAGGACACATGTAGTGTGCATGTGTGTGTGTGTGTGTGAAAAGTGGTTTGAGATGAAAAAACCACATCAGTGCACCCCCGTTTGAATTTTTGAAAAACAACCAATGATTTCACATGGAAAATCTTTCTTGCATTCATATAGGATCATGTACATGTGAATATCATTTGAGACACCCAAATAGAATATAATAAGCACATAAAATATTATCAAAAGATCTTATGTGTTATGATTTATTATCTTTAGAGTCCAACATAACCTTTATGAAGAGTACTTCGAAGTAGTTTGAGATTGTGAAACTTTTTTCCTTATATAAAATATTGAATAGTAGTTGTGTTCACCCTTTCACACATCAATAGAGGATAATAATTTAGCATAAGAAATCATTTCTTGAGAATTTGTTTCACTGAGGAAACTAATCAAATACATGTGGTCAAAATTTATTGACTAAGACTAAAAAATTGAAAAGGTAATTGAATAGGTACAAAATTAAGTGTGATTCAGTGATATAGTGGAGGAATTTCAACATATCATCCTAATGTAGATCAACCATGAATAAATGTGGAATACTTTATTTAGAGAAAGAGAAGAAGTCCCTTGTTTTATTCAATAGTAGAAGTCTCTAGAGGGGATTTTGGAGAAGGCCAATGTTGATTCTAGTGACACTATAGGATGAAGTATAAATAATATCCTATGTGGATTCATGAGAGATATAGTGTGATTCTTTATCATCCATTTTAATCATTAAAATAGGATTACAATAGATAATTCAGGTTAGGGGGAATAACTAACATGACAAGGTGTAGGTCTTTGTACTAAATCTTATAAATCCTTGTGTTTTATGCCTTTATATTTATTGAATTATTCTAGGTAAGTTTAATAGATACAAGAATATTTGAACTAGACTTTAACTATCCATGGAGTTATAATTCAAAATAATTTTTAAAAAGAAATATAAACCACTGATTCACTCATCCTCTCTTAGTGTTCAATAAGGCTTGGGGATGTTCATATACCTAGTTAAATATTCCTTTCATTGTCTGGGTTATATGTTTTTTTGGATCCCTTCAAAATTTATACTTTTATATAAACCTGATGCATGAGAAAATTCATATTTCTTTTCACGTGTCTAGAATCACCCCCATGAAATGTTTTTAAATAATTTATATCTTATAAAATCCTAATTATTTTCTAGTAGACACACTTATTTTAATTATAACATTACATATAATAATAAGGTATTTCTTCATTAAAATATCATTTACTTAATTTCAAATTCTTCAACCAGGTGGTATTTTTTTTTACCTATGTCTTTATCATAAACTCAATGATCGGGGATTATGTTTAATTCCCAAATATGAATATAGTGATTATATATTTAAATCTTCTCCTTGTAATCCATTATATTTAGTAAATTTTTATGCCTTTATTAACAATTAAAAAACCCATATAATTCCCATGGGGTTTATCATTCCTACGGTTTATATGTGGTATATTTTTCTCATGTACAAAGCATATGCATGATTTTCATTTATGTGATAGTTTTTCACATAATTATTTATTCCAACAATGAAATGGATAAAGATTTATATCACATGAGATGTTACTTAAGGGATTATGAAGTGAACCTAATCCACCATAGGACATTATCCTCTATATTTATTGGAATGGCGAGTGAACCCAATCCACTATGGTATTTTTCGACTTTATGGTGATTGTATTGGGAGTGAACCTTAACATAAATTTATTATATCATGTTATATGTTGTTACCACATGTAAATAATATTATGACATCATTTATGTATTTCATGTCTCTAGGACTATGATCATCCTCTTCAGGATATCTTGAAATTCATTTTGAACCACATGTTACAATTTATATCCTTGTTTACTCCATTAATATGATTTATAGATCACCCTTTTCCAAATTTATGTTACCTAGGATATTCAATACAATTTTATAATATCTTTGTAATTTATTGTAACTTTTTGTAATTTTATAGAAATTTGATATTTTTATTTTTATGTTTATGTATTTGTTTGTATAATATTCCAAAGTGAATATACCACTAGATACATAGAATGTATTGTTTGAGAAGAATGCTAAAAACATAAACTATTGTATGTTTAAGGCATAAATATCTATAGTTTTTATCAGAGAAGTTTTAGTCATCTTGGGAGATAATGATTAGTGAATATTATTGAAAACCCTATGTACATGCCAAATGGATGATTCTATGTATAGGTTATAGACCTGAAATTTGGTAATGTACAGATTTTTTGGTTTTCTTATCAATATCTTCATGTTTGGATACTACAAGTGGATACAGACTCTCACAAATATTTACCTTGGGAAAATATCCCAAAAAGCACATATTTTTTTTAACTCGATCGTCACCTACTGAATGATAAAGAGGTCTAACTGCACACATAGCTTAACAATCCTAGGGATATTCATTGGTTGATCATATACTCTTTACAAACAAATATAATTCATTTATTTATTATTACAATATGGACCTATATTAAGATGAATAAGATAACAAAAATTAAATTAATCTTGGATTGTCCAAGATTAATATTGTTTAAAGCAAAGGTATTATAATATAATGTTATGATAAATTATTTTTAAGGTTTAAATTTTGAATCTATGTTATGTGATTTATAATGATAATCAACCTATGTGTTGAACTCTTATCAAGGATGCAAACCTATTTTGTTTTAGTGATTTCTAGAAATATAAGGAACTATTTTAACATTGGGTGTGGAGGAAAATGTGATTATTACTTCAATTATCAAGGCATTATAATGTAATATGGACAGTGAAATTTTTTGATTATACCCAAAAAACTATCAGAAACCATGATTAAAAATGTTACCATAGTTGAAATCATAAGTGCACCAAAAAGGAGGATAGAGGCTCATGAAAATTCAATAAATTAATATGATAAATGAAAGAAGAATAAATATCCTTCCTATAAAAAATATGGAAAGAATAACCAAGGAAATTTCATCAAGGGGATTGGAAAATGAATTACTTTTGGAAGAGGGGATAATCCATAATCAGAATCCCAAATTAAAATGTAGTTTTTGGTCAGCATAATGGGAGTGGAGAGTAATAATTTAAAATAAATACTAATGGTAATATAAAGTATTTATGGAAAAAATGGATATTACTCAATTAGTTTCATAATTACAAGGATGATAATAATTAAATTATTTAAAAAACACCACAACCATGGGAACAAGGTGCAGTTCTTCAATTTCCATCAATTAGTAGATTGGTGGTACGTAAATCATCTACATAAAAAATTTAATATGGGAACTTTAGTTTAGAAAATATATGTTTTCTAGTTTTTTTTCTTAGTGTACTACATTTATGTATCACTTATCAAACAAATCATCTTGATGTATGATCATTGAATTTTGGAATTTATATTTATGGGATTATAAATATTAGTGTGGGAATTTTAGATTGAGTTAGAATGATTTCATTAATGTATTAACTATTTCATTGCAACCACCATATTCATATATCATGGTTACATTACCCACAACATCCACAAAATTGGAAAAAATGGGATGGGGTGGACATAAAAACCACTATTTTCCACATAGAGATCTTAATGACACTACAATAGAATACAACAATAATAGATCATCTTCATCATTATCTCTCAATGTAATACTTCCATGTATAGTCCCAAATGACTGTAAAGATGATGAAAGCATAATGAAAATAGTGGATGTAAAATATAACCCTCTGTCACCACCACTATTGAAATTGGTTGTAGTGGGTGGGGGAAAATAAGGGTGGTTACCTAGTCACCTTAAGGCCGGGAGGTATTTGATAATTAGGTTCAACACCCTAGATCATGTGAGACCATGTCAAGTTTTCAAGAAACAATTTTTGACATGGAAGGCACTATTTCTATACATAAAGAGACACTATATTCAGACATGTTTAGGTGTCCATCCCTAACAATCCATTAGCCAGAAGGTCTTCATAGAGAAAGAAACATATGGACTGGTTCAATAAGAGGGTGAGGAGATCGGGGGTTATCAGTTGAGGTTGGTGAAACTGGATAGGGATAAACTGGAGATGGTTTAGGATGGTGTGGTGGAGGTGACTTCTGTGAAAAGGTCTAAGATGGGTTTCTATGTAGATCTCAATTATTCTTATAAGGAGGAGGAACATTCTTAATAAAATTCTATATTCAAACTCAAAAATTTGTGAGTACCACCATGTTGAATAACTACAAGGGATAAAAGATAATTTTGTGTGTTATATATTATAAAAATAGGGAAAACATTTAATACCTTTGATGAATTTATGATAATCTATTTGTGTATGTCTCAATAAAAAATAAAAAATTATTTAACACCAAACCTTGAGAGGCATGTAACTCATAAGGTTAGGAAACATAATATAGGAATTTTTATTATTATAAGTAAATATATGTTATTAATAGATCTGTAGAAATATAGATCTTGATTCACCATAATGACATCCTTAGTAAATAATAATTTAAATTATGAGGATGTAATTTATTTAACGGGTGAGAACCGAACACCCTTGTATTTAGGTGTCATTATTATTATTATTACAACTATTTATTATATCTATAATTATTAAGAATTATTCTATTTTCATTTAATAGAATTAATACATGATTAGAGATTATTCCACACTAGATATTGAATAAGCTAATGAAACTTTATTCAATTATAAAGTAACATAAAATGAATTTATATCAAACCATGTAACACATAAAATATATTATTACACATCATAATTATTTTCATCCATTAAAATTGCAAAAATTAAAAGGGGATAATAAATTGAAATGAATTATTTTTTTTATAATAAGAAACTTCCATACACTACCATCTCCTATAAAAATCACAATTGGTTTAAAAATATTATACATAAAAATAATACCATTATAGGATAGGTTTAGTTATCATATATAAAATGAAAATAAAGGAAACGAAAAGTGTGAATTAAATAAGTTTAGTAGGTCTATATATATGGGAATGATATCTAAGAATTACAATTATAGTCATCGGTCATATATTTTATTGGTATACTAGAGTTGTGCATTGTTAAGAGGCAAGTTAAAATTAAAATAACTCACATTAAAATAAAAGTTTGAAATTAAAAAAATATAACTATTTATATGTGTATTACTTAAAAATATTATTATTATAAAAATATCATATGTTAGTTATATAACATTGAAATAAATATATCAATATGAATACATTACTAAAAATTAAATTTTATAACATGAATTTGATAAAATAAATTTTTGTTTTTAATTCATTATAATAATATTATCCTAGTATGATTCTTTTATATTTTCTAGAATACTCGATTTCTTGGTGAATAGTAAAAATACTAACTTTTACAAAAAAAAATGTCTCACTTTATAACATAATAATGTCTTCTAATAATAATGAACCCTTTTTTATAAAAAAATTATTTGATATGAAATATCAAGGATTAAAAAATACTATGATGAATTTATAAAACACATGTTAAACATTTTGATAACTCATATAATATTTCACACTAAAAACTATTTTTATGCTCTTATAATAAAAATTAGACAAAATAAATTTTATAAATTAAATATATATATATATATATATATTCTATTTGAGTTCAACATTTCTATATTATAATAAAATTTAATTATCATATTCAGGATTAAAAATAATATTTGTTTGATTGGTGGTAATTGTACCAATAATGTCCAAACATGTTTTTAAAGAGTTTTTTATTAAAGTAAATTAATTTTTTAATCAATACAAATTATTTAATTTATATTATGGCCCTGATAATATTCTTAATCATATATAAAATAATATTAACAGTCATTTAATTTTGAAATCAATAATAAATAATATGAAGATTTTATAATGGTCAAAATTTATTTTTTCTACTAATTCTCAGTGTTACTAGTTTAAATTTAAAAGTTATTCTTATAATATTTATTAATTTTTTGGATTTAATATGGGTTAAATAAAGTTCAATCATAGAAAAAATAATTTATATGGGTTATTTAATATTTTTAATAAATCATAGAATCACTTAGTTTAAAATAAGTTTCATAGTTTAAAAAGACTAGAGTAAAATGTTAATTTTTTTTGGTAAGAACCATATAACATATTTAAAACATATGTGGAAAGTCATGGTTTAGTCATTACTAATAAAAATACACAGTAAAATAAATTATTACAAATGTTTTGTGGAATTAACCATGGAATAACGCAATGATATCAACAAAGGGTAAAGGTAATTCTTAAAAGCATATTTTTCTTTACTTATTAAATAAGGTTACATAAGCTACACCTTAGCTACACTTAATATTACAATTTACATTGAAATTATACCCAAAATACCTCCCCAATAATTCATTTTCTCACCCTTACGCCAATTTCCTCTAGAAATAAGTTTAGAAATTCACACCCATGGAAATAGTTAAGAAAGGATAGTGTCTCCAATATAATTATTACCTTCATCATAACTTTTTCTCCTATATAATTCTCTTTAAAATATATTATATCCAAAAAATATAATGAAATAAGTATCATTAATATTTTTTTATTTTATTATATTGTGGGAATAAGCATAATTTATTCATCTTCATCTCTTAACAAGGACAAAAGCGGTGTGGGTGCCTTACATGGACTACCGTTAACAAATAGAAAAGACTTCCTTTTTTCAACACCACAATTAATGACTATTCAAAAGGATTTTTTTTGATGTATAAATAAGTTGTATATAATAATATTATTATTTTGAAATTTTATATTACCATTTACCTTTTTCCTCTATTTTTTGAGATTTCATAACAAAAAATGTGTGTATGTGCGAACTATTGCAATCATGAGAAATGGGATACATTTTTCATCACCGTCCATCATGGTCAGATTTAAATTATATTTAATATATAAATATTATTTTTATAGAACAATTAATATTCTTGATATTGTGAAACTGTTTTGCAATTATTTCAACCATGGTCAACATTCATAGGGGGTAACATGAAAATTTACTAAACAATGCCATGTAACAGAATTATGAAAGAAAAATAAAAAAAATAATTTTCACAGGATAGTTAATGGTCAATATTAAATTAAATAAATAAGAATAATGTTCCAACAAAGGTATCTGATAAATTTTACTTTATTATTCATGACACTATCCATGTGCGTCCAATGATTCTATAATAAGGTAAGTTTTATATCTCAATTCTTCATCATTGAGACATGTTTTAATACTATGCCCCTAATTTATTTTTTATATAGTTCATGTAATGACTAAGAATTTGTTGTGGAATAGTAAATTATTTTTTTCAATATATTTAGAGAACCACCTCATTTAAAATCTTCTAATAAGTTTTTATTCAAAAATTCGTAATGTTGTAAAGGTCTTTTATAACTCAATCATATTTCCTATGTTATAATTGTTTCCCTTGATTTTTTTTATTTTATCTCTTATAGAATAACCAATTTTTATATTGGGAGATAAATTTTTGATTCAATTACACTATATTAATGATTTATAATCCTTTTCAAAAATGTAACTATGTTAAGAATAATTATCATCAATTTAAACGATAGTTTTCCCACCTTGTCCATAATTACCCTTCATTCTAATGTTTACCTTTTTAGTTGAAAACTAAATTAAGTTTCATATCATGTAAACTTATAATTAACTTAGCTTATTTTTTAACAAATTTTTTAATAATTTTTTTATGATGTTATATTTTCAATAAGGGTTTTTAAAAATATAGTAAGGGATCATTCATACCTCCTTCATGACTTTTCAGCTATAAATTTTGCTTATTTTTCACCCATTCATGCAACATAATTCTCATTTACCACATTTAGGTTTTTGTATATGTCTCTTAAATATAAACCTAGTTAAATATTCCTTTCATTTTTTGTGTTATACATGTGTTTAGTTCCCTTCAAAATTCCCACTTTAAAGTAATGTCTAATTAAAGAAACATTCCTATTTCTTATTTAATGTACAACATCACACATATGAAATTATTTTAAATGAGGGGTAGAATATAAAACCCATTATTATTTTGTAAACCCTATTGGTAAAATATTAGATTAATAAAAAATAATATGGGTTCACCTTCATTAAAATATCATTTACTTATTTCATAATTGTTTACCCAAGTGGTACATTTTTATTATTTATCTTAGATCATTATCCTAAACTCAATTATCAAGGCTTATGTTTTATTTTAAATTATATATAAAAAATATCTATAATTCCGTATTGTATTAGGAATCCTTATGACTTATCATTTAGTTCTTCCTTTAATTGGAGTTATGAAACCCACTTCCTTCTCATCGGTTCAATCATGAAAATTTGTTATATATGTTTTATATTCCCTATGTGGGGTGCATATTTATATTTTTCATTTATATGATAAATGGGTTTGTAATTATTTTTCCCTATAATTCATTGTGTATTGATATATATTTCATGATATGTAATTTAATGTATTAGTGAGTGAACATAATCCATTATTGAACATTGTCAGCTATGTTTTCAGGAATGGGGATTGCACTCAATCCACCATGGGACAATGTCGATCATAAACCAAATCGAGTAACCTGGTAACCTAATAACTGACCTGGTCTTAAAATATCCCTAAGGTAATTCCTGGTCCCCATGGGTCGGCGATTATCACTTTTCATCATAAAAATGAAATATGGAATAGTTTTTACACAAACGCTATGGATGTAAAAATAAACAAGACAATAAGTATATCAAAGGAAAACTCCACTGGGAGAAATGTACCAGAATAAAAATGGGCACTTAATTACCAAAGTACTACAACCCGAGTACCAAACAGAGAAAACAAAACAAGTCCCTAAGGAAACAACTCACCAAAACCAAGGTTCAACATTTGGATCCACCTCCAAGAGATCTTTTCCCCATGCTCAAACTTAGAGGGAGATAATATAAAAACACCTAAAGTAACAAGTAGAGTGTGATCAAAATACTAGTAAGATTTCACTAATAATTACATAATTGGATTCCAATATCAAATTAACCCATAATTTTCATTTAATTTTAAATCAAATAGGTTTTTCATTTATAAAATCATATTTAAACAAATCATGATTTATAATTTAAAAGATGGAAATATATTTAGAAAATAATGATTTACATTTCAAATTGTGGAAAAATTCAAAATATGGAATTTAAATTTAATCAAAGGATACTTTACATAAATACAACTTTTCCAAAAATGGATTAAATAAACATTTATATATAAAAAAATATATAAATTATCAAGTAATGTAAAATAATTCATAATAATTCAATATATATTTTAAATTAAAAAAATCAAGAAGCATGTTCATGTGATAAGTAGGTACAATAATTCCATGATATAGGGACCCAATATTGTGAATACATAAAATTATGTAAATTCATCCCTTAAACAAAGTCCAGGAGGATTCATCACCATCTCCTAATGAATGAGATGTGTGGATATGATGTTTTAGAACATTGTAATTTATGAGGATTTGTCCAATATAATTCACTAACTACATAAGGATTTCATGTGTTCTAGTGAATAAAATGATTGAAATTTTATTTTAAGATATATTAAAATAAAATTAAATCCCATAATCCATTTTAATATTCCAATTTCCCTTCAAAAACCATAATAGAGTTTTAATAAAAAACACACATTTTCCAAAAAAACAATGAAACCATTAGGTTTCCATCAAAAAAATTATGAATTTTTTTTAATAAACATGGATTTGAAATAAAATTCAGGTTATTTAAAAATCCATTACAAAATTAAATACAACAATATAATTTTAAAACAGTTTAATCTCAAACAATTAATTTATAGGAATTGAGGTTTTTTACAATTCATTTCATCAAAATATTTTCTTTAATTAAATTTTACAATTCAATTGATTCAATTTCTATCAAAATTATAATTTAAATATAAAAATTTAAATTACCAAAATTTCTAAAAACACACCCCAATTTAATGGAATTGGGGGTTTTCCAATTTCATGCCAAAAACTGATTTTTCTTAAAAATCCCATTTCAACGGTATTTGGTTTTTCCAAAAAAAATGATTGAAATAAATTATAATCCAAAAAAATTTAATTTAATTCAAAAAATTAAAATTAAACCAATAAATTATGGTCAATAAAAATTAGGCATCGCAAAGGATCCACCTACCTAAGGATCAACGAATCTCGGATCACCAAACCCTAGTCGAGATTCATCAAATTAGGAATACAACAATGGGAACTAAGAGAAACAAGATTCCAACATATATTTAAATCCATAAATTTGGTTATTATATCCTTCAACAAAAATTAGAGATCTATAAAACCCTAGGAGAAAGACAGTGATGATGGGAGATCAAGAATAGGAGGAGGAAACTTACTGGATGAGGATTGAATTACATTCACCTCGCTTCGAATCGCATCTGGGAGGGGTCAGAGGGACCAATAATCCTTCTTAGGATATCCAAGGTCAATAGAAACTAGTTCAGGTCGAAGGAGTCCCATTCAGGACCTAAAAATGGGTTTTTTTAATTTTTAATAAAATTTTGGATCTCTTAAAATCTTGTTCGCATAGTTTCCTGGGAAATGGCGCACAGTTTTTAAAAACTATACATAGGTCATGCACCCATTATAAATGGTTCACACATTTCTACCAAGGGCATGCATGGCTTGACTAACCATAAATAACCCCTATGAACCCCTCTGTCCAAAACTATCCATTTTCATGTATTAAGCCACACAATTTTTCATACCATGCACCAACTGTACGCAAAATGTAGAGTCACCTATAATTTTCAATATTCTAAAATTTTTAACCTAAAACAACACAAAACAAACCCCATCTAAAGATAAATTAATAGCAGTGTTTAGAAATACCTGAAAATAGTAACGGGATGTTACAAACTCCCCACCATAGAAACATTCTATCCTCAGGAAGCCTATGAAGAAGTATCCACATCAAAAAGATGAGGCCAATGCTCTCTCATTAGTGTCTCCCTCTCCAAATTCACATGATAAAAACAATCATGCTTACATAGAAAAAAACAAAGGTATCATCCTACCACATAGTACCTTGGTCTCAGAATCAACAATCCTAACTGGCCATTCCATCACAGATAAATCATGCCCAAATTCAAAATCACGCAAACTCAGAATATGAGACGGATCAGATAAATATTTTCGAAGTTGAGTTACATGAACACATTATGTATCGACGTCAGCTATGGTGGTAGTGAAAATGATATGAAAATTTCCACACTGACTCAACAACCTCAATAGGTCCAACAAAATGAAGAGAAAGATTCACTTTCCTCCCAAGCTGTTGATGACCCAACTAAGGTGAAACCTTTAAGAAAACTTGGTCACCAACTGAGTACTCCAAATATTTATGGCGATGATCAACATATGATTTATTTTGTCTCTTTATAGTCAACATCCTCCGATGAATCAACTGAATCTTTATTTTCATCTCTTAGACCAATCTCAGTCCAACCAAGGAACTCTCACCAATCTCCAACCAATACAATGGAGATTTACAAGTTTAGCCATACAATACCTCAAAAGAATCCATCCTAATCATGGACTGGAAACTATTTTTATTGTAAAAATCAACCATCCCCAAATGATCATCCAAATACCCGTAATATTCAATAACAAAAGAGTGAATCATATCCTTAAGAATCATTATAGCTCTATCTGTCTAGCCATTCGACTGTTGATGGTATGTCATGCTCAAAGGGATGTGAGAACCCGGTTTATTCTAAAGGACTCTCCAAAATAGATAAGTGAACCTCGTATTCTTATTATAGAATATATCATATGTATCTCCATCAAAATGAAAAGTCTCTTTCACATAGTGATTTCCCAACTACTCAACTTTGGTTGTATCATTAATGGGTAAGAAGTGTGCTTATTTCATCATCCCATCAATCACAACCCATGTTGCATTCTTCTCTCTCTGGGTATGTAGAAACCCAAATACTATTTCTATAGAGATCTCATCCCACTTCTATATAGGGAATGAAAGTGGATGATGAAAATCCAAATGTTTCTTGTGCTCGACCTTAACCTTTTGGTATGTATAACAATGATAAAAAAACTCAGAAATTCCTTATCTCATACTCGGCCACCAGAACTTTTGTCGCGTGTCTTAGAATATTTTTTTGGTTCCTAGGTGAACTCCCCACTATAAACTATGGAAACCCCCATCACATCTTTCCTTACTGAAGATGGTACCATAAAAATATTCTTATATCATATAATTCCCTCTTTGGAGAACGACCACTAGGCAACTACCTAACCACCATTAAGAGAGTATCTAATTATACAATACTCATCGTGAATATTTTTTCCTATATAATAAATTCAAGAAGAGAATAAGTAAATTGAATAATGTTCAAATAAACCTAGACCCCTTTCTTTTGACCACTAATATGCATCAGTGCAAATAGATGCATTAGTTCCACTCTTCCAATGATTCTTTTACTTCTTGGGGTGGAAGCTTCCTAATCCAAGAATTTGTAATAATGTTCCCTTTCCCCATGGTATAGGCGATGTCAAAGTCAAAATACTATAGGTATTCCAACCAATTCCTCTAGAAGAGACTTAAATATTTTTTAGAGATGATATTACTCAAGATCATATGGTCTAAATATATAGTAAAACATTTTCTGCAAAGGTAATGCCACCAACTCATAAGAGTGTGCATCATAGATGCAAGTTAAAGTTTATGGGTAGGATAATTATTTTCATGTGGACTAAGATGATGTGACCCATAGGAAACTACATGGTTACCTTGCATAATAACATAACCTGATCCTAAACTCGATGCATCACAGAAGACAACATCGCCCCACCCAGCCTCTCAAAGATTCAACATCAGTGCAGTAGTCAAAATGAATTTTAACTCAACCAAAGTATTTTGAAATTTATTATCCCAAGAAAAATTCACTCCCTTATGAGTTAGAGAAATCATTAGAGACGTAAACTTTTCGAAGTCCATAACAAACCGATGATAGTATTCATCTAAACCTAAGAAGCTCTGAATCTCAAAGACATTTTATGGTTTCTACAAAGTCATAACAGCCTTCACCTTCTCAGGATCTTCTGATATTCCTTATTTTGACACCATGTGTCCGAATAATTTCACTTTCCAAATCCTTAACTCACATTTCAAAAGCTTTGGTTAATGTTTGTGAATTCTAAGCAACTAAGAACTATTCTCAGATGATGTACAAGACCCCCCTTGAATATAAAGTATATAAGAATGTCATCGATAAGGACTGTCATGAAAGTATCAAGATACTCTTGGGAAATCATGTTCATCAAAGCCATGAAAATTGTAAGATAATTGGTTAGACCAAGGGGAATAACAAGGTACTCATAATGATCATACCTACTCTGAAAATTGGTTTTCTGAATGTCAGGTTCCTTTATTCCCAAATGATGGTAACCAGAGAGAAGATAAATATTTGAAAACTAATTTTCCCCTTTCAAAAAATCAAACAGATCATCAATATATGAAAACATATACTTTTTTTATATCGTAACTTGATTTATTTTTTCTATAATCAATACATAGGTGAAGTGAACTATCATCCTTCTTAGCAATGAGAATCAGTATCGCCCAAGGTTACAAATTCAAGGGTATGAAGCCATTATCTAAATGATCATACAACTAGGAATTCATATATTTTAGTTCATCTATTTCCATGTGCTAATAGGGAATTGAAACTGGTTGAGTACTAGTAATTATTTCAATGGAAAACCCAACCTCCCTTGCTAGTGGAAACCTAATGAAGTCTGAAAGAAACACATCAGAAAAATAGATGATGACTGGATGGAGATAATTTCTCAAAGATTAAGGCTCCAAATCAAAGGAAAAAAATTATATTACATTTCTCAACTCTAGATAAGAAGGTATGGACCTACTATACCTTGGGTTCCATTCTCCCTAAAATACATTAGATACACAACTTAGTGTGGTAATGGAGACCCGTCACAAATAATAATCAACCTAAGAATTATTATTGATGGGCCAATCTATTAAGAAATTGATGTTGAGATGTTTTATGTTAGGAACCAAAAAATTACAATATAAATCAATATATTATAGATATAAAACACATGCGATACTACAGAGACCCTTCCCTCTCTTCATACCAAGTGGTGTAGTAATATCCATCGCATAAGATAAAAGATCCATGGGATGATTAAGAATATTAATGATACAGTTTGAAATAAATGAATGATATGAACCAGTATCAAATATAGAAGTCACTAATTATGAAACTATAGTAGTGGTACCTCTCAAAGTCGATGGACCTGTATCCACTTCCTCTAGATACTCTTCCACTATGTGAAGAAGCTTGGTTTCAGATGCCTATGGATAGAAACCTTTTTCACGTGAATAATCTAATTGCACCATGATTTTAGAAGGATATGATGATCCTATTATACTATGTTGAGTGTAATAAATATGGCAGAATTGATGAGAGTGACCTAAACATTTATAGGATCCACAGTTCTTGGGTACCTTAGTGAAAACCCTCTTTGAATTTCCTATCATGAAACACTAGTATAAAAACAAGGGACCTCTTCCTGGTAATGCAGGAGGTCTGGAAGGACCTTTCTATCAAGAACTTCCATGAAAATCATCACACTTCCTCTTTCCTTTGAGGGGACGCATATTTCCCATAGGAGAGAAAAACAACTCTTGATAATCCATACTTTCTAGCTAGGTATATTTCAACAATAAGTTCTCTATCCAGTACATCGACATAAAAAGGAAGATTTAGAAATAAACCCTCAGAAACAATCTCTTGACAAATTCCCAACTCAATCCTTGGAGACTTTATGCTCTCATTTGATACTAACTCATGTGTAAAGTAAAAAATCTCAGAAAAATGGTTTCCATATTCTATCATGGTCTTATCAGTCTGATTGAGTTTGAAGAAGTCATTGGACTTGGCTTACAACATCAACTATGGATAGAACTGGTTGGTGAAAAGAACCTTGAAGTATTTCCACTCTGATCCCTCATGTTTATTTTCCCTTATCATCATTTCCCACCATCTCCTACTCGGTCATTCTAGTAAAAAGGTGAAAAAATTTAATTTAATTTCATTGGGTATGTCCAAAAATCCAAACAAGCACTCTATTATTCTAAACCACTCCTCAAACTCTTGAGGATCATATGATCCCTTCAAAAATTCTATATTATAGTGAAGGAAATATTGAGAAAAAAACATTGATAACATCCCTATGTGGTTCTATAGTAGAAGATTGAAGGGGAGATGGAGGTGGTGCCTATCCCAGAGCTTGGACAGTGCGCATGATCACCTCTACCTTATTCGGGTCCACAATAGTATTTTATCACTGAAGTTTAGTAGAAACTTCCTCCTAGATCCGATTCGAGTGTCTTATTGGAGGAAGGATGATACAAAACATCAACTTATAATAAGGAAGACATTAGATTAACCCTCAAATGGAGAAATATGGAAATTAAACCCAACAGATAGAACCGCCAGATTTGGATTTCAACCTACCCAAATCAAAATAGGGAAATGACTAGAACTAATATACATGAAATATTTCCCCAACCACCCCTAGAGACTTAATTTTTATTGAGGTGATATCTATCCAGACACTCAATTGAAACTACCACTTAAGACCTTATAAGATTTCAAAAATAATGACTTCAAGAAAAAATATCTAGCGGAATCTGATACCAGCTTTTCATGAACAAACCTATATACCCCGGTAACCTGATAAATTTGATAGTCCTAACATACCCCCAAGTGCATTCCTGATCCCCACAGGTTGGAGACTAGAACCTGGCATCATATAAACTGAATGTGGGAAAGATTTTTTCATAAACATTTTGTATGTAAAAAATAAACAAGATAGTATGAATATCCAAGGACAACTCCATTGGGAGTAATATACCAAAAGTCAAACAAGAACATAAACACTAAAGTATTACCACTTAATTACCAAATATGGAAAATGGGCCAATACCTAAGGAAACAACTAACTAAGACCAAGTTTCAATAGCTAGATCCACCTCTAAGAGATCATTTACAATTTCTAAAATCTGGAAGGATATAATCTAAAAACACCCCAAGGGATAGGTAGGGTGTGAGCCAAAAAACATTAGGATTTCACCAAAGATTCCATAATAAGATTACAATATTAAATTAACCAATAATGTGATTTTTATTTCAAAACAAGCAGGTTTAGAATTTAAAAACTCATATTTAAAAAAAATCCAGATTTACAATTTAAAAGATGGAAATATATTTATCAAATCATGTTTCACATTTCAAATGATGTAAAAATGCTTAAGAAGAGAAAATTTACCTTTAATAAAAGGATACATTTCATAAATTTCACTTTTCACAAAATTACTTAAATAAACACATTTATATAAAAAAAATATATAAATTCTCAAGGCATGTAAAACAATTCATAACAATGGAATATATATTTGAAATATAAATAATAAGAAACATGGTCATGTTCTAAGTAGGTACGGTAATTCCTAGATATAGGGACCCAACACTATGAATACAATGAATTATTTACACACATCCCTTTAATGAAGACCAATAGTATTCATTAGCATCGCCTAAGGAATGGGATGTGATGACATGATGTTTTAGAATATTGTATGTCATGAAGTGTTTTCAAAAAAAAACACACTAACTAACTAATACTTACATGTTATCTTGTATAATAAATGATGGAAAATTCTGTTTAAGACTTATTAAAATAAATTTATATCCCATACTCCATTTCAATATGAAAAATTTTCCTTTAAAACCCATAAGTTTTTTTAATAAAAAACATGCATTTTCCAAAAAAAACAATGAAATCACTGGGTTTCCCTTAAAAACCTTTTATTTAATTTTTACCATAAATAAGTATTTGAAACCAAATTCATGTAATTTCACAATACATTAAACAATTAAATATGAAAATTTAATTTTCAAACAATTTCATCAATTTCATCTCAATCCCCCATTCACTAGAATTGGGGTCTTTCAAAGATCATTCCATCAAAAAAACTCTTCAATTAAATTCCACATTTCGATTGATTCAATTTCTATCAAAACCAAAATTTAAATATAACAATTTAAATTAAAACAATTTCTATAAACACACCCCAATTCAATGGAATTATGGGTTTACAAATTTCATGTCAAAACCCCATTTTTCTTAAAAACCCCAATTCGCTGAAATTTTTATTTTTATAATGAAATGATTAAAAGTAATTTAAAACAAGAAACAAATTGAATTTAATTTCAAAAAAAATAAATTAAACTATTATATTAGGGTTAATAAAAATTGGGCATCGTAAAGGAACCACTTACCTCAATATCAATGGATCTCGGATCACTAAACCCTAACTAATATTCATCGAAGTAGGATGAAAACAATTGGAACCAAAAAACAAGATTTTAACCTAGTTTTAAATCCATAAAATAAGGCATTATATCCTAAAACAAAACAAAAAAATCTTTAAAACCCTTGTAGAAAGGAATAGATCATGGGATATCATGAACAAGAGGAGGAAACTAAGCGAAAGAGGATCGAATAATGTTCTACTAGCTTCAGATCTCATTTGGGAGGGGTCTGAGGGCCTAATAATCCTTCTTGTGAGCTCTATGGTAGAGAGAAAGAAGTTTGGGTCAAAGTAGATCATTCTAGGGCCTAAAAAAGTGGTTTGGTATTTTTGAATAAAATTCAAGATCTCTTAAAATCACGTCCTCACGGTTTTCTAGAAAATGGTGCATAGTTTGGACAGACCTTGTGTAGGTCGTGAACCTATTATAAATGGGTCATATTGTTTTGCCTAAGGTGACACACGGATTGACTAACTGTTCACAATCCATACAGAGATCTTTGTCATAAACTTTCCATTTTCCTGTAGTAGTGTACACGGTTTTGAAAACCATGAGCCGACATTGCGTAAACTGTGCATTAGATCATAATTTTCAGGATTCTAAAATTTTCAACCCAAAATGAAACCCAACCAAAGATAAATTAATATGAGGGTTTATGAATACATGGAAGTAGTAAAAGGATATTACAATTTCCACCTTATGATTATTGTCTTTGTAGTGACCCTTGACTTGTGTTTATGATATAATGTTTTATATCGTTTCCATATGTTAATGATCTTATAAAATTATTACCTTATTCCAAGTTTCCATGATTATGATAATCCTATTTATGATATAATGTTATACCTTTATATTCTCAAGGGTTTTGTTATTTCAAAATTTATTCTCTTAATGGGATTTCTAGCTCACCATTTTTCAAATGTATTTTACCAAAGATATCTACTACAGTTTAAAAATACCATTGGGATTTAGGTGAACTATGTGGAATTTTAGTTAAAGGGGGCTTTTATGTTTATGTTGATGTATTTTCTTGTCTATTCATTCAATGATACTATAACTCTTGACCATTAGCTTGTATTGTTGGAATATTATTTTAATAATCATGAAATAATGTACATTTAAGGATTGGGTCACTATAGAGGTCATTGTAGGAAGAATTATTTGAGATGTTGTGAAGAAATTGTGTAGATTATGATATGTATTTATTTGATATCAAAATTAAATAAATGTTTTGTTTCAAAAATTTTGTATTAATTTTTTAGATTTATTTTTTATATTATGGAAATTATGTAAAATATATTCATGTTAAGCTCATGTATACTCATAATGCTAAAAACATATTTTTATATAGTTTGGAAGTGTTATATGTACATGAGATTCATTTTTATTAGGTGAAGCTTTAGTTTTGAATGATATATGATGATTCATAAGACTAGGAAGTCAAAATGGTATGCCAATGTCAAGATTTTTTCTCTCTAGAAGATATTTGAGGCTCCAAGTGCATGAGAAGCTCGATGGTTGGCAGGATGTAAGGAAATTGAGATCACATACAAGTTAATTCCTCTTTATTTTAATTTTTTTTTAAATTTTTATCATAATAAGTTGGAATCATAATTATAGGGGTTTGAGAAGGAATTTGAGTGAAAAAGGAGAAGCCAGATAGGTACAGAATGCACTAGATTCTTGATAGACTTGTATTGTGTACCCGGTGGGGGTGTAATTGATTTGGGGGTTCTTTTGAGACTATTGTATACCAAATATATCTATATAAAATACTCAATAGATTTATTTGGATAAGTTCCCATAATAAAGGTAATTTTCCCTTTTTAAACACATAATTAACCCCATTAATTAACCTAAACATAGGAATTCCACCATTTTCTTATCATTAAGGACATATGGGAGCTCAATTCAACATATTACTCGTCACTATTAATATTCATATAATCCATGGTCTTGATAAACTTTTATTAGTTTCAATTTTTATTCCATGTAATGTGATTCGGTGGATCACCTTGAATCTTCTTCTTCATATATTCCCATTGTGGTAGTAGGCGTTATCACTTATCTTCCTACCTTAAGGATTATTATATAATATTAAATAATTATATTTTATGTGTAGTTTTTGTGTAGTGTTATTTTATGATAAATTAATTTACTTCCTTTATTTCCTCCATAAATTCCATCTTTTATTTAAAAACATTTTGATATATTATTCTCCCTAAACTTTAGGTTTCTCTCAAGCTTAAATTGGTTGCCTAAAATTCTTCATCAGATGTTAAAGAAGTACCCTAAAATTAATTAACTACTAAACCACTACAACATATTAATTATTTATATGTATGGATATAAATGGTCCTGGGATTATATAAACTAACAATTTTGATACATAAATATTATTTATTTTTAGATTAATATTCAAAAACATATCATTACGATTCATTCCATAATTATATATGTATTATGAGTTTATAAACCTAGATAAAAAATATTCATACAAGTTATAAATAGTTTTATACTAAATTCTATATAACTAGATCCCTTCTTAGATATATCATACATAAAACCATTCTTCATGACTTGGGTAATGGAATCATAAGAAAGGATGAGCTAAGATGCTTAGTATGGGTAAACCCGGAAGTCATCAATGATCACATAATAATATGATGATCATAAAGGAAATAAATTGTGATCTTAACATATTAAAACCATACATATAATATAATATTTAATAATAATGATTCATGGCATAATGCATGGAATCTCATAAGATATTAATCATAAAGGACTCACAGAACATGATCCATGAGGGAATACACTTGATATAAGAATTATTTTTGAAGAATATTCATATCCATTTTAAATAATTTCACTAGTAAAGGCTTGATAGTTTGACTATCATAGTGGATTCGGTTCACTCTCCATTCCGACATATCGTTGGATAAGGTTTACTTCAAATAATATCAAAATGGACAATGTCCCTTACTAAACTTGGTTCACTCAACATTCTAGTCCATAATATCTAATAATATGTCGATATTTACCTGATGCATTGGAGGGATATATAATTTTGGGCCCACCATTCACATAATTATAATTATTAATATGTGAACTACAATATCATAAAACATTAATCATATAATAAATTTTGAAAAGTAAATTGACTTCATTAAGCCAACGAGCTCGTACCCGAGTGGTAAGGACTCCTGCTTGGCATCCAAGAGGCCCAAGTTCAAAACTGGGTGGAGGAGAATTTTCAGGTACTGTAGCAGTTACTATTTGGTACTATAGCAACTGAAACTATTCACCCGGTTTGGGCCTTCAGGCCACTGGTTTTGGCATACGGGTCTCAAGGGCCTTCGGTTCATCAAAGGCCTTCGGGCCACAGGGCCTTCGGGCCACGTAGACCATGGAGTATCCCAGTTCACACAGATCAGGCCCCATAAGAGGATCAGATCAACAAGAGTAGTAGCCACCAGAATCAAAGCCAACCGGGATGGAAGAATGCGAGGTTATGGTTGCCGCCATCGGGACCAGGCACTGTGTAGCTTTGTACGGGGCAATGCTAGCCAATCAGCAATGCAAGGTGGGGAGCTATGTGATCAATGACGCAAAATATAGGGAGGGTCAGTTCAAGTAGGATGGGCCTACGGGTCATGTATTGGGCATGGTATTCCTCTGGGCCTTCGAGTCATGTATTGCGGGTCGGTTGGGCCTTGTAACTTGGGCCTATGGGCCATGTACGGGTTCCCCTTCAACCCTTAAAAAGGGGATTATCCATAATAAAAATAAAAAATAAGTCCTTTGGGCCATTCGGGTAATGGACTTCATTAATATTTCAACATTTCATCATAACATAACTTGGGGAAAATAAATGGGTTTCATAAAAATTACATTTCCATAAAAAAATACAAAGAAATAATAAGTATGGAATCATTTAACTATCACCCATGTGAAAAATAAGTAGCAAAAAATATTTTAATTTTGATGAAAAATTACTTTAAATATTACACAGTATATTTATTAAAGAGAATACCCTATTCACTTAGAAATCACTAATTCAAAATCTAAAAATAATCCAAAAAACTATGGAAATAAATTATTATGAAAACAATTATGGAAAATTATAAATTAATATTCAATTAATTGAGTGGTAATTATAGTGAAAAATTCTATTCATGTCATGTATGTTAAAAAATATTTGTTTCATAGATTTAGAAAAAATTAATAATACCTTATTTATAAATTGAAAATAATATTCCTTTTAAACCATTTGTTGAAAATTTATTTATTGTAAAAAATTAATTTATTTAATCACTGGGTAAAAAGAAAATATTTCTTGAAATAATATTTAGAAAACATGGATATAGCATAAAAAGGATATTAAGCTGAAGAGAGAAATAATGTATTGTTTATGTAAAAACATTCTTTTTTTCACTTAAGTATATAAATCATAGAAAATGGGGGAGAACATGTATTTTCTAGAAATAACCACTAGGGAATAAAATTTATGATTTTATTGAGAGTTATAACAATAAATTTCATCATCATCTATTTAATCATAAAAAATCATGGTAAACAATGAGATTGTAACATAAAACCCTTACCTCAAGTTCAAATTTATTTGAATGTGATCTAAGCATTGATATAATAAATTTTAATTTAATATAACTCTCTAAAATATTCCAGTATATAATTATAATAACATTTAATATCCACTTGTTACATTTCAATACAAAAACTATAAATAATGTTTTTTAACATTGTCATTTTTTGTGTTAACTGTTTAATTTTTTATAATAATATTGATTATGTAGTTCTTTTCCTTATACATTGATCATGGTTTCATCATCAGTAGAGTTTTAGTCATCATATAAATATGTAATATACTCATTATATATATATATAGTCTTCCATAAAAGGTATATATCAAAAATTAATTACACTGTTCGTGTATAGGGTTGGTCGTATGTATACATGAACACTATTTTCATTTTTCAACGGATGGAATAATTAAAAGGTAAATAATAATAAACCATTAAATGATAATTTTTATTTATTATATATTATATAAATTAATTAAATATATCCATATTACCATCCATTTAATTCCTAAATTAAAATTGAATGACATCTATTTGTAGAGGTGGTAGTCCACACGTACGCACAAGCAACATCTTCATTTTCCAATGGAGTGAAAGGTAAGAAGGAATATATAATATTATAATTAGAAAATATTAATTATATCAGAAATATCATATATATATATATATATATATATTAAACATATCATAATAACTATCTATGTGACATAGTGAAATAAAATTAATTGTATCACTATGTGTAGGCGGTAGTCAACATGTACGCATGAGCGATAGTTTTACTTACCATTTGATTGAAAAGAGGGTTCATAATGTTGACTAAATAATAATAATAAATTTGAATTAAATTTATGATATTAAATTTATTATTTTATGATAAATATCATAGATTTATAGGAGGAAAAAAAATAAATAATTTGAAAGAGGTCGGTAGGATGACTACCTTTCCTTCAGTTTTCTTCCTTTGTATCATTTATTGAGGATCATTGGAATAATCTTATAAAAATAAAAGAACCTATAATTAATTTATTAGGAATTTTATAATAATATTGGTAAATTTTTAGTCTATATACATGGATAAATGGGTTGTAATGAAGGGAAATTAGTGGTGTCCTTTTATAAATGTGGAAGAGGACTGACGTGAAATTTTGTAAAAGATTAAAATATAACAACGGAATTCATAAGAAAATTTATTAAAATTAAATATAGGATCAAAGGTTTTATATTAATAGGTTGAATTATGGATATAAAATATGATTAATAGTAGATTAATTAAAAAAGATAACTATATCTATTGGTTTAATCCCCCCGGTAAACCCGTGTTAACCTTACCTTAAAGAAAAAGTTTTACTGTTTTTACTAATCAAAATGATAAAAAATGAATGATTAAACTATAACCCTTTTAGAAAATATTATTATAAAAATGGAAAAAATTAACAAGTTCAATACATTTAATTGGGATAATTTAATTTGAAATTCAATCCACAAAATGTGATAAAAAAAGTTTCTAGAAAAAAATGTTTTCTTAAGTATAAAAAGTATTGTTTACCAAAATAAAATAAAAAAATGATTAAAGTTAATGAAATTTTATTATTAATAATTTAAATTAACTCATATTACTTTTAAATATTTTTAAAAAAATTGAAAATTTTGTAAATTCATGAAATGAAAAGGCAGTTTTAAGTATTTTTTACTATTCAATGAAAAAAATTGTTTTAGAAATTTAATCAAAAATTAATCTAATATAATTATGAAAAAAGGATTTTAAAAAATTATGTTTAACTTTTCAAATAAATTTCATATAACATCCAAAAATTATTTATATTATTTTCTCTTAAAAATATATGAAATTCATTTTTAAGGAAAAAATTATTTTTAATAAAAATATTGTATTTACTAAAAATGGGTATATAGTTATGAATATGTTTTATTTATCAAAAACATTTATACATAATTTTCAAAAAAATTTACTTCCAATTTTACTACTTGGTTATATTTTATACTATATTATGGTTTATTTAGACTCATATTTATGTGTATTCCAAGTTATCAAAGAAACTAAATATAATTAAAGTGAAGTATATCATAAAATCTCAGGGTGTTAAATTCTATAATCCATAATATTAATTTTGTGATCAATATTTTATCATTATGATACAAATTATTGAGTATATCACTATTCCAAGACATCCTTAAGATCCCTTATTGCTTCTTCTAATTTCTAATTCTTTAATAGATCTCTAACCGTGTGACTAGTCTTGTTCTCTATAACATTAAACCAAGATTTCAATAGGTTATTAGTCATGGTAAATATCATGATCAAGTTGTAAAATATTTGAGTTTAGTACATGTTTTGGATATGGTATGTACATTCTAAGGAGAGACTCATTGAAAACATCTTGATATTAAGATAAGTTCAATAGAAGCACCAAGTGATAAACTACTACCCCAACTCAATCAAGATTATCAAAGTGGCCAACATACCTATGTATATGCTTTCTCTAATTTAAAAATTTAATATCTTTTCACAAATCTAAATTCAAATAAATACATACTTAATAACATTAAATTCTAGATTTATCTTGTGATTTTTATCGTAACAATTCTTTCAAGTCCAAGCTGCCTTGGTATATTTCTAAATGGCTCTAACATTCTGTACCATTTCATCCACTATCCCAGGTATCAATAGATTTATTTTTTTTAACTTTATATTAACATGTTGGAGTTCTATGTTTATTTCCATAGTGGGTATTATGAGGATCCCTCTAAATTCTCATTTGAATGTTATTTTTGTAATAAAACATGACTAGAGGAAGATGATGATCCCAACCACAATTGAAATCCATAAAAAAAGTATCTCCACATATCCTATAGGGTTTTAATTGGTTTCCTTGGTCTAACCATCTATGTGAGGATGGTAATCAGTACTAAAACATAACTCTAAATCCAGATCCTACTCAAGACATCACTAAAAGTTGGAGTTAAACCTCATATCTCATTCTGATAAAATAGTACATAGAACTCCATGAAAACTTATTATTAAATTAATGTATATTATGTAAATATAAAAAAGATGAAAATATTCTCAAATAATAAGGAGTTGTTCTGAATTCATAATGCGATAAACTATAACCCAAATAGTATTATGGACATTTGAAATTTTGGGGATTCTGATGAATAAATCTATTGTGATTTTTTCTCATTTCCATTTTGGAATGCGTAATGGTTTTATTATCCCCATGTAATTCTATCTGTTAGCCTTAACTGATGAAATACCAATCACTGAGATACAAAATCTATAATATCTCTCTTCATTTTCTCCCACTATGAATACCCTTTCTGATCTCAATACATATTTTTACCTCCATGATGAATATTGAATGATGAACTATGAGCTTTATCCATTAGCTCCTAATTCATGTCTTGTATTTATGGGACACATACATAGTTCTTTAACCTTATCATTCCATCATAATAAAGGATGAACTCAATATCATTTATCGCCTTCTTTATTAGCTCTACATATTTCTTTCATGCCTCTTTAGTCATCACATGTAATAATGTTTTGACACTCATTTATTCAAGATAATATTTCTCCCATTCCTTATATATTTCAATATCCATTCATTAAAAAACCAAAAATATTGGATATATATATATATAAGATAGAATTTCATTTTCACTTAGATAATCTACCAACTTTTACCTCACCCAGGGTGGTAATGTATTGAGTAGACATAATCCTTAATCAATGAAAACTATCATCTATAGTGTATATTGAGATCTTTCTATATGAATATATACTTAAAAATTTATGATCAGTATATATGTCACACCTTTCTCCATAAATATAATGCCTTTATATTTTTAATGTAAATTTTCTGTAGTTAACTCTAAATCATGAATTTGTTAATTATTCTCATAATCCTTTAATTAGTATTATGTATATGGTATCAATATATATTTAAATATGATGATACATCCTAGTCCCTTTTCTAAATCATCACTAGTTATTGCATATCATTCTCCACTATAGGGTCGTGTATTCATAGGTTCGCTAACTAAACTTTTCTTAAGTTTCTTGAAATTTTCCCCACATTCAGATATGAAAAGAAAAATTAATCTCTTCTAGAATAATGTGTTGAGTGGATTAGATAGTAGTGAGAAATTATCAGAAAATAATATATAAAATAAATTTAAACCAAGAAAACAATAGATCATTGTCACAGTTGTTGGTATGGATGGGTTTTCAATAAAAGATAACTTTGATGAATCCACTGATATACTGTCACTTTAGATTATATGGAAAATGAATTTTTATGTACCCAAAATTTAGACTTGGTTAATGTTTTATAAAAATTATCCTTTCATAAAGTCTTTAGTTAAATCCTCATATGATCTTCATTCTCTTTTTTCCCTTAGAATATATACAGATATCATTTTTAAAGACTACCATACACTAATAATGGGAATATATAAATATATTTTTCATAAAATATATAAAGAAAGTGGTGGACTAAGTATAAAAAAATGGAAAAAATATAAATTCATTAGGTACATACCTTATATATATGGTTTTATTAGGTATGTATTCACTTTATACCCGAAATTGAAATTATCCAAATTAAATAAAAATATTAGATGTATATTAACTCCACTTAATTGGTCAAAAAAATCATTAATATGGGGTAGAGGATACTTATACCTGATTTTGATGAGGTTATGTTCCAGATAATAAATGTATCATTTCATTGACCCATCAATATTCGTAAAAAAATAAGTGCACCCTATGGTGATTCACTTCCTTGAATTAATTATTTTTCCAGATTATACATGAGTTGTATCTTTAATTCATGTAACTCAATCATGGACATTATACATAGAGTTTTGAAGTAGGTGTAACACCATGTATGAGTTATATTGATAACTAAACTTCATGATAAGGTGGAAGAATAAGAATCTCTTTCATAAATATATCAATAAAAACATAAAAAATGTCATATCTTCTATGTTGATTTTCTCCCCAACCATCTGAGATAAGCATCCCTTTTGAAACAAAATCAAAACCCATATAATTGATTTAATTTATATAGGATATGTATATATATAATTGCACAAATAGATGATAATATGTTGGTTTTTAATATAAAATATCATTTCACTTACATGTTAATTGATGTGGGATATATGTACAATCCAATCAATTCCTAATATTATATCAAATTCAATAAAAGGGAGAATAAAGAAATTGGAAACACATTCCAAAAAAAATAAATAGGATAAGAATCATAGATTTTAGATGAAAACATCATACCATTAGGGGGTTTCATTTCTAATTCAATATATAATAGTTGATTTGGTATTATTATACATTAAGAAAATTATTCAAACATAAAATAGTGGGTAGATCCACATTTAAATAAGACATTAGTAGTTCTAGAGTGGAAGATAAGTATACCTTTCACTACTTATATATAGTACCCCAAATTAGCAATAGTGATTGAATGATACTTTCCATTTTAATTGATATTAATAGGTTTTTGACATTTATTATCATGATTTTCCATTATATTTGAACACTGGTTATCATAATGACCATGCTCCTTTTATTAAAAACACTAGAGTGTGAGTGGTTCATTCTATGGATCATTCCCTATATTCACATAATTACCTAACTTATTCTTCCCATAACATTGTATTTTAATTTAATGATGAACTTACTTTTAAAAACTAAAATATTAACTATCCCTATTAAAAAAATTTCATCCATGTTTCCTTCCACACATCGAGCATAATGTAAATTTCATCATTTTATCTCCTAGATTTTAAATATTTCCTTCAAATTCCATCTTTATTTTATGATAAAAATCATTAGTTTTATTGGTAACTCCAATGTACATATAATATATGATAGAAAATCAAATGATAGATATTAATGTCTCTTATTGATAATTCCCTTTAGATACTTGCTTTTAAGCAACTGAATAATCGATCAATATTAATGTCAAGTTGGATAATAATAGAAAAAGAATAAATTTCAATTATTTTAAAATTTTCCTCATATGAACTAATGGAATTATCATCCTTGTACTTGATATCATAGAATTATTTCTCAATTTTGTATCAGGAATATGAGAATAGTACATATTAAAGAATATGCTCATAAAATCATCCCACTATTTTGAGTAAAAAAATTCATTTTTCTCAGGTTCTTGATAAGAGTCCATCGTTGATATTCTTTGTCTATTAGATGAGAGAAAAGACACAATCACTTTTTTATGTTATGAAATATAGATTAAAATATTTTTTTTTAGTATTACTAAT
This sequence comes from Viscum album, assembly GCA_963277665.1. Taxonomy (NCBI): domain Eukaryota; kingdom Viridiplantae; phylum Streptophyta; class Magnoliopsida; order Santalales; family Viscaceae; genus Viscum; species Viscum album. The sequence goes on along the minus strand of OY728129.1, from coordinate 1,807,926,077 downwards.
CCACTACTCAATAACTAATGGATCACAAAACACATGAAAAAAATGTCAATGTCACCAAAAAAATATTCAATAAAATTTTATTCCCCCTTTTTCTCATTTGGAAGCTCTACATGATTCATGTCTTGATAATTTTTTATAATATTAGTAATGATATTTTTCATTACAAATCATATTAAATTTGGTTTCTCAAGAGGAAAATCAATTAATTTTACATCTCAGTCATCATTATTATAGTTCATTTGGGTTCAATTAATTGACTAAAACCAAAAAAAATAGTGTAACAAATAATAATCATAGTGGAAAACCACATAATATATATCTTACAAAAATAGTTGGATGTTATGTTGTAATTAATATTCTATAAAGGGTTCTGAAAATAAATTATCATCCTAGTTTCAAAAGGTAACTAAAAAATTTTCTGATAAAAAATATAGTTAACAATACTTTTAAGAGATAAATATTACATCTTGTTATATGAATATTATATAAATAACATTATGATCCATTCCAAAATATTATTTTTCTACTGTACTTGGAAACATTGAATCATAAAAAACTTGTTCCAAATAGTTATGCATTATCTCCCATAATGTTCATCATAACTTGAACCCTTCTTAGATATATCATATGTAAAACCATTCTCCATAGCCTAGGGAAAGAAAACATTTGAATGGGTGAGATAAAATGTTTAGTATGGGTAAATAGGGGAGATATCAATGAAAACATAAGTATAACATGAGTATAATGGTATGATAATGTCATATCAACATTTAAAAACCATACCCTTAATATCATAGATAGTAATCATGATTAATTTAATAATGCTTGGTACTTTATAATACATGAATCATAATGGAATAAATTAATATAACCCATGAGATCCTAACATTGGAATAGGACATATGTTTTTAGCTAACTCATAAGAATATAAAATAAAATATTTTTTCAAGGCTCACTTCTAAGACTATTATAGTGGATCAGATTCACTCTTCATTCCATCATATCCTTTTTCAAGTTTCCTTCCCTATACTATCATTGTTGGAAAAGTACCTTACTGAACTGGGTTCACTACCAATTATAGAATTTATTATCTCATGAGGTATACACATTTAACTAATTAATTGGGTGTATATATAATTATAATCCCCCATAACATAATGAAAATAACACATATTTTTGCCACATGATCATTCAACATTCATCATATCATACCCATGAAATGGAAACGGGTTTCATAAACATTTAAATACTTAATCAAAAGTAAACACATAGAAAATGAATGGGTTTTACAAACATATAATCACCTAAAACCATCTAAAGAATGAATAATTATGGTATCATTGATTCATATCCCCAATAAATCATAAGTAATACCAAATGATGTTATAATAGATAAAATATGAAATTAAATGATTACTTTAAATATATCTTGAGGAAAATATCAATCTTATTTTCAAATAAATTTATTAAAATAAAAAAGATTTCCAAAATTTTATAGAAAAATTTTTATTTGAAAGAAATCATGGAAAATTAAAAAGTAATCTTCAAATCATTAAGTGATAAGGATAGAGGTATATTTTTTCATATGGTTTACATTAACAGATGATTTTTTTCACATTTTTGATAAAATGTCATAGGTATAACCTTTGTAAAAAGGAATTGAGTTTAATTTTAAACAATTTTTTAAATAGTAAATAATGGTTAAAAACTAAATTATAAAATAATAAGAAAATTTTAAAAAAAATCATGAAAATAAATTTAGGAAACATGGATGTGGATGAAAAATGATTTTCGATAAAAGAGAGAAATAAATTATGTCTTTATAAAAAACATTATTTCAGTCTCATGATTACATAATGTGAGGAAAATTAATGAAAATAATGTATTATCAATAAATTACCAAAGTGGAATTAATTTCATGATATTGTAGAGATTTTTATCATGAAACTTCATCATCCTATACATAGTAATTATCAAACTTAGTAATGAATGACATTGTAAAATAAACCCCTTCATCTTCAACTTACGACGAATGTGTTCTAACAGTATGTTTAATAAATTCAATTTTATTTAAATTCTAAAATAGATTCAATTATATACTTATAATATCATATATTATCAAACTATAACATTTCAACATAGACTTTTTATTAATTCCTTATTAAAATTGTTGTCTCGGGGTGTTACCTATTACATTTTTTCTGAGAATTTTGGTTTGATAGTTCCATTGCTTACACATTTTTCACTATTAAATAATATAAAGAATTTTATTTATGATATAAATATAATATTTACTTATTATATATATTTATTTATTCACCCATAAAAGTAATATATATAAATATGAATTACACTTTTCATGGAAACAGTAGGTCGTATGTACGCATGAACTCTATTTTTACATTCTGAAGCATCGAATGAAAGAGTGGTATATAATAATTAAAATATATTTAATGATTATTATATCATATATATAATATATATTTATCATATTTATTCTTATTTCCATACATTTAAAGCGTCAATTAATAACGAATCACATCGTTTCATGGAGGTGGTAGTCCACATGTAGGCACAAGCGACATTATCATTTTCCAACAGATGGAAATGAAAGAATGATGATTGTATATTTTAATTCTAGAAGAATAATTATATCATAAATATCATATATAGTGACTAAAATAATAATAATTACCTACCATGAATTATGGTTATCAAATACAAATTTTTTTACAAAGTGAAGCTGGTAGTCCCCACATATACATGTGTTATACGTTCACTTCTAGTTTGATGGAAAAGAGGGTGGATAATGCTAGTTCCATAATAATAATACAATTTTAGTATATTTAGGATTATAAAGTTATTTTTTATTATTAATATAATATATTTATATGATGTATAAGAAGATATAATTTTAAATAGGTTGGGTATGAAGAAAACATTTCCTTCTGTTTTCCCCCTTTAGATCCTTTCTTAAGGATCCTTGTAATGATATTTAAAGAATAAAATAATCTCCCATTATTGTTTATTTATGTTTATAATATAATTTTCCATGGTTATTTCGATCAATAAGGCTCAATATTGTGTAACTAAGGGAATGGAGATGTGTCCTTTTATTAGTGGGGATGAGGACACACTTGGAATCTCATAAAAGATTAAAATATAATAATGAAATACTCAATCCAAATGATTCATAATGGAATGGGTTTTGAATTTTGGATAGTATGAAGTCTAAATATTTCAATAATAAATTATATATACATTTTTAATTAAACAACATAACCCTATCTATTGGTTTAACAAAACCACCACCCAGTAAACTCGTTTTAATATTAACCACGGTGAGTTTTTTATTATTTTTAATATTAATTATGAATAAAAATGAAGGTATCCACATTAAAACATTTGTAAATTGTAATTAAAAATATTTAATCAATTTTATCAAATTAATTTCATATAATGATTAAAATTTAAATTATTAATAAACATACAAAACATGATGAAAAGAGGTTTCCAGAAATAATGATTTTCAATGCATAAAGCTTTTTTAAACCAAAATAAAACTTAAAATTAATTAAAATTGTAATAATTAAATTATTGATAATATAAGTAAACTAACATTAATTTAAAATAATTTAAAAAATTTCTTGTTACTTTTTGAAATGAAAAGATAGTTTTCAATATTTTTCACTATTCATTGAAAAATCAATCATTTCTGAAAATTCATAAAAAATTCACCATAACATAATTTTGAAAAAATAATTTAAAAAACACAGTTTTTATAAAAAAAATCTAAAATTGGGAAAAAAATAATTATATTATTTTCTAACAAAAATCAATAAAAACAATTTTCTGACAAAATATATTTTTGAAGGATATGAAGAAATTACTAAAAATTATGTGTATATTTTATCAATATATTGTCCTTATATAAATATATTATACATAATTAAAATGTAGATATTCCTATTCAAACCACCGATTTAATTGAAAAGTTATAATGGTATACTTTGTTGCAGTACATTTAGGCTCAGGTTTTCATATATCGTAAGCGATCAAGGAAATTAAATTTATTTAAAGATAAATTTATCCTAAATTATTTGTGTGATACATGAATACCCTTTCCACTTTCCCTAAAATGAGATATGTGAAACTAAATTACCATGGGTATTATTCAGTCTAGATTTTAGGATAATCACAACATTGGTATGATAATTTTGGACCTTCTCTGAGTATATAGAGTTAATTTCTTATGTTATATATTAAATTAAATAATAATAGAAAATATTATTGGATACTATTATATTTACCTTTAATGTTGTTGTATTATAACATAAACTTGTGTTTGTGGTAGGTAGTTATGGTTATGTATTATCTACATACTATGTATGTCATACTCAGACCCTACAAAGTTATTTCTCGAGATACATATAGATCATTTTGTAAACGAACAATGTAAATTCAATTATTCTAAGCACTGGAATTATCCACGCATAGAATATGAAGCCTAGAGGATACATTTGGAAATTTACAAAGGGTGTGTGGGATGGATGTATAGGATCTATCATATATTTTTATCATTGGTGATTCAACTTTCTATTTCTACATTTTTGGTATTCATGAAAATTATACCATTATTAATATTTCTATATATAGTTTTTAACTAGAATTAAAAAATTTGTTTACACTTCAGTTATTTTATTCCTTTTTCTTTCTGATAATTTATATAAATTTCATTTTATGCAATTATATATTCATTAAATTTCAATAATTCATAATTAACTTATTTACACATGATGTTTGGAGGCTCTATTCGATTAGGAAAATGTCATCGTATCCCTTTTTATGACCATATAATAATTAAAAAGGGTGTAAATCATCTCCCAATCATATATTACCAACCCATTGAAATTTAATAAAACCTATAGTTACCATTAGGTGTTCTTAATGTGTTTTTATGAAATGAAAATTATTCCTAATAAGCATTTGAGTTAGATAAATTATAGACATGGCCTATTATTCAAGTCCCCCAAAAGGTTTCTTTTCAATCAAATCCTAATGAAAAAAATAACATGTACTCTACCAAAGTGGAATGTATCTATCGTTAATTCATGAAGTCTAGAATACTTGGTCAAAGTATATTCCCCAAAATCAAGATAGTTTTTTAAAAATGATAATCAATCTAAAGATTACATGTTGTGTTCAAATGAACATGAGTAATGAGAACTTTCAAAAAGCCTTTCGTATAGCATAAAAATAATTGGGTGTCTTTTTCAAATATGATATTCCTCATCATAACATGTAAATAGACTATCTCATTAATGGATGATTGTACCAACTCATTAGTAGATTGTGTCACTCTGATTAGAAAAAATGTTAATCCTTCATTAAGATGTTGAAAACATCCAATTATATATTACTATATTAGGGTGAATGTGAAAACCTCATAAAATCATGATTACATCATACTATTTTCACTTGGGAAAGTGAAATAGTTAAATAGGACCTTTGAGACATTTATTCATATAATGCACCTACTAAATGGTCTAGAATTGATTGATCAACAGTATATTATCCTTCTCCATCTAGATAAACTCGTACTGTATAAAAATATCAGGGTACATCATCATAATACCTGGGTCAATATCCAATCATAATGCATATGAGTCTCACATCAACTCCTTAGGTATACTCATTAGGATGAAAATTCATCCTCTTACATAAAGAATATTTTCATCATCAAATGAAAATTTGGGTGGAAGCTCCCATCCATGTATATCATCCCTCATAAACAGATAATATGAGGTGATAAATTGAGACTCCTTAACCCTATCAATGAATATGGTGTTAATATCTAAAGGTTCTAGGCATTACATTCACCAAAACTACTAAATGTCAAGTTTTATGTTATTAATTATTCTTACTGACTACTGTATATCACTATCCTCATGCACCATCAGTTCCTATGTCTCCCAAATACTGGAATTATCTTTCACATGCCCCAATTATTGGGTAAAATTATATCTCATTAACAATATACCCAAGATATTAAACCCTAAACTTCTATTAATAGTTTTATAATACCATTAAAACAAATACTTGACTCTTTTATGGTTTGTATGCACAATTGGACTCTCTGAGAATAAGTAGTGACACCAATACATCAGCTAATGAAAAACATCCACCATCTCTTGATCACAATTCAAATAATCCTACACATATAGCCCCTAATTTCTATATATAAAGAAATCATAAGACACTCTAGTTTCAAAAGGACTCCCAAACTAACACCAAATTTTCTAGAATGCATGGTATACTCCTTACCTAGTTTAGATGAGTTTAATTTTAGTATAGTTGTAAATATGACCTCTAGTTTATAGAATGATATCTCATAAATATCGTAATATTTAATCCTTTAACCATTCTTATTTAATGACATCACCGACTTTTCTATATATGAGAATTCCTGAATTAATATCATATAGTAGCTTATAAATCCTAGGAAGATATACATATCAATTTTGTTTGAGTGATGTTCCCAAGAAACCACAACCTTGAACTTCCCAATTTTAACTAATATTCCATTGGGGTAGTACATTCCCCATCCTAAATATTATCTGTAATAGAATTCCAAACACCAAACATATTTATTAAAGGCATTGTTATAAGTGTAACCACCCCTATATCACTTTGAGTCCATATAAATCATGACCAAATTTTTTACTAGTGAAACAACAATGGAAGAGGTGGACTGATATTCATATTAAACTCAATTGATAGTCATCTTAACATAATAAATGTGAGTTAAAACCATATGGTTATGGAATCCCCAACAAATATAGTTTTAACTCTCAGGATTTTTACCCAACCTTTTAATATTATAAGAAGCATGGGTAAATATCCCATGGTTATTAGGATATATATTAATGGAATCTTGACGATTTCACATCAATACTATGATCAAGTGGAAAGGAGGACCCTTTTTATATGGACTCACCCTATGGTAATCTTGATCTATGATCAGGCTAACCTTACACCAAATAAAAAATCCAACATATCATTGAATGGTTTTATCTCTCTTGAATCTTGATCCCAACTCATATCAATACCAAGAAAATTGGTAAATACTTCCATAATATTAAAATGAAATCCTCTGAATAGAAATATTATTTACACCTTTCATCAATTAATTCCCTGGTCGCATTGAATGGTTAGGAACCAACGGTCTTACCATTTTCTAAATGAAGTTACCTTTTATCATTGTTTTATAATAATGGATCCTTTGATCAAAATGAGATAATTATAGGTGACATCATATCATTGGGATTCCAATTTATTGATCCATGATTTTTTTCATAGCTTTAATACATTCTAGTGAATTCCTTCTCAATAATATCCTCATGTATAATAATTAATTATATCAATTAAAACCATGGTAGAGGGAGACATTTTCTTGGATGTTGTAATTGTGCCAGGTATCTATTGAGATAATATTATATCCTCATTGTATAATGTAATGAGGGAAACATATTATCAATATAGATGGTAGGATAATTTTTGTCTTCCTTATGGTAGGCCATGTGGGTCTCTTATGATCATAACATAATGGATAATGGTTGTGTCACTTTTTTATCATAACATAAAAAAGGATGAGTAATTTAATAATCATCACATAAGGAAGGGTAAGATTATATGATCAATACATTAATAGAAGCTGGGTCTTCCTAATGTTTGTTCATGAGGAAATATTATCCTTTTCTTCTTTTAATGTTTTATTATAATTGTCACATAAGAATATGTGATTTTATACCTTCCTCGTGCCAGTACCTATGGGAATCTTACAACTATAACATAAGAAAGGATAACATATGATCAATAAATAAAATGGATAATTTTATTTCTTCCATAATATAGGGAATGAGGAAATCTTATTATTATTTATAAGGAAGGTTATCTTATGCTTGTCACATAATAATGGATGATTTTGTGTCTTCCTCATGTTAGTCGATTACAGAATTTCATGATTCTCAAAAAGGATGAAAATTTAATCTTTTCTCATCAAATAATTAAATGGGTGTTTTAATATCCTCTTTAGATAATAATATGAGTTTGTGTTTGGGTTATATTCCTACAAGTAATGAGATCATGGTTTAAAGTATCATGAGGCTGGTCTGGAATAATTTTGGATTTTTAATAAAGTGAAATATTTAGAGGGCACAACCTCTTGACAATGACATTATGTGGTTATGGTGTTGTGATTTAATCTATGTGAGGAATATGATATATCTAATAGTAATATAAATAAAAACCCTTTTATTTTCATTTATATATTTTAATCTCATATGATTGGACCCGTTTATGATGTTTAATATCATTTAACTACGAAATCTATGTCAGTAAATGGGTTACTAATAGAGATTCATAGAGGCATGTTCATTGGGATTCCTGAATCCTTATTTTGAGGAGAAAATATATGTGTCAGGCTTACACGTATGCTACCTTTCCCATCTATAATGCTAAGGGATTAGAGGTAAATGGACATGATTCAATTTCACCACACATAAGTGGTATAAAAGTTGTTACCATAGATTCTAAATTAATATTTTAGTTTCACAAGACATTATTGTTGGTTTATACTAGCACCTAGTTATTTTAATGATCACAAACCATGTTTATAATGTTTTTAATAACTTTTATGTTTTCTATTTGAAATCATTTTACTAGAAATAAATTTAAAAAATGTCTATGTTTATAGTTTAATATGAAACTTAACCATGTGATGTTCAAGTGACCATATCACCTTACGGAATGTTATACTTCAACTTACCACATGTTATACTCTGAATTACCACATAAAAAACTACTTACCATGAGTTATGTGATAAATTTTATTATAAGTGATGAACTAAATGGGAATTTATGATTGAGCTTATGGAATGTTGAGAATTAACTTAACATATTTATAATTAACCTATAATGAGATAAAAATACCTGGCCATGAAAATCAGTGAAGTGACTGTATGAAATAAATTACCTATCACATGAAGATATCATGTAAATGTTGAAAACTACAAATTATTTTTTATAAAATAATATAATGACCATGCCTTTTAATGTATAAAAGGTATGAATAAATAACCTACCACTTGAATTCATAAACCCACTGTATGTAAAATATAACTGACCTCATGATGAGATGAGATAAAAGTGTCACCTTTCCCCAATAACTGATAGTTTCATGTTATCATGAACTCAAAAAATTGTTCCTTAAATGAATACACCTTGTTGTTTCTAACATAGTAGTGGTGCATTTCAAATCTCCAATGACTACTTTTTTTGAAGCATTAAATGAAGTGTTAGTGCATTTAATGATGCAATTATTATTCTCCAATGGATTCTTTAATGAAGATATTATTTAGGAGAATATATGATCATCTAAAAGTTCTGATTTTGTGTGATACATGTGTGAATGTGATAAAAATTATAGGATTCCATACATGATATCCTGTAAAAAACGACTCAATGACACTTTTTTTCAAAAAATTCAAAGAAATATTCCCAAGATCCTTCCAAATCCAATTTCAAGGATTCTCAATAAGATAAGATATTTGGATCAAGATACATGAAATTTTCCTCATTTTTAATCTCTATCTCTGATTTTTTATTCTTTATCATTGGAGTTATGTTTTATTATTATCAATTTACATGTAAAAATGTAGTCTCATATGTTAACCTATAGAATGTATAATACTCTCTGTCAAATCATTAACTTTTTCCCATTAATAACTTTGGAAAAGGTATTGTGTCACCAGGTATATTTTTCATCCCATTAATAAATATATATGAGTAATTGTTCTGGAGAAGCCCTGTGTACTATTTTTTTCAAAACCTAATCCTTGTTCTTGATCATTTTATTTAATAAAAACCTGCTTAGAATAATGTGATCTCCATTTGGAGGTGATTAAGTCTTATCTTGATACTAAACCCCTTGTTTAAATTATTTTGGGTGATTTTATAGTTTTTTTATACTAAATTAAAAATATAATTCTATTTTACAAAATATAAAAAACATTACTTTGATAGTAATAATTAATTTGTGTTTATATTTAACATTTGATTAAGTAACATATTTTCTAAAGTCAATGTATTTTAAAGTAATTTTAACTGATCCTGAATCCTACTTAAGAGAGGTTATTTTAAAGATCAAATTTAAATATTTCTTCTTTTTTAATTAGATCGGAATTTTTACTAAATTGGGAGATTTAGTTTTCAATTTCTTTAATAAATAATTTTTTATTGAGAGATCAATTCACCCCTTATTAAGTTACACACTATAATGAACATTAAGTATCAAATGAAGGTATTTTTAAAGCTTTTAAATATGATCTATTTATAATTAATGGTCATAAATTTCAGTTTTATCTAAATTTATTTATTTATGTATAACAATATATAAGAAAGAAATAAAAAAAATTGGCCTCTTTATTTTATTATAAATAGTTATGCCTAATGGAAAATTAAAATTAATTTTCACTGAAAAGTACTAGATTTGATATCTAGATGGTAATTGAAGATAAATTTGAAAAACATCGAACAACTAGAGTTATAAAGAGTAAAGATTCTAATGTGAAATATGAATTTTATAAATCTATGAATTATTTATAAAATTATTTAGGAGAATTTTAATTTAATATAATATCTTCCTCTAATACTACTTTTGGAATTTTGGATACACTTTCTATATCTCGTGAAGGAACTTATAATGTTATTTAAATGTATTTAAACACTTATAATATTAAGTATGGTTCTTTTAATATTAAACCAAATTAATCTAACTCTGATATATATCTTGGGTTCATTGAGATAGTTAATATGATGCATGCACTTGGAAAAATAATTACTAATATTTATCAAGTCATATAACTTCTCAGATGCATCCTAGAAATATTTAGGGTAAAATTTGTGTCTATAAGATAATAATGTGACATTAGTACACTAATATTAGAATATCTAATTATAAATATAATGATTTATGAAGAATAAATAATATGAAATAAGAGATTTTGGATGAACCAAAAATGTTGTTTGTGGCCTTTAATACCAATGACTCAAAACAAAAAGAGATGATCAAAGATAAATTCTCAAGGAATTAAGAATCACCTACTGAAAGTGATGAAGAAATGGTAAATCTATCTAAACATTTCAAAATTTTAATTAAAAATAATATTTTCATAAAGAAACATAGTTATAGAGGAAAATATGACAATAAAGTAAATTAGTGAAAAGTTTGGAAGAATGACAATTCTTCCCATGAAATATTCTATTATGAATATAAAATAAAATGAAAAATTAAAGGAGACTATCCCAAGATAATGTATAAGATGAAATATGAGGACACGATAAAAATTAATAAAATACTATGAAATCCACTTTGAGTGTAACTAAACTTAGTTTTATTGATTCATGATCGAGCAGAGAAGATGGAACTGATAAAGAAAATATGTATTTTATGAAAATCACATAAGAGGTATTAAATTTATTTCCTCAATTTCCTAATCACATTTCAAGTCATACTAAAACTGAAAATAATTCTCAAAATAAGTCTAGTTATGAATTATTTCAATATTATAATATTATGCTAGACACATATATTGAATTAAATACAAATATCATTATTTAAATAAGCTTAATACTTTTTCTTCTCACATTAAGAAAATATTAATATAGAAAATGATAAGAATTATCAATTTCATATAGAAAATAATGAGCTAAAATTATCTAATGAACAATTAAATAAATATCTATAGTGTTTTTAAAATGGAATAAAAACACTTTATCAGACACTTGGTAAATATAAATGTCTTAAATATACCACATTAATACGATTTAAAATAGGATATATAAGAATTGTTAAAAACATTTATTCCAAGCACCAGTTCTGCTAGTTCATCTAATAGGTATTATTCTTTTAGGCCAAATAAAGTATTTATTTCTAAAATTAAAAGGTCTTATTATAGGAAACCAAAAATACAATTATTGATTCCAAAAGTTGTTTTTAATAATATGTCTATATCCATGAAATTTTGGGTACCAAACTAGTTTTTTTTTAAATCTATTTTGTTGGTAACCTACTTGAACACCTCCAATAAACAACTATGGTACCTGGATATTGGATATTCTGGAAATATTATTGGAGATGAATCATTCTTTAAAAACTTTATTCAAGTGGATGGTGGAAATCACACTATCATTGAAAAAGAAAAATAAAAAATAATTAGACTCATCGAAATTGGTAACTCTAGTAAAATTTTAATTTATAATGTTTTATTTGTATATGGACTAAATTATAACTTACAAAGAATTTAATATTTGTGTGATTAGAATTTTTATTTGGATTTTCAAAATAAAAATTGTAATTTTTATATACAAAACAAAATCTAGTTTTTACAACTTTAGGAAATGAAAATGTTTATACTGTAGATTTAAATTCCTTATTTTCTAAAAAATGTTTCTTGTTTAAGTTACTTTCACAATTAATCTTAGCATGGGTATATGATACATGGCCACTACAATATAAGTTCACATAGAAATATAACTAGGAATGTTTTAGTTCAGGATCTACAAAATCTATATTTCTCAAAAGAAAAATTCAATAATACCAACCAAAAAGGAAATCCATAAAAATTATTATTCAAATCAATGAAATAAGTTTAAACTTCTTGAAATTTAGAGGTTATTCACTTGGACTTGTTTTGACCCATAAGAGTTTCTATATTAGAAGGAAAACATTATAAATTGTTTTTATAAGTGATGTTTACTCAACATAGACATGTGTATAGTTCAATGATCATAAAAGCGAAGAAAATTATTATTTCTCTAAATAAGCTAGATCTGTGGAGAATCTTAGTGAACATATAATTTAAATTTTGAGAAGTGATCATGTCTTGGAGCTTGAATTTTAAGAGTTTGATACCTTATTATCATAACCTGAATATATTTAGAAATTTATGCTCTTAGGACCCTATAGTAGAATGGTGTTGTATAGAGATGAAATATAAACCTTCATGAAATTTTAAAATCTGATTAATGAGTATGATTTAAAAGTTTAGTTTGTGGAACAATTTTTAAATACAAACTGTTATATAATTAATAGAGTTTTAATTATACCTCTCTAAAATATGAACCCTAATGAATTATGGAATGATAATAAAACCAAAGGATATATACTTTAGTGTTTTTGGATGTGAAGTCATTATACTCAACATCAAAGAGAATTTATAAAAAAAATCATTAAAAAGTGATGGAGGAATATTTTGTGGATATTATACAACCAGTAAATCATAAAAGGTGTTTAAAAAAGGAGTAACATTTTTGAAGAATCTGTATTTGTCATGTATGATGATGTAAATCCACATGGTCCAAGGACCTCTTCAGAAAATTTTGATGATTTATTTTCTAGTCTAGACATAAATTCTATAATCAGTGACAATTCAGATAGATCTCTTATATAGAAATCACCTAGTTCTGATGAACAACTTGTACTTGACACTGTATAAGATAATTATTTTTCATACAATTATATTCCTAGAGCCATTAAAACTCATTGATAGCATCCTAAGAAGTTTTTATGTGACCTAGACAAAGGAAATAATACAATATATTCTCTAAGAAATCAAGATAAGGTTCAATATTTCTTATCACAACATAAACTCAAGAACATTAATGATACAATTAATGATGAATTATGGTTAATAGAAATATAGGAAAGAACTAAATCAGTTTCAATGAAATTTAACCTATGCTCTAGTTGAAATAACCAAATTTTTTTAACCATTGTAACTAAATAGGTTTTTATAAAAAATTATGATGAGTCAAGTATGTTGGTAAGAAACAAAGATAAGTTTTGTTGCACAAGGATACAGTCAATTAGAAAGGATTTACTATAAGGAAAGACTTTCTCCATTAGTTAGATTTGAATCTGTTAGGATATTTCTCATATATGATGCAGGTTTTGATTTCAAACTATGTCAAATTAATATTAGTAGTGCATTATGAAATGCTTAAATTGTTGTAGATGTTTTTCTGTAATAACCCCATGGATTTAAAAACCCTCACATTCCATATCATGATTTTTAATGGAGAAAAGATTTATATGTTTTAAAACAAGTTCATAGATATTGGTATGATAGTATCATCTTATTTTTGATTTCTAATAGTTTTACTAAAGGTATATATAGCTATAACTTATTTATTAAAATAATTTAAAATAATTTTTTAGTAGTAAAATATTATATTTATGATATTTTAATTGGACTTAAAAATAATTTATTGTGCATTATGTTTTAAAAATTGATGGAGAGTAACTTTGAAATGAGTTTTATCATATAAAATCAAATCTTTCATTATTTTTAATATTTTTTAAAATAAATAAGGAATTAATTTAAATCAAATAATGTACACCAAATATCTTTTAAATATATTTTGAATGGATAGTATTGAAGGTAGTGATACTCCCATTAGTAATAGTTTCAAGTTAAATCTTGATGAAATTAGGAAACTAGTTAATCAAACCACTCATATAGGAATTATTGGAATCTTACTATGCATCACTTCTTGTCGTCCTAATATAATGTTTAGTGTGTTCATGTGTGCCCATTTTCAAGGAAACCTAATAGAGTAACTTTTACTCAATGTAAAAATTATTTTGAAATACCTCAAAAATATATACAACTTAGCATTATTATACTCCATAGGATAAGAATATGATTTGGTTTTTTAGTCAGATGCATACATTTGTAGTTATAAGTTACATAGAACAAGAAATTAGAAAAAAAATACACTTTTTTGTAAAGTATCTAATTTAATGGTGTTTTATGAAACTGAACTCCACGGAATTATCCACTATTAAATTTGAGTGCATAACTATGTGAATGTGATGTAAACCTATTATCTGGATAAAACATACATTATAAGACTATGGATATCATTTTAGAAATATCCCTATAAATTTTGAAAATAAAGGATTGTTAAAAAAATTTATGAATCCTATAACAGAAGCTAGAACATAGCATATTGGTGAAAGACATTATCTTTTTAGAGAAAATTTCTTGAAATGAGATATAACTCTAGAATTCATTTTGATTATACATCACTATGCTAATATATTTACAAATACTTTTAATGTTGAGAGAATTAGTTATATCAGATATGAATTAGTTATGGTAAATTATGTCTAATTTCATTAATTTTGTATTGGTTATTAATTATTACATTAAAAAATTGTATTTCTATTATTTGAGATTTTTTTCAAGAAACCCTTTATTGTTCTTCACATGATCAGTAGGTCAAATGTGTTTTTTTATGTGGTCCATGTGCCTATTGTTAAAAATTAATTATGTGGTCACAATACTTACTAGAAGTATTTTTCCCATAGTCATTTTTCATTCCATGTAAACATATTCAAACACTTGGTAAATAATTACTACGAACAACATGGTCAAAGGGTTAGCATACCTACCACAAAGTTAAGTAAAGCATGCCTATCATTATTATTTTAGTATATATCCACGGTTAGAATAATTACCATGTTTATTTACATTGAATTTTACATTATTGTATTTGAGTATGATTTGGTTCAAATTTATTATTATTTTAATCCCTAAATTATTTAAATTAGATTTGAAATCAAAATCTGAATCACCAGGTTTTTTCCCTTAGATTTCATTTATCTGTTTAAGATCTTTTGAGCAGATAGATTTCTCTCTTCCCAAAATTATCTCCCTCTCCAACTCAAACAACTTTGTTTTGCCACCTATTTCTGATCTTTTAGAGATCTCTAATTGAACCAAAATATTGAGGATAACCAAATTCCAGAGGACAAATTTTTATTGAGTCACCTCCTTCGATGAAGTAAAATATGTTGAATGTTGGAATAGTATGTCAGTAAAGATAAAGAATCTATACTAAATAGATCATACCATTTCAATAAAAAAATAATTTTATGCATGGTTGTTAAATTTTTGAAAATCATTGGTTTCGAATGGAATTCCAAATCAGGGATTGGCTACTTAGTTCAATGAAAATGGTATACCATTTTATCCAATTCCTTTTATGGAATATTATGAAAACACAAAGTATCACCCTAGTGAGAGAAAAATATATTTCCATAATAATGGTTAGTGGTAACATTATGGAGTTTTCCTCAAATTAATTGGAAAATGTTTTGGGGTTCTATATTGAGAAGAATATGAGCATTATCAAAGATCATAAGCCTATTAATTATGGTCATTTAATGTTTTGGAATTCCTTGTATGAACTAACTATGAGTAGAACATCCATGAGGTCTTTATCTATTTAGTTGAATTGAGAATTTTGGCTGCTACTAAATTTTATCTAGTGCCTAATATTTCAATTAATTAGAGAATTTATTGTCTTGAGGCATCAGGACCTGTTTTTCTTATTTTTAATGAATAATTGTGCTCTAATAAATATTTTATGATATTTTATGAGACATATGATTGAATTTTGAATGATATATTAACGGTTTATTTCTTTACATTATCTTAAATTTATTTTTTTTCTACATTATAAAGTATTAGTTCCTTGGGGGAGGAAAGGATTACTTTATATGATGGATTTTGTCTTACTGAATATTGAAACAATGACTGTTCATTACTAGAAATGGAGTATGGTTTGTGTTTTTTTTCAATCCTCTCATGGATGATTAGGGAGATTACTAGAAAAGGGATAATATAGTTTAAGCTATAAGAAGTATTGAAGGTGGCATCATTTCCCAGTGTTTTCCAAATTTTTATAGTCATAAATTTGGAGAATGGAAAGAATTGTGACATTTTTTTTCCTTGAAGGACTTATAAAAATATCACAAAGTCATAAGTTTTTTAGTTATGAGATTCATTATTTTTTTCGCAAAGGATTAAAGAATTGTGACGGTGTGCTCTATAATTACGAGAATTCAAGCATCACAAAAGGTATTTGTATAGAATCAAATCTTCATAAATATGGTAAAGGAATGTATTTCATGAAGACTATGTTGAGGATTTCAAAGATATGAAGCATTTCATTTTGAGATGGTGTTACTTCATGATTACGAGGATTGGAGCTCTTTGACGACATGAAGGGTTTTGATAGAAATATTTGCGATTACGAAAAGCTTTGCGAAAAAAGAATTTAATGGAACCTTTTGAATGGAGGAGTAAAAAAACGATGTTTTTGACCAATTTGGAAATTTTTTTGGAGGTTGTGGAGCTTTTTGATTGGCCGAGCCTATAAATAATAGGATACACCTCTTCATTTGAGATGAAATTTTCAGAGAAAATCTAGAATTTCTATGATTTCAGGAAGCAAGGGGTGCTCTGTGAAAATTATAGTTTATGCGAGATTAAGATTTGAGAAAAGAATATTCTAGTCTTGACTGAAGTCAATGCTTCCAAGTATTGAGTGCTTCACGAATATGGGACGTTCCACATTGGATCATTGAGATTCACGAAGGCATGCTATTCCACGAAGGAAAGGGAGATTCACAAAGGAAGGTTGTTCTATGAAGGTAGCGGAGCTTTGAAAAGGCGGTGTGCTCTGTGAGGGTAGGGGTGATTTGAGAAAATTGATCTTTGAAAAGGATCTTTGTGAAAGGCATTTTTTTAATATCAAGTGGGCACAACTTTCCATGTGCGTCAACTTAGGTCTATGATGCAAGTAGATACCCATGCTAAGTAAGGGATAAATAATTTAATTCCAAATCATTGAAGCGGCCTTCAAGTAGATAAACTGAGTTAGGATTATCTCAAATAAATGATTTAGGGGCAAATAGTAGAAGTATTCCAAGTGATGTATTGAGCTATACCTGAAATCATGTAACAGAAGTGTTCATGGCACACAGTGACTATGATCGAACATTTGTATTCTACAACTAGTGAAGATTAATGGATTAGAGTACAATAGAAAACCTGCCATCATATGTTCCTTGGATGTAGCTCTTAGTGTATGATGAAAAAAGTAGAGACCAAATTCTTTATATTGATACCAAAGTGCATAATTCCCCCACTATTGCTCTTTCTGATTAGATCCATCTGAAAGTGATGAGTTTCTCCTCAGTAAAGTCTATGTGGGAAAACTCAAAAATATCTATGAAGCAGATAGTAATGTGAAGGAGGTGAAACTCCATGTTTTTTACATCATGCTTGATGATCTGAAGATGTATCCTAATGAAAATGAAGATTCCTTATTCAATCAAATTACTTAAGTTGAGGGAGAAATTCGAGGTCTTGGTGAGGAGATCAAAGACATCAACATCGTGAATAATATTTTGAGAAGTCTTCCGCCTCTCTATAATCCAAAAGTGTAAGCCCTTGAAGAAAGGGAATTATCTAAAGTTTATATGGATTATCTGCTTAGTAGACTTGTTGAATATGAAATGAGAGTCAAGCCAGATGATATGACGACACACGTAGAAAAGGAAATGTAATTCAAATCCATGGAAAACTCAATATTTTAGGAGATAGTGTTAATGAATACAATGATGGAGATTAATTCCTTTATCTATTTTCTAAGAAGTTCAATAGAGTAAAAGTTATATTTTAAGGAAAGCTACCCTTGGCATGTTTTCATTGTGGTAGATTTGGGTATATTGCTTCTCAGTGATCAAGGAAGTATGATGATGGTGAAGGTGAAGTTGGAAACTCACAGAAGCCTCAAAAAAGGTTTACTCAAAAGGGAAACTTCAAATCTCAAAATAAAATAAAAAAAGAGTTTTGTGTGTGAAGAAGAAGATGATGATAATCAATTATTTAAGAAAAAATAACCAGAGTTTAAATCTAGAAAACAAGAATCTATGATGGCTACTGTTGATAAGTCAGAACAATCAAAAGATAAATATAGATATCATTAGTTGAGTGTTGATGCTGATATAAAGTTACAACTTAAGGATTCTCTTGGTAAGTTTGATTATCAAAGAAACATATGAAAAAAGTAGAGACCAAATTTGAAAGAGTCATTAGAATATGTTGATCATATTGAGGCTAAAATTTAACTACTAGAAGAAGTAGTGAAAGTACAATAAAAAACCTTGAAATCATAGAAGATGTAGTCGAACTGAAAATTAGAATTGAAGAATAGGAAAATGTCATAAATGACCTCACCTTCAGACTGTAAGAGAATACAAATACTGTTGAGGGTCTTGAATAAGATATTGTTACTCTTAGTTGTAAACTTGAAAGTGAATCAATTTCAAAAGAAACAAAAAAAAATACAGTTTGGGTGGTTTTTAGATGTCAGGTTGTTGGAGAGAGAAAAATGTGGTTTTGATGGATTTGAATTATTTTTTAAGGATATAAGACCCGCATGTATGGGAAATAGTGGAATCGGTTGTGATGCCGAAACATCAAATGTTGCAAATAAATTGGTCCAGAATAAAGGCAAGATGAAATTTGGAAATGATGAAAAGTCACATGATGTGCTGAAAAAGAAACCCTCAATTCAAACTAAAAAGAAGAAGTGAATACTATCCTCGGGTATCCAAAAATTATAGGCATCCAAACAATTTTACTAAGGAAGTATACACGAGGAGGAATCGAAATGTGAAGACATTTATACTTATAAAATGTCAATTTTGTGGCTATCTGGGCAATACCATGTCATATTGTGAAGAGGAAAGGAGTTTTTTGAGTGGGGAATAGTTAGGAGTTCAAAAAAGGAAAACAAATTCATATCCTACATCTTATAGAAGAAATAATTTCAGTGGATATTGTTTTCATTGTTCAAAATTTGTCCATAAAGTTGTGTATTGTAGGTAGAGGAATGACATGAGAAATTCATACAAAACTCAGAGACATTTCAATATTGGCTAACCAGACGGTGTTGCAATTTCAAACAAGTTTTCTCCTTTGGAAGAATAGTATGAATATGAAGAACCCATGTATGGGTTTAGGTGATATGAAAGGTCATCCATATCCTCCACTCAATCTAATATTTCATGGAAGGAAAAGAGGAAAAATAAGAAATCCAAACTTGCAGAAGTAGCTTACAAATCTACAAAGAAAAATATTACTTGGATTCTTGATAGTGAGTTCTCATCCTATATGAAAAGAAATGATGACGTATTAACAAATGTTAAGAAAAAGGTTGATTGAACAGTAAGGTTCAGTAATGATAGTGATTTGAAGATAAAATGTACTTGAAGTGCAGAGCTATTGAATGGATAGATGAAGAAAAATTAAGTTCTTTATATGGATAGTTTTCGTCACAATGTCTTTGGTGTGATTAAACTCTATAACTCAGGACTTATAGTGAGTTTTAAACAAAAAGGCTGCGTTATAATGGGAAATATAGGGAATTATCTCATGAAAGGTTACAAAACATATGGAAACTTGTACCAGGTTGATAGTAGAGAAAATATTTTCTATCTAACTATTAAATAATAAAATGATTTGTAGCACCATAGGTTGGGGGAAATTAATCAACAGTATATGGAAAATATATCTAAGATGAAGATAGTCATGGATATCCCCAATCTGAAATGTGAATGGGAAAAGATGTGTGATTCCTGTATATAAGGAAAGTTGGTCTGTATTTTATATCAGCTGATGAATAAAATGGAATTAAATATTCTTGATCTCATTCATACAGACGTTTGTGGCCTGATAAATGTTTTTAGAATGCATGGAGAAAGGCACTATGTTCTTTTGATTAATGCTTATATTATAATGTCTTGTGTGATGGTTATACAACGGAAACAAAAAGTACTTCACTACATGAAGACTTATTACCAAATTTTTGAGAATGATACTGGATATACAATAAATATTCTATAGTCTGAAAATGTAGTATAATACACATCCATTGAGTATAAAAATTACCTAAAAAGGCATAAAACACAACATGAGGTGGCTGTTTTGAAAACCCGGCATCAAAATGGAGTTTTTGAGCATAGGAATCGATAGGTGAACAACATGGCCATAACTATACTGATTTAGAGTCATATCCCTCGACATTAATGGAAAGAATTTTTTCAAGATGTGTGCATATTATAAATCGAATAGGTCTATATATGGTAGAAACCAAGACACCATATGATTTGTGTCATTGAAGGAATCCCTCTGTGAAGTATTTTTGTGTTTTCAAAAGTAAATTTTTTATAAGAAACAAAGAAGGAAATCAGGGAAAATATGGTGATGTGGCTGATAAATGAATATTCCTTGAGTATTCAATGAATATCAAAGTGTACAAGTGTTTCAATATATATATCTAAAAAATTATGGAAAGTGGTGATGTTAAGATAGTTGAAGATAAGACCACAAATACCATGAGGGGGTCTTATGATGATGTGATTGAAGATACAGAAGACATGGGACATGGAACAAATTCAAATGAAGAAGTAGAGGTAGGTGTGAAAAACATTCAAAGATCATAAAATGATCTGGATTCAGATGAATAATTGGAAGAATGAACTATAGATGAAGAAAATATCCTTAAACCTCATAGGAGAAATCAAAGAGTGGAAGTTGATCAATACAATATCATCGGGGATTGGACTACACCCACAAAAACAAGGAGAATGGGGAATAATGAACAATACGCATTCATTTCAGTTTTGGAACCATCCTCATTTGATAAATTTGTAAAGGATGAATCGTGGGCTAAAGTTATGAATGAAGAGTTGGACCAGATCAACAAGAACCAAACATGGGATCTAGTCAAGAGACCTGAAGGTAACAATGTGAATGGTACAAAGTGGATTTTCAAGAACAATTATGATGAGCATGGTAATTTGATTAGTAGTAAGGTGTGGTTAGTGTATAAATTATATTCCTAGATTAAAGGTGAGGATGTTGAAGAGACATTTTCTTATGTGGCTATATTAGAGTTAATCAGAATTTTTCTTTCCATGGAAATTCAAATAGGATACAATGTATTTCAAATGGATGTTAAAAATACTTTCTTAAATGGTGTTCTTGAAGAAGAAGTTTATAAACAACCAGTGGGTTTTCTTCTTAGCAATGATAAAATGAAGGTCTGCAGACTAAATAAAGATCTCAATCGATTGAAGCAGGCACCAAGGGCATGGTACTATTAGCGAGATTATTATTTGAAAAAACTTGAATTCAATAAAGAAGGAGTTGATCACAATCTCCATGTGATGAATTTTAAAAAATATTGGTTCATGGTACTAGTGTAAGTTGAAGATATTATTTTTGGTGGAAGCAAGAAGGGATCAGTGGATGAATTTTCTAATCACATGAGAGTAGAATTTGAAATTTTCTATGATTGGTGAAGTTACATATTTCTTAGGGTGATAAGTGATTCAGTGGAAATACTTCACTTTTATCTCTTTAGAAAATTATGAAAGAGAGTTGCTGAAGAAATTCAATATGTATGACTCCAAACCAATGTCGACTCTGATTATGGTTAGAACTAAAATAGGAAAGCATAAGTATGGGAAATCTATAGATCCCACACTGTACATGAGAATCATTGGAAACTTATTGTACTTGACTGTGACACTACTAGATATTGTCTTTGCAACAGGATTATCGGCTCGATTTCAATGTAATCTGAAATAAGAACTTATAGTAGCAGTGAAAAGAATCATGAGGTACATTCGTAGTACTCACAATAATAGGTTATACTTTTCTTTAGGAAGAGATAATGAACTGTCAAATTTTTCTGAAGCTGACTGGTCTAGAGACTTGGTTGATAAAAAGTCCACAAGTAGTGGACCACTATTTCTTGGCAAAAAATGTGTGGGATGGTTGAGTAGAAAACAAGAAAACATTTCTCTCAGTACTGATGAAGTTGAGTATATCTTTGCAATAAAGGCTTGAACTCAACTATTGTGGATGAAGAAATAATTGATAGATATTGGCGATGAAGTGAAGAGATGATGTTGATTCACTATAATAACAAGAGCACAATTGATCTTAAAAATAATCATGTTCATCATTTTCATATGAAACACATTGAAATTATATATCACTTTATCAAGGAAAAGTTTGATCAAGGCCTGATTAAAATGGATCATGCTTGCATTGATGATCAAGTGGCTGACATACTAACCAAACCATTATTAGAACAGGTGTTCGAGAAGTATAGGATGAACCTATGTGTTCAACCACCTCCCAGTGTATGAGTAGGTGATGATTGTTTCCCTCTCCCTAGGAGTTTTAACTGTTTTAATATATTTTTGGAAGTGATGTAGGATTATGAGGGTGATAATATATAGTAGGAGTATGTTCTGATATCTACAATGGATAAATACTAGTATTTGGGTTTATTTCCAATAGTGGAGAAGGTATAAATTCAATAGCTCAAAGGAGGATAATGAATTTTTTTCTAGCTACAGGAAATATAGAGAATAGGGAAAGTAAAAAATGCTAAAATGGGGGAGAATGTGTGAATGAAGAAAAAAATCATGTGTTATGAGGAAATGTACATAGTTTTCATTCCAAAACACAAGAACCCAATTCATGCTTCCCCTCTTGTTTTCTACAATGAGAATTTCTCACGTAGAATTAGAGTAATGGATGAGTTGAGCCAACGAGCCCGTACCCGAGTGGTAAGGGCTTCTGCTTGGCATCCAAGAGACCCGGGTTCAAAACTGGGTGGAGGCGAATTTCCGGATACGGTAGTAGTACTGTAGCAGTCACTATTCGGTACTGTAGCAGCTGGAACTATTCACCCGATTTGGGCCTTTGGGCCACCGGTTTGGGCCTACGGGTCTCCAGGGCCTTCGGGTCATCAAAGGCCTTCGGTCCACAGGGCCTTCGGGTCACATAGACCATGGAGTATCCCAGTTCACATAGAACAGGCCCCAAAAGAGGATCAGAGCAACAGTAGTAGCAGCCACCAGATGCAGAGCTAACCATATTGGAAGAATGAGAGGGTATGGCAGCCACCATCGGGACCAGGCACTGTGCAGCTTTGTACGGGGAAATGATAGTCGATCAGAAATGCAAGGTGGGGAGATATGGAGATCAATTATGCAAGATGGTGGGGAGGGGCAGTTCTAGTGGGTTGGGCCTGCGGGTCATGTAATGGGAATGGTATGCCTCTGGGCCATCGGGTCATGTATTGCGGGTCATGTTGGGCCTTGTTCCTTGGGCCTATGAGTCATGTACGGGTTCCCCTTCAACCCTTAAAAGGGGTATTATCTATAATAAAATAAAAAATAAGGCCTTCGGGCCATTCGGGGTAATGAATGAGTTGATTCTTATGTATCAGGTTTTGATATTAGTTGATGCTCTAATGAATTTATCTATAGATTTCCAACAAACCCAAAGGGGGGATTGTTGGAACCAAGGTTGTTCTTTATTGGAAATAGAGTATGGTTTGTGTTTTTTTCAATCTTCTCATGGACGATAAGGGATATTTCACAAAAATATATCAAACAGTTTAAGACATAAGCAGTATTAAAGGTGGTGTCATTTCTCAGTGTTTTCCAAATTTTTACAGTCTAAAATTTAGAGAATGAAAAGCATTACGAAAAGTGGTTTTTCAAAAAGTCCTTATGAAAATATGTAAAAGGAAGGTGTTTTGAATAGATGGGCTTCATGATTTTTGTTTCACTAAGGATTAATGTATTGGGATGGTGTACTCTAAGATTATGAGAATTCAAGCTTCGTGAAGGGTATTTTTTTTGGAATCAACTCTTCATAAACGTGGTAAAGTCATGGATTTTGTAAAAACTATCTTGATGATTTTTAAGATATGAGGAATTATGATTTGAGAAGCTATTACATTGTGATTATGAGAATTGGAGATCTGCAACGGTGCAATGGGTTTTGACGTAAATCTTTGTGGTTACAATGAGTTTTGCAAACAGAGAATTTCCATTGAGGTTTTCAAATGGAGAAGTGTCACACAGATGTTTTTGACTGATCTGAAAAATGTTTTGGATGTAGTGGAGCTTTGAGAACGGACAAGACAATAAATAAGAGGCTACCTCTCATTATTTGAGATGAACTTTTTAGATAAAATATAAAATTACTTTGATTTTGTAAAGCAAGGGGTGCTCCATGAAACTGGAAGTCTATGCGATATTGAGATTCATGAAAAGGCTATTTTATTCTTGAACTAAGTCAATGCTTCTATGTATTGAGTGCTTTGTGAAGATCGTATTCTTCACGTTGGCTCAATGAGATTCGTGAAGGAAGTTTGTTCTGTGAAGTAAAGTGAGGTTTGCGAAGGCAGGTTGTTCCACGAAGGTAAGGGAGTTTCGTGAAGGTAGCGTGTTCTGTGAAGGTAGTGTTGCTTCATGAATAAGTGAGCTCTATGAAGGATATTTGTGAAATGAATTTTTGAATATCAGTTTTTAGTGGAAAATACTTTCAGTGTGCATTAACTCACATCTACGGTAAAAGCAGAGTTTTGTGCTACGTTAGGGACAAAGATTTTATTTACAAATAATTGAAGTGACCTTCAAGTTGATAAACTAAATTAGACTCCTCTCACAATAGTGAGCTAGGGGAATTCATGGGAAGTGTTCTCAGGGAAGTAGTAAGATATTCGTAAAATCTTGTAATAGAAGTGTTCATGGTACAGAGTAATTGTGACTGAAATTTTTTTTCCATAGCTAGTGAGGATTAGTGGATTTTGGTACAACTGATAACATATCGGTGTATGCTCCATATATTTATCCCTTAGTGGTGAACCAAGTAAAAGTGTTGTGTTTTCCTTATGGAAATGAATGTTTAATTACTGAACATATCCATCATAAAGGTTTAAGGAGTTCCTGCGAAAATGGGATCAAGATCCATCATTTTTTGAGAAACAACTAACACCCTGGTTCACACCCCCCCCCCCTTCTTAGGGTGTTCTAAGGTCATAAAATGAAAATATTTATAAGAAAATGAGAGTCAATTTGAATCCTTGGACATAGGAATGGTTTGATGAACTATAGGAAATTCATAAATAGTTTAATCTAGTGAAGTGTCCTATTAGACCTAGGGATCTGATCTATCAATGTATTAAACCTGAGGAATTTTTGGAGTATTCAAATGAAGATGTTTGTCCATTTAATGAATCATAAATCCAAATTTATGTGGAAGAATATGAAGAATAATATTATATATAAGTTGTATACCTTGTTAAAGAAGACCTAATATCATAATAGGATGATCAGAATGGCGTTAGTATGTTGGATCTGATGAAGTTGGGGATATATAAGAAGGATCTCATATTATTGAGAGTTCCTCAAGATAGCAAATACCAACTACACCTTCTAAGGGAGGAAATTCCACTAGATATCATGTTTTATTTATAAACTATCTTGATTCTGATGATGAAGATCATGGTATTAGTCCTCTTGGAAATTATGGACTAGCCATTCTATATATTCAAAGAACATTATAAGGATATTTTATTTTTGAGGTTAACATTCAAGATAGAATTGAGGATTCCTAGATTCCTAATCATAAGGATATTTTTTATAATTCTGATAAAGATGAAGTTGAAGCTATTAAAAAAGTTCAACATCACACTATGATAGATATATATGTAGAGGATACTCCTGAGTTAGTTGGTAGGCATCAAGATAGTGATACATATCCCTAGTCTCCTTCTCCTGTCATTTATTCTATATCATATATCACTAATGATAACAAGGATGTATTTATAGAGGAAATTATGTCTACTTTCAAGAAATTTTTTGTTAAATTTTGATAAATCCATTCATCATGTGAGAAAAGATGATATTTTTTAAGCTATTAATTTTTTGATCAATCATCTTCAATAATGATTTAATTTTGGAATTAAGATAATACATAATAAGATTTTATATTTTAGATCTTAGTATAGTTCTCTTTATGATGATCTATCTAATATGATGATTTAGTTAGATCAATGGTTTATGAATATTATGTTTCATCCTACTCCCATGTCTTCTTCTTTTCTAGTTATGTCTATTTTTTATGAAGATAATATAAAAAAAATCATAAAGAGGAGTTTATTTTTTTTAAAGAAGTCCACAAGGCTTTTGAATCTTTTTATTTTTAGTATTAAACCCTTATTTCCATTATCCTAGCATTAGTTTGAGAGTATTTCAAGTAATATAGTAAAGACTAAGAAATAATCAACTGGGAAATTGATTGTTAAATTAGAAATATCTTCATAAATTAATATCTAGAAGGAATTATTGTAACTCATGTTATGGAGTTTATGATTCCCCCTTTAACTCAATATTTGAAGTCACAAGTTGAGAATATTAAATCTATGAATCCAATTTTAGAAGCCTTTATATAGAATTAGAATGATTTTATTTTGGATATGGAACACAGTTTGCAAGATGTTAGTGGATTTGTAGGTTGATGGGACCATAATTATATACTTTTAAAATAGAATTTCTTTCCCCCCTCATCAATTAGTTTACCTCGGCCTACTTTATCAACTACCATCAATCCTTGTGGCCTAAATCTTATGAAATCCTTTCAGTATATAAGACTAGTTTCTAGGTGTGTAGTTATTATAGACCCCATATCCACATATTCTCATGTTAATACCTCTTTTCTTGTCTCTACATCCAATGTAATAGATCCAATCTATCCTAAAATAGTCATGGATGACCCTAATTTAGATTGAGAATACGATTTCTAAATGTAACTTTTTGTAATCTATTTTTTTATATTAATAGAATATTCTATTTTATTCTAATACATTTTTCATAATATTTTTTATCTTGCTTCCAATTAATAATACAAAAGGGGAAATAAATTCATGAATATAGATAAATTAATATAAATTTAATTCATCCAAAAAACTTTTCATATTTTCTAGAATCTTCTGAACATATTTCTTATTCCTCTATGAATAATCTCTTATTATAAAAAAATAATTTAAATTTCAATCTCATGATTTGTGATCATAAAAAGTGGGATATTGTTGGAATATACAATATCCTCCTTATTTTAGAGATCCCAAATCTTTTTTATAATGTTATTAATGAATTTTATGTTTTCTTCCAGAAAGTAGTTTACTAGAAGAAAATTGAAAAAATGGATAATTCTAGAGCTCAACATATTGCCTTACCATTTTAAGGTATAGCGATCATATCACCTTACCTCACATTATACTTCCCCTTACCACATCTTATACTCCATATTACTGTATGAAAAAACTACTTACCATGACTTAGATGAAAAATATTTTCTATGTCATGAAATAACTGTGCATTGAAGATAGAACTTACCATATTTTGAGAATCACCATACCAAATGTACAAACAACATACCATGAGATCAAAGGACTTGACCCTAAAAATTAGTGAAGTGACTAAATGAGGTAAATTACCAACCACATGATTAGATCAAGTTAACATGCCAAGGTATGGATAATATTTCAAAATTTAATATTATGATCCTGTATTTTAATATAGTAGACTAAAAATGAAAAAACGTATGATAGGGAGCCATGAAATTACTATAAGTACAAAATAAAAGACCCCATGAAAAGTTAAACCAACTGTGTCACCTTTTCACATCAACTGACTGTGTTATTTTTCCATGAGATTAACTAACCTTTCCTTAAGTTAAAATTTTTTTCATGTCTATCATAGAAATGAAGCATTTAAAATCTCTAACTTCTAGTTTTTTGAAGAGTTAAATGGATTTTCTGTGAATTTAATGTTGCATCAATTATTCTTCAATAGAAACTTTGATGGTGATATTTTTTAGGAGAACATTTGATCATGTGAAAGTATTTATTCTGGGTAATAGATGTTATCTTGTTAGAAATAAAAGAGTATTCCATAATCAAGAAAATTTTCTATAGATAAGTATCTACAATTAACTTTTTTCAAGAATTTTCTGAGAAACATGTCCAAACTCTTTCTATATTAAAATTCATGTACTTTAGACAAGATAAGCTATTAGGATTTAGATGGTTGAAATTTTCGTATTCTGAATCTCTTTCTCTTTTCCTTTATGTTTAATATTTCAACCATTTTTTTATTTTTTCTATGTTTATATTTTAAAACATATTCTCCTTTGATAAACATGAGAGTACATGATACTCTCTCTAAAATCATAAATTTTAATTCCAACAAACAACTACGGAATTGGTCATATTTCACTTGATAACTTTTAAATACCATGTATAATTGTGGAAGATATATTCTTCCTTTATTGTAATCGTTGTTGTTTTTTGTAAAACCCAATAAAGATTGTGGATCATTTTATTAAATAATAATCTTCTTGTAAATAGATGATTTCCATGTGAGGATTAAGTATCATCTTAAGACTGAACCCCTTGATTAAATTCCACTTTGTGAGTTTCCATTTTTATTATTTTAATTTAAAAAATGATTTATTTTTTCAAGACTATAACAAAACATACATTGATATTTAATCTAAATTTTTTTATAATGTGCTTTCTATGTAACATAGTTTCAAAAGTTAATGTAATTTAATTTTTATTTTAGCTGATCCTTGATCGGTCTACTGAAAAATTATTTAAAATTTGAAATTTATATATTTATACTATTTTTATAACCTATGATATTTTATTAAATTGGGTTATTTTGTTTTTATATTCATTTTAAAGTGAATTTTTTATTGATAACTCAATTCACCCCCCCCCCCATCTTTAATTACAAACTATGACTAATAATTTGATTATGTAAGTGAAGGTCCATTTATGTGAGATGAATTTATCATGTATATAGAGTATTTCAATACATTCTCTTACATTTTATCAGACATTAATGATTATATAAAATGTAATTCATATAAAATAATACACTTCTATGAATCCATAAAAATAAAATGGATCATTTTATGTGTGGGGAATAGATTAAGATTATGAAATTTAAGATTATTTAACTACCAAAAAGGATGGAAAGTCCATAAAATTTGATAGATAATTAGTATTTATAATCCCAATTCACATGGAACAAGACTCTTTTACATAATTGTTATGTTTGAGTATAACTTTGGTTTACATAGTGCCTCGAAATATGGACTTTCAAAATTGATGGGTTGTGCATGACTCTTCCAAAATAATAAAATTATGCTAATTTTAGCTATTAATTCTTTATGGTACTTCTTGTACTCATTTTAGATTATCAATAAATCTTCCTATCATTACTTCCTATAATAGTATGGATTTCTTAATTCAATAGAAGATATGGAAGTCCTAATGTCCCTAAAAATAAAATCCAAGCCATAAGTAGTTATAAAAAGGGATCTCTTGTAAAAATCTAGATCATGATGAGGAGTGGAGTATATGAATTTATGGTTGTCTTTGTGACAAAATTTTACTATAACCTTATTATTATCACTTGTGGAATAATGGGGAATGTCGATTGAATTTTTTTCTAGATCATGGATAAGGTATCATAGTATTGATACATATCTAATGAAATTGGAATCAAGACACACATAGTTATTGGGTCATATAACATCTTTGATGATCTAACTCATGTTTCAAATAAGGTTAAATGGGAGATATCATTTCAGTTATAGGATGTCAAATTGGTCCTGAAATGAGTACAATAATTGTCTAGAATAGTATGAAGGAATAATATTGGAGCTTATGACTAGAACTAGTATAAGGAATATTAGTGTCCCAAGGTATCTATGGGAGTTAGAATGAAACACACATTATACCCATGTGAATCGTGGTAGGTTACTAAATAAAATAGTATAGAATGGTAGGATACTAACACCAAAAAATATGGGGTTTCTCATTATGTGATGACTAAATAGTAATATAGCTTAGTGTTATGTGATATGTTATGTTATATATATTTTAATTTCTTACATTTTTTTAGGACTGTGAAGTTTATCATCATGAGGTGAGGATGATAATAGTGATGTTTAACATCATAAAATGAGGAACATGATCCAGTGGTTTAACATCATATTTTTTGGATGGTATTACTTATATTTTAAATTAATACAGCTCATAAAATTGGGGGTCATGATGTTTAAAAATAAAAGGCTATGATATTAAAACTCCCTACTTCTAGTCATGATATATTCCAATCACACTAACTGAAACTATCAACCAAAACCTATGAGATCTTATTATTTATTCTTGATGTAAGAAATTTGAGGTAGTATAATAGAATTTAAATTACATCAGAGGGTTTGATTGGGTTTTAGGGTCCATGTTAGAATATCACATCCACCACTACAAGGTAAATTTTAAATATAGGGAAACTAGTTGGTTGAGGATCCCAAAGACCAATTCTCCAAAAAAAACATATAGATATGTAACACCAAGGATGTAAAAAATCCAATTGAATAACCTATAGTGGTGTAATGTTAATTTTTTCCTCATTTAGATCGAATAAAGGGATATGTGGAGATAAGATTAGAGTGATGACTAGGAAAATATTTAAATGGTGATTTTTATGGGTTTATTACTAGAAAAAAGAATAAAACATTCATATATGTTGACTATCCAGAGAATTGATTCAAATATTTCATTACTAAAAAATCATCTGATTTGTTGTATACACTAGATAGGAGTAAACATGAAACTAGTGAACTTGGGTTGTTACCATAGACTGGTGGGAGCCTATTTGGAAATGAAGGATTAATTTCAATTAAAGTATTGAATACAAAAAATTCATTGGTGATGGAAAGGATGATAGATAAAAATAATTTGAACACTCTAGGGATTTTCCATCATGAATTGATAATATCACCACAATATAAATAAAAATAATAATAACATGTGGGAATGTTTTATTTTTTGTAAATATGAATGCCAAAACCATGAGAAACACAATAAAGTAGTTTGATCATGTATTAGATGGACCAGTATGATTCATGGGTCCATATAGTTTAAGGTCATATAATTTAGACTTATTGAATATCCTTTTATGGTTATATGTCTAGAAAAAATGATGTTCCATTTATGACTACACAAAATTACCATTAATACACCTTTAAAACTCATGAAATCAAGACCATGTTGTTTTTTATTTTTATGTTAATATGATAGGGTCATATTCCAATTATTTTAAATTCAAAGAGAATAAACTCATATATTCCGATTTATTATCATTCATCTTGGATGGTGACCATGTAGTTCATCTCTATACATTTAATATGATGTTATTTGGAGTTTAAACTCATGAATCTATGACTATTGAGGCTAGTTCATTCGGTTTATGGTTCATCATGATAATCCATTAATTGGATTGAGGTGTGATACCCTCCACATCAATATTGATCAATGAGTATACATTAGTGAGTAAGGTTTTTCCAAGGTGGAAGTCTACATAATTATATAATTTCCCCACATTGTATTGTATCTCTTTTGTGCTTACAGTTTCTTATTTTTACCCTCCATATTCTTTAGAATAATAGTGATCATTTTTTTTATTTTCCTAGATTTATATATTCACCACTGCACAGTAGTAACAAGTATAGTTTTACTATATTCTGTTCATGGAATATAACTTATTCAACTTGGGGGCTTTGAAATTATTACCATTTTCTATGAGAATATAGTGAGGGAAGCTAAAATGATGAATGATGTGGGATTTAATGAACATTATCACAAACCTAACCTTGACATCATTAAGAAGATTTGCTTCTTCCCATTTCAAAATGATATATGTGGTAGTAAGAATAATGATGAGATATTGTGCTATTGTGTATGGGTGGGGGCCCATGATGTTGATTCCCCGCACTATAAAGTTCAAAAAGTACATAGTGTTCATGATGAACTATAAAGAATATTTCATGAAATTAGTATAAACCTATAATTAATGACACGCCATGGTAAAATCTATGAAATCATGAATCAAGGTGGAAAAAATATAGCTCATCCTTCAGATATTATGTGACAGCATCAAACTAGTATGACTACCTCCACATATCAACACATGATCCTCCTGCAGGATTAGAGGAATTTCATTTAAAATTTTTCCATAGAGATTTATTTCATCAAAGAATCATATATAGAGTACTTTCTCTCCGTTTTTCCCATTATAGAGAGATAAATGTTTTACACATCTATGGATAAGTTCATGCTCAGTCCAAACTAAATGTTTCATTTGATTTCAGAGGTATTCAACCTAAGGATACTTTTAATCAATTTTATATTTTATCATGAAATTATTCAAGGGTCCCTCCATAGGAAGACTAATTCCATATTAATTCAACTATTTTCCCTCTATATCATAAAATGTATGGGATATCACTATCCAGTGGTTCATATATATTACCTTGTCATCCCAATAAAATTTATTAAGGGATATATCCTAGTCTTCCAAAGTATCCACCCGATCATTCTATTACTAGGTACATTAATTACCTTCATTTTGGAAGGAAATATTCCCATAAACATACTAGTTTACTCTAGCATGAGGATGATATTATGTTTTTTATAGTGTATTAAAAATTTATTTTCTGAATTTCTATATAATTATCACTCTTTATTTGAATTAAGGGGACCTAAATCTCAAGGTTTAATATGAGGATAGTAATGAGGGATTTTTATTCAAACTCATTTTTATAAACTCTTTTCAAAGATGAAATGATAAAGAAATGGGGGCCTTTGAGTGAGTAACAAGTTGAGTTCATCCATATTGAGCTTTTTATTTCTCATCCACATCCATATTGGACTTTGAGAGTCACAATCGTAGTGTATATGCAAAGATGGACTGACTTTACTAATGAATATAATGATCTCATCGAGGAACTCAACAACCATGGGAAACTCCTCCATAATTTAGTATGTGGTATGTAAAGTTAAAAATGCATTCACATTAATAACCTTAAAATGGATGAAATAGAAATTGAATTACACATAGATCACATCCCACCATGCTAATAATTTGATCAACGTGTTATAATTGATGATATACATTCATGAGATGATTTAGGAGATCAACTAGAACTCATAATGGTATCTATTAGTTCATATTTTTTCACTAAAAACCCCATAGAAGGAAATATCTTCTTGAAAGTAGAATATCTATCTATAGTGTATATCATCATGTGACTAAGTTAGTATAGACTATTCTAATTAACCTCATTATTCTTATATATATTAAGATTGAATCAAGAGAACAATCTGGTGTTTTCATATATAAGATCAAAGGATTCCACATGGAAAGAGAGATAATAATTAGAATATATTATTGTTACTTATTAATTCCATAAAATGCACATTAGTATTCTTCATACCACTATTAATCCATCCCATTCATTATCTATTTTAATAAATCCATACCCTTTTCTTCCAAGTTAAAGAAAAAAACAGATACAATCCAAACACAATTGTCAACATCTTAAATTTCACACATTTCAGATGACGGTATTATTCATTAAAACCTTTATAATCACTAATCCATACATTATGCATCTATATCAAAAATTTTGGGTAATTTCTCAAATGTTACCTCGAATTCACTCTTCAAGGGGTTCATCTATAGATTATAAGTCTAAATTAGAACTAACACTTTATTATGTTCCATAATATAGCCCTAGAATATATAGTATTTGATATCCAAATCATCCACATATCCCCCCATATATTTCCTTGAGGATCTTAATGATTCAATGCATGGTTCACTCAAATTTTACCACATATTTTACAAGGAAAATGGGAATAACCTTGTAATTTTATATTAATAAGTATGTCCTAATGTCAGTTTCCTCTTTATCATCAAATAACTTCTTGATTTATTTATATATTCAGTATTCATCCATGATGGAGGAGTCTTGGAAAATTTAAGTTATATAAATCATTAGCGCTATGAGAATGATAGGGAAGTCTTCATTCTAACACTAGTGATTGAGGCCCTCTAAATTGACACAAAATTTTAATTTCATGTTCTTATTCAGGATTTTGATAATTTTGTCCAGCTAGATAGTTTATTTGACTACCCTAATGATATTTTCTTTGTTCTATATAAAAAAATATAGCCTACACCATATAGTCATTCAAGAGTTGAATTCTCTTAGGAAGTTTATTATATCAATCAATGCTTCCAAGAAGGCCTAGATAGTATAGATAATCTAAGTAACTAGACCTATGTTATTCTTATGATTTAAATACAACATGTCACAATGTTGTTTCAAGAATTTGGAATACCAATTATTCTTATTGGGAGGCATAGATTACCAAATCATGTCCAGCCTTAGGTCTCCCTATGTGTCAAGGTTCACATGTATCATCTCATTGGTGGTTGTAGAGATTATTTCTTCTAGTGAAGGGGGTTTTAATCTACCTATCCCTTGTGGGGAAAATGTGGTTATAAGTGGATGTTAAACTACTCAAGGACACAATGTTGAAAACTGGAATGGCCTTCATGTGTGGGTTAGAATCATCAGTAAAAACTATCTTCCCTTATGTTTCTATGGATACCAAATTTGTGAAAATCATGGTTCATATCCCTTTTGATATCTTTATTCACTATATGAACCATCTTTAAAAAATTTGGGGCTTAATTAATTTTCAATTAATCAATCCCACTCTCTAACATGAAATTTCAACATTGGGATTGATATGATTAAGAAAATATCATTAGCATGCATTAGGAGTGGGATTATCTTGCTCAGGCTCACCTATTCCTCACACAAGTGGTATATGATTTATTAAGTCACCATTATTACCTAAATGCTAACTTTTTTGAGGCCTTGAGTAATGTATTAAAAATATTGAATAGGTAGTATGGAAAAAATTATTCAAGTAATCCATGTGATCTACTAATGTGGCTATCAAGACATTAGGTCCATTGATGTTCTTGGATAATCTGACCTATTGTTTCTTCCCACTATATTTTTAATACTCATCATCAATAAAGTTTTTATCACATGATTAAAAGGTTTTGTGTTGAACATTGAACCACCAGTTATCTTTTGATAGTTCTAAAATATCATATTATGGTTAATTTAATCTTCACAACATTAAAATGTCTTTTCTTTAGTTTATTTATTAATTAAAGTATACTTAAATTTGGTTGTATTTTATATTTGTTACGTATACTATATTTATATTTAATTTTTTATTATTTATAATTGGATATATATGTTTTCTATTGATTTTCAAGGATAAATACTTAATTTATAATATTTAAAATTTATTTATATATTTTTTTATAGTGTTTTGTAAAGGTAAACATAAGTTTATTTGGGTTACATAAGAGTATAGTAATTTTTATGGAGTTATATAAAGGAAACACTAAGTCTCAATGTTTTACATACAGAAATGTATTTCTTATGGACTTATGTATATTTAGCCTAGTAATTTTATTTCTTATATAAGGCTAACCAGTGAACTCAAAAACTTGTGTAAAGTTAAACCAAAAATATTAATAATTTTTTAAGGGTGTCACATGAATTATATTGTTAGTGTTATTATAATTCTCTCATTATGTTTCATGTAAATGTAATCCCATAGTTATTTAATGGTAACCCAAAAATTATAAAGCTTCAACAAATGTAATTTGAATATCAGGTAAGGGTGACTCCATGCTCATTTAAATGTTAGACATACTTATGTAAGGGTAATATCACATTTTTAGTAACAATGTAAGGGTAACCTAAGTATTACATAATGGTAAGGAGGGATCTCAAATAATTTTTGTGTGGGTAAAATCATTTATTCGATACCCTCGTAAAGGTAATCCAAGAATCCTATAAAGGTAATTCGAATATTTAATGAATGTGAATGGGTAATAGTTCGTGTCACGATAAAACTGCTTTACCCCATGTATAGTAAGAATGTTTTACATAAAGGTATCACAAATTTTCCTATGTTATAAAATCATATTCTTGAATATTGTGATAACATGAATCTTTTTACGATGTAAATTTTTTGTCTACATAAGTATTTGGCTAAATTAAGTTTCATGTGTGAATTTTTTCTCTTATGTTGAATTCTGCTTCATGAAAAGTGTTTTCTTACTTGAAATTGGCCATGTTAACTTTTTTAATAGGTTATGAAATTTTCTACTAGATATCCACAAAACTGGAAAAATAGTCTCTTTTTTTGTTATATTTTACATTTCTATTTACTGGATATTAATTTTGAATACTATTGTAGTTTTATTTTTTCAAAATATTATTATTAATTGTCTCAAAATCCATTAGAACATGTATAAAATTTTATTATGATGAATTATATGTCATTTACATGGGATTAAGCATGTTTAAATATCCATACTAAAATTTTGGACCATTAAATGTTCAAATTCAAGTCGGTTAAAATATGAATATTTAGTCTCTTATATTATCAGTGAGTTTTCTATGGAGATTAATACTTATAATTTATATCTATATTAAAAATTATTTTGCATTTCATTGTATAGTTTGTATTTTTTTATGATATCAATGAGTATTCACATGTATAATATTTGTTACTTATGACAGAAATACACATGTAACATTATCTAGGAAATAATAATAGACAACTCTAAAGTAGGTTGTTAATTTTACATGCACAACTCTTGCTTTTAGAAAAAATAGACCAATGGCCTTCATGTTTTAATGATTTTGTGCATAAAGAAACTATATATATGTGTATATATATATATTTGACATAAATATTGCCAGAAAAGTGTTTGAGGATACTCTTAACCTATACAAGTGCTTCACATAGTGGGGATTAACTACTGTTCTCAAAATAACATCTAATATTTGACCCTTTTCTTTTAGATAGTTTCTTTCTCTTTCATTAAAGTTTTCATTTGTTTTGTTGGTTTGAATTATTTATATTATTTTTTTTCACAATTTTAATGGGTTATACTCCCCATTAAAAGGTAGTATAGTGGTTTGTGACTCCCATTCAAAATTCTAGATTTGGGTTGTTCCTCTATGTGAGAACAGTGAAGGGTAATTCAGGTTCTACCCTAAGTGACAACTGATAGGGTTTTAAGTGTGTCATAATTCTTTTAATGAAAAACATGGTTTCTACCACCACCTCAAAATAGATTTTAGGGTTTGTACCTCTATGTGAGAAAAAGTTAGAGTGACTCTATTAAGCCACTAAGTGAGAAAAAAGTTTTTTATTAGTTTGTGCCTCCAAGAGTGAAAAATATAGTTGTAAAAAGGGTTGTGATCTCCAATAAAAAGATATAGAGTCCATTATAGTGGGTGTTGTCTCTTTTTATTCATGAAATAGGTGAAGAGTATAGAAGGATCATTTATATCTGAACTGTTATAAAACCTTATTCTGGCCATTTATTTTTAATTCTATAATATTATCTTAAAAAATATGATATTTTATGTAAATTAATTTTCAAAATCAAAAATCACCCCTGTAAATTATTCTATTATCATCCTTTTTGGGACCAAAATTTGGTATCATAGATTCACCCGTAGATCAATATATTTTTTTATAACTTTTTTAAACTAAACCATAATGGGGATGAGATCTATTTAAGATAGAATGAATAAGTTTTAAGAATGGATGGATATATCAGAGACCACCTCATTTTTAATGTATTGGAAATAGATACATCAAATCTTGGATGGATACATTATTGAAACAAATTAGAATTGATCATAGTAAAATCATTGTAAAACCATAAATACTACTTGAAGATGAACCTAAATTTGGTCTATAATGATGTAGTAAAGTCTTGAATTATGAGGTGATTAAAAATATTTATTTTGTGATAAATAGAATTTTTTTTGTCATTTCTCTATATTTTAAACTGAAAATGAAATTTAGAAAATTCTATAAGTTATATGTATTTCTCAGATAATCTTGTTAGAATGATGTTAGGCATGTTAAGAGACGACTGTTAAAAATTTTGTAATAGGTGAAGGATAAACTACTTAGAAAATGTTCCATATATTTATTATTATAGTAAATGGTCTGATTTTTGTAGGATAATATTTGTAAAAATTTATTAATGTTAAAGGAGTTCGTATAGAACATCTTAAGAAGTACCTGCAAAAAACATTTTTTTATTGAATAAACTAAAAA
Organism: Viscum album; assembly: GCA_963277665.1. NCBI lineage: Eukaryota > Viridiplantae > Streptophyta > Magnoliopsida > Santalales > Viscaceae > Viscum > Viscum album. The sequence goes on along the minus strand of OY728129.1, from coordinate 1,807,887,179 downwards.
CATACTAGAATAAACACTTGATGAGGTTATTCTATAAATATTTCAATATGATTTATTGCATAGAAAAAACGTTTAAGTGGGTAGTTAATATAAGAATATAATTATTATTATTTAAAATGTTTTTACATACTATTCTAATTCTGAGTTATAAAGTAGTGATAGGAATGATAAAAAATATTTTACACATGGTGGAAATATATAGGAATGATTGGTTGCACAAGGATATCTCAAAAAATCAATCCTAATGATGACTTTAAATAGAAGAAGAATAGTAATTTAATTTATAATTATACTCTAGATATAATATTTAATGATTATAGAAACAGGGGTAACAAAAATATTTATTGTATAATATTAATGAATGAAACAAATGACAAGAAGAAACAAAAGAAAAAAACTAATGATATTCTAGTTATAAGGAATTTTACTAAGGATTCATGTTCTGATGAAGAATTCGGTTATGGGATGTGTGTGGAAAATTTCTGATTCATTTCTTCTTCAAATCAAGTAAGTGATTATACTTATTATTCTTCCTTGGAATATAATTTTGAAAACCCATTGTAGAGTAAATTCTTAAATAGGTTAAGAAATTTGATCATAATGTTGAAATGATCAGTGGTTTACATAAGAACCATAAGAGTCATCATAAGGTCATTCTAAAGGAAAAGAAAGAACTGAAAAAATCTATATAGGATGACTTAAAATTATCACATATAGATATGGAATCTACTTAATAAAATCTAAACACTTCTCTTTATAAGAATGAAAATTTAAAGAGATAAATTTATTTTAAGTTAAAATTCCATGAAGCTAAAGTAAAAAAATTTGAATCCATTCTTAAAGGTAATAAATAGATCAAAATAAAATTGAAATTTTAATGCCAAATATATCAACTTTGGTTTTTGGTTGATAAAAAATTGATTAAATTATCATCTTAGATAAAATTATTAAAAGTATATAAGGGCATGTTTATGAAAAAAAATTATAAAAAATGTAAAATCCTTTCTTTTTTAAAAGTACTCGGGGATGTACATCTACAACTACATGTTTTATGTGTTCAAAATAATATTCATTATGAAAATGAGTGACTATTTATATTTCTACAATAACTTGGATATACTAAGGATTTAATTTCAATATATTAATATTATATATAACTTAAAAACAGGTTTTTAAAAAAAATTAGATTCCAAATAATTCATATTCTAATCCCATTATACTAAACTTTTCATCAGTAACAAAACTATCTTAAAACTATTTTTTAGGTAAATTTTCTGGGAAAAATAAAAAAAAGGATATTTAATAAAAGTATATTGGAAACTAATGATATATATTTAGTAAAATATATAGCTTTATCTCATTAAATAACTTTCATACATATAATGTTACTTTTGGTGATAATTCTGAAGTAAAGGTAAAAGTTTTCACTGAGGTTGGAATTTCAAATTATGTTATTAGTTTTATGTTTTATATATTAAATGATTGAATCATAATTTAATAATAATTTATTAAAAACTTTATGATTGAATGTTTTTTTAAATGGGAAATTGATATTCACATTTTATTTAAACATAAGTCATTTTTGTTTTATGAAAACTAAAAAGACAACATTTATTGAATTAATTTTTCTAAATTCACTTATCATAATATAAATTACATCAATTCCATACAATTGGATAAAATCTTTTCTAATATGAGGTTGGTACATGAAAATTTTGGGTTAATTTACATTTTTTCAAGGACCAAATAGTTTTATAATTACATAACATAAAGATGATAAAACATGTGTTTGTGAATCCTAATTGTAAGGGGAAAAACATAGAAGTTATTTCAAGTAACTAGTAAAGTACCAACCATAAGGCCTCTTGATGTTATTCATTTTGAATTATTTAGTCCAATAAATGCAACTAGTTTAGGTGTTAAGATATATTATTTTGTCATTATTGATGATTTTACTAGATACACATGGGTTTATTTTCATACACTCAAATCTAGAACATCATCTAGGCCTGTCACTTTTTTAAAATTTATTCAAAATGTGAAGGGTTGTGTAATTAAATATATTATAATTGATAATGGATTTGATTTCTATAATCTGTAATTTATTGATTTTTTTATGAAAATGGGTATTTCCCAAAAAAAAATATTCCTTATAACAACACAATAAAATGGTGCGGTTTAAATGAAAAAACAAATACTTAAAGAAATTTATAAGGTTATGTTAAATGAGCTTAATCTACATAATTATTTTTGTGATAAATCTTTAAATAAATATTGTTATGTTACTAATATAATTATATTAAGAAATTTGTTGATAAATATTCCTTAGGTGATTTAGAAGGGGGGAAACCTAACATTTTCTCTTTTAAAGTCCTTAGTCGAAACATGTTTTTCACAATACTAAAGATGATTTAGATAAATTTGATGAAATATATAATGAATTTATTTTATTATGAAATTAAAAAATATTAAGGCATATATACTATACAATAAAATAACCATGGTTGTTGATGAATCATTTCTTGTTATATTTGATGAAAAAAATGATTTAAATGGATGATGATATTGATCAACTTGAGGATGGATATAGAGATTATAATATTTAAGATGAAGAATATCAAGATAAATATGCACTTATTTAAAGGGAAATTATTTCTTATAAATATGAAAATATTAATCAAATATTATGTAAGTCTCATAGAGATCATTATATAGATAAAGTGATTTGAAATGTTGAGTCAAATGTTCAAACCAGAAAATAAATTATGAATTTTTTTGTATATCATGCTTTAAGTTTATGATTTTATACCTAAAAATATCAATTAATCTTGAAATTATTATGATTGGATCATGGATATCTATAATAAATTAGATTAGGTTTCTATAAATAATGTTTTTATTTTAGCTAATCCGCTAATTTTTTCTCAAGTTATCCGAACAAAATGGATTATTAGAATCAAACTTGACGTATCTATAAAAATAGTTACAGATGTAGATATATTAGATTCATAAGTAAATTATCAAGAATTAGGTATTTATTTTGAATAATAATGTACACCAATTGATATATTAGAAGAAATTATAATATTATTAGCTTATATTATTTTTCAAGGATTTAAAATATTTTATGTGGGTGTAAAAATTTATTTTTAAAATGGTTTTATTTCTGATGAAATATATGCAATACTACCCCATGGTTTTGATAATAAAAAGTATATTTATTCAATATTTAAACTGTATAAATATTTATATGGTTTGATATAATATCCTTGAGCTTGGTATGATATGTTTAATAGTTTTCCTTTGAAAAACAACTTCATGGAGGGAAATATTGATCATACGTTATTTATTAAGAAAACTTGTAATGATATATTCACTCTGGAAATTTATGTTTATGACATTATTTTTTGGATATTCATGTGAAAATAATATTAATGAATTTACAAAGTCAAAGAATTTTAAATTTGATAAGAGTGTGATGGGAAAATTGAAATTATTTATTTGTCTGTAAATATTTCAAAGAAATTATTTTATTTTTATAAATCAATAAATATATGTAATAAAATAGTTAATATATTTGGTTTAAAATATTTTCAAAGTTAAAATATTCCCATGAATACTAATTTGAGATTAGATGTAGATAAATCAAGAAAATCGGTTGATGTTAAAATTTATAGAGGCATGATTGGATGTTTTTTTACATAAATTCTTCAAGGGATTATTGAATGTTTTTAGTTTTAATGTGTCCAAGATTTCAATGTGAACCTAAGGAAATTAAAATTATTTTTTTAATATGATTATGATACATTTTAAAGGATTTTTTTAATATTTTAAAATTTTATATGGGTATTTTTTTAATTGATAAGCTATTATGATTTGTATTTTTGGTGATGAAAGATATATTTAAACAACACCTTAGATATGTGTCATTTAATTATTAATTATTTAGTTTCTTGGGATTTGAAAAACATATTTTTATTTCTCAGTCAACTTTTGAATCTAAATACATAAATACTATATAATATTGTTCTTAATCATTATGGTCTAATAAACAATTATTGGTTTTTGTTTTTATTTTGATATGATTTCTATATTATATTATAATAATTCTTCTATATACATTTCCAAATATTTCATACAACACTTAGTAATAAGCACATTGATGTTAAATATAATTTTATTATGGATCATATTGAAAAAGGAAATAAAATTACGGAATTTAATTTTACATAAAATCAGTTTGATGACATCTTTACTAAAACCCTAATCAATATTATGTTTGAGTAAATTAATTTTCAATATGTTATAATTTAAGTTTAAAATCTTCTCAAATTAATTTAGGTGGAGTTTGAATTTTCTTTCATGATAAAATTTTCATACTTACATAAATTTTAAATTAATATGGAATCAAAGTTTTAGTTTCCTATTTTTAATTTCAATACACATATGTTTATTAGATTGTTTTTTTATGTTTTATTATATATAAAAGTTGATGTATAGTTTATTTTTAAACATTTAGTTTTCATAAAATATTATTTTACAAAGAATGTCTCATTATTGTTTATAAAAAACACTTTAAATTTTATCTCACTATATACAATTAATATTTTAATAATTGAAGGATTTATAGTTTCTCCTTAATATAGGTTCTAAAATAAGCATGTTTAGGAATTTTTTTCAAAATATCTATATTCATTTTTTTAAAAATAAAATATATTTAACCAACTAATTACTTATAAAATAATTTGTTTTCATTCTGGAATTAAATAGATAAATTCATTATAATTTATAATGAAATAAGTGATATTTATAGAAATTAATAAATCTATACTAATAGAATATTAACCTCAATTATGAGCATATAAATAAAAATTATGGGTCTTATAAGTGAAAAGGTGATTTATTTATATCATAAAATAATTAAATAAATGTTTTAAAAATGATAATTTAATTGTTGGTATTTTTTGACACATAAATTATTGTCTACAATTTTATAATTCATATAATGATTTAAACGAAATATTATCTTCATAAAAGAGATTCATAGAGTAATATTTTATTGTTTTATGATTATAAGATAATTTTTGGAGACCTTAATTTATTTTTCAAAGTACTATAAAATCTGTTATAATTTTAATTTTTATTTTATTTTTAGTAAATGATGGATTTAATTAAAAATGAAATTTCTCATATATATAAAATTTTATTCAAAAAATATAGTTCATTTTTTAAATCTACATGTTGAAAAATGGTTCGGGTGAAAAAAATTATTTTTCTAAAATACTTAAATTTTTTTGAATAGTAAAATACAAGAATTTACGATATATATATATATATATACATTATAAGTTAAATACACTATTACTTGAGTAATTTATAAGGTAATAAATATAATCTAGAACTAACCTTAATTATTTTAAAATATTTAGTGATAATTCTCAAACTATTTATAGTATTGATCCAAAAATAAACTAATGAATATAATATTGAGAAAACACTAATCTCCTCTACTATAAATACCACCCCTCACCACCTCTTCTCTTAACAACTCAAAGCCTTGTATCTTGTTTAATGTATTCTCAATTAACTTACCAAGACTATTCACTAAATCCAAGACCTCATAGTCTCACCAAAAGGCCAAAATCAAGTTCCTAAAGAAGGTTATCAATGAGGAGAATTCAATAGGTAAAATCCTCTTTCTTTTTCTTTTATTTTCTTTTCAATTTCATTACTTTTATTATTCTCTCTTCACCTACCATAATCTATGTGTCATGATAACTCCAGTATCATATATATAATATAATTTATTGTTTTAATGGAATATCCATCATCAAACCTCTCCTCTTCACCTCTTATTCTAATAAATGATAATGACATCCTCGATGTGTCGATTTACCATCATCATGAATGATGTGTTTTCATTTTACTTTACTACCTTAAAATCTTATCATAAAACCATTATTATGGTTAATTCGTATTTTATTATACATGTTATATTTTATTTAATGTTCTATAACCAATACATAAACATGATATTGAATAAAATGATATAAGTTCATGATGGTCATAAAAACTGCCAAAATAAATTAAATCATTTTCATTCATGTTTTATGTAATAATTCATACTCATCTCAAAATTATATATGGTATCATTTAAAATTATGGAAAAAAATTAATATTATTTAATTCCACTTATAGTGTTCTTAATCCATTCGAAAAGAAAATCCATAATGAACCAACCATGGAAACCATGAAATAAATACACCTGAAACAATGGAAATAACAAAATATTTTTAATAAATGTGTGGAAATATGATATAATAAGATGATATAAGTAATTATAAATATTAATATAGATCTTTAATATATTAATTACATTATATAAAACATTATGTAGGAATGTTTTACACGTTTGGCCAAAGAAAAATCCTAGGTAAGAAACTTTACATTTAAAAAACTCTTTAATGACTCTTTTTACAAAAAAATAATAAAAAGGAATGTATTTATGATGAAAGTATTCATGTTTTATGATTATTTTTTTGTTCTTGGAAATTTTTTATGATGAATGGTGGGACCTATATCTCCCCCTGATGCATTGGGAATGTTTATGTTAGATGTTGAAGGTAATGGATATTCTGAGTGTAACTACAGTGGTTACATCCTAAGGTAGACATCAAGGTTAAATTGTAAGGTATCCACGAGGGTTAAAAATAATATGGTAGTCATGATGGTCACAATCCTAATTAAGTAAATCCCCAAGTTACCTCTATGTTTTTATTTACATTTTTTATCTTTTATGGAAATCTCTTATTTTCACAACTTAAGTATATGATACTTTATGGATGAGAAGTGTATCTTTGAGAAAATGATTTCATATGTTTATTATTATTAATGGACTAACACATTTCTATATTTTATTTCCCTTACTGAGCTTCTTGTGATAATACCATGTTTTAAATTGGTTTTCATAGGGTTTATGTATGGGTAAGATAAAATGAGAATCCAATATGAATGTAGTGAATATTTTTCATGAAAATATTTCGTGTTTTATTACAAAAATGGTATCATTGAAGAAATGGATACAATTTTATTAGTACCCAATTTGTATGCTGGTAGGTTGATAAGAGTGAATTATTTCCTAATTCCTTAAAAACTATAAACTAAAAAGATCATTGGGAGTGTAAGAAAGTTAATTCTAAAATAATTTCCTAGGTAATGTAATGTTTAAAGAAGGATATTATAATACGTGTTAAACACTATGTTATATAAATAGGGGACATATTATCATTTTAAAGAGAGAATATTTATTTTCAAACCTAATTTGTTTATAATTTCATGAAAGGGGAAGTTTTTGAAATATTAATTTTTTCTGTAATTTTCAAAAATTAGAATATTTTTTAAAATTGAAATTGGTTTTGTAATTATCAAAAATTGGGAGAATAACAAGTTTCTCCTTGAACTAATAATTATACTTCAATAATTAAAAAATAAAATATTATTGTAAATTAAAATGTTAAATAAATCCCTAAGTTATATCATTAGTTAATTAATTGATTAATGTACTATCAGATTTTATTATATTGTTTTATTCATTGTATATCACTTTCTTTTTATAATTATTTATAATATTTTATACAAGTTTTATATTGAGTTACTTGGGTAAATACATCATTTGGGATATTTAAATATTAATTTTATATTTTATATAGTGTTATGTAGAGGAAACCTTAAATTTCTCTAGGTTACGTAATGGTAGAGAAATTTTGTGGAGTTGTGTGAAGGTATGATTGAGTTTCTGGCTATTGCATAAGGGTATGTACTATTTTATATACTTAATTAAGGGTAACCCATGAATTATATTTCTTATCTAAGGGTATGCTGTGAATTTTAATACTTTTGTAAAGGAAACCCATAAATTATATTTTTTTCATTAGGGTAAATAGGGAATTATAATTTTTTTGTAATGGTAATTCACTCATAATGTTTCACTTAAAGGTACTTCAATAGTTACATAAGAGTAACCCAATAATTTTGAATCTTGCATAAAGGTAATTGGAATATTTCATAATGGTACCTCCCAACTCATGTAATGTTTTCCATAATTTTATTAGGCTACTAGAACATTTTCAATACCCACATAAGGGTATCCTAAATCTTATATAAAGGTAATAATGGTTCTCCAATACATGTGTAAGGGTAAAATAACTTTTTTTATAACCATATATGGGTAATCAAAGGCTCACATAGAGGTAATTGGGGATATTTAATACATACATAAGGGAAGTAATATGACTAAGGGGAAAACTTTTTATGCCTATGAAACAAGTATATTTCATATTAAGGTATCATAAATTCACCTACAATATAAAATAGGTTGCATGGATAATTTTCCTACATAAATATTATTCTAACACGAATATTTTGGCTATGTGAATATTTTGACTAAGTGAATTTTCCTACATTAATAGTTTTTATTAAGTATAATTCGACTATATAAATATTTTTTTCATACATGAAATTGACTATGTAAATTTTTCAATATGGTTTGGAAATTTTCTACAGGTTGTTCATAAACCTGAAAAAACACTTTGTTTTTCTATATATTTTATTTTTCAATTTACTACAAGTATATCATGAATATGTTTTTGTGTATTATTTTTTATATATTACTATTTAATTATCTATAATCTATGTTAATTTGATTTAATTTATTTTATAATTAATTAAATGATATTTACATGGGATTAACCATATTTTTATATTTACATAAAAAAATTGAACATGAAATATTCAAATTAAAATCGGTTGAAATGTGAAGAGTAAAACTCGTATATTATCAGGGAGTTTTTCAATGATATTTATTATTTTTATTTACTGTTATTTTTAATTTTATAATAATTTAAACTCTACAATTTTGTATAATTTATATGATATAGAGGTGCTCTAATTTTTTTATTATCTACCATTTATTAGAGAAATTCTCATAATACATTATCTAGAAAATAATCTTGAACAACTCTGAATTAGTATGTTGAAGTTACATGACCAACTCTAACTTTGGAAAAACAAAATATTCAATGGTATTCATGTTAGAATGATGTTTTCATAAGACACCACATATATAGAAAGTTGACAGAACAAAATAAAAAAATAGGTTAATGTTATTCTTGAACTCTATATTTGTTGCACACTTTAGTGGTAAACTGCATCTCTCAACTGAAATTTAAATTTTATTATCCTTTACTACTGATGATTTCTTTTCAAATTCCACACTAAAAATATGAAATATTGATTTGGTACAGTTGTTTTAATTTTTTGTATTATTTTATGTGTGTATAATTATTATGGGTTATACTTCCTATTAATTTGTAGGACATTGGGTTATAACTCCCAAACAAAATTTAGGCTTTGGTTTCTGCCTCAATGTGAGAAAAAAGTAGGGTAATTAATGTTCTACCATAATAAAAAAATATAGGGATTTACTTGTTACTTGGACCATTTAAAAGGTAATTTATGTTTCTACCACCACTTCATAAGGTAGCTTCTGAGTTTTGATTCCATGTGAAAAAAAATTTGGGTTATTGGGTTAATCCATAAGGTGAGAAAGTGGAAATTATATTGAGTTGTGCCTATAGGGTTTAAAAAGGTATTTATAAAAATGGTTGTGATCTACCTTAAACATTTATAGGGTCTATTATAGTGGGTTTAATATCTTTCAATTTGGGATAGGGGTGAAAATTAGAGTTAGATCATTTAGATCCAAACTACTACCAAAATATCTTTCTTCAATTTATTTTTATTTCCAATTCATTACCATTGAAACTATCATATAATGTTTAGATTTAGTTAAAAATTCCAATTCACATCCCTCTTAGATATTCAACTATCTTCCTTTTGGGGACCAAAAAAAGGAAGTAGAAATACTGTGGATAAATCCTACTGAACTATTCAAAGAGTATTTTAAGAACATATAATATGATTAAGGAATAAATATATACAAGTGAAACCAAGTTCATCCATGTAAGAAGTTGAATGTAGTATCTTATGAGAAAACTGTCAATTAGATATTGGAGACCAAATTACTAAAATATGTATTTATTCATTTCTTACAATATATATATATATATATCAATATTTTCATATAACTATATGTTCTTGTTAGATATAGCTCACTCGACCTCTATATATTCTAGCCTATAGAGCATCCAGGGTGGGAAAATATTGATGATGGAAAATAATTCAGCTAAGAACTAAGAAGAATTGATTCTATTAAATGTTTCTATGATATATAAAAGTAATATGTGTCCCACTCTATCAAAATCCTTGTTTTCCCTTTAAAAGAATATGATCATCCAATACTATTTATTATCACTTTTCTCTTCATGGTAGTCTTCAGAAGTATCCACTATGGTCAAAAAACTGTGTAGGTATCTTCTAGGTATTGATTTGGGACTCACAATGTCACTTTTATATATGAAGTGCATCGAGGAATTAGAGTTATTTTGTGATACTATAGACTTTTTTATGTTATAAATCCCTATAAGTGGAATATTTATGCACTCATGGGGTCATTCATTAAAATTATATATCGATTCCTTTGCCAGCTATGGAAAATATTCCTAGATGGACGCTAATAAATTCTTCCAATGAAGGTATCATTCTAAATAAACCATGAGGTAAACTATCAAAATGGAATATCAATTCATCTTATAGGATTATTCAATCAGAAAATAACTAAGAGAAATGATATCCTTCTTATCCCATTACCAAAATTATAATTTTCAGGGATAGAACCCTTGAAGTTGTTTTTAATTGAGGAACACCATCCCCTTTCAGGGGACTATTAGTGTTGTGGAATTAGGAGGACTTGAAAATGCTATTTTTAAATAAGATATTTCAATGTTATATCAAATCAAAAAACTTTGAAAAATTAATTCTTTTACCAATCATTATATGATTTCTTTAATGCCTAATGGACCATGGAATTTCTCCCAATATTCAGAGCTTGAAATACATGAGGTAGAATACAAGAATTAGCACTAGTATTGGATCTATATCATCCTTACAATTTTGATAATGACTCCTTATAGATTCAGAGGGTTGTAAAGTTGAGAGTGTTTCTAGAGAGGATGAACTGGTCAGGTAGGGTGAAAGAAAATTCAATCACAAAAAATTATCACATGGAATCAAGTGGTCGAATATTATGTTATCTAATCAACAGAAATCAATTTTTGTTGACTAAAACCCCATTTTCATTCTCTGGTATTCTATTAATCATCTATTCAGGTGGAAATTCATGTGACATGTCATTGTGGATCACCCAACTCCACTATTCCATAATATTCCATTCTCTAGTGTCAGTCCATGAAAATGAAAAATTTCTAAACAACGCCTATAAGGATCTTGTGGTAGTATAAATTTATTTATTAGTTCTTTATCATAGATACTATTTCCTTATTAATGTTTTGAACCATGTAATTTTCTATTTTTGGTAACATTTGATTATTCAAAGAACTATCTAATTAGATAAGGAGTAGAACAAGTCCTTCTGATATACCATGGGGTTTTTCTTTTACCTTTTTGGATACCTAGGTAGTGTTCTTTAACAGCACAAGATTTTTTTATTATATTTTATATTTAAAAAATTCTATTTTTTTGATATATTTATTAAAAAATTGCTTACATATGTGAACTATGATATATTTTATTCTTAAAAGCGATTGTTAGAACCTTGATATAAAATCAATAGTTATGAATTGGAGTAATCACATTTAAAATTATATTTATAATGTTTTTACATATTAGAAATATATTTATTAATTCTTATGAAATAAGTTTCCAAATTTTAATGGTAAGAAAATTATCATCTAAGACACTATTTTTCAAGAATTATGTTTTTATAAAATTATATATTTTTATCTAAATAAAGTAAATTGATAATTATTGATAAATGAATAAAAAATTGTTAATAAATATTAACAATGGAGAAAAAACTTTTAAATTCATTATTAATTTATCATGAATAATGATAAAATCATTTGAATGTAAAATTAATAACTTTTCCAAAAACTCTTTTTATTGTTAGAAATGTCCTTTATCATCATAAAATGAATTAAAAAATACTGAATAATAATTATAATGAATGGTATAGATAGTGTATTCCATAAAATATTTTATCATTCATCAAAAATATTTCTCTATGAATGAATGGGAATAAAATAATTGTTATACTAAAAATACAATTTTTTCATAAAATAATTTTCACGCATTTTATGTAAGGATATAGGAATTAATTTCTAATAACATTAAAATTTTAATCAAAAAAATAGAATAAATGTTTTGAATAATCTAAATAAATATTAATTAATATTTTCAACATAGTTTTTAACAATAATTAATAGCTACCATGGTAACAATATTGTCACCATAATTAAAGTTAAAATATATTCCAATGGAGAAAATTAAGGTTTAAGGCCTCTAATATCAAAAAAAAACCATATCATTATCTGAATTTTTGATTTTATTTCAACCTCCTCACACATTAGCTTCATAATTGGTACATTTTTTGTCACATTACCTTTATGATGACATTTATTATATTTTTATATTCTTAAATATTATAAGGGTTCAACTCCACTCACTTACAAAAGGGCTCACCTATCCTCAGTTCATCACACACATTGAGTGCTCTAGATCCATAAAAACATACTCAAAAATATTACCAAAATTATTCCATGAATCTTAGGGGTATATTTCTCACCAAATACCATCCTATGAAGTCTTAAGGTGTAATACCAAGGAAGATACTCAAAGGATATGTAACTGCATTTACCAATTTATATCAAGTATAATTATTTATTAACTTTCTAAATGTCATCAAAAAAATATTTTTATAATGAAATAAATATAATTACAATATTTTTTTGAAAATTGTACAGCCATTCTCTATATCTTTTCAATTCAATTTAAAATGCAACCATTTCTCATGAAAATGTACAGACTAATGTCTCTAAAAAATTTTCATGTTTCATTTTTTATCCTCGCCTAACATTTTTAATTATGTAGATGGGTTTAATGAATATATATTATATTCATGATATAATTATTATTATGTAAATATAAATTATCATTTATCATCCTTTTATCACATTCAATGAGAGTGAAAACAACCCCATTGCGTATGTATGGTATATCATCTCCCAAAAGTAATGTAATTAATTTTTCATCATTGCCTTATATGAATTTTTATGAAATTATATATAAAGAAAAAATATAATATTTAAGGAATCATTAAAATTTTTTAGGATTATGAAAAAAATACAAGGTGCAATAACCCAAAACTCTACACTAAAACATGCGTAAAAATTGAAATTATTAACACACAAAATATTGTTTTTACTTGATAATTATAAATAAATGGGTGATTAAAAATTATATGTTAATAATATATGGAAATATAGGTATGAATATAATTAATATATATATATATATAATAAAATAAAATTTATTATAATGGAGTTCATATAATGAATGAAGAAAAAAATTACTTGATTTAAAGTCTTATGTTACAATCTAAATTTTTTGGGGGAAAATTTCTGTTGCAATACACATTTTGGAAAGTTATATGTTCTTTATCTATAAAAACCTATAGATTTTATTCTATTAAAGTTATTTTTTTTATTTTCATGAATTAATACAATATTCTTCTCTTTAGTATTCAAAAAAATTATTTATGAAAATTCAAACTATATTATCTTCTTATGGTTATAAATATATTTCCATATATCCATATTCATATAAATTTTTATATGGAAGATTTCATCATTAATAATATATTTTTTAAATTTTAATTTTTACTACCATTAACTTTATATGAAATTATTAAAAAGAATACTTTTAGAAATATTATCTACAATCCACTTCTTATAAAAGGTTGAGGGTCAATAACCCTTAATTGAACATAAAAGAGTCCTACTTTGGAAAGTGGGAAAGGAGGTAACCCATTACAAACACAAAATAAAATATTTAAAATAACATGAACCAAATCTCAAAAATTCCCTAAGTTCTAAATGATAAGAAAATGTCAATATAAGCCACCTAAAAAATCTAATCCCCCCTGATAGACAAAGAAATATTAAATTCAGTCCATGATAAAGCATCCACCCCACTACCAAGAATTTGTGCCATATTGGATCAACACAACATGGTAGGTAACTCCTCACACTCACACTCACATGAAAAATGAGAACCCGGTGATAGGTTACAACACATTTATCTATCTTTTGAGCCTCCCACCACACAATGATTTTGAGGAACTCACTGCATTGTTGACCTGATTTCACACCAAATCATAAAGAAATCACTTTTCATAGTCAATGTTATGGTACCCATTCAGCCAACACAAACGGAAGATGGTTGAATGAGGGGTATCAGAATAACCATCCCTCTATTAAGGTCTCCCAAAATTATTACCTTGATAATTTTGTACCATCATCCAAAACCAAAGAGATAACTCCAATGATCATAGAGAATTCCATGACCCAATCATACAATCAACTAAACAAAACAACACAGATTCAAAAAAACAAGAGAATAAATAGAAAAATATTTCATATTCCATCTCAAGATAACCCCCACCAATTAAAACCATCAAGAAGAAACTATATAAAGAGATTGGTTGTATGTTAGCACTAACTACCACCATAATAGAAGTCGCATTCAATACTACTGGCCCCAGAAAAATATAAACAAAATAGTCAACTGGAACATCCCCACTCCCATACATATGTATGAACCTCTAGAAATCATCCTTATATACTATTAAATCATATATAACTAGAGATGAAACCAACCCCTAGAACCTTCATGGTCATATTCAGATGCTAGTCATCTAACATCTTCCATTCCCCAACACACACAAACGGTGGGACTGATGAAATCATTCTGATATAAGAACACCAGAGTTTTCCACAGAGAAGAAATGTGATGAAATATCATCCACCATCTCCATGTAAATGTAAATTAATTCATAAAGGATCAAACATCAAGGGTATAAGGGAAGACCTAATTTCAGTAAAGAAATATTATATGCAGTGATAGGAACCAACGAAGAATCATGGATGCAACTTCCCATGGCTCCATCGATGAAGATGTAAAGAACATGGCCACCATTAAATCCCCCTCTAATGAAGCTAAATAACTCAACTATAGTGATGATCAAATTAAGATTAAGAAGATAACAATGTATAAAATCACAAAACCTTATGATAGGGTTTTTTTGTGCCTGGAGTGTGCGGTGTCATCCTAGAAGAAGAATTAGTATAATTCACTTTATATATTCTACAAAAATGTGTAAAATGATTTATTTTTAACATATACTACAAGAATTTATTTCCCCACCATTATGTACATTCATCATCATAAAGTTTATTTTTTAATTTCCCATTTTTTTCATGGAAAATCCAATTCTCACTGATTTAAAATTTTGTTTTCCAATTTTTTCCTAAATAAAATTACATTTTTCATGTTTATTAAATATTATTTAAAATTATTTAACAAAAGTATTTATCATCAATACAAACATACTTTAAATAATTTTATGCCTCATTGAAGATATACTCTATTAATACTATCCACATTCTTTCTATACATGGATTCTGATTATCGATTAGTAAAATTTCCTTTAAAACTCATTTATTTCCGTGGGTTAATTAACATATTATGGAATCATTAATGTTAGGTTATTATGAAAAAAATATGTATAGTTTATAATTATTTTACTATTATATATGTAATAAAGCTCCAATTCATTAGTTAATGGTGTTATATCATATGAGATTACTATGAGAAACCAGTAATGATTCCAGATAGAATTTAGAAATAGTTTCTACTGATAATAGTTTATCCAATAATATAAACGATTATGGTAATAATGTTTGATCAATTATACTAAGGGATTATTGTGAATATTTATGATATAATATGATATGATATTTTAGTGATGAATCTTGATCTATTATAATAGGTGATTTTTTTAGTGATTCCATATCCATAATGTAATCATTTATTAAGTTTATCTTTATAACACATTATTTTGTTTTCTCAAATGGCTATGTTATGTTTTTCATAAATCATTATAATTTATTTTTTTCAATAATATTCACCATGATATAATGAAGTTTATCCCAGGTCCCTTATAGTTTTTGAGAATTTTTTTCCCTGATATGGTTATCTTATGTTATTCACATGATTGTATCCTCTTATCCCTATTCCTATTTTCTCATTATTTATTATCTTTGATTGGTATCCTTCATATTTATACTATATAATTAATATAATTTATGTATCCTCTACCCCATATTTATTACTTGTTTGATCAACTATGTTGAGGTTAATACTTTTCAAAATTGATATTTTATGTGGATATCATCAGTTAAGAGTAAAAAGGGTGGACACACCCAAGACAACATTCTGCATGAAGTATAGAAACTATGAATTTCTAGTAATTTCATTTTAACATAGTAATTCATTATATATCTTCATCGATCAAATAAGTGACACCTTTAGATATTACCTTGATCTATTTTTTCTAGTATTAATAGATGATATTATTATATATTCGAAGAGTAAGGTATAACAAGTGAATTATTTAAGGATTGTGTGGAAGACCTTGAGAAAGGGGATATTGGTTGAAATATTCATCAAGTGTGAAATGTGGCCATAGGAATGTTCATTCTTATATCACATAATTACAGGGGATGGTATATCATTAGATAAATCATTAGAAAAAATTATTAAACAATATCCCATACCAATCATAGTTTCCAAAGTACGTAGTTATCATGGGTTAGATGGAGATTAATAAATATTTGTGATAAATTTATCATAGATATCTAATCAAATAATCATGATATCATATAAGTGATATAGGTTCCTTTAGACAGTTTAATTGAAGGATAACTATAATTATCGTAACATAAGGATAGTTAGTCCACCAATGATTACACAACCCTGTTATATCTAGAGGTATTTGAAATACAAAGATGCATCAAAGAAGGGATTAAAATGTTTTATTATGATTAATGAAATGGTAGTAGTGTATTCCACCTATAAATTGAAGATTCATGTGAAAATTATCAGTCATTTGATTTAGAGACGGTATTAGTAATTTTTTCACTGAAAATATAATGAAATTATCATTAGAGAGAAAGGATTGATATATATATTAATCCTAAAATATTTAATTATATATGTACACATAAAGATATTAATATGCACCAAGGATATGGTTGGATGTGAATTACAATAATGACTGCTCAATACTATACCACCCTAAGAAAGTGAACAATATGAATGATACTTTAATTTAGAATGTCCTTGATAAATTGTCCAATATGGTGATTTAAAGAGATTCAATATGTATGTATTTATAGAGGATGGATCTAGAAATAATTATGGATGGGGATAAATCTGATTTTTCTCAAATGAATGTTCAACTATCAATTTTTTTAAAGATTATAGAGTCCCTGAAGATGAATTTGGAACTGAAAAAATAAGGTAAAGAATTTTCCTAAATTAAACTATTATAGCTATGGAATGATTAGGTTAAGGATTTGAGTATGCTTTATATTAATACCATAATTGAAAAAATATCAAATGAATCAAGAACATATGTCATCATTCTCTTTTCATTATATAAGTTTGTAGATATAAAGAGATCTCAATATGCATTTTTTATGGGACCAAATGAAAATGGCTATTTTAGTATATGTATCTCATTTCATAGTATTATAGTATGTTAAGGTATATTGATAGAATTAAAATTATATAATAAAAAAAATACCTATACTGGAATTGGAATTAGAAATCAGCATCATGGACTTATTCCATAGACTTCCCAAAAATTATAAAGGCCATAATGTAATTTTGGTTGTAGTTGATCACCTTATGAAGTTAGCTAACTTCATTCCTATCATATAATATATTTTTGTTGATCAACATTAAAATAACTACATTAAAGAATATTTAATCCTAAAGGGGTACCAATTTCAATTTTTTATGATAAATATCTAAGGTTTACCTCAATGTTCTAGAGAATTCGTCAATAGGAATTCAATATAGAGTTTATATTTTACACCACATATAATCTGTAGTGATATTATTGGACTAAGAGAACCATTAAAAACATTGGGGATATTATATGATCTTTTTATATTTATTTTAAAGGAGGATGTGATTAAATCAATACTCTAGTATATTTTCCTTACAAAATTATATTTCACTCGATACTTCACAATTCTACTTATGAATCCCTCAATAGAAATAAATGAAAAAATCAAACATTTCTAGATTAAGATGAAAAGTTTAATCTATCAGGACCTGAAATAGATGGGGAAATAGAATCGAAGTTTAGATCCATCTTCTAACATATCAGGTTTACTAAGATATTATTAAAATGTTATGTCTAAAAAATCAGAGATATATAGACTTTGAATATGATTAGAAGGTATTCCAATGACTACCTTAATAGAAGTATGTCATTGTATCTAGGAAGAAGGGAAATATAAAACCTATATATATCAGTCCCAATTTTATTCAAAATCATGTATGGATTTTATCATATATCTTATCACCTCACCCAAGTTCATATTCTGTTCCATGTATATCATTTGAGGATGTACATGCCTCATCATTGATATATACATAACTCAAGTTTGTACCAGAATAGAATGATATTTATTACAATGAAAAATCAATAATCATTAATTATAATTATAATTTGATACTGACCAACACAGATAACATATTCATGGTTCTTTGGAGAAATTATATGTTTGAGTAAGATCTATCGGAACCTAAGGATGTAATGAGGCAATGGTATCCTCATTTGTTTTCATCAAAGTAAAAATATTCAAGGGACAGATTAATTTTAATGTGGTCTAAAAATTATTATTCCTTAATAATGGGATATATTTCCCATTAAAATAAATTCATTTTTTATATCTCACTTCACATGAAACACTAAACATAAATAAACCGTGATATATTTTATTATCAAATGTGAAGGTTATATCTATGTCCATAAATTAATGGGTATGAATATGAGTAAACCAATTAATATATATATATATATATATATATATATTACTCATAATAAAAATTTATATATTTATTCTTATAAAATAATCATTAAAATGTTAAAATTAAGGATTGAATTTTATAAGACATAATTTTTCATAGATTATATATCTAACATACTATGTATTTTTATAAAAACTATATATTGACCTATTATAATAATAGATTAAGTAAATTTATAATTCATAGAAACAAATGAATAATAATTTATAAATTAATAATTAAATATATACAAATGAAGATAAAATCATTCAAAAGTAAAATATATAATTTTTCAAAAAACAATTTCAAAAATGCCCAATGTATTTTATCAAAATAAATTGAATGAATAATTATTGATGAAGTATTTTAACGGATTTTTTAGAAAATGTATTCAATAAAATATATTAAAATTCAATTAATAGTTTTTACTAGGTAATTAATGGGAATAAAATCATTTTTATGATAATAATAGATTTCTTAAAAATATGGATTATTTGTGATTCGTACATGGGTACTAAAATTAAATTTTGTATCCTTTAAAATTTGAATTATATTAAATGAATTTAATATTTTGAATCATAAAAAAATTATATTAGTTTATAATTATTAATTAATTTATATTCATAATTAATAGTTACCTCATTAAAAATGGTATCACCAAACTGATAGTTGAATGTTGAAGAAAGATATTGAACTAAGGGATAATGTCTCTAATATCACAAAAACTATAACTTTATCTAATTAGTATAGTGGATTTAGACATATCCTCACCTTATCATCAAAATTATTCCATTTGGTTCCCCTAACCCTTCATAATAAAATTTAGTATATTTAAATTTTCTTAATATTTTCAATGGTGCCACTCCACTCAATTATAAAAGGGAACCCCTTATCTTCACTTTTCAACTCAAATATATCACTATAGCTTTGAAAAAATACCTATTGAAATCTCTTTGATGGATTCCACCACACTTTTTAGGGGTTTTGGTTCCATGAAAAATCCATCCTATGAAGGATTATGTTGTAAATCAAAGGAAGATACTTTAAGGAGATGTAATTATCTCTACCGATATGTTTCAAGTTTCTTTAATTCTTAAACCTCATCCAAATATTATATAACCAATATATTATTTTAAAATCAGTAATTATAATATTATTTAATTTTTTATGTTAATTTTAGGAAAACAAATTATCTCATTTCCATCCAATTGAAAATGGAAGTGTTTCTTGTGTGTGCATACAGACTACTTTCTCCATGAATTGATGTGTTTAATTTTTCATCATGGCCTCTCATGGATAGTTATATTGATGGAATTAATGACTATAAATTATATTTTAAATATAATTATGATTCTAAAATTATAGACTATTATTTCCCTATATTTTAATTCATTAAATAATGATAAGATCACCCATGCATACGTACGGATTACCATCTCTACAATTTTATTCATTTAATTTTCCATAACTACATTACATGGGTTTTAGAAATGTTTATATAATGAATAAATATGATAATAATAGAATGATTTTGATTCTATATATGATGAAACCCTAACTAAAGTGTATGTATTGAAATCATCAAACTAAAATATTCATGAAAAATGAAATAGCTAACAAAAGAAATATTGTTTTAATGGATAATTATTAATTAATGGGTGATTGGAAAGTTTAAATTAATAATTTCATGTAAGATATTTATGAAATTTGTTTATATGTATATTTATAAAAAAATTAAATTTATTATACATTATTTTAGACCATATATTAAGCAATCTAGAACTTGAGGTAAGAGTTTATGTTACAATATGACTTTTTATCAAGATTGTTTAAGTTTAAATTTCCATTATCGAAAATTATATTTTATTTATCTCTTAACTGATATCTACTTAATTATAATCTATTTATTTATAGGAATTTCATTTTTTACCGTTTTTCTCTCTTTAGTACTCAAAAATACAAAAATAATGTTTTTAAGAATAGTCAAACTTGTTTCTATTATTTTGGTTAGAAATCAGTTTCCTTCTTATCCATATATTATAAAGTAGTTCTATATAAGATTTTATATCAAATTAATAATTTTGAATTTAATTTTATACTACCAATTATATTTTGAAAATAATTAATGTGAATATTTTCAAAAACAAGTTATAAAAATCACTTTTTTTTACAAAAGTATGAATTGAATGTTTTATTTTTAACATAAACAACATGAATGTATTTTCCTATAATCGTGTCCTTTATTTTTCAGAAATATTAATTTTATTTCATCATTTTTCTTCCAAAGAAAATATTATTCCCTAATTTTCAAATAGTATTTGAAATGCTTACATAAATGTATTTTTCATCTATGTCACTGTCCTTTGAAGATTATTATACATTACTAGGGTTATTCTATA
The DNA here is from genome assembly GCA_963277665.1 of Viscum album. Taxonomy (NCBI): domain Eukaryota; kingdom Viridiplantae; phylum Streptophyta; class Magnoliopsida; order Santalales; family Viscaceae; genus Viscum; species Viscum album. Next base: position 1,807,865,661 of record OY728129.1, on the reverse strand, counting down.
ACAAATAGATTCTACCAACATTCATTGGATGGATTATGATAATTTATTATGAATGTTATTTAAAATACCCTTTGCTTTTATTATTTAATTAAGTGATTGTGTAATTCTAATAGTTATATAAATTTGGAACACATATGCATGGTTTATCATTCTAGGATTGGTGGATCAATAATAGACCGCCAATGAATCAGGTAAAGGTGTTATATCCCCTTATATTAATAAGTGATGATAGTAATATTGTGTGGTCATATATACTAAGGGATACTGGAAATAATTATTGGTTCAATATAGTAAGGTATGCTAGTAATAATGCTTCATCAATTTTACTAATGGATTATGGTTATTATTCTAAAACAATTACGATATGGGATATTGGTGGTGATTCATGATCTATTATGTTATAGGATTATGGTAGTTACTCCAATACAAAATTCAATGATTTCTTATGTTTATGTTTATACCATGTTTATATGTTATTCCAAATGGTTATATTAAGTTTTTTATGGATAATTATAATGTTTTTTATTTATATCAATGCTTCATGTTGTACAGAATTTTATACCATAACCCTTAATGTTGTGAGATATTTTTTCTTGGTATTATTATCTTATACTATACACTGGATTGTAATCTTATACATGTATGTTTATCTTATTCTAAGTTCTGATTTTTGAGTGACATCTTCCACATTTACCCTAAATGATCATCTGATCTCAAAATTTATTATGTTTCCATGTACGTATGTTATAAATAGTGGTTTTTATTATGATATTTATAATTAGAGTATAATAGGGGAATAAAATTTTGGTATACTTTTAATATCATTCATGAAATAATTTATTTTTGAATCTATGAGAAAAATAAAATAAACATTCAAAATCCCCTATCATGTATTATTGTGAAAATTATTGAATAATCATCTCAATTGATGTAATAAGTGTTTCAGTTATTATATAGATTATTAATATTCTCTACATTATCTTGTTATTGAAAAGGTTTTTCTTGTGGGGTTAAATAGAACTAAATGAGTTATCTAACTGGAACCTACATTATGGTAGTTTTCTCTCCCCTTCAAAAATTTCTCATATGAAATGGAGGTTGTGGAAAATATCATTCCATAGTCCACCTTATTTCACTATCTATATGTTTTTTCCTCTTAGATAAATCTCTAAATCCACCTAGATACATTGGGGAAACTACAATTTAGACTAGCTCATCCCAAAAGTTCTCCACGGACATCCCCAATAGATTACCCCATGGTACATGAATATTAAGGATGTCTGTCAATCCTTATACTATGAAATAAATTCAGTAACCTATTCATTATATCCATGTTTACACATAGAGAGGTCATCACCACCTATCTTATTCAAGGTTTATATTATCTTGAAGAGGAATTACTGTTGAGGATCCTTCTATAAGTCATGGGTCATGGTGAAAGATAATTTTACAAGTTAAATACAAGTCCATGAAATAATTGAATTAAGAAAAGGATATTTGTCACTTAAGTCAACTTTGTCATTCCCTACATTAGGATCCTTAGAGAGGAAAATTGTATGATGTTTTTCTCTAAGTCACATGTTCCATTTAAGGAAGTGAATCTCTTGTTACTAAAGTTTAATTCCACCGGAATGTGATCCACCCAATTTGGATATGGATTCTATTTGGTTTATTTTAAATCCAACTATATATCATTGGCCTTTATTCCAGCATTAATGGATCATATATGTTTATTTTTGGAGACTTCCTCACATGTTTATTTACTTTTTGCTCAGTTCACTCATATGGTCAAGCATCCATGATCTAAAGGTATGAAAAAAATGATCCACTTTGTAGGGAGCCACATAGTCCATTGATATTGATAGATTATGTGACCAAGAATATATACATGTCATAACAAGTGCATGGATAGGTTATTTATCATATTATAAAATGAACTTATCCTTACACAGTGGTTCATATGGTGGGACGTAAGGAATTAACTGAGGGGTTTTCTGTAGCTAATAGAGAGGCCTATCATAAAGTCATAATTTTGAATTTACCCTGAGTTGGGATCAATTTTTCTTAAACTTGTAGGACCAAAATAGAAGAAATATTAAAACGTTCAGTTGTTTGATGGGTGGCCATGCACTTATAGTGACATTGTTCAACATAATCCCCAATGGTGAATATAGGGTGGTAATTGAGGATGTTAAACCTTTAATATATTATACAACCTCATCAAATCAGAATGTTCCATCAATGAGATCTTTGTGTATACTCCCAAATTAGTTGGAAATAGTGACCCAAGGTGTTTTCCCCCATGTGATCACTACTGTATGGAGTGTATGCATAGTACCATAGACTCAAGATTCTCTCTAGTCATATGTTTTGAAGGTATGAAGCCTTTATTCAAAACCAAATAATTAGGGAATTGACAATCATCCACCATAAAAACATTATTTACTATAGGGGTTTTGGGAAATTTTTATATATTTGAGATACAATACTCCCTTAAAGTGGGTAAGGGAACCCAAAGGCTACTGAAGATGAAAAATTCACCACCTATTTTCATATATATAGAATTAATATATTATGAAATGTTTTGGTAAAAATATAATTATGATCATCCTTCCAACCACCTCATATATTAGTAGTGATAGGGGAGCCTCAACTGGAATGCCCAGTGGTCAAAATTCTATCGATGTTTATACCATTTGTTAATAAATTTCTAATTATATTTATTCTTACATCTAATCGCCATTCACTATTGTAGGATAAGTGATCTGTGTTGAGTTTACAACTTTTTTCAACATGTTGAAACCATAAGTTCCAATATTGGATGTTTTAAGTTAATTTGTTTTAAATATGATCAAGTGTTTTTTCAGGAGGATGAAAAATATAAGCAGTTCACAATGCGAACCATGTTTCATTCCATGTGGATTTGTTTTGTGAGGATAATTTTGAACTTAATATGGTTAATTTATATTTTTTGTTCTGATTAATAAATGTGACTATATTTTCAATAGGGTTTTTCACCTAGGATAATAAGGTTATTTTATCATAATTTGGTGTATAATGGTTCAATCTGTGACAATATATTCCATGTTAGAAAGGAATTTTTTTATAATTTTAGTGTTTTTGGAATGCGTTTTTTTTCTAAGTGATATATATTATCACACCATGAAGGATGCATGAGTATATATTAATGGTTCTATAATTTGTTTTCCAAAATTTTTGGATGATATGTCACATCATAAAGAGATACTTGGAGATATTATATGAATCAACTTAATGATACTAATTTTTTGTATATAACTTCCAAAATGAAACATATTTAATTATAAAATAGGATTGAAGGTTTTGTACCATGATCAAACACTATTAAGAATCTATAAGGATCTGATTAATTAAAATTAGAATTTATTTTTCTCTAATTAAAAAATATTATTTTGAATCTCTACACCACTACATGACCTATCTATAAGATTAAACAATTTATAGGATTATCTTAAATTTCATGCAATAAAAATATGATTCATGGTGTAGTTAACAGAATCTATAGATATCCAATGAAATTATTTTTTTTATATTTACATTAGATATGAGTAGTTATTTTAGAAACTATCAACCTCCCATTCAAATTATATGGTTTTAACTATATATAAAATGATTCAATGGTTGGGGTTTTATTAATGGAAGTTTTTTTTATGAATTTAGAATTTTAAATTCAAAAATCATATTGACATAGAGAATCTTATGTACAAAACAATTAAATAAACACACTGATGTAAGGGGAATATTGAATATCATAAATTATAAAGTTTCATTGAATATCTAGATATAAGAAGAGAATTTTGTGACATTTAATTCAATTGATGATCAGTCATGAAAAAATAATTTGTTATGCATATCATTAATGATTTTTAATTGGGGAGGAAAGAATCATAGATAACACCCTTATTATTTTGTGTTGATTATTTTTATTGAAATAAAGTTTTTTTGACTTCCATATTAATAAAATATTTTTATCCCACTTAAAATATGTTTGTGGAAGTGAGATACAGGTCATCGACCATGGATGAATATTGTAACCTTATTAATTATTCTAACAAATAAATAATGAATTAGTGGTTAATTGGAATATTATTGAACTATTGAAACATGGTCCTTAGATATATCTCGTTCTGGGTGAACCAATTAAAAAGTGAGTGCCAATGTGCATTGTTTTTTTTATTCAATTTATCATACATGACATATTCATGTTATCTTTTCCCTTTTTAACATTATGTCAGATTTATCTAAATAAATGAATGAATTTTAAGGAACCCTAATTTACACATTCTATACACTTAAGGTGTAAAACATGACTACATGATACAATATATGGTTTAGGATACATAGGTTTTTTCTTGAATCAGTTGTGGGAAATTTTATATCATGAAAAATATTTTGAATGGTAAGGGAGAACAATTATTTGAAGGATTAAATAATTAAAATTTGAAAAATATAACGATATCACATCTATGATCTACTAGTATTGATGTATATTTAGCATAATTTCATTTAATTAAAGTTAGTGATTCCACCAACAGATCTTTGAGGGAAGCAAAAAATAAGATGTAAAATGATTATACTAAGGATCAAAATTCATTATCACAGGAACTATATAATCAAATATATATTCAGGTAATGGATTATCACACAAAAATATAGATTGGGAATAGAATAATAATATATATGAAGCAGATTACAATGTCAAATAATTAATATTATAGGTTTTGGAGAACATATTTTATGGTCTAAAAATAGATCCATGTGAAAATGTTAATTGATTCATTAATTGTCTCATTAATTTTTTTTTGAAATATGTGGATATTGTATGTGGTCAAGTTACTAATATTTTAACGAAAATTAAAAAGACATTTCCACAAATGTATAACCCAAATTTTTCATCACATGAATAAATTAATCTAAAAGATTTATAATATGGTCACATACAGAGTAAGTTGCTTAAATATGAAATGATGGTGAAAATAGAGGTATCAATTTAATATTCATATAAATATAGATAATTAAAATTATATGATATGTAGGATATTTAGATGTATAAAATGAAAAGAAAAATGTTAGTGATAAATTCTTATCACTAGTTGGGAGGAAGATCAAATGAGGTAATTGTAGATTGGAAGGTAAGTTACTTGTATCTTTATTTTATTATGGAATGGTTATACACTTCAGTACTTTATTATTGAATAAGTTTGATCAAGAGGATGGTGAGTTTGAATTATCTCCAAAATAGGAGAAAATATTTTCCCCTAGATGTAATTTCAATTATTTTAATTAAAGTGACAATATGTTCTAATGAAAATTGTTGTATATCATAATAGAACATAATGTTATGGATTATCCAATTAAAGGAATTTTGAATGATTTTATCACATATATATAATATTTTATGAAAATATTGGTGGAAAATTAATGATCCATAGTTTTTAAGGCCAACGAGCCCGTACCGGAGTGGTAAGGGCTCCTGCTTGGCATCCAAGAGACCCATGTTCAAAACCGGGTGGAGGTGAATTTCCGATGTACTGTAGCAGTACTGTAGCAGTACTGTAGCAAGTACTATTCAGTACTGTAGCAGCCAGAACTATTCACCCGATTTGGGATTTTGGGCCACCAGTTTGGGCCTACGAGTCTCCAGGGCCTTTGGGTCATCAAAGGTCTTCGGGCCTCAGGGCCTTCAGGCCACAAAGACCATGGAGTAGCCCAGTTCACACAGATCAAGCCCCAGAAGAGGATCAGAGCAACAAAGAATAGCAGTCACCAGGTGCAGAGCTACCAGATTGGAAGAATGACAGGGTATGGCAACTGCCATCGGGACCAGGCACCGTGCAGCTTTGTACGGGGCAATGCTAGCCGATCAGTAATGCAAGGTGGGGAGCTAGGTGATCAATGATGCAGAAGCTAGGGGAGGGGCAGTTCATGTGGGGTGGGCCTATGGGTCATGTATTGGGTATAGTATGCCTCTGGGCCTTCGGTTTATGTATTGTGAGTCGTGTCGGTCCTTGTGCCTTGGGCCTACGGGTCATGTTCAGGTTCCCCTTCATCCCTTAAAAGGGGGATTGTCTATAATAAAATAAAAAAGAAGGCCTTTGGGCCATTCATGCAATAGTTTTTTAAGCAAATGATCAACCATATGTATTTTTACACCTTATATTAGATTGGGAAGGGGTTCTTGAGGATTTTGATCTACAAATAAAAAAGAATAAAAAAATTATAGGTCTACTATAAGAGAATTCAAGATAACCTAATTATATTCAAGTTGATTTGGACCATCTCAAAATAGTACCAGTATAATTTGAAATGAATAACACAAATTATAAGGCTTGTGTGAATTGAAAGTTGAAAATTGATGATCATATGATTATCATTTATGAATTTAATTTGTCTATTCAGGATAATTTAATGGGAATAGATATTGGATCAAGGAAAATTTTAAATTATATATTTTTAATGATTAAAGAAAATAGAAATACATTATAAGATTATTGTCACGACCCGCCCTCGGGGTCCCTGCCGTGACTACCCCAAGCCCGCCTTCCATAGGCCAGGGGCTGGCGACTAGCACCAAGGCATAAATCCCGGTAAAAAGGGAAGGCATTGCCTTTGTAAAGTAAACAACACCACAGAGTAAGCAAGCGGAAAGTAAACACTAAGCAAAAGCAGAGTACAACTGAAAGTGTGGAAAAGTAAATGGGCCAGTATACAAACCCAAACTGAAAGTAAAGTACAAATCGAAAGGGAAAATAGCAACTGTAAAGTAAAAGCTGCAACACCGAGCTGTCCACTGGAAATCCCACCTGAAGGGTGGGTACAGATAGCTCCACTACTCCACGGGTCCCGTCGTCCGCTCCAAGCACGTCCCGCCCAGTAGTCCACCTCCAGGTACCGTCCTTCTCTGCAAGCCTCAGCTAAGATCAACGATGTCCGTCGTCTGCAACCAACACAACGTAGTGCGGGAAAAACCCGTGCAGGGGTGAGTGTAAGCTACTCAGTAGGGACCCCGAGACCCCTGAAGGTCTCTCAAATCCACAAAGGATAAACCACGAAGAAAGGTACAATCACGAAGTAACAACCGACACTGCTTAGGTATATGCCCATACATATACCTAAGTCATCAATTTCAAATACGCTCCAACCTCCGAGCCCAAGTACAACTCAGTCCACACAGGAAAGTAAACGTATTCCACACAGGAAAGCAAAACGAAATCCACACAGGATAGCACAACACAATCCACACAGGAAAACAACAGGATTCAGCTCACACAGGTATACTTCTTCAAAAGACGATAAAGATGATCTCTGATCCATCTAAGTCGTCGGACCCACGAAGGATCGATAGGTAACTAACCCCCGCAAAAGACCCACACAGGATCGGGCCCACGTAGGACCTGTAGGCGCTGGTTCACACAGGACCGCTGAGTGCAAAGACCCACAGAGGATCGGACCCACACAGGATCGGGCCCACACAGGACCTGTAGCACTGATCCACGTAGGATCGCTGAGTGTTGTAGTCGTCGTCGTCGAATACACACAGGATATCTGTACTGTCGTCGTCGCAGTCACAGTAGCAGTAGTAGCAGTAGCAGCAGTCACAGTCGCAGCCAGCACTAGGGTTCCCGCACACAGCAAGCTCGTACAGGAGGATCCGCTCCACGAGCCGAGAGTCTGATACATCAACTGTCACAAAGTCCAGAGTTGATGTATCCAAAAGTTCTGTATCGTCAACAGGAACTCAACACAACAGACGGCGCGTCGATCGGACGCCCGGTCTGAGAGTTATTGGCATTTTCGTCCCCGGGGCCCGGTTGGTTTTTAAGGCAAAACCAACCCGACCGTACTCCACCTGCGTCCAAACCTCGGGCGGAGTATGCCAAAAGATCCGTCTCACTAAGAGGAACACAGCAAAGTTGACGGCACGTCAATCGGACGTCTGTAGCTCAAGATATGAGCATTTCCGCTCCGAAGACCTAGTTGGTTTCGTGAACGAACTAACCCGGCCGAACTCAAAGTATTCCAAAACTTTGAGTGCGATATACCGAAACGCCCGTCTCGATCTAAGGATCGTGTTGCCGCAGACGGTTCGTCGATCGGAGGTCTGTGGCTCAAGTTATGGCCAAAAGACCAAAACCGTCTCGAAAACGGGGGGTACGGGTCCGGGCCGTCCCGGCCCGAACCCCCCCCCCCCTGGGTCGACCCGACCCGGGTCCGACCCGGCCCGGCCGGCCGGCCGGCGGCGCGGCGGCCTAGCGCCGCACGGATGCAGCGCGCGCGGGGGGCAAAGCCCCCGCTTCATCAAAAGGCGGCGTGGCTTTTAGCCGCGCCTTTGGAAACTGCCCCCCCTTCGTGGGGGGCCTGCTTTGAAGAGGACCGGGGGGCCGCCTGCCCCCATCAAGGAACCCCCCCCCCCCCCAATTAAATGGGGGGGGCTTTTGACCGCTGGCCGGGGGAATTAATTTCCCCCGGATTTTGACCATCCGGCCGGCCATCTGGCCGGCTGATTTTTCTTCAACGGGACCGGTAAACCGGTCCCCTTTTCTGGCTTCCGACGCCGGCGGCCCGGCCGCCGGTCTTCTCGTCCCGCCGCGGCCCGGAACCGGCCGCGGTGTTCGTCGTCCGGCGCGGTGCGACGGCACCGCGCCCCTCCGCCGCGCCTTTGATTCCCTTCAACGCGGCGCGACGGCGTCGCGTTCTTGATGATCCTTCCACGGCGCGGCGCGACGGCGCCGCGCAATATAATCGTGCGAATATCCGCGTGGTGCGACGGCACCACACCATCTTGTTTCAACCGCATGATAAATTATCAAGAACAAAGGAGGGGGTTCGGCCGTGTTCATGCGGTCCGGCCCCCTCACGTTAAACAATAACACATATTTAAAATCCTCACGTTATTCATGCTAGAACCACGAACAAGGATAAATAAATAAACAATTAACAACAACCCCAACCTTGGGTTCAAGTCCGAAGATTGACAACGACCCACGGAAGACAACGTTGCGGAGGTCTGGCGTCGCGGTAGTCGTTCATCAAATCCGATGAAGAAGAGGTACGTCCGAAGAGGTACGTCGTTGGCGAATCTTCGTATGCCGACGAAGGAAGTCCGAGGAGGAAGCGGCGTTCCCTTTCGTTGACACGGAAGACGAAGAAGAGAGGAGCGACGTTCTTCGTCAGAGCTTGAGCATTCTTCGTCAAAGTTTGAAGAAGAAAGAAAAGCTCTCAATCCTCTCAAGATGGAAAAACAAAACTAACCCAATAAAATAATCTAAGAGCTTATTTTATTAACTCAACCAAACCTTTTTGAATTTCAAAGGTTTGAAATTCAAAAAGATAACTCCAAATTAATTAACAAGTTGACATGTCAATTAAAAGGGGGGTTAAAGGAGTTTGAGAGGAGATGAAAAGTTTAGGGTTCATGTGGGACCCACCACACTTAATCCTCTCAAGGAAGGTTAAGTGGGTGTGGGTCCCACCCCTAACTTCCTTTGAGAGAAGTTAACCAACAAGTTTAAATAAAAATTTGCAATCCACAATTTTTATTTAACTTATTCTAAACTCCCAAAAACTAACTCTCAACCCGAAATAAACGCAACCTCGGAAAAGGTCTCCTTAAGCGAATATCGGCGCTGCGAGTTCGTCGGTTTCCTCGGATTTCAATTCCGAGCACCAGATCAAAAGTTAGGAATTCCCGCTCGTTCGTTCACTGAACGTACCCGAGCCAAACTTCGGAAATTGATTCCGGGCACACCGGGCCTCGGAATCTGGTGCCGTCTGAAACCGCGCTCTTGTAAAATTCCAAAGAAAATTTAGAAAAAATTTCCCTTGAATTTTACGGGTCTTTACATTACTCCCACCTCAGGGCTTTACGTCCCCGTAATGATACATCAAAAACTAGGGAAACAAATGAGGGTACTGAGCACGCATCTGAGCCTCCCGCTCCCATGTGCTCTCCTGGAGGTTCCCGTGCTTCCATCTGATGCGCACAAGAGGAATCGATCGCCCACGCAGGACCCGCTCCTGTCAATCCTCTATCTCCACCGGGACCTCCATAAAAGTCGCCCCATCGTCAACGTCAAGCTCCCCATGGTCAATGATGTGCGTCGGTTCGTGCACGTATCTCCTTAGCTGGGATACGTGGAAGACGTCGTGCACCTGGTGCAACTGAGGTGGCAGAGCCAGGAGATAAGCCACCTCGCCAACCCTGCTGAGGACCAGGAAAGGTCCGATGAAGCGCGGAGATAACTTGCCACCTCGGCCAAATCTCCGAATACCACGTCGAGGTGAGACCCGCAAGAAGACGTGGTCGCCATCCTCGAACTCTAGTGGCCTCCGCCTCCTGTCAGCGTATGACTTCTGCCGGCTCTGAGCTGTCCTCATCCGCTCCTGGATGACCTAGACCTTCTCTGTCATGGCCTGGACCATCTCCGGTCCCACCAGTGCTGACTCCCCAGGGTCTGTCCAGCACAAAGGAGATCTACAAGGTCGGTCGTACAACGCCTCATACGGTGCCATCCCGATGGTGGAGTGGTAGCTATTGTTGTACGCAAACTCCACCAACGGTAGGTGGTCCTCCCAGCTGCGACCAAAGTCGAGGACACATGCGTGGAGCATGTCCTCGAGAGTCTGAATGGTCCTCTCCGTCTGACCATCCGTCTGAGGGTGAAAGGCTGTGCTCAGACGTAGCTGCGTCCCGAACGCCTCCTGTAACCCCTTCCAAAGCCGGGAAGTAAAGCGAGCATCTCGATCGGAGACGATAGATGATGGCACACCGTGGAGCCGCACAATCTCCTGAACGTAGAGACGTCCCAAGCTCTCCACTGAGCCCAGCTCTCTAATGGGTAAGAAGTGTGCCGACTTGGTGATTCGGTCAACAATCACCCATATGGAGTCGTGACCTCTGGAAGTGCGTGGAAGTCCAGTCACGAAGTCCATAGATATGTCGTCCCACTTCCACTCCGGAACCTCCAAGGGCTGTACCAAGCCCGCTGGTACCTGATGCTCTGCCTTCACCTGCTGGCAGGTGAGGCATCGAGAAACGAACTCTGCTACTGCCTTCTTCATGCCCGGCCACCAGTGCTGTCGTCTGAGGTCCTGGTACATCTTTGCCACTCCAGGATGTACCACCAAAGGAGAAGTGTGAAACTCTCTCAGCACTTCCTCTCATAAAGCGACTGGTACCATGGTACGTCCTCTGAAAAGGATTTCGTGCTCTGCTCTAAGGGAGAAACCATCAGGTGCCTGTCCCGAGGATATCTGTGCACGTCGTGTCTCACAGTCAGCGTCCCCACGCTGTGCCTCCCTGACTCGCTGCAGTAGTGGAGGAGTGACTGTGAGAGACTGAAGGAAGGCTGCTCCATCTCTATCCACGAAGGATATCTGCAAAGAGGCTAGCTGCTCTGTCGCCTCCTCAAGTAGCTGAATGCCCGTCCTCCTGCTGAGGGCATCGGCTACTACGTTCCCCTTCCCAGGAGTATAGACTATCTCAAAGTCATAGTCCTGGAGGAACTCGAGCCATCGCCACTGTCTCAGGTTCAGGTCCTTCTGCGAGAAGATATACCTGAGACTTTGATGATCGGAAAAGACTGTAAAGCGCTCGCCCATCAGATAGTGTCGCCATGTCTTCAGAGCGAAGACCACTGCTACTAACTCCAGGTCATGGGTAGCGTAGTTCTGCCCATGCGGCCTCAACTGACGTGATCCATAGGCGATCACTGCCCGCTCCTGCATCAGAACACATCCGAGTCCGGTCCCTGATGCATCGCAGTAGACTACGTACCCTACTCCCTCCTCAGGCAACCTCAAGATAGGTGCGCTAGTCAATCTCTGCCTCAGATCCTGGAAGCTCTGCTGACATCTGTCTGACCACACGAAGGGTTTCCCCTTCTTCGTCAAAGCTGTGAGTGGTTCCGCAACTCTAGAGAAGTCTGGCACGAATCTCCGATAGTATCCAGCTAGTCCCAAGAAACTCCGAACCTCAGTCACGCTCCTGGGTGGCTCCCATGCTAACACAGCCTCGATCTTCGTAGGATCCACTGCAACTCCCGCCTCAGAGATAACGTGTCCCAAGAAGTGGACCTCACGTATCCAGAACTGGAACTTCGAGAGCTTACCATAAAGCTGGTGCTCTCAGAGTGTGTCTAGTACAACTCGCAAGTGATAGGCGTGCTCCTCCTCAGTCGTAGAGTAAACAAGAATGTCGTCGATGAAGACCACGACAAACCGATCGAGGTATGGCTGAAAGATCCTATTCATGAGAGCCATGAACACTACTGGAGAATTGGTTACACCGAAAGGCATAACCAAGAACTCATAGTGACCATACCGACATCTGAAGGCCGTCTTCTGCACATCCTCGTCTCTGACTCTGAGCTGATGATAGTCTGACCTGAGGTCTATCTTCGAGAACCACCGTGCTCCCTTGAGATGATCAAAGAGGTCATCAATCCTCGGTAGCGGATACTTGTTCCTCACTGTCACCTGGTTCAGGCGACGATAGTCAACACAAATTCGCAAGCTCCCGTCCGCCTTCTTGGCGAACAATATCGGGGAAGCCCAGGGTGAAACACTGGGTCGGATGAACCCCTTGCCCTGCAAGTCCTCCAACTGTACCCGTAGCTCTCGAAGCTCGGCGGGGGCCATCCGATATGCTGGAGTGGATATCGGGGCTGTCCCGGGGTACAAGTCAATATAAAAGTCTACCTCCCTGCGAGGAGTTAGCCCTGGAACGTCGTCAGGAAAAACGTCTGCAAACTGATCCACCACTGCTGGAAAACCAGAACTCCGCAGGTCAACTGCTCCAAGGATGAGGCTAGCCAACTGATGAGTGATGGGTTGTTCTCTCCTCCGCGGAAGTCCATCCTGTGCTGCTAAGGCTCCCTTCTCGCCGGTGAAGGTGAACCTGCTCCCATCGGTGCGTACACATCGCACCTTGCGCCTAAAACAGTCAATCTGCGCATGGACCGTAGATATCAAATCCATGCCCAAGATGACGTCGTAAGGCCTCGACGCTGCTACAAGAAGATCCCAGCCGAAGCTCTCGCCTCCTAGAGTAATCTCACACTACCGGCACCAGTGCGTAATTGTCGAGTCTACTCCCGTAGAAGTCTCTAGTCGTAAGGATCGAGCCAACGGCTCTGTCAGAATCTCCGAGCTCCGAACAAGGGCAGCGGCTATGAAAGAGTGACTCGCTCCTGTGTCTATAAGAACTGCAGCAAGGGTGGAATAGACACAGATAGTACCTCGAATCATCTCGGGTGCGCCGTGGTCGTAGGCCTCTGCTGCCTGGAGTTGTGCCTGTCTCTGCCCGCCAGCTCCCTGTGGTCGGGGTGGACCTCCTGGTGGTGGTGGTGGCAGAGCCTCATAGCATCGCCCACCACCGGCTGCTTGTCCAGCTCATCTGCCTCGTCCGCCTCCCCCCTGCGGACCGCCACGGTCGACCCTCTGCCTCTGCCTCAGTGGTCCCTCAACTATCTGCTGCTCCTCGGCACGGCGGGTCGGGCAGTCACGAGCCATGTGGCCCTGCCCGCCGCACGAGTAGCATTGTCTGCCTCTCGAAAGACTGGCTCCTCGCTGTGTGCCCCGCACTGCTGAGCCAGTGCCCTGAGGTCGTCTGCCTGAGGGTCTGGTCTGTCTGGACCCCTGAGTCATCCGTTGACTGCCTGCTGCAGATGACTCTGCCACGTGCCGCCCTTCGGTGGGTCGCTGCGCTGGTGTAGACTCAGCAAGGAAGCTCTCGATCAGAAGGGCCCACTCCAGTACTCCTGTCTGAGTCGGTATGCCGAGGGAGATCAGCGATGCCCTGATCTCGTGTCTCAAACCCTGCTCGAAGGTCCGGGCCCGGAAGAATGGGTCCCGTACCATGTCGGTCGAGTAGCGCGAGAGATCAGTAAATCTTGCCGAGTACTGAGCGACCGTCATGTTGCCCTGCCGCAGCTGAAGAAGCTCCTGGATACGCACCGCACTAAGGGTGGCTGGGACAAACTCCGAGCGGAAGAGGCTCTCAAAGTCCGTCCATAGTAGAGATGTCTCATCGTGCACCTGGAGCATCAAGCTCCACCATCGTCATACTGCTGCGTGTAGTAGGCTCGCAGCGAGGATCACCATGAGGTCTGCTGGTGTCCTCACTAGCCTAAACACACGTACCACTGCCTCCAGCCAGTCCTCGGCTACCTGGGGATCTGTCTCCCCGCGAAACCTGGGTGGTCGCTAGCGCTGAAACTCATGCAGTGTGCTGAGGCAACGTGCATCGTCAGCGGCTGGTGCTGGAAGCATCGGGTGCTCAGCGGGTAGAGCTACTGTCGGTGCCACTGCTGACAAAGGGCCCTGCACCGAGGCCTCATCGCTCGGTGGGCTGTCGTCACACTCGACTCTCGGAACCCTAGCTGGCTGCCGTCGTGGGGCCATCCTGAAAAGGAAACAGGTGCGCCACGGTCAGAACAGTATACCCGGTGAGCTGATATAAGTAATCACAAAGAAAACTTTGAAACACACATGAAATCAATGTTTTCGTGCATTAAGTCGGAAATCAGAAGTCAGGGTCCTGGTGTACGGATACGTCGGCCGCTGCACCAACACTGGACTCCCTGGACTGATAACCACACTCAATACGCTAAACATTATTGCTTCACATAGAAAAGATCAAAGTTCGCGGTAGAACCGAACTCCTTTGATACCAATTTGTCACGACCCGCCCTCGGGGTCCGTGCCGTGACTACCCCAAGCCCGCCTTCCATAGGCCAGGGGCTGGCGACTAGCACCAAGGCGTAAATCCCGGTAAAAAGGGAAGGCATTGCCTTTGTAAAGTAAACAACACCACAGAGTAAGCAAGCGGAAAGTAAACACTAAGCAAAAGCAGAGTACAACTGAAAGTGCGGAAAAGTAAATGGGCCAGTATACAAACCCAAACTGAAAGTAAAGTACAACTCAAAAGGGAAAACAGCAACTGTAAAGTAAAAGCTGCAACACCGAGCTGTCCACTGGAAATCCCACCTGAAGGGTGGGTACAGATAGCTCCACTGCTCCACGGGTCCCGACGTCCGCTCCGAGCACGTCCCGCCCAGTGGTCCACCTCCAGGTACCGTCCTGCTCTGCAAGCCTCAGCTAAGATCAACGCTGTCCGTCGTCTGCAACCAACACAACGTAGTGCGGGCAAAGCCCATGCAGGGGTGAGTATAAGCTACTCAGTAGGGACCCCGAGACCCCTGAAGGTCTCTCAAATCCACAAAGGATAAACCACGAAGAAAGGTACAATCACGAAGTAACAACTGACACTGCTTAGGTATATGCCCATACATATACCTAAGTCATCAATTTCAAATACGCTCCAACCTCCGAGCCCAAGTACAACTCAGTCCACACAGGAAAGTAAACGTATTCCACACAGGAAAGCAAAACGAAATCCACACAAGATAGCACAACACAATCCACACAGGAAAACAACAGGATTCAGCTCACACAGGTATACTTCTTCAAAACACGATAAAGATGATCTCTGATCCATCTAAGTCGTCGGACCCACGAAGGATCGATAGGTAACTAACCCCCGCAAAAGACCCACACAGGATCGGGCCCACGTAGGACCTGTAGGCGCTGGTTCACACAGGACCGC
Source organism: Viscum album (assembly GCA_963277665.1). NCBI lineage: Eukaryota > Viridiplantae > Streptophyta > Magnoliopsida > Santalales > Viscaceae > Viscum > Viscum album. The sequence goes on along the minus strand of OY728129.1, from coordinate 1,807,850,015 downwards.
TGAGCGCAAAGACCCACACAGGATCGGACCCACATAGGATCGGGCCCACACAGGACCTGTAGCACTGATCCATGTAGGATCGCTGAGTGCTGTAGTCGTCATCGTCGAATCCACACAGGATCTCTGTACTGTCGTCGTCGCAGTCACAGTAGCAGTAGTAGCAGTCACAGTCGCCGCCAGCACTAGGGTTCCCGCACACAGCAAGCTCGTACAGGAGGATCCGCTCCACGAGCCAAGAGGCTGATACATCAACTGTCACAAAGTCCAGAGTTGATGTATCCAAAAGTTCCGTATCGTCAACAGGAACTCAACGCAACAGACGGCGCGTCGATCGGACGCCCGGTCTGAGAGTTATTGGCATTTTCGTCCCCGGGGCCCGGTTGGTTTTTAAGGCAAAACCAACCCGACCGTACTCCACCTGCGTCCAAACCTCGGGCGGAGTATGCCAAAAGATCCGTCTCACTAAGAGGAACACAACAAAGTTGATGGCACGTCAATCGGACGTCCGTAGCTCAAGATATGAGCGTTTCCGCTCCGAAGACCCGGTTGGTTTCGTGAACGAACTAACCCAGCCGAACTCAAAGTAATCCGAAACTTTGAGTGCGATATACCGAAACGACCGTCTCGATCTAAGGATCGAGTTTCAACAGACGGTTCGTCGATCGGAGGTCTGTGCCTCAAGTTATGGCCAAAAGACCGAAACCGTCTCGAAAACGGGGGGTACGGGTTCGGGCCCTCCCGGCCCGACCCCCCCCCCCCCCCTGGGTCGGCCCGAACTGGGTCGACCCGACCCGGGTCCGACCCGGCCCGGCCGGCCGGCCGGCAGCGCGGCGGCCTGGCGCCGCACGGATGCAGCGCGCGCGGGGGGCAAAGCCCCCGCTTCATCAAAAGGCGGCACGGCTTTTAGCCGCGCCTTTGGAAACCGCCCCCCCTTCGTGGGGGGCCTGCTTTGAAGAGGACCGGGGGGCCGCCTTCCCCCCTCAAGGAAACCGCCCCCCAATTAAATGGGGGGGGGGCTTTTGACCGCTGGCCGGGGGAATTAATTTCCCCCGGATTTTGACCGTCCGGCCGGCCATCTGGCCGGCCGATTTTTCTTCAACGGGACCGGTAAACCGGTCCCCTTTTCCGGCTTCTGACGTCGGCGGCCCGGCCGCCGGTCTTCTCGTCCCGCCGCGGCCCGGAACCGGCCACGGTGTTCGTCGTTCGGCGTGGTGCGACGGCACCGCGCCCCTCCGCCGCGCCTTTGATTCCCTTCAACGCGGCGCGACGGCGTCGCGTTCTTGATGATCCTTCCACGGCGCGGCGCGACGGCGCCGCGCAATATAATCGTGCGAATATCCGCGTGGTGCGACGGCACCACGCCATCTTGTTTCAACCGCATGATAAATTATCAAGAACAAAGGAGGGGGTTCGGCCGTGTTCATGCGGTCCGGACCCCTCACGTTAAACAATAACACATATTTAAAATCCTCGCGTTAGTTATGCTAGAACCACGAACAAGGATAAATAAATAAACAATTAACAACAACCCCTACCTTGGGTTCAAGTCCGAAGATTGACAACGACCCGCGGAAGAAAACGTTGCGGAGGTCTGGCGTCGCTGTAGTCGTTCGTCAAATCCGATGACGAAGAGGTACGTCCGAAGAGGTACGTCGTTGGCGAATCTTCGTATGCCGACGAAGGAAGTCCGAGGAGGAAGCGGCGTTCCCTTTTGTTGACACGGAAGACGAAGAAGAGAGGAGCGACGTTCTTCGTCGGAGCTTGAGCATTCTTCATCAAGCTTGAGCGTTCTTCGTCAAAGTTTGAAGAAGAAAGAAAAGCTCTCAATCCTCTCAAGATGGAAAAACAAAACTAACCCAATAAAATAAGCTAAGAGCTTATTTTATTAACTCAACCAAACCTTTTTGAATTTCAAAGGTTTGAAATTGAAAAAGATAACTCCAAATTAATTAACAAGTTGACATGTCAATTAAAAGGGGGGTTAAAGGAGTTTGAGAGGAGATGAAAAGTTTAGGGTTCTTGTGGGCCCCACCACACTTAATCCTCTCAAGGGAGGTTAAGTGGGTGTGGGTCCCACCCCTAACTTCCTTTGAGAGAAGTTAACCAACAAGTTTAAATAAAAATTTGTAATCCACAATTTTTATTTAACTTATTCTAAACTCCCAAAAACTAACTCTCAACCCGAAATAAACGCAACCTCGGAAAAGGTCTCCTTAAGAGAATATCGGCGCTGCAAGTTCATCGGTGTCCTCGGATTTCAATTCCGAGCACCGGATCAAAAGTTAGGAATTCCCGCTCGTTCGTTCACTGAACGTACCCAAGCCAAACTTCGGAAATTGATTCTGGGCACACCGGGCCTCGGAATCAGGTGCCGTCTGAAACCGCGCTCTTGTAAAATTCCAAAGAAAATTTAGAAAAAAATTCCCTTGAATTTTACGGGTCTTTACAATTATTATGAACTAATAAATACTTATGTACTATCTTTTTTTATTCCTCATAATCTATTGAGTGTTTTTCAGCTATGTGACTTACGTTGGGAAGTTATATTTAGTCAGGAATGCTTAAAAACAGTGTAATATCAATGAACTTTATAACAAAAGTTTAGAGTACAAATGTAAATCTATATTAGTTACATATAAAAGATATTTCTTTTCTAATAATACTATAAAAAATAAAACTGATTGTCAAAATCATGGTTAGGAAATGTCAATTAACATATTATAGAGAACTTCACAAATTTTAGGGTTATAGTGGATAATCATAACATGAAATGATATTGGGAAAAATTTTGATAATATTTTTTATAATAAATTTTTCTTTTTAATCATTATCATTCAAATAATAATGGGGCATCAGTTTCATTGAATTTTTGTTACACTTATGTGTGTGGTAAAATTGGTCATTTTTTAAAGCAATAGAGATATATATTTCATATAATTTGTTAATAATTATAACATAATGAGAATTTATGTGTTTATACATTCAAATACTAAATTTTTTTATTTCATAAAAAGGTTTCCAAGAAGAGTATAAAATACATATTGAAGAAGTATAATAATTCATAGCTTCGATAATAAAATAGACAACACATCCTGTAAGGTTTAAAATTAACATGAAAAATATGGTATTGAACATGAAATATCTTTAGTGATTACTTACATATAAAATAGGGTTATTGATAGAAGAAATAACATTTTAAAAATCATGTGAAAACATTTTCAATAAAAACTAGATTCTCACATTAATACTTGAATGAATCATTTTAGGGGGGTTTCTAAACTCACGACACAGTATTACCCAGACCAAGGGTAGAGTAAATTCAATATGAAATGTTTTATGGAGTGAATACCTCTTTTAATAATCTCATGGTTTTTTGGAAGACAATGATTTTTCAAATATAATGAAGGTGGGATAGTTAAATATGGTGGTGTTGTAGACAAAGGTATTTTCCTAGTATACTCATTAAAGAGTAATATGTATAATGAAAATATAAAATATTAATAATATTATTTAGAAAAATGAAGAAATGTTTTTTGATAATGAAAACAAGGTGAATTTTTGAATTTTTACCTCTGAATATATGTTCATAGAATATTATTAAATAAATATAGATTTAGGAGAATGATGAAATATTCATAAGGTCAATAATTTTGAAATTAAATCATTATAAGAACAAAATTATTAAGTGAGTCAACTTGTGACTCGCTATTGAAGAAAATGTATTCAATTTTATGAAATAAATTTCATTAGAGATAAATAATCATTTTCATAGATTCAAAGGATGAAAATAATTTATCACCCTTCTTTTGTATCTATGATAGAACCCGCTACACTTAACAATGTTTCCAAAAAATAATCAAGGATGAAAGTTGTGAACAAATAATTAGATTAAACTGATAAAAACAATACCTCAGTGATTGAGGAAATAACGAAAACTATAATTTGATTGGTACTAAGTGGATCATAAAGTAAAAGGTTTATGAAAATGGAAAAGTTATTTAGAATAATCAAGGATATAATGTAAGGGATATGGTCAGGTTGATGTCATTAATGTTGAGGATACATTCTAGCCAGTGGTAAAAATCATGTATTTTTTTAATTTTCACTTTAGCGGATGACTAAAGAATATTTATGGTATTTCTAAAATAATTAAATATTGTATTTTTTAATGGAATTATCATTAAATAATTTTATATAGATAATTTGGTTGGATTTATAATTGAATATGATGTTTCAACAATGTGTATATATAGAAAAAGACGTCATATCTTAAACAAAAAACTCATTAATTTTAGAGACCCAATATTTTTCAAACATAAAAATTATATCTTAATAGATCAATATTCTATACATAACATTATGATCGATGCCAAAATTTTATAGGTATATTTTCATTGAAACCATACATACATATACAACTTGTTCATAATATATTGAAATAATCTACAACTAACTTCATAAAACTATAAACCTTCATAGATATATCATACACAACCAAAAAAAAGGCCTATTTCCATAGTTCAAAACCATGGAAATAGGCCCCAAAAACATGGTCGTAACCTAAAGCCACAGTTTTGGCCAACCGTGGCCACTATCGCCATGGAATTAGGTCCCATATTATTGACACGGTTTTGAAAACCGTGTCAATAAGCCTCAAAAAACGCCACCATGGTAGTTGACCTATAGTCGCGGTTTAAACATTTTCTAAAGGAAGCTATTTCCATGGTTAAAACTGTGGCTATATCCTCAGTAAACCATGGCTATAGCCTAAATAAAAATTTTCACCAGCGAGTTTCAATCCATATACATCCCCTTTACGGACCAACGTACTCACCACTACACCGCACGACAATTCAGGTATATATATATATATATATTAATATAAACCATGGAAATAACCTCAAAACCATAGAGGTATGTCTTCCCATAAAAAAATTGGTGGGAATTTTTTTTCCCGCAGAAGTGTGGGAACCTTATTGGTACAGTTTTGAAAAACTGTGGCTATAGGCCATCAAAAAAAAATTCCTATAGCCACGGTTCTAAAAACTATGGCTATTGGCCATAGAGAACTAGCCTATAGACACGGTTTTAAAACCATGGCTATAGGTCAGTGTTAGTATCCTCGTTTTCTATTAGTGATAGATAAAATCATTCTTTATCACTATGGGAAAAGATACATAAGAAAGGCTGAGATATGATGCTCATTAAGTGGAAAAAGAGACATAAAAAAATCACTTAAACATAACATGATTATAAGGGTAGGAGAACATAATAATAGTATTTCAAAACCATGCCCTGTATATTATAGATCATAACATTGAGTCATGTAAAATGTAATTAAAAATACATTAAGCACAAATGAATCAAAAAACATGAGCCATCAAAGAAAAAAATTTCCATAAGATATAATTATGTGGAATAGACATGAGAATGGAAAATAATTTCCCCAGTCAAGGTTCACATCAAAGACCATTATTGTTTATTAGGTTTACTCCCCATTCCATTGTATCTTTTTTAAAGGATTTCCAACTAGGATACCATAATGGAAAAAGGCTCATATTTAACTAGGTTTACTTGTTATTCTAGTCCTTATTATCTCATGATATATCCATCATTAACTATTTAATTGGAGGGATATATAATTTTATGACTAACCATAACATAATGAAAATAATACATATGCATGACATGAGATCATAAGACATCCATCATTTCAAAACTCATGTAAATGAAATAGGTTTCATAAAAATACCATAATAGCATCGTATTATAACCAATGGAAAATAAATGGGTTTCATAAAAGTTTCATCATAACTTAATTTACACATGGGAATGAAATGGGTTTCATAGAATTATCCTTAAATCATCAATGTCATGAACTATTAAAAGAAATAAATTTGATGGTATCATTGGACCATATCACAATTAAATCATAAGTAGCTTCAATGGATATTATCATAGATGAAAAATTCCTTTAAAATACCATTGTAACATTTTATGAGGAAAATATACCTTTCACGTTGAAATTAATAATTTAAAATCTATAAAATTACAAAATATTAAGGATTTTTTTTGAAAATATCCTTAGATGAAAGTAGAGGATGATTCAATTTTTTGAGCAGTCAAGATGGTGGGAAATTCCATTCTTGTAGTGTATTTTAGAATAATCATTTTTCAAATTTTCGGTTATATATAAAAATTACCTTGTTTGAAAAAAGGACTAGAAGATTCCTTTAAAAATAATTTTAAAAAATTAAAACTTGGGATAAAATTAAATTAAACAATAAATGGATAAAATTAATATCATTCATGTGAACATTTTTAGAAAACATAGACAAGGAAGAAAAAGGATTTTCAAACAAAGAGATAAATATAAATGAAAGGGAGTAAACTAAATGACATGATTTTAATATCAAGAAATAACTATATTAGAATAAAATAAATGAGTTTCATGAAATTTATATAATGACATTCCATCATTAGAAACTTATTTATAAAGAATCCCAATAAACAATGAGATTGTAACATAAACATATTCCTTGATTTTGAATTTAATCAAAAGTGATTTAACCTCATTCATAATAAACATAAATTTATTATAACACTATAAAATAATAATTAACATTATTATAAAATCATATATTTTCCCTTTATAACATTTTAACACCCATTTATTAATAAGTACTTATTAAAATCATCATTTTTCATTGTTAACTATTTTTTTTCGTGATAATTTTGGTTTGGTAGTTCCGTTCCTTGTATATTGAAATTTTTCAATCATCTCCATAATTTTAATCATGATATAAATACCATATATATAAATTATATGTATATTAATAGTAATCCACAAAACAAAGAGATAAAAATGAATTACACCACTCATGTAGATGGTAGGTTGTACGTATGCTTGAAATTTGTTTACAATTTTAGAAATATAGAATAAAACAAAGGTAAATAATAATTCAACTTTCCAGAATAGTTATTATATATTATATATTCATTAAATATAACCTCATTATCATCTATGAAAATCATAAATGGAAACCCAGTCACAATTCTTTGGGGAGGTGGTAGTCCATATGTACACATGAACGATGTTATTTCTTTACAAATAATTACAAGCTAATAAGGTAGATATTATATTATAACTCATGAATCATAATTATAAAATAAATATAAAAGATAAATTCTAAACCCATCATAATAACCATCCATAATAGGTGGTTATGGAAAATAAATTATATCTCTATGTGCAGGTTGTAGTCTACATCTACTAAAAATATGATGGATAATAGTGGTTTCACGATCCTAATAACATTTTAATATATTTTGGATACTGAATATAGTATTTTATGATGAATTCCACATATTTAGTGGTGGTATAAATAAAAATAAATTTAAATAGGTTAGGTAAACCTATTACCTCTTCTAAAGTAGACCCCCTTTACATCCCTTTTTAACGGCCCTCAGAATGGTCAATAAAGAATACCAACACCTATAAATCGTGGATAGGGAAACTTATTGAAAAATTAGGAAGGGTCTGGTCAAGATAGATGAATAATTTTGGTTTAAGTAAAATATAAAAGGGTGTTATTTTAAAAGGGATGGAAAGTACACACATGGAATTACAAAAAAGATTAAAATATAATTAAGTATTTCCCATGAGAATTAATTTCGAATGGATATATATCCAAATAAAAAGATTATAAGGACAAACTAAACTCATCCAATTAAATTTATAAAAGTCTCATTTTCATCTTAATCCTTATCTTATTTTTTAACCCCTTTATTAATAATTTTTTACCATTACTGAGTTAACAACTATTTCAATCTCAAAGGGTTATAATTTTACATATAAGGTAAAAATCGTATCATAAATGGAGAAGGGGTGAAATATTTGACCATATATTATAATACTCTTCCACTATAACGATATTATATGAATTTTAAATAATTAATAAAATATTATTTTCATATTATACCATTGATTTCATTCTTGACACTACTCATTTAATTTGTTATTAAAAATTCCAAGATGTAACGTCCTGGATTTTCTCAAAGGTATTTACCGTTTGGTTTTGGTTTAGATTCATTTTTTCCCTAATAATGTTTCCTAAGGTCTGAAAGGAAGTCCCATGGATGTTTGGGGCTCTTTTGAAGCCCAAAAACTCACAATTTTGAATAGTATACTGGGTGGCACTGTTAGGAGAAATTGTGTTTTCAAGCCTGTATGGTTTCTCATACCGTGCAACTTGAGAGAGTGGGTAGTAGGGCTTTACAAGGTTTCTATAATACCTTTCAAGGAGGATCGCACACCCATGAAACTTGTATCAGATTAGTTACATAGCCATTTTTTCAAGGGATATACACGGTTATACTAAGTGTACACTAAGCCCATGCAAGGTTCCCCTTTGAGAAGAAGTGGGTGCACAGTTAGTGCACAGTTTGTCCAAATGTGCATCCAAATCTATGGATTCTATTAATTAATGTCAAAATGATAGTTTTACCATGAAAAATTTTTAATCCTTAAAACCCTTTCATCTTTCATTCTTCTCTAACAACAATAGACTTATATCATCCTTTCTCCTCTCCATTTGGATTTTGATCACTCATTTATACAAACTAAAATTATTCACTTCAAGATGCATTGGAATTATTGAGGTAATATCTATGATCCTCCTCCTTCTATTTCAAGTTTCTCTTAACCTCTTTCATACTATCTTGGAACAACCTCCTTTTCCTTATTTTTAGGGTAATGGATTGTTTTTATGATAACTATCATTCTAGAAAGATTCAAAGGCCAATGTTGGATGAGGGAAGCACTACAAAACAAAGCTAGATGGTCTAGTTTCTTTCCCTTTGTTTTGGTTTCATTATAAATTATGCATCTTTCTTACACACATTGGAAGTTTTGGTGAAACCTATAAACTATTTAAAAAATAAATTCTATTATTTACTTTGTTCTATATAACCCTATTAAATGGGAGATCACCCTTGTTGTTGGTTTCCTCTTCCAAAGCCGCTATTTTGGGTGTGCTTTTCCAAAATGGCCTAGTATATCTTCCCTTATAGCTTGTTAAATCCCCTTGAAGTTGTCCCATTATAAAATATGACTATTGTTGACCTTTAGGAATTTATGGTCCAAGTGTTTAGCCCTTCATGCATCATGACATATGCCTTATTCCCTAATAAATATTAGTTCATCATTGAATCTTTGAACAAAATCAAATGAATATATTTATTTAAAATGTTAATAATGAATATTATGAAAATGGTGTGGTTTTCCTAACAAAATCATAACCTCACCTAGTGAAGATGGTGATACAAGGGGATTAGACTTATGTAATCCTTGTACGGTCTCTTTGTTCCTTATAGTTATAGTTTCTTCGTGATTTTCATTACGTCGGGGTAGACACTAGTTATGCCTAGGATGATATTTCCATGAATTTTCATTATTAGCTCTTGAAAACTGACACATGTTTCCCAAAGAAGACCTCATAGACGTGCTCGATGGTGAGATGGTTGTACCATGACATGAAATAGACTCAGACCCCTATGTGATATAAGAGGTATGCACTCAGACTTTAGTTATTTTCATCTTCACAACATGCTTGGAGTGACACTTGGGATCACATTAATTGGATTTATTGGATGGATTCCCATAGTATTAGACATATGTTGAACATCTAAAAAGATATATGGGATTAATTTAGATAGTATTTGATAGGATCATGGTGATTCTTAATATTTTATACAGTTTTTAATGAAATAAAATAATATGAACATAGAATAGAAACTTCTTGGACATGCCCAGCATACCAAATACATTCTTGAGGATGGTCTAAAATTTGACACTTTACTTGTTACTTATCCTTCAATAGCAAACACTTTTGTAGATTACTTCAGTGTAGAGGTATCCATCTTATGAAGAAGTAGGTAGTCATTGGCTGGGTGTTCCAGTTGGAACCAGTTTTTGGTTTATTATTTTTATTTATTGTATTGAATTTGGTGGTTATTAGAACACTACTAATTTTAATTTAAGATGAAATGGTTTGATCTAGACACCATTTTTGGTTCCATACTGAGTATATTTCACACCCTGAATGGGCCTCCTATGAAACCCAAGAATAATTCTTGACATCAGGTATAGATAAAGGGAAGAAGCCAACTTTCTATGCTTGATTTCTATAATTATGATGATGTACAGGAGCAGAGGACCAAGACTACACTCGTGATGCTAGTATCAGCTGTTGTTTTTTTCATTGTGAATTATTTTGTTTTCATGTGGTATATTCATGATCCCATGTATCACGTTCCATTCATTATTGTATAAAAGCTTGATCATCATCATCATTTTGTATCAACTAATTATTTATCTTATAACTATCATTTATATTACTTGATTACTTCTACTGCTTCTTATATTTCTGCTACGAAGGGTTACTAGTCGAGTCATATAGTGTATAATTCCTAAATTTCTTATTTATTTTATATGTATTTTTGTGAAACCATTGAATATATGAGGTTATTTTTTCTTAAAACACACCCTAGTCTCTCACTAGTGGTCTACAACCTCAGGCATATGGGGAGGCATTCTTAAGTAATTGTGGCCAACCACCTCAGGGAACCACTAAGCGGTATCTGTGGTGGGATGCTAAAAATTGGAATAGTGGAGATTCCATTTTTCTTAATAATAGGTATTAAACAGGATAATAGGATATTGGAATTCATTAATGATCCTATTACTGGGAGTATGTAACCCACATATAGGGGAAACAAAAATTTTCTAGGATGGCTAAATGTTGTTATTTTTTATGCTTGTTATAGTTTCATGGATTTCAACATTGGGTGATGAAATTTATTTGTGAAGTTATTATTATTGATAATATTATTAATCTTATTGTTTTTTTACCCTAGAATATATATGTGAGGAAATTTTAAAAAACATTTATCATATTAGGAACCATAAAACTAAAATTCCAGGAATTATACCATTCCATATCCACATTATACATGAATTTTATTATCATATATTATTAGTGTCTTGATTATTATATATGCAAATGTGATTACTTTCCTTCCAGGATTGTAAAATAAGAATTGGCACCTAAAGTGTCTGCCTTAACCAAACAGTGTTCTCCTGTATAGGTAAAGGAGGACACTTTACGTAGTCTGTTATGAAATGTGGATACATATACCATTATTCTTATGGAATATAACATGTCATGGTGGGATTAAGTGGATTCCACATCCCCATTTATGTTTTGTATAGTCCCTTATAAATTGAAATAGGTGATCCATTTAATTTCACCATTTAATGATATTAAAATATTTAAATGAGTAAAAATTTTAAATAAATATAAGAGTTAAAATTAAATGGTCATCTTATAGTTTCTACATGAGACCTTAAACCAGATCTAACATTAGTTTTGGGTAGTAGGATGAATTTCATGTGATCCTTAGGTGACCTTATCTTATCATCTATACCAGACTCCAGGAGTAGGATGAGGGTTATCAAATATTATAAGAATTCCATGTGCATGTTCTTTTATATCTTTCTCTATCATCTATGAATCTCATATGAGGAGTATGCTTGGAAACTATAGAGCTATGCCACTGCAAAAACCTTATGTTATGAACCAAGAAAGTGGAGATAAGAAACATACTGAGGTGGTGGGCCCTAATACAACTATGATACCTCCTATAGTGCCACCTGAATCACCTCCTACAGATCTTCTGCTAGGCATTGATGCTGACTTCCATGAAAACTTCTTTTAGTTAATGTAGTCTATATAGGGTCATCCTTGATATACCCATTCAAATAAAGAATTTACCCATGAGTTATAGACACAGAATCCTCCCGCCTTCTCAGAGGATGGTGGACCATGGGCTATTGATTCATGGCTAGAGGCTATGTTGTCTACCTTCAAGCATATCGAGACACCTCGTAATCGAAGGATTAAGCTAATTGACTATATACTATGTGACTCTACAATGATTTTTTGGGATGTTCATACTCATGTTGGTCTATATCAAAGTATGGTCTAGAAAGACTTCCAGATATGCATTTTTACTTCTTCTTTCCACAAATGATGAGAACTGACATTTCTTGAGAGTTCATGAACCTTCAGCAAGTGAAATCTCAGTGATAATTTATTCATATCACTTCACAAATACATGGGTTCCAAGAGTTCCCCCTTGGTATAGGTGGGTACTATTTTCTATGGAATTTTATATCCCTTGAGATGACTAGATTCAATGTCATTCTCAGTATGGACTGACTTGTGCCTCATAATGCCTAGGTGGATTTATATAGATGATGGGTGTCCTTAATACCACCCGAGTGAATCATGTGTATCTATAAAGATAAATGGGATACTCAATCTGTCTGAGTTGGATCTGAGCATCAAGGGATTCATAGGGTGACAGCTAGTATGGAAACTCTCTTCCTGAGAGATCAAGGAATGCAACTATTGGATTTTCCTCCTATTGTCTAATATTTCATGAAAATATTCCGCAAAGATTTACCCACCTCACCTCCTAAGAGAGGGGTCAATTTATTTATTGATCTTATTCTAGGTGTGGCACTAGTTTCCATTCCTCCTTATAGGATGGCACCAACCATGCTCTAAGAACTCAATAAGTAGCTATAAGATCTCAAGTTAAAAGGTTTTATCCCACCCAACACTTTTCCTTGGGGTCTACCCATTCTTTTCTCTTAGAATGAAGATAGTAAACTCTGTTTTTGAATGGGTTACCCCCAATTGAACCATCTTATGGTAAAGAACCAATATCCCATACATCGTACATATGAAATATTAAACCAGTTCTGAGGAGTGAACGCTTTCTCTAAAATCAACTTGATGTCGATCTACCATAATGTATGTGTAAGGAAATCTAACATACCATGTATATTTTTTAGGGGTAGGTATGTCTTGTATGAGTATTTGGTTATGCCATTCGGCCTAATGAATGCACTGAACGTATTTTTGTCTCTAATGAATTAGGTCTTTCACCTATACATAGATTCTTTTTTAGTGGTATTTGTAGATGGAATATTAGTGTATCCATGCACCAGATGTGACTATTTCAACTGTATTGAGATAATTTGAACACACTGAGAAAAACCCATTCGTATGAAAAGATCTGAAAATGCCAATATTGTATTAGTAAGTTTCACTTCATTGGTTATATCTATTCAGAGGCTGGCATATCTGTTAACCTAGAAAATGTTAGTGTTTTGGATTCCAAGGAAAATCCCAAGAACATGTTTTACATACATAGTTTATTGAGTTTATATAGATATTATAGGTGATTCATATAGTATTTATCATGCCTTGTAGCATTGCAGACAGTCTTGACTATAGAGGGTGTGAAGTATGTCTGGTATGAAGCTTGTGAGGTAGTTTTTATGATTTAAAGTGAAGGTTGAATTAATCATTGATCCTGATTCTTATGGTTCACAAAATAAGTTATAAAATCTACTATGAAGCATAAGATATTGGTCTAGGAGAAGTTTTGGAATATGGTGATCGGGTTGTAGGGTATGGGTTCTTCTAGCTGAGACCTAATGAGCAGAAATACCCTATGAAAAACCTCAAGCAAGAAGCCATGTTCATGCCTTATGTTGTTGGTCGAACTATTGACTAATTGGGATGTTTTTATTCTACATAGAAAATAAAAGTCTCAGATATTTATATCTACATATAGAGAATTGAATCTCATGGATAATAGGTGGGTGGAGTACCAACAGCCCTTTTACTTTGAGATTTCTTATACACCTGGTAAGGCTAATGTCGTAGACGACGCCTTATGCCCGAAGACTCAAACACATGACATCCAGTAGGCCAACAGTGAGTGTATTTTGATGTATTTTTGTATTAAATTGTCATGGAGGTTGTGTAGAAGCAAGGAAATCCTATTTTAGAAGCTCTGGAAGTGACATCCTGCTTTAGAGAGTGGGTTTGGGTGAGGTAGCTATCTGATTCCAAGGGATCGTCTTGAGGGAGAGCATCATAGGTGAGAACCCACATCCTAGTTGGTTTTTTAATAATAATGAGATCTGACTCTTTCATGGGAATGTTTGTGTGCCTTTTGATATATAGGAAGTGCTTATGAGGGAATCTCATGCCCCTTTTTGGGAAGTCCACCCTGCTCTTACCAAGATGTACTGAGATAATCATTATAAGGTCCCGGCTCGAGTGCCACACACCACTACCCTGAACCAGACAGTCACATGACCTCAAGTGCACCTCACATTACAAAATAGGATATTGACTAGCAGTGAGGCTCAAATATCATTCATGGGGAGACTATACCCTCTTTGTCAAAATAAAACACTAATGGATAAACAATAACCAAATATAAAACCATAACCAGAAAACTACCAATATCACATGATGACTAAAACTAGACATACAATATCAAATTGAAAAACAAATATGTCATGATAATGTATGTTCCATGTGTTAAAATGAAAACACAAAAGTGAATACACTGAAAACTCCATAAAAGGCCATGAACCACGTCAGATTCCCTTATCCACACTCCTTCCTTACTCATTCACCTAACTCAAGGCCTTTTCCCTTATCATGTATTGCAACCATAAAATCTAGTTGGGTATCGATCACGAATCCTAATTAGGGTGTGAGTAAAAGTCATTAGGCCACCAAAAACAGCATCTAAGATAATATCTAGTCAAATAATAGTGTATTTAGTTGTATAAGGAATAAATCTCAACTCATAAATAAATATTTATCACATTATCGGCTATTATTTATTTAATGACATAAACCCCCAGGTTCCTATGGAAACCTGTACTATCAATACCTACTTCAGCCCATTTCGAAGTCTGAACTAATCCCAAATAATATCATATATTAGAATTCCATTATTACCATTAATTAATTCAATCCAAATGGGAATGACCATGTCACTATCCATTAATTCACCAAAATGAATGACAATGTTTCCATTCATTAATTAAAACCTGAATGCCTATGTTACTATTCATACTTCACACATTATGATGACCATGTTCCTATTCTTTATTTTATAACTAAATAACATTGTTTCCATTCATAACTTCACAATTGAATGACCATGTTACCATAATTCAATAGATAATTAATTCAAAAATTAATTATCCACATAAATTCAATTACTAATTTAATAGTTAGTCAAACACAATAATTCCATCAGTTAACTCAAAAATTAATTAATCACATCAATAATATTAATTAATTCAATAATTAATTGATCCCATCAATTCCATGAGTTAATTAAACAGTTAACTCATCACATCAATAATGTTAATTAATTAAAAAACTAATTAGTCAAATAAATTCTTCTAGTTAATTAAACCATTAACTCATCACATTAATAATAATAATTAATTGAATAATTATCTAATCCCATCAATTACTTTAGTTAGTGAAAAAAATAATTTATCACATTTATAATATTAATTAATTCAATAATTAATTATTCCAGCAAAATTCCTTTAGTTAATTCAAAAATTAACTAATCGGATTTATAATATTAATTAATTAAACTATTAATTAATCACATCATTTTTATTAGTCGATTCAACAATTAACTAATCACAAAAATTTCATTACTATTTCAACAATTAGTTTATCAAATAAATTCCCTTAATTAATTCCAAAATTAATTAATTACATCAACCCCATTAATTAATTCATCAATTAATTAATCATTATCCACAAACTCACAATCTCATAATTAATTCCAAAATTAATTATATTTTTATAATATAAATACATAATAATTAATTACATAATTAATTATCTAAATTCTAAAATCACAATATCTCATAATTAATTCATCAATTTATTATCTCAATCTATAATTCCAAAATCCCCAATTTTCAAATCCCCTCAATTAATTAATTCACAAAATTAATTAATTCAATCAATAAAATAATTGCTAAAAATATAATATAACTCCATAATTACATAAACGTAATTTAAATAAGGACTTTGGGAGTTGAATTATAGATCACCTACCTCGATTCGTTGATGAACAATCACCCAGTGGAAATCCCCAAATTCAGAAGAGTAATGTCGTAGGAAGAGATCTGGATATAAAACCTAAATCCATTATCAAATAAATCATTATATTTCAAATCTTAATCGATATCCACAATCCTGTATCTTCATCCAAAAAACTAGATCTAGATATAACCAAAATAGGAAGGAGCAACCCACCAAATGAATGGTAGAAGAATAGGAAAGGGGTGTGAAATCAATCTAGATGAAACCACGTACCTGAAGAGATAAAATTTTTCCAATCGGTCTTCAAATCACAAATAATGTTGGGCAGATAGCCTTAGAATCCTTCCAGGAGGCTCTGGAATCAATAAAAGTCAACTATGGGTCGATCTAGGGTGTTTGGGCGTATTAGACATAGGTTCGAGAATTGTTTTTTTAATTTTTGGGGGATTAAAAATTTCATATGCATGGTTTGCTGCTCGAGGTGAATGGTTTCCCCTAAATACACCTAACTATGAGTAACTTCTAGGGGTGTATGGTTTATCCTAATAGGGTGCACTATTTATGAAATTGTACACCAACCGTGAAAATCCCTACTTACTTGGGTTGTATGGTTTTCTTGGCTGGGGCGCACGTTTTGGGAAAACCATGTGCCAGCCATGTACTTGCCCATTTTCTGCCAAAAAATACAAATTTCACCCAAATTCACCCGAAGGTAAAACCTAAATGAAAAGTACTCAACAAAAGGAAAAAGTGTACCTATAAATGAGCCTCATAAATCTCTAGAAAAGTTCAGGATTTTACAATCTCTCCACCTTATAACATCTCATCCTTGAGTTACACTTCCAAGAATCTCTATGATTTTGAGTAAAAAATATTGGCCCATTGGGACCTTATATCTATTTCTCGCTCTCTAATGTTTCCTCCTGAATAAGGTAGTGTTTCCAAAATATAAGAACTATCTGCACAATCATTCCCCCCAACACTTCCTTACTGCGATCCAATATAGGTATTATATGATCCTCAAAGGATGCATCTACCTCAAGCTCAACATCTTCCACATTGATCACCTGAGAAGGGTTGCGCTGATACCTCTAAAGTTGTGATGCATTGAAGACATCATGCATATCACTATATCTCTATAGAAGATCCAATCGCTAAGTCTTCGGCCCAATTATCTCCACGACCTCAATGGTCCAACAAACCTAGGTTCCAGTTTTCCCTTTCTCTATATCCCATGGTGGCCCAATTTAGGATACACCTAAAGGTATACATGATCACCCTCTGTAAAAACATGGGGTCATTGATGTCTATCAGCATATGAATTCTGTCTACTCTAAGCCATAGTTATAAATTCCTATATCAACTAAACCTACTCCGACTTCTCCTGCAGAAGACTCGGTCCCAAAAACTCTGACTTCGCTACCTCTATCCAGCATAGAGGTTATCTACATGTACAGCCATAAGTTCCTCGTATGTTTCCATATTTATAGTTTACTGATAACTGTTGTTATATAAAAAACTACACTAGTGCTAGGTGATTCTCCCAAGACCCTCTGAAGTCTAGAACACACACTCATAACATATCCTCAAGAACCTATATAATACACTCTGACTTCCCATCTGTATTTTAGTGGAAATTAGTACTCAACAAAACCTACAAACCTAGTGACTTTTTCAATCCCTACTATAAGCATGAAGTAAAACTAGAATCTCTATCTGGAACAATAGTTCATGGCATCCAATGTAGATAGACTATCTTCTTGACATACAGTTCTCCCAACTACTCCACTGAGAAAGTCTCATGTACAAGAAATAAATGTGAAACCTTTATCAAACTATCTACAACCACCCTGATAGCTTCATTATTTCTAGGTGTATTCGGGAGACCCACCTGAAAGTACATAGTCACACCATCCCACTTCTATTAGGGAATGTTCAATAGATATAATAAACCTCCAGGTCATTGATTCTCCTCCTTCACCTGCAGAAAGGTGTACCATCGTGTCACACACCCTTCTATGTAATTTTTCATTCCTGGACACCAAAAATATTTTCATGGTTCATAATACATTTTGTTCAGACCCGAATGTACCTACCACTTCGAGGCATGAAACTCATGCATCAGGTCATCCCGCATTCTCATAGGCACAAAAACCTGATTAATAACATTGATGTCCTCATTCCCATTTATGATTCAATCTAAAGGTGAATCCCCACCTTCAAGGATTTACCTCAAGGTAAAACATTATAGATCCTTATTATACATGTCTCTGATCTATATCAAAAGTCCATACTCCACTGAAACCAATATGAGATTCATCTGCTCCTAAATATCCTAAACCACAACATGCATCTCAACCGGTCATGGAATCATCTTACACTTACTAATAGACTATTGAACCACCTGATTATGATTTTTATTTCTCAAAGCATCAGTAACATTGTTCCCATTTCCAAGATTATATGAAAACTAAAAATCAAATGAATTCATATACTCAACCCATATCTGATTCCAACGATTCCAATATCACTTCAGAAAGATATACTTCAATCTCTTGTGGTCTGTATACACAGTAAAAATTTCACCCAATAAGTAATGCTGCTAACAGTTCAAAACATAAACCATAGCTTCCAACTTGAGGTCATGTGTAGGGTAATTCCATTCATGTGGCCTTAACTACAGAGACCCATACACCACAACATGATATACCTACATCAACACAACTCCAATCCCCATTAAATACATGTCATAATAAACTATATACTACTCACCTAGCTTAGGTAGGATCAAGATCAATGTCAATGTCAAGATCTTATTCAACTCTTGGAAAGCATTCTTACAAGCTCTAGACCAGTCAATTATTATCCCCTTCTTAGTCTACCCCAGATGTGGTGCTTCCAAATGCGAAATGTCCTGAATTAATCTCTGATAATATCCAGCCATCCACAGAAATATACAAATATCAAATATGTTCTTGTAATGCTCCCAAGAACACACTGTATAAACTTTATCTGGTTTCACTGACACACCATCCTTTGAGATGATGTGACCCAATAATTTTATCTGGTTAATCGAAAACTGACACTAATATATCTTAACATATAGGTGATGCTCTCTTAGTGTACTCAGGATGATGTCTAGATATTGGTCAAGATTATCATGAGTCTTGGATCACACCAAGATTTCATCTATAGACACCACCAAAAATTTATCTAGGTACATATGGAAGATCATGTTCATCAAGGCCACAAAAACTACAAGTTTGTTCTTCAACACAAATGGAATTATGAAGAACTCATGTAACACCCGGACCCCAGCTACCCAGAGTCTGTTCGTTATTGCGTAACATTGGCATGATCACAAAATATCAAGTCTCGAAAGACCAATTAGTTTAGTAGCCTTGGAAACACTAGATACATTCATAAATGTTACATTACATCATAAAGTGAAAAACTACAATAACATAGTCTCCATTTTCCACACTCATATCCTCTTCAGACTATCCCTACAGGTCATTCCTAAAATACTTCTTCACATCCTGTAAAAATTAAAACATTGAAAGGGGTGAGCTCAGATGCTCAGTAAGGATAACAATATAGCGGAATCTTTCATAAATAAACATAAAAATTTAAGGCAATGTATAACTAAACAAAAGCCTTTTAAACATGAACTTCAACATAATATGGCAAAAGTAAAATGAAATAATTCCATTTACTTATTCACATGGATATTCTACTGGTCGAATAATCACATTCAATATCAATAACCACTTTCATAATGATGGAATGCATAATGCCAGACTATCATAACCACGTAGCCAAGGCCTCGTGCCAAGACTACAAATAAGATTTTGTCAAGACCTTGTGGCAAGACACTAGTTTGTCTCATGAGACCTGCTGATGCATCGAGGAGCTATAGCGGGCTCCACCCGTCACTTATTAAGTCTAATGCAATTCTCATATGAACAGGTTTAAACATATCATAAACCATAACATAATCGTATCACATAAAACATGCATAAAGGAAACATAAAATTTCCACATTTCAATCACAAGATATCAATACACCACATTGATATAATAAAAACACTTTCAAAACAATTTTTAATACCAACATAAAAGAGAATTAAAACTTTGTATTTATTTTTCATTTAAAAAACGTTATGGCTTGTGGAGGAAGCCGAAACTCAAATAATGGCCATGACGGTGGAGAAGTCGTTGTCACCACATACGTAATACAAAACATTCCTTTTGTCGTTTAGTAAAAACGTTTTGTATAAAAATATTCCTTTTGAATAAAAGTAAAAGTCAAAGGGGTTTATACACCGTATAAAATAAAGTTGTGTATAAAACAAAATATGCCTCAATGAAAAGAGATTTAGACGAAGTCCCTTACAAAAATAATTTTTTAAATAAAATAAATCTATTATGTGTATTCACTATAATTACACATAAATAAAGTACAAATACAAGATAGGACCTAATAATATCATGACATAATTTGAAAGTAGAAGATTAACCCAATGAAAGGAAATTGGGTTAAGAATTTCCCTTACAAAGATAATTTTTTAAATAAAATAAATATATTATGTGTATTCACTATAAGTACACATAAAGAAAGTACAAATACAAGATAGGACCTAATAATATCATGACATAATTTGAAAGTAGGAGATTAACCCAAAGAAAGGAAACTGGGTTAAGAAGTTCCCTTACCTCGTGTCCGACTTGACTCGATCTTTATTTAACCTCCTGAATAATAAACTAGAGTTAATTTATATTTTTATAAGAACCTTTTACATGTTCATTATTCATTTTATGTCACTTATTACCATGTTATGAATATTATGTAATTATTTAAGTTAATAACGGTCATTTTGTCGATCTTTGGTACTTGAGTCAAAAATAAACTTCTTATAATTACAAGTTGTTCATGTGGTGAAATATCCATTATATCCAGAATTATATTCATGATTTAGATATCATATATATCATATATATCCATTATATACATTCATTCAAAATATTACATAACATTTAGAGGTAAGAAATGAAATGCATCATTCATGGAGACGGTAAGTCGTACGTACGCATGAACGCTACTTTCATTTATATTTCATATTTAATGGAATGAAATAATAATTATATAAAGTTATATTATAATTATAGTATAATATCATATATAATATCTTTTACTCCATCCTTTATACATCCCACATATGGCATTAACGATTCAAATCACTTTGAGGGGGCGGTAGTCCGCACTTCCTAAAATGAAGATATCGCGTTTACCCATAATGGAAACCATAAAGGTATGCCATAAATGAAAAATACAGAAGCTTAAGTAAAACATAAACATATTATATATCATATATAAATATAGTGACATCTTAATGTCCACCTTTTAAGGTGTTATATGAGTTTTGAACAATCATCGTTTCGTGAGGCAGAAATTTTCCATCCAAAAAACAGTATGTTATTTAACCATTAGATGTAGGTGTGTGTAATTGTATCTTGAATAATTATTATAAAAACATCCTAGTATATTGAGGATACTTTTTTTGTTACAAAATAAATGAATAAAAATATTTTAGGGGGTTGGAGAAGCAAAATAAAACATAAGAACACAAGAGAAAACACTACCTTTAAAACAGGTAACTCTTTTTGATTTGATCTCAAAGGATTCCTCGGGAAGCATTCTTCCCAAAGTGAGGCTTCTAGGAGTAATATAGGGAAGTTGAGAGAGTATTTGGCCAGGGGTTGGCCGATCCAAAAGGCTTTGAAGGTGTGAATAAGGTGGTAGTTGTGGGGTCCTTTTATAAGAGGAGAGGAGGGGCACTCTTGGAAAGTCATGAAATATTACATTATTATGAAATTATTTTCGGATTTTAGAGGTCCCACAATGATATATTTCTAGGATAAGGTGATAAGGGTTCTAAATATACTCATCCAATAGGTTTTTGACAAGTTTAAGTCTTAGATTTTACATTATCTTTTCATTTTATTTAAATCATTAATTAATGAGGTAATCGCTGCATCATCATGGTGTCATAACTAATTTAATTTCTTTAATGTCTAAAAATTATAAAAAAACTATAATGATGTAGGAAATAGTTTTATATTTCTAATGAATATTTATAGTCAAAAATATAACTTGTATAACCCCATTTAAAAAATTTTTTAGTAAAACAACTCATGTTTGTGACAATTTTATTTTTACTTTAAATAAAACGTTATTATTGTCATTTTCTTTCCCAAGTGGCTCCATGGGGTCCCCAAGTTGACCCATGGATTGACTTGGTCGGCCATGACTCATAAAATAAGGGTATGACAAGTGTAAAGGTATTTTAATATTTTTATAATATCATTTTTACCTTAAATTTCACTAATTACCTTTAATCGCGATTAATTAAACTTAAAAGTTACTATTCACCAAAAAATTATTTTAATCCCATTGAACCACATTTTACTTCTTAATTACAACCATGTATGTTTTATTTTTGAAAATCAAATCACAGAAGTGGTAATGTTTCATTTAAACGAAAAATTAGTTTTTTAACTACTGCTTAGTGGTTTCACTATTCATCAAAAATTGAAGTTTTTCAGAACAATGCCAAAATTTCACCCTAAGCTATAATTGATATTCCGAATTCAAAAATGATGTCTATTTTACAAAATTTAAAAACATATAAGTTGAATTAATTAATTTTATAATTAATTCCCACTGTCACAACAAATAGCGTGTTTCTAAGAAACAATATATATCAAAAGATTGACAATTGTTTATGTCCAATTTCAAAGTGAAATTAATTCTAATGACCACCATTGGATAAAATGGTAAAAATATATTCTAATTACACTTTAAAACCACTAAATAGTATAATTTATCACTATAAATTATTTTTATTAAAAAAGTTTTTTTTAAGTATTTTTCACTATTCATAAAAAATTGGAAGTTCTCAGAAAAATACCAAAAATTCAACATAGGCTAATTTCGATATTCTGAATCCAAAAATGAAGTCCATTTTGAAATATAAAATATATATAATTTCAAAAATTTGGTATTACTATTCATAATGGCTATTTTTATTGGTCGCGGTGTGTTAGAATCTCGAACTTGCGTACAATGCAAGTTGTTGCATTATTTAAAGAGAAGTGTATCGTGGAAGCTCGGGGTGTTACATTCTCCCCTCCTTCAATAAATTATGTCCTCACAATTTGAAAATTTTCTTTGAAAATAAAAGTTGAAAATAGAAAATACCTTTGTGGAAAACCCACATCAGAAATAATAAAAATATAACTTTAAAAGAAAGAAAGATAAGTACAAAGGTCACCCGAGATAGCCCATACTAGGATTCTATGAAAATATGGATATGGAAGAAAAACAAACCATCAAGGTCGGATGGAGAGTTGTAGAAAAATGGATTAGGAGAAAGTTAACCATAAGAAAATCACAAACTTTTGATTGGTTAAACGGTCATTGAATCCCTAGTTGGAAAAGTTAACCGACAATGTTTTTGTTTTAGGTTACATTTTATAAATATGAGGAATTTATTTAGGAGATTTACTAAGAACGTAAGGGAATATACATACTTGTCATTTATACTTTCATTCTTTAATAAATTTTTTACCACAAACTCATCTTTCACTCTAAAAGGTAATAGAACTCAAAAATATTCTATTTATCCTAATTGTATAAGGTTCCAAATATTACCACATACCATTTAGATTAGGAAAACTATTTTGTAATAACTAGGGACTTCCAGTAGGCTAGTGGTATGTAATAAAGGCATGTCACACTATGGTTATGGGTTTGATTCCTGCAGCTTTTTCCGACGCTACGGGTTATCCCCCGACCTGCAGGTTGTCCTTTTCCTAAAAATATAGTATTATAATATTCCAAAAGTAATCTTTGGAAATGTTTTAACCTTAAACAATACTATACAAAGTTCATCTTAATCCATTCCAACCTTTATAGTTATCCAAAATACCTCTGTCCAGACTTTCTCTAAAATGTCTCTAAATTCCAAAATCAGTTGTATCATCACATTCCCAAACAAAGTAAAGTTTCTCTTATTGTCACATACTAAAAATATGATTACCTTAATCATATTAAAACCTTAATGAAATCAAAAAGTACTGTAGTACAATCCTTATATACTCCATAATTATTATAACCAGTACATCATTGATACAACACTCAAATGACAAAATTCTTTAATAACAACATAAGAACTCTAATCATTCCTCCTCATCTGTGGTAGTATCATAACTTGATTATTATCCAATAACATCATTTGGGGAATACTCTGATGATTTGGACATTGGTTTGCGTAGTTTCCCCACTCCTTTCAGATGAATCATTGTACATTTTAAACCTTTTTCTTACCCTTGCAGTCACGCACTTGGTGTCCTTTTTCTCCACAATTATAACAAACTCCCATTACCTTCAGGCAAGTTCCAAGGTGTTTCTTCCCACAGTTATCACATATTGGAAAATTCTTCTTTTCCCTCATCCCTTTATCCATCATTCTCTCTTCCATCCTTTTCTTCTCTTTCTTCCCTTCAAATCCATAAGACTCAGAGAATTCTTTACTTATCTTATTAACACATGATACTATTTCTTCATATGTTGAGAACAC
The DNA here is from genome assembly GCA_963277665.1 of Viscum album. Taxonomy (NCBI): domain Eukaryota; kingdom Viridiplantae; phylum Streptophyta; class Magnoliopsida; order Santalales; family Viscaceae; genus Viscum; species Viscum album. The sequence goes on along the minus strand of OY728129.1, from coordinate 1,807,825,357 downwards.
ATGGGAGACTATTTCCCTTCTAAATGTTGGCTTAATACCATGAAATATATGATCCTTCTTACTCTTTGGATCATACGTATTGATGGAGTTCACATTCCTTCTACTGGGCGCCATTTCTATAAAATGGCATAAACTAGGTTAGTTTATGAATTGCAATGAATAATTCCAAACTTGTAAAATACTTAATGTAAATTGAACGGTTTATGGATATAATCCATAATCATAAAAAATGTTTTCTTTGAGGAAGTATATACTCATAAACCCTTTATAATGGTTTGTAAAAAAAATGATAATTATCCTAACCATATCCCCCAGGAGTGTCGTAACCAAGAGTGCAGCAAGGCCCGTTGTCATGCACCAGTTCCCGTTCGATTCTAGCTCAAAGTGGTGTTTTCGGGTTTTACCCCTAGGTACATATGTGCCAGAGCCACCTCTACCTACTCGTATCTAGACAGGGATGTACTGCTCGGAAAACTCACAAAATCTCTATAATACCAAAATTCTAGGAAGTTCTTCTATACTAATACTCAAATTCTATCTTTGGGCTATCTGCTCTAATCAGATTTTATCTAAATATAGCTTCCAAGTTTAGTATTAAACTACCTATGATACCAACTATAACGTCCCGACCCCAGCTACCCAGATTCGGTGCATTATTGCGTAACATTGACATGATCACAAAAGATCAAGTCTTGAAAGACCGATTAGTTTAGTAGCCTTGGAAACACTAGATACATTCATAAATGTTACATTACATCATAAAGTGAAAAACTACAATAAAATAGTCTCCATTTTCCACACTCATATCCCCTTCAGACTATCCCTGCAGGTTATTCCTAAAATACTTCTTCACATCCTAGAAAAATTAAAACATTGAAAGGGGTGAGCTCAGATACTCAGTAAGGATAACAATATAGCGGAATCTTTCATAAATAAACATAAACATTTAAGGAAATGTATAACTAAAAAATCTTTTTAAACATGAACTTAAAAATAATATGGCAAAATTAAAATGAAATAATTCCATTTACTTATTCACATGGATATTCTACTAGTCTAATAATCACATGCAGTATCAATAACCACTTTCATAATGATGGAATGCATAATGCCAGACTATCATAACCACGTAGCCAAGGCCTCATGCCAATACTACAAATAATATTTTTTCAAGACCTCGTGCCAAGACACTATTTTGTCTCATGAGACCTGCCGATGCATCGAGGAGCTATAGCGGGCTCCACCCGTCACTTATTAAGTCCAATGCATTCCTCATATGAACAGGTTTAAACATATCATAAACCATAACATAATCGTATCACATAAAACATGCATAAAGGAAACATAAAATTTCCACATTTCAATCACAAGATATCAATACACCACATTGATATAATAAAAACACTTTCAAAACAATTTTCAATACCAACATAAAAGAGAATTAAAACTTTGTATTTATTTTTCATTTAAAAAAAAGTTATGGCTTGTGGAGGAAGCCGAAACTCAAATAATGGTCACGACGGCGGAGAAGTCATTGTCGCCGCATACGTAAGACAAAACATTCTTTTTTTCATTTATTAAAAACGCTTCGTATAAAAATATTCCTTTTGAATAAAAGTAAAAGTCAAAGGGGTTTATACACCGTATAAAATAGAGTTGTGTATAAAACAAAATATGCCTCAATGAAAGGAGATTGAGACGAATTCCCTTAAAAAGATCATTTTTTAAATAAAATAAATCTATTATGTGTATTCACTATAATTACACATAAAGAAAGTACAAATACAAGATAGGACCTAATAATATCATGACATAATTTGAAAGTAGGAGATTAACCCCAAGAAAGTAAATTAGGTTAAGAAGTTCCCTTAAAAAGATAATTTTTTAAATAAAATAAATCCATTATGTGTATTCACTATAAGTACACATAAAGAAAGTACAAATACAAGATAGGACCTAATAATATCATGACATAATTTGAAATTAGGAGATTAACCCAAAGAAAGGAAAGTGGGTTAAGAAGTTTCCTTACCTCGTGTCCGACTTGACTCGATCGTTCTTTAACCTCCTAAATAATAAACTAGAGTTAATTTATATTTTCATAAGAACCTTTTACATTTTCATTATTACTTTTATATCACTTATTACCATGTTATGAACATTATGTAATTATTTAAGTTAATAATGGTCATTTTGTCGATCTTTGGTACTTGAGTCAAAAATAAACTTCTTATAATTACCAGTTGTTCATGTGGTGAAATATCCATTATATCCAGAATTATATTCATGATTTAGATATCATATATATCATATATATCCAGTATATACATTCATTCATAATATTACGTAACATTTAGAGGTAAGAAATGAAATGCACCATTCATGGAGACGGTAAGTCGTACGTACGCATGAACGCTACTTTCACTTCTATTTCATATTTAATGGATTGAAATCATAATGATATAAAGTTATATTATAATTATAGTATAATATAATATATAATATCATTTACTCCATCCTTTATACATCCCACATATGGTATTAACGATTCAAATCACTTTGAGGGGGCGGTAGTCCGCACTTCCTAAAATGAAGATATCGCGTTTACCCATAATGGAAACCATAAAGGTATGCCATAAATGAAAAATACAGAAGCTTAAGTAAAACCTAAACATATTATATATCATATATAAATATAGTTACATCTTAATGTCCACCTTTGAAGGTGTTATATGAGTGTTTAACAATCATCGTTTCGTGAGGCAGAAATTCGTCATCCACAGAAACAGTATGTTCTTTAACCATTATATGTAGGTGTGTGTAAGTTTAGCTATAATCCTTCTTATAAAAATATCCTAGTATATTTAGGATACTTTTTTTTTTACAAAATAAATTAATAAAAAGAGTTTAGGTGGTTGGAGAAGCAAAATAAAACATAAGAACACAAGAGAAAACACTACCTTTAAAACGGGTAACCCTTTTTGATTTGAGCTCAAAGGATTACTTGGGAAGAATTCTGCCCAAAGTGAGGCTTCTAGGAGTAAGAGAGGACAGTTGAGAGAGTATTTTTGGAGGCGTTATCCGAGCCAAAAGGCTTTGAAGGTGTGAATAAGGTGGTAGTGGTGGGGGCCTTTTATAAGAGGAGAGGAGGGGCACTCTTGGAAAGTCATGAAATATTACATTATTATGAAATGATTGTCGGATTTTAGAGGTCCCACAATGATATATTTCTAGGATAAGGTGATAAGGGTTCAAAATATACTCATACAATAGGTTTTTGACAAGTTTAAGTCTTAGATTTTACATTATCGTTTCATTTTATTTAAATCGTGAATTAATGAGGTAATCGTTGCATCATCATGGTGTCATACATAATTTAATTTATTTAATGTATAAAAATTAAAAAAAAATATCATGATGTAGGAAATATTTTTATATTTCTAATGAATATTTATAGTAAAAAATATGACTTGTATAACCCCATTTAAAAATTGTTTTAGTAAAACAACTCATGTTTGTGACAATTTTATTTTTACTTTAAATAAAAAGTTATTATTGTCATTTTCTTACCCAAGTGGCTCCATGGGGTCCCCAAGTTAACCCATGTATTGTCTTGGTCTGCCATGACTCATCCAATAAGGTTAGGACAAGTGTAAAGGTATTTTCATATTTTTATAATATCATTTTTACCTTAAATTTCACTAATTACCTTTAATCGCGATTAATTAAACTTAAAAGTTACTATTCACCAAAAAATTATTTTAATCCCATTGAACCACATTTTACTTCTTAATGACAACCATGTATGTCAGATTTCTGAAAATCAAATCACAGAAGTGGTAATGTTTCATTTAAATGAAAAATCATTTTTTTAACTACCACTTAGTGGTTTCACTATTCATCAAAAATTGAGGTTTTTCAGAACAATGCCAAAATGTCACCCTAAGCTATAATTGATATTCCGAATTCAAAAATGATGACTATTTTAAAAAATTCCAAACATATAAGTTTCATTAATTAATTTTATAATTAATTCCCACTGTCACAACAAATATCGTGTTTTTAAGAAACAATATATATCAAAAGATTGACAATTGTTTATATCCAATTTCAAAGTGAAATTAATTATAATGATAACCATTGGATAAAATGGTAAAAATATATTCTAATTAAACTTTAAAACCACTCAATAGTATAATTTATTAATACAAATTATTTTGATTAAAAAAATTGTTTTTAAGTATTTTTCATTATTCATTAAAAATTAGAAGTTCTCAGAAAATACCAAAAATTCAACATAGGCTAATTTCGATATTCCGAATCCAAAATTGAAGTCCATTTTGAAATATAAAATATATATAATTTAAAAACGTGGGTATTACTATTGATAATGGCTATTTTTATTAGTTGCGGTGTGTTAGAATCTCGAACTTGCGTACAATACAAGCTATTGCATTATTGAAAGAGAAGCATATCGTGGAAGCTTGGGGTGTTACAACTCATATAGGCCATACCTGCTTTTCAAAGTAGTCTTAAGTATATATAAAGTGAAAACAATCAACTGATGATACCCTAACCTCAAGTCTATATTTTAGAAGATGTAATCCCTCATCAACTAGTAAATAAGATCATCGGTATGTAGAATAGGATAGAATTTATTCACTTTCATCTGGTTCTACTTCTGGTAATCAACACACAACAGTAGATTCTTGCTATTCTTATTAGAAAAAAACTATTGAAAACTGGGGAGACATACTCAAATGGTTGAATACTTTATCCTCCAACTCCTATAGTTGAGTCTTGACATCTTTAAGCTCTATCAATTCCATTCTTTATGGTGGAAGAGAAATTGGCTCATCCCTCAACATGAGCTCAATAGTAAATTATGTATCTATCTTAGGGGGAAACCTTGAGAAGTCTTTAGGAAACACATCGTGAAACCGATCCACTTGTAATGTCCCAAACCTCTCTGGTCCATTACTTTGTGAAAATATTGTGGTTGAAGTGTTCTAGGAGGTCAAGGTGACTTATTTAAACACTTTGTAATGTTTTCTAGTTTCTCAGGTTCTCCAAATGGAGGTTGTGACGGTGAGTCATAATTGTGACTCACACCAGTAGGTTATGATGGTGAGTCATGTTGGTGACTCACACTGGAAGGTCACGATGGTGAGTTTTAACGGTGACTTGAACTGGTAGGTTGTGACGGTGAGTCATAATGGTGACTCTCACCGGTCGGTCATGACGGTGACTTGTGATGGTGACTCGCACTGGTGAGTCATAGTGGTAGCTCGAAGGGGTAACTTGATGAACGATGACATGCAATTTTAGATCCCTGAATGGTATCTCACACCAGTGACTCACACGGGTAGCTTATGACAGTGACTCACATCGGTGACTCGTAGCGGTGACTCACCTAATGGTGAGTCCTTTCCAATAGTTTTTCATTTTTCAATTTTTTCAGTTTGGACCTTTTAATGTCCTTTTTGACATGAAATGAGTTTAATACCATATTTAAGTGGTTTTAGATCCATTTCAATGGATATGACTCATATATTTAAATTCCAAAAAATCATGAGGCCTTTAATAGGTAAACATATGTGATCTTGGTCAAGATGTGCCTTTAATAGAGAATTCAGAACCATTTCATATCACATGAGTCCTAGATCTAATCCTTTTATGTCGGGCGACATCCCCTACTTCATTATTTCCCCTTTATCTTGGTATGAGGTTCCCATAACCTTACTTCCCCAAGGAGTTGTGCTTGTGTGATGCACCAGTTGGTTCTTTTTTTCCTTGTAATTTCCTACTACATGTGGACCCCCTGCTTTGGTGAATTGAGGAAGGGTTGATCACGTATTCTTCCATGTAGGTTTTCCTTTATCTCTCAAAATTTTGTATCATGTGGGGTGGTTGTATTAATGTCTCCTTATGATTATAGTTGAATCCAAATTCAATAAATAAAATTGAATCGTTTTCAAATCAACAAATAGGGGATAGGGAAAATTGACGTATGATTTGCTTGTTATTTATTTTGGTTGTAATGGTGAAATTGTATGGGCTAACTACCCATTGAAAATCATGACCATTTGGGGGTTTTTTGTTTGCGTACAGGATAGTTAGGGAATGTATGTTGTTCATTTTCCTTGAATATGATTATATTATAAAATTGTTAACAACATATAATTAGCTAATAAATGGATGCCCTTGGATCATGTTGTTTATGTGATAACCCTTGAATTAACAAGTGGAATTTAAAGAAATGATGCCTTTTTTAATCTGAATATTCCTTTATTTGGTTCATGTGGTGATGTGGTCATGGTTACTTTTTTCATATGGAGTTGGTTCTGTGAGTGTGGTAATATGGGCGTGGTATGTTTGTGTAGCGGTGATGTAGATCTGGTTATGGTTTGGTGTGTTTCTGGATGTGGTTGTGAGATGGGGATTATTGTGGTTGAGAGGATTTATTGTGTGTAATGACATTGAAGATTGATTATAGTAGTGGCTGGCATGGGTGTTAAACGTAGAGTAATGTGATGTTACTTTAGTTTATTAGCTCTTCCCCTTCTAATATTACTTTGGTTGTGTTTCCTATCGTGGACTGTGTTTTGTAGTTTCATGGGTAGTAATGAAATTAATAAATTAATTTTCAATAAAGAATGGGTTTTGGTTAAATTAATTGGCTAGGGGTATGAATTGAGTTTGTGGCTAGTTGTGTGGTTTTTCATTTAGAAGTAGCAGTGAAGGTTATTTTGTGAGTTGGTTGATAGATGAAAAATCATAGGTTGGGCTTGAATGTTTGGTATCATATATGTATTAATTATATTTTCCTTGTGATTTCTATATGCACCCCACCCTATTTGAGCACTATGTGCTGAAACCCCCGTTCATAATGGGGGGTGTCTTTCCTAAACATCCCAGTGGGAGGATGGATGGTTGGCCACCCGTTGTTCCCTACTCCCACTTCCAAGTGGTGGTATCCCAAGATTCTTTATCCAGAGAGTGGTTTGTGAGGCCTAGGTGTGTGCGGGCATGTTGTTCATTCCCATTTGTCTTCGGGGTGAGATGTGTTGTGCTTTACTAGGTATTTTAGGGATATAATGTGGTTTGTAGCCCAGGTGTATGTGACTATGATGTGATGAGATTCATTTTCACAGGTGACGGGACTAGCTATGAGGCCCAGGTTTCTACAAGTAGGATCTAATGAGATTTTTTTTCCAAGGTGATGAGACTAGCTATGAGGCACAGGTATCTACGTGTAAGTTATGAGAGGATTTATCTTCACAGGTGAAAAGACTAGATGTGAGGCCCAAGTTTGTGCAGGAAAGATGTGATGGCCTTTATTTTCCTAGGTGACGGGACTAGCTATAAGGAACAAGAGTGTGTGGAAGGGTTGTTATTTGGTGTGTTGGGAATAGGTGGGAGCGTGAGGATGTTTTCTGTTAGAAAAGAGTGATGAAACCATTGGGAATTGGTTTAGGGTGCCCAAATAATCGATGTAATTACTATATTACTTTACTTGGATTGCATTACTTGGTGAGTGTGTCTTGGTGAGTTTTGGATGGATAGTATACCTTGTTCAGTGTTGTTGGGTTCATCTGTTTTCTCACAGGAGAATTAGTACGATTCTATCACTTGTGCAAAAGATAATTTGGTTTTCCAACTGAGTATACTTGTATTCTCACCCTATGTATATAAACTACTTTCAAGTTTCTATGAGGATTATGTGGACCGTGATGGACCTTACTAGCTCATACTTTTGGGACAATTGTTGTGTCACTTCTTGGCATTAATATTTGTATTTACTTTGCAGTTTCATTGTATTCATAATAGTTTTATTTTTAAAACATTCATGTGGGATGGATTTTGGATTTATTTTATATATATCATGATGTTTTTTGGGGATGAACCATCATATCTCCCATTATTATTTCTTTAAAAAGGGTAATACCTACCATTTTGTGAGATTTGTATACCCAAGGTGTTGGTTTCCACCCCGGGGCCCACTGGAGGTGGAACTCGGGGGGGTCATTATCTATCTTCCTTCATTGCTAGCTTGGGAGGGGCATCTTTGGAGGCAGGGGTCATGATAGAATGGTATCAGAGATGGTGGTTGAGAAATAGTATGGATTTTGGAGTTAGGAAAAGTGAAAATTGAATGGGTTGGTAGGGAAATAGTTTTAGGTGATCTTGGTTCATGAAATAGGCCAGGGAAGACCGGCTAAGACATAGGATTTTAGGTCCCCCCATGATCCGATGCAAGAACTCTGAGCCTACCAAACGAACAAGTGAGGATACACCATTTGTAGGGTAGATACCCTAGGAAAGGTAAAATCATCATAATGAATTGTGTTCCTGTTTTAGTTTTGGAACTTGATATGGAAAACAAAATTAGTTAAAATTAATTAAAATTAATATTAAAAAATTTCATACTACTCAGGCTTAGGAATTCCTTGTTTTCTTTTTCAACTATGGCACCTGGTCTTTGTTCGTGTGTGGCTTAGGTAGTTGAGGCTTAGTAGGCTTATCTGGTTGATCGATAGAGGGTTGATCTAGAGGACGAGGATGACCAGTGGTAGAAAACGTTATGTTCTTTCCAGTATTAATCCTTAGGAAAGTATGAAGACAGTGTTTTGGACATGAAGACAGAGAGATGGCTCAAGGTGCTTGATATCACCTTTAGTTTGATCTGGGCTCCTACATAGTACTGGGTTCCTTTGGCAACGAGACAAATTCGGGGAGCTACACATCAATAGTGGATATTGTACCTGGGGTAGAGGAATTAAGATGATGTTTTGTTGTTCAATTTCAAGAAGGAGTTCCGAGAAAAATTCCTTTCATTAACCATGAAGGATAAGAAGAGGCAGGAGTTACTCTCCCTCTAGTAGGGGAGTATTTCAGTATGGTATATGGGATTAAGTTCAAGGATCTGCTTCATTTTTTTCTAGATCCCTTTTCAGATGAGGAGTATTGTTCAAGATGTCTAAATAAGGAACTACATCCTTCAATCGACTACACAGTTACCCCGTTTAAGTTTCCAACATACTTAGAGGTCTAAAAGAAGGTGGAAGTGATTGATCGGATTCAATTTTGAGAAGTTCTGCCATGAGAGTGGATCCATCAGGGTTCTTCATGAGGTAAGGCTACCATAAAAAGGTCTCATACACCAGGGCCTTTGAGGTTTCAACCGGTGGGGAGTCAACCTCGGAAGTTTCCATTTCAAACGTCTGGTCCTCATGCATTCCCCATAGGCTTGGGATAATGTATTTATTGTTTTTGGTTCACATTCATCTCCAGAATTAGTTTTTAGTGGTCATTATAGATCATTATGGTTTATGTGGATAGGTTCAGCAATAGATTCCAACTAGGTCATTTTAGCAGTAGGAACAGCATGCTCATGCTCTACTGAGGGGAGATGGATTATGTAAAGGATGAACTCACAGTGTTCATCATGGACCGTGACCCGGGTGTGGTCGTGAGGGTGATCTTTATGAGAGGGGAAAAGGATCAGGTCATGGTCAGTTGCACATAGTAGAGGAAATAGTTCTAACATTACCAAAGATCGTTATAGGTACGATCAGTTTGTTCAGTACCCTTTCTTGTTCTTTGTTTAATTCATTATCTTTGAATTCCTTTATTGAATCCACTCTATCTTATGCTTTTGGACTATATGAAGATAGGCTTCTGGTAACCCTGGTGTTGAGTACGCTAGTAGGAGGCCATTCTAGCTTGTTTGATGCATGTTGGGGATGTAGACGGATGATGGGGTCGTATCAGTCTCATGGAGATTTATTTATGCTATAGATTCAACCATACGATGTCATTATCATCATCAATTGGGTGTATTCCATGCACACTATTATCGAATTCTTCTCTAGAATAGTCATTTTTTAGATGTGGATAGCCAGTGTGTGGCTTCCATTGGAAAGAGGAGTTGTCAGGTGGATAGTTGGTGTGTGAAGCCTCTTCTTTCTTTGTTGTCCAAGATGTTGGTGGAATCAGTGGATGATGAGATGGTGTAGGTTTCTAGAGTCATTGGAGAGTTCCTATATGTTTTCCCTGAGGTGGTTTTGATGCCACCCCCTCGACATGATGTTGAGTTTGGAATAGACCTGCAACTTGATGCTTCTCTAATATTGATGGATCCTTCTCAGATAGAACCTTATGAGTTGTCGGAGTTAATAATACGACTATATGATCTGATTCTGATGGTTTTTAGCTAGACTAGTGTGTCATCATGGGGTGATCTAGTGTTTTTCTCAAAGAATAATTATGATGGTTTGAGGATGCGTGTAGATTATAGGAGTCTGAATCAGGAGATGGTCAAGAACTGTTACCCCCTTCTGAGGATATATGATCTTTTCAACCAGCTAATTGGGGTGACTTGGTTTTCTAAGATCAATCTTTGGTCGGGATATCACCAGTTGAGGGTGAAGGAGGGATATATCCTCAAGATTGCATTCATATGCAGGTATGGGCACTTCAAGTTCATATTCATTAAGTTCAATGTTATGAACACACTATGTTTATGGGGATCATAAACTCCATATTCCATGAATTCTCATATTGGTTCATCATTATATTCATTGACGGTATCTTTATTTACTCAAAGTTAGAGGAGTATCATGTCGACCATCTCAGAACCATCATGCAGATTCTTCGACACCATAATATCTATAGAAAGTTGTCCAAGTGTATGTTCTAGACATGAGATGTTTATTTCCATGGGAATGTGGTGTCTCACCAAGGTGTGGCAGTTGAACCATCAAATGTTGAAGTGGTTGTTTCTTGGGAAACACCTAAGAATGTGGTGGAAGTTTGCAGTTTTCGTGGAATTGCATGTTATTATCAGAGGTTTGTACCCAATTTCCCTCGACTTTAAACTCTATTGACAGCTATAAAAATGAAGGAAAAATATTTTATATATAGTGATATGTACTAGGTGTCTTTTGGTTATCATAAGGTATAGTTGGTTAGTGCTCCGGTCCTTTGGTTTCTTGTATAAGAAAAGATGTTCAAGGTGTTTTGTGATGCTTCCCGTCTGGTCTTGGGATGCGTCTTGATGTAGCAAGAGAAAGTGATCTCTTATAGGTCTAGATAGTTATTCCCTGAAGAAAATAACTATTCCACACATGATCTAGATCTAGTAGAGATAATGTTTTCACTGAAGTTATGGCAGCATTACCTCATTGGGGAGCACTTTGTGGTCATCACAGATCACAAGCGTTTGAGGTATATCTTTTTCAAGACATATCTGAATGTGAAATAGTGGAGGTGGATGGATTTTCTTCAGGAATATGATTTTTAGATCTCCTACACCTTAGGTAAGTGTAATTTTAGGTTCAATTCTTTGATTAGGAAATTTTGTAAGGAGATTTTTTGGGAATCTACAGATTCTTAGAAGGTAAAAGAGGAGTTGGCATCCTTGCAATTTGTTCCATGGGTGGACAATGGTATAGGTTGTCTGTTTCAGATGATGGTGAAGTATTATTTGATGCAGCAGGTAGAGGAGTATCATTGGTGAGACTCAGAGGTAGAGGTGATTCATGATCACTTTGACCATAGTGATTCTCTGGAGGGATGGTCGGAGGATGGTCAAAATCGTATGTTGTTCCGTGGATGGCTGTTTATTCCAGTGGCAATGTGTGAGGGAGTCCTCCATGAGTTTAATATACCACCATTAGTGGTACACTTAAGGGTTTCCAAGATGTAGTATGGATTTAGGATGAAGTTTTTGTGGCCTCGGATGAAACAGGCGGTGTTAGAGTTTGTGGGAAAATGCTTGGTATTCCAATAGATGAATGTCTAGAACCATGTTCTTGGTGTATTATTACATCCCATAGATTTCCTTGAGTGGATCTAGGATTAAATATCAATTTATTTCATCATAGGTTTACCCAGTGCTCAGGCGGGCTATGATTCTACCTGGGTAGTAGTGGAACAGCTGACGAAATCGGCGCACTTCTTAGTGATCAAGGAGTCGGGCACAATGGATGCCTTGGCAAAGAGGTATGTGGATGAGGTGGTGAAACTATGTGGAGTTATGATATCCATTGTCTCATATAAGGATAAAAAATTTACCACATGAGTCTAAAGGGGATTACTATATGATTTTGGCACTCAGTGACACCTCAGTACTGTCTTCCACCCTCAGACAGGGGGGCAGACAAAACAGACTATCCAGACACTGGAAGATATGTTGCAAGAATGCATCTTTGAATTTGGTGGATCTTTGGATCGACACTTTCCATTTGTATAGATTGATTATAATAACATATATCACTCTTACATTGGCATGGATCCATTTGAGGCATTGTACAGGATATCGTTTCATTTTCTATTATGTCAGACGAAGGTCAGGGAGACAACTGTTCTTGGACTGGACATGGTGTAGAGCACGACTGAGAAGGTTTAGATTGTTCGTGGGAGGGTGAAAGAGGTGCAAGAATGGAATAAGTTGTATTCTGGTTGCATGAGAAGGAGCTTAAATTTTGAGGTTGTGGACCATGTGTTATTAAATTTTTTCCCTCACTTTTGGAATTGAAGGTTTGGTATAGGGAGTAAGATTTATCCTAGGTTAATCGGACCCTTTGAGGTGTTGGGGAAAGTTGTAAAGGTGGCATACCATTTGGAACTAACACTGTAGTTGGAGAGAATCCATGACATATTTCACGTCTCTCAACTCTTTCAGTATCTTTACAATGATCCCCATGTCATTGACTGGGATAGTTGGATATCAAAGATGATGCGACATGCGTGGAGTGGCCAGTGGAGATCCAGGATCATCTAGAGGAGGTACTGCATGGGAGGACCATTCCTTTGGTTTTTATGTTGTGTAGGCATGGTAAACTTGAGAAGATTACTTGGGAGTGAGAAGCACAGATGCGTTCCCAATACCTAGAGTTATTATGATTTTTTCTTATTTTTTTCCTTCATGATGTAATGTTTGAACCTTATTTGTTATGATATAAGTTATTTCCTTGTTATGTAATGTGTGATAAATTCCTGACATGTGAAGAGGGGAGGACCTGATTCCTAATCAAGATTCATTAATTTTGATATGATTAAATATGTGTGGGAGAGACATTGCCTCCCAAAATGGATAATATATTAACATGGAGTATGGAATTACCTAGTTCACATGTTTAGAAAGTGTAGTTGTTATGCTTGTGTGGTGTTCCTTGTTTTTGTTTGGGTTAGCTAATGTCAGAGGAGGTATTCTTGGATAAGTAGGTTTCCACTCTAGCTTTTGAACAATAAATGGTGGTTTATCTTTGTACATTGATGTGTTTGGTTGTTAGTAGTGTTTCAAGTGTAGCGGGATAATTGAGAGGTATCTTGTGGGGTGGCTATTGGGACCCCTCTTTCTTTTGATCTTAGTTTTTCATTCTTGAGGGTGATAATAGTTTGAGAGGTATCTGATATAATCTACCAAACCTCATTGGTTCATTACTTTGTAAAAATACTATGTTTGAAGCGTTCTGGGAGTTTAAGAAGACTTATTTCAACACTTTGAAAAGTTTTATAATTTTTCAGTTTCTCCAATGGTAGGTTGTGAAGGTGAGCTACAACGGTGACTCTCACCAGTAGTTCATGATGGTGACTTTCACCGGTAGGTCACAATGGTGACTCGCACCAGTGAGTCCCAACGGTGAGCCGCAATGGTATCTCACAACAGTATCTCACACCGGTAGCTTGTTGAATGGTGACTCACACTGGTGAATCACACTAGTAGCTCACCGAGTAGTATATCTCACAGGTGACTCACATTGATAGCTCGTGATGGTGACTCACACCGGTGACTCACACTAGTGACTCGCATTAGTGACACAACTAATGGTGAGTCATTTCCAATAGTTTTTTGTTTTCTAGTTTTTTCACTTTTGACATTTTGACGTCTTTTTTGACATTAAATGAGTTTAATAACAAATTTAAGTGGTTTCTGATCCATTTTAGGGGCTATGAGTCATATCATTAAATTCCTAAAAATCCTGAGGCCTTTAATTGGTCAAAACACGTGGTCTTGGTCAATATCCTCCTTAAATGGAGAATTTAGAATTGTTACATATCCCATGAGTCTTAAATATAATCCTTATAAGTCATGAACTATACCTTACTTCATTATTTATCCTTTCTCTTGGTATCAGGTTCCTAGAACCTTTCATCCATGAGGAGTCTTTCCTTTGTGCTGCACAAGTTGTTCATGTTTTCCTTGGAATTTCCTACTGCATGCCCACCCCCTGCTTTGGTGAAAGAATGAAAAGATGATCACTACTTATTCCAGATAGTTTTTCCTTCATCTCTCAGAATTTTGTATCATTCAGGATGGGTGTACAGATGTATCCTTGTAATTATAGATGAATCCAAATTCAATAAAATAATCTAATAGGTTTCAAATCAATAAACAGAGGCTAGGGAAAATTGATGTATGATCTACTTTTTATTTATTTTAGTTCTTATGGTTAAATTTTATAGGCTAAATACCCACTAAAAATCATTTATTTTGGGGTATTGTTTTTCATATAGGATAGTTAGGTAATTTATATTGTTCATTTTCCTTGAAAAATATTATATATGAAAATTGTTAACCACGTACATTCAACTAATAAATGGACACCCCAAGATCATGTTGATCATGTGATAATCCCCTGAATTAAAAGGTGTAATTTAAAGAAGGGATTCCTTGTTAAATATGAATATGCCTTTATTTGGTTCATGTGGTGATGTGGTCGTTCGTACTTTTGTGTATTGGGGGTTGGTTCTGTGAGTGTGGTAATATGGGTGTGGTATGTTTATGCAGTGAGGATACAGATCTGGTTGTGGTTTAGTGTGTTACTGAATGTGGATTTGAGATGTATATTGTTATGTTTGAGAGTATGGATTGTGTGGAATGACTTAATAATGATGATAATAATAGAAAGTGTGGTTGTTAAACATTGAGGAATATAAAGCTACATTATTTTATTGGATCTTTGCCTTCTGATATGAATTTGGTTGTGTTTCCTACTGTGGATTTTGTTTTTAGTTTCCCATGTAGTGATTAAATGAATAAATTAATTTTTAATAAATAATTGGTTTTTTTAATTGATTTTGGTAGGGTTATGAATTGAGTTTGTGGCTGGTTGTGTGGTTGTTCATTTAGAGATAGTAACGAAGGTGGTTTTGTGAGTTGGTTGTCAGTTGAAAACCCATAGGTTGGACTTAAGTGTTTTTTATAATATATATATTACTTGTATTTTACTTGTGATTTATATACGCACCCCACCCTAGTTGAGCACTACATTCTGAACACCCCCATCTTCATAGGGGAGGTTGTATTTCCAAAACATCTCAGTGGGAGAATGGATGGTTGGCCACCTGCACTTCCCTGTTCCCACTTCCAAGTGGTGGTAGCCCAAGATTCTTTGGTTAGGTAGTGGTTTTTGAGGCCCAGGTTTGTTCCAGTTATTTGTGTTTTCCCATGTGTCTTCGGGATGATATGTGTTGTTCTTTCCAAGGTGTTTTCGGGATATGACATGGTTTGTGGCCCAGGTGTCTATAAGAAGGATGTGATGAGTTTAATTTTCTTAGGTGACGAGACTAGCTGTGAGTCCTAGGTGTCTGTAGACAGGATGTGATGAGATTTGTTTTCCCAGGTGGTAGGACTAACTATGATTTCCAGCTGTCTGTGGGAAGGATGTGATGAGCTTCATTTACCCAGGTGACAGGACTAACTGTGAGGCCTAGGTTTGTGCGGGTGGGATGTGATGAGCCTCGTTTTCCCAGGTGACGGCACCAGTTGTGATGCCCAGGTGTGTGCGGGCCAGACTTCAAGTTTTGTGTTGGGAATAGGTGGGAGCATGAAGACATTTTCCATTATGAAAGAGTGGTTAAACTAGCGGTAAGTGGTATGGGTTACACAAATCATTGATGTTCTTACTATATTACTTTACATGACTTCCGTTACTTGGTGAGTGTTCCTTGGTGAGGTTGGGATGGCTGTTATACCTTGTTAGATGCTATTGGGATCTAATTTTTCTCATAGGAGCATTAGTATGCTTCTCTCACTTGTGAACGATAGACTTTGGATTTCAATTGAGTATACTTTTATAGTCACCCTACATATATAAAATTATTTTCAATTTCTAGGAGGATTACGTTAACCGTGATAGACCTTTCTAGCTCGGACTTTTGGGACATTTGATGTTTCATTTTTTAACATTGATTTTGGTATATACTTTGGAGTTTCATTGTATTGTTAATAGTTGTATTTTTTAAACATTCATGTGGGATGGATTTTTATCTTTCTTATATATATATATATATATCTTGGAGTTGTTTTTGGATGAACTATCTTATCTCTTGATATTATTTCTTTAAAAAGGACAATGCCTCCCATTTTGTGGGATTTGTATACCTTTGGTGATGGTTTCCACCCTAGGACCTACCGGAGGTGAGACTCATTATCTCTCTTCCTTTATTTCTATCTAAGGAGGGGAATCTTTGGAGGGAGGGGTCATGAAACTACTATATGTGGAAAACATCTTGCTTTACACCTCCATCATCAAAAAATAGACTAGAAACCTAGGCTTTGATCTCTCCCAATTATTGAGTAATTGGACATGATTTTCCTTCCGAGATATCCCACTCTACAAAGTGAATATAATTTTCACCCTTACGAGATGTGAAAGTCTCTCTCATGTGGTAATAATCAGTTTCAGTTCAGTATGCTACTAATGAGTCCATACCCAGAATTAGGTTGATTCCTCACAAGTCACTAATATAAATATCCCATAGAATGACCACGTTACCATTAATAAAGTCAAAATTGAATGACCATGTTACCATTATTAAACAAATAATTAATTAAACAATTAATTATCCACATCAATTCCATTACTAATTCAAAAATTAGTTAAAAATAACAATTCCATAAGTTAACTAAACAATTAACTAATCACATCAATAATATTAATTAATTAAACTGTTAATTAATCACATAAGTTCCTATGGTTAATTCAATAATTAACTCATCACATCAATAATATTAATTAATTAATTAATCAAATCAATTATATTAATTAATTCAAAAATTAATTAACCGCATAAATTCCAATAGTTAATTCAACAATTAACTCATAACATCAATAATATAAATTAGTTCAAAAATTAATTAATCACATCAATTCATTTAGTTAATTAAACAATTAAATTATCACATTTATAATATTAATTAATTCAATAATTAATTAATCACATCGATTCCTTCAGTTAATTGAATAATTAACTAATCAGATTTATAATATTAATTAATTCAACAATTAATTAATCTCATCAATTCTATTAGTCAATTCGACAATTAACTAATCGTGATATTTTTTAACTAATTCAACATTTATTTTATCACATAAATTCCCTTAACTAATTCCTCAATTAATTAAGTACATCAATCTCATTAGTTAATTCATCAATTAAGTAATCATTATCCACATACTCAAAATCTCAAAATTAATTCCACTATTGATTATCTCATTTTCAATTTCAATACTTCATAATTAAATCCACAATATATTATCTCAATTTTCAAATTTCAATATCTCATAATTAATTCATCATTTATTTATCCCAATCTATAATTCCCAGATCCCCAATTTCACGTTTCCTCAATTAATTAATTAACCAAATTAATTAATTCAATCAAGAAAACAATTTATATACATCTAACAGAAATTATATAGTTACATATACATAATTTAAATAAATAATTTTTTATTATAATTATAGACAACCTACCTTGATTCTTTGATGAACGATCTACCAATGGAAAACCCCAAATGTTATAGAGTAATGGTGTAAAATGATATCCAGATCTAAAACCTAAATCTAAGATCAAATAGATAATTATCATTAAAATGTCAATTTAGAACCACAATCATAAACCTAGATCCAAAAAACTAGATCTCGATCTAACCAAAATAGGAAATAACAACCCACCAAAAACAATTGTAGAATAACAGGAAAGTGATGGGAAATCAATTGAGATGAAACCATGAACCCAAAGAGATGAAAATCTACCAAAATGGCTTTGAATCACCATGATTGAAGGTTAGACTTCCTTAGAATCCCTATTTAAGGCTCTATAATCAAGAGAATGAAATTATGGGTCAATCTAGGGTGTTTTGGGGTATTATATGGGGGTTGGGGAACTGTTTTAGTATTTTTATGGGGATAAAAATCTCATACACATAGTTTTATGCTCCTAATGCATGGTTTCCCCTAACTATGCATCAAACCATGCACCTATTCTAGGGGGTGTAAGGTTTCTTCTTAAGGGGAACATATTTTGGAAAATCATATGCCCACAATGAAAATACCCATTGTATAAGGATTCATGGTTTTCTGGGCAGGGATGCACAGTTTGGGAAAACCATGTTCCAAACATATACTTTCCCATTTTCTTCCAAGAATTATAAATTTCACCCAAACGTATCCTAAGGTAAAACTCAAAATAAAAGTAATAAACATAAGGAAAAAATATTACTTTTAAACAATCCTGAGATATCTACATAAATGATAGTTATTTTATATTCATCTTCAGTTCCGGTGTCTATGTATGAATAGGCAGACTGCAGGATTCATCAAGAGTTGTTCCACCTGTAAAAAGGTAGAGGAACACCAGTGGATTACTGGGATTCTATTGCCTCTTTCCACTCATAGATGGAAATGGAACGACATCACCATGGACTCTGTGATATGATTTCCAAGATCCCCTCAAGAAAGTGATGCATTATGGGAGATCTTCTATAGGTTGACCATGGCCACAAACTTCCTACTGATCTGGGAGACCTTATCAGTTGATGAGATTGGAAGTATTTATATTTGAGATATAGTACACCTACATGGTGTTCCATATTCTATAATATTGAACCATGATTCATGGTTTATCTCATGATTATTCATAGTACTGTATAATTCATTGGGTTCATAGGTTCTCTTCAGTACAACATATCACCCTCAAACCGATGGGCAGTCTGAACAGACAATACGGGTGCATAAGGACATGATCTGGGAAATTTTCCTTAATAGTGGTGGTTAATGAAAAAATGAACATACATTTCATTGATTTTTCATACAATGCTATTTTTCATGAAATGATTTAGATGGCTCTGTATGAGTCTCTTTATGGTAGGTTGTTGTATTTGCCTCTATGCTTGTTAGAGGTAGGTGAGGCAGCACTATTCAGTCCAATTCTTGTTCAGTAAACCTCATATAAAGTCCAGCTAATTCAGAAGCATATAGATACAACTCATTCATGGTATGATTCTTATATTGGTCTCTATCCTAGACCTTTGGAGTTCAAGGTAGGACATCAGGGCTTGCTACAGGTATCGCCTATATTGGGTTATATATGAATTCAGGGATAGATCATGTTATCACCTTGATATGTTGGGGATTTTGATATTATAGGGGGAGTTCTTCCAGTAGACTATAAGTTATTTCTACCTCATAGGTACCATTCCAAACACAACATCTTCATATATCTCAACTTCAATAATATCATGCCGACCTATCTCATTTGTTTGACCCTGAGGATACTGAGTAGGAGGAGCATGTATCCTCTTAGGAGAATCTGATATTTATCATTGATCGGAAAATAAAGATTCTTTGAGGAAGGTCAGTTCCTATTGTCTTAGTGTTATGGTATCATAGACGCATACAAGATGATCCTAGGAGAGGTAGATCGATGTATGTGTACAGTGGCTGGAACTCATCTCTGATGATGTTTTAGCAACCTCAGAAGTGAATCTCATGGATGAGATTTCTTAAAGAGGTTACGTTGTAATGTACTATATTTTATCAAAGTTAAAGGACCATTTTTTAGTTTAGATTCTTTGGTTTGGTCTTAATAATGTTTCCTAATGGAAGAAAGGAGATCCTAAGGGTGTTTGGGTCTCATTTAGATCTCAGAACCCTAAAATATTCAATAGAAGACTGGGCTGCAGTGTTAGGAGAAAGTATGTGGATTTAGACAACAGGGAGCAGTGATCATCATGGTTTCTCTAAAACCATGCAAGGAGGCCCACTCACCCATTAAACATGTCTCAGAAAAGTTATAGATAAATTTTTCATGGGTTTCCCATGGTTAGCCTAACCATGCTCCTAGCTCATGCGAGGTTCCCCTTTGAGTGGAATTGGGCACATAGTTGGTACATTATTTGGACAACCTTGCGTCCAAACTATGCTCCTTAGTAATTGAAGGGAATTGATTAGTTTTCCCCTAAAATGTTTTTAATACTTCAGAACCATTCCTCCTAAATTCTTCTCCCACAACAACCACCTAAGATCCTCCTTTCTCTTCTCTATAGTGATTCTGATCCCTACTTCATACAAACTCGAAATCTCTCTCCACTAGATTTTTTTTTGAAAAGAAGGAAAGATAATATTAATGAAAAATATTAGCAGTCGTACATAAGCAGAGCCAAGAAAGGAAATTGTCCATCCATAGCTGGTTGACATCGAAGGGGCCTGAGGCCGCCAGCTGATGGGCTGCATTGTTTCCTCCCATTTTGGTAAAGGAGAAGGTGCAGCAAGAGAAGCCTTGGCGCAGCGAGCGGATTCTCCTGACGATGAAGCCAAAGTCCTGGAGTCTAGTGTCATTTTGGTTAATAGCATTGATGACATAAAGGCAGTCATAATCGATGATGATATCAGACCATCCATGTTCCATAGTGAGAATCATCCCTGCAAGTATGGCATAGGCCTCAGCAACTGCAGGTTCCCAGAAGGCATGATGTGGTTCATATTTTGCTGTAATGATCTGCCCCAGATGATTTCGATCCAGGAGGCAAAGAGCAACAGGACCATCCTTGGGGAGAGAAGTGTCCACATTAAGCTTAAGACTCCCTTCCATTGGGAGGTCCAATGAGGGGAACAGGAGGGGGTAACGTCTGGTATAAAGTGTCCTTTGCGGTCCTACCATCCCTTAATCCATGAAGTGGATAATTCAATCCAAAACTCAGGAGTCTGATGAACATGGTGGAAAACCGAGTTGTTACACCGAACCCAAATGATCTAGGCCAGGGTGCAATGAGAGTTTGCATTAGACGATGAAAGAGAGGAACACCAGCGCATCAGAAGATCAGGGAGGTCAAAGGCAATGTCCAGTGAAGCATCCGAAGTCGGGCCCCATTTATTCCAAATTTCCTTGGCTCCCGGGTAGTGAATGATGGCGTGCCAAGGAGTTTCAGGAATATTCGGGTAGAAAGGGCAGGATTCAGCACTGGCCATATGTCGGTAAACAAGGAGGCTCATGGTATAGAGGGTTCCCATGCACACCTGCCACCAAAATTGGCGTATTTTTTTGAGGGACGTTGAGCTTCCAAAGCGCTTTCCATGGTCCCTCATCACGGTCACGAGAGTGAATTTCAAGAGCCAGTATGTACCTGGATCTCACCGTGTACTCGCCTGAAGAATCATTGGTCCAAAAAAGATGGTTGGGGCCTACATTAGGGACCCAGAGGATGCTCAGAATAATTATTTGGTCTCTTTCATTAAACCATTCCTGGATATTTTCCACACACCATCCCGGGCCCTAGTCTGAAAATAGGCAGTTGACAGTTGCGTCTTCAAGACCTGGTTGGGCGGGGGATGTGGTCCGCAAACCATCCTTATAGATAAGACAGGGATCGGTCCAGATGTTGACAGATGATCCATTTCCAATACTCCAGCCCATCCCTTTTTCCAGAAGATTTTGGGCCCCCCAAATACTTCCCCAGAGGAAGCTAGGGTGGGGGTCAGGAAAGGAACCACGGAAGTCCGTGTGGGGAAAGTACTTGGCACGGAGTACCCGTGCACATAAAGATGATGGATGGTTAAGAAGGCTCCATCCTTGCTTTGCCAATAGTGCGTCATTGAACAAAAGAAGATTCTAGAATCCCATCCCTCCCTCTGACTTGGGTTTGCAGAGTTTCTCCCAGGACAACCAGTGGGGTCGATTTCTTACATCATTTTCCCCCACCATAAGTTGGCAGTATGTGAATGAGGGAATCTCAATGAACTTATGGTAGGTGTTCTAGCTTCTTTACCTATGTCTTTTGTATTATAAATTATTCTCTATTATGTCTCGTGATGAAAATTTCTGGTGATTCCTATAAGTTGTTTAAAATTTTTAATTGAGTTTTTTCCATGTTCGGTATGACCCCAATGATTGGTGGATTAACACTTTGGTTGGTTTCTATGGCATAGGCCACCCATTTTGGTGCGGTTATTCAAAATTTCCTAATTTACATTCCCTCATTTCTCACTAAATCGCCTGGAAGGTGTCCCATTTCCTAATGATAATTATTTATGACATTAAGGAATTAATGGGATAAGTGTCTAGGCCTTCGTACTTTATGATTTATTCCTTATTACCTAATACATATTATGTCATAATTGAAGCATCGAACTAATTGAAATGGATATCATTGTTTATAATGTTAATAACTCATTGTATGGTAAATGGTGCAGTTTTTCTAACTAGTTCATACCCTCACCTGGTTTTGAGGGTGAGATAAGGGGTTCTGACTTAAGGAATCCTTGGATAGATCTTAATTCCATATATTTAGAGTTTGTAAATGATTTCTAAATGTCTCGGGATAATAGTAGATACTCTTGGGATAATCTCACCGTGATTTTTTATTCTTACCTCTACATTAGTGACATTGGTTCCCTATGGGAGGGCCCATGGATGGTCTTAGTGGATAGATGGTTGTACCATGCAATAATAGTGAGTTAGACCCCTACATTAGATATAGGGTATAGAATTAGAGGTTAGTTATTATCACCTTCAAACCATTACTGGAGTAACACTTGGGATCTCATTCGTGGGTTACCATGGATGGACTCCCACGACATTAGAAATATATAGATCCTCTAGAGAAATACATGGGACTCCTTGGGATCTCCTTGGATTGTCTCATGATGATTAATAATATTTTATAAATATTTTAATGAAATAAAAGAATAAGAACCTGGACTTGAAACATCTAGGAGGTTCCCACCAAGACAAATCACGAGATTAGGGATGGTCCATCCTTTAACACATTACTCAAAGCTTATCTTACCATAATTCAAACATGTGAAAGTTACATTAGCCCGTCGGTATCTAGAATAGGTTGAGGTAGGTAGTTATTGGGTGGGTTTCTCAAGTGGACCGTATTTTGATTTATCTTATTTATTTATTTTCTTATATTTAGGAGTTTTAGTACACTACTCATTTTAATATTACACGAAATTGTTTTATCTATACATTGTTGGAGGTGAACTAATGAGTATATGTCACACCCTTATCGGACTACCTTTGGCACCCAAGAAAACATAATGACTATAGTTATAGATAAAGGGAAGTGACTAAACTCTGATTCTTGATTACTAGTATTATAGTGGTGTATGAGAGCAGAGGTCTGATCTGATGCTCGTGATGTTAATAACAGTTGTTTCTGGACTTTTTCAAAAAAAAATTGTAGCATGCGGTATATTCCTACTCCCCTGTATCCTATTACCTACATTTCTGTATAGATACTCCTTCATCATCATCATTTTTATCTACTTATAATTTAGCTTTTCCTCTGTTATTTATATTTATTGACTACTTCGACTACTTCTGATATTTTTTTACGACTAGTTTCCAGTCTGGTCAATGCCTCCAATTTTTCTTATTTCTTATAAATGTATTGATGTGGTACACTCTGATATATGAGGCAATAGTATCCCTATAGACAAACCCTAGGATCTTGTTGTTTTTTTCTAGTCTCTGTAATATGGGGAGGCACGCCTGAGGTCTTATGGCCCACCGCCTTAGGGCCCCACTATGTGGCATATAGGGCATGATGCTACATAATAAAAAGTCATAATTATAATGTAATCCTTATACACATCCCTAATATTTCATTTCAAATAGAAAAAAAATCATATAACTCAATAATTCATCCATATTTTTTTAATTTTAATATTTTAAAAAATCATTTATTTTGTTTTTCAATTAATATAATAAACTATATGTTAGCATTGTGTAAGCATATAAGGTAATTATATTGACACTAAATTTTAAAAAATAAATTATCATTATAAAAAATTAATTAATATTTAAAATAAATATTTATAACTAATATTATTCTCTTTTATACTTATGTAAAAAAATTAGAGATACTAAATTCAAGAGAGTGATATTTTGGAATTTACTTTACTAAAAATTTCCTAAATGTCATTATCAAGGGAAACTAGAACCAATATTCCATATATAAGAATTTGGGATGAATACGGTTGAATATATACCATTGAATGTAACTAAATAAAGTGTTGGGATTATTATTAGACCATAATTCATTATTTTAACCTCATTTTACTGATTTTACTCATACAAAGGTGTCAGATATTTACCACAGTTATTATTCATAATTAAAAAAAAATGATACCTACTAACCAAATTTTGAAATCTAGATTCCAAATGTTTTATCCATTTATAATTATTCAATATCTATAAGTGGAATAAATAAATTTTTATATGTATTCTTAAACGCAATGAAAAATAGTTTTTGAGAAAATATGTCTTTAACAAAAAAAATTAACTTGAATAACAATCATAAATATTGATGATTAAAATGAAATAAATTTGATTATTATAAATAAAATTTATCATAAGTCACTATAATAAAAAACACATAATTATAATTTAAAATTACTTTCTTTAATTAAATTAAATGATAGTCTTTGAAAAATATATATTTTTCACTATTCATTGTAAAATGAATCATTTCATAAAAATTACAAAATTTCACCTTCGGTTAATTTATATATAATAAATTTAAAAATTATTCTCATTTTAAAAAATATGAAAAATGGAAGAAATTATTTATAATATCCATTAAAAAATTAAATAAAAATATTTTCTAAATAAAATGCCTTTTGAATCCAAAATGCCATTAATAAAAATTGGGTTCTTGTTTACTAAGAATTAAAAAATAAATTTCTGTTAAGTAGGAAAATTATACATTTATTTCATAATGTGATTACTCATATTCAAAAACACAAATTAAATGTCTCTGTTATAATTATCACATTTAAATTATAATATTTTTCGAATATATATAAATTCACATTAAACTCGGTGTTGAATATTATAAAGGCTACTAAAATTACTATTCTATTAAACACAATTTTCAGGGTGTAAAATTATCCTACCATTATATAAATTTGTACCTCTCGCTTTATCTTGGTCATCAAACGGTCAATATTTTAAAATACCTTTATTGAAAACCCACATCATACAAGGGGATAATAAAACTTCTTTTAAAAAGTAATAGTGGAAAACATAAAGGTTACAGGAAATAGCAAATAATCATATTCCCATAAAAGGGGAAATTTTGTGGGATATTAAATTGTAGGCATCAAGGAGAATATTATGATCTATGTAATAATTAAAAGTGATATATTATATAGTCATGAGAAACTTAATGACCACAAAACCATAAATATAAGATGGGTGAAAATATGATAGATTTATCAGAAATGAAAGTAAAATTATAAATTTTTATTTCAAAATATTTTTATTAACGATGATTTATTATTTTACAATCAATATAGACAACATGATAAAATTTTTGTATTGGTTTTCTTTACATATCATAAGCATAATTTCATTTATTTCATGTTCTTAAATAAATTTCTAATTCATCTCTTACACTATGAAATGAATATTCAAATGAATTTTTCAAGAATAATGCCCTAAAATAAACATTTATTGGATCATAAGATCCATAAAAGAATTAAAATTCATTCCCTATTTCTTAAAATAATTAATAAAACCAAAATTATTAATGCAAGTTATCCATCATAGATAAATAAAATACATATGTCTTTAAAGCCTCAATAATAACCTAAAAATGTCATCTTAATCCATTATAAATATATTTCACCTAAAAACTCCTCTAAAATAATTCTGGACAAATTCAATACCCAAAAAATATGAAATTTTTTATCACATATTTTTTAGATAAACATTGATATTTATTCTAAGACAACATAATGTTTCTCATAATTACACATACCAATCATGTGAATACCTTGATCATATATTTTCTTAGAATATACTAATAAGCTAAATAACTATAAAAATTCAATGAAAATATATATACATATAATAATTAACATAATCCTTATTCTTCAAATAATATCATACTATAATGATTAGATTTCATGTGTCCTAAAATTTAATAAACTTCATCAAAGATAAAATAAGTCACATTGTTATAAAAATGCAAATAATTTTCATGGTTATCAATATTCTCCCATTTATTTTATTGACCTAAATCAACACTTTTTCCTGACTGAAAACTATTAAGTCAACATCATGAAAATAATAAGGATTATCATTTTCTTAATCCAATGATCTCGAAAAATATCATCTTACCACTAAATCACTTTTTCTTGGTTATTAGTACCCTTCAATATAAGTTTTCAATTCCATAATAAATAATTATGTGGAAAATCTTTATATTTTTCATGATTTTTAAAACCATAATATCATTGTTATAACACTTCAACAAAATAATTCTCAAATACTAATACATAAACACTAAATTCATTTTATTTAAATGATTGGCATACCATAGTTCCTTCCTTGGTATTAGTTTGTACCCTTTAATCGGGTCATTGACTCATATAATTCCCAAGTTCACAATGTATAAGTCATTTAATTCATTTGAAATTCATTTCTCTATAACCTTTATTTCTACACGGAAAACATATTCCCATTACTATAAATCATTCTCCTTCGTTCCCCTTCTCACATTCTTAATATTTTATGAGAATTTAATGGTATATTTTCAATGGTAATTACAAAATGAACTTTCATAAAAGTATATCTTTATATTATTTGATAAGTTATGGAACTCACTGAAGATTGAATTGTTAATAAAATATCATGATTGTTGATTTGGAATAGTCAAAAGGTTTTGAATTTCAGCACCATTTTCATTTGGTTTCTCGTGAGGACAATCATTCTATTTTTGTCACATTCACCGCTAAAATTATTCCTATTGGTTCCATATATTATCTTAAATGAATAATCATAGTGCGATCAATAATAATCACAGTAATAGATCATGAAAAATAATTTTTACAATGTCTATATAGTTTCACATTCTTTCAAATCTACAAAAAACTTATGTTTCTTCTTGGTCAACCTTGGTTATACTCTACTCAAATACTTCATAGGGGTTTTTGAAGAAAATATAAATTAAAGGAATAAAATTCCACATGAGTGTAAAACTAGGTGTACAATAAGGGAACACTAATAGTGTACTAAATGACTATCATGATATACTCAATCAACCATTTTTTGTTCATTACCCCTGTATAAATATATGCCAAAAACACATCTACTTATAGTATCCATACATGGATGTATTTCTAGGAACCCAACATAATAACTATATTACCAAAACACTACAATTTTATCCTATACATAAGCTTATCCATAAGGTTTTCACTAATGTTATATATTTCTAAGATCTAAATATGGACTAAACCCATATATGATACCAACTATAGTGACCCTGTATTTTCAAAGATAAATATCACATATTATTATATCTATATTCAATTAATTACTTTATGATCTGTTCTAGAATATTATAATTCTATTATCTTTAGAAACATGGATATATTAATAACTTTTTCATAAGAGTTGTGCATCATCTCCCACTATGTTCTTCATAAGAAGAACCCTTCTTAAAAATATCATATATAAAAACTTTCTTCTGAACTTAGGGAGAGAAAACATAAGAAAGGGTGATCTTTTATGATTAGTAAGGGTAAAAAGGGAGATAACAATGATCACATAAACATAACTTGAGCATAATGGTATGAGAACATTAAAATAAACTATGATAATTATACCCTTAATTCTATATATCTTAATATTATGTAATGGAAAAAAACTTGGTAGTTCATAAGTCATAAACTATAATGGAATCAAAGAGCATGATCCATGAAGGCACAACATTTATAGATGACATAAGTTGGTAGTACACACATAATAATGAAAAATTATTTACGTAGTCCAATATTACATCCAATACTATCATAGTGTATTAGTTTCCCATCACATTCCATACTATATTTAGTCAAGGTTCACTCCCAAGTCTATCATAGTTGATAAATTCCATACTGAACTTGGTTCATAAGTTATTACAGTTCTTATTATCTCATGGGATATCTATCTTTAACCAATGCATTATAGGGATATATAATTCTGACCACACCCATAATATAATGAAAATCATTTATATGTGTGCCAAAATATCATAAAACATTCATCACTACCTAATTCATGGAAGGGAAATTAGTTTTATAAACATTTCATCATATCATTATAGCATAACTCAAATAAAAGAAATGGTATTAATAGAGGTTTTAACATAAAATAATTGACTTATTGGAAAGAAATGGGTTTCATAGAATCAGCCTTTAATAATCATCATCATAATCCATCCAAAGATTTAAATTGGATGGTATCATTGGATCATATTCCCATTAAAGTATAATAAATATAAAATGATGTTAACATAGAAGAAAATTTACTTTAAAATATCATAGTAACATTTCATAAGAAATATGACATTTTCACTTTGAAATCACCTTTAAAATATAAAAAATTCCAAATTATTATGGAAAAAAATTTCTTTGATAATAAACTTGGAAACCTTTAAATAAATAATCAAAGTATTGTTTTTTATAATTAATGTAAATTTTGTTCATGTTTTTTATGTTAAAAAATATTTTGTTCACATTTTTAGTAAAAATTCAAATGTTTTGTATTTATAAAATTATAAAAATATTCCTTTAAAAAAATTGTAATATTAAATTCATGGGTAAAAATGAATTTATACACTCATTGGATACATGCAAAAATATTACTGAGAACATTTTTAGTCATTATGGATATAAAAGGAGAAGTATTTTTCAATGAGGAGAGAAATAAAGACTGCTTTACTTAGAAAATTGTGTTTGGTTTCTTGGGTTATTAAAGGGAGGAAAATGAAAGGAAAAAATGAAATATATAGAAATAAAATTATTAGAATAAATTAATTGGTTTCTTGATATTTAGATCATGAAATTTCATCATAAAAAACATAATCATAAATAATCCTGATAAACAATGAGATGGTAACATCAATCCATTACCTCAAGTTAAAATTGATAAAAATTTAATTTTTACTCTTCTAAAATATATTTAAATTATTTATACTTCTATTCCAGAATCATTTACATACATATATCATAATATATGATCCCCTTATAACATATTTACACAAATTTATTTTTAATTCCTAATTTAAATCATCGTTTTCAGGTGTTAATTATTATTTTTTCATTAGAATTTTGGTATGGTAGTTCTGGTCCTCAAAGATTAATCATGGTTACATAATATCTAGGTTTCTAATCATGATATAAATATCATAAATATTAAATATATTTTTATATAGATTCATACCCAAAAATAGAGATATGAAAATTTGATTTAGACAGTAGGCCGTATGTACACTTGAACATTTTTTTCAATTTTTTGATGGGTGGAATAAATGAAAGATAAATAATAATTTATTTTTATAGAATAATTATTATATCATATATATTAATAAAATTTATCTTTATCACCATCCATGTATTGGGAAAATAAAAAAGTCCCATCAATTCATAGATGTGTTGGTCCAAATATACACAAGAGTGGTGTTATCATTATCTAATTGATTATGATGTAAGAAGAAAGATTTTATATTATAATTATAGAACATAAAAAGATATATAAACACTAAAAGAATCATAATAACCATACATTAAAATGGTGATAGATAAATAATAACATCATTAGGTAGAGGTGGTAGTGCACAAGTATGGACAAGAGATAATTTCACTTTCCATTTGATTGATAAAAATGTGGATAATAGTGGTTTGATAATAATAATAAAATTTCAGTATATTGAGGAATGTTATTATTTTTTAATAAATAACATAAATTTAGAATATTTATAAGAATAAATAACTTGAAAAAGGTCAAGTAAAATGAATATCTCTTCTCTAGTATCCCAACCTTAGATCCCTTCTTAAGGACCCCTAGAATGGTATTTTTAAAATACCAAGACCACTACATTAGGTATGAGGAAGTCTATAATGAAAATTCATAGTGTTATATTTATCTAGATATCTTATGGAGGGTTTACAGAAAGATATAAGGGGTGTCTTTTTATAATGGAAGGAAAGGACACACATGTAATTATAAAAAGGATTAAAATATAATTAAGTGATTCACAATAAAAATGCTTCCAGATGGCTATAGATTCAAATAAAAAGAATAAAATGTTTAAATTCCCTTATTAAATTAAATTTGGATTGGTTTTGGTGTCATTTAGAACCTCATAATTTTTATTAACCCCATTCATTATCCCTTTTTAACTATAGGTATGGTGAAAACTATTTCAATTTTAAAGTGTTAAAATTTTAGTTATATGGAAAAAATTCAATCATAAATGGCCAAAGGATGAAATTTTTTACTGTATAATGTCAAAATTTTAAACATTTAGTATTTTTATTATTTTTAAATAATTCAACAAAACAAATCATAAAATATCATTAATTTCATTTTTGGACACTATCCATTTCATTTTACATTAAAGACACCAAGAAAAAGAAGGAATTCAAATATAATCCTTTCACGCATCCATAATATATCATATTTTTCTTAAAAAATCATATAACTCAATAATTAATCTTAATTTTATTACTTTTAATATTTTTAGAATCAATTATTTTGTTCTTCTATTGACTGAATAAATATTTTATCGGTGTTGTGTAAGCATATAAAGTAAATATTTTTCAAGTAAGAAATAAAAATAATTTACCTTTATAAAAATAATTAATTTCAATTTCAAATAATTTTTTTATAGAAATTCTCCTCATTGTAACCTTATCTTAAAAATTAGTGATATTAAAGTCAAGAGAGTGGCATTTTGGAATTTTATTATGTTAAAATAATCTAAATTTCATCAATAGGGGAAAATTGAACCAAAATCCATATAATAAAATTTGGGACTACAAGGTTCTAATCTTTTCAACCAAATGAAATTAAAAAATGTTTCAGGTTGATTTTCAACCTTACATTAGTGTTTTAACCCGGTTTTTTCCATTTTACTCTTACCGATTAGACAAAGATTTACAATTGTTACTATTCCTAATAACCAAAAATAAAAGGGACTTATTTAATAAATATTGACTTATTGATTCAAAATATGGTTTAAATTTACCAAGACAAATTTTCTATAATTGGAAGGAATAATTTTTTTTGAAATTCATAAAACACAACTAAAACTAGTTTTCTGGAAAAAAAATGTGTTTTTGTGCATAAAATTTAACTTATATCAAAATCATGATTATTTCTGGTTATAATGGAATAAATTATATTATTATAAATAAAATGGATCACATATATCATTATGAACAAATAAAAAATATAATAGGACATTTAAATTACTTTATTTAATGATGATAAATGACAGCATTTAAAAAATATGTTATTTTCACTATTTATAGAAAATTCAATCATTTCAGAAAAAATTTGAAAATTTCAAGTTACCTTAGTTAGAAACATTATAAATATATTTCACAATAATGATACAAATATTCATACTCAAAAATTCAACAGTTATGTTATAAACATTTGAATAATAATATATTTATAATATATCTTAATTCACTTAAAACTTAGTGTTTCACCTTAAACAAGCTATCAACTGTATTATAATTTAAAAAAATATGTTTTCTTACATTTCTAGTATTAAAATTTATATAATTTTATATATAAGATATATTTATAAAAAAAATCGTTTGATCACCACCTCTCGGTGGAAATTTCTAAATATGAGCAGTTGATGAAAATGGTTTATATAAACGACATCATGTTTTGATGTAGAAAAGATAATCTATTTAATAAGTTAACTCAATTAATTATTTTAAAAAAAAATATGTAATTGATTGGATAATTAATTATTTTATATTTATGAACATAAAATAAATTTAAAGAATTTTATATAACTCATGTGTGAAGTATTCAAAGGAGGCACTGAAGAAACTGGGAATTATTTTTGAATATGAGAAGTTGATGAAAATGGTTTATATAAATGACATCATATTTTTATGTAAAAAAGATAATCCATTTGATAAGTTAACTCAATTAATGATTTAAAAAAATGTAATTGATAGGATAATTTAGTTAGTTTCTATTTATGAAAATAAAATAAATTTAAGGATGTTTATATATCTCATGTGTGTAGTATTTAAGGGAGGCACTGATGAAACTAAGAATTGAATAGTGCAATCCAGGTTCAAATCCAATAAGAGTTAGAACTAAAATGGAAATTTATGAAAACTATGAGGTATAATATTTTAATTTATATAGGTAAATCAATGTGATTTCTCTCTATATTATTTCAACCATGCTATATATCATTCATTCTACATTCTAGGAAGCATGTTTCTAGATTTGATCAAAGAAATATAACCTCTTGGAAATGATTTGAACTTTAATATATATATATATATATATATATATATATATTTGGAATTTGGAATTTCAATATGGTTTTCATGGAAGAAAAGGATTTTATTTTTTCCCTATTTAAATAAAGTTAGTCTCTGTTCATTGTTAATAGAATCCCACAAATAATGGACTATTCTATATCGGGATAAATTGTGTTGGATTTCTAAGTTATAAACAACACTATGTTTCATTAAGCACAATGGAAAAAGGGTATATTTTTATTACCAATGTTGGTATAGCATAAGAGGATTAATAATAGTTGTAATTCATCCATGAAGTAGTGTAATTTACAATGATGATTAAGTTAAATAAATACAAATTATATTGAGTTAACTAAAAACCCAGAATAGAAATATAGAACAAAGCATATTGATATCAGGTATCATTTTATAAAATTTAATGTCGAGAAAAATATTGTATATTTATAGTTTATTTGAACTCTTAAATAGATGGAAGATATATTCACCAAACCATTCTTAGATCGTCTATTTGAGGGGCATAGATTGAACATTAATGTTGAAAGAATCCCCTCAAACTAAAAAGGTCCAAATTATTCTATCCCTATTAAACTTATTGTAATAACTGGATACTATTTTTATTTATATGAATTTTATTTTTTATTGGTTAAAATAATTAAGGGGGATAAGCTATCTAGGGGGACTTGGAAGAAGTTCATATTCCTGATCAAGTTGTCTCTTAGTCAACAACATCAAAGTAGTTAATCTTTTCTCTTGTATTCTACAATGATCTTTGAAACATGTAGTCTTTGTGAGTTTATTAATTTCTATTTTCATAGTTTATTATTAAGTCGAAATTTTTAGATCCATATAACATAAATTGATGAATTTCATAAAAAATGAGAAATATTACCTAAAGGGGGATAAAAACAAATCTATACTGGAGAGAAGATAATTCTTTTATTTATCTATGATAATTATTATATATTTTAGGGGGATCATGATTGTTGCAACATATAAATATTAAGATAGTATTAAAAACACCAATAGGGATATTTTTTAAACCATAGGTTTTAATCCTCGATTTTCTTTCTATAAGAATATGTTTTAAATATTCTATAGAGTTAAATGTGGAATTTAGTAAAATATTATAGTTTACACTACGAGCCCTATTTCAATTCAAAAGGATGAGTTTTATGAGGATTATTTGTAGTTCAATAAGATTCATTACCACTGTGAGTTTATATGTCATGTTGTGTATAAATTTAAAATAAGGTTATACACTAAGGATTATAAGTCTCCTTTTTCATAATTTGGTTCTTCATGGTTCATATCGCAATGAAATATATAATGCAATAAAATATTCATTAAATAATATTACTGTTTATTTAATGAATGTTGACTTATAATAAAAATATTTATTACCATTGAAGTATAAAATAGAAATTTTCAGTGGTTCTGCAATTTTTATGAACATGTCATTGAAGCAAGGTTTCAAATTGGTGGGGGATAGAAAAATCAAATTAATATATTTAATGAAGATATTTCTATGTAAGTTACACATCGTGACTTATTTAGTCATAAAATATTATTGAAGGGGTCATGTCATGATCACCCACATCAAGAAACCTATAGGGATATGAATTTTTAGACTCTTTGATTAATTTTTATCAGTTAAATATATTATTCCTTGATATTTTACCCCATTTTTATAAATATTACGTTGTTGAATGAAGTTATAGTAGAAACTGAACCGTCACATTGTAAAGAATCAATTCATCATATGATTAATAGAATCCTAATATATCAAATTGAAATTATGATGTGCCTTTATAATGGTATTTGAGTAGTAATTGGAGAAATTTATAACTACCAATTTGAATTCAATATTAAAGATTTGGTGGAAGATAATCCATAGTATATATTTGAATAAAATGAAGTTAGGTATTTTTTAAATTTAAATTTTAAATTAAAAAAACATTTGGGTAAAGATAATATGTTTCACAAAAGAATTAAATACATAAACTAAGAAGTGAAAAACATTGAAATATTATAAATAACATTATACCATTTAATATCTAGATTTCATAAGATAATTGTATGAGATCAAATTAAATTGGTTTTCAATCATGGATGAAAATATCACTTTGAATATCATGGAAGATCTAGAATTAAAGAACATGGAATCTTGTAGAACACCCTTGGTGATTTTTATTGATTATTTTTATTGATATATTATGAGTTTGACCTATGTATTGATTTAATCTTTGTATCCCTATGAAAAGTATTCCATAAATGAGAATAAGAGGTTGTATACCTCAAACAAGTTATAACCTCATCCTATTGATTTTAATTGCATAAATGAGATGTATTGGGGAATTGAAATATTAATACACTATCAATATGTGATTACAGGACATGTCCCTTTATATATATTAACCAAGTAAAAAATATATATCCATATGATTTATACTTTTTTCATTCAATTAACCATAAAATTTAAATTTAATGTGACTTTACCTAAATGAAGATATCATATGATTAAACTAATTACTAGATGAAATTTAAAGGAATAATAATTCACCCCCCCCCCCCACACACACACACTCATAGGGTCTCCAGTTTGAAAATGGAGTAAGACACAACACCATCCACTAGGATGTTTTCTAAATGGATGGAATGATCAGGATATAGGATTAATGATCATGGTTTCTAAAAGTGGGAAATGCTTCACCATTTTGGAGATGATGATGGAACCATTGATCTAAATATTATAATGGTATATCATTTCACATTACCCAAATATTTTAATATAATATTTTCTTTAAATAATTCAATGTGTTTGATAGCTTTCTCCACATGCAACATCGAAATTAAATATAACTATGATATATTTTGATAAAAATATAAATATACAGCTATAAAAACCTTTAAATTGATTTATAATTAATTTAATAAATGTATATTACTTATTAAATATTAATTTAATGAAAATAAATAAAACTTTTAATATGAATTAAATTTAATTAGTGAAGCCAAAATGACTTATAAGATCATTTTACACTAAGAAATATATTATTCAAATTATTTTGTTTCCATGGGATATACATTTATGTTTCATGAAGTGTATGATTAATAATGATAATTTATGTTTGATTATAGTAAATTTATAACACCAATTTAGTTGGTAAATGATATGAAATAAGAATAATAACTCTTAATATTTGACAATGTCATTTTCGAATAAAAAAGGTTATTTATCATATTTTATAATTATATTCAAAATTAAATTTATAAATTTTATATATTTAAATTGAAAAAATGAACATCATTTTTTTATTTATAATAAAAATTTTATATTGATTTTACTTTTTTGGTATTTGTTAAAAAAATGGTTTTATGTGAATAGTGGAAAAATAATCATTTTCCTGAAATTGATCACTATTATGAAATTAAAATAATAAATTGATTCCATAAATTATTTTCAAACATTTTTATATAGAATATATATATTTATATATAAGATAAATATTTCAAAAAGTATTATTTTGTTTTTATAAGACCTGTGTATATAGTTTTTAAAACTCATTTAATATTTTTCTTTGAAATTGTTTTTAGATTCTTGAATTAAAAATTAATTTTCATAAATTTTAGAAATTAAATATATAAAAAATAATTTTATATTTTTTATAGAAATTTTCATATTATATAATAAATTTCATTTTAAATTTTTTAATAATATTATTATTATTATTATTATTGTTAATGACTGTGATATTGGTAAAATTGCTATTTTAATAAACATTTATTTTAATAATATTGTGAAATTTGTATCTAATCAATTAAAATAATATATTTAGAATTATTAATCTAATAGGATTATTTAACTCATATATAATTATATTAATACACATTTAATTATTCACCAAAGCTAAATAAGATTAAAAAGTCAAAATAGTTAAGACAACATTTTTCTATAAAACTAGTTTTTCTATATATAAAATGTTATAATTTAAAGTTAATTTTATTTTATTTATTTATTTTATTTTATTAAATTGAAATTAGATTTTTGTTTATAACCAAAAATATATATATGGTTTGTTTTATATTTTTATTAAAAAACATTTACTAAATTAAAAACTACTAATCAATCTAATAAAAGGTAAAATTAAAAACATAAGAACAAAGTACTTCCAAAATGACTAAAAAAATGTTTATAAATACATTTTTGATTAATTATAAACATAATATAACCCCACTCTCCATTATTTCAAATATTTGGAGTCTTTTTCTCATGAATAATTTAATGATGTCATTGAAAATTAAAGGGTGTTCCCAAAAAGTGTCATTTTCATCATTTAGAATGGGGAGACTTCCACCCCTCAATGAAACACCGTTACATCTAAATAATTCACTAAACTATAACATATATAAACTAATAGAGTTATATATCAATTTAATAATCCCAAGTCCACCATTCATCAGCTTAATCCATTCATTTCCCATGATACTTTCAAGAGAAACTTCAAGGTATAAAAGTGAGTATTTCTTACAAATTATCATTTATTCTTAATCACTCTCTTCTAATAATAACCTTACCATAGTTATATAATGACCTCAATATCATTAATATATGTAATTATGATTATATTATTTTAATAACCATTATTTATTCATTTCCATCCACTTATAAAAATAGATGAATGTTAATTGTGTGTTGTGCGGACTAACGATTCCATAAAGTAATAATTTTATTTTTTTGATGTTTATTTTATTAATTAATCCAATATAAGTGAAATATTACTAAAAATAATTAAAAAATATAAACAATTTCAATATTACTATGTTATAATAATATTATACACATTCTTAACCATACTCATCCATCGAGATATAGTGTGTTCATGTTTGAATCAATTTAACCACCAATAAGAACAATGTCATAGAACACTATCATGGATGATTGTGGTAATTTAAATACATATATTATGATATAATAATAATAATAATAATAAATTAACAATTAATTTTTGTTCTATAATGTATATATTAATGATTTATCATATTTTAATATATTATTATTGATTGCTAAACTACCAAAATAAGCTTCCATTAAATATATTTTCACGCAAAAAAAGAAAAAATTGAAAAAAAAATAACATATGATAATAATTTGTAAATATTAATTTAAATATAAAATTAATAGTTTCACAAAAAATTATTAGATAAACTAAATTTTATTATTCATGATGTTTGGAATTTGTGCATATTGAATCCGGAATAAGGTAATGGTTTTCATATCAAATTCATCTCTTTGATATATTTGGTATTATAAACCTAATTTCATTTATTTTTTTATATTATACATATTTAATACATAATTTCATTAATTATAATTTAATGATGGTATTTAAAGATCAATTAAAATAACCCTCTTTCATGTTGTTTAAATTAAATTGGTACTCAATCCGTAAGGGTTATTTGTCTCAAACATTAATTTCATGAGGCATGTTTTTTTATGAACCATATTTTCCTTTAATTAGTGTATTTATTTATCATTTATCTAACATTGACATATATTTTTGTTTTTCTGGGAAATAATAAGACAAATAATTTCATTTTCAACATATATATTTTCACTTAGTTGTTACCCCAATTGTAAGGATTTTGGGTGATATAATTTTCATTGATTGAGTTATGAGTGTTCCCCTAAACATTTTTCATATAAGTTGGGTACATTATACCCCAATATTTTTTATTTTTTATTCTATAGTTTTTTGGACATATATACCTACCATATAAACTCTTTGAAAAAACTTTTCTCACTTCATGGAAATGTTTTCCATAAGGTTTATTGTTTACTCAAATCTTCTTCTCTATGTTATAATGTTTTATCTAAGAATATTTTTATCCATGTTTGGGTTCCTCTAACTTAAATTTTTTTATATTATGTTTTTTATCCTCTTTGTGAATATTATTTTTTAATACAATGTTGTTTGTTGTTATCTTTTTATAGAGTGATGTTTAAGAAAAGGTCTATTATGATGTTTTAAAAGGATTTACCTTTCAAATACAAGTGTTATATATTACATACCACATATATTTTAAAAATCCATTATGTAATTTCATGTCTCTATTATTGGAGATTATTTTTAAAATAAATGTTTTTAAAAAATCACTTCATCCTTTTTAAAATTAATTTCTAAAGTGACCCCTGATATTTTTTCGTATGAAAATATTAAAAAAATTCAAAAAACCATTTATAAATTTCACTTTTATTTTTGTTATCATTTCAAGTGATTTATCCACATGGGTTTGATGTTTCATAATTTATTCTTTAATATAAATTTTAATTTTTGGGTTTTGACTTGATGTTAACAAAAAATTATAATCTTGATTCCTTTTTGTATGATACCATTCGAAGCATTGTTTTTCTATGATGTTTTTCATTTTTTTCAAGGATACTTCTAGGATTCCATTTTTTTGTGAATCATGTGTTATTTTAAAAATTTAGTCCTTCATTATCTTGGTTTATTAGGATAATTTTATTCTAGTATTGACTTATTTATATACTAATTTTTTATATGGTCTCAACAACACATTTTACAAAATTCATAATGGATGATACTTACCTTGAATAAATGTTATTTAATTGACATATGGAATGTGTTTTTTGTTTTTTATGTTTTTATTCTGATAATAATTATTATTAGAATGTTTAATATGTATTTTTTCACCCTCCACATTCTTTCTCTAGATGTATTATGATCATGTTTTCTTGTTTATTCACATGGGAAAATTATTGGAATTTATTATGATGTTTTTCCAATACTGATGATTATTGGAAAGTTGACTACGTACTTTTTAACCATTCAACTTCTTCATCTAAATGTATTATGATCCAGTTATCCATTTTATTTATATAAGGAAAATAATTGGTGTTTTTATGTCATTATTTCTAGATGGATGATTTTTTGGCATGTTGACTATGTATTATTTTACCATCCACCATCTTTATATATATGAGTAATATTCATGTTATAAATTTTATTTACATGAGTAAAATTATCATAATAATATAAGTATTTATTACAATATGGTTAATTATTGGAAATATTTATTATGCATATTATACTCAATATCTTATATAGTTAATTCATTGGATATAAACAGGTGACAAGTGGGGTCCAAAATTATTAGGTTCTCAATTCATTAGTAGCTCTCACGATATAAGAATGTTTGGGTATTCTGGTGTATTTATACATAGAATAAGATATTTCTATTACAAATATATAATGATGTTTAAGATCATGATGTATTATCTTATGGCATAGAGGTTACAGTTTAACATTATTCATTTCATTAATAATAAATGAGTTATTTTTATCCATGTGATGTAATTATTTTTATTATTATCTATGCATATATTATTCTCCCACTTTCAATTGATTTTTCGATTATGATGATTACTTATTCCTATCATAATATTTTTTCCATGTTTATGGGCATTGGATCCAAGAGTTTTGGTCCGGGGAACCAAATTTGGTGTCGAAGTAGGGTTTATATGACTTCGTGATTAGGATGTTTGTTGAGGATAATTTAAGTGTTGATAAGTTATAGTTGGTCATAATATATATCCATTTAGTATAGTGTATAATTTAATTATAAGTTAATAATGAACATTTTTTGGGGATTATTGTGAGAGAACATTAGTGAAAATCAATCTAAAATGTCTATGTAAAGGATGGAATCATTAATTTTTTGGTAAATTCTTGAGTTAACGGATTATATAAAAATTAAATTCATATTTTGATACTAAAAATATGAGGTTTTTAATAAATGTATACAAATATAGATAATCACCTTGAAAAGGGATAATAGGGTATTGACTCAATCCTCACTCTGGTGCATGGTGAAAGGACATAATACTCTACACTTGGATAGAAACGTTTGGGTGATATTATTTTATCAATTAATTTTTCATTAAGAACTTTTATGAATTTTTTATTTTATAATTAATTTAATGGATTTTGTTAAGAAGTACAAGACAAACTATTATAAAAAAATTATATATAGTTGGAAGTATAAAATGATGAAATTATTATGTCACAAGAGAATATATATTGCGATTGAGTTTTATATTCATACAATAATTTACATTTATTATATTGATAATCATTTGGTTTTTATTATATTATTGAAATAAGATCCCAAAATGATGTCGGGAAAGGTATATACCTAAAACCACTATGATTTATAAAAAAATAAGTGACTACACATCAATCACTAAGAATTGTATTATTTTCCTATTATGATAGAAAGGATAGTTTCCCAGTCTTACCTATGGTAATGAGAATGATATTTTAATAGAAATCAAATATTTAACGCTTCTTTATTCTCATTGGTGAGTGACATTCATAGAGGACATCCTAGTATTACCTAAAATAAATTCGGATTATGTAAAGTATCTATATATTTTTCCTTTATTAGTTTTACTTTAAATGTATAGAAAAAAATATTAAAAGGAATTAATAACCCTAAAGGTTTATTTAATAATACTATTATATTTTTTTGGATAACTATTGGAGAACACATTATTGAGTTATAAATAAATATTACATTTAATATTCACTCAATGTTGCGATAATAAAGGGTTGTTTTATTTAGAAGAAGTAATGTAGATAGTATTTGTACTGTATATATCGATAATTGATTCAGGGTATTTTTTGTGAAGTTTTACACATTTTTAAGATTATGATATATATTTACTAGTTTGTTTCATTATGAATTAGGGGTTAATTAAATTTTAGGCTTAGAGAGAGAGTTAATTTTTGGTGGAATATATAACTTTTATATGATTTATTGTATTAGAGATTAAAATTGTTATTGTGAAAGATATTTAATGGGGAATATATGATTAGGGTGTAAAAATAATTGGTTATCTGATTGTATTAATGTATAAAGTTTCAAAAATAAATATAAGTAACATGATATGGCCTATTAGAGTATAGAAGACAACATATTAGGTGTTACACCACAAATAATTAATTTGTTAATAATTACCTCACCTAATTTCATTAGTGTG
The DNA here is from genome assembly GCA_963277665.1 of Viscum album. Classification (NCBI taxonomy): domain Eukaryota; kingdom Viridiplantae; phylum Streptophyta; class Magnoliopsida; order Santalales; family Viscaceae; genus Viscum; species Viscum album. The sequence goes on along the minus strand of OY728129.1, from coordinate 1,807,783,704 downwards.
TATTAATTAAAATTGATAGGATCCAATTTATTTATGTTAAGGAATGCTTCACCCTAATATTTTAATATGTGTCTTCTTTTTTATATTTTAATGTGGTTGATAGTTTTCTCCATAGAAAACACTGAACATAAACGAGGCAAGGAGATATTTAGATAAAAATATAACAATTAAGAAAGATCGTTAAAACCTAAACACTAAATTGGTGACAAGGAATAGATTTAAATACTACATGAAATATTTTTATAATAAAAATTCAGGATACTTTTAATCATAATGAAATTCAATTGGTACAGATAAAGTGACTAATAAGATCATTTTGATATTAGAAATGAATTTCTTATAATACTAACTTCCTATGTAATATATATTTATATTTCAAGAAACATATGATTATTTTTGATAAATTATGTTTAATATTAATAATTGGATAACAAATGTTTAGTAAGTAAATTATATGAAATATTCATTTTAAAAGCTGATATTTGAGAATATCATTCTTCAATGAAAATTGTACAAATTATATTTTATTATTTCAATAAAAATTAAATTTAAAAATATTTGATTTTGAATTTTAACAATATAAATTTTTTTTATCTATAATAACAAAATTATCATAAGATCCATTTTTTCATATTTTTTAGATATAATTTTTTATGTGAATAGTGAAAAAATGCTGATATTTCTAAAAACTCTTACTTTTATGACTCTTTCATAAAAATATAATGAAATAAACGTTTTTAAATAAATTTTATATAAGAAATATATAATTACATATAAAATAAGTCCTTTATAATTACAATATTTATTTTATAAAACCCACATATATCGTTTCGAAAACACAAGTAATATTTTACTCAAAAAACCTTTGTTGATTATTTTATATTAAAAATTACTTTCCATTACTTAGATAAATTAAATATATAAAAAAGGATTTCATAATTCATTTCAATATGGTCATATTTTTTAATAAGTCAAATTTCAATTTTTGGCATAAAATTATGATTGATATGATTAAATATAATGACAATGATAGTGGTAAAACTATTATTTTTTAAGAATTGTTTTATTTATATTGTATGTTTTTTATCTAAAAAATTCATTTAATATAATATATTTGAAATTATGAATATAGTATTATTTTTAAATGTATATATAATTATATTAAAACATATTTAAATGGTAAAAAATTCTACATAAGATTAAGAACACATAATGGTTACATAACTATTTTTATAAAAAAAACCTATTATTCAACATATAAAAAGTATTAATTAATATTTATGGTTATACTAAACTAAAATTTTATTTGAATAAGTGGATATTATGTTTAGGATTATATCACACAAATATGTAAGGAGGTGTTATTTTATATTTTTAGTAAAAAATTAATTAGTTAAAAACTATTAACCAATGTAAAATCAAAAAGGTAAAAAATAAAATATAAGAACAAATTACTTGAAAAATGTTTAAAAATGTTGTGAAAAGAGTTGGTTGAGGATTTTTAAACCCATTTTCACCCAAAAATCCATTATTTATAATTTTTTATTACTTTGAACCTTAAATAGTTTAATGATATCATTGAATATTAAAAGGCCTTATCAAAAATTTTTAATTCTACACTAATAAAAGAAGAAACTTCCACCCCTTCATGAAACACCCATTACTTATAATTCTATATTTAATCTAAGTAATTATTCTCCACCTAATATTCTATCTCATTTTTATAATCCCCTAGTCACCATATGTGAGCTTAATCCCTTCATTTCCTAGGTGAATTTCAATAGAAAGTTGAAGGTACCAAAGTGTGTATTACTTACTCCTTATCATCTCATTGAAATATTTATCTTCCAAAACTATACATACCATAGTAATATTATATCCTAATTATCTTTATTGACCTAAATTTTTATTATATTATTGTAACAACATTTATTTATTTATTTCATTACACATAAAAAACAAATGAATGTCAATAAGGTGTTGGGTGGAATACCGCCTCACTAAAGTATATTTTTTATATTCCAATTATTTATAAAATATGCATAAAATATGTCCCATAAAATTAATAACAAATAAATAATACCATTATTCTTCTATTGTGATGATATTATACACTTCCTTAACCATACCCACCCATCGAGATATAGTGTGTTTGTTTTTGGATCGGTTTAACCAACAACATGAATAATGATATAAAACACTGTCATAGATAATAATAGGAACTTAAATAATAAATTATTATATGTTAATAATAAATTAAATATTTTTTTCTTATATAATTGTGTATTATGTATTTAACATATTATTAACATATCATCTTTTATTTTTAAATTTAAAAAATAAGCCAACACAAAATCAATTTTCATGAATGTATAAAAAACAAATATAATAAATAAATATAATATGATAATAAATGGTATGTATTAAATTAAATATGGAATAATAAGGTTCCAAAGTAGGTATCTAATAAAATTAATTCGATTGTTCTAGAAGTTAGGCGCATGCACGAAATAAATGGGAGACAAGGTGGGTATTTTCATCACAAATTCTTCCCATTAAGACATGTTTGGTATTATGCGCCAAATTTGATTTATTTGTTATATATACATCATATTTGAGATATAATATACTAAGTTATATTTTCATCATGGTATTTTAATTTTAATTATTTTTTATCTATTTAAATGGTTTTTGATTAAAATGTCACATAAGTAGCAAGGGTTCATTGCCTCCAACATTAATTCCTTGAGTCATGTTTACATTATGCCTCACATTTTACTTTTAATGGTGTATTAACTACCCATGGATATATCATTGTCAAGTTTTTCTAAATATTCATGTAAACTATAATACAAATATGTTCCTTTTCATAAAATGGTTTTTGAATCAATTGTTTCTCTAGTTATAAGGCTTCATAGTAACAAAATTTTTATTTATTGAGTTATTGATGTTATCTTGAAATTATTTCATATATGTTGTCTACATTCTTCAGTTTGATAATTTTATGTGGTATTATATCATTTTGGGGTGGGGTATATACATTCCTTCTACATATACCCTTTGAAAAATACTTCTCATCTCTTCATATATGTTTCTCATAAGGGTTCTTGGAAACAAAATTCTTCTTCTTTGAGTTATAATGTTTTATCTTGGAATGTTTTCTCCCTTGATTGACTACTTGCACCTTAATATTTTATTAAAAATTATTTTATAATAATATTTATCTAAATGGATTTTTAATATAAATAAGGTCTTACTACTATTTTCACAGTGTGGCTCTTAAATTAATGTATATTAAGATGTTTTAAAAGATTTTACATTTCAAAACCTTGTGTTCTATCTTCCACACTACTTTTTTTGGAAACCATTATTTTTTTTCAAGGATCCATTAAAAATATATCCATTTCACCCTTTTGAAAATTACTTTCTAATGTGACCCCTAACATTGTCTCCTATAAAAATGTTTAACATATTCTCTAAAAACTATTTTATGTTTTCACTTCCATTTCTATCATTAAATTCCAGGGATATACCCACATGGGGATGGTGTTTGATAATTTATCCCTTAATATATTATTATATCTTGGATTTTTTGACCAATGGTACAAAAAAATTATATTCTTGATGTCTTCGTACATGATACCATATTAACCATTCTTTTATAAGGTTATTTTTCATTTATTCCACAACCTTCCATGGTTACTTTATTATAAAACGGATATTATCTTTTGAAACAATCAACCTTTATTCTCCAAATATCTTATAATCATTATATTCTATTAATGAATTTTCCATATACTCATTTTTTTTATACGGTGTGAACATAAAATTTTATATAATTCCTATTGTGTGATGTTCAACTAGATATATTGAAATTATTTTAACATGTAGAAAAGTATTAGTATTCTGATTTTTGTTATTCTAGTAAGAATGATTATTGGCATGTGGACTGTAGTAGTGGAAAAACTGTAGCAACGGAGGCACTATAGCAATGGAGGGCACTATAGAGGTAGTAGGTACTATAGCAGTGGCAGGGGTACTGTAGTAGTGGCAGGTACTGTGCGGGACTGTAGCAGCATGGGTACTGTAGAAGTACTATTCATAGAATGGGCTTTGGGCCAAAACAATGGGCCTACGGGCAATGTAATGGTCTAAATTCCCACTAGGCCTTCGTTTTATGTAATGGGTCTCCCTCTTCCCAGTTAAATATGTATTTTCTTTGCTTTAATAATAAATGAGGCTTCGGCCCCAACCTTCTAAAAAAAATTATTGGCATGTGGATTATGTATTTCCCAACTATCTACTTTAATTATCTTGATGGGTTTTGGCCATGTTATCCCTTTAATTGAAATGTGGGAAGGTATTATCATTTTTTATGTCCTTATTATAATGAGAATGATTATTTTCGTGTTAAATATGTATTGTAAAACCATCCATATTTATTATCTAAGAGGGACTTGATCATATTATCATTTTTACTCACATGTAAAAAATTACTTTCATTCCATATTCCATTATATCAATAAGGATTATTACTATAAATTTTACTATGTATTTTTTAACCATCCACCTTCTTTATTTCAATGGGTTATGGTCATGTTTTCCAATTTATTAACATAGGAAAAATTATTTTCATTATGTATGTTGTTATTACATTATGGATTATTTTCAGAAAAAACTATTATGTATTATTTATTAAATATCTCAAATAATGAATTCATTGGACTTAATAATGTAATGGGAGGGTCCCAATATTATATTTACCCTTGATGCATCATTAGGTCAAATGAGATAATCATATCTTGATATTTTGGTGCCTACCTTCCTAGAAAAAATATTTTCTTGATGGTAAGATCATTATTCCAAAGATCATGATATATTATACTGTACTATGGAGTTAGTTGTCAATAATTATGAGTTTTTTCATTAAGGAACCAGTTATTATTATCCATGTGATCTATTTAATTTCATTTCTATCCATGGATATATTATGATTCCGGGTTTAGTTGATTGTGGAATTATGATTATTAATTATTATTTTAATAATATTTATGGAATGTTTATTTCATGAATTCCGAATTACTGTGTTGTCCCTTACTATGTTTTGAATCTTACCCATTAATTTGTTTTTATTTCCCTATGTTATGAAGAAAATTATTACACATGATATATCTAATAGTATTACATGTGTGGAAAATTTTTGGGACTTGTTGAAAATTTATTTTGTATTTAGTTGTTTTTTATATAGATTAAAAAATAATGTCCATTTTATGGGATTTATAGTTTATGTTTTTTTATAACTAAATAATTCTATAAACCTAAAACATCTTTGAATTGTATGTAATAAAATACATACATTATATCTGGTAATTATGGAATAGCTATTTTTCAGAATATATAATTGGTATTGAATAATGTATGTAAAGAATGTGTTTATGGGCACAAGATCCAAGAGTATTGGTTGAGGATGTAACAATTCATCTCACTAAGGAAATTTCTCCATTGTATGGGCTGACCTAACATATTTAATACATAACCAAAAAACCCTTATGGTTTTCACCATTCTAGAACCAGGTTAATTACTTCATTAATTTCCTTAGTATGGTAAAAACTTTTAGTTAAAGGGGATGAGTGTGTTGGGTATCCTTGGGGATTCTGCAATATATTCCTCTTATAAAGGGTTTGGAATCTAATGAATGTCACATAAGGAAAAAATATTTGAATCTTATTTATGTTAGGATGTGAAGAAATATTATGATCATCAATTATGGGAGAATGGTGGAGTCATGTTATGCCAAAACTAATATGATAGATATGTCATTTTTTGATCATCACATAAAGAATAGTATGATCTTATTCTAATATAAGAAGAGGTTTGGTCTTCCTCATGTTATAAAATGATTGAATATTATGCCAATCATGTAAGGAAAGTTATATTATACTCTTACCATATGAATGTTTTATTTTCTATATTTATAAATTTAATTTATGAAAGAATATTTTTAATTCCATAAAAAGATATATGTTTTATGATATTCAAATAAGATTGTATGATTCTTTGTCTTCCTCATTCTAGGTTATCAAGAAATATTATACTTATCATTTAGTGAATGTTATCTTATGTTCATCACATAATAAAGTATGATTTTTTTTCTTCCTCACATGTTTCCAGGAGGGAATATTATGCTCATCAAATAGGAAAGGATTGGTCATCTTATTCTTATCATATAATGAAATGGGGGGTTTCTTGTTCTTTATTTTGAGAATATGAGTTTTTTATGTGGGTTTATGTTAATTCAAGAAGCCTCTCATAAATTAAAGTTTAACAGGGATTCTTTGAAAGCTTTTTTGTTTTCTATGAAAGTGATTAGGTTTAAATAATTCCACCTCTCTAAAGGGAGACTAATATATTATTATTTTGGGACTACACCTTAGGTATGATTCATGCCTATCCATTTGAAATATGAATCAAAACCTATATAGGATATGTTATATTGTTTGAGTTCATATTCCATTAATGGTCAATATAGATTAACATCATGTGGAAAATAATCTTATTTTGTGGAATAAGAAATACAAAGGATTTAGTGGGGCTTACACATTGTGATTCCCTAATCCTGTAAAGAATAATCATGTTTTTGTGAAGGGAATATGAATATATTATTTGTATAATGCGTGGTATAATGGACTTAGTGGAATAAGGACACATTTCTACCTTTTATGATCTATTTTAAATAAATAAATCCTAATTTGGATGATGTCGTTCATATGTTTCAATAGTTCTTGTGGATGGTGGTATCATGGAATGGGAATTAAATGGCTTAACACACATTCTCCTTCAATATTTGGGTTTCATGAGTCATTGTATTATATGAGGTATTTTTATAGTGAATAATACATGTTATTCATAGATAGGGAGTTGTGAAAAATAGTAGTAATAATTTACAAATTAATTCAAGGGATTATCTCGGATCGGCATTCGCAATGCACAAAGGTTTAGGTTGTTTGAGGTGAGATGATTGGACTTACTAAAATGATCCAAATAAATACTTACTAGTAAAATGGGGGGTATTTATAGGCCCCATTATTATAGAAAAATCTAGGCCCATAACATGGTTTTATGCACACCACTACGGTTTACATAGAACCTAAACATATGGAATCCTACAACTCCTTGGTTATAGGAGACTCAATCCATGTCCTTAAATTATTCTTCAGTATGTTGTTATTCTTCCTTGATCCTTAATGGGCCTATTTATAAGTATTATTATGTATCTAAAACAATCTCAAAATAGTAATAAATCTATTGGAAAGGCAACACATGGTAGTATCGGTCTCAACCCATAGGTTTCTCAAAAACCTATATTAACAGTTAATGGTTTAAAATATAACATTATATAATAAATAATTTTTTATTTTTTATAACATCTATTAATCTACATTCAGTTCCCAGTGGGTCCCAACATACCAATTCCTCTTGTGGCTTTACCAATGGTATAATCCTCATATTACCCACTTAATCTAAGGAGACGGTCATGCATTACTTATACATGTTGAATAACCCAATGGTGGTTATACAACAACACCCCTTTTCTAGTAAGATCCAAACCATATCTACATTCTTTAGTAATCACATATTCCTTATTCAAGGAGGTGAATTAGTACCTAACTAGGTATAATATATGAAAATATAACTCATAGAATCAATTATTACATCCTCAGAATATGTCTCAACCTAATTTATGTGAAAAATATATACTTCTAAGTCCATGGTACTATTTCAAATACATTAAAGGGTCCATCATGGACCTAGACTTCATTACCTTACTCATAGATGGAAAAACAAAATAAGATAGAATATTATTTTGGTCAATCACATTTAACCAGACAGGACTCATAAAATATGTCACATAAAAACATGTAAAATCCATTATGAATAGTCAGGGACCACCAAAATTGTAGAATTAAGATAGTTACCATGAAATTTCTTAAGAAAAATCCACCATACATGGATGAAATATGAGAATCCAGAATAGACCCCCAAATTAATTCATAATCAATGAAACCCATTATTGTAATGATAAAATACAAGATTAATGGGAGGAAAAATGTAAGCCTTAATATAAGTGAATTAACAAATAGAAAAAAAAATTGAGTCCAATGATGGAAAATGGAGATCCACACTTCCAAGGTAATGAAAATGAGAGAAATAAAACTATGGGGTTGAGAAACTATAAATAAATAATAAAGGGAAACCTATTTTAAAACAAAATTATTTAATAAAATTTCATTTTTTAAAAGAATTTAAAATGAAATGGGACAAAGTTACCACTGGGTACCTAGACACCTATTAATGAGTACATTGTTCCCTACCAGGTACCCTCCCCATTGTAACCAGCCACCCATTGACCTTTCAAGGGGTACTGACCCTCTATTGGATTCACTAGGTACCTAGTACCTATCATAGTCTATATGAAATTTAAAAACACTAACATCATGATTGACTTCCAAAATGATAACCTTCAACACCCTCCAAAAAATACAATTTCCCAAAACCATTAACTAATAGATATTTTGGTAAAACATTAAATGAATTCATTCCTCGGTATAGGAGAGGTGTTACACTATAAACAAATATCCCCTAAATTAATATTTTCCATTATTTTTAGATTATCTATTTCAAAAAAAATATGGATTAAATAAATATAAAAGTGTATTGATTCAAGAAAATGGAAACACTTTGAGGAATTTAGGATCACCATTGAAACCATTAGTTGAAAAAACACTACATTTGTAAATGGAGGTTCTTCCTTCAAATTTTGGATATGTATTTTTCACAATAATAGTACATTGTAATGATGAATTTATAAAATAATTATGAAAAATAGTAATATATTCAATTTTCTTACCATTAGGAAAATAATATTACATAGTTTTTTATTATTATAGTTAAAAAGAAAATTATTCTTTCAGTTTTTAAGAATAAAATATATATATGTAACTAAAAACAAAGACAAAATTAGAGTGAAAAATAATATTCAATAATAAATTTAAAGAAATGGTAAAGGATATGGGGATTAAGTTAACTAATATTAGGGTACTTTTTACTATTTTAAATAGGTATTGGGTTAGTTAGAACATGGTGGTTCCTAATAAGGGTATAATAATAGTGGTTAACAATGATATGAATAAACTCATAATAAAAAATAATTTTAACTAGACAGAGAGAGTGTGTGTGTGTGTGTGTTATAGGATAATTGATGCAGGTGGGTGGTATGATCATTTTTCATATCTAATTATTGATAAAATTATTGAGAAATATATAAGGTAAGTACTCTAGAATTTCTTGAATGATCAGTCACGATATTACCAAGCATCCAAAAATCCTAAAGATTTAATGAAGACTGAAATCATGTTCCAATAAAGATCACTTCATTATATAAGAATTAATTTTGGATTTCATGGGTACCTACTTTTTCTCAAATATTTATAATATAAATTATCTAAAAAAATTTCTATAAAGTTATATAAATCCTTATGTATGAATTTTAACTTTGGTGTGAACTCTCAAGAGTTATTGCATAATCCTTCCATGGGGATGAATTTTTTTGAGGAAGAGTTCTTTGCCTTGAACAAGGATAAATATAAAATTATTGTAAAATGTGGGATTCTTATTTACCAAAGTATTTCTAAGTTAAGGATACATGTTAATAAGGATAAGTTAGAATACATTAAAAACATACAACCATCTACATTCGTGAAATAAATGGAATCTTTCTTGGGGCGTGATGGATTTTATTGATTGTTTATTTAGAAAATTTTTTAAATTTTATGTCTAATATAATATTTTATTGAGATTGATTCTAAAAACCATTTTGATCAATAATATATTGATTTATTTAATTTTCTTAAGGAAACTTTTATTACTTCACCCATAATAGCCTCACTATAATGGATCAAGAATTTTGAGGTTTTGTGTGATTCAAATGAATTTTGTATTGTAGTGGTTATTAAGCATTTAAAAAAAGAATCATGAAATTAATTACACTAAAAATATATTAAATATAACATAATTTAATTACAAAAACATTTATATGGATATTATTTTAGTTTTCTACACAATGGAAATATTTTTTCCACACTTGACTAGATAAAGAATTGTGTTAATTACTGACCACTAAACCTTGAATTATTTGATTAAAAGGTAGGATGAAAAACTATGACACATACATTAATAATTATTTCATTATTTTAATGTTTTATAAATTAGTAATAATAAAAGATATGGTAACCTTGTTGAAAATGAATAAAATATAATTTAAGGGAAGTGGGAATTCGATCATGAACCCATTAGATCATTGTTCCTTTATGAAAATTTATTTTCTATTAAGACACATAATTATACATAATACTCTAATTTGGTGACATAACATGTTATATAAATCATTCCAAATATTATTTCAGATTACTAGATAAATTCAAACCTAGTTGATGTGAAGCATTATTATGGGAAGGTTCCCTTAAACTTCAGAAGATAAGTTGATTGAATATTTAGAAGATGTATTCCAAGAGAAGAGGTAACATATATTAATAATCAATGTCATACCTTATTTTTTATATGATATTATGGGAGTTAGAGGTTATTATTAAATGTTTCATCGATGATTATTTCCTTGTAAAAACATGTTCTAAAATTCAAGTGAATTTGGGTAATCATGTGAATACTCTTAAAAATCATGAACTATCAAAAAGAAGTTATAGAATCTATAGTATGGAAAATTTAAATTAGTGGTGTTTAATGTATAGAGACTTGATTTGGTGTAAACACTACCTAAATCCCAAGTAAATGATTATATTCTAATATTAGTGAAAAATATTACAAATTATATTGAATAAATTTCCTTACAAAAAGATAAGGTACCTAGTTTGGGGATGTTTTTATTGATTTTTTTTACCAATTACCATTTACAAGGTCCTATATAGGTGAAAATAATATTAATTTTTAAAATAATATTTTAAAAGTATTTATAGGTTATTTTGGATATATGAAATATTCATGAATAGTATATCATACACAAAGTAGTAGGAAATATGATGTGTTATGAAGATGAATTTTTAACAGATAGGATATATGGTGAATGGAACATTACATAGATAAATATTACATCCTTTTAGTTGAATATTAATTACATATCATTATGAACCATTCATTAAACTTAAAATTTTATTGCCATAGAAATCATGGATACATAAAAAAATTGGTACATGAAAGATCTACATTATCTCTCACTTCTTCACAAATAGTACTCTTCTTAGAAAAAGAATACGTAAAACATTTCTCATTATTCTATGTAAAAGGAAACATAAGAAAGTGTGAGATCGGATGATCAGTATGTATAAACAATGGAGATATCAATCAATGATCATATAAAATCATATCATGAGGATAAGGGAATGAAGAATATGAGATTATCAAATGAAATTCACACCCAACAATTCATATAATATAGTGTAATGGAATAAAACATGGTATTTTATAAAATTTAAAACATAATGGAATAAAATAACATGATCTAGGAGAGAAGAATAGTAGCATAAGTTCATGTAATAAATTTTTTTAATAAATTAGGTCATTATCATAATCAATTAAATATTAGTTTAAGGATACCCACCAAGATATTCATCACATGTTATGCTTGGTCTAACTAATATTTATCTACTTTGGGATTAGGATAGCCTCATATGTATCCTATTTTAGTCCTATTATAACCTCCCAAGTACCCTTTAATCACAAAAATTAATAATATTTTCCAAACAATTTGAAGAGCTATAACATACCAACCAGTCACATAATCCAATCATATGGTTTCTAAAAGATCATGAAAACTTTTATCATTATATCAAATCCTAACTCATGGAATATAAAAAAAAATCTATAAATATTTCATCATCATAATCATAAAAAATTCATATAAATAATAAATATGGTAAAATTGGATAAAATTACTATTAAACCATAAGATACACTGAAGGATGTTGTTATAGGTGAAAATTCATTAAAAGGGCCACTAGAACTTTTCTTAAGGAAATTTTTTTTTAATTTTAAAATAAATTATTTAAAATATAAATATTTCTAAAAAATTAAGAAACAAAATTTCTTTAGAAAGAACCATGGAATTTGTTAAATGGAATTTTAATGAAAATAACAGTAATGATTGTGGGAAAATATATTTAGGTGGTGTATGTTTAAATAAAGATTCCTTTTACAATTTTGGTAAAAAACCGATAGTATGTCATTTAGAAAAATAAAAGAAGATTAATTTTTAAAAAAATTATAAAAACTCAAATGATGTTAAAATTATGTATACAATAATTGGGGAATGACAAAAAATATTCAATGAATTTTAAATAAAATATGGTTGTGGTAGAAAAATATTATGGGTTTAAGAGAGAAATTAAGTCTGTTTTCCATATAAATTTTTTTTGATATCATGAGTACATAAAGAGAGATAAAAAAAAGGTAAAAAAATAAAATATTTAGAAATAACTAGATGAATATAAAAAATATAATATTTTAGAGAGATTAAAAATATAATTTCATCATAAAAAATTTAAGCATATACAATCTAAGTGAAAAGTGATATTGTAACCTAAAACCCTTAGCATTGTGCAATCTTCTAAATCATAATCCACATAAATTAAATAACATCAAATTAATCATAAAATAACATGTGTATAAGGATATTGATTATATAAAATGAAAAATGTGAAGTAGATACACCTCATAAAAAATATTGGTGTATATTATAGAATAGGTCCAAAAGGTGATAATTCAAGACGATAAACCCTTGAAAATTTTGTAACATCTAAATCAATACCACTTGGGTAAATTAATTTTAATTTTAACTTCATGTAATAAAAATTAATAATTTTACATGATATAAGATTTAAAATGAGTTTAATATACATCTCATAAACATAAATTGGTGCATAACATCAAAAAATTCTAAAAAAACAAAATAAATATTGAGATAAAGAACACATACCTCAAGCCTATCTTACTTCACAATCACATTAAAATCTTGTATAATAAATTTAAATTTATTATAATTCTATACTATAACCCTATTTATAGCTATAATACCATGTAATTTCTAGTTATATAATTTCAACACCTATTTATTAATAATTATTTTTTAAAATCAACGTTTTAATGTGTTACCTATTTTGTTTATAATATATGATTTCCTTTGATAGTTATATCCCATGTATATTGATCATGGTTATATAATATTAAGAATATTAATCAGGTTATAAGAATAATATTAACTCAACATATATAATTTTTTAACAATTTATATAATGGTGATGAAAAATAAAATATATCACTTTGTGGATATGGTAATTTGTACGTACACACGGGTGACATGTCCACATTTTTATGGATAAAATGAAATAAATTTAAATAAAAATTCACCTTTATATAATCTTTATTAAATAATAAATATCATCAATATATGTTAAATCAATACTTATTACCATCCATGTAAAGTGTAAATGAAATGAAGATTCCATATCTTCGTGGAGGTGGTAATATAAACTTATGTACAAGAGACACTATCATTTTTCAATGGATTGGATAGTAATAAATTAGATAAAATCATATACTTCTATGTTAATATTTATGTCATAAATATAAAATATAAACATTAAATCTTTCATAATAATAAACCATGAGTGTTGGTGATAGAAAAATAGTCATATTGTTATGTGGAGCCTCTATTCCACACATACGAATGAGAGATACTTTCATTTCCAATTTGATGGAAATGAGGTGGGAAATGTTTGGGACTATAACACGCTGAATTTTTTTAAGGAAAATTAAACTCAGAAACTTTCTTGACATGCAACACCGAGCTTAAAATGAACCATAATATATTATAACCTAGCTATTAAATTAGTGGTATAAATAGTGATAACCAAATTATTAGTATATATTTATTTATTTATTTATTTATATATTTGTGTGTGTGTGTGTTTTAAATAATTCAAATGTATTTATAAATTTATTACAAATAAAATCTCAATTTTCATTAATGTCATTTTATGATTCAAAAAAATATTATTTCATAAAAAATATTTTTATCCAAATTTTCACACATAAATTCTAATTAATTTACCTTTGTGAAAAACTTTAATTGATAAAGTGAATATAATTTTTAAAATCATATTTTAAATATTATATTAGGGTGATTCTTTTGTATTTTTTCAAAAAAAGGATTTATTTTTCTATGAGTAGTGAAAAATAATGATTTTTGTAAGAACAATCATTTATTTTCAATTGAAAGTATCATTATGTTTTGAATTTAAAAATAAAGAAACATAAGTTTCCTTTAATTATGAATAATAAAATTAATTTCATAATAATCATCATTATATTTTAGTTTGTTATATGTTTATATTTGGACTTAAAAACTATTTTTTAACGGAATTTTGCGTGGAACATGTCTTTATATTTATAAATTAAATAAATATCTATTGGTTAATGGTTTTAATTAAATTTATATATTATATATTCAATAATATGTTTTAAATTTCAATTGATTTTTTTTCAATGAAATGATTATAAGTAAATTACATTTTATGTGTAATGGTTCATTTTTATATAATGGGTTTTCATTGTGGGTTACATGCTTATTTAAACTAAATTTTTGGAACATACAGAAATTAAATATGTTAAAATTGATTCCATATTTAGAATAATAAAAATTAATATAATAAAATAGGTTCAAATTAATTTTTTTAAATTGATTTGGAATAACAGTAAAATATTTTTCCCAGGGTTGTGGTTGAAACAAACTTACCGGGTGGTTAAACTAAGAGATAGGGGTAGGATTACAAACCACACCTCTATAATTGTAATTTCATGAAGATAAATGAACCTTATATTGTCATACCTTCTAATCCCTATTCATTGTATGATAATTTCCAATTAAATTGACCTTATATAATTGATAACTTATATGAAATTCTATTTGTGTCCCTCCCCTCATTTATAAAATAGAACCTCACAACCTTCTATATTAACACCATTTGAACCTTCTATATTGTCCAATAAATAATAAAAAATATCCTAGATTCCTTCCCTTAATTTGATATATATTATTCTTCTCTTAATACCATTTCTTAAAGGTGTATGGTAAAATCCTAAGGGAGACTCTCTAAGAAGAGGTATAAATCTTATCAAATCTATTTCAATTTTATTTATTCATACACATTCTCTAAACATTTTGTATAAATAAATTCATGATTAATCCAGTATCATACATATAATGAGATGTTATTATGGTGATGTAACTACCATTTTTTACCCCTTCTCTATCAAATCGTAAATAAAAGTTCCACTCGAGATCTAGGTTTTCTTTTTGATCATAATCGTGGAATAGTTAGATCCTAACTAGGAATTTTCCATCAAGGATAATCTCCCCTCATCGTAGGGACAAGAAAATAATTTGGAACCACAAAATCTTCTGGAACCCTTTTCCTCTCATTCTATGAGAATTAATGATTTCTCATTCATGGAATCACTTGTTGGTTCATCTGATACTAGCAAGGTGGGATTATCTAAAATATTCAATATTAGGAGGCTCGGGAATGGAGGTTTGCAGTTATGGATGATTTGAAGGCCTTAAAGCAATGAGTCGATTTATGTAAGTTCTCAATACTATTATGCATTATTTATTCAAAGGGAAATAAGTCATGTCCTTAACCTGATCTAAAGAACGGGGTCTCATGTTGTTTGGGATTCAATAATTAGAGGATAATTCCTATTGGGAGAGGATATTTTTATATCGTTATATAGTCTAGGGATGATTTTAAAAGATCTTGGGGTATTGGAAACCTTTAACTTAAACTGGGAACCCTTATATTATCTGAATGGGATGTCAAATTCAACACCTTTAACATGAGGAAAACAAATGTACAGATCTCAGTCAAGTTACATGGTTTTAATTGGATGTATTGGAATCCCAAGATCCTCAATGACCTTGAGTATTACATTGGAAATCCCATCAGAATGGACCAGAGAACATTGGAAGGGGGTCTTGGGTTCTTTTCTAGAATTCTATTTGAGTTCAATAAGGAAATAAAAAGGTTGGATATAATTTCATTCCTTGCTAATGGCATCAAATCTAATCTCAAAGTTGAATATTAAAGAGTCCCCCATTTCTGTTATGTCTGTAAGATTATGGGACACTTGGTTGTCAACTATAGAATGATTCAAAAAATGGTGAATGAAGTTCCTAAAGTTTCGGATTAGAAGGAGGTCAATTGGACCCATAAGAATAAAAAGGTCTTTACTAAAAAGGATATGGCACCAAAGTATCAGGTTGGTCCTTCAGTCTCTTTGAATTCTATGAAAAAGAAATAGGTAGACATGGATGAAGAAGAGGTTAAAATGGAGAATCTTTATTTCCTAGTCACCCTACTTGGAGAGGGAATGTGGGAAATAAATCAATCATAAATGGCCATTTGGAATAACATGAGATGAGTCTTAACATATCAACTGATATATATAACTTGGTTTTTCACTTAAAATATGAAATGGAGGAAATCTAATTAATGTAAGAGCTGGACCAAAGCATTCAAAGCCTTGTTCTTTCACTTTAAAGGAATGTGGTTCCCTCTATGGTAGTGACTTCACCTTCTATTGACACTAGAAAAAGCACAGATTCTCATATGAAGCTAGGGAACTCATCAATACTCTTACCTTATCCTATTATCTTAATTTTTGTACAGGAGGTAGACCAGGTTGGTAATGTTGAAATAATCTCTCCCACATCTTGTATTAATCTGGACACGATCCATGGCAAAGCTGAAATAGGCTATATTAGTACAAAACAGAGCTCAAAGCCTTAATATGTTAGCAGTACCAAAAATGATGGTTATCCCCCAGTTCCAAATGTTGTACAAGAAGTAGGCCAGTTTGGAGATGTTGTACAGGTACCTTCTAATGTTGATACTAAACTGGAATTGATCTATGCCAACCATACAATCAGGCTTACTAGCAAAAAAACAGGATACATATCAACATATTGATAGAATTATCAGAAACTCTAAATCTTGAAATGACATTTCTAACACCTATAACATAAATAAACTCCTACAAGGGAACATCATTCAGAAAAGGAGGGTCATAAGGCCTCCAAAATCAGGAAAATAGAGAGTTGTTGGAATTCAAAAAGGGGGATCCAACCCTGGTTTTAGGTTTAAATGAATATTATTTTCTGTAATTGTCATGGATTGTATAACTTTGATACCATGAGGCCTCTTAGACTCTTTATCCAATATCATAGGTCCATGCTCATGGGTCTAGAAGAACCTAAAATGGAATTTTCTTCCAATATTTCAAATTTGGAAAATATGGGTTTTCATTGGATTGAATCCAACAGGTGTTTGACAGAGGTTAAGAGTCTTTAGTTTTTGGATCATTACACTCTTTCTGATATCTCCATTTTTGAAAACAGTTAACAACATGTCACTTGTAGTTTTAATTATCTTAGTTATCAACATTCCTGCTCCTTTGGTTATTCACATAAAAAATATGAGGATCGTAGAAGCTTATGGGAGGATATTGGATCTCTTAATTCTACCATTGCTCATCCCTGGATTATCCTTGGTGACTTAAACTATATCATGATCCCCAATGAGAAGATGGGTGAAATGACCAATAGAATCTCTTACAGAGAGTTCAAAACTTGTATTGATCATAATGGGCTGATCAAGGTCAATATAGTGGGGGCTAAATAAACTTGGTACAAGAAATTTCTTAATTGATTTGTTTCAAGTAGAATTGACAGTCTTTTTCAATGAAGACTCTATGGACTCTTGGGGTTCCATATCTTGTACAACCTTGTCCAGTATCAATTTTGACCATCGTCCTATTTTTGTTGATCTTGTGTACAAGGACCTGAAACCTCCTTTCCCTTTCAGGTTCAACAAGGCTTGGTTCAATAATTATGAGTTCGAAGATATTTTCAAGAAGGTTTGGAACTTTATGGATTTTAAGAATGATGCTTTTTCCTGTTCCATTAAACTCAAGATTCTTCAGAGGGGTCTTAAAACTTGGAACAAATATCATTCTAGATATCTTGAGTCTAATATATCCTCCATTAAGGAATCTCTTCATTGCTTTTAAGTGTTCAACACTCTCAACAAAATTTCTGATGGTGTTTTCGGTGAAACTGAGACGGTCTCTAAACCGAATAACCTCCTGAATATCAAATATTATTTACAAATTGATACTTTTAAGAAAAATTGGATGATATATGATGACAAGAATTCCAAGTTTTTCACCTATCTCTAAAAAATCAGGAAGGTTTCAAATCCCCTCTCTTTGATTAAAAATGGAGATCAACTCATTGATAACGGGAAGAACCTCTCTGACCATGTGGTATCCAACTTTAAAGATCTTTTTAATGGACCATATCTTCCTAATGAACCAATAGAGGTTATTATTCATAATCTTGTTACTAAATAGGACAATGATAGGCTCACTTCCATTCCCTTGGATTTTGAAATTAAGAATGCAGTCTTCAGCCTTAAGATTGAATGCTCTCCTGGCCCGGATGGCTTCGGTAATTTTTTCTTCCAAACATTTTGGGATATTATTAAATATTATATTTTTAGGTTAGTCACTCATTTTTTTAAGGGAGGTACCCTTACCCATGTATTAAATGTACAATTTATTTCTTTTATCCCAAAGGTGGAGAATTCCAATGAGATTCACCTATTTAGGCCAGTTTCTCTAGTAAACACCATCCATAAAATTATTTTAAAAATTTTGTAAAATATGTTGTATTTAATTTCTAGAAGGATTGTGTCTCCCAATCTGTTTTGTTTTATCAAGTAAATATCAATGCAATACTATCTTATCACTATATCGGAATGTGTTAATTTTCTCAAGAAATCTACTCGGGGTGGAAACATTGCTCTCAATCTTGATATTAGGAAAGCATTTGACACAATGGACTGGAGATTTATTTTTAAGGTTCTTCACATGTTTGGTTTTGATTGTGTATTTATTTCTTGGGTCAAATCCATTCTTGGGTCAGCACAGATCTCTATTCTAATTAATGGGTCACCCGAAGGCTACTTTGACTGCTCCAGAGGTGTTAGACAAGGTGATCCCCTATCTGCAATTATCTTTTCTATTTGTGAGGATTACCTTAGTAGAATTTTTTTCATTATGGATGGAAATCGGAAGATGAAACATATAAATTTCAGGATGGGATTGGTGGATCCCACTAACTTATTGTATGCAGATGATATCATTCTTTTTACATAGGGGGATAGAAGAAATATAAAAAATTTCAAGTGGGTGCTTTTGCACTATAAAAAATTTCATGGACAAGAGATTATATGGAACAAGTCTTTTGTTTATTTTGGAAGTATTATACCTGATACCAGGAATAATGACACTATCAAGACTTTGGGTATTCATGAGGGTGCTCTCTCATTTACCTATTTCGGTGTTCCTATGTTTTTGAGAAGGCCAAAGGGTTGTTATTTCTCTGATATTATTGGAAAGGTTATAAATAAACATTCCACTTGGAAGGGAAAACCTTTATCCATAGCTGGTCAGGTTTACTTGGTTAATACTGTCATTATCTCCAAGTTTGTTTACTCTTTTATGGTGTATAAATGGCCTACATCTCTCATTAAGAGAATAAGTGTTGCTATTAAGAATTTCATCTAGAGTGGAAATATCCTTGAGATAAAGTTAGCAACGTTCACATGGAATACATGATGCAAACCTTATAAAATAGGGGGTTAGGAATCAAGAGCCTTAGATCCTTCAATGACTCCTTGAAGGTTTCTTTTTTTAGACTTATCAATAGAAACTTAGAGGCTCTTTATTTTCACAAGGATAAATTCATGTATCTACTTAAGAATAGATCCTTCTGTCACATTGTTCATTCGGAATGGACTACTTTCAAACTCATTTATGCTTCTATTAATTTACATTCTATATGTTTGGTCTCAAAGGAGACACTTATCCCTTTTTGGAAAGCCAATTAGACTGGAATTCCTCTTTTTAATGATGTTTTGGATGATCATAGTAATATAGACTTGGATACTGCTATCAAAGATCAACTTGGGAATATGGATGGTCTTTCATCTCATATCCTTAACACTATGAACAGATACTATTTCTCCAACCGAGTTGATTTTTTGGTGTGGTAACCCACTGATAATGGGGTTTTGACCTCTAAATTGTTTTATAGGCAATATATACACGGTAACATGAACCTTCAGTGACTGGAAAAACTACACAAGATCTTCATTAGACCCTCCAGGTCTATCCTTGCTTAGAGAATTTCTCATGGGAAACATCCAACAGACGTGTACCTTAAACACTGTGGTATTTCTATTTGTTCCACATGTCTGCTTTTCCATCAACATACGGAGGATGTAGAACATTTTTTACTATCCTGTGTTGCTATGTCGGCTATGTGGAGGGCTATTTTCAACATCTTTAAAGTTCATTTACCTCAAACAAACTCCATTATTAGCTTTGTCCAAGGCTGGAGTTACTTAGGGATTTCACTTCAGATGCTGGATCTGTTTTATGTGGTTGTAGTAGAGCTACTACATGTCATCAGGTATTCTAGAAACAAAGCAGGACATGAGGGTTATTCTTTCAAAATTAGTGATGCTTTAGCAGTTATTCTTGTTGTTGTCAAAGAGGTTTATATTCCAAAGAAGAATTTTTTCTATAATTAAATTCATGACCTGAATGTTCTTAGATAGGTGGGTATTAAAGGTAATTTTCAGCCTCTGCAATGTACTTTTGAGTTTTTGTGGCAGGTCCTTCTTGAAGGCTGGATTAAAGCTAACTCGGATGGTGCGTCAAGGGGAAATATGGGGTATTCTGGGTTTGGAGCTATCTTCATGGATCATTGGGGTTTCATCCTTGGTTTATTCTATGGATCTTGTGGGATTTCTTCTTCAATTGAGGTAGAGATGATTGGTATTATTGTGGAAATGGAGCAAGTCAAGAACAGTGGGTGGAACAATATATGGCTTGAAAGTGAATCTATAATTATTGTTTCAACTATCAGGATGAGCACATCTCATCTATCTTATAAGATCGCAGACGGATGGATCCAATGCCTGGATTCTCTTTTTTTCTTGGATCATATTATCACGCATACCTATAGGGAATCTAATTCGGTGGTAGATGGCCTTGCTAATAAAGGTTTCAATGGTGTTTATTTTTTATGGCATGATAGGATACCTGGGGAAATATTTCCACTTCTGCAGAGAGATCGAGATAAGTCTCCTATTTTTACACTCATGTAAGATGGATTTTTTTCTAAAAAAAAGGGCCTTGCTTTTATGGTAAGGGTCCCATCTTATCATTAAAAAAACAAAATATGTCAATTTTGTGAACATGTGGACTGCCACTTCCATGAAGCGATGTGATTTGATTGTCATTTCTAATTTACATAGATGGTAACATGGATATATTTAATGAACATATATAGTAGTATTTATATAATAATTATACTTTAAAGTGTAATTGTAATTTACCTTTATTCATTCCATCCATTTAAAAGTTGAAACATCACTCATGTGAATGTATGGCTGACTATCTCCACGAAGTGATATAATTAATTTTTAATCACAACTTAATATGAATTATTAAAAATATATATATAATTACTATATATTATATTTATTTCAATATTAAAATTGTATATATGGTGTAAAAATAATGAATGTGCAAGGACAATAACTTTTATACCAAAACACAAATGAAAAAGAAGCAGTTAACACCCTAAATGACATCCTAAACAGAGAATTGATAATAAATTGTTTTTAAAATGATATATATATAACAAATGATATTATATGTATTAATATGGTAATTCAATAAAAAAAATTAATATATAGTAGTATAGAGTGATTACAAATAAAGACATACATATGGTAATAGTTTTGTATAAATTTCTATTTACTGAGACATGATTTAATATTATGCACCAATTTTTTATTTTTATGTTGTCTACAATAACCAATAATTATTTTTTAAATATTAAATTATTTAATGAAATGGAATTACATATACATATTATTTTCAAGCTTCCAATGAAATTCATTTCAAAAATTAAAAATGTGTTTAGGGTTCTTTATCTCAATTTTCATTCATTAAGATATGTCTGATACATAAACCATTATCATTTAATGAGGTGTATATACTACCCAATTGATATTTTTATCATGAATTTACTTATGTTCATGGTATTTAAGGTTTCATTTTATGTTATTTCTTTTAGGGGGTTATGATTCAAACATTACAACATTAGGGATAATTTTATGTTATAGTCATAAGGTTTCCAAGATTATTTATAATAAAATATTATGGTGATGAAATTATATGATAAATATCCACTAAATCTTATGTATTTAATTATCCTATTATAATTTCTAGTTATAAAATTTTTTTCCTTAATTTTACTCACTTTAAGTACTCATGATACCAAAATAATGTTTTTAAAGAAATCTTACCATGTTTTTCTCTTCGATCAAGTGTATTTTCTTACATTCCCATGTTTTTTAAAAATGTTATCAAGAAATTTATTTCTATTCTAAAAATATTTTTTAATATAGTTTTTTAAAATGTTTTAATTTATTTAAATTTCTTAAAAGGATTCTTATTATCATTTTTCAAATGTTTTACTTTTTAACATTTCATCAAAACTATGAAAGGATTTTTATTTTAAAATACACCACATGAAAAGATTTTCACACTAACATGGATAATATTTTAATTGAATACTATATTATAATTTTCCTTGATGATTTTCAAGGAGATTTGTTTCCTCAGTATTTTAGAATTGTTTAGGTTTTAATAAAGTTATTTCAAAGTAAAAATTATATTTTCCTTAAGAAATGTTATAGGGGTCATTCATATGTATTTTCATATATAAAAATATACTTTGATATTTATTATTATTTACTAGGGATATGGTTCAATTTTACCATATATATTCTTTCACTAGTTGGTTTATGATAATGATGATCAAATTTTTATGAAACCCATATAATTTCAATGAGTTATTAATTATTACTTGATGATTGTTTTTGGATCCTATCACACACATAAGTATGGTTTTCCTAAATTGATTGGTCGTTCCATGATTATATAGCACTCCAGTGCATTAATATATCATAAGATAGTAAGTATTGGAATATTATGTGAACCCGATTCAATAGGGGACTTTCTCTAACAAGATATACTTGGGAGTAAACCTTGACTATGGAAATGATTTAATGGGGAGTGAACCCAATCCACTAAGATAGTATTAGTAGTGAGCCTTGCCTAATAAAAATATTTTCTATGCTAATTTTTATGCTAAAAATTCATGTCTTATTAATATTATATGTTCTCATGGATCATGATTAATTATTTATGATTCTTAACTTTTATGCCTTATGTGTTTTGACTACTAAAACATTATTCCATGTCTCTTGATTATAATCAATTAATTGGTGGGAATAATTATTAATTATTAAGTTCATGTTATTAAACACATATACTTATATTATAATCATTGATTTATATCTCTTATATTTACCCACATTGAGTATCTAAGAATATCGTTTCTTATATTTCTCTTCACCATGTTATAAAGAAATTCTTTATGTATGATATATATAAGAAGGGTGCTATTTGTTAAGTACTAAATGAGAAACGATGTAGATAATTTTTGTACCATTTTTTTATATATACATCTCCCCAAAGACATAGAAATTTTATGTTTTCTTTAGGATCATATTCATGTTTAATAAATATTCTTCTAATAAGTTATATTTTATATGTTTTAAAATTTGAGGTCTCTATAATTAGTATCATATAATATTTTAGTAACTATTGGAAAAAATGATGATAGAACATTAGTGAGAACCCTTGGGATAAGCCTAAGTGTTTAAGAACATCCCATGTTAAGGTAAAGAATAAAGTGTGGTTTTCCTATCAATTCATCCTTGTTTAGATACCAAAAGTTGACATGGTTTTAAAAGTGATGAATGTGGGTAAAAACCCTATAAAATTGTTGGGACATTATACCTTGACCACAATTCTAGTGTATGTTGAATGTGTATATACTGCATACATAGTTTTACACTCTAAATGGTATATTATTAGTTTAAATTGTATCTTCTTGATAATTCATTTGGTAGGGTTTGTATGGATAATGACCATAGATGAATTTGGATAAACCTATGGTTTCATGTTGAAAATAAGTTTTTATGGTTTAGAAAAGTATAAATGATTTTTCATGATTAGATGATTAGAAATTACTATTTCTCAAACTCTGATGTTTTGTTTTATTTAAGGATGGAACCAAAAAGAACTATGTTACCTCTGAATGTTGTAAACTAAGACATGATTTTCATAATGATGAACCAAATGAGATGTGATATAGGATGTGAAACATTTTTATTATCAATAATCACATATCGTTTTATAATATTAAAACCTCTAAACATAGGTTAGTTTCTAAATGAACCAAACAATATAAAAGTGTATTTTCATTAATATCATGGAGGAAATAGGACTTGTCTTCTTACTTGTCGATAATGTGGGAAAAATATCCTCAGTAAAGGTATTAAAGGAATGAGAAGAAGTTTTATCAGTGGAAAAGAAGGACTTTGAGAAAGTAATTAAAAAATATAAATGAAGAGTTCAATGGAGGGAAATAAAGTACATTTCAAAGTATTATTTATTGTACAATGTATTATGTGTGGGGAACATGAGAATTTCCCTATATGATGCCCTAATCAAAATCCTAACTTCAATTCCAAGGAAGGGCATATGATATGTATCACCCTAATATTTTGTATATTTTTTGAGTTAATTTAATCTTTTTGATATTTTTTATTTTAGTAAACACTAAATATATCCATTTATATAAAAAGGCGCAAATTTTGGCTTACATTATATGCACCACCAAGTTAATCGTGCACCACATGAAAAACATAGATTATATTTCAGTTCATGAAACACTATTTTTTGGATTTTATTACACATAATACTCAGTCCCTTTGATAGGTTTAATAACACATGTGGTCGTGTTTTTCTGAACTATAATATACTATTAATATTATTATTAAAATATTATTATAGCTAAAACCTAGTCGTTTGAATGGAATTCATGAATAAAATTAACTAAATTGAAAAAATATGATTTATAAATGTATATAAAATGAATCCTTTGGTTTTAAATTAGTATAACTGAATAAATAATTATTTGAAAATAAAGAAACTACTTTTCTAAGAAAAATATTTTTCTATATACAAACATAATTTTATATAAATAAATTTAAAAACCACTTTTGATTAATTTTTTAAATAAAATTTATATATTATATATTCAAAAAAATATTTTTGGCACTCATACCATATAATTTATAGGTAAAAGATAATAATAAATCAAATTTTTTGAATAAAAATATGTATTTTTTCTAAAAGGTAGTTTTACCACCTTTTAATGGTGAACCCATGTTAAATATTATTTTTTAAAATTATATAGTTTTTATTTGAAAAAATAAAATTCACTTTTTAAAGATTAATATCAAAATTTACTTTGGGTTAATTTTCTGGTATTTTAATGAAAAGTTCCATTGTTTGATGAATAATGAAAAATATTGAATTTAAATTCAAAACTACTTATTCATATAATTTATTTATATAGAAAAATTATGTTTTAATTCGGTTTTAAAGTTTAATTAGATAAATTATACATTAAACAATCCAATTTAGCTCATTTTAATCAATTTCACATTGAAAATGGTTTTAAAAACATTTCAATATTTTTCACAATTTTCATTTAAAACCCCACTTTATCACACCATATATGAGATTAAATATAATTTTATTTACACCAATTATGTGATTAGAATATTTAAAAATGTATTTTATATTTTTAATAAGAATAATTTTTAATTTCCAATAACATAAAATTAGTATTTGAATAAAAATATAGTTTAAAGTGATAAAAAATAATTAAAATGATTAAGAGAAACAAATATCTTAACAAAAGGACTAAACCCTAATAATAAGTGCCAAAATGGAATTTAAAATTGTACAAAATACATTTTATGGATATATTTAGACACCATCCTCTCTTTACTCAAATTGGTACCATTATTGGTTCTACTTTACATGGGAATAACATGGATGGAATCCCCTTTTAAAAGATGTACAGTAATACCACTCCTCCTCTACTATAATAATGCACTCAATCCACCTGCTTATAAACACCCCTATAGCCCTTTGGATCACCCAAAATATATTCAAATAATCTCCCAAAATTCCTAAATTTATCATATAATCCTTAATTTTAGCATAAATCCAACCAAGTAAGCCCATTGGTGCAAACTAAGAGGAGTTTCCCAAAGAAGAGGTTACATCCTTCCTCAGTGTCCTATGTTTTATTTTCGTTATAGACACCCAAAAATATTCTTATTCCTTGAATATATATTAAAAAAAGTATCCTCAATATACTTATATTTTTATTTTCTAATTTTTTGACCTACACTTACACATACTTACATCTAATGGGTAACGAACGTATCGTTCTTGTGTACGGAGAACTACTGCCTCACGAAATGATGTAGATTGTTTTTCATTTACCACCTCTCATGGTTGGTAATTAATATGGACACTATATTATTATATGATATGTATTATATTTATTTTTTCTTTATGATTCTGAAATTATTATATAAAACATAACTTATTTTATTCCATTTTTTGTAAATTCGACAACTTCATCTCTGGACTTGTGGACTACCGCCTCCTCAAAACATTGTGATTCATTCACACTCTACATGGAATGTATTAAGGGTAGTTTTAGTGAAATTATATGATATATATGACATAAAAATATTAATGTAATGATATTAAATATATATATATATATATATTTATATTATTTAATTTCTTTCATTCAATACGACAATAAAACGGAAATAATGTTCATGTGTACGTATGACCTACCCTGTCTATGAACAATGTATTTCATTTCATATTAATATAATTTGTAAATTATTATAAATAAATAAATAAAGAATATACATGATATTTATATCATTTTTTACATTCTATAAATAAGTAAATCATGATCAAAGTAAGAGGAACATGAATAATAAGACAAAACATATAAAAAATAAAGCGGATATTACCCAAAACATAACATTAACATGGAGTTGTTAATAAAAATGTTATATAAATTAATAACCAAATAATATATCATATTATATATAATAATATGGTTCTTCGGTATATTTACAAGAAACCTATATTTATTTCACATGAGGTTTGAATGTGTACGAAGAAATCTAAAACTTAAAGTAAGGGTTTTCTCCTCTCACTTTTATTTTCCGTGAGACACAAGATATGTTCACCTCATATTTATAATATGTGGTGTGTATAATGACCATGGATGTATTCTATTATTATTATATTTAAATTTATGGGTATTTCCATATCCATTTTATGATCTTTATTTCATGGGATTTATGTTTCAAAAGTTTCAAAATTGGTAAAGTAATTTCGTCTCAATTTTCCTTCTTTGAGACACATGACATGTTATTAACCTATGTTTTTCTATGAGTTTTATACACTTCCTTTGATATTATATTTCATGAATCTCATTATTTTTATTATATATTAACATTCATATAATTTTATTCTTTATATTGTATTATGATTCAAAGTTACCCAAGTTGTGAAGGTATATTTCTATAATCCTCTCATTTATCGATGTTGTTTATAATTGTTCTTACATTTATGAAATATTATTATGAATCTCTCAATAAACCTCATTATATTTCTCAACCTCTAGTAATTCATGTTATATCCAAGTAATGGTGACATTTTTTCACTATTTGGTAAATAAGATAATTAATAAAATATTTTTATGAAAATATGACTTTATTTCTCCTTTCAGTCAGAAATCTATATTCTTTCAAACTCATATTTGATAAAAAATTATTTCAAAAGTGTTTTAATATTATAATATAATATTTAAAGGATATTTTTAACCATTAATTACCTTTTTAATTTTCTTTAAATATAATATTCTATTATTTTTTGATCAAATAACTTTTCTAAACCTTTAATGTACAAAATGAATGTTAGACATGTACAGAATTACCCTCTATCATGACCATCATTTTATTGAACCCTTATTTATATGTTTACAAGGTTTTTTTTAAAACAATTTTCTAATATTCAGGAAATTTTTTAAATTAATAATAGTTTTCAAAAAAAAGGTTTTTAAAAAACTTTTTTATTTTTAAAAAGTGATTTAAATGATTTTTGAAGCTTCCTTTATATGTATTAGAAAGGTTTTTCTCAAATAAAATGATTTCAATAATATAAAATATTCTTTTATATGTTTTCAAAATATTTTCAAATAAAATAGTTTTCAAAAAAATAAAATATATCTTTATAATATTTCAGGGTAAAATATTTTCAAAATATTTTCAAGATTTATTTGTATGATTTCAAGGAAAAAAGTTTTCAAACTTTTTCCAATATTCTTTATAAAATTTTAAGATAATTTTCATGGAAAATAGTCTAAAAATGTGTTATGTTTAAAAAAACATTTTTCAAAGCATAAAGTATATTTTCCTCAAGAAATTTTTTGAAAATATATTTCAATGTTATTTACCATCTAAGATAACATCCATTGATGTTACTCATTCCTTTCTGGAAAATAATCCAATGATTCCATTCATTTTTTTTTCTTTGAATGGTTTATGTTTTGATATCTTGATGTTTATGAAACTCATTTCCCTTTCATGGGATTTATTCACAAAAAATACATATCGTTTCACTGGTTATTCTTTGATGAAATGATTGTGAACCTAGACTATGTTTACATAGTTTATTATATGATTACATTTTTGTGATACCAATTTCATTTCATAGGTTATGATATTATTGTTTATGATATTTTGGAACATGTATGTATGATTTAATTATGATATTGGAGGGACCTATATCCCCCTAAATTTAATTTGGTAATGATTTATATCTCATGAGATAGACCTGGATGGAACAGCGAGTGAACTCGGTTCAATAGAGGAATTTTTCTTCTATGATGGTATTAGGAGTGAACCTTAACAACTGAGATGGTCATGGGAGTGAACAATGACTACCAATATAGTATAGGAAGTGAACACATACTACTAAGATGACCTTTCTAGCGATTCATTGACTACTATGGAAATCATTTTATATGTTAATGTCTCTACAAAAAAACCTTATTTATATGTTATTCTTTCATTAATAATGCACTTAATTACCTTGTGATTCATGTCTTATGAAAATCCAATATTTATTCCATGAATCATGTATATGAACTTTGATATACTAGTATGATATTCAAATGTTATTCTCATGTTCTCATACCCTTATGTTCATCTTATTCTTATGTATAACTTTTGATTACCCTTATTAAGCATCTGAGAACATCCATTTCTTATGTTTGTTTTCCCCTAGTTATAAAGAAAGGTTTTATATATCATTACTATATGGGAGGATAATTTTGGGAAACATTAAAGATATTTCACCAAGTAAGAATATTTTGTAGCAAGTTTCTGAAGACAATAAACTGTTACGGTCCTCATGCATATATTTTTGTAATGTGATGAATATTCATATGAAATGATGTAATATCCATGTATGTTAATACCAAG
Organism: Viscum album; assembly: GCA_963277665.1. Taxonomy (NCBI): domain Eukaryota; kingdom Viridiplantae; phylum Streptophyta; class Magnoliopsida; order Santalales; family Viscaceae; genus Viscum; species Viscum album. The sequence goes on along the minus strand of OY728129.1, from coordinate 1,807,753,929 downwards.
TTTCTATAGTTGGTATCCAATTAATGGTTTAGACATCCTTGGGAAAAAATGATGAGAAAACCTTAGTGATAACCCTATGGATATTTCTAAGGATATGTCTAGGTATGTCTATAAGGATAAGCCCATGGTGTGATAGGAAGGTGTCATAATTTTGACATCCTAGATGATTTGTTATGATTATCTGTTTTTCCACTATGATAAATGATGCCCATGTTATTCTTTTTGTTTTTATTCAATGTTGGGAAACAGAAGGAACATGGTTAACGATGAATGTGATGGACAATTTTCTGGTGAGAAATCAATGGGGATGATCACTAGAGTGAAGGATGTTGTGACCATGCCTAATCTAATTTCATGGAACATGATTAACAATGTGTACCATAACTAACTCTCAGAATCACCAAATAAGATAAGGTAATTATTTCACTGAGATTTTGGTTAATAGACACCATAAAGGAAAGAAGACTCGGTTTCCATTTTTGTCAATAATGTGGAAAGAATCACCCAACTGAATGTATTATAGGAACAAGAAGTTGTTTTGATTGTGTAAAAGAAGGACATAACGAAATTAACTACACATAAAAAATTAATAGTTTGGTTAATGGAATGGATGGGAATATTATCCTCCCTAATACATCGTTGATGATTATATACATTGATTACATAATGAATTATCATCATGAAAATCGATGTCCTAAGTGGAAATCCCCTAATGAGAATAAGAAAGGTGGAATGAGTAATGGTTATATTGTTAATGATGATGATACTACAAATGAAATGTGAATGGAAAGATATATTGTGTAATTGGATAGGGTAGCCTTATTATGCCTTAAAGTTGAAGTTAAAATATTTAAGATTTTATGTTTTTAGATTCAAGAACTATGAATATTTCATTATGTAAGGATTGTTCAATTTATGTTTTTTCTATAGATTTACAAGATTATGTAGAATGTTTCCAATGGAATATAAAAATTATTTAATGGCAAGGTGAAGTTTATACTAAGGGAATATAACCCTTAATATGTTCCCGATGTTGAGATAATGATGTTTGGATAATGTTATGTTGGATATGAATAAATAAATTGGATGATATTGATTATCTTGGATCAAATTAAGGATTTTTTGACAAGTGGTTTATGATATCTTTGATTAAGTTTAAAACAAATTGGATTTAAGGATTATATCCAATAAACATCTGAATAAGTAAACATGGATATTTTTAATAATAATTTTTGGTAATTTAGGGAATTACTATTTGTTAAGAGAATACATAATAAATATATTCACATGTTTGGTATAAGACAACCAAGATCTAATTTATAATATATAGAGGATCAATGCAAAGTTTTTTTTCAAAAATTTAGTGAACTTATTTCTAATGTTTTGGACTTCCTTATTTCAGAATGGTTATAAGATTAAAAATTTATGGAATGTTTTGTGTTAAAAATCGTATGTAGTTTTAGATATTAAAGTAATATCCATCCATATAAGGATATATGCATATTGGATAACTCATGATAACCTTATCATTTTGATAAAGACATATAGAATGAACAACAATTCTATTTATGGATCTCATGATTTGTTAATGCATTAGGAATAAAAAATTCACCTTCTTTTCTTAGAATAAGAGATGAAGTGGATTTCGGTCAAAAAAGGGTAAGGTTATCCTAAAATCATATAATTATATATTTTCATGGAAATTATTCAACATTATAAAAATATGACTTGAAATAAAAAAAATCATGTTATCATCATTTTTTATGATATAAATGACCTTTTTCAAGCCTCATTGGGTTATGGGTTTTTTATTGTTAACTTTATATTAACCATGTTCTCTATCACTCTCCATCAAAACATTATAGTTAGATTTATCTTCCATGTCCATGTTTCTACATTCCACATATATTCTACCACATAGAAACCCAGTTATGGGTTACTTTTCATAACCATCATGTTTCCAGCGTTCCCTTCTTGAGGGAAGTTTTAGTATTCATGTTTACGATTTGGTTTTCTATAAAGGGAACATTTATCTATTCATACTTTAATAACCCATGCAAATTTTTATTGGAAAATTTATTTTATGGGGGGTATAATGTAAATCCCTGTGATTTTTGGAAATATATTTTTTTGATTTAATTTGATCTTTTTGACATTTTTCATTTCAAAAAACACTGAATTTAGCTTTTTATATATAAAGTCACTAAGTTTTCTTTCAGTATAGATAACACAAAGTTAATCTTTCTCAAAATGTAACACATATATTAGATTTTGGTATATTAAACACTATTTTTGGATTGTATTACACATAATACTGAGTCCATTCAATTGCTTGTATAACACTTAAGGTCGATCTTTACCGAACAACAATATACTATAAATATTATTATTAAAATATTATTATAGATACCACCAAGAAAAGGGAATGTAAGTCATGAATAATATTAAATAAATTATAATATTATTATTTATACATGTATATACAATTGAACCTTTGGCTATAAATTAGTATAATTAAATGAAAGAACTATCTGAAAATAAAAAAAAATTATTGTCTAAGAAAAATATTTTTCTATATAAAAACACAATTTTATCTCAATATATTAAAAAACCAATCTGTATTAATTTTTTCAATAAAATTAATATATTATATATTCAAACAATATTTTTTATATGAATCCATTATATTTTATAGTTATAAAATAAGAATAAATCCAATTTTATGAATAAAAAGATTTATTTTTATAAAAGGTAATTATACCACCTCTTAATGTAGAACCCATTTTAAATATGATTTTTGAAATTTTTATTTTTTATATGAAAAAGTAAACATTATTTTTAAATTATTAATATCATAATTTACATTTTTTAATTTTTGGTATTTTTATAAGAAGTTTCAGTTTTTTAATGAATAGTGAAAAAATTTTACTTTTAATTCCAAACTATATTTCATCTAATTTATTTATATAGATATATTATGTTTTAATTTGGTTTAAAATATTAATTAGATAAATTTTACATCAATTAATTTAATTTAGGTGATTTTAATTAATATCATAGTAAAATTGGATATAAAAACATTTAAAACTTTTGAACACTTTTACTTTAAAACCCTACATTGTCACCCTGTCTACGGGATTAAATTTAAATTAATTTCTACCACTTATATGATTATAATTTGGAAAATGTTATTCCATATTTTGAATCATAGTAATTTATAATTTAAAATATTTTCAACTTTGTTTTTTACCAAAAATATTAGGGAAGGTGATTAAAAATAATTACAATAATTAAGAGAAATATTAGCTTAACAAAGAACAAATCCTTAAACCTAAGGGACAAAATGTCCTAGAAACATTCCCAAAGTCAATTTTATAGTCATATTTAGATAATATCCTCCCTTTTATCTAATATTTTTTATTATTGGAGAAACATTACATGGAAAAAATGTGGGTGGAATTCCCTTTTCAGGACTTGACAAGAATGTCACTCCTCCTCCACTTTAAAATGGAACTCACCCCTCCCACATATTAACACCTAAAAATACATTTAGATCCCACAAACTATTCTCCAATAAGCTCAAAAAATCCATAAATTCATTCTAGAATCCTTAATTTTTGGAATATATCTTACCAAGTAATTCATTTGGTGCAAACCAAGGGGTGTTTCCCAAAGAAGAGTTATTATCCTTCCTCAAGCTCCTTTGTTTTATTTTCAGAGTCCACACACTAAACTCTTATTATTAAATTATTATATAATAATCAAATCATCCCCAATATATTTAAAAAAATTTATTATAATTTTTCTATTTACTCTTACACACAATTTCATTTAATGGGTCACAAACTTATAGTTCTTATGTATGGAAAAATACCGCCTCACGAAATGATATTATTCCTTTTTTACTTTACCACATATAATGGTTAGAAATTATGATGTAAAATACATTTTTATATTATATATATGATATTTATGATGTCTTTATGCTTCTGTAGTCAATATATAAAACATACCTTCATTCTTTTCATTTTTTATAAATATGATAACTTTCTTTATGGATGTGTGGACTACCGCCTCCTCAAAGCGATGTCATTCGTTCACACTCTATATGGAATAAATTAAGGATGGATTTAGTGAAATTATATGATATATATGACATAATAATACTAATTTAATTATATTATATTATACATATGTCATTTACTTTCTTTCTTTCAATATCATAATAAAATGGAAATATCATTCATGAGTACATACGACCTACAGTCTTCATGAATGGTGTATTCCATTACATATAAATATAAATTATATATTATTATAAATACATATATACAGAATATATATGATATTTATATATTTTTTTAATTTTTTTATATAATTAAATTTTCATAACCCCCTCCCCACAAAGTGTACCCCTCCTGGGCCGGCAATGTGAGAAGGGAGATAAGGACCCCTGAGTCCCGCCTCCAGTAGGCCCCGAGTTGGTGACTAGCACCGAGGGTATAGCGAACGCACAAATGGGAGGCATTACCCTCTAAGAGAACACATGCAAAAGAGAGAGATAAGATAGAAACCAACCAACTCCAACTCAACCAGTAAGATAAAAGAAATCCCAAGTACGCATATGAAATGCCAAGCAAAACTACTACAACTGAAAGGGGAAAACTGCAAGTACCCAAAAGAAAGTAAAACAGCAGCAACCACAAGCCTGAACAGCTCCTATAAATACAAGCTAGAAGTAACTAGCATGATCTCAAACCTACTTCAAGTGACCTGAAAAGCAATTTATGTATACATAGGGTGAGTATAACAGTATACTCAGTAGGATCCTCCCCAAAGACTCTCATGAAAAAGTAAATAAAGCATGCTAAAGCACAGTGAACAACAAGTGAAACTAACTCATCACCTAAACAGGTATACTATGTTCCCAGACTCACCATGGATACTCTTACCAAGTAATTCATACAAGAGTATATAATATAATAAATAATATCAAGGGTACCCCGCTACTACTTCTGTACTAGTTTTCCACTTTTCCCCAACGTCGCACGTCCTAAGCATGTCTCTCCAAAAAGGCTTGCTGCAGAAACCTGGGTGTAGCACCAAAAAATACACCTCGTGAAAAAAAACCACCACTTCCACGTAAAAAAAGTAACCAGGTAGTTTCTGGGAGCCACCACAGCTCACATAACGTGTATCATACATCAGGTATTATACCTCAATCCATTACAACCCATACACCAAGTAAGGATACTCAATCCATCACATCCTATACACGTTACACCTATAGTAGTCCATAGAAAACTATATCCAAAATATATGTGTGTGAATAACCAAAATCCATTACATCTCTCTACACACATATATGAGGAAAACTAACCATTGTTACTGTCAGCACAAGTAACTACCAAGAGAAGAGAGCGGGGCCAAAGGGGGTAGTCAGTCATCCATCCTCCCACCGGAATGTTGGGGAAAACACCCCCCAGGGCTCAGAATCCCTGGGGTGTTAGTTTCCCTTACTGATATTGTGGATTAGCGTATAGAAACACAAAACGTACAGAATATACTATAGCTCACAACCACACTATGGGAATGACCAATTCTTAGACTCAACTGCAGCTAACGTATCTCGGACTCCGGGATCCTACTTCTAAGACTAGGTATCCTATAAGAACACAACCATTTAAAGAGATTTAATACATTACTTCATTCCCTTTTTATCAGTTTCACTTTACGTTAATTAATTCTTTAAACATTAATTAACCAATAAAAATTCCACATCAAATTTCATTAGCATCACACCCAAAGTAGAATATTCCTTCAAATCACAACCTCAGCATTATGCCCCAGCAAGCTCCAAACCCCATGGGTTAACATCATTTATTCAATTATTTACTTACAGTATTACTTTCCCATATTCCAAAAAATCTATGCTTCTAAACACAAGGGGATCAACACGGTAAGTAGATGAACTACCCGTCGAGTCTTTGTCACCTATAACAAGAGCATAGACCCATCCTCCCTTGAGAAGATAAACATGGAAAAAATGTGGCATACCCCAGGCGTCTTATCCCATTTCGGAAGAAGGGTAAGCAAGACCAGCTGCCTTAGTAGTGGGGAAAGTAAAGCAGATAAACAACCAAGAAGAATCAGTAGAAAACCAAATATTCACATCCAACCCATTTAATCATCCCTAGTGTCCTCCCTGACACCCACATACATAAACCGATGCATCTCACCAATCTAGGCTTAAACTACCACAACAACCAGTAGGCCTCCACGCCCCCACATATCACAATATCCATTCGGTCTCACATCACAGCACAAGCAGCAGGAAAACAACAATCATATCGGTTGGGCTCTTGTCTCTTGAACAAGAAAGAGGGTAACTCAGAACCCTTCAAGGAATTATCAAACAATCAGTTCTTTAATCCATATTGAATTAACCGATTTATTATTCCTAGGTTCCATATTCGGGAAACCTAAATAGTAATCTATCACAAATAAATTAAACATGATTACTGCACCAATTTCACTAACATCAAAAAATACAACAATAAGAACCAGATTCATTTAAATGCGTCTTTATCTTTAGCCAAACAATTATCAATTAATTCTGGTTTACGTTCTTTAACAATTTCCATCAAGAACGAATATCTAAACAAAGCAAGCATAAATATCACACTATCTAGAAAAAACAAGAGGCAATACCAAACGATTGATATCAATTTATTTATCCGGTTCAAATATTTATTATGTCAATTCCGTTGTGATCCAATGGATAAAACATGCTAAATCTACAATTGCACGTAAAAATAAAATAGAATCAATGAACCCCTACCTTAAAAATGTTATTAAGGATCTTTATACGAGAACGATCTACACAACGGATCACGATCGCCTCCTCCTGTGACAACCGCATCCACTTGAGTATGTCACAGCATGACCGCACCAACTGAAACCCAAGAAACTCTATTAGAAGCATGGAGATATCATGCCATAATATGGCAAGGAGAAACTATAGCATCCTGCCTTTTTTATCACATAAACTTTCATTACATTTTACAAAACCGAGGATATTTAAGGTTTAGTGTCTTGGAAACCAGGAACTTTAAACATGAAAACATAAAAGATTCTTCTTAAACACTTGAAAGGATTCTCCTCATGTTCATCCTAGGTTCATTACTGCATCTCATAACCTGGGGACATACATCAAAAGAAAGGGTGAGCAGAAGGCCCAGTAAGGGAAGCAAGAGAAATATTTTACATGTGAGCTTGAGGTACTTCAATAAGGTTATGAAAAGAACATTAAGGCATGAGAAATAAATCATGAGGAATATCATAATAAAAATAACATTTTTCATAACTTAAATATGTGGATACAACATTTAATATTTACAATCATTTCGTTTCACCAAGGTCCATCCCCAAGGTGTCATTAAAAATTACCAAGGTTATTCACCAAGGTATCAGTCTAAAAAGTCATCTCTAGAGATTAAGTCTTTACCCAATGCATTGGAGCGCTATCTGGGCGCACCCTTGACATGTCTTTATTATCATGTGAGCCACACATATCATCATTAATAATTTCATAAACAACCCATATAGCATAAAATAAATGGGTTTCATTTCATAATCATAACGTTTTAAAAACTGTTTAAAGACATGATCTTTATGTCACTTTAAACCCACGAAAAGGGAAAGTGGGTTTCACGTATGTAAATCCCAGAATTTAAAATAGAACATTTTGATATATATGTTAATACCCCTATAGAAATAAGAGCTTTGAGTATTCACTTAATAAAATAAAATATCTTTAGAAAAAAGAGAGAGACATTTTGAGACGAAAATTCTGCAGCATAATGGCTACGTTACAAGGTTTTTTAGAAAATATTGAAAAGAGAGGGGACTTGGGTCAAACATTCATAAATGACCCATAAAACAGTAGAGGGACAGAATATAAGGGATTTAAGAACATGGTAATGAAATTTGAAAATATACCATATGAAATGAAGAACATGGAAGGAAGACAAAAATAAGATTTCTTTTATGAAAATTCGGCAGCCTAATAGCGTTACATAAACTTCAACCAAAAATGAATTGATGAGATAAAACAGGGTCTCTCATCATATGAACATAAAAGATCAGTATGATAGATATATATATCATACCCCAACATAATAAAAAGGAACTTTCAAGACTTTACATGGAATTAGAACTTTGAAAAGGGAGAAAGGTGCAAGGACCACTTAAAAATTCAGCAGCCTAACGACGCCACTTAAACTTCAAAATACTGAATTGAAGAGATCAAATGGGGTCTCTCATCATATGGTAATAAAAGATCAGTATGATAGATATAGAGATAATACCCCAACATAATAAAAATGAACTTGAAAGAATTGACATGAAAGTAGAACTTCAAAACGAGAAGGGTGAAGAACCACTTAAAAATTCGACAGCCTAACGGCGCCACTTAAAACTTCAAAATACTGAATTGAAGAGATAAAATGGGGTCACTAATAATATGATAATAAAAGATCAGTATGATAAATTTAGAGATCATACTCCAACATAACAAAAAGGAACTTGAAAGAATTGACATGAAAGTAGAACTTCAAAACGAGAAGGGTGAAGAACCACTTAAAAATTCGGCAGCCTAACGGCGCCACTTAAAACTTCAAAATACTGAATTGAAGAGATAAAATGGGGTATCTAATCATATGGTAATAAAATATCAGTATGATAGATATAGAGATCATACCCCAACATAACAAAAAGGAACTTGAAAGAATTGACATGAAAGTATAACTTCAAAATGAGAAGGGTGAAGAACCACTTAAAAATTCGGCAGCCTAACGGCGCCACTTAAAACTTCAAAATACTGAATTGAAGAGATCAAATGGGGTATCTCATAATATGATCATAAAATATCAGTATGATAAATTTAGATATCATACCCCAACATAACAAAAAGTAACTTGAAAGAATTGACATGAAAGTAGAACTTCAAAACGAGAAGGGTGAAGAACCACTTAAAAATTCGGCAGCCTAACGGCACCACTTAAAACTTCAAAATACTGAATTAAAGAGATCAAATGGGGTCTCTCATAATATGATAATAAAAGATCAGTATGATAAATTTAGAGATCATACCCCAACATAACAAAAAGGAACTTTAAAGAATTGACATGAAAGTAGAACTTCAAAACGAGAAGGGTGAAAATCCACTTAAAATTCGGCAGCCTAACGACGCCACTTAAACTTCAAAATACTGAATTGAAAAGATCAAATGGGGTCTCTCATCATATGATCATAAAATATCAGTATGATAAATTTAGAGATCATACCCCAACATAATAAAAAGTAACTTGAAATAATTGACATGAAAGTAGAACTTCAAAACGAGAAGGGTGAAGAACCACTTAAAAATTCGGCAGTCTAACGACGCCACTTAAACTTCAAAATACTGAATTGAAGAGATAAAATGGGGTCTCTCATCATATGATCATAAAAGATCAGTATGATAAATTTAGATATCATACCCCAACATAATAAAAAGGAACTTGAAATACTTTACATGAAAATAGATCTTGAAAAATGAGAAGTGAGAAAGAATTCGTTACAAAAATTTCGGCAGCCTAATGGCGCCACTTAAAACTTCATAAAACGAAATAATGAGAGTAAGAGGGGATCTCTAATTATGTGAACATGAAAAGGGCAGTAATAGTAGTATAAAATAACACCCTTTAATATAAGAACATGGAGCATAAAAGAAATTACATAAAAGAGATTTCTTGAAAAGAAAGAGAGAGATCGGATCCCTTACCTTAAAATGTAACTCTTAAAACTCAAAGGTTGGGACCTTGAGGGCTTGGGGGCACCTTGGGAGGACTCCTTGGGAGGTAATGAGACCAGAACTTCGTTGGGGGAGAGTGGGGAGTCGAATGGATGAGAGGATGGCTTGGTATTTATAGGGAAAGTGAGGGGACAAGGCATTAATGGCCAAGGGACACCTCATTAGTGGTTTTGGCAAAACCATGGGCTTGCCCATGGTATTGGCCACTTGGGACACCTCATATCTTATCTTACTATTCATAAGTCGACCATATTGATTACATACTTAATACATCATTTAATGATGTCATTAAACACCCGTAACTTAAAAACTGTATTTTCACTATTCATCGAAAATTCAACTTTCTCAAAATAATCCCAAAATTTCACTTTAACCAAATATCAATGCTCTGATTTCAAAAATGAACTCCATTTTATAAAAATAATTTTTTTAAATATTTTTAATTTAATTTTTAATTAAAAAACACTATTCACTTGAAAAAACTAATACTTGAATAATAATTTATGAAATCGTTATTTAACCATTGTATTGAATCACATTACTTAATCAAGGTGACTAGATTATATTAATACTTTCTTTAAGTGAGATTACTAATCCATTTGGAAACATTACTAATCCTAATCATAAAATCACTATTCATAATTTATTATTCATCAAAAATTAAGTTGATCTTATTAGACTCTAAATTTCGTACTGAGAATAATTGTAGAAGACCATTTTTTGAATATCATTACACATTTTTAATTATTTATGGTTTACATAAACATTTTTAAAATATCCTTTTTCTAAAATTCATCAAAAATATGCATACTATATTTATCCGGTCATTTGAAAATTCATAAACTTCATCATAAGAAGAAATCCCAATTTTTATTTAAAACAAAGGATTACACAAGGCAGTTACGGTCTCCTTACATAGTCCCTTATCACACCAGCATAGGACCTAAGTTTAAGGTGTGCTAAGGTGAGATAATCTGAGGGAGGCTCAGCTAACATCGCACGAGTAGTAATTTCTATCAGTTTGAACTTCTCGCAAAGGCGATTCCGTTCTAGCTTCACATGATGAAGTTCGGCTTGGGTTTGGTCCAGAGCAAAGCCCAGTGGTGCTACCTCCTTCCCAAGTTCTGTTAGATGGGATTCGATTGGTCCAAGACTACTGGGTGAGGCCATCGAATCTTATTTCTATAATAATTAACCAAGATTAATTGTATTTAGAGACAATAATCAAAAAGTTTAGTTTCCAGGGGTCATATTGACCAATGGTCATATAACAGTCAAAACCCAATGGTCTCATTTTAATTATACTCATGTTATCAAATGAAACATTTTTGTTGAGTATAAAAACAAAATAAAAATAACACATAAAATTAGGAAACAAGATTTATTCAAAATTTCGGGTCGTTACAGAAACATGATAAGGTGAACCCAAAAAATGATGATAAATCATAACTTATATCGAAGATTGATGGATACTGCTTGGTTGCACCAAAACAGGGGGTGCACTTGCAACAAGAAGAATGTCAAGGGAAACCAATCCACTGGGAAAATTTTAATCTCACGATACCTACAGGAAGGAAGGAAAGGTTCGAGCGTCCCTCACCAGAGAACAAGGAGAAAGAACAAGGGAGGAAGATATCTTGTCCCTTTAGAAGATTTAATAGAGTAGCGGTTTAAGATACAGTGGATTTTCCATTAAAATAGGATTGTATTAAACCACATGGTTTGACCAAGTAAATGCATATTGAGCCTTAGGAAAATTAATATAGGAGTTATGGGATTTGATTTGGCCTTAAATCCCTTAAAATAATGCCATAAATGCGTTTTACGCCAAAGAAAACGTTAAATTGGTGAAACTGGAAAAATCTGGAAATTTGGAAAAGAAAAAATGAAACAGTTTGGGAAACACTATTCATGAGCTGTGACACCGTGTTTGGATCACCATTTCTGTCTCACCATTTCTGTCTCAACATTTCTATCTCACCATTTCTGTCTCATCATTTCTGACTCACCGTTTCTGTCTCACCGTTTCTATCTCACTGTTTTTGTCTCACCGTTTCTGTGACACTGTTTCTGACTCACCATTTCTGACTCACTCTTTCTGTCTCACCATTTTTGGTTTACCGTTTATGTCTCACCATTTCTGTCTCACTATTTCTGACTCAATGTTTCTATCTCACCATTTATGTCTCACTGTTTATGTCTCACCGTTTATGTCTCATCGTTTCTATGACACCATTTCTGACTCATCGTTTCTGACTCACTATTTCTGTCTCACCATTTTTGTCTCACTGTTTATGTCTCACCATTTCTGACTCACCGTAACACTATTCATAAAACTGGAAACACTATTCACAAAACTGAAAATTTGGCAAAGTGTTGGGGATGAGTCACCTTGACCTCCCAGAATACCTCAAACACCAGATTTCAGCAAAGGGATGGACCAGAGAGGTCTGGGCCATTACATCAGATACCTCTCAAAACATTCTCATCCTCAACAATCCAAAACCAACCCAAAAGGAAACTGAAAAGGGGTCCGAACAACCACTCCTCAAGATACCTCTCAAAAGAGAGCAATAAATAAGAAACAACAAAATAAATTCATCTTATAAAAATGAAAGGTCTATAACCACAAAGGGTACATGGTTACATGAAAAGAGTTTAAACATCAAACAACTCTGGGTACTGAGCACGTATCTATGACTCATGTTCCCAGGTACTCTCCTCCATGCCACTGTGTCACCACAAGACACAAACCAAGGGAATAGAACGCTCGCACAACACCTTCTCTTTGCGATCTTGGATCTCCACAGGTCGCTACTCAAAGGTCGCATCGTCATCAACATCGATCTCTCCCCAATCAATGATGTGAGAGTCATCATGAAGATAACAACGGAGCTGTGACACGTGAAAAACATATTGTATCCAGCTCATCTACGGCGGAAGTTCTACTCGATACTCCATAGCTCCAACATGAGCTAACTCCTCGAAATGCCCAAAAAACCAGGGATAAAGCTTACTCCCACGACCAAACCTTCGTTTTCCATGATGGAGAGTCACCTTTAGAAACACGTGATCCCCAACATCAAACTCTAAGGTTCTCCTCCTTTGATCAGCATATGATTTCTAACGATCATGTTTTGTCTTCATCCTCTCATGAATCACCCAAACCATCTCTGTTGTATTCTGCACTAGTTTTGGTATGAGAATTGCTGACTCTCCAACCCCAGTCCAGCACAATGAAGAACGGAAAGTCCGGCTATACAGGTCTTCAAATGGAGACATACTGATGGTGGAGTGAAAACTATTATTATAATCGAACTCCACCAAGGGTAAGTGCCTCATCCACAAACCTCCAAAATCAAGAACACAAGAGTGTAACATGTCTTCAAAAGTCTGGATGGTTCACTCTATCTGACCATCTGTTTGAGGATGAAAAGCAGTGTTAAGGCATAGCTGAGAACCGAAAGCATGATGGATACCAATCCACACCCTATAAGTAAAGCGAGAATCTCGATCAAAAATGATCATCCTTGGGACTCCATGAAGTCTCACCACCTCCTCCAGATACTTCCTCGACAAAACTTTCACCGATCTCAACTCCTTGATCGCTATGAAGTGGGTCAATTTTGTTAAATGATACACTACCACCCAAATAGAATCATGTCCTCCTAGAGCTTAAGGTAAAACAGTAAAAAAGTCCATTGAGATGTCCTCCCACTTCCACTGAGGAATATCTAATGGCTAGAGCAAACCACTAGGGATGTGGTGCTCAGCCTTGACCTTCTGTCAGACTAAACATCGAGACACAAACTCTGCAACCGCACACTATAGCCCAGGCCACCAAAACTGACTCCTCAAAGCTCGGTACATCTTTGTCATGCCAGGATGCACTGCTAAAGGAGAAATATGGATCTCTCCGAGAATTGTCTCAAGCATCTTCAAAGGAACAAAAAACCTTCCATGATACCACAATCGGTGTTGTTCATCCTCGGCCCAACCATCAGGGGCCTCGCTACAAACAACTCGGTCTCTCCTAACCTCCACCTCAAGATCCCCCAACTGGGACTCTTACACCTGCTGCAATAGAGATGACTGCACCATCATCTAGAAAATACAACCTCTACCCCCAAATTCTCCCATATCAATATGTAATGCTGACAGTTCTTCCATTACTCTCGAGTAATCACTGGATTCATGAATAGCATCACTACGTGACTTTCAACTCATCGCATCAGCTACAACATTACCCTTTCCAGGTGTATATGAAATTTCTAAGTCGTATTCCTCTAAGAACTCCATCCACCGACGATGTCATAAGTTCAAGTCGCGCTGGGAGAAAACATACCTCAGGCTCTTATGGTCAGTGAAAACCACAAAGTGCTCACCAATGAGGTAATGTCTCCACAACTTTAGATAAAACACCACGGCTACCAACTCAAGATCATGGGTGGCATAGTTACGTTCATGAATATGCAACTTCCGAGACCCATAAGAAACAAATGATCTTTGTTCCATCAGAACACAGCGTAACCCCAGATGCGAAGCATCGTAGAAAACATCAAACTGGACTCCCTCTGCTGGGAGACAAATAACTGGAGCACTTACTAACTTCTCCTTTAGATACTCAAAAGCTGCCTGACATTGATCAGTCCATATGAACGCCTGATCCTTCCTAGTAAAAGTTTTAATAGGAGTCTCAACTTGAGAGAAATCAGCTACGTACCTCCTGTAGTAGCCTGTGAGACCAAGGAAACTTTGCACCACTAACACTATCTTGGGGGCTTCCCAATACACAACTACTTCTATCTTCGTGGATCCATAGCTACCCCCCACTGGGACACAACATTCCCCAAGAAACGGACTTCTTGAGCCCAAAACTCACACTTCAACAACTTCCCAAATAGCTGATGTTGATGAAGAACTCCCAAAACGGCGTGTATATGCTCTGCATGATCCTCCTCAGACGTGGTGTACACAAGGATATCGTCGATGAAAACCACCACAAACTTGTATAGGAACTTACAGAACACAATTTTCATCAATCCCATGAACACAGCTGGACCATTTTTCACACCGAACGGCATTACGACAAACTCATAATTCCCATGACGACAACGGAATGCAGTCTTCAGGATATCCTCATCTTTCACACATATTTGATGATATTTTGACCACAAATCAATCTTTCAGAACCAACTTGCACCCTTCAGTTGATCAAATAAATCATCAATCCGCAGAAGAGGATAGAGATTCTTTACTGTCACTTTGTTTAAGCGATGATAATCGACACACAACTGCAAGCTTTCATCAGCCTTCTTCATGAACAAAACTAGTGCACCCACGGTGACACACTCGGCCGAACAAAACTGAAATGTAACAAACCATCAAGATGTATACGTAACTCTCGCAACTCATAAGGGGCCATCCTATATGGGGACATAGAGATAGGAGACGCTCCTGGTTGTAGCTAGATCCCAAACTCAATCTCTTGTCGAGGGGGTAATGCTACAACCTCTTCGGGAAAAACATCAGGGTACTCTTCTACGACCCTAGGAAACACCAACTGATAAACCTCTAAAGAACTCAGAATCATATCAGCCATCATGGATGATAAGGATGGAACATTCCTATGACCCATCTGAGGGTCTCGCTCGCCAAGGAACACCACCGGCTCTCCATCCGCATAGAGAACACAACCTGCCTCCTGAAGCAAGCCATGATAGCCTACACCAAATACAACCAATCCATGCCAAGGATGACATCATATGGTTGTATTTATAAACATAGGAAATCTCCCCAAGAGTGGTGTTTCCCCAACTCTAGCTCAAAGTTTCTACATACTTCAAACAAGTTATCTCAACCTCCAACTGGTGTAGTCAATGCCAAGGGCACTAGAATCTTCTCTAGCTCAAGTCCCAAAGCATGGACAAGGGTAGGTGATATGAAGGAGTGTGTAGCTCCTGAATCAAACAAGGCATACACCAAGGTAGAAAACAAGCAAAGGGTACCTCAAACGACATCTAGATCACCTGGTGTTGGCAACGCTAAAGCATGAATCTGACCATGACCTCCTCCATGAACTCTCTAACCCTAATGATGACCACCACCACGGCTGCGATCTGCTCTCTAAGGAAGGAGAGTGTCATGGGGTTTTCCTCTGCTTGCCCCATATACCCTCTATTGATCTAAAGCTGGTGAAACCTACTGCTGCTGCCTCGGCTAGAAATGCCTCAATGGAGGAACCTGGAGTGGAAAACCTGGTGCACGATGACTGCTCTAAAATTTTGGGCACTCTCGCAGCTGATGACCTCGACCACCATGATAAAAACAAGCGCATGATCCCTTGTAATAGGCCTAAGAGAAGCTTCCCCCAAAGAAACGATATGCTGAGGGATGGTACCTACCCCTGGACGAACAGAAACTATTCTTCCCTAAAAATCAGGAATCCCGGACCACAGCTCAGCTTCATGAGGAATCATGAAGACTCCCCTCTCATGATGATTCAGTTCTGGGAAAAGTTCACTCGACGACCTCTTCCCTTACCAGCACCTCAATATATGTCTTCAGCATAAATGGGGTGACCTGGCACTAGATATTTGGATGCAGAGCCTCCTCGAAATGCCTCACCCTAGCCTCATCATCTAGAAACAGGTCTGAATCATATCACAAAAGGTTCCTGAAATGGATTCCAAACTCTCGCACACTAGAGATCCCCTGTCGAAGGGTAAGAAGCTCCTGGCGATTGAACACCTTTTCGGTCGAAGAAAGAAACTCGACTCTAAACTTGTCTCAGAACTCTTCCCATGAGATTGCTGACTCCCTACAATCCCTGAGGAACAAGAACCACCAGTTCCTTGCTACTCCACGCAGCATCATCACAACCAAGGACACTCGGTTCTCTTTCCGAGCATGGATCGAACTAAAGCATATCTCGACCTCCTCCAACCAGTCTTTTGTGACTGCATATGAAATGGAGCCCTCATACTTCTGCAGACTCTGGATCTGAAATTCTCGGAGTGTCCTCCTCCAAGTTTCATCATCATCGACCTCTACCCAGCGATGATCTACTAGAATATCCTATTGGACATCTTCTATGCGATCCTGACGAGAACGTCGACCTGAAGACATACCTGTAAAATAACAAACAGTTAGAGCTCCTAAACCTGGAATATGGGAGACTCTTCATTAATTAATTATTTAATTTTTTTCTTTTATTCATTTTAGTTTAACCTATCCCAAGGTCTACCCATTCAAACATAGGCACAAAGAATAATGATACATGATCATTTCCTTGGTCTCTACCCTACAACTAGTATCACCTTGTTTAGTAGCCATTGTAAACTTACAGGTTTGTACATCAAATCATAGGGAGCCCTAAATTACTATATATCAGTCAGTCTCCAGTGTTTACATCACTTGTTAAACATGAATGACACCATTTCCCTACCAACCCATGCAACCTCACCTGTGCTTAACTCCAAACTGCATCCTATCTCTCAACCTCCCTCTGATACCACTCTGTCATGACCCCCTCCCCACAAAGTGTACCCCTCCTAGGTCGGCAATATGAGAAGGGAGATAATGACCCCCCGAGTCCCACCTCCATTAGGCCCCAGGTTGGCGACTAGCACCGAGGGTATATAGAACACACGAATGGGAGGAATTACCCTCTAAGAGAACACATGTGTAAGAGAGAGATAAGATAGACACCAACCAACTCCAACACAACCAGTAAGATAAAATAAATCCCAAGTACACATATGAAATTTCATGCAGAACTACTACAACTGAAAGGGAAAAACTGCAAGTACCCAAAAGAAAGTAAAACAACAGCAACCACAATCCCGAACAGCTCCTGCAACCGCAAGTTAGTAGTAACCAGCCTAATCTCCAACCTGCTCCAAGTGACCTGAAAAGCACTTTATATATACATAGGGTGAGTATAACATTATACTCAGTAGGATCCTCCCCAAAGCCTCTCGTGAAAAAGTAAACAAATCATGCTATAGCATAGTGGACAACAAGTGAAAACTCATCACCTAAATAGGTATACTATGTTCCCAACCTCACCATGGATACTCTCACCAAGTAATGCATACAAGAGTATATAATATAACAAATAATATTAAGGGTACCCCTCTACTACTTCCCCACTAGTTTTCCGCTTTGCCCCAATGTCGCACGTCCTAAGAATCTCTCTCCAAAAAGGCTTTCTCGTAGAAACATGGGAGAAGCACCACAACATGCACCTCATGAAACAAAACCATCACATCCACATAAGCAAAGTAACCAGGTAGTTTTTGGGATCCACCACATCTCTCATGAAGTGTATCATACATCGGGTATTATACCTCAAGCCATTACAGCCCATACACCGAGTAAGTATCCTCAAGCCATCACAACCTATACAAGTTACACCTATAGTAATCCATAGAAAACTATATACAGAATATATGTGTGTGAATAACCACAAGGAATTACATACCTATACACACATATATAGGGAAAACTAACCATTGTGCCTGCCAACACAAGTAACTACCAAGAGAAGAGAGCGGGGCCAAAGGGGGTAGTCAACCATCCATACTCTCACTAAAATGTTGTGGAAAACACACCCCCCCCCCTAGGGCTCAGAATCCCAGGGGTGTCTGTTTTCCTTACTGAAAGGGTGGAGTAGCGGATAGAAACACAAAAAGTACATAATATACTATAGCTCACAACCACACTATGGTCATAACTTAGTCTTAGACTCAACTGCAGCTAACGTCTCTCGGACTCCGGGATGCTACTTCTAAGACTAGGTAACCTATAAGCACACAACCATTTAAAGAGCTTTAATACATTAATTCATTCCATTTTTATTAGTTTCACTTTACGTTAATTAATTCTTTAAACATTAATTAACCAATAACATTTCCACATTAAATTTCATTAGCCTCACACCCAAAATACACTCTTCCTTCAAATCACAACCTCAGCATTGTGCCCCAGCAAGCTCCAAACCCCATGGGTTAACATCATTTATTAAATTATTTATTTACAGCATTACTTTCCCATATTCACAGGCATTCTAGAAAAACAATCTATGATTCTAAACACAAGGGGCTCAACACTGTGAGTAGATGAACTCCCTTTCGAGTCTTTTCCACCTATAGCAAGAGAAAAGACCCGTCCTCCATTGAGAAGCTAAACACCGAAAGCACATGGCATACCCCACGCGTCTTCACCCCTTTCAGAAGAAGGGAACGCAAGACCAGCTGCCTTGAGCAGTGGGGAAAGTAAAGTAGATAAAAAACCAAGAAGAATCAGAAGAAAACCAAACATTCACATCTAACCCATTTCATCATCCCTGGTATCCTCCCTGACACCCACATGCATAAACTGATGCATCTCGACACTCTAGGTGTCAACTGCCACAATAACTAGTAGGCCTCCATGACCCCACATATCACAACAGCCATCCGGACTCACATCACAACACAAGCAGCAGGAAAACAACAATCATATCGGTTTGGCTCTTGGCCCTTGAACAAGCAAGAGGGTAACTCAGAACCCTTCAAGGAATTATCAAACAATCAGTTCTTTAATCCATCTTGAATTAACCAATTTATTATTCATAGGTTCCATATTCGGGAAACCTAAACAATAAGCTGTCAAAAATAAATTAAACATGCTTACTGCACAAATTTGACTAAAATCAAAAAATACAACAATAAGAACCAGATTCATTTACATGCCTCTTTATCTTTAGCCAAAAAATTATCAATTAATTCATGTTTATGTTCTTGAAATATTTCTATCAAGAATGAACAGCTAAACAAAGCAAGAATAGATATCACACTATCTAGAAAAAACAAGAGGCAATACCATACGATTAATATCAATTTATTTATCCGGATAAAATATTTATTATGTCAATTACATTGTGATCAAATGGATAAAACATGCTAAATCTATAGTTTCACGTAAAAATAAAAGAGAAGAAATGAATCCCCTACCTTAAAAAGGTTCTTAAGGATCTTTATATGAGAACGATCCACACAACGGATCATAATCGCCTCCTCCCGCAACAACTGCATCCACCCGAGGATGTCGCCGCACGACCACACCAACTGACACCCAAGAAACTCCATTAGAAGTATGGAGATCACATGGCATAATATGTCAATGAGAAATAGGAGAAGTTGAACCCAAAAGAATGATGATAAATCAAACCTTATATCAAAGATTGATGGATACTGCTTGGTTGCACCAAAACAGGGGGTGCACTTGCAGCAAGAAGAATGTCGAGGGAAACAAATCCACTGGGAAAATTTTAATCTCAAGATTTCTACAGGAAGGAAGGAAAGGTTTGAGCATCTCGCACTAGAGAACAAAAAAAATAACAAGGGAAGAATATATCTTATCCCTTTAGAAGATTTAATGGATCACCAGTTTAAGATATAGTGGATTTTCCATTAAAATCGGATCACATTAAACCACGCAGTTTGACCAAGTAAATGCATCCCGAGACTTAGGAAAATTAATATAGGAGTTATGGTATTTGATTCATCCTTAAATCCCTTAAAACAAGGCCATAAATACATTTTACATCAAAGAAAACATTAAATTGGTGAAACTAAAAAAATCTAGAAATTTGGAAAAGGAAAAATGAAACAGTTCTAGAAACACTATTCATGAGCGGTGACACCATGTCTAACACACTGTTTTTATCTCACCGTTTCTATCTCATGTTTCTGTCTCACCATTTATGTCTCAGCTTTTCTAACTCACCATTTCTGTCTCACCATTTCTGTCTCACCATTTCTGTCTCACCGTTTCTGTGACACCATTTCTGACTCACCATTTCTGACTCACCATTTCTGTATCACCATTTTTGTCTCACCGTTTATGTCTCACCGTTTCTGTCTCACCATTTCTGACTCACCGTTTCTATCTCACCATTTCTGTCTCACCGTTTCCATCTTACCGTTTATGTGACTCTGTTTCTGACTCACTGTTTCTGCCTCACCATTTCTGTCTCACCATTTCTACCTCACCGTTTCTGTCTCACCGTTTCTGACTCATCATGACACTATTCATAAAACTGGAAACACTGTTCACAAAACTGGAAATTTGGAAGTGTTAGGGATGAGTCACCTTGACCTCCCAAAACACCTCAAACACCAGATTTTAGAAAAGGGATAGACTAGAGAGGTCTAGGACATTACATAAATCATGATCTAAGTTAGAGGATCAATAATAACAAGCCAATACAGAGACTAAAAACAAAGTGTATATTACACAAAACGTAACATTAACATAGAGTTGTTAATAAAAGTATGATTTAATGACATAAAAAAATATATGGTGTTATATATAATAATAAGGTTTTTTTAGATATATAATAAACTTATATTTATAATACTGGAGGTTTTAATGTGTACGAAGAAAGTCAAGACTGAAGGGTAAGGGTTTTCTTGTCTCGCTATTATTTTCCATGAGACACAAGACATGTTCACCTATAATTTATTATATGTCATGTGTGTAATAAATATTGATGTATTATATGATTATTATACATAAATTTAATGGTATTTATATATAATTTTTATTATCTTTCTTTCATTTGGTTTATGTTTTAAAAGTTACCAAATTTGTAAAGTAATTTTGTCTCAATTTTCTTTCTTCAAGAAACATACCATGTTGTGAACCTATATTTTTCTATGAGGTGTATATACTGCATTTTACATTGTATATAAAGAATCTCTTTATTTTCATGATAATTTAACCCTCTTTTAATTTTATTATTTCCATAATATTATGATTCAATGTTACCAATGTGGAAATGGTTTATGGTAACAATCTCATCATTTATTAAGATTGTTTATAATCATGATTCCATTGATTAAATATTATGATCCATATCTCAATATCTATCATGAATTTTCATACCCTCTGGTTATTCATTTTATATCCATGTAATGGTACTATTTTTACACTCTTCAATACTTAATATAATTAAGACACAATTTTATGAAAATATGACTTCATTTATCCTTTCTATCGGAAATCTGTGTTCCTTCAAAATCATGTTTTCTAAAAATGTATTCAAAAATGTTTTAATATTATCCTATGATATTTAAAGGAAATTTTACCCATGTATTATCATTTTACAAAATAGTTTTAAAAGGAATCTTATTTTTTGATCAAAAAAAATTCTAAACTTTTAAGGTATAAAAGTAATGTTTGACAAGTATAGACATACCTGTGTGACTGTCATTTCCTTGATGCTTCCTATGTATTTTCACAAGGATATTTTTTAGAGAAAATTTATCCCCTAATACTCTATAATTTTTTTATTTTTTAAAAGTTTTTCAAAGAAAATTTTTTAAAAAAAATGGTTTTATGTATAAGAATTGTTTTAAAGGATTTTCAAAGATTACTTTATATGTTTTCGAAAGGTTGCTTACAAAGAAAAGGATTTAAATAATCTAAAATATTATTTTAATAGATTTTAAATTATTTTCAAACAAAAATTATTTCAAAAATGTTTTTAAGTTTATTTTATAAGATTTCAAGGAAAAAAGTTTTCAAAAAAATTTCATGATTCTTTTACAAGTTTTCAAGGGAAAATCTTTTCAAAAAAATTTCAATAATTTTTATTTGTTTTCATAGTTATTTTCAAGGAAAATAGTCTTCAAAATTTTTTAAGTTTAAAAAAAAATCAAATCATAAATGATATTTTCCTCAAGAAATTTTTTGAATAGATATTTAAAAATTATTTTCCATTTAAGATAAAATCTTGTTGATGTTACTCATGGATTTTGGGAATTGATCCAAAGGATCCATTCATATTCATTATCTTAATGGTTTATTTTTTATGGTATGATGATTATGAAACCAAATTCCCTTTCACGGGTTATATTTTTATGAAACTCATTTCTCTTTCATGGGTTATATGTATCTAAAACATGTTTACCTTTTCACAAGTTATATGATTATTAAAACCACTTATTTTCTTGGGTTATGTCTTGATGAATTAATTACGAAACATATATATTTTTTCATAGGCTGTGATATGATTACATATTTATGATACCCATTTCATTTCATGGGTTATGATTTAATTTTTTATGATATTGTTGAAATCGTATGTATGATTTCATTATGAGATGGGTAGGACCTATATCTCCCTCCAATGCAATGGTTAAAGATTTATATCTCATGAGATAAGCATGGCTAGAATGGTTAGTGAACTTAGATCATTAAAGGAATTTATTCTCTATGATGGTATTTAGAGAAAACCTTAACTACTAATATGGGCATGGGAGTAAACCATGAATACACATATAGTATAGGTAGTGAACTCATACTACTAATATGACATTGGAAGTGATACCTTGACTGCTGTATAAATTTTTTATTCTTATTTGTTTCCCACAAATTCTATATTGTATTCTTATGTTTTTATTTCATGGATTATGCTCTTGATTCCCTTATGATTCATATCTTATGAAAATCCAAACTTTATTCCATGAATCATGTATAATAAATTTTATATATAGGGTATGATATTCAAATTTTATTCTCATATTCTCATACCATTATGCTCAGGTTACACTTATTTATCTCTTTTTTTACCCTTATTGATCATCTGAGCTCACCCCTTTCTTATGATTCCTTTCCATGGGTTATAAAGAATGGTTTTAAGTAGATGTACTAAAGGGGAGGATCTCTGTGGGAAATATTTAAGATCTTTCACCATGTAAGATGCTTTTTTCAAGTTTCTGAAGATAAAAAACTATTACAGTCCTCGATCATTTATTTTTGTAATGTGCTGAATATTCATCTAAAATTATGTAATATCCGTTTATGTAAATCTTGGGTCACTATACAATATATCAATAATCTAATTGGAATAATTTAGGTTTCTATGTATTTTTATTCTATAATTATGTTTTAATAGTTTTTACTAATTATATTATGGTTATAATAATCATGAAACATCTAATGATTGTTTTAAAATATTTTTAACTTAAGGGTTTGTAAGAATACATTGAATGGTACTGAAAACCTCGAAAATTGTTTTAGTGCTAAGGTGATATTTTTTAGAAAAAATGATTTAGGGGTAGATAAAACATAATATGTGTTTGAGGTTGATATAATAATATTTATTTCAGATAAATAGAAGACATAATTTATCAATGTGAATTGGATAATATTTTTTACCATGAAATTGATTAATGATTTGATGAAAAAGTGGTTTTTCATATTTGGTAATACTTTTTTTATTTATGTAATATATTTTATATAATTTGATTTAATTTAATAAATAAGGAGGGTGTGAATTTATTTTGAAGATTATATGTTTTCATTGAGTTCTTATGGTGATTCGTGTCAAAATCATGTTTTAGGAGAATATATGATCAAGGTATTCACATGTTTGGTATGTGAAATTAAGTGACATATTATCTTATTTAGGTTATAAGTATGATTTGATTTTGGAAATTTACTGATGTTTTAATAAATTCTTGGTTTTTATTTTTTTTAGAAATATTTTGGATGAGTGTTAAGGTTAACTATTTAAGGAATGGTTTTCAGTTAACATTTAACATTGTCATTAAGGTTTTAGAGATTAATGTATAATTTCATCATATGAAGATTTATCCATATTGGATAAATTGTGCTAACCATTTTTGTTTTTTAATATATATATATATATATATATATATAAGGAATGATTGTCGTTATTTTTTGGATCTTATGATCCATAAAAATATAATTATATTGCATCAGAAAAAGGAAAATAATTCTTATAAATATTCATTTCTTGGAATAAGAGATGAGAAATAAGTTAGAATTGATCAAATAATAATAAAATTTTGAAATTATCCTTAAAAAATGGAAAAACAATCAAGTATGTATATTTTACCATATTCTATATTGAAATAATTCATCAACTCTTGAAAATGAATATTTTTTCTTCTTTAGTGTTATTTCTGAAGAGTTGATGTTCGATTTCACCCATCACATATTTATGGATTTTTGGTCATTAAAATTATCATAACCATGTTCTATATCACTCTATTATTTTATAATAAATTATCTTTCTCCATGTACATATTTTCACATTCCATTATGTTCTCCTAATCTCATAACCCGATTATTTTATATTTTGGGTAACCTTTATGTTTCCTACTTCATCTTTCAATGAAGGTTTTATTATTAATTTATATGATGTATTTGTATAAGAAAGGTAATTTTGAATATATATATATTTTTATTAACAAGATAAAAAATGTGAATATGAAATTTATTTAAGGTGGGTATAATATAACACCATGAAATTATAAAGCAATTCTAAGCTTGATAGCTTGCCTGACATGCAACACAAAACATAAAAAGAACAACGATATATAATAACCTATCAATTAAATTAGTTTCATGAATAGTAATAACCAGATTATTAAAATATATATATTGAGGTTTTAAATAATGAAAATTTACTTATTTATTCATAACCAATAAGTACTCAATTCTCATTAATGTTATTTTATGCTTCAAAAAACATGATTTATTCAAAAAAAAAATATTCCATTTTTTCACAAAAAAAATATCCTTAATTTAACATTTTAAGATATTTTATTTGAGTAAATTAATAAAAAAATTTAAATAATCTTGTCAATATTATCTTAGAGTGAAATTTTAGTTTTTTTAATGTTTTTTTCAATGAGTAGTGAAAATACCATTTTTTTAAAAACTGCCATTTCACTATAATTAAAAGTCTCATCATATTTATAATTTTATCATAATGTAATTTAAATCTATATTTATTATATATAATCAAATAAATTATATAATAATCATCATTATACATATATTTTTTATAAGCTTATTTGTGGGCTTAAAATCAAATTTCATAAAACTATTATTATGTGAATATATTGTTTTTATATTAATAAATTAAATTAATCATAGTTTATTAATGATTTAATTAAATTTTTAGATTATATAATCAATAACTTATTTTACCATTCATTTTTTAGTTTTTTCATGGAAAAAAATATAAGTAAGTTATGTTTTATGCTTAAAGATTCGTTTTTATAAAACAAGCTTTTATTGTGGGTTCAACACTTATTTAAAACCAATTTCTACCAATTATATAAATTGAATCTAGTAAAATGGATAATATATTTTTAATAATCCAGTTTAATATTATCTAATTGGATAAATTTATTTTATTCATATTAAATTGAAAAAATAGTAAAATTTTGTTACCATGTCTATGTTTAAAACATGTTTATTAAGGGGTTAAACGTAGATATAATGTTAAGATTTCAAGACACTCATTTTTAATTATTTTTTTTAATGTTATTTAAAAATTATATTACCATACCTCCAAATACATTTCCATTTTGATCCATGTTCCCATAAAACTGAAAATTCATAATTTAAATATTCTAAGAAATTCCATGTGTGTCCCTTTGCTCACTTATAAAAGGGGACCTCTCCTCTCCCACTATCCAATTCATTTGAGTCTTTTAGATCAAAAACTTTATTCTAAAAATCATTACAAGCTTCTTTAAATTCATCATATATGTAAGGCCACAGCCTTAAACATTACTTAATCTTGATTTTTGATCAATAATTTACTTTCTTTCATATTAAGAATCTTTTCAGGTTTATAGTTTTCAAGAATTAGGCCATATCTATTACATTACATCTCAAATATTACAAAGTAGACACTTCTACTCTATCCAATTTTTCAAAACAAAAAAAAACTCCTTAAAAAACAATAATTCTTTTCTTGATAAAAATATTCTTTAATTCTTCATTTATCTTACACTTTCTTATACCCTGTGAAAAACATTTCAAAAAATTGGGATGAGTATAAAATTATAAGTAAGGGATATAAAATAAGGAAATAAAACATTAGTACATGAATAAATAAAAATTAATGAAATCATAATTTTTAATCATAAAATATAATCTCTTTAACATACCTCATTAAATCATAAGATTTATGAACAACTCATAGAAATCATAAATCATAATGGTAACTTGTGGCATCCATAACATACTTACATTTTAGATTTAATAGACACATAGGGAGTAACCATCATGGTTACGTTTGGAATAAATATTGCAATATATTCCCTAAATCTCTTAGGATAAACCTTAATGTTAACCTCTGTCACGTTACACAATACATTAGAGAGTTATCATGGGCTCACCCGCCCTAAGTTTATCAAGGAACCACCTGTATTTGATTTATCACGTAACCACCCATAAAATTTCCAAGTACCATTACATAATCATAAAACATAAAAGATTGAGATTATCAACATTTCACTCATCAATCAAAAGAAATCAATTCAAGACATAGAAATATTCAATCCATTTCTAAAACCATTTAAAACATTTAATAAAGATATTATGGAATCAAAGTGTCCCATACCACTTTGAACCATTTAAAATAAATTCAAGAATTAAAATTTTAAAACATATATGTCCATATAAATAAATACTTAAAACCATTTTAAAAAAATGGACATTAAGGATAAATATTTAGAAGAATAAATCTTTAGAACATTTAAAATGATATTTTAGTTAAATATGCCCTTAACACTTGAGAAACACTTGAATAAAAATAATTAAAGAATAAAATTAAAAAAAATTTAAATATCATGAGAATATAGTAATTATTGATATAACATGTCAAAATGGGGAGTATATACACCTTAAAGTGTAAATAAGGCCACAATATCAAGATATTCCTCAATGAATGGATATTGAGACAAAATCCCTAAGAAAGATAATATCATTAGATTAAGGATAAATCAATGAAATAATTATGTGTGGAAAATATAAATATACCCAATATAAATGGATATTCAGTGTAAAGTAATCATAGGTCATTCACACATACTCTTGGAAAAACAAAACCAATGACATTGATATTTAACTCAATAAATGGAAATTGAGATAAGATTTCCCTTACAAGGTTCGTATAATTGACGTAACAAATTTATAAATGGGTTGATTATGTGTATAAATATTATTTCCACACAAAGTGAGGTTGAAATTAAAACATAAATAAATAAACAGTGATTCCACTTATAATCTTGGAATAATATAATCAATGAAGTATGTGTAAAACCCAATAAGTGGAAATTGAGTTTAGAAATTACCTTACAAAGATCATTTTCTTAATAAAATAGATCAATTATATGTATTAAATATAGATAAACATAAATAGATTATAAATACAATATAGGATATCAAAATTTATTTCTCACATAATCATATAACGACATAATCAAGAAGTATAACATTAACCCAAATAATGGAAATTGGGTTAAGAAGTTCCCTTACCTTGAATCTGAATTGTCTTGTTCATTCTTTATATTCTTGAATAATAAACATAGGTTAATTTATACTTTCTTGAGAATATTTTTCAAGTTTATTATTTCTTTTATATCACTTATTACCATGTTATAAATACTACATGATTATTTAAGTTCATATTGGTAATTTTGTCGACATCTGGTACTTGAGTAGAAAATGAACTTGTTTGATGTAAATTTCCGATGTGGTAAAAATATCATAATCTCCAGAATATTATTCATGATTTAAATATCATATATATCCATTATATATGTATTTATAATTTTCCATATCATTTGTAGAAAATGAATGAAATGCACCGTTCATGGATACGGTAGGTCGTACGTATGCATGACCATTACTTTCATTTCTTTGTCACATTAAAGGAATGAAAACTAAATGACACATAGGTATATTATAATTACAATATAATATATATGTTATATGTTTTACATAATTTCATTAACATCCTCCTTTATACATTCCATGTATGGCATGAACGATTCACATCACTTTGAGGGGGCAGTAGTCCACACTTTCTCAAATGAAATTATTGTATTTACACATTATGGAAATCATAGAGGTATGTTATAAATAAAAATTACATAAGAATAGATTAAATATAAAAATATATAAAACATATTTGTTCATTACATTCGTGTATATAATTGTGGTTTAATGAAGATCATGTATAATGAATCACATTGCATTGTGGAGACGGTAGGTCGTACGTACGCACGAGCAAGGATATCATTCACTTAATGGTTAAAAAGTATAAAATTGGATGGTATATTAATTATAAATAATAATTATCATATTATATTAATTATTTACATCCATTATAATCATCATTATACCCATCCAAATTAAGTATTGTTGAATAACAAATTACACCACGACATAGAGACGGTAAGTCGTACGTATGCACGCATGGTGATATTGTTATTTATAGGATGGATAAAAGGTGGTATAAGGTTGTACCATAATTATAATAAAATCTCCACATGTAGAAGACACTTAATTTATTACTTTATTATGGAAACTATTTAAGAAGAGTAAGTATAAGAAGAAAATAATTTTGAAAGAGGTGATAAAACAAATACCTCTTTTTCAAATATCTCCTTTTGATTTTCACAAAAGGTCTCCTTATTATGGATTTATTACCAAAGTGTGGCCTCTAGGAGGAAGGGAGGGATGTTAGAAGATTATTTTATCAGAACTTGGATGAACCAATGGGCTTGAGAGGTTTTAGTAAGTGGGTAGAGGTGGTGGCCTTTTATAAGAGGGAGGAGGGCCACTTTAGGAAAGTCTTGAAATATTATTTTATTATAAATTTATTTTCAAATTATAATAGTTAAAAAGTGATAAAATTTGAGAATAATATGATTATGGGTCTAAATAATCTCAAATAAAAGGTTTTATACAAGCTTATGTCACAAAATTGACCTTATCTTTTAGATTTAACCCTTAGTTAAAAACATTAACTCTGACCATGTCTTCTTGTATTTTCACAATATATGGTTACTATAGTTACTATAAAATTCTCATCGATCCAAAAGTGGATAAGTAATGACATTTTTAACATTATATAATCCATTTAGACAAATCTTAGATTTTTCAAGACTATTATATCATTTAATAAAAGATTATTTGTTTTAAAAACTCATTTATGTCAATTTTGACACTATTTAGTAATTGATTTTTTTAAGTCATAACAACATGATTCTTACAAAAAAAAGGCATTAACTCAAATCTAATATGTCATAATAATCAATAAAATTCATGTATGGAATCAAAATGTTCAAATGACATTTTTTTAATATTTATAATATCATTTATTCGAACATTTCATTAATAAGGTAATCGTTGAATCATCATTGTGTCATAAATAAATTTATTTATTTAATATCTTAAAATTTTAAATAAAATTAAATTATATAGGAAATATGTTTTGATTTATAATGACTATTTATAGTCAAATATATCAGTTATATAACCCTATATTAAAATTGTTTTAGTAAAAGATACATGTTTATGTTATATTTCTCTTTACTTTAAATTAATTATTATAATATGTCATTTTCACACCCAAGTGGCTCCCAAATGCAAAATGTACATCCTAAGGATGCTCCTGGTCAGAAATATATCATCCAATGTGATTAAGACACATTTTAGGGTAGTTTTATATTATTATAATATTATGTTTTAGCCTTATTTACCTGATTTACCCTTTAGCCATGGTAAATAAAAATAATTTCGGAAGTTACTATTCATAATGTCAAAAAATAAAAGGTACCTATTTACAAAATTTGGACCTTCTGATTCCAAATATGGAATCAATTTTTCCAAATTCAAAATACTGAAATTTTAGTAATTAATTTAAAATTAATTCCTATTTTCAAAACCAGAAACATGTTTTTAAGAAATAAAAAACTATCAATATATTGGCATGTGTTTATGTCCAATTTCAATGTGAAATTACATAAAATGACCAACATTGGATTAAATTATAAAACAATAATCCAATTATATGTTAAAACCAATTAAAAGGATAACATATCTAAATAAATAAACTAAACAAAAAGGCGGGTTTGAATTAAAATGCAGTATTTTTCACTATTCATTAAAATATGAATTTCATCAGAAAAATACCAAAATTTCAACCAAAGTAAATTTTTATGTTCCTATTCTAAATAAGAAGTTTATTTTGAAAAATATAAAATATAAAAGTGAAAAATATTATATTTAAAAATGGTTCTCCATCAAAAGGCGATAAAACATTATTTTAAAAATATTAAAGTATTTTATGCTTAAAATTGGATTCATTATCATTTTAAGCCTCTAAATTTAATTGGATAAATGTATAAACATTTAACAAATATGTAAAATCATAATATAGTTAATTATTTTCATTCTTGTCAATACAACATCTAGTCATTAACTACCATTTAAAATAATATTATTATTATTGTATTATTTTTCGGTATAACTCAGTGTTTGTTTTTGTCTCATAATGTCGTGGCTCAAGGGATTCTGCAACGTTTTCTTACAAAAAGATGCTTCATATGAGGTTCATGGAAAAGAGGTTTCATTGTTTCATGGCTTTTCAGAATCGGAAGATTAAGAGGGTGTGGATTTGGCCATCGATACCATGCATGTGCTCTTTGGCATGGGTCAGCTAGTCGTGTTGCGATGAGACAATGGAAGCTGGACTTTATGGTTTTTAGTTGCTGGGAGGAGCTTCTCTTTTATGGAGAGCATTGTTTTTGAACTTTATTTTTGGTATGTTGGAGTCTTTTTTGTGTTTAAGTCTTGATTTCATGGGTTCTCACTTTCCCTTAAAAATTTTTGGAAATAAAAAAAGTAATTTTCAGTCAGTTATGTGCAATGTAAGATTTCGGAGAAAACCATTATTATATGTTGAGTAGGCTATCATACATAGTGTTCCCTTTAAACTAAAATTAATATTAAATTCAAAAATATTAATAGATATGTAAATGTATTATTCTATAAATACTAAGGATGTTATATCATTCCCTACATTTGGAAATTATGTCCTAAAAATTTTAAAATAGGCCTCAGAAACTTCATTGAAAATCCCACATCGAAAAAAAGAGTCAATAAAACTAACACTTTAAAATAATTAAAGTGAAGTACAAAGGTCACCCGACATAAAATTCATCAAAATAATCCAAACTAATATTGAAACCCAAAATTCAAAAGGATTTTATCACATTGTCTTCCGCGATAAATCTTAACATTTATCTCCAAATAAAATCGACTACTTTTAAAGCCTCATACTTAAAATTAATTAACCTAATCATATGTTCTCCATTATAGGTTAATAATTTCCATAAATAACCCAAATTTCTATATGTCCATAATATAAACATAGATTATTCTGAAATAAAATTCAACCATTACTCCTCAAATGAAATCCCATAGTATTCAATTTTCCTTACGCATATAGTATTCCCAAAAGAGTGAACGTCTTCCAGAATAACATTTATCACTTAATCACCAAATCACTTTCCTATACTGAGGATATCCATGTTATAAAACATAATTTCCCAAAATCAACTTATTATTGAT
Organism: Viscum album; assembly: GCA_963277665.1. Classification (NCBI taxonomy): domain Eukaryota; kingdom Viridiplantae; phylum Streptophyta; class Magnoliopsida; order Santalales; family Viscaceae; genus Viscum; species Viscum album. The sequence continues at coordinate 1,807,721,612 of OY728129.1, read as the reverse complement.
CCATAAAATCATTTAACTAAAAATAATAAGTCATACAAATTAGGGACTTCACATAGGCCAACGGTAGGTGATAAATCTCAGTTGCACTTTGGTTGTGGGTTTGATTACCACAACTTTGTCTGACATGGCAGGTTGTCACATGGTCTGTGTGTTATCCTTTTTTAAAAACAATATAATTCTTACTACATTCCCAACATTAGATAATATCATAAAAAATAAACATAACGTATTTTAATCTCAAAGGTTATCTCATTCCTAGCATTTGTCATCCCAAAAATTAATATCCCATAATTTACTCAAAGGTGAATGTCTCCAAAAATACCATTATTCACCTTAATATTTCAGATCATAAAGCCTCAAAAGGGGTTTCTAATACATTGATCTTATAATATACCTTAAGATTATAAACCCATTATGATATCCTTAATCTTTAAGAAAACATCATAATCTCTAATGTTGTCTAAACTATCCTCTGATACCAACTGTAAGGCCCTAACCTTAAACATTACATAATCTTGATTTTTGATCAAGAATTTACTTTCATTCACATTGAGGATATTTTAAGGTTTATAGTTTTAGAGAATTAGGCCATAACTATTACATTACATCTCAAATATTACAATGTAGACACTTCTACTCTATCCAATTTTTTTCAAAACGAAAAAAACTCCTTAAAAACAAGAATTATTTTCTTGATAAAAATCTTCTTGAATTCTTCATTTTTCTTACCCTTCCTTATACCATGTACAAAAAATTTAAAAACCTTGGGATGAGTATAAAATGATCAATAAGGGATATAAAATAAATAAATAAAACATTATTCCATGAATACATAAAAATCAATGAAATCATACATTTTAGTCATAAAACATAATCTCTTTAACATACCTCCTAAAATCATAAGATTTATGAATAACTCATAGAAATCATAAATCATAATGGTAACTTTTGGAATCCATAACATACTTACATTATATATTTAATATCCACATAGGTAGTAACCTTCATTTTTACGTTTGAAATACCCATCACAGTATATTCCCTAAATCTATTAGTAGAAACTGTAACATTTACCTCTGTCATGTTACACAATGCATTGGAGAGCTATCATAGGCTCACCCACCCTAGGTTTATAACATAACCACCCATATTTGGTTTATCACATAACCACCTATCAAATTTCCAAGTACCATTACATAATCATAACACATAAAATATTGAAATTATCAACATTTCACTCATCAATCATAATAAACTAATTCAAGATACTGAAATATTCAATCCATTTCTAAAACCATTTAAAACATTTAATAAAGAGATTTTTGAATCAAAGTGTCCCATACCACTTTGAAAAATTTAAAAGAAAATAAAGAATTAAAATTTTAAAACATATATGTCCATATAAATAAATCATTTAAACCATTTTGAAAATATTGACATTAATGAGAAATATTTAGAAGAATAAATCTTTAGAATATTTAAAATGATATTTTCTTTAAAGAGACCCTTACCACTTGAGATACACATGAATAAAAATAATTAAATAATAAAATTAAACAACAATTTAAATATCATGAGAATATAGTAATTTATGATATAACATGTCAAAAGGGGTCGTATATACACCTTAAAGGATAAATAAGGTGCACAATATCAAGATATGCCTCAATGAAAGGATATTGAGATAAAATCCCTTACAAAGATCATATCATTGGATTAAGAATAAATAAATGATATAATTATGTGTGACAAATATAAATACACCCAATATAAGTGTATATTCATTGTAAAGCAATCAAAGGTCATTCACACATATTCGTGAGAAAAAAACCAATGACATTGATATTTAACTCAATGAATGAAAATTGAGTTAAGATTTCCCTTACAATATTTGTATAATTAACGTAAAAAAATTTTATCAATGGGGTGATTATGTGTATAAATAGTATATCCACATAAAGGGAAGTGTAAATTAAAACATAAATAAATACATAGTGATTACATACATAATCTTGGTAGGAAAATTCAAAAATAAGATGGAATCTCAGTTTTCAATACAATAATGGGAAATCATAGATTCAACTAGTAGAAAATCACCCATGATGGAGGAATTGGAAAAGCTTCTCCTGCTCGTTGAAAAGCGGATTACCCTGAATCACCCGAGGATTCTTAATCTCCATGATTATGTCTCGAATCATGGTACGGAATTGAAATTGCCTCCTACAAAACAAACTCGAATGAGTACGGTGGAGATCTCAAAGGATGTTTTGACCTTTAATGGCCTTGTGGGAGGATCATTTTCTTCATAGAAGAATATATCTATGAAATGAATTGTCGAAAAAGGCACCATTTATCACGTCTCAGCCTCAGATGTTGCAATCATAGAACGTCTCGATTTGTGTAAGCATTCTCTGATTGCTCGTGTATCTTTATCAAAGGGTATGAAACCCTGGAAGGTCGCTGATCTGGTTTCTTGTCTTATTTCCATTTTGGGTTTTGCAAATTTCAAATGTGTTTCATTAGGAAACGGTTTCTTTCATTTTCTTTTTCCTTATGAGGAATTGAACGGACATTCCTAGGGTTTTGTCTTGGTTAATCTCAGACCAGGTACCTTGAGACTCTATAAATGGAATTTAAACATCAACCTTAATGATTTCAAGGACACATGTGCACAAGTTTGGTTGAAAATTCATGGTCTTAACTGGGTTTTATGGCACCCATAAATTCCGTTTGACATCGCTTCTATGATAGGTATCCCAATTAGATTAGACACTACTATGGAGGGGGTTAGTTATGGACACATTTCTTGGTTCTTAGTCAAGGTTGATATGATTTCAATGCAAATTGATAGAGTGGTTTTGTCAACACCAAATGATGAGATAAATCTCAGAATTGAATATGAGATAACTCCACCTTTTTTTGATGTTTGTGGTATTTTTGGGAATAAAAAATATTCTTGTAGGAGTGACCTTATCTGTTCTAATTTTCAGCTTAAGGGTCATGATATCCAACAATGTCATAGGAAAGGAATTCATGGAAATGATCAGTCTAAAAATCAGGTTGGTCAAGCACTAGATGGAACCTTAAACTATGTTGGAGATTTGAACCCTGTTAATATTGCAGACTCCTCTATAGAAATTAAATGTTTTGAAACTAATATCCCTCATTTGAAGGATGGTTGTGATGATTTATCGAATCCCAGACATGTCCCTACTCTTCAGATTTATAGTCATGTTTTTGAGGCCCAAACTAAATAATCCTCCCAGTCTAGGGCAGACATGGCTGAGAATACACAACTGATTGTTAGTGGATTCACTTTTAGATATTCCCTATATAGGGTAATTGCTGAGGAAAATGAGTGTGAAGAATATGATGATAGCCAAGATATTAAAGAGCATGAAGCACAAGCTGATGTTGATGCTAATTTTTTGTAGGAGCAATCAGTGATTTCCTTAAGGAATAGAAAAAGGAAAACAAAAATGGATGTTTCCTATTCAAGGTCCAATATCTCCAAAACCTATAGCCATGGAGAGGGCTCAAAAAGAGCAGTTGGAGTTCCTATGGATTCAGGATGGAACTTTCAAAATCCTATCAATAGGAAGCAGCGGTATGAGGGAGCTGGTACTGCTGGTTGCAAAAAGAAAGATTCTAGCTCCCCTGGCCTTGGAAGCCTACGCAACCCAGAAAAACCAAATCTTCATCATGCAACTGAAGTGATTAAAGCATGTGCAAGGGGCATAGAAGGACTGGACTCTACTCAGATTGTAGGGACATGCAAGGATGTGATTGCAGACTCTCCTAATGCTAGCAAGTATTTGTGTGACTCTTCAAATGTTCAATTAATAAAAAGAGATGTTGATACCTCAGTGGGATTGGTGGAAGGATCTGGTAAACTACAAAACAGGTAGTTTCAACTACAACCTAAGGGTACTCAAATCCCAGTTGCTGCAATTCCAAGTGCAAGAAAAGATTCTTTAGGGGACCCATTAACTCCAGATACAATGGGAGTAGGGAAAGCTGTGTTTTGTGCTATGAAACACATTGGATCCTCATCAACTGAGACATTGGTAAGTATATACTTGCAAAATGTTGGACCTGGTCACATCGTTGGCAGATATAATCAAGGTATTCCTAAATTGGAAGCCTTTAATCTGAATAAATTAGATACCATATGCTCCTCTAAGGACCATGACTCTATTTCATTCGATAAGATTAAATCTATTTTGAATGTGAGTTTATCCAACTCATTTGATGAACTTGCATCTGGAAGTAGCAAGGAGAAAGGAAAAATTTGTGAACATGTGTCTAGAGTAGTGGAGATGATGACTATTATGGATGTTGATCTTCCTGATGATAGATGTGGTCCTTGGTTGTAGGCCAGAACATCGCGTCGGGGACGTCACCCTCGAGGTAGGGGTGGTAGATCCCCCCACCACAGTATGAGCACTCGTTCCTAAGTGAATTGATCTTTTTTTGTATTTGTATGTTCCACCTTTGCTTTATTGTTTTTTTGTGTTTCATTATAGAGGTATTTGAACCACAACCTTTTCAAAAAAAACACATAATCTTAGTGTAATATAATCAATGAAGTATGCGTAAAACCCAATGAGTGGAAATTGAGTTTAGAAATTCCTTTACAAAGATCATTTTGTTAATAAAATAGATAGATTATGTGTATTCACTATAAATACACATAAATAAAGTATAAATACAATATATGATGTCAAAATTTATTTCTCATATAATCATATCACAACATAATCAAGAAGTAGAAGATTAACCCAAAAATGGAAATTGGGTTAAGAAGTTCCCTTACCTCAAATTTGAATTGTCTTGGTCATTATTTATATTCCCAAATAATAAAAATAGGTTAATTTATACTTTATTGATAACATTTTTCATGTTTATTATTACTTTTATATCACTTATTACCTTTTTATAAGGATTACATAATTATTTAAGTTCATATTGGCCGTTTTGTCGATATTCAGTACTTGAGTAAAAAATGAACTTGATTGATGTAAATTGTCCATGTTAAAAAAAGGCCATCATCTCCAGAATATTATTCATGATTTAAATATCATATATATCCAATATATATATATATATATATATTGATAATATTTCATAACATTTGGAGATGATAAATAAAATGCATCGTTCTTGGAGACGGTAGGTCGTACGTACGCATGAACGCTACTTTCATTTCTTTATCATATTAGAGGAATGAAAACTAAATGATACAAAGGTATATTATAATTATAGTATAGTATATATGTTATATATTTTACATAAGTTCATTAACTCCATCCTTTATACGTTCTATGTATGGCGTGGACAATTCATATCACTTTGAGGGGGCGGTAGTCCACACTTCCTCAAATGAAATTATCGTATCTACACATTATTGAAAGTATAAAGGTATATTGAAAATAAAAATTATAGAAGAATATATTAAATATAAATATAATATATATCAAATTTATTCATTCCATTCATGTATATAATCATGATTTAATTAAGATCATGTAGAATGAATCGTATCGCATTGTGGAGACGGTAGGTCGTACGTACGCATGAGGGACAATATCATTCACTTAATGGTTAAACGGTATATAATTGGATGTTATATTAATTATACAAAATAATTATCATGTCATATTAATTATTTAAATCCATTATACTCATCATCCCATCCAAATTAAGTCTTAGTGAATAACAAATTACACCACGACGTGGAGATGGTAAGTCGTACGTACGCATGCATGGTGATATAATTATTCATAGGATGGATAAAAGGATGTATAATGTTTTACCATAATTAAAATAACATCTCATCATGTAGAATATACTATATTTATTACTTTAGTATGTAAATGACATAATAAGAGGAAGTATAAGAAGAAAATAATTTTGGAAGAGGTGATAAAACAAATACCTCTTTTTTGAGTATCTATTTTTGATTTTCACAAAAGGTATCATTAGGATGGATTTATGCTCAATGTGTGGAATCTAGAAGGAAGGGAGGGATTTTTGGAGCTTATTTTATCATAACATGGATTATTAAATGGGATTTAGAGGTGTGAGTAAGTGGGTAGAGGTGGTGCCTTTTATAAGAGGGAGGAGGGGCACTTTCGGAATGTCTTGAAATATTAATTTATTATAAATTGATTTTCGAATTATAATATTTATAATATGATAAATTTATAGGATAAGATGAGTATGGGTCTAAATACTCTCAAAAAATAGGATTTAGACAATTTTATGTCCCAAAATTAACTTTATCTTTTAGTTTTAACCCTTAGTTAAAAACATTAACTCTTTCAATGTCTTCTTGTATTTTCACAATATATGGTTACTATAGTTACTATAAAATGCCAAAAGAACCACAAGTGGATCATTAATGAAATTTTTAACATTATATAAGTCTTTTATAATAATATTATATTTTTATTACTATTATATAATTTAATAAAAGATTATTGTTTTTTAAAACTCATTTATGTCAATTTTGACACTATTTAGTAATTGATTTTTGTTAAAGTCATAAAACTTGATTACTTCAAACCGAAGGCATTAAATAAAATACAATATGTCATAATAATCCATAAAATTATTGGATGGCATCAAAATATTCCAATTAAATTTATTTTAATATTTATAATATCATTTAGTTTAATATTTCATTAATAAGGTAATCGTTGCATCGTCATTGGGTCATAAATAAATTTATTTATTTAATTCCTAAAAATTATAAATAAAATTTAATTATGTAGGAAATATTTTCGGATTTATAATTGATATTTATAGTCAAATATATCAATTATATAACCCTATATTAAAATTATTTCAGTAAAAGATACATGTTTATGTTATATTTCTCTTTACTTTAAATTAACTATTATAACATGTCATTTTCACACCCAAGTGGATCCCAAATGCCATAATTCCATCCTAAGGATGCTAATAGTTAGAAATATCTCATAAAATAGTATTAGGACACGTTTTATGATAGTTTTATACAATTATAATATTATTTTTTACCCATATTTACCAGATTTACCTTTTAACCATGGTAAATAAAAATAATTATTGAAGTTACTATTCATAATGTCCAAAAATAAAAGATACCTATTTAAAAAATTTAGACCTTATAATTCTATATATGGAATCCATTTTTACAAATTCAAAATAGATAAATTTTAGTAATTAATTTAAAATTAATTCCTATTGTCAAAACCAGAAAGCATGTTTTTAAGAAGTAAAAACTATCAAAACATTGACATGTGTTTATGTACAATTTCAATGTAAAATTACTTTCAAAGACCAAAATTGGATTATATAATAAAAAAATAATCCAATTACACTTTAAAACAAATTAAAATGATAACATAACTATATAAATAAATTATACGAAAATGTAGTTTTGAATTAAAATGTAATATTTTTCACCATTCATTACAATATAAATTTCATCAGAAAAATACCAAAATTTCGACCAAAGTAAATTTTTTTGATCCATTTCTAAAGAAGAAGTTTATTTTGTAAAATATAACATATAAAAGTGACAAATAATAGATTTAAAAAGGGTTATCCATCAAAAGGTGGTAAAATAGCCTTTTAAAAATATTAGAGTATTTTATACTTAAAATTGGATTCATTCCCATTTTAAACCTATAAAATTCATTGGAAAAATGTATGAATATTTAACAAATATGTAAAATCATAATATAGTTAATTTTATTCATTCCCACTAATACAACGGCTAGGCATTAACTACCATTTAAAATAATATTATTATTGTTGTATTATTTTTCTGTATAACTCAGTGTTGTGTGCAATGTAAGATTTTGGAGAAACCCGTTGTTGCATGTCGAGTACGCTATCGTACGTAGTGTCCTCTTTAAAATAAAATTAATATTAAATTCAAAAATATTAATAGATATTAAAATTTATTATTCTATAAATAACTGGGATGTTACAATATACCTTCTATAATTATCTTAAGATCAATTATTCATTGATTAATGTATAAGCCAAAAGGGAATCTCTAAAATAATAGGTATAGTATTAATTAGATAAATGAGATATCATTTGTTCACCCTGCCAATACCCCCAAAAATTTATTAAATAAAATAAGATCTTTTAGTTTAAAAACATGTTTTAACAAGATTACACCATCAAAAAAATGAAAGAAAGAACACACATTCATGCCAATATATCGTACAAAATGAAAAAATCACACCAACATCTTAAGCTCAATCTTCATTCTGTCCAATTTGTTCAACTCTCTGATTCTTAATTTTAACATTTAAGAATACAAATATTCATTATAAATCAATAGAAAATCCATCCAAGATTCATCCTCATACTACACTAAAAACTATAAAAAACAGAAATAAGCAGCTAGAAATAGATAAAACAACCAATAAAAAACAGTTGGGGATTTCCATCCTCAAATACAAGACTACCGTTTTGAGCAGTGTTGTGAACACCCATCCTGCAGGATCAATGAGATTCAAAACAATCATCAAATCATTAAATTATTAAACATTACCAAGGAATCTCTATAAACATGATCATTATTGAGAAATAGAGATGAAACATCATGGTTGAGTAGGAAAATCGGCCTTAAATCCCATATTCACTAATAGCATCTTTTTCACAACTATATATTGATCTTGTCAAGTACCACACAAAGTCCCACTGAACTGTGCACTCTGAAATATTCAATCATTCATCAAACTAAAATACATCTAATATCAATAGTTTGAGGAATCAGTTCTCCAAAATATATTTCCCCATCTAAATAAACTTCTGATAGAAACATTGATAAAAAGGTGGTGAATTCTTTTCAAGGAAAAATCAATAAGAAGATTTACAAATATAAAAAAATAAATATGTTGAAAACGAAGTTATTGATATAAGTGAACCCAAAGAAGAACCATAAGGCTATGAAATGAAAATTAGAGAATCCTAAAAATCATTGTATTCATCCATTCTAATTAAAAAAATAGTCCCATAAGCAAAGTCTCAACTAATCAAAATAAGCATCCTCTAAAAAAGAAAAACTTTGGTATCCATAAGGACCGCCTAAAGATTATCACTAATTCTTTACAAGTTCCATAGAAATCCAGAATAATAAAAGTAGATCCAAGAAAGAAGAGTGAATTTTCACATACTAACTTCAGACAATATCATATTATACCAAAACCAAGCCGATCCCATCTATATAAAATCAAATTGAAAACCAAACAAAATATCAACATGATAAATGTTTACATAATTATTTTAATGATCACAAAATCATGATTATATTGATATTAATAAATTTCATGTTTTCTATAATTATTCCATATTCTGAGATAGGTGATGAAATTGACAAAGTATGAGTCACCACCAGTCACTACTATGGACGAGACACTATTAAGCTGACTCACCTCCAAACAAAGAATCACTACCAACTGGAGTCACTGTTGAGATAAATTTTTCACAAAGTCTAAGTCACCATCCCATATGAGTCACCATTTTCCATGACATGCCATCAGCATGGAAATTTTGCTATGTATGAGACACTGTTAGATGAAACACCATGAGAATATAAAATCAGTAATGTATGACTCATCACCATCCATAACTATGGCCAGAATAGACAATGTTGGAAAAGTATAGTTTTGGATAATTAGAACACACCAAAATATATGAGACATGATCATCTTGACACCGCCAAGATAAAACACCATCAGCCTGAGACACTGATAGAATGAGACGCCACCGGACTCTGAGACACTGCCAATGTTAAGTCACTATTCTAGAACTCACCACCACTATTTCTAACATAACTTTTAATTTAAATATTTTCTTACTATTATATTATTTATATTAATAAAAAACTTATTTTAATTATTATCTCTTAAATAATAAACAGAATATATTAAAATGGATTTCAGACATCTTGTATGAGGAAGTAGGATATCTAGATGCATATGGATATTCTTTATACTGATGTTGCTATTAAGAAAGGAAGAAGACTCTCTCATCCACATATATGAATGCTCTTGTAAAGAAGATACATAGAAAGATGAGATCTCACACTTATAGAACACACACACATATATCTGAAGAGCTAATCTTCTATATCCTACAATCACTTGACTGAGGAAGCCAAAGCTCATACCCATATGTTAATTTCATCTAGTCAAGAACATAAAATTCGTATGGCACTCTGTTATTCTGAAGGATTCAAGAGAACTCTACTCAAGCTAGTTTTCCAAAAAATTTCCAAGAGTCACGTGGTGCACTACAACAGACTAAGAATATCTATCCCAACACTTTTAGATTACTCAGTTCTATTCATTTATTCATATATATTGAGGAATTTGTGTGAATGCTTTATTTTATCCCATGTACATTTTCTCCTATATTAAATTGGAATATACATGATAAATTCTAAATCATATTTTATGTGTTTTCCCATGTATAACTATTGTAGAGGTCCATGTGTGGCATGTTTGTTTGTAATCTCATGGGTAATAGTGGAAGAGTTCATGTGTAACCTAGAAAGTTTGTAAACATTTGTAAAACCCAATCCAGGTTATGGATAAATCTATTTATTTTTTATAAATTTATTAGTGGTGAGTGATTATAAAGTGGAGATAACTAAGTCTCATCTTGATAATAAACCTCTTGTTTAAAATTTCTATTGTATGTTTTTGTTTACATTTTTTTCCTTTTAAAATAGAAACATTATTAACCAAACAAAAACTAATACTTTGATAGTTAATCTTTTTAGTGATTTTATAAGATTTTAATTAAGTAAATTGATTTCAATGTAATGAGTAATATTGTATATTACTTAAATATGAACTAATCAATCATTATGAAACCTTTTTAAACATTAGATCTTATAATGATCTTCTATATTGATTAACATGGTCATTTTAAATTAATTGGGGAATTTCATATAATCATAAAATTTAAATATTTTTATTAAAAATAAAAGCAAACAAGATAAAAAAAGGTGACAAGTGGAAAGTGGACCTATTAGGGGGCCTAAAATAATGTAATCTAAGTGCCTCCCCCTAACAATCTTCACCCCCTCAGGGGGAAGGTAATGAAAGCTACATAATATAGTCATGTTCATAGAGTGGGGCATCTGAGAATAAAGGAAATATGAAAACTTTTTTCCATCCCTATAGGTATGGTGAACACTCATATGGTTGTTAATGAACCTTCAATAACTTTTGAGAGTATAAGAGATAGACTTGGGATTCCATCCATTGTCATGCAATGATTTGAATAGGATGAGTGAGTCCATTTCCACCGCTACCAGACTAATGTTCTTCTGATGACAAACTTGAAGGCTTGTGGGGAGGGATGAGGCTTCCTCCTGGATAGAGTTTCCCTGTCTGAATGAATAAATAAACTCCAGAATAAAATATTTGTTTGAATCACATACCACATAACCTCTACTAAACTTTCCCAATATACAAGATACATTAGTATTTAGTTTGAGACTTAGTGGGTAAGGATTCCAGTAAACCCAGTTTCCTTTACTGTTGTATTTGTTGAGGTAAGGAAGTAAGACACCTACACAAAGAGGACTAAGAGTGGGAGATTCCTCCAAATTCTTCAAAAGATTAACCAAGTAGAGAATCAAATTTTTGGTTTGAATAACCATATCTTCATCCCTAGTCTGAACCGCCTCAAAACTATTAGAGTTTCTTTCCCTCCAAATACTCTAGAAGCCTTCTAACAAAAAAATAGCTATCACCTTCCTCTCAGGACACATATCATTAGATCCATGAAACTATCATTCTAAAAAATTGCATCCCATGGGCTCCAGGGAAGAAGAGCCTATAAATTCTCCGAAGTACCTCTAAATTGTGCAATCCTAGTCACTTTCAAAAAAGACGTGACTGAGAGTCTCCACTTTTCATTTTTTATAACATGAACATCGAGATTCCAAGTGAATTCTCATGCGTTGGATATTCTCATCAGTAGCTAAAGTCTAATTCTTGATTCTCCGTAACAGGAAATTAAACTTTTCTAGAATCTCCTTCCTCTACATTGTCTCTCCCCACACATCGATACTTCCAGACTGATGGGCCACTTTGTGATAATCCCTTGTAGAGAAATATCCTAAATTGGAATCCATGAAAATGGATTTATCCTACTCCGTATTGATATTTATTGAGTCATACAGGCGGCACCAACCCGGGTTAAGAATAGAATCAATGAAGTTTGGATGATTACTGGATTCTCAGAAATAAGTTTCTGGGGTAGGGTATATAGGAAAACCAGGGATAGATCTAGCCTAATTATGAAACCAAAAGGAAATGTATATATAAAGTATGGGTCTTGATATTTGGTTAAGAATATAAGATAAATACATTATATTGTATACTTCTAACAAATACTGGTATGATTATATAAATTTATATTATAATAATTATTATAATGAAATGAATATTTTTTACTATGCACTAGGAGATGAAGCGTTTAACAGAATTTCTATATGTGAAAATGATTATGAAATTTGGGATACATTTTCTATTTCCCATGAGGGAAATTCTAATTTCTCGTAAATGAGGCTTAAAAAATATACTATTAAATATGATAACTTCAAAATGAATCTTGATTCGCCTATTTCTGAAATATAATTTAGGTCCAATGAAATTGTAAATACAATGAGCTCTCTTGGAAATCATGTTTATGTCAAGGATAAAATTATGTGTTTGTTAAGATTCCAACATGAAATATGGAGAGGCACATCTATATCCATTAGAGAGTATTGTGATATTAGAAATATTATATTAACATAGCTGATAGGTAAAATTATGATCTATGAACAAGATATAAAGATTAATCATGAAGAATATGAAGAGACTAAAATAATATCAGTAGAATTCGATATTGTTGTATCTAAAAAGAATGAAAAAATATAAGGAAAAGAAAAAAGTTCAAGTTTCTAGCTCAAGTAATAATGAATCTCTACTAGATGGTGAAGAAGAGATGGATCGTCTATCTAGAAGGTTTAAGAAGTTTTATAGGAAGAAATTTTTTTCTTCCAGAAAACCAACCTACAAATGGAAATATGACTCCAAAGGACCATGGAAGAATTATTTGAAGAAATATGAAAATGAAGTTGTATTTTATGAAGGTAAAAGAAAAGGATATGTTAAATAATACTATTAAAAGCTCATATACAATAAAATATTTTAGGAGAAATATAGAAGATACAAAAAGGCTATGAAATCCACCTAGAGTGCATCTGGGGATAGCACCAGTGATTTGGATTCTTCACCTGAAGAAAATTATGATATATCGAATATGTGTTTCATGAAAAAAATCTCTTATAGTACTAGATTTATCTGATTTACCTACTGAATCTATTGTGGTATATATTCATAATTCTGATGATTCACACAAATAATTAAATGTTGATAATGTGTAAAATAAATAATTATTTGAACACTATAACATACTAGAAGACACCTTTAATGATCTTAAGGAAAAATAAAATGTTTTAAAAATAAATAATAATTTATCTCTAAATATAAAATCTAAACTTTCTATTGAAAAATAGAAAAATTATCAACTTTTAAAAAAATACTGAACTTAAGTTGTCAAATGATCATTTAAATAAGGATATTAAAAAATTCACTAATGGTATATAGACACTCATATAGATTATAGGAATGAAAATTGCACCTAAATATGTTACTGGTATTGTATATCAACCTGGACAGAGTAGAGTAATAGAAATCTCTTTTATTCCTAAGTCCAAATAAGAAAATTATTTTACCAATTAATTTTATAAAGGATCTAATAATTTTTTTATTTTAAAATTCCTTAAATATATTTATAGGAAACCCAAAAATAAATTGTTTTTTTCCAAAGAATTAATTGCTAACATCACTACACCCAAACAGATCTAGGTACCAAATTCATTTCTTGCATAAATTTTGTTTTGTAGGAATACTTTTTGAAGATATCCTATAGAATTCTATGGTACATGGGTAGCGGTTGTTCAAGAAATTTGATATGATATTATTCATGCTTCAAGATACTTATTAAGTTTGATGGTGGTCATGTAACCTTTAGTGAAAATGAAAAATAGAAAAGAATTGATCTTGGATAAATCAGTAACAAAAATTCTTTTTTAATTTCAAAAGTATTATTTTTTGATGATTTGAAATATAACCATATTGGTATTTATAAACTATGTTATTATTGTTTTTATATCATATTTTTTAATGATTCTTACAATTTTTATGATTCTAAAAATGCTTTAATTTATAATTCTTTGAGAAATAAAAATGTTTATATTATTGATTTAAACTCTTTAGTTTTTCAAAATGGTTCCTTGCTGAGTGTATTTCATAAAGAATCTTTGCATTGTAATAGGAGACTATTCCATTACAACATTTAATCACTTTGAAATATTTCTAGGAAATGGTTAGCTAGGGATATACCTAAGCTTGAGTTTCTAACTGATAAACTCTCTAACCCCATCCAAAAGGGGAAACAACACAAATTTTCTTTTAAATTAGTGAATGAAGTTTCAACTTATTGACCTCTTGAGTTGGTTCACAAGGATTTGTTTAGACCATATAGAGTTTTTAGTTTAAATGGAAATCATATGTTGTTGTTCTTGAAGATGATTTCTCTAGGCATATGTGGGTATACTTTCAAGCTCAAAAAAAGTGAAGCTTTCTTTAACTATACCAAGTATGCTAAGTCTGTAGAAAATCCTTCTGGGCATAGAATTAAGACTTTGAGAAGTGAAAATGGTTGTGAGTTTGAAAATCATGATTTTGAATATTTTTTATCATATAATGGTTACACCCATAAATTTTTTACTCCTACGACACCTCAGTAGAATGTAGTTGTAGAATTAATAAATAGAACATTACAAGTGATATTCTAGACCACATTGAATGATTTTGACCTTCCTGTTTATTTTTAGTAAGTACTTATCAACAAAACCAGCTACATCTTAAATAGTGTCTTGATCAGACCTATCCTTAAGAAGACCCCTTATGAAATTTGGAAAAATAGAAAACCTAAGGTTAACTAAATTAGTTTTTTGGTTTCAAAGTATTTATTTTTAACACTAAGGATAATTTGGAAAAAAAATCTCCAAAAGTGATGAAGGGGTATTCCTTAGTTATTCAATTTATAGTAAATCCTATAGAGTTTTTAATAAGAGAACCAAAACTGTGGAAGAATCGGTGCATGTAAAATTTGTTGAGATTGCTCTACATGAGACTAAGGCCTCCATAGAAAACCTTGAGGATGATTTTTATTATCTGAATATAAATTCTAAACCTTTAGACTCTGTTGTCAAACTATTAGAAAAATCATCCAATTCTGGGGAATTTCCAGAACTTACTAAACCTGAACCTGTAGAACCAGAAGTAACCAATCCATATTTCTCTAGAGTTGTTATAACTCTTATGTACCACCCCTCATATTCTTTTATAGGTGATCTAGATATAATTACTTAAACTAGAGCTTCTCTATGAATTCAGTTTGATCATCAAGATTTGTTGTCTTAACTTGAACCTAATAAAATCAATGAATCCATTAATGATGAATTCTAGGTAATAATAACACAAGAAGAATTAAATCATTTTGAGAGAAACAAAGAGTGGGAACTTGTAGATATACCTAAGGAAACCTTGACTATTAGAACTAAATGGGTGTTTTAGAACAAGGTTGATGATCCATACACTATAGTTAGAAACAATTCTAGACTTGTTGTACTAGGTTATGATCAATAATAAGGGATACACTATGAGGAAACCTTTTCACCTATAGCCAGACATGATTCCATAAGAATCCTACTTTCTTATGTATCTTATCTTGATTTAAAGCTTTATTAAATGGGTTTCAAGAGTTCATTCTTGAATTTTTTAATAGATGAGCATGTTTTTGTAGAACATCCCCCTAGTTTTCAAAATCCTCATTTTCCAAAGCATGTTTTTAAATTAAAAAAATATTTTTATAGTTTGATGTAGGATCATAGATATCAATATGATGGGATTAGGAGTTTTCTTATTTCAAAAGGTTTTTCTAAAGGTATAGTTGACCCTAATCTTTTCATAAAATGAATTTCAAAAGACCTTTTAGTTGAATAAATATATTTTGATGATATTATTTTTTTAAACTTCAAGAAATTATCTTTGTAATGAATTTTCTAAAATGATGAAAAAGGAATTTGAAATGAGATTAATGGGTGAACTCAAATTCAACCTTGGATTTAATTTTTTTCAAAATAATTATTTAATTATTCAAAATCAAATTAAATATAAAATATATATTTTAAAAATATTTAACTTGGATAGCACTAAGAGTACCGATACTCCTATGAGTACCACCTGTAAATTGTATCTTGATTAAGATGGGAAATCAGTGGATCAAACTGCTTATAGATGTATGGTTAGAAGTCTTCTCTACTTGAATTCTTGCCGACCTTATATAATGTTTAGTGTGTGTATGTGTGATCATTTTCAAGATAATTACAAAAGAGTCACACTTAAATTAAGTTAAAAAAAAATTTAAAATACCTTAAGTATAAAATGAATTTAGAATTGTTTTACCCTAGATGAAAAAAATTTGATCTAGTGATTTATTCTGATGTTAATTTTGGTGGATTCAAGTTAGATAGAAAAATAACCTCTGGAAAATTTCACTTTTTGGGAAAGTCTCTAGTTTCATGGTGCAGTAAGAAACAAAATTATATTTCATTTTCTACTATTTAAGATGAATACATAGTTGATGTCCATTTATGTGCCTGCATTTTGTGGATGAAACACGCTTTACTAGACTTTGGATATCAATTCTAACATGTCCCAATAAATTGTGATAATAAAAATTCTATAAATATTTTTAAGAATCTAGTATCACATTCTAGGAAAAAGAACATTGATATAAGACATAATTTTTTAAGAGACTATTTTTAAAAAGGGAATATCACTCTATATTTTATTGGCATGGAAGATCAGTTAGTTGATATTTTTATAAAGCCTTTAAATTTTTAGAGAATGAACAATATCAAACATGAGCTAGGAATGGTTTATTTTGATTGAGTTTAATTATTGGGTATGACACACAGTTGGAAATGACACACAATTGGGTATGACATACTATTGGGTATGACTTGCTGTTATGTTTGTCTAACTATTTTTGTTGTCTCACCGTCGTGTTTGAATCACTATTTTTAACCTTACAGCATTGATTTGTTTCACCATTGGTTTCATGCCTTTGTGAATTTTCTTTTATTTCTTAAGTTTTCTGAACAACCAATTTTTTTATGTTTACGGTTTATTTCTTCAACCTGGTTATTTTCTTTCTTATTTTTCGATTTTGATTTTTGGATATCTAAAAATACTAATTGATATACACTTTATATTTTTATAGTTCCAAAACACCACTACTTTCATTCCTTTCTCTCTCTAGACTAGTGTGAACTCTCATCTTCCAACCTCACCTACCTTTTCCTTTGACCGAGCTTACAAAACCTATTTGCATACCAAGAATGTAGTGTGATTCTGATTCATCTCTATATATGTTGTGATCAGCTAAGAAGGCGAAAGGTGAATCGAGTGTTTGAGCTCCAGTTTCACCAGTGAACCTGGGACATTCAAAGAGTATCTTTATCCCTAAAAAAGTAAGTGTAACTAAAGTGGTTATTGTCAAGTAAGTCATTGGTACTCAAATTACATCAAGATCAAGGCTGGTTAGAGTGGTTCTCTTTGAATAATAGACATTTTACCCATGATTTATACTTCAGTTTTTACAATATGTTGAGTTTTTTTTAATGATGAAGAAGAATTTTTGGTGAGATTAAGATTTAATGGTCATAGAGTAATATTTTCCCCAAAAAAGTGGAAAAAAATCTTGGTTTTACTTCCTGAAGATGTTTATGATGACTACCATGGATCTACTCTTGATGATAGTGACTTCTTTATTTATGAAAAAACTCATGAAGTGTTGACTGGTGATTGGATAGTTAGAAGGCCAGTTACTTCATAACTTGATAGAGAGTGAAAAAAATTGTACAAATCTATTCAAGATATTTTTTTCCCATGAAAGGGTGAATTTTCTACTCTAGGTATCAGGATTTCTATTTTCTTAGTCTTTTAAAAAGAGGACTTAATATTAATTTGTGTAGGTATATTATGGTTTATTTTTCTTAAATGATCAAGAATTCATCTAGATCCAAATCCATTGTTTATCTAAAGATGATCGTTGATATGTTAAATGAAAAAAGTTTAGTTTCACATGACAAGGAAACAATTATTGATTGTAATGGTTTTTTCATTTCAATAGTTATTTTCTCAAGAATGGAGATCGGATAGAACCCATAGATTAAACAATGGGTAGCTGATAATGACAATTTTTATGATGAGTTTAACCTATTGGATCATCCCACAAGGCTGATTAATTTATTTGACCCTATCTTGGAGCCAGATGAGGTTGTTGAGTACTCATATGATGTAGAAGAATCTATTTTAGAAGAATAAGTGGAAAATGAACATTTTGTTGATAAGGATAGTGATCCAAATTTTTCTCCTATATCTCCGAAAATTACTTATAGAGATCCTATCCCATCTAGGAAGCTTCCAAAAAGAGAAAATATTATGAAGAGTGATGAAGAAGACACAATGGTTTCTGAGGGAGAACTGTTTATAAGCATATCAAAGTATAATGATGAAGAGGAAGAGGAGTAGGATTAGGAATAATAAAATAAAAATGGTAATAGAAATAGAGATGATAAAATGGTAATTATGTTATGGATATAATGATGATTCTAGCCCTAATGGTTTAGTTGGATGAATTAGAAGGAGAGATTTAAAGATGCCTCCAGAGCATCTTACATCAATTGGTAAACCTATTAAGAACCTATACATGACTAGAGAAGTAGTCCTAGAGCTTAATGAGAAATATGAACTTATTGAGGGGGATAAATACCCATCTTTTTCATTTCTTCAAGATAATAATATTGTTGATAAAACTGAAGTGAGTTTAGTTGGTGATGAACAAGTAGTTTATGAATCTTCTATGGTGGAACATATGTTTGTGACTGCAACTATAGAACATCCTGTGGTTGAGAAAATTAAGAAAGAGATATATTCTTCTAAGTTAGGAAGTAATGTATAGTTCATTAATATGACTACTGATGAGCCTCATGTTGATATCCAGGTAGAAGTTTCATCTACTATTGTTGTATTGGAAGATGATATACAGAAAGATTCAGAGCATAAGGAAGAAGCACCTACAAATTTTGAACAACCTATTGGTGGATAGAATTCAAATTCTCAGATAAATGTTGAGCTAATTGCTACACCTGCAGTTGTACCCTTTGTTTCTAAGCCTTCATACAATTGGGTCAATCCAATAATAGAAGAATGGGATACATTCATTGAGTTTCAACCAAATGATGGTGGACCTGAGGTTCAAAAACAAATAGAACCTAAAGGATCTATGGTGGCTCATATTGATGTCCCAGGACTATTGGAAAAAATTTCCTCATTTATACCTCATGCATCTAAACCTACTACTCTGGTTCCTATGGTTCTGGTTGATTTAGTCACAAAGAGTTACTTAGATTATTTTGGTAAAAAGTTTCATTCCTATTTTGATAAGTTTTTGAAGAATCAAGATCTAATCCTGACCGAGCATAGTGGGATTGATGAAATATATCTCTTCGGATTATTGATTCAACACATACAACCTAAGATGATGCATCACATCCAAGAGGTTGAGCTTGAAAACAAAAGGATAAGTAAATAGGTATAACCTATTAAATATATCATGGAAGAGATGAAGTATACTTTCACTTATTCTTTGGATGGAATTCTTAAAAGTATTGAGAATGTGTGTGCAGATACTTCTACCTCCAATTCACCTCCTAAAGTTGATGTTGATCATATCCAAACTATTTTCAGAAAATAATTTTTTGTTGCTTCAAGTAGTTTTTCTAGTGGAGAACCTGTCACACCATTGTAGATTCTCATGAATTTTTAGAAGGGTACTAAGAATTATCACATGATGATTAGATCATATGAAGTATTGTTGAAATGGGTTGGTATGGGTGGGTATACCTACATAAATGATTAATGTCATGTTAAATGGATTATTTGGGAGGGTAGGCCCATGTTCTTGGTAAATAATTAATGGATTGCATGAGTGGGTATACTCATGGATTGTGCTTATTGATGTGAGTGGGTATACTCACATGAAATTGAATGTTTAATTTTGAATGCTTGAATGAATGGTTTTATGACACTGTGGACAGCTCTCTGTGGGTATGGAATATGGAAGTGGACACCTTGGGTTGACTATGTCCCTTGGTTCTTGATTTCTTGGGATGCCTCGAGCCTTGCTACCTCGTGGATCTGGCTTTCTTAGGCACATGTAGGAAATTCCATTTTCATGCTCACTACCACAAAACAGGGCAAGGGAAGCGCTGCCCTTTATCAGCACTAAATAGAAGCACTGATAAAGGGGTATGCCTTTATCAGCGCTAGTTAAAATCACTGATAAATATAACCTTTATCGGCACTAAAATAAGAGCTGATAAAGGTATACCCTTTATCAGCGCCTTTTTTAGCGCTGATAAAAGGGTACATTTATCAACACTTATTTTAGCGTTGATAAAAGTTTTTATTCTTAATTTATATAAAATTATAATATTTATCAGCACTAAAATAAAAGCATTGATAAATTTATGTTTTATCAGCGCTTTTATTTTAGCGCTGATAAAACATACCTTTATCATCACTTTCAACGAGTGCTGATAAAGGTTCCAGCAGTTTCTATTTAATAACCCTAATAGTCCCTCCTCTCTCGCACGTGGTAAAGCTTTCGCGGAAGCTGAACCAGGACCCTCTTATACCGCGACTTCTCTTCCTCGTTCTCCTCCTCTTCAACATCCTCGTCTTCCTCCTCCTCCTGATCCTCCTCCTCCTCTTCCTCCTCCTCCTCTTCCGCTGCCGTTGGGTTTTGCTCCTCCACTGTTGCCTCCGCGCCGTTGGGTTTTGCTCCTCTGTCACGACCGCTGCTGCCTCCGCCGCCGCTGCCTCCGCCGCCGCTGCCTCCGTCGCCGCTACCTCCACCGTCGCTGCCTCCGTCGCCGCTGGTCAGTGTAGGAGTATTTTTCCTTCTCTTGGGTTAATATAAATGAGAAATGATGATCCATGAATGATTATGATGACTTATAGTTTTTTTATAAGTGAGTTGAACCTATGTATGGGTAGTTGGGGCAAGAGTGAGAGCCCAGGTGGTGAGAACCTTGTATTGTAGGTTGTTTTAGATAGCGGGTGTGTGAGAACCTATAGTAAGTGTTTGGTTTGGTTCACTAGACGATTTGTGTTTTGAGGTGGGGATAAGAGTGGCACCCATGGGATAAGGATTTTGTAAGAATTTATGTAAGGGGTTTGTGTGAGATCCCAGTGGTCGTTAGCATGTGACTCAGGATGGTAGCGAGTTAGTGAGTTTTGGTGGTTGGGGGAGACTAATGAGTGGGGTTATCTTGGTGTTATGAATACCTTAGATACATAAATCTAGGGTAGATTCTTTAACATGAGGGATTGATGCATATTAGGTGTTATCAAGTTGATAGTGAAGGAATGGTCATGCCTTGGATTTGTATAAGGGAATCACTCTCTATTCTTGAGTTTTGGTGTTATGACTGGGTTGAGGGACATGATCATTTGGATTCATAACCCTATTGATTTATAGCATGGTTTTAATGTGACCATCACTATTGAACCTAGATGGATGGGTTTAGGGTAATGAATCATGGGTATATTCCTTTGGTTTTGGAATAATGTTGGGTAACTGGTGATCGTGTGGTGATTTTTGGCATGGTGTGATGTTAAGATTGGAAAAGAGTACCTGGGGTGTCCCATTGGAAATATGTGCATTCCCCATAATTTTTGTCAAGATTTAAGGGTAGGCTCATTGAGTTTGAATAGCGATATGATCCTACTCACTAGATACCACGTGTTGTGTTGAAAAGATTGTACCATGAAGTTTAAAGTCATGCAATTAGGATGTATGTGTCGTGAAAGTTGTGATAACAGAGGATTGATCAGGGATTACTCATTTGGGATATGCTATCTAGAATAAACTTTGGGATTGTACCTAGTAAGGAGGGCATATTGGTTAGGTCTTACCCATTGTATGTTCATCTTTTATATTTTAAAAAGTCTGTTGAACTCGTTCTATCGAAGGTGGGTTCTATAATTTCTTATTATCTTAAGGTGTGTTTAACCATGGTGTGGGTTGATTTCGGTTTTAGTGGGTTCTTGGGGTTTGTGGGATGTGGTAAATGGTGTACTTGGTTTTAGATTATTTTATTCTCATGAGTTCCCCCTATTTTATGTTTTCTTTTCAGTTGGAAATCTCCTCTATTGTGCGCCTCTCCTCTTCCATGAACGCACCTCTGCCGTGTGCTTAACGACACCTTCACGGTGAGTTTTCTCCTGTTACTCATTGGTTTCCTCTTGTTCTCATGTTATCGATGTTTGATATTGATGGTTATAATGTGAAATGTACGGGCTAAAATCCCCACTGAAAATCATGGTCGTTGGTGGTCCTTGTTTGCGCACTAAATGAATTGCATGTTGGTTGGTTCTTATTGAACATTTGAATATAAAAATTGGTAATTTACGTATACATTACTTATGAATGAATGCCCCAGGATGATAAAACTTTTGTGATAACCCCTGAATTAACAAACAAAATTGAATAAGGGATTCTTTGTAAAATCTAAAATTGTGATTGTTTGGTTTGTATGGTGTTGCGATTGTGATCACGATTGTGTTTTTGTATGGTGTTGCAGTTGTTGGCATGATTGATATGCCATTTGTTTTCCATGTTGTATTTCTTCCACCATTGAATATCAATCCAAACTTTACCCATTTCAATGGAACCACCACTTTTTTACTAGTGAAATTCCACTGAATCCTAAAAACCCACTTCTAGAGGACTCTATGAGACACTTTATGGTGTGAAGATGATGTTTTTCAAATTCTATATATTTTTAAAATACATGGTATGTAGTCTTGTTAAATGGAAAATGCTTCACCATACATGGATTTCATATAGATTTTAATGCCATACAACAGTTATCTCCAAAATTTACACCACATGACTCATCTTCTGACTCAAACTTGGAATAATTTTTATTTTAAATGTTACATGTCATGTGAACGTAGTTCACACACAATGTATCTCCAAGACATATACTTCAGCATGAAACCATGTACATGCCATGAAATAATGGTAAAACCATATGATATGTGTTTTACTTCACTCACACCATGTATAGATACCATAGAAACTTGTTGTGTATAGACTATACATCCCTAGTGGTCATGTAAGGACTACACACCGTTTATTCCACAAAAATGTGATGCATATCCGGTGAAGTGAATCATTTTTTATCTAAAGTACACGCCTTTAGCTCAAGTTGTTCTATATATCTTTTTTTTTTGAAAGGCATCATGCAGTATTTATAATACTAACTTGGAATTAATTTGATATATGTCATATTAAATCAGGTATATTATCTATAGATGATGTTCACCCTACTGGACACACCATGTATATGGATTTCACATGAGTTTAGAAATGGTAGTATAAAACCAACCTTGACTGAGAACCCTACACATTGTGTATCCATTGAACAAATTGTGTGCTATGTTAATTTCATTATTATTATTTATTTTTCACTTAGATGATAATATTTCATGTATGAGTATCCCATTATAAATATCTTCTCATGTATATCACAATATTATGATTCCCTCATTCATTGTAAATTTCATACGATGTGGTTTGGATATTTTAATTATCTTCACTCTGCTTGAGAGTTGACAAGTGACAAGTGAGATGTTTAGAGAAAATATGGAGTATGGTACTCCCCTATGTTTCAGTGAAGTTTCCTCCATGTATAGGTTTTAGGTACTCCATGGAGATATGCAAAAGACAGGGCACAGTCCCCCGTATATAGATAGAGTTCAAGTACTTTCACATGTTTTGGGGTAGGTTCCTCTATTTCATTATAGAGGCATTTATACAATGATTTTTTTTATAAAACCCAAACAATGATACTTTATTAATTAAAACATAATATTAGGCAAGTTCGAGATCGAACCCATAAAGATGATGAATATGAATAAAGTATGGATGAATGTCAATCGGTAGATAAAAGAGTATGAAGATGGTATGAAAGAGTTTATCAAGTTTGCAGGAGATCATGCATGTGACCCTTCTCAAATTTTTTGTCTGTGTTTACGCTATTGTTATTCAAGACAAATTAGTCCATAGGAGTTGGAAGAACACATGATCTATCATGGAATAGATCGAAGTTATACATGTTGGAATAAACACGGGGAAAAAACGAATGTAGGTAGTGGCTCAGATAACATGACATTTTATGGAATATCTGATATGATTACAAGCGTGAACAGTGAAGACGATCTTATGGAGGTTGTGATTACAGATTTGAATGATGATGAAGATCGTATTGAGGAAATGACAAGGATAGTAGAAGATAAACTTCGTGATTGCCCAAAATTGTTTGAGAAGTTAAAGATTTGTGAAAAAACACCATTGTATGTTGGTTGCACTAAATATACAGCATTGTCATCCATACTAAAGCTATATAATTTGAAATCAGGCAATTGGTGGAGTGACACCAGTTTTATGGAACTACTTGCTCTCCTGAATGACATGCTCCCAGAAGATAATGAACTCCCAAACCAAATATACGATGCCAAACGAATGCTACAATTGATGGGTATGATCTCTGAAAGAATACACTCTTGCCCAAATGACTGTATATTATTTCGTAACGACAAAAAATCACTTAAAGAATGCCCAAAGTGTGGTGCTTCTCGATACAAGAAAGATGATTCTAGTGCTACAAAAGTTGTATGGTACTTTCCAATCATTAAAAGGTTTAGGCTCCTGTATGGAAGTGAGGAGACTGCAGGACAATTGACATGGCATGCAGATACAAGAATTAAAGATGGGAAACTACGTCACCCGACAGACTCTCCTCAATGGAAGATAATTGATCATGAGTATCTTGAATTTGGAAATGAGCCGAGAAACCTTCGTCTGGCGTTATCTACAGATGGGGTGAATCCTTTTGGTTTTCAAAGCAGCAGTCACATTACATGGCTAGTTATGTTGGTAAATTATAACTTACCATTGTGGTTATGCATGAAATGAAAATACATCATGTTATCTATGCTTATATTAGGACCAAAAAAACCGAGTAATAATATTGATGTTTATTTGGATTTATTGATCAAGGATTTTAAAATATTGTGGGATTCAGGTGTTACATTGTATGATGCTTACAAAAAAGAAGATTTCACTTTGAAAGCCATGTTGTACAGGATGATAAATGAATTTCTTGCTTATGTAAATTTGTCAGGATATAGCATTAAAGGAACTCAAGGGTGTCCCATTTTCAAACAAGGTACACAGTAAATTAGGTTGAAACATTCATCAAAAACCATGTTTTTAGGACATCACAGATTTCTACCCCGATGGCATAAGTACCGATCTTGGACGACATCATTCGACGGAAGTTCAGAAGAATGTACAACACCGTCTCCACTAATAGGTGATCAATTGTTTGAGAAGGTAAAATATTTGAACACTACTTTTGGTAAAACCATTTTTGAAAAACCTTACGAAAACTGGTTGGAAAAAGAGATCAGTTTTTTTTGAATTACCATACTGGAATTGTCTGTATGTCAGACATTTTCTTGATGTTATGCATATTGAAAAACATGTATGTGACAGTGTCATCAGCACGTTTCTAAATGCACCTGAAAAAATGAAGGATGTAATTAAGGATAGATTGGACATGGTTGAGATGGGAATACGATAATAGTTGGCACCAGTGAAGGGTGAAAAATGAACATTTCTTCCTCTTGCTGCTTACACTCTTTCTAGGTATGAGAGATATTAGTTTTGCAACTTCTTGAATGAAGTAAAGGTTCCAGAGGGGTATTCATCAAATATCAAGAACATCGTGTCAATGAGAAATTTAAAATTAAAGGGTCTGAAATCACATGACTGCCATGTTTTGATGCAAGATCTAATTCCTATAGCTTTACATTGAATTTTTTCCAATAATGTTTGTCATACATTAATGAAGCTCTATTTCTTCTTCAAAGCTATATGCAGCAATGTTTTAGACCCAGTGAAATTTCCAACTATGGAAAGAGAAATTGCCTTCATATTATGTGAATTGGAAATGTTCTTCCCGCCGACATTTTTTGATATGATGGTTCATTTGATGGTTCATTTGGTGAGAGAGATTCGACTATGTGGTCTTGTACATTATAGATGGATGTACCCCATTGAACAGTATATGAATATTTTTAAAGGATATGTCAAAAATAAAAGTTGGCCAGAGGGTTGTATTGCGGAGCAATATATTGTTGAGGAAGCTGTTGAATTTTGTACCGAATACATGTCTGGTGCGGAAAACGTTGGCCTACCGAAATATCATCACACTGAGCGGCTTGAGGGTGAAGGAATTTCTGGAAGAGAGGTTGTCACAATCAATATTACAGATCGGGAGAAGGCTCACATTTACGTTTTTCATAACAGTTTCAACGTTGACCCATATGTTCAAACCCACAAATAAATTCTTAGGTGCTTGAATCCATATGGGGCTGAAAAATGGATATCAGATACACATAATAGACAGTTTATAGGATGGTTTCAGGACCATATTTTGAAGCAGTTAGATGGAAATCCAGACTCAATTTCAGAACGACTTCGATGGCTAGCCGGAGGAGCAAGTGTGTGTGTATTATCTTACAATGCTTATGCAGTTAATGGTTATACATTCTATACTAATGAACATGATGAAGACAGTACCATGCAGAATAGTGGGGTTACACTTTTCGCTGAGGAGATGCATGTTTCCAGTGATAAGGACAAAAATCCAATTTATGCGAATATGTCATACTTTGGCATCATCAAATGAATATGGGAGTTGGATTATACGAAATTCAAAGTGACGAGTTTTCAATGCAAGTGGGTTGATAACAGGAGTGTTGTTAAAATAGATGAATTAGGATTCGTAAAAGTTTATTTCAGTAAGGAAGGGGAGAAAGACAAACCATTTATAATGGAATTACAGGCAGTACAAGTATTTTATGTTCCAAACCCCGCAAATCGAAATTGGTCAATTGTTCTGTTATTGACCAAAACAACTGAAGGGTCATATGAAATTTCAATGGAGGATGAACCTTTTATAGGGAATTCAAAATCATTTCACAGTGGTCCCAGTGTATACGGCGTTTTGTATGTTAGAGGATACCACAATGAAGGGATTTACATAGTAGATAGAGGAGTCAAATATCTTCATCCTTTAAAGAAAAAAAAGAGTACAATAATCAGTTTATTTGTTTATTGTAATATACATTGTGTTACGTTATGTTATTATCTATCTGCTTCTAATTTTATGTAATCTAAATTAAATGTTAAACCACTTCTTCAGATAATGAATTCTTCACCTGCTGATGCAACCAATCCCAGGGCACAAAAGGTCTCTCAACCACCTGCTGGTGGTCCCAGTACAGAGCAACAATAGGTTTCTCAACCAGCTGCTGGTGGTCCCAGTGAAGAGCAACAACAAGTTTCTCAACCTATTGTTGTTGGTCCCAGTACAGAGCAACAACAAGTTTCTCAACCTATTGTTGCTGGTATCAGTGCTGATTCTAGTGCTCCAAAGAAAGATATTTATGATACTTATGAGGAAATGGTAGGAAATGAAACCCTGAAAGCACAAAAAAACAAGAGCGTCATAGCTTGGCAATGTTAGCCAAAATCCTTAAGGCAAAAGAAAAAGGCATCAAATTTGAGGTGGGATGGAATAAGAGAGGCCAACATGTTAACCCCAACAAATCCATCTTTAGTAGCTACATTGGAATCGTCACTCGGCAACACATGCCGATTGATGTACAGTCGTGGAACCATGTTTTCACCAGTCTTAAGACACTAATGTGGGAAGAGATTACGGTAACATTATGATATCATTTTTTTAATTTATTAAAATAAAATACCAAAACATTGACTTACTCTTCATCATCCATTGCAGAGTGCATTTATAGTAGATGTCTCGCACAAGGAATATGTATTAAGAGATTCAGGAAGGATTCATAGAGGTTTCCGTACAATTTTAACAAAATATCATCTTAAAGAAGCTGAAGGGAAAATCAAGCTGCACCCACATCCTCTTTATGCACACTTGATATCACAAGGAGCGTGGGATGCATTTATCAACCGTCGTGGGGAGAAGAATTTTCAGGTACATTGTGTGGGGTAATACGTTGTTTGAAGTTTCTTGTATTCATCACTTTTATTGACAATTTTTTTATTTATGAAACAGCAAGTGAGTGATGAAAATAAAAAACACGCAGTAGAACCAGCATACCCTTACCGTAAAGCAAGGATGGGGTATGCTTCACTTGAGAAAAAATTGGTACGTCTTTTAAATATATCGTACTACTTATATGTGACATAAAACAACACCATAACCATGTTTCTCTTTTTATATGCAGATTGATGAATCGAAATCTAAATCCAAATCCATCCCACGCCGTGTGCTATGGAAGGAGGCTCGGGTAATTAAAGAGGGGATACTGATATATGAAAACACACAAAAAGTGTGGGAAACATGTGTAAGTATGACATAATATAAATTTTATTTGTTTTAAATTGCTATTACATTACAATGACTACTTATTTTTCTATATTTTCTATCTGACATAGTCACATGAATCAACAACACCCGCACCAGATGCAGATATACTTTCAGCAACCTTGAAGCGGCCAGACCAGTATGGCCGCGTCAGAGGTGCGGGTTTTGGGGTGACACCCCGAACATATTTTCAAAAACAAAAACAAGCGGAGGATGAAAATGAAAAAATGGAAAAGCTGTAAGAAAAATTAGCTATTTTTTAAGAAGAATTACAATACCAGAGAGAGATGATAGTAACATTGATGGGGGAGAGGCAAATATAAGAAAAAAATCAACAACAACTCGTGCGTGATGATCCCGCCCCACCCCCCACCAGCTTTGAGGCAAGTCATTACCCTAAAAAACCTGACTTAGCTGAGGTAATCAATGTTTTAATAATTTTTTCTGTGAAATGTGATTCACATAGACACTGATACCTTTCCTATACTAATATTCTACATGGTGAAAATGACTGTGATTTATATCTATCAACTCCCACCTATCGCCTTGTAGCGAGGGATACAGTGTTTAATACGTAGAACGACATGCTACACAACAAACAACTTCCAACAGATTATTTTAGAGTGTCAATTAATGTAGCTAATGAGATGAGTTCCGAGATACCTATTCCAAATGATGATGACGACATTCATACGGTTGAACATGCTGTTGGAACACTCATCACATGGTTGTCAGTTCTTGTAAAAAAACATTTCGACAAGGAGGTATCCATTTCCAAGTTATTTTTCAAGCTGGACCTTTAATATTTAATGAAAAAAGGTATGAACCAATGAATGTTATTACAGAACGACAAAGATAAGGGGGTGAAACGAAATATCATCTCAAAACTATCTCAAGGATCAACCAACTAATTGAAATGGTCTACTGAGAGTACCTTCACCCCACCCGTTCTATATCCATAGTTAATATCATTGCAGGCTCATGTGGATACAAAATTGATAGACAAAAATGCTCACAAAGTTGATTTTGAAAAAAATATGTACGGAGAGGAAA
This sequence comes from Viscum album, assembly GCA_963277665.1. Lineage (NCBI taxonomy): Eukaryota > Viridiplantae > Streptophyta > Magnoliopsida > Santalales > Viscaceae > Viscum > Viscum album. The sequence goes on along the minus strand of OY728129.1, from coordinate 1,807,691,803 downwards.
CATCAAATTTCATTAGTGCTAAAAATGTAAATGAAATCCTCAAGTATGAATGGCTAGGCACCTCAGTTGTAAATGTATACATGAGGTATGTTTTCATGATTTGATTTTACAAAAGATGATATACTCTGATAATTATGACTAAATACATTTTATATTTTTCGAAGGCGTATATATGAAAAACAATTGAAGGGATTTCCCCATGAACAGAAATTTGGACTCATTAGTCCTCACACCACCTCTTCAAAAGAAGAAATAGATTCTGATAAAGAGGCTGCAATAATGTCATCCCTGCTCAAATCGTTTGAAAAAAAATTACAAATGACAGACTCCTTTTAATAACAATGATGCAGGGGTAAAACTCTACAATTTAATCATATCAACTATATTTTCATTTCTTTCTTTACTTATTCCTTTTTGTATCTTTAGGGAGCATTGGATGCTGATTGCAGTCAATTTGGATACTCCAAAGATTTATTTTCTAGATTCAACGCATGGATATCCAACAAACCGACCACACATGATGGCATTTGTTAATTTGTAATACACTAGATCCAACATTTTAAAACTAAAAATATAGTTATATAATTTATGTTATCTTTTAATGAGGATTCTATTATGATAGGGCGGTGCATCAATATCGTCTAATGCATGGAATGAATCCAGGGCATAAGGATGAGAAAGCCTACAAGATCTATAATTAGAAAAGTATCTGGGTATATATAATAACATTTCACTATCCAAACACATATCAAAACAAATTACTTATTGTTGTTGATGTTTCTGCAGTGTCCAAAACAAAAAAAAAAATTGAAAGGACTGTGGTTATTATGTTTGTAAATTTATAAAAGAGATCGTATTTCATCAACAAACTAGCATCCCTAATGATGTATTTTCAAAAATAATTATGAGTTCATTTAAAATATTTATTAATACTTTGTGTATTTATATTTTTTCAGTACTACCATGACTGTCGTAAAAACTCATATTCAGAAGATGATATAGATGTGTTTAGAAACGAATGGGCAACATACCTGATGGAAGATTGTACACAAATAGGGTGAAGGTAAATTCCTAATAATGTTATCTATATATGATCATTGATATCTCCCTTATTTACACTTATTGAGCATATATGATCACCCATTATTATGTTTTATATCCTTAGGTTATGAAGAATGGTTTTAGATATGATTTGTCTTTCTAGTAAAGCATAACTCATTGGACTACACTGGTCGATAGTGTGGAAGTCGACCGATGCATTGTCATTCAGTCCACTCACGAGCATCTTAAAATCTTGATGGGAACCAATAACTTGGATTTTTAATTTTCTAATTTTAGTTTCCCTTATATGTGGGTGGGGGGTGTCCCGAATGGAGGGGGTGTCCAGGAGTGGGGGGGTGTCCAGGAGGGGGTGTGTCCAAGAGGGAGGGGGTGTCCAGGTGTGAGGGTGTCCAGGAGGGGAGGGAGGGGGTGTGTCCATGGGGGTGTCCATGAGTGGGGTGTCCAGGAGGGGATGGAGATCTCTTAATCCAATTATAAGGAGGAAATCCTCTATGTCACACTTCACCAATCTCTATAGGTAATATCCTACTCATCACATACACCATGACTCTTATATATCCTTAAGAGGGTGTTCCCCATCATACGTGATATATAAAACTATATTATCCATCTTCTTTAGTCCTAAGACTCTAATACCTGCTCAAATAGCCTTAGAAAACCTAACTATGCTATACAAATATCATACCAAACCCAATCCTCTCATAAACACAACTAGAAACCTCACCTCCATGGAGACATAATCTCTGGATGATCATAAAATCACAAATATTCAATAGAACACTCACTCTATCTCTTAGTGGATCAAAAACACCCTATTTATTTACCTAGGTTGCTCTTGATTTCTATCCCTTTCACTGAAACACATATACTCATGCATGAAACAACAATCCATGAGTAATTTGTGAGGTGTAAGAATTGATCGTACCTCAATCCAACGCATGGTGTGACCGGTATGGCTAAAAGTGTCTGATATCAATTTCAAATTGACATAAACTTTAGAAAACAACACAAGTGACATACGAATAACCAAGAAAATGTGTTCGGATTGTTTTTATACTTTATTAAAACGATCCATGAGTCATTTTTGAGGTGTACAAATCGACCGCACCTCAATCCGACGCACGGTGTGACTGGTATGGATAAAAGTTTCGGATATCAGTTTCAAATTGACATAAACTTTAGAAAACAACAAAAGTGACATACGGAAAACCAAGAAAATTCCTTCAGATTATTTTGATACTTTATGAAAATGATCCATGTGTCATTTTTGATGCGTACGAATTGACCTCACCTCAATCTGATGCACGGTGTGACCGGTATGGATAAAAGTGTCTGATATCAGTTTCAAATTGACATTAACTTTAGAAAACAACACAAGTCACATACGAAAAACTAAGAAAATGCGTTCGGATTGTTTTAATACTTTAGGAAAACAATCCATGAGTCATTTTTGACGTGTACGAATCAACTGCACCTCAATACGATGAACGGTGTGACTGGTATGGCTAAAAGTGTCTGATATCAGTTTCAAATTTACATACACTTTAGAAAACAACACTACTAACATAATGAAAACCAAGAAAACGCATTCGGATTGTTTTGATACTTTTTTAAAATGATCCATGAGTCATTTGTGACGTGTAAGAATCGACCGCACCTCAATCCGACGCACGGTGTGATCGGTATGACTAAAAGTGTATGATATTAGTTTGAAATTGACATTAACTTTAGAAAACAACACTAGTGACATACGGAATACCAAGAAAACAAATTTATATTGTTTTTATACTTTAGGAAAATGATCCATGAGTCATTTTTGATGTTTAAAAATCAACCGCACCTCAATCCGATGTATGGTGTGATCGGTATGGCTAAAAGTGTCTGATATCAGTTTGAAATTGACATTAACTTTAGAAAACAACACTACTGACATACGGAATACCAAGAAAAAACATTCATATTATTTTGATATTTTAGGAAAACGATCCATGAGTCATTTTTAACTTGTACAAATTAATCTCACCTCAATCCGACGCACGGTGTGACCGGTATGGCTAAAAGTGTCTGATATCAGTTTGAAATTGACATTAACTTTAGAAAACAACACAAGTGACATACGAAAAACCAATAAAACGCATTCATATTGTTTTGATACTTTAGGAAAACAATACATGAGTCATTTTTGAGGTGTACGAATTGACTGCACCTCAATTCAACACACGGTGTGAACGGTATGGCTAAAAGTGTCTGATATCAGTTTCAAATTGACATTAACTTTAGAAAACAACACAAGTGACATACGGAAAACTGAGAAAATGCATTCAGATTGTTTTGATACTTTAGGAAAACAATCCATGAGTCATTTTTGACGTGTACGAATTGACCGAACCTCAATACAACACACGGTGTGACCAATATGGCTAAAAGTGTCTTATATCAGTTTGAAATTGACATTAACTTTAGAAAACAACACAAGTGACATACGGAATACTGAGAAAATTCATTCTGATTGTTTTGATACTTTAGGAAAATGATCCATGAGTCATTTGTGACGTGTACAAATAAATCGTACCTCAATCTAACGCACGGTGTGACCGGTATGGCTAAAAGTGTCTGATACCAGTTTCAAATTGACATTAACTTTAGAAAACAACACAAGTGACATACGGAAAACTGAGCAACCGCATTCAGATTGTTTTTATACTTTATTATAATGATCCATGAGTCATTTTTGATATGTACGAATCAACCGCACCTCAATCTAATGAACGGTGTGATCGGTATGGATAAAAGTGTCTGATATCAGTTTCAAATTGACATAAACTTTAGAAAACAACACAAGTGACATACAGAAAACCGAGAAAACGCGTTTGGATTGTTTTGATAATTTAGTAAAATGATCCATGAGTCATTTTTGACATGTACGAATCAACCTCATCTCAATCTGACACACGGTCTGACTGGTATGACTAAAAGTGTCAGATATCAGTTTCAAATTGACATAAACTTTAGAAAACAACACTACTAACATACGAAAAACTGATCAAACCCATTCATATTGTTTTGATACTTTAGGAAAACGATCCATGAGTCATTTTTGAGGTGTACGAATCGATTTTACCTCAATCTGACACACAGTGTGACCGGTAAGGCTAAAAGTGTCTGATATCAGTTTTAAATTGACATTAACTTTAAAAAACAACACAAGTGACATATGGAAAACTGAGAAAACACATTTGTATTGTTTTGATACTTTAGGAAAACGATCCATGGGTCATTTTTGATGTGTACGAATCAACCGCACCTCAATCTGATGCACAGTGTGACCGGTATGGCTAAAAGTGTCTGATATCAGTTTCAAATTTACATAAACTTTAGAAAACAACACTATAAACATACGGAAAACCAAGAAAACGTGTTTGGATTGTTTTGATACTCTATTAAAACTATCCATGAGTCATTTTTGACATGTACGAATTGACCGCACCTCAATCCGATGCACGGTGTGATCGGTATGGCTAAAAGTGTCTGATATCAGTTTGAAATTGACATTAACTTTAGAAAACAACACTACTAACATACGGAATACCGAGAAAACGCGTTCGCATTGTTTTGATACTTTAGGAAAATGATCCATGAGTCATTTGTGACATGTAAAAATCAACTTCACCTCAATCCGACGCATGGTGTTATCGGTATGGCTAAAAGTGTCTGATATCAGTTTGAAATTGACATTAACTTTAGAAAACAACACTACTGACATACGTAATACCAAGAAAATGCATTCATATTGTTTTGATATTTTAGTAAAAAGATCCATGAGTCATTTTTGACATTTAATAATCAACCTCACCTCAATCCGATGTACGGTGTGATCGTTATGGCTAAAAGTGTCTGATATCAGTTTGAAATTGACATTAACTTTAGAAAACAACACAAGTGACATACGGAAAACTGAGAAAACGCATTTGGATTGTTTTTATACTTTAGGAAAACAATACATGAGTCATTTTTGAGGTGTAATAATCACCCACACCTCAATCCAACACACGGTGTGACCGGTATGGCTAAAAGTGTCTGATATCAGTTTGAAATTGACATTAACTTTAGAAAACAACACAAGTGACATACAGAAAACTGAGAAAACGCATTAGGATTGTTTTAATACTTTTGTAAAATGATCCATGAGTCATTTTTGATGTGTACTAATTGAACTCACCTTAATCCGATGCACTATGTGACCGGTATGGCTAAAAGTGTTTGATATCAGTTTGAAATTGACATTAACTTTAGAAAATCACACAAGTGACATACGGAAAACTGAGAAAATGCATTTGGATTGTTTTGATACTTTAGAAAAACGATCCATGAGTCATTTTTGACATGTATGAATTGAACGCACCTCAATCCGATGTATGGTGTGACCGGTATGGCTAAAGGTGTCTGATATCAGTTTGAAATTGATATTAACTTTAGAAAACAACACTACTAACATACGGAATACCGAGCAAACACGTTTAGATTGTTTTGATACTTTAGGAAAACGATCCATGAGTCATTTGTGATATTTAAAAATCGACCTCACCTCAATCCGATGCACGGTGTGAACGGTATGGCTAAAAGTGTCTGTTATCAGTTTCAAATTGACATAAACTTTAGAAAAAACACAAGTGACATACGGAAAACCGAGCAAACCCGTTCGGATTGTTTTGATACTTTAGGACAACAATCCATGAGTCATTTTTGATGTGTAAGAATCAACCGAACCTCAATCCTACACATGGTGTGACCGGTAAATCTTTTCATTAGATAAAGAATCAGTATTTATTAAATGAGATAAATCATCCAAAAACATATTGATTTTACATTATTCCCTTTCATTGTTATCAGAATGAAAACATTTGAGTTTATCATTTCCATATTTTAGTTTCACATTTCCATATTAATGTATTCTTTCATATTAATGTTTTAATTTATTTCATTATTGTATTACTAACATAATATTTGTTTTCTTATATAGGTGAATTTTTTTCCTTGAGTTCGGATGCTTTGTTCAGAAACAAATACCGTGGATGACAATTTTTGAGAGAGGATCACAGATATCAAAGGATGAAACATTAATGTTTATAACTGTTGTTGGATAATTGTAATTGTAACCATGTAAAACATTGTTTGAAATTTATATATCAGTGTGTTTTTTTGTATTCATGATGTTAAGTAAATGTATATAGCATTGTTTGTCAAAATATTGTGTGCGGGTGATGTTTTGTACAGGTGTGAAGGTGTTATTTTGTGCAGGTGTATAGGTGCTAGTTTGTGAAGGTGTTGGTTCTGCAGGTGCAGGGGAAGGTGCCTTTATCAGCACTTTTTTGAGCACTGATAAAGGACACCTTTATCAGCGCTATCTTGAGTGCTGATAATAGGACCCTTTAGCAGCACTCAAGATAGCACTGATAAAGGCACCCCTTTATCAACGCTCAAGATAGTACTGATAAAGGCACCCCTTTATCAGCACTAAAAAGTGATGTTAATGCCGGCGTAGATAAAGGGGGGTCCGCTTTATCATCGCTCCAAAAAGCACTGATAAAGGCGACCTTTATCAGCGCTAAAAAAATCGTTGTTAAAGGGTTTCCTTTATCAGCGCTTTTTTAGCGCTAATAAAGGTCTCCTTTATCAGCACTTTTCAGAGAGCTGATAAAGGGGACCCACCCTTTATCTTCTCCGGCATTAACAGTGATTTTCTAGCACTGTTAATGTCGGTTTTTAGCGCTGATAAAAGGCCAAGTTGTAGTAGTGGTTCCTAAGACCCCAACCAATGCCTAGACCTAGTTTCCACTGGGACGCCCATGGGACTCGATGTGGATGCCTTGGATGAGATCCTTGGATCCATCCCTTCATGGTATAGATATACTATATGGATGCCTAGGTACATGACTCCTTGGATCCGACCTTTGGGGTCTACATTTAACTATACAGTGTGGCTGTGGGATTCTACTTTTCACTATACGGCATGGTCGTGGGACTCTTGAATTCATTATAAATTGTGTTTGTGGCTTTCTTGGTATTGATGGGTGTACGGTGTGCCCGTGTGACTGGTTTAATTTGTTATAGCTACCTTGTTAGGAGATGACTCTTTTATAGGTAGACATGAGAGGTTGTTTGGTACTACTTATAATAGTAGACTTATGCCATGGGCATACACACTTTACTGGTCTCATTACACTTTCTAGCACTTTCTATATTTCTATTAGAACTGTATAGACCTGGTTGGTTGCCTACTGGGATGTTTATCTCATGCCCTGTTTGGGCCTCCTTGGGAACCCAAATAGATTATATGGTTACAGGTAATGAAAGGAGAAATCACCCTAGTATAGGTTGTTGATTGTGGCCTTGGATCATGGGAGAATAGGACCAATCTTAGGCTTGTGATTCTACTAGGATACCTTTTTTTTCTTTTGTACTTTTGGGACATATGTATTGTATTGTATTACCATGTACTATTTTGGATTATCTCTAGATACTTGTATCATCTGTATCATTTTGTATATGAGATTCTCCTAGTTATTGATATGTATTATTGACTTTCCTTACTTCTAGTTGACTGTTGTTTATTTCGCTTCTATTGTTTAATATCTGTTTGACTTTCATTGTGATACTCTGGTAATGAGAGAATACTCTCTCCACTGACTCACCTAGGCCCTCGCTACTATTCGGTATCCTCTGGAATTTGGGGAGATGTGCTTGATTACATGTAACCAACCAGGCTCAGGGAACTGTTGAGTGGCATCCGAGTCTGGGACTTTATAGAATGGTAATACAAAATATGATAATGTTTCTTATTATAGAATTTTTGTGAAAATACTAATATTGGGTTATTACTTCCATGGTCAAATTGGTATAATGAAATTCAAATGGTTTGATTCAAATAAATGATAAGTCATATATATTGAGGACTGTGGATTTAGAGTTATTGATATGTCTCACTTCCTAGCTACTGATGAGCCATATATTTTGGCATTAATAGTGAAATAAGTTTTTTAAGTGAAATATTATTCGATATCTGAATTTGTTGTTATTATTGAAGTAATATCAAGACATATTTTTTGATGATGGTGGTGATTAAATTGAAATTTTCACTATCCCCATTAGTATTAATAAAAATATTATATAAAATGAATCAAATAGTCTAATTTTTAGAGTTGATTGAAAACCTAAATTAGTGGTGGTAAATATATTGAAACCGCCATATGTGTTTTCAATTCATTCTGTTTAGTTCTACTTGGGTATTTCAGGTTAGTACTATAAAAATTTCTTTAATTGATTCAAATCATGCCTTAATAAACTGAGTGTAAAAATAAACACTCCTAAAATATAATTAAAACATGTTTAAATGTATTTAAATTTTCACTGAATGTAACCCAAATAGAATTCACAGAGAACCATTCATAAAATAGGTTTTAAAAATTTTAAATAGATTTAATTTAAAATAGGTTTAAAATGATTTAAATAGATTTAAAACAACTTTAAAAATATTTAAAATAGATTCTAAAATATTTAAAAATAGTTTTAAAATTGTTTAAAAAATATTTAAAAATAGGTTTAAAATATGTTCAAAATATATATACATATATGTGTGTGTGTGTGTGTGTTTTAAAAAAGATTTAGAAGCAGCCTTAAACACTTGGTCAAGCCCATATTGAAGCTAGAAATATACCCAAATACTCAAACATGTGTAAAATCCTCAAACACCCCTAAATAAAGACTTCAAAATCAAAAGTTTCGTATTTAGTTTAAAAATTCTAGATTCAAACAAAAGTTCAAATGGTTTCAGGTTTTTGCATAAATTGAAACAAATACACATGAAAATTGGTTTGGTGTGTTGAATTATATGTAAATATAAAATCAATTTACATGTAAATTGATTATACAGTTTACATGTAAACTATTTAAAACTTTACATATAAATTTATTTTACAATTTGCATGTATATTTATTTTATAGTTTAAATGTAAACTATAAAATTAGTTTACATGTAAGCTAATTTTACAGTTTACATGTAAATTGATTTTAACTTTACATATAAATTTTTTAGAGTTTACATGTAAAATTTAAACAATTTACTTGTAAAATGTTCTTAAATATTACATGTAAATTTAATTTGTAGTTTACATATAAACTATTTAAAGTTTACATATAAATAGTAAACATAATTTTTATGATTTGATTATATTATTCCATATTTTATTCATTGTTTTATTTTCCATGTTTTATTTCCTACCACATTTTATAATTTATTTCTCTTTCACATTAGTATTTTAAATATAAAAAAATACATGTAGGGTCACTTTCAAGAAAACCCCTCCACCACAATATTGTTCACTTTCACTCACTGCCTCGCGGTTTTGTTTCTCAGTAGGTCTCACTATCCAAAACACTTTAGAAAGGCCTTGTGATGGGGAGTAGGTTTCATGGGATTTATATTCTATGTTAAAGACTCCTTTATACCTAATGTGGGACTTGGGGTGTAGGTACTATGGTGCAGCATCATATCCGACGTCGCAGCACCAAGCTTCACGGTGCAGCCTCACCAATAACATGTAGCGCCCTACAGACAAGAAGTTGGTTGTTAAACCGTGTTCTATATTCCTTAGGGTATGTGTTGTACTTTTAAGTGGTACTAACAATCTCTCCCTCATTGCATTCCCTAAGGATCTAAAGTTACCCTTGGCTCTCATAAAAATTGTAGGGTCCCTTTCGGACACACCCCTCCATCGCAATATTGTCTGCTTTGGCTCACTGCCTCATAGTTTTGTTTCTTAGTAGGGATAGATGTCTATAACACTCTGAAAAGGCCTTGTGATGGGGATGAGTTATCATGGGAATTATATTACAAGCACAAGATTCTTCTATTCCTGATGTGGAGATTGGGGTGTAGGTACCATGACATAGAATCACAACCTACACTATAGCACCAGGCTTCATGGTGCATCCTCACCGACCACGTCATAGCACCCTACAGACAAGCAGCTAGCTATTAAACTGTGTCCCATATTCCTTAGGGTATGTGCTTTACTTTTAAGTGTTACTAGCAGTACATTTTATTTTTATATAGAATATGAAATATATTAAATAAATACACAGGAATAGATTGTTTAAAACTGATCAATGAATGCGAGAGATGTGATTTCCACATATGCTTCCCTTAGTAAGTATAATAATTATAATATTTATTAATTACAATAAATTTAATGTAATTTTCTTATTCTTTTTAAAATTTCTTTTAGGAAAAATAATCCGAGACAAAGTTTGATCTCTAACCAGACTACTAATAGTGGTCAACAGAATGGCCAATCGAGCGAGGGTACTACTATAGGTACTCAAAGCACTCGTCATACTCATTTACACCCAGACCCACCACTAGATATCACATCTGCCACACTCTTTCTGCCCACTACACTACTTGATGAATCAGGGATGTTCCCACCTATTCCTCTATCATCATTTCAGATAGTCTCTACTTCTTATAGGACATGGTGGGCCCCACCATGGGTTTCGAGTGTTGTCCATGTTCTATCGATCACCAATAAAAAAATAATTTCATTATTATTTAAGTAAAGAATAATTGGGTTGAATTTGTTTATTACATGTATTTATAAGTGATTAAGTAAATGCAAGGATTAATATTATATGAAAAAATATTATTAAAATATTTTAGGTTTATTTAATATTATCAGGAGTTACGAGTCGAGTTAATGGCTCGGGTTTATCACGTAATATATTTTATATTACAGGTATGTGATAAAATATAAATAATATTATGGCATAGTTGGTTCATCATAATTAATTATTTATATCAATTATTTAGTGGACATTTAATGAATGGGGTATGGGGAACGCTAATTGAGTATTATGAATATCAACTATATAAGTGTAGAGAAGCTCATCCCAATGTATAATTCACTTTGTTGAAATTGAGAGCCTATATCTCCTCCTAAATCCTAGAGAGATAATTGATCAATTAGAGTGTATGATCTAAGTTCATCTTCACACATGAATGGCAGAGAATCATGGTGATCATCGCTACGTCAAATTGATCGTCGGAGCTCTGCGCTAGCACCCGAAATCTGATAAATGACATACATGCAGATTCTAGAAAAGTGTGTAGATGATCTAGAGGGGTTCGACATTATATCCTTAGAGCAAAGAATGTTGGAAACTTGTGATGGACATGCATACATCAAATCAGAATGAGGTATTTGTTCATTTTATTTATTGTGATTTGATTAAACAATGTATGATCCTTGGATTGTATTAGGGCTCGAATCGCCTAAGACGATGAAGTTACGTCACTCTTATGGTGAATTTTTTTTAAAAACCCTGACCCACTGGATTTCGTTGTGTGCCTTGGTACCTTCAATGGTGTCGCGTTGGGACTGTGGCTGAGCTCCAACCACTTGGACCACTACCGCCCTCTGCATTATATGAGGGCCAACTGTCGACCAAGACCATGACCTCCAGGGACTACCACTACTGGCCCCTACCTCCCCTTCCACACCTAGATCGGAAAGCTTTGGTCACCATGATCTCCAATTGTCCCCACATCTGTCGACCAAGGTTAGAGGTAACCCATGCTGCTACTGAAACTAGTCTTTCTGGAACCGATTTGTCCCGTAATGGGCCAGGGTAGGGCTGCCTGACCCAGAATAGGTCTCAGCAAGCCTACCTGGCCCATAATACCCATGTATGGGGTTTTCTAGGCCCAAATGGGTCTGAGATGCTACAAATCATTCCATAAAGGTATGATGCGGGGTTTTGGGACCCAAGTTAATTAATACAATCAAAATTAATTAATTTAATTAATTTTACTTTTACTTTTAATTAAATTAATTAAAATTAATTTTATTTTAAAATTAATATTGTAATAATCTGAAATATTAATTTATTTTGAGAATTAAATTAAATTAATGGTTTTAATTTAATTTTTTAATTTAAAATTAAATTAAAGGTAGAACCATATAAAATAAATTATTTAGAATTTATTTAAATTCATTTAATTTATTTGAACACCCTCATACTTTTAAATTTATCACAATTTAATTTTTATCACGCGTCTCGTTATTGTACCAACTTGTCTTGAGCTAGTGACTGACCCATGTATGTCTAAATCATTTAATTATTTATTTTGTGTGATGATTATAATAAGTAGGTAATTAAATTGTGGTATGTGCATCATCTTATTTTCATTAAAATTTGTATAATGGGTTGCGCGTCTAATTCACTTGTTGTACATTACACCCCTAGACCCTCTCACCTACATGTGAGTATATTTGTACATAGATGATGACACTTTAATATGCGGACCCCACCAAGTTGAGGTAGTACTCCTGACAAGAATCAAATACATTACACTGGGGGCGAGCTGCGGTATGAGTCAGGAGCCGACTCAGGTATGAAACCCCTAGGTCAAGATTGATCTGTTATGGATGGATCATAATTAGATGCTCAATACCAGTCAAGTAGAATTTATTTCCTTTATGTATCATTTGTTATTTTATGAAAGTTCATAATTATTGCATGATCACATAAAATAATAAATAAGATAAAATGAATAAAGATGCAACATGTATTTTTTTATTGTATGTTCAGTTGTGAGTGTGACAAAATAGATTGAACATATTTAATAGAAATAGATTACATTCGTCAAGAAATAATAAAATCCATCAAAGATATATTAAGTCGCAATTCCTTCCATTGCTCACATTTGAAAAAAACCAGGTGTTCGAGGTGCTCGTCAACCATAGTTGAGAGTACCTCCTACTACTGAGGAGTTCTCATGAGAGTATTGAGTTGAATTAACTAAAGTAGGTAGTCAAGTATTATTCATAGAAAACTTGTTGTCATTTTAGAGGCAATGAGTTGAGGGGATTAATGATACGATTCCAATAATCTGGGAATTTACTCAATAGATCAATGATCTGCCAGTAAAAGTGGTTGTCCAGCCTAGATCTTACCTTGAAACTCTCTAAGTAGTGGCATAGACATAGATTTTAGACTATTAGGGGAGGTTTTGAGGATCCTTTCCACTATAATAATCAAGAAAACGAGTATTATGAATCTAATAACGGGGGGTATTAAGGTTCAATAAAATAGTATGAGACATTTAAATGATATAATAATTAATCAAAAATGTCTAAAAGTTAATCAAGATAAAGTAATGACTACTAAATTTTATTTTTTATAGATCTGAAATGGCAATCACAAACACCACTAGTACATTATCACTATAATCCATTTTGGATAAAGAAAATATCCGTATCGGCCATAAATTCCAGGATTGGTACCGGATCTTGTGCATAATACTACTCCAAGAAAGGAAACTATATGTGATAGAAACCTCACTTCCTGATGATCCTCCTTAGGGGGAAAGTATGGAGGATAAAGAAAAATGGAAAAAGTATGTAGATTATGTACTAGATATTCAGTGCATCATGCTATCATCCATTTCCAGTCAATTACAGAAAATGCATGAGGATGAGGATTCCTACAAGATATTGACTCATCTCAAATAATTATATCATGAGAGAGAAAGGAAAGAAAGGTATGAGATTTACAGTTCCCTCTATAGGTGCAGGATATCATAAGGGAATCAAGAAGGACCTCATGTACTCAAGATGATCGGGTACATCAAGAGTCTTGAAGCCCTTGGGTTCAAACTGAATCAGGAACTAGAAACTGATCTCATTCTTTCCTCTTTACCACCAATCATTTTGACTTTCATTGTTACTTATAATATGAAAAATATGAAAAATTCACTCCTAGATCTTTTGGATTTAGTTATCCAAGCTGATACGGATATGAAGAATACCAATTCTTCAGTCCTTATGGTGAACAAGAGAAGTAAGGGAAAGGATAAGGGGTCTAAGGCCAAGTTTAGGATGAAGAAACTTGTTCACCATCCTTCCAAGAATCCAAGTATACTAAGGCAGGGAAATGATCCGGAGTTTTTCTGCTTTCTATGTGGCAAGAAATGCCACGGGAAGAAAAATTGCAGATCTGGGAAGAAGAAGCAAGGAGACTCTTCTACTTCAGGTATTATTTTCATTGAATGCAATATTTCATTATCTATAAGTTGGGTATTGGATACAACGTGTGTATCACACATATATATATTCACATATAGGAACCAAGTATATTTAAGAGTATTTCAAAAGGCAAAGTTGATCTATGAGCTGCAAATAGTGTTAGTTTAGAAACCTTGGAAGTGGGAGATTATGACCTTACATTTCCTAATGGTTTGGTTATTATATTAAATAATTTTTATTATGTACCCTCTGTAACCAGAGACATAATCTCAGTGTTAATTTTGGACACAATGGGATTTTATTTTAAGTTTTCAAATAAATGTTGACTCTTTTATAAAGATAACATGTGTTATGGTATGGAGTATCTTAACAATTTCTTATATATACTTGAACTTGAAAACCTGATAATGAAAATCAATAACAAAACCAGCGAACATGACTCATATAACACTTGCTTATGGAAATTCGGGATAGTTTATGTAAATGAGAAGCAATTACATTAATTAAATCAAGTAGGGTATTTAGACTAATTTCAGTTAAAACCCTTGGATGTATGACATGTTTTTTTACAAGGGAAAATGACCAAATCACCCTTCTCTAGGAAGGGATAAAGTGCCAATGAATTACTATAATTTATTCATACTAACGTATGTGGTCCATTTTTAGTAGAGGAAAGTGGTGGGTTTTCATAATTAATTACTTTTAATGATGACTATAGTAGGTATGGATATATCTACTTAATGTGGTATAAGTCAGATTCCTTTCGAATGTTTAAGGAATACCAATATGAAGTAGAAAAATAGCTTGGTAAGAAGATTAAAAAACTCTTCTCAGACTGGGGTAGAGATTATCATAACCAAGCTTTCATTAATCACTTGAAGGAGTGTGGGATAGTAACCCAAATCAATCCTCATTATACACCATAGTGTAATGGTGTTAGTGAAAGGAGGAATAGGATCTTTCTAGACATGTTTAGGTCAATGATGAGTCAGACAACTCTACCATTATCTTGTCGGGTACATTCCTTGCAAACAGTGGCATATACCCTTAATCGAGTACCAAATAAAGCTACATATGGAATTCTATATGAGCTGTTGTATGGAAAGAAACATAGTTTTTTATATATACATGTATAGGGATGTGAGGCTTTTTTTAAGACTATTCCAAGTAACAAATTGTCATCCTAAAGCATGAAGTTCATCTTTATAGGTTATCCTACAGAAACCAAAGTATATTACCTATATAACCCTTGAAATAGAAAATTAATTGTGAAAAAAATCCACATTTCTAGAAATATAACACATTTCCAATGGAAATAGTGAGGGAAATATTTAATTCAATGAAATTAATGCTCTAGATGTATGGGAGTTGGTATAGGAATAGTCTCCACAAAAGATAGTGGGAGATGAAGAAGTTCTTGAGACAAAAGTACTATATAGGTCTACTCAAGAGGTTAGAGAACTAGAGTGTTGTGGTTTTCTTATCACCAATTCAGGTGAAACATTACTTCTTTAGGATGATAAATCTATAACCTAGAAGAAAGTGGTAAAAGGAAAAGATGTTGCTAAATTAAAATATATGATGCATTCTGAGATGTAGTCCATGTTCTAAAATAAAGTTTGGATTTTGGTATACCCTCCAACTGATGTAAAACCCATTGGGTGAAAATGGGTATTCAAGAAAAATCTGGACATGGATGGTAAGGTTAATACCTATAAGGAAAGAATGGTAGTGAAGGGTTTTAGACAATTTCAAGGCATAGACTATGATGAAACATTCTCACCAATATCAATGATGAAATCCATCAGAATATTTATTTCAATAGCATCCTTCCATGATTATGAGATATGTAAAATGGATTTAAAAACTACTTTTCTAAATGGGGAGTTTCTTGAAGATGTTTATATGACTCAACCCTAAGGGTTTATTAGGTAAAATAATTTCAATAAAGTGTGCAAGTTGTAGAGATCCGTTTATGGGTTGAATTATAAATCATGGTCATGTAATGTTCATTTTTATGAGGCCATAAGAGAATTTGGTTTTGTTAAAAATGAAAGTTATCATTGTGCCTATAAAAAGGTTAATGAGAATTCCATCTTTTTTCTAGTATTATATGTTTATGACATATTAATTATGGGAAATGAAGTATTAGTCTTACAATCATTTAAGACTTGGTTAAATTAATTCTTATCCATGAAATACTTAGGTGAAGTGGACTATATTCTAGGGATCAAGATCTATCGAGATAGATCTCATAGGCTAATTGCACTAAGTCAAAGTACATATATTGACAAGGTACTCAAAAGGTACAGTATGGAACAATCCAAGAGAGGGTTGTTTCCGATGTAACATGGTATCAATATCTCTAAGAAAATGTGTCCACAAACATATGAGGAGATTTATAAAATGATTAGAATCTATTATTTCTTGGTAGTAGGATATATCATGTATTTCATGCTATGTACTAGGTTTGATTTTGCCTTTTCTTTAAGCATGATGGGTAGATATCAAGTTAATCTAGGAGAGATGTACTGGGAAGCTATTAAAACTATCCTAAATTACTTGTGGCATATAAAGGATATGTTCCTGGTGCATGGAGGAGACGAGGAACTAGTAGTGAGAGTATACACTAATACTAGTTTCTAGAAAAATCATGATGATCTGAAATCATAGTCAGGTTACATCTTCTACCTGAATTGTGGTGCAGTAAGCTAGAGAAGCTCGAAGAAATATATGGTCATCGATTCTACAGCATAATCTGAGTATATAGCAGCTTTTGATGCAGTAAAGTAACTAGTTTGGATACATAGATTTGTCTCGGATATTGGTGTTATGCCCAATAGTGCAGAACATATTCCAGTTTATTGTGATAACACTACAGTAGTGGTGCTTTCCATGGAGTCCAGTTCACACTAGAGGAAAAAGAATATACTTAAGAAGTTTCATCTCCTAGGGTATTTTACTCAGATATGTGAAGTTGTGGTTAGCAGAATGTCCTCATAGGACAAAGTGGCAGACCCCCTGAATAAATCCATATCTCAAAAAAATCATGATTCTCATGTGAGATCTAGTAGATTGAAACTTGTTAGTAGTTGTCTCTCCTGAAAGTGGGAGTTTTTAAAGTGGGTGACTTAGACCCAACTTGTGATGTCCTTTTATTACCACTACATGTATACAATTTTTTATATATACATGTGTTATTCTTGTCATAATAGTATTGATACTTCTATATCCACTGCATTTATAGTAATTTATATAGATTATATGTCTTTTCAAAGGGTTATAGCAGTTCCCATACTATAATGAGAACCTATAGATTCTATGACAGTAATCTTAAAGTAATTTCCTATGTTCCAAATACATCATACTGAAAGGAAATATATATTGTATGACTATCAAGTGTTGGGGGACCATAATCATTGAGACTTCTTGTCATGAAGTTTTCAATTGGTGATCTCTAGTATTTTAGATCATGAGGATAGACCCAACAATAAGAACACCACATGTTTTGGGTGTCATTGGTTGTTCCTATAAATGGAAATGTGTATTGGTCTCTTGACTTAAGATCATTATCAATATATGTCATTTGATCACATAATTTGATGCAAGGTGAAAACCATGACAATGAAGTCATGGCAAGGTAGTTTGTAATGGGTGTGTCATTGGTGGTATGACATTGGTTGAATGATCAAGATAGGATTTGTCACTAATGAGTTGAGGAAGAGATATCTCGGTCCTGGTTGATTAGGATGGTAGTACCTTCATAAATCCATGGTCATGGTAGTCGAAGGTAAATCCATTTAGATAGATCAAAAAATAATAAAGTAGTAAAGGATGATGACACAAGTATACGTCCTACTTTATGAGATATTGTATGATAAAGATTTATATTACGCAGTGTGTGTTCATAGGTTGGTAGTCATTACTATGACTTTTCATTATCTCTTTAGGGGCTTTGATGGGTTGTTAGACTCCGCTCTTGGTCTATGAATATTATTCACTACTATTGAGATAAGGTCTTAGAGGGTCACACACAATAGCACATTCGAGAATCTATCCTATTCTATAGAATAGGAATATAGGACATGGTGGGCCCCACCATGGGATTTGAATGTTGTCCAAGTTCTATCAATCACCAATAAATAAATAAATTCATTATTATTCAAGTAAATAATAAATGGGTTGAATTTATTTATTAAATATATTTATAGGTGATTAATTAAATACAATGATTAATATTATATGAATAAATATTATTATAATATTCTAGGTTCGTTTAATATTATCAGGAGTTACGAGTTGAGTTAATGGATTGGGTTTATCATGTAATATATTTTATATTACAGGTATGTGATAAAATATAAATAATATTATTTCATATTTGGTTCATCATAATTAATTATTTATATCACTTATTTAGTGTATGTTTAATGCATGGGGGTCGGGGAACCTTAATCAGGTATTTTGAATATCCACTATATAAGTGGAGAGAATATCATACCAATGTATAATTCACTTTGTTTGAATTGAGAGCCTCTCTCTCTTACTAATTATTAGAGATAGGATTTCTCAATCCAAGTGTATGATCCAAGTTAGTCTTTACACATCAAATTCATGGGATCTTGGTGATCGTCACTATGTTGAAGTGATCGTCAGAGCTCCGTGCTAACACTCAGAATCCAATGAACGATGTACATGCAGATTCGAGAAGCATGTGTAGATGATCTAAAGGAGTTCGATGTTGGATCCTTTGAGTAATGAACACCGGAAACTTGCAACTTATGGGCATGCATCAAATTGGAATGTGTAATTTTCTCATTTTATTTATTATGCTCCGATTAAACAATGTGAGATCCTTGAATCATATTGGGGCTCCGATCGGTGGAGATGATGATATTACGCCACTCTAGTGATGATTTTTTTTAAAACCCCATCCCACTGGCTTCTACTATGCAACCCAGTACCTTCACTTCTCATATACCTTTTCTATATCCCATGATAGCTCCTCATCCCTTTAATCCTTTTCTGGACAATTCTATACCACCTTCATTTCTCACTCCTATCTATCCAAGATTTTATGACCGTGTTCATATGACTTCTACTCCATAATTTTTACATTTCATAGGGCATGCATTGGAGTATTCTCATCCTTCATAGGCTACTAACCCAGCATATCCCACAAATCCATCATAGAATAATGATTATACTAGATTAATTATATTTTTACAAGTTCATTAAATTATATCATAATATTTTTATTTCAATTATAATGTGTATTAATTCTATTTTTTCTTTTTTCTTTTTTAGTAGGATATTATTATAGGTGATATGAGTGTACTCATATGCATGAAGTCAAGAATCATCATACACAAATCATCATAGAGTAAAATTATGACAATCCATGGATCGGTATAAATGATATACAATATAGAAGTTTCATGGAAATGTTATCCAAGTATAGTGACATCATTATATTTCAACCAGTCACACAAATACATGTTGATAATTGAATCAAACAGAATATGTGGGCTAAGACATGGGTAAGAAAGTTTGTTAATTTCAAATATATATTATTATTTAATTTATATGAATTAGCATGTTTCTCACATATTTGATTTAACTTTCCTCATGGTCAAGCTAAGAAGGTGGCATGATTGATGGAGTTAGGGGAACTGTGGTGATTATATTAGCATGAGTTATATATTGGTTAGACTAATAGGATCAAAAATGAGTTAGAGGGTACCAACCATAAAAAGATTTTCAAGTTACACAATACCAAGAAATGGTCACTTATAGTAAGATTAATGAGTTTAAGGTATTATGAAAATTTAATGGTTTTTGATTGAAAGTTAAATTAATATGATCTTTATTAATATTTTGTTTTATATTATTCAATTTTATTTTTCAAGATTATTCATAAAAAAATAAAAAGACAAGGGTAGTATAAAGTACATGCACACTTTGGGGAACACTACTATAAAATATCATGAGAGAAACCCTATATTTTTTATGTTCAACTAAGTTTAATTAGATACCAACACAACTGAACCAAAACAAATCAAACCTTTCACACTAGAAATTAATCAATATTAATCAAATAAAAGTGAATTGAATTGAAGTAAAATAAAAAGTAACAAACCAAACATAATTGGCATGAACTTATTATACCAAGGAAGAACTTACCCATCCCTAATCAAGCTGATATAACCCATCCCAAATAAAACTAAACTGATATGACATGATCCAAATAGATATGAGGTTGTTACTCATTTTTTACTAGAAAAGTAGGTTATAAATGCCCCTTAAATCCAATATTTACAACATTTTAAAGGTTTTAAAGGTCTCTAAAAGGCATTTCAAATTACCCCCTCTATTTTGGGTAATTTGAATTTGGGGAAACATGGTTCTAAACAAATTATCATTATTTTCCACCCTTAGTTTTCCCTTGAAATCAGGGATTTCATGCTTTCCTTATGTCTGCTTGAATCCTCCATGGAGTGTTTATGTGATTCCGCCAATTTGGATCACCATGAATTGAAAATGGATCATTTAAGATCTAATTTCTAGGAATTAAAATTTTCTAGAATAGGGATTTATCCCTCAAATTCAAATATTAATTTCCCCTCTAACCTTGATCATGTGGCATTGAAAATGAGTCACACTTCAATGGTTGATTTCCAATGTTTACCATGTGTTTTTTTCACCACTTAAATATGGTAAAAACTCTAAATGATGGTGTTTTATATCATAAATCCTTTCCCTTGTTGAAGGATTTATGAAATATTGATTCCCGCTCACTTGGGTTATCTCTAATTCTCCCATTTTTAGAGAATCTTGGTTAGAATTTTGTATGTGTAGTCTATGTAGCTACTATAATTTTACTTCATTCCATGTGGTAGTATATTTTGGTGATCTTTTTATGCCTCTAAATTATGTTGGATTTTCTTCAATGGATATTCTCTTCAATTTCACAAATCAAGGGTTATTTTTGGGTGAAATAGGCCTCTAAAATCCCTTAAAATGTACCTAAAATCTGAATTCCAGTCGTGAGTACCAAAGATTGTAAATTTGTATGAAAATATATGTGAAGTGTGACTTTATAGAATAAATGTATTATTTAGAGTAAATTTTATTGATTTAAAAACTATAAATGATTTACTTATAAACTGTAAATGGTTTAGTATTTATATATAAACAATAAGCAGTTTATTATTTACATATAAATTGTAAATAGTTTATAGTTTTCATTAAACTGTAAATAGATTAAATTTTACATATAAACTGTAAATAGTTGATATATTCATTAAAAAATTTACATGTTAATTATAAATTTCATTAATGAACTAACAGTTTACATATTAATTTAGTTCACATATTAATACAGTGTATATATTAATATATAAATAATTTGTTTTTTTATATGTTTATAAGATAATATGTAAACTAAATTAACATATGAATTGTTAAATAATATAAATAGTTTTATATAATCATTAAATGTTTCACTTTATATGGTATAAATAATATATCTTAATATTAACATATAAAAATAAAAATAACTTCATATAATAATAACATGTAAACATTAAAAACTATAAAATATATTGACATTGTAAGACCAACTATGTTAAATACCCTAAGAGGGGGGTGAATCAGGGTATGAAAAATTAAAACAACTACCCCTTTATATTTTTTTCATCATTAAATAAAACACACCTCTCTCCCTTTCCCATAGAAATGTATGAGCATAAATAAAATCATACACGATATCCAAAAAATTTACTTGTTTCACCCGTAATGGGATATGTCCAAGGATCATATAAAGTAAATGTGCCTATGTACCAAATCCAATAAATAACACTATTGTTACAATGTTTGGAGTAGACTCACTATCCATCCTAGTTCACTGCCATTCACAATTTGAAAGCAAATTTCTCTTTCAATTGAAGTGTGCCCCCTGCTCCTTCAGAAGATTCTTATTTTGATCATTTGAATCAATATTTTTTACACATAATCTGGTGCATCATGAAGCTATACTTTCATTAACTTGATTAATAACCATTTACTATATAATTACTAGGAAAATCCTTCTTATTCGTATAATATTAACTTGCACAAAACTCCGACCTTACTTTCATGAAACTTCTCAATTCTTCAAAAAAACTTTTATCGTTCATGAAACCCACAACTTTTTTGAGACACAAAACTTTCATGAAGCTTAAAAAAATTCATGATACTTCCTTTATTCACAAAACTAATAGTATTAAGAAAATTTTCACATAAGAAAAATCATTTACGAAAAACTTTCATGAATTCAAATAATTGTTATCTTTGTTAAGGCTTCCTCTCTCCAACTGAGGGGGGTATCCGACTATTTATAGACATTGTCTCCCATTCATGAAACTTTCAATATCACCAATACCTTTTTTTGAAACTCTTCATTCCTTTTCATTAAACTCTATTTCTTCTTGAAACTTTAGATAAATTTTCCATTCTCAAAACTTGTCGTAATCACATAATTTTCCACATTTTCCTTTGCACCTAAGTCATCTTTCTCAAAACATTCTTTCATGAGTCTACAGAAAATCACAACACCAAACTTTCATGAATTCCATTCCTTTTCAATATTTTCATAAGGCAATCTTATAAATCCATATTTCATGAAACTTGTCTCTTCCTCCAAATTTTGGACCCCAAAAATTTGGAAATCACTACGTAACGACACCATCTTGTACATGCAATTTTTTGTACCACTTTGAAAGCTTCTATACCTATGTATTAAAGATTTTTCAACATACCTGGTCAACAATCACTATATATACCCAAATTTTTTCTATAAATATGTCATTTCATGATAAAAAAATTTAACAATATGGAAGATATTTTTGGGTTTAGTGTCTTGGAAAATAGGAACATGATATATAAAAATACATAAACATAAAAATTATTCCAATATGCTTGCTATATTTCTTCATAGGTTCTTCCTAGGTTACTATTACTGCATTTCATATCTTGGGGACATACATCAAAGAAAGGGAAGAGCATAAATCCCAGCAAGGGACTAAATAATGGAAGCATGTGAGCAAGAGGTGTATAAATAAGGCATGGTCATATGAATATGAGGCATATCATAATAGAAATAACATGAATCATAACGTGAAAATTTTTCTACAATATAAAAATGGGACATTCATAATCATATCACAAAGGCTTATCACCAAGGTGTCATAAATCAAAATTACCAAGTCCTTTGACTGAGGTATCATAAAACATTACCAAGGCATATTGCCAAGGTATCACGAGCCAAAGAATTGGACTTCTATTAGGGTGTACTTTTCATATTACCATGTTTATTCACCAAGGTATCATAAAACATTATCAAGGCATGCTTCCAAGGTATTATAACCCAATGCATTGGAGTGATATCAGGTTGCACCCTTCATATTACCAAGTTTATTCACCAAGGTGTCGTAAAACATTACAAATACATGTTTTAAGGTGTAATAATCCAATGCATTAGAGTGCTATCAGGGTGAAACCTTCATATTAACATGGTTTTTCACCAAGGTATCATAAAACATTACCAAGTCATGCTACCAAGGTATTATAACCCAATGAATTAGGGCGCAATCAGGGAATAACCTTCATATTACTAAGGTAATTCACCAAGGTATCATAAAACATTACTGAGTCATACCGAAAAGGTATCATAATCCAATTAATTGGAGTGATATTAGGGTGTACCCTTCATATTACCATGGTTTTTCACCAAGGTATAATAAAATATTATCAAGGCGTGCTACTAAGGTATCATAACCCAATGAATTAGAGCACTTTCAGGGAACACCCTTCATATTACTATGGTTTTTCACCAAGGTATCGTAAAATATTACAAAATTGTGTTTTCAAAGTATTATAACCCTATTCATTGGACAATTATAATGAGGATCACCCTTCGTATAAACTATATCAAGCTCACTAGTGGTCTATAATGGGGCTCAACTTGTCATATAAGCTATATAGGGGTCACCCATGAGCTATAATGGGTCCTAACCCATCGTATAAGTTGTATCAGGCTCACCTATTTTCATATATAATGATTAAGTACCATATCATGAATAAAATATTTTATTATTTCACTTTTCATCATAAAAACTTGGAAAAACTCTTTTAGGCCCATATGAAAAACACTTTTGGATATCAAAATAACCTTTTATTTTAAAGACTCGTTTCCAAAATACCCAAAAAAAGGGAAATAGGGTTTTCTTTGAATAAAACATGAAATCTTGTAAAGGAATCCAACTTCTAATAATTGTTGCGATTGTGGTAAAAGTTATTTATGTTGTATGATTTAAAATAGAATAATCCTTTTTTTATTTGATAAATAGATTCAAAACATTTATTAAAAACATTCCTTTTAAAAAAAATTGAAATAATTTTGAAAGAAACATAAAATTTATTTTACAATTAATTTATGTCCATATAAAAACATTGAGTACATAGGTGCTTAAAGACTTGAACATGACATAATTTTTAATCAAATTCAGTGGAATGTGTCTTTCATACATGTAAATCCCTGAATAAATAAATTATTTTTACATATATTTGAATTCACATGGGTAAAGAAGAGGTTTGGGTATTCAAAATATAAAAATATTTTAGGAAAAATAGAAAAAATCATGAAATGGTTTCTGTAGTATAACAGTATACAGCATGGATTATAGAAAATGCATAATAAGAGAAAATGGAGGTATCCCATTGGTAAAACACATTTTTGTGATTAGAGGTAAGATAAAAAGTGCATGAAAATAAATATTATTTAACATTTTGAAGACTCACAAAAGAGGAGTACTTGAATGGAAAAGAGGGAAGAGGATAATTCCCTTGCCTTGAAAAGAAACTCCCTAAATATTGGAGTGGAAAACCTTCAAACCAACAAAACTTTTAAATATTGAAGAGAAAGAAATGGAAGAGACTCCTTGGGAGGTAAATAATGATAAAATTTTAAATTGGGTGTGGGATAATGGGAAGAGTGGTTGGGTATTTATACTTGAGGAGGGGTGGTGTTAAAGGTTTAAATAGAAATTTATTTTTCCATTAAAGCCAATTAATTTTGGGGGGAATTAATTCCAAAATTTTTGGTTGTTAATTAATCTTTTTATGGATGGTTAATTTCATACAAAACATAAATCTCCCATTTAATATTATGTTATTTCTTAAATACATTTTGACCAAGAATAAAGATAAATTTGAGAAATTTCTTGGGAATTCCAGTTTTTCCCATTAAATTTCACTTTAGTATTTTCTTCTAAAATTTTATTTCATCCATATTTTAATTTATTTATATATTCTATAATAATATAAAAATATTTTTTATTTAGATAATTAAATATGGATCCAAATTTTTAGGGGCGATAAGTGGCCATGAAATCAATAGTGATGTGGATCTGACTGGATGGGTCCCACCAAAGAAATTCAGTCATAAATTTTTTTATTATTCTTGGATTGGTATAAAATTTTTACATATGTTAAATGACTTAATTTTATCATTTAATAAAACTATAGTAACATATGGTTCTAGATTTATTATGGTTAAAAGTGAGTGTGAAGTAAAAGCATCTAGGTTCAATGAATCTACCCGGATGAAATTATTTCCATTATTGATTCAATCATACATCCTTCAAAACATCGTTTTAAAGGCTGAAATTTTAATAGTGGACTCAAATGAAATAGGGGATAAATTACATAGAATACCACATTCCAAAATTCTTCCATTAAAGTATTAAAAAATGTGTGGTTATTAGGTATATTGAATTTGGACAGAATGTCTGGACATAGTTAATTTCTAAAATAATTCAGTCATAACTTCTTGAATACCTAGACAAATAAGCTAAAATTTTTATGTTAGACATATAAGACATAGGAGAGAAAATAAATAGAATAACATATTCCAAAATTCTATCATTAAGATAATCAAAAACCCATGTACATTTTCTACATTAGACCTAGATAGTTTGACTGGACAGAATTATTTTCTATAATGATTTCTCCATAACTTATTCAATACATAGCCAAATATATTGAACATTTTGAGGATAAAATAGAATATATGGATGAAAAAAATTATTGAAGACAACTTATCTATATTTATGAATTTAATTTTCAAAAACATATATAAACTTTTGAAGGACATAATTGAAACTGATGTTCTATTAATGGATAAGAATTAATGTCATCAATTTAATAGTCATAGGTTCCTAATAAATTAATTAGGACTTAATTAATTTATATTACCATATAAAAGTATTTTTTTCTTATATTATTTATCTTATATTATACCACATTATTAATAATAACAAAAGGATGTAAATTTAACATATAAAAATAACACATATATTATCTCATACATATATCCTAACATATATATTTTAACATATTTATATAACATATATATATATATATATACAAACATAAATTATCATGATAAATAAAATATTTATTTTTAGTGTAATCTTATAAAATATCATATTATTTCTTGAATAAATTATATACATTTGAAAAAAACTAGGTCATTACAGTCATGATAGAACTCCACAAGCGACTTTTTCAACCTTATTTTTCATAAAACACAATCAACCTAAAAACACTACAAATTTTACTTGAGAAATTTTTACCCAAAAATATCCCCCTTTTAGTTTTTTAAAACTTTGCACCTTTTGAGACCATGTTAAAGTTTTTATTTCTAATGTTTTGACAACACATTTTTATCTTCTATCTTCTTCGCTTCTTATGATTCCAGATAGTGATCAAAGATTTACTCAATATCCACTCTAAGACCACATGATTCATACTCAGTGTGGGAAACAATATTAGCATGAAAATTTCATCAATGAATCACTTCATTATTGATACCAATTAATGACCCTTTCTTGATACTAATTGTAACATTGTATGTGGAACTCAAGAATACACTATTATTCATCCACATATTGTAAATAGTTATCATAGTGAACTTCTCTTGTGATTTATATTCATTAAAAGAACCACTTCAGCATCGTCAAGTTTAAAACTCCCCCTACTTCATTTCTCCCTCTATCATCTTCTCCCCCTTTCTTCATTCTTGATCATGACATTTTCTACCCCTTTTTTAATGAACCCAAAGGTCATTCCATTATTGTATGCAACATATTAAAGAACACATATCATCACATAGTTAAAACACACCATACATTGAGAATAGGGGGTCCCATATCCATAGTTATTCAAGTGTGGTAAGCCGAATGAACTCCAAGATCCATCATATGATGTTAAAATTCTTCTTTGGGTAATTCCTTTGTTAAAATATCTAAAATATGTAGTTCTTTAGGTATATACTCTAACTTCACAAGACCATGATCTGCCTTCTCCTTGATAAAATGATATTTGATTTCAATGTTCTTTGTTTATGAGTGATGGACTGGATTTTTAATAAGATTTGTAGAACTTGAATTATTGCAATAGATTCTGATTAGAAACTTCATTTTAACTCCCATATCTTCAAGTTGCTTCTTCATCCACAATAACTACATGAAAGTTTGAGTAAATACAATATATTATGATTCTACAGTCCTCAACGAAATGAAATCTTGTTTCTTTATCATCTAAGAAATACAAAATCCACCAAGATAGAATGTACCACCTGATGTTGATTTTGTATCATTGGTTGAACCAGCTCAGTCTTAATCTATATGACCTAATAAATCTTGGTGATATTTATCATTATACAACAAACCAAAATCTATTGTGCCCTTGATATACTGAAGTATTATTTTTACTAAAAGTAAGTGATTTTATTTTGGATTACTTTGATACTGAACCGCTTAGCATGTGGAAAATATAATATCAGGTCATTTCACTATTAAGTATAATATATTGTCAATGATATGCCTATATTCTATGACATTAACCACTTTTCTTTCATTATCTCATGATAGTTTCATTCAAGTATCCACTAGGGTTGTTATTTCCTTGGAATTATCCATTCAAAATATTCTCAAAACTTAATTGGAATATTTGTATTGAGAAATTAATGTTTCATTTCTTTCTTGCATCACCTGTAAACCAAATAAAAATGTTAGTTCTCTAATCATTGACATTCTAGACTCACTTTTCATGAATTATGAAAAAAATGCACTTTGATTAATCTGATCTACCAAATATTATGTTTTTGACATACATTAGCACCATCATCCTTTTAATACTATCATTTTTACATAGATATTGTAATTAACTCCACCATGATGAAAACTAATATTCTTCAAAAACAGATCAAATCTTGAATACCACACTATCAATGCTTTCTTCAGCCTATATAGCACCTTCCACAACTAAAAAACTATATTCTCATTTTCATGAGTGAGAAAATCATCGAGCTACTCAATAATCACTACTTATTCTATACGAAATTTAGAAATATTGAATTGAAATCTCTCTGGAAAACATTGAAATTTCATTGCACTATTATAGTTAAGAATAAGTGACTAGTCTTGATCCTTTCAATAGGTGGAAATGTCTCATCAATATCTATTCCCTCAATCTGGGTGTATATATTTCACACTAGTCGTGCTTTGTTTTGAATTATCAATCCATCTATATTTAGTTTGTTTTGAAAGACCCATTTAGTCCTGATGGCATTCTTATCTTCTGGTCTCAAAACAATCTCCCATGTTTGGTTCTTTTTTATCTAGGAAAGCTCCTCATTCATAACCTAAACCCAATTTTCATCTCCAACTACTTATTCAAAACAATTTGGATCTACCTGATATAGAAAGTATGTTTGATTAAAATAATTCATTCTCTATATTTGAACTGGTGTTCCCTAATCACTAATGATGTTTTTCCTATCAATTTCATCTTGACTCTTCAACTTCCACATAGATATAGATTTGAATTAATCATGCTCATTATAAGTATCTTCTTATGAATCATCATTTTCCACTTATACTCCCCCTCAGTTTATTACCTCCTTATCACTATCATTGGGTAACTATTCACTATTTTGTTAAATATTCTATTCATCTTCTACAATAGTGACATCATTGCTTTCAACCACTTTTCCCAACCTCTTGTTGAATAATTTATATGTTTTTATTTTTTCTAAGTTGATAATAAATATCCCCTTATCTCTATGAGACTCAAAATTTATGTGTTTGTCCTTATTGATAATAAAACACTTATAAAGATTCAAAAGTATTTCAATATTTGATTCTTTTCGTACCATATATCATACAGAGTCTTTTATTATTTCGGACATAATAGATCCCTATTGGATATGTATATCGATGTCAAGACTGTTTCCTTACATAATTTTATTGGTAGGTCCTTTTCAATAAGAACGGTTCTATACATGTTGTTTATGATCTGATTTCTCCTCTAAACCACTCTATTTTTTTGAGGAGTTCTCACTGGTGAAACTTGGTTACTTTTCCCATGTTTCTTGAGATAATCCTCATCTTAGTTGTTTGTGAATTCCACACCATTATCAGTTTGAAACTTCATAATATTTTGTTCAAATATCATTTCATCTTCCCTATGATATTATGTTGTGAAATTGAATATATCGAACTTGTGGGCAATGAAAATTACCCATTCCATCCTATTGAAATCATAAATTAAAAGAACATAATACCTCTTTCCATCATTGGAATTCAGTGATATAGTCCCACACACATCTACATACACCAATTAAATCACTCTGGTTGACTTTTATTATTTTTCCTTTTAGGTATTTTTGATAATATTAACTTATTGTAAAGCATAACATTTGTGAGTACGGTCACGTGATAACTTGGGGAGATCTTGAGTTGCATCACATTTGACCATATCTTTCAAGGATGGTTGAAATGGATGGAAATTTTTTTTATGACATAACCTATTTTCTTCATCAATGGATAGAAAGTGCATATCCTCTTCTCCACTCACAAGGTAGAGAGTCCCCTTTATGTTTTTTCCCTGTAACATAATTGTACCTTATTTTCCCTTGATGATACACAACTTTCTAGTAAAGCTTATAACATGAATCGATTCACACAATTGACTAACACTTATCAAGTTGCGACTGGGACCTTCAATAAATAATACATCTACAAATTTAAAATTTACAACCCCATATTTGTATTTTACCAAGCCAATAATCTTTAGGCCTTCATCATTTCCAAATTTTAAAACACCTTCCTTTTCATATTTTATGATTGTAATTGATATTATTTCCTAATATCATATCGGGAGTCAAGAGTCTCTCTTGATCTTCTAATTTTCTTTATAGGAGGACAACTTACTCTTAAAGTTCTTCTATACATTTGATTTGATCTTTTTTTTAATTACACCATCAATCTCTCTTTTTTGTTCTTCAACTTTGAGCTTGTACTCAATGACTTTTTTTATTTCTCTAGCATTGAAGACTTAATATTTTCAATTTTTTCCTTCAAATTATACTTATATTTTAATTCTGCTACATATAGTGTTCGGCATCATAAAAAACTCTTTTTTATTTCTTCATTTTGGCTCTCCAAACATCTATCACCTTAATATTGGCTTATAATTCATCTTAGAGATCAACCCTTCCTTCAACTTTTCTTTATCATTGTTAGTTTCCTCCCTTATCTGGGTGTTACCTGCAACTGTCACCATAACATTTGCTCCATGATCTTTATCTTCTTCCTCTAAATCATCAGAACTTTCATTATCTTGTGAAAGTAGGTTATTCTTTTTGAAGAAGTTTTGATT
Organism: Viscum album; assembly: GCA_963277665.1. NCBI lineage: Eukaryota > Viridiplantae > Streptophyta > Magnoliopsida > Santalales > Viscaceae > Viscum > Viscum album. The sequence continues at coordinate 1,807,660,895 of OY728129.1, read as the reverse complement.
CACATTTTTATTACCTTTTACATAGGTCGAAGACTTCTTTATGGGAATTTTTACTTCATCCTCATTATCGTCTTGAAATTTCTTGGGGAACATTGCTATAAGATTTCCAACCTTTCCATGTCAAAAGAATTATAGAGGAAGTTTCCCATTGAACTTTCCTTTTAGTCTTCATATATTTGAGTAAAGTAATTACGTGACCTCATCCATCTCTTCTTCCTCCTGGCCATCTTCAATAGTGAGATTCTTCATGTCCTTGAATGCCACCTCTTTGGACTTCCCTTTTTCCACAGACTCATTATCATCTTTTCTCATATCTTATGTAACAAAAGTATTATGAAAACTATCCAATGTCATCTCATTTGGATCTTTATCTTCTAATACAGAGACTTTCAAAATAAACCAAGGTTTAAGTTATCTCAATATGTGCTTAACGATATTTTCATATTTAAGAATTTCTCCAAGACCACATATGTATTCCACAAAAACATTCACTGAATCAAAGAATTCATTTACAAACTCATTGGGGTGAATTATTAGGTACTAATATTTGTTCCACAGAACCTATAATTGTGTTTATCCGAATTTTGAATCACCATCATAGATATTTAATAGCTTTTCCCACATTGAATGCATTGAATTACATGGAATCACCTTCATATAGATTGTGTTGGATAAATCTCCCCTTAAGGCATTAATTTCTTTGTAATAAACATCCAATTATCTTAAGTATACTTATGATAGAACTCCACTATCTACACTAGTATAAATAACAAACATCATATCTATAAATACATCCATACCTAATGATTAAAAGTAGTGATGCATCTGATTCTTCCAAAACTAAAAATTGTTTCTATAAAAGATCAGAATACCTTTGTGATTAATAGCCTCCATTGAAACCACTAAGAGAGAAAAAATAACTTTAACCTTTACCTAAAATACCAATTATTATCCCAACTTGGTTAAATACTCTGAGTGGGGGGTTAAATCAAGGTATGATAGATTAAACTAACTTCCCCTTCAAATATTGTTTCATCGTTAAACAAAATACTCTTATCTCCCTTTCTCATAGCAATGTATGTGCATAAATGAAAGAATGCATGTGACATGGTAATTTTACATGGTTCACCCACACTAGGATATATCTTAGGAGTACACAAAGGCAATGTGCCTATGTACCAAATCCACTAAAGTGAACTGCTATTACAAAGTTCATAGTGGACTCACTATCCCTCTTAGTTCACTACCATTTTGAATTTGAAAGGTCATTTCTCTCTCAATTGAAGTGTGCTCACTACTCCTTAAAAAATTATTATTTTGATCACTTGAATAAATATTTGTTACACCTCATTTAGTGTGTCATGAACCTATACTTTCATTCACTTTATGAATACCCCTTTACCACAAAATTACACATAAAATAATTTTTATTTGTATAATATTCACTTATTTGAAAATCTAACCTAAATTTTATGAAACTTCTTAATTATTTTTAAAAATTTTGATTTCATGAAACACACAACTTTCACTAGACTCAAAACTTTCATGGAGCTCATAAAACTTTAAAAAAACATCTTTTCTTCATGAAACTAATGGTCTTATGAAAATATTCACACAATAAAAATCCTTCATGAAATAATTTCTTGAATTCAGAGACTTTGGATCTTTGTTAAGGATTCTTATATCCAAAGTAGGGATATCTAACTATTTATAGGAATTTCCTCCCCTTCTCAAAACTTTCAATCTCAACATCACTATTTCATGAAAATATTCATTCTTGTTCAAAAAACTTCATTTCTTCACAAAAATTCAAGGAAATATTTTGTTTTCAAAACTTGTCATAATCACGTAACTTTTTATATTTTCCTTAATGAATATGTTGTATTTCGTGAAAAATTATCTCATAAATCTTTAGATCTTCGCGAAACCAAACTTTTGAAAATTCCATGCCTTTTTAATATTTTCATGAGGCAGTTCTAGAAATACATCTTTTGAAAAACTTGTCTCTTCCTCTAAATTTTGGACCCTAAAATTTTTGGAAAACACTAGGAAATGATTCCACCTTGTACATGAGATTTTATATACCAATTATAGAGCTTCCATACCTATGTCTTGAAGTTTTTTCAACATACCTGGTCAATAGTCATATTGGAAATCCACAAATGACCTTTTCAACAAACACAATCAACCCAAAAACACTATAAGGTTTCCTTGAGAGATTTTTTCCCAAAAACAAGTTAACATATTAGTTTTTTACATGTGAATATTTAAACTAGAAACTTTATGAGCATGTACATATTTTAAATTAATATTAACATATAAACATGTAAATAAAATCATTTAATATGAATATATAATCCTCTAAACTATAAACTCTAAATAAACTGGTGTGAATATAATGAAACTAAATATAAATAAACTTAATTATCTATATCTGAACCAATTCAAATAAAAAAACTAAATTTAACCAAAAGGAAATAAACTTACCTTGACATATATGAACCAACCTGGCCTAAATAAAATTAAATTGAATCAAACTAAATACATACAAACCTTAACTGAACTAAATTGAAAAAATATGTATGAAAATAATCTGAATAATATTGTATTAAATTGAAATACTCAAAATGGAACTGAATATAATGAAACCAAAATGAGTAAAATTGAACTTAATAAAACTAGATCAAATTTAATTGATATTTTTAAATAGGACTTGAATTAAACAACACAAAACAAATACAAATTGAACTAATCAAAATAAACCTAAACTAAATTGGGAAAAACTAAACAAAACCATATTGACCCAAACTAAACTGAACTAATATGTTTAATTTATAAATAAACGAAAAAAAATTATGGATATAAAATTGTGAAATTTACATAAACAATACTTTCTCAAACTGAACTCACTCAAACCTAGTCGAACCAATACAAAATGAACAAAAATTAATAGAACTAAATTGAATAGAACTCACCAAACCTCATGCAATATAAAAATAATAAAACTAATCTGAATATACCTTAACTAAACTAATACAAGTTTGATCATTTTGGTTTGATTGATTCTAGTTTTACTCTGATGAGGATGATTCAATTTATTTTGGTGAAATTTAGTATGATTTTTTTTTATTTTGGTCAGTTAAATATTGGTTAGAATAAGATAATTTTTTCAGCAATACAATATCATTGAATAATGTTTTCTTATATTCTTTCATTTTTGATGAGCGGTATTAAACATTAAAGGGTACATACCTCGATCAAAATTGTTTTGATCGAGAAGAAAGATAAAAGACAAGAGTGTTGTAAATGAACAAATATAGGAAAAGATTATAAATCTTATTATGCTTATTTCTAATTTTAATATATATTTCTTAACTCAATATCTCATTTATATTTCCAACAGAATGCTTTAGAGGCCCTTTTTGAGAAATAAGATTACAACTTCAAGCTAAATGATAATTTGTTATTGATATTAGGTAATGATAACATGGGAGAGTCTATTGTCGACTCTAAAAGATTCTCACCCCCACCAGGTATTAGACCACTTCAGGTGACTCTAACAACTCTGGTATCACAAAGTTTCGAAAGGATTATTCAAAAATAGTAGAGGCCAAAAAAATATTCTACGGGAGAATAAAATAATTAAAAAATGTAATTGAGTAGTTTATAAAAGCTATGATAGTTTTATGTACATCACTTCCACTAGATACCGCTATGGTTTTTGATATATGCAAGTTGAAAATTTTCTTGTTGATGGTGGTGATGAAGATGTTGAAGTCAATGATGTTGGTGAGGAAATTTGTGACGAGGGTTATGATCATGATGGTAGTGGTTCTGATGAAAGTGATATTGATTCCCTTCATTTCTAACTTGATATTTATGACACGGTCATGTGGATAGTGTTTTATGACTGAAACTAATTTTATATATGTGTTATGATTTTTTTTAAGTTATCAAATTATTAAATGTAAAATATAAAATATATATATTGTTTTAAATGTGTATTTTGGCTAGTTGAATACATAATTTTTTTTATATGTTTTAATATATTGGTTATATGTTGATAATGGAATGGTGCAGGCTAGTTGGATAGTACTACATGGTGTGGAGTGTATAGAAATAGTTTTATAAATTTTTGGTATATAAATCCTATACCAATGGTTGCTAAAACCATTTGTATTAATTGATATTGAGTGTCTTATACCAATGTTAACTAAAGAACTGTTGGTATAGGGCTATATAAATGGATTACTTCCCAATGATTATCATAATTGTTTTTATGCACTATACCAATGGTTATAACCCCTATATAAATGGTTTTAAACCATTATTATAGGTAAAATTTATATAAGTTTCCTTAAGATCACACTTAATCAAATAAGTGGCCCGTATCACACCCGCTAGCAAATGGATGTGTCTATTAGATCGTGTATGATCTAATCAATAGTCCATATCATACATGTTTTATGAATTAACCCACCAAACGTTCCCATTCAATATTGGGACCAAAATGGTATAACCCACTAATCCATTAAGAAAACTAAAGTAACCACTAAGCACCTCACGCTAATGCAACGTGTGAAGTGATAAGTGAACCATCAAAGAACTAAATTGCATGATTGTGTGTGCATGTGTTCCCATGCATATGAAAGTTATAGTGCACCACCTCCTATAGGATTTTTCCTATACACTTTTTCATTTTAAATAATGGTAAAAAAAAATTCCCATAATAAAGGATACCCCACTCTAACACACTTTCCAATGTGGGACTCCAAAAGTCTTCCCAATTTAAAAACCAAAATAAAAAAAAATTTGAAATATTTTAAAAACTTTAAAAATCCAACAAACCCTAGCTCTAAACCACTAAAAATTAGTGAATATAGAGGTGAGGGATAATATATACAGTGAAAGTTACCAAATCAAATAATAATAATACCTTTGACTATCTTGGGTCAAGGGGAAATTAGGGAGAGGTAAGGGTACCAAAGAGGGGATCCACTTCTATTTTTCACTAGTTGGAATACCCTAACCCAAAATGGGGTTTTGAAATGAAATATCCCAAAATATAAAACTACCATATGTTTTAAAAATATGGATCCTGGGAACATCAGGTACCTAGTGCACCTATACTGACCACTCAGTATCCTTTAGTAGGGAGCAGGTCCCCTTAGGACCTCCACCGAGTACCCAATGGCTCACTACAGCCATCACCTTGCACCATCCAACCTCCTAAACCCCAAAAACACACTTTGGTGCTTATCTAATCAATTTAATTCCTTATAAACTTTCACATAACCATTTAAAATATGACAAAAACACCAATTCTCAATATGAGACTGAAATTTCAAATAATCCATGGTTCCAAACACATTGGAACCCAGATTCTCTCTCATTATATCAACAAAAATTGATGTGGGTGTTATAAAAAACCCTTCATATATCTTGGATAATTTCATCATATGGAAACAATTTCCTTACTTAATAACACTACCTTTAGGTTTCAATGACCTAGACTGGTTATTTTAAAGAAACACTTGTTGGAATTTCCAAAAAAAAACTTCATTCGGTTTGAAATTTTACCCACTTGTACTATCAATATAGCATAAGAACTTGTACATCACGTGACCTAGTTAATATATTCTAAAAAATTTGAGAAAATATAGAAACCATTTCTTGAGATTATTTATATTGGTAGAACCATTCTAAAAATAATTCTTGAATGAATTCAATAATTGGACCAAGGCTCAGAGGTTATCTTCAGTCTCACCAGGTCATTTTCATACCCAATCATATTGATAATGTGAGTGGAGAATAAATTTACTTTAATCATATTTCATCTAATTCCTTTTAAACCTTAAGTAAATTCATATATGATTCTTATAAGCATCTAGATTCACTTGTTGAATTATTTCAATAATTGGTTACTCAAGAAGATATTTCTTTAACACATAGGATTTTATTCTTGCTTAAAAATGATTCTTAACTATTATATAGGAATAATATGTTTCTTACATTAAGTTATTAATTTATATTATATTGATCTATAATATAATCTGGATGATGATGATTCAATTTATCTATAAAAAATTATCATATGAGTATCATATTTACATTCATTTAATAAGGACTTTTATTAAATGTGCTCCCACTAAAATGATGGCCCATTTTGAATTTTTACCATAACTATTAGAGGTAAAAGATCCATATTTCACTAGTATTTTGGTTGATTTTGTGTTTTTACCACCACTTATCTATATAGTTATACAATCATGCCAATCATATCATATATGACTCTTAGATGGTTGAGTAAATAACTCTTTATCTTAATCCATCATGTGGATTTACTCAACATTATTACTCAAATAAACTAATCTCATTAGGGTATCTTAACTAAGTGTAACCAAAATGAAATTACAAAAATGGGAACCTAATCCTATTGGGGTCACCCATTACTTTCTTTCCTTATACTAGATAATCCAAAGGCACCCAACTTTGGCATGACCTACCCGGTTCGATGATCTATATCTTAATAAGTGTTTAATTTAGAAGAAATCTAACACTTGGTATTTTTAAAGGGGATTTAATCTCACTATATTCCCTTGAGATGTATGAATAATTATTATAATTTGGTTTGGAATCATATCCCTTCTACTAAATCATTTTTTTCAAACCATATTAATATTTAACTCTTTGAAAAACTCATAGCTTGTGTTACTAACCCAAATTAAAATATAACTATATCTATAAATATATAAATGAATCATATGAATAAGGTATATAAAACCATTTAATTTAAAGGATTATAACCAAATAAAATCAATAATCCCTATAATAGTAAGCTTGGAGTGACAGATGGTCAGCCCCAAATTTTCTAGGTAAGGCTTGAGCCTCCAGACTAATGAACAGTCTGACCCAAAGTCCCTTTACGCAAAGATACTTTACTTAGGTAAGATTTAAATTCCACAAAAACTATAAAAAATAATATTTATAGACTATAATTAACTTATTAATTCAATATCATGACCAAATACAATCCAAAGTCAAGGTGGAAGAAAACTAATCAATTATCATACCTAGCATGTAACTCCTTATATGCATGCATGATGATTTAAAGAAGTAATTTAATTCTTTAAAATAAAACATACATTAATTCATGATATAGAAATTATATTCATTAATAAATCATAGAATAAACTCATTAAATAGACAATTCATATATTTAAACATGATATAAACAATTTATGATCAATTCATAAATAAATTAATTATAAACACTTTATAACTTTGCAACATATTATGGACATTTAATAATTAAATAAATATAAACACCTTATATTTATATCTAACATGAACCCCAATATATTATTATTTTATATGGAATTTTCTTAAATTAATGATATTAAATGAAATATAAATAGTTAATATTGTGAATCTATTATGTAAACAATTTATATAATCTAAATATTACATATTTGACATAGTTTAAACCTTGATCATATCAATTTTCAAAACTCTTTTTGATATGATTTAAATTATCAAATAAGGAATTTTAATACAAAAATTTCAAATTAATAATAATTATAAACAATTTATAATTCAAATATAAATTCCTTTATATTTTTTCATGTTTTGTAATTTATAAACATTTTATAAATTACCCGAATAATTTCTATATAAGCATTTTATATTTAAATTACAAGTCATGACATATAATTTAAAAGGTATTTGATATTAACATTTAATATTATAGATATTTATTTAATAAATGTTTCATAAATATTTAATAATTAATTAATGTATACATATTTTATAAATTAAATAAATATCCTAAGATACCTTTATTAATAATTTATAAAAAAATTATAAATTATTTAAATGAATTCATAATTGAAATTTAGACAAATTAAATTTTTATAGAATTCCATTTTTAACGATATAGTCATATCATAACAAATGATGGACAAGTCACAGTGCTCAACTTACTTTAAGCATCATAAATCGTAGATTATGATTGATAACACAGTTTATATAAGATAAACTAGTGTCGGGTGACCTGTGTAAGAATAATTCATTCGACGTAGAGTAATCGTGACTTATAGTTGGATTACATAACAATAATATAATACGTAAGGAACAATATAAGAATATCATAGTGGTGAAAACAACTGTAAATTATAGCATGCATCTTGTGTAACATAAACCCTTCAGTTCCTTGGGTGTCACTACTTATGATATTATCTGTATCATATCAATGACTCAACAATTTATTTTCATCGCATGAAAATAGTGTTATTATCCCATACGACATCATATATTGTATGCTACGATATATATAAAATAAGAATCACACACTATTATATCTCCTATCATATGGAGTCATCCTATCGCAACTTATGATATCCAATATCATGTGACAAGACACCGTGAAAAAATTGAATCAAATTTGATGATATATAATATGACATATAAAATATAAATTTCTTCATTTTAAAACAAAATTTCATGATTTATGAAGTGTGATGAAGCTTTATACCACTTATTATTTCTAAGGATCAAATGAAACTCATTTAACATGGTTAAATAAATTAAAAACCAAAAACTCTGAGATCAATCATGCATGAAACCAAAACCATGTGTATTTAAAATTTTCATCATTAAGGGATATTAAAATAGATTTATTAATCCTTTTTTATAATATAAATCTAACCAAAGGTTTGTGTCTCAAGTAACTAGGCCTAGAGTACTCGTCATTATTACACTTATGTTTATTTTTATTTGTTGTTATATGTTTTGAACATGATACAAAAATGGTTTTTGGGGTTTTTTATTTGATGAATTGAAATAAAAGTAAATAAGTAAACGCACAAATAGTTAGTAAGAAGTATACATGGTCTTAGGGTGAATTATAATGGGTTCTATCATCATTTACATGTGTTCTAAATCACATAATTCAATGAGTATACTCTATACCATTTATCTACTCATGCTACACTATTTTATCATGTATAATAATAATAATCTTCTCAAAGAGATTCAAACATATCATCAACACATTTTTCCTCATTTTTGAGTGGGAAAGAACACTCCTTGGTTGAGATAATAAACCTTATCACACCCCTGGTAGTAACTATAGACCATTTATCCTCTCAAACCACACAACTCCAATCGTATGAAGTGTGATTCGAATGTAGAGAGACTTTGAAGTTCAATAAATGGAATAATCTGGTGGTTCTGAGGGAAAATAGAGTGGAAATAACAACCTCCACTTCTCCCCCTCACTGCCACGCTAGAATCGGTGAATATATTGGGAATTGAAATACATAAATTCAATAATTCCCACCTGATTCCCCTTAGACCACCCGTAATGGGTTCGTTCTTCATGATCATGAATTTATAGGTCATGATCACTTCACATGGGTTAAATAAACACAAAGAAATGAGTATAAGTGAATAATAGTACAAATAAAGAATAAAACAGTGAATTAATATTAAAAATGTAGAAATTACATAAGCCTATCAATCCAATACTAAAGGATATGAACACAAATATTTTCTAACTCCTTCTAAGTCTAAGTCCCCTTTTATAGTGGAGATGGGAAAATATTTATAAGAATCCTCCATCTGCTTATCCTTTTATTTTGGTTTTCAATGTAATAAGTAGTGATCTCCTTATTCTTTGAATCATCTCCACATGTACAAGTAAAAGGGTATATATTCCACCAAAAAACTCCTCTTGAACATTCCCAATCTCAAAACTTCTTCCCGTGATCTCCTCCTTCAACTCATTGGATGATCGTCGCATGGAAGCTTAGGATCATTTTTCTTGATTTGGTAAGACTAGAGGATTGGGGTTGTTTTAGGGGTATCCCTTTTCCACTTTTGGAATTTCTAATTTTAGTTATCCTTTTTATACTTTATAAATTTCCAAATTCATATGAAACTATTGATGTTATACTAAAATGGGTGAAGTCTTACGCTCATGCTGGTTGCTCAAAAAGTATTATGAGATTTTTAGCAAAGTCTTATGATGTAGTAACAAAGTCATATGTGTCTACTAGGAAGTCATAAATACACAGGATGTAGCTTATTCCATTACCATATTTTAGTAAACTCAAAGTATTACGTACTTCTAGTAGCTGAGTATGGTTTCTAATGTCTTAAGTGATGGATTAATAAGACTTACACCTTGGACAAAGTCTTATGTACTGGGGAGAAATTCTAATGGGAACTTCACCCATTTGTTATTTTTTTCCAACTTCAGACCCATAACCCATAAAAGAACAAATTTAATGTAATATTTTTCCATATTATTCTAGAATTGAATTTAAATAATGAAAATCACAATGCCTTTTAAAAAAGTTTAAACCCAGAACCATAAATCGATGTGTGGATTTTTAGTTAATCCCAAAAATGGATAAAGCACTAAAAAGAACAAATTTATAAATTTAGAAATTAATTTAAAGATTCAAAAAATTAACAAATATATATTAATTTTACATATATTAACTAAATCATAGGGTTAATTCCCAATGGAAAACAGATATAAATTTTAAAAGTATTGACTCTCATCACTCCTTCATACATATATTGTTACACTCTTAGTAAATAAAATGAATTCCACTAAAAAAATATTTTACTTCCTAGTTATAAACACACAAACCAAAAAAGAAGAAAAAATATATTCATTAGTTATTGAAAATTTCATGCCTCTTATATGATTCAATCACACTTTCCTACTTTAATTTAAGTAAAATTTCTAGTTCAAGGAGTGAAAACGGAATTTTATTTGGTGTAATTAAGATTTTAACAAGTGGTACTTTCCTAAATACATATTTCCTAAGTTCCTTATACCAAATATCCATTTTACACTTTTGTGATACAACCCAAATGACATTCTATAAGTCAATTTTTCCCTTCTTAATATAAGTTCAAAATTCCCCTCATCTAAATCAATTGATTTTTGAAAAGTGTATACTTATTGAATTTTTTCCATCTATGATATGTGTAAATAAATTATTCAATATACAAATGGATTTTATTAATCACACACCTAGTGTCTAACCATATAATAACTTCATGTGGGATCCCAATTACCAATTTTACTCCAATTTTAAAGGAATTATATGAATTAATTTTGAATTGGATCCATGGGGTGTTCCTTTTGATAAAGGTAAATTTAATAAGGCCAAGTTCAAAATTCTAGTTTCCACATGTTAAAATTTTTATTCCACATAATTCCTTTCTCCAGTTTTAAAATAATGATTTCTATGAATACAATGGTAAAACCCACCCATCAATCCTATAATTTCAAAAACTTCAAAAAAATAGAATCCCTTAAAACTAGTATATAATTTTTTACTAATTAGGATAGTGGTTAAAGCTCAAATTTATAACCTAAAACACTCTAAAATATAAAAAAATATAAAAAAATAGTGAAAAATTTTACTAACATGTTCCTAAAAAGATCATAAAAGGATTTAAAATAGGTATTAAAATAATAAAAAATAATTCCTAAATGGGTTTCAACCCTCCCCCATTATTATCCAACATTTCTCAATTAAATCTAAAAAGAAATAAAATATAATAGTAGTTAAAACAAGTGTAAAAGGTTAGGAAAAACTCAGTTATTAGGTGGGAAACCTTTATCTAATTCCCTCTAATTGTTTCTCAAGCAATTATCCACACTTTCAACATTTATTGAAAACCGATTACAAAAGAAAAACATAAAAATAATAATTAAAAATAGTAAAATAAAATAAAAATAAAGAATACCCCCCCCCAATGGTTATTATGTTTTGACTTCCCCTAGTTTTTTGTTTCAATGGTCAATCGCAATTATAAGGGGGGATAGGTTTCTTTGATAAAAACCACCATAAGTAATTTTTTCCAATGTCCATGAGTAAAAACTGGTCTTAGATAATCCCATGAATAGATTTTATAAATCACATCCCCAAAATATTAAAATAATATAAGGGGTGGTAAATGGATGAAAGGAGACTCCCTATTAGATGTTGTTTCCTCCTTTAGTGGATGTTAGTGGTTATATTGATGAGGTAAAGGCTTCTACATAGGCCCTAAAGCTTCCTTATCTTTATAATATGATTCTACCTCTCTTTTGGTATCTTCTTAAAACTCCTCCAAATAAGATTTAATCAAATTGTCAAAATAGTCTTCAACTAGATCCTCTTCTTAATATTGGGAAGCCTCTTATTCAAATTATCATAATATATTCTCTTTTATAGTTATTGCTTCATATTATTATTCACTATCTAGGGTAGAATTATGCTCATCCAAACCAGAAAAAATTAGTATAGAGATAATTAGAATGGACTTAAAGAAGTGAGAAATCAAAATAAAGTAAATCCATAAAATGTTATATTTACTTAAGTGGCTTGGACTCAAGCTCTATCTCTTGAATTTATGCCTCAAGACTGAGTCTTATAGGATAAAGCAGTGGATCTAATAGTTTTTCTTCAAATCCCATAATCTCCTTTTATCTTCTCCTTATAAGGTATACTCTATTAATATTAAATCTACATTTTCAAAATATATGGGATTAATTTTCAAGTAAATCTTAGAATAAATAAAATTAAGTGAGTTCAAGGTTTGATCATCCCACCTTTAATGGTTTAATTGGGATCATGTGTTCTCCAAAATTTTCCTCAGGTAAATCTCTTAAATATGTGGTAGGGAAGGGTTTTTAAGTTTTGCATCCACCTCTTAGTGTCTTCTTGAGAAAAGTAAAAAAGTAATGTCTTTAAATTTTACATCATGTTGTAGTTTTCCTTTATCCATGAATGCTTGTAGGGTAATTATTATCATGGAAATTATATCCTTTAATTATCCCATCTCACTGTGTTTCTCCTTGATTTATTGGTCCAAAAATAGAGAGTTATTATTGTATTCTTGGATAACATTTGATTTGGGATATTATTCACTCATATGGTGTGGAGGTATATGTTATTGATGTTGATATGTGTCATTGGTGTAGTAGGTTCCATCCTTCTACTCATTGGTTTGTATCAAAGGATTCTCAAGTTCTTTTGGACCTTAAAATTGTTGTTCCTCGGGCTCCTGTGGGGTGAGAGAGTGATCAAGGTTAAAGAATTTGGTCAAGTGTGGTTATGTGACCTCAGATGTGATTCTCTTTAAATTGTAAAAAAATGTGAGGATCAATTAAAAAATGGTCCCACTATGATTATTAACCCTAGTTGGAGAAAAAAATGGAAGAGAGAAAGAAAAAGAGAAAAACAGAAAACAAAGAAAAAAGGAAAATAAAAAAATACTAATTAAAAATGTGAAATAGATAGTAAATACTTATCTTATCTCCTTAGTGATAGTGATATGTTTGATAGGATGTTATTGTGTTGGGTTGTCAAAGTGGAATTTAAATCCTCTATGTGTAGAAAAAAGTTGACCACTGCTTTGTCTCTCAAGGGGTTAGGCCTGAAGTACTCACTATTCATAAACTTAGATTTCTTTTTTTCTTATATTTAAAATAGCATAAAAATGTTTTTTGATATTAATAAATGAAAATAAAATGTAGAAATATAGACATAAAATGGTTATTAAGGAATATAAATGGTCTTTGGATGAATTCCAATGGGTTATATTATCATTTACATTTGTTCTAAATCACCTAATTCAATTAGTAGACTTAATATAATTTATCTACTCATCATCTATTTTTTCCTCATTTATAAGAATAAAAATGTAGTCAAAGACCTTTAAATATACCATTAACTCAATTTTTCTCCTTGTTAAGTGGCTAAGAATCCTCCTCAACTGATTGAATGATCTTACTCATACACCTATCAGTAACCATACAGCATTTATCTACTCAAACCACACAAATACACTGGTATGAAGTGTGTTTTTATTAGAGGGAGTATTTAAAGTTCAACTAATGGAATAATGTAACAGTGTTTATTAAAGATAGAGTGACAAACTCCTCCTTCATTTCTCACACTCAATATCACACTAGAATCAGTTAATAGATTTGGGAATTTAAATACATAAATTCAAGAATACACATTATTATTTCCCTTGGATAACAAAAAATGGGTTATTCCTTCATGATCATGAATTTATAGGTCATGATCACTTCACAAGGGTTTAATAAATACAAATAAATGAGCATAAGAGAATAATTTCATAGATAAAGAATAGAATAGTTAATTAATATTAACCCAAACATATGGGTTTTTATTAAATAGAAAAGGCACCCAAGGGTCAATAGGGTATAAAGTGATGTAAAATTAGGGAATATACTCTTAAAAGATCAACACAACCAAGGGGAATGGAACTTATACTAGTAAAGGATCTGAATATAGCATCCTAACTATCCCTTGAAGTAAGAAAATTTGTAGCTTTATTCCCTTATCTACATTTGTGGAATAGTTCCATATGATTATTGATCAGGTTCATGCATCTATGGATATGATAAGATATGGTCCAAGGGGTGGTAATTTGACCTTAGAAGGAAATTAGGATAATAGAAGAGTTATTTTTAACCAAGGAAAACTCAAATTTTTTAGAGCGATTGATCTCAAGACCATTGATCATTGTGCAAGCCTCTCTGAGGAGAGAGTATCTTTACCCATATAAATCACTGAAAGTGATGGAAAAAGATCTCCTTGGGTCATGAATAATACTTCTTCACCATATAAAACCAAGGTTGCAGGCCCCATAAACATTGATATTAAGACTATTGGGAGGAGGATACCAACAAATCAAGCATCCCTCGGGAAGTGTTCTATGAATGTATGAAGAGGAACCCCTACTATCCATAATCTTACTCAAATAAGTAGTTCTCTCCCATAATCTCAAAATCAAATCCTGGTCTTCTTCCATACTTATAATCATGACTACCAGGGCCAGCCTTGTACTAGGGGAGTCTTCACGATAGGCCTTATTATTTACTCCCAAATGCACTAATAGCTGATTTCTAAGAGGATCACCCTTGATTTTTTTTCTTGATTGTTTTTTCCCACATGATTTAACCAAAGCTGTAGAAAATATCTACTTTCAAGATCTTGAGATGCAATGCTAGTAAACTCGCCAAATGAGGGTCATGTTATAGCCACCCAAAATTCTATCAAGCTAAAGACCAAGGATAATGATTCAAATCCTATCTAACTACCTCTTATAAGTTTAAATTCAATCTTATATTGGGGAGGGAAAAATTTTATAAGAATCCTCTATCTTCTTGTCCCTTCTTATAACATCATGTTTAAGCCTCAAGTATGATCCCCTTTTAAAGTGCTATTTATACATCTTTATAATTTTTTTGAAACCTATACAAAGGATTGAGCATAGTTTTTGGGTGTTCAGAGGAGGGGGTAATACTTTTGAGGTTGATTAGTTGTATTAAAGGTCCACTAGCTAGCCTATGGGACTCCCAAAGGTGCATACATTATGTATGTTACCACTGGCTAGTTGGTGGCCTTGGTCTGAGCTGAGTTAATGAAGGTCTAATCAATAAATTAATCCCATGAAACCCTCATTTAAACCCTATAATTTCTCCCTTCGACCCTAATTCATTGTGTATGAATTCAAGATCTCTCTAGGGTTGGCTTGAGATCACTCCACCTCCTTCACTTGGTGCTTTGATCTATGGTTAGTTAGTTACTTATCTTTTGGTAAGTTTAATCAATCCCCTCTCATTTACTTTATTTCTCTTGGAATTAGAATTGTATCTAGGCTATGTTTTTAGGATCTATCAATCATGTTATTATAATTCTTAAATCACTTTTATATCCTTCATGTGATTGTCTTTCGGGGGTCGATTCTCTCATCGGTTATGGTGCGGCATGGCATTCTTTAGGTATGTGTTGATCAAACTTATACACTGAACCTTTTGATTTTTAAAACATGACTCTAAGTTTTTAGAATAATTTTTTAGGGCCTCCTCTCTCTTTCTCATGAATTCCATTACTTTTTAGGTTGTGGATCCCGTTATGGTTAGTGTGAGACCTGAACTTGAGGTAGGTTATTTCATCTCTAGACTATCTTTTATGAACCATGAATGATCTTTATTTATAAACACTTTTCTAAATTAATTTTCATGATACTTGAATTTATTAAAAAAATTATATAAAATTGTTTTTTGGGAAAAGATGGTTTCCCCCTCATTTTGGGTACCTAGGTGGAGGGTTTAGTATTGAGCCTTGTCCATTCAAATTATAAAGTGGTTCACTTTCTAGGGTGATCCTTAATTCCTAGATCATATATATATTAGCTCTAATAACTTGATAATGACATAATACGGGTTAAATATATGGGGTATTCCTCTATCTCTAGTTCATAGATGTATGGGTTCTAGGTACTTGAGTGCATACACTAGTCGTTATTATTATTGAGGTGTGAGTGACTTAGCTAGCCCGAACTTTGTTATCATAGGGGTAATTTCCATTATGTTTTATCTTTATACTATTTTTATTTGATATTATATGATACATGCTTTGATAAATGTCAACGATTTATGAAAATTATTCTTTGAAATTGATTTACCCTGATTTTTTTCTTGAACTATCAAAAAGGGTAATTTTTTACCAAGATTTTGATATAAAACTATATAACTACTTATCATGGTATGTTTTCATTTAAATTTGAGAATTTTGGTATTATTGTATATAGAATTATTATGGAATGCCTAGGTGGGGTCCTACTAATCCTATTTAGTTTAAACTATGTACACTCCCTTAAGGGTGTGTAGACCTTGTTTTATCTAATACAAAAAATGGAAAGGCGCTATAGTGAGACGGTGAGGTTTATGTCAGTTGGGCATGGGTAGCTGGGGGTGAGATGGTGGGATTTTTCCCACATTTAACATAGAGTGGTCACTGTTAGCTTTTGGTTTCCTTTCGTTTTGTTTTTTATAGACATGTACTTGGGTTTTTATATCTTGCTACCTCATGTTGTTTTGCTACCATTAGAACTCTTTATTATGGAATAATTATTTTATGGTTTTATTTCTATATATATATCATGTATCTTTTTTTAGATTGGGTAAATCATTCCCTCAGTTTTTTGTTAATTGTTTGGGTGCTAGTCTCCAGCTTATGGGAATCAGTAATTCCCTTTGGGTCTTTTTGTGGTCTAGTTCAGAGCCTAGTTGGATGGGTTATTCGGGTTAGGATGTGATAATTTGGTATCATAGCATGGTTATGCTCAATCTAGAGAAGTTAGTAGATAGGAGATAGGATTTTTGGGACTTGATGGGTAGGTTTTAGTGAGTTTCTGACCAACTCTTATCATGAAAATCCTTAAGACACCATGGGATATTGGGATGTGTATCTCTTATGTTGGTTTTTAACCTTGATCCTAGTTCTACTTAAGTTATTCTAGTTTAAAATGATATTGTTTCATTGTTTGGTCACTTTTTTCTACTTTTAGTATGTAGAAACATGCCTCTAAGACATCTTCCATAGGTTCCTCAGGAGGGTTCACTAGGAGATGCTCCTCAATGAAATCCTCCTTTGGGTTAGAATCACTTAGAGGCTATCATATGGACAGTTTTTTTCATGGACCAAAATGTATCGTAGGTTCATAACTAAGTGGTTGAGGCACAACCAAGAGTTAGAGGAGATAAGGATCGAGTATGAGAGTTCCTATTCTAGAATCCCCCATTATTTAAGGATACAAATAAACCCTAATAGGTGGAGTATTTTCTAGAAAATATCAATTAGGTATTCTAATTTCTAGAGACACCTGATTCTATCAAGGTGAAATGTGCAATGTTCAATCTCGAAGGTCCTAGAAAGTGATGGTGTGAATCTATAGTTCAGGAAAACCAACATGTGTTCTTATAGTGGAAGGGATTAAAGACCCTCTTATTTCATTAGTTATATCTAGAATCTTTAATGATAGAGAATTATTTTTAGTTCCTCTCTATGTAGTAGGGAGAGCGTTCGGTGTTAGATCACAACAACCTGTTTACAGAGTTAGTTCATTTTTCTTTGGTGGTGGTGATGAATGATCAACTGAAGGCTCAAAAATACCTGCAAGGTTTGTTTCATCACATCTGATCATAGGCATTCATGTTAAATCTCCCCACCTATACTGATATGTTTTATAGGGTTATGATATAAGAAATGGATATAGTAAGCAATATTTGATTATCTGGATCTTCTCTTCCACTTAGTGGTGCATGGGTGAAGAAGAAGAAGTAGCATTACTATCGTAAGGGTGGTGGAGGTGGTTCTCAACATCAGGTATCCTCAACACCATCAGCAGTATACAGTAATGTTCCATTAACTTATTATCAGTGTGGAAATGTAGGGCATTCCTGATGGTCTTCTCCCATGCCCATGAAGGTTTGCAATGCTTGTGTCAAATGAGGCCATCTACAAAGTTTCTATCAAAAAATTTCTACACCCTATTATAGTCAGAGATCTTGAGCTCCAAATTCCATAATGGTGCAGTCATAAGATTCAAAGTATACATGGATCCATCCATGGGTTTCAAGAGTGAAGCACATTCACATAGTGGATGAGTCTATGATGGAGATTAATGCGGTTTTGACTACAGTGAGAGGTACCATCTTTGTCTCATCTTCAATAGAAACTACTCTATTTGATATAGATATCTTACACTTGTTTATATCTTCTGGTTTGGTTGATATGCTAAAAATTATGATGGATATCATGTCCTTTGTTATAGAGTTGGTGATGCCTCTTGGAAAGAGGAAGGAGAAAGGGTTGCATTGTTTGTCTTATTCTATTTCAATAGATGATTAAAAGTTGGTATGATATTTCTTGGTTCTTGATTTGGATTTTTTAAACATCATCATTGGGATGGATTTGTTGGTTTCTCTCTTAGATAAGATTGGTTGTTGTCATCAACATGTTTTGTTCTTTGCTGCTGATGGGAATTCATGGGTATTCCAATGAGAGTGGGATCCGAGCTCTGGTCTCGCAGGACCATCTTTCCTAGTGTTTAGGAGTTTTTTGTCTACTATTTCAATTAATCCCAATAACGGTCCCTCTTTTTTTATCTTCCCTTGGTCATTTAGGACATTCTTTATATTTTCCCAGATTACTTCTATAGTCCTCCTCCAAAGAGGGAGATAGATTTATCGATCCTCTTGGTTTCAAGTATGTAGTTGATTTATGTACCCTATTATCATATGGTACCCACTAATCTAAAAGAAAACAAGATTTGGTTGGATGATTTTCTTAAGAAGGGATTTATTTTTTTTCTATTTTTCATCATGGGTGGCCCCCCATGCTCTTTTCCAAGAAGTCCAGTGGTTCTCTTCATTTTTGTGTGGACTACTGAAAGTTTAATTGGTGGAATTTTTAGAATAAGTACAATTTTCAACATATGGATGACTTGCTTGATTAGTTAAATAGGTAAAAGTGGTTTTAAAAATCGATCTTCAGTTGAGGTATCATCAGCTCAGAGTTTAGGAGTCAGATATCTTGAAGACTGATTTTAGGAGCAGGTATGGACATTATGAATATCTTGTAATGTTCTTTATCCTAAATAATGATCTTATAGAGTTTATGGATTTGATGTACCATATATTCTACCAGTATCTTAACACCTTTTTCATGGTATTTGTGGATGACATTCTAGTTTATCCAAGATCCGAGCATGAACAAAAGCACCATTTGAGTTTGGTTTTAGAAATCTGAGGATTCACTACCTTTATGGGAAGCTATCAAAATTCAATTTTTGGATCCAAGAATTGAAGCTATTAGGGCATGTGATTTTATAACATAGACTTCTAGTTGATTCTAAAAGGTTAAGGTTATATTTTCATGGGAAGAATCATGGAATGTGTTCGAGATATGAAGATTCCTAGGTCTGGTTGGGTAATATTGGTAGTTCATCAAGGATTTATCAAACCTATCATCACCTTTGACCAATCTTACCAAGAAAGGGGTGAAAGTTTCTTAGGATGTTAAATATCATGATTCTTTTAATGAGTTGAAACGACGTATGACATCAGCTCCTATCTTGATCTTGTCAAAACCCAGTTAGGGCTATGTGGTATACTATTATACTTCTGGTTTCAGTAATGGGTTTGGTCTTATATAGGATGATCATGTGGTGGCGTACAGTTCTGATCAACTTTGACCACATGATAATCATTATCCCACTCATGACTTGGAGCTTGCTTCTATTATTCATGCACTTAAGTGTTGGATACATCATATATTTGGGAAGAGGTTTATGTTATTTTCTAATAAAAATATCTTTAGATACATATTTTCTCAGAAATACTAGAACCATGAATAGAGAAAATGGGTGGAATACCTCCATATGTTGGACTTCAAAATCACCTAAACCCCAAAAAAGGAGAATGTTATCATATATTCTCTCAGAAATAATTTCTCATATCAGGCTATCCTAGAATCTAAATAGGAGTAAAACCTTATGGTTCTTTTCACTAAGATATATCTAGAAATGTAGGAGAATGATTTGGGTATGGTTTTGACTAGCAATCAGTTCTCATTATATCTACTTGAGTTTGTTCTGCAAAATCAGCATCAAGATGATGAGTTCATAGGAATCAAGGAAGCCTTATATGATGGGGAGACCATTTATGGTTAGTCTCTCCCTTCTAATGGAATTATTCATTTTTTCATCTCATCATATATCAATAATTTAGTGTTACATGATTTTTATGGTTCTTCGTGGTCCATTCATTTGAGAAATATTAAGATGTATTACAATATGAGATGAAATTTCTAGTGTCTAGGTATTAATCGCAACATCACTATTTATGTGTCCCACTATTACACCTTCCAATAGATAAATAAAGATCACATGAATCCCTATGGTCTCCTCTAGCCTCTTCCGGTGATAGTATGGAAATAGGATGAGTTGTCCATGGAATTAATTATTGGATTACCATGTAATCCTCAAGGAAAGAATACTACCTAGGTGGTGATTGATCGGTTGATGAAATTGGACCATTTCAATCCGATTAGGGACACAAACAAGCTTTAAAATTTGGGTAATCTATACATGTAGTAGATTGTGAGGTTACACAGGGTACCCATTACCATTGTTTCTAACAAGGGTCCCCATTTTACCTCATGGTTCTTTAAGAGTCTCCAAGAGGCAATGGGGACTCGAGTCACGTTGAGTACAGTTTACAATCCATAGATAGATGTCCAAACAAAGTACTCTAGATAGATTCTGGTGGATATATTATGTGTCTACATCTTGGATTTTGGTGGATAATGAGATATCCATCTAGGATTGGTTGAGTTCACTTATAATAACAATTATCAGACTTCAATTAGAATGTATCCATTTGAGGATTTGTATGGTTACCCGTGAAGGTCACATATTTTTTGTTCAAAGTTGGGAAAGGATTATTTTGTGGAACTGGGTCTTATTTATAAGATTTCAGTGATGATTCAGGATATATATTTTTGTCTTGTTATATCTCAAATTCACTAGAAATCATATGCATATTTTTAGCACCGTTCTTTGAAGTTTATCATTAGTGACCAGGTTTTCTTGAATGTTTTCCTTGGTTAGGTCACTGTGGTATTGGGAAATAGGGGATGCTAGCTCTGAGATATTTTGAACTATTTGAGATCACTGATAAGTTTGAATAGTTTGATTCTTAGTTGGAGAAACCAATGCAGATTATAGATTCTCATATTAAAGTCTTACATGGGAAGTCTATTCTTTTGGTCAAAGTGTTATGGAGGTATAGATAATATTCTCATGATACTTTGGAGCATGAATCATCAATGAGGGAGAAATGACGTCACCTCTTTCTAAATCTTTCAACTTCCACATGAATTTCTAGGGACAGAAAATCCTATGGTGGGGAGAATTGTAACATCCTATTTTAACCTCAGGTGTGATCCCATTTTAAAGTATTTTTATACCTATTTTTTATTGTTTTGAAACTTTTATGTTTTATTAAGAATGGGAGTTAGGTGTTCATAGGAGTGGAAAGTATTTGGAGGCTTTTCGGTGGCTGCAGAGGGCCATACGCTAGCCAGTGGCATCCTAGAATAATAGAATTCCTATAGGAATGCCACTAGCCAATCAGTAGGATCCCATCAGCATTAGGTCTTCCATAGGTGCATACATTTTGTCTACTACCATCGGCTAGCCAATTTTAGCCATTGGGTAGTTGGTTTCCTCAGACTAGGTCGAGTTAATGAAGGGATAATTAGTAAATTAAGTCCCTAAAACCCCCCATTTAAACCCTGTAATTTTCCCCTTTGATCTTAATTCATTGTGTATGACTTTGAGGGATATCTAGGGTTCATGTGAGCTCTCTCCACCTCCTTTTCTCAGTGCTTTAATATCTGGTGGGTTTGTTTCTCCTATTTTGGTAATTTTAATCGATATCTTCTCATTTACACTATTTCTATTAGAATTGGAAGTGAATATAGGATACATTTTGGGGATCTATCAATCATGTTATGATTCTTATTAAATCTATGATCCTTTATGTGATTGTCTTTTGGAGGCCAGTTCTCTCATCGATTGTGATGAGGAGTGTGATTCTTGAGAAATGTGTTGATAAAACTTCTGTTTAGACCATTTTACTTTTGGAAACATGATTTCTAAGTTGTTGGAATCATTGTTTAGATCATCCTCTCACTTTATTAATAATTCCCTTAGTTTTTGATGTGTGGATCTCATTATGGGTGGTGTGCAACCCAAACTTGAGGTAGGTGGTTTATTCTACAACCTATTTTATATGAATCATGAATGATATTTATTTATAAATGTTTTTTAAAATGAATTATAATGATCCTTGAATTGATTTATTTTTGTGTGTAAAAAGGGGTTTTGAGAAAAGATGATTTTCCCCATGTTTTGGTAAAAGAAAGGTATTTTTCAAAGTATTCTGAAGCGGATTTTAAAATGGGTTTTCAAATAATTTTTTTTGAATAAAAAGGGTTGTTTAGAATGTTTTTTAAAATGTGATAAGGCCTTTGAAATTTATTTTATTTATGTTACACATTGGAGCCTTAGGTATCCAGGTGGAGGCCTAGTATTGGGACTTGTCTGTTGGAATTGTAAGGTGGTTTAATTTATAGGGTGCTCCTCCATTCCTAGATCATAGATATATTGTCTCTAGTATCTTGATCATGACATTATAGGGGGTTCAATTTTTGGGGTGTTCCTTTATACCTAGTTTTTAGATACATTGGTTTTGGGTACTTGAGTGTGTGCACTAGTCATTATTATTATTGAGGTATAAGTAACCTAGCTAACACAATATTTTTTATCATGGGGGTGATTACCATTGTGATTTGGATTTTTACTATTTGGATTTGATATAATATGATGCATTCTTTGATAAATGTAAATGGTTTGTGGAAATTATACATTAAAACTATTTTACCTGGATTTCATTTTTGAACTGTGAAAAAGGGGAATTTTTTACAAGGATTTTGACATAAAACTTTGTAACTTATTATCATGTCATGTTTTCTTTTAAAATCAAGCATTTGGGATTATTGTATAGGTAAATTTTAGGGATCCTACTGATCCTATTTAGCTCACACCCAACACACTCTCTTAAGGGTTTGTAGACCTTGTTTTATCTGATGTGGGAAAGGGTAAGGAGTTACAGTGAGGCAGGGAGGTTTATATCAACTGGGCATGGGTATCTGGTGGTAAGATGGTGGGATATTTCCCAATGTCACATGGAGTGTCATTTTTTATATTTTTATGTCCTTTTTGTTGTTTTGTGGACATGTACTTTGGTTTTTATATCTTTCTACCTCAGGTATATTTACCACTGTTTCCACTCTTTTTTATGGAATATTTCCTTTATGGTTTTCTATATATATATATATATATCACATATCATGTATATTGTTTTAGGTTGGGAAAATCATTGCCTCAAGTTGTTGTTTATTTCCCAAGTTCTATTCGTCTGCCCATGGAGATCGGGAATGCCCTTCGAGTCTTTCTACAATTTAGTTCGAAGCCTAGTGGGATGGGTTATCTAGTTTGGGATGTGACACTTCTCATAATTTTCAATACAGTGACTATTGATATATTTCTTCCTTAGATAGTCATTAAGTGTAAAATTTTGAGGGTCCATATTCCACCTGTAATCTCCTCTCAAACATTCCCAACCTCAAATAATCTTCTCATGATCTTCTCCTTCTTTAACTCATTGGATGATTATCGCATGGAAGTTTGGCATCATTTTTCCTGATTTGGGATGATTGGAGGAATGGGTTTGTCTTTTCAATTTTTTTAATTTCTGATTTTATTTCCATTCTTCATATTTAGAAAATTCCAAATTCAAATGAAACCACGGAATCCATACAATGTTGGGTGAAGTATTACACTTCTATCGATTTCTTAAAAGTTCTTATGAGATTATAAAAAAAGAACTATGATCAAAGTCTTGAGAAACAACAAAAAATTTATATGTATCCACCTAGAATTCATACATTCATAGGATGTTGCTCATGCCTTTTCTATATTTTAGTAAACTCAAATTCTTATGCACTCCTCAAAGTATGACATAATTTCTAAAGTCTTACACAATGTCTAGGGAAGTCTTACTCTTGGGATAAATTCATATACATTGGGGGGAAATACTTATAGGAACTTTAACCTATTGTAATTTTTTCCAACTTTAGGCCTATAACCCATAAAATCATAGAATTAATGTAGGATTTGTCCAGTTTATTATAGAATTGAATTTAAAAAAATTAAAATTGTGATTAAAATAATTTAAAATAGTTTAAACCCAGGACTGAAAATTGATGTATGTATTTTTAGTTAATCCCAAAAAATTATTAAAACACTAAAAATAAAAAATTAAGTCATTTATAAATTAAATCCTATATCACAAAAGTAACAAATATATGTTTATTTCCTAGGTATTAACTAAATTGTGGGGTTAATTTTCAATGAAAAACATATCAAAATTTTGAAAATATTGGCTTGCATCATATTATAAAATAATGAACTCAATGTCTACCTTTAACCAACCAATCCCACTACAAATTCCTATAATCACACATTTAATGAAGATCACTAATAAGAATACATCAAAATTCCTACTCCATGGTGTATTCATGGGATAATATGCATCACCCAACACCCAACTGGGATTCTCTATCATGAATCAACCTCCTTGGTCGATGAACCCAGTCATCTGACCCCATGGATCTCCTATAATACCTTGGTTGTATTCCTAATATACCACAAACTATTACATGCTAGTGTAACTTATTAAATTAATGATTGTCCCCAAATTTCAACACAAGTTCTTTCAATGTGCATTTTCCTCACTCACACACACCCTAGGAAACTTCTTAGGAGATCACCCATCCCAAAACTACTCTAATATAAGCATTCTTAACTATTAAGTTGTAATTATACAGGCCCCCAAAAAGAAATATTTTACTCATTGACATGGGAAGTACTAAGTAGTCTTTTGAGTCTTACTTTTTCTATGGTTGTTATACTCTCCACCCCTTTAAAGAAAAACATCCTCATTGTGAACCACACACCTCAAACCCAAGTAGTTCCACTACACTTTCAACTAGGTATTGACTTTGATACTATTTTTCATAACCCAAACTCTTTGGTCCATGAACTTGGCCATCTGACACTATGGGTATATTGTCTCAGATATTTTTATAAATACTCAAGATAAGGGTGAATTAAGTTCTTAAAAATTTCACCCACTTAAAACAACCCACTTAACATTGGTCGAACCTATCCCATTTTTTTAAATCATATATGAAGCAAAAAATAAAGAAAATATAAGAATCAGGACATGGGAGATTTATAGTGTTTTGGGACACCAAGATACCTTAGTATACTCCACCAACACTCTCTCCATGAGCTTAGTGATTTTCACTAATAATTTCCTTATCCTAGGTACCTCAATAACTAAGTGAAATAAACTGAAACTTATTAATAAGGTGACAAAATATTTTACCAGAATATTCCTTTTACAATAACTATCCATATCCTTTATGCAAAACTTAGTACAATAAGTGTCTACTTACAACAACAGATGAAAATATAGAGAAAATATAACTAGTTTAGCACATGGTTGTAAGAAGCAACTAATAGTAGATAAATCACTATTCATTAGAAAAGAATAAACATAGAATCTACTCTAAATGATCTTCATTTTTTTTAGATTTAACTAAAAAGTACATAATATCAATAAATCTTTGTTTCTAGTCATGTAGTAAGAATATCTTGAAAAATAGAATATGTTCAAGAAAAAGTTCTTGTGTTTTCAAAAGTCTTTATTCTTGACATATGCTCTTATATTTTTATATTCAAACATCCAATTTAATTCAAATAGTCAAGAATAAATAATATAACACTTGGAAATTAATGATTTATCCTTTACATGTGAATTTATCCTTTACATGTGACTTTATTCTATGAAAATAGAAAAATATAGGTAGTCGTTTGGAACAGCAGCGGTCTTCCTTGAAACTATATGGTTTCTTATAAATATAAACATTAAATAATCCATTCTTTCTTCATTCAAATATCACTAATTTTGATAAAACTAAAGTAGGATTAGACTTCTCTCAAAATACTACAATGGAAATATGATCCTCATAATTGTAATAAAATATTTAGAAAATACCATACTTTATAAAGTTTCACTATAATAATATTTTAATTTTGTAAGACTTTTTATTTTGTAGGAATTTTTTCATTATGTAATTCTTTAACGTAATACTTTAGCATAATCCTTTGTTGTGATCCTTTTCTCTAATCATATGACTTGGGGTCTAATTGTAAGACTTGGCTTCTAATCGTAAGATTTGGTTCTGATCATGCGACTTTGTCTCTAATTTTATGACTTCACTTCAATCATAATACTTCACCTAAATATAAATACCTTAGTCTAATCACAATTATTTATCTTTAATGTAAGCCTTATCCTGATCATATAACTTTATCATAATCCTTCCTTCTTTTGTAATCCTTTATTCAACTCAAAGAATTAATTACAAGTATTTACTGATGAATGTAATCCTACATCGTAAGACTTCAATTCTAGAACACATCATTACTGTATGAATTATAGACTTTACAAGTCTTTGAGACTTAGTAAAACTTCCAAAAAAACAAAGCATCATAAGACTTCATATAGAACATATGTCTTTCAGACTTAGGAAATTTTCTTCACCCAAAAATAAAAAAAAACTGATGAATATTATTTAGAACTTTATAAGATTGATATACATACTTCAAGAAAAATCATTAGTGATAAAAAATGAGGTTCTTGTGAGAATACAAACTTAGGATAAATGGGATATTTTGGATCAAGATTAGTATGACCAACAACCTACCCGTTTTTATGATTACAAAACCCATAAAGCTTTAAACATAAAATTTTATAGCAGTTTGAAAAATATGATATTTCATATTTGAATATTTCAAAATCATACAGATCAAAATAGTTCAAAATATTAGTATTGAATAAAATTTTTTGTTTGTTTCATTTTCTTCTCCCCCTTTTTATGATATCAAACAAAATTAAAATAATGGATATAATACATTTAAAATTTCAAATTGAAATATAAAATTTTAAGAATATGTGACTAAAATGAATTAGAATTTTGGTACAAGAGCCTCAGTCCAGTTGGTGAGGACTCGAAAAGTACATCCAAGAGACCCAATATCAAATCTGGGCAGAGAAATATTTTTCGAGATACTGTAGTAGGTACTGTTCAGTATGGTAGCAGCCATAACTATTCATTTGTTTGGACTTTTGGGTCATCGATTTAGTCCTAGGGTCCTTAAAGAAATTTTTGTAACGCCCCAACCCTAGTTACCCAAAGTCGGTGCATTATTACATAACATTGGAATGACATAAGGAATCATGTCTTGAAAGACTGATCAGTTTAGTAGCCTTGGAAGTACTAGATACATATATAAGTTTTACATTACATCATGAAAAAATATATATATATATTGTGTCCCCTTTGAACACTATTATATCCCTTAGCCTATTCCTGTAGGTTAATCGTAATATACTTATTCTCATCCTAGTAAAAAAAACATAAGAAAGGGGTGAGCTCAGATGCTCAGTAAGGATAACAATATAGCGGAAACTTTCATAAATAAGTATAAACATTTAAGGAAATGTATAAGACTAAAACACAAGACTTTTAAAATTAAACTTTAGCATAATATGGAAAAGATAAATCAAGTAATTTCATTTACTTATTCACATGGATATTCTACTAGTATAATAATCACATGTAATATCAATATCCAATTTCATAATGATGGAATGCATAATGTCCGACATCATAACCACATAGTCAAGGCATCATGCAAAGACTATAAATAAAATTTCTCCAAGGCCTTGTGCTAAGAAACTAGTTTGTCTCAGGAGACCTAATGATTCATAAATGAGATATATTGGGCTCCACGCATCACATACTAAGTCTAATTCATTCCTCATATGAAAAGGTTGAAACATAACATAAACATTTGTATTAAAACTAGCATACGAAATATTAATAATTTAACCATAAACCATGAATGGTATAAAAATAACACATCCACAGTCAAACATATCACAAAACCTTCAATACAATATGAAAGATTTTATTATAATAAACCAACTTCAAACAAGTATAAAATCCATCAAAGGATGTTGACATAGATGAAATCAAAACTATTTGAGAGAAATACCTCTTTCTATTTTGAAATCATTTAAAAGTACTATAATTTTAAAAGAAAATATTTATTTTGAAAATATTCTTATAATATTGTAAGGGAAGCTTCTAATGTGTTACAATGGCAGCAAATAGCCTCACCTTCTATATAAGTTAAAAAACATTCTTTCCTAAATTTTATCGAAAAGCTCGTAAAGGAACTTGTTTGGAAAACGACAGAAAGATTCCTTTATAAACATATCATAAAAAGTCAAACAAGGATATAAATGAATTTAACCCATATTCTAGGAAATAGTAAAAATGTTTTGAAATACATTTTTAAGAAACATGAATGTGGATGATAAAGAGGTCCCAGTAGATACTCACGTACAAACAACCTTGGATAATGCAGAGATTGTAGAATTAACCCTTACCTTGTACTTTTCCTTGATAGAGGGTACATTAACCTCATGTATAATAGTTAAATCATTGTTATTAAATTATAAAATAATCACATACATAAATATTATATCATATATGATCTTATAATATTACTTTGTTAATAATATTTCGGTAGTATCATCGTTTTGGGTGTTAACTGATTCGTTTTTCTTTATATGCTTGGTTACGTAAGACATATTTTTTATGGATAGGATGTATTTGATTAATATCCATAATTATATTAAGTTCTTAAACATTATTTTTAATCATAAAATGAAAATTATTCTTGAATGGTTGTTATGGGGGATGAATTTCATCACGTCTGTGGAGACGGTAATCCGTACGTACGCACGAGCGACAATATCATTCTATTGATGGTGAAATCATATATAATTTGATGTTATATAATATATACAGAATACTTAACATGTTTTATTTATTATTTACATCATTTATACTCATTATTATACCTATCAAAATAATAAAGTGTTCGAATAACAAACTACACCACGACGTGGAGACGGTAAGTCGTACATACGCACATATGGTGACTTGTCATTCATAGGATGGATAGAATAATGAATATGGTCATACCATATCTATAATAACATCACATTATTTATAAGGTACTGGATTTATTATTTAGGTATGGAAACAACAAAGAAAGAGGAAGTGGAATAAGAAAAGAACTTTGAAAGAGGTGATAAAATTATTACCTCTTCTTCGAGTGTTTCCTTTTGAGTTGATCAAAAGGGATCCTTAGGTTGGCTTTTTGATCAAATTAAGGCCTCTAAGTCAAAGTAAGGTTATTTTTTAGGATATTTTAGTAGGTTTTGTCTGATACAAATGGATTTGGAGGTGTGATTTTGAGAGAAGGGGAAGTACCCTTTTATAAGAGAGGTGAGGGTCACTTTAGGAAAAGCTTGAAATATTATTTTATTATACAATAATATTCAGTTTATAATGGATCAAAAATGATTTATTTCAAGTATAAAGTGGTTATGGGTCGAAAAAATCTCAACCAATAGGTTTTATATAGGTTTAGGTCACCATATTAACCTTATCTTTTATATTTAACTCTTTGTAAAATAGTTTAACTTTTACCATGTATTCTTGTATTATTATAATAAATGGTTAATAAACTTACTATAAAAAGACAAGTGAACTCCAAGTGGTTAATTATTGATATATATAACCCTATATAAGTCCTTTGAAAGAACCTTATATTTTTAGGAATATTATATCAATTAATAATATAGTATTTGTTTTAAAAACTCATTTATGTCAATTTTGACACTATTTGGTATTTTGTTTTTGTGAAAGTCATAACAACTTTATCACTTCGAAAAAAAATTATTTAATCAAACATAACATGTCATATTAACCTAGAAAATTATTGGAATTCATAAAAAGTCTCAATTTACATTTATTTAGATATTTATAATATCAATTATTTTAATCTTTCATTAATAAGGTAATTATTGCATCATCATTGTCTCAAAAATAAATTTAATTATTTAATGTCTAAAAATTATAAATAAAATACAATTATTTATTAAATATTTTTATCTTTATAATGAATATTTATAGTTGAATTTTTCTTATGTATAACCCTATATTAAAAATGTTTTAGTTATGAAACTTTGAATTTAACACATTTAACTCTTCTTTAAATAAAATAATAATAAATGTCCTAATCTAATCCAAGTGGACCAAAAGGATAATATTTTATTAATAAGGTTTATTTTTGTCAAAATAAACTTATACAATAAAATTAGGACATGTGTTAGGGTAATTATAATATCATTTTTACCTTTAATTACTTTATTTTCTTTTAATCGTGGTAAATGAAAGTCAAAAGTTTCTATTCACCAAAATTTATTTTCATCTTATTGACCCACATTTTACTTACTGATTTCAACTGTGTCTCTCATATTTTTAAAATTCAATTCACAGAAGCACTAAAATTACGTTTTATGCAAATTTGCAAATGCGCCTAGAAGGTGGGTAAAAGACAGTAAAAAGTTCAATAAAATTTTATATATCTAATATTGTTATAAAATGACTCCAGTGAATTACATTGAACATATATAGGTATTATGTATCTATTTTTACCTAATATAAATTTAAATAAAATAACTAACTATTTAAATAAAAAGTTGGTTTTAAACAATAACGTAATATTTTTCACTATTCATCAAAATTTAAAAGTTTTCAGAAAAATACCAAAAATTAACCCTAAGATAATTTTGCTATTCCAAATCCAAAAATTAAGTCCATTTAAAAAATAAAATTTATAAAATTTCAAAAAGTGTGTATTACTATTCATAATGGCTAGTTTGATTGGTCATGGTGTGTTAAAACTCCAAGTTGCGTACAATACAAGCTATTGCATTATTTAAAGGGAAACATATCGTGGAAGCTTGAGGTGTTACATTCTCCCCTCCTTCAAATAATTTCATCCTCAAAATTTCTAGAATATTACTATATAAAAATATTTGGGTGGTTCTTTATCATAAGTTCCTCGGGTTCCCACGTTGCCTCTTCCATCTTATGATTTCTCCATAAAACTTTCACTAGACGAGTCATTCGGTTTCTCAACACTTTTTCTTTGATATGAAGAATTCTAATAGGCTCTTCGCAATAAGATAGGTTGGGTTCCAGTTCTATTTCTTCATAGGTGAGTACATGTGTTGGTTCATGCATGTATTTTCTCAACAGTGATACGTGGAACACATCATGAACTTTGGAGAGATTTGGCAGCATTTCCAAATGATAAGCTACAACTCCAATTCGTTCAATAATTTCTAAAGGTCCTATATACCTGGGACTTAATTTACCCTTCTTATCGAAATTTATAACACCCTTCTATGGAGATACCTTCAAGAAAACATGATCTCCTACTTGAAATTCCAAATCCTTCCCTCGGTTATCGGTATAGCACTTTTGCCTACTTTGATCTGCTTTGATGTGGGTTTGGATAACCTTCACCTTCTACATTGTTTCCTCAACAAGTTCTGGGCCTACAAGTTTTCTTTCACGAACATCATCCCAACAAGTTGGTATGCAACATCTCTTTCCATATAACACTTCATATGGTGTCATCTGAATACTTGAATGGAAGCTATTGTTATAGGAAAATTCCACCAGAGGTAAATATTGACCCCACATACCTTGAAAGTCAAGTGAGAAAGATCTCAACATGTCTTCTAAGGTTTAAATAGTTTGTTCTGATTTTCCATTAGTTTGAGGGTGGTAGGCATTGCTCAAACAAAGTTCAGTATTCAAGGCCTTCTAAAGACTTTTCCAAAATCTTGATGTAAAATGGGGATCACAATCAGAAATAATTGATAGGGGTACTCTATGAAGTCTTACAACTTCATTAATATATAGTCTTTCTACACGTTCAAGTGGTAAATCTTCTCTTATAGCAAGAAAATGTGCTGACTTGGTAAGACGATCAAAAATGAGCCATATTACATCATTCTTTCTAGGATTCTTTGGTATTCCCATGACAAAGTCCATCGTAATATCATCCCATTTCCACTCAAGTATGGGAATATGTTGTATGACTCCTCCAGGATGTTGTCTTCCAGACTTAACCTGTTGAAAAACCATACATCTTAACACAAAATTAGAAATCTCCCTCTTCATGTTGTCCTGCCAAAAATGTTCCTTAAAATCTCTATACATCTTAGTGTTTCTAGGGTGTATAGATAAATTGGATCTATAAGAATCATCCAACAATTCCCTTTTTAGATCAGGTATGTCAGGAACACAAAGTCTCTTCCCAAATTTCAAAATCACATCTTCATATACGAAGTAAATCAATCTCTCATCATTCACAGCTTTAATTTTCTTTTGAAACTCCTCATCATTAGTCTGAGAACATTTTATCATTTCTAGTAATTATGGTTTGGAAACCATTTGAAAAATTATTGATGTTTCTCCTTCTATGATTATTCCCATATCCATTTTTACTAGATCCATGAACATAGGATCCCTTTCAAGTCTCATCTTGTTCAAAACACCATGATCATTTCTGCTCAAAGCATCTGCTACCTTATTTTCCTTCCTCGGATGGTATTGTATAGTGAAATCATAATCCTTGAGTAGTTCGAGCCATCTCCTTTACCTCATGTTGAGTTCTTTTTGTGAGAAAATATACTTCAAATTCTTGTGATCGGTATATATCTCACATTTTTCACCATAGATATAATGTCTTCATATCTTTAAAGCAAATATTACAACTGATAACTCAAGATCCTGAGTGGGATAGTTTTGTTCATTAATTTTTAGCTTTAGTGATGCATAGGCAATAACTCTATCATTCTTCATTAGGACACAACCAAGTCCTTTATTTGAAGCATCACTATAAATAACAAACCCATCATTCCCCGATGGTAGAGTCAATATAGGATGATTGACTAATTTTCTCTTCAGTTATTCAAAACATTCTTCACACTCTTTTGTCCAAACAAATTTAACCCCTTTACGTGTGAGCTTGGTTAATGGGTTATCCAATCGGGAAAAATTCTAGACGAAATGCCAATAATAACCTGTTAAACCAATAAAATTGTGTACCTCAGTTATACATGTCGGTGCTGGATATTCTTGTATCGCTATTGTCTTAGAAGGATCAGCAGAGATTCCATTCTTAGAGACAATATGGACAACAAAAGTAATTTCCTGAAGCCAAAATTCACACTTGCTAAATTTCCCATATAATTCATTTCTTCTGAGGGTTTTCAGAATAGTGCGCAAGTGATTTTCATGATCTTCATAGATTTTGGAGTAAACCAAGATATCATCAATAAATAACACTAAAAATTAATCAAGATATTACTTGAAAACTCTATTCATTAGATCCATGAAAATAGAGGGTGAATTAGTCAGTCCAAAAGGCATTACTGTAAACTCTTAATGATCGTACCTTGTTCAAAATGTTGTTTTCAGAATTTCTTCCTTCTTCACACACAACTGATGATATCCAGATTGAAGGTCAATCTTTGAAAAATATTCATCTCCATGAAGTTGATCGAATAAATCATCAATACAAGGTAGGGGATACTTTTTCTTTATTGTTATAGCATTGATTTCCCTGTATTCAATGCACGACCACATAGATCCATCTTTCTTCTTAACAAAAAGAATAGGGGATCCCCATAGAGAAACACTAGGGAGAATAAATCCCTTATTACTAAATTCCTCTAGTTGTTTCTTTAGTTTCATTAATTCCACAGTGGCCATTCTATAAGGGGTCTTCGATATGGGCCTTGAATCGGAAATTAAATCAATAGAAAACTCAATTTCTCATTCTGGAGGATGTCTAAGTAAATCCTCTCAAAACACATCAACATATTCTTTCACAATAGGTACATACTCTATTTGAACATTCTTTTCCTCACCCATAGTTATTTCATTCTCTTCCTCCCCAATAATTGAATTTAGTAGAGTTACTTGGGGTGGATCTAGATAAGAATCAGGTGGCGATGTTTCTACTCTAAAGATAAGGTACTCCTTATCATCACCGAAAATTGTAACCTCCTTCTTACAATAAATTTTCACATCATGGTCCAAAATCTAATCCATAGTGAGGATTATATCAAATTCAATCATGGGTATGACAATGAGATCAGCAGATAAAGAACATTTATGTGCCCTAATGGGGACTGATTCACAAAAATTTGTTGCAATGATACTTCCCTTAGAAGTTTTGACTGACAACTTCCTTGTTAAATCAAATTGAAAATATCTAATTTTCTTAGAAAACTGGGAAGATATGAAACAATTTGATGATCCAAAATCAAATAAAGCATTGGCTAAACTTGAGTAAACCATTAAATTACCTGCCACCACGTCATTTGGAGCTTTAAGCTCAGCAGTAGTGATCATATAATCTTGGTCTTTATCCCTTGTCCTTTTATGAGGTAAGTTTCCTTGGTGCTTAGGACATTCATTTTCATAATTCCCCATTTATCTACAATTGTAGCATTCAATATTAACAGCCTCTTTCTTTCCCTTTCAATCACGATCTTGGTAGCCTTTTTCACCACACTTGTAACAGACTCTCATTCCCTTCAGGAAAGTATCGGGGTGTTTCTTCCCAAATTTACTATAGGATAGAAATTCAAATTTTACCTTCTCTCTGTTATTTCCATTTCCAAAGTGTTTAGCAGATCTCTTCTTCTCTTGCTTTGCTTTAAAGTCATAAGACTTAGAGAATTCCTTTTCTGTCTTGATAGCACATGAGACAATATCTTCATATGATGAGAAGGATTGTAAGACTAATTCTTGATGGAGAAATAGTTTTAACCCATCGAATAATCGATCAATCTTACTCATTGGGTTATGTATATAATATTTTGCATGCCTTTCTAACCTTTTAAAGTTATCCTCATACTTTGCGACATTCTCATCCTATTTTTGCCTCAAACTCAGAAATTGTCTTTCCATATCTGCTCGATGGTCACAAGGAAAGTATTTTTCTAAAAAAAGATCTTTAAACTACCTCCATTCTATATTTAATACTTCTTCATCCTCCTTTGTGTTTTGAATTAATGACCACCATTGATCTGCATCTCCCGTGAGGTGATAAACTGCCATGACAACTTTTTCCCTTTCGATACTCCCCAAAGCATGAAATGTTTTCTCTAAGGAACTTATCCATTGCTCAGCTAAAAATGTATTTGTATTCCCATTGAATTTTGGTGGTTGTTTCCTCATGAAGTGGTCTAACATTGATCCTCCATGTTGTGGATCAGGGTGCTCCATATGGGTAAGGTTATTATTCATAACCTGAGTGAGTTTTCCCAGTATAGTGATAAGCTGATCAACACTAGTTGCATCACCAACTCCACTATAATTATCTTGAGTAGGATTAAAATCCCTACATGGATTACGTGCATTGATACGGTTTCCATTCCTTCCACTAGGATCCATTTCTAAACAATGGCATACACTAGATTAGTTTATGAATCTCAATATATAATTCCAAACTTGTAAAACACTTAACATAAATTGAACAGTTTATGGATATAATTCACAATCATAAAAATGTTTTCTTTGAGGAGGTATATACTCATAAATCCTTCATAATGGTTTGTAAAGAAAATGTTAATTATCCTAAGCATATCTCCCAGGAGTGTCATAACCAAGAGTACAGTAAGAACCGTTGTCGTGTACCAGGATACCCTGGGTCAAGCCCGAAACTACTTGTTGGAGTTTTCACTCCTAGGTACATCTGTTCCAGAGCCACCTCTACCTGCTCGTATCCAGATATGGATGTATTTCT
The DNA here is from genome assembly GCA_963277665.1 of Viscum album. Classification (NCBI taxonomy): domain Eukaryota; kingdom Viridiplantae; phylum Streptophyta; class Magnoliopsida; order Santalales; family Viscaceae; genus Viscum; species Viscum album. The sequence goes on along the minus strand of OY728129.1, from coordinate 1,807,624,550 downwards.
TGTAAAACTCAAAAAATCTCTACATTATCAAAATTCTAGGAAGTTATTATATGCTAATCCTCAAAGTCTACCTTAGGGTAATGTTCTCTAATCAGAGTTTTTCTAAATCTGGCTTCCAAGGTTTGTACAAAACTTTTTCTGATACCAACTGTAACGCCCTAAACCTAGTTACCCAGAGTCGGTGCATTATTACATAACATTGGAATTATATAAGGAATCATGTACCAAAAGACCGATCAGTTTAGTATCCTTGGAAGTACTAGATACATACATAAGTTTTACAATACATCATGAAAAAAAACAAAAAAACAACAACATCGTGTCCCCTTTGAACACTCTTATATACCTTAGCCTATTCTTGTAGGTTAATCGTAATATATTTCTTCGCATCCTGGGAAAAATAAAACATAAGAAAGGGGTGAGCTCAAATTCTCAGTAAGGATAACAATATAGCTGAAACTTTTATAAATAAGCATAAATATTTAAGGCAATGTATAATACTAAAACACAAGCCTTTAAAACTTAAACTTCAACATAATATGGAAAATATAAATCAAGTAATTCCATTTACTTATTCACATGGATACTCTACTAGTCGAATAATCACATGTAATATCAATAGCCAATTTCATAATGATGGAATGCATAATGTCGGACATCATAACCACATAGTCAAGGCCTCGTGCCAAGACTATAAATAAAATTTTTTCAAGGCCTTGTGCCAAGACACTAGTTTGTCTCATGAGACCTGCCGATGCATCGAGGAGCTAGAGTGGGCTCCACCTATCACATACTAAGTCCAATGTATTCCTCATATGAAAAGGTTGAAACATAACATAAACATTCATATTAAAACTAGCATACGAAATGTTAATACTTTAACCATAAAACATGTATAGTATAAAAATAATACATCCACAGTTAAACATATCACAAAACCTTCAATACAATATTAAAGATTGTATTATAATAAAACAACTTCAAACAAGTGTAAAATCCATCAAAGGATGTTGACATAGATGAAATCAAAACTATTTGAGAGAAATACCTCTTTCTAATTTGAAATAATTTAAAAGTCCTATAATTTTAAAAGAAAAATTTTATTTTGAAAATATTTTTATAATCTTTTAAGGGAATCTTAGAAGGTGTTACAATGGTGGAAAATAGCCACACCCGCCATATAAGTTAAAAAAAACATTCTTTTCTTAATTTTGTCGAAAAGGTCGTAAAGGACCTTGTTTGGAAAATGATGAAACGATTCCTTTATAAAAATATCATAAAAAGTAAAAAAAAAGGTATAAATGACTTTAAAACATAGTTTAGGAAATAGTAAAAATGTTTTGAAATACATTTTTAAGAAACACGGATGTGGATGATAAAGAGGTCTCAGTAGATACTCACGTATAAACAACCTCGGATAATGAAGAGATTGTAGAATTAACCCTTAACTTGTAATTTTCCTTGATCGAGGGTACTTTAACCTTCTATATAATAGTTAAATAATTGTTATTAAATTATACAAGAACCACATACATAAATATGATATCATATATGATCTTCTAATATTGCTTTGTTAATAATATTTCAATAGTATCATCATTTCGGGTGTTAATTGATTCGTTTTCCTTCATATGCTTGGTTAGGTAGGCCATTTTTTTTATGGATAGGATGTATTTGATTCATATCCATAATGATATTAAGTTCTTAAACATTATTTTTAATCATACAATGAAAATTATTCTTGAATGGTTATGACGGGGGGTGAATTTCATCACGTTCGTGGAGATGGTAATCCGTACGTAAGTACGAGCGACGATATCATTCTATTGATGGTGAAATCATATGTAATTGGATGGTATATCATATATACTTAATCCTTAACATGTTATATTTATTATTTACATCAGTTATACTCATTATTATACACATCCAAATAATGAAGTGTTTGAATAACAAACTACGCCACGACGTGGAGACGGTAAGTCGTATGTACGCACGTATGGTGACTTGTCATTCATAGGATGGATATAATAATGAATATGGTCATACCATATTTATAATAACATCATAGTATGTATAAGGTACTAGATTTATTATTTAGGTATGTAAACAACAAATAAATAGGAAGTGGAAGAAGAAAAGAACTTTGAAAGAGGTGATGAAATTATTACCTCTTCATCAGGTGTTTCCTTTTGATTTGATCAAAAGGGCTCCTTAGGTTGGATTTCTGATCAAAGTAAGGCCTATAGGTCGAATTGAGGGTAGTTGGGAGGATATTTGAGTAGGTTTTGTCTGTGTAAAATGCCTTTGAAGGTGTAATTTTGAGAGAAGGGGAAGTACCCTTTTATAAGAGAGGTGAGGGTCACTTTAGGAAAATCTTGAAATATTATTTTATTATACAATAATATTTAGTTTATAATGGCTCCAAAATGATTTATTTATAGTATAAGGTGGGGATGGGTCTAAAAACTCTCAACCAATAGGTTTTAGACAGGTTTAGGCCCCCAGATTAACCTTATCTTTTAGATTTAACTCTTAGTTAAATAGTTTAACTTTTACCATGTATTCTTGTATTATTATAATAAATGGTTAATAAACTAACTATAAAAAGACAAGAGAACCCCAAGTGGTTAATTATTGATATATATAACCTTATCTAAGTACTTTGGCTGAACCTTATATTTTTAGGAATATTATATCAATTAATAATATAGTATTTGTTTTAAAAACTCATTTATGTCAATTTTGACACTATTTGGTATTTTGTTTTTGTGAAAATCATAAAAACTTTATCACTTTGAAAAAAATATTTAATCAATCCTAACATGTAATATTAACCTATAAATTAGTGAAATTTATCAAAAGTCTCAATTTACTTTTATTTGGATATTTATAATATCAATTATTTTAATCTTTTATTAATAAGGTAATTACTACATCATCATTATCTCACAAATAAATTTAATTATTTAATGTATAAAAATAATAAATAAAATACCATTATGTAGGAAATATTTTTATATTTATAATGAATATTTATAGTCGAATTTATCTTATGTATAACCCTATACTAAAAATGGTTTAGTTATGAAATTTTGAATTTAACACTTTTAACTCTTCTTTGAATAAAATAATAATAAATGTCCTAATCTAATCCAAGTGGACCAAAAGGATAATATTTTACTCTTAAGGTTGATTTTAGTCGAAATAAACTTATCCAATAGAATTATTAAATGTGTTAGGGTAATTATAATATCATTTTTACCTTTAATTATCCTATTTTCTTTTAATCGTGGTAAATAAATGTCAAAAGTTACTATTCACCAAAAATTATTTTCATCTTATTGAACCACATTTTACATAATTATTCCAACTGTGTCTCTTGAATTTTTTAAATTCAATTCATAGAAGTGGTAAAATTACGTTTTATGCAAATTTGCAAATGCGCCTAGAAGGTAGGTAAAAGACAGTAAAAAGTTCAATAAAATTTTATATATCTAATATTATTATAAAATGACTCAAATAAATTAAATTGAACATATATAGGTATTATGTGTTTATTTTTACCTAATATAAATTTAAATAAAATAACTAATTATTTAAATAAAAAGTCAGTTTTAAACAATAATGCAGTGTTTTTCACTATTCATCAAAAATTGAAAGTTTTCAGAAAAATACCAAAAATTCATCCTAATCTAATTTTGATATTCCAAATCCAAAAATGAATTCCATTTTGAAAAATAAAATTTATAAAATTTCAAAAATTGGGTATTAATATTCATAATGGCTAGTTTGATTGGTTGTGGTGTGTTAAAACTCCAAGTTGCGTACAACACAAGCTATTGCATTATTCAAAGGGAAGCATATCATGGAATCTTGGAGTGTTACACTTTGGGCCACCCAAGGCCTTTGGACCAATAAGGCTTTCGGGCCACCTCAAGTCTTTTAGGACACCTTAAAGCCTTCGGGCCACCTCAAGGCCTTTAGGCCGCCTCAGGCCTTCAGGCCACATGTAATTGTGCTTAAATAGACCAAGAAGACTCTACAAGGAGTAGGTTCCAAATGAGGATTCAGAGAAAGGTGTATTCACCATAGTAGAGCTAATAGATTTGGAAGAATGAGAGGGTATGAAAATTTCCATTGAAACCAGCTTGTGCATGCATGAGAAACCTAGGTGAACATCCATGTGAAGGTGGAGAGCTAATATCATGATGTAGAAAATGGGGAGGAGCAGTTCCAAGTAGTTATAGTCTGGATTATTTCCTCTAATACCTTTAGGTCATTTAATTTCATGAAGCATGTGGGCCATGTAAGGGTTCCCCTTCAACCCTTAAAAGGGGTATTATCAAAAATGAATAAAAATAGATGGCCTTTGGTCCATTCAGAGTAATGAATTAGAATTTTGGAATTGGAATATAGAAATTGATTAAAAGAAAACGTTAAAATGGAAAATAAAAAATCAATATCAAGTATCCAAATAAAGAATTGAAATAAGAATAAATCAACGATATTCATTGAACATATAACATTATTATAATGAGAGAAATGTACAGCAACCAAATAATAAGGAAACACCAGTCCATAGGCTTGGGATTGGGGTTAGATAAAGGTTGAGAGCCTTCAGGTATAGTTCTAGGAGGTAATTTCTTAAATTAAATAGGTAAGGAAGGTTCAGGTTCAAGAGTAGCTAAGACAAATGGATCTAGATAGTTAATTTCACCAAAAGATACAGTTGAACATGAATCTCCTCTAATACCAACTCTATCACTATAGGAAACCTTCTCTGTACTATCCATAATGCTATCTTAGGTGCCATTTTCCTTTTCCTTTTCATACTTATTTGAAGTAATAAAAGAGAGATTCTAAAAGGAGTTAGGGGGTGAGACTGGTCTGGATTGCTAATAAGACTTCTGATTCACTTTTTTAGTAAAAGGTATAATGATAAAAGAAATCCAATATCTTTTTCTTGGCCATTGGAAATCAGTTAGGAAAGGTAAATTTTAAATAGCATCTACTTCTCAACTAATAAAGTTCATATCCACACATATTTATCCTCTTTAGGATTTATTATCTACAAAAATCTAGGATAACTAAATATCATTTTCAAACCTTATGGCCAAAATCTTGACATCTTCCTATAGATATAACTTAAAGTCGCAACTAGAAAGTAAATTCCTTAGCACTACCACTTGAATACTTGAAAACTATAGAGTATATATAGAAGTGATAGGTTTGGGTTGTGGTTATCTAGGAGTTACCACTATTTTCTTATGTCAATGTCCCTTTAAATATTAGTAAGTTCATGAAATTATTCATTTGAATATGAGGAGCCAGATTCTGAAGAGTCTAAATTAAAGTTATTATCAACTTATATCTGAATAGATGTGATCCTATCAAATATAAAATTAAAATTGGAATTTAGTGCTAAGCCCCATTGCATCAGCATGTTGACAACCTTCTTTGAGGATAAAAGGGTACCCAAAGAGGTTTTATTCAAGGTTCTATAACATCCCTTGAAAAAATCATAAAGATCAAAAATGGATTTCTCAAGCTGATGAATCCTTCTTATAAAATCAAAACTGATGTCCTTGATTTCATAAATCAAGTCCTTTTAACCTCAAAAAAGGTGGATAATGAAACTAATTCACATTGTATGGATGTTAGCCTTTATTTAAAATCATCCAATACTAATGAAACTACCAATAATTTATCCCCTATAGATTCTAAAATATAAATAGATAAAAAACCAGGTACACCTCTCTGAACAAGTTGCATAGGTCTAGGCAATGATAATTGTGCTTTAACCAACTCTTTTAACTCGTTAAGATCATACTTAGAGATTAGATTTGGTTGATAATGTATAATCCTTTTAATGAATTCAAATTGAGAACATTCCATCTTTTATATAAAATAAAAAATGAGACTTTAAAATGACATCCTCGCTCGATTCTTTCAAATGTATCTACACAAAATAAATATCCTTACTTTCTTTAGTAGATATACCTATTTAAACAAGTTTCAAGGTTCTGATCATCTCAACCTAATATTCCAACACTTCAATAATTCAATTGAAATCAATCTTGGTGACTAAATGTTCTTATATGTTCAACGATTCTTCCTTTGAAGCTTTATGCTCAACCTTTAGCTCATCTATGTTACCTTTGAAATTCTAAAATTCATTGAACACACCATAAGAAAAGGTTTGAACATTATCTATAAAGAAATATTGATACTCATCTTTATTCACTAGGGGTATAATTGTTTCTCTTTAAGAATAAAAATAAGGTAGATTTTCAATGCCATCGTCTTCTAAATTCTCAGCTTCAAATGGTGAAGGAACTCTATGAGATAATACCAGATTATACCACATTTCTAGAGAAACTATAGTATTCTCATATTCTGAGTCCTAAAAATCTTCAATATTTTCAATATGATTAGTCATTATCACCTAATGAGACTCTTCATCTATTATCTTTCAATTCACTGACCCCTTCTCAACAACAACCTATTCTCTAGGTTGAACTTCAGTAACATCAAGCTCCAGATTCATTTACCAAACCAGCACCAGCACTTTTATGAGCCTCAATAGCCACATATTACGCATTAACTTCTCAATCAATAATTTTTGAATCTATAACCACTTATATGGGATCATGATCCTTAGAATTTATAGTAGCCTCCTCCTAATGATTATGAATGATAGGAATTTCCTCTATAGCCTTTATCCTATGAATGTTAGAATAAAAAAATCACTTAAATTACCTAAACATCAAAAAGTTCCTTAGAATTATACCCAGAAAGATCCACCTAAACAAGTTCTATATACTTAGTATTTTCTTATATGGACTACTCTCTCTGAGTAGTAGAATGGTCCTCATCATCTTCTCCTACTTCCTTCTCACCATTTTTCTTGACAGCCATCTTATTTTGAAAGGCATCAAAAAATAGTTTGATATTTCTCAAGAGACCATCATAAAGGGTGTGATGTATTTAGCACATGGTGGCTTCATCATCACTCAGGTCCACCTCCTTTTTTCTTAAAATTCATGGTTAATAGGCTCCCATAGGAATAAAACTTAATCATTTTCTTTTTTAGACATCATTAATGAATATAATCCATCATATATATCAAAAAAATCACTTTATTATCATTTAACAATAGATACATAATATTGATTTCTAGAAAATGAAATTTCCAAAATTCACCAGCTATCTAAGCTATGCAGATTTGAATATACTTTTATAGAACTCTTTAATCTGGCTCTAGGACTTTTTGATAATTCTTCTAAGTATCAGAGTAGAAAACAAGGATTCTATTAGGACTGAAGGTTTTATATAATCATCATAGATAAAAGAATGGATATAGTAATACCTAACTTCATGGGTATAGTGGAAATCCCTGATTATCTCCTCATAATAAATGGTGAAATCTTTTCCATTTACTTTTGATTGCACAACATCCCCCAACTTGAGAAAAGCAAAATTGAGCATTCCCATAGAACTCACAAAATTTATTTTCATATAGGTTTACAATATTATTATCATTGAAAACCCATTCCCGGACTTGAAAACTCATAACCCTATTCATCACAAGACTCATATGATTTATCCAAACAAAAACAATGGATTTTCTAGGTATAACTTGCCTTTTAGCACTGCTCAGTTTATCTCTATTCAAACTTTATGAAGTTTCAACCACGGATCTCTTGGACTTTCACATGATCGTATAAGGTTGGAGGTTTATGGATCGAAGGATTAGGGTTAAATGTGTTTGTAAGAGGAGAAATTGAGATATAGGGAGGGGCAGAGAGGTGTGGAGGGTGTACAATCAATAGGTTTTAGCCAAGAGACCTTTCAACTTATAAAATCTTATGAAAAATTTTCATTTTTATCACATGGAATGTGATGTTTTGAAAATTAATTAAAATAATCTAATCGATAAACGAATAAATAAATTATAATTTCAATGTAGTGAAAATATCTAATGATTATAAATAAATAAATAAAATCTGGAAATGAAGTAACTTTGAATACTTAGTTAATACTGAATAAATTTTACATAAGAATAAAATCATTTAAATTCAAATAAATATAATTCACTTTAAATAAAATTAAATCAATCAGTATGAAGGGGCTTAAAAAAATTTATACTAATTTATTTTTAGTACAAATGAACTCTAAAGATATTCCACCCTTTTGTGAGTGATCCTTTAAGAAATGATGTCTTAAATTAATGTGTTTTATTCCAAAATGGATTATTGGATTTTTTTTGAAATGTTGATAGTATAAGTGTCATCACATTTAATTGGTACATTATTAAAATTGAATCTAAAATCCATTTAAAGTTTTTTTTCATCCATAACTCTTGTGCAAAACAACTACTGGGTGTAATATACTCAACTTCAATAGTTGATGATTTAATATATTGTTTCTTATTATTAGACCAAGAAACTGGATATTTTCCTAGAAAGTTATAGGTGCTGGATGTAATCTTCCTATCTAACCCACAACCACAAAAATCTTCATTTGAATATGAAATCAAATCAAATCTATAGGTATTTAGAAAAAATAAAGATAAATAAATATTTCCTTTCAGATATCTTAAAATTATTTTGGTGGGTTCTAAATTGACTCTAATATGTTCTTGAAATATATCACACAAACATAAAAAAACATGATATATGGTCTACTAGTGGTTATATATAGAAAACTTCCAATAATTACCTTATATAACTTATTGTAAATTGGTTTACGAGCTTCATCTAAATCAAGTTTAATATTAGAACTCATAGGAGTATCATATACCTTGTTGTTTTCAAGTCCAAATATTTTCAATAAATCATGTATGTATTTTATTTAATTGAAAACATTTACAAAATCTTTTTGATAAATTTTAAAAGAGAGTAGAAAAGTTAAAATCATCCATAATATTAATTTCAAATTAGTTTTTCATGAGTTTTCCAAATTCATTACACAATTTTTTTATTTTTGGAGCCAAAAATCACATCATTCACAAAAATTTAAACTAAAAATATATATTTTGAATTAATTTTCTTAAAGAGTGGAGGGAATTCCAATCCTATAGTAAAAACATTTGTTAAAATAAATGAACTCAATATTTCATACTAATATCTAGGTTATTGTTTAAGACCATAAAAAAGCTTTGGTAAGTTTTAAAATGAAATTTGGAAAGCAAGGGTTTTCAAAACTAGAAGGTTTTTCAACATAAAATTCCTCTACAAGAAATATATTTTAAAATGATGATTTTATATCCGTCTGAAATAATTTAAAATTAATTGAGGTTGAATAAGATAAAATAATCTTAATTACTTATAATCTAGCAACTGGAGAAAAGGTTTATTCATAATCTATTCCTTCATCTTCATTATAACCTTTGGAAATTAATATTTACTTATTTCTAGTGATCACACCATGATCATCCTATTCATTCATAAATAACCATTTAGTTCCAACAACATGATAATTATAGGGTATATCAACTAATTCTCATACCATGTTCCTCTTGAATTGATTAAACTCTTCTTGCATTATTAAAACCCAACTCTCATCATTGAAGGATTTTTCTGTAGTTTTAGGTTCTAACTGGGGTAGGAAAGTAGAAAATATAACAAGTTTTCCTACACTTATTCTAGTCATAACTCCCCAATCTAAGATTTATATAATAGTCTAAGGGGTTTTTTTTCAAGGTTCTAAGTTTTCTAAGTAGCACACTTTCAGGTTCACCAGTTTTTAACCTTTTAGGAATGGATTTTATCATCAAAAATAGGCCTAAGCCTCAAGTTATCAATGGAGTCACTAACATCATTAACTTGAATTTTCTTATAATCAAAGGGATCGCTTTCATCAAATTTTATATGTGTTGATTCACAAACCATCCTTGGATTTTTTTTGAAAACTCAATAAGATTTAGTTGTAGTGTAATAACTTATAAATATTTTTTTATTGGCATTTAGGTTGAACTTACCAAAGATTATCCTTAGTGTTTAAGATGTAAACTTTACATCAAAAACCTTGTGGAATACAATCATTTTTTTTTCTATTTTTTTATAACTCATATTGTGTTTTCTTCAAAAATAGGTCATATTAAACTTTTTTAATGACATAACATTTCATGTTAACAGATTTATCCCAAAAATTAATAGGCATGCTATATTCACATAACATGGTTCTATCAATTTCTTACAAGGTATTATTTCTCTTTTCAATAACACTATTATAATAAGGTGTCTTAAGGGAAGAGTGGTATGTTTAATATCATGTTTTGAGAAAAATGAATTGAATTCATGATTTTTAAACTCTCCCTCATTGTCACTTATCAAAGACACAATTTTACCATTTTTTCATTTTTAATAGCTTACAGAAGTTAATAAAGACATGAAATGATTCATTATTAAGCCTTAAGAAATAAACCCAAGTAAAACTTTAAAAATCATTAACCAAAACATTAAAAAAATATTTTTCACCTAGGATTGCAGTTTTAGATGGTCCAAACAAATCCACATGGATAAGCTCTAATGGTCTCAAAGTTTCAACCTATTTGATTAGTTTCAAAGATGAATTATGATTCTTTCTCATTTGGCATGCATCACATAGTTTCTTTTTTTCCAATTTAATTTGAGGAAAAGTTTCTTTTGTCCAATTTAAGTTGAAGAAAATCATAAATGAATTTTTTATTATATATTTTTCTCAAGAAATAAACATTACAATGTTCATTCATTTTATGCCAAATCCATGATTCATTAATTTAATCATTAAAATTGTTTACATTTAATTTACACAAAGAATGAATATCTAGAGTGTAAACATTTTTAGTTCTAGGAACTCTAAAATTAAGAAATTTATCTTTAAAACCCGAACAATAATTTTTATAAAATTCAATATAAAATTCATCATCACAAAGTTGATAAATACTTATTCAGATGTGATTTAAGCCTTCAACATTAGAAACGTTTTTGATGAGGTCTAAATGTGGATCTAAAATGGAACTAACTCAAATTATATTTCCTTTGAATAGTCACTAAATGTGAGATAACCTCTATCAATTTTAGATAGTGAGTGGAATTTAAAAAAATTTGCACTCATGTGTCTCAAACTTTCACTATCTATAAAAAAAATTATTATTGTTACTATGGATTTTTCCCTATTAAAACAAATTAAACTAAGATATTTTTTTGAACCTAAATTCACCTTTTTCCAAAAGTGTTGGCTATTAATGATTTCTGAACCCAAATTTTTCTATACTTTTTAGAATTTCTAGCATTTAAGTTAGATAGGTTTCTAGAAATAATAGCCTTATTTACACCAAAAAAAATTAAGTATATCTTAAACAAAAATCATTAGAATAATGAACATTTATAACACAATGAAAAAAAAGTAATATTAGACAGGTTTCTATTTTTGGAACTAGGAACAAAATAATTATTATATAACTTCTTTTTTTCTCCATTACTGCCTATGTCATGTTTACCTTTTTTAGATTTGTTGTTACCAAGGACTTTGTTAAGGTAATCCCCCTAGTAAAGATACTAGAAACATATTTTATATATTTAATTTCAACCATGAATTATTTTATTTCACTATCATGGGAAGCACAAAAAGAAACAAATAATTTTGATTTTAGTTCTGAATTTTGTTTGTATGGATCACTCTTTTCAGCTAGCACAGTATTATAAGCTTTCTTTAGGGACTTTTTCTAATTCTTAATAGATTCATATTCATCCTCTAACATAAATCAATATTCATTTAGTTCATCAAGAGAAAAAAAATTAGAACCAAATTTTGAATCATTCCTAGAATAATAAAAGGATTATACCTCATCATTATATTCTATAAAACATATATTTTCTTTCTAATTTTATTTTTTAGCCTCTAAATTAGAATAAGATTTATCACTAGATTCTTCAAAGGCACTCAATGTTTATTTCATAGTTTTCTTCTCTTTTTTCTTGTAATATAATTTTCTTTTGAACTTCATTTCATATTTATTTTTTTCTTTCAGTTTATTTCAATCAACCTTAATATTCTTAAGCTTATTTAATTCATAAAATCTTAATTCATTTGAGTTTACATAAAAAAATTATACTTATTGGAGGATTTATTGAATCCTCTTCTCTTATTATAAAACTTATTGAAATTCCTTATATACTAATCAAGTTCTCCATCAAGATCAAAGAAACTTGGTTCTCTATCATAAAATGAGTCAGATAATAATGTTTCTTTGTATTTCCTCTTATCCATTGAAGTAGAGACTTTCAATGCTGAATTTTCCTTCTTAATCAACTTGTGATCATCAACCTATGCTTTCATATATACACCATACATCATCATAGTTCAATCAAGTTTTTTATTTTTAGATCATTTATAGGTGTATATTGTATAACAGTAGATGATATTCCATTCCGTTTATAAGTAAAAACTCTTAGAACATTCAAATCTTGATCACATTCAGGAATAGGATTTCCCAAGGCGGTAATATTATTGATAATTTCAATGAGTCCATTAATTTGAGTTGTGATTTCACTATATATCATTATGAAGGTGTAAAACCTAAGCTTATTAGTTTTATACCTTGGTTTTCTAAAAAATTTAGTTCCCTCATAATCTACAACAACAATTCCCCACATCTCATTTAAATTAGGACATTGTGAGGCTCGATTGAACTCATTTAGACCAAGACCATTGATGATATCATTCATAGATTTCAAATTTAAATAATATTCTACTTCTTGGGTAGTATAGCATAATTTTTCTTTACTTGTAGGTATTTTTTAAGGTTTCACAACTTTGAGATATACTTTCAAACCAAGATTCATTAGATATATAATCATTTTTTCCTCCTATAATCCATAGTTATATCCATTGAAATAGGGATTTATTCCTATATATATTCCTTTTATGTCAGAAATTGTAGCAACTTTAGATATTTATCTTCATACATTACCCAATAATAGGTTAGAACTCTAAATTAACTACTTTGATACCAATTTTTATCCTAGAGAGTTTCACAAATACTCAAGAGGGGGTGAATTTATCTCTTAAAATTTTTACTCACTTAATACCACCCTCTTAAAATTAGTCAAACCTATCAAAATCCTTTTATTAAGATATAAAGTGAAAAATAAAGAAAAGACAAAAGGTAGTACATAGTATATTTATAGTGGTTTGGGGTATAAAGATCCCCAAATTCACTCCACTAACACTCTCTCCATGAGCTTTGTGATTTTTAATAAACATTTTATTTTCTTAGGGACCTTGATAATTAAGTTCAAATAACTGCAACTTGTTACAAAGGTTCCAAGATATTCTATTGGGTTCTCCCATTTACAATAATTATCCATGACCTTTACATAGTGCTTAGTACAAGAAGTTCCTACTTACAACAATAGAGAAAAATATAAAGAAAAGATAACTAGTTTAGCACATGGTTAAAAGAAGAAACTCATAATAGATGAATAACACTTACAAATAAAGGAATAAACTTATAAGAAACTCTAAAGGATAATAATTTTTTATATATATAACTAGAAATTACACATTAGGGGAATATTTTTGTTTCCAATCATGTGACGGGAATAGCTTGAAAAACAGAGTATGTGCGAGTAGAAGTTCTTGTGTATTCAAAACTATCTATTTTGACAAACATTCTTATCTTTTTGTATTTGAACATCTAATTTAATTAAAACAGTTGAGAATAAATAATATAAGACTTAAAAATTAATTCTTTTTCTTTTTCATGTGACATTCTTCTCTGAAAAATATAAAAATATATGTAGTCGTTTGGAGTAGCTATAGTCTTCCTTGGAACTACATGATTTCTTAGAAATATAAACTTTAAATAACTCATTATTTCTTTATTAAAATATCACTACATTTGATAAATATAAATAAGGAGTATAATTCACTCAAAATATTGAAACAATAATATGATCCTCAGAACTACAATAAAATATCGATAAAATTCCATACTTCATAAAGTTTTGTCTTCATAAGACTTTATTTCCGTAAGCCTTTAGATTTTGTAGGACTTTTGTCTCTGTATAATTCATCAGTGAAATCCTTTACTGTAATATTTTGCATAAGCCTTTGGATTAAGACTTTTCTATGATCATATGACTTAGATTTTAATTGTAAGACTTGACTTCAGATCATAAGACTTGGTTATTATTGTATGACTTTGTCTCTAATCGTATGACTTCACCTCAATCATAAGACTTAACCTCAATTTCATAACTTCAATCTGATCATAAGTATTCATACTTAGGATAAGCCTTATCCCAATCATATGACTTTATCAGGAGCCTTTATTATGTTTGTAAACCTTTATTCTTATTAAATAATTCATCTTAAGTCGTTCCTGATGAATGTAATCCTTCATCATAATACTTTGATTCTAGCATATGTCTTTGGTGTATGACTTCCATACTTCATAAGCCTTCTAAGCTTCGTGAAACTTCCCAAAATTCAGATAATTGTAAGCCTTCATACATAACTTATGACTTTAACATATGACTTATGGACTTGGAAAATTTTCTTCACCCAAAATAAAAATGGCTTATGAAAATTATTTTGAACTTTATAAGACTTATCTGGATACTTCAAGAAAAATAATTAATAATAAAAATGAGAGTTTTTTATCATAAAAACTTAGTATACTATATAATATATTGTATTAAAATTTTTTATAAGGACCCAAACTTAAAACATTACATAATATTGAGTTTTAGATAAGAAAATAGATTCTTACACATTGAGGATATTTTCAGGTTTAGAGTTTTAGAGAATTAGGATATAAAACATACATAACATCACATAATCATACATGAGGATACTACTAAAACAGTATCCACCTTTTCCAAAATGTAAAACTTTTAAAATAAAACATAATTTCTTTGAAAACTCTTCATAACATTTAAATTTTCTTCCTTCCTTCTCTTACACATCCTTATAACCTGTGTAAAAAATTTAAAAACTTGGGATGATCACAAAGAGCTCGATAAGGGAGATTATTAGTCAAGTAATAACATAAAAACCAATAAACCCATAATACAAAAACTTATTAACATTAATAGAAACATCATTTAGTGGTCTTGGGACATATTTACCATACCACTTTTACTGTCACCCTTACACATGGAATAACTATTCGGTCAACCTCCATCTTTAGATTAATCAATACATTAGAGAGCTATAATGGGGCTCACCCATCATATCTTGAGATATAATGGGTTCAACCCAACATATCTTGAGCTATAATGGGATCAACCAAACATATCTTGAGTTATAATGATATAAACACAACATAACTATGTCCAAGTAACATATCATAGTAATAAAGCATCATGAAATCAGAAGAAACCACTCATGCCATATATATAAAAAACAATCTTTTTGAATTTCATTAAATATACTTTTAAAATTATTTTAAAAGTGTATAACTATAAATACATATAATACAACATAATATAAACAAAAATTCATCAAAAAAATAATATTAATACCACACAATGAATAAAGTATAAGGTTAACCTAAAGAATGGAAATTGGGTTAAGAATTCCCTTATCTCAAGTTCGTCTTACTTAAAATGTGTTTAAACCTCCTGTATAATGGTTAAAATGGTGTTATTAATAGTTTATAGAAACATATTAATTTTTATAACAACTTATATGATCATTTTATAACATCATTAAACCCATTAATTAGTAATATTTTATTATTTACATTGTTTCAGGTGCATTCTTTATATGGTTTCCATGGTGGGTTCGTGAAGGATTTCCCAATCGAAAGGAAGTGAAAATCTAGAAGTGAAATGAGATGGTATTTACATGTTTCTAGAACCTTAAATTATACCATTTATCATTTTTATTTTTTGATATAAGGATGATTTATTAGTTAAAACATTATTGATATTTGTTTAGATCATTTCAGCGGTTATTCAATAATCACAAACTTGTTTCATCATATACCTTTAATATTATGAATATAAGTTAATTCCAAAACATAAGAGAGGTCATATCATACTCTTTAAAATATGTTCCAACCATTAAAATGGTTTTACAATCAGTTTTTAAGGAATTAAAGGAAATTGAAGACACTCCATCCACAATATCGGTAAATCGACACATCACGGACGTTGTTTTTATTTTTAGAATAAGAGGGAGAGGAGAAGAAGTATGATAATGAACTTTTTATTAGATCAGGTTATACTAGATACACACAAGAGGGGGGTGAATTATGCCTTTTTCAATTTCTTCGAATGGTCGTGATTTTTCCTTTTATCTTTATATCAAAGATTTAGGAGTGGAAAATAAATAGCACAGGACGCACGATGTATAGTGGTTCGGGGAATAGAAATCTCCTAGTCTACTCCACCAATTCTATACTCCACTAGCTTTGTGATTTTCACTATCTGTTCCTCTTATCAACAGACCTTTCCGCAACTAAATACAGTCGGTTGACACCTTTACAATATTAAGGCTAAAGAGAGCCTTCTGGTTCATACACAGAACTGAATTCATAGCTTAGAATGATAATTTGATCACTCAAGATAAAATAGTATTTTGTTCATTGAAAATACTTTCCCAGTTGTTCTTCACAATTACAACAGCACGCAATTGACAGTAGATGGATCTTTGTCTTCAGAAATGATTATCTTCAGGTGAAAATAGTTCGGAGCCGATCCAGTTGCAGTAGATATTGAAATGTCGTTCGCAACTTTAATAGTAGTTGATTCACAAAAAGATATTCGATGTAGATTAGAAAATATTCAGTCGAGTTTCTTCTTCTTCAGAAAATAGAGCTTTTTCTATCTTCATAACAGCATATCTTCTTTTCAATAATTCGTCCCCTTGTGTAAAATAAAATAATACAAGTATATATATAGAATAAAGACGAGTGTTCTCATTTTAAATTTAGATCCAAAAAAGTCACCTTTAGAATCGCGATATTCAAAAGTTTGAATAGCAGAGCAGTTTTAACTCCCCTGAAAATTCGGCATGAAAATATCCTCTTAAATTGATCCTTTGAATCACAAATAAATGGATTTGAATTAGTCAAATACTCGCTTTAAATTCAGGCTTTTAATCTGGCTTGAAATCAGCCTGATAATCCGCATAAATATAGTTGCTTTAATAAATTCGTAATTTAAACATCTGATGTTAAACGTATGGTTGAACTACATAGTATAAATTCTCTGAATGTAAGGTTCACAACATAAGGTTGATCTCAAACGTAAGTTTGATCTCAAACATTTCTCTTCAACTCTCAAACATACAGTATATAATCAAACTTTCCAATCAAATGTACAGTTGTTCATAAAAGTAAGGTTGATGAACCATACTTTTATCTTTAGATTTAAAATGTATGGTTGTTCACAAAAGTATGGTTGATGAACCATACTTTTAAGAAACAAACTTATCATTCCATACTTACATAATGATCTTCTTCCATACTTTTCTGATTTCCCAAATGTAAGGTTCCTTCCAAACGTAGGGTTCCTTCCAAACGTAAGGTTCCTTCCAAATGTAGGGTTCCTTCCTTCATACTTTTCCGATAACGTATGGTTGTTTTACCATACTTTTCTGATATCTCATAGAGTAAACATTGCATTCCATCCTTACGCTACGCTTCTCAACGTAGGGTATGAACAGTTTTTCTAGAACATGCTAAAAACGATTTCTGAATACTTAAGAAATTAATTATCGCTGTTCAAATACTTAAATATTTCTTCCAGAAATAAGAATATAATGAATATTAAATTCCTAAAATACACTTAAAGTAAAATCATTAGAATAACAAGTAAGGGTATTTGTGAGCATCAAAATCATCATAAAGAGATAGATTATTGTTCTCAATAATCTCCCCCTTTTTAATAATAAAATTATGTATTGTTGAAAACAACACTTGCTCAACAATCTCCCCCTTTTTGATGATCACAAAACCCATAAAATAACCAATGAAATTAACTTATAAAATTAATTACATATAATTTTGAATTTTTCAAAGATAAATACAATATTTAATTTGAACAAAATTATTTTAACAAAAATAAACATTGTATTATCCAAAGTCATAAAAAGAAAGAAAAAAATCCCCCCCCCCAATAAAAGATTATGGTTATCCATATATCTCCTTAAAATAACATTTTTTAAAAAAATAAAATAACTTAAAAATACAATGTTAGGTTTAACTTAATTTCTCCCTCTTAAAGGATTAAGATAATACCCTTTTTGATTAAAAAGATTAAAGTAAAATTTTAAATAAATTAAAATATATAAAAATAAAATGTTGTGTTTATCCTAATTTCTCCCCCTTCTGTGATATCAAAATGAATGATATAAGAAGGAATATAACACATTTTAATGTAGCACTGAACTTAAGTAAATGATATTATAAACTGTTTATCAATATATGAATCTGGATTACTAGATTTTCAATCATAGACGGTACAGTAAAACAAATTAAAACACATGAAAATGAGATGTAAAGATATTTCATAGAATTACAAATACAGTAATGAAAAACAACAGGAATCAAGGTTGGGTAAGAGTGTGAGATAGGGTTCATCTCCTCTGAAATATTGCCTTGATCTCTGTCAATTATTCCCTCAATATTCTCATCAATCCATCTCCCAACTGGATAATTAGATCTCTGTTTTCCTGAGAAAAATGAATATATTCAATCAGATTTACTATGAAAAACTCATGAAGTCTTTCTTCCTTCTCCATAAAAAGAGTCAACTTTTATATGAACTGATTTAGCACAATTTTAATTCCTGGTTCACTGGAAGTCAACTGGTCAACTAGAAACTTATGATTATCTAACAGTACTGACAAAGGAGCATTGTTTCACTGTAAGTCCTGCAGTATGGCATTCATATTCTCCATGACCATTGTAATAGCCTGAAATCTTCTGATTAAATCAGGTAAAGTACCTGATGTACTGGCCTCACTGGTTCTGACAAATGCAAATTGTTGCTCCATGAAAGATATAAATTCCATTAAATATGTCTTCATAACCATCTCTGATTTCAACTTTGCAACTTCATTTAACATTTCCTTCTTAAAACTTTCAACTTCTTGTTTAGAAACAGTACTTTCTTTCATCCTTGGAAAATTTAAATGTTTCTTTTCTAATGATCTCTGTAGAGAAGAATTCTCCTTTTCAACTTCAGTCAAATTTTTGTTCAATTCCCCAATATCTGTATTTACTGAATCAGAGGCACCCTATGCTTGATTCTCATTTTTTGCTTCAACTTGATGCAAAAACACTATTGGAAAGGATTTAGCATCTGATTTTTCATCATCCCCTCCCTATATTGGTTTCTCAATAGATTTTTCCTCCGAGCCTTTCCCAGACTCATCCACAGAAAAATTATCATTCAATACCTCAGTATGAATCTCAGAAGCATTCTCTTCCTATTTTTCAAGTGCTGGAGGTTTCTCCTCATGAGCATCATCTGCATGTTCTTCCTCTATCACTGGATTCTCAAAAATAATTTGTTCTTGATCAACCTCTATTTGATCAGTTTGAGTTCGGGCCACTACTTATCCTTCACCAGACACTATCTCATATTCATTTTCTATTACTGATTCTGCTTCAACTGCATCTTATCTTATAAACTTATAGCTAATTGATCACCAAATGTTAAAACATTTGAAGTTACAATAGGCTCTTCAGTAGGATTAGGATCCCTGGTCCTTTTGAACTGAAGTCCTTCCTGACTTCTTTCTTCAGATACATACACAGCCTCAAACCTGATTCTTCTTGATATAGCACTGACTCTGGATTCAGCTTGTCCTTCCTTTGATTTTGTTGGTTGGGCCTGATCACTTTCTTTATCCTCTTCATCTCCAATAGGCAGCAGCTTTCCTTTGATTGTGCTCTAGAAATATCCAATTTTTCTCAATGTACCAGCATTGAAGATGTTACTATGGTGGCATCTCACCCGAGCATCCACCAGTATTATCATATCTTTCTTAAACAGAATCTTTGAGATGAATCTTCCAAAAGGATAAAAATTCATTCTTGCCTCTGGTTGGCAACAGTAATTGAGATACCTTACCATATATCACGGAAAGTTCAATTTGATATCACTTATCAGCAAAAACATTAAATACATATCTAGATAAAGAATATTTTACATTTCAAACATCCTAGGTGCAATACCAGTTTGCACAAACTTAACCAATATCTTCTAGTTCGGTTCCAAATCCTTTACAAACATCTTCTTGATATTAGTTGATCCAAATAGAAATGACATAATATCTTCATATTTATGTACACTATCGCCAATATTTTTCAAATAAAAATGATAAACTCCCTCATGAGGGCGGTTTATAATTTTTGTGATTTCCACAGATGAGATTGAAAAAACTCGATCCTCAATCTTAGCAAATATCGAATCCTCATCATTTCCCAGACTAAACTGTACTGACTTAAAGAAATTAAGAAGTTATACCTTATATAGAAACTCTGTGTAATCTCCATTAAACGTCTATTCTAAGCTCTGAAAAGCTAGATCTTGATTTAGTATTAGGTTCATCTGACGGAGCCATTCCAGATCTATGACTTTTCCTTGTAAAATTTTTCTCCCTACTGAGTGCTGCCTCTTAGAAGTGCTGGTCTCTGGCTCATCGGTTCTCTTGGTCTTGTCCATTTCTGTCGTAAATTTCTGAAGGTTTAAAAAGGACCAGGGTTTTGAAGGTTTAGGTTCGAGAGAGAAGATCGGTAAAAGTTTTCATGGTTTCGAAGGGTTTTGAGAAAAATGAACGAGTTTAGAATTTGAAACAGTTTCTAACATCCTTGATTCCCATGTCATTACATACATACTAATAATTGCATAAATTTTAAAATAAATTAAAATTGCACATGGTAAAGAAAAATATAAAAACATAAATAAATAAAATTGTACTATTTGAAAAACAAGTAACTAAATTATTTTTTAAAAAAATATAATCAAATGTATAAAAAAATCACTTAAAATTAAATAAACCAAACTCCCCCTTAATAAAATAAAACCTTGCAGTGGGAAGTGGTTTAGTAAAAATATCAGCTAATTGAATTTTTGTATTCACAAATTCTAAAAATATATTCTTTTTAAGAACATGGACTCTTAAAAAGTGATGTCTAATATCAATACGATTAGTCCTAGAATGATTAATAGGATTTATTGAAATATTTATAGCACTTGTATTCTCACATAAAATAGTTGTATTATTAAAATTTAATCCAAAATCCATAAGAGTGTTTTTCATCTACAAAACTTGTGCACAGCAACTGCCAGCAGATACATATTCTGCCTCGGCTGTTGACAGGGGAACTGAGTGTTGTTTCTTACTAGACCATGATACTAAGAATTTTCCTAAAAAGTGACAAGTTCATGAGATGCTTTGCTATCTAATCTACAACTCCCAAAGTCTGCATCTGAATATGAAATTAAATTAAAATCAGACATTTTGGGATAAGGTAGAGATTGAAAAATAGTTTCTTTTAAATATATAAAAATTCTTTTAACAGCAGTTAAATGGGATTCTTTAGGATTTGATTGAAATCTTGCACAAAGACATACTAAATACATTATATCTGGTCTAATAGTAGCAATATATAATAAACTACCAATCATACCTCTATATAACTTATTGTCAACTGATTTTCCAGTTTCATCCAAATTAAGTTTTATATTAGTACACATATGAGTTTTATATGTCTTGTTGTTTTCAAGTCCAAACTTCTTTATTAAATCAGTAATGTATTTGTTTTGATTCAAAACATTTCCAAAATATTTTTGAAAAATTTGAAGTCCTAAAAAGAAATTTAATTCTCTCATCATACTCATTTCAAATTCTTTTTTCATTAAGTTTGAAAACTCGTGACAAAGAGTTTTATTTTTTGAACCAAAAATTACATCATCAACATAAATTTAATCTAATAAAATATTAGAATTGACATTTTTCTTAAATAGTGTTGGATATTCCATACCAACAGTAAAATCATTTTTCAAAAGAAAAGAACTTAATCTTTCATACCAAGCTCTAGGTGCTTGTTTAAGACTATAAAGAGCTTTAGTAAGTTTAAAAATAGAATCTGGTTTTTGTGAATTTTCAAAACCAAGAGGTTTCTCAACATAAACTTCCTCCAATAAATAATAATTTAAAAAGGCAGACTTAACATTCATCTAAAATAATTTAAAGTTCATATGAGATGCATAGGAAAAAAGGGATTCTAATGGATTCTAATCTAGCTACAGGTGCAAAGGTCTCATCATAATATATACCTTCTTCCTGATTATATCCTTTATCTACTAGTATTGCTTTATTTCTAGTTATTATTCATTGATCATCTTGTTTATTTATAAAGACCCATTTCATTCCTATAACTGGATAGTTCTGAGGTCTTTCAATTAAATTCCAAACTTCATTTATTTTGAACCGGTTTAGTTCTTATTGCATTGTTATCATCCAACTTTCATCAACTAAGGCTTCTTCTATAGTTTTGGGTTCTAATTGGGATAAAAAGGCAGAAAACTCAACAAGATTTCCTATGTTCCTTCTAGTTTTTATTCTTGTGTCTAAGTCTCCTATTACAGTTTTTAAAGGGTGATTCTTTAGGGTTCTTGACTGCCTAGGTAGTACACTTATTGGTTCTTCAGTGTCATGTTCTTATGGACTGGACTGAATTTCATTTATATCTTTTTCAAAATCATTTTTCAAGTTCTCAAGTCTCATGTTATCATTAGAGTCAGATTAATCAATTTGGTCTTTACTTTTCTCAAAAGGATCAGATTCATCAAATTTCATATGAACTGATTCTTCAGCAATCCTTGAATTTTTATTAAAAACTCTATAAGCTTTGGAAGTAGCAGAATATCCTAAGAAAATGCCTTCATCGGATTTTGGATCAAACTTACCAAGATTTTCCTTGGTGTTTAAGGTGTAAACCTTGCATCCAAAAACTTTAAAGTAATTTACTTTAGGTTTTCTGTTATTCCAGAGTTCATAGGGTGTATTTTTGGAAATTGGTCTAATTAAAACTCTATTCATTATATAGTAGGTTGTAATTATAGCTTCAGCCCATAAATAGTTAGGTAAACTATATTCATTTAACATAGTTCTAGCCATTTCTTGAAAAGTCCTATTTCTCCTTTCAACAATTCTATTTTGTTGAGGTGTTCTTGGTGCAGAAAAGGTGTGTTTAATACCCATATTTGAGCAAAAGGAATTGAATTATAGATTCTCAAATTCTCCACCATGATCACTTCTTAATGAAATTATTTTAAAACCTTTTTCATTTTGAATAGATTTGTAAAAACTTTCAAATATTATAAAATCTTCATTTTTATATTTTAGAAAGAAAATCCAAGTAAATCTAGAATAGTCATCAAATAAAACATATACATATAATTTACCATCCAAGCTTGCTACCCTTGAAGGTCCAAACAAATCCATATGGATAAGATCTAGATGTTTAGATGTAGAAATTTTGTTAACTGATTTGAAGGATGATTTGTGTTGCTTGCCAAGTTGACATGCATCACAAAATCTTTCAATTTCAAACTTGAGACTAGGAAAATCAGAAACTAATTGTTTCTTAGATAACTTATGTAAAGCATATACATTTTAATTTCCAAGTCTCTTATACCAGATCCAAGATTCATTTATCTTAGTAGTTAAGCAGTTTACTTGTTGTTTACACAAGGAATTTAAATCCAGGGTATACACATTATCAGTTCTGGGTGCTCTAAATTTAAGCAATTTATATTTGAAAACAGAACAGAAGTTGTTAGAAAAATAAACAATATAATCATCATCACAGAGTTGAGAGATACTTATCAGATTGTGTTTCAATCCTTGTACATAGAGTACTTTGTTGATTGAGACAGTTTCTGTCCCTCTAACTGTTCCAATGCCAATAATATTGTCTTTGGCATTGTCACCAAATGTGACTAAACCACCATCCTTTTGTGTTACTGTGTTAAAATTAGATGAATTTCCACTCATATTCTTGGAGCAGTCATTGTCCATATACCATATGGTCTTTTTTCTCATGTGACCTACTTCCTGCAAAGGCATTTAAACAGATTGTTTTCGTACCCATATTCTATTGGGTCAAGTTGTGTTAGCCAACAAAGATTTGGGAATCCAGACTTTCTTTGTTTTTCTAAAATCAACATATTCATATAAATTGTTTGAAACAAATGATTTCTTTATTCCATTTATTTGAGGTGGCCTTAAATAACAATTCTTAGATAGATGTCCTTTTTCACCACAACAGTTACAGATTAATTTTCTAGTACTTGACACAAAGTAATTCTTGTACAGTTTAGATTTTTCACCTTTACTGCCAATTCCATATCTTTCCTTTTTAATCACATTCTTTCCAAGAATTTCATTTAGTGTATTTTCTCCTTTTGTAAAAATAAGAGCTGCACTTTTATATGTTTCTACTTCAGTTTGTAGTGTTTTTATTTTAGCTTCATGATCTGTATTGTTTGTATTTATTGAGTTATATTTTTCCAGTAATTCCTGATGTTGTTTTAGAAGAGTATCTCTCTCTCCTAAAACAACATTATGAATATTCTTTAAAGATTTGTGTTTCTTAAATAAATAATCATATTTTTCTTCAAGCATGTTGCAGTAAGCTGCAAGTTTATCATTTGTATAGCTTGATTCAGAATTAGAGTCAAAAGAATAATAGGATTTTACCTCATCAATTTCTGCCATAAAGCACATATTGGCTTTCAGATTTGATTCCTCCTTTTCTGAATCAAACTCTGAAGAGCTGCTGGAGTCTTCAGATACACTCCAAGTAGCCTTCATTTATTTCTTGTCTTTTTTCTTATAATCATTTCTCTTAAAGAATTTCTTCTTATTGTCTTCATTTAATTGTGGACAGTCAGGTCTGATATGACCCATCTTTTTTCACTCATAACATTTTACTTCCTTTTCATCCTTTTTGAAAGACTTTTTAAAACCTTTCTTATTTCTATAAAACTTACTGAATTTTCTGGCCAGCTGAGCCAATTCCACATCTGAATTGGATGAATCACAACTTTCTGATTTCACCTTTATTTCTTTTTTCTTCAGCTTTCTGATTTTTCTTTGAGATGACACCTTTAAGGAGATATCTTCTCTCTTGATCATAACTTTATGCTCATTTTCTTCATCCTACATCTCATATTTATACATCATGAGAGTTCCAATTAAATCTTTGACAGGAGTTGATTGTCTGATAGCAGTAGAAATTTCATTCCATCAAGTTGGTAGTACTCTCAGTATTTTCAAAGCTTAATCATCTTGTTTGATTGGGTCTCCCAAAGCAGTTATATTGTTGAAAATATCTATCAATCTTCCATTAATTTGGGTGATTCTTTCTCCTTTAAACATCCTGAATGTATCGAATTTCAGTTTGGTAGTAGCATACCTCATCTGTCTGACATTGTCAGTTCCTTCATAAGCAACCACAATTGCCTGCCACATTTCATACTCTATTGGGAACTGAGATACTCTGTTAAACTCGTCTGGTCCTAGACCACATATTATTGCATTCATGGACTTAGAATTAATGTCATACTCAGCTTCTATAGCTGCACTCCATGTTTCTAGTTTCTCTGTTATTTCATAAGGAGTCGGTATTTATGAGTAGACTCTGTATCCGAGGTTTTTCAAATAGATTATCATTCTTGATTTCCAGCATCCATGATTCTCACCATTAAAGTATAGAGCTCTGACCATAGACATTCCTTCTCTTGTATCAGCCATCTTGATATGAGTATAATCCTTTAAAACTTTTAGCTTGTTATAGATTTAACAAAAGCTCCATCTCTGATACCAATTGTTGAATCAGGTTATACTAGATACGCATAAGAGGGGGGTGAATTGTGCCTTTTTCAATTTCTTCGAATGATCGTGATTTGTCCTTTTATCTTTATATCATAGATTTAGCAGTGAAAAATAAATAGCATAGGACGCACGACGTATAGTGGTTCGGGGAACATAAATCCCCTTGTCCACTCCACCAACGCTCTACTCCACGAGCTTGGTGATTTTCACTATATGGTCCTCTTATCAACAGACTGTTCCACAACTGAGTACAGGCAGTTGACAACTTTACAATATTAAGGCTAAACAGATCCTTCTGGTTCATACACAGAACCAAATATACAGCTTAGAATGAGAAGCTGATCACTCAAGATAAAAGATTATTTTGTTCGTAGAAAATACTTTCCCGGTTGTTCTTCACAATTACAACAGCACAGAATTGACAGTAGATGGATCTTCGTCTTCAGAAATGATTATCTTCGGGTAAAATTAGTTCTAAGTCGATCCAGTTGTAGTATATCTTGAAATGCCATTCTCAACTTTAACAATAGTTGATTCACAAAAAGATATTCGATGTAGATTAGTAAATCTTCAGTCGAGTTTCTTCTTCTTTAGAAAACAAAGATTTTTCGCTCTTTGTAATAGTAGATCTTCTTTTCAATAATTCTTCCTCTTGTGTGAAACAAAATAATACAGGTATATATATATAGAATAAATACGAGCATTCTACTTTTAAAATTAGATCCACAAAAGTCGCCTTTAGAATCGCGATATTCAAAATTTTGAATAGCAGAGCAGTCGTAACTCCCCTGAAAATTCAGAATGAAAATATCCTCTTAAATTGATCCTTTGAATCATGAATAAACAGCTTTGAATCATTCAAAGACTCGCTTTAAATTTGGGCTTTTAATCTGGCATGAAATCAGGCTGATAATCTGCACAAATATCGTTGCTTTAATAAAGTCATAATTTAAACATCTGACATAAAACTTAGGGTTGAAATGTATAGCATACATTCTATAAACATAAGGTTCACAATGTAAGGTTGATATCAAATGTAAGGTTGATCTCAAACGTTTCTCTTCAACTCTCAAACATACGGTATATAATCCATACTTTTCAATCAAACGTACAGTTGTTCATAAAAGTAAGGTTGATGAACCATACTTTTATCTTTAGATTTCAAACATATGGTTGTTCACAAAAGTAAGGTTGATGAACCATACTTTTAAGAAACAAACTTATCATTCCATACTTATGTAATGATCTTCTTCTATAATTTGCTGATTTCCCAAACATAGGGTTCCTTCCAAACGTAGGGTTCCTTCCAAACGTACGGTTCCTTCCAAACGTAGGGTTCCTTCCTTCATACTTTGCCGATAACATATGGTTGTTTTACCATAATTTTATGATATCTCATAGAGTAAACACCGCATTACATCCTTACGCTATTCTTCTCAACGTAGGGTATGAATAGTGTTTCCACAACACGCTTAAAATAATTTCCGAATACTTTAGAAATTAATTCTCGCTGTTCAAATACTTAAATATTTCTTCTAGAAATAAGAATATAACGAATATTAAATTCCTAAAATACACTTAAAGTAAAATCATTAGAATAACAAATAAGGGAATTTGTGAGCATCAAAATCATCATAAAGATATAGATTATTATTCTCAATAATCTCCCCCTTTTTAATAATAAAATTATGTATTGTTGAAAACAACACTTGCTCAATAATTTTCCATAAACATGATTAAAATCTAGTATATATAAGATACTAGAGCTTCCATTCCTCTTGGATAAGGGTAGGTGAGGAGAGTTTAAGAAAATAAAAGAATTGAAATGAAATTAAAAGGAAATGAAAGAGGATTTTTACCTTTTGATCTCTTCTCCTTGAGATCCTCCTTAAGGCCTTTGGTTTTGTCCTTTTGGTGAGACCAGAAGGTCTTGGATGTAGGGGAGAGCCTTGGTAAGGGTATTTGGTAGAATTTAGACAATTTTCAAAGTTTGAGAGGTGTGATAGGAAGAGGGGGATTACGGTGGTATTTATAATGGAGGAGAGGAGGGGGTTTCCATTATTTTAATCATTAGCTTATTATTTTTGCTCAAGACTATGAATAGTCTTAATTCTTGTGAAAAAAATAGTAATTTGTGAATGAGATTTCGAACCAAGGGTGCTTACCTCAGCAGAACATCATCAATGACCCAATAAATCATATATTTAGCTTATTTTGTAAATTATCATATTTTACTATTCACCAAAAATTCAAGTATTTCAGAAAAATACAAAAAATTACCCCAACCATTTTTAGATGTGTAGAATTAAAATATGAACTTCATTTTATCAAAATAAATTTCTAAATATGAGAAATTTAATTTTTAAATAAAATAATAATTTATTCGATAAATAATAATTTTAAAACTATAACTGATTTTATAACACCTTGAAAATTTAATCAAGATCTCATAAAATTATCTTATAACCATAAGAAAATAAAATAATAATTTATGACTAGATTTTATGAAAATAAATTTTCATTTAAATTATTAAATTAATTATAAAAGTGTGATTAAATATTTCTGAATTACAAAAATACCAACACTTATACTATGGTCATATTGTTACTTATAAGATGCCTTCTTATTATACATTCATTGGTGATGTCGCTATTTATTTGGATGATTTACTATTTATAAGGGTCATATTACTATTCATAAGGGTAGGTTATTATTCATAAGGGTAGGTTACTATTCACCAAGAATTAAGTTCGTCCCATCTGAATCCAAATAACTTACTGATCGCAACTGTGTATGTCATATTTTCAAAATTCAAAACACATAAGAGGAAAAATTATGTTTAATGACTAGTTTATAACTATCTCATTAAAAAAAGTGTTGCTTCATGGAGACTTAGTGTTTCATGCATTTCATTAAATTTATTTGTAAAACCCTAGGGTATTACATTCTCCCTACCTTATGGAAATTAAATCCTTGTAATTTTTATTTACTTATTAAATAAGTGAGGGTACCTTTCCCTCATAGCATTTTCATATTCCCATGTTGCTTCTTCTTCAACCATGTGGTTTTTCCAAAAAAACATTTACCTGGTGGATTACCATATTCCACAATACTTGTTCTCCACGATCAATAATTTGAACAAGTCTCTCTTCATAAGTAAGGTTCCCTTCCAATTGAACTAATTTTGGGATCAAAACATGAGATGAATCTTACACATACTTTTTCAATAGTGAAACATGAAAAACATTGTGTATGTGAGATAAACTCAGAAGCAAAGATACTATGTAGTCAATTGGTCCAACTTTCTACGGGATTTCATAAGGTCCAATTAACCATGGGCTTAACTTTCCTTTTTTACCAAAAATGCATAACACTTTTCCAATTAGAGATTTTAAGGAAAACATGATCACCTACCTCAAAAGAAAGGTATTTCCTCCTGTTATCACCATAACTTTTATACCTGCTCTAAGCTGTCCTCATGTGTTGTTGGATCATCTTCACTTTCTCAGCCACTTCCTCTACTAATTATGGTCCCATCAGCTTCCTTTCCTTGAATTCATCCCAAAATTATAGAGTTCGACATAGTTTCCCATACAATGACTCAAAAGGTTCCATATATATACTGGAATGAAACTATTATTATAAGAAAACTCAGCTAAAGAAAGATGTTAATACCAAATTCCTTGGTAGTCAATTGAACATGCTCGAATCATATACTCCAATGTCTAAATTATTCTCTAGGTATGTCCAATAGATTCAGGATGAAAAGAAGTGCTAAAATTTAATTCTATGCCCAATGAATTTTGAAGGCCTTTCCAAAAGTTAGAAGTGAACCTGGGATCATGGTCAGATACAATAGAAATAGTAACTCCATGTAAGCTAAAAATATATTTGAGTTATATTTGATAAATATTATCCAAAGAAATATTATATTGAATAGAAAGGAAATGAGCATATTTAATCAGTCGTTCAATAATAACTCAGATTGCATTGTTACCTCGATATGTCTTTAGTAGTCCCATAATAAAGTCTGTGGATATATTTTCCCATTTCCACTCTAGAACTAGTAAAGGTTGAATCATACCCTTTGGTAGCCTACACTCTACTTTAACCTATTGACATGTCAAAAATTTCACGGTATAATCAGAAATATCTCTTTTCATTCCATCCCATTAGTAATACTCTCAAAGATCTTTGTATATCTTTGTGCTACCAGGATAAACTGAAAATGGAGAACTGTGAGCTTCACGTAACAATTCTTTCTTCAACTGATAATCAAAAGGAACACATAATCTCTTCCCAAACCTCAAAACACAATCCTTATCAAGGTTAAATTCTGTAAACTTACCCAATTTAACCAGTTCTACCTTTTTTTAACTTGTCGTCTTCTTTCTGCACTTTTTTAATTTTGTCTAAAAAAGATAACTACACTGAAAATTGAAACAAAATAGAGGAATTTATTGCACCAAAAACTTTTAATCCAAAGTTTATCAAATCATTCACTAAAGGATCATGCTCTAAATGTATCATGGTTAATGTAGCATTACTTTTCTAACTCAATGCATCATCCACTCTGTTTACTTTTCCATGATAGTAAAGGATCATGCAATCATAATCCTTGATTAGTTTCATCCATCTTCTCTACCTCGTGTTCAATTCCTTCTGAGTAAATATACACTTCAAACTTTTATGGTCGGTATATATTTCACATTTTACTCTATACAAATTATACCTCCAAATTTTTAATGCGAAAACAACAGAAGTTAATTCCAAATCATGTGTAGTGTAATTCAACTTATGAGGTTTCAACTAATGTGAAGCATAATAAATTACTTGATCATTATGTATCAGAACACAACCAAGTCCCTTCAAAGAAGTATCATTGTAGATGAAAAATTCACCACTTATAGAAGGTTAGGTCAGAACTGGAGCATTCACCAATCTTCTTTTCAATTCCTAAAAACAATCATCACATTCTTTTACACAAATAAATTTAACCCCTTTTCGAGTTAACTTAGTCGGCGGGCTAGATAACCATGAAAAGTTTTCAATAAACCTATAGTAATAGCCTACCTAACCAAGAAAACTATGAATCTCGGTTATATTTGTGTATCTTGGTCATTCTTCAAAAGCTTTTGTTTTAGAATGATCAACAGTTATGCCATATTTAGAAACAATGTGACCAAGGAAAGAAATTTGTTGCAACCAAAATTCATACTTTCTGAATTTTCCATACAGTTTCTTTTCTTTCGAGGTTTGAAAAACAAACCTTAGATGTTTTTCATGCTTCTCTTTAATTTTAGAATATACCAGAATTTCATAAATAAACACAACCACAAACTTATCCAAGAACTCATGAAATATTCTATTCATAAGATCCATGAATACAACGGGTGCATTAGTTAACCCAAATGGAATAACAACAAATTCATAATGCCCATATCTAGTATGGAATGTAGTCTTCAGTATGTTTGCTTCATTTTCTTTCAACTCATGGTACCCCGACCTCAGGTTAACATTCGAAAAATATTGTGCTCCCTGGAGATGATCAAACAAATCATAGATATGAGGCAAATGATACTTGTTTTTAATAGTGATGTTATTTAAGGCTCTATAATCAATTAAAAGTCTCATTGAACCATATTTCTTCTTAATAAACAAGACAGTAGCACCCCATGGTGAAGTTCTAGGTTAGATAAAGCCTTTATCTAATAATTCCTGCAACTACTTTTTTAATTCTAGAAGTTCTAAATGATTCATTCGATAAGGGGGTTTAGAAATTATCTTAGCATCAGAAACTAAGTCAATAGTAAACTCAACCTCTCGGTCATGAATAACACCAAGAAAATCATCAAGAAATACATCAAGATACTCATTTACCACTGGAACATCATAAATTTGAACGGTTCCCCTATTTTTAATAGTTTGTATAAGATAAAATTTATTTCTATATTTTAACAGTTTCTTAGCTTCCTGATATGTTATCAATGGAATGGGTTCATTCGTATACACAAAATGAAATGATTTCTAAAAAACAACTTATTTTTCTCTACAATATATCTTGGAATGATAAAAAGAAAGCCAATATATACCCAGAATAACATCAAACTCTACTAGATGCAGTACAAAAAAGCTTGCAGGTAAACTCTTTCCACGGACAATGATAGGTAAATTCTTATAATTTCTTTTTTCCACAATATTTCCTCTGGGTGTTTGTACCATGAGTTCTGGTTTCATTTCATGAGGTGGAATTCCCAATTTTG
Source organism: Viscum album (assembly GCA_963277665.1). Taxonomy (NCBI): domain Eukaryota; kingdom Viridiplantae; phylum Streptophyta; class Magnoliopsida; order Santalales; family Viscaceae; genus Viscum; species Viscum album. Next base: position 1,807,592,429 of record OY728129.1, on the reverse strand, counting down.
TAGAAAATTTCTCAAAAATGATGGAATGTGTAAACCCCGAATCAAACAACACATTTTCAAAATCTGTAAAAACAATCAATGTGCCTGATACCACCTCATTTGATAGGTCAACATTTACTGAAGTGATTGAAAAGGATTTTACCACACCCTTATGCTTCTAATATTATTGATTTTTGGCTTGAGTAACTAGCTTTAGACACACATTAGCAAAATTACCCAATTCCTTACAGTTAAAGCAACTCACCATCGGCTTCTCATTAATTTTAGAATCATTTTCCTTGAACTCATGGGACATTCTCCCAAACTTTCCACATCGATAGCATTTCCTAGAATTTACAAGACATTCACTAGGATGATTTTTACCGCAATTTTCACAACAAGGGAAATTGATTTTCTTACCTATAGGTTTATTTAATGAATTCTTCCCCAATGACTTCTAACTTGAATGCTTCTTATTCTTGTCATTATGTGGAACATACATTTCAAAAAACTATATATCAACTTTTTTAGCACAACGAACAAGTTTCTCACAGCTTTTAAACTCTCGTGAAGCCAAAGATCTTCATAAAAATGGTTTCAACAAAACTAAAATCTATTAATTTTAATATCAAAATCCTGATTAAAATATAGAACATACTTGGATAGTATTGTGAAATTAGATTCATATGCTACCACAGAATCATCATCTTTCTGCTTTAGTTCCAAGAATTTTTTCCCCATTCCAAGTTGAACAGTTTTAGGAAAATATTTTTCCAGAAAAGGGCTCTTAAAATCATCCCATTCTAGTCTATAAATATTATCTCATTATCTCGTATTATTAACCAGATACCACCATTGATTGGCTTCACCTTCAAAATGATAAATGGCTAGTATTACCTTTTTATGTTCCGAACATCCTGTGACATCAAATATCTTTTCTAGAGAATTTATCCATCCTTCGGCCATCACTGGATATGTGGTTCCACTAAATGTTGTAGAATGTTGCCTCATAAAATGTTCCATAAAGGGAATGTTTCTTTGTGGTAGATCAGGTTCCTCTCTAGCATGGATACCATCACCATTTATCGCCTGAGTCAACTGAGCCATTGCTTTCACAAACTGCTCGGTTCTGATTTCTAGCATTCCAGGCTACAGATTCGGACAGATATCAACCTCTTGGTATCTTTCTACCTCATCTTCCCTATTTCTTCTACGGAAAACCATTCTAAACAAACATATCTTAGATGAAGCAACATGGTAATTTTTAAATTCTATATCATTTTAAATTAACCATAAAGTAAAATTCATTTATGGTATTCTATTAACATCATCTTAACCACTAAAGTTATATAAACCATCATATGATACCAACTATAAGGAACTAGCCTTAAAACATTACATAATATTGATTTTTAGACAAGAACATGCATTCTTACACATTGAGGATCTTTTCAGGTTTATATTTTTAGATAATTAGGATATAAAACATACATAACATCTCGTAATCATACATGAGGATACTATTAAAATAATATGCACCTTTTCTAAAATGTAAAACTTTTCAAATAAAACATAATTTCTTTGAAAACTCTTAATAACATTTAAATTTCCTTCCTTCATTCTCTTAAACATCCTTATAACCTATGAAAAACATTTAAAAACTTGGGATGAGAACAAAGAGATCAATAAGGGATTGTTAGTCAAGTGATAATAAAAACCAATAAAACCCATCACATAAAAACTTATTAAAATGAATAGAAACATCATGTAGTAGCCTTGGTACATATTTACCATATCACTCTTAAAATCACCCTTACACATGGAATAACCATTCGGTCAACTTCCATCTTCGAAGTATCCAATGCATTAGAGTGTTATAATGGGGCTCACCCGTCATATATTGAGCTATAATGGGATCAACCCAACATATTTTGAGCTATAATGGGATCAAACCAACATAAATATGTACAAGGAACATATAATAGTAATAAATCATCATGAAATAAGGAGAAAACACCCATTCCATATATAAAAAAACAATCTTTTTGAATTTCATTAAAGAGACTTTTAAAAGGATTTTAAAAGGAAAGTCCCTTACAAATATAATTGGAGTGAGAATTACTAGAATGGAATGGATATGTGTATACACTATAAATATACATAATACAATATAATATAAAAAAATCATCACATAAATAATCTTAATACCACACAATGAATAAAGCATAAGGTTAACCAAAAGAATGGAAATTGGGTTAAGAATTCCCTTACCTTGGGTTCGTTTTACTTCAAACGTGCTTAAACCTCTTGTATAATGGTTAAAATAGTGTTATTAATATTTTAAAGCAACATATTAATTTTTATAACAACTTATATGATCATTTTATAACATCATTCAACCCATTAATTAGTAATATTTTGTTATTTACATTGTTTCGAGTGCGTTCTTTACATGGTTTCCATGGTGGGTTCGTAAAGGATTTCCCTATAGAAAGGAAGTAAAAATCAAAAAGTGAAATGATATGGTATTTAAATGTTTCTAAAACCTTAAATTATACCATTTATAATTTTTATTTTCTGATATGAGGATTATTTATTAGTTCAAACATTAATGATATCTGTTTAGATCATTTTGGCGGTTCTTCGATAATCACGAACTTGTTTCATCATATACCTTTAATATTATGCATATAAGTTAATTCCAGAACATAATATAGGTCATATAATACACTTTAAAATATTTTCCAACCATTAAAATGGTTTTATAACCAGTTTTGAAGGAATTAAAGGAAATTGAAGACACACCGTCCACGATGTCGGTAAATCAACACATCATGGACGTTGTTTTTATTTTTAGAATAAGAGGGAGAGGAGAATAAGTATAATGATTAATTTTCCATAAACATGATAAAAAGACAGTATATATAAGATATTGGAGCTTCTATTCCTCTTGTATAATTGGAGGTGAATAGAGTTTAAGAAAATAAAAGAATTGAAATAAAATTAAAAGGAAATGAAAGAGGATTTTTACCTGTTGATCTCTTCTCCTTGAGATCCTCCTTAAGGCCTTTAGTTTTGGCCTTTTGGTGATACCAACAGGTATTGTATGTGGGGGAGAGACTTGGGAAGGGGATTGGACAAAATTTAGAAAATTTTCAAAGTGTGAGAGGTGTGAGAGGAAGAGGGGGTGAGGGTGGTATTTATAGTGGAGGAGGGGAGGGGTTTCCATTATTTTAATCATTAGTTTATTATTTTTGCTCAAGACTATTAATAGTATTAATTATTGTGAAAAAAATAGTAATTTTTTCATGTGAGTTCTAACCAATGGTGATTACCATAGCAAAACATCATCAACGACTCAATAAATCATGTATTTATCTTATTTTGTAAATTATCATATTTTACTATTCACCAAAAATTCAAGTATTTCAGAAAAATCTCAAAAATTAACCCCAACCATTTTTCAACGTGTATAATTAAAATATGAACTCCATTTTTTCAAAATAAATTTCTAAATATGAGAAATTTAATTTTTAAATAAAATAATAATTTATTCAAGAAATAAAAATTTAAAAATATAACTGATTTTATAACACCTTGAAAAACTAATCAAGGTCTCATAAAATTATCTTATAACCATAAGAAAATAAAATAATAATTTATGAATACATTTTATGAAAATGAATTATCATTTAAATTATTAAATTAATCACAAAAGTGTAATTAAATATTTATGAATTACAAAAATACCAACACTTATACTATGGTCATATTGTTACTTAAAAGATGCCTTATTATTATACATTCATTAGTGAGGTCTCTATTTATTTGGTAGATTTACTATTCATAAGGGTCGTATTATTATTCATAAGGGTAGGTTACTATTCATAAGGGTAGGTTACTATTCACCAAAAATTAATTTTTTCATATCTGAATCCAAATAACTTATTGATCGCAACCATGTAGGTCAAATTTTTGAAATTTAAAACACATAAGTGGAAAAATTATGTTTAATTGCTAGTTTATAACTATCTCCTTAAAACAAAGTGTTTCTTCATAGAGATTTAGTGTTTCATGCATTTCATTAAATTTATTTGAAAAACCTTGGGGTGTTACATTAGTATTTCCAACAGGGTATCTTATAATACCATGTTTACCTTCCCAACATACCACAAGCTATTACCCACCAAGGTCACTTATCAGACAAATGATTGTCCCCAAAGGCCAACACGTTTTCATTAAGTGTGATTTTTCCTCACTTACACACACCTTAAAAAACTTCTCAATAGGTCACTAATCCCAACACTACTCCAAGCCAAGCATGATTAACCATGAATCTTTTATCAGACAAACTCCCAAAAAGAAATGTGCAGCTTATTTACATGGGTAGTACCGATTTGTATTTTAGTCTTAATTTTTTTAGGGGTTTAACATTTTCCTTCACCCATGGTATACTTGTACCTATCATGGGAAATGGAGGGGGGAAGAGAGCATTAAGTATGGGAGAATCGGTAGGATCATGGACACATACCATCTTAATGGTAATGACCCCTTATATAACACTTGGGGAATTATTGAGTGTTCATACATTAACTCATACATTATGACGTGTATGAGCTATTCATGTGGTTTACAAACCCTTTATAACCCTCAAATAATATAATTTTCATATAAATTCCATATTATAAAACATTTCACTTAATAATAGTCATTTATGGAAGATTCTCAAATGTTACGCATAACATTTGACTGTTATTTAATCAATCATAAAATTCCATGTGAATCATACAATATGATTCAATATATTACTATCCAATAATATTGTACACTATAATTGGATTAAAGAAATGGTTGTTGAGTGGATCTTTACCACTTCATTTATTTATGTTTTGATAATTACAATGTCTTGTTATTTTATATTTGGATCATTATAATTTCTCACAACATTGTTAAATATTCATATTTTTTTCCTTACAATACGAGTTTTGAAAGTCATAAAGTTATTTCCTTTTTGAAACATATATTGATTATAAAATAAAATAATAATGTTGAATTAATTATTCATTATTTATCTTGTTTTTAATTATTATTTATTTATTTATTCTATTTTTGTGTTATTCCTAGTTATATTTTTTATCTCTAAAATCTGAAATCTTTCTAAGTTTAAAAGTTATACATTTTTATGGAATTCATATGTTTTCTAATGAAGTCATCTGAAATGAGTTTTGAAGTCATGAAAAATAGATTTTGAAAATCAATCTAAGTTATATGAAAATTTCAAAGCAATACATTTTTTGTTTCAAATTCAATCTCAAATTTCAAAGTTATACATTTTTTGTTTCGAAGTCATACGAAAATTAAGAAGTCATAAGAATATTTATAAAATAATAAACTTTATATAAATTCATACGAAATGGTTTTAAAAGTCATAAGAAAAATATAAAGTCATATAAAATTCTTTTAAGTCGTGAGAAATTTTCAAATCCATAAAAAAAATTAAAAATCATACATTTTTCAAGTGAATTTAATCAAAAAATGACATAAGAATTTCCAAGATCAAAATATGATTTGTTTTTCTATTTGCTTCATATTTTTATTTGCTGAATATCCATGTTTTTTATTATGGTTGATTTATTTATTCTATAATTACATATTAATTATGTTGATCCCATGTGAACATTATTTGGAGTGTTTTATGAATAATTAAATTCAGATCAAAGAGGTTACATGTGTGTTTAAATATTTACACTGCATATTTAATTTTGGTGATTCAAAATTTGATTTTCTTAGAATTTGAAGAGTTTTATTTTATCAAGTTTTATGGAATTATTCTAATGAATTCATTGTTCATTTTTATGTTAATATTTATAGTTTCATTTATTTCTTATTATAATGAGTTTTATATATGTTTTTATTCATTTTTTAGATTTTATCAAACCATTTAAGAAGAAAGCCACGTGAAGATTTAATCGTTGCATTTATGATGGTGAATATTATAGTCATTGTTTCTCATTCTATTTAAAGAGGTCAAAACCTAGCTATGTGTATTGTTCATGATACATACACGATGTCAAATACATTTTTTGATCATTTTTGTAAAGATATAAAGTTATATATTCATCATCCACACCGACTTGTTAAGACTTTACCGGTTTTCCATGCTACATCATCTTCATCATAAGAAGGGCTTACACACTTACTGTTTCTGACACCAATATATTCTTTGACAAATAATTCACTATTTTATATTGTTTTTATAGTAATGTTTCACTTAGTTTATGTTTCATGGGGTTATAGCACCCTTAAAAAAGGTATATGGGTTCTATATGTGCCCTTGAAAGGAAATATATTTTAGGGATGCACTCTAAGAGTCTTAGGTTCCACTTAACCTAAAAAATAGTAGTGGTTAGGAAAGCACCATGAAAGTCTAGGTTAGGACTTCTCTTATTAAATTTCATGTTTGGTATACACCTATAAAATAATGGGTTTAGTTTAAACTCCAAAAAGACAAGAGGTTAGGATTGAGCCTTCAAAAGTCTAGGTTGGGTCTTCACCTATAAAGGGATGGGTTATTATTTGAACCTGTAAAATATATTAGGTTTTGGGTAGTGACTCCAAGTGTGAAAAATTAAGGATATAAAGGGTAGTGACTCCCCTTAAAAATTCATTTTCCTTTTATATTAGGTACCATACCTCTTGGGGATAGAGGGGTGTCAAGAGTAGGCGTAGGATCTTGTTAATCTGGACTACTATAAAAATATCTTATGTTATTTTTTATTATTCCACTTATACTCTTCACACTTTAAGTGATTAAATATTTATGGTTGAATTGTTTTATCTTTTAATCCACCATATTCCATAATTAAAGTTTAAATATGATTAATATTTTGTGACTGGAAATTCACCCCTATTTATCATCATCACCATCTTGGGACCAACAATTGGTATCATAGTTAACCCTTTAGAGCTCTTGATTAATTAGAATTATTGATTTTATTGATTATTTGTATTGGTGATTCTAACTATTTTCTTTATAATGTATAAAGGCTTGGGAAATATTTTTCAATGATGGTTTTCTTGAGAGTGAAAATGGTTTGAATCCAATGTTTACACCACGCTTTAATGGTAGTAAGTATTATTAATGGAATATTTAGATGAAAGCTTATCTAAAAAGCATTTATATTTTATTCTAGGATATTTTGAATAAATCTTCTATTTTACTTGAGTCTGATCTAGTTATTTTAAAAGGATAAGATATTATTAAATATAATATTAATCCCAAATTTTTAAATATTATTTATTTGTCTTTTGCTATAAATGTTTTTGAAAAGATATAAAATGATTAATTTCTCATGAAATTTATAAACAACTTGAGATAAATAAATTTTAAGAAGAAAGTTCTAGTAAGTATGTTTTATTTAATTGCAAAAAAGTCTTTACATGTATAAATGGAGTGCCCAACTATGAAAAATGGAAAACAACCTAGTTCTAAGGAAGAGAACATTAAAGGTAGATCATAATTAAATTACTTACAATGTAATGTTATTTTCTATATATATAAGAAAAAATGACACATAAATCCAAATTGTCTTATACTATAGAAATAAAGAAATTATAATAAAAAATAAAATAAAAATTTGAATACCTAGAGTGATTCAAAAATTTCATACTCAAATGATCAAACTAGAATTAAAAAAGAAACTAGTAAATATTCATTTATTTCAAAATATTACAAAGTAAGGTATTCAATTACTCATTATTTTTATTCAAGTGATTTATATAGAAACCCATTCCTTTTATACATATTATCATAGGATTTTTGAACATAAATATCTAATAAGTATAACCCAAAGATTACGAGGCTTGGTTTATTTGGAAGACTACTTTAATAATAAATCAAAAGGAAACTAAAACACGACATTATCATTTTATTATTCATGATGAGATTATAAATCCATTTGATCTCCTAAAACTATATAGGATAACTTATGGAATACATAAAGGAAATGGGTGATCTAAAAACCCAGTAATGGAATAAACATGATAAGGAAACATAATGTGTGAGTCGAAGGTATAACATGATGACATAAAAGAGAAGGCTCGTGAGTAATCACATGGAAGAATAATATAAAGAACATGGTATCATAAGATCATGCTAACATAGGAAATGTGGAAGAAACATATAACATGACATAACATGAGTCAAGGATAACTTTCAAGAGAATATCATATGGTGGAAAAAGTCCCATAATGGATTAGGTTTATTGCCTAATCCCATACACAACATCTCATGAGACTAAAGATTTACCTAATGCATTGGAGCACTATCTGGGCACACCCTTTGTAAAATTTTCATGATTTATGTGTTCCGCAAAAATTAAATCAATCATGAGGAATAAACATAAGAATTACCCATGGAAATAAAATGGTTGCATAATCTTTCCTTATATCATAATCCAAGGAAGCTTCATAATGAAGGCATTTGAGAAATGAACATAAGGTGTGTTTTAATCCATAAAAAAATTAGAATAAGCTAGGTATATATATGTGAGATATATATATATATATATATAATTTATAATAATTCTATAACTTTAAAGTGATATGTAAATTGAGTTAGAGAGAGAATGGTCATAACCTAGAGAAAAGGGTAGTTTAGAGAAATCTCTTACCACGAGCCTAATTCATCACGTGTGTTATTTATCTTCATGAATAATAAACTTATGTTAATTATTTAGTTTCTTAATAACATTTTTCAAGTTTATTATTCATTTTTATTTTATTTATTATCATGTTATATTCAATTACTTAATCATTTAGTTTCAAGTCAGATGTTTTGATGATGTTCGGCTCATATGTCCAAAATCACTTTAGAATGTTAACTAAGATCCAAGATATTGTTATTTAATTATCTAAATAATAATAATAATAAAATAATTATCACTTTTATACATCAATTATACCTTTAAAACTATTACTTAAGGATAGTTATGAAAAATAAACTCTATTTTAATCATGGAGATGGTAGATCGTACGTACACATGAGTAATGTTTCCATTTTTCAATGATCGTGATGGAAAAAAGGTGAGAATTTTTTATTTTTAAATAATGATAATTATATAATAAATATCATATTATTTCTTTAATTACACTTATATATACTATCCATGTGATGTGGTAATTAAAAATGAATCACATCGCTTCATGTAGGTGGTAATCCACACGTGTGCATGAATGATGTTATTGTTTTTATATGAATAGAAATTTAAGAAAATATATGATATATTAATTTTAAATAATGATAAATATTTCATGAATACCATATATATGCATCAATCCATCATCATAAACAATAGTGAGAGTTTATGATGGAAAACAAATTACATCGGTTTGTGAGGCGGTAGTTCGTCGTACACACAAACGATGGTTTCATTTCCCATTTTATAAAAGAGGTCATATATTTAGGTTATAACATTAAAATAATAACATATAATTATATGGGAGATAATTATGTTATTATATAATCATGTTTTAATAATATTTTAGGGATGTGGAAGAATAAATAAAACAAAATGCTCAGTAAAGAATGATACCGCTTCTTCAGACAACCTCTTTAGGTTTTCACCAAAAGCCTCCCTAGGAGATTTTTATAATAAAAAATTGAATCTAGGAAATTTTAATGTAATTAATTAAGGTATTTGGGTAGGTGTTTTTTGAATTAAAAGGATTTTTAAGTGTAAATAAAAGAGAATAGGATATTCCCTTTTATAAGTGAGAGAGAGTGACATTTTTGTAAATATCCAAAACTATTCAATAATGGGAAGTCATTCTCAAGAAAAGTGCCTCAAAAATTAATAAATAAATTATTTTAGGGAATATAAATTTTATACACACCTTCAACATAATAAATAATTTTTTTTAAACATGTTATTCCCTTTAACTTCATGGTTACTCACATTTACCATTTTAGTTTTTTCACTACGGTAACTAGTATTTTACCTAGGTAATTTATCCTTTAAGAATAAAAATAAAATGATAATTATTATATAATTTGGAATTAATTATTATAAATATTAAATCCAATTTATCAAATAAAAATCATATATGTGTGGAAAATTAATTTTAATGCAAGCGCATGTAATGCGCAAAACACTGTTTTAACCTTAACTACGGTAATTAATTTTTACTAATCATTTAGACCAAAAATTAAGTTGAAATTATTAGATAATATTAATTAAACTAATTAAAAATATTTAATCCATTTTATAAAATTTAATTCACATAAGTGGCATAATTTAATTTAAAAATGATCTCGCAAAAAGTGTTGAAACAGTTTTTCAAAAAATACATTTTTCAAGCATTATATGATCTTACATTAACAATATAACTAGTAATCATTATTATATGAATTTAAATTAATATAATAATATATATGATATATAAATATTATTTAAATATTTCTTTATTAGGGGCTATTTTAATTAATTAAAAAGAATAAACTTTATGTGCTTGCAAGCAGTTTGCAGAAAACCGCGTTTTTAAGCATAAAAATAATCTTATACCAAAATCATGAAAATTGTTGATTAAAATGAAATTAATTATATAATTATAAATAAAATGGTTCATTTATAATTTTAATACAAAATTAAAAATATAATTTTACTTTTAAATTATTTTATTTAATGATAGTATTTGAAAAATCGGCAATTTTCACTATTCACTAAAAAAATCAATCATTTCAGAAAAATACCAAAATTTTACCCTAATTAAATTTTGATATACTAATTTAAAAATAATTTTAATTTCTAAAATAAAATTTCTAAAAATTAAAAAATTAATTGTAATATTTTCTCTCAAACAGCAATAAAAATCATTTTTAAAGAAACATTTTTTAAGAATAAAATGTCTTCATTAAAAATTGAGTGATTATTTCCAAGGAATTTATCAATAAATTTATATTGATTAGGACCTTTATATATATATATATATATATTATAAATTATTTAATACTATTCATACTCACCAATTTAATGACTATGTTATAACAATCGTAAATAATCATAGTTCGTTTATACTTGGTGTTGCATTTCATATACGCTATCGAACATAATTTTATCTTTATTTAAAAAAAAATAGGGTGTTGCATTCTTTCCACCTTAAGGAATTTATCACTTGAAATTTTTTATTACATACTAAGGTGAAAACATATGAGGGTTCGTCTGCTTCATAGATCCCTTCATTTCTCAGGTTGCCTCTTCGTATTTATGGTTCCGCCAAAGTACTTTGACCAGGTGATTTGTCTTGTTGCATAAAACTTTATCTCTAAAATCCAAGATCTTCACCAGCTGATCCTCATATGATAGATCATTTTCTAGTTTTTTTACCTCTAAATTCAATATATGTGAGGGGTGTCATATTTATTTCCTCAAGAAGGATACATGGAATACGTTGTGTACTTGAGAAAGGGTTAGTGGGAGTGTTAGTCAACAAGCCACAGCTCTAATGCGATCAAGAATATCAAAGGGTTGATGTACCTAGGGATTAGATTTCCCTTTTTCTAAAATATCATGACTCTATTCCATAGAGATATTTGTAGAAACACTTTATCACCAACCTCAAACTCTAGGTTTCATCGATGATTGTTAGCATAAATCTTCTGTCAACTATGAGTAGTCCTAATTTGTTGTTGAATGGTCTTGTCCATTTATACAATTCCTCAACCATTTTGGGTACTAATAGATTTCATTCACCAAATTCATCCCAATAAGAAGTTTTACTACATATATTCCTATAAAGGGCTTTATAAGGAGTCATTTGGATGATTGAGTTAAAGCTATTATTGTATGAGAACTTTACCAGAGGAAGAGGTTGATTTCATCCTCCTTAGAAGTCCATTGAGTATGGTCTCAACACTTCTTTTAGTGTCTAAATAGCCTACTCAGATTGGACATCCGTTTGGGTGTGATAAGCTATACTAAAGTTCAACTTAGTATTTAGATAATACTGGAGGAACTTCTAAAACTTGGAGGTAAATCTTGGATCTCAGCCAGATACAATTGATAGTGGTGTTCCATATAGTCTCACTACCTCTCTGATGTATATCCTTGAAAGTTTATCAATTGAGAAGTCCTCTCAAATTTCAATGAAGTGAGTAGTATTTATAAGATGATCCACCACAACCCATATGGTATTATTTCCTTTTGGTGTCCTTGGAAGACCAGTGATAAATTCCATGGTGATGTTTTCCCATTTCTATATAGGTATGTGAAATGGTTGCTTCATCCCCTTAGAATTTTTAAATTTAGGCTTCACTTACTGACATACTAGACACTTTTATGTATATTCCATTATCTCTTTCTTTATATTATCCCACCAATAGTGTTCTCAGAGATCTCAATACATATTCATTCTACCTAGGTGGATGGAAAAGGTCGAGCTATGTGCATCATTCAATAACTCTTTCTTTATATTAATATTTTATGGTACACATAGTCATAACCCAAATCTTACAAATCCTTCTTCATTGATTTTTAAATATAACAATTACCCTTTTCTTAAAGCTTCCACCTTCTTCTAAATTTCTGTATCACCTCTTTGAGCATCCTTTATCAACTACAAAAGGGATAGTTGAGTAATCATTTGAGAAATGAATGATGGTGTTCCTTTCTTCATGATTACCATGTCCATACTTTTCAAGTATAAGAAGACTATATCCTTCTTAATTCTCAACATTGATAATGTTATTAGATGATTTTTATTTAGATCATCTTACACTTTCTTTATTTTACCAAGATTTTAGTTGATTAGCAGTCATAGTACTTGATCATCTCTAACCATCTTCAATGACACATATTAACCTCATTCTATGTGAATATATTTATAATCTGTATATATTTCACACTTCTCCCCATATAGATAATTTCACCATATTTTCAATTCAAATATAACTATAGCCAACTCCAGATCATGTGTGGGATAGTTCTGCTCATGAACTTTCAACTACTTTGAGGCATAGGCTATCACTTTATCATTATATATCAGTACATATCCTAATATCTTCTTCAAAGCATTATTGTATACCATGAAAAGTTCTCCACTTGAGGGAAGCATGAGGACTGGTGTAGTGATAAGACTATATTCAACTCCTTAAATATTTCTTCACATTCACTAGTCTATAAAAACATTACTCCCTTCCATGTTATCTTGGTCAGTGGGTCTGAAAACCATGATAAGTTTCTCACAAATCATTGGTAATACCCAACTTGTCCAAGGAAACTGTGGATCTCAATTATATATGTTGGTTTCAACCAGTCCTCAATTTCCTTTTTCTTAAAAGGGTCCACAGATATCCCTTTTATGGTGATAATATTCCCTAATAATGATACTTTCTTCATCCAGAACTCACATTTACTGTACTTTGCATATATATTATCCTTTATCAAAGCCTTTAGTATAGTATTTAAATGCTTCTCATACTACTTTATTTTGGATTAAATCATAACATCATCTATAAATACTACCAAAAAATTTTCAAGGTAATCTCTAAATACTCTATTCATTAAGTCTATAAAGATTGATGGAGCATTAGTAAGTCTGATTGGTATCACTATGAACTCATGGTGTCAATAACTTGTTTAAAAAGGCAGTTTTTATAATATCTTCCTTCTTCACCCTTAATTAGTGATATCCTAACCGAAGATCCACCTTAGAGAAATACTAGGCCCCATATAGTTGATCGATTAAGTCATCTATCTATGGGAGGGGATATTTTCTCATTATTGTGATTTTGTTGAGTTCATGATAATCAATATAGAGGCACGTTTTTTCATCCTTATTCTTGATGAAGAGGATTGGTGCACCCCATGGTGAAGCACTCAGATGTATAAAATCCTTTTCTATATTCTATTGTAACTTCATTTTCAAATATTCTAACTCAATAATGTTCATTCTATAATAATTCTTCGATATGGTTAGAGATCTAGGTATAAGTTCGATTGAGAACTCAACCTCTCGACCTGGAGGAAGACCAAACAACTCTTCAGGGAATGCATCGGTATAATCCCTCACAATGGGCATGTCTTCAAGAATTATTCTATCCTTTTTCTCAATAATTTAGACTAGATATGCTTTCTCATAAGGCAATAACATCCATGATTGAATAGAATATCCCAAGGGAGATTCATCCTCCTCCTTACACTTGTATAGAATCGGAGGATGACTTGGTATATGGAGAGTGATCTCCCTCTCTCGACAGTTAATGTTGGACTTATATAAGGATTGCCAATACATTCCCAATATAGAATCAAACTCTACTAAATGAAGTAAAATGAAATTTTCTGGAAGATTCACTCCACAAACATTGACTGGGGAGGAGTTATATACTTCAGATTCAACCATTTCTCCTTTTTATGTTCTTACAGATAGCTCAAACCCCATGTTTTCAGGTGGTTCTTGAATAGTTCTACTAAATTTTCAAGATATGAAAGAATTCATAGAACTAAAATCAATTAATACATTTTTTATTCTTGAATGAATAACTAGCATACCTTTCACTACATCATTTCCGGGATCCACCTTATTAGTAGTGATAACATATTCCCATCCTTGCTCTCCAGGGCTTGGAGGTTATTGTAGTTGATGATCTCTAAAAACCCTTGGATTAGGGAATTGGTTGGCATAATGATTATTTTTATTATAGTTGAAACATTGTATTGTAGGTTGAGTGTTAATCTAAACCTTTTTTTCTTCTTCCACATCAATGGTTTTCTTCATTTCCCTCCAACATTGATTATCCTAATGCATAACTTTTTCAAATTTAAAACATCTCCCAATTCCCATCAGACCATTTCTAGGATGCTTCTTCTCACACTTTTTACAACTGGGATGTTGGGTTTTCTTTCCTCCATGAGATTTATCAATTGATACACCCAAAGAAAACTCTATTTTAAATTTTTTGTCTCCAGATCCAGGAGACCACTAAGAGTCACCAATATCCATCTCAACTTTGAGGGAACACCAAATAATATATTCATATATTTAAAAGTCCTACATCACTAATTATTTTCATAGACTCGACTTTAACCTACTAAATAAATGGTCCACCTTAATTTTGGCGTTGATGAAAAAGCTAGAGGCATATCGTGTAATCCTTGTGATGTTTGTCGCATAAGCCTTGATAGACTTATCTTCCTTTTTATTCAGACTAAGGAAATCCATCTCCATTTTAAGACAGAGAGTTCGGGGAAAATATTTATTGAAAAATATTTTCTCAAAGTCTTCACATTCCATGGAATCAATATTTTCTTTGGACTTTGTGTTCTTGATTAGTGTCCACCGCTGATCGGCTTCTCCTTCAATACGATAAACGACCAGCATAACTTTCTATTTCTCTAATCATTGGAGGACAAAATATATTTTCTCAATGGATTTAATCCATTATTATATGATGGGGTATCAGGAGATACACTAAAGTTAGGAGTCCTTTATCACATAAAATACTCAAATGCAACTTACACTCTATTATGAGGATGATTGTGTTATGCATGATTCAATTTATTATTCATAACTTGACCTAGTTGATTCAATAATTCCATAAAGTTCACAACTCCCACTCCTATAAGGTTAGTCATATCATTGGGGAAATCATCAAATTATCTATCATATTGGTTTTTTTCATGTTTTCTCCTATTTTCACCCATTAACCAAAAAGGAAAAAACAAGATGAGAATACATTAACATACAAAAGTGAAACTTATAAACTTATAAGTAATAACTTATGAATGATAAGTATATCCTGACTTATGAGTCATTTGGTTTAAATACAGGTTATACATGGTAATTTTTCCTATTAGGTTTTTTAACCTAATAATTTTTTTAAGTCCTTAATAATCTTTTATAAATAGTTTTGTGAATTTCCAAAGCATATCCCACAGGAGTGTCAAACCAGGTGTACTAAAAGGCCCACTGTCATGGAATATGTAATGATCAAGTCTATCTCAATGCAACCTTTTCAGGGTTATTACCCCTAGGTACAATTTTTTCAGAGCCACGTCTATTTATAGTATCCATACAAGGATGTATTTTCTTGGAAACCACTTACTCTATACTTTATAAAAATGTAGGGATGTTTTAATATGTTTAGTCTTATCCTTAAGGATTTCACTAGAGTTTTATAATCCTAATACCCAAAAATAACTAGACTTTGATCTAATAACAACTACATCAACCTATTCCTTTTACATATATTATCACATGTTTTTTGAACATAAATATCTGATAAGTACAACACAAATATCATGAGGTTCAATGTCTTTGGAATACTGGGTCATAATACATCAAAAGGAAACTAAAAAATGAAATCCTCATTTTATTCTCTATAATGATCTCCTAAATCCATTTAACCTCCTAAAATTGTATACGATATCCTAGGGAATACATAAAAGAAATGGGTGAGCTAAAAATCCCAGTAAGATGATAAACATGATAAGGAAACACAACGTGTGAGTCAAAGTTATAACATGATATCTTAAAAGAGAAGGATCATGAGTAATCAGATGGAAGAATAATATATAGAACATGGTATCATAAGATCATGGTAATATAGGAAATGTGGAAGCAACATATAACATGACATAAACATGATTCAATGTTAACTACCTATACAATATCACATGGTAGAAAAAGTCCTATAATGTACTAGGTTTACTCTCTAATCCCATACATTACTTCTCATGAGACTAAATCTTTACCCAATGAATTGGAGTAATATATGGGTGCACCCATCATAACATTTTCATGATTTATGTGTTCTAAAAAATTAAATCAATTATAAGGCAAAAACATAATAATTGCCCATGGAAAGAAAATGGGTTGCATAATCTTGACTCATATCATAAACCAAGGAAGTTTCATAATGAAGGAATTTGAGAAATTAGCGTAAGTCATGTATTATCCCATAAAATCAAGGTATAATAATCTAGGTATATATGTTTGAGACATATATATATATATATAATTTATAATTATTCCATAACTTTAGAGAGAGAGATAGAGAAAGTGGGTTAGAGAGATAATGGTCATAACCCGAAGAAAATGGTGGTTTAGAGAGATCCCTTAATAATTTAGGTTCAAGTCTAACGTTTTGATGATGTTCGATCATATGTCCAAATTACTTTAGAATATTGAATAAGGTTCAAGTGATTATTATTTCATCATATCCATAATAATAATCATTACATAATTATCTTTTTTATACATCAATTATACCTTTAAAACCACTCATAAAGGATGGTTATGAAAAACGAACTACATTACAATCATGGAGATGGTGGGTCATATGTATGCATGAGTAACGTTTTCATTTTTCAACGATCATGATGGAAATAAGGTAAGTATTATTTTATATTTAAAAAATGATAATTGTATCATAAATGTCATATTATTTCTTTAAATACACTTATATATACCATCCAAATGATACGGTAATTAAAAATGAATCACATCACTTCGTGGAGGTGGTAATCCACACGTATGAATGAACAATATTATCATTTTTCTATGAATGAAAAGGTAAAAATATATGATATATTAATTTTATATAATTATAAATATGTAATAAATATAATATATATACATTAAATCCATCATCATAAATATCCATGATATGAAATGATGGAAAATGAATTACATTGGTTTGTGAGGTGGTAATTCTTTATACACACGAACAATGGTTTTGTTTCCCATTTTATGAAAGAGGGGATGGGTTTAGGTTATTCCATTAAAATAATAACATATTAGTATATGGGAAATATTTATGTTTTTATATCAGTATGTTTGAATAATATTTTAAGGAGGTGGAATAATAAATAAAACAAAACTCTCAATTAAGAATGATATCTCTTCTTTGGACAACCACTTTAGGTTTGCACCAAAAGCCTTTATAAAAGGGTTTAATAATAAAAACTAGGCCTCTAAAACATGATAAGGTAATTGATGAATGTATTTAGTTAGATATTATCTGAACCAAAATAATTTTTAAGTGTGAATAAAATTGGAGAGGATGTTCCCTTTTATAAGTGAGAGGGAGTGACTTTTTTGTAAATACCCAAAACTATTCAATAATGGGAAGTCACTCTTAATAAAAGTGCCTCAAAAATTGATAAATAAATATGTTAATTGAAGATAAGTCTGATATAAACCCCCCATAATAAAAAATAAATATGTTTTAAGTATTTTATTTGTTTTACCTTTATGGTTACTCACATTTTCCATTTTAGTTTTTTCACCATGGTAACTAGTATTTTACCTAGTTAATTTATCCTTTAAGACTAAAAAAATGAGACTTGTTAGAAAATTTAGACCCACTTATTATAAAGATAAAATCAAATTTATTAAATAAAAAACCTATTTGGGTGGAAAATTAATTTTAACATAAGCACATGTAACGCACAAAACTATGTTTTAACCTTAACCGCGATAATTAATTTTTACTAATCATTAAGGCCAAAAATTAAGTTGAAATTATTAACTAATATTAATTATGATAAATTAAAAATATGGAATCTATTTTATCAAATTTAATTCATATAACTTTTAGAATTTAATTTAAAAATATACCCACAAAACGTGTAGAAAAATGGTTTCTCAAGAAACACATTTTTCAAGCTTAAGATGATCTTACATTAAGTATATGACTAGTAATCATCATTATATGAATTTAAATTCATATAAATAGATATATAATCTATAAATTTCATTTAAATATTTATTTATTAGGGGTTATTTTAATTTATTAAAATGGATAAACTTTACAGAAAACTGTGTTTTTAAGCATAAAAATAATCTTTTACCAAAATCATGAAAATTGATGATTAAAATGAAATTAATTAGATTTTTATAAATAAAATGTTTTATATTTCATTTTAATACCAATTTTAAAATATAATTTTACTTTTAAATTACTTTATTTAATGACGGTATTTGAAAAATCGGTAATTTTCATTATTCACTGAAAAATCAATCATTTTAGAGAAATATAAAAATTTCACCCTAATTAAATTTTCATATAAGGATTTAAAAAATGATGTTGATTTTATAAAATAACATTTCTAAAAATTTGGGAAATTAATTGTAATATTTTCTCTCAAACAAGAATAAAAATCATTTTTGGCAAAAATATTTTTTTAAGAATAAAATGTCTTCATTAAAAATTGAGTGTTTATTTACTAGGAATTTATCAATATATTTATATCAATTAAGAACTTTATATATATTTCATAAATTATTTAATGTTATTTATACCCACCAATTTAATAGTTATATTATAATGGTTATAAATAATCATGGTTTGTTTAGTCTCATCATTGTGTGTCGTATACGCTATTAAGTATAGTTTTCTATTTTAAAAAAAAAACTAAAGGTGTTGCAATTTAATTTCATATAATTACCTAGAGTGATTCAGATTGTTCCTGCTCAAATGATCAATTTGAAAGTAAAAAAATAAATAGGTAACCATTCATTTATTATAAAATATTCTAAAGTAAGATATTCAATTCTCCATTATTGTTCTTTAAGTTATTTAGATTCATATGTGAGAAAAGTTGGAAACATTTGTTAAATGGAAGTGAAATTAAAATAATGACTCTAACTCTGATTCTAATTCTGGTTCTAGTTCATCATATATCACTAAAAGTGAAATAGTTAAAGAATTAAAGGAAATGTGTGACCCATATCAATATCAAATAAAGCAAATGACCAACTAAAATATGTCACTTAAAGAAAAATATAAGAAAGTTCTTGAAAAAAAAGGAATTTATCTGTTAAAGTAAAAAATACTGATTTTGAAATTCTGATAAATAAAGATAAATGTAAAAAAATAATGGTTTAGAGTGAAAATTTAAGAAATGTTGCTCATTATTTTAATATAAAGGTCGTTGGTGATTTAGAGGTTGTTTAAAAGAAAAATATATAGTTAAAAAGTAAAATTGAAAGTTTGAAACAAAATTTATCTACTTTTGTTTTAAGGGAGAGAAAGTTATGATAATATTATGTCCTGGAATAAAATGAATAAAAAATAAAAATGGATTTGGATATGATGCTCTTATTCCTATTATGATCAAAAATAAATTTATGAAGCGGAAATTCAAAGGCATGTCATCAGTAAAATGTTCCAAGTGTGGATCTTATGGTGCTTCTAACTTCCCTTTTTTTAATTAATTCAAAGATAAAATGCCCATACATGCATTCATGGGGGTTATAGTGGTATATACCCAAGAATATAAAACATTGAAGTTCCCAGTTCGATGGATTTTCGGGCAACCCGAGCTCGATTGGGTGCCCGGATTTGTGATAGATTGACAAAACAATGACAAAATCATGAGTGGAGTATAGATCTAGAATCATCATGATGAATGGGTGGTAAATATTATGTTTTTTATACATATTACCCATTTTGTAATCCTCAAGTGCAAGAGGAATGAAGAACAGAACCCTCAGGTGTAAGCAGAATGAAGAACAGAACCCTTATTCCTTCTGGTGATCAATTCCCAATGAATGGCGGTTTGAAACCATGATTCACAACCAAATCCATGATTTTTGAGTATAATCATGGAAGGATTTAATATGGTTGAGGTTATTTCTAAGTATGAAGACCGGATCTGGAAATTTGGAGATTCTGGAAAATTCCCAACTACACGCCATGTGAAACTAAGAACACACAGTTTGTAGCCCCTTTCCAAAACAGTGCTAGGGTTTGGGAAATCATAAGGATTACATGGCGTGTATCCCTATATCACATGTTGTGTATCCCCTCCCTGGTTGGAAAAACCATGCGATGGGTCACATGGGAGGGTACTCTGTGTAAGGTAATATGGACACGGGTTGGCCACATGGGCAGTATCCCATGTGAACTCACACGTTGTGTACCAAAGTACACGAACACGAGGTCCGAGTACACAGACACGACCACCAGACATGATTCGGTCCCTAGATAGGTGGGAAACACTATGTAGTCCACCTACAAAGTGTGTACCCTTACACGGACGGGACCCATGAGATGAACAAAGACACGACTAGGTAGTGAAGAGGGACCACACACTGTGTGGGTCCCCTCACACGTTGTGTACTACTTGATCTTTTCTGAGCGATCTTCGAATGTACATATCTCTTTCATTTGAACTTGGATTTCGGACCACGATATGCCTATCCTAAGTGTTTTTTCACATATAATTGGATGGAGTCCTATGAAGAGGCTTTCAAGATACAATAAAAATGTTCCAAGTTGGCACATGAAGAGGTGACACCTAATGATGGAAGCAATCATATAGAACCACTAGAGTAGTACCGGGATTACCCTCTAGCTGGGCTGGGTAGTGGCATTCCCCGATGGTAGTATTGGGATTACCCTTTAGCTGGGTTGAGCAGTGGCGTTCCCCAATAATCTTTCTGAGTTACCCTCTATTGGGATTGGGCAGTGGAGTTCCTCTACGTTTTGGGCTTACCCTCCAACTAGGATGGGAAATGGAATTCCTTAATGACATCTTCCAAGCATAACCCTCTATCTAGGCTGGTCAACGGCATTTCCCTGACAAATCACTAGGCTTACCCTCTAGTAGGACTGGGTAGTGGCATTCCCCAGTGACCTCCTCAAGTGGTACCTTCCATCTGGGCTGGGTAGTGGTATTCCTCAGTGATTACCAGAGAAGGACCCTCCTATCGTACCAGGGCATGATATCCTTTCCTAAAATGAGTTAAATCCTCAACTGTGTGACATAATGATGAGGTGTGGTTTGGTGTACCCTTAGACTCACAAGAAAAAGGGGACGTTTTTTCCACCGTGACGTATTCTTGTGACACAACCTAAAACCGTGCGAGTGATTTAGTGTCGCCTAAAGCAGATAGTATCAATTTGTGATGATTGAGACCATTTAACTTGTGTGTTCTGGGAAGACACATGAGGTGTTGGGCATCACATATGGATTTACTTTAGAACTGTTGGAGACTCATCTTCTTGGGTTGAGCTGTGAGATGGATATCCCCTTACTCTCTCATTTGGGCTTCTTTGACAGAGCATTTATATATATATATATATATATATATATATATATATATATATATCTTATTTCAATACCCACTCTTTGGGTTTTGGTTACTCTTCTTCCAAGAGAGGCGAAGATGCGCAGGGTATGCCACGTGCTTTTTGTGTCTAGATTCTCGTAGTTGGATGAGTCTACTCTCCTACTATAGGTAGCGAAGACTCTATAAGAAGTTCATCTTCTCACTATTTTGAGCTCCTTATGTTTGGATGAGCTTATTTACACTCTCTTGTTGGGTTGAGCTGTAATATTTTTACCGTACCTTGTTCTATCTACTGCTTTCTTCTTCAATTGTATCTCTCACTGCTCCCCCTTCACCTTTTTGGGGTGTTCTACTAGGTATTTATATACTCACCCCTGTATGGGCTTTTCCCAACATGTGTCATGTCTTTTTCAGATGGTGAAAAGGTCAATCATGAATTCATAGGAACTTAGGGATATGGGGTGTTTGGACCGCGTACGGTGGTCTCAACTTGGGATGCATGAGCTAGGCTCTCATATTGTTTTTTTTTTCAGTTTTGTCAGGTTGGAACATATTTCTAGGTGGGTGTGTATTTTTACCTTTTCTTTTTAGTTTACACTACCATACTTTGTTCTATTTAGTGGTCCATGCATATTTTGGTTTATTTATAGTAGTTTTATATCTTTTATTTCTTTCCCTCTGCACTTTTGCATTGAGTTGGTTGCATGCATGTGTATAGATACTTAGTCAAAGGCCTACCCAAGTTAGTTATGACTTTGATGCTAGTTTCCACCCCCTAGCCTATGGAGGTGGGCTTGGGGTAGTTTCAACTCGAGCCCCTATATGGGTTGGGTCATGACAGATTAGTATCATAGGTGGTTCATTACTTGTGAATTTGTTCAAATTTTCCTTAAAAAGGATTGGTTGGGTTTAGGGAAATAATGTCTAAGTGTCTCGAGTGCAGCTCTCAAGCCAGGGAGTCTAGTGATGGTGTGGGCGGCTAACATATCCATTCACCAAGACCCTGATTACCCTCTTGTTGACTCAGCACCCTGAGACATTTTTTTGTAGGGAACAATGGTACATGCATCATATAAGATTGAGTCTTGGTTTTCCTTCTTGAGACATCTCCCCATTATTTTTATCAATATATATATATATATATATTCTCATTTTATCATAGTACTCCTTGATAATTTTTAGGATGCCTCCACGATGATAGCCAGCCAGGATACCAGCTCTGGTTTGTGACGACAACCCTATGAGCAACGAAGCCTCAACTCAGGGTCCATCATGTGATTATCTTCCTCTAGGTGGACATGTAGCATCACCTCCACCCATTGAGCAATAGATAGTCCCAACATAGTAGGTTGAGGACGTGTGGAGGCTGATCTCACTTTGTGAGTTCCAATGTCAGTGACTGTCGAGGTTTCGCGGCGAGCCAAATCCCCAAGTGGTAGAGGATTAGCTAGAGTCGATGGTTTGCATCTTCAAGCTTGTTCAGACCTCGGAAGATCATATAGTGGCTTTGACATATAGTCTTTTCCATAGAGTAGTTGGTCATTGGTGGAGCCTGGCTATCCAGATGCATGATGAGTCGACACTCTCATGGGACGACTTCCAATAGTTGTTTTGTGAGGAGTATTACCCCTCCTGCCTATGCTCCGTTCAGATTTAGAAGCTTCTGGAGATTCAACAGAGAGGGATGTCAATGGAAGATTATGAAACTATGTTGATAGACCTTACATGCTACTCTCTTAACATGATCTAAGATGGATACTTCTGAGCATATAAGTTTAAGTGGGGACTCTGTAGAGAGATCTGAGTCAGCGTAGTGCCCTTGTGCATCCCCACCTATGTCGGGGTACTGGATTAGGAACTTGTGACAAAGATATTTTTGACAAAGGGACACTAGATAGCTAGATCTGGTAGTGGGTGCAATAGGGATGAGTCATCTTTAGCAGCAGGCAGGTGCCAGAGATCTTGGAATAGGAGGCCCTTCCATGAGAAAACTCAGGGACATGCTCTTACAGTGCAGGAGCAACGTAGAGAACCAAAGCAACCTAGTGAGGGACAGTGTTATGCTTGTGATGGGTGAGGTCACATGACATGATACTACCTGATGAGACGTGTTGATCATCCTAGGTAGATAGCTAATGGACTACCACGACAGAGGCAGCGCCTTGATCAGGGACCTCCCAAGTGGGGACAAGGTGGTCCCCAGGGAGGTGGAGCTGGTAGAGGAGTAAGAGGAGCTATAGGTGGGGGATGATTCTATGAGGTACTCCCACCACCACCACCAGGTGGTCCATGTTAATCTTAGGGAGCTAGCGGTTGAGGCTGTAGACGACTGAAAGCTTTGGACATTTATGATCATGCAGCGTGCATTATGATTTGAGGTATGATCTGTGTTTATTATACTCTTACCCTATTATTAGTAAACATGGGTGTCAATCATTCTTTTATCTCTTGACTCTTGGTGCGGGAGTTGGATCTCCCAGTAGAGATTCTGGCACAACAGCCTTATCTTGAGGTTCCTACAGGGAATGCTTCTTCTATGTCTTTCATTTTTCGGTAGTGTGAGTTATTTCTTAGAGAAGAGAGGTTCATGTGGGACCTTTTGGTCATCACCATGGAACCCTATGATGTCATCTTGGGCATGGATTGGCTTTTCATAGTTTGATCCTAGACTGACTGTCACCACAGACTACTCAGATGCCTATGCACTGATGGGATGAGGTTCTCCTTTTTCAGTGAGAGAGACCTCATAGTAGGACAAATGGGTGGTATGAGCAAGTGGTTATATCATATTACCCATCAGCTGGAAAGTGTTACCCTTGGTGCAGTAGACTCTTTGGGCATTTAGATTCCTTCATTTGTGGAGGATTATATGGACATCTTCCCTGAAGACATTTTGGGGCTACCTTTGAGGTGGGAGTTGGATTTTTACATCAACTTACAACCAGGTACTGCCCCGATATCTTCTACGGGATATCAGATGGCACCCACCGAGCTTCGGGAGCTACGGTTACAGTTGGAGGACCTCATTAGGAAATGTTTCATCAGACCTAGTGTGTCCCCTTAGGTAGTTCTAGTTCTATTCATAAAGAAGGCAGACAGGAGTTTACGACTTTGTGTAGATTATCATCGCCTGAACCAAGCCACGATAAAGAATGAGTACCCCTTACCAAGGATTGAAGACCTCTTTGATCAGTTGTGATGTGTGAGATGGTTCTCCAAGACCGATCTTAGGCCCAGCTACCACCAGTTGTGGGTTTGTGAGACTGATATTCTAAAGTTGGCTTTTCGATGTCACTATGGACAGTACGAGTTCCTAGTGATGCCCTTTAGTGTGAAAAATTCCCCCACATTTTTTATGGCTTTGATGAACTAGGTCTTCCAGCCATACTTGGACCAGTTTGTTGTTGTCTTCATCGATGACATACTCGTTTACTCTACAGTAGAGGATGAGAATGCAGAGCACTTGAGGTGGGTCCTTGATTTACTTTGAGTGCACCAGCTTTATGGAAAGCTCTCGAAATGATAGTTTTGGATACATGAGGTTCATTTTCTAGGTCATGTCATTTCTGAACAAGGTTTATCCATGTAACCAACAAATATCGAAGTATGTATTTCTTGGGATCCACCCAAGAATGTGTTGGTGGTGCGGAGTTTCCTTGTATTGGTAGGGTACTGTATAAGATTTATGGAAGAGTTATCCAGGATCGCATCCCCTTTGACCACTCTAATGTGAAATGGACATTCGTTTACCTGGTCTGGTCAGTGTCAAAAGGTCTTTGAGGAGTTGAGGTAGAGGCTAACGAGCGCTCTAGTTTTGAGACTACCAGAGGAAGGCATTGAGTTTGTAGTGTATTATGATGCCTCAGGAGTTGGGCTTGATTTCATATTGATGCAATGACAGGCAGTCATAACACATGGTTCATGACAGTTGAGACCTCATGAGAAGAACTATGTGATTCATGACCTAGATCTAGCAGTGATGGTCTTCTCCTTGAGGATGTAGAGGTACTACCTTCTAGGAGAGCGCTTTGTGGTTTACTCAGACCACTAGAGTCTCAGGTACACCTTCACTCAAAGAGACATGAATATGAGGAAGCAATGTTGTTTATAGTTCCTGCAGAACTATGACTTTAAGATAGTCTATACTCTAGGAAAGGTTAATGTTGTAGCAGATTCTCTTAGCAGGAAGTCTCAGGCTTTCCTAGTGTGGGAAGCTTCTGAGTAGTTAGCTTCCCCGTAGTTGACCCTGGTGGAGAAGGAGGGTACAATCTTTCTATAGTTGATGGTGTTGGATCCTTTGATCCTTAATCATGTGAAAGAGTCTCAATTGGGAGACATTGACTGCGAAGTTCTGTGTGATCAGATATCTACAGGCAACGCACCAAATGGATATTATAAAGGAGGGAATCATGAGATCTTATTCTAGGGGGAAATAGTGGTTCCAGTCACGATGTGGGAGGAGGTGATGTGGGAGTTCCACACTTCTCCCTTATCTATATATCCTATTTTGGGGAAGGTGTACAAAGATATTCAGTGATAGTTTTGGTGGTCCGACATGAGACGGAGTGTAGTTGAGTTCGTCTCATGGTGCCTTACTTGTCAACAGGTGAAAGATGTGCACTAGGTTTCGGCAGATTTGTTGCAGCCTCTCGAAATCTTGAAGTGGAAATGGGATGGCATGTCTATAGACTTCATCACCGGTCTTCTACACACAGCAAAGGGCCACAACTCCATCTAGGTTATAGTAAACCGACTCATGAAGTCTGCGCACTTCCTTGCTATCAGGGAGTAGAGATCGATAGAGAGTTTGGGGTAGTTGTACATATGGGAGATTATCCGTCTTCACGAGGTACCCTTGACGATTGTCTATGATCATGACGTGAGATTTACATCACGATTGTGGAGAAGTCCACAAGAGGCATTCAGGACCCAGTTGCAGATGAGTACAGTCTTTCACCCGTAGACTAATGGATAGACCAAGTGCACTATCTAGGTTCTAGATGATATGTTGAGGGCTTGTGTGTTAGATTTCAATAGGATCTGGGAGGATCACTTTCCTTTGGTAGAGTTCGCATACAGCAACAGTTATCACTCTACCATCGACATGGAACCTTTTGAGGCCCTATATGGGAGACCTTTTAGGTCACCCTTGTGTTGGATGAGGATTGTTGAGTCATCTCTTATGGGCCCAGAGTTGGTGCAAGAGATAATGGGGAAAGTGTAGGTCATATGTGAACAGATGAAGAAGACCCAGAGCAGACATAAATCCTATGAAGATCACCACCTTAGGCCTTGAAGTTTGAGTAGGGAGACCACATCTTCTTGAGATTCTCCCCCACGATAAAGAATACAGAGGTTTGACTAGGGGAGAAAGTTATCCCTAAGGTTCATTAGGTCATTAGAGATCGTGTGAAGGGTTGACGAGTTTTCCTGCCACCTCACCCAACCCCCATAGCTAGAGTGGGGGCATGACATGTTTCATGTGTCGCAATTGAGGAGATACGTGCATGACCATATGCACGTCATCGACTGGGGTGAGATGGTTATTGAATATGGAGCCACCTTTGAAAAGCACCCAGTTGTGATCAAGGATCGACAAGAGTGGACCTTATGTGGATGGACCATCCCTTTGGTTCGCATGTTGTGGCAGCATGGAAATGTGCATGTGAGTTATTGGGAGCGGGAGAGCTAGATTTAGGCTTAGTATCCCAAGTTTTTTGCTTAATTTTTCTTTTGGGGGATGAAAATTTTGAATAAGGGAATGATGTAGAGAGTCGGTTTTTGACTTAAAAGACTTTGAAATATTTATAAATTTATTTCCAGTGCTAGACGCTGAGACGGAGTGTGAATCTGAGGCTCAGTGTGTTTGGAATTAATTTTATAAAAATATTAAATATATTTTTATTGTGCATGCACGGTTAATTAAAGAAATGGGATAAATATCAAATGATTAATCGGATTAGAAATATGAGACCACGGTTGGGTCCAGAACACAGTGTTTACCCTAAGCACGACATAAAATGAGTTGGCGTATGACATTTGGACCCATTTCTCGTTGGTGGTGTGTTTAAGTGAATTAATTAATTTAATTCATTTAACCTAGGCCAATTGTTTATAAATTCCTTGTTATTCCATCTTGGTTGGGTTTAGCCTCATTATTTTCTAAATTTGCCTATGAGAGTACCTCCTTCCTCTGGAGAATTACTTCGATGAATGATGAAACTTCAGATCGAGGTGATTTGAAGCGTGACGAGCGCAATAGATCTTAGAGAGTGTGTTCTTCATCAATAACGATTGATCCAATCCAATTAGGACTCATCTTTTGGTGTTTCTACACCTTTAGATTAAAAGTTTGAGTATATTGATAATTTTTCTTCGATCTTCACCCGTCCCTATAGCCTTTGCATGCGCCAATGTATTGAAATTTGATTATTTCCTTTTGATTATCAATTGTTTCTCATATGAATTACACATTCTTGATCATTATCCAAGAACACTTGGTCAACAATCGTCAAAACCTTTGTTTTTGTGCCTATCCTCCCTCATTATTCGTGTTCTTCACCGGTGGAACCCTGTGTTTCCCAGTTCGACGGATTTTCGGGCAACCCAAGATCGATCGGGTGTCCGAATTTGTGATGGATTGATGAAACAATAATGAAATCATGAGTGGAGCATAGATTTAAAATCATCACGATGAATGGATGGTAAATTTGATGTTTTGGAGCTAGATTATCCATTGTGGAATCCTCAGGTGCAAGCATAATGAAGAAAAAAAACCCGTTCCTTTCGGTGATCGATTCCCAATGAACATCGATTTGGAACCACAATTCATGGCTAGATATACGATTTTCAAGCAGAATCATGGTGGGATCTAAGGCGGTTGAGGCTATTTCAAAGTTTGAAGACCAGATCTAGAAATTTGAATATTTTGGAAAAATCCCAACTACACGCCATGTGAAACTAAGAACACATGACTGTATCCCCTTTCCATAGCAGCACTCGGGTTTGAGAAATCATAAGGATGACACGGCATGTGGCCCTATCTCACACGCCATGTGTCCCTTCCCCGGTTGGACAACCCATGTGATGGGTCACACGGAAGGGGACTCTGTGTAAGGGAACACAGACACAAGTTGGACACGTGGTTAGTATCTCGTGTGAAACCACATGCCATGTACCAAAGTACACAGACACGAGGCCCGAGTACACAGACACGACCCACAGACATGGCTCGTGTAAGATCCTAGATATTTCATCAATCTATATCCATATTTATGTTTCAGTTGAGTCCAGTCTTGTAGTCAAATAAGTTTCCCCAAGTTCATGGGAAGTCTTGGGGGTGTTTCAGGGGTTCGAGGCATGAAAAAAAAGGGGGAAAGGAGTTTTTTGGGCACGTTTCATGGTTTTCACATGATTAGTGATAATCGTGCAGATCAGCCCAGGTAACCATGTAAAAGGGGTATTTTCATATAGTAGTATCCACATAGTTTTCACATGGTTTGGAAAACCATGCAGGTAAACCGTGTGGCCCAAAAAAAGTTGAAAAAATTACAAAATTGCCATTATGGGATTTTAAGGCTCACTTGGGATCAATCTCCCCCATATCTGGACCATTTGTACTATCTTCAGTTGTTGATCGAAACTCCAGGTAAGTCTAATCTTTCTATTGATTCACTTTTTCATATTAGGATTTTTAGTTTCTCCCATCTTCTTCTAAATCCCTAAAACCCTCTTTTTCCAGTGGAACCTAGGTTAAGACTTTAAAGGGTGTTTGAATATGGATCCAAGGCTACAATTAAGGGTGCGTTTTCCAACAGATTTGAGGTAGGTGGTCTACAAGTATTATCCCATAGTTTTATTTTAGATTTGTGCATGGAAGTTTGTGTTCTTGTTTTCTCATTTTTGTATTCTTGATCCCGTTGGAGGGTTTGTTAAAAAGGGGTGTCTGCGTGACCAATTGAAACCATCATGATCCCCATGAGATGCGTAGAGGATGACTTGACCATTTTAGGGCCACCCATGGGGTGCGCTGACATTTCCGAACCTAGAGAGGGGTAGGGTTAAGTGAAGGGTTGCTAAGTAATAATGTGGAGCCCATGAAGAACATGTATTAACAGTTTATTAAGTTGTAAATTGAATGATGATAGTTGTGCCTTGGGTGTTAAGGGCATAAGGGGTTGTTTGGCATGCTATGAAAATGGGTGAATTTGGTCGAATGAGATTATGTCGACTGTTTAATGAACTTTGGTTATAAATGCTTAAGAGGATTAGTGCATGTTAGATGGTGAACTTGTAATTGGTTAATGGAATCGAAAATGGATGAATATGTTTATTGGGTTAATACATGGGAATTATGGGGTATTCTTAAAGGGTTTAATGTAATAAAGTGGTTGTGCCTTGTGAGACAAGAATTTTACTTGAAGTGCACAAGTGGGTAGATGCTTGTGAAATGATAAATGGGCTAAATGGGTTAATATATAGTAATTGATGAATATTGGCTAAGACATAGGGGTTATTGAATACACTTAATGGGTTAAGGCATAAGAATGGGAATTTAGCTAAATGGATATGAATTGTAATTGGTGAATGTGTTAACAAGTTATAGCATAGTATTAATTCCCATTTTGGTTGTTATACACTGTGTTTTCTAATGGCATTGGTTATGTTTGGTTATTATGGTATAGTTGTGGTGATTGAATAAATAAGCATGTGCACATGGATCGGTAGATTAGGGTATTGACATGAGGCTCTATGCCCATGGGTCGAGTTAGACTGAGGCTCTAAAACTCCACCCAAAAAATGCACAGGTTAGGTAAGGGGACAAAGTCTATATTCCTCTAATGGTTTCATCCCGCTCTGACTGAGGATTCAAGGTGAGGATAATGTGTTGATGTGATATGTGTATCCCTAGTGAGATAGGGACTTGACTTATTTTCCCTATGAATTGTGATTTATTTACTTAGACCCTTGTATAAATGATATGTGTGCCTAACCCATGGAGCATGTGCTAATAATGGAATAAGTAACGAAGATAGTGTAAGCAATGAAATTGAGAAAAAGGCTAAGCATGAACTAAAAAGAACTTTGTTAACTAATGGCAGCCAAACTATCCCTTATTTACTTACCATTTATTTTGTACTTGTATGAACTATCTATTATACTGGATATTTCTTAGACACCATTGGTGGTGGCCTATTGAGTTTCGTACTCACGCCCTACTCAGGCTGTCGTTGGGTACCCGAGCAGATTTCTTGGTTGCAGGTCAGGACAAGGGTAGAGGCCCTACAATAGGATGTTGAGTTGGGCTCGGGATGTACTTGGAGAAGGATCTGAACTTAGAGTCGGGACCCATTTTGGGTTTTTTCCATTTGTGTTATTTTGGGTTTTGTTCACTTTTCACTACTAGTACTTCATGAAAATGTTAATGTTGAATTATGGGTTGTACCTAGTTGGGAGATGTTTGGCTTGCATGTTTGTTAGTTGTTTCATATTATTTCTACAATTTATATTGTGTTTTGTTGCGTCTTACTCTGGTAAAGAGGGTATAGTCTCACCAAGTGACTCATTATACCCTCACCGCTAGTCGACAACCTATGGCATACAGGGAGGCGCACTTGAGGTCATGTGACGACTCGGCTCAGGATACCTGTTTAGTGGCTCTCGAGTCAAGGATGTTACAAAGTGTTATGAGAGGATTTATTTCTCTTTCTTACTATTTGGGGGGTGGTATACAGGATATTAGGATAGTGTTGGGCCTTGGTAATGAGCTCGTGCCTGGGAGTAGCTAACCCAAGTATGGGGGGAAACCCAAGTCACCCAGGGTGGGAATTGTTGTTCTTGATGTGTGTTGTTACAATTGAATGATATTTCGCTGTTGAGTGATGCACATGTTGTGTGATTTTACTGATTTATGATATTTTTCTCATTGCCATAATGGCATGAGGTTATGCATTCATGCATCATTTTGGGCACCTAAGGATATAGGTGGCATGCATTATTATAGGCACACACACGGGATGGGTGTGTGGGGCATAGAGAGTAGAATGCATTTTACTTCCTTGATAAATTTGAAGAAAATGATTCCTAATAATGGTAATGAAAGTGGGTGAATGAAAAGAATGAAAATTAATAGTTAAGGAATATCGTGTATAAAGAAATGTTATGTCTAGGTTAAAATTTTGGGTTGTGATAAATTGTAAAGGTTGATTCGGTGTCTAAAAGAGGAAATGGTGTGAAGGGGTGTTGACTAAAGACTTGTGATTAAGTAAATTGGTTACCCCATGTTGACCATGACCCGTAGTAGGTATGGTATAAGGTAGTGTTCTAAGTGTGATGATGATCATTCTGATAGAGTATGAAGAATGGTTTGTTTTAAGGTTGATAGAGTGAGATCTTTTCCATCTGTGGTTTAATCCTATCGGTCATTCTTTGAAGCATCAAGTGAACGAGAAGTTTAAAATGAAAATTATTGAGTTCAAAATTGGTTATTATTTGTGTTATCGGTTTGACCCTTGCATGTGTGGTTTGTGGTAGTAAGAGTGCCCTAGTTTGAGACTTTGGATTTGGATTGTGAGGCCTTGTCGGTTATGATATGGCCTAGGTGGTGTGTTTAGGGAACCCTTGGTAAGTTTTTGGCCTTTGGGTTGTGAGGCATTGTTCAGTAATGCGAGTGTGGAAACTCTCATGGTTCGTGACCGTACGGAGTGCATGTTGGACCCAAAGGATGGTGTCTGGGTCTTAGTGACCTTATGAGTAGAGACCTTACGAGTTGCATTTTGAATCCCTAAGAGGATTTTTTTTCTCGTAGTTCCAATGAATGTGTACACCTTTAGTATGGAACCTAGGGTAAATGTTTTTTTGGTGCACTAGGCACAGTGTGCGTCAGAACTAGGGTGAGAGTTCCATTCACGAGCATTGCTTTGTTCATGTCATGATAAGTATGGTTTGGAGAGGGGACCAATGGATTTTCCTAGTTGTGACTCTGGTCTAGGGAGTTGGTATCATTCAACCTTCAAGGTGATCTACAAGAGAGGTTGGATGAGGCTTCTAGTGATTTTGGGTGTGTGTTTCACATGTAGATGTTTTGGACTTTGAAAGTGGGACTCAGAGTGTTGCATAGTGTGGGTTTGGCCTAGAGGGATAAGTGGGAAGGTTGATGGTGCCACTCAAGTTTTGGTTACATGATGATAGTTTCAGAAAATCGAGGGTGACCTTATAGGAGGTCATCCCAGTGGTGCATGTACCTTGTAATATGAAGCATGGGAGATGCTTCAGAGGTGGTGTCAATGCATACTAAGTACCACAAAGTTTTAGTAAATGGTATAGTTGTACCTGAATCTTTCATAAGGGCACCCTAGTGTTTGTGATAGGAGTTAAGATTTGTTTTGAAGGGTTGTATCGTATGGATTCCTAACCCACCTATTTGTATGATGATTTATGGAGGTCTTGAAGTTGTTTTTGAGCAGAAGAGACAAGGGTGAATGAAGTGTGATTATATTCTTTTACTTGATTGTGACACCCGAGGTGAGGGTGGTCACGTGGATGAACTTTCTTGTATGAATAGATTGGTTTTTGGGTAATATGTAGAGGTCAACTAGGGGCTAATGAGGCTGACTAACCAAGATACATGGTTAGGTAAGCGGTTTATGGGCTATACATAGGTAAAGGTTGATTTTTGAGAGACTGTTGGTTTGATTAGTGTGGTAGACCATTGTGCTTCGATTGTTAGCTATTGGGGAAACATCTGAATAACTTGAGTAGTGTGGTAGAAGTAGTGCCACATGAAATGTTTTTTCATGGCTGCTTGGTGATTTGGTCATGGAGTGGTGGTGAGACTTGGTTGGCAATCACACTTGAGCAGTGGTGGTTAAGTGTTGATGAGATGTGTTCGGCGGGGGAGCCTGAGATCCTTGGCAAGTCATGGTGTCCCATAGTTCAACATAGAAAATGGATAAGTTGGTGGTGGTGTTCTTCGACAAATTCTTAGCATACCTCATCTAGTGACGATCCTGCCCAATATCTTGATATCATCCCAGGTACGCTGAGAAGCTCTAGCTTTATGCTAAGAGACTTGAAGGTGTTTGGTTGGATGAGGGAAATCATGGAGTTTATGCTCATGGAAATGGTATATGTGGAGCTTGGTGATGGTATATACACCCTCTATGGCTTTGGGTGAGGTCCTCGGGATGGAACGAATGTCGATAAACACCATGGGTGTCGTTCACGAAAGTCGGGAATGTGCATTGGGTGACGTTCATTTTCTTATTTCGGAAAAAATCTGGATATCCATGTCTGTGTTTTGAGGTTCGCCTTATGATTGATTGTAATACACTATGGTTGTAATCCCTCACATAGAGAAATGGTAACAATACTCTTAAGGTGGGGAGTGATAAGTTAGTCCTGGATGTGGAGAGGATAACATCGAGTTGATGTAGTGGCACCAGGATGCCAATAAAGAACCTGTGAGGTGCATGTTAGGTTCTTCAGAGAGGCCATGTGGGCCTTGTATGTGGTGACTGATGAGCCAAGTTTTGGCTTCAAGTTCAGGGTGGTTCCATGTGAAGCTTGTGATGTATGTGCTGAAGTCGTAGAAGGGTGTGGTTGGATATGACAATAGGTTGTGGCAAGAGGGGTTGGGTTCTATAACTCCAATGAAGATCAGGGTTAGACTCGGGTAATTTTTCCTTGGGTGGTTTTAGAACATCTTGAAGTTAAGGGAACCTTGACTGTGTGATGTAGTGTCATAAAGAGGGTGAAGCCCAATGATGGTCTGGAGGTCAGTAATGTCGTGATGATGGAATTCTACTAGAATTTAGGGAACGACCTCAATGGGTGCGTAGGATGATAATGATAGGCTTCAAGTTAGTAAGAACATTGGGAAGGTGAGAAGGGGGTAGCATACCATTAGTGGAAGGTGAGTGTTCTGGGACAATCCAGTCGGGGGTGGTCTAACCTAATCTGGTAAACTTGAATGGGTGTGGTGAAAGTGACCCACCTCCGAGTTCATGTTGTGTGTAAATTGCCTTTTTGAAATGAAGTTGTACCTGAGTGAGGTCAAGTTGATCTTATTACTTAAATGGATAGTGTAGTTTTGTCCTCCCGAATGGTTTCAACAGTGCGACTGGATACCAATGCAGGGTAATTCCCTATGGATGTTTGGTCACAGTGAGTTGGAACACATCAAGTGATGTGAAAGTTGAGTTGAGATTCGGATGATCTTTCCATGATAGTGGTGAATCGACATAAATTGGGAAATATGGTTGAAAATACCATGCATTCTCATTTGGGAGATATTGAGTTTGGTCATCGTTATAGTTGAGGAAAACATAGGAAAATGACGCCAGGTGATTTGGGTCATGAGTTGTAAAGAGGATCGAACTGATGGGGTTTCAGTTGATTCCTCTATGATGAGATGATGTTATGTGTGAATTTTTTCCTCCTTTAAATCAGTCATTGTTTCTTGTGTTTTATCTAAGAGGTTCTAGTGGTTAGGTATGGTTAAAGTTGATGTATCCTTGAGGAGTATCCAGTTCATGTTGCGGGTTGTGGTGAGGAAGTCTTATTAGCCAAGACCATGTCTTGGTTCACTTTTTTGGTAGCTTTGTAATGTTCAATAAGAAAATTTGGGAAATGGTAATGGATAGGTAGACCTAGTGCCATGATCTCTTGTTGAGAAATATCAATGGTGCTCGGGAAGAGCGGCTCGAGAACAAGCCGTTATAAGGTGGGGAGGTTGTAAGATCCCAGCTATTTCATCTTAAGCTATGTCCATGTTTATGTTTTATTTGAGTCCATTCTTGTGGTCAAATAAGTTTCCCCAAGTTCATGGGAAGGCTCGGGGGGTGTTTTGGGGGTTTAGGGCATGAAAAGGGGGGGAAGTAGTTTTTTGGGCATGTTTCACGGTTTGTGCATGGTTAGTTTTAACCGTGTGGATTAGCCTAGGTAACCATGAAAAGGGGGGGTTTTGGATAGTAGCATCCACACGGTTTGCGCATGGTTTGGCAAACCACACAGCCTAGAAAAGTTGTAAAATTTACAAAATTGCCATTACGAGATTTTAAGGCTCACTCGGGGTTTCCTCCTTTCTTCCTCCTTGGAACCCTAGTGACGTCCCAACAAACTCAATAGCTTGCATGGATCAATCTCCATCATCTCTAGGTTGTTTGGAGTGTCGTCGGTTGTAGATCGAAGCTTCGGGTAAGTCTAATCTTCCTCTTGATTCTATTTTTCATATTAGGGTTTATAGTTTCTCTCATCTTCTTCTAAAACCCTCTTTTTCTGGTGGAACCTAGTTTAAGGCTTCAAAGGATGTTTGAATCCAGATCTAAGGCTATGATTAAGGGTGTGTTTTCCAATGGATTTGAGGTAGGTGGTCTACAAGTATTATTCCATAGTTTTATTTTAGATTTGTACATGGAAGTTTGTGTTCTTGTTTTCCCCTTTTTGTTTTATTGATCCCATTGGAGGGTTTGGTAAAAAGGGGTGTCTACGTTACCAATTGAAACCCTCACAATCCTCGTGGGATGCGTAGAGGATGACTTGACCATTTTAGGGCCACCCATGGGGTGCGTCGGTATTTCTGGACCTAGAGAGGGGTAGGGTTAAGTGAAGGGTTTTCGAGTAAAAATGTGGAACCCATGAAGAGCATGTTTTAATGATTGATTAAGTTGTAAATGGAATGATAATAGTTGTGCCTTGGGTGTTAAGGGCATAAGGGGTGGTTTGGCGTGACATGAAAATGGGAAAATTGGGTCGAATGAGATTATGTCAATTATTTAATGAAATTTTGTTAGAAATACCTAAGAGGATTAGTGCATATTATATGGAGAACTTTTAATTGGTTAATGGAATGGAAAATGGATGAATATGTTGATTGGGTTAATACATGGGAATTATAAGGTATTCCTAAAGGGTTGAATGTAATAAATTGGTTGTGCCTTGTGAGACAAGAATTGTACTTGAAGTGCACAAGTGGGTAAATGTTGGTGAAATGATAAATGGGCTAAATGGATTAATATATGGTAATTGATGAATATTGGCTAAGGCATAGGGGTTGTTGAATACACTTAATGGGTTAAGGCACGATAATGGGAATTTAGCTAAATGGATATGAATTATAATTGGTGAATGTGTTAATGGGTTATGGCATAGTATTAATTCCCATTTTGGTTGTTATATATTGTGTTTTCCAATGGCATTGGTTATGTTTGGTTGTTATGGTATGGTTGTGGTGATTGAATACATAATCATGTGCACATGGCTTGATAGAGCGGGGTATTGACATGGGGCTCTACGCCCACAGGTCGAGTTAGACTGAGGCTCTAAAACTCCACCCAAAAATTCATGGGTTAGGGAAGGGAATGAATGCTCTATTCCCCTAATGGTTTCATTCCACCCGGACTGAGGCTTCGAGGTGAGGATAATGTGTTGACGTGATATGTGTATCCCTAGTGAGATAGGGACTTGACTTATTTTCCCTATGAATTATGATTTATTACCTTAGAACCTTGTGTAGATTATATGTGCACCTAACCCATGGATCATGTGCTAAGAATGGAATAAGTAACAAAGATGGTGTAAGCAATGAAATTGGGAAAAAGGCTAAGCATGAACTAAAAAGAACTTTATTAACTAATGTAATTGAAATTGTCCCTTGTTTACTTACCATTTATTTTTTTTATTTGCATGCACTATCTATTAGACTGGATATTTCACAAACAGTGTTGGTGGTGGCCTATTGAGTTTTGTACTCACACCCTACTCAGACCGTCGTTGGGTACCTGAGCAGATTTCTTCGTTGCAAGTCAGGACAAGGGCAGAGGCCCTACACTAGGATGTTGATTTGGGCTTTGGATTTACATGGATAAGGATCCAAACATATAGTCGGGATCCTTTTTGGGATTTGTCCATTTGTCTTGTTTTGGGTTTTTTCACTTTGCACTACTAGTACGTCATGAAAATGTTAATGTTGAATTATGGGTTGTACCCATTTGGGATATGTTTGGCTTGTATGTTTATTAGTTGTTTCATATTGTTTCTATTATTTATATTGTGTTCTATTGTGGCATACTCTGGTAAAGAGGGTATAGTCTCCCCACGTGACTCATTAGACCCTCTCTACTAGTTGGCAACCTTTGGCATATGAGGAGGCGTGCTTGATATCATGTGACGATTCAGCTCGGGGCACCAGTTTAGTAGCGCCCGAGTTGGGGATGTTATAGCCCAGTCCCCGGATAGATGGGACATGTCATGTAGTCCACCTACACGACGTGTACCCCTACACGTAAAGGGCATGTATGCCGACCAGATACATGTCCATACAATGAACTGGGACCACACACCGTGTACTACTTGAGCACTTCTGAGCGATCTTCGAACATCCGTATCTCCTTCGTTTGAACTCGGATTTTGGCCCACGAGATACCTATCCTGAGTGTTTTTTCACACAGAATGTGATGGCTCCCTCCGAAGTGACTTTCTAGATACAATACAAATGTTTTAGGTTGGAATGTGTAGAGGAAACACTCGATGATAACAACAATCATACAGAATCATTAGAGTAGTACCAGACTTACCCTCCAGCTAGGTCGGGAAATGGCATTCCCCAATGATCTTTCTGAGTTACCCTCTAACAGTACTGGGTAGTGGAGTTCCTCAACATTCCGGGATTACCCTCCAACTGGGCTGGACAGTAGCATTCCCTAATGACATCTTCTAGGCGTAACCCTCTAGGTGGGTTGGGCAGTGGCGTTTCTCTGACGACTCACTGGGTTTACCCTCCAGTAGGACTGGGCATTGGCATTCCCCAGTGGCATTCCTAAGTGGTACCCTCCAGTTGGGCTGGGCAGTGGCGTTCCTCAGTGACTACCAAATAAGTACTCTCCTATCATACTAGGGCACGGGATCCTTCCCTTAAATTGGTGACTCCTCGACTGTTCGACATAGTGATAAGGTGTGGTTTGACATACCCATGGACTCATGAGAAAAAGGGACACTTTCCCCACTGAGACGCATTCTTGTGAAATGACCTAAAACCATGTGGGCAAGTCAGTGTTGCCTAAAGTGGATAGTATCAAGGTGTGGTGATCGATCCCCTTTGACTTTTGTGTTCTGGGCAGACGCATAAGGTGTTGGGGGTCACATATGGATTTACTTTGGAATTGTTGGTGAGTCATCTTCTTAGGTTGAGCTATGAGATGGAGATCCCCTTACTCTCTCGTTTGAGATTCTTTGACTATGCACATATATATATGTGTGTGTGTGTGTGTGTGTGTGTGTGTGTGTGTGTGTGTGTGTGTGTGTGTGTGTGTGTGTGTGTGTGTGTGTGTGTGTGTGTGTGTGTGTGTGTGTATGTATGCATGCATGCATGTATGTATATCCTGTTTCAGTACCCACTCCTTGGGTTTTGGTCACACTCCTTCCAGAAGAGGTGAAGACGCACGGGGTATGACATGTTCTTTCCATGTCTAGATTCTTGTGGTTGGATGAGTCTACTCTCTTACTATAGGTAGTGAAGACTCTATGAGAAGTTTATCTTCTCACTGTTTTAAGCTCCTTGTGTTTGGATGAGTTTATTTTCACTCTCTTGTTGGTTTTAGCTAAACTCTTTTTACCATACCTTGTTCTATCTACTATTTTCCTCTTTAGTTGTATCTCTCACGACCCCAACCCCTTCACCTTTTTAGGGAATTCTACTGGGTATGTATATACTCACCCCTGCATGGGTTTTTCCCAACACGTGTCGTGTCTTTTGCAGACGGCGGACATGTCGATTGTGACTTCATAGGAGCTTAGTGACACATGGTGTTTGGACCGTGTACGGTGGTTGTAGCTTGGGGTAGAGGAGCTAGACTCTAAAATTGTTCTCTTTTCCGGGTTTTTTAGGTTGGGACATATTTCTGGGTTGTTGTGTATTTTTCCCTTTTCTTTTCATTTTTCACTACCATACTTTGTTCTGTTTAGTGTTCCATGCATCTTTTGGTTTATTAATAGCAATGTTACATCTTTTATTTATTTCCCTCTAAACTTTTTCATTCAGTTGGTTTTGTGTGTGTGCAGGTACTTAGGCAAAGGCCTCCCTGAGTTAGTTATGCCTTTGGTGCTAGTCGCCACCCCCTGGCCTATGGAGGCGGTTTTGGGGTAGTTGCGGCTCGAGCCCCGATATGGATCGGTTCATGATAGAATCTAGGAAAGAGTATATTGGATTTGATGTTTCCACATGAATTAAGACCTAAGAATTTTATAATACTGATTTTCATGCTTTTGTAAAGCTCGGGGTTCCTTCAGATAACATTTCGGCTTTTGATGGTTTTTCATTTTTCATCATCCTACAACCGGAAACCAAAGTTCTTTTCACCGTACATAATGAGAAAACATGCTTTGGACCTAGCATCAAGATTTCCACTGTCCTTTTCACTGATATAAATGTAAGAAGCACTTATAAACACTTTCAGGTGGCTAACGTCTAGTTGTTTTCTAAACCATAGTTTCTCTAACACCTCATGTCCTAGTGGAGTGGATGAACTTCTGTTGATGATGTATATCGTTGTATTTACAGCCTCCATGTGAATTACCTTAGGCATTCTGAAGTGAAACCACATGCTTCAGGCCTTCTTATTCAACATCCAATTCATACTTTCAGTTACACAATCTTGGTAAGGTGTTATGTGCATGGTTTTCTCCATCATAATCCCTTTCTTCTAAAAAAACTTTGTAAGTTATGCTTGTTGTATTCAGTATTGTTGTCAAACCTTAAGCATTTTATCTTCCATATAGGTTCCCTCTCCATCATGGATCTATATTGAATGAATGCCTGAAATACATCGGACTTTTTCCTTAAAAATTAAACCCATTCTTTTCTAGTGGCGTCATTGATATAAGTCACAAAGTAAAGTGACCCATCGTGAGACCGGAGCAGGTCTCCAAACGTCCGAGTGAACTAGTTCCAACTTTCAGGCTCTAAACTTCCATTATTTAAGTTAAAGGATTCCCTCCTCTATCTCCTCAACACATAACTTTCACGTCTTCCAATGTCCATGTGATCAAGCTTCAACATGCCTTTAGCTGTTAGAACCTTCATATTTTTTTCACTTAAATGCCTGAGTCTGTAGTGACTCAACTATAGACTATCAGATATTGAAACACCGACAATTATAGCTCTATATGATCGTCTAGTTATATATAATGTTTCATCCTTTACTCCTCGTGCAACCACTATGGATCCTCCAGTCACCTTCCAAACTTCATCCGTAATCATTCGCAAAGCTAGTCCCATAGCCTGTCTTGTCAAGCTGTCCTAAGAAAATTAAGTTCTTTTGCAACCTCAATGTGTGTCTAACTTTCTTTAGCTTCAATAAACTCTCATTCCTCATACAAACATTAACATCGCCTTTCTTCACGATTTCCAGAGCTTTATCGTCTACCAAATGTACCTTGAAAAACTTTCCAGACACATAATTCCCCATGCATCTTAACTCTTCCATTGAGTGGAACGATGCTCCTGAGTTAATCATTCATGACTCCACCAGGATATTTACACCATGTAATAAAGTGTTGTTCTCCTCGATAAAACATGTGGAGTTTGAGCTTCTATTAGTTGATGCTCTTCCAGAGCTCTCTTTACGACTCATGCAATCCTTCTTCAAGTGTCCTTTCTTCCCGCAACTCCAACACGTAGGGATGGGACTAGTTGACTTGCTTCAGTCCCTCTCTCACGTCTTATTATCCAATTGTTTCTTTTGATTTATCTTTTTTTAAGGTGACTGTCATCGTCCTTCGACATTAAGCACACTTTTGGATGGTACTTGGACTTCTATCTACCTGAGCTCCTCATTCAAGATCAGGTTCAGATGTCCTTCGACACTAAATCAGTCTTTCTGGTGGAATTACTAACAATGGTTATCATTACATTCCAACTATTCGAAAGCGATGAAAGTATAAGTGACACCCATACATTTTCAGTGTAAGTCAACCTTCACTGATTCAAGTTGTCCATGGATCACGTTGAACTCATTCACATGATTTGTTATTGGTGTTCCTTTCGATAGCCTCAAGGTGAAAAACCATCACATCATGAACACTTTATTAAGTTTCATGGGATTCTCATGCACATTTGTCATGGCTTTCATTACTTCTGTAATTGTCTTCTTCTTGTTGAGTCAAAAGTATTCTTTTAGATTTTCTGTTCCTTTTGTTTTGGAAATCACACTCTTTCTTAAATACTTAATTACTAACCCCTTTATATTCAAAGTAGTTTAAGAATAGAATCATATATCATTTTACCATACTTTCATTAATACATTTTGATTCGTATTTTATCAAAACAATTTTTTAATATGCATACGATAATAATTGTACTCATAAGTTTTGCAGAAATGTTTCATTCCATGATTATCGTAACGAGTCTAAATACGATTTCTATCATACTCACCAAATACTATTTTTATTGTACACACTGCCCAATTTTCGTACTGACAATATTTTTGTAACAATATAAATCGTACTGACTCTCGTAACGAAAATCATCAGACCATTTTTTCATTTAGTTTTCCATATCCAGAAAATTGTATCGTAATGAAAGGAAAACCTATAAATCAAAATGATGTTGTGTATTTTGTTTTAATATACATTTAAAACGATGTCGTTGTTTCAGTTATAAGATGGATGTTGAAGTGTCAGGTGACTAAGTCCCTCTAAGGTTTCAGAAGAAAATTCAACCGTTGGAGACTAAGAAGATCGTTGGGACAAACACCTATAAATGCCAGATCATTTGAATGAGCTTGGGTGGTTGCTTATGCTTCTGAATTTTGACACTCTCTGAGAGCTCTACCAAATTCCTGCTACGTGTGAAAACCTCGAAGTTTACAAGTTGTGAACAACTTGTTCCATCTACTTGTAACGCTCAAGAGTTTTGTTTTGCTTCATGCGACGTCGATCGTTGTGATTATGATTAAGGGCTTCCATGGATAGGAAGACAGTTGTGCTGATCTTTTGCGGATCGAGAGCTTCTGAGGCTAGGAAGACAGAAGCGTCGATCACCTTCTTGATCGAAGGCTTACGAGGATAGCAAGACAGAGACCGATAATCGTATCGAGGGCTTATCCTGGTGTGGGTAAGACAGACTTGCTGGAAAGTATAAATCAAGGGACCTCTATCTAAGGTTATTGTATACCATTCTCTTTGGGTTAAAAGAATTGTATTCATTTACTTATTTACATTTTCTGTTGCATTGTAATAGAAAGTGATTTGTTTTATATATTCATTTTTCTATTCTATATTCTGTGATTACGATCCTTGTAATTACGATTTTTGTGATTACGATCATTTCATTTATTCAATACGATTCTATACACTTTATGATAGAATCAGTATTTGTTTCACTCTGTTTATCGTAACCATTGTGATTATGGTCCATGTAATGATTGCTCTGATTAAATTGTTTTCTTACCGTGAATATGATTAATTTCAAATACGACCTGTGGAATACTTATCGTAACTTACTGATTACGATACTTTGTTCATCGGACCCAGGGCTTTGTCCGATTATTGTTTAAATACAAAAGATGACTGTGAATATGATTAATTTAATTTTATTAAACTAAATTCTTTTATGGTTAAAAACGAAAGTTTTTAAATTTACAATTCACTTCCCCTCTTGTAATTTGTCATATACAAATACATTTCGATACAACACTTCTCCCGGATGTTAAAGGTCATGTTTCATGTCAACAACACCCTCACCAACATCAGTGAGAACCGCATCTGAGTGTGCTTTGAGCAAGCTGAACAACAAGCTTTGATACTACTTCTTGGGAATCCCTCCGGCCTCGCGTTCGATCACCAGACGCTTTTCCACTAGACGATTCACATAACGAAAACCTAAGTCGTTTGAATGGACTTCTGCGACATCAATGTACGAGAAGATAAGAAGACCGCACACCTCACTCACCGCACTGCGTTGAACCGCACACACACTCCAAACAAGAAAGAGAGAGATGATAAGGGAAATGACACACGTGTATGGATAAAAACACCACTGCTGCTTTTTTCCCCCCAATAAAATGGGAAGTTATAAGAATTACAAAACAGATTAACAAGTAATCACAATTAGTGCTCTTTTTTTCTCTTCACAATTAGTAATACCACTCCCTAGAAATCACAGTCAACCTGACATGACCGCCATAGCTGGCAATACCAAATCGGTAACCTCCGCTCGTATCGTCCGCTGAACTGACCATGGACCCAATGCACAACCATCTAAAATCGCCATTCAACGGTCACCTGACTCATTTTTTTTAGTACTCAATGGTCGGTGTTCATCCCCCGTATATCCAATTTAAATGCAAAATGACGCTATGATTCCGAATGCTGCGTTTCTTGGCTCCGTCTCAGCCTGCTGATTGCTCTTTTCGTTCACCACACGAACGGGTCCGTCATTCATTTTAGTGTTGCCAACGCCTCACCTCGCGAGACGCAGGGAGCGAGACAAGGGGGACTAGCCGGTGGAGCGAAGGGGCGAAAGTGATGGAGGGCGAGGTCGAGATGGCCGCCGCGGGCAACGAAGCCATGGTCCCGCTTCTCTCTCTCTCCCCCCCTCTCGTTTTGATTTATCTGGTCTGACACCTAGCCAATATCATGGAACTTTGCAGGAACTGGATGACATGAAGAAGCGG
The DNA here is from genome assembly GCA_963277665.1 of Viscum album. NCBI lineage: Eukaryota > Viridiplantae > Streptophyta > Magnoliopsida > Santalales > Viscaceae > Viscum > Viscum album. Next base: position 1,807,547,706 of record OY728129.1, on the reverse strand, counting down.
CTGAAGGAAATGGAGGATGAAGCAGCGGCTCTGCGGGAGATGCAAGCCAAGGTCGAGAAAGAGATGAGTTCCGCTCAAGGTCAGTCATTCATCTCTCATCGCCATCCTCGTTTTTTCCTTCGAATTTCACCCTTGTCACCCCTTCTGTTATGCCTAGGGTTTCATCTGTGATGATAGGACAATTCTATAATACGAAGTGAGAATGAGAGAGAGAGAAAACCAATACTTCTTTACCGTCGCATAACCCATATCAAATAGACGCCAGCCCATGTGACAAGGCCAACAGCCCAACTACTATAGGGGCCCGACATCATCTACCGTGACATGCTTCGCCTCTGTTCGTTAGTTCACAGTATTTTCTTGGTGTCTTTCTTGCTCATCTCCGTGTATGCCATAGAATATTATTTCTCCAGCTCTTTAGTCTTCTTTCTGGATCCTACTTCCGCTGGAGCAACACCTTGATTATAACTTTATTTATTAAAGGGAAAGGAGCATGATTTTGATACCCAACTATCCAAGATTCTACTCCACAGCCACGTTTTATGGTGGCATATACTCCCAATGAGTATGTTTTACTAAATGCCTTTCCAGGGTACCCATCTTTTCTATTTTCGTTATTGACTATGTTTTATGAAAGTTGGGAACCCATTGAAGTGATACCATATACATTTTCATAATTTCACTCACATGACGTTAGTATTCTAGCATGCATCTAGAGTTGTATCAAAACTGTACAGTTACTATACTTTTATGCTCACGTGAGTGGTTCTGTTAGTTGGACTTGATCAAGCTGAAAAAGCGTGTTTTAGGTGCCCCTAGAAAACGATTTGAGTGTAGTTTGAATACCCCACAGCATTCCTCCATTTGAGTTGGTTGACATCATGGGCAAAGGACAGTTTTTCTGTTTTGCATGCACAAGCGGCTGGATTTTCTATTGTTATTGAACACTAATTACGATATCATGAATAACAATGAGCTAGTAAATGACTAAATTCTATATTGACATATATTCATCTTACTGTTTCCCCTGTGGCAACTCAGATCCTGCTACAGCTGGTGCAGCCCAAGCCAATAAAGAAGAAGTTGATTCTCGGTCAGTTTTTGTTGGAAATGTAAGGTTTCTTTCTTCTATTTATTTGCGGTGCATGCTTTCCTAGCTCTGGAAATGAAATAATTGATCAATAAATCCTGGTCAGGTTCTGTCCAGTTATCAATTTCTTTTTAGTATATAAAAAATGGAATATTTACCTATGTGACATGGGCGCTTTCCGCATGCCACGTTTATATGGTGTATTTATATCCCCCAATTTTGTTTTCTCTAAACAATGCCATTGTGAATACTTGCAAGTGCACACCGTTGATTCTTCAAAACTTTAATTATTTGTTATTATCATGCCTTATCCGGTGGACTAAACTCATAATTGACATCTAGGGATAATAATAATAGGTTTATTTTAAAAGTATTTTAAGTTTTTGTGTTTGTGATTGAATAACTTATCTATGGTGAACATTCTTGAAAAAAATGAAATATTTTAAAGCTGTCATGTATATAGGCATTTGCATGTTGAGGTTTGTTGGGTATGACTCAGGTGTCGTATCATTTATCTTAATCTATAAATAGAGCAACTTGACCTCATTTATGGGGTACGATTTCTCGGTTTATTTCTTCTACATGGTATTAGAGCCATAAAAACAGCCCCACCAAAACAGCCCTACCGTTGGTCAAGTCTCCGGGCTTGCATGTTTACTGCATTATCTCTGTTGTCTCGTGTGCCGCACTTGTGGTTGTAACCTTTTTATTAGAGCCATAAAAACAGTCTTCTCTTTTTTGCTCTCTCTGTGTGCTAGCCAAGACATGCACACCTTTAGTCACGAGGCACCACTTCAACTGACAACTCCCCATCCACCAGGCGCCCAACCCAACCACCATGATGACCTCCTCTTCGCTGCAACCATGAGTTATGCTACTACAACATCGATGAATCTTCATAGGCCCATATGTCCCTTGATTTTCTACTGGTTCATGCTATTTCCTGTCGCAACCACGAGTTGTACTACTACAACTTTGATGAATCTTCAACAGGTCCATTTGTTCCTCTATTTTCTATTAGTTCTCTATTTTTTGTTGCCCCTAAGGGTGTAATTTTGGCCCGGCGGCCCGAAAGCCCGACCCGAAAGCCTGAGCGGCCCGGCCCGACAAAGCTCGCGTCGGGCCAGGCTGGGCTCGAGCCGTAGCTTCATCGGGTCGGGCCTCAGCCTATTCAAGAAGGCCCGCGGGCCAGGCCGGCCCGACCCGAAAAAACCCGCCCTGCTGGCCCGCGCGAAGCCTAGCCCGTGCGAAGCGCGTCTACTATAAAAAAAATTAACGGGAAACTGCAGGTAGGGAGATTCGATCTCCCTACCTCAAGCTTCCAAGGCCGCGCCTGTTTTGTTATCACCGGACTGTATATATATGTTGGACCCCATTTAAGTTTAAATGGGTATTTCTGAGTCCCACATCGGACTTATCCTCGTAATTAGATTTACTCATCTATAAAAGAGTATCCCCACCTCACATTGTGGTAAGGGGAATTCACCATCTACATGGTATCAGAGGGATCTTAATCCCGACCCTCCCTCCCTGCGGATTCCCGGTTATGTCCGGCCCCGCCTCTCTTCCCCCCTTTGGCCGTGCCCTTCCCGGCGGCCACCTCTCCTGCACGACCCTCCCTCCCGGCGCGGCTCCACCTCCCGGCGGCCCTCCCTCCAGGCGCGGCTCCCCTTCCCGGCGGCTCTCTCCCGGCGGCTCTCTCCCGGCGGCCCTCTCGCCCAGCGGCTCCCCTCCCGGCGCCCTCTCCCAGCGGAGTTCTCCCGGCCCCCTCTCCCGGCGTGGCTCCCGGCCCCGGCTTCCGGCGCCCTCCCACGGCGCGCCCTCGCCCAGCACCGCCCTCGACCCAGCGGCGCTCTCGCCCGGCGCCCGCGCCCTAGCCCTCGCGGCGCCCGCGCCCCCGCGGCGCCCCTGCCTCCGCCGCACCCGCGCCCAGCGCTCGCGCCCTAGCCCTGGCGGCGCCCTCGCCCCCGCACCGCCCTCGCCCAGCGCTTGCGCCCTAGACCCGGCGGCGCCCTCGCCCCCGCACAACCCTCGCCCAACGGTGCCCTCCCCCAGCGACAGCCCTCGCCCCGACGTTTCCTCCTGAGCGCGACCCCCTGTCGCTGCTCCCTCCGGCGACATCTCCAGGCCGCCTCCCTTCCACCGCGCGACTCCCGGCAACCAGGTCCAGCGCCCGCCCTTCATGGACGTTTCCTCAGTTCTGCCGTTCCTGATCACGACCTCCTCCCGGCTTGTCGATGACCGGCTGGATGCCACAAACTTCTCCGTCTGGCGGAAGACGGTCTTGATGTCCCTACGCGGCATGGGACTTCATTCTCATCTTGAGAAACCCCCACCCGCAATCACTGACCCCAAATTCGACTCTTGGCAGCTGGCGGACAACAAAATTTTCGCATTACTGGTCAACTCCATGGACCGATCCGTGAAAGATGTCACCAGGACTGCCAACACTGTCAAAGAGCTATGGGATTCCTTGATTGTCATGTTCTCCGAGACCAATAACTTGGCTCGGGTCTCCGACGTTCTACAGCGTCACTCCCACATCCGCCAGCAGGATCGGACCTTTCCAACCTACTTCATGGAATGGAAGGGTCTCCGAGGCGAACTGTAGGAACTCTGGCCTATTCCTCAGACTCCGGCAGAAGCGCAGACTCAACGGGACCAGCTCTGCCTATTCAATCTCCTGAATGGCCTCGCACCAGACTACGCCACGACGGCCACTGAGATGCTAGCCAGCCCGTCTACGCTGGATATCCCGCAGGTCTATCATCGCCTGCAGAAGGCTCATCGGGCCTTTGCACCACCCGTCCCCATCCCTGATCACACTGCGCTCCTGGGCGGTGGCGGTGGCCGCTCTACCGGCCCTCGAGGACGCAGCCGTGGAGACGGCCGACCTCGCCCCCTCTGCCAGCACCGCGGCAAGCTCGGCCATCTGGTCGACCGCTGCTGGGTCCTTCATGGTCGTCCCGATTCGCACCCCCGACAGGGCCAGACTGCGATCCGCGATGCGTCATCACCTGCTGCTGCTCTTCCCCCGTCTTTGGATCTCTCCCTGGCTGAGATCCAGCTGATTCACGATTACCGGACCAACTCCATGCCGGGCTCTTCATCAGCTTCTCTTGCCCATTCCGGTGGTCCTACTGCTTTTGTCAGTCATCGTTCCCCTGCATGGATGCTTGACTCAGGTGCGTCCGACCACCTCACCGGGGATGCATGTATACTCCCCAACTACCGTCCCTATAGTGGCTCCTCCGCCATCACTGTTGCTGATGGGTCCACTCTCCCCATAGCCGGCTTTGGTACCTGTTCCCTCACCTTCTCCCTTCACCTATCCTCGGTGGCTCATGTACCCCGCAGTCCATTTAACCTGCTTTCCATCAGCAAGCTGACCAAGGATCTCAACTGTAATGCTATCTTTACCTCGTCTTCTGTTTTGTTTCAGGAGCGGACGACGAACCGGGAACTTGGTAGAGGCCAGCTTCGGGATGGGGTGTACATGTTCGATGGCCCGACTTCCATCGCCTGCGCTTCTGTCCCTGCTCGTGCCGTAGACCTCCATTCTCGGTTGGACCACCCCTCCGCCTCAGCACTTCATCAACTCTACCCCAAATATTAGTCCCCGTTTATCTTTTCCTTGTGAGTCGTGTCGTTTTGCGAAACACCATCGCACATCATATTTTCCTCGAGTTGACACACGGGCCGCCAAACCTTTTGATTTGGTTCATTCCGATGTATGGGGTCCCTGTGCCACCTTGAGTCAATCTGGGTATAAATATTACATTTCTTTCATTGATGATTATTCCCGTATGACATGGCTTTACCTTCTTCGAGATCGGACAGAGGTTCTCTCCACCTTTCAGACCTTTTACCATGAGATCCAGACACAGTTTTCTGTTCCTGTGAAATGTCTTCGATCTGACAATGGACGGGAATACTTATCCACTCACTTTCAGCAGTTTCTGCGGGCCCACGACATCATCCACCAGACCTCCTGTCCTGATACCCCTCAGCAAAATAGGGTGGCCGAGCGGAAACACCGACATATTCTGGAAACCGCCAGGTGGCTCTTCTCTTCTGGGGGGATGCCATCCTCACTGCTACTTACCTTCTCAATCGTCTTCCCTCCTCCATCCTTCAGGGGGAGACTCCTTTTCATACCCTGTTCCCCTCTATTCCTCCTCACTCCCTTACACTCCGCGTCTTCGGATGTCTCTGTTATGTCCGGGACACTCGCCCCAACCTCTCCAAACTTTCTCCCAAATCCCTTCGATGTATTTTTCTCGGATATTCCCGCACTCAGCGCGGGTACCGATGCTTCTCTCCAGACCTCTGCCGGTATATCACCTCTGCCGGTATATCACCTCTGCCGGTATATCACCTCTGCCGACGTATCGTTTGTCGAGAGCTCTCCTTTCACTCTCCCCTCTCCTCATCCCGACACTACCATGGATGACTGTCTTCCACTCATGGTTCACCCGCCTCTGGTGTCTCCTCCGACCGGTCATCTCTTTGGACAAACCTACTCTCGTCGTCCTTCCGCTGTACCCCCCATCCAGGCCGAGGACAACATTGTTCCCGCTTCGTCCGATGCTCATGTCACAGCTCCCGATGACTTGCCGATTGCGCTCCGGAAAGGTACTCGCTCATGTCAGACTACTCCTCTCTTTGTATCTTCATACAGGGGTCTGTCAGCTCTGGAGACCATGTCGATTCCTCGAACAGTTGGTGAAGCCAAATCTCACCCCGGGTGGCTAGCCGCAATGCGGGATGAATTGCAAGCTCTGGATGACAACCATACCTGTGATCTTGTTCCACTTCGGGCGGGCAAACAGGCGGTCGACTGTAAATGGATTTTCACGATCCGTCTCAATCCCGATGGCTCTCTTTGCCGCCTCAAAGCCCGGCTTGTCGCAAAGGGCTTTGCTCAGACATATGACATCGACTACTTTGAGACCTCTCCAGTCGCCAAGATGGCCTCTGTTCGCCTATTCATCTCTTTGGCTGCTCATCATCACTGACCGCTTCATCAATTGGATGTCAAGAATGCTTTTCTCCATGACTTTCTTGACGAAGAAGTCTACCTGCAGCAGCCCCCTGGTTTTTCTGCCTCTGGTGCCGACTCCCATGTCTGCCGTCTCCGTCGCTCCCTCTACGGCCTCAAGCAGTCTTCTCGAGCATGGTTTGGCCGCTTCAGCACTGTCGTCACAGCCTTTGGCCTCTCTCGGAGTATGAAAGATCACACAGTCTTCTTCTGTACGACGACGCACGACTGTATCTTGCTTGTGGTCTATGTTGATGACATCATCATCACAGGGAGCGACTCCAGAGGCATCGCCAGCCTCAAGACGCATCTTTACCAGTACTTTCACACCAAAGATCTTGGTCCCCTCACCTACTTCCTTGGCATCGAGGTCTCCCGGACTATGGACACTATCTCTCTCTGCCAGCGCAAGTATGCTCTTGATATCTTGCAGGATGCCGGGTTGAGCACAACCATTGCAGTGGACACTCCACTTGAGCCTGGGGAACGCTCCCTTCATTCCGACTCAGAACCATTTCCTCATCCCGAGAGCTATCGACGCCTGGTCGGTAAACTCAACTACCTCACCATGACGCGTCCCGACATTGCCTGCGCCGTTGGCAAAGTCAGCCAATTCATGGAGCATCCTACCAGATCTCAGTGGGATGCTGTCCTCCGCATTGCCAAATACATCAAGAAAGACCCTGCACGTGGCCTTCAGTACTCACATCATGCTCACATGAATGTTGAGGCCTTCTGTGATGCGGACTATGCCGGTTGCCTCGCTACCCGCAAGTCTACTTCGGGATGCGCCGTGTTCTTCGCCGGTAATCTCATCTCTTGGCGAAGCAAGAAGCAGACTGTCGTCTCCCGATCGAGTGCCGAGGCCGAGTATCGAGCCATGACCACAGTCACTACTGAGATTCTCTGGCTTCGTCATCTCCTCCATGAGCTCGGTTTCCCAGCATCGCCTCCTGCTCATATCTGGTTTGACAATCAGGCCGTCACGAAGATTGCCTCGAATCCCGTCTTCCATGAACGGACAAAACATATCGAGGTGGACTGTCACTTTCTCCGCCACCATCTGGAGCAGCACCATATCAGTTTCGGCCATATCCCGACGGCGGATCAGCTTGCCGATCTTTTCACCAAAGGTCTCCCAGGAGCCCGCCTTGAGTCTCTCACTACCAGGCTGTGTATTCACAGCCTCCATCTTCTGTCTTGTCATCTTTTTTCTTTGTGAGACTCTATCCAATCTGGGCATGTCCAACTTGAGGGGGAGTGTTGGACCCCATTTAAGTTTAAATGGGTATTTCTGAGTCCCACATCGGACTTACCCTCCTTGTAATTAGATTTACTCATCTATAAAAGAGTATCCCCACCTCACATTGAGGTAAGGGGAATTCACCATCTACAATATATATATATATATATCAACGATATATGTATATATGTATATCATTATATATTAACAAAAAATAATATATATTATGTATATAATTATGTATATATATACATATAATTATTATTATATATAATTATAATGTGTGTGTGTATATATATTATATAATATATACAACGATATATAATTATATATAATAATGTATATATATAAACAAAGCCATTAATAATATATATCAATTATATATATATATATAATATATATAAGCAAAGCTATTGATATATATATATATATATATCAATGATTTAATATTATATATATATAATAACTTGTTGTATATTAATAAAAAAATAACACTCACCTAATAATGTTCGTGCACGCCTTGCAAATTGCATATATTATATATACTACACATATATAAATCTATTTAGAAAAAAAATTAACCCACCCACTGCGGCACACCCCCCAACCCCTAATTATTATTTTTACAATTTTCTCATATTATATATTTATATATATCAATCATTTAACATTATATATATATATATATAATAATTTATTATATATTAACAAAAAAAATAACACACTTACCCAATGATATTCGCGTACACCCTCAGACCTCATTAATTTTTTTTAAATATGATGAAACTTGCATATTATATATATACATATATAAACAAAGCCATTAATAATATATATATATATATAAAGCTATTAATAATATATATCAATTAAGTGTAGCTTTTAAAAATCCATTAATAATATATATATATATATATAAATGATTTAATATAATATATATACATAAACAAAGCTATTAAGAATATATATATATATATCAATGATTTAATACTATATATATAATAACTTATTGTATATTAACAAAAAAATAACACACCTAATGATGTTCGTGCACGCCCCCAACCTCATTAATTTTTTTAAGTATGTTACAACTTGCATAATTATATATAAATCTATTTAGAAAAAAAATTAACCCTACCACTGCGGCACACCCCCAAACCCCTAATTATTATTTTTACAATTTTCTCATATTATATATATATATATCAATCATTTAACATTATATATATATATATATATATATAATAACTTATTATATATTAATAAAAAAGTAACCAACTCACCCAATGATGTTTGCACACCCCAAACCTTATTTTTTTTTTAATTTGATGAAACTTGCATATATTATATATACTATATATACATATATAAATATATTTAGAAAAAAAATTAACTCACCCACTATTGAACACCCCCAACTTATCATTATTTATTTGCACATAATATATATAGATTCACATATATAAATCTATTTAGAAAAAAAAAATAATATATCCTCTCACTTTAAAATGTCAATAAAATAGAAAATAAACGTTTTTACAAAAAAATGTTTAACATTTAATAAAAATACATATAAAAAACATGCGTTTAAAAAAATGTTTTAAATTAAACAAACACTTAAAAATACTTTTCATAAATAACTTAAAAAAAAAATAAATGTAAAAAAATGTTTTAAATAAATGACAAAAAAACGTTTAAATAACAACGTTTTAAATTAAACGTTTAAAAATAAATGTAAAAAGCGTTTTAAAGAAGTGTTAAAAAATGGTTTAAATAAAAATGTTTTAAACAAATGTTTAAAAAAAGTTTTTAAAACAAACATTTAAATCAATTTTTTTAAAACAAACACTTAAAAAAACTTTTTACATTAAAATATGAAAAAAAAGTTAAATGTTTTAAAAAAATACTTATAAAAAGCATGCGTTTAAAAAAAATTAAAAAACGTTTTAAATTAATCATTTAAAAATAAATGTAAAAAATGGTTTAAATAAAAACATTTAAATAAAAAAATTAACAAACGCTTAAAAAAATTATAAATAAGTTAAAAAAAATTAATGTAAACAACTGTTTTAAATAAATGTTAAAAAAACGTTTAAATAACAATGTTTTAAACTAACCCACTGCTGCGCACCTCCCAACCCCTCATTAATTTTTTTTACAATACATAATATATTTAGATTCACAATATATAAATCTATTTAGACAAAAAAAAATAATATATCCACCCACTGTAAAATGTTAATAAAAAATAAAATAAACGTTTTTACAAAAAAACACGCGTTTAGAAATAAATGTAATTTTTTTTAAATAAATGTTAAAAAAATATTTAAATAAAAACGTTTAAAAAAAGTTTTAAAACAAACAATTATTTTGAAAATAATAAAAGTCCACCATGGCCTGACTTGAATAAGCCCGGCTCGGCCTTAAAAAGCCCGGCCCGATCTGATGGTTTGCACCGCCTCGAGGTCGGGCTCGGGCCGCCTCATGGGGTTGTTCGGGTCGGCCCGGCCCGGCCCGAATAGTGGTCAATGGCCCGATTTTTTGCAAGGCAGAATTACACCCTTAGTTGCCCCTCACAGATTCCTCCACCGAGACTCCCAAACCATAGTTATTTTCGGCGCATGATGTATAATGGTGAAGAGGGACCTCGGCGCAGAAGCGCATTGCTCGACGCACGGGACGTGACAATATTAACTTGCGGCACACAAAGGGCATATAAGCACATAATAATAATAATAAATAATAAGCTACATAACAAAATTAGCAGTGATAACAAAAAATATAAAAATAAAATAAAAAATATTTGTAAATTTTAGTTAAATTTTATTTTGAAAAAAATCTATTGTTAATAACCTTAAGTCATTCAAATAAAAAATTATCGTAATTCGATCGTGGCAAGGGTGTCAAGGAGGTGACAGGGTTGCTGGTTGTGCTCGGTTGTGGCACCCAATCTATGTGTCACATGAAATAGGGGGTATGTGGGGTGTGGCTTGTCTTGCGACAATGTGTTTTAATAAAGTATTTTAATAAGGTTTGAGTTGGCTGGTTAAAATAGGTGAAAAAGAAAACAAAAAAGCAAAAAAATTAAGATGGCGCAATGGCACAAACAACGCCACACTGTGCCATGGCACAAGATAGCGCACCCCACGACGCGCCATCCCAATTGGGCTATTGCGCAGACGCTGCATGGCTCAATGGTCTCTGGCGCTAGCCATGGCGTAATGGCGCGTCATAGCGCGCGCCATTAATAACTATGTCCCAAACCTAAAATGATTATTGCCTCATCTTGGTTGGTCGATGAACGTCTCGATCCTTCGAATTTTACCATGCGAAGGAAGACCATCGTCTTTTCTTTAAAAAGGTCGAGTGACTGTACTCATCTTGTTAGTTCTCATACAAGTCCAAAGGATCCCCAATATTCTCCCTTGAAGCTTGAGGACAATTTAATTCTCACTATTTTTCTCAATTTAATGGGCTTGGCTCTCAAGCATGTTGCCAAAAATGTGAATATAACTGATTCATGTTGCCAAGACTAATACTTGTCTCGAGTGTTGGATATTTTTCATAGCTATTTGCCATTTGTCAGGGCCATGCTCGATTCATGTTGGAGTTGGTGCCCTAGAACCAACTACTAAGTACTTGTCTCGAGTGTTGGATATTTTTCATAGCTATTTGCCATTTGTCAGGGCCATGCCTGATTCATGTATTCATTGTTTTGAATATTAATAATTTTTTTTATCACATTAGAATTGTTCCTCTGCATGACATACTTTGTGATAATGTCCTAAGGATACATGCCTTGTCGAAAGTACATAGCATTTTCCCGCTATGATGAGATACTTTAGATACTATGATAGTATTCCTTAAACCTGTGTTCTATGGCTCAATGATATTGTTCGACGGGACACAGACGATACAGGCTATTAGCGGTAGGAGGCTCATAAGGCATTGAAATCTTCACATCTTCACATGATGTTTGCCCTTGGTAATCTCTAAGAAGGGAGGTTATGAGAATGAACATGCTAGTAGGAAATTCACATTTTATGTGTCATTGGATGTTCCTATCTGGGAACGTGTGTATTAGATTATCATTAATGAATACCAGAAGTCGCGTACTTTGATGCGTTGACGAAAACAACGATGACATATGTTCGCAGCCAAGTATGATACATCGGGTTCGTCGCGAGTGATGTTGCATTAATGAATAACGCGAGAAAGGTTTTATCCCTTCTGTTTATTAACGTAAGTTGATATCCCAGGTCCTTTGATGAATCCATGACCATGATGTTTTATGAGCAAGTTCAATTCTGGAAAGTCAAAGAAAGAGATATCGATCACATAAGTTGATGATACCAGTATGCAACTTGCTTGTTTAGAGATATCGTGCTAAAGAGGTTATATTAGACAGTAAGCGTTCGCAAGAGGTTTTGCGTTGTTGGGACATTAACTTTTTTCTCTAGGGTGCCTTGACTTGTTGCTAGACGCCAACCTTGGACTTTAGGGGTCTCAGCCTAATGTCACTGGGAAAGAGGTCTAGAATGTCACACACTAAGTGTATCCGCAATATCGGTTAAATTCAATGATGAATCTAACAAGTTGGAATAAATATTATTCCTGCTTTGTGGTTTAATATTTATTTGAGTTTTGTTGATTTTCAAGATTTAATCACATGTTATTTGAAATAATAAGTGTGTTAAATAATAATAATAAATACTTATTTGTAAGGTTTGATGAATATAATATTTATTATATTTATCGATGAATAATGCAGTAATATTTATTTATTAAATAAATAAGTCATTATTCAAGGTTCGGTAAATGTCGAGGAGGATAGGCAGTCAGGGTTTAATGGTATGGTCGGAAAGAATATAAATGAAATAAATGATATTTATTTATTAATACATGAGGTTCACTAAGAATTAAGTAATTGGAGAGGGGCTTTTCTACAAGTTGCCAATCCTAAACCTAAACCCGTCATAATAGAAAGAGTTCTACATCAATTTCCATAAACATAGTGGTTGTGCACAACAGATAGAGACTCTCTCAAGCACTAGAAAGAGTTCTAGAGATCTAAAGTGTGCTATCTCCTCTTCTCTCAAGCCATCGAGAGATCATCAAAAGTTGTTCATCATTACAGAAGGATTATGGTGCGATAAATCATGAACGACGCAAGTGATTGGGATCGACCGTGCTAGCACTCAGCGATTCTACGATGACGTTCAAAGGTTGTGGGGCACGTGTGGATTACCGCTAGAGAGATTCTGCACTTGGATCCTGTAAGAACCCGGGTTTTTGGAACGAATCAAAATCCCGACCCTGTTTGAATTTTTGGCTTATTCTGAGAAAACTGGGAAAATCTAGGAAAAACTTTTAAAGTTGTGAAGGTCGTACAGGGGCGCACGGTTGGCGCACGGTTTGAACAAACCGTGCGGCCAACCCAGGAAACCGTGCACCCTTGACAGTGGGCTATGCACGGGCGGCGCACGGTTTGTCAAACCGTGCGGGCAAGCCGTGCGAAGTCCCTGGGTGAGACAGTGGCAACCGCACGGTTGGCACACGGTTTGCCAAACCGTGCGGGGTAACCGTGCGACCACTTAAAGTTAGGGTTTTTAAGTTCTGGGCCACTCGGGATTTCCCATTCTTCTCTCTTTTCTTCCTCCCTCTTGTGGGTCGTGCGGGGAGAGCCGACCAGACCTTCAAATCCCTCCCGGATCTTCGTCCGAACTCCGTTTCGAGCATCGTTTGATCCGTTGGAACCCCCTCGGTAAGGCCTTGATTCCACTTGAGTCGTTTTTCTTGATTTTTGTTCTAGAACGAGTTTTTGGGGTTTGAGCGGTCTTGATTCTTTTGTAGATCTATCGCGTTTTAGACCTAATTGGAGGCTGTCATCGGAGGAGTAACATCGTACTGGTACGAGGTAGGTGGTGAATACCCCTTTTTGTGTTTTTGTGGTCATTTGGGTAGCGCGGCCTTCGGTGCGTTTTTGGGTATTTTGAGAGAGACTCTAATTTATCTGCTACTGTTTATTTAAATTGCTTATTAGACCTATGAGATACCTTTGGGTATGCCCTTTGTCCTGTTTTGATTGAGCATGGCCGGGCGAGAGGCCGTTGCTCACATGGGGCATTTTGGCCGGGGTTGCCAAAATGATAATACTTGAATTGTTTTGGTTTCAACTATTAGGTTTAGTTATTTAAACCTTGATATGAATTGTTGGAGACCTTAGAAACTTCAGTGCTGGTATGGGACATCACTTGCTTAGTGCAATTCATCTGTTTAGATGGTTTTGCCTGTTATGTGTTCTGTTTAAATGTGTTTTATATGTACATGTTGAATTGCATATGCTGGAACCTTCGGGTGGTGTTAGGCATGGCCCGGATATTCTTGAGTGATGCTGATCACAGGTTGGGCTTGACCCGGGTTACTTTGGGTGGTTTTGCCCACGGAATTGGGCGTCATGGACGTCGGCTTGAGGCAGTATGACTGTCAGGTTGGGCTTGACCCGGGTTACTTGGATGACGTGACCATCAGACTTGAGCGGCATGGTCGCAGGGACACGATGTGTCAGATGTGTGGTGGCTTAGGTACTATTTTGGTGATTACCGCTCACCCGAAACTTTGAGTAGTGTGCACATAGAGATACTCCGTGATGAGGTGGTTTTGACCACTCATGTGGGTAGAGGCCCCCATAGATGCGGTTTAGGTACTTTGGTTGGGGGTGCTTGCCGTAGAAAGCCACGTGGGAGGTGAGAAGCCTTCAGGGGGTAGCATTGAGGCTATCGGGTTGGGGGCAGAGGCTCGCCGTTATTTGAGTGCAGATATTGCTGTTCCTCCGGATACTTTATTTGAGGGCAGACATCGCTGTCCCTCCGGTTATTTGATTTGAGGGCAGACATCGGTGACCCTCCGACTATTTATTTGAGGGCAAACATCGATGTCCCTCCGGTTATTTTATTTGAGGACAAACATCGCTGTTCCTCCGGTTTACTTCTTGGGCGTGCCTTCGGGACGTCGGTTCTTGAGACACGTGGTGTGAGGGGGCATATGGTGCCGGGTTATATGACAAAGATTCCGGCGTTGGCCGAAGCAGGTGACACTCCATGGTGGCTGCTGAGCACCAGTTGAGTTAGTGTTTATTTGTGCATTGTTCTGGTTATTGCTTTTCTCATAAATGCATGCCTACGTAAACACTTATATTAGGTACGCACCGTTGGGTGGTATCCTACTGAGATTTGTCTCACACCATGCACGGGCCCTTCGGGACGCGTGCTAACTTTATGGATTTACGTGCAGGTAAGAGGCCAACTTCAGGAGCTGGGCTGCGTTAATTGTTGCTTGGAGATGGTATGGACCTTGAAGTCTTATCTAGCTGGAGTTACTCTGTTTTGTTTTCTTTTCTGTATCAGCATGCTTGTTGTAGCTACAGTTGGTTAGCCATTGACGCCCTTTATATTTAGATATGTATGACCTGCTTTGGATGCATGTTTTGTGGTTCCGTAGTATTTACAAGTGATTAGCATGCTGTTGTGTTTATTTCCGTTGCTGTTGTTTATATTTATTGCTTCCGCTGTTTATTGATATTGAATGTGTTTCCGCTTTGCGGGTCTGGTTCGAGTCTGCTGAGTCATTTATTCCGCTGCATCTTTACTGTTATACTTGGACCAGTACCGTTATTAATATCCTCCAAGAGGGTATACCTATTAGACCATCGCTGCTAGTCGGCAACCTTTGACGTTCGGAGAGGTGCGCCTAAGGTAGTAGCACCCGACCCGATTAGCACTGTTCGGGTGGCTGTTCGGGTCCGGGTCGTTACAAAGTGGTATCAGAGGAGTTCTTGATAGAGATTTAGTAGCAGTGGTTGTTGGCTACTAATGAGATTGAGACTTCTCTTTTATTTCTGCTGGTTTTACTATTTGGGATATGGTAGACTGAAGATAAGATGTTACTGGAAACTGGGTTTCTAGCTTGTGCTTCGGTGCCTGCAGCCCCAGGTACGAGGGATGGACCAAGTTGCCATGGGTGTGAATTGGTGTTTGCTTTTTGCTCAGATTACAATTTATATGATTTTTACTTTGGTGACTCACTTGGTGTGTGATGTTATTGATTGTGATATGTAACCCTTGACCCGGTGCGGTAAGAGAGAATTGGACCTTGGCCCGGTATGACAAGGCTTGTTTGCTTGGCTTTGATAGACACATTTTTAGGGTATTTCAATTTCATAATTGCACGTATGCTTTGTGAAGTGATAATACCATGTGAATAAAAATCAATTGCCATGCTTTATATGCTTTGAAATGTGAATAGGTGAAATTCCTGATAAAATTGCTTGTTGTTGCAATGTGTTATGCCATGTTTTGTATATTTGTAAAATTGCATGTGACAGGATATTTGGGTCTGGCTCTTATGAGAGCAGGCAGATACTATCGGTTGAGGTGATCTTGATCACCAGGATTGGGCGACTCAGTCGTCGGTTTGAAGCAACGTTAGTTGTCAGGACGGGCATAGCCCGAAGTATTTTTGATACTTGGCCCTGATAGGGGCGGGTAAGGAGGCCATGAGGCCGGGATGCCGTGAGGCATGGTTGCGGTGGGGGAGAGTAAGGGTGGTTGTTGTGTGCTACCTTTTACTGCTTTCCTTATCTGCGTTGAATATATATTGTTATATATATATATATATGAGATGTCTGATTATTTATGGTATTCAGCGGGTTCCTCCTATACGTCTCGATGGAGCGTCAGGCAAGTGAGGATATAGTGCTGCAGGTGCAGGATCAGGTTCAGGATTCGGTACAGGCAGAGCACGAGCCGCAGGTACAGGCTCAGGGACAGGGACAGGTTCAGGATCCAGTTCAGGCAGGGCAGCAGCTGGGTTTAGTAGCGTTCGGACCATGGCTCGACGAGCAGCTCCGAGCTAGCCTGGTACGTGTCTTGCAGGGGATCGACAGAGGCACACAGGGTACAGAGCCATCTATGGCATATCTGACGCCGGAATTCCAGTCGCAACACTCGTCGCTTTTTCAGGGTGAGGGTGGTCCGCAGGCGGCTAAGAAGTGGATAGAGAGCACGCAGATGATCTTCGAGCAGCTCGAGACGCCTCCAGGGCGGAGGGTCAAGCTGGCGACATACATGCTGCGAGGACCGACAAAGCGTTGGTGGGATGTGCAGGTTCAGGCCCGCAGGCATGAGGGTTTGACATGAAAGGACTTCGAGGACAGGTTCTTTGAGCACTTTTACCCAGAGACACTGAGAGCTGAGAGAGCTCGGGAGTTCTTGAGTCTTCAGCAGGGAGACATGTCCGTCATGGACTATGCAGCTACTTTCACCGAGTTGTCTCGCTTTGCACCTGGTATGGTAAGTGATGGCGCGACTAGGGTGAGGCGCTTCGAGGATGGCTTACGACACGCCATTCGGGTCCAGGTGAATATTTTCAGTCTGAGTTCCTTTTCGGAGGCGGTGAATCAGGCGCTCATAGCCGAGGGCAACCAGAGGGATAGGCCCTGGTTGGCTGGGCGATAGCTTCAGGTGACGGTTCGGATAGCAGGAAGCGAGGACGGGATGAGTTCCAGCAGGGCAGTCAGGCCAAAGACTCAACTAGACCACCTCGTAGCAGTTCTGCAGCGGTTTGCTTCCAGTGTGGACAACCAGGGCATGTTCGGACTCAGTGTGATAGGCCTCCAAAGGAGTGCCGGACATGTGGACAGGTCGGGCATTTGGAGAGGTTTTGCAAGCAGCCTTTCCAGATAGCTGGTAGACAGAGACCAGGACAGACAGTGGCATCCGGAGTTGGTTCAGGTTCGGTACCAGGAGAGGGTAGCTGAGGTTCAACTGCACGTGGCGGACGTGACAGAGACAACGGGATCCAGCTGAGGGGTCAGTTGCCAGTGGCTGGAGCAGCACCGCAGGGAGGTCAGACATCAGACAGCCGTACTTCAGGCCAAGTGCATGCTGTGGAGCTGCCAGAGGCCGAGCAGGCTGGTGAGCCGACAACGGTTAGAGGTACACCACGGGTGTGGCCGTGATTTCCATGTTTCCTTTTTGGCATGACCTGTAGAGGCATGTCCGTTTTGGGTGCACGCGATGCACAGGATCTATGTGGACTGACTAGATGCTAGTCAGTGGGATTGACACCATATCAGGTGCGTGATATATTTATATATATGTATGAGATGCGTAGCATCAGGGGCATCGAGGATGCGGGTTACTTGAGGTGCCATGAGCATCGGGGCATCGAGGATGCAGGTTACTTGAGATGCCTTGGGCATCGGGGCATCGAGGATGCGGGTTACTTGAGGCGCCATTAGCATCAGGGCATCGAGGATGCGAGTTACTTGAGATGCTTTGGGCATCGGGGCATCGAGGATGCGGGTCACTTGAGGTGCCTTGGGCATCGGGGCATCGAGGATGCGGTTACTTGAGGTGCTAGGCACCAGGTTCATTTTGAGCATCCATGGGATGCAGAACCTCGTGGAGGCGGACACCGATGCGGTGCGGGATACGTCGGATGTCGGAAGTGGCACGGGGGGCGCCAATGAGGCGCAGGGGTGACGATGCGTCACGAGAGGACCTTGAGTCCGGAAACAGGTTAGCGAACCTTTGCTTGTTCTGAGTTTTGTCGGGTTGAGATCGAGTTAGGCGATTCCTAAGGTGGGGAGCCCCTTGAGGAATTTAGCCAGAACCTTGTGACCGGGGAAGTTTAGGTTGTTTTGATCGGGGTGGTATGTTCGGTGCCATCTCCGGGTTTTTGGAATGGGTCAAAATCCCGACCTTGTTTGAATTTTTGGCTTGTTCTGAGAAAACTGGGAAAATCTAGGAAAAACTTTTAAAGTTGTGGAGGTCGTACAGGGGCGCACGGTTTGAACAAACCGTGCGGCCAGCCCAGGAAACTGTGCACCCTTGACAGTGGGCTCTGCACGGGCGGCGCACGGTTTGTCACACCGTGCGGGCAAGCCATGCGAAGTCCCTGGGTGAGACAGTGACAACCGCACGATTGACGCACAATTTTCCAAATCGTGCGGGGTAACCGTGCGACCACTTAAAGTTAGGGTTTTTAAGTTTCGGGTCACTCGGGATTTTCCATTCTTCTCTCTTTTCTTCCCCCCTCTTGAGGCTCGCGCGGGGAGAGCTGACCGAACTTTCAAATCCCTCACGGATCTTCGTCCGAACTCCGTTTCGAGCATCGTTTGATCCGTTGGAACTCCCTCGGTAAGGCCTTGATTCCCTTTGAGCCGTTTTTCTTGATTTCTGTTCTAGAACGAGTTTTTGGGGTTTGAGCGGTTTTGATTCTTTTGTAGATCTACCGCGTTTTAGACCTAATTGGAGGCTGTCATCGGAGGAGTAACATCGTACTAGTATGAGGTAGGTGGTGCATACCTTTTTTTGTGTTTTCGTGGTCATTTGGGTAGCGCGGCCTTCGGCGCGTTTTTGGGTATTTTGAGAGAGACCCTAATTTATCTGCTACTGCTTATTTAAATTGCTTATTAGACCTATGGGATACCTTTGGGTATGCCCTTTGTCGTGTCTTGATTGAGCAGGGCCGGGCGAGAGGCCGTTGCTCACATGGGGCATTTTGGCCGGGGTTGCCAAAATGATAATACTTGAATTGTTTTGGTTTAAACTGTTAGGTTTAGTTATTTAAACCTTGATATGAATTGTTGGAGACCTTAGAAACTTCAGTGCTGGTATGAGACAACACTTGCTTAGTGCAATTCATCTGTTTAGATGGTTTTGCCTGTTATGTGTTCTGTTTAAATGTGTTTTATATGTACATGTTGAATTGCATATGTTGGAACCTTCGGGTGGTGTTGGGCATGGCCCAGATATTCTTGAGTGATGCTGATCACAGGTTGGGTTTGACCCGGGTTACTTTGGGTGGTTTTGACCACGAGATTGGGCGTCATGGATGTCAGCTTGAGGCAGTACGACTGTCAGGTTGGGCTTGGCCCGGGTTACTTGGATGGCGAGACCATCAGACTTGAGCGGCATGGTCGCAAGGACACGAGGTATCATATGTGTGGTGGCTTAGGTACTATTTTGGTGATTACCGCTCACCCGAATCTTTGAGTAGTGTGCACATAGAGATACTCTGTGATGAGGTGGTTTTGACCACTCGTGTGGGTAGAGGCCCCCGTAGATGCGGTTTAGGTACTTTGGTTGGGGGTGATTGCCGTAGAAAGCCACGTGGGAGGTGAGGAGCCTTCAGGGGATAGCATTGAGGCTATCGGGTTGGGGGCAGAGGCTCGCCGTTATTTGAGTGCAGATATCGCTGTTCCTCCGGATACTTTATGTGAGGGCAGACATCGCTGTCCCTCCGGTTACTTGATTTGAGGGCAGACATCGCTGACCCTCCGACTATTTATTTGAGGGCAGACATCGCCGTCCCTCCGGTTATTTTATTTGAGGACAGACACCGCTGTTCCTCCGGGTTACTTCTTGGGCGTGCCTTCGGGACGTCGGTTCTTGAGACACGTGGTGTGAGGGGGCATATGGTGCCGGGTTATATGACAAAGATTCCGGCGTTGGCCGAAGCAGGTGACACTCCATGGTGGCTGCTGAGCACCAGTTGAGTTAGTGTTTATTTGTGCATTGTTCTGGTTACTGCTTTTCTCATAAATGCATGCCTACGTAAACACTTATATTAGGTACGCACCGTTGGGTGGTATCCTACTGAGATTTGTCTCACACCATGCACGGGTCCTTCGGGACGCGTGCTGACTTTATGGATTTACGTGCAGGTAAGAGGCCAGCTTCAGGAGCTGGGCTGTGTTAATTGTTGCTTGGAGATGGTATGGACCTTGAGGTCTTATCTAGCTGGAGTTACTCTGTTTTGTTTTCTTTTCTGTATCAGCATGCTTACTTGTTGTAGTTACAATTGGTTAGCCATTGACGCCCTTTATATTTAGATATGTATGATCTGCTTTGGATGCATGTTTTGTGGTTCCGTAGTATTTACAAGTGATTAGCATGCTGTTGTGTTTATTTCCGTTGCTGTTGTTTATATTTATTGCTTCCGCTGTTTATTGATATTGAATGTGTTTCCGCTTTGCGGGTCTGGTTCGAGTCTGCTGAGTCATTTATTCCGCTGCATCTTTACTGTTATACTTGGACCAGTACCGTTATTAATATCCTCCAAGAGGGTATACCTATTAGACCCTCGCTGCTAGTCGGCAACCTTTGACGTTCGGAGAGGTGCGCCTAAGGTAGTAGCACTCGACCCGATTAGCACTGTTCAGGTGGCTGTTCGGGTCCGGGTCGTTACAGATCCTGCAGTGCAACGACGGTATGACGAGACCGAGTTAACCAGATCATCAACGAAGAAAGAAGTACAAGGTAATTCGATTTTCTCATAAATTAATTATAAATTACATGTGAAGATCGTTCTCTTCTGGTTTCGACATTTAATCAAGTAAAGTAGTCTACAAATTTCATTGGTCATGACATTATTCGTCATGTACAACAACGAGTATTCATAAATTAAGACTAAAAAGTCGAAAATTGTTTTCTCCTTTCTTTGTTCTCGCTCACATAATCAATAAAAATGTTATAATATAAAATTGAGAGATCCGAAAATGCCATTTGGGGATGCCAAAGGTTCTGTTCGGGTAACACAAGCGTACACGACGTGTACACCAATCTACACGCTGTGTACCTATGTATCTCGCGAAATATCGGATCAATGATCCGATAAAAGCGGATTAACACATAGATCTGCCGTGTAACTTGCGTACACGACGTGTAGTCCTCGTGCCTTTGTAATGGAGAACATGGGAGTCCAAGCGTTTCGTGTATCTGATACACAACACAGGGGTTGACAAACTGTGCAACTTTAAGGCCACACGTTGTTTAGGAATATTACACGCCGTGCACCTCATACACGTCTGCGTCAGTGGAACACGGGCAAAAGGGACCACACGCTGTGTAACCAAGTACACGCCGAAGAGTGTGCTTCATTTAACACGGAGTAGAATTAATTATATAATTAAACCCATTCACATGTATTCCGTGTGTCATTTATTTGACAACACACACATTGTCATAGGATTGTTAATTATATATTGAATTAATTTCCGTGTTAAATTCTAAAACTACAAGTTGTTTATGGACTTTGCTTAGTGTACTCCGCACGCATCAAGTGCATCACATGCAGTGTAATTTACATGTGTTTCGTGTGTCATTTGTTTGGCAGCACACACCATGTAATTACCTATCACGCAATGTGTGTTGAATGCCAAGGGAATGCACAAACCCAATGATCATGTTGGGTAGTTTAGTACATATCATTGCCTTCAAGTACACTTGTGTATTTTATTAAATTTAAATAAAATTTATTTTGTTTAAAATTATGATGCTCGAATGGTATTAAGATAAATTGAATTAATCAAATTAATTCATGACCCTTTATCTTAATCAAAAAACGAATTGAAGTAATTGATGGATAAATTGCAAATGCATGTTCGTTGCATGCTAGGTGGATGGTCATGAGATTAGACCAGATCTGTGTATGTGATTGACTTTTAATTTATTATTATTAAATTAAAATGATGGTTTGCGAGTCACCCCCTCCTTATTATGTAAGAGCCTGCATGCCCGTGGTTTCTTTTATGTAAAACCTCTTTATCCAATCTATTGGATCCCCCATCCGCGTCTGAGTAAAAATTTATGCAAGGATGAAGCTCTCAGGCGAGAGGAGGCGGGTCTGAGTCCCGGAGTTGAGGTGAAACCAATCGAGGTGATGCATAGGAGTTGAGGAGGAATGGTGCAATACGAACCAAGCTACAGTTCAAGGTGTTTTCCCCTAGGGTTAAGGGTTAGTTTATAATTCGCTAGATAAACTAACCATTCGAGGATCTCATGATTATGCCACTTATATTTTATTTATGTCAGTTGCATGGTTAATTATTTATGTTTGTGGATGCTATGCAGACACTTGATAAATGGTTTAACGAGCATGCAAGATGGAATAAAATAAAACGGGATTATGCGTAAATTTTATCGAACATGGTTAATTATTTAAGTAAAACCCACCCAATATTAACATGACATGTGATAAGATAAAAACTGGGTTTTTACGCATAAGCATAAAAATCCGTCGGCTAAAATATTAAGTCGGTATAGTCTTCCATTACTTAGGTTAGAGTCGAACCCATAGTTCAAAGTTTTTGACCGATCCAAGTCAGAGTGCTTTCAATTATCGGGGAACTCTAGTTTGAAGTTTTGGGTTGACTTAAGTTGCTTCACATCAAGGGTTGACTGTTCAAACAGGACTTAGTGTAACCGAGTGACAATAGTTGGGGAAATATTTATCCGAGATTTCAAGATTGGGGAATTCACTCAGCAGATTAAGGAATTGTGAGTTAATGTAGTAAGTAATATACATCTGCCTAAAATCCTTTAAACAACTTGTCAGACTGAAGTCTGAGTTATGATAAGGGGAATATGGGTCATTGCCACTAGAATATCTATGCAACAGGATATTCCAAAACTAATGGTGATGGCTATTAGGTTTTGGCAAAATAGCGGGAGATTAATAAAATTTGAAATTTAATTTATTAATCTAATTTGATAATCAAGGAAATACTAATAACCTGCTCTTAATTTTTGTAGAAATGTCAAGCCACACGACTTCAACAATATCACTTCGATCCATACTAGAGAAGAATAACCCTCTCACCGATGTGAATTTTCAGGAATAGTTTAGGCACTCACGTGTTATACTACGCCATGAATGAAAATTATACATGTTGGAAACCCTACTTCCTACGTCGCTTTCGCTTGCAAAAGTGGCTAGTAAGGAAAAAATATCTCTCTATATGAAACATGTGGACATGTAATAATGGATGTCCAATGTTTCATGCCATCCTTCATGTCAAATGAGCTTCTAAAGCAATATGAGGATATAGATGCATATAACATCATTTCTCACATTCGTGATCTTTATCAGGAGAAGTCGTGACAAGAGAGATATGAGATCTCCAATGCACCGTTCATGTGCAAGTTTGGCGAGTTGGCGCCAGTTGAGCCTCATGTTGTCAAGATGATTGGCTACATAGAATGCTTTGACATCTTGGGGTTTAATCTAATTTGGTAATCAAGTACTAATAACATGCTCTTAATTTTTGTAGAAATGACAAACCACACAACTTTGACATCACTGCAATCCATACTAGGGAAGGATAACCTTCCCACTGATGCGAATTTCAAGGAATGGTATAGACACTTACACGTTATACTACGCCATGAACGAAATTATACGTGTTGGAAACCCTACTTCCTGAGTTGCTTGCGAAAGAGGCTAGTGAGGAAGGAGTATCTCTCTACATGAAACTTGTGAATGACGTAATAATGGATGTTCAGTGTTTCATGCCGCCATCCATGTCCAGTGAGCTTCTAAAGCAATATGAGGATATGGATGCATATAACACCATTTCTCACTTTCGTGATCTTTATCTGGAGGTGAGACAAGAGAGATATGAGATCTCTAATGCACTGTTCACGTGCAAGCTTGGAGAGTCGGCGCCAGCTGAGCCTCATGTGATCAAGATGACTATAATATGAGCAATAACGAAAAGTCCTTCAGAACTTTTTACTTTAATTCGCCAAATTGATAGACATGAGGTGTGACAAATCCGTGATCCTTATGGTAAATAAAAGGCAAAGAGTCCGAAGACTCATTTCAAGTCTAAGGCTTTAGAGCACCGTCCTTTCAAGAAGAAGAAGATCCATTGACAAGTGGATTAACAAAATGCAGTGTGTTTTGTATGTGGCAAGCAAAACCACTAGAAGACGAACAACCAAAGAGGCAAGATGAAGCTTCAGGTGCGTTCCCAAACCATCAATTTAAACCCCTTTTCTTGACATTTATGTCCTGGAGTAAATTTCTGGCCGCGTGTATAGCACAAGCCTTTGGCCTTTCTCTCCTCAAAATCTTCTCTGGACAGATTATGAACTCATTAACAGTGTGGTGCGTTTTCACTGCTCCTCCCTTTCATTCCCAACCGTGAGGGAAATAAGATTGGCCAGTCTCGGACTCCGATTCCCTTCATGTCCATGTGTCACATTAGGTTTGATAGGTGCTTTCAGTGGTTAGAGAATTCCTTTCGCCTGAAGTTCTCGCTCAATTCTCCAGGACAAGGTCAGCAGACACGCTTTGTCCTGCGGCGCATGAGTCATAACAATGCTCCCAATTGCCTGCTTCAATCCACCAATGAACATGCTAATATACCATTTCTCTGAAAAGTCTGTTATCTGCAGTGCCATGCGTTCAAACTCATTAATTTATTCATCTACACCCCTAGACTGCTGCAAACTCTTCAAAAAAATCATTGGATTTTCCTCCGTTGCATTACCATATCTTCCAAGGAGCTCGTCCTTAAGCCATGCCTAGATTATTTTTGTTGTTCCCAAATAGGATTGAGACCACTGAGAAGGGGGGTGAGTTAGTGGTTCTTTTTTCTTTTATAAGAAAGTTTCTAACTCCTTAACAAAAACTTTCTTAATCTCTGGAACTTGTTAGAGTTACGATCCTCTCAAATATAACTCACATCCTCACCTTTCGCATGCAACAAATATAAAGATGGAACAACACACGATATTTACAAGGTTCGGTACAAAGACCTACTCCTTGTCATGTTGGATAGTCCCACCAACATGGATTCTTTCTCTAACTTCTTTTTGGAATACAAATGCACAAGCAAGGAACAATTCTACAATTCTAGTAGCAACTTCCCTACTATAATTGGTTATAGCAACTTTCCGGTATCTACTTTCTCACAACAAGTATTTTCAGCAATTGGTAAGTATCCACAGTTACAAGCTTTACTTTTCTTCTTCTTTTCTGATCCACTTTAGAAAGTCTTCACTTCCGCCACGAGTAAGCTGAATCAAACTTTACTTGCATACAATCTTTAAGAACTTCAACAATTCTCTAAGGAACTTGTTGGTCTTGAAATTTCTTTCAGAAACTCTGTTCGGAAATCTTCCTCAGCAAATGTCAGTCCGATCTTCCTCAGTTCGGTAACCTTTGTTCGATGGTCTTCGTCCGATTAGCCTCGGTCTGATTCTCTTTCTGCTCTTCCTGCTTCAATTGAGTAACTCAATCGACAGCTCATAATTCCTCTCCAATGGAACTCGGTCCGATGAACCTTGCTCCGATGAATGTCTCGCTCCAATGAGCTCACTCTGATGGACCTGCTTTGATGAAGTGTCGTCCGTTGGAACTTGCTTTGATGAAGTGTCGTCCTTTGGAACTTGCTTCGTTGATCGGATTTAACCTCAATTCGATGAACTCGTTCCGATGGAACTTCCTCAGCATCAACCTAAAAAACAAATTTCAGTTGGAAACTCAATACCTGTTCCACAATTGTCGGATCTCTTGCGTACGTGAACAGTCCAAGTTTTTGCACACATTTACTAATTGTAGAATGATAAAATGAGAGAAACCGAACCCCCAAGGTGTACTCTCTAAAGGAGCCCTTGGGGTGTTTTTATAATGAATAATTAAGACCACATCGGACCTCAAATCCGATGTGGGATGCGGACTCCAACACTCCCCCTCAAGCTAGGTGTACCTAGCTTGGATACATAAAGAAAAATAAAGCAAACAATAGACGCTGCAAACACTCCCCCCAAGCTGGACATGCCCAACTTGATTACAAAACAAGAAGAAATAAACGAAACAGTACAAAAGATAAAGCTTCAAGGCTGCTGCTCCCCCTCACGATCGAAGCTCCCCCGCAGGATGATGGATGGATGATGTCGCAGACGCAACAGATGAACCACTCAGACCGGGCCGGATGACGGAGCGCCGGGAAATGCTGCACTAGTGGGGCCGGTCGATGAGACGCCGAAAAATCCACACTAGCACCGGGAAAAACGCACTTGCGGGGTCGGCGATGAGAGGTGGGGATTCCGCAGAATTGTTGCGGGATCTGGCGGCGCCAAAGGGCTCGAATCCATGGTGGTCGAGCTGTTGCGCCACGGTGGAGGAAGTGCGAGGGTGTGCCGACGGACAGAGAGGCGACTACTGGGAAGATGCTGGTGACGGGAGGCGGGGATTATGCAGGAGGGGCCGAAGATCCGGATCTGGAAGCAGGGCAGCCGCTTGGAGGAGGCTGGCATGGAAATGCTAGATGATGAGATTCGCCGGAGTGGAGCAGATGAATCCGGCCGGAGGGAGAGCTGCCTTGCAGGAGGAGGCCGGCTGGAGGGGGGGTCCGAGCAGAACCGGAGGCCGATTGCTGGAGGGGCCGACAGAGGTAGAGATCCGCCGGGAGGGAAGGCGGGGCTGGATGTCCACACAGGAGGCGGGCCGAGATGGAACTGCCGGGAGAGGAGCCGGGGTGGGGAGCAGAGGGAAGAAGCGGGCCGCCGTCAGGATCGGGAGGTGCCGGAGAACCTCTGGAGGGAGCCACACGGCAGGAGTCACGTGCAGGAGGGTTTTGTCGGAATCGCAGCGGGAGAGGTGCCACGACAGGAAGCGGTCCCGCGGGCAGAGATGCAGGAGGGCCGTCGCGCCTGGAGGAGTCCGTCGCGCCTGGAGGGCGACGCGCAGAAGGGGCCATGCTGGCGACGGGGCGCTGCGGAAAAGCGTTGCAGGAGGGGAGATCTGCCAGAGATGCGTTGAGCCGAGCGGCGCTCGGGAGGGAGGGGAGGGGCGGCGGGATCCCGTCGGGAATTGGAGGCACGACAGGATTGGGAGCCGGGAGTCACGTAGGCCGACCGAGAAGAGAAAGAGCCGCGTAGGTCGGCCGGGAAGGAGCCTCGGGTCGTCAGCCGTCGAGCGCACCAGGGAGCCGTGCGCAGGGAGCCGCGGGAGGGATGGGAGCCGTGGGACGGAGCGAAGCCGACGAGGAGGCGAGCGCAGGAAGCAGCGCGAAGAGGCGGGCCGCGGGCCGATCACGCCTGGACGAGGGCGCTGAGAAATTGCAGGAGGGAGTCGCCGGAGGTGGAGCCATCATGCGCAGGTCGGCTCGGGTGGGGTGTGCGCCGCGGGAGAGGTCCTGTTGCGGGCAGAGGATTCCGCCGGTATGGAGAGAGGGCGACTGGAGGGATAGCCGGCAGGGGGGGCGGCGGAGAATACCTATGGCTCGCTGGC
The DNA here is from genome assembly GCA_963277665.1 of Viscum album. Lineage (NCBI taxonomy): Eukaryota > Viridiplantae > Streptophyta > Magnoliopsida > Santalales > Viscaceae > Viscum > Viscum album. The sequence goes on along the minus strand of OY728129.1, from coordinate 1,807,520,244 downwards.
CATGGAGCCCCCCCCCCAACTAGGAGAAACCCTAGAGACCGACGGGAAAAAAAAGAAAAAAAAGATGAGAGGGGGGGTCGGGATTAGGTTCCCTTTGATACCATGTAGAATGATAAAATGAGAGAAACCGAACCCCCAAGGTGTACTCTCTAAAGGAGCCCTTGGGGGGCTTTTATAATGAATAATTAAGACCACACCGGACCTCAAGTCCGATGTGGGATGCAGACTCCAACACTAATGAACTGTACTATCCTTTTATAGGCAACCCATATATGGTTTGGGCAGGATTATGAAAATCTTTCCTGCTCAACCAAATTTTTTGAATCTTCAAATTCTCCTTTAAATCTCGGATTGATCTTTTTGACTTATTTAACGCTTCATAATACTTATGGGAGCTTTTCAAAACTCCAGACTTCTTCAAGTTTACTAACACTTTACGATTCTTCATTACAATTCATCAATACGATGCTTCGTACCAAATGATCATATATGAAAACCAAATGACTTCTCATCATGATGAAAACACATGCAATACTGAAGACGACCCATTACGATGATCTCTTGTAAACATTGAAAGCCTTCTCATGCAGATGCTCCGTATCAACTCTTAAAAGTAAGACATTGAAAACCATTTTGAAATACCTTCAAAATATTTCTCCTTATGTTCTATTCTTCATACCGATGATCCTGCGTCCGATTACCATATCAGTGTCAGTTTGATGGATCGGTTTTTTTGTTGGATCGGTGTCACATCCAGTTCGATAGTCCGCACCTCTTCTTGAGAAACAATCAATACTTTTGCTCTTTTGCTCTTGACCCATTTGTAAGAGAACAAAGTACTACTTGTTTTCTTGACCCAATTGAAATACAATTCAAATTTTCTCAAACATTCTGCCTCCGATATTACTCTGTATCTAATGTCTTAAAGATACCAACCATTCATAAAACAAATCGGTGTTAGAATCCATTACGATAAATCGGTGGCATACCACGTCCGATGGACTAGTGTCGACAGTGACTTCTTTACTTCAACAAGATGTCTTCCAACCTTATATTGTCACACCGATGATTTTCATCCTTCTGTTTTCGGTATTCCTCACATCGATGAGGCTCATACCGATGAGGTATACTTGAAATACTTAACATCGTATTCTCATTTCTTCCCCAAACTCCAGCTTGTATCATAACTTTTTCATGACTTTGAATACATTGGAGATCAACTTCAACATCGTCTGACTTCTAATGGAAAGTATTATAACTTCCTAGTCTTCCAACAACATCTTTCTTTCAAACCAATCCTCAATACAATTGGCAGCATCTGCTCTCCCCTTTTCTTCATAAAGCTTGCATCACAAGTTTCACAGTCAACTTATGATATTTGTGAATTACAAAACAACAATGCATCGTCAGGTTTTCATCGGAGCCAAACAGACTCCGAAGTAGCTTCTATTACGATCAGATCTTCCTTTATTGGACCCAAGGTGGATCTGATGAACCTTTTCTTCCAGAAAAACTTCTTCTCAATACGATGGACTTTCTTAAGCTTTATGCGTCCGATCCCTTGATTATGATAGTGAGTTCGACGATCCATATCTTTACCTTTTCTCAACTTCAACCATGTATCATCTATTATCATCTATTGACAACAAATACAACCAAAACTTAACTGGGGTCTAACAATCACCTTCTTTGTGTTTGGTGTCAATACCCACTTCAACCACTTCAAAACAATACCACTTGTTTTCTTCTCACTTTTTCTTCTCCCCATTCCTTTCTTGCTCCTATTTTTTTTCTCTCCCCCTTTTTTTATCTCTCCCTCTTATTGACAATCAAATTCAAAGGGGCTATCATGACAAGTTTTCCCCTTTATAGACAAATGATTTCATTTCGAAGGGTTGGGACTTTCCATCAAAATCTTGAAATTCTTCTTCAGGAGAACATAAGTATCACATGAGTTTCTTAACAAAGGGCCTTTAACTAAACAACTCTAAGTCTACGTGGGTGAACCCGATATAGAAAACAAGAGTGAATAATCAAGGTTGTCAATGTTTTCCATTACACAACTTTCACGCAATACCCTTTTCATGTTTCTTTCAACATTCTCATTTATGGAGCAATCTTGAAAGGATTTGTTTAAGAGAAAAGTAACCTGCACCCATTTTAACAAACATATCAGAAAGTTCAGGCGTATAAACACAACTTTCAAAAACTCATGTTGTAATCTCATTACTTCCTTTTACAAGAATAGTAAGAAACTCACCAACATCAGCTTCCTTTACCTTCAATTCCCTGTAAGTTGGTACAGATACAAATATTTTGGGAATAAGGAAGAACCTCTAAGTTTCTCAGAAGTAACATTCGGACCGAGAGTCCTCTCTCAATCTTGTCTTTTTCTTCTTCTTGGAATTTGAATTGGATGTATTTTCTTCCTTAAGTTAATCTTCAAATTTTGTAACAAGTTTCTTTTCATGTGTAGATTCTTCTAATTGGGATGTGTTAACTTCCTTTCTTCTTTAGCAACCTTTTTGTTACACTGAGTTTGTAACAATTCTTTCATGCCTTTTTCTTATTCTGGCAGGATAGTCAAACAACTTTTAGTAACATGCCCTTCTTGCTCACATCTCTTGCATCTTTTCTGAATTTTCAAACCATAATCCGTTGATATCTTTTTACCAACTTTTCTCACATCTTCAGGAACCTTTTTCTTCCTCTTTGCTTCAACTGATTTTTGTGCTTCTTCTAACTTTCTATTCATATCAACTTGTTCTGGCCAAATAACTAAGCATTCCTTTTCAGACTCGGCATGTTTGTTTTTCTTCACTTTCTTAACATACTAAGCTTTCTTCATATTCTGAGTTTCCTTTTTCGGTTCCATATAATCTTTAGGAACATTTGATCTTCTTTGCTCATCATAGCTCCTCTTTGATTCATACCTTTTTCCTGTTAGAGACATATTGTAGCAACATGAATAGGCTCTGTGTTCGAAATTTTCACAACACCAACAGTGACCTATGGATCTTGATCTTTCGGATTGAGAGTAAAACTGATCAGAACTTTGTTGTTGTTTCTTCACAAATCGTGGTCCACTTTGCTTAGGAGGATACTTTCCTGAAAAATTCTTATCTTTGTTGATGAAAGATGTTTTCTCACAAACTTGCTTTTGTAAACCTTTCTTTTCACCTTCTTTAGAAGTTTGATCTTTAACATCAACACCCTTGGTGGAGTTTTCTCTCATCTTTCTTATTTCACTTTGTGTTGTAAGAAACATTGATTGTGTTGCTAAAAACTCTTCTTCTTTCTCGGCCAACTTACCATTCATCTATGATTTTTCCGGATTAGGCTATCTTCAACTTGTTATGTTTACTTTTTAGTTTTCTTTCAAGCTCACCGTTCTCAAAAGTTATGTCATTTAACATCTTTCTGCAACTTCCTTCTTTCTTTCTTGAGTTCAGTATTTTGTCAAGTGCATTCTCCATATTTCTTTTGAGAATCCATTCCGTTTAATCTCATCATAATCATCATCATTGCTAGATGAATCACTTCCATTTTTGACTTGAGCAATAAAGTTGAGTTGATGTTCATCACTGGATGGGGAATCATCCTTCTTTCTTCTGCTCAGATAACTTTTCTTCTGCTCAGATAACTTTTCTTCTTCTTGTCATAAGGAAATTTTTCCTCATGTTTCTTCTACTTTTTTTTGAGGTTTCTCATCATCTTCTTCAGACTCATACTCTCCAATTTTCTTCCTTGTGCAATTTTGTGCAAAATGCCCCTTCCTTTCACAATTCCAACATTTAAGAGTTTTACTTCTCCACTTGCTCTCATTGTATTTCTTTGAAAGGAGGGCAACAATTATATTGAAATCTTTAGCTTCTTCCTCTGCTTCCAAATCACTTGATTCTTCCGCAACTTATTTATTTTTGTTTTTCCCTTTTAACAAAGATTTGAATGCCATTTCTTGATTACCATTTTCTTTACTTTTCATAACCTTCTCTATTCTCATTTCATAAGTAACAAGAGTAATGTGAAGATCATCCAAAGATAGAGTTCAAGATCTCTTTCTTCCAAAGATGAAACTTTGGCATCAAACTCATCAGGAAAAATTTTCAAGATCTTCTCGACAACGGTTGAGTCTTCCAACTTCTCACCAAGACATCTTATGGTGCTAACAATATCATTTACCCTTGTAAAGAAGTCACCAACAGATTCATCCTCAACCATTTTTAGATCTTCATATTTCAGCCTCCAAAGTTGTAACTTTGCCTTCTTCACTCTTGTATTGGCTTCATAAATCTTTTTTTAACTTATCCCAGATACCTTTGGCAATTCCAACTCCCTTTACTCTAATAAACTCACTTTCAGTAAGTGATGAGAGTAAAACATTTTTAGCTCTTCCATTATTCTCAAGATTTTTCTTATCAGCAGCAGTAAGAGGAGCATTCTCAATACGAGGGGGAAATCTTTCTGTAGTAGCTTCCAAAACATCATACCTAAAGGACATAGGATATGACAACATTCTATCTTTCCAGATAGGATAGTTCTTTCTATTGAAAACTGAAATTCCCTTGTAGTTCACAGAATTGGAATTCTCCATTTCCAAGATGGATCTTTCAGAGGCAATCTTGGCTCTGATACCAATTGTCGTTCCCAAATAGGATTGAGACCATTGAGAAGAGGGTGAATCAGTGGTTCTTTTTTCTTTTATAAAAAAGTTTCTTAATTCCTTAACAAAAACTTTCTTAACCTCTGAAACTTGTTAGAGTTACGATCCTCTCAAATATAACTCACAACCTCACCTTTCGTATTCAACAAATGTAAAGATAGAACAACACACGATATTTACAAGGTTCGGTACAAAGACCTACTCCTTGCCATGTTGGATAGTCTCACCAACATGGATTCTTTCACTAACTTCTTTCCGAAATATAAAGGCACAAGCAATGAACAATTCTGCAATCCTGGTAGCAACTTTCGTGCTATAGTTGGTTATACCCCCCAACTATCCTTTTCAGTATTCACTTTCCCACAACAAGCCTTTTTAGCAACGGGTAAGTATCCACAATTACAAGCTTCACTTTTTTTCTTTTTTTTTTCTGATCCACTTCAGAAAGTTTTCACTTCCTCCACAAGTAAGTTGAATCAAATTTTACCTGCGTACAATCTTTAAGAACTTCAACAATTCTCTAAGAAACTTGTTGGTTTTGAAACTTCTTCCAGAAACTCAGTTTAGAAATCTTCCTTAGCAAAGGTCAATCTGATCTTCCTTAGGCCGGTAACCTCTGTCCGATTCTCCTTCTGCTCTTCCTTCTATCGGCAACTCACAATTCCTCCATCCGATGGAACTCAGTCCGATGAACCTTGCTTTGATGGGTGTTGCTCCGATGGGCTTACTCTGATGGACTTACTCTGATTAAGTGTCGTTTGTTGGAACTTGCTCCGTTGATCGAATTGAACCTCACTCTGATGAACTCGTTTCGATTGGACTTCTTCAACATCAATCTGAAAAACAAACTTTGGTTGGAAACTCAATACCTGTTCCACAATTGTCGGAGCTGTAGCGTACGTGAACAGTCCAAGTTTTTGCACACATTTACAAATGAACTGTGCTCTCCTTTTACAGACAACCCAAATATGGTTCAGGCGGGATTCTAAAAATCTTTTCCGCTCAACCAAATTTTCTGATTCTTCAAATTCTCTTTAAATCTCGGATCAATCTTTGACTTCTTCAATGCTTCATAATACTTCTGGGAGCTTTTCAAAACTTCAGTCTTCTTCAAGTTTACTAACATTTCTTCATTACGATTCTTCATTACGATTCATCAATACGATGCTTCGTACCTAATGATCATATATGAAAACTAGATGACTTCTCATTACGATGAAAACACATGCAATACTGAAGACGACCCATTACGATGACCTCTTGTAAACACTGAAAGTCTTCTCATGTAGATGTTCCGTATCAACTCTTAAATTTAAGAAAAGGTTATATTTATTTCAATTTCTATCAAAACCCAAAAAGCAAAGGTCTATTCCTTACTCAAGTTACCCCAGTAATCAGAAGACCAAGCAACATTTTCTTCTAGTCGAGAATTTTTTATTCAAGAATAGGAGAATGTCAAATTCTTGAGTAGTCTACTTCCCTTCAAATAGAATGTGAATTCCCTTAAAAAAAAGGGGTCCCTTCTTGGAATTCTAGGATTGCCCTGTTTATGTATTGTTACATTTTTTGTATAACCATTCTGAAATATTTCCGAAGTATTTCTCTTTTTGTTCTATTCTTCAGACCGATGATGTTGCGCCCGATTACCATATCGGTGTCACTCTGATGGATCGGTCTTTGTCTTCCTTTGTTGGATCGGTGTCACATCCAATTCGTTAGTCTGCACCTCTTCTTGAGAAACGATCGATACTTTTGTTCTTTTGCTATTGACCCATTCGTAAGAGAACAAAGTATGACTTCTTATTTTCTTGACCCAATTGAAATACAATTCAAACTTTTTCAAACATTCTGCCTTCGATATTATTGTGTATATGATGTTTTAAAGATAACAACAATTCATAAAACAAATCGGTGTCAGAATCCATTACGATGAATCGGTGACATACCGCATCCGATGGACTGGTGTCGACAGTGACTTATTTACTTCAGCAAGATCAATCTTCCAGCCTTCTGATATTGTCACATCGATGATTCTCATATCGATGATCTTCATCCTTCTGTGTTCGGTGTTCCTCACATCGATGAGGCTCATAACGATGAGGTATACTTGAAATACTTCACATCGTATGCTAATTTATTCCACAAACTCCAGCTTGTATCATGACTTCCTCATGACTTTGAATACGTTGAAGATTTACTTCAACATCGTCTGATTTCCAATGATAAGTATTATAACTTCCCACTCTTTCAGCAACATTTTTCTTTCAAACCAATCCTCGATACGATTGACATCATCAGCTCTCCCCTTTTCCTTCATAAGGATTGCATCACATGTTTCTCAGACAACTTATGATATTTATGAATTACAAAACAACAAAGCATTGTCAGGTTTTCATCGGAGCTAGATAGACTCCGGAGTAGCTTCTCATTACGACCAGATCTTCCTTTTCGGACCCAAGGTCGATCCGATGAACCTTTTATTCTAGAAAAACTTCTTCTCAATACGATGAACTTTCTTAAGCTTTATGTGTCCAATCCCCTGATTACGATGGTGAGTCCAATGATCCATATCTTTACCTTTTCTCAACTTCAACCATGTATCATCTATTATCATCTATTGACAACAAATACAACCAAAACTTAACTGGGGTCTAACAATTTTCGACTTGACAATTCTTAAAGAAATGATCCAATACTGAGCTAGGCCCCTCCATACACAATTGCGCTAGCTGGACCTTCATCTCCTCGCGGATACAATAGATGGAAAAATACATCTCAGCTCTTACAATCCACGAAACATGATCCTCACTAGAAAATATGGGCATCTCAGTAGATCTGGTTAGCTCACGATACATCTCGTTCGGTGGTCGGCCTCCTCCTTCCAGGTTCAGACTCATTCTGTCGCTGTTCCTCGCTCTCAATCTCCGATCTAGCACTGCTTCCTCCGTTATCTACTACGCCCTTTCCTTTGCCATCTTCTTGCCGCGATCGTTCCTCCAAGATCGGTACCAACTGAGAAAGAGTTTTTGTCAACTCATGTACTTGAATCTCCGGACACTGAAGAGAATTCTCTTGCCGTTGCTGAGCTTCGTCTCGTCGAAGTTGCCCTGCCTCCTGGCGTCATTGCTCATTCTGCAGCTCGGTGATTGCCGATTCAATTCCCGATACTCTCCCTTCTATATGTGTGGGCATACAGTAGGGGAAATGGAGGCTGCAACTGCTCAAATTGCAGAAGCGTTACAAACTACGGAAGTTGCAGGGAATTCTGGTCCCGTACAGAAGCAGCGAGAGATGCTGCAGGTGGTGCCGACGCGAGTGCTTGCTTCTATTGAACCAACCGAACAACCATTTCCTGAACAGGAGCAACCTGCGGTTGTCGAAGACTCATCAGGAGCTGAAACTGTTGTACCTCTCGAACCCCTCGAGGTTTGATTTTCATGATCACAATCACCCTCTTTCTTATCTAACTTGTTTTCAAGTGTTTGTGTTGATAGGCAAAAGGTTGCCAAGGTCTTAGGCCAAGAAGAAGCCAAAAGTGGACTGAAATTCAGTCCACCGGCCAACCGGTGGCCTCACCACCGGCCAGCCGGTGGCACCTGGACAGAATCCCTCCTCCTTTTTGCAAGCACCAGCCAACCGGTGGGACTGTACCGGCCAGCCGGTGGATCCAGTCAAACTAGCCGTTGCAGTTTGACCAGGCTGGCCCACTTGGCTCCCAACGGCTCTTTAAGCCTCTCCAACGGCTCCGAAGACTCCCCAAGGGTTCCATGCCTATAAATAAAGGCCAAGGAAGCCCCGGACACCTACCGGATCATATACGAAGCCAACGGACATATTTTGGATCAATTGGCCAACCTCCGGCGACTTCCTTCAAAGGAACTTCAATTGCTCCAACAACTTCCACATCCAAGGAGCTCCTCCAAAGAAGCTTGGAAGCGGCCTTCAACATCTCCATCCATTCAAAGGCGCCCAAGGCTTCTCAAAATACGGTTTTTATTGTATATTTATTTTGAGCTTTAATTTTGGGTTTGTGCCTACAAACCCCAACACCTTTTCTCATCCCCCTTTCTTTTGGGTTTCACATCACCACTAAGGTGTGAAGAGGTTTCTTCAAGCCTTTCCTCTTAAAAGGCTTGTGTCACCGGTGAGCTAGCCTTCACCTGGTAAAAAGGCTAGTGAGTTCTTACTTAACCATTAAAAGCAAGTGGGTTCTTGCTAAACCACAAAAAGCAAGCTGTAATAGGTCCTAGTGCTACCTCAAAGCCTAGTGGGTTTCTTGCTAAAACCATTGAAAAGCAAGCGGTAGGAATCTCTCAACGGTTGAGTTGGGAGCGGAGACGTAGGCCGGGTTTTTGGCCGAACTCCGTTATCAATTTCTTGTGTCTTGCCTCTTTACTTTCCGCTGCATTTCAACTTTGAATTTTAATTTGTTAATCATTTTTTAAAAGGCAATTCACCCCCCCTCTTGCCATCACTCCCGTTTTGTTCCGACCCAACAGAAACAGGGTGGCTGTATGACAGTGATCAACTGCTTGTAGAAGCTCCAGGAGCTGGAAATCGAATTCAGGAACCGCCACATCAAAATCAGCATGGAAAGTTGGTTGCGACTATGCCTTCATCAAAAAAGTTGAGCGAGCAGCACAAGTCGGGAACTGCTGAGGCTCAGGAAGGCAACAAGGGTGAACGAGCCACTCAACCAGTTGCTTTAGGGAGCTACAATCGGGGAGCTGTAGATGCTGGAATTCAAGAGGACGATAAAGGGGTTCAAGAACCGCCGCACCAGAAGAAGATTTTCCAGCGAAGTACTTCCAGTACATTGGCAGCGCAAGTGGCCAAAGACTCTTTTGATGGAGCCAAGCTTTGTTCAGCCTTTGCTTCAGTCGATCACAAAAAGAGACTGGTGCTGGCTTGGCCTCGTGGAGCAGTTCCAGGGTCGGTAGGGAGTTGGGGTGCTGCTGCTGTGCGTGAGGGTGCTGCCATGCGGGAAGGAACCTGAGCCGGGCGACCAGCTGTGTCAGGATCCTGCTAGGCTAAGCAGGTTGGGGCTGTTGAGGGTAGGAGTGTTTCATCAACTGCCAAGGGCAGCTATGTCATTACTCTTATGGTTGTTAGGAGGTTGTTAGTGGTTAGTGGGGCTGTTAGTTGACAGCAAAGAGGTTGCCAGCTGTTGGGAGGAGGTTAGTCTAGAAGGTTCCAGTAGAGTCTTTAAGTAAAGGGGAGTTGTGGGTTGTGTGGGGGGGACGGATGATTTGCTTTAGTTTTTCAGCTGCTGCTCGGAATTCGGGGGGGGGGGGTAGGCCCTAGGCCGTTAGGAGGAGTGCCTTCCATAGGGGTCACCTTCTTCTTCCTTCTTTTTCTTCCTTCTTCTTCACCTCCTTCTCCATTTTCTTCTTCTTCTTCTATTTCTGCTATCCACTGTAATTCATCTCTGCAGTTTCTACCGGAAATCAATAGAATTCCATTGTTTTCTCTCTCTCAATTAATTCCTATCAGATAGTGTATTCAATATCTCATTTGCCGCTGCCCCTTTACCGGGACTGCTGTTTTTTTCCCTCTCTTCCACAATAATTTTGCTTCCCACCCAACTGCACTGAAGAAGCCTTGATTGCCCATCCGGCCTGATCGTACCAAAGTTCTTGAACTCAACTGCGGTATCCCAGGTTGAAAGAGACTAAGAAACGCAGAAGCAGCAACCGTCACCTCTTCCATAGCTTTGATATTCAGAACATGACGGTACTCCTTCCAATGCGATCGTTCCTGATCCCCCACATTGTCCTTTCGATCTCCAGCAGTTGCTAACAACCATTTGTAGCTCCCTATTACAGCTGGGTGAGTTGCTCGATTTCCGTTAGTGCCCGTTTTGGCCTGGTTGCTTTCCAAAAAATTGAACTGCCGAGGCCCCATTTGTTTCTTTATAGAAGCCTGGCCAGCCACAATCTCGGTTTGGGATGCCCCTGCAGCTGTGCGCCAGAAGCAGTAAATATAAGTATCGTTGCCGTACTTGTTTATGTAGAAGACATCTTGGACCTCCTCCAAGTTGTTAGCCTGCATGCACAGGAAAACTGGCCCAAAAATCTCTTTTAATACTTCAGGTTTCCCCTAACACCATTTAAGATGGCGAGGCCAATGAAATTACCATGTTTATATCTTGGAACCACGACTTATTCTATTAAGAAAAAACTCAGTGCTGCTTTCAACACGACTTTGAACCCATTTCAATATCCTTTCCTGTGCCTGCCTGCGAAACAGTGGTCCCACGACTGTGCCCGGCTCTGTACCAGCATTCATGATGAATACTTCAGCAAGTTGTGATAGTTCCCAAATTTTTTTACTCCAACAAAATCAACTGTGCTAAGTGGCAAGCTCCGCTGGACTGCTGTGCCAATACCAGCAACAATTAAAGCATTCAGAGCAGCACCATGGTTGGCATCAGGCATGACTATCACAAGAGTCTTGACTTACATGCTGGACAGAATGCGCCGCCCTTTAGCAGATAGCCTTCCAGCATTTGAACCGACAAATGAAATTGTTCTGGTAACGGCACAAATGGCATTAACCAATTATATCTTTGGTGCCATGTATTATATATAAGGCGCCCTTTGGCAAACCAGCGCCAAAAGACAGAGCTTCAAGTATCATAGCAACCCCTATTATCGTTGGACTCTGTGAACATGACACCAGGACTATCGATTTGGCCAATCTTGAGGATAAATTAAACCTGTTATCACACATGGACTTCGTTAAACAGGCCACAGATATAGCTGCCTTCTGTTTCATTGCAAGCCCATTAAATGTCGAACATCTCAACACCTTCGCCAAAATGCTATTGGCCATAGACAACTTGATAATGCGATGACAAATAATCTTTAACAGACTTCAGATCAGCATGTAGTCAGTATCCATAGTAACAATTCCCGCATTCTTTATCATCTTTACAGTACCACCACTTCGAAGGATTATAATGATATCCTCAAAAGAAGTCAAAGCTGTATAGGGCAATTCTTTATGCGTGGCATAAACCGAACCAGTAGGCCTAGACTCCTTGTCTCTGCCATAACACCTAGCATTCTGAAAACGCCGCACAGGGCTTATCCATGGTGGGGGCCCTGGTGACGGCTTTGGCGACAGTTCACCTCCATCCGTTAAAAGAATCCCTCCTTCGAACGGCCTGTGAACACTCGAAGCACCTTTGTTATTACAAGAATCTTCTCCTTCTAACTGTAGATTCGGCCTAGGAACTTCTTTTCCTCTGTTCCGCTTGTTTGAACTAAATCTTGGTCCGGAAATTACTTAACTGTCCGAACCAGATCAGAATCAATCTGCTCCTAGTCAAACTTTTCCTACTCTGCCTGGAAAGTTTTCAGGCCTGCTACCTACTTGCTTCATTAGTACGGGAAAATCCCACAGATATGGCTGCTTCATGAGCTCAGCTTGTCCCCTAGTGAGAATTTGTATGGATATTTGAGTAGATAGTGAGGTGATTATTTACTTGCTTCATCAGTACTGGAAAATCCCGCAGATATGGCTGCTTCATGAGCTCAGCTTGCCCCCTAGCGAGAATTTCTATGGATTTTTGAGTAGATAGTGAGGCGATTATCTTGGTCTTTAACTCAGCCCAAGATAGACGAGGTTGGTAGCACCTAGCAATGAACTGAAGCCCTCCCAGAGGTCGGTAGCGCCTATACATTGTACTGCCGCAAGTCGAGAAGCCGGAAAATCCTCATGCGGCGCAGTACGGACGTCACAACTGGTGTTAGGTTCGATATTTTCCTTTTCACAGTGGGCAAAAGAGGAAACGATCTTAGCCACGCCAATCCTGCATAGAAAATGGAATACACAGACGATGTACTTCTACAGTTTGAAGTTTTGATGGAACAGACATACCGTTTCAAACGTAAGAATCAACTTGAGCTCATGTTTGTGTTGCTTCATTCTCTGTTTGCTTCCGCTTTTCGGGATGTACTAGATGGTAACCATGTTGGTCCTCCTTTTCGTTCCTGTCCCGTCCGGACCAGAAAAACATTCAGACATACTCTGGCAGCCTTCCAACTTACTGCGTTGTCATCCACTAGCTTCATTTAATCCGGTCTAACCTCTTGCACAGGTTTCGAAAAACTAGAAGGAAAACGTTGAACAGAGTATACCCAACCAATGGTCGTGTTTGTGCGTGTACGGACTACAGCTTCCGCAACTCTAGCTGTGGCCATACAGGACTGAAAGCTTCCCGGTCTTTCCCTCATTGTTCCTGCAACAGTGACATCAATGCATGATGCTGATTTAGGAACTCTGCATGTTCCCTTGCGGAAGCTTCTATCTCGGCCGCTAATGCAACATCATTTCTTGTCAGAATCTCACCAATGTTTCTCGTTCCTCCTCAAGCCAAGAAGTCTCTCAATGAAAACACCAATTGATAGGAAGTGTTAGTGCTAAAGTGAGGAAAATAGAAAAGTTGGAATTACAGTAGAAACAGCAGCAGAAGGAGAGAATGAAGAAGAAAGAAGAAAGAAAAGGAAAGAAACTCTCCTGCGGGCAGTCGCTCCCAAGGCCAAGGCCGTATCCCACTCTGCCAAGAAGAAGCCAAATATCCAAGATCCCCTCCACCCATTACCCCTGCCCTTATTTAATATCCCCTACCATCTACTGGGAAGTACAAAACTGCCCCTGCATCTATCACCCACTTCTTGTCATTGACAGCCCGCTGTACACAACACTTACACGACCCTTTCCTATCATGGAGTGTTGTTTTAGCAAATGATTTTCTAGTAATGTTTTTGATATTTAAGCTCGTGATGGAGATATTAATGCAGATGTTTCTCATAGGATTCTAACTGGATAGATAAAATGGAAAAAAGACTTTTGCGATGCTTTGTGATCGTAAAATTTCTTTGAAATTGAAGGGTAAATTTTATAGGACTTGTAGAATGGGAAACCGCTTTATCTCAAGGTGAGGCGGATGCCTTCCTTTATATATTGAGAAAAAATGAATACATACAGGAGTATTCCGATGTGGGACTCGGAAATACCCAAAATAACAAAAAAGAGTTTAACACTCCCCCTCAAGCTAGACATGCTCAGCTTGGACCACGAGTCCCACAAAAAGAAAGATGACACCAGACAAGACCAGACATACTTCCCCTCAAGCTGGGTCGCAGATGCTGTGGAACCCAGCTTGGAACTGAGCGAGGCCAGACGAGCCTTTGGGAGACCTTTGGTGAAGATGTCAACAAGCTAGTCCACCGTCGGGATGTGGCTAATGCTGACATGATTGTGCTTCAGGTGGTGTCGAAGAAAGTGGCTGTCCACCTCAATATGTTTCGTGCGTTCATGGAAGACGGGATTCAAAGCAATTTTGGTGGCTGTCTGATTGTCACACCAGATGTGAGCAGATGTCTGCTGAGAAAAGCCAAGATCCTGGAGGAGTTGTCGAAGCCAAATGATCTCCGTAGTGACGGTGACCATGACACGGTACTCAGACTTCGCACTGGATTGGGAGACGACTGTCTGTTTATTGCTGCGCCGAGAGATGAGGTTGCCTGCTAAGAACACGACAAACCCATAAGTAGATTTCTGTGTAGCAAGACAACCAACATAGTCAGCATCACATAAGACCTCAATATTCTGATGAGCGTGGTGAGAGTAGCGAAGACCACGGGCAGAGTCTCGCTTGATGTATTTGGCGATGCGGAGTACAACATCCCGCTGAGAGGTGGTCGGATGCTCCATGAATTGGCTCACTTTGTCAACAACGCAGACAATGTCGGGATGAGTCATGGTGAGATAGTTGAGTTTGCCCACCAGTCGATGATACCGCTCTGGGTGTGAATACGGTTCTGAGGAATCATAGAGAGACCGTTCCCCAGGCTCAAGAGGAGTGTCAACGGCGGTGACCTGTGTCATCCCAGCATTCTGTAGAATATCCAAAACATATTTCCGTTGACAAAGGAAGATTGTGTTCGGAGAACGGGAGACCTCGATGCAAAGGAAGTATGTGAGAGGGCCGAGATCTTTGGTGTGGAAGTGCTGGTGAAGATGCCCCTTGAGGTGGGCGATACCAGTAGAGTCACTCCCGGTGATGATGATATCATCCACATATACGACCAACAGGATGCAGCCGGTGGATGTCATCCTGTAGAATATGGTGTGATCCTTCATACTGTGGGAGAGCCCAAAGTCGGTGACGATGGTGCTGAATCGACCAAACCAAGCACGATGAGACTGCTTGAGACCGTATAGAGAGCGATGTAGTTGACAGACTTGGGACCTGTAGTCGAAGGCACAAAATCTGGGCTGCTGCTGCAGATAAACCTCTTCCTCAAGAAATCCATGGAGGAAGGCATTCTTGACGTCCAGTTGATGAAGTGGCCAGTGATGATGAGCAGCCAAAGAGATGGATAATCGAACGGATATCATCTTGACAACTGGAGAGAAAGTGTCAAAATAATCGAAACCATGTGTCTGAGCAAATCCCTTGGCCACAAGTCGGGCTTTGAGTCGATGGAGAGTGCCATCGGCGTTCAGACAGACCGTGTTAATCCATTTGCTGTCGACCGCCTGTTTACCGGCAGGGAGGGGAATCAGATCCCAAGTATGATTGTCTTCCAGAACCTGCAATTCATCTCTCATCGCTTGCAACCACCCCGGATGAGATTTGACCTTGCCAACTGTGCGGGGAATAAATATCGTCTTCAGAGCTGACGGACCTCTGTATGAAGATGTAAATAGAGGATTGTTCTGGCAAGAACGAGTACCTTTCCGTAGTGCATTGGGCAGGTCGTCTGGTTGTGGTGTAGGAGCATCAGACGAAGCTGGGACAATGGTCTCCTCGGCCTGGATGGGGGGGGGGCACATTCGACAGGCGACGAGAGTAGACCGTACCAAACCGGTGATCAGCAGGAGGCAACATCGGAGGAGGATGAATGATGAGTGAAAGACAATCATCGATGTCAGTATCTGGATGGGGTGAGGGAAGTGAGAATGAAGAACTCTCAACAAATGAGACGTCGGCAGTGTTGGATTGGTGTTGCCCGATCCGGTTGGGCTGAATGCTTGTGGCCCGCAACTGTCGCGGGTCGAGCTCCGCGGTGAGCTCGTTGGGGGTTGTAGGGGGCAACGCGCCCCTGCTCCGGGGGTCGAAGGCCCCCGACCCAATTTTTCGGCACTGTAGCAATGCTGACCACGATAGCGGAGCTGACCGACCGACACCGACAGACACTGTAGCGGTGCAGACTTCGGGGTTAACTTCACTGTAGCGCTTTTGACTTCCAGCCGGCAGACACTGTAGCGCTTTTGACAAAGTTGGCCGTCGATCACTGTTGCAACGCGGACTTACTATTTCGGAACAGTGGACCGTCTTCTTCATATGTAGCCCATTTCGGGCTAGGGTTTACTACTGAAAAAACCTTCTGTAATTTGTGCTCCCGAATAGTGAAATATTCTGCATCTCCCGTGGTCGTAGGGATTATTCCTGAACCACGTAAATCGCTATGTCCTTTGCTTTTTTTCTTTCGTTTTTCTCGTTTCTGTCGTTGTGTCTCCCGGCGATTCCGCAACAACTGGTATCAGAGGTGATATAACGCCGTAGGTCCGGAGAGAAGCACCGGTATCCGCACTGAGTGCGTGAATATTCAAGGAATATGCAACAGAGGGATTTGGGAGAGAGTTTGGAGAGGTCGGGACGAGTGTCACGGGCATAACAGAGACATCCAAATATACAGAGTGGAAGTGAGTGAGGAGGGAGAGAGGAGAACAGAGTCCGAAAAGGAGTCTCCCCCTGAAGGATAGAAGAAGGGAGTCAGTTTAGGAGGTAGGTGGCAGTCATGATGACATTGGTCCAAAAGCGGAGTGACACCTGCATGTGGAATAAGAGGACACGAGCCTCCAGAATATGCCGATGTTTCAGCTTCGCCACTCCATTCTGCTGAGGTGTATCAGGACAGGATGTCTGATAAATGATGCTGTGATCCTTGAGAAACTGCTGAAAGGAAGTAGATAAATATTCCCGTCCATTGTTGGAGCGAAGACATTTGATGGAGGTGGAGAATTGAGTATGAATTTCATTGTAAAAGGTCTGAAAGGTGGGAGATACTTCAGACCGATCACGAAACATGTAAAGCCATGTTATGCGAGAGAAGTCATCAATAAAGGTGATATAATAGCTATACCCGGACTAGCTCAGAACCCTGCAAGGACCCCATACATCGGTATGAACAAGATCGAAAGGATTCACTACACGTGGTTCCTGTTGAGGAGTATATGTTACGCGATGATGTTTAGCAAACTTGCAGGATTCACAATGGAAAGATAGGTGAGAACTAAATTGGGGGCACATTTTATGTAGGATGAAAGCTGGTGGATGACCAAGACGAGAATGAAGGTCAATAGCACGGGCCGAGGTGGATGAACAAGCGAGATATGGTGGGGTATCGAACATGTACACCTCATTCCGAAGATGACCTACCAAGCTCCCGATTCGTCGTCTGCTCTTGAAAAAGAACACCAGAAGAAGTAAAAATAGCAACACAATTTAAATCTTTGGTGAGTTTGATGATGGAGAGAAGATTAAATGGACTTTGAGGAATATGAACAACTGAATCCAGGTGAATAGATGGGGTCAAGTGACAGGTGCCAAATCCGACGATGAGGATTGTTGATCCATTTGCAATAGTAATTGTAGAGGTATCGGTGTACGGATGATAAGTAGTGAACATACCAGAGTCCCCTGTGAGATGTTCTGATGCACCAAAGTCTAGCATCCATGTTGTTGGTTGTTGAGATACACAAGTGGTAGAGCCGTCAGTCTGAGCAATGAAGGCTGGAGAAGTGGACGGTGACACAGTCGCCCAATAGGATTGTATCCAGTCTATTTCTTATGTCGAGAGTGTCGTTCTGAAATTGGGGTTGGATGAAGGGGAACTACTGTGCGGCCGAGTCGATGACAGGGCAGGGGATGGCATCTCAGGTGGCCGTACAGATGCACGGATGAAGCGTGGTGTTGTTGGTTGGAAAGGCCGACACAACAAAGAGTCGGTGGGTTGGGAAATCGCCGCAAGAGGCGGGTTGGGAAACTGCGAGGAAGGCGGGATCCGAGAAACCGCGGGAGGCGGGCCGGGAGAGCCTAGCAGGGAAGAGTCGAGATGCATTGGGGCCGGGAGTCGGCAAGAGGAGGCGGGCCGAGAGATGCAGCGGGAGCTGCTTCGCGCATGAGCCGTGAGCCGCGAAGAGCGTGATCGGTATGTGGCAGAGGTCGGGCTGCCACGGGGAGAGGCCGCAAGGAGGCGGGGCCAGTTGAAGCCGGGAGGTCGAGCCGGATGAAGTCGGGATGCGCCGCTGCGGACGGGCCAGGAGGTGGGGCGTCCGTCGTTGCGCGCAGAAGGTAGGGATGGGGAAGGCGCCGTCGTGCTGGTGATTGGTCGACGGGAGGTTGCCGGTCAGGAGGGTCGTCGCGCGGGAGGCCGATTGACAGGAGGCTGTTGGGTAGGAGGGCCGGCGAGGGCGGTCGATTTATTGGGGCCGGTGATGGGGGGGTCGCCGGGAAAATCGCAGAGGAGCCGTGGGAGGGCGGGACGCTGTCGGGGAGGAACCCCGTTGGGCAGAGCGCAGCCGCTGGGAGGGAGGGCGGGACTCTGTCGGGAGGGACGGGGGCGCCGGGCTGCGTCGCGATGGAGGGGCGCATGGAGCGACGTTGAGCGGGAGCCGGGGCGACGGGATGCGGCGCGACGGAGGGGAGTCGGGAGCGTTGCCGGGAGGGAGCTGCAGAAGGCGGGAGCTGGGAGCGTCGCCGTGAGGGAGGCCGACCGAAGGCTGGCTGCGGGGAGAGGGCTGCCTGAGGGAGGCGGGGCCGATCGTTCTCGGACGATGCTGGAGGAAGCAGCGCGGCGAGGGAGGGAGCCGGAAGCGTCACTGGGAGGGAGCGGAGGAGGTGGGGCCGACCGCAGAGGAGGGGCGTCGTGAGAAACAACAGAGAGGCGGTGAAAAAACAAAAGGATCGGAAAACAAAATTAATTTTCCTCTGATACCATGTAGAATGGGAAACCACCTTACCCTCAAGACCTTTTTTAGACAGAGAAAAAAGGAATATATACAGGAGTATTCCGATGTGGGATTCAGAAATACCCAAAATAACAAGAGGGTTTAACATGACTGTTATTAGACCAACTATTTTATATGGTAGTGAGTGATGGACGAGACATCTTGACCAAAAAATTAGGATAGTAGAAATGAAAATGTTAAAATAGACGTATAGACATACAAAGATGGATAAGATTAAAAATGAATACGTTCGAGATAAAATTGGAGTGAGCTCCGATTAATTAGGTTTAAGGTTGGTTTGTTGTTGTTAGATGCAATGAGGACCTACCACAACATGGTTTGGTCAGCTATGTCGTGAAAAAGGTCGGGTTTGGGCAGAAAAACCGTAGTTTTTGGAATTATGTCATGGTGCTTGTGAGGTTTAGGGAAAAATGGGAAGATGATAGAACCATGTCCGTTTTGTGGGTTGTGGGTCAGGTGGGTTACGGAGAAACAAGGTCAGGGGGTTTTACAGCGTGGTTACCTGTCTTGGTTGGATGAAAAAATTAAGGTAGCTACTGTTAAAATGGGCCAATTAAAACCATGCCCAGCTACTGTTAAAATGGGAAAATTAAAACCATGTTCATTATGGCGTTGTTTCCATGATTTCAAGAAAACTTACAGAAAAACAAGGTCATGGGGGTTTTACAACGAGGTTACTCGTCATGGTTGGATGAAAAAATTAAGGCACCTACTGTTAAAATGTGTTGGAGTCTGC
Source organism: Viscum album (assembly GCA_963277665.1). NCBI lineage: Eukaryota > Viridiplantae > Streptophyta > Magnoliopsida > Santalales > Viscaceae > Viscum > Viscum album. Next base: position 1,807,500,796 of record OY728129.1, on the reverse strand, counting down.
ATCCCACATCGAACTTGTGGTTCGATGTGGTCTTTATTATTCATTATAAAAGAACCTCAAAGCCTCCTTTAAAGAGAACCTTGGGTATTTGGTCTCTCCTTTTATCATTCTACATGGTATTAGAGGAGGTTTTCTAAACCTGAGTCCTTCCTCCTATTTTTCTTTTCCTTGCCCTACGTTTTCCAGAATTTCCCCTTGAAGGGCGGCAGCCCCCCATCGCCAGTAGGGCTGGTTTTTTTTGCCGCCGCCCCTCCGGGCTTGTTTCCCAGCCAGGCGACGACACCCTTTCGACGGGCCACTCCTCCCGTCGCTCTCCTGTGCGACGACCCATCTGCGCTGTCTTGGTGCGCTTGACGACCTCCCCTCTCGCGGTCGACTCTCTGTGCGCGACGGAACCACACGCCCCCCAGACTCCCCTCTCACCGTCGACTCTGTGCACGACGGAACCACACGCCCCCCAGATCCCGACCACCCGCGCATCCCGATCCCGACCACCCGCGACGCGACGTTTCTCCCCGACGGCGCCCCTCCCGCCTGCGGATCCTCCTCCTGCAAATCCTCCTCCCGCGGCGTTTCTCTTCAACGACTTCCCCGCTGCGCACAACGCCTCCATCACGAGTTCCGGCTCCCCGCCTCTGCAGCGCGGTGCATTCGGGCCCGCCCTCCCTCTCCCAGCTTCCCGACCAGCCTTGCCTCCCTCAAGCGATGAGAGGAGTCCCAACCCGAGCCTCCCTCCCATTTTTATTACTTCTACATGGTATCAAAGGAGGTTTAATCCAACCTGAGCCTCCCTCCCATATTTTTTTCAAGTCCTAGGTTTTTTCTAGGATTCTCCCCCCGGTGGGGGGCGGCGGCCCCAGGCCCTTTGGCCACCATCAACGCCGCCCCCTGGCCGGCCCCTGCGGACTCCCGATTCTGTCCGGCCCCGCCCTCTTTTATTACTTCTACATGGTATCAAAGGATGTTTAATCCAACCCGAGCCTCCCTCATTTTTTTTCAAGTCCTAGGTTTTTTTTTAGGATTTTCCCCCCGGTGGGGGGTGGCGGCCCCAGGCCCTTTGGCCACCCTCAACGCCGCCCCCTGGCCGGCCCCTGCGCACTCCCGGTTCTGTCCAGCCCCGCCCTCTTTTATTACTTCTACATGGTATCAAATGAGCTTTAATCCAACCCGATCCTCCCTCCCAATTTTTTTTAAGTCCTAGGTTTTTTCTAGGATTCTCCTTCCGGTGGGGGGCGGCGGCCCCAGGCCCTTTGGCCACCATCAATGTCGCCCCCTGGCCAACCCTTCCGGACTCTCGGTTCTGTCCGGCCCGCCCTCCCTGCGGACTCTCGGCGTTGTCCGACCCCGCCCTTTCTTTCGCCTCCCGATCAGCGCGGCACATCTCGGCCCGCCCTCCCGCGGCGCATCCCCCCCCTCCCCCGCTGTGCACTTCTCCCGCCGCAGTTCCCGGCTCCCCGCTTCCGTCGCGGTCCCCGACCCCTGCCTCCGTTGCGCCCTCCGGGCGACTCCAGGCCTTGCCTCTGACGTTTCCCCGTCTCCGACGCGGACGACCGACACCTCCCTCCCTGTGCAGCGTGGTTTCCTGGCTCCTCCACGGCGCCGCCCCGACAAATCCTGTGTACCGTGCAGTGCTGCTTCCTTCGCGTGACCCTCCATCCCGCTCGAGCGACACCCTCCCTACGACACCCCCTGCACGCGACAACCTTCCTTCCCGTCGCCCTCCCCCAGGCACCTCCCACAGTTGCACCTCTTGGTCCGCGACTCCCGTGTGTACGACAGACCTGGCGGCCCCTCTTTCAGATTTGGCCCGATCCCGTCGTCGGATTCTCCTCCTTGCGACGACTCTTCTGCCTCTCCTCCCTGCCGGACGACCCCCATAGCGAGCGCCTGTTGCGCGTTGCCCTCCGTCCCACCTTTGCTCACCACGCCGTCTGCTATTCCCTCCCGTTCGGCCAGATCTAGCCGGCCGCGACTGGATCTCCCCTGTCCGCTGCTCTCTTCTTGCCTCTCCTCCTGCAAAAATCACCTTTCGCTCCGTCGAATGGCCCGCCAGTGCGGCATTCTCGGTGCTTTATCGTCCGGCAACGCCGGTGCGACTTTCCCAGCGCTCCATCGACTGGCACCGCCAGTGCGGCTTTCTCGGCGCTCCGACGACCGGCCCGCCAGTGTGGATTTCCCGGCACTTCGTCGTCCGGCCCCACCTATGCGGCTTTCCCGGCGCCTCGTTGGCACATCCTTTTCAACGGCTTCTTCCATTACCCATCACCTTCCTGAGAGGGAGCAGCACCCATGACGGTTTATCTTTTCTTTAGTTTTGTCTTGTAATCATGTTGGGTATGTCCAGCTTGAGGGGGAGTGTCTGCAGTGTCTGTTGATTGCTTTGATTTTCTTTGCTGTGGTTTGTTTTTCTTTATGTGTTCAAGCTAGGTACACCTAGCTTGAGGGGGAGTGTTGAAGTCTGCATCGCACATCGGACTTGTGGTCTGATGTGGTCTTTATTATTCATTATAAAAGAATCTCAAGACCTCTTTTAGAGAGAACCTTGAGTATTAGGTATCACCTCTCTTTTATCATCCTACAAATGGATCATTTAAAACGATGTCCATTATGGCACCTACTGTTAAAATGGATCATTTAAAACGATGTCCATTATGGTGTGGTTTCATGATTTCAAGAAAATGGGATGTGGGGCTAAAACCACAGCGTAGTGTGCATCATGGCGAGGAAATAATTTTTTGCAAAATTCCTGTCCGCCACAGCTTGGTCCAGCCACAACGTGGTTATGTGGATCTGACCGTTTTTTAGGTTAGGGCTGGGAAAACAGGTAAGAAAAACAGCGAGGTTAGGTTGGTTGGTTCCGGGGCAGAGGTGTTCGGAAGAAAGGGATAGGGATCACGGGGGTTACCCAAGTCATGGTTAGCTTGTGTTGTGTGCGATCCATTGAAATAGGGATGTGGCCATGGTGTGAGTTGACTTTCTTTTATAGCGACACTAGACCCACAGTCACGACCGCCACGGGATGTGAGTAGCAGCATGGCCAGGAAGATCAGCGACAACAATAGGTGAAGGTCAACTGACCTTGCTCAAGTTAGAAAGTGGAGGGTGGTAGAACTAGCGATCATCTTGTTCTTCATAGTCTCAACTTGGGGCGGAGACAATTCAATAGGCAAAAGAGGACCCATTGCTCACGCTGATCTCATATCTATGCAGAAGTCTTGAGGAATGAGTCACAATTCTAATAGCTTGTGGACGAGGGAGTTCCACTCATTTATTGATCTATCTTTTTCTAGGATATAATATATCTCATGTGAAATTTTTGAGCTGTATTATAAAAAATAACATCTAAATGTCCATTAAATTGGACAGAATTTAGTATTTGAAATGATCAGAGTTCATGGTATGTTGAATCTTTGTTTCTGAATGTTTATTTAGTTCCATAATGTCATGTATGGTTGAGTCACCGATGCAGGTGGACTATTCATGCACCCCTGAAGAAGTGCAGCAACATTTCCAGTCATGTGGTACAGTAAACAGGGTGACCATTCGCACAAACAAGTTTGGGCAACCCAAGGGATATGCATACGTGGAGTTCCTTGAAACCGAGGCCGTCCAGGAGGCTTTGCTTCTCAACGAGTCCGAACTGCATGGTCGCCAGCTGAAGGTGCTACCTATATTTGTTTCCTTGCCTTATTTTGTGCTAAAATTCAATGATTCCAGGTATCAGCAAAGCGAACAAACGTCCCGGGGATGAAGCAGTTCCGGGCGAGACGGGGCAGCCCTTACATGGGTTACCGCTCCATGTCAATGTCTCCCTATGGCTACGCACCATACGGCTATGGGTAAGGCTCATCTACTTCTCCCTTTGCTTGGGCGCCATGCATTGCTAACCAAATGGTACCGATGGATCGCAGGAAGGCTCCCAGGTTCAGAATGCCAATGCGTTACAGCCCTTATTACTGAAGGCGGCTACAGAAAACCTAATTATTTGCTCAAGGCAATGATTTTATTGTGTTTTTTCTCCCCGGATCCCCGTCATGTTTTTAATGTGAATTTGTATTACTAATCGACCATGAAAATTGGGCCTTGCAGTGCATAAAATTGCTGACCTCATCAGATCATTCAGTTTATTCTCATATATATATATATATATATATATTTTCCTCACAATCAACAATACAATATGTTGTGATATCTAATAAGATTAATTAAATCAAATTAAATTTGATCTCGTTATTTATTAATATCAAATTAAAGCAGATAGATTTTTCTTTATTTTTAATAAACATTAATGACATTAATTTTTTCTTTGTTTTTATTGTTCTGTACCATCAATTTTTATTGATTTAAGTACAGTAATTTTAATTTATGATATATATATTAAATATATTTATATATTTAGTTAAATATTTTTTTTTACATAAATTAAAAAAATTGAACTTAAAATAATAATAGAATTATCTACATAGAATAATTAACGATTAAATTAAATTAATCTTAGATCTCATTATTTAATAATATAAAGTGTAATTAGATAAAACCTACTCTGTTATTTAAATTGATATTTAATTAAAAATACATAAAATTACAAGACAGTTAATGACAAATATCATAAATAAAAAGAATATATCATTACAATTACTTTTATAAAGCAGTATATCGGTGTCATAAATGTTCAATTAATGCATTTCATAGTGTAATATGAGCATCTTTGAAACTGAACATTTTTATCTGCTGCCATCACAACCGATGGAGTCCAAACTTCCATCAAATCAATAATTGGTGTATCCAGATCACATTGGTTTTCAGCTATCATATTGAACATGATACATGTAGTCATTATATCATGTAATACATGTTTTCTCACGAAACATGATCGTAAATCTCTAAATGCACATTTCACGTCTTTTTCTTCGTTGGGCGAAGTGCATCGTTGATGAAACATGAAGTCAAATGTTTCTAATGCCGATGACAAACAAAAATATAGAAAAAATAAACAAGAGATTAAGAGAGTATATAGGCCAAAAGTTCTCCCAATGACTGTGTTGGAGGAAGTCACATAAATGGTTTGTTTTGTAGAACGTTATGAAATGATAATTCCACCATATGTGAATAAATATCCAAGTTGAGATTTAGCTTTATGTGGATTAGACACATATCTAGTATTAACACAACCAAGCAGTTTTGATTCTAAATTTTGGAATAAGTAATCATTTATATCCTTTAAATTTCAATGAGTGGGGAAGAACATTACCTTGCATTAAATTTATCATAATAAGATCTCATATTATTCACAAGGTATACATCCACATGACATGCATATCCTTCAAGAATAAATAAAATGTACATTTATATTTAATCCTCTGAGGACAAATATGTTCTAATTTAATATGGATTGGACAACTATCCAAAACTAACATAACCATCTGGTTTTGATTCTAAATTTTGAAAGAAGTAATCATTTATACCCTTTAAATCTCAATAAGTGGGGAAGAACATTACCTTGCATTTAATTTATCATAATAAGATCTCATATTATTCTCAAGGTATATATTCGCATGACATGCATATCCTTCAAAAATAAATGAAATGTACATTTATATTTAATCATCATAGGACAAACATGTTCTACCTTTACATGGATTAGACAAATATCCATCATTAACATAACCAACCAGTTTTGATTTTAAATTTTGGAATAAGTAATCATTTATACCCTTTAAATCTCAATGAGTGGGGAAGAACATTACCTTGCATTAAATTTATCATAATAAGATCTCATATTATTCACAAGGTATATATCCACATCACATGCATATCCTTCAAGAATAAATAAAATGTACATTTATATTTAATCCTCCCGGGACAAATATGTTCTAGCTTTATATGGATTTGACAAATATCCCACACTAACATAACCAACTAGTTTTGATTCTAAAATTTGAAAGAAGTAATCATTTATACCCTTTAAATCTCAATGAGTGGGGAAGAACATTACCTTGCATTTAATTTATCATAATAAGATCTCATATTATTCTCAGGATATATATTCGCATCACATACATATCCTTCAAAAATAAATAAAATGTGCATTTATATTTAATCGTTCTGGGACAAACATGTTCTAGCTTTATGTGGATTAGACAATTATCAAGCATTAACATCACCAACCAATTTTGATTTTAAATTTTGGAATAAGTAATCATTTATACCCTTTAAATCTCAATGAGTGGGGAAGAACATTACCTTGTATTAAATTTATCACAATAAGATCTCATATTATTCAAAGGTACATATCCACATCCCATGCATATCCTTCAAGAATAAATAAAATGTGCATTTATATTTGATCATCATGGGACAAATATGTTCTTTATCATGTCCTCATGTATGAAATATATCACTCTTAGTAGCAAGAGATTTAATTGTTAAAGGTATTTTTAGGAACATTTCATTCCAAATTTTAATATTTCATCTTCTAGATGATTGGTTAAACATACAAGGACATTCGTTATAATTTTTTCATAAACACCCCATTTATTTTGTAAACTCTTGAGGATTTTTAGATTCAAAACATCTTGATAATACGATGATTAAATATATTAATTTTTACAAACCATGTGATGATGAAATCGATTGTACATTCTTCATTATATGAAGATATTTTAAGATGGATATATGAAATACATCTTACTTAGTTCACCCCATATATTAATTTATTAGATTAGGTGGAACTTTCATACTTTTGAATATACTTCAGGAATTTTGAACTCTTCATGGATTCATATATAGATGTTGTAATCAATACTACCATATATATAAATACTGACGACATCAATTGGACATAATCCAAATATAAGCACCTAAATTTATAAGGAAGACCATTTTTTATAATAAGCTCACATATATTCAATAGCCTTAATAGTTTGGCTAACCAATCCAAAACTTTATAAGTTGAAAAAATCACATATTCCTTTTATCCTTCTGGCTAGTTATCTTGATGCCGAAATCTCTCAAAATCAATTTTCATCGATGAGTTTTGAAAGCATTAAAAAAATTAAATATATCATCAACACCATTTAATGAGATCTCATAATTTATCAGGTACAAGTGTCACTTCAGGGACAATATTTAAAAGATATATTGTCATTGATATATTCATTTTTCTTTTCAAGGGAAAACATATTTATTGAATACAGTCTTGACTAATAAGGTTGTATTGTAAACTAAGAGTGATGAATTGAATTTTCAAATTGAGTATGAAAAGCTCCTTGATTTATGTATTAACTGTTAGGTCATTGGGCACTCTAGGAGTAATGTTCAGGATGGAAATATGGAAACAACCGCTGAGATTGAAGTAATTGTTGTCTCTAAACAGGCTGAGGATCGTTAAGAACTAATATTGATGTCTAAGATATGTACTAATACAAATAGGGTTGTGGATGAAAGTGAAATTGATAAGCTGACTGATGGTCAAGATAATCAGGCATTCTCTCATGAACATGGAGCAGAGGATAATAGAATTACAAGAGTTGATGCTGTGAAATATGATGCTCATGCTTGCATGGAATCCTATATGCTTCAAGGAGGGAACCCTAGTGTGGGAAAGTTGCAAGCAGAGATGGTATTGGTTGGGTTTTCAGTTCAGAACTCTGCTGCCGTTAAATCGAATGTGATTTCCCACCAAGTTAAAACCTTGGGTGTGTAATCTGTTCTATCCGGGACTTTAGTAAATATATTAGAAGATATAACTAATGCAATGCAAGAGCATGTTGGTTCTTAGGGTCAACTTACCCATCTTGGTGCAAGAACTGAAACTATTCAAGCCATTGGAGTATATTGTGGAGATATTGATGTTAGGGGGTCCACAGGATCTGGTCATATTTCTATGGATGTAGATTAAGATAGTCAAAATGCACAACATGCCTATCAGGGGAAGAGTTCAGGTTAGTCTGGGCAAAGTGATATGGTGATGGCAAGTCAACATCAACACAAGTCTTCTCCTTAGGAACAAGGTGAAAGGGGATAATATGGTTCCTCCTCATAAGTTCATTTTGTTAATGTCCAGCCTATTAGAGTGGTCTTTAGTGCTGTTCAAGATCAAAATGAAACTAATTTCCACCATCCATCCATCCAAAGTAAATTTTTTATTAAGAAAAGAAGAAAATACACAAAGAAGACTACGAAGGTCTAAAGTAATGCAGACCAAGGGCATCCCCTCTGATCAAATCAACACACTCCGCCTTCAAATTGTTAATCCGGAAGATATGCGCGTCTGTGGAACTGTGGTCAGCCATGGAGGCCAAAAAGTCTGCAACCTTATTCCACCAACCTATCAAAGATGCTATGGATTCGTCAGGTGTTCCTAGTAAATGGGGTGATGTATCAGATACTGATGAGGACAGTAAGGCCTAGAGAAACAAAACATCTTATAGGGATGCATCTGTTAAAGGAAGCAGGAAGGATACCAAGGGCTTCTCAGCTACTTCTTTGAAAAAGCATAGACCTAGGAAAGATTACTCCAAGATAAAGCTTACTATATGCACCAGATCAACTTTTTTAGTTGAAGGGAGGATGCATCAAGCTAATATGTTCTTCTCATTGAGCTATGATAAAGATTGGTATAAAGATTATGATTCCTGTAATATGCTTGACTATTATGCATGACTTTGAATTTGTTTTTGGTTTTCTCTAATGGGGCATTGTGCTCACCTTCTTATTGTCCTTTTAGCTTTTTGGAATGAGGGAAAAAATGCATTGTTTGACCCCATATCTTCCTGTCTCTCTTTTCTTTTTCTTTAATAGAGGGACCCAGACCCCTGCTTGTTTCAACACTTTACGACTGAATTATTCATATAAGTGTTGTTGACATCTTTTCAATGGTTATGCTATCCCATGGGGAATTCATAATAAAATAATGAGAATGAATAATTCTCTTATAAGTGACAATTTAGTAGACATACACCCATTAAATAAATTCATCATTCCCCTTGATGGATGCCTACTATTTTATCAACAAATTGATTCTCATGTATACATATATCAATATTTTTCATTATAATTGATCCTGCATGACCTAACTGATCATGCAGGATTAGTAAACAATTATTTTACCATAATTGATTCAATTGTACATAACAAGTTCTTTAGAATTAATTTTTATATGAATGAGTGTTACATGTAGAGGTATTTGACACCTAATTTATCCAATGTCCCCATATAATATCCTCTTTCATGAATATCATTAATTCTAAATATATTTCATTGAGACTACATATATAACAAAGCATTATTAAAAATTTTGTACCACCAAATATAAATATATTCTCACTTATAGAGCCTTTGATTAATTTTCACTACTAGTCAATGTACTTATATGAGCATATACCAACTCTTTAAGAGTTTTTATAATAAACATATATGATTTATTTTGAAACATTTAATCAAAATAATATTTACAAAACTTATGCTTCAAAATAAACATATATGAGATCTCCCGAATGCATGCTCATATTTATCATTATAATTTTCACTTCTAGTGTTTGATCACCAGTTAATGAATTCATAATATAATCATTACGGTTTAGGCTCATAACCTTCTGAGTATTGTATATTTTGGAACTTCTAGCCCAAATGTTTTGAGAATATATCCATTAGGGAGAGGATCCCCCACATATTTTAATTCTAGTGAATGTGGTAGTGAGAATCAATGTGGAAGAATCTTCCAGATTCACAATAGACACCTCATCATGACCATAACTATAATTCATAGAATAATTTTTATAATAATATTCACTTCATAAAATAAAGAATAAATAATTTGATCAAATTTTATTACTTTCAAATATTCATGATAAAAATCCAAGTATGAGTAACACAAATCATAACAAGTTTTTCATGAATAATTTCATTATCTTTAAGGAATGAAATAAAGAAATTAAAATTCGATTCAAATGTGGGAATGAATTCATTCATTAGACATCACGATTCATGAATGATAATCTATTATTTATCAATAATGACCATCTTATATAAAAATAATTATTTTTATTTATCACGATGACCATTGTTCAACCACTTCGGGTGGAAAAATTATTTTCATAAAATATATTGGATTATAAAATTTATATAATTATATCATATCATTTATAAATTATAAGAATCATAAAATGAACTTTAGGGGATAAAATCAAATGAATTACATGATATGATATTGATAATCTCTAAACATATGATAAATAATACCATTTTTCCTTTATATTTCTACCCCAAGAGAAATAATTGATAAATGAAAATATTCTTTAATATAATTCAAAAAGACACCATTTTCATATCATCCTTCAAGGATGCACTATTTTATAAATATTATTAAAATTCATTATGATTTTTAAATATTTATTTTCATCAAACTACTTCTAGTGGTTATATTATTATTATTTATTTATTTTCCTTATAAATAAAACACAATGATCATTGAGAAATATCATACCCACCCTAAACATGATTTAAAATAAAATCATGTATATTTTTATTCAATTTGGAGAATAAAATAGAATTGTTTGAATAAACATTCTCATTCACTTCAAGGAACATAATACAATTATTTGATTGGGTTCTATGGTGTCTTTAAGAAAATATCATGAATATTCAATTTAGTATTTTTATCCACTTAAGGGGATTAATATTAATAAAATATAGTAAATATATTATATATATAAGAAATAAGTGAAAAGAAATAAAAAAAATACAATGTTCATTTTAAAATATAAAAGTAAATATTATATTATTTATGAGAATTTATACATCGTAATCAAGCTTGACACCTTCAGGGTGTACAAGGAGATAAGAGATGTCAAATTTTATCACGTCACTATCATAGTTCATGACATGATTAGAAAAGTAAACTTCAACATATAATAGGTACATGATGTTCAAAATTTGAACACTTATGGTGACATTATTTCTTCTTTTCATTTGATAAATGATGTTTGTATGGACATAGACCACATCAGTTATTAAAAAAAATTAAATAATAACCAATCACATTCACTTCAAGGAACTGATTTGAATTTGGAAGTTGTGAGTCATTTCTTCTCTTCAAGAGATCATTATTTTTCTTGTAACAAAAGATCATGAAAATAATTTATATAAATATTTTAATGTTAACAAGAGAGGAAAAAATAAATATAAAAATATATGACATAGAAAATAAGACTCATATTTTTCATGTAAGAATTATTTTACATCAATTATAGTGATGAAAGAAGAATCGTCCTGACGCGCAATGCAAAGAAGGAAATTGTGTTGATAATGTGTTGTAAAATGAATTAAAACTCGATTGAAACCGTAATGGATTTCAAAACTAAAAATGTATGATCAATCATGGGTGAAGCACAACATTGATGTAACATGGATTCAAATTTTTGTAAGGAAGATGAAATAAAAAAATATATAAGAAATAAACAAGAGATAAAGAGAAAGTGTATAGGCCAAAAGTTCTCCCATTTCATTAATATATTTCCATATATATAGATTCCATGTGATTGCATTCAATGATTGGGATCAATTCCTATATCCCATATCTAGTCCAACGGTTATAATTCTAGAAGGTTGGATAATATGTAAGGTTGGCCATGTGAAGGGCTGCATTGGGAAATGAGGATTCATAATCATTATTATTTGAAGTTCCCATGTATGGATTGAATTTATTTTCAATAAAGAAAAATTCCATGATGATGGAAAGATGTCAGTATGTGTTGGTTTAAGTGGAAAAGGAGGTGAAGTTGCTGCCACATTTGAATGGATATATTTAACATAAAAGCCTTATATGTGGTGATTGCGGATCCAATCTTCAAGGAAATCAGGTACATATGTGTCGTTGGATGAAAAAAATGTTTATAATAGTTTTTTGAAAGTTGAGAGGCTAGCCAATGGGGAGATTTAAGGCTATGAGATTAATTAAAGAAAGTATATAATTTTTAGTGGTTATTGAAAATATAACAAAGTCCTATAATTTTCACACGATTCACTGGTAGAATCTGTATGAATCACATCAGGACACATGGACATTGATATATTTGTCATTCTGTGACTCTCTATGAGTTAATTTTGATCAAAGGGTAATTTGTGTATGAGTCATTCGGGAATTCATACGAGTCATCTGTGAGAAAAGGAGATCTATGTACAAGTGATTACAAACTATGTATGAGTTATTCTAGACCTGCATCATTTCATCTAAACTATATAAGAGTCAGTAAAACACTGCATAAGAGTCATTTTGTACTCTGATGAAAATTTGGCAAAGGATGAGACCGTGTAAAGATCATTTATCTTTATGATGGACTTCATAAGGATGTATGGAGATATTGTAACGACCCGAAATTTTGAATAAATCTTATTTCCTAATTTTACGTGTTATTTTATTTTATTTTTATACTCAACAAAAATGTTTCATTTGATAACATAAGTATAATTAAAATGAGACTGTTGGGTTTTGACTATTATTTGACCATTGGTCAATATGACCGCTGGAAACTAAATGTTTTGATTACTGTCTCTAAATACAAGAAATCTTGTTTAATTAATATAGAAAGAAGATTCGGTGGCCTCACCCAGTAGTCTTGGACCGATCGAAGCCCATCTAACAGAACTTGGGAAGGAGGTAGCACCACTAGGCTTTGCTCTGGACCAAACCCAAGCTGAACTTCATCGTGTGAAGCTAGAACGGGATCGCCTTCGCGAGAAGTTCAAACTGATAGAAATTACTACTCGTGCGATGTTGGCCGAGCCTCCCTCGGATTCTCTCACCTTAGCACACCTTACACTTAGGTCCTATGCTGGTGTGATAAGGGGCTATGTAAGGAGACCGTAATTGCCTTGTGTAATCCTTTGTTTTAAATAAAAATTGGGATTTCTTCTTATGATGAAGTTTATGAATTTTCAAATGTCCGGATAAATATAGTATGCATATTTTTGATGAATTTTAGAGAAAGGATATTTTAAAAATGTTTATGTAAACCTTAAATAAATAAAAATGTGTAATGATTTTCAAAAAATGGTCTTCTACAATTATGTTCACTACGAAATTTCGAGTCTAATAAGATCAACTTGATTTTTGATGAATAGTAAATTATGAATAGTGATTTTACACTTAGGATTAGTAATGTGACCAAATGGATTAGTAATCTCACTTAAAGAAAGTATTAATATAATCTAGGCACCTTGATTAAGTAATGTGATTCAATAAAATGGTTATATAACGGTTTCATAAATTATTATTCAAGTATTAGTTTTTTCGGGTGAATAGTGTTTTTTAATTAAAAATTTAATTAAAAATATTTAGAAAATTATTTTTATAAAATGGATTTCATTTTTGAACTCATAGCACCGATATTATGCTATGGTAATTTTTGGGGTTTTTTTCTGAAAAAATGAATTTTCGGTGAATAGTGTTTTTATTTAAAAATTAAATTAAAAATATTTAGAAAATTATTTTTATAAAATGGAGTTCATATTTGTAATCAGAGCGTTGATATTTGGTTAAGGTGAAATTTTGGGATTATTCTGAGAAAGTTGAATTTTCGATGAATAGTGAAAATACAGTTTTTAAGTTACGGGTGTCTAATGACATCATTAAATGATGTATTAAGTATGTAATCAATATGGTCGACTTATGAATAGTAAGATAAGGTATGAGGTGTCCCAAGTGGCCAATACCATGGGAAAATACCATGGGCAAGCCCATAGTTTTGCCAAAACCACTAATGAGGTGTCCCTTGGCCATTAATGCCTTGTCCCCTCACTTTCCCTATAAATACCAAGCCATCCTCTCATCCATTCAACTCCCCACTCTCCCCCCAACGAAGTTCTGGTCTCATTACCTCCCAAGGAGTCCTCCCATGGTTCCCCCAAGCCCTCAAGGTCCCAACCTTTGAGTTTTAAGAGTTATGTTTTAAGGTAAGGGATCCGACCTCTCTCTTTCATTTCAAGTAATCTCTTTTATGTCATTCCTTTTATGCTACATGTTCTTATGTTGGAGGATGTTCTTTTATACTACTCTTACTTCCCTTTTTATGTTCATATAATGAGATATCCCCTCTTACTCTCATTATTTCGTTTTATGAAGTTTTAAGTGGCGCCGTTAGGCTGCCAAATTTTTTGTTACGGATCCTTTCTCCCTTCTCATTTTTCAAGATCTATTTTCATGTAAAGTATTTCAAGTTCCTTTTTATTATGTTGGGTTATGATCTCTAAATTTATCATACTGATATTTTATGATCATATGATGAGAGACCCCATTTGATCTCTTCAATTCAGTATTTTGAAGTTTTAAGTGGCGCCGTTAGGCTGCTGAATTTTTAAGTGGTTCTTCACCCTTCTCGTTTTGAAGTTCTACTTTCATGTCAATTATTTCAAGTTCCTTTTTGTTATGTTGGGGTATGATCTATATATCTATCATACTGGACTCTTATGTTCATATGATGAGAGACCCCATTTGATCTCTTCAATTCATTATTTTGAAGTTTTAAGTGGCGCCGTTAGGCTGCCGAATTTTTAAGTGGTTCTTCACCCTTCTCGTTTTGAAGTTCTACTTTCATGTCAATTCTTTCAAGTTCCTTTTTATTATGTTGGGGTATGATCTCTATATCTATCATACTAGACTCTTATGTTCATATGATGACAGACCCCATTTGATCTCTTCAATTCAGTATTTTTAAGTTTTAAGTGGCGCCGTTAGGCTGCCGAATTTTTTAGGGGATTCTTTCACCCTTCTCATTCTTTTCAAAGTTCTACTTTCATGTCAAGTCTTTCAAGTTCCTTTTTAATTATGTTGGGGAATTATCTCTATATCTATCATACTGAACTCTTATGTTCACATGATTAGAGACCCTATTTGATCTTTTCAAATCATTTTTGTTGAAGTTTAAGTAACGCCGTTAGGCTGCCAAACTTTCATAAGAGAAATCTAATTTTTGTCTTCCTCCCATGTTTTTCATTTCAAATGGTATGTCCTTGAAATTTCATTACCATGATCATGTATCCTTCTTATTCTGTCCATCTACTGTTTTATGGGTCATTTATGAATGTTTGACCCATTTTCCCTCTCTTTTTAATGTCTTCTAAAACCTCGTAACATAGCCGTTATGCTGCAGAATTTCCGTCTCAAAATGTCTCTCTCTTTTTCTAAAGTTCTTTTATATTATTAAGTGAATACTCAAAGATCTTTCTTCTAAAGGGGTATTCACATATATACCAAAATGTCTATTTTAAATTCTGGGATTTACATACATGAGACCCACCTTCCTTTTCTGTGGGTTTTAAAATGACGTAAAGATCATGTCTTTAAATCAGTTTTTAAAACGTTGTGATTATGAAATGAAACCCATTTATTTTATGCTATATGGGTTATTTATGAAATATTTGATGATGATATATGTGGCTCACATGATAATAAAGGCAAATTTAAGGGTGCGCCCTGATAGCGCTCCAATGCATTGGGTAAAGACTTAATCTCTAGAGATGACCATTTTAACGACGCTTTGGTGAATAACCTTGGTAATTTTTAACGACACCATGGGGATGGACCTTGGTGAAACGAAACGATTGTCAATATTAAATGTTGCAGCCACATCTTCAAGTTATGAAAAAGGTTATTTTTATTATGATGTATCTCATGATTTCTTTCTCATGCCTTAAAGTTCTTTTCATGTCCTTATTGAAGTATCTCAAGTTCACATGTAAAATGTTCATCTTGTTTCCCTTACTGGGCCTTTTGCTCACCCTTTATTTTGATGTATGTCCCCAGGTTATGAGATGCAGTAATGAACCTAGGATGAACTTAAGGAGAATCATTTCAAGTGTTTAAGAATAATGTTTTATGTTGTTTTCATGTATTATGTTCCTGGTTTCCAAGACACTAAACCTTAAAGATCCTCAGTTTTGTGTAATGTAATGAAAGTTTATGTTATAAAAAGGCGGGATGCTATAGATATTCATAAGGATAATCCATATACTTTATAAGGACCATACCATTCTATAAGGATGATTATACAGCTGTGTAGGGATGATCGAAACTTCATAAGGATTATTCCATACAACATATGGGTGAATTCCTTTATAGAATTACGAGAATATAATAATGAATATTCTAATGAAAATTAATTCAAATGACGCCACTACACTATTATTAAATGAAACAAACATCACAATATAAGTTTGTAATTCAATTAGAGAATAAAGAAGAACCATCCGAGAAAGGAAGATAGAGTTGAGAAGTGTTCCATGCCATAAGAAACACTGACACGTTACATTCATGGGTCTATACACACATGGATGAATAATTAATTTTTTTTAAATCTATGTATTTTATATATATTCAAAGAATAAAGCAACTTTAGTCTTTTAAAGATCTAAACAAAATACTTAACTGGGATTTAAATGAGTTTTAATGAGGGAATAAAACCATGATTTTGTTGACCTATTTGAAATAGATTAATATTTAACTATGGGTTTTAAGTAACTTATATAATTAAAATATAGAATAAATATTCACATAATATTTTATGAATATAAAAAGAGATAAATTAAGAGAAATAAGGAGTTGTTTGTGAGAAGAAACTGATAACCCGATACACCGTTGTATTAAATAGAGAAAGTGAGAAACTAGAGCCGGGATATTTTTAGAAGGAAGGAGACTTGTGTTCTAGAGAATTTGAGGAATCAAGGAGGATCTTGATCATTGAATATTTAGATAATTTGAGAAAGACCAGTAGACCTGATCATGATCATCGATTATTGAAGTTATTGAAGATGTAGCATACGCTTAATTGTTGATCAAGAAGGATCGAGGATGAAGATCTATTTTCAAGTGGTGTTGAAGAAACCAAGAGAAAATTGAAATCTTTCTTATTTTAGTATAAACATTTTTTTTGTAATAGGATGTGGGAAGATGCATTTTCTAGTGGGAATATGGAATAGTAGCATAGTGGGACTCTATGATGATGGGTTTGGGAGGATCCTTGATGTAACCCCTTGGGTTTATAGTGGAAAATCCATGATTGGGGAAACTAACCAATCACAAAATAGTAGGATTTTAAGTTTGAACCTTATAAATACCGGTGATCTCATGTTTTTTATTTCTAGATGCATTTGAGTGTGGCTAAGTAATTAAAGAGTGAGAGGATCTGAACTTTTACTAGTCCAAGAGGTTGAATTTAAAATAAGAATTCATAAAAAGTGTACCATTGATTCACCCCCCTCTCAGTGGCAGCTAACCGAACCGAGATCTATAAGTGGTGTTAAAGATAATATAGGTTCCCACTAAAATATCTAATAAGTTACTTAGTATGGATAATCTAGATTCTGTGAACAACTCGTTTATCCCTACTTTTGATGACAATAATTACCACAACTAAAGGAATGAAATATTGCCTCACCTTCTATCTCTTTCCCTTGAAGTAAGAGATACAGAAAAAATGAGATTTTTTATCATTATTGATTATGATCCTATGACTCTTTATAACAAGAGAAATATTAAAGTATATTTAAAATTTAAAAATTCAATTTTTTTCCTATTTCAGAATAGGTTTATACAAAAGTAACGGACTTCCAACTACAAAAGAGATTTGGGATAAATTGAAGAACAATTATGAAAGAAATATTAAATTCAAGGAAGCTAAGCTGCATAATCGGAGGATAATATTTGAGGATATAAAAATGGATGAGGATAAAAATATTAGTGATTAATTTAAACTATTAAATGGGATTTTAAAAAATATATGTGGATTTAGTGAGAAGATGGACAATTCTACTATTGTTAATAAGATAAAGATACATTTTACAGATAGGATTAACCCTAAAATTTCAGCCTTGGAAGATAAATATGACCTTTAATTGGATGAGTTACATTAAATTATCATAGATTATGAGATGAGAATAACCCTAGTTTTCAAGAAGAAATAAAGATATGATATGACCTTTAAGGATATGAGAAATCTTAAAGTCAATGATGATGAGGATGTAGAATCATGTAATAACCAAGAAGATGATGAAGAACTAAACACAATTATTTCCCTTATATCAAAAGGGTTTAAATAGGTTAAGAGGAGAGGAAAGATCAAGAAACCACCATGGTGTTATAACAATAATGTCATTATAAAATTTTTCAAAAATTTCCCAAAGAAGAAGGCTATAGGATCTGAATCAGATGAAGAATTTGAGAAACCCCAAAATAAAGGGGGGGGGGGGTAGGAAGAATCACTTAACAAGCATGAGAAGAAATTTTATGGGAAATAAGAAACAACATTAATCATCATAAAGTATCCAATTAGAATATGAAGTTAATTTTATAGCTCCTATTGAATTTTTTTGATACTTTAAGCAATAATGATGAAGGTGAAAGGACAGAGTTGGAATGCAGGTTAAAGGATGAGTTAGAAGCTTGACTTGATCAAAACACACAAATCAAGATAGAAAAGTGAAAGATAATAAAAAGTAGGATAATATTACTGATGGAAAATAGGAACATGTAAAGAAATAAGTGACCTGAATTTATGAGATCAAAAAATATACACCAAGAGTAGTAGAGTAGAAAAAGATGGAGAAAGATCCTGGAGAAAAATTGGATGTGGAATAAGAAGATCTATTCGAGACATAATAAATATGTATTGTAGATTAGAATGAGTTTAATAAGACCAGATAAGTCTTAAAAAAGTATTTTGAGGTCAAATATGAGCCTTATCAAGCTACTTATAAGAAGCATTCCAACAATAAGTGAAATTTATTCTTAATCAATCTCAAGGTAAATCTATTTTTTCTAACAGTTCATGTTATAAAATCAGTTATAAACCTATCCGAACTAAGAATAAAAGTGATATATATTCTTCCAATCCAAATTAAGAGAGAGATATAAAAATAATATCACTACCCCCAAGGAAAATTTAACCTCAAGTTACAACAGGACAACAACAATAATTTTATGGATAGATTTACCATCAATATTAAAGATCATTGTTTTAAGGATTTTTTTGGTGTTGTGGGGTGTTTGAAAATAAATACTACTCTTTATGGTTTAATATTTCATTACTAAGGATGAGGAATGAACCAAGGGGTATCTATACTAAGTATATGATGATAATTTTTTTTATAAAAAGTAACCTATAACTATAAATCCATCAAATCTTCTAATCTAAAATAGATTTAGATTCTTAGAAGAAGTATGTAGTAGATGTGAGAAACAACATGATAGAGATGAGGATTTAAGCTCTATCCTACCAAGTTAGATTCCCTATAGTTTGAAAAGGAAGGAAGTACATAAGGTTAAAGTATGAAAGACACATTATGGTGAGACTATCAAGTGATCATGTAAAAAAATCCAAAAAATATCAGCATGTCAAGAAGGATTGCCTAATAGTTTGGAAAACCTAATTAGAGATGGATAAAAATATAGAGAAATAAAAAATGAGTGATAGTATTTAAGGGAAATATGCTGTTTCACATGATGAGATCAAATCTCATAAGAGATTTTCTAAATATGACAACCTAAAAGTTTAATAAAATATATGTGGAATATGTGAGAAGATTAAACATTATCCAAAAAATTATGTGACCATTCTACCAGTAAGTAAAATTAACAATGAAGATAATTAGAACATCAAGTAATTAAATTTATTTGACGGCTATAGTAAAAAAAATAACTCCATAGAAGAAAATAATTCAATGGAATAAATTTATAAGGCAACATGTAAAGGATAATGACAGGAAAAAGAGCATGAAGAATTTTTACCATGATGAGATTATAAGGAATGAGAGATCTTGGTTGAGAGGAAAATATCAACCTTGTTATTTCAACCAAGGAATTAAGTGGTCCCTCCTTATTACCAATTTTTTTAATCTATACTCACATGTAGGGAATTGAAGGAGTAATAAAAAGGAGTAGTTAGATAAGAACTGTATACACTGTACAACAAAGAAAATGATCATCATAGAGTTTACTAACTGCCATGATAAAGAGGGAATTAGTGCATCCATTGAGGGGGAAAATTTGATGAAAATATATCAAAATATCAATGTATAATGAATCTATAATTTCTAGATAGCTTGATAGAACAATGGAATGGGGTATGCCAAATACACTTATATTACTTTCTTTAATCATATCACGTATTTTAATAAAGGGGAAGTGTTGGTTTATGAGTTAAAGGGGGAATATTGTGAATTTCAATTGAATTTATTGATATATTTTTTGGTATGAGTATAGACTACAAAGTAGTCTTGATAAAACTATTTGAACAACCCTAAAATGAGAAACTTGAGTTGGTATCACATGCATGATTATTTATGGTCATCCTTGATGGCTTGGTTAAATATCTATTATTTTCTACATCTAGTTTTTCCACATGAACTTAGAGTTTAATAATCTAAGGCTCATTTATAAGATTAATGTGTTTCCATCCTTCTCTCAATAAGTGCATCAGGCTATAATTCATAATAAAGTGAGAGAAGAAGTTCTAATTTTTTCGAATCATGGAGGAAGACTAAATATGAGAGAGATATAACCCATATTTACATATTTTTATTTATTTTCAATAAGGGGGAGAAGAAAATTGAGCACACATATTGACATGAGGGGAGTTTGGTGGTATTTAAAAACAAATACAAAGGGGGAGATTGAAGTTCTCATGCATGGATTGTATTTGTTGTTAATAAGAAAGACTACCATGATGATGAGAAGATGTCAATACATATTGGTTGTATTAGAAAAGGAGGTGAAGCTAATACTACATTTGAATGTATATATTTAGCATAAAAACCTTTTATGTGATGATTGTGGAGATTATACTCAAGGAAATCAGGGACATATGTGTTGTTGGATGAAAAATGACGTCTACAACAGTTTTGTGAAATATGAGAAGCTAGACAATGGAGAGATTAAAGGCTATGAGATTAGTTAAAGAATTTATAGAATTTTAAGTGGATGACTAAGTCCCAAACTCTACATACGATTCATTTTAGGAAATAATAACATCGACGTATGTGTCATTCTGTGACTCTATATGAGTCAATTCTGAGCAAAGGGGTATATGCATACGATTCATTCAAGACTCCATACAAGTCATTCGTGAGTAAATTAAATCTATATATGAGTGATTACAAGATATGTACGAGTCATTCCAGACCTGCGTGCATGTCATATGGACTACATATGAGTCAGTGTATGAGTTATAAGAAACTATTCCTAATAGTAATTCTAGAATCTGATAAAATTTTTACAAAGGCTGAGACTATATAAGGATCATTTTAGGTTTCTATAAGGATCATTTATCCCTATGATGGACTTAATAAGAATAGATGAGGGAGTTTTTAAGGATGGTCCATGGACTTCGTAAGGATAATCCCACTCTATAAGGATGATTCCATGACTGTGTAAATATGATTAGAACTTTGTATGGATCATTTCTTACAATGTAAGGATAAATTCCTTTATAGAATTATGAGAATATCATAGTGAATATTTTGATGAAAATTAATTTAGATGATTTTTTTCACTATTCTTACATGAAATAAACATCACAATATAATTTTATGAATCAATAAGAGATTGAAGAACTAGATGAGAAAGTAAATGGAGGAGATAAGTGTTCCACTCCGCAATAAACACTGCCATATCACACGCATGGGTCCATGATCACATGGATGAATAATATAAATGAATTTAAAGCTATGGATGTCAATTATATTCAAAGAATAAAACAAACTGAGTTTTTAGAGATTTAAAAGGAAGACATGGATGATATTTAAATGATTTTGAATGAGAGGATAAAATCCAGAATTTTGTTAACCAATTTTAAATGTATAAAGATTTCAATGGTACGTTTTCAGAAAATTTTATAATTTAAATATGGAAGAACTATTCACATAATATTTTATGAATGTATAAATAGATTAATGAAGAGAAATGATGAGCTATTCATGTGAAGAAACCAAGAACACGATACACTGCTGTATCGAAGAGAGAAAGTGAGAGAAAAAGGTTGATATTTTTTTTGAAAGGAGACTTGTGCGACCAAGAATTTGAGAAAATAAGGAGGATCATGATCATTGATGATCTGGGGAAGGTGATCAAGAATGATAGACCTGATCATGATAATAGACTACTGAAGTTCTTGAAGAAATATCATGCACTGAACTATTGATCAAGAAGGCTTGATGAAGAAGATCTTTTTTCAAGCAGAGTTAAAGAAACCAAGATCAAATAGAAATATTTCTTGTTCTAATTGAACATTTTTTGTATATAGTGGGATGATTCATTTTATAATGAGATTTTGGAATAGGAGCATAGTGGTATTCTATGCTGATGTGATTGGGAAGATCCTTAGTGCAGAGACTTGGGTTTATAATGGAGAATATATTATTAGGGTAACTAACCAACCATGATAAGAAGTAGGATTTTAATATTGAACCTTGTAAATAATAGTGTTATTATGTTCTTTATTTCCTTCTATATTCAGGTGAGGCTAAATAATTCAAGAGTGAGAGGATTGAGAATTTAACCAGTCTAAGTGGTTGAATTAAAAAAATAATTCATAAAAATTATACCACTAATTCACTCCCCTCTTAGTGGTACCTAATCGATATGGGATCTTCATTATTATCATGACATCTACAAAAATAATATTTCATATCACATATCATATTATCTTCCTTAAATAACAAAATGAATAGAAAGAAGTGATACATTGAGAAAGATTAAAAAAATGAGATGACTTTAACACACTAATGTCATTATTTTTTCATGACATACCAAAATATGCATGTCATATCCAAAGATCATAATAATACATTACTTTAGAAATAATATTTGAGGATTCAGAGCATCCTATATATTTTATGACTCATACTGTAGGATAATTTTTCCACTTCCAATACATAGAATTCACACTACTTAACATTCTTGGAAAACCACAAATTTAACCAATATAAAATAACATTAAAATATCATTAGTATCAGGTGATCAGAGGCATCAATTTGAAAAAGTCTCAATAATAGTATGAAAAAATATCTTTATAATGGAAATATTCACTAAAGAAAAAACCATGACATGGTGGTTTAGGCCATATAACGGTTTTTTCTAGGATAAACTACATTGTGGTGGGTGTCACCATGTTGTGGTCTTGTGCATAGAAGTATACATGTTATGTAATAACACATCGTTTGACCTCCTTCTCCTACTCTAAGCTATAATAATCAGTTAATATTCATGTGATAATGATTTGAGAAGTTATAATGTCTAGAATGATTTTTTACAAATCAAATGATTATTATAAGGATTTAACCATATGTTACAAAGAGTTGCAAAATTTTAACATTTTAGAAAAAATTCATCATTATAGTCAAATATTTGAGATATAAGGAGGTAATTTGGATGGATAAGTTTGATACTTGGGAAATTGGTGCGTGATTCATGTCATAGTTTCTCCTTAAGCTGAAGCTCATGATCTCTCTCTCTCTAAACAAGGTTCAAAAAAACCATGAGGAAGAGATATTCCTTTGAAATCTTGGGAGATTTATTCAAACCATGGAAAATTTAGGAGGATAGATCATTTTTGTATATTTCTTTCCAATTTTTATCTAGTTCATGTGGAAGGATCTTGGACAAATAGAATTAGTAGAGAAAAGGTGAATAATTCTTCATTTATTTTATTTATTCTAAATGAATTGGTAGATCTTGTGCTATAATAGGTTTTGGTTGATATTTTCCACTACTTTTGGATAAGTGTTATCCCATTTAAAACCCAAAAACAGTATTAGAGAAACTTCCATCTCATTTGGATTGAGTTTTAAAATGAATGAAGAAATTAAGACATAATATTTTATAAAACCATGACATGGTTTGTTTAAAAAAATAATGGTTAATTAAGTTTTTTCAAACCACAATGTGTTTTAATAATAACATGGCCATGGATTTATAAATTTTATAAAACCAAGTCACGGTTTGTGAAAATTAGGCATGGAATAGTTTCACGAAAAAAGCATCATTTCTTGACATCACCACATTGTGGTTTACTAATTAATATATCATAGTTTATAAGAATTAGATTTCCACTATAAAGATCAACCATATTGTGGTAAATGTTGGATGGTTGTGGTTTATAGCATGACTATAAAACAAAAAATACATTGGAATTAGGAAAAAGGATCATGGTTTTCTTCTTATGACTGGGGATAAACCACATCATGGTTTATAAGAAAAATAGTCACAATCTTACCCATGAAAAGATTTTTTTAACTTGAAAACTACAATGTCATGGTCTATATCAAAATAGTCACTGTTTTTATAATTTTAAAGAAAAATAATTATTTTTTATATTCTCAAAAACCTTCCTTGATGTTGTCACTTCAGACTTGCATCAAAACTAAGGGGGTTTTAAACCACACCAAAAATTATTCTAGTGGATGTGATTTAGTCTTAAATTGGATTTACATTGTATATAATTTATAAAGTGTTTATAAATTATAAAATAAGGAAAATCATACAAGTGTGTATATTAATTTATGAATTTTTCATAAATGAGAATATAAAATGTTTTCATTGAAAGACCTTATTTGGAAAATTATTTAAAAAATGCAAAAAAAGTATTTTGGTGGATTTAATCATGGTTTAAATAAAATGAAATATGTGATACTTAGTTTATGTAAAGTATTATTTAATCAATGTTTAAATAAAATGAAATACGTGATACTTAGTTTATGTAAAGTATTTAAATAAAAATATAAAATGTTTATATGATCATAAAAGTTTTCACAAGTGTCACATGTTTTTTAATATGAAGGAGTTCATATTAAATGTCATTTAAATTGAAAATATAAAAGAGTTAATATTAAAATAAATGCAAAATGTTCATATTTATTTTTTATGGAATGTCCACAAGGCATGATTAATTATAAAGTATTTATAACTAAATATTTATGAATTATTCATAATTTTTTATATCATGTCTAAATTTATGATATGTTCATTTATATAGTTTATTACCTATTTATAATTCACGAATTACTATTGCAAAAAAGGGTTTTCAACATTGAGTTTCTTTCTTTTAGCATCAGTTAAGTAGATTTGTCATTGCAAGAAATGTTATAAATGAGTTTTTTTTACATTAGTTATTTTAATTGATGTAAAATAGTTTTTTATGATGGTTACTATTATAACTGATGTAAAAAACCATAAAAAATATAACAGTGGATTAAATTTTCACATCGATTTTAAATAACTGATGTAAAAAATTAATTTTAAAAAAATTGTCTTATAATTCTATTTTCCTAGAAGACTAAGAGAAAAATAGAAGCAATAAAAAGTAGAAATTAGAGGTAACAACTCACATATACATTTTCATACAAAATATTTACAGCACAACTATGTTCAAATTATAATGACTTTACAATTTGAAATTTAAACTTTAAAATCTATATTACAAATAAACTATAATCAAATAATACTTGTAAAATAATCCACCCATGCTCCTTGTAAATGATTTAGATCTTGTCTAGAATAAGGGTGCGGGTCATCAAAAAATATATAAATCAAAATAAAAGTAATTAACATGCATTTTTAATATAATTATAAGATAAATAAAAGGACTAGTTATAAGAAACTCTAAACTTATAAAATTTTGTTACTCTCCCAGTTGAAATTATTTCAAACATAAATCTCAAAACATAATATTCACATTTGGTTATTCCTTTTTGATGATTAAAATTATATTTCAAAAATATTTTTTCAATTGAAAATAAAATTTAATTTTTTGATCCAAGATGTAATAATTATAAATGAAGTCACCTTTTCACACATATTTGATCTTTTCTTTCTTTTATTCCTATTTCATGTCTAAAGTAATCTCATGCCTTGTTTGTAAATGATATGTATGGAATAAAATAAAAAATTAGTATAATATATAAGTATTCAAATAATCAAACTTACATCTTCAATACTTATTTAAAAATTTTCTACACATCCCCATGGATGGACCATAACCAATATGATGTCTTCTATTTTATAAAAAAATATAAAACTTCCAATGACCACTGATATAAAAAAAAATATATTGTGAGTGGTTATTCAATTAAGATAAATAGTTGTAACATCCTAGCTTGTGGTATATATATATATTTTATCTTTAGGATGGTTCCTTCAGGGTTTGGGGTGTGTTGGTTGATGTACATGGCTTAATGAAGGGTGTTGGGAAATTTTCAATGAAAAATGCACTAGTACAAAAAGTATTTATCACATCGTATTTTTCACATTGGTTATTTATAACAGACTTGAGAAAGCCATGTATATTTCTTTATCATGTCAGTTATTGGGTAACTGACATGAAAAAACATGTATTCTGATTTATGACATCTTTGATATAAATTTAAACATGGTTTAACTTGAATAATTTTTTCTCACTTTAATCACCACTATATTTTTTTGACAATATATTTATTTTTGATATTTTTTATAGATAATAATGATGCAAAGTTGGATTATGAAAATTCAAATAAGTGACGAATATGAGGAAGGTGTTGATACTTTTTTGGAATTTTCTAAAAGAAATTTTCCAAACAATGACATGCTTTTATATACATACCTAAAATGTTAAAATATGAAGAATTTGAAAAGTAGAGAGATCAAAGTTCATTTAATTTGTTATGTTTTTAATCCGAGTTATAGCTCTTGGATTTGACATGGTGAAATTGAGCAGAATTATGGATCTATTGATGATGATTCTTTGCAAGATGATAACTCTGATGAAATTGAAGAAATGATTTGTTATATTGAAGCATAGGAAATTGAGAAAGAACCAAAAATTGAGAATTTATATGGTGATGCTAAAAACCCAATGTATTTGGGTTGTATAGAATTTATGGTTTTATCATCAGTGTTAAGATTGATTAACTTAAAGGTGAAATATAGTTGGAGTGATAAGAGTTTTAATGATTTTATACAATTGTTGAAAGATATTCTTTCTAAATACAATGATCTTCTTGATTCACATTATAAACTGAAGAAAATAGTATGCCTGATGGGATTATACATGTCTTCCTGAATGAAAGTGTGCTATATAGGAAGGAATATGAATTTCTGTTAAAGTATCCTAAATATGGGACATCCTGGTATAAGTTGAAAGAAAAATCATGTGATGATTTAGCAATTACAGAGACCCATTCCAAGGATTTTTTGTATCTTTCTATAATTCCTCATTTGAAACATTTATTTTCAAATTAAAATGATGAAAAAAAGTTTAAGATGTCTTGTAGATGAGAGAATATGTGATGGAAAATTATAGTATCTAGCTGATTTTCTACAGTGGAAGAAAATTGATCTACAGTTTCCTACATTATGAAATAAAGTTAGAAATCTCAAACTTGGACTATTCATAGATGGAATGAATCCATATCAAATCCTTAGTAGTATACATAGTTCATGTCCTATTTTATTTTCAATTTAAAACTTATCTACTAAATTTTGTATGAATCACAAGCATTTCATGTTGAGTTTAATGATCATTGGACCAAAACATCCTAGAAATGATATTGATGTTTTCTTGTTACCATTAATTGATGATTTGAAACTCTTATAAGAGGATGGAATTAGGTTGTATGATTCTTATAAAATAGAATATTTTCAACTGTATGTAATTACTATGTTCACTATAAATGACTTCCCAATGTATGAAAATTTGTCTTGATATAGTGTTAAGGGGTATAAAGCATGTCCAATTTGAGAACAACAGATTTCATATTATCAATTGCATTATGGGAGAAAATAGTATACATGGATCATCAAAAGTTTTCTTTTCTATTGATCGCTCTTATAGTTTATTAAAAAAAGGTATTCAATAGCTCATAAGAATTTGATATTTCTCCAAAACCTTTATCCACTGATCAGTATTTTGAGAGGGTGAAAAAACTTGATGTGACATTCAGAAAGACACATAAATCTAGTAATGGTATAAATATTTGGAAGAAATAGCCAATATTTCTTTGAGATACCATATTGGAGATATCATGAGGTAAAACATAACATTGATGTCATTCATTTGGATAAGAATATATGTGATAGACTGATTGGAACATTGTTAGATGTTAAAGGAAATACTAAATATGGTTTGAATGCAATATTAGACTTACTCTCAATGGGAATAAGTTTGGAGTTATCTCCCACTTCTGATGTAAGGTGAACATTCCTTCCCCCAAATTTTCATACATTATCAAAGAGAGAAAATTATCTTTTTTCAGTGTCTTC
This sequence comes from Viscum album, assembly GCA_963277665.1. Classification (NCBI taxonomy): domain Eukaryota; kingdom Viridiplantae; phylum Streptophyta; class Magnoliopsida; order Santalales; family Viscaceae; genus Viscum; species Viscum album. The sequence goes on along the minus strand of OY728129.1, from coordinate 1,807,472,513 downwards.
ATGATATCAAAGTGCTGTAGGGTTATTCTTAAAATGTAATTTTTTTGTGTCTTTAAAGTATTTGAAGTTGAAAGGTATGAAATATAATGATTTTCAGAATGACTATCACTAAAGTGTGTTATTTTTTCAATTCAATTTTAAATAAGGTGATTGATCTGAATGCTTTGAACAATTTGGAAAACAAAGAAATTTCTATACTTTTTCAACTGGAAATGTATTTTCCTCCATCTTTTTTTGATATCATAGTGCATTTAATGGTTCATTTGGTGTGATAAATAAAGCTTTGTGGACCTATATGTCTATGTTGGATGTATCCTTTTAAAATGTATATGAAGATATTAAAGGGGTATGTTAAGAATCTATATCGACCCGAATTCTCTATTGTTGAGAAGTATATTTTTAAGGAGGTTGTAGAGTTTTGTATAAGCTACTTATCTACCATAGAGCATATTGGTTTATCGCTACCTCTCTATGAACGAGTTAATTACGGGGGAAAGGGGATCCATGGATTTAAATTAAAATCATTGACAGGTCAACATATAAAGAAGGTACATTTATAAATGTTTAATAACATAAATGATTCTCAACCATATATAACACTGCATATTAATGTGTTGAAACAATATTATCTAAAGAATAAAGATATGTGTATTTTGAATGATCATAATAAAAACTTTTTTACATGGTTTAAAGAGACCGTGATTAGCAGATCAGATGCATCAGAAACATTAAGATGGTTAGTGGGTGGTCCAAGTTTAACTTTTATAACATGGTCAAGGTATTACATTAATGGCTATACATTTCATACAAAAGACCAGGACAATAAAAGTGCAGTTCAAAAGAGTAGTGTATTGGTGTTCATAAAAGCAATTCATTTTTCAAGTGCTAAAGACAAATACCCAATTTCTACATCAAGTGCATATTATGGAGTCATTGAAGAAATATGGGAGGTTGATTACATTAAATTTCATTTTTTAGTGTTTAAATAAAAATGGTTTATTGGTAAAAATAGTTTCAAACATGATGAATTTGGAATGACACTTGTTAATTTGAATAGATTGAAATACACAACTGATCCTTTTATAATGGAACCCATGATTTTTTTCTATGTTCCTGATCAATATGATATACAATGGTCTATTGTTTTACAAGGAAACAAATAACATCTTGGTAATGATAAACTTGATGAAGATGATGATTTACGTGAGATCCCTACTTCCATGGATATATTAACAAATAATATTGATGAGCATGTTATAGACATCGTTTGTGCTATAGGGAATGATCATGCCAAAGGAATTTGAGAAAAGTATCCTTTAGTACATTCATAATATTACAATTAACATATGTTTATTTCTCATTTACTTTTCTAAATTTCATAAAATGTTAGATATTTTAATTTTATTTTCTTTATTAAAACACATATTATAACTAATAAGTTATTTTTTTGTTTATATTAATTTTGTTTTGTTTAGTTTACTATGTTTACCCTTATGTAACTTATCTATTAATTGATTTTGTTGAAAAAAATTTATTTTAAATCTATAATGTTAAATAAAAAAATATTTTATAAAAGTATATCGAAAAAATATTTTTTTTTGTGAAAAATTATTTATTAGGTTGGATCATTTTTACCATTAACACTATTTTTGGATTTTTTTTATTAATTTATATGAAATTTCATATCACATTACCATTGTTAGCATTTTAGTTAAATATAAAAACTATGAATAAAAATGTGTTAAGTTTAATTTAGTTTACCGTTTTTTTGTTAATTTTTCATTTTTTATTTACATTAGTATTGTAATAGTTGAATTTGTATATTTGTGTACTAATTATTTGTTTCTTTGATTTGTAGGATAATGATAGATCAATCAACTGATCCACCAAATACTTTTGGAGATGATCTTACTCATACCTATGGGGAAGAATGCGCACATGCTCATCTTGATGAGCCCCATCCTTCTTTATAAGATACATCTACTCCCATAGGGCCAAAGAAGAGTTAGAGGGCTAGTAAACATGGCAGCACATGTTTACCAAAATTATTAGTTTCCCATAGCCAGGACCATAGGATACTTATAGAATTTGATGACAATGATATTCTAAGAGTTACCAATTCAAAACAATTCAAGAGTTTTATATCAGTTCAGGATAAAAGAAAAGTCAGCATTTTGATTGAGGATTGGAGAAGTGTTGAAAAATTGACACTATATCACTTGTGGGAGACTATTTTGGTAATCTTGTTTGTTATTATTTTACTTATCTTGAAATTTTTATAGTAATATATGTTTTCCCCCTTGTTATCAGATGAAATATGATATACTTGACACTAAAGGAGTCAGAAGGAAATTTTTATCATTGGGTGCTAAGAGATGGAGGGATTTAAAATCAACCCTAACATCAGATTTCATTTTTGGGCATAGGTAGCATCATAATCCATGTGATATATATCCCTTTATATATGAATATACATGAAATCAATTTGTTGAAAGTAGAAGACAAGAAGCATTTTTGGTAAGTGTAATGTTACCCTTTAGAAGTTTTTTTATATTAATGATCTTATTAATAATTTATTAATGATTTTATCATTCTTAATTTACAATAATTGAGGAGATCTTATTTGGAGACCCAATCTATAAATGTATACCTTCATACTTTATCTCGGGGAGGGTATGCATTATTAGAATAATAAACGATGGTTGAAAAATTTCAAAGTTGAGTGCTGAGTCTTCAAGATTTGCAGAGGTTTCCCCTCCATCCCTCAGCCAGACATGAAAAATGGAAGAGGTCTTGGATGAGAAAAAAATGAAAATATCTTACAGAAAAGTCAAGAGATTTACCTGAGTGGATTGTAAGATGTTTACTTTATTTTTTAAGTTAATTCAATTATTTATATATTTTGATTCATTATAGAATTTTTCAAATAATTTATACAAGATTCTCTTAAAGATCAAACCATACAAGGAGTCTTTTTAGCTAAGGGTAGGCAGGATATTTTAGCAATAACATTGGGAAATCCTAAACACTCGAGTCATGTACGAGGATACCCTACATGTGTATCAGTGAAAAAAATGTTTCCACATTCTTTATCTTTTTCAATGGAGGGTGTTTATAAAAAAATAGAATCTTTAGAGGCTCAAGTTCATGATATTCATGTGATGATAGAGGATAGGATCAGAGATTTGGTACAATCGATGTTTTCAAAAATACAAAGATAGTTTTAGACTGCTCCTCCACCTCTTCCAGCAGCTCCCACTCCTCTACCTCCGCCTACAGACCCCAATCCTTATCCTACTCCTACACCCCTCCTCCAAAACTTCCCCATTATTGTGAGTTATATGTTGATGATCTGTAATATCATATTTTTGCATATGAGATGATATTTTATATTGTCGATACCATTCATCATTTAAAGTTATAGATAGAGAATCATAGTGTCACTATACAGGATATTATATATACATTAGCTGGTGTACCATTACCTACATATGAGGTGAGTACAGTTGGACAAAGTATCGACTACTTTTTAGTTTGTCCATCTACACTTATTCAACATATTACCATAGATTTATGTGTATATTTTATCTTTTATTTAATTTTTTTTATTAATTTTATTTATCATTTTAAAGTTTATATATTTATCTATTTTTTACAGGAATACTTTAAAGGTAAAGAAATACTGTATAAAAAAAGTGATATGAATTCAGATACAGATTCCAGTAGTCTTGATAGATTTTCAAGATATTCAAATTTTTTGTTGGGTATTAATGAGATTCCAATAGAATTTGGTGTTTGTGGGCATTCAATAACTATGGATATTTTGAAAAATGATATCACGGAGCTTGTAACTGTAGATTAGTTGTGCATCAACATGATGCGAGTTTTTTCCATGTAAGTCTTAACATAAATCTTTTCATGTATTTAATTTATTTAAAATTTAAAATTATGTTTGTTTTTTATTAGTTATATTTATAAAATGTGTAATAAGCATAAAAAGATAGATGTATATGGATTTATGGACCCATAGTTAATTTCACCTGTAGCAAGAACATTGATTGAAGTAGAACGAATAATTTATATTGATGAAATATTCAAAAGGATGCAATTATTCAGTATCGTATGTTTCCTTATCTTCAAGAGTATGAAACATATATCTTAAAAAGTTTTATATATATTTTAACATAATAACCACTAACATTAAATTTTATTTTATATTAGTATCCATTGTATGTTAGGTGTTTTATGTCCAAGGGAGAAGACACTTTACTAGTTATTCTCTATCCATGGTGAAGTGAGATAAAATTTTAAGGATGTATTGGACATTTAAGATTAAATTTATTAATAATTGTTTATATTATAATGAATTTTAAATTTATTTAATTCATATTATTTTATAACAGGGGATGAATTTTTTTTGAGAGATCACAAAGAAAAAGAGTTCCAAGATCAAATATGTAAAATAAAAGGCGAATTTTCATTTATAATTAGTACATTTAGAATATATTATTTAATAATGTTATTTTTAATTGAAAAACTCATTTAATTTTTTTTCATAAATAATAAGGCATAAAAGAATACATATATTATGTGTTAAGATTTATGTATGAAATAATTTCAACTGGTACCGTTATGAAGTTCCAACAGGTTACATTTCTTTATAAACATTTCCTTATTTTTTTTCATTTTATTCATAATAAATGTTAAATGCTTTCCTTTTAATTTTTAGATTTTTGATTACCCTAGTCCTTGTAGTGAATAAGAGCTTAGACACTTACAATTTGAATGGGAGAATCATTTTATAGGTTTGGTTGGATTTTATTTTGTTTGTACTCTATATTATAACTTTGAAAGTTGTAATTGTAAATGTGTTTGGAAGCAAAAATCATTGTACATATTTGGTTGTATTTTTTTATTTTTACTCTATATTGTAATTTTGAAATTTTTAATTGTAAATGGGATTTTTGTTGTTGTTTTGTTGCTCTATTTCTATTGGTGTTTTTGTTGTTTCTTTTCTTGTCTACAGTGGAGAGGAGAGTTGAAAGTCAAATTATTAAAAAGGTTTTCACATTAGTTATCAAAAAAAAACTTGAAAAACCCATAACCGCAATGGGTTTCCATGTTAGTTATACCATAACCGACATGAATAATAGTTTTTTTCACATCGGTTATCTGATAAATGACATGGAAAACCCATTATTATAGGTTTATCACATCAGTTATCAGATAACCAATGTGAAAAACCAATACAATAATTCATTTACAATGTCATTTTTTCTTAACTGATGTTAAAATTTATTTATAACTTCTATTGAAATAACATTTACTTATAACCGACATTAAAAATCAATACAAACCGACATGAAAAAACTTTTGCACTAGTGATGGGATGGACCATATCGTGGTCTAAGCCATTTTTCAACTGGGATGTGCCTATCCCCATGGACAGAGCCACCACACCCAGTGTAGGGCATGCTCTCAGGCATAACTAGTTATTGGTCACCCTATATGCCATAAACACATAGCCTCACTACAACTGTGGTGGAGGCTATGGTCGACACTAAGCATCCAAGGATCTAGGGCTACACCCTGTTGAGTAGGTGTCTTTAGATAATTAGAGAGGTGAGGCTGAGACCACCATGGGCGTGTTGAACCTCTACCACACCATGGTGTCTCTTGGTTTGGAATTTCAAGCAACTGATTTGGATATCTATTTTTGAGTAAGGAATTAACCCTATAATGGAAACTCAGAAGACCTTTATGAGGGGGTTTTTAACGCATCTTTAAATTATATTTATCCTATATCAATCCATCCATTTTCATTACATATCTAGTTTTTTTGAGTCGAATGAGTTTGGGAAGATATTCAGTGTCTGTTATTCTTTGGGTGATCTAGTTTCCTTGATCCATTTTTTTGTTATTACTTTGCGTTTACTTCTAGAAGGTTAGATATAGTTTTTCTAGGTTCAAATTTCATTTTCTATGAGGTATGAAATCTCTTATCTTCTCCAATGACCTTTTTATTATGGAAACTCAATTTTAAGATGTGGGAATTGATGTCTAGGACCTCCTCTCACTTTCTTATATGTTCCCTTTCCTTTTGGTATGTAAATATCATTGTTGTTACCATGTGAACCCATGTGCAAGGTAGGTGGTTCCATATATAGTCTATGTTTGGTGAACAACACATGATATGGTTTTATAACTTGTTTTATAAATGATGATTAGAATGATACTCGATGTTCTTGATACACATGTGTAAATAGTTTTTGACAAAGGATGGGTTTTCCCCTTGTTTTGGTAAAGAAATACATTTTCAAAGAATTATGATTTTTTTATAAAATTGGTTTTCAAAGCATGATTTTGATGGAAAAAGGGTTGTTTGGAAATCATTTGTGAAATGATATGTGCCCTTTGAAACATTTTTACATATACAACACATGGGATCCTTGGGTACATAGGAGGGTGTTTAGTATTGGGACTTGTCCCTGTTTCTATTATGGGGTTCACTCATGGGGTATTTATCTATTCCTTAAGCCTTTTTTAATAAGGAATTGATTCTCTAACACCATAGGGGGTTCATACATGGGTTGTTCCTCTATTTTCTAGGCTCTATTTCTCTAGGGACTTGTTTGTGCATACTAAGTCATGACTTAATTATTAAGGTATAAGAGACTTAGCTATCTTTGACTTATGTTATCCTAAGGGTGATATATATTGTGATTTTATTTTTTTCTATATTTGGTTTTTATATAGATAAATGACACATTCTTTGATAAATTCTTTATTTGGAAATGTACTTTGACCCGTGTTATATGAAATTTTCTTTAGAACAATGAAAAGGGGAGATGTTTTTCCATGATTTTGATATAAATATATAAATTGTTTTATCATAACATGTTTTATATATATTGAGAAAATTGGGATTATTTGAAAGAGACTTGATATAGAACACTTGGTTGAGATCCAACTAAGCATGTTTATCTCACACCCTACACACTACCTCATGGGTGTTTAGACCATGTTTTTTCTGATGTGGGAAAGGGAAAGGCATTGCAGTGAGGTGGTGGGGTTTCTTGTTAGATGGGCATGTATATAACTGGTGGTTAGATGATGGGATGTTTTCCACATATCACACAAAGTATCTTTTGGTATTTTGGATTTTCTTTAGTTTTTTATTGGGCATGTAACTTGGTTGGCCTATTTCATTGGTTGTATTTCTATTAGTGTTGGTTTTTGGTTATGATATATTTCCTTCCTTGTTATCTTTTTATACATATATACTATGTTGATTGTTTTAGGTTGGGAAAATCATTCCCCTTGGTTGTGGTTGGATTCTTGGGTGCTAGTCACTAGCCTGTGGGGATTAGGAATTCCCTTTGGGTCTTGTCATAGTTTGGTTCAGAGCCTAGTTTAATGGGTTGTCTGGGAAAGGTCATGAAAATTTGGTATCAAAGGGAGGTTAAGTTTTGCATCGATCTAGTGCTGGGTATGAAACTGATTTCTATACCCTATTATAGTAAAAAGCCTACTTAGTTGAAAGTGATTAAGATCCAATATTATGACCTATTAAAGAATGGATTTGTTCATCCTAGTGTTTTGTCATGGGTGGAACCTTTTATCTTTTCCAAGATGGTTGATGGTTCTCTTCCTATCTATGTATATTATCAAAAACTTAATTAGGTAATAGTTAAGAATAAGTATCATTTTCCCTGTGCGGATGACTCATTTGATCAGTTAAAGGGTAAAATTGGTTTTTTAAAATTGATCTTTGGTTGGGTTTTCATCATCTCAAATTTAAGGAGTTGGATATCCTGAAGACTACTTTCAGGAGTAGGTATGGACACTATAAATATCTCATGATGATGTTCAGAATAAATAATGCTCCTATGGTGTTTATGGATTTGATGAACCAAATATTCCACCAGTATATCAATACCTTTTTTGTGGTATTCATGGATGATATAATGGTCTATTCAAGAACTGAGAAAGATAATGAGTACCATCTAAATTCTATTTTTGTAATCTTGTGTATTCACCACCTTTATGTGAATTTATTGAAGTGAGACTTATGAATATGAGAGGTGAAGTTCTTAGGGCATGCGATTTTAGAATACGACCTCTCAGTCAACCCTAAAAAGGTGAATAATATCGTGCTATGGGAAGAACTACAAAATGTATTTGAGATATAGAGCTTCCTAGTACTAACTGGGTATCATCATCTAATTATAAAAGTTTTTTTGAAGTTATATTCCCATTGTCCATTCTTAACAAGAAATGAGTGAAATTCTCATGGGATACTAAGTTTCAGGCCACTTTTGATGAGTTTAAACAACTATTGACATCACCACCAATTCTAATATTTTGAGAACCTGATAAGGCCTATGCAGTTTATTGTGATCCTTCTAGTTCTAGGTTGGGATGTGTGCTTATACAAGATGATCATATGGTGGCATACAGTTCTCGTCATATTTGATCACCTGAGAATAATTATCCAAATCTTTCCTTACAACTCATCATTGTTATGCATTCTCTCAAGTGTTGATAACACTATATTTTTAGTGAGAGGTTCCCAATCTATTCTGATAACTATATATTAAGTTACATCTTCTCTAAAAAGTACTTGAATGGTATGTATAGGTGATGGGTTAAGTACCTCCATAAACTTGACTTTGATATTGCCTACACCATTGAGAAGGGGAATGTTGTTTCTGATGCTCTAAGTAGGAAATTTCCATCTCAGACCATCTTTGAAGTAAAAAAGGAGTGGAACCTTATGGATATTTTTAATCAGTTTCATTTGGATGAATAGGAGGGTGAATCATGTATGGTTCCAACCCGTTTATGGTTTTCATCATATCTCCTTAAGTTGGTTCTATAGGAACAAAAACATGATGATGAGTTCAAAGGAATCAAATAATCCTTATATGGTGGGGAGACTATTCCTGGTTGGTTTCCCCCCTCTGATGGAATTCTTTGTTTCGGGAGTCCGTTCATCATCCCTTCATTGGATAGAAATTCTATGATACATGGTTGTCATATTTCTTTATGGTCCATTCATCCTGGTATTATGGAGATGTATTATAACATAATAAAGTGATTCTGGTGGTTGGGTATGAAGTGAGACATTACTGATTATGTGTCACAATGTCCCACTTGCTATTAGATTAAGGTAGAAAACCTGAAACCTTATGGTTTTCTTTAACCTCTTCCAATGTTGGTGTGGAACCGTGGTGAGGTATGCATAAACTTCATATTTAGATTACCATGGAATCCATGAGGAAACAATGATATATGGGTGGTGATTGATTGGTTGAAAAAATTGACACATTTCATTCTGATTAGGGACACAAACAAGGTTGAAGATATGGGTAATATGTATGTGTAATAAATCACAAGGTTATATGGGTTCCCTATACCATTTTATTTGACAGGGATCTCAGATTTACTTCTAGATTCTGGAAAGGTCTCTAAGAGGTGATGGGGACTCTAGTCAGGTTGAGTACAGTTTATCATCTTTAAAAATATGGCCATATGAAGTATTCTATCAATATTTTTGAGGATATGATCCATGCCTATGTATTGAATTTTGGGGGATCTTGGGATGGACATCTTGGACTTGTTGAGTTTTCTTATAGTAATAGTTACCAGTCATCTATTATAATGGATCCTTTTGAGGCTTTTCATGGTCACCCATGCATGTCACCTTTTTGTTGGTTATAGTTGTGTGAGGCCTCTCTCATGGGACTAAGTATCATTCAGGATATGTCGTTGAGGATCCAAGATATACGCTGATGGATTCTTACCACTTACAATCAGTAGAAATGTTATGTGGATCATTGGTGCCTTCCTTTGGAGTTTTCTGTTGCTGATCAGGTCATCTTACAAGTTTATTCTTAGTTGGATCACCGTTATCTAGGGAGTTAATGGAAGTTGACTATAAGATATATTGGATCATTATATATCACTGAGTTAATTGGGTAGGTAGCTTATCAGTTGATAGTACCAAGTCATTTGAAAAGTATCCATGATATTTTCCTCATATCTTGGCTCGAGAAGTATCATCCCGATCATTATAATGTTTTGAATTGGTAGAAATTTGTGTTGTAGCCATATGTTTAAGTTGTGGAGAAACAAGTTGAGATTGTTGAATCTCATATGGAATTTATACATGGGAAATATATTTCATTTGTAAAAGTGTTATGGTAACACATATTAGATTTTAATGATACTTGGGGGCATGAATCATTGATAAGGGAGAAATGACATCATCTCTTTATGGATCTTCCTTCTTCTATGTGACTTTATAGGGACAAAAAGTGATATGGTGGGGAGGTTGTAACATCTCAACTTCATTTATGTTCATTTTTTGAGATTTTGGATGGTTTATTCTTGGATTATGGTGTATTGGTTGGTTCCTGCATCTTAATGATGTGTGTTGGGAATTTTATAGTATAAAATGGGCTGGACATGCCATGGTCCAAGCTATTTTTACCTAGATAATTCATGTGCACTAAGGGTAGATCCACGATGCCCAGTATAGGGTGTAGTCCCATACATGGACATTTGGTGGTTTCCCTATGCACCAAGACCATAAGGCCTCACCATGGATTTGGTGGAGGTCATGGCCATCCCTAAATGGCCAAGGATCTAGGGATACTTCATGTTTAGAGGGCATGTGAAGCTGCTTGGTGATGTGAGACCAAGACCACCATGGGTGTGGTGAACCTCCACTATACCATGGTGTCTCCTAGTTTAGAATTTCAAGTGGTCAATTTGGTGACCTATTTTTGAGGAAGGCATTACAACTGATGATGGAAACTCAGAGGAACTTTATGAGGGGGTTTTTTAATGAATATTTGACTCAAATTTATTCTTTATTAAGCCTTCATTTTGCATTATGAATCTAGGGTTTTGAATCAGATGAGTTTCTAAAGAGATTTGGAATTTATTTTACTTTGGGTGATCTGATTCCCTTGATCCATTCTGGTTTCTCTTTTTGTGAGTTTCGTTCCTAGAGGCCGAATCTAGTTTAGTTGGGTGCATATTTCATGTGCTATGAGGTATGTGATCTCTTATTTTCTTCATTGAACTTGTGTTTATGGAAACTAGATTATAATATGTGGGAATCGATGTATAGGTATTCTTCTCACTATATTGTGTGATCTCTTTCCTTTTAGTGTGTGAGTTTTGTAATTTTTTCTGTTAGAACCTAAGCATGAGGTAGGTGGTTCCATCTCTAGTCTATGTTTGGTGAACTAGATATACTTTATTTTATTACTTGTTTTCTAAGATATGATTGGTATGATCCTTGATGATCTTGATATGCATTCGTAAATGGTTTTTGATAAAAGATGGAATTTCTCCTTATTTTAGTAAAGTTATATGTTTCTAAAGAATTATAAAATATTTTATGAAATTGGTTTTCAAAAAAAGATTTTGATGGAAAAAGGGTTGTTTGGAAATCATTTGTGAAATGCTATAATCTTTTTGAAATGTTTTGAGATACGCATCACATGGGAGCCTTGGGAAGCTAGGAGGGGGTTTAATATTCTCATTATCCTTATTTCCATTGGGGGTTCATTCATAGGGTATTCCTCTATTCCCTAGGCCATGTTGTTCTAAGTAATTGATTCTATGACACCATACGGGGTTCATCCATGGGATGTTACTTTGTTCCCTAGGCCCTGTTGTTCTATGTAATTTTTTTTCACACTATGTCTTGACTCGATTATTAATGTATGAGAGACCTATCTATCCCATACTTATGTTTTCCTAGGGTTGATCTATATTGTGGTTTTTCTGTTTTGGTTTTGATATGGATAAATGATGTATGCTTTAATAAATGGTTTATTTGGAAATGTGCTTTGACTCATGTTATATGGAATTTGTTTTAGAACTGTGAAATGGGAATATTTTTTACTATGATTTTGATATAATATTAAAAAATATTTTATCATGACATGTTTTTCATATATTGATCATAATGGTATTAGTTGATAGAGAATTTTTATGGAACACTTAGGTGGGATCCTACTAAGCCTGTTTAGTTCACACTCTACACACTCCCTCAGGGGTGTGTAGAACTTATTTTTTTTAATGAGGGAAAGGGAGAGGTACCATGTTAAGGTGGAAAGGTTTCATATCTGCTGGGCATGGATAGCTGGTGGTGAGATGATGGTATGTTTCCCACATATCACATGGAGTATCTATCAGTAGTTTGGGTTTCCTTTGATCTCGTTCTTGGACATGTAGCATGGTTGGATTGTTTCCTTGGTTGTATCGCTACCACTGTACGTTTTTGGTTATATAATATTTTCTTTATTTTTATCTTTATATATATATATTTAATGTTGGTAGTTTTAGGTTGGAAAAATAATTCCCTATGGTTATTTTTGGATTCCTAGGTGCTATTCACCCATGGGGACCGAGAATTCCTTTCTAGTCCTGTCATGGTCCTGTTCGAAGACTAGTTAGATGGGTTGTCCAAGCCGGGTCATGATAATGAAACTTTATGAAATATATGTTTCATACCCATAAAGATAAGGAACCATCCAACATTTAATTACATCATTCTAGAATCTTTTAAATATATATATAGTTCTTTTTTTATCCTTTATTATCTTTATTATTAGAGAAATAAATTGTGGATCAAAAATTCCATATACCAATGTTTCATCATATTGAATACAAAATACATAAAGATACCTAATCAAAATAAACCATAAGTATTAAGTTATATAAAATTGATATAATTGAAATAAATATGATAATAAACTTACATGGAACAAACTTGCATCATTTTTATTCCCAACATATTGTCATTTACAAACTCCATGACATCTCTATTTAAAATCAAAAAATTTATATTGCAACCAAAAATTTCAGCAGTAATTAAAAACCCATAAACATCTAAAAACAATGATGAATATACTGATAATTTTTATATCCCTTTAAAAAAATAAGTATCCATAATCGAAGGAGCCTCACCATGTTTTTTCTTTCCATATAACATTTATTTACCTTTAATGTATTCCTATAATATATATATATATATATATTAAAAAATTAAAAAAAATTAACACCAATATGAAATAAAGGATATAATATATACATACCTTAGTAGTAAGTTTCCAGAAAACTTTAGATGTACAAAGTAAAAAATGACTGATACGATGCCCAACTATTGAAATCTTATATGTAGGGAATGATACTCTAGCTAATACATCTATAATATCCTATACTGTTACACTAAGACGATCCATATCCATCTGTTAATGATGTATGGCATCCCTGATATAATATATGATCCCATATACTATAATATAATATTGGGGATCCTCAAAATATTACTCATGATAGATGGGATGTTGTGGAGGTAGAGGTGTAGGAGCGAGATATGCAAGCAAAGATGGAGGAGTAAGATCTGTAGGCAAAGATGGAGAAGTGGGATATGAAATTTGAAAATGTCTCTACATGTCAGCAAACATCAATTGTTCTAAAGCTCTAATCCTCTCCATTATCATCTCACCCATGTTTTGAATTGTAGATTCTAAAGATTTTATTTTTTCCTTAATATACATCCTCCCTTGAGGAGTTTCCAAAACAACCAAATATTTTTTTAACGAATACACCCGCCTCATATCCTTGTACACAACCAAGGTGTTTAGGATTCCCTAATGAAGTAGCTAAAATATCTTTCATACCCTCAGGTATAAAGGCCCCCTATGTGCTCTTCTCCTTAAGTATTACTGTATAGAATGTTTGAAAAAATTTATTAGTGAATCAAAAAATATAAAGAGTTAAAATAAATTAAATAACTCTTTATAATACTCTATTATAAATACCTCAACTATTCTCTAAGATATGCTCCCTTTATTCTAATTTGTACACTCTTCCATTTTTCTTGTCTAGTTGTGTGTGTGTGTGGGGGGGGGGGGTGTTAATCTATGCAGATCCTGAAGACTTGACTCTCAATTTTTGAAATTTTCATCCATTATCTGTTCTTCAAATAATGGATACCCTCCATGAGATAAAGTATGAGAGTGTAATTTTGGATCTAATCACCTGATTATATCACCTCAGTGATTATTTATTAAGGACACATAAATTATTAATATGATCATTTTTATATAAAGAACTTATAATATTAGAAGTTTCACTTACCAAAAATGATTCTTTTCATATAATTTCAATAAACTTATTCCATGTATCTTCATATATAAAATGATATATATTACATGTATTTTCATTTTTTCCTGTACCAAAAATGAAATATTATGTTAGGATTGATTTAAAACCACTCCATCTCCTAGAAGAAAAATATAGGCATTTCTTCCTAACTTCACTAGTGTTAGGCATTTCATATGTAATCTGATGAGAAGGGAAAATAGTCTATATTAGCAAAAACATGTAATGATAAGTAAAATAATAATAAATGAGCTTACCAAAAATATCTCCCATGACTGAAATAGTGTCATATTTTTGACACTGATAAAGATACAATTAGTCAGTTTTTTAATTTATATTAATTTTTAATAAATTGTATATATTAAATATATAGATATATATTGTTGTATATAAACATGATTTATATATTAAAAAATATTTATGCACTTTTCATTAAATAGTCATATATTTAGTGAATAATGGTTTATAATTAAAAATTAATATGAATTAAAAATATTGACTAATTGCATAATATAATGAACATATAATTGAATGTGTCGTTTGATTTTTTAATTTAATATAGATCAAATGTGTGTTATATTGATTTCATATATACATAATTAATGCATTTTTATATAAAATGAATGCATCCAAAACTTATCCATTTTTTCAATATTGTTAAAGTGAACTTATTTTTAATTTATTCAATTTCACTCATTTTTAATATATATGCATGCATACAGTTAAAATTAGATATAAATATTATTTTTCAAAAATATTTCTATAATTATAAATAAATAATTGTAAAATTATAATTAATATATTTAAAAAGGAATATATTTACTATATTTATATTTATATATATTTATTGAGTATATATATATTTACAATTTTTTTTATTTATAATTATAATTATAAATCCTTTATCAGCACGTAAGTAATAAGCACTGATAAAGGTAGGTCTTTATCAGTGATTTTTTCACATTGAAAAAGATGAGGCATTATCATTACTAGAACTTTAGCATTAATAAATATTACTTTTATCATCACTTATTAATTCCTCCTCCAAATCCATTATTTTGTATTTTTTAAAAACCCACTTTATGGATAAGTGGGAACCACACATTCAACTGATAACCCAAAAACTCACATATCCAAATTTGAAATTAAAATAGAGAAAAACCCACACCAAATTTGAAATTCAAATTTCATGATTTGAACCAAACTCCCCCGAACCGCCTCGAGTCATGATATGTTGTGTGACGAGCCACCTCGAGCCATGCCCTTGAAAGACAACCGCACCTTCGCCATTACCACTGTCGGCAGAAACCCACTGGAGCTTCAGAACACAATCATAGGATACACCAGATCCGTTGGTTTTATCTGTTCATCTATCAGAGACATCATAACATAGTCGAACATCATCAGATTCTTCAAGGCTAAAAACCAGGCCACCTTCCGAGCGGTCCATGACCTTCGCAAACCCAACATCACATATCGCTGGTGAGGAAGCCTCCCGAATCCATTGTCATCATTGTTGAGAACCATCATCAACACCGAAAAACACACACTATCCTCAAGGTAGAAGAAGCACCGCACCAGAGCACCTCTTAGAAAGCCATCAGTCACTCGAACCACACCTCCCAAAGCCTCCTCAGAGCCATCGCACCAGACCAACTCAGACTGGAGCGATGGACCTCGAAGCCAGGGCAGAGTTGAGCAAGAAAATGACATAACAGTGAGCCACACCTTACAGAAATGGTGAACCCAAAAAAGATCCATCCAAAAATGAAAAAACCAGTAAAACCAACACCAATTGAAGATTCAGTATTGAGGATGAAAAGCAATGAACCACAAAACCAAAACCTGAAGAGATCAGAACAAGAGGAAAATCCAAGTAAGCATCGAACCATGACTGTGACCTACTAGCATATCCCAAACCACCATGATGAATACTGAAGAGGACTAAAATGGAGTCCAGTATGGCAGATCTGGCCGGCAGAGCAGCGGTGGTTCATAGTCAAAGGCCCAAAATCAAGAGGTATAAGACACACGGTGAACATAACAATTTGTTTAGATTATGAACAAAATGATTTTTTCTTGTTGTTTTGTGTGGGTAAGAGCATTTCACCATGTGAGAGTTTCTTGTGTTATGAATCCCCATACCATAAAACAATGTTGAATTCAATAAACTATTTTTTCTTCTATATTTGCAAATACTTTTTGGGGTTAAACCACATGAAAATGAGTCATGTCACAATATATCTAAAGGTAAAGTCAGTTTATAGAATAATTGGAGAAAACCATTTTTGTAACTACATAGTACCATTACAAAGTATCTTAGTACACTATAATTAGAGTGACCACACTATAACAAGTATTTTCATTTCTTTATTTATTCCAAATTTAATTTTCAAGTAAAATTAATGATGTGTCATCATATATTACTTATAGGATACACAAAATTAATCCTTAAAGTCTCTAAATCATACAAAGGGTGATAAAGAAGGCTGGATTAATCCAATAGATAAAATTGAAGTAGGATAATTTAAAGAGGAGTTCATCTTTTAAATTTGAACTTGAAATTAAAATTTCTATTCATAGATAAAGTCATACTAATTACATGTTTATAGAGAATAGATAAAAATAGTTAATTGAGAATAGTTCCCTAAAATTGGTAGTGTGTAATAGAGGAAGTGGATTTATGAATCATGCTAAAGATATAGACATTAATTTTTAATTATGAACTTTATAAATTTTTAGGACCCATTGAGTTTTTATTTCATGAAGTTGTAAGAAAGTAATAATAAGATAAAATTCAATCACATTAATAGGCGATGAAGGTTGTTTAGTTTTGGAACATAAAAGAAAAAGATTCATAGATTCAAACCTCCTCCTCAGTGAATTTGGGATGATATTAATGCCTATATATATATATATAATTACAACAGTTTTGGGGAGAGGGAGAAATACAATGAAAATCCTACGCCACACACACACACACACATCTATACATACATACATACATATATATATATATATTTATAAATATAATTACAATAGTTTGCGGAGGGAGAGAAATACAATGAAAACCCTACTATATATATATATACAATTACAATAGTTTGGGGAGGGGAGAAATACAATGAAAATCCTACTCTACACCAACAGGGAATAACTCAACAAGACTCAAACTCGAGACCTCACCAAGACCCCGCAGAGCCACTACCAACTGAGATGGACCCTGGGGGAATATATATATATATATTTAAATATATATCTGTATATCTATTTATATGTGTGTTTAGAACTTATAATGAAAGTGTGATTTTATAATTATTTATTCACAAATTATGGTTATGGATTTCCAAATTTGAAAGAGATTTTATTTATTTTCATTAAAAATTATGTTTAAATGTGAATTTGTTTGATGAACCCAATAGGATGGATATGAATCGAAAATGGATGTACACTAATCATTTGAAAAATGAGTATGAATATGGAGTTAAATAGTTCATCAATTTTTCAAGAGAGCATGCATACAACCCTTCTAAAATCTTATGTCCATGTTTATACTATTTTTATTCAAGAAAAATTATTCTAGAAGAGTTGGAAGAACATTTGATTTGTCAAGAAATATATCAAAGCTATAAATGTTGGACTAAACATGGAAAAAAACTGAATGTGGATACCGATTGGGATGATACTGCTGTTTATGAATCATTTGATATGAAAACCTTTGTAAATGATGATGAAGATCTCATTTAATATATTATGTTTTTCCTCATAATATTATATGTTCTATACTACATTAACATACTCTAAATTAAATGTTGGACTACTCATGAAAACAATGCCTTATACACATGATGATATTACCAATCCCTCATAATAACAAACTACAATAAAGGAAACCATTTGGAAATATTTAAAGGTAATGTTACAATATAATTTCTTTATTTTACCGAAAAATTATATAACAGAAAGCTAATTTAATTTTCATTATTCCTTGTAGATTTCATTTATTTTATAATATTTCTATCCATGTGTCATACCATTGTAAGAAGATAAATGACGCTGTCTCTACTCAATCACAGAGGTAATATTGATGTTTTCACAGTAAAATCATTGTCCATAGAATTAATATATTGTTTCATATTTATGTTTAATTTATTTCTTTTTAGTATGACTCACATAATAATTATTTTCTTATATAGATGGATTATTTTGTTTGATTTGGGGTGGTCTGTCAATATTTCATGCCTTTCTGCACAAAAAATTCCACTGAATTCTTCTCCATCAAAACCTTTTCACCCCTACAGTAGTGCATTTATCAATTTCTTTCTAGTTATCTCCACTGACTTTTCAGGAAGAGAAACGATGCTACCTATACTCAATTATAGAGGTAATCTTTATGTTTTCATAGTAAAATCATTGTAAAAATAATTAATTTATTATTTCATATTTTTTTAATTTATTTCCTTTTAGTATTACTCACATAATAATTTTTTTCTTATACAGGTGGATTATTTTGTTTGAGTTGTGGTGGTATGTCCATCTTTCAAGCCTTTCTAAACCAAAACTTATACAAAATTATTCTCCTTCAAAACCTTTTCACCCCTGTAGTGGTTCATTTATCACTTTCTTTTAAGTTATCTCCACTTCCTTTTTATAAAGAGCAACGACACCGCCTCTGCTCAATTACAGAGGTAATATTGATGTTTTCACAGTAAAATAATTATCCATAGAATTAATGTATTGTTTCATATTTATGTTTAATTTATTTATTTTTAGTATTACTAACATAATAATTGTTTTCTTATACAGGTGAATTCTTTTGTTTGAGTTGGGGTGGTCTTTCCATCTTTCATGCCATTCTACACCAAAAATTCCACAGACTTCTTCTCCCTCAAAACCTTTTCACCCCTAAAGTGGTGTATTTATCACTTTCTTTCAAGTTATCTCAACTTACTTTATAGGGAGAGAAATGGAGCTTCCTATGCTCAATTACAGAGTTAATATTGATGTTTTCACAAAAGAATCATTATCTATAGAATTAATATATTATTTAATATTTACGTTTAATTTATTTCTTTTTAGTATTACTCATAATAATTGTTTTCTTATACAGGTGACTTCTTTTTTTTGAGTTGATGTGGTTTGTTCGAATCTACTCATGTAGTGTTGGTGGTTAGATAAAGAAAGTCAATGGAAATTATGGTAACATTAACATTTAGGATTGTTTTTAGACTTTGTATAAACCAATGTTTTAAATGTCTATAATATAGTGTTTTTTTCTTGTGTTTGTGTTGTAAATTTAATTTCATTTATATCCTATATTGAGAATTTTTTTTGTTGATATATGGTGTGTTTCTGGTGCTGTGGTGTTCTATTACAACACATTGTAGGGGTGCTACAGTGTGCTATTACAGCACAACATAGTGGTGTTGCAGTGTGCAGTTAGAGCACACTACAGAATGGCCCTTTATCAGTGCTTCTACAAGCACTTATAAAAAAACTATATCAGCGCTTTTATAAGCACAAATAAACATATACTTTATCAGCTCTTCTATAAGTGCTGATAAAATACCCTTTATCAGTGCTGATAAATGGTTCATTTAGCGGTGCTAAATTAAAGCACTGATAAAGGTCCCATTTATTAGCCATTTTTTTAGCATCGATAAAGGACCCCTTTATCAGTACTTTTTTAGCATTGATAAAAAACTAGGGATTTTAACCTCTCTCATGTATTCAATTATTTTATAGAATTAATAAAGGCCATTTATGGCACTATTAAAGGCCAATTTTTTAGTAGTGTATGTTCAAAGGTCCTTGAATATGTCTTTTGAAGGAGCTCGAATAGGTTCCTCAAAATGTGTAGGAACACCGAGTGTTGTAAAGGTATGAAAATTATTCCAATTTTATTTTGTCAATGTACTAAGTTGATATAAATTATGAATTATGTAATACTCTATGAATGTAACACTTCTATTGGCTCTATAATCTTCCATATAGATCCTTATAATCCCACACATGCACATGAGGGAGTTATGCAGAATTTATACAGTTTTAGGTCCAATTATCCATTGGGTTCTGCATCCTCGTACTAAGTAAAAAATCACTAAGTTCTAAATTTTTCTTCAATGAATCCGTGGAGTATTTTAAGAATAATAATTCTTAAATCCATGCGGGTCTTGACTGAATTAACTTCCATAAACTAGCCATTGAAAAATTAATTTTGAATAAGATTTTGGACAACAATGGTAGAAGTATGTAAGTAGATCTCTAAATGGTATATCTATTTTGGTGGTAGATGATCATTTATGGTAGATATATTCTAGTGATAGATCATCTCTAGTAGTAGATGTGTTTTGGTGGTAGCAAAATCTCATGGTAGAGGTGCTATTCAATAGATGTGTCTAATGATAGATCTCTTTAGTGGTAGATCTGTCAACGATAGATCTATTAGTGGTAGATCTATTAGTGGTAGATATTTAATAGTAGATCTCTCAGTGGTATATCTATCAGTGGTAGATCATAAGTAGTATATCTTTAGTGGTAGATCTATCAGTGGTATATCTGTTGAACCTATGATAGATCTTCTTAAAATAACAGCAGATCAGTACTTTACCATGTGTGTTCACAAAGTTACTTCGAAAATGATTTACTATCATAAAACATTTATCTTGTTAGAAACATAATAATCATGATTTGTGATCATTAAAAAAAGTAGGATCTAACAACATCCCCCCGTTTCATGATCACAAATCATGACATTTATAACCATGTATATAAAAAAAATACAAAAATAAGTATAGATGAATTTTAAGTAAGGTTATGCATGACATTTCAAAGTATAATTTTGATTTATTTCCACATTAAATGTCATTAAAAAAAAAACTCCCCATTTTTGGATTATAAAAAATATAAGGAAATAAAAATAAAATACTAGTAACGATAGAAATATGAATAACATAGAATATTCATTAGATATAATTGTAAAATATTACATTCCAAAAAAGTAAGAAAATGGAAAAAATACAATCCCTATAAAAGGCTAATAAGAATCTGAACTACTCTCAGATCAATGGGTAGAAGGAACCATTAGGGTTTTTCCCTTTTTAGTGATATGAGTTATAAAAATGAAAGTTGAGGGTGTAGAAGCAGTTGGAGGAAGCTCTCAGATGTTGAAAGTCCTGAGATGCTAAACAAATTCAATTGGTGTCATTCCAAAAGGTTGAAATTGTTTTAGAAGGGGTGACGAAGAAGGTGAAAAAGTGAGTAGACATGGGTATAGCTTAAGGTTCCACTACCACAATCCTAGAGGTATACAAAAAATGGCTTCATCAAGTTCACAAAATCGGTAATGATATTACCACCACACTCTATTCCTGTGAATAAATCCTTATTCTCTATAATGAAAATACCGAGCAATGGGGAAAAAAACTTGAGTTGATTCACTTGCACCTTGAATACCCTAGACAGAAAAGGTATCATTAGATTATTATGAAGTAACTTAAAATGTGATTTGAGACCATTATTGGTATAAATCCTATAAAGGTAATACTTTTTTACTTTAGTGATAATCTCTCTATCACTCCTAGCTTCATTCAAGGGCTCCCTAACCAATTTATAAATGTTCTCATCATGTTAATTTATCTACCAAAGTTACTCTTGGTGAGAGGAAAAATTATTGTTAAGTTAATAAGGTTTTCCTTATGAATTTTCCATTCCTTCATACTTGGGGGAGATTGTTGAGTCATTAAGGTTTCCTTATGACTTTACCATTCCTTCTTGTTTTGAAAATCACAAACACCTTATCTCAAGGCAAATCTCTTTTTACCCTATGTTTTACTTCTATAAGGAAAAATTTCCTTCCCCAAGTAAATTTATCCTTACAATGTTTTTATTGTTCATATATTAATTTTTATAAGTGTAAAATTCGGTTTGTAACCAAAACCTTGGAATCCTATAAATACCTAGATATGAAGCATTCTGTTTTAGGATCCAAATTCTCAGAATTCTGGTTGTGAAATATTATAAGTTCTGACTCCAAATTCTGAATACGAATTCTGGTTACGAACTCTTCTGAGTTTTGACTCCGAATTCTGAATACGAATTCTGGTTACGAACTCTTTTGAGTTCTGAATCCGAATTCTGAATACGAATTCTGGTTACGAACTCTTTTGAGTCCTGAATTTGAGTTCTCTAAATACAGACTCCGAACTCTTATGAGTTCTGACTCCAAATTCTCATGAACTCTAACTCCAAACTTTGAAAGTTCTAGTTTCGAATTCTTGTGAATCCAGATTTTGAATTTCCTTGAAATTTAGACTTCAGAATTCTATAGAGTTCAGGTTCCGAATTCCTAGAAAACATAATCCGAATATCCTTGTATTATAGACTCCGAATTCATTTTTGGTTAGACTCCAAAATTTCATTTGCTTACATTCCGAATATTGGATTTTAGTTATGTAACCATATTTTTTACTTACACTTGTTTTTTTATAAAACGATGTCATGCATTCAGTTACTAACTAACCGTTGTTTGAGTGACACATGTACATGTCCCTCTAAAATTCAAGGAAAAATATGACTGTTGGAAGAGGGATCCGACCGTTGAATTCGTGCCTATAAATAGGAGCTAATTTGAAAAGATCTTAACACTATTCTATGACTCTAGAGATTACATGCTGTTGAAGTTATTTCTAGAGAGAAACTCTCATTGATTTGTGCGTACTGAACTTCTTGTTCAGGTTTTCTTTGTGTGAATCTGATTGTTTCTGTGTAAAATCGAGGGCTTCCGGGGATAGGAAGACAGAGGTACCGACTACCTTGAAGTTAAGGGCTTCCTTGTTGAGGAAGACAGAGGTGCCGACTACCTTGAAGTTGAGGGCTTCCTTGCCGAGGAAGACAGAGGTGCCTACTACCTTAAAGTTGAGGGCTTGCGGGGATAACAAGACAGACCCTGATCTTCATATCTAGGGCTTACCCTGGTGTGGGTAAGACATAATTTATTGAAAGTATAAATCAAGGGACCTTTATCCAAGTTTGTTGGATACCCTTCTCTTTGGGTTAAAAAATTTACTACTTGTTACTTGTTTTTTTACAAGTTTTCCGCTGAATTTGTATTGTTGAGGAAAGTATAACTATCTTATACTTCCTTATACTTGTACTCTGATTTAGTTATATTATATACGCTTTAAGGTAGAATCTTCATCTTTGTAAACTTTCATTAAGTTTCATTTCTAGAACCATATTTTCCAGAATCACTTTCTTGGAATCATATTTCCGGAATCAAGCAAGTGTGTAGAACTAGAGGTTTTGTGAATTACCTTGTTTAACCTTGTTAAACACAACCATATTTAAAATATCCAAAAGAATTTTCTAAAGTGTACAATTAACCCCCCTCTTGTATATTGAGCGTCATTAGATACTTTATACAATATCTATTTTATTTCGATCCTACATTTGGTATTATAGAGTATATCATACTCACATACCATCTCAAAAATTGGTATCAGAACAGGTGACCTTGAATCCTTTACCAATCTAACAATCGACTTTATAATTTTGGTTCAATATGAATTAATCTCATGATTAGATTTAGAAGAAAATTCTTCTTCTTATTTTTTTTTCGGACTCATAAAGTTTGTATTCTTTTTTGCTTAAAGATACTCTATTTATAATTTTCCTTGCTTAGGATATTTTATTTTGTTTACAAACTTTTTCTAATAATAAGTTTGTATGCCAAGAATTTTCATAAGATGGTAGGTTTAAATGTTGGTTCTATCGACAATCTAAATCTTACCAGACCTTCTATTTTTGATGGAAATGATTATGAGTACTGGGGAGATAGGATGAAGACTTTTGTTATTAACACTGGAGTTGATAATTATCTAATGCTGACAGGAGACTATAAGATTCCTGATAATAAATTGAGAACTTTTACTAATCAGGAGAAATTAGAATATCAATAAAATTTCAGTGTCAGAAATACATTGCTATGTTCCATGACTAGGAACATCTATAGTCAAATATCTTCATGTGAAGTTTTAAACAGTATCTGGAAGAAACTTTAAGTTACACATTTTTGTACTTCTAAAGTCATAGAGACAAGAAGAGCTATGTTGAGAGCTGAATACCATGTCTTTAACTTTCCTTATGGAGAACCTATAAGCAAAGTTCAGCAAAGGTTTATGACTATCATGAATAGATTACAGTCTATGGGAGAAAAAGGTTTGGATGATGAGGCTCTTATAGATAAGATCATTGATATTATGCCAAATGAGTGGGAATCCAAGAGGATAATAATTGATGAGAATAGTAAAGTCACCCAGATTTCCTTAGATGAGTTGTTTGGAACTCTTATTAAGCATGAGACTAGAATGAAGAGAGATGATGAAAATGTTAAAAAGAATAATAGGAATGGAGGAGTTGCTTTTACTACTACTTCAAACCATATGAAATCCAAAACTCCTGAGAGAGTTACTAGATCCAAGTCTAAGAAGGTTATTATCCAATCTGAATCTAGTGGATGTGAATCTTTAGAAAATGAGTTAGAAAATATTGCTCGAAGGATGAACAATATTGTAGGATAAAAGAATTTCCAATCTAGATATAAGAAAAAGGAAAGGAAATACAAGAAAGATTCAGAAGTTACATGTTATGAATGTAAGAGATCTGGACATATAAGGCTTTATTGTCCTATGATTAAAAGAAAGGAAAGAAAGGAAAAAAATTCTGAGAGAAATAGAAAGAAGTACTACAAAGCTAAAGCTAAGAAAGTCTTGAAAGCTAATGACACCTGGAGTGCTAGTGGTGGTGACTCTTCAGATGAATCTTCAGATTACAAATCTTTTGGATAGAAGAATATTGGTCTAATAGCTAGAATACGTATTGAAAATCATTGATTGATGGCTAAGGTACACAATACTGAATCAATGACCAATGTTTCTTTAAATACAAACTATAGTAATGATAAATATTATGAATCTTCTGATGAATAATCTTCTTCTAATGAAGATAATACTTTACCTTCCTATGAGGAAGTTTCTAGGTTTTCCAAACTCCTTGAAAATGAGAATTCAAAAATCATAAAAAAATTAATAAGGAAAATTCTAGGAATTTTATTCTTACTAAGGAAATATCAGATCTTTCTAAAATATCTTGATAAGAATTTTTTTGATTTTTAAAGTATTTAAAAAAATATCGAGGAAGTAAATTCTGAGAAGAATAAACTTTCTAAAGATTTAGAAAACATAATTTATAAGAAAAATGTTTTCAAGACTAACTCTAGTTCCAAATCAAATGTTTTATAAGACAAGAACTTGGTTATCAAATTAAAATTTGAGATTTTTTCCTTGAGGAAGTGTTTGTCAAACTTTACCTTAGGAAAGGAAAATTTTGATAAGATGTATTCTCAAATCCGACCTCTAAGGAACAATTCTGGTTTTGGTTACACTAGTTCTAAACCAATTTTTAGCAACAATTATTTTGTTCCTCAAAGTGCTCCATTTTGCACTAAGTGTCAGTGTGGTGGACACTGGGAAAAAATTATTCCTTAAATAAAACTGAGTCTTTGGGATTTCATAAAGCCTATTTTTTTAAGAAAATGTGGGTACCTAAAATTTTACTTTCTGAAATTTCTGGATCCAAGAAAATTTGGGTTATGAAAGTCTAACTCTTTTGTTTTCAGGAAAATAGAGAGAGTACCAAAAACAATACTTGGTACATAGATAGTGGATGTTCCCAACATATGACTGATAACAAAAACTATTTTGAAAAGATTAGCAAGATGAAAGGAGGAAAAGTAACTTTCGAAGATAATGCTCAGGGAGAAATTATTGGTATAGGTAACATCATTCTTCTTGGAAAAACTTTGATTTCAAATGTTTTATTCATTAAGGGTCTTAATCACAACCTCATTAGAATAATCCAATTATGTGATGAAGGTCACCTTGTGAATTTTAGGAATGACAAGTGCTTAGTACACAATTCCAAGGAAGAATTTATTTTTTCTTCCCATAGGCAAGAGAATGTATACACACTAAAATTAGAAGACCTTAGAAGCCAAGATCTACATTGCCTTAGTGCAATGGAAGATCATTCTTGGTTGTGGCATAGTAGGTTAGGTCACTATAACCTTAAGAACCTATGCAAACTTTATAAGAAAAGATTAGTTAAGGATCTACCAGAGCTTAGATTTGATTCTTCAAAAGTCTATTATCCTTGTCAATATGGAAAGCAACATAAATCAAGTTTTAAATCAATCGGTGAAGTCACAACTACTGATGCATTACAATTAGTGCATATGGATATTTTTGGCCCAACACAAACTGGAAGCATTGGAGGCAAGTTTTATGTATTTGTTTTAGTTAATGATTACACTAGATTTATGTGGGTATATTTTCTAGCAAAGAAGTCTGAAGATTTTTCATATTTTAAAAGTTTTAGAGCCCAAGTTAAAAATGAGAAAAACCTTCCATTGAAAACTATTCATAGTGATCATAGTGGAGAATTTAAAAATTCTAATTTTGAAACCTTTTTTTAGTAGAAAAGGCATTACTCATAACTTCTAAGTACCCAGAACACCTCAAAAAAATGGTGTTTTTGAAAGAAGAAATAGAATTCTTCAAGAGATAACTAGAACCTTGTTGAGTGAGTATTCTTTAGCCAAACATTTTTGGGATGAAGCTATAAGTACTACTTGTTATACTATAAATCGAGTGTTAATTAGACCTTTTCTTAATAAAACTCCCTATGAGTTATGGAATGGTAGAAAACCTAGACTTTCCTACTTCAAGGATTTTGGTTACAAGGTGTTAATTATGAATACTAAAGATAATCTTCATAAATTCTCACCAAAATCTGATGAAGGAATTTTCTTATGCTACACCAAAACTTCTAATTCTTATAGATTTTTCAATAAAAACACTTGTACTGTTGAAGAGACAGTACATGTGAAATTTGATGAAACCAATCCATTTTTTTAAACAACCTCAACCTACATCTTCAGATGTGTTTTCAAAAAATGATTTTCTACCTTTGTTAGAAGATCCTTCTGATAAGGAAAATTCCCAAGAAAATGTTTCTAAAGAATTTACCCCAGAAGATTTTATACCCTATGTTGATGAATAGGTTTTACAAAACCCAAATCAGTTGATTCTAAAGAATCATCCCAGTGATAGTATCATTGGTGATGTAAATAAACCTGTAAGGACTAGAAGTTCCTTAAGAAATGAAGTAGAACATCAAGCATTCCTTTCCCAATTAGAACCAAAATGCACTGATGAAGCTTTAAGTGATGATGATTGGATTAAATCCATGCAAGATGAACTAAATTAATTTGAAAGGAATAAAGTCTGGACCTTGGTTGAAAGACTTAAGGAAACTTTTGTTATTGGAGTAAAATGGTTCTTCAGAAATAAGCGTGATGAAAATGGAATCATTGTAAGAAATAAAGCTAGATTGGTTGCTAAAGGCTATAATCAACAATATGGAATAGATTAGGAAGAAACCTATGCTCTAGTAGCTAGACTTGAATCTATTCGTATATTACTCTCTTTTGCAGCATTCTTCAATTTCAAACTTTTTCAAATAGATGTAAAATGTGATTTTCTTAATGGTTTTGTTCAAGAGGAAGTCTTTGTTGAACAACCTCCTAGTTTTGAAGATAAAAAACATCCTGATCATGTTTTTAGACTTACCAAAGCTTTGTATGGACTTAGGAAAGCTCCTCGAGCTTGGTATGATAAAATTACAAGATTTTTGCTTCAAAATACTTATGTTAAGGGAAATGCAGATCCAACCCTTTTTATTAATAAAGATAAGAAAAATGTTTTTATTGTTCAAATTTATGTTTATGAAATTATATTTGGTTCAACTCAGCAATATTTAACTGATTCCTTTGCAGATCTAATGAAATTTGAGTTTGAAATGAGTATGATGGGTGAGTTAACATTTCTCCTTGATTTTCAAATTTCTCAAAAAAAAGAAGGAATATATATATCCCAACATAAGTATATTAAAGATATTCTTAAAAAGTAAAGATATGACAACACTAAAAGAATAAGTACTCCCATTGGTACCTCAAACACACTTGATCTTGATGAAGCTGGGAAACTAGTAGATCAAACATTTTTTAGAGGTATGATCGGAAGTTTACTTTACTTGACAGCTAGTCGTCCAGACTTAATGTTTTCAGTATGCTTATGTGCAAGATATAAATCCAATCCTATGGAATCTCATTTAAAAGCAGTGAAAAGAATTTTTCGCTACTTAATGGGAACCATGGATTTATGACTCTTTTATACTTCTGGAAATGATTTTTTTAAAAAGTTTTTCGGATGCTGACTTTGGTGGTTGTAGAATGGATATAAAGAGTACAACCGGAGCTTATCATTTCTTAGGAGAATCATTAGTTTCTTAGTCATTCAAGAAGCAACACGCAGTAGCATTTTCCACTATTGAAGCTGAATATATAGTAGCTGTAAGTTATTGTACTCAAGTTTTGTGGATGCAACACACACTCACAGACTATGGTATGAGTTTTACCAAAACACAAATTTTGTGTGATAATACAAGTGCCACTACCCTTATTAAAGCCCTGCACATCACTCTCTTGAAAAACACATAGATATTAGGCATCACTTTCTTAGGGATCACACACAAAAAGGAGATATCATTCTTCAATTCATCAGAACGCAAGATCAACTTGCTGATATTTTCACAAAATCTTTACCCTCCGATAGATTTGAATACATTAAACAGAAGTTAGTAATGATAACCGTAAAGTAATCTTCCATGTTAATTTCCTGTTAAAACAAATCTCCTTACAGTAATAAACTCTTTTTCATAGTGGGATTACATTTGGATGATGATGTTTTTTTTAAAAAACTTTGCGTAATGAAGTTTTTTTTTCAAACTTTTCGAAATGAAGTTTTTTTTAAAAACTTTTCATAATGAAGTTTTCAAAATTTTTCGTAATGAAGTTTTCAAAAATTTTCATAATGAAGTTTTCAAATTTTTTCTTAATGAAGTTTTCAGAATTTTTCGTAACGAAGTTTTCAAAAATTTTCATAATAAAGTTTTCAAAATTTTTCGTAATGAAGTTTTTAAAATTTTTCATAATGAAGTTTTCAAAATTTTTTGCAATAAAGTTTTCAAAACTTTTTTTAATGAAGTTTTCAAAAATTTTCGTAATGAAGTTTTCAAAATTTTTCTGACTTGAGATTTTCATAATAAAACTTTTCGTAATGAAGATTTTTTGTACTCAAATTTTTTTCACAATAGTTTTTTTTGTAGTCATGTTTTTTTTTCTGGAATCTAAAGTTCTTCAAAAATATTATTACCTATTATGAATAATCTTCCTAGAAATCTTAAAGGTATGATTCTTTCTTGATTTTTCATAATCACCTTTTACTTTTTGGTAGTTTTTTTTTAAAATTTCTCGGATTCCAGTTTCCTTAAATCTAATTGTTTTCCTTTAAAAAACTCAAAAGATCGGATCCTACCAAATTTTCCTTACGGATATCATTTCAACCATCAGATTTGATCAGGAGAATCCTCATCCATTGGATTAAGATCAGAAGATGAACCGTCAGTTCAAACACCTATATAAAGGACCCCTGAAGGGTTGTCCCACATCGATTTCAAGACTTTGCATGTCAAAGATCTTCCCTCTTACAAAATCCCATTCCGAACTTCTCAGAGTTCTCTCATGTCTGAATGTCTGCAGAAGAATCCTCTTAGAAAGATATGTCTACTGTCAATCCAATTTCAGGGTGGAAAATATATATAGAAAGGTTAGTGTATCTGAATTTCTTTAACAAATATGATTCTATAATCTCCAAGAACATCAAGATTAATGGATGGGAAAGTGTCTGCATATCAAAGCCTGGGGATCAAGACTTGGTGTATCCGGATCTTCTTATTGAGTTTTACGAGTTAGTTAGTTTCTTTAAGGAAGAAGGAAGAGAGAATTTATCTTTCAAAATTTATGGAAAAACAAATGCTTTATCTTACACTAAGGCATCCAGCTTAGTTGGAGTTCCATTCAAAGGGGAAGCTGAATTTTGTTCCCATAAGTTGCCTGATGTTCAAGGAAGTTTTATCAAGGTAAAAGCTATGGAGTGTATTGGACTTACAGATTTCAAGACTGCGAAGATTTCTCACCTCTCAAAAAATAATCAGATCCTTGAATTGTGGGTTCAAGGTTTTATCATTTCGATAAAGGGTGACAAAGACACCTTAAAGAAGAGTGATTTTTATATCCTATATTTTCTTGTGAATCTAAGGAAGATAAATTTGATGAAGAATATTCTGATTATGATAGAAAATATCAAAAATGGAAATTTGAAAGCTCAGATTATAATGTATCCGACTATCCTTTCCAAGTTGATTGTTCGGTGTCTTGAGTCCTTCAAAATCCCTTACAGATCTAAGCCGAGGAATTGAAAAGTTATGTTAGTAAATAATGATACTTTGAAGAGAATGAATATTGGGTTTTATAAGGAATTAGATGAATTATATGATCTACCAAAGGAGGAAGCAGAAGCCGTTCTGAAGAAAAAAGAAGTGGTTGAACCATTAAAAAAGGCTGGAAAGAAGAGGAAATTGAAAGAAGTAGTAGAAGAAGAGAAAACTCCAGAGGATTAAGGAACTCAATCCGCACCTCCAAAGCCCAAGAAGCAGAAAGCTTATCCAGATGAGGTTGTATAAAAATGGAGGGAGGATAAGAAAAACTAGAAGGAAGGAGATCCACAGTTTGGCTTGGATCCTGCAGAGGCCAAATCTTTGAAAGAGAAGACTGCCGATGAGCTTGAGAAGAAAGATGAAGAAAAGAAGCAGAAGAAGAAAATGTCTGAGGCTGAAATTTTCCAATCCCTTTTAAAGGCCACTAAAATAGAATACAAAAATATTCCTGTACCAAAATCTTTCTTAGTTGAGGCTTTACCTGAGACTCTGGGTAAGAAATTTCTCACTCTGAAAAAAGTCCAATAAAAGATTGTTGAAGAGAAGGAAGTTGTCGAAGAAGTGAAAAAAGAAGAAAGTAATGGTGGCACTAAAGATATTATAAATCAAGTTGAAGATTATCATGAAAAGGAAACCCCTTATGAGAAGCTATCAATCCGAACTTCTGAAGCAGAGTCTTTAAAGCTCCCAACTCCTAGGAAGGATGAGGAAGGTGAAGATGAGAAGGGTGAAGAAGAGGTTAATAAATTGTCTGAGGAAGAAAGTTCAAACCATGATTTCATACATCCTGAAGTTGCTGAGGCTAGAGCTGAGAAGGAGAAAGTATATGAAGATAAGATTGTTCAGCTGTCTGACAGTGAACATAAGTCTCCAGATGAAGAAGCTGTTCTGAGAACCAATAAAGGGAAACAGGTGGTTGTGGATACACCTACAAAAGCAATTTTAAGGAATAAGGAAGCTGGTGGATCTTCCAAGAGGAAGCTTGTTGAGATAGAGGAAGAACCATCAATAAGAAAAGTCTCAGATTCAGAATCATTAGCTCTAGGACATGATTTCATCATTCAATCACTGAAAAAGCTTGTTGACACCATTCCGATCTTTCCAAGCATTGACTCCAGATTTCAGATGCTCCAACATAGATTGAATCAAAAATCGGATTCTGTATCCATGGTAATGGTGAAGTGTGTAAAGATTGAGGCTGATTACAAGAACTTCCTCATCAACTATGATGCCCAAAAAAAATATTTTAAGAAAGTGGTCAGCTGGTCAAAGAATATAGTTGAATATTTGAGAGATCTTGATATGTTTCAAGATGATGTTAAGGAATCTTTTGATACTGAAGATGGTAAAATCAAGGATCTCACAAATAGATTTGATTAAAAGATAATTCTTAAACAGAATACTCAGATTCAGGAGGTCAAGGATCTGAATGGGAAGTTGTATTTTGTTTCCCAAATCTAGAAGAGGGAAAGGTATCTTCAGATAGAGATCAAAGAGAAGCTAGTCAAGCAAGATGAACCGATGAAGGCTCAGGCAGAAGCTCTCAAGTCTTAGGATGATAGAGTCAAAGATTTAGAAAAAAATCCGAGGATCAAGATCAACTCATTAAGCAAGAAGAGGAAGACCACAAGGAACTAAAAAAGCTAAAGACCATAGTGAAGAAATTGATACCCAAGGATAAGGAAGGAAAATAGATCCAATCCGATCTTTTGTTGTATTTTCTTCCTTATACAAATTATTCCTATCTTAATGAAATTTTGGTTCTTCATCTTTTCTTGTATGCTTTATACTAATATTTCAGGTACTATAATTTCTTTTCCATTCCCTCAAATTCTTTTTGAAAATCACAAAGGGGGAGAAATAAAAAATAATGCTAAGAAATATCCCTAAGTAAGGGGGAGTTTATATAAGGGGGAGTTTTCATTACAGAGATTTCCGTACTCAAGATAATGAAAAATATCATTCCGGAAATCTATAATAAGATTTTTAGAGTTCCAAAGCCTAAGGGGGAGTTAGTCATATTCATCAATGTCCATGTGTAAAGGGAGATAAGTTTTATTTCAAATTCTAGAAAAATATTGTCTAAGTCCTTTTATTCTATTTCGTAAGGATGTTTGTGCTTTCCAAAAAGGGGGAGATTTTTGAGTCAATAAGGTTTTCCTTATGAATTTTCCATTCCTTCATACTTGGGGGATATTGTTGAGTCATTAAGCTTTCCTTATAACTTAAACATTCCTTCTTGTTTTGAAAATCAAAAAACACCATATCGCAAGGCAAATATCTTTTTACCCTGTGTTTTACTTCTATAAGGAAAAATTTCCTTCCCCAAGGAAATTTATCCTTACCATGTTTTTATTGTTCATCTCTTAATTTTTCTAAGTGTAAAATTCGGTTTGTGTCCAAAACATCGGAATCCTATAAATACCTAGATATGAAGCATTCTGTTTTAGGATCCGAATTCTTAGAATTCTGGTTACAAACTCTTTTGAGTTCTGACTCTGAATTCTAAATACGAATTCTGGTTATGAACTCTTCTGAGTTCTGACTCCGAATTCTGAATACTAATTCTGGTTACGAACTCTTCCGAGTTATGACTCTGAATTTTGAATACAAATTCTGTTTACGAACTCTTCCGAGTTCTGACTCTGAGTTCTCTGAATACAGACTATGAACTCTTATGAGTTCTAACTCCGAATTCTCATGAACTTTGACTCCAAAATTTGTAAGTTCTAGTTCCAAATTATTATGAATCCAAATTCCAAATTTCCTTGAAATTCAGACTCTAGAATTCTATAGAGTCCAGGTTCCAAATTCCTAGAAAACAGAATCTGAATATCCTTGTATTATAGACTCTGAATTCATTTTTGGTTAGACTCCGAACTTTCATTTTCTTACATTCCGAATATTGGATTTTAGTTATGTAACCATATTTTTGCTTACACTTGTTTTGTTATAAAATGATTTCGTTCATTCAGTTACTAACTAACCGTTGTTTGAGTGACACGTGTACAGGTCCCTCCGAAATTCAAGGAAAAATATGACCATTGGAAGAGGGAGCCGATCGTTGAAGCTGTGCCTATAAATAGGAGCTCATTTGAAAAGATCTTAACACTATTATATGACTTTAGAGATTACATGCTATTGAAGTGGTTTCTAGAGAAAGAATCTCATTTCTTTGTGCGTACTGAACTTCTTGTTTAGGTTTTCTTTGTGCGAATCCGATTGTTGCTGTGTACAATCGAGGGCTTTCGAGGATAGGAAGACCGAGGTGCCGACTACCTTGAAGTTGAGGGCTTCCTTGCTGAGGAAGACAGAGGTTCCGACTATCTTGAAGTTGAGGGATTCCTTGCTGAGGAAGACAGAGGTGACGACTACCTTGAAGTTGAGGGTTTGCGGGGATAACAAGACAGACTCTGATCTTCATATCGAGGGATTACCCTGGTGTAGGTAAGACAAAATTTCATGAAAGTATAAATCAAGGGACCTTTATCCAAGGTTTTTGGATACCCTTCTATTTGGTTTAAAAGATTTAGTACTTGTTACTTGTTTTGTTACAAGTTTTCCGCTGCATTTGTACTGTTGAGGAAAGTATAACTATCTTATACTTCCTTATACTTGTACTCTGATTTAGTTAGATTCTACACACTTTAAGGTAGAATCTTCATCTTTTTAAACTTTCATTAAGTTTCATTTCTGGAACCATCTTTTCTGGAATCACTTTCTCGGAATCATATTTCTGGAATCAAGAAAGTGTGTAGAACTAGAGGTTTTTTGAATTACCTTGTTTAACCTTATTAAACATAACCATCTTTAAAATTTCCAAAAGAATTTTTTAAAGTGTACAATTCACCCCCCTCTTGTATATTGAGCATCATTAGATACTCCATACAGTATCTATTTTATTTAGATCCTACATTTGGTATTATATAGTATTTCATAATCACATACCATCTCAATAATTATTACCTAGGATAGCATGAAACTCCTCTCTCACAATAGAATGGATCTCATCAGCATGAACTGAAGAAGCAGAAGGTGGAGCAGTGGAAGTAAAAGCACCGACTCTAGGTAAAGACTCCAACCACTACAGAAGTGATGTATGGCCTACATCAAA
The DNA here is from genome assembly GCA_963277665.1 of Viscum album. Classification (NCBI taxonomy): domain Eukaryota; kingdom Viridiplantae; phylum Streptophyta; class Magnoliopsida; order Santalales; family Viscaceae; genus Viscum; species Viscum album. The sequence goes on along the minus strand of OY728129.1, from coordinate 1,807,437,754 downwards.
GTTTCCTCTCATATCTTCCATGATGGACTTAACTTATTCTATCTCATTAGCCAACTACATGTTATCAATCTCCAATTATTTCATTTTTAGGATTATCTTAGGATGAATATGAGAGATTACTAACTCAAATATCCACCTGGTATCAGCTTCACTCAACTTGGTTTCCTTAGGAGGTGTGGATATAATAATTACACTAACATATAAAAGCATCCTTACTATAAAATCATCCATATAATACTTGGTAACATAATCAGAAGATAGAGTAGAATAAAGTAGAGGAGACAAAATATTATCTTATCTAGGTGGGATATCCTTTATATTTCCAGATTCAGTAGTAGGAACATCAGAGGGAAAGAATTTCAACTGGCCAGCCTCATTTATTTGTTCTACTAGAGATACCTTAAGATCTTTTCCATCAACAGGGATAGAAAGTCCAACATACTTAGGTGTAATTCCATGGTAATGAACATAATCACTATTTTATGATTATAATTCAAAATAATTAATCCCTAGATCAGAAGATCCTAGGGAGTTCTACCCCTTACTAGGATATCTCCCCTTAGATCTGTCAAAACCAACATCTGTAACTCAAATATCAAAAGATTAAACCTCATCCTCATTACCAGTATTACTTTTATAAGCTCCATCCTCAGCACTATTTTCATCTTGAATTACAGAGGCTATTGTTTCTACTCTTTGGATTCTAGAAACCTGACCTTATTCACCAGATTTATCTGTAACAGAAGCTTTAGGAGAGTGATGTGAGTGCTCTTCCTCAACAGCACCACCACCTCCACCATTACCATCAAATCCATCAAAAAAAAATCCAAAACTTATTTTGAGATCTCAGAGGAAATCTCCTAGCTTTTTCTTCACCAGATACTTTAGTATCCTCATAATATTCACCTTCAGGCAACAAAATTTATTTAGAAGGAAGAGAAAGAGATATATATAAGGTCCATAGGAAACAATTGGGATCTTGACCACATCAGGGTCCCTACCTTCCTCTACTGAAATGACCACTTCTTATTATCTAACTTCATCTTCTTATTCCTCAATTTCCTCATCAGAGGAGTAAAAAAAAACTTCATATGGCTCCAATCTAGGATCAACCAAATCATTAGGTCTAGAAGGGTACTTCATAGGATTAAAAATCTCATAAATATTATCAACATAAGCTACCAATTTCTTCAACCAAGGGTTCCAATTTACTTTCATACTCTTACAGGTAATCTATATCAAATAGTAACCTCTACAACTTTCTTTAACTTCATCACCTTTAGGTACTAGACATTTGGATTCCACTATAGATGAAAGAAACTTAGGATAAATCAAGGAATTTGATATAGATTAGGTATTTATCATCTACATTAGGTGAACCATCAAATATCTGTACACTTTTTATATGAAATAAGAAAAATACATCTTGGAACCTCATAATGATAAATACCCCATTATTAGGAAAAATCACACATTAGAAAAACTTAAATAATAGTCTTTACTCACCATAAAACTCTACAATAATGGGTCTTTGTACAACAACATATCCAGTAAACTCAATAAGGGAATCCTCATATATAAAAAAATTGTTGTTACTTGGAATATACCATTAAAAATCATCAAAAATACCTTTATGAGGTATATTAAGGCATCTGGACCATTGTTTCAAAGAAAATATTACCACTTTTCTATCGATCGCACTTCTAATCACATATTTATTCTCACTAAATATATACTATACAAATTGATAAAACTCATGAACCAACCTATTATAGAATGGTTAATCGTTCCTTGAAAACCATTTGATCCATCCTTGGTCCTAGATCACTTTCATCACTAATGACTTTATCGAAACTACCCATTCAACATCTATCTATTTTTTATCAATAACAAATCAAGTTGAGAGTTATGGGTTCTTAGGTTAAATAAAAATATTCCGATTAAATTCTTATCATGATTTCTTCATAGGAAATGATACTTCAGAAGATGAAACCGAGGTGCTTTTCACTCTCACCATTGCAATGGTTTGAAGAGAGAAGGGAAAATGCAATGAAGGTTGCAGGTCGAGAGATAAAGGAAGATGAAAGGTTCAAAATAGGCTCAAGTGATAGGGTTCTCAAAATCCAATTTAATCAAATTTTATCATTTAGGGATTTTGAATTAGAAAATATAATCAAATACACATAAATAAATTGAATAAAAATTTAATCACATAAAAAATATGAATGGTAGAAAACACAAATTGTTAAATTAAAGGTAAGAAATTAACCAAAGTTTATCATTCCCAGTTCATTTCTGATATAGCTTAATATATCTGGATTCAATGTCTTTATAGATATATCAGTATGTTGATGTTTTGTTATAATAAATTCAATATTTATATCACCTTTTTGGAAATGATATCTCAAAAATGGATGTATTATATCGGTATTTTTTATTCTAGAATGAGATACATAATTCTTAGAAATATTTATCACACTTGTATCATCATAATTTATAGGGAAATTTATAAATTTATAACCATAGTCTATTAAAGTTTGTTTCATCCACATAATCTGTTCACAACAACTTCCTATAACTATTTACTCAACTTCAGTAGTAGACAGTGCAACCAAAATTTTCTTTTTACTACACCATGAAACTAGTGACTTGCCTAAAAGGTGACATATTATAGATATTCCTTTTTTATATAACATACAACCACAAAAATATGTATCTAAATAAACCACCTAATCAAATTCTTATCCTCTTGGATAAAACAGTCCGAAATTGGTTGTATACTTGAGCTATTAAAAAATTATTTTGATATCAAATAAATGTGATTCTTTAGGATTTGCTTCAAAACGGGCACACATACATACACTAAACATAATATTCAGTCAACTGATTGTTAAATATATCAATCTTCTAATCGTACCACTATAATTTTTTTGATAAACTAATTTTATATTTTCATTAAGATCGAGTTTACATGTTGTACTCATTGGAGTATCACCAGTATTTGTGACATTAAAACAAAATGTTTTAAATTGTATTTGGTGTGGTTTGATTTAAAATAATTCCATATTTAATTTGAAAATTTTTAAAACTAAGAAATAATTTTAACTCACCCGTTAAACTCATTTCAAATTCACTTTGCATCATTTTTGAAAAATTAGTCCACAAAGAATTTTTATAAGATCCAAAAATTATATCATAAATATAAATTTTTACTACTAAAACATATTTTAAATTTTTTTATAAATAAAGTATGGTTACCTATGACTTTTAAAAAACCTTTATAAATCATAAATGAGATAATTCTATCATACCAAGATCTAGGAGCTTGTTTTAAACCATATAAATCTTTAGTTAATTTAAAAACATGATTTGGAAAATGAAGATTTTGAAATCTAGGGGGTTTTCAACAAAAACATCCTCAACTATATAAACATTTAGAAATTCACTATTAACATCCATTTGATATAGTTTGAAATTCAAATGTGTTGTATATTAAATCAGTGTTCTAATGGATTCAATTCTAGCCACTGATTAAAATGTTTCTTTATAGTCAATACCCTCTTCCAGACTATATCATTGTGAAACAATCTAGCTTTATTTATAACTATGGTGACTGAATCCTCAACATTATTCTTAAATACCCATTTTGTGCCAATGGTCTGAATGTCTTCATGTATATCCTTTAGTTCCAAGAATTTATTTATTTATAATTTATTGAGTTATTCTTGAATTTACATTACCAAAAATTCATCATTAATTGAATCATTAATGTTCTTAGGTTCAAGATATGAAAAAAAGGTTGATGTTCAACCTGATTTATAAGAAAATCTCTAGTTTGTGTTCCTCTATCCAAGTCTCTAACTATAATATCTAAGGGCTGATATCTACAAGTCCTAATGGTTCTAGGAAAAGAAGGGCCGGATATTTCATTATCCTATACAGGTTTGGGTTTAGGAAGTTTATCAGAACCATAAGATTTTTCTCCTTGTTTTATAGAACTACCAGAAGGTTTGGAATTTATATTTAGATTTGATAGATCATCTTAAAGGTTTTTAAATAATCCTTATACTAATGTGGATCTATTTCATAAATTTTGATATGTATAGGTTCCTCCACAATCTTAGTTCTTTTATTTGAAACCCTATAAGACTTATTAGTTGTTGAATATCCAAGGAAAACTCCTTTATCACTCTTGGAAGTTATTTTTTCAAGAATATACTTTGTATTGATAATAAATAATTTTCATCCAAAAACTCCAAAGTAATTAAACTTCTATTTTCTTTCATTCTATAATTCATACAGGGTTTTCTTTAAAAGTAGTTTTATAAGAACTATATTAATCATACAGTAAGATTTATTCACAGTTTCTACCCAAAAATAAATAGGTAGATCATAATCATTTAGTATGGTTTAAGAAATTTCTTGAAGGGTTATATTTATCATTTATACTACACCAATATGCTGGGGGGTTCTAGGAGCAAAAAAGTTATGATTATAGCAATATTGTGATCATAATAATTCAGAATCTTGATTTTAAAACTCGTAGACATGATCACTTCTTAATTTATTAATTTTGAATCCAATAATATTTTTTTAAAGATTTATCATACTTAACAAAATAGGAATAAGCTTCACTTTTATGAGCTAGAAATAATACCCAAGTGCATCTAGAAAATTTATCTATTAGAACATAAACATATTTCTTCCCATTTAAACTATAAACTATAGAATGTCCAAAAAAATCCATGTGAATGAACTCTAAGGGTTGATAATTTGAAATTTATTTCTTTGATAAAAAATAGATTTTGTACTATTTCCTTTTTTTGACATGGGCAACATACTTTTTCATCTAGAAATTCTAGTTTGAAATTTTTTTAACTAATCCTTTTCTAGTTAGATTTATAATAGAGTATATATTGTCGTGGCCTAGTCTCCTATGCTAGAGACAAGACTCTTTGTGAAAGTCACTTATACATGAAATGTTTATGGGAAACAGGGAATCTAAATTAACAACATATACATTATCATTTCTCAAAGTAGTGGAAAATAAATAATTTTTAGAATAAAAAACTTTTTCAGGAATTATTTTCAAATTTAACATGGAAACCATCACCACATAACTCCGAGATGATAAAAATATTATACTTTAATCCATCTACAAATAAAACTTTGGAAATTAAAACAATATTAGAGTTTCCGATATTACCAAGTCCGAAATATTATCCTTTGGCATTGTAACCTAAATTAACATACCCACTATCAACCTTCGTTAGGTTCTTAAAACTTTAATATTCCTCAATCATGTGTCTGGATCAACCACTATACAAATACCATAAGTGCTTACTGAATATTTTCAAGTAGGTTTCATACAAAAATATTTTAAACCAAAAATTAATTTAGTACTCATATTTTATTGGGTCCATAGATGTTAGTAATTAGGTATTTTGGAATCCATAATTGCTTAACTAGTTTCTTATAGGAAGAATTTAGACTTTTAAAAATATTTTTTTGGGTCGAGTATAACAAAAACTAGTAACCGAATTAGTATAATTGGAGTGAGGAATAAATTTATTTTTAATAATAATTATTTTTCCAAGATGATATTATATTATATAGTATATTTAGAAGCTATTTTCTTTCAAAGAATATTGGTTAAAGTATTTCTTCAATTTATGAATTTCTCTAGATCCCTTTTTAATTGTTAATTGGATACTTTTTTTCTCATTATTTTCTTTTAGAAATTGGGCATTTTTGTCTTTCTCTATATTAAGATCTATTTTAACGTGGGTAGATAGGGAATGCTACTTAAAATTTTATATTTATCTTTAAGTTCATTGAAGGTATCCTCTATCATATTACATTTTTCAAAAATTTATTCACTAGACATGTTTTCTTCACTATTTTCATTTCCAAAGAAGATATAATTATAACCAGGAGATGTTAGAAAAATACCAATACCTCATATGTGTTTTTCATATAACACATATTGGATATATCATGATTATCCTCTATGTTTGAGTCTGAATCAGTTGAACTATCTTCTAAATTAGTCCCAGTTTCTTTCATAGCTTTATTATACATCTTATCTCTATCCTCATAATTTTTATTGAAATTTAGCTTATGATAGTTTTCATTAACATGACCTTTTCTCTTTCCTTCATAATAGACTATTTCATTTGTAATATCATCCTTCTTCCATTATTTTACCAAGATACCGCTATTTTCATACCTACCTTTTTAGTTTTTCTTTTTGAAGAATTTATTACTTTTATATAATTTATTAAATTGTTTGGATAAGTGAGCCATTTCTTCAAAACTATCTGAAGATGAATCTCCATCGCATGATCTGTCTTATTTAACCTTTCCTTTTTTGATTTTATTCAGATGTCTTGAAGGATATCGACATTCTCTTTGGTTTATCTTATTGTTCTCTATTTACTTTGAGTTCCTCTTCATACATCATGATCTTTCATATCAGCTCTTTAACAAGAAACTTACTTATATCTCATGATTCTTGAATTGACATTAAGTTTTCTCTCTATTTGTCTGGTAAACATCTCAACATGCGCATCAATTGGTCTTTGTCAGTAATTGGTTTCCCAAAATAATGAATTGTGTTAATAATCTCATTCAACCTGAGATACATATCATAAATTGAAACATCAGATTTCATCTTAAATGTATCATATTTAATACTATAAGTATTCAAACACATTTCTTTAACATTTGAAGGTATTCATGAGAAAAATCCAAAGTATCTCAAATATCAAAAGCAATAGTATAGAAATAAATTCAATTAAACTCATCATCTCCTAAATAACAATATAAATCATTCATAGATTTATAATTATTATCATTAGCTACTTTAGTAGGATCAATCCATCAATCTCTAATAGTTTTGGGTAGTTTATATTTGGCCTCAATGACATTCTAAATTTCAAAACACGTTCTTTCAATATGAATTTTAATCTTAATCTTCTATTGAGAATAATTGGTACCATTAAAATAAGTAGGCCTATTATTATATATAAATAATTAAATTTATAATTAACAAAAATTTAAGATATTTAAATAGAAACTAGATCACAATGAAATATATTTTGAAAAGTTCATTTGATACCAAATGTTGGTCGGAGCGAGTAACTCAAGAGGGGGGTGGGGGGGGGGGGTGAATTGAGTTCCAAATTAAAATTCCTATTTAAAAATAATTTAAAATATAATCCCCTAAATTTATTAAAAACACACAGTAAATCTAAATATTATAATTATATCATTTTATTTTTTAAATAGATTCTCAAAGAGGTATCAATACCCAGTTAAAATAATATTTTTAATCACTTTAACTTTTGGAACTAAATTACTTGATCAAACACTCTATATAAAACACAAGTTAAGATTAACTACTAGGGTAAAAGTTTTGATACATATTTTAAAATACATACATATTTAAACTTTGAAATATATAAAACAAAACTAATAACACATAGTGGAATTAAAATAATGGGTTAATTCCCATGCCATTACTTAATCACCTCGACATAGAAATCACCCATTTCTAAGTAGTTTATTAAACAATAAACTTGATCCAAAACCTGGATAGAGTTTTACAAACAACAACACACAAGGTTATATAGGCACAAAGCCTCTTACATAGTTATTAATGGTATGAAAACAAGAACATGTCACACATGACCTATTCCATAGTTTCTGTGGGTATACAAATGAAGAAGTTTGAGTGAATGTGTTAAGAACACTCCATTTTAAGCCTAGAAGACTATATTTTACAAATAAACAGAGTAAAACAAAACACAACTTGAATTAAAAGCATAAAAAGATAGGGAAAATGAGTAGAGATCGAAAAAAGTGATGTTGATCATTCTGAATAAGTCATATATTCAAAGGTCCTTGAATATTTATTTGGAATGAGCTCGAATAGGTTCCTCAAAATGTGTGGGAAAATAGAGTGTCATAAAGGTATGAAAATTATTGTATTTTTAGTCTTTCAATGTCTTGAGTTGATTAAAAATATGAAGGCTATAATACTATAGGAATATAATAGTTATAATGTCTCTATACTATTCCACACGAAACCTTACAATCCCAAACATGCACATAAGGGAGGTATACATAATTTATACAGCTGCAGGTCCAATTATTTATTGGGTCCTGCGTCCTCATACTGAGCATAAAATTAGAAAGGCCTGACTTTATCTTCAATGCATCCACAAATTAGTTTAATAATAATAATTCTTAAATCCACATGGGTCTTGACTACATTAGCTTCCATAAACCAACCATTGGAAAATTAAATTTGAATAAGAGTCTAGACCAAAACAGTAGTAGTCTGGTGGTAGATCTCTGAACGATGGATCTATTCTGGTGGAAGATTCTCACTAGTGGTAGATCTATTCGGTTGGTATATCCTCTCTGGTGGTATATGAGTTCTGATGGTAGCATAATATAGTGGTAGATGTACTATCAGAAGATGTTTCTGATGGTAGATCTCTTTAGTAGTAGATCTATCGGCGGCAGATCTTCAGTGGTAGATCTATAAATGGTAGATATTTTAGTGGTAGATCTTCAACAGTATATCTTCAGCAGTATATCTTTCAGCATAAAATCTATTGAACTGATGGTATATATTCTTGAACTAATGGTATATCCACACTTTACCAAGTTTGTTTACAAAGTTACTTAGAAAATGATTTACTATCATAAAACATTAATCTTTTTTAGAAACATAATAATCATTATTTGTGATCATTAAAATAAGGAGGTGCTACAACCATTACTATTAAAAAATTTATCATATTTGTTAAAATAAGTATCTTAAGTAATAAAAATAAAAATAAAAATAAAAATAGTATATCTACCATTTTAAAAAATTTAAAAAGTTAAAAAATAAATTAATATACGTCACCTATAATATTAGAAGATTATCAATTTTTCCCACATTCCTTTCTCATGATTTTTTTGAATGGAACAAACCATTTCTATGACGTGATCATCAATATTATCTGATAATATTTCTATAGAAAAAGCCATCTCACATAATTCATCATCATCATCATCATCATGTTTATCATTTTAAAAATACTATTTTTCATTTAAAAATGATAGAACCATTGTGCATTTTATGGATAAAGAAAATATTCTTTTTCCACATGTGTTTCCATTATAAAAGGGTCATTTGTGTATTCTAATCTATTCAGATATACTACTATCATTCCAAAGTTATCATGTTTAACACTATTTTTACTGATTACCCATTTATATTTAAACACCAAAACTTAAAAATTAATGCAAGGAATATCCTATATTTTTCAATAACCCCACAATATTCACTTGACATAGAGATTGGGATTTTGTATTTTATATTCAAAAAATGAATTGATTTAGTGAACAAAAATACACTATTATTTAGAACTACACTTTTTTTTGTCATGATCTTTGGTATAAAATATATTTCCATTAATGTCAAACTTAAGTAATGTTATAACATTTAAACTAGGGTTGCTATATAACCATCTAAATGTTTCTAAAGTAATTGAACTACCACTCTTGGTGTGTTTAAATCATGGAAAAAAAAAGTTTTGTTATAATCATTAAATACCCATATATATTTCTTCTTTGGATAATGTTGTCATAACAAATTAATATATGATGTTATATATGACTAATCATCATCTATGTTATTCATGATGTATAAATACGCCTGCATTATTTGTTAACTTATCAATAATTTTATTTTCAATCCATGAATTCTATTTCCCCCAAAACTGACTCGTTCATGGTGATATGTAGGAAAAATGATGTTCTCCTCTATAGAAAAGTAGTTTGTACAGAACTTTAGAACCACTTAAGAAATATACTTCCCAATAATGGAGGATATTGGTCGATATAGATTCTTAACATACCCCTTCAATATCAACATATACCTTTCAAAAGAATAAATAAAACTTAGATATATGGGACCACAAAACTTTATTTATCACACCAAATGGACCATTAAATTCACCAAAATATCAGAAAATATGGTGGAAAGTACATTTCTAGTTAACAAAGTATATAAACTAAATCATTATCTAAATTTTTCAAAGAATTCAAATCCATCACTTTGTTATAAATGTAATTAAAAAAATAACACACCTTTATGATAGTCATTCTAATATGGATGATTATTATTATACATAATGAAACTGGTAGGTGTTGTTTCATAATAATATGAAAATCTTGAGATTTCATGCCTAATAACTTTAAAAAATTTAGTGATATTTTTTTACATGTGAAGAATAACCATAAGGAAATTTGATACCATGGAGAAGAGACCAAGTGATTTGTTAAGGCTTAAATTAATGGAAATTAATTAATAATTTTGAAAAGTCAATGAATTTAAATATGATGATTTTAGAGCCAGTTTTTAATTTAGAAGACACGCGTCATTGATGAGTGGAATTGACACCTATATGATTGGTGAGGGGAATTGAAACATTGTTTACAATATTTAGTAGACTCAAAGATTTGGAATTTATGATTGAATTCAAAAAATGAGATGAATTGTGGATTAAGGTTGGAGGTTACTGTTTTTTCATTTCTTTTGAAGAAGGATTTATATTTCATTATTTTAGTTGGATTTTTTCTAAGTATATGGTTGTTTATCAAAAACTTCACTAAGCCAACCAACTAAGGGGAGCAGTACCATAAGGAAATCTATGATGTACTCTCATTCAACCAATATAGTAGAGACTGAAGAATGTAAGAGCACACATGCAAGGGAACATGGGAGAGGCAGTGTAGCACCACTATACATAGTGACAAGATGGTGGAGTTGGGAACAAAAGCGTTCCCACAGAACTGGTATGGGGCAGTAATGGAGGAGGGAGAGGAGAATTATGGCAAGTGGTATCCATGTCTTGTATTATAAATAAGAACCAAGAGTGACTCTATTTTAAAATGGGATTATGATGAATTAACTAGAACCGTTTGATATCCATGATTCCAAAAGAGTCTATTACGATGAACACTTCCTATAAATAACTGAGGGTAGGTTTTTTGTTACTTTCAAGTTTGAGAGAAGCACATTTTCAGAAGAATTTGTGCCACTGGGAATTTCTCTAGTTCACAAAAAAAATATCCACAGAGACACTGTCTAATGTGAAGTTGAAGTAATACTGCAGACCTTCAACAAGTGTATATCACTCTCAAAGTGTTTTGTGAATAAACTAGTTTTCGGGAAACGCTTGGGAGAGCGCATGTTGTGTCCCTTTTATAGCATGAAGAAATACAGAACCTATACTTATGATTTCTTGTGTGAATGCTTTGATAGAATTCTCATTCATTGGGTTTGTAAGTGTAAATATTTGAGAAATATTATGTGCATATTATGTGTGAAATTATAGCATGCATGAGGCTGATGAAAAGAACAGTAGCACAAGTGATTTATTTGTGTGAATAAGAGTAGTGTGCATAAGGATGTTTTGTGTATGCATAAATTTTGTATGAATAGGAAGTATGCATAAAGTAACTAATGAGTTTATACTTGGTTCAATACATATGTAAAGAGGATCGGACAATGTGTGCATAAAGTAAAACAAAGTGGAAAGTGTGTTTTTCCATGCATATGTAAACGAGTACATGTACACATGATTTCTTAATAATTTTAAGAATAAATAATCTAGTGCATAATGTGGATAAATGATATTAATTTGGGTGGTAAATAATAACACTTGTGGCAGTGTGTTTGTGCATGCATTTCAACACTTTCATAAGGAAAAATTAATGATAAGTCCATGCATTGTTTATACTTGCATGAAGAATTTTTCATCCTTGAATTTATGTTCATGCATGAAGGTTTCATAAATACACTTGAAATTTATATTTCATAATCAATGTGGTGTAATTTGAGCCTACAACTGAGACAATTTTTCTATCAGTGATTTAGAAGAAATTGTGTGTCCAAGTTTTTTAGTGTTTTGTGAGGTCGAGTCTTCAACTGAAGAAATAATTATTTCCCAAGAATTTTTGTACCAAGATAGATGATTATTTACAGATGACCAGTATTGATTGAGTAAGACCATCATCAGTGCAAAGGTAAGTGAATTTTTACAGGAGTCGGTTTGATCTAGAAAGCTCTTAGAAGAGGATCTTCAATTGATCATCCTATCTATGGATCATATATTATGCAGAAGAAGAAGGATCTTGTAACTGGGTGCTCTAACCAGTTGCTAAAAAGGCTCTAGAGACTAGGGGGTTTAACCAGTCAAATGGTTGGGGGGTCTAACCAACTGAGGTAGACTAGTTGGATTACTGGGGGGTATAACTAGAATCAACTAGAGGATCGATTACTGGGGTGTATAACCAGTTTATAGATGAACTATTGTAATTGATAAAAATATTATAGTGTATAATCCATGTTGGTGGGTCTAAAAAACATGGCAGTGATGTAGGTATTAGTACCTAACCTTGTAAAAACACTTTGTGTTGTGTTTCATTTACTTTATCCATTTCATGAATGGTCCACTCATCTTAACAGGTGATAGAGGTTTGAATTAAAAGGTGAAAAAGAATTTAGTAAAATATGTCACACCCAATTCACCCCCTATGTGTTACTACATGATCCTTTGTACACTTCACATAGAGGTAGTGAAAAAAATTGATTTTATCCCTCCTGGATAATGCATGAAAAGTCGGAGGAAATTATATTCTTTTTCCCTTTAGGATTGGGATCTAACTCTAAATTTATTCCCATTAACAGTAAATCATATCATGCATTCAAATAATTTTCAACTTACCTTTAATATCTAACAATGTACCTATAAAAATTTCAAAAATATTATTCTCTAATTAAATCACATCAATATTATGTTTGATCTCATGATATATTTTTTATGGAAGCTCAAAAAATATTGATAATTTCCTCCATATATTTCTATCATTATAATATCTTTGTGTCTTTCCAAATTCGACATTAATGTTTTCTACACTCTAAAAATATTGATTAGTTGAAAAAGGAACTATAGTGATATGAAATTTTTTTGATCCATTGAATTATTTTTTAAATCTTCAATAAGGGTGATCCATAGAAAAAAACCTCTGATAACCCATGTATGCTTTTTTCCTCCCATTTAGTAATTGAAAAAATGAAGTCCCTTCTTCACAAATTGGATAAGATTTATTCCCCTTAACACTATATCTAGAAAAAGTTTCATATGATGTAAATTCATTTATAGTAAACATAATCATTTCATTAAATTTAAAATATCACTTTTTATAATAATCATAAACTCTGATTCCTTCATCCCATAAAGTTTTCAAATCAATTATTAATGGTGACAGGTAAGCATCAATATCATTTCTAGACTATTTTGGTCCATAAATCATAAATCTAAACATGATATATTTTCACTTCATAAAATTTTAAAGTGATAAGTTTTTAGTTACCAAAAAAACTTACCTTGAACTATATTTCCTACTAAGGCACTGATATGGATTCATTCCATCTATGCATAGACCAACTATTATATTTTAACTTCATTTACAAATTTATGAAATTATCAATCAATTTTCTTACACTGTGGATGGTGAATTGGATGATGTAATTTTCCATCAGATATTCACTCATATAAATGTCATCTTAACCATTTTTAATTATTTTAATTTTCAAATAAACATTTTAGATGAGGAATTATAGGAAGATACCAAATTTTCTTACTAAGAGTCTTGATACTTGGAATAATAGATAAATCAACTTTTGATTCTTTATTTCAACTTATATCGTGATGTCCCAAAATTAGAATACTCTAAAAGACCTTTATATTCCTTCCAATATAACACACAATAATTGGGGGAGGAATGTTTATACTTGTACCTCAATCCCGTAAAGCATAATATTTTTTCATATTATTATTTGAATCTAGAAGATCATTATCTTTAGGAATTATGTCATTCAATAACAGTTTCTATTTAGAAAAACTCTTACTACTCTATCAATTCTTAGATTTCAAGTTCACTAATCTTAGAACTATTGATAGAACTATTAATTTTTTACAACCTGGATATAGTTGTTTTTCAAAATCACCATATAAAAACTCAAATGATGGTGTTTTCTCAATTTAATCCACTTCAATACCACAAATCATTTATTCAATTTGATCAAAATCTTCAGTTAAAATTCCCCATCATTATTAGTTCTTGAATTCTATCTAATTTTACCATGCCAAATACAAATACTATAACTTAGATTAAAACCATTGAAAATTAAACGATCTTTGATTTTTATGGTTAAAAGATTTATTATATTTAAACATTTCAAGCATGGATAGAAAAACATGTAGTTTTTTTGGAATGTTTTATTTTGAAAATTCCAAAAAAACATCAACCCTTTCCCCATATCCATTGCTTATTTGTCATGAAATAATTTTACTATGACTCATTATCACCTATAAAAAATTTCAAGTATTAAATATAAGTTACTATATTTTGAAATTTAAATTCAAATTTACTTTTATAAATAACAATATGGACAATAAAAAAATTGTTCACTTTTATTACCATTATTCATTTTGTAATGTAATATTACAAAAACCAAATTATTTTATTAAAAAACCAAAAGTGAAATAAAAAACTCAATATAAAATAAATAAATAAATACAAAATAATCATAATTTAGAACAGAAAAAAATAACCAATATTAATTATTAAATTTAATAAAAAATAATAAAAATTACGCACATTTATAAGGTTTATTTTCTATATTTCAAATTAATTATTAATTTAACAACTCAAATTTAAATATGAAAGTAACTTATATAATTAGATAAAAACGACTTATGAATAATTACCCATGAATACCTAAGAATTTATCTTTTGTTTATAAGAAGTATCATTTCTAACGAATAGAGATAGATTACCAAAATGAGTAATAAAATATCAAAATGTACCATATATTATTATAGATTGTAAAAATATATTAAAACATTTTTAAGAAATATCACTAATTATTGAATGTGTATGCTAAATTTATATTAGGATTAAATATAAATTTTTTAATGTTCAAAATCAGAATGAAAATAAGGGAAACTATAATAATCATAGTGATAAATAAAGTAAGAAAAAAAATTATGATTTATAATTAGTCTTAATGAAATGAGGTAAATTTGAATGAATAACCACTTAGTTATTTTTAATTATTTATAATTATTTATAAATCAAAAAATAGAACTTATAAAATCAACATCACTAAAAATTAATCAATAAATAATAATCTATAAAGTAAACCCCCAATAATATTTACAGAAAGTAATATGAATAGTTAAAGTATACAGATGGTAGTGACTAAATTAAATCTGTCAATGATATTTTCAAACAATAAATTCCTATATTTATATTTAAAATAATTTAAAAAATAAATTATATTTTAAACACATCAAAATATTTAAGCTACAAATCATGAGTACATATAAAGTTTTCTTATATTAATAATAAACATCATTTTTGAATCAAATATATTTGTAATAAAAAAATATATCATAAAAATAAAAATTATAAAAGAACATTAAAATAAAAAAAATTAAAAAAATAGAGAATAACATAGGATATCTAAATGTATTTAATATTAACTAGATTGAAAAAAACCAATGCAATTTGTTAAATAAATATCTATATTTTTTGAATGTGAGAACTTAAGGAATATAATGATTAACCAATAAATTTGTATCATTAAAACTTATAAGTATGATAATAGAACCTATAAGCAGTTGGGGGTTTACCCGATGGTAAAGAATCCCCCTTATCCTATATCAGACTTGGGTTAATTTCCGTGTTGGAGTGAATTCACATAGGTACTATAACAACACTATAAAAACACTATAGTACTGTTGCAGTGTGGGTACTATAGCAGGTACTATATTGGGGTACTATAGAAGCAGTTCTATTCATATGGAATGGAATTTCTGGCAAAAAATGGGCCTATGGGCTACAAGGCCTTTGGGTTCACAAGTACTTTGGGCTATGAAGAGTGGGATTTCAGGCCACCGGGCCTTTGTTCCATGAAGAATTAAGGTTAAAACACACAAGATTAGGCCCCAAAAGAGGAATCTGAGCAAGTAGCAGACACCGACGGAGCTAACAATATTAGAAGATTGAGAGGCTATGACTTCTACCATTAGTACCAGGAACTATATAGCTTTGCAAGGGGAAATTCTAGCATATCATCCATTCTAGGTGGGAATCTAGGAACTATCAACATAACATATTCTGGGGAGGTACAATTTAAGTGTAGTCGGGTCTTTAGGGATTTGGGGCATGTATTGGGCCTTATGCCTCTGGGCCTATAGGTCATGTAAGGGTTCCCTCTCAACCCCATTAAAAAAGAGATTATCCAAAATAAAAAAATTTCTAAAGGCCTTTAGGATTAATATTAGTATAATAGAACCTATAATATAACGGTGTTGCAAACCATAACCCTTTTAATGAAGTTACCTAAGAAGGTAGAGGATAATGAAAACAAGTGATAGAAGAAGGCATGAAGAGACCTAAAGCGGCAACCAATGATAGTTGAGGGTTGAAAATGGTGGTTAATTCCATATGAAAGAGATTCATGGTCATAAAATCTATTATTTCTTGGTTAGGGTTCTCTATATGAGAGAAAATCGATGATTTTCATGATAATTAATGAACACATAATGACAAGCCTTAACATTTCATAAAATTTTTAAAGGTTTTTTTTGTTGGTTATCTAATAACTGAGGTGAGCATTAGTTTTCGATATTAGATATTAAATAATCGATGTTAAAAACATACCCCACATATTTTTAACTTCAGTTATAAAATAATCTATGTTAAAATGTTTTTATAATGTCAGTTATAAATAACTGATGTTAAAAATGCATCATTTTAAATGCATTTTATACTAGTGAAAATTAATTTTTTATATTATAAATGGATATATGATTCAGTTTTACATGTTAAACTACTTATTATAAATGATATACCATGAATATAAGTAGTTTCATTCTAGGTATGATAAAATATTTAGTTACATTCAACCATGACTATGATTTTTTATGGGTTATGAACTTGAAAGTAAAGGCTGATTATGATTTATCAATATTAAGTGTTAGGATTGAATTGGAATTTATGTATCTCTTAAGTATTGTTCAATGGGTAGTAGTTCTTTATTCTAACTACACACTGACCTAGGGTCTTGTTCCTTTTTTAAGAAATTGGGGGTTGACTACCTGCCTCACCATGCTTTATCTTGTGGAGATTATTTTCAATGCGCCCCCATGACCATGCATATTGATTTAGTTCAGACCAGATATCCAAAATTCATTCATTGATGGAACTTTACCAACAATGATTTGTGTTGTTAATTTTTTTAGATAATGAAAGATTGTTCTCATGTAACCCTTTTTTGGGGGAACTATTTCCTACATCGAAACTTAGTTAAATTTTTTAGATATATTCATGAAATATTCCAAAATCCAAGTACATGACTAGTTAACACCATGTGAGTGATTGAATGAAATGATTTTTTAATGTAAAAATTTATATGCATCATTGGTTCTTTATATTTATTTTACTTGGTGATTATTTCATGGTTTAAATCCATATATCTGGGCACTTTGGAATTTATCGTCATTCAGGGATGCATGAGGTGTTATGGAGTGGAGATCAAGCCCACAAGAGATGATTTCTATATATCCCTATAAAGGGAATCAAAACCTATATAGTTTGGTGCTACTTAATAGTAAATGTCATACCTTTTAAGCTTGTGTGATAAGTAACATAGTGGTGCCATTTAAGATCAAGCAGCCATAACCAAGTGAAGTGCATTTTAAGGCCAGACACTTAGGACCTATGGGGTGTTGGGATTGAACCCCAGATAGTCATCCTACATATCTTAATTAATAATAATTAAAGGCCATATAGTTTAGTTTTATAATTTTAAGTTGTGTTATATGAAAATTCCATGAATTTTAACATCATAAAGTAAGGATTACTAAGTGAAAGGGTCCTAGAAATGGTTGGTGTGATACATACACATGAAAACCCTTTCTAGTTAATATTGTTTATTGGAAACTAAATGGGAGAGGGTATGGTTGGGGCTTATACCGAGAAGGAATACCTTTTTATATTCCTTATGTCAGGACATGAGGGAATCTGATTCTCATCATATAAGAAAATAATGGTTCATCCGGTGCTCATCACATAAAACATATTATGCTCACTACATAATACATTTGATCATGTCCAGGAGATACTAAATCTCAAGGGAGATATGAGATGAAAATAGTTCTAAGATTTTAGGATTGAGACTCAAGGTGGCGTCTTATGTATCTTTTTAGAATAGGTATAAAAACCCACATAGTTAAAGTTATAAAGTTTAAGAATGTGTGACCAGACTAATCGATACCATTTAACATCGTGTGGTAAGGACTATTTAGTGAAAGGGGTCTAGAAATAGTTAGTGTGAGACTTACACATGAACAGTCCTTTCTGGTTCATCCTATTTTTTATAACTAAATAGTAGAGGACATGGTTATAGATTACACCTAGTAGGAGGCCCTTTTCTATCTTCCTTATATCTATAAATGAGGTAATCTTATTCTCACTATATATGAAAAGTATGAGTCATCATATGGTCATCACATAGGGAGTCATATTCTTATCAAATAAGGTGTTTTTTCATGTTTAAGAGATACCCCCTCTCAATAAAGATATGGGATGTAGATGGTAATAGGATGTTAGGATTGAACCTTATGGATGAGCCCTATGTAACCTATTGGCGCATGAATTAAAAACCACATAGTTTGATTTATATAGTTTAAGGTCATGTGATAGGACTGGTCCATGAATTTTAATGTATTCCAGTGAGGACTTTGTGTCATGAATAGGGAGATACCAATCGATTGAGTGGGACTTACACATTAGGCTTCTCAAACATGCCTGTCCTGGAAGGTGACTCTGGTAAAGGTGGGTTTTGAAGCTTACACCTAGTAGGAGGCTTATAATTGGATGTGCATCTTCTATATGTTGGTAACTAAATGAGGAAGGGGGATTGGAATGTTTTGGGATTACACTTAGTAATAGGACCATATTTGGAACTTACACCTAGTAGGAGGCACATGGTTCAGACTTACACCTAATAGGAGGCCCATGGGAAAAGGAACCTAGGTATGAGGACAAGGTGAAGTGGTCACCCACGAAGGAGGCTTGGGTAAATTGGTGCCCAATTAGGAGACTTGGATAAACTGGAACCCATGTTATAGGACTAGGAGAATTGTCACTTAGGCGTGAGATCTGGATGAAGGGGCAACTAGACATGAGACTTGGGTGATGTGGTCCCCAATTATGTGGCCCGGGTTATGTAGTGCTTAGGTATAAGACTTGGGTGAAGTTCCAACCAAGTTCAAGACCTAGATAAAGTGGATCCTAGGTTTGGGTACTTAGGTTTGGGCACTCCAGTTTCCTAGTGCTCAAGTTGTAAGTACCCAAGTATTATATCTTAGTGTTAGGGATATTGTTAAGAAAATCAACTTTCTTATTATCTTTAGTTTTGATAAGTCACAATAGACTTCATTAAGGTTATGATTTTACTTGTAATTTTTTTTGTTTTTATATAGTTTAACTATATGATCCTAGGTTATGATGAATTGAATGGATTATTACATCTATCAAAATATAAATATCACTACAATGGCATGAATATTTGAACTCATCAGATGATTGAGATTGATGCTACATATAGTGAGAGTTGGAGTGATGTGTTTAATGTAGTTGAAACTATACCCTAAGATCTCATATTTCTATCACTAGAGTTTTTCACTACTTCATATATAAATTGGAATGAGGGATTGATGAAGGTGAAGATAATTATTTCATAGTGTTGAAATATTTTAATTAGAAGGTTTTCATTATATATTTTATTCAACTTTTTGATTTTTAGTGTTATTTTCTAAGAGATTAATTTTGGCGAGGTTTATTATCAAAGATCTTAGTATTTATTTTGTAATTGTTCTTTTTACAATCAAGTGTGACCAAGGAGGTTATGGATTTAGAACATGAGTTTTTTTACTAGGGATGATGAAATTATGGGTAAGGAAGTTGTATTGTCCAAAAACTCATGTTTGATGAAGTCCTAGTGTGGAATTTCTATTGATCATCAAATCTAAGAGGTTCTTGGGGTAAGAGCTACTTGTTACTACCAATGATCTTATAGTCAAATAATTTCTAGGTTTGGAATGTGGTGCCTTCCTATAGGTTTGTTATCAAGGAAGTTCCGTTTGCAGAACTATGATACCTAGGATCAAGTCTATAGATCCCCCTACCACTTTAGATAAAAGAGAAGGTTTATATTGATTAGATTAAGATTGGTAATAATATCCTTTATGAGTTTTTAATTTTTTATATAGAACTCAACTCATTGTTTCTAGTTGGCCTTGTCATTTATTTTCTCATTCATTATTTTTTTATTAGAAACTGTATAATTTTTGATAGATTTTTTTTGGGTATGTGTTTTGGTAATACAACTATTTAATTTTTATTTTCTGAATTTATATGAAGTTTTATAATCCGATAAAATTAATAATTGACTTATATGAAATATTATAACTCACATTTTGACTACAATTCACCCCTCTTATAGTGTCATGTCTTACTTAAATTGAAAACACTTCATATCATATCCAAACTCTACTTGGATATAGATATATTTCAGATATAATTTATATCAAACATTGATTTTATTATTGTATAATTGTATATCAAAATTTGTATCAGATTTATTACTAAAACATGTAGAAGAGGAAAGATCTTTCGTATTGATATGTAAGGAATTCTAGTCAGAATGATTGAGAATTTAAATCTTATTTAGGCAACAATAATTAATGGTGTGGACTATGGATATTGTTGATATAGGATGAAGAAATTTGTTATAAACATTGGAATTGATCAATTTCTTATGATGATTGTAAATTATAGAATTCAAAAGAATGAATTATCTGTATTTATTCATAAGGAGAAACTGTAGTGTCGAGCAAATTATAAATTCTGAAATATCTTTATATTTTAAATAATGTAGAATATCTATTGTTAGATTTCATCATGTGAAACTATGAACAAGATATGGAAAAATCTTTAAATTAATCACTTTAGAACATTCAATGTTCTTGAGGCCTAAAGAGATATGTTTCATATTGATTATTAGGATTTTGAATTTCTACCTGGTGAATCAGTAGCGTAGATGCATCAAAGTTTCCTAACATTTTTTTAATAAAATTCAATCTCTTGGTGAGAAATAAATTACCAACTTCTTGAGAAAGTGATTCATATTTAACTTAATAAAGGAGAATCTAAGCAGATGAAAAAAGATAAAAGTAATAATATAATGAATTTTAGCCTTGATGATCTTATTTGGACTCTAAATAAATATGATAATTAACTAAAAAGAGATATTGAGAAGGAGAAGAGAAATAATGGAGTTTCATTATCTTCAACTTATAGTTCTTTAACTTATGGTGATCAAATGTAAAAATTCACTACTACCATAAAGAAGAAATCAAAAAATTAATCAAAAATTTTTAATTTAAAAGATAATGGAGGAAGTATTGCTCATATTTCAAGGATTATGAACATGATTATCAAGAAAAAAAGTCTTTGTGTAACTATAATAAGAAAAAATATAAACATGAGAAAAAGGAATATTCAGGAATGATATGTTATGAGTTCAAGAAACTAGGATATATCAAAATTAATTATCCTAGGTTTAGAAAGAAGAACAATGATGGGAAATATTCATAGAGAAAGGAAATAAAATAATTCCTATCAACTAATGATATACGAAGTTCCAATGAGGATCCATCATCCAAAATTAATTATGACTCATAAAGTGACGATAGTAGAAAGGTAATCATCTTTTATTAAAATTCTCCTTAGAATGATATTTACTTTATGGTGAAGGTAACTCATGACTCAATTTTATAGTTATCACTAGAGGATAATTTTTAATTTACTTCAAATGATAATAATAGTTTTACTTCATTGGAAGCTAAAGTAGATATTCCATCATTAAAATAAATGGCTAGATATTTGAATTTCCTAAAAAGGAAAAATAAAAAGTTAAATAAATACCCTGACTCAGCTAAGGAATTTTTTTATAAATTAGAAGAGGATATTTCTAAAATTACCTATAAAATTTCAAAGATTAGGTATAATATATATTATAAGTTTAAAAATGTATCAAATAATAATGATTATAAGTTAGTTATTAAAATATAGCCAGAAATTAATTGTCTAAAGAAAATTATATCCAATTTTACTTCCAGTAGAGAGAATTTTGATATGCTCTTGAGTTAGTTAAAACCAAATTTTACAACTTATAGAATATTTTTTACTTTTATAAAGTCAAACTTTCAGACAAATTATTTTGATCCTAAAAACGAACCTTTATCTACTCAACTTCATAGCTGAGGTAACTAGAGAAAACATTGTTCATTTAACAAAGTATAGTATCTTAGGAATCATAAAGATTATATTTTAAAAGTGTTTATAGTTTTACAACATCATAGAATGGGATTTTTTTTGGATTTGGTTCCCTAGAAACAACTTTTAAGTACTTGATTATTACTAGTATTCATTTTATTGAATATTAGTTAAGTTTATTATCACATCATCATTGTTACTCTACATTACATAGTATGTGATAATGTCCTAATAATATCTCTCACATTGAAAGGTCATAGTAGTTCCATGCTATAATGAGAACCAAGTGGTTCCACAATAGTATTATTGAATTTATATGTTCTATAGATAAATGATATTACTTGAAAAGACAAAAAATTTCATGACCTGGAACAAATAAACCATTTATCTAGTATTTGAAATGGACTATGAAAAGACTTTATGGGCATTCCTGATCCCCACAGACTAGAGAAAATCTCCCAGGTATCCAAAAATTACCATAAGGAATGATTTTTCCAACATAAAATAAGATATATCTTATACAAAATAAAAATATGACCAGAAATAAATATTCCATAACCAAATATAGAAACAGTGATATAGATACAACCAATGGTAGTAATAAAAAACCCCAAGTAAAAGTCCAGAAACATCCAAAAAGGACAACCAAAATTTACAACAATTACTCCATGTGATGCATGGGTAACATCCCACCATGTCACCACCATCTACCCAAATCTATATAACATGAAACCTCACCACCTCACTATGAAACCTTTCCCTTTCCTATAGAATACATAAAAAGGTTTACACACTACTAAGGGAGTATGCAGGATATGATCTAAATGGGATCAAGAGGATCTCACCCAAGTGTTCCATATCAAGTCTTTATCAAATAATCCCAATATACTCAAAATATAAAAACATAGAATGATAAAACAATTTTCATATTTATATTAAATTAATGGTAAAAAAATTCCCCTTTTCTATATTTGTATACAAAATCTAGGTAAATTAGTTTCAAAGCGCATTCTAAATAAATAATTTTCTATTTATCAAAAAATTCATCACATATCATATCAAATCCAAAAATGAAAATCCAAGTACAATGGAGATCACCCCTAGGTTAAAATAGGTATGGGCACAATAGGTGTGGTCTCAATAGGTCACTCATACCTCAAAAATAATAATTAAAAGTGCACAATACAAGTCTCTAGATCCAAATTATATATGATCTAGGGATAGAGGAACACCATATAAAGTGAACCCAATACAGTTTAAAGATCAAGTTCCCAGATTCAATGCAGCTATGATATAGGAATTGAGAAACATCCCATGAACTACCTTATGTTGTTAAAGGATGATGGTTGATACTAAACCCTCCACCTAGGTATCCAAGGCTCCCATGTGATGCATGTGTCAAATCATTTCAAAAGGTCTCATTACATTTCATAATACAATTTTCAAACAACCTTTTTCCATCATAAAATCATGCTTTGAAAACTAGTTTCATAAACCATTTCATAATGCTTTGAAAACCATCACTATTTTACCAAAATAAGGGGAAGACCATATCTTATAAAAAACCCATAACACACACATACCAAAAAATTCAAGGATTGTTGCAATTATCATTTAAAACCCATTTAGAAAACCAATAGTATTAATGGTTCATCAAACATAGGCTAGAGACAGAACCACCTATCTCAAATTTGGATTGAACACCAACCACAATGGGATCCACACACAAAAAGGAAAAGGAACACTGGATCAATCAATAGGAATAATTAAAAAATTATTCACACATCTTATAATTGAGATTACTTAATAAAATAGTCAATAGAGAAGATATATCGACACATACCTCAAAGATCACACATGCCACACCACAACCAACATGAGTTCCAACCTTCGGGAGATGAACAATAGATTGACCTATAAGAAATTGAGAAGGAATCATAAAATTATTGGTATACCTAAACAATATAGTATGAAATTGATTCCAATTACAATAATAATAGAATAATGAGATGATAATCTATCAAACTTACCATACCATTAAAAACTGATCAAATCGATATCGAAACACCAAGTGGAGAAGATAAAAGAATCTTAGAATGAAAAAGGAAAGCCTCACTAGGATCAATGGTATGATTATATTTTAAAATTATGGATTAAGGGTTAATTTTTTTTTAAAGGAATCACATTCTACCTGTATCTCACCAGCTGGCCAATGGCCTTCAGTAACCACCAAATAAGGTTGAAATGCCTTGAAAGTCCACCAAATCACATATGAATCCTCCCAAACCTACTTATTAAATATAAAATAGAGATATACCTAGAACAGGATATTACAAAAATTATATAGGATATTAGGGGTGGAGACTCATAGGACTTTGAGACACCCTCTCACAATGTACGCCCTTAGTGATTTTCAGAGCAGAAGATTATGAGAACCAAGCCCACTAGTAGGAAATACACATTTATTTGCTCTATTATATGTTCTTATCTATGTATGTTTATTTTTATCCCTAAAATTTAAGATTATAATTAACTAATATCATAATTTTCCTACTTTGATGTTTTAAAAAAACCATGATGACATATTCAGAGAAGTAAGATATATTTGGTGCATCACAAGTGGTATAAAATTAATGGATAATTAAAGAAAGTATTTATACCTCCCATCCCTTGACAGAAGTTGATATCTTAATCTCTTTGATGGTATTGGGACTTCTTGAATAAATCTATGGACAAATTTTTCTATTGTCATGTTCTTTCTTGGAAAGTCGAAGAAATATACATTGAGAAAATATGTCGATGTCACCTGCATGCAACATGGTTGATTAGAGATATCTTAATGAAGAGATTATATTACAAAGTGGGTATTATTAGGAGGTTATATGTCATTGTTAAATTAAATTCTTTCTCTATGGGTGCCTTAGCGTGTTTCTAGATGCTAACCTTGGACTTTAAGGAACTCCACCTATTTCCCTTAATAAAGAGGCCTAGAGGGTCATATAATAAGTGTACCTGAAATCTAAATTAAATTAAAATTAAAATTTATTAATTTATAATAAATATTATTACTTATTTTTTATTTAATAATTATTCAAGATTAATTGATTGCCAATATTTAATCATAAATCATTCAAAATAATATGTGAGTTAAATAATAATAAATATTTATTTTCATGGTTTGGAGAATATAAAATTTATTATATTTATCAATGAATAATGAGAGGATATTAATTTATTAAATAAATCATCATTATTCAATGTTTAGTAAATATCAAGGAGGATAAGAAAACCAAGTTTAATGTTCTGATTAAAAATGATATAAATGATATTTATTTTTTCTTAGGTGATTCACATGTCAAGTGAACAATAATTATATTATTATTAAGACATGGGGTTCACTAAGAATCAAAGAATTCGTAAGGGGAATTATATGAAAATAGGTAAACCTAAACTTTAATTAAGATATATCTAGTTATATCTATTTATTAATATAGATTTAGTATGCACAACAGATAGATATAATCTCTCTAAAACCATAGTGAGAGTTTTAGAGATCTAGAGAAGGCTCTATCCTCCTCCTATTTCAATCCATTGAGAAAACACAAAGAATTATTCATCCTCAAATATCATTCTTTTTCGATCAACCATGAATGATGTAAGTGATTAGGATCGATTGTTCTAGAACCCATCAATTCTATAATGACCTTCAAAGATTTTGGTGTGTTTTTTGTTTGATTTAATTAAATTACTTTGGATATATATATATTGTTCATTGGTTTTCATGCTTCTCACAATATTTTATTTTAAATAAAATGTGATTTAAAATGTTTCTTATTTTAGTGTAATTTGGGTGAAGTCTTGGAGTTTTTCTACTGGTTTGTATACTCACCCCCTATATGTGTACCCTGTTGAATATAAAAATGTTGTTTATAAATATGAAATTAATAGAATTATTTCATATTTTACTAATAGAGTTGTATGATATTATGATCTTGGATGTATATAGTTGGATCTTTGGGTGGTTGTTAAGTCTTGGAATTTAGTGTGGTTACACATTGGTGTCATGTGCCTTTTTATCTTGAGTCCTAGTTTCCTTGAGTCTTGTTTTAGTGAGATTATAGACTTTTTTTTTACTTATTATTTTACTCTATTTACTATTTTTTATACATTTAGAGTTATTATGGTTTTATATAATTCATCGTATTGGTCTGTTTTCAGGTTATTCAGTTATAGGAAAATCACCCCCATGTTTTGGTAAATCCCATGACCTTTATTTTCAGCCTTTGGTGCCATGGGGATTTCACATATGGTTAGTCACATTTCAGTCCTTCCCAAGCCAATGAGTTTGGTTGAGATGTTACAAATGGTATTAGTTTGTTATGTTTCATCTTCTGGGATGGTAGTAAGGAGATAGGATGTGTCAGGACATGAAATGTATAGCATAAAAATATTTAACTAACCTCTTTATATTTTACTTCAATTTACCAGAGTGGTTTAGGTAAAAACAAATTGTTAGTAAACACTTCTAGTCATGTAACCAACTCATCATCATGGGTTTAACCAAATAGAATCTAGTATCATGCATTAATAAAGATATTTACTACTAGGATTTCATCATTCATAGGCTATTTAAAATATTTGATTTTGAAATTATGTTACTATGAGCTTTCTTTTCATGATATTATATACTCTATAACTATGAATTAAAGAAACTTGTAGCAACCGACTAGATATTGTTATTTTGGTTTTATAATAATGGCATTAGTCTAAATACTTTGAAACCAGAAAGCGGGAGAAAAGAAGAATTTGGTTTCACCTAAAACACAGGTAAATCAGGAACCTGTGAAGAGTATTGTGCAATTATTCCAAGATATGGACAAAGGGAATCAAATTGGGGAATCAAACCATACTAATCATAACGAATAGTTTCAGAAACAGAATCCACCTATTTTTCAGGGGGATTTGGGTCCTGAACAAGGAAAGACATGGATTAATAAAATCAATTGATTTTTTATTTAATTAGAATATCAGTCAATTTAATAGTGAATCTAGTGGCATACATACTGGATGATCTCACATGTTAATGGTGGTAATTAGTTATTCAAGATAAACACGTCCAATCCATTACTTAGGAGGGATATGAAAGAATTGTTCAAAAAAATAATTTTATCTGCATACCTTAAAAGTAACCAAAATGATAGATTTATTTAGCCTCAAGAAATAAAATAAAACTATAAAAGGATATACAAATATATTTATGATCCTAGTTTAATTTTCTCTAGAGGTAGTAACAATCACACATCTGAAGGCTCATATATTCGTGGTAGGGTTATGGTATGATATCCATTCTAAGGTGGTATTATTATTGAACTATGAATACACAAACACATTCAACAGGGAAACAATATCTGAAAGAGATCTAACTAATAATTATTCTGGATTAAATTCCTTTGTTATCACTGACACATGTGGAAATAAAAATTCTAGAAATAAGATGAGGAGGGAGACCTTTATTTAGGAATTTAGATCTCAAAAAATAGGAACACCGAACAAGTATATTTTACATGAGATAGTAGTATGAAACTGGGTTATTTCTAATGTTGATCAACCATGAAAAAAAATTTAGTACAAAAAAACATTGAGAATTTCATAATTATGGCCATAAAGGACATCTCAAGTTTTACTGTACAATACCTACAAATCCAATGAGAGTAGATGGCTCAAATCAGTCTTGGATCTCTTATGCTTAACCAGGGTGATCTCATCAGAATAGTTATTACCCCTAGAGATGAGAAACTTAAGATAATTATAGAAACACCTCATTCATCCAATAAACACTACCACAACAAGGAAGAAAATATTATCCAGTGGGAGTTTACTGAAAACTATATGGATATCAGTATCAAATCATAGCTGGAAAACCAGGTCCCTCAATGGTTCAAGGTACCGTTGTTCTAAACTCCACTCTAATGAAAGTATTTTTTGATATTGTCACATCCCAATATTTTATTACATAACATGTGGTAAATTAGTTGGGGTTTTCATAGAAATGATGCCCCATGTCTTGAGAATCAAAACAAACATTGGGTGGTGGGAATATAGAGGATTCAATTGTCCAACCTATCCCATTATGATAGATGTGGTTAAATGTTTTTAGAGCTTACAGTCTTGGAAATGGATATATTTTCTTTAATATTTTTAATGGACTCCCTGGTGGAATTAAAAGTGTATATTGACCATTATGCCTGATTAGTAACCTTTGCATCCCTGAATAGTGTTTTTAATTTATTAAAATGAAATTGGTATATGAATACAGGTAGAGAAGGGCCTTTGGTAGCAGTAGATGAAACTATATATCCATAGTTGGAAGTGATAAATTTGAGTACTATCGAAGAAAATGGTACCAGAAGTCTTCTAGATTTAGTAGACCGATACAATAATGTCTTTATATAATATTTCTTCAGGTTAACACCTGAATGGGAAATCAAATTTTCTATCAATATACTTATGGGAAAAATTTCTATTTATCTTTTGTTATATAGAATTAAACCAACTAAATTACATGAATTAAAGGTCTAATTGGAATAACTAGAAAGTAAATGATCCATTAGACCAATAAAATCACCTTTGGATGATCTGATCTTCTTTTAAAATATGGTAGATGGTTTTCTTCATTTATGTGTAGATTATCATAAATTAAATCAGGTTAAAATCAAGAATTTGTACCCTCTTCCTTGAATTTATGACCTTTTCTATCAATTGAAGGGATCCAAACAGTTATCCAAAATTAATCCATGGTATTTCTATTACCAACTCTAGTTTAAGAAATTGGATAGTCTGAATACAAATTTCCAATGCTATTATGGTCACTAAGAATATATATTCATTCCCTTTGGAGTTACAAATGCACCATCAGTTTTCATGGATTTAATGTATTGTATCTTCCACAAGTTTCTGGACTCATTTTTTGTGGTATTTATCGATGATATTTTGGTGTACTTATAAACCATAAATGACCATGAGAAGCACTTGGATATTACATTGAGTATATTTTATGAACATTGAATTTAAAAAAAAATCTATAAGTGTGACTTTTGGATAGAATATGTTCCTTTACTTGGGAATGTAATCTCTGAAAACGGAAGGTTAATAAATTCCAAAAAAATAAAATCAATAACTTCTTGGAAACTTCTAGGAATGTCTTTGAGAAACAAATCTTTCTAGGATTAAGAGTCTATTATCACCATTTTTTATAAGATTTATCAAGACTCACTTCTCCTACAAATGTTTTAACAAGAAGATTTATTCTATTCAAATGGAATGAGGATTTATAGAAATCCTTTAAAGAGTTTAAGTCTTGGATCAATTCAGCACCTATCCTCATTTTTTCAGAACTAGAACATGGTTATATGGTATAGTAATTGGTTTTGGGCATAGTAGATTCACCTTTTTGGAATGGAAAACTGGGTTTTAATATTAATTTATGAATAATACGAATTTTAATTGATTAATTTCATCATGACCAATATATATAAATCATATATTACATTAATTTTTTCAACATCAGATCCATAAGAGGAGGAGCATGACATGTAATTTATAATTGATTTATAAATGAATCTAGAATCATCTAAACTTGAGATTATTTATTCATTGATGATCTGGTTGACTCAATCTTGTAATAATGTCATTGCATTGTTGGATCCAAGTGCAGATTCTATATAGCAATGATCCACACATGCACCATAATCTCTGAATATCACCATAGAATTGCCGGGTGTAGGCATGTTTGATCTCAATCACTTGTATTTTTTGTGGTTAATTGTAATATAATTATCTTTTAGGAAACAAAAATCTTTGTGTTGTCTCAATAGATTAAGAGGGTAGGAGGAGAATAAATCATGATTTTGATCCCTAGAACTATTTACAGGGTTTAAGAGAGCTTATCTATATCTATTATACATAACCAATATCTCTTAGTAAATAGATGTAGCTAAATATATATTAAGGAAAGTTTAGGGTTACCCATTTGCATATATTCCCCCTTAATAATTCCATAATTCTTATTGAACCCCATGTCTTAATAATTATATAATTATTATTCACTTAACATGTTCATCATCTAAGTATAAATAAATATCATTTATATCATTTCCAATCAAACCGTTAAATCTAGTACGCTTATCCTCCTCAATATTTACAAAACCATGAATAATGACTATTTATTTAATAAATAAACATCACTTCATTACTCATTGATAAATATAATAAATATTATATTTTCCAAAACATGTAAATAAATATTTATTATTATTATTTAACTCACTTATTATTTTGAATAACTTTTGATTAAAAATTGGTGATCAACCAAACCTGAAAAATTATTAAACCAAAAAGTAGAAATAATATTTATTCTAACTTGTTAAATTCAATATTATATTTAACTGACATTCTACATACACTTAGTTTGTGACCTTCTAGGCCTCTTTTTGAGTGATAACGAGAAGAGATATCTAAATTTCAAGGTTATCATCAAGCAACATGATAAGGAATCCATAGAGAAAGAAGTCAATGTATCAATGGAATACGACCACTTATGAATGGTTACTATGTAATATAATAAATTTATCATGATATCTCAAATCGAGTAGGTTTCATACTGGTGTCATCAACCTATGTGTTTGAAATATCTTTCTTTGACTATATAGAAATGAACTTTACCATAGAAAATTATGGACATGAATTTATCTAGGAAGTTCCATTATCATCAAAGGTACTAAGATATCAACTTCTGTTAATAGATAGAATGGATAAATCCTTTATCACATTATCCATTAATGCAATATCACTCAGGATGCACCTAATGTCTTCTACTTTATCATGAGAATATTTTTTCAAGATTTTCATCAATATATAAAAGTACACAACTTATGGTATTCATTAATGATAATATAAAAGTATAAGGATAAAAACAAATGTCTATATATAGGAACATATAGTGGAATATATAATGGATTTTCTACTGGTGAGTATCATTCTCATAATTTCCTACTCTATAAATTACCAAGGGTGTACACTATGAGAAGGTGACTCAATGTACTATGTGTCTCTACCCCTGATATCTTGTATCATATGTATCCTTTAAAATGATATCATCTATCTAAAGAATATATATTCAAAAATATTTTCCTGGAACCTCCACATTCTCATCATTGGGGAGAAATACTATAACATTTTAGTGTGACAGATATTCTAAAGACAATATCACATACTATGTCATGATGAGGAACAATCTTGATGTGATAAGAAACATCATTAACATTCAATAAAATTAATACATGCAATCATCAATTACTTAGAATTGGATTCTAGGGTGATTACTCCAACAAACTCCCACTTTCACTAGAGCCAGTTGTTAACAACCTTCACTCCACTAACTCTCACATGATACTCACTCCTCTACCGTGATAGATCCTTTATCAAGGAGTCCACTATTTTTTTACTTCATGGATACTCTTTTCATTTTAAATTCACCTCCTTGAGAAAAATATCTCAAGAGATGAAAATTTATAAGTATATGATTTTTCCTTTTATGTGACCTGAACACTTTTGAAATATCCACCACTGTAGTGTTATCACAGTAAACTGTGATAGGGTCTTGAGTACTAGGTAGCACATCAAACTCTTGAAAAAATTAACGAATCCAAACCACATACTTAGCTATACCAAAAGATATAATATACTCACAATATTCTATAGAATCAGAAACAACAAGCTCCTTTAAATGATTCTTGATCATAGTTCCTCCATGACTATGACTTTAGATCATTCTAATTTGTCTAAAAGATTGAATCTATATAACCCCTCATTACTGGATCTCAATCTCCTCTATACACTGGAATTATATCCTTATATCCCATTATATACATAAGGATATCCTTAAGATAATTCAAATGTTGTTCACCTTGATCGAGTTGATATCTCCCTACCATTCACAATGTATATGAAACATCAATCCTTATACATAACATGACATGCTTGATAGATCCCATAACATAACTGTATGGTATCTTACTCATTTTTTTCTTTTTTCTACTATGTCTAAAGACACATCTTCTTGGAATGATGTATACCATGTGACACTGGAACCAATACCCTATTGGATTGTTAAATACTAAACCTCTTCAGCATCTAGTCAATGTATGTACTTTGAATTAGCCCAATAATCCTCTTTGATCTATCAAGCATGATTTTTATAACTATAATGTTGGTTTCTTCACCCAAGTCGTTCACGAATAAACACTTTATTAACCACACCTTAACTTCTTGTAAGGCTGGTATCTCATTTCCAGTTAGTAATATGTCGTCAACATATGAAAATAACTATACTCCCACTAAAATGATTGTAGACACATCACTCACATTCATTCTTAATAGAACCAAATTATTTTATAGCTTCATTGAATTAAATATTACTTGACCTAGATTCTTGATTTAATATATAAATGGATATCTTAAACTTGTATACCTTTCTCATATTTACTGGAGTCACAAAATCTTTTGTTTTTTTCATATACACATCTTCCTGAAGGTTCCCATTAAGGAAAGCGGGTTTTCATCCATATTACAAATATAAAATTAAAATGAAGCTATTATATAAAGAAAAAATCAGATTGATTTAATCATTTCAACTAGATAAAAGGTTTCATCATAGTTTATTCCCTAATATTATCTAAATCCTTTACCTACAAGTTATGATTTATAGGTATTAACCTGAAATTCCTTGTCTATATTTCTCTTGAATACCCATTTTCACCCAAATGGATTTAGATATACTATTAGATAGATCAAAACCCATACACAATTTTTGTACATGGAATTCTTCTCATAATTCATGGATTCTTTCAATTTTATTGCATATGATCACTATATTGCCTCTCTGTAGAATATAGGGTCATTATTGTCAACCAATAACGAGTCACCATCTATTATGATTAGACAACCATATATTTAGGTTCTTTTACCCTTATGGTTCTTCTATATAGTACTTGTGCGTTAGGAACTACATCTTCCCCAATGACCTATGAAGTTTATTCTCGCACCAACTCTTGTGTGTCATGAGCATCAACTTCCTGGAATTAAATATTTATACCTGTATCCTTTTTAAATATTTTTTTCCCTATCAAAGAACATATCCTTCATAGAAACTATAAACTTTTTATTTAAGGGATCATATAGGTAGTACCCTCTCATTTATTTAGGCTAATCTATAAAGATACACTTTGTTCCATAAGGTGTCAATTTGTTTCTTGAGATAGCCTTAACCAACACTTCGCACCCCGATGCATGAATATATGAAAAAACAGATTTCTTTTCACTCCATAACTCAATGGGGATATTGTTTTCCGATTTATCTAGTAATGAGTTTATTATGTATTCTATAGTGTGTAATGTATATCCCCAAAAGGATAATGGGAGGCATGTGTGACTTATCATTAACATTACCATGTCTAGGAAGGTATTATTCCTCCTTTCACTAACACCATTCCATTGTGGTGTATAATTAGGAGTGAGTTGAGATAAAATCTCATAATCCCATAGAAATTTGATAAACTATTGGTTAAGAAATTCACAACCTCAATCTGATCTAAGTTTCTTTATCTTATTACCAAGATGATTCTAAACTTAATTCTTGAACAATTTGAGCCTCTCAAAGGATTCAAACTTACACCACATAAAGTATACATAACCATACCTACTCAATTCACTGGTAAAATTCATAAAGTATGAGAATATACATCTAGATTCTACTTTAAAAGGTATGCACACATCATTGCATACCAATTATAGAAGCTCTACGTCTCTTTCACCTTAACCACCAAATGGTGGTATGTACTTCTTGACTTTTAAACAACAATAACATCTTTCAATTAGTACAATCTTAAAAGAGTCTAAGAAACCATCTTTATAGAGCTTTTTCAAATGATTCTTATTTACAATACCAAGATGGTGATGCCACAAATGGGTGTGGAATGAGTTGCGTGAATTTTATTCATTATCAATTAACAAAATTTGGTTTTCATAATCCAATATAAAAAGTTTGTTATTCAATTATTCCATACCATGACATACACTATCTTTATAAAAGTAGAAACTCTTATTCCCAAATAATAAAATACAACTATCCATGTTTAAAAAAGAAATGAAGATGATGTTATTATTAACTCCAAGAACATAATACTTGTTCTTTAAAACCAAAATCATTCATGTTGGCAATGTGAGGTGGTAGTCTAAAATGGATAGAGTAGCCTACCTCTCTCCATTGGTAGACTATTGATCCACATCACCTCTAGAAAACTTCAAAAATACACTTGGTTAATATATTTGGGTAAAAATGTGATCACCACATGTAGTATCCAATAACCAACATGTAGATATGGAAATATTACACTTGATAATGACACACCTAAATCTTATTCTTGATTATTTGGAAAGGTGCAATTCCTATTCCAGTGGTCTTGCTTTCCACATGTGAAACACACTTCATTCTTATCATTTTCTTACCGTTGGATGTTCTTCTTCTAAGAAGGATGATACTATGGAGCCTTATACTTGGAATGAGTTTTTGGGCCCTGTTCTTGTTCTTAATTTTATTATTCACCAAAAGGATCATAGGGTTTTCATGCCCCATATCATTTTCAACTTGGAGGATAATAATAAGAAGTTCTGAAAGATAATTCTCATTTTTTCTCATATTATAATTCAAAATTAATCTAGAGAATGTTTTAGGTAGTGAGGACATAATGATATCCATTCATTATTCATCAGGTATATTAACCCCTAATATGTCTGAGCATTCCATGTAGTCAATCATCTTAACAACATGAGCCCCATCTAGTGATGACTCTCCATGATTACACATGAACAGTGTGTTGGATATCGCATATCTCTCTTCTATTTCCTTATCATGATAAAGATCTTGAAGGTGATTAATGATGTCATATTTATCCATATAATCATATTTCTTTATAAACTGATAGGACATAGAGGATAGCATGAAATATTTGACATCCATTGCATTTTCTATATGTCTTGGGTAGAGAGATACTTATTCCTCACTAGAGTATTTAGAAATAGAATTAGGAAGTAGGGCTTATAGCATGTATAATTTACATTCATCATGTAGTATAATGCATCAATACCTACACCATTTCTAGAAATTCATGCTGGTAAGAAGTTTTTCCTTCTATAGTGGATCATAGTGATATAGTCAAAGTTGTGTGGTTTTCCATTTCAACAAAATTCAGGAGAATATTCTTAGTACTTCCTCTATTTCCATATTATATTAATAAATTTAAATTTTATTAATTACCCACTATTTAATTGAAACCCAATAGCCCTTACAATTAGTTTTGGAATATAATGTTGCATTGATATTGTAACACCTACAGTTTAAGGTATTTTACCATTTTAAAATGTATTTTGAGATTATATAATACTTGGGTTAAATTTCCTTAGTTTTTCAAAAGATTTTATAGCATTCTGGAAGTGATTCTAGAGGTTCATGGGTTGATAATGGTAAGTAAAAACCATGAACCATATCCAGGAAACCATTCAAGGTGATGCTGGGAGTCACAGAGTAGGCACACTATTAGGGAATAGTTTTTCTAAACTCTGTGCATTCTAGGAGAAATTATGTGTTTAGAGATATAGGGGAAATGTATGGTTGGAACATGGTATATGAAACCATGTGATATAACCATAAAAGGTTTTTTCCTTGTGGAAAAAGTGTCTCATAATTGGCACATGGTTTTGAAAACCTTGTGGACTGACCATATGAATAGTTGGGTGATGTCCAGTAGCATGTGTACAGTGGACACATGGTTTTAAAAACCACATGTATTATATTTTATGCTCAAAAAATGAGATTTATAATCATATTAAATCCTTCAAAAACTCATTTTTCTCTATTCTTCTAGGGTCCCAAACTTCGTTCCTCCCATAGGCTCTCAAGATAATTCCCTTTGATCTAAAAGTGTATTTTAGTTGAAAAAAGTGTGTTGGAGATTCAAAATCATTGGTAAGTCAATGATATTCCTTGTTCTTATTAGATATACTCTTTTCCTATATCTCAGAGCCAAAGATCTAGTCGGTTATGGATGGATCTATGTGTTGGGACGTGAATCATGATGAGATCTTGTTGGATCTATTTAAGGGAAGAAGATTTAGGGTTGTATCTAGAAGTTATAAGTGTCGTTCTTTATTTTCACTATCCATCACGAGGTAGGTTTATTATATCTCATCTACACTTATTTTAGAACTTGAAGGCTTGGTTTATTAATTGTTTTTTCTTGGATTTCCTATGGAAACATTGAGTGATTTTGTAACATCCCAAGTAAATAAAAAATATATCATTCTCATATTTATTAAAATTTGTGAATTAAATATTAATTTTAATTTAAAGGGGATTCTTTGTTTGATGGCGTACCCGATACGCAACAACGGGTTTCTTTGAAATATTTTGTTGCACACAATGCCGAGTCATATTGAAAAATAATATTATAATATTATTTTAAATGGTAGCTAATT
This sequence comes from Viscum album, assembly GCA_963277665.1. Lineage (NCBI taxonomy): Eukaryota > Viridiplantae > Streptophyta > Magnoliopsida > Santalales > Viscaceae > Viscum > Viscum album. The sequence goes on along the minus strand of OY728129.1, from coordinate 1,807,400,683 downwards.
CCCAGCTGTTGTGTTGGCGGGAATGGACAGAACTAACTACAATATGAATAAACATGTTGGTTAAATGCTTTTACATTTATCCAATAAATTTTATAGGCTTAAAATAAAAAAGAATCCGATTTTAAGCACAAATACTTTAATATTCATTAAAAGGTCGATTTACCGCATTTTGATGGAGAACCCTCTTTAAATATAGTTTTGGTCAATTTTATATATTCTATTTGACTAAATAACATTATTCTTTAAAATCGAGACATCAAAATTTACTTTGGATAAAATTTTGGTATTTTTCTGATAAAGTTAATTTTTTTATGAATAGTGAAAAATACTGTATTTTAATTCATAACTGCATTGTAATCTAATTTATGTATATGATTATATTATCTTTTTAAATTGTTTTAAAGTTTAATTAGATTATATTTTTACCATTTAATCCTATTTTGGTCAATGGAAGTAATTTCACTTTGAAATAGAACATAAATAAGTTTCAATCTTTTGATAGTTTTTATTTCTTAAAAACATGCTTTTTGTTTTGACAGTGGGAATTAATATTAAATTAATTTCTTCCCCTTATGTGTTTTAAATTTGAAAAATGGATTCCATTTTTGGAATTAGGAGGTCCAAATTTTATAAATAGGTAACTTTTATTTTTATACATTATGAATATTTACTTTAGTAAAAAAATTTATTTACTATGGTTAAAGGGTAAATCTGGTAAATAAGGGTAAACAAATATTATTATAATAATATTAAATTACCCTAAAATGTGTCCTAATACTATGTTTTGATACATTTCCATCCATGGGCATCCTTGGGTCGATTTTGGGACCCCATGGAGCCACTTGGGAGTGATAATGACACTTTATATTAGTTAATTTAAAGTAAAGGCAAAAATGACATAAACATATATATTTTAGTAAATTAATTTTTACATAGGGTTATATAAGTTATATATTGGACTATAAATATTAATTGAAAATATAAAATTATTTCCTACATCATGGTATTTTTTTTATAATTTTTAGACATCAAATAAATAAAATTATTTATGACACAATAATGATGCAGTATTTACCTCATTAATGAAAGATTTAAATAAATAAGATTATAAAGATTAAAACAATATAAAAAACATGTACAACTATTATTGTATGATTTTATTTCAAAATTAATCATCTTAGTTTTGAATTTAATAAGTTTTGTACCTCTAGAAATCAAAAATCATCATATAATAAAATAATATTTTTAAACTTTCCTAAAGAGCCCCTCCCCCTATAAAAATCCCTCAATTACAACCCATTCCTAACACTTCTCAAGACCCTTGTATCGTCCAAACTCTACCAAATTAATCTCCATACATCCATCTCCTCATCCTATAAGCCTTCCCCTAGGCATAAGGCAATTCATGTAAACCTTTTAGTTCAAACCAAAGGGAGATACCCGATTTAAAGGTAACGTCTTCTCTTAAGTTATTTTGTTTTATTTTACTTCTCCAACCCCATAAAATATTTTTATTAATTTATTTTATAAAATCCTTAGTATCCTAAATATACTAGATTGTTTTTATGATAATGATTCTAACTACACTTACAAACACCTCCATCTAATGGGTAAATAACATACTGTTTCTGTGGACATCGAATTACTGCCTCACGAAACGATGATTGTTCAATCTTCTCCTACCACCTCTTATGGTGGCCATTATAATGTAATTTTATTTATATATAATATATATTATGTTTATGTTTTATCTATTCTTCTGTAATTTTTATTTACAAACATACCTTTATGCTTTCCAATATGGGTAAATACGATAATTTCATTTGAGGAAGTGCGGACTACTGCCCCCTCAAGGTGATATGATTCGTTCATGACATACATGGAATGTATAGTGGATGGAATTAATGAAATTATGTAACATATATATCATATGATATTATAATATAATTATAATATACCTATGTATCATTATGTTTTCATTCCATTAAATATTAAATAGAAATGAAAGTAGCGTTCATGCGAACGTACGACTTACTATCTCCATGAATGGTGCATTTCATTCCTTATCTCCAAATGTTATGTAATATTATAAATACATAAATATACTGGATATATATGATATATATGATATCTAAATTATGAATATAACTCTATAGATAATGGACTTTTGACCACATGAACAACTTGTAATTATAAGAAGTTCATTTTTGACTCAAGTACCAAATATCGACAAAATGACCATTATTAACTTAAATGATTGCATAATGTTTATAACATGGCAATAAGTGATATAAAAGTAATAATAAACTGAAAATTTTTTATTAATAAAGTATAAATTAACTTTAATTTATTATTCATGAGATTAAAGAACGAATGGGTCAAGTCGGACATGAGGTAAAGGGTTTCTTATCTCACTTTTAATTCTGTGTGATTTTCATTGTTCGCCACTTATTTATTACATGTGGTGTATTTTGTACTACCATTTGATATATATTATCATTATTATATTTATATTTATGGTATACTATGATTCATTTTGTGGTCATTAACTGTTGTTCATACGACTCGATTGATTACAACGCGGTAAGGGGTTTTCATCTCATTTTTATTCCCGTGAGATTCATGATTTGATTGCCACTATTTCCTTTTGTGTGGTGTATGTACAATCCATGATTGTATTATTTGTATAATATAAATTAATTTATGGGTATTTACATCTTCATTGTATGATCCTTCTTTCATGCGGTGTATGTTTCATAAGTTACCAAATCGGTAAGGGAGCTTTTTAACCCAATTTCCATTCCTTGGGTTAATCTTCTAATTGTTAATTATTTCATGCTATGATTATGTGTGGAATCACTATTTATTTATTTATGTTGTAATTTCAACTCCCCTTGGCATGGATATACTTTTGATACACATAATAACTCCATTGATAAATTCTCAAGTCATCGATATGAACTTGATAAGGGTAATTTTAACTCAATTTCCATTCATTGAGTTAAACATCCAAGTCATTGGTGTTGTTTTTACAAAAATATGTGTAAATGTTCTCTGATTTATTTACACTAAATATCCAATCATATTGAGTGTATTTATATTTTTCACACATTATTATGTAATTGATTTATCCTTAATCTAAGGATACAATTTTTATAAGGGATTTTGTCTCAATTTACATTCCATTGAGGCTTTATTGTTGTTATGAACCAATTCACTCTTATATGGTATATATACTATACTTTGGAATATTATATCAATAATAACTTTATTTTCATGATATTATAAAGTTCTGATTAAATTTTATTCTTAAATTATTTGTATTCAAGCGTCTCTCATTTTAAAAACCCTTTACTAAAATATCGGTTAAAATGTTTTAAATATTTTTATTATAAATATTTCTCATTAATGTACATGTTTTCAAAATGGTTTTTAGGATTTATTTATTTGGATATTAATGTTTTAAAATGATGATTCATTTAAAAGTTTCAAAGTGGTATGAGACACTTTGATTCAAAAATCTATTTATAAAATGTTTTAAATGGTTTTGAAAATGGTTTGATAAAGCATTATTTATGTCAATATCTTGAAATGATATATTTTGATTAGAATGTGGAAATTTTATATTTACTTTATGATTGTTTTATGTGTTATGAATATGTTATGGTTATTGGGAATTGTTTACATATACGGGTGGTTCCATGATAAACCTAGGGCGGGTGAGACCGAGATAGCTCTCCAATGCATTGGGTAACGTGATTGAGGTAAACGTTAATGTTTATCCTAATATATTTAGGGAATATACTGTGATGGGTATTCCAAATGTAAATCCCTATGTATATGTGAAAGCTACAATGTTGGTATGTTATGTATGCCATAAGTTACCTTTATGATTTATGATTTCTGTGTGTTATTCATAAATCTTATGATTTCATAAGTTATGTTATGATTGAAAAGTATGGTTTCATTGTTTTGTATTTATTGATGGGATAATGTTTTCATTCCTTATTTTATAACCCTTACCAATATTTTTATGCTCATCCCAAGTTTTTGAAATATTTTCCACAGGACTTAAATATGAATAGGTTTAAGGATGGGATCAAGGAAAAGTCATGTTGTCTAAAATTTGGAACTAGACATGTTTCTTTTTAAGAGTTTTTATTTTATGAAAAACTGGATGCTGAGTAGTAGTGTCTACATGTAATTTTTAAGTTGATATGTAATATTTATGGCCTAATTCTCTAAAACTCTAAACCTGGAAATATTCTCAATGTGAATTATTCATTTAATTTAAGATTATGTAATGCTTTAAGTCTAGGTCCTTATAGTTGGTATTAGAGGTCAGTTTAGACAACTTTAGAGATTATGAGTTTTAGTTAAACACATGGTTAATCCATATGTCTATTATTTCAGTTAAATAATTATTTTATAAATTTTTCAGATCAAGGAAAGTCAATCACAAATGGAAGGAGGAGGATCTCAAACAACATTCCTCTCTCTTCCTGATGACATACTTGCAATAATTATTGAAAAGTCATGTTCATATGATTGTGAAAAATTTTCTAGCATAAAACTCACTTGAAAGCAGTTGTTTGAGATATCAAACACCTCCACTATACCTCGATATCATCGTGGATAATGGGTTATATTTAATCAAATCCTATTTTTTCAATATTCTCATATTTTCAAAAAAGGTAAATATTATCAAGGTATTTTTAAATATTTTACCATATTATAGGATTTTGAAGCATATTATGATTTTGAAAAAGGTGCTAAAGAAGGAGACCCTTGCGCAACCTATTTATATTTGATTTTACAATATAGTCTCTCAGCACATACTTATGGTATTTTAGAAGGACCATTGATTGAAATTTTTAACTCAAACTCAGTCTGAATATTTTATAAAAATCATGTTTTATCAGATGTTTTGAAATTCTATTTCTTATGTGATTATTTTCTGAAACTATTTTTCTGTGAACACCCATATGACTCAAGTTATACAAGGTGTATTTGGATGAAGGAAGCAAATGATTTTTAAGGATATCTAAATCATTTTGTCAATGCATAGACCTTCTACCTATTTGAACAATATGATGATGAAACCATATGGACACCGTAGTCAAGGTGTGATGTTCTTTCTATTGGGAATAGTTTTATTTTATCATATGGAGGTGAAAAAAATAAAAATATATAAGATGTTGAGGTCTTAATGTATTGGGATGAAAATGAAAGGTATAAGAAAACCTTTGATGTTATAATATGTTAGGGATATTTTTGAATTTTATAAAAAGGACAACACGTAAGATGGGTGACGACCCGTCGCACCAGGCAAGGACACAAGAATCGAACCCACAACTGAAGGGCGACATGGGCGCATCGCCTACCACTATCCTATGTGAAGTCCCTGGTTAGTATGAATTATTCTTTTAAGTTAAATGATTTTATGGATCAAGAATAAGTTTATTTGGGATCCTATGTTTTATCAAATGGACATCCTTAGTATAAAAAAATTATTTGGTGATTAAGTAATAAAGGTAATTTTGGAAGACATTATCTCTTTTGGGAACACTATATGCTTAAGGAAAATAAAATACTTTGGGATTTAATTTGTGGAGTAATGGTTGAAATATTATTTTGTAAGGATCTATGTTTTTATTTTGAACATAAGGTGATTTGGGTTATTTATGGAAATGATTAACCTATCATATAGAATATGTGTTTAGGTTAATTACACTTCAGTATGAGACTTTAAGAGTAGTCAATGTTTTTGGAGACAAATGTTAAGATTTACTGTGGAAGACTATGCGATTAAATCCTTGTAAATTTTTGGTTTCAATCTTGCTTTGGATTATTTAAAATAATTTCAAGGACAATTGTATATTTAATGGTCTTTCTTGAACTTTGGGTTATTTTTTTTGAATTTTGGAGATTAAGAGTAGTATTTATTTTTATAAAGTATTATCATTTTGGGGATTATCTGATCTTTTACTAACCAATTTTGGTTTTGGTTGATGTCTAAAGATAGGGGAAATATATAGTTCATATTTTTTATATTATGTAATACTCTATAAATTTATTCTAGCACTTCAGGCGTGACCAAGTCATCTTGAATACTTACCGTTTGGAGAAAAGATGAGTTTGTGGTAGAATTTTATTAAAGTATGACACTCTACATGACAAGTAAGTATATTTCCTTATGATATTAGTCTAGTTATTAATAAAATTCTTCAACTCTATGAAAATTATATTGAAGAAAAAATGTTATAAGCTCTCTTTTATCATCATACTTTTACCCAACAAGAAATTTATGGTATTACGGTGGTTAAATTTCCGTGATCAAGTTCTCTATCACTCTCTATTAATCTATGAGAGTTAGTTTCTATTCCATATCCATGTTTTCATGGAATCATAGTATCTGTTGTCTCAGGTGACATTTCTAATTCTCTTCCTTTATTTTAAAGTAATATTTTTATTGACTATTTTTCTGATATAGGACTTTCAATGAAGTTTCCAAGCCCAATTTTAAAATTGCGAGGACATAATTCCCAAATGGGGGGAAGCATGTAACATCCCAGGTAAATAAAGAATATAAAATTTTCATATTTATTAAAATTTGAAAATTAAATATTAATTTTACTTTAAAGGGGATTCTATGTTCGATGGCGTACCCAATACGTAACAATGAGTTTTTTTTGAAATCTTATGTTGCACACAATGCTGAGTCATCCTGAAAAATAATAATATAATATTATTTTAAATGGTAGTTAATTCATAGTCGTTGTATTGGAAGGAAAGGATAGAACTAACTAAAATATGAATATACATATTTGTTAATTTTTTTTACATTTATCCAATAAATTTTAGAGGCTTAAAATAAGAAAGAATCTGATTTTTAGCATAAATACTCTAATATTCATTAAAAGGCCGATTTACTGCATTTTGATAGAGAACCCTATTTAAATCTAGTTTTGGTCACTTTTATATATTCTATTTTAAGAAATAATATCCTTATTTATAATAGGGACATCAAAATTTACTTTGGATAAAATTTTGGTATTTTTATGATAAAGAAATATACTGTATTTTAATTCATAACTTCATTTTAATATAATTTATTTATATGGTTAGATTATCTTTTTAAATGATTTTAATGTGAAATTAGATTATATTTTTACCATTTAATCCAATGTTTATAATTGGAAGTAATTTCACTTTGAAATTGTACATAAATAAGTGTCAATCTTTTGATAATTATTATTTCTTAAAAACACGCTTTTTGTTTTGTCAGCGGGAATTAATTTTAAATTATTTTATGAAACTTATGTGTATTGAATTAGGAAAAATGAATTCCATATTTAGAATCATGAGGTCTAAATTGTGTAAATAGGTAACTTTTATTTTTAGACATTATGAATATTTACTTCAGTAAAAAAATTATTTACCATGGTTAAAGGGTAAATCTGGTAAATAAGGGTAGAAAAATATTATTATAATAATATTAAATTACCATAACATGTGTCCTAATCCTATTGGGTGATATAATTACGACCATTAGCATCCTTGGGTTGATTTTGGGACCCCATGGAGCCACTTGGGAGTGATAATGACACTTTATATTAATTAATTTAAAGTAAAGACAAAAATGGCATAAACATATATCTTTTAGTAAATAAATGTTTACATAGGGTTATATAAGTTATCACTTAGACTATAAATATTAATTGTAAATATAAACCAATTTTCTACATCATGGTATTTTTTATAAATTTTAGACATCAAATAAATAAAATTATTTATGCCACAATAATGATGTAGTATTTACCTCATTAATGAATGATTTAAATAAATAAGATTATAAAGATTAAAACAATATCCAAAACCTATCCAAATCTTATTGTATGATTTTATTTAGAACATGAGTCATATTATCTTATACTTTAATATGTTTTGGACCTTTAGAAACTGAAAATCATTATATAATAAATTAATATTTTTAAACTTTCCTAAAGAGCCCCTCATATCCCTTATAAAAAGCCCTCACTTCTAACCCATTACTCACACTTCTCAAGCCTGTTGATTAGTCAAAACTCTACCCAATTAATCTACCTAAATCCCTATCCTCCTCCTAGAATCCTTTACCTATGCATAAGGCAATTCAAGTAAACCTTTTGGTTCAAACCAAACAAAGATACCTGATTTAAAGGTAACATCTTCTCTTAAGTTATTTTGTTTTATTTTACTTCTCCAACCCCATAAACTCTTTTTATTCCTTTATTTTATAAAAAAATTAGTATCCAAAAAATAATAGGTTTTTTATGATAAGGATTATAACCAAATTTACACACACCTCCATCTAATGGGTAAAGAACATACTATTTCCACGGGCGGCTAACTACTACCTCACGAAATGATGATTGTTCAATATTCTCCTACCACCTCTCATGGTGGCCATTATGATGGAACTGTATTTATATATGATATATATTATGTTTATGTTTTATTTATGATTCTTTAATTTTTATTTACAAACACACCTTTATGCTTTCCAATATGCGTAAATACGATAATTTCATTTGAGGAAGTGCAGACTACCGCCCCCTCAAAGTTATATGATTCGTTCATGACTTACATGGAACGTATAAAGGATGAAGTTAATGAGATTATGTAACATATATATCATATGATATTATAATATAATTATAATATACCAATGTATCATTAAGTTTTCATTCCATTAAATATTAAATAGAAGCGAAAGTAGCGTTCATGTGTACGTACGACTTACCGTCTCCATGAACGGTGCATTTCATTTCGTATATCCAAATGTTATGTAATATTATAAATACATAAATATAATGGATATATATGATATATATTATATCTAAATCATTAATATCATTATGGAGAAAATGTACTTGTGACCACATGAACAACTTGTAATTATAAGAAGTTCATTTTTGACTCAAGTACCAAATATCTACAAAACGACCATTATTAACTTAAATGATTGCATAATGTTTATAAAATGGTAATAAGTGATATAAAAGGAATAATTAAATTTAAAAAGGTTCTTAAGAAATTATAAATTAACTTTATCATATTATTTAGGAGATTAAAGAACAAATGGGTCAAGTCGGACACGAGGTAAATGGTTTCTTATCTCACTTTTAATTCTGTGAGATTTCCATTGTTCGCCACTTATTTATTGCATGTGGTGTATTGTGTACTATCATTTTATATATATTATCATGATTATATTTATATTTATCATATTATTTTATTCATTTTATGGTTATTAACTGTTGTTCATACGACTCGATTGATTACAACGTGGTAAGGGGTTTTCATCTCATTTTCTTCCCGTGAGATTCATGCTATGATTGCCACTATTTCATTTTGTGTGGTGTATGTACTACCCATGATTGTATTCTTTGTATAATATAATTTAATTTATGGGTATTTACATCTTCATTTTATTATCCTTATTTCCTGTGGTGTATTTTTAGTAAGTTACCAAATCGGTAAGGGAACTTTTTAACCCAATTTCCATTCCATGGGTTAATCTTCTAATTATTAATTATGTCATGCTATGATTATATGTGGAATCATTGTTTATTTATTTATATTGTAACTTCCACTCCACTTTGTGTGGATATACTTTTGATACACAGAATCACTCCATTTAAAAATTCTCAAGTCATCGATATGAACTTGATAAGGGTAATTTTAACTCAACTTCCATTCATTGAGTTAAGCATCCAAGTCATTGGTGTTGTTTTTAAAAAAATATGTGTGAATGTTTTCTGATTGATTTAAACTTAATATCCAATAATATTTAGTGTATTTATATTTGTCACACATTATTATGTAATTGATTTATCTTTAATCTAAGGATACCATTTTTATAAGGGATTTCGTCTCAATTTACATTCCATTGAGACTTCATTGTTGTTATGCACCAATTAACTCTTATATGGTGTATATATTGTCCTTTGGAATATTATATCATGAATAACTTTATTTTTATGATATTATAATGTTATTATTAAATTTTATTCTTTAATTATTTGTATTCAAGCATCTCTCATTTTAAAAACCCTTTAACTAAAATACCGGTTAAAATGTTTTAAAGATTTATTCTTCTAAATATTTATCATTAATGTCCATGTTTTACAAATGGTTTTTATGATTTATTTATATTGAAATTAATGTTTTAAAATGATGATTCATTTAAAAGTTTCAAATTGGTACGGTACACTTTGATTTAAAAATCTATTTATTAAATGTTTTAAATGGTTTTGAAAATGGTTTGATAAAGCATTGATTATGTCAATATCTTGAAATGATATATTGTGATTGAAATGTGGAAGTGTTATCTTTAATTTATGATTGTTTTATGTGTTTTGAATATGTTATGGTTATTGGGCATTGTTTACGTATATGGGTGGTTCCGTGATAAACCTAGGGTAGCTGAGCCCGAGATAGATCTCTAATGCATTGGGAAACCTGACAGAGGTAAACGTTAATGTTTTTACTAAGAGATTTATGGAATACACTATGATGGGTATTCCAAATGTAAATCCCTACATATCTTTGAAATCAACAATGTAAGTATGTTATGTATTCCATAAGTTACCTTTATGATTTTTTGATTTTTTTTGTGTTATTAATAAATCTTATGATTTCATGAGGTATGTTATGATTGAAAAGTATGGTTTCATTGTTTTTTATTTATTGATGGGATAATGTTTTCATTCCTTATTTTATAACCCTTACTGAGCTTTTTATTCTCATCCCAAGTTTTTGAAATGTTTTCCACAGGAATTAAAGATGAATATGGTCAACGATGGGATCAAGGAAAAATCATGCTGTCTAAAACTTGGAACTAGACATGTCTCTCTTTAAGAGTTTTTATTTTATGAAAAAAATGGATACTGAGTAGTATTTTCTACATGTAACTTTCAAGTTGACATATAATACTTATGGCATAATTATCTAAAACTATAAACCTAAAAAAGATCCTCAAGGTGAATTATTCATTTAATTCAATATTATGTAATGTTTTAAGGTCGAGTCCTTATAGATTTCTTGAAGGAAATCGTTTTCGATTACGTTTTGGAATTATAGAAAATTGGATGACTTTTGGAAAACCCACTTTGACTATAAATTTAAAATGATGATTTTGAAATTATAAGAATGGTTTTGATACAAGAAATGTGTTTTAGGAATTGTTTTCAAAGTAAGGCTTATATTTTTTAAAATGGATGGGCATGGAACTTGGCATAGTTGTGTTGGTGTATGTTTAAAGTAGAAGGATTATGGTCGAACGTTCCCCCATCATGGTAGGATGGATTGTGGTCATGAAGTACATGTTGGTGTTGGTGTCCTAAAAATAACTGATTATACTTTGAATACATGTATATTTGATGTATTGACTATTAATTAAACATCTTATTACATATTTTTCATTGTTCTGTGTGACTTTAATATAATAATATCCAAGAGTATTTGTCGCATTGGTATGGGCATAGCAGTTCCTCGCTACGATAAGAACCTTGAAGTGCTATAATAGTATTCATAATATAGTTACACGTTTGAAAAACATACTATGATGGGACACATATTATATAGACTATCAGGAGTGATTACTCATTAGTATATGAGGCTTATTCTCATGAAGTTTGTGCTTAGTAATCTCCAAGATAGGAGATTGTGAGAACAAAACTACTCATAGGAATTCTACATATTTTGGTGTCATTATATATTCCTATATGTGAGTGTGTGTAATGGTATTTAGACTTTAATATTATCATTGATGCACCTCATGACTCATTCACTTAGATTTTCTGAAAAAAAAAACTATCATGACATATGTTAGTGGGAAGTACGGTACGTTGGGTGTGTCACGATTATCGTGTCATTAATGGATAAGTTGAGGAAGAATTTTTCTTTTCCATCTTTAGCGGATTTGATATCTTGGACCATTAATTAGAATATAATTGTCGCATAAATTCCGTATCGAATTTATTATTTCATATATTTAAAGAAAGACATTTCAAGCATATAGTTTTATGACACTATTGTGCAATCTACTTGATGAGGTATGTAACTCCCTAACCCTAGATACCCAGATTCGGTGCATTATTACATAACATTGTCATGATCACAAGAAATATCAAGTCTCGAAAGACTGATTAGTTTAGTAGCCTTGGAAACACTAGATATATTCATAAAGTTTAAATTACATCAATAAGTGAAAAACTACAACAACATATTGTCTTCATATCCCCTCATACTATCCCTGCAGGTCATTCATAAAATACTTCTTCACATCCTGGAAAAAATAAAACATTGAAAGGGGTGAGCTCAGATGCTCAGTAAGGATAACAATATAACGAAAACTTTTATAAATAAACATAAAAATTTAAGGCAATGTATAACTAAAACAAAAACCTTTTAAACTTGAACTTCAGCATAATATGGAAACGATAAAATGAAATAATGCCATTTACTTATTCACATGGATATTCTACTAGTCGAATAATCACATGAAAATATTAATAACCACTTTCATAATGATGGAATGCATAATGCCAGACTATCATAACCACGTAGCCAAGGCCTCATGCCAAGACTACAAATAAGATTTTGTCAAGGCCTCATTCCAAGACACTAGTTTGTCTCATCAGACCTACCGATGCAATTTTTTTTGAATATACTTACGTTTAAAATTTCTCAAATATACTTCAGTGTTTTTCTGAAAACATTATGCAAGCTTCTTAAAACAAAATAACTAATTCTGAGACTGCTCGGCTAATTACAGGACATGATGGGTCCATGCCCAATCTCTTCCTGTCTACCACACTCGAGAGTCGGGTTTTCTGAAAAAAAATTTAAGCTTGCGTTAAATACGTATACATTTTCACCAGATTTTCATATATTTGATAGAAATATCTCTTTTCATGAAAACATTTAAAAGTCACACAATTTGGAAAATAAGTCTTTTAAAGACATTTTTGAATCAAATTATCCCATACCACTTTGAAACTTTTTAAAGGAATTAACATTTTTAAAAAAGTCATGTCCATATAAATAAATCCTTAAAAACATTTTTGAAACATGGACATTAATGAGAAAGATTTAGAATAATAAATCTTTAAAACATTTAAAATGATATTTTAGTTAGAGTTCCTAACCAAAATAAAGACACTTGAATACAAATAATTGAGGTAATAAAAACTTTATAATATCATGAGAATAAAGGTATTCATGATATACTATGTCAAAGTACACTATATACACCATATAAAAGTGATTTGGTGTATAACAACAAAGAAGTCTCAATGGAATGTAAATTGAGATGAATTATCTTATAAAGAACATATCCTTAGGTTAAGGATAAATCAACAACATAATTATGTGTGAAAAATATAAATACACTCAATATGATTGGATATTCAGTGTAAATCAATCAGAGGACATTCACACATATTCTTGTAAACACAACACCAATGAATTGGATATTTAACTCAACAAATGGAGATTGAGTTAAAATTACTCTTATCAAGTTCATATCGATAACTTGAGAATTTATAAATGGAGTGATTATGTGTATCAAAAGTATATCCACAGAAAGGGGAGTGGAAATTATGACATAATAAAATTAATAGTGATTCCACACATAATCTTGGAGTAAAATAATCAATGAAGCATACATAAAGCCGAATGAGTGGAAATTGAAATTTCAAATTCCCTTATTGATTTGGTAACATACAAAACATACACCCATGAAAGAAGTATCATAAAATAATGATTTAAATATACATGAATTAAAGTATATTACACAATGAATACAAACATGGGCAGTACACACACCACATGTAATAAATAAGTGGTGAACAATGGAATTCTCACGAAATTAAAAGTGAGATAAGAAACCCCTTACTTTGTACTTTTTCCTTGGTCAAAGGTAAATTAACATCCTTTATAATGGTTAAATAATTGTTATTGAATTATACAAGAATAATTTACATTAATATGATATCATATACGGTCTTTTAACATTGATTTGTTAATAATATCTTAGTATTATCATCATTTTGGGTGTTAACTTACTCGTTTTCCTTTATATTCTTTGTTACGTAAGCCGTGTTTGTTATGGATAGGTTGTATCTTATTCATATCCAGAATTATATCAAGTCCTTAAACATTATTTTTAATCATCAAATGAGAATTATACTTGAATGGATACGATGGAGAATGAATCTCATCGCGTTCGTGGAGACGGTAGTCCGTACGTACGCACGAGCGACAATATCATTCTTTTGATGTTAAAATAATATATAATTGGATGTTATATCATATAGACAGAATAATTATCGTGTTATATTTATTATTTACATGAATTACATATCATTATTATACCCATCGAAATAATAATTTATTGAATGACAATTACACCACGATGTGGAGACGGTAATCCTTACGTACGCACATATGGTGACGTGCCATTCAAATGAAGGATAGAATACTGAATATGGTTGTACCATATTTATAATAAAATCACAGTATATAGAAGATACTGGAGTTATTATTTTATAATAGAAATAACAAATAAAGAAGAAGTTGAAGAAGAAAGGAACTTGAAAGAGGGTGGTGAAAACATTACCTCTTCTTCAGGTTCTTCCTTTTGATTTGATCAAAAGGGCTCCTTAGGTTGGATTTCTGATAAAACTAAGGCCTCTAAGTTATATTGAGAAAGTTGAGAGAGTATTTGGGCAGGGTTTGGCCGAGCCAAAATGCTTTGAATATGTGAATTAGTGAGAAGGGGGAGTTCCCTTTTAAAAGAGGGGTGAGGGGCACCATTGGAAAAGCTAAAAATATTATTTTATAATAAATTCATATTCGGTTTCTAATGGCTCCAAAGTAGATTATTTAAAGGATAAGGTGGGTATGGGTCTAAAAACACTCAACCAATATAATTTAGACAGGTTTGGGTCATTATATTAACCTTATCTTTAAGTATTAACTCTTAGTTAATTAGTTTCACTTTTACAATGTCTCTTTGTATTTTTATATTATATGGTTAATAAACTTACTATACATATTCAAGCCACCCCCAAGTGGTCCATTAATGATACACCTATCATGATATAAGTATCTTTCCCAAACCTTAGATTTTTAGGAATTGAATATAAATTAATAATATAATATTTATTTTAAAAACTCTTTTATGTCAATTTTGACACTATTGGGTATTTTGTTTTTGATAAATTCATAACAACATTATTACTTCGAACAAAATTTATATAATCAATCCTAATATGTCATATTAACCTATAAAATTATTTTAATTCATAAAAAGTCTCAAATTACATTTATTTTGATATTTATAATATCAATTATTTTAATATTTCATTAATTAGGTAATTACTGCATCACCATTGTGTCGTAAATAAATTAAATTATTTAATGTCTAAAAATTATAAATAAAATACCATTATGTAGGAAATCTTTTTATCTTTCTAATGAAAATTTAAAATCAAATTTATCTTATGTATAACCCTATATTAAAAATGTTTTAGTAAATAAAATTTGATTTTAACTCTTTTAACTCTTCTTTGAATTAAATAATAATAAATGTCCTAATCTAATACAAGTGGACCTAAATGATAATATTTTACTCCTAAGGTTGTTTTTGGTCGAGATACACTTGTCCAATAGAATTAGGACATGTGTTAGGGTAATATTAATATCATTTTTACCCTTAATTACCCTATTTACTTTTAACCGTGGTAAATAAAAGTAAAAAGTTACTATTCACCAAAAATTATTTTCATCTCATTGAACCACATTTTACTCCTTGATATTAACTGTGTCTCTCGGATTTTCGAAATTCCACTCATAGAAGCGGTAAAATTATGTTTTATGAAAAATTTAGTTTTTTAACTACCACTTAGTGGTTTCACTATTCATCCAAAAATGAAAGTTTCCAGAAAAATACCAAAAATTAGGACTAAGCTATATTTGATGTTATGAATTCAAAAATTATGTCTATTTAACCAAATTAAAAACATATCAGTTGCATTAATTAATTTAAAAATTAATTTCCGTCGTCAAAACAAATAGCGTGTTTTTAAGAGATAATAACTATCAAAAGATTGACACTTGTTTATGTCTGGTTTAAATGTGAAATTACATCCAATTACCAACATTGTATTAAATGGTAAAAATATATTCTAAATATACTTTAAAACCATTGAAATTAATAATTTATCACTATTAATTATTTCGATTAAAAAGTTGTTTTTAATTAACATTTAGTAATTTTCACTATTCATCAAAATATGAAAGTTATCCGAAAAGTACCAAAATTTCACCCTAAGCTAATTTTGATATTACAAATCCAAAAATGAAGTCCATTTCGAAAGATAAAATTTATAAAATTTCAAAAAGTAGGTATTACTATTCATAACGGCTAGTTTGATTGGTTGTGGTGTGTTAGAATCTCGAAGTTGCGTACAATGCACGCTATTGCATTATTCAAAGGGAAACGTACCATGGAAGCTTGGGGTGTTACATTCTCCCCTCCTTCAATAAATTACGTCCTCGTAATTTTTTTAAAATTGGGCTTGAGAATATAATGGAAAATCCCACATCGGAAAAAGAGTCAATAAAACTATCACTTTAAAAGAAAGGAAGAGAGGTATAAAGGTCACCCAAGAAAACCCATACTAGGATTCCATGTAGGAAAACAAGGATATGGACGATAAACGAAGTGTTAAGTTCTGATGGAGAGGGATAGAAAACATGATCATGAGAAAGCTAACAATAAGAAAATCAAAAACTTGTGTTGGGACAAACGGTCATTAGTCTCCCAGTAGGAAACGTAAACGGACAACATTTTTTGTTTTAAGTTACATTACATAAGGAGGAGGAATTAATTTATGATATTGACTAAGAACATAAAGAGATATACTTACTTTTTAAGTAGAGTTTCATTCTTTAATAAATTTTTACCACTAACTCATTTTTTTAACAATGAGTATTCAAGAAGACTTGGTCACAATGGAAGAGCTAGAATAAACTTATATAGAAATACATGATCCATGTAGGATAAACTATATATTTACCTTGTCTTTAGAGATTAATCAAAACCAAAATGGTTAGTATAATATCTGATGATCCTCCAAATGGATATTCCATTAGAGAAAAAAACTAATCTTAATTTCTAAAATTAAACCATCAATAACCCAAAGTTAAATAAATACCATTAAATAATTAATTGTCCTTAAAACACTTCAATATAATCCAAACTAATATTGAAACCGAAAACTTATAAGAATGTAGTCTTCCACGTCAAATTGTATCTCCAAATGACATTAATTACTCTTAAAGTCATATACTTAAAAGTAATTAACCTAATCATTTCCATAAATAACCCAAATCACTATAAATCCACAATAAAAACATAGATAAAAATCCACCATTACTCCTTAAATTAAATCCCATACTATTCTATTTTCCTTGGGCATATAGTGTTCACAACAAAGCGAATAACTTCCAAAATAACATTTATCACTCAATCACCAAATCATTTTCCTATACTAAGGGTATTAATTTGATAATACATAAGATCCCAAATCAAATTATTATTGATCAATAAAATCATTTAACTAAAAATAATAGTCACACTAACCAGGGACTTCACGTAGTCCAGTGGTAGGCGATAAATCCCAATCACACTTTGGTTGTGGGTTCGATTCCCACAACTTTGTCCGACGCGACGGGTTGTCACACGATCTGCGTGTTGTCCTTTTTCAAAAAAACTATATTTGATAACATTACCAAAATGAGATAAAGTCCTCAAAATAACCATAACATAATTTAACCACAAATCTTATCTCATACCTTGCATTTTCATCCCAAATTATAATAACTTATAATTGCCTCAAACCCAACGATCATATAAAACCAAATGGTTATTTATAACTATATCCACAAGAGAAAAGATAATTCTTCCTCAAATATCATTCTCACATGAAAAAATGCATGGTTAAAAATATAAGAGAAAATTATTCCAAAGTAAACCCATCAACAAGGAGCAGTAATACTTTTTAAACATTTCTCCAACCATTTTTTCCCACATAGCTTCTTCTTTGACCAAGAAAATATCCTATAGAATAGGGAATTCACTCGGGTAATGGCCAGGTCCCCTATATTTACGGAAAATGACTGTAAATGGATTCTTGGGACCATTTTTATCTTCTTCCATAGTACTCTTCATTTTTCTTCGGCAATTCTTCACTTTATGTCCTTCCTTCCTGCATGTAAAAAATTTCTTTTTCCCATTGAGACACTTTCCTGGGTGTCTCCTTCCACATTTCCTACATGATGGAAATTGAGGATTCCTTTCTCCATGGTCTCCACTACTGGAGCTCTTATCATTCATCACCTTTCTATTCTTTGTTGAGTCAGAGAATTGGTTAATATATATATTGTTGATCATATTTTTGGAAAATTGATTTGGCATAAAGACGATATCTTTTACACCTATCAACATTCCATTTTGTTACTCATTTCCACCACCGTTCCCACCTTGTACATCATTATCAAAGTCACTATAACTTCCTTAGAATCTAGCCATTGACTAAAACCAGAAAGCATTGTGTGAGTAACAGTAGTAATAAAATCATATAGAGATTAACATGTCACCATATTCTCAATTTTGAAACACATTAGGATTAACCAAGGTCATTTACTCTCATCTTATATATATACTAATTCAAATCGGTTTGTAAAGAAAATGTAAATTATCCTAAGCATATCCCCCAGGAGTGTCGTAACCAAGAGTGCAGCAAGGCCTGTTGTCATGCACCTGTTCCCGTTCGAGTCTAGCTCAAAGCGGTGTTTTCGGGTTTTACCCCTAGGTATATTTGTGCCAGAGCCGCCTCTACCTGCTCGTATCCATACAAGGATATATTGCTCGGAAAACTCACAAAATCTCTACAATATCAAAATTCTAGGAAGTTCTTCTATACTAATCCTCAAAGTTCATCTTAGGTCTATGTACTCTAATCAGAGTTTATCCAAATCTAGATTCCAAGGTTTGTACTAAACTTCCTCTGATACCAACTGTAATTCCCCGACCCTAGATACCCAGAATCGGTGTATTATTACATAACATTTCCATGATCACAAGAAAGATCAAGTTTCGAAAGGCCGATTAGTTTAGTAGCCTTGGAAACACTAGATATATTCATAAAGTTTACATTACATCAATAAGTGAAAAACTAAAACAACATATTGTCTTCATATCCCCTCATACTATCCCTGCAGGTCATTCATAAAATACTTCTTCACATCCTGGGAAAAATAAAACATTGAAAGGGGTGAGCTCAGATGCTCAGTAAGGATAACAATATAGCAGAAACTTTCATAAATAACCATAAAACTTTAAGGCAATGTATAACTAAAAGAAAACCCTTTTAAACTTAAACTTCAGCATAATATGGAAAGGATAAAATGAAATAATGCCATTTACTTATTCACATGGATATTCTACTAGTCGAATAATCACATGAAAATATTAATAACCACTTTCATAATGACAGAATGCATAATGCCAGACTATCATAACCACGTAGCCAAGGCCTCATGCCAAGACTACAAATAAGATTTTGTCAAGGCCTCGTTCCAAGACACTAGTTTGTCTCATGAGACCTACCGATACAATTTTTTTTAAGATACTTACGTTTAAAATTGCTCAAATATACTCCAGTGTTTTTCTGAAAATATAATGAAATCTTCTGAAAAAAAAATAACTAATTCTAAGACTGCTCGACTAATTACAGGCCATGATTGGTCTACGCCCAATCTCTTCCTGTATACCACACTCAAGAGTCAAGTTTTCTGAAAACATTTTTAAGCTTGCATTAAATACCTATACATTTTCACTGGATTTTCATATATTTGATAGAAATATCTCTTTTCATGAAAACATTTAAAAGCCACACAATTTGGAAAATAAGTCATTTAAAGACATTTTTAAATCAAATTATACCATACCACTTTGAAACTTATGAAAGGAATTAAAATTTTAAAAACATTCATGTCTATATAAATAAATCCTTAAAAACATTTTTGAAACATGGACATTAATGAGAAAGATTTAGAATAATAAATCTTTAAAACATTTAAAATGATATTATAGTTAGAGTTCCTAACAAAAATAAAGACACTTGAATACAAATAATTTAGGTAATAAAAACTTTATAATATCATGATAATAAATTGATTCATGATTAACTATGTCAAAGTACATTATATACACTATATAAAAGTGATTTGGTGTATAACAACAAAGAAGTCTCAATGGAATGTAAATTGAGATGAATTCTCTTATAAAGACCATATCCTTAGGTTAAGGATAAATCAACGACATAATTATGTGTGAAAAAATATAAATAAACTCAATATGATTGGATATTTAGTGTAAATCAATCAGAGGACATTCACACATAATCTTGTAAACACAACACCAATGAATTGGATATTTAACTCAACAAATGGAGATTGAGTTAAAATTACTCTTATCAAGTTCATATCGATGACTTGAGAATTTATCAATGGAGTGATTTTTTGTATCAAAAGTATATCCACAGAAAGGGGAGTGGAAATTATGACATAATCAAATGAATAGTCATTCCACACATAATCTTGGAGTAAAATAATCAATGAAGTATGCGTAAAGCCGAATGAGTGGAAATTGAAATTTCAAATTCCCTTATTGATTTGGTAACATAAAAAACATACACCCATGAAAGAAGGATCATACAATGATGATGTAAATATACATGAATTAAAGTATATTACACAATGAATACAAACATGGGTAGTACACACACCACATGTAATAAATAAGTGGTGAACAATGGAATTATCACGGAATTAAAAGTGAGATAAGAAACCCCTTACTTTGTAATTTTTCCTTGGTCGACGGTAGGTTAACCTCCTGTATAATGGTAAAATAATTTTTATTGAATTATACAAGAATCATTTACATTAATATGATATCATATATGATCTTTTAACATCGATTTGTTAATAATATCTTAGTATTATCGTCATTTCGGGTGTTAACTTACTCATTTTCCCTTATATTCTTTGTTATATAAGCCGTGTTTGTTATGGATAGGTTGTATATTATTCATATCCAGAATTATATCAAGTCATTAAATATTATTTTTAATCATCAAATGAGAATTATACTTGAATTTATATGATGGAGAATGAATCTCATCGCGTTCGTGGAGACGGTAGTCCGTACGTACGCACGAGCAACAATATCATTATTTTGATGTTAAAATAATATATAATTGGATGGTATATCATATAGACAGAATAATTATCATTTTATATTTATTATTTACATGAATTACACATCATTATTATACCCATCGAAATAATAATTTATTGAATGACAATTACACCATGACGTGGAGACGGTAAGCCGTACATACACACATATGGTGACGTGCCATTCAAATGATGGATAGAATACTGAATATGGTTGTACCATATTTATAATAACATAAAATTATATAGAAGATACTGGAGTTATTATTTTAGAATAGAAATAACAAATAAAGAAGAAGTTGAAGAAGAAAGGAACTTGAAAGAGGGTGGTGAAAACATTACCTCTTCTTCAGGTTCTTCCTTTTGATTTGATCAAAAGGGCTCCTTAGGTTGGCTTTCTGATGAAACTAATGCCTCTAGGTTGTAGTGAGGGAAGTTGAGAGAGTATTTGGGCAGGGTTTGGCCGAACCAAAAGGCTTTGAATGTGTGAATTAGTGAGAAGGGGGAGTTCCCTTTTATAAGAGGGGTGAGGGGCACCTTTGGAAAAGCTAAAAATATTATTTTATAATAAATTCATATTCGGTTTATAATGGCTCCAAAGTGGATTATTTAAAGTTTAAGGTGGGTATGGGTCGAAAAAACTCAACCAATAGAATTTAGACAGGTTTGGGTCATTATATTAACCTTATCCTTAAGTATTAACTCTTAGTTAATTAGTTTCACTTTTACAATGTCTCTTTGTATTTTTATATTATATGGTTAATAAACTTACTATAGACATTCAAGAGACCTGAAAGTGGTCCATTAATGATACACCTATCATGATATAAGTCTCTTGGCTGAACCTTAGATTTTTAAGAATTGAATATAAATTAATAATATAATATTTGTTTTAAAAACTCTTTTATGTCAATTTTGACACTATTGGGTATTTTGTTTTTGATAAATTCATAACAGCATTATTACTTCGAACAAAATTTATATAATCAATCCTAATATGTCATATTAACCTATAAAGTTAGTGTAATTCATAAAAAGTCTCAAATTACATTTATTTTGATATTTATAATATCAATTAGTTTAATATTTCATTAATTAGGTAATTACTGCATCACCATTGTGTCATAAATAAATTAAATTATTTAATGTATAAAAATTATAAATAAAATAACATTATGTAGGAAATCGTTTTATCTTTCTAATTAATATTTACAATTAAATTTATCTTATGTATAACTCTATATTAAAAATGTTTTAGTAAATAAACTTTGATTTTAACTCTTTTAACTCTTCTTTGAATTAAATAATAATAAATGTCCTAATCTAATACAAGTGGACCTAAATGATAATATTTTACTCCTAAGGTTGTTTTTGGTCGAGATAAACTTGTACAATAGAATTAGGACATGTTTTAGGGTAATATTAATATCATTTTTACCCTTAATTACCCTATTTACTTTTAACCGTGGTAAATAAAAGTAAAAAGTTACTATTCACCAAAAATTATTTTCATCTCATTGAACCAAATTTTACTCCTTGATATTAACCGTGTCTCTCGGATTTTCAAAATTCAACTCACAGAAGCGGTAAAATTTAGTTTTATGAAAAATTTAGTTTTCTAACTACCACTTAGTGGTTTCACTATTCATTAAAAAATGAAAGTTTCCAGAAAAATACCAAAAATTAGTCCTAAGATATATTTGATATTATGAATTCAAAAATGATGTCTATTTCACCAAATTAAAAACATATCAGTTGCATTAATTGATTTAAAAATTAATTTTCGTCGTCAAAACAAATAGCGTGTTTTTAAGAGATAATAACTAACAAAAGATTGACACTTGTTTATGTCTGGTTTAAATGTGAAATTATACCCAATGACCAACATTGTATTAAATGGTAAAAATATATTCTAAATATACTTTAAAACCACTGAAATTAATAATTCATCACTATTAATTATTTCGATTAAAAATTTGTTTTTAATTAAAATTTAGTAATTTTCACTATTCATCAAAATATGAAAGTTATCCGAAAAGTACGAAAATTTCACCCTAAGATAATTTCGATATTACGAATCCAAAAATGAAGTCCATTTTAAAAGATAAAATTTATAAAATTTCAAAAAGTAGGTATTACTATTCATAACGGCTAGTTTGATTGGTTCTGGTGTGTTAGAATCTCGAAGTTGCGTACAATGCACACCATTGCATTATTCAAAGGGAAACGTACCGTGGAAACTTGGGGTGTTACAAGGTATTTTGAAAAAGTAGTACGAATTCATATTTGACTATTAATATTTTAAACATTATGTTCTTTATCTTGGGATCCTTGACCCGTTTCTAGACAGTAATCTTGGACTTTAGGAAAGGCCACCTAATGATTCCAAGAAATAATCTTAGAGGGTCACACACTAAGTTTTTCCATTGATGTCGATTGAATTATATTTGAATTTAATTAATGGAATAGATATTTTTCTCAAGACCTAGGAATAATTTTATTTAAGTTAAATTGACTGTATAAATTTAATAAATATTTATTTATTAGCATGTGAATAAAAATATATTTTTTTCATTTTATTGAATATTTTATAAATATTTATTCTCCTATATGTGAATGAAATATTTATTTATGAATAAAATACTCATTTGGGTATTAAATAAATACAAAGAAGTTTGAATGGACCAAAACTGTGTCTGAAGATAATTAATTATTTATAAGCCAGTAAATATTATTTATCATTTCTGTAAGATGGTGCACACCAAAAAATAATAATTATATTATTATTAATTTGTGGAATGGGGTTTATTAAATATTTTTAATATTGTTTAAGGATCGATAAGAAATTAAAAAGATTCTAACCTAAACCCTACATTTATAAATATCATGTTGGGGTAATTTTTTATGTAATAAAAAAAGAGATAATTATTGTGAACATTGAATTATATTTTGAATCCTCCATCTATCTCCCTCTCAAGAATGAGAACACAAGAGAGATTTCTACAAGATCAAAGAATGAGAGATTAAAAATGAACAATGCAAGACATTCGATTCACTACGCTAGCGCTTGGAGATTTAGTGGAATTTCTCGAAGACCATTAGGAGAAAATGTGGATCACTGCTAGAGGGATTATACCCTTGGATACTCACAAGCATAATGAAGGAAATCTAAAAGGGTCTTTTCAGATGATCAACATAAACTAAAAAGAAAATAAACCTTAGAAAAGGTATTTGATTTCTTATGATAAAAATAAATTAATTATAAACTTAACGTGAAAGATCCTCTATTTGGAATTTGGGAAATTGAAATTAAAATAAATTTTAATTATCCTGTTTCCTATCATGTGCTTCCTATATATATGAAACCTTCAGTACCACAATCAATGTTAACATTATGCTAGAGTGTAAGGATGTGTGTGTTTGTGTCTTTGGAAATATGAAATGTTATACCAAGTATGAATGAATGGTAATAAGATTGTTTTTTATGACAAGGATTTCACTGATAGCTCTATACAAAATGTTTATATGTTTTCAACTATTTTATATGAAATGTGTAAACTAGTTTGTATCCTAGTTTCATGTGATGTAAAGTCTCTAGGGATTACCTATTGAGTTATACTCACCCTCTGCTTGGTAACTCTGGTTCATTTATAGATTTTATATACCAATACAAAAGGAAGGAAAAAATATCAACTTTATCTAGTTATGCATCTTGATATTGTGGGCATAGCAGGTGGTGTTGGAGCTTGGAGCTGGTTCGGGTGGAGCTTGGGATGATTCCACTCAGTGTATTTGGTTCATGTTATATTTTGAGTTTTTATAGTTGGTATTTCTTTTTCCATTTTCACTTTTATATTATATATCTATTGGTTTTATATTTGGGGATTCATTACTTATACTAGTGCATCATATAGTAGTATTGGATGTTTATATTTTATGTTGTCTGATAGTTCTATATTTAAAGGGAAAATAATCCCCCAATGTTTTCCTAATCCCTTGGCATTTATTAACAGCCTTTAGTGTCTTGGGGATGCCACCTAAGGTTAGTGTCACTCTAACTCTTCTCGATCAAATGAGTTAGGGTAGAATGTTATAAATGGTATCAATATTTTTCGGTCTTTTTGTCTCATGGGATGGTAAAATAGAGATAGGAATGTCAAAACTTGAAATTTATAGCATAAAATGTAAATCCCTAAACCCTCTCTTCCAGGTTCAGCACATATAAATGTTGTGTATTTTTTTTATAAAAGACAACTGAACAAATACAAAACATTTAATACATTCTATGATCTTTTACCGGTCAAGGTTTTCGATGATTATCAAACCATACATAACTTTTACATAATTAAACATAAACATTTACTTAATTCTTTCTTCTCTAGCTTCTTATTGTCTCTTGACCTCTCCTTAGTACATGTAGTCACCTAAGTATATAGAACAAAAAGGGGTGAGATAAAAGACCAGTAATAGTATATATAAGAACATAAAACAATGTAACATGGGATGAGAATATTCATTATCATAATAACATGGGAATAGGATCATAATCATGCGAGGAAACATTAAGAGAAGACTTGGAATGTGGAAATGCATAAAAAATGAAACATCATGTCTTAGTTGTTAACTACCACACATAGTTGTGAAAAAATATAGAATCATATTCACACATAATTTCAATTTAACTCATGAGATTCATCACTTTACCCAAATCATTGGAGTTCTGTAAAATTCTAGGCGCACCTGTCACATTCAAACATTCATATTGCACTATATAATTCCAAGAGCACCCGTCACATCATAACATTTTCATTACCATGCATGCCACATAGAACATATATCAATCATGAACATAAAATATAAATGGAAATTAATGGTTTTAATCTCACAATAACACATTCAGAAACTTTGGGTTCCCAAAATAAAGAGGGAATAACATACTTGATAGAAGAACCATCAACATTGAGTGAGAAGTAAAATGTGTGTTTTTGAAAGAAGAGTTCTTTTGGAAAACATTTTTTTGACATAAAATATAGTTGAAAACATATATACCCTATAAAAGGTAAGATAATTATGAAAAAATGAATTTTAAGGAGTAACCATACAAAAAATGTAGTGAAGGAGGGAGAACCCGAAGAAAGAAAGTTGGGTTTGAGAATTTCCCCTTACCTTGTATTTGAGTGATTTCTTCACTTTATTATCCTATATAATCACATTATATTCATTAATTAAAAATTCCCAAACCATTTATACATGAATATTGTTCATTATGGTTTCATTAAGTTATTTTATGGGCATTTGGATGAGTTATAAAGTTTAAATCCATTGTTTGGGAGTGTTCTTTTTCTTAGTTTTTATGAACGGTTCACTTATACACATGAATGGAAGTTTGTGTAGAACATGGATAAACATAAAAAACTGATATTAAATGTTATTAATGATATTAAAATATTTTAAATTATCTTATAATTAATTATTTTATATACCATGTGGATGAATCATTAGTTAAAATTTAATGTGGATCATTTTAGGTTGATTTGGGTTGTTTTTAAATCCCAAAAAACATGTTTTGTTTTATTAATTATTATTATGAATAAAAGTTGTTTTCAGAACATAATAGGGGTTAAAAAATACATAATAAAATATTTTTTTAACCACTTAATGGTTCCATTTACAACCTTGAAGGATTTTAAGGAAAATGGAAGTGCATCGCCCATGATGTAGGTAAATTGACACATCACGGGCAACAATTTCATTTTTATAAACAAAGAGAGAGGGAGGAGTATAATGAATAATATTACATTAACATGATATCATAAAAGTATATCAATCATTATGAAGTTATCATGACATTTGGATACGATAAGTTGAGTATAAGTGAAGAAAATAAATGAAATTTGAGGAAATTGAAAGAAAAGAGAGAGAAATTACCTCTTGAATATGTCTTCTTTGAGAGAAACTTTAGGGAAGAGGTTTTGGTCTTTTTATCAAAACAAGGGATGATAGATATGGGGGAGGGTATAGGGAAGATATTTGGGCAGAATTTAGACAAGGCTTGAAGCTTGAGAAGTGTGAATTAATGAGAGTGTGAAGGGAGGTATTTATAGTGATGGGGAGAGGGGTTCCCTCAGTATTATATTCATTAATTTATTATTTCTCCATAAGACAAGAAATAGTGATGATTCCATGAATAATAATAGTAATAAGTGTATTTTAGTTCTAAATAATGATTTATTACATCATCCATGATGCGGGGAATAGTTTATTTATCTCATAATGTATTTATATCGTAATTACCATATTTTAATATTCACAAAAAATTCAAGTTTTTCAGAAAAATCCCAAAAAATCACCCAAACTATTTTTCAACATGTCGAATTAAAAAATAAACTCCATTTTTTGAAAATAATTTTCTAAATATGATTAATTTAATATTTAAATAAAGTAATATTTTATTCCAAAAACAAAAAAAATAAAACATTTATTTTCTTCTTCCAAGATATGGGTATGTCATAACTTCAATTAAATATTATATGTATACTATCATAAGTGAGGTTAATATTCATAAAGGTATGTTACTATTCATAAGGGTAAAATTACTATTCATAAGGGTATGTTACTATTCACCAAAAATTAAGTTTGTCTTGTCTGACTCTAAATAACTTACTGATTACATCCGTGTATGTCTGTTTTTCAAAATTCAAAACACAGAAGTGGGAAAATTAAGTTTAGTGCTAATTATAACCATCTACTTAAAACAATTTTTCATGCATTCTAATTTAATTTTAAAACCTTGGGGTGTTACATAAAATGACATAGCTAACCTTTTTATTATGAAATTCATGTTACCTGGGTGTTTGGGTACAAAATTTTTCTAAGACACTTCTAGGTGTGTTGTTATCTCATTATCACAGGTCTAGCTGATGAGTGTTTCATATCATGCATTGATAGTGATACTTCCCACAAGGAGTGAATTACTCATTCTGAGTTTAATAATTTCTAAAAATGGTTAAAATTGTTCATTTTTTTAAATTTTGGTAGTAATCCTTGTCAATTATAGTGTTTTGAAATTTTATAAGCCTTCATTTAATAGTGAGTGACGACTAAATTGAGTTTTTTATGGTTTTAGATAATATCATTGGGTAGATTTCATAAGAATAATCTACAAGTGGATGCTAAAAATTTAGTTTCACCCGATCCATAGGTCAATCAACAACTTTTCCAAAGCATCATTTATGCTTTTCAAGATGTAGAGAGAGAAAATAATAATTAAGAGCCATGAAAAGTGTACCACTCTACCCATTTTCTGAAACATAATCCACCCATTGGGGGGAGGATGAGCCTAAAAAAGTGGAAGTGTGTCTAAATCGAATAAAGAGAATATTTTAATCCTTGGGTGCACCGATCACACTAAAAGTTAAATTGGAAACTTATATACTGGATAATCATGCATGCCAATGGTAGAATTTAGTTGTCCATGCTAAAATTAACTAAGTCATTACATGGGATGACTTTGAAGAATTTTTCAATAAATAATTATATCCTAATACATTAAATATTTCAAGAAAAACCATTTTCTGCAACTTGAAATAAAATAGTATATTCAGGAAAGAATATGGAGCTGAGTTTATGAAATTTGTCTACTTTTCCCTGAAAGTTTCCCCTAGTTCTTCCTTGAAGGAACGAATCTTTCACTCTAAGCTACAACCATATAATCTCTCTAAGATAGTTATTATTTTAAATATGGATTATAAAGAAATGGTAAATAGAGAGACCATTTCCAAAATAGATATTTTTAGAAATTTAGCTGGATGGTTTATGTTTATTACCGTAGAAATAGGTAGGAACTTAAACACTCAAAATAAGAGGAAGAGGGGAACCTATTTCCAAGGTGGTGGAGAATCGTAGAACAAAACCACAGGATTGGTTAATTTCCCTCCATGACCCAATATAAGTTCTGGTTATTTCCAATGTGGTTTTACTTCTCATAATAAATGGGACTATATGACACCACCTTGAGATTTTCATAATTGTAATTAGATGGTACATCTTTATTGTTATTATCATAATGCTCTAAAGTCTAGTGCAAGTGATGCATCTCATGTTTCTCAAAAATCCTATGATTTGACATGGAGATCTCATTAGAATAACTCTAAACCTCAAAAATGAGTGATCCAATGTGATTCTATGAATACCATAACTCCTCAAGTTATTCAATCTCAACAATAAAGTAAGTATCAGAGAGGAACTAGTAAGCAGCTTTATGGTGCTGAGCAGATGATAATGGATGATCAATCATGTCCTTAAATGGTGGGAGGTATGATTCCTTTTAATTCTACCCTTATGTAATCCTTGTTTGATAAGGGTGTATCATGGTCTTTTATCACTTCTAATGTTGTGAGTCATATGGGTTTGCATTTTTAAATGATGTGTTCTCTCTTGAAACTTTAAACACCCCTGGGAAAACAAGAGTTTTGAGCCTCTAATAGTGAAGAATGTGTTATAATGACCTATGGGACTTAATTAACATGATATTTCTCTATTATTGATATGGACATCTATGAAATAATTTTGGGAATGGATTGGTTGGAATCATTAAATCCCCATATCAATTATCTTGCTCGACAGGTTAGTTTCACATCTTCTAATAGAATTAAGCATCTCTTTATAGGAGATTGGGATGTGAATGAAAGTATAAAATGACCTTTGGTATTAGTGGTTGGGACCATATCATTCCATTTTGAATTAGTTACTTTGTAATTGAATGAAGAAATCAGACATAGAGATTATCCAACCATCATTGACCAATTTATTTATGTCTTTCCTGACAATTTCTTTGGTTTTCTACATAAAAGAGAAGTGGAATTTATGATTGATCTCATACAAGTGACCAGTTCTATTTCACTTCCTTTTTATATTATTTCACTAACATAATTGAGATAATTAAAGGTTGAGTCGGAAGAGTTGGAAATCAAAGGGTTCATTTAACTAGGCCAGCCCCTATGGACAACACCTATTATTTTCATAAAGATTGTGAATGGTACACTTAGTATTTGTGTGTATTATCATAATGTCAACCAAGTTATGATAAATAATCGGTATCCTCTACCAAAAATTGATGACCTATTTGATTAATTGAGTGTATTTTCTTGGTTCTCTAATATTAAATTATAATTGGTGTATCACCAACTACAAGTTTAGAATGAGGATATTCTGAAAAAGTATTCCAAAGACATTAGGGACATTTTGAATATACGGTAATGTCCTTTGGTATTATGAATTCACCAATGGTGTTTATAGAATTACAAAATTGGATTTTCCAAATGTATTTTGACTCATTTATATTAGTGTTTATCGATGATATTCTAGTGTATTCTAGGACAATGGTTGGAAATTAACAATACTTGGCTATAGTGTTGGGCATCTTGTGAGAACATCATCATTAATGTAAGCTTTCAAATTTAGGTTTATAGATACAATAAGCATGTTTCCTTGTCCACTTCATCTCTGAAAGGGGATTTTAAGTAGATCCTAAAATGATATAAGTTGTGATCTCTTGGAAACCACTAAAGAATGTTTATATGATATGTGGTTTCCTTAACTTAACAGGATATTACCACCTATTTGTTCATTATTTTTCATGACTTGCCTTACTGACGACAACTTTGACATGGAAAGGTGTTCCTTTACAATAGAATGATGAGTTCCAAAAATATTTACAAGATATTTAGGTTAACCTTACATTAACCCATATCCTTCTATTTCCAGAGTCAGGACAGGATTGTGAAGTTTATTGTGATGCATTAGGAAATGGGTTGGGATGTGTGCTCATGCAGGGAAATCATGTTTTTTATTATGGATCATGACAGTTATAGGTTTATGAGAAAAACTACCCAGTATAGGATTGGTAATTAGTTATAGTAATTCACACCATAAAGACTTGATGTTGTTATATTTTTTGTGAGAAATTTGCAGTGTTCATGAATCATAAGATCTTGAAACATATTTTCACACAAAGGGATTTGAATTTAAGGAAACATAGATAGATGGAATGTCTATATATTTTTTACTTTGATTTTATGTATATAGCAGGGAAATGAAATTTTTTAGCAGATTCATTGAGTATGAATTCATATACTGATTTGACTGAAGAGGTTTTAGATCAATGGAAGATAACGACTCTTATAACTGATATGCATCTGGATTATGTTGTGCAAGGTGATGTTGTGCTTTTATTTCTGGATTCTCTTATTCCTAATTTAGTTGATCAGGTTAAATATGATCACACATATGATCCATAATGTATAACCATGAGGTTAAAACTCAATGGTGGGAAGACCATTGAGGGATGGAATCTAGATAAGATATTTTTTTTCTATTTTTTAGAGATTAGATTGTAATTCCTAAAACTTATCAAGAATAGATTCTTTCTAACTACCACCATTTGAGAAGGTTTTTTCATCCTTACATCAAGAAAATTTATAAATCACTGAGAGAATAGTTTTTTGAGGCTGACATGAAGAAGAAAATAGTGGAGTTTGTCTAGACATATCTCCCCTGTCATCAGGTAAAGGTGGAGCATCATCAACTAGATATTCTGTTGAATTATTTATTTATTACCATATCGAAATGGGAGTATATAATTATCAAATTTATCATAGTTCTACCATGGATGGTGTAACACCCCAAGCTTCCATGGTATTCTTCTCTTTAATTAATAGAGCAGCGTGTGTTGTACGCAACCTCGAGTTCTAACACATCGTGACCAATCAAAGCAGCCGTTATGAATAGTAATACCCACTTTTTGAAATTTTATAAATTTTATATTTAAAAATGGACTTCATTTTTGTATTCATAATATCGAAATTATCCTAAGTTTAATTTTTTGTAATTTTCTGAGAACTTCCAATTTTCTATGAATAGAAAAATACTTAAAAATAATTTTTTTAATCAAAATAATTTATAGTGATAAATTATACTATTGAGTGGTTTTAAAGTATAATTAGAATATATTTTTACCATTTTATCCAATGGTGGTTATTAGAATTAATTTCACTTTGAAATTGGACATAAACAATTATTAATCTTTTGATATATATTGTTTCTTAAAAACACGCTATTTGTTGTGACAACGGGAATTAATTATTAAATCAATTAATGCAACTTATATGTTTTGAATTTTTTAAAATAGACATCATTTTTGAATTTGGAATATCAAATATATCTTAGGGTTAATTTTTGGTATTTTTCTGAAAAACTTCAATTTTTGATGAATAGTGAAACCACTAAGTGGTAGTTAAAAAACTGATTTTTCGTTTAAATGAAACTTTACCACTTCTGTGATTTGATTTTTAAAAATCCGACATACATGGTTGTCATTAGAAAGTAAAATGTGGTTCAATGGGATTAAAATAATTTTTTGGTGAATAGTAACTTTTAAGTTTTATTAATCACGATTAAAGGTAATTAGTGTAATTTAAGGTAAAAATAATGTTATAATAATATAAAATTACCTTTACACATGTCCTACTCTTATTGGATGAGTCATGGACGACCAAGAAAATCCATGGGTCAACTTGGGTGTCCCATGGAGCCACTTGGGTAAGAAAATGACATTAATAACTTTTTATTTAAAGTAAAAATAAAAATGTCACAAACATGTATTCTTTTACTAAAAAAATTATCACATAGGGTTATATAAGTTAACTTTTAGACTATAAATATTCATTGGAAAGATAAAAATATTTCCTACATCATGGTAATTTTTTTATAATTTTTAGACATTAACTAAATAAATTTATTTATGACACCATGATGATGCAGCGATTACCTCATTAATGAACGATTTAAATAAAATGAAAAGATAAGGTAAAATATAAGACTTACACTTGTCTAAAGCCTATTGGATGGGTGGATTTCGAACCCTTATCACCTTATCCTAGAAATATATCATTGTGGGACCTTTAAAATCCGAAAATAATTTCATAATAATGTAACATTTCATGACTTTCCAAGAGTTCCCCTCCTCTCCTCTTATAAAAGGCCCCCACCTCTACCACCTTATTCACACCTTCAAAGCCATTTGGATCGTCCTAACTATGCCCAAATACTCTCTCAACTTCCCTATATTACTCCTAGAAGCCTCAATTTGGGAAGAAGTCTTCCCAAGGAATCCTTTGGCGCAAATCAAAAAGGGTTACCTGATTTTAAGGTAATGTCTTCTCTTCTGTTCTTTTGTTTTATTTTGCTTCTCCAACCCCTTAAAATCTTTTTATTCCTTTCTTTTGTAACAAAACCAGTATATTAAATATACTAGGATGTTTTTATGATAAGTATTTGATTTACACTTATACACACCTTCGTCTAATGGTTAAAGAACACACTGTTTCTGTGGGTAACGAATTACTGCCTCACGAAACGAGGATTGTTCAATCTTCTTTTAACACCTTTCATGGTGGCCATTAAGATGTCACTATATTTATATATGATATATATTATGTTTATGTTGTCTTTATTCTTCTTTGTTTTTCATTTATGTCATACCTTTATGATTTCCATTATGGGTAAATGCGATAATTTCATTTTAGGAAGTGCGGACTACCGCCCCCTCAAAGTGATTTGAATCGTTAATGCCATATGTGGGACGTATAAAGGATGGAGTAATGATATTATATATGATATTATACTATAATTATAATATAACTTTATATCATTATGATTTCATTCCATTAAATACGAAATAGAAATGAAAGTAGCATTCATGCGTATGTACGACTTACCGTCTCCATGAATGGTGCATTTCATTTCTTACCTCTAAATGTTATGTAATATTATAAATGAATGTATATACTGGATATATACGATATATATGATATCTACATAATGAATATAATTTTGGATATAATGGATATTTTACCACATAAACAACTTGTAATTATAATAAGTTTATTGTTGACTCAAGTACCAAAGATCGACAAAATGAACGTTATTAACTTAGATGACTACATAATTATCATAACATGGTAATAAGTGATATAAAAGGGATAATGAACTTGAAAAATTTTCCTAAGAAATTATAAATTAACTCTAGTTTATTGTTCTGGAGGTTAAAGAATGGTCGAGTCAAATCGGACACGAGGTAAGGGACTTCATCTCAATCTCCTTTCATTGAGGCATATTTTGTTTTATACACAACTTTCCTTTATACGGTGTATAAACCCCTTTGACTTTTACTTTTATTCAAAAGGAATATTTTTATACGAAGCGTTTTTACTAACCAAAAAAAGGAATGTTTTTTATTACGTATGCGGCGACAACGACTTCTCCGCCGTTGTGGCCATTATTTAAGTTTCGGCTTCCTCTACAGGCCATAACTTTTTTTAAAATTAAAAATAAATACCAATTTTTAGTTTTCTTTTATTTTGGAATTGAAAATGGTTTTTAAAGTGTTTTTATTATATCAATGTGTTGTATTGATATCTTGTGATTGAAATGTGGAAATTTTATGTTTCCTTTATGCATGTTTTATGTGATACAATTATGTTATGGTTTATGATATGTTTAAACCTGTTTATATGAGGAATGAATTGGACTTAATAAGTGACGGGTGGAGTCCGCTATAGATCCTCGATGCATCGGTAGGTCTCATGAGACAAACTAGTATCTTGGCACGAGGCCTTGACAAAATCTTATTTGTAGTCTTGGCACGAGGCCTTGGCTATGTGGTTATGATAGTCTGGCATTATGCATTCCATCATTATGAAAGTGGTTATTGATATTGCATGTGATTATTCAACTAGTAAAATATACTTGTGAAAAAGTAAATGACATTATTTCACCTTATTTTGACATATTATGATGAAGTTCAAGTTTAAAATGCTTTTGTTTCAGTTATACATTGCCTTAAATGTTTATGTTTATTTATGAAAGTTTCCTCTATATTGTTATCCTTACTGAGCATCTGAGCTCACCCCTTTCAATGTTTTAATTTTTCCTGGATGTAAAGAAGTATTTTATGAATGACCTACAGGGATAGTCGGAAGGGGATATGAGTGTGGACTATGGATACCATGTTATTGTAGTTTTTCACTTTATGATGTAATGTAACGTTTATTAATGTATCTATTGTTTCCAAGGCTACTAAACTAATCCGTCTTTCGAGACTTGATCTTTTTTGATCATGCCAATGTTACGTAATAATGCATTGACTCTGGGTAACTTGGGTCGGGGCGTTACAGTTGGTATCAGAGGCAGTTTAGTACTAACCTTGGAAGCTATATTTATATAAACTCTGATTAGAGCACATTGCCCTAAGATAGACTTTGAGGATTAGAATAGAAGAACTTCCTAGAATTTTGGTATTATAGAGATTTTGTGAGTTTTCCGAGAAATACATCCCTGTCTGGATACGAGCAGGTAGAGGTGACTCTCGCATAGATGTACCTAGGGGTAAAACCTGAAAACACTGCTTTGAGCTAGACTCGAACGAGAACTGGTGCATGATAACAGGCCTTGATGCACTCTTGGTTACGACACTCCTAAGGGATATGCTTAGGATAATTCTCATTTTCTTTACAAACCATTATGAAGGGTTTATGAGTATATACTTACTCAAAGAAAACATTTTTATGATTATGGATTATATCCATAAATAGTTCAATTTATGTTAAGTGTTTTTCAAGTTTATTATTATGTATTTTGATTCATAAACTAATCTAGTTTATGCCATTGTTTAGAAATGATGCCTAGTGAAAGGAATAGAAACTGTATCAATGCACGCACTCCATGTAGGGATTTCCCTCCTGCTCAAGATAATTATAGTGGAGCTGGTGATACAACTGGTGCTGATCAGCTAATCACTATACTGGGACAACTCACTCAGTTTATGAACAACAAACTTACTCGTATGGAGCACCCTGATCTGCAACGTGGAGGATCAATGTTCTATCGCTTCATGAGGCAAAAACCACCAACATTCAATGGGAGTAGAAATCCCTTAGTATCTGAGCAGTGGATAAGTTCCCTAGAGAAAATATTTCAGGCTTTGGGGAGTAGTGAAAGGGAAAAATTTGTCATGGTAGTTTATCACCTCACTGGAGATGCTGATCAATGGTGGTCATTGATTCAAAATACAAAGAAAGATGAAGAAGTATCAAATATGGAATGGAGGGAGTTCAAAGATAATTTATTAGAAAAATACTTTCCTCGTGACCATCGAGCAGATATGGAAATGCAATTTCTGAGTTTGAGACAAAAGTAGGATGATAATTTCGCAAAGTATGAGGCCAACTTTACAAGGTCAGAAAGATATGCTGCAGATTATATAAGTTACCCAAGAAGTAAGATTTATCGTTTCTTTGATGGGTTAAAACCATTTCTCCGTCGAGCCTTAGTCTCACAATATTTCTCAACGTATGAAGATATAGTCTCGTGTGCTATCAAGACAGAAAATGAATTCTCTAAATCTTATGACAATAAAGTAAAGTAAGAGAAGAAGAGAATGGTGAAATAAGAGACAGATAAAGGGAAAAGGGGAAAGGCGGGTTTTCCATTATTCAATAATTGTGGGAAGTATCACCCCGATACTTGCTTAAAAGGAATGAGAGTTTGTTATAAATGTGGAGAAAAAGGTCACCAGGCTTGTGATTGCAAGGGAAAGAAAGAGGCTATCAATGTTGAATGCTACAATTGTAGGGAAATGGGGCATTATTCAAATGAATGTCCTAAGCATCAGGGAAACTTACCTCAAAAAAGGCCAAGGGATCAAGGCCAATCTTATGCTGTTACTACAGTTGAAGAGGAATAATTAATGTATTGGTGCTTTTGGACTCAAGGATTATATTCTGGTTATAAGAATAATTTGATATATATATATAAGGATTGTACTGCAGTACTATTTGTTTTCGTTAAGGTTTTAATATGTTGAAGGTAATCATATTATTAGTATGTGACAATAAGAGAAACTTTACTTTATTTGGGGAATATGATGTTACAATTGATTTTGGAATTTAGACACCTTTTAGAGAATGTCTGGACAGAGGTATTTTGGATAACTATAAAGGTTGGAATGGATTAAGTTGAACATTGGATAGTTTTGTTTAAGGTTAAAACAATTCTGAAGATTATTTTTGGAATATTATTATACTATAGTTTTAGGAAAAGGACAACCTGCAGGTCGGGGGATAACCCGTCGCGTCGGACAAAGCTGTGGGAATCGAACCCACAACCATAGTGAGATTGGGATTTATCACATACCACTGGACTACGTGAATTCCCTGGAGTGTATAATGTAGTTTTTTTAGTTCTGATAGAGGAATTATAAATTTATTTTTGGAACCCTATACGGTTAGGATAAATAGAATATTTTTGAGTTCTATTAACATTTGGAGTGAAAGATGGCTTTGTATAAAAAATTTAGTAAGGAATGAATGTCTACATGAAAATTAAGTATATTTCCTTACGTTCTTAGTAAATCTCATAAATAAATTCTTTAACTTTATGAAAGGTAACTTAAAACAAAAAAAAAACATTGTCGGTTAACTTTTCCTACTGGGGAATAAAAGATCGTTTAACCAATCACAAGTTTGTGATTTTCTTGTAGTTAAATTTCTCCTAATCCTGTATTCTACAACTCTCCATCAGACCTTATTGGGTTTTTTCTCCTCCATATCCATGTTTTTATAGAATCCTGGTATGGGATATCTCGGGTGAACTTTGTACTTCTCTTTCTTTCTTTTAAAGTTATATTTTTATTAACCCTATTTCCGATGTGGGTTTTCCACAAAGGTATTTTCTATTTTCATCCATTTATTTTCAAATAAAAATTTAAAATTGCGAGGACTCAATTTATTTAAGGAGGGGAGAATGTAACACCCCAAGCTTCCAAGGTACACTTCTCTTTGAATAATAGAGTAGCATGTGTTGTACGCAACCTCGAGTTCTAACACACCATGACCAATCAAAGTAGCCGTTATGAATGGTAATACCCAATTTTTGAAATTATATAAAATTTATATTTTAAAATTGACTTAATTTTTGTTTTCGGAATATCTAAATTATCCTAAGTTGAATTTTTTGTAATTTTCTGAGAACTTCCAATTTTCTATGAATAGAAAAATACTTAAAATAACTTTTTTAATAAAAATAATTTATAGTGATAAATTATACTATTGATTGGTTTCAAAGTATAATTAGAATATATTTTTACCATTTTATCCAATGGTGGTCATTAGAATTAATTTCACTTTGAAATTGGACAGAAACAATTATCAATCTTTTGATATATATTGTTTCTTAAAAACACGCTATTTGTTGTGACAGTGAGAACTAATTATTAAATCAATTAATGAAACTTATATGTTTTTAATTTTTTAAAATATACATCATTTTTGAATTTGGAATATCAAATATATCTTAGGGTGAATTTTTGGTATTTTTCTGAAAAACTTCAATTTTTGATGAATAGTGACACCACTAAGTGGTAGTTAAAAAACTGATTTTTCATTTAAATGAAACTTTACCACTTATGTGTTTTGATTTTCAAAAATACGACATACATGGTTGTCATTAGGAAGTAAAATGTGGTTCAATGGGATTAAAATAATTTTTTGGTGAATATTAACTTTTAAGTTTTATTAATCGCGATTAAAGGTAATTATTGTAATTTAAGGTAAAAATAATGTTATAATAATATAAAATTACCTTGAAACATGACCTACTCTTATTGTATGAGTCATGGCCAACCAAGATAATCCATGGGTCAACTTGGGGGCCCCATGGAGCCACTTGGGTAAGAAAATGACATTAATAACGTTTTATTTAAAGTAAAAATAAAAATGTCACAAACATGTATTGTTTTACTAAAATAATAATTACATGGGGTTATATAAGTTAACTTTTAGACTATAAATATTCATTTAAAATATAAAAATATTTCCTAAATCATGGTAATTTTTTTATAATTTTTATATATTAAATAAATAAATTTATTTATGACACCATGATGATGCACCGATTACCTCATTAATGAACGATTTAAATAAAATGAAAAGATAAGGTAAAATCTAAGACTTACACTTGTCTAAAGACTATTGTATGGGTGGATTTAGAACCCTTATCACCGTAGCCTCTAAATATATCATTTTGGGACCTTTAAAATCCGAAAATAATTTCATAATAATGTAACATTTCATGACTTTCCAAGAGTGCCCCTCCTCTCCTCTTATAAAAGGCCCCCACCTCTACCACCTTATTCACACCTTCAAAGCCATTTGGATCGGCCAAACTATGTCCAAATACTCTCTAAACTTCCCTCTCTTACTCCTAGAAGCCTCACTTTGGGCATAATTCTTCCCAAGGAAGCCTTTGGCTCAAATCAAAAAGAGTTACCCGATTTTAAGGTAATGTCTTCTCTTATGTTCTTTTGTTTTATTTGGCTTCTCCAACCCCTTAAACTCTTTTTATTCCTTTATTTTGTAACAACACCAGTATATTCAATATACTAGGATGTTTTTATGAGAATTATTTGATTTACACTTACACACACCT
Organism: Viscum album; assembly: GCA_963277665.1. Taxonomy (NCBI): domain Eukaryota; kingdom Viridiplantae; phylum Streptophyta; class Magnoliopsida; order Santalales; family Viscaceae; genus Viscum; species Viscum album. The sequence continues at coordinate 1,807,360,783 of OY728129.1, read as the reverse complement.
TCATCTAATGTTTAAATAACATACTGTTTCTATGGGTGGTGAATTACTGCCTCACGAAACGATGATTGTTCCATCTTCTTTTAACACCTTTCATGGTGGCCATTAAGATGTCACTATATTTATATATGATATATATTATGTTTATTTTTTCCTTATGCTTATGTATTTTTCATTTATGTCATACCTTTATGATTTCAATTATGGGTAAATGCGATAATTTCATTTTAGGAAGTGCGGACTACCGCCCCCTCAAAGTAATTTCAATCGTTAATGTAATATGTGGGATGTATAAAGGATGGAGTAAATGATATTATATATGATATTATACTGGAATTATAATATAACTTTATATCATTATGATTTCATTCCATTAAATACGAAATATAAATGAAAGTAGCGTTCATGCGTACGTACGGCTTACTGTCTCCATGAACGGTGCATTTCATTTCTTACCTCTAAATATTATGTAATATTATAAATGAATGTATATACTGGATATATATGATATATATGATATCTACATCATGAATATAATTTTGGATATAATGGATATTTTACCACATAAACAACTTGTAATTATAAGAAGTTTATTGTTGACTCAAGTACCAAAGATCGACAAAACGACCGTTATTAACTTACATGACTACATAATTATCATAACATCGTAATAAGTGATATAAAGGGATAATTAATTTGAAAAATATTCTTAAGAAATTATAAATTAACTCTATTTTATTATTCATGAGGTTAAACAACGGTCGAGTCAAGTCGGACACGAGGTAAGGGACTTCGTCTCAATCTCCTTTCATTGAGGCATATTTTGTCTTATACACAACTCTCCTTTATACAGTGTATAAACCCCTTTTACTTTTACTTTTATTCAAAATGAATCTTTTTATAAGAATCATTTTTTCTAAACGACAAAAGGAATGTTTTGTCTTACGTATGCGGCGACAACGACTTCTCCGCCGCTGTGGACATTATTTGAGTTCCAGCTTCCTCTACAAGCCATAACTTTTTTTTAAATGAAAAATAAACACCAAGTTTTACTTTTATTTTATTTTGGTATTGAAAATGGTTTTGAAAGTGTTTTTATTATATCAATGTGTTGTATTGATATCTTGTGATTGAAATTTTGAAATGTTATGTTTTCTTTATGCATGTTTTATGTGATACGATTATGTTATGGTTTATGATATGTTTAAACCTATCCATATGAGGAATGTATTGGACTTAATAAGTGACGGGTGGAGCCCTCTATAGCTCCTCGATGTATCGGTAGGTCTCATGAGACAAACTAGTGTCTTGGTACGAGGCCTTGACAAAATATTATTTGTAGTCTTGGCACGAGGCCTTGGCTACGTGGTTATGATGGTCTGGCATTATGCATTCCATCATTATGAAAGTGGCTATTGATATTGCATGTGATTATTCGACTAGTAGAATATCCATGTGAATAAGTAAATGGCATTATTTCATTTTATTTTTCCATATTATACTGAAGTTCAAGTTTAAAACGATTTTGTTTCAGTTATACATTTCCTTAAATGTTTATGTTTATTTATGAAAGTTTACACTATATGGTTATCCTTACTGAAAATCTAAGCTCACCCCTTTCAATGTTTTAATTTTTCCAGGATGTGAAGAAGTGTTTTATGAATGACCTGCAGGGATAGTCGGAAGGGGATATGAGTGTGGACTATGGAGACCATGTTATTGTAGTTTTTCACTTTATGATGTAATGTAACATTTATGAATGTATCTAGTGTTTACAAGGTTACTAAAATAATCGTTCTTTCGAGACTTGATCTTTTGTGATCATGCCAATGTTACGTAATAATGCACCGAATCTGGGTAACTTGGGTCAGGGCATTACAGATTGCTAGAAAGCACGATTCCATATAGGTGATAATGGATCATCTTACAAAGTTGGCACACTTCATCCATATTAATGAATCCAAAATGACAGAATAATTTTCCAAAATGTATATTCAGGGAGTTATAAAGATACATGGAATTCCATTTTCAATTATATATAATAGGTACCCCATGTTTTCATCTCGGTTTTGGAAGTCCTTATATCAATCCGTTGGAACCCAGTTGACCCTGAGCATAGCATATCATCCTCAAATGGATGGATAATCCTAATGGAAAATTGAAATTTTAGAAGAAATTTTAAGAGCTTGTGTGATTGATTTAGGTGTCTAATGGGGGGATCATATACCTTTAATGGACTTCTCATACAACAATAGTTATCATGCCCCTATCTATATGGATCCTTTCGAAGCAATGTATGGCCAACCTTGTCGTTATCTAATTTGTTGGGTATAAATGGGTGAGACTTAAATTATCAAACCTGTCCTTGTTCAAGATAAAATGGAGAAGAATTAGATGATCAAAAATAGAATAGTGATAGATTAGAATAATCAGAAATCATATGGGGTTCATCATCAATAACCGTCAACATTTGATGCGAGTGATCATGTTTTCTTAAGAATCTCTTAAAGGCTGGGGAATCAAAAATTTTGAAAACAAGGAAAGTTCTGTCCTAGGTACATTGGAACTTTTAAGATAGTTGAATTATTTGGATATGTGTCTTATCATTCAACTTTACTACCAAGGTTCAATTCCATGCATAATTTGTTTCAGGTATCTTAATTGAAAAAGTACTAGCCTGATCTTGACCATGTGATTTAATGAGGACATGTTGCTCATGAACTAGGTGCTACATCAATTCATCTCCCACTAAAGATTATAGATTGTAAATAGAATCTCTTTCTTGAAAAAAATCATCGGTTTGGTGTGAGTTTTATGGAATCATGGACATATTCAGGAATAGACATGGGAGCGTGAATATGAAATGTTGGAACAGTGTCCAGAGCTTTTCCAAAGAAATTACAGTCTTCCACTTTCCAAGGATAGAAAGACCAATGGTGGGGAGAATTTAACACCTTTAGTTTCATGTAATTTACCCTTTTATTATTTATTTTGATCTTATATAATACCTGGGTAATGTTTAAGTAGTTTCCATAAGGTTTTAGAGTGTTTTAGAAGTATTTATGTAGCTTCATGGTTTTAGTATGGTTAATATAAACTGTACACCATATCTAGTAAATAGTGAAAGGTTATGTTGGGAGTCACAAAGAAAACACATGGTGGGATCATAGTTTTTCTCATCCATATGCATGCTAGGAGAAACCATGCAAGCCAACCATGCAAGGTGTTTGACTTGAGATAGTAGAACCGCATGGTTATCACATGGTTTGTCAAATTGTGTGGACTAACTATATAGCTACCTGTGTGATGTCCATTAGTGTGTGCACCAAATACACATAGTTTTACCAACCATGAAACCTAACTATGAGATATATAGTTTATGATTTGAAAATTAGATTTCAAATCATATTAAATCCCCCTAAACCCCTATTTTTTCCTTATTCTTCTAGAGTCTTGAACTTCTTTCCTCCACTATGATCCCAAGATAATTCTATTTGATAAAGAAGTGAATTTTTGTTAAATAAAAGTGCATAAGAGATTTGGAATCTTTGGTAAGTCCATGTTCATTCTTCTTCTTCTTAGATATACTCTTGTCCTCTCTCTTAGAGCCATAAATCTAGTTGTTTTTGGATGGATCTATGTGATGGGATGTAAATAATGATGAGAGCTTGTTGGATATATTGAAGGTAAGAAGATTAACATGAATTTCTATAAGTTCTAAGTGTTTTTATTCATTTCCACCATCCATCTTGAGGTGGTTGGATTCTCTTCCATCTCCACTTGTTCTAGAAATTGAAGTCATAGTTTTATTAAATAGTTTTTATTGGATTTGATATGGAAATGTTGTGTGATTTCTTGAAGAAAATTGTTTTAGTATATGTTATGGAATTACGAAAAACTGGGTGGATTTTGGAAAACCATCCTTGCTTATAATTTTCAAATATTTATTTTAAAATTATAAGAATGGTTTTGACTCATGTAATGACCTTGAAAAAATATTTTCAAAGTAAACCTTCTTTTGTGTAAAATGGATGGGCATGGATCTGGGAATAATTAGGTTGGCATGTGTTCAATGTGGAAATAGAATTGTTGGAAGTTCCCTCATCATGGAAAAATGAATTGTGGTCATGAAGTACCATTGTCAATGGTAACACCAATCTTGAGTGTATGTATGTGTGTGTGTGTGTGTGTGAACATGGGAAATGTTATACCAAGTATTAATGAATAGTAATAAGATTGTTTCTGGTTTTCTCACATGGATCTGTATAAACAATTTAACATTTTTTCAACTATTTTATATGAAATGTGTTAACCAATTATTTTAATAGTGCATGTGATGGGAAGTCTCTGTGGATTTCTTACTGATTTATACACATCCCTTGGTTGGGAACTTTGGTGCATTTTATGATGTCATATACTAAGACACAAGTAAGGCAAAGGTATTATATTTATCTAGTGATGCATATTAATTTCATGGGAATGATATGTGGTGTTGGAGATTGGATCTAGTTCAGGTGGTGCTTGTGATGATTTCACCTTAGTGTCTTTGGGTCATGTGGCCTTTTGAGTTTTTTTAGTTGGTATTCATGATACTATTTTTTACTCTGATATTGTATGTCAATGGGTTTTATAATTGGAGTTTAATTAATTATAATCATGAATTAAATAATAGGATTGGATTTTTATATTTTATATTGTCATGTAGTTCCATATTTAAAAGTAAAATCATCCCTGGTTGTTTTCCTAATCCCTAAGAATTTATTACCCGTCTTTAGTGTCTTTGGGATATCACTTAAAGTAAGTAGAACACCATAAATTCTCAAGATAATGAGTTGTGGAATAATATTACAGATATTTTACTGGAAAGTACCCATATTACCCTTCCCATAACTTAGGCTTAGTCCCTATAAGTTAATTGAGGGGTTTTAGGTAAGAATAAATCACCAAATTCATTAAATATTAGTTCCTTGACCTGTTGAGTGAAGTCTCAAATCATGAAATCATGGATAAATATTTATTAAACCCTTTAATATTAGTTACATAAAATCTCGTTTGGGTAGTCAACCTTTTATGTGAACCATGTTAAGACGGCCCAAAATATCAAGATAAAAGTTCCTTGATAATTGAAAGTGCCCTGACTTGGGCCGATCAATAACTTTAAACTATGATTTTGATTATAACTTATGTAGTGGAAGGATATACTGAATTAATATTTTAATGGATGTATTTGTATCCTTATGCATAAAATCCCAGTTTTATCTTATCACAATCCTTATTAATATTAATCATATTTTACTTGATTGATTAACCATGATTGATAAAATTTATTCATAATTTGGTTTTATTTTATTCCATCATTCAATCTTATTCATTCATTTATTAAGTGATTAAAACATCCAAAAAAATAAGTAATCAACCATGAAACTAATAAAAAAATATAATTGGTGACATCATGAGATTCTCTAATGGTTATTTTATCTAGTTAATGATAAACTAACCCTAAAACCAATGGGAAAACTCCTTGAACCATAGCTTTTTCCATGTTGTATCCTTGTTCCTCGGCTCCTATGTATCACCTTGATTGTTTTCTTCTCAACTCCAAGGCTTGAACCACCTCCTCTCACCTGATAGATCCATCCTTATATAATATTTTACTCTCATGTAGGTGAGGGGATCCAATGGAGTAGATAAGGGGAATTTGAATAAAAGAAATATTGGGAATGAAATCCCTTATATAATAAGTAGAAGGGGATGACATGAGAGACATCATTTTAATTAATAATAATAAATTAAAATGAAACCAATCATATACATAGTTCTATTCTATGCTCATGATCATCCACATAGCATGAAATGAACACACATTTGTGGTCTAGTTATCAATTACTTAAATTCGTTATTTAATTAAGATAAAATGCCATGAATTAATCCAATTTATTCAATTTATCTTAATTGCATCCAAGAATCCATGAATTAACATCATCCATAATTTTGAAAAAAAAATTAATTTTATTTAAAATTAATAAAGTACATAAGTGTACTTGGAGGCAATGGCATATACTCATAAAAAATACCTGACATGATACTTATGGTTGAGCGTTCACTTTGCAACCGACATAAATTGTGTGATAGGTAATTACATGGCATGTACTATCAAAAAAATGACACACACAACACATGTGATTTAAACTAAACATTAGCTCTTGATGTAGGTAGAGTACACTATAAAAAAAATACCATACACAACTTATAGATTTTTAATTTAGCAAGGAAATTAATTTAATATATAATTAACAATCAGATGACATGGTCTATACTATCAAATAAATGAAATAGAGAACCCATGAAAATAGTTTTAAGGATATAATTAATTCTACTATTTGTGGAAAATTAATCACACTTGATAGAAAAAACTACCCAGTGTTTACTTGAATACATAGAGTGTGATCTCTTCTCTCGGTGTTGCGGTACACACTTAGGGACAGGGCATGTTTTTTGTCACATATGTGTATGAATTGAATGATCTGTAATCTTCCAAAATGAAATGAGGCCTAAAATTTGAATGGTTTTACAATCCCCAAGTCATGTTTCAATACACCCGTAGACCCTCCTGTTTCCTTCCCTACAAGAACACAATGACTACACCCAAATAGCCCGAAGGCATTATTTTATTAATGATTTTTGATAACCCCCCATTCAAGGGATGAGGAGGAACCCTTACAAGGATCATAGGTATAGAGATCACATGACCCATAGGTCTTAGAAAATATACAGGCTATAACTACATGGGACTGCTCCTCCCCATATTCTTCATCGTGATGTTATTTCTCCACCTTCGTATGGCTAGTTTGGCCAGGCTTCATGTGAAATAACAGGCTGGCCCCAATGAAAAATTCCATACCCTCTGTTTCTGTAAAATCTACTTAAGCTTCTACTCTGGTGAAAGTGCTTTGTTTGAATCCTCATCTGGAGTCTGCACCTTGTAGAGTCTTCCTCGTCGTTAAGACCAACCAGATTACTAGGAATTTATAGATGGAATTTTCATATGTTTATTTAAATTTTACTTATTTATTGGTTTATTGAGAAATAATAAAGAAATGGAATATAAAATGATGTTCTTATTCCAATAATGAATATATCTTAAGAAAAAGAAATTCTAAACGCACACCATTCAATCAAATATTGATAAATAATTATAAATTAACCATGTGACCATTTTCATACCACTTTTAGGTTCTAGATAGAAGGGAAGCACCAATTTGGAATAACCAAATCAACTTTTAGCCCAAATATATGAATAATCCAAGATATTAAACATGAATTATTTCATAACCAATGGATAAAAATTTTAGATTACTTTAATTTTTTAAATGAAAAAACCGGAAGAGGAGGATCATCAAAAGTGATTTATGATTAATTTATAAATAGATATAGAATTACCTGAGCTTGTAATTCTTACTTCATTGATCATCTGATTGACTCGATATCAATGTACCATCATTGTGTTGTAGGATCTAAGTGTAAAATCTCACTAGTGTTGATCTACACATGCACGATAATCTATTAACCTCTGTATAAAATCATCAGGTTCTAGCATGGTTGATCATGATCGTTTTCATTATTTGATCTAGATCTTAGAAAGCTTATCTTCAAGGGTGAATAATTATTTGTGTTCTCTCAATTCATTGAGAGATGAGGATAATGATATAGCATTCTTTTAATCTCTATAACTCTCTATATTGTTTAAGATATCTTCTCACTATTTGTTATGCACAAAAAATATAGATTATAGCTTGAAATAGTTGAAAAACATGAAAATAATTATACACTTAATGACCTAGTGTTAGTTATATTGGTCCATGTACTAGAAACTTTGATCCACTAAATCTTTTTTGAAACCTTCCCCATATTTAAAGATAATAAAATATCAAAACACATCTTTTCACAAATGGATTTGAACCTAAGGCAACATCGATGGATGGAAAATCTATTTTTTTGAATTTTAATTAGTTTATTATAACAACTTGATATTTTTATGAAATATTTCTCATCAAATAATTTGGTTTATTCAATATCTTTCCTTACATGCAACCTCAAGTTTAAACGAACTGCAATATACTATTAAAATATTACTATTTTAAATGATAGTTATCGCCTAGGTGTTGGATTGGTGAGTACTAATAGAATTAAACAAATTATGAATAATTTATGGTTATATATGTATTAAATTAATTCATTGGTTATCAATTGATTATAAATGAAAATAAAATTCATCTGAAAGAAAAAGAAATATTTTTCTGAAAAACAGTTTTAATGCACACAATGTATTTTTATCTTAATTAATCACTATTAGTGAACGATTTTAACAAAATGTATAAATTATATATTAAATAAAGTTTATTAATATTAATTTAATATTTTTATGTATTTTAAGAAATAATAAACCATGTTTTATGCTTAAAATGTATTTTTCTAAAAATAATTTTCGTCACGTGTTGCGTGCTTATTTTAAAATTAATTTCCAACGCTTTTAAAAATTAAATTTGATAGAATAGATTCCATATTTTGAATCTATATATTTATTTTTTTTAAATATTTTTTATTATTTTTGTTCAATATGAATAGTAACTGTGGTAAAATTTATCATTCTGGTAAAAAGTAAATCAGGTTAATCTAGGTTAAAACAAAGTGATAAGGACATAATGTTCTATCCTAAACCTTATTGGATGAAGGGAATTTGACACTTATCATATTAGGCATTAAATCTATGTGTTTAATGAACATTTTTCAATGAAAATGACATATTTAATATTTAAAGCAAGTAAGTTACAAAATATTGCTCGCTTGGTTTTAAATATCTTTTGTATGTCCATATAGAGACAAAATTAGGCTTTTAATGAATATAAATATCTATTTTGAGTTTAATGAATTTATTTTCATGATATAAATTTATTTATATTTTTTATAAATTATATAATTACCTTAAATTCTTGTGCAATGCTAATATAATATTTATTTAATTAACAGAAAAAATTAAATAAATGATTTTAAAAATATTACAAGTGATATAATTTTAGTAATTTACAGTTTTCCATGAACTTTATAGGTTAATATGGAATATTAGTGTTTTTTAAAAATATTATACACAATTTCCAAATTTTTATTTTTTTATTTTAAGTCAAATTGAATGAATAATATCAAAATTGACTAAAATGATGTTTTTTTTAAATAATATTTTATTATATTATTTAAAAATCATAAATATCTTAAAATAAGACAAGTTGGATATGATTTGGTTGAAAATTTCATAAATTTTCCATTTATGATCCAATTTTATACTTATAAATAAAAATTAAAACCCTTTAATATTGAAAATTTTCTTACGATAGTAAAAATTAAAATTAGTTAATGACGAGTTAATAAAAATGATAAGGTTTAAAATGATACCAAAACTTATCTAAATACTATTGTTTTATGGTATTACAACCCTATCCTAACTTATATTTTAATCCTTGGCCATGGTAAGGCATTTTTCTTGATAATGAATACATTATAATTTATTATTTTGAGAAATTCCAAAAATGACACTCACTTAAATTATAAAAGGGAACCTTATCCATAACTTAATTACACCACTTTTAGACTTAAATATTTACAAAACTTTATCAATTTATCTTTTAGAATTCTCTATACACATTCTATATTTTTTGACAGTCCCAAAAGATCAACCCTAAATCCCTTTGGAAGAGATCTAAAAGATTCATTTCAAATAAGAGGAAATGCCTTATTGATCACTTTATTTTCCAATTTTATTTACCTCATATAAATATATGTTATTTATCATAAAATAATAAATTAATTATTGAAAATATTATTATGATAATGAAAAAACCATTATACACCCTCTTTCCTATCAAAAAAGAAGTGAATGTATTGCTCGTGCGTACGTATGCCTTACCGTTTTCACATAGGGATACAATAAAATTTTCATCACCGTATTTTATATATGGTTATTATTTTGGATTTAATGTTTATATATAATATTTATAACATAATTATACTTCTATAATTATAATATCACATCTACCTACTTACAATCTAATCCTTTGGGAAATGAAAACATCATTTGTGTGTACGTGTGGACTACTACCTCCAAAAAGCGATGTTATTCATTTTTCATTTATATTTTACTTGGATTTTAATGAGGAATACTTTGATAAATATATAATATATATATGATATAATAATTATCCTATAAATGTGAATTAATATTTACTTTTCTTTAATTCTATCTTTTGAAAAATGAAAACATCATTCGTGCGTACGTACATCCTACCATCTCCATGAATGGTGTAATTAATTTTTCTATATATAAACTTTATTGATGATTAAAAATACATATATAATCAATATATTTTATATTTATATCATTATTAATATCTTGGAGATTATGGAACCAAGATAAATGTACAAGGACCGGAACTACTGAATTGAAATTCTAGTGATAAATGAAATAGTTAACTCCCAGAAATATTGATTTTAATAGGAAATTATTGATAAAAGGGGATGTGGAAATGTTATAAAGTTATCATATAAGATAATATAGTTATTAATATTAACATTTTATATAATTATAATAAATTTAAATTTATTATATAGGAGGTTCAAAAACATATAAAGGAAGTCGGGCTAGATGTAAGGGTTTTATGCTACAATCACATTATTTATCGGGATTGATTATAACTATGCCTTTGATGATGAAATATTATGAAATACCTCTCAATAAACTCAATAATTTTATTCTAATCTGGTTATTTCTTTAAAATAAATTTTTTATTTTCATTTTTATCATCTTATGTACTCAATAAATCGAAAATATGTTTTTAAGGAAAATTGACTTCATTTATCTCTTTGGTCAAAAAAAAATTTCTTGCATATAAATATTTTTTAAAAATTTTATAAACAAGTTTTTAGTATTCTACTATGATTGTTTAAATTCATTTTTATACATGTTTTACTTTTTACAAAATACTTTGAAAGAAATATTCTTATCATTTTCTGAACGATGTACTTTTTAACCTTTTATTCAATAGTGTGAAAGTAATGTTTTTAACATATACTATGTGAACTTATTTTATTACCATCATGACTAATATTTTCTTGAACTTTCATTTACAAGTTTAGAAGTTTATTTTCAAAGAAAATATTTTCTATTAAATTTTTTCAATTATTTTTTAAATAATTGATTTTAAAATAAAAAGGTAATTTTTTTCAATAATGTTTTAAGGATTTTTTTCAAATAATTTTATTCATTAATGAAAAAATTGATGTTACTTATGATTTAATTGGGATATGATCCAATTCTACCACATTTATTATTTATCTAGATGGTTTATGTTTATGATTGAAAGATTTTTATTAAACCTATTTCTTTTCTATGGGTTATTCTATGGTGAAATGTTTATGAAACTCATTTTATTTCATGGGTTCTGATATGATGAATGGTTATGATATTGTGGCACACATATATATGATTTTCATTATGTTTTGGGTGGGACATATATCTCCCTCTAATTCATTGGGTAAAGATTGATATATCATGAGATAAACAAGATTTTAATGGGGAGTGAACCTAGTTCAATAAGGGAATTCTTACACTATGATAGTATTGGGAGTGAACATTGATAACTACAATGGTTTGGGGAGTGAACTCAATCCAATATGATTGTATTTTTAGTGATCCTTGACTACTAAGGAAATTATTTTCTATACTTATGTGTATGTCACAATTCCATGTCTTATGCCAATGTTATGATTTCATGGATGATGTTTTTTGTTCCTTTATTATTCATGTCTTATAAACTTCCAAGATTTATTCCATGACTTAATATTATGATATTTGATATATAGGATATGGTTTTCAAACATTAATATCATATTCTTATACGCTTATGCTCATTTTATTCTCATGTGATCATTGGTATCTCTCTTATTTACCCTTACTGAGCATCTGAGCTCACCTTTTTCTTAAGTTTTCTTTCCTCGTGTTATGAAGAAAGGTATTAAGTTTTATATGTCTGATAAGGGTTATAGTTATGAAGAAATAAGCAGGAGATTATATAGATATTTTATGAACTAGTTGTTTATGTTTCCAAGTTTCCAAATACACTTCACCTAAATAATTATAGCATGGGTAAAAATGTTAAGCAATGGATATTCCTATATTAAGATTTAATATCTATGTATGAAAATTATAGGTCACTATAGCGGGCATCAATGCAAGTTTTAGTTAATATTTGGAAACTAATATGAGAAAACTTTAATAAAAACCCTAGGGATAAGTTTATGAATATGATAAAATCTTAAAGTTTTGGTAATAATAATGAATGTACTAGGTTAAACCTAAGTTTTCATAGAAGAATATGTAATAATTTAAACATCCTATAAATTATTTTTTCAAGATTATGTGGTTTCCCATAATGATTATATTTTATCACACTATTCTTTTTGTTTTTAGTCAATGGATGAAATCTGAAGGAATCATGTTAATGCTGAATGCGATTGACAATACAGTGATTGTCCTCTGGAATAATCGAATGTTATGGGATATAGAATATAAAATCTTATTAATATACTCACACGACTTTCTCAAGCTATGAATCATGTTGAGATTCCTAATGAGAAAAGGAGGGAACATCGTTATGTTGATTCCTTGATTAGGGAATGTGCACCTTATTTTAGTGGGTCCAATGATCCAATAGTCAATGAGAAATACATCAATACTATTGAAAAGATATTTTTTATTCTTTAGTGTTTATAACATGATAAAGTTACTATGGGTATTTACTGTTTGGAAGGTGGATGAAATTAGTGGAAAAATCTCATCAAGAACATGAGAGAATAATAAGAAATTGAATCTATGGAGTGTGATAAATTTAAAAACTTATTTTTCAACAAGTACTTACCTTGTATTCTTTATAAAAAATAGAGAAAAAATCCCTTGAGATAATTAAAAAGGTTGATGATATTTTTGGTACTTATGATGACAATTTCATAGGTCTTGCGAGGTATGCTTCTGGTATTATCATCCAACCTAAAAATAAGGTTGATCAATTATTCAGTGTCTTAAAACCAAGTCTACAAAGGGAGTTATCCATAAGGGAATTCATTAACTATAAAGAAATTGTTTTATGTGATCTTAAGTTGGAGATAGAGATTGCAGTTACCCATCAATCTCATAGTTTTTACAATAAAAGAAAAATATAATTTAAAGGAAATTCTAAAAACTATAGAGAAAATAATATGATCCTTCCTTTATACTCGAAGTGTGCAAGGAGACATGGGGGGAATTTTTTTAAGGGAACTGGTAAATTTTTTATGTGTGTAAAGTAAGTTCATCAAGGAATTGAATGCCAAAGTGATGTGAAGAACTTATCTAATGATGCGATTAAAGATAAATCTCTATTAAATTAACCACCCATACTACAGTGTTTTAAATTCAAAAAATATGAGAAGTATGATAAACAATTCCCAAATTCGAATTTTAATGATGATAGTTGATTTCAATAACCTATTAAGCCTATAAAAATGGTAAATATCTTGTGATTACTATTTTTGATGAGGGTAAGATGATGACATGGTGAAATATACACTTACCAACTGCTCAAGTACTTTTTATGTATTATTTGATTCTAGATCTATGCACTCCTTTATATATAAATAATTATATAAGGTTATCATAGGACCACCTCAAAAATTATATGTTGAGTTAGTAGTAAAATTCCCTAATGGTATGATGATTGAATTCAAAGTTTACGATTCTTCTCCGATTGAATTTTTGTGAGAAGGTGTTTCCTGTAATCCATATAATTATTCCTATAGTTGAATTTGGTGTAATTTTTGGAATGTATTGGATTTATTTACATAAATATCACATCAATTTTTGAGGAAGGGATGTTACATTTGATATTCAGAACCAACCTATGATCATCTATCAGTGTGATGAGAAAAATGAACTTCTAATAGAAATTACATCCATCATATGTGTCATGATTCCAATTAAAAAGGGGTGTTTATCTCGAATGGTTGGGGAGAAAATAAATATTGAATATATGCCTATTATTCTAGAGTTTATTGATGTTTTTTTGGAAGAATTTTTGGGTTTTCCACCAAATTGTAAAGTTGATTTTTCAATAGAACTTATACCTGATGCTATACTTATTTCCAAGACTCCATTTAGAATAGCCTTGATTGAGTAGCAAGAATTGAAGAAAAAACTCGAATAAAATAATGAAAAGGGATTCATTCATATGAGTTCATCACCTTGTGGTGTACATATTCTATTTCTAAAGAAGAAATATAGGTCAAGGTGACTTTTTATTAATTATAAATAACATGACAAGGTCACTATCAAGAATAAGTATCCTATACCCCATATTGATGACTTGTTCGATCAACTTCATGGAGCTCAATACTTTTTGAAGAGTGATTTTCATTCTAGATATCATCAATTGAGGGAAAAGAATGATTATATACCAAATATAGAATTCGGTACAAGTTATGGACACTACGAGTTTATAGTGATTCCATTTGGCCTTGCTAATTCCCCCACTATCTTTATGGATTTAATTAACAGAGTCTTTATAAATTACCTTGATTGGTTTGTGGTAGTATTTATAGATGATGTTCTTATTTATTTAAAAATAAAGAAAGATCATGAAGTTTATTTGAGAATTGTACTGAAGATCTTAAGGAAGGATAAGATTTATGAAAAATTTACCCAAGTGTGAATTCTGGCTTCAGAAAGTTTCATTATTGAGTCATATTATCTCAAGTGAGGGTATATCAGTAGACCCTTCAAAGACATAAGTTTTTAAAATTCATCCCAGACCAACCACTATGACTGTGATCCATAGTTTTCTTAGTTTGGATGGATATTATTGACACTTTGTGGATAATTTTCCATAGTTATAGAACCACTCACTGAATTAAATTGAAAGGGATCCAAGTTTCTTTGGATGGATGAATATAATGAATGTTTTAAGGAACTTAAGAGAAGGTTAGTCAATGAACCTATGTTTACACTACTATATTGTGTCTAAGGTTTTTTAATCTATAGTGATGCATCAAATAATGGATTGGGATGCATCCTCAATTAGAATTATATGGTTATAGATTATTCCCCATTATAATTGATGGTCCATGAGAAAAATTTACCAACTCATGATTTGGAGTAAGATATGGTAATTTTTGAATTAAATATATGGAATAATTATCTCTATAAAGAAAGGTATGAAATATATACTAATATAAATTGTTTAAAGTATATTTTTACTCAAAAATAGCTGAATATGCACTAAAGAATATGGTTGGAACAGATTAAAGATTATGACATCTTAATACACTACCACCCTAGGAAAGCGAACAATGTGGAATATGATTTGTGTCAAAAGGATAAAGTTATCTTATCTATGATGAGAATAAAAAAAGATCCAATATTTCTAAAATTTCAAAGTATATATCTTGAAATATTGAAGAAATGAGAGAAATATTATCTTTTCAAATGAGTGTTCAACCATCTATCCGAGTGAATATTACTGAGGAATTGAAGGAAGATGTAGAGTTACAAATGAAGGTGAGAAATATTCCTAATCTCAACCATGATTTTGATGGAATAATTAGTTTTAGGAACCATGTATACATCCATTTGGTACCATATTTAAAGAAGGATCTTATGGATGAATCTCATATTTATTCGTTCTCTATTCGTATTGGAAGTGTAAAGATGTATAGAGATTTGAAAGAGTATTTCTAGTGGGATGGAATTAAGAGAGATATTACAGATTTTGTTTCTAGGTGCTTTCTATATCAATAAGTTAAGGTTGAGAGACACAATTATAAAGAGATGTTAAAACTATTACCAATAATAGAATAGAAATGGTAAAACATCACCATTTATTTTTTCATTGGACTCCCAAAAACATCTAAAGGGAATAATGCTATTTGGGTTGTGGTAAATCACCTTATAAACTCAGCACACTACATTGACATTATAGTATATTTATATCTTTATAAACTTAATCAGTTATAAATTAAAGAAGTAGTAATATTACATGGTGTGACACTATCAATTGTATTTGATAGGTATCTGAGGTTTACATTGAGGTTTGGGAGAAGTCTTCAACAGCCTCTGGATGCATAGTTAAGTTCCAGCACTACTTATCATCCTCAGAAAGATGGACAGCTTGAGAGTACCATTCAAACTCTAGAATATATGTTGAGATCTTTCTCTATGTATTTCAAAGGTGTTTAGCAAAAATACCTTCCTTTGGTTGTATTTTCATACAATAATATCTTTCTATCCAAAATTTAGATGGATCCCTATAAATCCATCTATAGTAGAAAGTGAAAAACCAAAACATACAGGAATAAATTTAGATAAATAAAGGTATTAGGATCTGATCTAAAAAAGTAAATGGTAGAGAATGTTAGAGCCATTCAACAGCACATAAGATCAGCTTAGAGTTGACAAAATATTTATGCTAACAATCATCAGAAAAATATAGAGTTTGAAGTTAGTGATAAGGTATTCCTACAAATATCTCCCTTGAATATGGTGATGTGATTCAGAAAGAAGGGTAAGATAATCCCTATGTATATTGGTCTTTTTAAATTCTTGATCATATTAGGATGGTAACTTACTGATTTATGCTTCCACTGAATCTCTCTCAAGTTCATGATGTGTTCTATGTATCTCTCCTGAAGAAGTACATACCTGATCTATCACATGTACTAAACTCATAGGTTGTACCACTGTACCGAGTTTAAACGGACTGTGATATACTTTTAAAATATTATTTTTTTAAATGAAATTTATTTCTTAGCCATTGAATTGGAGTGTATGAATATTACTAACAAAATTATAAAAAATTTATAGTTATATATATATATAATTAATTCATTGGTTGTCAATTTATTATAAATGAAAATAAAAATCATCTGAAAGAAAAATCAATATTTTTTAAAAAAATATTTTTTACACTCGTAATGTATTTTTATCTAAATTAATTACTATTGGTGAATAATTTTAATAAAATTTATACATTATATATTAAATAAAAAAATAAAATTCATTTAATATTTTTCTAAGCATGAGACAAGAATAAACCAGGTTTTATGCTTAAAAATGTATTTTTCCTAAAAAGTGGTTGCCTTCACGTGTTGCACGCTTATTTTAGAATTAATTTCTAGCACTTTTAGAAATTTCATTTGATAAAATGGATCCCATATTTGGAATCATTAGGTTAAAATTTTGAAAATAAGTCTTTTAATTTTTTGTCAATATCAATAGTAATTCTGGTAAAATTTATCACCCTAATACAAAGTAAATTGGTTTAATCTAGGTTGAAACTAACTGATATGGCCACACTATTTTCATCATAATTCTTATTGGATGAATTTAATTCAACCCTTATCATCTTAGGCTCAAAATATACATGTTAAATGGACATTTTTCCATGAAAATGACATATTTAATACTTAAATTGATGAAAGTTACAAAATGTCACTCTCTAAGTTTTAAATATATTTTATATGTCAACATAGAGAAACAAAACATGTAATGAATGAATATAAACATATATGTTGATATTAATTAAATTATTTTCATTATTTATATTTATTTATAATTTTTAAAAATTATATTATAACCAGAAATGCTTGTGCAATGCAAATACGATATTTATTTAATTAACATAAAAAATAAATTAAGTAATTTTAAAAATACTAAAAAATGATATAATTTGAGTAATATATAATGGTTCAAAAAATTTATAGCTAAATATTAAATATTATTATTTTAAAAAATATTATATTTAAATTACAAAATTTTGTTTATGTCTTTTAAATCAAATTAAATTAAAAGTGTCAAAATTGAAAATAATGATATTTTATACAATTAATATTTTATTAAGTTATTTAAAAATGATAAAATATTAATAAAGACAATTTTGATAATACATGGTTGTAAAATTAATAATTGGTCCATTTATGGTCAAATTTTCACCTTATAAGTAAAAATTACAACCCTTTAATATTGAAAAACTTGTTGCTATAGTTAAAATTAAAATTGGTTAACTAAGGGTTAGTCAGAATGATAAGTTTTAAAATGAAACCAAAACTATCTAACTCCTATTTTTTATAGAATTATAACCCTATCCTACTTTATCTTTGAATCCCTATCCATTTGAACGCATTTTTCTTGAGAATCAATTTATTATAATTTAATATTTTGAGAAATTCCAAAAGTGTCTCTTGTCTCTATTATAAAAGAGAAACTCCTCCCTCACTTATTTACAAAACTTTTAGCCTTATATATAGAACAAAATCTATCGATTTATCTTTTAAACCTTTTTACCCACATTCTATGGGTTCTTGTCTTCCAAAAAAACAAACCCTAGTTCCCTTTAGAGGGGGTCTAAATGATTCATTTCAAAGAAGAGGTAATGACCTAAACCAATCACTTTCTTTTCTAATCTTCTTTAAATCCTATAAATATATTATATTTATCATAAAATAATAACTACAATATCCAAAATATTATAAAAATTTATTATTATTATGAAAACACCATTATACACACTCTTTCCCATCAAACAAGAAGTGAAAGTATCGCTTGTGCGTACATACAACTTACCGTCTCCACATAGGGATACAATTCATTTGTAATAACCATATTTTATGTTTGGTTATTATGATAGATTTAATATTTATATTTTATATTTATGAAATAATAATACTTCTTTAATTATAATATCACATCTACATGCTTACCGTCCAATCCTTTGGGAAATGATAATGTCATTCGTTCGTATGTGTGGTCAACCACTTCCACGAAGCGATGTGATTCATTTTTCATTTATATTTTAATTGTATGGTAATGGGGAAGACTTTTATGAAAATATATGATATAATAATAATCCTATATAGGTGAATTAATATTTAAATTTCTTTCTTTTCATCCATCGAAAAATGAAAACAGTGTTCATGCGTACGTACGACCTATCGTCTCTATGAATGGTGCCATTCATTTTTATATATATAACTTTTATGGATGAATATAAATATGTATATAATTAATATATATGATACTTATATCATTATTAATATTTTGGAGATTATGTAACTAAAATAAATGTAAAAGGACTGGAACTACTGAGTTGAAATACTCATGATAAATGAAATAATTAACACCCAGAAATAACGATTTTAATAAGGAATTATTGATAAAATGGGTTATTAAAAGTTATAAAGGGATCCTATATGATATTATATGTATTAAAATGAATTTTTTATACAAATAATAAATTTAAATTTATTATATAGGAGTTTTGAAAACATATGAAGGAAGTTGGACTTGAGGTAATCATTTTATGTTACAATCTCATTGTTTATTGTAATTGATTTTGACTATGCCTTAGATGATGAAATATTGTGATATAACTCTCTATAAAATCATTGATTTTATTTTAATATAGTTATTTATTTAAAATAAATTTTTCGTTTTCATTTTTCTCATCTTATATACACAAGAAACTGAAAATATATTTTTAATAAAAATTTACTTCATTTCTCTCTTCTATAAAAAAAGCTTTCGTTCTATATCCATATTTTGAAAAAATATTTTAAATAATGTTTTTAATACTCTCCTAAAATTTTATAAATTAATTTTTAAACATTGTTTTACTTTTTATAAAATGGTTTGAAAGGAATATTATTTTCATTTTCTGAATGAGCTACTTTTTAACCTTTTATTCAACAGTATGAAAGGAATGTTTTTTAAATACATCATGAAAGAATATTACCACCTTATGAATAATATTTTTTTAAATATTACTTTAAAAGTTTACAATGTTATTTTCAAAGAAAAGTTTTTACTTTATATTTTCATGGTTTTGTTAATAATTGATTTCAAAATAGAAAGGTTATTCTCCAAAAGAATATTTTAATGGTTCTTTAAGATATTTTTATTCATAAACAACAACCTTTGATGTGGTGTATGATTTAATGGGGATGTGATCTAGGGAAACCATCTTTATTCTATCTTTTGATGGTTTATGTTTATGATGACATGATATTTATGAATCCCATCTATTTTCCTTGAGTTATGCTAAGATAAAATGTTTATGAAACCCATTTCTTTTCATGGGTTATGATATGATGAATGGTTTATGATCTTTTAGCACACCTATGTATAGTTTTCATTATGTGATTTTTGGGACCTATATCTCCCTCAAATGTATTGGGTAAAGGATGATATCTCAAGAGATAAATAGGATTGGAATGGGGTGTGAATCCAATTCAGTAAGGGACTTTTTCCAATATGATAGTCTTGGGAGTGAATCTTGATTAATATGATGGTTTGGTGAGTAAAAAAATCAACTATTATAGTATTTTAAGTGAGACTTTACTACTAAGGAAATGATTTTCTATTCTTATGTTTATTCCACAATTCCATGAATTATTCCAATGTTATAATCTCCTGACTCATATTTTTTTATTCCTTTATGATTTATGTCTTATGAACTACCATGATTTATGACATTACTTAAAATTAAAATATTTGATATGAAAGGTATGGTTTTTAAACATTAAAATCATGTTCATATTCCCTTATTATCATGTTATACTTATGCGATCATTGATATCTCCCTTTTTTACCCTTAATGAGCATATGAGATCACCCCCCTTCTCTTATGTTTCCTTTACCTAGGTTATGAAGAAAGTCATTAAGTATGATATGTCTAATGAGGGTCATAATTATGAAGAAATAAGTGGGAGATGATTTGGATACTTTATGAAATATTTGTTTATTTTTTCATGTTTCTAAATATACTCGATCGAAATGATTCTGACATGGATCAAAATGTTATGTAATTAATATTAATCTATTATGTTGTAATATCTACATATAAAAAATATGGGTTGCTATATTTATATACTAGACAAAGAAAATTTAACAGTGGATGATTTGACTCAGAAATCTTATAAGGATGTGGTTAGAGAGGCTTATGACCAGTGACATCTTATTAGAGTAATTTCTGGAATTAATTTGGACTGTAGGGAAAAAATCAAAATGTTGTCTTCTTTCCCATTAATCTTATTCCTAATTTATTGAGTCGGATCAAGGACACTCAGTAATAAAACACATATTTCCTTTCTATAAGTTCAAAACTCAGTGTTGGTGAGACCATTAAGGTTTGGAAAGTGGATGAAAAATCCATGTTACGCTTTCGAAATAAAATTTTGGTTACTTCATCATTCCATGAATAGATTCTTTCTATTTTTCACCATACAAAAGGGTGGTTCACCCAGGAATTCAAAATATGTACAGGGAAATAAATAACCATTTTTAGTTTTCAAATATTAAATGAAAATTGGTTGACTATATTATGAAATTTCTCACCTACCAACAGTTAAAATATGAACACCAATGACCAGGAGGTACATTGCAGTTGATGCCTATACCCATTTGGAGATGGGAATATATTTCTATAGAATTTTTCACCGGTCTGCCATAGAAACTTCAATAACATGATTCCATTTTGTTGATTATGGATCGAATATCAAATTTAGTACATTTCATTCCAATTTTATGGTCCAATACAATGGAAGATTTAGAAAATATCTATATCATGGAAGTGGTGAAATTTCATGGAGTACTAGTATCAATTATCTTCGACTAAGACCCTCAATTCACTTTATGGTTTTGGTGATCCTTTTAACAATACCTTGTAATTTATTTCACCATGAGTAGAAAATATCATCCACAAATGAATGGAAAATCAGAATGTATGATCCAAACATTAGAGGATATTCTTAGAGAATGTTTTATGGGTTTCAGTAGTTCATGGGAAGATTATTTTCCTTTATTAGAGATTTCATTTAAAAAATCTATCAGTACATGATAAAAATGGTTCCATTCAAGGAATTGTATAGTCATCCATGTTGATATTTACTTTTTTGGATAGACACTTGGAACTTCATTGATGAAACCTGGTCTTTTCTATGAAACTACTTCCAAAATCTAGATGATGAGGAAATGAATAGAAATGGCATAAACCCATAAAAAATATTATGTAGATCATCACTGGATTCCCTTATCTTTTTAGGAACGTTTCCATGTATTATTGAAATCATTCTTATGAATAGATCAATACCTGATGGGAAATCAAGGAAAATTAGCTCCATGGTACATCAGGCTATTCAAGATTTTGGAACATATTGTACAACTAGAATAATTAAATTTGAAAATTAAATTAAAGACCCAAAAATTCCATGAAAACCCTCATTATTCTTCATCTAACCTAGGATCTCAAATTAAAACACCACCTAAGATATTCCAGTGATATTATTACTTTTATTGATCAACTCCAATAGATTAGAGAGTACTGGATATAAGAAATTGAATGTAAGAGCCTCATTTTTATTTTATCTATTCGATTCATATGTTTTATCTAAATAGAAACCATAGATCAAGCATTCCTTTCCCAAATATATTTCTTATATTTTGTTATAATAAATAATTTTTGGGATTTATAGAAGGAATGGATTAGTAATCCCAAGTCATCGAGGTCATGGGGGAATTCTTCTTGCACCAATTGTTCGGAGGTATATGGATTCTTTTCTTTTTCCATATTCTCCTAAAATGTTAACATATTTTGTTTTCTAAAGAAATTTATTATGATTGTATTTGGAAAATTATTTCAAAATCACTATTCTAAATCTATTTTCTTGGTTTTTCATCAAAACTAGAATTGTGGGTGATGCCCACAAGGTGTTCGATTAAATGATTTAATTAAATTGGTTTTTAAAATAAAGGTTTTGAATGTGATAAATTGCATTGAATTTGTATGTGTGTGTTTATATACATATGGGTAGGACCATGTAGGATAGACATGACCATGATTCCAATCTTTTGGAATAACAGATTATGATACTGAGTGATGACTTGGGTTTATAGGAATAAAAACCACTCACAAGTTAGATTTTTTTAGAGTGTCCTTCGAGATGTGGTTAATTAAATAGCTTTAAATATGTATATATTATATGTGTTTGTGTGTTTGTGTGTTTTTTTTCATGCTTATTTTTATGTTTTATATTAAATAAAATGTGAGCTAATATGTTTCTTATTTTAGTGAAATTTGGGGGAAGTCTCAGGGTTGTCCTACTAGGTTGTATACTCACCCCTTGTATATGAATCTTAGTGAATATATAGACATCATTTATCATGTTACAGATAAGGTTAAGGTTTCATATTTTACTAGTGGAGTTGTCTGATGCTATGATATTGGATGTTTATAGTTGGATCTTTGGTTGGTTTTCAAGTCTTGGAGTTTTTTTTGGTACCACCATCGTACCATGTGTCTTTTTATCTTGAGTTCTATTTTCATTGAGTCTTGTGGTCATGAGATTGTTGAGTTTGTTTTGTTATCCACTTATATTATTCCTATGATTAATTTTTGTTATACAATTATAGTTGTTCAAGTTTTGTATCATGCATTATATTGGTTAGTTTATAGGTTGTTCATTTATAGGAAAATCGTACCCCATGATTTTCTAAATCCCATGACATTTATTTTTAGCCTTTCTTGTCATGGGGATGTTACCTAAGGCTAGTGTAATCTTTTTCCTTCCCAAAATAATGGGTTTGGTCTATACATTAAAAAAAACCATAGTAAATCATATGGTCTTTGATTTATCAGCATCTTAATTTTCTCATATTCAAATGCTCCGTGAAAGGGTAGAAAAACATATATCTATTTTGAATATTTATTTACAAAATTACAATAAATCATAAACCCATTTATTATATTTGTTACTTGATCTTTATTAATTTATCAAATTATGACTCATTAATTACTTAGAATTATTATATAATATATGAATATATTAAAACATATAACCATATAAACAAATATATAAACAAATAAATTTAAAACACATTGAAATATAAATATATGCAATGATTTAAAGTAAAACATATAGATCCAACTTTTATATACACATATATAAAACATATGATCAAAATAATCAATCAATTAACCATTTATTCATAAAAATTAATTAAAACAAACAATTATACAAAATAATAATTAATACAATAAATATATGAATACAATATAATAAATGAACTGTCTATTAATTCATATACTCGTAATCAAATCCATTTATTCAAAAACATTTAATCAAAACAAAAAATTATACAATATAAACATTAATCTGATAAATAAATGAACAAAATATAATAAATGGATATAAAATTTATTAAAATAAAATAAATTATTTTATTTATAAATCACAAACATTTAAAAACATCCTAAAAAATAAAATAAAAATTTAAAAGAAAAAAAATATAGATGCATACAGTATGTCATGACAAATAGAGACAAAACAACCATAAAAACATCAGATTATGTGAAATTAAGTTATATCATGGTCAAAAATAAATAAATGATTAAAATTTAAATAACAAAAATATAATAAATCTTTAAACAATTAAAATACAGAATAAATCACAAAAAAAAACATAGAATAAAAGAGTATATTGAGGATGAACAAAGATAATATAGAATTGAACAAACCTCATATGGAATGTAATTAGTTGGGATAATTGTTTAAAAAAATCAATAACAAAGATTGTGGAACTTGATGTAAAGCCGAATAACACCTCTGGGATCTCGAACTGTGAAAAAGGAAAGTGAAATGAGAGTGATATAAGTGAAAACTTGAAAAATAAAAGGATGAAACACAATGAAAGATAGAATCTAGATGAATAAAATGGAGGGTAGGGATTTTGAGTTACAGAAGTTAGGGTTTCAGAGTTTCAGGTTCAATATAATAAAATTAAGGAGTGAAATTTCATGTATCATTAATTTTTTTGAAAGGTTTTAACATGGGTTATTATAATAACCGATGTTAAAAAATGAATTTTTATATTTAAGGGAACATTTCATTGACATTGGTTTTCATGTCAATTATTATAAACATCATGAAAACTCTGATGATGAAGATTTCCACATTGGTTCTTATCACAACCAATGTGGAAAACTAAGTCTGCATGCTTTTAGATTGGTTATAATGATAACATATTTGGAAACCATGAGTCTCAGGATTTTTAGATCAACTATTAATAGATGATGTAAAAATTATTTTGTGAAATCTAATTTCTCTACTGTTGTCCTATCAATGGTGAGATAAATAGCAAGCGATCATTTCATGGTATATAAACACTTAGAAAGGGAGTTTTGACCCACCCACCCACCCCCCTCGAATGGCCTGAAGGCCTTATTTTTATTGATTTTTTGATGACCCCTCTTTAAAGGGATGAGGGGGAACCCTTACAAGGATTGTAGGCTTAGATATTACATGTCTCATAGGATTAAGAGACATTACATGACCTGAAGGTCTTAGGGAATTCAACCAAACTATAAGTACAAGGAACCTCCCCTCCCCAGCATCTGTATCATATTGGTAGCTCTCCAACTTCACATGGTCGTTTGGCTAAACATCTCGTGTAAGCACAGGCTGGTCCTGATGGCATATCCATACCCTCTCATTCTTTTCCAATCCATTTGTTTTGCACTGGTGACTATGCCTACTCTGGATCCTCCTCTGGGCCTTCTCCTTTTTGTAGAGTCTGTCTGGGGAAACTTCATGTGTCTCGATGGCCTTGATGTGGCTCGAAATCCTTAAAGGTGGCCTGAAAGCCCTACTGACCCGAAGGCTTGGGTGGCTCAAGGGCCTTAAGGACTCCAAGCCCAAATCAGTGTCCCAAGGTGAATAGTTCGCAGCTGTTATAGTACCAAACAGCACCTTCTATAGTAACTGATACAGTACCCGCACAGTGCCTGGTACAGTGACATGGAAATATGCCTCTGCCTAGTTTCGAACCTGGGTCTTGTGGATGCACTTAAGGATACCTCACCAACTGGGTTGAGGCTCATGTTCTAGAAAGTGAGTTTTGAAACTTCATATTAACATTGGTCTTGTTTATTTAAGTTTTTTAAAAAAATCTTTTATAGTATGTTGATATGGTTCTAATTTGAGAACTATCTTATGAAACTTTAATTAAAATTCACTATTTTCCTAGCTGACCAGTTTATGATTCTCAAGTGGGGATCTTGTATTTTTATGATTGGACAACATAAGAATAATTTAATTTTTCATTCAAATAATATATAAGTGTACCTCTTAATCCCTTTATTTATTCACAAGGTTCCGATATTGGATAAATTAATGTTACACTAAGGTTTGGGTCCAAGTGTATAGATTTAAGAGGCTTGAGAATAATTGGGATTCTGATGAAACCTCAACCAAGGAATTTTAGTAAGCTCACTGAATGGAAATAGGAAGACGTCCCCCCACCCCCAGGATGCATGACCCCCCCCCCCAAAAAAATGGTGATATCACCATCCTTCAGTGAAATATCTATTTTTCCCTAAACCAAAGAAATTTAAATAAGTGAAAACCAATAAAAGTAATATTGGAGGGAGAGGAGAGGATGACCTTACCCATAACTTTCATCTACTCACACCAATAATTGCTTCCAGTGGAAGGAATAAGAGGGGTAGACGTGCTAAACAAGGCCCTCATATGCTCTGTAATTCATAAGAATAGGGGATGGGGAAACCCCCTTTTATATTAAAAAAATGTCATCCAGTATTCACAACATGGCTTTAAGGTTCATGTTGTGAAAGTTAGGGAAAAGGCCCCAAACCCACTTTTCATGTCTTAAAATGCATAGTTGCTCCCCATGAACCCATTTCACATCATGAATTCCTTATTAACAATACTAATTGGATGCTTCTACATTTTTTAGTAACTCAGGGTCCAAATCACTCCTTTAGTGGCCTCTAAAACACCTATAATATAGCAACCCTTTC
Source organism: Viscum album (assembly GCA_963277665.1). NCBI lineage: Eukaryota > Viridiplantae > Streptophyta > Magnoliopsida > Santalales > Viscaceae > Viscum > Viscum album. The sequence goes on along the minus strand of OY728129.1, from coordinate 1,807,333,844 downwards.
CTTTAGTACATTAACATTACATTAAATTTGTGGAATATTTAAAATATTATAAAAATAGGCGCCCGAATATTGTACTAGTCTTGTGCCTTTGTAAACATGGAAACATAAAAACTCATACATAAATGAGTTGAATCATCTCTCACTAGATTCTTCTTGACTAGAATCCTTCTTATACACATCAAACATAATATATATATTCATAACCTGGGGGAAGGAATCATAAAAATGGGTGAGCTCAAATGCTCAATAAGGGTAAATAAGGGAGATATGTAAGCATAATCATGATCTTAATGGTATTACAACATGATAATGAAAACAAAATATCATACCCTTCATATCAAAGATCATAAATAGGAATCAAGACATAAATATTGTAATTTTAGAGGGCATAAATCATAGGGAAATAAAGAACATAGGATATGAAATCATAACATAGGAATAAAACATGGAATTGTGGCATACACATAAGAATATATAATGATTTCCATATTAGTCAAGTCATTACTAATAATACCATTTTAGTGATCAAATTCTATTACGTAATTGTGTTCACACCCCATTCTAGACCTTTATTACTGAACCGAGTTCACTCCCCATTCCAGCCCTATAATACTGAACTAGGTTCATTTCCATTTCTAGCCCTATAATACTAAACCAAGTTCATTTCTCATTCTATCCATGTCTATCTCATGAGATATAAATATTTACCCAATGAATTAGAGGTAGATATAGGTCCCACCCATCTTATAATAAAATCATACATACATGTTACATAAAATAATAAACAATTGTATCATAACTCATGTAATGAAATGGGTTTCATAAACATATAAAAATATCAAAACCTGGGGAAAAAGATACAAGTTTCATAATAATGTTCTCAAAATAATAACCCATGAAAGAGAAATGGATATCATAAACATATAACTCGTGAAAGAGAAATAGTTTTCATAATTACCATGATATTAAGCATAACCTATAACAACCATGCTCTTTATTACACTTAAACATGATTTATTACATAAACATGCACTTAAGACAACTTCAAGGATCGAGAGGTCTAGTGTCTTGGTAAATTAGGAACATTACATAAAAACATAAAACATTAAATACAACATCTTTATTGAAAACTTCTTTTACATGTCCACAACATTCCTTCGTACTTAGCATTGCATGGGATAACCTGAGGACATACATAAGAAAAGGGTGATCTATAAAGCCTAGTAAGGGAGTAAAAAATGAATAATATAAAGAATACAATACATGTTAATAAATAGTCATATCAATTGAGAATAATAGAAACATGAACATAAAGGTATGATATAGCATGATTATCATAATATGGAGATGTGGCAACAACATTTAACATTATATTAGCATGAGACAAGGCTCATTGCACATGGAGAATGAGTAAAACCTAATTGAACTTGAATTAGCATGATTAAACCCTAATTTCACTATAATTAGCATGATTAAACCCTCATTGAACATTGTGTATCATGATACTATTCTTTACCCAATGCGTTCGAGCGCTATCATGGCGCACCCTTCACAAACATTTCATTTCAGGCATAAGTGTGCCACATGGATCATATAACATGGAATCATTCAAAATCATAATTTATTCCATGATTAAGTAATGTCGAATACATACATGTAACTAAAATTCAATAAGTATATTCACATAAATTTGAATACCCTTGATAGTTAAATGGGAATGGTATTCATTACACGATGATTTGGGCTTGGAAAAATGCGGTGCAAATCTGACAGCCTAATAGTGTGACATAAAAATTCATAAAAAATTTTGATTAGAGGGAAAGGGGTATATCATAATTTTTAAATGAAATGGAAAGGAAGGTTTCATATAGATACATTTACTAACACGTGGAATTTGGAAATAAAAAGCATGACATAATAAAAAAACTTAAAGAAAGATGAGAAATGGAACAACTCTTATGAAATTTAGGCATGGTAACGGGTGTATGTGGGGGGATTAATGAGAGATAAATAGGTTTATAATAATTATAAAATAAGTAGGGAATTATGGTTGAGGTTTAAAACAATACCCCAACATTTTTAATTGAAAATAAAAGGGCATAACAACATAAATAAACTTCGACAAAAATGAGTGAGGAAGAAATCCCTTACTTGGAAGTTTGATCCCAAAGGATTGAGAGGGTCTTGAGAGAGGATTATTTGGAGTTTATGGAGCCTTGGGAGGATTATAGAGAGAGGAGATAATATTATGTATGTTCTCCAAGGGTTTTGAGTGAAGATAAGTGGGAGTTTGGGTGGGTTTATATAGGAAAAGCGAGGGAATTATTTATTATTTAGGTTTTGGACACTACACATTAAACTAATCAAAACCACAAACCATCCCATGGTTTTTTACCATGTTTCTTTCCAAAGGAGAGTAAAAAAATTATAAGTAAAATTTCATAACTTATTAAAATATTAGACTTTCTTATGTGGAGGTGAGTCACACTCTTAAGGAAATCATTTTAAAATGACAAAATATTTTATTAGTTTTAGAGGGTCCACTAAGGATTTGTAAAATAAATAAAACAAATATAAAATAACATTATTTTAAAAATAAAACATATATTGGATGAACATACCTTTTATATTATTTTACTACATCACTATTAGGTCATTATGATTCCATAAAACACATTATATATTCAAACGGTATTTAATTTTTACCCAAAAATTCGACCGTCTCGGAAAATTATGAAAAATTCACCGTTAGATAAATTAGATGTCATAATTCCAAAAATAATTTTTATTTTATCTAAATATTTTTATTTTCACTTTTAAAATAAAAACTGACATTTATTTAAAATTTATGGGTTTTGACAAAAACAGTTTTCAAACCTTAATAAAAATTACAATTGTACAGAAATTATATGATCATATATATTTTATAAAAGGTAATTTAGTAATAATATTTTGTTAAAATATTATTTAATTCAAAAATCCATTAATTCGTCGAAATAGATTTCTTAATTGAATATTAACTAAAAATACAATTTTTTGCTTTAAAAACCATTTTCAAAGTAACAATAATAAAATGAATTTATATTATTTATTCTATAAAAAACAAGGCACATAATCATATTTATAGGGTCTTGTTACATAACCCATTATAACACCTGCATAAGACCTAATGGTAAGGTGTGTGATGGTGATAAACTCTTGGAGCGGTTCAGATAACATCGCTTGGGTAGTAATCTCTATTAACTTCCACTTCTCTTATAGGCGATTTCGTTAAAGATTAACATGTTGATGCTCAACTTGGGATTGGTCCAGAGTGAAGCCCAGTGATGCTACCTCCTTCCTGATCTCTAAAAAATGGGCTTTGTGTGGAGTAATTCTACTAGATGAGGTCATCACTTCCTTTGTCTGAGTAAATTAGATTTGTTAAAGCCTTATATTTATACTAATCATGTGATCACTATTCAATAGCTATATTAGAAATGGTAACAATTCTTAATGGTATTTTAAAATCCAAAAACATAAAACAAAGGAAGTGCATATGTTTTATATAACCATTTTAAATAATAATACATTTAATTAGATGAAGAGGAATTATTGTTAATAAAAGTATGGGTCATTACAATCTTCCCCCCTTAAGAAATTTTGCCCCCAAAATTTACTTTTCCGACACTAAAACAGATGTGGGTAACTCCGCCTCATCACTTCCTCTAGTTCCCATGTTTCTTCTTCAAACTTTTGGTTTCGCCACAATACCTTGATGAGGGGCATTGTATTATTTCATAGAACTTTTTTCCTATGATCTAATATCTTCACTGGCTTCTCTTCATAGGAGAGGTCATTCTACAATGGTACCACATCTGGATTGAGTCCATGAAATTGGTCGGGTATGTACTTCCTCAAAAGTGATACATGGAATACATATTGTACTTGAGATAGGTTCGGTGGGAGTGCTAGTTGATAGGCCACTACTCCAATGTGATCAATGATCTAAAACGGGCTGATGTACCTTGGACTAAGATTTCCCTTCTTCCCAAATATCATAACTCTCTTCCACAGTGATATACGAAGGAATACCATGTCTCTAACATCAAACTCTTGGTCTCATTGAAAATTATCAGCATAGCAATTTTGTCGGCTTTAAGAATCTTTAATGTGATGTTGTATGGTGTTAACCTTCTCCACCATTTCTTCTACCATTTTTAGACCTAGGAGTTTTCACTCCCCAACTTCATCCCAACATGTCGGTGTTTTTCACCTCTTCCCATAAAGGGATTCATAAGGAGATATTTTTATGGTTGAGTGGAAATTGTTATTGTAAGAGAACTCAACCAAGGGAAGATGTTGATCCCATCCTCATTTGATGTCCATTTAGCATGCTCTCAACATTTCCTCAAGTGTTTGGATAGTCCACTCATATTGGCCATTAGTTTGAGGATGATAAGTCGTACTGAAGTTCATATCAATATTCAGATCATGTTGGAGACTCTTCCAGAACCTAGAGGAGAATCTTGGATCTTGGTCAGATACAATAGATATTGGAACTCCATGTAGTCTTACCAGTTTTATGATGTATATCCACGCCAGTTGATCCAATGATAAATCCTATCAAACTACAATGAAGTGTGCAGTATTTGTAAGATGGTCTACAACAACCTAGATAGTATTGTTTCCTTTGGATGTCTTCGGAAGTCCAATGACAAAGTCTATGGTGATGTTCTCCCATTTACATTTCGGTGTGGGTAATGGTTGCATAATACCCTTAGACTTATACCTATCAGCTTTCACTTGTTGACATACTAGGAACTTTGATATAAACTCAGTGATCCCCTTCTTCAAGTTATCCCACCGAAAATGCTCTCAGAGATCTTGATACATCTTTGTGTTTCCTGAGTGAATGGGGAAATTCGAACTATGTGCATCGTCCAAATGTTATTTCTTTAACTCTAGACTTGATGGAACACATAGTCTTGACCCAAATCTCACAATTCCTTCTTCATTAACATTGAACTTCGAGTATTTACCTTTTTTGATAGTTTCAACTTTTTACTGAATTCTCATATCATACTTTTGAGCATCCTTTAACCTTTCCAAAAAAGATGGTTGAGAAATCATTTGTGAAATGATTGATGATGTTCCTTTATTTAGGATTCCCATGTCTATCTTCATAAAATCTAAGAATATTGGATCATTTTCAATTCTCAACATTGATAGAATCATTGGGTCCTTTCTACTTAGAGTGTATTCCACTTTATTTTCATTCCCTATATGATAGTGAATTGAGCAGCCATATTCTTCGATAAAATCTAACCATCTTTGTTAGTTCATATTCATCTCTTTTTGTGTGAACATATACTTGACGCTTTTGTGATATGTATATATTTCATACTTCTCCCTAAAGAGGTAATGTAGCCAAATTTTTAAAGAAAAGATTACTGCAGACAAATCCACATCATGTGTTGGATAGTTTTTCTGATGAAATTTCAATTTCCCTAAAGCATAGTCAATGACTTTTTCATTTTACATCAACACACATCCCATTCCCTTCTTTAAAGCATCACTGAATACCATAAAATTTTATCCACTTGTGGGTAGTGTGAGTACAAGGGCAGTGATAAGCCTTCTTTTCAACTCCTTGAAGCTCTCTTTGCATTCATCACTCTAAGAAAAATTGACTCCCTTCTAAGTTAGCATAGTAAGAGGGTTTGAAAATTGTGAGAAATTTATCAAAAATCAGTGATAATATTCAGTTAACCCAAGGAAGCTATGGATATATGTCATCGATGTTGGCCTCAGTTATCCCTCAATTGTAACTATCTTGGAGGGATCTACAGATATCCCATTGCATGTGATGATATGAACCAAGAATGAGACTTCCTTTAGTCATAACTCATAATTTATGTACTTTTCATAAATCTTATCCTTTCGTAATATCACTAGTACAGTGCATAGATGCTTCTCATGCTCCTCCTTGGTTTTAGAGAATATTAGAATATCGTCTATAAATACTACCACAAATTTTTCGAGGTAATCTCTAAAGATTATATTCATCAAGTCCGTGAATATTTCTATAGAATTAGTGAGTCCTAAAGGAATTACTATGAATTCATAGTTCCTGGAACTTCTAAAAAAATTATTCTTAGGGATATCCTCCCTCTTCACCCTTACTTGGTAATATCTTGACCGCAAATCCACCTTAGAGAAGTATTGTGCTCCACGTAGCTGATCGAACAAGTCATCAATTCAGGGTAGAGGATACTTGTTCTTTATCATGATTTTTTTGATCTCATGATTATCAGTTCAAATGCGCATTAACCCATACTTCTTCTTGATGAAGAGGACTGGTGCACCCCATGGTGAAGCACTTGGGCATATAAACCCTTTATCCATATTCTCCTATAGTTGTTTCTTTATCTCCCCAAGCTCCACAACAACCATTCTATATGGAGTCTAGGATATTATAAAATCCACGGGTATAATATCAATTGATAATTCAATATCTTTTCTAGGAGGAAGACCAAGAAATTACTTGGGAAACACTTCAACAAATTCCCTCACAATAAGCATGCCTTCAAGGATGGTTTATTCCTTAGACTCAATAATATGAGTAAGATATGTGTGCTCATAGGGTAGTAATATCCATGCTTGAGATGATGGTGCTAAAGAAGATTCATCCTCCTCTTTGAACTTGTCAAAAAATAGGGGTCGATTCACCATATGGAGAGTTATTTCCCTCTCATGACAATTTATGTTGGCCCTATATAAGGAAATCCAATCCATGCCAAGAATTGCATCAAATTCCACCAGAGGGAGTGTGATGAGGTTTTCCGGGAAATTCAATCCAAAAATTTTGACAGGGGGATTTATATTCATGGGATGCAATAATTTTCCCATTTTTCATTCTCACCAACATCTTTACTTCCATGATTTTTGGTGGTGTTGGGATTATTCTACTAACATTTCGAGATATAAAATAATGTGTATAACCAGAATCAAAAAGTATGTTCACTATTATTGAATGAATAAATAGCGTACCAATAACCACTTCATTTTCGGGATTCGCTTCAGTGATAGTGATAGAAAAATATTTCTCTTGCTGCCTTGGAGGTTGTTGGTTGCCTCCGAAAACCCTTGGCTTAGGGCACTATTTGCAAAGTACCCTGGTTCTCTTCAGTTGAAGCAATAAACAATGCGTTGAGGGTCAAACGAAGCATTCCTCTCCTTTTTCGCAACAATGTGTTTTTCTTGTTGGAAATTATTGTCCAGGATCCCTTCTCTTCCATACCTAAATCATTTCCTCATCCCCTTCAGGTAATTTATGGGGTGATTTTTTCCGCACCTTTGGCAAGTGGGTGCTAAAATTTCTTAGCACTATTGGATTTATCAATCAGACCGCTAGAATTAAAGTCTACTTTACACTTCTTATCCCCATGATACCTCTAAGATTATCCGATCTTCATTTCATCTATGAGGGCACATCAGAAAATTTCCTCATAGCTATCTAAGTCATGGATCGCTAAGGTGTTTCGTAGGCTAGGTTTTATCACACCAAAGAAGTGGTCAACCTTTCATTCAGGGGTAATGACAAAGATAGAGGCGTATTGTGAAAGCCTTGTGATGTTTTACTTGTATGCCCCAATGGATTTGTAGTCTTTTTTCTTGAGGGAAAGGAAGTCTCTTTCCAAATTAAGTCATACGGTGCGTAGTAAATATTTATCAAAAAACATATTCCGTAAATCCTTCCATTCCAACACCGCAATCTCTTCCTCAGGCTTCGTATTTTTTATAAATGTACACCATTGATCAGCTTCACTATCCATATGATTAGCCGCCAAAGAACCTTCTCTTTTTCAGAACATTGAAGGATGGAGAATATCTTCTCAACAGAGTTGATCCATTGTTCGGTGATTGAGTTATGAGATGATCCATTGAATGTGGGAGGCCTTTGTTCCATGAAGCTATTGAGTGCAGCTTGTTATTTCTTAGGGGGGTTGGATGTTCCTCCTAACCCATGTTTCTATTCAAAACTTGAGTTAACTGAAAGTTTATTGTAACAAATTTTTGCGATTCTCATTCCCATCAGATTGGGAATCTCATTAGAACAGTCATCACATTGATTTTCACATCGGTTGTTACCCTGATTCCTCCTATTACTGACCACTGGCTAGAATAAAAGGAAAGTTAGGGCTAACAAATAAATGGTAATCCAATGAAAAAAATTGATAACTTATAAATTACATTTATTTCTTTAACTTGTGAATTTAAAGGCTTCAATCTATGTTATCCTTGATCTACTTCCCAACATATATTCTTAGGGGCATTTTTTATTCCCTTAACAATGGTTCATACTAAGCTTATGAATTTATCAAAGCATATCCCCCAGGAGTGTCGTAACCAAGAGTGTAGCAAGGCCCTTTTTCATTCACCAGTTCCCATTCGAGTCTATCTCAAAGCAGTGTTTTTGGGTTTTACTCCTAGATACATCTATGCTAGAGCCACCTCTACTTGTTCGTATCCATAAAGGGGTGTATTTTCTTAATAAACCACTTACTCTATACTCACCAAAATTTAGGGATGTTTTTATTATACTTAGTCTTATCCTTAAGAATTTCACTAGGGTTTTCTAATCCTAATCCCAAAAATAACTAAACCTATCCTTCGATACCAACTATAAGAACCCTACTCTTTATTACACACTTAAACATGATTTATTACATAAATATGCACTTAAGACAACTTTGAGGATTGAGAGGTCTAGTGTATTGTAAAATTAGAAACATTACATAACAACATAAAACATAAAATAATATATCTTTATTGAAAACTTATTTTAAAAGACCACAACATTCCTTCGTACTTATCATTTCATAGGATAACCTAAGAACATACATAAGAAAAGGGTGAGTAATAAAGCCTGGTAAGGGAGTAAACAAGGCATAACATGAAGAATAAAAAACATGTTAGGCAATAGGCATATCAATTTATCATAAGTGAATCATGAACATAAAGGCATGATATAGCATGATTATCATAACATAGATATATGGCAACAACATTTAACATGATATTAGCATGAGCTAAGGCTCATTTCTCATGGAGTATGAGTAAACCCTTATTGCACTTGAATTGGCATGAGTAAACCCTCATTGCACTTGAATTAGAATGATTAAAACCTAATTTCACTTGAATTATAATTAGTAAACCCTCATTGCACATGGCGTATCATGAAACTATTCTTTACCCAATGCATTGGAGCGCTATGAGGGCTCACCCTTCACAAACATCTCATTTCATGCATAAGTGTGCCACATGGATCATATAGCAGGGAACCATTCAAAATAATAAGTTATTCAATGATTAAGTAATGAGGAATACATAAATTTAAGTACCATTCAATAATTATATGTGAATAAAATTGAATACCCTTGATAGTGAAATGTGTATGGTATTCACTATATGATGATTTTGGCATGGAAAAACGTAGTGCAAATCCAACAGCCTAACGATGTGACATAAAAATTAATAAAAATGGTTGGGGAGAGAGAAAGGGGTATCTAATCATATTTAAATGTAATGGATAGTAATTATTCATATGTATACATGTCACAATACATGGAATTCATAAATAGAAAGCGTAACATAATAAAGAAACTTGAAGAAAGAGGAGAAATGGAATAACACTTACGAAATTTCAGCATGGTAACGGTGTACATGGGAGGTATTAATGAGAGAGAAATAGGTCTCTAAGAATTTAAACATAAGGATAGAAGTATTGTGGTGGTTCTAAATCATACCCCAACTTTTTAAATTGAAAATAAAAGGGTATAAAAACATAAATAAACTTAGACAAAAATGAGAAATAAAGAAATCCCTTACTAGGAAGTGTGATCTCAAGGGCTTGGGAGGGGCTTGAGAGAGGATTCTTAGGAGCTTGGGGTGCCTTGGGAGGCTTCTAGAGGTAGTGGGGTAGATTAGGGACGTGATCAAAGGTTTTTGAGTGAATAGAAGTGGGATATTGGGTGGGTTTATATAGGAAAAGAGAGGTAATTCTTTATTATTTAGGTTTTGGACACTCCACATTAAACTAATCAAAACCACAAACCATCCTATGTTTTTTGCCAATTATTTTTTCCAAAGGGGAGTTTAAAACATTATTATAAGTCTAATGGCTGAAATTATTAAAATATTAGGCTTTTTTATGTGGAGGTAAGTCACACTCTCAAGAAAATCATTTTAAAATGATAAAATGTTTTTTAAGTCTTGGAGGGTCCACTAAGGCTTTGTAAAATAAATAAATAAAATAAAATCACATTATTTTAAAGTTAAAACATATATTGTCCGAACATACCGTTTATAGTATTTTATTACATCACTATTGGGTCATTATGATGTCATAAAACACATTATATATTTAAAATATATTTAATTTTTACCCAAAAACTCGAATGTCTCAGAAAATTATGAAAACTTCACCATTGGATAACTTCGAAATCCTGATTCCAAAAATAATATTCATCTTATCTAAATAATTTTTTCAATATGTGAAATTTAACTTTTAAAATAAATACCGACATTTATTGAAAATTCATTGGTTTTAACAAAAACAGTTTTCAAATCTTAATAAAAATTAAAATTGTAAAAAAAATTATACGATCTTCTATATTTAATAAAAATTAACTTAGTAATAATATTTTATTAAAATATTATTTAATTAAAAAATCCATTAATTCATCAAAATATATTTCTTAATTGAATATTAACTCCTCAAAATATTTATTTTTATTAAGATAAAACTTTTAAGGAAAAGTGGGAAACTGAACAAGATTCAAAGACAGTCAAGGAACATAATACGTCATAGCTGAATCTATAATTTTCATTTTAGGCCTTTTAGAGACCTTACCTCTGAGGAGACTCCATTGAAGGACAGTAACCTGCTCATCGAGATCATCTTTGAGTAGGTTTTCAAAATTATAGACCATCTTGTACCATGTTTGGATGAGCTTTTCTACATTGATCTTTTGCCCGTTGAAACCACGTTCCAGTGTTCCAAGTTGTTTTTTATTCCATTCATGCTTATACTTGGAAAACTTTACACTTATGCGCCTCCCATTCAGCCTGTCAAACTCCTCCTGTGTGGTGATTACCTCTAGACCCTTGTCCGTGAATTCCTTATTACCATCAATAATGACATCCCACTCATCACATTCTATCAATTCCTTCCCACTCTGAAGGATACCAGATTCGGAAAGTTCCTTCTCAGTATTCATCAGATAGATGAAAAAATATTCCCTTGTAGGGGGTTCTAGTTCCTTAGTAGAGTTTTCCTCCACCTGCTTGGGAACCCTCGGAGGGAGCTTAGCTTTTCTTGAGGATCTGGTAATGGGAGGACTTGGAAAGAAAGAATAGTCTTTTTTTTCCTCGGCCTCCGAGAGTGCTGAATCAGCCACTCTGCATCGATGAGGGTGTTCTTCCCCTTCCTAGAAGAGGATCTTATATACTCATCTGCAATGTCCACTTATTTGGACTCAATGAGGGTGTCGGAATCAGTATCCCTATCCTCCTGAGAAGCCTCCATCTCATCCCCTTCCTCAACCGCTTGATAATCTTCGTTCCCCAACACTGCAAATAGATTCTGAGATTGGATAATCGTTCCTCCGGATTTCACCATATCATCATAGGATGTCTTAGCCGGCAAGTTCTTCTCAGGTAGATCTGATCCTCTGGTCTGTACAAAATCGCGCCCCATAAATTGGGGTTGTTTATTCGTGTCATCCCAAAGTGGACTTTGAGGATGTCTGTCCATACCCGAATCCTTACAAGTATCAATGCACGTAGGAGTATTATTGGAAAAACTGGAAGAAACCAGCTGGTCGGCCAAAGCAGAGTCCAAGGGAGGGACCCTCACCTCAACACCGGTATAAGGAGACTGAACCTCACTGGCCAGCATAGCCTCCTCTGATCTTCTTGGCAAAGGGTTGACACCCAAATCATTCCTCAAATGAGCAAAGACATCAGAGACCCTCGGCTCTGATACCTTAGTAATAGCACCCTTCCTAGCGGTTGCAAATAACCCCAACTATGGAACCAACGGAGCCTCCACAGGAGGACCCAGCTCCAACGAACTTGCCCCGCTCACCTCCTCAACCCTGCCTGAATTGACCGCAACCTAGGCAGCGGGGTCTTTATTAGGCTCTGTCCCAAGTGGTTGTCATGGGATAGAAACATGCCCTTTCCGTGTCCTACGTCTGCGATGACAAGATTAAAGAAAGTGGCTTAACTGTTGACAATTCACGCAAAATGAAGGCCAGGATTCAAAAAACACTGGTTGCTTCCATCTGAATTCCTCTCCAACCAAAATACAAATCCAGTACACTGGTGGCTTGGAAACATCAACTTCAATACAAATTCTAGGTGATATCAGGTAGAAAATAGCAGTAGTTCTACTGTCAGAACACAAATACCGACCTACCATATTCCCTATCATACAAAGAATCGACGGATTTTGGAACGGCAAAGGAAAATCAGGAAAGCTTACTCATACAGAAGTAGTAGGCACATCACGGTTCATGTTGAACTCGAAATACCACTGAAGTAGGTAGAAGAAGCATCTATTGAGGGCTCACAGAGCACTGGACCAGGAAGAGATTAGGTCATCCTCCGCAAAAAAACGGATCATCAAGTGTCGCCTATCAAGAAGACCAACCACCGACCGTTCTTGAAGGCCCTAAGACTCAGACACGAAACGATCAAAGGCATCAACCGAAGGTCGATGGTTCCTGAAGCGCGCGACGAGAGTCTTCCTATGAAGATCTCAGGCTTTGGTGAATTCTTTCATCGAAATCGCCAACTGTGGAGAGCCATTGAAGAGGTCAGGAACTTTAGGTCCAAGGGAAATCACCAGAAAATGAGGGAGGTCATTAGGGTTAGTGAACGGAGAAAAGGATCGGGGCCTTGAAGAGGAAGGATAAAGAGGATTAGCATCCCCTCCCTCCACCAGGGAGGGAGGGGCCAGAGTCGCAGTCTTCCCCGATTAGGGTATCACCGCCAGAGCATTGGACCAGGCAGAGATTAGTCTTGTGTAATCCAAGTATAATTGAATATTAAATAAAAATATTATTTATGCTTTAAAAATATTTACAAAGTAACAATAATAAAATGAATTTGTATTCTTTATTATATACAAAAATAATGCACAAAATCATATTGATAGGGTATTTTTAGATAAACCCTTATAACACCTACATAATACCTAATGGTATGGTGTGTGATGGTGACAGACTCTTGGGACGGCTCGGATAACATCTTCTGGGTGGTAATCTCTATTAACTTCCACTTCTCTTGTTTTCGATTCTATTCAAGATTAACATGTTAAATATCAGCTTGGGCTTAGTCTAGAGTGAATATAAATGATGCTACCTCCTTCCTGAGCTCTGAAAAATGGGCTTTTATGGAGCAATTCTACTGGATGAGTCCATCGCTTCCTTTTCCTGAGTAAATTGGATTTTTTATAGCCCTATATTTATACTAATCAGGAGATCACAGTTCAATGGCTATATTAGCAACGGTAACAATACTTAACGGTATTTTAAAATCCAAAAACATAAAACCAAGGAAGTGTATATGTTTTATATAACCATTTTACATAATAAGACCTTTAATTAGATCAAGAGGAATTATTACTAATAAAATTTTGGGTCATTACATAACCCATTAATATAAATAATATGAATGGAACCTTTAGATCATTTCCAATAAGGGAATGAGTAACATCAATGGATTTCATCTTAGATGGAAAATAATTTTGAAATATATTTCAAAAATATTTCTTGAGGAAAATATCCTTTCTTATTTGAAAAAAGGATTTTTAATAAATAATACCATTTGAAAATCATTTTCTTAGAAAATTCCTTGAAAAATTATAAATAAGACTTGAAATCATTTTGAAAACCTTTTCCCTTGAAAACTTGTAAAATAAGCTTCAAAATATTTTAAAAATCTATTTATTTGAAAACTTATAAACAAATGTTGAAATTTTTTTGAAAATATTTTTACATTAAAACATATGAAATAAGCATGAAAGAGTTTTGAAAACCATTTCTTTGAAAATATATTGAAAACTTATAAATAAAGATTTAAAATATTTTGAAAATAATTTTCCTTGAAAAATTATAAAATAATCTTGAAAACATTTTGAAAACAAATTTCTAGGAAAATTACTTTTAAAAAAAATTTCTTAAAAATTAACCTTTTAAAAATTAAAAGGAAGCTTCAAAGAAATGTCGGTGGGTAAATCCATATATGTCGTACGGGGTAAAAAGAACATTCCTTTTATATAGTAAAAAGGTTAGAAAAATAACTTTTTCAGAAAGAGACAATAATATTACTTCGAATTGGTTGATAAAATACAAAAGGGGTAAAAATTTATTTTCAAGATTATAAGATAATTGTACAATATTCTTGTAACATGTTTTAGAAGAGATATCTTTCCAACCGAAGAGAGGGTAAAGTCGGGCTTTCTTAAAAAAATTCTTAACTATATTATGTACCAAATAGTAGAAATATGGTACTAATACATGAATATATAATGAATAACCATAGGAGAAAAAAACTCATGAATTTTATTGATAGATGTATCATAATATTTCATCAAAGAAGCATAATCATTAACAATCTCGAAAAGTGATGAGATTGTTTCAATAAACTCTTACCACTTGGTTATTTAGGATCATTCTCTATATGTAAAAAAATTAAATTAAATGAAGATTAAAATATCATTAAAATAAGTATATTCATGATATAACTTGTAAAATGTAAGTATATACACCTTGAAAAAAAATTTAGGTGCTTAACAAGACATGAGTCTCAAAGAAGGAAAATTGAGAAAAAAGTGTTTTACAAATATGGTAACTTTTGAATCCTAAACCCCATGAAAGAAATATCATAAAATGGATATGTAAATACCCATAAATTTAATTATAATAATCATTTAATACATCCATGGGAAGTATACACACTACACCAAATAAATGGGTGGTGAATAAAGAATGTATCTCACAGAAATAAAAAGTGAGATTAAATCCTCTTACCTCGTGTCTTGACTTTCTTCATACTCCTAAAAACCTCCTATATAATAAATATAAATTTATTATACATATATAAAAGAATAATATTATTACTTCTAATACCATATATGGTTTGATTATGGATTTATATTACCCACTTGTTAACAATTCTATGTTAAGGCTTCACTTCGAGTAATATCTGCTTTGTTTTTTGAATGTGTCTTAATTTTTTATATATCTGGTCCTTATACTTATATCCTGATTTCAAGAATTTAAAACCCGATTTAAATATAATTTATATTCATTATATTTTTATTATTTTAATCCATAAAATATAGAATTATTAAATGGAATACACCATTCATGGAGATGGTAGGTCGTACATATACATGAATGTTATTTTCATTTAATTGTCATGTTGAAAGAAAGTAAGTAAAGACATATATGTATATATATGTATATATGTATATATAGGTATATATGTATATATATGTATATATGTATATATAGGTATATATGTATATATATGTATATATGTGTGTGTATATATATATCATTGTTACATAAGATTTATGATATCATATATATCATACATATTCACAAAAATCATCCCTAATACATTCTATGTAATGTATGAATGAATCACCTCACTTTGAGGGGGCGGTAGTCCACACTTCCTCAAAAGAAATTATCATACTAACAAAAAATGGAAAGTATAAAGATATCTGTTGTAAAAAAAATTAAATAATCTTAAATAAAAATTAAATATAGGATTTAAGGTATATATAAAAATTCCATCATAATTTCTACCATGATAGGTCTTAAAGGAAAAATGAACAATCATCGTTTAGTGAGGTGCTAGTTCACCGTACACGTAAACAGTATGTCTGTTACCCATTAGATGGATATGTGTGTCAGAGTATGTAAAAAATTAGCATAAAAAATCCTAGTATATTGAAGATTATTATTTTATACAATCATATAATAAAGAGAGTGGAGGGGCAGAGAAAGAAAATAAAAGAAAGAAGCTTGGGAGAAGATGTTACCTCTTAATTGGGAAACTCTTTTTGGTTTGTGCCAAAAGGCTTACTTGGATTTCTTTCTACCCAAGTAGAGGATTCTATAAGTAAGGTATAGATTTTAATAATTGTATTGGCCAAATATTTTTCTAACATAATTGGTTTTATAGGTATGAATAAGAGGGGATTTGGTGGCCTTTTATAGGGAAGGGAAAGGACACACTGGCATTCTTGAAAACAAGTTAGTTGTACCTGTGTTTTTACCTAAAAAATTAATATAAAACCAACAAAACTCAATAATGGAAGGTAAATTTCTAAATTATGGATATCAAATGGCTGTTTTAGGGGTTTATAGGTCATTTTGGGTCTTAAATTTATGATTTAGTACTCTATTAACCTAATTTGTCTCTTAACCATTGTAATTAATTTTAATCACTTTCACTAATTATTTTGGTAAAAAAATTGAAATTATTAGAAATTATAAATTATGATGATTAAAAATATGGAATCCATATTGAAAAATTCTAATCACATAATTTGGAGATATTAATTTAAAATTAATCCCGCCTATAGGATGACACTATGGGTTTTCAAAGTAAAAATGTCCTAACTTTTGCTACGTTTTTATACCCAATTTCAAAGTGAAATTGATTCCAATGACCTAAATTGGATTAATTGATAAAAATATTATCCAATTAAACTTTAAAACCAATTTAAAATATAATTTAACCTTATAAATAAATTATATGAAAAAGAAGTTTTGAATTAAAATCCTGTATTTTTTTCTATTCATCTGATAATGAAGTTTCTCAGAAAAATCCCAAAACTTCACCCTAAGATAATTTTGAAATTATAAATTCAAAAATGAATTTTATTTTATCAAATTAAATTTCTAAATGTTTCTAAAATTAATTTTATTATTTTTCACAGAATGACATTAAAAGGAGTTCATTTGAGAAAACTGTATTTTTAAACATATAAGTACTTTACCAAAAAATTATATCTTTCATCATCAATATGTTTTATTTATATAAAAAAATTATAAAAAAATATTTGAAAATTAGTTATCACTATTCATATTACTCAATTTAATGGCTATATTATAAGTATATCATTTAAATAATTATAATAATTAAAGATGTTCTGTAGAAACTCAGTGTTGCGTGTAACATATGCAAAGTCGGTGTTGCATGTTTCTTATGCCAAGTTGATATTTTGTGTAACATATTCCAAGTAAGAAGATAACCTTGGTTTTACATGCAAGAAAGATAAAATTTATGTTGTGTGTAGTGTACGATTAACTTTGTGTTCTGCATAACGCAAGCCAAACATTGTGTTTTAATATAAAATAACTTATTTTCAGTGTTACATGAAATGGAAAATATCAAAAATGTTGAATTAATTTGAAAAAAAAATCAAAAAATCTTGTGGTTTTACATATAATACCTATGGTCCCTTGAACCTACTCTACAAACACTATTTTAGGATGTTTGAACTCTCATATTCTTATTCTGAGTCTCAGTTCTCAAAAAATCATCCATTAAAGAGATTATTCAAATTTACATTGAGAATTAGCACTCACTCATATACAAGGTTCTATAATCTCCCTACCATAAAACTTCTCATTCCCTAGAATTCTCAATGGATACCCAACCACATTAAACAACCTATGTCGGCCATCACTTCCCATTCAAACAACCACATTCTGTCCTTGAATGCTAAATACGCTCCCACAACAGGGATCCAGCCATAAGGCATGAAATCTTCCAAAACATGATCCATCGTTCAATTTTATTACTAGAACACCAATATGGAACTCACTCAAGCCCTTATATCCCAAGAAATATAAGTTTTTCTCATTTAATTGGTTCTCTAACCTATTGTGTTCCCCACCATAAAATTGTGCTCGTAAAGGCCAATTTTGTTCCACGGTCCCCTCCATCGTCTGAATTTCCTAATAAAATGCATATTTCAGTAGTCCAGTGACATGAAAATTGTGTCTCACATGATGCTCCTAATATAGTTTCATTTCACCATTCCTAACCCTTAGTAAAATGCTAGTCGGGCCTCCTCCATCTAACTATACTCAAATAACTCGATCGCATTTAACATCGTGTCTATAAAAGTAACACCTACCTTCACCCCATAATTTCCACTAACTACCCCACACATAGGGGACTACTTTTACCTAGAGCTATGACACCAATTATCCTCACTTCCAAAATGTTTTCACACAAAATGAAACCTTCACTACATTCTATCGCATGATTTTCTCCCTAAATCACAAGATAAAATATGATTTCACCCTCTAAATCAAGAGACCAAAATGGTTCACCCCTTGAACCATGTCACAAAATAGGGATTTACACCTTAAAATATGTCATGAAATGGGGATTATTCCCACAAACCATCCTAGGGTGACATTGAGACCACCCTGAGATTGATGCTAGTGCACAGACTCCATTCACCATGACACATTAATTTCTTTTTGGAATTCCCTGAGGAATCCAAGTATTCATTACCTTTTCTACACACTAGCATCCCAAATCCACCATGAACACTCTATTATTGTTTTTACATGCCCATGAACTTTCCTATATAAGGTTTATATACCTACAACTGATACATCACTTCCCACCATATGAGGGTCATTTTCATCATTTCACTTGAGAAACTCCCAACCGCCACATCCCATGATCTATATATCATCATAATCAGAGATTTAACGTGGTCATCCTACTCTCACAAGAGTGAAAAAATATATTTATTCTTCCTGTTCCCAGCTTTTGAGAATAACACCTAGATCATTCACTAATATTCTACCCATAACAAGGACCTCAACCTCCAATGACTGATGGCGCACTCCCCGCCATATGGGATTAACTATACCGCTACTTGAGAGAAACTTCAATGGATACAACTTAAACCATGTGTTCCACTCCTTAAATCCATTATCAATGCATCTATCATCCCCAGATTCCTCTGTATGGGTCAAACCTGATCATTTTCCACCACATTTTGATCCATTAACGATATCACCCGTACTACAGGGATATTTCAAAACCTAAAAAATGGTATTGGGCCTCCCTTCCGGAAAGTGTCTCATCAACCCACAACCACCTTTCATCAAGAGGGAATCAGCAACCAAAACCATCCATAACCCCATGAATCTCTGCTAAGTAGTTGAGAACTAACGTTCCTGGTAGCACTACCACCGCCACATTGTTCGAGATACTCCACCAAGATCAAAATGATTTTCCAACAGAACACATAAAATATAATTTAATAATACAAGGCAAAAATTTCCCATGCCTATCCATCATGAACCACCTTGATATCACAAAAAAGCAATGGGTTCTTACCCCCTAGCCACCTGATCACTTAACCCAAATGACATCACCCACCTCTAGCATGCACCTGCCACCTTGGCCTCATTGAAAACTCGGGGTCACATGCTTCCCTTCAACCACTTACCAAACCCAACTCATGATATCATAGTTTTTACATAAACCCTATCGATCATTTTAAACTTTAGGAAAATATAAATTAACATAAAAAATTAACCACAATAAATAAAAAAACACAAACACATGTGAATCCCAGGTAACTATAATTCATAGGCAGTATGTAGATGACATATTAATCCTATGTGCCTAGAATGATCCATGAATGCACACAACTTCTCTTTCCTTAGTGTGCCAAGAGATAGAAATACCATAATTAATAAAATCACATCCTTATGACCCATGTGATGGAAAAAGAAAAAAACATTACCATCCTAGGAAACTCTAATTTCCCACTTACATGGGCCTGTAACACCCAGGCATGTGCCAATCAACAAGCTCATACAAAATCCAAGCCCCATGTCTACAATTCTCAAATAGTAAAACAAAAAAAAATTACCTATGATATCACTTTTCAATGCCCTGACCTGGATTCCACAAAACCGGTGCCCCGAGCTGGTGTGCCACATGGCCTCAGGCATGCCTCCTCATATGCAAGAGGATCCCAACTAGAAATAAGAGTCTATGAATCCATCGTGGGGTTACTATTCCATTATATCATATTATAATAACAGTAGAAATAAAATAAAATAGATACACATTTAGATAATCAACATAACTAGGGAAAGTTCTAATAAAATAAATACAACATCAAAGGTAATAATTAATAAATGTTTCATACTTACTAAAAATTGGAATCCCCCATGGGAGGATCATATAAAAGTAAAAAAAATATAAAAAAATAAACTAGGCCATCATCCTAACCAAAATTAGAACTAAGTCTTCCCTGGTCCCATCCACAAACTTCAACCTATGAATCCAATAAAAAGAATTAACATTGGTTGTTTCCCTAAAACCTATACCTATAAACAAGAAAAATTTATGCTTGGGTACGTAAGTTTCATAGTACCCAACTGGGTGTGAGTACAACTTAGTATGCCACCACCAATGGTGTCCCTAAATACAACAAGTTTGATAAATAATGCATGAAAAGGTGATCAAGGTTAATAATAACAAAAAATATATTTAAAACATTTAAAAATAAAAACATAAACAAACATCGAACCTGGGAGTTGGGTTCACACTGAGAGTCGGTTTCTCCCCAAGGATCAGGTTCACCCCAAGAATGTTACGTGGTGGATTTAGCTAGCGTTAGGGTGTCTCTGATCAGGTTGATGGATATCGTAACTCATGTCGGTTCTAAGGTCCATGAACAAGGAAACCACATCCATGAAAACATAAGGGAATCTATAGGGGCTCCACTGGGCATTCCTCTCTTACCAAGTCAATCCAATGTCTGAGAAAGTCATCCACAATGTTCCTCTCAGTACCATCCAGGTGAATCCAAGGAATCCAATCCAAGAATTATCTAAACTGAATCCAAGGAACTGTTAATCCAAGGAATTCAGTGTATCAGTCTTGACCAAAATCTTAATCCACACCCATGGCATTCTATCTCATATAATCAATAAAAAATCAGGGAACTCATTCTATGATATTCTCAAGGGAACCCTGAGGAAATCCATGGAATTAAATATATAATACATCACCCAAATCTAAGGGAGATATTCCCTAAGGAATTAATAGTGATGAATATGTGAGGAATCCATGGTATTTCATGGAATTCCTTTGTATTGGACATCCTTGAATCCAATGAGGCATCCTCACATGGAATTCAATAGAGTACCCTAATGGAATCCATGCTCACTCAAGGAATTCCACCCATTTAATACCCAAGACTGAATCCAAGGGATGATACCCAAGGAATTCCACCCCTAAAAAGTATTTACACAAGGATAAACAAATTTCCAAAACCTTATTTACCAAACCATGCCATTATGAAATATTTCTAGGCAATTCATAAGAGAGTTATCCTTTCCCAAAAATTTGGTTAAATGGGATTTAATTTACAAACTATATAGGAAAATTCCTTATTGATTTCTTACCAATTCCCTATTTAAATAACACCAACAAAGGTTGAATTCATTTTAAAATTTCAAATACTATTTAAATTCCATTACCCAAAAATACCATTTCCATTTGAAATACTATTTAATTTATCAATTACCAAAGTCAAGTTCAATATCAAGGTGTTCCACTAGGAACCACCCTCCCTTAGGGAATAAGGAATGAAAAAGGTTCTAACTAAGGTATGATTCTAGTTTTAAACTTTTAATTAAATTCATATGGTTATCACTTAGAAAACCGGTGAGACCGCTATCACATACACTTATAAATTAAAATGAGACTATGTCAAATTTAGGGACGACCTGCCCATCGATGCTTTTCTTTTTATAATACATTGGCCACCAACTCTTCCAAGTATTGTCCATGTCCCACCTTGACTCATCCAAACCTGAGTTATTACCCAACTACCTATATCAAGAAATAAAACATAAATAATTAATCATAAAAAAATAAAATTTATTTTTTAACTTAATCCAAAGTGGTATAAATGTTGAATAACTCATTGAGCATTGTTGTATATTTGTAACCTAAACAAACAACATTCCAACACCCCATGGAATAAACCTAAATTCATTCTAGGTAAAATACCTAAGGCATGGTGACAAATGATTATTATCTTAAATTAAATTTATGGGGGAAACCCCAAATAAAAATGTGACACATCGTACCTTACTGAAATGATGAACAGAGACATATGGATTCATCTCAGGATATCCTGTCCCAAGGATGCATGAAATCCCAATTAAAAATGAGAAATTTTATCATACTCTAGAAAAATTATTAGTTTTCCCTAAACCAAAAAAAAATCTAAATTAGAGGCATCCAATAAAGGGAGGAGATGAGGGAGAGGGGAGAAGGACCCTACCCGAAATCGACATCTTATCACACCAAGAATCACCTCCAGTGGAGGGAAGAAGAGGGGGATATGAATTTAATGAGGCCCTCTCATGCTATTTTACATTCATAAGAAGAAGTGGGGTAAAGCCTCTATTTTAAATTAAAAAAACGGTCAACCAAGATTCACAACATGACCATAAGGGTCATGATGTAAAAGTTCAGGAAAAGGACCCGAACCCCCTTTTTACATCCTAAAATCTTTTAGTGAACCCCATAAACCCATTTCACATCCTGAGTACCTTAGTCATGATGTGAATGGAATGTTGCGGAATTTTTTAGTAGGATTGGGTCCCGATTATTCATTTGGCATCCCCCCAAACACTCATAACACCTACGGGCCCTCAAACTCCATCTATAAACACCATTTTAGGATGTTAAAACTCTTTGATTCTCATTTTGAGCCCCAATTCTCAAAATGAATGTCTACCAAACAAGGAATTCAAATTTATATAAATAATTTACCACTTGTCTGGACATGATGTTTTACATAAACAATATGAGATGATAGATTTATTATAAATATTTTATTATTCATCTGATTCTATAGCATGTTTTGAGAAGAAGGTTAGAATAATAAATTTATATCTAGGATAAAAAAATTATCCATATATTTATTAAAATATAAAATATTTGACCCCACCTTGACTGTCATATTTTAAAGAATAAAGTTTTTTTAAAATAATACTCCAAACATATAGACTGTCGAATATGGAATGGATAAAATGATTTGTTTGTTAAATATTCTTACTAATAGGGAATAATGGTTTTTTCCTTACACAAAGGAGTTTATATATCTTATCATGATATTATGAAAAGAATGTAATGGCTAAGAGGATAGTGGGGGTATTTATGGGATTAGATAAGTTCAAGAATAACAACTAAAAGATTATTTCAATCAAAATAAAAAGTAAATGTCACTCAAATACCCTAAAAGGTTTTAGGAATGCCAGTAAATGTAAATAGTTATATTATTTATCAAAATATTTCAAGGTAAAATTTTGATGTAAAGGGTTCCAAGGATGATTATGATAATGTGCTTGTAAATATTTTTAAGTAAAAAATATAAGTTATTAACATCATAACATTGGATGTTGTGAAGTAATTTTTTTTAATATTATGTTAAAGGATTTGAACATTAGGAATATGATTCCTAGGCATCACCATTATTCAAACTGACTTTCTTCATATATTTTACTCACTAAATAGAGTTTTGGGATAGATTTATTAGATAGATACATAGAGGTGTGGTAGGATTTACATAGAGATTTAATAAGTATAACAAAACACTAATAGTGTTACAAAAAAATAGCTAACCTTGAAGTATATCATATGTGATATAATAAGAATAGAACCTATGTATGGTTTTGTTAAAAATTTTAAAACAGTTTAAAGATATGAAATATATCATGTTATCCAAAAGGTAATCTCCACTTTAACATTCTTTCACATTTGCTAAAATTTCTCATGAAGTGAAATGATAATTGACCTCTAAAAGAATAACTTTGGGTTATCCCTGACCGATGTTTTTCATGGAGTATTATAGGTTATGATGAAATGTTAAGGTTAAAGTGAGTCAGATTCTTGTATCACTATGAAAAGAACAGTGACTTACTAAATTTGGTAGATGTTTAAACTACCACCAAATGGTTTCATAGTGATTATCATAAACCACTACTAAATTTTTCATCAAGAATAATTCTATGTTTTTTTTCATTTTACAGTGGTTTCTTTCAGCTGTTGTGAATTTTTTTAGCAGTGTTTATTATGTATTTTAATGGACATTTTAGGAACACATAAATTTTAGATACATATCAATGGTTAGAACCATCGTTATAATTCATATTCTCTAGTGCTGTTTTAAATGGACTCTATATTTAGATGTTCAAAAAAATAAAAACTAGCAGAATCTACTGTCCACCAAAAAATAAAAAACCAAACATAGATAGAAACATAAACATATAGAAATGAAAAAAACCAGATTCAAACAAAATAAATTATAAGTAATGAACACATATATCTAATTAAATACAAAAATTTATAGATAATGATTTTAGTCATAAAACATCGCCACTAAATTAAAAATAAAGACTATTCACTACCTGATGAATTCAAATCATCTCTATCTCCGTCTTTGTCTCTATCTCCATCTATGATCTCATCTCTCGACACTTGTATGACAATTTATATAAAAATTAAAGGGTGATTTATATTTATATTTCAACTTAAAACCATTAAAACTTTATATAATAAATTATTACAAAATTATGGTATTTAAATATTGACTTAAACTATCCATCAATACAATTTCACTGGAAACACATCTATTCTTATTTTGATATAATTCAACCAATACTTTCTATAGAGCAATGACCTTTACATCTTGTAGTTGTATATGTGTCCCTTGTTGTTGGATTGTTTTACCCTAATGCAAATTTTGTTTTTCATCACAAGAAACTAACTCTGAGCATATAAAGGTAGGGAATAACTATAACTTAGAGAAGATGTTTCTATACGATGTGAAGACATTCCAAATACCTTATAAGGTAATGGTCCAAAACCCTTCCTGTGCATGCAACCAGGAGGCTCCTTTCAAAGGACCTAACCAACCAGATCACCCTAGGAGACCAAGGACGACTATATGGGATTGGAATTCCATAATTTTATTATTGTGACTTGTAAATAAAATATCTTTCAAAGTTAAATTAATATGTATTAATAAAGTAACAACTAATAATAAATTAATCCTGAGAGATAGGTAATACATCACTGACA
Organism: Viscum album; assembly: GCA_963277665.1. NCBI lineage: Eukaryota > Viridiplantae > Streptophyta > Magnoliopsida > Santalales > Viscaceae > Viscum > Viscum album. Next base: position 1,807,308,626 of record OY728129.1, on the reverse strand, counting down.
ACATTAGTTATCACACTAAGTTCACTTTGAGAATTTATATTTAAAAAATATCAATTGCTATATTCACATTCAAATTTTTACCTATAATTGTGACCCTCTAATATCCTCATGAGGAAACAAGAGTGACCACCTGTTCCTTCAATATAGGGTAGTTACATACTGAACCTATTAAATTGGGAGGTGGTGTGTTAAATACTGATGGGAGGGAGATCAAGGAAATCCCAGATGCTATAGGGAGGGAGCCTGAGGGATCATCATGCAATGTTGATTACATCTACATGGTTAGGGGAACGCCAATTGATAGTCAAATGAAATAAGTGAATCACTTATTCTTTGCATTCCTATCCTTTAAACAAATAAAAAACAACTTTATAATATATATTTCAAAATATTCATATAGAAAAAGAAATTTAAAAATGATAATAGATATATACACAGTACTGATAATCATATACATTTGTATATTAATGGATGACTGCACATACAAACAAATTTAACCTTTACTTTTTCAAAATTAAACAATTCATAAATAAAAATAAATTTAAAAATGATAAAAAATCCACAATACTAAAAATAAATAACATGTGACATACATATTTCATAATTTAATGGATGAATGTATACAAAATCATTTTTTCCTTCAATCATATTGTTAACCGGCTCCATCGTTACTTCTTTTACTCCATCCACCCTTAAAAGACTAATATTTTCAATATTGTGATGGAAAAATAAGTCAATTACTTATTGTTGATGGGATTCAATTTTAAGTTTAAATCCTCAAATTCATATCCCATGTCATACAAGTCTCTTTATTTTATGTGAACAACTACACTTCACTCTTCATCCACAGAAACTTCCACAAAATATAAGATTTTCTCCTATGATGTGAAGATATGTGAATCATGTACTTCATAGTCACCAACATACATTAAGAAAGAGAAGTTCACATAATTAAATTTCAATGAATCTCTTTTAATACCCCTAGTAATATTGGCCCACTTGAATTGGAATAAAATAGATGAAAAATGACTATGGTAATTTAACTAGATAAAATTAATAACATTTCCATAGTATCCCAATTCATAAACTACAAATATACCACTATCTAGTGTTTTTAAACCCTCTTATGGTTCAAATGTACAAAATTTAAAACCATACACATTGTAATCATTAAATTTTATAGCATGTTTTAGAGGACCTTGAGCCAGAAACTTCAAATCTTCTGACAACTCAGGTCGAGTATCAATATTCATGATCTAAAAAAATATTGTACATTATTATATTTTAAAAAATTATATTTAAGCCTAATATCCATGTTTATTTTAATATTTATAAACTTAAACAATATGAAAACTATTATACAAGATCTTTATTAATTGCTTTTGTTATATCTTTATCATTTCATGTTCAAATTCTCATGTGTCTCTTTGTTGTTATCCTGCTCTCTTTAATAAATGGGTCTATAATTTCACTATTCAGTATCACATTTCTATGTACTTGTAATAATTACATTAAATCAATGTAATTTTTAAGATCCTATCAATTGGTTGGCCAAAATTAGAAAGATTGTGGATTTCTTATATAGTTGATATTGAGTTGATATGTCATAAACATTCCCAACTTGATTGAATCATGTCTTTGTATCATCCAAGTATCTAGAAAAAAATGTAAGGAACTCCTCTTCTATACAACCTTCGGAAATAGAGCCTTTAGGTTCAAATTTATTTTTCATGTATGATTTCAAATGACCAACGTATCTGTAAAATTAAATGAATGAAATGTAGTTATGTATTTAATAGAGTGTCAAGAATGGTTTACTTAAGATGATAAACATATAAATAAATTACCTATCAATTGGAAACATCCATTGATAATGTATGGGACCTCCTAAGTTAGTTTCCTTGACCAAATTCATAGTTAGATTCATCATGATAGTAAACATTATGGATGAAAGATCATATCCAATGAACAAAGTGTCAGTACAAATCTATCCTGAAGCTTGTCAAGCACAATTGGTTATAGATTTTTCTCTCATGGTTGTCTGAAGAATGAGCATAATTGGAGTACAACTATATTTACCTTTTTAGGTAATAATTCATGTAATGTTAATGGTAGTAAATGTTGTAATAGAATATGTGAATCATGACTTTTCAATCCATTTAATCTATAATTCTCTAATTACACACCTTTAAATGTTACTTGAACACTCATCAGATATTTTTACGTGTTTTCAAATTTGAAGGAATATATCTTTCTCTCTAATTTACATTACAAAAACAACTGGATCATACTTTCCATTCTCATCTAACCATAGATCATGCTTTATATTCAGTGTTTGTAAGTATTTTTGAGCATTTATATGGTTCTTTGATTTTCCATGCTCATTAAGTAATTTGAATATCAAATCATCACATACATTCTTCTCAATATAAATAACATCAATATTATGGTGAAAAAAATTAAATTCCTAATACAGAAGTTTGAAGAATATAATTTTTTTTTATTTCATTATTTCCTTTTGGCTTCAACTATTGATTCACTTCTAACCTGATTCCAACTATATTTCAAATGATATAACTTCCAAAATCCCCTTCAATATTTAGTAGTTGTTTTAAAATTTAAAAACCTGTTAAAAACTTAAGAATTGGTCTATAATCAATGGACCAATTTATATTTGAAATGTTCAACCAAAATCTATGAGATGCATCGAGAAATCTACAATGACACAAGAAGATCCATTTTTACTGTAAGGTATTAATTCAAGATCAAAATAAAATTTACAAACAGGATAATCCAAACCCATGTAAGTGTTTAACTAGATAAGTTCCTAAGTCTAAGAAAGTCACTAATGGTCCACATTAGAGCATCATGAATTTTGAACATTGTTCTAGAAGATTCATCATATGTACCAACATCCTTGCTTCATAAATCCTGCAATTCTTAAATTAGAGGATATAAGTATACATCAATATAATTTCCATGCATTTTTTTTAAAGGAATAATCATTCAAATGGTAAATAATGTTTGTTTCATACACATCCATGAAGGTGGATTATAAGGGATCAAAACAACCGTACAAATATTATAACTAGTACTCAAAAATCTAAATGGGTTGAGTCCATCAGTAGCTAATACCAATCACACATACCTAGGATTGGATAATAAATATGGATGTAATGAATCAATATCTTACATGATTTTGAATCACTTGGATATCACATTAACCCATCATTTTTGTTATTTATAACATGCCACTTCATGTGATTGATAGTTTTTTAGGACATGAATAATATTTTCAATCAAGGTTTTAAAGTGATGTAAAAAAACTCATGCATGTGTTTTATTTTTCTATTTTTTCACATTAGTATGTTGATTCAGACTCCCAACATTACCCATTGACTTCCATATAGAAGACAAAAAAATTTACACTCCTTCCAACTTGAATCCTCTCCCTAATAAAGCATACAATAATTGGTAAAATCATGTATTATTATATAATTGATACCAAGATTTTTAAAAAATTTCTTTATGTCATAGAAATTCTTGAGAATCTTAGCTTCAGGAAATGTTTAATGAAAAGATCTCAATATCATGGACATCGCCTTATTTGTAATTCTGTATAGGAATTTGATATGGTACAACTCCAATAAAAAAAGTTTTGAATACTTTAGACAAACTCCATACCACTCTTTATTTATATCATCAACTAAATCATGAAACACATTTGTTTACACAGTAAATTTCCTTCTTACCTTAGTCTCCACATCATAAATAAGAAGATCCACTAATATGTTAAAATCTTGAACCGGTTGTCTTGAGGTCCCAAAAACATCATTTCATAGGTTAATATTTATATATCTATTAACTAATTGTCTTTATATGTTTTGATGCTGATGATATTTCTATGCAATGTTAAAAGCATCATTTATAAGTTTCTTAATTTTTTGACCCTTATTAGGGAAGTTACGATGTCATTCTATTGACTAGCATTAGTGCTCAAACTTTCTACAATGTTTGATATTCCATGACAAATCCAACACATATATAGAGAAGGTAATTACTTTAATATAAATTTTTCATAAACATCATGTATCTTCAACCATATTCTAAATTTACATTTATGAAATGGACATCTTATTTTCTCATCACCAAATCCATTAGTAATTGAAAATTTTAAAAAACTCATCCCAACCCATAGCATGAGTAGGTGTGTTCCATAATAATGTGATCCATATTTTATCAATATATCACCAAGCTCCTACACTTTGTTAAATAAAAATTAATTTATGCATTACTATAACTTCTACATCTAAAAAAATACATAATAAATATTATTTCATTTAAAATGATGTGCTTTCCTTATTTGATTATTTTTGAAAATTTAAATCAATATAAATCATGTGTTCTGTTGTAAAAAAATATAATTAAAAATAATAATTCCCTTAATAATACTTTTATTGATTCATTTATCATGTTGGTAAAAAAATAAATTTATATCTCTTGGATGAGTATTTAAATCTGTAGATAACTGAATGAAAATCATGATATATTATTTATAAAAACCTATGAATTAATTGAAAAATATATATTATAAAAACATAAAAAATTCATATATATCCAATAATTTTAGTGGTAAAATTGAGTTTCAATTTATAAAAAGATAATGATAAAATAAATAAAACTTTTAAGATTGATTAATCAACATGGTATAACTAACCACCAAAGAGTTAAGTTGTAGATCCATACTATGGAAACCAAAAATTATTAAGTGTAGTGGAATTTATTCATTTCATTATTGGTAATAATTATTTTTTGTATTCATGAAGGTGTCAATTAGAATTATTGTAATTGAAATCATATTGATTTCCTGGCATAATCAAGGGGATAAGATCCCATAATTTTAGGAAATAGGGTTGCCAAAAATCAAATCAAATGATGGATTATTTTTTAATATGATACAAAAAAAATAATAACTAAAATATTTTAATAATAACTAATATTTTAACTAATTCAAGTAGATGGAACTTATCACCTATAGTTCAACACTAACCACACTCAATCTATGGTTATAGACTCTATTAACAAGAAGGGTGTAAATTGAGTAGTGAATATTTTAATAATCGAGTTAATAATGAATCTTTTAATAATAAAGTTAACTATTTTGCATCACCATATGAGCATTGAAATCATTTTCAAGATCAAATAATTTTAAAATAATTCAAATAATAAATATTAGTTAAGTATCTTGAGTATAAAATCAAAATTTAATAAAATATGAAGTCGCATTTTATATATATTCCATGATTCTATATGTCTCAAGTTGGAAACTCACTCACAATGATTGTGTATTTTACCAAATGACTAACCAATTCTTCATACCAAAATCTATATCCACATATCTTAGAAAATTTCTAAGGAAATATAATAGATACATCAAACAAATATTAGGTACAAAAATATCAAAACTTTCATTATTCTATATAATCATCTAAAACCTAAAAATCAAAAGGGATTTGTGAGGGAGAGGAGAGAGATGAGATAAAATTCAAAGATAACCTACCAAGTGAGAATAAGTTTGACTATGAGAGGAGGGCTTCAGTGATAGTAAATTTGGGGAAGATCATTGGAGACAAGGGAGAGCGTGAGGGGGTGGGGAGATGATACAGAGGCACTGACTTGGTGTTGATGTTGTGTGAGGGTTTGGGGATCAATTTGTGAAGGATAGGGGGAGATGTTATATGATGTTGAGGGGATGGATTCATGGAAACGTGTTGTTTTAAATATTAGTGATGGTTTCTTAAAAAATATTCTAAATAAAATAAATTTTAATTAGTGGTATTTATTATAACCTCTATTAAACTATTATATTATTGTAGTGTATCAAGATATATAAAAGACTTATGAGGAAAAAAATCTATACTAAATGAACCATGAAGTATACCCAATAGAGTGACATACACTATGTATTTGGTATACTAGGGGTGTGTGGTTCATATTTAGATTTTTCCATACTTGATATTGGTGAGATAACTAGAATGAGAACCTTTATAATTTGATACCTTCTTACTCAAGCCTCCATGCATAGTAAATCAGGGGGTGTTTGAGTATGTTGTTGATTATGTCATCGGTTGGAGCTTAACCAAGATGAGATTTTTCCTCTTGTGTGATGAGTTTGACATCTAACCCCTTGATTGAGATAGAATAAGTAAGTGTATGTTCATATCTAGAAAATACATATGATGTTATTATCTATCGTGTGAGGGGAATTTTATGTGATCATCCATAAATGTGAATGAAATGTGATCTATTCATTAACCAGGTCAGTCAATACTCATAGAATCAATAATTTATGAGTAGTTATATGGGACTGACAAAATTTGTGTCCCATGTTTACTCTATGTATTAGATTAAGAGATCATATGAAAATACACTCTTTCTTATGATAAAACTGGTGGAATTGGGTTTAAAGATTCATGTGTTTGATGGAGATTGTGCCAGATCCATTATATATTGAGTAGTACTAATTTTTTTTCTAAAATCTTCTATTTACTTGCATTTATGGATTTGGGAATTCATATTTATTTTCAATGGTACAAATCCCTATGGGGTCACACTTTGTGGTTGAGTGAATTGTGATTTAGTTTTTCTCAGAGTGTTTCTCTAAAAGTGTGTTAGATTCTATCCAAAATTATTTTTGGATGGATATTCACAAGGAATTAAAAATGTCGTAATACAAGGTGAAGTTGATGATATCTTTTCAAAAGTTTTTTGGAAGATATCTAAAATTATTTTTGGTTATGTTTTTCACAATTTATTGTAAATGATATAATATAAATTGAAATAGAACAAAGACTATAAGGATTTAGTGAAAGTGGGGGATTAAATGAGATGTGCCCTAAATCAATGTATAAAAATGTTGTATATTGGCCATATCAATTATTATGATAACAGTTCTATTTTATGGTAAAGATACGAGAGGAATAATGTTCTAAAATATAGAATAATTACCTAGGATATTCATAGAATCTAAACATTAAAATTTAACATTAAAATAATTCTCCCCTTTAATCCATTATTAAAACATGGGTAATTAATTATTTTAAGAGTTAAGCACATTTTTGAAGGGTCAGAAACTATTATAACTGAATTCCATTTACTTATGAGTTATGTAACACATGAGTAAATTCATGATACCTAAGGAACGTCCCTGAGGGATTATATAAATGAGGTTTAAATCCATGGTTTGGATGTGTGAACATTTCCCAAGCTTATCCTAAATCTCTCTTCCTCCTATATTCCTTATACACTAGATAGATACTATAATATCCTATTTTTTAGGAGGCTCTTGTCCATATGATGGGAAATTCATTACAACTCATGGATACACCAAGGAGAGAGGATTCCTTTGATTGATCCTTCGTAATATTTATTAAACATGGTGACTGAAAATCAAGAAGCTGTGGAATTCATTGGTTCAAGGTGCACATTCTTGTTCTTCATTTTATATATATAGTATGGTTTGAGTTTCAATATATAGTGGATCTTTGGAATTTGGGTTTCTTGTTGTTTATTCTACATTGATTAAGTATTAATTGATCCTTATAACACTTCAAGGATTGATTCATATGATTCAAATATTTTTAAGATTTAAATTTTTGAGAAACACGCCATTAATATGTCTGAACATTTGAGTTCCAAGGTGATTCATTAGATAGCTATATAAATAGATTCAATACTTGTAATATGGGTGTATGATTCCTATAATTTAATTATCCTCAATTTGATAAGGTTTGAACAAACTATGAGGAAGATAGGATCTGTTCCAAGTGTCAAGAGATCTATTCAACCCATAGAGACCCTAGGAGGAAGGATTTTTTCAGATGATTCTTAGTAATATTTATCAAGATCATGTAAAGGATCTTGGATAGACTAGATCAGCAGAAAAAAGTTTCACCTTTTTAATTTATTTTATTTAGTCCAAATGAATGAATATATTTGTATATTTATATATTTTTTTAGATTTTTTTCATTGTGTTTAGATAAGTGTTATCCTCTCCAAAACCCAATACTTTAAACATTCAATTGTTTTTGACTCACCAATTTTAACATATTCATCAATGACATATGTTGGGGGGAAATATTCCAACATCCAAAACACAACATGTAATTTATGTAGAGTTAATAATCAAAGTATTTTAAGAGCATCACTTTTTTATTGGAAGTAGTGATCATGTTTTTTAATTGTATCAATAATACAAAGAAAAAGAATCAAGAAATTTTATATCCTTGATGAAATAATGTTTTATTATATCATGGATTACTAAAAAATAACCATCAAAAAAATTATAATACACAAACTCATGGTCTTGATTGATAACCATATCCCTCGATATGGATCAACCATATGTAATTTGATCATTATTTTCACTACAATAACAAGTTATCATCATATTGTTCCTCTTTACCACATGATGTAATGTTCCTTATATCTCTTCAAATTCATTTTTTACAACATCATTAGATAAAGATAAAGAAGAAGATGACCAGAATGATGAAATAACAAAATTAGTATCATAAGGGGCTCTAATATTGTATTTAATTTTGGTAATATTTTTGAGAAACTAAGCCTAAGAAGAGATATAATGACACTTATAGATTGTGAAACTCATCTATTGAAATGAAGTTTTCATTATTATATGGTTTGATAAGGAATGAATTCATCTGATGATTGAGATCAAGATGAAATACATCCAATGGTTGGGATGAAGTTGCGATTATGATAGGGTTTGGATAAAGTTAAAAATCATATAATGGCTATAATAAAATTAAAATTCATCAAATGATAAAAATATTAATAAAATAGTGATAGGGTTAGAATAAATATAAAATTTTTGTAATGGTTCATATCAGTATGAAATTCATCCAATGGTTGGAATCAACACATAATCATGATAAGATTGGATGAGGATGAAATTTATCTCATGATTGATATCAATACGAAATTCATATAATGATTGGGATGGAGATGCGATCATGATATGGTTTACATAGAGTTAAATATCATATGTCATCTATGTTTCAAATGAATTCCATCAAATATTTGAGACTATAATGTAATCATGATAAGGCTGGAATAATGATAGAATTTATCTCATGGTTCATATCTAAATGAAATTTATCCAGTGGATGGAATGGGATATAATCATGATAAGGTTTGATTTAATAACCATGATCCAATTATGTGAATAACACTGGGAAATTACAACACAAGACGTCAGGTATACCTCCTAGTCACCAGAGGATGGTGTCAATGCTAATGGTTTTATGAAACATAAGTGGGAGGCAGTTTTTACTCTTATAAAAAGAAAAATAATCAAGTCCAGAACCATCTAAAAATCCAGTATAACCCTTGTGGTTGACAGACATGCGAATCCAAAGCATCATTACCCTATATTGAAATACCTTTTGGTCAAACCACAAAGCAATACATTATTAAAAACTATATGAAACATGCATACATGATCATCCAGTCTAAAAAGTTCACATGAAGTCCACAAGTGAGGAAAATGGATAAAAACACTATATGCATAAAAAGGTAAAAAAACACAACCAAGGTCTAAATAAGAGGAGATTACATGTAAGAAAATCCTAAGAAAACAAAAATGGATAGACCCTGTGTGATATCTCTATAAAATCATTGAGTCTTCAGGGAATCTCTATCCATGATCCTAGCTCCAATGACATCAAAAACCAATAGATCCATGAACATAATACAACTAATTAGGCAACTAAAATAAAATAGATAAATTTATATGTCTATTTAGGTATTTTGGTATGGAACGTGGTTTTTACATACCATGAAATAATTGTGCGACTTTAAAATTTCTAGGACAATGACTATTTTCATGGTTCATGCATAGTGTTCCAAACCATGAAAACTAATTGTATAATGAGAATAATTAATTCAAAAAAAAAATTAAAGACCCTAAAATTCTTTTATAACCCTAATTATTCCTCATATAACCTAGGATCTCAAATTCAAACACTCCCCTAGGAGATTCTAGTGATATTATTCCTTTTTGTGATCAATTCCATTAGATCAGAGAGTGTTGGATCTATAAAATTAAAGGTAAGAGCCTAATTTTTCTTCTATATCTTTGATTCATCTGTTTTATATAAATAGTCACCTTAGATAAATCATGAGTTTCCCAAATATATTAGTTAAATATTTTTTTGATAAAATATTTTTGGGTTTTTTAGAAATAACGGATTAGGAAGCCTAAATCATAGTGGTCATAAGAGAATTCTTCTTGTGCTAATCATTTAGAGGTAGGTGGATTCTATTATTTTCCCACATTCTCCTTGAACATGAATTCTCATTGTTTTATAAATTAATTTATTATTAATTTTGTTTTAAAATTCATGTGAAATCACCATTCTAAATTTATTTTCTTTTTCTTTCAACAAAACAATAATTATGGATGATGCCCACAAGGTGAACAATTAAATGATTTGATTAAATTGGTTTTCAAATTAAAGTTTTTGAATGTGAGAACTTGGCATGAATTTGTGGGTGTGTGTTCATATATATAATGTTAGGACCATGTGGGTTATAAATTCTCATGATACCAATCTTACAGCACATTGGATTATTTTGTTGAGTGATTACTTGGGACCAGAGGGATAAAAACTTCTCACAAGTTGGACTGTTTAGGAGTGTCCTTTAGGTTAACATTGGTTTTGTGTATTTAAGTTTTTTTTTTTAAAATATGTTATTGTATCTTGATATATTTTTAATTGGATCACTATCTTCTGACACTTTAATTACAATTCACTCTTATCCAAGCTGGCCAGTTTATGATTTTTGAGTGGAGAACTTGTGCTTTTCTAATTGTAAAATATAATAATACTTTAATTTCTCATTAAACCAAGATATAAGTGTACCTTGTAATGCCTTTATTCGTGCATAAGGTCCTAATATTGGATAAATTATTATTACACAAAGGTTAGGGTCTATGTGTATAGATTTAAGAGTCTTGAGAATAATTTGGATTCCGATGAAACCTCAACCAAGGAATTTTAGTAAATCCAATGAATTTTTAAAACACTATAAACTTGTAAATATGTGTGGTGAACTTTTAATGACCTTATTATCACATAAGTCTCAAACATTATTCCATTTTTCAATTATTAAATTCTTTAATTAAGTTGGTTTTTTTAAACATCATTAAAATATCCTATTTTTAGTTTCTTTTTATGTTTATCTAAAATTCATGCTTTAAACCTTGGTCACTCCTTGAGATACAACCTAGGTTCTTCACTATACTATATTTAAACATCTAAAACCCAATTATTTTGACATATAATGACAACATGATCACCAATCTAGCTCACTAAAACCTAAAGGAGATATCAAGGAGGGGAATGTTTCTATAATATAAAATTTCTTGGAATACCTAGAGGGGTTTGGGTAACTTCATAGAAATTCCATGCTAGGTATAAATATTATTGAAATCAATTCTTTAGTTTTTAAGGGTATATGATACTAGCAGTGTGTTTTAAAAAAATACAAAGGAATTCAAAATCAAGGAAAGAGTTGATTGAGATTGCAAATAATATATATCAAAATTGGATGAATTTGAAAAGAATGTGTATTTTTATCTTATTTATATTATATGATAGTATATTTTATTAGTAAACAAAGATTTTTTATGAACTGTAATGCCTCGACCCAGTTGCCATTGAACTGATGCCCCGAGCTAGTGTTCCACAAGGCCTTAAATGTGCACACCCATACACCAGAGGGTGCAAACTAGTGTTGAGGGCCTATGAAGACACCATAGGGAGAATATTCCCTCATATAAAAGTATAATAATATAAAAAATAAAATGGAATAGGTACACATCTAGATAATCAACACAACCATGTAATGTGATAATAAGATAAATATAACATCAAAAGGTAAAAATGAATGAATGTGTCATGCATACCAAAAACCAGAATTTCCTATGGGAGTGTTATATATAAGTAACATTAAACAATAAAAAAATAGGCCATCATCCTAACTGGAACTAGTATAAAGTCCTATATATTCCCATTCACCAACTCCAACCTAGGAATCTAATATAAAAATCAACATTGGGCCTTTCCCTTAAACGTGTACCTACAAATAATAATAGTGTTTTCTTGGGTAAATAAGTGCCATGGTGGCCTGAGAAGGGAGTGAGTTCAACTTAGTAGGCCACTGCCAACATTATTCCTAAATATAACTAGACCGATAAATATTTCATATAGAGGAACTCAAGGCTAACAATTACAATATATCCATTTCAAACATTTAAAATAGAAATCATAAACAAATGTCAAACTCGAGGATCAGTTTCTCCCTAAGAATGGTACATACCAGCTTCAAGTAGTGATAGGGTGTCTCAGATCATGATGATGGATATCATAACTCATTTCAATTCTAAGGTGCATGAATAATGAAACCATAGCCATGAAAACATAAAGAAGACCATAGAGGATCAACTTGGAATTCATCTCCTTATAAATCAGTCTAGTGTTTAAGCAAGTCATCCATGACATTATTCTCAGTTCTATCTAGAAGAATCCTAGGAATCCAAACTTAGAATTATCTAAACTAAATCCAAGGAACCATCAGTCCAATCCATTCAGAGTATCAATCTTGACCAGAATCCATTTCCTCACCCATGGTATTTTGTCTCATATAGTCAAGATAAATATGAGGAGATCATCCCATGATATTCACAACGGAACTCTGAGGGGATTCACAACATTAATCTATGGAATTCAATATATAATACATCTCCCTAATCTAAGATAGAGTCACCCTAAGTATTTTCAATGATGGATTAATGAGGAATCCAAGGTAGCTCATAGAATTCAATAACATTTTATGTCCTTGAATCCAATGATGCAACTTCCCATGGAATTAAAGTGAGTCCCCTAACAAAATCCATTCTCACTCAAGTAATTCCATCCATTTCATACCGAAGGAAAAATCCAAGGGATAACACCCAAGGAATTCCACCCATAAAAATCATTTACACAAGGGTAAACCAATTTCCAAAACCTTATTTACTAACCCACATCACTACACAATCTCTCTATTCATTTCATAAGAGACATATTTTTTTCCCAAGGTTTGGTTAAATAGGATTTCATTCACAATCTATAAAGTACAACGCCTTATAGGTTACTTATTAGCACCCTATTTAACCAAAACCTCCATTTAACAATTTATTTCCAAGGTCAAATTCATTTTACCATTTCAAATTCCATTTAAAAACAATTTCTCAAAAATATCATTTCCATTTGAAACATCATTTAATTCAACAATTAACAAAATTCAAGTTTATCATCAAGGTTTTCCACTAGGAACCACCCTACATTTGGATAGAAGGAATTCCAAATGTGTTAGATATGACCTAATTCTAGTTTTAAACATTTAATTAAATTCCTATGGTCATCACTCAGAAAACTGGTGAGAAAACCATCACATGCACTTAGGAAGTAAAATGATACTATGGGAAAAGTTAGGGACCACCTACCCATCAAATGATTTTATTTTTTTAATCCATCGGCAGGAAAATCTTTTGTGGCATATCCATATCTAGACTCAACTCATCCAAACCTGAGTCATTATCAAAGCACTTATTTCACACCATACACCAGAAATAATTAATTATGGAAAATTATAATTGATTATTTAACATAACACAAAGTGGAATATATGTCAAATAACTCACCGAGCACTATTGTGTTTCCAAAAACTCAACCAATGGCATGCCAACACCCCATGTCATGCTCCCAACTTCATTTTTGAAAAAAACTATAACTCGTGAAGATAAAAAATTGTCAACTGAAATTAAATTTAGGGGGAAACCTCAAATAAAACTATTGCACAACATACCTTGCTAAAATGATGAATGAAAACAAGAAGAAGTCCTCTCACTCTAGGATGCATAAAATCCCCCCCCCCAATGGGTGATATCACCATACTCTAGTGAAATATCTGTTTTTTCCTAAACCAAACAAAGTAAAATCAGCAACAACTAACAAAGGGAAGATTGAAGGGAGAGGAGAGGAGAACCTCACCCATAACCTTCATTGGATAAGACCAAGAATCATTTCCAATGGAGGGAAGAATAGGGTTAGAGGCATAAAAAAAGGCCCTCCCATGCTCCTTAATTCACAAGAAGAGTGGGGGGAAGCATCCCTTTTACATTTTAAAAAAAATCATCCAAGATTAATGATGTGACTATGAGGGTCACACCGTGAAAATTCAGGAAAAGGAACCAAACTGAATTTTCATGTCCTGAAATACTTAGTCTCACCCCATAACCCATTTCACATCATGAATACCTTATACACAATGCGAATGGATAGATTACATAGTTTTTAGTATCTTGGATTCTCAAAGACTCCTTTGGCAGCCTCTTAAACACCTATAATACCTACAGGCCCTTGAACCCCATCTAAAAACAATATATTAGAATGTTAGAACTATCATATACTCATTCCAAATCTTAGTTATCAAAACAAACCATCCATTAAATTGGAAATTAAAATTTATACTAAAAATCATCCCCCTATTAAACAATGGGTTTTACAATATCACTACCACAAAACTGGGCATTCCCGACACCACCCTTTATCAGCGCTAACGAAAAAGCGCTGATAAAGGGGGGTCTTTATCAGCGCTTTTTTTAAAAGCACTGATAAAGGGTCTGCTTCCAAAAAAATCATTAAAAAAATATATTAATATTTAAATATATATATATATAGTTATATTGATATAAATATAATATATATTTTTTACATATAATTTTAAATATAATTTAGATAAGTGTAAATATAAAATTACACTTAATATATAAGATATTTAGTGAAAATGGATTATAAACAAATTTTAAAAAATATTTTTAATTAATAATTTTCTAATTATAATGGAGTAATAGTCATTTAATAACAATTTTAAGACTAAAAAAATTAAAAAAAGATCCAAAATATGTTGAAAACGCAACTCGAACTTCAAACGGCCATAACTTTTGATCTGGGTGTCCGTTTGAGCTCTACCACATATCAAATCAAATCCTGCGTTGATCTCTAAATCTCTATGACCAAGGGTCCTGGGTCAAGGTTTTTTCGAGGCCAAAAGTGGCCCAGAAGGCCTCCAAAACTGAGTTTTTAGTCGGGGTACCCCGATTTTTTAACATTTTGTGGATTTTCAGCCTCGTTTAAGGGGGTATTATTGGCTTTTTTTAGTAGGGACTGAATTTATTCTAAGGTATTACATTCATATTGATATTATGTCTTTGAAATTATTTTTTTATAATGCACTTCTATTTATAATCAAATATATAACAATATCTACATATTTTTTATATATTCACACATAAATATTTAATTATAAATATAAATAATAAAATATATTTACATATAAAATATATTAGCTTTATCTAAATAATAACTAATATCATATATCAATATTTATATACCTATATGTTAATCTAACTATATATGTACCTATATAATGTGTGTGTGTCTATTTGTGTGTGTTTATATATTAACAAACTAATATTATATATATATATATATATATTTTAACATATGTATATGAATATAGATATATATATATATATATATGTATAATTATACTTATAAAAACACACACATATATATGTGTGTGTGTGTGTGTTGTATATATGTATTTATTTATACACACACAAAACAAAACATATTTTATAATTGTATTGAAAACTAATCTTATAAATATATATTAATATACGAATAAATATATGGATAAAAAAATATAACTAAATATATATAAATAAATAGATATAAATTAATATTAATATACGAATAAATATATAAATATATAAATATATACATATATAAATATAACTAACTATATATATATTAATATACAAATAAATATATAAATATAACTATATATGTATATATATATATTAATACAACTATATAAATTTATATTAAAACATGAATAAATATAATTAAATAGATATATCAGTATTTGGAGAACAAATAAAATTAGAGGAGTGGTAAAGGCTTAGCGCGCATGGGGGGAGGTCTTGAGTTCGAAACCTGGTAGAGGCAGGTAGGGGCGCGCGCATGGGTGAATTTGGGGGGGGGGATATAGCGTTGTTAAAGGGGCACTACAAAGCGCTGATAAAACATGGGGTCGTGGCTGGGGCTTGTGGGGGAGTGGGTGGGGTGGGGGCACTGATAAATGTGGGGGGGGGGGGGAGCACTGTTAAAAGCCTCCTCCGATTTACAGATTTTTTTTAATTTTTTTTTAATTTTTTTAAATTTTTTTAATTTTTTTAAAAAAATTTAACTTTTATCAGCGCTTTTTTTAGCGCTGATAAAAGGGGAATTTATCAGCGCTTTTTGGAGCGCTTATAAAGGGGATCCCCCCCCCTTTATCTTTGTCGGTATTAATAGTGCTTTTTTAGCGCTGTTAAAGGCCTTTTTTAGCGCTTTTAAAAGCCGTATTTGTAGTAGTGTATCCTCAACATAAAAATTCTCATCCCCAAGAATTATCGATGGCCACCCAACCACATCATATGACCTATGTCATCCATCACTTCATGTTCATACAATTTTATTCTATCCTTGAACAGAAAATGCACCCTCACAGCATGGATCCAAACAGAAGACAAAAAACCCACCAAAACATGATTCATAACTCAATTTTATTACCAAAACACCCAGATAGTGATCACCCACACCCTTCTATCATGATACACCTGAGGTGTCCTCATTTAATTGGTCCTCTGGCCTATTATGTTCCCTTCTATAAGACTTATCTCATAACGTCCAATTTCATTCCATGATTCCCCTCCATCATTAGAATTTCCTACTGAAATGCATCTTCTAGTGGTCCAGTAACCCTCTAATTGTTTCACATGTGACACTCCTGATATAGTTTTATTTTATTGTGTCTAACCCCAAGTACAATGCTAGTTGGACCTCCTCCATCTGACTATACTCAAAACACTCGGTTGAATTTAACATCGTGCCTATAAAATTTACACTTGTCTCTATCCAGGCATTCCAACTAACTACCCCACAAAAAAGGGACCACTTGTACCTAGATCTATGAAACCAACTCTCCTCGCCTCAAATTATCCAAACCTAAGTCCTTACCCAAGAACCTATTTCATGTCATACACTAGAAATAATTAATTATTAAAAATTATAATTAATTATTTAACTTAACCCAAAGTGTAATAAATGTTGAATAACTCATTGAGCACTAGCATGTCACCATAACCTCAACCAACGGCATGCCAATACCTCATGGAATACTATCAGCTTCATTCTAAGAAAAAATCATAACTCGTGATGATAAAAAATTATCATCTTAAATTAAATTTAAGGGGGAACCTAAAATAAAACTATTGTGTGACATACCTTGCCAAAATGATGAATGAAAATAGGAATAAATCCTCTATCTAGGATGCATGAAATCCCCCCCCCCCCCCCGCACAAAAAACTGTGTGATATCACCATCCTCTAGTGAAATCTCCATTTTTTTCCTAAACAAAACAAAGTCGAATCCGAAAAAACCAATGAAGAAAAGATCAGAGGGAGAGGATAGGAGGACCTTAGAACCTTCATCTACTAAAACCAAGAATCACTCCCAATGGAGGGAAGAGTAGGGTTAGAGGCACCGGACAATCCCTCCCATGCTCTGTCATTCACAAGAAGGGGGAGCCTCTATTTTACATTTTCTTAAAAATCCATCCAAGATTCACGATGTGGCTATAAAGGTCATACCATGAAAATACAAGAAAATGCACTAAACCCACTTTTCATGTATTGAAATCCTTAGGCACACCCCATGAACCTATTTCACATCATGAATACCTTATTCACAATGTGAATGGGCTACTTCTGTAGTTTTTAGCATCTCAAGATCCCAAACACTCCTCGAGCTGCCTCTCAAACACATGTAATACCTATGGGCCCTTTGAAACCCACCTAAAAATGATATTTCAGGATGTTTGAACTCTCATATACTCATTTTTAGTCTTGGTTATCAAAAAAAACCATCCATTAAGTAGATAATTCAAATTTCTTCTAAAAAGTACCACCCTCGGACATGAAGTTTTACAATATACTCACCATAAAACTTCTCATCCCCAAGAATTCTTAGCGGCCACCCAACCACACCATACAACCTATATTGTCCATCACTTCCTTTTTGAATAACTGTATTTATTACTTGAACACTAAATGTGCTCCCATAGCATGGGTCCAACCAAAAGGCACCCAAATTTCCAAAACTTGATTCATTACTCAACTTTATTAACAAAACACCAAGACATATCTCACCCATACCTTTATATCCCAAGATACTTGAGATTTCTTCATTTAATTGGTCCACTATACTATTGTGATCCCTATCATAAGACTAATCTCATAAAGGACAATTTTATTCCATGGTTACCCTCCATCATCAAAATTACATACTGAAATGGATCTTCTAGTGGTCCAGTGACCTTCCAATTGTGTCTCATGTGACTCTCTCAATACAGTTTCATTTTACTATACCTAACCCCAATTACAAAGCTAGTCGGACCTCCTCCATTTGACTACACTCAAAACACTCAGTCACATTTAACATCATGTCTATAAAAGTAACACACATCTCCACCCTGGTATTTCCACTAACTACCCCACACATAGGGGGGCACTTGTACCTCGAGTTATCACACCAACTCTCCTCGCTTCCCAAATGTTTTCACCCAAATCGAAACCTTTACTACATTTCATTGCATGATTTTCCACCTAAATCACATGATAAAATAATATTTCACCCCCTAAACCAATAGACAAGATTAGTTCACCCCCTGAACCATTTCATAAAATAGGGATTCACCCCTTGAAATATGTCATGAAATGGGGCTCATGCCAACAAACCGTCCTCGGGTCACACTGATACCACCCTAAGCTCGATGCTAATGCACTGACGCCATTCACCAAGACACATGACTTGTGATTTGGTATTCCCAGAGGAATTCAAGTATGAATTTACTTTTCTACACACTAGCATCCCAAATCCACCACAACCACTTCATTACTGGTTCCACATGACCATGAACCATCCAGTATAAGTTTTGTATACTTATAACAGATGCATAACTTCACACCATGGGAGGGTTATTAGCATCATTTCACTTGATAAAATCCCAACCAACACATCCCATGATCTATATATCATTGGACTTAGAGAATTAATGTGGTCATATTACTCTTATTTTAGTGAAAAAATAAAACATCTATTACTTCCTATTCCCAACTTCTGAGAATAGCACCCAGAACATTCACTGATATCCTACCCATACCAAGGATATATCCCTCTAACATCTGATGGTGAACTCCCCTCAATATGGATTTTCTTATACCGACTATTTAAATAAAATTCTATGGTTCTAAATTAAAATACAAGTGTCTCTCCTTTGATCCATTCTCAATGCAACCATCGTCCCTAAATGCCTCTGTATGGGTTAAACCCAATAATTTTCTAGTACATTTTGATCCATAAATGATGTCACCCTCATTGAAGGGATAATTAAAAACCCAAAAAAAAATATTGATCCTCCCTACCTAAAATTGGATCATCAACTCTCAACCAACTCTCATCAAGAGGGACTCATCAACTGAGACCATCCATAACCCCATGACTCTCTACCAGGCAGTTGAGAACTAACATTCCTAGGTGCACTAACACTACCAAACTATTAAATATCCTCCACCAAGAACCAAATTATTTTCCAACAGAACATAAAAGATCCACCTTAATAATCTAATTCCAAATAGTTCCATTCTTATCCAACACACACCACCTTGATATCAATAAAAAGTAACATATGCTTTACCCCTAGAAACCTGATCACTTAACCCAAATTAAATCACACTCCTCTAGCATATGCCTGCCACCTTGGCCTCATCGAAACCTCAGGGTCTCCTGCTCACCATAATTACTCACCAAACCCAAATCAATATATCTTGAGTTTTGTATAACTTTTTCTACACTCAAACACTCACTCGATCATCTGAACATTCCCCATGGTGTGTTAGTCTCACCAGACTCAAGGATTCCTCAACAATTTCATCTAACAACCCTAAAATTCCCTAAAATTCAAGTCTAAATAGACCACCACCAATCATCTTGGGCATAGTTCCAAGATCAAAATCCTTAAACCATGTTATGTCACCCTTAAGCCCATCCAACCAAGGTCAACACCAATTTTTTCACCAAAACAGTGTCAAACCCACAAGATCACACATCTGAATGATCTTTCCCCTTTGAAAATGTACTAAACACAAACACATAAGCACTCAAGTACTTAACTTATAAAATATCCAAGGTGAAACCATTCCTTTAATAGTAACTCAATATCACCTTTCATTCATCATTTTCACCCATCAAAAAATTTACTTAAAATTTACATTCCTCAACACCCACAACATCATACTAAAACTTATTGTGGTTAGCCTTGATGGTTGAACTTTCCGACTTGTCACTACAATCCTGAGTCACAAACTAGATCTTATTGGGATCTCATTCCCATACCCTTAGTTTATATCTCACAAAATCCACTACTCATGAGTGGCACTCCTACCCCCATTCTAAAACACCAAGATTCTAAAACGCCAAGGCCAACCACTAACTCAAATCCCCATTCCCATGGATACACAATACTAAAATAAAAATAATAAACTAGGCCATCAGCCTAACCCAAACTAGTACAAAGTTTTTCCTATTTCCATCCACCAACACCAACCTAGGGATCCAACCAAAAAGCATCAACATCATGTGTTTCACTAAAACCTATACCCATGAATAAGAATGGTTTATACTTTGGTACCCAAGTGTCATAGAAACCCAGTAGGGTTTGAGTAAAACTCAGTATGCCACCACCAATAGTGTCCTTAAATACAACTAGTCTAATAAATAGTGCATGAAAAGGTGATAAAGATTAATAATAACAAAACATCCATTTAAAATAATTAAAATTGAAATTATAAACAAACATTGAACCCAATAGATGGTTTCACCATGATAATGGTACATCCCATATTTATCTAGTGTTAGGGTGTCTCTAATCAAGTTTATGGATCTCATAACTCATTTTGATTCCAAGGTGCATGACCAAGGAAACCACAACCATGAATACATAATGGAATCCATAGGGACTCCACTATGTGTTCCTCTATTAATGAGTTAGTACAGTGTCCAAGTAATTCATCCATGATGTTTCTCTTAGTTCCATCCAAGTGAATCCAAGGAATCCAACCTTGGAGTTCTATAAACAAAATCTATGGAACTACTAGTCCAAGGAATTCAGAGTATTGGACTTGATCGAAATCTAGGTCCACACCCATAGAATTATGTCTCATATAATCAATCTAAATCTGGGGTGCTCATCCTATGAAATTCACAAGGGAACTCTGTCAGAATCCATGGCATTAATCCATGGAATTAAATATATAATAAATCACCCAAATCCAAGGGAGAGATGCCCCGAGGCATTCATAGTGATGAATCAGCGAGGAATCCATGGTATCTTGTGGCATTCCATAGATTTGGACATCCTTGAATCCAATGAGGCACCCTCCCATGCCATTAAAGTGAGTCCCCTAATGGAATCTATTCTCAATCAAGGTATTTCACCAATTTCATACCCAAGAATGAATCCCAGGGATGACACCCAAGGAATTCCACCAATAAAATGAATTTACATAGGGAAAACCCAATTTCCAACACCTTATTTACCAACCCATGCCACTATGCTATCTCACTAGTCATTTCATAAGAGCCATGTAATTTCCCCAAGGTTTGGTTAAATAGGATTCTATTCACAAACTATAAAGTAAAATGCCTTATCTATTCCTTACAGGCACCCTATTTGACAAACACTATCAAAGTTCAAATTCTCTTTACCATTCCAAATACCATTTCAATGTCATTTCCAAAAAATACCATTTCCATTTGAAACGGTATTTAATTCCAAAATTACCAAAGTTAAGATTTTCATCAAGGTGTTACACTAGGAACCACCCTCCTTTAGGGTATAAGGCATGCCAAAGGTACTAACTAAGGTCTGATTCTAGTTTAAAACATTTAATTAAATTCTTATGGTTATCACTCAGAAAACTAGTGAGACAACCATCATAAGAAATTAGGAAGTAAATGAGACTATGGGCAAATTTAGGGACCACATACCCATCAATGCTTTTATTTTTATAATCCATTGGATGAAAACTCTTCCAAGTCTTATCCATGTCTCATCACAACTCATACAAACTAGATCTATTACCCAAGAACCTATATCAATAGATAAACCATAAATAATTTATTATAAACAATTATAATTAATTGTTTAACTTAACTAAAAGTGGCATAGATGATGAATAACTCATTGAGCACTATATCATCTTTGGAACCTAAACAAATGAAATGTTAACACCCCATGACATACTCCTGAATTCATTTTGGGTAAAATCCCAAACACACAATGAAAAAAATTATCAACTTAAATTAAATTTAAGGGGGAAACCCAAAATTAAACTATGACACGACGTACCTTGCTAAAACAACAAACAGAGATAGTCAAATGTCATCTCGGGATATCCTATCCCGAGGATGAATGAAATCCCCATTGAAAATGATCAATTTCACCATCCTCTAGTGAAATCACTACTTTCCCTAAACCAAAAAAATTTGAATCAAAGGAAGCCAATAAAGGGAATATCTAAGGGAGAGGATGGGAGGACCTTACCTGAAACTGTCATTTGATCACACCAAGAATCACCTCCAGTGGAGGGAATAAGAGGGGGAGATGCATTGAAAAATTCCCTCCCAAGCTCCATCATTCACAAGAATAAGGGGTAATCCCCCATTTTAAATTTTAAAAAACATTCTGGCCAAGATTCATGGCATGAACATAAGGTTCATGATTTAAAAATTCAAGAAAAGGCCCCAAACCCCCTTTTCACATCCTGAAATCCAATAGTGCACCCCATAAACCATTCCATATCATGAATAACATATTAAAGACATGAATGAGTTTTTGCTACATTTTTTAATATCCTTGGGTCCTGACTACACCTTTAGCATCCTCCCAAACACTCATAACACCTACAGACCCTTAAAATCCATCTAAAAACACCATTTTAGGACATTCAAACTCTTAGATTCTCATTTTGAGTCTCAGTTATAAAAAACTATACAAAAAACAAGGAATTAAATTTTCTGTTAAAAAGTAACACTCATATGGACATGAGATGTTACATGAACAATATGAGATGATAGATTTATTACAAATGGTTTATAATCTATATGATTCTATAGCATGTTTTGACAAGAAGGTTAGAATAAAAATGTTCTATCCAGGATAAAAAATTTATCCAAATATTTATTAAAATATAAAGAATTCAATCCCACCATGAGTGTCATATTTTAAAGAATAAGTTATTTTTTTAAGATAATGCTCAAAATACATAAAATGTTATATATGGTATGGATATAATGATTTATTTGTTAAATATTCTTACTAATAGGGAATAGTGGTTTTTTCCTTATACAAAAGACTTTATGTATCTTATCATGATATTATGAAAATAATATAATGGTTAATAGGCTAATGGGGGTATGGATAGGCTTATATAATTTCAAGAATAATAAATGAAATATTATTTAAATCAAAATAAAAAAAGTGAATGTCACTCAAATATCCTAAATTTTTTTGGGTATATCGATAAAGGTAAATAGTTACATTATTTATCAAAATATTTCAAGGTAACATTTTTATGGAAAATGTTACAAGGATGATTATGATGATGAACTTAAAAAGATATCTAAGTATAAAATAGAAGTTATTAACATCATAGTATTGGGTTTTGTGAAGTAAAAAAATTAATATTATGATCAAGGATTTTAACATTGGGTATATGATTCCTAAGTCTCGCTATTATTCAAACTAGATTTCTTTATAGATTTTACTAAGTAAAGATATTAGTGGGGGAGTTTTATTAGATGGATACATAGAGGTGTGGTAGAAGTTTCATAGAGATTTAATAAGTGTAACAAACCCTAAAAGTGTAGCAAACATATAGCTAACCATACAGTATATCATATGTGATATAATAAGATAGGAACCTATGTATGGTTTTGTTAAAATTCTTAAAATGGTTTAATAATGTGAAATGTGTCATGTTATCCAAAAGGTAATCTCTACTTTATCGTTCTTTCACATTGGATACATATTTCTCATGAAGTGAAATGATAATTGACCTCTAAAAGTAAAAATTTAGATTATCCCTAACCGATGTTTTTCATGGATTATTATAGGTTATGATGAAATGTTAAGGTTAATATTAGTAGGATTATTATATCACTATGAAAAAAAATGGTGACTAGTAGTGGTTTTGTTATTTAGAGTCCATTTAAACCACTGCCAAATGGTTTCATAGCAGTTATCATAAAACACTACTCAATTTTTCATCAGGAATTATTCCATGTTTTTTTCATTTTATAGCAGTTTCTATAGAATATCATGAAAAAAAATTAGTGGTGGTTATTATGTTTTTAATATCCATTTTAAGCACACACAAAATTTAGATACTTGTCGGTGGTTTGAAACACTGTTATTATTCATATTCTCTATAGGTGGTTTAAACTGCCACTATATTTAGATGTTCAAAAAAATAAAAAACTAGCAAAAGTTACTATCCCCCAAAAAATAAAAAACCAAATAGAGACAGAAATAGAAAAATATAACAATGGACATGTCTACATTGAAGCAACATACATTAAAAGTAATGAACTTATATATCTAATTAAATATAGTAAGTTATAAATTATGAGTTTATTTATACAACATCATCACTAAATTCAAAATTAGGCCTCTTTACTACCTAATGAACTCAGATCATCTCCATATTCATCTTTATCTTTGTCTCTGTCTCCACTCCCTTAACCCTAAACTTGTACAATAATTTACCTCAAAATTAAATTGTGATGTATATTTAAATTTAAACATAAAACTAATAAAACTTTCTATACTAAATGATTATAAAATTGTGTCATTTATCAACTGACTCGGACTATCCATTTACATAATGTCACTAGGAAAACATCCAGCTGTCTTTTGATATAATTCAACCAATTATTTATATAGAGTAATGAACTTTAAATCATGAAGCTTTATATTATTCCCCTATTGTTGGATTGTGTTCCCCTGATGCTGAATTGTTTTTTCAATCACAAGAAACTACCTATGTGCATCCATAGGTAGGTAGTAACTACAACCTAGAGTATATGTTTCTATAGGATTCAAAGACCTTCCAAAGAACTTAGAAGGTAATGGTTTATAACCCATACCATGAACATGACTAGGATGCTCCTTCCTAAGGACCTAACCAACCAGATCACCCTTAGAATCCAAGGAGTACTTCATGGGATTGGCATCTCATAGTTATTTTATTTTTACCTATAAATAAAATATCAGTAAAATTTAAAGTAATATGTATTGACGAAGTGACAACTAAAAATAAATTGTGTGACTGAGAAATAGGGAATACATTACTGACAACACTATTTATCAAATTGAGTTTGTGTGGAGTGTTGATATCTAAATTTTTAACAAATGGAGTTTTTTTATAAAACCTAACATATATTTTTGATTAACTATGTTTTGAACTATTAATATTAATCTCAATAGTATAATTTATTCCATATATTATGAAAAATGAAGGTATTGGTATAAAAAAGTGAAATAACTATATTCACATTAAAATTTGTACCTATAACTATGACCCTCCAATATCCTCATGAGGAAATATGAGTGACCAGATGTTCCCTCACTATAGGTTTGTCACATGATGAACATGTTGACTTTGGAGGTGGTGTGTTAAATGTTTATGGGAGGGATATGGAGGTCATTCTAGATGCTATAAGGTGGGAGATGGAGGTATCATCATGCAATATTGATGACATATGCATGGTTGAGGGAATGTCAAATGGAAGTCAAATGCTATCAGTGAATCACTTCTTATTTGGAATTCCTATCATTTAAACAAGTAAAAAAAATTCAAAAAATATATTTCAAAAGATTCATGTAGAATAATAAATTTAGAAATGATAATAGATACACAATAATAACAAACAAAATATGTAGGTATGTTAATGGATGACTCCACATACAAACAAATATAACATCTACATTTTCAAAATTAAAAAATTAATTCATAAAAATGAATTTAAATATGATAAAATATTCATAATACTAGAGATAAATAACATATAACATAGGTATTTGATAAGTTAATGGATGAATGCACATATAATCATTTTTCCCTTCAATCATGTCGTTATCATGATCCATCATTACTTATTTTACTTCATCCACCTTTAAAAGACTAATATTTTTAATATCATGAAGGAAAAATAATTCAATTTCTTGTTGTTGATGGGATTCAATATTAGAGGTAAAATCTTCCACTTCATCACCCATGTCATATAAGTCTCTTTGTTTAATGTGAATAGTTACACTCCACCCTTTATCCGCAGAATATTCAAAAAAATATTCCATTTTTTTATGATTCAAATATATATGAATCATTTAATTCATATTCACCAAAATTAAATAATAAATAGAAGTTAACATGATTAAATTACAAGGAATTTCTTTTAATTCCCCTAGTAGTATTGACTCCCAATTTAATAAAATAACAAAAAAATGACCATGGTTGTTTAATTCGATAATATAAATCAAATTTCCATAGTATACCAATTCATAAACTGTAAATATACGATTATTCTATGTTTTTATACCCTTTTCTCAATCAAATATAACAATTTTTAAGTAATTCGCATTGTAAGCGTCAAATTTTCTATCCTTCTTTAAAGAACCTTAAGACATAAACTTCAAATCTTATGAAAACTCAAACTAAGTATCAATATTCATCATCTAAAAAAATTAATGTAAATTATTAGATTTTAAAAAACTATATTTCAATCTAATATCCATGTTGATTTCAGTATTTATAAACTTACACAATATGAAAACTATTATACAAGATCTTAATTAACATCTTTTTTTATATATCTCTCATTTCATGTTCAAATTATCATGTGTCTCTTTGTTTTTATCGTGATCTATTAAATAAATTGATTTATAATTTCACTATTTAGTAGCACATATATATATTTTTGTAATAATTCCATTTCTATCAGTGTAATATTTGAGATCCTCCCAACTGGTCAGACAAAAGTTAGAAAGATTATTGATTTCCTATATAGTTAATATTGAATTGATATGTCATCAACACATCCAACTTGATTGGATATTGTATCATTATCATCCAAGTATCTAGAACAAAAGTTAAGGCACTCCTCTAAAAGGTAAAATTTAGTAATAGAGCCTTTAGGTTGAGCTTTATTTTTTATGTATGATTTTAAATGACCAAGGTATCTATAAAATCAAATGGATGAAACATATTTATGTATTTAAAAGTGTCAAGAATGGTTTAATTAAGGTGAAAAGCATATAAATAAAGTACCTATCAATTTTATACATCCATCGATAATGTATGGGACCTCCTAATTTAGTTTCCTTGAGAAAATGAAGAGTTAAATGCATCATGATAGTAAAAATGGTGGAGGAAATATCATCTCCAATGTAAAAAGTGTCAGTAAAAATCTATCTTGAAGCATGTCAAGAACATCTGGTTGTAGACTTTTCTCACATAGTTGTCTGAAGAATTAGTATAACTGGAGTACAAATACATTTAACTATTTAGGTAACAAATAATGCAATGTAAATGGTAGTAACTATTGTAACAAAATATATCAACCATGACTTCTCAATATATGTAATCTACAATTCTCTAAGTTAACACACCTTGAGATGTTACTTGAATACTCATCAGATACTTCCACATGCTTTAAAATTCAAAGCAATATATATTTATCCATAATTTTCATAAAAAACAACTGAATCGTACTTTCTATTCTCATCTATCAATATATCATGTTTTAAATTCATTGTTAGTCCTTCTGAGCATTATGATAGTTATTCTATTTTCCATTCACATTAAATAATTTGAAGATAAAATTATCAAAAAAACTATTCTCAATATAAATAACATCAAGATTGTGATTTAAAAAATTAAATTCCTAATATGAAAGTTTGAATAATATAATTTTTCTGTTCCATTATTGTCTTTTAGTTTCAACTGATGAAGCACTTCAAACCCAATTCCCACTATCATTCAAATTATATAAATTCCTAAATTCTCTTACAATATTTATCAGTTGTTCTAGTATTTAAAAACCTTTTAAAAAATTCGAAGGTGGTATAAAATCAATGGACCCATTGATATTTGACTTGTTCAACTGATATTAATGAAATTCATCAAGAAACATTCGATGGCACAAGAAGAACCATTTTTTACTATAAGGTAGTCATTCGGGATCAAAATCAAATTTAAAAACAAGATAATACAAACCCATATAAGTGTTTTAACCAGATAAGTTTCTAAGTCTAGGGAAGTCACTAATATTCCACATTAGAGCATCATGAATTTTGAACATTTTTCTAAAATTTGCATCATACGTATCATCATAGTTGCTTCATAAATCCTATAATTCTTCAATTAGAGGCTTCAAGTATACATTGATATAATTTCTAGTCATTTCTTTTCAAATAATAATCATTTAAATGGTAAATAATTCTTTTTTCATACACATACATGAAGGTATATTTTAAAGTATCAAAACAATCGTCTAAATGTTATAACTGGTACTCAAAGTTCTAAATGGGTTGAATCAATTAGTATCCAATCCCAATCACACATTCCTAGGATCAGATGATAAATATAGATGTGATGAATCAAACATATTCCATGAATTTGAATCTCTTTTATATTGCATTAACCCATAATATTTATTATCCATAGCAAGACACTTCATGTTCTCGATGGTTTTCGATGATATGAATAATATTTTCAATCAAGGTTTTAAATTGAAGTAACAAAAAACATTTCCAGGTGTGTTATTTCTATGCTTCTTCTTAGTAGTATGTTGATTAAGTATTCCAACATTACCCATTGACTTACATCGAGAATACAAACATTCTTTTCACTCTTATCGACTTGAATCGTCTCCCAAATAAATCATAGAATCATTAGGAAAAGCATGATTTTTTTTATAATTAAGACCAAGCTTGTAAAAAAATTTATTCGTGTTATAAAAATACTCAGGGATATTAGCATCAAGAAATGTGTACCGCAATAATTTTAATATCATGTACATCTCCTTATTTCCATTTAGGAATTTTATATGGTACAACTTTAATAGAAAATAAATTTTTGAATAATTCATGCATACTCCTTACTACTCTTGATTTCTATCATCAACTAAATCATGAAACACATTTTTCTACTCAGTAATGTTACCTCTTAAATTAATCTCCAAAACATTAGGAAGAGGTCCATTAATATGTTACAATCTTGATTTGGTTGTCCTAAGGTCCCAAAAACAACATTTTTCAAGTTAATATTTTTATCACCATTAACTAGTTGTATTGATATGTTTTAATAATGATTGTATAGGCATGAAATACAGACAGCATCATTTATAAGGTTCTGGATATTTTTTCCCACTATCGATGAAGTTGTTATATTATTTTTTTGACAAGAATTTATGCTCAAATTTTCTATAACGTTTGATTATCCATGCCAAATCCAACACACATATTGATTTGGGAATTACTTTAATATCAAGTGTTTATAAATTTCATGTCTCTTTAACCATCTTATAAATTTACATTTAGGGAATGGACATCTTATTTTCCCATCAACAAATCGATTGGTATTTTAAAAATTTATAAACTTCTTCAAACCCATAGAATAATGAGGTGTGTTCTCTTGTAATGTGATCCAACTTTTATTCATCTAATACCAAGTTCCTACACTTTGTTAAAGAAAATTAATATTCATCATTACCATAACTTCTACATCTAAAAAACTTCATAAGAAATATTATTCCATTTAAACTGGTGTGTTTTGATTATTTGATTATTTTTTAATATTTAAATCAATATAAAGCATATGTTTTGTGGTAAAAAATATAATTGAAAATAATAATAAACTTAATAATCCTTTTATTGAGTCATTTATAATATAAGGAGAAAATATAAACTTATATATCTTGGATTAGTATTTAAAATAGTACATAATTGAATTTAAATAATGATATATTATTTATAAAAAACGTATGCATGAAATGAAAAATATACAATAAAAAACTTAAAAAAATATAAATCCCATAATTTTGGTAGTAAAATTGAATTGAAATTTATAAAAATAGAATGATAAAATAAATAACACTTTTAATATTGAGTAATCAATATGGGATAACTGACCACCAAAAATTCAAGTTCTAACTCCATGCTATAGAAAGAAAAAAATTAGTAAGCACGGTGAAATTTATTCATTTCATTCTTGGTACTGATGAGTTTTTATATCAATTTGAGTGTTAATTATCATTATTTCATTTGAAAGAATATTGATTTTCTAGCATAATCAATGGGATATGATCCTAGAATTTTATGAAATAGGGTTGTTGAAAATCAAATCAAATGATGGATTAGTTTTTAATACGATACCAAAAGAAAATAATAACTAAAAAATCAAGAACATGATACCAACACTAACCCCATTTAATCTGAGGTTATAGACTTGATTAACAATAAGGGTGCAAATAGAGGAGTGAATAATTTAATAATCAAGTTAACAATGAATATTTCAATAATCAAGTTAACAATCGAGCATCACTCTTTGAGAATTGAAATCATGTTCAATCTTAAATCATTTTAAAATAATTCAGATAATAAAGATTAATTAAGTATCTTGAGTATACAATCAAAATTTAATACAATTTGAAGTCAACATTTATATCCATTCCATGAGTCTCTATGTCTCAAGTTGGAAACTCACTCACAGTGATTGTGTATTTTCCCAAATGACCAACCAATTCTTCATACCAAAAAAAATATCCACTTACCCTAGAAAATTACTAAGTAAATATAATAGATACATCAAACAAATATTAGGTACACAAATATCGCAACTTTCATTATTCATTATAAGCATCTAAAACCTAAAAATAAAAAATTAGAAAAAGTATATCATTCACCAAACCTTTATTCAAACTACTAATATTCCTAAATATTTTACTAAAACATTATCCTAAAACCTATTATAGGATCACATCCCAAAAATATATTAATATAAATCATCCAAACTCATATCTCATAAACAAACCCAAAGCTCACCATTTATATTAATAACTAACATACTTCATATGAATACTTTTATACCAAATATACATTGATTATGACCAAACAAAAAATAATGAATTATATTTAATAAAATATGTTACAAATTAAAGAACTCATTTAGAACCAAACCAACCCTCACATAGGGCATCAAAAAAACTAAATCTCAAACTTAAAAGAGCTAAAAAACAAAACAAAGTCAAATTTTTAAATAAAAGTATGCACTTTACTA
The DNA here is from genome assembly GCA_963277665.1 of Viscum album. NCBI lineage: Eukaryota > Viridiplantae > Streptophyta > Magnoliopsida > Santalales > Viscaceae > Viscum > Viscum album. The sequence continues at coordinate 1,807,276,994 of OY728129.1, read as the reverse complement.
GTAAACACTCTATGAATTTATTACTAGACTAAACCCCAAATAAATTTAGTAAACACTCCCCCTTCAACAATAACCTAAACATAAATGGAAGAGATAAATTAGATAAAATTACAAGATGACCTCCTAGGTGAGAATAAGTCTGGTGGTGAGATTAGGGATTTAGTTAAATTAAATTTATGGAAGATTACTAGATCCAAGGTTGAGAATGAGGGGGTAGACAATGTGGAGGTACTGACTTGGTAGTGATGTCGTGTGGGGGTGCAGGGAGAAATTTGGGAGGGAGAGGGGGGTGACGCTATGCAAGGTTGAGGGGAGGTATTTTTAAAAACATGTTTTTCATTTTTTAGAAATATTTAGTGATGGTTTATTAAAAAAGACCTCTAAATAAAATAAATTTTGATTAGTGGTAGTTCTTATAACTGATTTTAAACTATTATATTATTTTAGTGTATCAAGATATATAATATTCTCATGAGGCATGAAATAATTTTTGTGTACTAGATAACCCATGAAGTATACCGCATAGAGTGACATACATATGTATTCAGAATACTAGGGGTGTAAGTGTAAGAACCCAGTTTTTGCTATAAAAGACTTTGTAATATTTTTTATGTTATTCCAGAGCAACGCCTTCAGACGGCATGCGATTCTGAGCCCCGATGTGTCCGAAATTAAATTTTTAGTGCGTTCACACTGGGCATGCCAATTAAGTAGAATAACTCCTAAATGGTATCTTAGATGGGAAAAATGAGGGCACCTTTGAGTCCGGAGTGTGTCGTTTACGCAAGGAGGGGTGAAATTTTCACGAGCGTGGGCCTCCTGTGAAAAATGTCACCAGAAGCGTTTTCTTATTTGAGAGGCCTCAGACGTTAAGTTTTATAACTTTTGAACAGGGCCTTGGATTAAAATTCTAAGACCTTCGTTGTGCTTGGGAGGTGGTTTTTACCCTAGGGGAGGCTTAACCTCAGCCCTGTCAAGAGTTTCAGATGCGGGTCTTCTAATGGGTATTAAAATTAATAAAAAGTTAATTAATTTCCTTACTTAAGCCATAAACCACTCCAACCTCTCCAATTATTTTTCTCTAGCAGAGGAACCTCAAGCAACCAAGGAGATCCCCTCACCAACCCTCCTCCATCCTCTCCACCCCAAGGTGGTGTGCGGCTTCGGTGGATCAAAGGCGAAGCTCCGGGCTACACCCAACAAGGTAGGAGATCTTAATTTCGTATTTTAACTTTGAACCTCTCATTTGAACTCAATTTACAGCATCAAAATGATGTTTAATTTTTGAGCAAATCCCATGAATGCATAGTATATTTTCTGAGCTTTTTGACGCATGTTTCGGATTTGAATTTCGAGCTCTGAGGCGTCCGCAGCTATCCGATGAAGATTCGAGGTTGTTTTGGTGTTTTTCGAAGGATCTGGCTGGTCCGGTGAGTCTTCGGCAGTCCAGGGCGGCGGGGCTTCTCGGCAACGGCAGTCAGCGGTGGCTTCAGCGAGGCGGTCGGCTGCGGGCGTCCGGGACGGCGGCTCGATGTGAGTGGGAGGCGGCCAGGCGGTCGGCTGTAGGGGTGTGGCTGTGGATGGCGGGCGGTGGTCGCGGGTGAGCATGAACACCGGTCGGTTGTCGGCCGGTCGGCGAGGAAGACCGGCGTCAGTGACCCCGGCCGGCGGACAGCAGACCCGCCCTTTGCGGTTCCCCGCGTGGAAGGAAGATCGGCCTCTTGGTCGGTCCAGATTGGTGGACCATGGTCCGTGTGGGCGAACCGCGGGCCACGATGGCTCAGCCGGTTGAGTCGCGGGCTGGCTGGCTTCGGTCGGTCTAGGGGGTGTGCACCGGCCGGACCGGTCCGGTCCACCCCCACTTGCGTCTGATGACGTTTAAACTAGCATAACTCCTAAACCGAGTGACGGATTCACATACCGTCTACGGAGACGTGTTCCTTGGATCGAGAAGAACTTTTTGAGATGGTCTCAGGAATTTTTAATTCCTCAGATGGGGGCTCGGTGGCGCGACACGTTCGTTAAGTAGTTTAGCGTTTTCTTTCCGAGATTCTTCTTTCGGTCGGCACGGGCACATCTGAAGTCCAATTTGGGCACCGTCGGTGGCATTGGGACCCTGGTGTTGAGACGGAGTTTTCCAAGGTATTTTAGGCATTGAAACTGGAGTTGATGCATGGGCCCCATGGCCCATCTTTCGAGCTATACACAGAAATTTGCATCTTTTTCATCAGACGTCGGTTTGGGGCGTGGGAGCAGTCGTTTTTGGGTGTTTTTATGAGGGGCATCGCAATGCACAATCCACCCACTTTAATTATGCATAGTGTTGTGGGCCCCACGAGGGCCGTTTCGGGAGTTGGCGGTGATTTCCATCTTTATCACCAGGTGTCCATTTTGGATAAGCGATTAGTCAATCTTGTGTACTTTTCCGAGAGGATCGCAACAGTGCAATCTGTTTATTGTTTTTTAGGACCGTGATGTGGGTCCCATGTAGCACCGCTCATGTACGGTGCAGTGAAATGCATATTCTTCTCTAGACATTTGTTCCATGCAAGTAAGTAGTCAATTTGATGTGTTTTCCCGAGGGCATCGCAGTGGTGCGATGCACCCGACTATTTTTAGGACTGAGGCTGGGGACCATGGGATGTCGTTCGGGCGTAAAGTGGTGTTGGATGACTTTTTCATCGGATTTTCGTTTGTGGCGAGTAAGTGGTCTATCTCGCGTGTTTTTTCACGAGGATTACAACGGCACAATCCGTTTGGATGTGTAGAGACTCATTCAAGATCTCATTAAACATGGAAGCATAAAAGGTGTACCGGTGGAGGTTCTTCCTGCGGTGTTTGCAGGAAACCCTCGGCGTGTGATCGTGTTCACTCCTGTGGGAGTGAAGTAAATTCTTAAAGGGAAGTGGTTGGCCATGCTAGGGTCATGGAGGAAGAAAGTTGGCGAAGTTACGTTTACACCCTTCACGTTGACTTTAGGTGTTGTGTGCACAATAGCCTTAGGGCTGGAAATGTGGTATACTCTAGGAGTATATGGGAATGACTGGAGGTGCATGTTGTGATTTGTACCCAAGGAAATTTGTGCTTGGTTTGGAGATGAGTTGGGGCCACATGTCATGAGGGCCCCATATGCATGTCGTGTTCTACTCTACGTACCTTTGATCTCTCGCGACATAGAGGGTCCCTCTATTCATGATGGTTTAGACCAGCATGGTTGAGTAGTTTCCCCTGGTTCTGTTCTCGAGGGTGTAATCAGCGGAGTTGTTTGGGTTCCCCTTTTTTCTTTAACCATGTGGGATTTCAATATCACGTCCCTTTGTATTCCCTGGTAGAGTTTTTGAGGATTTTGTGTGACCAATACTCTACACGAGCACCGATCCTCTACCCAAAATGTTGCTTCCAGTAGGGTACAGAGCCTAGTGAGCCCTGGGCATAGAATCCCTAGCCGAGTATCGAGATCATATCCTCCTTTCATGATCTAACATGATGTGTTTCTCTAGGAAGAGCTCCAGGTATTGGAACGACCCACACTACATGGGTGTTGAACCTTTACTAGGTGAATTGTTCTGGAGTTGGGTGGTAGCACGATACCCACTCTGTGTTCTATTGGCCAGTGTTGTACCATCCAGTAGGGATGACCAGAGCAGTTCTGAGTTTACCCTCCAACGGGGCTGGGCAGTGGGTTGCTCATCGACTTCTTCGAGTTTACCCACCATCGGGGCTGGACAGTGGGTTTCTCATTGACTTCTTAGGGTTTACCCTCCAGCAGAGACTTGGCAGTGGGTTACCCGACAACCTCTTAGGGTTTACCCTCCAGTAGAGACTGGGCAGTGGGTTACCCGATGACCTCATAGGGTTTACCCTCCAGAAGAGACTAGGCACGGGGTTACCCGACGACCTCTTAGGGTTTACCCTCCAGTAGAGACTGGTCAATAGGTTACCCGATGACCTCTTAGGGTTTACCCTCCAATAGAGACTGGGCAGTGGGTTACTCGATGACCTCTTAGGGTTTACCCTCCAGCGGTACTAGGCAGTGGGTTACCTGAAGACTTCTTTCAGACTCTGTCATTTTTACTAGGCTATTTTGTGGCTTTTCTTCGTGACTACCGGAGCGGGACCCTTGGTTGTACGGGTCAGTGATGTGACAGCTTTGACTTTGAGAAGACCTCTTGACTGTGTGATAGTGAAGAGGTGTGGTTTGACTTTCCCCAGAACTCTCAAGTACGAGGGGCACTTTCCCCACCAAGATGCATCTTTGTCACGCGACCTAAAACCGTGTGGGCGAGTCAGTGCCGCCCAAAGCAGATAGTGTCAAGGTGTGGTGATTTGAGCCCCTTGGCTTGCAGTTCGGGGCAGACATGTAGGATGTTGGTCATCAATGGTGGTTACTTCTGGAACTGTTGGCTACTCACTTTCTTGGGATGAGCTATGGGATGTAGATCCACTTACGATCTTGTTCGGGTTTCTTGATTGAGCATATGGATATGTATATACCTTGTTCATGTACCCACTCCCTGGGTTTGGTTAATCTCCTTCCAGGAGAGGTGAAGACATGCGGGGTATGCCATATTCTTTCTGTGTCTAGCTTCTTCTGGTTGGATGAGACTACTCTCCTACTATAGGTAGCGAAGACTCGATGAGAAGTTTCATTTTCTCACCGTTTCTAGCTCCTTGTGTTTGGGCGAGTCTACTTCCTTTCTCTTGTTGGGTTGAGATGTTACTCTACTGTACTCTTTACGGTACTCTATGTCATTCTCCTTTACTATTCCCTATTCGATCTACTGCTCACCTATTCAGTACCTCCTTTTTTGCTGCCTCGATCTTTCAGGGTATCCTACTGTGTATTTTTATACTAACCCCTACATGGGCTTTGGCCGCACTTGGTGTGCCCTTGCAGACGACGGATAGGTCGGTCGTAACATCAGAGGAGCTTAGGATTTAGGGAGCTTGGACCACGTACGGTGGTTGTAGTCGGGTTCTAGTTGAGGGACCCTCCCAACTATTGTACTTTTTTCTACCTGTTTTTGGGTTGTGGCACTTTTCTGGTTGGGTGCGTGTTTTCCCCTTTTTCTTTTCAGTTTACCTTCAGCATTTACTTTGTACTGTTTAGAGGTCGATGCACTTTCGTGGTTGTTTATAGCAGTTAGTACTTTACTTTTACTTTACTCCGCACTTCTGCATTGAGTGGGTTGTGTGTGTGTGTACAGGTACTCAGGCAAAGGCCTCCCTGAGTTGTTTAGCCTTCGGTGCTTGTCATCATCCCCTGGCCTATGAAGGTGGTCTTGGGGTAGTTACGGCTCGAGCCCGGGTAGGGTCAGGTCGTGACAAAGTGGTATCAGAGGTGGTTCATTCCATGGGACGTTGTTCAGGCATCCCTAAAAAAAATTGGTTGGGATCTAGGGCAACAGTGTCAACATGTCTCGAGAGTGGCTCTCAGGCCAGGGAGTCTAGTGACGGTGTGGCGGCTGACGTATCCATTCACCAGGACCCTGATAACCTGCTTGTCTACTTGGTATTCTAAGACACTCATTGTAGGTAAATTGGTTTGTGCATCACATAGGATTGAGTCTTGACTTCCCTTCTTGAGTAATCTCCCCGTTATTGTTACTGTTATATACATATATTCTCATCAGACCACGACACTCCTTGATAACATTCAGGATGTCTCCACGAAGACAGCCATCCAGGATACCAGCTTTGGTTTGTGAAGAAAACCCTGTGAGTGATGAGGCCTCAGTCCAGGACCCATCATGCAAGTCCCTTTCTCCGGGTGGGCCGGTAGCAGCACCCCCACCTGGTAAGCAGTAGACAGCTCCAACAGAGCAGACGGAGCTTTAGCACAAGTTGAGCGCGCTCTGTGAGTTTCAGTGATAGAGACTAATGAGGTTCAGTGGTGAGCCAGACCCTCAGGCAGCATAGTTTTGGCTCGAGACAGTGGTTTGCCTCTTCAAGCTTGCATAGACACTGGCAGATCAGAGGGTGGCTTTGGCAGCCAGCCTTTTCCATGGAGTAGCTGGGCGTTGGTAGAGTCTGGTGACTCAGTTACTTGATGAGTCATCACCTTCATGGGGCGACTTTCAGCTACTGTTTTGTGAGGAGTTTTACTACTCCTGCTTACGCTCCATTTAGATCCAGGAGCTCCTGCAGTTTTAGTAGGGAGGGATGACGGTGACTGAGTACGCGACTAGTTTCACAGACCGTGCACATTTTTACCTAGACTTGGTCCATAACGGCAACTTCTGAGCGCGTAAGTTCGAGCAGGGTCTCCGCAAAGAGATTCATGCTATCATAGTACCCTTGGGAATTCCCACTTATGTCTAGGTGCTAGAGTAGGCGTTGGTGACAGAGCGCTTCATGTCATGTTCTACAGTTGGTGGTGGTAGTAGGCACAATGGAGCCGAGACGTCTGCCACAGCTAGTAGGCATCAGCAGACAGAACCTCGACGCAGGCGGCCTTCCACCCACCAGTTTCGAAGATGTGGTTGTGCACCACTGTGGCGGCAAATCACAGGGGATCAGCCGAGGAGACCCTTCCGTGAGCAGACCCAGGGGTAGGTTCATACACCACAGTGGTGCCGGAGGGCACCAGGGCATCCTAGAGAGTGTCGATGCTATGCTTGAAATGGGCAAGGTCACTTGGCATGGGACTGCCCGACCAGGTATGCTGAGAACTTCAGGCAAGCAGCAGGTGCACCTCCATGACAGAGGCAGCGCCGTGATCGGAGTGGGACCCAGAGAGGTGGTGCTAGCAGAGGAGTGGGAGAAACTGGAAGCAGGGGACGACATTACGAGGTCTTCCCATCACCACCAGGTGGTCCACGTCAGGCCCTAGGAGCTGACAGTTGGGATCGGGGATAGCCTCGAGCTTTGGATGTTTATGATCCTGCAGAGCATGAAGTGACAAGAGGTACGCTTTATGGATCTTCTACTTTTTGCAGTATAATTGTTAGACTCTAAGTGTGAAATGCTTTTTCTCCCTGCTCCTTGCTTGATTTGTTACCAGGGTGACGCAGGGTGTTGGGTGTAACGTTGTGTTGGTATAGTAGGAGGCATAGAACCTTTTATGTTAGTTGATTGTGTCGACTCCATCGCTTTTCGAGCATGTAAGAGAGTCTTGATCGTGGGACATCGACAGTGAAACCTTGCATGACCAGATATCCTTGGGTGTTTTACCATATGGATATTCTGAAGGAGGGAATCATCAGGCTTTGTCCCATGTCCAAACGGTGATTATAATCACAGCGTGCGATGTGGGGGGCTTCGTTCGGGGAGGTGAGCTACCCCCGAGGGCCTTCGGGCCGTTTGAGACCTTGTGAAGGGATGGAGAGGTTCTCTACCGCCTTTCCCTAACCCACCAAAGTCTAGAGTGGGTGCACGATGCCTCCCACGTGACGTACCTGAGGAGATGTGTGCATGCACCTATGCACATCATTGTCAAGGGTAGACCCCACGCGAACAGACCAAATCATTTGGTCCTTGCGCGGTGACGTAGAACCGTGCAAGATTTCTTCTGGGTATGGGCGAGCCAGGTGTGGGCTAAGTACCCTGAGTTGTTTCCCTAGTTTTTCTTTTTGGGGACAAAAATCATGAAGGAGGGAATGAGGTAAGAACCCGGTTCTTGATATAAAATACTTTGTAATATTCTTGATGTTATTCCAAAGCAGTGCCTTCAGAAGGCATGCGATTCTGAGCCCCGGTGTGGTCGGAATTAAATTTTCAGTGTGTTCAAACCGGGCACGCCAATTGAGCAGAATAACTCCTAAACGGTAGCTTGGATGGGAAACCTGAGGGCACTGTTGAGTCTGGAGCGTGAAGTTTACCCTTGGAGGGGTGCAATTTTCACGGGCGCGGGCCTCCTGTGAAAAATGCCACCAGGGGCGTTTTCATAATTTAGCGACCAAGGACGTTAAGTTTTATAACTTTTGAACGGGGCCTTAGATTAAAATTATGAGACTACCGTTGTGCTTTGGAGGTGGTTTTTACCCTAGGGGGGGCTTAACCTTGACCCCGTTGAGAGTTTTGGATGTGGGTCTTCTAGTGGGTATTAAAATTAATAAAAAGTTAATTTATTTCCTTACTTAATCCATAAACCACTCCACCCTCTCCAATTATTTCTCTCTGGTGGAGGAACCTCAAGAAAACAAGGAGAGCCCCTCACCAACCCTCCTTCATCCTCTCCTTCCCAAGGCGGTGAGCGGCTTCGGCGGATCGACGGCGAAGTTCCGGGCTACACCCAACAATGTAGGAGATCTTCGTTTCATATTTTAAATTAGAACCTCTCCTTTGAACTCAATTTACATCATCAAAATGATTTTTAATTTCTGAGAAAATCCCATGAATGCGTAGTATATTTTCTGAGATTTCCGACGCATGTTTCAGATTTTAATTCCGAGCTCTGAGGCGTCCACAGCTATCCGGCGAATATTTGAGGTTGTTTTGGTGTTTTCTGGAGGATCTAGCCGGTCCGGCGAGTCTTCGGCGGTCCAGGCCGGCGGGACTTATCGGCAGCGGCGGTCGGCGGTGGCTTCGGTGGGGCGGTCGGCTGCGGGCATCCGGAACGGTGGCTCGGCGCGAGCAGGAGGCGGACGGGCGGTCAGCTGCAAGGTCGTGGCTGTGGACGGCGGGCGGTGGCCGCGGGCGAGCGCGATGACTGGCCGACTGTCGGCCGGTCGGCGAGGAAGACCGGGGTCAGCGACCCCGGCCGACGGACAGCGGACCCGCCCTTTGCGGGTCCCCGCGTGGAAGGAATACCGGCCTTCGGGCCGGACTAGTTCGATGGACCGCGGTCCGCGTGAGCGAACCACGGGCCATGGCGGCTCAGCCGGCTGATCCGCGAGCCGGCCGGCTTGGGCCGGTCCAGGGGGTGTGGACTGGCCGGACCGGTCCAGTCCACCCCCACTTGCGTCTCATGACGTTTAAACTGGCATAACTCCTAAACCGGGTGTCGGATTTGCGTACTATCTATGGCGACATGTTCCTTGGATCGAGAAGAACGTTTTGAGATGGTATTGGGAATTTTTAATTCCTGATACGGGGGCTCGGTGGCGCAACACGTCCGTTAAGTAGTTTAGCGTTTTCTTTCCGTGATTCTTCTTTAGGTCGACGCGGGCACATTTGAAGTCCAATTTGGGCACTGTTAGCGGCGTTGGGACCCTGGCATCGAGACGGATTTTTCGAGGGTAGTTTCAGGCATTGAAACCTGAGTTGAGGCATGGGCCCCACGGCCCTTCTTTCGAGCTGTACGCAGCAATTTTCATCTTTTTCATCGGACGTCCGTTCGGGGCGTGCGAGCAGTCATTTTTGGGTGTTTTTCCAAGGGAATCGCAATGGATCAATCCGCCCACTTTAATTCCACATAGTTATGTGGGCCTCAATGAGGGTCATTTCAGGAGTTGGCAGTGATTTCCATCTTTATCATTGGGTGTCCGTTTTGGACAAGCGATTAGTCAATCTTGTGTACTTTTCTGAGAGGATTGCAACGGTCCAATCTGTTTGTTGTGTTTTAGAACTGTGATGCAAGTCCCACATAGAACCGCTCTTGTGCGGTGCGGAGAAATGCATCTTCTTCTCCGGACATCCGTTCCATGCAAGTAAGAAGCCAATTTGACATGTTTTACCGAGGGCATCACAGTGGTGCGATGCGCCTGACTGTTTTCGGGACCGAGGCTCGGGACCACGGGACGTCGTTCATTCGTAAAGTGGTGTTAGACAACTTTTTCTTCGGATATTCATTTGACGTGAGTAAGTGGTCTATCTCATGTGTTTTTCTGTGAGTATTATAATGGAATGATCCTTTTGGATGTGCGGAGACTCATTCGAGATCTCATTAAACGTGGAAGCATGAAAGGTGTATCGGTGGAGGTTCTTCCTGCGGTGTTTGCAGGAAACCCTTGGCGGGTGATCGCGTTCACTCCTATGGAAGTGAAGTAAATGCTTAAAGGGAAGTGGTTGGTCGTGATAGGGCCGTGGAGGAAGCAATTTGGCAAAGTTACGTTTACACCCTTCGTGTTGACCTTGGGTGTTGTGTGCACGATAGCCTTTGGGCTGGAAATGTGGTATACTCTAGGAGTATACGGTAATTCCTGGAGGTGCATGCTGTGGTTTTTACCCAAGGACATTTGTGCTTGGTTTAGAGATGATTTGGGGCCACACGTCGTGAGGGCCCCATATGTGCACCGTGTTCTGCTTTACGTACCTTTGATCTCTTGTGACGTAGAGGGTCCCTCTATTCACGATGGTTTAAACCATAAGGGTTGAGTGGTTTCCCCTGGTTCTATTCTCGACGGTGTGATCGGTGGAGTTGTTTGGGTTCCCCTTTTTCCTTTAGCCATGTGGACTTTTAGTATCAGGTCCCTTCGTGTTCCATAGTAGAGTTTTTGAGGATTCAGTGTGACCAATACTCTACGCAGGCACTGATCCTCTACCCAGGAGGTTGTATCCAGTGGGGTGTGGAGCCCAGTGAGCCCTGGGCGTAGACTCCCTAGCCGAGTATTGAGATCATATCCTCCTTCCGTGATCTATCGTGATGTGTTTCCCTAGGCAGAGCTCCAGGTATCGGCGTGACCCACACTAAATGGGTGCTGAACCTCTACTAGGTGAATTGTTCTAGAGATGGGTGGTTGCATGATACCCACTCCATGTTCTGTTGGCCAGTGTTGTACCATCTAGTAGGGATGGCCATAGCAGTTCCAGTTTTACCCTCCAGTGGGGTTGGGTAGTGGGTTTCTCATCGACTTCTTTGGGTTTACCCTCCAGCGGGGCTGGGTAGTGGGTTTCTCAATGACTTCTTAGGGTTTACCCTCCAGAAGAGACTAGGCAGTGGGTTACCTGATGACAACTTAGGGTTTACCCTCCAGCAGAGACTGGGTAGTGGGTTAACCGACGACCTCTTAGGGTTTACCCTCCAGCAGAGATTGGGCAGTGGGTTACCCGACGACCTCTTTGGGTTTACCCTCCAGCAGAGACTGGGCAGTGGGTTACCCGGCGACCTCTTAGGGTTTACCCTCCAGTGGGGATGGACAGTGGGTTACCCGACGACTTATTTCAGAATCAATCCTTTCTACTAGGCTAGTTTGTGGCTTTTCTCTGTGAATATCAGAGCGGGACCCTTGGTTGTATGGGTCAGTGATGTTACAGCTTTGACTTTGAGAAGACCTCTCAACTGTGTGACAGTGAAGACGTGTGGTTTGAATTTCCCTAGAACTCTCAAGTATAAGGGGCGCATTCCCCACCAAGACGCATCCTTGTGACGTGACCTAAAACCATGCAGGCAAGTCAGTGCCGCCTAAAGCGGATAGTGTCAGGGTACGGTGATTTGAGCCCCTTGGCTTGCAGTTTGAGGCAGATGTGTAGGATACTGGGCATCGATGGTGGTTACTTCTAGGACTGTTGGTTACTCACTTTCTTAGGCTGAGCTACAGGATGGATATCCCCTTATGATCTTTTTCGGTTTTCTTGATTGAGCATATGGATATGTATATACCTTGTTCCAGTACCCACTCCCTAGGTTTGGTTACTCTCCTTCCAGGAGAGGCGAAGACGCGTGGGGTATTCCATGTTCTTTCTGTGTCTAGCTTCTCGTGGTTGGATGAGTCTGCTCTACTACTATAGGTAGCGAAGACTCGAAGAGAAGTTTCATCTTATCACCATTTCTAGCTCCTTGTGTTTGGGTGAGTCTACTTCTTTTCTCTTGTTGGGTTGACCTGTTACTCTATTGTACTCTTTAATGCACTCTCTATCATTCTTCTTTACTATTCCCTATTTGATCTACTACTCACCTCTTCAGTACCTCCTCTGTTTCTCCCTCAAGCCTTCAGGGTATCCTACTGAGTATTTTTATACTCACCCCTGCTTGGGCATTTCCCGCACTTAGTGTGCCCTTGCAGATGACGGACAGGTCGATCATGAAATCAGAGGAGCTTAGGAGTTATGGATCTTGGACCACGTACGGTGGTCTTAGTCGGGTTCTAGGTGAGGGACCCTCCCAACTGTTGTACTTTTGTTTACCTGTTGCTGGGTTGTGGAACTTTTTTGGTTGGGTGCATGTTTTTCCCTTTTTCTTTTCAGTTTACCTTCATCATTTACTTTGTACTATTTAGAGTTCGATGCACTTTTGTGGTTGTTTATATCAGTTAGTAATTTACTTTTCCTTTACTCTACAATTCTGCATTGAGTGGGCTGCATGTGTGTGTATAGGTACTCAGTAAAAGGCCTCCCCGAGTTGTTTATCCTTCGGCGCTTATCACCAGGCCCTGGCCTATAGAGGTGGGCTTGGGGTAGTTGTGGATCGAGCCCAAGTAGGATCGGGTCGTGACAGTAAGGTTCATATTTATATTTTCTCATACATGATATTAGTGAGATACCTAACATGATAACCTTTAGACTTTTATACCTATATAATCATGCCTTGAGGAATAGTTAATCGGGGGGTGTTTGAGTGTGTTGTTGATTATGTCATGTGTTGGGGCTATAGCAAGATAGGATTTTTCCTCTCATGTGATGAGTATGTCATATGATCCCTGAATTGAGATAGACTAAGGAAGTGTATGGTCATACCTATATAAGATGTTTGATGTTCTTATCTATCAGGTGAGGGGAATTTGATGTGATCTTCCATAAAGGTGAATAACATTTCATCTATTCATCGACCCGGTCATTCTATACTCATAGAATCGAGAATGTTTGAGTATTTATATGGTACTGAAAAACCTTGTGTCTCATGGTTACTCGATGTATTGGATGAAGAGATAGTATGAAAATACATGTGATCTCATGATACATTTTGTGGACTTGGGTATAGAGATTCCTGTGTTTGATGGAGAATATACCAAATCCATTTATAGCTTGAGTAGTGCTAGCACTTTTCTAAAAGATGATCTTTTCTTTCATTTATGGATTTGGGAATTCATATTTATTTTCAATGATACAAATGCCTTTCAGTTCACACTTTTTGGTTTTCTGAATTTTAATTTAGTTTTTTTCAAAGTGTTTCTATAAAAGTTTGTTAGAGTCTATTCAAAATGAGTTTTATATGGATATTCAAAAGGCATTATAAATGTTTTGATACAAGGCTAAGTTGATGATATTTTTTCAAAAGTATTTTAAAAGATATCCAAAATGATTTTTGGTTATGTTTTCATAATTTATTGTATATGATAACAAATAAATTGAAATATCACAAAGACTATAAGGCTTTATTGAAAGTGGTATATTGAAGTAAATATACCCTAAATCAATGTAGACAAATGTTTTATATTGTATATATCATTTATTATGATAACAGTGATATTTTATGGAAAAAATATGAGAGGAATCATATTTTATGATCCACAACAATTCCCTATGGTATGTATGGAATCTAAACATTAAAAGTTAACATTAAAATCATTCTCCCTTCTAATCCATCATTAAAACATGGGTAATCAATGCCTTAAGAGTTAAGTCCATGTTTGAATGGTTATAAACCATTTTAACTACATTCCATTTACTGATGAGTTATGTAATGCATGAGTAAATTCATGGGACCAAAGTAACGTCCCTAAGAAATTATATAAAAGAGGTTGAAATCCATGGTTTGGGTGTGTGAACCTTTCCTAAGCTTAATTTTATTCTCCTGAAGCTCTCTTCCTCCTATATTCCTTATCCACTAGAGAGATACTATCATATCATATTTTTATGGAGGATCCTGCCCATAAGATGGGTAATTCAGTATAACTCATGGATATTTAAGGGAAAGAGTATTACTTTGATTTATATTTAGTGGTATTTATTAACCATGGTGATTGAAAATGAAGAAGCAATGGCATTCATTAGTTCAAGGTGCACATTCTTGTTCTTTATTTTATATATATAGCGTGGTTTCAATTTCAATACATGGTGGATCTTTGGAATTTGGGTTTATTATTATTTCTGATACAATGATTGAGTGTTAATTGATCCTTATAAACCCTTTAAGGATTGGGTCGTAAGTTTCAAAGAGTTGTTAGATTTAAATGTTTGATAAACACTTCATTAATATGTCTGAACATTTTAATTCCAAGGTGAGTCTTTGGGTAGCTATATAAATAGGTTCAATACTTGGAAGATGGGTGTGTGATTCCTATCATATAATTCTCCTCAAGATTACAAGGTTTTAACAAACCATGATGAAGAGTGGATCTTTTCTAAGCATTGGGAGATCCATTCAACCCGTAGACACGTCGGGAGGAAGGATTTTATCAGATGCTTCTTGGTAATATTTATCAAGCTCATGTGAAGGATCTTGGATAGACTGGATCAATAGAGAAAAGGTTAACCTTTTTAATTAATTTTATTTAGTCCAAATGAATGAATATATTTGTTGCTTTATAGGCTTTTGTAGATGTTTTCCACTATGTTTGGAAAAGTTTTATCCAATCCAAAACCCAATACTTTAAACATTTAATTGTTGTTGAATCACTAATTTTAATATATTCATTAGTGGAATCTGTTGATAGGAAATATGTCACGACCCATCCTCGGGGCCCGTGTCGTGACTACCCCAAGCCCGCCTTCCATAGGCCAGGGGCTAGCGACTAGCACCAAGGCATAAATCCTGGTAAAAAGGGAAGGCATTGCCTTTGTAAAGTAAACAAGCACCACAGAGTAAGCAAGCAGAAAAAGTAAACACTAAGTAAAAGCTGGTACAACAGTAAGTGCGGAAAAATAAAGGGGGCCAGAAATACAAGCCCAACTGTAAAGTACAACTGAAAGGGGAAAAAACAGCAACTGAAAAGTAGAGTCGCAACGTCGAGCTGTCCACTGGGAGTCCCACCTGAAGGGTGGGTACAGATAGCCTCCACTACTCCTCGGGTCCAGCCGACCACTCCGAGTACGTCCCACCCAGTGGTCCACCTCCAGGTACTGTCCTGCTCCGCAAGCCTCCACCACGATCAGCGCTGTCCGTCGTCTGCAACCAACACAACGTAGTGCAGGCATATCCCGTGCAGGGGTGAGTATAAGCTACTCATTAGGGACCCCGAGACCCCCGAAGGTCTCCCAGAATCCACAAAGGATAGACCACAAAGGAAAGATACAATCACGAAGTAACATCCGACACTGCTTAGGTATATGCCCATACATATACCTAAGTCATCAATTCTCGCTCGGCTCCAACATCCGAGCTCAAGTACCACCCATTCCACACAGGAAAGCAAAACGTAAAATCCACACAGGATAGCTCAACACAATCCACAAAGGAAAGTAAAACGTAAATCCACACAGGATAGCACAACACAATCCACAAAAGAAAGTAAAACAGAGTTTCAGCTCACACAGGTATACTTCTTCGAATGACGATAGAGATGATCACTGATCCATCTAAGCCGTCGGACCCACAAAGGATCGATAGGTACTAACCCCCGTAATGACCCACAAAGGAACTGACCCACAAAGGATCGATAGGTAACTAACCCCCACAAAGACCCACACAGGATCGGGCCCACACAGGACCTGTAGGCGCTGGCCCACACAGGACCGCTGAGCGCTGACCCACACAGGATCGGACCCACACAAGATCGGTAGCACTGACCCATAAAGGATCGCTGAGTGCTGTAGTCGTCGTCGTCGAATCCACTAAGGATCTCTGCATAGTCGTCGTCGTCACAGTAGCAGTCGCACCCAGCTCTAGGGTTCCCCCACACAGCAAGCTCATTCGGGAGGGTCCGCTCCACGAGCCGAGAGGCTGATACATCAACTGATACATAGTCCAGAGTTGATGTATCCAAAAGTTCTGTATCGTCAACAGGAACTCAACGTCGCAGACGGCGCGTCAATCGGACGCCCGGTCTGAGAGTTATTGGCTTTTTCGTCCCAGGGGCCCGGTTGGTTTTTAAGGTAAAACCAACCCGACCGTACTCCATCTGCGTCCAAACCTCAGGAGGAGTAATCCAAAAGATCCGTCTCACTTAGAGGAAATCAACAAAGTCGACGGCACGTCAATCGGACGTCCGAAGCTCAAGATATGGGTGTTTCCGCTCCGAGGGCCCGGCTAGTTTCGTGTACGAACCAACCCGGCCAAACTCAAAGTATTCCAAAACCTTGAGTGCGATATACCGAAACAACCGTCTCGATCCAAGGATCGCATCGCCACTGACGACGCGTCGTTCGGAGGCCCGTAGCTCAAGTTATGAGCAAAAGACTGAAAAGAGTCCGGAAAAGGGGGGTCTGGGCCCGGACCGACCCGGCCCAACCCCCCCTGGGTCGGCCCCAACCGGGTCGACCCGACCCGGGTCCGGGTCCGACCCGGTTGGCGCGACCCGGCCCGGCCGGGGCGGCCCGGCCCGGCTTTGCTCGACCACGCCAGCCGCGCGGAGGAAGTCGCGGGGTGGGCGCTGCCCCCGCGGGATGAAACGCCGCGGCCCCAGGTGGGGCCCCCTCACCAGCGGACGTGGCGGCCGGGCCGCGTCCCTCTTCCCGGTTTCGCGCGGCCGCGGAACCGGCTCGCCGCCGCGGCTGAAGCCGCCGCGGGTTTTGCCGGCGGCGCGTCGGGCACCGACGGGAGCTTCCGCGGGCCACCGAACGCGCTCTGTTGGTCCGTTTTGCGTGCGGTCCTCGCCAGCGGTCCTCCCGGGACTCGATCTTCACAGCCAGGCCCTCGAATCGCCTTTGCTGCCCCATTTGTCATCATCCGCCATTTCGCGCACCAAGAACGAAAAGGTGCGGTGGGTTCGGACTTGTTCGTTAGTCCGCACCCACCGCGTTAGCGGTCTTAAAGTTATTCACCCAACAATATTTAAACGACTGGGGATTTAATCACAAAGATTTAAAGAATCAAACCCCTACCTCTTCGTAGTCGTCGAGCGTGCATTCTTCATAGAATTGATCGTCGAGGAAGAAAAGAATCGTCGCGTCGCGGAAGAGCGTCGCTGTCGCGCGGTACTTTGCGTCGCGTCGACGAACTCCGAGGATCAAAAACATACAGATTTAATTAATAATAATTAAATCCATGTTGTTGTTATAATCCACAAAGAATTTAAAAGGAGCGCAACCCCCTACCTTTTCGTTGTCGATTGAAGGTTGTCGCGGGGTTGGATCGTCGCGGAAGAAGCGTCACGAAGGGAGATTCGTCTACATCGCGGTACACGGCCTCGCGTCATCGATCTCCGCGGGTTCGGCGTTCTTCGTCGCCTTTCGTCGAAGGTCGGAGTTCTTCACGTTCTTCGTGTTCTTCACGAAGAAGGAATAAGAACTTGAGGTTTCTGTCAAATCCTCTCAACGAACAACACTTAAGAAGAATAGCGTTGGTCTTATTTTATTAACATACCAACAAACGAAAAAAAGAGATAAGTTAAGTAACGACCCATTAATTCATAGAATTAATTCAACGAATAAAACCACCCAATTAATAGGAGCATTTAATTGTTTAAGAAACGCTCCATTTTACTTTTATTTAATAGGGGTTTTCGCGGGTGCGTTACTTAGCGGAAAAGAAACGGTGGGGCTCGTGCGGGCCCCACCTCACAAATATCCTAAAAGAGGGTAGGATATTTTGAATTGTACCATATCCGCTTTAACTCGTCTTAAGCAGCTTAAAGTAGCTTTTAAGCGGCTTTAAGTGAAATAAAATAATGTTTGTCGCACCACTTTATTTTATTTCTTAACTTAAGCCCAAAAATTAAAAACCACACCCGAGCAAACGCAACTCCGGAAGCGGCGTTTCTAAGCAAATACCGGCTCTGTGATTCCATCGGTGCCCTCAGAATTTGATTCCGAGCACCGGTTTAAAAGTTAGAAAAACCCGCTCGTCCGTTCACTGAACGTACCCGAGCCAAACTTCGGAAAATGATTCCGGGCACACCGGGCCTCATAATCAGGTGCCGTCAGAAACTACGTTCTTGTAAAATTCCAAAGAAAATTAAGAAAAAAATTTCCTTGAAATTTATGGGTCTTTACATCACTCCCACCTAAGGGATTTACGTCCCCGTAAAGATACATCATAAGCTAGGGAAACAAATGTGGGTACTGAGCACGCATCTGAGCCTCCCGCTCCCAAGTGCTCTCCTGGAGGTTCCCGTGCTACCATCTGATGCGCACAAGAGAAATCGATCGTCCACGTAGGACCCACTCCTGTCGATCCTCGATCTCCACCAGGACCTCCGCAAAAGTCACCCCATCATCAACGTCTAGCTCCCCATGGTCAATGATGTGCGTCGGGTCATGCACGTATCTCCTCAGCTGAGATACGTGGAAGACGTCGTGAACCCGGTGCAACTGAGGTGGTAGAGCCAGGCGATAAGCCACCTCACCGATCCTGCTGAGGACCTGGAAAGGTCCGATGAAGCATGGAGACAACTTTCTGCCTCGACCAAATCTCTGTAATCCACGTCGAGGTGAGACACGCAAGAAGACGTGGTCGACATCCTCAAACTCTAGTGCCCTCCGCCTCCTGTCAGCGTAAGACTTCTGCCGGCTCTGAGTTGTCCTCATCCACTCCTGGATGACCTGGACCTTCTCTATCGTGGCCCGGACCATCTCTGGTCCCACAAGTGCTGACTCCCCAGGGTCTGTCCAGCACAAAGGAGATCTGTAAGGTCTGTCGTACAACGCCTCGTATGGTGTCATACCGATGGTGGAGTGGTAGCTGTTGTTGTACGCGAACTCCACCAAGGGTAGGTGGTCCTCCCAGCTGCGACCAAAGTCAAGGACACATGTGCGGAGCATGTCCTCGAGAGTCTGAATGGTCCTCTCCGTCTGACCGTCTGTCTGAGGGTGAAAGGCAGTGCTCAGACGAAGCTGCGTCCCGAACGCCTCCTGCAACCCCTTCCAAAGCCGGGAAGTAAAACGAGCATCTCGATCGGAGACGATAGATAATGGAACACCGTGAAGCCGTACAATCTCCTGAATGTAGAGACGCCCCAAGCTCTCCACTGAGCCCTTCTCTCTGATGGGTAAGAAGTGAGCCGACTTGGTGAGTCGGTCGACAATCACCCAAATGGAGTCGTGACCTCTGGAAGTGTATGGAAGTCCAGTCATGAAGTCCATATATATCCCGTCCCAATTCCACTCCAGGACCTCCAAGGGTTATACCAAGCCTGCTAGTACCTGATGCTCTGCCTTCACCGGCTGGCAGGTGAGGCATCGTGAAACGAACTCTGCCACAGCCTTCTTCATGCCTGGCCACCAGTGCTGTCGTCTGAGATCCTGGTACATCTTCGCCACTCCAGGATGTACCGCCAAAGTAGAATTGTGAAACTCTCTCAGCACCTCCTCTCGTAAAGTGACTGGTACCAAGGTACTTTCTCTAAAAAGGATGTCGTGCTCTACTCCAAAGGAGAAGCCATCAGGTGCCTGTGCTGAGGATATCTGTGCACGCCGCGTCTCACAGTCAACGTCCCCATGTTGTGCCTCTCTGACTCGCTGCAGTAGTGGAAAAGTGACTGTGAGAGACTGAAGGAAGGTTGCTCCATCTCTATCCACGAAGGATATCTGCAAAGCATCTAGCTGCTCTGCCGCCTCCTCAAGTAGCTGAATGCCCGTCCTCCTGCTGAGAGCATCGGCTACCACGTTCCCATTCCCATGATTATAGACTATCTCAAAGTCATAGTCTTGGAGGAACTCGATCCATCGCCGCTGTCTCAGGTTCAGGTCCTTCTGCTAGAAGATGTACCTAAGACTCTGATGGTTAGAAAAGACTGTAAAGCGCTTGCCCATCAGGTACTATCGCCATGTCTTCAGAGCGAAGACCACTGCTGCTAACTCCAGGTCATGGGTAGCGTAGTTCTGCTCATGCGGCCTCAAATGACGTGATCCATAGGCAATCACGGCCCGCTCCTACATCAGGACACATCCGAGTTCGGTCCCTGATGCATCGCAGTAGACTACGTACCCTACTCCCTCCTCAGGAAACCTCAAGATAGGTGCACTGGTCAATCTCTGTCTCAGCTCCTGGAAGCTCTGCTAACATCTGTCTGACCACACAAAGGGTTTCCCCTTCTTCGTCAAAGCTGAGAGTGGTGTCGCAACTTTGGAGAAGTCTGGCACGAATCTCCGATAGTATCCAGCTAGTCCCAAGAAACTCCGCACCTCCGTCACGCTCTTGGGTGGCTCCCAAGCTAGCACTGCCTCGATCTTCGCGGGATCCACGGCAACTCCCGCCTCAGAAATGACGTGTCCCAAGAAGTGTACCTCACGTATTCAGAACTAGCACTTCGAGAGATTTCCATAAAGCTGGTTCTCTCGGAGTGTGTCTAGTACAACCCGTAAGTGGTAGGCGTGCTCCTCCTCAGTCGTCGAGTATATCAAAATGTCGTCGATGAAGACTACGACAAATCGATCGAGGTATGGATGAAAGATCCTGTTCATGAGGCCCATGAACACTGCTGGAGCTTTGGTTACGCTGAATGGCATAACTAAGAACTCATACTGGCCATACCTACATCTGAAGGTCATCTTCTGCACGTCCTCATCTCGAACTCTGAGCTGATGATAGCCTGACCTGAGGTCTATCTTCGAGAACCACCGTGCTCCCTTGAGCTGATCGAAGAGGTCATCAATCCTCGGTAGAGGATACTTGTTCCTCACTGTCACCTGGTTCAGGCGACGATAGTCGACACACAGTCGCAAGCGCCCGTCCGCCTTCTTTGCGAACAATATCGGGGAAGCCCAGGGTGAAACACTGGGTCAGATGAATCCCATGCCCTGCAAGTCCTCCAACTGTACCCGTAGCTCTCGAAGCTCGGCGGGGGCCATCCAATATGCTGGGGTCGATATCAGGGTTGTCCCGGGGTACAGATCAATTTGAAAGTCTACCTCTCTGCGAGGAGGTATCCCTGGAACATCGTCGGGAAAGACGTCCGCATACTGATCCACCACTCCAGGAAAACTAGGACTCTGCACGTCAACTGCTCCTAGGATGAGGCTAGCCAAATGATGAGTGATGGGCTGTCCTCTCCTCTGCGGAAGTCCATCCTGTGCTGTGAAGTCTCCCTTATCACCGGTGAAGGTGAACCTGCTCTCGTCGGTGTGTACACATCGCACCTTGCGCCTAATACAGTCAATCTATGCATGGACTGTAGATAACCAATCCATGCCCAAGATAACGTCGTAAGGCCTCGACGCCGCTACAAGAAGATCCCAGCCGAAGCTTTCGCCTCCTAGAGTAAGCTCACACTGCCGGAACCAGTGCGTAATAATCGAGTCTTCTCCCGTAGGAGTCTCTAGCCGTAAGGATCGAGCCAACGGCTCTGTCGAAATCTCCGAGCTCCGAACAAGGGCAGCGGCTATGAAAGAGTGACTCGCTCCTGTGTCTATAAGAACTGCAGCAAGGGTGGAATAGACACAGATCGTACCTAGAATCATCTCGGGTGTGTCGTGGTCGTAGGCCTCCGCTGCCTGGAGTTGTGCCTGTCTTTGCCCGCCAGCTCCCCTTGGTCGTGGTGGACCTCCTGGTGGTGGTGGTGGTAGAGCCTCAAAGCGTCGCCCACCACCTGCTACTCGGCCAGATCCTCTGCCTCGTACGCCTCCTCCCTACGGACCGCCACGGTCGACCCTCTGCCTCTGCCTGGGTGGCCCCTCAACTGTCTGCTGCTCTTCGGTACGGTGGGTCAGGCAGTCACGAGCCATGTGACCCTGCCCGCCGCATGTGTAGCACTGCCTGCCTCTCGAAAGACTGGCTCCACGCTGTGTGTCCCGCACTGCTGAGCCAGTGTCCTGAGGTCGTCTGCATGAGGGTCTGGTCTGCCTGGACCCCTAAGTCATCCGTCGACTGCCTGCTGTGGAAGACTCTACTACGTGCCGCCCCGCGGTAGGTCTCGCTGCTGGAGAAGTCTCAGCAAGAAAGCTCTCGATCAAGAGAGTTCGCTCCAGTACTCCTGCCTGAGTCGGAATGCTGAGGGATATCAGCGATGCCCTGATCTCGTGTCTCAATCACTGCTCAAAGGTTCGGGCCCAAAAGAATGGGTCTCGTACCATATCTGTCGAGTAGCACGAGAGATCGGTAAATCTCACCGAGTACTGGGTGACCGTCAAGATGCCCTGCCGCAGCTGAAGAAGCTCCTAGATGCGCACTGCACGGAGGGTGGCCGGGACGAACTCTGAGTAGAAGAGGCCCTCAAAGTCTGTCCAGAGGAGTGATGCCTCATCGTGCACCTGGAGCATCAAGCTCCACCATCGGCCTGCTGCTACGTGTAGTAGGCTTGCTGCGAGGATCACCATGAGGTCTGCTGGTGTCCTCACTAGCCTGAAAACTCGTACAACTGCCTCCAGCCAGTCCTCAGCTGCCTGGGGGTCCGTCTCCCCACGGAACCTAGGCGGTCGCTGGCGCTGGAACTCATGCAGTGCACTAAGGCGACGTGTATCGTCAGCGGTTGGGGCTGAAAGCCTCGGTGGCTCGGCGGGTAGAGGTACCGCCGGTGCCTCTGCTGTCAAAGGGCCGTGTACCGAAGCCTCGTCGCTCGGCGGGCTGTCGTCACGTACGACTCTCAGAACCCTATCTGGTTGCCGTCGTGGGGCCATCCTGAAAAGAAACAGGTGCGCCATGGTCAGAACAGTATACCTGGTGAGCTGACATAAAGTAATCACAAAGAAAACTTGAAACACACATGCAATCAATGTTTTCGTGCATTAAGTCGGAAATCAGAAGTCAGGGTCCTGGTGTAGGGATACGTCGGCCGCCGCACCAACACTGGGCTCCCTGGACTGATAACCACACTCAATACGCTTAACACTATTGCTTCACATATAAGAAAGATCAGAGTCTGCGATAGAACTGACCACCTCTGATACCAATTTGTCACGACCCGTCCTCGGGGCCCGTACCGTGACAACCCCAAGCCCGCCTTCCATAGGCCAGGGGCTGGTGACTAGCACCAAGGTGTAAATCCTGGTAAAAAGGGAAGGCATTGCCTTTGTAAAGTAAACAAGCACCACAGAGTAAGAAAGTGGAAAAAGTAAACACTAAGTAAAAGCTGGTACAACAGTAAGTGCGGAAAAATAAAGGGGGCCGGAAATACAAGCCCAACTGTAAAGTACAACTGAAAGGGGAAAAACAGCAACTGAAAAGTAAAGCCGCAACGTCAAGCTGTCCAATGGGAGTCCCACCTGAAGGGTGGGTACAGATAGCCTCCACTACTCCTCGGGTCCAGCTGACCACTCCGAGTACGTCCCACCCAGTGGTCCACCTCCAGGTATTGTCCTGCTCCGCAAGCCTCCACCACGATCAGCGCTGTCCGTCGTCTGCAACCAACACAACGTAGTGCGGGCATAGCCCATGCAGAGGTGAGTATAAGATAATCAGTAGGGACCCCGAGACCCCTGAAGGTCTCCCAGAATCCACAAAGGATAAACCACAAAGGAAAGATACAATCACGAAGTAACATCTGACACTGCTTAGGTATATGCCCATACATATACCTAAGTCATCAATTCTCGATCGGCTCCAACATCCGAGCTCAAGTACAACCCAGTCCACACAGGAAAGCAAAACGTAAAATCCACACAGGATAGCTCAACACAATCCACAAAGGAAAGTAAAACGTAAATCCACACAGGATAGCACAACACAATCCACAAAGGAAAGTAAAACAGAGTTTCAGCTCACACAGGTATACTTCTTCGAATGATGATAGAGATGATCACTGATCCATCTAAGCCTTCGGACCCACAAAGGATCGATAGGTACTAACCCCCGCAATGACCCACAAAGGATCTGACCCACAAAGGATCGATAGGTAACTAACCCCCGCAAAGACCCACACAGGATCGAGCCCACACAGGACCTGTAGGCGCTGGCCCACACAGGACTGCTGAGCGCTAACCCACACAGGATCGGACCCACACAGGATCGGTAGCACTGACCCACAAAGGATCGCTGAGTGTTGTAGTCGTCGCCGTCGAATCCACTAAGGATCTATGCACAGTCGTCGTCGTCACAGTAGCAGTCGCAGCCAGCTCTAGGGTTCCCGCACACAGCAAGCTCGTTCGGGAGGGTCCGCTCCACGAGTCGAAAGGCTGATACATCAACTAACACATAGTTCAGAGTTGATGTATCCAAAAGTTCCGTATCGTCAACAGGAACTCAACGTCGCAGACGGCGCGTCAATCGGACGCCCGGTCGGAGAGTTATTGGCTTTTTCGTCCGAGGGGCCCGGTTGGTTTTTAAGCCAAAACCAACCCGACCGCACTCCACCTGCGTCCAAACCTCGGTCAGAGTAAGCCAAAAGATCCGTCTCACTTAGAGGAAATCAACAAAGTCGATGGCACGTCAATCGGACGTCCGAAGCTCAAGATATGGACGTTTCCGCTCCGAGGGCCCGGTTGGTTTCGTGTACGAACCAATCCGGCCGAACTCAAAGTATTCCGAAACCTTGAGTGCGATATACCAAAACGACCGTCTCGATCCAAGGATCGCATCTCCACTGACGAATCGTCGTTCGGAGGCCCGTAGCTCAAGTTATGAGGAAAAGACCGAAAAGAGTCCGGAAACGGGGGGGTCTGGGCCCTGACCGACCCGGCCCAACCCCCCCTGGGTTGGCCCGAACCGGGTCGACCCGACCCGGGTCTGGGTCCGAACCGGTTGGTGCGACCCAGCCCGGCCGGGGCGGCCCGGCCCGGCGGGTCGGCCCGGCTCGGCTCGGCAGAGCCGGCCGCGCGGAGGAAGCTGCGGGGTGGGCGCTGCCCCTGCGGGATGAAACGCCGCGGCCCCGGGTGGGGCCGCCTCGCCAGTGGACGCGGCGGCCAGGCCTCGTCCCTCTTCCCGGTTCCGCGCGGCTGCGGAAACGGCTCGCCGCCGCGGCGGGTTTTTCCGGCGGCACGCCGGGCACCGCCGCGCCAGCGTTGCGCACCGGCGGGAGCTTCCGCGGGCCACCGAACGCGCTCCGGTAGTCCGTTTTGCGTGCGGTCTTCGCCAGCGGTCCTCCCGGGACTCGATCTTCACTATCATGCCCTCGAATCGCCTTTGCGGCCCCGTTTGTCGTCGTCCGCCGTTTCACGCACCAAGAACGAAAAGGTGCGGTGGGTTCGGACTTGTTCGTTAGTCCGCACCCACCGCGTTAACGGTCTTAAAGGTATTCACCCAACAATATTTAAATGACCGGGGATTTAATCACAAAGATTTAAAGAATCAAACCCCTACCACGCTGTAGTCGTCAAGCGTGCGTTCTTCGCGGAATTGATCGTCGTGGAAGAAAAGAATCGTCGCGTCACGGAAGAGCATCGCTGTCGCGCGGTACTTGGCGTCACGTCGACGAACTCCGAGGATCGAAAACATATAGATTTAATTAATAATAATTAAATCCATGTTTTTGTTATAATACACAAAGAATTTAAAAGGAGCGCAACCCCCTACCTTGTCGTTGTCGATCGAAGGTTGTCGCGAGGTTGGATCGTCACGGAAGAAGCGTCGTGAAGGGAGATTCGTCGGCGTCGCGGTACACGGCCTTGCGTCGTAGATCTCCGCGGGTTCGTCGTTCTTCGTCGCCTTTCGTCGAAGGCCGGCGTTCTTCACGTTCTTCGCGTTCTTCGCGTTCTTCGCGTTCTTCGCGAAGAAGGAGGAAGAACTTGAGGTTTCTGTCAAATCCTCTCAACGAACAACACTTAAGAAGAATAGCATTGATCTTGTTTTATTAACATGCCAACAAACGAAAAAAAAAGAGATAAGTTATGTAACGACCCATTAATTCATAGAATTAATTCAAAAAATAAAACCTCCCAATTAATAGGAGCGTTTAATTGTTTAAGAAACGCTCCAGTTGACTTTTATTTAATAGGGGTTTTCGTGGGTGCGTTACTTAGCAGAAAAGAAACGGTGGGGCTCGTGCGGGCCCCACCTCACAAATATCCTACAAGAGAGTAGGATATTCTGAATTGTACTCTATCCACTTTAACTCAGCTTAAGCAGCTTAAAGTGGCTTTTAAGCGGCTTTAAGTGAAATAAAATAAAGTTTGTCGCACCACTTTATTTTATTTCTTAACTTAATCCCAAAAATTAAAAACCACACCCAAGCAAATGCAACTCCGGAAGAGGAGTTTCTAAGCAAATATTGGCTCTGCGATTCCATCGGTAGCCTCAGAATTCGATTCCGAGCACCGGTTTAAAAGTTAGAAAAACCCGCTCGTCCGTTCACTGAACGTACCCGAGCCAAACTTCGGAAAATGATTCCGGGCACACCGGGTCTCGGAATCAGGTGCCGTCAGAAACTGCGTTCTTGTAAAATTCCAAAGAAAATTAAGAAAAAAATTTCCTTGAAATTTATGGGTCTTTACAAAATATTCTAATATCCAAAACACAACTTTTAATTTATGTAGAGTTGATAATCCAAGTATTCCAAGAGTATCACTTTGTTATTGAGTGTAGTGGTGATATGTGTTAATTATATCAATAATACATTGGAAGAGACTTTTATACATGTTATATCCTTGATGAAATAGTGTTTTATTATATCATGGATTACTAAAAAATAACCATCAAACAAATTATGATACATAGACTCATGATCTCGATCGATAACCATATGCCCCGAGATGGATCCACCATATGTAAGTTTATTATTATTTTCAATATAATAACATGTCATCATCATATTGTTCCTCATTACCGTATAATGTAATGCTCATTGTATCTCTTAAAAATCGTTTTTTATAGCATCATTAGATGAAGATAAAGAAGAAGATAATAGGGATGATGAAATATCAAAATCAGTATGAGAAGGGGATCTAATATTGTATTCCATTTTGGTACTCTTATTAAGAAACTAATCACAAGCAGAGATATAATGGAACTTATATATTTTGAAACCCATCTAGTGAAATGATGTTTTGGTTATGATATGGTTAAATAAGGAAGGAATTCATCTGGTGATTGAGATCAAGATGAAATACATCTAATGGTTGGGATAGAGATGCGATTATGATAGGGTTTTCAAAAGGTAAAAACTCGTCCAATGACTATAATCAAAATGAATTTTGTCAAATGATTGATATCTTAATAAAATCATGATAGGGTTGGCATGAAGATAAAATTAATCTGATGGTTCATATCAATATGAAATTTATCCAATGGTTGGAATCGACACATAATCATGATAAGATTGGATGTGGGTGAAATTTATGTCATGATTGATATCTAGATAAAATCCATATAATTGTTGGGATGGATATGTGATCATGATAAGTTTTGGATAAAGTTAAAAATCATATGAATTCTATGATCCAAATGAAGTCCATCAAGTAGTTGAGACTATAATGTAATCATGATAAGGCTAGCATAAAGATAAAATTTATCTGATGGTTTATATCTAAATGAAATTTATCCAATTAGTGGAATGAGATGTAATAATGATAAGTTTGGATGTAATGACCATGATCCAATTACCCGAACAACATTGGTAAAGACTACCATAAAACATTAGGTGCACCTCTAAGTGACCAGATGATGGAATAAATGTTGAGGTTTTGATAAAACATAGGTCAGATTCAGTTTTACCTCTTATAAAAAAAGAAAATAATCAAGTATAGAACCCTCTAAAATCCAGCATAACCCTTGGGGTTTATGGAAATAAGATCCCAAAACATCATTACCCTACATTTACATACCTTTTGGTCAAACGATAAGTAAATTAATGATGAAACTACTATTTGAAACATGCATACATCATCATCTAGTCTAAAAGTTCACATGAAGCCTACAAGTGAGGAAAATAGATAAAAACCCACTGTGTGTATAAAAAGGTAAACAAAACACAACCAATGTCCAAAAAAGAGGTTATTTAATGTGAAAAATCCCTAGGAAAACAAAAAATGGGAATCCCCTATGTGATAACTCCATAAACCCATCGAGGCTCTAAGGAATCTCTATCCATGCTCTGAGCTCCAATAACATCAAAAAACAATAGATCCATGAACATGCTATAAATAATGAGGTGCCTAAAATGTAATGGATAAAGTCGCATGTCTATTGAGGTTTCTATGTAGTGTGTGAGCATATACACACTCAGTAGGGAACCACCATCACACCTCAACCCAAATGTGAATAATCAGGTTTATACATGAACATTTCTACTCATTTACATAAAAATATAATAAAAATGGATTTAGTAGTCAGTAAATAGAGTATAGTATTAGAACCATAGTGAAGTGTTCCAAAGGTATGTATCAACTACAACCAATAACTCCCTATATCTGGAGGGTCCACACCTATTATTCCTCCTTCTAGATTAACTCAAAATTTGAGATGAACTAAATGGTGAATTTAGGGTTCAAAACCCATCTCATTATAGTGAATTCGGGGTGAAACACCCATACCATTTGGGGAAAATGGGATCATGTATAATATAGTCAAGTTAACTGAGCTAACTTTCCCATTCGAGGATAGGGGAAAGGTGTATAAGGACGTAAGGGTTGAACCCCAATTAATTCATATCCTTGTACGTCAATGGTCAGTAGAACTTCTTAAACAGTTTATATAATACCATAATGGATGTGCACATATCCCTTCTAGTGTGATCTCAATACAAAAAGTAAAAATCAATCTCATAACACAAAAGGTAGACATGCTTCTTTATACTACATTAGTTATCACATCAACATGGAATTATATCAAGTTGAACATGCACATGGAATAAGAATGTGAATTCTAAGAATACCATATCATGAATTTCAAACAAGTATATAAGTCACAAATCCAGCATGGATCAAGGAACTAATCATAATGAGGGGTTCATAAGTATCAAATATATAGTATGGTATAAATAATGTTTTATGTTCTATTTATTCCTTTCCAAATAAGTCACTAAGTGTCGATAAGTGTTCATGAGTATGAACTTGGGATAAACCAAGTAAGGGGTTAATTATGGAATTGGTCATAACCCATGTCTACTAGATACAACCATAAATAGGGTAGAATATGGTATAAAATTAAGGTTCCTTTATTAAAAATAAGTTTTCCATATTCAAATCCCCTTTTTATAATGTTGAATGTTCCTTGAGAAATAATAATTGTGAATTATGGTTTTAAAACTTATACTATACCGCTTAAAATAATTATGTTCTTTATAGAAATTAATTTGTAACTGGTAAAAACTCTAACCTTAACATTTATTAGGTTTTATAATTTCACTTGGTTATATTTAGATATAAATCTTTATTTAAGAAAAAGGAGAGTTTATGTTCTAAGTAAAGTGATTCTTTAGAGAAACTGATATGCTAGTTAAGGGATTTCAATTAATTGGTGAAAATATTATTACTTTAAGGAAAGGTTCATTTAGTAGTTATTTAAAACATTGACCTATTTATGTAATGACTTGATTTAATGTACCAAGAATGTATACAAGTTAAACACTCCTTTACACCTAACTAGCACGGTAAAATTGATACAACACTTAACAGGTGTTAATTTTGGATCATTATCTTATTACTCATTTGGGACATGGTGGAAGGAAGTGTACATTTAGAAAAACATGGTAAAGGAATTCCATGTAAATAAGAGTAAAACATGGTGAGGATAAATAAATTTTTGTAATAAGGCATGTTATATTAATATTTATAATTATTATAGGTTATTGTGTGGTTGATTACATTTTTGTAACACTTAACATAAAGTATATTATAACATGTAAAGGCATGGAATCATTTCAAAGAAGG
Source organism: Viscum album (assembly GCA_963277665.1). Classification (NCBI taxonomy): domain Eukaryota; kingdom Viridiplantae; phylum Streptophyta; class Magnoliopsida; order Santalales; family Viscaceae; genus Viscum; species Viscum album. The sequence continues at coordinate 1,807,247,402 of OY728129.1, read as the reverse complement.
CATAATAAGGCTATAAAAACCGAGGGAGTTTCCCAAATACATGGAACTTTAGAAATAAAGTGATGAAACAATATTTAAATTTTTTATAAAATAATTTAACTTTGGTACTCGAAATAAACAAGGAAGTATCGCATAATTAAATCCTTATCAAAACCAATTTTTTTATAAAACCATGTACCATAGGTTTAAAAGAAGGTTTAGAGACCATTCTACAACATCTCTTGGAATTCCATTAAAAGTGTTGCACTTTATATACTAAAATATCTTGAAAATATCAATTCATAGAATCTAAAATAATATTCAAGATTTTTTATTGACATAGGAAAAACTAGCAGCTTGCATATCCAAAGCATAACACAGAAATTCACTGATGGTTTGAGAACTCCCTAACTTAAATTTAGGTGAGATTTAGTATTCTGGAAATCTTTGTCTAATACTCTAAGAACCACCAACCACAACCAACAGTCCTTATTAATAATTAGGAAAGGACCCATAAGCTGACAAGTCAAATTAACCATTCATAGTAATCAAAGAAAGAAAAATCTCAATAGAAATATTGACATATTATTCCCAAAATTCATCTAAACTAATGATAGTAATAATTCCCAATTAAAACTACCATATTATAATCTAATTCCAACCTAAAATAATGAAAACCATAAAACATATTAGACTTAATATGTTTCATACTAAAATGATGATGGAGGGAGGAAAAACCATCCTCTAGGTCTCCTTTAGAAAATGAAGAAGAAATTAAATTGATCAAATGTTATTTTATCATGTCATAGTGAAATCAAAAATCAAAATACCCAACCAAGTTAGAAAAGAACAAAGAAAAATAAATTAATTAATAGGGGAATACATGAGATGGTTTACCATAGATTCAACATGAGAAACTCCCTTGATTACACCTGAGATCACAAGGAATAAGGAGGGGTAGAAGTAGACTTGGATGAGACCTACGAGAGGCTCACATTGGGGATAAAAAACTGATATTCAAAGGAACCATAAAATGGGGATAAAATAAAGAGACCAAAATGAACCTTTGAATTTGAAAATTCAACTTGGGCCTAATGGGTACTTGCAAAAGGGCTACCAAGTACCCGATGGAACCACCTAGGAACTATAACCCTTATCAAGCTCACTGAGTAATCAATGAGCACCCACCAGGAACTTAATATCATCTACAACAAAATACTACAAGTGACAACCCCTTTCCATCCTTTATGAACCCCTATATCACCTACTGAACTTTAAACCATGTATAGAAACACCTAAGATTCCATCCTAAAAAATCATAATTTATGACCAAAACCAATATTAAAATACAACCTCTCATACAAAATTAAAATTTCATAAATGTTAACTCTCTCATTGATCAAATCATTGTCATGCTTCTAATGTACATCCCTTAAATCCAACCCAAATCCATAAAACACTATAGGATTTCAAGATTCATGAGATATACCAACTACTATCATGTTGGTAAATATCCCAAATCAACACCATATCTTTAATGTATTATTTCTCTGAAAAATATATTTTCTAATAAAAAATAGGAATACTCAACATAAGCACTAAGATATGTGCTAAGAATTTTCCCAATTTATACTATAAAATCTCAAAAATTAATGAACCCCTTATATACTCAAAATTATAATATCTAATGGTTTACTAAGATCCCTAAAATCATTAAAAAATCACTAACTAAACTACACCCACTCTAATTAACTCCTCACCATAAGAACTATATAGTTATGGCCTATGTCAAACTCACAACTGTAATTCAATTTATCAAAATGTTCAATTATGAAATATGATTTTTTAGAATTCCAAAATAAAATGTCATATCCATTTCTAAAAATATAAAAATTTACAAAACCAATCCATATTACAAATTGAATTTGCAAAAAATATTGTCCCAATTGTACTTTATAAAAGTGACATTTCTCTAAAACCCTTTTGTTTTCTCAAAAATATTTGATTACAAGTTCAGTTTAAGATAAACAATTCCCATTTATTTTATTAAAAGAAATCCTTTTTCATCAAATTATCACTTTTAAAACCCTTTTTTATTTAAAACATGGGATTTTAAACTAGTTCTTCCCAATTCAATGACATCAATGGGTTCTACTTATGTATAATACATCCATTTTAGAATAGGAAATAAGTAGTATTCTCAATCAAATAAATACTAAGAAAAGGAAAAATAACATTTTTAGTTACCAACCATAAAAAAATTATACCTATATATCACTAAATATGAAATATAAAGCATGAAAATAAACCTAAACAAGAAACATGTATCATTCTTAGTAAAGAAGCACTAATCAAAGGACTAGTAACATGATCATAAGAAAATAGTAAACAAGTAAATAATTATCATGATTAATGATATAATTATAAATGAATGGAATTCAATATACTTATAAATTAAATTCATATAACATTTTTATAGTATTTTACTAAGAAACGACGTAAATTATCAACTTTATCATTTTCAGGTATGTGAATGAATTTAATTAATTAGATAACACTTAATAAGGTATATAGGAAAATGTTGTTTATTTTATTAGATATTATTTAAGTAATTAAGTCTGTTCATATATTACAATAATCATAATATTGATAATTCACATGGAATGTGCATGTTCTAATGTGTAACTATACTATATGGTGCATAAACCAATATAAGGAGTGGATATCAGTCAATCCCTAGGGCCTCCATCCCAAATTCTACCAAATAAAATTTTAAAATCCATTAAACAATTCCCCCATCCTAACCTATAGTACCAGACCGCATACCTGAATAGCCCTAGTAACTCATGCTTCCACTATAGTCATGTTGGTGAAACATGTGCATGGTGTACCACCTGAGTCCCAACATCCTATCCATAACAACCCTACTATTTATTACATACATAAACATGATTTATTATATAAACTTGAACATAATACAAATATGAGGATTGAGAGGTCTAGTGTCTTGGGAAATTAGTAACATTACATGACGACTTAAGACATAAAATACAACAACTTTATTAAAAAATTCTTTTACATGACCATAACATTACTTTGTACTTAGCATTGCATGGGATAACCTGAGGACATGCATAAGAAAAGGGTGAGATATAAATCCCAATAAGGGAGTAATAAAGTCATAAAATGAAGAATATAGTACATGTTAGGAAATAGGCATATCAATAGAGCGCAATAGAAACATGAACATAAATTCATGATATATCATGATTATCATAACATGTAAATGTGGCAACAACATTTAACATGATATTAGCATGATCTGAGGCTCATTGCACATGGAGAATGAGTGAAACCTCATTTCACTTGAATTAGCATGAGTAAAACCTCATTGTATATGGCGTGTCATGATAATATTCTTTACCCAATTCATTGGAGTGCTATTAGGGTGCACCCTTCTTAATCATTTCATTTCATGCATAAGTGTGCCACATAAATCATACAACGTGGATTCATTAAACATGACAATTTATTCAACGAATAAGAGATATGGAATACATAAATGTAAGTCCTTAATCAAAAAGTACATGCTCATAAATTTGAATACCCTTGATAGAAAAATGGGTATGGTATTCACTTACACGATTATTTTGGCATGGAAATTTTGGTGTAACTTCAGCAGCGTAACGACGTCAAATAGAAATCGTAAAATGGGTTGATGAGATAGAAAGGGGTCTCTAATAATTTATACATGAAATGGATAGTAAGGGGGTAATTGAACATAATATCCCAATATATTTAATGGAATTTAGATGCATAATATAAAATAATTTCTTGAATGTAAATGAAAAGAGAGAAATTCCTTACAGAATTTCAGCATGGTAACGGGTGTACATGGGAGGCATTAATGAGATAGAAAGAGGTATATCATCATTAAAAAATAAGTAGGTAAGTATGGGTGAGGTTCAAAATTATACCCCAACATTTTTAATTGAAAATAAAAGGGTATAACAACATAATTAAATTTGGACAAAAATGAGAAAGGAAGAAATCCCTTACTTGGAAGTGTGATCCCAAAGTCTTGGGAGAGGATTGAGAGAGGCTTATTGGGAGATTGGGGGGCATTTGGAGGATTATAGAGAGAGTAGTTCAGAGGTTGGTAGATTTAAAAATGTTTTTAGTGAATATAAATGGTATATTCGATGGGTTTATATAGGAAAAGAGAGGGAATTCTTTATTATTTAGGTTTTGGACACTACACATTAAACTAATCAAAACCGCAAACCATCCCATGGTTTTTTCCCATGGTTTTTTTACAAAGTGGAGTGGAAAAAGTTATTTTATAAGTCCAATGGCCTAAATTACTAAAATATTAGGCTTTATTTTGTGGAGGTGAGTCACACTCTCAAGGAAATCATTTTAAATTGTTAAGGTGGTCCACTAAAACTTTGTAAAATAAATCAAACAAACCCAAAATCACATTATTTTAAAGTTAAAACATATATTGGAAAAACATACCATTTATAGTATTTTATTACATCACTATTGGGTCATTATGATGTCATAAAATGCATTATATATTTAAACGGTATTTAATTTTTACCCAAAAAAATCGATTTTCTTAGAAAATTATGAAAAATTAACCATTGGATAATTTCGATGTACTAATTCAAAAAATGATATTCATTTTATCTAAATAATTTTCTAAATATGTGGATTTTCACTTTTAAAATAAAAACCGACATTTATTGAAAATTCATGGGTTTTGACAAAAATAGCTTTCAAACCTTGATAAAAATTACAATTGTATTTATAAAAATTATAAAATCATTTATATTTAATAAAAATTAATTTAGTAATAATATTTTATTAAAATATTATTTAATTCAAAAATCCATTAATTCATCAAAAATATATTTCTTAATTGAATATTAACTAAAAATATTATTTGTGCTTTAAAAACTATTTACAACGTAACAATAATAAAATGAATATATATTATTTATTATATAAAAAAATAATACACATAATAATAGTTCTAGGGTATTGTTACATAACCCCTTATAAAACCTGTATAAGACCTAAGGGTAAGGTGTGTGATGGTGACAGACTCTTAGGGAGGCTCAAATAACATTGCTCGGGTGGTAATCTCTACTAACTTCCACTTCTCCCGTAGGCGGTTCCATTCAAGCTTAACGTTTTGAAGCTTAGCTTGGGATTGGTCAAAAGTGAATCCCAATGATGCTAACTCCTTTCCGAGCTCCAAAAAATGGGCTTTGTATGGAGCAATTCTATTGGATGAGTCCATCGCTTCCTTTGTCTTAGTAAATTGGATTTGTTAAAGACCTATATTTATACTAATCTTGTAGTCACTGTTCAATATCTATTTTATAAAAAGTAACAATTCTTAATGATATTTTAAAATCCCAAAAACATAAAACCAAGGAAGTTCATATGTCTTATACAACCATTTTACATAGTAATACATTTAATCAAATCAAGAGGAATTTTCATTAATAAAATTTTTGGTCATTAAAATCTTCCCCCCTTAAGAAATTTCACCCTAAAAATTTTCTTTTCCCACACTAAAACAGATGTGGGTAACTCCACCTCATCACTTCCTCTGGTTCCCACATTTCTTCTTCAAACTTGTGGTTTCTCCGCAACACCTTGATGAGGGGCATTGTCTTATTTCGTAGAACTTTTTCCCTATGATCTAAGATCTTCACCAGGTTCTCTTAATAGGAGATGTCATTCTCCAATGGTACCACCTCTAGATTGAGTACATGCGATGGATCAGGTATGTACTTCCACAAGAGTGATACGTGTAAAACATCATGTACTTGAGATAGGTTTGGTGGGAGTTCTAGTCGATAGGTCACTGCTCCAATGTGATCAAAGATCTAAAAAGGGTTGATGTACCTTGGACTAAGATTTCCATTCTTCCCAAATCTCATAACTCTATTCCATGGTAACATACAGTGGAATACCATGTCACCAAATTCAAACTCTAGGTCTCATCAATGATTATCAGCACAGCTATTTTGTTGACTCTAAGGATCTTTAATGTGATGTTGAATGGTCTTAACCTTCTCCTCCATTTATTCAACCATTTCTGAACCTAGGAGTATTCACTCCCCAACTTCATCCCAACATGTCAGTGTTATGCACCTATTTCCATACTGGGCTTCATAAGGATCCATTTGGATGCTTGAGTAGAAACTGTTATTGTAAGAGAACTCAACCAAAGGAAGATGTTGATCCCATCCCCCTTTGAAGTCCATTGGGAATGCTCGTAACATTTCCTTAAGTGTTTGGATAGTCCGCTCAGATTGGCCATCAGTTTAAGGATGATAAGCCATAATGAAGTTCATCTCAGTATTCAGAGAATGTTGAAGAGTCTTCCAGAACTTAGAGGTGAATCTTGGATCTCAATCAGAAACAATAGACAAAGGTACTCCATGCAGTCTTACCACTACTCTGATATATATCTGTGTCGATTGATCCAATGAAAAATCCTCTCAAATTACAATGAACTGTGCAGTCTTTGTAAGATGATCCACAACAACCCAAATAGCATTGTTTTCTTTGGATGTCTTCGGAAGTCTGGTGACAAAGTCCATGGTGATGTTCTATCATTTCTATGTTAGTATGGGTAATGGTTCCATCTTCCCCTTGGACTTCTGCCTCTCAGCCTTCACTTGCTGACATACCAGGCACTTTGATGTATACTCAAAAATCTTCTTCTTCATGTTATCCCACCAATAATGCTCTCGAAGATCTCGATACATCTTTGTGTTCCTTGGAAGAATGGAGAAATTTGAACTTTTTGCATCATCCAAAAGTTCTTTCTTTAACTCCATATTTGATGGAAAACATAGTCTTGACCCAAATATCATATTTCCTTCTTCATTAACATTTAACTCTAAGGATTTCCCTTTTCTGATAGTTTCCAATTTCTTATGAATTCTCACATCATCCTTTTAATCATCCTTTAATTTTTCCAAAATAGGTGGTTGAGAAATCATTTGTAAAAGGATTGATGATGTTCCCTTCTTTATGATTCCCATGTCCATCTTCATAAAATCTAAGAAGACTGGATCCTTTTCAATTCTCATCAATGATAGAATTGATGGGTCCTTTATACTTAGAGCGTCTTCCACCTTGTTTGCTTTCCGAGGGTGGTGATGTATTGAGAAATAATAGTATTTGATCATCTCTAGTCATCTTCATTGGCGCATATTCAACTCTTTCTATGTGAATATTTACTTGAGGCTTTTGTGATCTGTGTATATTTCACACTTCTCCCCAAAGAGGTAATGCCGCCAAATTTTTAAGGTGGAGATTACTGTAGCCAACTTCAGATCATGTGTTAGATAGTTTTTATCGTGAACTTTCAATTTCCTTGAAGCATAGGCACTGAATTTTTCATTTTGCATCAACACACAGCCCAGACCCTTCTTCGAAGCATCACTAAATACCACAAAAAGTTCTCCACTGGTGGGTAATGTGAGAAAGGGCGTAGTGATCAGCCTCCTTTTAAACTCCTTGAATATCTCTTCACATTAATCACTCCAAGAAAAATTGACTCCCTTCTGAGTTATCTTGATAATAGGGTTTGAAAATCATGAGAAATTTCTCACAAATTGGCAATAATATCCAACTAACCCCAAGAATATACAGATATCTGTCATCGATGTTGGCCTCAGCCATCCATCAATTGTATCTATCTTAGAGGGATCCATAGATATCTTATTTCTTGAGATGATATGACCCAAGAATGAGACTTCCTCCAACCATAAATCACACTTATTATACTTTAAATAGAGATTCTCCTTTCGAAAGGTCTCTAGTACAGTGCTTAGATTTTCCTCATGCTCCTCCTTGGTTTTGGAGTATATTAGAATATTGTCTATAAAGACTACCAAAAATTTGTTGAGGTAATCTCTAAAGACTCTATTCATCAATTTCATGAATATTTCTAGAGTATTAGTGAGTCTGAAATTCATTAAAATGAATCCATAGTGCTCATACCTTGTACGAAAAGCAGTCTTGGGAATATCCTCCTTTTTCACCCTTACTTGGGAATATCCCGATTGCAGATCCACCATAGATAAGTATTATGCTCCACGTAGCAGATCAAACAAGTCATCAATTACTAGTAGAGGATACTTGCTCTTTATCGTGATTTTTTTGAGCTCACAATAATCAATGGAAAGGCGCATTGACCCGTCATTCTTCTTGATGAAGAGGACTGGTGCACCCCATGGTGAAGCACTTGGGTGTATAAAACCTTTATCCAGATTCTCCTATAGTTATTTCTTTAGCTCCTAAAGCTCCATAACATCCATCCTATATGGAGTCTTGGATATTGGCAATGCCCTAGGTGTAAGATCAATTGATAATTAAACATATCTTCTAGGAGGAATATCAGGCAATTCCTTGGAAAACACTTTAGAAAATTCCCTCACAATAGGCATGTCTTCAAGGATGGTTTTTTCCTTAGACTCAATCATCTGAGCAAGATACACATACTCATAGGGAAGTAATATCCACTCTTGAGATTATGGTGCTAAACATGAATCATCCTCCTCCTTGCACTTGTACAAAATTGGGGGTCAATTCACCATATAGAGAGTGATTTCCCTCCCAAGACAATTTGTGTTGGCTTTGTATAGATAAAGCCAATCCATTCCAAGAATTGCATCAAATTCCACTATAGAGAGTATGAAGAGGTTCTTCGGGAATTTCAATCCACAAATTATGATAGGGGGAGTTATATTCATGGGATGCAATGATTTCTCCATTTTTCATTCTCACCGACATCTCTACTTCCATGATTTGTGGCGGTGTTGGGATTATTCTACTAAACTTTTGGGATATAAAAAAATGCGTAGAACCAAAATCAAAAAATTATGTTTGCTATTATTGAATGAATAACTAGTGTACCTTTCACCACTTCATTGTCGGGGTTCACTTCGGCGGTAGTGATGGAAAAATCTCACCCTTACTTCCTTGGAGGTTGTTGGTTGCCTCCAAAAACCCTTATCTTAGGGAACTGGTTTGAAAAATGTTGCGGTTCATTGTAGTTGAAGTAATAAACAATGAGTTGAGGGTCAAATGGAGCATTCCTCTCCTATTTCATAGCAGAAGGTTTTTTTATCGGCATTTAATATCCAAGTGCCCTTCTCTACCACACCTAAAGCATTTCTTCGTCCCCTTCAGGTAATTTTTAGGGTGATTCTTTCTGCACCTTTGGAAAGTGGAGTGCTGTAATTTCTTAGCACCGTTGGATTTATCAATCAGACTGTTAGAATTAAAGTCCACCTTATGCTTCTTATCCCCATAATACCCCTAAAATTTTCTGATCTCCATTTCAACTTTGAGGGCACATCAGACAATTTCCTCATAGCAATCAAAGTCACGGATCGCTAGGGCTTTCTATAGGCTAGGTTTTAGCCCACCAAAGAAGCTTCCAACCTTGCATTTGGGGGTAATGACAAAGCTGGAGGCATATTGTACAAGCCTTGTGAATTTTTCCTCGTATGCTTTGATGGATTCACAATCTTTTTACTTGAGGGAAAGGAAGTCCCTTTCTATCTTAAGTCGGAGGGTGCGCAGAAAATATTTACTAAATTTTTTTTTTGAAAATACTTTCATTCCAATGCCTAGATCTCTTCCTCAGTCTTCGTATTTTTTATCAATGTCCACCATTGATCAGCTTCACCCTCCATACGATAAATATCCAGAAGAACCTTCTCTTTTTTGGAACATTGAAGGATGGAGAAAATCTTTTCAATGGAGCTGATCCATTGTTCAGCAATTGAGGGATTGAATGATCCATTAAAAGTAGGAGGCATTTGTCTCATGAAGCTCTTGATTGCAACTTGTTATTTCTTATGGGGTTTGAACGTTCTTATTGACCCATGTTTCTATTCAAAACTTTAGTTAACTTAGAGATTATTGTGAAAAAAAATTCAATTCTCGCTTTCATCAGGTTGGGAATCTCATTAGAATAGTCAACACATTGATCTTTACATCAGTTGTTAGCTCGAGTACTCCTATTACCAGAAATTGGATGGAATAAAAGGAAAGTTATGGGTAACACATAAATGGAAATCCAATGAAAAAAATGGATAACTTATAAATTAAACTTATTTCCTTAACTTATTAATTTATAGGCTTAAATCTATGTTATCCATGATCTACTTCCCAACATATATTCTTAGAGGCATTTTTTTATTCCCTTAATAATGGTTCATACTAAGATTATTAATTTACCAAAGCATATCCCCCGAGAGTGTCGTAACCAAGAGTATAGCAAGGCCCATTGTCATGCATCAGTTCCCGTTCGAGTCTAGCTCAAAGTGGTGTTTTCGGGTTTTACCCCAAGATACATTTGTGCTAGAGTCGCCTCTAACTCCTCCTATCCATACAGGGATGTATTTTCTTGATAACCCACTTACTCAACACTCACCAAAATTTAGGGGTGTTTTTATTATACTTATTATTATGTCTAAGTATTTCACTAGGGTTTTCTAATCCTAATCCCAAAAATAACTAAATATGTCCTCTGATACCAACTATAATAACTCTGCTCTTTATTACACACATAAACATGATTTATTACATAAAATTTCACTTAAGATGACTCTGAGGATCTAGAGGTCTAGTGTCTTGGGAAATTAGGAAAATTACCTAATGACTTAATACATAAAACATAACAAATTTATTGAAAACTTCTTTTACATGACCATAACATTCCTTCGTACTTAGCATTTCATGGGATAACCTAAGGACATGAATAAGAAAAGGGTGAGATATAAATCCCAATAAGGGAGTAAGAAAGGAATGACATGAAGAATATATTACATGTTATTTGATAGTAATATCAATGGATTGAAAGAGAAACATGAACATAAAGTCATGATATAGCATGATTATCATAACATGGAAATGTGGCAACAACATTTAACATGATATTAGCATGAGATGAGTCTCATTTCACATGGAGAATGAGTAAACCCTCATTGCACTTGAATTATCATGAGTAAACCCTCATTACACATGGTTTATCATGGTACTATTCTTTACCCAATGCATTGTAGCGCTATCAGGATGCACCCTTCTTAATCATTTCATTTCATGCATAAGTGTGCCACATAGATCATGCAACATGAATTCATTAAACATAACAATTTATTCCACGAATAAGAGATGTGGAATACATAAATGTAATTCCTCAATCAACAAGTACATTTTCATAAAGGTGAATACCCTTGATAGAGAAATGGGTATGGTATTCACTTACACGATGATTTTGGCATGGAAATGTTGGTGTAACTTCGGCAGCATAATGACGTCAAATAGAAATCGTAAAATGGGTTGATGAGAGATAAAGGGGTATCTAATCATTTATACATGAAATTGAAAGTAAGGGGGTCATTGAACATAATATCTCAACATATTTAATGGAATTTAGATGCATAATATAAAATAATTTTTTGAATGTAAATGAGAAGAGAGAAATTTCTTATGGAATTTCGGCATGGTAACAGGTGTACATGGGAGGCATTAATGTGAGAGAAAGAGGTCTATAATCATTAAAAATTAAGTATGGAAGTATGTTGGAGGTGATAAAACATACCCCAACATTTTTAATTGAAAATAAAAGGGTATAACAATATAATGAAATTTGAAAAAAAAATGAGAAAGGAAGAAATCCCTTACTTGGAAGTTTGATCCCAAAGGATTGTGAGAGGCTTGAGAGAGGATTATTTGGAGAATGGGGTGTCTTGGGAGGATTATAAAGATATTAGGTAAGGGATTGGTTGAGATCCAAAGGTTTTTAGTGAAGAGAAGTGGGATCTTGGGTTGGTTTACATAGGAAAAGAGAGGGAATTCTTTATTATTTAGGTTTTGGACACTACACGTTAAACTAATCAAAACCACAAACCATCCCATGGTTTTTGCCCATAGTTTTTGCCAAAGTGGATTGGAAAACATTATTTTATAATTCCAATGGCCGAACTTATTAAAATATTAGGCTTTCTTTTGTGGAGGTGAGTCATGCTCTCAAGGAAATCATTTTAAAATGTTAAAATGTTTTATAAGTCTTGGAGGGTCCACTAAAACTTTGTAAAATAAATCAAACAAACCCAAAATCACATTATTTAAAGGTAAAACGTATATTTGTCAAACTTACCATTTACAGTATTTTATTACATCATTATTGGGTCATTATGATGTCATAAAACACATTATATATTTAAACGGTATTTAATTTTTACCCAAAAAATCGATTGTCTTAGAAAATTATAAAAAATTCACCATTGGAAAATTTTGACATCCTGATTCCAAAAATGATATTCATTTTATCTAAATAATTTTATAAATATTTGAATTTTTACTTTTAAAATAAAAACCGACATTTATAAAAAATTCATGGGTTTTAACAAAAACAACTTTCAAACCTTAATAAAAATTACAATTGTATTCATAAAAATTATAAAATAATTTATATTTAATAAAAATTAATTTATTAATAATATTTTTTTAAAATATTATCTAATTAAAAAATTCATTAATGCATTAAAATAGATTTTTTAATTGAATACTAACTAAAAATATTATTTGTGCTTTAAAAACTATTTACAACGTAACAATAATAAAATGAATGTATATTCTTTATTCTGTAACAAAATAATACCCATAATTATAGTTCTAGGGTCTTATTACATAAACCCTTATAACACTCGCATAAGACTTAAGGGTAAGGTGTGCAATGGTGACAGACTCTTGGGGAGGCTCAGATAACATCGCTCAGGTGGTAATCTCTATTAACTTCTACTTCTCTTATAGGCGGTTCCATTCAATCTTAACGTGTTGAATCTCGGCTTGGGCTTGGTCAAGAGAAAGTCCCAGTGACGCTACCTTCTTTCCTAGATCCAACAAATGGGCTTCGTATGGAGCAATTCTACTGGATGAGGTCATCACTTCCTTTTTCTGAGTAAATTGGATTTGTTAAAGCCCTGCATTTATGTTAATCGTGTGGTCATTGTTCAATGGCTATATTAGAAACAGTAACAATTCTTAACGGTATTTTAAAATCCAAAAAAACATAAAACCAAGGAAGTGTTTATGTCTTATATGACCATTTTACATAGTAAGACATTTAATCAGATCAAGAGGAATTTTCATTAATAAAAGTTTGGGTCGTTACACTATCTCCTGTCTAAACCATAAAATCTCAAATCCTAGATAACTAAAAAATACTACTTTTATGCCTTTTAGTATCGATCATGACTTGGTTACCCAAAAATAACCGGGCTAGGCTTCCACAAGACCTTAATAAAACATCTCAATCACTAGAGGATGGAGTAAATATTAGGGGTTTAGTAAAACATAGGTGGGAGGTGGTATTCTCCCTTAGAAAAACAAAAATAACCAAGTCCAAAACCCACAAAAAATATGGCATGACCCTTGGGGCTAGCAGACATGCGGTCCCAAAACATTTTTACCCTGCATTAGAATACCTATTAGTCAAACCATAAGAAAATACATGATGCAACAACTATATGAGACATGAATACATGATATGTTGGTCTGAAATATCATATGAAGTCCACAAGTGACAAAAATAGATTAAAATCCATGATGCACATAAAAGGGTAAACCAAGTGTGGCCTAAGATCTAAAGAATAAGAGATTACATGAGAGGAATCCCCAGGAAAAAAACTATGAGTGACCCTAGTGTAACAACTCCACAAAACCATCAAGACTCTAAGGAATCTATACCCATTCTCTGAGCTCTAATGACACCAAAAACTAACAAATCCACAAATACCTCTTGACTAACAAGGTACCTGAAATACAGTAGAGGAAACTGTATATCCACCAAGGTGTCCATTAAGGGTGTGATCATATACACACTCAATAGGGCACCACTAATGTGTCTCAACACAACTATGAATAGTCAGGTGTATGCATGAACATGCATAGTAATTTAGATGCAAATATGATAAAAATGGTTTTAGCAGTCAACAGACATAATATAGCAATAAAGTAGTAACGAAGCAGTCCAAATGTTTGTATCAACTACAACCGATAACTTCCTATATCGGGAGGTTAAAAACATGTCATACCTACTTCTTTATTTACCTAGAATCTAAGAATAAGTGGACAGTGAAGTCGGGGTTCATATCCATCCTGTTATAGTGAAGTCAAGGTATAACACCAATACAGTCTGGCAGTAAATGGGATCATGTATAATATATTCAAGTCATTTGAGCTAACCTTCCCATTCAAGGATAAGGGAAAGGGTTATAATTACTTCAGGGTTGAAACCCAACCCATTCAACCTTGTACATCAATGGATAGAAAACCTACTTCTATAGTTTATATAATATAAGAATGGATGTACACATACCCCCTCTAGTATGATCTCAATACAAAAAGTAACAATCAAGCTCATAAAACAAAAGGTAGACATGCTTATTTATACTGCACTATCTATCATATCAACATGACATGATTTCAAGTTGAACATACACATGGCATGCATTCCAAGAATACCATATCATGAATCTAAAACAAGTATACAAGTTACAAGTTAAGCATGACTCAAGGCACTAGAATAATGAGGGAGTCACAAGTATCAAACATATACTATAATATAAATGATTCTCTATGCTCTAGTGATTCCTTTGCAAACAAGTCACTAAGTTTCGATAAGTGGGTATGAGTTTGCACTTGAGATAAACTAGTTAAGGGGTTAATTATGGTGTTGGTCATAACCCATGCCTATTAGAGACAACCCCAAAGTAGGGTGGAACATGGTATAAAAGTAGGTTTCATTCTTTAAAAATAAGATTTCCATATTTGAAACCTCTTTTTAGAAAGTTGACCCTTCCCTAAGATATCCTAATTATGAATTACAGTTCTAATATTTATACCATGACACTTAAAATAAGCACCTTATTTAGAGAAAGGCTTTTGTAATTGGTAAAAAATCTACCCTAAACATGTATTAGGTTTAATAATCTTACTTTTTTATCTTTGGATATAAATATTTTTTAAGAAGAAAGAGATTTTAAGTTCTAAGGAAAGGGATGTTTTAGAAAAACTGATATGCTAGTTAAGGTATTTGATTTAACTGGTGAAAATATTATTACTTTAAGAAAATGGTCATTTATTAGTTATTGGAAACATTAATCCATTTAGATAACAACTTAGCTTAGGGAACCAAAAATGTGTATAAGTTAGACACTCCCTTCTGCTTAACTAGCCCAGACATTACCTCACCACCAATGTAACTCTTAACCGGTGTTAGTTTGGAATGTTGACTTATAACTCATTCTAGCTATGGTGTAATGAAGTGACCATTTAGACAAACATGGTAACAACACATCGTGTAAACTAAAGTAAAACATGGTTGGGATAGCTAAATTTCTTTGCTAAGGCCTGTTATATTAACAGCTAGAATTACAAGATGGCATTGAATGGTCAACACCATTTTTATAACACCACCCATAAAGTATCTTATAACATGTTAAGGCATGGAAGCATTTGAAATAAAGCATAATAAGGTTATCAAAAATATGGGAGGTTTTCAAATACATGGATATTTTCAAATAAAAAAATGAAACAATATTAATAAACTTTATAAAATAATTGAATTTTGGCACTCAAAATAAACATTGAAATATTTTATAATTAAGGCCTTATCAAAATCCATTTCTTTATAAAACCACGAATCACATGTTTAAAGGAAGGTTTGGAGAAATTTTTATAACTCTTGGAATTTCATTAAAAGTGTTACACTTGATATACAAAAGTATCTTGAAAACATCAATTAATAGATTCTAAAATAATTTTCAAGATTTATTATTGAATTAGGAAAAACCAGTGGAAGACATATCCCAGGGATAGCTTAAATTTTTTTCAATGGGTTAATAACTGATTATAATTTAATTATTTTCTCACTAAAGATAATTTTGACCAGAAACACCAAGATTTCATAAAATAAATGTGTTAAGTATATATCAAATTCACAATCAAGATAATCTCTACATGGTTATTATCAAAATCAAAACCTTAAAATAGAGGGTGTTTCCGATGAATCAAGAATCACATGTTTTAATATATCAAAATTAGGATTTATCTCTGATGGTGTGATGAATTTGGAAACTAAGTGATAGATGGGACATGCAAAGGTGGATTTGGTTGTGACAGTCTCACCCTGAGGGGACGGTAGTGAGCAGAGGCAGAGGCGGCGGTCGGATCGAGGGCAGTGGCAAAGAGGGGCAGTAGTGGCTTCAACAGGAGCTATGGTGAGGTTATAGGGAGATGTTGCACGAATGGGAAATGATGACGATGGTTTTGATAGCGCATGGAAGACGGGGGAAATCATTGATACTGACCAACAATGACCAGAAAATGAGGTTGTCAGTTTTAACATGCGCAAATGGCTACTTTTCTAGTAGTGTGGTTTGTGTTAAAGTCAGTTCTGGTGGGAGGGGGAGACTATTAAACTAAAAAGTATAGTGGGGGATAAACATTTAATTTTTATTTTTTTGATTTTTTTGTTGAAGTTGAGTGTGAGCTCATAAAATTTTAAAAAATTAGTTTGTATGCCACCAAAGATGTGAAGTCAGAGTAGGTATTATGATGTGGAAAATATATGGACATTTTTGTGATGTGAAGTCAGTTTTTGTAGTCACACTTTTATCTATACCAAGTCACATTGGTGAAAAAAAAATGTGATTCCACCTTTATTTCTTATGAAATTGAGTGATTCTTTGAATAAATAAGAGAACAAAAAAAGAATAAAAAACAAGAAAACGAATGAAAATCTATGGGAAAACAATTATTATTATTATTATTATTTACATCTGTAATAGGAGGGGGAAACAAACATAAAACCCTATCTATTTGTGTGTGGGGATGTAACGTCCCATATCCAAGTTCCACACAACGGGTGCCCCGAACCCGGTTGGTCACATGACCTCAAGTGCATTTCCCCAAACGTCAGAGGCTGCTGACTAACAGCGAGGGCCTAGGACTGATAGTGGGGAAACTATGCCCTCATTTGTCAAAGTGTAGCGTAGCGGAAAAAAAATATAAATATACAAAAGCGGAAGCAGTAAATAATATAGACCTTAAATGTACAACGGAAATGAAGTAAAATATAACCAATAGTCATATATATAATGTTGCAACATGTCTCTAATTCTAAGAAAGCAGCCAAAATAGGATACACTGCAATCTGATACAATATAGCACAAGGTAAAAAGTACAGGAAAACAAAACCAAAGTAGTGCAACAGGAACGCAGCAGTATCGCAAGCCTAAGCTCGGTCCCATGCTCTCCTACTCCTCTGCAACAATCATGTACCTATGTAGGGACTCTTGCCCTTATCGACACATGTAGAAATATAATCTATTTGGGCCCAAGACATGACCCAAACAGGGTGTGAGAAATAAATCACAGTAAGCAACCACCTAAAGGCCCGTGCCCAACTGTCAGTGAAAATGTTCAACAGCAGTGTGCAATAATGAAAATCAGTAAACTATGAAGTATTCAAAAGTAACCACCCATACCAGTTACATTTTCATTTTAATAATTATTTAACAATTCAATATAATTTAATTCTGAGTTTTCCGAGACCCGGCCTCGACCGAAAATCTCCTATATCAGTGCCACAGCAGAAACCACAACAGACTATCTAACAAGTAAAAGATAATAATAATACTAAGCCTATGATTTAGCTTGGCAGGTAAAACCTAAGAAACCACCACAATGAATATTCAAAGTAAACATTGTCCTCAAACATGCAAGTCCTTACCCTCAGACAAGAAGAAATGGGACCCTCAGGTGACTTCCCTCAGGTATATCGAATATTTCCCTCAGGCATACGAGATATCGCCCTCAGGCACTAAAGCTACTGCCCACAGGCATAAGAAATGTTTCCCTTATGCTAAATAAAACATTTCCCTCATGCTAAACAAAACATTGCCCTCAGGCTAAACAAAACACTACCCTCAGGCATTCCATAAGAGAAACAAGTAACCAGGCCAAGCCCAACGCATAAGCAAGAAATTTATATATGTTTCCTCTCAAGAAAACTCAAAACATGCTATAATCATGGCATACCCAGGGGTATCCTGGCCAAACGGCTAAACAAGGGAAACACACCCTCAGGGTGGCCCTAGATCAAAGCAACGATCTCAAACGGTATTTTATACTTATTCATTAGATTACCTATGCAATTCTAGGTATCTCAACAGTCAAAGTCTCAGCCATACGACACCCCGAACATGGGCGCGTGGTACAACGATACACAAAATCAACTTAAAAGTTGGAATTAAACACAAGACCACCTACCTCGATCTCCTATGATTGATATACATGAAAGGCGCCTCCCGAAACAACCAAGAACGACCTAGATCTGAGATAAAAGATTACTCGTTCAAACCTAAATAACTTACCTTAGGGAAATAATTGGAAGGAAAGATTCAAGAAGAGGGAATACCTTACCTGCGCAATTCAAACAAGACCGACGGCAGAAGAATCGGAGTCCCAGTGAGCGATCGGGAGCTCCTCCAAGTCTCGGTCTCCTCTCCCGCTACTCCTTGTGAGACCTCTTCCTCCTCTGTCTAATGAAGAGGCTACTGCCTGTTTTTAACTAAAAAACATGACTACACTGCATGTACTCTCAAGTATACGGTGTGTACTATCCTTTTTAACTGTTCCTCTGGCGGCTACTTTCCACAACCTCACTATTCATCTGCCGACTGATTACATGGCATGTATTACAAAGTACATAGCATGTAGTTAGTTTTTACACCCTTAATCACCGACAAGCCTATATGCCCTGTATTCTCATCCCACACAGCCAAAGTACATAGCGTGTGTACAAAAGTACACGGCGTGTAGTTTGTTTTTACACCCTTAATTTCCAACAAGCCTACACGCCTTGTATTCTCATCCCACATAGCCAAAGTACACGGTGTGTGTACAAAAGTACATGGCGTGTACCCATAAATTTGGGATTTTTTCCACATTTCCCTTGTTTTCTTAAAAACACTTAAAGAAAAGGAAAAGAAGAAACTCATACCTCAAGAATAAGAAATGGGTTCTTACAAACTTCCCCCCTTAAAGAAATTCATCTCTGAATTGTCCTTCCAAGGGTGGTGAAGATAAATCCGGGAACAATTCTGGTCACTGAGTACGTACGTCGGTCTCTCACTCCCAGGTTTTGTCCTACACTCGGCCATGCTGCCATATCACCCATACGAGAGGAACTAACTGGCCTCAGAGAACCTTCATGCTCTTATCAACAATATGAATCGGATGCTCCTCAAAGGATGCATCAACCTAAAGTTCAACCTCCTCAGGCTAAAAAACATGAGACGGGTCTGAGTGATAACGGTGAGGCTGAGATACGTGGAAGACGGCGTGCATGGCCTGATACCTCTGTGGTAACTACAACCGATAGGAAACCATCCCGACTCTCTCCAGAATCTCAAATGGACCTACATACCTTGGTGAAAGTTTAACCTGTCTCATGATCCACCTGTGTCCCAACCTCGGTGAAACACGCAAGAAAACCTAATCCCCGACCACGAACTCCAAGGGTCATCTACAGCGATCAGCAAAAGATTTATGACGAGACTGTGCAGTAGCCATCCACTTCTAAATCAACTGGACCTACTCTGAAGTCTCTTACACACGACATAGTCCCAGTAAAGCTGTCTCACCTGCCTCCAACCAGCACAAGGGTGATCGGCATGGCCTACCATATAAATCCTCCTAAGGTTCCATCTCAATAGTTGCTTGAAAACTATTATTGTAGGAAAACTTGACTAGGGGTATGTGATTCTCCCAAGAGCCCCCAAAGTCGAGGACGCATGCACGCAACATGTCCTCTAGCACTTGTATTGTACGCTCTGACTGGCCATCAATCTGAGGGTGGTTAGTTGTGCTCAGAATCACCTGTGTACTCAGTGCCCTCTGAAAACTCTACCAAAAATGAGATTTAAAACGGGCATCCCTATCTGAAATGATAGAACGAGGGACCCTATGAATACGTACTACCTCTCAGATATACAACTTCCCAATCTCATCAACACTGAAGGTCTCCTTGATCAGAAAAAAGTGAGCTACCTTCGTAAGTCTGTCCACAACAACCCATATGGAATCATTGCCTCGAGGTGACCTCGGCAACCTGGTCGTGAAGTCCATCATTACATCATCCCATTTCCACTCCGGAATGGGTAACTGTTGTAACAGTCTGTCTGGCCTCTGATGCTCCACCTTCACCTGTTGACAGGTGGAACATCTCATAACAAAACCAACTACCTCTCTTTTCATACCTAGCCACCAATACTGACTTCTCAAGTCACGGTACATTTTGGTAATTCTAGGATGCACTGCCCAAGATAAAGCATGAAATTCACATATCAACTCCTCACGTATATCCCCTAGAACCCACACTCATCCATGGATATGCAGTACCTTGTCATCACCTATCGTCTAACTAGGAGGAGGGTCCTCACTTTCCAGTGACTCCTGTAGAACTAGACCTTCTGAATCTGATAGTTGTCTCATTCTCACTCTATCCAGGAGGGTAGAAGTCACAGCTAAGGATGAAAGATAGGTTCGCCCCTGATTATCATGCACCTCCAAATGTATCTCAGAGAACAAATTCATAATCTTCCACTCACCACTGGAATCCTGCACTACCTATATCTGAGTCTTCTTACTCAGTGCATCGGCTACTGTGTTACCCTTACCAGGTGTATAGGACAGCTCAAAGTTGAAAGACTGAAGGTATTCAACCCACCTTCATTGTCTCAAATTCAAGTCCTACTGGGTAAAGATGTATTTAAGACTTTTTTGGTCCGTAAACACCACAAAGTGTTCTCCCAAGAGATAATTTCTCCTACAGCGTAACGCATGAACAACTGCAGCCAACTCGAGATCATGCGTCAGGAAATTCCTCTCATGTGGCCTCAATTGCCGAGACCCATACGCAACTACTTGATCTCCCTACATCAACACTGCTCCCAGTCCAATACCTGATGCATCACAGTAAACTGTATAGCTCCTCCCTTGCCCTGGAAGTATTAGGACTGGTGTTGATTTCAACCTTCCCTTCATCTTCTGAAAGGATATCGCACAATCTTCTGACCAAACGAACTTCATACCCTTCTTAGTCAAACCTTTCAACGGCACTGCTAAGCGGGAGAAGTCCTGTATAAAGCACCTGTAGTAACCAGCCATCCCAAATAAACTTCGTATTTCAAACATGTTCTTAGGCTGCTCCCAGGAAACTACTGATCTCACTTTCTCTAGGTCTACCGCAACTCCTACCTCTGAGATAATGAGACCTAGGAAGTGAATCTGGTCCATCCAAAAGTGGGACTTTGAGATCTTAGCATATAACTGATGCTCTCTCAATGTACTCAGTATGATCTCAAGATGAGTGGCATGGTCGTGTCAAGTGTGAGAGTACACCAAGATATCGTTCATGAAGACTACCACAAAAGAATCCAGATATGGGTGGAACACACGATTCATTAGAGCCATGAAAATTTTTGGCACGTTTGAGAGTCCGAACGGCATGACCAAGTACTCGTATAGACCATATCTACTCTGAAAGGTTGTAAGCGGTATGTCCAATGGTCTAACGCGCAACTGATGATATCTGGATCTCAAGTCAATCTTCGAGAACACTCGATCTCCTCAAAGTTGATCAAAAAGACCATCAATCCTCGGTAATGGATATCGGTTCTTAACCGTCAACTGGTTCAGTTTTTGATAATCCATACAGAGTCTGAGGGTACCATATGTCTTCTTAGCGAAAAGGACAGGCGAACCCCAGGGAAAAGTAATGGGTCAAATAAAACCCTTGGATTGTAACTTCTCTAACTGCCTCTTGAGCTCCTGCAATTCTGGCGTAGCCATCCTATAAGGATGAATGAACACCGATGTCGCTCCTGGCACAAGCTCAATAGAGAAGTCCACCTCTCGCTCTGGAGGTAGACCTGAAAAGTCATCCAGGAAGACATCCTTGAAACGATTAACCATTGGAGGGAAATCCTTCTGACAAGTTCCCTGGTTATCCAGATATAAACTCGCAATCTGGGTTGTCACTCCACCTCACCCATGATGCTCGGGTCCAGCTCGACTCACCTGGACATCTCATTCGCCCTTGTATAGAAACTCTCCGCCCTCTGGTGATGTGAAAATCACCCTATGATGATAGCAATCTACAAAGGCTCGAAAGGGTACCAACCAGTCAATCATGAGAATGACATCATAGGTTGTCATCTCTAAGACATAGAGGTCCCATGGAAAGTGACACCCACCAACCTCTAGGGGCACTCCTTGCACTGACGCACACCTGCCATTATAATTCCCAACGGAGTGTCTAGCATCATGATATCCAAAGAAGAAGAAACACAGAGCCCAAGTCTCTCCACAATGGGCACAAATATAAAGTTGTGTGTAGCACCAGTATCAAAAATTACAGAAGATAAAATAGAAGCAAGTAGAATAGTACCTCTGACAGTGGAAGGTCCGGGATCCTGCCCCTGTTGGGTCTGTTACACTGCATATGTCTGCCCAGTGTCGTGGCCCTGTGACACAGCCTGGCTACCCTAAGCTGACCCGCTCTGCTGTCTCTGAGATCCTAGTGTATGGCTACCACATCCACGACCACCACCTTGGCCTGAACGTCCTGACGTATTCCAATTCCCTAACTGGTAAGAAACCGATGGCCCTGCTCCTGCACGCAGAGTCTACACAGAACCCCTCTCACTAGTCACTGGTGGAAACGCCCTGCAAAAATGTTGAAGATGACCCATCTTGCCGCAAGCTCGGCACTCCACTCGGTCATGTGGACACTGAGATCTCTTGTCCCCATCTTTACCACACTGGTAGCACATTACCTGGCCACCTGAAGAATTCTTCTGGCTAGTACTTCCACTGTGAGAGAAATATATTTGCCTCTTCCTCTTACTGGTAGAAATAGTACTAGAGACCGGTGCTGAACCGCCCTGGTCCACGCCACTAACTTCCTGCAGGTTCCGCTCAGAAATCAACACCTGATTTACAATATCATGCACTGTAGGCAACCTGAAAAAATTCACAAGCTCTCGGATGTCATATCGAAGACCATCCTCAAAGCGTCTAGCCCTCAACATCTCATCACCCACCAGAACAGGTGCAAAACGTTGTAGCTCGGTGAAGCGGGCAAAATAGTCCATCACTGACATGGCGCCTTGCTGCAGATTCATGAACTCTCGAGCTCGATCTTCCCTTAGCGTCTCTGGAAAGAAAAAGTCATAGAAGACTGTCTAAAAATCTTCCCACGCCGTGTCTCGGTGATGCTCAGTCTGGGTGGTAACATCCCACTATCTTTGGCAGAATCTTGCAGCATGTAAGTAGCGAGATTGACCCTCCTCCCAGGATGCGTCTCCAGATGCTCGAAGATCGTCTGCATAGAATTTAGCCATGACTCTGCAGCCTGTGGTATGTCATCTCCTGAAAACATGGTCGAATGCTGCTACTGGAATATACGTGTCAACTCTGCCATAGATGTGGCAACCGGCGGTGCTCCCTGGAAGGTCTGCATGAACCGCATGAAACCTTCACGGAATTACGCATTCGCGTCTGCGTCCGGTATAACGGCTAGCGCCGCATCTGGCACTGCTGGAGGATCCATTAGTAGCCTCTGGCCTACCATCTCTTGAGTATAATCGTTGTCACTCTCTTGGAGAACAACGCGTGGTCGTCTCGGCTGCATGACTCTACAAGGTCAAACACACGCCTTAGTTTAATTTACTGTCGAGGTTTCTTTTTTCTGGTTAAGAGTGCCAACGAAAAAGGGGAAAGATCCACAAGAACTGTCAAAAAGAGACTACATGGCATGTATAAGGTCTACACGGCGTGTACCCTTAAGCCCTCACATGGTCATGTTCTGATGCCGGCCTGGGCGTGTCTCAACCCTAGGTACATGGCGTGTTACACCCGCACACGACATGTACACCACCCTGTTTCCCCAGTCACACGGCCAAGTCCACAGGGTCTTTCACCAATAAAGACTACACGGTGTGTCCCATAGGTACACGGTGTGTCCTCAGTAAAATCCGGAAGACCTGTGTTCCCTCCCACACGATGGGTTACACGGCCTTATACTACACGGCGTGTACCTAGAAATTTTTCATTTCTTCATGAACAGAAGAGTACATGGCGTGTGTTCATAGAACCACACGTTGTGTTGCCTGGCTTTCCAGACAGTAAAACTCAGAAACTACTTTGGAGCCCCTTTTCTTTAATTTCAAACGTCGGTATGCCAAATTCCGATCCGTGGGGGCCCATACTCCCCGCGAACCAAAGTTTAGCACCCGACCTTTCACATTATAGGACAAAACGCAACAAAAGGCTGGATCATGATCCGCCAAATTCCAGTCCAAGAGAGCCCATACTTCTCAGGAACCAAAGTTTAGCGTCCATAAACCCAATCGTAACATGTACCAATACCCTATCAACAGTAGGCGTATCTATCAAGGTACTTATCACAACAGCATGCATTTTCTAGCACAACATCTATCACAACAACATGCAATTTCTAATGCACCTACATGGCATGGAAACTATGCAAGACATGTGATTCTAACATGTGCCTAAATGATGCATGAGATGACATACTCTCATCTCATCGGGTTGCAACTAAATAGAATCCAAGTATAAAATATAAACAGAAAACCACAAGTGTGTCACCCAACGATGAAATCTAATCAATTGTAACAATCATAAACAGAAAAAACACAATTTAATTCGAGGCAATCCGGCCTTTACCTGTACATGGGGTAGCTACTCCCAGACACAGTTTATTACCGAATCCCTTAACAATCTATTTCTTTCCGTTGTCTCCAAATAATAAAATAACTCAGAGAAAAGAACCCCCCTCTGATACCACTTTGTAACGTCCCGGATCCGGGTGCCACACAATGGGTGTCTCGAACCCGGTTGGTCACATGACCTCAAGCGCATTTCCCCAAATGTCAGAGGCTGCCGACAAGCAGCGAGGACCTAGGACTGATAGTGGGGAAACTATGCCCTCATTTTTCAAAGTGTAGCGTAGCGGAAAAAAATATAAAGATACAAAAGCGGAAGCAGTAAACAATATAGACCTGAAATGGACAACGAAACTGAAGTAAAAGATAAGCAAAAGTCATATATATGATGATGCAACATGTCTCTAATTCTAAAAAACCAGCCAAAACAAGACACACTGCAATCTGATACAATACAGCACAAGGTACAAAGTACACCAAAACAAAACCAAAGCAATGCAACAGGAACGCACCAGCATCGCAAGCCTAAGCTCGGTCTCATGTTCTTCTACTCCTCTGCAACAATCATATACCTGTGTAGGTACTCTTGCCCTTATCGACACCTACAGCAATATAATATGTTTGGGCCCAAGACATGACCCAAACAGGGTGCGAGAAATAAATCTCAGTAGGCAACCACCTAAAGGCTTGTGCCCAACTGTCAGTGAAAATGTGCAACAACAGTGTGCAATAATGAAATGTAGTAAACTAGGAAGTACTCAAAAGTAACCATCCTTACCAGTTACATTGCCATTTTAATAATTATCTAACAATTCAATATAATTGAATTCTGAGTTTCTCGAGACTCGGCCTTGACCGACAATCCCCTATACCAGTGCCACAATAGAAACCACAACATACTATCTAACAAGTAAAAGATAATAATAATATCAAGCTTGTGCTTTAGCTTGGCAGATACAACCTAAGAAACCACCACAGTGAATATTCAAATTAAACATTGTCCTCAGACATGCATGTCCTTACCCTCGGGCAAGCAGAAACGAAACCCCTTGGATGACTGCCCTCAGGCATAACGAATATTGCCCTCAGGCATACGAGATATCGCCCTTAGGCACGGAAGCTACTGCCCACAGGCATAAGAAATGTTGCCCTTAGGCTAAACAAAATATTGCCCTCAGGATAAACAAAATAGTGCCCTCAGGCTAAACAAAACACTGCCCCTCAGGCATTCTATAGGAAAACAAGTAACCAGGCCGAGCCCAACGCATAAGCAAGCAATTTATATATGTTTTCTCTCAAGAAAACTCAAAACATGCTATAATCACGGCATACCCACGGGTATCCTGGCCAAACGGCTAAACAAGGGAAACGCACCATCGGGGTGGCCCTAGATCAAAGCAACGATCTCAACCAACAGTTTATACTTATTCATTATGTTACTTATGCAATTCTAGGTATCTCAACAGTCAATGTCTCAGCCATACGACACCCCGAACATGGGCGCGTGGCACAACGGTACACAAAATCAACTCGACGGTTGGAATTAAACATAAGACCACCTACCTCGATCTCCTCTGATCGATATACGTGAAAGGTGCCTCCCAAAACAACCAAGAACGACGTAGATCTGAGATAAACGATTACCCGTTCAAACCTAAATAACTTCCCTTAAGGAAATAATTGGAAGGAAAGATTCAAGTAGAGGGAAGACCTTACCCACACGGTTCAAACGAGATCGACGGCGAAAGAATCGGAGTCCTGGTGAGCGATCGGGAGCTCCTCCAAGTCTCGGCCTCCTCTCCCGCTGCTCCTTTTGAGCTCTTTGCCTCCTCTGTCGAATGAGGAGGCTACTGTATGTTTTTAACGAAAAAAAACATGACTACACGGCGTGCGCTATCCTTTTTAACTGTTCCTCTGGTGGCTACTTTCCACCGCCTCACTGTTCATCTGCCGACTGATTACACGGCGTGTATTACAAAGTACACGGTGTGTAGTTGGTTTTTACACCCTTAATCGCCGACAAGCCTACACGCCTTATATTCTCATCCCACACAGCCAAAGTACACGCGTGCGTACAAAAGTAAACTACGTGTAGTTTATTTTTACACCCTTAATCGCCGACAAGCCTACACGCCCTGTATTCTCATCACACACAACCAAAGTACACAGTGTGTGTACAAAAGTATACGGCGTGTACCCATAAATTTGGGATTTTTCGCACATTTTTCTTGTTTTTTCAAAAACACTCAAGGAAAAGGAAAAGAAGAAACTCATACCTCAAGAATAAGAACTGAGTTATTACAAGATAGGCTTGAATCCAAAACCTCCCAAAATACCACCACAAAACACAACAATTAGGCTGCCCTCATGAGACTAGAGGAGAATGATTATTCAAATCAAGAAAATTGATGACTTGAGCATGATTTTCCCTTGCACAACTTTTTTTATATTTATTATCATTAAAAGGGATGAATAACATTGATTTGAGAAAACAAAAACATATTGACATTAGCCTTATGACATTGATAACAAACACAAGCATCGCCACTTGTGAGATTGAAATTCGTGAATGAATATTCTGAATAAAGAAATAAATATCACCTGATGCCGACAATGTTTTGTTGTGATTAAAATACGATAATGCTTTGTCAACCATGATAAAGTTTGATTTGAATAAAATAAAAAATGTTTTTCCACATTTTAAATAGTCATTTTGTGCCTTGATATTTGTTATTGTCGTGGCCCGGCCCTCGCGCCCCTCCTCGGCAGACAGTTCCTCCACTTGTGAGATGGAGGTCTTCCCCTACAGTCCTCGTCATCGTCATTATCAATACGAATCAAACGCATTAAAATTAAAACAAATATCCAAATGAATCCGGCGCCATTCCCCAACTACACTTTTATCCAATGGCCGCCCAAACACCCCAATAATGATCACCAACCATTTTTCCAGGGGCCCCACCGCACACCAATAATAAATAAATAAAATGAAAATTAATAAAATCTCCACAACATTGGATCAATGAAATTAATTAATAATTTCATGATCAAAGTAATCTCAATAAAAATCTAATTAATTAATTAATTTGAAGTTTTTAGACCATCTCCAACCCGACAAATTTGACATTGCAATGTATCGATCCCATTTTCTTTGATTTTTTAGTTCTATTTTTATCTATGCATCGTTTTATCAAGGAAGACAATGATTAAATTTTGGTTACCAAACCCGTTTATTTTTAAATATCCATTTAACTACCTAACCCTTTTATTCATCAATTAATTTAAATATTTAAATTTTATTTACAAAACTAGCACACATAAATTGAAACGTGATACCAATTGGGTTAATATATTTTGTGGCGAGTTAATATATTTTGTATTTGTATAGCATTTAATTATAAATCAAATATCAACGGAACTCAAAATAAGTATTTTTTTTAATTATAATGTCATTTAAAAAATTATTATTGATGAATTGATGCTAATATGCATAATCGAGTTCAAGTTTATTACATACTAAGGGTATTACCATAATCTTACTCGTTTATTAATCCGATTTTCAATTTGATATTTTAACAATATAAATACCGGTTTAACCACTATCTTAACCCTATTTAATCAGGCCGAGTGACGTCGAGTACTCGGTTAATGAGTATCCATTGCCAGCCCTACGTTTTATAATTATATTTGTTTAGTTTTTATGTTTGATTATTTAATTATTAAAGTATATTTTAATATATGAAAAATATTTTTTTTATTCTTGTTTTTTAAAATAAATAAACAAACAAACAATTATTATATTCATAGTTTTTTCGTAATTTAACTAGTTATATATGTGTGTGTGTGTGCCTGTATGTATGTATGTATGTATGTATGTATGTATGTATGTATGTATGTATGTATGTATGTATGTATGTATGTATGTATGTAAATTTATATGCAAACAATTATATAATTGATGCAAAATGCAAATTGATGATGCATATTAATAAAATATACTAAAAATTAAAATGCATATCAATGATTTATAAAAATAAAGCAGGGATTAAAATAAAACATATTAGCTTTTTTAAATTATGTATTAAAATAATAGAATAAGCACATTTTAGGAAAAACAAAACAAAAGACATACATAGATGCTTACAAGAAGAAGCATAAAAAATGACCATAAAACATCATCAAAAAATTTAATTTTAATTGATTAAAGGGAGACGAACTAACAAATAATAGAAACTGGATTGAACGAATTAACACAATGATATACAATAATCACAACGCAACACATCAAACATGATTAACAAAACAAATCCAACATTACAACAACGATACTCAACTAACATACTAATATTAAACACATGAGACTAAAAAAATAACAATAAAATAATCAATTAAATTACCTTCACTCCCACCAATATTGTTAAAATATATAAAAAATATTTGATGTTGAAAGTGATATGGAAGACGACTTTGGTGGTTGATGAAGGCATCATCTTTTATGTAAATCTCATGCTTGTTCGATTTGAAAAGATACATGAACATTTCATTGGTTTTATTCAAATTTCAGGGAAAAATTTTATTTCCCTCTTTAAATACTTCGAATGTCATTCTCATTTCTTTAATTTTCTTTTGATGTTGTTTTGAAGTTCCGAGGAATGCAAGGACCACTGAGAAGGGAGGTTGAATCGATGGTCAAGTTTTATAATTTCCTTACTTGAAATTAACCTCTACAACTTGTTAAAGTTTTGATCCCATCAACTTTACAAAAAGTTCTTCCAATGACCTCACAAAAGCATTTTTGATGATCCCACTGAACTCCTTCTGGCGAATTCTCAAAACTTCTTCTGGTGAGTTCATAAACCTCTCAGTGAACTCACAAAACTCCTTCTGTTGAACTCAAAAATGTTTTTATGGTGAACTTAAAAATCTTCTTCCATTGAACTCAAAACTATTCTTCTAGTCAACTTAAAAATCTCCACTTGCTGAACTGAATCAAGTTACTCCAAAATTCTTCCTTTGAACAAACCCAACTAGAATCATGAATGACCTTGAGTAATCATGACGTTTGGTACTTTGAAGATCACCAAAACACCATCCATTTTAAAATTGACTTTATGAAAAGTAATGTTCATATGGCTTATTCCGGTGAAAGTTATTCCGATGAAATTAAGAATTGAAGATTGAACTTTGTTCGACACCTTCCTTCTTAACTCACACTTATTCTAAAAACCATCCACAACACCATCCTTCACTAGGAAGAACCATCCTTTCAAAAAATATTTGCTTTACTTGAAATAGAAAAACATTAATAGACTTAATGTTGACAACAAATACAACCGGTCTACAAAATCAAACCAAAGGTTCTTCAGTCTTGGATTTTCTAATTTCTCTAAAAGTCACTGATTTTCTTATTTCAAAGTTTTGATGATAGACTAGGGCTTTTTCAGTATTCTTTATTTTTAATTTAACTTTCTTCATTCAAATGGATTGCATGGTAGAGAAGCCACCAACATCATCATTATTTAAGTTTAATGAAAATGATGATAAAATAAGAGATTCTAGCAAATAAGTCTCAATAGTTAGACTGCCTAACTTTGATAATATGTTGTTCTCCTTTCGAGATATTTGTCTCATTTTTCCAACTTCATTTTTGAATTTTTCAAAATTCTTAACTATGTTCCATACATGATCGTACTTAAATAATTTCTAGCGCGTATTTTTGACAAAACTAATAGGAAATAAATATAAAAGAGAAAAAAATACTCATAATATCTTGTTTTAGTGCACGATCAGATTCATATTTTCAACTCATCTAATGCATCAATTTAATTTTCACACATATTACTCGATAGTTTATATCTGATATTGCAGTGACCTTTTACTTTGAAGCTCGCATCCCTCACAGATCCATCTCTTTATTTAACCAGCACCTCAAAGCAACGTGGATTTCAGTGGTGGAAATTCTTCACAACTCTAGACATGATTTGAAAAACAAGAAAACTCAAAAAAGCAAGCATTTTTTTTTCCAAAACTAGTTGTCTCTTTGCTCTCCGCCTCTACTTTCTTCCGCAAGTAGCTTTCCTCGGGCCCAAACGCATCCAAATAGGCATTGTACTTTTGATAGACTGCGCGGAGAGCATCACGGAACTCATCGGACAAGGGCTTCACACTCTCACCCAGTGGACCCGTGCTGCCAATCTCAATGATTTTATCAGACTACCAAACTCCTCAACAGCTTCATCTGCACGATAAACATTTAGTAGTGCCTCTTGTGAAGGTTTATCGTCTGTGCTTTTAGACAACGCTTTTTTAGCATCATAGATCACAGCTGGTTCGAGATCATCCCAGTGTGCAGACATTAATTCCTTGAAGGATTTCAGAATCTCAGGATCGCTTATGCTGGAAAGATGAGCATCATCTGCAGTAAAGGAACGAACACTTTCACTGCCCAATGAAAAATGGGCTCTGCACTCAAACTTGCGAGCCGTGGCGGCCGAAGCAAGATGAAATAAGGATCGAGATGGAGGGGGAGGAGGGAGGCCATGGCGGGGCTGTTGGATTTGATCCAAGGTGAAGTTTAGTGAGTTTAGTCATTGAGAGCACGACCCTTTTTGAACTTTTAATTCCAGTTTAGGGGTCGTATTTTAATATAGGATTTGGTCATAAATTCTGATGTTTGAGGATGGAATCTTGGGTGTTTCTAGACACGGTTTGAAGTTTGGTAGGTGAGACTAGGGTTGATGAAGACTAGACATGGGTGTCACCTGCAACATTTTGGTGTAGATGACACCAGGTACTCGGTGAGCCAGGCAGGGGTCAGGGTGCCCAGGTAGTGCCACTGGGTACCCTGTAGGCCCGGGTCGAATTTGTTGGGTTTTGGTGTGAGAAGTATTATCCGGTAAAATTTAGGTTTCTAGAATGAAACTTTAAGAAGGATCACCAACGAAACATGATGAAGACATGTTCACCTTCACCAAGGGTGTCCGGATGCATATCACCATAAGCAATAACAATAGTGACTAAGTGTGGGATTGAAGAAGGATGAAGTCAACCACATTTTGGAGGATAGAGTGGCACAGAAGGACGGTCGCCTCCAAATGCACCATGAAAGTTCCAGAGAAAGTAGTGGTGTTGGTAGAAAACTGATTCTGGTGATGAAGGTTGCATAAGATCGAACAAGTATTCTGTGAGATTAATTTGAAGGGATTCAGAAGATTGATCTAGGAAGTAGAGTATGGCCTGGCTGCTAGCATGGGAGTGAAGATGCTAAAGAATGTGGTTTTGGAAGCATGCACATGATTTGGGGAAAGCTTCAAATATTTCGAATCACTGTTCAATAAAAGGTCTAGTTGAGTCGGTGATGCTCAGTCGATTACCTTGGCCGAATGAAAGGTTGTCCGTGAAGTTCAAAAAGCGGTGCGACTAAGATAACCTATTGGATACTATAGAGCTTTTATATAAATGGATATGTTGAGGACACTTGTTTAGAGTATGGTGGCAGAGAACCAAAGTGTCGGAGGCTTGATGTTGAAGGCCAAAAGTTCATAGTCTAGAAAGATGGTAGATTGGAAGAAATAGTAAATTGAGTGGCGTCCATTCCCATGGGAAGGACTTATCCATGAAAGTGCTTGCGACTGAAAAGAGTCAATGGAGGCGTTGCAGAGAGGTTCTTCCAGAGGATCTCGGTAGGGTTTCAGAGCTTAGGTTCCCCTGTAACTCAAATGTTTTTCTCCTTAATGAAAGATGTAGTGTGCTCTCCCATGTTGTAGGACTAAATCTCAAATCACACAATCCTATTGTGTTCTGCTTGTTCCGTTTGTTTATCATGTGCTTGTTATTTCTTATTCGTTATCTTTGGTGAAAGATCTTATAAAAGGAAATCTAGGGAACTAAAACTAGAGGGTGAGTGGATCAACATGGTGGTCAGAGTGTCTGATCTTTATAGTTCCAAACATTGGATCCATAAGGGTGCGTCATGGAATTTCAGACCCTTCAGGGTGCCTTGTTCTATTTTGAGGCCTGAAAAATAAATTCAGGTTCTGAGAGGTTGGGTGTTCCCAATTTGCAGGGCTTGAACCATTCATTGGGTTTCATATGGTGGTGTGGCTCAATATTCCCAACAAGTGGTATCAAATATGGTGTTGTTCTATTGATTGATACCATAACAAGTGGTATCAGAGTGTTGTTGGTGTTTCAGTGCCCAAATATCCGCAATAGAATTTTTAATTTCAAAGGGGAATTTAGATGTTTTGGTCTCTTTATTTTATCCCTAGTTGAGGGTTCCTTTGACCCTCACACTTTTAGCCCCAACGAGAGCCTCTCATTGGGCTCATCTAAGTCTCCTTCTCCCCCCTTCTTCCATGTGATCCTAGGTGGAATTATGGGACTTTTTCATACTGACTCAAAGGTAAAACTTATTATCTCTTCCCCTCTTACTTTCTCCTTCCTTTTTTATTCTCTTTTAACTTTGTTAGGTATTTTAATTTTTGATTTCACCATGACGTGGTGAAATCACATTTGTTCAAGGGATTTCTTTTTCCTGGTCTAAAGGGTGCCCTAGAAGATGGTTTTCCCTCCCTCTGTCACCATTTTAGTATGAAACAGATTATGCCAAATTTATTCTAGGGTTTTCATTATTATGGGTTGAAATTATATTATAATTTGGTTGGTTTAATTGGGTCTTACTATTTTCATGAGTTTGGATGAATTTTAGGAATAATCCACATAGGAATTATTCATATTTAGCTTTCTTTGACCGTGGTGATTTGTTAATTGGACTATTTAGCTTATAAGTTCCTACCTAATGATTAATAGAGGTTGTTTGATTGTAGTTGGTGGTTCTTGGAGTATTCTACAATGATCATTAGCATGCCAAAGCTCATCTAACTTTAAAGCAGAGAGTTATTAACCCATTGAAAATTTTCCAAGCTATGCCTGGGATATGTCTGCCACTGGTTTTTCCTAATTCAATAATAAATCTTGAAAATTATTTTAGAATCTATTAATTGACGTTTTCAAGATATTTTTATTTTATTTTTTGAAATGTTGGTGTTTCTGGTCAAAATTTTCTTTAGTGAGAAAATAATTAAATTATAATCATTTTTCCTCAAAATGCCATTATTTGTATGTTCCAATTAGAAATTTGAATTTTTTTCGCTAAATTTTTTAATGTTATGCATTTTAAATTTCATATATATTTTTTACAAACATTTTGATTGATTTAGTTGAATTTTAAATAAAATGTTATTTTGAACTTGTTTTAAATGGTTACAGGTTTGGAATTTATATTTCTAGTGTTTCGTGTTTTTATTTTAGATATAATTTATTGAAACATAATATAATTTTGATTGTTGAAGTTTGAAAACTCATGTTTAATCTGATTAAGTTTTGATAATTTTATGCATTGCATTCATTCTAATTATTTCGTTTGTTGCAAACCCGTAGTAGATTTATTAATGTTAAATAGGATCTGCCTATGAATGATAAGAATTTATAATGACGTGACATAGTTTATTCATTGTTAAAATCGGCTAGATGATTGTTTGGATAAATATTTCAACCAAAATAATTTTACCTTATTGACCAATGACATTATCGATTATTCAAAAATATAATTGAGTGTTCACATTAATTTCCTACTCACAACAATTAAATATTCATCAATCGTTTGATACTAACATATCAATGATAGTCGAATAACATAGTAATTTTATATAGTCTACCATTTTGATAACTAAATTTATAAAACAACCATTGGTCATATATTAATATATATGTATGATCACTTTTTTCACTTTTTAAATTTTCTTGTCACCCATTTCTTTATAAGTGGCTCTCTAAAAAATATTTTTTCGTGTACAAAAGAAGTCTTTAAAAAATAAAAGATGTAAATAATTAAATATAACTTAAAACTTGTCTTATGTACAATACACACAAGGAAAAAAAACCAGCCCAAGGACTCAACCCCGTGACCATCGGCCCAAACCCCAAACTCCCCTGCCACACAGCTGCCTACGTGAAATATAACATAAAATGTGATAATCGGGTCATTTATGAATTGTTTTATTTTTTTGGATGAGTATGAGTTGAATTCCACATGTCATTGGTTAGTTTTTATTTTAAATATATTCTATGATATGAAATTCTAAAAATGCATGCAATATGAAGTTATGTATATTTGTTACTGATTGTTGTACAAATACGAATATGGATAAGAGTTGGACTGATATTTCAAATAGAATGTCTAAAGATTCTTTTGAGGACATTATGGAGTTCAATGATTACACTAAAGGATTTCAGAAGTGACTGTATTAGTTGTCTATGTAGAAAATGTGCAAACAAATATCAATTCACACGAGATACGGTGAGGGAGCACCTATTCTTGAATGAGTTTCTGAAAAATTATAAGAGTTGTACTCATCATGGGGAATAATATATTCGTTATCATCAAACATAAACAGTTCATATGGATGTTGATGTGAGGACAATTGATCTGATGCTTGAAATACTTACTAAAATGGTTTGTGGGTTGCCTCCTGAAGGCATTGACATCTGGAATGTTGAGACTAGGGGTGTAATTTCGGCCCGGCCCGGCCCGGACAGGGCCGGGCCTGCCATGCAAAGAGTCGGGCCGCTGACCACTATTCGGGTCGGGTCGGGCCACTGACCACTATTCGGGCCGGGCCGGGCCAGCCCGAACAACCCCATGAGGCGGCCTGAGCCCAGCCTCGGGCTGACCCAAACCATCGGGTCGGGCCGGGCTTTTCGGGCCGGGCCGGGCTTTTTCGTGTCGGGCCATGGTGGGCTTTTATTATTTTCAAAATAATTCTATTTTAATTTTTTTTATTTAAACATTATTTTAACATTTATTTAAAACGTTTCTTTACATTTATTTTTAAATGCATGTTTTTTGTAAAAACGTTTATTTTATTTTTTATTAACATTTTACAGTGCGTGGATGTGTTTTTTTGTCTAAATAGATTTATATATTGTGAATATATATATATATATATATATTATTTGCAAATTGAAAAAAAAATAATGAGGGGTGCGCAGCTGCCGTGGGTGAGTTTAAAGCCTTATTATTTAAAAGTTTTTCTAACATTTATTTAAAACATTTTTACATTTATTTTTTTAACTTATTTATAATTTTTTAAGCGTTTGTTAATATTTTTTATTTAAACATTTTTATTTAAACCGTTTTTTAAAATCTGTTTAAAACGTTTTTTTACATTTATTTTTAAATGATTAATTTAAAACATGTTTGAATTTTTTTAAATGCATACTTTTTACAAGTATTTTTTTAAAACATTTAACTTTTTTTAATATTTTAATGTAAAAAGTATTTTTTAAATGTTTGTTTTAAAAAAATTAATTTAAATGTTTGTTTTTAAAACTTTTTTAAACATTTTTATTTAAACATTTATTTAAACCATATTTTAACACTTTTTTAAAACGTACTTTTACATTTATTTTTAGACGTTTAATTTAAAACATTTTTTTGAACGCATATTTTTTACATGTATTTTTTTAAACATTTAACACGTTTTATGTAAAAATATTTTACAGTGGGTGAATATGTTATTTTTTTCTAAATAGATTTATACATGTTTGTGAATTTATATATATTATGTACAAATTAAAAAAAATTAATGAGTTATTGGGGGGTGCGCAACAGTGGATGGTGGGTTTAAAATGTTGTTATTTAAACGTTTTTTTATCATTTATTTAAAACGTTTTCTTACATTTATTTTTTAACTTATTTATGAAAAGTATTTTTCAGCGTTTGTTTAATTTAAAACAATTTTTTAAACGTTTTTTAATTTTTTTTGCAGGGCAGACCCAACCCGGCCCTGTCTGAACTGAAATTACACCCTTAGCGGGTGCGCAGCAGTGGATGTGTTAATTTTTTTCTAAATAGATTTATATATATATAGTATATATAATATATGCAAGATTTATCATATTTTAAAAAAAATAATGAGGTTTGGGGGTGTGCGGATATCATTTGGTGAGTAGTTATTTTTTTGTTAATATATAATAAGTTATTATATATAAATATAATATGACAAAATTGTAAAAAAAATAATTAGGGGTTGGGGGTGCGCTGCAGTGGGCGGGTTAATTTTTTTTCTAAATAAATTTATATATAATATATGCAAGTTGCAACATATTTAAAAAAATTAATGAGGTTGGGGGACGTGCACGAACATCATCAGGTGAGTGTGTTATTTTTTTTTGTTAATATAAAATAAGTTATTATATAATATTAAATCATTGACACACACACACATAATTATTATTAATGGGTTTTTAAAAGCCACGCTTAATTGATATATATTATTAATAACTTTATATATAATATTAATGACTTTGTTTATATATATATATATATTATTAGTAGATTTGTTTTTATATATGCATATATATAATATATGCATGTCGCAACATACTTAAAAAAAATAATGAAATTGATGGACTTGCACGAACGTCATTAGGTGAGTGTGTTATTTTTTTATTAATATACAACAAGTTATTATGTATATATATAATATTAAATCATTGATATATATATATATATATTGATAGCTTTGTTTACATATATATATTATATTAAATCATATACATATACATATATATATATATTATTAATGGATTTTTAAAAGCCACACTTAATTGATATATATTATTAATAGCTTTATATATAATATTAATGACATTGTTTATATATATTATCATATCATTGATATATATATATATATATTTATATTATTAGTAGATTTGTTTTTATATATACATATATATAATATGCATGTTTCGTCATATTTAAAAAAAATTAGTGAAGTTGGGGGTGTGCGCGACCATCATTGGGAGAGTGTTAATTTTTTATTAATATATAATAAGTTATTATATATATATGATGTTAAATGATTGATATATATATATATATATATATAATATGAGAAAATTATAAAAATAATAATTAGGGGTTGGGGGGTGCGTGGAAGTGGGTGAGTTGATTTTTTTTTCTAAATAGATTTATATATGTATAGTATATATAATATATGCATGTTGCAACATACTTAAAAAAATTAATGAAGTTGAGGGACTTGCACGAACATCATTAGGCGAGTGTTAATTTTTTATTAATATACAACAAGTTATTATATATATATATATATATATAATATTAAATCATTGATATATATATAGCTTTGTTTATATATATATATATTATATTAAATCATATACATATACATATACATATACATATACATATACATATACATATACATATACATACATACATACATACACACACACACACACACACATATATATATATATATATTATTAATGGATTTTTAAAAACCACACTTAATTGATCTATATTATTAATGGCTTTGTTTATATATATACACTATTATATATATAATTATATATCATTGTATCTATATTTTTATACACACATTATAATTATATATAATAATTATTATATGTATATATATAATATTATTTTTTGTTAATATATAATGATATATGCACATATATATATAGAAATACACACACACACACACACACATATATATAGATACATATATAGATAAATATACATGTATATATGTATGTATGTATGTATGTATGTATGTATGTATGTATGTATATATACATATACATATATATATTTATAGATATATATATAAATATATACAGATATATGTATATATATACAGAGATATATATATAGATATATAAATATCAAGATATCTATATATATATAGGCCTGTGATTATATTACAGGCGCAACGCCTGGACCCTTGGGAGCTCGTGGTAGGGGGATCGAATCCCCCTACCCGCAGATTCCCCGTTAAATTTTT
This sequence comes from Viscum album, assembly GCA_963277665.1. NCBI lineage: Eukaryota > Viridiplantae > Streptophyta > Magnoliopsida > Santalales > Viscaceae > Viscum > Viscum album. The sequence goes on along the minus strand of OY728129.1, from coordinate 1,807,208,683 downwards.
CACAGCGCGCGGGCTTCACACGGGCTGGGCTTTGCGCGGGCCAGCGGGCTGGGCTTTTTCAGGCCGGCCCGTGTAACACCCCAAGATTTTATAGTGCGTTATTTCTTTAAAATAATTCAATAACTTGCACTACACGCAACACCGAGTTCAAGCGCACCATGACTTACCAAATTAGTCGTTCAAAAGAGGTTATGAATAATATTAACTGAATTTTGAACATTATATAATCCTTATAATTTTAGAATCCATATTATGAGTTTCTTAGATATAATGTAAGAAAAAATTCATTTTCAGTATTGCACTTTTACAAACTTTTAATAGTGAACCCTTTTTAAATCCAATATTTTAAACTTTTATATATTCAATTTGACTAAATAAATTTACTTTTTAGAATGGGGACATCAAAAATTTACAATGAAACATCCCAAGCTTCCACGGTACGTTTCCCTTTGAATAATGCAATGGAGTGCATTGTACGCAACTTCGAGATTCTAACACACCACAACCAATCAAACTAGCCGTTATGAATAGTAATACCTACTTTTTGAAATTTTATAAATTTTATCTTTCAAAATGGACTTCATTTTTGGATTCATAATATCGAAATTAGCTTAAGATGAAATTTTGGTACTTTTCGGATAACTTTCATAAATAATTAATAGTGATAAATTATTAACTTGAATGGTTTTAAAGTATATTTAGAATATATTTTTACCATTTAATACAATGTTGGTCATTGGACATAATTTCACAATTAAACCGAACATAAACAAATATCAATCTTTTGATAGTTATTATATCTTAAAAACACGCTTTTTGTTTTGACAGCGGGAATTAATTTTAAATTAATTTCTGCCACTTCTGTGTTTTGAATTTGGAAAAATAGATTCCATATTGGGAATCAGGATGTTCAAATTGTGTAAATAGGTAACTTTTATTTTTAGACATTTTGAATAATTACTTCGGTAAATATTTTATTTACCATGGTTAAAGGGTAAATCCGGTAAATAAGGGTTAAAAAATAATATTATAATAATAATAAATTACCCTAAAACGTGTCCTAACCTTATTGGTTGATACATGTTCGATCATGAGCATCTTTGGGTCGATTTTGGGACCCCATTGTGGCAGTTGTAAGTGATAGGGACACTTTATTTTAATTAAGTTAAAATGAATACAAAAATGACACAAGCATATATCTTTTAGAAAAACAATTTTTACATAAGGTTATATATGTTGTATTTTCGACTATAAATATTCATTAGAAAGCTAACACGATTTCCTACATAATGGTATTTTATTTATAATTTTTAGACATTAAATAATTTAATTTATTTATGACACAATGGTGATGCAGTAATTACCATAATAGTGAAAAATTAAAAAGATTGATATTGTAGATACCCAAATAAATATAATTTGAGACTTTTTATGAATTACAATAATTTTATAGGTTAATATGACATGTTAGGAATGATTTAATTAACTTTGTTCGAAGTAATCATTCTGTTATGAGTTTTACAAAAATCAATTATTGAATAGTGTCAAAATTGTCATAAAAGAGTTTTTAAAACAAATATTATATTATTAATTGATATTAAATTCCTAAAAATCTAAGGTTCGGCCAAGAGACTCATATCATGATAGGGGTATCATTAATGGACCACTTGGGGGTCGCTTGGATGTATATAGTAAGTTTATTAACTATATAATATAAAAATACAAAGTGACATGGTAATTGTTAAACTAATTAACTAAGAGTTAAAACTAAAAGATAAGGTTAATATAGTGACTCAAACCTGTCTAAAACCTATTGGTTGAGTGGTTTTCGACCCATACCCATCTTAAAATTTAAATAATACACTTTGGAGCCATTATAAACCAAATATGAATTTATTATAAATTAATACTTTAAGTTTTTCCTAAAGAGCCCCTCACCCCTCTTATAAAAGGACACTCCCCCTTCTCATTAATTCACATCTTTAAAGCCTTTTGGTTCGTCCAACCCCTACCCAAATACCCTCTCAACTTTTCTCACTTCATCCTAGAGACCTTCCTTTAGTCAGAAAGTCATCCTAAGGAGCCCTTTTGATCAAATCAAAAGGAAGAACCCGAAGAAGAGGTAATGATTTCACCACCTTTTTTCAAGTTCCTTTTTTTTCCACTTCTTCTTTCTTTGTTATTACCATTATAAAATAATGAATCAAGTATCTCCTATATACTGTAATATTATTATAAATATGGTACAACCATATTCAGTATTCTATCCATCCTTTGAATGACATGTCACCATACGTGCGTGCGTACGGCTTACCGTGTCCACATCGTGGTGTAATTGTTATTCAATATATTATTATTTGGATGGATATAATAATGATTTGTAATTCATGTAAATAATAAATATAACATGATAATGATTCTGTATATATGATATATCATCCAATTATATATTATTTTAATATCAAAAGAATGATATTTTCGCTCGTGCGTACGTACGGATTACCGTCTCCACGACGTGATGAGATTCATTTCCAAGTTCACCATTCATCGACGATTATAAAAATATATATTACTAATAAGTATGTAATATATGACATAATAATTCTACTGGAGATATATATATATATAAGGATTTATGTACTTACATATATCTTATTCACTTACTTCCGTTCAATACTATATGAAAACAGAAACAACGTTTATGCGTACGTACGGACTACCGTCTCCATAAACGATGTTTTCCATTTCACATATATGTCTATTATACATATTTATATTCTAAATATATATGATATATTTATCATGTTTTATATTCTGGAAGTATTTAAATCATGATCTAAGTGATACAACCAAGAGTGACAAGTTAAAACACGTACGATAAAGAAAGTGATTATTACCCGAAATGTTAACTTAACATGGAAATTATTATTAAATGGGTAATATAAAGTCATAAATGAATCATGTATGATATCATAAATATTAATATGATTATGGTATAATTTAATAACATACTACGATCTTCGTACAGGAGGTTAAACGTACCCTCGACTAAAGGAAAGTGCAAGGTAAGGGGTTTTCATCTCACTCCTTATTCTTGTGAGATTCATGCCATATTGCCACTATTACATTTTGTGTGGTGTATGTACTGCCCATAATTATATTCTTTGTGTAATAAACTTTAATTTATGTGTATTTACATATTCATTGTATGATACCTCTTTCATGGGTTGTACGTTTTGTAAGTTACCAAAATGGTAAGGGTTTATTTCGCAATCTCTTCATTATCCGAGGTTGTTTATACGTAATAATCTACTCGGATCTCATTATCATCTGCATCCATGTTTCTTAAAAATGTATTTCAAAACATTTTTACTATTTACAAGAATATGGGTTAAAGACATTTATACCCTTGTTTGACTTTTTATAAGAGGTTTATAAAGGAATATTTTCGTCGTTTTCCAAACAAGGTCCTTTTTAACCTTTTGACAAAATTAAGGTAAGAATGTCTTTTTTTTAACTTATACAGCAGGTGCGGTTATTATCTGCCGTTATTACACCTTTGAAGCTTCCTTCACAAACTTATAAAGTTATTTTCAAAATAAAGGTTTTCTCTATAATTATGCGACTTTTAAATGATTTCAAAAAAAGAGATATTTCTCTCAAATAGTATTGATTTCATCTATGTCAATATCCTTTGATAAATTTTAAACTTGTTTCAAGTTGATTTATTATGATACAAATCATCCATATTGTATTTAAGGTTTTGTGATTTTTTTTGACTATGGATGAGTTATTTTTATGCCATTAATGGTTTATGATTAAAGTTTTGACATTTTGTATGTTAGTTTTAATATGAATGTTTATGTTATATTTCATCCTCTTCTTAAGATGAATGTGTTAGACTAGTATGTTCCGGGTTGGGGACCAGTAAAAGTAAGCCCTCCGGGTTGGTGTCCGGTTATTAGAGGCACTCCGGGTTGGTGTCCGGTTATTAGAGGCACTCAGGGTTGGTGTCTGGTTATTAGAGGCACTCCGGGTTGGTGTGTGGTTATTAGAGGCACTCTGGGTTGGTGTCCGGTTATTAGAGGCACTCCGGGATGGAGTCCGGTTACAGAGGCTCTCCGGGCTGGGTTCTGGTTACAGTTATCCCTTAAGGTCTTGGCACGGAGCCTTGACACAGAAATTAAAGTTCGGCATCATGAATTCCATCTTTATGAAAGTGATTATTGATATTGCATGTGATTATTCGATTAGTAGAATATCCATGTGAATAAGTAAATGACATTATTTCATTTTATTTCTGCCATATTATGCTTAAGTTCAAGTTTAAAAGGCCCTTGTTTTAGTTTTATACATTGCCTTAAATGTTTATGCTTATTTTTGAAAGTTTCCGCTGTATTGCTTACCCTTACTGAGCATTTGAGCTCACCCCTTTCTATGTTTTATTTTTCCCAGGATTCCAAGATGTGTAATGTGATTGATATGTAGGGTTAAGCCAAGGGAATAATGGTGTTCATAAAGATTATTTATGTTGTTTTGTACGTCTTAAAGTGCAAATGTAACATTCATATATGTGATCTATTTTTCCAAGACTGCTAAATTGATCGGTCCTTCGGGACTTGATTCCTTGTAATCATGCCAATGTATTAAAATAATGCACCGACTCTGGGTAACTGGGGTCGGGGCGTTAAAGTTGGTATCAGAGGAAGTTTAGCAATAACCTTGGAAACTAGATTTAGATAAACTCTGATTAGAGCACATAGATTTAAGATGGACTTTGAGGATTAGTATAGAAGAACTTCCTAGAATTTTGGTATTGTAGAGATTTTGTGAGTTTTCCAAGCAATACATCCCTTTCTGGATACGAGCAGGTAGAGGTGGCTCTGGCACATATGTACCTAGGGGTAAAACCCGAAAACACCGCTTTGAGCTAGACTCGAATGAGAATTGGTGCACGACAACGGGCCTTGCTGTACTCTTGGTTACGACACTCTCGGGGGATATGCTTAGGATAACTCTCATTTTCTTTACAAATCATTATGAAGGGTTTATGAGTATATACTTCCTCAAAGAAAACATTTTCATAATTATGGATTATATCCATAAATAGTTCAATTTATGTTAAGTGTTTTATTTGTATGAAATTATGTATTTTGATTCATAAACTGATCTAGTTTATGACATTGTTTAGAAATGGCGCCCAATAGAAGGAATGAGAACTCCAACAATACGCATGATCCAAAGAGTAAGGAGGATCATATCTTTCATGGTCTTAATCTAGGATTTAGAAGGGAAATAGTCTCCCACGTATTATCATCATATGAAGAAATAGTATCATGTGTTGATAAGATAAGGAAAGAATTCTCAGAGTCCTATGGCTTTGAAGGGAAGCCAGAGAAGGAAAGGATGGTAGAGAGAAGGACAGATAAAAGGAAGAAGGTAAAGAAGAATTTTCCCATATGTGATAACTGTGGAAAGAATCACCTTGGAAAATGCTTGAAGGGAATAGGAGTATGTTATAAGTGTGGAGGAAAAGGACACAAAGTACGTGACTGCAAGGGTAAGAAAATGGTTTCAAATGTACAATGTTTCATTTGCAAGGAGTTTGGACACTACGCGAACCTATGTCCCAGTCATCAAACTATGCCGCAAATGATGCTATTGGATAATAATCAAGTTATTATACTACCACATATGAAGAGGAATGATTAGAGTTCTTATGTTTATATGTCATTTGAGTGTTGTATCAACAATGTACTTGTTATAATAATTATGGAGTATATAAGGATTGTACTGCAAAACTAATTCATTAAGGACTTGAGATTGTGTGGAACAAAGAAAAGTGACTCAATGGCGGGTTAAATTTGTGGAAAATATATGGTCGATAGAAAGATAAACCATAATATGGTTCTAATACCGAGGTAGTAATTTTGGAATGATACATGATTGATTTGGATAAATTATATTGGATATTCTTGACTACCTTGAAACTGATTAATGATTTGTATATTCCATCATTGTTGGGGTTTACAACATTTTTGGATTGAAGGATTATATCCATTATTATTTACGGAATAAGGGACCATGAATGTAATCAATAAGGTTTTATGGTAATTCAGGATGCTGCAGTGTTTCAAAAGAATACATGATGAAGGTGTTCACATGCTATTACGTGGAAAAAAGGATCTTCATTGTGTTTACCTGCCTTATAAATTTTGGACAGTGAATTTGGATAGAAGTATTTTGGATAAGTCCAGTTTGAGATTATTTTTGGATTTCCATAAAAAAGACAACCCGGAGGTCGGGCGGCAACCTGTCGCATCTGGCAAGGCCACGAGACTTGAACCCACAACCGAAGGGCGACAAAGGTGTATCACCTACCACTAACCCACGTGATGTACTGGATTGAATAATGTTGTTTTTTTAATAGTTCTGTTAGATGAATTATAAAATTCATTTTTTTGAACCCTATACGAATAGGATAAATAGAATATTATTTTTGAGTTTTATTATCTTTTAGAGTGAAAGATGAGTTTGTGGTAGAACATAGTTAAAGGATGAGACTCTACTTGTAAAGTATATATTTTTCTTCTTCTCTTATTCAATGAAGAAATTAATTCTTATACTTTAGTGAAGGGATCTTAAAAAAAATGTGTTACCCTAATACCATATGTTTTGTTGAACCGATGGTATTTTAAATCATCATAGATTGAAAAAATTTAAGGCCCTCAATTTACACTCGTTTGTGATTGATGACCTCAATCACTACCTATAAATATTTACGTTTTTCCTCCAATTATATGTCTCTAATTGCCACCAATTTTCTCCTAATCGAGATCATAATTTTGTGGTGACCATTTCATTTCCCTTTTTCCTCATATTAAGACTACATTTTATTAACCCAATTTCCGATGTGGGTTTTCCCACAAAGATATTTTCTATTTTCAACATTTCATTTTTGAAGAATAGTTTCAAATTGAGAGGACGCAATTTATTGAAGGAGGGGAGAATGTAACACCCCAAGATTTCATAGTGCGTTGTTTCTTTAAAATAATTCAATAACTTGCACTACACGCAACACCGAGTTCAAGCGCACCATGACTTACCAAACTAGCCGTTCAAAAGAGGTTATGAATAATATTAACTGAATTTTGAACATTATATAATCCTTATAATTTTAGAATCCATATTATGAGTTTCTTATACATAATGTAAGAACAAATTCATTTTCAGTATTGCACTTTTACAAACTTTTAATAGTGAACCCTTTTTAAATCCAATATTTTAAACTTTTATATATTCAATTTGACTAAATAAATTTACTTTTTAGAATTGGGACATCAAAAATTTACAATGAAACATCCCAAGCTTCCACGGTACGTTTCCCTTTGAATAATGCAATGACGTGCATTGTACGTAACTTCGAGATTCTGACACACCACAACCAATCAAACCAGCTGTTATGAATAGTAATACCTACTTTTTAAAATTTTATAAATTTTATCTTTCAAAATGGACTTTATTTTTGGATTCATAATATCTAAATTAGCTTAGGGTGAAATTTTGGTACTTTTTGGATAACTTTCATATTTTGATGAATAGTGAAAATTACTAAATTTTAATTAAAAACAACTTTTTTAATTGAAATAATTAATAGTGATAAATTATTAACTTGAATGGTTTTAAAGTATATTTAGAATATATTTTTACCATTTAATACAATGTTGGTCATTGGACATAATTTCACAATTAAACCGAACATAAACAAGTATCAATCTTTTGATAGTTATTATATCTTAAAAACACGCTTTTTGTTTTGACAGCGGGAATTAATTTTAAATTAATTTCTGCCACTTCTGTGTTTTGAATTTGGAAAAATGGATTCCATATTGGGAATCAGGATGTTCAAATTGTGTAAATAGGTAACTTTTATTTTTAGACATTTTGAATAATTACTTCGGTAAATATTTTATTTACCATGGTTAAAGGGTAAATCCGGTAAATAAGGGTTAAAAAATAATATTATAATAAAAAAAAATTACCCTAAAACGTTTCCTAACCTTATTGATTGATACATGTCCGACCATGAACATCTTTGGGTCGATTTTGGGACCCCATGGTGGCACTTGTAAGTGATAGGGACACTTTATTTTAATTAAGTTAAAATAAATACAAAAATGACAAAAGCATATATCTTTTAGAAATTTTTTTTTACATAGGGTAATATATGTTGTATTTTCGACTATAAATATTCATTAGAAAGCTAACACGATTTCCTACATAATGGTATTTTATTTATAATTTTTAGACATTAAATAATTTAATTTATTTATGACACAATGGTGATGCAGTAATTACCATAATAGTGAAAAATTAAAAAAATTGATATTCTAGATACCCAAATAAATATAATTTGAGACTTTTTATGAATTACACTAATTTTTTAGGTTAATATGACATGTTAGTAATAATTTAATTAACTTTTTTCGAAGTAATCATTCTGTTATGAGTTTTAAAAAAATCAATTATTGAATAGTGTCAAAATTGACATAAAAGAGTTTTTAAAACAAATATTATATTATTAATTGATATTAAATTCCTAAAAATCTAAGTTTCGGCCAAGAGACTTATATCATGATAGGTGTATCATTAATGGACCACTTGGGGGTCTCTTGGATGTATATAGTAAGTTTATTAACTATATAATATAAAAATACAAAGTGACATGGTAATTGTTAAACTAATTAACTAAGAGTTAAAACTAAAAGATAAGGTTAATATAGTGACCCAAACCAATCTAAAACCTATTGGTTGAGTGTTTTTCGACCCATCCCCATCTTAACATTTAAATAATACACTTTGGAGCCATTATAAATCGAATATGAATTTATTATAAATTAACACTTTAAGTTTTTCCTAAAGAGCCCCTCACCCCTCTTATAAAAGGACACTCCCCCTTCTCATTAATTCACACCTTCAAAGCCTTTTGGTTCGACCAACCCCTGCACAAATACTCTCTCAACTTTTCTCACTTCATCCTAGAGGCCTTCCTTTAGTCAGAAAGCCATCCTAAGGAGCCCTTTTGATCAAATCAAAAGGAAGAACCCGAAGAAGAGGTAATGATTTCACCACCCTTTTTAATATCAAAAGAATAATAAATATAACATGATAATGATTATGTATATATGATATACCATCCAATTATATATTATTTTAATATCAAAAGAATGATATTTTCGCTCGTGCGTACGTACGGATTACCGTTTCCACGACGCGATGAGATTCATTTCCAAGTTCACCATTCATCGACGATTATAAAAATATATATTACTAATAAGTATGTAATATATGACATAATAATGCTACTAGAGATATATATATATATAAGGATTTATGTACTTACATATATCTTATTCACTTACTTCCGTTCAATACTATATGAAAACAGAAACAGCGTTTATGCGTACGTACGGACTACCGTCTCCATAAACGGTGTTTTCCATTTCACATATATGTCTATTATACATATTTATATTCTAAATATATATGATATATTTATCATGTTTTATATTATGGAAGTATTTAAATCATGATCTAATTGATACAACCAAGAGTGACAAGTTAAAACACGTACGATAAAGAAAGTGATTATTACCCGAAATGTTAACTTAACATGGAAATTATTATTAAATGGGTAATATAAAGTCATAAATAAATCATGTATGATATAATAAATATTAATATGGTTCTGGTATAATTTAATAACATACTACAATCTTCGTACAGGAGGTTAAACGTACCCTCGACTAAAGGAAAGTGCAAGGTAAGGGGTTTTCATCTCACTCCTTATTCTTGTGAGATTCATGCCATATTGCCACTATTACATTTTGTGTGGTGTATGTACTGCCCATAATTATATTCTTTGTGTAATACACTTTAATTTATGTGTATTTACATATTCATTGTATGATACCTCTTTCATGGGTTGTACATTTAGTAAGTTACCAAAATGGTAAGGGTTTATTTCGCAATATCTTCATTATCCGATGTTGTTTATACGTAATAATCTACTAGGATCTCTTTATCATCCACATCCATGTTTCTTAAAAATATATTTCAAAACATTTTTACTATTTACAAGAATATGGGTTAAAGAAATTTAAACCCTTGTTTGACTTTTTATAAGAGGTTTATAAAGGAATCTTTCCGTCGTTTTCCAAACAAGGTCCTTTTTAACCTTTTGACAAAATTAAGGTAAGAATGTCTTTTTTTAACTTATATGGCAGGTGCGGTTATTCTCCTCCATTATTACACCTTTGAAGCTTCCTTCACAAACTTATAAAGATATTTTCAAAATTAATGTTTTCTCTATAATTATGTGACTTTTAAATGATTTCAAAAAAAGAGATATTTCTCTCAAATAGTATTGATTTCATCTATGTCAATATCCTTTGATAAATTTTAAACTTGTTTCAAGTTGATTTATTATGATATAAATCATCCATATTGTATTTAAGGTTTTGTGATATTTTTGACTATGGATGAGTTATTTTTATGCCATTAATGGTTTATGATTAAAGTTTTGAAATTTTGTATGTTAGTTTTAATACGAATGTTTAGGTTATATTTCATCCTCTTCTTAAGATGAATGTGTTAGACTAGTATGTTCCAGGTTGGGGACCGGTAAAATTAAGCCCTCCAGGTTGGTGTCTGGTTATTAGATGCACTTTGGGTTGATGTTTGGTTATTAGAGGCACTCCAAGTTGGTGTCCGGTTATTAGAGGCACTCCGAGTTGGTGTCCGGTTATTAGAGGCACTTCGGGTTGGTGTCTGGTTATTAGAGGCACTCCGGGTTGGTGTCCAGTTATTAGAGGCACTCCGGGATGGATTCCGGTTACAGAGGCTCTTTGGGTTGGGTTCCAGTTACAGTTATCCCTTAAGGTCTTGGCATGGAGCCTTGACATAGAAATTAAAGTTAGGCATCATGAATTCCATATTTATGAAAGTGATTAGTGATATTTCATGTGATTATTCGATTAGTAGAATATCCATGTGAATAAGTAAATGGAATTATTTTATTTTATTTCTGCCATATTATGCTGAAGTTCAAGTTTAAAAGGCTATTGTTTTAGTTTTATACATTGCCTTAAATGTTTATGCTTATTTTTGAAAGTTTCTCCTGTATTGTTTACCCTTACTGAGCATTTGAGCTCACCCCTTTCTATGTTTTATTTTTCCCAGGATTCCAAGATGTGTAATGTGATTGATATGCAGGGTTAAGCCAAGGGAATAATGGTGTTCATAAAGATTATTTATGTTGTTTTGTACGTCTTAAAGTGAAAATGTAACATTCATGTATGTGATCTATTTTTCCAAGACTGCTAAACTGATTGGTCCTTCGGGACTTGATTCCTTGTAATCATGCCAATGTATTAAAATAATGCACCAACTCTGGGTAACTGGGGTCGGGGCATTACAGCCCGGCCTGGCCCGCGGGCCTTCTTGGAAAGGCCCAGGCCCGACCCGCTCAACCTACGGCCCGAGCCCGACCTGGCCCGATGCGGTATTTGCCGGGGCGGGCTGCTCGGGCTTTCGGGCCGCCAGGCCAAAATTACACCCTTAGTTGAGACCAGTAAGATCAATCCAAACTTTGGTACAGATCATGATTCGTTGAGGTTTTATGAAATACCTAATGATGCACAAACTTGATTATATTTTTGGTATACTTCTTACAGTAAATTTTCATTTATCGTGAATTCATTGTATTTGAAGGCTTTGAATCAATGGTCAAACACATCATTCGACATGGTGCTGGTATTATAGAAAAAAGTACTTCCTTCTAATGCTAAGATTCCCAAGTCATATTACCATACTTGTAAGTCAGACTGCAAAACAGAGGAGATCGATTGTCGAAAAACAAATGGGTTACTTTCCACAAAATCCGAGGTTGAAATGATTATTTATGTCATATAAAGTTTTTAAATTAATGAGATGGTATGTGGAAAGAAATAAAGAAAGTGATATGTTAACCCACCAGGAAAACTCTCATGCACGGAAGGAGTTTAATCAAACACACCCCAACTTTACTAAAGATAATCGTAATGTACATTTGGGGATGGCAGTATACGATTTCAATCCATCCAGGTCTATGGTTGGTGAAACTCATAGTACATGGCCTATGTTGTTCGTTTTGTATAATCTTCCTCTGTGGATTTGTATGAAACAACAATTTATGTTACTCTCTGCGCTTATTGATGGACCTGTAAGTTTGGGGGATAATATTTATGTTTACCTTCATCCATTAATTGATGTGTTGAATGAATTTTGGGGTGATGATGTGATGACTTATGAATGTGAAATGAATGAAATGTTCAAAATGCAAGGTGCTTTATTGTGAAAGATCAACGACTTCCCAACTTATGCAAATTTATCAGGTTGGAGTATGAAAGGAGAATTTTCTTTCCCTTAATACAATAAAAGTAAAAAAAATCTATATGAATTAAACATTGTAAAAAATGGGAATACATGGGTCATAGATGTTTTTCCCCCTTAGCACAGGTTCAGAAAGAACAGAGTGACATTTGATGGTTCTAGAGAATTCAACCCAACACCAAAGATCATGATAGGAGTAGAAATATTATTTCAAATTGAGTAGGAAAACATCCCCACATTATATGAATTTCAAGATTTAGTGGCCCATCCCTTACCCTCTATTTGTGGTGGGGGTAGACACTGTAGTCACAATTGGAAGAAGAAATGTAATTTTTTTAATCTCCCTTACTGGATAATTATCATACCAAGGCATAATTTGGATGCCATGCACATTGGAAAAAAATTGTGAATATATATTGTGGACCATTTTGGGTGTCGGTGGAAAATAAAAGGACAATGTCAATACACAACGTGATTTAAAAGAAATGGGTTTAAGGAAACAATTTCATTTACAGTTGGGTGAGGGAAACAAGGTATACATGCCTGCTGTATAGTATACAATGAGTAAAAATGAGAAAGAGATATTTATTTCCATTTTGAAAATGCTCAAGGTGCATGATGGTTACTATTCTAATATTTCAAAGTGTGTAAATGTGACAAGCATGACATTATAAGGGTTGAAAATTCATGACAATCACGTACTATTTCAACAGTTGATTTCAATCACAATTTGTGATTGTTTATCACCCAATGTTGTTCAACTGTTGATTGAGATGGGTAATTTTTTTAGACATCTTTTTTTAAGAAATCAATAAATGAGTGATTTAAAAATTTTGCAGGATAGAATTCTATTTATGCTTTTTCACTTAGAGAAACTGTTTTCACCCTCATTTTTATAAATTATAGTTCACTTGACGGTACACCAAAATGATGAAGTAATGGATAGGTCCAGTTCAATTCAGGTGGGTGTATCCAATTGAGCGGTATTTGAATACATGGAAACGATTTGTACATAACAAAGCTCATTCAGAGGAATCAATAGCCAATGGTTATTTTATGGATGAGTGTAGTGTAACGCCCCGACCCTAGTTACCCAGAGTTGGTGCATTATTTTAATACATTGGCATGAAATAAGGAATCAAGTCCCGAAGGACCGATCAGTTTAGCAGTCTTGGAAAATAGATTACATACATGAGAATTACATTACATTATAAAATGAAAAACAACAACAACATTGTCTCCATTGACCACATTCATATCCCTTAGACTATCCCCACAGGTCAGTCATAATATACTTCTTCATATCATAGGAAAATGAAACATAAGAAAGGGTGATCTCAAACGCTCAGTAAGAGTAAGCAATACAGCGGAAGATAACATAAACATTAGGCATGGTGAATAATTGAAAACACATGCCTTTACAAATAATAAACATGAACACTTTATGGTAGGAATATGAGCTGGGTAAATAAAGTCATAATAAAATATAGTCATGAGTATTCTACTAGTCAAATAACCACATGAACCATTAATATTATATTCATAATGAGGGAATGTATAATGCGGGACATTCTGAAACATTTTGTCAAGGCCTCAGACAAGACATCTAAAAATGATTAAGGCCTCGGCCAAAACCATATATCAAATTGGGAAAGGCCTCAGCCAATTCCATGTCTAATTGTCTCATGAGACCTACCGATACACCGATGATCTATAGCGGGCTCCACCCATCACTTTCTAAGTCCAATACATTCCTCATATGAAAAGGTTGAAACATAACATAAACATTCGTATTAAAACTAGCATACGAAATGTAAATACTTTAACCATAAACCATGAATGGTATAAAAATAACACATTCATAGTCAAACATATCACAAAACCTTAAATACAATTTGGAATATTTGTATCATAATAAATCAACTTCAAACAAGTGCAAAATTTATCAAAGGATGTTGACATAGATGAAATCAAAACTATTTGAGAGAAATATCTCTTTCTATTTTGAAATCATTTAAGAGTCACATAATTATAAAAGAAAAAATTTATTTTGAAAATATTTTTATAAGCTTGTAAGGGAAGTTTTGATGATGTTATAACAGTGGAAAATAGTTGCACCCGCCGTATAAGTTAAAAAAACATTCTTAACTTAATTTTGTCAAAAAGGTTATAAAGTACCTTGTTTGGAAAATGACGGAAAGATTCATTTCAAAAAATATAAGGTCAAATAAGGGTATAATAGACTTTAAACCATAGTCTAGTAAATAGTAAAAATGTTTTGAAATACATTTTTAAGAAAACACGGATGTGGATGATAAAGAGGTCCTAGTAGATACTTACGTAAAAACTACCTCATATAATAAAGAGATTGTGAAATTTACCCTTACCTTGTACTATTCCTTGGTTTAGGGTACATTAATCTCCTATATAATAGTTAAATCAATGTTATTAAATTATTCAAGAACTAAATATATAAATCTGATATCATATATGATCTTCTAATATTGCTTTGTTAATAATATTTTAGTAGTATTATTGTTTCGGGTGTTAATTGATTCGTTTTCATTTATATCTTTTGTTACGTAAGTCATGTTTGTTATGAATAGGATGTATTTGATTCATATCCAGAAAATATTATTTTATTAAATATTATTTTTAATAATAAAATGAAAATTATTCTTGAATGGTTATGATGGGGAATGAATCTCATCACGTTCGTGGAGACGGTAATCCGTACGTACGCACGAACACTACTTCCATTTTTTTATTTTAAAAGGAAAGAAAACCAAATGGAGGATCGACAGGAGCGGGTCCTTCGTGGATGGTTGATTCTTCTAGTGCATGTTCGGTGACAACACAAGAATCTCCAGGAGAGCACATGAGAGTGAGAGGCTCATATTTGTTCTCAGTACCCCCATTTGTTTGTTTAGTCTTGTTCTGGCTTACAAGGACATGAAGCCCAAAAAATGGGGGAGTAATGTAATGTCTCAGAATTTTGGTGTAATTTTTTTATTACATGGAATTATTTCGAAACCATGCTCTAAGATGACATGTGATTTCGAGGCCCAGAGAGGTCAAAACGTATTTTATAACTTTTTTAAAAGTACGTTAAGTAATCGTGAAAGAGGGTTTTTATAACATTTGAACCGGTGTCCGGATCGAAAATCTGAGGGCACTATTGAATTCAGAATGTCGGGATTCACCTAAGAGGGGCCTAACCTTGACCGACATGGGTCAACCAAAAAAGATTAATTCCGGACTTCTAGTGGAAAAAAATAAAATAAACTTAAAAGAAATTCAAAGTTTATTTTATTAAAACTGTTTCTGCTCTGACACAGTGACCGATCAGCACTGTAATGCAGCGATGAGGCAACGGTGAATCATTAATGAACCTCATTAATGAAATAGTGTGGCCATGCACTACGTGTCTCCTTCCTTTAATTAAACAGTGATTCATAGTTGAAAAACAACCCTGATAAATCCTCTAACGAATGAGGAATCTCTCTCTCTCTCTCCAACGATGAACACCATCGAATCAAGGATCGATGAACGCCAGTGGGACAAATTCAAGAGATGACGAACGATGATGAACACTAATGGATCAAGAATCAACAATGGCTCAGAGTTTCGTCCCTTGTCAGCAAAATATCTCCAATATAAGTATGGGTTTAATTGTTTTAAGTTTTCCCTATTCCTATTCTAAAACAACGAACGCAAATTAACCCCAGGAAGAGGTTCATATGAGGATCGCGTGTTCTTGCAGAAGGGTTTTTTCCTTGGGTTTTTTGCACCAGTATTGATGATTATCCTATAGAACTATGATCCCAAGCCTCCCCTATTTTTAAACTTCTAACGCGGAGGGCACGGGCCAACATGAACAAGGCCTGAGCCCCTCCGTTTGTGCGTTCTTCGTGGTCGCATCCTCAAAATGGCGGCAAGGTGGGTCTGAGGCTGTGGAAGTGATGATGGAGACCAGAGAGGCCTGAGGACACAAACAAATATGAGATCAGACCACTAGAGAGGACCCGATGGGCTATGGAAGGTGTTGCCGATGAGGCACCCCCGACGCGGCACCCCCAGCGCAACACCACCGGTACAACGACGATGACTAGCGGTGGAGGCCTACGGCGGTGGCGAATGGTGGTGGTCGCCACAGGCAGGAGGCGGTGCCACCCTGGGTGCCGCGTGCAGGACGAACGGCTGGCTCTCGCTGGGCACGCAGGCGGAGGCGACGCGCTCGGTGTGCACCGCGGCGGCTGGATGGACATGGCGCCACGTAGGAGGAGCAGCCTGCTCCATGAAGGTTGCATGATGACTAAGGGAGGTAGTCGGCTGACCGGCCAAGCCAGTTCGAGCTAAATCGGACCGGTCGGCCCACTAGGCTGGGTCGGGCCAGCGAACCGAGTGACCCGACCGGACCATCTGAATTTTCGAGCCAGTCCTCTTTAGCAAACTGGGCTGATGGGATAAATTCAGGTCGCAGGGAAACCCAGGCTAGGAAAAGAGACCGGCCCGCCAGTGCGGGTCGTGCCGGATAAATTTGGGTCATTAGGTGACCGAGCGGACTTGAACCACGACCAACCTTGGTCGGGTCCAGTGAGGCCCAATAGGCCAGGCTAATGCACCAAACAGACAGGATCAGGTCATGTGGGACCCAGTGCTGGGTTGGTCGGGTCGGTCCGAACCAATCAGATCGGGCCCGGATGCAACCGACCCCTGTTTACAAAAAGGGACGTATCTCTCAGTCCATGTGTCCGATTGATGCACTGTCTGCAGTGTTGGGACTCACTTGACGGGGCAGTCCTTATGAAATATTCTAAGTAAGATTTCATAAAAGTTGACCCAGTGAGGCTTTGTGACTCGGCTACCGAGCGAGGCTTCGTGACTCAGCTACCAGTAAGACTCCGTGACTCAGCTATCAGCACAGCTCCATGACTCAGCTATCAACGAGGCTCCTTGACTTAGATACCCAATGAGGCTCCGTGACTCAAATATCAGAGAGGCTTCATGACTCAACTACCCAGCGAGGCATCCTGACTCATCTACCCAATGAGGCTTCATGACTCTACTACCAAATGAGGCTTACTCAGCTATCAGCGAGGCTCTGTGACTCAGCTACCCAGTGAGGCTTTATGACTCAAAACTGAATAGATCTAGGAAACCTAGCTATCCTAAAGGACTCATCGGGGATGAGTGCCTTTACAATGATTGATGTTTAATGTTTGCAACTGTTGATTTTTCTATCAACACTTTAAGTTATGCATGTGTCGAGCTGACTCTAGTGACTCTTATCTTTGTGTATTTTTCTATGATTTCCTTTGTGGATTTCTGTGAGACCCGAGTTTGTTTCAGGGTCCCTACTGAGTATTATTATGATCACCCATTCATGGGCTTCGCCCACACCTGTTGTGTCTTGTGTAGACGAGAGATAGCTTTGACTGGGATCTTGGAGAGCTGAGGTTAGGTGGTGCACGAAGGAGGATCTACAGACGCAGTACACTTCAGTGACTTCCGACAGTGAGCTACACGTACCCTTTAGGTAGGATCCTTGGTGGACAACCTCTGGATCTTGTACTTTCTTTTTAATGTACTTTCCTTTTTAGTTGAGTTTGTATTCTGGACCCCTTTTCCCTTCAGTTGCACCTTTACTTGTGTGGTTGCTTCCTCGTGTGACATACTTCCTGTTGGTATCCTGGTTTAAGATTTACTTTCCACAGTATGGGATGCATGTGTGTGTGTGTACAGGTTTAAAGGCAATGTCTTCCCTCTTTGGGATATGTCTTTTTGGTTCTATTCATCATCCCCTGACCTATGGAAGGCAGCATTGCGGTAGTCACAACACAGACCCTAGGGGATGGGTCATGACAGTAGTGGTTCATGGTCAAGGACAATAGCCACTGTGTTCAGTGAGGTACGAGGTTCGATTCCTGGGAGCCCGCTCTTGGGGGAATTTTCACCTCCCATGCTCTGCTCGCCTTGTTGGCTCACCCGGTGTTTCAACAGGTGGGCAGAAGGTAATAGACCACCTAAATGAAAGATTACTATGTTGAACCATCATTGATTGTATTGTTACCTTATGGGATGCTCTACCATCTAGGCTGGAAATAGATCCTTCCCAGCTGGGGCTTCTTCAGATGACCTCTTCATGGGAAAGGGGTTTTTGGGTGTGGAGGGTTTGAAAAGGCCACTTCTAAAGATTCCCTTTTAGATTAGAAAAATAAATGTTCTTCCAACTCTTCCAGACTAATTTGTCTTTAATAAAAACAATGTAAACACATATAGAGGATTTTAGAAGGGTCGTCTGTATGCTTTATTGCAAACTTGATGAACTCTTTAACAATATCTTCATATTCATTTTCAAACGATTAACATGCATCCATTTTTGGTTCATATCCATCCTATTGGGTTCATAAAAGATTAATTTTATACAATATATAAATAAATACACATAAGATATTCATTGTCAAAAGTGAAAGTTATAGACAATTCTAATAAGGGAAACTCAACATTTGATTGTTTCAAAGAATTTTAGTATGTTGAAGAAAATGGGTAATTGAATTTAAGAAAATAATTAATCCACATAAAATCTTTCTTAAATCCCCTAAACAAATGAAAATATAATATAGGAAATTAAATAATAATAAGAAACTCAAATATGATAAATAAGAATAATAAACCCTCATTCAATAAACTAGAAGATATAAAAATGTATTGGAACAAGTGATGTAGCAACTTAAGGAATTGTTTCATTTAAAAATAATGGTATATCAATATTTGAAAACATCCCAAGACTCTTGGGATGTCATATCACCACACAGAACCATCTCAAGGAAATTCAAGGTACTCTAACTGGATGTAAAATTATCATTTACTAATGGATTACATGAATATGAAGTTTATATCAAACAAACAGATAGTTTTATCATTCTTTAATATGAGAATAATGTTTTTCAATTAACAGAGGTGATGTATGAATTGAAACAAGAACTGAGAGATTGGTATTGAAGGTTAGATGAATTATTAAAGAAACTTTAATTTAAAAATTAGGAATTAATCATAATAATTACATAAAAAATAATTTTATGGATATATTTAAAGTGTTTATCAATGTGGATGACATAATATTTAGAGGTCCAAGAGATTAATGATGATAATAATTTTCTACATTAACAATGACCAATGTTTAAATGTTGATGATTAGTGAGTTTACATTTTCCTTAGTTTATAGGCGGCTTATGGAATTCATGGGATATTTATTTCCCAATACATGTATGTGAGGGAAGAGTTTTATAGATTTCAAAATAAATATTGAAAACCCATGTTGACACCCACTAAAAAATGAATAAAATTTTCAAATGTTGTGGATGGAATGTCAATCTATATAATGGGGTGTGGGAGATTCATTATATGCCAACTTTTTTTATAGTAAAAAGGTTTCACATACTATTTTTCTACATGTCATATTTCTAGGTATCAAAGTGATTCCCTGGAAATATACTTGTTATTAGTTAAATAAATACTCAAAAAGGGGGTGAAATTCTTGAAAATCTACATTTTCGAGTAAGAAATTATAATGTCTTATTGTGGTATATAGGTCTCAAAAAAAGCGATGTAACTAGAAAGGGGTAATCTCAAAAGGATATATTTTTTGTAATTTTTTGAGAGAGGGGGAGTAGGGTGATGATGAAAAATTATGATGTAGTTGGAAAATAGTACATAGCATCAAGGTATAATATTTCATATATTATTATTAAAAGGATTTATAAATAATATTAGATTAATCTAAAGAGGAAGAAAAATAAAATTGATTTTTTTAAAAGTGTAGAGACATAGGAAGTTGGATTATAGAGAAAAGTTACAACACATTAAACAATAGATATAGTTTCCAAAACAAACCCAAGACAACCATATATCAAACACCCTAGCCGGCCCATGATAGTGTCCAAGGGACATTCTTGATCCCCCTCGAGCTGGCAACAAGCACCATGTCATGAGAAACAATACAATGAGAATTATTTGGACCTAAAAATAAATAAAACTAGTAGAAAGAAAATTTAAATAAAAATTTTCATGATGCATCCATACATTGGATTCCCACACCAACTTAGATAAGTAGAAAAAATAAGATATGAATCAATATGATATAAAAGAAATATCTTAACCTACCTTCAACCCCCTTACACACAAAATCCCCAATTTCAATTTCTAAAATTTCACATATATGGAATACCATTGATAAAATAATGAATGAAAAATATGTATGATAGCTTTGGGTGATCAATTTGGGAAATGTAAACAAAATAAAACAACCAACTGAACTCCATGTGACTCCACGTGTCACCATCAAGTCCAAAAATAATAAACTCTCCATGAGCGATCAAGAGTTGAATCAAAATTGTAAAGTGAGAAAACCGAAAGGCCTACCTCACTAGTATAAAATCACCGGACAACAAATAATGACATCATTGAAGAAGAAATTAAAAACAAAACCAAAAATACAAAGAGAAAATCAGAAGGTCTACCTTGCTAGGTTGAAGAAAATCTGAAACCATCTTCAGAAACCCTAACTTTAATCAAACACTGGATGTCGAATGAGATGTTCGAGAGGTAGTAGAGTGGTGTGATTCGAGGTTCAATACATTGAGGAGGAGCACTGACAGTGGGAGGATTTCGTGGAAAGCTTCTAATATCGTGACGGGTTCACAAATGATTAGGGTTTTTTAATTAGATCGGGACACTTTTATGAGTGCTTATAAATAAGCGTTGATAAAAGAAGATCCTTATCAGCACTAAATAAGCACTGACAAAATCAATCTTTATCAACGCTAAAATTATAGCGCTGCTAAATGTTAATTTTATCAGTGCTCTTTTTATCGCTTATAACGCCTCATCTTTATCAGCGCGAAAAAGAGCTGATAAATATGCTTTTATCTGCGCTTATTACTTAAGCGCTGATAAAGGATTTATAATTATAATTATAAATAAAAAATTATAAATATTTATATATGATTAATAAATATATATAAATATAAGTATAGTAAATATATTTTTTAAAATATATTTATTATACTTTTATAATTATTTATTTATAATTATATAAATATTTTTAAAAAATAATATTTATATCATTATATATATTTATATCATTATACATATATATATTTATTAAATATAGTAAATATATTCATTATTTAAGTAAATTTATTATAAAATTAATAATTATTTAAATATATATAATTATTTATTTATAATTATATAAATTATTTTAATAAAATATATTTATTATTTATAATTATAAATATATAATTTTATAAATATAGTAAATGTACATTCATAAATTTATTTATTTATAAATATTTTTTTACAAATATATTTTTAAAATTATTAATGAATATCAAATTTAAAGTGCATGCATATATATTACAAATGAGTGAAATTAAATAAATTAAGAATAATTACACTTTAACAATATTGAAAAAATGGATAAGTTTTATGTGTGTGCATTGTATATAAAAATGCATTAAATATGTATATGTGAAATCAATATAACCCAGATTTGATCTGTGTTAAATTGAAAAATCAAATGATGTTCAATTATATGTCGAGTACTATGGAATTAGTCAATATTTTTAATTCATATTAATTTTTAATTATAAACCATTATTCAATAAATATATGACTATTTAATGTAAAGCGCGTAAATATTTTGTAATATATAAATCATATTTATATACATTAATATATATCTATATATTTAATATATATAATTTAATAACATTAATTATCATAATTATCTAATTAATAAAATGTTTAATATTTAATAATGTATAATCAATTTATTCATTTTACCAATAATTATTTAATTAATAAAATTTGTAATATTTTGTTTAATAAACTCATTTTTATTTTATTATTTATTAAATTATTTCATTTTATTTATTCGGACCTTTATATGTGCTAAAAAGAAATGATGAAAGAAATATTTATCATCACTCAAAATAGAGTGCTGATAAATATGTCATTTATTAGTGTTTTTTTCTAGCACTGATAAATACCATTGCTGTTAAACACGGGTTTTGTAGTAGAGTGTATGAGGGAGGGGAAATAGAAGGAAGTAGGGGTACGACCTCCTTCCAGAAAGGCTAGGGGATTACTCCATGAGGGATGCCACTTTATATCCTTATTCCTGTTTCTAAACCCTAGATTAGAGCTTATGCATCCACTAATTGGAAAACAAAAGGTGTGAATACTACTAATCTCACTTCACATTTCAGGTGACACATAGGGAGTAAGTGCCATTGCTTGAGCCAGGAAGATTCCCACCACTACCTCCTAGATTGGGGCCCTCATTACCAAGGGAATACATGATTAGAGACAACTCTAGGACCCCATCAATTAGGGAGGATAAGTGGGGGAGAAACTTTACCAAGGGAATGCATGATCGAAAGGGGGCACACCAGTGTTCCCTATACCCCTTCCATGTGAATTTGGTTGGTTCGAGTAGATTTTCAAAAACAAAAAAGAAAACCTAATACTACAACTCTCACCCAACATGAATACCCTTAGTGCGTGTCATAGTGGCACACATATTATCTGACTTGCCCATATACTGTTATCCATTACTAAAAAAATTTTCTTTAGAAGTAAACTATCTAATCAAAAGAATTATATAGAGCTTACCAAATAAACCCAATTCTCCACCTGAGCCAACTTAACTTCCAAGCATGCAGACATCGGCAAACAGAACACACTTTCCTCAACATTTAAAATAAGTGAAGATAAAAACTCAAAAAATCTCAATATAATGCAATAATAGAAGGAAGTAAAACACACAAAAAACAAAACCAAGAAACCAACGGGAGAAGAAACTCCACCTAAGCACAGAATAAAATCCCAAACACACCCTATCTTCCAACTGGTTTCTCCTAAAAAGCACATCCAGGGCCATTCCTAGGATCATATAAGTGAGAGTACATAGAATCTATGCCTAATTCTAACTAAAGGTCCACTAAAAAAACTAAAGAGCGTCTATAGTGGTGAACTTAAGGCATACCATATTGGTCCAGACCACACTATCCCTAGCTTTAAAATCTAGACAATATTTTTTAATATGGTTGGTCTTACCACACTCAAAACATTAGAAGTTATTAAATCAGTTCTTGTTTTTTCGTTATTTATTATTGCCTTTTCACTTTACCCCTAACATACATTAATTGTAGTTCACTTTTAACCCCACTAATCTCTTCCTTCAAACCATGTGTTTGAAGATCATGAGGCAACACCACAGACTTAACCTATTCTAAAGTAATCGAGTCCTTACCATACATCAAAGAATATTTTAATGAATTAAAGGAATCATCAAGGGTGTTTAGAATAATTAAATTCAGGTCTTAATCATTAACTTCAACATCTATATTTTCTAAATCAAGAATCACTTTATTAAATTCATCAATATGAACATTAATAGAAGATTCAGGGTTCATCTTGAAGGTATACAACTTCAGTTTTTTATATAGATGACCAAGCAATGTCGTGTTCATATAAAAATGTTAGAGCTTCATCCAGATGGATTTAACAGTAGTTTCATGGGAGAATTCCCACAAGACTTTGTCTCCTAAGGTTAAAAGAATCATAAAGTGAGCCTTTTCTAAAATATTAGGATAGATATCAACATAAGTAGTGGTCGACTGGCCATCAATAAACATAATCACTATAGGTATCTTGGGGCCAAGAAAAGTGTATTCTAGTCCATTGTGGACTAATAGTGTGTGCATATTAACTCTTCACGTACTAAAGTCATTCTCACCATCAAACTTCTCAACTTCAAATTTAACCAAAGACATAACTAACTCGATAAAAACTCTATGATGCCAAGTTCATTGAATGTTCTTTGTTCAAAATTAGTCTATTTACTGATTATATTTGTGAGAACAAAGAGGAAGAGGAGAAGATATCACAATTCAGATTAAATAAAGATTAAACTATAATTGAAAACTAATGATAAATGTGTAAATCAATCAATGATATTAAATCATTATAAATTATTATGTGACAGCTTTGATACAATTTAAAGAAACTAGGCACAGCGGAAGCACCATAAGGGCATGCCCAACTTAATTTCTTATAGTAATTGATGATTAATCTGAGATGTACATAAATGAAGAACACTGTGATCAAAATAATTGAATAAAAAAATAATTGACATGAGAATTCCAAAACCAAATGTTGGGTCATTACATAATGGTTTATAATTAATTTAAGCAGTTAAAGAATTATCTTGCAATGAATTATTTCTTCATTGATGAATATAAAAATGTCACTATATCATAACATCATTGTGTTGCAAGAATCAAGTGTAGATTCCCTATAGTGGTGATCCACACATGCACCGTGAACCTTTAATCATCACCATATGAATCTCTGAGTGTTAGCATGGAAGATCCCAATACTTGCATTGTTCGTCTTAAATTGCCACGAGAATCACTTCCAAGAAGGGTTCTCATTGATGTCTCTAGAATTGAGAGGGGTGGTGGAGGATCGATCCTTGTTCTTGAGCACATTCTTGGAGAGGGGCTTTCTAGGGATTGAGAGAATTCTTCGTAGTCATTGTGCACTACCAACACAAAAATTGCTAGTATGAGGGTCTGAAATAATATAATTGGGTTTAAATACTACTAGGGTTAGAGAATAATAATTTCATATGTGCCCTTATTATTTCCTTAATCAACATGGAACCTCATGTACATAATAATAATAATAATATTATTTCTTGACATGTGCAAAACCAGAGAATTAATTAAATATTATTTCTTGAATAAATTGTTTAAATTTTATTCAAATAACATTTAATATATATTATTTCTCACCAAACCTTTAAACTTAGTACTTCATTCCTTTATAATATTTATTAGGTCGTGAATAATGAATATTTATTTTGTAAATAAATATCATTTCATTATTCTCCAATAAATAAATAAATGTTATATTCACTAAATAGAAAATAAATATTTATTAAATATTCTACTCACAAAATTTTATCTCGAATAACTAATGAATGGATATATGAAATCAAACTAATCATGAATAATTATTAAACTACATATGTGAATAATATTTATTCAACTTGTTAAATCATGAATAATGATACTATTTAACTAATGTTCTAGATACACTAAGTATGTGACCATCTAGGCCTCTTTCTCAGTGGCATTAGGGGGAGCCACCTAAAGTGCAAGGTTAGCATCTAGTAATATGTCAACACACCCATAGAGAAATAAGTTAATGTATCAATGACATACAACCTTATATGAATGTTTATTGTGCAATATAATCCCTTCATCATGATATCTCTAATCAAATAGGTTGTGTATTGGTGTCATCAACCTATGTGATCGATGTCTCTTTTTTTGACTTTAGAAATGAACCTTCTCACATAACACCATGGTCATGGATTTATTTAGGCTATTTAATTCCTATAAAAGGTATTTATATATCAACTTATGTTAAAGAATGGAAGGTTCAAATCCTTTCTCATGTTATTTATTAATGTAATATTACTTGTGACACACCTAACATATCCTAATTTGTCACAAACACATGTCATCACAATTTTCATCAATACATCAAATTAAACAACTAATAATATTTATTAATAATAATATTAAATTCTAAGGATCAATAGATAACAGCGGATAGGAACATAAAATTATACATGTAAATATGGATTTCCTACCAATGGGTTATGTTCTCATAATCTCTTACACTAGAATTTACCAAGGGCGTACACCATGAGAAAGTGTATTAAAGTCCTATGAGTATCCACCCACGATAGACTATATCATTTGTGTCCCATAAAATTATATCATTCATCTATAGAATATATATTTAAGAATACTGTTGTGGCTCTTATGAGATCTCATCATAGTGGGGAATCGCTATGGCCTTTTTCCGTGATTGTTACTTAGGATATTATCACATACTATGTCACACATAAAAAAAATCATGATGTGATAAAATGTTTATTAATATTTAAAATAATGATTATAGGTAATCATAAAGTATATAGAAGTTTTTTCTAAGGAACCAACTCCAACACATCTTCTCCAAAAATCTCACATCCTTTTTTAATCTATAGTGGCATGGAGCTTCATGGCATGGCACCTCATTTGCAATGCGACTTCCTCATTCCATAGAAAAAGATTCTATTGTTCCTCATCTTATCTAGAATTGAAAAATACTCCACTATGATATTAATATTCATGAAGAATAGTTCTTTCCTCATCTAATTTAGTCTTACAGAACTCCTTGTATCCTATGGACTTTTCCATATTTCAAAAGAAAAAATTTCATAACAGTAAAATGATTCTTACAGAAATCATAGTCATTCCCTAACTTTGTCATTTTTTCACTTCAAATGATACATAGTAAGAGTAAAATGACTCTTAAAATATCCTCAGTATGACTCATACAGAGATCATCTTGACTATTATGAAGTCTCAATGACTTTCGGAAAGTACAAATAATTCTTATGCAATATCAA
This sequence comes from Viscum album, assembly GCA_963277665.1. Classification (NCBI taxonomy): domain Eukaryota; kingdom Viridiplantae; phylum Streptophyta; class Magnoliopsida; order Santalales; family Viscaceae; genus Viscum; species Viscum album. The sequence goes on along the minus strand of OY728129.1, from coordinate 1,807,181,712 downwards.
TGAATCTTGTATAGATCAGCATGACTCTTATGAAGCCTCAATGATTCTTAAGGAGAGTCCAAATGATTATTATGCAATCTCAATGAATCTTATAGAGTCTGAATTAACCTTATAGAAATCATCATGACTTTTTTTATTTTCCATTATAGAGTTGAAATTCATCTTGTAGAATAGTTTGGATTGTTGGATCGGGTTATGAAGAATAGTCACAAGAGTGGGGTGAATTGTGTCTTTAAATTTTCTTCATGAAACTTGATGAAAACCAATTATGTCCTTTATCTTTATCAGAATTTATTACACGGTGAAAATAAACAGATAGAAGGATGCAAATAGTTATAGTGGTTTGGGGCACAAAGATCTCCTAGTCTACTCCACCAACACTCTTCTCCACGAGCCTAGTGATTTTCACTAGTTGGTCCTATTTTCACAATACCATTCACAAATGAATGCAGACAGTTGACACCTTTACAACGTAAGGCTAAAAACAGAGCCTTTTGGTTCTAAACATAGAACCAGTCAAGCAGCTTAGTACAAGAAGTCAGTACTCAGAATAAAAGAGTATTGTTTTGACAAATGCTTTCTGGTAGTTCTTCACAGTTGCAGTAGTACGCAACTGATAGTAAATGGATCGTCGTCTTCAGAAAAGATGTTCTTCAGGAAAGAGCAGTTCTGAATTGATTTGGTTGAAATTTATCTTGAAATATATTCAACAAAAAATCAGTAGTAGATTCACAATAGATCTCCAATGTAAAACAAGTAAAACTTCAACGTTTCTCCTTTTGATATAAAATAGAGGCTGGTCGTTCTTTGTAGCAGCAAATCTATAAAAGATATTTTTAATGAATCAATGTCTCTATATTTTTGTGAGTCTCGAATATCTCAGTAAAAGGTATCTTGATGCTCGAGTATTCAAAATCATGTATTCGCCATGTATTCAAGAGAGATATCTGCAAAATCATATGTATAATATATATAGCACAGAGATGAGCACTTACTTCATAAAATTCAGATGCACAAAGTTCACCTGATAGATCGCGATATTCAAATCTTTGAAAACATAGAATACGTAACTTCCCTTAATAATAGGCACAAAATACTCCTATTAAATCGATCCTTTTAATCACAAAAAAATGGTATTTAATCAGTCAAAGACATGCATAATAATCGGGCTTTGAATCGGGCTTGAAATCAGCCTAATATTTCACAAAAGACCGTTGTATGATATAGACGTAAAATCAAATCTTCGAAGCTTGAAGAAGTCAAATGTAGGGTTCTTATCATAAGAAAATACAAACATAAGGTTGATCACAAACGTAAGGTTAATCATCCATACTTTTCTATTAGATTTCAAAACATATGGTTCATGATCCATACTTTTCTTTTCTTCTGAACATAAGGTATATGATCCATACTTTTTTTGATAAAACGTAAGGTTCATTACAAAATTAGGGTTGATGTTCCATACTTTTGAGAAGAAAACATAAGATTCCATACTTATGTAGGGTTCTTCATCCATAATTTTCTCATATAAAAAACATAAGGTTCTTTCCAAACATAAGGTTATTTTACCATACTTTTCTATCAATGTAAAATAAACATAGGGTTTAATCCTTATGCTACGTTCTCCGACGTACGGTATGAATAGTTTTTCCAGAACGCGCTGAATATCTTTCCAAACAATTTGAAAAATATTTTACGCGGATAATAAGCTTTAATATTATTCCAAATTTAGGAATATAAAGAATATTAATTTCCATAAATATACTTAAATTAAAATCATTAGAACAACAAAAAAGGGTATTTGTGAGCATTAAAATCATCATAAAAATGTAGAGTATTGTTGAAACAATACATGCTCAACATGTATGACTTGTACAAAATCAGACTTGGACAATTTTTATTGATATGTAGTTTCTAAAATAGATCCAAAGCATATGAAACCAACCTCAAACATCTCAATAAATACCAAGAAAACTCAAAAACCTTTGTAATCATATTCCAATGCTTCTTATTCATGGTTAAAAACAAATAAATCATTTTTTGATAATTCCATTGGGTTCTTCACCCCTATCACATGAATGCTTCTGTAACCACATCATTTAGAATATGTTCTCCCATGTCAGCATTCAGATCATCTTCGGCTTCCCATACCAATCTTTTAAATCCCTTCAGATTAATCTCACGAAAAACATGTTCAATTTTGCCTATCCTTTATCACTGAAATTAGTTGTTTGCTGACACCACCACTTCCTTCAAAATTTTCATGGCACATATAGATCTTCCCTTCCTTCTACATCACTCCATCCCCCATATTATGGTTTCCACTAATGCATGCATTGGAATTTTTTCCTTTTTCAATCCCACATTTATTCACCACTATTGCTAATTTTGCAGATCTGAATCTGGACACCCTTGGTGAAGGTGAACATGTCTTCATCTGGTCCAATTGGTTCCCCTTTCAAAAGCCTCATTCTAGAAGACAACACTTAACCAAAAAAACTACTCTCACACAAAAACCCACAAATTTGACTCAGGCTAGCTGGGTATTCACTGGAGGGCCATCAGGTACTTATTGGAGGGCCACCGGGTACTCAGCGGAACCACTTAGGCCCCCTAATTCCTACCAGGCTCATAGGGTGACTGACGTCACGTACAAAAAAAATGTTGCAGGAGAAAACCCTATCTAACCTTCTCGAACCCCATATTGACTGCTGAACTTCAAACCATGTCTAGAAACACTCAATATTTCATCCTCAAACATTAGAATTTATAACTGAATCTCATATTAAAATATAACCCCTCAACCAAAATTAAAAGGTTCAAAAAGGACCACATTCTCATTAACCAAACTATCCAAACTCCACCTTTAATCAGATACAAAAGAACACAAATGTTACATTAGATGAGTATGAAATTCATCCAATGATTGGGATCAAGATGAATTCTGTCCAATGGCCCATTTTTATACTCTAGATATACATTATCTACCATATTCACTATAAATAACCTTAAATTTTATTCAAAATGTGATAGTGTTTCCTTTAATTTCACCATTGTATTCCTATAATCATTCTATTTTTGAAATAAATGGCTTCCCAATCTTCTAGATACTATGTTAGTGAAAATATACTTCTATCTTAAGTTTACATAGAGATTTTCCAAGATCTTATTATCAACGCCCACCAAACACCGTATTGTTTCCGATCTCACATAAAAAATGCGCACAACAGAGACAAGCATAAATTCTAGGAGCTTCAAAGCAAAAGGGCATTGTAATCATGGATACAAACTATCAAGAAATATGTGAAAAAAATAAATGGATGTGTTAGATGAGTTGAATCTCAATAGTTCATCAGAACAAGGTATTATGAGTATTTTTTTATGTTTATATATGTAAATATTTTGTATTGGAACTAACAGTTAACCAAAAAATATTTCTCGCACCAAAACCCACAAATTTAACCTGAGCTTATTGGGTACCCAGTGGAACCACCTGGAATCCCTAACCCCTGTCAGGCTCATAGGGTACATGATGTCATCTATAATAAAATATTGCAGGATACGCCCTTGTCTAGCCTTCCAAAACCCTCATCTTTCCTGCTAAACTTAAAACTGTGTCTAGAAATACTAAAGATTACATCCTAAAACATTATAATTGATAACTAAATCTAGGATTAAATGATAAACCCTCAACTAGAATTAAAAGTTCAAAAGGTTCTCACTCTCATTGACCAAACTATCCAAACTCCACCTTTAATCAGATCCACAATAACACAAACATTACATTGGACGAGTATGGAATTCACCCAATTATTGGGATCAATATGAAATCCATCCAATAACTCATTTTTTATACTCTAAATATGAATTATCTACCATATTCACTATAAATAACCATTCATTTTATTCAAAATGTGACAATATTTCCTTTCATTTCACCATTGTCTTCCTATACTAATTCAATTTTTGAAATAAATGGATTCTCATTCTTCTAGATACTCTATTAGTGAAAATATAATTCTATGTTAAGTTTACATTGAGATTTTCCAAGATCTTATCACCGGTTCCCACCAAACATCATATTGTTTCTAGACTCACATTAAAAATGAATACAACGAAGACAAAAAAGAAGGATATGAGCTTTAAAGAAAAAGGTCATTTCCATTTTGGATACAAACTATCGATAAATATATACAAAAATTAAATGGATGCGTGAGATGAGTTGAATCGCAGTAGTGAATCAGAACAAGGTATTGTGAGTTTTTTTCTCTTTTATGATTATATATGCAAATATTTTTCATTGGAACTATGAATTATTTCCTGTTAGATCGAGGTAAAAAACTTTCTCTTAGAAGATCCCACACATAAGAATGGATTGGAGTTTGATCATGTATAGATCACAATCAAGAATTTGGAAAAAATCAAAAACAATATTGGCATAATGAGACAAACATCCCAAAATCATAACTACATATCATCAAAGTTAGAAAATCCAACTTCTAAGACTTATTCACCAGAATATCTTGTTTTGTCATCATTTTCACTGAACTTAAATGATGACGATGTTGGTGAATCCTCTTTCGCATGATTCATTGGAATAAAGAAAGCTAAATTAAAAACAAAGAATAATGAAAAAACCTAATCTTTCATCAAAACTTTGAAATAAGAAAATCAGTGAATTTTAGGGAAGTTGGAGAATCCAAGAATAAAGAACCTTCAGTTTGATTTTGTAGAGTTCTTGTATTTGTTGTCAACATTATGTCTGTGAATATTTTTTGTATTTCAAGTAAAGCTATGATTTTTCAAAAGGACAGTTTCTCTTAATGAAGGTTGGTGTTGTAGATGATTTTTCAGAAGAAGTTTGAGTTAAGAATAGTAGAGGTAGAACCAAAAGAAACGTAGAAAAAAGTTCAATCTACCATTATTAATTTCATCAGAAGAACTTTCATTGGAAGAATCCAAATGAACTTTACTTTTTGTAAAGTCAATTTTAAGTCTGATGATGCTTTGTTGGTCTTCAAAGTCCCAAACATCATGATTACTCAAGGTCGTTCATGATTCTGGCTGAGTTTGTTCAAAGGAAGATTTTCAGAGTAACTTTATTAAGTTCAATGAAAGGAGGTTTTTAATTCACCAGAAGAAACATTTTGAGTTCAATGGAAGAAGATTTTTAAGTTCACTGGAAGAACATTTTTAACTTCAACAAAAGGAGCTTTGTGAGTTCACCAAGAGGTTTGTGAACTCACCAGAAGAAGTTTAAAGAATTCATTGGAAGGAGTTTTGTAGGATCATTAGAAGCACTTTTGTGAGATCATATGAATAAATTTTGTAAGTTTAACTGAAGGAAATCCAAAAGAACTTTTGTAAGTTCAACTAAAGGAAATTCAGAAGAACTTTTGTAATTTCAGTTAAAGGAAATCTGGAAGAACTTTTGTAAGTTCAATTGAATGAAATCCGGAAGAACTTTTGTAAGTTCAACTTAAGGAAATCTTAATGAACTTTTAGATGTGAAAAATGAGATCCTAGAAGGTCAAACAATAATGATTTTGTAAGTTGAAAAATTAGTTTCTAAAAGGTCAAACAGTGTTTCTGAAAGCTCAAATAGTGAAGATTTTGTAAGTTGAAAAATCAGTTTCTGGAGGGTGAGACAATGTTTCCAGAAGGTCAAACAGTAAAGATTTTGTAAGTTGAAAATCAGTTTTCCGAATGTCAAACAGTGCTTCCTGCAGGTCAAATAGTAATGATTTTGTAAGTTAAAAAATCAGTTTCTGGAAGGTCAAATAGTGTTTCCAGAAGAACGAACAATAAAGATTTTGTAAGTTGAAAAATGAGTTTTTAGAAGAAGATTTTATAAGGAAGTTCTAGAAGGACTTCACATAAATTGAGTGAAGTCACATTAAGTTTGACGATGGTGAGTTGTTCCTTCAATGTTCATTAATCACGTAACAAAGTTCGTGATTCTAATTGAAGTTTGAAGAAGTTTTGAAGAATGAGTTAACGTGGTTATTTTGCAGATATTTAAGCTAGTTCTGAAGTTTTAGAAAGTCTTGAAGGTGCTCAACCCGATTTATGAACATTCAAATTGTGAGGAATTTACATCCCATGTATCTCTTATTTGTATTATATTTAGATACAGTTGTCAATGGCAGCTCACGCATGGTACAAATTGTTCGGGATGTTTATGAAGATCTGAATTGTGAGGAGTAAAAATTTCATGTATCTTCTATTTGTTCAGAATTAGTATGAGTATATAGTGGCGAGTTATTACGAGACTTGCTATTGAGAAGCTGAGTTTTTTAGAATATTGAGTAGAGAAACATTGATGGAGAGGCCGACTATATTTATTCAGAAAAAGAAAATTTCGAAGGGTCAAAGAAAAAGAAATCGTTCCAGAAATATTTGTGGTGAGAAGATAGTTCCAATTTCCAGAAGAAGGTAGGGTTGATAATTTAGAAATGTACCTTTTGGTAAATGAAGTTCCAGAAGATTCATTCCAAACAAAGTTTATTGTGAGTAGTTTACAAAGTTTTTTATTTTTGAGTTGGCACATAAGAAGAATCAAAACTTGTAACTAGTGGGAAAGTGTAATACTTCCTGTCGGGAGACATGAGGAATTTTACAAGAGTTGCCTCATTTGCATTCACTTGCGTTATATAGTGGATATCCATGGATTGACTAGAGTCAACAAGGAAAGTACTAGGTGTCCGCATTGGGACCGAACTTTGTAAAAACTTGTGTCTTGCTTTATTTTCTTTATCATTGCATACGAAGTGGGGTTGAGTTTTAAAGTTGGGAGGATCGAAACTTTAACAAGTTGTATAGGCTAATTTTAAGTAATGAAATTATAAAAGTTGACCATCGATTCACCCCCAGTGGTCCTTACGTTCCTAGAAACTTCAAAGGCAAGAACAAATGAAAATTAAATAAAGGAGAATGTCATTCGAAGTGTTTAAAGAGGAAAATAAAAAATTCCCATGAGATTTGAATAAAATCAATGAAATGTTTGTGTTTCTTTTAAAATCCAACAAGCATGAGATTTACAGAAGTGGATAACTTCATCAACCACCAAACCCGCCTCGGGGATCACTTTCAATGTCAAATGTTATTGTATATTTTAACAATATTGGTGGGAGTGAACCTAATTTACTTGATTATTATATTGTTATTTTTTTAGTTTTATGTGTTTAATTTGTTTTCTATGTCATGTTTGGTGTGTTACATTGTGATTATTGCATATAGTCGTGTTATTTTGTTTAATCTAGTAAAAATTATTTGTTAGGCTGTCAACCTTTAATGAAGTGAAATTAATTTTTTTGATGACATTTTATGATCATTTCTGATTAAAGCTTGTTTCCCCCGAAAATCCGTTTTTTCTGGTGGCAGTTTTGCACAGGTATTCTTCCCACTATGGACTTCCTCACCTTCCGACATGTCACGAATGACAAGCAATGTCTCATCTGCTCGGGTGCACTCGAATCTCCCCTGCATGTGATCACCCAGTGCCTGGGGTGTTGGGGTTCAGCCCACACATGGGTGTTTCCATTTTTTTTAGATATGATGTATCTTTTAGATTTGAAGATATTTTTTTTTTGGAAATTCAAGATTCTGCCACTGTGTATCTGCCAGCATGAGATTCAGGTAATATCTCATGATATCTTTTTGAGATATTTTCAGATTTCCTTTTCAATCAAGATATGTGGCATATGGGAGCCTATTAAAGGGGAAGCAGCGAATCAAGGGAAGAACAATTGGTGGTGCGCGAAAACCCAAGGAGAGCAGATACTTGGGTAACTGTTTTCTAGGGCGTGGGCAGCAGCAAGCAGCGGCAAATCAGGTTGTGCAACGAGGTGCTGCAACGACGCTGCAAGTTCGATTTTGATCTCCGAAGGGTGACATATTGTCACGGACTATTATCAGAGAGGCGACGAAGGCATATCAGGGTGTGGTTTTTCGCACAGGTTTTTATGTTGTATTTTCGATTCAAGTTTCGGGTTTAACTTGGATTTTTGTACTCTCTGATTCATAGTGAATTTTCTCGGAGTTGCCCCGTGGTTTTTTAATCCTTCGAAAGGAGGGTTTTTCCACGTTAAAATTTGTGTCCTCATTTGTTATTCTGCTGTTTGGTTTGGCGTTTCGTTTACATTGGTGATTCTCACAAATTGTTGTTGTCGTAACTAAGTTTATATTTGAAACCAATCTGTTTCCGACGCAACATCTGGTATCAGAGGAGGTTATCTGTGTTTTCTTGCTGATTAATATGGGGGATTCACGCCGTGAGATTTCTGCTCACATTGAACTGTTCAACGGGCAAAATGATTTTACACTTTGGCAGCAAAGAGTTAAAAATATTTTGGTTCGTGAGAAGACAACGAAGACGTTGAAGAAAAAATCAGAGAAGTCGGAGACGATGAGTGATGATGATTGGCAGGATATGCGAGAGTTGGCGACAAGCACGATTCAGATGTATTTGGGTGATAATACACTGCAGGAAGTGATGAATCTGACAGATCCGGAGGAGATCTGGGCGAAGCTTGAAAGCAGGTATAAATCAAAATCCCTCACAAATCGTTTATATTTGAAGAAACGACTGTATCGTTTGCGAATGCCAGAGAATGGAGATTTAGGTAACCATCTGGACGAGTTCACCAAACTTCTGACGGAGCTATCCTCAGTGGCAGTCAAGATTGATGATAAAGGTAATGCGGTACCTGTTGAAATGGAAGAAGAAGACAAGGCTTTGCTTCTTTTGGGTTCATTGCCTGATTCATATGATAATCTCGTCACCACACTATTGTTCGGGAAGGATACACTGAAGTTGGATGATGTGATTTCATCGTTGTTGATGAACGAGACTCGACGAAAGACCAATGATGGTGAATCTTCAGGTTATGGTGGTACTCTGGCTGTGGCAGATGGACGCGGTAGTCAGAGAGGTCAGTCAAAGACAAGAAGAAAGGTCAAGTGCTACTTTTGCAATAAGGAGGGTCATGTGCAGAGACGCTGCTATGAATTGAAAAAGCTTAAGAAGGAAAAGAAGACGCACGACACCGATTCTGAGGATACCGGCGTGAGTCTTGTTCAGGGTGAGGGTGATTTACTTTCAGTTGGCATTGATTGTTGCAGATCAGATTTGTACACCGAATGGGTGGTTGATTCAGCAGCATCATACCATATTTCACCAAAGAAGGGGCTATTTTCTTCATATGAAGAAGGTGACTTTGGTAGATTGAAGATGGGAAATGGAGATTCTGCTGATGTCATTGGTGTTGGTGATATTTGTATCACTACGAATGCAGGTTGTACACTGACATTGAAGGATGTGCGACATGTGCCAGGTATTCGCCATAATTTGTGTTCTGGTAGTTCTCTTGATACTGATGGATTCAGGAGTTCGTTTAGCGGTGGAAGATGGACTTTGTCCAGAGGCTCGATGATTTATGCGCGCGGAAAAATGGATGACATGCTTTACATGACAGATGTAAAGGTATGCGGTGATGTGACGAATCCAGTTGCGAAGAGGACTTCGTCAGATTTGTGGCAGTGGCGATCGTCGTGCATGAGTCGAAGACCGTCGACTAAGTTGACGAAGGTTTGGAAGCCGAAGCTTGTCATGGAAGGTGTTTCAGATCTTACACCTAATTCTTTTTCTTTAGAGAGTGCCACTATTGAAGAAAGAATGGAAATCAAAGATCGAGGTGATGCGCTAAGTGTTTTTGACTCCTCGAATGATGTTGAGCAGAGGGGGTAAGTAATTCCTGCAGGTGCTCCAGATTATGTGGCGATCACAGTTACGGGGGAGCCAGATATTGTTGATTCTGGTATTAGCGGTGCAGACATAAGTATGAAGAAGACTTCGGCATTTGGATTTCTTTTGCAGGGGGAGCTTTCAGGTTTCCGTCAAAGATGCAAAAGAGGGATGTCATATTTTCTGCAGAGGATGGTTGTTGGTGCGATACCAACCGGTTTTCTTTCCAACTGAGTTTGTTGGATGCGATCTCCTTCTTCGATGGGCTGAAGGGGGAGATTGTTGGGGTTCAGCCCACACATGGGTGTTTCCATTTTTTTTAGATATGATGTATCTTTTAGATTTGAAGATATATTTTTTTGGAAATTCAAGATTCTTCCACTGTGTATCTGCCAGCATGAGATTCAGGTAATATCTCATGATATCTTTTTGAGATATTTTCAGATTTCCTTTTCAATCAAGATATGTGGCATATGGGAGCCTATTAAAGGGGAAGCAGCGAATCAAGGGAAGAACAATTGGTGGTGCGCGAAAACCCAAGGAGAGCAGATACTTGGGTAACTATTTTCTAGGGCGTGGGCAGCAGCGAGCATCGGCAAATCAGGTTGTGCAACGAGGTGCTGCAACGACGCTGCAAGTTCGATTTTGATCTCCGAAGGGTGACGTATTGTCACGGACTATTATCAGAGAGGCGACGAAGGCATATCAGGGTGTGGTTTTTCGCACAGGTTTTTATGTTGTATTTGCGATTCAAGTTTCGGGTTTAACTTGGATTTTTGTACTCTCTGATCCATAGTGAATTTTCTCGGAGTTGCCCCGTGGTTTTTTAATCCTTTGTAAGGAGGGTTTTTCCACCTTAAAATTTGTGTCCTCATTTGTTATTCTGCTGTTTGGTTTGGCGCTTCGTTTACATTGGTGATTCTCACAAATTGTTGTTGTCGCAACTAAGTTTATATTTGAAACCAATCTGTTTCCGACCCAACACGGGGGTGGAAGAGATCTGGACTTTTTGGGGTTCTGATTTGGAGCTTCTGCTGGATACGGCGCCGGACCTTTCGACACTGCTGATTGGTCGTCTTCTTTCACTGCGGACAAAGTTGCTTCATTATGCATCGTGACATGGATCGTCTGGGCGCGACGCAATGACTTCATCTTTAATCACATTGAAAAGTCCCCCTAGTTCTAGATTGAACGAGCTTCATCCAAGATTGAGGGGTGGAACCGGGACTCTGATCGTCATGGGTTCTCTGGCACTCACACAGCTGCTTCAAGATGCTACCTTCCCCCAGAAGGGGTCCTCAAGATTAACGTTGATGCATCTCTCTTCATTGATGGAATTGTCAGAATTGGACTTGTGGCACTGAATTTTCATGGTCAAATCATTGCTGCCAAACATGAATCAAACCACGCTCTCTGGGAGTCTGTTGTTGCTGAAGCCTTCGTTGTCCTTGCCGGGCTGATGTTCGCAAAAGATCAATGATGGAAAGCTATTCACATCGAATCTGATTGTCTCACCATCATCAACACTATCGGGCTTAATGATGGCGGCCTCCATTCTTTTGGTCCCGTTGTCAGGAACATCCAGTCTCTCAGTTAAAGCTTCACATCCTGCTCCTTCTCCTTCATTAAAAGGGATGGAAACGAAGTAGCCCATCATCTGGCTTCTTTCAGCACGTCCGACGTGAATCATCTTTGGCTTGATCACTTTCCTTCTTGGTTGCATGAATGTGTAACTGCTGACCTTCGTGATTAATATATCTTCTTCTTTTGTCAATATATATATATATATATATATAAACTCATAGGTTTTATTTTAATCCCTGGTTTATTTTTATAAATCATTGATATGTATTTTATTTTTTTAGTATATTTTTTTAATATGCATCATCAATTTGTATTTTGCACTAATTATATAATTATTTGTATATAAATTTCTTAATATACATATAATTAAATACAAAAATTATGAATACAAAGTGTATTTATTTATTTTAAAAAATAAGAATAAAAATAATCATTTTTTCATATATTAAAATATTCATTAATAATGAAATGATCAAACATAAAATAAATTATAGTGATAAAATGTAGGGGGTGATAATGACTCAGGTAACTGAATATCCAACCTGATTAAATAGAGTTAGGGTAGTAATCAAACAAGTATTTATATGATTGTAATATCAAATTAAAACCCCAATTAATAAATGGGATAAGATTAGGGTACTGCGGTACCATAAACACGAACTCAATTATCCATATTATTATTAACGAATCAATAATAAAATCTTAAATGACATTACAGTTATAAGTTTTTTAAAATATTTTAAGTTTGGTTAATATTATATTTATAATTAAATTTTAAATTTGGATTCATCAACTATATATTATTAAATAAATTACAAATACAAAATATATTAACCCGTGTTCGATGTTGCGGGCGTCACGGAGCAGAGGGGTGAGGACGCGGGAACGAACAAAATATTTCAATTATCACCATTTCAATTGATATGTTTATTCTGGTTTCATAAATAATATTTAAATATTTAAATTTATAATTGATGATTAAAATGGTTAGTTAAATGGATATTTAGAAATATTACAAGACAAGAGTTCGGTTATTGAATTTAAGAAATAAAAAGGCTAAGAGTTGCAGTTTTATAAAATAAAAGGATGCGATATATAATAATAGAATTAAAAAATCAAGAGAAAAATGACAATTTCACTTCGCAATCTGACATGGAGATGGCCTTAAAACTTTAAATTAGTTAATTCAATTTTTTATTAAGATTATAGATCATGAAATTATTAATTTAATTATTCTCTTTAAATATAATTCCATTGATCAGATTTTGTGGAGAAATTTTTAATTTTCATTTTAATTTATTCTTTAAAAAAAAAACGTTTGGGACAAACTCGATATTTCTAACTTTGATAAAACCATCGCTATACTCTTATCCTGGCGACTTGCGGTGGAAGTAGGAAATATCCTGGTAGCTGCTTGGGAAGAACATTACCCAAATACCCCTCACTTTCGAGGGGGAACCGGCCGATTATTGGTGCGGTGGGGCCCTTGGATAAATGGTTGGTTAGGACCATCGGGGTGTTTGGGCGGCCGTTCGATTAAAAAACTTCTTCGGCAATGCCATCCGATTCTTTTAAAGCATGATAATGATGATGATGACTGTAGGGGTAGACCTCCAGGTCAGTCGTCCAATCAAACCCGTGACGCCACAACGAAATGAAAGGACCTTTATGTCCTCATCTCCATCCCGATCAAAACCCGCTCCATCCCTCTATTTTCATTTTTTGCGATAAATTATATGTTGTAAAAATCATATCCAATGACAATAAATAAAAAAAAAAGTTTTAGCGTTTTCACTTTAAAATACCGTGGGTTGCATTACTGGATATGGTCTAACCCAACATTTAGAAATGAAGCCACAACTTAGACCACCTTTACTTGATCATTTTTAGTATTGCCCCCAACACAAACACAAATTTACAATCCCACACCCACCACCAACTCGACTTCCCGGATACAGGCGACGTGGCACTACACGGGCACGGCGCAGGTGGAAGTCGTCGGGTCCCACATCGCCGGCACCAGGAACTCCCGGCCGTTTACGCCGTGCACATTGTAGCTGCCCCCCGTCCTCCGGTCAACCGCCACCGCCCCCGGGAACCCCGGGAACGCCCCCTTCCCGAACATCCCCGTGCACGCGCTCACCGCCTCGTACACCGGCGCCCCCACCGGTCCCTCGTAGTATCCGTCCCCGAACGGGTTCGTCACCGCCCCCGCCAGCACCGTCGCCAGATTTATGATCATCCCGTCCACCCCCACGTCGCCGTTGGGGGCCAACAGCGGCGGCGTCTGCGGGCCGTACACCGGCTGGTGGAAGGGCCACGCGCAGTTCCCCGGGCACTGCGTCTCCGGGTTCCCCACCCACAGGTACGCGGACCGGGCCCGCCCCTGGATCGATCCGTGGGTGCCGCAGCGGTTGACGCAGAAACCGTCGACGACGACGTCGCCGGAGGTGAACACGACGGTGACAGCCCCAGGGGTGGCGGCGGCGGCGGCGGCGGATGGCTTGCGAGCGAGGGCCAGGAGGTGCCGGGCCCGGAGGCGCTTGCCGAGGGTGTAGTCGGGGTGGAGGAACTGTCTGCCGAGGAGTGGGGCGGGGGCCGGGCCGCCCAGGTAGTGGCGGGTGGTGCTCCACCAGGAGGCGGCGGAGGGGGGCGGGAGGCGGGAGGAGCTCAGGGACCGGATGAAATCGACGACGATGGAGCGCTGAGCGGGAGTGAAGGCGCCGTACCAGACGAGGTTGAGGGTGAGAGGCCCCCGGAGGAGCGGGCCGCGGTGATAGGTGAGGGTTAGCGGCTGCTGCTGCGCCGGGGCGGCGGCAGAGGGCGGTGGGAGGAGTAGGAGGAGGGAGAGGAGGAGGGCGCGGGAGAGCGAGGAAGTGGAGAGGGAAGGCATGGTGAGCCTGTCGTCGGCGGTGGAAGAAAGTGCGATTGGGCTGTGGATGGGAGGGATTATATGGCAGCGAAGGGGCGGGGTGAAGGTGTCGACGTGGAAGGGTGGTGTTGGCCAATAGGAGTTCCGCCAGGCTGGCCGGGATGATCAGCCCAATCCGTTTTGCCATAATCATTCACACCCGCTTATAATTTAGAGTTAGGAAAAACTTTACAAATGCAATATAGAAATGTAAATAAACGTAGGATTAAATAATAATTGATACTGATTGATTATTGGGAATCACACACACGATAGCTGGCTCGTACATGAGAGAGAAGATTATAAATTTCAATTAGAAATAATATAAGAAATGAGAAATATTGAAAAAGGTGATAAATAAATGAAAAATAGAAACATTGGATAATTTTGTAGAACGGTTTTTTGAGTTAATGGCAAATGCAATCAATTGAACTGAAAATCGTCCGGAACGTAAAATAAAATGATGGATTTTATGTACATTTACAAAGTGTGAAATCATTTTTGAACATATTGTAAATAAAATAATTGAAAGGAACTGTTAAATGAATCTAGACAAGTGAAATTATATAAAGGATAATCTACATAAAAGAAAGATAACATTTAACTATGGGAATGATGCATACATATCGATTTATTATATTATAAATTGAACTGCATAAAAACTTTGAATGATGCTAAAAATTTATAAATTGTTCATGTATATTATTTCATTACTTTAATGTGTAACGACAATGTTATACTGAAAATAAAACTGTCATACATGTTACAAATGAATATTAGAACATTTTTTAGTTATGATTTTTCCAAATTTAAAAGATTCAAACATTTTTTCAGATAAAATAAAGAAACGGTTGAATAAATGATACTGGAGAAATGTAAATGTTTTCTTTCTTTATCGAATTAAATACACCAATCAAATAATATTGAAAAATAGAAACAGTGAAATAATTTTGTAGGAGACTGTTTTTTGAGTTGATGGTGAGTGCAAGAAATTGAAACAGAAAATTGCACAAGACATAAAAGAAAATGATGTCTTTTCTATACATTTCATTAAATAAATTGCAATGAATACAATATGGTGGTAAATAAATTGCATTAAACACACTATTCGTGTACATTCTAGTGAGATGCAGCACTCTGCGGGATACAATGTATGAAGTTATATATTCCAATACATTTCAAATAGATACAATGCATGCGGTGAGATACAATGTAAGAAATGCTACAGACTGAGATTTAAACTACCTGATGAAAAACCATACAAATAAAATATACAAATACTACAGTCAAATTATTCTTCCTCCTCGCATCTCTTAACAAATCCAACTCAATATAATATGAGAAATTGCATACACTGGACATTTAGAGACTATATTTAAAGAAGAATAATAAAACACAAAGAGCATCAATAATTAAACAAATGAGAATATAATGAAAATTAAAAAGATTTACATACATTGAATGTTAAGTTCGAACAAAGACATAGAAAATTAAAATAAATTGGCACCAATAATGTATAAGGAGATGGAAGACTTTTTTTTAAGAAGTTGGTCGCTACAAAAGGATAATTAACAAGGGTAATCTATGTTTCTCATTTTTTTCCTAAAAAAAGGAAATCTCTAGGTGTGACATTTTCGAACCCTTCCCACCAAGAAACCCCCTTCCCACGAAGGGATCACTCCGGAGAAAGCCCCAGCTGAGAAGGAGCCGTTTCCAGCCAAGATGGCAGAGCGTCCCAAGTGTGGCCTTATCTCATATGTTTTTACAACTAGTTCACAATATCAATATTCATCGATCACATACCATGTTCAATATAAAGATACAACATAATCAATATACACTGCAACAAAGACATAAAAATAATTCCCTATATTTACCATCAGTGAGAAAACTACAAAACCTTTGATCTCAAAAGAAGGAACCGAGCCTCGACCGCTCCTCTACAATGTTCACTCTCATTTCACTGCCTTTAAAACCCTACACCACAACCATGCCAATAATTATATAATAACTAAATTGAGTGATATAAACACTTTGCTTCCAAACTGAACCTTATACAGAAGCACATATCATAAGTGAAGTGTCGTCACACAAAACATTATCATTATGATTCTATAGGGTCAACTCGATTTTGATGAAATTAGACATATGTCAATAACCAAAAGCCAAGTGAAACCATAAATTCCATAACCCATGAATTACAAAAAAACTGAAGTTATAACTAGTCCATCAAGAGAAGAAACAACATCATTCATTTCTACCTCACCGGATATTGTGACCAAGTCAAACCCTTGTGAGTTGTTTGCTTCTCATTCATAAATGACCCCGTGGATTTACCACCACACTGTAGGTTTCAGGCACAGTGAAAGCACGGATGAGACGATGCCCAACTTTAATTTTTTTCATATTCAACGAACAATCTGAGATCAATACGATGATGAACATCAATATCCACGGAATTGAATCAAGGATTCAAATAAAGGAATAGAAACCCAGAACCAAGAGAGAGGATCAACATATTTTGTTTATAATTAATTTAATTAAATTAAAGAATTATCTCCAAGGTGATTCTTTCTTCGTTGATGTGTTCAACCACAGATCTACAAGTGTACCATCGTTGCATTGTAGAAATCAAGAGTAGATCTCTTCTAGCGGTGATCCACACGTGTTCAATGTATCTCCTGACGTCGCCGAAGGAGTCTCCGGGTGCTAGCACGGAAGATCTTTGTGTTTACGATGTCCGTCTTCGATCGCCTTGAGAACTGCTTCCAAAGCGTTCTCCTTGATCCAGTGGAAGAGGATCACTCTCATTTTTTGAGAACGTTTTTGGAAAAGAAAGAACTCTCTAGGCTTAAGAGTTTTTCTCCAATTCATTATACACAACCATAATCATTGTTTGGCTAGCACTTGACTAATAAGATCATAATATAAATGGACATTTAATTCACCAGGGTAATAATAAATAATTTGCACAAGTGACTTAATTATTTTTATTAATCCCAATGAAACCCCCATGTCAAATAATAATAACAAGATTATTATTTCCTGACACACGCTTAACTTGCGAGTTATAATTAAATATTATTTAATAAAATAATATTCAATATTATTATTTCTCACCAGACCCTTAACTCGGTCTGCCAATCTTCCACCATATTTATTGAATCTTGAAAAATGACTATTTATTTATTAAATAAATATCACTGCATTATTCGCTAATAAATATATAAATATTATATTCACTAAATAAAAAATAAATATTTATTAATTATTCCACCCACATTATATTCTATTGAATAACTAGTGTTGAAATAAATGCAATCATGCATCCATGAATAATTATTAAACCACTACCAGGAATAATCTTTATTCAACTTGTTAAATAATAAATAATATATTATTTAACTGAGATACTGGATACACTTAGTGTGTAACCCTCTATGCCTCTTTCTCAGTGGCATTAGACGGAGCAGCCTAAAGTCCAAGGTTAGCATCTAGCAACACGCGAAGACACCCATAGAGAAAGAAGTTAATGTCGCAACAACATGTCACCTCATACGAATGCTTACAGTGTAATATAATCCTTTTGTCTTAATATCTCAAATCAAGCATATTGCATGCAAGTGCCATCAACCCATGTGCTCGATTTCTCATTCTTTGACTTCCCGGAAATTGAATTTGCCTATAGAACACCATTACTATGAAATTATTTAGGCTATATCATTTCCATCAAAAGGTCCGAGATATCAACTTTCGTTGTAAAACAGAAGGGACAAATCCTTTCTTGCATTATTCATTAATACAATATTACTCGTGACGCACCCAACATATCCTACTTCATCGCGAACATATGTCGTCACCGTTTTCACTAATTCATTTAAGTGTGCGAGTCATAATACCCATTAATAATAATCTTAAAGTCTAAAGACCAATACACACGTCCGCAGATAGGAACATCCAACGACACTTATAAATGTGGATTTCCTACTGGCGGGTCTCATTCTCATAACATCATCATGGACATTATCAAGGGCGTACACCATGAGAAGGTGGCTCAAAATCCCATGAGTCTCCACCCCTGATAGCCTGCATAATTTGTATCCCTTCAAATGATATCATCTGTCTATAGAACATATGTTCAGAAACAGTGTCATGACACTTCCGAGTTCTCATCATAGCAGAGATCCTCTATGACCTTTTAGTGCGACAACTACTCTTAGGACATTATCACATATAATGCCATGCAGAAGAACAATCATAATGTGATAAAGAGTTTATTAATATCCATCCAATGAATACATGTTTATCATAAAGTACAAAGAAATTGGTTTCTAGGGCACCAACTCCAACAGACTCTCACTTACACTAGAGCTAACTACTAACAATCTTCTGTCCGCTAGCTCTCACATGATATTCGTGCTTTTGCTGAGATAAACCTTTAGTCAAGGGGTCTGCCACGTTCTCTTTTATGGATACTCTGCTCACTGCAACTTCACCCCTTTGGTAGAAATCCCTCAATAGGTGATACTTTCGGAGTATGTGCTTTGTACGTTAATGCGACCTTGACTCTTTTGTAAGAGCCACCATTGTAGTATTATCACAATACAATATGATAGGGTCTTTACTTCTAGGTACCACATCAAGCTCCTGGACAAAGTTTCGAATCCATATGGATTCCTTGGCTGCATCAAAAGCCGCTATGTACTTGAAATCTGTTGTAGAATCAGCTACAACTGGCTGCTTTGAACTCTTCCAGCCCATAGCTCCTCTATCGAGACAGAAAACATACTCCTATTGCAACTTCAAATCATTCTGATCTGTTTGAAAACCAGCATCAACATACCCTATGATGACAAGATCCTTGTCCCCTCCATACACCAGAAACATATCCTTAGTTCTTCTCAGATACTTAAAGGATAGTCTTAACAATAGTCCAATGTTGTTCTCCTGGATCTGCCTAATATCTGCCTATCATGCTCATTGGATAGGCAACATCAAGTCTAATACATAACATGACATACATGATAGATCCTATCGCCGAAGCACATGAGATCTTACTCATTCTATATTTCTCCTGTTGTGTATGAGGACACATTTTGTTAGAAAGATGTAAACCATGTGACACTAGAACCAATCCCCTCTTAGATTGTTCCATACTAAATCTCTTCAGTATCTGGTCAATATATTTACTTTGACTTAGTCCAAGCAGCCTCTTGGATCTATCACAAATGATCTTGATCCCTAGAATGTAGGCTATTTTGCCTAAGTTCTGTATGGAGAAGCACTTGTTCAACTAGTCTTTAACTGACTGTAAGACTAGTACGTTGTTTCCAATAAGTAATATATCATCAACATATACTACTAAGATAATGGCCACATTCCTATTAAATCTTTTGTAAACACATGGATCACATTTGTTCTTGATGAAACCAAATCACTACTGGAAAACTAACCTTTACCAACGGTTTGGAACCGTTGGTATAGGCCTCCAAACCGTTGGTATAGCCTATACCAACGGTTTGGAGAACCGTAGCCAAGTAAGCTGTTGGGATAGGTCTATACCAACGGTTTTGGAAACCGTTGGTATAGGTAATATGAAATCTATACCAACGGTAATGGAACCGTTGGTATATAAATTCCAAAAATAAAACATCCGCTGGGATTTGATCCCAGGACCCCTCGTTTATAATCGAACGACTTAACCACTAAGCTAACATCACTTTTGTAAACATAATTTCATAAATATATATATGTATTATCATAATTATTTAAAATTTTGATTTATATAATGTTCTCGGTTAGTAGAACTGGAAAAAAATTAAAGAACCTATCCCAACGGTTTTCAAAACCGTTGGTATAGCCCTTTCCCAACGGTTTTCCAAACCGTTGGGATAGGTTAGGGTGGGTTGAGTTTATTTAGGTCGAAGGTTGAATTTTTGGGTGGTTTTTCCCAACGGTTTTGGTGAACCGTTGGGAAAGGGGCTCAAAACACACCCTTTCCCAACGGTTTTGGTGAACCGTTGGGAAAGGGGCTCAAAACACACCCTTTCCCAACAGTTTTGGTGAACCGTTGGGAAAGGGTCACTCTTTCCCAATGGTTTTGGTGAACCATTGGGAAAGAGGCTCAAAACACACCCTTTCCCAACGGTTTTGCATAAACCGTTGGGAAAGAGTGACCCTTTCCCAACGGTTTGCCAAACCATTGGGAAAGGTGGGGAAATCTATGGCTTTCCCAACGGTTTTGGTGAACCGTTGGGAAATGGTAGCTATACCAATAGTTTTTACAAACCGTTGGTATAAAAGTGTTGGGAAAGATCATCTTTCCAGTAGTGAATTCCCTTATGGATTCATTGAATCAAATATTCCATGACCTGGATACTTACTTCAATCCATAAATAGGCATTTTCAACTTTCAAACCCTTTTAGCATCACATGATGTCACAAACCCTTCTGGTTGTTTCATATAGACATCTTCCTGAAGGTTCCCATTCAGGAATGCAATTTTGACATTCATCTTCCAAATATCATAGTCATGGTAAGTTGATATAACAAGTATGATTCTTATGGATTTAAACATGGGAAATGGCGAAAAGGTTTCATCATAGTAAATTCCTTGACGTTGTTTAAAACCTTTAGCCACTAGCCTTGCTTTATAGGTACTTACTTTACCTTCCATGTATAGTTTCTTCTTGAATACCCATTTACACCCAAAAGGCTTTACATCAATCGATGCATCAACCAGAACCCACACTTGGTTATAATACATGGAATCCATCTCATAATTCATAGATTCTAGCCATCTTGCAGCTTCTGAGCTCTCTACTTCCTCCTCGTAGGAGAGAGGTTCATCATTGTCCAATAATAACGAGTCACCATCCTCGGTGACTAGATACCCATATCTCATTGGTTCCCTTACCTCTCTTGATCTCCTATGCAGTACTTGTGTTTCAGGAACAACTTCTTCCACGGGGACCTATGGAACTTGTTCATGTACCAACTCCTGTGTATCTTGAGCATCAAATTCATCGAAGTCAATCTTGCTCCCACTTCCTTTTTGAGGATGTGCTCCCTCTCAAGAAAGATGGATTGTATGGTGACATTTACTTTCTTGTCTGATGGGTTGTATAGGTAGTATCCCTTTGTTTCCTTGGGATACCCTATAAAGATACACCTCACGCACTGGGGTGCTAGTTTAGTGAATGAGAAAGCCTTAACAAAAGCCCCGCATCCCCATACATGTGTATGTGACAAAATGGGTTTTTTCCACTCTATAACTCAAAGGGAATTCCATTTTCCACCTTAGTTGATACTCGGTTTAATGTGTATGCCATAGTTTGTAATGCATATCCCCAAAAGGATAATGGAAGATCTGAATTAATCATCATTGACCTTACCATGTACAACAAGGTACGATTCCTCTTTTCACTAACATCATTCCACTGTGGTGTATAAGGTGAAGTGAGTTGAAATAGAATCCCAAAATCCTATAAAAATTCGACGAACTCTTGGTTAAGATATTATCCACCTTGACCCGATTGAAGCTTATTTATCTTCCTACAAGATGATTCTCTAATTCATTCTTGAATTCCTTAAATTTCTCAAATTACTCAGACTTATGCCTCATCAAGTAAATATAACCATATCTACTCAAGTCATCAGTAAAATTTATGAAGTAAGAATATCCACCTCTAGCTTCTATTGGAAATAGTCTTCATACATCAGTGTGTACCGATCCTAGAAGCTCTCTGGCCCTTTCACTATGTCCACCAAATGACGGTTTGGTCATTTTCCCTTGTAAACAAGTGTGACATCTATCAAGTGGGTTTAGCTTAGAAGAGTCTAAATAACCATCTTGACAGAGATTTGTTAAGTGATTCTCATTTACATTACCTAGACGGTGATGCCACAACTGGGTGTTATATGAGTCATGTGAACTTGATTCGTTATCAATTTTCAACACTTGGTTTTTGTAATTTAATACATACATACCATTATTTAAATATGCCATACCATAACATATACTGTCCTTATAAAAGAATCAACTTTTATTTCTGAATTCAAAAATAAACCCATATATATCTAAACTTGATACAAAAATTATATTCTTGGTAACACTTGGTATATAATAACAATCATGTAAAACCAAAATCATCCCGGTTAACAATGAAAGGTGGTAGTTACCAATGGAAAGAGAAGCCAACCTCAAACCATTGGCATCTCGTAGATCCACCTCTCCAATGGCAATTTCTCGAAATCTACTTAGTTCATGCATTTGAATATAGATGTGAGCACCACAAGCTGTATCTAATACCCAATGTGTATAAATGGAAAGATTTCACTTGATAATGAATGCATCTTTGGCTTCCCCTTTACTCTAGGTGCAGTTTCTCTTCCAGTGGACTGACTTTCCACACGCAAAATATAATTCCACCTTTTCCTTACCTTGCCTTTGGATCTTCTTCTTCTTGGTCGGATGGTGATCGAGGGATTTAGACTATTTATAATTCTTAGGCCCCTTTTCCTTGTCTTTCCTCTTCCTATTCACCATAAGGACTGAGGTTTTTTCACACCACTTGTTCTTATCCACTTGGCGAATTAAAGTAAGAAGTTCTGATAGACACTTCTCATTGTTTCTCATATTATAATTCGCAATAAAACTAGAGAAAGTCTTGGGTAATGATGATAGTATGAGATCTGTACGCAACTCATTCTAGAATTTAATCCCTAAGATGTCCAGATGCTCAATGTAGCCAATAAGCTTGACTACATGCGGCCTAGCTGGCACAGACTCTCCATTCTTAGTGGTGAACAAATCATTGGAGATCTCATACCTATATTGTCTCGCCTCATCTTAATAGAGATCCCTAAGGTGAGAAATCATGCTATAAACATCCATTTCCTCATGTCGCTTCAAGAGATCATTGGTCAAGGATGATAGCATGAGGCACTAAACATCTGTAGAATCATTCAGATGTTTCTCATACATAGAGATCTCCTTATCACTCACCTCATTTACAAGCACAACTGGTAAAGGTTATTCCAATACATATAGTTTCCTTTCATGGTGAAGGATGACCCGAAAGCACCTTTTCCACTCCTGGAAATTAGAGCTGGTGAGAAGGTTTTCTTTCCCGAGTATGGATCACAATGATATGTTTGATGTCATTTTTAATGTCATTTCTACAAATAAGATGAACAAAGTTTTAATACTTTATCTGATAAAATTAATACAAATAAATACATAAATATTCATTAGTATCCTACTATTTTATCAAAACACAATAGCCCTCACCATTAGCTTCAGAATATCTTGTTGTTTGGACATTCTAGCGGTAAGGATCCATATTGACCTTCAGATTAGCCCAACTTTGGTTGGTCAAACAATTTTAAAGGTTTTAGGTAGGCATTCCAAATGCCAACTTCATTAACTTGTAGCTCATTGATCCGTTGAGTGGACTTCCTAATCATGAAATCCTTAATTTTGGATTTCCTCAACTTTTGCCTCTCAGTTACACCAAGTTCTGCTTTGGCAGTCAACCCTTAATGTAAACTAAGTCGAGTCAACCAAAAACCTCAAATTAGAATTCCCCAATAATTGAAAGCACCCCAACTTTGGCTAGTTAAGCACTTTGAACTATGGTTTGATTATAATCGAAGTAATAGAAGGCTATACCGACTAAATATTTTATTAAGGGATTTTATCCTTTATGCATAAATTTTCATTTATTATCTTTTTCACTTTCTTGTTAATATTAAGTGGGATAAGCTTAAGTGATTAACCATTTATTATATAATATTCATGCATAAGACAATTTATTTTAGTTCCATCTTTCATTCTTGTTAATTCATTAATTATGTGATCGCGATAAAACATCCATAATGAATAACCATACAACTAACATAAATAAAATAAAGGGTATAATCATGAGCTTGTTCTAATGGTCAATTTATCTAATGATTGATAAAATAACCACTAACTGAGAAGAGAAACACCTTGAACCAATTAGGTTTGTGTTTACATCCTTCCACCTGTCCACCTTTGTATCTCCTTAGATTAGTTTCTCCTCAACTCCTAACTTGAACTATCTCCATTAGTTTAGAATCTTCATCCATTATATATGATTTTACTCACACATAGGTGAAGGGTAAAAGGGGGTTTTCATAAAAGAAACCATGGGCACACATGACCTACATATTAATGAGGAGAGAAGGCATGCAGACCAACAATTTAATTTAATAATAAATTAAAAGGAAACCAATCACATACAAAGGTCTGGTCTAAATCATGATCATCCACACACATGCAACAAATTACACATTTAATAAAACTAGCATTCAATTATTTAATCATTCTTATTTAAGATAAATCGTGCTCAAATCGATTAATTATTATATTTAATTAATCAATCCCTTTATCTAAAACATTTTTTTTTGAATTTACTTGAGATTATCATCCATTATAATTTTAAACAAATTAATAAATTCATTTAAAATTAACTATGTACATAACTTGTACCTTGGAGGTAACCCAGTGAATACCCGTCCAAAACTACCCAACATGTATTATACTTATATATACTTTATTCTTTGTGACATGTAGCATGCACACAAAATTATAATTGTAATACAAATCATACATGTTGTAAAAATATTTGAACATTACACATATGTTAATTAAACACACACACACACACACACATATATATATCAAACACCTATCACATGTTGTGTACCAGTTTTACACCCATAAGAAGGTACATGTATCAAGGGTTACATAATATAATAATAAATTTTAAATACACGTAATCTGAAAAAAGTACACGATGTGTAGATCTGACTACACGGCGTATACCCTCCTCACTATCCATCTGAAGTACATGCCTGGGGAAACAACGTGTGGGGTGTACTTCAGAAATCTTTGGAGTATACGACGTGTCCAATGGGCCACACACTATGTAGACTCTGTGTTACACGGTTACCAGCTGAGCAAGCTGTGTATGGGATAAATAGCTCGACCCTGACCTGAAGGGACTACACGCCGTGTCCAATGGGCCACACGATGTGTAGTATGGTTTCCATGCACCAGTTAATCTTGGTCAACACCATGTAAATTAAAGGTCATTAATGGTGTCATTAATGCTTAATTAACGTAAGATCTCAAATTGATTACCGAACCAAATCTTGATGCGTTGAATAATAGTACATGGTGTGTAATTCCGATTACATAGTGTGTAGTTTGGTGTTGTACAGCCAGGATCCTTGTCACCTCTGGATGAGTTATTTGATTTGATTTTAATCATAAAATTAATCATTTTTATTAGATCTATGAGAAATGATAGAGGAAAAAATAGATCTCATAATTCATATAAAAAAGAACGATTAAACTTGAATTGACAAACTAAATTATCAAAGCGTAAATCGTCAACGAATTATTTAAATATTTTTAAACAATAATATGCTTGCTCTGATACCACTTGTAGGTTTTGGGTGCAGCGGAAGCGCAGATGAGACAATGCCCAACTTTAATTTTTTCTATATTTAGAGAACAATCCAGGATCAATACAATGATAAATGCCAGTATCCACAGAATTGAATCAAGGATTTAGATAAAGGAATAGAAACCCGGAACTAAGAGAAAGGATCGACATATTTTGTTTATAATTAATTTAATTAAATTAAAAAATTACCTCTAAGGGGATTCTTTCTTCGTTGATGCGTTTGGCCACAGATCTACATGTGTACCATCGTTGCGTTGTAGAGATCAAGAGTATAAATTCTCTAGCAGTGATCCACATGTGTTCCACCTATCTCCGGACATTGCTGGAGGAGTCTTCAGGTGCTAGCATGGAAGATCTTTTCACTTGCGATGTCTGCCTTCGATCACCTTGAGAACCACTTTCAAAACGTTCTCCTTAATTCCGTGGAGGAGGATCACTCTCGTTCTTGGCGAAGAAAGGACTCTCTAGTCTTGAGTGCTTTTCTCCAATTCATTGTACACAACCATAATCGTCGTTTGACTAGTGCTTGGCTAATAAGAGAATAATATAACCAGAAATTTAATTCACTAGGGTAATAATAAATAATTTTCAAAGTGACTTAATTATTTTTATTAATCCTAGCGAAACCCCCATGTCAAATAATAACAACAACATTATTATTTCCTGAAATGCACTTAACTTGCAAGTTATAATTAAATATTATTTAATTAAATAATATTCAATATTATTATTTCTCACCGGACCCTTAACTCGGTCTGCTAATCCTCCACTATATTTATTGAATCTTGAATAATGACTATTTATTTATTAAATAAATATCACTACATTATTCTTCAATAAATAAATAAATATTATATTCAATAAATAAAAAATAAATATTTATTAATTATTCCACCCATATTATATTCTCTCGAATAACTTGTGTCGAAATAAATGCGACCAAACATCCATGAATAATTATTAAACCACAATTGGGAATAATCTTTATTCAACTTGTTAAATAATAAATAATATATTATTTAACTGAGATACTAGATATACTTAGTGTGTGACCTTCTAGGACTCTTTCTCAGTGACATTAGGCAGACCAGCCTAATGTCCAAGGTTAACATCTAGAAACACACCATGAAACCCATAGAGAAAGTAGTTAATGCCGCAATGACATGTCACCTCATATGAATGATTACCATGTAATATAATCCCTTTGTATCAATATCTCCAATCAAGTAGGTTGCATATAAGTGCCATCAACCCATGTGCTTGATTTCTCATTCTTTGACTTTCCAGAAATTGAACTTGCCTATATAACACCATGGACATGGATTTATTTAGGCTATATCATTCCCATCAAAAGACCTGATATATCAACTTCCATTATGTAATAGAAGGGAAAAATCCTTTCTTGCATTATTCATTAATACAGTATTACTCGTGACACACCCAACTTATCCTACTTCACCGCAAACATATGTCGTTACGGTTTTCGCCAATACATATAAGTGCGTGAGTCATAATACCCATTAATAATAATCTTAAAGTATAAGGACCAATACACATGTCCATATATAGGAACATCTAATGACACTTATAAATGTGGATTTCCAACTGGTGGGTCTCGTTCTCATAATATCCTCCTGGACATTACCAAGGGTGTACACCATGAGAAGGTGCCTCAAAGTCTTACGAGTCTCCACCCCTGATATCCTGCATCATTTGTGTCCCTTAAAATGATATCATCCGGCTATAGAACATATTTTAAAGAATAATGTCATGGCACTTTCGAGTTCTCATCATAGTAGGGATCTGCTATGACCTTTTAGTGCGACAACTACTCTTAGGACATTATCACATACAATGTCATGTAGAATAACAATCATGATGTGATAAGGAGTTTATTAATATCCATCCAATAAATATATGTTTACATAAAGTAAAAAGAAGTTGGTTTCCAGGGTACCAACTCCAACACACACCATATTTATTGAACACCTCTTCAAGACAAGAATCATTATCATCCCTATGCAGATTTCCAACATAAATGTTGTGACATGAATCAAATGCACGGAGAGAGATTATTCTAGTTATTGATTACCTCTTAGAGCAGTCATGTTTACTATCAAAATCCTTACATTTAGATCCTTTTAAGAATACACAACATCATCAAAAATCCCTTAAACAAATATATCATTTCTCAAATGAATTGGAATAAGCATAACTAAAAAAGGACTGGATTATTTTGGAACATTAAAATATCATTACATACATAGTGCCACAGTACACTAGCCATTAGTGTGATCTAATATCGTAACTCTGTTACATATATAAAAATTAGCATTATAAAAAAGATCTTTCCACATAATTCAAGGAAAAGAAACATTTTTAGAAGAATATTTCTTTTAATAAAGAGGGGGAAATTGAAGCATAATATCACCACTGCTCATAAGATCACTAAGTTTCTTATGATCGACACAACATAAATGTAATAATTTTTTAAGCAATTGATAATTGGATAAATCCATAGCTACATAATAGAATAGAGAATGAAGAGAAGGAATATGGTGATAGATAATGTAGGTGCTTAAGACAGCATTTGAGCACAACACTAACCCAAAGCTTGAAGGAATCTATAGAGTTTAACACGAGGAGAAAAAAGAATGAAAATTTCATTCCCTCAATCTAAGGAAAAGTTCATAGTCAGATGATATGGGGCTTTCAAGGGTTGTATGCTTGCACATATGGGGGGATGACTCAAGTACTGTTGGTTCTAGGTGTAGCAGAATCATACAATGGTAGGCAATATATTAAAATTTATTTTAATAATCGTTTCTCGAAACCAAGAGCAAGGATATTTCACATCAAATTTATAATTAATTTATTTAATATTTGAAAAAATAAATACCTGGGCTTAGGAACTTTCTTCATTGGTGAATGTTGATTATTGGAAAAGACCTTTTCGGAATACATTCATTGTACTGTGAGGATCCAAGGATAGAATGTAATGACTCATAATTTTATCAATGAAATTTTCTTTTTTATAATTATTTCATATAGTATAAATAATATAAAATCACATTGAGAATACAATAAAAACTTTATAAATGAATAATGAATAAAATAAGAGGTATTTTTAGAAATTAAGAAACTTTTACCGACAAAATAGTAACTTGACTGCTGGAATAGTAATATGACCATTAGGAATAGTAATATGACCAATAGAATAGTAACATCACCTATAAAAGTGTAAATAAAATTTGATTATCTTATAAATGAAAATATGATATATTTATATATTGATATAAGTAAATAAATGTTTTAAAAATGATAAATTAAGTGTTGGTCGTTTTATAAAGCATAAATGTTTATTGACAATTTTATAATTAATATAATGTTTTAAAAGAAAATTTATTTTCACAAAATAGATTCATAAATTAATATTTTGTTTTTTTATTATTATCATACAATTTTATGAGACCTTAATTTATTTTTCAAAGTTTCATAAAATCAGTTAAAATTTTAAAATCGATATTTTTGGAATAAATGATAATTTTAATTAAAAATTAAATTTCTCATATTTAGAAAATTATTTTCATAAAATAAAGCCCATTTTTGAATTCTACATGTTGAAAAATGGTTAAGGTTATTTTTTGATATTTTTCTAAAATAGTTGAATTTTTGGTGAATAGTGAAATGCGGTAATTTACAGTATTTAACATTTTAGCCAAATACACGAATTTTTGAGTCATGGTTGAGTCGTGGATGATGTAAGTGACCACTATCTCAAACTCACATGATCTAGTTACTTTATTTAGTCATAAGAATCAACACTATTTATAGTTTTGAGACAAAATAATAAACTAATGAATAAAATAATCAAAAACACCCCTCTCCTCCCACTATAAATACCACCATTCACCACATCTTCTCCTCACACCTTCTAAGCCTTGGAGCTTGTGAATATTCTACATAATTTCTCTACCAAAACTTTTTCCCATGTTTTGGTCTTTCTGTTCTCACCAAAAGATCATTTCCAAGTCTCTTAAGAAGGTTCTCAAGGAGACAACTCTCAAGAGGTAAAACCTTCCCTCTCTATCTTTCAATTTATTTTCTTTTATTATCCTTCCCTTAACCCCTATACAAAGTAACAAAATAACTCTAGTATCATATATATACTGAAATGTTATTATGTTAATGGTATATCCACCATTAATTCTCTTCCATTCCCCTTTTGTTCTAAAAATGAAAACATTATCCGTGAGTTGTCAATTCATCACCTTCGTGGACGATGATTTTCCATTTTCTAATAACGCCTTCAAGGATGTCCATAAAACCATTATAATGGTTAAAACAGATTGTAAAATTTATATTAAAACTTATTTAGTGTTCCTAAACTAGTATATTTACATAATATTAACTATTGAAACAAAACTAGTTTGTGATGATAAAAAAACGCCAAAATAATCTAAACGGTTATCATTAATATTTTCTATAATAAATCATAATAATATCTAAAAAAATATATACAAGACCATTTAATATCATATAAGTTCATTAATAACATATAATTTCAATTTTGGATAACTATTCCCATTTTACATGATCTTTCATACATGTATACAAGTGAACAAATCATGAAAACCAAGGAAATGAACACCCCCGAATGATGAAATTGAATATTATAACTCATAAAAAAGGCCATAAATGAACTTAATAAAATTATAAAAATAAAATACACATTGAAGATTTTTTTAATTAGATTATTAATGAATCTAATTTCATTATTTGGGACATTAAGTGTAAGTGCAGAACACTTTCATACATAAGGTAAGCGATTCTCTCTGAACCTCCATTTTTCCTTTGGGTTACACTTTCTCACTCTTTAACTCAATTTAATTTCTAATTATTTTTATATACTCTTCCCACATTCCATGTGTATGTTTTAAACATATGCACCAAGCTCAATTATTCTTTCTTTGATGGGGAAATACATATTTTATAAGGTTACCTTCTCAATTCATCCTGATAAGCAAGCCCAATTAAAGGGATCTTCCCAATTTCTTACCCATTTTCAAGTACCATCCATAATCTATTTTAAGCTATCATTATTTTTCTAAAACCATTTATTTTATAATGAAAAAATACCCTTTTTTATTTCTAGTTTTATGAAAACAATTATAAATTTGCCTGCTTTAAAGACTCTTTAATATTTTCCCTTAAACCGCACTAAAGAAGCCCATTTATAAAGTTTCTTAAGCACTATTTTTACATGTTTTCACTTCATTTGAACATAATTTACCATGATCTATGCCTATTTTACATTATGAATTTCCATGTATGATTTAAATCGATTCTTTCATGGACACTTTTGTGATACACCCATTTGTTATTCTCTATGACATGATTATAATACTTACCTGAATGGCTTGAAGGCCTTCAATTTTTATTCATTTTTTTTATAATTTCCCTTTTAAGGGTTGAAGGGGAACCCTTACATGTACTATAGTTTTCATGACATTATAGTACCTGAAGGTCTTAAAGGAATTCATCCCATACTATGACTACTTGAAACCGCCCCTCCCCAACATCTGTATCATGATCAACTCTCCACCTTTGCATGGCTATTTAGCTAGCTATCCTATGTAGATAAGTACATGCCATGTACCAATAGAACATTTCATACCCTATTATTCTTCCAAACTAGATAGCCCTAATCAAGTGAATGCACCTTGCTCTGAATCCTCCTCTAGAGCTTGTTCATTGTAGAATTTTTCTGGTTTGTGTCTGCATATTATGTGGCATGAAGGCCTTGAGGTGGCCCGAAAGCCTTACTGAACCAAAGCCTTGGGTGGTCCAAAATCTTGAAGGACTCCAGGACCAAACTGGTGGCCCAATGGTGAATAGTTCCAGCTACCATAGTATCGAACAATACCTTCTACAGTACATCTACAATACCCAAAAAATATTTCTCCACCCGGATTTGATCCGGGGTCTCATGGATGCACTTGAAGAGTCTTCATCAACTGGGCTGAGGTTCATGTGAACATGATTACAATACCCATTTATTTTAATGGGAAACCCTTATGTTTATGTTTGATTCTTCATGTGACACATATATGCATAAACATGTTATCATGGGTGCACCTAGATATCCCTCCAATGCATTGAGTAATGTTTAGTCTCATGAGATGTCATGTTGGGAAAGGGAGTAAACCTGATTCCTTTATGGGAATTTTTCCACCATGTGCAATAGTCTTGGAAGTTATCCTGTACTCATGCTTATGTCATGTTGTATATTGTTTCCACATTCCTATGATTCCACTATTACATGATCCCATGTTATAAATGTTATGCTTCCTTATTTTTATTCACGTTCCATGCCTTTTTATGTCATTATGTTATGATTTCTAACCCCTGTGCTATGATTTATTTCTATGTTTATTCTCTTACTCGGGTTTTTAGCTCAACCCTTTTGTCTATGTATTCCCTAGGTTATCTTATGAAAATGTAAGAGATCAAAGGAAGTTATGAGATCAATATGGAGATTAAATAAAATATGTTTTTATTTTGGTTTCATGCTTTCTAATTATGTACCGAGTTATACAAATACACTAGACTTTATGACCCTTTGTTTTTATTTGATGGCTAGTTATGCTTAAAATTATGTAATAATATGTGTATAAGGCTAGTGTCGTTATAGTTGGTATTAGAGAAAGGTCTAGTTTTTTTGGAGATTAGGACTAGAAAAATTCTATAAAAACCCTAGATATAATAATATCACCACAGATAACATAGATTGAAACTTAGGGAATCACATGTTAGGATACAATTTTCATTTGAAAGTTTATCCTTCTATGTTCAAAGTCTCCTTTTTATATTCTTATTAGCTAAGTATTTAAGCCCCCTAATTATACCTTATTTTTCCTAGTTAATGGTTGGAAATAGGAGAACCTATGAGAAAAAATCAATGTGATAGGAAATGTGGCAATTGCCCCAATGAAATGAAAAATATGATGGGAACAGTCGCTCAAAACTTCATGACAATACTGGCTTAAGTTATGAATAATAACTTGAATCACGGGGAATGCTATCCTTGTCCCAAGAAGGATCAAGTTGCAGTCAAATAATTTATGTGAAAAAGGACTCCCATATTTAGTGGATCTTCTGATCCCCTCATCGTAGAACAATGGATCAACTCTATTAAGAAGATATTCTCTGTCCTCCAATGCTCAAAAGAGGAGAAAGTTTTGTTGGTGGTCTATCATTTTGATTGAGAATCTGATTAGTGATGGAAACTGATCAAGAACACAAAGTCTAAGGAGGAAATTGATTCCATGCAATGGAAATCATTCAATTTTTTTTGATAACTATATTTCATGCAGACATTTTATGGTATTTTATGGTATTTGTTTTATTTAATTGATTAATCTTGCCAATATTTGTAACATTTGACTTGTTTTATGATTTTTGGTAGGAAACAATGAATTTATAAAAAATAAATGAAAAGAGGAAAATATTGGAGTTAAAGGAAACTTCGCACTGTGAGCTTCACTCGCGCTGTGACACCGGATTTTTGAGGATGATCATGGAGCACTTCTAAGGCACAAAACTAAAGAACCGAGGAGAAATGAGGCTTCCAAAGTAGAAAAATGGAATTACACATCATGAAACATCATTACACGACATGCAGTAGCATTTCACAACATACCGCAAACCGTGAAGCAAAGTCGTGATGAATTTCAAGTCGTGAAGCCATTACATGACATGATTCACCATTACACGTCATGTAACCTTTGAATTCAATTCCTACTGCAAAAAAAGTCATGAAAATATTACATGATGTGAAAGTCAGCTATACATCGTGAGTCCCAATTACATGTCGTGAAAGGAGTCAATGTTCCAGATCTCTAAACGAAATTCGTGCGAGATTCACACAAATTTAGAAATCGCGGAGGCAAACTTAGATTATAATTACACGATGTGAAACACCATTACACTTTATGTAACTTGTTTGGATGAATTTTAAGTGAGCCCCTATAGTTCCTATAAAAGTAGGGCTATTTTTCTACTATAGGGGGATTCAGATCAATATCTTCTAGAGGCCAAAGCTTGGAGCTAGATGTTTCACTCTCCCCGAGCTCATATTCTTTTTTTATGCATTGTTTTTATTTTATACTTCCCTCTTATTCTATCATCATTAGGATGAGGGGGTAAACCCACCTTGTTTTAGGGTAATGTAATAGAAGGGGGAAGGTGCATTGGATTTATTTTATTTTATTCATGTATTTGGTTTGATGCAATTTAATCTTAATTTTCCAATCCCTTTCTTTTAATTTTATCATGATCATTGATAATTGAATTAAAAAGGAACTTTAAAATTGCACAACTGAAAATCCTAAAGGAGACATGACCATTATCAAATTTAAAAGAAATCAGGTTTAAATATGGTATTGAGACAAACTTGATTTGGCAAAACCCTAAATTACCGGACCAAGGGAAATAAGGTATTTCTACATTGACGAGGGGATACCATAACCATTGGATATTCCTCGTATCGTCTCCTACACCAATCATGAATTAATCAACCTATCTTATTAAATCTAATTGCACTCGAACCCTGAAATTACAAAACCCTGGCGTGCTTTAAAAATCTATTTTCAAAAAACCCAATCAGTCTACTTTCATCTTTTTCTTTCTCAAAACCAATCAAATCAATCTTTTCTCACATTTTTCTTAAATTTAATAAAATTAAATCTTCTAAAATTCTTATCAAACTAATTTCACCATCTCTGTGGATCGATCTTGACCCACTTCTTTGCTACATTTTAATTAATTGAGTAGTATAGTTTGAGTTTTTAGATTTTTTTTGCATAGATTTTTAGGGAATTAATGACACCCTATGGGATTATCAAATTTTCAATAAATATTTTCCCCAAACACTCCATCTTTAGATGTAAAGAGAGTTACTATGACCAAAGAAAAAGGAATATGAGTTTATCGGGGGCATGCAAGGAAAACTTTACAAGGCTTGCATGATACGCCTCTAGATTTTTCATGAACACTAAAAGTAAAGAGGATCGCTTCTTTAGTGGACTAAAGTCGAGTCTATGAAAAGTGTTGGTTATTTGAGACTTTAATAGCTATGGGGATATTTTCTGTTGTTCCCTTTAGTTTGAAATGGAGATCAGATACTTTCAGTGGTCTCATGGACCCGAAGACAAAAAGAGGAAAATGGAGTTTAATATGGGAGGATCAATATATAAATCCCATGATGGAAAGAAAACCCAAAATCCCATGTGTCAAAATTGTAGGAATAAAAATCCTAGAAACCACCTAAGGGGAATTGGGAGATGCTTCAAATGTGAAAGATAGGGACATTTGGATAATAATTATGGAAGGGTGATGAAGAATCCCAAAAATGTGGAGGAATAAAGGAAGGTTCAGATTAACACTCAGCCTATAGTACAATGTTCCAACTATAAGGAACATGGGAATTATGGTAGACATTGACCTAAGCCAATGGTTTTCATAGGTAATAAACAACAACAACCTCTAAGGAAACAAGTAAGGTCATATGCTATCACTACTGCTAAGGTGGAGTCTAAAAATGATGTGGTGATAGGTACCCTGGTTATTCATTCAAGAATAATGAATGTACTATTTGATTCTGGTTCTCCACATTCTTTCATATCTTGCAAGTTTAGTAGTAATATTCAAACACCACCTCAAAATATAGATATTGAGTTATCTGTGAGAATGGAGAATGAGGAAATTATTACATCCAAAGTATATAACTACCCCCTAGTTAATGTTTGTGTACTAAATCTCCCACAAAATCTTGTCATACTTCCTTTTTTGGAGTTTGATTCTATATTTTGCATGAATTGACTATCTTTATATAAATCTAACATCAACTATTGAGAAAGGGAGATCACTCTTCACATCCCGAAACATCCTCCAATTTTGTACAAGTGTAAGGAGGAGGATGAATATCTTTTAGGATCATAATCTCAATTATGGATATTATTTTCTTATGATTAAGTATATCTAGCTCAAATGATTGAGACAAAGAAGATAATTATGTTCAAAGACATGCCCATTTTGAGGGACTACACTGATGTGTTCTCTGAAGAATTTCTCGGTCTTCCTCCTGGATGAGAGGTTGAGTTCTCAATTTAACTTATTCCTGGATTTCTTCTTATATCAAAGACACTTTATAGAATGGAGACCATTGAGTTGGAAGAATTGAATAAGTAGTAATAGGATAATCTGAACAAGGGTTTTATATGCCTGAGTGATTCATTGTGGGGTGATCCAGTCGTCTTCATTAAGAAGAGGGATGGATCAATACGCCTCAGCATTGATTATTACGAATTCAACAAAAATATGATAAAGAAAAAGCATCCCCTGACACTAATAGATGAATTGTTCAATCAACTATGTGAGGCCAATTATTTCTCTAAGGTGGATCTTCAGTTTGGATATCACTAATTAAAGGTGAAGAAAGAAGATATTACCAAGACTGAAATTTGAATAAGGTATGAACACTATGAGTTTATAGTGATTCCCTTTAGACTCATTAATGTTCTAGAAATTTTCATGGACTTAATGAATAGAGTCCTTAGACATTACCTCGATAAATTTGTGGCAGTCTTTATCAATGATATTTTGATATACTCTAAAATAAAGGAGGAGGATGAGGAGAATTTGAATACTGTTCTAAAGACTTTGCAAAAGGAGAAAATATATGAAAAGTATAGTAAATGTGATTTATGAATGGTAGAAGTATCATTCTTGGAGAATTTTATACTAGTAAAGGAATATATGTAGATTCTTCCAAGAGAAAGGTAATTGAAGAGTAGACTAGGAAAACATCTGTAACAGAGATTCATAACTTCCTTGGTCTAGTTAGGTACTACTGATGATTTGTGAGGAACTTATCATGATTTTAAAACCCACTAACCAAGTTTACTCTGAAGGGAGTAAAGTTTTTTTGGACCAGTGAATGTGAAGACTACTTTAAAGAGTTGAAAAAGAGGATTATCATTACACCAGTACTCACAGTACTGACAAGTGGGGAACTATTTATGGTATGAGGCGATGTTTTAAAGAAGAGATTATTCTATATATTCATGAGAAAAACTATCCTACACATGATCTGGAGTTGGAAGCTGTGATCTTCACATTGAAAATCTGGTGGCATTATCTAAATAGGGATAAGTGTGAGATATATACTAATCATAAAAGCCTCAAATATATATTCACATAGAAGGAGCTTAATATACACCAGTGAAGACGGTTAAATATCATCAAGGATTATGAATACTCAATCAAATACTACCCTGATAAAGAAAATAAGGTGGCAGATTCTCTAAGTAGAAAGGATCTTTCAACTTTATCAATGATGAGAATTGAGAAGGATCCAATCTTCTTAGACCTACAAAGGATGGATATGGGAATAATTAAAGAAGGAACATCATCAATCCTTTCTAAAATGGTTGATCAACCATCCCTTATGAAGAAAATAAAGGATTCTCAAATAAATGATGAGGAAATTCAAAAAAAGGTGGAAGCTACCAGAAATAGGAAATCCTAAGATTTCAAAATTTACGAGGATGGAGTCATAAAATTTGGGTCATGAATATATATACCATCCAATCCAGAGATAAAGAAATATCTTCTGAATGTTGGATATAAATCAACTTTATCTATTCACACAAGAAGAATAAAGATGTATCAAGATCTTTGAGAGCACTATTGGTGAAAAAATATGAATAAATAGATCATTGAATATACACCAAAGTGCTTGGTATGGCAGCAAGTGAATGCTGAAATTAAAATGTAAGATCCCAAATTTTCTTAAAGTATATTTTTTCTTAAGTTTTAGTTTGGACTCTTCTTTTGGCTAGATAAGTGTTTCCCCGTTTTTATGTAAAGGCTGGGGGGTCTTTAGGGGGTTTGGGACATGAAAGAGAAAGAGAAGAGAGTTCATGTGCATGTTGCACAGTTTGTGCACGATTAGTGAAAATCGTGCAGGAATCCCCAGGAAACCGTGCAGCCATGGACAGAGACTTACGCACAGTTGGCGCATGGTTAAACAAACCATACGGAATTCCCAGGAAAATTGTGTGAAGTGGTTGTTTTTCAGACATTGGAACACGCACAGTTTTCACACGGTTTGGAAAATCGTTTGAGTAAACCATGCGACCCAGAAAAGTTGGAAAATTTATAAAATTTCCACTCTGGTACTTTAAACCCACAACTCAGGTTTCTCCTCCATTTCACCCCTTACAACCCTAGTGATGAACTTGGATGACCCAACCTTCCAATAGGAATTTATTATTCTATTCTAGGATGTTTGGAGAACCATTGGTTTCATATCAAAGCTCCAGGTAAGTCTAATCTCCTCCTTGCTTCCTCCTTTCGATTAGGGTTTTCATATTTCTCCCATATCCTTCCAAATCTCTAAAAACCTCTTTTTCTAATGAGATCTAGGTTGGGAATTCAAATGGTGTTTAATCTAGATCCAAGGCTACGATTAAGAGTGCATTCATCTTTAGATTCGAGGTAGGTGGTCTACAAGTATTATCCCATAGTTTTATTTTGGATTTGTGAATGGAAGTTTGTGTTCTTGTTTTGCCCTTTTGTGTTATTGGTTCCATTGAAGTGTTTGATAAAAATGGGTGTCTAAGTGACCAATAGAAACCATCACGATCCCCATGGGACGCATAGATGAGGACTCGATCATTTTAGGGCTGCCCATGGGGTGTGTTGGAAATCCCGGACCAAGAGAGTGATAGGGTTAAGTGAAGGATTGTTGGGAAAAGTGTGAATCCCTTGTAGAACATGTTTTAATGGTTGATTAAGTTGTAAATGGAGTGATAA
Organism: Viscum album; assembly: GCA_963277665.1. Classification (NCBI taxonomy): domain Eukaryota; kingdom Viridiplantae; phylum Streptophyta; class Magnoliopsida; order Santalales; family Viscaceae; genus Viscum; species Viscum album. The sequence goes on along the minus strand of OY728129.1, from coordinate 1,807,143,095 downwards.
TAGATATTCCTAGGGTGAACAAGGCATAATGTGTTGTTTTACATGACATGAAAATGGAAAAAATGGGTTGAATGGGATTGTGTCAATTATTTGATGGAATTTTGGTTAGAATGGCCTAAGAGGATTAGTGCATGTTAAATGGTAAAATCATAACTTGATGATGGAATAGGAAAGGGGGAGTATGTTAATGGGTTTTAATAAGGAAATGGATGAATATGTTGAATGCGTTATTACATGGGAATTGTGGCACATATAATGGTTGAATGTAATAAGTGGCCGGGTTAAGAGATATGAGAAATGTACTTGAAATGAATAAGTGGGTGAATTCTTGTGAAATGATAAATGGTCTAAATGGGTAAATGGTTGTCGTTGATGAATTTGGCCAAGGCACAGGGGTTGTTGAATACACTTAAAGGGTTAAGGAACAAGAATGGGTATTTGGATAAATGGATATGAATTGTAAATAGTAAATGTATTAATGGGTTATGGCATAGTATTAATTCCCTTGTTGTTTGTTATGTATTTTGATTTCTAATGGCATTGTTTATGCTTTGTTGTGTTATGGTATGGTTATGGTGATCAGATAAATAAGAATGTGCACATGGATTGGTAGAGTGGGGTATTGTCTTGATGCTCTATTCCCATGGGTTGAGTTAGACTGAAGCTCTAAACTCCACCAAAAAATGCATAGGTTAGGGAAGGGGATGAAGGATCTATTACCCTAACAGTTTCATTCCACCCAGACCGACACTTCGAGGTGAGGGAAATGTGTTGATGTGATATGTGTATCCTTAGTGAGATAGTGACTTGATTTATTTCCCCTATGCATAGTGATTGTTTTCCTTAGACCCATGTATAGATGATGTATATGACTAACCCAAATAATATGTGTTAAAATGGATTATGTAGTAAAAATGTTATAAGAAATGGGATTGGGATAAATGCTAGTCATGAATTAAATAAACTTGGTTAACTAATGGCCTCTGAACTGTCCCTTTTTTACTTACCATTTATTTTTTACTTGCATGCACTATATATTAGACTAGATATTTTGTAGACACCATTGGTGGTGACCTATTGAGTTTTTTACTCACACCCTGCTTGGGCTGCCATTGGGCACCCAAGAAAATTTCTTGGTTGTAGGTCAGGACAAGGGCAAAGGACCAACTCTAGGATATTGAGTTAGGCTTGATATGTACATGGAGAAGGATCCAAACTTAGAGTCAGGACCCATTTGGGGATTTGTCCATCTGTACCATTTTGAGTTTTGTTCACTTGCGCTGCTAGTATGTCATGGCATTGTTAATGTTGAATGATGGTTTGTACCCAGTTGGGAGATGTTTGGATTGTATTTTTATCAGTTATTTCACACTATTTACACTATTTATATTGTGTTCTGCTATGTATTACTTTTTTAAAGAGGGTATATTCTACCCACATGACTCATTCGACCCTCGCCGCTAGTCGGCAACCTCTAGTATACAAGGAGGAACACTTGAGGTCATATAATGACTCATCTTGTTGCACTGGTTTAGTGGATCTCAGGTTGGGGACGTTATTGTAAAAGTCTAAGGGAATGATGAAACCATTACCCATACCAACATAGAAGTGGGAAAACATCACCATGGAATTTTTCATCAGAATTTCAAATACATATAGAGAAAATAATACTATATGGGTCATTATGGATTGTCTTACAAAGAAAAATCACTTTATCAAAATTCGAGAGGACTTATCGCTTGATTAACTTGCACTGATATACATCATAGAAGTGGTGAGGCTTCATGGAGTACTAATATAAATTGTATCTAATAAAGATATGAGATTTAACTCTATGTTTTGGAAAAGCCTCCAACATGATCTAAAGACTTAACTAAAATTTAGTACAACTTATCATCCTCAAACTGATGTCCAATTTGAGTGGACTATTCAGACATTGGAAGACATATTGAGAGCATGCTCTATGGACTTGAAGGGAGGATGGGGCCAACATTTACCTATGGATGAGTTATCTTACAACAATAGTTTCCACTCAATCATCTAAATGGCACTATATGAACCCCTTTATGGGAAAATATGTAGAACATCAACATGCTGGGATGAATCTGGTGAACTGAACCTCATGGGACCTGAAATGGTCAGAGAAATGGTAGAAAAGATGAAAACCATTCAACGACATATCCAGGCTGCCCAAAGTCAACAGAAGAACTATACAAACAATCATCTACAAGACTTAGTGTTTGAAGTTGGAGACATGGTATTCCTCTGCATATCTCCATGGAAGAGAGTAATGAGACTTGGGAAGAAAGGAAAGCTAAGTCACAAGTACATCGACCCCTTTGAGATTCTTGATCGTGTCAGATATGTGACCTATCAACTAGAATTTACACCAACCATGTCTCAAGTAAATGATGTATTCCATGTATCTCTATTGAGGAAGTACATACTAGATTTCTCACATGTACTGAATTTATATGTGGTACAGTTGGAAAATGATATCTCCTATGAGGAGCAGCCGGTGAAGATCTTAGACTGTAGAGATAAAGCTCTATGAAACAAAACTAATCACCTGGTTAAAGTACTATAAATGAACCATAAATATAAAGAGGAAACATGAGAACCAAAGGAATCAATAAAGGAGAAGTACCCTCACTTGTTTTTACTATAGTATGTAGGACAAAATTTTTAGGGTGAAATTTCATAAGGGGGAAAAATGTAACAGCCCAGAATTTTATCAATGAAATTTCCCTTCTTATAATTATGTCATATAGTATAAATCACATAAAATCACATAGAAAACATGATAATTTTTTTTAAATGAAGAATGAATGAAATAAGAGGTATTTCTAGAAATTAAGGAACCTTTATCGACGTAATAGTAATTTGACCGTTGGAATAGTAATATGACCATTAAGAATAGTAATTTGACCAATAGAATAGTAAACTCACCTATAAAAGTATAAATAAAATTTAGGTATCTTATAAATGAAAATATGATATATTTATATCTCAGTATAAGTAAATAAATATTTTAAAAATGATAAATTAAGTGTTGGTGTTTTTTTTAAAGCGTAAATGTTTATTTATAATTTTATAATTAATATAATGTTATAAAAGAAAATTTATTTTCACAAAACAGATTTATAAATTAATATTTTGTTGTCTTATGATTATAATATAATTTTATGAGACCTTAATTAATTTTTCAAAATGTCATGAAATTAGTTATAATTTTAAAACCAGTATTTTTCTAATAAATGATGATTTTAATTAAAAATTAAATTTCTCATATTTAAAAAATAATTTTCATAAATGAACTCTATTTTTGAATTATAAACATCAAAAAATTTTTAGGGTGAAGTTTTAGGATTTTTATGAAATAATTGAATTTTTGGTAAATAATGAAATACAATAATTTACGATATTTAACATTTTAGCCAAATACATGAATTTTTGAGTCATGGATGATGTAAGTGGACAGTATCTCAAACTTACATGCTCTATTTACTTTATTTAGTCACAATAATCAACACTATTGATAGTATTTATCCAAAGTAATAAATTAATGAATAAAATAATAAAAAACACCACTCTCCTTCCACTATAAATACCACCCCTCACTAACTCTTCTCCTCATACCTTATAAGTCTTGAAACATATTAATATTATGCCCAATTACTCTCCCAAACCTATTCCCCATGTTATTGTATTTCTGGTCTCACCAAAAGACCATTTCTAAGTCCCTTAAGAAGGTTCTCAAGGAGACAACACTCAAGAGGTAATACATTCCCTCTATTTCTTTCAATTTTTTTTCTTTTCTTATCCTTTCCCCACCTCTCTATAAAAAGTAATATAATAACTTAGATATCATATATATAATTTAATTTTACTATGTTAATGTTATACCCAGCATCAATTCTATTCTCTTCTCCTTTTTTTCTAAAAATGAAAACATCGTCCTGAGGTGTCGATTCACCACATTCATGGATGATGTTTTTTCATTTTCTAATACTGCCTTCAAGGCTAGTCATAAAACCTTTATAAAGGTTAAAAATTATTTTAAAATGTATATTACAACTTATTTAGTGTTCTAGAACCATTATATTTACATAATATTAATTAAGAAAACAAAACTAGTTTGTGATGATCGAAAAAATGACAAAATAATCTAAGCAGTTACCATTAAAATTTTATCTAATGAATCATCCTCATATTTGAAAAAAATGTTATATAAGACCATTTAATCTCCCATAAGTTCATTAATAACATATAATTTCAATTCTGGATAACCATTCCCATTTTACACGATCTTTTATATATGTATACAAGTGAACCAATCATGAAAACCAAGGAAATGAACACTCTTGAATGATGAAATTGAATCTTATAACTCCTCAAAAAGGCTATAAATGAACTTAATAAAATTATAATAAATCAAATAATTTTTTAAGAGGTTATTAATTAAATTATTAATGAATCTAATTTCATTATCCAGGACATTAAGTGCATGTGTAGAACACTTTCGAACAAATGGTAAAAGATTCTCTTTGAACTTCCATTTTTCCTTCGGGTTACACTTTCTCACTCTTTACCTCAATATAACCCATAATTCTTCTTATTTACTCATCCTAAACTTTGTTTTTATGTTCCAAATATATGTACCCATCTCAATTCTTCTTTCTTTTATGGGAAAATACATGTTCTCTAAGGTTCTCTTCTCAATTCCTCCCGATAAACAAGTCCGATTAAAGGGAACTTCTCAATTTCTTACCTATTTTCAAGAACCATCCATAATCTGTTTTAAGATACCATTATTTTTCAAAAATCACTCATTTTATCATGAAAATAACTATATTTTTTCATTTCGGTTCATATGAAAAAAATTATACATTTTACCGCTTTAAAGACTCTTTAATATTTTCCCCTAAACTGCACTAAAGAAGCTCATATCTAAAGTTTCTTAAGTAATATTTTTACATGTTTTCACTTCAGTTGAACATAATTTACCAGGATCTATACCTATTTTACCTTAATAATTTCCATGTATTATTTAAATCAATTTTTCATGGACACTTTAATGATACACCCATTTTTTATGCTCTATGACATGATTACGATACCCATTTCTTTCCATGGGTAACCCTTATGTTTATATTTTATTCTTTATGTGGTACATATATGCATGAAAATGTTATGATGTGTGCACCTAGATAGTGATCCAATGCATTGGGTAATGTTTAGTCTCATGAGATGTCATGTTGGGATAGAGAGTAAACCTGATTCCTTTATGGGACTTTATCCACCATGTGCAATAGTCTTGGTAGTTAACTTTGAATCATGCTTATGTCATATTGTATGTTTCTATCATATTTCTATGATTCCATGATTATATGATCCCATGTTCTATATGTTATGATTATTTTTTTATTCATGTTCCATACCTTTTTATATCATCATGCTATGCCTTCTAACCCATGTGCTATGCTTTATTTCTATGTTTATTCATTTACTATGATTTTTAGCTCATCCATTTTGTCTATTTATTCCACAGGTTATCCTATGTAAAGGTAAGATCTCAAAGGAAGTTAGGAGTTCATTATGAAGATTAAATAAAATATGTTTTTATTTTTGTTTCATGCTTTCTAATTATGTACCTAGTCCTCCAAAGACATTAGAATTTACGATCCTTGGTTTGTATTTGATGTCTAGTTATGATTAAAATTATGTAATAATATGTGTAAAAGTCTAGGTTAGCTATATATAATCCCTCTAGTAGTGATCTACATGTGATCCTTTGATCTCCAAGCAACACCACTCGATCTATGGGTGCTAGCATGATGGGTCAAATGTCTTGCATTGTTCATTCTTGATCTCTCATTCTTCAGTCTTGAAGAAATATATCTTGCGATTCTCGTTCTTGAGAGGGATAGAGAAGGAGGAGTTGAGAGAGATTTTTTTGTGTACAATAATTCTCTATTCTCAATTTTTGGATACTCTACACAATATACATAGCCATCTATTTATATAGTTAGGATTTAGATTAAAATATTATTTAATTTCATGTTAACCATTAAATAACATATATTACCTTTAATAAACCCCATTCCACATAATAATAATAATATTATTTTGTGGTGTGCACCAACTTGCGCAATAAAAAATATTATATAACCGACTTGTTAATTAATATTTGTCACTAGACACAATCTTGGTCCATTAGAACTCCTCTTACATTTATTTAACACTTGAATAAAAATTCTATTCATAAATAAATATTTCATTCACATACTAACAAATACAAATTTATTAAATATTCAAATAAATAAATAAATAAATTTTTATTCACATTCCATCGAATAAATATTTATTTAATTTATAATATCAATATAAATTGAATAAAATTATCCCTCGAACTTGAGAATAATATTTATTCCATTAATTAAACCCAAATATAATTTAATAGAGATAAAAAAAAACACTTAATGTGTGACCCTCTAGGATTCTTTCTTATTAGCATTAGGTGGATTTTCCTAAAGTCGAAGATTAATATCTAGCAACTGGTCAAGATACCCAAGAGGAAGAACTTAATGTCTCAATGTCAACAACCACATACGAATGCTCACCATGTAATATAATTCCTTTTTCATAATATCTAATAAAGAAGATTGCATGATGGTGTCATCAACCTATTTACTCGATACGTTTTTCTTTGACTATATGAAATAAACACACCATTGCACCTTTTCCATGAAATTTAATAAAAAGGTTCTATTCTAATCAAAGGGATGAGATATCTGCTTCCGTGAAGATGGAAGGGAAAAATCCTTCTTCGGCTTATCCAATAATGACATGTCAATCATGCTACACCCAACGCACCCTACTTCTCACCAACATATGGCGTAATGGTTTTGGTCAGTAAATATAGATGCATGAGTCATGAAATACATTAGTGATAATATTAATGTCTAAGGACAATTATACATGCTCATAGATAGGAATATCCGATGACACCAAACATGTGAAATTCCTACTGGTGGGTCTTATTTCATAATATTCTATCTTGGATATTTCCAAGTGAGAAATTCATGAGAAGAAGGCTCATCCACTTACGAGTACTCATACCAGTGGTCTAAATACTACTTGTCACATCATAGTACGTTATCCAATCGTAGAACTATATTAAGAATATTGTCTTATCACTTAAAGTTTCTCATCATAATGGGGAATTTCCATGACCTTATCAAAGTATAATAAGTTGGTCCTAGGACACCAAATCTAATAAATTACCACTTGGACTAGAGCCAACTGCCTATGAATTTTAGTCCAATAGACCTCACATGATAATCATATTTCTACTAAGTCAATGATTTAGTCAATGAGTACGCCACATTGTCATCCATGGAAATACTACTTACTGTAACCTCAAATTTCTAAAAAAAATCCTCAATAGATGATACTTCTAAAGTTTGTGCTTTGTCTGTTGATATGACCTTGGCTCTTTTGTGAGAGACACCGCTGTAGTATTATCACAATAGAGTGTGATAGGATCTTTACTACTAGGTACCACATAAAGATTTCGGATGAAGTTTTTCATCCATACTGCTCCCTTATCTTCCTCAAAAGCTATAATATACTCAGACTCTACTGTAGAATCTATAAACACAACCTAATTTGAGCTCTTCCAACTCACAACACCTCCATTCAAAGTGAATATGAATCATGTTTGTGAATTAATGACATCTTGATTAGTTTGAAAACTAGAATCTACATATCCTTTGATGACTAGTTTCTCATCACCTCTATATACCAGGAACATATCCTTAGTTCATCTCATATACTTTAGGATAGTCTTGATTTTCATCTAATGGTGATCGCCTAGATCAGCTTGATATCTTCGTACCACACTCAATGCGTAGGAAAAATCTAGCCTAGTATATTGCATAACATATATGACTGACCCAAAAACTGACATGTATGGAATCATTTCCATTCTATTTCTTTCCTCATGTATCTGTTAACACATTTTCTGGGAAAGATGAATGCCATGTAACATTGTCAACAACCCCCTCTTGGATTTTTCCATACTGAATCTCTTCAGTATCTTGTCAATGTATGTACTTTGACTTAGTCTGAGTAGTCTCTTAGATCTATCACTATGGATCTTAATCCCAATAATATATACTGATTCTCCCAAGTCCTTCATGGAAAATCATTTATTCAACCACAACTTAAAATATTGTAATAATGGAATTTCGTTTTCTATGAGTAATATATCATCAAAATATACTATTCAGAAAATGACTGCATTCCCACTAAAACATTTGTAGACACAAGGATCACACTTATTCTTTATGAAAACAAATTTTGTTATGGATTCATCAAAATTAATGTTCCATGAATGAGATTCTTTCTTTAATACATAAATGGATTTTTTTAATTTTCATATCTTATTGGCATCCTTTGGAGTCACCAAAACTTGGGGTTGTGTCATATAGACATCTTTTTGAAGGTTCCCATTAATAAAGGTTGTTTTTACATCCATTTTACAAATCTCATAGTCACTGTAAGATGCAATGGAAATAATAATTTTGATGGATTTCAACATTTCAATTGGTGAAAAGGTTTCATCATAGTTAATGCCTTGACACTGTTTAAACCCTTTTGTAACTAGTCGTTTCTTATAGGTACTGACTTGTCCTTCTATGTCCAGTTTATTCTTGAATACCCATTTGTAACCAATAGTATTTACATATATTTTAGGATCTACCAAAATCCATACTTGGTTTTGGAATATGGAATCAATTTTATAATTCATGTCTTCTTGCCACTTGGAAACATCTGTGCCACTTACTACTTCCTTTTAGGTTAAAGGATCATTATTATCAACTAATAATGAGTCACCATACTCGGTGACTATAAAACCATAATGTTTTGGTTCTCTAACCTATTTTATACTCCTACAAAACACTTGTTTCTCTAGAATAGTTTCTTCTTCCACGAGACTTTGTGAAATCTATACCTATACTAACTCTTGTGTACCTTGAGCCTCAACTTCATCAAAGTCTATCTCTATCTCACTATATCTTTTAGAGATGTGATCCATCTCAATAAATATGGCATGTCTTTCAACTATAACCTTTTTGTATGAGGGGACTTATAGGTAACATCCCTTTGTTTCCTTGTGGTATCCTATAAAGGTATACATTATGCCTTGGGGTGAAATTCTGTTACCTAAAGAGGCCTTAAAAAACACTTTACTTCCCCACACATGTAAATTTGATAACATGGTTTTTCTTCCACTCCAAAATTCATATGTAATACCATTTATTGATTTAGTTGGTACTTGGTTTAGTACATGTCCTACTATTTGGAACATGTAACCCCAAAAGGATAATGGAAGACTCACATGACTCATCATTGATGTCACCATGTCCAAAAAGGCGTGGTTCCTCCTTTCAATTACATTGTTCCACTAAGGTGTGTAAGGAGGAGTGATTTGGGATAGGATCCCAAAATCCCATAAGTAATCAATGAATCCTTTATTAAGATATTATTCACTGTGGTCATAGAGGGAGACCTCAGGAACGCTCGGTGATTGAGCAATTTCCTCACCTGTTCTCCCCTATTTCACTATTTGGCCCTTTGGGGTTCTGTTTTTGTGTTCCAGGGTCTGATAACTTCATTTTATGATTATTCTATGCTCTTTTTTCCTTTCCCTTAGTGCATTCCCCCACTTTGTGTTGGTTCCAAGGTTTCTTTGTCAAATTGGGATGGTTTTGGAGGATCTGATGATAACATTTCTGATCATAGAAAATCTTGAGTTTGGTTCTCACTTAGCCACAAAGTGATGATATCGCATGTTTTGTGGTGTTTTTTGGATGGGTTTGGTCCTGGACAGGGTTCTTTTCCCAGCCCATTAATGGTTCCTTGTGATGATATGCTGGTTCTCACTTGGCCTTAAAGTGATTTGTATGGTGGGTTCTCACTTAACCAAAAAGTGTTTCAAAAATAAAAAAAATGAATATTCAGTCAGTCCACCATGATCTAAGAGATGTTTCTCAACATTCTTACTAAGTTGGTTCTCAACTTCATTCTTATGTTCCTTGAATTTAATAAAAGAATTTGACTTATACCTCATTAATTAGACATATCCATATATACTAAAATCATCAGTAAAGGTTATGAATTTGAATACCCACCCCTTGCTTTAACATGAAATGGTCCTCACATATCAGTATAAACTAATTCAAGAAGATATTTATACCTTTCAGCTTTCCCAGTAAATGGGTCTTCAGTCATTTTTCCTTGTAAAATTTCATAACATACACCAAGTGGTTTTAGTTCAAAAGAATATAAATATACATCTTGATGTAATATAGTCAAGTGCTTTTCATTTACATGACCTAGCCTATGATTCCAAAGTTGGGTGTGGTACGATTCATGTTAAGTAACATCATTATTGATTTCCATTACTTGGTTCGTGTAATACAACACATAAAGACTATTATTTAAATGTTCCTTACCACAAAAAATGTTACATTTATAAAAGAACCAACATTTATTTCCAAATTTGAAAACAAATCCATCCGTATCAAGTTTGGATACAGATATAATGTTTTCATAATAGATGGAACATAATAACAACCTTTCAAAACCAAGATCATTCCAGTCAACAATGGAAGGTGGTAGTCACCAATAGCTACAACAATGAGTTTATCTCTATTGGATGCTCATAGATCTACCTCCCCTTGATCAATCTTTCTGAATCTACTTAGTTTTTGTATTTGAATACATACATGAGAACCAAAAGCTATATCTAATACCCGATTTGTAGAAATAGATAAACTTTACTCGATAACAAACATACCTGAAGCTTCCCCTTGATTCTTTGGATGGTTGAAGTTTTTCTTCGAGTGACCCTTCTTGCCACATGCGAAATAGACTGCATCCCATTCTCTTACTTCCCACTCGATCTTCCTCTTCTTGGAGGGGCTTAAATAATCATTGGGATTAAAGATCTTCTCTTTCCCTTCATGTTTTTTACAATAAGGACAAAATGATTTTCATGATTTTTATCATTATCTACTTGGCGAAGAAGAGTGAGAAGACCTGGTAGATATTTCTCAATGTTGATCACATTTAAATTCACAAAAAAACAGGATAAACTCTAAGGGAGTGATGCTAAAATGAGGTTGGTACTTAGTTGTTCAGGGATTTTAAACCCTAGAACCTCTAGATTCTCAATATAACAAATGATATTGACTACATGAGGGATAAATAGGGTACCCTCTCCAAGATTTCTCTGAAAGAGCACATTGTAAATCTCAAATCCTTCTTATCTAGATCTCCCCTAGTAAAGATCATGGAGGCACTCAAGTATACTATACACATCCATGTTTTCACGAGACTTCACGAGTTCACTAGACATTGATGAAAGCATCAAACATTGAATGTTGACCGCGTCACTCACATGTTTTTCATTGACAAGGAACTATTCATCACTCACCACCTTAGGAGGCTGATCTGGTATTGAGGATTCTAGCACATAAGATTTCCATTCATGGCATAGAACAACCGGAAGGTATCTAAACCACTCCTAGAAGTTACTGTCAGTTATGAGGTAGTATTTATCTAATATTGATCATAGGGACAATGTGGATGATAAACTATTCATTTTATTCTAAAATTAAAAGAGTAGATTATTATTAATTTTCTTGATTACAAATTATGTGAGAAATAATAAATTAATTGATTTTATTAAATCTACCACTATTTTATCAAGTCCCAACATCCCCACCATTGGACTCAGAATGACTAGTTTCCAGAAAATTCTAGTCGAAAGGATCCATATTCCCTTCACATAACCCCAACAAGGATTGGATAATATACTTGAAGGTATTTATGTAGGAAAGTATTTTCCAACTACAGGATTGTAGCTCCTTGACCCATCGAGTAGATTCCTCAATCCTGAAATCTGGACTTGTATTTCCTCAATACTTGCCTCTGAATTACACCAAGTCTAGAAAGGGATACTTCTATGGATGTAAAATGGTTTAGTCAACCCAAAACCTTCATAAGAACCCCCTTATCAAAGTAAGTATCCCAACAAGGTTTGTCATAACACTTGGTTCTATTGATTTTTGTTCCTAATAAAGTAATAGAAGGCTTAGTCTGACTTAATATTAGGTTGAGGGATTTTAATTAATTATGTATAAAATTTATCTTATTTTATCCTTTACATGTATTTTTAATATTAAGTGGATGTTACTTAAATAATTAACCATGTTGGATAAAAAATTTACACATAATTCATTTATTTAATTTATTATGCATAAATTTTATCTTGTTTTATCCTTTAATTGTCTTGTTAATATTAAGTGTATGTTACTTAATTAATTAACCATGTTGAATAAAACATTTATGCATAATAAATTTATTTAAATTCCATATTTTCACATTAATTCATTTATTTATGTTACTATGACCTTGCATCTATAAAATAAATAATTTTATAGACAGAAATAAATAAATAATTAAATGATTCATTCATGAGCTTTATCTAATTATTGATTTAATGAGAGGAAACTAAATAAACTTATAACCTAGGGGAAATAACTCATTTTTTCTGGTCTTGGAATGAGTTACATCATTCCACATATCCACCTGTGTATCACCCGAGTTGGCATCATAATGGTTCAATATTGAATCGCCTCCATGTGCCTCAGGATACTCCATTAATTACATGTATTTATGACTCACATACAGGTGAGGGAAACCATGTTATTGGTAAAAAAAGATTATATAAATATCCTTAGACACATTGGTACTACATAATAATGGAGGGAGGGATGACATGGAAACCATCATATTTAATTTAATAATAAATAATTGAAATCTCCTGAAATAAATTAAATTAAAACATACAATGTATACACAGGTCTTGGTCAAGCTCATGAATGATCGTACATGAAAAAAATATACAAAACTGGCTAGAATTCATTTCTTTATTTGTTCTTTATTATTTAAGATGAAAAAACTTGTATTAATTAATTCCTTTTTATCTTAATGATCATCATAACTTAATTGGATATACCCATCATTTATTGCATTCATGGAAAATAAATGGCAGAACCAATAATGACATAATAATTACAATAAATTTATTGAGCATTTAATATTTTTAAAACCATTATTAAATTGTAAAACACTCATTGGTGTGACAATCGATAAAATAAGGTTTTAATGTTTGTATTTTCAATTTAATGTAATTTTGAACTTTATCATTTAATGGGAGACTACACGGCGTGTACAGTTCAGCTATATGTCATGTACCTTAGTTCCGGGAATAACCGAAGCATGCAGTGGTGGGCGATATATTAAAATTTCTTTTAATAATTGTTTCACAAAACCAAGAGAGTTGATATTTCATGTAAAATATATAATTAATTTATTTAATATTTGAATAAATAAATACCTGGGATTAGGAACTTTATTCATTGGTGAATGTGGATAATATGAAAAGTCCCTTTTAGATTACCTTCGTTGCGCTGCGAGGATCCAAGGATAGAATCCATCTAGCGGTGATCCACACACACTCCTTTGAACTTCGAGCAACACCACTCAATATCAAGGTGATAGCATGGTGAGTATAATGTATCATGTTGTTCTTTCTTGATCACTTTTTCTTCAGTCTTGAAGAAATCTATCTTACACTTCTCATTATTGAGAGGGAGAGAATATTTGATAGAGAATTCATTGTGTGTAACAATTCTCTAATCTCAATTTTTGGATACTCTACAAAATAAACATAACTGTCTATTTATAGAGTTAGGATATAGGTTAAAATATTATTTAATTAAATTATGAAAATTAAATAACATTTATTACTTTTAATAAACCCAATTCCATATAACAATAACAATAATAATATTATTTTGTGGTGCGTGCCAACTTGCACAATGATAGATATTATTTAACCATCTTGTTAATTAATATTTTTCCCTACATACGATCTTGGTCTGTTCGAACTCATCTTGCATTTATTGAACACCCGAATAAAAATTTTATTTATAAATAAATATTTCATTCACATACCGGTAAATAAATGTTTATTAAATATTCAATAAAATAAATAAATATATTTTTATCCACATACCAGTGAATAAATATTTATTTAATTTATATGATAAATATAACTTAAATAAAATTATTCCTTATACTTGAGAATAATATTCATTCCATTAATTAAACTCAAATGTAATTTAATCGTGATCAATAGAAACACTTAGTGTGTGACCCTCTAGGATTATTTCTCATTGACATTAGATGAAATTACCTCAAGTCTAATATTACTGTCTAGCAACAGGTCAAGGCACCCAAGAGAAATAACTTAATATCGTAATGTCGATAACCACATACAAACACTCATTATATAATATAATTCTTTTGTCACAATATCTCATCAAGCGGGTTGCATGATGGTGTCATCAACCTATTTAATCGATACGTCTTTCTTTGACTATATGAAATAAATAGGTAATTACTCCATGACCATGAAATTTAATTTGATGGTTCTATTCCAATCAAAGGGATGGGATATTATCTTACATAAATATGGAAGAGACAAATCCTTCCTTGAATTATCCATTAATGACATGTTAATCATGATGCACCCAACGTACCCTACTTCCCACCAACATATGGCATGACAATTTTGGTTAGTAAATTTAATTGCATGAGTCATGAAATACAATAATTATAATCTTAAATTCTAAGGACCATTACACACACTCACAGATAGGAATATCCGATGACACCAAAACATACAAAATCCCTACTATCGGGTTTGTTCTCATAATCTCCTATCTTAGAGATTACCAAGTGTGAACTTCATGAGAAGAAGACTCATACATTTATGAGCACTCACACTTGATGGTCTAAATACTACACATCCCATCATAGTACATTATCCAACCACATAACTATATTAATAATATTTTTATAGCACTTCAAGGTTCTCATCATAGTAGGGAAATGATTGAACTTATCAATGCGACAAATACTCTAAGGGATTATTAAATTAAATCCATGTAGAAATAATGAAAAATATGTAATAAGAGGTTAAATTAATATTCAATACATAAAATATACATGTAATCAAAGTAAAATTAGTTGGTCCTAGGAAAACAACTCTAATCGGTATAATGGTCAACAATATAGGCGGGGATTAACAACATTTTATTTTATGTTTCCTAAATAAAATAAAAATAATCCCATAACAATATCATTTTAAAACCAAAAATTTATATTGGTAATCATTGTTATTTTTAATTTATGAATATAAAAATTTCATTAAAAAAATACGCAATTAGCTTCATCTTAACGAATTAAAAAGAACTGAAAGGGGGTGTAATAAAAAAATAGCATGGGAGATTCATATATGATCTAAATATAATAATCCAAAGTTAAAAAAATTAATTTAATGTGTATAAATTTTCATTAAAATAGTGAATTAAATGAATTCATAAATATACTTCTAAAATGTGGGAGGTGTGTCAAGCTAGGGTTCTTAATAAACATTACAAAAAACTACTTAACCACATTAAAAAATAGTGGACATAAAATATGAAGCAACAAACTTCTATACCTTAATTTTAAAGAGAGTGGGATGGTGGGTGAGACAAATGCGAGTAATGCTAAAGTAATCTAGTTCTGGAATAGAGCTTCTTAAGAATTGTATATTTTTCCATCCTTCCAATATTTGTATGTTCAAATCATCCATGTTGTTAGAAATTATAATGTTTTGGTATTCTATTATATATGTCCCATCACAATTTTTTAAATAAATAGTATAACACATGTATGCGTATAGTGTTTTAATTTTCCATTATATATGTTTTGTCATGGTTTTAGAAACAAGTAGCACCCCATACGCAATTAGCAGATATTTAAATAATTAATATTTTAAAAAACTATATTAAAATATAACAAAAAATATATATTATTATATGGAAAGTACCAAAAAGTATTTGAATATAATGATTCAATTCATATTATGGAATCTAAATTAGAATCTTAAAATGTAATGGGAGTAATAATACTAACATTTAAATGGTTATTATTATTTTGGAAATTCCTTGAATCTGAAAGAGAAAAAAAATTAGAATTTGTTGTGGCAATAATATTTCCAAAAGTAATTAAAATATAGATTATATATTTTTGTAAAAACAGGGTGCATATTTTCTGGCATGATCTCAATGATATTCAAGATTAGGTCTTAGTGACTGGTTTCATGAAACATCAATATTAATTGTTTCTTAATGGGATATAGACCTGGGGTTATGCTAAACTGCTAGTATCAGTTACCATGGATGAACCTAGTGCTGAACACTAATCAAACCATTGATGATGAGAAAAAAACATAGAACAACACATGAATCGTAAACTCCAGTAAAATTCAAAAATAACGATAGGAATCAAGATTGATAAAAAACATGCATTATATAGAAGTCAAAGGTAGCATAATTGAAATTAGGTGTCAAAAATGATTATAGAAATCATGAATAGAAAACACTCACTATCTTGGAATAAAATCTTGATAAAAAACATAGTAATGGGTATGATTTATATTGAAACACAACTTGATAAAATAGATGAAAGATTTACATTTCCCTTCCCCAAAATCCCAAACTAATACTCACTATCTAGGAGTCAAAGGTTCCAGAATCCAATTTTCCCAGATCATTAAGGTCATCATTCTTTATGATCTAATATGAATGATGAACTTTTGGTGAAACAATCAGGTTGAAAAAGAATACTACAAAAAACCAAATCATCAATACTATATTTGACTAGTGACATATGAAGCTAGAGATTCAATGTTTTATTTTCTAACCATTTTTTTTGATGTGTTGAATACATGAAAAACTGAAAAGAATCTCAGACTTTAAAAGGAAATAGAGAAAATTAAATCAAAATATTAAAGAATAAATAAAGATATGTAAGTTAGGAATATTGGTTTAAACTCTAACTTTATTTTCCAAAGCAGTACCTTATGATTATATATTTCTAATACTTTCAGAAAAATTAGTCATGTTATTGAGATAAGATGTTTATTAAATAAAAATGATAGAAAAATCAAATAAAATGTATCATATAAGAAGAATGTAGTGGTGTAGAATGTACCTAATATAATTTGAAGTAGAAAACATACCTAAAATAATTTTAATGTTAGTTATTAAATATTTATGCTAAAATATATTTAAAATATATCATTGAACTATAAACAATTAATGAAAAACAAAGAATTAATATATACATGGTGTAATATAAAACCATTATAAAATTATGAAAATTATCATTGATAATAGAAAGTTGTTGACAATAATTTGTTGAAAAGGGTGTAATAAATAAAAAAATATGATGATCAAATTAAAATTTGAAACATATTTAGATGTAGATGAAACAAATAAATAACAAAAAACAAATAATTTCAAAAAATCTAAAAGAATGCAATCATAATACCTATAATCTTGACGGTCACTCCTACATGATTATATAACTATAAATAGTATAACCTAGCCATTAAATAAGAGGTTATGAATAATATTAAATAACCTAAGAAAATACATGGTTGAATTCATTGGTTACAAATTAATTAAAAATGAATAGTAGAGCAAATTGAATATAAAGGGGATGTTTTTTTAAAAACTAATTTTATGCTCACAAAGGGATTTTACCCTCATAAATTAAATTAATTAATATTGGTGAATGGTATTAATGAAATTTATATTTTATATATTCAATCAAATATTTTTTACATTCATCGAATATATTTGATAGGCATAATATAGGAACAAACCTATTATTACACATAAAAACCTATAATTTTATAAAAGTAGTTTTAATACCTTTTAATGGAAAACCCATTTTAAATATAAATTTTGGAACTTTTTATAAATTTTATATGTCAAAATAAACCTCATTTTTGAAATAAAAACATAAAAATTAGGTTAGGGTAAATTTTTGGTATTTCTTTATGAAGTTTCATTTTTTTGATGAATAATGAAGAATACTAAATTTTAATTAAAAATTAACTTTTCCTCTCAATAGTTTGTAAGGATAAATTAAATTTAAAATGGTTTTAAAGGAAAATTACATCAATTATAAAACAATTAATCTAATTTAGTTCATTTAAATCAATTTTACTTTGAAATTATATATAAAAGCTAAGCAAACTTTTGAACATTTTTACTTTAAAAAGCCGCATTGTCCTCCTGTCCGTGGTATTAATTTTAAATTAATTTCTAACACATATATTATTAAGATTTTAAAAAATGGATTAAATATTTAGAATAATCATAATTTATAATTTCTAATATGTTCAACTTGTTTTTTGAACAAAAATATTAGTGAAAGTAAATTAATTACCGTGATTTAGAGGAAAACTTGCTTAATAATGAACTAAACCTTAAACTTAAGGGCCAAAATGACCTAGAAATTTTACCAAAATCCATAGTATATCTATATTTATACTCTATAATCTCTTTTATCTAATTTGGAAAATTATTTTAACCACTTTCAAAGGAAAAAACATGGGTAGAATTCCCTTTTAAAAAATTTACAAGAATGCCACTCCCCCTCCACTATAAAAAGGAACTCACCTCGCCCCCTTATTCACACCTATAAAGTCCTTTGGATCGCCTAAAATCTGATCAAATAAGATAAAAAAATCATCCATTCATCACAGAATTCTCCCTTTGGGAAAAAATCCATCCAAGGAATCCCTTGGTGCAAACCAAAGGGAGTTAGCCAAAGAATAGGTAACATCCTCCCTCAAGCTCTTTTATTTTATTTTCATTCTACACCCCATAAAATATTATTATTACATTATTATATAATAACACAAGAATCCTAAATATACTTATATGTTTTTATTCTAAGGTATTTACCTACACTCTCACACACTTTCATCTAATGGGTAATGAACTTATAGTTCGTGTATGACGAACTACCACCTTGTGAAACGACACTTGTTTGTTTTTTCCTTTACCACCTTTCATGGTTGGGAATTATGATGGAAAATATATTTATATATGATATATATGATATTTATAATGTATTTATGAGTCTTTAATTATTATATAACACATACCTTTATGCTTTCCATTTTGTGGGAATACGATAACATTGTTTGTGGAGGTGTGGACTACCGCCTCCTCAAAGTGATGTGATTCATTCATGCTATACATGGAATGTATAAAGGATGGTTTTAATAAAAAATGTTAAATATATGAAATAAATATGATACTATAATTATAATATACATATGTATCATTTACTTTTCATTATTTTAATACAACAATGAAATGAAAGTAGCGTTCATGCGTACGTACGCCTTACCATCTCCATGAACGATGCATTTAATTTATTATCTATAAACTTTATAGATCATTATAAATACATATATAATGAATATATATTGTATTTAAATCATGTTTTAAATTCTTGATATTATGAAATCATGATCTAAGTAATAAGAACAACAAGTAACAAGTCAAAACATACTCAGAAAAAATGACAATTAACACCCGAAATGATGAAAATAATGAATGATTTTTAGAAAATGAGTAATAATATACTATAATAAGTTAATATATGATATTATAAATATTATTATGGTTTTTTTATATCTTGTTAAAATGTTTAAAACCCTTATAAATGAGTTTAAATTACGTTTACTCGAAAGGAAACACAAGGTAAGGGATTCTTGTCTCACTTTTCTTTCCGTGTAAAAAATGCCATTAACACAACTTGATTATTTTGTGTGAAGTAACTAATTCAAATTTTGATATACTATATCATGAATTATTTTATCTTAATGTTATTTAAATTTTTATTTTATGATTATCAATTCGTGTCTTCCAATTCATATGTTACCGTAGTGGTAAGGGATTTCATCTCAATTTCCATTCTTTGAGGCATATTTTATTGTTGGGAACCTAATTTATCATATACGGTGAAAATACTACCAACTTGATATGTAATATAATGATTAATTAATTTATTATGATATTTTGAGTTTTAATTTGAATTATTTCATCTAAGGATAATTTAACTTAAAGTTACCAAGTGGTAAATAAATTTCGTAACCCAACTCCTTTTCATTGGGTTATATTACTTCCTTGTTATAATTAATATTATATGATTATGTGTATAATGAGTGTGACTATATATTGATGTATTTACAATACTTTTATGTGTATTTAAAGTTTATACACATAATCAATTCATTGATTTATTCTCACTTCAACATTATAACTATTTTAATTGTTTATTTCACAATCTCATTCTAATCGAGATTACATATTTTTGAAATTACATTAAAATAATTTATATGACCATTATTTAATAAACCCTTTAATTTTATACTCCTCTAGTAATTTATGACCCTTTTCAAGTATTACTACCATTTACCTACTCTTTGGTACTCAAAATGTTTTCAATAAAACCCGACTTCATTTCTCTCTTTAGTCAGAGAACTTGTTTTATTCTAAAAACCCTGTTTTCTAAAATGGTTTTCAAAAATGTTTTTATCCTTTATAAAATTATTTTTAAAGAAATGATTACCCTTTTTTTCTTTTACAAACGTTTTAATGGAATATTCTTGTCTCTTTCCGAGAAATACACTTTTCTAACCATTTACCTTACAAAAGGAATGTTATTTTTACCTTGTATGACATGTTCATAATTACCCCCATCATTTATTTGAAGATTCCTTTATAAGTTTAAAAGGTTAATTATTAAAGAAAATATTTTTTAAACTTATTTTCAAAGAAATTTTTTTCAAAATGAAAAGGATATTTTCCTCAAGAATGTTTTTAAAATATCTTTTGATAGTATTTCTATTCATCAATGACAAAAAACCCTTTATCCTTACTTTAATTGGAATAATTTTTATTGAAACCATCCTTATTATTATTTTTGGATAGTTTATTATTGATTTGACCAAGGATATTATCGACATTCACTTCCTTGATTATTTTATTAATTCCATTAAAATATTCAATTTCCTAGGATCATTAAACATTGAATTTCCTATAATTATCCATATCATTTATCATGGATATATTCATCGCCTAAACCATATATCATTTTCACATATGGTATTTACTTTGAAATTTATTTGATATGCGAGGAAATATTGATAAATCTATATTATTTATTCAATACAGATATTTGATAAGGCATATTATTTATTTTTATTATTCAATACGAGGAATGCTTTGGACTAGAAATGAAGGGTGGGGCACGAAATTTATATAGTCCCTCGATGCATCGATAGGTTTTCATGAGACAAATTAGCTGTGAAAATTAAATAAGTTTCTACCTGTAGTTTTAACCCATTTTGTAAATGGTCTTGATGGTATAGGTTTTCATGTGCCTCATACATGGCGTCCTATAATTAATAATTGCCTTTATTTTTATTTAATGTTTATTATATATGATATTTTCACTATAACAAAGTGTATGGATGAATTTAATTCTTAGTTTTGTAATTAAATGAAATGTTTTCTTAGTTATTTACCTTTCCATGTTGATTTATTCTTATTGATTCATTATTGATTTCACTATAATTAACCCTTATCGAGCATTTTAGCTAACCCTTATTATGATTCCTTTCCCCAGGATTCCCTAAAGTGTACTAAAAAAGATATGCAAGGATATGCTAGATGGAATGAAGTTATCCTCAAAAGAAAAAAAAATATTTTTATTTTGACACATGTATGTATATAGTTTACTAATAATACTAAACTATTAAATCCTTTGGGACGTAATTTAATTGTATCTTATGCCAATGTAATAGTAGCATGACACCAACTCCTGGATTTTTGGGGCCAGTTCGCTATAGTTGTTATTAGAGAAAGTTTAGTAGAAACCTTGTAAACTAGATTTAGAAAACATAGATTAGAGAACATAACCCTAAGGTAGAATTTGAGGATAAGTATAGAAAAACATCTTAAAGTTTTGATTTGATAGATATTATGTGATTTTCCAAGAAATACATCCCTATATGGATACTATAAGTGGAAATGGTTCTAAAACAGATGTACATAGGGGTAAAAACTTTGAAAAGGTGTATTAAACCTGACTCGAGCGTAACCTGGTACACGACAATGATCCTTATTGTGCACCTATTTTGACACTCCCAGGGGATATTAGTAGGATAATTTACATTTTATTTACAAACCATTATAAAGTATTTTGACAATGAATGACCTAGGTTAAACCTTATACTAAGGAAGGACCTATGATAAAATAAAATAGATGAAGTATTTATGTATTGGGGTTTTATTCAAAACCTTACTTAAAAGGATATATAATGATTAACATTATTTCAAGAATATACATCATATTTATTTTGGAAATTATATTAATATGGTTTTAGAAAAGGAAAACCTGTATACTGGGTGACAACCCCTCAAGTCTAGCATGGATGTGGTACTTGAACCCCTGAACAAAGGACAATAAGGGTTTCAATCCTACCACTCACCTACGCAATGTCCTGGCTAATGTATCATTATTTTTAGTTAAACAATTTGATGAATAAATATTAATGATGAATCGATAGTGTTAATTTTTAGGTTTAGATATTAATGTATTAACCATATTGACTTTGAAGAATATTTAGGGAAAAATATTCAGATTTTTCACTCTTTTATGGGTCTACGGTCTGTTAAAAGTATATTTTAGTGCTTGACACATCAAAGTTAATTTTAGGATATCCATTTCTTGAAGTAATGGATGAATTGGAAATATATTGAAGCACAAACAAAGGATTAAAATTTTCTTATGAAATAGAAATGTATCAAGTAAGTATGATTACCTATATTCTTAGATGTTAAAAGAATTAATCAATATTAGGAAAATTATCTAGAAATAAAATGGTGTCCTAATAACTTAATTTTTATTGAACCGATGGTCTTCTAAATCATCAAATATTTATGGTTTTGAGGCCTTAAAATTTCAATTTACCATTAAATTGTTTGTTATTGATGACCTAAATCACTCCCTATAAATATTTATGCTTTTCCTATATGTATGTATCTCCACTTGATAGTAATTTTATCTTACTTAGAGACCTAGTTATATTTAGTCCATGTGACCTTTGTACTTCATATTCTCTCTTTTCTTGGAGGATGTTTCCAGAACCCTTCTCATGTTGTGATATTTCAACATAAGAAATATCAAAAAATTTAATACCAAGTTAAAATTTAAATTGCAAGGACACACTTTAATTAAGGTGGGGAGAATGTAACACCCTGAAAATTCTAAATGAGTAACTTGTATTCGATAATTTGTTTAAAACGCAACACAAAGCGCGTAAGGGATTATAATATCCCGAGACTTTATAGTATAATTTTAATTTTAAATAAATTAAATATACGATTTATCTTAAAATTCACATGACACTAAGTTATGTTTCATCATACGCAACAATGACCTTCTTTTATGACCTGCGTTACATGCAAGACCAAGTTTTACTGAATAAAAATATATTATTAAAATATTATTGTTTAACATAACAATATATAACCTATCTGTTAAATTAGAATTTGTGAATAGTATTAAAAAACTTATGAAGACACATGGTTTAATTAATTTATTACCAATTAATTATAAATTAATATAAGAACCAATTTAATATAAAGGGAATGTTTTTATAAAAACTACTTTTATTCTAACAAAAGGATTTTATCCTAATAAATTAAATTAATTACTATTGGTGAATGATATTAATGAAATATATATTTTATATATTCTATCAAATATTTTTTACATTCATAAAATATATTTTATAGGCATAGTATAAGAATTAACCCAATATTACACATAAAAATTATATTTTTATAAAAGCAGTTTTACCGCCTTTTAATGGAGAACCTATTTTAAATCAAAATTTTAGAACTTTGATAAATTTTATTTGCCAAAATATTCCACATTTTTGAAACTGAAACATAAAATTTAGGTTAGGTTGAATTTTTGGTATTTTTCTGTGAAGTTTCATTTTTTTGAAGAATATTGAAAAATACTGAATTTTAATTGAAAACCAACTTTTCATCTCAATAATTTATATGTTTAAGTTATATTTTAAATTTGTTTTAAAGTAAAATTATTTAAATTATAAAACAATTAATCTGATTTAGGTAATTGAAATCAATTTCATTTTGAAATTAGATATCAAAACCAAGAAAACTTTTGAACATTTTTACTTTAAAAACCCGCATTGTCCTCCCGTATGTGGGATTAATTTTAAATTAATTTATGTCAATTATGTGATTAGAGTTTAAAAAAATGTATTATATATTTTTAATCAACATAATTTATAATATCTAAAAAGTTAAACTTATTTTTGACCAAAAATATTAGTGAAAGTAATTAAAATTAATAACAACGATTAAGAGGAAAATTGTCTTAACAAGTAACTAAACTTGAAACTTAAGGGCCAAAATGACATAGAAAGTTGTCCAAAATCCATTGTATGTCCATATTTAGACCCTATAATACGTTAGATATAATTTTTAATATTATTTTAGCCACTTTAAATTGAGAAAACATGGGTAGAATTCCCTTTTCAAAAATTTATAAGAATGCCACTCCTCCACTATAAAAAGGCACTCACTCCTCCCCCTTATTCACACCTCTCAAGAACTTTGTATCAACAAAAATATGATAAAATAATATCATAAAATACCTAATTTAATTCTAAAATCCTAACTTTGGGCATAAATCCATCCAAGGAATCCATTAGGTGTAAACCAAAAGGAATTACCCAAAGAATAGGTAACATCCTTCCTCAAGCTCTTTTGTTTGATTTTCATTATCCACCACCTCAAATATTCTTATTACATGATTATATAATAACCTAAGTATAAAAAATATACTGATATGTCTTAATTATAATGGTTCTACCTACACTCATGCACACTTCCATCTAATGGGTAACGAACTTTCCATTCTTGTAAGGCGAACCACTGCCTCGCGAAACGATGATTGTTCGTTTTTTTACTTTACCACCTTTAATGGTTGATATTTATGATGGAAAATATATTTATATATGATATATATGATATTTATAATTTATTTATTATTATTAAATTATATAAAACATACCTTTATGATTTCTATTTTGTGGGAATACGATAACATCATTTGTGGAAGTGTGGACTACCGCCTCTTCAAAGCGATGTGATTCATTCACACTGGGCATGGAATGTTTAAAGGATAATTTTAATACAAATATGTGACATATATTAAATAAATATTATACTTTAATTATAATATACATATATATCATTTACTTTTCATTCTTTTAATACGACAAATAAATAAAAGTATCGTTCATGCATACGTATGACCTACTGTCTCTATGAACAATGCATTTCTTTTATTATATAAAAACTTTATGGATTATTATAAATACATATTTAATTAATATATATGATATTTAGATCATGGTTTATATTATTTAGATTATTAAATTGTGATATAAGTAATAGGAACAACAAGTAACAAGTCAAAACATACTTGGAAGACATGATAATTAACACCCAAAACGATAAAAATATTGAAAGATTATTAAAAAATTATTAATAAGATATTATAATAAGTTAATATATTATATTATAAATATGTGTATATTTCTATTATATGTTTTTAACATGTTTAAAACCCTTATATAGGAGGTTAAATTCTGTTCACATGAAACGAAACACAAGGTAAGGGATTCTTGTCTCTCTTTTCTTTCCATGAGGCACATGCCATTAACACCACTTACTTATTTTGTGTGGTGAAAATAATTACCCTTTTTATATAATATATAATGAATTATTTTATCTTCATGGTATTTAAATATTTCATTTTATTATTATTACTCTGTGTCTTTTAATTCATATGTTACCACAGTGGTAAGGGACTTCATCTCAATTTCCATTCTTTGAGGCATACTTTATTATTATGCACCTAATTTCTTATATATGGTATAAATAATATCAATTTGACATGTAATATCATGATTAATTCATTATTAATGATATTTTTAGTTTCAATTTTAATTATTTCATCTAAGGAAATTTTAACTTAAAGTTACCAAGTGCTAAAGAAATTTCACAACCCAACTCATTTTCATTGGGTTATATTACTTCCTCAATGTTGTTAATATTATATGATCATGTATGTAATGAATTTAAATATCTATTGATATATTTATACTTATTTTATGTGGATTTACAATTTATACACATAATCAATTCATTGATTTATTCTCACTTCAATGTTATGACCATTTTATGGGTTTATTTTATAATCTCATTCTAATCGAGATTACTTATTCTTGAAATTACATTAAAGGAATTTACATGAATATTTTTCAATAAACCATTTAATTTTATCCTCATCTAGTTATTCATGACCCTTTTCAAGTATTAGTACTATTTTACCACTCTTTGGTACTCAAAATGTTTTCAAGAAAACCCGACTTCATTTCTTGCTTTAGCCGGATAACTTGATTTCTTCTAAAAACCCTATTTTCTAAAAAGGTTTTATAAAATATTTTTAACCTTTAAAAAATGATTTATTAAATAAGTTTTTACCCTTTTTGTATTTTAAATTTTTTATAGGAATATTCTTGTCATTTTCCTAGGAAGAAATTTTTTTAACGTTTTACCTTACAAAAGAATGTTCTTTTTACCTTGTATGACATGTATGAAATTACCCGCCGTCATTTATTCAAAGATTCATTTGTATGTTTAAAAGGTTAATTATTAAAGAAAATGTTTTTAAAAAGTGAAAGGATATTTTTCTTAAGATTGTTTTTAAAAGATCTTTTGATAGTATTTCTATTCATCAATGACAAAAACAATTTATCCTTACTCCACTTGGGATAATTTATATTTATACCATAATTGTTCTTTCTCTGGATGGTTTATGTTTTATTTGGACAGGGATAATATTTAAATTCACTTATTTGATTCTTTTTTAGTCCCCTTGAAATATTTAATTTCCCATGATCATGGAATATTGAATTCCTCCAATTATCTATATCATTTATCATAGATACATTCATTGCCTAAACCGTATATCATTTTAACATATGGTGTTTAATTTGAAATTTATTTGGTATCTGGGGAAATATTGATAAATCTATATTCTTTATTCAATACAGATATTTGATAAGGCATATTATTTATTAAGATTATTCGATACGAGTAATGCTTTGGACCAGCAATGACGGGTGGGAACCAAACATTATATAGCCTCTCGATGCATCAACAGGTTCTCATGAGACAAATTAGTTCCAAAAATTAAATAGTTTTCTAGCTATAGTTTTAAACTATCTTGTGAAAGGTCTTGACAGTATAGGTTTTCGTGTGCCTCATACATGACATCCAATAATTATGTATTTACTTTATTTTGATTCAATATTTATTATATATGATATTTTCACTATGAAAAAATCTATAGATGCATTTAATTATCTTTTTATTGATTAAATGATATGTGTTCTCGGTTATTTACCTCTCCATGTTTATTTATTCTTAATGATTCATTATTGCTTTCGCTATACTTAACCCTTAACAATCATTTGAGCTCACCCTTATTATGTTTCCTTTCCAAAGGATTCCTTAAAGTGTACTAAGAAATATATGAAATGATATGATAGATGGAATGGAGTTATCCTCGAAAGGAAAAAAATTATATTGTAATTTTGACACATATATGTATCTATTTTACCAAGATTACGAAACTATTTGATCCTTTGGGATGTAATTTACTTGTATCTCATGCCAATGTAATGGTAGCACGACACCGGCTCTGATATTTCCAGGGTAGGTCGCTATAGTTGGTATTCGAGCAAGTTTAGTGGAAACCTTATAAACTATATTTAGAAAATATAGGTTAAAAAACATAACCCTAATGTATAATTTTAGGATAAGTATAGAAGAACATCCTAAAGTTTCGGTTAGATAAAGATTATGTGGTTTTCCTAGCAATACACCCCTATCTGGATACTAAAAGTGGAATTGGTTCTAGCATAGATGTACATATGGGTAAAAAATTCGAAAAGGTGCATCAGACCCAAATCGATCATAACCCGGTACATGGTAATGAGCCTTACTGCGCACCTGGTTTGACACTCCTACTTGATATGCTTAGGATAATTCAAATTTTCTTTGCAAACCATTATGAAGGTTTTTGACAATGAATGACCTAGGTTAAACCTTATCCCATGGAATGACCTATATTGAAATAAAATAGTTAAAGTATTTATGTATTGGGGCTATATTGAAAACCTTAGTTAAATGGATATTTAATGATTTACCTTATTTCAAGAATGTACATCATATTTATTTAAAAAATTACATTAATATGGTTTTATAAAATGTCAACCTGTATGCCAGGTGACAACCCATTAATTCTGGAAAGGGTGCGGGACTTGAACCCATAACTAGAAGACATTAAGGGTTTCACTTTTACCATGGGCCTACATAATGTCTTGGTTAATGTGTCATTATTTTTATTTAAACAATTTGATAAATAAATATTAATGATGAGCCATCTGTATTATTTTTTAGGTTTAGATAATAATGTATTAACCATATTGACTTTGAATAATACTAAGAGACAATTATTTATACTTTCCATTCTTTTATAGGTCTAACAATCTGTTAAAAATGTATTTTAGTGCTTTAGACATCAAAGCTAATTTTAGGATATCCATTTATTTAAGTAATATATGAATTGGAAATAGATTGAAACACAACCAAAGGATGAAATTTTTCTTATTAAATAGAAATATATCAAGTAATTATGATTTCATATATTCTTAGACAATAAAATAATTACTCAACATCTGGAAAATGATCTAGAAATAAAATGTTATCCTAATAACTTAATTTTTTTTGAACCAATAGTCTTCTAAATCATCAAAGATTTATAGATTTTAGGCCCTCAAATTTTAATTAATCATTCACGTGTTTTTTATCAATGACCTCAATAACTCCCTATTAATATTTACAACTTTCCTCCATGTACATATCTCCACTTTCCACTAATGTTCTACTACTTAGAGACCTAATTATATGATAGTCCATTAGGCCTTTGTACTTCCCATTTTCTCTTTCCTAGATGATGTTTTATGAAACCTTCTCATGATGCGGGATTTCTACATAAGAAATATCAAACAATTTATTACCATAGTCAAATTTAAATTTCAAGGATGCAATTTAATTAAGGTGGGGAGAATGTAACACCCTAAAAATTCTAAAAGAGTAACTTGTATTTGACAATGGGTATGAAACGCAACAAAAAGTGAATAATGGAATATAATATCCCAATAATTAGAGATATAATGACTATTTTAAATAAATTAAGTTTATGATATATCTTACAATGCACATGATACTCAGTTATGTTGTGTCACATGAAAAAAAACCTTCTTTGATGACTTGCATTACACGCAAGACCGAGTTTTACCAAACAACAATATATTATTAAAATATCACTATTTAATATAATAAGATATAACATAGCTGTTAAATTTGTGTTTATGAATAGGATTAACTAACTTATTAAAATACATGGTTGAATTAATTGGTTTCAAATTAATTAGAAATTAATATAAGAACCAATTGAATATAATGGAACCGTTTTTATAAAAACTAATTTTATACTCACCAAGGGATTTTATCCTAATAAATTTAATTAATTAACATTAGTGAATGATATTAATGAAATATATGTTTTATATATTCAATCAAATATTTTTTATATTCAACAAATATATTTTATAGGAATAAGATATGAACAAACTCAATATTATACACAAAAACTTATATTTTTATAAAAGCAGTTTTACCACATTTTAATGGAAAACCTATTTTAAATGTAAAATTTAGAAGTTTTATAAATTTTATATATCAAAATAAACCTCATTTTTGAAATAAAGACATAAAAATTAGGTTAGGGTGAACTTTTGGTATTTTTATGTGAAGTTTCATTTTTTATGAATATTGAAAAATACTGACTTTTAATTGAAAACTGACTTTTTGTCTCAATAATTTATAAGGTTAAATTATATTTTAAATTGGTTTAAAAGTAAAATTACATAAATTATAAAACAATTAATCCAATACAGGTCATTTAATCAATTTAACTTTGAAATTATATATAAAAACTGAGCAAACTTCTGAACGTTTTTACTTTAAAAATTCGCATTGTCTTCCCTTATATAGGATTAATTTTAAATTAATTTTTTTTACACTTATGTGATTGGAATTTAAAAAAATGGATTAAATATTTAGAATCATAATAATTTATAACATCTAAAAATTTCAACTTATTTTTTGACCAAAAAATATTAGTAAATGTAATTAAAATTAATTACAACGATTAAGAGGAAAATTAACTTATTAATGGACTAAAAATTAAACTTAAGGGCCAAAATAATCTATAAATTTGTCAAAAATCCATTTTATGTCCATATTTCAAACCTATGATCCCTTATCTAGAATTGTGACCATTATTTGAGCCAATTTCAATGGATAAAACATAAATAGAATTCCCTTTCCATAAATTTACAAGAATGCCACTCCTCCTCCACTGTAAAATGGCACTCACCCCCCCCCCTTATTCAAACATACAAAGACCTTTGGATCACAAAAAATCTGATAAAATAATCTCCCAAAATACCTAAATTAATATCAGAATCCTTCCTTTGGGAATAAATCCATCCTAGGAACCCCTTTGGTACAAACCAAAAGGAGTTACCCAAAGAAGAGGTAACATCCTTCCTCAAGCTCTTTGGTTTATTTTAATTCTCAACCACATCAAATATTATTATTACATGATTATATAATAACCAAATTATCCTAAATATACTGATTTTTTTATTCTAATGGTTCAACCTACAATCATACACACTTTCATCTAATGGGTAACAAACTTACCGTTCGTGTACGGCGAACTGCTGCCTCACAAAACGATGATTGTTTATTTTTTCCTTTACCACCTTTCATGGTTGGGTATTATGATGTAAAATATATTTATATATGATATATATTATATTTATAATATCTCTATTATTATGTAATTCTTATATAACACATACCTTTATGATTTCTATTTTGTGGGAATATGATAACATCGTTTGTGGAAGTGTGGATTGCCGCCTCCTCAAAGCGATATGGTTCATTCACGCTATATATGGAATGTTTAAAATATGGTTTTAATAATCATATGTGACATATATGAAATAAATATTATACTTTAATTATAATATACATATATATAATTTACTTTTTATTCTTTTAATATGAAAAAGAAATGAAATTAGGGTACATGCGTATGTACAACCTACCATCTCTATAAATGGTGCATTTCATTTCTTATCTCCAAAATTTATGGATTTTTATAAATATATATATATACCGAATATGTATGATATTTAAATAATGTTTTAAATTCTTTAGATAACAAAATCATGATCTAATTAATAGGAACAACAAGTAACAAGTTAAAACATACTAGAAAAACATGAAAATTAACACCCAAAACGATAAAAATAATGAAATATTGTTAGAAAAAAAGTAATAATATATTATAAGAAGTTAATATATGATATTATAAATATTAGTATGTTTATATTATAGATTTAAAATTTGTTTAAAACCCTTATACAAGATTTTAAAGGATGTTCACCCAAAAGGAAACACAGGGTAAGAGATTCTTGTCTCACTTTTCTTTCTGTGCGGCATATGCCATTAACACCACTAACTTATTTTGTGTGGTGTAAATAATTACAATTTTGATATAATATATAATTAATTATTTTATTTTAAAATTATTTAAATGTTTCATTTTATTATTATTACTTTGTGTCTTCCAATTCAGATGTTACCACAGTGGTAAGGGACATCATCACAATTTCCATTCTTTGTGGCATAATTTATTGTTCTGAACTTATTTTATTATATATGGTGTAAATACTACGAATTTGACATGTAATATCATGATTCATTCATTCTTCATGATATTTTTAGTTTCAATTTTAGTTGTTTCATATAATGGTATTTTAACTTAAAGTTACCAAGTGGTAAATAAATTTCGCAACCCGATTCCTTTTCATTGGGTTATATTACTTCCTCATTGTCATTAATATTATATAATTATTTATATAATTAATTTGACTATATATTTCTTTATTTACACTTATTTTATATGGATTTAAATTTTATACACATAATCAATTCATTTATTAATTATCACTTCAACATTATGACCATTTTAAGGGTTTATTTCATAATCTCATTCTAATCGAGATTTATTTTTCTTGAAATTCCATTAAAGGAATTTATATGACCATTTTTAAATAAAAAATTTAATTTTATACTCCTATGGTTATTCACAACACTTTTCAAATATCTGTACTATTTTCCCACTCTTTGTTACTCAAAATGTTTTAGAAAATATTTTCAATAAAACCCGACTTCATTTCTCTCTTTAGCTGGAGAACCTGTTTTCTTCTAAAAAACCTATTTTCTAAAAAGGTTTACAAAAATTGTTTTAACCTTTCCAAAATTATTTATTAAATAAATTTTTATCCTTTTTTTTATTTTACAATTTTTTTAAAGGAATCCCTTGTCTCTTTCTAAAGAAGACACTTTTCTAACCTTTTACCTTACAAAAGAAATATTCTTTTTACCTTGTACGAAATGTACAAAATTATCCTACATCATTTCTTCTAAGCTTCATTTTTAAGTTTAAAAGGTCAATTATTAAATAATTTTTTTTAAATGTTATTTTCAAAAAAAATTATTTTCAATTTTTTTTCAAAAATCAAAATTATATTTTCCTCAAGAATGTTTTTAAAAGATATTTTGATAGTATTTATATTCATCAACAAAAACAACGCTTCATCCTTACTCCACTTGGGATAATTTATACCAATACCATCCTTATTCTTTATATGGATGGATTATGATTTATTTGAACAAGGATATTATTAACATTCACTCTCTTGATTATTTTGTTAGTTCCCTTGAAATATTCAATTTTCTATCATTTATCATGGATATGTTCATTGCCTAAAATGTATTTTATTTTCACATATAGTGTTTACTTTGAAAGTTATTTGATATTTGGGAAAATATTGATAAATCCGTATTCTTTATTCGATATAGATATTTGATAAGGAATATTATTTATTTTGATTATTCAATAGGAGGAATGCTTTGGAATGGCAATGAAGAGTGGTCCCCATACATTATATAGCCCCTCGATGCATTGAAAGGTTCTCATGAGACAAATTAGTTGTTAAAATTAAATAGGTTTCTACCTATAGTTTTAAAACATCTTGTGAAATCTCTTAATGATATAGGTTTTCATGTGCCTCAGACACGACGTTCAATAATTAAGCACTGGCTTTATTTTGATTCAGTATTTATTATCCATGATATTTTTACTATGAAAAATTATATAGATGCATTTAATTCTCAGTTTATTGATTTAATGACACGTGTTATTAGTTATTTACGTTTCCATGTTGATTTATTCTTATTGATTCATTTTTGATTCTGCTATACTCAACCCTTACAGAGAATTTGAGCTCATCCTTATTATGTTTCCTTTCCTTAGGATTCCATGAAGTGTGTTAAGAAAGATATGCAAGGATATACTAGATGGAATGACTTTATCCTTGAAATAAAAAAATTATGTTGTAATTTTGACACATCTATGTATCTAGTTTACCAAGACTACTAAGCAGTTCACTCCTTTATGATGCGATTTACTTATATCTTATGCCAATATAATGGTAGAACGACACCAACTCCGAGCTTTCTGTGGTCGGGTCACTACAAGTGAACCAAAAATAATATATAAGAGAATAATTACACAATCATTTATCTTTGAAAATATGATAGCATACATAAAAAGCCTCACCAGAATTCCACATGAGATGTCAAGCTGCTACCCTTCCATAACCACATGTGAATACCAAGACAAATAACACGAGAAGTCTAAACTTCTACCCTGTCATGGGAGAATGATATTGTGTTTTGAGAGAGTAAACTACTCACCTGCTGAATTGTTGACGGTCAACTTATAATGGCAGTAATCGATTACTCAATATATTATCCCTTACTCCTCCATATATCTTATGGATTTCCTATTATTTCAAATGATTAAAATAACCCAATAGAATATATGTGTATTCAAACACTGTGATAGTTTCAAATTATAAGAGGGAGATAGGGACATAACCTTATCCAGTGGAGTGTTAATATGTTTCACCAGCTTAAAAAAAACTAACACATAGCCTTAAACCAAAATAGTTACTGTTATAAGGACATTGATGATAACCAAAAATTCCTTAAAATGTAAAAAAACAAATTTAATTTTGTTTGCTAATTATAGAGAGATGTAATATAGAGGATAATAAAATTGGGATTGATGAGACCTATAATATAAAATGAATATATATGGAAAAAACAATTTATTAATAAAAAAATTAAAATTTTCATCAATACATACAGTATTAACCTTTAGATTTGTAGTAATTAAAAAATATGAAGATTAAATTAAAAATATAAACACATTTAGATGTAGTTAAAAAAAATAAATTAAAAAAAAATAATTTCAAAAAATTTAAAAGAATGAAATTAGAATACTTTTAAACTTGAAGGCTTCTACTATATTATTTCATAACTATACAGGATTGAGCTTTGGTTAATTAGAATACTTGCAAGATTGAAGGTCACTGCTGCATATTTGTTATTTTATAATAAATAAACAATTTTTTTATTTTTATAAAAATATGTAGTCTCCTTCACATTTCTATATATTTTTTAATTAATAAAAAAATTATTTTTATAATGAAACCATATAAATAATTTTTTGTTGTATAGTGAAACAATATAGATGAGATATAGAATTATCATGGGTTCACTACAGTAAAAACATATATAAAAAAATACAAGCAATTTAATAATGGTACCTTTAAGAATTAATATAAATTAATGAAAAACATCTAATAAATTCCTCATTGTTTGAATTTAGTCATGCCAATTTACCTCAAGAACATGCTTTACCTTAATATCCCCAATCTTTGGATCATACCTATAACTAGATCTTTGTAGATGAGCAGTGAACAGAAAATATGATTCAATGGTATTCATAGATATAACTAAAACTATCAAAAATATGAATTAATCTTATGAATATATAATATGAAAAGGGTAAATATCCAAGAATATTTACCACATTAATTATAGTTAAGTGTTCAAAGCCCAAGAATCATTCAAAATTTCAAAATAAAAAAACTAAACCTAAAGGTTCAATGGATCAAGAACATAATAAGATCCAGAATACTCAATCAAAACTGTTCAAACATTAAAAAATTAAACAACTAAAAAAAATAATAATTAAAGGAGAGGGTCTTGGAATTAGAGAAATTAAGGATATGTGTCAAAGAAGGAGGGGGAGGTTGAGGTGGGGAGGAGTGAAGATATTGGCATTAGGACTGTATTAGAGAAGAAGGAGATGCGGAGACGGAGACAGAGACTGAGATAGAGGAGGAATCATAGGTAGAGACAAAGTTAGAGGATGAGATGAAGGTGGAGTAGATGAAGGTAGAGGATATGGAGGTGAAGTCGGAGGTGGAGGTGGAGGCATAAGTGGAGTGAGAGACCGAGGCAGAGGAGGAGGGAGAGGTTTACACTGAGGTGGGAGAAAATAAAAATGTGGAAGAGATTAAGATAGATGATATGGAGGGAGATGTAGGCATATTATGCAGAGACATAAACAGTATCAGGAAGGAGAAGTATAATAGGAATTGAGAGGGTTTTGGTAAGAGTGGGGAGAATAGAACGTAATGCAAATTGATGAGGTGATGTCACATAGAAGGAGGGGTCACAAACATTAGTATATATAATGGATTTTTACTTTAAATATACATGTAATTTTTTTTATTGGATGCCAATTTAATAAATTAATAATTATTAATTTAGAAAAATAGTAAAAATATGATTCATTAATATACAATTCACTTTAATTTAAAATTTCATATTAGAATTATTTTTTTATTTGACATATACTGTAATATTTTTTATAATTAATGATCATGTATATAATTGATTTTTCAATAATTTAACATATGGGATAACATTTTTTATTTTATTAATTTCAATTAGCAGTACTAAAAAAATATTGGATAAATAGTTTTTTTCAAGTGAATCATTTCTTTAAATGTTGTAACTATTTGAGTTGATGTCTTAAAATTAATTTTATCATGAAAATGGGATTACCATATCATATTTGACTATCAGATATGGGATTTCATAAATTTTGAGACTTATTCTCATAAAGTTCACACCTGGTGATCTTTAAGAGGAAGAGATTACAATAACATACCCACCATTAATAATTCCATGTACTACGTGTCATTGAAAATTATTATATGCGAGTATGTGTAACAATACTTAGATTTGATATCATTATTGATGCATGTCACATATTCAGATGTATGATGAAAACAATAATGTAAATACTCATAGTGAAGTAATTTCCACCA
This sequence comes from Viscum album, assembly GCA_963277665.1. Classification (NCBI taxonomy): domain Eukaryota; kingdom Viridiplantae; phylum Streptophyta; class Magnoliopsida; order Santalales; family Viscaceae; genus Viscum; species Viscum album. Next base: position 1,807,106,467 of record OY728129.1, on the reverse strand, counting down.
AGTGCGTCATAAGTGACATGATGTTAATTAAATGATCAGGAAAAGAATTTTATTTTCCAGGTTATAGAAGAAGATATCCCTAATCATTTTATTAAGATAAAAAATAAAAACACTTAAATTAACGGTTATGAGGATCAAAGAAAAGTTTATCTCGATAAATCAAAGAAATATATATAAAAAACTAATGAATGTTAACGCATATATGTATCTTTCTTGATGAGATATTACATGATAAAAGGATTATATTACATAATAAGAATTCGTATGAATTATGTTAATGTTATGACTTTTTGTTTTTCTATATGGGGGTCATGATGTATTTCTAGATGCTAGTCCTAGTCCATGGGCTAGAATCACTCTCACTAAGAAGGAGACCTAGAGGATTGCACACTAAGTATATCCAAATGATTATCAGATTTAGTCAAATTTGATTTGTTGGAATAAAAGTGATCTTAATCTATAGGCCAATGTTTATTCCAACTATATCATTCATAATTCAATCATAAGTTATTCTTGACCAAGAATATTGGAGTTGGATATGTATTTCTCATAAGTGAGAGAAAGTGTATATTTATTTATTTGAAGAGAACTCGAATCGAGTAAATAGTCCAAGTCTATTAAATTATTTAATTACATTAATTATTATATGAGGTTTATTTAATTATATCACTTAAATAATAATTTATCTAAATAATGGAAAATTAAATAAATATTGACCAATGAAAAAATTATTATTTATTAATTAAATAATAGTTATTATTATTTAATGATAAATTAAATGATTGTTAATGGCATAGGTTTTATTTTCAAAATAGAAAAAACGAGAGAGGTCTTTCTAAAGTTTTATATTTTAAACCCTAGATATATCATGTCATTTAATAGGGGTGTAGTTGGGGTTTGGTTTAGTGGTAAGTACCCCATAATCCTACATGAAAAATGGGGGCTCAAAACCCATTGGACGTAGGTTACTGTAGTGACGGTAGCGGCGATGACACTGTAGCAACAGTGTGCACTATATTGGCGGCAGGTCACTATAGCGGCGGCAGGGCACTATAGCAGCAACGGGTACTGTGCGGAACCGTAGCAGGGGTTACTGTAGCAGTACTATTTACAGAATGGGCCTTAGGCCAAAAATTTGGACCTACGTGCTATGTTATAGGCTAAAATGCCCACTGGGAGTTCGGGCTATGTAATGGGTCTCTATATACCCAATTAAAATAGGTCTTTGATTTTCTTTAATAATAAATGAGGCTTCGACCCCAACCTTTAAAAACAATGTCATTTAATAGGGGTGATTAGGTTTATCCATCAAGAGACTTTATTCACATCTGACATAGAAATGAGAGCCCCAATCCCAAATTCTCTCAGGATTGAGAGAAAACTATAGAAATAGATTGAAGATTGACACAAGGATGTTTGAAAGATCTCAATTATTTTTCCCAACACCCAAAAAATCAAGATCTACATCCCAAAGTTCATATAACTCGTATGGATTTCACTAGAGGGATTCATGTTCGAATCCTTAACAACGATTAAAATACTTATCATGAATCAAATCGCACAACAATTACCCAAGGTGATTGTTTATTTTAATATTTGATCATAAAATAAGTGCACATGTCCTATTCTACAGATTCGTGCATCTAGATTTGAGTTGAATTTTTAATTTGTCACCCCACCACGCTACTTCCGCTATGATAAGATCCTATACATGTCATCAGAGTGACCATGTTTAATTTATAATCACAAAAGGAGTGATTTTTGGTAGTTTTTTTCTATATACATAAGTTTAAAGTTCCATTATATGGTTTTGCGACAATTACGTAAACTGCTGCCTATTTCACAACCGACAATCATTTAGCAACAATTTTATGTTTTTATCATCAGTTTTTTGTGTGTTGTTTTTTGGGTACTTAGCGGTGTTTTATTTTAAATATATCAATAATAATAATAATAATAATAATAATAATAAAAAACCATTGCTAAGTAATTTAGTGGCGGTTATCAGAAACCACTACTAAATATATTAAATCTATTTATTAGTGGTTTTTGATAACCACCGTTAAATATATTACAAAAAAAATTATTATTTTTAAATATTATTTAATAAAAAAAATAATATACATATAAAAAACTTAGTCATATAATAAACTAAACCATAAATTCACAATAAACTCATCATAAATACATAATCATACATCCACTGTCATATATATACAACCTCAGTCAACCAATAACCTTAGTAATCAATATATGCATATAAAATATTTCCAAAAAAAAAATATTGACCCATGGACAATATATTCCCATCACATGACCTCCGCCACATCCATCTACCTCAACATCATGTCATCAACTTGAACCGACCACATCATGTCATCAACCAGAATAAGAAAGAAGATAGAAATTAGAACCGAACATAAAAAATCAGAATTACAATAGAATTATTGATAATATTTAACCATACCAAAAAACTAATAACCATCATGACTACCTTCTAAAGAATTTCATGGATCGGAATGGTCAACCTCTTTCCTACCGTTGATATCTTCCACCTACAATGAAAACCAGAACATTTAAGAAAAGAAATGCGAAAGAGAATAGACACAAAATATATTCAGATTGTTGTGCATGTCATTTTGTTAATGAAACAAAAGACATTTTAATATAAACCAAATAATATATCATGAATAACACTTAAAAATCATAAAATTGCCTATTTAAGATATGATTTAACACTTGGAAATGAAAAGGGATAAATATATAACAATTTAATAAAATTTTAAACTGATGTGTGGTGTGCTTGAAATTACTTAATATTTTTTTTAAAGATTTTGATCTGATAACATCTATTATAATTCAAAAATAATTAAACGGTGTTGGTTCCATGATTTCACATCAATATGAGGTTTTTTATTTTATTTTTATTATGACACACACATTTTAGTGTTTTAAAACACCAAAAATGTTTTTACAGGCATACTGGGAAAACCGTAACTCATACTAACATTCCATTGGTTCTTATATTTTAAAAATAAATATATGGTCATTTTTCTATTACTTCACTATAATATGATGTTATTTTATTGATTTTGACCACCCGACACATGTTTTTTAAGGCTATGATATCTTTTAAAACTGTTTATTGATCTATTCTGAGCACACCACACATTATATGGACATGTTTTCTATGCTCACACATTAAAAATTATTCAATGGTGGTTTTACCATGATTTCACATCAACATGAGGTTGTTTTCTATGATTTTGACCTTACACACACATTTTAGTGTTTTAAAACACTAAAAAAATGTTTATAAACATCATAAGAAAATCTTAACTCAGATTGAGTTTCTGTTGGTTCCTATATTTCAAAATTAAATCTATGGTCATTTCATATGATTTCATAGCCATCTGATACTATTTTCTTGGTTTTGATCTCCCAACACATGTTTTTAATGACTTTGGTATCTTTTAAAACTATTTATTGAGTCATTATGAGAACACCGCATGTTGTATAGATTTTTTATCTATTCATACACATAAAAAATAATTCAATAGTGGGTGAAACATGAATTAACATTAATCTAAGGTCATTTTATATGGTTTTGACTGTTACACGAATGTTTTAGTGTTTTAAAACACTAAAAACGTGTTTATGGGCATCCTAAGAAAAATATAACTCTAATTGATAGTTCGTTCCTATATTTCAAAAATCAATCTATGATGGGCTTCCTATGATTTCGCGGCCATATGATGTTTTTTTCTTGGTTTTTGACCCCCTAAAAATGTTTTTAAAGACTGGTATCTTTTAAAACTATTTATTAAGTCATTCCGAGCACACAACACGTCATATGGATGTTTTGTATACACACACATGTTAAAAATAGTTAAACGGTGGGTTTCCCATGATTTTATGTCAACATGAGGTCATTTTCTATGGATTTGACCATTACACGCATGTTTTAGTGTTTTAAAATACTAAAAATGTGTCTACAACTATCTCCAGAAATCTGTAACTCAAATTTATATTCCGTCAGTTCTTACATTTTAAAAATAAATCTATAGTCATTTTCATCTAATTTTATGGCCATTTGATACCATTTTCTTAGTTTTGACCCCCCTGACACACATTTTTAAAGACTTTGGTATCTTTTAAAATTGTTTATTTAGTTATTCTGTGAACACCACATGTCATATGGATGTGTTTTCAGTGAGTAAACATTAAAAATAATTCAATGGTAGTTTTCCAATGATTTCATGTCAATCTAAGGCATTTTTCTATGGTTTTTACCATTACATGGATGTTTTAGTGTTTTAAAACACAAAAAACGCATTTATGAGCATCCCAGGAAAATCGTAACTCAAAATGACATTAATTTAGTTCCTACATTTAAATAATCAATCTCTAGTCATTTTCATATGATTTCATAGCCATATGATTCCATTTTTTTGGTTTTGACCCCTGACACACATTTTCAAAGATTTTGATATCTGTTAAAACAATTTATTAAGTCATTTTAAGCACACAACATGTCACATGGATGTATTGTATGCACATACACCTAAAAAATAATTCAACGTCGGTTTTACCATGATTTCACACCAATACGAGGTTGTTTTCTATGGTTTTGACCGTTACATGCACATTTTAGTGTTTTAAAACACTAAAAACATGTTTATGGGAATCTTGGGAAAACCGTAACTCAGAATGATGTTATGTTAATTTTTACATTTCATAAATCAATCTATGGTCATTTTATTATGATTTCATGGCCATCTGATGTTGTTTTCTTTGTTTTGACCCCCTGAAGATAATTTTTAATGACTTTGGTATCTTTTAAAACTATTTATTAAGTCATTCCGATCACCCCACACATCATATGAACATGTTTTCTATTTATACACAACAAAAATAATTCAAAAGTGGGTGTCCCATGATTTCACATCAATATGAGGTCATTTTATTTAGTTTTAGACCATTTCACACACGTTTTAGTGTTATTTTAGTTTAAAACATCTTCCACATTATAAAAACTGAGTAAACAGGATCATATTGTTTTCTAACTTTAGGAAAATGATCCATAATTCATTTGTGATGTGCAGAAATTGACTGCATAATAATTAGAAGTGGGCAATATGACTTGAAGCGTGTGTTTTCTATATAAGTTTCATTTTAATTTAAAAAACCTTTTATATCATAAAAAATGAGGAAAAGAGCCCGAATTGTTTTCAAATGTTAGTAAAATAATCCATAATTCATTTTTTATATATAGGAATCAGTAACACATCAATTTGACACAAGATGCGGTTAGTATGACTCGAAGTGTGTGTTTTCAATATAAAAGTGTCATTTTCATTTTATTCATACCAGTTATATGCGTTCTTTGAAAATGTGTGAGTAATATATGAACTTTAGAATTTACCTAATTAGTATAAACTATAAGGCCAATAATTTCCTTGGAGATCATGCCCGCTGTCCTCTAAAATATGGAAACTAAATCTTTTTCCATTTCTGTCCGCCATTGATCCTATATTTGCCAATAAGAGTCATGTTATTTGTCTTTTTATTTCCATCTTGCAATTTATCTTTGTACTTCCTAATAAACAACACTACTTGAACCCCCACTGGGTGTAGCAAAAAATTATGATGACGCCCTACCAAAGACAGTTGATGGAGTAGGCCTAGAACCTATCCCTCATACATGATCGGGATACCTTTTCCCTAAAATGATTGAAACTGCACCATTATAGGAAATCGATGATGATTGTGAAGGGTTTGCATCCCAAACTTCTTTAATTTTAACATGTTAATACAAAAATATTAACAATGATTTTTTAAATTATCTTAACTTGATAATATTATCCAATTCATAAAATTTTCAGTACCATTTAATGTAATTTCATTACTATAAAAACATAATAATGAAAAATAAATTCTAACAATAAACAATCCTTAAATTAAATTAATTGGGGTTGGTTACATGGATCAAATGATACCAATAGAGCTAATTAGTACTGTTTGATCCATACAGCTGACCCCATTTAATTGGGTTTAAGGCGTGTTTGTTGTTATTATTTGTTTTTCATTATTATGTTTTTATTGTAATGAAATAACATTAAATAGTAACAAAAAGTACTTACTCCAATATCTCTAGTAAGTTCATTCAGAAAACTGTCATCAGGTTTCCTATGAACATTAATCCACATCTCTATGTAGCCAACAAAGTGACATAATTCATTAGCCTTTATTAAAAAATATATACAACTTAGAAAAAAAACTCTGACTTATAATAAAATAATATAAATAATAATGGATAAAATACAACCAAGATTGTTCTTTTTCTCGAAAAACTATGATACCTCTATGAGGAATGACTTGTTTCTCACGATTCCTAGTATTTTTTTAGATAATTCCTATAAAAAATAGAAACATTAATCAAAATTATAATTTTATTGTGTTTTTGTTATTAAGATACTATAAAATATGAAATTACCTTATGAGATGCATATTTGTTAATATTAAAAAATATCTTCCACTGCTCATGTGAAATGCCTTCTGGAACTTTATCATACATTTATTATGAGCTCAGAGATGTGTCATTAAACTCATGACATAATATCCATTTAAAATCTCTCCATTTCTTTCCTAAATTTTTCAGAGTCCATGGGCATGAAATAGATTCAAGGGCATCAAAATGGAAAAACATCTTGAAATAAAAAACATGAAAATTTATAAGTATATTAATAATTTTACTAGTGTATTTTAAATTATTTATCAATGAATATTAAATTAATATTACCTTTACTTGTTTATCAAAGACCTCATTTTTCAAATTTGTGGGAATATGCCTCCAATATTTATAATTAATTGGGAAACTCACCATGTCGTAAGTAAGCTACCTAGGAATTTGTCTATAGATTATGAAAACATCGCCTGTAGGCACCCAAAATTCATCAAATAGAATGATAATCATGAATCCTTTTACTTATCATACATCTACCATGTTAATATTTATATATATTATGTTGTTATCTTTATCTATTTGAAAAATTCCTTAAAAAATTAATTAAATATATAGTTTTTTATAAAATGAAAAACATATGAGTAATGGTAACTCATCAATATCCCCTAGATAGTGGGGGTGAAAAAATACCCCATCACCAGAGTTGCATCAAATGGTGGGCTACCGACAACATCTAAGGAAATTGTTGGCTCTATAAAAGTCTCTAGTATAATGGAATCACTCAAATCCACAGAAGCTGATGGTAGTGTTGGTGTGCCCTGAGATTTTAATCAGCTAGGATCTCAAAGTTTTTTTGTTATAGACATTCCTATAATTCAAATAGTTTAGAATATATTAAATGTATAAAAATTAAAAAAGTAAAATATTTTTACAAAAAAGGAAAAAATAGAATAATGTATATAAGTATGAAATACTTATAAATGATAAATTTTAATATTGCTTAATTACCAATTTATACATTCAATTATCATCATCTTCACTATCTTCAATGTTATCAACCTCTACTACAACAATTAATTCATTTTTATCTTATCTTTTAAGTTTTATTATTTCAATATTGTTATGAAAAAACTATTTAATGTTTTGTGGTTTATGTGGTTCACTATCATAATGTATCGATGGATCTTCACCACTCATATCATACAAGTATATATGATTTAAGTATACAAAAAAATTCCAAACTTAATATATTTAACCATCCACATAATAAACCATCTTCCCTTGTGAAGCTAAGATAAATAGATCATTCTCTCCTTGCTCATCGGTATGGATCAAGTAAGAGAATTTTCCCGAAGTAAAATGTAACAAATGTTTCATTATACCCCTATCAATATTGACCCACTTTAATTTGAATAACACACCTAAAAATTTAACATGATAGTTTAGTTCAATTATATCAATCATATTTCCATAGTATCCCACCTCTACAAGTGTAAATACACCACTATTTTTGAGTTTTTAATCCTTCTTCATGATAAATTTTACAAAACCCGAAGCCATGAATATTGTTGGCAGTGAATATCTTATCCTTCCTTAGAAGAACTAAATCAAAAAAATTCAAATCATTTGATATTTCAGCTCAGTTATCAACATTCATTATCTAGAAAAGAAGATATAAGGTGTTACTTTTAGCATAGACAAACTAATTTCACATTAATAACATGAATATTACTATATACTTACACGATGAGTGAACCATTCAACAGTATTATTATTAATTTTTTTTGTCAATTCCATATAATTTTGAGCTCAACCCCTTAGTCACCTCTTTATTTGAAATATCAATTATTCAATAAAAGGATGTTCAATAAATCTATTGAGAAACACATATCCATTCACTTGTAGTAACTCCAATCGAGTCCGTGTAAAATTTGACCCCTTTACAATTAGTCATCCAATAGTTGGAAACACTGATAACTGGTTTTTAGAATGATAATTAGTGGAGATGTTATCAACATTTCTCACATGATTTAATCTAGCCTCAATCCCATCTAAATACCTAAAACAGAAGGTCAATCACTCTTCCACTATGTAACCTTTAGAAATAAGTCTTTTTGGTTGAGATTTATTCTTCACAAATGATTTCAAATGACCTAAGTACCCGATAAAAAAAATTATAAACATATTAAAAAAAATTTCATAATGATTTGATAAAATTGAATTCATCAATGAAAATAAAAATAATATTAATATACCTCTCAATTGGATACATCCACCAATAGTGTACTAGTCCACAAAGTTTAGCTTCTTCAACCAAATTAACACTCAAATGAATCATGAATGTAAATAATAAAGTGGGAAATAACACCTCGAAATGAAAAAGTGTCAAAACAATTATTTCTTGAAGTTTATTAAGCTCGGTTGGATTTAGAATTTCCAAAATGCTCTCTAAAAAGGTAAAAAATTTAACCAGAACTATAGTTACCTTTTCATTTAATGTATTACACTATGAAAATTTAAATAACTACTCCATTAGAATATGTGAGTCATGAATTTTCAATCCATGTAACTTTTTATATTTTAAGTCAACACACCTTGAAATATTTCTTGAATATCCATCTGGAACTTTTATATTCTTTAATGTTCGAAGGAATATGTATTTCTCATGATTTTTCATTGTAAAAATAGCTTTAGGATACTTTCCAATACCATTTCCCATAGAACATGCTTTATATTCATTGATTTAAAATCCTTATGAGCATTAAGGTTATCCTTTTATTTACCCTACTCATTAAGCAATAGAAAAATTACATTATCAATGAAGTTATTCTCAATATTCATTACATAAAGATTATGACGTATCAAATTAAACTCCCAATAAGGAAGTTTAAAATATATATTCATTTTTATCCACTACTGTGTTTTAATATATTCAGGTATTTTACATCTTACCCTTCCCCCCTTCTTTAAACTGATTACATTTTTCAAATTCTACAATGACATTCATTAATTGTAAAAAGTTTTATGAACTAGATACCACATTTAGTGACCTTATTAATTCAATATCTCCAATAAATTGTGTCTTTTTAAATCTAAATTTATGATATTCAGCAAGAAATAAATGATAAAAATGAAAAAACCATTTTCTACTATGAGTTAATCATTGATTTTTAAAATGAAAATTACAAATTAGACAAGCCAAACTAGTATGAGTGTTCCAACCAGATAAGTTTTCTAGTCTAGGAAAATCACCAATTATCCACATTAAATTATAATGCATTTTGAATAGTTTTTTCATTGAAACATTATATTTTTCCATTCCATCATCCCATATTTCTCATAATTCTTTGATTTAAAGTTGAAGGTATACATCAATGTCATTTCTAAGAAATTTCTTTCCAGAAATAAGAATAAAAATATTAAAAGAAGTCTTCTTTATACACATCCATGGAGGTAGATTATAGGGTACCAAAACAACTGAACATATGCTATAATTAGTACTTAAAGTACCAAAAGGGTTAAAACCATCTGAATCTAATCACAAACGTACATTCCTAGGATCTAAATAAAAATATAGATATAGTGAACCAAACACCTTCCATCATGTTGAATCTTTTGGATGTATCATCAAGACATTGTTGTTACCATCCTAATTTTTTTCACTTCATGTCTTATTTAAGTTTATATGACATGAATAATATTTTCAAGTATGGTTTTAGAGGAAAGTAACACAGTACCTTTGTGAGAGTTTTCTTATTCTGCTTCTTCGTGGTGTTTCATTGATTTTTACCCTCATAATTTCTCATTGACTTCCATCTGATTTTATGACATCTTATATATTCTTCTTTATCAGACTCTTTTCCCAAGAAAAGAATGCAATCATTAAGGCATACATGTATCTTTGTATAATGAATTCCATGTTTTTTGATGATTTTATTCATATCATAGAATGATATTGGTATCTTAGCTTCACTAAACGCATCATGAAGCAAATATAAAATCATGGAAATTTATTTTCAAATAATTCCATAGATACACTTGATTTGATACAATTTAAGTAGAAAAGACAAATTTGAATGCTTGGCACACATTTCATATAGTTCTTGTTGTCCATCTTAATCTAATTTATAAAAACAATTTTTTGGCCACTAAAGTTCCATGAAATATTAACCTTATTAGGATGAAATTAAGGTTCTTATGATCTATTAAAATCTTGGAGTTTATATCCTTCAAATCCAAATGTTCCATTTATCAAGTTTTGAATTTAATTCTTCTCTGGCGAGCCAATTTGTGTTTCATTGATTGGACAATCATTATTTTGAATTTCCATAATATTCAATTCACCATGAAAAATCCAATATACATATAAATAAGGAAACTATTTCAATATCAATTTATCATGAACTTCATTTCTATTCAACCATCACTTGAATTTACAATCATGACACATACATCTTATTTTACAGTCCACTGACTGGTATTCAATTCATAATCTAAAAATTATTCCAAACCCATGGAATATCAAGGTGTGTTTAATGGTAAATTAATTCAAATTTTATCCATAGTTATTGGATTATGACTCTTCTACTTGTACATTTAGATATAAAGATATAGATTTTTAATCAAACAATTACAATCAATTTTTAACATCACCCAATTTCTGTATTGACCAGGGTGGTGTATTGATTTGAAAGAACAAAAATTTAACATGAAAATGATTCAATTAAACATGAAAAATATAAAAAACATAAACAAATAAATATTACCCCTCAAAATAACTGGTTGGATGTCATGGTAGAAGGTTACTGAGGAAAAAAGAGGGCAAGAAATAGCGTGGAGGTCATGATATAAGTCCAACAATGTATATAATTAGAGGAAATCAAGGAGGTAGGTAGGAGTATAGGGTAGTGGGTAAGGTTTTATGGATCTACAACCATTAGGTGTGGTAGTAACTAGGGAATAGAGAAGAGGGGCCTCCATTTTTAAATAAGACATATTTGGGGGAAGTGCCATGATTGGCATTGAGGGAGGGTTTCAGAGTCGGTGAGGGTCATCCATCAGCATCAGGGGGGGGGGGTCAGTGGTCATTGATGAGGGAGGGGGGTTGGGGGTTGGATTTGAGGGGGGGGGGGGTTAGAGGCTAATGTTTGGTGGTGAGGGAGGGGTGATTGGTGGGGAGGGTGGGGGTCGATGCTGTGGGGGTCAAGGCTGGGGTCGAGGTGTGGGAGGAGGTTAATTAGGGTTTTTAAGGATTTAATGTAATAACCCCAAACAAAATAGCCCAAAGTTGGTGGTTATTTTATTAAAAATTCATAGATACAAGAGATCACACCATAATGATCGATCAGTTTAGTAGTCTTGAAGGACTAAATACATATATGGTTCCCTTATTACATTTGTAATTAAACATAGAACATAACAAAGGAAAATAATCCACTTCCTTGACACTAATTCAAAGATTTTATCCTCATAACCTGGGGAAGGGAAAAAAATAAAAGGGTGATCTCAAGTGATTATTAAGGTTTATATATAGTAGAATCATGAATCAATAATAAGTGAAGCACCATAAATAAGGAATTGTCAATAAACTGATAATGAAAATGGATCCATAGATTTTGTCATGGTGAAAATCTCATAAATAGTAATAACTAATTATTGAATGAATGGAATTATTAATTATTTTATGTCATATATCTAGAACATGAAACAATATTGTTAAGACCTTTCAATAGATGGTTGAAGTATAAGGGTACAAACCTATCTGATTATACTTGGAAACAAACATGAAGGGTTTGTTTCTAACTGTTTTGTCTCATGAGACTTATCGATTCATCGAGGGGCTATCTATAATTGGTCCCCACCCATGTATTCATGTCTAAATCATTCCAAAAATATTTAAATGATTGATTTAATTCAGTAAATAAATATTCCTTATCAAATAATATTTGTATTGAGTAAAAGATACAAATTTAGCATTGTTTCATAGTTAATCAGATAACATTCAAAGTGAACACTGTATGTAAAAAAATCGTATACGACTTAGAAAATAATAATATCCATGATAAAAGAATTATGGATATTTAAGAGAAATATAATTTAAAATGAAAAATTATCTCAAAATGGTAGTATATACACCACATAAAAATGATTAGTTGCACTGTACCAAGTAAGTCTCATTGAAATAGAGATTGAGGCGAAGTCCCTTAACTTATGTCTAAAATCATTCCGCACTTGTACTTAATATCCAGGATAATCAAATTAGATACATTAATTACTTAATTAAGAACCTATTAAGCATATATTTTATTTATTATAATTTTATTAAGTTCATTTATGGTCATTCTGATGAGTTATATTGTTTAATTTCATTATTCAAGGAGCGTTTGTTTCATGGTTTTATGGCCGGTTCCCTTATGTATAATCATGAGAGTTCTTGTAAAAAGGGAATAACTTCTCCATAAGTGGAATTATTTAGTATTAATGAACTTTTATAAGTTTAAATGGTCTCATATATCATTTGGTTATATGGTATGAGGATGAATCTTTAGATAAAATATTAATGATAAATGTTTGGTTTATTTTATTCCCTTTTTTATGACCATCACAAACTTGCATCATTTTATTTAATATTATATTTATATATTGATTCCAAAAAATCATATAACTTATAATATGTATATTAAAATATGATTTAACCATAATAATTGTTTTATGACTGACCTTGAAGGTAGTAATGGAAAATGAAAACTCATCGTCCGCAAAGGTAGTGAATCGACATGTCACAGACGATGTTTTCATTTTTAGAATAAAAGGAGGGGAGAAGAGATTTGATGATAGATATTCCATTAAAACAATAAAATTACATTATATGTATGATACTTGAGTTATCATTCCACTTTAGATAAGGGTAGGTGAGTAAATAATATAAAAATAAAATAAAATAAAAGAAAAAGAAGGAAGATTTTACCTCTTGAATATCGTCTCCTTGGGAACCTCCTTAAGAAACTTGGATTTGGTATTTTGGTAAGAATAGTTGGTCTTGAACATGTGGAAGAGGTTTGGTAATGGAATTTGGTATAATTTAGAAAATATTTAAGGATTATAAGGTGTGAGAAGAAGGGGTGGTGAGGGGTGGTATTTATAGTGGAGGAGAGGGGTGTTTTTTGATTATTTTATTCATTTGTTTATTATTTTGGATAAAAACCATCAATAGTGTTGATTATTGTGAATAAGTATAGTAACTAGAGAATTTGAGTTCTAAATAACGGGTTCTTATCTCATCCATACATCATCCATGACTCAATAATTCGTTTTTTTACTTATAATTGTAAATATCGTAAATTACCGTATTTTACTATTCACCAAAACTCAACTATTTCAGAAAAATCCCAAAAATTCATCCTAACCATTTTTTGATGTGTTGATTTAAAAAATAGACTCCATTTTATGAAAATAATTTTCTAAATATGAGAAATTTAATTTTTAATTAAAATAATTATTTATTCTAAAAATACCAATTTTAATATTATAACTGATTTTACGACACTTTGAAAAATTAATTATGGTATCATAAAATTATTTTATAATTATAATAAAACAAAATATTAATTTATTAATGTATTTTATAAAAATAAATTTTATTTTAAATAATTATATTTATTATAAAAATATAAATAAACATTTAAGTTTCACAAAATACCAACACTTAATTTATTATTTTTAAAACATTAATTTAATTAATCCTTAATATAAATATATCACATTTTTATTTATGAGATACCTAAATTTTATTTATACTTTAATAGTTGAGGTTATTATTCTAAAGGCCACATTACTATTTGTTGGTTGGAGTAGGACACTCAAGAGGGGGGTGAATTGAGTTCCTATAAAAATTTCTGTCTAAAATACTTATTTAAAACTTCCCCAATTTGAAATGTAAAACAACTCAGTTAACCAAAGTAGTAGATTTATAAAAGTTTTTTTATCTTTTTGAAGACTTCTAAAAGAGTGATTAGTTATCAGTTAAAATAATATGGATTATTATTTCAACTTTTTAAATCAATATACTAAATCAAATTCTAATATAAAAACTACCTGAGATTAACTATCAATGTAAAGTAAAGTTTTTTGATTTAAATAAAACAGTGCAAACAAAACTTTGAAAGACACAACCGATTTTAAAACAAGAGTTTCGGTCTCAAGCTAAGACTTAGTCCTCTCCACTTGGTGATCACATACCACCAAGAAATTTATATAAATAAATTTTGACCCACACCCTAGATCGGGGTACACAAAAATATAAACAACTATCCAGGTCAACAAGACCTCTTCCATAGTTTTCTGTGGGAGTGAAAATTTCAACATTCCATGTAGAGACCTCTTCCACTGTTATCCATGGGAGTGTAATGTGTAAAAAGATAATTTTGTGAATATATCAATGTATCTTCCAGTTATTTATAGGAGATAGTGTGTGTTTATATAACTGAGAGACACACACTGCTCATATTGTAAATAATGTACACAAGCAGAGCTAAAATGTTGAGAAGGGTGTTAGAAAGCTCTGTGTGTTTGGCTCTGCAGCTTTGAGACTCCTTGAAGATATATTTAAGTGAATTTGGAGTTGATTTTCAAGAACATAAAGGAAAACATAGGGTCATAAAGCCTTCCTTCTTCTGTTCTTAGTGAGGTAGAGATTTTCTCAAAGTGTTCTTATACACTCTTCAATTATTACTGCAGAAGTTCTTCGATTAGGATTCACAACACTCTTTTTGTTTTTAATAGCTGGCATTTCTTGTGTTGTTCTAAGGTGCATGAGGATCTCAATATATTTTCTCAGGTCACGTCATCTTTCTCGTTGATCCATATATTCTCTTTATATAGTGTAGCATACAAGAATCTTGGTCTCTGGTACCTCATACCTCGTACTAGTCTCTGACATCCATTAAATGTTGTCTAAAAAATAAATACAAGATTATTAATATAATAAGAAATGCTATGTTTCGTAAATATGACTGTTAAAAGTAATTTTAAATTTAAATGGAAAAGGGAGGAATAACAGTGTCTCAAGATTGGTAGGTCAGTCTGTCAGTGTCTCAGACTGTCGGTGGCTCAGTCTTTCGGTGTCTCAGACTATCGGTAGGTCAGTCTGTCTGTATATCACTCTGTTAGTAGGTACTTTTTTGGTAGGTACTATGTCGGTAACTCATCTATTAGTAGCATATACTTCCCCAAAATTCTGAGTATCGGTCATTCGCTCTGTCGATAGGTCAAGATTTAGATAGTCTAGGTATTAGTGACTTATCCTTATCAGTGACTTATAATTATTGGTGAATTATACTTATCCAAATTCTATTAACCTGTCTTATGATATAAACACTAACAAAAGATGTTAATATTAAATGTAAACATGGTTAAACAAGATGTAACTTAATAAAACATAATTAAGCATGATTTGTGAGCATTAAAACTAGAGGATGTCAACAATATCCCCATTTTTGATGATCACAATTCATAGAATTATATAGTACAATAGTTGAATTATGATGATCAATGTAATGTCTACTTAACATATTATACAGATCATAAGAGATGAAATTTTAAGATAAACACAAATAGTATATATATCAATTATTAAGCTTATATTTTAATCTAATAATTTTTTTTATCTTATGATCTTGTTTAATATTATGCTCCCTAGAGATATATTCCATACATGTACACATGCCATACACATTCTCCCCCTTTTGGGATTATCAAAAAAGAAACAAAGAATTAAAAGAAATAATATATAATAAGATGAAAACATAGAAGATATTTCCTTAGTAAAATAGTACAAGTGGTAACAAAAATAGTATAATAGATCCCTATAAAAGAGTTATCCAATAAGGTCTAATCCAAAGAAGATTCCATCACTTACTTGTCCTTAGATGAAATAGAGGAGGTAGAAATATGAGGTTCATAAGTAGTGGTTGGAGGTATAGAAAGGGTACTGAAGGATGAAAGAGGAACTCCAGTAAAAATAGAAGGAGCAAGACTCAGGATAGAAGAGGCAAGAGGTTCTGTAAGATCACAATGAATGACAGGTCTGATTTGTCTTATATCTTGAGTAAGAGTCATGGAAAAATGTGACAAGGATGTAGATAAAGAAGTAGAAGGGTTCAAGATAGGTGAGATAAGAGAAGCTGCAGGAGCAACAATAGCAGTGCTCTGATGATGTAGGTAAGGTTTCAATAGATTGATGAAGTCCTTGATGATCTAACCCCCATATTCCATATCCTTTTCAAAATATTCCTTATTCTCCATAAACTTATTAAGGGTATGAGTGAATTACTTAAGCTTCTTTACTTGATCTTTGAAGGCTTGAGTAATAGGAGGGATATTCAAATTTTATACCAAGTATTTAAAGTGACTATCCAGCTTATGTTTGGTATAACCCTTCTTAAAGTAGAAGTTTACTTTCTTGGTTATATATTCCTGAGCATTATTAGCCCCCTTAGTATAGAAACTTACCATATCATGTATATGATCACTATTTTGCTTAATTTCAGAGTGGATTTCCTGATCAGTTCCACCCATCATAGTTTGAAGTTCCTCTCTAATCACAATTCTAATCATCTCAACATCAGGAGTGTGAACAACATAAGTAGATGAGGCTGAAACACCTTGAATTACATCTTTAACTACTGATCTCAACTAATTTAAATCAATGGATGTAGGTGGAGGAGTAGTTGAAGTTGAAGCATCATTCACCGCATCTTTGACAAATGGCCTCAAAATGGCTAGATCAAGAGATGGAGGAGGAGGAGAATCATTCTCAGAAGACTTAAAAGAGGTATCTCCTAGGGGTTTCAAAACTTTTTCCAAATAATCTTTATATTCAATTGTTAATCTATTAATTGAAAAGACCATAACAACTAATTAATTATGCATTTTTTGATTTTATGTTATAATTGATTCCAACATTGAGATCGACCAAGGTTCAACTTGAGAAACCACCCTTTCTATTAGTATAGATACATCATGTTCACTGAGCCTTGAAATGGGAGAAGGTTTATGTAAAAAGGTAGATCTAATAACATAAAACAACTATTCATTAAAATCATTTCGATCAGCCTTAGTTACATACTCTACATTCTCATGTACAACTACAGGAATATGAGTAGGAGCAGGTATCCTATCATCTGAATCAGGGTACTCCAAACCCAAAGTAACATACCTTGGATACTTTCTCCACATAGGCACAACTATATCATAAATAGGAGAAATTATATAAACTTTCACTCTCTTTACCCATCTCTCCCCCTGAACAGATACTCTCTTTCTAGAATAAACAAACTATTGCACTAGATCCACTAAAACTTATCCTTTATCATGAACTTCATAATGAATATGGACATCTGGAGCCCTTTCCTCAATTATAGGTTCTTCTAGAGCTTCATAGGATTACACAACTAGTTCATATTCCACTAAAGCAGTATTAGAAAGTTTTGCACAGGACCTTGATCATCACCAGGATGGTCTGATCCACTATCCGATTCATCACTCCATTCTTCTTCTTCCGTATCACTTGTATCTTCTGCATCTTCTTTATTAGATTCCTCATCATATTCTTCATTTTCTTCCTTATCTCTATCACCATCATCATCTTCTTCTTCTCCAGTTCCACTTTCTCCTTCTTCACCATTTGATTCCTCATTACTACCAGACCTTCTATCATACTCAAATTTATTTGACTCTTCAGTCTCCTCATCATCATCTGTAGTAAGAAGCAGTTCCTTTGAGGGTAGAGGCCTAGGAGGAATAACAGTTCTATAGGTAAACCCTTTTGGAATTTTAGATATATTCAGATCACTTCTATCATTAATAGGATATTCTACTCCTTGATCTGCCTCAAATTCATCTTCCTCATCTGAATACACACCAACTTCATCTGGTCCAAGACTAGGGTCCTTAGCATTATTGGGTGCTCAATAGGATTAAAATCGTTATACAATTTTTCATTTTCATCAACCCACATCTTCTTCCAGGGATTCAAATTTATTTTTATCCTCTTACAGATATCTTTGTTCATACAATACCCATCACATTCTATCACTGTTTCTTCACCCTCTTTTATTAAACCCTTATCTTTCAGCATAGACAAAATTATCCTGGGATAAAAAATGAATTTGTTTTGCAGTAGAGCTTTATCATTTCACTTATATGCACCATAAAATATCTGTACAAGTTATCCTTATATCCCTTCTTCAACATATAAATCAAATAGACATCTTGATACTTTAGGGAGGAAAAGTTACCTTTCCTAGAACATAACTGATGCTGGATAAATTTGAACAGCATCCTACAATCACCATTTAGCTCTGTTTCTATAGTACTTCTATGGTCTCCATTTCCAGTAAGCTCATCCAATGATTCCTCAAAATTGAATATATCACTGGGTGGAGGTGCACTTCCCTGATGGTTATCACATACACCCTTACAAGGTACCTTCGAGCATTCTAC
This sequence comes from Viscum album, assembly GCA_963277665.1. Taxonomy (NCBI): domain Eukaryota; kingdom Viridiplantae; phylum Streptophyta; class Magnoliopsida; order Santalales; family Viscaceae; genus Viscum; species Viscum album. The sequence continues at coordinate 1,807,087,500 of OY728129.1, read as the reverse complement.
CCACTGATTGGATGAAAAAGAAATCATTATTTCATTTCTTATATACTCAATCCAAAATAACTATGATCCTTCCAAAATAAATTCTTCATATATATAGAACTCATTCACTAGCCTCAGGTAAAATGGTTTTTAATTGTTGGAGACCCACTCCAAACATCCTTGAGTTTTCAACACATTTAACAAGAGAGACTTACTTGTCAACAACAATTTTGAGGTCACTTATTTCTTAGGAGTGAAGATACTATTCACAAGTTATGGATGAATAGGTTTTGGTTTAGGTTGACTAGATTCACCTATATTCTTCTTATATAGATTCAAATCATCCACAGATCTCTTAGAAACTTGTTTAACTCGAGATATTAGTGAGATTCAAAGGTTTTGGTTCAAGGGAGAAGGGTATCCGTTCAGGGGAGAAAGGTTCGAAGGTAAGAGTCTGAATGTAGGAGTGTGAGAGTGAGAAAAAGTGTTGGATCGACATTAATTTTATCTTTTAGGGATTTAAAATCATAAAATAAGGAATGAAGATTAAAATACAATGAAATAATTAAAATAACAACATTTTAAATTTCAATATAGAAAAAATGACTAGTTATCTATTAGTAAGACACATCGGTGATACCTATTAGTAAGTCACCATTAGTAAGTCTTATTGGTGAGTCATCATTGGTAAGTCATATCAGTGATTTATTATTGATAAGTCCTATCAGCGAGTCAACATTGGTAATTCCTATCGGCGAGTCATCATTGGTAAGTCCTATCAACGAGTCACGATCGGTAAGTCCTATCGGTGAGTCATCATCGGTAAGCCCTATCTATGATTCATCAAAAGTTTATCATTACTAACTCATGTCTAATGTAATTCATTATTTTAGAATTTAATGTCTTAGTAAATATATCAGCAAGATGATGTTCTGTGCCAATGAATTTAAGAGTTATATCACCTTTTTGATAATGATCTCTCAAAAAGTGATGTCTCACATCAATATGTTTTATTCTATAATGAGAAACTAGATTCTTAGAAATGTAAATAGAACCTATAGGGGAATGTCTAAATTAATATCCATAATCTAGTAAAGTGTGTTTCATCCCCAAAATCTGAGCACAACAATTACCAGCATCTATGTATTCAACTTCAGTAGTAGACAATCCCAATTTTTTTTTCTTTTTTACTACACCATGAAACTAGATACTTTCTAAAAATGTGGCATGTTCCAGAGGTGATTTTTCTATCTAACTTGGGACCACCAAAATTAGCATCAGAATAACTAACTAAGTCAAATGGTTTTCCTCTAGGGTAGAATAGTCCTATGTTGGTAGTATAATTGAGGTATTTGAAAATTATTTTAACTAAAAGTAGATGCGACTCTTTAGGATTTTCTTGAAAACAACCACACAAAAACTAAACATAATATTTGGTCGACTATAAGTTAAGTAAATAATACTTTCAATCATACCTCTATAATTGGTTTGATCAATTAATTTTCCATTTTCATCAAGATCCAATTTACAAGTGGTACTGATAGGAGTATCATTACCTTTTGTGCTATCCAATAAAAAACATTTTAAAATATATTTAGTGTATTTAATTTAACTTAAAATAATACCTTATTTATTTGGAAAGATTTGAAATCCAAGAAAGAATTTATGTTCACCCATTAAGCTCATCTCAAACTCATTTTGCAGCATTTTTGAAAAATCAATACATAAATAATTTTTTAAAGATCAAAAAATAATATCATCAACAAATATTTTAACAACTGAAACCTCTTTATAAATTCTTTTTATAAAAAGATTAGGATCAAAAATACCTTTTGTAAAACCTTTTGAAATAATAAAAGTGATCAGCCTATCATACCAAGATCTTGGAGCCTATTTTAAACCATAAAAATCTTTTGTTAATTTAAAAACATGATTTGGAAAATGAGGATTTATTAAACCAAGGGGTTGTTCAACAAAAAAAATCCTAAACTATATACTCATTCAGTAATGCAATTTTGACATCCATTTGATAGAGTTTTAAATTCAGATGTGCTGCATAAGCTAGTAGTATTCTAATGGATTAAAGTCTGGAAATAGGTGCAAAGATTTATTCATAATCAATTACTTCTTCTTGACTATAACCTTGTGCAACTAATCTATCCTTATTCCTTATTATAGTGACAACCTCATCCACTTTATTTCTAAAAACCCACTTAGTGCCTATGATCAAAGTGTCTTTGGGTCTATCAACAAGTTTCCAAACTTTATTTCTTTCAAAATTATTCAATTATTATTTGATAGGCATTACCCAAAATTCATCATTTATTTCATCATTGATGTTCTTAGGTTTAAGATGTGACAAAAAGGATTGATGTTCAACATGGTTCCTTAGATAAGCTCTAGTTTATGTCCCTTTATCTAAGTATCCAACTACAATATCTAATGGATTTTTCTTAAGGGTTCTAACAGATCTAAAAAAAATAAGGGATGGTTATCTCGGGTTTATCAATAGGTTCGGGTTCCCTTTGGTTAGAATTTGGAGAGTTTCCAGAACTGTATATTTGTGATTCTTTACTAGTAGAATAATAAATTTTAGGATTTAGGTCTATATTTGATAGATTATCCTCAAGATCTAGACATGTTTTGGATTCATGTGGATCTATTTCATCGAACTTGACATGTATAGATTATTCCACACACTTGGTTCTTTTATTAAAGACTCTATAGGCTTTTCTAGAGGTTGAATAACCTATGAATATTACTTCATCAATCTTGGATGCAAATTTGTCAAGATTATCTTTTATATTAAGTATATAGACTTTTCAATAAAAAACTTTGAAGTAATTAACCTTGGGTTTCCTATTATTCCACAGCTTATAGGGAGTTTTCTTAAGGATATGTCTATTTAAAACTCTATTGATTATGTAACAAGCTATATTCATAGCTTCTTCCAAAAAATAAATAGGTAAATCATATTCACTAATCATAGTTAGGGATATTTATTATAAGGTTTTATTTCTTATTTCTTCAACTCCATTCTATTAGGGTGTCCTAGGAGCATAAAAGTTACGACTATAGCCATTTTTGTGAGCAAAAAGATTCAAATTATTTATTTTCAAACTCACAGTCAATTATTAAGGTTTTGATCATATTTCCACTTAAGTTTTCTACTCACCTAGAATACTTGGTGAAATAAGATTCGGATTCACTCTTGTGGGCTAAGAATAAAGTCCAAGTATTCCTAGAAAGTTCCTATACTAAAACATAGACATAATGATTCTCATTTAAACTTGAAACTCTAGAAGTTCCAAACAAATCCATGTGAACCAAATCAAGGGGTTGAGAAGTTGAAACTTCTTTATTTTGTTTAAATGATATTTTGTGCTGTTTTCCTTTTTGATAAGGATTACATACTTTGTCATTTGGAAACTCATGTTTTGGTAGATCCTTTACTAGTAATTTTCTAGTTATATTTATAAGGGATTGAATGTTGCAATGACCTAGTATCTTATGACAGAGTAAATACTCTTTATAAAAGGAACTCAAGTAAGAAACATTTTGTTATACTAAGAAATATAAATTTACATCATATACATTTTCATTTCTAAAGGCAGTAAATACTAAATGATTTTTAGAATTGAAAAAATTTCAAGCATAATTTTCAAATTTAACATGAAATCCATCATCAAATAACTATGAGGTGCTAATTAGATTATACTTAATACCATTAAAAAATAGAACATTAGAAATTAAAATTTAATTAGTGTTACCGATTTGACCAATACCAATTATTTTCCCTTTTTCACTGTCACCAAAGGTGACATGCCTACCACCAAATTTTATAAGGTTCTTGAAGAAAGAGAAGTACCCTATCATATGTCTTGAACACCCACTTTACAAGTACCATAAGCTCTTATAGAAACTCTTCAAAAAACTCTCATATAAAAATTTATTCAATAAGAAAATACTTTGGTACCCATACTTGCTTTGGTCCAATAATATTAGTGATTAAAGCTTTGGGTACCCAAATTTGTTTCATGGGTTTCCTATAAGTAGTTTGTGAAGTCTTGGAAAAATAAAATCTATTTGATACAGAGAAACTAGATGTAGTAAAAGAATTTCCAGTGATGGAACTTGTAGGAGATTTTTCAAATCTGGGCACAAAACCAAATTTTTCTGACTTTGGTACAAAGTTTGTCTTAACAAAATTTCTTTTTCCAGGTTGATAACTAATACTATAGTATATTTAGAAGCAACCCATTTTCCAAGCATTTGAACTAAGGAATATTTACCAATTTTAAACTTCTCAAGATCCTTTTTTAATTGATCATTTGAAAGTTTAAGTTCATTATTCTCATTGAGCAACTGAGCATTCTTTTCCTTTTCAATAGTAAGTTCAAATTTCATAGTTGCAGAAAGAGTATGCTATTTATTAAGAGTTTTATATTTATCTTTCAGTTCATTAAATGTGTCCCCAATCATTTTTCAATATTCAAAAATTTCTTCATTTATCATATTTTCAGAATAAGATTCATCTCTAGAATAATAATAATTCTATATAGGAGATTATAGGGTTACCTTAGAAGTGTTTTTCATGAAACACATATTGGATTTTTCATCCTTCTCATCATGTGATGATTCATATTCACTAGAGCTATCCTCAGAATCACTCTAGGTGGACTTTATTTACTTATTATATTTTCTCTCTTTGTTCTCACACTTCTTTTTGTACTTCAATTTTGGACAATTAACTTTTACCTGGCCTCTTCTTGTGCACTCATAATAGACTATTTCATTGGTGTTATCACCTATTTTCCAATAATTTTTTTCAGTTACTTTTGTTTTCATACTTCTCTTTATAACTGGTATTTCTAAATAATTTCTTCTTTCTTTAGAAAATTTTGAATCTTATGGATACTTGAGCCATTTCCTCATCACTATCATTTGATGTATCTGCTTAACTTTAATTTTCAGTATGACCTTGAACTTTTTCCTTTTCTTTGTGTTTAGAAGCAGTGGTTTTGAAAGCCACCAACTTTCCCTTTGGTTGATCATTATCTTCTTTGTTAACCTTAAATTCTTCCTTGTACATCATTAACTATCCTATTAGCTCCTTTACTGGAAGAGTGTTAATGTACCAAGATTCATTTATTGACACTGAAGTTCCTCTCTATCTTTCTAGTAAATATCTGAGGATTCACATGACTTGTTACTTGGATGGAATATCCTTTCCTAGAAAATCCATTGTATTTAAAATCTCATTAAACCTATGATACATTCCAGAAATGGGTTTATCAGGATTCATTTTTAATTTATCATATTTAATAGTGTATGTATTAAGTCTTATTTCCTTAACACCAGTGGTTCCTTCATGTGAAACAGCTAATGTATCCCAAATTTCATGTGCTGTTTTACATGCAGAAATCCTTTTAAATTATTCATCACCTAAATAATAGTATAATGAATGCATGGATTTTCAATTATTATTATAGGAATCCTTAGTTGGGTTATCCCCTGTATTTCTATAAGTAGCAGGAATCTTATATTCATCAACTATAGCAGACCAGATTTCAAAACCCATGATTTCTAAATGCATTTTAATTTTAATTTTACACTGTGCATAATTAGTCCCATTGAAATAAGGAGGTCTATAGGTACCGACACCTTCTAGTCTATTATCCATATTAAAATAGTAAAAAAAAGTTTTTAAAGAACTAAATATTTAGAATTGACAGAAATTTAGAGATCTTTAAAACACATCTAAAATCATAGTTGAAATGATTTGAAGATTTTAAAATATTTAAAAACTAAAAAGAAAATCCTCTAATACCAAATGTTGTTCATATTAGGACACTCAAGAGGTGGTTCATTGAGTACCTATAAAAATTTCAATCTAAAATACTTATTTAAAACTTCCCCAATTTGAAATGTAAAACAACCCAGTTAACCAAAGTAGCATATTTATAAAAGTTTTGATCTTTTGAAAGACTTCTAAAAGAGTGATTAGTTCTCATTTAAAACAATATGGATTATTATTTAAACTTAAAAAAAAAAATTTAATATAAATACTATAGAATATTAATTTTAAAAGTGAAGTAAAGTTTTTCGATTTAAATAAAACAGTGAAAACAAAACTTTGAAAGACACATAGGATTTTAAAACAAGAGGTTCATTCTCAAGTTGGACTGAGTCCTCTCCACTTGGTGATCACCTTCCATGAAGAAATTTATATATAGAAATTTTTATCCACACCCTGGATTAGGGTACACAACAGCAAACACAGTTGTCTAGGTCAACAAGACCTCTTCCATAGTTTTTTACAGGGGTGAAAATTACAACATGCCATGCAGGGACCTCTTTCACTATTATCCATGGAAGTGTAAGGTGTAAAAAGATATGTTTGTGAAGATATCAATATATCTTCTAGTTATTCATATTATACAGTGTGTGTTTATATAACTAAGAGACACACACTGATCATATTGTAAATAATTTACACAAGCAGAGATAAAATATTGAGAGGGGTGTTAAATAGCTCTGTGTGTTTGGATATATAGCTTTGAGACTCCATGAAGATAGATTTAAGTTAATATTGAGTAAAATTTTAGGAACAGATAGAAAAGAGTGTCATGAATCCTTCTATCTTCTGTTCTTAGTTAGTTAGATATTTTCTCAAAGTGTTCTTATTCACTCTTCTATTTTTTCTATAACGGTTCTTTGATTAGGATTTACGACACTCATTTTGTTTTTAATAGCTGGTAGTTCTTATGTTGTTCTAAGGAGCATGAGAAACTCAGTATATTTTCTCAGGTCGCGTCTTCTTTCTTTTTGATCCATATTTTCACTTTATACAGTGTAGCAAACAAGTATCATGTTCTTTGGTACCTCGTACCTCATACTGGCCTCTAAAATTCATTAAATGTTGTCTACAAAAGAAAGACAAGATCATTAATATAATAAGTAGTGATAAGTTTCAAAAATATGACCGTTAGAAGTAATTTTGAATTTAAATGGAAAAGGGAGGAATGGTGATGTTTCAAGATAACCAGGTCAGTCTGTTGGTGTGTCAGACTGTCGATGTCTCAATCTATCGGTGTCTTAGACCATCGATAGGTTGGTTTATCAGTAGATCACTCTGTCTATAGGTACTCTGTCAGTAGGTACTCTGTTAGTAGGTAATTTGTTGGTAGGTACTCTATTGGTAGGTACTCTATCAGTAGGCACTCTATCGGCAACTCACTTATCTATAGATTATACTTCACGAAAATTATGAGTATCATTCAATCCCTCTGTCTGTATGCTAAGCCATCAGTAGGTTAGGTATCAGTGACTTATCCTTATCGGTGACTTATAATTATCGGTGACTTATTCTTATCCAAATTCTTTTAACCTGTATTTTGATATAAACACTAACAAAAGAGGTTAAGATTAAATGTAAGCATGGTTAAACAATATGTAACTTAATAAATCATAATTAAGCATGATTTGTGAGCATTAAAACTAGAGGAGGCCAACACTATTACTAACAGTCATATTAATATTTAATAGTATATCATGGTAAACTATCGAATAAATTGAATTTATTTAGGAAGATACATATCAAAAATCTTGGGGTGTTATATTCTTCCCTTAAAAAATTTCATCCATGAAAATTTTCATGAATATTGCCTTCTAAATAGATGATGGTGGTTCTTCTTCATAGCATCCTCAGGTTCCCTTGTTTCTTGTTCCGTTTTATGGTTTCTTCAAAGAACCTTTACCAATCAAGTCATCCTATTTCGCAATACTTGTTCTCTTGTGTCATGACTTTTAATAGGCTCTTCACTGTAAGAAAAAATAGGTTCCAGTTATATTTCTTTATAGGCGAGTACATGCATTGGGTCTAGAAGGTGAATCCTTAACAATGATATGTGAAAGACATCATGAACTTTGGAGAGACTTGGTGACATTTTTAATTAGTATGTTACAGATCTAACTCTTTCCATAATTTCAAATGGTCCAATGTACTTCGGGTACAATTTCACTTCCTTAAAAAACCTTATGACACCCTTTTATAAAGGTACTTTCATAAAGACATGATATCCCACTTGAAATCCCAAATCCTTTCTCTGGTTACCATCATAAATATTTTTCCTAATTTGAGATGATTTAATATGAACTTTAATAGCCTTTAACTTTTTCGTTGTTTCCTAAATAATTTCTGGGCCTATAAGTTTCTTCTCACCAACTTCATCCCAACAAGTTGTAATATGAAATCTCTTACTATATAATGATTCATCTGACACCATTTGAACACTAGAATGGAAAATTTTATTATAGGAAAACCCCACCAAAGGTGAATACTGATCCCACATACCATGAAAGTTAAGTGAGAATGATCTCAACATGTCTTACAATATTTTAATAGTCCTTTCAGACTATCTTCCAATTTTGGGGTGATAAGCTGTACTCAAATGAATCTTAGTATCCAAATCCTTCTAAAGACTCTTCTAGAATTTTGATGTAAAATGAGGATCTCAATACGAAACAATCGATAGAGGTGCACCATGAATCATTACAACTTCATTAATATAGAGTCTTACTAGGCGCTCAAGAGGTAAATCTTCTCTTAAAGAAAAAATGTGCTGATTTTGTAAGGTGGTCAATAATAATCCATATCGCATCATTCTTTCTGGGGGTATTTGGAAATATAGTTATGAAGTCCATACAAATGTCATCCAACTTCTACATAGGAATAGGTAGAGGTTTCATGAATCCTCTAGGATGTTGTCTCTCATACTTAGCATATTAACAAACTAGACATATATAAACATAGTTATAAATTTACCACTTCATATTATCCCACCAAAAGTGTCACTTTAGATCTCTATACATCTTGGCACTATCAGGGTGTATAGAGAAATTTGATCTATGAGCATCATCTAATATATTCTTTTTTAGCTCAGGTATTTATGAAACATATATCCTCTTTCTAAATTTCTGAATTCAATCCTCATTTACAAAGTCTTCCAATTTTCCATCCTTAATGGATTTAATTTTCTTTTGAAAATTCTCATCGTCAGATTGAAAGTTTTTTATCTTTTACAATAAATATGGTTTCACAATCATTTGAAAATGGAGTGATGTTTCCACTTCATTAATAATTCCCATATCCATCTTTACTAAATCCATGAACATAGTATCTTTCTCAATCCTTATTTGTGTTAGAAGTGCTTGATCTTTCCTTCTTAATGTATTTTATACCTTATTTTATTTTCCTGGGTGGTAGTGTATTGAGAAATCACAATATTTGAGTAACTCGAGCTCTCATGTTTTCCTCATGTTGAGTTATTTCTATGTAAATATGTAATTCAAAATATTGTTATTCATATATATCGCACATCTTTCACCATAGAGATAATGTCTCTATATTTTCAGAGCAAATATTATGGCTACTGACTCAAGATAATGATTTGTTTAATTTTGTTCATGAATCTTCAAATGCCTTGATGCATATGAAATAAATTTATAATTTTCTTTAGGACACAACCTAGTAATTTCTTCTATGCATCACTATATATCACAAACCCATCATTTCACGATAGTAGAGTCAGAATCAGAGCATTGACCAATATTTTCTCCAATCCTTAAAAACATTATAAACATTATTTTTTTATATGAACTTAACCCCTTTACATGTGAGCTTGGTTAATGGGTTATCCAATTTGGAAAAATTATGAACAAAATACTAATAGTAACCTGCTAAACCAATAGAACTACATACCTTGGTTATGTTTGTTGGCGTAGGCCATTATTAGATTTCATTTTTATTTACAGGATCAACTGAGATTCTATCCTTAGAGACAATATGGACAAGAAACGAAATTTCCTAAATCTAGAACTCACACTTTCTAAATTTACCATACAACTCTTTCCTTATGAGAGTCTCAAGAATGATCCGCAAGTGATTCTCATTGAATTCATATGATTTAGAGTATACTAGAATATCATCAATGAATACCACAAAAAAATCATCAAGATATTCCTTGAATATTCTGTTCATTAGATTCATAAAAATTTAGGGTGCATTGGTCAATCAAAATAGAATTACTGTAAGCTCATAATTTCAATACCTCATCCAAAAAGCTGTCTTTCGAATGTCTTCCTTCTTTACTCACAATTTATGATCCCTAGAATAATGGTCAATCTTCGAAAAATATTGAGATATGTGAATTAGATAAAATAAATCATCAATGTGAGGTATAAGATACTTATTATTTATTTTAATAACATTGATTTCTATATATTCAATGCATATCCTCATGGATCCATCTTTCTTCTTAATAAAGAGAATAGGGGCTACCCATAGAGAAACACTGAGGAGAATAAATTTATTATTATTAAAATCCTCTAATTGTTTATTTATATCAATTAATTCCACAATGGACATTCTATAATGAGTCTTCGATATTGGTCTTTCATCATGGGTTAAATCAATAGTAAACTCAAATTCATACTTTGGGGGGTGTCTAGATAATTCATCCAAAAACACATCAATGTATTCCTGTACAATTGGTACATCCTCAATTTGAAGATTATTTTCCTAATATATAGATGTTGTTTACCATTCCTCCCCAAGAATTTAATTTAGTAGAGATTTTGGGGGTGGATCTAGATAATACATAGATGATTAAGTTTCTGTTCTAAAGATAAGGAATTATATATCTTCCTCAAAAATTGTAATTTCATTCTTATTGAAATAATTTTTCACATCATATTTTGAAATCTAGTCTATACTGAGGATTATATCAAAGTAAAACATAGTTATGATGATAAGGATAGAAAATAAAGCACATTTATATGACATAATGGGGACTACCCGACATATATTTGTTGTAATGAGACTTCCCTTTGGGGTTTTGACTGATAACCCCCTTATTAAATCAAAAGGGAAATATATAATTTTATTGGAAAACTGGGTAGATATAAAGGAGTGAGATGATCTAAAATCAAATAAATCGTTGACTAAATTTGAAGATAGGATTAATATACCTATCATCACATCATTGGGTACTTCTAATTCAGTTGTAGTGATCGCATAAGCTTCTATATCTCCCCTTGGCCTCTTTTATGGTAGATTCCATTAATAATTGGAAAATTTATTTGAATAATACCCCATTTATTTACAGTTGAAGCATTTAAAATAATTTATTAGTGTATTCCCATTTCATTTATAATATCGATGACCATTTTATCTACACTTATAACAAACTTCCATGCCTTCCAAGAATTTCCCAGGATGGTTCTTTCCAAAATTTTTACATAATGGGAATTGTTTGGTTCCACTATTCTTCTTTGATGCTTTATATTTTTTAGGGTTATCATAAGACCTATTCTTATATTAATTTCCTATGAACATATATGATCTAACAAATTCCTTCTCCATTTTGATGACACTTAATACTATTTCATCATATGGTTAAAATGTTTGAGAAGCCAGTTCCGTTCGGAGACTTGGCTTAAGAAATTGAAAGAAACGATCAATATTGTTTTCTGAATCATGTATGTAATATGTATCATTCCTGGATAGTCTTGTGAATGTCTCCTTATACTCTAAAACACTATCATTTTTCTTTATTTCTGTAAGTTAAGTAATTTTCTATTCATTTCAGTTTGCTTCTCATGAGGGAAGTATTTATTAAATAATGTTTATTTTAACCTTCTTCATTACATGTATTTTATTTCATCTCCCTCCTTAGTATTCTGGATCAATGACCACCATTTATCAATATCACCCTTGAGGCAATATACCACTAGTACTACCATTTCCCTTTCATAACATCCCAATTCTTGAAACATATTTTCAAGGGACTTGATCCATTGATCAGCTACCACTGAATTAGTAGTCCCACTAAAAGACGTGGGATTCTTACAAATTAAATGATCCAACATAGGTATATTATGGGTATTCTCCACAACCTAAGTAAGTTTTTCTAATATGGTCATGATCTTCTCATCTTCAACACTTAATATGTTGACTCGCTCATTGGAGAAATACCTACACTATTTGTATGTATTGATTCCCTTTCTTTCATTAGGTGCCATCACTAAATAATGGAACACACTGAGTTAGCTCAAAATTATCATGAGTATTGAGACAAAAATTCACTATAAGGAATTATTATAATTCTAATTTTTATTTAACATCTAGTTCTCAAGGTTTATACTAAACCTTCTCTAATACCAACTGTAATAACCTTAACCACAGTAGCAAAAAGATGATGGTTAATTTATTATAATGAAATATATACAAGAGATTACATCACCAAGTATTGATCAGTTTAGTAGTATTTAAGAACTAGATATATAAATAGTTCCCTTTTTTACATTTGTAATTAAACATATAACATAACAAATGAAAATAAACTGATTCCTTGACACTTATTAAAAGATTTCATCTTCATAACCCGGGGAAGGAAAAAAATAAAAAGTTGAGATATAATGATCAGTAAGGGTTACATATAGTAAAAAAAAATCAATATTAAGTGAAACACAATCAACAAGGCATAATCAATAAACTAAGTATAAAAATGCATCCATATATTTTGTTATAGTGAAAATATCATGAATATTCACAACTGAATACTGAATGAAGGGAATTTGTAATTATTGAAAATCATGTATCTGGAACATAAACCATTACCGTCAAAACCCTCCACAATATGGTTTAAGTTCGGGGGTAGAAACCCATATGATTCTACTTGGAAATAAACGTGAAGGGTTTGTCGCCAACTGTTTTTTCTCATGAGAAGACCTGTCGATGCATCAAAGGGATATGTATTACTGGCCCCCACCCACGCCTTTATGTCAAAATCATTCCTCAAATATATAAATGATTGATTTAATTCATGAAATAAATATACCTTATCAAAAAATATCCTTGTTGATTAAAAGTTACATATTTAACATTATTTCCCAGTTAATCAAATAACATTCAAAGTAAATACCATATGTGAAAAATGGTATAGGACATAGAAAATAATCATATACATGATAAAAGAAATATGGATATTTAAGAGAAATATAATTTCAAATGAAAAATAATCTCAAAATGTTAGTGGATACACCACATAGAAATGATTAGGTGCACAATACCAAATAAGTCTAAATGAAATGGAGATTGAGATGAAGTCCCTTACCTTATGTCCAAAAGCATTCCACACTTGTACTTAATTTCATGGATAAAAAACTTAGATTAATTAATTAATTAATTAAGAACATATTAAATATATATTTTATTTATTATAATTTTATTATTTTCATTTATGGCCATTTTTATGAGTTATATTTTTTAATTTCATTATTTCTGGAGCATTTATTTCATGGTTTTATGGTCGATCCTCTTGTGTATAATTATGAGAGTTCTTTTAAAATGGGAATAACATCTCTAGAAGTAAAATTATTTAGTATTAATTATTTTACATAAATTTAAATAGTCTCATATATATCATTTTTTATATGGTATGAGGATGAATCATTAGATAAAACATTAATGATAAATGTTTGGTTTATTTTTTTGGTGGTTTTTACAACAATCACGAACTTGTATCATTTTATTTAATATTATGTTTATACATTGGTTCCAGAACAATATATAACTTATAATATTTATATTAAAATCTTATTTAACCATAATAATGTTTTTATCACCAGTTTTGATGGCAGTAATGGAAAATGAAAACATGTTGTCCACGAAGGTGGTGAATCGACACATCACGGACTATGTTTTCATTTTTAGAATAAAAGGAAGAGAGAAGAGATTTGATGATAGATATTACATTAACATAATAAAATTACAATATATATATATATATATGATATTGGAGTTATCATGCTACTTTGGATAAGGGGATTTTAGGAGAGACTAAGAAAATAAAAGAAAATAAAAGAGAAAGAAGGACGATTTTACCTCTTGAATATTGTCTCTTTGGAAACCTCATTAAAACACTTGGATTTGGTATTTTGGTAAGACCAGTAGGTCTTGGATGTGGGGAATATGTTTGGGAAGGAAATTGGGTAGAATTTAGATAACATTAAAGGATTAGAATTTGTGAGGAGAAGGGGTGGTATTTATAGTGGAGGAGATGATTTTTTTGATTATTTCATTCCTTTGCTTATTATTTTGGCTCAAGACTATCAATAGTGTTGATTCCTGTGACCAAGTACAGTAAATATAGAATTTTAGTTTTAAATAATGGGTAATTACTACATCCATACATCCTAAATGACTCAATAATTTATTTATTTACTTATAATCTTAAAAAACGTAAATTACCATATTTCACTATTTACAAAAAATCAACTATTTCAGAAAAATACTAAAAATTCACCCTAACCATTTTTCTACATGTATATTTCAAAAATGGTATTAATTTTATGAAAATAATTTTCTAAATATGAGAAATTTAATTTTTAATTAAAATAATTATTTATTTGAAAAATACCAATTTCATTATTATAACCGATTTTACGATACATTGAAAAATTAATTATGGTCTCATAAAATAATATTATAATTATAATAATAAAAAATATTAATTTATGAATCTATTTTATGGAAATAAATTTTCTTTTAAATAATTATTTTAATTATACAAATGTAAATAAAAATTTACGTTTTATAAAAATACCAATACTTAATTTATAATTTTTAAAACATTTATTTACTTATTATTTGATATAAATATATCATATTTTTATTTATGAGATACCTAAATTTTATTTATACTTTAATAGGTGAGGTTATTATTCTAATGGCCACATTACCATTCCTAACAGTCATGTTAATTTTTAATAGTATATCACGGGAAGCTATCGAAAAAAATGAATTTATTTAGGAAGATACATAGAAAAAAATATTGGGGTGTTATATTTAATGGTAGTTTTATTAAAAATTCCCCTAAATCTAACTATTAGTGGTGGTTTTATAAAACCAAAATTATATTTAAAATAATATTCTAGAAATTTTAATTAGCAGTAGTTATTGGAACCGTTGCTAAAGCCTACATGTTTTGTAGTGGATTAGTATTTTAGATTTGATTTAATAAAATTTATTTGTTTATATCATTATAAATCTGATGGAACACCTTACACATATTTCTATTTTTTATCTAACAAGAATAGATAAATTTGATATGATGATTAATTTTAGAGTCATATACATATTTATTTCATCAAGAATGACCGAATTAGATACAAGAAATCCTAATTAGATGGCCAAATATGTCATCAGATAAATAAAGTTATTAGAGCTAGATTTCTTTCACCAAGAACAAGTGAAATGGATATAGGAAATCATAAATTTATGACTAGACCAGATTAAGAAAACTCATAGATCAATATCTATTTTTTTCCAATAATGAGTGAAATAGATATAGGATATCCTAATTCGATGGCCAAATATACCACCAAATGTGATAAACATGCAAATCCAAATCTATTTCACCAAAACGAGTTAAATAAATAAAGAAAATTCTAATTTTATGTCAAGATCAATCATTGGACAAGAATCACATAGGTGATCAACCATGATTGGGCCATCCATAAATTACACGCAACTTGTCGATGGTTCCCAACCATGCCTCAATAGATACTCAGCCTACCCTACACACTCAATAGCTTACCTGGGTCATGATCAAACTACATAAGATGCCAAAAGGCCTTCCTAGGTGGTGTATGGATTGCCTAGGGTGATTGATGGATTTCCTGGTTCTTAGAAATCCCTACCCAACCCAAGATCGGGTTGGGCTTCTTAATTCCCTTTTTAATTTCAATTTTTTATTATATATATGTGTTTTCATTCATGCTCGAGTGAGTGTGTGTGTTGGGTAAAATTTATAAAAAAATAGATTATATTATTTGTTTTAGAATTATTAAAGGTGGGAAAATCAAGAACCATAAGTGGATATGTTGAAATAATTAAGATTATTTATTTAGATTTTAATTATTGAATGAGACAAGTAAGATATTTTTTCAGAATTTATTTAAATTATTGTAGTTATGTTTTTTCATGATGGATGATCATGATCTTTATATCGACTTATGTATGTTTGGTTTTATTTATTTATTTAATTTTAATTTTTCATGGCTTAATTTTTTTATAGTAATTATTAAATTAAATAATGATCATGTATGTGTGATCCTTTATATTAGGGAAGACACATGATTGGTCTTAGGAAAATATATTTGCAATAATATTTTTGAGAATCTATAATGAAAAAATAAGTGAAAACTTGTAGTAATAATAAATCAATCAACAGAAAATATTTTATATAGAAAAAAACTTAGATGCGGAGGATTAAAAAACCATGGGGAAACTCTAAGAATTCCACTATAATCAGAGAGTCTAAAAATACAAGTAATCCTTAAACTTGAATTATAGTGGGAGCCTAGAAAACCTATGTGAAAACCCATACCTTGATACACCTCTATCTTAACTCTCATAGCCATCTCGAGATAAAAAATCCCCTCTTGGAATCAAATCCAATCACATAATGTTGTTGAAAAACCTATTGAAACACTACAAAAAGTCTTCACACAACCCAAACTTTCATTGTGTGCTATAAACCATTGCATGCTTCTATCCATGCCCAAATTGTTACTCATGTTTTTATTCTCTGCTGTGTGTCTCACATTTCCCGATTCTTTTATCTACTATCCATATATTCACACCTTCAATGTAACTCCCTGTGCTTGTTTTTTAATAGTGTAAAGGCCTCTAAAAAATCACATGTTAATGTTTGAAATTCAAGCATTTATGGATAAAAAAACTCTTCTCATACGTGTGTTTAAAGTGAAAGGGCTGCCTTGCTCCAATTTTAAAATCCCATTATCTTTTAATTTGAAAAATAACTTTATTTGGGATGAACCTCAACAATATTACCATTTATCCCATCAAAGAATGAGATGAATCCAAATGGTCTCAATTAAAAATCAAACTGGTTGGTATTACACCAAACATCACCCTCTATAAAAAATATGACGACACCCTTTTTGCAACTCTAGAAAAAACCTGAATGCCCCCTACAAAAGAATTATAAACAATGAAGTCTTCATCATACCTATATCTATACTGTTCTACTGAACAACAAAAAAATCAATAATATTCCCCCCCCTTAATATTGATCACTATATTATCAGAAGTACCTGTTGAAAATAATTACCCCTACTCAACTTCCTTCATCTAGTATAATACTCTTAGTTTATCACCTTGATCTTTGATGCTAATTATTTATTCACCAGTGACAATCCAAAGAAAATAATTAGGTTTAAAACCTAAAACACTCGATCCGACCAGCTTCAGCTTCTAAAATTTCTTTATATTTGTTGATGATCTTTGAATCATGCATGAAAATAAGATATTCTATAAATATAATAAATTACTCTTTGCAATTTCATTCACCACTTCCCTGCATACATTTACATTGGTCTTGTAAAGTAGTTTAACTATTCCACCTTCTGCATATACCATTAATCCCCTATAAAATTTCCATCACACATTTCCAATTGAACTGTTAAACCCATCACTATCAAGATCACAAAAATATGACTAACTATGGATTATACATGGAAATTTCACATATCCTTCAACATTAGTGTAAAATTTTCATTCATAGTGATAAGAATATAACCAACAACAATGAAACAACCAGAATATTTGTTTCCTATCTTCTATCTACCAAAGTCACCTTGTTCATATGAAGTAAAAAATTCCATATTTAGTGCAATATGGCACAAAGATGTCAAATAAATCACCCATTCATTATATAAACATGACCTACAAAAATCAATTCTAACTGAAAGTAAATCACCCTAACCCTATATAACACTTATACTGGTATCCTCAGAATCAATATCATGCCTCTTATTTTGTTCCTTAAGATTCTTTTTCCTATCTTTATATAACATTTTCACATGACTGTCCTTATCACAATAGGAAAACAAGAAGTTTTCTTTTGTAACTGATCGACCTCTCTGATTACCACATCCATCTTCCATGGCTTGTATACCACTATTACCTAAATATTCACCATCATTGGCCTTTCATAAATCCTCTTTCATAAATAATGATAAAATCACATCATCTAACTTTAGAGTGTCTCTCCTGAAAAAAATGTGGTGAAGATATTGTCATATGAATCTGAAAAATTCCTAATAAAAATAAAGATTTATCTTCTTCTTAGATTTCAATAGGTATTGTATTACCTCTGTTATTGATCATGACCATTACTGAAGAAATATCCATCATAAGTTTAGTGAACTCATCCATATGTTTTCCTAAATCCCCATTCTAGAACATTCATAAATTATACAATAATTTTTCAAATATAACCGATTATTAAGGGATTTTGATTTATATCTGCTTTCAAGCTTCACTTAGATCTCCTATGGATCTGTTAGATTCATCACCCCACAGTGTATTATCATCCAATTACATATAAATTTTTCTTTTATATAGATCTCTCATATCTTACCAACCAACACTGCTCATCTTCTCTGACTTCTCTGATTTTTCTTCAACCCCTTCACTATCTTCTCATGAGTCAAAATATTTTTTACCTGTTTTTTCCATAGAGTAAAATTATTTTTCCTATTAAAAATATCAATGTGGATAAAAATACCATTGCATGAATCACCCATATCCAATTAATAAGAAACATGGATAACCATGCTTTAATACCAGATGTTGGGGAAGAAATGTAATTAGTCCCAGGAAAATATTCATGCAACAAGATTTGTGAGAAACTCCAATTTAAACAAAAGAAAAAACTTACATTAAGAATAAATAAATCTACATGCGAGATCTTAATGTGAAAAAACCCTATGATGATAAGGATTAAAAACCCATGGGGAAATTCTTAGAATTCCACTATTATAACAAACCTTCACTTTATTTCATATTTATACATGATTTGTTACATAAAAGTTCACTTAATACAACCCAGAATATCAAGAGGTCTAGTTTCTTTGGGGCTTAAGAACATTACATAACAACTTAAGACATAAAATACAACATCTTTATTGAAAAATTATTTTACATGACCACAAAATTACTTCATACTTAGCATTGAATGGGATAATATGAGGACATAAATAATAAAAGGGTGAGATATAAATCCCAGTACGGGAGTAAACAAGGAATAACATTAAGAATATAATACATGTTAGTCAATAGAAATATCAGTGTTGTATAAGATAAACATGAACATAAAGGCATGATATAGAATGATCATCATAACATGGAAATATGGAAACAACTTAAAACACTGCATCAATAACATAAAAAATTAGTTAAACCCCTATCCCAACATGATGTATCATGATACTAAAACTTTTCCAATGCATTGGAGCATTATCAGGGCACACCCTTCATAATCATTTCAATCTCATGCTTATGTGTGCCACATAGATCATATAACATTGATTTATTCAACATCAACATTTATTAGACGATAAAAGGATGTGGAATACATACATGAAAGTATATAATCAATAATTATATGTTCATAAAGGTTAATACCCTTGATAGAGAAATGGGCATGGTTTTTACTATATGATGATTTTGGCATGGAAAATCGTGGTGCAATTTTAGTAGCCTAACAGCGTGACATAAAAATTAATAAAAATGGTTTATGAGAGAGAAATGGGTCTCTCATAATATATATATGAATTAGAAACTAAGGGGGTTATATAAATACATGTTCCCACATAATAAATTTGTAAATAGAGGGTGTAACATAATAAAGAAACTTGAAGAAAGAGGAGAAATTGAATAACTCTTACTAAATTTCGGCATGGTAACAGGTGTACATGGGAGAGATTAATGAGAGATAAAGAGGTATACCATCATAATAAAATAATAAGGGCAGTATGGGGGAGGTGAGAAAAGATACCCCATCATTTTCATTAAAAATAAAAGGGTTTTACAATATAAGGAAACTTGGATAAAAATGAGAAAGGAAGGAAACCCTTAATTGGATGTGTGATCCCAAAGGCTTGGGAGAGTTTTCTTGGGAGCTTGGGGGCACCTTGGGAGGACTCTAGGGAGTAGAGATAAGAGTGAGGATAATATTAAAGGAGTTTTAGTGAAGCATAATGGGTTCTTGGATGGGTTTATATAGGAAATTAGAGGGGAATTCTTTAATTTTTCAAAACCTTTGGTTTTGGAATCTATATAATTAAATATTCAAAACCAAAAACATTTACATGGTTTTGGACCATGTTTTCTGCCATAGAAGTTGAAAAAATTATTTTATAAGGCCAAAAAAAAAAAAATTAAAATATTATCCCTGCATATGTGGAGGTGAGTCACATTATTAAAGAAATGAATTTAAAATCATAAAATATATTATACATTTTGGAGGATTCACTAATGATTTATAAAATAATTAAAACAAATATAAAATAAAATTATTTTACTGGGAAAACATATATTGGGCCAATAATACCCATTATAGTATTTATTACATCATTTTGGGATCATTATGATGCCATAATACACATATTTTATTTATATGATATATAATTTTTACCCAAAAATTCATCTGTCTTAGAAAATTATGATAAATTCATTGTTGGATAATTTTGAAATTATGATTCCAAAAATAACATTTATTTTATCAAAATAATTTTCTAAATATGTGAATTTTTTACTTTTCAAATTAAAACCGACATTTATGAAAATTCACGAGTTTTGACAAAAATAGTTTTCAAACCTTAATAAAAATTGCATTTGATTTCCTAAAAATTATATACTCATTTATTATTAATAAAAGTAATTTGATAATAATATTTTATTATAATATTAATTATTTCAAAAATTCATTAATTCCTTAAAAAAAATTCTTTAAAAATACACTTTCTGTTTTATCGTATAAAAATATACCTCTTATCAAACTGAATAACTAATCATTTACAGATAAGGAACTAATATAATCATAATATATAAGAATTGTTTTTATAATATTATTAATAAAAACCTTAGTTTAATATAATAATGTATATATTTTTTAAAAGTACCATTTTTACCCGAAGAATCAATTTATCAAATTCATCATTTTTTTAAGAAAGATTATTCTCATAAAGGAATTGATGGAATAAGAATTTTATTTTTAAAAAGGGATTACATAATAAGTAACTAATAACTTGTTACATAACTCCTTATAACACCTGCATAAGACCTAAGGGTAAGGTGTGCTATGGTGAAAAACTATTGGGGCGGCTCAGATAACATCACCCAGGTGTTAATCTCTATTAACTTGAACTTCTCCCATAGGCGATTCCATTCAAGATTAATGTGTTGAAGATCGACTTGTACTTGGTCAAGAATGAAGACCAGTGAAGCTACCTCCTTTCTGATCTTTGACAAATGAGCTTCATATGGCCCGAGTCTACTGGATGTGGCCATCCTCTCCTTTGTCTATGTCGAAAGTATTTTTTTAAAAACCTTATATTTATATTAGTTGTGTGATCCCTGATCAATAGATATATTATCGATGGTAATGATAATTAATGGTCATTCAAACCCAATAATAATAAAAAAGAGTGCATGTGTTTTCTATATCCATAAGATAATAAAAAAATGGAGTTTTATTCATAAATAATCGGGTTGTTACAAGCTTCCCCGCTTAAGAAATTTCACCCTCGAAATTTAATTTTCCTACACTAAAATAGACGAGGGTAACTATACCTCATCACTTCCTTCAGTTCCCATATTGCTTCTTCAAACTTTTGGTTTTTCCACAACACCTTGACGAGGGGAATCGTCTTATTTAGTAATTTTTTCTCTCTATGATCTAAGATCTTCACTAGCTTCTCTTCATAGGAGTGGTCATTCTTTAATGGTACCATATATAGATTGAGAACATGAGATGGGTCCTATATGCACTTCCTCAAGAGTGATACATAGAATAAATCATGTACTGAGATAGGTTCAGTGAGAGTGCTAGTTGATAGATCACTACTCCGATGCGATCAAGGATCTAAAAAGGGATGACGTACCTTGGAATAAGATTTTCTTTTTTCCCAAATCTTATCACTCTCTTCCATGGAGATATACGGAGGAAAACCATATCTCCAACATCAAACTCTAGGTCTCAACAATAGTTGTCAGCATAACTCTTTTGTTGACTCTAAGTAGTTTTTATGTGTTGCAGGATGGTCTTAACCTTCTACTCCATTTCTTCGACCATTTATGGTACCAGAAGTTTTCTCTCCCCAACTTCATCCCAACATGCCGGGGTTCTGCACCTCTTCCCATAAAGGGATTCCTAAGGATCCATTTGGATAGTCCCTCAGATTGGCCACCAGTTTGAGGATGATAAGCCATACTAAAGTTCAGTTCAGTATTCAGAGTGTGTTGGAGACTCTTCCAAAACTTAGAGGTGAATCTTAGATCTCAATCAGATACAATTGATAGCGGTACACCACGTAGCCTTTCCACTTATCTGATGTATATCCATGCTAGTTGATCTAATGATAAAGCCCCACAAATTTCAATGAAGTGTGCGGTCTTTGTAATATAATACACAACAACCCAAATAACATTTTTTCCTTTAGATGTCTTCAGAAGTCTGGTGACAAAGTTCATTGTGATTTTCTCCCATTTCCATGTTGGTATGGGTAATGGCTGCATCATCCCCTTCAACTTATGCCTCTCATCCTTAACTTTCTGACATACCAGGCACTTTGATGTATATTCGGAAATCTCCTTATTCATTTTATACCACCAATAAGGCTCTCATAGACCCTGATACATCTTTGTATTTCCTGGGTGAATGGAGAAATTTGAACTATGTTAATCAACCAAAAGTTCTTTCTTTAACTCTGAATTTGATAAAACACATAGTCTTGACCAAAATCTCACAATTACTTCTTCATTAACATTGAACTCCGAGTATTTCCATTTTCTGATAGTTTCCACTTTCTTCTGAATTACCACATCATCTCTTTGAGAATACTTTAACCTATCTAGAATAGATGGTTGAGAAATAATTTGTGAAAGGATTGATGATGTTCCTTCCATTATGATTCCTTTGTCTATACTCTTCAAGTCTAAGAAGGTTGGATCCTTCTCAATTCTTTTCAATGAAAGAGTTGTTGGATCCTTTTTACTTTGAGCGTCTGCCACTTTATTCACTTTCCCCGAATGGTATTGAATTGAGCATTCATAGTCTTGGATCAGATCTAACCATATTTGTTGATGCATATTCAAATCTTTATATGTGAATATATACTTGTGTATTTTTTGATCTGTTTATATTTCAAATTTCTCCCCAAAGAAGGTAATGTCACCAAATTTTCAAAGCGAAGGTCACTATAGAAAACTCCAGATCATGGGTTGGATAGTTCTTCTCATGAAATTTCAATTACCTTGAAGAATAGGCAATTACTTTTTCATTTTGTATCCACACACAGCCCATGAACTTCTTTGAATCATCACTGAATACCATGAAAAGTTATCCACTTTTGGGTAGTGTGAGCACGAACATAACGATAAGCCTCCTTTTCAACTCCATGAATCTCTCTTTGCATTCATCTTTCCAAGAAAGCTTGACTTCCTTCTGAGTTAGCTTGGTAAGAGGGTTTGAAAATTGTGAGAAATTTCTCAAAAATCGGCGATAATATCCAGCTAACCCAAGGAAGCTACGAATATCCATCACAGATGTTGGCCTCGACCATCCTTCATTTTTATTTGTCTTAGAGGGATCCACATATATCCCATTACTTGTGATGATATGACCCAATAATGAGACTTCCTTCAACAATAACTCACACTTGTTTTACTTTTCATAGATATTATCCTTTCGTAAGGTCTGTAGTACAATTCTTAGATGCTCCTCATGCTCCTTATTGGTTTTAGAGTATATTAGAATATCATCTATAAATACTACCACAAATTTTTCAAGGTAATCTATAAAGACTCTATCCATCTAGTCCATGAATATTTATGGAGCATTAGTGAGTTCTAAAGGCATTAATATGAATTCATAGTGCCCATACCTTGTACAAAAAGCAGTCTTGGGGATATCCTCCTCCTTCATCCTTACTTGGTAATATCCCGACCACAGATCCACCTTGGAGAAGTATTGTGCTCCATGTAGCTAATCGAACAAGTCATAAATTCATGGAAAATGATATTTTTCTTTATCATGATTTTTTGAACTCACGATAATCAATGAAAAGGCTCATTGACCCATCATTATTCATGATGAAGAGGACTGGTGCACCCAATGGTGAAGCACTTGGCCGTATAAACCCTTTATCTAGATTCTCTTATAGTTTTTTCTTTATCTCCTTAAGCTCCAAAACGGCCTTTCTATATGGATTCTTGGATATTATAAACATCAAAATTATATGATAAATAAATAATTCAACATATTTTCAAAAAGGAAGACTATAAAATTAATCAGGAAACACATCAATGAATTCCCTCACAATAGGCATGTCTTTTAGGATGGTTACTTCCTTCGACTAAATCATCTGAGCAAGATACGCATGCTCATAGGGCGGTAATATCCATGCTTGAGGTGATAGTGCTGAGGGAGATTAATCCTCCTCCTTTCACTTGTATAGAATTGGGGGTCTATTCTCTATATTAAGAGTGATTTCCCTCTCATAGAAATTTATGTTGGGATCTATACAGGGGAAGCCAATCCATTCCAAGAATTACATCAAATTCAACCAGAGGGAGTATGACGAGGTTTGTCAGGAAGTTCAATCCACAAATTGTGATAGGGGAGGATTTATATTCATGGGATGCAATAATTTCCCAATTTTCTGTTTTAACCGACATATCTACTACCATTATTTGTGGTGTTGTTTGGATTTTTCTACTAAACTTTTAGGATATAAAATAATGCGTAGAACGAGAATAAAAAAGTATGTTATCTATACTTGAATGAATAAGTAGTGTACCTATCACCACTTCATTGTCGAGATTCAATTCAGCAGTAGTGATGTAAAATTATCACCCTTTCTTCCTTGGAGGTTGTTGGTTGCCTCTAATTACCCTTGGATTAGGGAACTGATTCGAAAAGTTCCCAGGTTCTTTTCATTTTTAGTAATGAACAACACGTTGTGGTTTGACCAGAGCATTCCTTTCCTCCATCACATGGGAAGGTTTCTCCTGTTGGCAATCATTGGCCAGGTTCCCTTTTCTTCCACACCTAAATCATTTTCTCGTCCCCTTCAGGAAATTTTGGGGGTGCTTCTTTCTGCACCGTTGGTAAGTGGGGTGCTAGAATTTCTTATCACCATTGGATATATCCATCAGACTTCCGAAATTAAAGTCCAATTTCCACTTCTTATCCCCATGATACCCTAAGATTATTTGATCTCCATTTATAATTTGATGTCCCATTATAAAATTTCCTTATATCTATCAAAGTCACAGATCACTAGAGCTTTTCGTAGGCTAGGTTTTAGCCCACCAAAGAAGAGGTAAACCTTTAATTCAGGGGTAAGGACAAATCCGGAGGCATATCATGAAAGCCTTATGAAGTTTTACTCATACGATCTGTTGGATTCTTCATATTTTTGTTTGAAGGTAAGGAAGTACATTTCCATCTTAAGTTAAAGTATTCAAGGAAAATATTTGTCAAAAAAATAGTTTCTGGAAATCCTTCCATTCCAACGCCTCAATCTCTTCCTCAGGCTTCGTATTTTCAATCAATGTCCACCATTGATAAGCTTCACCCTCAATATGATAAGTATCCATAATAAACTTATTTTGTTCATAACATTTAAGCATGGAGATTATCTTCTCAATTGAGTTGATCCATTGTTTGGTGATTGAGGGATCATATGATCCATTGAAAGTAGGATGCCTTTTTCTCATGAAGATCTCAATTGTGACTTGTTATTTCAATGGGGGGGGGGGTTGAAAGTTACTATTGGCCCATGTTTCTATTAAATACTTGAGTTAACTGAGATAGTATCATGATAAAGTTTTCAATTCCCACTCCCATCAGATTGAGCATTTCATTAGAACAGTCAACACATTGATCTTCACATCAGTTGTTATCCCGAGTCCTCCTATCAATGGACATTGAATAAAATAAAAGGAAAATTAGGGGTGAGTATATTAAACTATTAAAAACATAAAGTTGAATCCAATGAAAAAATGGATAACTTATAAATTACATTTATTTACTTAACTTATGAATTTCTAGGCTTCAATCAAAGTTATCCATGATCTATTTCATAATGTATATTATTATGGGTTTTTTGTTTTTTTTGTTCCCATAATAATGGTTCATACTAAGCTTATGAATTTAACAAATAATATAACCGGGGAGTGCTGAACCAAGAGTGAAGCAAGACCCGTTGTCCTGCACCAGTTCTCGTTCGAGTCTAGCTCAAAGCTGTGTTTTCGGGTTTTACCCATAGATACATCTGCGCCAGAGCCACCTTTACTTGTTTCTATCTAGACAGGGATGTATTTTCTTGATAAACCACTTACTATATACTCAAAAAAATTTTGGGATTATTTTATTATACTCTATCTTATCCCTAAGTCCTTAACTAGAGTTTTATAACCCTAATCCCAAAAATAACTAAACCTATCCTCTAATACCAACTATAACAACCCTGCACTTTATTTCATATTTATACATGATTTATTACATAAAATTTCACTTAATACAACTAATAAGATTGAGAGTTATAGTGTATTTGGGGCTTAGGAACATTTCATGATAACTTAATACATAAAATACAACATCTTTATTGAAAAATTCTTTTACATGACCACAACATTCCTTCATACTTAGCATTACATGGGATAACCTGAGGACGTACATAATAAAATGGTGAGTTATAAAGCCCAGTAAGAGAGTAAACAAGGCATAACATGAATAATTCAATACATTTGAGTCAATTGACATATCAATTAAGAATAAGAGAAACATGAACATAAAGGCATGATATATCATGATCATCATAACATGGAAATGTGGCAACAACTTAAAACACTCCATCATCAACATAAAGGAATCAGATAAACCCCTATCCCAACATAATGGAAAAATTCCTATAAAGGAATCAGTTAAGAACCTATCCCAACATGATTTATCATGATACTAAACATTACCCAATGCATTGGAGCACTATAAGGGCGCACCCTTCATAATCATTTCAATCTCATTCTTAAGTGTGCCACATAGATCATATAACATGGATTCACTCTAAATCATAATTTATTCAATGATAAAGGAATTTGTAATACATACATAAAATTATATAATCAATAAGTATATGTGTATAAAGTTGAATACCCTTTATAGAGAAATGATAATGGTATTCACTACACAATGATTTTGGCATGGAAAATCACGATGCAATTTCGGCAGCCTAACGACGTGACATAAAAATTCATAAAAATGGTTGATGAGAGAGAAATTAGTATATCATAATATATACATGAAATGTAAAGTAAGTTGGTCATATAAATACATGTTCCAAAATAAGGAATTTGGAAATATAAGGCATAACATAATAAAGAAACTTGAAGAAAGAGGAGAAATGGAATAACTCTTACGAAATTTTGGCATAGTAACGAGTGTACATGAGAGGGATTAATGAGAGAGAAAGAGGTATACCATCATAAAAAAGTGCCGTATGGGGGAGGTGAAAAAACATACCCCATAATTTGTAATTGAAAATAAAAGGGTGTAACAATATAAGGAAACTTATATAAAAATGAGAAAGGAAGGAAACCCTTACTTGGATGTGTAATCCCAAAGGCTTGGTAGAGGTTTCTTGGGAGCTTGGGGTGACTTGGGAGGACTCTAGGGATTGGAGAGAAGAGCTAAGACGAGTTTCAAGGAGTTTTAGTGAATATGAATGGGTGCTTGGGTGAGTTTATATAGGAAATGATAGGGGAAATCTTTAATATTTCACTAACTTAGGTTTTGGAACCAATATAATTAAATATTCAAAACCACAAACCATCCCATGGTTTTTGACAATGGTTTTTTCCAAATAGGAGTGGAAAAAATTATTTTATAAGGAAAATGGCTGAAAATATTAAAATACTAGGCTTTCTTATGTGAAGGCGAGTCACATTAGTAAATAAATAAATTTAAAATCATAAAATATGTTATACATTTTGGAGGATTCTCTAAAGCTTTATAAAATAAGTAAAAAAAATCTTAAATCACATTATTTTAATGTGAAAACATATATTGGGCCAATAATACCCATTATAGTATTTATTACTTCATTTTGGGGGTCATTATGATGTCATAAAACACATATTTTATTTATAGGGTATTTAATTTTTACCCAAAAATTAAACTCTCAGAAAATTATTAAAAATTGTATAATTTTGACATCCTGATTCCGAAAATAATATTAATTTTTTCTAAATAATTTTCTAAATATGTGAATTTTCACTTTTAAAATGAAAACTGACATTTATTTAAAATTCATGGGTTTTGACCAAAAAAGTTTTCAAACATTAATAAAAATTACATTTGACTTCATCAAAATTATATACTCATTTATTATTAATAAAAGTAATTTGATAATAATATTTTATTAAAATATTATTTATTTAAAAAGTTCATTAATTCCATAAAATAAATTCTTTAAAAATACACTTTCTGTTTTATCGTATAAAAATATAACTCTTATCAAACTGATTACCTAATCATTTATAGATTAGGAACTGATATAATCATCATTTATAAGAATTGTTTTTATAATATTATTAATAAAAACCTTAGTTTAATATAATAATTTATATATTTCTCAAAAGTACCATTTTTACTCGAAGAATCAATTTATCAAATTCATCATTTTTTAAAGAAAGACTATTCTCATCAAGGAATTGATGGAATAATAATTTTATTTATAAAAAGGGATTACACAATAAGTAACTAATAACTTGTAACATAACCCCTTATAACACCCACATAAGACCTAAGGGTAAGGTGTGTGATGGTGACAGACTCATGGGGGGGCTCGTATAACATCTCCCAATTGCTAATCTCTATTAACTTGAACTTATCCCGTAATCTATTCCATTCAAGATTAACATGCTGAAGCTCCACTTGGGATTGGTCAAGAGTGATTCTCAGTGACACTAAATCCTTTCTGAGCTCCAACAAATGAGCTTTGTATGAACCGAGTCTACTGGATGAGGCCATATATCCTCTCCTTTTTCTGTGTCGAAAGGATTTTTTTTAAAACCCTTATATTTATATCAGTTGTGTGATAACTATTCAATGAATATATTATCAATGGTAATGATACAAAATAGTCATTTAAACCTAATAATAATGAAAAAATAGTGCATGTGTTTTCTATATCCATAATACATTAAAATAAAGGGAATTTTATTCATAAATTATTGGTTTGTTACAACTGTAAGTAGAGAGTCTATAAAAATCCATGTAATCCTAAAAATTTATTTACAATGAGAGCGTAGAAATCCCATGTGAAAAACCACACCCTAATACAACTTCATCTTTTCTATGAAAATTAACTTGTGACAAAAAATCACCTCTCAAAGATAAAATCGAATCATGTGGTGTCATTTCAACACCTCTTCAAAAACTTCTTGAAGTCTTCACACAACCCTAATTGTCATTGTGTGCTATCTCCAATTGTGTGCTACTACCTACACCCAAGTTTAAACTCATGTTTTTATTATGTACTACATGTCTCACTTTTTTTTATCTACTACCCATTTCTGCACATCTTCAAAGAGACTCCTCTCACTCCTTTTATATTAGTGTGAAGGATTCCAAAAAATTTGTGTGTTAATGTTTGAAAGTTAAACATTTTTGAATAAAAAATACTTCTCATGAAAGTTCTCAAAGTGATAGGGTTACCACCATTAAAATTTAAAAATCCCATTATCTTTAAATTTGAAGAAAAACCTGATTTTTTCTGAACCTAAACACCTCCCTCAATGATGTGTGAGTCTGTTTTGAAACCAAAAGGATTTGAAATGAGACTCAATATACCCTAATGGGTGGGGGGGGGGAGGTGACTACCAATTTAAAATTTTTCCACTTAACCCTTATCTATCACTAGATATTGTTCCTATGTTAGTAGGAACTCATTTCAATGTATTACCCCCTCAAATGTATCCACACCAAATATGTAAATCATATGTAGAAAATAAATCACACAAGAATATAAGTATTTACTTGGTTTACCCACACTGGGCTACATCCAAGGATCAAAAAAATAATGATTTATTAATGCACCAAAACCCCCCCACTAATAACACACTATTTTGGTGAATACAATTTTTAGGAGATGGTCACTCCACAACAAGGCGCACCGCCTTTACCAGAAATATTTAATGAAAGCTCACTTCTTACCCAAGGATCCTTTCTTTATCTTCCTATTATGTACACTGATTCAAGGAAGGACTTCAATAGTTTATATATGTGACAGTTTCTTCATGAATGATATATAAAATTGATATAAAATACATTAATAAATTATAGATATGATGTGATGATGACATCCTTGTCCCTTCCTCCTTAGTTCCAAGACCAATGAGGACAACACTTTATTAAGAGAGTTGAAACTTTTATTTCTAATAAGAACTTTACATATGCAAAAAAATACTCTAAAGATAACTGAATATGTCAATGGGGATTTATGAGTATCAATCCTTCTTCCATATAAACCAAAATAAAAAAGTATTCTATCCTCCTTGGTCCTCTTCACAATCTACCATATCTATTAGTGATGTTTAATCTCACCACTTATCTATTTTCCTCTTAATTTCTTCAATGTTTATTTCTTTTCTTCTTTTAGATTCCTCTATAATAGAGTTAAAATTACACTCAATCTTCAATATATCAATCAATAGTTAGGATTGATTGGATATATCATAATACTATATATTCTTATCATATATCACACACATTTAAAATGTGGTAAAAAACATCTATACATATTGATGCAGCCCCTAAAATTTGAGCCACATCCTTCTATATCTCTAAGATATTTAAATATGAAATTTATATAGATTTCATCCATATTATGGTGTAATTCATGCCATTATAGAAAAATGACTTCAAATTCCAAAAACCATGGGATGATAAAAACCCTTCAATTTGAGAATCATAGCTTAACTACTATTAGATAACCTCTAGATATGCTCATCACATCATAATGAACATCATTGCAGCATAATATTATCTCATTCACTAAACTATGATCAATGGTTTCTATGTGCCCTTTAACCATAAAAACTAATATAGCAACCGTCTTCTTAAATTTCCAAGTGTTATAGTTAAACATGTGACCATTACAGTGTGATTTTCAACCCACCAATTCATAGGGTTCATTTGCAACATTATCTCTAATCTTTACCAAACAAACTTACACATTTCTCTAGTTTCCAATTATACACAACAATTATCACAATGAAATGTGTGATAATTGTGAAGTGGTCACTATTAAACCTTAATCCACTCCGAGTCCGGACTTTCCATTTTAAAGTAAGCTCTAGGGCACAATGAACAACTTTGCACAACCTTCTTAGTTTTTCAATAATCACAACATAATAGATGGTCATTACCACATGATCTCTTTTTTACATAAACAACCTTATCATGTGGTTTCATGTTGTGGCATGGATTATATAACACAACACCCAGTTCCACGCAAAATTCTTAGCTTGAAATATAATTGTATCATAATCTTCACTAGTCAGAGTGAAATAAGCCTTCCAATGGACAACCTTTTCTCTTTAGTTTTAAATTATCACTACAAAAAAAGTTTATTAGAGGAAATTATTTAGAGAGGGTTATGCACAACCCCTATAAATTCATTTTATGTATAAATTATATGGGATTATTCACAACCTCCTCTCATCAAACCCCCTCTAAATTGATTTTCTATATAAATTAGAGGGGGTATTCACAACCCTCCCTAATCATCAAATTTAGAGGTGGGTTATAAAAACCTATTAATTTTTTAAATTAGAGGGGGTTTTGAACCTCATAAAAAAAATTTAACAATATTTTTTTAATATCAGGATGGATTTTAGAGGGGGTTCATAACCACCGCTAATCAATGAGAATATAAGTGGCTCACAACCCCTCTAATATATTAAATTTGAGGGTTTTTTTAAACCCCCTATAATATCTTAAATTAGAGGGGGTTGAAAACACCCTCTAATATCTTAAATTAGAGGGGGTTTAAACCCCCTCTAATGTCTTAAAATTAGAGGAGGTACAAAAACCTCTCTAATGTCTTAAATTAGAGGAGGTTCAAAACCCCCTCTATTATATTCAATTAGAGGGGGTTGTGAACCCCCAATATTTTCTTGATTTTTTTATAATATATATATATATAATTAAAAAAAATATAAATATATTTAAATAAATTATATGAACATATTATACAAACAATTTATATGATTTTATTTAATTTTATTTATATGTATACATAAATATAATTTATAATTTCGGGTTCAGGGTGCAATGAAAGCGTGTGGTGGTGGGTGATATATTAAAATTTATTTTAATAATCATAGACCAAAACCATGAGTAGGGAATTAAAATTGAAATTTATAATTAATTTATTTAATATATGAAGAAATAAATACACGGGCTTCAGAACCTTCTTCTTTGATGAATTTTGATGGTCTGAAAAGACCCTTTCAGACTATATTCATTAAACTATGAGGATCTAAGGATAAAATCCCTCTAGCAGTGAACCAAACATGCTCTAATGATCTCTGAGAAACACCACTTGATCCCCAAGTGCTAGCACAACGAATCAAATGTCTTGTGATTTTTATTTTTGATAACTTGTTTTTTGGTCTAGAATAAATCTCTCTTGTATTTCTTGTTTTTGATAGGGAGAGAGGAGGAGTTGATGGAGAATTCATTTTTAGTAACAATTCTATATTCTCAATTTTCAATTTCTGGATGCAATACACTATAGACATAACCATCTATTTATATAGTTAGGGTTTAGGTTAAATATTGGTTAATTTTATTCCAGCCATTAGATAACATTTAAAACCTATAATAAACCCCATTCCACATAATAATAATATTATTTTTGTGGTGTGACAACTTTCACAAATTGATAGATAATATTTATGGATTTGTAAATAATTATTTTATCACCAGATGCTATCTAGGTCCATTCAAACTCCATGGTATTTATTGAATACATGAATAAATATTGTAGATACACATTTTTTTCATTTTAAGACTTTGAAATATTTCTATATATACTTTCAGGGACAGGAACTGAGACGACGTGCGATTCTGAAGCTCGGCGTGCCCGAAATTAATTTTTTAAAAATATTAAATATATTTTATATGCGCATGTGCAGTTTCTTGAAGAAAATGGGAAAACTATTAAATAAAAGATTTGATCATAAATATGAGACAATAGATGATTATAGAACATGATGTTTACCCTAAGAGTGACTTAAAATAGATTGGTGGATGGCATTATGATATCTTTCCCATTGGCAGTATGTTCAGTTGTTTAATTATTTAATTTAATTTAATTAATTGATTATTTTAACCTAACTTAAATGTCTATAAGAATATGGAAATGGTGATTTTCCCAAGGTTATCCTCATAACACTAAAATATCCAAGCAACGTTCTTCCTCTCCTTCCATTGGGAAAATCATATTGGATGATGAAAAAACTTTGGATCAGAGGTGATCGGGACACAGGGAACGTAAAAAATTCCTTTGATCATTAGAGAGTATGTTATTTGATGAGGAATGATACAATCTCTAGGTAAGACTCTTAAATTTTAAAATTACACCCATTTTGATTAAATTTATTGAGCATATCAATCTCTTCATTTTATTTTCACCAATTGTGGCAAGAGCATGCAATCATGTATTGGAATTTTAATCGGTTATTATTATCTTCTAACCCAAATATCCCAATTCTTGATCTTTGGACAATAATTCTTGGACAACCATGGTTAAAAATATGTTCTTGTTGCTTTATCCTTAAATTGCTTCATGTTCATCACTGGTTGGACCCCGAGGTCTTGGTTCGACATTGTCGGGCGATACCGAGCCCGATCAGACCCTCAAAATTGTAGAAAAATCACGTATGGGGGATGGATCGATGAATCGAGGATAGATATGGGTTTTTGTGGGTTTTAGAGGATCATTTCAATGGTTGGAGATCAAATCATTAATTCTAGTTGAAACTGAGGCATGTGGGATCGAGCGCTGAACCACCATCATGATAGAAACATATTTATGACCACCAGATGGACAAAAATGACATATCCAGACTAGATCCACTAATCTTGTGAAGAAAAGAGGCAAGATCTATGGTGAAATTTCCAGATTCCAAGTGTAGATCATAGATCTCAAAATTTTGAAAAATCCCAACTACATGCTGTGTAGTTTGAAGAACACACGGTGTGTTAGGGCCTGACTGTGGTGTATGAGGTTTTTTGGAATTACTAAGGATGGAACTCTATGTAGAATCTATATACACCGTGCACCCCCTTTTCTATTTGGATGAGCCGTGTGGTGAAGCACATGTCTAGGAACATTCCATCTACCTGAGTACACGGGCATGTCCAGATCACATGGGCAACACCCTTTGTAGAGAGGAACACTATGTACTAAAGAACACCAACATGGTTTGGGCACACAGTCATTACCAAACACATGGGTAGGACCCCGAGAAACATGAAGGTTCTGGTCGCAGCGGAAGCTCGTGGGTGGATGTGCCCACTTGGCTCATTGTTATTAGCAATGATCAATCCGGGATCAATATGACGATAAACACCAGAATCCATGGATCGAATCACAGAAATAGACAAAGAAGAAGAATAATCCCGGAACCATAAATGTGGATCATCACAGGTTGATTATAATTAATTTAATTAATTGACAAGAAGTACCTTTTATGGAATTATTTCTTCGTTGATATTTCTGATCACGTTCTGATGTGATTCGTCATTATGTCGCAGAATCCAAGTGTAGAATTCCTCTAGCGGTGATCTACATGTGCACCACGTATCTCTAGACATCACCAAAGGAGTCTCCACATGCTAGCGTGGAGAATCCTTTGCTTGCGTTGTCTACCTAAGATTGCTTTGATCCGATGGAAGAGGATCACTCTTGGTCTTGAGAGCATTCTTGGAGGAAGGAGTTCTTTCAGCCTTGAGAGAATTCCCCAGAATTGTTGTGCACAACGATTAAGGAAAAGTGTTGGGGTTGTGAGGATATTTATAATTAGGTTTGAGGTTATAGAGTTATGAAAATAAATAAATTTGTTATGCAATTTATTTATTTAATTAACCCTTATTAAAAACCCCCCATGTTGAATCATTAATTCCTTAACATGTGCCCACGCTGATTATAATAAATATCATTTAATAAAACAATATTATTTCCTCAAAATCCCGACTAGAAAAA
Organism: Viscum album; assembly: GCA_963277665.1. Lineage (NCBI taxonomy): Eukaryota > Viridiplantae > Streptophyta > Magnoliopsida > Santalales > Viscaceae > Viscum > Viscum album. The sequence continues at coordinate 1,807,052,088 of OY728129.1, read as the reverse complement.
CTACACAGCGTGTAATCATTAATACATGGTGTGTACTTGTTTTTCATAAAACTACACGGCGTGTAATCATTAATAAACGACATGTACTTGTTTTTCATTTCCTTTCTAAAATGAAAACTACATGATGTGTAATCATTAATACAGGGCATGCATATCTTGTTTTGATTTTATTCTTCCTACATCATTAAAACTATTTAGGATTCCTTGAATAACTATTAAACCATGTATAGGAATAATCTTTATTCTAGTTGAGATACTTAGATACACTTAGTGTGTGACCCTCTAGGCCTCTTTCTCGTTGGCATTAGGCGGGCTTGCCTAAAGTCCAGGATTACTGTCTAGCAACGGGTCAAGGCACCCAAGAGAAAGAAGTTGACACCACATTGATGTGTCACCTCATACGAATGCTTACCATGTAATTTAATCCCTTTGTCATAATATCTCATCAAGCAGGTTTCATGTAAGTGTCATAAACCTATATGCTTGATCTTTCATTCTTTGACTTCTAGAAATAAACTCATCATGACACCATGGCCATGTAATTTGGGCGACAGTTCTATTTCAATCAAAGGGCCCGGGATATCTACTTCCATAAATATAGAAGGGAAAATTCCTTCCTTTACTTATCCATTAACAACATGTCATTCGTGACACACCCAATGTACCCTAATTCCCACCAACTGTCTTCATGATAGTTTTCGTCAGCAAATCTAAGTGCGCGAGTCAGAAAATGAGTTAATGATAATCTTCGAGTCTAAAGACCATTACACATGCTCGCAAATATCAATGTCCGATGACACCAAGACATTCCGAATTACTACTGGTGGGTTTGTTCTCATAATCTCCCATCTTGGAGATTACTAAGTGCAAACTCCATGAGAGAGAGTATCGTCTTCTTACAAGTACTCGTACATGACGGTCTATATACTATGTGTCGTATCATAGTATGTCATCCAACCGTAGAACTTTATTTAAGAATATTGTTATAGAATTTCAAGGTTCTCATCATTGCGGGGATATTCCATGACCTTATTAATGTAACAAATAATCAAGGACATTATTATATTATAGTCATGCAGAACAATGAACAATGTATAATAAGTGTACATACACATAATCAAAGTACAAGCAGTTGGTTCTCAGGACACCAATGCAAAAAAACTCTCACTTGGACTAGAGCCAACTGCCAAAAAATTTTAGTCCGCTAGACCTCACATGCTGATCATGTTTCTGCTGAGTCAAGGCTTTAGTTAAGGGGTCCACCACATTGTCTTCCGTGGAAATAATACTCAATACAACTTCACCTCTCTGAGAAAAACCCCTCAAGAGATGATACTTTAAAAGTATGTGCTTTGTCTACTGATGTGACCTTGGATATTTTGAAAGTTCCACCACTGCAGTATTATCACAATAGAGTGTGATAGGATCTTTAATGATAGGTACTATATTTATCTCTTGGATGAAGCTTCACATTCATACTGCTTCTTTAGCTACCTCAGAAGCTGTGATATACTCGGACTTTGCTGTAAAATCTGCGACCACACCTTGCTTTGAGCTCTTCCAGCTCACTGCACCTCCATTCAAACTGAAGATGTATCCAGTCTGTGACTTCATGTCATCTTGATCAGTTTGAAAACTAGCATCTACATGTCCTATGATGACTAGTTTCTCATCTCCTCCATAAACCGGAAACATATCCTTAGTATGCCTCAGATACTTAAGGATAGTCTTTACTTCCATCCAATGGTGGTCTCCTGGATAATCTTGATATCTGCCTACCACACTTAATGCATAAGAAACATCTAGCCTTGTACATATCATAGTATACATGATTGACCCAATCACAGATGTGTAAGGGATCCTTTCCATTTTATTTCTTTCCTCATGTGTCTGAGGAAACATTTTCTTGGAAAGATGAATGCCATGTGAAACTGGAAATAATCCCCTCTTGGATTGTTCCATACTGAATCTCTTCAGTATCTTGTCAATGTATGTACTTTGAATCAGGCCCAACATTCTCTTGGATCTATCACAATGGATCTTGATCCCAAGAATATATGATGCCTCGCCCAAGTATTTTATAGAGAATCATTTATCCAACCATGCCTCAACTGACTGTAAGACAGGTACTTTGTTTACAATTAGTAATATGTCATCAATATATACTATTAGGAAAACGACTACACTTCCACTAAACCTTTTGTAGACATAAGTCTGAAATTCGTTCTTAACAAAGCCAAATTCCGGTACGAATTCATCAAAATGAATTTTCCATGACCTTGATGCTTGATTTAATCCATAAATGGATTTTTGAAACTTTCATACCTTGTAGGGATCCTTTGGAGTCACAAACCCTTCATGTTGTTTCATGTAGACATCTTTCTGGAGGTTCTCGTTAAGGAATTCTATTTTGACATCCATTTGCCAAATTTCATAGTCATGGTAAGTGGAAATGGCCAATAGTATTCTGATGGATTTCAGTATGGAAACCAGTGGAAAGGTTTCATCATAGTCAATTCCTTGAAACTGTCTAAAACCTTTTGCAACCAGTCATGCCTTATAGGTGATGAATTGTCCCTCCACGTCTAGTTTCTTCTTGAATACCCATTTATTACAAATAGTCTTTACATCAACTAGAGGATCTAACAAAATCTAGACTTGGTTTTGGTACATGGAATCCATTTCAGAATTCATGTATTCTTTCCACTTGGCAACGTCTCTGCCTTCAACTACTTCCTTGTAGGTAAGAGTGTCATCATTTTCAAATAATGAGTCACCATCCTCAGTGACAAGAAAACCATATCGTTCCGGTTCTCTCACCTCTCTCGTGCTCCTATGCAGTTATTGTGTATTTGGAACAGATTTTTCTTCCATGGGGATTTGTGAAATCTGTTCTTGAACCAACTCTCGTGTATCTTGAGCCTCGACTTCATCAAAGTATATCTCTATCCCACTATCTCTTTGGGAGATGTGATCCCTCTCAAGGAATATGGTGTGTCTTGCCACTATAACCCTTTTATATGAGGGGTTGTATAGGTAATATCCCCTTGTTTCCTTGGGATATCCTATAAAGATACACTTTGTGCATCAGGGTACAAGTTTGTTACCTGAAGAGGCCTTAACAAATTCTTCCCTACCCCACACATGTAAATTTGATAACATGGTTTTGCATCCACTCCATAACTCTTATGGAATACCATTTATCAATTTTAATGGTACTTGGTTTAGTATGTGTGCTGCTGTTTATAAATCATATCCCCAAAATGATAATGGAAGACTCACATGACTCATTATTGATCTCACCATGTTCAATAGGATGCAGTTCCTCCTTTCACTTACACCATTCCACTGAGGTGTGTAAGGAAGAGTGAGTTGAGATAGAATATGAAATCCCATAAGAAATCAATGAAGTCTTGATTAAGATATTCTCCTCCTCTGTCTGAGCATAGTTTCTAAATCTTCTTACCAAGATGGTTCTCAACTTCATTCTTGTATTCTTTGAACTGATCAAAAGAATCTGACTTATACCTCATTAAGTAAATATATCCACATCTACTAAAATCATCAGAAAAATTTATGAAGTACAAGAACCCACCCCTTGCTTCAACTGGAAATGGTCCACACACATCTGTGTAAACTAATTCTAGAAGCTCTTTAGCCCTTTCACATTTCCCACTAAATGGGGATTTTTTCATTTTTCCTTGTAGACATGCATGACATACACCAATTGGTTTTAGTTTGAAAGAATCTAAATACCCATCTTGATGTAATTTTTGTAAAACGTTTCATCGAATGCCATTACTTGGTTTGTGTAGTCTAACACATCAATGTCGTTATATAAATGTGCCCTACCAAAACAAATGCTATCTTTATAAAAGTAGCAACATTCATTTCCAAACTTGAAGATGAATCCATCAATATCTAAGCTGAATACTAAAATAATATTTTTGGTTACAGAGGGTACATAATAACATCCTTTTAATACAAAGACCATACCAGTAGGAAATGTGAGGTGGTAGTCTTTGACAGTTACAGCAGCGAGTCTAGCTCTGTTGGCTGCTCACAGATCCACCTTACCCCAGTCAATCTTTCTAAATCTACTTGGTTCCTGTATTTGGATACAGATGTGAGCACTATAAGAAGTATCTAATACCCAATTGATAGAAATATATAGATTTAATTCGATAACAAATGCACCTGAAGCTTCCCCTTTCTTTATTGTATGGGTGCAGTTTTTCTTCCACTGGACCTTCTTTCCACATGCGAAACAAAGAGCCTCCTGTTCTCTTGCCTCCCCTTTGATCTTCCTTTTCTTGGAAGACCTTGAAGAAGATTTTGGATTAAATCTCTTTACCTTCCCTTTACTTTTATTCACCATAAAGACATAAGGATTTTCACGCTTTATATCATTGTCCACTTGGCTAATGAGGATAAGAAGATCAGATAGAGACTTCTCAATATTGTTCATGTTGAAATTTACAACAAAGATAGAGAAGATCTAGAGGAGTGATGAAATAATGAGATCAGTATGTAGTTCTTCAGAGATTTTAAACCCTGGAACCTCCAAGCTCACAATGTAGCCAATGATCTTGACTACATGAGGCCCATCTGGGGAACCCTCTCTATTCTTGCTATAAAATAGAGCCTTGGATATCTCAAACCTTTCCTGTCTTGCTCTCTCTTGGTATAGACCACGGAGGTGCTCGAGCATGCTATAGACATCCATGTCTTCATGAGACTTCATGATATCACTAGACATTGATGACAACATCAAACATTGAACATCGAGTGCATCACTCAAATTTTGATCATAAACCGGGAAATCTTCATCACTCGCCCCTTGGGTAGGAGAATCAGGAAGTGAGGACTCCAGCACGTAAAACTTTCATTCAGGGCGTCAGATAACCTGAAGGTGCCTAAACCATTCATGAAATTTACTACCGGTGAGGATATTGTCTTTATCCAGAATTGATCACAGAGAAAATGTGGTTGACGAGTTTTTCATATTGATTCTACAAATTAAAAGAGTAGATTTATCAGTACTTTCTTGATTACATTTTATCAGAAATAATAAATTTTCTTAAGTCTCCCACTATTTTATCAAGTCCCAATGGCCCTCACCATTGAACTTGGAATGTCCAGTTTCCATGACATTCTAGTGTCAAGGATCCATATCCCCCTTCGCATAACCCCAACAAGTTTTGGTCAAGCTATTTGAAGGTATTTAGGTAGGCAGGTCTTTGCCAACTTTGAGCTATAGTTCCTTGATATATTGAGTGGACTCCCCAATCCTGAAATCCTGACTTGGATTTCCTCAAAGCTTGCCTCCATTTTACAACAAGTCTAGAAAGGGATACTCCTTTTGATGAAAAATGTTTAAGTTAACCCGGAACTTTCATAATATATTCCTTTATAAAAGTAAGTGTCCCAACAAGGGTTGGTCAAACACATAGTTTTATTGAGTCTTGCCCTTAATCAAGTAACAAAAGTCTTGGTCTGACTTAATATGGTATTTGATGGATTTTAATCCTTTATGCGTAGATTCAAATTATCACATGCTTGTTAATATTAAGTGATGCTTTCTTAAGTGATTAACCATGTACTGATAATGTTTACGCGTAGTCTAGTTTTTATTTTATTCCATCTTTTCATGCTTGTTTATTTCATTAATTATGTGATCGTGACAACACATACATAATAAATAAACCATACAATCAGACATAAATAAAATAATATGGCATGATCATGAGATTCTATTGGTTAACCTTATCTAGCGGTTTTGATAAGCTAACCCTGACCTAGGGAAAAACACCTTGAACCTGATGGTTTGGGTTTTTCGTCTCCCACCTGTCCACCTTTGTATCTTCTTGGGTTTCTTTCACCTCAGATCTAGATTTTGAACCGTCTCCTCTAGCTTGGGAGATCCTCCATTACATGGGTTTACATTAAAGAAACCATGGGCACATAGTCCCTACATTTTATTGGAAGAAGGCCTGTAGGTCAATGAATTTAAATTAAATAAATTTAAATGAAACCAAACACACACAAAGGGTCTTTGGTCTAGCTCATGATAATCCATAACATGCAACGATATTTACGCATATTTATAATTCAAATTATATTAATCGTTCTTTTATTTAAGATAATTCATGCTTGAATTCAATTAATTATGATATTATAATTAATCAATTATTTATCTTAAATTCCTTTTTGAATTTCCTTGAGATTCTTCTCATCCATATTCCTTGTACGGGTCTTTTTAATTTGGAGGAAACTTGGTAAAATTCCATTTCTGGAAAGTACAAGGCATGTAGGCTATATTACACGGTGTGTATTTGTTTTCACCCTTTATCCGAAGTACACACCGGGGGCTTTGGCGTGTTTTCTATACTTTGGAAATTTTTGAGTACATGACATGTATATTAATCTAACACGACATGTACTTCCTTGTTATGTGGTTACCGTCCTGGTAATCCCATGTACGCGGTTTCACCTAGGCCGAATCGAACTACACAACGTGTTGATTCAACATACACGCCATGTATTCCGATTTCCACACACCATTCATTTCTAGTAAACATGGTGTAATAAATACTTAGGTATAATCAATTCACACGGCGTGGTTTGGTGGACCAGTACCGGTTTGTTGAACCTTAGTACATGGTGTGTAGTTTTCACTACACACCATGTATTCTTGTGTTGTACAGACAGAAATAGCGGCTCCTCCGGATGAGTTCCCCATTTTTATTTTAATCAAAATTAAAATTAAAAGGTTGTTTCTATGATGTGAATCAAGAAATGCAGGAGGAAGAATAGATCTTGTTCATTCAGATTTATAGAATGATTTATCTTGAATTGAATCAAATATAAATGCATAAATTATCATCGAAAATTAAATAACTATAATCAATGTTTAACCTCGCTCTGATACCATTTGAAGGTTCCAAGCGTAGTGGAATATCATGGGTGGATGTGCCCACTTGGCTTTTTGTCATTAGAAATGATCATTCCAGGATCAATACGACGATAAACACCAAACTCCACGGATCGAATCACAGAAATAGACAAAGAAGAAGAATAATCCCAGAACCATAAATGTGGATCATCACAGGTTGATTATAATTAATTTAATTAATTGAAAATAAGTACCTTTTATGGTGTTCTTTCTTTATTGATATTTCTGATCAAATTTCGATGTGATTCGTCATTGCATCGTAGAAGCCAAGTGTATACTTCCTATAGCGGTGATCCACACATGCACCACGTATCTTTGGACGTATCCAAAAGAGTCTCTAGGTGCTAGCATGGAGAAGCCTTTTCTTGCATTGTCTTCCTAAGATCGCTTTGATCTAATGGAAGAGGATCTCTCTCGGTCTTGAGAGCATTCTTGGAGGAAGGAGTTCTTTCGGCCTTGATAGAATTCTCCAGAATTGTTGTGCACATCAATTAAGAAAAAGTGTTGGGTTTGTGAGGATATTTATAATCGGGTTTGAGGTTATAGAGTTCTGAAAAATAAATAAATGTGCTATGCATTTTATTTATTTCATTAACCCTTATTGAACCCCCCCCATGTTGAATCATTAATTCCTTGACATGCGCCCATGCTGATTATAATAAATATCATTTAATAAAACAGTGTTATTTCCTCAAAATCCCGACTGGAAAAACTACACGGTGTGTAATCATTAATACACGACGTGTACTTATTTTTCATGAAACTACACGGGGTATATTCATTAATACACAGTGTGTACTTGTTTTTCATTTCCTTTCCAAAATTAAAACTACATGGCGTGTAATCATTAATACACGATGTATATATCTTGTTTTCATTTTATTCTTCCTCTATCATTAAAACGATTTAGGATTCCTTGAATAATTATTAAACCACGTACGTGAATAATATTTATTCTACTTGAGATACTTGGATAAAATTAGTGTGTGACCCTCTAGGCCTCTTTCTCGTTGGCATTAGGTGGGCTTGCCTAAAGTCCTAGATTACTGTCTAGCAACGGGTCAAGGCACCCAAGAGAAAGAAGTTGATGCCACATTGACGTGTCACCTCATATGAATGCTTACTGTGTAATTTAATCCCTTTCTCTCAATATCTCATCAGGAAGGTTTCATGGTAGTGTCATAAACCTATATTCTTGATCTGTCATTCTTTGACTTAGAAATAAACTCTTCATGACACCATGGCCATGGAATTTGTGCTACAATTATATTTCAATCAAAGGGCCCGAGATATCTACTTCCATAAATATGGAAGGGACAAATCCTTCCTTGACTTATCCATTAACAACATGTCATTTGTGACACACCCAAAGTACCATACTTCCCACCAATTGTCTTCCTGACAGTTTTCGTCAGCAAATATAAGTGCGCGAGTCATGACATGAGTTAATGATAATCTTCCAGTCTAAGGACCATTACACACACTCGCAAATAGCAATGTCCGATGACACCAAGACATGCGGAATTAATACTGGCAGGTTTGTTCTCATAATCTCCCATCTTAGAGATTACCAAGTGCGAACTCCATGATAGAGAGTATCGTCTTCTTACGAGTACTCACACATGACGGTATGTATACTATATGTCCTATCATAGTATTTCATCCAACCATAGAACTTTATTTAAGAATATTGTTATATCATTTCTAAGTTCTCATCATAGTGGGGATCTTCTATGACCTTATTAATGCAACAAATATTCCAAGATATTATTATATTATAGTCATGCAGAACAATGAACAATATATAATAAGTGTACATTCATGTAATCAAAGTACAAATAGTTGGTTCTCAGGACACCAACCCTAACATGACATAGGTATGCCATGTAAATCCTCTACACACCATGTATCTCTACATAGTTGGTGGGATGCATACCTTCAGGGACATGTCCAGGTTATGAAGTGGGACCACACACCATGTGGGGCCCCTCACACATTGTTCACCCCTAGTTTCCTTTTTGGGAAACTTCAAACATTTGTATCTCTTTTGTTTAAATTAGGATTTTGGCCCATGATTAGCCTATACTGAGTGTTTTTTCATGCAGAACATGGTGGTACCCTTCTTGTTATGTTTTGGGATATGATGTGAAATATTATAGGCACAATTTTTATTTGAGGCGACATCTGATGATGGTTGTGATCAGGCAGGATAACTAGAGGCTTATTATAGAGTGAAATCCCCCATCATCTTAGGCACATGTCCTCTATAGATACATACCAAATATAACCCCTATTGGATAGGGTGAAGGTCCTCATAAAACTTGAGTGGAACCCCCATCAGCTTGGGTGCAGGTCCTCTACGGATACTTATAGAGTAGACCCCCCCCCCTCGATGCACTAGGGCACGGGTCCTCAACTTAGAGTTTTCTCCCCTTAGCTGTACAACATGGTGATGAGGTGTGGGACTTCACATGGTTAATTATGTGAATATGCGTGAGATGTTGGGCATCATTGATGGACTTCTAGAACTATTAGTGAATCTTTTATTAGGTTGAGCTATGATATTGAGATCCCCTTTCTCTCTCATTTGGGATTATTTTGACCAAGAACATATATATACTTATGTATCCATACATTTGGATTTGGTTACTATCTTGACATGGGTTGTGAATATGCATGGGGTATGCCATGTGCTTTTCATGTTTATCATATCATGTTTGGATGGGTTTACTCTCCTAATATGGGTGGCAATGACTCGATGTGTAGTTCATCTACACCCTGTGTTGAGCCCCTTTTGTTTGGACAAGGTTAGTCTTTCTCTTGCTTAGGGTTGAGATTCATCATGTTTACTACCTACTATCCTTATATTCCTATTGTATCTCTTACTGATTCCCCTTCATATTTTGGGTTGTCCTACTAGGTATGTTTATACTCACCCCTACATGGGCTTTTCCTGCATGTGTCGTGCCTCGTAAGAGGAGTTTAGGGATACCTGGTACTTTGGACCACATACGGTGGTCACAACTTGGAGATCGGGATTTATGTTATCTTAGAATTTTAATTTCCATTTTTTTAGGTTGGGACATATTTCTGGTTTGGTGTGTATTTTTCAGATTCACTTTTTAGTTTACACTACTGTATTTTTATACTATCTATAGGTTTTACATGCATTATTGTTCCCCTATTTTTTATATTTTATTATTATTCATATACACTTCTATGTAGATATGGATATGTGTATCCTTATAGGTACTTAGGCAAATTCCTCCCCTTGTTAGTTATGCAGTTGACTCTAGTCATTAGCCCCTGGTGTATGGAGGCGGGCTTGGGGTCATTGCAGCTCGAGCCCTGTTTAGGGTTGGATTCTAGAAGATTAGCATCAAAGGTGGTTTGATCATTGGGAAGGTGTTTTTAATATTCCCCTTATAAGTATTTGTTTGGGATTATTGAAACAGTGTTAGATTGTCTCAAGTGGGGTTTTTAGGACAGGGAATCCAGTGATGGTACGGTAGGTCGACATATCCATTCACCAGGACCTTGACTACCTACTTGTGGACTCAGAATACCGAGACATTGGTTACAGGGATCAATGGTACATGCATCATATATGATTGATTATTTAAATATCATTATTGAGTATGATCCTCATTGTTATTAAATATATTTATATAATGACTCAGGTTTTGACTTGTAAGACTTTTTAATATTTCTATGAATATTTCTAAAACCAGGTGTTGAGTAAGCAAAAAATTCCAGGGCCTAGTGAGCCTCAAAACGATGATATTAAAAATATTAAAAATATTTTTTCATGTGCATGATGTTTCTCTTGAAACATGTAATAAATCTGTAGTGGATTCTTGGATCAGAACTATGAGATCGTGGTCGAGTTCAGAATGCCATGTTTACCATAGGTGCATAATAAATTTTGTTAGCACTAGGAGTTTGGTTGGAGGCGATTTTTTAGGATGTCGAGTGGTGAGATTATTAATTAAATAAAATTTAATTAATAATTAACCTAAATCAACCCCAAACCCCTTGGTGTACATGAAACAGTAGAGGATAGCCCCTCTCCACTCACGATGGTAAATTGAGGCTGAATCGAAGCAATGAGGTGCTTCTGATCCCTATTCTTGGCATCAATTGTCATTAGATCAAGGAGAAGCACAATCTAGAAATAATTATACACCTTAAGATTTATCATTTTTCCATCGAGGTTGTAATATTTGAGTTTTACTCCCGATCCCATTTGTTATGCGTTGTTTGAAGGTTGTATATCCCTATTATGATTTGTAGAGATCCCTTCTAGGTTGAAGTGTGGGTTTTGAGGGGAAAATGTGGTAAATAGGGTGAATTTTAGGGTAATTATCACCATAATTCATGTTTAAACAGTGTGTAAACTAGTGAGACATGTCATGCATTCTTCCCATTTTAGGAATATAACTTTTGGGGGATACACACTATGTATTGGGGTTACACACCGTGTAGCGACCCCATGTCATGTGGCCAAAGGACATGGACAGGTTAGTCATGTGATAGTACATGGCCGTATTGAACTACATTGAAAAATTACATGGGAATGTGGTTCTGAACATGTGCACAGGAAAACGGCATGACCAAGTGGCCGTTTAGACTGGACACGCCATGTACCTAGTGGTACTCGCCGTGTGTGAGGCACATATGGCCGAGCTGTGTGGAGCAAGACTGTGACCAGGGGATGAGTGAGTCCAGACATGCCATGTAAGCCTATATGGACAACCAAACCATGTATATGAGGTACATGGATAGGTGCTCAGGTGGGTTCACACACCGTGTGGACCACAGTGCATTCCCTTCACTTTTCTTTGAATCTTCTTGAGATCTTCCGCCTTGCATATCTCCTTCTCTAGGGATCATATTTAGGCTTGTGAGTAGCCTATCCTAAGAATTTTTCTATTTAGAATTAAATGGTGTAATTATAATTGGACTAAGAGATACGGTGTGTCATGGTTCGATAAATAAACTCTATTAGAAGTGCTTAACCTTTGGTAGTGATCAGGGTGGATCATTGGGTTGATGTTGGGGTCAGTATCCTTCCCTATCTCCTTAATATGTGGGTCCCTAGATTCTTATTATAGTAGAGAGGTTTTCCACTATTGTAATAGGGTGTGGGTCCCCTACTCATGGCAGTGTTGTGATGCGAGGTATGATAAGAGTGACGCTCCATTTAGTAGTGCTTGACTGGTATTATAGATTGGTGTGGTTCTTAAAGAGATACATTGGGATTGGTACTCCCCTGTGGCATCAGGGCATGTATTTCCCTCACCTCATTGATTTGGTAGATATGGGACTCCCCATGTCGTGGGTGTGGATTCTCTACCCATGTGGTAGTTATTTGTGGGATGGTACTCTCCTATCAGACGAGGGCACATGTTTCCTATATTGTTCATGTAGTTGGAGACAAATATCCCCTTTTGTGCTAGGGTGTAGGCTCTCCATACTTATTATCTTGATATAGTAGGTTCTCCCTTGTTGGACTAGGGTACAAGTTCTCTATCCATGGAGTTAGTAATCCCCTACCATGTTAGGGCACATGTCCTCTATATGTGACGTATATATAGAGTGGGTACCCCCCTATTGTGTTAGGGTGAAGTTACTCTATCCTTGGATTCTAAACTCCACCATATCTCTAGGGTGTGGTTCCTCTATACAATTTATTCTTGTAGAGTTTGTATTCCCCAATCGTACTAAGGAGAAGGTCCTTTAGCCTTGGGTTGGTATTTTCCTTTCATACCAGGGTACAGGTCCCCCATAGTGATTGTGTTGGTAGAGTGGTACTCCCTTTTCCTATAAGGGTGTGGACACTCTATCCATATACTGGTACCCCTTATCGTGTTAGGGTGTGGGTCCTCTATCCACAGAGTTTTACTCCCCTATTTTATAAGGGTGCATGTCCTCATCTACAGAGTAGTACTCCCCCATCTTCGAGTAGTGGTGGGGAGCGGGTCCTCAATTGGAGTTGGAGCTCCCTCAGGTGTTGAGTATAATTACAAGGAGAAGGACCCTATTTTAGTTACGTGTGATACCTAGTTATGAGTTATTTATCCCTTGACATATTGAGGTGCGAGCCACTCCATTCAGGAGTGGCAGAGGTTTCAAAAGTTAGTTAGGAGCTAGTACTTCCTCGGCTGTGGGGAGGTAACAAGCTGTAGATCCCTCTGTTCTCTCTCATGAGAGAGGATGAACATGGTTTATAATATGAAGTAGTTCTCCCTCAACTATGTGTAGTGGTGAGGGGTGGGCCTCTCCACTTTGGTTCTTACGACGATGTATAGGGTGAAAGTTAATGTAAACAGGACCTATGGTGCTGGGCACTAGAGTTTTACCTAGTGAGTTTTCCCAATGGAGTGAATTCTCTCAGAAATACTATCAAGAATGGTAGAGTTGTTCATGATGGAGTGTATCTCTTGGACGTGTGACATATAAGATGGTTGAGCTCATGGAGTATGTTCTTATAGATGTGTGTTACCTTTAGAGCCTCGAGTAGAATCCTATTTCTAGCTATGAGGTCGGGACCTAATGAGACTTGGAGTATGAGACAAGTATATCTTGGTGATTATGGGAGTCCTTTCAATATTTTCATGTGTCTGGGTTGACACTCCTTGTGTCTTGATTAGACTAGTCATATATAGACATGAATGGTTTGAGATGGAGTTTCTCTCTCGATTGGGATCCCTCTGGTTAGGTCAAGTAGACTATTAACTTCTAGTTTATCCATTTTATTTTGGGTTTTTGGGATACCTACCGAGTATTGTTATACTCACCCCTACATAGTATTTTCCCGCATGTGTTATGTCTTTTTCAAATCACATGAATTTTGATGGAGCCTCCAGAGGACCCGAGATTGGAGGAGCTTAGTGATCTAGATTGACCAAGGTGTTTTCTAGAGTTGGGATGAGGAGCTTCTTGGTAGTTGCATTTGAAAGTGATCACCTACTTTTGTATAGGTTGGATGATTTTATAGTTTTTGGTGGGCATGTTGTTTTCCCTTTTTATTCTTTCATTACTTTTGTTGTAATCTAGTTTGGGATAGATGTATGCATGCATTTTAGTTTCCATATTTTTTATATATCTGCACCATTGAATGGAGGTGTTTGTGGGTGATTTCATATATATACATTAGGAGAATGCCTCACATATGTGTGATATTTATACTCAATGCTAGTCACCGACCCCTAGCCTATTGGAGGCAGGCTTGGGTAGTTTCTGCCTGGGCCCTATTGGGTCAGGTCGTGATAGATTGGTATCAAAGTTGGTTTCCACTTTGGGACTACAGTCTCATGAGCTTGGTTTGGGTTTCATAGTGACAATGTTAGGGTGTTTTTAGTTCATCTCTCAGGATAGAGGTTCTGATGCTGGTATAATGGATGATATATCAATTCACCATGACTTTGATAACATTATTTTTGACTATGTACATTAAGAAACTGGCTGCAAGGAAATAATGGTACATGCATCATATGAGACAGGGTTGTGGGTTCCTTTTCCTTTTTGAGTCATCTCCCTAGATATATTGTTTAACCATGGAAAATATTGATTCTATTTCAAGATGATACCATGATGAAATCCATATAGGGTTTCACAACATGATTGTGATAACGATTCTCCCCATGATGAGGCTTCAGTGCATGTCACTGGTTTTGAAGAAGTACCTCCAGATGGTCCACCAATTGAGCCACCACCTATTGAACAGTTGGTTGTGCTGGCCGTTTAGGATGAGGATGCATGCAGGTTGAGTGTGCTGCATGAGTTCCATAGATAGTGACCTATGTGGTATCGAGGTGATCCAGATCCCTAGGTAGCTGATGATTGGATTAAGGCAGTCACATGTGTTTTCCTTCTTCTACAGACACCTCCCGATAAAATTATGGTCCTAGAGATAATCCTTATTCAAGGTTTGGTCGGTCGATGGTGGAGTCTAGTGACATAGACCCATGATGAGGCAATTCACACTTTGGTAGATTTTGAGAGGCTCTTTAGGGAATATTTTAACCTAGACATGTTCAGATCAGTGCATATCCAGGAGCTTTTACAGACTCATAAGGGTAACATGATTATGGAAGAGTATTTGGAAAGGTTCACAGACCTCTCATAATAATCCTTAAATATGATTTGAGACCCATTATTCAGAGCTCAGAATTTTGAGCAGGGCATATGTAGAGATGTCTGAGTAGGTGTTGTTTCCTTGTACCTTCCCACTTATGCAGGGGTACTGAAGTGAGCTCCTGTTGTAGAGAGCTTCCTGACAGATGGACAAGAGAATGTAGTACGTAGTGGTAGCCATGAGTCTAATACTGTTTTAGTAGTTGGTAGAAGACAGATGAAAGGATCATGGTGTAAGAGGAATACCTATACCCAGAACTAAATTTGTGGTTATGTATCGCAATAACTTTATTGAAGATCAGCTCAACCACATGAGAGGTGATGTTATGCTTACGATGGTTAATGAAACATTGCTAGAGATTGTTTGACCTACTATGTTGCTGAGAAGGAGTTTTTAAATGAACCAACTAGGTATAGGAAGCATTTGGAGAAGGTATTTTTTCATGATGGTGGATGTGGTGGAGGAGACCAGAGAGCAGCAGGAGGTGGAAGGCGGTTCGAGGTGCCACCACCACCACCCATAGAAGGCATTCCTTTCCCCACCAAGATGAATTTTCAGGATATGATCAAAACGAAGAGGATGATTCTATTACACCCAATGTGGATAGTGTCTATGTGTCATGGAAGAGTTCCTTAGACTTTTGTATTTATGACGAGGTTATGCGCTGTAGTGTTGGAGTAGGTCCTGGAATTTCCTGTGGATATTTTCTACTTTAACCTTATGCTTAGAAGCTATGGTGGAGGGAAATCCTTTCTTAAAACCATTATGTAGAAATATATTTAGACCATATGATGTTTCTTTAGTGTGGATCCATACTCAACTAGGATGTCACTAGTGGGTGTGGTGATGTTTTTGGTTTTACAAGCTATGTTATTGCTGGAGGTTTATCGATGAAGGTCATGGTAAGACCAAGTGTTTACACTTGGAAAGCCCTATTTTGTTCGTCAGTACCCTCACATGATCGGTTTAAACCTTGAACACAAGATGCTTGAGGAATTCATGGTGAGATTCATTCAGGGGTGGATGTGAACTATTGGGTTACGTCAGTATCTACATCAGGTTCATGAGGTGGTGTTATGCTAGACCTTATAAATGCGGATGGACCGTGGTGTTTGGTGCTTTTCACCTATCGTAGCTGAGGTGACATGTGATACTTATTACATGATGTATACCTGGTTAGAGATAAAATTGAGTGTGTTTTGGCCTTGGTAGTTCCCTAGAGTGTGTTATTGTAAGTAGTATAAGAACCCTTGGTGAGATCGCCAGCGTGGGAGTTCAAGTGGAGAGATCAGTTTATTTCCCTTATGACTAGGATTTTTCTTTTCAGGGATGAAAATACTTAAGGTGGGGAGAATATAATGACTTGAGTTTTTAATTATAATACTTTTTAATATTTCTAAAAATATTTTTGAGGCTAGGCACTGAGTCAGCGCGATATTTCAGGGCCTGGAGAGCCTCAATGCGATGATATTCAAAAATATTAAATATATTTTGTCACATGCATTCCATTTCTATTGAAACATGGAATAACTATTGATTAGAGTCTTGGATCATAATTCTGAGACCTCAGTTGAGTTTGAACATCGTGTTTACCCTAGGGCCAACATAAATTTTTTTAGCATTGAGAGTTTTGTCGGAATCTAGTTGGTGGGGCATAGAGTCATGAGATTATTATTTAAATGAAATTTTATTAATAATTAAACTAAATATACCCTTAATACCCCTTGATTTACATGAAATAGGATAAGAGAGACTATCTCCTATCCCCCTTTGGAGCGATGGAAAACCAAGGTTGAATCAAAGCATTGAGGTGCTGCTGATCTCTATTCCTAGCACTGATCATCATCAGATCGATGAGCAGCACGATCTGAGCATCATTCTACACCTGAAGCTTTGGTATTTCTCCATCAAGGTAGGTGGATTTTATTTTTAGTCCCGATCTCATTTGTTATAAATTTTTTATGGTTTTAGATCCTTATTATAATTTCTATAGATCCCTTCTAGGTTGATCTGTAGGTTTTGGGGGAAATCGGTGCGAATCAGATGACTCGCATGGTAATTCCTATCAGAATTCCCATGGAATTACATGAAAATTCATGAAACACATATTGTTTTCTTCTCATTCGAGGAAGATTAATTTTGGGGACTACACACTATGTAATGAGGTTACACACTTTGCAGTGACACCATGTCATCTGGCCAGAGGACAAGACCAGGGTATCCATGTGATAGTACATGACCATGTAGAACTACACAACCAAAGTACATAGGCATGGGGTGCCAGAAATGGGAATGAGAAAATAAAATGGCCAAGTGTATGTTTAACCTGGACATGCCATGTACCCAGTGGTACATGCCATGTGTGAGGCACGGATGGCCGAGCCATGTGGAGGAAGAACACAACCGGGGGTCGGGTGAGGATAGACACATCGTGTATAGTCCATATATGCTATATAAACCTACATGGGGAGACAAGATGTGTAACAGGAGATATTTCCAGGTGATCGGGTTGGTTCACATGACATGTGGACCTTAGTGCACACCACACACATTACTTTGGATCTTCTTTAGGTCTTTCTCCTTGCTTATCTCCTTCTCTGGGGATCAGATTCAGGCTTGTGAGTAGCATATCCTGAGCAGTTTTGTTTGTAGAACTTGATTCTAGAATTCATATTGGACTATAAGATATGGTGTGGCATAGTTAGAGAAAGGAAATTTATTATCAGTGTTTAACCTTGGGTAGTGATCAGGGTGGATCACTGGGTTAACATCATTGTCGGTATCCTTCCCTATCATCTTAGGTTGTGGGCACCCTAGACTCTTAGGCCAATAGAGCAGTGCTCTCCCATTGAAACAAGGTGCGGGTCCCCTACCTGTGGCAGTTTTGCGATGCAAGGTATGATAATTGTGATTATACTTTTAGTGGTGCTTGATCGATGTTTTATATCAATGTGGTTCTTAGAGAGTGACTTTGGGATCAGTACTCCTCTATGACATCAAGGAACAATTTTGACTTACATATCTTCTTTGGTAGAGATGGGACTCCCGAAATTGTTGGTATGGATTCTCTACACATGTGGAAGTTCTTTCGGGGATGGTACTCCCATATCAGACCAGAGCACGGGTTCCCCACACCATTTGTGTAATTGGATACAACACTCCCCTAACATGATGGGGGTGTAGTTCCTCCATACTCATTGGCCAAAAAGCTTAGGTACTCCCTTGTTGGACTAGGGTATGAGTCCTCTATCGTTGGAGTTGGTACTCCCCTGTCGTATTAGGGGGAAAGTACTCTATATGTGAATTATAGATAGAGTGGGTACTCCCCTATCATGTTAGGGTGTCGGTCCTCTATCCTTAGAGTAATAACTTTCTTGTTTCTCTAGGGTGAGAGTCCTCTATATGTGTTATACTAGAAGAGTTGGTACTCCCCTGTTGTACTAGGGAGTGAATCCTCTAGATTGGGGTCGTCACTCCCCTGTCGTACTAGGGCGAGGCTCCCCCATAGTGATCATATTGGTAGAGTGGTACTTACCTGTCATACTAGGGTATGGGTTCTCTATCCATAGAGTGGTACTCCCCTATTTTTCCATGGTGTGGGTCCTCTATCCATGGATTTTTACTCCCCTATTCTATCAGAATGCGAGTCCTCATCTACTGAGTAGTAATCCATCATCTCCGAGAAACGATGGGGAGCGGGTCCTCCATTGGAGTTGGAGCTCCCTCGACTATTGAGTACTATTTTGAGGAGAATTCCACTCAATTAGTAATGTGTGATACCTAGTTATGAGTTAATGATACCTTTAAATATTGAGGTGTGAGACACTCCATTCGAGAGCTACATAGGTTTCACAGATTAATTAGGAACAAGTACTCCCTCGGCTATATGGCAGTGGTGAGGTGTGGCTCCCTTCAATCTCTCTCTTTAGAGAGGATGCACGCAGTGCATAGTATGGATAAATTATCCCTCATCTATGTTTAGTGGTAAGTGGTGGGACTCTCCACTTGGGTTCTTATGACCATTCATATGGAGAAACTTAGCGTTAATATGACCTTTGTTGTTGGGCACTAGAGTTTGACCTAGTGAGTTGTTATTGATGGAGCATGTTCTCTCAGACATACCACCAGGAACAGAATATTTTTTTTCCAATAGAGTGTATCTCTTGATGGGTTTTGTCTGGGATGATTGAGCTCATGGAGTGTGTTCTTCTGGTTATGAGTTACCTTTAGAACCTAAAGTAGAATTCTATAGCTGGTTATGAGGTCAGGACTTCATGAGACTTAGAGTCTAAGAAAAGTATATCTGGGTGATTTTGGGAGTCCTTGTGGTGTTTTCAGGTGTCTGGGTTGACTCCCCTTATGGATTGAGAATACTAGTCATGTATAGCCAAGGATGGTTTGAGGTGGATATTCTTACTTGATTGGGTTCTCTCTGGCTAGGTGGATTGGACCGTTGCCTTTCAGTTTCTCCCTTTTCTTCTAGATTTTTGGGGAACCTACTAAGTATTGTTATACTCACACTTGAATTGTCCTTTCCTACACATGTTGTGTCTTGTGCATACCATAATACTTTTTATGGAGTCCTTGGAGGACCCAAGATAGGAGGATCTTAGTGAGCTTGACTGATTGAGGTATTTAAAAGATATGGGAAGAGGATCTTCTTGATAGTTACATTTGATAGTTGTACCATCCTTATGTGTAGGTTAAATGATTTTATAGTTTTTATTGGGTGTGTTTTTTTCCATTTTTACGCTTTCAGTACACATGTTCTACTCTAGTTTGGGATATATGTATATAAGAATTTTAGTTTCTAGATTTTTATATCTCTGCACTATTACACAGAGGTGTTTGTGGGTGTATTCGTACATGAACTTTAGACAAAGGCCTCTCATTTGTGAGATATGCCTACTCGACACTAGTCACTAAACCTTGGCCTATTAGAGGGGGGCTTAGGGATTTGTGGTCCAAGCCCTATTAGGTTGGGTCATGACAATATATGCTCATTTGAACACGGTACTTCTTGATTTAACTTTAGGATGCCTTTGCGATGATAGAAAACTAGGATAACAGTTCTAGATTGTGATGAAGATCTGATGAGCGATGAGGCCTCAGTTTAGGGACCATCACATGAGCTTCTTCCTCCAAGTGGATAGGTAGGAGCACCTCCACCTATTGAGCAACATATCCTTAGGCAACTGAGAATTTGCTTGAGTCGGTGGTCCGTGTCTTCAAACTTGTCTAGACATCGACAGATTTGGTGGTTATGCTAGCAGCTATCCCTTTCAATGAAGTAGTTGGGTGTTGGTGGAGCCTCATTAACTAGATGCATGATGAGTCGACACTCTCATGTCCCAAATTCCAAGAACTATTCTACGAGGATTACTAATAATCTTTCTTGTTTTTGGTTCAGATTCAGGAGATTTTGGATCTGAAGTGGGGAGAGATGACTGTGGTTGAGTCAGTAGTGATATTTACAAAACTTACTCGGTACTCCCTAGACATGATCCAAGGTGGATACTTCGAGCATGGAAGTTTGAGTAGGGACTCTATAGAAAAATTCATGCCAGCATGGTTCCCTTTTGTATCCCCAACTATGTTGTGGGGGTAAGAATTGGTGATAGAGAGATTCCTATTAGAGGTCTGCCTCAAAGCTATAGTTAGCAGTGTGCATCCTAAAGCTAAGTCATTTACAGTAGATAGAAGATGCTAGATGATGGGATCTCAATGTAGAATAACTCCACATGATCATAATTAGGTATTAATTCATGGGTAGTACATAGTACTAGGGAATCCTAGATAGGGACAGTACTATGCTTGAGATTGGTGAGGTCATATAGCATGAGATTTCCTAACCAGACATACTGAGGAGTGCAGACTGATAATTGATGGACTGCCATCGCAGAGGCAATGCCATGATAAGGGATCTCCCTGGAGAGGGAAGGGTGGTCCCTAGGGAGGAATAATTGGTATATATGTAGAATCTATAGTGTGTTTATGATGCTATGAGATCCTTACACCATGACCACCAGGCATCCCATGTCATACTTAGGGAGTTGGCAGTAAGGGACACAACCATCTACAGGATTTGGAGGCTTATGGCCCCACAACACACAAGATGATTAGAGGTATGCTCTGCATTTATTCTACTACTATTTTGGTATTAGTAGAAATAGATTCCAATCACTCCTTCATCTCTATATTCCTAGTGCAATATATAGAGCTCCTAGTTTAGGTTCTAACTCAACAACTTCGTTTTGTGGTTCCTATAGAGAACACTTCTTCTGTATCTTTTATCTACCAGTAGTGCAAGTTATCACTTGGTGGATAGAGGTTCACATGAGACCTTTTGGTCATCATGATGGAACCCCATGACATCATCTTGGGTATGGATTGGTTTTCCATTGTCCAAGCTCAGATTGACTGTCACCGCAGAAGATTTAGATACCTACACAATAATGGGATGTGATTCTCCTTTGTGGGTGAGAGATATATCATGGTAGAGAAAACATGTTTTTAGAGCAAGAGGTTGCACCTGATCACCCATCAGTTGGGGAGTGTAGCCCTTGGTACACCAGGATCTTTATGCATACAGATTCATTTATTTGTGGAGGACTATATGGACGTCTTTCTTGAGGACATTCTCGGACTACCTCTGAGGTGGGAGATAGTGTTTTTATTGAATTGCATCTCTGTACTGCTCTGATATCTTCTATGACATATTGGGGATGGCCCCTACTGAGCTCTGAGAGTTGCAGTTGCAATTGGATGATCTTTGAGAGAAGGGTTTTATCAGGTCCAATGTTTCCTTCTAGGCATCTCCATTGTTTTTTGTGAAAAAGGTAAACTTAGGATTGCGACTTTTATTGGATTATTATCACTTTAACCAAGCCACAATAAAGAACAAGTACCCCTTGCTGAGGATTGATAACCTCTTTGACTAGTTTTTAGGTGGTATATGGTTCTTGGAGATCAATCTTCAATTCAGCTACCACTATTTGAGAGTTAGTGAGGCTTATATTCCAAATCCGGCATTCCTATGTCACTACAAACACTATGAGTTTCTGGTGATTCCCTTTAGTGTGATGAATGCCCCCACCATGTTTATGGATTTGATGAACTAGGTCTTCTAGCCATACTTGGACCAATTTTTGGTTGTATTCATCAAATACATACCCATATACTCTACATCAATTGAGGAACATGAAGATCACTTCATGTTGGTTCTAGATCTTCATCGAGGGAACCAAATTTATAGGACGCTCTCAGATTTCCAGTTCTAGATTGATGAGTTTCACTTTCCGAGGCATGTCTTTTTTGAGAATGTTTTAGCCATGGACCCAATGAAGATCAATGCAGTTATTTCTTGGGAGCCACCCTAGAGCATGTCATAGGTGATGAGTTTTATTAATTTGGCAGGGTACTATAATAGATTTTTGGTAGATTTATCTAGGATTGTATCCCCTTTGAACACCCTGAAATGGGAAGGGAATCCATTTACCTGGACTGAGCAGTTCCAGATGACCTTTGTGGTGTTGAGGATAATGTTGACAAGTGATCCTCTGTTGAGGCTATGAGAGGAGTGCATAAAGTTTTTAGTGTATTGTGATTCCTTAAGATCTAGTCTTGGCTGAATATTGATGCAGAGGCAGACAATTATCACATATGGGTCGAGGCAGTTGAGACCCCACGAGAAAAACTATGTGACTCATCACCTAGATATGGAAGTGGTAGTCTTCGCCCTAAGGATGTGGAGAAAATGTCTTTTGGGGGAGCACTTTTTGGTTTAATTAGACCATCAGTGTCTCAAGTACATCTTCACACAGAGAGACTTGAACCAGAGAAAACAGTGCTGGTTGGAGTTCCCATAAGACTTCAACTTCAATAAAGTATATAATCTAGGGAAGGTAAATGTAGTAACGAATTACCTTTGTAGGAATTCCTAGGATTTCTTGGTACAGGAGGCTTCAAAGAAGTTAGCTTCCTTAAAGATAACCATGGTGGAGTAGGAGAGTAAAAACTTTTTACAATCGATGGTGTTGACTCATCCACTTCTTGAGTATGTGAGAGAGTCCTAGATGATAGAAATTTACTATTAGGTTTTACATGACTAGATATCTATGGGGGATTCACCAGATGAATATTATGAAGAAGGGAATCATGTCATCTTTTTTTAGGGTTAGAAGGTGGTTCTAGTCACGATGTGGAAGGATGTGATGAAAGTGTTCCAAAATTCTCCCCTAGCTATACTTAACTATGTAGGGAAGATGTAAATATACCTTTGGTGGTTGTTTTGGTGGTCTAGAATGGGATAGAGTGTTGTTGAGTTCATCTATCGGTACCTCAACTATCAGCATTTAAAGGATGAGCACCAAGTTCTGGTAGGTTTGTTGCATCCCCTTGAGATCCTAGGGTAGAAATGAGACATCATATCCATATACTTCATTACATATATTTCATGGATAGTGAAGGGACATGATACCATCTAGGTGATAATTGACCAACTCATGAAGTCAGAAAACTTCCTTGCTATTAGGGAGAAGAGTTCGGTGGAGAGTTTGGGGTAGTTGTATGTATGGGATATTGTTCAATTCCATGGAGTGACCCCAATGATTGTCTCCAATCATGATGCATGGTTTACGTCATGATTTTGGAGAGGCCTGGAGGAGGCATTCAGGACCCAGATGAGGATAATTATAACCTTTAACCCCTATAATGATGGGAAAACCAAGTTCACTATCCAAGTGTTGGAGTATATGTTGGGGGTTTTCATGTTTGACTTTTTACAGAGTTGAGAGGATCACTTTTCTTTATTAGAGTTTTTGTACAAAAATATATTCCACTCTACTATAATCTTGACACATTTTCAGGACCTGTATGTTCGACCATGCAGGTCACCCTTATGTTGGATTAAGATTGGACATACATCTCTTTTGGCCACAGAGATGGTGAAGGTGACGATGGAGAAGGTCCAGGTCATCCATGAGTGGATGAGAATAGCCTAGAGTATGTAGAAATATTATGTAGATCACCATCATAGGCCCTTGGAGTTTGAGTATGGAGAACACATTTTCCTAAGAGTCTCCCCATGATGAGGATTATAGAGGTTCATCTAGGGATGCAAGCTATCCATGAGGTTTTTTAGGCCGTTCAATATCATGTAGAAGATTGGAAAGGTTTCTTATTTCCTTTACCTACCCCCACAACTGGAGAAGGTGCATGAAATATTCCAATTGTTATAGCTGAGGAGATACATGCATGACCCTACTCACTCCATCGACTATAGAGATATGGACATCAAGGATGGATCCACCTTTGCGGAGCCCCTGATAGTGATCGAGGATCAACAGGAGAGGACCCTATAGGGACATACCATACCCTTGGTTCACATGTTGTGGTAGCAAAAGAACATGTAGGAGAGCTCCTGAGAGTGGGAGAGACAAGTGTGGGATCTGCATCCCGAGTTATTTTCTTAGTTTTTCTTTCCAGGGATGAAAATTTTGAAGGAGGGAATAATGTAGAGACCCATTTTTCCTTGTAATACTTTGAAATATATATATATATATATTGATTCAAGAACTGAGATGACATGAGATTATAAGGAATAGAGTACCTGGAATAAATTTTATAAAAATATGAAATATATTTTATATGAACATGTGTTGTTTTTTGAATAAAATGGGATAAATCTTAAATAGAAGTTAGGATCATAAATATAAGACCATGGGTGAGTCTAGAATGCGATGTTTACCCTTTGTATGACCTAAAATAGGTCGGAGTGGGGAGTTCAGATATCTCTCCCATTGAAAATATGTTTAGTTTGTTAGTTAATTAAATTAAATTAAATTAATTGATTATTTTAACCTAACTAAAATTTATTTAAGAATACTACCATGAAGATTTTCCTAGGGTTATCCTAATAACCCTGGAATTGCTAAGCGATGTTCTTCCTCTCCTTCCATTGGTGGGATCATATGAGATGATGATGAAACTCTAGATCAGAGCAAAACAGGATATAGTGAACATAATGAATTCTATCAATCATTAGTGAGTGAGATATTAGATGAAGAACAATCCAATATCTAGTTAGAACTCACCAATTTGTGGATTATTCCCCTTTTTATTAAATTGATTGAGAAGATCAATCACTTCCTTTGTTCTACACTAATTGTTTCCTAGGCATAAGCCCCTGTATTGTAATTTTATTTGATTATTATTATCTTCTAACCCATATATCCCAGTTCTTGATATTTATTCAAGAAATCTTGGAAAACTATGGTTAAAACTCTATTTTTATGCCTTTATCCCTCAATTTATTCACATTGTTAATCGGTTGGACCCCGCGGTCCCAATTCAACATTTTCGGGTGGTGCCGAGCCTGATCGGACCCCCAGAATCAGAGAAAAATCATGTGTGAGGGAAAGATCAAAGAATCAAGAATAGATATAGGTTGTTTATAGGTTGTGGAATATCATTTCAATGGCTGAATAAAAAATCATCAATGCCAATTGAAATCGAGTCGTACAGGATCAAGTGATGAACCACCATCGTGATAAAAGCTGATTTCCAGCAACCAGATGCTTGGAAATAAAGGATCAAGAATAGATCCACTAATCATGGGCAGAAATTAGGTAGAATATATGGTTGAATGGATGGATTCAAATCATATATATTGAATATCAAATTACGAAAAAATATCGACTACACACCATGTAGTTTTAAGAACACACGACGCGTCAGGACCTATATACAACAGCTAGGGTTTTTTGAATTCATAAGGATGACACATAGCGTAGACTCCTTACGTGTAGTGTACCCCCTTTCCCATTTGTATTATCCATGTTGTAGAAAACATGGCTAGGAACATGCCATGTTCTCGAGTTCATGGGCACGACCAGAGAACACAGGTAGGACCCTATGTGGAGAGGCACGCTATGTACTAAAGTACACAAACACAGTTTGGGTAAAATAACATGACCAAGGTCATGGGTGAGACCCCGAGTGGCATGGGAATTCCGTATATATACCCTACATGTCGTGTGTACCTAAATGGTTGGAGAGTCGTGTACCTTCAGGGACATGGCCGAGTGTTGGAGTGGGACCACATGCTGTGTGGGTCACCTCACACACTTTTTACCCCTTGGTTTCTTTTTAGGAAACTTCAAACATCCATATCTTTTTTATTTTGACTCAGATTTGGAACCATGATTTTCCTATCATGAGTGTTTTTTCATAGAACATGATGGTTCCCTCCATTGTGGATTTTTGGATAAGATGTGAAATTTTCAAAGCATGGAACTTATCTGAGACAATGCTTGACGACGACAGTGATCAGGTGAGATCACCATAGGTTTCTTATAGAGTGGAACCCCCATCATCTTGGGCATGGGTCCTCTATAGAAACTTACTAAGTAGAACACCCTATTTGATAGGGCATGGGTCCTCGATGACTTAAGTGGGACCCCCTTCCACACCAGGGCATGGGTCCTCAACCTATGGAGTGGAACCCTTCATCAGCTTGGTCGTATGTCCTATACCTTCTGAGTGGAACCCCCTATCAGATAGGGTGTATGTCCTAATGACACTAGAGTGGAATCTCACATAATCTCATGCTTGGTTCCTCTACATATACTTACAGAGTATAATCCCCCTGATGCACTTGGGTGTAGATCCACGACTTGGAGTTTTTTCTCCATCTAATGTGCGACATAGTGATGAGGTGTGTTCCTTCACACAGTTACTTCTAGGAAGACACATGAGATGATGGGCATCATTTATGGTCTTATGGAACTGTTGGATACTCTTTTCCTGGGCTAGGATATGAGATGGAGATCCCCCTTCTCTCTCATTTGGTCTTATTTTGACTAAGCACATATATATACTTATGTATACATATCTTTGTATTTAGTTACTCTCCTTAAATGGGTTGAAAAGATGCATGAGTTATGTAAATTGATTTCCATGTTTAGATTTTCTTGGTTTCATGAGCCTACTCTCCTTCTATGGATGGAAAAGACTCAATGAGTATTCCATCTACACATTGTGTTGAGCCCCATTTATTTAGATGAGGTTTCTCTCTCTCTTTCATAGGGTTGATATGCATCCTGTTGACTACCCACTATGCTTCTATTACTATTGAATCTCTTATTCCTCCCCTTAAATCTTTTAGGGTGTCCTACTGGGTATGTATATAATCACCCCTGCATGGTATTTTCCCATATGTGTCGTGTCTTATACAGACGATGCATAAGTCGACGGTGACTACAGAGGGGCTTAGTGATACCCAGAACTTTGGACCGCGTAAGGTGGTTGCAAATTGAACATCAAGAGTTGGGTTCTATCAACATTTTACCTTCTATTTTTTCAGGTTGGGGAATCTTTCTGGTGGGGTATGTATTTTTCCCCTTTACTTTTTAGTTTACACTACTGTACTCTTATATTGTCTAGAGGTTTTACATGCATGGTTTTCCCCCTAGTAATTTTCATCTTTTATTATTATTCCTATACACTTATACATCGTGATAGTTGTGTGTGTGTATACAAGTACTTAGGAAAAGGACTCCCCATGTTAGTTATTTCTTTGATGCTAGTCGCCATCCCTTGGCCTATGGAGGCTTGTTTGGGGTAGTTTCTCTCAAGCCCCAGTTAGGGTCGGGCTGTGACAAATATTTTATTTGTAAATAAATATTGCATTCACATATGGATGAATAAATATTTATTAAATATTCAATGACATAAAAAATATATATTTTAATTGACATGATGATGAATAAATATTTATTTAATTTATGTGATCAATATAAATTGAATAAAATTATTCCTCGGTCTTGAGAATAAAATTTATTCCACTTATTAAATTCAAATAAAATTTAATCAAGATCAACAGAAAAACTTAGTGTGTGACCCTCTAGGATTATTTCTTGTTGGAATTAGGCGGGGTTTACTAAAGTCCAAGATTACTATCTTGCAATGGGTTAAGGCATCCAATAAAAATAACTTAATGTTGACACGATGAGAACCACATACGAATTTTCACTATGTAATATAATTCCTTTGTCACAATATCTCATCAATTAGGTTTCACGACAGTGTCACAAACCTATATGATTGATACATATTTCTTTGAATATCTAAAATAAATATGTTTTTACACCGTATCCATGGAATTTGACCTACGATTATATTCCAATCAAAAGGCCGAGATATCAAATCCCATAAAGATGGAAGGGAAAAATCCTTCCTTGACTTATCCTTAAATGACATGTCGATCATGATGCACTCAACATACCATACTTCCCACCAACCTATTTTATAGATATTTTTTTCAATAAATCTAAGTGCGCAAGTTATGACATGTATTAATGACAATCTTAAAGTCTCAGGACCATTACACACACTCACAGATAGGAATATTCGATGACACCAAAAAATACAGAATTCCCACTAGTGGGTCTATTATCATAATCTCCCATCTTAAAGGTTACCAAGTAAAAATTCACGAGAAGAATCCTCATATTCTTATGGTTACTCACATATGATGGTATAAGTACTATATGTCCCATTATAGTATGTTATCTTACCACATAACTATATTGAGAATATTGTTATAGCACTTCAAGGTTATCATCATAGTAGGGAACTAATATGACCTTATCAATGCGAAAAATACTCTAGGATAATATTACATTAAATCCATGTAGAACAATGAGTAATATGTAATAATTTATTTAATTAATATTCAATACATCAAATATACAAGTAATCAAAGTACAATCAGTTGGTCCTATGACACCAACTCTAACAAACTCTCACTTAGACTAGAGCCAACTAATTGTGACTTTTAGTCTACTCGACCTCACATGATAATCATGTTTCTATTGAGTCAAGGCTTTAGTCAAGGGGTTATCTATGTTGTCTTCCATGGAAATACATCTCACTACAACTTCACCTCTCTGAGAAAAATACTACACGAGATGATACTTCTGAAGTATATTCTTCATCTGTTGATGTAACCATGAACATTTTGTGGGATCCACCACTCTAGTATTATCACAATAGAGTTTTATTTGATCTTTACTTATAGGTACCAAATAAAGATATTAGATAAAATAATTCATCCATATTGCTTCATTATCTACCTCAAAAGTGACAATATACTTAGACTCTACTATAGAATCTATGACCAGAGCCTTATTTTAGCTCTTCCAGCTCACAACACATCCATTCAAAGTGAATATGTATCTCATTTATGAATTCATGTTATCTTGATCAGTTTGGAAACTAGAATCTTCATATACTTTGATGACTAGTTTTTTATCTTATCCAGAGTCCAGTAACATATACTTAGTACACCTAAGATACTTAAGGATAACCTTGACTGCTATCTAATGGCGGTTACCTAGATCAGCTTGATATCTTCCTACCACATTCAATTCATAGGAAACACCTATCCTAGTACATAACATAGCATACATGACTAACCTAATCGATGATGCATATAGAATATTTTTGATTATGTTTCTTTGATCATGTGTTTGAGTACTAATTTTCCTAGAAATATTAATTCCATGTGATTTTGGAAACAATAACCTCATAGATTATTCTATACTGAATCTATTCAGTATCCTTTTAATTTATGTACTTTGAATTTGGCTGAGGAACCTCTTGGATCTATCAAGATAGATCTTGATCCCAATAATATATAGCGTCTCACCCAAGTCCTTCATATAGAATCATTTATTCAACCATATCTTAATAGACTATAAGCCTGGTATTTCATTACCAATAAGTAATATGTCACTCATATATAATATCAAGAAAATGAATTAACTCTGACTAAAATATTTATAGACACACAATTTTCATTCATTTGTTATGAAACTAGATTCTGTTATTCCCTCATCAAAACTAATTTCCATGAACTGTATTCTTTCTTTAATCTATAAATGGATCTTTTCAACATTCATTCCTTATGGGAATCCTTTTGAGTCAGAAACCCTTTGGGTTGTGTCATATAGACATTTTTCTGAAGGTTCCCGTTATGTAAATATGTTTTTACATCCATTTTCCAAATCTCAAAATCACGAAAGGCCATAATGGAAAGTATAATTATGATGGATTTCATTATTTTAACTGGTGAAAAGGTTTCATCATAGCTAATGTATTAAATCTATTAAAACCATTTTGAAACCAGTCACACCTTATAGGTACTGAATTTTCCTTCCATGTTTAGTTTCTTCTTGAATACCCATTTGTAACCAATGGTATTTACATCTACTGTAGGTTCTACCAAAATCAACACTTTATTTTAGTATGTGGAATCCATTACAAAATCCAGTGCCTCTTGACACTAGGAAACATCTGTTCAAATTATTCTTTCCTTGTTGGTTAGAGGATCATTATTATAAAAAAAATACAAGTCACCATCCTAATTGACTAGAAAACCATAATTTTCTAGTTCTCTAACCTCACTTGTATGCCTATACAGTACCTGTGTCTCTGGAATTGTTTCTTCTTTTATGAGGCTTTGTGGAATCATTTCCTGTTCCAACTCTTGTGTACCTTGAGACTCAACTTCATATAAGTCTATCTCACTCCCACTATATTTTTTAGATATATGCTTCCTCTTAAATAATATTCCGTATCTTTCCATTATAAACATTTTTTATGAGGGGTCGTATAAGCAATATCCACTTGTTTCCTTGGGGCATGCTATAAAGGTACACTTTGTGCCTTGGGGTGAAAGTTTGTTTCCTGAAGAGGTATTAACAATTTTTTTTATCCCCCACACATGTAAATTCAATAACATAGTTTTCTTTCCACTATAAAATTCATATGAAATACCATGTATCAATTTAGTTGGTACTTTGTTTAGTATAGGTGATGATATTTGTAACATGTATCCCTAAAAGGATAATGGAACAATTGTATGACTCATCATTAATCCCACCATGTCCAATAAGGTGAAAATACTCATTTTTCTTACACCATTACATTAAGGTGTATATTAAGGAGTGAGTTGGGATATTATCCTAAACTCCCATAGGTAATCAATTAATTCTTGATTAATATATTCTCCACCACAGTCTGAGTGGAGTTTCTCAATCATCTTACCAAGTTGGTTCACAACTCCATTCTTGTATTCCTTGAATTTATCAAAATAATTTGACTTATACCTTATTAAGTAGACACATCCATATCTACTAAAATCATTAATAAAAGTTATGAAGTATGAGTACCCACTTACTTCAATAGGAAATGGTCCACACACATCGGTATGAACTAATTCAAGAATTCTTTATCCCTTTCAGCTTTCCCAGTAAATGGGGATTTGGTTATTTTTCCTTACAAACTTGCGTGACATACACCAAGTTTTTTTAGTTAAAAAGAATCTAAATATTCATCTTGATATAATTTAGTCAAGTGATTTTCATTTACATGATCTAGATGATGATTCCAAAGTTGGGTGTGGTATGAGTCTTGTGAAATAACTTCATTATAGATTGCCATTACTTTTTTCGTGTAATACAAAACATAAAGACCACTATTTAAATTCTCCTCACCATAAAAAATTCTATATTTATAAATTAAGAAACATTCATTCTCAAATTTTTAAATAAATCAACCAGTATCATTTCTAGTTAAGAAATAATGGTTTTGGTAATAGATTAAACATAATAACAACCTTTCAATACCAAGATCATTCTAGTTGGAAACAAGAGGTGGTAGTCCTTGATAGCTACAACAATAATTTTATCTCTGTTGGCTACTTATAGATCTACCTCCTCTCACTCAATATCTTTGAATATACTTGGTTCTAGTATTTTAATACATAAGTGAGCACCACAAGATGTTTCTAATATCCGATTTTTAAAAAAAGATAAATTTCACTCAATAATAAATTCACCTGAAGATTCCACTTGCTTCTTTAGATGGAATTAGTTTTTATTCTAGTGGCACTTATTTCCACACCCTAAATAGAAAACATCATGTTCCCTTGCTTTCCCCTTTATCTTCATTTTCTTGTAAGGGTGTAAATAAGATTTTATCTTAAAGCTCTTCACTTTCCCTTTCCATTTTTTCACTATAAGGATGAAAGGTTTTTCATACTTAATATCATTATATTATTTTCAAAGAAGTGTAAGAAGATCTAGCAGAGTCTTCTAAATGTTGTTCATATTAAAATTAACAAAAAAGATAGAGAATCTCTGAGGGTGTGATTCCAGAATGAGATCAATGCCAAACTATTCAGGGAGTTTAAAAATAATAACATCTAATCGCTCAATTTAGCCAATGATCTTGACTACATGAGGCCCTACTAGGGAATCCTCTCCAGGATTTATTTTAAAGAGAACCTTTTAAATCTCAAACTGTTCCTATCTAGCTCTCTCCTGGTAAAGACCATGAAGGTGCTCAAGCATGATATATGCATCCATATTTTCATGAGACTTCATGAGTTCACTAGACATTAAAGAAAGCATAAAAAATTGAATGTCGACCGCATTGTTCATATGTTTCTTATATACTTGTAGCTCTTCATCACTCTCCTCCATAGCAGGAGGATCTGGATATTAGGATTCTAGCACATAAGTTTTCCGTTCATGGTGTAGCACACCCTAAAGGCATTTATACCATTCCTAGATGTTACTGCCATTAGGAGTATATCTTTATCCAATATTGATCATAAGAATAATGTGGATGAAAATATTTCCATTTTATTTTATAATTAAAATAAAAAATTATTAATAAAATTATTGACTACAAATTGGGTGAGATATAATAATTTAATTGATTTCATTAAATCTCATCTTGTTTTATCAAGTTTCAATGGCCCTCACCATTAAACTTGGAATATATAATTTCTATAAAATTATAGTGTAAAGGATCTATATACCCCTTCACATAACCCTAAAAAGGATTGTTAGCTACTTGAAGGTATTTAAGTAGTCAGGTCATTACCAATTTTGGGATTGTAGCTCCTTGATTCATTGAGTGGACTCCCCTATCCTGAAATCCTAACTTGGATTTCCTCAATACTTGCTTCCAAATTACACCAAGACTATCAAGGGATACTACGCTAGATGTAAAATACTTAAGTAAACCCAAAACCTTCATAAGAACTCCCTTATGAAAATAAATTTCCCAATAAGGGTTAGTTAAACACTTAGTTCTATTGAGTTTCATTCCCAATCCGGTAATGAAAGGACAAGTATGACTTAATATTTAATTGAGGTATTTTTATGTTATTATGCATAAATTATATCTTGTTTTATCCTTTACGTGTCTTGTTAATATTAAGTAGATGTTACTTAATTAATTAACTAAGGTGGATAAAACATTTATGCATAATTCATGTATTTAATTTCTATCTTTTCACATTAATTAATTTATTTATATGATCATAAACTTGTATCCATAAAATAAATAATTGAATAGATAGAAATATATAACTAATTAAATGACCTATTCATGAGCTTTATCTAATGGTTTATTTAATGAGCATACATTAATTGAACCTTCAACCTAGGGGAAATAACTATTATTGTTGGTCTTGGCATGAGTGATAGCATTCCTCCTGTTCACCTACGTATCAACCAAGTTGGAATCATAATGTTTTTGTCTTGAACCACCTCCACGATACTTGGGAAACTCAATTAATTAGATGTATTTATGACTCGCACACTGGTGAGGGGAACCAAAGAATTGGTTAAAGTGGTATTACATAAATATCCTTAGACACACACATCCTACATAATAATGTTGGGAGGGATGAATCACATGATATCATTTAATTTAATTTTAAATAATCACAAACCCATAGAATAAATTAAATTAAAACATCCAAAACACACACAGGTGTGGGTTAATCTCATGAACAACCATACATGAAACAAATACAAAATAAGTAACTAAATATAATTAATTTGTTTATTTATTATTTATTATTAAGATGAACATGCTTGCATTAATTAATTAATTAATTGATCCCATTTTATCTTAATGATCATTAAAACATAATTAGATACCCATAATTTATGGCATTCATGGAAAAGAAACAATAGAAAAAATAATGAGATATTTATTATAATAAATTAATTGAGAATTCAAAATTATTTAAAACCATTATAAAAATTTCAAACACAAAATTGTGTTCTAATCAATAAAATAAGGTTTTAATGTTGCAATTTTTAAATCTAATGTAATTTTTAATTCTCTCCAATAAATAGAGACTAAGCGGTGTATACATCTAGATAAATGCAATGTATCTCAGTTACTGTATATCCAGGGTACATGCCTAGGTCTGTGGTGTGTACCTCAGATGGACTACACAACGTGTAAAGACCAGTGAAATGTTGTGTGTTTCACTTATCATGTGTCCAAGATGCATGACTGGGTTATCGATATGTGTCTTTGTGGACTACACAACATGTACAGGCCAACTAAACGCCATGTATCTATTTTAACTATGTGTCTACTTTCTCACTGAGTCGCACAATGTGTTCTTTGGATATGGGAATTGATGAACTACATGCCATGTATACCACATACACATGTTGTATATCATAATTTTTCTGGGTTGTTAGTATCACGTGGTTTTGATCGTGTATAATGACCCCATGGATTGCACGATTTATGGTGCTAACGTATGTATAATACACACCTTTCATACTGATACACATCATGTAATCCGAAAACCATGTGGTATGTTGGCCAGTCAACATGGGGTATACACCATGTGTAATTACCATGTGGCATGCCGTGTATCACTTGATGCATCCAAATATAGCACACTAGGGTAAAAGACGTGTAATTCAGAGTACATGCTGTGTAACCCTGTCTTACTAGCCAAAAATTTTTAGTTTCCAGATGGAATCTTAAGTCATTATTTATCTATTATTAAACATTTAATAAAATAAAACCACTTTAATGAATATGATTAATATGTTGAAGCATGTTAAATCAAAATAAAATTAATGAATGAATAATATGAAATGAAATTGTAACCAGAATTACACATAAATCAATAATAAGATAAATAGTTATAAATTTAAATAGGACTGCCCTGATAGCACTTGTTGGATCTGGGCATAGTAGAAGCGTATGGTGGTGGGCGATATATTAAAATTTATTTTAATAATCATTTTCTGAAACCATGATTGAGGATCTTTGATGTCAAATTTATAATTAATTTATTTAATATATAAATAAATAAATTAATGGGCTTAGGAACTTTCTTCGTTGATGAATGTTGATCATCTGAAAAGACCCTTTTAGATTTCCTTTATTGAATTATGAGTATCCTAGGATAGAATCCCTCTAGCAGCGATCTTCATATGCTCCTATGATCATCGAGCAACACCACTTGATCTTAGGGTGCTAGCACAATGAATCGAATGTCTTATGTTGTTCGTTCTTGGTCACTTATTCTTTGGTATTGAAGAAATATCACTTGTCTTTCTCATTATTTAGAGGCAGAGAGAAGGATGAGTTGAGATTGAATTCATTGTGTGCAACAATTCTCTATTCTCAATTTTTGGATACAATACACAATAGACAAAACCATCTATTTATAGAGTCAGGGTTTAAGTTAAAATATTATTTAATTACATGCCATCTATTAAATAATATTTTAAACCTTCAATAATCCCATTACACATAATAATAATAACAATATTTTGTGGTTCACAACTTGTGCAAATTGATAAATAATATTTACTAGCTTGTAAATAATTATTTTATCACCATATTCGGCCTTGGTTCATTTGAACTTCTCAGTATTTATTAAATACCAAAATAAATATTTTATTCATAAATAAATATTTCATTAACATACTTTAGGATAAATATTTATTAAATATTCAATAAAATAAAAAAATATATTTTTATTCACATGCCAGTGAATAAATATTTATTTAATTTATGCGATCAATATAACTTGAATAAAATTATTCCTCATTCCTGAGAATAATATTTATTCCATTAAATAAATTCAAAATAGAATTTAATTGAGAGTAATGGAAAAAACTTAGCGTGTGCCCCTCTAGGATTATTTCTCATTGGCATTTGGTGGGCTTACCTAATGTTCAAGGTTACTATCCAGGATTGGGTCAATACATCCAAGAGAAAGAACTTAATGTCACAACGACAACAACCACATACGAACACTCACTGTGTAATATAATCCCTTTGTCATAATATCTCATCAATCAGGTTGCACAATGGTGTCATCAACCTATATGCTTGATACATCTTTCATTGACTATCTGAAATAAACATGTAATTACACCCTGGCCATGGAATTTAGGCGGAGATTTTATTCCAATCAAAGGGATGGTATTTAAACTCCCATGAAGATGGAATGGAAAAATTCTTCCTTGACCTATCCATTAATGACATTCCAATCATGACACACCCAATATACTATAGTTCCTACCAACATATGGTGTGATGGTTTTTATCCATAAATATAAGTGTGTGAGTCATGACATGTATTAATAATAATCCTAAATTCTAAGGATCACTACACATGCTCGTAGATAGGAATATCCAATGCCACAAAAAATATGAGAAATTCCTATCGGCGGGTCTATTCTCATATCCCTCATCTTGGATATTACCAAGTGCGAACTACATGAGAAGAAGCCTCAGCCTCATCTTGGATATTACTATGTGTCTCATCATATTACATTATCCAACCACAAAACTATTTTAAGAATATTTTCAAAGCACGTCAAGGTTTTCATTGTAGTGGAAATCTACTATGACCTTATCAATACGATAAAAACTCTTGGATAATATTACATTAAATTAATGGAGAAGAATTAACAATATGTAATAAGATGTTTAATTAATATTTGATACATTGAATATACATGTAAACAAAGTATAATCAGTTGGTCATAGGACACCAACTCTAACAATAATGTGTATATTAATATATATTTATTTGTATAAAAATGTATTTCTTATAATATTAATTATATATAATATAAAATCATAAAATGTTATATAAATATATACATAAATATAATTTATTTAAAAATTGCATCATATAAAAACCCTTGTCATTTTTATAATTTATATAATAATAATAATAATAGATTATACAGATACTTACACACACATGCATATAAATAATCATGTATGTATCATGAGAATAATGTATTTGATTGTCTTTATATTATATATATTTATTTACATAATATATAATATAAATTAATTTAATTTTAAACATAAATATGTAATATATTGTACACACATACACACACATATTTATAATGTCAATGTATTTAATATATATTTATATATATGTATTTTAATATATTATATAAATATATTTTTGGAGACATTATATAAATATATAAAATAAATACTTATATATATTGTATAAATAAACATGTAGATAATATATAAATATGTATTTAAGTGTATAAATAATTCACATAAATATATTTATAAATATATAAATATATGTATATATACATAACATAAATAGAATTACAAATATATGTAAAAAATATTTTTACTCAAATGTATGCAAATACACATATAAAATATATAGTTTATATAAATGTATAAACTTAATACAATATAAATGTATAAAGTTAGTACAATATAAACACATTATAATAAAAATATATAAATACATAATATAAACATTTATATATATTAATTTATATAAATGAATATATAGGTTATATATTTAAATGTATTTAAATATTTATTCAAAAATTATTTATTTGAATAAGATTCATAATATATATAAATATAATAATGTGTATTATTATAATGAAATTGAGATTTCATGGTGGTAGAGGCATGGGTGGGTTAAATGGGAATGTTGGGTTCGAAACCCGCTGGTCTCTTATTTTACACGAGAGTGGGTAAAGGTAGCATGAAAATGGACATTGTTAAAATGAGGGCCCCATATTGATAGGGGATGTGGGGGATGGGGGGAATCCCATGTGGATAGGTGGTGATTGGGATGGGAAAGGGAGAGGTCCCGTGTGGGGGAGGCGGGGGGTAGCCATTGTGGGCAGGGAATGGGAGGGAAATGGGAGTGTGTTGTGGGGAATGGGAGTTGGAGTCATAGGGAATTAGAGGAGCCCTATGTGGATAGGGAGGGAAGGGAGTGGGTCACTGGGAATAGGAGAAGGCCTGGGTGGATAATGGACAAGAGTCATAGGGGGTATTTTTTTTAAAATTAGGGTTGATTTTCAAAACAACCCCTTAAATGTGACCCAATTATAGGGGGTTCAAACCCCCTTCTAATTTAGTGCCAAATTGGAACAGTTTTATAAACCACCCCTAATTTTGTTCTTATAAATAAGTTATGGGTGATTTTCAATTTCCCCGATATTGGAAAATAAATTAGTGGGAGGGGGGAAACCAGTGTGGGTAGGTGGGGGAATGGGAGTTCAAAGGGAGAGGCCCCGCATGGGGGAGGCTGGGGGTAGCCTGTGTGGATAGAGAATAAGAGGGAAAAGAGAGTGGGTAGTGGGTAATGGGAAAGGGAGTCATGGGGAATGGGAGGCGCCCTGTGTGGATAGGGAGGGGGAAGGGAGAGGATCACAGTGAATGGTAAGGGGCATGGGTGTAAAACATTTATGAGTCACACATGGTATATATATATTTTTTAAAAATAGGGATTGTTCTTAAAACCACCCCTAAAGTGTGACTCAATTAGATGGGGTTAAAACCCCCTCAAATTCAATGACAAATAGGGGTGGTTATGAAAACCACCCCTAATTTTGTGCTTATAAATCAATTAGGGGCGGTTTTCAACCACCCCTAAATTGGTAAATAAATTATAGGGATTTACAAACCCCTATAAACTGTATGTTCTCAGAAAAATTGTGGTGAAATTAGAGGGGTTTTAAACCCCCTCTAATTTAACCATCTCAAATTGATCCTTACCTTACTAGCAGTTTACAAAAACTGCTTCTAATAACATAAGGATGGAAAACTAGCAGTGGTTATTGGTAACCATCTATAATGTATTTAAATGGGCTTATAACCCCCTCTAAACACCCCCTAAAATAGGGAAATTTTTGGTAGTGAATACACGATGCAAGTCACAACATAATGGTTTCCTTCATTAAAAAATATTTTCCACCTCAGTCAAGGAAACCCTTTATATAAATTCACAACATAATCATTTCTATTAGAACATTTCTTTCTCAATTTTCACAAAAATCTATTCCATAATTTTCCAAAAAACACTAAATCCTCTCAAACTTCTACTAGAGCCTAAATAGGCCAAACTATTCATTTTGAATTACTTACTTCATCCTTCCAAATCAGATTATGAATCTTAATTATTCATGTTATCTTCAACATATTAATGCCTTCATATCCTCTACAATCACTATAGTGACTATAACTCAAAGTCTCATAATTTTTCATGTTATCATAATAAAAAACACTATATGCTAATTCCATATCTTTACAAATACTCATATTGGACTATTCCATGCCATGGTCTACTTTATTTGTTGTGTATACTACGTTTTATATCTATTATCATAATATCAATTCATCTTCTCATGGTTTCAAAATTCTCCAATATACATGCTTTTCCAACACATGACCTCAAAATTCCCTAACACACATGTTCTTCCAACATCTAACCTCACATATGAATCACAAAACTTTAGATTGCAACATTATCCCTTGAATCACAAATCATATTCAATCAAAAAATCATATTGAAAAAAATATGACACAGAAGATATTGGTTGAAAAATTCCCTATATTTGGATTTTATTATCAATGCTTCCATAAATCAATATCCACAATTCAATTTCTCTCCATATCCAAATGATGCATTTTAATTTTTCACTTCTTCATATTTATAGTATATCCTTACTCTCCCATTGATAAAAAAATTCAAATGTTATGTTCACTATATCTTTCCAATTTTAAACCCTCAAAATAGTGGATAAATTAAATTACCCATTTGAAATATAAATTCAAAGCTATAATCATTCTAATTATTTTAATTTTAGTAGGGATGGTTTCTACTTATCCACATGAAATAATCTTCTCCACCATTGATTAATAATCTTTTCACCTCTGGTTTCTTTGAACCTTTATCTCTATTAACCAAATGAAGAGAATATGATCTATTTCCATTTGTTTAAACACTGCTACTTTGAAACCTCTTTATTTGTTTCTCTACTTTAGGCAGTGATATGCTCAATTAACCATTAAATAACCTAATTGGGTAGGGGTGAATTATGTGTGACCAAATTTTCCAAATTCCAATTACTCTTATAAAATTTTATTATCTCTGGCATTTGAACCTTTATTACCTATTTGGATATAAATGGGTATGTTTATCTATTATCCAATAAAAAATAACCACTTGTAAAGAATAATGTAAAGTAAAGAGTGACACATAATAAATTTATAAATTTTAGACCAAATATGGGAAACCTACTTCTTTCTATTATTGGGTATAGTCAGAGTCACAAATTTTATCCCTAATGTATAAAAGTGATTATAATTTGGGTTGAGAAGGTGTCATCCTCCACTCAACACTTGAAATATTTTATTTTAAACTAGAGGAAACCTTAGGGAAGGTTTTACAACCACTTACCATGGATAATCCACTATCTTCTCAATAGGGTCTTTATACTGCTTCTCACAGTCTTCACAATGTTGTTTATATCAGAACCCCCAGTCGTCAATGATTCTATTTTTGAACCTGTTTAAATATGTTCAAAAATCAAGTCATGGATGTTTCTATATCAAATGATATGATACTATTACTCAAAAAATCTATAAATTCCTCTAGATCTTCAAGAAAAATATTATAAAACTCGATCACTATAAATGTGTAACACCCTAAGATTTTGGAATATATATTTTCAAAATTAATATTATGCCCAATAGCTTGCTCCAAACGCAACACCAAATCAAAATGAGTGACACAATATTTTATGAACCTTATTAATATAATATAATATTAATAATACCTATATTAAAAAAACTTAAAAATCAATTAAAATTCCTTATGTCTAGAGGATAAATAATTAAAAAGATTGAATTGTGTTTCCTTAAATAATTGTTTAAAGTGTTAATAAATTAAATTGACTAATTTTAAATTATTATTATTATAATATATGATATTAAAATATATAAACTAATATATTAAAATTATTAAAATTATAAATTTATATAAAATAATATTCTGAAAAATTAATGTAAAAAAACGTCATTTTTTAATAAAAGCTATTTTTCCTTTATATTTTGAATTTTTATTTAAAAGATAATTTTATAAATTTTATAATTTCAATTTTAAAAAATTAAATTCATTTTTTAATACCATATATCAATATTATCCTAAATTTATTCTTGGATATTTTTTTGAAATAATTTATTTTTAGGTGAATAGTAAAAAATAGAGTTTTTGTTGAAAACATAGCGTTTATGACTATATCAAGAAGTAAAACATAAAAACTTTTAAAACATTTTTGATGATAAAAAATGCATTAATGAGTAAATATTTATATTTATAAATATAATCATGAATTTATAAAACCTCTTTTTAACAAATTTAGAAATATTTTCAAACAAAAGAAACTATTTTTTAGTCTTTTCTTCTAATTAAATATTATTTCGGTAAAATTAGGCTTTTAATAGATTTAATAGTCACATATTTATTTATAATTAACCAAATCATATTATATTAATTAAATAAATTCCTATATATAAATTTTAATCATAAAAATACACATTTTCTAAAAATGGATTTTTACACATCACAAGTGATAATGTTAAATCGGTTACCAAGACAAGAAATGGTAAAAGTAACAATTATAAAAGTAAAGGACTTAAAAACATGTTTAAAAAATATGTGAAAATGAATGGTTAAGGGATTATAGATCTTAATTCACATCCACTTCATTATTTCTAATTTTGGAGTATTTTTGACATATGAAACTTGTTCTATTTTTTACATCAGATTGAAATATTTACAAAAATGTCACTTTAACCACTTATAAAAGGAGTCTCTCACCACACCTTTAAGAAAAATCACCAAATTTTAGTTAATCTGTTCCATTTTTTTCTTCAAAAAGAGACTTATTAATTTTATATGAACCTCTGGTCACACGAAATTAGTTTAAGACCTCTATTTCCAAGGACTCTTCTAAGGGAAAGCCAAAGTCATCAACCTGAGTACTTTCCCCCTAACTTATTTTATTTTCTTTATTAATTTACTAAATATAATTTTCAATTCCTATATAATTACATCAGTATTGATTTTATACTAAATTTTATTATTCTAATGGAATAACTCTTAACCAAATCTCCCCTTTTCTATTAAGAAAAACAAAACCTTGATTCATGTGTTGTGTGGACTACCGGCTCCCAGAAGAGATCAATTCTATTTTTTACCATCGACTATCTTCACTGATTATATGGGTGAAATTGAAGAGTAAATATTAAATATGAAATATAATTATGGATGTGAAGAGATAAATTATAATTCTATGTATTTTCCTCTCATTCATTGAGAAATGAAAACGTTAACTATGTGTTGAGAGAACTACCGCCACCATGAATGAATGTATCTTGTTTTTCATCTACTTTATTTCTTATTTATTAAACCTTTTTAAAATATGATTCACCACTTTAAAATTAACTAAATAATATCACAATTATTCTATAATAATGATATCATTCCCAAAATAAACTACATTTATAATCATAATCATCCATTAATTATGGTATGTTCATGTTTGGGTCAGTCTAACCACCTACATGAAAAATGATACCAAATAACATCATTTATGACTATGAGAACATAATTACTGAAGTTATATGATATAAATAAGTAAATAATTTTTTTTGGTCTTTAATGGTAAAATTGATATTAAAATAATCAATTAAGGAACCATAATTCATTTTTTAAAGATCACTGGAACATGCTTATTGCCAATTTCACCTACAAGAACCATGAATAAAAATCTAATTTAATGAAGTTATTCAATTAAAAAACATCATGAAACATCAATTCAAGTAACTTTTATGATAATGAATAACAACACCTTTATTATGAAACTAGTTCAAAATGATTAATATTTCTCACACTAAATATTGAAAATATATCATAAATTACTAATACAATGTGGGTAATATTTATAAGTAAATTTTATAAAAGTTTATATATATGAATAAGTTAATTAAATATGTGATTAAGAAAGTTATTTTTTATACAGTATATTCAAGTGCTTTAGTGGAATTCAATAATTAATTTAGGGGTGTTTTCTATCTCAAATTTAATTTCCTGAGACATAGTTATAATTATGAGACATGAAATATTTGTTATTGTGTGATTAATTCCTAATGAATTTATTTTACCATATTAATGTAATTCACAGGGTTTGAATATCTATATCGTGTTCTTTATCTAAATGGATTTTGATTCAAAGGCTACGAATGTCGTAAGGTTCTTTGTTAACTCAACTCCCTTAATTGAGTTAGAATAATTCTTCTTGAAATAATTTTTTCCAGGTTTCATTGCTTCCCCCATAATATTTTATTTAATGGTACTTTCTCTTCCACTCTAGGTAAAATGAAAATTCTCATTCAAATCTTTCTCCTCAATTATTTTATTCCCCATAAAAATTATATGATTATGGAGAATAATTCCGATCCTATTTAAAGATAATTTTCAATCCTTGTCTATATTTTCCTTTCCCACCCATTTTATCCTTTATATTTTTCAACCCAATTATGTTTTATCTCATGCGACATTCATATTTCCCTTCTACTCTCTTTTCAAAAGGAAGTTTTATTACTCTTTTTACAATGTGGGTTTTCAACAAAGGCATTTCAAAATATTTTTTCATCCATTAAAAATAAAATGTTTTATCTCATAATCCAAATTTATGTCGATAACATTTATTTCATTTTAAGGATCTATTATT
Source organism: Viscum album (assembly GCA_963277665.1). NCBI lineage: Eukaryota > Viridiplantae > Streptophyta > Magnoliopsida > Santalales > Viscaceae > Viscum > Viscum album. The sequence continues at coordinate 1,807,008,059 of OY728129.1, read as the reverse complement.
GAAGTTGTTTTTAAAAAATTAAGTGTTTCCAAAATATTTCAATTCACATTTTGAAACCCTCATAAGATTATTTTTAAAAATTAAGATATTTAAAAATGTTTTCACTTAAACTTTTAAAACCTTTATTTGTTTTCAAGACTTAATTATTGAGATTTATTTCTAAATATTTATTTTTTAAATGTCTTCTTTTTAATTTATAAAAATTGAATTTTTTAAAAATGAATTTTTAAAGTTACTACAACTTTATCATTTACACCAAATGTAAAAGTGATTACTAAAAACTATTTTATATTTTCACTAATATTTCCCCTTCGTTTTCAAAGGATTTATATCCTTGAAAGTTATTTTTCATGAACCAACCTCTAAATGTTATTATGAAATACTATTTTGGGGTGATTGAATTTTGGAATCAACCATTTACATCCTTGAGGTAAATTTTGGTAAAACCATCTAGAAATATTGTGAAACCCATTTGTATGTCCATGGAATCATTATGATGTGATGAATGAAACCCATTTTATCTAATGGGGTTTCATGATATGTTTAATTATTTATATCTTATGGAACACATATGTATGGTTTTTAATTAAGTTTCAATTGGACCCTATATATCCCGTTAATATATTGGCTAAAGCTTTATATCTAATGAGGTAATATCAAATGATTTTTGATGCTTGATCCACTAAGGGAAACAGGAGAGTGAAGCCTGATCCACCAAGGGAAAAATGTGAGTGAAGCCTGATCCACCAAGGGAAACATGTGAGTGAAGCCTGATCCAATAATGGAAATTGTAACACCCCAATATATCATAGAACGTTATCTCTTCAAAGTAATTCAATTACTTGCGCAACACGCAACACCGAGTTTGAACGCACCATAACTTACCAAACTAGCCATTCAAAAAGTGGTTATGAATAGTATTAACTACATTTTGAATTTTATACACACCATATAATTTGAACATCCATATTATGTGTTTCTTAGACATAATATAAGAACAAATTCAATTTTTCAGATAAAGGAAGTATTTTTCAAAAAATGAAATTTCAATGCCTTTTAATGGAGAACCCTTTTTAAATACAATATTTGACACTTTTATATATTCAATTTGACAAAATAAACTTCTTATTTATAATTGGGATATAAATATTTAGTTTTGATAATTTTTTGGTGTTTTTCTGATAAATTTCATATTTTGGTGAATAGTGAAAAATGCTAAATTTGAATTGAAAACAAATTTTTTAATAAAAATAATTTATAGGTTTAAATTATGCATTTAAATGGTTTGTAAGTATAATTAGATTATATTTTTATCATTTAATACATTGTATGGAATTATAAGAAATTTTACATTTAAATTTGAAATAAACACATGTCAATCTTTTGATAATTTTTACTTTTTGAAAACCCGTTTTTTGGTTTTGACAATGAGAATTAATTTTAAATTAATAAATTCAATTTCTATGCCTTGAATTTGGTAAAATAGACTTCATTTTTTAATTCAGAATATAAAATTATCTTAGGTTAAATTTTTGGTATTTTTCTGAAAGCTTTCAGTTTTTAATGAACAGTGAAAAACACTGCATTATTGTTTAAAACTGACTTTTTATTTAAATAATTATTTATTTTATTTAAATTTATTTTAGGTAAAAATATATAAATAATACCTATATAAGTTCAATGTAATTCATTGGAGTCATTTTATAATAAATTTATATATATAAAAATTTTATTGAACTTTTTACCGTCTTTTACCCACCTCCTAGGAGCATTTAAAGATTTGCATAAAACTTAATTTTACCGCTTCTGTGAATTGAATTTCAAAAATCCAAGATAAACGGTTGATATCAGTAAGTAAAATGTGGTTCAATAAGATGAAAATAATTTTTGGTGAGTAGTAACTTTTAACTTTTATTTACCACGGTTAAAAGTAAATAGGGTAATTAAAGGTAAAAATGATATTATTATTACCCTAACACATGTATTAATTCTATTGGATAAGTGTAATTTGACCAAAAATAACCTTATTAATAACATATGATCCTTTAGGTCCACTTGGATTAGATTAGGACATTTATTATTATTTAATTTAAAGAAGAGTTAAAAGTGTTATATTCAAGTTTTTATAAATAAAAGATTTTTAATATAGGGTTATACATAAGATAAATTCGACTATAAATATTCATTAGAAAGATAAAAATATATCCTACATAATGGTACTTTATTTATAATTTATAGAAATTAAATAATTAAATTTATTTATGACACAATGATGATACAGTAATTACCTTATTAATAAAAGATTAAAATAATTGATATTATAAATACCCAAATAAATGTAATTTGAGACTTTTGTTGAATTAAACTAATTTTATAGGTTAATATGAAATTTTAGGGTTTATTAAATCATTTTTTTCTAAGTAATCATTCTTTTATGATTTTAATAAAAAAATAATTACCAAATAATGTCAAAATTGACATAAAATAGTTTTTAAAAAAAAACTATATTATTGGTTGATATAATATTCATTAAAATATAAGGTTCATACAAAGGGATTAAATAATATTATATATTTCATTAATGAACCACTTGAGTTTCTCTTGTATGTTTAAAGTATTTTTATTAACCATATAGTGTAAGAATACAAGAAGACACGGTAAAAGTTAAACTATTTAACTATGAGTTAAATCTAAAAGATAAGGTTGAAATGGTAACCTAAACTTGTCTAAAACCTATTGGTTGAGAGTATTTTGACACATAACCACCTAAGGATCAAAATAAATCCATTTTGAGCAATTATAAACCGAATATTATTGTATAATAAATTAATACTTTAATCTTTTCCTAAAGTGACCCACACCCCTCTTATAAAACGGCGCTTCCCCTTCTCACAAAATCACACCTCCAAAGCCATTTGCCCTGGCCAATCCCTACCCAAATATCCTCCCAAATTCCCTCACTTAAACATATAGTCCTTAATTTGATCATAAAGCCAACCTATGGATCCCTTTTGATCAACTCAAAATGAAACACCTGAATAAGAGGTAATAATTTCACCACCCTCTTTCAAGTTCTTTTCTTCTTCCACTTCCTCTTTATTTTTTATTACCATACCAAAATAATAAATCCAGTACCTTATACATAATGTGATTTTATTATAAATATGGCACAAACTTATTCATTATTCTATCCATCCTATGAATGATAATGTCACCATGCGTGCGTACATACGATATACCGTCTTTACTCCATGGTGTAATTTGTTATTCAACACTATGTTATTTGGATGGATATAATGATGAGTAATATGTATATAAATAATGAAAATAACATGATAATGTATCTGTAAAATTAATATGCCATCCAATTTTACACCTTTTAATTATTATGGAAATGATATTATCGATTGTGTGTACGTACGGATTACCGTCTCCACGACGTGATGAGATTCATTTCCACGTTCACCATTCATCGATGATTATAACAATATATATTATTAATAAGTATTTAATATATGACATAATAATGATAATTTATATATATATATATATATATTTATATATATGTATGTATGTACTTACATATATCTAATTCAATTACTTCCATTCAATACGATATGAAAACAGAAACACCGTTTATGCGTACGTACGACCTACCGTCTCCATAAATGGTGTTTTCCATTTCATATATCTATCTATTATAAATATTTATATTATAAATATATATGATATATAAATGAAGTTTATATTCTTGAAGTATTAAAATCATGATCTAAATGATATGATCAAGAATAAAAAGTTAAAACGCGTACGATAAAGAAAACGATTATTACCTGAAACAATAATTTAACATGAATATAATTGTTAAATGGGTAGTATAAAGCCATAAATGAATCATGTATGATATAATAAATATTAATATGGTTATGTTATAATTTAATAACATACAATGGCCATTATACAGGAGGTTAAGCGTACCCTCGACCAAAGGAAAGTGCAAGGTAAGGGTTATTTCCTCAATCTCATTATTATCTGAGATTGTTCATGTGTAACTATTTTCTGGGACTTACTTATCATCAATACCCATATTTCATATTTTTTTTCAAAAGGAATCTTTTAAGGTTTTATGGTAGGGTCAATTTAACTAGATCATCATTTTAAATGTTTTAAAGATTTATCTTTCTATGCCCTTTTAATTAATGTCCATGTTTTCAAAATGTTTTTAATGATTTATTTATATGAACATGATTGTTTTGAAATGACAATTATTTTCAAAATTTTCAAAGTGGCATGGGACACTTTAATTCAAAAATATCTTTTAAATTAATTCCTTTTTAAATTGTGAGACTTTTAAATGATTTCATGAAAAAGGGGTATTTCTCTCAAAGAATTTTACTGATCATTTTCATCTATGTCAACATCTTTTGATAGATTTTAAACTTGTTTAAAGTTGATTTATTATGATAAAAATATTTCATATTGTATTGAAGGTTTTATGATATGTTTGACTATGGATGTGTTATTTTTATACCATTCATGGTTTATGGAAAAAGTATTTACATTTCGTATGCTAGTTTTAATATGAATATTTATGTTGTGTTTCAACCTTTTCATATGAGGAATGTATTAGAATTAGTAAGTGATGGGTAGAGCCCACTACATCTCCTTGATGCATCGGTAGGTCTCATGAGATAATTAAATGTGGAATTGTCTGAGGCCTTTCCCAATTGGATATATGGATTTGGTCCAGGCCTAAATCATTTTTAGACGTCTTGGCCGAGGCTTTGAAAAAATGTTTCATAATGTACGACATTATACATTCCCTAATTATGAAAATAATAATAATGGTTCATGTGCTTATTCGACTATTATAATACCCATGAATATGTTTTATTATGTAATTATTTACTCAGCTCATATTCCTTCCATAAAGTGTTCATGTCTATTATTTATAAAGACATGTGTTTTAAATTATTCACCATGCATATTGTTTATGTTATCTTCCACTGTATTGTTTACCCATACTGAGCATCTAAGCTCACCCCTTTCTTATGATTTATTTTTCCCAATATTCCAAGAAGTTTATTAGGATTAATATACAGGGTTAAGCTAGGAGATTAATGGCATTATCAAAGGATCATTTATGCTATGTTTTATTTTTGAATTTGGAATGTAACGTTCATATATGTAATCTATTTTCCAATAATGATAAACTAATCGGTCCTTAGGGACTTGATTCCTTGTAATAATGCCAATGTATTAAAATAATGCACTGGCTCCGAACTTCTGGGGTCGGGGCATTACATAAATAAATTGTGATACCTGATATAATATGTTATGATTCCCATGATCATATATTTTCTATATTATTATGTTTTGAAATATACTTATGTTCTGATTGATCATGTATGATGTTCCATGTTTTATCTCTATATGTTTTCCTAATTTTATGTTTATGGATATTGATTATTCTCTCATACCAATATTCTTATCTTTTACTCACTTATGACTACCATAGGTTATCTCTTATGTTTCCCTTACTAAGAATATGATCTCACCCCTTCTATTTTCATTCCCTAGGATATGAATATGGGTGTTATATGTGAGATGTTTTGATGGGGGTTTAGAATTAAGTGATTATGATGAAATTTTGATGATTTTTGTAAAATAAGTTATTTATATGACTAATATTCCAAGACACTAAACCTTGAGTTCTATGGTTTTTAGACTATTTGTGAGATGGAATGATTATTAATGTTAAATAATGAAATAAATGTGTTTATTTTTCTCATATCATCTTAGTTTCTATCAATGAAGGGTTTGATTATTTTTGCAATTAGTCAAGATAACTTTAGTGAAAACCCTAAGGATAAGTCTAAGGGATCATTCTAAGTATATAATAACATCTATTTTTTTTGTAAAATTATATATTATGTGGTTATCATAGAAATTAAATCTATGTATTGATACTATAAGTGGATATAGACCCCGAAATAGATTTAACTAGGGGTAATAACCCCAAATAGGGTGGATTGGGTATTAACTCGGTCTTCAACTGATGTATGACAAAGAGGACTAATTACACACTTGGGCTGACATTCCCTAGGGATATTACCTAGTTAATTCACATTCTTTTTATGAACCATTATATAAGATTTGAATATATAATATCTTAGTTAGAAAACTAATCATTAATAACCTAGATTTAAATATAGAGGTTCATAGGTTAATGTACACACACCATTTATTAAATCCTCCTTATAAGTCTATTGTTTCTATGTATTTACATTAATTAACTTAAGTATACTCATTCCCAATTTTCCTTTATTCAAGGTAATGTTGGTAAACCAAAAGAATTGAGTTAAAAATTTCTTCTATGGACAATGTGGAGATTTTCCCAACATGAAACCCAATTATATTGAGTATGGGATGAAAAACATCCTGGAAATTCTCATAAAATTGTCTCAAGTTATGATAAATGATTAAAATCTTGTTGAGCACACGAATTACCCAAGGAAGAAGCAAATTTCTGTCGATTTATTCATGAGGCACCATCCACCATCTTTTAGCTGGTCTTCTAATCCACTGGTTGTCAAACAATGATTCAATGAGATAAAAAATATATTTTCCATTATCTAGTTTTTGGAACTAGAAAAGGTTGTTATATCCATATATCATTTGAAATATGAATCTAAACAATGATGGAACCTCATTTAGAAGACAATGAAAAAAGGTAGAAGTTGATTTGATGGAATGAGTGGAGTTTAATAAAATATTTTTTATTAAATATTTTCTGCGAACACTTCACATGAAATTGTATCATGAATTTTTAGAGATAAAAAAATAGGAGGAAAAATCCATTGAAACTTATGAGGCTAAATTCATGGGACTCTCATAGTATGCCTCCAATTTTATTACAAACAGTGAATGTTAGTTTTAATGATTCTTTAGTGACGTAAAACCAAGTATTAGAAAGGTATTATCTATAAGAGAATTTAGTAGTTGTGAATAGGTTCTTCTATGTGAACTTAAGGTGTAAATGGAAGTAAGGGAATCTCATTATTCTATAGAAAAAAAGAATATATATGTTATTGAACAATTGAATGAAAACCCATATAGAGGGTAGAAAAATCAACTACTTACATGCCAAAATTGTTGGAGGAAACACCAAGGAAATTACTTAAAAGGGTATGGAAGGTACTTTAAGTGTGAAGGGGATGGACACCACGCTCTTGAGTATTGAAAGGGTATGAATAGGTTGGTCAGTAAATCAGTGTAAATTAATATTCCAACTAATGCACCACCCTCACTCTAGTGCTTCAATTATAAGGAGTATGGGAATTACACCAGTTAGTGCACCAATAAAAGTGTTTGATGGAAATAATAAACATCAAAAACCACATAAAACAATATAATATGGGAACTCCCATGTAATCACAACTACTGAAGTGGGTATTGAAAACAAAGTGGTGTAAATTACACAGATCCTCCACTAAATAACCATGACTGTGGTATTTGATTCTTATTCAACCCACTCATTTGTTTATATAATTCTCGATAAGAACATAAAATGACCCCTTTATGCCTTTATTATTGAAGAGAAAATCTTGTTATATTGTATCCTAAGTTTATGTTTATGGGAACATGCCTAGTGGAAACTTATTATCCTTCTCTTAGATGAATTTGATGTGATGGATTGGCTCTATCTACTTAAATAAATAATTATTTGGAATAAGGAAATTTCATTTCATATCAACCATTAGTAGTCCATCAATATATGTATAATTTTAACACCATTTAGAAGTAAATTACCTAACTTGGGTCTTAATACTGAATAATGATACACCTTGGCTCAAATAGTTAGAAAAAACTCAATATTTGGGAAAAAGCTATTTTGCGGAAAAAGATATTTTTTACTAAGTTTTTGAGGTTGATATATCTCTATAAATCACATCTTGAGCTATGTTTGTATTTTGGATACCATTAAATATTATCATTAGTAGGTGATAATTAAAATTTTAATGACATGATTTATTTAGGGGGTGGGGATATAGCACCCTGAGATTTTAGAATATTGGTTTTTAGAAAGTTTGAAAATGAGTTTGTAAACCAACCCAACCCCCAAAAAAATTTATTAAGAAAAAAGAAGGGTACAGAGAGTATATGAGGTGAAATTTTCTTGAACCAACAACGCGTTTAGAGAAAAAACAATATAAGGACAAATGTGAAGGACAACAAAAACTAAAAATGAAGTAGCAAGAGAGTAGCACATGTCTTTATGTTCTAAAATAAAGTTGATGCAGAGATTAAATCCTTATCATCCAAAATATGAACAACAAAAAGAAGGACATAGAACACATGATGTGAGGCAACCAACCATTATTGAGGAAACCATGCACCAAAATATACAATAGAAGCAACATTATATGTCAATGCTACAACTGCTTCCCTAACATCCTCTTCAATCAAATAAGCATATATGTACCCTGGAAATGTTTTTCCATCATCATCCTCCTCATCTAAATTAGAGGTTGAAATAGGAATATCTACGAGTAGTGTTGTGGGTTCAATGTTTTCCTACCTATAGGCTTCTAATGATCTTGTAAAAATTGTTCCTTTGAGGTTAGAGTAGTCCCTACATTTCATAGTTTTTATAGGATTTGGGGTAATGAACCCATCATGATTGACCATTGGTTTTTACCCCCTCCAACCACTTGATTTTAAGTAAGCATCCTCAAGTTGATCAGGTTGGTCATCAACCTCCTGTAAGGATTCACTAGAATCAGAGAGGTCACACTAATCCTTATACTATGTGTCTTGGATTTCATTATTCTTCTAAGGTAATAACTATTAACAACATTTTCTATGCTACGATATTGTACCCAAGTTGTACAAGCTCCTTCTTGGCATCCAAAAGACCCAGGATCGAATCCGAGTAGGGACAAATTTCTGGGGGTACTGTAGCAGTACTGTAGTAGGGCACTATAGTAGTAATATAGTAGCAGTGTACTGTAGCAGCAACGACACTATAGCTATAACACCCCGAGATTTTATGAAAAATATTCTTTTTATTTCATTGATGTCTTGTGTTGTAAGATACAACAAGATTATCTTGTGCTATACGCAACACCGTATTAGCTTGCAGTATACACAACACTATTCTTAGATTGTGTTACACACAATTTCATGTTCGTTTGATAGTAGTCATTCTACGCAACATTGAGTGTATATATATATATATATTCGATGTATAAATGAAAAATGGTTGGATTCTGTTATATGAAACAACAAAGGAGCCTTGCACAACACGCAACCCTAACTTGGCTTGCATTACACGCAATCACGACCTTCCTCGATAGCGTGTGTTGTACGCAATACCGAGTTTTACTAAACAACGATATATTATTATAATATTATTATGAACTAGCCGTTATGAATAGTATTAACTAAATTTTGAATTTTATAACATTATTATTCATCTTACACATTTTCTAGAACATGGTATAAGAACAAAATAAAATTTTCAGGTAAAATATTTATTTTTCAAAAATGCAGTTTTGCCGCCTTTTGATGGCGCACCCACTTTAAATCTAGTTGTTGACATGTTTATAAGTTCAATTTGACAAAATAAAATTCTTATTTTGAATCAGGATATAAAAATTTACATTGGATAAAGTTTTGATATTTTTTTGATAACTTTCATATTTTAATGAATAGTAAAAACACGCAATATTTTAATTTAAAAAAACTTTTTTTCATCATAATAATTTATATGGTTAAATTATAATATTTAATGGTTTTAATGTATAAATAGAATATATGTTTACAATTTAATATAATGTATGTCATTATCAATGATTTTACATTGAATTCGTAGGTTAAATCAATTCAATCTTTTGCAATGTTTTAAACAAAAACCCGTTTTCATTCGACAACAGGATTAATTTTAATTTAATTTCTGCAACTTCTGTGTATTGAATTTGAAAAAATGGATTCCATATTTGGAATTAGTGGGTCCAAATTATGTTAATATACTACTTTTTATTTTTGGGAATTATGAATAGTAACTACGGTAAATTTTATTTACCATAGTTAATGGTAAATCGGGTAATTAAGGGTAAATATAATATTATAAAATTACCCTAACACATGGAAAAATTCTATTGGATGGCTAAACGTATACCCATATCACCTAAGGGTCGGATTAGATTCACTTTATGGACTTTTGACTATGAAAATAATTTAATTATTATTAAAACCAAAGAAAGTGACAACATGTCACTCTCTTAAATCTTATAAGTATAATAATTTTAATTTAGTGATAAAAATCATAAAACTTAAAACATGAATAGTATCCAGAAATCTAATAAAATTATCTACATCATGATAATTTACTTAGAATTTTTAGGGATTAAATAATTGTCATTAATGGTGATACATTAATGATGCAGAAATTATTTATTAAGTGAAAAATCAGTAATATAGTTTTTATTGAAATAATAATATCCATTAAAAGACCCAAACACCTGACCAAAACTTATTGGTAGTGTATATCTACACTATGAGAATCCAATGACCTAATATATAACCGTTTGGAGTCTTATAAAAGTGATTATGACACTTATTTTATTTTATTTTAAATGATGCCAAAGTAGTCACCTTCACAATTTAATAAATATAACAATTTAAATATTGTGATTTTAAGATGATAAATTCGTTTAAAAGTATTATTGTGAAAGTTAGTAGATTTATCTTCATCATAGGATTTTGTTTTTAATTTTTATGCAACAAATAAGTGTATTAAATAATTATAAAAAAATGTTGTAGTAATTATTTTATTAAGAGATAAACCAAATAAATGGTTTTAAAAATAATAAAATAAATATTATATGAACTATTTAATGTTCTCCACTAATTTTATAGATAAATATGACCTTTTATAAATATATTAAAGCTTTTATTTCGAACATATATTCTGTATATATTTTATTTAAATTCAAATAAATGAATAGTGTCAAAATTGACACTATTGTTATTTTATAAACATAACATATTATAAAATTGTTTAAAAATTACAAAAATATATAAAAATTATAAATTTAAATTTATATGGTCTAAAATGTTATAAAATATCCAATTATGGACAAGTCACAACAAATAAGTAATTATTTGTTATAATTTAAAATTTAGAATGTTATTACCACAAATAAAATTAAATTGATTAAGTAACGATAAATCAAGTTGATAATGTTTAAAATAATTTCCTAAGATGTCTAAATTTTATTGGTTGATGATATTACAACCCTATATAATCTAATATTCGAATATGAGTCATTTTTGGAGGTTTTTAAGTGGGGTTAGATTTATTATAAATTAATATTTTTAAGATTTCCAAAGGTGCCCCTCTCCTCCCTTATAAAAGGGAACCTCCTCCCTCTCTTCCTCACACCACTTTGAGCCTTCAAGCTCGGCCAAACCCTGACAAATTCTCTTCTCCACTTCCATAGAAACATACTAGAGGTCATGGTCTTATTCAAAGACCAATTTTATTTCCCTAGGAGTAGGTTTCAAAGAGGCGCTTCAAAGAAGAGGTAATGTCCGTTACCAATTCTTTAAACTTTATTTCTTATTCCACTTCTTCTTATTTAGTTGTTTCATAATGAAGTAATAACATAAGTATCAATAATATACTGATATGTTATTATAAGTATGAAACAACCCTATTTCACCATCTATCCATCCTACGGAAAACGAAATCACCACGCGTGCGTACGTACGGAATACCGTCTCCACGCCGTGGTGTAATCTATTTTCCACCACCACCTTACATGGATGGGTATAATGGTGAAAGTAATGAATATATATGATTATTGTAAAGTGATATTGATTCTATAATATTATACATACACTTTAATACAATTCCACGATCATGGGAATGATATCATCGCTCGTGCGTAAGTACGGAATACCGTCTCCACGACGTGATGAGATTCACTCTCTATGATAACCATTCAAGAATGATTATAAAGTATATATAATAAGTAATCATGAAATATATGACATAATAATGCTACTTGATTTATGTATATATATATTTATGTCATCTACTTAATTCCATTCAATTCAATAAGGAAATGAAAACAACGTTCATTCGTACGTACGACCTACCGTCTCCATGAACGGTGTATTTATTTCCATTTATAGATCTATTATATATATGTATATTATAAATATATATTATATATAAATCATGTTTTAAATTATGGATGTAAGTAATCATGATCTAAGTAATCATATGAATAATTACAAGTTAAAACACGAACGACAAATGAAACGATTTTACCCAAAACACTACTTTAACATGAATTTACAAAAGAACGGGTAATATAAAGTCATAAGTGAACCATATATGATATAATAACAATGAATATGATTCTGTAATAATTCAATGAAATTATTTAAATCATTATACAGGAGGTTTGGATACATACGAAGCATATCAGACCTAAGGTAAGGGATAACTTTTCCAATCTCGTTCTTATCCGAGATTGTTTATTCGTAAGTATTTACTGTGGTTATTGTTGTCATAAATGTCCATGTTTCCTAAAAATGGTTTCATGTATGTTTAAATTCATTTTTACCCATTTTTTACTTTTACTACATGGTATGTATGGAATCTTTCTTTTACGAGGTACTTTTTGACTTTTCTGGAAAAAGTACAAGAAGAATGTTTTTTTAACTTATACGGAACGAACAAATATTTACGGTTTTATAAAGCCATATTTTCATGAATATTCCTCCAAAATATTTCATGACTATTTTCAACAAAATATTTTTATTTTAAAATTGCCTGATGTTTTGTGAAAAGAAATTTATTTTGAAGAAGAAATGATATTTTCCTCAAGAATTCATTTCAAGTGTTTTATCAAAACCATTTTGCATCTAAGATGACATTATTTCATATGTGTATGTTTAAAGTATAATGTCTCTATGATTTACATGGTTTCAATTTTATTATTATGAAATGATATCCATTACTTTTATATGGATTATGTGATGATGGGATGATGTTTATGAAACCTATTTTTATTCATTGGGTTCCGATGAATGATGTATGTTTATTTTGTGGCACAAGTAAGAATGATTTCATTATGAGATGGGTGGGACCTATATATCCCTCAAATTCATTGGGTAAATATTTATATCTCATGAGATAGACATGGATAAAACGGTAAGTTAATCCGGTTCAGTGTTACAGGACTGAAACGAGGAGTGAACTCGATTCAGAGAGGGACTTTGTCCACTAAGATGGTCTTGGCAGCAATGCCTTGGCTACTATGAAAATCATAACAAGTGATGAATGGTTGCCACAATTACATGTTTTATTCCCATGGTATTTTATCGTGATTGATGTTCCTTTATGATATATGCCTCACGTACTTCCACGATTTATGTCTTTGCTCAAGATTTTGATGTTTAAATTTCATGTTCAAGTTTTTTGCTTCCAAATGTTTATGGATTGTTTTATGTTATCTATGTTTTCCCTTAATGAGAATTCGATCTCACCCTTTTTTATGTTTTCTTTTCCCTAGGAAATAAAGAAAGGATTTAGGTAAGGAAACAAAAAGGGGAAGATCGTTATGGGAGTTGTTGAAGATATTTCAACATGATTAGAAGTTTATATTTCGAGTTTCCAAAGACACTAAACTATTACGATCCTTGTGTGTATGTTTTTGTTATGTATTAAGTATTCCGAAAAAGTAATGTAATATCTATGTATGTCAAGCTTCGGGTCCCTACAATAGAAGTGGAGGCACTGTAGTAGGAACTCTAGCTGAAATGGTAATGTAGTAGGTACTGCAGAAGCCTGGGTACCATAGCAGTACTATTCACTGAAGGGACCTTTGGGACAAAAAATGGACTTTCAAACCTTTTATTCAGGCCACTTGGCCATGGTAGTTTGGTCTATGTAATGGGTCTCCCTATAACCAATCAAAAGAGGTCTTTTCTTTAATAATAAAATGAGGCTTCAGCCAAAAAAAATGAAACTATCATTCGTTCCTTGTGCAGACTACTGCCTCCATGAAGCGATGATTTCCTTTTTTCACCACTAAATCTCTCCAAAAATTATAGTGATTGAATTGAAGAATAAATATGAAATATGTATTATAATTTTTAGTATGAAGAGAATAACTATAATCAACATTCTTTCCCACTCATTCTATGAGAAATTAAAATTTTAATCATGTGTTGTACGAATTAACGCCTCCAGGAAGTAACATATCACATTTTTCATCGAGTTTATTTATTATATATTAAATCCTCTTACAGATTCCTATAGATGACCAAATGAAAAAGGTTTTTCAACTGATAGTTTCTGTATGTTATTTCTCTCTAGGAGATGAGGAAAATTTACAACACATATTCATGTACTACATCTATACTCGGGCCCTCTAGATTTATATGGAAAATATATTTTTCATTAATTTATGCCTATACAAGAACTTGGAGGAACTATTTATTTGCAACGTCCAAAGTGGGATAAGTGATAAAATTCACAATCTCCTTCTTGTGGCATCTACCTCGATAATCATCTATATATGGACAAAAAGTAATAAGTGCTTATTTGATAATCAAGATCCTTTAGTTTATGCATAGATTGTGGTTGTACATATATTTCATCATGTTTCTATTGAAATATAAATAGGTACCATGATAAACTTTTTTGATTATTTAAAAACACTCATACTATTGGGGATTATAGTAAAATTGAGGAAACCTCCTATACTAAAGTTTATCTGATGGATCCCTGTTATCTCCTCTTGTATTAAGGTTAATGTTGATGGAGAATATACTAGAATTATAGGTCCTTTGGGCTCTGGGGGTATCTTTATAACTCATCATGGTTTTGTTAAAGGTTGCTTCCACCACCTCATTGGACATAAAATTTCATATGAGGCTAAGCTATGTGTGGTCATCTATGCAATTAAGCATGCTATCAACCACAATTGGAATGTGTTATGGATTGAATCCAACTCTCAACTTGTGGTCAATTACCTTAATTCTAGATCAAGTTATGTTCCATGGAGAATTATCCCTTATTTTATTTCTTACCTCAATCTTTTGAAGCATCTTAACTGGACAATCTCACATGTTTACAGGGAGGCTAACCAAGTGGAAGATACACTATCAAAGAAATAAATTGTGGATATGAGTACTATGTGGTCATTCAGGACACTTTACTATTATGATATGTTGGTGGGTGATGATATTCGGGGTGTGAGTCACTCCCTCTTTTGTTACAATACTTATAATGAATGACTAAATACTTTTATTTTTATTAATAATTTAAGGGTTGACTTACCCTAACCCTAGATCTTCTTGGAATTAAAACATCTTAAAATCCAATTCACCACCTTAAAATGATATAATTAATATCATTATTATTCTTTAATAATGATATTATTCCTAAAATAAATATCTTTCATAATCAAAATCGTCCATTAATTATGGTACGTTCATATTTGGGTTGGTCTCACCACTCACTTGAACAATGATATAAAATGATATCATCGATGACTATGATAACTTAATTACTGATGATATATGAAATAAATAAGTAAATTATGATTTTATATTGGTTTTATAATGTTATTATTAATATTAAATTCATTAATTAAGATACCATGGTTCTTTTGTTAAATATCACAAAAACATGCTTATTGCCAATTTCATCTATAAGAATTGTGACTAAAACTCTCATTGAATTAAATTATACCTTTATAAAATATAATGAAACATTAATTATAGTACCTTATATTATCTAGTAATAATGAACATTGGGAGAATAATGAAGAACAACACCACTATTACAAAACTAGTTCAAAATGATCAAAATTAGTCACACCAGATATTAAAAATAGATCACGACTAATTAATGTACATGTAGAGAATTATTAAAAATAAAGTTTATAAAATTTTATATAATGTAATAAGGTTTTAAAATAGGTGATTAATATAATTATTTTGAACCATGACATCTTTAATATGGTGTGATTACTACAAAATGTATGTATTTTGCTGCATTCATGTAAGTTATGGGGTTTTAATATCCTTACCATGTTGTTTCTTTAAAATTATTTTGACCCAAAGGATACCAAAGTGTTAATGTTCTCTATAAACTCAACTCACTTTGATGAGTTAGAATGCATATTCTTGAAATTAATTTCTATTCATATCTGTGAAAAATGAAACTTTTGATTCAAATCTTCCTCCTAGATTAATTTATTCCCCATAAAAAGTATATCATTGTTATAATAATTCCCACCCTCTTTAATGATGGTTTACCCTACTTCTCCATATCTTCCTTTCCTTACAATGTTATAATTTATATTTGTAAACCCAATAATGTTTTATCTTATGTGACATTAATATTCCCCATCTCCTATTTTCAAAATTAACTTTTATTACTCTTTATAATGTGGGTTTTCAACAATGGTATTTCAAAATATATTTTATGTACTTTAAAAATAAAATGTTTTATCTTACACTTCCCATTTCCTTCGATAAACTTTATGAATTTCAAGGATATATTCTTGAAGTTTATTTTTTAAAATCAGGTTTTTCCAAAGTGTTCACTTCACATTTTTAAATACTTATATCATTTTCAAGGCTCATTCATTAAAGATTATTTTTAAAAAGTAAAAGTTTTCAAAAAGTTTTCACTTAAATTTTTTGAAAACTTTCTGTCTTTTAAAGGTTTAATTATTGAGATTTATCTATAAATATTAATTCTTAAATTGTATTATTTTTAATTTCTCAAAACCGACCTTTATAAAAATAAATTTTTAAAGAGGCTCTAACTTTATCTTTTACACCAAAGATAAAAGTGATTTCTAAAAACTCTTTTACAATTTTCTTCCATTTCATCTTTTTATTTAAAATATTTTTATCCTTTTAAGTAATTTTTCATGATACACACTCTAAATGTTTTTACAAAATACTATTTTTGGGTGATTAAATTTTCTGTATCAACCATTTATATCCTTCAAGTCAATTTTTGTGATACTATCTAGAAATTTTGTGGAAAACATTATTATTTACATGGGTTCTTTATGATGTGATGAATGAAACCCATTTTATCCCATGTGTTTTCATGATATGTTGAATGATTAATATCTTATTGCACACAAATGTATAGGTTTCCATTAAGTAACTTTTTATCCCTATATTTTTATCTAATACGTTGGGTAAAGCTTTGTATCTCATGAGGTAATAAAAAATGATATGTGATGCTTGGTCCACCAAGGTAAATAGGTGAGTGAAGCCTAGTCCACCAAGGGAGATAGGTTTTGATGCTTGATCCACCATGTTATGATTCATATTCTCATGTTTGTTCCATATTATTATGTTTTGAAATGTACTTATTTTATGATTTCTTATGTATTATGATCCATATTTTATTGAGGTATGTTTCTATAATTTTATGTTCGTGTATCTTGATTATGATTGTATACCCGTGTACTTATATTTTTCTCATTTATGATTATCATTGGTTATCTATTATGCTACCCTTATTGAACATCTAAGCTCTCCTCTTTCTTATATTTTCTTTCCCTAGGATATATAGATGGGTATTATATGTGAGATGTTTAGAATATGGTTTATATTTGAGAGGTTATGAAGAAATGTTGATGAGTGTTTTAAAATAAGTATTTTATATAACTAATATAATAAGAAACTAAACCTTCAATTATCTAGTTTGTGTGATTATTCGTGAGATGGAATTATTATTCATGTAAAATAATGAAATAATTGTGGTTATTTAGCTTGGGTTGACTTAAAATATCATTTCTCCTATATCTTTTTTAGAATATACTCACCAAATTCACTCAACTCAGTCTTTGAGGATCTTGGATACCAATTGTAGATGAGTAAAATTGCATACACATCCACATTCCTCAACCGCTATTTTTCTTCTTCCCTTATAATTGTTTTGAATTCTGAAATATAGAGTATTTTCAGTATTCTCCTCCTCCTTCTTCAGTTTTGACTAACAATATATTATCATCAGTATTAGGCCAACTTCGTCTTCTTCCTAAATACCTATAGGGTTCTTCTTATTCATATCTATATAGTATTCTCTTCTCTTACCACTTTCTTTTCTTGGGATCACTTATTTGAGAGTTACACTATATATATCTTCTTCTTAGATTTCATATTCTAAGATCACATAATATATTTTATATATGTATTTGATACAAAGAATATTTAGTAATTTATGTGAAGTAATCCCCTCAAATTTTTTAAAATTAATGATGTGGGTGTGTTCCCACAATCATAGAATTTTCCTTCGGGCCTAACCACATGTCAAGATTGATTTTTTTTAATTACCTTTTCTAATTTATTTCTCATTTCCCCCTGGATGAATAATTATTTATTTTAATTTAGTCAAAGAATGTATAATATTAATCTCAAATGAGTTTCATAAATAAATTGTAAATAAATCAATATCCATTGCATTTTTAAAATCATACAATAATAATACTATTGAAGCACGAATCTTTCCTTCCTGACGTGAGAGATTATGAAATACTAGTACAAACATCAGCTTCAATCTCTAATTATCAGATAGAATATCAACTTTATTTTCTTCTTATCATGAATATATTCTTTCCCACTCATTAATCATGAATTTAAATTTCAATTTTGATGTTTGATTTACTAAAGTTCAATTCCAGTATTGATATATTTAAGTTCCATAATTTCTTCTAGCTTTTATCATAGGCATTGATATTTAAATTTCCATATTTGAATATCATAGATTAATAGAATAATAATATATTCATCCTCTTCTTATTAATTTTTCTTTAAATACAGTCTTAAATCATGCCTTGATAAAGAATAATGATATTTTAATCTTGAAAAAACAACCTCAACATAATATGATATTTATTTAATTCTTCAAAATATTTATTTAATAATTTCTCAAATGTTTTAAACTTCTGAAATATAATAATTTATCAATGTGTTGTACTTAAAATGACTCTTATAAAGTAATAATTGCTCCCTAACTATGCCAAATTATCATTTCAATGGTATTTTAGAAGAGTAAATAAATATTTTGGAATTAAAAATTACTCTTATAAAGTCTTAGATTACTCTCACGAAGTCTTGGGTTAGCTTTTCAAAGTACTGGGTTACAATTCTAAAGGCACGAGTAATAGTTCTGGAGTATTGGGTTACCCTTCCAAAGTTATCACTTACTCTTTTAAAGTGTTTAATGGATATTACAAAGTCCTACCATTGTTATATTTTCAATATCATCCACATTGGATGACTCTTAAAAATATAGGATGACTCATACAAAGTCACTCATGACTAATCTGAAGTATTCATGACTTTTCCATTTTATAGCCCATTTTACTAGATGACTCTTATAAAGTTATACTTATCTAATATTCAAATTCATAATATAAATTCTATAATTACTTCAAATAAGTTCAGAGTCACTTTAATTCATCTATGAGCTATTCCAATCACTCCAAGGCATCTTAAATGACTTTAAATTACTTTTAAAAGTGTAATAATATCTCAAAAAACTCTTCAACAAAACTTCAAATCCTTTTTAAACATATTTAACTTAATTTTTAGTATTATAATAACCTTTACTGCCTAAACTTAACCAGTATCACTTCAAAATCTAGTTCAAAAGAAAAATATTATGACTCCTTTATTCATTATTATAGATAGTGCTTCTCATAATCATCAACACTTGTCATTTAATTCTATGAATACTATCTCTACAATCATAATATATTATGACTGCTATCTAGAATATTTCCACCCAAGTATTCTAAGATAACAAACTCACTCTTATTTACCCATAAAACTAGGGTAATACTCTTCATTTTCTTTATTGGATGGATTCTTACTCTATCACCCATCACTATAAGACATATATATTAACATTAATACAACCAACACAAAATTTTTGTTACTTTAATATCCCCCTTTGTATTTTCTATCAATACTATTAACTACTTCACCATGGCTAATGTCAATATGTTATTATTTTCTATAAGTAGTGTTCCTTATCCCCCTTATATACAATAAATAAAAAAAATTGGGTAAGGGAAATACTTTCTCAATGCTTCGACTTCCTTGGTTTTAAAGACTATTTTACCCACTTTTGTTCTCCTCCTTTTTTGTTCTCCCCATTACTGATTGAATCTATCAACTTCCCATGTGAGAAGGGTGGAACCAAATTTTTCTTATTAATGTGCCATCAATTAAAAAATTGTAAGTCTATGTGATCCATGCTCAGTGTAGAAAATAATTTTGATCAATTTATACAAAAAATATGTGTATATACTTTCCATAATGTGATACCAACTCAAAATTCACTTCTCAGGGTCCGTACAAACAGTTTTTCATGAAATTATATAAACCTCTTCACAAACTCAACAAAAAAATAAAAACATTCAAGAAAAAGGTTTATTTATCCTCTTTTTTAGTTTAACAATCACCCCCTTAGAACCTGATTTAACATAAACCAACAAATAATGGGAAAATAGAGCATAATACATTAATTTTATCTTTTTGTAAAGTCTTTCCAAAAATATACATTTAACCATGAGATATAAAAACTCTATAAGCTTCAATTTCTTAGCTCCCGCTCAAGGGATGCTCTTCAACAGTATTCATCATGGCTGGTTTTCTTCAAAAAAAATATCCAAAATTTTAGATAATATTTGAAGCTAGATACCATTTGAAATGTTGCACATGATATATTGTAAGGAGACAAAACAATTATAGTAATGATATTACATGATAGGAAAATATTCTAGTTTTATAATTATCACAACATACATTCATTTTTATGTTTTGATTTATCACTGTAAATTCCTAATTTTTAGACAAAAGGAAAAAAACAAGGGAATAAGGTGGGTTTCCATCAACTCCTTAATGTGAGAAATAGGGATAATAATTGGATATAAACAGAAAATATCCTTTATTTTCAGCTCTAAAATGTTGAGAACTCTTCATGTGTGCATCATTATTGATTTTTTAAATCTATGGACTTTTGGGAAAAATGGATTTTATTTCCTCTTGAAATTTTTTATTAATAATAATTGGTTTTTAGCCTAGAAAGTAGAGAAATTTAATTTCTTTTATATTGGTCCATCATCGTGTCCAATTCCAATTTGTTTGGTAAAATTGTTAAACATTCATTTAACACATGATCAATATTATTCTGGCGTGTCAACTCATTCTTAGAAGAAATAATATTTGTTCTTAGATTCACTGGTGATCTCCCTTTATTATTCAATAATTCCTTTTTTCTTAGAATCCATGCCATGAACTTAGTAGCTATATGTCCTGAAAATTTTCACCTTCCACAACAATCTTTAACAATATTTTATTTTTACTTATTTGGTAACATTTCAAGTTCTTCATCATGGATTTCAACCGCTAAACCAATTCTACTATCTCATTCTTGGATTTATTCTCTTTTTCATTTCAGATTATTTCCCTTTAAATTCAATTTTATGTCTTGTTTACATTGATATATGATATGGTATTTTCTACCAAAAAATAATTACCTCTTCCTCATTCATGTGACATACTTTTCAACTTTATTCTTTTACTCTTTGGGATTAGTTTGTTCAATTATCTTCTTTTTTTAACCCCCAAGGCATACTTATCATCTTTTCTCAACTTCTTACTTTTTGGTATAGTATTATCTTAAAATGAGTATATGATTTGTGCTAATTTGGTTTGTACCTAAAAACCTATTCACTATGTGATCATTTGTTATAGTAATCATAGAAATCACACAAGAAACCAAACCTATTTCTTGTAGATAAATTTCCCTAATTTTGTGAATTCTATTTATATCCAACTGGTCTTCTATTTACTTCATTTATACTCCCCTTAATTTATGCCTTATTTGATGGTTATAAGTTGATATATTATGAAAATATTAAATATCCTTATACCCAAACTTCCAATATAACAAATAATGGCCAATGAATCTTTTTCCTTTTCTATTACAGAAAATCTATCTAGTTTTATCCCCATATTATTTTTGGAAAGTTGTATCATTATTTTTTGGGATTTATTTAGAGATATTATATTTATAAAATCTATAAAATACACCTTTAATGATTTAGTTAATTTTTAATCATTATTATCCACCTGTATCTCTATTAATTTTGAATTAAGTCTTGCACTGGCCATCAAAACAACATCATTACAAATAGATTTATTCGGAGTATGGGTAACCTTCTTCTAAGAGATTGTAGTAGATAGATATTCAGAGGATATTTAACACTTCTTCCCACCATTAAGATTATTTTTAGATGAAATACTCTTATTAACTATATTCTTGGAAGCACTAATCTTCTTAATAATTTGTGAATATTATTCTCAGATGTTTTCTAGATTTATCAGTTTAATATCTAACTCTTAAAATTTAATATTAAGAATGTACTTATTTTCTTGAAGTGATGTCACCCTTTCCTCACATTCTTTATTCATATTTTTAATCCAATATTTGTACATCTAAAATTACTCTGTAGGATAATTATCCATATCTTTTATTTTCTTTGCTATAACTTCCACCTGACTTTACTTGAAATTTATATAGACTTTTTGTAGTTTTTTTCAATTCATGGATCACTTCTATAATAAAATTATCAAAGAAAAATTTCTCTCAAATAAACCTCTATAATTATTTATCAAATAGATAAACTATTTCCCTTTTGAGGGTTTTATAGGATTTTTTGGCTCTATTTTATTCTTGATCTTTAAAATTCTTTCCCAAAACCTCAATTTTTTCTTTAAATGGGGTGGAAACTAATTTTTTTTTATCATAAGATATTCTACAAACTCATCAAATTTCCACTTCATATCAGTCCTATGAAAACATCTAGTAAAGAAAAAATTTATATCCAAAAACAAGGAAACCTAATACTATGATACCACTTGAGATTCCCAATTTTTCGTGTAGTCAGTTAGGGAGGTGTGAATCAGGTATGAATAACTTTTTCAAAATTTCAATTAATCATATAAAATTTCCCCCCTTTAGTATTAAAATCACCATTACCTATTAGGATATAAATGAATCTATTTATATCTTACCCAATATGAAGTAACCACATGCAATGAAGAATGTAAATTAAAGAGAATCACATGATATTTTTACAATGTTTGGCCCTAGTATGGAAATCCTACTCGTTTCCATGATCAGGTTCAATCTGAGCTATAAATTTAAGTTCCACAGGTTCCCTAATCATTGATCACCTACATTAATTTTAAAATTTCCATATTTGAAAATCACAGATTAATATAATAGTGATCTTCTAATCCTCTCATCTTTCAATATTCTTAAAATCAAGGTTTGAATCATGGATTGAAAACCCATCATGATATTTCAATGTTGAAAAAATATTTTCAAAATAATCTAATATTTATATAATTATTTAGAATATTCTTTCTATAATTTATTATATATTTCAAACTTCTAAAATCTTTTAATTTTTTAAAGTGTTAGCCTAAAAATGACTTGTGTAATTTACTCTATATTTCTCAGACTTTGCCAAATTTTTACTTCGAAGGTATATCAAAATAGTAAGTGACTCTTTTGAATTTGGAAATAACTCTTATGAATTATCAAATTACTATCCAAAAGTCTTGGGTTACCCTTCCAAATCATTGGGTTGTCCTTCAAAATTTATGAGTTACCATTGTAGAGTACTCGGTTACCCTTCAAGTTAGTAGTTACTCTTTCAAAGTGCTATATGACCCTTATAAATTCATGCCTTTTTTATATTTTCAATAGTAACTACAATTGATGAATCTTTTAAGCTCAGGATGACTCTTTTGAAGTGACTCATGACTCCTCCCAAGTGATCATTCATATTCTATTTTCTATAAAATTACTCTATATGGATCTTAAAATTCTTACTTATCTTGTATCTAGCTTATGAATAGAAATTCCAAAATTGCTTCAAATAAGTTCAGAGTCACTTTAATTCATATTTGGGATATTATAACCACTTCAAGGAATCTTAAATGATTTAAAATGAATTTGGAAATTATAAAAATATTTCTAAATCTCTTTAATGATACTTTAAAGCATTTTACAACATATGTAACTCAATTCATAGTATTGTAATAACCTTCACTACCTAAACTTATCCAACATCATCCCAACCACTTCAAATTTTCATCTATAAATCACTTGATGGTTTCTTTATAACTCTAAATGGATATTATCAAAACTTTGAACCTTATTTTATCATTTCTATAATAACAGCTTTACAAGCTATTCAATTACTAGTTCCACAACCAGCTATTATAACTCCACTATTAATTGTTGTAGGAAATGTTTCTCACAAGCATCAACACTTTTCATTTAATTCCATAAATACCATCTCAAAAATAATTAGAAGTTATAGATAATATATAAAATCTATATATCTAGGTATTCCAAGACAATAGATACACTATTGTTTACCCATTAAAGTACATGAAACCTCTGCATCTTCTTCTTTGCGTGGATTATTCCTACAACACTTATCACTCCAAAACATACATATTGATATGATTATTGAAAAAAATAAAAATATAAAAAACCTTTTGTCACTTCATGCATTATCTCAATCATTGAGATCTTACCTTTGATTTGACACTACTGGAAACTTCTATATTCCATATTGTATCCCATCAGCAACATATCTATATGAAATCCAAAATTATTTTTATTAAGTGAGATCAATAATTTATAATGAGATATCAACATATCATTTAAGTATACTAATTTAAAAATTATTATATAAAGTAATATAATAATATAATAACAATAATTTTTTCCATTTCCATTACTTAATTCTATAAGATAATCAATATTTTCATTTACTTATTTCACGAGTCTCCCTATTAATGGAAATATTCACTGAAGGAAATACCATGATGTAGTGGTTTAGATCACATCGTGGTCAATTCTGGGACACCCCATGTTATGATAAATGCCACAATATCATGCTTTCATGTGTGTTGGTTTATTTGTTATACAATAATGAAAGTATTAAACTTCTTGTCCTACTATAAGTAATAATGATTGTTATTGATCACCATGCAATTATGATTTGAGTAGTTTGAACATCTATCTTAATTATTTTAATTTTAAACAATTAATTATAAAAATTAGTAAAAAGCTATTTAAAAAGATGTATTTATAATGTTGGTTATTTATAACCTATGTTATAAATGTTTTTTTTCATTAGTTATAAAATAAAAAACATAAAAACTCATCGAATGATGTTTTTCGCATTATTTATGTCGGTATTTTTAGTAACATTTTTTAGTAGATGAAATTAAGATCAATGGAAAGAGTAGAAATTTGGTGGACTTGGTTCCAATGACTAGATGGGTGATAGAGTGATAACAGCTTTCATCAATTTACTAGAATTTCATATGGATGAAACTGAAGGGTGTTACATCCCAGTTCTATAAAAAATCAGATCATTGGTAAATATGCTGAACTTAATAACTAGTGATACCAATGGATGGGGAATATTTCACTGTCATAGCCATTTTAGGTGGTGGGAGTCTTTTAATACATATAAGATCATTATTCAAGGCCAAATAAGGAATATGAGTACTTTGGAAGATTAGTAGGTAGTGGTGACCATAAGTACAAGTTGGATTAATCTATTTAAGAGAGGTGTAATCATAGGTTATAAACAAAACATTGAGTGTGTTAAGAAAAATTCTTAACATTGTAATCATATTTTCTTCCTTGGGTATTAGTAAATCAACATTTGGATTATGGAATAAGTCTAAAACACATAATATATTTTGTTCCTATGTATTTTGTTCTCTAAATCACTACATTTAACAGTCTCACTTGCATACTTCCAGTAGTTTTATATTGTGGTGTTGTGGCTTCAGTGTGGTTGTCTTCCAGGTTTCAAAAATCATATCATGAGGTTCATTCTAGAGTTTTTTATTCTTTGTATTAAGTTTTGGTGGATAATATTATTAGGGGGTTTACCAAAAGGTGTATATGGACCCAAAAAGTTCCCTATATGGCCATGTTTGGAGTGATTTTGGAGGATCAGGATCTAATGATGGTATTTTAGAGTTTTATTTAGTAGTATCATTTTCCCTTTGTTTTATTGGATAATATTACTTTAAATTTATATAACTATCATCCTAAATTTACCAAAAGTAGCGGGAGTTTAAATTTTTTAGAGGGATGGTGTCCAATGAGATTCAATTCAAGCTGGTGAGGTTTGACATAACAAATTTTGGATTCTAGAAGATGTTGATGGAGGACTATATCTGACAGATGTAACTTGATATTCTATTGACTAGAGCTAAGATAGAATTTAAATAATAATAATAATGTGATATGATTCACAAGAAATCATTCCAATTGATATGAATATCACTTACCCTGAATGTGGAGTAAAATATCTAAAAATTGAAGAAAATATTAGAAATCATGAAGAATTTAGATGATATGTATGAAAAGTTGATAGCAATGAATAAATATTCTTGTGACACAAATTATTCATCATGCGAATTTCATAAGGAATATATTTTTAGGATCATATAAATTAATTAAATGTTATTTTATGTTTTTTTACTTAGTGAAGGTAGACTTTGGAGACCTAGTTTGGTCATTGTTATTACTTTCCTCACTCTTGGAATATTTGGATGTGATGGTGACTATTGTGTATGATTCTTGTGTAAATATTGAATTATAATTAAAAAAAATAAACGATCCAATATTGAACAAGGAGATTAAATAGAATCATATTCTGGTATACTTTGGTAATGCATATAATGTAGAGGTTATATGAAGTACTACTGGATGAAAAAGTCATTTAAATGGAAGAAAAAGGAGAAGCAGGAGTAGGAGTAGGTATAAGGATAGTGCTACCCCATTTTAGCATTATGGTATGAAAGGTTAACTTGAGAATGATTATAGTGAATTTAGGGAGAACTCCTTTAAAAATATGCCTATGATAGTGTATTTTCAAATCTTGTAATGGAATAAAGGATAGGCTTTCTCCTAATCCCTGCTAATACATTGGGGTCTTGGGTGATAGACTTTGGATATTCATTCCACACTATTTCTGAGAGAGGAATAATGAATAACTATTCCCCAATTCAGTATTATAAGGTTCATATTGGAGTTGATAATTATCTCAATATATTGGGGAAAGGTGATGTTTTGACCCATGTGAGGAATGGAAGAGCGTTGGAGTTAAAGGATTTGTTATATATTCTAGGACTTTAGAAGAGAATTATTTACATTGGGAAAGTAGATGATAAAACTTCTATACTAATTTTGTATATACTATATGAAATATATCACACAGTGCCAAGTTCATTAAAATATAAGTGAAGTATGATACACTCAACCTCACGGGTTCATTAGAAGGATAATTGCATGCTGAAGAGTTACCTTCAATAAAGTTATAAAATGATCTGCTTGGCCCTATTAGTGAGAAGGGGATGGAGATATTTTTTGTCAAAGGATTTTTTAAGTCTAGAAGTGCATAGTATGATACATGTGATGATTATTTCCTTGTAATTCAATAGAAGTTGACTTTTTAAATTTAATGGAAAACAATAAAACATTAAAAATTAGAGTTGGTACACACTTATTTATGGGGACTAGAAACAGTGCATTCTCATAGGGGGTCACTCTTCTATGTGATATTCATTGATGATTCCAGACATAAAGTGTGGGTGTAATTTCTAAGGCACTGTCCTGTAGTGTTTGATACTTTTGTCATATGGAGGGATATGGTGGAAAAAGTGACTAGATTCACATTTAAGTTCCTATGGTCATACAATGGTGGAGAGTATGGAAGTAGGGAGTTTCAATGATTCTAGTGGTGAGAGTTCATTTAATTTGAGAAGACTATTCTAGGGAAACTGAAACCTAATGTATTTGTGGATATAATGAACAAGTCTTTAGTAGATAAGGTAATAATTATGTGAATTCACATAGGGTTCCCCAAGGTCTTTAGGAAAAAAGATGTGAATTTTGTCACATACATAATCAACTAGAGTCCATAATCTTTGATAAGAAAACAAATTCTAGATATATATTGGTATGTAAGGAATTTTTAAATCAACCACCTCAAAGTCTAAAAAGTGGTTGATTATTTCCACATTTATGACAAAGAACGATCTAATTTTGAGGAAAGATTTTGAGTGCATTACTTTTTTGGATACAGAGATGAAGAGTTTAGATTTTGGACTATAAGAAAATAACTCTTGAAAATTTATTGGAAGTTGAAATGTTACCTTAAATAAATAAATTATATTTTAGGATCAAAAATAATTTGGAAAATATGATAGAAGTAAAGTGGAATCAGAATCTTAGGTTTATATAGATGATTCACCAGAAGTTATTGAATTTTTAGGGAATCTAGTGAGCATGTAATGTTTGAGTTACAAGAATAAAGAG
Organism: Viscum album; assembly: GCA_963277665.1. Taxonomy (NCBI): domain Eukaryota; kingdom Viridiplantae; phylum Streptophyta; class Magnoliopsida; order Santalales; family Viscaceae; genus Viscum; species Viscum album. Next base: position 1,806,979,561 of record OY728129.1, on the reverse strand, counting down.
GTAAAATTATGATGGTTCTACTTAGGACATATGTAAAATATATTTAAAGTATCGATGAAGCTCAAGAAATCAAAGTTAATAGTCTATAAGCTTCAGTTGGAGAAGGATATTAGCCGCAAGGATGAGTTATGATATCTAATAGGGAGGGATTACAAGTGTAAAGGTATAATGATACTTTATATTTCTTATTTTAACAAATGATGGGGGGCCATAGATCTCAAAGGTGGTTATAATTTTGGAAGACTCTGAATAATGGGATGTGTCTAAGAGGGATAAAATTGATTCCTTCAATGTTTTAGAAATATTGGAGCTAACATAGATACTTGTTGTGAAGAAGGTTATTCAAAATTAATGGATTTATTAAATAAATGAAGAAGTAGATAGTATGAGGGTGTACAAGGAAAGGAAATTCATAAATAGATTTCAACAAATGGAAGGTGTGGGTTTTTTATAAATACTTTCATTAATATTTAATCGCATGACTATTCAAATGTTATTGGGTTTGGTTTCATCAGAAAAACTTTATCTAGATTTGTTAGTCATGAAGAAAATATTTCTTCATGGGGACTTAAATGAAGAAATTTTCATGGAGTATCTGGTTAGTTTCTAATATCATCAGAACCAAGGACCTTTGTGTAATATCAAATGTATAATTTATGATTTTAATCAAGAACCAAGGTGTTGGAATAATAAGTTTAAAGACTTTATAAAGGAGTGGAAGTTCAATTGTTGAAATACTGGCCATTAATATTATTAGAAGGAGTTTGGTTATGGGATTTTTGTGATCCCACTAATCTACATTAATAAAATACTAATTTTAGGTTTAGTGAAGGAAATAATCAATTAAATTAAGTATGAGTTGTCTACAATTTTTTGAGATAAAGGACCTTGGTATGAAGAAGCAGATTTTGGGGATAAGTATCATGAGGAACCTATGTTTTAGTAGTATTTACCTAACATAGGTAGATTATATCTGATGGATATTAGAGAAAATTAGGATGTTGTATGTAAATATAGTTTCCACACCACTTGTCAAAAACTTTAATCTTTGTAAGGAGAAATCACCATGAATAGAAGATGAAGTAAAGTTCATGGAAAATATTTCACATGCATTAGTTGTCAGAAGTCAAATACATGCTATAATGTGCACTCATTCATAATTTTTCAAGTAGTGAGAGTTGTTGGTAGGTTTATGTCATACCCAAAAAGAGATCACTGGGAGGATACAAAGTAGGTTCTCTAGTATTTTAAGGTCTTTAGAGTCTTAACAAATTGTTTTGGGTTAGATTATTCTTTACAGGGATACTTAGACTCAAAATTTTGTGGATATTTAGACACAAAAAAGAGAACCTATGGTTATGTGTTTAATTTTTGAATAATGATAGTAAGTTGGATGTTAAAGATTCATCTAGTGGTTTTACTCACAATAATAGAAGTTGATTATGCTGCTTTGATGGAATTAGGTAAGGAGTTTGTGTAGCTTAATGGGTTGCTGGAGGATCTTAGAAAATCACTAAAAGTTGGAGATCCATTTTTTTGAATCACAGAGCAGGATTCAATTGGTCATAATTCTGATTCTTCATTATTAAATGATGTACATTCTATTGAAGTAAAATTTAATTAAAAATCTATTAGAGGATAAATTGTTAGATATGTGAAAGTTTAAAGGAATTTTTAATCTAGAAAGCATTTTGATGAATGTTATTTTTAAGGAAGTGTTGGGGTGATTTTGTTCCTCAGTTGGACTTAGGTGAATAATATTTATAGTTAGGAACCATGTAGATGACTTAAAAAATTAAAGTTGGAAGTCTGTGGAAGTTGGAGGAGGACTTAGTCATGGTGAAGCTTTCAAATGAATCTCAGGTGGGAGATTATTAGGAGTGTGGGAAACATTTTTTGGTAGAGGAAATTAAGATCACAATAAATATTGAAAATATGGTGTAATTAATTCCAATAACTAGATAGTGTGTTTCACTCTCAAAAATATAGGTAGAGTATGCCACTTTGATGGAAGTAGGGAAGGAGTTGGTGTAGCTGAAGGGGCTGCAGGAGGATCTTAGAAAATCACTGAAATATGGGGCTCTATTTTGTAACTCATACAGTGGGATTTACTTGGTCAGAATTATAATATTTCATTCTCAGATAAATCACATTATGTTAAAGTACAATTTCATTCAAAATTTAGTGAAGGATAGAGTGTTATGCCTATGAAAGATTGAATGAATTTGTAATATGGAAAACATGTGGATGAATGTGGTTTCCATAGAAGTGTTGGGGTGATGTTGTTCCTCATTTGGACTTGGGTGAATGATCTATATAGTTGGGTAACCCTGTTGATATCTTAAAAAATTCAAGGAGGAAGTATGTGGAAGTTGGTGGAGGACTTAGTCATGGTGAATATTTCAAATGAATATCAAGTGGGATATTGTTGGGATTGTGAGATATATTTTCTGGAAGGGGAAATTAAAATCACTAGAAAGATTGAAAATATTTTGTACCTAATTCAAATAAATGGATGGGTAATGAAGGATATAGGAAATTCACCAGAAGTTTATCCAGATGACATCCAAAGGGAATGATATCTCAATTCACCAGAAAATCAGACAACCAGTAGATGCACTACAATTCATATATATAAATATTAGAAAAGGGGGAAAATTCACCAATATATCTATTTATTTTTTTCTGAGCATTTGACTACACATATGCTTATATGTGGAGGTTGGCTAAGGCGGGTGGAACTCTGGAAGTTTATTTGGAGACGGTGACCAAAAGCACCAACTGAATTAATCTATTTAAGTAAGGTGTAATCATGGTTGATAGATGAAACATTAAGTGAGTTAACTAATATTCTTAACATTATACTCATCTTTCCTTCCTTGAGTATTAATAAAGTAGTATTCCCCCATGGATTAAGGTGAAAGCCTGAACCATACAATCGTTATTATTCTGGTGTCTTTGTCCAATTTCAATTGTTTCATTTACTAGTCATGATTTCTTACTTCCAGTAGTTTTAAACCCCCCAACATATTACATAATCGATGTGAAAAAAATTAGACATTGATTATAGTAATAAAAAATATTGATTATAGAAATAAAATATGTTAGAAATATTTTTTATAAATTGAAATTTTACGCACGATATTTCGTTTCATTTAAATTTCTCAAGAACAATTATCTTTCTCTCATGAATCGAACCATATGACCTCTATCATATATCCTCCCGACCTGAAATTTCCTTCATTCATCATCAAACACCATCAGTTTCCAATTTCCCCTACCCCGACCTCTCTCCACCACTTTTTATACATTTTCCTTAAACTCTAAGCCCTATTTAATCATCTGTCACCAATCAAGTTATTTAATTTTAATTATTTTTTGTTTTTAATTGGCTATTTTTTCTAGTTCTTATGGATGAATTTATATGTTTTATTGTTTTCATGTTTTATTTTTACATTTATTTTGTGTTTTAAGGGGTTTTAATTGTAATTTTAGTGTTTTTAAGTGATTAGTAATTTTAAGGTTTTGAATTTTATGCGTCGTGAGGGTGAGTCTATTTTTTGTGTTTCTATTTGTTTATTCAATAATTTTTAGTTCTTTTTTTGTCATTATTTTTTTTAAAATATCTTATCATATTTATATTTGTAAAATATTCTATAATTCTTTTCGTTTTAAACATTTTATTGTTATTTTTTAATTATTTTATCATTTCTTCTTAGGATATATTTTTTCATTCTTAATAGACAATTCATAGTGAGAACAATAACATATAAATTTTTTATATTTTTTAAAATATAATATATTTATTATTTATATTTTTTTAATTTATTTTAACATTATTATTATTTATTTTTTAAAAAGAAATTATTATTTTTTATTTTTATAAATAGATTAAAATTAAAATTAAAATTTGAAAATGTTGTAATTTATATCCAATATTTAAAATTTATTATGAGTGATAATGAATCGTAGTTGGATTGCTGCCTGATGAACAAGTAATGAATATGAGGAAGTGGTTAATCATTATTTGGAATTATATAAACAAAATCTTACATAAAATGATATGTTTTTCTATCTGTGCATGAAATGTTTAAATATGGGAATTTTGTAAAGAATAAAAATCAAAGATCATTTAATTTTCAATAGTTTTATTATGAGTTACAGTACTTGGATATGGCATGGTAAAATTGACCATAATTTAAGATCTAAAGATTATGGAGATTTTAAATATGATAATTCTGATAAAATTGAAACAATTATTCATGATATTGAAGTTAAAGAAATTAGGAAAACACTAATGATCATACGTCTTTAAGGTGATGGTAAAAAACCAATGTATCCATATTTCCTGACATTTATGATTTTATCAATAGTGTTAATAATGTTTAACTTAAAATTCAAGAATATATAGAGTGACTAGAGTTTTAAATAGTTGTTACTAATGTTGAAATTCATACTTCAAGAAGGCAACAATCTACTAGATTTGTATTGCAATGTGAAAAATATTATTCTTGATGAGATTGGGGTATGGAAATATATATGCCTACCCAAATGACTGTGTGTTGTATAGAAAAGAATAAAAAGGTCTGTCCGAGTGTCATAAATAAGGGACATCATGGAATAAACAAAAGGAAAAATCACAGGTTGATTATCTATTATGCCATGTATTAAGACTCCTACTAAGGAAATTGGGTTTCTCCTTATAATTAATTTTATAAAATGTTTATTTACAAATTTAAATGATTAAAAATGTTGCGATGGCATAAAAATGAGTGAATATCTGAATGAAAATTACATCATCCATGTGATTGTAAATTATACAAGAAAATTGAGCAATAATTTCTTATATTCAGAAATGAAGTTAGAAATATTCGACTTATAATATACATAGATAGAATAAATCCATATTATATCCTTCATAGTAAACATTTTCCATAACCTATTTAGTTTTTAATTTACAACTTATCTCTTGAATTTTGAATAAATCAGAAATATATCATGTTGTATTTAATGATTTCTGGACCAAACTAGTTCAAAAACGATCTAAATGTTTATTTCTCACTATTAATTTTTGATTAGAAATTATTATGGGTGGAAGGTTTCATATTGTACGGTTCTTAGAAAAATGAATGTTTTCAATTTCATGAAATGATTACATTCACTATAAATGAATTATCAACATTTGATTTTTTTGGATATTGTGTTAAAGTCCATAAAGATTGTTTAATTTGTGAAGAAGGGAAATCATTTTATCAACTATATTACGGGAGAAAAAAGTGTACATGGATCATTGAAGGGTTTTTATATGGATAACTCATACTTAACATTAAAAAAATCATTCAATGGATCACTAAAATTTAATATGTCTCTAAATAATTTGTCAATAAATCAGTATCTTTGGAGGGGGAAACAATTATGTCACATTTAGAAAGAACCCATAATCTAGTAATGAAATAAATACATGGAAGAAACCATTGCTATTTTTTTATCTTACTTATTAGATATATCATGAGATCAAACATAACCTTTATGAAATGATTATTTAAAGAATATCTATGAGAACTTGATTAGAACATTGTTAGATATTAAAGGTAAGACTAAGGATAGATTTAATTCAATATTAGACCTATTGTTAATGGGAATACGTTTGGAGTTTTCTCCCACTCCTAAAGGAAAATGTACATACTTGCCTCTGATTTATCATACATTATCCAATAGGGAGAAAATTAATTTTTTTTAATGACCCCATGGTATCAAGTGCCTCGTATTTGTTAATATAATGTAAAAAAAATCATGTCACCAAATTATTTGAAGTTAATAGGAATGAAATATCATGAATGTCATGTTATTATACAATAACTCTAAGTATTTTCATTATGTGGAGTACTTCTCATCCATGCCAGATTGACTGTCATTAAGGGGTGTTATTTTTTATATTCCATTTTTAATAAAGTGATAAATTTGAATTCATTGAAAAATTTATATAATGATGATTTTAATATATATTTCAACTGGAACTCTAATTTTCACCATCTTTTTTGATATAATGTAACATTTAATGGTTCATTTGGTGTGATAAATAAAGATTTGAGATCCTATATATTTGTGTTAGATGTATCCTTTTGAAAGGTATATGAAGATATTGATGGGGTATGTTGAGAATCCATATCAAACTAAAGCCTCCATTGTTAATAAGTATATTCACATTTATGTGGAAACATTTTGTATATAAAACATGTTTAGAGTAGAGCAAGGGAGTTTTCCTTCAACTCACAATGAATAAGTCACCTTTGGTAGAAATGAGTTTTATGGATTGAAAATAAATTCTATGAAAAGTGAAAAAGTAATTTAGAAACATTTATACATATTTAATAACACAGATGAAGCTCAATGATATATAACATGACATATTAATATGTTAAAAAATGTTATTTGAATAAAGATATGTGGGTATTTAATGATCCCAAAAAAAGAAAATTCCATGGTTTAAAGAGATAATGCATGGTAGATCTGATTCATTAAAAACATTGATATGGTTAGTAGGTAGCCTAAGATTAAATTTCATAACATGGTTTAGGTATAAAATTAATGGGTATACATTTTATACCACACACTAGGACAACAAAACTGTAGTTCAAAATAATAATGTACTCGTGTTCACTAAAGCAATGCATATATTTAGTGAAAAATACAAAAACACAATCTCTGCATCAAGTGAACATTATGGAGTTACTAAAAATATATGATATATTGATTATATTCAGTTTCATGTACCTATGTTTAATTGTAAATGGATTTTCAGTAACAATAGTGTTAAGCAAGATGAATTCATTATGAAATTAATAGATCATAATAGATTGGAATACACATGTAATTTCTCGGATTTTCTAATTTTTTTTTTAAATATTATATGGAATTATTTTCAGACCGGGGGTGAAGACGACACACCATTCCAAGGTCCAGTGAGCTCGGAATGGTGGTTTGAACTTTTTTTAAGTTAAGTAAGTCGGCACTTGTGCGCGGTTGTGGCAGTTTAAAAAGGGATGTCTGGATTAAAAATATGAGCACACTGTTGCGTCTGGGACAACGACTTTACCTAAGTATGAGGCTAACCTCGACCGGCACGGGTCGAGGGAAAAAGTTAATTTTTGGACGTTTTAATAAAAATAAAATAAAATACAAATCTAAATGTTTATTTTATTTTATGGAAACAACCGCTGCAGTGCGGAAAAAGGGCAGCTGTTTCCTTAATTAAATGTTGTGGCATAATGAAAAATAAATGGAAAGTCGGACTCTTTAGTACGTAGCGACAAGACGTCTGTTTCCTTAACTAATGGCATGTCATAATGACTCAAGAATAGGCAAGTAGGAATCATTAATATCTCCGCATAATTAAGTACCAATATTTTCTCCCTTTTTAAAGGGTTGAACAATTGTTGATCATTGGAGATGTTTGAGAGGAACCTCTGCCGAATCCACGGCGCGTTGGAGCAAAATCTCGGTGACGAATGACGACAGATCGAAGTCGAGAATTACTACGCCTACAACGTTGAAGGATCTCGACGACAATGTCCGCGCGGCGCCTTCATCAACGATAGATCCTTTCGAAAGGTAGGGGTTGTTATTTCAATTCATTTCCCCCGTTTTTGAGATTAAACCAGGAACGCGGATCAACCATGAACAAGTTGATCCGTGGATTCGTGCGTTCTTACGGGAGGGATTTCTTTGGGTTGATTTTCGGGAATTAATCCATGCTTTTATTTATTTTGATCTATGCTCCATTTAAACCTATTAATGGGAGTGGATCAACCACGAACAAGTTGATCCGCGGATTCGTGTGTTCTTGTGTATCGTGATCTTTCCCACTCAGGAGTGTGTCTCCCGTAATGTGTGCATCTATCTATCGTAACCTTTTCACTCAGGAGTTTGTCTCCCGTAATGAGTGTAGCTATCTCTCGTGACATTTCCAGACAAACAACACTTCTCGGACGGACGTCATCAGAGCTATAAGACGTGTGGATTGTGTTCTCCCGGAATCGAGTGCATCACGGAATCTTCAAACAAAAATCCCTAACAGGGGTATGCGGTTGTGTGACTTGTCTCTAGACCACGAGTCTGGATTTTGAGTATACCTAGTTTTTTCTATATGTTATGTAGACATATACTGTGCATAGCTGACTGTACCTTTACTTTGTGTACTACTTTGTAGTTTTCGGGGTCCTCTACTGAGTATTGTTATACTCACCCCTGCACGGGCTTTGGCCGCACGTCTGGTGTCTTGTGCAGACGAGCATCCTTTTGACAGAGTCCAGGGAAGACCAGGACAGGACCGAGCTTTCTGAGTTCCCTAAAGGCTGAGGCATTCCTACGTCTACGATTAACAGTTCCAGTACCTTTTGTGCTTACAGGTTGGACTTTGCAGTTTTTAGGCTCTTGTTTGATTTTTTTTGGTGGGATTGTATTCTGGCCCAATTTACTTTTACTTTTACAGTAATCTACCTATCGTCGTACTCTGTTGGTTGGGATTTAGTTGTATGCATGCATTTTGTTCCTTAGTGTTTTACATTTCAGCATTTGTGGGCTTGGAGATGTGTGCGTGTGTACAGGTACTTAGGAAATGCCTCCCATGTTAGTGATATGCCTACTCGGTGCTAGTCACCAGCCCTTGTCCTATTGGAGGCGGGTTTGGGGAGTCACAGCGTGGGCCCCACTGGGACGGGTCATGACAGAGTGGTATCAGAGGGAGCCGGTTCTACCTTAGGACCAAGAGTCTGTGAGTTTTGTTTGGGGCAACAGTGTTAAGTGTTTTGGGTTCAGATTTTAGGCCATGGACCCTAGTGTTGGTGCGGCGGCCGACGTATTCATACACCAGGACTCTGATAACCTGCTTTTCGACTCAGTTCACGAAAACACTAGTTGCGGGGAAATAAAAGGTACATGCATCATATAGGAATGGGTTGTGTCTTCCATGTCCTTTGTGTCATCTATACAGATATACTCATTGACCATAGTACATCTTGTTTGTTTACAAGATTCCTCTGTGACGCATACCTGTTAGGTTTCAGTAGCACGATCACGAGGATGAACCCCTCAGTGAAGAGGATTCGATATAGGGACCAGCTCCCCAAGCGTTTCCACTAGGTGGTGCACCTGCTATACCACCACTAGTGGAGCAGCCAGTGGTACCCGCGGTACCGGACGACGAGGAGCGCAGGCTCAGCACGCTCCATGAGTTTCAGAGACAGATACCCCTCATATTCTGAGGTGAGCCCGACCCTCAGGTGGTTGAGGACTAGCTTCAGGTGGTGACCAGAGTTTTCCGTCTAGTGAGGACACCAACAGACCAGATGGTGGTCCTAGGAGCGAGCCTTCTTCAGGGTTCGGCGGGACGATGGTGGAGTCTGACCACGCAGACTCATGACGAGAAGAATATTTCTTGGACGGAGTTTGAGCGACTCTTCAGGGAGGAGTTCTCTCTGGTTACACTGAGAGCTGTGCGCATCCATGAGCTTCTTTAGCTCTAGCAGGGCAGTATGACAGTATCGGACTATTCATTGAGGTTCACCAACCTCACCATGTACTCGATGGATATGGTCAGGGATCATTACTTCGGAGCTCGGACCTTTGAACAAGGTCTACGGAGTGACATCTGAGCTAGTGTCGTGCCTCTATGTATTTCCACTTATACTGGAGTGCTCCAGCGGGCCTTGGTGATCGAGAGTTTCTTGGCGGAGTAGAGACATCCGCCGACAGTCAGCAGTAGGCAAATAGGTGCGGAGACACCGACAGTAGGGAGCTGGTGTCAGGCGTAGTGATCTGGAAGTGGGAAACGTCATAGGAGGACCCAGGATATGGGATCGACAATCCATGGCTCTCAGGCTGGATCCAGTCAGCCTAGGGAGAAGCGATGCTACGCATGCGACGGTAGGGGACATCTCGTTAGAGATTGCCCAACCCGTCGAGCTGCTGACAGGGAAGTGGTGGATGGACCACCGAGGCAGAGGCAGAGAACGGAACAGGAAGACCTTCCAGGTGGTGGACGTGGCAGAGGAGCAGGGAGAGCTGCGGGTGGTGGCAGATGCTTCGACTTACTTCCACCACCACCTGAGGAGGTCCGCACCAGGATCAGGGAGCTGGGGGACATGGACGGGGACAACTACATGTGGTCGAGGAATAAGACCCAAGGGCTCCAGGGATGATTCAAGGTATGATCTGTGTCTTTTCTACCTTAGATTCCGTACTCATAGACACAGGTGCCAGTCATTCCCTTATAGCCACATGTCTTGTACAAAACCTCGAGATTCCGGTTGAACCATTGAATCGATCCTTACGCTTGGATACACCTACTGGAGGAGACTCGAAGATCACACACCTTTGCAGACAGTGTGATCTTACCCTTGGAGGCAAGCGATTCGGTTGGAACCTCTTGGTGGTAGCATCGAGGCCTTACGACGTCATTCTTGGTATGGATTGGTTATCTTCGGTCCATGCTCAGATTGACTATTTTAGGTGAAGGGTGTGGTGTGTCCGCCGTGATGGAACGAGGTTTTCCTTTATTGGAGAAATGGAAACCCAGGAAACACAAAATGGACTCATCCATCAGAGGGTGCAGCCGATCACTCATGATTTGGCTAGCCTTACCCTCGGAGAAGTAGATGTTGTGAGCTCTCAGTTCCCGACAATGGTGGCGGAGTATGAGGATGTCTTTCCCGAAGATGTTCCAGGACTACCTCCCCACCGATAAATCGACTTACACCCCGGGATGACACCGATATCCTCATCGGCATATCGGATGGCTGCCACAGTGCTTCGCAAGCTGAGGGTACAGTTGGATGATTTGCAGAGCAAGGGTTTCGTGAGACCCAGCGTCTCACCCTGGGCGGCCCCAGTCTTGTTTGCCAAGAAGGCAGACGGGAGTCTGAGATTGTGCATGGATTACCAGTGCGTGAACTAGGCGACGGTGAAGAATAAATATCCAATACCAAGGATCGATGACCTCTTCGATTAGCTAAGAGGGGCACAGTGGTTCTCGAAGGTTGACCTTCGATCAGGATATCACCAGCTACGAGTGCGGGTTGAGGATATACCGAAGATGGATTTCAGATGCCGCTACAGTCACTATGAGTACTTGGTGATGACTTTAGGCATGAAGAACACCCCCACAGTGTTCATGGGAATAATGAACCAGATCTTCCAGCTGTACTTGGACCAGTTTGTAGTGGTCTTCATCGACGACATCCTTGTGTACTCAGCGTCAGAGGAGGAGCACATGAGACACCTACGGATGGTTCTAGATGTACTTTGGGATCACAAACTTTATGGGAATCTCTCGAAGTGTTAGTTCTGGATTCAGGAGGTCCACTTTCTAGGACATGTCATCTCAGCAGATGGAGTGGCTATGGACCCAGCCAAGGTGGAGGCTGTGTTAGCATGGGAGCCACCTCGGAGCATAACGGAGGTGCGAAGCTTCCTTGGATTGGTAGGATATTACCAGAGATTCATTCCTGATTTCTCCTGGATATCAGCACCGATGACGACCTTGACCAGGAAGGGGAAACCCTTCATGTGGATAGAAAAGTGCCAGCAGGCTTTTGAGCAGCTGAGACAGAGTTTGACACGCGCCCCATTCTTGAGATTACTGGAGGTGGGTGTCGAGTACATAGTTTTCTGCGACGCATCCTGGACCGGGCTCGGCTGTGTCCTGATGCAGCGGCATGCAATGATTGCTTATGGTTCATGCCAGCTTAGGCCACATGAGCAGAACTATGCGACCCATGATCTCGAGTTAGCAGCGGTAGTCTTCGCATTGAATATATGGTGACACTACCTTATGGGCGAGCGGTTCATTGTCTACTCTGACCACAAGAGCCTCAAGTACATATTCTCACAGAAGGATCTAAATCGGAGGAAGAGGCGTTGGCTAGAGTTCCTCCAGGACTATGATTTTGAGATCATATATACTCCTCGAAAGGGGAACAAGGTGGTAGATGCCCTTATCAGAAGGTCGAGGTCACAACTGTTGAGTGAGGCGACACAGCAGTTAGCCGCGTTACAGTTATCCTTCGTGGATGAAGAGGATACAACTTACCTACAGTCGATGGTTGTCACCGCTCCACTCTTATAGTGAGTTAGGGAGGCACAACTTGGGGATGTCGACTGTGTGTCTTTACGTGCTCAGTTATCCACAGGACATGCTCCTGATGGAAATTCTCATGGTGGGGAGCACGTACTTATTTTCAGAGGACGCACTGTTGTACCAGTGGCGTTCCAGGAGGAGGCCCTGAGGGAGTTTCATACATCCCCTCTGGCGGTACATCCTGGAGTGGAAAAGATGTACCGGGATCTCCGACAACAGTTCTGGTGGTCAGGCATGAAGAATGCAATAGTAGAGTTCGTTTCTTGACGGATCACATGCCAGTAGGTGAAGTCTGGGCACCAGGTTCCATCAGGATTAGCTCACCCCTAGAGGTCCCAGAGTGGAAGTTGGATGGAATATCGACGGACTTCGTGACAAGCTTACCATGGGTGTCCAAGGTGCTTGATTCCATTTGGGTGATTGTTGACCGACTCACCAAGTCGGCCCACTTCTTAGATATCAGGGTTCATAGGTCCGTAGAGAGCTTGGGACGCCTCTACGTGCAGAAGATAGTTCAGATTCATAGCGTCCCCTCGACTATAGTCTCATACCAAGACGCCCGCTTCACATCCCGGTTGTGGAAGGGATTGCAAGAGGCTTTTGGGACTCAGCTATGCTTGAGCACAATGTTTCATCCCCAGACGGATGGTCAGACGGAGAGGACCATTCAGGTTCTGGAGGATATGTTACGAGCCTGCATCTTGGACTTTGGTTGCAGTTGGGAGGACCGCCTACCACTGGTGGACTTTGCGTACAACAAAAGCTACCACTCCACCATTGGTATGGCACCGTTCGAGGCTTTGTACGGGAGACCCTGCCGGTCACCGCTTTGCTGGACCGACCCCAGAGAGTCAGCACTCATGGGTCCAGAGTTAGTGCGAGCTACCATAGAGAAGGTGAAGATCATCGGGGAGCAGATGAAGACTGCCCAGATCCAGCAGAAGTCTCATGCTGATAGATGACGGAGACCTTCGGAGTTCGAAGAGGGAGACCACGTCTTTCTTTAGGTCTCACCTCGACGAGGGTTGAAGAGATTTGGCCCATGTGGCAAGCTATCTCCAAGGTTCATCGGACCTTTCTAGATTCTATACAGAGTTGGCGAGGTGGCGTACCGCCTAGCTCTACCGCCATATTTGCATCGGGTACATGATGTCTTCCACGTGTCGCAGCTGAGGAGGTACGTGCATGACCCATCGCACGTCATCGACTGGGGCAAGATGGACATCGAGGATGGAGTGACCTTTGTTGAGTACCCGGGGGAGATCGAGGATCAGCAGGAGAGGATCCTTCATGGGCGATCGATTCCCTTGGTGCGCGTCCGGTGGCAGCACGAAAATCTTTAGGAGAGCACGTGGGAGCAGGAGGCCTAGATCCGTGCCCAGTACCCTCATATTTTTGAGTAGCCTTTTTTTTGGATTCTCGGGGACATAAATCCCCAAGGTGGGGAGAATGTAATGTCTCAAATTTTCCGTTTTTTTTAATATTATATGGAATTATTTCGAGACCGGGCGCGAAGACGACACATCATTCCGAGGTCCAGTGAGCCCAGAATGGTGGTTTGAACTTTTTTTAAGTTAAGTAAGTCGGCACTTGTGCATGGTTGTGGCGGTTTCCCAACAGATGCCCATATTAAAAATATGAGCACACCGTTGCGTCCAGGAAAACGGCTTTACCTAAGAATGAGGCTAACCTCGACCGGCGCAGGTCAAGGGAAAAAGTTAATTTTCAGACGTTTTAATAAAAATAAAATAAAATAAAATAAAATAAAAATGTTTATTTTATTTTATGGAAACAACCGCTGCAGCGCAGAAAAAGGGCAGCTGTTTCGTTAATTAAATGTTATGGCATAATGAAAAATAAATGGAAAGTTGGACTCTTTAGTATGTAGCGATGGGACGTCTGTTTCCTTAACTAATGGCGCATCATAATGACTCAAGAATAGGAAAGTAGGAGTCATTAATATCTCCACGTAATTAATTGCCAATATTGTTTCCCTTTTTAAAGGGTTGAACAATTGTTGATCGTTGGTGACGTTTGAGAGGAACCTCTTCCGAATCCGAGGCACGTTGGAGCAAACTCACGGCGATGAATGATGACATATCAAATTCGAGAATCGCTATGCCAACAACGTTGAAGGATCTAGATGACAACGGCAGCACGACGCCTTCGTCAACAATCGATCCTTTCGAAAGGTAGGGGTTGTTATTTCAATTCCTTTTCCCCGTTTTTGAGTTTAAACCATGAACGCAGATCAACCATGAACAAGTTGATCTGTGGATTCATGGGTTCTTGTGGGAGGGATTTATTTGGGATGATTTTGGGGAATTAATCCATGATTTTATTTATGTTGATCTCTAATCTGTTTAAACCTATTAATGGGAGCAGATCAACACCGTGACGAACGACGGCGGAGGTTTGTTCCTCGATTTGTTTATTGGATTTCTCCCCTCATTCTTTCTCACACGTTCTTCGCGTTCTTCACTGGGCGATGAAAAAAAGATCGTTGCGCATCCATTCTGTGACGCAATGATCCCAAATCGAAGGTTCGACACCGCAACGACCTTGTGGAGGTGCGGCGACGATGGCTGATGACGAATCGGACCGGATCGGAAAGAGCGTTCTTCATGCGGGAAAGTCGGAACACGTTTTCGGAGCCGATCGGGGGACCGAAAATGACGAAAGCGGCTTCGTGGCGTCGAGGCGACCAAAACCTAAAGGTTTTGTGGAGATCAAATGACCGGATTAATGATCGGAGCACCATGGGAGGCACGCCGGTGAAGGGCATCATTTCTGGAAATTTACAGAATACATGGCGTGTACTTCCGAAGAACACGCCGTGTAGTACTAGCGGTGGCGGCTAGGGTTTCGGGGTCAAAGAAGAATCGCACGGCGTGTGACCCTGGTCACACGGCGTGTTGGACTTTCCCTGAAGCTCGACATGTACTTTGTGTAGTACACATACACGGGATGAGCTACTTCGCTTCAGGCGGCATGGCGTGTACAACGCGACAGTAGCGGCTACGCGGAGCTCGGCATGTATCTCGTGGATATGCGGACATAGGATGGAGTACACGACCGTGTACTCAATCACACAGCCAGGCAAGGCCAGTAACGTGGGTTACCCCTTGTGCATATTATACGGGTTGGAGTACATGAGTTGATGACCGTGTACGGGAACATGGCCAGAGTACACGGTGCCAACCCCAGTTACCCAGACATGGTGTGTACACTTTACTAGACACCATGTACTTAGTTTTTCCTACATGACCAGCCTACGACATGGGCCATTGTACACGAGCAGTACCCGAGGGCAGACAACACGACATGCATATTTTCTACACGCCATGTAATTTTTTGGAAAACAACTTGGTCCTCTTGTTCACTGTGCCTTGGAAATATTTCGTTTGGGTTAATGCCCCTTCTTATCATTCCCTGAAGGTCAGGTATTGTTTCCTTTTTTAGGATTATGATCCCTTCAACAGAAATTTATGTGATAGAGTTAGGAATCCATCCGAGAGGCCCAAATCCAGATCCTATATCCATTCCAGACCCTAGGTAGAGTCAGGCATCGACGTGAACAACTTTACCGGGCATTGATCTTATACCTAGCAGGTGAATTCCAGATGAGTCGCGGTATCCTCCATGGCCCTGGAAGTGATCCTCATCTGTGTATCGTGATCTTTCCCACTCAGGAGTGTGTCTCCCATAATGAGTGCTTCTATCTACCGTAACCTTTTCACTAAAGAGTGTGTCTCCTGTAATGAGTGTAGCTATCTCTCGTGATGGTCCCCGGAAAAAAACACTTCTCGGACGGACGTCATCAGAGCTATAAAACTCGTGGAGTGTATTCTCCCTGAATCGAGTGCATCATGGAATCTTCGAATAGAAATCCCTAACGGGGGTATGCGGTTGTGTGACTTGTCTCTAGACCACGGGTCTGGATTTTGAGTATACCTGGTTTGTTCTATATTTTCTATAGACATATACTGTGCATAACTGACTGTACCTTTACTTTGTGTACTACTTTGTGGTTTTCAAGGTCCTCTACTGAGTATTGTTATAATCACCCCTGCATTGGCTTTTCCCACACATCTAGTGTCTTGTATAGATGAGCAGCCTTTTGACAGAGTCCAGGATGGACCATGACAAGACCGAGATTTCTGAGTTCCCTACAGGCCGAGGCATTCTTACGGCTACGAGCATTAGTCCCAGTACCTTTTGTGCTTACAGGTTGGACTTTGCAGTTTTCAGACTCTTGTTTGTTTGTTTTTGGTGGGCTTGTATTCTAGCCCAATTTACTTTTACTTTTACAGTACTCTACCTTTCGTTGTACTTTGTTGGATGGGATTTAGTTGTATGCATGCATTTTGTTCCTTAGTGTTTTAAATTTCAGCATTTGTGGGCTTGGAGATGTGTGCATGTGTACAGGTACTTAGGCAATGCCTCCCATGTTAGTGATATGCCTACTCGGTGCTATTCACCAGCCCTGACCTATAGGAGGTGGGATTGAGGAGTCATGGTGCGGGCCCCACTGGGACGGGTCATGACAACATAGATGACCCTTTTATCATGGAAACACTTGTGAAAAATATTTATATATTCATAATCCATCAAATGTGTAGTGTTATATCATTTTTTCAAGAAGTAAACACTATTTTGGTGATGATAAAGTTGACGATGATGATGAATTATGTGAGTTCCCAACTTCGATGAAAATTTTATCAGAGGATATTGATGACCACATCATTGAAATTTTTTTCCTTACAAAATGATCATAAATATGGAATATAGTAATGATATTATGGTTTTGGGAACAAATGAAGTGTTTATTTAGCATAATCAACTCGGTATTTGTTTGTAATTGATGAATGATATGAGATATACATTACGAGGAACATCAAAATGATTAGAATTAAATAAAAGATTAATTGAATTGATAACTCCATAACCAAAAGGTAGGATCATCATATATAATTTATAATTAATTTATAGATATATTTATAATTAAATTGTCTTGTAATTATTTCTTCATCGATGATTTGGTTGAATTCTCTTATCACCTAGTCATTGCATCATAATATCCGAGGGAAGAATCCATGAGTGCTCCAAAATTTAAAAATGTTTCCATAGAATTTTCAAATACTAGTGTGGTAAATATTGATGCTCACATCATTCTTCATTTATTAAAGGAAGTATTTCATTTCTGATAATGGATTCTTAAAGTTCTATGGAAAGAATGAGAGGTTGGAGGAGGATTGATGCTCTTGTTCTTGAGCGTGTTCATGGGATTACTCTCTCTATGGGCAGAGAGAATTCTATTAGGGTATTTTGTGTACAAGAAGTGTCTAACCATAGAATGTGATATTATCAGATATTTATAGATCTAGACTACTGTTAATAAGTACACATACACCCTTATCCAATTCCCTATTCCTCATAAAATCCCATATATAATAATAATATAATATTATTACTATTTTCTTAACACATGAAACACTTACAGATTAAAAAATATCATTTATTAATTAAATAAATTTATATTTATTTAAATGATATAAAATATGTCATTTCCAACCGGACCATTAAACTGGGTCTACAACCCTCCTCAATATTTATCTAGTCTTGAATAATGACTATTTATTTAATAAATAAATATTATTATATTATTTTTTGCAAACATATTTCATCACGATTTTCATTAATGTATTATAGTACTTGAATAATGATATCAATTAATAATAATTTA
The DNA here is from genome assembly GCA_963277665.1 of Viscum album. Lineage (NCBI taxonomy): Eukaryota > Viridiplantae > Streptophyta > Magnoliopsida > Santalales > Viscaceae > Viscum > Viscum album. The sequence goes on along the minus strand of OY728129.1, from coordinate 1,806,961,679 downwards.
ACACTGCAGATAAATACACATGTTTGGAGATTGTAACATCCAACGAAAAATATGAATATAGATTTCTTTCTAGTGGGTCGTGTTCTCATAATCTTCTAGAAAGAAAATTTATAATAAAATATAATATGTTAAAGTGCCTAAAAGTTCTATGAGTCTTTATGAAAGGATATTTACTAGGAACTTTGAAATGATATTCGGTTTTGGGTTATTTAGGTGCAACAGAGTGGCTCCCCAAGATCATCTCTCAAAGAAGGAAGTAATTTAAAACAACATATTTAAGTTATTTTGAAAATAAAAAAATTAACATAAATACACTACTTAAAGGGTTGGTTTTTTTATCATTTATAAAACTAGAATAGGTATACTATAAGAAGATTATATTTTTGCTTTTTGTTTTTGAAATGAGATTGAGAAAACGCAACAAAAAGATATTTTTTAGAAAACTATTTTTAGAAAGAGTAATCGATCTAACTCTATATATTAAATTACCTATTAATCATTATTATTTAAATTAAAAAACACTTAGTTATGAAGCCCTAATTTTTTAACCTCCTAACCCTATGATAATTAACTTTACCACAAAAATCAATTGAATTGAACCTTATGCTAGATTCAGAACATATAATCGTAAAAACCTATTTTGATTGATATTATAAGGCTAAATTATGCTAAATTAGGAACATATAATTGAAAAAAATCATTATTATATAATCACAAAAATCATTATTATTTAAATTAAAATACCTTATGCTACCTCCTAACCCCTGATTAAGATCACACTCTCGTAATTCACACATTGCTCAACCTCGAGAGTTTTGTATTAATTATTCAACTTCTTACTTAGTTTCTTTAAAATTAAAAAAAAAAATTAACAGATAATATTATGTGAATTATAGTATCTCATTAATTCAAAATAAATAAATGAATAAGTTAAGAGGTAGATTGATTACTAGGAAAACTAATCTTCCATGGGCAGTGTAGTAATTGTTGAAATGAATTGCATTCACCATGATTTAGATATGGTATACCCCAATCACATCTCTACTATTGAGTTCCAGACCAAATAAGTAATAAAAATAAGAATAAAAATTTAAATAATAGAAGTAACGGGATAGAAACTAATAAGTTTGTTAAGAAAACACAAGTATTACAACACGATGAAGAAGAACAAGGCTTTGATAAAGGGATCTTTTCTTCAAGTGATCTCCCTCTTTAAATGCTTGGATAAATGGAGTAAAACCAGTTATAATCCACCATTATTATCCTTATTCTTGAAAAAACCCCTCAAAATGATAATAATACATATTTATACAATAGAGGGGAGGCTATATTTAAAAGATTTTTCAAGTGGGAATTGGGAAATTCGGCCAAATATTTTAATCCACATACACCACCTTTTTGACCAAAAAAATGCCTTAATATGATATCATTTACAAATTATTATTTGTTTAAAATTTAATCCTATATATGTTTTTTCTGAATTTTGTCTGAATCCATGTATGAATGAAGAAGTTATGGCCCAAATACTGAAGGGGTGTCCAATATGGTGAGTCAAGTCCTTCTTTGATTTCATGGACTATTTTCTCCAAACAAATGCATGATCCAACTCAGACATCCTACGTTAAATTTGTATCCAATTGAGTGAGGAATGCTATTAGAAAATTTTAAGTTCAATTAAAATACCAAAAAATATTTGTGTACTAAACACTACAATTCACTTTAAAGGAAAAACTTGATTTTTTATCAAAATTTCAAATGAATGATCTAATATGAAATATTTTGTAAATAAAAATATTTAACATATTGTGAAGAAATTATGTCATTTGTTATCAATAAAATTTTCTATAATTTTTTTATCTCTCTAACCTTAATAACCTGTATCATTTGTTTTATATAAAAAATATCATCCAACTGTAGAACATATATTTAAGAATATTGTCGTGACACTTCTAGGTTCTCATCATAGAAAGGAACTACTATGACCTTTCAGTTCAATAGTTACTCTTACAAAATTATCACATATCATGTCATAGAGAAGAAAAATTAGGATGTGATAAAACTTTTATTAATATTCAAAACAATTAACAAAAGTAATTATAAATCATATAGAATTGGGTTTTAGGGAACCATGTCCAATAGAATCCATCTTGAACTAGATCCAGTAGATAACGACCTTCAGTCTGATATCTCTTACATGATTCTCATGATTTTTAGGTAATAATGATTTAATAAATCATTCTACTACATTATCTTACATGGAAACTTTTCTCCTCACAACTTCACTCCTCTGAGAAAAATCCTTCAAGAGGTGATACTTCTAGAGTATGAGGTTTTTCCATTAGTGTGAACTTGTGTGCTTTATGAGAACCACCACAATAGTATTATTATTTTATAATATGATATTTTATTTAACACTAAGAATCAAATCAATAACATGGAATTTTTTTTTGTATCCAAATAACTTCTTTGGTTGTATTAGAAGTTTTTTTATACTAAAACTCCATTGTAGAATCAATGAAAACTTTCTTCTTTGAACTCTTCCAGTTCATAGATCCTCTATTGTGACTAAAGATATATGTTGACCATGAATTCATATAAATATAATATATATTAAAGACATCATCTATATAACCCTTGATGAATCATACCCATCTCCTCTGTATACTAGGAATATATCCTTAGTTTGACTCAAATACTTAAGGATAAAATTAGGAATAGACCAATGATGCTCACATGGATCATCTTGATATCTACCTACCATGTTCAAGGAATAGGAAATATTAAGTCTAATACAAAACAAGTAATACATTATTGATCAATTCACATAAGTTTATGGGATATTCCTCATTCTATCCCTTTCATGTGGTATTTGAGGACATATTTTCTTGGAAAGATGTATACCATGTGATACTGGAACCAATCCCCCTTGGATTTGTCTATACTATAATGCCATCTTGGTCACATGTATGTTTTATTTTGGGCCTTATATTAGTTAATTTTAGGTTTTTTTGTGTTAGAGGTGCATGGTGGATTTAAAATTATTTTTGGACTTTCTCTTTGCAACACGGGCCATACCATACTATGGTCTAAGTTGTGTTGAGCTTGGGAACTCACGATGTATAATGGGAAGGGCCAGGTGGAATGTGTTGGGAGTATTACCATCGACCATAGGTGGATGGACCACACCCTGTAACAGTGTAGGTCTTGGTTATTTGAAAATAGATTAGGTTTCTACACCACATTGTGGCTGATCAATTTGATCTATCTCCTAGATAAAGACACCACAACTCTACTAGATTTCACCTGGTCATGGTGGAAGTTGTTTTAGAATATTAAAATACCTAAACAACTACCTAATCTTCTTAGTTGGGGGGGGGGGAATCCATCCACATGCAACCTTAATAAGGGATTTTAATGCATCTTTTCACTTGATTCCCCTATATTAAATTTATTTTTCTTCTTCTTTTGGATCAAATTATAGATTAAGCATTTCCCAAGAATGGGTTTTAAGAATTCATCTATCATCTAGAAGTGTATTAGGGTGACCACTTTATTCTTTGTACATATATTTATAGATCAATTATCATAAGGACCATATATCTTTGTGTTCTATCACCAAATTTGAAGGAATCAACGAATCCTTCACTGGTGAGTTAAGTTCCTCTATCTAATGAATTCTTTCCTATTCCATACTTGATTGTTCTTATTAAATAACCTGATTTTGGAGTATAAAAATAATTATAATGATTTTGTTAATGTCAAAATTAAAATCCATGATTCTTACTTGATCTTTTTTGGTGACAAAAAATATTTTAAAGGGGTTTTTCTTTAAAAAAAATTTATAGACTTGAAGAGTTCAATGAAATCCAAAAAATATGATTTGAAATTGTTGGTATTGGATTATCCTGCATGAAGTGGTAGATTTTGAAACTTAGGGAAGGCCTTGTGATATGTAGTTAGTAGAAACCTATGATTGAATTTGATGGATAGTGTTCCTTAGACATCCCGATATCATAAACCCTCTCTTGTGACCCATTTTCACATTTTTAATAGACATTACATGGATTCTTGTGCTTTACTTTCCCACTTGTTTTAACATGCATGGATTAATTGATTGTTAACATTTTTATTTAATCAAACCTGTTTAATTCCATCTTATTAAAGATTGGGATATGGATTATTTTAAATTAAAATGAAATGAATCTTTATAAACATGTGTTTTCATAAATATTACTTTATGAAACTGGTTTTTTTTTAAACTAGAACTAATGTTTTCATAGTTAAAGAGTTTGTTTAAATTCATAGTGGTATCCTACTGGGCATTACCTCATAACCTAATCAAGACTTTGGGAATATGTAGACTTGGTTTTTTAGGACTCAGGTAAATGTAAGGGCATCATGTATCTTGGAAACTACTCTTAGTCAACATCATCTTGGGATGGTTTGAGATGGTGGAAACTAATTTCCACATAGAGATATGCCCATATCCCATGGTTTGTCATGTTTTCTGGACCATTTAACTTTTTTCATGTTTTGTCTCATATTTTTTAGACTTATTCTATTTACTATATTTTGGATTTATATTATTATATATTTACTTCGGTACATAAGACAAGTATTGGTCATGTTTAGGGTTAAATAATTCCATTTATTTTTATAATGATACTTAGGTGGTTATTTCTCACCTATGGTGATTGGAAACATGCTTCAGGCTTGTAGATGACCATCTCAAGTGGAATACAGGTTGTGTACCTCATAAATTTTTATGGTAAAACAAACAATGAGTCCCATGGCATGCATTAAAAATAGATAGTGAGTGGAATACATGACGTGAGGCAGAAATGTACTTGTAATGTATCTCATACCTATTTATACAAAAAGAAAAATAAATTATACCATTAAACCTAATCTCTACATGTTTTCATTTCATGAATTAAAAGTACACACTGTGTGATAGTTTTTAATGAATATTAATTTCTTAATTGATTTCCACATAATATTTTGATTTACACGCCTTGTATGGTATATATGGTATGCATGTCCATGATTTATTTTATGTAAACCTGATAAAAATCCCATTGGTTACCCTCACTTGCATGCCAATTTAAAAATATAAAAATAATTGTAGAATTTTTCAACTAGATCCAAGTCTGACTCAATTAGTTTTTCTCCTAGGGAAACATGTTGATTCTCTACCTTCCCAAAAAATCAACCATTAGAAATCTCCTGATCAAGTCATTTTTCTGTTTTGTTTTTCTATCTGATGTATGGTTAAATTTTATGGATGCTTTATTATAGTCACATAAATAAATGAATAAATAAGTATGTAATTTAAAATTAAAATAAAGAGATTTTGAGAATTTTATATCATAAATGGCTATTTAATTGTTTAAATTCCACATACTATCATCAAGAAATTAAAGGATAAAATAAGTAAATTCAATAATAATAAAAAAAATCCTTCAATAAAATATTAAGTTGAAATAAACATTTCATTACTTAAGTTAGGAATGGAACCATAGTTAGAATTATTTGTCTGGCCAAAGTCTAGGTGATTTTAATTATATAGTTTTAACTAAAGTTTTAGGTTGACTTAATTGAGTTAGGGTAAAGGGTTGATTTAAAAAGTAGGTCTTAGTGAAATTTGTAGGAAAGTATTAAGGAAATACAATTATATATTTTAGGATTGAGGAGGTCACTCAACGAATCAAGGAGCTAAAAGTTAGTAGTTGGAAGGACTGCCTACCCAAATATCTTTTAATAAATTTTTAAGCCTATGTCTTGATTAAAAGAAGGAATATATGGATAATTCCCAATAGAATTTTCATATGGTAGGACATTATGAGCCTAATGGTGAGGGATATTGAGACTTGATAAAATAGTGTGAGATTTTTAATATAATTAAATTTATTTCATCTCATATATTTTTGTAATCAAGATAAATTACTTAAATTTTCTATTATTATTTTTGTAGAAAAATAAAAATGGAAAGTTCATTGATATGTGCATCGTAGCACATCCAATTTACAAATTTTATAACACACTGAAAAGTGAAGAAGTGACAAGTAGGGTCGAACCACATAGATCTTGATATCTAGCTCACTAAAATTGTCTCTTTAAACAACATTCAGGTGAATAGTATACTAATGAAATTAATAATTTTTTAATTATTTTAATTAAAATAAATAATTAGAAATTTAAAGACGCAAAAATAAAATTTATTATAAAAAAATAGAAATGAACTCTGAATAAGTAAAATGTTTCTAGGATATTGATCTCATAATCAAACTACTATGCTTCAATAGAAAATATTTTTTTGTGACAACATATTTATTCTACCTAATTATCACGAGTTCAAAAAATGTAATCATTTTTAGACACTCATTTTATATCTCTTAATTTATTTAAATTACCATTCTCTAGTGTTATAAATAAATCATGAGATACGTTCAAGTACTGGACCAATCGGTGAAATGACACAACTCGCTTCTTATAATGTTACGCTCCTGATCTGCACTATAATTGGTAAAAAAATTAATTTTACCAGTATCACTGAATTAAATAATAATAAAAACAACTTTTTTTTAATTTAAAAAATGATTTTAGTGAAAATTTAATTTAAGTATATAAAGATCCTGTTAGTAATAAATTCAATCGAAAATTAATCGCAAAATAAAATATCAACATGGAATAATAAATAATTAAATTATTCAGTCAAAATATCAGAAGAATAAAAAATACCCTGACATCACAAAAAAATAAATAAAGGTGGTAATAAAATGATAAGTCATTTAAAATAAAAATTATTTACTGAAATAATGCTCATATCTGTGTGCACGTGCACTGCGTGAAGAAACATGATTCCCATTGATACCCAAATGAAACCATGATCCTTCTCAAGAGATCATGCTAAATATGAACCACCACTACACACCTCGAATGGGGGAGTGGGAGAACTTTCATTTTGCATGAAGAGAGAGAGGGGTGGGTCCACCCGTGATGTGTACGGATCTTGGCGATGTACTAATGGAGTGAAACGAAGGATGGTATCAATAGTGGGTGTGCAACTTTATGGAGGAGGATGGAGGCCCTATGTGTGGTGTGATCTAATTTAAATAGGTGGATACTCGATTATAGGTGGTGTGCTATAGAGGAAAGAGTATAGTAAGCTAGTTATGGAGGAGCGGTGACCGTCTGTTGGTTGTAGAAGTAGAGAGGGATAGAGGCATCATGTGACCTTGTGGATGGAGGAGAGGAAGCTGCTTGGGTGTTCTACTATAGTAGGGAGGATTCCGTCACTCGTGGTAGATGATGATGAGGTGACCGATTGATCATGGGGTGTTGAAGTTAAAGTCGCTTGATACGGGTTTTCTTCTTCTTTGGAGGTTGTTGCTATTAATGAAGAGAGAAGATCTGATTCTATTTCCCATGTATCTTCCCACAAAAACCAAATTCAATTACAAATTCAAAATTTCAAAACTTAAATTATCCAAATGTTAAATATCAAATGATAATAATAATAATAATAATAAAATTATAAATATATAAATAAATATTATACTAATTAAATATAAATAAAACTAATTATAAGAAAATGTTATATAGGTAAATATATATATATATATATATATGAACATGTAATTAAATACTCTAAAATATAGACATAATAAAAAGTATGATAATAATATTACGTCTATTTAATATTAATATAATAAAAATACTACTTTTATTAATACCATAATAATATACAATGAAATAAAATAAATACTAATATAGAATGTTAATAAATATACTAATAAAACTTAATAAACTAATAATAAAACCAACAATACTGAAACTACTACTAATAATATAGTGATAATTATAATATATAAAATTATTATAAACTAATAAAAACACTAAATTACTAATATCAGTATATAATTAACTAAAAAAATAAAAAATAGAAAAAATATTAGAAAACTAAAAAACAACCTAAAAACACAAAAAGAGTCTAGAAAAATTAATTTAAACTAAGTTAAAAAAATATTAAAATGTTAGTAATTTCAGGTGCATCAAATCCCCCACACTTAAATATTTGTTACTTCTAGAAAAATATATTTGAAAGAATACACAACTGGACTTGTAGAAAAATCAAAATATCAAAATTATAAGTCCAAAAATTTCCGATCTCTTTTACCGAATTTTTTTCAAACTTTATCTAAATTCCAATTTTTAAATAGTTTCCCTTCCTCTCACATTATTTTCAAAACAAATAGATATGCTCATGCCTCAAAGTAACCTATGTCACCATCACTTCCATTACTCAAACAATTTGATCAAATCTATGATCAATTCTCATAAACATGCATTCTTACCATAGGATTGCTATGAATTTTAAATATCTATTGGTGGAAAAAAATACACCAATATAAAGGAATTTACATTAGGTTCAAATGTCTCTGAGCTATGGGATGGTGTGTCATAAGATAAATCAATAATTTGTGGGAAAATAAGGGTTGATTCTTGAAATAAATTCATGATGTGTGTCAATCCAATTGTCTCCCTCAAAATATCACTCCCCAGTACTAAAAACATTATTTTTACCCAATCATATAATAATCTAATTCATCTCTAAAAAAATGATCATTTATATTTTTATATATGTTTTCTCTTTTTTATGATACAACTAACTCAAAAATAATGGAAATGTAAACAGGTGAGTAAAAGATAACAAACCCCATGAAATAAATGTTAGAAAAAATCCTAAACAAAGGTACACAAGTAGTTCATACACTGTATATTCTCAGTGAAAATATTTCATATATAAAACTCTCTATCTCACAGAGTAAAGGATTGGAACTTTTCTAGGTATCCCTAATGGTTATGGTTACTGCATAATGACCACATATGTACTAATTTTTAGAAAAAAAAGAATATATATTCCCAAAGAAAAAAACATATAATAAATATGGCTACTATGAAATAGAAAAAAATATGATCATGATGAGATAATGCCAATCCATATACATCAAATGACTCACTGCCTATGAAATAACCCTATCCATTAATAAATACCTCCCTCACACTTACATTGAAAATCATCATACAAATATTCATGAATTGGGTATGGAAGGTTATCGATTTTCAGCTCATCCTAAAAAGGATTATTCATGGATTATAAGGGAGACATGATGAAAAAAATGTTCAAGTGGATTAGTGGGTAAAAGGGGATAAATAAATCAAACAAATTCCTCACTCATTTTAGTGCAAATTTTAAAATTCCCATCTCTTTGATGAGAAAACATTGAAAGTTATAGAATACATAACATGCCAAAAATTTCCTTAAGAAAAATAGGAATAGAAGATAATGTAAAAATGGTATAGAATCCTCACATATATGTAAATATAATTTTGGACTACACAGATGAGCATGGGTGAAAAAAAGTTTCTGAAAAATAAATGATTGTAAGGAAAACATTTTCAAAGCGTGGTCTGATATCATCAATCATTTAGATCAGGTTATCTTGGATAAAAGCATGTCAAATATGAATCATGTGAACGAACTCTCAAGGAATACAAGTGGTATTCCTCCAACTATGTTAGAAAAAATAAAACAGATTTTATGTGGTTCAACAATTACAGGAATGTTATTTTTTTTCATTTTACAATTTTTTTAGTTGGTTGTTTTACTTGGTGTTTTTTGAAAACATAAAATATAAAAAAATGAAGCATTTTCCAAATTAATGAAAAGTAAACATGGGAAGGTGGCATGTATCTGATTAAGCCTTATAAAATATACACATGGACAATACATACCTTTATCATATCATAAAGATAACCCTGAATATCTTATACATTAAGGAAAATATGTGGGAGAATGAAAAGTGCATAAAACATTACCCTGAGTAGCTGGAAAAATATTCCACACATGCCAGGTTTATTTCGTAAAACAAACAAGAACAAATAAAAAATGAAAAAATGGGTTTCCTCCTAAGAAGCAAAAAGTTTTACATCTTCAACCATACAAATATAGAATGGTCAATCAATAAAGTCCATAAAAATATAATTCTTTGGCCTCTTCTCCATGCTAGAGGTAGTTTCTTACATCTCGGGACCTATTTTCTTTAGATTCAACCACTTTTAATTTTTCATAGTGAACCAAAACATGGGGAAGTTTACCTTTATTCTCAGACATATACATATCTCATGTGATATCTTTCCATGAATATCCTCCATTCAAAACATATCATGAGGTATATTTCCTTGAATCCCCACTATTTGGAAAATCTCTTGAGGCATATTTCATTGAATTTGAAGTGGGTATTAAACCATCATCTCCAAGAAAATTAAGTGTGGTAAGTCATGGGGTAAATCAAGTATAATTTCATATTCATTGGAGAAAGGATTTTTTTTCAAATGAAACCACAAAGAGATAGATAGTGATAGTAAGTAAACAGAGACTAATGAATGTTGAATCAATTGGGTTTCCTTAGAATTAACACTAAGTTTAACGTCTTCGACCATGAATATATCTTATCACTTTAAATGAACTTATTCAATGATGACTATTGTACATGAAGTGTGATGAAGTTTAAGGAATTATCTATTAAACTTAAACATATTCATCTTCCCATAATATATTTCAACAACACCATGGGGATAAATAATTTTAATAGTTTGAAGACCCATCCCCTTTTATTTGAGATTTCCTATAATGATATTAAGTTTTGAGTTTAAGAGTAGAAGATTTTATCCCAGTGAAAAATTTATTTTTTAGATCTATTTATCATTCCAAGATCTATTTTTCTCATTATAGATCAAAGCAGTGTCATACACTTATCTCCTTATCTCATCTAATTAATTAATCTGCAAAAAACACTTCTCTTGGGTAGTTTTGAAATCAAAATTTAGCATCTTCCTATCCTATTACTCTTTGTGATCTAGTTTTATAGGGAGATGGAAAGTTTTTTTGAAGACCAATTGATTTTAGGATATTCTAATAGGTTTTTTATGTTGTCCTATAATCCCAAAGTGTACTCTCAAGTTTGGCGGCCCAATATTTCTGAGATGTACTCACAATTTTCTCTAAAATCCCCTTAATATCTCTATTTGAAACCTCATTTTGGCCTTTGTTTTTTGTATGTTATAGGGTGATCATGTTGTGGTGACATCCATTTAGAGTCATTATCTTCTAAAATAGATCAATATTGAACTACGTACCATGGTCCCTGATGATGAGCCTTAGAATTTTGAACCAAATAAAAATGTATTACTTTGAAAATTTAATGAAAACTCAACATTATTTTCTGAAAATGATTTAACTTCCACCAACTTTGATGTGTATTTAACACAAGAACAAATGTGTGGTTTGATAAATGATTTCAAAAAATAACCCATGAATTCAATTCCCCAGTTTTCCAATATTTCAACACCCGTGATCGAATATTGTGGTATCTCATTTTTCCAACTTATGCCCCTAGTTCTCTTTCATTTATCACAATTCATGATGAACTCATGACTATAATGATCCATCGTAGGCTATTATAAACCACATTGTAACACTTTACTAATTGTATGAATAATTCCATGGTGTCCTCCAACTTCTTCATAATGACACAAATTAAAAACACCATCAACTTTGTCTTCTCAGATACACCTTCTAATCATTTCATATGAAAAACCCTTGAAAAGTAATGTATCATCAAAGTAGTAATGGAAAGTATCATTTAAAAATATTTTTCTATTTTCCTTTAATAAATCTAGACGTACCACTCTAGAAGCTAAGTAATTGATGAAATTATCATAAAAAGTTTTGATTGTCTCAATATTATAGAGTTGTTCGTCAATAAATGTTTCATTGATTAATTCCACATTATTTCACTTATTTCATAGTGTATGCATGATAAATGATCTGCCACAACATTCTCAGGGCCCTTTTTCCTTGAATTGAATGTAAAATTCATTGAGTAACAATATCAGTCAAATGAGTCTGGGATTATCTTACTTGGTCAACATATACCACATTGAAGAGTGATCCATATACATAGTGGCTTTAGATAACAAAAGGTAAGATCAAAATTTTTTAAATATGAAGAAAATTGATAGCAACTCCTTTTTAGTTGTTCTGTAATTGTGTTGAGACTCATTAATTGTGAAGCTATAATAATATGTCGATTTAAAGATCCTTTATTTATTTTTTCCCCAAGAACGATCAACTACCCAGTTACTATCATTACACATTAACTTAAATGGTTTCTCCCAATCTAGTGAAATCATTATTGGGGTTCAACTAAGTATTTCCTTAACAATGTAAATGCTTACTGACATTTAGGACCAAATTGTAATCTTATATAATTTCCTAATAGAGTGGAAAGGGGGTGGGAAATAATATACAAATATTTAATGAAACATCTGCAGGATCTAACATGCCCAAGAAAACCTCAAATTTAACAAACTGAAGTAGGCATGTCTATATAAAAGATTGTAATGATCTTGGCAGTGTTAAATTAAATTCATTTCTTTAAAATTTGGTAACCTAAAACCATCCAACTTTGTAACATGAAGTTAAATTTTTCCCTATTGAGCACTAAATTCTTTTCTTCACATCTCTCCAAAACCATATCTAAATGTTCTAAACATTCATCAAAGGAATTACCATGAGCATATAAGTCATCCATGAATATTTCCAAGTAATATTCATTAACGTCATGGAGTATTTAAATCATGAATCATTGAAATGTGGATAGTGAACTAAACATTCCAAAAGGAATTAGCTGATAAGACAAGCTTCCAAACATACAAGTGAACATTATTTTCTCTAGATCATTTTGTATAACAACTATTCGATTATAACCCAAGTAACTATCCCAAAAATAATATTAATCTCCTTATTATATCATTCAAGGATTTGATCAATAAAGGGTAATGTGAATTGATACTTTCTAGTGTCATTTTTTCATTTTTTATAATCAAAGAAAACTCTCCATCCAGTCACTGTTTTTGTGGGTATCAATATTCCTTTATCATCCTTAATCACTATGGCCCACCCTTTTTAGGTACAAATTACAATGGGATAACCAACTAACTATTAGTTATTGTAAATATTAAACTAGTATCAAGAAGTTTAATGACTTATTTCTTGGATACTTATTACATTTGAGGTGTTATGCATCATTGAGGTTTACTAAAAGTTTTGGAATTATTTTCCATATGTATTCTTTGAGTGAATATGGTAGGATTATACCTTATAAATAAGAAATCGTCCATCATATCACTAGATTCCTTTGGGACAGGACATTTAGAAATTTAATTTATTATCCACTTAAAATATTAGAATTTATGATGACAAGAAAGGTGTTTAAATCTTCTATGTATCTATATCCCAAGTTAGGTGGAAGAGGTAAAGCTCAAGTGTTGGAGGATTTTCAAGTGATAGAGTCAATGAAGTGAATTCCTATCTATCCAAAGTCTTAAATATGTTTATGATGAATTCTAATTCTTCTATTGATTCATTTAACTCCTATTTTTCCATGTTTAAATCCTTGATATTTAGAACAACCCTTGAAAAATCATCCCATTATTCAATTATATATAAGAAATAACAATCAGATATAGAGGGTTTTTACATAGATTTTAGGACATCAAATGTTACATTTTCTTCCCCAACTCTAAAAAATAATTTTCCCTCTTATACATCAAAAATATATCTGTATGTTGCTAAGAAATTTCTACCAAGAATGAGTTGGATGTCCTTATCTTATTCTATATCAAGGACAATGAAATTGGTAGGGAAATAAAATTTATCAACCTTGATGAGTTTTTCCTCTAGAATTCCTTGGGGTGATTCACTGATTGGTCCACCATTTTCAAGGCGACCCTAGTTGGTTTTAATTTTGTGATTCCTAGTTCTTTAAGAAATCCAATTGGCATGGGGATTACACTAGTTTGTAGGTACCATAAATCTCTCCCAAATTAACATCCTCCAATATTACAAGGAATAGTGAAACTACCAAGGTCTCTTAATTTTGGAGGTATAGATCTGGGTATGACTACGAACATTCCTTCTACATCATGAATCTTCCAACATCATCTATTTTTCTTCATTTTAAAATAATCTCCTTCATAAATTTATCACAGTGGGGAATTTGTGTGATGGACTCTACAAAAACAATATATGTGTGAAACTTCTTAAACATTTCTAAGAATTTCAAAAATTGGGTATCCAATGCCCTTTGCTTTAGTATTTATAGAAATGGCAGAGGTGGTGTGTGAGATTTAACTGTTTCATTGGGTATATATTTTTCCTTTCCTTTTCTTTCATTTTCAATTATTTTAAGTTCATTTTGATCTTCCTCCTCTTTATCTACATGTTGAATCAATTTTTCTATTGAATTACTGGTATTAGTGGAAGCTGCAGGTGTCTCTTCTATTAGTTGAGCATCGGGTATTTAGCACTCTGAAAATTGTGTTACACCACGTAATGTGATAGATTTTTCCTCTTCTATTGGTTTGACTCTTGTGTTACCCGATAGAGTTCCCTGTTGTTGGTCTTACTTTAATGTGGCTAACAGAACAACATGATTTTCAATGATGCACAAATATTCTTGTAAGTTTTGAGTGGTTATTTCTAAGATTTAGGTTATTGTTTTCATGTTTTGGGTTTCCATATCTTGTGAATTGAACCTTGATTGATTAGACATCACTAATTTTTCTATATTTTCTCCCCGATCTTGTTTAATTTTCATTAAAGTATAAGTACAATATGTTGTTTTATTTTTTTCCTTTTATTGTTTTTTTAATGAAATGGTGTTCGATATTTTTATTGAGATCCTTGATCTTACGATTTTATAGTGGGTATAAAAGCCAACTGAGTAGGGAAACTAGCTAGACCCAGGTTTTGTTTCATTTTATAAGTCACCATTGGTTCCTTATAACCTTGATTTTGGTTTTTTTTGAGTTATAATTACTTCCATAATTTCATATATTGTGGCTAAAAAAGTTAGCTTTAGGCATATTATTCTTATACGTTTCATATGGACACATGGGATAATCTTGAGGATCACCACAGTGTCGGAAGTTTTCAACTTAAACTACATTTACCAACTTTGGTGGACTCAATGATAAGTTTTCAATCCACTTGTATATAGATTCAAATTGTGAAACCATGAATGTGTGAGAAATTACTTGATGCACTCCTGATTTAATTCTTGAAAAATATTTTGGCCACTTAAAAATATGTTCTTCCATATTTTGAATTAACATGTATAGATCTTTAGGATCCATCTTCATAGATTCAATGCCAGTAGCTATGTTAATTGTAGACTTACTCTAGGTTTGAAGTCCATAGTAGAAATATTGCAACTAGTTTTACAACTTTATTTTGTGATGAGGAAAATACCTTAACATGTACTTGAAGATTTTCCATGTTTTTCCAAGTGATTCATATCCATTTTGGAAAAAGGAGTAAAGGTCTCTATTTTTTTTAAAGATAGTGTAGTTGTGTAATGTGAATCGATAATTTTTTTTCTCAACACTTCCCAAGTGAAGACTGTATCTAGGTCAAGATTGCTTAACAAGTACTTAGATTTACCTTGTAATTATAACAGAAACAATCATAGGATCAATGCATCTTTGGTCACCCCATTATATTTAGATGTGTAACAGAATTTGAGAAATAAGTTCACATTCATATAAGGGTATTCAATACTCAAACCATGAAATTGTGCATGTCGTTGGAGCATGTGGATCATCGATGGATTTAGTTCAAAATACATCGTTTGAATTCTAGGTCTTGTTATACATTAGCTTACTCTGACTATGTTGGGTCTCAATTACTTCCACAAAGTAGTCCTTTCTCTTTGATTATTTGAACAGTTTTGTAATAGGGGTTAGACTTGTCCAACGAGAAGGGTTGGAATGTGATTCTCAACACATTCCTCTTGTGGTTTCATCTAATTTTCAAAATAGATTCCAAATGAATTTTTACCTTTTCTTTATTTCTCTAACTCTAGATCAATAGGTGAATAATTTTTCTATGGAGCTAAATTACGAGTGTTTACTATTTTAGATAACGATTCCTAAAGCATGGTATAAATGAGATTTTTTAAATGCTATATGTGAACGCTCTCCCCTGAAAATGTTCAAGAAATATGATACATGCATTACAACACATCAAATTTACAAATTTTATAACCAATTGGACACTAAAGAAGTGGAAAGTAGGACTGAACCATAAAGGGCACAATATCTAGTTCACTATAATTATCTCTTCCAATAGTATTCACATGAACGGTCTAATAATGGAATTCCAATTATTGTTTTTATTTTAATAAAACTAAGGAATTATAAATTTACCGATAAAAAAATAAAATGTCGTATATTTTTTTGATGAATTCATAATCAGAAAAATGTATCTGGGATTCTGATGTCGTAATCAAATTACCACACAACCATGTAAAATACTTATTTCTATGATTAAATATTTATTCTGCATAATTATCACCAGTTCCAAAAATATAATCATTTTTTAGAAGGTAATTTAAGATCTCATAATTTATTTAAAGTCATGTTATCTGGTCTTATAAATAAATTAGGAGGTGCGTTCAAGTACAGAACTAGTCGGAGAAATGAAACAACTCGTTTCTTATAAAGTTGTGATGTTTATCAACACTACTATCGGTAAAAAATTAACATTCTCAATATCACTAAATCAACTAACAATTAAAACAACTAGTTTTAAATTCATAAATTATTTTAATGAAAAATTAATTTAAGAAAATAATAATCCATTTAAAAGTAAATTCAACTAGAAATTAATAGTAAAATTAAATATCAACAAGACACACAAAAAAATTTAATTATTCAGTTAAAATCCCAATATAATAAAAATTACCCCAACATCACAACCAAAAACATAAATTTATTAATAAAATGACAATTCATGTAAACTAAAACCATCTTAACGAAACAATTCTTATATTGATCTACACACATCACATGAAAAAATGTGATGCTCTTCAATCCCCAAACACAATGATAATCCTTTGAATGTGATGAGGTCACACCCGAACCAACACTACATAACTGGAATGTAGGAGAGGAAGAGGTCGCCTGCTCTATGTAGTGTGAAAGAGGGTGCAGCCACCAGTGATGTGTGTATCTCCCAGCGATTCACCTATGGGGTACAGTGGAAGAGGGTGACGGCGACGGGTGTGCCGGTTCTTAAAGGAGGTGGGTGGAGGCCTTGTGTGTGGTGAGATGCAATAGGAAGATGTGGAAGATCAGTTGCTGGTGGTGTGTTCCAAATGTGGTAGTATGAAGAGCTAGTTATAGAGGAGCAATGATCATATTTTGGTGGTGGCAATGGAGAGGGATGGAGGCGGAGCACGACTTGTTGGATGGAGGATAGGAAGTGACTTAGGTGTGTTGCTACTACAAGGAGGAGGTAGCTGATCATGGTAGATATGGAGGAGGTTAATGACTACTTGTGAGGTGCCTGAGTTCAATCCACTAATTAGTTGTTTTTCTTCTTCTTTGGAGGCCACAACTATTAAGGAATATAGGATATCCGATTTTCCTACCCGTGTCTCTACCCACAAAAACCAAATTCAATTAAAAATTCAAAAATTCAAAAGTTAAACTATCCAAATGTTAAATGTTAAATGATAATGATGATGATGATGATGAAGATGATGATGATGATGATGATAGAATTATAATTATATAAATAAATAGAATACTAATTAAATATGAACAAAACTAATTAAGAGATAATGTTATATTTATACATATATATATTTATGAATATTTAATTAAATACTCTAAAATATAGATATAATAAAGGTATGATAATAACATTACTACTATTAAATATTAATAAAATAAAAACAGTACTTTTATTAATATAATAAAAATATAAAATAAAACAAAACAAAATACTAATATAGATAATTAATATATATATTAATAAATATTAATAAACTAATAATAAAACTAATATAAGGGAAACTACTACTAATAATATAGTGTTAAATAAAATACATAAAATTAATATAAACTAATAAAAATACTAAATCACAAATATTAGTATATAATTAAATAAATACTATAAAAATAGATAAAATAATACAAAAACTACACAGACAACCTAAAAACAAAAAAAAACAGTTATAAAAATTAATGTAAACTAAGTTAAAAAAGTATTAAAATGTCATTAATTTCATGTGTATCATTAATCAACCATGTTATATCTATGATCCTTACTGGATAAGTATAATCTCCTTACTAGATGTACTATCCAAGAATGGTATGGGTGCTTAGGCATTGTATTGTGCTATAAATAGAGGGTCAAGGTGCTATAGTCCTCCATTTTTGATCCACTTACTAAGGAGGTGAGTGAGGAAGAGATCACTATCTATGGAAAACACTTATATGGTGCACCAGATTCCCATTGTTTAATATTATCATCCACGACTGATGAACTCATGAAGTCTTATGAGGGCATGGATATATATATAATGCTCAATAATTTCTATGATCTTTATTAGGAGAGAGCTAGATAGGAGATATTTTAGATATCCAAGACACACTTAATAAGAATACATGGAGAGAGATTACCAGCTGGGCCTCATAAAGTCAAGATGATTTGGTTTTTTGAGAGTCTATACAATCTAGGGTTTAAACTACCCAATCAATTACACAATGATCTCTATGTTGTTTCACTCCCTCATAGCTCATCCTTTTTTATTTGAATTTTAGTATGAACAACATTGTGAAAAATATCATAGATCTCTTTACTATACTTCTCTTGGTTGATAAGGACATGGAGCATGAAAAATTGTATGTTCTTTTAGTGAAAAAGTGGAAGGGAAAATCCAAAATCCATACAACTAAGTCTAAGTTCGAGGAATCTTCAAAACACTCATCTTAGAGAAGGAAGATCGAAGGTAATTTAAGAGGGCATGACACCTTCTATTTTACATGTGTAAAGAAGGGATACTAGAATAAGAACCACACTGAGACAAAGAAGTATGGGAAATATTTAGGTGAAATTTCTATCAAGCGTAATCTATATATTTCTATAAATTGGGCATTATATATAATCTATAGTTCTTATATTTTTATCCAATTGTAAGAAACAATTATTTTTAAAATATTTTCATGAGGTGAGTTGGATATATGAGCCACCAACAAATAAATACTAATTGTAGTAACTATTAGAGATTATCACCACACATTGACAACATGATTGATCTTGGTTTTGAATAACTTATATTATGTTCCATTTGTTACCAAAAAACATTTTTTTTATCTAGTCTTGATATGGATAAATTTATTTTCAAATTTAGGAATACTTGGTATTAATTTAACAAATATAACATATGTTATGGCATAATTCACCTAAGTAAAATTTTTTATCTGTTGGATTACACAAACCGATTAATATAAATTGATAATGAATTGAGTTCACATGAAACATATCACATCCAACAATGGAAACACCTATTAGGTCATATAATTGAAAAAAAGCTGACAAAATTATACCAATATGGATATCCAAATTATTTTGATCTAAAACCGCTTTCCATAAGTCACACTTGTTTTTAAGGAAAAATGGATAAATATCTACAGTGGAAAGGGAGAAAGGGCCACAAAAATTATCAAATTGGAACACATAGATGTGTGTGAACCATTTCTTGTTTAATTAAGTGGTGGATACTCATTATTCACAAATTTTCACGATGAATATAGTAGATAAGGATATGTATACTTAATGAGGTATAAGTCAGATTACTTTGATAAATTACTGGAATACAAGAATGAAGTTGTGAATCTTCTTGGTAAGAAGATAAATAAACTTCACATAGACCATGGTATAGTATAACTTAACCAAGAGTTCATTGATTATATAAAGGAGTTTTAGATTATTTCTCAACTCACTCATACTTACACACTACTATGGAATGGTGAATGTGGAAGGAGGAACCACACCTTTCTAGACATAGTGAGATCAATGAAGAGTTATGTAAGCCTTCTATTTTTCCTTCTGGGATATGCATTATAGAAAAAAAATATACATTATAAAAAAAGTTCCAAATAAAGTATAAAATGGTGTTCCATTCAAATTATGGGGTGTAAGGAAACTTGGGTTGTAGCATATACACTCTTAAGTATGTGAAGAGTTTTTTTATTCCTCTTTAGGTAACAAACTTGAACATCGAGTCACTGAATGTATCTTTATAAGCTATCCTTAGGAAATTAAATGGTATTACTTATATGATTACTCATAAAAGAAGGTAATAATGGGAAGAAAGAATATATTTATTTATGGGGAGAATGTCTATATAAGAGATAGTGGGATAGATATATACTTCAATAAAATCATGAATCAAGATACACAAAAGTTGATATAGGAATAGATTCCATAGAGGCCAGTGGAAGGGGATATTCCAAATACACAAGTATTTTTTAGAATTATAAAAGATGTTAGGGAACCTAGAAGATATATTTTTCTTATCACTAAGGATATTGAATCAATATTAGTTGATAATAATAATCCGATAACCTAAAAATAAGAAAAAAATGGAAAAAAGGTGTAAAATGGAAAGAATACATAAATTCTGAAATGGATTCTATATAACAAAACCAAGTATGTATTTTTTTAGACCCTCCAATGGATATAAATCCCATTGGTTTCAAATAGGTATTTAATAAGAAACTATACATCAATGGATAATTTAGCACCTATAAGGCATGATTCATTGAAAATGGGTTTAAAATCCTTAAGGTATAGACCGTGAAGAAACATTTTCTCTCGAATAAATGATAATTGATTTATTTTAGAAATCATAAAAAAATGACAATAGAAGCTACCATAAAATAAGGGTGTCATGAGGGGGGAAACTAGTAAATACCAAGGGCATCCCCTCATACAATCTCAACACAATAAACTGGAAGATAACAACTATTCCAGTACACCATAATCCATAAATATTGGTTGCCTTTTGAGGAAGAAAGATCAATCGACATGTTATCCTCTCTCCATGGGTGAACAATATTCATGTTCAAATGTAAAATGGATTTACAAGATCTGATGTAATAAATAATGTTCCACAAACAACCTGAATGGACCTCTTAGACATTGATCATAATTGAAGATCCAGATTCCACATTAGATAAAGAGATACTATTAGTCTTGAAGAGATTAATCCCTTGAATCATCGCAAGTACCTCAACTGCAACTTAATTTCACTCCGTAAAGTAGGTATAGGAAGTTAGGTTGACAGATCCCTAGGTGTTTTGGACAATTCCACCACTATAAATAATCCATTGAGCACAAGACCCATCTATATTTATTTTCAATCCATGATGAGTAGTTTTTAATTTAACTCAAAAACTAATATTCCCTCTCATGTGGGAAGGTACACCATTTAATAGATGGATGGGTGAAAGAAGGACCCATATATATTAAAGAAAACTAACTTCATTACATTTCATGATGGGAGAGTAAAGAAACTCTAAGAACATAGTTCTAATGTAATAGAGATCTGGACTGATCCCCTTATGATAGAAAATATTACATGTTCCTCGTAAGACCCAATATCCAGCGTTTATGATAGGAATATATCCCTTGTCCTGAGAACATGTTTCCACTAGGTAATACTAACTCTCCTGAAGAAAATCTTCTAATGTGATGACTCTATCATGAGATTCCATAAGGTCTCCACTAGTGTACCATAAGTGAATATCCCAATTACTTCTAAAAAATTTGTGTATCACTGTTAAAGACTTAGCATTGTTGCAATATTTACACTTTGAGGTGGGGGGGTCTAATTAATTGCTGTTTATCATATGTGGGGATGGATTTCTTATATATATTCTAAGTGAGGACGTTGAATTTAGGAGAAATATCCCTACAATTGGATCTGGTTCCCATTAAAATTAGATTTTGAGAAGGATGTTTCATTTTGTGGAAACCAGATAAATTCAGCAACCATGAAGGGGTTGTTTTTATATAGCATTAACCTAGGACATTAGAAACCTAAATGATTTGAAATACTAACTTATGTTCCACAATAATCACAACATCAATGAATTGGGGATGGGTGAAATCTTGATTGATGCTAATTTCTAGAGTAGTACACCCAGGAAAGAACAAGTGCATGCCCACTCAATTATGCTTCTAGAATGAGCCATATCCATGTATAATAATCCATTGATAGTTATTTGTAATTGGATAGATGATACCTTAAAAACAACACCAAATATGAGAGCTATAATATCTATTATCCCATTCAATAGGGTATCTTACATACTTTCTTTTAATAAAGTTAGATCATAGATAATTTCTTAAGATGGAATCCCCCATGAGTTTAGCCTGTAATCCCCAAATTATATCATAAGTACCTCGAAGATTAAATCCCCCTTATTAAAAGGGTCAGGAAAGACTAGACCAACTGGCCTAATGGTGATGACCATCTATATGGGAGTCCCAAATGAAGCTGTTAAGGAGGATTTAAATATTTTCAAGAACTACCTTGGGAGGTGTACACAATAATAGTAATTGCATGTGGATAGAATATAGAATAATATTGACCAAAGTGAGTCTACCACCAAATTAAAGGATTAAAATTTTCTAATTTAAGATCCTAGCCATGATTCTTTTGAAAATTTTATCATAATGATGAATTCACAACAATAAATGTAGTAAATTTTCATAGTTTTATAAACCACTTCTAAATAGAAAATTGCATTTCCCACCCCCTTTTTTGCATCACTTTGTAAAAGAATTGGTATTTAGGGACAATTTTAATAAAAAGTGACACTAAATAAATTTAAAATTAATTCCATGGTGGTTTTAAATAGAACCTAAAAAAATATTTTTAAAACATCAAAACCCGACACCCCAACTCCCTCTTCCCATATTCCGCATCATTGCTAAATGTCGGGTCTTGACATCAACCTCCCCTCACCACTATTTGGTTCTAGTATGATGTCGTTGGACCTTCCCTAGACTCCCTGCATCACTACTCAACACCGGACCCCTCTCAGACATCGCCTCAATGGTGCTCAATGCTAGACCGCCTCTCGCCCCCCCCCCCCCCCCCCCTTAATGTCAGTCAACACCGAACTAGAATCCCTCTCGGCCTTGATGCCATACCCCCTATCTGATTCTCTCTCTGCCTCTATACCACTGGATCCTCACCATGATTTGGGGAAATATTTCTCAGATTCATTTCACTGAAATCACATGTAGTTATTTTTTTCTCTATTTTAGGGAAGAATTCTGTAATAGAGTTCAGTTTAGAAATTTACCAATTCTAATTACTTTTCAATGATGGTAGTTTAGTCCATTTCTAATTTCATTGTGTTTGAGGGGGTGCTTTTAGATCGATTCTTCCTTTTTGAAATTACCTATATTTTATTTTTACAAATAATAATATAATTATATTTTATATTTGACAATGTTGGAAGCTATGTTCATATGGGTAAAATTTGGACTTACTTACCTTGGAACACATATTTGTATTATACAGGATTGAATATTTTTTTTGGATTTTTTATTTTAAAATCAATTTGTGGATGGAATAATAAAATATCCATGTCCTAACTATAAATTCAGACATTGGTTTAAGATAAATATAGTATTTCAGAACTTGATATTGAAATATTTTCCTCCTCATTAATGGATTCTGTATGGAGAATCAATTGTTATAGAAAACATGAGATGTTATGTATACATTAAAAATGAATAAATGAATGATCCAATAGTGCATAATGAAATTCAAAACATTATAAACGATGATTTTATAATAGTAGGGAAATGACATCAATAGTGTAATAGATCAACGGATTTAGTTATTTATGTTCTAGATATTAGTTATGTTTTCAAAACTATAGGACAACCTGATTAAGATGATAAAAAAATATTGGATAATAATGAGGAAACTAACACAATGAAAAACTCAACCAAGAAAACCCTTGAGTTATAGATGTAAATCAATAATTGTATGAAGGATGTGTCAAATATTCAAATATTTTCATCTCTTTTGAATTTGTACCACACCATATTTTTATGTGGAATTACAAATAAATAAATTTTCATGATATTAGAATTTTTGTGTGATGAAATTGCTGAATATAAAATCCTTGTATCATTTTATGAGATGAAAAACATTATCAATAATATTGGACTCAATTATAAGAAGATACATGAATGTTTGAATGATTGTATGCTTTATTGGAAAGAATATTCTAATAGAGAAAAGTTAAAAATATGTTCTACATTTAGATGGAAATAAATAAATAATGATGTCACTTTGAATCTATGTACTAACACAAAGAAAAAGAAAAGGAAAATTGTTGTGAATATTTAATGTTACTATCCATTAAAACCGTGGTTGAAAATATTTTTTATATTATCTAAAACCACAATGAATGTGAAGTGTCATGCTTTGCATCATAATAATGATGATTTCATAGGACATCCAAGAGATTCAAAAGTGTTTAAGACCCTCATTCATTACATCCATAATTCTCTTACGATATAAGATATTTACATTTGCGGTTGACATTTGATGGATTAAACACTTTTGGGACATCAAGTAGTAATTAGAGAATTTTTCCAGTTGTATTGATCCCTTACAATATACCTCCCTAGATGACTATACAATGGACTTCATTCATTATTTCAATTATTATTCTTGGAAATCAAATACCTATAAATGACATTAATGTCTTCCTTTAAACTCTTATTCAAGATTTATAAGAGTTACAAAATGTTGGTGTAGTAGCATATGATGCATCTACCAAACAAATATTCAAAATTCATGTATCCCTTAAGTGGACTATTAGTGAATTTCCTAGACAAGGAAATATTTCTAGTTTGAACACACACATTGGTTTTTCTTGTCCAATTTGTAACTTTGATTTTGAGTCTCAATGGATACCTTTTAGGGGAAAGTGACGTTTCATGTGTGATCCTCTCTTTCTTGAAACATCTCATTGATTTTGGTTTATCAAGTCACAATTCAATGAAAAAAACTGATTTGAAGCTTATACCAAAATTATTATCCAAATCATAGATCTTGACTTAATTATCAAATATTGGTAAAGAGTTTGAAAAATATTTTCAGTTGAATGAAAGTGGAAAAAGAGTTATAACACCATTAGTTACAATTAGAGCATAATAATGGAATAAAACGAGAATATTTTTTGAACTTCCATATTGTAAATTTAATTTCTTACTTAATAATATTGATGTTAGGAACTTTGATAAAAATGTGTACAATAATGTTTTATTTACATTGATTAATGAGTTTGGAAAATCAAAGAATCATTAAAATGCTCTTCAGGACTTAAAATCCCTCAATATAAAATAAGATATATGTTCAAATGATAATGGGAATTTAAAAAATCATTAGAAATATGTTTTCCTTTGATGATTAAAAGATATTAAAATGCCGGATGAATATTCTAGTAGTATTTCAAGGTGTTTTGATTTGAATCCCCATAAGGTACGTAGATTAAAAATTCATAACTCACGTGTATTAATGGAGGAATTTTTACCTTTGGAAATTCATAATTTTTTACCTAATAAAATAATCATCAATTTAATCGACCTTTTCACATTATTTAGATAACTTTGTGAGAAGACATTAAACCCATATGAATTGGGTAAAATTAAAGAAATAATTTTACATATGTTATATCATTTGGAGATGTTCTTTCCCCTATCATTTTCACCATGATGATTCATATAAAAATGATTGTTTTTAAAGAAACTAAAACTAAAGATCCCATACATTATCGATGGTTGTATTCCTTGGATATGAATTTTATTTTAATTTTTTTAAAATAAAAAATTATGTATTTATTGGTAAATATTCAAAAGGTTCTATTGTGGAAGGTCACCTTGAAAAAGAGTTTTTAAAATTCTATTCAAGGTATTTGGATGTGATATAGAAAATATTAAATCAAGTGGGATGTGTTGATGATAATCCAAGTCAATTGTATAAGAGGAATTAATGTTTCCCAATTTAGGTTGATTAGTTGGAAAAATAACTTCATTCTCATTGATAGAGATGTAGTTAAGAAAAGTACATAGATATGTGCTACAAAATATTAATATTTTTGATCCCTATTTCAAATAATTAAGGACATAAATGAAAATATTATTTAAGATCAAAACTCAAAATGAGATAGAGATAACAAAATTTGTTACCAAAGAAACTGTTTAAGGGATTTCATGTTAGTTAAGTTCTTAATGTAATACATAGTTTGAATATGTTTAAATATATATAAATTATGTAACAATTTTTAATATCATATTATATTGATAATGAATTTTGGTAATCTTGATGAATTATCCAAAGATTAAAAGTTTTTAGAACAAGTTGATTTGAAGTATTATAGGAGATTAAATGATTACAATATTGGTGGTATCAAGTCTCATAATTTTGATCCCGAGGAAGGTTTGAAAACATAAAATAGTGGTATATTCAGAATTTCATATCAAGGTTACAATGGAAAGTTAGTTGATATCTTCTAGTTAGATTATCCTAAAAAATTTATAGTTGTGTTATTCAAATGTATCTGGTTTAATATTTATATGGGTATAAAGAAATATTAATTAAAATTTACTTATGTCATTTTCTATTGGTTGATTGATACTGGTGAGTGGGTAGAAAAAAATCCATATATTATTTCTTACTAAGAAAAAATGGTATGTTATGTTGATAACATAGTAGATGAAAAGTGGTGTATTGTTTCCCAAATTAATCCGAGAGACATTTATGATATAGGTGATATGAGTGAGGTTATGTTTTATAAAAAAACCCATAAAAACAACATATTAAATTCTCTATACCTAAAGATATTAAAAATTACAGTCTTGTGGGGGAGAGTGAAGAAGAAGAAGAATAATAAACATAGGAATAAAAAATATGTTAATAATGGAACCTGATAAAAACATGGACAACCGAGAATTGAATTTGTAAGTTGTTTTTTATATTAATAAATGCAATGAATGTTTTTTATTTTAAAAAATTCAAGGATGATTTTTTATATTAATAAATACAATGAATATTTTTTTCAGTCATGTTATGTCCGAATAGGTTTTGTGTGAGTACCCACTCTATGTCATAGAGTTTCCATTATCCATATTTGAAATAAGGTACAATTCATCACACACCTTTCACATTTTGTTTGATACCATTTCATATTATCCTAATTTTCTTTCATCCATAGGTATGAATTCTACTGATGATATCGAGGAATCAGACATGACATGGAATATTTGGTAAATTTAATAAATTTATAGGTATATTCTTCAATTTAGTAGTTATTTATTTATTTTTTAAATTTTCTGTGTCAAATGAATTTAAATATTTATTCATTATTTATTAATAAATAGGTTTTAAATTCTTTGAATAATCCACATGGAAATCTTATGTAAATTATTTAAATTCTCGAGTATACATCAATGTTGTGATCAAAACAAGTGGTACATGGTCTAGTGGTTCAAAATAGAATAATTTATCTATATCACCCTTTATATTATTAAAAGTGTGATGAAATTTTAT
Organism: Viscum album; assembly: GCA_963277665.1. Classification (NCBI taxonomy): domain Eukaryota; kingdom Viridiplantae; phylum Streptophyta; class Magnoliopsida; order Santalales; family Viscaceae; genus Viscum; species Viscum album. The sequence continues at coordinate 1,806,934,116 of OY728129.1, read as the reverse complement.
AATATTATATACTTTTTCATTGATATATAAATTTCTATTTAAAATTATTTTTAGAGGCTATGAGATTGGAATGAGTTGAGGAAATGATTTTTGGGTTTGAAATCCACTACTCAGTCAATGTTTATACTTTAAATCATGAAAAATAAAATGATTGTAATGGATAAGATGTTTATGATGTGAAGCGTTATAACGACCCAAAGTTTCATTAATGGAAACCCCTTTTGATCTAATTAAATGTCTCTTTATGTAAAATGTTTATATAAAATTTCAACTTCTTTGGTTTTATGTTAAGAATTGTGACCATTGATTTTATAGTCGTTGAATAGTGATCACATGATTAGTATAAATATAGGGCTTTAACAAACCCAATTTACTCAGACAAAAGAAGTTATGGCCTCATCGAGTAGAATTTCTCCATACGAAGCCCATTTTTCGGAGCTCGGAAAAGAGGTGGCATCTTTGGGCTTCGCTCTTGACCAAGCCCAAGCTGAGCTTCATCATGTCAATCTCGAACGGGACCGTCTACGGGAAAAGTGGAAGTTGATAGAGATTACCTCTCGAGCGATGTTATCCGAGCCACCCCAAGAGTCTGTCACCATCACACACCTTTCCCTTAGGTCTTATGTGGCTGTTTTAAGGGGTTATGTAACAAATCGCTAGTACTATGTTCATGTACATTATTTTTGTATATAATAATGAATATACTTTCTTGTCATTATTGATACATTGTAAATAGTTTTTAAAGTAAAAATAATGTTTTAAGTTATATTTTAATTAAAAATTATATTTTATTAAATTAAGGGATTTTTGAATTAAATAATATTTTAATAAAATATTATTATTATTATTAACACAATTTCTATTAAATATAAATGATCTAATAATTTTATGAATGCAATTGTAATTTTTCTTAAGGTTTGAAAGCCATTTCTGTCAAAACCCGTAAATTTTCTATAAAAGTCGGTTTTTATTTTAAAAGTGAAAATTAACATATTTATAAAATTATTTAGATAAAATAAATTTTATTTCTGGAATCAGGACTTCAAAATTATCTAACGGTGAATTTTTCATAATTTTCTCAGATAGTCAAATTTTTGGGTAAAAATTAAATACCGTTTAAATATATAATGTGTTTTATGACATCATAATGACCCAATAGTGATGTAATAAAATACTATAAGCTTTATGTTCGGAAAATATATGTTTTACCATTAAAATAATGTTTTTTTGGGTTTGTTTGACTTATTTTACAAAGCATTAATGGACCCCTCAAGACTTATTAAACATCTTGTCTTTTTAAATTATTTTCCATGGGAGTGTGACTCACCTCCACATAAACAACCCCATTATTTTAAGAATTTCGGACTTTTCCTTATAAAATATTATTTTCCCCTCCCCTTTTCCAGAAACCATGGGTAAAACCATGAGCTGATTTGTGGTTTGGATTAGTTTAATGTAAGGGGTTCCAAACCTAAATAATAAAGAATTCACTCACCTTTCCTATATAAACCCTCCAAAGATCCCACTTCCTCCTCACTCAAAGCCTTTGGAGTTCATACAACCTCTACCCTACTCTCTCAATAATCCTCCCAAGGTGCCCCAAGTTCCCAAAAAGCCTCTCTCAAGCCTCTCTCAAGCCTTTGGAAGCACACTTCCAAGTAAGGGTTTTTCTTCCTTTCACCTTTTTGTCCAATTCTCTTAGTATTGTTATGCCATTTTAATTTCAATTATAAATGCTTAGGTATGGTTTCAAACCTCCCCCATACTTACCTATTATTGTTTGAATTATGGGAGACCCCTTTCTATCTCATTAAATGCCTCCCATGTACACCCAAAACTATGCTGAAATTCCGAAAGGAACTTCTCTCTCCTCATTTACATTCAAGCAATACTTTTGTATCATGAATATAAATTCCATTAAAATTGTTGGGAAATGTATCTATATAACACCCCTTAATGTCCATTTCATGTAGATATTATTAGACACCCCTTTCTCTCTCATCAACCATTTTTATGAATTCGTATATCACGCCGTTACGCTGCCGAAATTGCACCGATTATCTAAGCCAATGCCACTGTGTTGTGAATACCATGACCATTTCTCCATCAAGGGTATTCACCTTCATGTACATTTAATTATTGATTATAAAGTTTCATTCCACATTCCTTTGTCGTGGAATAAATGATTATGTTTTATGAATCCATGTTTTAGGATCCATGTGGCACACTTATGCCTGAAATGAAATGTTTAAGAAGGGTGCACCCTTATAGAGCTCCAATGCATTGGGTAAAGTATAGTATCATGATACATCATGTGCAATGAGTGTTGAGTCATTCTAATTCAAGTGCAATGTGGGTTTACTCGTGCTTCATGTGTAATGAGGATTTACTCATGCTCCATGTGCAATGAGCCTTGGATCATGCTAATTCCATGTTAAGTGTTGTTGCCACATTTCCATGTTATGATTATCATGATCTATCATGCCTTTATGTTCATGTTTCTCTTATGATCTATTGATATGCCTATTGTCTAACATGTATTGTACTCCTCATGTATTCCATGTTTATTCCCTTACTGGGCTTTATAGCTCACCCCTTTTCTTATGCATATCCTCAGGTTATCCCATGTAATGCTAAGTATGAGGGAATGTAGTGGTCATGTAAAGGAAGTTTTCAATAAAGATGATGTATTTCATGTTTTAAGTTGTTATGTAATGATCCTAAGCCCCAAATACACTAAACCTCTCGATCTTCCATGTTGTATCAAGTGAATAGTTTATGAAATAAATCATGTTTAAGTTTGTAATAAAAGCAGGGTTGTCATAGTTGGTATCATAGGATGGGTTTAGTTATTTTTGGGATTAGGATTAGAAAACCCTAATAAAGACTTAGAGACAAGACTAATTATAATAAAAACATACCTAAGTTTTGGTAAGTACTAAGTAAGTGGTTTATCAAACAAATGAATCCCTGTCTGGATACGAGCAGGTAGAGGCGGCTCTGGCACAAATGTATCCTAGGGGTAAAACCCGAAAACACCGCTTTGAGCTAGACTCAAACGAGAACTGGTGAACGAAAATGGGCCTTGCTGCACTATTGGTTACGAAACTCCCGAGGGATAAGTTTTGATAAATTCACAAGCTTAGTATGAACCCTTATTAAGGGAATTAAAAAAAATTCCCCTGAGAATATATATTAGAAAGTAGATCATGAAAAGCCTAGATTAAATCCTATAGACTCATGAGTTGAGGAAATAAAAGTTTATTTATAATTCATCTACTTTTGACTTTGGATTACCCTTTATGCATTACCCCCTAACTTTCTGTTTATTCCAGCCAATGGCCGGTAATAGGAGGACTCAGGCTAACAACCGATGTGAAGATCAGTGTGATGACTATACTAATGAGATGCCAAATCCAATGGGAGCGGGAATCGCGAACTTTGTCACGCTTCTCTCTCAGCTAAATCAAGCTTTGAATATAAACACGGGTCAAGAGGAATGTCCAAACCCCCCTAAGAAGGAACAAGTCACTATCGAGAGCTTCATGAGACAAAGGCCTCCTACTTTTAGTAGATCATCCGATCCCACGATCACTGAACAATGAATCAACTCCATTGAAAAGATTTTCTCCATCCTTTAATGTTTTAAACAAGATAAGGTTCTCTTGGTGGCTTATCATATGGAGGGTGAAGCTGATCAATGGTGGACATTGATCAAAAATACGAAGCCTGAGGAGGAGATCGAGGCATTGGAATGGAAGGATTTTCGGAAGATGTTTTTTGATAAATATTTTCCGCGCACACTCTGGCTTAAGATGGAAAGGGAATTCCTTTCCCTCAAGAAAAAAGAAGAAGAATATGTTGTAGAATACGTGGAAAACTTCAAAAGGCTTGCACGATATGCTTCTAGATTTTTTGTTACCCCCGAATGCAAGGTTGACTGCTTCTTTGGCGGGATGAAGCCTAGCCTGTGGAAAGCATTAGCGATCCGCGACTTCGACAGCTATGAGGAAATTGTCTGATGTTCCCTCAAGGTCGAAATGGAGATCATGGTATCACAGGGGTATCATGGGGACAAGAAGCGTAAGGTGGACTTCAATGCTGGCAGTCCGATGGATAAATCCAACGCTGCTAAGAATATCCAGCACCCCACTTTCCAAAAGTGCGAAAAAAGCACCCTAGAAATTTCCTCAAGGGGACGGTGAATTGATTTAGGTGTGGAAGATAAGGGAACCTTGCTATTAACTGTCGACATGAAAGACCCGCGACTGTGACAGAGGAGAGTAACACTCTGTTCGAACCTCTTCGTGTTGTTCATTGCTACAACTACAAAGAACTGGGGCATCTTGCAAATCAGTGCCCTAATCCAAAGGTTTTTAGAGGCAAACAAAAATCTACAAGTAAGAAAAGAAGATATTTTACCATCACTTCTACTGAAGTGAACCCCGACAAAGAAGTGGTGACAGGTACGGTAGTTATTCATTCAAGAATAGCGAACGTAATTTTTGATTCAAATTCTACGAATTCTTTTATATCTTGAAAGTTTAATAGAACAATCCCAACAACACCACAAATCATGGAAGTGAAGATATCAGTGAGTATGAAAAATGGGACAATCATTGCATCCCATGAATATAACTCCTCCCCTGTCATAATCTATGGATTGAATTTCTCGGCAAACCTCGTCATACTATCTCTTGTGGAATTTGATGCAATTCTTGGCATGGATTGGCTTTCCTTATATAGAGCCAACATAAATTGTCGGGAGAGGGAAATCACACTCCATATGGAGAATCGAACCCTGATTCTTTACAAGTGTAAGGAGGAAGAGGAATCTCCTTTAGTTCCATCATCTCAAGCATGGATATTACTGCCCTATGAGCATGCGTATCTGGCTCAGATGGTTGTGTACAAGGAAGAAACTATCCTTAAAGAAATGCCTATTGTGAAGTAATTCTCTGAAGTGTTTCCCGAGGAACTGCCTGGTCTTCCTCCTAGAAGAGATGTTGAATTCTCAATTGAACTTATACCAGGGGCACTACCAATATCCAAGACTATATATAGAATGGATTTCGTGGAGCTTGAAGAGCTAAAGAAATAACTACAGGATAATCTGGATAAAGGGTTTATACTCCCAAGTGCTTTACCATGGGGTGCACTAGTCCTCTTCGTCAAGAAGAAGGATGGGTCAATGTGTCTTTGCATCGATTATCATGAACTTAACAAAATCACGATAAAGAAAAAGTATCCTCTGCCATGGATCGATGGATTGTTCGATCAACTATATGGAGCACAATACTTCTCCAAGGTAGATTTGCGGTTGGGATATTATCAAGTAAGGGTGAAGAAGGAAGATGTCCCCAAGACTTCTTTTCGTACAAGATACGGGCACTATGAATTCATAGTAATGCCTTTCAGACTCACCAATGCTCCAAAAATATTCATGGACTTGATGAATAGAGTCTTTATAGGTTACCTAGACAAATTTGTGGTAGTCTTTATAGATGATATTCTAAAATAATCCAAAACCAAGGAGGATCATGAGGAGCATTTAAGAACTGTACTGGAGACTTTGCACAAGGAGAATATCTTTGAAAAGTACAACAAGTGTGAGTTCTGGTTAAAGGAAGTCTCATTCTTGGGACATATCATCACAAGAAATGAGATATCTGTGGATCCCTCCAAAACAGATGCAATTGAGGGATGACCGAGGCCAACATCGGTAATGGATATCTGTAGATTCTTGGGTTTAGCTGGATATTATTGATGATTTGTTAGAAATTTCTCATAATTATCCAACCCTCTTACCAAGCTAACTCGAAAGGGAGTAAAATTTTCTTGCAGTGATGAATGCGAAGAAAGCTTCAAGGAGTTGAAAAGGAGGCTTATCACTGCGCCCATGCTCACTTTACCCACAAGTGGGGAACTTTTGGGGGTATTCAGTGATGCTTCGAAGAAGGTATTAGGATGTGTGCTGATGAAGAATGAGAAAGTGATATCCTATGCCTCAAGGCAGTTGCAAATCCATGAGCGAAACTATCCAACACATGATATGGAGTTGGCAGTGGTGATATTTTCCTTGAAAATCTGGCGACATTATCTCTATGGGGAGAAATGTCAGATATATACTGACCACAAGAGTCTTAAATATATATTCACATAGAAAGAGCTTAATATGTGCCATAGAAGATGGATAGATCTCATCAAGGATTATGACTGTTCAATACATTACCACCCTGGGAAAGCGAACAAGGTGGTAGCTACCCTAAGTAGAAAGGACCCAGTGATTATATCAATAATGAGAATTGGGAAGGATCCAATCTTCTTAGACTTAATGAAGATGGACATGGGAATCATAAATAAGGGAAAATCATCAATCCTTTCACAAATGATTGCTCAATCGTCTCTATTGGAAAGGTTAAAGGATGATCAAAAGGATGATGCGGGAATTCAGGAAAAAGTGGAAGCTATCGAAAAAGGGAAATCCTCGGAGTTTAATTTTAATGAAGAAGGAATTATGCGATTTGAGAAAAGACTATGTGTTCTATCAAGTCTGGAGCTGAAGAAGGAACTTTTGGATGATGCACATAGTTCAAATTTCTCTATTCACCCAGGGAGAACAAATATGTATCGAGATCTCTGAGAAAACTTTTGGTGGGACAATATGAAGAAGGAGATCGCTGAATATACATCAAAGTGCCTGGTGTTCTAGAAAGTGAAGGCAGAGAGGCAGAAGTATAAGGGGATGATGCAACCATTTACCATACCAGAATGGAAATGGGAGAACATCACCATGGACTTTGTCACCCTACTTCCGAGGACATACAAAGGCAACAATGCAATCTGGGTTGTGGTGGATCGTCTTACAAAGACTTCACACTTCATTTCTATTCGGGAGGATTTATCATTGGATCAAATGGCACAGATATATATCAGGGTAGTGGTAAGGCTGCATGGAGTACCACTATCTATTGTGTCTGACCGAGATCCAAGATTCACCTCTATGTTCTGGAAGAGTATTCAACATGCTCTGAATACTGAACTGAACTTCAGTACGACCTATCATCCTCAAACTGATGGCCAATCCGAGCAAACTATCCCAAAACTTGAGGACATGTTTAGAGCGTGCTCAGTGGACTTTAAAGGAGGATGAGATCAACATCTTCCTCTGGTTGAGTTCTCTTATAATAACGGTTTCCACTCGAGCATCCAAATGGAACCTAATGAAGCCCTATATGGGAAAAGGTGAAGAACACCAACATGTTGGGATAAGGTCGGTGAACATAAGATGCTTGGACCAGAAATGGTCGAAGAAATGGTGGAGAAGGTGAAAGCCATTCAGCAGCATATCAAGGCAACCCAGAGTCGACAGAAGATTTATGCAGATAACCGTCGATGAGGCCTTGAGTTTAAAGTTGGAGACATGGTTTTTTACGCATATCTCTATGGAAAAAGGTCATGAGGTTTGGAAAGAAAGGGAAGTTAAGTCCAAGGTACATCGGCCCCTTAGAGATTCTTGATCGTGTCGGGGATGTGGCCTATCGACTAGCACTTCCACGTACCATGGCCAAAGTACATGATGTCTTTCATGTATCCCTCTTATGGAAGTACATACAGGACTCTTCACATGTACTCTCTTCTGATGTGGTACAGTTGGAGGATGATCTTTCTTATGAGGAGAAACCAGTGAAGATCTTAGATCATAGAGAAAAAGTTCTACGAAATAAGACAATGCCCCTCGTCAAGTTGTTGTGGAGAAACCACAAGTTTGAAGAAGTGACTTGGTAATCGGAGGAAATGATGAAGCTGAGTTACCCACATCTGTTTTAGTGTGAGAAAAGGAAATTGCAAGGGGAAAATTTCTCAAGGGGGGAATATTGTAACGACCCAAATTTTCTTTAATGGAAATCACTCTTAATCTAATTAAATGTATCTTTATGTAAAATGTTTATATAAAATGTCAACTTATTTGGTTTTATGTTAAGAATTATGACCATTTCTTTTATAGCCATTGAACAGTGATCACATGATTAGTATAAATATAGGGTTTTAACAAACCCAATTTACTCAAACAAAAGAAGAGATGACCTCATCCAGTAGAATTGCTCCATACGAAGCCCATTTGTCGGAGCTCGGAAAAGAGGTGGCGTCTTTGGGCTTCTCTCTTGACCAATCCCAAGCTAAGCTTCATCATGTCAAGCTCGAATGAGACCATCTATGGGAAAAGTGGAAGTTGATAGAGATTACCACTCGAGCGATGTTATCCGAGCCACCCCAAGAGTCTTTCACCATCACACACCTTACCCTTAGGTCTTATGCGACTATTTTAAGGGGTTATGTTACAAATCTCTAGTACTGTGTTCATGTAAATTATTTTTTTATATAATAATGAATATTCTTTCTTGTCATTATTGATACATTGTAAATAGTTTTTAAAGTACAAATAGTGTTTTTAGTTATTATTTAATTAAGAATTATATTTTATTAAATTAAGGGATTTTTGAATTAAATAATAGTTTAATAAATTATTATTATTATTATTAAATTAATTTTTATTAAATATAAATGATCTTATAATTTTATGAATGCAATTGTAATTTTTATTAAGGTTTGAAAGCTATTTTTGTCAAAACGTGTGAATTTTCGATAAATGTCGGTTTTTATTTTAAAAGTGAAAATTAACATATTTAGAAAATTATTTAGATAAAATAAATGTTATTTCTATAATTAGGATGTCTAAATTATCCAATGGTTAATTTTTCATAATTTTCTGAGACATTCAATTTTTTGGGTAAAAATTAAATACTGTTTAAATATATAATGTGTTTTATGACATCATAATGACCCAATAGTGATGTAATAAAATACTATAAGCTTTATGTTCGGCCAATATATGTTTTACCATTAAAATAATGTGATTTTGGGTTTGTTTGACTTATTTTACAAAGCATTAATGGACCCCTCAAGACTTATTAAACATCTTGTCTTTTTAATTTATTTTCCATGGGAGTGTGACTCACCTCCACATAAGCAACCCCATTATTTTAAGAAGTTCGGACTTTGGCCTTATAAAATATTGTTTTCCTCTCCCCTTTTCCAAAAATCATGGGCAAAAACAATGATCTTATTTTTGGTTTGGATTAGTTTAATGTAAGGGGTCCCAAACCTAAATAATAAAGAATTCACTCACCTTTCCTATATAAACCCACCCAATATCCCATTTCCTCCTCACTCAAATCCATTTGAGTTCATCCAAACTCTACCCTACTATCTCTAGAATCCTACCAAGGTGACCCAAGATCCCAAGAAGCCTCTATCAAGCCTCTCTCAAGCCTTTGGAAGCACACTTCCAAGTAAGGGTTTTTCTTCCTTTCACTTTTTTGTCCAATTTTCTTAGTATTGTTATGCCATTTTAATTTCTGTTATAAATGTTGGGGTATGGTTTAGAACCTCCCCCATACTTCCCTATTTTTGTTTGAATTATGTGAGACCCCTTTCTCTCTCATTAAATGCCTCCCATGTACACCCGTTACTATGCCAAAATTCCAAAAGGAACTTCTCTCTCCTCATTTACATTCAAGAAATACTTTTGTATCATGAATATAAATTCCATTACAATTTTTGGGACATATATATATATGACCCACTTACTGTAAATTTCATGTAGATATTATAAGACACCCCTTTCTCTCTCATAAACCATTTTTATGAATTCGTATATCACGCCGTTACGCTGCCAAAATTGCACCGATTATCTAAGCCAATGCCATTGTGTAGTGAATACCATGCCCATTTCTCTATCAATGGTATTCAAATTCAGGCACATTTACTTATTGATTATAAAGTTTCATTCCACAATCCTTTTTCATGGAATAAATGATTATGTTTTATGAATCCATTTTTTATGATCCATGTGGCACACTTATGCATGAAATGAAATGTTTAAGAAGGGTGCACCCTTATAACGCTCCAATGCATTGAGTAATGTATAGTATCATGAGAAGTCATGTGAAATGAGTGTTGAATCATGATAATTAAAGTGCAATGAGGGTTTACTCGTGCTTCATGTTCAATGAGGATTTACTCATGCTTCATGTGCAATGAGCCTTGGCTTATGCTAATTCCATGTAAAGTGTTGTTGCCACATTTCCATGTTATGATTATCATGATCTATCATGCCTTTATGTTCATGTTTCTCTTATGATCTATTGATATGCCTATTTTCTAACACGTATTTTACTCCTCATGCATTCCATGTTTATTCCCTTACCGAGCTTTACAGCTCACCCCTTTTCTTTTGCACATCCTCAGGTTATCCCATGCAATGCTAAGTATGAGGGAACGTAGTGGTCATGTAAAGAAAGTTTTCAATAAAGATGGTGTATTTCATGTTTTAAGTTGTTATGTAATGATACTAATCCCCAAAGACACTAGAACTCTCGATCTTCCATGTTGTATAAAGTGAATAGTTTATGAAATAAATCATGTTTGAGTTTGCAATAAAAGCAGGGTTGTCATAAGCATGTTTAGTTTTAAGATAATTTACGGAATTTTGGTCTTTGAATATTTAAATTAAATAATTATTATCAAATTCATGTTTGAGTCATAAATGTCAAGTTTGTGAATAGAGGATGATAATAATTCTAATTTTCATCATGGATATGATTATTGGTTGAGATAATTACCATATTTTTCCTTTGATTTGGAAAGTTTGACTTAGTGATTGAGGATATTCGAGAACTAATCCAAAATGAAGAGATTAGATTTAATGAATTCTAGATATTTATATGTACGAAAGGTAGAGGATGTCCAAATCAACTAAGGCTATCATATATGATGATAATACTAGTTTTTTATACCATGGCATGTTGTGTATATTCCAACTCAACTGAGTCTATCATATGTTTTGATAATTCTGGGCATGTGCATGACTACCAATTATACAATTCATTGTTATACCATTAGGTAAATTGAATTTAGATCAAATCATATATTGTTTGAATTTTATTTCATTTATTATTCATTGAATATTCTCATTAATGATTTTGGTTAACTACTTTAAATGTAGGTACTAGAGAAAGGATGTGGGGAAGGAGGAGATGGATAGTAGCATGATTGAGTTATGGAGGGAGAGGGACATACTTCTTAGTAGAGTAGTCATGACTCAGGTTTGTGTTGTCATTTTATGGAACATGAAAGTTTTTGAACTATGTGGCTGAGTAATGTTGAATTATATGTAATGGAATGCTTATTGATGTATGAATTTTTTTGTTTTTGTTATATTGTATTAATTACAAATTTTTTGTATATATTCTTTGTATATTGGTTTTTTTGTTGATCATGCAGTAATTTAATTTATTGTTTTTGAAACTATATAAATAGTAGAATTTTTAAATGCCATTATTTATTTTGAGGTGGTTTTAATCATCGTGAACATCATAGTGGTAGTTAGAATTACTGCAAAATAAGGTAAATTTCAATATTTAACAACAGTTTTAACTGCCACTAAATATTAATTATGTACAAAAACCACTTGTAATTTATAAAATCACCACAAAAATCTATGTTTATAATAAAAAATTGGAAGCATATTCAAAAATACCAATACATAGTTAAATATTTAACAATAGACTATTAAGATGAATTTTTTTAAATCTCCATGAAATCATTTGGAGGTGGTTAAAACTGTTCCGGAATCCAAAAATAATAGTCACTATATAGTGGTTTCATGTAATTACTTAGACACTTCCATTGGATAGGTGATAACCCAAATAATATAATGGAAGTATTTGTCTAGAAAAATGATTCTATCCTGAATTAACTTAGATCTCCTAGGTAGGCACTTGTTAGAGATAAACACACTAATTTTCTTGACATTGATGCATTGGATATATTTGTTTTCATAATCAGTTATAATAAGCTTAAAGCTATGAATGGAATTAGTATTACCATTAAAAAAAGAGAATATCACCCACAAAGAAAATGTGGGAAATACCAGAGAAATCATACCTCCCATTTAAAGGATGGATTCTCCCTTCTCTAATAACCTTACTAATATTTTTACTAATGAAATACTATTCTCAGATGAAAAGGATCTGCGAGATAGGGTCCCCTTGTCTTAAACCCCTAGATGATTTAAAAAATTTGAATCTTTTCCCTGTAAGGGAAATAGTGATCCAAGTTGATGAGAAGAAGATGAGAAAAATGTCACCAACTCATTTTGAAAATCCACACTTTTTGAGTACTTTGAAGATGAATGACCATTCCATATGATTATAAACCTTTTCAATAGTTATTTTGATCATCACATTGGATCTTATCACTCCCCTATCAAGATATTAAATCATTTCCTATGCAAGGCCAAAGGCACCCTGAATGCTTCTCCATTTAATGAAATTTTATGTTTTTACTCAGAAACCTCGAGTACTAGATGAATAGAGAGTATTTTATTGAGGATTGTGGATATATTTTTATATGAGAAGTTTCACGTGCTAATAGGATGGAATTTACCAAAACTATTGGTCAGTTTTACCTTAGGAATAAGAGACAGAATAATACTTGTGTTTACTCTACCCAGTGGACCACCCCTAAAATAGTCCCAGATAACACTCAAAACTTCCCACTTAATCATGTCACATGTATCGGATTAAAAAGATCCTATAAACCCATTTAGTCCTAAGAAACTCTCATGATTAAGAACCTTAATGACTTGTTAGATTTCTACCTCCTCTAGAATAATATGCAACTCGTGGTTATCTAAATAATTTATAGATCAAGGAATGATGGAAAGGGTAGTATTATCCACTCCCTAATTCCAAGTTACCCCCCTAGGCCCAACATGGACCAGGAAGAGCTTCTATTAAGTAAGCCACTTATAGAGGACCAATAATAATAACATCACTAGTGTGAGATCCATCTTCAAGAAGCATTTTGAGCCATCCTTCCAACCTCTTATCCTTAAAAAATCATGAAAATAGGTCTTATTTCTATCCTCTTCCTTTATCCGTTTGGAACTGGATCTCTCCCTAAAAGATTTATTTAATATCAAGCAATGTTTTCTTCAAATTTTAATTTTTATAGGAAAAATGAGTAATGTACAATCATCCTAGTGGGATTTTAATTTAAGATCCCGTGGATTGATGTCCTCTTGGAGAGATTTCAAATTAATATCAAGGATTGGAATCATGTTAATCTAAGAAATTATTCCACTATTTATTCGTCTAATATTTTCTTGAAGAGAACCCCAAGTAATACCCTACACAAGAGAAATCCAAGATGGTTGGACCATCTCCCCAAAGCCTTCCATATGCATCTAACGGCTTGTTTAAAAGATACATTTTCTTACTTCTTCAGAAATATAAACGTGGTGGAAAATTGGGGAGTGGTTGAAAAGAGAACAACTTAGGTTATTCATATTATAACTGAAGAAAATATAGATAACCTAAAAGTTACATTGGCATCTATAAAGTCGGCTCCAAATTCTGTTACTGCCACTTTGATTGTTGCATCGAGTGAATTCATCTCCTGAGTATCCTAAATACAGAAGTTGGCTAGAAGATATAAAGGATTTGAATTATTTCATTCCATTATTGGGATAAATTCCCCTCCATTCTTCTTATAAGGATTAATAATAGTTCTCAAATCCCCACCGACTATCTAATCACCTGAACAAGGACTCAAAGTAGAAAGTGAATCCCATAAACTCTTTTTTTCCACTACATCACATTTATAACACATAATAGACATGGGTAGAGAGTAAGTACCCTTAATTAACTTATTGGAGATATTTTGAGAATAACAGTCCATAAAATACATGTGTATCTAATTATCCTAGAAAAATAATAGATGTATTTTGACATGATTCCAATGAAGATACTTTCTAAAGTGAAAGCTACGAGTTATGTCCTTGATATAGTCTAACATTAATTTTTGTTCTAGGATATAAATAAGGGATATTATCTTCCTCTAAATGGTTTTCAAGATGTATTGAATTTTATCTATGTAAACTAGTCCCCTAACATTCCATATGACTGATTGAATCATTGATAAAATGAGTGGTAGGATGGCAGGACTATATCAGACATAGATGCAGAATCAGATTCCTGAAAATTATTCTTGGTTTTAGAATAATTATTGATACTAATGGGAGGAGGCTTGATCTTACCCTTCCATAGACAAACTTTAGTAGGGTTATACTGGATCAAAACATATCCAAGATCTATTAGGAACTTTAAAGCATTGTTAGTAGGAGTGATCTCTTCTTGGGAAGAATGGCCAACTGAACCCTTTATTATGATGAGAGAAACCTTAATGGGAAGAACCTCTATCTATGAAGTCTTAAAAGGATGGGAGGTAGATTGAGGGAGAACAAGATCCAAACCCACCTCATCAAGTAGAGGACTAGGTCCCTTGGTGGTAAAATATGATAGAATAGTAACCTTAGGACCAATAATAGATAAAGTCACCCTTCCTATATGGGATAAACCATGGGATCCTTCTGATGTAGATAGGTATAACCATCAATTTTAGTCAAGATAGATGATAGATTTTTAGGGAATGATTGAACTTGAGTAGTAGGCTTAGTAGATCAACCACCCTTGAAACAAGTAATGTCATCACGTTTAAGGGATGGATTGTGAGGATTGATACAATAAGAGGAAGGCTTTGAGGGGATTATTTTTGAGGGATCATGGTGTTGGAATGAAGAGACCTGACTCTGGAAAACTGCAACAAAGTTTCCTTTATATGATTAAATCCATTAGAACTCTAGTTTCCATTGTAGCTTACCATGAATATGATATTTAGAAGATAGATGTAAAAACATATTTATTTAATAGGAACCTTCATGAAGATGTCTAGATGAAATAATAAGAAGGGATTTTGATTCCAAAGGATTTTAATACAATATATAAATTGAAAATATCAGTATATTGACGAAATAAAGTATCCATGTCATGGGACATTCATTTTAATTATTCTGTAATAGAATTTAGTTTCATAATGAATAAATTTGATACTTTTTTCTACATTCAGTTTTGTGGGAATATAATCAAGTCCTTGATGGTAGATTTTGATATCATATTACATATTAGAAATGAGATATCAGTCTTAAAATCCAATAAGACTTGGTTAAACAAAAGCTTCTGAATGAAGGAATTAGTTGAAGCGACATACATTCTCGGGGTCAAGATCCATCATGATAAATCCAAGTTGCTACTTGGAATATGTAATGTTACATAAATTGAAACAATACTAAAGATATTCATTATTGAGTAATAAAAGAGGGAAGTGTTACCAATATAATATAGAGTATATATCTCCAAGTAAAGGTGGCCTTAGAAAAATTTTGAGAGATAAAGGATGGAAAGTATCTTATACACATATGTGATAAGCTTAGTCATGTAGGTTATGTTATGTACCTGGATTGATAGCACCTATTCCATAATTATGATGGTCAGAAGATAAGTGGACCTAGGAGACTTCTTGAGGATGAAAGTCAAGACTATACAATAGTACCTTTGGTATATTAAGAATATGTTTTGGGTTTTTGGAAGATATGAGGATCTAGTCATCAAGGGATACACATATTCTCATTTAAAAATAGATAAAGATTTTCTAAAAATGTTGTTAGGATACATATTCACTCCCAATAGAGGCATTGTGAGATGGAAAATATAAGAGAAAGTAGTGGATGTTGATTCTACAATAGAGCATGAGTATATTAGGGATTATAATATAACCATGGAAGCTATCTAAATACAAAATTTTTCTAGGATATTAATTTGGTTCCTAGAATTAATTATCATATCCCCCAATACTATGATAATACTAAAGTGATGGATCTTTCCAAGGATATAAAGAAACATTAGTATAAAAAGCATATACAATGAAATTGTTATATGTTAAGGTATTTTTCTTAGAGAGGTAAGGTTGTAGTGAGAAGAGTTTACACATAATACAATATGGTAGAATCATTGACTAAATACCTATCTAAGTATAAGCATAAACATTATTTGAGAGCTAGAGGATTAAAAGTCATTAGAATTTGGCTCTAGTAAAAGTGAAATCCTATTTGAGTTAGTTCCTTGGAACCAACCACATTTTAATTTAAATTCTTTTTATATTCTTGTTTTTTGAATATTAATAAATATATTATCATATATTGATCATTATTCTATGTTACTTTCATGTGATAATTCAATTAGAGTATTTTTTTCCTTGAAAGGTCATAGAATTTTCCCGCAATGATAAGAACCTCGAAGTGCTATGAAAATATTATAGAACATGAGTTTTATGGTTGTAGGAATTTTATGATGGGACATTGATGATATAAAATATCAGGTGTTGGATTCTTATAAGTATATGAGTCGTTATCTCTTAAATTTAACACTTGGCTATCTCCAAGATGGGGGATTGTGAGGAAAAAACTATAAGTAGTAATTTCATATGTATACATTGTAGGTTCCAGGCACAACAAAAGTGTGGTAGGGAAACCACCAAACTTTGATTTTTACCATGATCAATGATTATTTTGGGATCAATATGATGATGAAAGCCAATCTCCATAGAATATAATCAAAGATTTAGATAAATAATAAAGAGGCCTAAAACCTTAGAGATGATCTTCCACATCATGTTTATAATTAATTTAATTAATTTCATAAAGAAAATAATACCTGGATCTTTGGTATTTTCTTTTTAGATGATGTTGATCGTCCATAGAAACCCTTCTGGATTATCTTGTTGTGCTTAAAAGGATCAAAACTAGAATCCCTCTAGCAGTGATCCACACGTGATATGATGGCCTCTGGTCGACATTGATCATTCTCCTGGTGCTAGCTTGGTGAAGTGAGTGTCTTGTGTCAGTCGTCCTTGATCACTTGTTCTTTGATCTTGAAGAATGAATCTCGTTCTTGAGAGGGGATAGAAGAGGATTCGATAGAGAAATTGATTGGATCAACAATTCTTAATTCACCAGGCGTGTTGTGTGGTGTATAACACAATAGGCATACTTGTCTATTTATATACATGGAATTTCAGTTACAATATTTAATTTAATAGAAAAAAATAAATACATTATTGAACTTAGAGAAAACACATGAATTTAATAATAATACCACATCATTATTTATGGTGCTCCAACTTGTGAAAAATGGGATTATAAAAAAAATTCTACGTCACAAAATAATAGCAGCGTTATTTTAATTTGTGCCAACTAGTTAAAAAATTATTTACCATCTTGAAAATAATTATTTTACAACCAGACCATCCTTGGTCCACTCGAACTCCACTTCCATTTATTGAACACTTGAATAAATAAATAAATAATTTAATCTCTTAAATAAATATTTTATTTACAAACTAGTAAATAAATATTTATTAAATGTTCAACAAAATAAATAAATAAATTTTATTTAATTTATGCGATCATTTTAACTTGAAAAAAATTATTCCACATCCTTGAGAATAATATTTATTTCATTAATTAAATTCAAATATAATTTAACCGAGACCACAAAAAACACTTAGTGTGTGAACCTCTAGGATTATTTCTCGTTGGCATTAGGCGGACTTGGATAAAGTCCAAGAGTACCATATAGTGACGGGTCAAGCCACCAAAGAGAAAGAATGTAAAGTCGTAACAATGAAATCCACATATGAATTCTCACAATGTAATATAATCTCTTTGTATCAATATATCATCAAGTAGGTTTCATGATTATGTCATCAACTTTTATGCTTGATATGTCATTCTTTGACTACATGAAATAAACTCGTCGTTACACCATGGCCATGGAATTTCACTTGATGGTTCTATTTCAATCAAAAGGTAGATATATAAACTTCCATAAATGTAAGGGACAAATCCTTCCTCTAATTATCCATAAATAACATGCCACTTGTGACGCACCCAACGTACCCTACTTACCGCCAAATTTCTACATGACAGTTTTCGTCAGTAAATCAAAGTGTGTATGTAACGACCCAAAGTTTTTCAATGGAAATTCCCTTCTTAAAAATATGTCATAAAATCACATGAAAACACAACATAATGAACTAATATGTTCTAAG
The DNA here is from genome assembly GCA_963277665.1 of Viscum album. NCBI lineage: Eukaryota > Viridiplantae > Streptophyta > Magnoliopsida > Santalales > Viscaceae > Viscum > Viscum album. The sequence goes on along the minus strand of OY728129.1, from coordinate 1,806,916,044 downwards.
TTACCTTTAAACATAAGTTTTTCACTTATGTGTTTGGAATTTCAAAAATCCGACAAACATAGTTGTGTTCAAGATTATTTTTGGGGTCCAATAAGAAAAACTTAATTTTTGGTAACCTACCCTTATGAATAGTAACCTACCCTTTTAAATAGTAGTACGACCCTTTTGAATAGTGAATCATCCAAAATAAGAGTCACCTTACCCATGAATAATTAAATAAAATTTAGGAATCTTAGAAATTGACAATTTGACCATAGTAAACGTTTTGGTATTTTCGTGAGTCATAAATAATTAATTATAATTAATTAATTAATTTAAAAGAAAATAAATTTTCTTAAAATGTGTTCTTAAATTAAAAAATATATTTATTCTAGTTTTTAGATAATTTTATAAGACCCTACATAATTTTTGAAAGCATTATAAAATCAGTTTTAATTTTAGAAACTGTATTTTTCAAGTAAATTATGATTTTAATTAAATATTAAATTAATCATATTTAGAAAATTATTTTTGAAAATTGGACTTCAGTTTTGGATTCTACATGTCGAAAAATGTCTGGGTTGAAATTTCAGGATTTTTCTGAAATACGTGAATTTTTGATGAATAGTGAAATACCGTAATTTACCAAAATAAACTAAATAAGCTAATTATAGAGTCATGTGTGATTTTATGCTGATGTAATCCCACTTTTTTAGATATTAAAGTATACAATTACTATTCCTGGTCATGGAATACTCACTATTCCTTGACTTGTGGAGAAATAATAAATTAATGAATTTTATATTAAGAAAACCCCTCTCCCCTCCACTATAAATACCACCCTTCACTCCCTCATTCTCTCACACCTATAAAGCTTTAAGTCTTGACTAAAATATGCCCAATAATCTTCCCTATCCCCTCCCCCACGTCCAAGAGCTTCTGGTCTCATCAAAATACCAAGCCTAGGTCTCTTAAAGAGGATCTCAAGTGGAGGATTCAAGAGGTAAGTTCCCTTCCTCTTTCCTTTAAATTCCATTCAATTTCAAGTTATTTTCTTATTCTATCCCCGCCTATCTTTGTCCAAATGGTATTTTAACACTATTATCATACATATACTATAATTATATGATAAAAATGGGATATTATACCATCCAACCCCCTTCTCCTCTTCCTTTTACTTTATAAAAGAAAATGTTGTTTGTGAGGTGTTAATCTATCACCTTCAAGAACGACATGTTTTCTTTTTTACATTTCTAAATTTAGATATGGTCATGAAACTATGTTTATGGTTGAACCAGAATATTTTATATGTATTATGTCCTACTTAATTTTCTGTAACTAACTTATGTTCATATTACTAAATGATTAATCAAAACAAGTTCGTTTTGGTCGAAAAACCGCCCAAATTAACCCAAACAATCATCATTAAATTCCTATCTAATGATTAATCCAAATGTTATATAAAATAATTCATTATAATATCATTAAAACTCATGTAATATCATTAATAACGTTTAATATTAGTTTTGGATTTTTACCCATGTTCTACCCGAACTTCAATTTATGAATACAAGTGAACCGCTCAAGAAAACCGTAAAAACAAACATTCCCAAACAATGTTTTTAAACCCTATAACTAATCAAAAGGCCCATAAAATTAAATAATGAAACAAAAATGAACCCTTTTCATTTATAAAAGTTCATTTAGTTTCTAATTAATTAATATAATGTCATTATACATGACATTAAAGCAAAGGAAGCGTTCAGATATAAGGTAAGGGGAAAGTCTCGAACCCAATTTTCTTTCTTTGGGTTCTCCCTATTTCACTCCAAATTTGGTATGTTCACTCCTTAAAAATAATTTTTTCATCATTATATTACCTTTTCTGGGATATAAATGTTTTCTACTGAAGTTTATTTCAAACAAAATGTTTTTCAAAAGAACTCTTCTTTTAAGAACTCACATTTTACCTCTCATTCAAGGTTGATGGATCTTGTATCAAGTATGTTATTCCCTCTTTCTTTTGGGAAACCAATGTTTATGAATGTGTTCTTATGAGATGAAACCCATTCCTTTCCATGATTTTTTATGTTCATTATTGATATATGTTCTATGTGTCATGCATGATAATGATAATTTTATGATGTGACGGGTGCGCCGGAAATTTTATAGAGAAATATGAATGTTTGAATGTGACAGATGCACCCAAAATTATACAGCACTCCAATTCATTATGTAAAGTGATGAATCTCATTAGTAAATTTGAAATGATGTGAAAAATATTCTATATTTGTTCACAAATATGTGTGGTAGTTAACCACTAATAAATGATGTTACATTTTTATGCATTGCAACATTTCAAGTCTTATATTTATGCTTCCCCTTATGTTCATGATCATTTTCCTATGTTATGATTATGCTCACCCATGCTATATTGTTCTTATCTGTCCCCTTACTGGGATTCTAGATCACCCCTTTTAATTTATATCCTCATGTGACTACACATACTGAGGAGAGGTCAAGTGCCAGTAAGAAGCTAGAGAAGAGGAAATTGAATAAATGTTTATGCTCGATGTTGTAGTTATTATGTATGGTCCTAGTTTTCCCAAGACCCTAAACCGTTGGATCCTCTATGTGTAATACTATTATGTTTTTTATCTTTAAAATTATTTAATGTTAATTTAAAAAAAATTTTCATCGCTATAGTTGGTATCAGAGGCAATGTTTAGTTAATTTGGGAATTAGGATTAGTGAACCCAAGAGAAAACCTCTAGTATGACACTAAGTAAAAATATGTAAACAAGAATATTTACACAGGGATACCATATGGTATGATTTTAGTATAAATTTTGAAAATGAATAAGTTATTTATTCATGACTTATTGACTTATGTTTTGTTATAAACTTTTTAGTTTTAGAAAATGGCGGGAACTAGGAGAAACCAGGCTAACAACTCATGCAAGGGCCAATAGAATGATTGCCCGAACGACATCCCCAATGATTTAGGAGGTGGAGTTCAAAACTTCATGGCTATGCTTACCCAACTATCTTGGGTTATGAACAATAACCATAATAATGGGGAACACCCTCCTTTAACAAAGAGGGAGAAACTGGCTGTCGAATGTTTTATGCGTCAACGACCACCGACGTTTAGTGGATCTTCTGATCCACTAGTTATGGAATAGTGGGTCAACTCCATGGAGAAAATCTTTTCTATGCTTAACTGTTTTGAGATGGAGAAGGTGACTCTAGGTGTTTATCATCTAGATGAAGAGATTGATCAATGGTGGGATTTGATTAAGAACACCAAACCAAGGGAGGAAATTGAAGAGACGGAATGAGAAGACTTTAAGATCATGTATCTTAATGATTATTTCCCACGAACTCTTCACATGAAGATGGAGAGAGAATTTATAGTGCTCAAGAAAAAGGAATGAGAATCTGTGACAACCTATGAATCAAATTTCACAAGGATTTCAAGGTACGATTCGGGTTTTGTTACCAACAATGATAGCAAAATTGATAGATTCTATAGTGGATTAAAACCACACCTTCAAAAGGATCTTGTAATTAGAGACTTTTGGAGTTTTTAAGAAGTTGTTTGATGTACTCTCAAAGTAGAGATAGATTTTGTAGAATGGTCCCATGTATATGGTGATAAGAAATGAAAGATGGAGTTTCATGCTAGAGGATCTAATGACAAAGGTGGGAAGAAAACTCAATTAACCACATCCCAAAAATGTGGGAAGTTTCACCATGGGAACTGCCTTAAGGGGACGGGGAAATGCTTCAAGTGTGGGAAACAAGGACACCATGCACAATATTGTTGAAAAGAAATAAAAATTAAGGAGAATATGATGGAATAAAGGATAGAAACACTCATGGTTCAATGTTACAAATGTAGGGAGATAGGGAATTATGGAAGCCAGTGCACTAAACCTCGAGTTCTCGAGGATAATCGACATCAGTATCCACCAAAGCCAAAGGAACAAGGGAAGTCTTATGCCATCACTACTACGGAAGTGGAGAAATATATTGAAGTCATACATGGTACACTTTCTATTCACTCAATAATGGAAAAAGTATTATTTGATCTGGTTCTACACATTTCTTTATATCTTTCAAGTTTTCTAGAACTATAGAATCGAAGCCCTGAAACCTTGAAGTAGAGATATCTATAAAAACACCAAGTGGTGAAATCATTACAACCCAAGTGTTTGAATCTTCTTCTATTGGCGTATGTGGAAAGATTCTTCCAGAGAATCTTGTAATACTTTCCTTGGTGGAATTCAACTATATAGTGGGAATGGATTGGATCTCATTATATAGAGCACATATCAACTGTCGGGAAAAGGAAGTATCTTTTTATATTCTGAACCATCCCATGCTCCTCTACAAATTAAAGGAAGATCATGAATCTCCTTTGAAAAATCCTTCATCTGTTTGGGTGTTTATTCCCTATGAAGAAGCATACCTCACCCAAATGGTTGAGTCAAAGGAAGGTTCCAACCTTGCGGAAATTCCCATCGTGGGGGAATACGGTGATGTATTTCCAAAAGAGTTACCTGGAATTCCCCCAGATCGTTAGGTAGAGTTCTCAATAAAACTCATACCCGGAGCTACTCTTATCTCAAAGTGTCCCTATAGGATGGATCCTATCTAATTGGAGGATTTAAATAAGCAGCTACAAGAGAATCTGGAAAAAGGGTTCATACACCCTAGTGCATCACCTTGGGGTGCACCAGTGCTCTTTGTAAAGAAGGATGGAACAATGTGGTTGTGTATCGATTATCGGGAACTCAATAAGATCACCATAATGAAAAAGTATCCTCTTCCAAGGATTGATGACTTGTTCAATCAGTTAAGAGGAGATCAATACTTCTCAAAGGTGGATCTTCATTCTAGATACCATCAGCTAAAAGTGAAGAAGGAAGATATTCATAAGACTAACTTCCATACAAGGTATGAGCACTATGAGTTTCTGTTGATTCCCTTCAGACTTACTAATGTTCCTAAAATCTTTATGGATTTGATGAATAGAGTCTTTACACATTACCTCAGCGAATTTTTGGTTGTGTTTATTGATGATATTCTCATCTACTCCAAGAGTAAGGAGGAACATGAAGAACATCTAAGACTTGTGTTGGTGATATTGAGAAAGGAAAAGTTGTATGCCAAGTTCAGCAAGTGTGACTTTTGGATAAAGCAAGTCAATTTCTTGGGACATGTGATAACAAGTGAGGGAATTTCTATGGATCCATAAAAAACAAAGGAAATTGAGGAATGACCCAGGACCTCTAGTGTCACCGAAATCATTAGTTTTCTTGGATTAGATGGGTACTACCGACGTTTTGTGAGAAACTTCTCATGATTGTCAAGCTCGTTAACTAAGTTAACAAGGAAAGGGGTAAAGTATGTCTAGATGGAAGAATGTGAGGGAAGCTTCATGGAGCTAAAGAGAAGGCTGGTCACTGCACCTGTACTCACACTTCCAAAAAGTGGAGAAAGTTTTGTGATATACAGTGATGATTCAAAGAAAGGATTGGGCTGTGTACTCATGAAAAATGAAAATGTAATAGCCTATGACTCACGACAGTTGAATATCCATGAGCATAACTACCCGAAACATGATCTGGATCTAGCAGGCATGATTTTTTCCTTGAAAATCCGGCGGCACTACCTTTATGGTGAGATGTTTGACATATACAACGACCACAAGAGCCTAAAGTATATATTCACACAAAGGAGCTCAACATTCATCAAAGGAGATGGTTAGAGCTAATCAAGGATTATTATTACTCTATTAACTAATATCATGGAAAGGTGAACAAGTTTTATGATGCTCTAAGTAGATAAGAACTTGCTACTCTATCCATGTTACAGATTGAGAAAGACCCTATCTTCATGGATATGCAAAGGATGGATTTAGAAATCATAAGGGAAGAAGATACATCCTACCTTGCCCACATGATTGTGCAACCATCCATCCAAGATAAGACTAAGGAAGGAAAAAAGGGATTATGTGGAGATACAAAAGAGGGTGAATGCGGTAAAGTAAGGGAAGCAGCATGAGTTCCATATCAACGACAATGGTGTGATTCTGTTTGGAATGCGGCTTTGTATGACTTCATCACCCAGGATAAAGAAGGATCTATTGGACAATGCACATAGCTCAAAATTCTCTATCTGTCCTGGTAGCACCAAGATGTATTATGATCTCTGAGGACACTTCTTGTAGGATAACATTGTCATGAACCATCCCCCAGGGCCCATGTTGTGACTACCCCAAGCTAGCCTTCCATAGGCTAGGGGATGAAGACTAGCACCGAAGGCGTATTCCCTATAACTGGGAAGGAATTTCCTTTATAACCTGTAATCACATGAAACCAAACACATAGCAAGATACATACTCAAGTAAACTAAATAGTAAATAGAGTGAGTACAGTAAGTAAAAGGGGCCAGAATACAAGCCCAACTGAAAAGTACAAGAAACTAAAAGTACAAGTAAACTGGAATAACTCCTATGATCACCTGCCACGGATCCTACCTGAAGTCTAGTTATAGCTCTCGAGCGGTCGGCTCTATGGTATGCCTCGTCTAAGGTCCACCTTCGAGCTACCTCCAGTCCTGATACTCTCATCCTCTGTCAGCGCTGTCCGTTGTCTGCACCAAATACAACGAGGTGTAGGCATAACCCATTCTGGGTTGAGTATAATGATACTCAGTAGGGACCATGAGACCCTCAAGTTCTCACAAAATCCACAAATGAAAATCCAAAAATCATGAATTCAACTGACAACCCAACATAGGTATATGCCCATACATATACCTAAGTTAACAAGTTTACCCATCTCAATCATGAGGAATCACAGAGTCCAACTCAAAATCCCAAAGCTCAACTGTTCCACAAAGGAAGGAATACCATTAAGGTAAGTACTACACAGGTATTCCACACAAAAGAATACCACCAAGGTATTACCACAAATGAAAGTACCACTCAGGAACAAACTCAGCTCACACCATGTATAACTTAGGTACAGTAGTAGAGATGATTAGATGTAACTACTGAATCATATTACTCTATTAAGAGGCAGACCCATAAAGGATCACTAATCATCATCTGAACCACATAGGATCTCTAGGTACTGACCCACATAGGATCGTTCAGTGCTGACCCACACAAGATCGCTCAGTGCTGATCCACAGAGGATCGCTCGGTGCTGACCCACACAGGATCGCTAGGTGCCCACCCACACAGGATCACTAGGTACTGACCCACACAAGATCATTCAGGTAGTCCTGCATGGAATCCTAAAGCGGTTCTAGGTGGGACCCTCAATTACAGACCCTCGAAGGATATCTTCCTCAAGTCAAACCCAGCTACTGGGTTCTCACGCTAAGCTTGCTCATCTCTGGGAGGGTCTGCTCCTCAAGCCACTGGTTGATACTATAACAACCACGAAGTCCCATGAAGAAGTATCCCAAAGGACCGCCACGTCACAGGGGTCTCAACGCAACAGACGACGCGCCAATCAGACGACCAGTCTGTAAGTTATTACCCTTTTATCCCGAGGGCCCGGTTGGATTCGTGTTCGATCCAACCCGACTGTATCCCAAATTTATCCAAATATCAAGTGAGGTATACCAAAGGGACCATCTTGCTCCAAGGTTTACAGTTATGTAGATGGTTTTTCAAACAGATTCCAGGTGCCAAAGTTGTGACTGAAAGAACACAAATGAGTCGAAGTGGGTTTGGGTCCGGCCCGCAGGGCAGCAGGGCGGACGCGGAGGCTACGGGTGGCCGCAGGAGCCGCGGGTGGCCGCGGAAGCAATGGTGCGGCGCGAGGCTGCGGGTTCCATGGGGTGGCACGAGGCCGCGGGTGCCGGGTGGTGGCGGAGGCCGCGGGTTCCGCGGGGGTAGCGCGATGTCGAGGGAGCCATAGGGCGGCGTGGAGGGCCGTGGGGTGGCAAGGTTGTAGGGAAGCGCAGAGGGCCATGGGTGGCAGAGGACACGGGGGAGCGGTGGCCGCGGGGCGGCGGAGGCTATGGGAGGTGGAGGTCGTGGAGCGGTGTCGTTGCCCCGATGCCTGCGTCGCGGCCGGCGGTGGTGCCGACCGCCGTTCTCGTGCCCCACCAATGATAACTTGTCGTCCTCCACCATCGCGAAGAACACACCAAAAAGAAGAATGGCGGAGGGGTAGGGCCATGTTTGTTTGGACCACACTATCCATGTTAGAGCAGTATCAAGCGTCTCAACAAAATCTTGAATGAAGAACATCAAACCCTACAACCTTCCAAAATGATTATTTCCAAACCCACAAAAGAAAACATCCACGGATCAACTAATTTGAGAGTTGATCCATGTTCTTTGTTTTAGAAGGGAAGAACATGGGAATATATAATCACACACAACTAAAACCCTACAACCTTTGACAATTATTATTCCCAAACCCACAAAAGAAAACATCCTCAGATCAAATAATTAGAGAGTTGATACGCGTTCTTTGTTTTAGAAGGGAAGAACATGGGAATATATAATCATACACAACTAAAAACCTACCTCGAAGGTTTGTTGAAGATTGTCCGCGGTTGAGACAGATTGAATTTTGTCGATCCTGAAATAATTCTCCTCCAACAGCGTCAGTGAGGAGAGGGAAAAGATGAAGTCATTGACGACGGCGTTTCCTCGTTCGTCGGTTCGTTCGTCATTGGAGATCCTTCGACGAAGTTTGGAGAAAGATTCACTGAAGGAGAAGAGTTATTCGTTGGCATTTGTCATTGGAGGAGTTTCTCCACGATTCTCCAAAGCTTCTCCCTTTCCCCAGTTCCACCAAAAATGAAAATCCCAACATAATAGAATAAGTTATCTATTTAGTTTGATGGCATAAATTCAAATTGTCCTAATTAATAAATTTATGTGGTGGGCACCATTAAAGTGGGAGGATACCAAATTTCACCTCCCTCATTAAAGAGGGAGTTCAAGAGGCTTCTCCCATTAAAGGAGTTAGGGGGGTTTGGGTGGTCCCCACCCTCAAATTCAAATTGGGAGGTTTTGGTCTCGGTGGGAAAGTTACAAAAACCAGCTCATACGTTTACTGAATATACCCAAAAAAAAGTTCATAAATTCATTCTGGGCACACCAGGCCTCAGAATCACACGTCGTCAATTTTCATGGACTCGTAAAATTCCCATTTAATTAAAAAAAATTACATGGAAATTCCGGGTCCTTACATTCTCCCCACATCAGGACTTTGCATCCCCGAAATCCACATCAGAAAACTTAGGAAAACAAGTGGGGGTACTGAGCATGAATCTGAGCCTTCCACTCCCATGTTCTCTCTTGGAGGTTCTCATGCTGCCAGTGAATGTGCACCAGAGGTATCGACCACCCACGAAGGACCCAGTCATGTTGATCCTCAATCTCTTCTGGAACCTCCGTAAAATTTTCCCCATCATCGACATCCAGATCACCGTGGTAGATGATGTGAGAAGGGCGGTGCACGTATCTACTCAGCTGGGATACGTGGAAGACATCGTACAACCGGTGAAACTGAGGTGGAAGAGCTAAGTGGTAATCCACCTCTCCAACTCTGTTGAGGACTTGGAAGAGTCCGATGAACCTCAGAGATAACTTTATGCCTCTGCTAAATCTACGTAAACCTTGTCAGGGTGAGACCCGTAGAAATTTGTGGTCGCCATCCTGGAACTCCAGAGGTCTCCATCTCCTATCGGCATAGGACTTCTGCCTGCTCTGTTCAGTCTTCATTCGCTCCTGGATGATCTACACTTTCTCTGTGGTAGCCCGTACCATCTCTTGTCCCACTAGTGCTGACTCCCCTGGGTCAGTCCAGCACAAAGGTGATCTTTTAGGTCGCTCAAATAACACATCAAAAGGTTCCATCCCAATGGTGGAGTGATAGCTATTGTTGTATGAAAACTCCACCAAAGGCAAGTGATCCTCCCAGATGCAACCAAAGTCAAGGACACAGGCACATAGCATATCCTTGAGGGTTTGAATGGTCCTCTTGGTCTGGCCATCCGTCTGAGGAAGGAAGGTGGTTCTCAAATGAAGCTGTATCCCGAAAGCCTCCTAAAACCCCTTCAATAGCCGGGAAGTAAAACGTGCATCACGATTAAAGACAATCATAGAGGGTACACCATGTAACCACAAAATCTCCTGCACATAGAGGCATCCCAGGCTCTCTACTGAACCCTGCTCTCTGATCGGTAGATAGTGGGTCAACTTGGTGAGTTAGTCAAAGATCCCCCAAATTGAGTCATGTCCCCTAGATGTACGTGGAAGTCTTTCTACGAAGTCCATGTATATCTCGTTTCACTTCCACTATGGGACCTCTAAAGGATGAAACAAGACCATTGGTACCTGATGCTCCGCCTTCACTTGCTAACAAGTGAGGCACTGAGAGACAAACTCTGCACCTTCTTTCTTCATTCCCAGACACCAGTGCTATCGTCGGAGATCCTGGTACATCTTCGCCACTATTGTATGTACTTTTATAGGGGATTTGTGGAACTCCCTCATCAATTCCTCCTGAAGTGACACTGGTACCATAGTATGTCCTCTAAAGAGGATGACGTGCTCCCACCTTCATAAAATCAATTAGGTGCCTTCCCTGTGGATATTTGAGCACGTTGAGACTCGCATTTAGCGTCCCCACACTGCGCCTCCCTGACTCATTGAAGAAGTGGGGGAGTGACTGTAAGATACTAAAGGAAAGCTGCTCCATCACGTTCCACAAAGGATATCTACAAAGCGGCCAGCTGCTCCGTTGCCTCGCCTAGTTGCTATATACCAGACCTCCTACTGAGTGCATCTTCTACAACGTTCCTCTTCCTAGGAGTATAGACTATCTCAAAGTCATAGTCTTGGAGGAACTATAGCCAACATCATTGTCTCAGGTTTAGTTCCTTCTAAGGGAAGATATACCTAAGACTCTTGTGATCAGAGTACACTATAAAATGCTCTCCCTTCAAGTAATTTCGCCACATATTCAAGGCGAAGACCACTGCTGCTAACTCCAGGTCATGGGTAGTGTAGTTTTGCTCATGTTTTCTTAGCTGTCAAAAACCATATGCGATAACTGCTTGCTCCTATATCAGGACACATCCGATACTGGCCCCTGATGCATCGTAGTAGACTATTTAGCATACGAACTCCTCTGGAAGCCTCATGACGGGGGCACTAGTCAGCCTATGCCTCATCTCCTAAAAACTCAGCTGGAATCTCTCTGGCCAAATGAAGGTTTGACCCTTCTTCGTCAGCGCTAATTGAGGTGATGCAACTTTGGAGAAATTTGTCACAAACCTCCAGTAGTATCCATCCAAACTGAGGAAACTTTTTATCTCCATCACACTCTTGGGTGGATCCCAAGTAAGTACCGACTCAATATTTTCTGGTTCTACTGCAAATCCAGCCTCCAATATGACATGTCCCAGAAAGTGAACCTCTCAGATCCAGAACTGGTACTTCGAGAGCTTAACATAAAACGGGTGCTCTCGGAGTGTGTCCAGTACTACCTGCAAATGATAGGCATGCTCCTCCTTAGTAGCTGAGTAGATCAGAATGTCATCTATGAAGACTACTACAAAGTGATAAAGGTATGGATGAATGATACTATTCATGAGTCCCATGAACACTGCTAGAGCGTTGGTCATTCCGAATGACATAACCAACAACTTGTAGTGTATGTACCGACTTCTGAAAGCCGTCTTCTGCACATCCTCATCTCGTACTCTGAGCTGGTGATAGCCTGATCTGAGATATTTCTTCGAGATCCACCGTGCTTCCTTCAGCTGATTAGAGAGGTCATCAATCCTCGGAAGTGGGTACTAGTTTTTCACGGTCGCCTGATTCAGGCTTCGATAGTCAACACAAAGTCTCAAGCTCACATCTTCCTTCTTGGTGAACAAAATCAAGGATTCCCAAGGAGAAACACTGTCCTGAATGAACCCTTTCCCCAGTAAGTCCACCAGTTGTACCTGCAGCTCACGAAGCTCCATGGGAGCCATCCGATACACTGGTGTAGATATCAGTGCCATCCCGGGCTACAAGTTAATGTAAAAGTACACCTCTCGGTGAGGAGGTAGACCCAGAACATCATCAGGTAAGACATCCATGTACTGGTCCACCACTACAGGATAACTCATACTCCCCACATCAACCTCTCCGAGGGTAAAGCTAGCTAACTGATGAGTGATCGTCTGCACTCTCCTCCGGGTAAGTCTATCATGTGCTGCAAAGGCTCCCTTATTGCCAGTGAAGGTAAACCTAGTCCCATCCGTGCAGACACACCACACTTTGTGCCTAATATAGTCAATATGAGCATGGAATATAGATAACCAGTTCATACCCAAGATGATGTTGTAAGGCCTCAACATTGTTACTAGGAGATCCCAGCCAAATCTGTCGCCTCCTAGAGTAAGCTCGCACTGCCGGCACAAGTGCATAATCGTCGAATCAACTCCTGTAGGAGTCTCTAGCTGTAAGGATCGAGCCAAGAATTCCATCAGAATTTCCGAGATCTGAACAAGGGAAGTGGGAATAAAAGAATGACTGGAACCTATGTATATAAGTACTGCAGCTAAGGTGGAGTAGACACTAATCGTACCTCGTATCACATACGGAGCGCCATGATCGTAGGCCTCAGCTGCCTAGAGCTGAGATCACCCCTATCCTCCTACTCCCTACGGTCAGGGTGGACCTCATGGTGGTGGTGGTGGTGACATCTCGAATCATCACCCATTTCCAGCTGCATGGACAACTTCTCTGCCGCGTCCGCCTGCTCCCTACGGACCTCCTCGGTCGAACCTCTGTCTCTGCCTGGGCGGTCCCTCGACCGTCTGCTGACCATTCGTACGGTGGGTCGGATATTCACTAGCCATGTGACCCTACCTGCCGCATGCGTAACATTTCCCGCTCCTGGCATGACTGGATCTGCCTCGGGTGCCCCACACAACCAACCTTGAATCCTTCGGTCATCCACCTGTAGGCCTGGTCCTCTTAGACCTCTGTGTCATCTGTCTGCTTCCAGCTGCAAAAGACTCCTTTACGTGATGACTGGTAGTGGGTCTCGCCACTAGTGACTAATCAGCAAGGAAACTCTCCACTAGGAGGGATATCTCTAACACCCCTCCTGCGTCAGGATTCTAAGTGAGATCATCGAAGCCCAGATCTCCCGCCTAAGTCCCTACTCGAAGTTACGGGCCCTGAAGAATGGGTCCCGCACCATATCTGTGAAGTAGTGTCAGAGGTCAGTGAACCTCATTGAGTATTGAGCCATAGTCATGATTTCCATAATGGGATATTATACCATCCAACCCCCTTCTCCTCTTCTTTTTTACTTTATAAAAGAAAATGTTGTTCGTGATGTGTTAATAAATCACCTTCAAGAACGACATGTTTTATTTTTTCCATTTCTACCTTTAGATCTGGTCATGAAACCATTTTTATGGTCGAACCAAAATATGTTATATTTATTATTTCCTACTTAATGTTCTCGAACTAACTTATGTTCATATTAATAAATGATTAACAAAAAAAGTTCATTTTGGTCGAAAAACCGCCCAAATTAACCCAAATGGCCATTATTAAATTCCTATCTAATGATTCATCTACATGTTATATAACACAATTCATTATAAGATCATTTAAACTTCTTTAATATCATTAATAACATGTAATATTAGTTCTGGATGTTTACCCATGTTCTCCCCGAACTTCAATTTATGAATACAAGTGAACCGCTCAAGAAAACCGTAAAAACAAACATTCCCGAACAATATTTTTAAACCCTATAACACATAAAAAGGCCCATAAAATAACATAATTAAACCAAAATGAACCCTTTTCATTTATAAAAGGTCACTTAGTTTCTAATTAATGAATATAATGTCATTATACAGGACATTAAAGTGAAGGAAGTGTTCAGATATAAGGTAAGGGGAAAATCTCAAACCCAATTTTCTTTCTTCGGGTTCTCCCTCTTTCACTCCAAATTTGGTATGTTCACTCCTTAAAAATCATTTTTTCATTGTTATATTACCTTTTATAGGACATAAATGTTTTCTACTAAAGTTTATGTCAAACAAAATGTTTTCCAAAATAACTCTTCTTTTAAGAACTCACCTTTTACCTCTCATTCAAGGTTGATGGTTCATGTATCAAGTATGTTATTCCCTCTTTCTTTTGGGAACCCAAATTTTATGAATGTGTTCTTATGAGATGAAACCCATTATTTTCCATGGGTTAGTTATGTTCATTATTGATATATGTTCTATGTGTCATGCATGATAATGATAATGTTATGATGTGACGGGTGCGCCCAAAATTATATAGTGCAATATGAATGTTTGAATGTTACGGGTGTGCCTGAAATTATATAGCACTCCAATGCATTGGGTAAAGTGATTAATCTCATGATTAAATGTGAAATTATGTGAAAAATATGATATCTTTGTTCACAAGTATGTGTGTTAGTTAACCACTAAGACATGATGTTTCATTTTTATGCATTGCCACATTTCAATTCTTATATTTCTGCTTCCCTTTATGTTCATGATCCTTTTCCTATGTTATGATTATGCTCACCCATGCTATATTGTTCTTATCTATCCCTTTACTAGGCTTCTAGCTCACCCATTTGGATGTATATCCTTAGGTGACTACACGTACTAAGGAAAAGTCAAGTTCCAGTAAGAAGCTAGAGAAGAGGAAATTGAATAAATGTTTATTCTAGATATTGTCATTGTTATGTATGGTCCTAGTTTTCCCAAGACACTAAATCATTGGATCCTATATGTGTAATAATATTATGTTGTTTATGTTTAAAATGATGTAATGGTAATGTAAGAAAAGGTTGGGTCGCTATAATGTAAGTCATGATACGTATTAATAATAATTTTAAAGTATAAGGATCATTACACATGCTCGCAGATAGAAATATCGGATGACACCAAAACATGCAGAATTATTACGAGCTGGTCTGTTCCCATAATCTCTTATCTTATAAATTACCATGTGTGAACTTAATTAGGGTAATTCTCATCAACTTATGAGTACTCGCACCTGACGGTATGCATGATATGTGTCCCATCATAGTATTTCATCAAACCAAAGAACTATATTTAAGAATATTGTTATAGAATTTAAAGGTTATCATCATAGTGGGGAATTTACATGACCTTATCAATGTTAAAAATACTCTAGGACATTATTACATCATAGTAATATAGAAAAATGAGCAATATATAATAATAAATTAAATATCTATGTAATCAAAGTAAAACCATTTGGTTCTAGGAAACTAACTCTTACAAACTCCCACTTGGACTAGAGCCAACTACCTATGACTTTCAGTCCACTAGACCTCTCATGATGATCATGTTTCTACTGATTCAAGGCTTTAGTCAAGAGGTATGCCATGTTGTCTTCTGTGGAAATACTGCTCACTGCAACTTCACCTCTCTGAGAAAAATCCCTCATGAGATGATACTTCCGAAGTATGTGCTTGATCCACTGATGTGACCTTGGCTCTTTTTCATATCCACCATTGTAGTATTATCACAGTACAATATGATGGTATCTTTACTGCTAAGTATCACATCTAGATCTAGGATGAAGCTTCACATCTAGACTGCTTCTTTAGCTACCTCAGAAGCTGCGATATACTCGAACTCTGCTGTATAATCTGCGACCACACTCTTATTTGAGCTCTTCCAGCTTACTACACCTCCATTAAAAGTGAAGATGTATCCTGTTTGCGACTTCATGTCATCTTAATAAGTATGGAAACTTGTGTTTTTATATCCTATGATGACTAGTTCCTCATATCCTCTATAAACCAAGAACATATCTTTAGTATGCCTCAGATACTTTAGGATAGTCTTGACTACCATCCAATGGCGGTCACTTGGGTCAGATTGATATTTGCTTACCGTAATAAATGTGTACTCGAAATCCAGCATAGTACATAACATGGCATACATGATTGATCCAATCACTGATGTGTATGGAGTCCTTGCTATTATATTTTTTTCCTCATGTGTCTGAGGAAACATTTTCTTGGAAAGATGAATGCCATGTGACGCTGGCCACAATCCCCTATTGGATTGTTCCATACTGAACCTCTTTAGTATCTTATCAATGTATATACTTTGACTTAGGCCTAGAAATCTCTTGGATCTATCATGATATATCTTGATCCCAAGAATATAATCTGCATCGACCAGGTCTTTCATAGAGAAGCATTGATTCAACAATGCTTCAATAGACTGTAAGACTGACATCTCATTTCCAATAAGTAATATGTCATCAACATATACTATTAGGAAAACAACTGCACTCCCACTAAATTGTTTGTAGACACAAGGCTCGCATTCATTCTTGATAAAACCAAATTATTTTATGGATTCATAAAAATGAATGTTCCATGACCTGGATGCTTTCTTTAATCTATAAATGGATTTATGGAACTTGCATACCTTATTGGAATCTTTTGGAGTCAAAAACCCTTCAAGTTGTGTCATGTAGACATCTTCCAGAAGGTTCCCATTAAGGAATTTTGTTTTGACATCCATTTTCCAAATCTCATAGTCCTGGTAAGCTGCAATAGCAAGAATAATTATAATGGATTTCAGAATTTCAACTGGTGAGAAGTTTTCATCATAGTCAATTCCTTGACACTATTTAAACCCTTTTGTAACCAGTCGTTCCTTATTGGTACCTACTTGTCCTTCCAGGTCCAGCTTCTGGAATACCCATTTTCAACCAACAAGTTTTACATCAATTGGAGCATTTACCAAAATCCATACTTGGTTTTGGTACATGGAATCCATTTAAAAATTCATGGATTCTTTCCACTTGGCAACGTCTCTGCCAATTACAACTTACTTTTAGGTTAGAGGATCATTATTATCAACTAACAATAAGTCCCCATCCTTGATAACTAGAAAAAAATACCATTACAGTTATCTAACCTCTATTGTACTCCTACGTAGTACTTGTGTCTATGGAAGAGATTCTTCTTCCACAAGGCTTTTTGGAATCTGTTTCTATACCAAATCTTGTGTACCTTGAGCCTCGACTTCATTTAAGTCTATATTTATCCCGCTATCTCTTTTGGAGATGTGCTCCCTCTCAAGGAATATGACATGTCTTTCCACTATAAACTTTTTTCCTGAGGGGTTTTATAAGTAACATCCCCTTGTTTCCTTGGGGTATCCTATAAAGGCACACTTTGTGCCTCGGGATGCGAGTTTGTTACCTGAAGAGGACTTAACAAATGATTCGCTACCCCACACATGTAAATTAGATAACATGACTTTTCTTCCACTCTAGAAATTGTATAGAATACCATTTATCGATTTAGTTGGTACTTGGTTTATTATGTTTGCCGCTGTTTGTAACGCATACCCCCAAAAGGATAATGGAAGAATTGCATGACTCATCATTGATCTCACCATGTACAACAAGGTTCAGTACCTAATTTTTCTTACACCATTCCATTGAGGTGTGTAAGGAGGTGTTAGTTGGGATAGCATCCCAAAATCTCGTAAGTAATCAATGAATTCTTGATTAATATATTCCCCACCTCGGTCTGAGGGAAGTTTCTTAATCTTCTTACCAATCTAGTTCTTAACTTAATTCTTGTATTCCTTGAACTTATCAAAGGAATCTGACTTATACCTCATTATGTAGATATATCCATATCTACTAAAACAATCAATGAATGTTATGAAGTATGAGAACCCACCCCTTACTTCAACTGGAAATGGTCCACACACAACGGTATGAACCAATTCAAGAATCTCTTTAGACCTTTCACCTTTCCCACAAAATGGGGCTTTGCCCATTTTTCCTGGTAAACATGCAAGACACACGCCAAGTGGTTTTAGTTCAAAAGAATCTAAATATTCATATTGATGTAACTTTGTCAAGCATTTCTCGTTTACATGACCGAGCCGGTGATGCCAAAGTTGGGTGTGGTATGAGTCATGTGAAGTATATTTGTCATCTATTTCCATTCATTGGTTTGTGTAATCCAACACATAAAGACCGTTGTATAAATTTTCCCTACCAAAACAAATTATATCTTTATAAAAGAATCAAAATTCATTTCCAAAATTGAAAAAAAATCCATCTATATACAGTCTGGATACATAAATTATGTTTCTGGTTTCAGAAGGCACATAAAAAAAACCCTTTAACAAAAATATCATCCCAATTGGCAATGTGAGGTGGTAGTCCCCAATAGCTACAACAGTAAGTTTGGATTCGTTGGATGCTTGTAGATCTACCTCCTCTCTATCAATATTCCTGAATCTACTTAGTTCCTTTATTTGGATACATATGTGAGCACCAAAAGCTGTATCTAATACCCAATTTGTAGAAAAAGATAGATTGAATTCGATAAAAAACTCACATGAAGCTTCCCCTTGCTTCTTAGGTTAGGTGCAGTTATTCTTCCAGTGGCCCTTCTTTCTACATTCTAAACAAACAACCTCCTTTTCCCTTGCCTCCCATTTTATCTTCCTTTTCTTGGAAGGCCGTGAAGAAACTTTAGGCTTAAATCTCTTAGCATTCCCTTTCCTCTTATTCAACATAAGGACATAAGGCTTTTCGTGCTTCATATCTCTGTCCACTTGGCGAATGAGGATAAGAAGATCAGATAGAGACATATCAATGTTGTTCATATTGAAATTGACAACAAAGTTAGAGAAGCTATGAGGGGGTGATGCGAGAATGAGATCAGTGCCCATTTCTTCGGGGAGTTTAAACCCTGGAACCTCCAGTCACTTAATGTGGACAATGATCTTGACTACATGAGGCCCATATGGGGCACCTTCTCCAAGATTACACTGAAATAGTGCCCCAGAGATCTCAAACATTTCATGTCTTTCTCTCTCCCAGTAAAGACCATGGAGGTGCTCGAGCATGCTATAAGCATCCATATTTTCACGATACTTTATGAGTTCACTAGAAATTGATGATAACATCAAACATTGAAAATTTACCATGTCATTCATATGTTTATAATAGACCAGAAAATCCTCATCACTTTCCTCTTTGGAAGGTGGATCAGGTAATGCTAACTCCATCATGTAAGTCTTCCGTTCATGGCATAGGATAAACCCGATGGACTCTAAAACATTACTGGAAGTTATTGTCGGTGAGGATGTTGTATTTATCTAGAATTGATCATTGGGATGGTTTGGTTGACGCGCATGTAATTTTTATTCTAAAATTAAAAGATAAGATCATTAGTACTTTCTTGATTATATTTTATGAGAAATAATAAATTTTATTAAGTCTCCCACTATTTTATCATATCCCAATGGCCCTCACCATTGAACTTAGAATGTCACGTTGTCATGAATATCTAGTGGCAAGGATCCATATTCCCATTTGAATAACCCCAACAAGGGATGGTCAAGCTATTAGAATGTATTTAGGTAGGCGGGTCTTTGTCAACTGCGGGATTGTAGCTCCTTGATCTGTTGAGTGGACTCCCCAATCCTAAAATCGTGGATTTGGATTTCCCTAACTCTTGCCTCCAATATTAAACCAAGTCTAACAAGGGATACTCCTCTAGATGTAATATGGTTAAGTCAACCTGAAACCTTTCATAAGGGCTTCCTATATAAAACTAAGATTCCCAACAAGGGTTAGTCAAACTCACAGTTTTATTGAGTTCTTCCCTTAATCAAGTAACGTAAGTCTTATTCTGAATTAATATATTATTTTAGGGATTTTAATCTATTATTCATGAATTTATTATTATCATTATCACACGCTTATTAATATTAAGTGAACTTACTTAAGTGATTAACCATGTCTTGATAATATTTACACATAAGTCTGGTTTATTTTAGTTCCATGTTGCATGCTTGTTTAATTAATTAATTATGTGATTGTGACAACACATACATAATGATAAACCATGAAACTAGCTGAAATGAAATAAAGTAAATGGAATGATCATGATATTTTCTAATGGTTATTTTATCTAGTGATTGATAAACTAACCTTGACCTAGGGGCGAACCACCTTGAACATTTTGGGTTCGTGTTTACAACTTCCACCTGTCCACCTATGTATCTCCTGGGATTGGTTTTGTCTCAGATCCAGCTTGAATTGCCTCCACTAGCTTGGGAGTTCCATCCATTACATATACCTTTTTCTAATTCACATACAAGTGAGGGGTAAAAAGGGGTTTTACAAAAAAGAAACCTTGGGAATGCATGCCCTACATATTAATGATGAGAAGGACCGCAAACTGACAAATTTTATTTAAATAAATAAATTAAAAGAAACCATCCACATACAAAGGTCTTGGTATAGATCACGATCATCCATACATGTAACTATATTTAAGAATAGATAAATATAGCATTCAATTATTTAATCGTTCTTGTTTAAGATAAATCACTCTCAAATCATTTAATTATCATCTTTAATTAATCAATCCTTTTATCTTAAAATCTTTTATGAATTTACGTGAGATTCTCATCCATAATACTTATAAACAAATAAATTCATTTAAAATTATCTTTGTACGTAACTTGAACCTTGGAGAAAACCTGGTGAATTCCTATTTATAACTAACCAATGAGTATAAATGAACATTACGCATATGTTACATTAAACACATATATATAAAACACCTATCACATATTGTGCCTCAGATTTATGCCTGAATGATGGTAAAAATCTCAAGGGTTTGTATAATATAATAATAAATTTTAATACCTCTGCGTTATTTGGATGAGTACATGGCCTTTAGTTCCAATTACACAGTGTGTACTATTTTTCACCATCCATTCGAAGTACACGCCTGAGGAAAACTGAGTGTGAGTGTACTTCGGAAATATTTTGAGTACACAGAGTGTCCAGTAGGCCACACGCCATGTAGTTCCTTGTTACATGATCTCCAGCTGGGAAACCATGTACGAGGTTCACAGTCCAACACTAACCCATAGGGACAACACGTCGTGTCTAGTGGGCCACACGTCGTGTAATCCAGAAACCGTGTGCCACCTGTTCCTGGTCAAAACACGGAGTCATTAAGACTTAGACAAACTCCAATGACAGAGCTTGGTTTGGCGGACTATAACCGGTCCGTTGAACCTTGGCTACACGACATGTACTTCCGAATACACATCTTGTGTCCTTGTTTTTTATGTTTATGAACCTTTGGCACCGCTGGATGATATCCTCTGTTTTATTTTAATCAAAATTAAAAGAAAATATCATTTTTATAAGGTGAACGAGAAACGAAAGAAGAGGAACAGATCTTGAGATTCAGATATGAATAATGATTAACTTGAATTGAAAAAACTAAATTATTAAATATGTAAATCACCAACGAAATATTTAAATAATTATAAACTATGATGTAACTACTCTAATACCACTTGTAGGTTCCAGGCGCAACGGAAGCGTGGTTGGGACAACACCCAACTTTTATTTTTATCTAGATTAGTGACTATTCCAAGATCAATACAACGATGAACGCCAGTCTCCACGAAATATAATCAAAGATTTAGATAAAGAAGAAAGAGGCCCGAAACCTTAGAGATGACCTTTCACATCATGTTCATAATTAATTTAATTAATTTCATAAAGAAAATAATACCTGGATCTTTGTTATTTTCTTGTTAATGATGTTGATCATCAGAAATGACCCTTCCAGATTATCTCATTGCGCTGGTAAGGATCCAAACTACAATCCCTCTAGAGGTGATCCACATGTGCTCCAATGGCCTCTAATCGACACTGCTTGTTCTTTGGGTGCTAGTGCGGTGAAGCGAGTGTCTTGTGTCAGTCGTTCTTGATCGCTTGTTCTTCAGTCTTGAAGAATGTCTCTCGTTCTTGAGAGGGGAGAGAAGAGGATTTGAGAGTGAAATTGTTTGGCTCAACAATTCTCAATTCACCAGGCGTGTGGTGTGGTGTATAGCACAATATGTGTAATTTTCTATTTATATACATGGAATTTGAGTTACAATATTTAATTGCATGTCAACAATTAAATAAATTCCTAAACTTAGAGAAAACCATGCATTTAATAATAATACCACGTCATTATTTCTGGTGCGCCAACTTGCGCAAAATGGAATTACAAATAAAATTACGCATAACAAAATAATAGCAACACTATTTTAATTTGTGCCAACTAGTTAAATAATTATTTACTATCTTAAAAATAATTATTTTACTACCAGACCGACCTTGGTCCACTCTAACTCCACTTCCATTTATTAAACACCCAAATAAATAAATAAATATTTTTTCTCTTAAATAAATATTTTATTTACAAACTAGTATATAAATATTAATTAAATGTTCAATAAAAAAATTAATTTTATTTAATTTATGAAATCATTTTAACTTGAATAAAATTATTCCATGGTATTGAGAATAATATTTATTTCATTAATTAAATTAAAATTTAATCTAACCAAGACCACCAAAAACACTTAGTGTGTGACCCTCTAGGATTTTTTATCATTGGAATTAGGCAGGCTTGCCTAAAGTCCAAGAGTACTGTCTAGAAACAGGTGAAGGCACCCAAGAGAAAGAACGTAAAGTCACAACAATGACATCTACAAACAAAAGATCACTATGTAATATAATCTCTTTTTCACAATATCTCATCAAGCATGTTTCATGATTGTGTCATCATCTTTTATGCTTGATACGTCTCTCTTTGACTACCTGAAATAAACTAATCATTACACGATGGAAATGAAATTTCTTTTGACGGTTCTATTTCAATAAAACATTCGAGATAACAACTTCTATAAATGGAAGGGAAAAATCCTTCCTCGAATTATCCATTAATAACATGCCACACATGACAGAACCAATGTACCCTACTTCCCACTAACTGTCTACGTGACTGTTTTCGTTAGTAAATCAAAGTGCACAAGTCATGACACATATTAATGATAATTTAAATTTTAACAATTCTTACACACGCTCACAAATAGAAATATCCTTTGACACCAAAATATGTAGAATTCCTACTAGCGGGACTATTCTTATAATCTTCTATCTTGGAGATTACCAAGTGAGGACTTCATTAGAGGAAGTCTCATCTGCTTACGAGTACTCGCACCTGATGGCCTCCATGCTATGTGTCCCATCATAGTATGTTATCCAACCAGAGAACTATATTTAAGAATATTTGTATAGTATTTCAAGGTTCTCATCATAGCGGGGAAATACCATGACCTTATCAATGTAACAAACACTATTGGACATTATTACATCATATTCATGTAGAATAATGAACAATATGTAATAATACATTAAATATATATGTAATCAAATTAAAACCAGTTGGTTCTAGGACACCAACTCTTACATACATGTCATTGGATATTCCTATTTTTAAATGTGTGTAATGATCCTTAAACTTTAAGATTATTATTAATACATATCATTACTTGAAACTTGTATGTGTTGAGAAAAAGTTGTGATGTACTATGTTTGTGAAGAAGTATGATACATGGATTGAGTTACAAATTATATGTTATTTTGAATAATTTGTGGAAGAATTTGTACCTTCTATCTCTATAAAAGATGACATCTCATCCATTTGATTGGTGAGATATCAAGGCAAAGGGATTATATTAAATGATGTTTATTCATATGTGTTTTTCATCATTATGAAATTAATTTCTTCATATGTGGATGTATTTATGTTTTTTTAGACATTGATATTGGACTTTAGGAAATCCCTTATAATTCCAATGAGGAAGAGGCCAAGAGGGTCACACACTTATTGTATTCCTTGATCACAGTTAAATAATACTTTTATTTAAAAGTTGTATTTATTGATCACATTTATTTAGTCTCTAATTATATATGAATTAAATATTTAAATAAATGATTTTTAAAAACATCATTGAATATAATATTTATTCATCTCTTGTTTTATTCATAATGTAATAAATAATATTTTTTTATTTAATTATGTGAATATTAAAAAAATATTTATTCAAAAGACCATGAATATAATATTCATTTATTCATGTATTGATTATATAATTATTATTATTCATGGATTTATAATGATAAGGATGGAGGTTGGGAAAAGTTAAGTACTCAGTAACAAAAATGATATACTAAATATCATTTAAAAAATATCAATTTATTTATTGATATTAAAATTATCTTCAAGAAATGTGTGAATTAAAATAATAATATTATTATTATTATACATGAGTTTCCTTGAGGATTAATATATTAGATAATGGCATCTGTGCAATTACTAGTTCTCCAACCTAACTCTATTTATACCCGGTTATATCATTTATTTAGTGGAGTGTTTGTTCAAAATACTTACTCACCCAAAAAAAATCTCTCAATGAAGGAAAAATCTCAGGGTTTTCCATCAAGATCAAGAGATTATCTTTTAACTCATTACACTTCTCAAGAATAAGAGACAATATAGGAAATCCTCAATTCTTAGAGATTATATTGTGACTAAGACTAATGAATCATCTACACTAGCACTTAGAATTCCTTTGACGTTGTTCAGATATCACGGTGTACATATGGATAACTACTAGAGGGATTCTACTTTAGATCCTCTTATTATAATTATGGTACATCACTCACAAGGTTTGACCGATCAACACCTACATTAAAGAAAGTAATCAAGACCAAGGTAATTTCTTACTATTAAATTAATTATAAATTTAACATGAAAGATCATCCCTCGTGGTTCTAGGATTCTTTCATTATGATTAATCAGATATAATCATGATACATTTCATTATTCATCAATTTATTATGATTTATTCATTGGATTCAATGAAAATCCATTTATGAGAATCATCCCTATCGGCTTTCACAGCGTCTAGAACCTTCAACCATCATAAAGTATGACGGTACATGCAGGGACCCTGTTTTCCTCTTATAATACTTTAAAATATTTCTAAGAATATTTCCAGAGTTAGGCGCTGAGATGACATGCAATTCTGAGCCCCTATGTTCTCGAAATAAATTTTATAAAAATATTAATTGTTTTTATACTATGAATGTGATGAAAATGAGATATCTCATAAATGGTTGATCAGATCATAAATCGGATACCTTGGTTGGGTATGGAACATGGTGTTTACCCTAGGCGGGATAAAAAATATGTCAGTGTGGGTCGTCCGGACCCCTCGTTCATTGGAGGTACATTAAATAGATGAATTAATTTATTAATTCATTCATTTAATATCTCAAACACAACTAACTCATTAACAGAGACTCAGATGATAAATCTAAGGCCATGGTTGGGTCTGGAACGCGGTGTTTACCCTAGGTGGGGTATAACTTTTGTTAGTCCGGGACTTTTGTGAGAAAAGTCACCCATGGGAAAAACTATAATTAAAATAATTAAACTTAATTATTATATTTTTAATTCGAAAAAAAATAAATTTCAAACATGGAATTGAATTGGAAATCCGAGATAGTCTTTGAATTCAGAATGGGGTGTTTTTCCTGGGCACGACATAAAATAAGAGGGTGCAACAGATTCAGATTCTGCGCAAATCGGAGCTCTTATAAATAGAAAATTTGGAGTTTGGGATTAGGGTTGTCCTAATCCCTTGTCTCTCTAGAATATCTCTGTCTCTCTAATCTCAAGATAATTATTTCTTGTTATTCTCCGGATCGAGGAGAGATCTCCACCGAAACCTCAACGGATTGAAGTAGGATCACAGTGGGTGTGTCATTAATGCCGAAATGTCAAATAAAAGTAGGATTATTCCCTAATTTACCTCTGATTAGAGTTTTAAATTTGAAAAATCCATACTTTTTCATTTTAATTCATAATTGGATTATAAATTGTCGTTGTCCACATGAACACGATCACCGATCTCTAATTTAAAACTGTATTCTTCATTTGTTCTTCGCGGATAGCCATCGTTAACTTTTGGGCATGAAACATTGATGGTGGATCATTGATTGGAGGCTGGTTATAGGAATCCCTTGTCGTAAGGTTCACATATCTTCTCATGGATTTGAAATCGGGCCACAGAAGGGGTTGGTATGGCATTCAGAAGATCCTCTGGGGACAACGACCAGAAGCGGGGCACGGTGTCCATGGAGGGAAACAACGGTGGCACAACGGTCATTCGAGGTGGTGCGTCCTGAATAGAGAAGGACGAGACAGTGACCCAAAGGTGATCAGGGGTGAAATTAGTCCGACGTGGTTGAGGAGCATCTAGCATCAACGGTTAGGCTTGGCGCTAAGGTGAGTCGGCCGACATACTGCGATAATGGCAGGGCACACTAGGATAGAGAGGTCACGATAGGCAGCCCAACACAGAAGTGGTAGGAGGCTGCATGACTCAGGGGGTGCTGACATTGATGAGGGGACCAACATGGTCCCAAGGTAGAGGGAGAGTAGACCAAATCTGAGGAGGGCGCGCAGATTGGAACCGAGGAGGGCGCTTGGACCGAATTTGAGGCGATAGCACAGACTGGATCCGTGGTGGCAATGTGGACTGGGTTTGGGATTTCATAGGCCAAACCAATGGTAGGCCATGGGTCTTAAATCCAAACTGGGTCGATCAGGTTGGGCCAACCCAGAAGAGGGGGGTCCAGCCAGTTTGGGCCGGATCGGCCCAGTTTGGAATGAAAACCCTTAAATGGTGTTTTCTCCTAAATGGCGCGTCTGATTGACATGTAATATATAACCATGGGTACCTCTCATCAAGAAGAATCGTTTTAGACCGGTTTGGGAGTTTTAAGTCCTGGTCTTGGGGTTTGGGTGCACGAAACTATTAAGCTTAATAATAAAAATTTAATTATAATTATTCGAAAAACTTGTTTCAGACCTACCTTCTAAACGGGAGGTCCATTTGATGCAACGTCAGTGGAGGGGAAACCCTTGTCTTTGGGGACAATTTTCAAGAAAAATTTCAGGTTTTTAAACTAAAGTTTAGGTGCAGAACCCATGGATCCCGGTTTGAAAGCTTTATGGTGAAATGAAACTTTTTCACTGATTATCCATTTTAGATGAATTAATAATCCATCTCTTGTGTTTTTCTAAAAGGATCACAATGGAACAATCCATTTAATTTGTTTCAGGATCGAGGCATGGGCCCCATGGGATTTCTTTCGAGTGAAATTCACCTACTTATGACATTTCCATCGGATGTCCTTTTGGTTTTAATAAATAGATGATCTTGTGTATTTTTCTACAAGGATCACAATGGAGTGATTAATTTAGATGTGTGGAGCCTCTTTCATGATCTCATTAAATGCGAAAACCTGAAAGGAATATTAGTGGAAGATCCTTTTGATGTGTTTGAAGAGAACCCACAGCTTGGGTCAATCTCAACTCTTGTGAGAGTGGAGAAGATATGTAAAGAGATGCGGTTAAATGTTCTTTAGACGTTTAAAGAGGTGTTCCAGCGTAATTACAATTTTGGCCCTTTGAATCAACAATGAGCATCGTGCGCTCGTCGGCCTTTCTGACTTTGTGTGTCGAGTACTCTAGGAGTAACCTGACTTGCCTTGGAGTACTTCTTCACAGTTTAATACCCAATAATGGATAGATACATTTCCAGGTGACGAGGTGGGGCCAAATAATGTTTGGGTCCCACACACACCATGTACTACATTACCAATTCTTCTACCTCTTGTATATCTTTCTTTTGAACTTAGATTTTGGCATGCGTGGGGCCTATCTTGAGTGTTTTTCTATGTAGAATGTGATGGTGCCCTCTATAGTTGCTTCCAAGTTTTGATATAAGATTTTTTGGGTGGGAGACCTATATGGGGTGACACTCGATGATTGAAACAGTGTTATTTTGAGAGGTATCATCTAGCAGGGATGGTCAGTGTTCCTCTGCATTATTCTAAGAGATACCATCCAAAAGATGTCCAGTGTTCCTTGATGTGATTTTCCAAGATGTACCATCCAATAGGAATGGATAGTGTTTCTTGACGTTCTTCCTAGAGGTAGTATCCCATAGGGGTGGCTAGTATTCCTCGATGAGCTTTTTTGAGTGGTACCATCTAGCAAGGATGGATAGAGTAGTTCAGGGTTTACCTCTAGCTAGGTTGGGAAGTGGTCCTCGA
Source organism: Viscum album (assembly GCA_963277665.1). NCBI lineage: Eukaryota > Viridiplantae > Streptophyta > Magnoliopsida > Santalales > Viscaceae > Viscum > Viscum album. The sequence goes on along the minus strand of OY728129.1, from coordinate 1,806,887,963 downwards.
TGGTAGTTCTGTGCTTCCATCCAACATAGTTGGCTAGTGGGACCCGTCGAAGACTCTTTTTGGGAAATACCCTCTAATTTGGATGGGCAGTGGGCCCCCCTTCAACTTCTAAGTGATGATCCCCCCTGACGTACTAGGGAGCAAATAGTTTTTGACGAGTAGAACCCCCAGTCAGGATAAGCATGGATCCTCGACTTTGTGACATGATCTCTCGAATATGTCACATAGTGATGATATGTGCTTTGAAATTACCTTGGACTCTAAATAAACAAGGGTGCTTTTCCCACCAAGACACATCCTTGTGATGTGATCTAAAATTGTGCTGGCGAGACAGACCCACCCAAAGAGAATTGTATCAAGGTGTGGTGATTAAGCCCCTTTGACTTGTCGTTTAGGTCAAATGTGTGGGGTGCTAGGCATCAATGGTTACTTCTAGAACTTTTGGCTACTCCCTTTTCATGGGATGAGCTTGTGAGATGGAGATCCCATTACTCACTCGTTTGGGTTTCTTGACCGAGCATATACATATATCTTTTTTCCATTACCCACTCCTTGGGTTTTGGTTACTCTCCTCCCAAGATAGGTGAAGAAACTTGGGGTATTCCACATACTTTATGTGTCTAGATTCTCATATTTAGATGAGTATACTCTTCTGCTATAGGTAGTTAAGACTCGATGATAAGTTCATATTCTCACCATTTCTAGACCCTTGTGTTTGGACGAGCTTACTTCACTCCTTGGTTGGGTTGAGCTACACTCCTTTATTGTACTCTTTTACTGTACCGTGTTCTATCTGCTACTCCCCTCTTCAATACCTATCTTACTACTCTCTTGAGCCTTTGGGACTTCTTACTGAGTATTTTTATACTCCCCACTTCTTGGGCTTTGTCTTCCCTTGGTGTGACCTTGTAGAAGACATACAAGTTGACCGTGAATTAAGAGGAGATAGGGTTACAAAGTTCTTGGACTATGTGCAGTTGTCGTAGCTTGGGATTCAGGAGTGGGACTCTCCTATAAGTTTTACCTTTTCACTTGTTTTTGGGTTGTGGCACTTTTCTAGTTGGGCATGTATTTTTTCCCTTTACCTTTCTATTTAATTTTCTGTACTTGTACTATTTAGAGGTTGATTCATGTTTTGTTTCCTTTTTATTGAAGTGTTATATCTTGATTTCTTTTCTCGCTGCACATTTTCATTGAGTTGGTTGTGTGATTGTGTACAAGTTCTTAGTTAAAGGTCTCCCCTAGTTTTTTCTACCTTCGGCACTAGTCGCCAGCCCCTGGCCTATGGAGGTAGGCTTGGGGTAGTTGTGGCTTGAGACTAGCATGGTTCGGGTAATAAATAAGTGATATAAAAGGTGGTTCGCCCCTTGGGACATTGTTTGTACATTTCCCTAAAAAGGTCTTGGTTGGGTTTTGGGAAATAATGTTGAAGTGTCTCGAGAGCATCTCTTAGGCCAGGGAGTCTTGTGATGGTACGAGTGGCCAATGTATCTATTCACCAAAACCATGATTACCTTCTTGTCGACTCAACACCCTTAGACACCTGTTTTAGGGAACAATGGCACATGCATCATATAGGATCGAGTCTTTGAATATTCTTCTCGAGTCATATCCCCATCATTATTGATATATATATATATATATATATCTGTGTGTGTGTGTGTGTGATAATCTGATCGCGGTACTCCTTGATAACATTTAGGATGTCTCCACAATGAAATCCAATGAGGATACCATCTATGGTTCATGTTGATGACCATGTGAGTGACAAGGGCTTAGTTCATGACCCATCATGTGAGCTACTCTCTCCAGGTGGGTAGGTAGCAGCACCCCCACCTGTTGAGTAGAAAACATTACCAACAATGTAGGATGAGGACGTGTGAAGGCTGATCACAATTCATGAGTTCTAGAAACAGAGACCACTGACGTTACACGGTGAGCTGGACCCTCAGGCATCAATGTTTTGGTTAGAGTTGGGGGTCTGCCTCTTCAGGCTTGCACAAACACCGACAAATCAAATGGTGGCTTTAGAAACCATCCTTTTCCACAGAGTGCTAGGAATTGGTGGACCTTGGTTACTCAGATACACAATGATTCAACACTATCATGGGGTGAATTCCAATAGAATTTTCATGAGAAGTTATACCCCTACAACTTGTTCTCCATTAGACTTTAGGAAAACCTTCAGTTACAACACAGATGGATGACGATGACTGAGTATGCTACTAGGTTCACAAACCTTGCACACTACTCTCTGGGCATGATCTATAATGGTTACTTCTGAGCACGGAAGTTTGAGCAGGGACTTCGCAGAGAGATCTGTGCAATCATATCACCCTTGTGCATCTGCACCTATGTTGGGGTGCTAGAGCAGGCACTATTGATAGAAAACCTTCTATCAGAGGGACACCATAAAATTGGTTGTGGCAGTGAGCATAATAGAGCTGATATGTCTTCAGCAGCTAGCAGACATCCTTCAACTAGATCTCGATGCAAGAGGCCTGCCCATAATTAGTCTTAGGAATGTAATAATATGGGTTTGAGGTAGTGCAGAGTGTAGGGGAATCCTACGGAGGTCTGGTGTTATGCTTGTGATGGGTGATGTCACTTCGCACAAGACTACCTGACCAGACGTACTGAGAACACCAAGCAGGCAGCAGGTGGACCACCACGAAAGAGATAGTGTTGTGATCAGGGTGGTCCCCAAAGCAGTGGTGATATAAGAGGATTGGGAGGAGTTGGAGGTGGGGGTGACGTTATGAGGTCTTTCCACCACCACCAGGCAACCCACTTTAGGCTCAGGAAGCTAACAACTGGGTCCAGGTATAGCTGTAAGCTTTGGATGTCTATGATCCTGCAGAGCATGAGATGATAAAAGGTACACCCTGTTTATTTTCTACTTTTTGTAGTACAAATTTTTATAAATTTTGTGAAATGATCTTTCCTACCTATTCCTTGCTTGAGATTTTACCTAGGTGATGAAGGGCATCGGTGTAACCCTGTTTCGGTGTTGTTCGACGTAGATTTGAATGCATGAGGAATAGGGTTCGTTCCCCCCACCAGGATATGTTTTTGTGTGGCGAAAAAAACTCTGAGGGTGAGTTAGTGCCACAGAAAGTGAATAATATCATGGTGTGGTGGAAAAATACCTCTGAACTGTGCATTCATAGTGGAGTTTTGTGGTGGAGTTTCGGAATAATTCCTGGATTTTCTAGTGTAGTTTTATCCCACTTGACACTTTTTGCTTGGGATATTCCTAGTGGGTGTGGCAGAGTGTCTGGTTTTGGGATTACTCTCATTCCAAGGGAAGCAAAGACATGTGGGGTATGTGATGTTATTTCCTTGTCCAGCTTCTTCAATTTGGATGATTTTACTCACCTTCCCTATTCATTGGTACCTTTCATGCTCAACATCAACCTTGATACAGTGGTTACCAAGTAATGGTCGAGGTGATGGAGACCCCATGAACATAACTATGTGACTCACTATTTAGTGTTGAAAGTAGTCATCTTAATCTTGATAATGTGGTGAAGCTACCTTCTGGGAGGGCACTTTGTTTTTTGCGCATACTTCAAAAGTCTCAGGTATGACTTCACCTAGAGAGAATTGAACATAAGGTGGCGACGCTGGTTTAAATTCCTACAAGACTATGTCTTTGATATAGTCTATACTCCCAAAAGGGAAATGTTGTAGCAGATTCCCTTATCATGAATTACCAAGCTCACCTAGTGTAGGAAGTTTCAGAGTAGTTGACTTACCCACAGCTGACCCTGGTAGAGTAGGAGGGTACAACTTTACTTTAGTCGATTGTGTGGACTCCTTCACTTCTCAAGCATGTGAGTCTCATTTGTGATGCAATAACTATTAAATCTTGCATGACCAAATATCTTTGGGTGTTTAACCATATGGATTTTATGAAGGAGGGAATCAAGAGGCCCTGTTACTGGGAGAATAGTGAATCTAGTCGCGATTTGGGATGTAGAAGCTCGGCTAGGGAGGAAAACTTTTCCCTCGAGTTTCTTCAGGATATTCAAGATTGTGATAATTGATGGAAAGGTTGTCTGCCACCTTGCCCTACCCCCCTAATAGTTGGAGTGGGTGCATGATGTCTTCCATGTTTTGTAGTTGTGGAGGTGTGTGCATGTTCTTATGTACATCACTAGTAGGAGTAAAACTCATGAGGGGGAACCTCCCCTTTGATTCACGTGCTGTGATGGCTTGAAAAACATGTGTGTTTTCCTGGGAGTGGGAGATCTAAGTGCGGGCTCAGTATCCCAAGTCGTTTCCCTATTTTTTTAGGGATGAAAATATTAAAGCAGGTAATGATGTGGAGACCCAATGTTTTCCTTATAAGACTTTGAAATATTTGTACGAATATTTCTAGAGTTAGGCTCTAAGATGGCGTGCAATTTCGAGGCCAGATTTTTTTTTTATAAAAATATTAATTTTTTATACTATTCACATGATGAAAATATGATATCTCCAAAATAGTTGATCGGATCCAAAATATGAGACCTAGTCTGGGTCTAGAATGTGATTGATACCCTAGGCGTGGCATAAAATATGTTGGCGTGGGAAGTTCGGACCCCTCGCTCATTTTTGGTACATTAAATGGATGAATTAATTATTTAATTCATTCATTTAATAGCTAAAACCAAACTAAATCGTTAATAGAGACTCAGATTGGAAATATGAGTCCATGATTGAGTCTGGAAATCGATGTTTACCCTAGGTGTGGTATAACGTTTTTTGGCGCGAGACTTCTATGAGAAAATTCAACCATGGGAAAACCGTAAATGAAATAATTAAACATAATTATTTTATCTTGAACTCCAAATAAAATAAATTTCTAATGGGGACCTGGATTGAAAATACAAGACTGTCGTTGAGTTCGGAATGGGGTATTTTACCTCGACATGACATAAAATAAGAGGGTGCGGTGGATTCGGATTTTTCTCTGAGCAGAGCTCCTGTAAAGAGAAAATTTTGAGTTTGGGATTAGGGTTTTCCTAATCCCTTCTCTCTCTAGAATCTCTTTCTCTCCTCTAAATAATGTTCTTCACTATTCTTCCCTGGATCAGGGAGCGATCTCCATTGAAACCTTAACGGATCGAATCGGGATCGCAGTGGACTTGTCGTCAACGCCAGAAATTTGCATCGAGGAAAGATTACTCTGTTGTTTACCTCCGATTAGATTTTTAAATTTGATAAATCCATAATTTGTCATTTTAATTCGTTGTTGGCTTATAAATCATCAATGGCCGCATGAACACGACCACCGATATCTATTTTAAAAAAGCGTTCGTTGTCTTTTCTCCACAGATACCCGTCGTTAACTTTTAGGAGTGACAAATCGATGGTGTATTTTTTATTAGAGGATGGTTAGAGGAATCCCACATTTTATGGTTCGCATATCTACTCAAATATTTGAAATTGGGCCACAAGAGGGGTTGTTATGGCATTCGAAATATCCACCGGTGACAATGGATAGAGGCGCGCAACGGCCACAGAGGGCGTCCGTGGTGTCCCAACGATCATCTGAGGTAGTGTGGACTAGACAGAGGAAGATAGGATAGCGAGCCGGAGGAGACATGGGGTTCAAGGAGTCCATCATAGCTGAGGAGCATCTGGTGATGTTAGTTATGTAGGGCGCTGAGGCAAGTGGGCGGATGCATTGCAGTGATGACAGGGCACACCAGGACGGGGAGGTCGGCGCAGGGTCACTGAAGGCGGCCGAAGACTGAAGCAGCAGAAGTTTGTGTCACCCAAGGGGTGTTGATGTTGAAGAGGGGACCAGAAGGGTCAAAATGTAGAGGGAGCATGGATCTTATTTGAGGAGGGTGCACAGACCCGATCCAAGGAGGGCGCGTAGATGGGATCTGAGTCGGCAGCGCACACCGGATTTGAGGTGGCAGTGCGGACTGGGTTGGGGAGCGCGGACCAGGGCGGGGAACGCGGACCAGGTCAAAGAGCATGCGGGCTGAACTTGTGGCTGGGAAACGGTCCGATGGTCTAGACCGGGCCGGTCATGGAGGGTCAGCCCCAAAGAGGGGGGTCCGACCAGTTTGGGTCGGACGAACCCAGTTTGGACCGAAGACACTTAAATTGTGTGTTCTTCTTAACACCGTATCTGATTGAAACATCGTTTTTTGCCACAGTTCCCTATCATCAAGAAGAACCTTTTCAGACCATTTTAGGAATTTTGAAGTCCTAGCCTCAGGTTTCGGGTGAAATAAATGCCCAAGGGTAACAATAATAATTTTATTATTATTATTATTATTTAGAAAACTTGTTTCGGACCTACCTTCTAAATGGGAGGTCCATTTGACATGCTGTTAGTGGTGGTGAAACCCTTGTCTATGTGCGGAATTTTCAAGACAACTTTTGTGTTTTTAAACCAAAGTTGAGGTGTGGTCCCCATGGGGCTTGGTTCACATGCTTTACTGTGAAATGAAATGTTTTCACCTGCTATCCATTTTGGATGAATGAATAGTATATCTCATGTGTTTTTCTGTAGGGATATCAATGGATTGATCCATTTAATTTGTTTCGGGACTGAGGTGTGGGTCCCACAGGACGTATTTTGAGTGCAATGTGGCAACTTGTGAATTTTTTATCGGATGTCCATTTGGAGTGAATAAATAGTGGATCTTGCGTGTTTTTTTGCAAGGATCACAATGGAGTGATCCGTTTGGATATGTGGATCCTTATACATGATCCCATTAAATGTTGAAACATGAAATGAATATCGAGGGAAGATCCTTTTGACATGTTTGAAAAGAGCCAATGGCTTGGGCCAATCTTGACTTTTGTGAGAGTGGAGAAGATATGTGAAGAGATGTAGTCAAATGTTATTAAGCAGTTTGAGGAGGTGTTCTAATGTAATTATACTTTTGGCCCTCTGAATGAATGATGAGCATCATGCACTCTTCATCTGTTTTGCCTATGTGTGTCGAGTACTCTGGGAGTATGCTGACACACTTAATGGTACTTATTCATAGTTTAGTACTTGAGAATGGATAGATACACAACCAGGTGATGTGGAGGGCTTACATGATGTGTGGTCCCCACATGCTTCATGTTCTACTTTATGAATTCCTCTACCTCTCGCATGACTTTCTTTTAGACTCATATTTTGACATGCATGTGGAATATCCTGAGTGTTTTTTCACATAGAATGTGATGGTTCCATTTGTAGCAGCTTCTGAGTTATGATGTGAGATGTTATGGGCGTGACACCTATTTGGGATGACACTCGATGACTGCAACAATGGTCTTATGAGAGGCACCATCTAGTAGGGATGGATAGTATTCCTTGGAGTTCTTCTGAGAGGTACCATCTAGGAGAGATGTCTAGTGTTCATCTATGTGATTTTCCTAGAGGTACCATCCAACAGGGATGTCCAATGTTCCTCGGCATGATTTTCCGAGAGGTACCATCCAGCAGGGATGATGAGAGCAGTTTCAGTTTTACCTCAAGTTGGGATGGGAAGTGGTCCCCGATGGTAGTTTCAGGATTCCCTCCAGCTGGGCTAGTTATTGAGACCCATAAACAACTCTTACCAGGAAGAATCCTCTATATGGGCTTGAAAGTGGGTACCCCATCGAATTCCGGGTGATGACCCCCCCTAACACACAAGGGCACGAACTGGGCATGGATCCTCAACTTTGTGACATGATATCTTGACTGTTCTCCATAGTGAAAAGACATGATTTGATGTGAACATGGACTCTCAAGAAATGGGGGTGATTTCCCCCCCAAAACATGTCCATTTTACGTGATCTAAAACCGTGCAGGAGAGATAGACCCACCGAAAGTGAATAGTGTCAAGGTGCGGTGATTGAGCCCCTTTGACTTGTAGTTCAAGATAGACGTGAGGGATGTTGGACATTGATGGTTACTTATGGAACTTTTGGTTACTCAATTTTCCTGGACTGAGGTTGTGAGATGATATCCCCTTACTCACTTTTTTGGGTTTCTTGACCGATCATATACATATATCATGTTTCTAATACCCACTCCTTGGGTTTTGGTTACTCTCTTTACAGGAGAGGCGAAGATGAACGGGGTATGCCATGTGATTTTTGTCTCTAGATTCTCATGGTTGGAGGAGTATACTCTCCTAATATATGTTGTGAATACTCAAAGAGAATTTAAACTTCTCACCATTTCTATATCCTTGTGTTTCTATGAGCTTACTTTACTCCTTTGTTGGATTGAGCTACCCTCCTTTACTATAATATGTTATTATACCTTGTTCTATCTACTACTACCCTCTTTAGTACCTATCTTGATGATCCCTTGAGCCTTTAGGGATTCCTACTTAGTATTTTTATACTCACCCCAGAATAGGATTTTCCTACCCTTAGTGTGCCCTTGCAGACAACAGATAGGTTGATCATGACTTTAGAGGAGCTAGGGATATTGAGTTCATGGACCATATGTGGTGGTCATAGCTTTGAATTCAGGATTGGTACTCTCCCAGCTATTTTACCTTTTCACGTGTTGTTGGTTTGTGTCACTTTTCTAGTTGGGAGTGTATCTTTTCCCTTTACCTTTCTATACTTGTACTGTTTAGAGTTTGATGCATGTTTAGTTTCCTTTTTATAAGAGTGTTGTATCTTGATTTATTTTCCCTCTACACTTTTTCATTGAGTTGGTTGTGTGTGTGTGTAAAATTTCTTAGGTAAAGGACTCCTCTTGTTTTTTGTGCCTTTGGTGCTAGTTTCAAGCCCCTGGCTTATAGAGGCAAGATTGGGGTAGTTGCAGTTCAAGCCCAACATGGTTCGGGTCATGATAGGGCGTGCAATATGCGATATTACATACATGAATTATGCCACATTTTTCTTCATTTTATCTTTAGTTATAAATCAATGTGATTAATTTATTAATGAAAAAATATATATAATCATTTGAAGAGTCAAATAGTCATGAATATCCATTGAAGTTTTCAAGGAGTATAATAAGACAATGGGTGGCAATTTGTGGGTGAAATGAGAAGGAACCTGATACTCCATCATATTTAATATCTTTATTAAATTAATAGAATATATCAAAGGTATAATATCCCATTTTTTTTGTTACAGTCTACACATGAAATCCAACCTAAAAATCTCTTCACTCTCAAACCACCTTTTGTCTTTAGAATATTGTGCTAACACCCATTTAGTGACTCAGGGTCCTCTCGATAGGATCATGGATCTATAGACTAATGTAATCCCTTAGAGGTAGGAGGAATTGGGATTCTACTATCATTATCTCTACCAAGAATACTGATTTGAAGAGTAAAATATATAATTCATAGCAGCTAATGTGAGCATATTTTATTTTCTTTATTTTATCGCATGTTGAGTTTGTTAATGATGGATAATGCACCTCATTGGTTTCTCCCACTATTAAGTTCATTCAATGAACACACTAAAATGAATCACATATATTGAATTACATGATACAATATATTGTGATGTGATGGTTTTCAACACAAATTAAACATCACCCAATGTTGGAATTATAGCTTGAGGTATTTGGATTTGTTGTCAATCACTGGAGTTGTTTCAAGTACTGAATAATAAAAGATAGTGAATAATTATTCAAGTATATTATATCTTATAAAATTAGGAGGAGATAACAATGGATTATCTAGAAATGAGTTATTGGTTTTTGGTGAAGAAAATCTTCACCACGACATGGGTCAAGTTGTGATGAACCTATCCATTCCATGGTGAACATAGAGGTGTGATCATTTTGGGAGACTTATGGGTATTTTGGTGAGGTAGGTTCATCATTCCTTTCACCATGCCAGGGTAAGTGTACTTATTAAATAAAAAAATGATGTATAAATGGTAAAAACTGAAAGAGTGGATGATCTAAGGGAATTTGAGATGAAAATTAAAAATAAAATTCTACTTCTGGGAAAGGAAGAGGAGGAACACATCATGGTGGCTGATGGTTCAGTGGAATTGAAGCAGTAATCATCTTGAAAGACTATATCTATGAAAATGTAATGAAATCCATATTAGTTATCATTTTAAAGACTATAGTGATGGAGTATTATCTAAAATGAGGATATGATGGTGGACATGATGTGGAGATTATCATTTTGAATTTAGAGTTTATCTATGAAACACGAGGAAGCCTATATCAGATATTTTGGAAGCTATAGAAAAATAATGGAGAAGTTTGGAAAATAAATATTTATTTGGGGATGAAAATCAAAATGAGAAAACAATGGACACCACACATTGGTATAATATATTTCACCCTAAGAGTCTTCCTACGTGATATAGAAATTCCACAATAGTCATTTTTTAAATTTTGGACATGGTGAATACTGAGAGTTTCAGAGTGGGTGTAAAATGGTTAGTTCAGGGTATTACTTCATACAGTTTGCTTGGAGATTCATGTCCATGATTCATGGATAACTTAAAATGAAATTAATTTTTAAGCATGAAGAAACAAAATTTGAAGGAGGTAACAGAAGGGTTTTTAATTTTTAATAATAGAGAACACAAATCAAATATTTGATGACTTGTTTTAAAATTAAAAGGTTCATTATCTAGGCATGCAGCTTTGTAATGAACGAAAATTTTATGAGTGGAATTTACTTCTTAAAATTATGTCATAAAACATATGCATTAGATAGAGTACCCAAAAAAACATTATTATCATGAATTAACAATGATACATTAGCCATAAAATAAACCAATAATAATTCCAAATATTTCGGTGGTATATTAAATAGAAAATTAGATAATAAGAATGGGTAAATTTGGATATTCTTGATCCACTATAATAACAACACTCATGAAAAAATATATAGAAATAAAATATAATATTAATAACAAAATATTCACTTTAAAGATGAAAATATATAACCTTTAGATAAAGTATAAGTGAATGAATAATGAATGAAATAAGTGACATTTATAGAAATTAAGGAACCTATATGACTGTTATAAATCATTCCATAGGAATAGTAATATTACCATTAATGAATAGAAATCTAGCTATTAGAATAGTAACCTCATATATGAAAGTATAAATTAATATTTAGTTATCTTATATATAAAATATATATATATATATGTCATGGTATAAGTAAATAAATGTTTTAAAAATGATACATTATGTTTTGGAATTTTTGTAAAATGTAAATGTTTATTTATAATTTTATAATTAATATAATAATTTAAAATAAAAAATATTATCATAAAATAGATTCATAAATTAATATTACATTGTATTATATTTATAAGATAATTTTATGTGACATTAATTAATTTTTCAAAGTGTCAAAAAATCGATTATAATGTTAAAATCAGTATTTTTCGAATAAATCATTATTTTATTTAAAAATTTGATTTATCATATTTAGAAAATTATTATCATAAAATGTATTCCATTTTTTAAATCTACATGTCAAAAAAAATTTGGGTTAATTTTTGGTATTTTTCTAAAATAGTTGAATTTCTGGTGAATAGTGAAATATGATAATTTATGGTATTTAACATTATAAGGTAAATACATGAATTTTTGAGTCATGGATGATATAAGAACCCATTATCTGAAAAATAATTCACTATTTACTATATTTATTCCTAAGAATTAACACTATTTTTATTCATGGGCCAAAATAATATACTAATGAATAAAATAATCAAAAGCACCCATATCCCCCTATAAATACCACCCCTTCTCCTCACACATTATAAGACCTATATATTGTCAATATTCCACCCAATTATCTTCCCAAGTCTATTCCCCCCATCCAAAAGCTACTGGTCTCAACAAAATACCCAACCTAGTTGTCTTAAGGAGTTTCTCAACGATGCACATTCAAGAGGTAAAATTATCAATCCTTCTCTTTCAATTTTTTTCTTTTATTGTCGTCTCCTCACATCCCAAGTCCAAAATGGCATGATAACTCCAGAATAATATATATAAAGGAATTTTATTGTGTTAATGGAATATTTATAATCAAATCTCTTCTCTTTTCCTTTTATTCTAAATATGAAAACATCATCCGAGTTTGTCGGTTCACCGCCTTCATGGATGATGAGTTTTCATTTTCCTTTTCTGCCTTCAAGGTAGGTCATAAAACCCTTATGATGATTAAAATATATTTTAATATCTATATTATAACTTTTTTCATGTTATGGAACTAATAAATGAACATAATATTAAATAATATAAAAACTAGTTCATGATAATCAAAAAACTGCTAAAATATTCTAAACATTTATCATTAATGTTTTATCCAATGAATCATCCTCATACTAGAAAAAAAATTATACATTGGACCATTTAATTTTTTTGAAATGAATTAATTCTAAATAATTTCACTTCTTTATAATTATTATCATTTGACCAAAACTTCCATGATTTTACACAAGCGAACCGACCATGAAACCAAGAAACAAATCCTCCCAGAACAACAAAATTGAACTTTATAAATCACTGAAATGGACAAAAATGAACTCAATAAAATTCTAATAAATCAAATAAATATAGTAAAGGTTATTAATTAAGTAATTTTTGAATCTATTTTTATTATAAAATATATTATGATCAAGTGAAAAATGCATTTGGACATAAGGTAAGGGATCTTTATGAACCTATGTATTCCCTTTAAGTTACATTCTCTCTATATCCACCTCAATATATAACTTAATTGTTATTATATACTTCTTCTATGTTCTATATACATTTCTCACACGTATATACCATGTTTATTTCATCTTTATTTGGGTTTGATATACATGTATTCAAGGTTCTTCTCTTAATTCCATTCGAGAAGTTGATTTAAGGGAACTTCTTGATTTTCTTTGTCTCTTTTAAAGTACCACTTAATGAAATTTTTTAAAACTTACATGATTTATAAAAACACTCCTTATTTTGAAAACCATTTTATTTCACTTTTGTTTTTACATAAATTATTATTCTATTACCACTTTTAAAGACTCTTTAGCACTTCTCTTAAAACCCCACTTAAGCGGCGCATTTCCAAGGTTACTTAACCATTTTTTTACTTGTTTTAACTATAGTTGGAAATAATTTATCATGATATATACTTATTTTTACTTTATTAATTTATAATTATGATTCAAATCCCTTTTTTCATGTATAACATTGTTATACACCCTTTGTTTATGCCTTATTACATGATTATAATACCTATTTCTTTCCATGGGTATCCCTTATGTTTATTCCTTATATATGATTATTTATGTGTCACACATATGCATGAAAATGTTACGATGGGTGAAACCAAATATATCTCCAATGAATTGGGTAATCTTTAGTCTTATTATATGTCATGTATGGGATTAGGGAGTAAAATTAACCCATTATCGAACTCTGTCCACCATATGATATAGTCTTGGCAGTTAGCCTTGACTCAGATATATGTCATGTTATGTGTTGCTACCAAATTCCTATGTTTCTATGATCACATGATTCCATGTTCCTTATGTAATTCTTCTATATTTTTATTCATGAGAAATTTATTTTATGTCATCATGTTATGCCTTCTAACTCATGTGTTGTGCTTTATTACCATGATTATTCCTTTATTGGTATTTTTAGCTCATCCTTTTAATTTATGTATTCCCTAGGTTATCCTATGAAGTTATAGGAGATAAAAGGGAGTTATGATCTCATTATAGAGATTAATAAAATTATATTTTATTTTAGTTTCATGTTTACTAATTATAAACCTAGTCTTCTAAAGACACCATACTTTTCGATCCTTGTTTGTATTTCATGGATAATTATGCTTAAAATCATGTAATAATATATCTAAAAGGCTAGGGATACTATAATATTTATCAAAAATAAAGGATAAAAATCCTTTAATTTAATTAGATGATTGAAATACATAAATATGGATGTGAATGGATAAATAATGCTCGAATAAATTCTCAATAAAAAATTTAATGGGATGATAGGAATATATAGAAGATATAGTTTTCAAAAGAAAGAGAAAAGAGTGAGAAGAAGTAGAACATAAACACCCTCATGTATTGGTATTCATTATTAAACCTTCATATAAGCAACTTATGAGTTTCACATCATTTTTAATTCCCTATATCGAATAGTTCCTTAGAGTATAAGAAGATTAATTGTACCTAAAATTTACAATAAAATTCTCGAAGCCTTGTAACAAACCTATTATAGAGTGTTACACCCCTAGAACATCAACACAACATTGATGTGTAGTCCATGGATTATCACTTTTAGTTTAAACATGTAAAATCTATATTTACATAATTTTCTTTCCCTATATCTATCAAAATTTGTGTTTATGAAATAATGACATGTTCGTACTACTCTTGTTAACATAAGAATAAGATCCAAGAAGATAACAATAAAATCAAACCCAAATTCAACCCTTCCCTCTTAGGTTGTTTTGGGATATTATTATAATGAGTTGTATCAAACCCCATGTTCTCAAGATGAATATGTCCATCAGGACCAGTTATCATGGAAAATGATATGAATTCTATAGGAATTCCTTTATCCATTGGTGAATTTTTTTAATTATATAAGAATTGTATGGGATATCATCTTATATCACTTAGTCTAAAAGTTTTCTTTATTACAATTTATTAATCACAGATAAGTGATGATTTGGATTTATCAATGATCTAAGGATAAATAAAGCTTATTTATTTAGATGGAAAGGTAAATAATAATTTGTCCAGTGCTCCATATAACTAGATTTATATGAAGTTAATGGGGTGTTCTATTACAAAAGCTATATGGGATAAATAGGAAATCATTTATGAAGGATAAAAAAAAGTAAAGGAATAAAACAATATAGGTTTTTCATAATAATTATGTTTGCTTGAAGATGCATCATGATGAGAGTGTGGATGGTTTATTTAATTTCATCACTAAGGTTTTTGGATCCATCAGGGGTCTCGGTGATGTTATACTAGATATAACAACTACAAAGTTGATATTGAGAATAATCCCACCTCACTTGAATCCAAAGGTGTATTATTTGAAAGAAATAAATCTGTATAAACTTTCTATTGATGATATAAAAAATAGTCTTGTGTCTTATGTGATGAGAATAAATCCTAAAGGAACCAAAAAATAAAATAATAAATAAATGGAATTTAAATATTTAGAAAAGATAAACATTAATGATTAAGGATAAAAATAAGAATATGTTTATGATGAATTCCTCTATCTTATTTCTATAAAACTCAAAAGAGGAAAAGGAAGGTTTTAAGGAAAACTACTCCTAGATTGTTTTTGATGTGGTAGGTTGGGACGCATAAGAGTTAAGTTTCCTAAATGGTTTGATATGGTGGAATTAGAAACAAAAGTTGCGTTAAGACTGAGAAGGAGTTATCCTACTCAATTTTATTTCAAGCAATGAAGTTCCTCCATGAATATGTTTCAAATGAAGAGTCTCGTATGCAAAGAATAATAGGCTGATAAGTATCACTTTAAATAGGTGGAAATAACATTTATATAAAAAGAATAAAATTCTATGATAGTAATCTTACATTCAAACAAATAGGAATGGAATAATGGGTTTTTTTAAACACTAATTAGAATACATGGATCATTTTAAGGTGGAAATAAATCAACTTCAAGAAATAATATAATAACAAAAACCTATCCATATAAGTATTTAAGAAGTTATTTATAAAAAATATAGATTTAAGAGTTGGAAAAAAATTGAAGACCTGTATATATCTCTAATGGAAATTGAAAGAAGGATGGGAGATTTGGAGGAAAAAATGGTTACTTTAAAAAGAAATCTTGAAAAATAAATCAATACATGTGACCCAAAGAATAAGTTCTAGTTTGGGAGATTCATTGAGGTGGAACTATTAAAAAGGGTCAAGCATGTCTTAAGCAATGTTGGACAAATTTTGGAAGACCAAAGACTTGTATTCATGGCTAAACGATATTGGCTATGGGGATGAGTCCTTCACAACTAAATCCTAAAACATTTAAATCATGGAAAATATAATATTGAGATATGTTTTAAACTCTCAAAAGTTAGTGATCAATTGAAAAAAAATCTAAGGAGGGTAATGTGTGAAGGGATGTATGTGAATTTTTTTCTTAGATGAATTGTTACTTTTACGGATTTATTGGTCACTAAATGACCAACTTCTAAGAAGAAAGAAGATGTAGGGAAGGATAAATTCTTGATATATGACCAATGAGAGTGTCACCATATTCCTGATCTCAAAGGTTTCATTCCTTTTATGGTTATTATTTTAATTTCTCTAATTTTTGGCACAAAGCTAGTGTTGTGGTAAAAGAGTCAACGAGATTGTGGAATATAAAAACCACAGATAATATATATGGTACAATCTCACTCTATCCCTCTTAATAACATTTAATATCTCTTAGATAAACAATATTAATGAGATACTATTGGGACTAGATACACCCAGAGGGTGGGTCAGGGTGAATCATGGTGTTATTCGCTTTAAACTTTATCTTTAATTCCTCTTCTTCTTCTTTAGGATCGTGTTCCCTCATTAGAAGGAACATGTTCAACCTCTCAAACTCGATTTAATCCTTATCAAAACAATCAAATATATGTAGGAATGTAAAACATTCATGGGATATAAGGATTTTAAAATGGTTAACTGCAAGGGGCTAGTCCAAGGAGACTATGCTGATGTTGTGTCAGTAGTACCAGAATCCACTGAGCTTTACTAGTTTTGTGGATACAATGTTTTGGATGTGGTCACTCCAAACTAGGAGAAATTACATTATAAGGATTAATATTTTTTCACTCCTTAACCAAGTCACACTACCTCTTCTTCACTCCCATGCACTGCTTCAGTGAAGATACTTCCACAATTTATAGACTTTTAGTATCCTTCAAAATATTTGAATCATAAGGCTTTATAACTGATCATCAAGGGAATTTTCTTGCATCATAGTCTTGATTTGATTCTCCTTGAATGAACTATTCACTTGAAATAGATTTCTAAAACATTTTTTTCATGAAACTCTTGAACTTTCATGCAACTCCTTACTTTTCATATAACTGCCATGGTATCATGACAATCCCACTTTCACATAACTTTTTTTGTGCTGTGAAACTCCCAAATTTTTCACAACTTCTATTTTTGTCACAAAACTCCCAAATTTCACTCAACTTTAAATATTTCATGAATATCCATTAGTCTTATAGACATAGTTTCTTTTTCAAAAAACTTATATAAACAATAATTTTCATGCAAGAAGTTCATCTATGTGATTGATGTCTGTGTGAATGTTTTCGTCAAAATAAATTGGTCAAACTGAAGAAAGTCCCTTCACTACATAACTTATATTTTCATTACTAATTCATGAAACTCTTTCATAATTCTTAGCTTTTAGATCCTCAAAAACTCTTGTTCTCCAAAATGAGGTGGGTAACTGCCTATACATAGATATGGCCAACCCTTTATGTCACCACCTTCCACAACGCCGACCTTATGCACGAATTTTTGGCTTCGTTTAACCTCAATGATTTGAAATAAACTTTAGCATAAAAATCCTATCTATATTTTATAGGTTCTCACAACTTTCCAAATTTTCTAAAATTCAAAAACTTGACATTACCTCAAGCGCACAACTCACTTTTTCATGAAAGTTCCATCTATATTTGTGGGTTTACACAACTCTATCTAATTTTCAAAATTCCACCTTTATGAACTCTCCACACTTCTATGAAATCATTTCCTTTCCAAATATAAAAAGGTGAATTCAAAATACCATTTTCATGAATCTATTTTCATGTTATCATGACTTTTCCTCTTTGTTAAACTCTTTATAAGACATCACACCTTTTACATTTTTGGATGAGGCCATATAAAATATTTAATTTCACCAAAATCTATGAAAATCCTTCTGCCTTTAACTCAAGTTTTTTCATACAAGAAAATATTTCCTCTTTTATTTTTCTTGATATAACATAGAATGTCCATTTTCATGTAATTTCTGATTTGTGTGAGTCTTCTTCCTTCACCCTTTTTCCCATGAAAACGTTAATTTCTTCTTCTAGGAATCTAAATTCATACTTTGTGCTTTTATTCTTGGTTATTATCTTATTTATTCCACAAAACCAGATGAGGACAACTTCTATAGGTAGGGGTTAAGTCCATATCTTCCAAAAAATGTAACAACATGTGAAACATCAACTCGGTGAGAATAATTCAACCCTGGAATTTTTATTTTACATTCATACTTCAACATCCAAATATCACATTGGTGCTCTACCTATCTTCACATGAGACAAAAATGAATCGAGTGATGAACTTACACCAGCTCCTTCCTATTCAATCATAACTCTTTATCAAAACTTCTGGATATGTAATTTTATATCTTCCAGAAATTCCTCATCACTTCATTCTCCTATATAGGGTAGTATTTTCATGTATTTAATATCTTCCTTATACTAGAAATGATAATTACCATTCCAATATGTTTTTTATAGTGTGATTGAAAAAAATACAACACCAAACATAGGTATGGATCCAACATTCTCCCCATTTAAATTTTTTTGTCAATACTATCATAAATCCATCCTATGTCAGACACTCGGAACATTTCATGGATATGGATTTATGATTCTTCATTTTCCTTCAACATGAATTTTCTACCCCCCTTTAATATCAAAATGAAGAGGGCATTAGGAAACTAGATTTATTATTCAGGTTCTATTTCCCTTGGGGTCTCATCGACTCTTACTTTTATGACATCTTCCCCTTTGACGTCAAAATGAACAGGGCTATGTGATTCTAGATTTTGATTTCATAGTCACTCCCACTTAAGGACTCATTAAATATATCTTTTATTTCAACCTGCCCTTTCTCACAAAACTCCAAATGGTATTCCATCATTTATATTTATAATCCCTCTATTCAATATATCTTCCAAGATATTGAGTAAAATATGTAAGGGAACATAGTTATCTTCTAATTCCTGACATCCAAATAATACTACCACTCAAACATGGAGCCACTTTCCTCATATTGCTAAAAAATATGAATTTCCATCAAGTTAAACTACCACTTGGAATTAATTAATCAACCAACCCTTTAATCCAACTGAGTTAAAATCATTTTACGAAACTAGATTTTAAGCCAACAAATACCAATGTTGTTCAGGTCACTCACTTACTACCTTATATTCAAGTAGTTTAAATTTGTTTCTTTTGAAGAGTATCCTAGGATCTCAAGCACACTAACACCAAAAAATCAGGGAATAATGAATTAATAATAGGTGTTTGAGACATACCACATGTTAAACTAACTGACACCACTAATTAAAGATAACTACATGGTACCCATTGTTAGGCTTGATCTGAAATTTATCACAAGAATCCATTTTAAAATAAGGCTAAATAGACTATTGTGTTTTTACCAGATCTCCATGAATATATACAGTTTGGGACGAAAACTTCATATTGATACTAGAATTTTATCTAATTAAAAATTTTGAATTACTCTTTAGAATAGAAAACCTGCTATTAGGAACACTATTGATTTTCCAGTAGCTTCTAGGTATCCTAAAAATTTGTTAGATGATACCAAAAAGTAATAAAAAAATAAATAAAAGCTAAAATCATAAATTTTTTTCCTTAATTTCTAATTTTTATTCTCTTGATAGTCCAACACGACTGGAACCGAGACCTGATTCCAATGGTTGAATATTCAATTTTACTTGAAAAAATTGGATCATTCAAATATGGATTTAACAGTATTTTAGTTTCACATCATGCTCTTAATCATATGATCTTCCATTTCCATAGCATGTGACTTTCGTATATAGCATTAGAAACCAAAGTGGTACTTTGAAACCACTTTTTTAATCTGATACTATATGTGAATTTTAATAATTAAAACTCTTCTTGTCACAAGAAACGTCTTTTATCTTAAGAACTTATGCTCATTTCGCACATACACCCCAAGGATCATATCTCCCCTTAAAAGTTATACCACTTCAAACACATGTTTGAAATAGTTGAATGGATCCTTAAATTTACCCTTAAATAGATCCCTAAAGCTTCTTATTTTTACATGTTTCAATCATATTTTATTTCACTTCAGTATTTTTATTAATATTCACTATGTATTTGGAGTTCTCATAAATAACATATTGATCAATCAACTCTTTTTAAAGTCATTCCATCTCTACTTCAAGCTTATCCACATATTCTATTGATTCATTTAACATCCCAAGAACTTTTTTAAATTTTATCCTTTTTAATGTCTAGTTCTTTAAGATCACATTCTAGTTCTACCTATAGGTTAAATACACCCTCTAGTTTTATATATTAAATGGATTTATATTCACTTCCTTATATACAAGAAACTTCCACAAAAAGTTAAAAATAAGATAAAATAACTGAATTTGAATCATTCACCATGATTTTCACATCTGATCTCCCAAAAGTCTCCATCTTATTATTTTTATTCTTCTTGAAATTTTTCACAAGGCACTCATCATAATTCCTCTTCAGTTTTTATAATTTTATTTTTCAAGTCAGAATGTATTCATATATAATCCAAAACCTCTTCAATGCAAGCATGCAGGAACATAAATGTTTTGTTTTTGCAGCCATCAAAGTCAGTTCCATCAAAAAATGGAGGATTCATCATAAAATCCATGTACAAAAATCCAAACAATTCTTATATGGATAAACACTGAGTTTGAACCTTTATCCTCTAATACAACTTTTTGGGACCAAATACACCCTAATATGGAGGTTAGTTAGGGTGGTGGTCTATTTATACTTTTTCATTAATTACTTTTCTTTTTCTTTTAGTATATTTTTCCCTCATCATAAGGAGAACATTAAACATCTCACACTTGGTGAAATCCAAATTGAAATAATCAAAAACATGTAGGAAAGTAAAATATACATGGGACACATGGTTTTTTATTTGGTTCACCACAAAGGGCTAGTCCATGGAGTATACAACAATGTTGTTTTGGTCATACTAGAATCTATTGATATTTACAAGTTTAGTAGATATAATGTTTTGGTTGTGGTCACTCCATGCTAGGTACACTACATTTTAGAGGTCTGGGGTATAGTAACTCCTCTCCCAAGGAACACTACCCCTTCTTTACTCATGTAAAATACTTCATTGAAGGTACTTACATAGTTTATATACTTATAGTTATCCTTTTAAATATTGGAATCATAAGGATTTTTCCTTAATCAATAGTAGAAATGGTTTGCATCATAGTCTTGATTTGATGCTTTGTGAATATATTGTTCACTTAAAACAGATCTTCAATACCTGGTGTTCATTAAACTCTTTCACTTTCATGAAACCACTCATTCTTCATGCAATTTTTATTATGTCATGAAACTCTATGATTTCACACAACTTTCACTGTGTCTCAAACTCCCAACTTTCATGTGACTTTCTCAATGTCATGAAACTCCAAACTTTAATGAAATTTTTAATATTTCATAAAAACCCTTTAAGCTTATAATCATAGGTTATTTCATCAAGAAAATGATGTTAAAATTATTGTTTTGTGCATGAATTTATTTTATGCAACTGATATCTATGTGAATACATTCATGAAACTCACTTGGTCAAACTGATGCAATTCCTATCTTCGTGCAACATACATTTTCATTATTACTTCGTGAAAATATTTCATGACCTAGATCCTTCAGATCGTCAATATGTAACACTCTATCAAATGAGGGGGTAATCTTCTATTTATAGAAGTAGTGGACCCTTCATTAAACTACCTTGTGTGCCAATGAACAAGTGTGAAACTTTTTGAATTCCATGAACATCGGTAATTTTATGTTTCCTTTATCACACAACCCCCTACCATTACAAATCTCCCATATGTATTTCATGAGTTTTCACAACTTTTATATTTCCCTAAACATGATGAGATCTTATAACTTGATCTTTTCATATATTGTGCTCCTTTGGTTTTTGGAGTTTGAATTTTGTATTTAGGCACCCTTCATTTGGTTCCTACATGGTATATTGGTTAAACCTAAAAAAAATCCAATTTTGAAAATCAATAAAAATTTAATATTTATTTAATGATTTGAAATCACCTTTATCATAGAACTCACCATTATTGTGAAACTTCCATCTGTATTTCAGGTGTTCATGCTACTCTATCTACTTTCCATAACTCCACCATTCATAACTCTCTAAATTTTTTTAAAAACCTTTCATTTTATAAATAATAAGGGAAAAAACTTCAAAACACCATAGCATTGAAACTTTTCACATGTTTGTAAAACTTTTCATCTTTATGAAACTCTTCCATGAACATCATGTTTTTCCATTTTCAAATGATTCAATATTGAATATTTAATTTCATGAAACTTCATAAAACACCATATTCCTTTCATGCAACTTTTTAAATTACATTAAAATGCTTCCTTTTCCATTTTTCTTGGGATGGCTTCGTATCACCATGTTAATGAAACTTATGATTTTCAAAAGTCCTCTTACTTTTCTATATTTTCCTATGAAGAATTCAATTTCCACTTCTATACTTATGAATTCATGCTCCATGATTCAATTATTGGCTACTCTCTTCTTTATTTTTTATAAAACATGAGACTAACTCCTCGAGACGAGGGATAAATCCATGTCTTCCACAAAACAAAATAGTAAGAAAAACTTCATTCGGGTAAGAATAATCCTACAATAGAATTATTTTGTTCCATTCATCCATTAAAATATAGATATCACATTGGTACTCTACCTATATTTTCTTGATCTAGTAATGAATTGAGTAGATAACTTCAACCAGCTCTTTATTCTTGTGCAAGAATAACTCTTGATCATAACCTCTAGATATGAAATTAATATCCTCCAATAATGTCTCTTCAATTCATTCTCCTAGATATAGAAATATCTTCACGTCTTAAATATATTCTATATGCCAAAATTGTTAATTACCATTCCAATACTTTGTATAAAACAATGATGGAAAAAAAATTCAACAAAAAACAAAGGTTTGGGTATAAAAAATACATTTTCTAATGAAGAAAGTAGATAGGATGTGGCATCTAACACACCAACTCATTTTAGTCTTCCCTTTAAAGATAAAAACATGAAATAAAAAAACTATTATTTAAGAGGTTTCACTTACGACCTCCAAGTTTGATAGTATGTGGATTCTTGATAGTGGGCGTCCATCCCACATGGTTGGAAATCAAAACCTATTAAAGAATATAAAATAAAAAGTTGACAGAACTCTATGGTTTGTTAATGATTCTTCTTTAAAAATAAAAGGGAATGGTATAACCAAGATTGAAGGATATTAAATTAAACATAAAGAAGTTATTTTGGTGAGTGGATTAAAGAATAATATCTAGATTTCATGATAACCATGTGACTTAGGATTGGAATTTATATTCCATAATAAGGGATTATTAACAAAAATAAATCTAGATTATTGTTAATTAAGTTTTGGATGATCAAAGGAAATATCTATTAGGTTAATAGTAGAGAAAATATATTCTTTCTCCTAATGGATGAAGAAAATCATCCATGGAACTATGAGATAATACATATACATTTGAAAATCATAGATAATCTCTTCAATATAATGGAAGAAACTAATATTCCTTACCTGAAGTGTGACATAGAATGTACATGTGTTGCACACATGAGTGAAAAAATAATAAATAAACCTCACAAACATAAAAATAAAGTGGTATCAAATCTTATTGAACTAGTGAATACATATGTTTGTGGTCCCATTAAATTTTTAGGAACATATGGATAAAGGTATTTTATACTTTTTATTTATGAATACATTTTTATGGGGGTTTTTTATGTTTTTGAAAATAGAATGGGAATTACTAGATTATATGATATGGTACAAGCATCGAACAAAAAATGAGTCTATGCGCATGATTAAGATTTGATGATATGATAATGGGATGGATTATACCTCCAATTTGTTCAAAAATATCTTGAAAAACATGGAATATAGCATGAGGTATCATCAGTAATAACTCCCTAAAATGAGTTATTTAATGGAGAAATATGATAGTGAATAATCTGGGAAAAAACATTACTTATTTAAAGTGATGTTTCACATTACTATAGGAAAGAAGTAGTTGGTGTTTCTATTTACTGTTAGAACCATGCTCTTTTTAGTCCTATAGAAAATGAAACTCCTTATGATTGAATAAAAAGGTAATAAAACTGTAAGAATCTCATTTTAAAGTGAGATATATAGAGGAGATGATCAAAATACAGAAGTTTTCAAAGAATATCTTAGATATGAAGATTAAAATGAATAATCTAAGGAAGAACTTATGATTAAACAACCTGATCCTACACCAGATAGTAAAAATAATAGGATGGAAGTTTTTCAAAGAAATATTATAAGGGATAATATGGAACCTACAAAAACATATAAGATGTATATTATTGATATCTCTGTTTTACATTTATATTTTCATGGGTTATTATATGTTACCATTGGGTTTTGATAGATTTATATTGAGATGTTTACCTAATTCTTTTTTTATTTTTTGTGTTCTTTTGGTAGGACTAGTATTTTTCTAAAAATAGGGATAATTTGGTGGGAAACAATAAACTCTATAAATACTCTGACACTTCGCGCTATAACCCAACATTAGAGACCCAAGCTACATAATATATGGCCAAAAGAAGCTAATAAATAGGAGATTATACATCATTTTTTACATCATGAAATCCATATTTATGTCATGAATATGGAATTATCATTTTGAAACATTCATGATAGGATTTCACAACTCAATCAACAAGCTAAAAGTATAGAAGAGATGAAGAATTATGGATAGGAATTTTTCATGGTGTGAATCCAATCACACCATGATTATATTTGTGGTGTTCAAATATCATTCATTTCATCCTTTTAACCATTCACCGCATGAATTTTTTCCCTCAAAACTTATAGTAGATTCAATTTTGATGTATTTTTTAGTGTTTAGATGAGGTTTCAACCCACAAAACCTAGAAAAAATTCTAAACTTGTAAATATAGGATTCCTACTGAAGAAGAGAATTTATTTGAGGATCAAGGAATTCAACCATATGAATAATACCAATAGGGTTCCAACTTAAATATTTTTCATAATAGTTAGGTTTTTCTTTTGTATTCTTACTTTCTACTTTTATGTAATGTTAAATAGTAATTAAATTAATTATAGTTTTCTTTCTTCATTATCTTTCCTATTATTTCTTGTCTAATATCCCAACAATGGGTTTTGGTTTATTCTTCATTGGTGATCACTTGATGATGATTGGATAAACCCCATACGGGAGAGCAGTTTCAGTTAAATGGGTTGTATAACCATATTTCTTAATTTCTCATTACATGAAAAATAATTTTATTATTTAGTATCATAACGAGATTTAATTATTTATTCTATTTTACATTGGACTGTTGTCCCATAATTTCTAGTGGTGGCTGAGAACCATCATGGTAAAGATAAATAATTCATGACAATTGAGTTGGATCATTGTTCTGAATTTTCAACCAATCTTTATTGCATTCTAGTTATTTTATTTCATGTGGCCATGAGGATTAAGATTCTAGGATACTTATGATGAAATAAAACAAGTTCATTTTTAATATATTAATGATTTTAGAGTTATTGGATGTGATTTACATGTGAGTGAAGATGAATGAATCTTATAGAAACCACCCTTGGAAAACAATGTCCTTATCTCTTTTGAATTTCCTATATTGATATTTTCATATATATTATTTTATATCTAGTTTTTAAATAAGTAATTAATTAATTCAACAAAAATCACACGACCCCAAATTTGGTCAAGAATTGTTGTTGTAATCCCTACTCTTTGTGGGATCGACCTTGCATTTTCACTATGTTACTGCTTAGTCATTAGTGTGGTTCATGACAATATAAATTTCTAATTTGATTCTTCTAGGGTATTTGATGATGTTTGTTGGTCACATAAATTGTTTAGTAAACCATGGTATCTACGATGGAGCCAAGAGTGTTTGAAGAATCAACTAAGAGTGAGGCTTGAGTGAAGGATATGAATGAGGAGATATATCATGCATATAAAAACAGATTTGGGAGATAGTGGAAAGACCTATATATCATAATTATATTAGAATGAAATGGTTCTTTTGAAATAAATTAAATGGAAATGGAATTGTAGTTTAAAATAGAGCTCAATTGGTCTGTAAAGTGAATGCCTAAGTTAAAGGTGTGGATGTGGAGGATACTTTTGCTCTAGTGGAATGATTTTAATCTATCCAATTATTCTTAATAGTGTCTATGAAAAGTGGATACAAAACATTTCATATAGACTTTAAAACAACTTTAATAAATTGAATTATTAATGATGAAGTGTGTATCGAACATCCAATGGGTTTCTTGATTGGTAATGATGAAAATAAAGTATTTATGTTGAAGAAACCAGTGTATGGCTTGAAACAAGCACCATATGCTTAGTATTCCAGAACTGACTCATATCTGAAAAAGTTTTAGTTTAGAGGAGTTGGAGTCGACAAAAACTTATATGTGAAAAAATCAAATGAAGAGTATTTCATGGTATTGGTATACCTGGATAATATTATATTTAAAGGAAAAAAGGCATCATTCAGTGGAGTACTTTCCAATTAGATGAAATCTAGGTTTGACATGTCTATGATGGGTGGGATCACATATTTTCATGGACAAAAGGTGATTAAAAAGTAATATTATACATTTATTTCACAAGCTAAGTATGTAGGTTGACTACTTTGTAATCTTGGAATGTCTGATTCCAAGATAATTTCAACCACTATGGTAGTTTAAAATATGATTCTAAAATTCTAAAATGGGAATCCATTTGATCCTAATTTTTATAGGAAAATGATTATGAATCTTCTATATTTTACAGCTATACAGTCTAACATAGAACATGAAACAAATTTGGCAGGTCGGTTCAAAAGTATTCCCAAAGAAGGGAACATAGCAGCTATAAAAAGAATCATGAGATTTTTTAGGGGAGAACACACTCTTAGATTGTTATTAAAATAAATAAAGTGCATATTATTTCATCATTACCATATAAAAATATCATGGGTGATGTGGTGGAAATAAAATCCACTAGTAGAGGCGATTTATTAACTGTAAACATGTGTGTAATAGGGATAAGTAATGAGAAGGAGAGTTCTTCCTAAGCACAATTGAGACATAATATATATCAATTACATAGGAATGTACTTAGTTACAATGGATGACACAACAATTGGAAGACCTTTGAGAACTAGTCTAGAAACCTATAGTTTTTTAATATGATAAAAAAATGCCATTAATCTTACTAATACACAAGTAAAATATTCCCAAACTAAGAAAATAGATATTTGATATTTCTTCATCAAAGAAAAAGTGGAACAATGAGTTATTTAGATGGAATTGTATTGCACTGACAAATAAGTAACTAACATTTTGACCAAACCTTTAACTATAAAGGAATTTGAGAAACATATGTTGAATATTTGTGTTAAACCACCCCTTCACATTAAGTAGGTTCAATTGTACTACCCTTTCCCCATATGTATGTTTTGTTTTTATTTGAATGGATTTATTTGTGTACTGGTTCAAATTTGTTTATCTGAATAGACGGAGATGTCAAACATGGGGAGGATAGGAATTGGAAGAAATATTTGATTTAAACCCTACATAGAGACACTTGTAGAAAAATAGTTTTTTATGGCATATTTTCACGTCGGTTATTTATAACTGGTGTGAAAATTTGATCATTTTAATTTTTCCTATCGGTTTTATGAAAACCAATGTGAAAAAGTGGGTATTTGCTGCCATTTTATGTTGGTTCTATAATTAAACTGATGTGAAAGAATGGGTTTTTACATCGGTTATGCTATAATCAACGTGAAAGACCTCCAATTATCCATTTTTCATGTCAGTTATAATATAACAGATGTAAAAACCTTTTAAAAATTTATATAACAATCGATGATTTTATTACTTGGGCTTCCAGTATCACAAAGAAGCTCTCATTTCTCTCTCACCAAAGCCCTAACATTCTGGTTTCTTTGATCTGATGGTCCAAATCTTGCCTTATGATCTAAATATATCCATAGGGTTTCATCAACCTTGGGTTATGCATCTCAAGTAGGCCACAAACATTTTATTTTATTTATTTTAAATCATTATTTGTCTTTTAATCTCAAATTGATTATTGTTTAATGATTTTTTCTTAATTCTTGCATTACCATATTCATACAATCGGGGTTTTTTATTTCCATTGTTGTGCATTCTATTATAGATCTACTCGCCTCCAACTAGCTCGCCTAAATGTTTGAATATATTTCATATTTTGTTAATTAGTTGTTCTTGAAGTGGATATTTTTTAGGGATTGAGAAGTATTTATTTAGAATTATATACTAATTTTTATATATTGTAAGCGACAGATTTCTTTATCTATTAATGGGTGATGATTTCATAGTGTTATAAGTGGAAGGTTGTACTATTTAGTGGTTGTTGTTTGTTACGACTTCCATAATTATTCAATTTTTGGTCCAAACAAGTCTAAATTATTTATATTTTATTTTCTTTTTCTATTTTTGCGAATTTATTACAAATTTACAACTATAGACTGGGAAAACATCATAACCCTCCGCATGGAAGTTCAATTTAGTAGTAATAATGGGGTTTTCACTTCATGATGGTTTAGTTTTAATGAATGTTAAAAAATATGATGGTGTTTTTAATTTAATATGGAATGGAATTCCTTTGTTTGGATAGTGAACGAACTATTTCATTGAACTTCATTTTTTTAAATCTTCATGTTGCATAAATGAGTTAATACCTTCGTTATGGCTGCAGCGTGTAATATTTATTTTTGGATATTCTAATTTACGAAAAAAATATAACAATGTTTTCACTTTGTGTTCTTAAGGAATAGTTACCATATTTGTACTCTTTCATTTTATGAATCAAACATTATAATGCATTGTAAATAAATCAAGGTGAAAAATTCCTATCTTGGTTTGGGATCAGAAGCTTTTGATTTCTAATGGATTCAAAGTTTCAGTATAATAGTGTATCTCCAAAATTGTTGATAGTGGAATATAAATTATATTTTAAATTATAAATCAATTTTTTCCCAGTTGATTTATTAAATAATAAGAAATTAACATAATAATAAAATCAAACATGATAGCTATTTTTTAGGTCTGTAAATTATTAGAACAAGTTAAAGTCGAATTATCAGTACACACCTCACATGATTGAGGCTGTATATTCTATTTCTGATTCTATAACATGTTAATTAGTTCTTGATTTTATTTAATGTGAATTTTTTTAAACTAAGACCCAATTTATGATTATATTATATTTTTAATTATAACATAGAATAATGTTTTTTTATTTTCATAAATAAGAAACTATGAATTAGTTGTTATTATTCTATATATTATTTTATGGATATTCTTTTATGGAAATCATTGTATATATTTTTTAATAATTTCATAAGACTATATTAATTTATTTTTACTTGTGACATTTTTTAAAGGAATCTATTTTGTAATTCCTTCCACATGAATTAATTGTCTCATCAAAATTTTATTTTTTCCTTCAAATGTTTCCTTTCTTAGTTTTATGTATTTTTCAATGTCATTTCTAATCTCAATATTTTATAAATTAAAACCTTTGTTTTTTATATTTATTTTTTATATTTTTTATAGATAATTAATCATATTTGGAATAATACACCTCGAATAAGTGATGAATTTGAGGAAGGTGTCGATGTTGTTTTTGGAATTTTCTTAAAAAATGTCCCAAATAATGACATGTTTTTCTTCCCGTTCCTAAAATGATTAAATTCGAAGAAGTTTAAAAGAAGAGAGATCAAAGATCATTTAATTTTTCATGGTTTTAATTCAAGTTACAGATCTTGGATTAGGAATCATGAAACTAGGCATAATTCTAGATCTATTGATGATAGTGTTTTGCAAGATGATAAATCTGATAAACTTGAGGAAACAATTCGTGATATTGAAGTGGAAGCAATTGAGAAGCAACTAACAATTGAGAATTTATATAGTGATGTAGAAAAACCATTTTATTGGGGTTATACATAATATATGGTTTTATCGATGGTGTTAATATTGATAAACCTGAAGGAGAAACATGAATGGAGTGAAAAGAGTTTTACAGAGCTGCAACAATTGTTGAAATACGTTCTTTCTAAATACAACAATCTTCCAGATAAACATTATAAGGCCAAGAAAATATTATGCCTGATGGGATTGCGTTACAAGAAAATAATTTTTTTCTTGAATGATTGTGTGCTATATAGGAAAGAATAAGAATTTCTATCAAAGTGTTCTAAATGTGGGACATCACAGAATAAGTTGAAATAAAAATCACAGGCTAATTTAGAAGTCTTAGAGACCAATGCCAAAGAATTTTGGTATCTTCCTATAATTTATCATTTGAAACATTTATTTTATAATTCAAATGATGAAAAAAGGTTATGATTTCATGTTGTTGAGCAGATATGTGATGGAAAAATACATCATCCAGCTGATTTTCCACAGTAGAAAAAAATTGATCACCAGTTTCCTACATTCATAAATGAAGTTCAAAATCTAGAACACATGTTAGAAGAAAAACTTAAAAAGATGAGAGATGATTAATCATGATATAGAGAGGTTTCCCCTCCCCCCTCCCTCACTAGACCTGAAAATGGAAGAGGGACCAGATGAGAAAAAAAGGAAAATATCTTACAAAAGAGTTACGAGTTCTAGCTGATAAGATTATAAGATGTTTATTTATTTATTGAAGTTTAATTAACTATATATATTGTAATTCATTATATATTTTTTCATATATTAAAAATAGAATTATCTTGAGGAGAAGAGCAAGTAGGGGGTATTTATTGTTAAGGGTAGATAGGATATTTTAGCTACATCATTGGGAAAGCCCGAACACTCGGATCGTGTATGAGGATACCTAATAGGTGTATTGGTAATAAAAGTGTTTCCACATTCATAATATTATTCAACATAGAATGTTTATAAAATAAATAGAATCTTTGGAAGCCAATGTTTAGGACATTCAAGTGATGGTGGACGACATGATCAGAGTTTCGGTACATGTGATATTTACAGGCATGCAAGGATAGTTTTGACCTAACAATCCAACTCCGCCACCTTTGACAGTAGATCCTACTCCTCCTCCTTATCCTACTCACACATATTTGTTTCCAGATTCCACTCCTTATCCTACCCCAACACCCCCTCATCAATAGATTTCAAGTTACTATGAGTTATATATTGATGATCCTCATTATATTGTCACATATGGGATGATATATTCTATCAGCAGTATCATTCATCATTTCTAGATTGAGATAGAGCATCATAAGGTCATTGTATAGGATATTATAGATAGATCAGAAAAAATACCATGTCATATAGATGAAGTGA
Source organism: Viscum album (assembly GCA_963277665.1). Classification (NCBI taxonomy): domain Eukaryota; kingdom Viridiplantae; phylum Streptophyta; class Magnoliopsida; order Santalales; family Viscaceae; genus Viscum; species Viscum album. The sequence goes on along the minus strand of OY728129.1, from coordinate 1,806,856,516 downwards.
GAATAGTTAGACAAATTATTAGTCATTTTTAGTTTGTTCATCTATAATAATTCAAAAAATTACCATAAGGTATGTATATATGTTATATTTTATTTATTTATTTTAGTAATTTTTTTCTCATTTTAAAGTTTATATATTTCTCTAATTTTTTATGGGAATACTTTAAAGGTATATAAATATTGTATAGATAACAAAACATTCAAAGTTTCATGACTTTAGATATAGAATCTACAAGTCTTGATCGATTTTCAACATACTCAAATTTGTTATTGGGAGTATATGACATTCCATTTGATGATGTTATTTGTGGGCGTGTAATGACTATGAAGCTTTTGAAAAATGATATCATGGATCTTGTAGTAATAGATCAATTTGACATCAACACGATGCATGTTTTTGTAATAACCCGAGATTTTATAAGATATATTCGTTTTAATTTCTTGCATATCTTTTGTTGTACGCTACACCAAGATTATATTGCGCTATACGCAACACCGTATTAGCTTTCAGTATACGCAACACTAATCTTGGATCGTGTTACACACAATTTCATGTTTGTTTGATAGTAGATATTCTAAGAAACATTGAGTATATATATATATATATATATATATTCAATGTATTTTGTTATACGCAACGACAAAGGAGTCGTGCACTACACGTAACCCTGACTTGGATTGCATTACACGCAATCACGACTTTCCTCGATAGCGTGTGTTGTACGCAATACCGGGTTTTACTAAACAACGGTATGCTATTAAAATATTATTAAAACTAGCTGTTATGAATAGTTATACCCACTTTTTGAAATTTTGTAAATTTTATTTTTCAAAATGGACTTCATTTTTGGATTCGGAATATCAAAATTAGCTTAGGGTGAAATTTTCATACTTTTCAGATAACTTTCTTATTCTGATGAATAGTGAAAAATTACTAAATTTTAATTAAAAACAACTTTTTTTTAATCGAAATAATTAATAGTGATAAATTATTAGTTTGAGTGGTTTTAAAGTATATTTAGAATATATTTTTACCATTTAATACAATTTTGGTCGTTGGATGTAATTTCACATTTAAACCAGACATAAACAAGTTCCAATCTTTTGATAGTTATTATCTCTTAAGAACACACCATTTGTTTTGACGACGGGAATTAATTTATAAATTAATTAATGAAACTGATATGTTTTGAATTTGGTAAAATAGACATCATTTTTGAATTCATAATATCAAATATATCTTAGGCCTAATTTTTGGTATTTTTCTGGAAACTTTCATTTTTTTTGATGAATAGTGAAACCACTAATTGGTAGTTAAAAAACTGAATTTTTCATAAAACTGAATTTTACCGCTTCTGTGAGTGGAATTTCTAAAATCCGAGACACACGGTTAATATCAAGGACTAAAATGTGGTTCAATGAGATGAAAATAATTTTTGGTGAATAGTAACTTTTTACTTTTTTTTATCACGGTTAAAAGTAAATAGGGTAATTAAGGGTAAAAATGATATTATTATTACCCTAAAACATGTCCTAATTCTATTGGATAAGTGTAATTCGGCCAAAAACAACCTTAGGAATAAAATATGACCATTTAGGCCCACTTGGATTAGATTAGGACATTTATTATTAATTTATTTAAAGAAGGGTTAAAATAGTTAAAATCAAAGTTTAATAACTAAATCATTTTCAATATAGGGTTATACATAAGATAAATTAGACTATAAATATTCATTATAAATATAAAAATATTTCCTACATAATGGTATTTTATTTGTAATTTTTAGACTTAAAATAATTTAATTTATTTATGACACAATGATGATGCAGTAATTATCTTATTAATGAAATATTGACATAGTTGATGTTATAAATACCCAAATAAATGTAATTTGAGACTTTAAATGAATTAAAATAATTTTCTATGTTAATATGACATGTTAGTATTGATTTAATTAACTTTTTTCGAACTAATCATTCTGTTATGATTTTCACAAAAATCAATTACCAAATAGTGTCAAAATTGACATAAAATAGTTTTTAAAACAAATATTATATTATTAATTGTTATTATATTCCTAAAAATCTATTGTTAGGCCAAGATACTTATATCATGATATTTTTATAATTAATAGACCACTTTTGTGTCTCTTGGATGTATATGGTAAGTTTATTAACTATATAATATAAAAATACAAAGTGACATGGTAAATGTCAATCTAATTAACTAAGAGTTAAAACTAAAAGATAAGGTTAATATAATGACCTAAACTTGACTAAATTATATTTTATGTGATTATTTAGACCCATACCCACCTTGGATTTTAATTAAATCAATTTGGAGCTATTAAAAACCGAATATGACTTTATAATAAAATAAAATATTTAGTTTTTCCAAAGGTGCCCCTCTCCTCCCTTATAAAAGGGAACCTCCTCCCTATCTTCCTCAAACAACTTTGAGCCTTCAAGATCGGCCAAAACATGCCAAATTCTCTTCTCCAATTCCATAGAAACATCCTAGAGGTTCTGGTTTTCTTCAAAGACCAATTTTAGTGCTCTAAGAGGAGGTCTCAAAGAGGCGCTTCAAAGAAGAGGTAATGTACGTTACCGATTATTTCAAATCTATTTCTTATTCCATTTATTCTTATTTAGTTGTTTAATTATGAAGTAATAACAGAAGTATAACTCATATACTGATATGTTATTATAAGTATGAAACAATCCTATTTCACCATCTATCCATCCTATGGAAAACGAAATCACCACGCGTGTGTACGTTCGGAATACCGTCTCCACGCCGTGGTGAAATCTGTTTTTCCACCAACACCTTACACGAATGTGTATAATGGTGTAAAGAATAAATAGATATGGTTATTATAACATCATACTGATTCTGATATATTATACCATCCACTCCAATTATATTCAATAATTATGGGAACGATATCATCCCTCGTGCGTACGTACGGACTACCGTCTCCACGACGCGATGAGATTCATTCTCCATGTTAACCATAAATGAATGATAATAAAGTTTATATAATGAATAATAATAAAATATATGATATAATAATGCTACTGCATTTATGTATATATATATTTATGTCATATATTTAGTTTCATTCAATTTAACAATAAAACGAAAACAGTGTTCATGCGTACGTACGGTCTACCGTCTCCATGAACGGTGTATTTCATTCCTTTTATCGGTCTATAATATATATATATATATATATGTATATGATGAATATATATTATATATTAATCATGTTTTACATTCTGGAATTATTTAAATCAGTATATAAGTAATAATATCAAGAATGACAAGTCAAAACACATACGATAAATGAAAGGATTTTACCCAAAACGCTGCTTTAACATGGAATTTAAAAAAGAACGGGTAATATAAAGTCATAAGTGAAACATATATGATATCATAACAATGAATATGATTCTTTAATGAGTCAATGACATTATTTAAATCATTATACAAGAGTTTCGGATACGTACGAAGCATATCGGACCTAAGGTAAGGGATAATTTTGCAAATCTCATTTTTATCTGAGATTGCTTATTCGTAAGTATTTACTGGGGTTATTGCTATCATCCATGTCCATGTTTTATAAAATTGTATTAATGTATTTTTAAAGTCTTTTTTACCCATTTTTACTTTTACCCCATGGTATGGAAGAAATCTTTCTTTTATTTACCCTACAAGGTACTTTTTGACTTTTCCGACAAAAGTACGAGAAGAATGTTTTCTAACATATACGACATGAAAGTATTTTTATGGTTTTATAAAGCCTTATTTTCATGAAGCTTCCTCCAAAAGATTTCATGACTATTTTCAACAAAATCCTTTTCTTATCAAATTGCACAACATTTTGTGAAAAGAAAATGATTTTGAAGAAGAAAGGATATTTTCCTCAAGAATTCATTTCAAGTGTTTTATCAAAACCATTTTTCATCTAAGATGACATTATTTCATATGTGAATGTTTCAAGTATAATGTTTCTATGATTTAAATGGTTTTCCTTTTCTTATTATGAAATGATATCCATTTATTTTATATGGATTATGTGATGATGAGATGATGTTTATGAAACCCATTTTATTCTTTGGGTTATGATGAATGTTTTAAGTTTATTTTGTGGAACAAGTAAGAATGATTTTATTATGATATGGGTGGGACCAATATCTACCTCCAATGAATTGGGTAAAGATTTATATCTCATGAGATAGACATGTCTGCAACGACAAGTTAAACTGGTTCAGTAATACAGGACTGTAATGAGGAGTGAACTCGATTCAGAAAGGGACTTTGTCCACTAAGATGGTCTTGGAAGCAATGCCTTGGCTACTATGTAAATCATATCATGTGCTTAATGGTTTGACACAATTACATGTTTAATTCCCATGATATTTTATCGTGATTAATGTTTCTTTATGATCTATTCCTTACGTACTTCCATGATTTATGTCATTGCTCAAGATTCTGATGTTTAAATATTATGTTCATGTTTTGAAGTTCAAATGTATATGATTTGTTTAATTTTATCCATGCTTACCCTTACTGAGCATTTGATCTCACCCTTTATATGTTTTCTTTTCCCCAGGATTTAAAGAAAGGTTTTAGGTAAGAAAACAAAAAGAGGAAGATCTTTATGAGAGATGTTGAAGATCTTTCACCACGATTCGAAGATTACGTTCCAAGTTTCCAAAGACACTAAACTATTATGGTCCTTGTGTGTCTGTTTTTGTTATGTATTAACTATTCCGCAAAAGTAATGTAATATCTATGTACGTCAAGCTTTGGGTCTCTACAGTTTTTCCATGTAAGTTGATTAAAAAAATCATTCCATTAATTTATTGATGATTGATAATTATATCAGATTCATATTAGGTGTCTATATAAAATCTGTACATAGCAAGAAAAGATATATGTATATAGATTTATGGACCCAAAATTTATTTCTGCTATAACTTAGAAAATAGACGATACTGAAATAATATTTTATACTTCTAAAATATCCCAAAATAATGTCATCATTCAGTGTTGGGAGTTTCCATATCTTGAAAGGTATGAAATATTTTTTCTCACAATGTGTTATATATCACTTAAAATGTTAACAACACATATTAAATTTTCTTTTATATCAACTATCATTGGATATTGGGTGTTTTATTCAAGAGAGAAGACATTGTATCAGCTATGCCCTATCCATAGTGAAGTGAGAGATAATTTTATGAATGTATTGAACATGTAAGTTTTCATATTTTAATAGTTTTTTATATTATAGTGAATAAAATTTATTATATTCATATTATTTTCAAATAGGGCATGGAATTTATTTAGAGAGATGACAAATAAGAAGTGTTCCAAGATCAAATTTTTAAAAAACTAAGGTGAATTTTCATTTATAATTACTAGATTGTGGTTATATTAATTAAAAATGTTATTTTGAATTAAAATATCTTTGAAATAGAGTATTAAACAACAAGGTGGAACTGAATGTGGATATTATGTTTTAATATTCATGTATGAAATAATTTCAACCAGGATTATAACAAAGTTTAATAAGGTTAGATTTATTTATAAATCTTTTTTTAATATTTAATATGTATTATTGAAAATTCAAGTTAAATGATTTCTATATTATTTTTGTAGCCTTTTTTTGACAAACGATCATATGATGTAGAGCAGTGGAGACATTTACAAATTGAATCGGAAAATCATTTTTCAAGTTTGATTGGTTTTTAATTTATTTGAAAGTTCAATGGTATGTTTATTCTAATGGATTTTTTACTTCCTTTTCCACTGCCTCTTGTGATTTTTTATGGTTTTTGTTGGTGGATGAGATGAATCAATGTAAATTGGTTTTAATTTATTAGAATGTTCAATGATATATGTATTTTTCTAGATGTTGTTCTGCATTTTCTATTTTCTACCTCTTGTGATTTTTTGGATGCTTCTTGTGGAGGCCTTTTCTATCTTCTGCCTCTTATGCTGGAGATTTTGTTAGAGGAGGAGATAAGTCAATGTGTTTTTTAAAAAAAAATCGTGTTTTTCACCTTTTTTATTGGATAACTTATGTGAAAGATACATTTGCATTGTTTTTCACATTGGTTATCCAATAACCATTGCGATAAAGGGTTCATAATTGGGTTTTCACATCGATTATTGGACAAACAATGTGAAAAAAAAATTACACACAGTTTTTCACATTGGTTATTGAATAACAGATGTGAAAAACCATTTATCACATTAGTTATTTTAAATAACCGACGTGAAAAAACATTTATCTCGTCTATTATTTTAAATAACTGATGCGATAAATGGTGCGTAATGTATTTATCATGTTGTTTATCTAATAACCAATGTGAAGAACCAATGGAATAAATCATTTACAATTTCATTGTTAAGTAACTAATGTGTAAAATGTTATTTACTACATCCCCTATAACTGCATCACCTAAAAACCTGCGTGAAAACCCTTTTATGCACTAGTGAGCCTTGTATATATTTATGTAATCTATTGTTTAATTCACTTATCTAATGCTCCCATAGGTTTTGAGAGTATATTTATTATTTCATTGATTATTTTATTTATATTTAAAATAGTGTTTGAAAAGAGGAAACTCTGGAGTTACCCAGGTTTTCATTCTCTTGTCAAAGGGGGAAAATTATAAAGCTTCCAGTTTAAAGGGTATCTTATTTAGGGGGACATTAGAAATTAAGATAAGGAATTAATAACCAAATTAAAATGGGGTAATGTTTTAACCATAGCTTGAGGTAGTTATATTTTTTTCATTCATAGGAGTTATGTAAAGTATGGAATAATGAAAGTTAGGGAATTCATATTCAAGTATATTTTGTCTTATGGAATGAGGCGGATCCCACAATGAATGGTTTGGAGATGATTTGAAGGTATTTAGGGAAGTAATTCTTTACCGTGACATGGAATACATCATGGTGAACCTGGCCCACCAATAGTGGACATGGAGTGGTGGGCGTTTTGGCAGAGTTTTGGGAATTTTAGTGATGGGAATTTCACCACACCATGAACCATACCACGATAAGTGGTCACAATGTATCCATACATACTATAATGACAATTAAAATGAAAATATTGAAGGATATATTTTGTTTTTAGATGGTGATTCAAATGAAAAAAATCAACCTATGGGAAATGAAAAGGAGGAACACAACATTGTGGTATATGTTTCATTGGAATTGGAGATGCAAATATCATGAAGAACCTGAAAGTGTAAAAATGTGATGAAATCCATTTCAATATTCATTTTTAAGACCATAGTTATATAATATTATCTAAAACTTGGAATATATGGTGGAAACTATGTGGATCTTGACCTTTTGACTTGAGGGTTTACACTTGTAACATAAATAATCCCATCTAAGGTGTTTTGGGAGTTGGAGGTGATGAATGGAGATAGTCAAAACAAGAATAAGGTGGAAAAAAACCATGGTACAAGGAGTTTTACATTGTGAGTCTTCTAATGAAAAACAAAAATCCCATAATGGTCATTTTTTGAATGTTCTATACATAGTTGATATCGAGAGTTTTAGTGCATTAGTAAAATAGGAAGTTCAAGGTATTTCACCAGATGATTTTCCTAGAGATTCTTTCCCAAGATTTATATATAATTTAAAATGGAATTTTATTTCAAGCCAGAATAATTTAAATATGAATGATCTGGTAGAAAAGATTTGAAATTTTAAGAATAAGCATTGTTGATCAATTCTGAGAGGTGCTATTTAAAAATAACCAGGTTCATTATATGGGAATGTGGATCAATCAGAGTACATAGAGGAACGTCGTGTAATTTACACCACTGATGGTCATAGATAAATAATAAAATGGATCAATAAATAAGGCTCAAATTAATTATAAAAAAATAGAATGATATGAGAGAAACATACTGAAGATCTAGACTTATAAAGAATGAAATGAGAATCCTAGGAAGTAGAATGAAGACACCCTCGATGTATTGGTGTTTATTGTTTAGAATTATTATAATCAACCTATGAGTAACATATCATTTTTAATTCCTTGCATTTAATAGTGCATGAGAGTGCAAGAATATTCATTATTCCAAATATTAGTAGTGAGGCCTTATAGAAGCCTTTTAACGACTATAGTAAAGAGTGTTACACCCCTGGAACATAAAACAAATATAGATGTGTGCTCCTTGGATTATCCCTTTAGGGTAAACCAAGTAAAATCTCTTCATCCATAATTTTTTCAGTGCATTTATCAGAATATGTGCGCATGGAATAAGGACATGTTCTTACTATTACTAGTAACCAAGGAGTAATATTCTGGGTTCTAATGGGGAAGATATAAGTCATGATAGGATTTGGATTCTCTCTTATCACAATGTTGATTCTGAAAGGATTTTTGTTGTGGATAACCATATCATCACCTGATGTTTTTTGGAGGTTGGCAGGCGGTTTTTCTGCTCAATTGTGTATGCTCACAACTATTATGTTGACAGGAGGTTTCTGTGGGGGAAAATTCAGAAGCTTGAGAACTATATCATGGATCATTAGATAGTCACAAGTGATTTCGACTCCATTATTCATGAGGATAAAAAAATGGGACCAGTTACAAATGTCACTTCTTCAAGAGACTTTAGAGAATGTTTTGAGAAAGCTGGAATAGTGGAAGTGAACCTAATTGGTGCTAAATACACGTGGTATATGAAGAATCTCAATGGTATGAGAGAAAGTATAATTGATCGAGCCTTTTTCAATAAAAGAATGCTTGATTCATGGCATTCAATCATAGGTGTCACACTTGCTAAGATCAACTATGACTACCATCCCATACTTATTAGCTTACTTAGGAAGGAGGGTTTGCAACAACTTCCTTTTAGATTCAACAATGCATGGGTCACTCTTCTGAACTTCTCAAGAGTTGTTCAAGAAAATTGGGGCTCAGGGATATGTTATGACAAGACTTTGAAATGCATCTACAAGCTTCGCATGATCAAGGTAAAGCTTAGGGAATGGAGTAAAGAAAGATTCAGATTGATGGACATCAGAATTGAAGGACTTGAAAACTCCCTACATGATATGCAGGAAGAGTCCACTTGAGCTAACTTCTCATGGGACATGCCATAGGAGACTGAGCTCTCCCTGAAGCTGAATAATCTAATAAAGATCAGAGACAATATCAAGAAGGAATATTTCTAAGTTAGGTGGATTCAATAAGGTGACCGCAACACAAAATTATTCAATACCCTTCAAAGAGTGAGAAGAGTGAATAGACCCCTTTCCATGCTAAAAGATGGAAACAGAATTCTGGAGGGAAAACTGGAACATGATGAACATATTGTCTCCTTATATAAGAATTTATTCAATGGGAGAGCTAGATCTGAGGCAGTTAGAGACAACATTATTCCAAATATTATTACGGAAGAGGACAATCGTCTTCTCACATTAGCTCCAATGGACTTTGAAATTAAGGAGGCAGTGTTTGACCTTGAAAAAATATCTCTCTGGGACCTGATGGATTCAGCAAACTCTTATTTCAAAGACATTGGTATTTCATTCAGAATGAGGTTTTCCTTCTTGTCAAACACTTTTTTAGAGGGGGGAAATTCACTTCAGGTTTCAATGCCCAATTAATTTCCTTGATACCCAAGCTGGAGAATGCCAGCGAAATTGGTCAATTCAGGCCAGTTTCCCTTGTGAACACCCTCCACAAAATAATCACTAAAATTTTGGATAAGAGGCTTGCTCAGGTGACTGGGAAAAAAATTTCCTGGAACCAGTTTTCCTTTGTTAAGGGCAGGAATATTCAAGAATTCCTGCTTATGGCCTCGGAATGTTTCAATCTCTTGAGAAAGACAACGCAGGAAGGCAATGTGTCTTTGAATATTGACATAAAAAAGGCCTTTGACACAATTGACTGGGGATTTATTAATCAAATTCTGCTCAGATTTGGCTTCTTTGAACTCTTTGTTCACTGGATCTCAAAATTGATGGAATCTACCCACATTTCAGTTCTGATTAATGGGTCATTGGAGGGATATTTTACCTGCTCAAGGGGGGTGAGACAGGGCGACCCACTCTCGATAATCATTTTTGCAATTGCTGAGGATTTCCTGAGCTGGATGCTCACTAAGATGGTGGATAATGGAGAGCTTGCAACCATCAATGCGGCTAGAGGTCTGAATTCCCCCTCTCATTTACTTTTTTCTGATGATATTGTCATTTTTACATAGGGGGATAGGAAAAATATCACTCATCTTAGGGAGTCTCTCTTGCACTCTGAGAATATTCCAGGGCAGGAAATCAATTGTAGAAAATCCTTCATCTATTTTAGAAGGAGAATGGCAGCAGAAAGGAGGGCTCAAATTATGAATTATCTTGGACTTAGGGAGGTTGCCCTTCCTTTTATGTATCTTGGTATTCCCCTATTCTGGGGAAAACCTCGGGCTTCCCACTTTGCCCAGGCTATATCCCATATTAGTAAAACTCTTGCGTCTTAGAAGGGAAAGTCTCTCTCAATGGTAGGACGGATATGCCTGGTAAAACATGTTGTTTTTTTCAAAAGTTGTCTATTATTTCATGGTCTACTTATGGCCTATCTCTGTGGTTAAAAAATTTAACTCCATGATGAAAAACTTTGTTGGGAGTGGAAACGTGATGGAAAGGAAGATCATCACTGCTAAATGGGACACATGCTACATGCCTACCAAAAAAGGAGGCCTAGGAATTAAGAATCTGAGCTGCTTTAATCAGGCCTTACTCGGCCTCTCTTGATTTTCTGAGGAGATTAATTCTTTAAACACTCATTTATGGGAGGTATGGATACATGGATTCCTCAATATGGATTGGTCTACATTTGGTGTTCCACGCTATCATGAGACACTCACGCTGGGTGGTCAGTGTGGACTCAAACCTGAAATATTGGTCCACTAGCTGGACAAGCACACCTCTCAAGGACAAGATTAACCCTGAAGCGCAGGCCAATGATAGCAGGTTATCCATCAACGATCAGCTGCAACACAAAGAGGATATACCAGATGAAATTTTCTTGATGATCGATAGATAAGAATTTATTCAGCAGGAAGATATACTGCTATGGGAAGGCTCCCAATATGGCCTGATTAACTCCAAAAGCTTTTACAATTACCTGTTGAAGGGTGAGGTTAGTTGGATTGGTTCTCTCAATAGAAACTCGATGCTTCCTTCCAGATTTTCTCTCATCTGGAGGTTTTTTCATAACAAAATCCCAGTGGAAGTGAACATACAAAGGGTCGGGATTTCTTTATGCTCGAGTTGTGTGCTTTGTGGTCACCATAAGGAGGACATCGACCACTTGTTCTTGACCTGCAACACATCTTATTCTCTGTGGAATGCAGTTCTTAGCATTTTCTAGCTGGATCTCCCCAATACTTCTTCGGCTACACAGTGTATCCAGAGACTTCTTAAAGTGCAGAAATCCAAATAGCTTAATGCACTACTGCAGGTGGCTTGTTCTGAACTGATTTATGTAATATGGAAGGCATACAACAACACCATTCATCGCCAAGAAGGGTTCAATGCAAACCAGGCTTTTAATAGCATCCTGGTGGCCACTCAAAATTCCATCTCATGGATCAAGGAGTATTGTAACAATTAGGTCAAGGAATTTATGATTCTCAGAATATTAAGGGTCTTGGGTTGCTACCCCAAACCAAGGGGCATGATAGAGATGATGCGGATTGCTCCCTTCAATGGTTGGTTGAAATGTAACATGGATGGGGCCTCCAACGGTAACCCTTGGCCATCCAGATATGGGGTTGTCTTTATGAATCTGCATGGGGAGGTTGTGGAATGCAATTATGGCCCATGTGGGCATACCATTGCTCTGGAAGCTAAAATGATGTCACTCATTAAAGCAGTGGATATTGCGTGCCAACGACATTGGAACAACATTTGGTTCGAATTTGACTCGGACACTCTTTTTCATGCCATTAAAACCAGATATACCAGATTGCCATGGAAGCTGGAAGGTAAATGGATTAATTGCATTGACAAAATCTCCTCCCTTAACTACTTCATCACGCATACCTTTCGAGAGGCGAACTACATTGCTGATGGCCTTGCAAACAAAGGGGAGTTAGAAGGGATGGACATACATATCAACACCATTCCTAGTGACATGGTTCCGCTTTTTACCCGGGACAAATGTAAAATTCCTACTTTCCGTCTTCAATAATGTTTGTTTTATCAATTTTAGAGCTCCATGCTCATCTTTCTAAAAAAAATCCTCTAAAGGAGATATTCCTTAATTTTTTTATACATGTGATTAATTTGTCCATATCATTGGTAATGATATGGGTATATCAGAAGGATTGAAATTTAGATTTCTTTCCACTGCCTTATCAAATCATATTATACAATTGGGTAGTATCACATGGGGGTTGTGAGTATAATTTTATGTTATGATATTCAATTACATCCTATGATTAATTGGAATTTGAATGATAAAAAGTATCATTCTCAAATCTTCTATGTTAGTCTATCATTATTATAATCACTTCATATGATGAAATTCATGACAAGATCATTTCATTCATGATATGTATGAATGGTTCATCAAAGACTTAACTTATATTTTATGAATGTATTAGTTAATGAAGGAGGGTGTCCTGATGGTTATATAGATAAGAAAACACCATTTATATGGGATCATTCAATCATGTTATGCTTCCTACTAATTCTCTACCTCTCCCTAATTATCTCTTTCTCCTCCTCTATTTTCCATTGAGAGGTATTAGAAATTCAAGAGAGTTAAGGTGAGTCTCTCCAAAATATTGGATGATTCACATTAGATCATAGATACACTATCGGGGTGGGATTCAAAGGGATATCTCTTAGTGTTCTTCAATAGACACAATGAATGAATAAGACGTTGTAACATCTTGGATGTAAGATACACACAAATTTTTCTTTATTTTTCATATTAAAATTTTAAGTTTAATCTATGGTATTTTTGGAGTTGGTTCCCTAAAAAAATTTATTTACTTTATGATTACCTATATTAATTTTTTTGAATATTAATAAACTTCTTATCATAATTTTATTATTCTTATACATGACATAGTATGTGATAATTTCCTAAGAGTAACTATTGTACTAAAAGATCATGACAGTTCCCCACTATTATGAGAACCTAGAAGTTTCACCATAGTATTATTTAAAATATTATATATATATATATATATATATATATAGATGATATAATTTTATGTGACATAAATAACGTAGGCTATTGGGGGTGGAGACTTAGAGTACTTTGAGACACTACCTCATGAACTATGTCCTTGGTAAGTTTAGAGTGAGAAATTATGAGAACATGAACTTTCAATAATAAATCCACATTTATATGTATCATTAGATGTTCTTATCCATGAAGGTTTGTATTTCTCCTTATAATTTAAGATTATTATTAATGTGTATCATGATTCATGTACTTTAATGTATTGATTAAAACCATGATCACATATGTTTATAAAAAAGTAGGATATATTGGGTTCTTCACGAGTCATATTGTATTAATGAATAATGCAAGAAAGGACTTCCCCCATATATTCAATAATATAAGTTTATATCTTAGGACCTTTTATGGGAATGAAACAACCTAATTAAATTCATAGTCGTGTTGTTCTATGGGCAGGTTAATTTCTAAAAAGTTTAAAAAAGAGACATCAAGTGCATAGGTTAACGACACTAGCATGATATATGCTTGACTATAGATATCCTTATAATGGGATTATATTACATAGTGATAGTTCATATGAGGTTTTATGTCATTGTGATATTTTCTTCTTTCTCTATAGGTTTATTGGTGTGTTGTTAGGTATTAACCTTAGACTTTAGGTAACTCTACCTAATTCCACTATGAAATGGTCTTAGACGGTCACACACTAGTGCATCCAAAATCAGGGTTAATTTATATTTTTAATTTAGAAACTTTGAATAAATATTATTCCCACTTTATGGATTAATAATTATTTGGGGTTGTTAATCACCATGATTTAATCATGAGTTATTAGGAAGAATAGATATGTCAGTTAAAAAAATAATATTTTTTTTCAAGATTTAGTGAATAGAATATTTATTATATTTATCAAAACATAATGATGGAATATTTATTTATTAAATAAATAGTCATTATTAAAAGTTCGGTAAATGCCAAGGAGGATAAAAGGAATGAGTTTGATGATCCTATTGGAAATGATACATTATATATCATTTAAATAAATATTAATTTATTTATTTAAAAATGATATTTATTTATCATAGTTATTCCACATGTTAAAAAAATATATTATTATTAAACATGGGGTTCTTTAAGTAATAATGAATTTTTTAAGGGATTATATTTAATTTACAACCCTAACCAAGCTCTATAAATACCCATTTATATCTCTTTATAGTGTTAGCCACCTGTTATGCACAAGAAAAATAGTGATAATTCTCTAAATCCCAAGAGAGAAACCTCTCATGAACATTCTCAAGAACAAGAGAATATATCCTCCATCAACCTATTAAGCCTCTGAGAGAACCCAAATATTCCTTCATCAACAAATATATTTTTCATATGATCAATAACAGATGACACAAGTGATTAGGATCGACCATGTTATCACCTAAAAATTCCAAAATGATGTTATGATATATTGGAGCATGTGTGGATCACTGCTAGATGGATTCTAACCATAGATCCTACGACACAATGATAGTATTATGGGAGTATTCAACCAAGATTCATTGATGAAAAAAGAATTAGTAGATAAGGAAATTATAAATCTATCTATAAATTAATTATTAATTATATGTGATGATCATGCCTTCTTGGTTTTGGAATTCATTAGCCAATTAATTTTCAATTTAACTCTATTGGTCATGATGTTCTTCATCATGAATGTCTCGTTTTATTCATCGGTTGTGACAAAAAGTCTATTTAGATATTTTCAATAGGATCTTCCACTATGCCTAGAACCTTCAAGTGGTATCAGAGCAATCACATGAACAATTTATAATTATTTATTAATCACTGATTGATGCTATGAATTTGTAATTAATTTTTATTTGGATATTTTTTCTAGTTAAATCGTAATGTAAAAATTATTACTTATCTTAATTCATTCTCATTCATATAACCAAGAAAATTTTAAATCGACACAATTAAAATTTAAAGACTCTATAATGAGGTGCCAAGGTTTCTGGCTAGATAACAAAAGACCACATGTGTGCATCCCATTGGTAAACATTATGTACCAGGGTTAATTTCACCAGGATGAACTGTAATTAATTCCAATCATCTTCTAATAAATAAATATGATATGAATTAAATACAGACCATGTGGGGACCCAGCCAAGCTGGCACACAGTTTACTAGACTACACACAGTGTACCCCATATACACGTTGTCTAATCAACATATTTTCACGGTGGAAAATTTGGGGGGTCCAAGTCGTGACCTGTATATATTACATGACATGAGGACTGATAAAATGTGAAACATCGAGGACACAAGGAATGTATTAGGTGTTCATATCATGTACCTTGTACAAATTACTAAGTAAAAAACATGCCCAATCCCTATATGTGTGTTTTGGACACTGGTATAAGATGTTACAAGGCATTTAACCCAAGTACATGTTCTGTAACCTATTGTACCTGGTGTAATTAATTTAACATGAAGATAAAAATTAATTATATAATTAAAAATATTTTCATTTCTTTCATGTTTCATTTATTCATTGTACATGTCATGTTATAAGATTATTAAATATATATTAAATTAATTTCCATGCTAAGTTCTGAACATCAAGCTATGTACGGTCTTTAATTATTGTTTACTCCATGTTCGTTAATACCATTACATGCCCCATAATTTATATCTGATCATGTGCCATTTATTTAAAGTCAATGCCTTATAATTTCATTCCCTGAAAATATGATAGATACCACATGAATACATCAAAAGGTACCATTCTAAGCATTTTGAACGGGCACATGTTTTTTCCTCCAATTAAACATGTGTACTTTTTAAATTTTAAATAAAATTATGTTATTTTATTTGTTTAAAATTTTGGTCGATAGAAACTTTTAGGATGGTTTTGATGTAATTAAGACAAATTAAATTAATATATTAATTAGATAATTAATTTAAATAATTAATATTGATTTTATCTTAATTAAATAATTAATTGAAGATAATTTTGACTATATTACAAATGTATATTCGTTACATGTGTATTGGTGATCTTGATCATATACCAAACTTGTGAATGTAATTGGTTTCCTTTTAATTTATTTCTATTATTAAATTAAATCAATGGAATGTGTGTCATCTCCTCCTCTCATTATGTAAGGGTCAATGGGGTTATATTTTCTTGTATACAATCCCCTAAACCAATCCTTTAGTTCCTTTTACCTATGTGTGAGAAAAGATTATATAATGTTTGTAGATCCTAATTGAGTAGATGTGAATCAAATTTGTATTTCAGGTGAAACCAATCAAGGATATTCATAAGAGGACTGGTGGAATGTTGTAGCATGTATCAAGTTATAGTTCAAGCTGATTTCCCTAAGGGTTTAGGGTAATTTTATCATCCTCTAGATAAAAAAACATTAGAAAATATTGTGATCATACCATTTTTTTATTTTATTTCCATCAAGTTTCATGGTTAAAATTTTAAGGATTATTTATCACAATCACAAAAATTAAAGAATTATCCATCATGAAAAATTAAATTAAAATAAATTAGACAATTCGTAAATTTTATCTTAGACATGGTTAATCACTTAAGAAAAATCCACTAATATTAACAAGGATATAATTAGATAAAATTGGAAATCTACACAAAGATATTTAAAACCAAAAAAATTAAAATATTGAGTTAGTATACTCTTTCATTACTTAATTTGGAATAGAACCAACAAATCATAGTGTCTAATAAAACCCTCATTTTTACACTACCATTCAACGGAGAGTTTTAAAGAAGGTTTTGGGTTGACTTAACCATTTTTACATCAAGTGGAGTAGTATTCACTATAATAGGAATAAATTTGGAGTCAAATTATTTGGAAATAATTGTCTAGGATTTCAAGGTTGAGGATTCCACTCAAAGGATCAAGGAGGTATGAGTTAATGCATTTGACAAGTTGCACCTGCCTTGAGTAACTGAAAAAACCCTTATTTTGGGTTGTGAGAAGGAGAATTAGGATCTTTTCCACTAAGAATATACACATGAATAGATACATAGAAGCTAATTTTAATGGATATTAGGTTTCAAAATAATAGTGGGAGATTAATAAATTAAAATGTTATATATAATTTTTGTAATCTAGATAAAGTACTAATATTCTTCTCTTAATTAAGTGTAGAAATTTAAAGACACATAGATATGACTATATCACTATGATCTATAATAATAAGTATAACCTTATCACTGACTCGAATTTCTAGGAATGGTATATGCATTGTGTGTTATAGTATGCCATGAACAGAAATTATATATGATAGAAACTCTAGTTCTTGAAACACTTGCTAAAGAGGACAGTGGGGGAGAAGTGTCTCTCTACCTAAAATAAAAGGATGATTCCATGGATGTTTAATATTTTATTCTATCATCCTTTTTCAGGGAGGTTATTAAGAAACACAAGGATATGTATCCTTATAGTATCATGTCATACCTTTATGATATTTATCAAGATAAGTCAATACAAAATAAATATGAGATCTCTAATTCACTATTCACATGAAAGTTTGGAGATTTGGCATCTTTAGGCCTCATATAGTCAAGATGATTGCCTAGATAGAATTTTTTGACATATTGGGATTTATAATCCATAAATAGATTCTCAAATATATTATTTTATCCCTATAACCTAAGATATTATCTAGTTTCATTACGAATCATAATATGGTAAATAATGAGAAGAAAATTTTAGAACTTATTTCTTTAATTCATAAAGTTGATAAGGACATGAGGCATGAAAATACTACGGTCCTTATAGTAATTAAAAAAGGAAGAACAAGGAAAAGGGGCCCAAGATTTATTCCATGTCTAAGGATCCTATGAACCATTATTCCCAGAAGAAGAAGATCTAATGGTAAGAAAAGGAAGAAATCATGGTATGATTTTCCTATGGAAAATCTAGGGCCCTAGAAAAGGGACTTCACCCAATTGAAGAATAAATAGGGAACTTTAGGTGAATTTTTTATCGAGTGAAATGTTTCTATATCTACACATTGGATGTTAGATATAGCCTGGGCTGATCACATTTATATCAAAATACATAAACCAAGTACATTTTGAAATATTTCAAAATGAGAGGTGGATCTTCATGAAGTCCATAGATCAAAGATTGTTTCTTTATCTATAGGGGACCACAATATTCCATTTCCAACATGGATGATTTTGGTTTTGAATGAATTTTATTATATACCAAATTTTACCAAGAACATAATTTGTATATCCTTTTTAGATAAAAATGGTTTTATTTTCAAGTTTAGAAAAAAGAGTTAGTTATTTTATAGATAAATAAAATATTATGGTATGACACATTTAAATATATATATATATATATTATATTATGATAACCAAGTATTGTAAATTGATAACGAATCAAGTTCACATGACTCATTTAACACTAAGTTGTGGAATCATCATCTTGGTCATGTAAACGAGAAAAATATGAAAAATATATATCAAGATGGTTATTTAAACTATTTTGAGATAAAACCAGTTAAAGTATTTTATTATTATTTATAAGAAAATATGACCAAACCACCATTTTTTGGATGGTGTGAAAGGGATAAATAGATTCTAGAACTAGTGGACAATGATGTGTGTAGATATTTTCTTATTAAATATAGTGATGTTTATGCTTAGTTCATAAATTTTAATAATGATTTGAGTAAATATGTTTATATTTACTTGATGAGGTATAAGTCAAAGTCCTTTAAGAAATTTAAGGAATTCAAGAATAACGTATATAATCAATTTGGTAAAAAGATAAACAAGACTTTATCTGATGAGGGTGGTGAATATCTTAACTAAGATTTTATTGACATTATATAGATTTTGGGATTCTATCTCATCTCACTCCACCTTTCACAACTTAGTGCAATGCTATTAGTGAAAAGAAAAATTGTAACTTTCTTAACATGGTAAGGTTTATGAAGAGTCATAAAGATATTCCAATATTATTTTGGGGATATTCATTATATACCATAATAGATGCAGTAAATAAATTTCCAGCTAAAGAAAAAAAATACTTTATGAGTTAAAGTATAGAAGGAAATCTATTTTGTTAAAATTTTGTTTATGTGGATATGAGGATTTTTTCAAAGGAACCTCTGAAAACAACCTAGAATCCACATACATGAAGTGTTTCTTTATAGGGTATCCCAAGGAAACAAGGGGATACTATCTATACAAACCCTAAGAAAAGTAGGTAATTATCCTATGAAATTCCAGATTTCTTAAGAGGGGTAAATATTCATGAATTAGAATGGCAGAAATATTTAATTCAATGAAGTTGAGTTTGTATAGGAAATGTTTCCTCAATTATCAGTGGAAAATATTCTTCATGAAACTCAAGTATTATGTAAGAGTACTAGAGAGTTAAAAGAACCAGAAAGATATGGTTTTTTAGTCACTAAGGATAGTAACTCAATATTGATTGACAATTATTATGCTATTTCATATAAGGAGGAAATGGAAGGGTCATATGTAACACCCATAACCAAACCAAAGAGTCAGAGATGGAGAGCCATAAGACCTCAAACATGCATCCTCGTACACATGAGGTTATAGAATATCAGTGAGGGTTCAAACACCATCAATAGGGATTCTATACCCTCTGTATCATAACCATACACCAAGAATATAAATAAAATTTAAAACACCTCCGAGTAATCAAGGTAGAAGATAAAAACATCATAATATAACAATAAATGGCACACATGTCATACAAATAAACAAACTGGGTTCCTAGTGTGGTAATCAAAACCATATTATATAAGGTTTATGGAGATAAATAAATAAATAAATAATATGGAATCTTCCATAGTCCATCCTAGTATTGTTACTAGATCTATGCTCTACTACCCAGCTATCTTCCACTGGCCACTTTCCCTTACCTAGATCCCTATACACAAAGTCTCTACATGTATTGAGATACCCATGTAGGGTGTGAGTAATAAAACCCTATAGGACACAAACAATTAATCCTTAACATGTTTTCACAAGTGTAAGAAAAAATTCAAATAAATATGAAAGCAATCATGAAGAATAATACACTGATCATTCATATGAAAACTAATCCACCATGAGCCCCAGCCGTACCTACTTTGGCTCCATTACAAAAGGATAATTATAAGATGTTATAAGTGTTCAAGAATTAGACACATGGATAGTGATCATGTTACACAACATCCACAAGGAGTCGATTTTTGGTTTAGGCTACAAGGTCGACTATGAACGTGTTACTCAACACCCTCAAGGAATCGAATGAGAATGTCACTATCAAGGGTCGCGCCGCAATTTCATCAATCCCCTAACCTTTTTATAGGTCAATCATCTCCATCACTGTATGTCATGCACACACCCCCTCTATGGTGTAATCATATCTCAATGGTGCACCTGTTATGAGTACCAAGACAATACCACCAAGGCATGGTAATTTCAGAAAATATGGTAGATCATAACAAGGACAATCATAGAAGTCAATCATCAGAATATATTAGTAACATATAAAAACATTTCATTAAAATCAAGAATAGTAACAAGATAGACTGTCATACTCAAGGCATCAAGCACGATTAACGGGTCTCACAAGCTACAAACACCCACATGTGATATTTATCAATCATGATCAAAAAAGTTATGTTAGTGAAAGAACTATACTAAGGAAAAAATTGTATATATGGTCCTAAAATGGTAAAAAAACTTCCAACAAAATTTTTTTGGGTCCAAAACCAAATGTTCTCCAAGGAATCATCACCCAAGACTCGTTTGTTTATTAATTGGTTCAATCTGATTTCCAAGGATTCCTAGAGCTAATTTAAATTATTTTATTTTCAAAATAAGTAGAAACAATATATGTGATAACAGTTTTTTTATCCTAGATATCTGTGATAAGTATGATAATCCATTATCAATTTTCAATAGTTCTCGGTTATCAATATTTGAGGATTATTCAACATTTATTGAAATATATTAAATAATACGATTCCACAAATAAAATGAATTAGAGAATCCCACTTATAATTGTCCCTTCAAAACACTGTACTCCAGAAAGAGAGAAAAAATATGGTTATTACATGCCCAGAAACTAGAAGAAGAACCCAGTTTGTTCGAAGAAAACTTTTCAAATCTTGATTGAAGAGTTTCTAGACTTCTTAAACTCAATTGGACATCGAAATCAAAGGGATGAAGAATTTAATATATTTTATAAAGATCATTCCAATGTTCTGGTTCACAACATTGAAAACCCCAAATTAAATTCATCATTTAATTTGTCTTTTAATAATTTATTAATTACGGGGCAGTTAAAACCTTCCAAAATAGGTGCTATAGTCTTTAAAAAGTCAAGAAAGATAACTCCCATGACTTTAGGATTTTAAAATTGTAAAGACACATTTATAGGTCCACGCTAGGAAGAAGAATCCTGGTAACTATAAAGTGCTGAATGACATGGAATATCATAAACAACCTCATAATGTGACATATAAATCGAAGCATAGTAACTATTTTAGGAAGAAAACTGAACCAAGGTTAGGTGATCATCCCATGATCCACCAAATTCTTGGATGAAAACATGATGCATGTCATCCAATTTATGTATCATCCTCTCTAGCTTTCTACTTGAGTGGGGAAAGTATGATGTTATCAATATCAGCTAAGTCCCTAAGGCCTTCTACAATCCCTACCAAAAACATTACAAAAACATTCATATTTTTTAGATAAAATTCTCAAGGGAACTCTATAAAAGCATAAAATCCCATATACTTATAACTTTCCCAGCTCATCTTCTGAGTAAGTCTCTTGGAAAGGTATGAAATGTAAAACATTTGATAACTAGTCAAAAATCACACAAACAACATCACAACTCATTGAGATCCTAGGTGAAACCATCCTAGAAAAAAACATCATATAGTCTTCAATATTTACTCCAGTTTAACTTGAAACTGATGATATACTGACCAGAGATCAATCTTAGAGAACATTAAGTATCCCAACAACTAATCAAAAGATCTTCAATATTGGGAAAATGATACATATTCTTCACCATCACTTGATTTGGCTTCCAATTATCTAGACTGATTTGAATACTTCCATACTGACTCTTGGAAAACAAAAATGGTTCACCCCAATGTGATATACACATCATGATAAAACCCTTCTATTACAAGTCCTTGATTTATACCTTAAGTTACTTTAACTTGGTCAGTTCCATATTATAAGCATATATGAAAATGGTCAATGCACCTTGTACAAGTTATATCTTGAATTTAACTCTTATATCAGGGGGAAGATCCTTAAAGTCAACAGGAAGTATGAAATGATAGAGATCCACAAATAGAATAAAATATAAAGAGGCTACCACTGATCCTACTAAAATATAAAATCCTATAATCTCCACTATAATTTTACAAAGATTTCTTATGCTAGGATTCACTCTATCTAATCCCAGCTCCGACTCATTAGTCATCACAAAATTCTCTCCCATGGGAAATATAAATGATAACTGCATCTAATAACAATAAATGTGGGCTTAAATGATGGTTAGGTAGTCCATGTTAAGAATCACATCAAAGATCATCATCTCAAGAATCATGAAGTCCTATATATTTCTATAACTATAAATGACTATTATACACTCTTGGAATTTCTAAAGATAGTATACTTTCATGCCCAATAGTGTATCAGGGGATATAAACTCATAATAAAACTTTCCTAATAATTCAAGTCTGATAATAACTTTGGTAGATATAAAGGAATTGAAATTAATGATATAAAACAATGTAGTATATAGATTATAAGTAAAAAAGATCATATGTCACACAATAGATAGTCCCTCACCACCATATTCTACATATTGATCCACTATATATACTTGTCTTGCCTCATCTCCATGTCACTATCCTTCAGATACATGACTCACCTGAGTCATCGTCATTTTAACTTTCTACAGAGGACCCCATCTAGATCCTTGGGTCATTGGCCATGTCTTTCCTACACCCCTATGGATCCTTGTCCATGAATCTTTGGAGTAGAACTAATGAAGGTTCCACATCTTTCCAAACTACCAAAACATTATCTGAAGTGAAATATATAACTTTCAATAATATATGACCCTCCAATAGTTGAATCACTATAGAAATCCTTCTGAGGGGGTAGAGAATCCATACTCCTCTCAACCTACCTGCCACTACTCTGTTAAACATCCCAAGTTTTCCTCTTCCTGCTACTAAAAGTGACACTCATCGTATCATTAGGATGTCCACCCCCCTGTGTACTTAAGGGTGGAATAAGAATGACTATTCGATACCCTTCTTGGACCTTCTAAATATTCAAGGACTTGGGTAGAACCTTTGGGTATTTTATTAGGTCAAAGATCTTAACCTATCATCTGATATAAATATAAAGACCAATCATGAATTTACTAGACTTCCATACCTTATTTCTGACTAAGAGAGGGGAAAAAATAAACCCTTTGATAAAATGAGCACACAGTATGTTAAAACTAACATGGTTCCCTATTGTAGCTCCATGAACTCCAATGATTGATCCATATTTAGGCCTTCCATACATCATTTATAACTAAAAGAGGATAAAAAATAAATAGTTCGATAAAAAGAGCAATGTATGTTAAAAATAAAATGGTTCCCTGCTATAACTCTATGAACTCTTATGCTTGGCCCATCTTCAGCATGTTAAGAAAGTGTTACAAAAAAAAGATTCCTTAAATGCCTCCCATGTGATCCCCTCATTTCATCTAGTCAATCACATCATACCCCACTATCTCATGGTGGGTTCTTGTAGTATGAACATTTCCAACTTTACCTTTTTTCCTCAAGCATATGAATAAGGAAAAATATACCTGCAATGATATCTAACCAATTCACAAAATCTCGTGGTCCTCCAGTTCCCTAAAATTCTAGGGGAATTGTAGATAGAAGCCTCTGGAATATCGACCCTAGACCTCGATGCCCCTCTACCCTTGAATAACACAAGATGTCGTATTCCCAGTTAAGGTAGGCCCACTACCCATTCCATCGAATCAGGCGTGGCAGAATTCTCTATAGAACCCTCCTATATAGTAGGTGATGGAACACTGTCATCCTCCCTTAAAAGAGTATCCTGACCCACATCATCTAGTCATCCCATCAATATCCTTCAATCCATAATATTCTAAAACATGTAGGAAGCATTAAAAATTGAGCCATTATGACAGATCGAAACCATTCTATGGGATCACACCAAGGTTCTCCTAGGTGGCTACCCATAAACCAAGTTATATTCCACATAGAAATATCCAAGGTTCTTTGTACCTGCATGTTAGTCACAATTACTTACATGCAAATCACAACATCATGATCTAGTTTAACTAATTAATATCAAAATAGATATATTACATTAGTGGAGAATATAGATATGTCACTCAATCTAGAATACACGTCTATATAAAACTGATATCACAAATCAAGGAATTCAATTAAATAACTACTATACAACACACAACATATATATATATGACATATGATCCTATGTGACTAATCATGATGCAGGAAAACACCCAAATCCCATAAAATTGAAATAAAAATCCCTTTGATGGTAACTCGGAGGTCTATTACACATGAAAAAGCTAGGCACATGGAAAAACCCCTACCCAATTCCCACGCAATCTATTTCATTTCTACTATCTCCCAAAATAACTAATAATAAAGGGAAAAAACTACTATAATACCATTTTGTGACACCCTAAATCAAACCACTAGGTCTGAGCCAAAAATCCACAAGACCTCATGCGTGCCTCCCCATATGCAAGATGATGACGATTAGTAATGAGAGTACAAACACCATCGATGGGTAGACTATACCCTCGGTATACTAGCCATACACAAATAATATAAATAAAATATAAAACTCTTCAAAGTAATAATGGAAAAATACAAAAACATCATAATTTAATAAAAGATGGCATGCATTTTATACAAATAAACAAACCAGGATACTGGTGAGCCAATTCAAACCAGAGTATAAAAGGTTTAAGAAGATAAATAAATAAAGAAACATTGTGGAATCTTCCAGAGTCTATCTAGGTACTGCTAAAATCTCCTTGCTCCACATCTCAGATATCTTCTATGGGCCAATTTTCCTTACTTCGATCCATACAAATGAAGAATTCACAAGTATCAAGATGGTCGTACAATGTATGAGTAATAAAACTCAGTAGGATACCACTAATTTTTCCTTAACATGTGTGTAAAAGTGTATTCCATGATAACAATAAATGTGTAAGAAATCATAAAAAATCATACACCGAGCATACTTGTGATAAAAAATCCACCACAATCCCTAGTCATACAAGCTTCAGATCTATACCAAAAGGATAATCATAAGATGTCGAAAGTTTTCAATAATTATACAAAAGTCTAGTGTTCATGTTAATTGACATCTACAAGGCCTCAAGTTTTAGTTAAGTCCACAAGGATAACTGTGAACATGTTACTCAGTATTATCAGTGTATCAAGTGAACATGTTACTATAATAGGTCAGGCCACAAGATCATCATGATACTACCCTGTGTATAGGTCTATCGTCTCCATACCTACATGTCTTTCTCACTCCCCCTCTAAGGGGTAATCATATTTTTATGGTCTACCTATTATTATTACCAATAATACACCTATAAGGCATGGTAATTTCGCACAAAAAACTAGAGCATAATGAGTCCAAGTGTAAAAATCCATCATGAGGATATAGTAATAAAATATAAAAAAATATGATCAATATAAATCATGTTAAAAATATTCACTATCATACTAATGGAATCATTCATAATTGATAGGTCTCACGGGTTACACACACACATGCGATCTCTATAAATAATGATCAAAGAAGTTGTTATAATTTAAGAATCATTCAAAGGAAATAAAGAAATAAAAGGGACTTAAATGTTAAAGAACTTCTTACCTCAATATTTTTTATTCCAAAACCAAATTTTCACCAAGTAATCATCACCTAAGATATATTAGTGTATTAATCAGTTCAATCTGCTCGCTAAGGATTCCTAGAAATGATTCTAATTGTTTTATTTCCAAAGAAATAGAAACACCACATGTGATAATAGTTTCTCCATCCTAAATAATTTTATATAAGAATGATGATCCCTTATCACTTTTTGATAGTTCTAGGTTATCACCATTTTAGGATTATTTATCATTTATTTAAAAATATTAGATTAGATAAGTCCAAAAATAAAATTAATTATATAATCCCACTTTGAAATATCCCTTTAAACATTTTACTAGGGAAAGAGAGGAGGAAGAAAGTTCTTCCATACCTAGAAACTAGAAGAAGAACCTAGTTTGTTCAAATAAAACTTTATAGATCTTGGTTTAAGAGTTTCTAGACTACCCAAACTCAATTTGGGATAAAAATATAATGGTTGGAGAAGTTTAGGTATTTTATAAAGAGAATATCAGTATTTTGGTTCACAATATTGAAAAACCCAAGTTAAATTCATCATTTAATTTTTATTTTAATCATTTATTAATTACAGAGTGGTAAAAACATTCTAAAATATGATTTATAATCTTAAAAGAGTCAAAAAAATTAACTCCCATGATTTTAGTATTAAAAAAAATGAAAACATGTTTATAGGTTCAAGCTGGGAAGAAGAAGAATAAAAATAACGATTAAAATAATTTTTCCTAAGAAGTGGGTTTCATAAGGGCAACATGACTTTACCCTTACTCGTCTCATAGGAATCATGTGAGGGTACTAGGTTATGCTTAAGAATCATTTAAAATTTCGGGCTAACCTTTATGCAACTTAAACCTACCCTTACTGATAGTTTAAAATTTAAGGGTTACTCATATGTAACCAATATAAAAGTATTTTTACCTTTATGAAACTTATTATACCCTTTTTCGGTGACTATATTTTCCTTATGTAACCTTTGAAAAAGACAAATTACCTTTACGTAAGCCAAATTCTATGCATAAGTGTAAAAATAAATCTGAAAATTATTAAATTTTCACTAAAAATGCTTATAAATTATATTCCAAATGGGGTTTTAGAACATTTAGAAATTTAGAATTTTATAATAAATTCTATATATGGAAATATTCCACGAATCTTTAGATGGATTCCATGTATCAGAACCATGTTTGGGTTTTGGTCAAACCTAAAGTTGGTGTAAAGGTTGTTGTGTGCAAATCATTATTCAAGAGGAAACTGGACATGGAAGGTAATGTGAATACTTATACAATGTGAATGGGGGATAAATGGTTTAAATAGTGTCAATGTATTGACTATAATGAAACATTTTCTCTAGTATCCATGTTTGAATCCATCATAATTCTTCTTGTTATACCATCTTTCCATGACTATGAGATTTGTAAAATGGACATCAAAACATCTTTACTTAGTGGAAACCTTTAGGAAGACGTTTATATGACACAACCAAAAGGGTTTTAGACTCCAGGTAATTCCAAAAAGATATGAAAGTCATATAGATTCATCAATGGATTGAAGTAAGCATCCATGTCCTAGAACATTTGACTCGATAAAGCTATTAAAGAATTTTGTTTCATTAAGAATTAATGTGAGCCATGTGTTTACAAGTATTTTAAATTAAATTTTGTTTGTATCCCTGTAATATATGTGAGTGAAATATTAGTTACTGGAAATGACATTCTAGTCATATAATTAGTTAAGGATTGGTTGAATAAGTTCTTGTCCATAAAGCACTTAGGTTAAGTAGCTGCATTATAGTGATCAAGATCACTAATGATAGATTAAAGAGGTTTATTGTACTAATTCAATGTAAACATTGACCAGATACTAAATACATATAGTATGGAACAATCTAATAGGGTACTGATTCCACTACCACATGGTATATACCTTTCTATAAAAATGTGTCCTTAGACACAACATGAAAGAGAGAGAATGAGTTTGGCCCAATATGCTTCTATCATAGGATCAATCACGTATTCCATGCTATGTACTAGGATTTATGTGGCCTATGAATTGAGTTTGATAAGAAGATATCAAGTTGATCCAGGTGAACAACATTAGACTCTTAATAAGGTTATCCTTAAGTATCTAAGGTGTTCTAAGGATATATCCCTCATATATAGAGGAGATGAGGAGATAGTCATCATGGGATATACTATGATAATCTTTACATAGATCAGAATGATGTAATGTCACTGTAAAGGTATGTATTCAGTATCAATGGAGGATCTATAAGTTGGAAGACTTCAAAGCAGTCATTTTTTAATGATTCTATAGTAAAGTATGAGTATATAGTGGATTATAAAATATCCAAAGAAGGTTTTTGGATTGAAACTTTTTCAAAAAGTTCAATTTGTATCCTAAAAGTAAAAACCCAATCCCGTTTTATTGTGGTAATACTACGATCGTGGGACTCATTAAAGAGACAAGGTCACACCAAAAAATAAATAAAATAACCAAAAGCATCACTTATTGAGTGATTTCTCTAAGAGCGGTGAAGTTGTGGTGAGCATAGTTTCCATGTAGCAGAACATAGTAGACCCCTTAACTAAAGACAAATCTCAATAGGATCATGAATATCATTTGAGAGCTAGTAGGCCGAAGAATGTTAGCAGTTTGATCCTGTGAAAGTGGGAATCTATTTGAGTTGGTTCCCTATAACCATATATTATACACTTTATGACTACTTATATTCAATGTTTATAATATTAATAAATTTTTATAACATAATTATTATTATTTTTTGTGACATAGTATGTGATAATGTCTAAATAGTAACAATCGTAGTAAAAGGTCATAGCATCTCCCTACTATGATGAGAACCTAGAAGTTCCATGATAGTATTATAGAATACATATTCTATAGTAGGATGATATAATTTTAAGGGGCATAAATAATATAGGATATCATGGGTGGATACTCATAGGAAATTAAGACACTATCTCATAGTGTATTCCCTTGGTAATTTTCATAGTAGTAAATTATGAGAACATGACCGGCTAGTAAGATATCTACACTTATATGTTTCATTAGTTGTTTTATTAGTGGATATGTGTATTGTTCCTTAGAATTTAAGATTATTATTAATGGGTATCATGAGTCATGTACTTTGATATATTGATAGAAATCATGATGAGATATGCTTGCGATGAAGTGGGATACATTGGGTGTGTCACAAGTGATATTACATTAATAAATAATGTAAGAAAGGATTTGTACCTTCTGTCCTTTAAAAAAGCTTCATATCTTGGGACCTTTGATGTGAATGGAATGAGATCATTAAATCCATGGCCATGGTGTTCTCTGGGCAGGCTCATTTCTAAAATGTCAAAGAAACACACATCGAGAACATGATTTGATGACACCAGTATGCAACATGTTTGATTAGAGATATCATGATAAAGATTTTATATTATACAATGGGTGTTAATATAATGTTTTATTTCATTATGATATTTAGTTATTTATCTATGAGTTACTTGGAATGTTTTTAGTGTTGGTTAGAGACCAGATGCACTCAGACTCAAAAGGGGGTGAATTGAGCTCTTAAAATTTTCTTCACCTTAAAAAACACCCTCTTTAAGGTATGAAAAGTTCTAATATATTATTAACACATGAAAGTAGCATAAATAAAATAAAAAATACCAAGTACCAAAAAATTATAGTGGTTCCAACACTTGGAACAATATAAGTAGTTTTTATTAGGCCTCTATAAGGGTTTACAATAAATTATCATTCATGGTTCTTTTCCTAGGAACCTTCACAACTTGATATAAGAAGATGAAACTTCCAACAGAAGGAATGAATATTTAAAGATTAATGATGAAGCTCATATGTTCCAGATGAAACTGAATGAAGAGTAGAATTATCTTGGAGATATGATAAGAGTAAAATGCATCTCAAGTAGAGTCTTTCAAAAAATAGAAAGGTTTAACTTTGTAGCACAACTTTGTAACTTGAAACTTTTTCCTATTTATCTTGAAATAGAGTAACAACATGAAATCTTCAAGAGAGGTGGAAAGTTATTTATTATATTCTTGTTCCTCCTCCATATATTCTCTATCTATTCTCTTATTATTTGAAAAATATTATATATCTTTTGTTTTTAATGCACAATATGAGATTCCAAAAAATCTGGTTGTTGAATTAAATTCAAGATGTCATTTTCTTCAAAATAACTCAACAACAAGACTAAGGATTAAATTGTTATTATTATAATATTATCTTATCTTGGAACTTGTATCATTTTTATAATTGATTTTACAATAAATAGGTAAAATAATATTTAATTCATCTATGATAGCATTAAATTCTACTTAACGTATACCAATGTTGATAAATGTATAGGTTGCATAACCATATAGCCGACTCTATATCACCCTGTATCCAAATTCCATAGAATTGAATTAGTATATCCAAGTTGATCTATAAATCCAGTCTTCATGTAACTGACTTATTCACATAGCCAAATTACATAGGTTTTCTTTACATAATTGAATTATTAATATAGACTTTTTATTCACATAGCCGAATTTGAAATAGGCAAATGAATTACATAGCTATTTGGAACCACGTAGATGATTTTTCCATGTCTCTAATTTATGTTTTCAATTACTCCATGAAGGAAATTCACATGGTTGTTTGATCTATGTATCCGTTTTCTCACATAGGGGGTTCATCGATGTAGGCAATTTCCACATCACTAATTTCCTGAAATAACTGATCTACATAAACATCTCCTTCATATATCTGATTGAGGCAGCTGATTTACTCATGTAGGAGAATATCAACATAGATGAAAGCCTCATGTATCGTATTTTCTATACTTAGGAAACGTTTAGTAAAGACAACCAGAATTAAAAAAATAACAAAAAAATGTATTAAATAAAGATAAAATCTGATAAAAACAGTTAAAAACATAATCATTAGTAACATATGATGGGTTTTGAGATCATAAGAACATAATTTACATGGGATATTTTTAAAAAACATTAGTATTACAACAACATACTACTTTTTAATGATAAAAAAACCCATGAAATTATAAATAAGAAGTTTTAAAGGATTTAAAATATTTTGAATAAAAGATATGTAATATATATATATATATTGATTTTAAAATGTTTTGTTTATCCTTTATTCTCCCCCTTAATCAAGCTTCTACCCATTTAGTTCAGAGGACTTCTTTCCACAAGGGAACTTTCCCCCTTTTATGTCATTAAAAATTAACGGTAAGGAGAGGAAAAAACTTTCAATATAGAACATTGAATGATAAACTCTATAAGTATAGTGTTGATACTAAATTTGAATTATGGATGGACTTAATTATATAAAATTATAAAAAATAAAACATTTATAAATCTAAAAAACATTAAATTAAAACAATTACTTAATTATCAAAGAACAAGATAAAACACATTAAATGAAAACAGTCATTTTGAAACACATTAAATAGATAAAGATGAATTTCATTAATGATGAAAATTTGTAAAAAAATACAAATATCCCAAAAACAAACATCATTTAGATAACTGGGGTTTTTGAATTGGACTAAATTCAGGAGGTATGGGTGTTGTTTTCATTAAATTTAGAGAGGAGGAATTGGTAGAAGTTGGATCAACCATTTAAGGTATAATAGTTCTCCCTAACCTCTATAGAAGAACCAAAATCTGTCCCAACACCTTATATATCCTGTGATATTTTTCCAGGTGTACTCAACACCTTTTAAATATCACCATAAGTAATGATAAAATCATATAAACCCACACTGGTAAATGGTGGATTCTTAAGAGACTCTTAAAAAATAGATTATATCTTAGCAGACTAAGTAACAACTAAAACATTGGCCTTACTATAATATTTTTGATAAATCATGGTAGGATCAAAAATGTCATACATTATTTTTCTATGACCTCTAATCATATATTATGGTGTTGTTCTAATAGGCCTTCTTCCTCTTAGAATAATCAAGGAATCAAAACACATATTAATTCTCTTTATGATATCTAATTTTTAAAAATCAATAATGGTATTGGAGGATAATATATATATCTAGGAAACTATTTATTAACCATTATTCAGAATTCCATTAAAAGATTCTATCTACCTAATATTGAAAATATAAGAAGAAATAATCATAGAAGCAGGTTTAAATTATATGGAGCATTAAGAGGCTACAAATATAACTTTTTATGAATTTAGTCATCCAACACTTTCAATTTAATCACCATACCTTCCAAAAATTGAATTTGGGGTTTAGTTTTTTGATTATTATATCAGGATCTAATAAACACCATTCAAAGAAATAGATTGATATTGAGGCACCAAAGTGGGATCATCATCTAGAATAAGAGCTCTAGAAGTAGGTGGAACAAGAGAAACTAGTCTGAAAGTTCTATAAACCACAAGCTCTCTTCCAATAATAGTATCTAGAATAGAAAGAACTTCCTATGAATCTAAATAAATAGAATACTATTCTAAAAATTCTATAATCTGGCCTTTTATCCTTTCAAATATCTGGAATTAAATGGTTGAAAACCATTGATTTTTTCTCTTGATTGGTCCAACGGAACAAGAAACCATATCTCTGACTTTATGGGTTACTCCCACAGTATCTTCCACTTGAACACTAAAAGATTCTTAAATATATCCAACCATGTCATTCAGAGACACATCAATTCCCAATCCAAGTATTCTAATAGACTCTTTTGTGTCCTAAAATGTAGTTACTATGTCTCTTTTTAACTCTTTTATAAGTATGAAAGTGAACATGTCACACTATAGAGATTAGATTTGAGAGGTTACTGAATTAAAATTTAAAAAAACCTAATAAAATTGATCCTTAAGATCTAGAACAATAGAAGGTGGGGAAGTAGATGGATATCTTGGTTGAAACCACTTAAGGAATTAAAACTGACACCTAACTATACTCATTTCAGTTGACGGTTTCCATCGCTTGACTTATTTGACAGATTAATCAATGATGCCTGATCTCTAAAGTAGCAAGTTACTATAGGGTTGTTGTATCACTATCAAATTCTTCTTAATTTCCCTAATTTTATGATCTCCACTCTTCTTGGTCTAAGTTCAAGTGGTCATATGATTTAACTCTTTTCTTCTTTTTCATATGCTGCTATGAATTTCATTGGAATTTTCATCCACCAACCATGGAGATATGGGTAAGTTTCTCAAGATTTTCCCTTCCCGTCTAAAACCCTGCTATCCTAAAATTTTTGGGAAACCTTGACTGCAGGTTTTTTGATTTTAAATACTTCTCATGATCCATGCATCACCCCATTTCCCCTCAAATTTACATGTATGTTGATGTATCTATCCCTTTAGTAGAATCTATGTGGATTGAGGAGGGTGAAGAACTTAGATACCAACAATTAGTGTTGTTTGAGGCTTGGATCAACTTTTTCTCTATGTGATATCATTTGGGCCATATGTATCATGAGTGTCATCTTATTTTGAGGAAAGAGGATCTAACACCTCTTAATACAAAGGTTTTCAATAAAGGAAAAGAAAAAATTCATTTTAGTAATTATCCACTTGTTAATGAAAGTTTTAGTGATCCAAGGTTGAATTATTCTTATATGTTAATATACTATACATAAAAGGTGTTTTTGATCACCCATTTCATCAAGAAATTTTAAAATATGGAAGCATTTAGTAGCTCCTAGCCTGAGGGGAGGGGGTCTCAACCTATAACACCCACCAAGCCAGTAGTCAAAGTTTAGATATCTAACTTAGTGTTCCATCCTACCAGGCATCTCTCTCTAGTTTTGGGAGTAGGTTCCAATGAAAATTAATGAACCGGTTCTCAACCTTGAACCCATATAATGGATTTCCCAGAGTCAATACATTTTGGGTAATCTGGTCATGGAATTAATGCATAAAACGTTACATTTACAGGAACATTGAATCCCTATATTTCTGGTGGTATTTAAAAAGGGTTCTCTGGACTAATATTCCATAAAACTTTCCATGTTCTAGTAGGATTTTTCAAGTTAAATACTTAGGATGAAGGGTGGTAAACACCAAAGTATATATGGAAACATAGGGAAAGTTATGTGAAGAGAACATAAGCTAATTTTTAGGCCTGTTGTAAGGTGACCAATGATTTTCAAAGGAACCTGCTACATTTGTAGATATTGAAGTGGAATAGGACTCTATTACAGTCTCTTATGAGTGCTAAGAGGACCCTAAAGTTGTAATTATCTTATGTTCAAGTGTAAAAAATGAAAATAAAGGATGCCTTGACTTGGGAGAGTACCCGATTTCTAAATCCAAAAAATATAATGGTAGAAAGGACTACTACTCCTCGCCCAAACCAATGGAAACTTGGTCAATGAAAAAATAGAAAAGTTCAGAGTTTGGTGAAGAGCCTAACAGTAATAAGGTAGTGGTATTTTCAATGATCATTCAGGGATTTTATTTTCCCTAACATTTCAATGAGAGGATGAAAGGGCATATGATAAATTCTGAAAGGCTATTATGCAATAATGGATAATGGTAAGGCTCTTCGATTCATATTTTTTCCTAGGGGATTTAGATAAATTGAATAATTAAATTTACCTCTAAGTACTCAATAGAGAACTAGTTGGGTAATACCTCAAATAATTTTTTGTTTTATTTATGGACTTTCACCATCAGAGTTCACTTGTGGATGAATGCATGGAGGTCTACAGCTCCTCAATAGATATTTACAATGAGAACTAGAATAAATATTATCACCATGACATCAGAAATATTGATTAGAAGTTTAGGTAACCTTCTACCCTAAATTATTTTTGAATGTTTTCAATGTTTTCTGATGTTCAGACTACACTGTGAGATTTACTATGGGTTCCCCCTAAACCCTTTAAAGGGGTTATTCTAAATAAGATAAAAAATTAAATTTGAGTGTGAAAGCTCTCATTCATATCATTCTTAAAACTCTAAATCTCATCAAGAACTTCCACTAATATATTAGACTAAACTTTTGGTATATTTAGTAAAACATCTCTTTGAAATTACAGGAGTAATCCAAGATCTTTGATCTTATCCTTGGTAATACAAACTCATATGAGCTGACTCACTTGATCTTTCACAACATCAATCTCCTCATAACATACACTTAATAAAATATATTTTACAATTCAAAGGTTCTGGATCAAGGTTTCTGGGAACCTAAAATCTCAACAAGTTTATAAAAATCAGATTTAGAAACTAAATTATCCATCAGATATCTGATTTCATCTTTAGAATACATTAGCTCCATCTTTAACACTATATAAAATCTCTTGATATTATCAAACTGAGTCATCACTATAAATAAAAATGTATACATATACCTTTCCACATCTATATTGTTAGAACTTTTTCTTATATATGGTTCATCCTCTTTTAGGTGTAGAGGTGATGGAATATAATCTCAAGTATATGAAAGAGAACCAAACTCTTAAAAAATTATATATCCAACTCCATATCTACCCTAAGAAAGTGATCCAAGGTGTGGATCAGCCTCAGTATGTTCATCTTGAGGTTCCTCTCTAGCCTCAGTAGTAGGCAGACCAGGAACAGTCTCAGCTAGAATAACCTCTTCATGTTTAAATTCATAAGTTATCTCATCAAGTAACTGAAATGGATAAACTAATTCAATAATGATTACCACTAAAATTTCATTTCTATGAGCTTTTCCTTCCATTGGTTTAACATCTGAAACTTATAGATATTTTCTCTTAGAAACTGACTTCTGCACTTTTCTAAAATGCATCATCCTAGTAGGTGTTTCATCCCTAGAAGGTGAGGTGGTGTATGGATCCCCTTGGATTGATAATGGAGGTGGTATGACCACCAAAGAATCTGTTTCCTATCCAACGGGATTTATGGAGTTTGAATTATCATCCCAGTTAAAAATGAAAGGCTTCAAAATAATAGTTGAAAGGGTTTTACTCTTGTGAAACTTAACAGCTTCTCACTCATTCAATTATACCATTTTATTCTTCAAAATTAGAAAGATCAGCCTTCTAAAAGGGTATTAGTTCAAATTACCTTTACCTTGATAGTAGTGATGCATGAAACATGTTATATAATGATCAGTATACAAATTAATATTTTCTATAAATACATATAATAGGTACATGTCCAAAGACAACACTTTATCCATCTCACATACTCTTTGAGAAATTCCAGTATAGATGGACTTACATAGAACTTTCCATTCTACTTAAAAATATTTCATGAACTTCTTATAAAAAGTAGAGGAACCAAAACTAAACCTGAAAAATTTTGTAGTAAAAATTGATCACATACCTACTAAAGTATGATATAAGTTTTACTAACCCATGTGAGGATATTGAAAAGCTTCTACCATCTCTATAGTTAAAATAATAAAGACATTACCATTTACATTCAATGAAAGGAAATACACTATTTTTCAAAATTTAATCTCTTCATTTCATATAAAGTTATTTACCTATTTCTAAAATATAAAACCCAATTTCTTCTCATCAAATAGGACCCCCCATCCTTGAAACTAAAGAAACTTATTTAATGGAATATTTTTACTCTTCAACAAATTCATATCTATGTCTTTCGCTATAAGAACATGACATAGTGAACCACTAGTATTTTGTTTCTTATAAGAAACAAAACCACTATCATCTCTATACTTTAACATCCCCATTCTAGAAGTATATATTGGAGGTTGAAAGAATCATAGGTTGGAAGTTTAAGTTTATGACGTAAAAGGATATAGGTGAAATGTAAGGGAGGAAAATTATTATTTTGTAATTATGTCACATACTAGATTTAGAAAAGATATATGCAGTTATTTCAGGTTTCATGGTTGATCCAACTTTTCAAAAAAGAAATAAAACAAAAAAAATATTTTTATTTTAAGATGAAATTCACTTTATTTTCTAAAATCGAATCAATCACAAATAAATAAAAATGAAGAATAAATTTATTCAATTTTCATAATGCATTAAAATATAAAGATATTAATAATATATGCACAAATTAAAACATAATTAAGATAACAATGAATAAAATAAATTAAAATAATTTAAATTTAAATAAACCTAATTAAGGCTTAATAAAATCAAAGAATTCACAAGAAAGGGGATTAATAAAAATATCCACTAATTTATTCTCAACAGAGATAAATTCAAGAGTGGTATCACCTTTTTGAATATTATCTCTCAAGAAATGACACCTTATATTTATATATGATTTGTTATTGAATGATTTATTATATTCATTGAAATATTGATAGCACTAGTGTTATCAAATATAATTGGATATTGATTATAATTGAATAAAAAAACTATAAAGGTGTGTTTTATCCACAACACCTATATAAAATAACTACCTTTAGTAATGTATTCTGCTTCTGTAGAAAATAATGAAACTGAGTGGTGTTTCTTGCTAGACCAGGATACCATTAATTTTCCTTGAAATTGGAATTTTCTTGAAGTAATATTCTTATCTAGTATACATCCACCAAAATCAACCTCAAAATATAAATACCAATTAAAATTGGAAGTTATTTATAAAAATTATGGAAAGATAAATTATTCCTTTCAAATACCGTAAAATTATTTTGGTAGATTGATAATGAGATTACTTGGGGTTATCTTGGAATCTAACACATAAACATACTGCAAACATATTTTTTGGTCTACTAGTAGATAAATAGAATATACTCCCAATTGTTCCTTTATATATATTTCAATCAATTGTTTCCCAGTTTCATCTAAATCAAGTTTTTCATTAGAACTCATATGTGTTTCATGTAATTTACCATTTTTGAGTCCAACCCATTTAGGTAATTTTAGTATGTATTAAATTTGATTTAGTACATTCCCAAAGTCTTTTTGATAAAAATAAAAACCAAGAAAGTAACTTTACTCACCCATCATGCTAATTTCAAATTATTTTTTCATGAGTTTTGAAAAATCATTAAACAAATTTTTATTTATAGAACCAAAAATCACATCATTAACATAAATTTGAACTAGAAATATATTTAGAGATGAAGTTTTCTTGAAAATTGTTGGATCTTCCACATCGATTAAATTATGGCTATCTCTCCCAATTTTTCCCACTAAGGTTCCTCTACCCATGGAATAGGTAGTATAACCACCCATCTAGACCTGCCTTCTTTAGGGGGTAATGTTTCCCTATGGCTCCCATGTTCTCTTATCTATAACATTTATCCCCATTCACTAACCCCATTATTCTCCCCATATTTATTGAGATTGAAGTTATCCCTTAAGTTCCACTGTGCAAAGATGGTATTCCCAAGATTTTAGTTTCACTCCTAGAATTCAAAAAGGCATCTTCATTATTGGATCTCAAATTTTTGGCTCATTTCATAAATAACCATACCTAAATAGATTCATTTGACAGGTTTGTTTTTAAATACTAGAGTATGAATGATTGGGTGATTTTTGGGCTTCTGGATCCACATCATTTTATGATTAGGTTTGTATTAATCTAAGACTTAATCTCATTTTATTCGAGTTCTCTGCACACATTTTATGGCCTTCACTTCTCTCTTTTTAACTAGTTATTTGAATTTAACCTTAAACATGAACTTCCCATCACACCTATTTGGATTTAACTCTCTGGTCTACCTGTTCAGTTTCAAAATATTCCATTTTTAGGTTGATTGCTAATATGGTTGGCAGCTTCCCTTATGTTGAAAATCGTACCAAAGCATACAGGAATCCCATCTCTCCTCATAACTGGGTTAAATTTGATGTCTCCAAGGGACTGGTGGATTTTTCCTGCGTTGATATTAAAGAAGAGGTATGATAGAATCAATGAATTTTATTTAGATCTTAAGTCGTCTTCTATTATTCATGTATCTTCTTAGGTCATGATTCTTCCTCCCACCAACACGGGGAATATGTTGATCGTGCATACCTATTAACTGTTAAGTCAGACCAGGTGGGAATTTCTAATATTTCTCCTCATTAGAAGGGTGTGAAGATACTTATTCTAGAACTAAGTTTTGTGGATGTCTTTTTTGGTTTAAAGCATGACTTGAAAGGAACCATGTCAAGAATGAATCCCATGGAAGAGGTAGGACCGAGTTCATATGCTTCTGTTACTACCAATTCTCATTCAGTGTATTCTAATACTCACAAGGAAAAAGGAGATAAAAATAGGAAGGTTTTAGATGTGGGTGATGGTTGGTATGCTGCCTTAAGAACCGGGGTGGATTTCAAACCTCTGTCATAGACATTACCGCTATTGAATGCTACTTATGCTTAGGTGAAGGGGTCCTCTATCTTGTATGTATCGTCATGTTCAATCTAGCTAAAAATTATTTCAATTATCTAAATGGGAACTCAAAGGAGGATGATGACTTTGAAGGTTAGAAATTATTCATTCCAAAATGGTAAATAAATAAGTGTGGGTCATGGTCAAAGGAGAATTTTGAGATGAGTGATAAAGATACTAACTCCCATATATCCTTGAATTGTGAATAGTACCACTAAGTGTTATTAAACATCGGTCCTCGCTCGAGGAATGGAAATCAAGGGAATTATAAGTCTAGGAATTTTCAAATAAACAATGGGAAATGAATAAGGAAACGCAAGGACTACTCGAGTTTACTAAATCCCATGGTCACCTTATCTGTAGGAAAGCCAAACAAATTGAGGTCGAGGTAAGGCATGTTTTTGTAACACTTGATAAAGTTGTTACTGGGAATCATTGTAAGTTGTGAGAGTGTATTCCAAAATCCTATTGTTGGAACTAAGTAGGATCAAGAGAGTATGATGGTGGACTCGATATAGTTACTCAGAAGGTAGTTAACTGATGGTGGCTAAGAGGATGGTGTAAAGGTGGTAGATGATAGATAAAATAACTTTGTAATTCACCTACACTCTAATGAAAAATGTTGGAGGAGTGCATCAATGTTAATGTCCCAAAGGAGTAGGTTGATAGAATGTTTGAGAGGAGGCTTCAATTTTATCTCAATGATGAAAAAATTGGATCGGTAAATAGGATTAGATCTTGGATAATAGAATTAATGAGGGGAAATTTAACCTGAAGGAATATAAATAAACTTGAGATAATATGAAATATCACTTAGAGGATCTCATCAAGGATGATCTAGAATTGGAGGTAACCTATATAGATTGGATTTTATATAAGGTAAAGGAAACATCCTCTTTAAAAAAATTGGAATGACTTGGTGATTTCTTAATGGTTGAGTTTGGGGTATGTTTATTTTCTTGAAGTTCTCACTCCCCACTTAAAAGTGTTTTTTGAAATAAAGTTTTAAATTTTATTTCTATAGGATCTACCACCCCCACTAAAAATAAATTTAATAAAATTAAAAAACTTAAGTGTTCATACCAAGCTCTAGATTATTTTTTAAGACCATAATGAGATTTGGTAAGTTTGAAAACTTAATTTGAAAAATGGGAATTTTCAAAACCAAGAGGTTGTTCAACATAAAATTAAACCATAAGAAACCCATTTAAAAATGTAGATTCCACATCCTTCCAACATAATTTTAAATTCATGTATGATTCATAGGCTAGGAGAAACCTAATGGAATATAATCTAGATATGGGTAAAATGGCCTCTTAATAATCTATTACTTCCTCTTGGTTATAAATTTTTTCTAATAGTATTCACATATCCAATTCATCACACCATGATCATCTAGTTTATTTTAAAATATCCATTTTATTCCTATAATAGGATAGTTAGTGGGTCTATTAGCAAATTATCATACCTTGTTCCTCTTGAATTATTTTAATTCCTATTGTATGGATAAAACCCAACTCTCATAACCTAAGTATTATGCTATATATTTAGGATCTAATTAAGTTAAAAAAAGGGATAAAATTCCACCATGTTTCAAACACTCCTTCTAGTCCCAACCCTATCATTTAAGATTCCTATGATAGTTTCTAAGGGATATTTTTTAAAAGTTTTTAAGGTGTCTAGGTAACGCACATTAAAGTTCACTAGTATCAACCCTTTATAGATTTGGTTAATCAAAATCAAGATCTAAATCATCCTTTCTATTTTCAAAGAGATATTTGGGTCTCATGTTCTCATAAGAATCACTTAGCTCATCAACATGATCCATTTTGTGACCACACGGATCTCTTTCCTTCAATTTCGCATGATTGTATTATTTAATAGTCATTGAACTTCTGTTAAAAACTCAATAATTATTAGAAGTGGTATAATATTCATTAAATTTTCCTTCATCGACCTTTGGATCAAATTTACCAAGAGCGTACTTAGTGTTCTTAATGTAAACTTTGCATATAAATAATTTGAGGTATCCAACTTTAATATTTATATTTTTATATAGATAATAGGGTGTTTTAATAAAAATATAACTAATTAGAACTATTTTTAAGACATAACAGGTTTTATTTAGAGCTTCATCCCAAAAATGAGTGGTCAAGTTGTATTCAAATAACATAGTACTAGAAATTTCTTGTGATGTCCTATTTCTCCTTTCAAAAAAACCATTTTGTTGAGGTTTCCTAGGGGAAGAAAAAGTGTGTTTGATTCCATTGTTTGGACAATAATAATTAAAAATGATTTTAAAATTCTCCTCTATAGTCACTTCTCAGAGTAATTATTTTGGAACATTTATCTTCTTAAACAAATTTACAAAATATATAGAAATACGGAACAATATTTTGTCCTAACACTCAAAATAAAAACCCATGTAAATCTAGAAAAATCATCAACTAACACATAAATAAAAGATTTACTTATTAGGACTTCTATTCAAGATGGCCCAAAAAATCCGTGTGGAGAAGTTATAGAGTACCATATATAGAAACCACTTTAATTTATTTAAAATATCACTTGTGTTTCTTTCCAATTTGTCATGGATCACATAGTTTACCTTTATTTAACTTAAGTTGAGGTAAATCTAAAACTAAATTTATCTTAGATGGTTTTCACAAAAAATAGACACTAAAATGTACAAGTATTCTATGTAAAATCCAAAATTCATTTATTTTAGAAATTAGATAGTTCACTTTTTGTCTATAAAAAATAATTAAGATATATAGTATAGATATTCCCCTTTCTAGGTGCCTTAAATTTATGGATTTTTTCTTTGAAAATAGAAAAAAACTTATTTTAAAAAAAAATATTCCTCACAAAGTTGAAAAATGCTTATCATATTTTGTTTTAATCATTACATATATAGAATATTATTCATGAGAACTTATCTTGGATTTCCAAATGATCCAACACCCATAAACTTACCCCTATAATTGTCACTTAAAGTGACATAACCTCCACCATTTTTTCATAAAGAGTGGAAATTAGAGAAATATCCACTCATATGACTTTATAATCTAACCTCCACATACCATTTTTAATTGATGGTCATATACCCTTTTCCCTTCAAAGATAAGTCAAATAAGACATTATTTTGGTGCCCATATTTTCTCGGGTCTAATGATATTAGCAAAAAACGATTTGGGAATTCAAATTTTCTTGAATATTCAGGGAATTTGAGCACTAAATTTTGAAAAACTTCTTAAAATAAAGGAATGTTTAACTAGAAAAAATTTAAGATTTATATAACTAAAAATATTAACACAGTTCTCTAGTTCTCCCCAATGAAAAAAACAACTCTTGAAAAGTTTTTATTCCTGGAACTATGAATAAAATATTTTTCATAAAACTTCAAGTTTTAACCTTAGACTCATATTCTAAATTTATTTTTGCAGACCATATTGTTTCCAAGTATTTTATTCAATTTATTCACACCTTTTTTCAAATGTATAGAATATTTTAGGACTAGAAATTCTTTTTGTAGGCTTTCAATCTTGTTACCATTTTCAACACAAGAATCAGTAGAAGTTTCCAATTTGACTTTCAAATCTAGAATTTTTTTATTTAAGTCCACTTTTTCATTAACAACAGCATTGTAAGAATTTATAAGG
The DNA here is from genome assembly GCA_963277665.1 of Viscum album. NCBI lineage: Eukaryota > Viridiplantae > Streptophyta > Magnoliopsida > Santalales > Viscaceae > Viscum > Viscum album. The sequence continues at coordinate 1,806,813,288 of OY728129.1, read as the reverse complement.
TATTTGTTTCCTTTTTTATGCCTTCATATTTTTTTCGAACATTTTACAGTATTCATAAAATTCTTAAAAAGATAAGTTTTCATTTTCTAAATCAAATTCATGATCATAATAATAAAAGAAATGTAAATCATCTAAGTTTTCAATAAAGCACATATTAGCCATTTTATTAGATATTTCAACTTCTAATCCTAAAAATGTATCATCATTAGAGTCTTTCTAAACATGTGGTGATTATTTCATGGATTTATTATTATATTAAACCTTCTTGAAATACCTTTTCTGGGACTTTTTATTTTTTTTAAATGGGGGGAAGTCTGGCTTGATGTGTTTGGGTTTCTTAAACTCATAGAATTTGACCTCTTTAGATTTTCCCTCATGATTATTATATTTAATGAGGTATTTTTTTAAACCAATTATTTTTTGAAAAACTTCTGGAACTTATTATAAAAAAGATAAAGTTTATCATTTCATTCTGGATTGATCGAGGTATATTATTCTCTAGATGATTCCTAAATTTATGTATTCTTGTTCTTCTTTTCATATTTTGAAGTAAAAATATTCAAGGCTGCATTTTCCTTTTCAAAAATCTTATTATCAAAAGTATCAGCTTCCATTTCATCTTAGTACATCATAAGTGTGCCAATTAAATCTTTTATTTTGAAATATTGGATAGATATATATTTCTTAGTGGTTGATGAGATGCCAACCTATCTAGGTTGAAATTTTCTTAGGATTTTTATAGCTTGGTTTAGTTTAGGAATAATGTTACTAAAGTAGAAATATTTTTTACAACCTTAGTAAGTATTCCATTTAACTTAGTAATTCTCTTACTTTGCATAATTTTGAAAGTATAAAACTTAAAATTTGTAGTATTTTATTGAATATTCAACATTTTTCAAACTCTTTATAGGGAGCTAATATGGTAATCCACATTTCATAAGTTGTTTCACAATGTGAAACTCAGTTGAACTCATTAGGACATAGCCTATATATGATAACATTCATGTATTTGGAGTTTAAGTCATAGCTATATTTAGTTTTACATCCCATGTTTTAGGTTCAGTCTTGGGGATTTCATAAGGCCTCAAGAAATTTAGATAAACCATCACAAAAACATTCTTTAAATATATTATCACCTTTTACTTATAACAACCATAGATTTCACCATTTTATTTTGGATATCTTCCCATAAGCATGTATTCCATGTTATCAAAAATAGAATCCATTTTGAAGATGATCATAAGAATTCAAAATTTGAAAGCTGAGAACTCAAAATTCACTAACTTTAATACTAGCTGTTGGTTAGATAGTAGCTAAGACTCAATAGGGCGGTGAATTGAGTTCTTGATTTTTTCACTTTAAAAACCACCATTTCAAGGTATGAAAAATTATGATCTTTTCTTAACACATGTAATAAGAATAAATAAAATAAGAAAGAAAAAGATCAAACACAATATATTTATTGTGGTTTGGGGAATAGAAATCCCATAGTCCACTCTGCCAATGGTAAAATCCTAAAGATTAGTAATTTTCACTAGTACCAGTAATTTTACTAGGGATTAAAAGTCCATTTACTAGGTACTACATGACTGAGTGAAAGTAGTTGAATCTTATTATAATACTAGCAGATTTTAATTAGAATCTATAAGGATTTACAATACACTGGTCTTCTAGGTTCTTTTCCAAGGAACCTTCACAACAAAAAACAAGAAGATAACAATTCCAAAAGTAGGAAAGAATATTTAATCATTATATATGAATCTCAATGTTTTAAGACGCAACTAATATAAGAAAATAAATCTCAATGATATATTATAAGAGTGAAATATGACTCAAGGAGAGCCTTCTAAAACAAAAAAAAAGTTGAACTTTGAATCACTATTGTGGAACTTGAAACTTCTTTTTCAATATCATGGAACAAAGTAATGGCACAAAATATTTGCGGGTGAGGGAAAGTGATTTCCTATAATCTTTTTCCCCTAGGTATATTCTCTATCTATTATATTCTCATTCAAAAACTCTTATATATCTTCTCTATCTAATGCACAATATGAGATTCTATAAAATCCATTCATTGAATTAAAATCTAGATGTCCTTTTATATAAAATATCTCAACAACATATCTTAGAATTAAATTATTCTTGTAATATTTTATTCTCTTGGTAATTGTATCCTTTTTATAATAGATTTTACTATAAAAAGGTAATATAACATTTTATGCATCTATGACATAATTAAATTCCTCTTAAAGTGCACTAATGGTAATAAATATGCAACCTATAGAACAACGTGTTTGACTCTAGATCACCACATAGCCAAATTTAGGAGATTTGAATTCACATAGTCGAATTTATCTACATAGTTATTCTTCTCATAACTGATTTATTCACTTAGCCAAATTATGTAGGCATTCTTCACGTAGTCAAATTCTTCAGGTAACCTTTTCACTCACAAAACTAAATTCGACATAGACAAATAAATTACGGAGACAATTGGGACCACATTTAAAATTTTACCAGGTATACATTTTACATAGTCGGTTACTTCGTATAAGTGATTTCATAGCCATTTGATCGACATAATCATTTTCTTGCGTATGTGATTCATCGGTATAAATGATTTTCGCATAGTCAATTTTTCAACATAGCCAATTAATGTAGGCATTTCTTTAATATAGTTGATTTTTGTAGTTGATTTACTCATGTAGTTGAATATCCATGTAGCTAATTGCCTCGCATATCCAGTTTTCCATAGTTATAAAAACTTTAGAAAAAGAGACTAGAATTTCATAAAAACAACATACGTACTTAAATAAATATCAAACCAATTAAACATTCCTAAAATAAAATAATTTGTAACATATGATGGTTTTTTTGAGATCATCAAAACATAAATTACATGGAATATTATGAAACAACCTAATTTTTCAAACATCTAGACGCTAAACTTAGACTTTAAGCAGTTCCTCCTAATTCCACTGAGAAAGGGGCCAAGAGGGTCACACACTAAGTGTATCAAGATTCTTAGTTAAATTATATTTTCAACTTCAAAAGTTAAAATAAATATTATTCCTGCATTATGGTTTAATAATTAATCAGGGTTGGTTGATAGCCAAGATTTAATGATGAGTTATTTATAAGAATAAATGTGTGAGTAAAATAACAATAGTTGTTTATTTGCAAGATTTAGTGAATATTATATTTATTGTATTTATCATTGAATAATATTTTAATATTTATTTTCTAAATAAATAGTCATTATTCAAGGTTTGGTAAATACTGAGGAGGCTAAACAGACCAAGTATAATGGTCCATTTTTAAATGATATATTAACATAATTTAAATATATATTAATTTGTTTATTTAAAAAATGATATTTATTTATCCATAGTTATTTCATTAGTTAAGAAAATAATATTATTATTCATATTATTATTAGACATGGGGTTCTCTTAAGAATAAGGAATTGATTAAGGGCCTATGTGTAATTACCAAATATATCCTAACTCTATTAATACTTGGTTATATCTCTTTCTAGGGTTAATCACTTGTTGGGCATAACAAACCTAGTGATAATTCTAAAAAGACCAAGAGAGAAACCTCCCAATAATGAACTCAAGAAAAACAACATCAATCCCCATATAACCTATCAATCCTTCTAGAGAACAAAAAAAATATTTTATTCATGGAGATATTCTTCATGTGACAAAAGACGAACAACACAAGAAATCAGGATCGAATGTGCTAGAACCCGATGATTCTATTATGGAATTACATTATTTTGGAGCATGTGTGGATCACTGCTAGAGGGAATCTTCCCTTATATCCAAAGATGAAATTATGGTATAATGAGATTATTCCACAAAGATTCATCAGTTACGAAATAATTATAAGACAAGGAAATTATAAATCTATCTAAAAATTAATTGTAAATTATATATGATGATCATGCCTTCTTTATTATGATATTCAATAGTTAATTGATCTTAATTTTAAATCTATCATTTATGATGTTATTCATCATTTACATCTCATATTATTTATCAATTATGTCAAAAATATGAGTTTTTAATGCCCAATTGGTGCTTTCACTGCACCCAGAACCTTTAGGGGGGTCTTGGAAATTGGTTTTTTAATTACTTCCATTATGATAAAAAAAGTGTTTTTTATTCCTATAAAACTCAACACACTAAACTCCTTAGCCTCCAAACATACATCCAAGGTGTATATTTTGTCTCCACGATAATAACACATATTACACACTCCACTTATTAAATATTTCAAGGGAGGGATCTCCAACATCCTCTTCTCCTTCGAGGTTATTTTGTAATGACCCAAATTTTTGAATAATATTTTTTTACTAAATTTTTGTGTTATTTCATTTTATACTCCACAAAACTATATCCTTTAATTAAAGAAGTGATACTGTTGGGTTATGACTATTATATGATCGTTGGTCAATATAACTATTGGTCAATATAACCTTTGGAAAATAAACTCTTAAAATTATAATTATTTTTTATAAATACAAGTGACCTTGGTTAATTAATACAAAAAGAAGAGTTGATGGACTCATCCAGTAGACTCGGGTCGTACGAAGCCCATCTGTCAGATCTTGGGAAGGAGGTAGCATCTCTGGGCTTTGCTCTCGACCAAGACCAAACCGAGATTCAATATGTGAACCTTGAACGGAATCTCCTAAGGGAGAAGTTCAAGCTAATAGAAATCACTACTCTTTCAATGTTTTCAGAGCCTCTCCAAGAATCTATCACCATAGCACACCTTACACTTAGGTCTTATGCAGGTGTCATAAGGGGATATGTAATGAGACCTTAGTTACGTTGTGTAATCCATTTGTATAAATAAAATTGTTATTTCTTATTATGTTAAATTGGTGAATTTCAAATATATGGATAAATATAGGATGAATTTATAGTTCCATATTATTTATGAATTTTGGAAAAAGGGGTATTTTAAAATATTTTTGTATTCATTAAATAAGTAATAATGTGAAATAATTTTCAAAACCTGGTATTCTACAGTTGTGATTAGAAATAAATTTAGAGTCTAATAAGATCAAATTGATTTTTAGTGAATAGTAAAGTATAAATAGTAATATACCCTTATGAATAGTAATGAATAGTAAATTAGCCAAAAAATAGAAACTTCACCCCTGAATGAATAAATATATTTTAGACATCTTAAAAATGAAAAAATGGTAATAATATAAGTATTTGTATTTTTTGAATGTCATAAATATTTTAATTAAAATTTTATAATTAGTTTAATAATTTAAAATAAAAATTTATTTTCATAAAATGTAATCATAAATTGTTACTTTATTGTATTATGGTTATACAATAATTTTATGGGACCTTGATTACTTTTTCAAGGTGTTAAAAAATAAGTTATAGTTTTAGAGTTGTTTTTTGAATAAATAATGATTTTATTTAGAAACTAAATTAAAAATATTTAGAAAATTATTTTCAAAAAATGGAGTTCATTTTTTAATTCAGATCATCGATATTAGGTTAGGGTAAATTTTTGGGATTTTTCTGAAATAGTTGATTTTTTGGTAAATAGTAAAAATACAGTTTTGAGTTTCGAGTGTTTAATGACATCATTGATGATGTAATAATGATGTAATAAATCTGTTCAACTTGTGAATAGTAATATATGTTATGATGTGTCCCAAGTGGGAAATACCATGGGAAAATATCATGGGAAAGCCCATGGTTTTGCAAATACCACCAATAAGGTGTCCCTTGGAAATTAATTAAATATTCCCTCACTTTTCCAATAAATACCAAGCCATTACCTAATTAATCTCATTAAAAATACTCCTCAATAAATCTCTGGTATTTCTACCTTCCAAGTATTCCTCACAAGGTCCCATCATGCCCCCCAAGGTCCTAACCTTCGAGGTTTCGAAGATACTCTTCAAGGTAAGGGAACCTTTCACCCTCTTCTTTTAAGTCATTACTTCCTTTATGTTATGTCTTCTAGTTTCCATCTTATTATTTTGGGGTATGTTCTTATATATTTTTATTAAGATCCATTTCATGTCCAAATTATGAGAGACCCTTTCCGTTCTCATTAATTTATTTTCTGAATTTTTAAGTGACGTCGTTAGGCTGCCGATTTTTTCGTAAAAGCAATAGCATCTTCTATTTTCTTTCATGTTTCCTTTTCATGTGATATGTCATTAAAATATAAATACCATGATCTTATTATGTACCCATACTGTATTTTGAATTATTTATGAGTGTTTTACCCATGTCCCCTCTCCTTTTAATGTTTTCTAAAATGATGTTATGTAGCTGTTATGCTGCAGAATTTTCGTCTCAGAATCTCTTTTTTTCTCAATAAATTCTCTTGTATTATTTATGTGGATACCCAAATCTATTTTCATTTCCCTAGGTATTCATAAATACATAAAATGGATCTATTGGATTCTGGAATTGACATACATATAACCCTCACTCCCTTTCCATGGGTTATAAATGACATAATTATCTTATTTTTAAGTACATTTTAAACGTCAAGATTTTGACATGAAACCCATTTCTTTTATTCTATTTGGGTTATTTATGAAATGTATTATTATGATCTATGTGGATAACATAAAAAAATACATATTAAGTATTCACCCAAATAAAACTCTAATGCATTGGGTAAAGAATTTAATCTCTAGAGATGACAAGTTTCACGATACCTTGGTGAATAAACTTGGTAATTTTTATGACACCTTGGGGATGAACCTTGGTGATATGTTCATGAATGTATAAATTAATTGTTTTAGACACATATTCAAGTTATGATTAAATTTATTTTAATTATGAAATTCCTCTACTTCAATTTCTATGGTCTATGTTTTTTTATAAAGTTCTTATTAATTTCACGAGTAAAGTGATTCCCTTGTTTTCCTTACCGGGCCTTCTGCTCACCCTTTCCGTTGATGTATGTCTCAAGGTTATGAGATGAAGAAATTGTACTTAGGATGAACTTATGATTAAGCCTTACAAGTGGATTAAAATAATGTTTATGTTGTTTCCATTTTTATGTTCCTAATTTCCAAGACACTAGACTTTAAAGATCCTCTTTTTGTAAAATGTAATGAAAAGTTATGTTAAAAAGTCGGGAATCCATTGTTGAAATCAAAGTAAAGTTTATTTATTTATTGAAATTACACTATAAAAACTTTAGGAATAATCCTATAGAAAAATTTAAATATAGGAAAACTTCCTGGTATTTTGGTGAGTATTGATTTAGTGGTTTATCAAGAAAATACATCCTTGTCTGGATATGAGTAGGTAGAGGCGGCTCGGGCACATATGTATCTAGGAGTGAAAACTCCAACCAAGAGTTTCGGGCTTGACTCGGGGTATCCTGATACACGACAATGGGCCTTTCTATACTCTTGGTTATGACACTACTGTTGGATATGTTTGGTTAATCGTAAGCTTTTTTTGAATAATTATGAAGGATTTATAGATAAATGTAATTGTTTAAAGCATGAAGTTTTAAGACATTAAATTATTTATGGTTAAAATATTCATAAATCAAATAAGTTTCTCACTAATATTTTATTATTTTATAAAATGGTGGGTAATATGAGGAACCGTGCAAATGGTGACTGCAATGGACCATGCGTTGACGGCCCTCCGATTGAAGCTGGAATGGAAACTTTCATGCGAATGATGAACCAACTGATTGAAGTTATGGGAAATAACTTGAATGAAGCTAAGAGACCTATTTCATCGTGAAGGGAACAAATTTCTATGGAATCATTTATGCATCAAAAACCACAACCCTTCAGTGGATCTACTGACCCATTGATTTTGGAATAGTGGATCAGCTCTATCGAGAAGATCTTTTATGTGCTCCACTGTTCGGAGCAAGAGAAGGTCACCCTGGCTGTCTATCTCTTAGAGGGAGAAGCTGATCAGTGGTGAGAACTGATTAAAAACAAGATACTAAGAGTGGATGTTGAATCAATTGAGTGGGAAGGGTTTAGAGGGATCTTCTTCAACAATTATTTCCCTCAATCGAGGAGAAAAAGAATGGAGAAGGAGTTTCTGAAGCTGAAGCAGAAGGAGAATGAATTTGTGGGAAGATACGAGATAAATTTCACAATGCGTTCACGTTACACCTATAGCTTTGTCATGGATCCAAATGGTAAGGTTGACAGATTCTTCGGTGGACTGAGACCTCATCTACAGAAAAATCTAGCCATATGAGATTATGATAGCTTTGAGGAGATCGTGCGAAGTGTGATGAAAGTCAAACTAGAGTTTGGTGAGACGCAATGATCTCATAAATCCAATGACATGAGAAGAATGATGGAGCCCATCTTATAGAGGAGCTTCAATCAGGGAAGAGGAGGCAAGAAAGTGCAACATCCCACGTGTAATAAATTTGGGAAGAAGCATTTGGGGAACTGCCTGCTCAAGATCGGAAATGATACAAGTGTGGAAGAGATGGACACATCATATGGAATTGTTGTAGTGAGGTGAAGCCAAAACTTCCCAACACTAGAAAAAAAAAGGGAAGATGGTTTAGGCCCTATATGATGTCCAATTATATAAGTGTGGACAACTTGGGCACTTTTCTAATCACTGTCCAAATCTGAGGGAAGTGTAGGGGAATCACCATCATCCTCAGCATAGGCTAAGTGAGAAAGGTCGTACTTTTTTAATCACTATGGCTAAAGTTGAAGCACCAAATTATGTGGTGGTAGGTACTCTTGTTGTTATCTCAAATCTAGGAATTAATTTTTTTGATTCTGGTTCTACACATTCCATTATTTCCTCCAAGTTTGAAAAAAATTTAGAATGAATGCCATATTTTCTAAAAGTATAGTTATCAGTCAAGACTCTGGGTGGGATTATCTAAGCATCATCAGTGTTTAGAAACTCTAGTATTTACTTTAGTAAGCCCAATCTAATCTCAAATCTAGAATTCATTCCCATGATGGAATTCGACATTATACTAGGGATGGAATATCTCTCAAAGTATAATGATAAGATCAAATGAAGAAGCAAGTAAATCTCGGTAGTCTTGAATGGAAAACCTGCAGTTATCATCCAAGGAGAGATATATCAACCTGATCTTTGTCTAGAAGAACCTCATATATCTTTCTTTATGGAGTTGATCAGTGAAGAAGAAGAAGGAAATGAGAGTTCGAGGATAGAAAATGTCCCCATCATCCTGGAATATGTTGACGTATTTCCTAAGGAGTTACCTAGACCTCCCCCAGAAAGAGAGGTAGAGTTCTCCATTAAACTCATACCTAGGTCTCATCCCATATCTTAGAACCCCTATATGATAGAAAATGTCAAGCTAGAAGAATTAAAGAAACAAATCCAAGATCTTTTGGAGAAGGGGTTTATCTGACCGAGTGTATCTCCTTGTGGATCACCTATTATCTTTGTGAAGAAGATGGATGGATCGATCCGGCTATGCATTGATTATATAGAACTGAACAGGATCACACTAAAGAACAAATACCCACTTCCAAGAATTTATGGCTTATTTGACCAACTTTGTGGGTCTCAATTCTTCTCTAAGATTGATCTTCGGTTTGGTTATCATCAATTGAGGGTGAAGAAATAATATATTCCAAAAAATGTCTTCTAATCAAGATATGGGCATTATGAGTTTGTTTTTATGCCCTTCAGACTAACTAATGCACCTGTTGTTGTTATGGATTTGATGAATAGAGACTTTAAGGACTACCTTGATAACTTTGTGGTAGTTTTTATTGATGATACTTTGATATATTCCAAAAGTTGTGAGGAGCATGAGGATCATCTAAGTGGTATTTTTCAAACTCTATGGAAGGAAAGAATTTTTGGAAAGTTCAGCAAATATAAATTCTGGTTGCAAAAAGTTTCTTTCTTGGGGAACATTGTTACCAATGAAGGAATCACAATTGACCCTGCAAAGACAAAAGTTGTAGAGGAGTGGCCTCAACCTACAATAATAACTAATATTTGTAGTTTCCTTGGATTAGCATGATATTATAGGAGGTTTGTGAAGAACTTTTCATGACTTTATAATCCATTAACCAAGTTATCTTTAAAAGGGGTCAAGTTCATCTGGAAAAAGGAGCGTGAGGAAAGTTTACAAGAGCTGAAGAAGATATTGGTTACTGCACCCGTGTTAACTCTGCCCTCAAGTGGAGAAGGATTCAATATTTTTAGTGATGCATCTTTGAAAGGGCTTGGGTGTGCCCTCATGCAAAATGAAAAATTCATTGCTTATGCATCATGATATTTGAAGACTCATGAGAAGAACTATCTTATGCATGATCTTGAGATGGTTGGGGTCATTTTTTATATGAAGATATGGAGCCACTATATTTATGGGGAGAAATGTGATATATACATAAACCATCGAAGTTTGAAGTATATTTTAACACAAAAGGAATTAAACATGAGGTAGAGGAGATGGTTGGAACTTCTCAAAGACTATGATTGTTCAATTCATTATCATCTCAGAAGAGCAAACAAAGTCATTGATTAATTCAGCAGGAAAGACCCAGTTGTTCATTCCATGATGAGGATTCAAAGAGATCCTTTGATCAGTGACCTAGTAAAACTAGACAAGGGAATTATAAGGGAAGGGACATCATCAACCCTAACCCAAATTATTTCTCAACCATCATTACTAGAGAAGATAAAGAATGATGAAAAATAAGATCTTTTGTTATAGAATAAGTTTGAGGCTATTAAGGAAGGGAAGTTTTCTGAGTTCAATATTAATCAAGAAGGTGTACTGAAATTTTGTACAAGAATATGTGTTCCATATATTCAAGAAATAAAGAATGATATGATGGATGAAGCTCATAGATCTACTTTCTCTATACATCCTGGAAGCAAAAAAAATGTATAGGGACCTTTGTGATTATTATCGGTGGTATAATATGAAAATAGAGATTGTTGACTACACTTCAAGGTGTCTGGTATGTCCGCAAGTGAAGGTAGAGAGACAACTTCCTAAAGGGGTATTGAAACCACTACACATACCCGCATGGAAGTGGGAAAATATCACTATGGACTTCGTCACTGGTCTCCCGAAAACATCCAAAGGAAAAAAATGAAATATGGGTTATTGTGGACCATCTCACCAAGACTACCCATTTTGTCTCCATTCGGGAAGATTTCTATCTGGATCAACTTTCCATTATTTGCGTGAAAGAAATGGTAAGGCTGCATGGAGTTCCACTTTCTATCATATCTGATCATGATCCAAGGTTCACATCAAAATTCTAGAGAAGTATTCAACATGCTCTGATCACTGAATTTAATTTCAGTACGGCCTATCACCCTCAAAATGATGGCCAATCTGAAAGGACTATTGAAACACTCGAGGACATGCTAAGAAAATGCTCGATGAGATTTAAAGGTGGATGGGATCAACATATCCCTTTATTTGAGTTCTCTTACAACAACAACTTCCACTTGAGCATTCAAATGGAACCCTATGAAGATATATATGGTAAGCGATCCAGAACTCCTACTTGTTGGCATGAAGCTGGTGAGAGAAAGATTCTTGGGCCAAATCTTGTGCAAGAGATGACAGAAAAATTCTATACCATCCAACAACACATTAAGGCTGCTCAGAGTTGGAAAAAGAGTTATGCCGACAACCATTAAAGGGACTTGGAGTTTGATGTTGGTGACAGGGTCTTTCTTCGAATTTCACCTTAGAAGAGAGTCGTGAGGTTAGGGAAGAAAGGAAATCACAGCCCTAGGTACATTATCCCCCAATGAAATCCTTGATCACGTAGGAGTAGTGGCCTATCAACTTCCACTTCCTCAAAATCTAGCACAAGTTCATGATGTTTTCCACGTATCTCTATTGAGGAAGTACATAACTGACCCTTCACATGTACTAAATCCAGAGGTGGTACAACTAGAACATGACCTCTCTTATGAGGAGCATCCGATGGAGATCTTGGATCGTAGAGACAAGGTTCTACACAACAAGACTACCCAACTTGTTAAGGTATTGGGGAAGAACCGCAAATACAAAGAAGCTACATGGGAACTAGAGGATTCTATGAGGTAGAAGTACCCACACCTTTTCTCTTCTTAGGGTATGAGTTAAAATTTTGGGGATGAAATTTCTTGTGGGGGGAAGAATGTAAGGACCCAAACTTTTGAATAGTATTTGTTTCCTAAATTTGTGTGTTATTTCATTTTATACTCCAAAAAACTATATCCTTTAATTAATGAAGTGATATCATTTGGTTTCGACTGTTATATGATCATTGGTCAATATAACCGTTGGAAAATAAACTCTTAACATTATAATTATTGTTTATAAATACAAGTGATCTTGGTTAATTAATACAGAAAGAAGAGTCGGTGGCCTCATTCCGTAGACTTGGGTTGTATGAATCCCATCTATCAGAGCTTGGGAAGGAGGTAGCATCTATGAGCTCTGCTCTGTACCAAGCCCAAGCTGAGCTTCAATATGTGAATCTTGAAAGGAATTTCATAAGGGAGAAGTTCAAGCTGATAGAAATCACCACTAGAGCAATGTTGTCCGAGCAACCCCAAGATTATATCACCATAGCACACCTTACACTTAGGTCATATGCAGGTGTTATAAGGGGCTATGTAACGAGACCTTAGTAATATTGTGCAATCCTTTTGTATAAATAAAATTTTTATTTCTTATTATGTTAAATTGGTGAATTTCAAATATCCGGATGAATGTAGGATGAATTTATAGTTCCATGTTATTGATGAATTTTGGAAAAAGAGGTATTTTAAAATATTTTTGAATACTTTAAATGATTAATAATGTGAAATGATTTTCAAAAAATGGTATTCTATAGCTGTGATCAGTAAGAAATTTAGAGTCTAATAAGATCAACTTGATTTTTAGTGAATAGTAAAGTATGAAAAGTAATATACCCTTATGAATAGTAATGAATAGTAAATTGGCCAAAAAATAAAAACTTCACCCATGAATGTATAAATATAATTTAGACATCTTAAAAGTGAAAAAATGGTCATAATATAAGTATTGGTATTTTTTGTATGTCATAAATATTTTAATTATAATTTTATAATTAATTTAATAATTTAAAATAAAAATGTATTTCTCATAAAATGTAATCATAAATTGTTAGTCTGTTGTCTTATGGTTATACAATAATTTTATGGTACCTTGAATACTTATTCAAGGTGTTACAAAATAAGTTATAGTTTTAGAGTTGTTTTTTGAATAAATAATGATTTTATTTAAAAATTAAATTTAAAATATTTAGAAATTTATTTTCATAAAATGGCATTCATTTTTGAATTCAGAGAATCGATATTAGGTTAGGGTAATTTTTTGGCATTTTTCTGAAATAGTTGATTTTTTGGTGAATAGTAAAAATACAAATTTGAGTTTCAGGTGTTTAATGACATCATTGATGATTTAATCATGATGTAATAAATCTATTAGACTTTTGAATAGTAATATATGTTATGAGGTTTCCCAAGTAGGCAATACCATGGGCAAATAGTATGGTCAAGCCCATGGTTTTGCAAATACCACCGCTGAGGTGTCCCTTGGAAATTAATTAAATATTCCCAAACTTTTCCTATAAATACCAAGTCATTACCTTATTCATCTCATTCAAAAATCCTCCTCAATGAAGTTTTGGTTTTTCTACCTCCAATTGAGTCCTCCCAAGGTTCCCCCAAGCCCCCCAAGGTCCCAACCTTCAAGCTTTCAAAGATACTCTTCAAGGTAAGGGAACTGTTCACCCTCTTCTTTTAAGTCATGACTTCCTTTTTGTTATGTCTTCTAGCTTCAATATTATTATGTTGGGGTATGTTCTTATATATTTTTATTAATTTCTATTTCATGTCCAAATTATGATAGACCCTTTCCTCTCCCATTAATTTATTTTATGAATTTTTAAACGACGCCTAAGGCTACTGAATTTTTCGTAAAAGAAATAGCATCTTCCCTTTTCTTACATGTTTCCTTTTCATGTGGTATGTCATTAAAATATCCATACCATGATATTATTATGTATCCATATTGTATTATGAATTATTTATGATCATTTCACTCTTTTCCCCTCTCTTTTTAATATTTTTTAAAACGACGTTATGTAGCCGTTATGCTACAAAATATTCGTCTCAAAATCTCTCTCTTTTTCTCAAGAAATTCTCTTGTATTATTTATGTGGAATCCCAAATCTATTTTTATTTCCAGAGGTATTCATAAATAAATAAAATTTATCTATTTTATTCTGTAATTGACATACATATAACCCTCACTTACTTTCCATGGGTTATAAATGACATAATGATCTTATTTTTAAGTACTTTTTAAACATCAGGATTTTGACATGAAACTCATTTGTTTTATTCTATTTGGGTTATTTATGAAATGTATGATTATGATCTATGTGGATCACATGAAAATAAATACATATTAATGGTGTTCCCCGATATTTCTCCAATGCATTGGGTAAAGAATTTAATCTCTAGAGAAGACAAGTTTCACGATACCTTGGTGAATAACCTTGGTAATTTTTATGACACCTTGGGGATGAACCTTAGTGATATGTTCATGAATGTCTAAATTAAATTTTTTAGCCACATATTAATGTTATGATTCAAGTAATTTTCATTATGAAATTCCTCTACTTCCATTTATCATATCTATGTTCTTTTTATCAAGTTCTTATTGATTTCACAAGTAAATTGATTCCCTTGTTTTCCTTACTGGGCCATCTGCTCACCATTTTCTTTGATGTATGTATCCAAGTTATGAGATGAAGCAAATATACTTAGTATGAACTTATGATTAAGCCTTTCAAGTGTATTAGAATAATGTTTTATGTTTTTTTCATGTTTTATGTTCTTGATTTCCAAGACACTAGACTTTAAAGATCCTCTGTTTGTAAAATGTAATGAAAAGTTATGTTAAAAAGGTGGGATGACATATATTTTACTTGGTTCCCATGCACAGGGCTATGCCCAAGGAGTATAGAACGTAAATATTATGATGTACTGATTCTACCAAGAACACTGCTTATTTATTTATAATTTGAAGTGGTTATACTAGCCCTCTTGGTTTATAATCTTTTTAGAAGTAGATAGCTCACTACTCCTCACGAACCACATTGATATTAATGAATCAAGATTAAAATTACACTACAGTGTTGTAGAAATAAGCATTTTTCTTTTGAAAAAATCTCTATAATACTCCCTTCTCTTCTAATATCTCAATATTTCACTTTTTATGTCTCTCGGTCTCTCTTTATTTTTATTATTCCTCCATTTAATGTGAAATATATCTATCCAAGATTTGACAAAATCTGTTCCTTTCCCTTCATAAAATCATTTGATTCATCATCAATTTAATAGAAAATTAATCCATCACTATATTTAAATTTTATCCACACTCATCCAATTTGAATTACCAAAGATCCCCCAAAAGACATGGAGTTTTGAACCTGATGTTTTTTGTAAGGATCGATCCGGCCTAGTTTGATTCCATCCAAATGGTCGTTTTGGGGTCCAATTAGGAAAAAAATTTCAAACCCCTAAAATCACACCATTTTTAATACCTTTATCTCCTCTTAGGTGTTATAATTTCTATAAATCATGTCATTCCCTTGAAATATCTAACACAACATATCCAACCCTAAACTGAGTGTTTTGTAGTCACTTAAGACTTCATCATGCTGAAAACACCTTCTAGCCATGAAACCACTCATCTTTGAACTGAATCATGTTTCACCAAGCCCATTGGAACAACTTCATGTAATTTTATCCAAATTCCAAAAAACCACCATAAGTGAAACATTTTTTTACACCACGACCACTCTGCTTTTTTTTGTTTTGACTACTCTTGATTAAAGACCCCAATGACATACACCATGCTCATTATGGGTCCCCCAATTTACATAGGTATTTATCCAATGGAAAACATCATGAGATTTGATTATTTATAACCATCCAGAACCTTTTCATTTTGTAGTAGTTTTTCAATCATCACTATGATCACCATTGAGAGTTTTTCCCATGTGGTTCACATAGGGGAAATATCCAACTGAAACACTATCATCCATAACTTAGTGAACCTAGTTATCCCATTTCAAGTCTCTAAAATTCCTTGTCTTAGGTCCATAGACCCTCTAAAGTCACCTATGCTCCATATGGTTGAACCCCATGAATAATGTGACTGTTTTAGAGAACTTTCATTATATTTTCTTAAACCAACCCAAATACACTCCAAATATTTTTTTACTAACAATATAATTTACAATATCCATATATAAATATATTTAATTATATAATATTTTTTTATATAAAATAATATTAATTATATTTGAATAATATTAATTATTAATCATATTTTAAATAATTATTACTTAAAAATTCTAAAATTTTAAATCTAAATTTAATGTATTAATTTATTTAAAATTTAAAGTCTCAATTTTTCAACTAATGTTATATATTATCTTATATTAGTAAACATACACACACACACATTATATTTTTGTGTGTGTGTCAATGATGAGATTTACAATATTAATGTATAGTGTATCATTATATATATGAAATTATTTATATATTGAGATATAAAATGAAAAAATATATTTAAATAAACTTTTATATATCTAACATATATATATAAATATATATATATGTGCATGTGTGTGTATTAGATATATAATAAATTCTTTAAATAATTTTTCATTTTTTATTACAATCTATATAGAATTCGATATATGTATATTGGCATATTATATAGCGATACTATAAATTCAGTCGTTGAAATATATATATGTGTGTGTATATATACATATATAAAATATATATAATACACACACACACATATATATATATATATAATTTTATATATGGTGAGATTCTGAGTCCTTATATGTCTGTGTTAGATATATAATATTTATTTAAATAATTTTTTATTTTATATTACAATCAATATAATTTCATATATATTTATATTATATGGTATAATAATATAAATATAATTATTGATATATGTGTGTGTGTGTGTTCATGTTTGTTTGTTTGTCTAATATATATATATATATATATATATATATATATGCACTATGATATATATAAAGGTAAAACAAAAAAATACCTCTAAGGACGTGTGTGTCTGTGTGTGTGTTTTTTTCTAGGTATTTAAAGTATATACTCTTTAATTTGTTATTTAATAATACAAATACTTTATCACCATTAATATTGGAGCTCATAAAAATAAAATTTTATCTATTCTAAAAGATACAACGATAAATTTTTATTTTTTCTATGCTAAAATAAGTGCTAATAAAGATTTCATTTTATCAATTCTTAGTTTTAACACTGATAACTACTAATTTTATTAGTGATTACTAAAAATAATAATAAAATTAAACCTTTATCATTAGTTTTTAAATGGGTTTGAGTTCGAATAAATCCATTTTATTATATGATTGAAATGTTTTTGTATCACTGCTAGTGGGTTATGAAACTTCCATTGACACCATTGAAGGTGTGATTAAGATAGATCATATTTTTTATATTACTTTTGAAATTTGGGTGTAATGCCTGCACAAATTTGGTGGATCCTTTCATAAATTTAACTCTCAATATTCTGGAGTATCTAGTGAATAGTTTAAAAGATCTTATTCACAATTATTGTATCCAAAATAACCTTCATTTATTTTTTATACATATCACATGAATTTCCTTTTAATATATTATCACTACTGCAGATATGGTCTTTAAAAATGTTATAAATAGCCTTCATTATCACTAAAAAATCATTGATGTTGTAAACACCTTTTAAAGTTGGTGGCTTTTATCAATGCTTACAAGTGATGATAAATGGGATCCTTTATCGGTGCTAGTTTAATAATAATAAAGGGTGCCCCTTATCAGTATTTTTTGTATTGATGATAAAGGGTAAAATTTATTAGTACGTTTTTAGCATTGATAAAGTGAACTATTGTTGTTGTTATTTATATCGATAATAAAATCCAAGTTGTAGTAGTGTGCTACTGAAATTACTGCACAATACATTAGAAAATAGAAAATTTAATTTAAATTAAATTTACATTAGAATAAAAAAAATATACAATGATGAAAAACATTAAAAACATTTTTATGTACAGTTACAATGGTATGTACAATTTATCACAAACAATAACAAATTCAAAAACATTAATGTTTTGTTGTCTTTAAACCTCGACCTCCTCTCAAAAGCGCCTGATCATGCAACCAATTACTGAAAAAACCACCCCATATTGAGAAAAAGAGTTTACCTAGAGAAAAACCAATTCTTATGTAAGTAATACTATAAATAAGTAAATTAAACATAAATATGAAACAATGCATTAATAAAATGTCACTTTTAAAATAAAAACACACACTTTGAGTCATACCGAGCACATTGTGCATCAGATTAATATATGGTGGATTCCAATACATCACAAATGGTTTATAGATCATTATAATAAAGTATCAAGAAAACATGAGATCATTTCCTCAGTTATAATTATGTTACATGTGTTTTAAACCAAAATGTCAATTTTAAATAAATTTTTTTACATTGAGTCATACCGGCCACACCATATATCAGATTGATGCACAGATGATTCCCACATATCACAAATGATTTATGAATCATTTTTCTAAAATATCAAGACAACACGAGTTTGTTTCCTATGATTTTAGTGACTAACACATTTTTCAACTAAAATGTCTTTTTTAAACTTAAAACATACACTTTGAGTTATACCAGACACACCATGTGTCAAATTGATGTGTGGATTGTTCCTACAGGACACAAATGACTTATAGATCAATTTACTAAAGTATCAATAAAATATGATCTATTTTTCTTATATTTCTGTGAATGAGACTCATTTTTAACTAAAATATAATTTTTAAATTGAAAACACGCATTTAGAGGTATATCGGTCACACAGTGTATCAGATTGAGGTGTAGTAAAATATTACACATAAAAATTGAATTATGGAACATTTTAATAAATTATAAATAAAATTTTAATACATTTTATTTTTTTGAGTATGTTATGGGTCTTTTGAACTAAAATATCAATTATAAACAAAAACACACATTTTGAGTCATATCGATCACACCGTGTGTCAGATTAACATGTGGTTGATTTCTATACATCACAAATGAATTATGGATAGTTTTCCTAAATTATGAAGACAATTTGGGTTCATTTTATTAGTTTTGAGTATGTGATGTGTATTTTAAAATAAAATGTCAATTTCAAATAAAAAAATGCACTTTGAGTCATATCGGCCACACCATGAGTTAGATTGATGTGCAGTTGATTTTTACATATCAAAAATGACTTATGAATTATTTTCCTACAGTATAAATAAAATACAAGTGTTTTTACTTAGTTTTTAGTGAGTGGCACACATTTTCAACGAAAATGTAATTTTTAAACTAAAAACATGAACTTTGAGTCATAAAGGTCGCATCATATGTTATATTGATTAAAAGATGATATTTACATGTCAAAAATGAATTATGGGACATTTTTTAAAATTATCAAGACAATTAGAGCGTGGTTTCTCCATTTTAAGTGAGTCAAACATGTATTTAAATAAAATTTCATTTTAAAACAGAAAACATGTACTTTGAGTTATATTGATCACACCATATATCATATTGAACTGCGAATAACTCTTACATGTCACAAAAGAATTATATATGGTTTTCAAAAATTATTAAAAAATTCAGAATGTGTTTTCTTGGTTTTGAGTATTGTATGAATACTTTGAACTAAAATGTCAACTTTAAATAAAAACACACACTTCGATTCATACCAGCCTCACCATGTTCAGGACTAATGTGCAGTTGATTTCTAAACAACAAAAATGACTTGTGGATCATTATCATAAAGCATGAAGACAATATGAGTTCATTTTCATTATTTTGAGTATGTGATGTGTGTTTTGAACTTAAATGTCAACTTTAAATAAAAACATTCACTTTGAGTTATACTAGCCACATCATGTGCCGAATTGACATGTGATTGGTTCTTATATGTCAAAAATGACTTATGGGTCTTTTTCCTAAATTATCAAGACAATTCATGTATTTTTTATTGGTTTTTAGTGAGTGAAACATGTTTTTAACTAAAATTTCATTTTTTAAATGAAAACACACACTTTGAATTATACAGTTCACACCATCTGTTGTACTAATGTGTGACTAATTATTAAAAGTTATAAATGACTTATGAATTGATTTATAAAAGTATCAAGATAATATGAGTGTTTTTTCTCAGTTTTTAGTGATTAAAACATTTTTTAAACTAAAATATTAGCTTTAAAATGAAAATATAAATTTTGAGTCATATCGGTCATGTTGTTTGTTGGATTGACACGCCGCTAATTCCTACATATCAAAAATGACTTATGGATTTTTTTTTATAAAAGTATAAAGATAATATGAGTGTATTTTCATTATTTTTAGTGATTGACGCATGTTTTTAACTAAATTGTCTTTTTAAAACAAAAAACATGCACTTTGAGTCATACCAGTCACATCATCAATTGGATTGATATACAGATGATTCATAGATTCCACAAATGACTCATGGATCGTTTTCATAAAGTATCAAGACCATAAAAGTGTTTTTATCAGTTTTTAGTGAGAGACACACATTTTTAACTAAAATTCCTTTTTTAAACTGAAAACATAGGGTTCAATTCATACCAGTCACACCATCCATTAGATTGACATGTCAAAAATGACTTATAGATCGTTGTCCTAAAGTATCAAAAAATATTAATGTTTCTTCTCGATTTTGAGTATGTCACACATCTTTTGAACTAAAATGTCAATTTTAAATAGAAACTCAGACTTTGGGTCATATCATCCACATCGTGTGTCATATTAACATGCGGTTGATTTTTACATATCAAAAATGATTTATGAATCATTTTATTAAAGTATCAAGATAATATGAGCACATTTGATTTGTTTTGAGTATGTGATGAATATTTTGAAAAAAAACAATTTTAAATAAAAACATGCACTTTGAGTCATACCAGTCACACTGTGTGTTTAATTGATTTTCGGATAATTCCTACGCATAAAAATGAATTTTGTATATTTTTTCTAATGTATCAAGAAAATCTAAGTGTTTTTTGGTTTTTAATGGGTTTCCCAAATTATTAAATAAAATATCATTTTAAATAGGAAACATACACTTTGAATTATTTGTAAATTGAAAACATGCACTAATGAATATAAATAGATCAAATAAAGAATAAATAGATCCACGAAGAGAACCAATGGTACTTAAGTGCATCATCATTTTTAAAAACTTTGTCAAGAATTTATTATTTTACAAGAATTATATTCTAATTATAATGAAAAAAATGGTTGAAGAAAAATAAATTATCATCAAAGTAATTTATTCATGATCTCTTTGAAAATAAACTAAATAAGTATTAGAAAAAAATGATAATAAAATTAACAAAAAAAATTGATAAAATGATGATACAATTAACTAAATAGCTAGGTGTAAGTCACAACTTCATGATTTCTACATACATTATAACACCATGTACTCTACCCATTCATTTATAAACAAATAGATTCTATATTTTGAACAGATGGACTATCAAAATTCTTAGTAGTAATGGAAAAAATATAAATAAACAAATGATTAATAAATATTTTAAATGAAATTGTAATTTTCATCAGAAATACCACTTTGGGGATGTTATTTTATTGATGAAATATAGTATATTTAATAAATTTTCAAATGTAATAACCACAATCTTTGCTATTAGTTTGTTTTTAAAATTGTAGAAACATTAAGAAAAACAATTAATTTATTTTTAAATATGTTTTGATAATTAAATATTATTATATATACCTCAATACTTTTCCATTTGTAGAATTAAATAGGATTACTATTCTCAATGACCATCCTTATACCAAGATTTTGATGACATTTAAACACCGCCCTATCATAAAAAATTATTAAAACATAATTTAAAACATAAATCATGAAATTTATCTATAAAATGTTGAATGTAGTATATTAAAAATTGATAAAAAGTCATCATGTATGGTTGATTTTTTGTGAATCCATGCATTGAATCCAAAAAAATAAATATATACAGTAGCCAAATTTATTATAATGAGCAACCAATTCTCTCTAAAAACAAAAATGATTAAAAAATGAAAGAAAAAAATATTTTATATGATTAAATTGTAGATTTTTACCCCTTCATCATGGGTATTGAAAAGATTATTTCTTTTTTAAGATTATTTTAAAACATTTTGGCCAGTTTTTTCATTGTTTTGGAATATCCCTCTTCTTATAAGGATTTTTTTATAGAATTAATGTGAGAACTAATGATTCCAAAAAATCACCGGGTTTCCCCTTGAACTTTTCTGAAATATATGATTATAAAAAATAAGAATATTATTAAACTATAATTAAAAAAAGTAGATCATAGATTGGGAAAACACGTTATAAAGATGTACCTCTTGTATACATTTACAACTAAGACTCCTAGCCATCTGTGCCTGAGGATTTTATATATATTCTCAAGACAAATAAATTTCTTAATGGAATATATATAAATGTTTTATTCAAAATCAATAGTGGTCATTGAACCATATTTGAATGTTTTATTTTCATGAACATATAATACTAGTAAATACAGAAGTTTATTAGGTGGGTTAATGTTACTCTCTAAAGGATGTTTCAATTGATTGGTTGATCCCTTAGATTATTTGTATTTGACCTTCTATTCCTCCTTCCTTTTATACATTGGTAATAACATTCCTCATCTTATGTCTTTTTCATTAATTTTTAATGGTATTTCATAAAAAATAAGTTGTAAAGTACATACCTCTTTATTGACATGTATTTTCACAAGATCAAATTACCTTTCTGTGAAAGTTAAAATATCATGTTTAGCCGTGTGAAAATCTAAATCATCAAGGGGAACAAGTGTATCGATTCTTATCTCATAAGATATGTGAATACCCACTCTCAAATGACCTTTAAGAATTTTTTTCTTATATTTAATATCTCCTTGGATATTATACATTATACCCCTTCCAACTAGGCGGTTAGTGGGTGCTGATAGATATAAATCACGATCAATTACTCCTTGTATAATATTAGTATAGGAAAGGTATCAGTATCTTCCTCATTCACATTTTTCAAACATAGTTATAAGAAAATCGACTACCAATGGAAAGGTAGATATTTAATGGGAATGAATCACATCAAATATATGTTTGCGGGTGGATCTTCATAGAGTGGTTGTTATTATGTTGTTTATTCTCTTTGATTCATTCCCACAACATTCTCTAACAACTCAGACTTACAATTAAGTTTGTATTCTAAAGTAGTTTTCAATGAATATATATCCTCCATTTTATTATCTTTATCAGATTGTGCATTTATTTTATCAAAATACTTTTAGGGTGACACTCCAAAACTCACACTTATGATGCATTCATATTGTTATAGTCATTTTAAGGCCATTGAAAGTAGTCATTCATTGGGTACAGACGATGATAATTCTTAAGTATAAAAAAATAAAAAAAATATAGGAAAATAAACATTCATTATTATATAATAATGATTTAAAGTGGAACAAATTTTCATTATGTTATACTTACACATTATTCGCATACTTCTTGTGTGTTTTTGTCACTAGTATTTCGTATTTATTTACACACGCCACCTTTCATAGACCATCATGTCGGATGGAATTGAATATAGATTTTGATTTATCAATCTATAATTAAATAAAGGAATATAATTACTTATTTTAATACCACATAAAATTTTTACTATATATTAAAAATACATACAATTTTTTAAGTGAACTACACACCATCCTTGATTTATGGTAGGGGTGCATTGGTTTTAATACAGGCTGATTATTTTAAGCACTCTGTTATTGTTTATTAACTTAAAATTTATTAATAAAAGTAATTGATACATGTATTTCCAAGTAAAGTATTTCCAATAATAATTTGGTTTAAATGATTCCTCCTCACAGTGGATAATAAATTAAATCCATGTTCTTGGTTTATCAAGTGTGTATATATATGAGGTGGGGCGGTTTTAATTTCCCTTCAATATCCTTCCAAAGATGCTTCTTAAGAATCGTTTGAAAGCCTTTATAATCCTTTCCAATGACCATTAATACAAATTTCATTCATAATCATATATTATTAGTACACTCTTCAAGGGATAATGAAGATTAAATCAAGGTTTCATTATTTTATTTTTTAGAAAAATAGAGAAATTATATCATAATTTTACCCTAATAGATTCCAAATTGAGTTCTTTAATCATTGTCATAACATTGGGTCACATATCTATATCAATAGTAATGTGTATCTGAGTGGTAACCACACTATAACTAATGAAAATGGACTTATTGGGGTTAACAACTTGGTTTTGTTCATTCCATCCAACCGTAAATTCCATACCTCTGCATCTTGGATTAATAATTTTACTTAACACTATCATGATAGGTCGAACCTATTTTTTTGGGAAATAGGTTTTTTACCTTCAACAATTTCATCGGTTTCATCATTTTCAGTATGTTATTCCCCGAGATTGGTTGAATCGGAATTTGGAGAATCATGATGTTCCTCTCTATTTAGAGAATCATCATGTTGATAAACCCGTTATTCCAATGGATTAGGAGTATCAGCATGTGCAGAACCCATTATTTGCAAACATTGTTGAATATTTAATTTAGATTACATAAATATAATAGTAAAAAAATAATACTATTAGGTAACACAATGTATATTACAAAAAAATATGTGTTTATTATTTAACACTGTTTTTTCTTTAAAGGTTGAAGTGATTTAACCCCTATATCAAGTATACAAATCCCCTCATTGTGGTCTCCTGTAATATACAATGCCTCATATACATTGGGACCTACGTGAAATGATTATGATATCTCAATGAAAGGTTCATCCTCAGCTGAATTAACATCTAGACCTACAGTGGTTTTGGTCAATAATGGAAAAAAATAATTTTTCTATTTTTTATATCTGAGAAATAAAATACATGTAAAACCTATTATTATTTATAAATAGTTCATCCTTATACCCCTTCTTACTGAAATTCAATTTCATAAATCAAAATTTATCAATTTTAAAAGCACTCTTTCTATCAACCCACATCCATTAAAAAATCATAACTTGGAATGTTTTATAATCCAAATCCCATATTTGTTTGATGATGTAAAAGTATGACATATTCACATAAATTTTATTGAATTCCATTGTACTAGATACATGCATCACATCTACCACAAGTGTAACTCAACTATTTTTCATGCTATTGTGTTCATCGAGTTTTGTTTGTATCAAATGTATAAACATTATTTACCTAATAATTTTAAGATAAAACGTACACACTTATTTTTTGGAATAGCTGTCGAGGTCATTCAAAAATTGAATTCATATTTTCAGTTGAATCCTTGAAAATATGGTCTTAAAATCATCATATAAACTATCAATTATGTGTGTTTGATATCCAAATTTCCAACCTTTATGGACTCAAATGCCTAAGAATTAATTTACTGGTTTTAACATATAGAACAAACTCTAAACTATTATATAAAATGTAATGGTGAGATTACTCCCACTCTATAATGGTAATTGTGACAACATCTATTTCAGAAATTACATCACCCATAAGTCACCCACTGTGATATGATTTTAGCAGAACAATTCTTTCCACATATGATAGATAGTGAGTATTGAATTCAATGAAATTCCTCAAAAATATATCTCTCAAAAATACAATCTTATGGAAAAATTCAATTTTTAATATAACCTTTTAAAATCATTATATACCATTCAATGGGGTACATCTATCTATAATGTATAGGAACACATAGTTGTATCTCTGTAACTAAGTGAAACGTCATATCAAAGAATGAATATGGGAAGAATATATATAATTCACATTATAAAATAGTAATTTCCTTTACAGAGTTATAAATTTCACTGAGTCTATAACTTTACAGTATATATCTTCGAAAAAGAAAAAATATTGGTTCATGTATGATAAAATGTTTTGGTAAAAAGCACTATAAAGCTACATGCATTAGATCTTTCATCGAAACATGAAAGTCATGTGATTTCAGGCCCTTTAACTTTCAATAAGTCATTGACATGATATTGTTGATATTTTATTAATACCTCACTGGAATATTTATTTTATTCAGAAAGTTTCAAAACGGATATCTCTCTTTCTTATAAAGAGTGTAAGCAACTGGAGGAAGAAAAGTTTATTTTTCACACTTTATTAGTTCTAACTCTTCGTGTATCCCAATGTCAATCATGTATAACCTAGTATTAATGCCATACTTTTTTTATAGGTGTATTTAGTAATGTTCCCATGACACTATCACATACATTTTTTTCACATGCATGAAATCAATAAAATGTCTAACATACAAACAATTACGGTACGGTAATTCAAAAAAACCAATCTTTATTTCTAACTGGATTTCATAAGGTTTATCAAATAAGTTTTACCAAAAAGGTGGAAATATCCTTAAATTTATAAAATGGTTAATTTATTATTAGTAGAGATGGGGTTATACCTTATTCTAAATTCCCATTAAATTATGTCTTCTAAGATAGGTATTTATTTCATCAGGGTAAAAATATATGATGTCCTATAAACAGAGACTTCAAGGAATGTTTCAACCTAACTGAGTGTGTATCTTATACACAAATGGGACACCCTTTAGTTCCTTTAATTATATATCCTAACAAATTTACATAATAATAAAATTCATTTATTGTCTCATGCAACATGGCTCTCAACACAAAATCTTCATTTATATAAGGATCATATGACATAACACGTTAATCCCACATTAATTTCATATCTTTAATCAATGGATAAAAATAAACATCAATATAATTACTAGTTTTTTTGGTCCACATATAAGTAAAGACAGCATAATGTATTTTCTCTTTATGAATAACCACATTGGAATGTTATAATTTACAAACATTACTAGGAATCTTTTGTGAGTTTTACTTTTTTAACCAAAAGGATTCACTCCATCCATATATATTGAAAGATGAAGGTTTCTTGGCTCATTTTCAAATTTAGGATACTCAAGATCAATTATCTTCCACATAGGAGAGTATGTTGTGTGACAAAGTTTCCTATATTTATTTTTTGTATCTGTGTGCCACATCAATTTCCTTTCAGTTTTATCTCTTCTATATAGATTCATAAACCTTGGAATGATTGAAAAGTACCATACAACTTTCAAAGGTCCTGATTCATATTTTTATATCGACAAACCCCACATATTTTTAATTTTCTAAGAGATTTATATTCCTTTTGAACTAGTATATAGTCATTTGGATAGGTGTGTATTCTTTCAAATATCATACCCATAGAACATAACATTGGTTTAGTATTATATGTTGGGAAATGAATCTCATTATCTTCAGGTATCATATCATTCAAGAAAGAAAGTAGTTCACTTATATTAGTGTCACTCCATCTGTTTCCATATTTTATGTTATATATATTTATTGTGGTGGAAAATATTTTATACTTAGTACAACCAATATAAAATAGTGTCTTTGCACAACTCTTTAACTTCTGAAACTATTTTATATTATAAGGAAGTTCATCTTCAACTGCCATTTTCATTTCCTCGATACGATCTTCATCATTATTTGCACCTGTACTCATATCCTTGATATGATCTTCATCATCATTCACACTTTTAATCATATCTATGATCTATAAAACACAGTGTTTTCTTAGTCACTAGTTGTATTCAGTTCTTACCTGTATTTGGTTCAACATTTATAACTTTAATATATTTCGTGATAGACCAAGTGTTCTTCCAACTCTTCTAGATTAATTATTATTGAATAAAAATAACCTAAACATGGAAAAATTATTTGAGAAGGTCATAAGCATGATCTTTTACAATCTTAATGAACTCTTTCACCCCATACTCATACTCTTTTTTATACAATTAGCATCCACCAATTTTCAATACATATTCATCCAATTTGATTCCGTAATATTCATATCTAAAAAAATAAATAAATGCATAGAAGGCATCATTATAGAACATTAAAAAGATATTCTTTATATATACACACATATAGTCACCATATTTGATATAAATTTTCATTGTGTCGATAAATTTTTATAGCATATAAAGAACAAGAATTATTTGAATTTAACGTATTATAACACTTATTTCTTGATTATAAGAAGTCACATATTATAAATCATTCTTTTTAAAAAAATGGATCCATAAAAAGAGAAATTCACTCCCTATCACTATCAATATTCTCAAAAAACCTATGGGATTATACAACTGGATAAGTATTAGGGTATATATAATAATATTTCACTTTAAAAACATATGTAAAAACAAATTACTTATTTTTTATAATGTTTTAGTAGTGTTTGAAACAAATTAATTGCATTGATTGTGCTTATTGCATTTGTAAATTTATGAAAACATCAAATTCAAATTTTTCATTTGGTAATAATCAAAATAACAATTTTAATATGCCATGAGATTTTTAAAATAGTTAAAATTATGGGTAGAATAGGAAAAAATAATTTTTAAAAAAATACACAGGTTTTCAATTTTAAAAATCATGATGAGGGTGTATTTAATCACAAAAATCATTTTAATGAGTAATGGAAATCATGAAATAAACAACTTTTTTTATTAAAATTACTAAAATTAATGTTTTGAAAATTTAAAATTATAAAATTATTGGGAATTTCTAAATTATGATTCATCTATCATTGAAAATAATGTACACTTTTAAACTAAAGTTTAGCAATATTGGGTGAATTATGCTAATTATAATGGGAAAAACAATGTTTTTAATTTTTCTAGGGAGAGACTAATTGATTAATTTTAAGTACTATATCTCAATTTGAAAACATTTTTTAACAATTGATTATAATTCTAAAACTATTTGAAATGTAAGTGATGTAAGTGGATCTATTGAAATGTTTTAGGATAAAAAAATAAACATAAATTATATAAGAAACCACATAATGTAGTGGCACAGAATATTTTATAACACATAGCCTAGTTTTCTAAAGCATATCAATCAATATACCTTTAAATAATTTTCAATTTCATATTAGGAAATTGAGCTTGTGGGGGAAATAATAGGGTAAATATCATGTTAGTCTTTAGGAACAAAACAACTAATAATATTACATTAAAACTACTAAAAATATGAAGATGTTCGAGATTTATAATCAAGGTTACTTGACTAGAAAATAGTCAGTTCCTTCATGCATTTCAAACTGTCTCTTAAATATTTGTGATATTGGAAAGAAAATTAACAAATATCTCTATTTTAGACTCACTTGATTGTCACAAACCAGGCCGGGTCTCCATCCGACCCAATGCCCAACCCGGTCTGCGGCAAGGCCCGAAGGGTGTTCCTGATCCCCATGGGCTGGCACAAGTGCCCGGGTATCAAAAATGAAACTTGGAAATGATTTACCCAAATAAATAAATATGAAAAAAATCAGAAAGATGAACAAATTTAAAACTAGCGTCAACAACCAAACATGCCCTTAAACTAGGGTCAAAATTAAAGTTTACATCTTGACCTAAAAAAACCAAAGGGGATGAAAATGAAAGAAAAACTAAAAGGAACTAACTCAAACCTCCGTGCGACATGAGGAGTCACATATCCAAGCCACATCCACCAAACTGGCATGAGGGTGCCACTGACAACCCGAACCACCCAAGCTATGCTCGATGCCTCAACCTGAAAAGAAAAAGAAATAGAATCTACATACACCCAAAGATGTATGTAGGGTGTGGGATAAAAGCCCAGTAGGATACCACCAAGAAAAGGTGCCATGAATAATTATTAAATGACAAATAAATTTTCAATTTAATGGAATAAAAATAAATAAGTGCTTAAATTTTTTTAATGAAAACATTTTTTAATGGAAAAATACTCTAAAATGAAAACAACTTAAATTAACACACACACACACACACTTTCTTGGTAACCCCGATGTCACACTGTGTGCCGATGGTGAGCACAAAGCAAAAGAGGAGCACAATACATAGGATAGGCCCTAAAGATACTAGCGAGAAGTGGGACCCTAGAATATCGTGTCTCAGTGAACAATGGTATAGAAACACAACAATATATGTTCTCGTGCACAAGCCACTAGAAGTCCAACACATCCATAACCTAGTGGTCTCCCACATCATCCAAAAGTTTAGTTAGTGTTGTAGTCGTCAATCCAGCTAAGTGAAATCGGGCTGATTCCACTTCTGTATCACTAGCTCACTAGTCCTATTCCACCCACCTAGTACCCAGGCTTCCTTTTTGTGCTCAAGTAGTTCAAAGTTCACGTCACATGTCATAATCACATACCCAAACCAAACAAGACACTACGCACGCCAAAACCACCATTTTCACACACAAAATCCATTTGAAATAAGATGCCCACTAAAAATATCCCAAAACTAAATCCACATCATTTACACAACCAAACTAAAATGACTACACAGTCAATGAAAACCACTTCCATCGTCAAACACAACATTAAAATAATTTATTAAACAGTTTCTACACATGTCGCATGACTTTAAACACAAAAAATCATTTCAAAACTAAACCAAATTTTTTTTTCACCCTTAATAATTAATTAAATAAACCTTTAGAATTTTCATAAATAAATCTTAAGGAGAATGACACAACTTACTCACCAAACTAACCCACAGTAAACAAAAAGGTTCATTTCTATGGTTAACCCATCCGGCAGGAAAATTTTACCAAACCATTCCAAAATATGTCATCCGACTTTAAACACCAAAAAATCACTCAAATATTCATTTATGAAACAGCACATATAGGCACTAAGCCAAAACACCATTTTCACCCTTTCATGTCCTAACAAATAAGCCTCACAAATAATATAAACATGTAACCAAATCTTTCAAATTCAAATCAAACTTTAGAAAAGATCTACTTCGCACTATACAAATTAATTAGCTAATATGATAAATTAATCAAAATTGAAAATTAATTAATCAAGTAATAATTAAACATGGAACCACCTAACTTGATATAGGAAACCTTGTGGGCTTCACGCGAAACTCCCATCGCACAACGAGCACACTGCAAGGAGTCTCTAACGGCCCCTAAAACAAAGTAACCTACATCTGCGTCAAAAATAAACCAAACCCAGCTAAACTCTAACCGCAAAAAACTCCCAAAATAAAAAGATGATCCACTCGGGTACTTCGCACCTATGGCGAGGAGTCCGAGAGGCTGGCTGGAGGATGATGGAGACTGTCGGGGTTTACACGGCACTGGAAAAGCAACGGGGGAACCACCGGAAAGAAGCCCAACCAAGAGAGGAGGCTGTCGGAGCTTCGAATGAAGCCAGGGGAGGTGCGTGTGTGGCAGGATAAAGGAGGGGAGACCACTGATGGGAGGATGGGGTGTGCACTGGGGGTTTCTGTGAGCCAGAGATAGTCGGGACACCGACGAGGTGGGTTCCGAGTTGGGGAGGGGCAGTGTAGCGCGAGGTGTTCGGAGAGCCGGTGGGAACCTGGTGATGGAACTGGCTAGGGTAGCACTGGATGGGGAGGCTATCCGGGAAGCTCCAAACGGGTGCAGATGGTGGTGGTGCGACAGTGCTATGTGAGTCGGAGGGGAGTGGTTTTGGAGAGCCGAGACCCAGAGAAGGAGAGAAAGGGATAGGGAGGGGAGGTGCGGCGCGTGTAGTAGGTCCGGGGAGGAAGAGGCACTAGTAGGTCTTACTGGGATAGGGTGTGAGGACGAGGAGTGGGGTTAAGGAGGGGAAGCAAACTGTGAGTATCCTGAGAGGAGATCTGGACAGAAGTATGAGGGAATGGCCAAGGAGGACTCTGCGGCACACTAGGTTTGTAGGAAAAAAAAATGGGATCCGTGCGGGGAGATGGGAGATCAAGATAGAGTGAAAGAAAAAAATAGTAATAAAAAGAGAGAAAAAGATAAAAAAATAAAAGAAATCAAAATTAAATAAAACCTAAATTAAAATAAAAAATGACAAAAAATATTAACAATAATAATAACAATAATAATAACATGCTAATAATTTTATAATTTGGAAAATATTTAATATCAATAACCTGATTAAAATAATGATGATGATAGTGATTATAATTATAATAATAATAACCTTAATCCAATGATAATAATTATTATTATTATTTTAAACAATTCTAAAATAATTGTATTATTAGCATTAATTAAATATTCATTTGTTCAACTAATTAATTAACCACACACTAGGATGGTCACACGGTGGTCTGGTGAAGCCACACGGTTTCGACTGTGCCTAGCGCACTCGACAGACATTACCACGCCAAAACGCTCGTTTAACAGCAAAACACAAAAACTCTCGTCAGTTCCGCCCTACACATCGACGAAACCACTAACTCAAATAAAATTATTAGATAAAGGTAAAAATTAAAATCATTACTGATGTGTGAAGTAGGGGTGTGACCATTCTTCCCACCATGATACTTTCTGCCCTCAGAAATTCTCAAAAGACTTAACCAGACAAAGATTCCAACCAAGACAGCAAAGATACCTAAAACAAAACTCAATCACCTGAAGATCGGGCATTCAAAACACCCTTGATGTGAAACTCCAAATATCTCAAAACTAGAATCACTAAGAAAAACACCCAGCAACAAGGAATTCACCTTAGGAATAACTACAACATGGAACAACCCGACACCTGACTTAGGGATCACCAGGGCCGCTCGAGATCTCCAAGTACACTCGTCCAGCGACCCACTACCCAAGCTAACCAATTAGTATTGTCGAGGTCTGGAAAAGTATAATTTAGGGGTTGCCCCACCAAGTGCACTTTGAAAACATAGTCTTCACAAGCTCGTCCTATAGTGGTATCCCCACCATATTAGGGTTCTCGTCAAAAATTGGTTCTTCTGACCAAAACAACTCACCAACCCGGACAACCATCTAACCCTGGCTTGACCATCCAAGATCCCTATGTTTAACCAACCAACACAAGAGGGGACGTCGGCAAGACCCAAGGTGGGTCTCCCCACCATTTTAGAGTTTCCTAACACCACGAAACCCACACGGGCATTCCCGGTTTACTTTAAACAATACTGACTGAACCCTTCATCTCGAATCCACCAACACAGGCCGACCTGCACTGATTATCCCTAAAGTGGACAACACTCCCCTTCATGAGATGGTTTTGATAACGAAAACCCCCAACCTTGCGAAAACCTGGACAGGCACGCGTTAATCCCACAAGACGATATTATCTCCAAAATGAGTGCAATTTCGATCCATAACTGACCAAAAGAAGGTTCACAGAGCACGCCTGCCAGCTTTACAAATATACTGATTCTTCATACCTCTTTATGTCCCAAGAGGAAATCCCACAAACTAAGACAACAACAAGGATACACGGGCTTCATACCCATCACAACAAAGACGAAGCCTTTATAGGCAATACCACAATAAAGAAATTTAATTTGTCCCCATCCGTCACTGCAGACTTATATCGGACCAAGATCGCACCACGTTCAATGAGTTTTGACTGCGCGCAAGCTTTTCCCTGAGACCTATGGCTGGGGTCCTGATGTATGAAGCATCTTCTACCTCGCAGTCATAATCTAACCACCTCTGACTGGAACTTCCTTCACTGGAAAAGAAACATGCATACTTCTCCTCATGCCCAAAGCAGCCACTTCGTCAACTCACCAACTGAGAATTGTGGCGAACAACTTAGAGTGTCCGATTGACCACACTAAATATTGGATATTGAGCTGCCTATGAAACATGCAGCACAAACTAACAGAAGGGGAACTCTAAGAACAATCCCATTTAGTTCACACCCCTCATCAGATGAGGGACTTACTATTACCATAATATAAGAAAGACCACAACTATTATGAGTTCTAAACTAATTACTCCACACTACTTCTGGGGAACATAAGACTAACTCATCAGAAAGGTCAACACACCTCAATCTCTGCCTGTTGATTGGTTGAGCACCTATAAGATCCACCAATTTCTCTCTCCTTCACTTCTTTGGTACAACCGCGGAATGAGGTTAGTCTTAAGGATCACTCAAGACATACTCACTCGCAAAAAAAATGGAATGATCGCCCTTCACTGATTTAGTGCTGCTCGATACAACATACACCACACAACTTTTGGAGTTCCTCCAAAACTGGAGATACAACTTTCCCAAAGTGCTCAACAATATTTAATTGACCTCGACGTCTACAAACAGTCGACAGAACCGAGAAGAACCCAACACCGCCACTCCACTGGGGGTCTGGGATGAGCCAATAACTGAGAGACTTTCTAGAAACCCATGAGAAATTTCTAGTGGAATATCCCAAACAAGAAGCCCAAAATATCCTTCCACAAATCCGAACACATCACAAAACAAACATCCATATACCATACACAAATCCAAAAAATCCAATTTAAAACATCAATTCATTTTTTTAAAGAAAAACACATTCTTGAGGAACCAAACACAGTATAAAAAAACTCAATAACTAGTTTGAGCCCATCACTTTCACTCTGAACTCAAAACCATTTTCCAATTTCCAAAACCATTTAAGCACAAAAACCCAATTTAGAGAAAACTTCACTTTTTAGGAAACAAGAAGCAACTTTAAAAATCAATCACTCACCACTGATATTCCTGGATGCCTCACAGATTTACATTTTTGAACAACTCACGCACCAATCCACACGATCCACCAACGTTCCATCAATCATGTCCACATGCACATGTGAGCACCCATAGGAATACCACTAGAAGAAGCAAGGTTCTTCCTTTTTCAAAAATAAAACATCCCCAATATTCCAAGAAAACCTATTTCTAAAACCATTTCAAAAATTGAAGACAAGAATTCAGAATTATTTCCATTTCCAAAATAACTTACTTAGATTTTAAATAACACAAAGGCATTATTTTAGGTATTCAAATTTTTTTAGAAAAATCAAACGCCAAATTCAAAGAGAAACACACCCCAAAAATCATGCCAACCACACACCAAAATAAAACAAGAGCACCTCCAAAGTCCTCTTCCCTTTCTAAAGGAAAACACTTTCGTGCCAATCCCAGAACTGAAGCAAGAAATCATGAACACTAAAGCACCGGGACGGAGAACTAGTGGTCATGCCTAACCCGGCTACATGGTTTAGCAGACCATGCCCTAGGAAAGCACCAACCAATAGAAGTGTCGAACCGTACTCTCAGGCATCACATGGGTCACTACTCCATGTGAGACCATGAACAGTACTGGTTTACTCCCACTGTCATCCCTCGTCCACAGAGAGTAAATCCAAAAACTTAAATCTCAGACTACCCTTGGCTACACGAGGATCAGAATGAGCAAGAGTTCATGACGCTCTTCCAGCACCTACCACTCAAGTACCGACAATCCTATCTCTAATCTACCTGTCATCCTAAATAACAAAAAAAACCTACCTATGATACCATTTTGTCACGAACCAGGTCGGGTCACCATCCGACCCAACGCCTGACCCGGTCTACGGTAAGGCCCGAAGGGCATTCCCAATCCCCACGGGCTGGTACAAGTGCCTGAGCATCAAAAATGAAACTTGGTAAAGATTTACCCAAATAAATAAATATGAAACAATCAGAAAGATGAATAAATTTAAAACTAACGTCAACAACCAAACATTCCTTTAAACTAGGGTCAAAATTAAAGATTACATCTTGACCAAAAAAACCCAAAGGGGGTTAAAATGAAGGAAAATATAAAAGGAACTAACTCAAACCTCTGTGCGACATGAGGTGTCACATCCCCAAGCCATGTCCACCAAACCGACACGAGGGTTCCACTGACAACCTGAGCCACCCATGCTTGGTTTGATGCCTCAACATGGAAAGAAAAAGAAACAGAATCTACATACACCCAAAAGTGTATGTAGGGTGTGAGTTAAAAGCCCAGTAGGATGCCACTGAGAAAAGGTTCCATGAATAATTATTAAATGAAAAATACATTTTCTATTTAATGCAATAAAAATAAATAAGTGCTTAAACAATTTTAATGAAAACAGTTTTTAAGGGAAAACTACTCTAAAAGGAAAACAACTTAAATTAATATACACACACGCGCACACACACACACACACACACTTTCTTGGTAACCCCGACATCACGCCATGTGCCGATGGTGAGCACAAAGCAAAAGAGAAGAAAAATACATGGGAGAGTCCCTAAAGATACTAGCGAGAAGTGGGACCCTTGAACATCACATCTCGGTGAAAAATGGTGTAGAAACACAACAATATATGCTCTCATGCACGAGCCACTAGTAGGGCAACACATCCATAACCTAGTAGTCTCCCACATCATCCAAGAGTTTATTTATTGTTGTAGTTTTTAATCCATCTAAATGAAATTGGGCCGATGCCACTTCTGTATCACTGGCGCACTAGTCCTAGTCTGCCCACCTAGTACCCAGACTTCTCGTTTGTGCTCAAGTAGTTCAGAGTTCATGTCACATGTCATAATCACATACTCAAACCAAAAAAGACACTACGCATGCCAAAACCACTATTTGCACATACAAAATCCATTTTAAATAATATTCCCACTAAAAATATCCCAAAACTAAATCCACATCATTTACACAACCAAATTAAATTGACTGGAGAGTCAAAGAAAACCACTTCCATCGTCAAACACAACACTAAAAGAGTTTATTAAACAGTTCCCACAAAGGCCGCAGGACTTTAAATACCAAAAATCATTTCACAACTCAACTAAAACAATTTTTTACCCTTAATAATTAATTGAATAAACCTTTAGAATTTTCATAAATAAATCTTAAGAATAATGAAATCACTTACTCACCAAACCAACCCAAAGTAAACAAAAAAGATCATTTCTATGGTTAAACCAGCCGACAGGAAATATTTACCAAACCATTTCAAAATATGTCGTCTGACTTTAACCACAAAAAACTCACTCAAATATTCATTTATGACACAATGAATATAGGCGCTAAGCCAAAACACAGTTCGCACCCTTTCACATCCTAACAAATAAGCCACACAAATAATATAAACATGCTACCAAATCTTTCAAATGCAATTCAAACTTCAAAAAAGATCTACTTCACACTTTACAAATTAACTAAATAATTTGATAAATTAATCAAAATTGAAAATTAATTAATCAAGTAATAATTAAACATGAAACCACCTACCTCGGTGTAGGAAGCCTTGTGGGCTTGGCGCGAAACTCCCATCACAAGACGAACACACTGCAAGGAGTTTCTAACGGACCCTAAAACAATGTAATTTACATCTGTGTCAAAAATAAACCAAACACAGCTAAACCCTAACCGCAAAAAACACCCAAAATAAAAAGATGATCTACTCGGGTACTTCGCACCTACGGTGAGGAGTCCGAGAGGCTAGCCGGAGGACGATAGCGGCTGTCGGGGTTTGTGCGGTGCCAGAAAAGAAATGGGGGAACTACCGGAAAGAAGCGCAACCAAGAGAGGAGGCTGTCAGGGCTTCGAATGAAGTCGAGAGAGGTGTGCACGTGGCTGGATAAAGGAGGGGAGACAGCTGATGGGAGGAGGGGGTGTGCATAGGGGGTTTCGGTGCGTCGGAGAAGGTCAGGACGCCGGTGAGGAGGGTTCCGAGGTGGCCCGGTTCGGAGCGAGGTGCTCGGAGAGCCGACGGATACCTGGTGATGGAACTGGCTGGGGTGGCGCTGGATAGGGAGGTTGTTTGGGCAGCTCCGAATGGGAACAGATGGTGGTGGTGCGATGGCGCTAGGTGAGCCGGAGGGGAGAGGTTCTGGAGAGTTGTGACTTAGAGAAGGAGAGAAAGGGGTAGGGGAGGGGAGGTGTGGCGTGCGCATCAGATCCGAGGTGGAAGAGGTTCTGGAAGGTCTTGTTGGGACAGGGTGTGTGGCCAAGGAGTGGGGTGAAGGAGGGGAAGTGCACGGTGAGCAGCCTGAGAGGCGATCTGGACAGGAGCAACAGGGCGTGGCTAAGGAGGACTGTGCGGTGCACTAGGGTTGCTGGTAAAAAATGGGATCCGCGCGGGAAGAGATGGGAGAACAAGATAGAGTGAAAGAAAAAAATAGTCATAAAAAGAGAGAAAAAGAAAAAAAACAAAAAGGAATCAAAATAAAACAAAACCTAAATGAAAATAAAAACTGAACAAAATTAATAACAGTAATAATAAAAATAATAATAACATGCTAATAATTTTATAATTTGGAAAGTATTTAATATCAACAACCTGATTAAAATAATGATGATGATAGTGATTATAATAATAATAATAATAATAATAATAACCTTAATCCCATGATAATAATAATAATTATTATTTTAAACATTTATAAAATAATTTTACTATTAGCATTCACTTAAATATTCATTAGGTCAACTAATTAATTAACCATGCACTGGGCAGGCCGCACGGTGGTCCGGTGAAGCCACACGGCTTCAACTGTGCCTTGCGCACGCGACAGACATTACCACGCCAAAACGCTCATTTAACAACAAAACGCGAAAACACTCATCAGGTCTGGCCTGCACATCAATGAAACAACTAAATCAAATAAAATTATTAGAGAAAGGTAAAAATTAAAATCATTATTGATGTGTGGAGTCTGGGTGTGACATGATAATTTAAAAAAAAAATGAGTTTAGCTAGTATGGATGAGAAAGGGAAGATAAACTCAAAAAATCATGAAAAAAATAAAAGATCCACTAAGATTCCTTAAAAGCAAGTTCTGAATTGCATACCTTTGGTTTTGCGGTTGGATTTGTCTAAACCAATCGACTTCATTTGTAGCAGAACTTTGGTACCGTGAGAGCTTGAATGCGATGTGAGGAAGAAGTGATCTCTTAGAGTTATTTTTTAAATAGGGTGAAGGGTTGTATCAATATTTACTAAAAAGCATTAATGAAAGCCCATTTTATCAGTTCTAAAGAAAACCACTTTTGTTAGTGGTTTCTTAAAGCTGATAAATCATCACGTTTTTCACCACTAAAAAGCATTGACAAAAGTGGTATTTCTCGATGCATATTTTTTAGTGCTGATAAATTAAAATTTTATCAGTGCTTGAACCAACATTGAAAAAAATTAAAAAAGTGAATAAATATGAATAAATAAATAATATTAATTAAATAAATAAAAAAATTATTAAAAATGAACTATACTAACTATTTTGAATTACAAAAATATTAAAAAATTCATTAAAACAAATTAATTCTATGAATTAAAAACATATTGAAAATATTAAAACCCAATAAATAAAAATGCATAAATAAATATTAAAAAATGACTAAATTGAAAAAATATTAAAATTTAATTAATATTAAAAATTAAAAAATAATATTAAATGAATGAATATTAAAAATAAATAAATTACAAAAATATTAAAAAATGAATTCATAAAATTAATTAAATAAATTGAAAATATATAAAAATGAATAAATAAATACTATTAATTATATAAATAAATAAAATAAATAATAAATAATATTAACTATATAAACTTTAATAATATTAAAAAATTAATTTAAATAAATTAATTATATAAATTTCAAACATATTAAAAATATTAAAACATAATAAATAAATATGAATAAATATTATTCAAATAAATTACAAACATATTGAAAATATTAAAACATAATAAAAAAATATGTATAAATAAATATTAAAAAATAGTTAAATTCCAAAGAAGCATAAAAAATAATAAATATTACAAATGAATAAATAATATTAAATGAAAATATTAAAAATGGATAACTAAAATTTAATAGAATATAAAAAAAATTAAAAAATAATTCATGAGACTAATTACCTGAATTGTGAACACATAAAAAAATGAAGAAAAATGAATAAATATATAATATAAGAAATATAAATAAAAAATTAAAAAATAGATTATATAAACTATTTAAATTAAAAAATATTTAAAAATTAATTTAAATAAATAAATTATATAAATTTCAAACAATTTAAAAATATTAAACCTCAATAAATAAAATTAAATAAATATAAATCATATAGATTATAAATAAATTTAAAATATTAAAATTCAATAAATAAATATCTATAAATAAGTGTTAAACACTGAATAGATTCCAAAATTTTAAAAAATAATAAATATTTGAAATGAAGAAATAAAATATAATGAAAGAATATTTAAAATGAATAAATAAAATTAAATAAATTACAGAAATATTCAAAAATGTGCATTCATAACATTAATTATATGAATTAAAAACACATAAAAATGAATTAAAATAAATAAATAAATAATATTAATTATATAAACCATAAAATTATAAAAAATGAATTATATTTACTATAAAAAATATTAAAATTAAAATGCATTTAAATTAATCAATTATATAAATTTCAAACATATTAAAAATATTAAGACTTAATAAATAAAAATGAATAAATATGATTCATATAAATTAAAATCTTCTTTAAAGTATTAATACTTGGAAAATAAATATGTATGAATTTTTAAAAACGGATAAATTCTAAAAAATTTAAAAATTAATATATATCAAAAAATTAAAAAAAAAAATGAAAGAATATTAAACTTTAATAAATAAAATTGAATAAATTACAAAAAATAATTAAAAATTTTAATTCATAACATTAATAACATGAATTGAAAACATAAAAAATGAATAAACAAATAGTATTATTATTTCTAATTATTGATGTATGTATTCTTTTGATTGTATATAAAAAAATATAATTAACTAATAACCTTTAGAATTTTTAATAATAATTAAAAAATATATTATTGCAATCAATATATAAATAACTATCAAAATTGAATGTATTACAAAAAATATTAAATGAATAAATACTAAAATGAATAAATATTGAAAATGAATAAACTAAATAAAATACTAAAAATGAAGAAATATTAAAAATGAATAATTAATATTAAATGAATAAACAAACATAAACATTACATACATACAAAAACCCATATACTTATGCATAGACATACATGTACACAAATACACACACACACGCATACATACACATACATATGCATACATGCATACACACACACACACACACAATACAATAACATATATGTGAATGCACATACATACACATCTATATTCATACATATACATACTACATAAACATATATACTTTTATAGCCTAGCCTAGACAACCCTTCCAACTAGGTTTTGAATTAGACCGTGACAAAACCAAAAAGGGTGTTCTTTATCCCCACAGGTTGGAGACTAGCACTCGATCATCCACCAATAAACAAAGGAAATAATTTTTCCCAACTAGAAATAAGATACATAGAATACATAAAAAGAAGGAAAAAATATTTTATGTTATAAAAGAAACAAAAGCATTAGCAATACATCCAATGTAGCAAGTCAAAACCAAGATACATGTCAAGAACAAATTGAAAAGCACAACCCAAAACTATCAATAGCTACTCCATGTGATACATGGGAAACATCTCACTGTCTCACTACAAGATACACATGCCTAGATAACATAAACATTGCCTCCTCACTATGGTGCCTTGCCCTTTCCTATATCAGACAAAACAAGGTTTGCACACCCCTTAGGAAGAGTGTAGAGTGTGATCTAAAAAATCTTAGTATGATATTACCCAAGTGTTCCATAACAAGTCTCTATAAAATAATCCTAATAATCTCAATATAAGAGATACAAGGAATACTAAATTACCTTTCATATTTATATCACAATCCTAGTAAAACAATTCCCCTTTAACAATTCTTACAAGAAATCCAAATAATGTAGTTTCAAAAAATAATTCAATTAAAACATTTTATATTTATTAAATCATGTGTCATATACCATATCAAATCCAAATATTTCAAATTCAAGAATAATGGAGATAACCCCTAAGAAAACCTAGGTTCACGCTAGCTTTTTCACTCATACCTTAATGAAAAATCAAGAATAGTTTTCACATAAAGTCCCTAGATCCAATGAATATTTAATCCATGGATGGAGGAAAACCCCCATACACCACATGAAATTCATATTTTAAAGTCTATTTATTATTAGTGGTTTAATAAACCACAACAAAAAAACTGAAAAAAATTAGCATAGGTTTTTTAAAAATAACTTCTAAATCTTTTTTACTTTCTCACAAAAACAACACTTATACCCACACCCCCACCCACTTTTCCCCTGACCCCCCACCCTGATCCCTCACCACTCAGTTTCCCCCTCACCACTTCTCCTTG
Organism: Viscum album; assembly: GCA_963277665.1. Classification (NCBI taxonomy): domain Eukaryota; kingdom Viridiplantae; phylum Streptophyta; class Magnoliopsida; order Santalales; family Viscaceae; genus Viscum; species Viscum album. Next base: position 1,806,770,917 of record OY728129.1, on the reverse strand, counting down.
ATCCCCCTTTTCATCGCTCCCGACTGATCCCCCATTTCCCCCTATCCCTTCCATGATTATACTATCACTCCCCAATTCCCTTTGCCACTCCCCTTTCCCTCTTTCCACCCCTCCCTGACCAAGCTCACCACCACTCCCTTTCACCCTTTCTACCTCTCTAGAAAAAACCCTCAAGGCCGCTCCTTGTGCCCTTATTACAACTGCTCCCCAATACCTCCCTAATCCCTTGACACACCTCCCCAAGATGTTGTTCCCAAACCCCTGAGCCCTCGTTGTGACCTCTGCAATCCCTCACTACCCATCCCTAATCCCTCATATGAAACTAATCTTAGAGTATCTCCTCCCTCCTTCCACTTTGATTCCCCCTCTATTTATAGTGGTTTTGGTGAAATTTCATGGCGAATCCAAGTGATTTCCTCATTCCTCTTCCTTCATTTTTTGTTTTCTCTTCATTTACACTAATTTCAGTTCTTTGGATTAGGGTTTAGTGATTATTTAGATGTGTGCATAGTGTAAATCATCTGATATGTTCTGGATATTTCTTGGAATAACAAGAGAACATCCCAATATGATTTTTGTATTTTTTTTCTCACTGTTTCAATTAATGTACATCGCCTGGTGAATTTTATCAGTGGATTTCCCTAAATTAGATGAAATTGAAAATTGGATTTGGTGTTTAAGTAGGGGATTATATGTTGATTAGGTCTAGGTGTGTGTCAGAAGTAGACCATAACCTTTTGCGTCCAGTTTCCAAAAAATACATCGCCTGGTTATATTATAGGCATTTATGCCTATTTGAACTATACTGAATTAAATTATAAATTTAATTATAAATTATTATTATTAGTTTATATAAATTTTATGGCTTGAGATAGGATCTCGATAGGTGATATGATCATGTATGAGCTTGGGAAAGAGTTGTCGTGTTATAATTAAAGGTAAATAATTATAAATAAGTTATGAAATACCTATGAAATTACCTATATTTTATTCATTTTATTTACATTGAATGTGATGTGTAGACCCACCACTATGGGTGTTTAAAGTTTTTGAATTAATTAAATTGTTTATTTAAATGTAAATTTGTATGAATGGGATAGAAAAGTGTAAGGACCATGATGGGCCCATGAGAACTAGTTTAGTACCTCAATAATTGATGGTTGAAGACTTAATTATAAATACGATCCTTGAAATACACCGAATTCAACATTTAAGTGTAGTTTATTAGCAGCAATTAAGAAACTGCTACTAAAAAAACTAAAAAATGGAAGCAGTTTTTTAAAAACCACTGGTGAATATTTTAATTTCTTAAAACAAGAACACTCCCACTCCCCCCCCCCCCCCCTCGAGCCCTCACTACCACACTTTCCCTCTCTACACCATTCTTTGATACCCCTTACCACTACTCTTGAATGATCCCCCCATCATCCCTCACCGAAGTTCCATGACCCCCCATGTTGTCGCTTTCGAAAATGTCCCCATTCCCCCCACTACTCCCAAATCCTCCAACATCTCCCTACTCCCCCTCACTACTCCCCTTTCCCCATCATCTCCCCTACCCAAACGAGATCGCCACTTCTCCCATTCCCCCTTTCCACTGCTCTAGATCGACCCCTCATGGTTTCTCCTGATGCCCTCACCGAAGCTTCTCCCTAAGCTCTCCCTGATCCCTTACCTCTCCTCCTTAAGTTGCCATTCCCTAAGCCCCCAATACCTCACAGTTCCTTCACTGAGCCCTCATCACCCCTCCTTGAGCCCTCACAACTGCTCCCCTTTCCATTTCCACCCTTTATGTCTATCCACCGAGAACTCACTACTTAGGATTTTTCATCGATACCTCACTATTGAGCCACCAATTCCTCGCTTCTGCTCCTGAGCCCTCATCATCAACCTCATGGTCTCGCTTACAAACCTTTCCCCCTCCGCAACCTTCACCCCCTACCATCACACGACTTCTTTATCACCCTTTATAATGTTATTGATTTATTTGATAATTTTTTAATGTTATAATAGCATGTCCATTTTAGATTTTAATTTCATTAAACATTATTATAGACAAGATGTAATTTTTTGATGGATTATATAAATTTGAATTAAAATCTAATAAAAATATTTTTTTTAAAGTGTAATCAAATTTAAAAGCATAAAGAAGTTTTTATATTGTTGTTTCTGAATAAATTAGTAATTATTTTTTAAATGACATTGTTGACGCTCCTTTTCGTCACATAGCCTAAACGAATGGAAAGGAAAATGACTTAGAAAAAAATGATTCATCCTTTGAATAAAACATCAAAAATCGACAAATGCATGAACAAGGCTTCAAAAGCACATGTGCTGCGCAAGTTCCATCACTGTCGTGCAAGTCCACTTGCACGACGCCTAATGGTCGCGCAAGAGACTTGCGCGCCCTAAAGGATAACTGCCCGGGGTCTTCTCCGGCCTATAAATAGAACCTGTGGGCCCCCCATTTGAGGAGGAATTTTTTTCCAGAATTCATATTTGAGCTCCCGACACCCTAGTCTCTTCTCAAAGCTTTTGAAACACTTCTAAGGTAATTTCTTACCAAGAACGGAAGATCTAAAGAGGGGGAAAAGGCCTAAGTGTTGAAACTCATCAACACTTGCGCGCCTGAGTGGCCAACCCTTAAGGGAAATGGCCACACTTGCACGCTGCCTAACTCCTTCAATAGAACTTGCGTGCCACTCTTTTGGAAGAACCTCAAGATGATTCTAAAGGATTTAACCAAGATTCTCTCAAGTATTACCATGCAGGTTAACCGTTACGCAAGTCCCCATGTGTCGCGCAGGTATACCTGTGCGACCAGGACTTGCGCACCCACGCAGTACCTGCACGCCTGCCAGGACTTGCGTGCCCCTGCCTTTTTGGGTGCCCTTCTTTCCCATTTCACCCTTCTTAAGCCATTCCACCTCTCCTATTAAATATTCAGTCTTCAAGTCACTCTTAAAATCCATTTATGGAATGATTTCTTGATTTGACTTCCTTATCTGAATGGAATTCTGTGGAATATCTCTCGAAACCTAGTGATTTACACATCTTTATGTCACTAAAGATTGAGATTTCATTCATTCGACCTCATCCTTTAAGATTAGAGAACTCATTAACCTGGGCCTCCTTTTCAGGAATAAGCCCCAGTCATAATCATTAACCTGGTCCTCCTTTTCAGGAATAAGCCTCAGTCATAATATGGGCATCCTCTTTAGGAGTAATCCCCAACCATAATTCTCTTAACCTGGGCCTCCTTTTCAGGAATAAGCCTCAGTCTAAAATATGGGCATCCTTTTCAGGAGTAAGCCCCAAGTCCCTTAATTTTTTCAAGTCTCTTAACCTGGACCTCCTTTTCAGGAGTAATCCCCAGTTTTAATTTCTCTTAACCAGTCCTTTGATCTGGGATTCCTTCTCAAGAGTAAAACCCAATCATAAGTCCTCTCCTAATTTGGGCCTCCTTTTCATGAGTAAGCCCCAAGTTAGAGTATTCAAATCTCCATGAATCACATATACCTTTATGGACCCTATTCCTGGATTTTTTCCCTGAAGTAAATCCTAATATTCATTTATCTGGGCAGTAATACATACATAAGTCCCACATTATTTCTTATGATTGCATCTTTCATGGCAAAATTGTCTAATTTTTACCAATAACTCTTGTTTCTCACACCGATCATGACTCATGTGAGCTTAGAGTATAAAAGTAATTATGAAATCCTTCTTTGAGCCATCAATCATAAACATCATACTCCCTTACTCGAACTACGTGGGTTTTTATTCCTTTTCTAAACAAAGGATACATAGGTATCCCATCTGCGGGTTCGATCCCAACTCTGAAATAATCCATGTCCTTATGAATGACAATAAACTTCAAGTGCCCCAATGAGTGGCTTTAAAACCAGCATGGTCATCATAATGACCAAGAGAATTCTATATAAATGTGTCGAATGATACCATTGACTAAGAGTCTCTAACAAATATAGATGATTCTCTAATGATGAAGAACCTCGAATATATATAAAAAGATTCTCTAAATTTCCTACATATTTAATCATTGATTTTCAGATCTGAAGGAAAGATCATTTTATACTTGGTAATGTGATAAGGATTCACGAACATAACTTAAATCTATAAAGAGATTCCTGGAGTATACAATAATTCCCCTCAAAAAGGTGTGATGAGTCCGACCTCCCATCCTCTCGACCAATGCAAATTCCTAAGCCTTATCAGTCTGCAAACTAATGAGGGCCTACCTTTGGAAAGTATGTCCAAATGGATGTGGAATCATTGGATGTTTCCGGTTCTACGAACAAACCCGTTAGAAAACGATTGGAATGTTCGAACCTCCCATCAAGGAGGTCATCCCCAAATTCCCAGGGAAACAAAAAATGGTGAACCCGACGTGAATCTTTAACCAAGTTAAAATTATGTTTTACCTATTTGTTAGGCCCCTATTTAAAACTCAATGAGAGGGGAAACAAAAACAATAATGGACATATGTGCTCATCCAAAAGATGTAGTGGCTGAATATATCTTGATTACGTCTGTTATATCAAACAGGCACTCTTTTCCAAGATTTTCTGCATTTCCAGAATGACTGCTCTCAAGTTCACACATGTGAATACTGCTGCTGCAAATGCCACTGCTGCTACTCTAGCTGGATCGTCATCCGCTCTGAGGATGACATCACCTACTCAGTGTCTTCAACACTGGGTATAAAATGCGCTGGTTAAGGAGTACCATCAACACGATACCATCCCAACTCTGGAGGCTGCCCGACAAGCCCTCCAAGTGAACAACTCACACCGATCGTCCGAACAATGATGATCAGTGATCAAGAAGCAGGAGGTGTTAACCACTGTCTCCAACCTTTTCAGGTCATTATCCCCAGAACGCAATCACCATTCACTCCCATATTCTGGGGAGGTGAATGAGAAAGTCCCTCAGGGCCTTAATTTAAAGAAGCGGGAGTCCTTCCTGAGGGCTTCTATCAACAATCGCCGCCATACTCGTGCGGCAGTACGCCCTCAACATGATGAGGGTACCGACTCCAGGCGTTCGGCTCAGGTTCCTCGAACCCGAGCAGGCAAGACGAACCACCAGAGGTGGAATCCGGTCAATAGTGAGCATGTTCTCATCTATGCTATCTCTGGATAAGTCCACCAACCTAACTTGGTGGCAAGAAATGAGTAGGCACACACACCTGCTCGTTTTAATTCCATTGTCTAGAAGATTCGTCTGGAAGCATCACGCCAATCCTGCCAGGAAATTCCGGTGGAGTACTATAGGCAGGAACATACACCTGTTTATGAATCATCATCTAGTCAGCAAGCTCGTCTGACTACATATGATGGAGCTCATCAACCACGTTCGGCGAAGTGAAATCAGCTGGCACATACACCTGCTAGTATTAATCAATCCTACCAACAGTCTCGCTTGGTAGCATACAGATAAGTCAGTCGGAAAGCTCCAGCGACAAACAGGAGGCAGACTCAACTCTCTGCCCCCACACTTGAGTACTGTTAGGATTCACTGACAGGAAATGGAGGACAGGAGCAGGCAAATACACCTACTCCAATCACAGAATGGACGTATATCCCTGTTCCGGTAGCTGAAGTCACCAAGCATATTTTATCAATGGTGAAAGAGCATAATAAAATCCCTGCTCATATTCTGGATGTCTGCTAGGATATTATAACAACTTCAGCGGCATCTCAGGGAAAGACACATAAATCTATCCCTACCAGTGGAGTGACACATCAACAATTCACTCCGGAACAGACACACACACATGTTCCAGTCCAAGAGGGTTGTGGGGAATAATCCCCCATATCATACGGACAACCAAGTTAGGAACATACACCTGATTTGAGTGGAGATCGTCAGCCTAACCTAGCCATCTTTCCTTATCAGTCACATACACCTGCTCAGAGCAGCCACTTTCGTCAACAAGTGGTTTCAAAAGCGAGTAATAAGTCGTCTAAGAAAAATACCTGCCCAACACAGTCAGGAGATCAAGAGCCAATCTGTAACAAGGCCTTGCTCGATGCTGGAGTTCTTGAAGCCCTCAGAAAATTATCTGTTGGAATCCAAGATTCTACTCCCTCAATTCCCAATAGAGGGAACATTAATTCTGAAGGTCTTCAACAGACACTTCTTCATGAAGGCTTGCTTCATTACAAGTCGGTCGATCTCAAAGTTTCAACTTCAGATGAGACCCACAGGAACCCTCTGTGTGGTCAAAAGACCAAGGAGCAAGATATCTCATATTTTGTTGTAACCCATTATGGTGGTCCTCTCCATGATGATGAATTTCCCTGTGAAAGTCCTCTCCGCAGTAGTGATACACATTGCCCGGAAAATGCTCCAGTGGACGATGTAGTGCTGAGAAATCCCTCTTATCTTGAGGCAATTCCAAATGCGAAACCAGTCATGTCTGATGCTTCATTGCTAGCAGGTGAAATACTTTCTCAATCAGAAGACAACCTAGGGTGTAGGTCATTCTTCGAACCACCCCTAAGTCATGAATCTTCTAGTTTGATCAATGATTTCTCTACCAATCTTGTTGAATACGATTAAGCAACAAGGAAACACCAACTCTGGTCAAATCGGGTAGAAGAATATTCATTGAATGATAAAGAGGAAATGATGAACATGAGAAAACAACTGAAAAAAGGTGAAGTACCAGTCATTTTTTGGCCTCTGGCTGACTCTCAGTATGACATTCCAAAGATGTTGACGGAATATGGAATTCATGATATTTGTATCAACATATGGAAAACTCTTTGTCAGTTGACGAAGAAAGTATTATCTTATGATGAATATGAAAATCTTCTAATGATAATAGAAGGGTTACAACATCAGATTGATTTGTAATCTCTATCAGTCTCTCAATATCTGAAAGCTGAAAAACAGCAGAGATCCCTTCAACGTTCATGCCTTGGCGCACTAAGAATATTACATCAGTTAATTTCCAATGCCCCATCTGGTATTCATGTCAGAGCATGGGGTGTTCATGGAGCACTCCATTTCACGGTGCTCTCCAGTCAGCAAAGCCTACCGAAAATGGTCTCATGCAATGTTATTTCCCATGGCCGTCCATAATCAATGGGCTTTGTTTGTAATCAAAAGCCTTCCCAAGAATAGGCTTCAATTAGTTCTTCTCAAAATCAAGAATACAGAGAACAAGTTGTTGAATTACTCCTGCATCAAGAAAACGAGAATAATGAACATGTCTCCCATATGGAGCAAGCACATCATCAAGTGACGGAAGTGTCGGAAATCATCCAGCGGTCTTTTGAACTAGGTGATAAAAGTGGATACAGGTTAATGCATCCAGCTAATTTCCGGACTAAGGTTCGCAAGATCAGGAGAGATTTTAAGAAAGTCTCAGACATAGCATGTCAAGAGCCATCCTAGTTTTCCAGACTGGGGACTCTTTTAAACCAACCCTTGGAATCAACAAATAGGATTCAAGGAGTTGAGCGGGAACAACCCCAGTCCACCGGACTGGGGACTTTTTCAAATCATCAATTCCCTCCGCAGAGAAAGTCGGTCTTTTCTCGATTGGGGAAGAAGTATCAAGAGGAACGAAGATCCAAATTATCAGGAGATTCCCTCCAAATTACGGTCCATCAAGAAGTTCCTGAGGGATCGAATCAACAAAAGAAAATTTCTCATCAAAGAAATAGAAGAAGACAATATCACAGAAATGCTGATATAAGGGATGTGATGCGTTATGCATAAATCAATGTCATCAATGTCATTGTTGCTGATCCACCAGATGAGGCTGACTCAAGGGACTTAGATGAAGAGGTTCCTGCTCAAGAAGATGTATGCACTGACACAAATAAAGAAGGTGTGTGTACACGAAATCAAAGGGTTACTCAGAACCTAGGTAATCCTTGGAGTAACCCACTTCCCCCTCTCCAAAAAGGATCCAACAAAGGGAGGGGAAGGAATCAGGTTACATATCCTTCCTCTAGAGAAGGCCAATCGCTCTCACTAGAGCAAAGGTTTGCACAATAGGAGGAAGAAATGAAGGAATTAAGGAGGTTGAATGCAGAACTACTTTAGAGTAGTCTTCTTCTTAAGCGTGCTGGAGTCAGTCAACCAAAGGAATTTGTGGCAGCTACTGATATGGATCAAGAATATACTCCTCTAACAGTACACCCGCACAGGTCTAATCCTACGGGTCAAGTGCAACAACATTTGGCAGTGATACCATCATTTGCAGCACCAACCACCACATCTATCCAAGCTCCAGCCATTGCACCTACCCAAGTCCAAGTTCAACCAGATGTTTCTCAAAAGTTAATAACTAATATTGAGTCATTAATAGCTCGGTTAGAAACTATGGAAGGCAAACGTGTGCAGGTTCAACCAGAAAAGAAATTTTACCCTGAATAGGTAGATTCAATCTCTCCTCCATCCAGTTTTGGAAACCCTGTATTCCCTATTTTCAATGGATCAAGAAACCCTAAATAGAATTTGACACATTACATGTCTTGTTGTGATCCTATGATGGGAACTCCGGAGCAGCAAGAAGCAGTAAAACTCATATGTTTCATGCGAACCTTGCAAGGACCAGCCTTTGTCTGGTACAAAAGCTTGCAACCCCGGTCAATTACTAGATGGGAAAATCTCCATCAACAATTCCTTCTTCAGTTTAACTCAACTTTGCCAAAGACAACAATTTTTGATCTTACAAACTGTAAGCAAAGGGATAATGAAAGGGTCTCATATTTCATTGCTTGCTGAAAGGGATTAACATATTCCCTAAGATTAGCACTCCCTCAATAATAATTGTTGCCAATCTGTGTAGAAAATTATCGTGATGAGTTACGCACGCCGTTGATCTCTGTGAAATACACAGGAGGGTTTCGAGACCTTACTTCAATCGCTCAGTATATTGAAGATTTCCTTATACAGGCTAAGGATAAATCTCATGTAATTCCATCAGATCCAGGAAGAAGAATGGGTAAAGCAGAAACTGCTACAGTTATGCTTAATCAAGAACCTGTACCTGTTTCTACTTCAAAAACTTTATCTTCTCAAAGGGATCCACCTCCTGAGCGCAAAAAACAAAGACCGTTTTGTCTATATGATCAAAGAGATCAAAGATGAAAAAAATTTGAGGATTTGAAGATCAAAACATACTCCTTCCGAAATGAACAAGTTTCTGGTTACTTCATTTCGGCTCTGGAAAATAATCTGGTTCAATTTCCAAAGCCCAAGAGGCCAAATAAGTAAGGAGTTGAAGACCATCCCAATTATTGCCCCTTTCATCAAATGTTGGGGCATCCCATCCAGGAGTGTTTTTTCTTCAAAGACCTCCTGTAAAAGATGGTCGACTTGAGATAAGTCAAACTGAATGGTTCTTCGGCTTAGGTAGCATGTGTTACTGCTACAGTTCCAGAGGAGGAAGGAGAATGGAAAGAATTCAAAAGAAAAAATGCACAGAAGTATGATGATTGGATGGTCAGAAAGACAATCAACCGAACTCATGCTTTTTTGTGAAGACAATTAAAGAAACTGATTGTGTCTTCTGCCATGAATGTTGCGGAAAAACCCTCTTCATTAGAGGGAAAGTCCTCAAAGAAACGGAATGATTCAAAGAAAGAAAAAAGAATCAGAAGAAGATGAGTATGTGTCAAAGTCGAAGTTGTCTTTGACTCTGGTAGACTTCATGCCATCTACTTCAAAGCCACAGGCACCGCCCCACCAAACGGAACAGCCTAAACAAGCTAATCAGGTAGAGTCTTCATCAGACGAAGAGTTAATCTTCGGTTCTGTTAATATGATTCAATTAACAGATCCATATGCCAGTCGCAGTTTCAATTTCGATGAGCCTGAATTCCCTGTATCAAACAGGGGAATCAGAGGAAGTTCCAAAGGTTCAGGATACAGGGGAATACGTGGATCTTTCAGAAGCCACTATTCCAATTCTACCCCTACTATAACTGTGTACGAAGAAGAAACTCGTGGTAGAGCCCTTCAACGAGCCCAGCAAGAACAAGCAAGTTCTTCTACCAATAGTAAATTCAGTCCTGGCACAGTTATTTTGGAAGACCGGTTGAAGGTTCCATGTTCTTCCTCTCAGCAAGTAAATGGATCTAATCGGTCTAATCTTCCAAAACCAGGGATATTTCCAACTCCAATCCCGATACAAGATGCATCAACTTCCAAAACATCTGCTTCCAAGGTACCTGCTAAACCACATATTCCTGTTGGGAAACGCAGACCTCTAGATCAAAATTATGATCTATTGAAACACTTGGCCCAAGTACCAGCCAAGTTATCAATTCTGGATTCTTTGAATCTTTCAAAAGATCTTCGAGAAGCACTCATCGAGGATTTGTCAAGTCCTCAGGAGTTTGAAACTAAAATTGCAGCAGTTGAAGTCTATCAAATAGAGAATAATCCTGCAGAATTTCATGCAATGATATCTTTTACTGAGGAAGATAAAGATGATGTTGTGCATGGGCATATTAGACCTTTGTACTTATCTGGAAAGGTCAATGTCATAGATGTCCGAAGAGATTTCATTGACAATGGTTCAGGAGTCAACCTCATTCCCATTCATACACTTCGTCGATTGGGCCTCACGGAATCTGATTTATCTCCTTCTACCATGATGTTACAAGGACATGATAAAAATGAACAAGAACCACTGGGCGAAGTTACACTCAGAACTCAGTTTGGAGATCTTGTATCCAATTCGGATTTCATGGTTGTTGATCAAGACTCAACTTTCAACATCTTGCTTGGAAGACCCTGGCTATATCAGCATGCGGATATCCCTTCATCATACCATCAATGTCTCAAATATTGTTTCAATGGTCAAGTTGGGACATTGTAAGGTGATAAGGCCCCGTTCAAGACATGTGAGTCTCAATACATTGAGGAGGAATTCTATCACATGAAGGGAAGGGAGAAATCCACAACAAAGAATATTACCAAAGTTAATGCTCCATATGGTTTGCAGAAGATTCCAGTAAATCCATTTACACATGTGAGTACAGATTATGTGTGGCCTATCAGTCAAATTGGCAAGATAGACCCAAATCAAAATACTCTTATGGAAATATCCATAATGTCAGTTACGACAATCGATCCAGACAGCGTGGGAGAAATTAGTAACCCACCAAGCAGTGATGAAAGAACAAATGGTGACGTCTTCATTTCATCTGCTGAAATCCAACAAGTCTATACTTCACCAATTAGGCCAGAGGAAGTTATAGCAACATCGGAGGTGAAAAATGATGTTGATTCTCAATTCATCATCTCCTCTTTATTACCCAAAGAAGATCCTTCATCATCAATCGGGTCGGAAATGGAAGATTATTCTTCAAGATGTGCAAATTTTAACATCTCTTTTGATCATGAAAATATTTCTTTATCATCTACTATGCAAGTAGAAACGGAAGAAATAACACATGATGAAGAAGAAGAGGAAGATCTCAGAGATTCTCCTCCAGCATTTGAAGAGGGTATCTCTACCACTGTAGATGAACTCAGAGAAATAAATCTAGGTACAAAAGAAGATCCACGCCCCACTTTAATTAGTGCAGCCATGAATCTTGAAGAGCAAGAGATGTATATTTCCTTTCTAAAGAAAAATAGAGATATATTTTCTTGGAACTTTACAGAAATTCCTGGGCTTGATCTTGATGTTGCTACTCATCATTTGGGTTTACCAGAAGAACATCGACGATTTAAGAAAGTCGTGATAAGAACACACCCAACTTATGCTTATAAAATTGAAGCTGAAGTGGATAAGCTTATCAAATCTAACTTCATCAGAGAATTTCAGTATCCCAAGTGGTTAGATAATATTGTCCCTGTAAAGAAGAAGAACGGACAAATTAGAGTTTACATCGATTTCAGAGATCTTAATCGACATTGTCCTAAGGATGATTTCCCAATTTCGATTACAGAACTTTTAATTGACGCAACAGCTAGCTATGAAGCACTTTCCTTCATGGATGGATATTCTGGATATAATTAGATCCGAATGGCCCCAGAAGATGAGGAATCCACAGCCTTCAGATCCCCTCAGGGTGTGTTTTGCTTCTGGGTAATGCCCTTTGGCTTAAAGAATGCAGGTGCAACATATTAGTGTTCCATGCATCGTATCTTAAAACCCTTATTAGGGAAGTTTTTTGAATGCTATGTAGATGATTTGGTGGTTAAATACAAACAAAGTTCTAATCACTTGGCTGATTTGGAAGTCATATTCCTCAAGCTTCGACAACATAATTTCAAGATGAACCCCTTAAAATGTGCTTTTGGGGTAACCTCAGGAAAATTTCTCGGATTTGTTGTACGCCATCGTGGTATTGAAGTCGATCCTTAGAAGACCAAGTCAATCCTTGGTATGTCACCTCCTCGAAATTTGAAAGAATTAAGAGGACTTCAAGGAAACTTCACCTATATTCGTCGTTTCATCGCCAATTTGGAAGACAAAAGTTTACCCTTTACCAAATTGATGAAGAAGGGAGTCACTTACTAGTGGACTGAAGAATGTCAAGAAGCATTTCATATTCTCAAGAAATACCTCTTGAGTCCACCGGTACCCATGCCACCTGTTGAAGGAAGACCACCTATCCTCTATGTGACAGCTCTAGAGCGATCATTGGGTGCCTTTCTTTCTCAAAAGAATGATGCTGGGGATGAAAACAGCCTCTACTATCTTAGTCAAACTATGCTTGAAGCAGAAACCCAGTATTCAAGTATTGAGAAGTGATACCTGGAATTAATCTTTGGAGTTCAGAAATTGAGACACTACCTGCAATGTCACGAGGTCCAATTGGTATCTCGCAATAACCCACTTAAATTCATCCTTAGTCGTCCAATGCTTACAGGACATCTAGCAAGGTGGGAAGTTATTTTGCAGCAATTCGACATTCAGTATGTGTCTCAAAAAGCGATAAAGGGCCAAGATCTAGCTGATTTCCTGGCTGAACACCCTTCATTGGAAGACACATCTTCAGATATTGAACTCCCTGATGAGGAATTCTTCTCTATTCAAGAAAGTCCTCAGGCATGGGAAATGTATTTTGATGGTGCTTCTAGAAGTCCAATAGGGAGGAAAATGGAAAATCCTAAATTCAACAAAGTTGTATTAGGAATTGTGCTCATTTATCCAGAAAAGGCAGTGTTACCTTATTCTTTCTTATTGTGGGAAGATGGTACCAATAATGAAGCAGAATACCAAGCTCTTATCGCAGGCTTGGAATTAGCGCTTCAAGCACAAGTGAATCACTTAAAGGTGAAAGGTGATTCAGACCTGGTAATTAAACAAGTCAATGGGGATTATTCCATTAGAAAAGAAGAACTAATCCCTTTGTATGATTACGTCAGAGAGTTAATGGCAGAATTCCCTTCGGAACTGACATTTTCTTATGCCCCAAAATCACAAAATGCTCAAGCTGATGCACTGGCTAATATAGCCATAGCTCTGGCAGATCCAAATCGGGACGAGAGAACCATCAGTATTTTCCAGCGTCGTGCAATTTCACATTATGTTCGAATCAGAACAGATGAAATTAATGAAATTAGTCCCATTCCTGAACCGTATGGTCATACTAAAGGATGGATGTCACCTATCAGGGAATACCTTCAAAATGGAACACTTCCACCTGATAGAGCTGAGAAAGAACAAATCTGGTGACGTGTGGTCAATTTTACTCTTTATGATAGCCCAGATCACCTAGAGAAAAATATCTACAAATGTGGTTTTGATGGAGTTCTCTTCAGATGCATTTATGGTTAAGAGACAATGGCTGTCATGAAAGAAGTGCACGCAGGAGTCTGTGGTGCCCACCAGTCTGGACATAGACTGTCTAATCAAATTCAAAGGTTTGGATACTTTTGGCCTTCAATGATACAATATTGTGTTGATTTCACAAAGAAGTGTCATTCATGCCAAGTACATGCCAACTTCATTCATCAACCTCCATAGTTGCTTCATACAGCTAAATATTCATGGCCATTTGCCACATGGGGAATGGATGTGGTGGGACCTTACCCTTCGGCTACGACCAAGCAGTTTAAGTACATTCTTACTGCTACTGACTTTTTTTCCAAATGGGCAGAGGCAATACCTCTCAAGGAAGTCAGTTCTAAATGCATTGTTAGCTTCATCAAGTCTAACATCATTACCAGATTTGGTGTCCCTCATACCATATTGATAGACAATGGCACCAAATTCTATTCATCCGAGGTGAAGAAGTTGTATCAAGAATACAACATCAAATCCAACCATTCATCTCGGTATCATGCAGTGGTCAATGGCCAAATAGAAGCCTTTAATAAGACTCTTTTAAATATAGTGCAAAATATGGTGGATAAAGATAAGAATTCATGGCCTGATAGACTCTTTCATGATTTATGGGCTTATCGGACTACCACCTGCACTGCAACTCGGTCAACTCCATATTCACTGGTATATGGAATGGAAGTCATCGTGCCCATTGAAGTTCAATTGCCTTCGCTCAGAGTAGCCATTTGTGATCAGTCATCTACAGATGAACAATCTCAAAAGTGATTGAATGAATTGGAACGATTATATGAGAAAAGATTCTGCATTTTGCACCACTTGGATGTCTATTAGAATCAAATAGCGTGAGCTTTTAACAAAAATTTCTTCTTCATTCATTCACTCAGGGAGAATTGGTATTAGTTCTCAGAACTCCAATGATACCAAGAAAGAAACCTCCCAAGCTTGATCCAAAATGGGAAGGACCTTACTCAATACATAGGGTCTACTCTAATGGAGCTTATTAATTAATCTTGATGGATGGAGAACTCATCACTACTCAAACCAATGCCAGATTTTTGAAGAAGTATTTTGTATAAACACAAAATATATCATTTGTGGTCCAGTATGACCTTAAACTGCACCACCGTCCAGCAAGATATTAAAATTCATCATCAATGGTCCATACATATGACCTTAAACTATTTGTACTTTCATCCCACACAACGTTAAACTGTGAAAAAGTTCCCCAAGTGGTCTGGTGTGACCTTAAACTACACCACCGTCCAGAAAGATGTTAAACTTCATCATCAATGGTCCATACATATGACCTTAAACTCTTTGTACTTTCATCCCACACGACGTTAAACTGTGAAAAAGTTCCCTAAGTGGTCCGGTATGACCTTAAACTGCACCACCGTCCAGAAAGACGTTAAACTTCATCAACAACGGTCCATACATATGACATTAAACTATTTGAATTCCTTTCGTCTCACATGATGTTAAACTGTGACGTCCTAACTACATGATGCTAAACTATACAGAAGTCCCTTAAGTCCAGCATAACATTAAACTGCACCATCCACGGTCCATGCATATGACCTTAAACTATTCGTACTTTCGTCCAACATGACGCTAAACTGTATCATCCCTTTTTCGTCCAACATGACGTTAAACTGTGAAAAAATTCCCGAATACATCCAACATGACATTAAATGGTGTACTCCTTTGTCCTCACTACATGACATTAAACTTTACAATCCCCCTTTCGTCCAACATGAAATTAAACTATATTGTCCCCATCGTCCAAACGACATGACGCTAAATTGTATAGAAAGTCCTTGATACATCCGACGTGACATTAAACTGTACTTTGTCCCTGCTACATGACACTAAACTGTGCAGCACCAATAGTCCTAACTGAAAGACTTTAAACTGAATAGTCCCTTTATATGTCCTACATGACATTAAACTATGCATCGTTAAGTTTGTTGTTACCTCTTGTTTCTCACACCGAGTATGAATCAAATGAGATTAGAGAAAACCTCAACCATAACACTCTCTCTGGGCTAGTAACCATGTGTAATTCCCAACAACATCATTTTTTAGGTCGTTTTCCCCAAGAACAACTTGATCATTAATTAATTCTTTAATTGAACTACGCGGACTTTGATCCTTTCCTTCTAGGCTGGGTACGTAGGCAACCTCCCAAGGTTCAAGCCCAAAACCGGTCTCCTCACATCGGTTCACCTCCATCTCATATGATGTTGATTCGTGAAACCGTCCATAGAATCAATATCTTTACATTGGTTCACTTTCTTCCTTGTTATACGACGTTAAACTATACAACACTTTCGTCCAGTATGACAATGAACTACAATATTCTTTGATACCCTCACCTGAGAGGGAACCATTATTTACATTGATTGTTCAATCATATTTCATTTCAAAGACTACGTTCATACATGGCAATGCCTAAACCTTTTATCTTGGGTTAAACCATCATTGTACTAAAGTCCCCTTTCGCCCTTCACTTGTATGAACCAAATTTGTACAGAGGGTATTCTAGAACTATGTGGGCTTGATTCCCATCCTTATGGGATACATAGGAACGTTCGAGTGTCCCACGAATCCAGCCCCAAGTCTTTTGGGCCTAACCCCAAATTCTATTTTCAGTCCCTTGGATGAAAAGTCCCCATGAAAACACACACTGTGTATTTCTTACAATGGTCCAAGCTCTATGACCCTAAACTAAGATATCTAATCCTTTTGTCCCACATAACGTTAAACTATAGTTTAAGAACTACGTATGGCTTGATTACCATCCTTATGGGATACATAGTGAAGTCCAACATTTTAATTCAGGACCCAGCCACAACATGATTATGGTTAGCATTGATATGTGTATCTTTATATGCATTGGAAAATACCCATCTTTATGTGTCATAATCCAAACCTTAAATATTTTCAGATCTTCATAACCCCTTTCTTGACTTTTAGTCACAAAAATGTCAAATTTCTGAGAGTTCTTTTACCTGACTATGCAGCACGTGCCCTTAGGTGGCCTTGCATAAACAGTCTACATAACAGACTTGTCAGTCGAAAGATGCTATTTATTTGACTATGCAGCCAATGCCCTTAAGTGGCCCTACATAATTCAACCCTCTAATGGGTTTGTTAAATAATTGTAACTTCATTCTTGGGAAGAAAGACTCTTTTTTCCTTATTGGTCTTAAATGACAGTATGTAGGGATCCGCAAAAATAGCTATCATTAACATATTTTTCCCAAATCCTTTTTCATGATCTGAAAGTATTCAAGTCTATGGTTTATATTCTCCTTCCCTACGTTTGAGTCAGACTTTTGTAGAAGTAATATCCATCCAATTCTTCGATAATCTTGTTTGGAAATATCTTCTCCATATTCAAGTACCTCTATCCATACAACAAACTCTATACTTTGGAAAATTTGAATCTCCATAAACTTTCACTGGATTTTAGCACTAGGAAAGTAAATTTCTGAGAGTTCTTTTGCCTGGATATGCAACACATTCTCATAGGTGGCCTTGCATAAACAGTCTACATAACAGACTTGTTACCCAAAAGATATTATTTATTTAACTATGCAGCCAATTCCCTTAGGTGGCCCTGCATAATTCAACCCCCTAACGGGTTTGTTAAATAATGGTAACTTCATTCTTGGAAACTATTTCTTCTAATACCTTTTAGCTCTTTTTCATATCATTACTTAGATCCAAACATTATTAAGTCATAGTTTACATATTTTCCTTCATACTTGAGTATGGTAATATATTTTCAGATAAATTGTCAAAGAATTGAGTCAATTCTAATTCATTTGGTCAAAGATATTTCGACCTTAAATATTAGCCTCTTTATGTCCGACGTGTATGAATTTAAACTGCCCACAAAATACAAGGGAAATCTGAATAAAAGTCAAGTTCCAGCTCACTAAACATACATTTTGTATGATTTAGGTAATATTGAGCAATTAAAAGATTCAAAGTTTGTAGGGTTATTTATAATAATCCTAGTAAAAATCAAACTATGCTTATTAGGCCCATTGGATTCAGTAAAATTTAAAACAGATAATGAAAGAATACAAGAATAAATGATTGAAGATAAAAGTATTCTCCATTGATGCACAATAATTAGAGGGACATCCACAGATTGGAGCCTCTTATCTTTTTCCGGAGATTACAAAAGACTGTCAACATAAGTCTTCACTTGATGTACAGCATCTCGAGCTTCATCAGCAGCTACTTGAAGCTCGTGCAATCGACCAGTTTCACTCTTCTCAGCTTGATGGAGTTACTTCTTGGCATCTGCAATGGCTTTCATACCATTCGTTTGAACTCCCTCCAATGAATTATTGAGCTGATCAATTTCCCCAGTAACAGCATCTAACTGTTACTAGAGTTGCACCTGCTGGACGACTTTTTCTTTGATTTTATGCTTCAGATCCTTCATCTTGGCAGCATAATTGGCCTCAGCTCGGGATATCGCAGCCTCAAATTCGCTGATGTTAATTGACAGTTTCACCCGGGTCAGATCTTCGCAACATTTTTTCTCCTGCTCCCTCCTAAAGATGAATTGTTTCACCGCGGCATGGATCTTTTCATATCCAAAACCTCCAAGTCCTAGCATGACAAACTTGGATGAAAATTGAGGGATCTTCAATGATAGCTCTTCTAAAGGCACCTTAGATATGATTTTCCATATGTTGTTCTATGCCTTTCGTCGTGAAAAGATGAACGCTTTAAGCACCTCTGGGTATGATCCAACATCATCATCACAGGGGGGCATATAATCTGGGATTAATGAACTTAAGGAAGTGCCCTGTTCTACTCTTTCCCCCCTGACTTGTGCTTCTTCGTTTTCAATTTCTGTTGGGGCAGAGGCAGAGGCCTCACCTCCAGATCTAGCCACTGCAGTTGATGGTCCTGCATGATTAATTAAAAGCTTTAGTTAGCTTCAAAGGATAACAAAAGAATCGATTGTCATGCAAATTAAGTACAATCACAAATATTGTTATCCCTTACCCGACGGTGGATCAGCAACCTGAGAAGACTCCTCCCCATCTTTCCCAGCCTCAACAGGATCTTCAAGATGGGTCTCAGGAGGGTTTACTGGGTTTATCTCTACTTGAGATAATGTTTCTGCAATGGTAGGGTTGACATCAATGTCCACACCCTCTTCAGGCATTGGCAGTTCAGAAGTTTCTATGGATGGAACTGCGTATAATTTTCAGTCATGATTAGAAGTGTAAATTATAAGAAAATTTACTGGGTGAAGGATAACACTCACTCCCAAGGTCTTCTAAATCACATGACAACTTAGCATGATCATAAAATTCATCGAAAGACATTCCATGATTCATCATTTCATCCAATGAAATTTCAGAACCCTGGTTAGTCTCACCAGTGGGAGCATTTGATGTGTCTTCTTGACGACTTATATCATGCAGCCCCTGACCCTAGACAACATCTTCGGGTAAAATCACAGCATCAGTTGCATCAGTTGCAATAGTCTCCAGAAGCTCTAATGCAGGAGTTGGACCTGAAGTATCACAGAATGGAATTCAGTCGGTGTTTCATTCAACATTTTTATGAAGCATTGTTGACTTACCAGAAACAGGTTCTTCTCTTCTTACAACAGCGGCAGGAGGGATACTGGGAATAGATGCTAGCTCTTCTCTAGGAGCATCCAAGTTAGCTTGGATCTGTGATTGTTCCACAGCACCCTCTGTGGTCTTTGAAGGAGGATCAGTCCTTTCCTTCATGGGGGAAATTGAATAAGCCCCTGTAATCCTCAGAAATATGAGTAACCATGTGGTCATGGGTATAAACTCATGATTACCTGAAGGACTTACCGCTGATAATGAAGCGTTTAGTTGTGGAGTTCCTCCTTAGTTTCCTTTGCTTCTTTGGTTTTTTGGGAGTATCGGAAGTCTCCCTTATTGGCACTTAGATTGGAGAATGGAAGGCTATGTCAAACGCCTCATTCATGGCCTGCTGGCCTGGAGATATCTCACCCAGTTCGCGAGGAGAATCAGCAGCAGCCCCGATGGCAGTTCCACCGGGGCTATACTACGGTGAAGGAACCTCAGTTCCTTTCTTTGCAAGCTGCAAGATGAAGAAAATAACTTCCTTAAGTGACAAAGCTTCGACTGGAATCAAGTTGCAAAGAAAATAAGGAAAGAAAACTTACATCTTCAGGAGCCACATACTCATGCCACTCCTCATCTCCAGAACCCCCAGCCCCCTCAGTGGCGCCACGATCAATCATTTCTTTCACCCGCCTGGTTATAGGAACAGACTCATCAGTGGCATATATGAGCATTTCCAGCTCTCTGATGTAATCCCGCACTTCATTGGGGTTATCCTCATATTGAATATATGTAGAAGCCATAAGATTCTCTATTCCAAGAAGTTTTAGGCCCTCACATAAATCCAGCCAGGCGGTCTTAGTACCACAGTACAAACTCTGCCATAACTGGATAGCCTATGGTCTTAGATATGAAGGCTGTGAGAAAGGTCCTAAAATCTTTGACTTCAATTTCTTCCCAGCTCCTACAACTACAGATAGAGAATAAGAAAATAAGACTTATTACTTTATAAAGTAGTAGTGATTAAATTACCACAATGAAGTAACTCACCAAGAGTTGATGGAGTGGGTCTTTTAATTCTGGTCGGAGGATTATATTGGGCACAAAACCACTTTGCCACTGGTTGTACCTCATCATCCCCATCATGGGAATCCGGTGAATCAGTCCTAGAGGAGGAGTCTGGAAAATCAGCTTCAGGTGGGGAAGCATCACCTTCATGGGGAAGGGTTTCTTTCTCTACAGTCCTCTTCCTTTTCCCCACCTGATAAACTGGGTGATTCAATATCCCTTTGGGGTATGATGCTATCTAGTGTTCGGCATAATATGTAGTCAAATTATGTGCCGCTTTTTCAACCGGTAGATCAAATACTGCCCCAGTCTTCTCCCTTGACGTCAGCAACCATAGTTTCCGAGTAACCATCAGATGTCGCTCTAACCTGACATGTACTAGAGGAGATACAACAATCTGTTGCAGACATTTGAATTGAAGTGAAAATATATATGGAGAATAGGTCTCACATAAAATTTCTCCATCAATCCTGGAAACTAGCACACCATCCCTACAAGCTAGCATGTATTCCCTCAAATCCAAATGGGTTGTTCCATCATCAAAAAACCACCCAGTTGGCGGTCTTCCATAGGGAAAGAAGTTGAATTACTTAAACATGCTCATCCTCACTTTCATGTCATAGGCATTAACATCTAATGGAGAAACTCCAGAGAATGCTTGCACTGACAGCCTGAAAGAACATCCAAGAATTTGTAATCCATTCTGTACATTGTAAGTCCTGAAGTCAGTGTCAATCCATCCCCATAAAACTTGGAATGGTCCCACTATTCTTAAAGGAGATTTACCCATGAAGACATGAAGTAAACTCCTGTGAATCTTTGCCAAAATGGGGGTAGCCAACCTAACCATTTTTTCATCAGCTAACTTTCCCCCAATGATGAAGGTCTCTGGCGTGACGCCTCCCTTCAAATCCCTATTTGGCAAGAGATAAACACTGACCCACATTGCCAAGAAGCCCGCCAGATGATTATTCTTTGGGATCCTTTGATTCACCTCATATACCCACTTCTATAACTCTCCTACTTCAAGAGTTGGCTAGAATGTTCCAGGAGAACCCCTCTTCTCAGGTTTTGGGAAGGTGGTAGGACGTTTGGGCCTCTTATCCTTGGATTTATTTTTCTTGGATCCTTTTTCTTTCAGCTACTTCTCCTTTGGCTCCCTCTCTTTCTTCTCAATAAGAAATATATTCATCCATTCCTCCGGATGAATATCCTTTCTAGAATGATTTAATGAAGTCTCTAAACTTTTGAGCCTGTGGAAGATCTTAAATAATTCTCAAGCTAAAGCAAGAGTCTTCTCTGAATCATTCCAAGTCACCTTGGGTGGAATGAATTCATCCTACATATCGCCCAAAATTGGAGCCCATGAGATCTTGTGGATATCCCAAATACTGATACCTACTTCTCCATGAGTCATATGGAAAGAATTAGTTTCTGGGCTCCAGTGGATGAGTATCTCCGGCATGAAGTTATCATGTCTGTAAACATATGTTTGCCCAACCCAAACAGATTCGTATATCGCCACTCCTTTTAGATCTTCGACAAACTCTGAACAAGTTTGTCGGACCCAGTATGCCCACATCCAACTTGGTTTCACACCTCCCCCAGGACGGAAGTCCCAACTTTTCTTCTCGCCTTTGGATTGATCCATCTGAGCGTTTTTGAAGATTGAAGGATGAAAATGTGGTTGCAGCTCAGGCATATGAGGTTTTAAATCTGGTGTACAAGGGCTATGATGCATCATATAGGCCTTCTCCATTGTTCCAGCAATTATAAATCCTCCTCCACATGAGATATTTGCTGAAGAAAAGATGGTGTAATTTTGAAACCACGAAAATGGAAGATAGTTCTTTGCTTCTGGAATGGTGACTTCTTGCAGATGACCATAGCCATAAAAAGGAAGATAAGTTCTTTGGGGGAAGTCGTGATGATATTTCTTCAGATACTTAGCCAAATCCGAAAGAGTTCTATATTTGATGGTATAATAATCGTGGACAATGATTCTCATCATATCATCAATCCGCTTGCTAGCCAGTTCATCAACTATTCTGAGTCTAAGAGCCATTGATTCTACAAAAAAGTTGAATAAATTAACTTTTAAGTAAGTTAATTTTTCATAAAATTTGTGAAGGAATTTCAGAAAAATGATTAAGGCATTAAGGTTCACAAGTATGGATGTGTCGCACAAGTTTTAATGTGTCACGCAAGTTTTTGGCGCGCAAGTATCACCACGCAAGTCCTATTACCTTGACAAAAGCACGAAAACGAAGAAACAACGGAAAATGAGCAACATGCGCGGCGAAGGGGACCTGCACGATGAGAGCTCGAGAATCCGGAATTAGATGCTATGTGCAGAAAATGACCGCATATTTATAGGCCAGGAGTCCCATCTACACGCCTACACCCAGTGTGCTCCAGCCCTGCACGACTCGAACCTGCGCGCCAAGTGTTGCACACTGAAAGACTTGTCGAAGGATACCATTGACCAAGAATCTCTAACAAATACAGATGATTCTCTATCGATAAAGAACCTAAAATACATATAAAATATTCTCCAAATTTCCTAAATATTTAATCATTGATTGTCAGATCTGAAGTAAATCTCATTTTATACTTGGTAATGTAATAAGGATTCACGAACATAACTTAAATATATAAAGATATTCCTAGAGTAGACAATAATTCCCCTCAAAAAGGTGTGATGAGTCCGACCTCCCATCCTTTTGACCAATGCAAATTCCTAAGCCTCATCAGTCCACAAAATAATGAGTGCCTACCTTTGGAAATTAGGTCCAAATGGATGTGGAATCATTGGATATTTCCGGTTCTACGAACAAACCCGTTAGAAACCGATTGGAATGTTTGAACCTCCCATCAAGGAGGTCATCCCCAAATTTCGAGGGAAACAGACATAATATTTCTTATGTGTTTCAATTTTCTTTAACAATGTGTAGGAACTTTGTGATATATGGATAAATGTAGGATCACATTAATGAGGACTACACCTTAGTATGCTAAGGGTTTGGAGGATTTTTTAGATTTTCAAATTTCCAATTGATATGTTGATGGTACAATAATTTTTCCATGCCCAAAATGTAAATTTATCAGATTCTTGAATAGATAAGAAGTTTATGAACACTTGATATTGAAAAAATCATCGCTCAATATTTGTGCTTGATTTGGCATGGAGAATCAAACATTACAAAAAGTTTTAGTATTGATGTAATTCAACAGAATGAGCTCCCAACTTCATCAATAATGGATAATGAAATGATTTAACTTATAAAATATTCTTTCGACATTGAAAGGAAACAACATCAACATCAATACATATCAAAACAACCAGTTGAGAGTGCTAAAAATTGTAACTTGATAAATGATGTATTTGGGATTATAGGAAAACTAGATCAATATAATAACTTATCATTGTATCCTTCTATTGATATTGTGGAGACTAATATAAGAGAGAAATTCAATGAGTAGACAAATTCATTTCATGATTTAGTTGATGATGGAAATCAAGAGCCATATGGTGGATGTCTAAAATATTCAAAAAATTATTTTCTGCTGAAGTTGTACCATATCAAACTCCTATAAAGAATTACAAATTAGGCGATGTCCATGATATTTTAATTTTTGTGTGACACATTTCCTGAAGATAATATCCCTTATTATTTTTATGATATGAAAAAATTTGTGACCAAGCTTGATCTGAATTATACACCTGAGCCTTAGCCTAGTTGGTGAGGACTCGTCAAGTGCATCCAAGATACCCAATAATAAAAAAGATATACACGTCATTTAAAACCACCAAGTACATAAAGTGTAATCATATAGATAATAACAATGATGGGATAATGTGACATCCAAAAGACTCAAAATCATGGAATATATTTGATTAATTACATCCATATTCTTCATCTGATCCTAGGAATGTGTGATTGGGATTATCTACCAATGGATTCAAACCATTTGGTACTTTGTTTTTAGTTATATCATTTGGATGATTGTTTTGATCCCTTACAATCTACCTCCATGGATGTATATGTATCAAACTCCTTTAATTATTTGAATGATTATTCCTAGAAAAAAATTTCCTAGAAATGATATTGATGGACACTTGAGTCCTATAATTGAATAATTATAGGAGTTAGGAAGAAAAGGTATTGAGACATATGATGCATCATTTAAAACAATGTTCAAATGCATGATTATCTAATGTGGAAAATTAATGACTTATTGGGACTTGGGAATTTATTTGGTTGGAAATGTTACATAGGTTTGGATTATCTTGTTTGTAACTATGATTTTAATCTTGATTAGATACCTTACAGTAGAAAATGGTGCTTCTTGTTTCATCACAGATTTCTTGATGCATCTTATAGATTTCGGTTGAACATGTCAAAATTCAATGCTTTTATTCATCATAGACCACCTCTAAAAAATTTTATAGTATCTAAAATATTGGAACAAGTTTTAAATTTTGATATAGACTTTGGGAACATGCATTATTTGAATGATAGTGGGAAACAAGTTCAAAGTGCATCATTAGTTGAAATCAGAATGCAACAATGGAATAAAAAAAGTATATTCTTCAAACTTTTGTATTGGGAATTTAATTTGTTTCACTATAAACTTGAAGTTATGAATATTGAGAAGAATATTTTTGATAATTTTATCTTTACTTAATAATCATGGAAAATTGAAGTACCATCTCAATGCTCAAGATTACATTCAAATAATGAATATAAAGTGTGATATATAGCCTCATGAGAATGGAAAGTATGCTCTGTAAATTTTTAAATGAAAAATAGGGATAATGATACATTTGTTAGAATTTTAAAACATGTGAAAGGAGATGATGGGTATTCAATTAACATATCAAGGTGTGTTGACTTAAATCATCATAGGTTACATGGATTGAAAATTCATGATTTTTATATTTTTTACAGAAGGTACTTTCATAAGCATTGGGTATATTGTTACCTGAAAAGGTTACTATAGTTGCACTCCAATTATGCACATTTTTCAGAAAACTATATGATAAAACTCTACAACCAGATGATATTGGAAACCTTTAGGATATATTTTTACATACTCTTTGTGTAATGGAGATGATCTTTCCTCTATCATTTTTTACTGTCATGATTCATTTAACTATGTATTTGGTCATTTTAAATCATACATAAAAAATAAAGCAAAACCTGAAGGATCGACTTCTGGAGTCTATTTCGAATAGGTGTTCCTTACCTTTTGTTATAGATACTTGGATTATAATGAGAAGAGAGGTCTTTTCTTGAGGCTTAGGCCCCAACTTTTAAAAAAAATGAGAAAATATTCAATCAGGTTGGGTGTGTTGATGACATGTTGAATAAATCTCAACTACAAGGGAAACCAAAAATATTTCCTACTACTGGTCGTTTAGTTGGGAAGATCTCAAGTATTATACTGATAGAAATAGAATTATTAGAGTCACATAGATATACGCTAATAAATAATGAAATTATAGATCCATTTATAGAATATATTAGGATAAAAATAATTAGATGAATGATAATTTGAACATGAAATGAGAAAGATATAACAAAATCCATTAATAAAGAGTTTGTAGAATGTCTTACACATCATGTAAGTTCATAAATATTGTAATCAATATAAATATTACGTTTAAACATATATTTTTTAAATGTAATAATGTATATTACTTTTTTTAGATCAGGAATACTAATACTTGGGCTGATTTTTCATAATATTTAACATTTATGGATTGAGGACCTCTAAAACAAGTTAGAATGTTCGAAACTTACAAGGTGAATGGATTAAATTTTTTTACATTTAAGCAGGAAGAGGGTTCAAAAAACATAGAATAGTTATGTATTTATAGTTTATAAATGATATACTATAGAATGTTGACTGGTATTATCAAATTAAACTACCAAAATCATTTTTTAGTTGTTTTATTCAAACACAAGTGGGTCAATATTATTAGGGATATTAAAATAGATTCCTTACAATTTACTTTTTTTAACTTCTCTCGCTTGATGGATGTCGGTTAACAAGAATTGCATGATTCATATATCTTCACATCATAAGATAAATTGTATATTATGTGGAAGATTTTGTGGATGAAGGGTGGAGTGTAGCTGTTCACATAAAATAAAGATACTTGTACAATATGGGTGATGAAGTGGAAGATTTTACCTCTGAAATTTAATATTATCAATAGTAAGAAACTGACTTATTTATCTATCATGATATTGAAAATATTAGTATTTCAATGGTGGATGGAGTAGATTAAGTAATGATGGATAAATATAATGATATAATTGAAGGAAAGAATGATTTTATATGCAGACATCCATTAACTTATCAACAACCTATGTTATATATTATTCATTTCTAGTACCCTGGATCTCTTATCGTATTTAAATTGATTTTTATGCATGAATAGTTTAATATTTATAAAGTAAATTTTATATTTTTTTGTATGTTCATTCATTTGTTATCATACCTATGTATATTATTTTTTTCAGTACTTTTCATATGTTATCATTTCTAAATTTCTTTTTTTGTATAAATTTTTCAAAATATATGTTATGAACTTATTTTTATTTATTTAAATGTCAATAATGCCAAGGAAGAAGCATTTCACTGATCCCAATCAACTCGAAGTTTATGTTACCTCAACCACATAAACACATGATGATCCATCAGGATCCTTCCCTATAGCATATGGGATTCCCTCTATTTTCCCCCTTTCAGTACTTTCGAGACCCTTTGTCTTTCTCCCATTAGTTTCTAGCATACCCTCTATATTTGTCCCATCATTATCTAGCACATTTCCTCTTGGTTCATTAGGTTCATCATGTGGAGACGCTACAATGAGGGAATAGGTGGTCACTCCTATATATTCATGTGGAAATAAGATGGTGATAGTTATAGGTACAAATTTTAATGTGAATAAAGTTATTGCAATTTTTTATACTAAGCATTATTTTTTCATAAAAGATGGAAAAGAATTTATTGTTAAGAAAAAAATTAACAGATCAGGTGTTTAGAACCTGAATGAATTGAAGATAGTTGTCCCCTTTGGTTATTATGGGGTCCCCATAGATGTTATTATGGGATTATTTGGCCAGATTCTAGGCCGGTTGGTGGCTGATCTGGTTACCTTTCTCATTACATATTCTAATTGCATCCATATGCCTCAATCTTTAAAGAATTAAGTATTTGATTCCAAAATAAAGGTAATTTTAATACAATATGGATCAGTTTAATTTCATTACATACTTAAATTCTAATATTTTAAAAGTGAATCTCTTTGTACAGATGTTATTCCACTTTACCATTGCTGATCTTATCACAATAAAGTGTACGTCAAAAATTTTGGGTAAGAAATGGATAGATTTTAAATTTATATTATAGAACGGATTCAATGATAAATTATTGACTACTCAATAGTAGAATAATAAGGTACCTCAAGGGGTACCTAGAGAGCAGTGGAAGGTGTTTTTTTATAGCCATCGTCATGAAAAGCACATGGTATTGAAAAATATATAATTATATTAATCACATTATATATATATAAATTCATATGATAAGAATATGGAATTGCATACATTACTATTAAATTAAATGTTATTTATTTCAGGATGTTTCAAGAAATGTGTTAAGTTAAGAAAAACAAATCATTTCCCACACTATTAGGTCAAAGAGTTTTTCGATAAACAGATCGACTATGGTAATATTTTCATTAGTTTAAATATTTATAGGATAAAATTATATATTTCATATATTAAATTGTTGATTTATATTTGTTTAATGTATTAAAAGGATTAAGGAAACCAAGTCTCTTTGATGTAACTTTGTTTGGATGTTCATGTGAAATCTGATGAGAATTATGTGAATTATCCTACCAAATAAGTTGCGATATTAATTCCTTTTTTATTGAAATAACTTGTAGTTAGTTGTCAATTTTTTTATATATATTGATTTAAATATGATTTATATTTTTTATAGGTAAAAATATAATAACAATGGGATGAAAATCCAACACAATCATTCTCTATCTCCAAGGATGATCCTGTTGGTCAAGTCTTTAAGAAGGAGCATCCTAGTCATGTTTGTGGGATGGGTTCAAGACCATTACCGTCTGAGGTCTTTGGTAGGTCATCGAGGATTACTGTAATGAAAAAATGTTTTATCATGTAATTCCCTTATTATAATTATGTCTAATTTTATAATCATATAATAATACATATATAATACAATACAAACCTTATAAATGAAGAATGAGTAAAATAAAAGGTATCTCTAGAAGTTAAGGAACGTATACAGATGAAATAGGGACTGACATTCAGAATAATAATGTGACCCTTATGAATAGTAAATTGGCCAATGTAATAGTAACCTCACCAATGAAATAATAAATAAAATTTACTCATTTTATAAGTGATGGTATGGTATAATTATATCATAGTATAATAAAATAAATATTTTAAAAAATACTGATTAAGTGTTGGTATTTTTGTGAGTCATAATTATTTAATTATAATTTTTTGATTAATTTAATTATTTAAAAGAAAATTTATTTTCATAAAATTTATTCATAAATAGTAAAATATGATAATTTACGATAAATACTAAATAAATGAATTTATGCATCATTCTTGAGTCATGGATGATGTGAATGGACATTGTTTAGAATTCACATGCTCTCTTTACGGTTTTTTTCCACAATAATCAATACTATTCATTGCCTTGAGCAAAAATATTAAACTAATGATTAAAATAATGGGAAACCCCTCCTCTCCTCCACTATAAATACCACCCCTGTTTATCTCTTCTCTTCACTCCTCTAAATCCTTGTTTATTGTCAAAATACTAATAAATCCACTCCTTTATCCCATATCCCATGTGAAAAATCCCTTTGTCTCTTAAAAAGAACAAATCCTATCCTCTAAAGAGTCTTTAAAAGAAGATATAATCAATAGGTAAATTCCTCTTTTCATTTCTTTTATTTTATTTCAAGTTCCTTTCTTTCTTTTTCTTTACTCACCTCCTTTCATAAAAATGTTATGATAACTACATTACATTAAATTCACTGCAATTTTTTTATGATATTGAAATAATTCATCATCATCTCTCATATCCCCTCCTTTTATACAAGAAATGAAAACACATTCCGATATGTGTCAATTTCTCACATTCAAGGACGACGAGTTTTCAATTTCTATCGCCATATTTGATTTTGGTCATGAAACCAATTTTATGGTTGAACCAGACTATAATATATGTATTATGTATAATTTAATGTTCTATAATATTTTGTACCCATGATATTAATTTATAAAGCAAAATGTGTTCGATGTGATCAAAAATTGCCAATTAACCAAAACGATTATCATTAATGTTTTATATAAAGATTTATCTTCAATCCAAATAACCAAATAAATTTTAGAACCATGTAATAATCTAGATGTTCACTAGTAACATACAACTTCAATTCTGGAAAACCATTTTCATCTTACATGTTTATCCTTACATGTATATAAGTAAACCGATCATGAAAACCAGGAAAAAAGCACTCCCAAACAATGAAATTTAACCTCTTAACCCATCAAAAAGGTAATGAATGAACTTAATAAGATTATAATAAATCAATTTAATGAATAATAGGATCTATAATTATTAATTAATGAATTTAATTTGGTTATCCATGACATTAAGATCAAGTCAAGGAGACCATCAAACTTAAGGTAAGGGATTTTACCTGAATATCCATTATTTATTCGAGTTGCTCCATATTTCTTTTTACCCAAATAGAGTTATTTATTCTTTTTATTTATATCTTATAAATGATTTTTACCTGCTCCAAATTCATGTATCAAGTTCCATTAATCATTCTCTTTCAGGTATATATGTGTATTTAAGTAGTTACCTCCTCAATACTTCCCGATAAGAAAACCCATTTAAGGTAACTTCCCAAATTCTTACCCAATTTCAAGATCTCTATATAATATATTTTAAGCCACCATTATTTTTATAAAACCAATATTTTTATTATGAAAACATTATTTTATCACATCTGGTTTTATATAAAATATTATTTCCTTTTCTATTTTAAATTCTCTTTAGTATCTTCCTTAAAATCACGTTAAAATGTTTTAATGTTAAAATTTCTTAAATTCTCTTATTAAATGTTGTAACTTCTATTTGACATCACTTACCATGATATATTCCTATTTTCCCTTATCAATTTCCATGTATATTTTAATTCCTTTCTTTTAGAAACACTTTTATGATACGCCCATTCATTATTATTTATGACATGATTTTTGATACCCATTTCTTTCCATTGGTACCCTTATCTTTATGTATTATTGATTATTATAACTTATTTATTTAAATAAAAGGAAAGTGAGGTTGAAAAAAAATAGAGGAAAAGACCTAAGGAGGTCGGAATTAGTGAAACCCGAGGGAACCCCCTCCGATCAGATTAACCCCCCCAGGCTTCAAGAGATTCAAGTTATAGAAACATGAAACACCAGAACCTGGAACTGTAAGAGATTCCAAATAACCAGCCACCTTATTTCCCTCACGCCATGTGTGACTCAAATGAGTGTTGTTGAAAAGAATTCTATGAAACTTCTTCAAAGTGTAAATAATGGACCAAGGGGTGATACTAAGACCTTGTAATGAGTTGAGGAGGACCAGGGAATCAGTTTCAGCCTCAGAAATGTCAATATCCCCTTGCTGACAGAGATTGAGGCTAGAAAAGGAAGGCAAGAGCCTATGCCTGAAGGGAGGTGCCACTACCAAAGTAAGTTGTGAACGTGAGGATAACCCCCCCCCCCCCCCCCATGTCGCAGACTACGCCTCCACCGTGCGTGATACCTACTATAAATATTAAGCTTCAACCCCGAGGATGGAGGTTTCCAACAGAACCACTGAAGCCTCAAGGTATGATTCGGATAAGTGCCAGATGATTGCAGAATATGGAGGGAAGGGGCCTCCCTCCAGCGATCAAGAAACCTAACCAGGTCGAGCATGAGATTGAGAGTGCTAGTGATAATGGCCCTCCTCGAGTAACAGCTACCCTCATATATAACTTTATTCATGGTTTTCCAAATACGCCAATAGCCAGTGTGAAGAATTGTAGTCCTAAACAGCCTCTCCACCCCATGGTGCCCGAACCATGAAACCAGTGGACAACGAAAGATTCATATGGTGAGGAAAAGGAGGAGAAAGCAGTGAAATGGATGATGAAAGACCATACTTTCCAAGACCATTTCCCCTCAAAGAAGAGGTGGGAAGGACTCTCTTCTTGATGGTTGATATAGCAGGTACACCAAGACACTAGAGGGATACCACATTTCCTAATATTTTCATCCATGGGAACTACTTTCCTAATATTATTTATGTGGAAAACATATTCATGAACATGTTAAGATGGGTGCGCCTAGATATTTCACTGATTCATTGTGTAAAGTTGAGTATCATGGGATGTTATATGCAATGGTCTTGGCGGTTAGGCTTGACTTCTGCTCCCATGTGCAACAGTCTTGGTGGTTAACCTTGAATTGTGCTCCTCTATGTCCAATGATCCTTGACTCGTGATAAAGTCATATTTTATGTAGCTACCCCATTAATATGAATCCATGATTATATGATCCCATGTTTATATGAACTGATTATATATGTTCCATGCCTTTTTATATCATTATGTAATGCTTTCTAACCCATTTGTTGAGCTTTATTCTTATGTTTATTCCCATAGTCAACTTTTCAGCTCATCCCTTTGTTCATTTCATCCCCATATTATCCTATGAAGATATATGAGCATAATGGAAGTTTGGAGATATTTATAAAGATTAAATAATGAAACTCTTTATTTAGTTCCTTGTTTTCAGTTTTATGTACCTAGTCTTTCAAGATACTAGACTTCACGATCCTTAGATGGTAATATGATGCTTAAAATCATGTACAGATATGTGTGAAAGGTTTTGGTCACTATAGTTGGTATCATAGGATAGTATAGTTATTTTTGGAGATTATGAATAGAGCACTTTAGTAATAACCTTAGGGATGAGATAAAGTATAAGAAAACGACCCTAAATTCTGGTAAGTATAGTGTAATTGGTTTATCAGGAAAATAAATCCATGTCTAGATATGAAAAAGTAGATGTAGTTATGGAATAGGTTTATCTAGGGGTAAAACCCGAAAAAACCACTTTGAGCTAAACTCGAATGGGAAATGGCTCATGAAAATGGCCCTTGGTGTACTCCTAGTTTAACACTCCGAGTAGATAGGATTTGGTGAATTAATAAGCTTAGTATGAACCATTATTAAGGGAACAAAAAAATAATCCCATAAGAATAAATGTTTGTAAATAGATCATGGATAACCTAGATTGAAACCTAGGGAATCACAATTTATGGTATACTTTTCCTTTAAGATTTTATCCTTTTATGTTTATAGTTTCTTTTGTTTATGCTAAGTATTCAAGCCCCCTAATTGTACTTTCTTTTCCTTAGAAAATAGTGGGACATAGAATAACATATGCCAATAATAAATGTGATAGGAAATGTAAAGATTTCCCTAATGATATGATAGATATTATGGGAATGGGTGATCAAAACTTAATAACAGTACTTGCTTAGTTGGATCAAGTTATGAATAATAAATTGAATCATTTGGAACGCCCTCCTCATCCAAGGAAAGAGAAAGTTTCCATAAAATCATTTATGCAAAAAAGGCCTCCCATTTTTAGTAGATCCTTCAATCCACTCCTCATAGAACAGAGGATTAACTCCATTGAAAATATATTCTCTATACTCCAGTTCTTAGAATAAGAGAAACTTGTACTATAGGTCTACCGTTTTGATGGGGAAGCTGATCAATGGTGGAAACTGATCAATAATACTAAGTACCAAGAGGAAATTGATTCCATGGATTAGGGGAAATTCAATAAATTTTTTTTCAATAAATATTTTCCCCGAAACCTTCTGCCTCAATATAGAAATAGAGTTCCTTAGACTCAAGTATAAAGAAGATGAGTCTATTAGGTTGTATGAAGAAAAATTAACAAGGCTTGCGAGATACACCTCTGGCTTTATCATGAACATTGAAAACAAGGTGGAATGATTCTTTAACATACTAAATCTGAGTCTACAAAAAGTTTTGGTGATTCTAGGCTTCGACAGTTATGAGGAGATTGTTCGTTGTTCCCTCCAGGTTGAAATAGAGAATGAAGACTCTCAATGGTCTCATGGGCCTAGTGACAAAAGGCAAAAAATTGGGTCTAATATGGGTGGTTAGGCAAGTAAATCCCATGAGGGAAAGAATATTAAACATCCCACATGTCAAAATTATGGGAAGAAGTATCCTGTAAACTCTTTAAAGGGAACCATGAATTGCTTCAAATGTGGAAGAAGGGGACATCTGGCTAAAAACTACCAAAAAGAAAAGAAGAATCCTACTAACTTGGAAGAAGAAAGGAAGGTTCAAATAAACACTCAGCCTATAATGTAGTATTAAAAATACAAGTAATATGGGCGTTATGTGAACAATTGCACTAATACAGGGGTTTTCATAGTGAATAAAAAACAACCTCTAAGGAAACAAGGAAGGAATTATGTTATAACTACTACTAAGGTGCATCTGGACAATGATGTGGTGATAGGTACACTATTTATTCATTCAAGAATATAGAACATGCTATTTTATTCTCATTCTATGCATTATTTCATATCTTTCAAGTTGAGTAGAACTATTCAAACACCATCTCAAAATTTAGATATTGAGTTATCTTTGAGAACAGAAAATGGGGAAATTATTGCATCCAGAGTATATAACTCCCCCCCCCCCCGATTAACATTTGTGGACTGAACCTCTTAGAAAATATCATCATACTTCCTTTAGTGGAGTTCGATGTTATCTTAGGAATGGATTGGATATCTTTATACAAATCCAGTATCAACTATCAGGAAAGGGAGATCACTCTTCACATCCTGAAGCATCCTCCAATTCTTTACAAGTGTAAGGAGGAAGATCAATCTCTTTTTGAATCATTGTCTCAAGTATGGATATTACCACCTTATAAGAGAGAATATCTAGCTCAAATGATTGAGACAAAGGAGAGAATCAAGCTCGAAGAGATGACCATTGTAATGGAATACACTGACTTATTTCCCAAAAAATTTCCTAGTCTTCCTCCTGACCGAGATGTTGATTTCTCAATTGAACTTGTTCCAGGATCTCTACCTATATCAAATAACCCTTATAGAATGGCCACCGTTGATTTTTAAGAGCTTAATAAGTTATTACAGAAGAATCTAGACAATGGTTTTACACACCTGAGTGCTTCACCTTGGGGATCACCTGTCCTATTTGTCAATAAGAAGGATGGTTCAATGTGCCTCTACATTGATTATCATGAGATCAATAAAATCATGATAAAGAAAAAGTATCCCCTTCCTTAGATAGAAAACTTGTTTGATCATCTTCATGGGGCTAGTTATTTCTCTAAGGTTGACTGTCAATCAACATGTCACTAATTAAAGGTGAGGAAGGAATATATTCCCAAAAATACCTTTTAAATGAGGTATAGACACTATGAGTTCATAGTGATACCCTTAGGACTCACTAATGCCCCATAAATATTCATGGATTTAATGAATAAAGTCTTTATATATTACCTCGACAAACTTTTGGTAGTATTTATCGATGATATTCTGATATACTCCAAGAGAAAGGAGGAACATGAGGATCATTTGAATACTGTGATAAAGACTTTGCGAAAAGAGAAACTATATGCAATGTACAGTAAATGTGAGTTTAGGATAGATGAAGTATCATTCTTGGGGCATGTTATCACCAGCAAAGGGATATTTGTAGACCCTTCCAAGATAATAGAAATTGAAGAATAGCCTATGACAACATATTTAATGGAGATCTATAGATTTCTGGGTTTTCTGGGTATTATCATTGATTTTTTAAGAACATATCATTATTATAAAATCCAATGGCATAGCTGACACAAAAGTGGATGAAGTTTTTCTAGACTCGAGAATGTGAGGAAAGCTTTAAGGATCTCAAAAAAGAGTCTTGTCGCTGCACCAGTACTCAAACTCCCAATAAGTGGAGAACTCTCTGTGATGTATAGTGATGCTTCAAACAAAGGCTTAAGTTGTGTACTGAAACAAAATAATAAAGTTATATCCTAGGCCTCAAGTAAGTTGAAAATCCATGAGGAAAACTATCCCACACATGATCTCTAGTTGGTGACTATGATCTTTGCATTGAAAATATGGTGGCATTATCTCTATGGGGAGAAGTGTGAGATATATACTGATCACAAGATTCTAAAATATATATTCACACAAAAAGAGCTTAATATGTTCCAGTGAATATTTTTAGATCTCATCAAGGACTATGACTTCTCAATCCACTATCATCTTGGTAAGGAAAATAAGGGGGAGTATACTCCAAGTATAAAGGATCTTGCATCTTTATCAATAATGATAATTCAAAAGGATCCAATCTTCTTATATTTTAAGAGGATGGACATGGGAATCATTTTGGGAGGAACATCATCAATACTTTCTCAAATGATATCTCAACCATCCCTTACGTAGAAAATAAAGGATGTTCAAAGAAAAGATGTGAAAATTTTGAAAAGGGTGGGAGCTATTAGAAATGGAAAATCATCTGAGTTCAAGATTGAAGAGGAAGGGGTTGTAAGATTTGGGTCACGATTATAGGTACCATTTTATCTAGAGATAAAGATGGAGATTTTAAATTATGCACATATGTCAACCATCTCGATTCACCCAAGGAGCACAAAGATGTATTGAGATCTCTGAGAGAACTTTTGGTGGGACAATATAAAGAAAGAGATTATTGAGTATACATCAAAGTGTCAGGTATGTCAGTAAGTGAAGGATGAAAGGAGAAAGTATAATGGGATGATTCAAACACTACCCAAACCAACATGGAAGTGGGAGAACATCACCATGGACATTTTTTCTAGACTTCTAAGAACATCTAGAGGAAACAACGTTATATGGATCATTGGGGATCTTCTAACAAAGACAGATCACTTTATCATAATTCAAGAGTACTTATCATTGGATCAACTTGCATGGATATATATATATATATCAAAGAGGTTATAAGTCTTTATAGAGTACCACTATCTATTTTATCCAATATAGATCAATGATTCACCTCAAAGTTCTAGAAAAGTCTTCAAAATGCTCAAATCACTAAACAAAACTCCCGTATGGCCTATCATCCTCAAACTGATGGCCAATCTAAGTGAACTATTTAGACACTATAAGAAATGATGAGAGAGAATTCAAAGGATTATGGGACCAACAACTTCCACTAGTTAAATTCTTTTACAACAATAGTTTTCACTCAAGCATCTGAATGGAACCATATGAATCCCTTTATGAAAAAAGGTACATAACATCGGCTTGCTAGGATGAAGTTGGTGAGCGTAATTTTCTAGGAATTTAAACGGTTGAAGAAATAGTGGAGAAGGTGAAAACCATTCAGCATCACATCAAGGCAGCCTAAATTCGATAGAAGACTTATGCATACAATCATCAATGAGACCTTGAGTTCAAAGTTGGAGACATGGTATTCCTCCACATATCTCCATGTAATATGGTCATGAGGTTTCATAAGAAAGGAAAGCTAAGTCCCAGGTACATTGGCCCCTTCGAGATTCGTGATCGTGTTGGAACTGTGGACTATCAACTAGCACATCCACCTACCATATCTAAAGTACACGATGTATTCCACGTATCACTCTCAAGGAAGTACACACCATATCTTTCACATTAACTATCTTCATAGCTGGTACATTTGGAGAATGATCTTTTTTTATGAGAAGCAGCCAGTAAAGATCTAGGATCATAGAGATAAAGTTCTACATGAAAATACTACCCACCTGGTCAAAGTACTATGGTGGAACCATAAGTATGAAGAGGCAACATGGGAAATGGAGGAATAAATGAAGGAAATTTACCCAAACATGTTTACAGCTTAGAATGTAAAACAAAATTTTAAGGGAGAAATTTCATAATGGGGGAAGAATGTAACGACCCAATATTTTATCAATAAAATTCCATTCTTATAACTTTTTCTCATAGTATAATCATATAATATTACCTATAGAACACAATAAAAACCTTATAAATGAAGAATGAGTAAAATAAAAGGTATCTCTAGAAGTTAAGGAATGTATACCGATGAAATAGTACCTTGACATTTGGAATAGTAATATGACCCTTATAAATAGTAAATTTACCAATGTAATAGTAACCTCACCAACGAAATCATAAATAAAATTTTTCTATATTAGAAGTGAAAATATGGTATAATTATATCATAGTATAAGTAAATAAATATTTTAAAAATTATTGATTAAGTGTTGGTATTTTTGTAAGTCATAATTATTTAGTTATAATTTTGTGATTAATGTAATAATTTAAAGGAAAAATTATTTTCATAAAATGTATTCATAAATAATTATTTTTATGACTAATGATTATAAGGTAATTTTAAGATACCTTAATTAAATTTTCAAGGTGTTAGAAAAGCAGTCTTAATTTTAAAATTTTATATTTTTCATATAAATTATGATTTTAATTAAAAATTAAATTTCTCATATTTAGAAAATTATTTTCATAAAATGGAGTTCATTTTTTAATTATACACATATTAGAAAGGTTTCAGTGAATTTTTGGATTTTTCTAAAATACGTGAATTTTTTGTGAATAGTAAAATACGATAATTTACGATAAATGCTAAGTAAATAAATTTCCGCATCATACTTGAGTCATGGATGATGTAAATAGCCTTTGTTTCTAATTCACATGCTCTATTTACTATTTTTGGACACAATAATCAAGACTATTCATATTCTTGAGCTAAAATATTAAACTAATTATTAAAATAATGGGAAACCCCTCCTCTCCTCCACTATAAATATCACCCCTCTTTACCTCTTATCTTTACTCCTATCAATCCTTGTTCCTTGTCTAAATTATACTAAAATATCTCCCTAATCCACTATCCCAAATTCAAAACCCTTGGTCTCTTAAAAATACCAAATCACATTCCCTAAAGAGGATCTCAAGGAAGATATATTCAAGTGGTAAATTCCTCTTTTCATTTCTTTTATTTTCGTTCAAGTTCCTTTCTTTATTTTTCCTTAATCACCTCATTTCATCCAAATATTATGATAACTTCAGTACATTACAAGTACTATAATTTTTTTATGATAATGGAATAATTCATAATTATATCTCCTTTCCCCTAATTTTATACTAGAAATGAAAACACCATTCAAGATGTGTTAGTTTATCACATTCAAGGACGATGGGTTTTCAATTTCTATTACCGGATTCAATTATAGTCATGAAACCATTTTGATGATTAAACCAGACTATAATATATGTATTATTTCTAATTTAAGGTTTTGGAATCTTTTGTACAAATGATATTAATTTATAAATTAAAATGTGTTCGATGTGATCAAAAACCACCAATTAACCAAAACATTTATCATTAAAGTTTTATATAATGATTCATCTTCACTCCAAATAACCAAATGAATTTTATAACCATGTAATATTCTCTATTTTCCCTAATAAACTAAAACTTCAATTCTCAATAACCATTCTCATTTTACATGTATATCCATACATATATATAAGTAAATCAATCACAAAAACCATGGAAATAAATGCTCCCAAATAATGAAATTGAACCTATTCACCCACCAAAAAGGCCATGAATGAACTTAATAAGGTTATAATAAATAAATTTAATGAATAATAGGTTCTTTAAATATTAATTAATCAATGTAATTTGGTTATATAGGACAATATGATCAAGTGAAGGACACCATCGGACATAAGGTAAGGGATTCTACCCAAATCTCCATTATTCATTCTGGTTGCTCCTTCTTTATTTTTACCCAAAATTAGTTATCTGTTTTTTATGTAAATATTATAAATGATGTTTAAATGATAAAAACTCATTTATTAAGTTTCATTAATCATTATATTTTAGGGATATACATTTATTTAAGTAGTTCACACCTCAATACTTCCCAATAAGCAAACCCATTTAAAGGAACTTCCTGAATTCTTGACCAATTTCAAGAGAAAACTATAATATATTTTAAACAAAGATTATTTTTATAAAACCACTATTTTTAGTCTAAAAACCTTATTTTTTCACTTTTGGTTTTATATAAAATATTATTCCCTTTTCTATTTTAAATTCTCTTTAGTATCATCCTTAAAACTGCGCTAAAATGTTTTAATGATAAAACTTATTAAATACTCTTCTTACATGTTTTCACTTATATTTGACATTAATTACCATTTTATATGCTTATTTTCCCTTATTTATGTCTATGTATATTTTAATTACTTTCTTTCAGGGACACTTTTATGATATGCCCATTCATTATGATTTATTACCTGATTATGATACCCATTTCTTTCCATGGTTACCTTTATGTTTATGTATGATTGATTATATATGACTTTTATGTGGAAAATATATTCATTAATATGTTAAGACGAGTGTTCCTAGATAGTGATCCAATGCATTGGGTAAAGCTGAATCTTATGACATGTTATGTGAAACGGTCTTGGCGGGTAGCCTTGACTCGTGCTGTCAGGTGCAACGGTCTTGGTGGTTAACCTTGACTTGTGCTCCTATATGCGAAACAAGACTTGAATAGTGATAAAATCGTGTTTTATATAGCTTAAAAATTACTAAAAATCCATTTTTATATGATTCCATGTTTATATTTAATTTTTTTATATGTTATGCGCCTTTTTATATCATTATGTCATGCTTTTTAACCCATGTAATGAAGCTTTATTCTTATGTTTATTACCTTATTGGGATTTTCAGATCATCCATTTGTTCATTTCATCCCCAAGTTATCCTATGAATATTTATGGTCAAAATAGAAGTTAGGAGCTCTTTACGAAGATTAAATAAAAAATGTTTTATTTAGTTCCATTTTTTCAGTTTTATATACCTAGTCTTCCAAGACACAATACTTTATGATCCTTGGCTTGTAATATGATGCTTAAAATCATGTAATAATATTTATAAATGTATGGGGTTGATATAATTACAATATCATCTACTATTGGTTTTAGTTACTCCCTACCTCGAAATTCTAAGAGGTAGTTTTCTATAATGCAATCATAATTAAGCAACATGGGATCATAATTCAGCATCAGGGGGATCATATGAAGATGTAGGATGCAGTGTTCATTTCTTTATGGAAATCATTGGTTGAACTATTTCAAAACAAGACTAGATGTGTCCCCTGAGATATCACACCAAATGATGGTTTGAGTGAGAAATCAAGTCACATGACTTCATAATCATTTAGCACAAATGAATTTATTGGTTTTAAGTTTAGATTTAAATATACATCACTACTTAATTTTAAAGAAAATTTTCATATAGGTATCATTAGCTGGGGGTGGAGATAGATACATGGATGGTGTTTATCTTAGTTCTTAGAGTAGTGATGAGGGTTGACTTTGGATTTATTGATGGTTATTTGTAACTAAAACAATGACAGACTAACACAATGATATGGTGATTGAGAAACCATGTTGTGGTTTGAGGTAGGGGATATCTATAATTCTCTTAGATTGCATGATATCTACATATTTGGTTGATTTTATATGTTTTCTTCCAAAGTTTCCCTAATACTCATAATTCTTATGCTATTTTGGTTTATTTTTTAAATGATTCTAGGTAAGTTCTCCCATTATATTATGATGAATTTTTTTCATTGATTAAATTTTATATTCAAGTTAGGATGAGTAGTGTATGATTACTGTGATGAAAGAATGGATTTTAGT
The DNA here is from genome assembly GCA_963277665.1 of Viscum album. Classification (NCBI taxonomy): domain Eukaryota; kingdom Viridiplantae; phylum Streptophyta; class Magnoliopsida; order Santalales; family Viscaceae; genus Viscum; species Viscum album. The sequence continues at coordinate 1,806,729,535 of OY728129.1, read as the reverse complement.
AGGCTCATTTTAGGAGAGAAAGTTAGGTTATCCCATATATTGAGGAGTTTAGAAGTAAGTTAGGGGTATATAAGTTATGGTTTTTATCCATGGTTTCTTATGTTATCATTGTTAGGCTTGTTGGATTACAGGTGTTGTGTGGTTTCTAGAACAAAATTGGGGTTTTGGTAGCATTTATAGATCATTAGAGTAAAGGTATGGGGGTGTAGTTTGTTTTTGTCTTATTATATGGAAGATTTATTATGGTAAAATTATTATAGTAATTTATTTCATGTTATTTTTGGTGTGTTGGAATCTATTTGATGATTGTGTGGAAACATTTTATGAGGATGTGTGGTGAAAATGTAAAGGAGGTGTTCAATGGATTGAATAGGTGGTGATGTTGTGAAATAAATTGTTGGATTATATATATATAGTGGGGTTGTGTGATTATGTGGTGGTATGAAATTATGTGGAAATATGGTGGAATGTGGATACATGTAAGAATGGATGAAGTGGAATCATGATGAGGTTATTGTGTGTTGATTTTTCTGGAACTTTTTTATTGATTTGAGTGATTGATTTGTTTTTATGATAAGTGGTTTCATTCATTTTTATTTGATATTTCTTTACGATATTTATAATCCATTTACTTTAGATTTTATTATTAACCTTGAATTTTTTTAACATTGTTTATATCTTGATGTATCTTTATTTGATTTGGGTTTATAACTTTATAAACCTGTTTTTGGGTTTACTGATATAACAGAATTGTTTAAGCCTATATTAACATTCTTCATGTTTTTATTGTTGATTATCACTTCCTATTATAATTCCTTATATATAAGAAGACATTATCAGTTCTACAAATGTATATATTTGAATCGGGTATACATTTTTCTCAGGTTTTGATTATCTTTTAATAGAAAGTCCACTTACAATCGCTCTATTATAGATTTTAGAATATGAATATGATTCTATTTTGTTTTCATCTATTATCCACTACCTTTTTGATTTGTTTATGTGGTGGTAGTTTATGTTGATTTTATTTTTTAAGAAACTATATATAGAGGTGGTTTAAACCACCACTATATATGGTCTAAAAATAGTGTTAGTTTAAACTACCTCTATAAATAGTAAAAAATTCAGTGAAGTTTTAAAATTCCATTATATATTATGAAATATAGTGGAGATTTAAACAACAGATAAATCCTCGAATGTTTTGAAAAGAAAACCCACCATTAAAAATGAAATAACTGCTACTAAACAACCATTCCTATGAAAACCCTTGTCTTTATCACACATTAATTCAAGATTTATTACATAAGAACACACATATTAAAACCTAGAATATTGAAAAGTATAGTTTCTTTGGGTAATTATTTACATTAAATTAAAACTTAAAAAAGCGGTATGTCTGAATTATTGAAATATTAATTAACATTCTCATAATATTCCATTGTTCTTAAAACTATATAGGATAACATGTGGACATAAAAAATAAAGGGGTGATCTATAAAGCCTGGTAAGGGGGAAAACATGAAAAAACTTGAAAAAAGTATTAAATTTTAGAAAATAGGAATTTTAATGGGACATAAAAGTGGCAAGAATCATAATTTTGAACAAAAAGGCATGATATAGCATGATAACATAAAGGCAACATTGGAAAGTGACAATAACATTAAACATGACGTCATAAACATAGGTTAGGGATAAATGCCAAGAAGTCATAACATGGTGGAAAATTTACCATAATTAATTGTGTTCACTCCCTAATCCCATACATGAATCTCATGAGACTAAAACACTTCCCAATGCAATTGAGTGTTATATAATTTCTGGTGCACCTATCACTTTCATATCATGTACATGCATAAGTTTGATACATAGATCATTCAACATAGGATCATATTTCATCACATTTAATTAAAAAATCAAGGAGTATGGAATAAAAAAATAAAATTACCCGATAAAATAAGTAAAGGTATTTATAGTTGAATAACCTTGAGTGGAAATAGTGATGGTATTCACTATACAAAGGTTTTTCATGGAAAAATAATAGTGAAATTTTGACAGCATAACATCAATACTTAAAGATTTATAAAATGGTTTAATGATAGAGAAAGGGTTATATCATCAATTTTAAATCAAATGGATAATAATAGTGATGTGGGAAAACATATTCAAATGTCAGGAATTGGAAATAAAAGGCATAAAATGAAGAAGATGTTTGAATAAAGAGGAGAAGGAAATGTTCCCTTACCATGAGAGGGTGATTCCAAAAGATTGGGAGGACCTTATTGAGAAACTATAGAAACATTGGGAGGATTATAGATAATTAGGGAAGATTAATGATCTTATAAAAACCTTTTTATTAAAGATTAAGGGGATCTAAAGTGGGTTTATATAGGAAAAGATAGGGGAGCTCTTTATTATTTCTCAAATTTAGGTTTTGGAATCTATATAATAAAGTAATCAACACCACAAAATTCCGATGATTTTTTACCATGGTTTCTGACAAATAGGATTTTTTACTTTATTTTATAAATCCTTGGTCCTAAATCATTAAAATACTACCCTTGGTGATGTGGAAGTGGGTCATGTTTATAAAGAAATGATTTTAAAACCTTAAAATATAATATAGGTATTGTATGATTCATAAAGGATTTATAAAATTAATATAATAAACTCATTTAAAGGTTAAAAATACATTTGGTCGTGAATAAATTTTATATAATTTATTAAATCACATTTGGGTCATTATGATGTTAAAATACACACCGTATATTTATACAATATTTAATTTTTACCCGAAAATCCAACTGTCTCAGAAAATTATAAAAAATTCACTGTTGGATAACTTCAATGTGATGATTCCAATAATAATATTTATTTTATCAAAATAATTTTCTAATTATGTGAATTTTTACTTTTAAAATAAGAATTGACATTTTTTTATAAATGTTAGGTTTTTTCACAATAATAGTTTTTGAACCCTTATAAAAATTACATTTGACTTCATAGAAATTATATTATCATTTATATTTAATAAAATTTATATAATTTTATTATTTTATTAAAACATAATTTATTTTTAAAATTCATGAATTCATCAAAAGAGAATATTTTAATTGAAATTTCAAATTAAAAAAACAATTTGTGTTTTATTATTTCAGAATCGAAATCATTTACAAGGTAATGACAATAATAAGTAAATATATTCATTATTATATACAATATAAATATTCAAATTATTAGGTTCTTGGTACATATCACTTTTTTATACTGAAAAATTCCCTAAGGTTGAGGTGCGTGATGGTGATATTATAGGGTGGTTCGGCTTACATGGTTTGGGTCGTCATCTCGATGAGCTTGAAATTATCCCATAAAATGCTTTTCTCATGATTTTTTTGTTTGATCTTCACTTCATCTTGGTCAAAGGAAAATCTTAGTGATGTTATCTCCCTTGGAATATCCTTTAAATTGTATTTATAGGGTACAATCCTACTAATCAAGGTCATTAGTTTCTTTGTCTATGTCCTTTGGATTTATCAAGCCTTATATTTATACTAATCATATGATCAATGTTCAATGGAAATATTATCAATTGTTATAATAATTAATGGTCTTTTAAATATGATAATATATAATAAAACAAAATAGGTGCAAGTTTTTTAACTATAATACATAATAGGGAATTTAATTCAACCACAAATAGAATTTTATTTAAAAAGGTTCGGGTCATTACAATCTCCCCCCTTTCAAAAATTTCACCCTCAAAATTTCCATTTCACACTAAAACATAATCGGGTAATTTTGTTTCATCTCCTCCTCTAGTTCCCACATAACTTCTTTAAACTTGTGGTTTCTCCATTGAACTTTGACCAGGTGCATGGTCTTATTTTGTAGAACTTTGTATCTACAATTTAAGATCTTCACCAAATTCTCCTCATATGAAAGATCATTCTCTAATGATTCCGCCTATAGATTCAGAACATGTAAGGGATCTAGTATGTACTTAATCAATAGGGATACATGAAACACATCATCTACTTGAGATAGGTCAGGTGGGAGTGCAAGTCGATTGGCCAGTTCACTAATAAAACCAAGCATCCCAAAGGGACTGTTGTATCTTATATTAAGCTTTTACTTATTATCAAATATCATGACTTTCTTCCATGGAGATATGTAGAGTAATACCATATATCCAACCTCAAAATCCAAGTCGTATCTATGATTTTCAATATAAATCTTCAATAGACTATGAGCATCCTTGATGTGTTGCTGAATGATCTTGGAATTTTCAACCATTTCCTAAAACATTTTAGGACCTTGCAGTTTACATTCACCAATGTTATCCCAGCATGTAGAAGTTATGTACCACTTCCCATAAATGGATTCATAGGGGGCCATTTGTATGCTTGAATGAAAACAATTATTGTATGAGAACTGGACCAGAATTAGGTGTTGATACCATATTCCTTTGAAGTATATTGAGCATGCTATCAACATGTCCTTGAGTGTCTGAATAGTTTTCTCAAATTGGCCATCAGTTTGAGGATGATAAGTCATGATGAAGTTCAACTTAGTACTTAGATCATGTTGTAGAATCTTCCAGAACTTGGAGGTAAATATTAGGTCTTGATCAAATATAATCGATAGAGGTGTTTCATGTATCCCTAACACTTCTCTAATGTATATCCTTTTAAGTTGATCAAGTGAGAAGTCCTATCTAATTGAAATGAAGTAAGAACTCTTTATAAGATGATACACCATAATCCATATGGAATTACTTCCTCATGATGTCTTTAGAAGACCAGTGACAAAGTCAATGGTTATTTTTTCCTATTTCCATGTAGGAATGGGTGATGGTTGTATTATCCCCTTCAATTTTTTCCTATCATCCTTCACTTTTTGATATGAAATTAACCTTGATTTATATTCCATGTTCTACTTCTTCATATTATTCCACCACTAGTGCTCTTAGATATCTCAATACATCTTTGTGCTCCCTTGATGTATGGATAAGGTTGATCTGTGTGCATCATCTGATAACTCCTTCTTTAACTTAGGGTTTGATAGTACACATATTTGTGACCCAAATATTAAAACTCCTTATTCAGTAATTTTGAACTATAAGGATTTATCTTTTCTTATATATTGCAACTTCTTATTAATTTCCACATCATCTCTTTGAGAATCCTTTATCTTCTCTGGAAGGGATGGTTGAGAAATAATTTGTGAAAGGATTGATGATGTTCTTTCCTTTATAAATCCCATGTCGATCCTTTTCAAGTCTATGAATATCATATCCTTCTCAATTCTCATCTAGGATAATTTTTTCGATCCTTTCTACTTAGATAATTTTTCACATTATTTTTTTTCCCATGATGATAGTGGATTTATTAGTCATATTCCTTAATCAGATCTAACCATCTTTTTTGGCGTATACTCATTTATTTATATGTTAATAAATACTTGAGGATATTATGATCTATATATATTTCACACTTCTACCCAAATATATAATGCCACCATAATTTCAATGTGTAGATTATTACGTCCAACTCTAGATCATGTTTTGGGTTTATCTATTCATAGGATATCACTTTTTCATTATGTATTAGTACACTACCCAATTCCTTCTTCAAATCATCATTGTATACCATGAAAATTAATCCACTTGTGGGTAGTATAAGTAAATGTGAAATGATAATACTCTTTTTCAACTCATTTAATCACTCTTCACATTCATTATTCCAAACAAAATTGACTCCCTTCTATGTTATTTTTGTTAGAGGGTTTTAAAATCATGATAAATTTCTCAAAAATCATTGATAATACCCATACATTCCAAGGAAACCGTGGACACTCTTTTTTTATATTTCATAAACTTTTTATCATAATACTCGGATGATCCTCATTATCCTCCTTAATTTTGGAGTATATTGGAATATAGTCTATAAAGAATACCAAAAATTTGTTGAGATAGTCTATAAATACTCTATTCATCAAGTTTGTAAATATTTCTAGAGAATTAGTGAGTCTTAATGGAATTAATATGAACTCATAGTGCTAGTACCCTGTACGGAAATAGGTCTTGGGGAGATCCTCCTTCATCACCTTTACTTGATAAAACCCCAAACGAAGATGCACCTTAGAGAAGTATTGGGGTCCATATAGCTGATAGAATAAGTCATCAACCTGTGGAAAAAGATACTTTTCATTCATCGTGATATTATTGAGCTCACCGTAATCAATGTAAAGTCACATTGACCCATCCTTCTTCTTGATGAAAAGTACTAGTGCACCCCACAATGAATCACCTGGTCATATGAACCCTTTATCTAGATGATCCTATAGCTATTTCTTCAGCTCCTCTAATTCTACAATATCTTTTCTATATAAAGTCTTTTATATTATAAAATCTCTGGGTATAAGCTCAATTGAAAATTTAACCTCTCTATTATGCGGAAGACCAGACAATTCTCTGGAAAACACATTAGCGTATTCCATCACAATGAGCAGGTATTCAAGGGTGATCTTTTCCTTATAATTGATCATTTGATCTATATATTATTTATCATATGTTAATAATATCAATTCTTGATATGCTGGTACTAAAGAATATTTATCCTCCCCTTTGTACTTGTATAGAATTAGAAGGTGATTCATGATGAAGAGATTTATTTCCTTCTCATGGAAATTTATGTTAGTCATATATAAGGAAATCCAGTCCATACATAGAACTACATCAAATTCCAATAAAGAGAGTATATCATGGTTTTTTGGGAATTTTATCCCACATATTTTTATAAGGGAGGAGTTATATACTTGGGATGTAATAATTTCCCCATTTTTCATTTTTACCTATAACTCTACTTCCATGATTTGTGGTGGTGTTTGAATAATCCAACTAAACTTATGTGATATGAAGGAATGTGATGGTATAATCTCAATATTTCTTCCTTAAAGGTTATTGGTGATGATTGTATCCAAAAAACCTTGGCTTAGTGCATTAGTTTGCAAAGTTCCCTTATTCCTTACAATTGAGACATTGGAAAATAGGTTTAGTGTTGACTATAGAATTCCATTATTCCATTAAATTGGTGGGTTTCTACTGTCATCAATCACTAGTTAGGTTCCCATCCTTCTCACACCTAAAGAATTTCTGGTTTTCTCCCTTTGGCAATCACTAGTCAGGTTCTCTTCCTTCTTGCACCTAAATCATTTCAATGTCCCCTTTAATCAATTTTTAGGGTGCTTCTTTCCACACTTTTGATAAGTGGGATATTAAAATTTCTTAACACTATTAGATTTATCCACCACACCACCATAATTAAACTCTACTTTACACTTCTTATCCTAGTGAGACCCTTAAGATTCACTGATCTCCATTTTGACATTGAGGGAACATCAAATAATTTCCTCATAGCTATCAAATTCTCATATTTCCATGGATTTTTTTAGGGTCATTTTTTCACACCAAATAACTGGTAAACTTTTCATTTGGGGTAATGAAAAATACAGAGGCCTATCATTAAAGTTTTTTAAAGTTTTTCTTGTGCACCCCAATGGATTCATCATCTTTTTACTTAAGGGAAAGTAAATCTCTTTCCATTTTAAGTTAGAGAGTGTGATGAAAAAAAATTCTGATTTTTTTTTTGGAATTCCTTCTACCCCATCACTTCAATATCTTCCTCAGGAATTGAATTAGTGATCAATTTCCACCACTGATCAAATTATCACTCCATACAATAAACCACCAGTATTACCTTATCTTTCTTAGAACATTGAAGGATAAATAATATTTTCTCAATGGAGTTGATCCATTATTCTGTGATTTAGGGATCAGATGATCCATTGAAATTAGGAGACCTTTTCCATATAAACATCTCAATTGTATCTTGTTATTTCTTAGGGGGGGTGTGGGAATTCCTCATAATTCATATTTATATTCATAACATGAGTCAACTAAGATGGTATCATCACAAAGTTTGTGGTTTCTACTACCATCGGTTTGGGCATGACATTTGGGAAGTCATCAAACTGACATTCACATTATTTGTTTACTTGTTTCCTCCTATTTCTAGCCACTGGATAGAATAAAGGGAAAATTAGGGATGATTACTTCTAAACTATTAAACAAATTATCTGAAATCCAATAACATTAAATGGGTAATTTATAAATGACAAGTACTTCCTTAACTTATGAATTTATAGGCTTCAATCTATGTTTTCCATGATCTATTTTCTAACATAGACTCTTATGGTATTTTTTTTGTTCCCTTAATAATGGTTTATAATGAGATTTTGAATCCAATAAATCATATCCTATTGGACTTTTAAACTATGTGTGAAACAAATACCATTTTCATGCACCGGTTCTAGATCGAATTTGAATCAATAATGTGTTTTTAGGTGTAACCCCTAGCTACATGTGTTCTAGAGCCATATTCAATTGTAGTATCTAGACATGGATATATTTTCTTATAAACCAATTACTCTACACATTACTAAAATTGAGGGATGTCTTATTGAGTTTAGTCTTATTCCTAAGGCTTTCTCTTGAGATTTTTAATCATAATCCTAAAAATAACTAAACTTTCATTTTATACCAACTGTGAAAACCCTTACCTTCATTGCACATTAATTCATGATTTATTTCATAAGAACACGCATATTATAACCCAAAATATTGAGGATTATAGTGTATTTGGGTAATTAGGTACATTACATTACAAATTAAGAATATGAGGTACATCAGAATTAGTGAAAACATTCTTAACATGATTATGATATTCCATCATTCTTAAAACTATATGGGATAACCTGGGGACATACATAAGAAAGGGGTGATCTCTAAAGATGAGTAAGGGAATAAACATGAATTAAAATAAAGAAACTATTATATTTTAGAAAATAGGAATTTAAATGGTACATAAAATTGGTGAAAATAAAAATCATAAACAAAGATGCATGATATAACATGATAACATAAAGGCAACATGGGAAAGTGGAAACAACTTTAAAGATGATATCATAAACATCGGTCAAGGAAAACTGCCAAGAAATCGTAACATGGTGTAAAAATTACCATTATTGATTAGGTATACTCCCTAATACCAAACATGGTTCTCATGAGACAGAAATATTATCCAATTCAATGGAGTTCTATATAATTTTGGGTGCACCTGTCGATATCATATCATGTACATGCATAACCGTGCCACATAGATCATTCAACATAGGATCATATTTCATCATATTTAATTCCAAGATCGCGGAGTGTGGAATATATACATATAATTCCCCAATAAAATAATTATATGTATGTTTAATTTAATTCCCTTGAGTGTAAATAACGATGGAATTCACAATACAAGGGTTTTTCATGGTAAAATCGCAGTGAAATTTTGGCAGTATAACGACATTGCATAAAGATTCATTAAATTTTTTAATGAAAGATAAAGGATTATATCATAATTTATAAATAAATTAAAAGTAAGAGGGATTTTTAAAACCATATCCCAATATTAGGTATTTTAAATAAAAGGCATAAAATGAATAACATTCTTGAATAAAGTAGAGAAGGAAAGGATCCCTTACCTTGAGAGGGTGATTCCAAAATCTTGGGAGGAGCTTCTTGAGAGATTTGGGGAAACTTGGAAGGATTTTAGAGAAGTTAAAGAATATTAAGGATGTGATATAAGTTTTTTTAAAGGAAGGGTAAGGGGGTATTGGGTTGTTTTATATAGGATACGAGTGGGGATTTCTTTATTATTTCTCAAAATTAGGTTTTGGACTCTATATAATAAAGTAAAAAAAATAAAAAACCATTACATGGTTTTTGCCCATGATTTCTACCAAAGAGGAGTGGTTTTATTTATTTTATAATTCTAAGTTCATAAATAATTAAGATATTACCCTTCGGGATGTGGAATTGAGTCATGTTCATAAAGAAATGATTTCAAAACCTTAAAATATAACATAGGTTTTGGAGGATTCATAAAGGATTTATAAAATTAATAAAATAACATAAAAATAATTTTTTTTAATTTGGAAACAAAAAAATTTCTATTTATACCTTTTATAGAAATTATTACGTCACATTTGGGTCATTATCATGTTAAAATAAACACTATATATTTATACTGTATTTTATTTATACTCAAAATTTTGACTCTCTCAGAAAATTATGAAAAATTAGATATTGGATCATTTAAATGTTCTGATTCAAAAAATAATATTTATTTTTATCAAAATTATTTTCTAAATATGTGAATTTTTAATTTTAAAACAAGAATCATCATTTGTTGAGAAATTATGGGGGGTTTTACAATAACTGTTTCTGAACCCTTATAAAAATTGCATTTGACTTCATAAAAATCATATTATCATTTATATTTAATAAAAAATATTTAATTTTATTTTTTTATTAAAATATCATTTATTTTCAAAAATCGTGAATTTATCAAAAAGGAATATCTTAATTGAAATTTCATATTAAACAAAAATAAAATTTATATTTTATCATTTCAAAATTGAAATCATTTACAAAGTAACGACTATAAGAAGTAAATATATTCGTTATTCTATATAATATACATATTCATATTATTAGGGTCTTTAAAAATAGCCCTTTATTACACCATAAAACTCCCTAAGGGTAAGGTTTGTGATTTTGAGATTTTCATTGGGTGGTTCAGCATACATGGTTTGGGTTGTGATCTTGATGAGCTTGAACTTCTCCCATAAATAGTATAGCTCATGCTCTAGTTGTGGGACTTTATCTTGGGATTGGTAAAGGGTAAAGACCAATGATGTTATATCTCTCAAAATATATAATAAATGGGATTCATAAGGTAAGATCGTATTGGTTGAGGTCATCACTTCCTTTGTTTATTTAAATTAGATTTATCAAAACCCTATATTTATACTAATCATATGAAAAATGTTCAAAAACTATATTATAAAAGGTTATAATGATTACCAGTATTTTAAATTTAATATGATAAAATTAAACCAAATAATTTCATGTGTTTTCTATAACCATAATACATAATAGGGAATTTAACTCAACCATAAAGGGAATTTTATTTTAAAAAGTTTAGGTCATTACAGTTCCACGACACTTCCCAGAAACTACTACTAAATGGGTAAATCCACCGAGAATTGGATGTCGATACCAAATTTAGTATAGGTTTTAAAAAACCATCAGGTAACAATTTTTAATCAGTTTAAATCACCTCTAACATAAAAAAACTCCGCTAGTCCCCTATTTTTTGTAGTGAAAAAGTTAAGTCCCTTATCGTGTCAAGATCAAGTTCATATAGCCAATGATTCTATGATCTGGGAAAATAAGAACACCCCAAAAAGTGAACCACCTTAAGATGTCAATGAAGAGGCATAATACTAAAACCTACTCCTAGGTACTCGAGGCTCCCATGTGTTTCATAAGTCATATTGTTATGGGATTTCAATTTTTACAAGATAGTTTCCAAACAAACCTTTCCATCCAAAACCATGATTTGAAAACCAATTTCACAAACCATTACATAATGATTTGAAAATGTCTTTATTTTACCAAAAAAATGGAAATTCCATATTTGATAAAAAAACCATTTATGAAAGGATATTAAAAAAATCAAGGATAATGCCATTGATTATTTAGAAAACCTTTAGAAAACTGAGAGCATTCACAGTTCATCAAAAATAGGCTAGAGATGGAACCACTTACCTGAAACTTGGGTCACATGCCAACCATAATGGGATTCATACACCATAAGGAAATGGAACACTGTAGAAATTTATAGGAGACCATAAACATTGATTCTCACATCTTATAATAAAATTTACATAATAAAAAGTTCAGTGAAGAAGATATATCAACATATGCCTCAAAGGACACACCCAACGCACCACAATCAAAAAGAGATTCGTCCTTTGGGATAAAAACAGATGAAAAATATATAATTAGTTTATAAATATAAAAACATGATCAATATATTCCAACAATTTATCCTAAAAATTCTTCAAAATCCAATAGAAATAGAGTAAATGAGAGGTATTTGATGAAACTTACCAAAGGAGGAAGAACCAATCAACCAGAGATCAATTCACAAAGAAAAGATGATGGAGAGTTCCCAATACATCCCTATAGATAACATGGATTCATATAAGGTGAATTAGGGTCAAAGGGTATGATTATAGGTGTTAAATAGGGGTTTAAAGGGTGTAAAAGACTCATATTCCCTTGATTAGTTCACCTCATCCTGAGGCCACTGGCTAGCCAAAGGTGTGAGGCAGTGAGCCTGAACCTTTGTAAGTATACCCAATGTGATGGTGGTCTTAAAACAAAGGTTTTGTAGAGTTTCTAGAGGAACTTTATTCTTTCGGAATGCAACCATCTATCCAGTGGCCTTCTACAACCACCAATTATCCCACTTTGCTTTTCCCCCTCCTATAGACACTGAACTCTTGATTTTCAAACCACAGAACAAGTCCCAAAACAATAGTAAATAGACAAAAATGATATTTTAGATGTCTCATACTTGAGGGTAATATGATATTTACAATTCTAACCACCATTATACTTTATTCCTACATAAAGTCACACGGAAGAAGGGTTCTATGAAAAAACGTGAGTTCACTGCTCACTCGTCGATGATTCATGCTCCCTAGTCTTCTGAGAAGCTGATGTGTATCACCATAACACTTTGACCAAATGAATATACTTATTAAATATAACTTTCATTTGAGAATCAACTATCTCTATTGGATATTCCACAACTAAAATTCATGGATCCAACTCAACTTCCTCCCAATTTAGAACATGGGAAGGATCATGATGATACTTCCTAAGTTAAGATACATGGAGAACATCATGAATACCTATCAACTAATTCAAAAATGAAAATTTTTAACTAAACATTACCACATGATCCATTATCATAAATGGTCCAACATATCTCGAAGCAAACTTCACCTATTTCCCAATATAATGGTGATCTATTCGAGGAGAAACATTCAAGAAAACCAGGTAACTGATAGAAAACTCAAAAGAAAGGTGTTGATGAACTATATAAGATTTATACTGACTCTAAGTTATAACCAATAATCAATATATATATTGAATCCCCACTGATGTATCTTGAATAGTAATCAGTCTCATGAGAGAGGTCGCACCCTCCTCTGACCAACAAAGGTGTGATCTTCATGGGTGACCATAAAAAACCCAAGGTGTCCCTTCTGATTGACTCATGGTAATTATTATTATAAGAAAACTATACTAGTCCCAAATGGTTATCCTAAGACCCACTAAAATACAAGACTTAATCATGGACTATATCCTACAAAATTTGAATAGAATACTTTGTCTATCCATCTTCCTATGGATGATAAGAAGTATTTAACCTGAGAAAGTCCCCATCACTTCTTAGATACTTTTCTAGAATCAGGAGGTAAACATGGGATCCCTGTTAATAAAACAGGTATAGGGGGCCTATAAAACCTTATAATTTCTTGTACATAAATCTTTACCAAATATTAAACCTTAGTGGTTTCCCAAATCATAATGAAATGATTCAATTTAATCAACTAAACAATAACCACCCAAATAACAATATTTCCTCAGGGAGTCCATGTAAATCCAACAATGAAATCCATGGAAACCTCTTCCCATTCCCACACTAGCACAGGAAGAGGTTGGAGAAGACCATAATTCTTATAGTGTTTTACCTTAATCTATCTAAAGGTATAACAATGAGACAAATAATAAAAAAAATCTCTCTTTATACCCAACCATAATAAAACTTGTCTCATTTAATAATACATTTTCATAGTTCTAGGATGAGTTAACCATGAATAACTACAAAAACAATTCATTATTGAGTTCCTGATAGATGTGGGGATAATGAACCAAATCTTGTAGAAAATAATAACATCAAATGGGATAAGCTAACTAGTAATGGTATCCTCACCATATAATGATTTCTTGATTCCATTGAAATAATTATCCTATAATTGATCTAGCAGAATAGACTCAAGGAGAGATGACGAAAAATAAAAACTAGTCAGAACCACTCCCGAATCATCCTTATGAACATATAGATGGAACTTAGTAAAAATATCTATAAGTTTCTACTCCTCTTTTTATTCCAAGACAACATGATAAGGGAATTTCCTACTAAGACTGTCAATAATGATGTTCCCCTTCCTAGCGTTATAGGAAATGTCAAAGTCAAAAATTTAGAGGTACTCCAACCATCACCTCTTCCTAATATTCACATCCTTATGAGAAAATATATAACTCAAGACATTGTGATCAAAATAGATAGATAACCTCTCCTTGAAAATATAGTGTCAAACACACTGAGAATACATAATAGTGGAGAGTTCTAAGTCATGAGTGGGGTAATTTTTTACATACAGTTGAAATTGATGAGAACTGTTTACTGCAACATTATCATCCTGCATAAGCATGCACCAATAAAAGTACTAGAAACATCACAATATTCCACATCTCCCTTACTGTGTTCTGATAAGATCAAAATAGGAGTCGATGCTAGATATTTTTCAACTCATCAAAATAATCCTAAAATTTATCATCCCATAATAATTTTACCCATTTATTGGTAAGATCATGAAATAGTGATTCCAACATTGATAAATCTTTCATAAACCATTGATAATACCTATATAGGCCTAGGAATCTTAGTATCTCAAAGATTTCCTATAGTTATTCCCATGACAAGACAACCATCACCTTTTTAGGATTGACTAAGAGACCATCTTTCAAAATAACATAATCTAAGAACCTTACCTATCGGATCTAAAATTTTCATTTTGATAGATTCACATAAAAAAGGAAACTCCTCAAGATTCCCAAAACCAAATAAAAATGGTGCAAAAGATCAAACTTAGATATATAAAAAAACAACACATCATCCACAAATACAACAATGAAGGTATTGAGGAATTGGTGGAGTATCTAGTTCATCAAATCTATAAAAACTATAGGATTGTTAGTTTGTACAAACGTTATTGCAAGATATTCATAGTGGTCATACCTGCTCTTGAAAGTGATATTTAGGATATCTAATTCCTTAACTATCAGTTAATGATAACCTAATTGAAGATAGATTTATAAAAACCAATCCCCCCCCCTTTAATTGATCAATAAAGGCATCCCCATAGGGTAATAGATACTTATTCTTAATCATTACCTTATTTAGTTTATGATTATCCACATAGGGTGAAGAGAATAATCCGCCTTATTTGAAAAGATCATGGGTCCCCCCATGGTGAAACATAAGAGAGAGAAAACAACTTCTCTAATATGTCATCCAATTGGATCTTGAGCTCTTTAAACTCATCAGGTTTCATATTATATAAAAATCATCAAAGTGTTAGGAACTAGATTAATATAGAACTCTACCTACCTCTTTGGAGAAAAATAGGAGAATTTATATGGGAAAATATCAGGGAAATATTGAACAAATAGGGGAAGATAAACATGGGAAGAAAACTCATTGTGCTCAAACATAGTATAAAACAATAGAATCATAATCTCTATGTAGGAAGATCCTATATGACTTCACCTCAGATCCCACTCTCCATGAAACACCGAAGATCTTCCATCGACAATAGAGAATGAAACATGATGATAATAATAATCAATATCGACTCGATGAGTGACCATATAATATATCTTGATGATTATTTCTAAAATATCCATATTAAGAACTAGAAATTCCTAGAATAACTCTACAACAACTATCGAAAGAGAACATGAAGGAAAATGAAACACCTGATCTTTCCTCTGTCCAGGATTCATTTTTATATCTATAATAAAGGACATGATTTGTGTTGAAGTTTCAACACATCCATGAAACTAGAAGATATAAAAGAGTGTGTAACACCTCAACACGAACCATCAGGTCTAATCCAGAGTTCCACATAACCTCAATCGCACCTCACCATACACCATAAGTTTCCGATTAGCAGTGAGGGTCTAGAGTGGAACCCTGGAAAGACTGTACCCTCCATTAGAGTGCACAATATAAATAAATCACCAAAAATATGAAAATAAATAATTATATTAAGAGGAAATTCAATATAACACCATACCATGAAGTATCAATATATCATTTCAAATAAATAAACCAAAGCTAAACAAAAGTATCTAAGGTACGAAGTAAATATAATAAATAAAAGTAATAGTAGATGACCCACTTGAACTACATCCAGAAAAATATTTTTCTTTACGGTCCACCTTCTCAACCATCTGACATAGGTCCCTTTTACTTCATTGGATCCCTAAGCATAAAAACTATAAGCATGCTAAAATTCCTGAGTAGGGTGTGATTACAAGCCTTAGTATAAAACCATCAATGACCCTTAACATCATTACATAATATATACAAGAGCATGAAAAAACTAAATAGGATAAAAATATAAACTTTAATGTATCACATAAGTACAAAATAAATTCTACATCCTTAGATATTGGTTATACATACTTTGACACCTAGCTGGAAGAAACATGAGTCGTCTACCTAACACATCCACCTCAATGGGATAAACCCAAGCTTGTAACATATCCCGCCAGTTGGGATATCCCAAGTACATGTCGACCCATGTCTGGAACATACCTCTAAAATGGATACTCCCAAGAATGTGACATATCCCACATGGATAGCCTAAGTACATATTGAATCAAGTCAATAAGATCCCTCTCGAATGGATAGCTCTAAACATGTGACACATCCCACTAGTAGGGACAGCCCAGGTACATGTCGACTCGAGTCTAGAACATCCATATAACATGGATATCCCTATGAATGTGACATATACAACTGGATAGGATAGCCTAAATACATTCCAACCAAAGTCTAGAATGTCCCTTACAGAGGATAGTCTAAATATGTCCAACCTCTATGATCAATTGTATAAGACAAAGATAGCATATACGATATATTAAACATATTATAGATCATTCATCATTCCAATCAATAGTTATTGTAATCATAAATATTTATATGCAAGCAACATAAGAATGGGATTAGGGATACACACACACCTCATGTGATTAAGCATCAAAAATAGGTCTCACGAGATACACACACATGTCAAAAAATCATGCCAAGAACCCATAGAAAATATGGGATAAATTCAAGGGCTTCTTACCTTAGGGTTGTTGATAACGATCTATAAATTTCATCAAGTAATGTCATCCAAATCATGACCATGTGTTTTTTAGTTGAAACCTATCACCAAGGATTCTCAGAACCAAATACAACAATTTTATTTCAAAAAGAAATAAAAACACAACATGCAATGATATATTCTCTCTCTTGTATAATCCAAAAACAAGATAATTTCATATTATCCATCTTATAGTTGGGTGGGTATTTGAGTGGAAAACACACCTTGTAATCTTACTTGAAACCTAAGATCAAATCCTAATGGAGGGATATTTCTGGGTTACTATAATAGAATTATAATAGGTATTATAGCAGTATTTTATCATCCAGAACTATTTATTTTATTTGTGCATTTGGGACACCGGTTTGGGAATATGGGCCATAGGTCCTTCATGAAAATAGTCCTTAGGCCCACCTCAGGCCTCCAAGACATGGGATTTTGGTCCGTAAGTCCATGAAGTATTCCAACCATTCCACACAAGATCAGGACCCATAATAGGAATCAAAGCAAGTAGCAACCACCAGAGTAAGGCTAACTAGATTGGATGAAAAAGTGGATATGACAATAACTAAAATTTTGAAGTACCAGGTAGCTCTCTGTGGGGAAATGATTTTTTATTAGCTGTAGGATGTGGGAATTTAGAATCCTTAAATGAAGAAAATACCAGGTAGGGGTAGTTCTAGTGTAATCATGTCTCTAGGCCATTAGGCCATGTATTGGGTCTTATGTCTATGGGACATCGGTTCATGTACTAGGCCTTGTTCCTCTAGGACTATGGGTTATTTATGGGTTCCATCTTATCCCTGTTTAAAAAGGAATTATCCAAAAAAATCCAAGTCCTTCAGAACATTCAATGACATTATCCATATTTATAATTCTAGTTTATTTCTTATAGAATAAACACAATTACACATGTGATAATAAACCCTATCTCTTGGATAATCCAAGATGAAAATTAATAACTCTTATTATTCTTTTTCATAATTTTGGGTTAATATAATTTTAATAATTCTCTATAATTTTCCTAGAAATATTCAAAAATATAATTTTACAAACTGCTCCTGAAATATGGTGATGAGAATAATACATAACCCAACCTAGAATTATCATTTTTAAAAACACTACACCCAATAATAAAGGATAGGTGGTGAGGGTTATTCCAAGCTGGGAAAATAGAAGAAGAACCTAGTTCGTTCAAATAATACCTCTCGAATACCGTATAAAGAAGTTATAAGCTACCCAGACTCATGAGGATCACCCAAAATTGAAGGTATAAAGGTTTGGGTATTTATTTTAAGAAATAAAACCATGTGTAGGTTCATATAATTAAACCCACAAATTAAATCAACCATTTAAATTATATTTTACATGAATCATGAATGTGGGGCATTTATAAACATTAATTAATGGATTATAGACTTTAAATGAGACAAAATAATAAATTCCCAAGTTTAAAGGCTTTTAAAATAGTCAAAAACATGTACAGGTTTGAATAGGGAAGAAAACTGGGTTTTTTGAAAAAAAAAATAACTACTATTATGTGGGACAAACCCATTCTATAAGGGTAAAATTGTTTTGCCCTTATAAAGATTATTATCCTTACATAGGTAATAAAAAATGTGGTTACCCTTATATAACTAAAACATATCCTTTCACAGCCTTTAGGAATTATAATTTACCTTTATGTAGAGCATTTAGTAGCCTAACACAGTGCTTGGAACTCATAGGTTACCCTTGAATAGTGTTTATACACCTCAATGAAGTGCTTTTAACTCATGGGTCATCATTATGTAACTTTATAGGTACCCTTACAAGTGTTATATACCTTTACTCAGTGCTTGTAAATCACGATTTACCTTTATGAAACTCTTTTGGAACCCCTAAATAGTGTTATCTACCCTTATATAGTGATTGTAACTAGGGATATAACCTTACGTGGCACATAGGGACTCATACTTACCTTTAAGTAATCCATATACATAAGGGGTCACCATTATGTAGCCCATAAAAATAGAGTCTTACCCATACAAAACTCTAAAAACTGGGAATTACCCTTACATAACTCAAGGAATTTGAATTTTATCTTTACACATCCAAGGAAAACTCCTATATAACCTTACGTAAGATCATTAAACTCATTTTACCCTTATATAGACCCCATTTCTTGAGTAAGGGTATAAATTTAGTCAAAATTTTTAAAACAAATCACTAAATAGACTTGTGAATATAAACCAAAAAGGTATTATAATAATTAGGATGTTATAAATTGCGAGGAACTTGTATCAAACAGAGTGGTTTCTATAAAAGATGCCCCAAAAATGGTATCTCTCACTATAAAGAGGGTTACATCAACTTCAAATAAAATTCCTCCACTGTGTGAAATTACTTCATTCTAAAAGACTGCGGCTGGAGACCTATTAACATTAAAGATTCTGACTATGCTGCAGTAGCATTAGGAGTTGATAATCTCTATCCATAACAAGGTGTATATAGAGCCTAATAGAATCTCTTAAAATTACCTTGATGGCTACATGCCCTAAAGTTCTTCGAAGGTTTGAGGAAATATCTTCATGTGCTGCCTACCTTTCCACATAGGTATCAAGTCAATGGTATCATGTTTGTCACTACTAATGAAGTATAGGAATATCATTGCTAATAACTACCTCCACCACCCTTTAGAATATCATGCCACTTTCACTTTTTCCCATGTGTGCTGCTGGAACTACCACTGGGTGGAAGGGATGACCCAAACAGGCATGTCTTTCCTACCATATCAATCTCTTCCATTATATCCCTTTTTACAATCTCATAATAGGTGGTGAGGTTTATTATAGGGTTCATCCAATGTCTTTTTGAATTTTGAAGATAATTTTTTTAATTCAAAAGGAATCCTTACGCTTATTTTTGTGCTTGTGTGATGGGTGATGTATTTTCATGTGTGTAAGGATTATCTACACATGTGGGATTTTAGAGATATATTTTGCATATATATTTGTTCCATGTTATATTTAAGGTGATGTAGATAGAAGATACATGAGACACCCAATAGAAGAAAAAAAGTGGGATGTGACTTAGGTGTGTAGCAAGGAAAAACGGAATGCGCCTCAGGCATGCAAAGATCCTATTAAGTAACTCTGTTATAGATGTGAGAACTAGTTTTTGACCATAAGAAGCATCATTCAATGGGAAAAAATGGGTTATGAAACAGTTTATTTGAGGTTTTGTAATGATATCTCATGCTTGGTTTTGATCTCTGATGGGTGAAGTTTTGTAAAAAATTATTATCAGAGAATGGGTTGAGGTGTATGAGGGTGTGGTTTTCACACAATTTTTCTATTCTATCGTTATAATTCAAGTCTAGGAATTACTTGATTTTTTATTCTCTGATTCATAGTGTATTTTTTTAGGTGCACCATTGTTTTTTAATCCTCCACATTAGATGGTTTTTCCACATTAAAATATGTGTCTCAATTTATTTCCTACTATTTATTTTTTCCTTCTATTTTCATTATATATTATCACAATATTTTTTCCCAATAGAGTTATTATCCTTGGACCAATCTATTCTCTTACTAACAAATGGTATAAAAATAGGTTATTTGTGTTTATTTCTAATTGGAAATGGGTGATTCATACTAAGGTATTTCTTCCCATATTTAACTATTTAATGGGGAAAATGATTTTACTCTATGGTAGATAGGGGTAAAAATATTTTGGTTTGTGAGAAGACAGTGAAGGTACTGAAGAAAAAATCAAAGAAGTCGGAGCCGATGAGTGATGGTGAATAGAGGATATGAGAGAGTTAGCGACAAGCATGATTCAGATGTATATGGTTGATAATAATATATAGGAGGTGATGAATCTAACATATCTAATGGATATATGGGTGAATCTTGAGATTAAGTATAAATAAAAATCCCCAACAAATATTTTATATCTGAAAAATAATGATTGTATCATTTATGAATGTTAAAGAATAGAAATTTAGGTAACCATCTGGATGAGTTCACTAAACTTTTAACAGATCTATATTTGGTAGTAGTCAAGATCAATGATAAAGGTAGTGTGGTACCGATTTAAATATAATAATAAGACAAATATTTACTTCTCTTGGTTTCATTACCAAATTCATATGATAATATCATCACTACATTATTATTCTAGAAAGAAACTATGAAGTTGTGATTTCATCATTGATGATGAAAGAGACTTGGTTAAAGACCAATACTGGTGATTTCTTAGGTTATAGTGGTAATTTGGATATGAAAAATGGAAATGGTAATTAGAGAGGTCAATCAAAGATAAGAAGAAAGGATATGTTCTTCTTTTGCGATGAATGGTCATGCAGAGAAATTGCTACACTTTGAAAAATATAAAATAAGAAAAGAAGACGCATGAAATCGATTCTGAGGATATAAAGACCCTATCCTTTGTAGATAACAGTACATTATTTTATGAATAATTATACATTGGAATATAATCCAGGGATCATGAAGTCTATTGTCTTTAAATACTAGGTACATAAAATTGAAAACATAAAAGATTTATTTATTTAATCTTCATATTGATCTCCTAACTTCCATTGTGATCATACATCGGCATGGGATAACTTGGGGATAACATAAAAAAATGGGTGATCTAAAAATTCCATTAAGGGAATAAGCATAAAAATAAATCTTTAGCACATTGGTTAGGAATCAAGACATAATGATATAAAAAGGCACATAACGTAATGGAACATACAGAACCATAACATGTTTAACTTTGGATCATATAAACTTGGAATCATAGTAATGTGGAAAAAAAATAAAATATTAATTTATTACATTCATGTCTTGTTTCACTTAGAGGATCATAAATTAAGGTTAACCATCAATACTGGTGCACATGGTAGCATAAGTCAAAGATAACTGCCAAGACCATTACACATGGTAGCACAAGTCAAGGCTAGCTGCCAAGACCGTTGCACAAAACGTCTCATGAGACTCAAATTTACCCAATGTATTAGATCGCTCTCTAGAGGCACCCATCTTAACATGTTCATGAATATGCTTTCCAAACAAAGAATTATACATAATCAATCATATATAAACATAAGGGACCCCATGGAAAGAAATGGGTATCATACTCATGTCATAAAGAATAATTTAATGGGTGTATCATACAAGTATCCATGAAGGAAAGGAATTAGAAAACATATAGTCATATATCATGGTAATTTATGTCAAACAGAAGTGATACCTTGTAAAAAGATTATTTAATAAATTTTATCATTAAAACATTTTAGTGCGGTTTTAAGGAAGATACTAAAGAGACTTTAAAATCGAAAATGGAATAATATTTTATATAAAACCAGAAGTGAAAAAATAATTTTTTCATAATATAAATACTTATATTGTAAAAAAAACAATGGTTGCCTAAAACATATGGTAGAGTGCACTTAAAATTGGGTAAAAATTCAGGAAGTTCCCTCAAAATGGTTTTTCTTATTAGGAAGTATTGAGGAGGGAATCACTTAAGTTCGATGGTGTCATACACTTGATATTAATTACCTTAATAATAAAATTAGGTTCATTAATTAATAATTATATAACCTATTTTACATTTAATTGATGTAGTGTAACCTTTTTGGGTTCATTCATAACCTTTTTGATTGGTTATGAGGTTTAATTGCATTGTCTAGGTCTGTTTGTTTCATGATCAGTTTACTTATATACATGAATGGATAATCATGTAAAATAAAGATGGTTTTCCAGAAATGGAGTTATATTATTTAAAATATAGAAGTTTATATGATTTTAAATTTCACTTGGTTACTTGGAGTGAAGATGATTCACTATATAAATTTTTAGTGATAACCATTTGGGTTAATTGGAGGTTTCTCATCACAATGGACACATTTTGTTTTATAAATCAAAACCATGTGTATAAAAATATTCCAGAAAAATATATGAGACATAATAAATATATTATATTCTGGTTCAACCATAATAATGGTTTCATGACCAAAATTTAATACTGTAATGGAAATTGAAAAATCACCATCCTTGAATGCGGTAAATTAACACATCTCAGACGGTGTTTTTACTACAAGTATAAAAGAAGGGTAAAATAGAGACGATGATAACTTATTACATTATCATAAAAAAATTCTAGTATATATAATTTACAGAAGTTTTCATAACATTTGGATGATGAGAGGTAAATATAGAAAATAAAACAAAGAACTTGAAAGGAAAGTAAAAGAATTGAAAAGAGGAATTTACCTCTTGAATTAATCTTCCATGAGAGCCTCTTAAGGGGAGAGGATTTGGTATTTTAAGGAGACCAAGGGATGATGGATGTGGGGGAGGATCTTGGGCAGATATTTGAGAAGAATTTAGGCAAGGTATAAGGCTTGAGAGGAGTGAAGAGAAGACGAGAGTGTGAGTGGTTTTTATAATGGAGGGGAGGAGGGTTTTCTTAATATTTAAATCATTATTTTATTATTTTTTCATAATACAAAGAATAGTGATGAATAAACGACCAAAAATAGTAATATTTTCATGTGAGTTAAAAACCAATGGTTCTTACATCAGTATAACATCACCCATGACTCAATAATTAATGTATTTATGTTATTTTGTAAATTATTGTATTTCATTATTCATAAAAAAATCAATTATTTAAGAAAAATCCCTAAAATTAACCCTAAACATTTTTTTGATGTGTAGAATCAAAAATGAAATCTATTTTTCAAAAAATAATTTTATAAATATGATTAATTTAACTTTTAATTAAAATCATAATTTACTTGAAAAATACAGATTTTAAAACTATAATAGATTTTATAAAGCTTTCAAAAATTACATATGGTTTTATAAAATTATCTTAAAACAAGAACACATAAAATTGTTAATTTATGAACACCTTTTAGAAAAATAAATTTTCTTTTAAATTAATTAATTAATTATAATTATATATTTATGACTTATAAAAATACTAATACTTTTACTATGGTCATATTATCATTTATAAGATGACGAAATTTTTTTATAGATTCAAGCGTGAGGTTACTATTCTTTTGGATGATTTACTATTCATAAGAGTCATATTACTATTCATAACAATGGGTTACTATTCATAAGGGTGGGTTACTATTCATTAAAATTTAAGTTTGTTCCATCAGATCCCAAAAATCACCCTAAACGCAACTGTGTATGTTAGATTTTTGAAATTCAATACACAAAAGTGGAAAAATTATGTTTAATAGTCACATAGTATATAGTATCATGGTATTTCATTGTGCTACCTAATGTCCTCCAATGGCCCAAAGGCCTTCATTTTTTATTTATTTTTGATAATCCACCTTTCAAGGGGTGAGGTGGAACCCTTACAAGGCTCGTAGGAGTAAGTATTACATTTCCCATATGCCTTAGATGAATTCATTACCCATAGGCTTCAAACATTACATACAACCCAAACTAACTACTTGAAACTGCTCCTCCCCAGCATCTTCATAGTAAAATCAGCTCTCCACCTTCGCATGGCCGTTCGGCTAGGTTTTCCCATGCATGAACAGGCTTGTCCCTGTGGTAGGTGTCATACCCTCTCATTCTTGTAATCTATTTTTCTTCTACTATGGTGAAAGCTCCTTGATCCTCCTCCTTCTGAAGCTTGTTCATTGTAGGTTTTCTGGTTTACATCTGCACTTACGGTGGCAAGAAGGCCTTGAGGTGGCCCAAAGGCCCTACTGACCCAAAGGCTTGGGCGGCCCAAAGGCCTTAAAGGACTCGGGGACCAAATCGGTGGCCCGAAGGGCCAAACGGGGGAATATTATCAGCTGCTACATTCCCAAACAGTTTATGCTACAGTACTACTATAGTACCCGGAAATTAGCCTATGCTTGGATTTGATCCCGAGTCTCCTGGATGCACTTAAGGAGTCTTCACCAATAAAGCGTAATTATAAGAAGGAAATTCCATTGATTAAACTTTGGGTCGTTATAGAGGATACCAATATAAGTCTTATACAAGGTGATGGTGATTTACTTTCAGTTGGTATTTATTGTTACAGGTCAGATCTATACAATGAATGAGTTATTGATTTAGCATCTTCGTACCATATTAAACCAAAGAGGGAACTATTTTATTCATATGAAGAAGGTGAATTTGGTATGTTGGAGAAGTAAAATGGATATTATACTTGAAACATTAGTTTTTTTGGTATTTTTATCACAATAAATATAGGATGTACTTTAAAATTGAGGAATGTGTGACATGTGCCTGGTATATACTATAATTTTTTATCTGCTTGTACACTTAATAATGATGGGTTAAATAGTTGGTTTAGCAATGTAATATGGACATTGTCCTAAGGATCATTGGTATATGTATGAGTAATAATGGTTGACATGCTTTATAGGACTGATGTAAAGGGGTGTGGTGAAGTGATAAATGTGTTTGTGAAAAGGACTTCATTATATTTTTTTCACAATCAGTTTTCATGCATGAGTCAAAGATCATTAACTAGGATGAAGAAATTTTGGAAGTTAAAGCATGTTATGTTAGGTGTTTTAATTATCTCAATTAATCCTTTTCTTCAAAGAGTGTCACTAGTGAAGATGTTATTGAAATCAAAGATCAAGGTGATGCGCTAAGAGTTACAGACTACTCAGAGGATGTTGAGTAGAGGGGGAAATTAATTTCTACAGGTACTTATAATTATGTGGAAATCACTATTATGGGGGATCCAAGTGTTTTTGGTTCTAGTATTTTTCTTTGGGGAAGTAAAAAAATAGGTATGAACAAGACTTCGGTGTTTGGATTTCTTTTACAGGGGAGTCACCAGGTTTCTATCAGAGTTGCAAAAGGGTGTCATCATATTTTCCACACAGGTTGACGGTCTATGTGATACCAACAAATTTTCATTCCAACTAAGTGCATTGGAATTCATATCCATTTTTTGGTGTAAGGGGAAGATTGATAAGGTTCATTCCACACCTTTTTGAATTTTAAAGATAATTTTTTTCAAAAAAATCAAAAGGCGATCTTCGGCTTGATTTGGTGCACATGTGATGGGTGAGGTATTTTAATGTGCATAAGTCTTTTCTATCTGAATGGTATTTTGTAGATAAATTTTCCTTAACTATTTTATTTATATTATATTTATGGTGATATAGAGAGAAGATATGTGAGACACCCATCATAAAAAAAGTGGGTTGCAAATCAGGTGAGTAGTAAGGGAAAAATGGGCATGACTTAGGTATGTGCAGCTCCTAGGAAGAAACTCCATAAGGGACATGACCACTAATATTTTGACATAGGAATCATCATGAAATGGGGAAATTAGGTTGTTTCATGATTTATTTGAGGTCCTGCAATGGTTTTTTGTGTTTAGTTTTGATCACCAAGGGGTGACGTTTTGTCATGAATGGTTATTAGAGAAAATATAGAGACCTATCAGGGTGTGGTTTTCATATAAGTTTTTCTATGCCCTCATTGTAATTTAATTTCAGGCATTACTTTAATTTTTTACTCTATGATTCATAGTTTAATTTTTTATATTATTCCCATGGTTCTTTAATCCTCAATATTATAGAGTTTTTCCACATTACATTCTGTGTCTCAATTTATTTGAAGTTATTTATCTTTGCGCTTCCATTTTCATTGAAGTTTCTCACAATATTTTATTAGAATCAAGTTATTATCTTGGGACCTATCTGATTCCTCCACAATAGTTTAGAATATACACCTATGATTGGATTTCATTTCACAAGTCTTATAAGTATTTCTAAGCCTTCATATTATCATTCAACGTAACCACAAGAGAAAAATGAACCAACTCAGAAAAATAGTTGTTGTAATCTATCAACAAATTCTCTCCCCGCTAAAATTAGAGGAACTTAATAGACTTTTTCTTCATCAATGATTCTAGGAAGAACTGTAAAAATAAAATTCCACACCCTATAATTCTAAAATAATATCATTGTATTAAATAGTGTATGCGACAAGCGACACCAAGATTAGAAGAAAATATAACACCCCAAGACTTCAAGATATATTTATTTTTAAATAAATTAAATAGGTTAAATAAATTTTTTTCATGTAATTTCGAGATTATCTTGTGTTACATGCGACACCGATTTTAGTTTTCATTACATGCAATACTCAGTTTAGATTTCATTACAAGCAACACTGAGTTTAAATAATATGTGAAATATTATTAAAATATTATGATTTAATATAGTAGTTATTACCTAGACATTGGAATGTTGCGTATGAATAATACTAAATAAAATATTAAATTTATGGTTATCTAATGATTAGGAATAAAAGTATAATCATTTAAAATGGAAGGAAAATTTTTCTTAAAAACTATATTTTTTATAAAACACGGATTAGTCAGGCTTGGTGAACATAATTTAAAATTAATTTTAAAACTTTTAGAAAATTTATTTGACAAAATATAATTATTTTTTTAAATCATCATATCAAAATTATATTAGGGTGAATTTTTGGTATTTTTATGAAGAGTTTTATTTTTTTAATGAATAGTGAAAAGACTGAATTTTAACTAAAAATAGACTTTTCATTTAAATAATTTATAATGATAAATTATATTTTGAATATGTATTAAATTAAAATTAGTACAATTTTATATCAAGTAATTCAATTTAAGTCGTTTTATTAATTTTCATATTGAATTTTGATATAAAAAACTTTCTAAATTTTTGGAAATTTTCTCTTTAAAAACTGGTTTTCTCATCGTGTCCATGGGATTAATTTTAAATTAAACTTTGTGTTTCTATGAATTAAATTTAGAAGAATGGATTCTATTTTTTTAATTATAATTATTTATAATATATAATAAGGTAAACATAATTTTTGACCTAAATGAATAGTGCAAATAGTAAAAATTAATTACTATAGTTAAGGTGAAACTGGATTTACCCGGGGTTAAACTAAGGGGATTGGGGTTAAAAATGACATAAAAACCTATAAAACACCCATTTTATGGATATATTTAGACATTATATCTTCTAGGGTAGATAAATACCCATTTTATAGGCTTTTTCATTATAAAAATGTGGGTATTATTGAATCTTTTCAAAACATTACAAGTGGGTCACTCACCTCGCTTATAAAAGGCCATTCCCTCTTCTCTCTACTACACACCTTACAACCTATTTAATTAATAAAATAACTACCTAAATAAATTTTAAAATTCCATTCCATAATACTAGAATCCTTATTTTGGGCATAAATCCAACCTAGGAATGCATTTTATGAAAACCTAAGGAGTTTACCCAAAAAAGAGGTAACATTCTTCAATGAGTGTTTTTATTTTATTTCTTCCTCTACCTCCCACAATTCTTATTAAAACATGAATATATAATAAAAAATATCTTAAAATATATTTAGGTGTTTTTATAATAATTTAATTACCTACAACCATCTAAACTTCCATCAAATGGGTTATGAAATCATCATTCGTGTGTACGGAGGACTACCACCTCACGAACCGTTGTCATCCATTTTTCCATTACCACCTATCATAGTTGGGTATGAAGATGGATATAAATTATATATATGATATTTCTAATATAATTATATAGTTTTATAAATTATATATTATATTTATTTTTTAATTTCCATTCAGTAGGGGATATTATAACATTGCTTCTGTGTACGACAGACTAACGCCCTATAAAGAGATGTGATTTGTTTTTCACTACCGCTTTACATGGAATGAAATAGAGATAAATTTAATGAATATATGGGATATACATGAAAAAATTATTATATTAATGACATATTTATTATTCTGAAAGTATAATATGTCATTTTTTTACACTGAAAAATGATTACATCGTTCGTGTATGTGTAAACTACCGCCTTCACGAAGTGAGGTGACTCTCTTTTCATAAACACAAAACATGGATTATATATAAAAGTATATTTGAAGCAAAAATTGTGTATATATGATACTATTATAATTATTAAAATATAAAATATTACTCATTTCATTTCCATAATGATCTTTGAAAAATGGAAACGTTGCTCATGTCTACGTACGGCCTACCGTCACCATGATTGTAATGTACTTCCTTTATCAAAACCACAATTCATGATTGGTCATAAAAGTATAATTAATGTATAAATATTATAATTATGTTGTTATTCTTATCATAGATATTATAGTTCTATATAATATGCACAAGAACTAGATCTTTCATGACGAAACATGTAAGAGAAAATAAGGAAATTAACACCTGAAGGAATGAAAATAATGAAATATTATTAATGAACGAGTGATGAGATGTTATAAAATGTTCATATATGATATTATAAATATTAATATAGTTTTTTTATAAGTTAATAACATGTTTAAAACCACTATAAATGAGTTTGAATTATTTTTCAACAAAAGGTACCGTGAGGTAAGGGATTTTTCCTCAATTTCATTTCATTCAGGAATACTTTAATGTTATGCACCTAATTCATTTTATATGGTGTATATAATGAAACTTGACATCTTATATAATTATTTACTAATAATTCATGATATTTTATGTTTCTATATTAATTATTTAATCCAAGGTTATTTGACATGAAAATTACAAACTGGTAAATAATTTCATAACTCAATTTATTTTAATTGGGTTATATTACTTCTTCCTCACCTTTGATACTCTAAGACTATGTGTACAAGGAATTTTTATTATCTTATGTTGTATTTACAATAGTTTTATTAATATTTACATATGATACACATGATAAATTTATTGATTAATTTTCACATCAATATTATGATCATTGTAAGTTTTTATTTCACAATCTTATTCTAATCGAAATTGTTTATTCTTGAATTTCAGTTGAGGGAAATTATTTAAGAATTTTCTAAAAACGCATTTTATATTTTTATACTCTTTTTATTCATTATATTTTCAAATTCTAATAACTCAAATATTCATTTCAGGTATGGATCATAATTTTAGGTGGTTTTGAGAAAAATGGGAGAGTTTGAAGATTTTATAAGTGCACACCATGTACCTGGTTACCACAGGTAGCCGTGTACTGGTCGTGTAATGACCAAGTACATGGATGTGTGAGGTGACCTGAAGACTGGATAAATTAAGGGCCGGTTGAGGCATGTACACACTGTGTATATTAATAAACACGTCATGTACTTTTCTATTTATTTGTTTAATTAGACCGAGATTGTGTGTAATCCTCAAATTTATCTTCTTCTGGCCTCATTTCATCCAGGAGTGACCGAGAAAGATGAATCTTCTCTGAGCCATTGTTTCTCTATCCAAGGTCTGATCTGAACTCTGGCAGATACTTCAGAATCCCACCGGTGAGTTCTTCCTTCTTCTAGAGCCTCTCCTCCTGATTTCTTCTCTCTCTCGGGTTTTTCAAGTTTGAAAATTTTTGACGTTTTTATATATCTACAACATTCTATGTCAATTCAAGGTATGAGGTTCAAATATATTGATAATAAAATTTCTAGGCAAGTGGTGTGTTTCCTTTCATTGTTTGTCTTTGAGTTTTATATGCCAAAGTGATGATTACCCATGTTTTTGGTATTTCGGGTTAAGGAAATTGAACCCTATTTTATCTGACATTTATTGATTGTTGGATTAATGGTTTTTTGAGATGATTTTATATGAAATTGAATGTTTATGGAATTATTCAGAAGTGTGTTTCCATGTTTTAATGTTTAGGGTCATTTGGTCTAAGTTGCCTATGAGGCATACCATGTTTTCCTTGCCTTGTTTGATAGGATGGAACTATTTGAATTTTGCAGCTTGTTAAATGCTTGTGATAAGCATTGGAATTGTATAGCCATGTAGTATTCAAGATTAATTTCGGCTGCCTAATATAGTTTACGCAAGATTTAATTGCACGGGGATGTGAAAACTTGGTGTAGTTAGACCACCAGGGGTATTGACTATGAGTGCTCCCTCAGAGTGTATATAGTTTATGTTACGAGACTACATGGGGGATTGGTGGTGAGTGTTCCCTTAGAGTGTCTATAGTTTACATTACGAGACCATAAGGGGATTGATGGTGAGTGTTCCCTCAGAGTCTCTATAGTTTACATTACGATACCACAGGAGGGATTGTTGCTAAGTACTCCCTCAGAGTGTCCATAGTTTATGTTACGAGACCACATGGGGAATTGACATTGAGTGATTCCCCAAAGATTCTGTAGTTAATCTAGAAATACCATTGGGTAAATTGATAGTGATTACTTCCTCAAAGTTTCTTGCCTTTTTATTAAATTACTTATCTAGAGGGGTTAGACTGTGTGAGCTACCCAGATGGTTAATATAAATATTGAATGTTGGTGATGCATCTACCAAGTCAAAGCACAAGCTTGGATTCGGTCCTATTAGGTAGTATTTTGAGATACCTATATTTGATATTTGTTTAAATGATGAAAATTAAATGGTAATGAATGTAAATGGAAACTGTAGGATTGTTTACTTTTGTGTAATCCTAGTTCTTTACTGCATTTTCATTATTATCTTCTATATATATTCACTGACAGTTAGACATAGATATTGTGGTGGTTTCCTATTGGAATTCGTCTCACATCCCATTTGGGTCGTGATTTTGGACCCAAATATATTATATCGTTGCAGGTATAAATAAGGGAAATCACCCTTCGTTATCAGTTACATGATTATTATGGGGCTGGAGAGCATGGGACCAAGCTGAGGCTTACGATGCAGCTGGAGTTTACTTATTTTTCTATTTTGGTTTAGTACTGTATTTACAGAACTATGAATTGTTTGGATGATTTCCTAGACATATGTGACATGCATCATTTATATATGTTCTCCAGTTGTTTATTTACATCAATATTCTGATGTTTTCTTGTTGTTTGGTATTACTTCTTCCACTACTATTTATTATTTGTTATTCTACTGTGAATACTCTACCAATGAGGGCATAGTTCCTTAACTATCACACCCAAATCCCTCATTACTAGTTGGCATCCTCTGTCATTTGGGGAAATGTTCTTGAGTCCATGTGACTAACCGGGTATGGGACACCGTTGGGTGGCACCCGGAACCGATTCGTTACAAAGTGGTATCAGAGGAATTATTTTCTTCTTTGACTTACTGTTAGGAGCCTATAGATAGGGATAGGAAGGAATATGTAGTTGGTAATAGGATTTTTCAGGGAGTAGCTAACCCCTGTATAGGGAAGAGCTATTATGCCTCAAATATTGCAATTTTTTCTGGTTTTGAAATTATTACAGTTGATTTGATTTCACTACTGGGTCATTCACATGTTTTGTGTTATTATCATTGATGTTATTGAGGTTCTATTTCTATTACAACCTGGTGAGATGAGGGTATTGTATCTCATGCATCATATAGGCACTTGCTAGAGATCACATGTCATGCATTATTGTCATGCCATTTAGGGTGAATTATCGATTGCATGTTGTTGTGATAAAGGTTGCACTAGATATGCATGTTGGTGTGGTAGATGCCTTTATAGAGTACCTACTATTTGATAGGGTATTGAATTGTGCAAGGTTTAGTTTGAATGAGATCCAAACTTTGGTCCCTGAGGTATTATGGGCCCTCATGGATCGGAATTTGGTAGATCATGTGAGTTATTTAACTATTATTCCTTGTGATGTACATATATAAGATGCCAAGCTTTGATTCGTGGAGAGTATGGGCCCTCATGGATCGGAATTTGGCACTTTAAATGTTTCTTTCAGTGATTCATGGGATTATGAAGTAGTTTTTGAGGCTTACTATCTGGAAAAACCCAGAATATGTGGTGTGTAATGATGAATACATGGCATGTATCCTTCTTTTTGGGAAGGAATATTTTTTTCTTAAGTACATGTCCTGTATTATATATACATTTCCTATAATCCTTGACCATTTGATTGCATGTGTGGGAAGGGACGTGGATTTGGGAAATCTTTGGTTCAACATATCGTGTATCGGGTGTATACATCGTGTTGTAGAGACCATGTATCCAATTGTGTGACTAACGACACAGGTGGATGAATAATAAGGTAGTGCACATCGTGTTCATCTTGAACATGTTGGGTGGAGTCGACCATGTAATTGGTCATGTGACTAATGACACGGGTCGGTGGATTCCTTCTAGTACAAACTGTGTCTGGCACAAACATGCCTTGTAGTCTTGTTCTGAGAGAACCATGTGGTTTAGCCGTGTAGAGGAACTCAGGAAGGGAGAAATGATTCGAGTACATGCCGTGTCAAGGGAGAAAATGCCATGTGTATTGGGTGTTACATGACCAGTGTTAGAAGAAGTACACCCCCATGTAAAGGATTAAGGGAACACGTCGTGTAGGGGTAATAAACACTGTGTATCCAGGTTTTGAAGAATTTGAATTTATTTCATCCTCCTATTCCTTTATTTTACTTCTAAGCTTCAGTCCTTGATAATATTGAACTGAGGTGTGCAGTTGACCTTGCAGGGTGATGCCACCGAGATGTCCTCTAGTTGTATGTCAGATACAGGGCAATGACAAAACACTGGACATGGTAGATCAGGGACTACCGGAAGATCCTCCAGTCGTGCCTGTCATGGAACCAGCCTTCATTTCCAATACATGTGATGATGTACAGTTAAAAAAAGGCTTCATGAGGTTTATGTATACCTTCCAGGGAGCACCACCTCTTTCCCCATCTATGGAAGAATTGACGCAGGTTTTCAGCAACAACACCCTCCCACCTTCTCAGGGTATGGAGGACCTCAGGCTATAGAGTCCTAGTTAGAATCCATGCTATCTATTTTCAAGAATCTTGAGATGCCTCCAGAGAGGATGGTTAATCTCACTATGTACATTCTACATGATTCCTCCAAGATATGGTGAGATGTGATATCAAAGGTGGGACACCAGTAGGTTATGTCTTGGGATAAGTTCCAACATACCTTCTACGACTACTTCTACTCAGAGAATTTTTGGTCCGATCGAGCCTGAGAGTTCATGAGTTTGGAGTAGGGTACACAATTAGTCATGGAGTATTCTTCTTGGTTCACAGATCAGTAGTTCTTCACACCCATTCTAGAGAGTAATGAGTTATTCCTAGTAAGGAATTTTGAGGATGGTCTCAGGAATGACATCTGATCTCAGGTGAACATATTCAGGTTGACGACCATATCTTCCATAGTCTACCAGGTGCTGATCACAGAGTGCAACTTGATGGATTTTGGAGCTGTGGGCCAGGGAGGTTCAGCATTCCGAGTTGGTGCTTCTCTGGATAATAGTATGAAGTGTCGTAGGGAGTCTACACATGGATATCTGAGTAGGTTGGATACACCTTTAGGTAGCCAGGTTTTATGCTACTAGTGTGGGATGGGTGGTCATACGAGGCCACATTTCTCAAGAGACCTAGTTGAGTGCCGATCTTGTGGAAATATGGGTCTTCTTTAGCGCTTCTGTCAGCTTTTCTCACTAGCATCTGGTGAAAAAGGATATTCTATGAATCCTCATTCAAGAGTAGAACCACCAGTTTGTCATCATTATAGGAACTAGAGTTTGTCTAACCATTCAGTCTGAGGTAGAGGTCGTGGTCGTGGTATCCAGTCGCCAGGATTTCAGCGAAAATAGGTTGGATCATCTTAGGGTGGTCAAGCAGGGTTGCAGGGCCATGGTATAGGTCATACTTTTCAGTGGAGCAGACCCAGCAGGAGTAGGATCCCGGGCCTTCTACAGTTAGAGGTACGATTTTGGTTGCCTCGGTTTTAGCTTCTGCACTTTTTGATATAGGGACTTCCCATGGTTTCATATTTATTGCTATTGTGGACTAACTTGGGATCTGTATCTTTACTTCTGCTGATATCTTGACACTAGACACTCCGTTGGAGACTAAAATGGCTAGTGTACATCAGTGCAAGGAGTTCCCTCTTTAGGTCAGCGGGTGTCACTTCTTATGGGACTTCTATGTCTTAGAGATGATAGGCTATGTTGTCATTCTTAGAATAGATTGGTTGGTTCCCTACCAGGATTTTGTCAACTGATATCATCGTAGGGTGAGTTTCACATCATCAGAGGGTGGTTTGTTTCTACATAAGGGAGAATGGGATGTCCAGGAGAGCAGAGCGGGACTTGAGCATCATGGGTTGGGAGGAGTTACAGCCCAGATTTCTAGTCTATATCTGGATGACAAGGGAACTTCATAGATGGACTTTTATCCCGTGGTGGATTATTTCAGGGATGTATTTTCAGAGGATTTTTTAGGTTTTCCTCGGGAGAAAGAGGTAGAATTTTCTATTGATCTTGTGCCAAGAGTAGCACCAGTGTCCATTCCTCATTATAGGATGGCTACTATAGAGTTACAGGATCTCAATAAACAATTAGAAGAGTTACATGAAAATGGTTTCATCTGACCCATAAATTCTCCTTGGGGTTTAACTATCCTTTTTGCAAAGAAGGAAAATGGTACCCTCAGACTTTTCATGGATTATCTAAAGTTGAACCAGTCGACGGTCAAGAACTGATATCACTTGTAGAGAATTTATGATCTCTTTGATCAGCTTCGAGGAGCCCAGGTGTTCTCAAATATTTAATTGAGATCCAGTTATCATCATTTGCATGTTAGACCATTATATATACCTCATACAGCCTTTCGGAGCAGGTATGGTCTATAAGAGTATGTGGTTATGTCGTTCGGTCTCACGAACACGTCAGTAATTTTCATGGAACAGATGAACCGAGTGTTCCATCCATACTTGGACTCCATTGTGGTTTTTTTTGTGTATGATATATTTATCTACTCTCACACTTGACATGACCTTTCCAAACATCTTGATATTGTTTTGAGTACACTAAGAAAGCATTGGTTATATGCTAAGATCTCAAAATTCCACTTTTGTATGGACTAGATTCACTTCTTGGGTCATGTTATCTCAAAGATAGGATTACTAGTAGACCCAAAGAACATGAGAGAAGTAGTTTCATGGGATAATCCTAATAATGTATTTTAGGTAGGATGTTTTCTGGGGCTGGTTTGGTTACTACAAATGCTTTATACAGGACTTTTCACACTTAGCAGCACCACTGATGGGTAGGGGTGAAGTACTTGTGGATAGATTACTGTGATTCAGTCGTTCAAGAGCTAAAATGAAGTTTTAATTTAATGTCGATACTGATTTTTCAAGAGCCGGGCAAGATTCTACATTGTTTACTACGATGCATCGGGTGTTGGGATGGGAGCATTGCTTATGCAAGGGGGAGGATTCGTTGTGTATGGGTCTTGTTGTTGAGTCCACATGAGAGGAATTACCCGATGCACAATCTCGAGTTGGATATGGTTGTGCATGTTTTGCATTGTTGGAGACATTATCTTTTGGGAGAGCATTTTTTTGTGTTCACTAACCATAAAAATTCTCAAGTATATCTTTACACATCGTGATTTGAATTTGAGACAGTGAAGGTGGGTTGAGTACCATCACTCTTTTGACTTTTATCTTGACTACACGCCTGGGAAAGGCAATGCAGTGGTTGATGTGTTGAGCAGGAGGACTCAGATACAGGCAGTTTAGGAGGCCAGTAGTGAGTGGTATCTTATGGCTCTGTTCTCTGAGATTTATTTGGAGGTGCACAATAGATAGGGGTAGACGTTTCTTTCTTCTGTAGTTTTTACCTTTACTCTACTTGATCTAGTGTGAGTGAGGCAGCTATAAGATTCTGAAGGCCTCGTCTTATGGGAGAGTGTGTCAAGAGAGGACCATAATCCTGGATGGACCAGAGGCGAGGATTAGATCTTACATTTTCATGGACACGTATGGGTGTCATCAGGAATACATGAGGAGCTGATGTAGGATTTTCATTCCTCAGTTTGGGCAGTTCATCCTAGTATCACCAAGATGTATTGAGATCTACACCATCAGTATTGGTGACTAGGTATGAAGAGGAATGTTTTTGGTTTTGTTATGAGATGTTTCACCTATTATCAGGTGAAGTTATAGCATCAGCAACTGATAGGGATTTTATAGTAGTTACCCATTCCCGAGTGTAAGTGGGATGATGTCGTGATGGATTTCATAATAGGGGTTACTGAGATCACCTCAAGGAAATTATGCGGTTTTGGTGGTTATCGACAGGATCACGAAGGTGGAACACTTCTTACCGATCAAGGAGACCTTCAGTGTTGATGAGATTTTAAGGTTGTACATCTGAGAGATTATATGGTTGCATAGGGTTCTGCACTCCATAGTTTCAGATAGAGATGACCGTTTTACT
The DNA here is from genome assembly GCA_963277665.1 of Viscum album. NCBI lineage: Eukaryota > Viridiplantae > Streptophyta > Magnoliopsida > Santalales > Viscaceae > Viscum > Viscum album. The sequence goes on along the minus strand of OY728129.1, from coordinate 1,806,692,113 downwards.
TCTCGTGTCTGGAAGGGACTATAGAGGGTTTGGGGTACACAGGTACTTCTGATTTCAACTTACCATCCCCATATATATGTCCAGTCACAGCGCATGATTCAGGTGTTGGAGGACTTGATTCGAGCATGCGTCCCAGATTTTGGAGGTTCTTGGAAGAAGTACATACCTATGGTGGAGTTTCTATACAATAATATTCTTCAAGTAACTATTCATATGGAACCATATGAGGATTTGTATGGTAGGCCATTCCGATCACCCCTATGTTTACTGGAGGTAAGAGAGTCAGCTATGCTAGGACCTCGTCTTATCTAAGAGACCACATAGCAGGTGGAGTTGATTCAGAAGAGGATGGCTACTGCACAGTCTCGGCAGAAGTCTTATGTTGATTGATAGAGATGACCTATGGATATTGAGGTCAGAGATAAGGTGTTATTGCATGTTACACAGAGGTTGGGACATAGGAGGATTAGGAGATAGGGAAAGCTTTCACCGAGAAATGTCTAATCGTTTGAGGTTTTGGAGAGAGTCGGGCCAGTTTCCTTTCAGTTTCAGTTATCTCAGAGGTACTAGGATATTCACGATGTCTTCTATGTTTCTTATCCATGGTGTTTCTTCTCAGACCCGTATCATGTTTTTCAACCCAAGGAGGTCGAGTTAGAGGTGGATGCATTATACGTGGATCATATTATCTCGATTGTTGATCGCAATTCAAAGGTTCTCTGTGACAGGTCTTTTCTTCTAGTACAGGTATTGTGGTAGCACAACTGAGTTCGGGATGAGACTTGGGAGGGGGAGACCGATGTGCGATCACAGTGGCCGGATCTGTTCGAGGATTCTTCTTCTCCGCCTTATTAGGGAAATTCGGGGATGAATTTCTTTATGGGAAAGTTTGTAAGAACCCAAATCTTTATTTCAGGTATGGATCTTGATTTTTGGTTGTTTTGAGAAAAAGGGGACAATTTGGAAATTTTATAAGCACACACTGTGTACTAAGGAGTGCACATTGTGTACCTGGTTGTCATGGTCAGTCATATATTGGCCATGTAATGGTCAAGTACACGGACATGTGAGGTGACCTGGATACTGGATAAAGTGGGTTCCGGTTGAGGCATGTACACGGCGTGTACATTAAATGAACACACCTTTTACTTTTCTTTTTATTTGTTTAATCGGAACAGGGTCACATCTAATCCCCAAATTCATCTTCTTCTAGCCTTGTTTCGTCCAGGAGTGACTGAGAGAGACAAATATTCTCTGAGCCACCATTTCTATGACTATGTTCTGATCCAAACTCAGGTGGGTGCATTGAAATCGCATCAGTGAGTTCTTCCTTCTTATTGAGCCTCTCCTCCTGATTTCTTCTCTCTCTCGAGTTTTTCAAGGATGAACGTTTTTTAATTTTTTTTAGATCTATGAAGTTCTAGGTCGATTTAAGGGTTGAGGTTCAACTATATCAATGATAAAATGTCTAGGTAGGTGGTTTTTTTCCTTTCGTTGTTTGTCTTTGAGTTTTATATGCCAAAGTACTGATTACCCATGTTTCGAGTATTCCGAGATAAGGAAATAGAACCCTATTTTATCTAACTTAGATTGATTATTGGATTGAGGGTTTGTTGATATGATTTATTGTAAAATTTAGTATTTAATGAACACCATAGGAGTGTGTTTCCTTGTTTTAATGTTTACGACCGTTTGGTTCAGGTTGCCTATGAGTCATACCGTGTTTTCCTTGACTTGCTTGATAGGATGGAACTGTTTGAATTTTTCTACTTGTTAAATTCTTGTGATATGCATTGGAATTATTTCTCCATGTAGTAGTATAGATTACTTTGGGCCGCTTAATATCATTTACACATGATTTAAATGCATAGGACTATGAGAACCTGGTGTAGTTAGACCACAGGGGGGATCAACTGTGAGTGCTCCCTTGGAGTGTCTATAGTTAACATTACAAGACCACATGGGGGATTAATGGTGAGTGCTCCCTCAGAGTGTTTATAGTTTACATTATGAGACCACAGGGGGGTATTGAAGGTGAGTTCTCTCTTAGAGTTTCTATAGTTTATTTTACGAGACCACAGGGGGGATTGACGGTGAGTGCTCCCACAGAGTGTCTATAGTTTATGTTACGAGACCACAGGGGGAATTAACGTTGAGTGCTTCCCTACAGAGTATGTAGTTAATCAGGAAAGACCATAGAGGGAATTTATGGTGAGTATTTCCTCAAAGTTTCTTGGCTTTTTATTACATTACTTGTCCAGAGGGGTTAGACTATGTGAGCTACCCAGAGGGTTAATATAAATATTGAATGTTGGTGACGTGTATGCCAAGCCAAAGCACAAGCTTGGATTCGGTCATGTTAGGTACTCTTATAAGATACCTATTTGTGATACTTGTTTAAATGATGAACATTAAATGGAAATGAATATAAATAGAAACTGCAGGATTGTTTACTTTTTTGTACTCCTAGTTCTTTACTACATTTTAATTATTACCTAGTATATATATTCATTGATAGTTAGACACAGATCTTGTGGTGGTTGTCTACTGGTATTCATCTCACACCCTATTTGGGTCAGGATTTTATACCCAAATAGATTATATGGTTGTAGGTATAGATAAGGGCAAGTTCCCTTAGTCATTAGGTACATGATTGCTTTGGAGCTAGAGAGCATAGGACCAAGTTGAGGCTTGTGATGCTGCTGGAGTTTACTTGTTTTCTTTTTTATTTTGGTTTAGTACTGTATTTATAGCATTGTGACTTGTTTGGATGCTTTCCTAGACATATGTGACATGCATCATTTATATATGTGCTCCAGTTTTTTATTTACTTCAGTCTTCTGTTGTTTTCTTGTTGTTTGGTATTACTTCTTCTGCTACAATTTATTATTTGTTATTCTATTGTGCATACTCTACAAATGAGGGAATAGTTTTCCCACTATCACACCAGAATCCCTCATTACTAGTTGGCATCCTCTAGCATTCAGGGAAATGCGCTTAAGGCCATGTGACCAACTAGGTACAGGGCACCATTGGGTGGCACCCGAAACCAGGTCTTTACACAAATAAAAGTATAATTTTTCCATTCTTTGGTACTTAAAATAATTGATAAAATTCTTTTAAAAAAATTTAAATTCATTTATCTCTTTAGTTGGAAATCTGTTTTCTTCCAAAACCATGTTTTCAAAAAATGTTTTCAATTTTAACTTTTTTACAAAGGATTTATTAAATATATTTTCACCCATTTTGAATTTTTATAAAAAAATATTAAATGAATATTCATATTTTTTTCTAAACAAGGAACTTTTCTAAAAAATTTATAGTGAAAAATGAATGTTCTTTTTAACTTGTACAACATGTATTGAATTACCCGTTGTCATGACCATCATCTCTTTGAAGATTCCTTTGAAATTTTACAAGGTATTTTTAAAGAAATTTTTTTCCCTAATATTCTGTAAATTCTAATTTTATAAAATTTATTTTAAAATAAAATGATTTTAAAAAATGTTTAATGTTTTAAAATTTTATTTCCAAAATGAAAAGGATATTTTATTCAATAATGTTTTTAAACATCTTCTTACGGTATTTCTATCCATCAATGACAACAACCCTTTATTCTTACTTCAATGTGCATATTTTGTATTGATACCATTCTTATTCTTCCTCTAGATGGTTTATGATTATTTTGACTAAGGATAGTATTGATATAAACTTTTCCATGATTCATTTTTATAGTCATTAAATTACCCTTGAAATATTTGATTTCTTGTGATAATTGGACATTAAATTTCACCTAATTATCCATATCATTTATCATGGATATGATTAATTCTTAAACAATATATCATTCCTAAATGTGGTGTTTTACATTGAAAGTTATTTTATTAATTAAGGAAATATTAATAAATATATATTTCTTACTCAATACGAATATTTGATGATAAGTGACATTGTTCATGAATTAAACGAATTATTCGATATATGATGAATTTTTTTCACATGTAATACATGGGTGTGTCCTTATTATAGATATCCCATCTATGAATCGGTAGTCCCATGGGATGAATCAGTTGGATAGAATTAGTTAAATGGGTTTTTACCCATTAGTTTTAATTTATCTTGAGGATAGATCTCTATAGAGGATGTATCATGTTCCTGGGAAACATGACATCCAATAATTAAGCATTACCTTCATTAAGAATTAGGTTATTATTATCCATAATATTTTCATAATGATATTATCTCTAGATGCAATTCATTCTCAGTTATTGATTAAATGGAATGTGCTTTTAGTTATTTACCTTGCCATATCGATTATGCCTTATCTAGTTATGATAGTCATGTTATCGATTAAATGAAATATATTTTTAGTTATTTACATTTCCATATTGATTATAGTCCATGATATTTTTTTCAGTGATATTATCTATGGATGCACTTACTTCTCAATTTATTGATTATATGGAATGTGTTTTCAGTTATTTACTTTTACATACTATTTTCATATGCATTAATGATAGCTTTTATTGTAATTAACCCTTACTGGTCATTTGATCTCTCCTTTGTTTGATTTACTTTCCCAGGAAACCATGAATTTTACAATGGTTGATATGCATGTATATTTTGGATAGAATAAATTTATTCTTGAAAAAAAATATGTTGTAATTTGTGTTTTCAAATGTAATGTAAGTCTCAAGTGTGTATCTCGTTTACCTGGACTGCTAAACTATTTTTTCCTTTGGGATGTAATTCCTTGTATCTTATTCCAATGTAATAAAAAAGTCACCGGCTCCAGGCTACTGGGTTTGAGGTTTATATAGTTGGTATGAGAGGAGGTTTAGAAGAAAACTTCGGAACTAGATTTAGGAAAATGTAGATTAGGGAAGATAACCCTATGATAGACTTTAAGGATAAGTATGGAAGAATATACTAATGTTTTGATAAGGTGGATATTGTGAGGTTTTTAATATAAATACAACAATGTCTAAATACTAAAAGTGGACATGGTTCTGGAATAGATATACCTAGGGGTAAAAACTCTAAAATAGGCATATTAGGTTTGACCCAATCATCACTTGGGGTATGAAAACTGGTCTTACTTCACACCTATTTTGACAGTCCCTGGGGATATTCTTAGAATAATTAACATTTTCTTTACAAACCATTATAATGTATTTGAATATATAATGAAAATGAATGACCTAGGTTAAGCCAAATGTGTCATATATTGAAAATAAGGTGTCTTAAAGGAATAGTAAATTTTTTTATGTGTGAGAAAAAAGGGAATAAAGCAATGAATTTCCAAGGAAAAAAGAAGATCACGAAGGAAGGAAATAAATATCATCCTAGTGATCCATTTATAGTTCATTGTCTTAAATGTGGGGAACATAGGCATTATCTGATTCAATTCCCTCCCATAAAGGTTAAATCCTAGACCAAAGAAGGACCTATATTTAAATAAAATGGTAAAAGTGTTTTTTGGGATTATAGGATTATATTATAGAATTATCTTTACCAATGGTATTTTGGTATAAGAATCATGATACATTTTTGTGCTCTGTTAAATTTGATAATCATATATGTCATCATTAAATTAAGAGTTATAGATACCATAATAGTTTAATGAGTTTAATATTTTTCATCTGTTCAAATTCTTAAATACCTCTTTTTTTGTTTTATGTGATAGGATTCAATAAAAATTAAGGATATTTTGGAATAAATATACGAAAAGCATATGTTTCAGTGGAAATGTTATTTGAGTAATAATGCCTTTAAATTTTATAGACAGAAGTTTAAAGGTATTGATAAACTTTAGGGCTAATATGATCATTAAAGAAAATGTCATAATAGTCAAATAATATTATTATACTTTTTGGGAAAAAAGCGTCATATTTAAAACATTAGTATAAGGTTATTTAATGATTAATTTTATTTTAGGAATCCCCTCATATATATATATATATATTGAAAGTTAATAAAGGGACAACCCTCATGTTGGGTGACAACCTGATGCATCTGACATGGTCATGGGGATTAAACCCATGAGCGAATGATGATAAGGGTTTCGTTCCTACCACTGAACTATGAAATTTCCTAGTTAATATGTTATTGTTTTTAGTTAAAAATATTTGAAAAGAAATATTAATTATCAACGAGTGGTGTTACTGTAGAGGTTTAGAGATTAATGTATTATATTGGATAACTTGTGCTAAAAATATTGGTTTTAGAAAATAATTAGAGATAGAAGGAAATACTTCTCACTCTTTTATGGATCATATGATACATTAAAAGTAAATCTTAGCACCTTAGGTATAAAAAATAATTTCTGGATAGTCATTTATAGGAGTAAGGGATGAATTTGAAATTGTTTAAAGCATAACCAATGGATGATATTATTCTTATGAAATAGAAATGTATCAATAATATTTACTTATATTATTAGATAGTAAAATAATTCCTAAATTTTAGTAAAATTATCTTGGAACAAAAATTTTGTCTTATTACATTCATATCTAAAGAATTATATTGTATTTTAAATCATCATTGATTTATGGTTTTGAGGCCATTAAATTTCCATTAATCATTTAATTTATTTTTATCAATGACCCCAGTCACTCTCTATAATTATTTACTCTCTTCTTCCATGTTCATATGTTCACTTTCCACCAATGTTCTCCTACTTGTAAATCTCTTTATTTTTCATTCCAAATGGCCTTTTTATTTCCATTTCTCTATTATTAAGAGGATGTTTTATTATCTCTTTTTATGATGTGGGTTTCCAACAAAATAATTTTCAAATATCAAGACCTTCATTACCAAGATCATGTTTAAATTGTAAGGATGAAATATATTTAAGGTGGAGAGAATTTAAAACCCTAAAATTATAAAATTACAATATTTTATTTGATAGTGTATGTGACACATGACACCAAGCTTAGAAGAAAATATAATACCTAGAGACTTTATGATATATTTATTTTTAAATAAATTCAATCTATTAAATAGCCTACATTACACTCAATGATGAGTTTAGATTGTGTTACATGTCACATTGAGTTTAGCTTCTATTACATGCGATACTAATTTCAGCTTTCATTACATGCAACACGGAGTTTATCTTTCATTACACACAACATCAAGTTTGAATAAAATATGAAATATTATTAAAATTTTATTATTTAATATAATAGTTATCACCTAAAACTTGGAATGAAATATGTGAATAGTACTAACTAAAATATGAAAATTATGGTTATTTATTATTTATTAATAAAAGTAGAATCATTTAAAAGAAAAATAAATATTTTATGAAAAAATTATATTTTTTCTCAAAGACAGATTGGTCGCGCTTTGCGCACATAATTTCAAATTAATTTTTTCTAATTTTAGAAAAATTATTTTAAAAATAAAGTTCATTTTTGAAATAATCATATAAATAATATCTTTGGGTGAATTTTTTTTTATTTTTCTAAAAAGTTTCTTTTTTTGATGAATAGTGAAAAATACTGAATTTTAATTGAAAATGGTCATTTTGATTAAATAATTTATAATGATAAATTATATTTTAAATTGTTTTTTATTTAAAATAATTTCAATTTTATATAAATTAATCCAATTTTTCCCATTGGATTAAGTTTCATATAGAATGTTGATATAAAATCTTTGTAAACTTTTAATTATTTTCTCTTTAAAAACTCGTTTTCTCGTCGCATCTATGGGATTAATTTTAAATTTAAATTTTCCATTTATGTGATTTGAAGTTGGAAATATGTGTTTCATATTTTTTAATTATAATAATTTATAATTTCTCATAAGGTTAACTTAATTTTTTACAAAAAATGAAAAGTGAAAATAGTTAAAATTAATTATTATAGTTAAGGTAAAATGGATTTATTGGGGGTTAAACTAAGAGGATTAGGTTTAAAATGTCCTAAAAACGTTTCCAACACCCATTTTATCACCATATTTCAAACTTATATTTTATAGGTTCTATAATATCCCATTTTGGAGTCTTCTTACATTTTAAAAACATGGGTATGATTGAATCTTTTCAAATAATTTTGAGTGTGCCACTCACCTCCCTTATAAAAGGTCGCCCACTATCCTCTCTCATTCACAATTTCAAAACTATTTTTTTAACACAATACCTAACAAAATCACTTCAAAAATTACATTACCTTATCCTAGAATCCTTATTTTAGGCATAAATTCATCCTAGTAAGGCTTTTGGTGCAAACCTAAGGAGTTTACCCGAAGATGTGGTAATGTTCATGAATGAGCGTTTTTATTTTATTTCTTCCTCAACCTCCATAAATTCTTATTAAACCATTATGATATAAAATATTAATTATATTAGATATACTAATATGTTTTTATAATATGATCATGACCTATAAACATCTCCACTTATAGAAAATTGGTTACGAAATCATCATTCATGTGAAAGGCGAACTACCATCTCACGAACTGATGTCATTTATTTTTTTATTACCACCTCTCATGATTGGGTATGATGATGTATATAATATATATATATATATATATGATATTTATAACATATTTATACCTATGGAGACATTATATCATATATTACTTTTTTACTTTCTATTTTGTGGCGGATATGACAACGTTGCTCATGTGTACAGGGGACTACCACCCCATGAAGTGATGTGATTCGTTTTTCACTAACGCTTTGCATAGAATATAATATGGATAAATTTAATGAATATATTTGATATGTGTGAAATAATTATTAAATTCGTGACATATTTATCATTCTTAAAGGATACTGCATCATTTTCATTTTTTACACTAAAAATGATAACATAATTCATGTACATGTGGATTATCACCTTCACGAAGTGATGTGACTCTATTTTCATAACCACACCACATAGATTATATATATAAGTATATTTAAATAAATAATAATGTATATATGATATTATTATAATTTTGTAAATATAAAATATTACTTACCTTATTTCCGTGATAATCATTGAAAAATGGAAACGTTACTCATGTGTACGTATGGCCTACCATCTCCATGATTGTAACATACTTAATTTATCAAAACCATAATTCATGATTAGTATTAAAATTATAATTGATGTATAAATATGATAATTATGTCATGATTGTTATTATATATATGATATAACTATATAATATTCACAAGAACTGGATCTTTCAAAATGAAACATGCATGAGAAAACAATGTAATTAACACCTGAAACAATGAAAATAATGAAAGACTATTAACAAATTAGTGATAAGGTATTATAAAAGGAACCTATATGATATTATAAATGTTAATATGGTTCTTATATAAGTTAATAACATGTTTAAAACCACTATACGTGAGGTTAAATTATGCCTGACCAAAAGGAAACATGAGGTAAGAGATTTCTTCTCAATTTCATTTAATCGAGGCATATTGTAATGTTATGCATGTAATTTTTCTGTATGGTGTATATAATTATCCTTGTCATGTTATATAATTATTTATTAATAATTCATGGTTTTTTAATTTTCTATTTAAATTATTTCATCCATGGGGATTTTACTTTAAAATTACTAACTAGTAAAGAATTTCATAACTCAACTTTATTTCATTGGGTAATATTACTTCTTTGTAATATTTGATATTATAATACTATATATATAATTAATTTTGATTATATTATGTTTTATTTTTACTTGTTTTATGTGTATTTATATTTTATACACATAATTGTTTTATTGTATGATTCTTACTTCAACATTATGATCATTGTAAGGGTTTATTTCAGAATCCCATTCTAATCGAGATTGTTTATTCTTGAATTTTAGTTGAGGGAAATTATTTGATCATTGTCTAAATAAAACCATTTAATTTTATTCTAATCTGGTTTTTCATGATATTTTCAATTAATAGTTCCATTTTTCTATTCTTTTCTATTTAAAATAATTGATAAAATGTTTTTAATAAAATCTAACTTCATTTCTCTCTTCAGTCAGAAATATGTTTTCTTTGGGAACCATATTTTCAAAAAGGGTTTTCAAAAAAATTAACCCTTTCACAAATTATTTATTAAATAAATTTTGGCCAATTTTTTCTTTTTACATAATGTTTTGAAATGAATATTCTTTTCATTTTCAAAACAAGGAACTTTTTAAAAAATATTACAGTGGAATTATTATTTTAAACTTATATGGCCTGTGTGGAATTACCCTCCATCCTGACTACCATTTCTTTGAATCTTCATTTTCAATATTACTTGTAATTTTTAAAGGAAATATTTTTTTTAATATTCTGTAAATTCTTAGTTTATAAATGTGATCTTCAAAGCAAAGTATTTTCAAAATGTTTTGTGTTTTAAAAAGTTATTTTTAAAATTAAAAGGAGGTTTTCCTCAATAAATTTTTTAAAGATATTATTATGTTTTTTCTATTCATCAATGACAAAAACCATTTATTATTACTCAAATGGGTATATGTTTTATTGATACTATCTTTATTCTTCCTATAAATGGTTTATGGTTATTTTTACTAAGGATAGTATTAAAAACCACTTCAATGACTCATTTTTGTAGTCTTTAACGTCCCCTTGAAATATTTGTTTTCCTATGATCATTGTACATTAAATTTCCCCTAATTATCCACATAATTTATCATAGAAATTATTACTACTTAAACTATATACCATAAATAATTATGGTGTTTTACATTAAAAGTTATTTGATTGACTGGAGAAATATTGATAAATATTTATTTCTTACTCAATGCAGATATTTGATGATAAGGAACATTTTTCATGAATTAAATTGATTATATGATATTTGAAGAATTATTTGGATATGCAAGATATGCCATCCCGCCTTTTTATTACATAACGTTTCATTTATATGGTAAAACTGAGGTTTATTTAAATTTTAGTTTCTTGTAAAAATAAACATAATACATGAAAATATAAAACATTCATCTAATCCACTTGAAAGGATTATTCATATGTTTATCATAAGTACATTTACTATATCTCATAACCTGGGGGCGTACATGAGAAAGTGGAATATCATAGAGTCATGAGAAAGAGGAATATAATAACAATAATAACTTGAATAATTACATGTAAATGTGGATAAAAAATTTAAATGATGCATTAATAATAATATCAATAAGTTTTGTCACTAAGGTGTCATAAAATTACCAAGGTTATTCACCATGGTGTCATAAAACATGTCATCTCTAGAGATTAAATTATTTAACTAATACATTAGAGAACTATCAAGGAAAATCCTTCATATGTAATAATTTTAATTTTATCCATATATATCATAATAAAATATTTCATAAATAACCCATAGAGAATAAAAAAAATGGGTTTCATATCAAAATCATGGTGTTTTTAAAAAATGCGCTTAAAGACAAGATCTTTTTATCATTATTAACCCATGGAAAAGGAAGGTGGATTTCATGTATTTTAAAACCAAAATAAAATATATCATTTATAAATCTAGGTGAATACCCCTATAAAATAAATAGGTTTAGGTATTCACAAAAAAAAGTGAATTTCTTGAGAAAAATAGAGAAATTTTGAGAAGAAAATTCAGTGGCATAATGGGTATGAAACATGGTTTTAGAAAATAGTAAAAAGAGAAGGTAAAAGGGTCAACCATTCATAAAATAAACTTAATATAGTAAAGGTATGTAATGAAATGAATATAAGAATATATTTTCTAAATTTTAAAGCCATTCCATATAAAAAAAGTGAACTTGAAAGGAAAAGAGAAGTTGAGATTTCCCTTACCTTGAAGAGTTGATCCAAAAACTCAAAGATTGGGACCTTGGAGGCTTGAAAATGCCTTGGTAGGACTCCTTAGTAGATAAAACTATCATATATTCATTTATAATGAATTTTTAGTGAAATTAAATGGATAAATGTGTGGGTATTTATAGAAAAATATGAGGATTTGTTTATTAATTTCATTGGACACTTAACTGGTAGTAAATGAAAAATCATGGGATTGCCCATGGTATTTTCTCATGATATTAGAAACTTGGGACACATATTATGTTCTCTTAATCCAAAAGAGTCAAATATAATTTTATATTACTTATTATATCATTATGATATAATTTTGAAGTCATTAAACTTACCGAAAAACCCAAACTGTATTTTTACTATTCACAAAAAACTAAAGTATTTTAGAAAATTCTCATAAATTCACCCAAATCTAATTTCAATGTGATTATTTAAAAACTTATATTTATTTTATCATAATAATTATCTAAATATTATAATTTTAAGTTTTAAATATAAATAACTTTAATTATTATAAATAATAGCAGATTGAAAATGCATAGTAAAATTTATAACACTTAAAAAAATATTTTATCATTTATATTTAAATAGGATTGTTTTAATCTTAATATTTCATTAAAATAAACTTTATTAATAATACCTTCGTTTATTATAATAATGAAATATTTTTTGAAAAGTACAATTTCTTTCTGAAAAATCAATTTTATCAAATTCGTCATATTTTTAAGAAAAACTATTCTAAAAAAGGAATTGATGGAATAAAAATTTTATTTATACAAAAGGATTATAATTTAAGTAACTAAGGTCTCGAAACATAACCCCTTACAACACCCACATTCGACCTAAGGGTAAGGTGTCTAATGGTGATAGATTGATGGGGTGTCTTGACTAACATCGCCCGAGTGGTAATTTCCACAAACTTGAACTTATCCGGAGGTCGATTTCATTCAAGATTCACTTGTTGAAGAATGAATTAGTATTAGTCAATATAGATTCCCAGTGATGCTATCTCCCTCCCAAGTTTTGACAAATGGTCTTTGTATGGTACGACTCTACTCGTTGAGGTCATCATTCCTCCTTTATGCATTAATTATCCTTTGTCATTTCTACTTATAAATAATAATTATAACACTAATTTTTTTATCAAGAATATTGTTTCCAATGGTCATATTGACCAATGGTCATAATAGACCAACGTTCTTATAATGGTCGAAACCCAATGGTCACATTTCAAATTATACTCACTTCATTATTAAATAGGTATAGTTTTGTTGAGTACAAAATAATATAACACACACATTTTCAGGAAACAATTATCATTCAAAATTTTTGGGTCATTACACAAGATATGGTTGGGGCCCAATTATATATATATCCTCTCGGTGCATCATTAGTATCATGGGATGAATCAGGGGGCTAGCCTCGGTTAAATGGGTTTCTATCCATCAGTTTTATACAGTCCTGAGGATATATCTTGATGGTAGAGGTATCATATGCTTGATAAGCATGATGTCCCATAATTAAGAATTGCCTTCATTAAGAATTTAGTTCTTATTATCCATTATATTTACACAATGATATCATCTTTGGATGCATTTCATTCTTAGTTTTTGATTAAATGGCATGTGTTTTTAGTTATTTAGCTCTCCATATAGACTATGCCTTATCCAATTATGATAGTCATGTTATTGATTAAATTATATGTGTTTTTAGTTATTTACCTTTCTATATTGATTAATATATATTAGATTTTCAAATTGTTATTATCTCTGTATTAACTTCCTTCTTAGTTTATTGATTACATGGCATGTGTTTTTAGTAATTCATCTTTCTATATTTTTTATTTTTATTGATTCATGATAGCTTTTATTTTACTTCTCCCATATTGAGCATTTTATCTCTCCCTTATTTTTTTCCTTTCTTAGGAATCCATGAAGTTTACTATGATTGATATGTAAGGATATGGTATATGAAATAAAGTTATTCTCAAAAAAATTATTTTTAATTTTTTTCAAATTTAATGCAAGTCTCAAGTATGTATCTAGTTTATTGAGAATAATAAACTATTTGTTCCTTTGAAATGAAATTTGATGAGCCCAAAATACATATTTATTTCCCTCATGTCTAATTAAAATAAAAAATTATAAAAATTGGATCAATTTTATTTAATTAATTAAAATTAATATGGTGGAAAGATTGAACTAGAATTCATAAACATGGTAAAATTACTTTAATTAGGTTTTTAAAAAATAGATTTAATTTAAATAAATAAAGAGGTGAAGAAGAAGATTTGGGTTTTGTAAATAAAGTTTTGAATAAATAAATAATCGAAAGCGAATCAAATTGGTTTTTTTGAAATATCATATTTGAAATTGTGTCAGGGTTTTGTAGTGTCAGGGTTCAAATGCAATTAACTTTATAAATTAAATTGATTAATACATGTTTGGTGTCAAATTTGAGACAAGTTGGGTCCAATGGTCATGGTATCATCGCATCATTGTGGAGATCACACATTTCCCATGGTCAGGTAATTAGGGCATTATCAATTTGAGTTTTCCTTGATTCCATATTTAAATCTAGTTTCCCTGAATGTGACAATGTTCATGCCTCAATTCAGGGTTACCAGTTTTGCAATTATAATGTTCCTTTTTGATTTATTAACAAATATACATGATTAAAATAAAATAAATTGATTGGAATTGATTAAATAAATTGCAGCAAACTAAATACATGAATATAATAAAATAAGTAAATCCAACAACACCTTACCCCTTCGGCTGAATAACCCTATCATATGGAAAGATTTACTCCCTCATCCTATTGATGAGATAGTAAGAGGTAAGGAAGAAAAAAACTAAATAATAATGAAAATTGGGGAGAAATTAGTGGAGAATCCTATAGTAGTACAGCTTCTTACCCTATACTTTTGTATCTGGATCTATCTTTAAAACATCATAATCCTCTATTCATAGGAATAGATTGATCCCTATGACATTTTTTGAGTCATAAAATATCTTTGAAGTCATCCTGGTGTAATCATGTATATCCTCGGTCAAAAATCCATAAATCCCATATAATGTCACATGTTTGAATAGTTCATATATTATTGTTGATGATGGGTTCACGAAGTCTAGATTTTTAATGTTGTATAATATGTGTCAATGGTGAATTATACAAATATGCTTCTATCATGAAACTTACATGACGTGAATAGTATACTCATTGTGTAACATATTCTCACAACATGAATTCACTTAAATGCTTGCAATGAGAAACACTAGATTCTCTCTTGATTAAATCACATTGTGTACTTTTTACATGATGTGAAAAACGTCTTCCTCTATGTTCGGAAGCATGCTCTTTATTCATGTGATTTTGGATTCTAAATTCAATATTTCATTTTCATGTCATGACGCTTCGCGTCATGACCTGAATTGTTTTTTAACTCCTCAATTTTTTTATTTTTTCACTTTTGTTAATTTTCTATAAAATATACCATCCTTCCAAATATTAAGAAAAAATCAGCAGTATATGCATGAATTATCAATTAAATCATCAAAATCATTGAATTTTAATATCATAAATGTATACAACAAATGTATTTATCCCAATTTCTTGTATCTTATGTCAATTTAACAAAGAATACATTGGATTTGTGCTACTAGGTTTGGTGTCTCTATATACTAGGATCTTGAACTCCTTTTTACTCCAATCCAAAATATTGATTCGCCAGAACCATAGATTCTCACCACGTATTTCTTGGATCATAGATCTTAAAGATTACATAATCCACCTTTATAGATTCAGGTTTCCCTAGAAAATTAAAGACCTGGTCTATTTTTTCATCTATTCCTCCACCTCTTGAGGTTCATTTGTACCCTTACTAGATGTGGGATTCTAGCATAGGAACTCTCTCACTCAATCCTTGTCTCCTCCATCTCCTAGTTGCACCTATCTAGTCAGGTTTTGAACAGGTGGTACATTATGGTCCACACCATGAACTTCCTTCATGATAGCATCTAAAATATTCTAATCGAGAAGAGGATTCCCTTGAGGAGAATTTCCCATTGCACCCTCTTGATTAATCCTTGTAAAATGTCACATAAACATGATTATACATACAAAAAACAAAAATAAATGACCAGAAAATGAAATAATATCAATTTAAACTCAAAAGAACGTAAGTTGAAACTAATATCTTGATTAAAACCCAACATAGGAGACACGCAACCCAATATCCCTTTATGACTTAAGGTTCGTTATGATGAGAGTTGGCCAGACACTCGCTCGTAACATACACCTTAAGTCCTGAAAATCCTATCACATGTCTAATAACTTCCCAAGACTTAGCAGAGCCATCTATGGTACCAAATTATCATGGATCTACTTGGACAACCCATCTAAATAGGTTTGAACTAGATCGAGATAATATTAAAAGGGATTTATTGATCCCAAGGGGTTGGTGACTAGTACTCGATCATCCACCAAAAAATAGAGGGAATTATTTTCCCAACCTTAAACATGATACATGAAATACATATAGAGAAACATAGTTAGAAAATAAATATGTCATAATTAAATATAAATAATAGTGGTAGCGATATATCAAAGGTAGTAAGTCAAAACCAAGGTACATGTTCAAAACAAACCAAAAATAACAACCCAAAACTATCAATATCTACTTCATGTGATGTGTGGGAAACATCCAACCATCTCACCACAAGCTACCCTTTCCCAGCTAAAAAAACTGATAGCCTCACTATGGCACATTTCCCTATCCTCTATTAGACAAAACAAGGTTTACACACCCCAAAATTAGTGTATAGGGATTGAGCTAAACAATCTTAGTAGGATCTCACCCAAATGTTCTGTAATAAGTCTATGTCAAATAATCTTGATCTGATCAATATAAGAAAAAAATGTCATGATAAAGAGTTTTCACATTTATATCATAGGTATGGTAAAACAATTCCCCTTTTCACAATTCTTACAAAAAAATCTAGATAATACAGTTTTGAAGCACATTTCAAATAAACCATTTTATATTTATCAAAGTATTCATCATATATCATATCAAATCCAAATAATGAAAATTAAAGAACAATTTAGATACCCTTGGGAGAAAATATAAGTTAATAATAAAATATTCATTTAAAATATGAAAGTTTATATAACCTTGGGAGAAAATATAAGTTAATGATGAATAGAATAATAGGTATTTATAGAAATTAGTAAAACCTTATGACCGTTAGAAATCTCACTGTTGGAATAGTAACCTCACCATTGGAATGGTAATGTGACAGTTATGAATAGTAATTGAGCCATTAGAATAGTAACCTCACCTATGAAAGTATAAATAAAATTTAGGTATCTTATAAATCAAAATATGATATATTTATATCATAGAATAAGTAAATAAATGTTTTAAGTACGATAAGTTAAGTGTTGGTATTTTTGTGAAACATAAACGTTTATTTACAATTTTATAATTAATATAATGATTTAAAAGAAAATTTATTTTCATAAAATATAATCATAAATTAATAATTTGTTGTATGATAATTATAATATAATTTTATGAGACTTTAATTAATTTTTCAAAGTGTCATAAAAACTAGTTACAATATTAAAATCGGTATTCATCGAATATATGATGCTTTAATTAAAAAATAAATGTATCATATTTCAAAAATTATTTTCATAAAATGGAGTCCATTTTTAAAATCTACATGTTGAAAAAAAATTAGGGTGAATTTTTTGGGATTTTTCTAAAATAGTTGAATTTTTTTGAATAGTGAAATATGGTAATTTTCAGTACTTAACATTATAAGTTAAATGAATAAATTTTTGAGACATGGTTGAGTAAGGGATGATGTAAGAACCCATTATCTCAAACTCACATTCTCTAGTTACTTTTTTTCAAAGTAATCAATACTATTGATAGTATTGATCCAAAATAATAAACAAATGAATAAAATAATCAAAAACACCCCTGTTCTCTCCCTTTAAATACCACCCCATGTCCTCACACCTGATATAACTTTTAGATTTTATAAATAGTACCCAATTCCCTTTCCAGTCCTCTTCCCCATGTTCAAGACCAATTGTTCTCAACAAAATACCAAACCTAAGATCCATAAGGAGGTTCTCAAGGAGACAGCATTCAAGAGGTATAATCCTCCTTCTTTATCTTTTAATTTTTTTATTTCTTCTACCTTATCCTCAAATATTTTGATGCCCCAAAACTTATTTCTCATGTAATAATATTATGGTTTTATTCTATTTAATCTTCATATTATCCGAACAAAATATATAAAATAAACACAAGGCATTCTTATTAAATACTGAATTGATTACATTGCTTCAAAACTAAGAGAATCTAACTAACCAAAAATACCTAATAAAATCTATACCAGAGCTACTGGGAGACCACCTAACAAAACAACAAGACCTGGTAAATAGAGAAGATCCTTCGGGTCAGTCAGAACTAAAAACAGCATGGCCATAACCACAACAGGTGTACTAATCATCAGTGGTATAATGAGCACCATTTTTCACCAAGTAGTATTGAATATAGAACACTTTGAAACATGTTTTTATAAGGCCTTAATCCAACCATTTATCCTTAGGCGAAAGTTTAGTTTCTAATGGTTATAATTATAATCGTTGC
The DNA here is from genome assembly GCA_963277665.1 of Viscum album. NCBI lineage: Eukaryota > Viridiplantae > Streptophyta > Magnoliopsida > Santalales > Viscaceae > Viscum > Viscum album. Next base: position 1,806,673,640 of record OY728129.1, on the reverse strand, counting down.
TTATTTTTTTGGTTTAATTTAAAATACCTAGGAATATTTAGTTTTCCAAAATTAATAAAGTATGCATTGAAATTATAATTTTAAACATATAAAATCTTTTTGTAAACTTTAAAAAGGATAATGATTTAATATTTTAAGCTATACTTAGTATGATTTCAAAATGAGGTTTGGATTTCAAATACTTTTCAGATATACCAAATCTATTGAAAATATTTTATAAATGTTTTCATTATCAGTGTTTAAACAAGGGTTTTAATTAAAACTATTTATTTGATTTTTATAATACTAATATAAGATTTTCCTAATGATGTATTAAAAAATAATTTATTACTTAGTGTTTTTAAAAATTTATCATTTATACAAATAAGGAAAATATTTAGGTTATATAGGGAAATCATATCTTGAAGATAACTATGTGTGTGTGTGTAAACCTATTTTTATAACAAAAAAAATAAATGTTTGACTTTGTTAAAATTTAGGGGAGTACCCCTCCTAGCCGAGGGCCACCTTGCGGAATCCCTCAAGGAATTGATGAGGCTTCTCACCCCACAACCCCTAGCAATGGCCTTGGGGCAGTGTGCACGCAAGATGCGTGCTAAGTCATGTGTATGGGAATCATAGCTTACCCTCAGCGTGCACAGGTGCGTGTGCAAGGACCAGAGCATGACACTGTGTGGGGTCGCATGGCGGCATGGGTGGGTGTAGGAGCACGCCCGCAGAAGAACCCGGTATAGGGCGGTACTGATAAGGGAGAGGGAGTAATTTGAGCAGAGGCTTGGAGCTTCAGGACAATAAGGGAGGTGATAAACTCCCTCTGTTTCGATGTGGGATGGCGAAAATCAACCAGGATCACATCCAGGCCGTTAGATAGCGTCGTGGGTGATTGGAGCCGTCCATTTTAGTCTGGTCCTCGATTCCTATCATCCATGGTATATCTGTGTATTTTTTTTTCACCTTCTGATCTCAATGGATCTAACTGCGACCATTCCTTACTTTTTAAAAGCCCCACATCGCTCCCAGACATCAGATCACTTACAATCTAATATGGACCATCCATCTCCTTTTAAATTGTCATATCACCCAAGGTCATCCGATCTACTCCCCCTATGATCCCAGTCGTTCATCCATTTTCTAGATTTTCTCCCTGTGGAGTCTTCTTCTTCCTCCACATGCAATGAACCAGTGGTGTACTCCACTTTCTCCTTTTCATTTTCTTCCACACTCATGACTCTGATGCACCGTCTTGTCCCTCATCTTCCACAAGATCGGCACCCTCAGCCATTTTATAAACTGAGTAGGTCTTGGTTTTTCAGCAAGTGGAATTTTAAAATATTTTATAATTTATATAATATAGTTTATATATACTACTCGTTGCACTTCCCTCCTCCCAGTTCTTCCTCCTCTCAAGCTTCCAGGAAGCCTCCTCGAGCCTCTCCTCCTCATTCAAATCAGGTAAGGGATAACGATATCTTGTTGTGTTGTGATTGAAATAATACACACACATATATATATATATGTACTCATATATATATATATATATATATATATATATATGTATATATATATATATGTATATATATATATAACCTTACAATTTATATAAATTTTCCCTTATGCCCGATTCTAGCTCTTCTAGTTTTAGGTTTAAGTGGTATTTTTTTTAAACATAAGGGATTATATTTCTCATGAAAAACTTATTTATATACTATATATATATACATGGTTATATGTATATATATGTATGGTTAAGAATATGACCTACTAATTCCTTCTAATATGGTGAGTCCTTAATCTTTAGTGAAGTTCTTAATTCCTTATTATGAAAAAGATGTGTGATGTTTTGTAATACTAAAAAATTGAAATATATATATTAGCATATATATATGTGCACATATTCCATAAAAAAAACATTCTATATTTAGTAGCACGTTTTACAATTTATTCATTGTTGATCAACTAATGTCCCTAATGGGTTTAAAACATGCAAGTGTAATTAAACATTTGATTTAAGATCCTATACATATACTTTATATAATCATTTATATAGATATATATATCTATAAATATATATTCATACAAGTTTAGTTAAACCACTATTATGTTTAACTTTAAGACTCCTAAAATAATGAGTTTCAAAGTTTAAGTAGTTTTGTAAAATGTAAAGAATTATGTTTTTACAAAACTCTTATATATTTATATACGGCTATATGTATATGAATTTTTCATTTTTGATCATAAACTAATTAAGTTTTTCATAAAAAACAATTTTTTGTTATTTAATTATGTATGTGGGATGTATAGTGTTCTTAATGATTTATTAAACCATGGGTTGGTTGAGGAAATATTGCATATACACTTTGTATATATAGTTCACATAATTTTAACCCGCATTTATACAAGATCAATAGTTACCCTAGTGTATGACCTCCTAATATTTTTAGAAGAATGAAATAATCTATTTATTTTTCTAAATCATTTTAATCTGTCGCAATAAATGTTTGCAATAATTAAGTTCCATTTTGTTAGATATTCCCATTTATCAGCATGTGTTTTTAATATTAATGACAACTATCTTAATTTTTATAATTGTATTATGGAATATAAAATGTTTACATTCATAATAAGGATTTTAGAAATTGTCATTTTATGTGATAAACTAGTGTTTAATGGGATTTAGTTATTGACACATGTTTTGCCTGCCATACTTGTCCTTCATTGTCATTCATTGATAGAATTGTTATTAACTCCTATAAGCATGAATTACTTTGTTAATGTATATACTAAAGAAATGGCCTTTTATGGAATTAAGAATTGAAATTATTCAAAGTGGTATGGGGCACTTTGAATAAATATGAAATTAAAAATTAAATTATTCAAGGTGGTATGGGACACTTTTAATAATGTGAAATAAGAAACCAAGTAATATGTGACACTTGGAATAATAAGTGATAAGTAATTTAATAAATCGAAGTGGCATGAGCACTTTGATTTATAGAAATAAGGAATGAATTGGACTTATGTAAGTGTCGGGTGGGGCCCGCTACAACCTCTCAGTGCATCGATAGGTATCATGAGAAAAACTAAGTTCTTGGCACAAGGCCTTGAAAAATCTATGATTAATGTATTTTGGTAGAGGCCTTAATCATTAGACATCTAGTCCAAGGCCTTGACGCAGTCCCACATTATGAACTTTCCTCATTATGACTATATAATTTAATTAACCAAAAGAATATTCGACTAATAGAATATTCTTCGTTAAAGAGCTTATGTTTATGAGAATCCGAATAAAGTAAAATCTTATGGATTATTATTTATTCAGCACTCAGAGATTTATTAGACAGTGTATGATTCATAGTAGTAAAGGATGAAATTGAAGTTATTACTTTTATGTGCAACTCTGATTATGTATTACTCTTAGTTATTAATTTTTTACACGCATATTCACATGATATACTTATTTAGAATGTCTTTTACTTATTATTTTGAATGAACATGCTTATAATTGAATCATGCTTCCTTATAACTCTGTCAGTATTCCATGAAATGTTCCCTTAAAATTATTAAACTAAATACTATGTTATGATACATGTGTTTTTGCATTCCTTAAGAAAATTTTTTATGGGAAATTTAAAAAGAATGTTTTAAAAAGTTATAATTGGTATATTATGTTATTTTAAAACCCCTTACTAGGCATTCATGTGCTCACCCTAAGTTTTCAATCTATTTTCTTTTACATGTTAAGTAGATTTAAGTCACTTTGTTCGGTGGCAGATTTGTGGAGTTTCTTTGTCTTCTAGTTTTGAAAGAAATGTAATAATTGTATCTGATTCTCTAGGACCTAAACCCAAACGATCCTCTCTAGTGGAACATGTGTATCTATTTTCAACTTTACTTTTTATAAAAAAATTACACACCATGTTTTATTCAAACTCCACACCGACTTCGGGGAATCCTGGGGATGGGGCGTGATAGTTGGTATCAAAGGATTGGTTTAGAACACCATGGAAAATTAGAACAATACTAAAAAAAATTGTTTATGTCTTACTAAGTATTATTTTCCTTAAATTTTTCAGATGGCTAATGAATCACGCCTTTTGTCCCTTCTGACAGAAATATTAGAAACCATAGTGGCCAGGGCATGTTTAGAAGGATATGAAACTTTTGAGAACCTTCGTTTATCATGTCAACATCTCTATCGTGTGTCCAATTCTCCTCGCGTACTCCAAATTTACCAAGGATCTGGATTTGATTACTTTCTTATGATGCACGCCCAACTTCCCTTTTATACACATATGGGAAGGTATTATGAAGGTATATTCTAATACTTAACCTTGGCCAACAACTTCTTTTCACTAATTCACTTCCAGGAAGCTACAAAAGAGGGTGACCTCTGAGCAGCATACCTCTGTCAAATCGTAACCTACGGACTTCAAGGTCAGGTCATGGAGTTTGAAATTCTCGAGGATGAATCTACTTGTTCGCATTATAGACAGTAAGTTCAAGCATACATCCCCCAACTCTATACCCTTCATGATTTCATTTGTTGGAACTTTAGATTCCCACATCTGATTGATCCGGGATGCCCATGATACATCTGGACCCAAGATATTGAGGTGTTTAGAACCACTTTGGGAATCTATTTTGGTGGGAATTGGGGAAATTGCCAAAACCAGTGAATCTGGTGAAGTTTCATCTTGGAAGATATTAGGAAATCTATACTAGTGTTGTGAGAGTGAGCGAGTAGTTTTGTAATATCTTGGATTTATGAACTTTTTATAACTGAATAATGTTATGTGTTTTGATACTTTAAATAAAGTCTATATCTTGATATGATTATGCCTTGATGAATAAAACATATCTCTTAAAAATTAAGATAGAAGACATGAGTTCACCAACCGATCACCAATCAATTTCTACCTAACTTTAAGAGATTATAATTTTCAAGACATGCACAGAGGAATACCAGCCCAATGCAAACTTACTTCTAACTTGTAAACAACTCCATCAGGTGTCGAACCACCCAAAAATCCTCCATGTTTACCAAGGAAACAATATTGCCTATTACCATATTTAAAATGCACAATTTGAAAAATATATACAAAGAGGAAAGTATCATGAAGCTCTTTTTCTATGTTTCACTTTGGCTGATAGCTACTAAGTTGTAGGTATGTTTCTAGAAGCTACTTTGGATGGTGACCATCGAGCATCCTACTTATTCTAGGTTCTGAGTTTTAGTATGTACAGGGAACTCTATGACATCAATATTTTCAAGCATGACATAGTGCGAGGGATTTATAGGGATTTAGTCCACTCTAAAATCTCCAACCTCCACACCTCTCATGCCTCTCTATGGAAGGTTGATTTCTTTAGGCACAGGTTCGACCCTAGCTATTCGTAGTGTATTTGGGCCAAGGAAATCGAGGAGCTGGATACTACATTAGGAATCCACCTGAGGTCTTCATCACCCTACCATCAGTGGTGTTCCCAATAAAGGGACCTCGGGAGTGACATGTGTTTGGTGTTGTTGTGGTTCTGTACGAGTATTTTAGAATTTCAAGGATGCAATTCTTTGTAGGGGGGACAATGTGATGCCCCAAAACTTATTTCTCATGTAATAATATTTTTTTTTTCAAAATAGAATTCCCCTGTGTGGCCTTTTCAAACCCTCCACACAAGGGAACCCCCCTACCCACGAAGGGGTCACTCCGGAGAGAGCCCCAGCTGGGAAGGAGTTGTTGCCAGCCAAGATGGCAGAGCGTCCTAGAGGGTGATGGCCCGGCAGTGATGGTCTGTCAAGAGATCTGTCGGAGATTGGGTCGCGCCTCATTTTTCCTGCCCAGATGAGACCGGGTGACCTGGAAAGGTGGGTGGATCCTGGGGGAGAGGCTCTCCCCAAAAGCAGACTCCCATGATTCGAACCCTAAACCTCCCAAAGAAAAATGTGGATGTGCCACTCACCTTCACCACCACACCACCACCGAATTGGCTTCTCATATAATAATAATATTATGGTTTTATTCTCTTTAATCTTCATGTTATCTGAACAAAACATATGAAATAAAAACAAGGAATTCTTATTAAATACTGAATATATTACATTGCTTCAAAACAAAGAGAATAAAACTAAATAAAAATACCTACTAAAATCCCTATCAGAGACCCCGAGAGACCGCCTAACGCAACAAAGAGACCCGGTAAATAGATAAGATCCTTTTGGTCAATCAGAACAAAAAACATCATGGCCAGAATAACAACAGCTATACAAAGCATCAGTGGTATAAAAAGCACCATTTTTCACCAAGTTGTATTGAATATGGAACACTTTGAAACATGGTTCTATAAGGCCTTAATATGATCGTTGCTCCTTAGGTGACCATTGGGTTTCTAACGGTTATAATTATAGTCGTTGCTTATTTTGGTGGTCTAATTTAAAATACCTAGGAATATTTAGTTTTCCCAAACAATTAAAGTATGCATTGAAATTATAATTTTAAACATATAAACTCTTTTTATAAACTTTTAAATGGATAATGATTTAATATTTTAAGCTACACTTATTATGATTTCAAAATGAGGTTTGGATTTAAAATACTTTTCAAATATTTCAAATGTTTTTAAAATATTTTATAAATTTTTTCATTCTTAAGGTTTAAACAATGGTTTTAATTAAAACTATGTCTTTGATTTTTATAATACTAATATAAGATTTTCCTAATGATGGATTAAACATTAATTTATTACTTAGTGTTTTTAAGACTTTAGCATTTATACAACGAAGGATAATATTTAGGTTATAATAGGGAAATCATATCTTGAAGATACCTATATACATATATATGTAAACATATTTTTATAACAAAAAAATAAATTTTTAACTTTGTTAAAATTTAGGGGAGTACCCCACCTAGATGAGGGCCACTTTGTGGAATCCCTCAAGGCCTTGATGGGGCTTCTCACCCCACAACCCCCTGGCAATGAACTAGGGGTAGTGCGTGTAATGACCCAATGTTTTTAATGGAAATTACCTTCTTATAAATATGCCATAAAATCACATAATAATGATCTACTAAGTGACAAGTGACCTTTAAACATAAGTTTGTCACTTCTGTGTTTGGAATTTTGGAAATCTGACATACACGGTTAAGTTCAACATGTTTTTTGGAGTCTAATAAAAAAAATATTTTTTGGTGAATAGTAACATACCCTAATGAATAATAGCATACCCTTATGAATAGTGATATACCATAATGAATAGTATCCTCACCTATGGTGGTATAAAAATAATATTCTTGTTGGAAGTACGATATACCTATAGTTTAGAATGAGTTACTGAATGTTTTAAAACTGGTTTTGATAATAAATTATTATTTTAATTAAATATTAAAATAATCATATTTAGAAAATGAGTTTTGAAAAATGGACTTCGTTTTTGGATTCTAAACGTTGAAAAATGGTTAGGGTGAACTTTGGGATTTTTCTGAAATACTTGAATTTTTTATGAATAGTAGAATCTGATAATTCACAATAAATGCTAAATAATGGAATAATTGAGTCATCGATGATGTTTTTCTGATTTAAGCCTAATTTTGTTGGGATCACATGATAAAATCACTATTATTGGTTATGGAATACTTATTATTCCTTGTCTTAGGAAGAAATAATAAATTAATGATTATTATATCATGAAATCCCTCCTCTCCTCCACTATAAAAAAAACCCTTCACCCCCTCTTCTCTCCACTCCTCTCAAGCTCCAAGACTTCTCTAATTTCTACCCAAATCTCTCCCCAAGGTCCTCCCCCACGTCCAAAATCTCTCAACCTCCTCAAAATACCAAAACCTATCCCCTTAAGAGGTTCTCAAATGAGGGAGTCTCAAGAGGTAAATTCCTCTTCTCAAATTTCTTTTTTTCTTTTAAGTTATTTTCTTTTTTATTTTCTTTCCTCACCTCCCTTCACCATAATATTATGATAAATCCAGTAACATAAATTTACTGGAATTTATTCATGATATTGGTATATTTCATTATCTTCTCCCCTTTCCCCACCCTTTAATTTGAAAGAAATGAAAGCACTGATTGAGATGTGCTAATTTAGCACATTCAAGGACAATGGTTTATAAATTTCAATTATTATCTTTAATTATTCTCATGAAACCATTTGTGTTATGGTTGAACCATATTATTATATATGTAACATATCCTATTTTTTGTTTTTTAATACTTTGGTACAAATGGAATTAAGTTATAAATCAAAACACATTCTTTGTAATCAAACCCACCGAATAACAAAAACGGTTATCACGAAGGTTATATATGTAATAATTAAACATCACTATAAGTAAATTAATTAAAATTAAAACCATGTAATCTCCTAGATATGAACTAAATAATTTAACTTCAATTCTTGACAACCACTTTCATCTTGCATATAATCCAAAATTGAATATAAGTGAACAGATCTTTTAAAGCCAAGTAAACAAATGAGCCCGAACAATGAAATTGAACCTTATAACTAATCAAAAAGGATTTGAATGAACTAAAAAGGGTTATAATAAATCAATTACATATATAATAGGTTCTGGACTTATTAATTAATAAGCCTAATTTGTTTATTCATGTCGTTAATAACAAGTGGAGAACACCAACAGATTTAAGGTAAGGGATCCTCCCCTTTTCACTCTTAATCCAGATTGTTCTCTATGCTATGAATTTTTGTGTAATACCAAGTGATGGTGTATGTTTATTAACCTTCCCCATAATTCCCTAATGTTTTATAAGTGATTAAAAACCCCTTTTCTCTCTCATCAATCCCTCTTAGGTACACCTGACACCATGCCGGTAAAATTGTAACGAATTCTACCCAAACCTTCTTCGTTATTTCGGGTTGCCTTATCTTTCTTTCAAAATGGTGTTATCAAATCTATTTATGTGAATCTTATGAATCCTTATTAGTTTTAAAATATTCTAATATCAAGGACCTTTCATCACTTTCTTTCGGGGATATATATTTTTTTGAAAGATTCCCTCCTTAGAACTTTCTGATAAGCAAACCTGTTTTAAGGGGACTTCCCGAATTTTTACCCAAAATTTAAGTGCACTCTATCCTTTGTTTTAAGACACCACTGTCCTTGTAAATTCAGTATTTTTATTATGAAAACCTTTTTGGTTCAATTATGGTTTTATATAAAAGAATGTTTTCTTTACTAATTTAAAAGCTCTATAGTATTTTCCATAAAACCGCACAAAAATGTTTTAATGCCAATGTTTCTAAAATACATTTATCATATGTTGTCACTTATGTTTGAAACCACTTGCCATGTTATATTACTATTTTAACCTATGAAATTCCATTTATTTTCTAATTCTTTCCTTACATGGACACTTTCATGATATGCCCATTGGTTATGATTTATGTCATGATGGTGGTACCCAATTCTTTCCACGGGTACCCTTATGTTTATGTATGGTTGATTATCTATGATTGTATATGTGGTAAGAATATTTATGCAGAAAGAATATTAATGACAATTTTGAGATGGGTGCACCCAGATAGCGCTCCAATGCATTGGGTAAGGATAAGTCTCATGAGATGCGGTGTGAAATGGGATTGACGGTTAGCCTTGACCCATACTAAAATGGGAAACGGGATTGGTGGTTAGCCTTGACCTGTACTAAATATATGGCTTATGATTCTGCCACATTTATATGATTCCATGTTTATATGATCTCATGCTTATATTAAATGATTTCATAAGTTTCATGCTTTGAATATCTTTATGTAATGCCTCTTAACTCATGTTCTAGAGGTGTATCCTTATGTTCATTCCCTTACTGGGAATTTTTAGCTCATCCCTTTGTTCATGTGTTCCCTAGGGTACCCTATACAGATGTAAGGGCTCAAAGGAAGTTAGTATCTCATTATGGACATTAAATAAAGAAGTGTTTTTTAGCCCCATGTTTTATGTTATATATACCTAGTCTTCCAAGACACTAGACTTAACGATCCTTGGCTTGTACTCTGATGATTAATTATGCTTGAAATAATGAAATGTTATTTGTAATGGGATCGAGTCTCTATAGTTGGTATCAGAGGATGGTCTAGTTATTTTTGGAGATTAGGAATAGAGTAACATAGCGAGAACCTTAAGGATGAGACTAAGTATAAGAAAATAGTCCCAAATTTTGGTGAGTATAGAGTAAGTGGTTTATCAAGAAAATACATCTCTGTTTGGATATGAGCAGGTAGAGGGGGCACTGGCACAGATGTATCTAGGGGTAAAACCCGAAAACACTGCTTTGAGCTAGACTCGAATGGGAACTGGTGCACGACAACAGGCCTTGCTGCACTCTTAGTTACGACACTCCCGGAGGATATGCTTTGGTAGATTCACGAGATTAGTAAAAACCATTATTAAGGGACAAAAAGAATCCCATAAGAATATAAGTTAAGAAATAGATAGAGGATAACCTAGATATAAACCTAAGGAATCACAGATCAGGATATACTTTTTCTTTATAAGTTCATACTTTTATGTTCAAAGTTTCTTTTTATGCTCAATAGCTAAGTATTCAATACCTATAATTATAAGTTCTTTTTCTTAGTTAATGGTGGGAAATAGAAGAACATTTTCCAATAACCAATGTGATAGGAAATTGATTCTCGCTCAAATTTACCCAAGAGATGAAGGTAGAATGGTCCTTGTAGTTTAGCTTGGGTTATCGAATCCTCAGAGACCTAAGAAGAAACCTATAGACACATACATTCTATGGACTGTTTTTGGCTATGAAGTGGCCAATTTAGGTTGATTTTATATGTTTTTAAAGGATAACTAAAATACTTAAATGAATTAAATTTAAAAGAGTGAGTTGATCCTAGGTTATCACTTGGGGTGGATTGGACGTATTTTCATTTCAATTATTTCAATTTCTTATATTTGATATGGGTTCATTTTAGAAGATAAAACAACATCATCACTTACTGGTTTAATTCATACACCATTTAATACTAATCACCTATACACTTGAAGGATCAAAGTTTTGATCACTTCAAGGTAAAGGTTCGTATTAGCACATGAAGTGTGTGGCCTTAAATTAAACAAGGACGATAGAGTTTAAAAATCATCAAATAAAAATCTCAATTAAAGAAGTTATTATACATTAATTGGGTGATAAATAACATCCAATTAAACTCATTTATACTCCCTTGTATCAACCCATAAGTGTTTTATCCCTCCATTGATGCTATGGTTTCAATGGAAGCGGGAAGTAGACTCATGAGGGAGGAATTGAAGAAGTAAATAAAACAATAAAAAGAAAATGATCACTCCACCGTTGTGTGAATAATTTCACAAGGTTTAGTATGAATAAATTCACACCTTGAACCAAAGGTATCAAAGTGATATGAATAATAATAGAATAATAGGAAAAGAAGAGATTTTATTAATAAACTAAAGTGAATTCAACAACCTACATGTGAAAGACAAACTTGAGACAACAAAATCGCAGCATAACATTACAATTGAACAAAGAACCAAAGATCCTAAAATCCTCCACCAAAACTACCTTAAATAGGAATTTTTGAAGCTTTGTGTCAACCCTTCAATATTCCATGTCTCCTAAATTAATTTTGGTAGGCCATAGGTGGGTGGAAAGTTGAGGGAGAGTTGATTTCTCCACCCTTGACCCGAGGTGGCATCCAGCTTTCATCCCCCAAACAGACTCACTTGTAAGGCCTTTAATATGGCATAAACAGAGTGGGTTATAGAGTAATAAAATGTATCCCATGATGTCTTCTAACCCCCGGTAAAATATGGGCCCATTTGGAGTTGTATATTCGGAGATATGATTAGATTAGTGGACTGTTTTTCTAGGCCGCAGAATATGGCCCAGAATTTTATCTCTAAATTGGTCCGCCTAAATGACCACAATGGAAGCTGAATTAGCACTGGATATTGAAGAATTATTTGTTCCTATATATTTATTCTAGAATACCACGAAATTTGGGCTTAATTGGGTTTGTATGTTGGGCCCCACATTCTCAACATTGGGATGATGTCCAATCTGACTTCTCCATAATTGTTTCCTTTCATCACAAAATATCCTCATCTTCTTCCATGAATTATCCATTGATCCCTAAATGAAACATGATCATATTGAAGTGTATATCAATTTAACAAAATATAAAATTGAAATATGGATAATTATATTCCTTAAAATCAGATGAATCATTGGGTACTTTAAATGATGTTAAAACAATGTACCACATAATAGTGCATTTTAAGAAGGTATTACAATCATAATGTGAAATTATGTTCAAAGTGTAAAATGCACTAAAATGGTGTTTATGAATAATAAATAACATGAATATTATATATATTAACAATGAATATTATCCTCATTTAGTTGCTAATCAGCAATGTAATGATTTTTCTAATGACATGCCTGATGTGATGGAAGCGGGTGCTCAAAACTTCATGGAAGTACTTGCTTAGCTGGCTCGAGTTATTAATAATAACTTGAATCAGGTGGAATGTCCCCCTCCTCCAAAGAAAGATCAAGTTGGCGTATAATCCTTCATACGAAAAAGGCCTCCCATGTTTAGCGGGTCTTCTGATCCCCTCCTCGCAGAATAATGGATTAACTCCATTGAAAAGATTTTCTTTGTCCTTCAGTGCTTGGAAGAAGAGAATGTTGTACTGGAAGTCTATTGTTTTGATGGGGAAGATGATCAGTGGTGGACACTGATCAAGAATAAAATTCCCAAGAGGAAATTGATTCCATAGGTTGGGAAGAATTTAAGAGGATTTTTTTCAACAAATATTTTCCTCGAACCCTCCATCTCAAGATAGAAAGAGAGTTCTTTGGAATCAAGTAGAAGGAATATGAAGCGAACTTTACAAGGCTTTTAAGGTACACCTTTGGCTTTGTCATGAACACTGAAAGCAAGGTGGATCACTTATTTAGAGAACTAAATCCGATTCTACGAAAAGTGTTGGCAATTCGAGACTTCGACAGCTATGATGAGATTGTTCGTTGTGCCCTCAAGGCTGAAATGGAGATTGGATACTCTTAGTAGTCTCATGGGACTAGTGAAAATAAGTGGAAAATGGAAAAAAACATGGGTGGTTCATCAAAAAAATCCAATGATGGAAAGAAGCCTCACTTTCCCCTTTGCAAGAATTGTGGGAAGAAGTATCTTGGTGATTGTCTCAAGGGAACCAGGAATTGCTTCAAATGTGGAAAGTTAGGTCATCTGGCCAAAAACTTCTGAAGGGATTTGAAAAATACTTCTAATTTTAAAGAAGAATGTAAGGTTCAGATCAACACTCAACCTGCAGTGCAGTGTTATAACTGCAAGGAGCTTAAGCATTATGCGAACAATTGACCTAAGTCGAGGGTTATCAGAGGCAATAAACAACAACCACCAAGGCAACAAGGAAGGGCTTATGCTATCACTACTGCTGAAGTGGAGCCGGAAAATGATGTGGTGACAGGTATGCTTGTTATTCATTCAAGAATAGTGAACTTACTATTTGATTATGGTTCTACGCATTCTTTCATATCTTTCAAGTTTAGTAGAAGTATTAAAACACCACCTCAAAATTTGGAGGAAAATTTAAACTCCTCCCTGGTTAATATTTGTGGAATGGACCTCCCAGAAAATATTGTCATACTTCCTTTAGTGGAGTTCGACGCTATCTTGGGCATGGATTGGCTATCTTTTTACAAGGCCAACATCAATTGTCGGGAAAGGAAGATCACTTTTCACATCCCGAAGCATCCTCCGATTCTTTACAAGTGTAAGGAAGAAGATGAGTCTCCTTTAGAATATTGGTCTCAAGTTTGGATACTGCTTCCTTGTTAGAAAGCATATCTAGCTAAAATTATTGGGGAAAAGGATAGAATAATTCTTAAAGACATGCCCATCATGAGGGATTACACTGATGTATTCCCCGAAGAGTTTCTTGGTCTTCCTTCTGACTGAGAATTTGGGTTCTCAATTGAACTTATCCCTGGATCTCTGCCAATCTCAAATACACCTTACAGAATGGCCACCATAGAGCTAGAAGAGCTAAATAAGTAGTTACAGGAGAATATGGAGAAGGGTTTTATACGCCCGAGTGCTTCACCGTGGGTTGCTCTAGTCCTCTTCATCAAGAAGAAGGATGGATCAATGCGTATCTGAATTGATTATTGTGAGCTCAATAAAATCACTATAAAGAACAAGTATCCCCTTCCATGGATATATGACTTGTTCGATTAGCTTCATGGGGCTAGTTATTTCTCTAATGTGGACCTTCGGTCGGGATATCACCAACCAAAGGTGAGGAAGGAAGATATTCCCAAGACTGCCTTTCGAATGCGGTATGGACACTATGAGTTCATAGTGATACCCTTTAGACTCACTAATTCTCAATAAATTTTCATGGATTTAATGAATAGAGTCTTTAGATATTACCTCGACAAATTTGTGGTGGTCTTTATTGATGATATTCTTATATACTCTAAGAGCAAGGAGGAACATGAGGAGTATTTGGAAATTGTGTTAAAAACTTTATAAAGGGAGAAGTTGTATGAAAAGTAAAGTAAATGTGAGTTCTTAATGGAGGAAGTATCATTCTTGGGGCATCTTATCACCAGGAAATGGATATATATGGACCCTTCCAAGATGAAGGCAATTGAAGAGTGGCTGAGGCCAACTTCTGTAACAGAGATCCGCAGCTTTTTAGGTCTAGCTGGGTATTATCGACGATTCGTGAAGAACTTTTCACGATTGTCAAACCCAATGACCAAGATGAAATGGAAGGGAGTAAAGTTCGTCTGGACATAGGAATGTGAAGACTATTTCAAGGAGTTGAAAAAGAGGCTTATCACTGCGATGGTACTCACACTCCCTTCAAGTGGAGAACTCTTTGTGGTGTATAGTGATTATTCTAAGAAAGTATTAGGTTGTGTGCCAATGAAAAATGATAAATTGATAGCCTATGCCTCAAGGTATCTGAAAATCCATGAGAAAAACTATCCCATGCAAGATCTGGAGTTGGCGGCTGTGATCTTTGCGTTGAAAATCCAGCGGCATTATCTCTACGGGAAAAAATGTGAGATATATACTGACCACAAGAGTCTCAAATATATATTCACACAGAAAGAGAATAATATGCGCCAACGAAGATGGATAGAGCTCATCAAGGATTATGACTGCTCAATCCACTACCATCCTGGTAAGGAAAACAAGGTGGAGGATGCTCTAAGTAGAAAGGATCCTGCATCTTTATCAATGATGATAAATGAAAAGGATCTGATATTCTTGGATTTCCAAAGGATGGACATGGGAATAATTAAGGTAAGAACATCATCAATCCTTTCTCAAATGATTGCTCAACCATCCCTCTTGGAGAAAATAAAGGTTACTCAAAGAAAGGATGTGGAAATTCAGAAAAAGGGTGGAAGCTGTTAAAAATGGGAAATCCTCTGATTTGAAAATTGATGAAGAAGGAGTTGTAATATTTGGGATATGATTATGTGTACCATCTGATCCAGAGATAAAAAAGGATCTATTGAATGATGCACATAGCTCGACCTTCTCTATCCATCCTAGGATTACCAAAATGTATTATGATCTCTGAGAATACTTCTGGTGGGATAACATGAAGAAGGAGATTGCAGAATATATATCAAGGTTCTTGGTATGTTAGCAAGTTAAATCTGAGCAACAAAAGTCCAAGGGTATGATGAATTCATTGCCTATACCCATGTGGAAATGGGAAAATGTTACTATGGACTTTGTCACAGGTCTCTTGAATACGTCAAAGTGAAATAATTCTATATGGGTTGTGGTTGACCAACTCACCAAGACATCCCATTTCTTCACTATTCGGGAAGATCTCACGCTTGAACAACTTGCAAAGATATATGTGAAGGAAGTGGTGATATTGCACGGTGTTCCACTCTCAATTGTCTCTGACCACAATCCAAGGTTCACATCTAAATTTTAGAGGAGTCTTCAACATGCTTTGAGTACTGAATTAAATTTCAGCACGGCCTATCTCCCCCAAACTGATGGCCAATCTGAAAGAACTATTCAGACGCATTAAGATATGCTAAGATCCTGCTCTCTTGAATTCAAAGGTGGTTGGGATCAGAATATCCCATTGGTTGAGTTCTCATACAAAAATAGCTTCCACTCGAGTATTCAGATGACTCCATATGAAGATCTGTATGGAAAGTGATGTAGATCTCGAACCTGTTGGGATGCAGTTTGAGAAAGAAAGCTACTTGAACCTGATCTTGTTCAAGAGATGACAGAGAAGGTTCAAGTCATCTAGAAACACATCAAATCTGCTCAAAGTCGGCAAAAGAGCTATGCTGACAACCTTCGAAGGGACTTGGAGTTCGACGTTGGAGATAAAGTCTTCCTTCTAATATCTCCATGGAAGAGAGTCATGCGATTCGGGAAGAAAGGGAAGTTAAGCCCAAGGTATATTGGCCCCTTTGAGGAGCAGCCAATGAAGATTATGGATCAGAGAGATAAGGTTCTATGCAACATGACAACCCATCTTGTCAAAGTTTTGTGTAGGAACCATAAGTTTGAGGAAGCAATGTGGGAACTAGAGGAAGCAATGAAGGAAAAGTTCCCACATCTGTTTTTGGCCTAGAATGTAAAATGAAATTTCAAGGGCGAAATTTCTTAAGGGGGGAAGAATGTAACGACCCAATGTTTTTAATGGAAATTCCCTTCTTATAAATATGCCATAAAATCACATAATAATGATCTACTAAGTGAGAAGTGACCTTTAAACATAATTTTGTCACTTCTGTGTTTGGAATTTTGGAAATCTGACATACATGGTTGTGTTCAAGATGTTTTTTTGGAGTCTAATAAAACAAAAATAATTTTTGGTGAATAGTAACCTACCCTAATGAATAGTAACATACCATTATGAATAGTGATATACGCTAATGAATATTAACCTCAACTATGGTGGTATAAAAATAATATTCATGTTGGAAGTATGATATACCTGTAGTTTATAATGAGTTAATGAATGTTTTAAAACGGGTTTTGATAATAAATTATTATTTTAATTAAATATTAAAATAATTATTTTTAGAAAATTATTTTTGAAAAATGGACTTCATTTTTGGATTCTACACGTCGAAAAATGGTTAGGGTGAATTTTTAGGATTTTTCTGAAATACTTGAATTTCTGATGAATAGTAGAATCTGATAATTCACAATAAATGCTAAATAATGGATTAATTGAGTCATTAATTATTTTCTAATGATGTAAGACCACTTGGTTCGGGATCACATGATAAAATCACTATTATGGATCATGTAATACTTACTATTCCTTTTCCTGGGAAGAAATAATAAATTAATGATTATTATATCATTAAATTCCTCCTCTCCTCCACTATAAAACCCCACTTCACCCCCTCTTCTCTCCACTCCTCTCAAACTCAAACCCTTCTCTAATTTCTGCCCAAAACTCTCCCCAAGGTCCTCCCCCACGATAAAATTCTCTTAGCCTCCTCAAAATACCAAAACCTCTCCCCTTAAGAGGTTCTCAAAGGAGGAAGTCTCAAGAGGTAAATTCCTCTTCCCAAATTTCTTCTTTTCTTTTAAGTTCTTTTCTTTTTTATTTTCTTTCCTCACCTCCCTTCACCATAATAGTTTAATAGATCCATTAACATACATTTACTATAATTTCTTCATGTTAGTGTTATATTTTATTATTTTCTCCCCTTTCCCCACCATTTTATTTGAAAGAAATGAAAGCATCGTTTGATATGTGCTAATTTAGCACATTCAAGGACAACGGTTTATCAATTTCAATTATTATATTTAATTATGGTCATGAAACCATTTGTGTTATGGTTGAACCAGATTATTATATATGTAATATATCCTATTTTGGGTTCTGTAATCCTTTGGTACAAATGGAATTAAGTTATAAATCAAAACACATTCTTTGTAATCAAACCCACCGAATAACAAAAACGGTTATCACTAAGGTTATATATGTAATAATTCAACGTCACTATAAGTATCCTAATTAAAATTAAAACCATGTAATATTCTGGATATGAACTAAAGAATTTAACTTCAATTCTGGACAACCACTTTCATCTTGCATATAATCCAAACTTGAATATAAGTGAACCGATCTTTTAAAGCCAAGTAAACAAATGAGCCCGAACAATGAAAGTGAACCTTATAACTAATCAAAAATGATTTGAATGAACTAAAAAGAGTAATAATAAATCAATTAAATATATAATAGGTTCTGGAATTATTAATTAATAAGCCTAATTTGTTTATTTAGGTCGTTAATAACAAGTGGAGAACACCAACAGATTTAAGGTAAGGGATCCTCCCCTTTTCACTCTTAATCAAGATTGTTCTCTATGCTATGACTTTTTTTGTAATACCAAGTGATGGGGTATGTTAATAAACCTTACACATAATTTCCTAACATTTTATAAGTGATTTTAAACCCCTTTTCTCTCTCATAAAGCCCTCTTAGGTACACCCGACACCATGCTGGTAAAATTGTAACGAATTCTACCCAAACCTTCTTTGTTCTTTTGGGTTGCCTTATCTTTCTTTCAAAATGGTGTTATCAAATATATTTATGTGAATCTTATGAATTATGGTTATTTGTAAAATATTCTAATATCAATACATTTTCATCACTTTCTTTTGGGGATATACATGTTTTTAAAAGATTCCCTCCTTAGAACTTTCCGATAAGCAAACCTGTTTTAAGGGGACTTCCCAAATTTTTACCCAAATTTGAAGTGAACTATATCCTCTATTTTAAGACACCATTGTACTTGTAAATTCAGTATTTTTATAATGAAACCATTCTTGGTTAAATTCTGGTTTTATATAAAATAATTTCTTCTTTACTATTTTAAAATCTCTATAGTATTTTCCATAAAACCGCACAAAAATGTTTTAATGATAATGTTTCTAAAATACATTTCTCATATGTTGTCAATTATGTTTGACACCACTTACCATGTTATATGCCTATTTTACCCTATAAAATTCCATGTATTTTCTAATTCTTTCCTTACGTGGACACTTTCATGATATGCCCATTGGTTATGATTTATGTCATGATGGTGGTACCCAATTCTTTCCATTGGTAACCTTATGTTTATGTATGGTTGATTATGTATGATTGTATATGTGGTAAGAATGTTTATGTGGAAAGAATATTCATGAAAATTTTGAGATGGGTGCGCCCAGATAGTGCTCCAATGCATTGGGTAAGGATAAGTATCATGAGATGCGATGTGAAACGGGATTGGCGGTTAGCCTTGACCCGTACTAAAATGGGAAACAGGATTGGCGGTTTGCCTTGACCCGTACTAAATATATGATTTATGATTATTAAAAATTTATATGATTCCATGTTTATATTATCCCGTGCTTATATTAAATGATTTCATAAGTTTCATGCTTCAGATATCTTTATGACATGCCTCTTAACCCATGTGCTTGAGGTGTATCCTTATGTTCATTTCCTTTCTGGGCATTTTTAGCTCATCCCTTTGTTCATGTGTTCCCCAGGGTACCCTATGAATATGTAAGGGCTCTAAGGAAGTTAGGATCTCATTATGGACATTAAATAAAGAAGTGTTTTTTTAGCCCCATGTTTTATGTTATATGTACCTAGTCTTCCAAGACACTAGACTTATAGATCTTTGGCTTATACTCTGATGATTAATTATGCTTGAAATAATGAAATTTTATATGTAAAAGGCTCGGGTCTCTATAGTAAGCATGCAGGATGTGTGCTAAGTCATGCGCACAGGAAGCATAGGTTACCCTCAGTGCGCACAGGTGCATGTGCAAGGACCAGAGCGCGCCACCCTGCGGGTGGGCACGGTGGCCTGGGTGGGAGCAGGAGTGCACATGTAGAAGAACCCGATATAGGGTAGTACTGGGAGAGGATAGGGAGTAATCTGAGCAGAGTATTGGAGCTTCGGGCATATAAGGGAGGAGAAAAACTCCCTTCGTTTCGATGCGGGATGGAAAAAATCAGCCGGGGTCGCATCCAAGTCGTTAGATCACGTCACGCGCGATCGGAGCCGTCCATTTCAGTCTGGTCCTAAATTCCTAGCATTCGTAGTATATCTTCGATTTTTTTATGCCGTCCAATCCTGAAGGATCTAATTGTGACTGTTACTTCCTTTTTAAAATCCCCACATTGCTCCCAGCCGTCAATTCATTTATGATCTAATCTGGATCGTCCATCTCCTTTTAAATCGACGCATCACCCAAGGCGTCTAATCTACTCGCCCTATGATCCCATTAGTTCTTCAATTTTATGGATTTTCTCTGTTTGGCGTCTTCTTCTTCCTCCGCATGCATTGAACCAGTGGTGTACTCCACTTTCTTCTTTTCATTTTCTACCACGCCCGTGACTTTGGTGCACCCTCAGTGATTTTTTAAATCGAGTGGGTCTCGGTTTTCCAGAAAGTGGCATTTAAAATATTTTATAATTTATATAATATAGTTTATATATAATACCAGTTTCACTTCCCTCCTCCCGGTTCTTCCTCCTGTCAAGATTCCAGCAAGCCTTCCCGAGCCTCTACTCCTCATTCTAGTCGGGTAAGGGATTATGTTGTCTTGTTTTGTTGTGATTCAAAGTATAGGCATATATATATGTATACTCATATATATATATATATATATATATATATATAACCTTACAGTTTAGATAAATTTTCTCTTATGCCCGATTCTAGGTCTTCTGGTTTTGGGTTTAAGTATTATTTTTTTTAAACAGAAGGGATTATATTTCTCATGAAAAACTTATTTATATACTATATATATATATATATATATCTGGTTATATGTATATATATGTGTGTGGTTAAGAATATGACCTACCAATTCATTCAAATATGGTGAGTCCTAAATCTTTAGTGAAGTTCTTAATTCCTTATTATGCAAAGGATGTGTGATGTTTTGTAATACTATAAAATTGAAATATATATATATATAAGTGTATATATGTGTACATATTTCATAAACAAAAAATTCTATATTTAGTAGCATGTTTTACAATTTATTCATTGTTGATTAACTAATGTCCATAATGGGTTTAAAACATGCAAGTGTCATTAAACATTTTATTTAAGATCCTATATATTTACTTTATATAATAATTTATATAGATATATATATATATCTATAAATATATATTCATACAAGTTTAGTTAAACCACTATTATGTTTAACTTTAAGACTCTTAAAATACTGAGTTTCAAAGTTTAAGTAGTTTTGTAAAATGTAAAGAATTATATTTTTTTTAAAATATTATATATGTATATACGGCTATATGTATATGCATGTGCATTTTGGGGTTTTGATTATAAACTAATTAAGTTTTCATAAAAACCAATTTTTGGTGATTAAAATATGTATGTGGGATGTATATTGTTATTAATGATTTATTAAACCATGGGTTGGTAGAAGAAATATGGAATATACACTTGGTATATATTGTTCACATAATTTTAACCCACGTTTATAAAAGATCAACAGTTACCCTAGTGTATGCCCTCTTAATATTTCTAGAAGAAAGAAATAATCTGTTTATTTTTCTAAAGCATTTGAATCTACCGCAATAAATGTTTGCAATCATTAAGTTCCATTTTTTTAGATATTCCCATTTATAAGCATGTGTTTTTAATATGAATGACAACTATCTTAATTTTTAGAATTTTATTATGGAATATTGTTGATGCTCCTTTCCTTCACAGAGTCCAATGAATGGAAAAGGGGAATACCTTAAGTACAAAGAGAGTCATCCTTTGAAGAACATCAAAAATTGACAAAGGCATGGACAAGGAACCCATCTAGAAGGAGCTGCACAAGTTTCCTGCGCACCGCGCAAGTCACTTGCGCGCCCCATATGGGTCGCGCAAGTCACTTGTGCGCCCTTCTCTTTTTTCTCCCAAGGTTCCCCGTGGCCTATAAATATCCCTGTGGGCCCCCCATTTCAAGGAAGAATTTTCCAAAACTCAGATTCATGCTCTGGTCGCCCAAGTCTTTGTCTGACGTCTTCCTAACACTTCTAAGGTAATTCTTTACCTAGAATGGAATCTCTAAAGAGGAAGAATAACGCCCAAGTGTTAGAACTCATCAATACTTGCATGCCTAAGTGTCAACCCCTTAAGGGAAATAAAGACACTTGTGTGCCCCCTTTCCCTCTCAAGGGAACTTGCGCGCCACCCTTCTGGAAGCCTCTAGGGATGATACTAAGGGCTTGAGTTCAAATTTTCCTAAGTATAACCCAAAAGATTATTCGTCGCCCAAGGTGACTCATGTCGCGCAAGTCTACTTGCATGACCAGGACTTGCGCTCCAGAACAATACTTGCGCGCCTCCATCCTAGTCACCTCCTTTCCTTAAATCCACCTCTCTTATTCAAGACATAGCCGTCAAACCCTCTTCAAAGCCATTTATGGAATGTTTCCTTTGTTGGATTCTGTATCTGAAAGGAATTCTGTGATAACTTCTCCCAAAACCTCGTGACTTATAAGCTTTATGTCACCAAGGTTAGGGGTTTCCTATATTACCTCATCCTTTGAGATGAGAAGATATTTTGATTTGGTCCTTCTTCTCAGGAGTTATCCCCAACTATCAAGTCCCCTTAACCTGGGCCTCCTTTTTAGGAGTAATCCCCAGTCATAATTTCCTTTAACATTGGGCCTCCTTCTTAGGAGTAAGCCCTAGGTTATAAGTTTCCTTTTAATTGGGCATCCTCCTCAGGAGTAAGCCCGAATCTTAATTTCTTTTTATTTGGTCTTCCTTCTCAGGAATAAAACTCAATCATAAGTCCCTCTTAATTTGGGCTTCCTTTTGAGGAATAATTCCCAGGTTAAAATTCCAAATATCCATAAAGTACAAATACCTTTATGGACCATGTTCTTGGGATTTTTTCAAAAATCATGGTCTTCAATTACTTGGGTCGTCATACATACGTAAGCCTCGCATCATTTCTCATAATTACATCTTTCGTGGCACCATTGTCAAGTTTAATAATACCTCTTGTTTCTCACACCGTGCATGACTCATGTGAGCTTAGAGTGTGAAAGTAATCACGACATCTCTTTTTGGGACATTAACCATACATAAACCCCATATTTCTTTACCTGAACTACGTGAACTTTGATCTCTTCTTTAAAAGTAGAGTACGTAGGAAGCCTTTATAAGGTTCAATCCCATATTTCATTAATTATTTTCCATCCCATATGACGTTAAACTATATCCTTATTATAGAACTACAAGGGTTCTGATTCCTTTTTAACAAGGATACATAGGTAGACCATCTGCGGGTATGATCCCAACTCTAAAATAATCCTTGTCTTTTAGAATGACAATAAACTTCAAGTGCCCCACTTAGTGGCTTTAAAACCAGTATGGTCATCATAATGACCAGGAGATTCCTATATAATATATTGAAGGATACCATTGACTAAGAATCTCCAATACATATGGATGATTCTCTATCGATGAAAAACCTCAAATACATATAAAATATTCTCTGAATCCCATACATATCAATCATTTATTTCCAATTCCAAAACTCATTTTCATGCTTGGTGAATTAATATGGATTCGTGAACATAAATTAAATATATAAGAGAGTCATGGAGTAGGCAATAATTCACCCAAAAAAGATGTGATGATCCTGACCTCCCATCCTCTCGACCAATGCAATTTTTTAAGCATCATTGGTCCACAACTAATGAGCATCTACCTTTGGAAAGTAGGTCCAAATGGATATAGAATCATTGGGTGTTTTCGGTTCTATGAATACACCCATTAGAAATCTATTGGAAAGTTTGAACCTTAAACAAACAAGTTCATTCCCATTTCTAGAAGAAAAAAAAATGGTGAACCCGACGTGAATCCTTAACCAAGTTAAAATGATGTCTTGCTTATTTGTTAGGCCCCTATTAAATTCAATATGAGGGCCAAAAAAGCAATCAAACACATATGTGTTCATCAAAAAGATGTAGTCTGGCCAAGAATATCTTGATTGTGTCTGTTATATCAAACAGGCACTCTTTTCCAATATCTATATGCAATACATAAATGGCTTCTTTAAAGTTCACAACTGTGAATTCCTCGGCTGCTACTCTTGCTGGATCCTCGTCCGCTCTGAGGAATACATCACCTACTTAGCATCTTCAACACTGGGTCTCAAATTCATTAGTGAGGGAATACCATCAACACAGTACCATCCCGACTCTGGAGGCCGCTCGACAATCCCTCCAAGTTAACAACTCACCCTGGTTGTCCGGACAGCGACGACCAATGATCAAGAAGCGGGTGGTGGCAACCACCGTATCCAACTGTTTCAGGTCGTTATCCCCGGAACGCAACAACCACTCCCTCCCATAATATAGGGAGGTAAATTAAGAGGTCACTCAAGGCCTTGGTTAAAGAAGACAGGATTCCTTCATGATGACTCCCACCAATAATCATCGCCACACTCGTGCGGTAGTGCACCCTCAACATGATGAGGGTATCACCTCTAGGTGTTCAGCTCAGGTCCATCAGACCCGAGCACACAAGAAGAACTGTCAGAGGTGAAATTAGGTCAATAGGTAGAAGGTTCATACCTATTCCCCCTCCGAAGAAGTCCATCAATCTAACTTGATGGAAAACAACGAGCGGGCATATACACCCGTCTGTCCTGATTTCACTAACTAGTAGACTCGTCTGGTAGTAACACATCATTCCCTCCAGGAAATTCCGGTGAAGTACTATAGGCAGGCACATACACCTATTTATAAATCATCAGCCAATCAGCAGGCTCGTCTGACTGCATCCAAAGAAGCTCGCCAATCAAATGTGGTGACCACCTATAAACAAGCACATACACCTGCTTACACTCATCAATTCTGCTAGCAGTCTCATCTTCCAGTCTTGAAGGAAGTTCATCAATCATATTTTATGGAGAGCAATCAGCAAACACATACACCTGCAATTCATCAAGCTAACCAACAGTCTCGTTTGGTAGCACCCGGAGATGCCAATTGGAAAGCTCCAATGACAAACAGAAGGCAAACACAACTTTCTTCCCCCACACATGAGTACTGTCAGAATTCCCTGACAGGAAAAGAAGGATAGGATCAGGAACATACACCTACTCCAGACACGGAATGAACGTATATTCCCATTCCAGTAGCTGAAGTCACCAAGAACATTCTGACAATGGTGAAAGAGAAAAAGCAAATCTCTTCCCATATTCTGGATACCTGTCAGAATATTATAACAAATGCAGTAGCATCATAGGGAAAGAAACATAAATCTATCCCTATTAGTGGATTGACTCATCAACATGTCACTCCGGAGCAGATACACACCTCTGTTCCAGTCTAGGAGGGTCATGGGGAATACTCCCCCATGTCATACAGACAATCAAGTCGGGCACATACATTCGATTTAAATAGAGATAATCAGCCTAACCTAACCATTTCTTCTAACCAGGAACATACACCTACCCATAATAACCACTTTTGTCAACAAGTGGTTTCCAAAGTGAGTAAGAAGGCATCCAATAAAAAGACCCATCCAGCACAGTTGAAAGATCAAGAGCCAATCTTCAATAAGGCCTTGATCAATGCTGGAGTTCTTAAATCCCTCATACAATTGTCTGTTGCAACTCAAGATTTTATTCTCTCATTTCTAGATTCTGGAAGTAACAATAATAATTACAAAGGTCTTCATCAGACACTTCCTCATGAATGATTGCTTCATGAAAATTTCATCAATCTTGAAGTATTATCTTCATATGAAATCCATGATAACCCTCTGCGTAGCCAGAAAACCAAGGAGAAAGAAGTTTCATCTTTTGTTGTAACCCACCATGGTGGTCCTCCCAATGATGATGAATTTATCTATGAAAGTCCTCTCTACAGTAGTAATTCGCATTTCCTGGAAAATTATTCAATGGACAATGCAGTAATGAGAAATCCCTCTTATCTTGAGGCACTTGCAAATGCAAAGCCAGTCATGTCTGATGCCTTACCGCTAGAAGGTGAAATACTTTCTCAATCAGAAGATAGCCCAGGGTATAGGTCATTCTCTGAACCACCCCTAAGTCATTCATCTTCTAATTTGACAAATGAATTCTCTACCAATCTTGTTGAATCTGATGAAGCAACATAGAAGCACCAGCTTTGGTCCACTCAGGTAGAAGAATCTTCATCAAATGACAAAGAGGAAGTGCTGAATATGAGAAAAAAATGGTAAAAGGTGAAATACCAGTCATGTTTTGGCCTTTGGATAACTCTCAGTATGATATTCTAGAAGTGTTGACAGAAGATTGTATTCACGATATTCGTCTCAGCATATGGAAAACTCTTTGTCACTTAAAAGAGAAAATATTATCTTATGATGAATATCAAAACCATGTCAATATAATAGAAGGGTTTCAACGCCAAATTGACTTGGCATCTCTCTCAATTTCCCAACATCCAAAGGTTGAAAAGCAGCAGATATCCCTTCAGCATTCAAGCCTTAGTGCATTAAAAAGGTTGCGCCAGTTAATTACCAATGCTCTATATGGTATTCATATCAGATGATGGGGTGTTCATGGAGCATTGCATTTCACTGTTCTCTCCATTCAACAAAGCCCGCCAAAAGTGGTCTCATGCAATGTTATTGCCCATGGCTGGCCACTTCTAACTGGTTTTGTGTGTAATCAAAGGCTTTCTCAAGAATAGACCTCAACTAGTTCTTCCCAAAGTCAGGAATATAAAGAACAAGTTGTCGAATTACTCTTTCATCAAGAAAATGAGAATATCGAATAGGCTTCTTGTTTAGAGCATGCACATGTTAGGGCCAATAGGGGCCTATATACCCTGAGAGGGGGTGAATCAGGGTATGGATATTCTTTTCCAAAATTATTCCTGCCCCACTGGATCTTGACCTCTTTATTACAAGGGTCACTTTTTTTCGCTTGTCTGTTTATTATGACCACTTCTTTTCTTCTTTATATGATGATGATGCTTTAAATTCAATGCAGGGAAGTAAGCAGGCAGACACAGAGATTTTTATTTGGTTCACCCTCATTGGGCTACGTCCAAGTAGCATACAACGACGATGTGCCGCTGTACCAAAAACACTAAAGCACACTAATGCTTACAAGGTTCAGGCTAGATCACTTCTATGCCCAGGCTCACGGCCTTTACAAGGTTTAGGTTCAGCTCACTATTTTCCCAAGGGTCACTCCCTGTTTCTCTCTCTTCGGCTCACTGCCGATGGAGAGGATCACCTTCTTCCTCTTCCTTTTCTCACTACTCTGGAAAGGATCCACTCACAGTTTATAGACCTGTAGTTCTCTTCATTATCACTAATGAATACATCTTATGTTGTATGTAGATGTGTTGTTGAAGTCCAACTTTCACCTGTAGAAGAATCTCACTTCGCACCAAAGGCATCAGGAAATCTTCCAGCTTTCACGCAGCCCTGAATCACTGTCGTGCTTCAACCATACCTGGTGACCTTCTCCAAGCCAGTGCGCAAGTCTCGGTGCACAAGTTAAAACTGGCTCACAAGTTCACCTCAACCACTTGCGCGACACTAGCTTCTCAACTCCAAACTTGTGCGACTCACACCCTTTTATGCCCAAACCAATTTTGGCGCGCAACCATAAACTGTCACACTTCTTCAAAACCTGGCATGAAAGTGTCACCAAACCACATGCGCAACACCCCCTTCTTCAACTCAAAACTTGGGTGACTCCCTTCCTTTCTCTCCCAAACCACTCTAGACGCGCAACAATCAACTGGCGCGCAACTTCTACTTGTGCGACCACACCACCACTTGTGCGACCACCACACCTATGTGACGGGAGCTCTGATTTTCTCTAAGTGTTGAACTCCCATAGAATGAGGAGGGTTAGACCACTATTTATAGGCATTTGGACACCCTGCGCGACAGCACGCAAGTCAACTCTCGGCGTGCAAGTCTCAGCGCGCAAGTCTCTGCCGCGCAAGTCACTTGCGCGACCAACCCTAAAACTTGGGTGCCCCTTTTCCCTTTTCCATATTTTGATGTTCTCATCATGAAAAACCTATGGCACGCAAGTTTCCTCTTCTTCAAGACAACGGCGCCACCTTGTATCTGCTCTTTTTGTACCACCTCCAGATCATCCATTCCTTGATCGATGTTTTTGAATCAAACATCGATCGTTAACCATAGCCCTTGAACTCGACATGCCACCATGAAATCCCCTTTGTTAACAAATTTGTACATCATGGTTTTCTTTGTCAACAATCACAATACAGATGTCCACTTTTTCAACAAACACAATCACCTCAAAAATGATTCAATGATGCCTTGAGGTATTTTTTCCCAAAGAACATCATCAGGTGACAGAGGTGTCAGAAATAATTCAACGGTCATCTGAGCCAGGTGATTTGAGTGAATGTAGGTTTATTCAACCGGGCAATTTCCAGACTAAAATCCGCAAAATCAAGAGGGATTTTAAGAAAGTTTCAGTTGTAGCAGCTCAAGATCCACCTTAGCTTGCCAGGCTGTGGACTCTTTTAATCCAAACCTAGGAATCAACAGATAGGATTCAAGCAGTTGAGTAGGAAAAATAGGAACAGTCTCGGTCCATTGGAATGGGGACTTTTTCAAATTCTCAATATCTCCCTCAACGAAAGTCAGTCTTCTCTCGATTAGGGAAGAAGCCGCAAGAGGAACGCAGAGCTGAATTATCAGGAGATACCCTCCAAATTATGGTTCATCAAGAAGTTCCTAAGGGATCAACCAAACAAAATGCAATGTCTCATAAAGGACATGGTAGAATACAATATCACAGAAGTGCTGACAAAAGGGATGCAATGCGTTATGCATCGATAAATGTCATCAAGACTGTTGTCACTAATCCCCCAGAACATGAGGCTCACTCAGAGGGATCATATGAATAAGTTCCTGCTCAAGTGGTTGTATACACAAAAACAAATTAAGGAGGTGTGCGTAATAGAATCCAAAGGGTTTCCCAGAGGCAAGACATTCCTACGGGTAATGCCCTTCCATTGTAACATCCCGAAATTTTGAATAAATCTTGTTTCCTAATTTTGTGTTTTATTTTATTTCATACTCAACAAAAAAATTTCAATTAATAAAATTAGTATAATTAAAATGAGACTGTTGGGTTTTGACTATTATATGACCGTTAGTCAGTATGACCTTTGGAAACTAAATGTTGCAATTATTGTCTCTAAATACAAGTGATCTTGGTTAATTAATTTAGAAAGAAGATTTGATGGCCTCATCCAGTAGTCTCGGGCCAATAGAAGCCCACTTAATAGAACTTGACAAGGAGGTAGCACCACTGGGCTTTGCTCTAGACCAAACCCAAGCCGAACTTCATCGTGTGAAGCTAGAATGGAATCGCCTTCGCGAGAAGTTCGAACTGATAGAAATTACTACTCGTGCGATGTGGGATGAGCCGCCCTCAGATTCTTTCACCTTAGCACACCTTACACTTAGGTCCTATGCTGGTTTGATAAGAGGATATGTAACGAGACCATAACTACGTTGTGTAATCCTTTGTTATAAATAAAATTGGGTTTTCTTCTTATGGTGAAGTTTGTGAGTTTTCAAATTTTTGAATGAATTTAGAATGTATTTTATTGATGTATTTTAGAAAAAAGATATTTAAAAATATTTATGTAAACCTTAAATAATTAAAAATGTGTAATGATTTTCATAAATGGTCTTCTACAATTATGTTCAGTAAGAAATTTAGAGTTTGATAAGATCAACCTGATTTTTGATGAATCGTAAATTATGAATAGTGATTTTATGCTTAAGATTAGTAATGTGAACAAATGGATTAGTAATATTACTTAAAGAAATTATTAATATAATCTAGGCACCTTGATTAAGTAATGTGATTCAATAAAATAGGTGAATAACTGTTTCAGAAATTATTAGTCAAGTATTAGTTTTTTTGGGTGAATAGTGTTTTTTAATCAAAAAATAAATTAAAAATAGTTAGAAAATAATTTTTATAAAATGGAGTTCATTTTTGAACTCATAGCATTGATATTATGTTAAGGTAATTTTTGGGGATTTTTCTGAAAAAAATGAATTTTCGGTGAATAGTGTATTTATTTAAAAATTAAATTAAAAATATTTAGAAAATTATTTTTATAAAATGGAGTTCATTTTTGAAATCAGATCATCGATATTTGGTTAAGGTAAAATTTTGGTATTTTTCTGAGAAAGTTGAATTTTAGGTGAATAGTGAAAATACAGTTTTTAAGTTACGGGTGTTTAATGACATCATTAAATGATGTATTAAGTATGTAATCAACATGGTCAACTTATTAATATTAAGATAAGTTATGAGGTGTCCCAAGTGGCCAATACCATGGGAAAATACCATGGTTTTGCCAATACCACCAATGAGGTATCCCTTGGCCATTAATGCATTGTCCCCTCACTTTCCCTATAAATACCAAGCCATTCTCTCATCCTTTCAACTCCCAAATCCTCCTCAACGAAGTTCTGGTCTGCTTACATCCCAAGGAGTCCTCCCGAGGTTCCCTCAATCCTCCCAAGGTCCCAAACTTCAAGATTTCGAAGTTACTCTTCAAGGTAAGGGATCCTACCTCTCTCTTTCTTTCCAAGTACTCTCTTTTATGTCATTTCTTTTATGCTCCATGTCCTCATGTTGGGGATGTTCTTTCATATTCATCATACTGTCCTTTTTATGTTCATATGATTAGATACCCCCTCTTTCTCTCATCAATTCATTTTAAGAATGTTTAAGTGGCGCCTTTAAGCTGCCGAATTTTTAAGTGATTCTTTCACCCTTCTCATTTTCAAGTTCTATTTTCATGTCAAGTCTTTCAAGTTCATTTTATTATGTTCGGGTATGATATCTATATCTATCATACTGATCTTTTATGTTCATATTATTATAGACCCTATTTTATCTCTTCAATTCATTTTTTGAGTTTTTAAGTGTCGTCGTTAGGCTGTCGAATTTTCATAAGAGAAATCTTATTTTTGTCTTCCTTTCATGTTTTTCATTTCATATGGTATGTCTTTCAAATTTCATTACCATGTTCTTATATACTTTATATCCTATCCCTATACTATTTTATGGATCATTTATGAGTGGGTGACCCATGTACCCTCTCTTTTCAATATTTTCTAAAACCCTATAACATAACCGTTATGCTGCAGAATTTTCGTCACAAAATGTCTCTCTCTTTATCTCAAATTCTTTTATTTTATTAAGTGAATACTCAAATATCTTTATTCTATAGTGGTATTCACATATATATCAAAATTTTCTATTTTAATTCCGGTACTTACATACATGAAACCCTCTCTCCTTTTTTTGTGGGTTTAAAGTGACATAAAGATCACATCTTTAAAGCAGTTTTTAAAATGTGATGACTATGAAATGAAACCCATTTATTTTATGCTATATGGGTTGTTTATGAAATTATTGATGATTATATATGTGTATCACATGATAATAAAGGCAAATTTAATGGTGCACCCTGATAGCGCTCCAATGAATTGGGTAAAGACTTAATCTCTAGAGATGACCATTTTTAACGACACCTTGGTGAATAACCTTGGTAATTTTTAATGACACATTGGGGATGGACCTTGGTGAAATGGAAATGATTTTCTATGTTAAATGTTTTAGCCACATATTCAAGTTATGAAACACGTTATTTTTTATGATATGACTCATGATATATTTCTCATTCCTTAAAGTTATTTTTCAAGACTTTTGATGTATCTCAAGTTCACATGTAAAATGTTTCCCTTATTTCCCTTACTGGGCCTTCTGCTCACCCTTCCTTTTGATGTATGTCCCCAGGTTATGAGATGCAGTAATGAACCTAGGATGAACATAAGGAGAATCAATTCAAGTGTTTAAGAAGAATGTTTTATGTTTTCATGGATTAAGTTACTGGTTTCCAAGACACTAAACCTTAAAGATCCTTGGTTTTGTATAATGTAATGAAAGTTTATGTGATAAAAAGGCGGGTTGTTATAGTTGGTATCAAAGGATGGTTTAGTTATTTGTGGAAATTAGGATATAAAAAATTTATGAAGAACCCTATAGAAAAGTTTAAATATAGGAAATATTCCTGGTATTTTGGTGAGTATTGAGTAAGTTGTTTATCAAGAAAATACATCCCTGTATGGATACGAGCTGGTAGAGGTGGCTCTGGCACAGATGTACATAGGGGTAAAACCTGAAAACACCGCTTGAGCTAGACTCGAATGGGAACTGGTACACGACAACGGGCCTTAATTCACTCTTGGTTACGACACTCCTAGGGGATATTCTTTGGTAAATTCATAAGCTTGGTATGAACCATTATTAAAGGAACAAAGATAAAATAAAATAAATATTCACATAAGAATATATGATCATGGATAACCTAGATTGGAACCTGGGGGATCACAAGTTAGGTTATACTTTTCTTCTAAAATTTTATCCTTCCATGCTTTAAGTTTCCTTTTTAATAGTATTTTCTAAGTATTTAAGCCCCCCTAATTATACTTTCTTTTCTTAGTTAATGACGGGAAATAGAATAACATGTCCCAACAACCAATGTGATAGGAAATGTGACGATTGCCCTCTTAATATGACAGAGATAACGAGAGATCAAGTTGAACATATTGTGATTATGCCAAACCAGCTATCAAAAATCACAGTTAACAATTGGTACCTAGTTGAATGCCCAAATTCATCAAGGAAGAAGAAGACAAAGTCTCAAGGAGGTTCATATGATAAAGTTGATAAGGGAAAGAAGACCCAATTTATTTTGTGCAAAAAGTGTGAAAAGAGTCACCAAGGAGAATGTCACAAAGGAACCAGGAGATGTTTTAAGCATGGGGTGATAGGGCATAAAATATCCAATTGCTTTAAAAAATGGATAATGTGATGAATAGAGATAAGGTTCTATCTAATGTACCTTATACTTTTCAATGTCGTAAATGTGGAGAAGTTAGAAATTATCCAAGTGAATACTCTCTTGGAAGGGATGATAAGCATGATGAGCATCAAAAATCTTCAAGGACAAGGGAGCAATGCAAGTCCTATGCTGATATGGATCATAATGACTAAAGTACATGTAACTTCTTCGCAATAATCGTCTATGTCATGTTGTTGTTTTTAGTTTGTGCCCTATGAGCTTATCTTTAATGATTTCTAAGAACATAGAGTCACTAACTAATATGGTTTTATATAATTAAGGAAAACATCTATTGTTATGTACCACATGTTGATGTTGTGAAGGTGTTCTTCTTGAATAAAAAAGATGATTAAGGGATTAAAATGTGATTAATATTTTGGAAGACGTTCACTATTTTGGGAACCCTCTATGATCGAAGTAAATATATTACTATGGTACTTTCTTTGAGGAGTAAAGTTTGACTTATATTTTGAAGAATCGATGAATTTAAGGTGAACTTATAGTAATTTAGGTTACTTATAGAAATGATTAACCTATCTTGGGGAAAATATGTTTAGGTTAGTTACTTTTCTTATAAGATGTTAGTAGTGGTTGATTTTGTTTGGAGATGAGCGATAAAGTTTATCTTGGAAGAAAATGTTATCAAATCCTTCTTATATTTGGGTTCAATCTTAGTTTGGTTTATTTTGAGGAATTTCAAGGACAGTTACTTATAGAGTGGTCTATAATGAACTTTGGGTAGTATCGTGGAATTTTGAAGATTAAAAGTAGTTTCTCTTCCTATGGGGTTCTTTATTTTTTAAGAGTTGTTTTATCTTACCCTTTCTGCTTTTGGGATAATGTTTAAAGATAGAAGAATTAGATAGTTAATATTTTGTGGATTATTTGATTCTCTAGAAGATGATTCTTGTGCTTTTGATGAGACCAAGTGTTTTTGAATGCTCATTGTTTGGAGAAAAGATTAGTCTTAGTGAAAGTTATTAAGGTATGAAACTCTACTTGAAGGTAAATATATTTTTAATGTGTTCTTATTCTATGTAGTAAATGAATTCGTCAAATTTATGAAAAAGGAACGTAAAACAAAAACATTGTTGTTTTATGTTCTTACTGGTTAATCAAAGACCCTTTACATACATCATAAGTTTGTGATTTTCTTGTTGTTAACTTTCTCCTAATCATGTTTTCTATCACTCTCCATCAGAACATGACCCTTTGTTTTCTCTTCCATATCCATGTCTCCCTACATGGAATCCTAGTATGGGTTAACTCGGGTGACCTTTGTACTTCCCTTTCTTTCTTTTAAAGTAATAGTTGTACTGACTCCTTTTCCGATGTGGAACTTTCAATGAAATTTCCAAGCCCAATTTTAAAAATTGTGAGGTTGCAATTTCTTAAGGGGGGAAGATTGTAACGACCCAAAATTTTGAATAAATCTTGTTTCCTAATTTTGTGTGTTATTTTATTTCATACTCAACAAAACTTTTTCATTTAATAAAATGAGTATAATTAAAATGAGACTATTGGTTTTTGACTATTATATGAACATTAGTCAGTATGACCTTTGGAAACTAAATGTTGCAATTATTGTCTCTACATACAAGTGATCTTGGTTAATTAATTTAGAAAGAAGATTTGATGGCCTCATCCAGTAGTCTCGGGCCAATTGAAGCCCACCTAACAGAACTTGGGAAGGAGGTAGCACCACTGGGCTTTACTCTGGACCAAACCCAAGACGAACTTCATCGTGTGAAGCTAGAATGGAATCGCCTTCGCGAGAAGTTCAAACTGATAGAAATTACTACTCGTGTGATGTTGGATGAGCCGCCCTCATATTCTCTCACCTTAGCACACATTACACTTAGGTCCTATGCTGGTGTGATAAGGGGATATGTAACGAGACCATAGCTACGTTGTGTAATCCTTTATTATAAATAAAATTGTGTTTTCTTCTTATGGTGAAGTTTGTGAGTTTTCAAATGTTTGAATGAATATATGATGTATTTTATTGATGTATTTTGGAAAAAAGATGTTTTAAAATATTTATGTAAGCCTTAAATAATTAAAAATGTGTAATGATTTTCAAAAAATGGTCTTCTACAATTATGTTCAGTAAGAAATTTAGAGTCTGATAAGATCAAATTGATTTTTGATGAATAGTAAATTATGGATAGTGATTTTACACTTAGGATTATTAATGTGACCAAATGGATTAGTAATCTCAATTAAAGAAAGTATTAATATAATCTAGGCACCTTGATTAAGTAATGTGATTCAATAAAATAGGTAAATAACTGTTTCAGAAATTATTAGTCAAGTACTAGTTTTTTCGGGTGAATAATGTTTTTTAATTAAAAATTAAATTAAAAATATTTAGAAAAATATTTTTATAAAATGGAGTTCATTTTTGAACTCATAGCATCGATATTATGTTAAGGTAATTTTTGGAGATTTTTCTGAAAAAAATGAATTTTCGATGAATAGTGTATTTATTTAAAAATTAAATTAAAAATATTTAGAAAATTATTTTTATAAAATGGAGTTCATTTTTGAAATCAGAGCATCGATATTTGGTTAAGGTGAAATTTTGGTATTTTTCCGAGAAAGTTGAATTTTAGGTGAATAGTGAAAATACAGTTTTTAAGTTACGGGTGTTTAATGACATCATTAAATGATGTATTAAGTATGTAATCAATATGTTCTACTTATTAATAGTAATATAAGGTATGATGTGTCCCAAGTGTCCAATACCATGGGAAAATACCATGGTCAAGCCCATGGTTTTGCCAATACCACCAATGAGGTGTCCCTTGGCCATTAATGCCTTGTCCCCTCACGTTCCCTATAAATACCGAGTCATTCTCTCAACATTTCGACTCCAAAATCCTCCTCAATGAATCTCTGGTCTCCTTAAATCCTAAGTAGTCCTCCCAAGGTTCCCTCAGGCCTCCCAATGTCCGAAACTTCAAGATTTCGAAGTTACTCTTCAAGGTAAGGGATCCTACCTCTCTCTTTCTTTCCAAGTACTCTTTTTTATGTCATTTCTTTTATGCTCCATGTCCTTATGTTGGAGATTTTGTTTTTATATTCATCATACTGTCCTTTTTATGTTCATATTATGAGATACCCCCTCTTTCTCTCATCAATTCATTTTAATAATGTTTAAGTGGCGCCGATAGGCTGCCGAATTTTTAAGGGATTCTTTCACCCTTCTCATTTTCAAGTTCTATTTTCATATCAAGTCTTTCAAGTTCATTTTATTATGTTGGCGTATGATCTCTATATCTATCATACTGATCTTTTATGTTCATATGATGAGAAACCCTATTTTATCTCGTCAATTCATTTTTTGAAGTTTTAAGTGACGTCGTTAGGCTGCCGAATTTTCATAAGAGAAATCTTATTTTTGTCTTCCTTCAATGTTTTTCATTTCATATGGTATGTCTTTAAAATTTCATTAACATGTTCTTATATCCTTTATATCCTATCCCTATACTATTTTTTGGATCATTTATGAGTGGGTGACCCATTTCCCCTCTCTTTTCAATATTTTCTAAAACCCTATAACATAGCCGTTATGCTGCAGAATTTTCGTCTCAAAATGTCTCTCTCTTTATCTCAAATTATTTTATTTTATTAAGTGAATACTCAAATCTATTTATTCTATATGGGTATTCACATATATATCAAGACTTTCTATTTTAATTCTGGGACTTACATACATGAAACCTACTCTCCTTTTTATGTGGGTTTAAAGTGACATAAAGATCACGTCCTTAAAGCAATTTTTAAAATGTGATGACTATGAAATGAAACCCATTTATTTTATGCTATATGGGTTGTTTATTAAATTATTGATGATGATATATGTGTATCACATGATAATAAACGGAAATTTAAGGGTGTGCCCTAATAGCGGTCCAATGCATTGGGTAAAGACTTAATCTCTAGAGATGACCATTTTTAATGACACCTTGGTAATTTTTAATGAAAACTTGGGGATGGACCTTGGTGAAATGGAAATGATTGCCTATGTTAAATGTTGTATCCACATCTTCAAATTATGAAACACGTTATTTTTTTATGATATGCCTCATGATCTCTTTCTCATGCCTTAAATTTATTTTTCATGACTTTTGATGTATCTCAAGTTCACATGTAAAATGTTTCCCTTGTTTCCCTTACTGGGCCTTCTGCTCACCCTTCCTTCTGATGTATGTCCCCAGGTTATGAGATGCAGTAATGAACCTAGTACGAACATAAGGAGAAGCCTTTCAAGCGTTTAAGAATAATGTTGTATGTTTTCATGTATTAAGTTCCTGGTTTCCAAGACACTAAACCTTAAAGATCCTCGGTTTTTTATAATGTAATGAAAGTTTATGTGGTAAAAAGGCGGGATGTTATATCCATACTCCAGAAAGGCACATGCCAAGGAAAAGGGTAAAAGTCAGGTTACATTCCACCCTACCTCTGGAGAAGTCCAATCACTCTCATTAGAGGAAAGGTTTGCACAACAAGAAGAATAAATGAAGGAGTTAAGGAGGTTAAATGTAGAACTACTTCAAGGTAGTCTTCCTCCTAAGCATGTTAAAGTTAATAAATCAATGGAATTTGTTGCAGTTACTAGGATGGATCAAGAATATCCCCCTTTACAAGTACACCCTCACAGGTCCAATCCTATGGGTCATATGCGATAGCAACTGGTAATACTACCATCAGTGGCAGTACCAGTCATCACATACGTCCAAACTCCAGTTATTACACCTACTCAGGTCCAAAATAAACCGGATGTTTCTCAAAAATTAATGACTACCATTGATTCATTAACAGCTCGGTTGGAAGATATGGAAGGAAAACGTGCACAATTTCAACCAGAAAATAGATCTTACCCTGAATGGGTGGATGCAATCCCTCCCCCATCAAATTCTTTGAATACCACATTCCCAATTTTTAATGGTTTTTGAGATCCAGAACAACACTTAACACATTTTGTTTCTCATTGTGATCCTATGATGGTAACTCCTAAACAACAAGAAGTAGTTAATCTCTGGTGTTTTATGCAGTCATTACAAGGACCTGATTTTGTCTGGTATACAAGTTTGCAATCTTGGTCAATTACTGGGTGGGAAGATCTTCGTCAAAGATTTCTTCTTCAATTTATCTCAATATTGCCAAAGATGGTAGTTTTTTATCTTACCAATTGTAAGCAAAGAGAAAATGAAAGAGTTCCAGATTTCATTTCTCACTGGAAGGGATTAACATATTCCTTAAGTTCAGCACTCCCTCAAGAAGAATTGTTGTCAATCTGTGTGGAAAATCTACGTGATGAATTATGCACACCGTTGATCCCTGTGAAATACACAGGAGGGTTTCGAGACCTTACTTAAATCTCTCAGTAGATATAAGACTCTCTTATAAATACTAAGGCTAAAACTCGAGTAATTCCATCAGTTCCAGTAAGGAGAATAGGGAAAATAGAGACTGCTACAGTTACACATAAACAATCACTTGTACCTGCTTCCACTTCAAAACCTTCATCATATCAAAGGACTCCACCTCCTGACTGTCAACAACAATGGTCGCCTCATCAAGATGATCAAAAAGATCAAAGGCGGGAAATAGTTTGAAGATTTTAAGAACAAATTTTATTCTTTCTGGAATGAACAAGTTCCTCGCTACTTCATCTTGGCTCTGGAAAACAATCTGGTTCAGTTTCCAAGGCCCAAAAGGCTAAATAAGGAAGGAGATGAAGACCTCCCCAACTGTTTCCCATTTCATCAGATGTTGGGGCATCCCATTCAGGAGTGTTTTGTCTTCAAAGACCTCATGCAAAAGATATTATACTCTGGACAGGTAAAACTAAAAGGTTCTTCAGGCCAGGTAGCATGTGTTACTGATACTCATCCAGAGGAAGAAGGCGAGTGACATGAATTCAAAAGTAAAAATGCACAGAAATATGATGATTGGATGGTTAGGAAAATGATCAACCGAACTCATGACATTTTATGAACACAATTGAATCAACCAATTGTGTCTTCTGCTATGAATGCCACAACAAAACCCCCTTCATCAGAAGTAAAATCCTCAAAGAAGCAGCGTAATTTGAAGAAAGAAGAGTAGTCAGAAGAAGACGATCGTGTGTCAAAACCTAAGTTGTCTTTGACTTTGGCAGCTTTTATGTCATCTGCTTCAAAATCACGAGCACCATCCCACCAAACGGCACAGCCTGAACTGGTTAATCAGGAAAAATCTTCATCAGATGAAGAATTGATCTTTGGTTGTGTTAACATGATTCATTTAACAGATCCTTATGCCAATTACAGTTTCGATTATTATGAGCCTTAGTTCCATGTACCCAACAGAGGAATTATAGGAAGAGACGGAGGTCTAGGATACAGGGGAAGACGTGGATATTCAAGAAGCCACTATTTCAATCATACCACTGCTAGAACTGTATATGCGGTAGAAACTCCTGGCAAAGCCCTTTAGTGGGCTCAACAGGAACAAGAAAGTTCTTCCACACATGGTAGATTCGGTCCTGACGCCGTTATTTTGGAAGACTGGTTAGAGGTCACACCTTCTTCCTATCAGAAAATAAATAGACCTAGTCGGTCTAATCTACCAAATCCATGAGTATTTCCCACTCCTATCCCAATACAGGATGTATCTAATGCCAAAGCATCAACTTCCAAGGCACTTGCAAAACAACATTTTCCTGATGGGAAATGCAGACCTTTTGACCAAAAGTATGATGTCTTGAAGAATTTTTCCCAAGTACCGGCCAAGTTATCAATTTTGGATGCCTTGAATCTATCAAAAGATCTTCGGGAGGCACTTATTGAGGATTTTTCAAGTCCTCAAGAATTCGAAATTGAAATTGTTGTGGTTGAGGTCTACCATATAGATAATGATACTACAGAATTCCATGCAGTGATATCTTTTATAGATGAAGATGAATATGATGTTGTACATGTACATATCATACCTTTGTATTTATTTGGAAAATTCAATGATATAGACATCTGATGAGATTTCATTGATAATGGCTTAGGAGTCAATCTCATTCTTATTCGCACACTTCATCAATTTAGCCTCACCGAATCTGATTTATCTCCTTCTACTTTGATGTTGCAAGGATATGATAAGAATAAACAAGAACCTTCGGGTGAAATTACACTCATAATTCAGTTTGGAGACCTTGTTTCTAATTCAGATTTCATGATTGTTTGTTAGGACATAGCTTTCAACATTTTTCTTGGAAGACCTTGGTTACATCAACATGCGGTCGTGCCTTCATCTTACCATCAATGTATCAAAAAAAATCAATGGTCAAATTGGGACATTTTATGGTTACAAATCCCCATTAAAAACATATGAATCTCAATACATTGAGGAAAAATTTTATCACATGGAGGGAAAGGAAAAATCCATGGCGAAGAAGGTCACCAAAATTAATGCTCCAAGTGTTGTGGAAAAGATTCCAATAAACCCATTCATACATGTGAGTACAGATTATGTGTTTCCTATCAGTCAAATTGATAGGATAGATCTAAATCCAAACACTCTTATGGAAACTTCCATAATGTCAGTTACGACAATCGAGCCAGACAGCATGGGACAAATTGTTGATTTTCCATGCAGTGATGAAAGCTTAAATGGAGATGTCTTCCTTTCATCCACTGAAATCCATCAATTCTATACTTCATCAACCATGCCAGAAGAAGTTATAGCAATGCCAGAGGAAAATAATTATGTCGATTCTCAATCTATCATCTCCTCTTTATCACCTCAGAAAGACCCTTTATCATCAATAGGGTTAGAAATGGCAGCCCCTTCTTCAAGATGTTCAAGTTTTAACTTCTCCCCTAACCATAGAAGTTATGCTTCGTCATCTACTATGCAAGTAGAAATAGAAGAAGTAACACATATTGAATAAGAAGATGAAGATCTCAGAGATACTCCTCCAACATTTGAAGAGGGTATCTATACCATTGTGGATGAACTCGGAGAAATAAATCTTGGTACAAAAGAAGATCCACGCCCCACTTTAATTAGTGCGTCCATGACTCTTGAAGAGCAAGAAATTTATAATTCATTTTTAAAGCAAAGTCGAGATGTATTTTCTTGGAATTATACAGAAATCCCAGGTCTTGATTCCGATGTTGTAACTCTTCATTTGGGTTTTCCAAAAGAACATTGGGGATTCAAGCACACCGCAAGAAGAACACACCCAACTTATGCCTCAAAAATTGAAGCAGAAGTTGATAAGCTTATCAAAGCTAACTTCATCAAAGAAGTTCAGTATCCCAAATGGATGGAGAATATTGTCCCTGTGAAAAAGAAGAATGGAAAAATTAGAGTTTTCATTGACTTTAGAGATCTTAATCGGCATTGTCCCAAGGATGATCTTCCAGTTCTGATCACAGAACTCTTAATTGATGCAACAGTGGGCTACGAAGCTCTTTCTTTCATGGATGGTTATTCTGGGTACAATCAAATATGAATGTCCCTAGAGGATGAGGAGTATATAGCTTCTAGATCTCCTCAAGGT
This sequence comes from Viscum album, assembly GCA_963277665.1. Taxonomy (NCBI): domain Eukaryota; kingdom Viridiplantae; phylum Streptophyta; class Magnoliopsida; order Santalales; family Viscaceae; genus Viscum; species Viscum album. Next base: position 1,806,632,078 of record OY728129.1, on the reverse strand, counting down.
GTGTTTTACTATCGGGTAATGCCCTTTGGCCTAAAAAATGCAGGTGCAACGTATCAACGTGCCATGCACCATATCTTCAAACCCTTTTTAGGGAAATTTGTTGAATGTTATCTGGATGATTTGGTGGTTAAATCCAGAAAATGTTTAGATCACTTGGCCGATCTATAAATCATATTCAACAAACTTCGACAACAAAATTTGAAGATAAACCCATTGATATGTGCTTTTGGGGCAACCTCAGAAAAATTTCTCGACTTTGTTGTACGCCATCATGGTATCGAAGTTGATCCTGAGAAGACAGAATCAATCCTTGGTACGTCACCTCCTGGAAATTTGAAAGAATTAAGAGAGATTCAAGGAAACTTGGCCTATATTCGGTGTTTCATTGCCAATTTGGCCGGCAAGAGTTTACCCTTCACCAGATTAATGAAGAAGGGAGTCACTTACCAATGGACTGAATATTTCTAAGAGGCATTAGATATTCCCAAGAAATATCTCTTGATTCCACCAGTATTAATGCCACCCATTGAAGGAAGACCACTTATTATCTATGTGATAGCTTTAGAGCAATCATTGGGTGCCTTCCTTTCCCAAAAGAATGATGTTGGGAATGAAAACAACCTTTATTATCTCAATCGGACTATGATTGAGGCAGAAACTTGATATTCAAGTATTGAAAAGTGATTCCTAGTATTAATCTTTGCAGTTCAGAAATTGAGACACTACTTGAAACATCATGAGGTCCAATTGGTATCTCGCAATAACCCGCTCAAATTTATCCTTAGTCTTCTGATGCTTACAAGATTTCTGGAAAGGTGGGAAGTTATTTTGCAGTAGTTTGATATCCAGTATGTGTCTCAAAAGTCAATAAAGGGCCAAGCTCTGGCCGATTTCCTTGCTGAACACCCATTTGTAGAAGATACATCTTTAAATATTGAACTTCCTAATGAGGAATTATTCTATATTCAAGATAATCCTAAAACATGGGAAACGTACTTTGATGGTACCTCTAGACGTCCAATAGGGAATAAAATGGAAGATCCTAAATTCAACAAGTTTGGGTTAGGAATCGTGCTTATTTCCCCAGAAAAGACAGTGCCACCCTATTCTTTCTTATTGTTGGAAGGCGGTACAAACAATGAATCAGAATATCAAGATCTCATTGCAGGCTTGGAATTGGAGCTTCAAGCACAGCTGAATCACTTTAAGGTAAAAGGTGATTCAGATTTAGTAATCAAACAGGAAAATGGGGATTATGTCATCATAAAGGAAGAGTTAATCCCTTTGTGTGATTATGTTAGAGAGTTAATGGTGGAATTTCCTTCAGAACCGAAATTTTCTTATGTCCTATGATCACAAAATTCCCAAGCTGATGCACTGCCTAATGTAGCCACATCCCTGTTCGATCCAAAATGGGACGAAACAATCATCAGTATTTCCCACCTTCGTGTAGTTTCACCTTTTTTTCAAATCAAAATAGAGGAAATCAATGAAATCAGTCCCATTTCTGAACCATATGGTCATACTACAGGATGGATGACACCTATCTAGGAATACTTTCAAAATGGAACACTCCCACATGATAGATCCGGGAAAGAACAAGTCTGGCAATGTGTGGTCAATTTTACTCTTTATGATATCCCAAATCACCAAAAAATTATCTACAAGAGAGGATTTTATGGAATTCTATTCATATGCATTGATGGTTAATAGAAAATGGCTGTCATGAGTGAAGTTCATGCAGGAGTTTGTGGTTCCCACCAGTCTGGACATAGACTTTCTGGTCAAATTCAAAGGCTTGGAAACTTCTGGCCTTTAATGATGTAAGATTGTGTTTATTTCACTAAGAAGTGTCATTCTTGCCAAGTATGTGCCAACTTCATTCATCAACCCCCGGAGTTGCTTCATACAGCTAAATACTCATGACCATTTTCCACATAGAGAATGGATGTAGTAGGACCTTATCCTCCGGCTACATCCAAGTAGTTTAAATATATTCTTACTGCTACTGACTTCTTTTACAAATAGGAAGAGGTAATACCTCTCAAAGAAGTTAGTTCTAAAAGTGTTGTTAGCTTCGTCAAGTCTAACATCATTACCAGATTTGGTGTCCCTCATACCATATTTACGGACAATGGCATCAACTTTTGTTTATCCTAGGTGAGAAAGTTGTATCAAGAATACAACATTAAATCCAACCATTCATCTCGGTATCATGTAGCGTCCAATGGACAAATAGAGGCCTTAAATAAGTCTCTTTCAAACATACTGCAAAATATGGTGGATAAAGATAAGAAATTGGGGCCTAATGAACTTTTTCATGCTTTATGGGATTATTGGACCACTACCCGCACTGCTACGCGGTCAACTCCATATTCATTGGTATATGGAATAATAGTCTTTCCCATTAAGGTTCAATTACCTTCACTCAGAGTATCCATTTGTGATCAGTCATCCACATATGAACAATCTCAGAAGTGATTTGATGAATTTGAATAATTATATGAAAAAATATTGTGCACCCTGCACCACTTGGAAGTCTATCAGAATCAAATAACACAGGCTTTCATTAAAAAAGTTCGTCTTCATTTATTCATCCAAGGAGAATTGGTATTGGTCCTTAGAACTCCAATGATACCAAGAAAGAAACCTCCAAATCTTGAACCAAAGTGGGAAGGACCTTACTCAATACATAATGTCTACTCCAATGGAGCTTATTCTTTAATCTCAATGGATGGAGAACTCATTAAAACTCCAACCAATGCAAGATTCTTGAAGAATTATTTTGTGTAACACAAATACACTAATATTCCTCACTACATGACTTTAAACCGCACGGTCCCTTTTTTCCTTGCTGCAGGACATTAAACTGCATAGCTCCCTCCATCGTCCAACATGACGTTAAACTATGTCCCCCTTTTTCATCATGCATGATGTTTAAACTGTGTAAACAATCCCTTAATACGTTCTACATGATGTTAAACTATACATGTTCATCCTACATGACATTTAAACTGCAAAAAATTCCCTTAATACATCTTACAAGACGTTAAACTATGCACATATCCTGCAAGATGATAAACTGCACAACAATACGTCCTAGCTACATGATGCTAAACTGTACAACACTCTTTGTCCCATGTGACGTTAAACTGTGCATCGTTAGGATTGTTGCTACCTCTTGTTTCTCACACCGAGCATGACTCAAGTGATCTTAGAGTAAGCTTCAACCATAACACCCTCTCTAGGCCGCTAACCACGCATAAGTCCCAACACCATCTTCGGGTTTTTTTCCTCAAGTACAACTCGATCACCAATTCATTCTCAATCGAACTACACGGAATTTGATCCTTGCATTCTAGGCTAGGTACATAGGCAACCGCCTGAGTTTCAAGACCAAAACCAATATCTTCACATCGGTTCACCTCCATCTCATATGATGTTGATCCGTGAAGACCCCCCCCCCCCACCCCCGAAACCAACATATTCACATTGGTTAACCATCGTCCTTACTATATGACGTTAAACTATACAGTCCCCCATTTTCCTCGCTATAAGACATTAAACTGCATAGCAATACATCCTAGCTACATGATGCTAAACTGTGCAGCACTGGTCCATGCATATAACCTTAAACTATTAAAACTTTTGTCATATATGACAATAAACTACAACAGTCTTTGACACCCTCACCTGAGATGGAATCGTTATTGACATTGATCTCTAATCATGTCATATTCCAAATACTACGTGCATACATGGCAATAACTGAACGTTTAATCTTGGGTCCAACCATCATTGCACTAAAGTCCCCTTTCACCCTTCACATGTACGAACCAAATCTGTACAGAGGGTATTTCAAGAACTATGTATGGCTTGATTCCCATCCTTATAGGATACCTTGGAACGTTCGAGAATCCCTAGAATCCAGCCCCAAGTCCTTGGGCCTAACCCCAAACTCCACTTTCAAACCCTTGGTTGAAAAGTCCCCCTGCGAGCACATGAATGTGGTATGAAAACCCAGGTCTTTATTCACATTAGGTTTATAAAAAACACACAATAGGTCTCCCTCATTATGGTCCGAGCTCTAAGATCCTAAACTAAGATCTCCTATGCTCTCGTCCTACATGACGTTAAACTATATTTCAAGAACTACGTATGTCTTGATTCTTAACCTAATGAGATATGTAGTGAAGTCCAACATCTCAATTCAGGACCCAGCCACAACATGATTATGGTCAGCATTGGTCTATGTATCTCCTTCATGCATTGTAAATTACCCATTTTTATGTGTTATACTCCTAACCTTAAATACTTCCAGATCTCCATAACCCTTTTCTTGACTTCTGGTCACAAAATGTCTAATACCTGGGAATTCTTTTTCCTGACCATGCAGCATGTTCCCTTAGGCGGCCTTGCATAAATAGTCTACATAACGGACCTATAATCCAAAAGACGCTATTATTTGACTATGCAGCCAATTCCCTTAAGTGGCCCTGCAAAATTCAACCCCCTAACGGGTTTGTCAAATAGTGGTAACATCATTCTTGGGGGGAAAACCTCTTTTTTCCTTATTGGTCTTAATAACAATATGTAGGGATCCACAAAAATGTCCATCCATAACATATTTGTCCCATACTCTTTTTAATGATATGAAAGTATTCAATTCTATGGTTTATATTTCCCTTCCCTACGTTTGGGTCAGACCTTCGCAGTAGTGACATTCATCCAATTCTTTGACAATCTTGATTGGGAATATCCTCTCCATATTCAAGTACATCTCTCCATATAGCAGACTCTATGCTTTGGAAAATTTGAATCTCCATAAACTTTCACTGGCTTTTAGCAATAGAAAAGTAAAATTTATGAGAGTTATTTTTCCTGACTATGCAGCACGTTCCCTTAGGTTTCCATGCATAAATAGTCTACATAACGGACCTGTCAGCCAAAAGATTCAATTATTTGACTATTTATCCAATGCCCTTAAGTGTCCCTACATAATTCAACCCCCTGACGGGTTTGTCAAATAGTGGTAACTTCACTCTTAGGAAATACTTCCTCTAATGCCTTTTAGCCCTTTTTTTCATATCATCCCTCAGATTAAAAATTTCTTAAGTCATAGTTTACATGTTTTCCCCCATACTTTAATGTGGTAATATGTTTTCAAACAAATTATCAAGGAATTGAGTCAATTTTAATCCATTCGGTCAAAGCTATTCAACCTTAAACATTAGCCTTTTTATGTCTGAAATGCATTAGTTTAAACTTCTAACAAGAGACACGTTACTCATCAAATTGGGAACCTGTAAAATGAACTCTGAACAAAAGTAAATTCCTAGCTCACTAAACGTAAATTTTGTATGATTTAGGAAATATTGAGCAACAAAAAGATGAAAAGTTTGTGGGGTTCTTTGTATAATCCTAGTAAAAATCAAATTATGCTTACTAGGACCATTGGCTTAGGTAAAAAAATTAATTAAGTAGTTAGAAAGAGAATGTAGGTACAAATGATTGAAGATGAAATGTTGTTTTTCATTGATGTACAAGATTAGAAGAACATCCACAGATTGGAGTATCTTCTCTTTTTCAAGAATTACAAGTGGCTTTCAACATAACTTTTCATTTGATTCACGGCATCCCGAGCTTCATCAGCAGCCACTTCAAGTTCATTAACTCGACCAACTTCACTCTTTTCATCTTGATGGAGTGCTCTCTTGTCATCTATGATGGATTTCATACCATCTTTTTGGACTCCTTCCAATGAATTGTTAAGCTGGTCAAGTTCCCCAGTAATGGTATCTAGCTGTTGCTGAAGGTGCATCTGCTGGAAAACTTTCTCCATGATCTTATGCTTCAGCTCCTTCGTCTTTGCAGCATGATCAGCCTTATCTCAGGACACTGCAGCCTTGAATTCACCAATATTGGTCAGCAGCCTCACTCTGATCATGTAGAGACCTGAAGCTTGACGTACATAGATATTACATTAATTTTACGGAATACTTAATACATAACAAAAACAGACACACAAGGATCGTAATAGTTTAGTGTCTTTGGAAACTCGGAATATAAACTTTTAATCATGTTGAAATATCTTCAACAACTCCCATAACGATCTTCCCCTTTTTTTCCTTACCTAAAACCTTTCTTTATTTCCTGGGGAAAAGAAAACATACAAAATGGTGAGCTCAAATGCTCAGTAAGGGCAAACATAGATAACATAAAACAATCCATAAACATTTGGAAGCAAAAACTTGAACATGAAATTTAAACATAAAAATCTTGAGCAAAGACATAAATCGTGGAAGTAAGTAAGGAATATATCATAAAGGAACATCAATCACGATAAAATAGCATGGGAATAAAACATGTAATTTTGGAAACCATTCAGCACTTGTTATGATTTCCATAGTAGACAAGGCATTGCTGCCAAGACCATCTTAGTGGAAAAAGTCCCTCTCTGAATCGAGTTCACTCCTCGTTTCATTCCTTTAACACTGAACCGGATTAACTTATCATTTCATCCATGTCTATCTCATGAGATATAAATCTTTACCCAATGCATTGGTGGGAGATATAGGTCCCACCCATCTCATAATGAAATCATTCTTACTTGTGCCACAAAATAAACATACATCATTCATCATAACCCAACGAATAAAAATGGGTTTCATAAACATCATCCCATCATCACATAATCCATATAAATGTAATGGATATCATTTCATAATAATAAAAGTGAAACCATGTAAATCATAGAGACATTATACTTGAAACATACACATATGAAATAATTTCATCTTAGATGGAAAATGGTTTTGATAAAACACTTGAAATGAATTCTTGAGGAAAATATCCTTTCTTCTTCAAAATAAATTTCTTTTCACAAAATATCAGGCAATTTTAAAAGAAAATTTTTTTGTTGAAAATAGTCATGAAATATTTTGGAAGAAGCTTCACGAAAATATGGCTTTATAAAACCGTAAATATATGTTCGTGTTGTATAAGATAAAAAAACATTCTTCTCATACTTTTTCCAGAAAAGTTAAAAAGTACCTCGTAAAAGAAAGATTCCATACATACCATGTAGTAAAAGTAAAAATTGGTAAAAAGGAATTTAAACATACATGAAACCATTTTTAGGAAACATGGACATGGATGAGAACAATAACCACAGTAAATACTTACGAATAAACAATCTCGGATATGAACGAGATTGGAAAAGTTATCCCTTACCTTACGTCTGATATGTTTCGTACGTATCCAAACCTCCTGTATAATGATTTAAATAATGTCATTAACTTATTACAGAATCATATTCATTGTTATTGTATCATATATGGTTCACTTATGACTTTATATTACCCGTTCTTTTGAAAATTCATGTTAAACTAGCATTTTGGGTAAAATCATTTCATTTGTCGTTCGTGTTTTAACTTGTAATTATTAATATGATTACTTAGATCATGATTACTTACATCCATAATGTAAAACATGATTTATATATAATATATATTCAGAATATACATATATATAATAGATTTATAAATGGAAAGAAATACACCGTTCATGGAGACGGTAAGCCGTACGTACGCATGAACGCTGTTTTCGTTTCCTTATTGAATTGAATGGAATTAAGTAGATGACATAAATATATATATAAATAAATCCAGTAGCATTATTATGTCAAATATTTCATGATTACTTATTATATATACTTTATAATCATTCTTGAATGGTTATCATGGAGAGTGAATCTCATCGCGTCGTGGAGACGGTATTTCGTACGTACGCACGAGCGATGATATCATTCCCATGATCGTGGAATTGTATTAAAGTGTATGTATAATATTAAAGAATCAATATCACTTTACAATAATCATATATATTCATTACTTTCACCATTATACCCATCCATGTAAGGTGGTGGTGGAAAATAGATTACACCACGGCGTGGAGACGGTATTCCGTACGTACGCACGCATGGTGATTTCATTTTCCGTAGGATGGATATATGGTGAAATAGGGTTGTTTCATACTTATAATAACATATAAGTATATAAGTGATACTTATTTTATTACTTTATAAGGAAACAACTAAAGAAGAAGAAGTGGAAGAAGAAATAAAGTTGAAAGAATCGGTAACGGACATTACCTCTTCTTTGAAGCGCCTCTTTGAAACCTACTCCTAGGGCACTAAAATTGGTCTTTGAAGAAGACCAGGACCTCTAGTGTGTTTCTAGGTAATTTTAGAAGAGAATTTGGCAGGGGTTGTCTGAGCTTGAAGGCTCAAAGTGTTGTGAGGAAGAGAGGGAGGAGGTGCCCTTTTATAAGGGAGGTGAGGGGCACCTTTGAAAATCTTAAAAATATTAATTTATAATAAATCTAACACCACTTAAAAACCTCCAAAAATGACACATATTAGAATATTAGATGATACAGGGTTTTAATCTCATCAACCAATAAAATTTAGACATGTTATGAAATTATTTTAAACATTATCAACTTGATTTATCGTTACTTAATCAATTTAATTTTATTTGTGGTAATAACATTATAAATTTTAAATTAGAACAAATATTTAATTATTTGATGTGAATTGTCCATAATTGGATACTTTATAACATTTTAGACCATATAAATTTAAATTTATAATTTGTATATATTTTTGGGATTTTTAAACAATTTTATAATATGTTATGTTTATAAAATAACAATAGTGTCAATTTTGACACTATTCATTTATTTGAATTTAAATAAAATATATACAGACGATATGCTCTAAATAAAAGCTTTACTAGATTCATAAAAGGTCATATGTATCAATAAAATTAGTGGATCACATTAAATAGTTCATATAATATTTATTTTAATATTTTTAAAACCATTTATTTGGTTTATCTCTTAATAAAATAATTACTACAACATTTTTTTATAATTATTTAATATACTTATTTGTTGCATAAAAATTAAAAATAAAATCCTATGATGAAGATAAATCTATTACCTTTCACAATAATACTTTTAAACGAATTTATCATCTTAAAATCACAATATTTAAATTGTTATATTTATTAAATTATGAAGGTGACAACTTTGCCATCATTTAAAATAAAATAATATAAGTGTCATAATCACTTTTATAAGACTCTAAACGGTTATATATTATGTAATTGGATGATTATGGTGTATATATACACTACCAATAAGTTTTTGTCAGGTTTTGGATCTTTTAATGGGTATTATTATTTCAATAAAAACTATATTACTGATTTTTCACTTAATAAATAATTTCTGCATCATTAATTTATCACCATTAATGACAATTATTTAATCCCTAAAAATTCTAAGTAAATTATCATGATGTAGATAATTTTATTATATTTCTGGATAATATTCATGTTCGAAGTTTTATGATTTTTATCACTAAATTAAAATTATTATACTTATAAGATTTAAGAGAGTGACATGTTGTCACTTTCTTTGGTTTTAATAATAATTAAATTATTTTCATGGTCAAAAGTCCATAAAATGAATCTAATCCAACCCTTAGGTGATATGGGCATACTTTTAGCCATCCAATAGAATTTTGGCATGTGTTAGGGTAATTTTATAATATTTTATTTACCCTTGATTACCCGATTTACCATTAACTACGGTAAATAAAATTTACCGTAGTTACTATTCATAATTCCCAAAAATAAAAAGTAGTCTATTGACATAATTTGTACCCACTGATTCCAAATATGGAATCCATTTTTTCAAATTCAATACACAGAAGTTGTACAAATTAAATTAAAATTAATCCCATTGTCGAATGAAAACGGGTTTTTGTTTAAAACATTGCAAAAGATTGAATTGATTTAACCTACGAATTCAATGTAAACTCAATGATAATGACATACATTATATTAAATGGTAAAAATATATTATATTTATACATTAAAACCATTAAATATTATAATTTAACCATATAAATTATTATGATGAAAAAAGTTGTTTTTAATTAAAATATAGCGGTTTTTACTATTCATTAAAATATGAAAGTTATTAGAAAAATATCAAAACTTTATCCAATGTAAATTTTTATATCCTGATTCAAAATAAGAATTTTATTTTGTCAAATTGAACTTATAAACATGTCAACAACTATATTTAAAGTGGGTGCGCCATCAAAAGGCGGCAAAACTGCATTTTTGAAAAATACATATTTTACCTGAAAATTTTATTTTGTTCTTATACCATGTTCTAGAAAATGTGTAAGATGAATAATAATGTTATAAAATTAAAATTTTAGTTAATACTATTCATAATGGCTAGTTCATAATAATATTATAATAATATATCGTTGTTTAGTAAAACCCGATATTGCGTACAACACACGCTATCGAGGAAGGTCGTGATTGCATGTAATGAAAGACAAGTTAGGGTTGCGTGTTGTGCAAGGATCCTTTGTTGTTTCATATAACATAATCCAACCATTTTTCATTTATACATTTAATATATATATATATATATATACACTCAATGTTGCGTAGAATGACTACTATCAAACGAACATGAAATTGTGTGTAACACAATCTAAGAATAGTGTTGCGTATACTGCAAGCTAATATGGTGTTGCATATAGCACAAGATAATCTTGTTGTATCTTACAACACAAGACATCAATGAAATTAAAAGAATATTTTTCATAAAATCTCGGGGTGTTACATTCTACCCCCCTTAAAATGAATTTCTCCCTCGAAATTCGTCGGGGTTATAAATAGTTTACTATTTATAGAAACCCACATCGTAAAAAGGAATGCTAAAAATTAATTTTAAAAACTAAAGTATGAAATGTAATGATTACCCAAAGTAACTCATCACTGGGTTTCCATATAAGATAACATAGGTGAAAATATGGATATGGAAGAAAATTCTAACCATCAAGTTATGATGGAGAGTGGTAGAGAACATGGCTATGAAAAAACCATCAATCACAAAGACATAGATTTGTGATGATCTAAGGTACCATCTGATTCATCGGATATAAGGGCACTATGACAACATTTTTGTTTTTCAAGATCATTTCCCTAAAGTTGATGAAATTGGAATTAGAATAAATACTTTCGTTATTTTGGTACAGTCTCATCGTTGGTCGTTCTTTGGAAAATTTACACTTCATCTCTTAAAGAAATGAAGATGGATTTTTCATTCGTGAAGTGTTATCAGATCATGTGATAGGATGATGGGTCATTCCATCTGTCTCAAACAAAAGGTTAGAAAAGTTATCAAAAATACATAAGTCCATCTATAGTGAGGTTAATCATATACGATTCCAAAAATGAACTTATTTTCATATATCATACCGCTTAATAAAATAAAAATAGTTTCTACTAACCAAGGACTTCCTTTAGGCCATTGGTATGCGATAAAGGCCAGTCGTACTTTAGTTGTGGGTTCGATTCCCACAGCCTTGTCTGACGCGATGGGCTGTCGCCCATCCTGCTGGTTGTCCTTTTTCTAAAACTACATTACTATAACATCCCATCAATAATATCGAAAAAAATTCTATCCTTAAATAATACTAACTTATGTCCAACATAATCCATTCCAATCTTTAGACTTATCTAAAATACATCGGTCCAATCTCATAGTATAAAGAAAATGATTACTTGAAATTACACATAACAATCATGTGAATGCCATCATTTATCCCCCATATATCATAAGATATATCTTGTTGGTCAAATTACAAACATGTGAATACCTTAATCATGTATTCTCTTGAAGAATGAATACCCATTGAACATTAGTGAAAACATGAATGCAGTTAAAAGTTAACACTTTCCACATACCAAAATCCTCAAAATTATATATACTCAAACCATGATATCACTTAGTCCTTATATAAATCATGATCTCATGAATACAATCAAACATCTCATTATCTTATTATCCCTTCATTATGCGCATATCATATGTTTTCCAAAATATTTGAATCACTTTTCATGGTTATCGATACCATAAAATTATTGAAAAACACAATAGACTAATACAAAAATATTCTAATAAACCATAAAAGTACCTCAACAACATTATTCTTGAATACCAATACATAAACACTTAAATCAATCCTCTTCAATAATTGTCCTGGAATAATTCCTTCCTTGATTTAGAAGTAAATTTTTAGGTCAGGGCATTGAGTTGGGTAATGCCCATGTTCTCCACAAATAAGGCATTGAACTCCATAAAAGTCTGTCACTCTATGACCCTTTTCTCCACACAGATAACATATATCCCTCCATTTGAGGTATTCTTCAAGGTTCTTCTTCCCTTATTTAGAAATCTCAATCTTCCTTTCTTTATGCTTCTCAGCATGCGAACATGCATAAAAGTCTATCTTCTTCTTATTTGATGAATTAGATATACCACTAAATGTCACCTTGTTAATCATATATCGCGATGACTGATTTGGCATAATCACAATATCTTTCTCTCTATGCATTACGCAATTTTTTTGCTCATAGCCACCAATTTGTCCATTGGATTCAATGTTAACCGAATTCCTTCTGGTTCCCTCTATTGACTCAAACACAAAAAGAATTCTATGAGAGGAAAAAATCATGCTAGAGAAAACAACATAGTAAAGGGGGAGTACCCTCAATATATAACATCTTAGGTTAAATTCTAAGATCGTTACTGTAGTTCTAGTACTATATCCTATATGTATACTTATCCTTAGGGACATCCCTAAACATACCTTAGAAATATCTTTAGGGATTTCACTAACGTTTTCGCATCCTAGTTTCCAAAGGTTGACTAAACCTTTCCTCTGATACCAACTGTAGCGGTCTAGAATTACTTCCAGGGGAATATAATTGATACCTATTAGGGCACTCCATGGGCGGATACACCCCCTGGGCGGGACACACCACCATCCCCAGTGGCAGCCATTTCCTCATGAAGCCCTTAGGCGGAGAGCCATGCTTCGTCCAACGCTCACATGTGAGAGTTCCCAAGGATCGGATACATTACTACCTCATTTGCCTCTGATACCAACTGTAGAGACCTGAAGCTTGACGTACATAGATATTACATTACTTTTTCGGAATACTTAATACATAACAAAAACAGACACACAAGGATCATAATAGTTTAGTGTCTTTGGAAATTCGGAATATAAACTTCTAATCATGTTGAAATATCTTCAAAAACTCCCATAAAGATATTTCTCTTTTTGTTTACTTACCTAAAACCTTTATTTATTTCCTGGGGAAAAGAAAACATAAAAAATGGTGAGGTAAAATGCTCATTAAGGGCAAACATAGATAACATAAAACAAACCATAAACATTTGGAAGCAAAAACTTGAACATGAAATTTAAACATCAAAATCTTGAGCAAAGACATAAATCATGGAAGTACGTAAGGAATATATCATAAAGGAACATTAATCACGATAAAATAGAATGGGAATAAAACATGTAATTTTGGCAACCATTCAGCACATGTTATGATTTCCATAGTATCCAAGCCATTGCTTCTAAGACCATCTTAGTGGACAAAGTCCCTCTCTGAATCGAGTTCACTACTCGTTTCAGTCCTGTAACACTGAACCGGATTAACTTACCATTTCAGCCATGTCTATCTCATGAGATATAAATCTTTACCCAATTCATTGGAGGGAGATATAGGTTCCACCCATCTTATAATGAAATTATTCTTACTTGTGCCACAAAATAAACATACATCATTCATCGTAACCCAACGAATAAAAATGGGTTTCATAAACATCATCCCATCATCACATAATCCATATAAAATTAATGGATATAATTTCATAATAATTGAAGTGAAACCATGTATATCATAGAGACATTATACCTGAAACATACACATATGAAATAATGTCATCTTAGATGGAAAATGGTTTTGATAAAACACTTGAAATGAATTCTTGAGGAAAATATCCTTTATTCTTCAAAATAAATTTCTTTTCACAAAACATCAGGCAATTTTAAAAGAAAAATATTTTGTTGAAAATATTCATGAAATATATTGGAGGAAGCTTCATGAAAATATGGCTTTATAAAACCATAAATATATGTTCGTGCCGTATAAGTTAAAAAAACATTCTTCTCATACTTTTTCCAGAAAAGTCAAAAAGTACCTCGTAAAAGAAAGATTCCATACATACCATGTAGTAAAAGTCAAAATGCGTAAAAATTACTTTAAAAATACATGAACCCATTTTTAGGAAACATGGACATGGATGATAACAATAACCACAATAAATACTTACGAATACACAATCTCGGATAAGAACGAGATTGGAAAAGTTATCACTTACCTTAGGTCTGATATGCTTCGTACATATCCAAACCACCTGTATAATGATTTAAATAATGTCATTTACTTGTTACAGAATCATATTCATTTTTATTATATCATATATGGTTCACTTATGACTTTATATTACCCGTTCTTTTGTAAATTCATGTTAAAGTAGCGTTTTGGGTAAAATCGTTTCATTTGTCGTTCGTGTTTTAACTTGTAATTTTTAATATGATTACTTAGATAATGATTACTTACATCCATAATGTAAAACATGATTTATATATAATATATATTCAGAATATACATATATATAATATATCTATAAATGGAAAGAAATACACCGTTCATGGAGATGGTAGGCCGTACGTACGCATGAACGTTGTTTTCGTTTCCTTATTGAATTGAATGGAATTAAGTAGATGACATAAATATATATATACATAAATTCAGTAGCATTATTATGTCATATATTTCATGATTACTTATTATATATACTTTATAATCATTCTTGAATGGTTATCATGGAGAGTGAATCTCATCGTGTCGTGGAGACGGTATTCCGTACGTACGCACGAGCGATGATATCATTCCCATGATCGTGGAATTGTATTAAAGTGTATGTATAATATTACAGAATCAATATCACTTTACAATAATCGTATATATTCATTACTTTCACCATTATACCCATCCATGTAAGGTGGTGGTGGAAAATAGATTACACCACAGCGTGGAGACGGTATTCTGTACGTACGCACGCGTGGTGATTTCGTTTTTCGTAGGATGGATAGATGGTGAAATAGGGTTGTTTCATACTTATAATAACATATCAGTATATGAGTGATACTTATTTTATTACTTCATAATGAAACAACTAAAGAAGAATAAGTGGAATAAGAAATAAAGTTGAAAGAATCGGTAACGAACATTACCTCTTCTTTGAAGCGCCTCTTTGAAACCTACTCCTAGGGCACTAAAATTGGTCTTTGAAGAAGACCAGGACCTCTAGTATATTTCTAGGGAAGTGGAGAAGATAATTTGGCAGGGGTTGTCCAATCTTGAAGGCTCAAAGTTGTGTGAGGAAGAGAGGGAGGAGGTGCCCTTTTATAAGGGAGGAGAGGGGCACCTTTGGAAATCTTAAAAATATTAATTTATAATAAATCTTACCCCACTTAAAAACCTCCAAAAATGACTCATATTAGAATATTATATGATATAGGGTTGTAATCTCATCAACCAATAAAATTTAGACATGTTAGGAAATTATTTTAAACATTATCAACTTGATTTATCATTACTTAATCAATTTTATTTTATTTGTGGTAATAACATTCTAAATTTTAAATTATTACAAATAATTACTTATTTTTTGTGAATTGTCCATAATTGGATACTTTATAACATTTTAGACCATATGAATTTAAATTTATAATTTTTATATATTTTTGTGATTTTTAAACAATTTTATAATATGTTATGTTTATAAAATAACAATAGTGTCAATTTTGACACTATTCATTTGTTTGAATTTAAATAAAATATATACAGAAGATATGTTCAAAATAAAAGCTTTAATAGATTCATAAAAGGTCATATGTATCTATAAAATTAGTGGAGAACATTAAATAGTTCATATAATATTTATTTTATTATTTTTAAAACCATTTATTTGGTTTATCTCTTAATAAAATAATTACTGCAACATTTTTTTTATAATTATTTAATATACTTATTTGTTGCATAAAAATTAAAAATAAAATCCTATGATGAAGATAAATCTATTACCTTTCACAATAATACTTTTAAACGAATTTATCATCTTAAAATACCAATATTTAAATTGTTATATTTATTAAATTGTGAAGGTGACAACTTTGGCATCATTTAAAATAAAATAATATAAGTGTCATAATCACTTTTATAAGACTCCAAACGGTAATATATTAGGTCATTGGATGATTATGGTGTATATATACACTACCAATAAGTTTTGGTCAGGTTTTTGGGTCTTTTAATGGGTATTATTATTTCAATAAAAACTATATTACTGATTTTTTCACTTAATAAATAATTTTTGCATCATTAATGTATCACCATTAATGACAATTATTTAATCCCTAAAAATTCTAAGTAAATTATCATGACGTAGATAATTTTATTATATTTCTGTATACTATTCATTTTTTAAGTTTTATGATTTTTATCACTAAATTTAAATTATTATACTTATAAGATTTAAGAGAGTGACATGTTGTCACTTTCTTTGGTTTTAATAATAATTAAATTATTTTCATGGTCAAAAGTCCATAAAATGAATCTAATCCAACCCTTAAGTGATATGGGTATACTTTTAGCCATCCAATATAATTTTGGCATGTGTTAGGGTAATTTTATAATATTATATTTCCCCTTGATTACCCGATTTACCATTAACTATGGTAAATAAAATTTACCGTAGTTACTATTCATAATTCCCAAAAATAAAAATTAGTCTATTAACATAATTTGGACCCACTGATTCCAAATATGGAATCCATTTTTTCAAATTCAATACATAGAAGTTGCAGAAATTAAATTAAAATTAATCTCATTGTCGAATGAAAATGGGTTTTTGTTTAAAACATTGCAAAAGATTGAATTGATTTAACCTACGAATTCAATGTAAAATCAATGATAATGACATAAATTATATTAAATGGTAAAAATATATTCTATTTGTATATTAAAACCATTCAATATTATAATTTAACCATATAAATTATTATGATGAAAAAAGTTGTTTTTAATTAAAATATAGCGTGTTTTTACTATTCATTAAAATATGAAAGTTATCAGAAAAATATCAAAACTTTATCCAATGTAAATTTTTATATCCTGATTCAAAATAATAATTTTATTTTTTCAAATTGAACTTATAAACATGTCAACAAATAGATTTAAAGTGGGTGCACCATCAAAAGCCGGCAAAACTACATTTTTGAAAAATACATATTTTACCTGAAAAATTTATTTTGTTCTTATACCATGTTCTAGAAAATGTGTAAGATGAATAATAGTGTTATAAAATTCAAAATTTAGTTAATACTATTCATAACGGCTAGTTAATAATAATATTATAATAATATATTGTTGTTTAGTAAAACCTGGTATTGCGTACAACACACGCTATCGAGGAAGGTCGCGATTGCGTGTAATGCAAGCCAAGTCAGGGTTGCGTGTTGTGCAAGGCTCCTTTGTTGTTTCATATAACAGAATCCAACCATTTTTCATTTATACATTGAATATATATATATATATATATATATGTATATATACTCAATGTTGCGTAGAATGACTACTATCAAACAAACATGAAATAATGTGTAACACAATCTAAGAATAGTGTTCTGTATACTGCAAGCTAATACGGTGTTGCGTATAGCACAAGATAATCTTGTTGTATCTTACAACACAAGACATCAATGAAATTAAAAGTATATTTTTCATAAAATCTCGGGGTGTTACAGATCATATCTTGATGGCACTTCTGCTCCCTCCTTAAGATGACTTGTTTCACCACGTTATGGATCTCTTGATATCCAAAACCGCCATGTCCCAGCATGACGAACAAGGATGGCAGTCGCGGGATCTTAGAAGATACCTCTTCAAGAGGCACTTCAGATATGATCTTCCATATATTCTTTCATGCCTTGCGACGTGAGAATTGGAGTTCCTTTTTCACCTCTGGGTCTAATTCATCATCACTATCATAGGGGGAATATAGTCTGGGATTAATGCACTTAAGGAAGTGCCCTGTTTTGCTCCTTCCACGCTGAACCCTGGTTTCACTTTTTCCTCAGAGTCAAATCCTCTTTCCTTTTTCGGATCCAACTCTGAGGGGGGACTTTTTTTGAAACTCATTTCCATCACAGAGTCCAATGAATGGCAAAGGGGAATACCATAAGCACAAAGAGATTCATCCTTTAAAGAACATCAAAAATTGACAAAGTCATGGACAAGGAACCCATCTGGAAGGAGTCGCACAAGTTTCATGCGCGTCGTGCAAGTCACTTTCACGCCCTTCTCTTTTTTTCTCCCAAGGTGCCCGGTGGACTATAAATAGACCCTGTGGGCCCCCCATTTCAAGGAAGAATTTTCTAAAACTCAGATTCAAGCTCTGGTCACCCAAGTCTCTGTCTGACGTCTTCCGAACACTTCTAAGGTAATTATTTACCTAGAAGGGAAGCCCTAAAGATGAATAATAAGGCCCAAGTGTTAGAACTCATAAATACTTGCGCGCCTAAGTGTCAACTCCTTAAGGTAAATGAAGACACATGTGCGCCACCTTGCCCTCTCAAGGGAACTAGCGCACCACCCTTCTGGAAGCCTCTAGGGACGATACTAAGGGCTTGAGTTCAAAGTCTCCCAAGTATTACCCTACAGATTATTCGTCGCCCAAGGTGACTCATGTCGTGCAGTTCTACTTGCACAACCAGGACTTGCGCGCCAGAACAATACTTTCGCACCTCCCTCCTAGTCACCTCCTTTCCTCAAATCCACCTCTCCTATTCAAGACATATCCTTCAAAACCCTATTCAAATCCATTTATGGTATGGTTCCTTTGTTTTCTTCCTTATCTGAAAAGACTTTTGTGGGAAATTCTCCCAAAACCTCGTGACTTATAAGCTTTGTGTCACCACGGTTAGGGGTTTCCTATATAACCTCATCCTTTTAGATGAGAAGGTCTTTTGATTTGGGCCTCCTTCTCAGGAGTAAGCCCAAAGTCTCAAGTCCCCTTAACCTAGGCCTCCTTTTTAGGAGTAAGCCCCAGTCATAATTTCCTTTAACATTGAGCCTCCTTCTTAGGAGTAAGCCCCAGGTTATAAGTTCCCTTTTAATTGGGAATCCTCTTCAGGAGTAAGCCCCAATCTTAATTTCTTTTGATTTGGGCTTCCTTATTAGGAATAAAACCCAATCGTAAGTTCCTCTTAATTTGGGATTCCTTTTCAGAAATAAGTTCCGGGTTAAAATTACAAATCCCCATAAAGTACAAATACCTTTATGGACCCTATTCTTGGGCTTGTTTCCTAAATCCCGGTCTTCATTTACTTGGGTCATCGTACATACGTAAGCCCCGCATCATTTCTCATAATTCTATCTTTCGTGGTACCATCGTCAAGTTTACTGATACCACTTGTTTCTCACACCGAGCATGACTTACGTGAGCTTAGAGTGGGAAATTAATCACGACATCTATTTTTGGGCCATTAACCACGCATAAACGCCATATTTCTTTACCTGAACTGCGTGGAATTTGATCTATACCTTAAAAGTATAGTACGTAGGAAGCCTTTATAAGGTTCAAGCCCATCTTTCATTAATTCTTTTCTGTCCCATATGAAGTTAAACTATATCCTTCTTATCAAACTACGTGGGTTCTGATCCCCTTTTAACAAGGATACATAGGTAGCCTATCTGCAGGTATGATCCCAACTCGGAAATAATCCTTGTCTTTCTGAATGACAATAAACTTCAAGTGCCCCACTGAGTGGCTTTAAAACCAGTATGGTTATCATAATGACCAGGAGATTTCTATATAATATATTTAAGGATACTATTGACTAAGAATCTCCAATACATACAGATGATTCTCTATCGATAAAGAACCTCAAATACATATAAAAGATTCTCTGAATCCCATACATATCAATCATTGATTTCCAAGTCTAAAACTTATTTTCATTCTTGGTGAATTAATAAGGATTCGTGAACATAACTTAAATCTATAAGAGAGTCCCAGAGTAGGCAATAATTCCCCCCAAAAAGGTGTGATGAGCCTGACCTCCCATCCTCTCGACCAATGAAATTTTTTAAGCCTCATTGTTCCACAACTAATGAGAACCTAGCTTTGGAAAGTGGGTCCAAATGGATATAGAATCATTGGGTGTTTTCGGTTCTATGAATAAACCCGTTAGAAATCGATTGAAAAGTTTTAACCTTAAACAAAAAAGTTCATCCCTATTTCTAGAAGAAACAAATATAAAATGTTTACATTCATAATAAGGATTTTAGGGATTTTCATTTTACGTGATAAACTAGTGTTTAATGTGATTTAGTTATTGACACATGTGTTGCCTACCATACTTTTATTTCATTTTCATGTATTGATAGAATTGTTATTAACTCCTATAAGCATAAATTTCTTTGTTTATGTAAATGATAAATAAATGGCCTTTTATGGAATTACGATTTGAAATTATTCAAAGTGGTATGGGACACTTTGAATAAATATTAAATGAGAAATTAAATTATTCAAGGTGGTATGGGACACTTTGAATAATGTGAAATAAGAAACCAAGTAATATGTGACACTTGGAATGATAAGTGATAAGTAATTTAATAAATTGAACTGGTATGAGAACTTTGATTTATAGAAATGAGGAATGCATTGGACTTATGTAAGTGTCATATGGGGCCCGCTACAGCCCCTCAGTGCATCATTAGGTCTCATGAGACAAACGACGATCTTGGCACAAGTCCTTGACAAATTTATGATTTATGGATTTTGGTCGAGGCCTTAATCATTAGATGTCTTGGCTGAGGCCTTGATGCAGTCTAGTATTATGAACTTTCCCCATAATCACTATATAATTTAATTAACCAAAATAATATTCAACTAGTATAATATTCTTGATTAAAGAGATTATGTTTATGAGAATCAGAATGAAGTAAAAACTTATGGCTTATTATTTATTGAGCACTCATTTATTTATTAGATAGTGTATGATTCACAGTAGTAAAGGATGAAATTTAAGTTATTACTTTTATGCGAAACTCTGATTATGTATTACTCTTAGTTATTAATTTTGTACTTACATATTCACATGTCATTCTTATTTAGAATATCTTTTACTTATTATTCTGAATTAACATACTTATAATTGAATCATTATTCCTTATAATTTGTATATTATTTTATTTTAAAAACCATTACAGGGCATTCATATTCTCACCCTATGTTTTCAATCTATTTTCTTTTACAGGTTTAGTATATTTTAGTCATTTTGTTCGGTGGCATCTTTGTGGAGTTTCTTTGTCTTCCAATTTTGAAAGAAATGTAATAATTGTATCTGATTCTCCATGACCTAAACCCAAATGATCCTATCTAGTGGAACATGTGTGTATATTTTCATCTTTCCTTTTTATAAAAAATTTACACACCATGTTTTATTCAAACTCCGTATCGGATTTGGGGCAACCTCGGGTCGGGGTGTGGCAAATCCCTTATCCAAAACATAATGATAACTCTGGTATCATATATATATATATATACTATAGAATTATTATGTTAAATTAATATCTATTGTAAAATCTATTATCTTCCTCATTTATCTTAAAAACAAAAACATTATCCATGAAATGTCGATTTACCACCTTCAAGGACAACGATTTATCATTTTCCACTAATGCCATCACGATTGGTTATAAAACCATTATAATGGTTAAAAAAGATTTTAAAATGTATATTATAATTTTTTTAATGTTTTTTAACTAATATATATATATATATACATATTATTAAATAATAAAACAAACACTAGTAGAATACTAACCTATACCAACGGTTTGGAACCGTTGGTATAGGCCTCCAAACCGTTGGTATAGCCTATACCAACGGTTTGGAGAACCGTTGCGAAGTAAGCCGTTGGGATAGGTCTATACCAACGGTTTTCCCAAAACCGTTGGTATAGACCTATCCCAACGGTTTACAAAACCGTTGGTATAAGTAATATGAAAATCTATTCCAACGGATATAAAACCGTTGGTAAATGTATTTCAAAAAAAACATGTGCTGGGATTTGATCCCACGACCCCTTGTTTATAATCGAACGACTTAACCACTAAGCTAACATCACTTTTGTAAACATAATTTCATAAATATATATATGTATTATCATAATTATTTAAAATTTAGATTTATATAATGTTCTCGGGTAGCAGACCTGGAAGAAATGAAAGAATCTATCCCAACGGTTCTCAAAACCGTTGGGATAGACCTATCCCAACGGTTCTCAAAACTGTTGGGATAGGTGGAAATTTCCTGGAGTGTGAAGGTTGGTTTTGGGGGTGAGTTTTCCCAACGGTTCTCTCAAACCGTTGGGAAAGGGGGGGGTCTTTCCCAACGGTTTGGGAGAACCGTTGGGAAAGGGTCCTCAAAACCCACCTTTCCCAACGGTTTCTCTCAAACCGTTGGGAAAGGGGGGGTCTTTCCCAACGGTTTGGGAGAACCGTTGGGAAAGGTGGGTTTTGAGGACCCTTTCCCAACGGTTCTCCCAAACCGTTGGGAAAGACCCCCCCTTTCCCAACGGTTTGAGAGAACCGTTGGGAAAGGTGGGTTTTGAGGACCCTTTCCCAACGGTTCTCCCAAACCGTTGGGAAAGACCCCCCTTTCCCAACGGTTTGGGAGAACCTTTGGGAAAGGGTATATATAAG
Organism: Viscum album; assembly: GCA_963277665.1. Classification (NCBI taxonomy): domain Eukaryota; kingdom Viridiplantae; phylum Streptophyta; class Magnoliopsida; order Santalales; family Viscaceae; genus Viscum; species Viscum album. The sequence goes on along the minus strand of OY728129.1, from coordinate 1,806,609,288 downwards.
TGTTGGGAAAGATCTGATTTCCAGTAGTGAAAATTATTTCGTGATGATGGAAAAACTGCCAATATAAACAAAATGTTTATCATTAACATTTTATCAAATGAATCATCCTCATATTAGAAAAAAATGGTATATGGGGAAATTTAAAATTATGGATGTATATTAATACAATTTCATTCCACTTTTCATGTTTTTATTCCATTTTATAAGAACTCGCATAATTATAATCAGGGGAACTGACCATAAAACCATGAAACGAATGCTCTCATAACAATAAAATCAAACATTATAACTCATCGAAATGTCCATAAATGAATTTGATAAAATTATAATAAATAAAATATATGTTGAAGACGTTATGAATTAAATTATTAATGAATCAAATTTGATTATTCAGGACATTAAATTCAAGTGCATAACACATTTGTACATATAGTAAGAGATCTCTCTGAACCTCCAAATTACCTTTAGGTTACGCTTTCTCTCCCCTGTCTCCAATGTAATTATTCATTATTATTGTATAATTCTCTAATATTATGTGTGTATGTACCAAAAATATGTATTTTTCTCAATTCATCATTATTTTATGGGTAATTACATGTTTTAAAAGTTTTCATTATCAATTTCTCTTGATAAGCAAGCCCGATTAAAGGGAACTTCTTCGTTTCTTACCCGTTTTCAAGTACACTCTATAAAATATTTTAATCCATAAATATTTTTCTAAAATAAATCATTTTATCATGAAAAACTATTTTAGTTCATTTATGGTTTTATACAAACTATTATGAATTTTTTATCTTCAAAGACTCTTTAATATTTTCCCTTAAACCACACTAAACTGGATCATTTCTAAAGTTTCTTATATAATCTTCTTCATGTATTCACTTTAGTTGGATATAATTATTCATTCTATATTCCTATTTTTATTTTATTATTTTATAGAAATGATTTAATCTCTTTATTCATAGATACCTTTAAGATACACCCTTTGGTTATTCCTTATGATATGATTAAGATACCCATTTATTTCCAAGGGTAACCCATATGTTTATTCCTTATGTTTGATTCTTTATGTGGAACACATATTAATGAACATATTATGATGGGTGCACCCAAATAGCTAACCAATGCATTGGGTAATGTTTATTCTCATGAGATTTCATGTATGGTGTTAGGGAGTAAACCTAATCCATTATGGGATTTTTTTTCCACCATGTGATATAGTCTTGGCAGTTAGTCTCGAATCATATTTATGTCATCTTATATGTTACTTACACATTCCTATGTTTTCATGATCACAAGATTCCATGTTCTATATGTTATGTTTTCATATTTTTACTCTTGTTTTGTGACTTTTTATGGCAATATATTGTGCCTTATAACCCATGTGTTATACTTTATTCCTATGTTTATTCCCTTACTGAGTTTTTTAGATCATACCCTTTTTCTATGTATTCCCCGGGTTATCTTATGCAGATGTAGGATCTCAAATGAATTTAAGATCTCATTATTTAATATTAATATAAATATTTTTAATTTATTTCCATGTTTTAAATTTTATGTATCTAGTACTCCAAAGACACAAGACTTTACGATCTATGGTTTTTATTTGATGGTTAATTATTCTTCAAGTCATATAATAATATGTGTAAAATACTAGGGTTGTTATAGTTGGTATCAGAGCATGGTCTAGTTAGTTTTGGAGACTATGTATAGAAAACTTTAATAAGAACCTTAGGGATAATTCTATCACTATGAATAACCTAGATTAAAACTTATGGATTCACAAGCAAGTATATAATTTTCATTTACCAGTTTATCCTTCTATGTTCAAATTTTCCTTTTTATATGTTTATTATCTAAGTATTAAATCCACCATAATTGTATTTTCTTTTTCTTGGTTAATAGTGGGAAATAGGAGACCTCGTTCCAACAATCAATGTGATAGGAAGTGTGGTGATTTCTCAAATGAAATGCCAAATATAAAGGGAATGGGAGCTTAAAACTTCATGATGGTATTAGAGAAATTGGATCAAGTTATGAATAACACCTTAAATCATGGGAAACTCTCTCTATCTCTTGATAAAGATAAAGTTTCAGTAGAATACTTTATATGAAAAAGGCCTCCTATCTTTAATGGATCATCTGATCCTCTCATCACATAACAATGTATTAACCCCATTGGGAAGATATTTTCTTTTCTCCAATTATCAAAATAAGATAAAGTTGTGATGATATTCTACAATTTCTATAGGGAAGCTGATTAGTGGTGGACACTAATAAAGAACACGAAGTATAAAGATGAAATAGATTCTATGGAATGGGATGCATTCAAAAAAATATTTTTCAATAAATATTTTCCCCAAACTCTTTGACTTAAGATGGGGAGGGAGTTCCTCAGTCTAAATAAGAAGGAAGATGGTTTTATCGAATCATATGAGTAAAAATTCACAAGGCTTGCATGGTATGCTTCTAACCTTGTCATTAGCACTGAAAATAATGTGGACTGATTATTTAGTGGGTTGAAACTGAGCCTGTGAAAAGACTTATCAATTCGATATTTTGATAGTTATAAAGAGATTGTTTGTCTTTTCATTAAATTTGAGATGGAGATCAATGATTCTCACTAGTATCATGGGACAGAACACAAGAAACGTGAGAATGAACTATCTTATAGAGGTCAAATAGAGAAATATTATGGAGGAAAGAATAGCCATCATCTATTGATCATGTATTGATTAAGAAATTTGTTAATTTATTTTTTGATTTTAATGCTCACAAACACCCACATCTATGTTACAAATGAATTTTATTTTAAGGGAATTTCAAGAAAATGATATTTATTAAAATATTTATTTCTATTTGTAAGTATACACAAGTCATTAATCTCAGGGAAAATATTTTGTTTAAGTATTCTGGATGTGTTTGAAAGTGTTGTGGAAGCATGGTTCGTACCCTACATTTGTAAGTATAGGATAAGGTTTTGAAACCCTGTTTTTTGAATAAAATGTGTGGATAAGCTACCCTACACTATTAGAAAAGTATGGATCAACAACCCTACATTTAGCATAAATCCAACATTTGAAGAATAAACTCATGGTTCATCAACCCTAATTTTGTGAACAAACTTACATTTTCAACCCTATGTTTGGAGTTTTTTATCACATTGAGGAAACCTACATTTGACGGGTCAATGATGTGGTTTAAAATTAAAGATATTATACATGTTTTCTATAATGGTCTTGCCATAAGTAAATGTCTCTTTAAATCTATTTTATGACCAACTCAAAGGCTCACAAATAATGGATTTAATTGTTCCTACTTATAAGGGAAGTTACGACTCTCTTTGAATGGTTTGAGTTAAAAAATTTGAAATTTATTATGTGGTATTTTTGGAGCTGCTTTGACCAGGAGTTGTTTGACCGATAGTATAAATATTTATATAGTTATATTCTAAAATAAATAGAGATATATTCATAGAAAATAAAGAGATGTGTACTTGTAAATAACAGTGTTTTTTTCCTTCAGAACTTCAATTTGTAGACATACATGTTTATTAATCTATCAAATGTTTTCTATATCACTATTTTAAAAAAGGTTGTGAAAATATTGAAGATTATTTTTTTATTTTTGTATGTTATTGAAGATCTAACACATCTGTGATCCACTACTGAAACTATCATCAAAACCTATTTTTCTCAATCAAATCAATCTCTATTTATTTTTTGGAGTATCAACTGGTCAGACTTAGTCATGGTGGTGAATTAGTATCAACTTCTCAAACTAAGCTATGGATTTATAGTTCCCTATAAAATAACTATAAGTACTTGTAAAATCCTTATTTTGAAGGTATAAACTACCTGTACTCAGTTGTATAAGTCCCTAGTAAAAGGATTTACTAGTGAAATCAACATGCTTACAGAGAGAAAATTTGTGGAGTAGACTAGGGGATCTTTATGCCCTGAATGATTATACACCACTTTGTTATTTTATTTATTTATTTCCACTGCTCATTAATCTTAAAGAGAAAAAGAAAAGAATTATTTCATATCAAGAGAGTTCTTATTGAATTTGTTAAAGGATTTAAAGAATAACAATTCACCCCCCCCCCCGTGTTGTGTCTTCATCATTATCAATATGACCTAACAAGTGGTATCAAAGGAATGAATCCATTGATATATTTATCTTTTTAGAAATCCTTGTGAATTATTCTATTAACAAGTAATATTAGAGGTTGTTCTCTTTTGCTAAAATTCCTTTTTGTAATTCCTTGATTATTTTGTTTGATTCTAACAAGTGCATTAAAATTTTGGACTCTTGTCCAATAAAAATGGTAACTTTTGTCTCTAACTAGACTGAGTAAAATATTTATACAAAGATAAATCTTGAAATGGATGATCTTATAGAAGGTATATCGACGATCTATAAACCTTATTTTAAGGGGGTTAATTAGGGATGTTGGAAAGATCACATGATTATTTATTTGGAAAATCTCAGAATAAGAGTTTATTTAAAGGTTTTCTAGACTTATGAAGTTCCTAAGGAAGATCTAGAAAAATGGGATGATGGTTAAGAAAAATAATATGATCTTAACTCAAAATACAAGGATGCTATTATCGGTGGTTTAGGGACTAACAAGCTTAATCGTGTTTCTCAAAGTTCTACTGCCTACGAAATGTGGAAATCTATTTTTGTTGCCTATGAAGGAACTAAAAATGTCAGACAATTAAGTTACACTACTCCAATTTTGAAATTTGATACCTTAAAAATGAATGATGGTGAAAGAATTACTCAAATAAAATTAATACTAACTGAAATATTCAATAGTATTTCTGCCTTGGGAGATCCAATTTCAAAATCTGATCAAGATTTAATAGTACTTAGAGTTTTACCTACTAAATGGAATTGTAACTCTATTGTAATATGATAATCCATACCATTTAAACAATTGAAAATCAAAGAACTAATTGGTACATTGATGATGTGTGAATATGAGATCCAAGCTGAAGTTGAAAATCATATTTCTACCAAAAATGATGAAGATACTATTAGAACTCATACGGATGAATCATCTAATTTAGTCTATATATATTCAAACAAACATTTATTGGATATTGATAAAAATTGGACATAATAAGGAAGAAAACATATAATAAAGGTAGATTCTATAAATGGAAGGAAATATGACATAGAAAATGTAAATGTCATATGATAAAGTCTCAAAGGAAATATAATTATGAAAGGAAAATAAATAAAGTTATCAATACAAGATGGATTTCAACTTATGGTTCTAACGATGAATCTACTATGGACTCAGAGGCTGAGAATAAATATAAAATGGTTAATCTATATTTTATGGATCATGATGATGAGGTGCAATCTTCTTTCTCTCAAAAATCTAACTCTAAAAAACTTTCTTACATTGAACTTAATAGATATTTTTTTATACTCCAAGATAAATATGAATCCTTAAAGGAAGATCATAGAAAACTTATAAAAACTAATGATTCTATTTTATTATATAAAGAAAGTTTTTCAAAATAGACCATAGTTTTAAAATCTAATTCGTCAAAATTTTCATGTGATTTACATTAAATTAAAATTAATGAATTATTTTTTGAATTTTATACTTTAAGATAATCTTTATGTATTCTTATTAAAGGATAAAATTATTTTAATCAAATTCTTGGTAAACATAAAATTCCTAAAGAAAAACTTAGAATTTTTAGTAATGGTGAAAGAAAGAAATTATATAGTGATTATTTTGTTCCTAGATCAAATAAAAAAATCCTATCAACTTTTAAATATTTTTATTATGGAATTAATGGAAATTATGAAAACGACTATTGCTTTAGAAAATATCAATGTTTTGGTGTTAATAATTTTTATTGTTCAAAATAATTACTTAAATTAAATATTACAGAATAAAAAGTTTTGGATTCCCAAAACTTTAGTTGCTAACACTACCAGACCCAAAATAATATGGGCACCAAAAGGAAATTGTATTTGATGTTTTGCCGGAATACACCACTGAACTACATTGTAAAAACATTAAAGTGTTCCTCTACATGGTATATATAAATCTCTACCAAAGGAGTGATCAAATCTAAAGTAGTTCATTGTCAAAAGTCCTTAGAACTGGAACCTATAATCTAGAAAGTATTTCAATACTATTTTTTATATATATTTTCATTTCATTGACTATTTTATATAGGGGGAGATCTTTTATGATTGTTAATACTTTCCTTACACTTTGAATCAAGTTGTTAAAACTTAATAATTAATTGATAATATTTATCTTCAAATAATAATAATATAATCTTTTAAAAATACAATAATTGTTTAATTCTAAATAAGTTTTGAAAAAAAATTATATTCTTTATTTATTTTCCTAAAACCTATTATAATATTTAAATTTCATGAAATGTTATTTAATTACAAAAAAATTTCAATTAGAAAAGATAACTTATATAAAAATTACATTTGAAAAGTTAAAACCTGTAAAGATTATTTTGTATTTTCAACTCGAGAATGTGAAGCACCATTTGAAAAAATTAAGAAAAAAAATATATCATTTCCCATTTAATACCCTAGATACTTATTCTCAAAACCTTTTAAATAATTTTTTAATCATCTTTGAAATATCTTGTCCAAATACTTCTGAAATTAGTGTGAGAAAAATGAAGCGATCAAGAACTTCAAATTCAGAGGAAATTATTTTTCAAAATAAAACAAAAGGTTATCCTTCTACTGGTCTATTAAGAGAACATTCAATTTCGTATGTTAAGGACTCATTAGAAAAATCATCTAAAAAATAAAAGGAATCTCATGGTCATGAAGAACTGGAAGTTTCTTCTTCGAAAATATCTAAAGATAGAATGTCTTATGAAGAGATTCTTTTTAAGGTTAGTAATTTAAATAAATAAAACTTCAATTTATTGTTAATCTAAATGCATTTATAAATTCATTTAAATAACTAAAAAAATTTATGTCAAAACGGATTTTTATATACTATAAAGGGAGTATCATAATGTGAATGAAAGTTTGATCTCAAAAGAAGATTTTTAAGTGTAAAAAGTATAAATCTTAAGAAAAATAGAGTTACTCAAAAAATAAAATGTTACTAAGATGAATATTTTACGATATATAGGAGTTTTTGGTCAAAGATTTTTTATCCTATTCACTATATCAAAGATCTACAGATTTTCAAAATAAAATAGAAAACCCATCAAAAAAATTAATAACTTTAAGTGAAAAGTTTTGAAGTTTAGAAAGTTCAAATGATTTTTATAATCCTTCTTAACACGTTGAATTTTCTTAATACCTGTTGTTCATTTCAAGTTAGTATTTTGTGTATATTTTTGTTTAAATATTTTTTTTAGTAAAAAGACTTGTTATAAATTGGTTTTGTAATTTCTTTTTATGTTTTATACTCTTAATATTTTTTTTAATGGTAATCTTATGAAAGAATGTGCTTAATGTTTGATTATTTCATAGCACGTGGTACATTAGGATATTATAGAGAGTAATGAAAATTCTATAATTAAATTAAAATATTTTTTAATTATTAAATGTGAAAAAATCACTTGAAAATCTTTTGTCCTGTGAAAATATTTTAATTTCCTCAGATATATTTTCCAATTTTGATATGTCTTAAAGTTATTTTAAATATTTTATGAAATGAATTAAATGGTTTAATATATTCATTAAAAACACTTATTATTCATTTAATAATATCTTAAATATTTTCATGGATCTTCGATTATATGTTTTTAAAAGGAACTGTGATCTTAAGGGAATTTTTTATTTCTACATGTATTTAGGATATATTTTCTCAAAAACTCATTTTTTTATATCACAAAAGGGGGAAACTTTATATGGGAGAATCTTATATGACAAAAGAGAAAGGAGATAAATATACTTATAATTTATTTATTTATATTTGTGGAAATTTATTATTCTAAAAAAATTATTATTTTAATATTTATTATTTGGGTTTTGTGATCATCAAAAAGGGAGATATTGTTGAGCATGTGTTGATTCAACAATTTCGTTAATTTATTTTTTATTTTAAAGATCACAAACACACACATTTGTTTTACTAATTAAGTTTATTTTAAGTTAATTTTAGGAAAATGATATTTGTTATAATATTTATTTCTATTCTGGTAGTATACGCAAGTCATTAATGCAAGGGAAAATGTTTTTTTATGTATTATGGAAGTGTTTGAAAGTATTCAGGAAACACTATTCATACCCAAAATCTTTAAACATAAGGTATGGTTTGGAAACCCTATGTTTGGAAGAAAATGTATGGATCATATACCCTACAATATTGGAAAAGTATGGATCAACAACGCTATATTTGAAGAAACCCTATGTTTTAAGAATAAGTGTATGGTTCACAGCCCTAATTTTGTGAAAATATATACGTTGTCAACCCTATGTTTTGATGTTTTTCATCACAAAGAGGAACCCTATTTTTGAATGGTCAATAATAGAGTTTTAAATTAAATATATTATCCATGTTTTCTAGAGCTCTCAATAATTAAATATCTCTTTAAAGTTCTTTTATGACCGATTAAAAGACTCATACTCAATGGATTGAATTGTTCCTATTTCTAAGGGAAGTTAAGACTCTCTTTGAATGATTTGAATTCAAATGTTTTTTATTTATTAAGTGGTATTTTTGGAGCTGGTTTTAATTAGAGTTGTTCAATCTATAGTATAAATATTTATATGGTTGTCTTATTATATAAAAAAAATATTTATGAACATAATAGAAATAATTGTGTGCTTGTAAATAATAGTGTATCATTTCCTTAAAAACTACACTTCATAGATAAACATGTTTATTCATCTATTTGGTGTTTTATCTATCATTATTTGAAGAAATAATATGAAAAAATTGAATATTATTTTGATACTATAGTATGTTATTAAAGATCAAACGCATTTATTAGTTACTACTACAACTATGATAAAAACATGTTTTTCTCAATTAAATCAATCTCTATTGATTTATTGTAGTATCATCTTATCGGATTTAGTCATGGAGGTGAAGTAGTATCTGGTTCTTGGACTAAGCTGTAGATTTATGGTTCCCTATAAAAGAGCCATAAGGCCTTTTAAAAGCCTTATTGTAAAGGTATCAACTATCTGTACTCAGTTATAAAATTCCTCACTAAAAGTAATTATTAATGAAATCACCAAGCTCATTGAGAGAGTATTGGTGTAGTGGACTAGGGAATATTTGTACCCCGAACCACTATATATCATTGTGTTTTTTTTTCTTTATTAATTTTCAGTGATCACTCATCTTAAAGATAAAAAAGAAAAGAATCAATTTATAAAACTATTAAAGGATTTAAAGAATCATAATTCACCCTCCTCTTCTGTCATCATCATCATTAATACGAAATAATAGCATCCCACTTTTCAAAAGTGTGGGAAGAACCATTTTGAAAACTTCCTAAGGGGAACAATAAGGTGCTTCAAGTGTAGAAAATAGGGTCACCAAGCTAATCAATGATGAAGTGAAATGAATAAACATACTAATGAGGAAGTGGAAAATAAGGTTCAGATGAAAACTATACATGTTGTGTGGTGCTTTAACTCCAACAAACATGGACTTATGTGAGACAATTCCCTAATCCAATGGTTTTTGGGGATAATATGTGACAACAACCTCCAAGGTAGCAAGGAAGGGCATATGCTATAACTAATGTGGAGGTGGAGCCTGAAAATGATGTTGTGATAGGTATGTTGGTTATTCATTCAAAAATATCAAACATACTATTTGATTTTGGTTCTATTCATTTTTTAATATATTGTGATTTTAGTAGAAATATTAAAACACCACTACAAAAATATGAAGGTTGAGTTATTTTTGAGAACAGCGAATCAAGAAATTATTTCATCTAAAGTATATAAATCCTCCTTGATTAATGTTTCTGGACTATAACTTATAGAAAATCTAGTCTTACTTCCCTTAGTGGATTTTGATGATATATTGGGCATGGATTGGATATATTTATATAAATTCAACATCAACTATCGAGAAAGAGAGATCACTCTTCACATCTCAAGGCATTCTCTAATTCTATAAAAGTGTAAGGATGAAGATGAATCTCTTTCAGAATCATCATCTCAACTATGGATATTATTGCCTAATGAGAAATAATATCTAACTCAAATGATTGATAAAAAGGATAGGATGATGCTTGAAGACATTACCATTGTGAGGAACTACACTGATGTGCTCCCCAAAGAATTTTCAAGTCTTTCTTCTGAGAAAGAGGTTGAGTTCACAATTTATCTTATACATATATTTCTACCTATATCAAATACTCCTTACAGAATAGCCACCAATGAGTTAGAATAACTAAAGAATTGGTAACAAGAGAATTTGGAAAAGGGTTTTATACACTCAAGTGCTTCACCGTGGGGTGCACTAGTCCTATTCATCAAGAAGAATGATGGATCAATGCATCTCTAAATTTATTATCATGATATCAACAAAATCATGATAATGAACAATTTTACCCTACCATAGATAGATGAATTATTTGATCAACTATTTTGGGGAAAGTATTTCTCTAAGTGGATATTTGGTCAGGATATCAAAAATTAAAGGTGAGGAAGGAAGATATTCCCAAGAATGCCTTTTGAATGAGTTATGGATACTATGAGTTTATAGTGATGACCTTTTGACTCACTAATTCCCAAAAATATTCATGGACTTAATGAATATAGTCTTTAGATATTACCTTCGAAAATCTATGGTAGTATTTATATATGATATTCTCATATACTCCAAGAGAAAGGAGGAATATGAGGAGAATTTGAACATTGTGATAAAGACCTTGTGGAGGGAGAATCTATATGAAAAGTTCATTAAATTTTATTTCTAAATGGAGGAAGTATCATTCTTAGGGAATGTTATCACCAACAAAGGAATGACTTGGGACCCTTCTAAGACAAAGGAAATTGAGCAGTTTCCTAGACCTACATTTATAATGGATATCTGTAGTTTCCTCAGTATAACTAGATATTAGTGATGATTTTTGAGGAACTTATCATGATTGAAAAACCCATTAACCATGCTGACTCGGAAGGGAGTAAAGTTTTTTTGGACCAGTGAATGTGAATATTTCTTCAAAGAGATGAAAAAGAGGCTTATCACTACACCAATACTTACACTACCAACAATATGAGAAATCTTTGTGAAATACAATGATACTTAAAAGAAGGTATTAGGATTTTTACTGATGAAAAATGATAAAATTTTATCCTAAACCTCAAGTCAGTTGAAAGTTTAGGATAAAAACTATCCCACACATGATCTGGAGTTGGCAGTTGTTATCTTTGCATTGAAAATATTGCAGAGTTATCTCTATGGGGAGAAGTGTGAAATTTATACTGATCATAAGAGCCTCAAATTTAAATTCACACAGAGCGAGCTTAATACGTTCCAGCAAATGGTAAGATCTCATTAAGGTTATGAATTCTCAATCCACCACCATCCTAGTGAAGAAAATAAAGTGGAAGATGGTCTAAGTATAAAGTATCCTATAAATTTATCAATGATGAGAATTTAGAAAGATCCAATATTCTTAGACTTGTAAAGGATTGACATGAGAATTATAAAGTAAGGTACATAACAACTCATTCCAAATTACTCAACTATCCATTTTATATAAGATAAAGGATGCTCAAAGTGATGATGTAGAAATTTAGAAGTTGGAAGCTATCAAAAATGGAAAGTACTTGGAGTTCAAAATTGATGAGGAAGTAGTTTTAAGATTTGGGTCACAGCTATGTGTAAAATAAAATCCTAATATAAAGAAATATCTTTTGAATGATGCACATTGCTCAAACTTCTCTATACACATAGGGAGAATAAAGAAGTATCGATATCTCTGAGAGAACTATTGGTGTCCCAATATGAATAAGAAGATAGTTGAATATACATCAAAGTTTCTGGTATGTCAGCAAGTGAAGGTTGAAAGAAAAAAAAAGTTTAAGGGGATAATGCAACCATTACCCAAACCAACATGGAAATGGGAAAACATTACCATGGACTTTGTCACCAGACTTCTAAATGTATCCAAAGGAAATAATTCTATATGGGTTGTTGTAGATCATATTAAAAATAAATCTCACTTTATCAAAATTTGATAGGACTTCTCACTCAATAATCTTGCATGAATATACATTAAAGGAGTTGTAAGGATACATGGATTACCATTATTGATTGTTTCTGATTGATATCTGAGATTTACCTCCAAGTTTTGGAAAAGTATCCAACATGTTATAAACATTGAGATGAACTTCAGTACAACTTATCATCCTCAAAATGGTGATCAATATGAATAGACTATTCAAAAACTGGAATACATGTTGAGAACATGTTATATGGACTTCAAAAGAGAATGGGACCAACATCTACCTCTATCCAAGTTCACTTACAAAAATAGTTTCCACTCAAGCATCAAATGGAACCATATGAAGCCCTTTATGGGAAAAAATGCATAACACATGAATTATGGGATGAAGATGGTGAATGTAAGTTGTTGGATCCTAAAATGGTTGAAGAAATGGAAGAAAATGTGAAAAAAAATCAGTAAAACATCAGGGCAGACCAAAGTTGATAGAAGAGCTATGAAGATAATCATCGAGAGAACTTAGAGTTTTAGGTTGGTTATAAGTTATTCCTCTACATATCTTCATGAAAGAGAGTAATGATATTTGGGAATAAAGAAAATAAAAGTCCCAGGTAAATAAGTCCCTTCAAGATTCTTGATCATGTCAGAGTTGTATCCTATTGAATGGAACTTTTAGAAACCATGTCTCAAGTACATGACGTATTCCACGTAACCCTCTTGAGAAAGTACATACCAGATCCCTCACATGTACTAAATTCATAGGTGATACAACTGGAAAATTATATCTCTTATGAGTATAATCCAGTAAAGATCTTAGATCATAGAGATAAATTTCTACGCAATAGGACAACTTATGTGGTCAAAGTACTATGGAGGAACCATAAATATGGAGAGGTTACATGAGAACCAAAGGAAGCGATAAAGTAGAGGTACGCTCACCTTTTTCACCTTATTATGTAAAATGAAATTTTGGGGGAAAATTTCATAAGGGGGGGAGAATGTAATGACCCATAATTTTATCAACGGAATTCCCTTCTTATAATTAGGTCATAAAAAACATACATCACATAGAGAAACTAATAAAAACATTATTCACATAAATAAATAATGAAACATTAGTCAGTAAATAAACCAATAGGAATGCAAAATATTACAGTGGTATAATAAAGAAAAAATAATATAATAAGAACAGAAAAATTTGGATCTGCTCGATCCACTGGAATGACCTCACTCATGAACAAAACTGTAGAAATAAAACATAATGTTAATAATAAAATATTAATTTAAAAGATAAAAGTGTTTATAACCTTGGGAGAAAATAGAAGTTACTGATGAATGGAATAATAGGTATTTATAAGAAGTAGTAAACCCTTATGACCGTTAGAAATTTGATGGTTGGAATAGTAACCTGACCATTGGAATAGTAATGTGACCATTAGGAATAGTAATCTAGCCATTATAATAGAAACATAACCTATGAAAGTATAAATAAAATTTTGGTATATTATAAATGAAAATATGATGTATTTATATCATGGAATAAGTAAAAAATGTTTTAAAAATGATAAATTAAGTGTTGGTATTTTTATGAAACGTAAATGTTTATTTACAATTTTATAATTAATATAATTATTTAAAAGAAAATTTATTTACATAAAATATATTCATAAATTAATATTTTTTTATTATAATTATATGATAATTTTATGAGACTTTAATTAATTTTTAAAAGTGTCATAAAAACTTGTTATAATATTAAAATCAATATTTTTTAAATAAATGATGATTTAAATTAAAAATTAAATTTCTCATATTTAGAAAATTATTTTCATAAAATGGGGTCCATTTTTAAAATTTAAACCTCAAAAAAAATTTAGGGTAAATTGTTTGGATTTTTCTCAAATAGTTTAATTTTTGTTGAATAGTGAAATACGATAATTTTCGATATTTAACATTATAAGTTAAATAAATGAATTTTTGAGTCATGAATGATGTAAGTTCCCATTATCTAGAATTAAAAAGCTCTATTTACTGTATTTAGTCATAGAAATCAATACTATTGATAGTCTTGAGCCAAAATAATAAACAAATGAACAAAATAATCAAAACACCCCTCTCTTGTCCCTATAAACACCACCCATTTTCATCACACATCCTAAGTATTGTATATTTTCTAAACTCAACCCAATTACATTCCCAATCCTCTTCCCCATATCTAAAACCTACTTGTCACAAAAAAATACCAAACCCAGCTGCCTAAAAGAGGTTCTCAAGGAGACGATATTCAAGAGGTAAAATCATCGTTCTTTCTCTTTTAAATTTTTTCTTTCTTCTACCTTATCATCACCTCACCTATATAAAATATCATTATAACTCTAGTATTATATATATACTAAAATTTTATTATGTTAGTGGAATATTAATCATCAAATCTCTTCTCTTCCCATTTTATCTTAAAAATGAAAACATCATCTACAATATGTTGATTCACTGCCTTCGTGAATAATGATTTTTTGTTTTCCTTTGTCACCTTCAAAGCTGGTTATAAAACCATTATAATGATTAAAATAGATTTTAAAACGTATATTAAATTTTTTTTCTTATTTTGTAACTAATATATATATACATAACATTAAATATTAAAATAAAACTAGTTCATGGTGATCGAAAAATTTCCAAAATAAACTAAACGTTTATCATTAACATTTTATCAAATAAATCATCCTCATATTAGAAAAAAAAATTGATATATTGGACCATTTTAAATTATTTAATTATATTAATACCATTTCATTCCACTTCTATAGTTTTTCTTCCTTTTAATAAGAACTCCCATAATTATACTCAAGGGAACCGACTATAAAACCATGAAACAAATACTCTCAGAACAACAAAATTAAACATTATAACTCATAAAAATGGGCATAAAAGAACATGATAAAATTATAATAAATAAAATATATTATAAATAGTTTCTGAATTAAATTATCAATGAATCCAATTTGATTATCTCTGACATTAAGTGCAAGTTCATAACACATTCAGACATAAGGTAAGGGATCTATCTGTACCTCCAAATTGCCATTGGGCGACGTTTTCTCTCCCTTGTCTCCAATGTAATTATTCATTATTATTATATACTTATCCAATATTATATTTTTATTTACTAAACATATGTATGTATCTCAATTCATCTTTCTTTTATAGGTAATTACATATTTTAAAAGGTTCCCTTCTCAATTCCTCCTGGTAAGCAAACCCAATTAAAGGGAACTTCTCTGTTTCTTATTCATTTTGAAGTGCACTACATAAACTATTTTAAACCAAGGATATTTTTCCAAAATCCCTAATTTTATCATGAAAAAATATTTTAGTTCATTTTTTGTTTCATATAAACAATTATTCATTTGTCCTCTTTAAAGACTCTTTAATATTTTCCCTTAAACTGCACTAAAGTGGATCATTTATAAAGTTTATTATACACTTTTATTCAGGTATTCACTTAAGTTGGACATCATTATTAATTATATTTTATTGTTTTTATTTTATGATTCTATAGAAATTATTTAATCCCTTCTTCCATGGATACCATTACGATACACCCTTTGGTTATGTCTTATGACATGATTATGATACTAATTTCTTTCCATGGGTAACCATTATGTTTATTCCTTATGTTTGATTATTTATGTGGAACACATATGCATGAACATGTTATTATGGGTGAACCAAGATAGTTCTCCAATTAATTGGGTAATGTTTTGTCTCATGAGACGTCATGTCTGGGATTAGGGAGTAAACATAATCCACTATGGAACTTTATCCATTATGTGATATAGTCTTGGTAGTTAGATTTGACTCATGTTTAAGTCATGTTATATGTTGTTGGAATGTTCCTAGGTTTCTATAATCATATTATCCCATGTTCTATATTTTATTATTCTATATATTTACTCATGTTCCATTCCTTTTTATGTCATCATGCTATGCCTACAAACCCATGTTTTATGATCTATTCCTATATTTATTACCTTACTGGGCTTTTTAGTTCATCCATTTTGTCTATGTATTCCTTAGGTTATCCTATTCAGATATATATTCTCAAAGGAAGTTAGTAACTCATTATGGATGATTAATATAAATTTGTTTTATTCTATTTCCATATTTTCAATTTTATGTGCCTAGTTTTCCAAAGACACTAGACTTTATAATCCTTAGTTTTTATTTGATGGTTAATTGTGCTTAAATTCATGTAATAATATGTTTAAAATGATATGGTCACTATAAATTCCCTATATCAAATGAATCTATGATCTAGATACATAGGAACACCCTAGAAATTTAACCCCTTTATAGTGTCAAAGATAAGGGTTAATACTAAAATTCTCTCCTAAGCACCTGAGGTTCCCATGTGCTACATACATCAAGCCATTTAAAAAGGACTTATAACATTTCCCAATACAATTTCCAAACAACTCTTTTCATCCAAAACTATGATTTAAAAACCAATTTCACAAACAATTACATAATGCTTTGAAACAATATTTATTTTAAAAAAACAAGGGGAAAGCCCATATTTTATCAAAAAATAATTTATTAATTCATATTAAACAAATAAAAAATCATTCCAATGATCATTTAGAAAATAATTTATAAAACCAAGAGAATTCACGATTCGTCACACATTGTCTAGAGACGGAACCACCTACCTCACACTTAGATTGCACGCCAACCACAATAAGCTCTATAACAAAAGGGAAATGGAAGACTGGATCAATATATAAGAGGACCTAAACATTGATTTTCACATCTTAGAATCAATTTTTCCATAAACAAAAGGCAGTGGAGAAGATAGATCAATACATACCTCAAATTTCATATTTGTCACACCATAATCAATAAGATATCTATCCTCTGGGAGAAAACAAAACAGTAAATCTATTAGGGGTTTAGATAGATCATAAAATGATCAATAGATTCTAAAAAATAATACTAAAACCACTGTAAAATCTAATAGAAATTTAGGAAATGAGAGGGATTTGATCAAACTTACCAAAGGGGGAACAACCGATTAACTAGAGATCAATTCGCCAAAAAATGATGACGGAGAGATCCCATGTTATCCCTAGAGATCCCTTGGATTTATACAAGGTGAATTAGGGTTGAAGGGGGAAGTAAGAGGTGTTAGATAGGGTTTTTTGTGTTTTCAAACACTAATCTTTCTTTGATTAGTTCAGCTCATCCTGAGGCCATTAGCTACCTGGTGGCTACCACCAGCCGATCGATGGTGTCAGGTAGAGATTCTACACCTCTAAAATTCCCACTGTTAGGCTTATGGAGTTCCTTCAGTACTGAATTTTTACATTTTTACAAGGCTTATTATAGACGTACTGCCATCAAAAATTTACATTTGTGATAGGAGTCCATTGTTAATGATTCATTGTAGAAAACAACATCGGAGTTACATTTTTTATAATGGCCCATCACAAATAATTAGTATTTGTGACGGTGAATTCACCCATCAAAAATAATTCCCATAGGTTTGTTGAATATTCAATTTTGTGGTCCCGTCATAAATACCTAATTTTTATGAATATAGATATTATTGAAAATTACTAATATTTAAAAAAACATCACATTAATAAATCATTTCGCACACAATATATTTATCACTGAAAAACAAAAAATAGTCATAAAAGATCACTGAGCATCAATTGGTATCAGGTGGAGAAGGATCACTCTAATGATCAGGTGAAGGAAACTCCATACCAATTCCATGTGAAATTTATCGCATATACTCCAACATATGTTCATATCTCTAATGTTGTTGCTCATGCTCCTCCTCCCTCTATCTCTACATCTATTATATCATCTCAACCGGATCTCTAAACCTCTCCTCATATTGTGCAACGAACAACAATGATGACTCTTTATGATATCCCTTTGAGTTAACCGATGACATTGCATAAGTACCATAATAACTTGTAGGTGTCAGTAATGAACCAATACCAATCACCTAGCCTTTCTCAACACCATGTAAAGTTTCATGTTTCTAATCCCCCTCATCGAAACCAGACTCATCAGTGGAATCTATTTTACTCTTGGATTGAATCTATAATTAATGAGAAGTCGTAGCCTCATGTGTTTCCTTTAAATATAATTAGAAATTATAATAAAAATAAAAATAAAATTAGTAAACAAAATTAAAAATATTACTTACTACAATATGGTGTTGTAAGTCACCTAAAAGTTGTCTTGTATGGGGATTAGTGTACATATTCATATAAACTTTGAACTTCGTAATAGAGGGGTCAGTTTTGGCTTTTATAATATAAAAAAATGCATTAAAAGTATATTTACATTAATAAATAATATTACTTACCATATTTCATTGATGTATACTAAATGAATGACTTTTGGCCCTATGTGGGACCTCCTTCCCCCCTAGCTATGACGTCTAGATAGTGACCTCCTCTTAAAAGTCTCTCCAAGATGGTAGGATCACAATTCATCCCATATCTGAGCTAAGATATAGTCTGGTTGATGGGAGACGTGAGACTAGTTGAAAATAGTAGCATAAGCTCTATCCATACTCGCTTTCTAAGGTTGTGTAAAAACTGATAAAAATGTTCACATATAAAAATATCACATTCCTCTCAGATAGGATCTCTAGAGCTAACAACAATCTAAGACCATAAATTATGCAAGATAATTAAAAATAATATGTCAGTGATTAAATAAATTTAAAATATATATATTATTTAATAATGTATAATCCAATTTTTAAACATATATTAACAAACGACAATGGTAACTTGATCCCATGGCACCCATATCTTAAAAAAATAATTTCTTAGAATCACACCAACCTTTCCAAAAGATAAATGAAAAAAACTGTATAAATAAAAATAAATATTCAGAATATTATAACCAAAATTAATAAAAAAATTAATATAAAATAAATATCTTTAAAAATTAAACATACCTCTGTAAACTAGGTTCAAAATCAAGAGATGGGCGTGTCTCTGAAACAGGTTCCACAATAACTATCGAGCGATATTGCACCCCTTCCTAAGAGGCACAGCATTCTGTGGATCGGATAAATCGGGCTCATCAATAGGATGTCTATCATAAATGATAAAATGAATAAGATCATAGGGAGCATCTCTAACCATATAAAACAAATAATATTACATATAATAAATTTTTAATACAGATATCAAATATAAAAAACTAATAAATACTAGAATATAATAATTTTTCATATAAATGATTTTTTATACATATATAAAATATAAAAAAATAATAAATACCATAATATAATAACTACTTGTAAATAAATACCATAACATGATAATTTAACCTAAAAATATTGGTAAATATAGATATAAAATATACAAACTAGTAAATACCATGTAGAATATAATATCATTACCTCTCAACAATTGTTAATACAGATATGAAATATAAAAAACTAATAATTACTAGCATCAGTGGATGAAAAAAATAGATCATCGAGTTCGTTCACCTGAAATAAACAATTGTACCTATAAATAATTGGTAATAAAAATATCAAATATAAAAAACTAATAAATACCTAAATATAATTCATCAATATTTATCTTTTTCCTTGTCTTTATTGAGGAAAATTTATCCATCCTCACCTTTATCATTGTCAACTTACATACGATTTTTAGTTTCATCGTCCCTTATTACTGCATCAACATTATCAATATCATCATCCCTTAACTGGGGGGGTTCATAATCGATATTTATATCTCATCAGGTAAGAGATATATTTTGTAATGTTACTTGAACAAAGTTAATATGTTTCATTTTCATATAACCATTTTCATTTTCAATAAACTAATTATCATGATATTTCATTCTTATTACACTTCACGAGTCATTAAAATATCTTGAAACAGCATAGTAATTTTCATAGTAAACTTGATGTGGTTGATCTGCCAATATAAATGGTTCATTTGATGCAAAAATACTATTATATTTAATGTCAATGACTTCATGTTGTGGATGAACTCACTGCCCTAAATTAGTATCAAACCAATATCATTTAAATATTGTTACATAATTTGGTCCCAGATAACATATCTAAATTATTTTATCTAGTATACCATAAAAGTAAACTTCAATTTCTTTATGATGATATCCTTTAAAACAAACACCATTATTCATTTATTTCTTTGATTTAACATATATGTGTTCATGGAATCAAAATATATTAACTACATACCCATTATAATATTTTTCCAATTTCAATAGAGGGTTTTTTAGCACACATAATCAACTATCAATTTTATTTTCATGTTCTGTTTCCTACAAATAATAAAAATTATTAATAATAGATATCATTACAAAATTGATTTGATGTTCCATTGAAATCAACTTAACTTACCAGCCTTTGAAACCAATATGCATAATTTTGTTGACAACATTCTTCAATAGTAGCATATATAATTTGTATAATTTTTTTTGATATGTTCATCATACATTCTACAAACAAAATAATTCAAATAAAGGTATATATTATAAAAATTTAAAAAATTAATAAAAATTAGAACTTGCTACACAAATCGTGTCACTTCTTAACAATTCTGCAGGACATATATATGAGTTTTGTACATTTCTTCATCTGAAATCTATTGTTCATGATAACTACTAAAACCAAAATTAAACATATTAAAAACTGACAACTGATGGTCTGTGAAATCATCAACATTTGTCTCATTGTGACCCATTTGGTTATGTTTTTAAGGATATTCTGATTGAAAATAATAAGAGTAGAAATTTGAAATTCCCTGCTTCAAGTACACTTCTGCAATTGACCTTTCAACTGATGCTTTGTTTCATACTTTCTTCTTTAAATTTTTCATACATCTATCAAATGATTATATTCATCGGAATTGTACTGGCCCTTTACATTTAGCTTCATATAGTAAATGCAATATGAAATGTTCTATTGAGTCAAAGAATCCTGACGAGAATATTTTCTCCAATTTTCATAAAATTAAAACAACATCATTTTATAGCATACTCAATGCATCATAACCCAATGTTGTGGTACAAATATATCAAAATAAATATGATATTTCGGTAAACATAACTAATATTAAAGAATTCAATAGTCCTATAAAACGAATAGGTAGTAAACTTTCCATTATGACATGGAAATCATGACTTTTTAACCCAGTAATATACCCATTTCAAATGTAATGAGAAAAATTAGAAACATAACCATATGAAAACCTCAAATCTTGAATCCATTGAAAAAATAAGAAATGAATTTCCTTAGAAAGTGTGTAAGATTCTTTTGGATTCCTTAAATTGTGTGATATTTCATCTTAAAATAATTTAAGTTAGTGATGTCTGTAAATTTATATAAGGTCTAACCATGTCTTTACACTATCTTGGGTCTTACCGGGTGTGTCCAATGCAGTATAAAATATTTTATCAAAAAAATTCTTCTCAATATGCATTATATCTAACATATAAAGAATCAACAAATTATACCAATATGAAAGGTCCCAAAAATACTCTTCTTTATCCAGTTATGATATCTACCAAAACCATTTATTTTTTTGTTCATTTATGGTTAGTCCAAAAGTAATAGGAGTTAATGCAGAGATGATAGATTTTACCTAAATACCTAAGATCATTGCTGGAGGTTCATCTTTTTCAATTTTGAATTTTGTAAAATTATTTCTATTCTTTAGAAAAAGGTGATCCGTAGGAAGAAATATTTTATTACAGTCAAAATAACTAGTCTTTCTCTCATTATAAAGAATAAACACTTTGTTCTCAGTCATGCAGTACGGACATGATTTTATACCATGTGTACTCTATCCAGATAACATATAATATGTTGTAAAGTCACTGATCATCCACATTAATGAAACTTTCAGTGTAAAATTATGATCTTCAACTATATCAAATGCAGTTACACTATTTTTTTCATAATAAAATTAACTCATCAATTAGTGACTTCAAATAAACATCAATATTATTCTTCAGATGTCATGTAATTAATAGTGCCATATATATGTGTGTGTATGTGTGTGTGTGTGGTTCCTTCATCAACATCCAAGGAGTTAAGTTGTATAGAGTAATGAAAATAGACCCATAAAAATATTGATTTTTATAATCACCAAATGGACAAAAACCATCAGTATAAAGACCCAACATTATGTTATGAGGTTCTGAAGTAAATGAAGGATGAATATTATCAAAGTGTTTACATGAATCAACACCACATGGATGCGTTAATATTTTACTGACATAAATATTTGATGTATGTCATGTCATCAATTCATATGTGTTGCGAGACATAAATAAATGTTTTAAATGAGGTTTAATTGGAAAATACCTCAATCGTTCCACAGGAAATCTAGACTTTCCTTGTTATTCTTCCTTTTAACTCAATTCTCCACATATTGGACAATTAGCTAATGATTCATAATCACCATAATATAAGTTTCAATCATTTGAATATGCATGGAACTTTTAGTAACTAAGACCCAAATTATGGACCAACATCTTACTTTCATAAAAACTTGTAGGTAATGTATTTCTGTCTTGAAAGAGTGAGTTATCCAAAGATAATATTTGATCGGAGAAACTATTTAACATTCAAAAATATTATTTAATTCCCATAAAAGTTTTTAACAGATTCGTGTTATCTCATATGACATCTTGGATATAAGGCATCCTCAACAGATTTCAACAAATTACAAAATTGAGAAGGTTTGGATTCAAGATTTGGAATATCGTTTTAAGTTCTTGTTTCTTAAATAGATGGGCCAACACCCTCATGTATTTAATTCTGAAATGATGGATCTGAAACCAAAAAAAATTATATTGTCTATTGAATTTTATTCATTGTGTTGATACTAAAAAATATAATCTTTCTGAAAACTAAAACGTAGTAGATGAAGTCCAACATTGTCATACATTTCAAATCTCCTAAGATCGCATTTCTTACATAGAGGCTTAATTGTTCCTTCAGAAACAAATTTTGAATTCGATGATGCAAACCATATAAATGTTGAAACACCCTCAATGTTGATAGAATTTATACTAGATCCGTTAGGCTTTTCTTGATGATTTATCCAATTACGATCACATAATAGAAATTGATGCCTACTTTCTGGGTCCATAATTATCGATAAAAGCAACATAAATAAGAATAATTATTGCTCATTGTGATTAATTACAAACTATTATTATATTTTAGTTATGTCTAATTAGTATTTCATATATATTATTTATTCAATTTATTTCAAATTATCATAATTTAGCAACATTTACAAATTACTAATAATATTTAACATTTACTAATTATTACTAATATTGACTATTTATTTATTTATTATTAGAAATTATTTAATGATTAATATTATTTATTTTAATTAATATTATATTTGTATGAATTATTGTGAATTTCTAATAGTTATTATTTTTTATGTATTTTTATAAGGTATAATGAAATTTTTAGTAATTATAACAAATATTCTTTAATTTTTACTAATTGATAAAATTATTTATTATGTAAACCTAATTATTTATTAATTATAACTAAATTTTTAATAATTATTACTAATTTTTAATAATTACAAGTATTTCATATTTTTTATTTTGCAATTTATTACAAATTATTGTAATTTCCTCAAATTTTCAAATTATTAATAATATTTTATAATTAACACTAATAGTTACTATTTATTGATAATATTAACTAATTAATTAACATTTATTATTTATTTAATGGTTATTACTAATTATTTAAATTATTACTACATTTTTAATAATTACTAATTTTTGTGAATTTTTAATAATTGCTAGAATTTTTTATATTTTTTACAAGGTATTATAAAAATTTTACGAATTATTATTAGCTAAGTTTTTAATAAATATTACTTATTTTTCATTGTTATTTTTTTCATTAAAATTGTTTTTATATCATTTTTTTATAAAATAAATCTTATAAATAATTTTTTTTTAATATTTTCTTTAAGTTGATTTTTCTCATCTTTTTTATAAAACACTCATTTCCTATTTATTTCAACCATTATATATATACTACATAATTTTTTAATCAAATTTATTTACATCAAATTTATTTTTACATGTTTTCTTAAACAAATATACATATCAAATCTATGTACATAAATACATATATATATATATCAAAAACCTTAATTTTTTTTAAAATGTCTATATATGTATATTAACATTTTTATATATATTACAAAATTTCTTGATCGAATATATTTTTACATGTTTTTTTAAACAAATATACATATCAAATCGACACACACACACACACACACATATATATATATATATATCAAAACCTTATATGTTTTCAAGAAATTTTTATATGTATATTCACATGTTAATATACATATTTACATATATATAAATATATATATATATATCAAAAATATTACACGTTTTTAAAAAACGCTTTTATATATATATTCACATGTTAATATACATATTTACATATATATATATATATATATCAAAAACCTTACACGTATATTTTTTAAACGTTTATATATGTATATTGACAAGGTAATATATATGTATGTGTGTAATAAAATTAATGTAAATACATCAAATCTATATGTACATACATATAAATATGCATATATACATATATATTCTTACATGCTTTTCAAAAACATTTATATATGTATATTCACACGTTAATATATATATACATATATATATATATATACATATATCCAAATGTTTACAAAATTGTATTCACATGAATTTAAAAAAAAATGAAAATCAATTATAATATAACAATCAAACATGGTTTAACATCACTGCCGCAATTAAATTATTACCATAATTCATCAAAAATCATATCATCATAAGAATGCAATACAATTGACCAATTAAATAGATTTATATAAACTCTTTCAATGTTAGATATCTCTAAATAATTTCCATAATAAATATATTTATAATAATAATCTTGATTATTATACTTGCAGTAACCTAAAATACCAAACAAAAAAATCTATTAAATCTAAAGAATAAATAATGAGGAGAATAGTTCAAATTAGTTGGAATAACTCGTGCGAACCTGATGGACACCAAAATAGAGAATAATAAATTTACAATAACCCTAAATATAAAATAAATCATAAAAAATGGGTAAATTTCTTAACACGGGGTTTTCTCAAAAAAATCATATAAGAGTAAACGAAGAAACCACAAAAAGAATGAAAGAGGAGATAAGAGAAGTTTGTACCAAGATGATTTGAATGAAAATCTGTAAAAAAACAAGTGAAACATAGGATTTAGGAGGGGGTCGGTCATTGATGGTGTTCCACGCAAAGGTGTTCAGGGGAAGTTTTGAGCGGAGAAGTAAAGAAGGTCACATGTTTTTAATTTATTATTAATTGTGATGAGTTATTAGTGATGGAATGTATTCCATCATGAAAGATAATTTTCGTCATGTTTTTTGTGACATACATTATTACCCATTGCAAAAGGTTCATCTAGGATGGATAATAACAATAGATATAAAAAATATATTTCAATTAGCCTATTGTAACTAAGTTTTCCACAAGATGGCATGTAGTTATGCCAAATGTATTAGCGACAAACCTTATTTTTTATCACAAATACCTCTTTCTTCGAGACTATTTGTGACTGGGATCTTCCTCGTCACAATTAACCCATTGAAAATACCCTTTTTTCTAGTAGTGCTTTTGGAACTCCATTCTTCCATCATGTCATTGGTTTGCCGGTGGCCATCTACAACCACCAATTAGCCCAATTTTCTTTCCCCCCTCCGAACGCCCAACACCTGATTTTCAAACCTCCGAACAAGACCCAAAACATCATGAAAGAGGTAAAAACGATATTTTAAAGGAATTATACCTGAGGGTAAGATGAGATGTTACACATACACATGCACACACATAAATACTCAAACATACATTTATGCATACTTACACGAACACATACACATACGCATACACATACACATACACACATACACATACACATACACATAAAAATACGCATACACATACACATACACACATACATATTCATAGACATATATGTACACATACATGCACATAGACATGCACATATACACATACATATATGTATATTCATACATGCATAAATATACACTTGCACATAAGCACATGCATATGCATAGACATATATGCACACACACATATACACATACACATATGCATATGCATACAAATATATATACACATACACATACACACATACATATGCATAGAAATATATGTACACATACATGAACATAGACACACATACACATACACATGCTCATACACATACACATACACATACACACATAGATATGCATAGGCATATATGTACACATACATGCACATAGAAACACACATGTACACGTCCACATATGAATATGCATACATGAATATAAATATACATACACATACATATACACATATATATACACATACACATTCACTACAACAAATTCGACCATTAGCGACTGTCAAAGGCGGTCGCTATAGCCACTCCCTTGATAACCACAGTAGCGATCGCTGGGAAGAAAATTATTGACCGATTTGGTGGTCGCTAATGCCCTAGAAAAATAATGGAGGTAGCGACCTTCAAAGGGCGTCGTTATTGCTATCAAAAAAACATTAGGGACTTCCACCAGTGGTCGTTAATCTGGAAAAAAATTAAGATAAAATGCAGCTCTACAGGCCCAAATATCCAAAACAGAAAAACAGCCTGCAAACAATAGAAACAAGAAATAAAAAAAAGGCATCCTAACAAAACCATAGATCCAAATAACTACAAATACATTCCAATATTATTTCCTAATCAACCTAATGATAATATAGAAAAATAATTAAACAAAGAAAATACAAAATAATATATTGAACATTAATCATATTTATTCAATTATTATATATATATATATATAATCAAAACAATTTATATAGTGTTACCCACAGAAAGCATCATAAATATAGAAATGATTCAAAACTAATTTGAAATATCTGTTTATAGAATTTATCAGTTAAAAAATAACTATTAAAAGTATAAAACCAATTTTACCATATACTGATCAATCCAGGCATTGGATTGATACGCAATTGATTCCAATAGATCACATATGATTTGAGTAATGTTCTCTTAGCTTTCACATAAATTAGAAGTCGTTTGCTTGTTTTGACCTCCTCGTGTAAGATGTTTCATTTTAGTATCACACTACAGCTACCACGAGCTTGATGCATACTACATCCAAATTACATATTCTCTACATGTAGTGTGTAGCAGATTGAGGGTTCCAAAGTAATGTTAGAATCTATAATATTAAAGATTTTTTGATGGGAGATCCTTTTTCTGAGTGATAGCATGAGAACAGATATGGTGTAACATGTAATCGGATTAGGATACAAAAAAAGTAAATGAACATTAGAAAAATGGAAAATGGTTCACTAGACACTGTGTGGTGTCTAACTCCACTAATACATGAGGACAATAGAAGAACACAAAATTATGAACTTGGTGAGAATGAGGATGAAAATAAATCTATCCACAAAAATGAATAAAATAATGTCATGTTATCCATATTGCGTAACAAACATGACTGTGATATTTCACTGAGATTAAATTTTAGTGGACTAAAAGGTAGAAGGATAGGTTTAAGAAAACCATACATAAAGTTTATAACATTTGACAAACAATTGATAAAGGTGTCTAAATAGTATATCCAGAAGTAAAGGATTAAACATGTGATTTCTCCTATGGGAGAAAAGGAGAATGGTATATGGTATAGAGTAAAGGTAACAAAGTGAGATGTGATAAATGTTATTGGATGATACTTGTGTCTAGCTATTATAGGTTGGTAAATTCGATTGATGGGAAATTCAGCGATATGAGAAAAACCATGCATGAAATTAATATTTCATAAGGTTGGATCTGCATGCATAACATAGAAAAAAATAAATGCAATGTATTATTCTTGCATTCGGTTTCATTATTGTATGGTTTCATAAAGAACAATTGAGTTTATAAGATTTAGATTTAATACATGTTGAAGATGAGTTAATTGAAACATAAGAAGAAGGTAAGTTGTAGCCCATAGTTTTAGAGACATGTTGGTGTAACAAATGTTAATCACTAGAAGAAAAAGAATCATTTCTATGTTTTTTCAAAGCCTTAAAGGTAGGAAATGGTTGAGTAATGATTAAGATAAAGGTGTACATCCAAAAACTATATATAATGAAGTATATGGTGAAATTTTTTATGTCTATATATGTAAGTGAACTGAATAGTGAATATGAGATACATATATATGAATAAGTATATTGATATAAAGATAGTAGATGATCAATACATGCATACAGGAGCTTAGATAATTTGAGAATTAGGAGTTCAAGGGATGAAAAGTTAGAGGTTGTGACGGGTAAAATTATAGTAAAATAAAGTCTATAGAAGTATGAGAATTGAAAAATTATGGGGGAATATTCATTCATGTGAAATAAAAAATAAAAGGAGATAATTTTGAGCTGGATGATTCAAAGATATAATATTTATAAATCTTGAGTTTATAGTTCTTGTCAATATTTTTGAAAGATATTGAAACCAAGTTTCATGGATATTTAATAGACTATTAACTTAGATATCTTCAAATATTTTGATGGTTTTTTAAATAGAAATGTAGTAAGACTTAAAGTTTGAAAACCAAATTACTTGGAACTTTTTAGGAATGATTGACTTTATGAAAGGCTGTATTTCATCCAGAACTTAGTAGTGAGAACATTGAAAGATAAACTACTTAAAATGGGTTAAAATGATGATAAAATCACTATACAACATTACCCATAATTTTTCATCATACTAGGAAACACGAACATCAGATGGATGCGGTATTGATTACTAAAGATAAAAAATGCATCGATGATATTTCTCCCAAGATTTCATGTCAATCCAAGTTTGTTTTATTGGTATTGACCACTTTTATGTGATTTGTCACTCTGAACTCCAAATCTGAGGGACAAATATCACTTTTAATCATACCAAGAAATTTAGGTATTTGATCTGCATGTCGATGCTTCCTATAGATTTTAAATGACTTTAAAATAATTTTCTTAATATTTCATGTCAATCAGAGCTCATTTGGTTGGTTTTGACCCCTAAACACATGATTTTCCCACTATTACAAAAATGGTAATAATTGTGAAAATTAACTTTTAATTTTACCAACCAATCTAGATATCGAAATGATGTGCAGTTGATTCTAATAGATCACATAGGATTTGAGGAATGTTATACTATCTTCACACATCAATTAGAATTCATTTTCTATCATTTTCATTTTAAATTGTCTAAAATTATATAGTCAACAATTTATGGGAATGGGTCATTAGTGACCTTGAAAGATAGGGGAATTCTGTCAATCGTATCATCTTTTGAGTTGTAGGTGTGGGAGACAACAATAGAGATCACCCAGGGAAGCAAGGATGATTTCAATGGAAACAATTGTAAATCATAATATCATCTTCCATAATCATGGATGCACAGTTATTAGAAAATTAATACAATTTACAACACTATGAAGGAAGGAGTGAGCGGAGAAATCTTGACCTAGTGGTGGGTCAGCAATAAATGTGGGTGGCCAAATTTGGTAGTGAAAAGAAGGATGTGTGAAAATTTTGTGTCTAGCATGCACAAAGATTGTGGGGGCACATGACATGGACCTAAACAAGGGTTATTATAGTAATTCAAAAGGGGCCTTATAAGGCCAACAATGATGGGACCTTATAGGGATTCTATGCATTAAAAATAATTAGAAGGCCATCATTCAGGGGCCTTAAAATCAAAGACGGTAAATAAGGAATGATCTCACTGGAGAAGATTAATTAGAATGGTAGTTAATACTATATATTTGGACTTAGAGTGGATGACTATTTGTTTCCACTTTTCTATCTCTAGTAGTTTTTTGGTGTTCTAGTTTCAAGGCTCTTGACTTGTCCCTAGGGATTTCAATGTGGTCGTGATTTTGGATGAAAGGATTGGTGAACTAGATCTAGATATTTCTAACTAAGAATTAAAGGAGTGTATAGAGTCTTAATATTTATTGTAAGTTTCTTGTCATGGTAAAAAATACACCAAGTACATAAAATTAGCTAACAATGTAGTAGTTAGTAAGTTTGAAAGAATCTTTGTATGCATCCTTTGGGATCCTTTAGTATTTTGTAGTTCTTAATATGAATTATGTTGATGTTATTATGGGAAGGAAAAAATTAACCCATTTCCATTTCAGAATTGGATTTTATAACATAAGTGTTTTCATTTCATCACCTGTTTGTTCCTAATACACATTCCCTAGAGGGTGGGAGTTCCAAGATTCCAAATAAATCCCTGGTTAGGGAAAGATAAGAGTGATCACAACTGAGAAGAATTTCCTTTTTCTTGGAGTAGTTGATGATAAAGAGAAACAAGCCTTACATCCCATAGTAGAATTATATCATGGTCTTGTTGTACCTCTCTAACCCCTCGTGGTTTAATTTTCATGATCACAATCACTCTCTTATTTTTCTAATATTGTTTTAAGTGTTTTTGGTTGATAGGCTTAATTTCAGATTGCCAAGGAATTGAGGCAAGAAGGCTGAAAGCAAACGTGGACTGAAATTCAGTCCACCGGCCAACCGGTGGAAGACCACCGGCCAGCCGATGGAGGCCTGGACAGAAGGCATCCCTCTGTCCAGACCACCGGCCAACCGGTGTCACACCAGTGGCCAGCCGGTGGAACCCAGACAGAAGGGTCACCCACTGCCTCAGCACCGGCCAACCGGTGGCCTCAGCACCGGCCAGCCGGTGGCACCCAGCCAGCACAGTATTTGCTACTGCCTCAGCACCGGCCAACCGGTGGCCACCTCATCGGTCATCTGGTGGTGCCTGAGCCTGAAGGCCTCTCCTTTTTGCAAGCACCGGCCAACCGGTGGACTAGCACCGGTCAGCCGGTGGACCCAGTCAAACTAGCCGTTGGGCCTTTGACCAGGCTGGTCCACTTGCCTCCCAACGGCTCCGAAGCCTTTTCCAACGGCTCCGAAGACCTCCAACGGCCATATGAGGGTTCCCCCTCTATAAATAAAGGACCTTGAAGCCCCGGAACAAGAGACACATATACGGAATCCCACAGGACATATTTAACATCATTTGGCGAACCTCCGGCGGACTTCCTCCAAGGAACCCCAACTGCTCCAATCCAATTCCACATCCAAGGAGCACCACCATAGAAGCTTGGGAGTGCACGTCTTCAACTCCAATCATCCATTGGCGCCCAAGGCTTCTCCCCAATTACGGTTTTTCTTGTTTTATTCATTTTGAGCATCAAATTGGGTTTGTTCCTACAAACCCCCATCTCTTTCATTCCTCTCTTCATTTGGGTTTTCACACCACCTTTAAGGTGTGAAGAGGTTAGTCAAGCCTTTCCTTTTAAAAGGCTTGAGTAAAAGGTGAGCTAGCCTTCACCCGTAAAACGGCTAGTGGGTTTCTTGCTCAAACCATTAAAAAGCAAGCTGTAATAGGTGAGCTAGCCTCCACCTGTAAAAAGGCTAGTGGGTTTCTTGCTACAACCATTGAAAAGCAAGCGGTAGTAAATCTCTCAACGGTTGAGTTGGGAGCGGAGACGTAGGCCGGGTTTTAGGCCGAACTCCGTTATCAATTCTTGTGTCTTGCCTATTTATTTCCGCTGCACTTTTAACTTTGATTTTAAATTGTTAATTAATTTTTAAAAGGCAATTCACCCCCCCTCTTGCCATCACTCCTTTCTTTCTCCGTCCAACAATTGGTATCAGAGGAAAATTTGAGTAATACCTTCACTGGTTTCAAATTTAAGATCCATTGTGATGGCTTCAACCTCTTTCGCCCCCGAAGGCTATTCTTTGGGTCGTGCTCCATTTTTTGATGGAACCGACTATACATATTGGAAAACCTGCATGACCACTTTTCTTAGAAGTATAGGTTATCCCATTTATAAAATTGTCATGCATGGTTATTCTCTCTCCTCTCCCGATGAATCCAAATGGACTCAAGCCGACATTAAAAATTTCGAGCTTGATGGCAAAGCCATGAACGCTCTTCATTGCGGCCTTGATCGTAATGAGTTCAATCGAGTTTCCACATGCACTACATCACATGAAATCTGGAAACTATTGGAGGCTACCCATGAGGGGACCAAAAAAGTAAAGGATACTCGATTAGATATGTTTCGTCAAGATTTTGAATCATTCTCCATGCATCCAAATGAATCTATTTCTGAAATGTTTACTCGTTTTATTGACGTTTGCAATGGAAGAAAATCTCTTGGAGATGATGTGTCTGCAGAGATGATGGTCAAAAAGATTCTTTGGGTCCTACCAAGCTCATGGGCACCGAAGGTGACGGCAATCCAAGAAGCGAAAGATATCAAGAATATGCCGGTCGAAGAGCTCATCGGATCCCTCATGACTTATGAGATCACCATGAGGAGGCAAGCTGAAAAGGAAGGCAAACCGATCAAAACTCCAAAGAACATCGCCTTCAAAGTTCAACAAGAAGAAAGCTCCTCCTCATCGTCATCCTCTTCAAGCGGCGATTCCGAAATGGAGAATCTTGCCCGCAAGATGCACAAATTCATGAAGAAGCACAAGAAGAAGAAATCATGCAAGGCTCGAAAGGAAAAACACGACGAAAAATCTGAGCCTGAGGTAACATGCTACGGGTGTGGCAAGAAAGGCCATTACAAGACCGATTGTCCACTCAACAAGAAAAAGGCCAAGCAAAAGGAGAAGAAGAAGGCATTCAAGGCCACATGGAGTGACAGCTCCTCATCCTCCTCCTCCTCCTCAAACGACAACGGTAACAAATGCCTAATGGCATTTCATGAGGTAACATCTTCCGACTCCTCATTCTCTAGTTCTTCAAATTCTTTCAATCACATGTCATATGAGGATCTCCAACATGCTAGAGATCAATTGGAGGAAGGTTTTCACGAACTTTCTTCCAAATTTGTTGCTTTAAAAAATAATTTCAAAAAACTCTCTTTCGAAAAAGAACAACTTCTCAAAGAGAAGGAAGAATTGACCCTCAAAGTCCAAAACCTTCCCGATGTTGATTCTATGGAATCAACAATCAAAGATTTAAGGGAATCCTTAGCTAAGTTCACCCAAGGTGAACAAAATTTGACCAAACTTCTTGGTTCCCAACGTGTATCTAGAACCACCGAAGGGCTTGGCTATTCCAAGCAAGCTTCCTCTTCCCATGCTCCAACTATTTTTGTAAGGGGGAGCTCCCAATTTAAATTTTTCAATTATTGTAAAAAACCCGGGCACATGATTTATGAATGTGATTGCAAAAATGCCCGGTATGGTAGGCCCAAAAAATTTTTCTTTAATGATGAATTTTATAGGAGAAGACCCGCCGCTAGACAAGTATGGATTGAAAAATCCCTTTTAGCGAGTCTCTCCGGGCCAAAATTTGTCTAGGTTTCAAAAACCTCTCCCTGGTGATTTGTTGTTTTTATTTAGGGGGAGTTAGGTTTGTTTAAGCCTTTTTGTTTTAATTTTAAAACTTTCAATTCAAACTATTATTAAATTTTTTCAAATTTCAATTGGTTTAAAAATCTCTATCTTGTTTTTCAACCGTTTCCCTCAATCAAGTTTTATGCCCCGTGCTATTTTGATAATCACAAAGGGGGAGAAATTCTTGGTTGATTGGGGGAAAAATATTTTAAAGCATGCCTCTCATTTCAATCTTTTACATTGTTTGTTTTGGTGATTGTGATCATCAAAATAGGGGGAGATTGTTGTACCTCTCGAACCCCTCGTGGTTTAATTTTCATGATCACAATCACTCTCTTATTTTTCTAATATTGTTTTAAGTGTTTTTGGTTGATAGGCTTAATTTCAGATTGCCAAGGAATTGAGGCAAGAAGGCTGAAAGAAAACGTGGACTGAAATTCAGTCCACCGGCCAACCGGTGGAAGACCACCGGCCAGCCGATGGAGGCCTGGACAGAAGGCATCCCTCTGTCCAGACCACCGGCCAACCGGTGTCACACCAGCGGCCAGCCGGTGGAACCCAGACAGAAGGGTCACCCACTGCCTCAGCACCGGCCAACCGGTGGCCTCAGCACCGGCCAGCCGGTGGCACCCAGCCAGCACAGTATTTGCTACTGCCTCAGCACCGGCCAACCGGTGGCCACCTCACTGGTCAGCCGGTGGTGCCTGAGCCCGAAGGCCTCTCCTTTTTGCAAGCACCGGCCAAACGGTGGACTAGCACCGGTCAGCCGGTGGACCCAGTCAAACTAGCCGTTGGGCCTTTGACCAGGCTGGTCCACTTGCCTCCCAACGGCTCCGAAGCCTTTTCCAACGGCTCCGAAGACCTCCAACGGCCATATGAGGGTTCCCCCTCTATAAATAAAGGACCTTGAAGCCCCGGAACAAGAGACACATATACGGAAGCCCACGGGACATATTTAACATCATTTGGCGAACCTCCAGCGGACTTCCTCCAAGGAACCCCAACTGCTCCAATCCAATTCCACATCCAAGGAGCACCACCATAGAAGCTTGGGAGTGCACGTCTTCAACTCCAATCATCCATTGGCACCCAAGGCTTCTCCCCAATTACGGTTTTTCTTGTTTTATTCATTTTGAGCATCAAATTGGGTTTGTGCCTACAAACCCCCATCTCTTTCATTCCTATCTTCATTTGGGTTTTCACACCACCTTTAATGTGTGAAGAGGTTAGTCAAGCCTTTCCTTTTAAAAGGCTTGAGTCAAAGGTGAGCTAGCCTTCACCAGTAAAACGGCTAGTGGGTTTCTTGCTCAAACCATTAAAAAGCAAGCTGTAATAGGTGAGCTATCCTTCACCTGTAAAAAGGCTAGTGGGTTTCTTGCTACAACCATTGAAAAGCAAGCGGTAGTAAATCTCTCAACGGTTGAGTTGGGAGCGGAGACGTAGGCCGGGTTTTAGGCCGAACTCCGTTATCAATTCTTGTGTCTTGCCTCTTTATTTCCGCTGCACTTTTAACTTTGATTTTAAATTGTTAATTAATTTTTAAAAGGCAATTCACCCCCCCTCTTTCCATCACTCCTTTCTTTCTCCGTCCAACAGGTCTTCTCCCACGTGATTTTTTAGGACTCCCTAAAAATAGGAAATAGTGACTTAAAGAGTAGAAAGTCTTATATCTTGTGGTGGAAGGTCCTCTAGAACAACCCTCCGAGATTATTTGGTTTGGTTGTTCTGAACCAACACTATGTCTACTAAGTCCCCTATCTACTCTTCAATCATCTTCCTTAGTCCAATAAATGATCCATGAGAATTAATGGGCCTCCAACCTGGTGTGATCTATCACTCTTGACTCTTATCAAACTTCAAAGCTTTATAAATTGAAGAAGCTTCAGTAATTGGAGGACTCTATCTTTCCACAATGGATTTATGCATTGAAGTAGTCAGTAATTGGTGGAATAGTGTCCTGATCTCAATCATTAAATAATTTATTCATCGTCTCTAAGTTTTAACCAAAAAAAATCATCTAGCATTAGATCCCAACCAATAGAACCCTCTCAACTATGCATAACATCAGACGATGGAAACCCATTACCCACCCTAGAAAACCAAGGTTCATTACAAATTTTAATCCCATTACCATTATAAACTCACTATCTTCCATAAAAAGTTATTTATATCCTGAAATACACTAAAGAAATTTAGGATGTGGGATGAGATGAGAACTTATAAAATCATAGGCTAAACTAAATATCCCCTTCTTGGATATACCAAAGATGGTGGGAAGAAAAAAATATTATTATACATTTCCCTACTTGGTAAAATTTAATTTTAATGAAAATGTAAATGTGATTTTTGACTTTATTAAAAATACTAAAACAAAATGAGATAATAAGTTTGAACGATAAACCGAAAAGTTAAAACAAAACACACCTCTTGAATATGATGTGTAATGCAGGAACATAGATGCTACCTTTATCTGTTTTGGTAGGGGCCTACAAAAAATAAAAAATATGAAGATTATAATAATTAATGTAATCAAAAATAAATAAATAAATAAATTCAATATAAACCGACATCATAGGATCACCCGCACCATCACCCCAATGCATATACTCCTGTAGTGCTCTAACCTCAGCTAATATTTGCGCATTTACCTCCTCAAAATCACACATTTGTGCCTCCAAATCTATCACCTATTGTGTCATCCCATCAACAACATGAGCCACAACCTCAGTGTGTGAAACTAAAGAATGAGGAATCCCCGTTCCATAAGTCAAATTGTATCCATGTCCATCACGACCAATAATGCGATGGAATATCTCATCCCTTCTCATGGAAAGTTTCCACTGGTCCTATGGAAGATACACTAACTCAGCCTTAAATTGAGCCTATGTAATATATAAATATAAATATATATGTATATATAGATGTATGTAAGTATTTATAATTAGTAAAATAACTTACTATAAGAGTTACAAACTCCAAATCATCTCAATCATGAGTCATCATCCACACCAACATTTTATCAGTCGGTGCACCTTGCTCCCGTAACTGTATACCAATAGGATATAATTATAGAAAAAATATAATATTAAATAATAAAATTAAAATTTTAATAATAAATACATCATGCTTAATCCTGGACATGTGATGAGTCCCAGACCTGTGAGGTGGTCCCTGCAACAAATGGTTCTCAGAATGATGCGCTTCCACCTCCTGCATTCAATTAATTAAAATTTTCAACATGTTAAATGTTTCACATTCTTCAAAATATATAAACCAAAATAAATAAACTCATTATTTCAACCTCGATGGACGAATATGAAACTAACTCATGCCACTAAGACAAGAGAATGCCTCTCAAGACTCTGTCCAGAATGTCTGGGGCACCCACATTAGGTACCCAGTGCTCCCTCTTGACTCTCCCTTTATGATACTTCCACATTTTACAACATTTTTTCATACACACTGGTCGAAACTCATTGGGACACACTCTCATATAATTCTATTTAAGAAAAGAAATTATCACAAAAGTTAGTGTTTTTTAAACATAGCTAAGAAACTAAAATGATCCTCTTACCTAAACATCCCTCTATAGTCGATCTAATGTATCATGGGGTAATGAAGCTCAGTCACATGTATTCAATGAAAATATATGTGGGCCATGTATGATACGACCCAACTTGAAAATAAATGAAGGGTCACCCACTCCCACAAGATGGTATGTCTTGTCAAATGATACATCAAGGGTCATGTCAGAATTCCATGATGAAATACCATGACCGTGGGCTCTCCTATGAGAGGAAGAACCAGTCGAGTCTAATCCTATTGAAAACAATTTCATAAATAATTATACATATGTGAATATATATTCTTAATGCTTAATTAAAAAAATAAATGCACATTTACATGCATACATACCTCGACCCATAAATGCAGATGGCTCTACAGAATGATGTAGATCTGGTTCCTGTTCCCCTTCCATTTTTGTATTCATAGAAAGTATTAGTAAGGAAAGGATTAATTTTCTATTATAGCTTCGTATAATGGGAACTAGAAAGTACTTCTGTACTTTTTATTTATTGCACACATTTTTCATCAAATATAAAGGACTGGTTGGATCAAAACATGTGTCTAAGATAAGATATTATATTTTATTATTACATAACTATAAAATGCCATAGAAAGGATAAATATCCGATACTCATTCATTTGATTCATCAATAATGAGAAATTCATAAAGGTTTAGTTTCTCAACACCGATAAATAAAAGGTGTTGAATGATTCTTTACACTACCAACAATTAAATATCATCACTGTCATATACTAGACAAGAGTAATATACATGTGTGAAAATAAAATATGATGTCCCTATCCATTTGTTATCCATTCATAAAGAGAGGAATAATGATAGGCATACGATTTCACTATCCATTCATTGTTTCATAAATAAAGGCATAAAGAGAGTCATATAACTTCACTATCCACAAAGAGAGGCATGAAAATAAAACATGATTTAATTTTTCATTAATTCCACTTCATCCATCATCCATCCATACATTTATCTATAGTTTAATTCACTTGTGGTTTGGGAGGTCATGTGGCTAACAACAACATGATTTTTCACTCTTAGACTTGGTTTTAAGGGATCTTTAAACTAATTGAAAGGATTTGTATTTTTTGTTTATAATTATATTACTTGGGAGACTCTTGTTTCTATTTTAGAAGGGGCCTTGAATTTGAACTAAGTTAGATCTTGATTGTTTTGAATTTAAGGTGGACATAGGGTGACACTGAAGCCCAGTATTATTTGTTGTTGCTGATAATCTATTGTGAATAATTGTTTTAATTTCATATCAGGGGGGAACTACTAGCATGGAATTAGGATTTGTGAAATATACACTAATCTCTATTAATGGAAGTATTTTTTTTATGAATTTGATAGTGTAGAGGACCACTATACATTTTGTTTAATTAGTGGTATTCTTAGGTGGAGTAGAAGTGTGATGAAGATAATCTGAGTGTTTAATGTGGTTTTTGGAGTCCAATATTTATCAGTTTCTATCCATGTTCACAGGTATATTTAGGTTCAATGTGTATAGGTGGTTTGTTGTAATGTTTAATTATATATGGGGGTATAGTAGGTATAATTAGCATATAGAATATTTGGATTTTTCATTTTTTCTATTTATTAGAATGGCGGGTTTTTTAGGCCTATTTATATGATAGTGTTGGATGTAGGTTACAGTTGTTGATGAAACTACTAGTCTCTATACTTCTGATTTTGTTGGAGATGCATAGTTTAGTGATTTTCAAAAACATGTGATTGATCAATCAATTTGGAAAGATATTGTTTTCAATTGTGAGGGATGTTATATCTCATTTTCATCTCTGTATATGATAGCTTAGAGGTATTGATTTTTATTCTCAATGTCACCTTTTGGATTTTGATGTTAAGTTAGAAAGTTACATGCTTATTGATCTACAGTGATAGAGGGATGGATGCAATATAAATAGTG
Source organism: Viscum album (assembly GCA_963277665.1). NCBI lineage: Eukaryota > Viridiplantae > Streptophyta > Magnoliopsida > Santalales > Viscaceae > Viscum > Viscum album. The sequence continues at coordinate 1,806,570,042 of OY728129.1, read as the reverse complement.
TGCCAAGATAATAGAAATAAAGGGGACAAGTTTACAACAATTGGGGGGGAAATCACCATCAATGGAAGGACCCATACATAGGACCAACATGACTCCCAGACATTGAAAATAGCAAACAAAAAATTTGCAACATTTAAAAATAATAATAATGAATCGATAAAAGGAATAATTAGTAAATGAGCTTCAAAGAATTAATTTTTTTATTAGATATATATTGGTGAGAAAAAATGGGATGCACTGACACATTTAAAAACAAAACTGAAAATGTGCTACCATATTAACATTATGATTCAAATACTTCTTTCCAGTTAACATTTGATGACCCAAGCCTCATAAATTTTATTAAATGAATTCTTAGTGAAACATTTTATTTCAAGAAATTACTTGAAGTGGAGTTGTCTCTCAGTTTTGGGGGGTATGGTTAACATATTTTTGTTATTATTTTATTATCATATTTTACATATATTTTTATGATTTTTGGTGTTTTATTATATAAATATTATAGAAATTTTTGTTTTTATATTTTTTTGAAAAATAAGTCCTTTAATTATTTTTACTGTAATTCATGTCATTTTAATGCATGTATATATCAAAGATAGAGTCAGTAAATACCCAAAAAAAGTTAAACAGATCATAAAAATTTAAACAATTAAAAAAGGTCTTCAATCAAAGAGTGGGAAAACAATCATAACTTTCATTAAACATTAAAATCAACCATTTCTCCTTCAATGGTCTCCCTAACCCAATGGATATATTCTTCATGTTGAACTATGGTGTGTTGATCAAGCTACTACTCAATAAAGAAAATGGTATCAGGTTCATCTCATTTAATTAAAAACACTCCTCACCTTGACATTTTCATAGAAAATTTCCAATTTAGGTTAGATAGAAAGGTAATGAAGAAAACTTATTCTTCTTTTGATTCCAAAATGAAACACTCATTACTAACTCATTCAAATCTTTATAAAATAATATTAAAGTTCACTAATGTAAACTGATATTGATCAACATTACTTCCACACATTGAATCATCCCAATTACACTTTAACAATATGCATTTCAACCCGTTCATGTATACAACTTCAATGATGTATGTCAATTGACCATATTGATAACCAAAATCAAAAAATGGATAAGCAATTCCATTGTTTTGTGTTTTTCATTTATCATAAACATCTTTAATGTGAAACCAAAATCCATTAGCATCTATAGCTTTGTAACAATGAGCTGTTATAGATGGACCCTCACCTAGCTAGTTGAATTCTTGAGTTGGTGTAGAGTCACCTAACTTCTTTAGGTTATGGACCTGTATATTTCACAAAATTAAATAAAAAATTATTCAGAAATAAATTATTACTATACTTCAATCATAAGAAAAATCCATTTATATGTACAAAATCCTTGAACAAATCATGAAATAATGCATAATGGGACTGTTGAATTTGATAATCACTCGCATGATACATCTCTTCTTTTATATCATTAATGTGTTTACTACAAATGATAACCCCATGTTTAAATGATCAAATTTTTATATGCTAAAAAAATGTAAAAGTTGTACAATAAAAGTTATAATACACTTACTATATCAATGGTAAAATTGATGGAGTATTGAACAAGATATATCGAGGAACTTGTATCCACTCGATGTTGTCCGTATCAAATATTGTTCCTTATCCAACTAGACCATTATGAATCTGATAGGGATTATCTAATTTTGTTTCAATATCCATAGTATATTCTTCACAAAAATTAGTACAATCATTCATCAAATAGCCAGTGGTTATTGATGCCTCTGGCTGGTATCTATTACATATAAATCATTTTAATGTATTCAAATATCACTCAATAGGATACATCCACCTAAATTGCACTAGACCAGTAGACATTACTTTATTGGTTAGGTGCATTGTCAAGTGAACCATAACATTAAAAAATGAGGGTGGAAATAGTTTCTCCAAGTGATAGAGCACAAGTATAATTCTATTCTAATTTTTTTTAAATAAAAAATTATTTGATTTATTAAAAAAAGTTTTATAAAAAATTACTCATCTCAATCGATGGTTAAAGAACACTAGGTGATAAAAAATAAAAAATTGTGATTGGAATCAACTGTTGAAGTAGTATGTGATTGTCATGATTTTTAAACCCTTGAAATGTTCTTATAGTCACATTCATACAATTAGAAATATTATAAGAATAAAAATAAAACACCTTGACAATATTTAAAATGGAAATAAATGTCTCTATCTCTTTTTTAGTCATTGTATACTGTTCAGCAGGCATGTATGCCTTATTTCCCTCTCCCAACTATAAATTCAATTGTTTCCTTAAAGTTATTTCTTCTAAATCATGTCATACATTAACATGGTCCTTTTATCTTCCAATGAAACCTAAAATAGTCCACAATATATTATCACAAACATTTTTTTCAATGTTCATGACATCGAGATTATGTCATAGTATGTTAGTTTTCTAAAAAGGGATATTAAAAAAATCATTTTCTTCTTCTAGTTATGGTTGTGTTGTCTACCCGCACCATGAATTTTAGGTAATGGATAAGCCACAAAATCTTGAAATTCATATACCTTGTGTATTTTTTCATCCTCAATTTGTGATAATATTTCTAATCATGTCATGATCTTTGGTAATAGGTTGAATTCTCTAGATCCATCAAATTCCACTTTGTCCTTTCTGAACCTGTGCTGAGAGGGGATAAAATTTATGTGACCCATGTATTCCTATTTTTATGATGTTTAATCCATATAGAATTTTTACTTTTATTAAAAAAAAGGAAATAAAATTTCTCTTTTATACTCCAACTGAATAAGTTTTCGTAAGATAGGAAGTCATTGATTATCCACAATAAAGAAACCAAAGTTTGAACATTTTATTTGTTTCACAATCATAAGTCATCACACCATCACCCTAAAAATTCATTCAACTCATTAATCAATGGTTGAAGGTAAATATAAATCTTATCTACTATACTTATAGGTCCATTAATAAGAGTGTAAAGTAATAGAAATTGTTGTTTCATACAAAGCCAAGAAGGAAGATTATACGGAACCAACACCATGGGCCATATGCTATGAGTTGCACCAACCATAGACCTAAATGAATTGAAATCATCTACTTCCAACCCCAATCATACATTATGACTATCTTTAGCAAATTTAGGGTATCTATGATCGAAATCCTTCCATACAAGATATTTTTTTGGGTAGGTTAGCATTTCACTTTTCTTATTTCTTTCCACATGACATATCATTAATTTAAAAAAATTAGATGACATGAATAATCTTTTCAAACTAACATTCAGCGGAAATTAATGAATTTTGTTTACGGTAATTGGTTTCCCTTGTTTCATAGTATGACTTCAATGAGTCTAATTTCCCCCATTATCTTTCCACATGAATCTATGGTCTCATATGTGAAACCTAAGTTCTCTTTCAGCTTATGGGCATGGTAATACGACTTAGATATCTTAGCGTTAGCAAGACATAATTTTTTCAATAACACCATCAGCGCATCAAATGAAGTGTCTAACCACTGATTCAAAATATTCAAATGCAACAACTCCATAATAAATGAAAATTTACTATAAGAAGTAAACCCATAATATAATTCAATTTTTACATCATAAATTATTTCATAAAAACTAAATGAATCACAAAATTCACCTAAGAGCAGATTGATCCCACCGGTCTTGATATTTTGGATGTAAATGCCTTCAAGAGCCAACCCATATACCATTTTAGTAATCATTTCATGCATCAGATCATTATTCCTTGCATCAATGTCCATATAAACTATTTTTTATTATGACAATGAATATATTCTTCCCCATGACGAGTCCAAATCTTATAATTTTTCAAAAACCTATTCAAGAATAGGTGCTCCCTCGCGGTATCTCATCTGAATTGATATCTATTTACACATTTTATACACAACCAACTAATATAGTCACTTTGAAATCCTTTAGTGAAATCAATAAACTGCATAATTCCCTCAAAATATTCTCTAGACATTCGATTTGGAAGATCAATCCAACTCTTATCCATATTCATATCTGTATAACAAGTAGTAACATTTACACAAGAGTTCATATTGTAAACATTTTTATAATTTCATATCACAAAATATATTTAAAATAAATACTAACTAATTTCATGTGGACTTCAATACATACTCATCAAAAACAAAAAAACAGTTCACAAACAACACAATCATCACATTTTAATTTATATTTAATTCTGTATACCTATTTTTTTAAGTATTATTTTTTACAAGAATAAATATTTTGTAGAGAGTTGCTTATAAAGAAATGGATGACAAGAAAATTAAAATATTGAAAAAGAAATAATAATAAATATATATTAATATATAACCAATGTTTATTTTATAAATTTAGTTATCAAAACACAAGACTGCATAAAATTATGTTATTCGACATTCGTTGATATGTTGGTGTATCAATAAATATAATTTCTTATAATGAGTTATGTATTTCTCATTTAAAATAAATTATATTTTTTAATAAACATTTTATATTTTAAATTAAATTTATAGAGGTTGTTTGATAGAATTCCCTTTTTTTTGGGAAAAAATAATGAAGTATATGATAGAAAATGTGGAAGGATATATGTCATGAATAATGCAGAATAAACATTGAGGTTAGTTCATATAGAAAATTAATTAATTTAAATTTTTTAAAGATGAAAAAGTATACGATTAGTAAAATTGTCAACATAATTATATGTATAACATTAAAATATAATAATATATATTAGGATAATGAATCATATCTTAATAAATATTATAATGATAAATATAAATTTATTGAAAATATAAAATTAAAATCTTAAAATTATAATATTTATCTTCTTTATAATTATCATTATCATTAAAATGGGTTTCTTAAGTATAATCATCATAATATATGATAAATAATAATATTTATCATCATCTTCATAATCATCATTAAAATAAAAATGACTCAAAAATATTCATCATCATTTTCAAAAAAATATTAAGGTTTTTTGTCATTATCATAATTATCAAGATGTGTTTTGAATATATCCATTATCAATTTTGATAAATAATAATATTATCATTGTCATCATTATTATAAGTTTATATCATTGACTAGTCACTTAGGGGTTATAGGTTCGACTTTTCATGGGTGCATGTGTGTGTATTTTCATTGTATTTCCACCTTTCCTAACCCATATAAATTATCAAAATGAGTTTTATTATACTATGGAGTAGAAATTGATGCTTCCTATGAAACACGTGTTCATAAAAAAAAATTTAAGAGAAATATAATATTGATCAAAAGGTGATGAATATTTAATAATATTATTCAATATGGTAAAAGGTGACTAGAATTAGTCACAGTTGACTGAGGTTGTGGCCATTGACACTACAAAAAAATGGGACAGTAACGGAGGTCTTTTCATGGATTTGTGGTGGTTTAAACCGTTATCTAATAGTTTAGAATTGGTTATTAAAATCATTTCATATTACACGGTCACTAGTCATTTAGCGGCGGTTTCATTAATTTAGTGGCGGTTTTGTTAGGTGTCATTTTTGGAGTATTTAGTGGTGGTTGCCTATTTATTTAGCGGTGGTTCTTTCATAAAAAGACAACCAAGGGAAATATAATTAAAATAAAATAAACTTCCATAAAACATATTAGTAGCAGTTTATTTTAACGGTGGTTAATCATAAATATTTCTAAACATATTATATTTAATTTATTTAGCAGCGGTTACTTAAAACCACCCATAAATCAATTTTCCTTTTTAAAAAATAATAATAATAATAAACTATAAATATAAAAAAACTGACATATAATAAACTAAAACATAAATAAATGATAAACCCATCATAAATATAGCATACAACCACAGTCATATACAAACATACAGTCATCATAACCTCAATCTCATTCAACCTATACATCAGTCGACCAATACCTCTGTCATCAATATATATAATATGTCCAAAAACAACTCATTACCAATATACATCCATGTCACGACCTCCACTGCATCTGTCTAACTCCACATCATATCATAAACTGAATAATGTCATGGATCAAAATGGTCAACCTCCTACCTATTATTGGTATCTGCCACCTACAATGAAAATCAGAACATTTAAGAAAAGAAATGTGAAATAGAAAAGACACAGAATATATTTAAAATGTTACACATAAAATTTGCTATTTTTTTAATCAAACATAATACATTTAAATATAAAACAAATAATATATAATTCAAAACACTTTTAAAACATAAACATACCTATTTAAGATAATATTAAATACTTGAAACTAAAAAAGGATAATTAAATATTCTAATTTATTTTTAAAGCGACACGCGGTGTGCTTGAAATTTACTTAATAAATAAAATTTAAATATTTTGATATCATGGAATGTCCTATATTTCAAAAACAACTCAATGGTGGTTTTACCATGATTTCACATCAATCGGAGGTCGTTTTCTATGGTTTTGACCATCCCACGCATGTTTTAGTGTTTTAAAACACTAAAAATGTGTTTAAAACCATAACAGGAAAACTGTAATTCAGAATAATGTGTTGTTAGTTCCTATATTTCAGAATTAAATCCACATTTTTTTCCTTTGATTTTAGAGTATTCTGACATCGTTTGTCTATTTTTGACCCCCTCACACTTGATTGTAATGGTTTTTGTACCTTTCAGAAGTGAATACCGAGTAATTCTGACCACACCGCATGTAGTATTAATGTTTTGTATACACATACACATCAAAAACAAAATAGTAGTGGTTATCCCATGATTTTACATCAATATGAGGTCATTTTCTGTGGTTTTTACCATTCCATGCTCGTTTTAGTGTTTTAAAACACTAAAAATGTGTTTACATCCATAACAGGAAAACTGTAATTCAGAATGATGTTTCTTCAGTTCCTATATTTCAAAATTAAATATATAATATTTTTCCCATGGTTTCAGGGAAATCTGACATCTTTTTCCTAGTTTTGACCCCCATCACTTGTTTTTAAAAGGCTTTTATACCTTTCAAAAGTGTATACCAAGTAATTCCAACTGTACTGCATGTCGGATTGAAAATTTTATCTACATGTACACATCAAAAACAACTCAATATTGGTTTTCCCATGATTTCACATCAAACTGAGGTCATTTTCTATGGTTTTGACCATTCCACACATTTTTTGGTGTATTGAAACACAAAAAATGCATTTATGGCCATAACGGTCAAATCATAATTCAGAATGATGTTTCGTGGGTTTCAAAATTTCAAAATTAAATATATAGTCATTTATATATGATTTTAGGGTATTCTAATGTCATTTTCCTAGCTTTGAACCCCCATCACTTGTTTTTAAAGGCTTTTGTACCTTTCAGAAGTGTATACTGAGTAATTCCAACTGCACCGCACATCAAATTAATATGTTTTCTACACATACACATCAAAAATAACTCATTGGTGGTTTTACCATGATTTTACATCAATCTTATCTCGTTTTATATGGTTTTGACCACTCCATGAAAATTATAGTGTTTTAAAACACTAAAAATGTGTTTATATCCATAATGGGAAAACCATAGTTCAGAATGATGTGTCGTCACTTACTATATTTCACAATTAAATATACACTCATTTTCCCATGATCAGGTAATTCTTACATTATTTCCCTTGTTTTGACCCCCTAACACTTTCTTTTAAAGGCTTTTGTACGTTTGAGAAGTGTATACCGAGTAATTATGATCGCACTGTATGTCGGATTGATGTGTTGTCTTCACATACACATCAAAAACAACTCAACAGTGGCTATACCATGATTTCACATCAATCTGAGGTTGTTCTATATGGTTTTTACAATTCCACGCATGTTTTACTCTTTTAAAACACTAAAAATGTGTTTACAACTGTAATGGGTAGACCGTAATTTTTAATGATATGTCATAAGTTATTATATTTAAAAATTAAAGCTATGGTCATTTTACCATTATTTCATGGAAATATGATGTAGTTTTTCAGGTTTTAACCCCTCAAAACTTGTTTTTAAATGCTTTTATACCTTTCAGAGGTTCATATCGAGTAATTCTGACTACACCACGCATTGGATTGACGTGTTGTCTCTGTGTACACATCAAAAATAACTAAGAGGTGGTTTCCCTATTAATTCACATCAATATTAGCTTTTTTTCTATGGTTTGGACCATTCCATGCACATTTTAGTGTTTTAAAACACTAAAAACATGTTTATAGACATAACATAAAAACCGTAATTCGGAATGACGTGTTTTCAGCTCCTATATTTTACAATTAAATATACAGTCATTTTCTCATGATTTCAGGGTAATCTAACGTCATTTTCTTGGTTTTGACCCCCCAACACTTGTTTTTAAAGGCTTGTGTGCCTTTAAGAAGTATATACTGAGTAATTTTGACCATACTGCATATCGGATTGACATGTTTCTTATGTGTACACATCAAAACAACTCAACAATGGTTTTCCCATGATTTCACATTAATTTGAGATCTTTTTCTATGGTTTTTATCGTTCCACACACATTTTAGTGTTTTAAAACACTAAAAATATGTTTACAACCATAATGGAAAAATTGTAATTCGGAATGGAATGTTATCAATTCCTAAATTTCACAATTAAATCTAAGGCCATTTTTACATGATTTCAGGGAAATCTAATGTCATTTTCCTAGTTTTTACCCCCCGAAACTTTTTTTTAAAGGCTTTTGTACCTTTCAAAAGTGTATACGGAGTAATTCCGACCACACCACACATCAAATTGATGTGTTGTCTGTGCATACATGTCAAAAACAACCCAATAGTGGCTTTCCCATGATTTCAAATCAAACTAAGGTTATTTTCTATGGTTTTGACCATTCCACACATGTTTCAGTGTTTTAAAACACTAAAAACATGTTTACGGCCATAACGGGAAAACCATAATTTGGAATGATGTGTATTTGGTTCCTACATTTCACAATGAAATCTAAGGTTGGTGTCCCATGATTTCAAGGTATTTTGACATCATTTTCCTAGTTTTGATCCCCCAACATTTATTTTTAAAGGCTTTTATACCTTTCAAAAGTTTATACTGAGTAATTCCAACCACACCACATATCGGATAGATGTTTTGTACACACATACATGTCAAAAACAACTCAACAGTGGTTTTCCCATGATTTCACATAAATATGAGATTTTTTTCTATGGTTCTGACTATTTCATGCATGTTTTAGTGTTTTAAAACACTAAAAATTCATTTACAGTCATAATAGAAAAACTGTAATTTGGAATGATGTGTCGTAGATTCATACATTTCACAATTAAATCTATGATCATTGTCCCATGATTTTAGGGTAATCCAATCTCGTTTTCCTAGTTTTGACCCCCCCGACACTTTTTTTAAAGGCTTTTGTACCTTTCAGAAGAGTTTATTGAGTCAATACCGATCAAACAAACTTGGATTGTTTTCAAACTTATGGATAACAATCTATAATACATTTTTGATGTGTGGGAATCAACCACATGTCAATCCAACATAAGATGTGGTTGGTATAACTTGAAATGCATGTTTTCTATATAAGTCTCATTTTAGTTTTATTTATGGATGTTGTATGTGTTCTTTGAAAATGTGTGAATGATCTACAAAATTTAGAATTTACCTTAGTGGGATGAGCTATAAGGAAGGAAATTTTCTTGAGGATCATGTCAGTCATCCAATGAAATACAGAAACTAAATTATTTTCCATTTGTGACTGCCATTAATCATGTCTTTACCTGTAAGAGTCTTGTTCTTTCAATTTTTCTTTCAATTTTTCAATTTATATTTTAGATTCCCGATCAATAGAACTACTAGAACCCCCACCGGGTGTAGAAGTAACGGATGACACCATATTACCAAAAAGAGGTGGTGGAGTAAGCCCAGAACCCATCCCCCATACACATCCTGGATGATCCTTCCCTAAAACTATTCCAACTGCATCGTTCTGGGAAACAGGTGATGATTGTGAAGGATTCACATTCCTGATATCTTGAATTATTGTATGTTAATAAAAAAATATTAATAATGGTTTTTTAAAATATCGAAACTTCATGATGTTATTTAATTAATAAAATTTTCATTAGTATTTATTTTTATTTCATAACTATAAAAAAATAATTAAAATTATATTATAACAACAAATAAGCCTTAAACCCAATTAATTGGGGTCAACTAAATGTATCATATGATGAAAAATTGGCATTTTTTTATCTATGTAGTGGGCCCCATTTAATTTGGTTTAAGTCTTGTTAGTTTTTATAATATATTTTTCATTATTATGTTTTTATGGTAATGAAATAATATGAAATGTTAATGAAAAGTACTTAGTCCAACATCCTTGGTAGGGGAATTTACAAAACTATCATCGGGTTTCCTATTCACTTTAAACCACATCTCTATTCGGCCAACAGAGTAACCTAATTCATTATCCTTTATAAAAAAATATAAACAATTTAGAAAAAACCTTGAGTTATAATAAAATGACATAAATAATCATGAATAAAATAAAAATCAAAATTGTTATTTTTCTCAAAAAAAAACTATGAGACCCAGTGATGTGAGGAATGACTTGATTCTCCCAATTCACAATATTTTTTTAGATAATTTCTACCAAAAATAGCAACATTAATAAAAAATGTAATTTTATTTTGTTTATGTTATTAAGATACTATAAAATATGCAATTACCTCATGAGATGCATCTCTGTTGATATTGAAAAAGAACTTCTATTTCTCATGAGAAATGCCTTCAGGCACTTTCTCATACATTTTTCATGAGATCAGAGAAGTGTCATTAAACTCATTCCATAATCTCTATTTAAATTTTCTCCATTTCCTGCCCAAAATTTTCAAAGTCCATGGGCGTGAAACAAATTCAGAGGAATCAAAAAGAGAAAACATATAGAAATAAAAAGCATAACACTTTATAAGTATATTACAAAATTTTACTCATGTCTTTTAAATTTTTTATCAATTAATATTAAATTGATATTACCTTTACTTGAGTATCAAAGACCTATTTTTTCCAAGATGTGTGAATATGACTCCAATATTTATAATTAATGGGGAAGTCCATTGTCTTGCAAGCAAGCTACCCAATAATCTGCCCATAGATTCCAAAAGTGTCACTGGTTGGCACACTAAACTCATCAAATGGAATGATAATATTGAAATACTTCAGGCCCCATACATCTACCATGTTCATATTTTTATATCTTCTATGGTTGTATTTATTTGTTGGAAAATGCATTAAAATTTTAATAAAATATAAAGTTTTTTTGAAAAATGACATACATACCAGTAACGGTAATTCGATAATATTATCTAGATGGTGGGGTGACCAATGAATCCATCTCCAGAGGTGAATCAGGTGGTGGGATACCAATGAAATCAGAAGAAACGACTGGCTTTCTAGCAGTCTCAGGTACAATAGAATCACTATGATTCATAGAAGATGATGATAGTGATGGCGTGCTTTGTGATGTTGATTGGCTAGGATCCTGAAATTTTTTTGTTCATGGAATTCTTGTATTTCAAATATTTAATGTGTATAAAATGTATAAAAAATGAAAAACTAAAATATTTTTAAAAAAAGAAAAACTAGAAAAATTTATATATGTATGAAACACTTATCAATGAGAAAATGTAATATATTTTCATTACCAATTTATAAATTCAATTATCTTCATTTTCATTATCTTAATTATTATCAACCTCTATTACAACGAGTCCTTCATTTTCACCCTCTCTTCTATGTTCTACTATTTTGATATTGTCAGGAAAAAACTATTCAATTTTTTGTGGTTGATGAGGTTCATTGTCATAAAGCACCAATTGATCTTCATATCCCATATCATATAAGTCTATCTAATTTAAGTGTACAACAGCAATACAGCCTTCATGTATTTCATCATCCACATAATAAACCATATTCGATTGTGAAGCTGAGATAAATGGATCAGGATCTCCACACCCACCAGTATCCATCAATAGAGAAAAGTTGACAGAAGTAAAATGTAACGAATCTTTCATTATACCCCTATCAATGTAGACCCACATGCATTTGAATAAGACAACTAAAAACTGGCTATGATAGTTTCAATTATATCATTCAACTTCCCATAGTATCCTGCCTCTTCAAAGGTAAATACACCATTATTTTTAGTGTTCAAGTCTTCTTTATGATAAATTGTACGAAACTTGAAACCATGAATATTGTAGGCATTGAATATCTTATCCTGCCTTAGAGGATCTCGAGCCAAAAACTTCAAATCATTTGATATTTCAACTCAATTGTCAGTATTCATCATCTTGAAAAAAATATATAAGTTTTTACTTTAAAAATAGAAAAAATAACTACACACCAATAATATTAATATGATTATATACTTGCATGATGGGAGAACCATTCAATGAGATCCTTATTAATAGATTTTGTTTATTCTAGCTCATTTCAATCTCAACCCCCCGATTTTTCTCTTTGTTTATAGTCACAATTCTTTAATAAATGGATTTTTAATAATAGTATTGAGTAACACATATCCATGTGCTTATAGAAACTCCAATTCAGTCAGTGTAAAATTTGATCTCATTCTAATTGGTCATCCAATAGTGGAAATATCGATGACTTGTTTTTAGAATAAGAATTAGTGGAGATGTTGTTAGTAGGTCCAGCAATATTGAATCTAGTCTCAATACCATTCAAATACCTAGAACATATGTTTAAGCACTCTTCGGCTATGTAACCTCCTATAATATAGTATTCTGGTTGAGCTTTATTCCTCACATATGATTTCAAATGACCTAATTACCTGATGAAAGAAAATAAGAAAAATATTAAAAAAATATGCAATGATTTGATAAAATCGAATTCACCAATGAAAATAAAAAATATATATCAATGTACCTCTCAATTGGATACATCCATCAATAGTGTATCAATCCACCAAGTTTAGCTTCTTCAACCAAATGAACAGTCAAATGAATCATGACTGTGAAGAATGAAGGGAGAAATAACATCTCCAAATGATAGTGTCAAAACAATTCTTTCTTTAAGTTTATAAAGCTCAATTGGATTTTGAGTTTTTCCATAAATCACTCTGAAAAAGGTATAAAACTCAACTTGAACCACAGTTACTTTTTTAGGTAAAGTATTACGAAAATCCAACAATAACAACTGCTCCATAAAAATATGAGAGTCGTGATTTTTTAGTCTTTGTAACTTTTGATGTTTAAGTTAACACGCTTTGATATGTTACTTGAATATACATTTGGAACTTTTACATTCTTTAAAGTTCGAAGGAATACGGATTTCTCAAGATTTTCCATTGTAAAAAATAGTTGAATGATACTTTCCATTCTCATTTTCCCATAAACCGTGATTTATATTCATTGACTACAAATTCTTATGAGTATTAAGGTAATTATTTGATTTACCCTGCTCAGTAAGCACTGTAAAAATTACATTGTTACAGATGTTGTTCTAAATATGAATTACATAAAGATTATGACGTATCAAATTAAACTCTAAATAAGAAAGTTTGAAAAATATACTATTTTAATTCCATTGTTTTCTTCTAACTTCTTCAGATATTTCACCTCGTATCCTTTCCCCCCCTTCTTTATACTGATGAAATTTTCCAAATTCTTCAGTGACATTCATTAATTGTCCCTAGATTTCTGAACCAGATAACACCTTCAGTGAGTTTCCCATTTCAATATTTTCAATGAATTATGTTTTCTGAAACCAAAATTTATGAGAAGCATCAAGAAATCGACAATGACATATAAAACACCATTTTTTCTATGAGGTAATCATCGAGGTTCAAAATCAAAATTAAAAACTGGACAAGCCAAACCAGTATGAGTGTTCCAACTAGATAAATTTCCTAGTCAATGAAATTAACTAATTTTTCACATTAAAGTAGTATGCATTTTGAATAGTTCCCTCTTTGAAGAATCATATGTTTCCACACCCTTATCCCATAATTCTTTCAATTATTTGATTAGAGGTTGAAGGTATACATCAATGTCATTTGCAGGAATTTTTTTTCCAGTAATAATCATCAAAATAATGAAAGAAGCCTTATTCATACACATCTATAGAGGTAGATTATAGGAGTTCAAAAAAACTATCCAGATGTTATAATTAGTACCTAAAGTTCCAAAAGGGTTAAACCCATCATAATCCAATCCCAAATGTACATCCCTATGATCCAAAGAAAAATATGGATATAGAAAATCAAACATATTCCATGATGTTGAATCTTTTGGATGTCTCATTAAGACATCATTATTATCCTAAGCATTCTAATTCATGTTGTATGCAATCTTAGATGACATGAATAATCTTTGAAAGCGTGGTTTCAAATGAAAGTAATGAAATACCTTTTCATGAGTTTTCTTCTTTTGTTTCTTCCTGGGGTTGCATTGATTTATACCCTCATTTTTGTTCATTGACTTATATTTTCTTGTATAAAATCTTGTGCATTCTTCTTTATCATACTCTTCTTCCCAGTGAAGCATGCGATCATTAGGTCATGCATGTATCTTTGTATAATCAATTCTGGGTTTGTTAATGACTTTATTCATCTCATTGAATGATATAGGGATATTATCTTCACTAAATGAATCATGAAGTAACTCTAAAATCATGGAAATTTCTTTGTCATTAATTCCACAGAGACACTTGATATGATACAACTTAAGTAGAAAAGAAAACTTTTAATATTTAGCACACCCTTCATACAGTTCTTGTTGTCCGTCTTCAATTAATTCATAAAAATCATTTTTTTTGGTCACTGAAGTTATGAGAACGATTAACCTACTCAGCATCAACTGAAGGCTCTGTTGGTCTATTAAAATATTTTACATTGTATTCTATAAAACCAAATGAGTCGTTTAACAAATTTCTAACTAAATTCTTCTCTGTCAGGTCACTTTGTATTTCATTGATAGTATTGTCATTGTTTTGGCTTTCCATAACATTTGATTCACTATGCCAAATCCAACATACATATCGAGCAGTAAACTATTTCAATATCAAATGCTCATATACTTCATTTCTATTCAACCATCAATTGAATTTACAATCAGTGCATGGACATTTTATTCTACCATCCACTGATCAGATTGAAATTGCATAATCTAAAAATTCTTAAAAACTCTTGGAATATCTAGGTATCATTTTGAGGTAAATTAATCCAAATTTTATCCATAGGTATTGGATTCTATTCTCCCTATACATTCAGATATACAAATATAAATGTTTAATCAGACAGTTACAATCAAAATTAAATATCACCCAACTTCAGCATTGACTCTTTCGTAACAACTATAAAGAAAAATGGGACGAATAAAATAATAAACTTTTTATTACTAAACTTCTAATATAAAAACATGAATCAAATAAATTATTATTTCTCACAAAAATAGATGAATAATGACATAAATTAGATGACCACCACATTTTAGCACAAAGGAAAACCATGAATGTTCTAAAAGATATCAAATATGTCTTCCTAAATTGAGAGTTGGAAGATGAAGTGTCTTTCTCAGTAAAGATAAAATTAATTTTTTTAGGTTAAAGAGTTATCTATACGGATTATGATAAGACTCGAGAGAATGGTATTCTAAGTTATATACATTATTCAAATAGTTAATATTTAATTATGGAAGTGTAGAAAATAGCCTCTATATTAAAGATTATAAAGATGTATCAATTTTTGATATTTTATATGTGTATGATATTATTTTTATGGGAGAAAAAGTTAATGGTGTATTATACCCTAGTGTTGTAACTAAGGAGGGTTTACTCCATTGAAAAATTAGCTACATTGATCAATGTCCGAACCATTTACCATGATCTAACTAAGACCAAGAGCACCCCTTTAAAAATATGAATTCAAGTATACTTTATTTGGATATCATGATATGTCATGAATACCCAAAATATTCAACTCTATATGTCCATATTATATTGAACTGGTTTAGTGTGAGTTCATGTCATTTCATGAATTATATAAATCAAATTTGTTCACATAACATCGAATCAAATGTTACTTCAATTTGAGTTAAACATAAAAAACAGGAAGTTAACATAAATTTTAATAATGTGTATTGTGATTTTCAAATAAAATGATAAAAAAATTAGTCATTTGAATCAAAAAAAAAACAAACCACACGCTATAATTAGTTCTCTTAAAAATCATCTCAGTAAAAATAAAATCAATGAAACTATGTTGGTTGTTCCAGTTACCATAACCAATAATTGATTATCATGCATGTAAGACTAAAACCTAACTAATCTATCATTATTTGATAGATTTTATTAAACTAAATGATTTCTCACATATTCATAAAACATGAAGCATTTTGATAAATTTAAAAAGGGTCTAATATCTCATTTTCAAGGCCATTATCCTTAGATACCTTTCCAGGGTTGGTGGTGAAACCATTTGTGACCCCAAACCCTACCACCAATTGGTCATGAGTTGGAAAATAGTATCAATTATGTATATGTCAAAAATTGGAGGCATTAACATATATATAACAAAGTGGAATTCATTAATATCAAATAAAAACCATGAAATTATGAATGATCCAGATTCTATAACTGACTTATATCATAAACGACTTTATTTTTTTAATTTAATACAACATAAAAAAAAATTAATGATTATTATAACACCAAAAAAATAACTGTAAAATCCAAATAACACATTATAAACCAAAATTACATATATACATTATTTTTGAATTAATAAAAATCAAACTCTATACCAAAATATATCGTCGATCAGGTCGTTACCCTCTGGGATGCTCTACCATCTCGGTTAGCAATGGCTCCTTCCCCGGTCGGGGCTCTACCTTCGGGCAGTGACCTCTTTGTGGGGGAGGGGGTGACCATGTGTGGAGGGTTCTAAAAGGCCACACATGTGAATTCCCTTTTGAAGAAAAAAATCAAACTCTATACTCTTTTTAACCATGATTATCCATCTAATGCTACTCAATAAAAGATTTGGGGTGAGGATGATGCAACTTTTAAGGGGGTCTCTGTTGCCGGTGAGGAGTGGATCCGAGCTGGGGAGAGAGAGGTTGGAGGGACTGTGTCCCTACCGAGGAGGGGAACTGAGCTGGTGAGAGGGAGGTCAGAAGGAGGGTCTGCATCATCGGTGAGGGGCAGAACCACGAGCCAGGGGTCAGGGTCGGAGGCGGGGTCGTGGGGGTCAGGGTCTCCGCTGAGAAGGGAGGTGGTATATTGGAGGGGTGGGGGAATGGGGGTCACGAGGTCGAGGGTGCCGCTGGGGAGGGGAGAGGAGGAGGTTTGGGGAGGGGGGAAGGGGTCGGGGTCGCACAGATGGAGCAGAGGAGGGAGAGGGAGGAATTATGGTTTTTTTACATTTAGCGACGGTTTAATTGAAACTGCCACTAATTGTTTTAATATATATATTTATATTTATAGCGGCGGTTTGAGCAAAGCGCTGCTATATGTTTTTTTCACCGAATTTATTCTGTGATGGTTACTAGAACCGTCGCTAAGCGGTGCTTTTTCTAGTGTGAGACAAATTTTGAACCATCCGAATATGTAAAAAAGGAGATGCATACACTATTTGTTTTTAAATGCAACAAATATCACAATGATACTTTGATTCCATATTGATTATTACCAGAATCTAAGTGAGTGGATACTAAGTAGCTATGCATGAATTAAAGTATCTACATAGTGTTTACATTAAAAAAGAAATTCTTTTTAGTGAAGGTTTTTATATATATGTAGAGAATAGTGGAAAAAGTTATGTTTTGTTTCATGGAAGTAGGATATCAAATGATATAATGAGTCTTAATGAAATGGATTAAGAACACTAAAAATTCAGATTCTTTGTGATCAAATAATTTTCCCGTGAAGATTTTGACTATTTAATGATACAATACACCTGAAAATTAGGAACATACTTCTAGAGTTTGTGATCAAATAATTAAAACAATAGATAAAAAATAAATTTCGACCTCTTAAACTAATTCATCGAAGGCTTAGAAATAAACCAATCCATCAAGAGTGTCATGCAACATACTTTAAACTTGAGGAGGAAAAATAATAAAATAGTCATGACCTAAATGGGGTAACCCCTTTGATGTCCATCTAAGAATTCCATATAATGGAAATAAGAGGATCGGATCATATAACTCTTTATGGATAATCATGGATATCACAAAAATGGCATGTTTTAGTCACATACATTAATAAATCTAAATAACTAATATAAAAATTGGAGAAACCCCGACCATCAATGTCATAGTATCTAAATCATTAAAATTGGATGGACCACGATTAACATGCATGATTTGATAAGACTGTATTTATTGATTCGAGTGTTGTTACTCCCTTTACCAACAAAGATATTTTTTACTAATAAATAAAATTTATATTGAAATAAAATCCTAAATGGAACCGTAATTTTTATTAAGAATTAATTATTATCTAGATTTTATCTATACCACTAGCCATTAAATGAAGCCGGAGAGGGGGGACACTGTCTAAATAAATCTCTATACAACTGCAAGTGTATATCCTATTTTTACATTTAGGGATATTTAAGATTAAAAATTGACCAATGGGTATATTGAAACCTATAAAAAAATTAAAAAAAAAAGATCTTATAGCCAGACCTGGAGAGCATCCAGATTCAGGTCCTTCCCCATGTAGAAACTTATAGGCCATCAGAAAAGATGAAATAAAACATTTCAATAAAAATGTCACTCATGCGATGATGTTTAGGAAAAATCAGCATTAGAGAACATGTGTATGATGATTTGATGATGATCGACCAATACGGCCTCTCATCATAACAAATATTTGATAAATCACTCAAAGAGATTCATAAGTGGCAAGTATAAAATTAGTTGAGTGAAGAGGGTTCCCTTGTGCAAGGGGCCACTTCTTGAAATTCATATGGTGATAACAAAGAATTATGGACTCCATCGAACGAGGATAGGGATTTTAATGAGATTATAATTTACAATGTCAAATAAAACTTTGAATCATTAAAAAAAATAGAGGATGGAGTCCATAATAATGTAGAAAAATAATATCAATGAGGAATAGTGTGGTCGAGGAGTAGTTTTGAGGAGGAGGAGGACCTGGATTGTGAGTGTATTTGAAGTATTTAAGAACTTTGTATTAGTTTGAGCGGTATGAGTACTAATTTGTGGGAGTTTAAACGTATGTAGATGAAATTAGTATACTAGAGAATAAGTTGAGTATTGGAAACAGAAGGAATGGTCTTACCGGAAGTTGTGATAAACTTTGTTCTAGATGAGGTAGCACTATGTGGTGTCGAATTTGGTTTGTGATGGGCGGCGGCGGCTACAGGTGAGCGGCGATGGCTTGATGGGTAGGGTTTTCGGAGGCAGACCTCCTGGGAGGGGGGTCGCAGGGGGAGGGTTGTCGGCGGCTACGGGTGAGCGGCAGCAGCTCTGATTCTCAACAGGGTAGGATTTTTGGAGGCGGACCGCGTGGGGGAGGGAGAGGGTTGTGGGGGGGCAATTGCTGGTAATTTTTTTTTAGGGTTAGCGACTGCCAAAGATGGTTGCCTGTCTCTAGGGGCAATTGCAGGGGGGTTTCCCATCTCTAGGGACGCAATTGCCCATATCTCTAGTAGTGATGTATTCACATAGATAAACATATATATGCATACATACACATATCGCATAAATGTATACATGCCACATAAACATGTATGTAGATACACATATACATATGTCATATACATACATACACATGTATATATATACATACACATACATAGACACATATATGCATGTATATTCACATGAATACACATACACATACACATGCATATAACATTTATATACACATACATACACACACACATGTGCGCATAAACATAGACATACACAAAACACACACACACACAACATAACACATATATATACACACATAACACATACATACACGCACATACAAACATACAAACACATACACTTATATACACATGTAATTGTATGTTGTCTGCTTTTATTTGTAACGTGGCCCCTTTCTCCGAATAAATTAAGGCTTTGACCTCAACTTCTTTTTATATTTTAAACTATTTAATATGAATATAAATATATAAATTCAAATTTTAATTGTTTAAATAAATATAATCATTTATATATTTATATAAGTGTTTAAATATAATATTAATATATACTATTTATATTTATATATACATTTTGTAATTAATGTATATAAATATAATATTAAACATTTTTATTGATTAATATAAATTTGATAATTTTTTATATGAAAAATTATGAAAATAAGATTGATAATATTTTTTATAACAGTTATATAAATCATATTTATATATTATATTTACATATATATAATTATTGTTATATAAATCTTGTTTAAAAATATATAAATATGTATCTATTTACTTTTCTTGAATCATGTACATATTAAATTTATAAATGGATTTTAAATTCGAATGCGGTTGTAAAATGAAAACAAAATGACAACATGTATGTTCATAAAAATAAAACGTGTGTGCAGTGAAGGATCCAGTGTGCGCTCACCCCCCTCCCTGAAATTTGGTGCCTTGTCATTTCCTCTCAAATATTTTTTGCTTTTTAATTCTGCCATCCTTACCTGTCTCGTCCACTTTAATTACCACCAACCCACTCAGGAGCTTTTATTTTTAATATAATCAAAAATGTGTTATAAATAATTAATATTATTAATATTAAATGTAATGGTGATTTGATAACTATTATTCATACATGAATAACCTTCCCATTGATTTAATTAAAGGATAATGATATATCTCAATCATTTGAAGGCGAGCCGTAATCTAAATTATAGTCGAAACTGTTTGGATAGTGGAACTCTGCATATTGCAATCAGCATAAATAGAAGGAGAACCGTTACAATTAAAAGTGAAAATATAGGGGAATAAAATAAACATCTGCTGTAACATAGAAAACCCTCAAAATAAAAAGATTACAAACTTACAGATAAATAGAAGGATCTTGTTATGACCTTCATTGATTTATATCAGATCCTTCTAATTCCTAATTCCAATCCTATCAAGTGTGTTCTATTATTCATATTGATGGTTTCTGGACCCGCTCCATCATCAACTTCCAATCCCCCTCAATTTCAATTCATCTTTTACCATCTTCATATCTTAAACTCACATTCCATATTTCAGGAATCAATGTTGTTATCATTTATTCTATTTTCATTCGATCTATTCAAATTTTATTACAGTTTAATTTTATATTGTACTATATGTTAATATTTATATGATTTCCCCTTTTATGATATGATTTTTTTCTTCAATGGCATGTATTCATATTCTATTTACATTTGATTCATTTTATACTATTTTAACACAATATATATTTCTAAATTATAGTTAAAATATGAATTCGAGGAGTTGGTATTAAAATATCATCAATAGGTGAGTGAGGATGTAACACCCCCAATTTAAGGTATTTCGCTGTTTTATTATGAATTTTTTTATTATGAGGGTTTGGATTGTTTTTAAGAAGTTTTGTAGAGTTTTTTGGACGTTTTCTTGGAGAGGTCGATTCTGTAGAGGTTCGTATTGTTTTTACTGAATCGTATTTTTTTCCTATTTGTTCAGATTATTTTCATACAAGTACGTATTTTTTTATATAGGTAACTATTTTTTTGTTCATACAGATAACTATTTTTTATGTTCATTTTAGTAGTTCATATTTCTTTTTGTAATTGAATCCAATTCAATATACAGGTTCATGTTTTTTCAATTAGTTTATATTTTTGTACCCCTTTTTTGTTATCTTTATTCTTATTTTTTCATAGAGGTTGATAATTTTTTAAAACAGGTTCATATTTATTCATTTTTTTCACACATCTTCATATTTTTTCATTATTATATAGATTTTTTTTTGTTAACAATAATCTTTATGCATTTTCATATTTGTTCATTATTGTATGAACAAGTTCATATTTGTTCAGGTTTGGTCGTTATTTAAAAAAATGTTTTTAAAAATACCACTTTATCAAGGTTTTTTTAGCACTGATAAAGGTGTCTCCTTTATCATCGTTTTTTTAAATGTTGTTAAAGGGACCCCCTTTATCAAAGTTTTTTTAGTAGCGCTGATAAAGAGGGTCTTTATCACCATTTTTTTACTAGCGCTGATAAATAGTATATTTCAAAAAAAATTATACTTCGTTAAAAATAATATATTGATATATCAATATATTTATATTGATATATCGATATATTTATATTGATATAAATATAATATATATTTTTTAAATATGTTTTAGATAAGTATAAATAGACATTTACACTTAACATCTAAGATATTTAGTAAAATGTCTTTTAAAATAATTAAAAAAAATATTTTAAATTAATAATTTTCTAATTATCATTGATTAATAGTCATTTAATAACAATATGAATACATATAAAATCAAAAAATTAATAAAAGATCTAAAATAAGTTGAAAACATAACTCGAACTTTAAACGGGTATAACTTTTGATCCGGGTGTTCGTTTGATTTCTACCACATATTAAATCGAACCTTGCGACGAGCTCTATGCCTCCAGTGTTATAGGTAAATCTTTGTCATATTTTTTGAGACCTAAAAATACCCCAAAGACCTCCAAAACTGAGTTTTTAATCAGGATACCAAAAATTTTTAACATTCGATGGAATTTCAGCCTCATTTAAGGGGGTCTTTTTGCCCTTTATCAATGGGGAGTAAATTTATTCTCAGAGATTATATTAATATTGATATTATAACTTTGAAATTTTATCATTTTTCACAATGTAATGTTATTTATAATCAAATATATAACAATATATACATATTTTTTATATGTTCACACATAAAACTTTAATTTTATAAATAAATAATTAAAAATATTTACATATAAAATATATTTCTCAATATATAAAACTTATCTAAATAAAAAATAATATTCATTTTATTTAAAATACAAATATATGAGTATTTATGTACCAATATAGTGTTGGTGTATCTATATATATTTGTGTGTATCTATATTGACAAACTGATGTATATTATCTATATATTCTAACATATGAATATATATGTTAATATATAATATATGTAAATATATATAAATATGTATAATTATGATTATAGATACACATATATAATATATATGTGTGTGTGTGTGCACGTATGTTTTATATATGTATTTATTTATTTATACACAAAAAAAAATATTTTTTAAATGTATTTAAAACTGATCTTATAAATATATACTAATATATGAATAAATATACAGATAAGAAAATATAACTAAAAAATATAAATATATATATATAAATATATATTAATATACGAATAAATATATAAATATATAAATATAACTATAGATGTGTGTATATATATATATTAACATATATATAATATACGAATAAATATATATATATATATATCATTAAATGGAGAACTTAACAAG
Organism: Viscum album; assembly: GCA_963277665.1. Taxonomy (NCBI): domain Eukaryota; kingdom Viridiplantae; phylum Streptophyta; class Magnoliopsida; order Santalales; family Viscaceae; genus Viscum; species Viscum album. The sequence continues at coordinate 1,806,546,463 of OY728129.1, read as the reverse complement.
ATGGATGAGTGGTAAAGGTGCAAACGCGCAAGAGGAGGGGTCTCAGATTCAAAACCAAGCAAAGGTAGAGGTGTGTGTGGGTGAAGGGGGCACAGAGGGTGGGGTTGGGGTGTGCGGGGCTGGGGCGCATAGACATTATTGAAAGGGGGGCCAAGTGCTATTAAAACCCTCGGATTTGCAATTTTTTTTAAAATTTTTTAATTTTTTTTAAACTTTTATCAGCGTTTTTTTAACCCTTATAAAAGGGTCCTTTATCAACATTTTTTAACGCTGATAAAAGAGACCCCCTTCTAATAGCGCCTTGATTATCGGTGTTTTTTTAGCGCTGATAATGATTTCTTTTAATAGCGCCTCGATTATCAATGTTTTTTTAGCGCTAATAAATAATTCTTTTAGCGCTAATAAAACTCTGTTTTTTGGTTGTGAAATTAAAACTTTGTTCCTACTCCAAGTTGCTTTCACTGAACAAATGAACTCTATCTTAAATGACAAGCTACCATCAAACACTATAGTGATGCAACTGATTCATGCAAAAAGACTTAATAGTATGTTATTGCAAATATCAATGTTCCTTTTATAATCACTAATATCAAAAATATTTTTATTTATTCAATTGGATCTTTTTCAAATAATGTCTTACAGATTCATTGTCACTACCAGCCTGTATGAGATGAAATTGATGTTCAATTTTGGCATTCCATTTGTGGAAACATCCAAATTCAAATGATTTATTCTGTACAATCAGCATGTATAGATTATGTAACCAATGCTAATCTACTTGATTATTCATATTCTTTAGATTCAGTTCTAATGTACCGACAACTTATATTTATAAACTCTAATAATTGTTCTTATATTTTTATATTCACTACCACAAATCTGAAAATAGGATGTGTAGGCTTTTATCAGTGCTAAAAAGAAAAACATTGATAAAAGGGAGGTCTTTATCAATGCTATTATTAACACTGATAAAAGTTTTTAATAAAAAATACTATTAATTTATATAAAATTATTATATTTATATTCAAAAATAATATTTATCTGTATACATTAAATAAAAAACGTTGTTTATAATTAATATATATTTTTTAATAATTCAAATATGTATATATAATGTTTTAAAAAAATTATTTATAAGATTATAATTCAAATATATCTAAATAATAAAAATATTTATTATATTTATAATTATAAATTTTTATTTATATATAAATACTTTCAAAATTTTATTTATAATTATAATTATAAATATATATATATATATTTAAAAAATTATAAAATTACAACAATTTTTTTAAATGATAAATATATTTATTATATTTATAATTATAAATATAAATAAATATATATATATTTAAATAAATATATGTCTTTAATGTATATAAATATATATAATTATATAATATATTAATTGTTGTTATTTATATTTATATATTGATGCATGAGTGTAATTGATCCTATATGATCATAAAATTTATTTGTGGACGTGATTGTGACTTATGTTCTAAATGTTAGGATTACCTATATTATGAGGACACGCACATGCATATGTTATGTATTCATCATTATGAATGTTCATTTATAAACTGAAACTCGTATGATTCTTTCATGTTATACCCATGAAGTTATGATATTCTCATAAATATTCATAAAATTACAATAAATTTATTTAAATAATAAATTTATTTATTAAATTTTAATTATACAGAAACACTTTTTATATATATTTAGTTATAATTATTATTATAACTATATATCTATATATATGTATTTAAATAATTACAAAATTATAATAAATATATTTATTATAATTTTATAAATATGTTTATTTATAATTATAATTATAAATGAATATATATAAATTTAAATAATTATAAAATTATAATAAATATATTTATAATAATTATAATTTTATAAATATATATAATTATAGAAATATATTTATAAATATATACAAATATTCATACATATATGCGAATATTTATAATTATAATTATAAATAATATATGTTTGTGTGTGTGTGCGTACCAAAAGGGTCGGGGGCAAGCCCCTTTATTTATCAGCACTATATTTTTAACGTTGATAAAGAAATGTTTTATCAGTGCTTTATATTTTAGTACTGATAAAAACGTCCTTTATCAGTGCTTTCTAAAAAGCACTGATAAAAGTATGTTGTGTTTTTATAAATGGAACCCTAACAGATCCACTTGCCGCTCAAACATCTAAGCTTTCGCAGAAGTCGCGCTCTGCCTCCTCTACTATCACTGCCTCCACCTTCACCGCCCCCACCTCCGCCTTCGTTTCCTCCTTCTCTTCTCCCCCACCTCCGTTGTCCCCCCCCTGCCGCCTCCGCGCCCACCTCCGTCTCTGCTGCCCCCTTCTTCGCTACCCCCGCCCCCGCTGCACCCGTCTTCGCCTCCACCTCTGCTGTCCCCGCTGCCCCCATCCCTATCGCCATAATCGCCGCTTCCATCGTCTTCGCTACCCCCCGCCACTGCCTCCGCTTCTGCTACCATCCCTGCCACCGGACTGTAAGTTCCAAACGGTCTAAATAGATGCTTGATAATATTTGTTCATATGTAGTCTAGATGTTCTATATGTTCTCAAGTGACATATGGCTCTTGAGATTTCTTAGAGAGCCTAATCCTTAGACAATAGAAGATTTGTTGAAGTTTGAGATTTATGATACCTGTTTAATTTGAAGATTCATATACCAAATACCAATTATTTCATTAGATTAACCTTTCATGATGTAATGAATCATTAATTGATGTTTATCTAAACCCATGACAATAGAATCCAAATGTCATTAGGGTTTGAGCTTCTACTCAGGTTTGGGGATAGATCACTTACTATTCCCCGTTAGAAATTGATTTCTATAAGCTTGGAATTTTGATAAAGGCCTGCGAAATTAGATTTTATATTTGGGTTTTACCTCTCATATTCCTCTCAATATTTCTTATTAGTTATTAGATAACCTATCTTAGCTTATGGAACTAATGTGTAATTATAAGAACTATTAGAGGAAGTTTTTTGTTGGGATCTTTATGACCTTCATATCTTGTTGTTCTTCAAGTTTGAGCTTATGTGTAACACCAAATATTTAACTATAGTAAGTAAATAGGTTATTGATGATGTTTGATATTATTGAAAGTTATTGAAGAATAATTGATGATGACCAATTTTATTGGATACCGAATGATTTATTCAAAGATATTCGTTCATTGAAAGAGGATTCATTTCAATGACAATGTTTCCCAGAGGTTTCTATATTTTTTGTCGTGATTTGGTTTTTTAATGAGTTGAAGCGGTTTTAGAATGAGTTAGAGATTTCTAAGAAGCACAATAATCATCACCATATCATGGTGGATTTAAACACCCTATATAACTCCCAATGAAGTACAATTACCTGCGTATTCAGACCATCCTTGATAAGATCTTCGAAATAATTGGCCATCCTATAAATGTGAACAATTATATTCCCCTTGTGTATGATCCCAATCTATGTATGTGTTCCATTTATTAGAACTATATGTGGCAAGATTCATTTTCCTATGGGATATATATTGATTCATTGATTTCATTTCTTTGTCTTCACCTAAAATTTCACTTTTATACTATTTCCCCTAATTATTTAAACTTTAACAGTACATTATATACCAATTCATGTAAGTTTTTCTATAATATCCTATTTTAGTACTTAAAATCTTGTTTTGTGTTTTGAAAATATTATTTTTGAATAGAAAAGGATATTTTATTGAGTGAGTTGATTTTAAAACCAAATTTGAGAGAGAATGAAAAATATTTTAATGGTTGTGAAATTGTTTAAAAAGGGTGTGTTATTTTAAAGAGAAATTTGTGTAAATGGTTGATTTTTTAATAGGATTTCAAGTGTGATTTTATAAATTGTTTTCAAAGGACATCTAAAATGTAGTTTTTCCATAATATTCTAAGTTTATATTTTTATAGAATTAAGAAAACCATTACATTATATAGAGAAGACAAGTAGATTGATAATAACACAATGACAAGGAATGTTACTAATTCTATCCAACCCATAGGATATCCATCATGACCTCACACCTGCAAAATGTGAATTAATGTTTAACCCCATTGCAACTCTTAAACCTACTTTTCATCCAACATCACCTATATGGTTTAAATTAGGGGACTCCTCTACAATTACATCTTCTTTCTGGTTTGGTGTTAGCTTTTAAGGGGATGAGTCTCAGACAACAAAATCCAATAATAACTATCATTCAAATGTTGAGTTCCCCTTATTTGAAAGTCCCCTTTTGTGTATTTATTTTTTTAAATATTTATATTATTGAATCAAATAAGATGGATATGAATAAAGAATGGATGGATTCCAATCATCTCACAAAAGAGTATGAAGATGGAGTGAAAGGGTTCATCATGTTTGCAAAAGATCATGCATATGACCCTTCTTAAATCCTTTGTCAGTGTTTATGCTATTATTATTCAAGGAAAATTAGTCCAGAGGAGTTGGAAGAACACTTTATCTGTCATGAAATAGATCAAAATTATAAATTAGGGATAAACATATAGAAAAGGAGAATGTAACTAATGGTTGGGATAACACTATGTTTTATGGATCATATGATATGATTACAGGTGTGGACAATGAAGAATATTGTATCGAGGATGTGATTAAAAATTTAAATGATTATGGAAATCGTATTGAGTAAATGATAAGGATAGTTGAAGATGAACTTCATGATTTCCCAAAATTGTTTGAGAAGTTAAAGAGTTGTTAAAAGACGTTATTGTATACTAATTTTACTAAATATATAGCTTTGGAAGCTATACTGAAGATATATAATTTGAAATTATACAACATATGGAGTGACGCCAGTTTTACATAATTACTTTCTCTCTTGAATGACATGCTCCTAGAAGATAATGAGCTCCCAAGCCAAAAATACGATGCCAAATGAATGCTACGCTCAATGGGTATGATCTCTAAAAGAATACATGATTGCCCGAATGACTGTATAATACTTCCCAAGGACCACATATCACTTATAGAATACCCAAATTGTGGTGTTTCACAATACAGGAAAGTTTAATGCGGTCCTACAAAAGTTGTATGGTACTTTCCAATCATTCCAAGGTTTAAGCGCCTATATGGAAGTGAAGAGACTGCAGGGAAGCTGTCTTGGTATGTTGATGCAAGAATTAAAATTGATAAACTACATCACTCAGCAGACTCTCCTCAGTGGAAGAGAATTGATCATGAGTATCCTAAATTTTGAAATGACTCAAGAAACCTTCGTCTTGCATTATCTACCGATGGAGTGAATCCTTTTGGATTTCAAAGTAGCACTCACAGTACATGGCTGATTATGTTGGTAAGTTATAACTTTCCACTGTGGTTATGCATGAGACAAAAATACATCATGTTATCTATGCTTATATTTGGATCAAAACAATCTGTTAATGATATTATTATTTATTTGGCTTCGTTGATCGAAGATTTGAAATTATTGTGGGATTCAGGTGTTACATTGTATGATGCTTATAGGAATAAAGATTTCACATTGAGATCCATGTTGTATGAGATGATAAATGAATTTCCTACTTATGAAAATTTTCTAGGATATAGAATTAAAATAACTCAAGTGTGTCATGCTTGCGAACAAGGTACACAATCAACTAGTTTGAAACATTCATCAAAAATAGTGTTTCTAGGACATCGTAGATTTCTATCTCGATGACATAAGTACTGATCTTGGAAAAAATCATTCGATTGGAGTTCAAAATAATGTACATCACCGTATCCACTAATAGGTGATTAGCTATTTGATAAAGTAAAAGATATGAACATTGCTTTTGGTAAACCGTTTTTGAAAAACCTTACAAAACTGGTTGGAAAAAGAGATCAATTTTTTTACTTACCATACAGGAATTATCTGTATGTCAGACATTTTTTTGATATTATGCATGTTAAAAAAATGTATGTGATAGTTTCATAAAAACATTGCTAAATGCACCTGGAAAAACAAAGGGTGGAATTAAGGCTTGGTTGGACATAGTTGACATGAGAATACGAGAATATTTTACTCCAATAAAGGGTGGAAAATGAACTTTTCTTCCTCCATATTCTTACACTCTTTCCAAATAAGAGAGATATAAATTTTGTATCTTCTTGAATGACATAAATGTTCTATAGGGGTATTCGTTGAATATCAAGAACATCATGCCAATGACCGATTTAAAGTTAAAGGGCTTGAAATCACACGACTGCCATGTTTTAATGAAAGATTTAATTCCTATAGATTTATGTTGTATTTTTTCCAAGAATTATTGTCATACATTAACCAAGATTTGTTTCTTTTTCAAAGCTATATGCAACAAAATTATAAACCTGACAAAATTTCCGACTACAGAAAGAGAAATTTCTGTTTTATTATGTGAATTGGAAATGTTCTTCCTGAAAATATTCTTTGATATTATGGTTTATTTGATGGTTCATTTTGTGGGAGATATTATACTATGTGGTCCTATACACTATAGATGGATGTACCCCATTAAACAGTATATGAATATTTTAAAAGGGCATGTCAAAAATCAAAGTCATCCAGATGGTTGTATTGTAGAGCGATATTATTAACAAAGAAGTTGAATTATGCACCAAATACCTATCTAGTGTGTAAATCATTAGTCTATCAAAATATCATCACATTGGGTGACTTTGATCGTGTTATCGAGTGCGTCAAATTAGTTGTTTAATTTTTACTAGATTTTTTGCAGTATAGCAGCAACCCTAAGTTGTCTCTCTACGGAGCCTTGATCATTAATTTAAAATTAGGGTTTTTATTATGAGAATAAAAGGGGGATTATATTTTATAAAACATGGTGTTTTATTATTAAATATGACAAAAGAAAAATGAAAGCGATAAAACAAAGTAGGAATGAACAAGATTAATTAAGTGTGATCAACCCGGGGAAATCTCATGATGCTCATCCTTCATCCCTTCAAAAGTTAGGGTTATGTTATTTTAATCCCTGGTTCATAACACTTAGAACTATAATTTTAATGATTTTATACTAGGATGCCTTCTAAGGTTTCATCGGAAACACACAATGATTCACAGGATACCACCAATGATTGGGTGATTTGTGTTTGACTTCATAATCGAAACTCACCAAGGCAACACACGAAGAACTCGATACGTTGTCTAGATTTTTATGTTATTTAAATGTGTTACCATGACTTGAAATTAAATGGACATGATAGTGTTTATTTTATTTCGATTAAACAATATAAACCACGCAAACACTACAATTGATAGGGGGGAGAATAACTGGTGAATGGTGTGTGAAACATCACATGAATGGGTACCCCCAAACATGATCATATCAGTTGAGAAAGAAATACTAGTACATAAATAAATTAAATAATAATATAGGATGATTAAAAACAACAAAAATACCTATAATTTAAAATATCATCCAAATATTACATAAACAAAGCTTGGGATTACATCACGTTCCTCCCCGGGTGATCACAAGGGGTTTAGAAATTCATGGGAGGGGAGGAAGAGGAAGATGTTGAATTTTCACTTCCCATAGACTCCAGAACTTATAAGTATGATGATAGGACTCATTTTGGGCTCCAAAATGGTATCACCTTGCTTCCTGATCTAACCCATAAATGAGGTTCCCAAGGTGTTCTTTTATAGGAAAATTGGAAGGTGGTTTTGAGCACACAGATTTTGTAAAACCACTTGGCTCCTAGTTTTCAGTCTCTAGACAGTCAAATATTCCTTTGGAAAAAACTATAAATTTTTAGACTCACATCAGGAATATCTCCAAATAAAGTTTGGCTCAATTTGAACAATCACAGCCAGAGATAATGACAAAATACATAACACTGCTTTTGACTTGTGCATATTTGATTCCCTGGACTGATCAGTTCGGATGGGAATTTTAGGGGATGAATAGGGATTGGGTTAGTTCATATGAAATGTATCCCATTAAATTTTTGACCATCCCACAAAATTTCAGCTCATTTGGATGCACGGTTTAGTAGAAGTATGTGTATTAGTCCACTGGTGTTTTTGGATTATGTGCAGATTGTCTCATTTTTCTTGGACTTCATCATGGGCCCTCTAAATCAACTCCACCTATAATAAAAACATAAAAAAAGTAAAATAGACCTTTTTGAAAGTGATAATAATTAAATTATAGAACCAAACATGAATTAAAACTTGTTATTAAACTTAGAATTTTCAATACAAAATTAGTTTAATACATTGGTATATGGGTGAAATAAAACAGTGAATCGTGGTACGATCACACCCCCACACCAAAAACTTTTCACTCTGGGGAAAATTATAATATCCTAATCATGTCCCATTCCTAAATAAAAGGTGTTAAAACATCCAAGATTATTTTGAAATTAAATTCATCATGTATCTTTTATGGAATCAATTTTCCTATCATTTTTCTTTTCTCGCATTCAAATTTGTTCAACTTCATTTGTTTACCCATGAAACATGTTGCAAACTACCACACATAGAAATTTTTCCTCTTCACTCAAGGAACATATGAAAGTGGAGTTATTCTCTTTTCCCATAGTTCATGTGATCTTACCATATGCTTTCCAATATTCTAATTCTATACCAGCAGAAACTAGTGTACTACTCAAGAGGACTTGCAACAGGTTGTTCTAAGGTTCAAGGGTTGGTAGGATTTAATGTATGAAAAATATAAGGTAGAAGAGGAGTGTTTAATCTCTTAAGTACAAAACATTTAAAAATTCAGTAATTGTTCACAATGAATGTACACACTCATCCCCTCACAAAGTGTATTACCTCCAACTCACTATCCCCATTGTCCATTTGTGCAGGTCACCACCAAACAATGAATAATAATGAGTAAACATCATCTTTTCTCCATTTTATTATTTTGTTCTATTTTTTTCAATGTACAGAACTATATTTTTTTTATATATAGTTTTTTTTTAGATAAATAGGGAAACATGTGTAAAAAAATTATATAATATGGCTTGTGAACCCATTGCCCAAGGAAAATTTAGGCACCCTTTATATCAACCCATAACAATGATTCTCTTCCCATAATTCCCAAGGAAACACCCTCTCTCCCACACTTACTGAAAATAAAACAATAATATTCACAAAATATGGGTAGGTAGGGATAAATTATCTTGTAATGTGGCTACATAATAGGTATTTCATGGTATTTAAGGCTTAAGAAAGATAAAATGTAAAGGTGGATGAAAATAAAGGATAATTGTACAAAGGGATTTTCAATGAACAATTGCCTCTATCATGAATATAGCATACTTGAATCTTATGGCTTCAAACAGAATCATGGAAAGTTCTAGTTTCTCTACATGACTCGAGACTCTCAATAAAGTGATTAAAAAGCAAGAATATGTAATAAAGGGATTATAATGTCTCTTAGGTAAGGGATTAAAATATTGGTTAGTGCTAATGAGGCATGGGATTCAAAAATCAATTAAACACCTAAGAATGATTTGAAAATAAAAATTCTAGAAAAATATTCCATATCAAGTGGTGTCATATGTGGCATATATCAGTTGGATTTCCTCTATGATATGCTTTAGAAAATCCTCATAGAAGTGTTTGATCCTCTACCAATTGATATTAATACTCTTCCCACTCTTCTCATGAAAAACCTGTATAGCACCAAAAGGGTAAATATCGGTAACGGTATAAGGACCAAGCCATTGGGAATGAAGCTTACCTGGGCGGAGATTTAGCCTGGAATTATACATGAGAACCTTCTCACCAATATGAAATTTCCGCTGATGAATCATACCATCATGGATTTCCTTTGTTTTCTCTTTATAGATTAGGGAGTTCTCATATGCATCACGCCAAATTTTTTCCAACTCCTAAATATGCAACTTCCTATTCTCACCTTCATCTGAGATATTCATATTACATTGTTTAACAGCTCAATATGCATGATGTTCCACCTCTAGTGGGAGGTGACAAGCCTTTCCAAACACAATTCTATATTGTGACATTCCTAATGAGGTTTTAAAAGCTATACGATATGCCCAAAGTGCATCATCCAAATGTAAACCCCAATCTTTCCTATTGTGTTGTACTCTTTTTTCCAAGATTCACTTAACTTTCCAATTTGAGATTTTTGCTTGTCTGTTAGTTTGGAGGTGATATGTTGTGGATACCTTATGAACAACCCCATACTTATGAACCAAATTTTTCATGTTGCGATTACAAAAAAGTGAACCATGATCACTAATGATGAATCTTGGTAAACCAAACCTACTAAAAATTTGGGTCCTCAAAAAATCAACAACCACTTAAGAGTCATCAATCCTGGTGGCCTTTGCTTCCACCCATTTATATAAATAGTCAATAGCCAATAATATGTAAAAAGGGCCAAATGAATTTGGAAAAGTCCCCATGAAGTTAATGCCCCATGCATCAAAGATTTCACAGAATAACATGGGCTGTTGGGGAATTTCATTCTTCTTGGAGATATTTATTTTGAATTGACAATGACTACATGACTTGAAAAATATATGGAAATCCCTATAAAATGTTGGCCAATAATGTCCTGAGTCAAGGACCTTTCTAGATATACCTTAAGATCCAAAGTGACCCCAACAAGCCAAGGTGTGGCAAAAGGTCAAAATAGAGGTGAACTCATGGTCAGGGACACACCGACGAACAACTTCATCACTAAAAATTACCCACAAGTATTTCATCCCAAATTTACCATCAAGAATCATGCTTAATTCTCTATGATTGTGAATTTATGAAATCAATGGGGACCCTAGATGTTAGAAAATTCACAATGTCCGTATACCAGGGGGTAAGGTCCACAACATCACAAAGGTTCTCATGAGGGAATAATTATCCAATGGGGAGGGGTGAGTCAACATGATGGTCCAATGGTGGGTAAATCCTACTAATGTGGTTAGATAACACATTTTATACTCTTCTATTTTCATGAATCTCAAGTTCAAACTCTTAGAGGAGGAGCATCCACTGAATGAGGTGGGGCTTGGCTTCAGGTTTCTTTAGGAGGAAACGAAGGGAAGCATGATCAGAGAAGACGGTGATTTTTTACCTGAAAAGATATGAATGGAATGTTTCCAAGGAAAACACAATAGAATGAATTCCTTTTTCATTGATTTTGTAGTTTTCCTGGGTAGGTTCAAGGGTACGAGAGGCATACGCAATGACATGAGGAGCCTTCTCAACCCTTTGTGATAAAACTACCCCAAATGCAAAGTTAGAGGCATCACACATAAACTCAAAGGGGAGATCCCACCATGGTGTTTGGATGATGGGAGGTGATGTGAGGCTCTATTTTAGTAAATTTAATGCATCCTCACATTTTTTATCAAACACAAACTCAAAATCCTTTTGTAATAACTGAGATAAGGGAAGTGCGATCTTACTAAAGTCTTTAATGAATCGGTGGTAAAAACCAACATGACCCAATAAATATAGAACCTCATGAACATATTTTGGATATAGAAGGGATGAAATTAATTCAATTTTATATTTATAAACTTTAATTCCCATATTTGAAATGATATTCCCAAGAACTGTCCCCCGCTCAACCATGAAATGGCATTTCTCATAATTTAAAATAAGATCTTTTTCAATGCAGCGACAGAGGATAGAACCTAGGTGTTCCAAAAAATCATCAAAAGAAGAACCATGTACTATGAAATTATCCAAAAATACCTCCATACAACTCTCAAGGTACTCAGAAACAATACTCAACATACATCGCTGAAAAGTACCAGGAGCATTACATATACTAAAAGGCATTCTTCTGTATGCAAATGTGCCGAATGGACAGGTAAATGTTGTCTTTTATTGGTCCTTAGGGGCTATAAGGATTTGGAAATAACTCGAATATCCATTAGGGAAAAAATAATGGGACTTACCATACAATATTTCTAAAATTTTTTCAATTAAAGGTAGAGGAAATTGGTCCTTCTACGTGGCATGATTCAATCGACGGTAGTCAATACAGACTCGCCAACTGTTTTGCGCATGTGTTGGAACCAATTCATTCCTTTCATTTTACACAACTATTATTCTTGTTTTTTAGACACAATTTTAACTAGTATAACCCATTTACTATAAAATATAGGATAAATGACCCTCGCAGTAACTAATTTACTAACTTCCAATTTTATCACTTTAAGGAGAGTGGGATTCAACCGGCATTGAGATTGCCTTACGGGCTTAGCCTCATCATCCAAAATTATATGGTGCATACAAATAGATGGTATAATCTTGATAATATCAACCAATGTCCATCCTATCGCCTTTTTACACTCTCTAAAAATGTTGGCAGTTTTGATTCTTACTGTGGAGATAGGTTATTGGAAATAATGATGGGAAATTGGTCAATACCCTCAAGATACACATATTTTAAATTAGAATGAAGTGGTTTAAGTTCCAACACTGATGGATTTTGGATTGAGGGAGGGTGTTTATGGGGAGTGAGGTCCATGAAACTTTCTATCTAATCATGTTTATTATCTGAAGGTAGAGAATCTATTGAAATGAGATTTGCAGAGTCATCGACGGTCATGGGTACCTCACAACGAACACACTCATCGGTTAAAGCACAAAATTTACACTTTTCAGAACCCACAAAACACTCAAAACATGAATCAAAACTCAAATCATCCAAGGTTGAAGAAGAGGAAAATGAATCATCAGAGTATGGGTTAAAGAGTGAATTTTGTGTGTGTGCATTTTTTAAGAGAACTTCCATCGAATAGATAGGAAGAGTGGAGTTCTCTTCAACGAGGTGTTTCATAGCCTCAAGGATGTTAAAACTTACATTTTCTCCACCGAACTCCATGAATAGTGTACCATTGTGAACTTTGATGATCGTATTTGCTGTTTTGAGGAATGGACTCCAAAGTATAAGAGGGGAATGTCCCTGGGTTTGGGTATCTTCCATCTCAAGAATGTATAAATCAGAGAGGAATATGAGATTCTTCACTCTTACAAGGACATCCTCAATCACTCTTGTTGGATGTGTAGTACTCTGGTTTGCAAGTTGCACAACAATGCCTATTGGTTGAAGCTCTCCAACCTGTAGAGAAGTATACACGGAGCAAGACATTACATTAATAGAAGCACCTAAATCTAACATAGCATCTGAAAATAATGTCTCCCCTATGGTACAAGGTATCGTGAATGTGCTTGGATCCTTACATTGGTTGGCATTTCTGGTTGAATCAGGGTCGAGACATTCCTTCCCAAGTTAACTCTCTCATTCCCCTTCAACCTCCTTCTATGGGTGAAAATATCTTTGTGAAATTTGGTATATCAGGGGATTTGTTTAACTGCATCCAATAGAGTAATGTTAACTTGAAACTTTTTAAACGTATCCATTATTTCTTTATCAATATCATTATCAAAATTATTCTTAGATTTAGAGAGTATTTGGGGGAAAGGAAGAGGAATGGGTTGTTCATTTGAATCATCAATGATAATTTGATCACCCTTTTTATTTTATTTTTATTCATTGGGATATTTTATAGTCAGAGAAAGAGTGTTTTCAAGAGGAGGACATACATGTTGGGACGAATCATTATAAGGAGAAACTTATTTACAACTATGAAGTGTAACTGCACATACATTACCTATGTCCTTCGGATTTGAAATGGTTTGGGATGGTAGTTGTCCATAACCTTTCATCTTAAGCTCATCGATGGTGTTTTCCAATTTCCCCACTTGAGTTTTTAGGTCTTGAATAGCCAATTGTGTGGTTTTTTTTAATTTTAGGTCTTGGGTTTCCATTTGCTTCACCATATCCTCGAGGCTTGGTTTAGATTTGGCAGAAGGAGGATGATTGTTTTTGAGAAGTTGAAGGATAAGAAGGATGTATACCTTGGCCTTGTTGATACAAATTCTGTTTGGGATAGCTTGAGTTTCCTCCTTGTCGGTATTAGGGTTGTGCTTGCCACCTGGAGTTTGGATTAGGCCTGAATGGTTCATGATTAAAGGGAGGTGCTTGTAGGAATGGACACCCTGGGAACACGGCTGCACAAGACTCAGGTGAATCTTGAATTTGTGGACACTGGTCAGAAAAGTGAGTATTGTCAGAGCAAATTCCATAATGTAATGGAACTGAAGAAGAATGTGAGTTACCTTGCGATTTATTTAATTGCCTTAGAAGGGTATGCATATCCTCAAGTTTGTTATCTACCTTTTGTTCTAGGGATGAATGACTTACCTCATGAACTCCTTGAGTGGATGAAATAGATCATGTACCAAATTATTGTGCATTTTGAGCCCTGTTGGATATTAATTCACGGGCGGAGGAAGGAGTTTTATCAACCAAGTCACCACCAGCTGCAACATCGATCATTCCATGATCCATGGGGATAATTCCCTCATAGAAGTATTAGACTAACAGTTTTTCACTAATTTGGTGGTGGGAGAAACTTGAGAAAAGTTGTAACACCCTGAGATTTTATGAGATAAATTTTTTTTAATTTCTTTTATGTTTTGTGTTGTACACTACACCATGATTAACTTTCACTATATGCAACATTTTATTATCTTGCAGTATACACAACACTATTCTTAGGTTGTGTTGCACATAATTTCAAGTTCTTTTGATAGAATTAATTTTACACAACAACGATTATAGATTTTGTTAAATGTATAAATGAACTATACGCAACACCAAATGAAACTTTTAGTACACGTAACACTGAAATGGCTAGCGTTACATACAAGAGCGACCTTCCTCGATAGCTTGCATGGTACGCAATACCGAGTTTCACTAAACAATGATATATTATTAAAATATTATATAAACTAGCCATTATTAATATTATTAACCATATTTTTAATTTTATGTCATTGGAATTCATCCTTCACATTTTATAGAACACAATATGAGAAAAAATAAATTTTTCGAATAAAAGAAGTATTTTTTTCAAAAAATGCAGTTTTACCACCTTTTGATGGTGAAACCATTTTAAATCTAGATTTGACATTTTTTTAAGTTAAATTTAACAAAATAAACTTATTATTTGGAAGTGAGGTATAAAATTTTACTTTGGATTAATTTTTGGTATTTTTCTGATAACTTTCATATTTTGATGAATAGTGAAAATATGCTAAATTTTAATTGAAAACAAATTTTTTCATTGAAATAATTTATATGGTTAAAATATATTATTGAATGGTTTTAATGTATAAATAGAATATATTTTTATAGTTTAAGACAATTTAATTCATTGTAATTAATTTTACATTGAATTCATATGTAGAAACATTTCAATCTTTTATAATGTTTTAAACAAAAATATATTTTTTTAAAGCAAGATTAATTTGAAATTAATTACTGAAACTCCTGTGTTTTGAATTTTGAAAAATGGATTCCATATTTTGAATTATTTTTTCCAAATTATGTTAATTGGATACTTTGATTTTTTGGGCATAATGAATAGTCACTTTGGTAATTATTTTTATTACCATAGTTAAAGGTAAATTGGGTAATTAAGGGTAAAAATAATATTATAAAATTACCTTAACACCTGCCAAAATACTGTTGAATGAATAAAAGTCGAACCATATCACATAATTGTCAGAATATATTCCTTTCATGGACTTTTTTTCATGAAAATTATGCAATTATTATTAAAATAAAAGAAAGCGACAACATGCCACTCTCTTATATCTTATAAGTGTAATAATTTTAATTTAGAGATAAACTTCATGAAACTTAGAAATTAAATAGTTAATATAAATATTATTAAATTTTCTATATTATGTGAATTTATTTAAAAAAATTAGATATTAATTAATTATCATTAATGATGACACAATAGCGATGTAAAAATTATTTTATTAATATAAATACCAAATAAATGGTTTTAAAAATATTAAAAGAAATATCATATGAACTCATTAAAGTGCTCTACAAATTTTTCAGGTGACTATGACATGTTAGGAGTTTATTAGATATTTTAGTTTTAATTTATCTTTTGTGAGGATTTTATTTAAAGTATAATAAATGAATAGTATCAAAATTGACACTATTGACATTTTATAAACATGACATTTTATTAAATTATTTAAAAATCATAAAAATATTTAAAAATTACAAAGTGATAATTATAAGGTATAAAATATCATAAATTATCTATTTATGATCAATTAACACCACATAAGTAAATATTCATTACCATTAAATATTTAGAATGTTATTACCAAAATTATAAACTAATCGAATAACTAAGTGTCAATTAAAAAGAATTGGTTTAAATTGAAAAAATAAGTTGCAAAAAAATTATTGATTGATTAGATTAAAACCATATCTCATCTAATTTTCTAATTTGATACACTTTGGAGGTTTTTGGGTAGGATTTGAGTTTATTATAAATTAATAGTTTTGTGAGTTTCCTAAAGTGCCCCTCTCCTCTCTTATAAAAGGGAACATCCTCCCTCTCTTCTTCACTCCATTTTAAGCCTTCAAGCTCGGACATCCACTACCCATTTATCTTCTAAACTTACCTAGTTACATTATAAAGGTTTTTTTCTTCTCAAAAGACCAACTCTAGTGCCCTAAGAGGAAATTTAAAGGAGGCATGTCAAGGAAGAGGTAATCTCTTCTACAAATTCTTTCAAATTTATTTCTTCTTCTTCTTCCTATTATTTAGTTGATTCATTATAAAGTAATAACAAAAGTATCACTAATATACTGATATGTTATTATAAATATTAAACAACCCTATTTCACTTTCTATCCATCCTATGAAAAATGAAATCACCGCGCGTGCGTACGTACGGATTACTGTCTCCACGCCATGGTGTAATCTGTTTTTCACCACCACCTTACTTGGATGAGTATAATGATGGAAATAATAACTATATATGATTATTATAACATTATACTAATTATAAGATATTATACACCATCCACTTCAATACCATCCAACAATTATGGGAATGATATCATCACTTGTGCGTACGTACGACTTATTGTCTCCACGACACGATGAGATTCATTCTCCATGTTAAACATTCAAGAATGATTATAAAGTATATATAATAAATAATTATGAAATATATTACATAATAATCCTACTAAATTTATGTGTGTGTGTATATATGTTATTTACTTACTTCCATTCAATTTAATATGGAAACGAAAACAGCGTTCATGCATACATACGACCTACCATCTCCATGAACGGTGTATTCCATTTATTTTATCTATGTATTATATATAAATATATTTATATACTGAATATATATAATATATAAATCAGTTTTTACATTATGGGAGTAAATAAATCATGATATAAGTCATAATATCAAGAATAACAATTCAAAACTCATACGATAAATAAAACGATTATTACCCAAAACGTTGCTTTAACATAGAATTGACAAATGAACGGGTAATATAAAGTCATAATTGAATCATATATGATATCATAAATATTATTATGGTTATTTTACAAGTTAATAATATGTTTAAACCCACTACATAGGAGTTTTGAACACATACAGAAGAAATCGGACCTAAGGTAAGGGATAACTTTTCCAATCTCGTTTTTATCCGAGATTGTTTATTCGTAAGTATTTACTAGGGTTATATTTATCATAAATGTCCATGCTTTATTAAATTTTTTTCATAAAATGTTTAATATTATTCCATGTATGTTTAAAGTCATTTTTTCCCCATTTTGACTTTTAATACGTGGTATGGAAGGAATCTTTCTTTTGTTTACCATACGAGGTACTTTTTGAATTTTTTCGATAAAGGTATGAGAAGAATGTTTTTTAACTTATATAGAATGAATATATTTTTACTCTTTCATAAAGAATTATTTCTATGAATATTAATTTATAAGTTTTCATGTTTATTTTCAATTAACTTCTTTTCTTTTAAAATTGCAAGATATTTTGAGAAAAGAAAACATTTTTGAAGAATAAAAGATATTTTCCTCAAGAACTGAGTTCAAGTGTTTTATCAAAATTATTTTTTCCATCTAAGATGACATAGGGTTATGTTTCTATCCCTATTATTTCTTTGTTTTTATTGAGTTTATAATGGAATTATTTATATGAATTCCATTAATCTTATATGGATTATGTTATGATGACATGATGTTTAAGAATACCATTTTATTTCATGGGTTATGCTATGATGAATGATTTATGTTTTTGTGGAACATATAATAATGAATTAATTATGATATGGATGAGACCTATATCTCCCTCCAATACATTGGGTAAAGATTTATATATCATGATATAGACATGACTGGAATAGTAGATAAATCTGGTTCAGTAATACATGGCTGGAATGACAAATAAACTCGGTTCAGTAATGGGCTTTATCCACTATGATATTCTTGGAAAAAATACCTTGGATACTATGGAAATCATATTATGTACTTAATGGTTTTCCATAATTCCATGTTTTATTCCCATGCTATTTTATCATGATTAATGTCCTTTATGATCCATGCCTTACGTACTGCCAAGATTTATGTCATTGCTCAAGATTTTGATGTTTAAACTTTATATTCATGTTTTTACATTCAAATGTTTATGGTTTGTTATATGTTCTCAATTTTTACCCTTATTGAGAATTTTAGATCACGCTTTTTATGTTTTCTTTTCCCCATGACATAAATAAAGGTTTTAGGTAGGAAAACAAAAAGGGAAGATCTTTATAAGATATATTGAATATCTTTCACTATAATTAGAACATTATGTTTCGAGTTTCCAAATCCACTAAACTAATATGGTCTTTGGGAATTTGTTTGTGTCGGGTATTAATTATTCCTCAAAAGAAATGTAATGTACATGTACATAAATCCTGTGTCTTTACAATTGGTATCAGAGCAAAGTTTTAGTCAACCTTTGGAAACTAGGATG
The DNA here is from genome assembly GCA_963277665.1 of Viscum album. NCBI lineage: Eukaryota > Viridiplantae > Streptophyta > Magnoliopsida > Santalales > Viscaceae > Viscum > Viscum album. Next base: position 1,806,527,528 of record OY728129.1, on the reverse strand, counting down.
TGAAAACTTTAGTGAGATCCCTAGAGATATTTCTAAGGTATGTTAAGGGATGTAACAAAGGTTAAGTATAAGTATAGGATACAATAATAAAATTGTGGTAATGATCATGAAAAACCTAGAATTAAACCTAAGATGTTAGAGATTTAAGGTACCCCCCCCCCCCCCTTGACTATGTTGTTTTCCTAGTATGGTTTTTGTCTCTCACGCTATTCTTTTTGGGTTTTAGACGATGGCTAGAAGCTGAAGTAACCGTGTTAATGATCAATGAACTGGTCAATGCAATTATTTTCCTCCTGAACAACCAAATGTTATGGGAGATGGAATGTAAAATCTTGTTTCTATACTTACACAAGCTATGAATCGTTATGGACTCCCAAATGAGCAGAGAAGGGAACAACATTCTATTGAGTCCTTCATGAGGCAACGTCCACCTTCTTTCAGTGGGTATTATGATCCACTTGCTGCTAAAAAATGGATCAGTACCATTAAAAAAATATCTTCCATCCTTCATTGTTTGTAACATGAAAATGTCATTTTGGTTGTCTATCATTTATAATGTGAAGCAGACCAGTGGTGGACTCTAATTAAGAATACTAGGAAGCAAGATGAAATTGAATCCATGGAATGGGACAAGTTCAAGAACTTATTTTTCAATAATTAATTCCCTCACACTCTTTGAACAAAGATATAAAAGGAGTTCCTTGATCTTAAGCAAAAGGATGATTAATCTCTTGGTACATACGAGGCGAATTTTACAAGACTCGCAAGGTATGCTTCTAGCTTTATCATACAACCTAAAAGTAAAGTTGATCGATTATTCAGTGGCTTAAAACTAAGTCTTCAAAGGGCATTAGCTATAAGAGAATTTAGTAACTATGAATATATTGTACGTTGTGCTGTCAAGGTAGAACTAGAATTTGGTGTTACAAATCCATATCATGGTTTTGACAAGAAACAAAAGATGGAGTTCAAAGGAAAATCTCAAAAAAATGGTGAAAAGAAGATAAATGTTTCCTTATGCTCAAAGTGTGGAAAGAATTATGGTGGAGATTGTTTTAAAGGGACTAGAAAATGTTTCAAGTGTGGAAAATAAGGTCATAGAGCAGTTGAGTGTTGAAGTAATGTGAAAATGGTTGATAATGATGTGTATGGAGAAAAGACTACAGAGAATGCACCACCAACACTTCAATGCTAGAAGTTCAAGGAAATGGGGCATTTTTATAACCAATTCCCTAATCTAAGGGTTAATGATGATAAAAATAAACAACCACTTAAGGAAAAAGACAAAGGGAAGTCACATGCGATCATTATTGGTGATGTTGAGTATGACAATGAAGTAGTGGAATGATTAAGTGTTTATATAATGGGATTTCAAAATAGTGTTGTGGAATCTCATTTATAGTATTATGGAATATTGGAATATCTATGTATTGTTCTATTATGTTTTTCCATAATTATATGGTACCGGTAACTATGAAAAGTGATTGACATATTTTTGGAAAGTAGATGATATGCACATAATGAAGGGATAAGAAGAGAATAATATGTTTGATAGTATTAATGAGCTCATGACTGATAAAAGGACAAAGTGATATCATGGTTTGGGTATATATGATTTTTGGTATATTTGGTATGTGGAAAGAGTTAATTTTGATAGAATGCATGTTGTCACTAAGGTTCAATGGTAATTTATGTTATTATCATATTTCAAGAGAATACATAATTAAGGTATTTAGATGATTTGAATGTGACAACCAAGAACTACCAAATGAGATATGGGAGCCAAATGTTAAGTCTATTTAGTTCACCTACTTATAAAGTTTTATATTTTAAGTTTTTGGTAGGATTGTAATGTTATCCATTTATGGATAGTATAATTTATATTCTGGTTGAAGTTTGTCAGATTAATGTATTATCTCACTATATGTAGACTTATGCATATTTAATAATCTCTTATAACCATTTTGTTGAGACGGATGGAATTTCCTATAATTCTATCGTATGATCTTATAGCACTTCAAGAATGAAAAATTCAACTTCATTTCTTTAAATAAGAGATGAAGTGGAAATTGTTCAGGTAATGAACAATGGTGATATTACACTGAAATCAAGTAAGTATTTATCCTTATTCTTCAACTTTAGGGAAATGATATTGAAAACCAAAAATGTTATCCCAGTACACTCTTATCCAATGAATCAGATGTCCCCTTAAATCATCCCAGATTTATGGCTTTCTTGTAGTTATCTTTCTCCAAACCTTATTCTCTATCACTACCCATCATAAATTGATGGTTATATTTATCTTCCATATCCATGTTTTCACTTCCCACCTATGTGGAAACCCAGTGATGAGTTACTTTGGGTAATAATTACATTTCTAACTTTCACTTTTAAAATGATGTCTCAGTATCCCTTTTTTATGATGTGGGTTTCCATGAAAGAAAACTTTCAAGTAGAAAACCATTTATAACCCCGACGAATTTCGAGGGTGAAATTCATTTTAAGGGGGGTAGAATGTAACACCCTGAGATTTTATGAGATAGATTATTTTTAATCTATTAGATGTTTTGTGTTTTACACTACACCAATATTATCTTGCGCTATATGAAACATCTTATTAGCTTGTAGTATAAACAACACTATTCTTGGCTTGTGTGGAACACAATTTCAAGTTATTTTGATAGAATTAATTTCACACAACACATAGTATAGATTTTGTTCAATGTATAAAAAAACTAAGTTTTGATTTTGTTATACACAACACCAAAAGAATCTTGCACTACACGCAACACTGATATGGCTTGCGTTACAGGAAAGAGCGACCTTCCTTGATAGCTTGTGTGGTACGCAATACCGAGTTTCACTAAACAATGATATATTATTAAATTTTTATATAAAATAGTAATTATGAATATTATTAACCAAATTTTTAATTTTATATCATTGGAATTCATTTTTCACATTTTATAGAACACAATATGATAAAAAAATCAATTTTTCGGATAAAAGAAGTATTTTTTTCAAAAACAAATACAGTTTTACCACCTTTTGATGGAGCAACCATTTAAAATATAGTTTTGAAATGTTTATAAGTTAAATTTAAAAAAATAAACTTCTTATTTGGAATTGGGATATAAAATTTTACTTTGGATGAATTTTTGGTATTTTTCTGATAACTTTCATATTTTGATGAATAGTGAAAATACGCTAAATTTTAATTAAAAACAACTTTTTCATCAAAATAATTTATCTGGTTAAAATATATTATTGAATGATTTTAAAGTATAAATAGAATATATTTTTATAGCTTAATACAATTTAAGTCATTTTCATTAATTTTACATTGAATTCATATGTAGAAACTTTTCAATCTTTTGCAATGTTTTAAACAAAAGCCCATTTTTTCGACAATGGGATTAATTTTAAATTAATTACTAAAACTCCTGTGTTTTAAATTTTGAAAAATAGATTCCATATTTTTAATAATTTGGTACAAATTATGTTAATGGGATACTTTTATTTTTTGGACATTATGAATAGTCACTTTGGTAATTATTTTTATTACCATAGTTAAAGGTAAATCGGGTAATTAAGGGTAAAAATAATATTATAAAATTATCCTAACACCAGCCAAAATTCTATTTGAATAATAAAATTAGACCAATATCACCTAAGGGTTGTAATAGATTTATTTCATGGACTTTTTTCAATGAAAATGATGTAATTATTATTAAAACAAAAGAAACTGGCAACATGTCACTCTCTTATATCTTATAAGTGTAATGATTTTAATTTAGGGATAAAATTTATAAAACTTTGAAAGTAAATAATCAATAGAAATATAATTAAATTTTCTATATCATATGAATTTATTTCTAATTTTTAGTGATAAATTAATTATCATTAATGATGAAACAACAGTGATGTAAAAATTATTTTATTAAGAGAAATATCCAATAAATGTTTTTAAAAATATTAAAATAAATATCATATAAACTCATTAAAGTGATCCAAGAATTTTATATGATAATATGACATATTAGGAGTGTATTAAATATTTTTTTTGAATTTATCTTTTGTGAGGATATTATTAAAAGTCTAATAAATGAATAGTTTCAAAATTGACACTATTGACATTTTATAAACATAACATTTTATTAAATTATTTAAAAATCATAAAAATATTTAAAAATTACAAGGTGATAATTATAAGTTCTAAAATTTCATAAATTGTCCATTTATGGTCAATTAACACCACATAAGTAAATATTTATTACCATTAAATATTTAGAATGTTATTACCAAAATTAAAAATTAATAGAATAACTAAGTGTCAATTAAAATGTTAATGTTTAAATTGACAAAATAAGTTGTCCAAAATTTATTTCTTGATGATATTACAACCTTATATAATCTCATATTCTAATTTGAGACACTTTGGATGTTTTTTGGTAGGGTTTAATTTTATTATAAATTAATAGTTTTGAGAGTTTCCTAAAGTGCTCATATCCTCTCTTATAAAAGGGCACCTCCTCCCTCTCCTATTCACTCCATTTTAAGCCTTTAAGCTTGGAAAACCCCTACCCATTTCTCTTATAAACTTCTATAGTTACATTATAGAGGTTCTGGTCTTCTCAAAAGACCAACTCTAGTGCCCTGAGAGGAAATTTAAAGGAGGCACGTCAAGGAAGAGGTAATCTCTTCTACCGATTCTTTCAAATTTATTTCTTCTTCGACTTCCTATTATTTATTTGTTTTATTGTAAATTAATTACATCAGTATCACTCATATATTGATATTTTATTATAAATATTAAACAAACCTATTTCACCTTCTATCCATCCTACAAAAAACGAAATCACCGAGCGTGCGTACGTACTGCTTACCATCTCCACGCTGTGGTGTAATCTGTTTTTCACCACCACCTTACTTGGATGGGTATAATGGTGGAAATAATAACTATATATTATTATTATAAAATTATACTAACTATGAGATATTATACACCATCCACTTCAATACCATCCAACAATTATGGGAACAATATCATCACTCGTGCGTACGTACGACTTACCATCTCCACGACGCGATGAGATTCATTCTCCATGTTAACCATTCAAGAATGATTATAAAGTATATATAATAAATAATCATAAAATATATGACATAATAATTCTACTTAATTTAGTTATATATATATTTAATTTACTTACTTCCATTCAATTTAATAAGGAAACAAAAACAACGTTCATGCGTACGTACGACCTACCGTCTCCATGAACGATGTATTCCATTTCTTTTATCTATATTATATATATATATACTGAATATATATAATATATAAATCATGTTTTACATTATGATAATAAGTAAATCATGATATAATTCATAATATCATGAATAAAAATTCAAAACACGTATGATAAATAAAACGATTATTACCCAAAACGTTGCTTTAACATGGAATTGACGAATAAATGGGTAATATAAAGTCGTAACTGAATCATATATGTTATCATAAATATTATTATGGTTCTATTACAAGTTAATAATATATTTAAACCCACTATATAGTATTTTCGTACATATATGAAAGAAATTATACCTAAGGTAAGGGATAACTTTTCCAATCTTGTTTTTATCTGAGATTGTTTATTCGTAAGTATTTATTGGGGTTATATTTATCATCCATATCCATGTTTTCTAGAAATGTTTCAATAAAATGTTTATTATTCTTTCATGTATGTCCAAATTCATTTTTCTCCCTTTTTGAATTTTACTAAGTGGTATGGAAGGAATCTTTCTTTTGTTTACCATACAAGGTACTTTTTGACTTTTTTGGTAAAAGTACAATGATAATGTTTTATTAACTTATACGGCATGAACAGATTTTTACGCTTTCATAAATCATTATTTACAAGAATCTTACTTTACGGTTTTCAATTTTATTTTCAATTAACTTCTTTTCTTTTAAAATTTCACGACATTTTGAGAAAATAAAACGTTTTTTAAGAAGAAAGGATATTTTCTTCAAGAACTGAGTTCAAGTGTTTTATCAAAATTATTTTTCCATATAAGATGACATAGGGTTATGTTTATATCCCTATTATTTCTTTGTTTTGATTGAGTTTATGATGGAATTATTTTATGAATTCAATTTATCTTATATGGATTATGTTATAATGACATGATGTTTAAGAATCCCATTTTATTTCATGGGTTATGCTATAATGAACAATTTATGTTTTTATAGCACATGTAAGAATGATTTAATTATGAGATGGGTGTGACCTATATCTCCCTCCAATACATTGGGCAAAGATTTATATCTCATGATATAGACATGACTGGAAAAGAAGGTAAATTTGGTTCAGTAATACATGGCCGGAACAACAAGTAAACCCAGTTCAGTAATGGAATTTGTCCACTATGATGGTCTTGGAAAAAATGCCTTGGATACTGTGGAAATCATATTATGTTATTAATGGTTTTCCAAAATTCCATGTTTTATTCTCATTCTATTTTATCATGATTAATGTTCCTTTATGATCTATGTCTTACGTACTGCCAAGATTTATGTCATTGCTCAATATTTTGATGTTTAAACTTTATGTTCATGTTTTTACATTCAAATATTTATGGTTTGTTTTATTTTCTCTGTTTTTACCCTTATTGAGTGTTGGATCTCACCTGTTTTATGTTTTCTTTTCACTAAGATATAAATAAAGGTTTTAGGTAGGAAAAAAAATGAGGCAAATCTTTCTGGGAGATGTTGAAGATCTTTCACCATGATTAGAAGATTATGTTCTGAGTTTCCAAAGACACTAAACTAATAAGGTATTTAGGCATTTTTTTGTGTCATGTATTAAGTATTTTACAAAATAAATGTAATTTCCATGTACATAAATCTTGGGTCTCTACAAATGTCTTTTGAATCTCTCCCAGTATTCATGAATGGTCTCTCCTTGTGATTGCCTAATGCCCCAAATTTCTTTATTAATTGATGCAGTTTGGGAGGTAGGGAAGAACTTCTCTAAAAAGAGTCTTTTCAGGTCATTCCATCCCCCAATTGTGGTAAGCAGATAGTATATCCAGTATTTATCTACACCGTTAAGAGAGAAAGGGAAGGCCCTAACTTTAATTAGGTCCTCAGACACATTTTGGGGTTTCATGGTGGAGTAGACTATGTGAAACTCTTTGAGATGTTTGTGAGGGTCCTCACTAGAAAGACCATGAAATTTGGGAAGTAGGTGGATGAGGTCCTATCTCAGATCAAAGTTGGTTGCTTCTTCAAGATATTGGATGTATGCAGGTTGGTACTCCACATCCTGGGTGGTTAGTTCTTTTAAGGTTAGATTATTTGCAGCCATGTTTTCTTGGGTTTGATTGGGTTCAATTATTGATTGGTTTAAGACCACTTGAGGTTCCAAAATGGGTTACTTAGTGTTACTTTATTTACCTTCTATAGATGACTTGATTTGTGAGTGGAGTGTTTTTTCAATTTTAGGTTCTAATTCAAGTAGTGTTTCTTTATCAGATCTTGTCATGAAATAGTGATGTCCAGTTTGATTGATTGATTGCTTGTTGTTGTTGTTTTTGGTTTTTTTTAATTTTTTTTATTAAAGAAGAATGAAATAAAAAAACCTTAAGAAATTAATGGATTAAAGTAAATATAATGTTATACTGTAGAATTAGAGAGAGAGAGAGAAAATATATATAGAGAGATAGAACACACAAAAACAAACAAAAATAACAATAAAAAACCCAAACAAAAACAATCAAAATGGGGGTGTAATATTGAAATGAGTGTTAATTAAGAATAAAAATAAATATATAAAAGGGAATAAATAAGAAAAAATGATCTTGGATCCCCAGAAATGGTGCCAAAATTTGATCGCGTTGTTGAGCGCGTCAAATTAGTTGTTTGATTTTTACTAGAATTTCTATAGTATAACAGAAACCCTAGATCATCTCTCAATGAAGCCTTAGATAATTAATTTAAAAATAAGGTTTTATTATGATAATAAAAGGGGAATGGTATTTTGGAAACATGGGGTTTTATGATTAAAGATGACAAAAGAAAAATGAGCCACTTCGGTGGTGGTGTGGTGGTGAAAGTGAGTTGCCTAAACCGGTCATTCTTTGGGAGGTTCAGGGTTTGATTCCTGGGAGTCCGCTTTCGGGGCGAGTCTCTCCCCTGGATCCATCAACCTTGTCGGGTCGCCCGGATTCTTCTGGGCAGGCAAGATGAGGCGCAGCCCACCTGCTGACGGATCGCTGTGACGGACCATCGCTTCGGGCTATTACCCTCGGGACGCTCTGCCATCTCGGCTGGCAACGGCTCCTTCCCCGGCTGGGGAGCTACCTCCGGGTGCTACCCCTTTGGGGGGGAGGGGGTTTCTCTGTTTGGAGGGTTCTAAAAGTCCACAATGGGGAATTCTATTTCTAAAAAAATGACACAATAAAAATGAAAGCGATAAAACATAGTAAGGAACAAGATTAATTAAGTGTGATCAACCCGAGGAAATCTCATGATGCTCATCCTTAACCACTTCAAGAGTTAGGGTTATTATCTTTCAATCGCTGGTTTGTAACACATAGAACTAGAATGTTACTAATTTTATACTAATATACCTTCTAAGGTTCATTCAGAAACACACAATGATTCACTGGATACCATCGATGATTGGGTGATTTGTGTTCGACTTCATAACTGAAACTCACTAAGGAAACACACAAAGAACTCGATGTGTTGTCCAAGTTTGTATGTTATTTCAATGTGTTACCATGACTTGAAATTACATGGTAATTATAGTGTTTATGTGAGTTCAATTAAACAGTATGAACCACACAAACACTACAATTGAGAGGGGGAAGAAGAAGTGGTGAACGGTGTGTGAAACATCACATGAATGGGTACCCCCAAGTATGATCATATGAGTGGAGCATGACATACCAATACACAAATAAATTAAATAATAATATAGGATGATAAAAAACAACACACAAACCTATAATTTAAAAGACCATCCAAATATGACATAAACAAAGCTTGGGATTACATCACGTTCCTCCCTGAGTGATCACAAGGGGTTTAGAAATTCATGGGAGGGGAGGAAGAGGAAGATAATTTAAACTTACCATAGACTCTATAACTTATAGGGATTATGAGAGGACTCCTTTGGGGCTCCAAAATTGTATCACCTTACCTCCCGGTCTATCCCATAGATGAGGTGCCCAAGGTGTTCTTTTATAGGCAAATTGGAAGGTGGTTTTGAGCATATAGATTGTGTAAAACCACTTGGATTGTAGTTTGTGGCCACTATATATTAGAATATCAATTTAGAAAAAACTATAAAGTTTTAGACCCTCCTCAATAATATTTCCACTGAAATTTTTGCTCCATTTGAAAAATCACAGCCGGAGATATTAATAAAATACAGAACACTGGTTTTGACTTGTGCAGATTTGATTCCCTGTGCAGATTAGTTTGGATGGGAATTTTAGAGGCTGAATGGGGATTGGGTTACTTCATATGAAATTTTGAACATTAAATTTTGTACTAGAACACAAAATTCCATCCCATTTTGAAGTAAGTTTTAGTATAAGTATACATATTAGTCCATTAGTGTTTTTGGATCCTGTGCAGATTGGCCCATTTTTCTTGGACTTCATCATAGGCCTCCAAATCACCTCCGCCTATAACAAAAACCTAAAAAGGTAAAATATATCTTTTTTAAAGTGATAATAATTAAATTATAGAACCAAACATGAAGTAAAACTTGTTATTAAACTTGGAATTTTTAATACAAAATTATTTTAATACATTGGTATAAGGGTAAAATAAAACAGTGAATCATGGTACGATCAGACTTGCAGGTGAAGGAATTTTTTGAAGAGATGTTGTCATAATCATTATTACCGATTGTTAGTAGACTCACCTTTATATTTTTCATAACAGTTTGGAGCTTTCCCCATATGTTGAATCCCAGAAATAAATTCTTAGGTATTTTTTCAGATTTGGTGTCCTAGAACCAACTATTTTTACTTTGATTACATGGATATTTAATGTATTAAATATTATTCATTATTATGCATGAATATGATGTAATAATGTCCTAGATTATTTGTTACATTGATAAGGTCATGGAAATTCTCCACTATGATAAGAACCTTTAAATGCTATAACAATATTCTTAAATATAGTTTTGGTGTTGGATGATATACTATGATGGGACACATAGCATACAGACCGTCAGGTGAGAGTACTTATAAGAAGATAAAACTTCCTCTCATGAAGTTCGCACTTGCTAATCTCCAATATAGAAGATTATGAGAACAGACCCTCTAGTAGGAATTACGCATGTTTTGGTGTCATTGGATATTCCTATCTGCGAGCATTTGTAATGATCCTTAGACTATAATATTATCATTAATATGTGTCATGACTTGTGAACTTTGATTTACTAACGAAAACCATCACAGAGACAGTTGACGGGAAGTAGGGTACGTTGGTTGCATCATGAGTGGCATGTTATTAATGGATAAGTTGAGAAATAATTTGTCCCTTCTATTTATGGAAGTTGATATCTCAACCCTTTGATTGAAACAGAACCGTCACACGAAATTCCATGGCCATAGTGTAACGACGAGTATATTTTAGGTGGTCAAAGAACGACGTATCAACCACAAAGGTTGATGACAGTATCACGAAACCAGCTTGATGAGATATTGCGACAAAAGAATTATATTACATTGTGAGAATTTGTATGTGGATGTTGTTTTTGTGACTTTAATTTCTTTCTCTTGGGTTCCTTGACCCATTGCTAGACAGTACTTTTGGACTTTAGGCAAGCCTATCAAATTCCAACAATAAATAATCCTAGAGGGTCACACACTAAGTGTTTCTGGTGGTCTCAATTAAATTCAATTTGAATTTAATTAATAAATATTATTCTCAAGAAAGTGGAATAATTTTATTCACGTTAAAATGATTGAATAAATTAAATAAATATTTATTCACCGGATTGTGGGTAAAATATATTTATTTATTTTATTGAACATTTAATAAATATTTATTTACTAGTTTATAAATAAAATATTTATTTATTTATTCAGGTGTTCAATAAATGGAAGTGGAGTTCGAGTGGACCAAGGCCAATCCAGTAGTAAAATAATTATTTGAAAGACGATAAATAATTATTTAACTAGTTGGCACAAATTAAAATAACGCTGCTATTATTTTGTGACATGTAATTTTATTTATAATTCCATTTTGCGCAAGTTAGCACACAATAAATAATGACATGGTATTATTATTAACAACATGAGTTTTCTTTAAGGTTATGAATGTATATAATTATTGTTGTGTAATTAAATATTGTAACTGAATCCCCATGTCAATAAATAGACACATACGTCTATTGTGTCATGTACTGAACCACACACCCGGTGAATTGATAATTGTTGAGCTAAATTATTTCTCTATCAAATCCTCTTCTCTCTCCTCTCAAGAACGAGATATGTCCTTCAAGGTAGAAGAACAATCGATGAAGAATGACTGATACAAGACACTCGATTCACTACGCTAGCACTCGAAGAACGAGTGGTGTCGATTAGAGTCCATTGAAGCACGTGTAGATCATTTCTAGAGGGATTATAGTTTGGATCCTTGAAAGTGCAACAAGATAATTTGAAAGGGTCATTCCGGATGATCAACATCATCAACTAAGAAAATACCAAATATCTAGGTATTCTTTTCTTTATAAAATTAATTAAATTAATTATAAACATAGTGTGTAAGATCCTATCTAAAGGTCTTGGGCCTCTTCCTTATTTATATAAATATTTGATTCTATTCCTTGGAGATTAGTGTTCATTGTCGTATTGATTCTGGAATAATCATTGATCATAGTAAAAATTAATGTTGGGTGATGTCTCAACTGCACTTCTGCTATGCATGGAACCTTCAATTGGTATCATAGTGATGTTATATCATAGTTTATAATTATTTAAATCTTTCATTGATGATTTACACATTTAATAATTTAGTTGTTTCAATTCAAGTTAATCATTCTACAAATCAAAATCTTGAGATCTGTTCCTCCTCTTTTGTTACTAGCTCACCTTACATAAATTATCTTTTCTTTTAATTTTGATTAAAATAAAATTGAGGATCTCATCCGAAGGTGAAAAATCTTCTTGGTCATACAATACTTGATCACACGACATGTATTCGATAGTAAATGCCATGTAGTCAAGATTCAATGCATCAGTCTGGTCCGCCAAACCAAGTCGTGTGTTGGAGTCTTTCTAAGTCTTAAATGACTCCATGTGTTGACTAAGAACAGGTGGTATGCGGTTTCTGGATTACACGCAGTGTAGTCCACTAGACACGATGTGTAGTCCCTTCGGGTTAGGGTTGGACCATGTACCCCATACATGTCTTGCCCAACTAGAAACTGTGTAATATGGATATTACATGACGTGTGGCCCACTGAACAGACCATGTACTCTAAAGATTTCCAAAGTACATCAACATGTCATCTCCCCGGGTGCGTACTTCTGATGTACGGTGAATGATAGTACACGTCGTGTAGTCGAAACTACACACCGTATACTCATTCAAATTATGCAGATTTACTAAAATTTATTATTATATTATACAAACCCTTGAGATTTGTACTATAGTGCTGGCGTAAAGCTGAGGCACAACACGTGATAGGTGTTTTATATATATATGTGTTTAATTTAACATCTGCGTAATGTTCATTTCTTCTCATTCGGTAGTTATGAACATGAATTCACCGGGTTTCCTCCAAGGTACAAGTTACATACAAATATAATTGTAAATGAATTTATTTGTTTAAAAATATTATGGATGATAATCTCAAGGAAATTCAAAAAAGGGTTTAAGATAAAAGGTTTAATTAATTAAAAATAATTAATTTGTTTGAAAGAGATTTATCTTAAACAAGAACGATTAAAGAATTGAATGCTAGTTATATTTATGTGTAAATATCGTTGCATGTATGGTGATCATGAGCTAGACCAAGACCTTTGTATGTGGGTGGTTTCTTTTAATTTATTTATTTAAATTAAATTTGTTGGTCTGCGAGCCTTCTCCTCATTAATATGTAGGGCCTACGTGCCCAAGGTTTCTTTTATGTAAAACCCCTTTTACCCCTTACCTGCATGTGAGTTAAAAAAGGCATATGTAATAGTGGAGTCGGTTCAAGTTGGAGCCGAGAAGAAATCAATCATAGGAGATACAGAGGTGGATAGGTGGAAAGCTGTAAACATGAACCCAAAAGGTTCAAGGTGTTTCTCCCCTAGGTTGGGGTTAGTTTTTCAACCTTTAGATAAACTAACCATTAGAAAATCTCATGATTACGCCCTTTTCTTTATTTTATTTCTATCAGATGCATTGTTTATCATTATGGATGTGTTGTCACGATCACATAATTAATGAATTAAACAGAGTATGTAAGATGGAACTAAAATAAACGAGGATTATGCGTAAATATTATCAATATATGGTTAATCACTTAAGTAAGTTCTAATTATTATTAAAAATAATTTGATAATGATAATAAGAAATTCACGCATAAGAGATAAAAATCCCTCAAAATAAAATATTAATTCAGACCAAGCCTTCCGCTACTTGATTAAGGTAAAAACTCGATAAAATTATGTGTGTGACCAACCCTTGTTGGGACACTTACTTTTATATAGGAATCCCTTATGAAAGGTTTCGGGTTGACTTAACTATATTACATCAAGAGGAGTATCCCTTGCTAGACTTGGTGTAATATTGGATGCAAGAGTTGAGGAAATCCAAAGTTAGGATTTCATGATTGGGGAGTCCACTCAACAAATCAAGGAACTGCAAGACCATAGTTAGCAAAGACCTACCCACCTAAATACCTTCAAATATCTTGACCAACCCTTGTTGGGGTTATGCAAAGAGGAATATGGATCCTTTCCACTAGAATATCATGGAAACTGGACATTATGAGTTCAATGGTGAGGGCCATTGGGATTTGATAAAATAGTGGGAGACTTAATTTATTATTTCTCATAAAAATGTAATCAAGAAAGTACTAATGATCATATATTTAAATTGTAGAATAAAAAATGACAATCTCGTCAACCACACTATCATTGCGATCAATTCTGGATAAAGACAATATCCTCACCAGCAGTAACTTCCAAGAATGGTTTAGACGCCTTCTGGTTATTCAATGCCATGAATAGAAGTCTTATGTATTGGAGTCAGCATTACCTAATACGCCTGCTAAAGAGGTGAGTGATGAGGATTTCCTGGTCTATGAGAAACATATGAACGACACGGTCGACGTTCAATATTTTATGATATCATCAATTTCTAGTGAGCTCATGAAGTCTCATGAAAACATGGATGTGTATAGCATGCTTGAGCACCTTTGTAGTATTTACCAAGAGAGAGAAAGACAGGAAAGATTTGAGATCTCCAAGGAACTCTTTCAGAGTAAACTTGGAGAGAGTTCCCCAGCTAGGCCTCATGTATTCAAGATCATTGGCTATATTGAAAACTTGGTGGTTATAGGGTTTAAACTCCCTGAAGAACTGGGCACTGATCTCATTCTCACATCACTCCCTCAGAGATTCTCCATCTTTGTTGTTAATTTTAACAAGAAAAACATTGATAAGTCTCTATATGATCTTCTTATCCTCATTCTCCAAGTGGACAAAGATATGAAGTGCAAAAATACTTCTGTCCTTATGGTGAATAAGAGTAAAGGGAAGTTGAAGATCTTTAAGCTCAAAGCTTCTTCACAGGCTTACAATAAAAGAAATATCATAGGGTAGGCAAGGTAACATGAGGCTATTTGTTTCACATGTGGAAAGAAAGGCCACTGGAAGAAGAATTGCACCCTGCCTAAGAAGCAAGGGTAATCTTCAAGTGCGTTTTTTATCGAATTAAATCTATTTGATCTTACAAATTGGGTATTATATACAGCTTGTGGTGCTCACATATGTATCCAAATATAGTAACCAAGTATATTCAGGAAGATTGACTGAGGGGAGGTAGATCTGCGAGCAGCCAACGGAGCCAGACTTGCTGCTGTATCTGTCGGTGATTACCACCTCACATTGCCAACTAGGATGATCTTGGTGTTAAAGGGTTGTTATTTTGTGTCATTTTTTACTAAAAACATTATTTATGTGTCCATATTAGATACATATGGTTTTTTTTCAAGTTTTAAACGAATGTTTCTTCTTTTACAAAGATAGTATTTTTTTGTTAGGGCACATTTATACAAAAGTCTTTACGTGTTGGATTACACAAACCAAGTAATGGTAATCGATAACAAAGATACTTCACATGACTCACACCACACCCAAATTTAGCATCACCAGCTAGGTCATGTAAATGAGAAATGCTTGAAAATGTTACATCAAGATGGATATTTATATTCTTTCAAACTAAAACCACTTGGCGTATGTCATGCATTTTTTCAAGGAAGAATAATTAAATCCCCATATATAGGGAAAGGTGAAAGTTATAAATAACTTCTTGAATCGGTTCATACCGATGTGTGTGGAACATTTCTAGTTGAAGCAAGGGGAGGGTACTCATAATTCAGAACTTTTACTGATGATTTTAGTAGATATGAATATATCTACTTAGTGAGGTGTAAGTCGGATTCTTTTAATAAGTTCAAAGAATACAATAATGAAGTTGAGAACCAGCTTGGTAAGAATATTAAGAGACTTCACTCAGACCAAGGTGAAGAATATCTTAATCAAGACTTCATTGATTACTTACGAGAGTTTGGGATCCTATCCCAACTCACTCCTCCTTACACACCTCAGTGGAATGGTGTGAGCGAAAGGAGAAACTGAATCATGTTGGACTTGGTGAGATCAATGATGAGTCATGTGATTTTTCCATTATTATTTTGGGGATATGCGTTACAAACAGCGGCACACATACTAAACCAAGTACCAACTAAATTGATAAATGGTATTCCATACGAGTTTTGAAGTGGATAGAAATCCATGTTATCAAATTTACATGTATGGGGAAGCGATGCATTTGTTAAGGCCTCTTCAGGTAACAAACTTGCACCCCGAGGCACAAAGTGTACCTTTATAGGATACCCCAAGGAAACAAGGGGATATTACCTATACAACCCCTCATACAAAAAGGTTACAGTGTAAATACATTCCATATTCCTTGAGAGGGATAAAATCTCCAAAAGTGATAGTGAGAGTGAGATATACTTCAATAAAGTTAAGGCTCAAGGTATATAAGAGTTGGTATAGGAGTAGATTCCACAAAGCCCTGTGGAAGAAAGAACTATTCCAGAGACACAAGAACTACGTAGGAGTACAAGAGATGTTAGAGAACTGGAACGGTATGGTTTTCTAGTTACCGAGGATGGTAACTCATTATTAGTTGATAATAATGATACTCTAACCAACAAGGAAGTAGTAAGTAGCACAAATGTTTCCAAGTGGCAAGAAGCCATGAATTCTGAAATGGATTCCATGTACCAAAACCAAGTCTATATTTTGGTAGATCCTCCAGTTGATGTAAAACCTGTTTGTTTCAAATGGGTATTCAAGAAGAATTTGGACATGAAAGGACAAGTCAGTACCTATAAGGCATAACTGGTTGAAAAGGAGTTCAAACAGCATCAAGTAATTGACTACGACGAAACATTTTCACTAGTTTCAATACTGAAATCCATCAGAATTCTATTGGCCATTATTTCTTACCATGAATATGAGATTTGGAAAATGGATGTCAAAATAGCCTTCCTTAATAGGAACCTTTAAGAAGATGTCTACATGACACAACCGGAATGATTTATGACTCCAAAGGATTCCAATAAGGTATGAAAGTTGAAAAAATCCATTTATGGATTAAAGAAAGCATCCAAGTCATGGAACATTCATTTTGACAAATCCATAACGAAATTTGTTTTTATCAAAAAAATGAATGTGAGCCTTGTGTCTATAAACTATTTAGTAGGAGTGCAGTCATTTTCCTAATAGTATATATTGATGACATATTACTTATTGGAAATGAGATACCGATCTTACAGTTTGTTAAGGCATGGTTGAATCAATGCTTATCCATGAAGGAATTGGGAGAGTTAGCATATATTCTTGGGATCAAGATCCACGGTGATAGATCCGAAAGATTGATGGGCCTAATTCAAAGTACATACATTGATAAGATACTAAAGAGATTTAGTATGGAACAATCCAAGAGGGGATTGTTTCCAGTGTCACATGGCATTCATCTTTCCAAGAAAATGTGTCCTCAAACACATGAGGAAAGAATGATATTGGAAAGGACTCCATACACATCAACAATTGGTTCATTCATGTATGCCATGTTATGTACTAGGCTGGACGTCGCCTATGAATTGAGTGTGGTATGAAGATATCAAGATGACTCAGGTGACCACCATGGGATGGTAGTCAAGACTATCCTAAAGTATCTGAGGCATACTAAGGATATGTTTCTGGTTTATGGAGGATATGAAAAAATATTTATCATAGGATATGTAGATGCTAGTTTCTAGACTGATCAAGATGACATGAAGTTGCAAACGGGATATATCTTCACTTTGAATGGAGGTGGAGTGAGTTGGAAGAGCTCAAAGCAGAGTGTGGTCATAGATTCTACAACAGAGTCTGAGTATATCACAGCTTCTGAGGTAGCTAAAGAAGTAGTTTGGATGCAAAGCTTGATCTAGGAGCTAGATGTGATACCTAGCAGTAAAGATCCCATCACACTGTACTGTAATAATACTATAGTAGTGGCTCTCGCAAAAGATCCAAGGTCACATCAGAAGATGAAGCACATACATTGGAAGTATTATCTATTGAGGGATTTTTCTTAGAGAGGTGAAGTTACAGTGAGCAGTATTTCTATGGAAGACAACGTGGCAGACCCCTTGACTAAAGCTTTGAATCAATAGAAACATGATCATCATGTGAGGTCTGGCAGACTGAAATTTGTAGGTAGTTGTCTCTAGTCTAAGTGGGATTTTGTTAGAGTTGGTTTCCTAGAACCGACTATTTGTACTTTTATTACATGGATATTTAATGTATTACATATTGTTAATTGTTCAGCATGACTATGGTGTAATAATGTACTAGAGTATTTATTACATTGATAAGGTCATGGAAGTTCCCCGCCATGATGAGAACCTTGAAATCCTATAATAATATTCTTAAATATAGTTCTATTGTTGGGTGATATACTATGATGGGACACATAGCATGAAGACCATCAAGTGCGAGTACTCGTAAGAAGATCAGACTTCCTCTCATGTAGTTCTCACTTGGTAATCTCCAAGACAAGAGATTATGAGAACAACCCTCTAGTAGGAATTCTGAATGTTTTGGTGGAATTGGATATTCCTATCTACGAGCATTTGTAATGATCCTTAGACTATAATATTGTCATTAATATGTGTCACAACTCACACACTTTGATTTACTGATGAAAACCATCACTGAGACAGTTGGCGAGAAGTAGGGTATTTGGGTGTGTCACAAGTGGAATGTTATTAATGGATAAGTTAAGGAAGAAATTGTCCCTTCCATTTATGGAAGTTGATATCTCATCCCTTTGATTGTAATAGAACTGTCATACGAAATTCCATGGCCATGGTGTAACGACGAGTTTATTTCAGGTGGTCAAAGAATGACATATCAAGCCCAAAGGTTGATGACGGTATCACGAAACCTTCTTGATGAGATATTGTGACAAAGGGATTATATTACATATTGAGCATTCGTATGTGGATGTAATTTTTGCGACTTTAAGTTCTTTCTCTTGGGTTCCTTGACCCGTTGTTAGACAGTACTTAATGCCAACAAGAAAGAATCCTAGAGGGTCACACACTAAGTGTTTCTAGTGGTTTGAGTTAAATTCTATTTGAATTTAATTAATAAATATTATTCTCAAGATAGTGGAATAATTTTATTCAAGTTAAAATGATTGCTTAAATTAAATAAATATTTATTCACCGGATTGTGGGTAAAATATATTTTATTATTTTATTGAACATTTAATAAATATTTATTAACTAGTTTTTAAATAAAATATTTATTTAATAGAATAAATTATTTATTTATTTATTCAGGTGTTAAATAAATGGAAGTGGAGTTCGAGTGAACCAAGGCCAGTTTGGTAGTAAAATAATTATTTGCAAGATGATAAATAATTATTTAACTAGTTGGCACAAATTAAAATAATGCTGCTATTATTTTGTGACGTGGAATTTTATTTATAATTCTGTTTTTCTAATGTTGGTGCACCATAAATAATGACATGGTATTATTATTAATATCATGAGTTTTCTTTAAGGTTTTGAATGTATATAATTGTTGTTATGCAATTAAATATTGTAACGGAATCCCCATGTTAATAAATAGACACATACGTCTATTATGCCATGTACCGAACTGTACACCCGGTGAATTGAGAATTATTGAGCTAAACAATTTCTCTCTAGAATCTTCTCCCCACCCCTCTCAAGAACAAGAGATGTTCTTCAAGGCCAAAGAACAAGCAATCAAGAACGACCGACACAAGACACTCGTTTCGCTGCACTAGCACCCAAAGAAAAAGTGGTGTCGATTGGAGGCCATCAGAGCACATGTGGATCACTGCTAGAGGGACTCTAGTTTGTATCCTTACAAGCACAACAAGATAATCTGAAAGGGTCATTCCAGATGATCAACATCATTAAAGAAGAAAATACCAAAGATCCAGGTATTCTTTTCTTTATGAAATTAATTAAATTAATTACAAATATGATGTGAAAGATCCTCTATAAAGGTTTCGGACCTCTTTGTTCTTTATCTAGATCTTTGATTCTATGCTATGGAGACTGGCGTTCATTGTCGTATTGATCCCAAAATAATCATTGATCATGGTAAAAATTAAAGTTGAGTGTCGTCCCAATCGTGCTTCCACTGCGCTCAGAACCTTCACATTTGAATCCATCAAGGTATGAAATTTGGATATCAAATACACATAATCAAAATTTTATTGGATAGTTTAGTGACCATATTTTTAAATATTCAGATGAAAATATGGATTCAATTTCAGAATGACTTCGATGGCTAGCTGGAGGACCAAGTGTGTATAAATTATCTTATAATGGTTATGTAATTAATGGTTATACGTTTTATACAAATGAATATGATAAAGATAATACCATGAAAAATGGTGGATTTACACTTGTGGCTGAAGTGATGCATGTTTTTGGTATTAAACATTGAAACCCAATCTACACGAATATGTCATAATTTGGTATCATCAGACAAATATGGTAATTGGATTATACAATATTTCAAGTTATAATTTTTCAATGCAAGTGGGTTGATAACAAGAGTGTTGTTAAAATAGATGAATTGGGATTCATGAAAGTTGATTTTGGTAAGGAATTGTATAAAGACTAACCATTTATAATGGAATCACTGGCAGTATAATTATTTTAAGTTTCAAATCCCAAAAATCGAAAGTGGTTAATTGTTCTATTATCAACCAAACCCACTGAAGGGTGAGTTGAAAATTCAAATGAGGATGACCCTTTCCTTGGGACGTCATAATAATTTTATAGTAGTCCCAATATAGACGGTGTTTTTTTATTTTAGAGGAGACCACACTAAAGGGATTTGGATAGTCGATAGAGGGGTTAAATCCCTTCATCATTAAAAAAACAGAGTTCAATAGACATGTTATATATTTTTTGTAATATAGATTGTATTACCTCATGTTATTATCTATTTGTTGGTGAATTTATGTACTCTATATTAAATGTTAAACCAATTCTGTAGATAAGGACTTCTACATATGTTGATGCTCCTAATCCCGAGGCATAACAGGTCTCTCAACCTACTGCTGATCGTAGTGTAGAGGAACACCGACCTCCTGCATGTGTCATTGCTCCCAATCCCAAGTCACAATAGGTCTCTCAACCTACTATTAAAGGCAGTGCAGAGTAACATCGACCTTCTGTACATGCTGGTGCTCCCAATCCTGAGGCACAATGGGTATCTCAACATGCTGCTGCTTGTAGTATAGAGGAACACCGACCTTCTGCACATGTTTCTACTCCTAGTGCAGTGGTACAATGACCATCTACAAATGTCAATGCTACCACTCTAGAGGAACGTATTAAAAATGTTGAATTTGAGGAAATGGTAGGTGAAGAAGGACCAATGACACACACAAAAAATGGGAGCATCATAGTTCGACGGTGTTAGCAAAAACCATTAAGGTGAAAATCAAAGGCATCAAATACAAGGTCGGATAGAATGCGCGAGGCCAACATGTTAAACCTGACAAGGCCATATTCAATAGCTACAATAGAATCGTCCTTCATCAATGCATGCTGATTAATATAGATTTGCGGTACCATGTTGTGTATGTGCTTAAGACAGTGATGTGGGAAGAGATTACAGTAACATTATGATATCATTTATTTATTTTACTAAAAAAATAAAATAACGAAACATTGACTTACTATTCATTATCCCTTGCAAAGTGAATTTATATTAGATGACTCCCACAAGAAATATATATTAATACTTATTGGAAGGATTCATGGAGTCTTTCACACAATTATAATGAGACATTTCAATAAATATGTAGAAGAGAAAATAAAACCACACCCATCGTTTATCTATGCACACCTTATAACCCAAGAATCATGGGATGTATTTACCGGCTTTCGTGCAAATGTGACTTTTCAGGTACATTATGACTAGTAATAAATTGTTTGATGATATGAATATTTATTACTTTGATCAACAATTTTTTATTCATGAAACAGCAACTGGGTGCTGAAAATAAGGGACTAGCATCAAAACCAACATACCCCTACCATAAAGTAAGGATGGGGTACACTTTACTTGAAAAAAAATGGTATGTATTTTAAATATACCGTAATAATTTTATGTGACATGAAATAAAAATATATTACTACACATCACAAATGAATCATGGATCATTTTCCAAAATTATCAAAATAATTGGAATGTGTTTGCTCAGTTCTCAGTATGTCACTTGTTCTTTTTACTTAAATTAATGTCAATTTTAAATAAAAAGACACACTTAGAGTCATACCGGTCATACCATGCATCGTATTAAGGTTAAGTTTACTCCTAAAAGTCACAAATGACTCATGAATTTTTTTCCTAAAATATCAAATCAATCTGAATTCTTTTGCTCAGTTTTTAGTATGCCACTTGTTCTTTTTACTAAAATTAATGACAATTTTAAATAGAAACTTTGTATCATATTGGCCACACCGTGCATCATATTGATATTTGGATGAATCCTACGCACCAAAAATGACTTATAGATCATTTTCCTAAAGTATGAAAATAATCTGAATGTGTTTTCTTTGTTTTCAGTATGTCAGTTGTGTTTTTTACAAAAATGTCATTCCAAATTGGAAACACACATTATGAGTCATACCAGTCACAATGTACATTTGTTTGATGTGATACTACTTAATACATGTCAAAAATTAATTATTAATCACTTTCATAAATTATAAAGACAATACAATCATGTTTTCTTGGTTTTCAGTGAGGGAGTCATTTTTAACTAAAATGTTAATTTTAAACTAATAATGGAAACTTTGAGTCATACTGGTCACTTCGTGCATCGGATTGAGGTGTGTTTGATTTTTACACATAAAAAATGACTTATGGATCATTTTTCTAAAGTATCAAAACAATCAGAATGTTTTTTCTTGGTTTTTAGTATGTCACTTGTTCTTTTTACTTAAATTAATGTCAATTTTAAATAAAAAGACACACTTGGAGTCATAAAGGTCACACCGTGTGTCATATTTAGCTTAATTTGACTCCTACAAGTCAAAAATGTCTCATGGATATCTTTATAAAAATATCAAAACAATCTGAATGCATTTTCTCGGTTTTCAGTATGCACTTGTTCTTTTTATTAAAAATTAATGTCAATTTTAAATAAAAAGAGACACTTTGAGTTATACCAGTCACACCGTGAGTCATATTGAGGTGAGGATAATTCCTACTCGTCAAAAATGACTTATATATCATTTTTATAAAGTATGAAAACAATATGAATGTGTTTTCTCAGTCTTCATTATGCCAATTGTGTTTTTTTACTAAAATGTCATTTCAAACTGGAAACAAGCATTACAAGTCATAACAGTAACATCATGCATCAGGTTGATATGAGACTACTTCATACACATCATAAATAACTTATGAATCACGATACTAAATTATCAAGACAATTCGAGTGTGTTTTCTTGGTTTTTAGTGAGGGATACATTTTGAACTAAAATGACAATTTTAAATTGATAACGGACATTTTGAGTCATACCAGTCACACTGTGGATGGGATTGAGGTGTGATTGATTCCTACACACCAAAAATGACTCAATCGTCTTTTTCCTAAAGTATCAAAACAATATGAATTCATTTTTTTGGTTTTCAGTATGTCACTTTTTATTTTTACTTAAATTAATGTTGATTTAAAAAAAGACACACTTGGAGTCATACCAGTCACACTGTGCATCGTATTGAGGTTTGGTTGACTCCTATAAGTAAAAAATGACTCATGGATAATTTTCCTAAAATATAAAAACAATGTTAATGTGTTTTCTCAGTTTTCATTATGAACTTTCGTTATTTTATTAAAATGTCATTTCAAACTAGAAACATGAAATTTGAGTCATATCGGTCACATCATGCATCAGTTTGATGCGAGACTTCTTCATACACATCACAAATGAATTTTTAATCATTTTCCTAAATTATAAATAAAATCTAAGCATGTTTTCTTGGTTTTTAGTGATTGAAACATTTTGAACTAAAATGTCAATGTTAAACAAATTACAGACACTTTGAGTCATATCAGTCACACCGTGCATTAGATTAAGGTGTGGTTGATTCCTACACATCAAAAATGACTCATGGATCATTTTCCTAAATTATCAAAACAATATGAAATAATTTTCTTAGTTTTTAGTATGCCACTTGTTCTTTTTTACTTAAATTAATGTCAATTTTAAATAAAAAGACACACTTTGAGTTATATCGGTCACACTGTGCGTCATATTAAGGTGAGGTTGACTCCTACAAGTAAAAAATGACTCATGGATCATTGTTCTAAATATCACAACAATACGAATTCATTTTCTTGGTTTTCAGTTTGCACATGTTCTTTTTACTAAAATTAATATTAATTTTAAATAGACACTTTGAGATATACCAGCCACACCGTGCATCATATTGAGGTACTGTTGATTCATACACATCAAAAATTACGTATAGATATTTTCCCTAAAGCATCAAAACAATATGAATGTGTTTACTTGGTTTTCAGTATGTCAATTGTGTTTTTTATTAAAATGCCATTTCAAAAAAAACAAACAGTTTGAATCATACTGGTCGCATCGTGTGTCAGTTTTACATGAGACTACTTCATACATGTCACAAATGACTTTTGAATTACCTCCCTAAATTATCAAGATAATCCAAGAATGTTTTCTCGGTTTTTAGTGAGTGGCATTTTTAAATTAAGTAGTCAATCATTTAATTTAAATTATGTTAATGTGGTAGAGAACAAATAATATTATGAAAAAAACATGGTATATTAAAAAACTTTACCTTATCATTGAATTTTGAGTTGCAGCCTTGAATCCCTATCTCTCATGAGTATGAGCATCTTTGAACAAACCACCCCAACTCAAACAAAAAATACACATGTATAAGAAAAAAATTCTTATGTGAGTAATACTAAAAATAAGTAAATGAAACATAAATATGAAACAATCCACTACTTCTATAGAAGTCGCATCTTTATGTTATTTTTGTACATTCTTCCATTAGGTATTCCACCCATTTGTTTCTGATCACATCTATATCATCTTGTGAATATAATTTTTTTTGACAGTCATAGTAGTACTAGAAAAATATAAATAGATAAAGGATTAATAAATAAATATTTTAAATGAAATAGTAATTATCTTAGAAAATAGGTATGATAGTTTGTTCATGGAATATGATCTCTCTCATAAATTTACAAACATATTAACCACAATCTTTTCCATTGATTTTTTTCGTACACTATAGAAACATTGAGGAGAATAATTAATTTGATTTGATATGTATTTGGATAGTGAAATCTTATTATATATACCATGATACTTTTCTAGTCATGGAACTTGTCTTGGTCCTTGTGCTTAGTCCCTGACCTCATTCCTTATTTTTCACGATATTGATGCACAGCCATATCATAACATAATCCTCATTAAAAGATAATATAAAATATATAGTTTTATGTTTAGTTATAAAATATTGGATTTAGTGTATTACAAATAAAAAAATGCCATCATGTGTGGTCGATTTATTAGATATCCATGCATTGAATCCAAGAAATAAATCTTTGGAGTATCCATATTGACCGCAATGAGCATCCAATGCTGATTAAAAACACAAAAAGGAATAAGTAATGAAAGAAATTAAAATATATTTTATATGATTAAATTGTAGAGTTTTACACCTGCATCATTGGTATTAAGAAGAGTCTGTCATCCGTAAGTTTTCTTTCAAACAATTTGACCAAGCCTACCACTATTTTATCCTTTTTATGGAATCTATTTTTGGTTGTTCTGTAGAGGAGATGTGAGGACTAAAGAGTCTAAAAAATCATGGGGAAATCCCTTCAATTGTTTTTTATATATACACCTACCAAAAATATGAAATGTATTTAGTCATAATTAGCATAGTACATCAGCTTTTGGAAAATCAAATCAAGAAAACATACCTCATGTATACATTTACAAATGAGCTACCTAGCCAATCATAGTCAAGGATTTCACTTACATTCTCATCACAAATGAAGTCTTAAACTTTCTCTCAGTACATATTTTCTTCAAAATAAACTATTTGAGTATGAACATTTTTTAACTTTGTATCCACATGAACCATCAATGATAGTAAATGCATATATAGAAAAGGTTGGGTAAAGGTCCTTTCAGTAGATCTTTTCGATCAGTTGGTCGATCCTTTAGATGGTTTTGAGCTGATATTTCTTTTCACCCCCTTCCCTTTATCCATCTATAATAACATTCATCGGTTTAGAACTTTTATCATTAATTGTTAAAGGTTTAGATTGAAAAATAAATTGGAAATGAATACCTCCTTGTCGGAATGTTTTATTACAAGATGTGATGGTCATGCGATGAATGTTCCAACAGCTTGTTAGGCCTTATGAATATCTTACTCATTAATTGGAATGGGTAGCTTGGAAAGCGGCTCATGGGATACTCTATTCGACACTCTCACATGACATGTTGGAAGTGGTCTGTTGTGTAGACTATCTTATTTGACATTGAACACTATAGCCCTCGTTATAAGGTGATGGGTGGGTGTTGATAGATATAAATCACAATCATTATAACCCTATAGAATATCAATACATGAAAGGTATTAGTGTCTGTCTAATTCACAATTCACAGAAAAAATTATTATAACATTGATTACCTCGGCTAAGACAACTCTTTAAGGGGAATGACTTGCCTCAAAGACGGTGGGGGTGGGATGGGATATTCACATGATGGTTGTTATTGATTTGTTTCTTCACTTTTATTCCCCCTATAAAAGTTATTATAAACTCTCTTTGATATTGGAATTCTTCTTCAAGGGTAACTATTCTTTCTCTCATCTATTTCATTTCTTCACTTTGATCCTCCTCTTGTTTTTTTTCTCAAAATATGTTCAGGGTGTCACCCCAAAACCCACACCTCTGACATGTCCATACTATTTTGGATACTTCAAGTCATGGATAATAGGTGGTCATATGGTATAGGTGTTACTAATTTTTGTGAGTATGTCAGATAGAAAATATAGGAAAATAAGTGATTTTTATTATGTAATAACGATTTAAAGTAAAACAAATTTTTATTATGTAATGCTTACACATGTTTATCATACTTTTTGTGTGTTTTCATATATTAGTATCCCATATTAATTTACATGTGCCTCCTTCCATAGCACATAGCATGGGATGGAAGTGTCTTTGGATTTAGATTCATCAATATACATATAAATATAGGTATATAATAATGTTGTTGTTTCATGTTACATAAAAGTATTATGGTAGATTTAAAATATGTACCAAGTTTTTTTCAAGTGAAGCATACCCCATCCTTGCTTTATGGTAGGGGTAAGTTAGTTTTGCTTTCCATCCCTTATTTTCATCACTCATTTTCTGCTTCATAAATAAATAATTATTGATCAAAGTGATGAATACACGTATCATAAGACAACGTATTACTAGTCACAATGTACCTAAAAAGTCACATCCACACAAAAACCAGTAAACATATCCCATTATTCTTAGTTTATAAGGTGTGCATAGATAAGCGGTGGGTGCAGGTTTATTTTCCCTTCTGCATATTTAAGATGATATCTCATTAGAATTGTACAAAGGCCTTTGTGAATCCTTCCAACAATAATTAATACATATTTCTTGTGGGATTCATCTACTATAAATTCACTCTGTAAGGGATGATGAAGAGTAAGTCAATGTTTCATTATTTTATTTTTTAGTAAAATAAAGAAATAATATCATAATGTTACTGTAATATATTCCCACATCGGTGTATTAAGTGTGGGCACAACATGGTGCCACGAATCTATATCAATCGGTACACATTGTCGAGTGATGATTCCAATATAACTATTAAACACAGTCTTGTTAGGGTTAACATGTTGGCTCTGCGCATTCCATCCGACCTCGTATTTGATGCCTTTGATTTTTTCCTTAATGATTTTTACTAACACCATAAAACTAAGATGCTCCTATTTTTTTATATCATCGACCCTTTTTTCCTACAATTAACTAAGATTCGACATCATTAATATGTTCCTCTAGAGTGGTAGCATCGGCATGTGCAGATGGTCATTGTATATAGCGACCATGCTTTTATTACATTACTTTTACATCATTTTAATGATAAACAACATAAAACATTAACCCAAGAGGATATAAAGGTTTAGTGTCTTGGAAAAAATAGGATTATTCATAACTTTTACAACATAATACATAAACATTTATTTAATTCCTTCTTCTTTAGCTTCTTATTGGATCTTGACTTTTCCTTAGTGAAAGTAGTCACCTGAGGGATATACATAAAAAAGGGGTGATCTAAAAGCCCGGTAATATGATAGATGAGAACATGAAACAACATAACATGAGATAATCATAATTATTATCATCATAAAATAGCCATAGGATCATAATCATTAGAGGAAACATTAATAAAGGACTTGGAATGTGGAAATACATAAAAAATGAAACATCGTGTCTTAGTGGTTAACTACCACACATAGTTGTGAACAAAGCTAGCATCATTTTCCCATATAATTTTACTTTAACTAATGAGATTAATAAATTTACTCAATGAATTGGAGTACTGTATAATTATGGGCACACCTATCACATTCATGTTGGATCTGAATCTACAGATTATACACAAGAGGGGGGTGAATTGCGTCTTTTACAATTTTTCGATAACTCTTTGATTGAATGAGTTCTGTCCTTTATACTTTATCAGATTTGATCATTCAGCGGAATAAGTAAAAACAAGAACACAAAGATGTATAGTGGTTCAGGGAACAGAAGGCCCCTAGTCCACTCCACCAACGCTCAACTCCACGAGCTTGGTGATTTTCACTATCTGGTCCTCGTTTCAACAGACCGGTTCACAACTGAGTACAGGCAGTTGATACCTTTACAATCTTCAGACTAACAAAGCCTTCTGGTTTAAACATGAACCTACACAGCTTAGAACGAGAATCTGGTTACTCAGGAATAAAAAGAATTTCAGAAAAAAGTTTTCCAGTTGATCTTCACAATTGCAACAGAATGTAATTGACAGCAGATGGATCGAAGTCTCTATAAATATTGATCTTCAAGATGAAGCAGTTATGAGTTGATCCGGTTACAATAGATATAGAGATATAGTTTACAACTTTGGCAGTAGTAGATCCATATTAGATATTCAATGCAGAACAAGTGAATCTTCTATCGAGTTCCTTCTTCTTAAACAAACAGAGCTTTGACGCTCCTTTTTGAATCAGCAGATCAATCGTGAATTTCTGCAGTCTCTGTTTTCCACCTTTTTTAATAATAGATCGATCACCATACACATATATACCTGGTGTTTCAGAAATAACATATATAATAAAGCTGAGCATATCTCCTACACATTTAGATCCATAAAAGTCGCCTTTTGATTTACGATATTCAAAAATTTGAATTTACAGAGAAGTCGTAACTTCTCTTAAGACTCGGCATAAAAAGCTCCTTTTAATTCGATCTTAAATCCATTGATAAAACGGCTTTGAATCAGTCAAAGTCATACTTTAAAAACGACTTTAAATCTAGCTTGAAATCCACCCAAAAATCAGCTTGCTGACCTCTGTATAAAAATATCGTCTGTCAAAATTTCTGACACCAAACGTAAGGTTGATAACGTAGTCTTCAAATGTAGGGTTGATAACATAGTCTTCAAATGTAATGTTGAAAACATAAGGTTGAACATAAACGTAGGGTTGATCGTCCATACTTTTTCTTCAACTCTCAAATGTACGGTAAAAGATCCATACTTTTACTTGATCCATACTTTTCCAAGAACGTATGGTTGTTTACAAAACTAAGGTTGATGAACCATACTTTTGAGAAACAAACATAACGTTTAGTATTTACGTATGGTTCTCCTTCCATACTTTGCTGATAACCAAAACATAAGGTTTCTTTCTAACGTAAGGTTCTTCTTCTATACTTTGCTGAAAACGTATGGTTGTTTAACCATACTTTTCTCTTATCTCAAAAAGTATACACGCTTTTCATCCTTACGCTACGTTTATCCACGTCGGGTATAAACAGTGATTCCAGAACGCACTAAAGCAGATTCCACGCTATATTTATCCACGTAAGGTATGAACAGTGATTCCAGAACGCGCTTAAAGCAGATTCTGAATAAGTAATAAATTATCATTATTTCAAGAGTAAAATAAATTAATAAATTCCTGAAAAATACTAAATAAAATCATTAGAAAATAACTAAGGGTATTTGTGAGAATCAAAATTATCATAAAGAGACAGAGTATTATTTTCAATAATCTCCCCCTTTAAATAAAATTAATATCTATTGTTGAAAACAATACTTTGCTCAATAATCTCCCCCTTTTTGATGATCACAAAACCCATAAGATAATTAAAATTATTTAAACAAAATTAACTTTCAAAATTAGTTATATAAAGTTTTAGAATTTTGAGAGGATGAAACGATATTTAATTTTAGAAAAATTTCTCCTTATGAATAAAAAATAAATATACATAAAACTATTGAAATAAAGTTTTGTAAAATAAAATGTTGTAGTTATCAAAATTTCTCCTTTAATTCTCCCCCTCAATAAAATTTTGATTTTTATCCAAATTCTCCCCCTTTTGTGATATCAAAAAGAATGAAAAATCGTGAATTTGAACACATTTAATGTTGCACTAAACTGTAGGTAAATGCTTATTATTAATTGTTTATCAATAATTAAATCTGGAGTACTGGCATATCAAAAATAAAGTCATTAAAACAAATAAAGAAAGAAACAAATAAACAATGAAGGAAATTTTCATTCAAAAATAGCAGTATATATATGACAATGTTATACACAGGAATAAAGGTTTTGATAAGATAGGAAATAGGTTCTATCTCCTCTGGATTGCAGACTTGATTTCTGTAAACTGTTCTCAAAGTCTCTTCATCATCCCATCTCCAAGTTTGATAATGAGCTCTATGTTCTCTTGATTCATATGTATATCCTCGATTAAATTGACTCTGAAAAACTCATGCATCCTTTCCTCTTTTTCGACAAACACTGACAGATTCTTTGATAACTGATTTAACAGAATTCTGACCGATGGCTCACTTGATGTCAGTTGATCTACTAAAAACTTCTGATTGTCCAGAAACACTGATAAAGGAGCACTGTTACATTGAAGATATTGTAACCTGTCATTCATGTTTCTCATCACAGTTGTGATAGCTTGAAACCTTCTGATTAAATCAGGTGAAGTACCTGATCCACTAACAGCATTATTTGCAACTGATGTAAATTGGTTCTCCATAAACGACTTAAGATCTGATAAATCTGACTTTATAACCATTTCAGATTTTAATTGAGAAACTACAGTCCGAATATCCTCCTTAAACATTTCAACTTCTTGCCTTGAGACTGTACATTCCTTTAGATTTTGAAACTTCAAATGTTCTAAGTCTAAGGAATTTCTCAGAATGACATTCTCAGATTCCAACTGAGATACTTTTCTGTACAGTTCTTCAATTTCTTCTTTCCTTAAATCAGATGCACCCTATTCTTGATTCATATTCACATTCTCTGGTTGATGCAGCAGTACCAAAGGTAATGATTTGGCATCAGATTTTTCTTTTTCTCTGTCCTGAGAAGGTTGGTCCACAGATTTTTCCTTAGAGTTTTCAAACTCCTCCAGAGAAAAATCCTCTTGAAGTACCTCTGTGTGAGCTTCAGAAGCATTCTCACCACAAACATCAGCATCTTGGCCTTCCACTGGGTTTTCAAGAATAATATCTCCAGTAGTTTCCTAAGGTCTGGCCACTTCTTCACCAAGCACAGCATCCATCTCTTGTTCATGTTGAAGTGCAACTTCAACATCAGCTACAATCTATTCCTGATTCTCCCTTTGAGCTTCTTCTTGATCTCCTGATCCCTCTACTGGTGTTGTCTTTTCACTAACATATTCCATGATATTATCAATAACATCCTCTCTTACAAAAGTATATAAAAATAAAGCTTTTGTTATTGTTTCCAAAGCAGGGGAAGTAACTTCCTCATTAACTGGTCTCTTTATTT
This sequence comes from Viscum album, assembly GCA_963277665.1. Lineage (NCBI taxonomy): Eukaryota > Viridiplantae > Streptophyta > Magnoliopsida > Santalales > Viscaceae > Viscum > Viscum album. The sequence continues at coordinate 1,806,495,554 of OY728129.1, read as the reverse complement.
TTGATTTAAGTCCCTCCTGGCTTCTGTCTTCCTCAACATCTTCCACTTCAAAGTGAATCCTTCTTGCTACATTGCTGACTCTGGATTCAGCTTGTCCCTCCTTGGACTTATCAGGTTGAGCCTGAGCACTCTCTGAGTCTTCCTCAGCTCCTACTGGAAAAAGTTTTCCTTAATTGTGCTCCAGAAATATCCAACCTTCCTTAAAGTTCTAGCATTAAACGTATTAATGTGATGACAGGTAACTCGGGCATTCACTAATCTCACCATGTCTTTCTTAAGCAGCATTTTAGAAATAAATCAGCCAAAAGGGTAGAAATTCATTCGTGCATCGCTTTGACAGTAGTAATTGAGATACCTTACCATGTACCTTGGGAAGTTTAACTTAATATTGCTTAATAGAAGAAACATTATATACATATCAGGGTACAAAATCTTTTCCATTTCTACCATTCTTGGAGCTATTACAGTCTGAATAAATTTGACCAAAATTTTCTGATCAGGCTCCAAATCCTTGATAAATATTTTCTTTATAGTTTTAGTACCAAAAAAAAGACATGATGTCTTCGGATTTATGCACAGAATCTCCAATATTTTTCAAATCGAAATGAAAAACTCTCTCATGAGGGCAGTTGAGAATCTGACTAATCTCTACTGATGAGATTGAGAAATCCCTATCCTCTATCTTTTCCATCATACTATCCTCAGTATCCCCCAGGATAAACTGTACAGATTTGAAGAAGTATCTAAGTTCTACTTCATACAGAAATTCCATATTTTCACTGTTGAACATCTGTTCAATATTCTGAAACGACAGTGCTTTCTTCAAAAGCAGATTTGTCTGAAATAACCAGTCGAGATCGATTACCTTGCCCTGTAAGATTTTTCTTCCCTCGGTGCGTTGTCTCTTGGCATTTCTTGTCTTGGCTTCACTGGCTCTTTTATTTCTTACCATCTTTGCGATAATCTATGAAGGTTTGAAGGTTAGGGTTCCAAAGGTTCTAAGATTAGGGTTTAGGAGAAGAAGTGCGATTTTCGGATTTCGAAAGGGTTTGGATAGAAGTGAAACGGTTTAGAAGTCGAAAAGGCTCTGACAACCTTGATTCCCATCTAATCACTAATCATTACATATATTTAAACCAAATAAAATTTGCATATGGAGGAAGAAAAAAAACTTAAACAGTATTCAAAAAATAAAATAAAATTTACAAAAATAAATAAATAAAAGTAAATAAAAATAAAAATTATTTAAAATTAAATAAACCTAGCTCCCCCTTAATAAAATCAAACCTTGCAGTGGGAAGTGGTTTATTAAAAATATCTGCTAATTGAATTTCAGTATTTATAAATTCTAAAAATATATCCTTTTTAATAACATGATCTCTTAAAAAGTGATGCATTATATCAATGTTCTTAGTTCTAGAATGACTAATAAGATTTTTTGAAATATTAATTGCACTTGTATTATCACATAAAATAGGTGTATTATTAAAATTCAATCGAAAGTCCATAAGAGTGTTTTTCATCCACAACACTTGTGCACAGCAACTGCCAGCAGAAACATATTCTGCCTCAGCTGTTGATAGGGAAACTAAATGTTGTTTCTTACTAGACCATGATACTAAGGACTTTCCTAAAAAGTGACATGTTCCTGATGTAATTTTTCTATCTAATATACAAATTCCAAAGTCAGCATCTGAATATGAAATCAAATTAAAATCAGAAGTTTTAGGATAAAGAAGAGATTGAAAAATAGTTCCTTTTAAATATCTAAAAATTCTTTTAACAGCAGTTAGATGAGATTCTGTAGGATTTGATTGAAATATAGCACAAAGACATACTGAATACATTATATCTGGCCTGCTAGCAGTAAGATATAACAAACTACCAATCATACCTCTATATAACTTATTCTCAACTGATTCCCCAGTTTCATCCAAATCAAGTTTCATATTAGTACACATAGGAGTTGTAAATGGCTTGTTGTTTTCAAGTCCAAATTTCTTAAGTAAATCAGTAATGTATTTACTTTGATTTAAAACATTTCCATAATCTTTTTGAAATATTTTAAGACCCAAAAATAAATTTAATTATCCCATCATACTCATTTCAAATTCTTCTTGCATTAATTTTGAAAATTCATGACAAAGAGTTTTATTAGTTGATCCAAATATTACATCATCAACATAAATTTGAACCAATAAAACATTATTTTTCACAGTTTTCTTAAAGAGTGTTGGGTCTTCCATTCCAACAGTAAAATTATTTTTCAAAAGAAAAGAACTTAATCTTTCATACCAAGCTCTAGGTTCTTGTTTAAGGCCATAAAGATCTTTAGTAAGTTTAAAAACAGAATCAGGTTTTTGAGAGTTTTCAAAACCAGGAGGTTGCTCAACTTAAACTTCCTCCATTAAATAACCATTTAAAAAGGCAGATTTAACATCCATCTGAAATAATTTAAAATTCATATAAGATACATAGGCTAAAAGGATTCTAATGGCTTCTAACCTAGCTACAGGTGAAAAAGTCTCATCATAATCTATTCCTTCTTCTTGATTATATCCTTTAGCTACTAATCTTTCTTTATTTCTAGTTATTGTGCCTTGGTCATCTTGTTTATTTCTAAAGACCCATTTGGTTCTTATTATAGGATAATTCTTAGGTCTTTCCACTAATTCTCAAACTTCATTTCTTTTAAACTGGTTTAATTCATCTTGCATTGCTATTACCCAGCTTTCATCATCTAAAGCTTCTTCTATAGTCTTGGGTTCTTGTTGAGATAGGAAGGCAGAGAATTACACTAGGTTTCCTAAGTTTCTTCTAGTTTGAACACCAGTTTCTAGGTCGCCTATTACAGTTTCTAAAGGGTGATTCTTTAGGGTTATAGACTGTCTAGGCAATATATTTAAAGGTTCTTCAGTATCATGTTCCTCTGAACTAGACTGAATTTATTTTATATCATTTTCAAAATCATTCTTTAAGTTCTCAAGTCTCATGTTATTATTAGAATCAAGTTCATCCATTTGTTCTGTCCTTTTCTCAAAGGGATCAGATTCATCAAATTTCACATGAACTGATTCTTCAACAATCCTTGACTTCTTATTATAAACTCTATAAGCTTTGGAGGTAGCAGAATATCCTAAGAAAATACCTTCATCATATTTTGGATCGAACTTACCAAGATTATCCTTGGTGTTTAAGATGTAAACCTTGCATCCAAAAACTTTAAAGTAATTTACTTTAGGTTTTCTGTTATTCCATAGTTCATATGGTGTATTTTTCAAAATAGGTCTAATTAAAACTCTATTAATTATATAACAAGATGTATTCACAGCTTCTGCCCAGAAATATATAGGTAGGCTATATTCATTTAACATAGTTCTAGCCATTTATTGAATTTTTCTATTTCTCCTTTCTACAATCCCATTTTGTTGAGGTGCTCTTGGTGCAGAGAAGGTGTGTTTAATATCCATATTTTAGCAAAAGGAATTAAATTCCAGATTCTCAAATTCTCCACCATGATCACTTCTCAATGAGATTATATTGAAACCTTTTTCATTTTGAACAGATTTGCAGAAACTTTCAAATAAAGTAAAAGCTTAATTTTTAAATTTCAAAAAGAATATCCATATAAATCTTGAATAGTCATCAACTAAAACATATACATATAATTTACCAGCTAATCTTGCTACTCTTGAGGGTCCAAAAAAATCCATATGAATAAGTTCTAGAGGTTTAGATGTAGCAACCTTATTAACAGATTTGAAGGATGATTTGTGTTGCTTGCCAAGTTGACATGCATCACAAAATCTGTCACTTTCAAATTTGAGACAAGGTAAATCAGAAACTAAATGTTTCTTAGATAACTTATGTAAAACATATACATTGAAATGTCTAAGTCTCCTATGCCAGATCCAGGATTCACTTACTTTAGCAGTCAATCAGTTTACTTGTTGTTTACACAAGGAATTTAAATCCAAAGTATAGACATTTTCAGTTATTGGTGCTTTAAATTTAAACAGTTTATCTTTAGAAACAGTACAGCAATTGTTAGTAAAATCAACAGTATATCCATCATCACAAAGTTGAGAGATACTTATCAGGTTGTGTTTTAATCCTTGTACATAAAGCACTTTGTTGATTGAGACTGTTTTTGGATTTCCAACAGTTCCAATTCCAATGATTTTTCCTTTGGCATTGTCACCAAATGTGACAAGTCCTCCTTCCTTTTGAGTGAGTGAAGAAAAATTCAATGAGTTTCCACTCATATGACTTGAGCAGCCACTCTCCATGTACCATATATCTTTTCTACTTTGGTGTCCTGCTACATGAAAAGACATTCAAAAAAAAATTCTTTGGTACCCATATTTTTTTGGGTCCAGGGGTGTTAGCTAGCAATGATCTGGGTATCCAGATTTGTTTTGTTCTTTTAAAATCAGCTGAATCATATAAGTCTTTTGAAACATAGGCTTTCTTAATACGAAAAAATTGAGGTTGTCTTAAGAAACATTTTTTAGCTATATATCCCTTTGTCCCACAAAAGTTACAATTAACCTTTTTAGAGATAGGAACAAAATAATTTTTATATAGCTTAGGTTTTTCTCCTTTAATGCCAATTCCAAATCTCTCCTTTTTAATGACAGTTTTTCCAAGAATTTCATTTAATGAATTTTCTCCTTTTGTAAAAACCAATGCAGCCTGTTTGTAAGATTCTACTTCATCCTGCAGTGTTTTTATTCTTGATTCAAAATTAATATAGTTAGTGTTAATCGAATTGTATTTATCAGTTAATTTCTTATGTTGTTTCAACATTGTATCTCTTTCATCTGAAACGGCTTTATGTATATTTTTTAGTGACTTATGTTTCTTAAATAGTGAGTTATATCTTTCTTCAAGCATATTGTAGTAGGCTGCAAGTTTTTCATTTGTGTAGCTTGATTCAGAATTTGATTCAGAGGAGTAATATGAGTGTACCTCATCAGTTTCTTCCATAAAACACATGTTTGCTTTTAGATTGAATTATTCTTTCTCTAAGCTTGATTTAAGAGAGCTACTGGATTCTTCAGATATACTCCAAGTGGCTTTCATAGCTTTCTTGTCTTTCTGCTCAAAGTCATTTCTTTTGAAGAATTTCTTCTTCTTTGCATCCTTCAATTGTGGGAAATCTGGTCTGATATGCCCCATATTCTTGTATTCATAACATCTTATTTCCTTATTATCTCCCTTAAAGGATTTTTTGAAGCCTCTTTTCTTGCTATAGAATTTTCTAAATTTTCTGGCTAGTTGATCCAGTTCTTCATCTGAGTTAGATGAGTCAGAGCTTTCTGATTTAGCTTTGACTTCTTTGTTCTTCATCTTTATATTCTTTTGTTGTGAAGTTACCTTTAAGGCAGTATATTCTCTTTTGATAAGAACTTTATGTTCATTGGCCTCATCTTGCATTTCAGCTTCATGCATCATCAGTGTACCAATCAGCTCTCTCATGGTTAGATCTTTGACAGGATTTGATTATCTGATTGTTGCCGAGATACCATTCCATTGAGTAGGAAGTACCCTTAGAACTTTTAATGCTTGATCAGCCTGCTTGATAGGTTCTCCTAGAGCTGTTATATTATTGAAAATTTATGTCAATCTCCCATTCATTTGGGTAATTCTTTCACCTTCAATCATTCTGAAAGTATCAAATTTCAGTTTTACAGTTGCATATCTCATTTGTCTCACATTGTTTGTTCCCTCATATGCCACGGTTATTGTTTGCCACATCTCATATGTTGTGGGGCACTGAGATACTCTATTAAATTCATCTAGTCCTAGACCACAGATAATTGCATTCATAGCCTTCGAATTCATATCATACTCTTCCTCTGTAGCTGCACTCCATGTCTCAGGATTTTCAGGAATTTCATAAGGAGTCATAATCTTTGAATAGACTTTATATCCGAGGTTTTTCAGATATATTATCATGTGAAACTTCCAGCAACCATAGTTGTCTCCATTAAAATATGGTGCTCTGAGCATTGTCATCCCTTTTCTTGTATCAGTCATGATACTCTATTGTATAATCCTTAAATGCTTCTAGCTTGCTAAGGCTCTTTCAGAAGCTCCACCTATGATACCAATTGTTGGATCTGAATCTACAGATTATACACAAGAGGGGGGTGAATTGTGTCTTTTTCAATTTTTCGATAACTCTTTGATTGAACGAGTTCTGTCCTTTATACTTTATCAGATTTGATCGTGTGGCGGAATAAGTGAAAACAAGAACACAAAGATGTATAGTGGTTCGGGGAACAGAAGGCCCCTAGTCCACTCCACCAACGCTCAACTCCACGAGCTTGGTGATTTTCACTATCTGGTCCTCGTTTCAACAGACCGGTTCACAACTGAGTACAGGCAGTTGACACCTTTACAATCTTCAGACTAAAAAAGCCTTCTGGTTCAAACACGAACCTACATAGCTTAGAACGAGAAGCTGGTTACTCAGGAATAAAAAGAATTTCAGAAAGAAGTTTTCCAGTTGATCTTCACAATTGCAATAGAATTCAATTGATAGTAGATGGATCGAAGTCTCTAGAAATATTGATCTTTAAGACAAAGCAGTTCTGATTTGATCTGGTTGCAATAGATATAGACCTATAGTTCACAAATTCATTAGTAGTAGATCCACAGTAGATATTCGATGCAGAACAAGTGAATCTTCTATTGAGTTCCTTCTTCTTAAACAAACAGAGCTTTGACGCTCCTTTTTGAATCAGCAGATCAATCGTGAATTTCTTCAGTCTCTGTTTTCCACCTTTTTTAATAATAGATTGATCACCATACACATATATATATGGTGTTTCAGAGAGAACATATATAATAAAGCTGAGCATATCTCCTACACATTTAGATCCATAAAAGTCGCCTTCTGATTCACGATATTCAAAAATTTGAATTTACAGAGAAGTTGTAACTTCCCTTAAGACTCGGCATAAAAAGCTCCTTTTAATTCGATCTTAAATCCATTGATAAAACGTCTTTGAATCAGTCAAAGTCGTACTTTAAAAACGACTTTAAATCCGGCTTGAAATCCGCCCAAAAATAAGCTTGCTGACCTCTGCATAAAAATATCGTCTGTCAAAATTTCTGACGCCAAACGTAAGGTTGATAACGTAGTCTTCAAACTTAGGGTTGATAACATAGTCTTCGAACATAAGGTTGAAAACATAAGGTTGAACATAAATTTAGGGTTTATCATCCATACTTTTTCTTCAACTCTCAAATGTACGGTAAAAGATCCATACTTTTACTTGATCCATACTTTTCCAAGAACGTATGGTTGTTTACAAAAGTAAGGTTGATGAACCATACTTTTGAGAAACAAATGTAACGTTTAGTATTTACGTATGGTTCTCCTTCCATACTTTGTTTATAACCAAAATGTAAGTTTTCTTCCTAACGTAAGGTTCTTCTTCCATACTTTGCTAAAAATGTATGGTTGTTTAACCATACTTTTCTCTTATCTCAAAAAGTATACATGGTTTTCATCCTTATGCTATGTTTATCCACGTAGGGTATGAACAGTGATTCCAGAACGTGCTAAAGCAGATTACGTGGTATATTTATCCACGTAAGGTATGAACAGTGATTCCAGAACGTGCTTAAATCAGATTCCGAATAAGTAATAAATTCTCGTTATTTCAAGAGTAAAATAAATTAATAAATTCCTGCAAAATACTAAATAAAATCATTAGAAAATAACTAAGGGAATTTGTGAGCATAAAAATTATCATAAAGAGACAGAGTATTATTTTCAATAATCTCCCCCTTTAAATAACATTAATATGTATTGTTGAAAACAATACTTTGCTCAACAATTCAAACATTCATATTGTGCTATATAATTCAGGGCGCACCCGTCACATCATAACATTTTCATTATCATGCATTAAAAATAGAACATATATCAATAATGAACATAAATAACCCATGGTAATGAATGGGTTTCATCTTATAATAATACATTCATAAACTTTGGGTTCCCAAAATAAAGAGGGAATGACATACTCGATACAAGAACCATCAACCTTGAGTGAGAAGTAAAAGGTGTTTTTAAAAGAAGTGTTCTTTTGGAAAACATTTTGTTTGACATAAAATCTAGTGGAAAAAATTTATATCCCAAAAAAGTTAAGATAATTATGAAAAAATTATTTTTAAGGAGTAACCACATTGAAAATGGAGTGAAAGAGGGAGGACTCGAAGAAAGAAAGTTGGGTTTGAGAATTTCCCCTTACCTCGTATCTGAATGCTTTCTTCATTTTAATGGTCTGTATAATCACATTAGATTCATTAATTAACAATTTAAGAACCTTTTATAGATTAATATAGTTCATTATAGTTTCATTAATTTCTTTTATGGGCCTTTGGATGAGTTATAGAGTTTAAATTCATTGTTCGGGAGTGTTCTTTTTCTTAGTTTTCATGAACGGTTCACTTGTACACATGAATGGAAGTTTGTGTAGAACATGGATAAACATAAAGAATGGATATTACATGTTATTAATCATATTACAAGAGTTTAAATGATCTTATAATGAATTATGTTATATACCATGTGGAAGAATCATTAGTTAAAATTTAATGATGATCGTTTTAGGTTAATTTGGGCGGTTTTTGGATCACAAGGAATATGTTTTGTTTTATCAATTAGTATTATGAATAAAAGTTGTTTGCATAACATAAAAGGGGTTAGAACATACATATTAAAATCTATTTTCATCCATTTAATTATTTCATTGATATCCTTGAAGGAGTTTAAGGAAAATGGAAGTGCATCGCCCATGATGTAGGTAAATTTACACATCACGAGCAACAATTTCATTTTATTAACAAAGAGAGGGAGGGAGGAGTATAATGAATAATCTTCCATTAACATGATATCATACCAGTATATAAATCATACTGGAGTTATCATGAAATTTTTATAATATAATTTGAGGATAAGGGGAGAAAAGAAATGAAATTTGAAAGGAAATTGAAAGAAAAGAGAGAGAGGAATTACCTATTGAGATCCTCCTTAAGGAACCAAGGCTTGGTATTTTTATGAGACCAAGATCTCCTGGACATGGGGGAGGGATAGGGGAGATCTTTGGGTAGAATTTTGACTAGACTTTAAGCTTTATAGGTGTGAATTAATGAGGGTGTGAGGGGTGGTATTTATAGTGAAGGGGAGAGGGGTTTTCTCAATATTATGTTCATTAATTTATTATTTCTCCACAACACAAGAAATTGGGATGATTCCATGACCAAGAATAGTAATAAGTGCATGTTAGTTCGAAACAATTGGTCTTACATCAAAATAACATCATCCATGACTCTAATTAATGTATTTAGCTTATTTTATAAATTATAGTATTTCACTATTCATAAAAAAATCAAGTATTTCAGAAAAATTCCAAAAAATAACCATAACCATTTTTTGATGTGTAAAATCCAAAAATGAAATCTATTTTTCAAAAATAATTTTCTAAATATTATTAATTTAATTTATAATTAAAATCGTAATTTTTTAAAAAAATACAAATTTTTAAATTACAACTACTTTTCTCACACTTTGAAAAATTAATAAAGATCTCATAAAATTATATTATAATCATAAGACATCAAAATATGAAAATAAATTTTATTTTTAAAATTATTTAATTATTTATAATTAATTTTTTATGACTTACAAAAATACCAATACTTTTACTATGGTCATATTGTCACTTTTAAGATGCCTAAATTTTATTTAATAATTTATGAGTGAGGTTAATATTCTTTTGGATGATTTAATATTCATAAGGGTCCTATTACTATTCATAAGGGTGGGTTACTATTCATAAGGGTAGGTTACTATTCACCAAAAATTAAGTTTGTCCTATCAGACTCCAAACATCTTACTGTTCACAATCGTGTATGTCAGATTTTAAAAATTCAAAACACAGAAGTCACAAATTTATGTTTGAAGGCCACATAATAGTTCATTTAATCATGATGTGTCATTGTGTTTTATAATTTGATTGATTATGAAATTAATACAAGAAGGGAGAAATTGCATTGATGAAAGTTTGGGTCGTTACATTGTACCTCTGCACTGGGAGTAGCAACACATGCAGAAGGTCGGTGTTCCTCTACACTGTGTGCAGCAGCAGGTTGAGAGACTTGTTTTACCTCAGGATTTGGATCACCAACATGTGTGGAAGGTCAGTTTTCCTCTACACTGCGAACAACAGCAGTTTGGGATACCTGCTGTTTCTCAGGATTGGGAGCACCATCACATGAAGAAGGTCAGTGTTCCTCTACACTGTGAGCAACAGCTGGTTGAAAGACATGTTGTGCCTCAGGATTGGGAGTACCAACACATGTAGAAAGTTGGTGTTCCTATGCACTATGGTCAGCAATAGGTTGAGATACCTGTTGTGTATCAGGATTTAGAGCACCAGCATGTGCAGAAGGTCGATGTTCCTCTACACTATGATCAGCGGCAGGTTGAGAGACATGTTGTGCCTTAGGATTGGGAGCACCAGCACATGCAAAAATCATTATATGTAGAAGTGTTTTAACATTTAATATATAGTACATAAATTAATAAACAAATAGATAATAACATGAGGTGACACGATGTATATTACAAAAATAAAATAATTTGTTTATCGAACTCACTTTTTTTAAAGGCTGAAGGGATTTGACCCCTCTATCGACTACCCTAATACCTTAGTGTAGTATCCTCTGACATAAAAAATGCCATCTAAATTGGGAACACTTTGAAATGATTGTGAAATCCCAATAAAAGGGTCATCCTTAGATTAATTTTTATCTTACCCTTCAATGGTTTTCATCGGTAACAGAACAATTGACCACTTTCGGTTTGTAGTATCTAGAACATAAAATACTTATACTTCCTGTGATACCATTATAAATTGTTCGTATTTGTAACCTTCCTAACTAAAATCAACTTTCATGAATCCCAATTCATCTATTTTAATAGTACTCCTATTATCAACCCACTTTCATTGAAAAATCAGTACTTGGAATATTGTATTATCTAACTCCCATATTTTTTTGATGATGCCAAAGTATGACATATTCATGTAAATTGGATTTCTGTCTTTAGTACCAGAAACATGTATCACTTCATCCACAAGTGTAACTCCACTATTTTTTATGGTACTATATTCATCATGTTAATTTTTATAGAATTTATAACCATTAATTACATAACCATTGTAAGATAATACATACACACTTAGTCCCCCGGCTAGCCATCAAAGTCGTTCTGAAATTGAATCTAAATTTTCATCTTACACCTTAAAAATATGGTCTTGAAACCATCCTATAAACTATTGATTATGTGTATTTGAGATTCATATTTTATCACTTGATGGATTCAAATGATTAATAATTTATTTATGGGTTTCATCATATAGTGAAGCCTCCAAAATGTTATACAAAACATAAAGGCGAGTCTGCTCCCGATCTGTAATATTGATTGTGACAACATCTCTTCTAGACATTCCTCCACCCAAAATCCCCCAGTGTGATGAGATTTTAGTAGACCAATACTTTCCAAACTAGACATGTATGTTGGAACCATGGTCATTCTATGCATGAATTGGAGTATGGTTTGTGTTTGTTGTCAATCCTCAGTGGAAGTTTAGAATGTGTGCCAATAAAGTGATCATACAGTTCAATCAGAAAACATTATTGAAGGTGGTGCTATCTCCCAGTGTTTTCCAAATTTTTGGGCCTCAAAATCGAAAAATGAAGACATGGATTGTTGATAAAAGGAGGTGTGTGCAAAGAGGAAGTGGTGTGAGAAAAGGGTGGGTTGTGAGTGAAATGTTTGGGTTGTGCGCGAAAAACAGTGTGGTTTGCAAAATAGTGGAGTGTGGTTTTTCACGCAAATAGTGTTTCGGAATCAGAACGTCGAAAAATGGCAAAGGCATGGGCTGCACAAAAAATCTAGAGATGTGCGCGAAAAACGATTTCTGTGTGAAAAATATTGTGTGCCGAATGAGAGGTTCTTCGCGCCAAGATGGGTTTTGCGTGCTGGGGTCGGAAATGCCTATAAATAAGAGGTGACCCCCCTCATTCTGGATGGTTTAAGACTCAGAGAAGATCTGAGGTCCGATGTACGTAAAAGGTTTTCATAAAGTGAGTTGCGTGAAAAATCAAGGCTTGCGTGAAAGATTCTGGATCACGCGGAAAAATTCCAAGTTGCGGGAAATATTTTGGCTTGTGCGAAAAATTCCCAGTTGCGCGAAATATTCCAGCTTGCGCGAAAAAATCCCAAGTTACGCGAAATATTCCGGCTTGCATGAAAAATACCAAGTTGCGTGAAATATTCCGGCTTGCATGAAAAAGGTGAAGTTGCGCGAAAAACTTGAGGTTGCGCGTAAAACTTGATGTTGCGCGAAATTGTCAGTGAAACCTGTTTGCACGTTTCTGATTTTCCGATTTAGTGATTCAGTGCATTCAAGTGCATCATTACCAGTCTTCGATGCAAGCAGAGTCTCGTGCTAAGTAGAGGCAAAGACTTCTATACAAATCTATTGAAGAGACCCTCACGTATATAAACTGACTGGGACTTCACCAAAGGTAGTGAGCCAGGGGGAGTCAACAGGAGTGACCCGAGGTACGCAGTGGGCTATCCTTGAACATTTGTAAATACATTGAGCCTGGGAAAGAGTGATTGTTCCCGAACCTTTGTAATCCATAACTCGTGAAAAATAGTGGAATTAGGTGCGACCGACAACCTGTCAACGTATGCTCCTTGGACGTAGACCTTAATGGTGAACCAAGTAAAAAAGTGTTGTTTCATCTCTTTGCATGTGAATATTTGATTTTTGACCATATCCATCATATAGGTTTGACTAGTTCCTACCAATGTGGGAACAAGATCCATTAATTTAAAAGAAAGGTTGACACCCTGATTCACTCTTCCCCTCTCAGGGTGTCCCGGAGTCCTACAATGTATTCATTATAGAATTCAATAGCTTCTTCGACAATATATCTCTCCATGATACAACCTGATGGATGAATTCGATTTTTGACACACCCTTTCAAAATCTTCATATATTGTCCAATGGGGCACATCTATCTATAGTATACAATATCACATAGTCGAATCTCTCTCACTATACGAACCATCAAATGAAATATTATAACAAAGAATGTTGGTGGGAATAACATTTCAAATTCACATAATACGATGAAAATTTATCTTTCCATGGTCTATAATTTTTCCTGGTCTATAACGTTGTTACATATAACTTTGAAGAAGAAATAGATCTTGGTTAGTGTATGATGGAAAATATTGGTCAAAATGCAATGTAATGTTATAGGAATTAGATCTTGCATCAAAACATGACATTCATGTGATTTAAGACACTTTAACTTTAAATTGATCATTGACATAATGTTCTTGATATTCAATAAATACACCTATGGAACCTTTATGTCATTCAAGAAGTTGAAAAACTGATATCTCTTTTGTCTGGAAAGAGTATGAGCAGTTGGAAGAAGAAAAGTTCATTTTTTACCCTTCAATGGTGCCAAATCTTCTCATATTCCCATGTCAACCATGTCCAACCTACACTTAATTCCATACTTTATTTTTCTGGGTGAATTTAGCAACATTTCAATGATACTACCACATATATTTTTTCAACATGCATAACATCAAGAAAATTTCTGATGTACAAACAATTCCAGTATAGTAGTTCAAAAAAAATGATCTCTTTTTCCAACCAGTTATTATAAGGTTTTTCAAAAACAATTTACCAAAAATAGTATCCACATATTTTACTTTATCAAACAGTTGATCACCTGTTTGCAGAGACGGTGATGTATGTTCTTTTGAACTTCCACCGAATGATGTTGTCCAAGAGTAGTATTTATTATGTCAGGGTAGAAATCTACGATGACCTAGAAACATGGTTTTTGATGTATGTATAAACATAATTTATTGTGTAGCTTGTTCGCAAACGGGACACCCTTGAGTTCATTTAATGCTATATCCTAACAAATTTTCATAAGCAAGAAAGTTATTTATAGTCTTGTACAACATGGATCTCAACGTGAAAAATTAATTCATGTAAGTGACATACAATTTAACACATGAATCCCACAATAATTTTAAATCCCCAATCAATGGATCCAAATAAATATCAATATCATTACCCGATTGTTTTGGTTCTGATATAAGCATATATAACATGATGTATTTTCATTTTATGAAAACCACAGCTGCAAGTTATAATATACCAATATAACCATCCATGTACTCTGGGTGCTACTTTGAAAACCAAAAGGATTCACTCCATCTATAGATAATGCAAGACGAAGGTTTATTATCTCATTTCTAAATTCATGATACTCGTGATCAATTTTCTTCAACCAAGTAGATTTTTTCAGGTGATGTGTTTACCATATTTAATTCTTGTATCTATAGGTTTTGGGCATAAGGGAAGCATAGTTGGGCCAATGCCCAACTTTGATTTTTCTGTAATCAATGATCATTCCGGGATCAATATAACAATAAATTACAATATTCACATAATTAAATCAAATGTTTATATAAGGAATAATTTCCCCCAGAACTCAAAGAGAGGATCGATATATTTTGTTTATAATTAATTTAATTAAATTAAAGAAATACCTCCAAGGTTTTCTTTCTTCGTTGATGTGTTTGACTATAGATTTTTGGTACGCCTTCTTTGTTTTATTGAGATCAAGATTTGATCTCTTCTAGCATTGATCCACAGGTGCTTCACGAATATTTGGATGTCGTTGAAGGAGTCTATGGGTGCTAACATGGAAGCTCTTTGCGCTTGCGTCATCCACCTTCGATCACCTTGAGAACCGCTTCCAAAACATTCTCTGATCCGATGGAGGATGACCGATCACATTCTTGAGAACGTTCTTGGATAAAATAGACCTCTCGAGGATTGAGAGATTTCTCCAAAATGTTGTGCACAACCACCATGGCTAGCATTCATTTTTCCCAATCTAAATGAGAAAATAACAATATAACCAGGAATTTAATTCACTAGGTAATAATAAATAATTGGCACAAGTGTCGTTACTTATTTTATTATTCCATGTGAAACCCTCATGTCAAATAATAATGGCAATACCATTATTTCCATGACATGCACTTAACTTGAAAGTTATATTTAAATATTATTTAATCAATTAATATTTAATATTATTTCTCATTGGACCCTTAAACTTGGTATGCCCATCCAACTTAATATTTATCAATCTTTGAATAATGACTATTTATTTATTAAATAAATATAACTGCATTATTCGCCAATAAATAAACATTTTTTCCGCAATATATTCTCTCAAATAACCAGTGATGAAATAAATACGATCAGTAATACATGAATAATTATTAAACCACAGTGGGAATTAATATTTATTTATCTTTTTAAATAATAAATTATTTAAATGAGATTCTAGATATACTTAATGTGTGACCCTCTAGGCCTCTTTCTCACTGGCATTAGGTGAACATGCCTAAAGTCCAAGGCTAGCATCTAGCAACACACCAAGGCACCCATAGAGAAAGAAGTTAATGATGCAATGACATGTCATCTCGTACGAATACTTACCATGTAATATAATCCCTTTTTCTCGATATCTCAAATCAAGAGGGTTTCATGCAAGTGCCATCAACCCATGTGCTGGATTTCTCATTCTTTGACTTCCCAGAAATTGAACTTACTTATAGAACACCATGGAAATGGATTTATTTAGGCTATATCGTTTCCATCAAAGGGCCTAAGATATCAACTTCTTTTATGGAATGGAAGGGACAAATCCTTTCTTGCATTATTCATTAATGTGGTATTACTCGTGGCACACCCAACATATCCTACCTCACTGTAAACATATGTCATCATAGTTTTTGCTAATACTTCTAATTGCGTGATTCATAATACCCATTAATAATAATATTAAAGTATAAGGATCAATACACACATTTGCTGATAGGAACATCCAATGAAACTTATAAATGTGGATTTCCTACTGGTGGGTCTTGTTCTTATAATATCCTCCTAGACATTACCAAGTGTATACACCATGAGAAGGTTCCTCAAAGTCCTATGAGTCTTCACCCCTGATAGCATGTATCATTTGGGTCCCTTCAAATGATATCATCCGACTACAAAAAATATATTTAAGAATAGTTTCATAGAACTTCTAGGTTCTCATCATAGCAGGGATCCACTATGACCTTTTAGTGCAACGAATATTGTTAGGACATTATCACATACAATGTCATGTAGAAGAACAATCATGATGTGATAAGGAGTTTATTAACATCCATCCAATGAATATATGTTTATCATAAAATACAAAAGAATTTATTTATAGGTCACCAACTCCAACAGAATCCCACTTGCACTAGAGCCAACTACTAACAACCTTCAGTATGTTAGTTGTCACATGATACTCATGCTTCTTCTAAGATATAACTTTAGTCAAGGGTTCTACCACGTTCTCCTTTGTGGATACTCTGATCATTGCAAATTCACCCCTTTTATGAAAATCTCTCAAGAGGTGATACTTTTAGAGTATGTGCTTTGTCCGTTGATGTGACATTGGCTCTTTTTTAAGAGTCATCGTTATAGTATTATCACAATACAATGTGATAGGGTCTTTACTTCTAGGTACCACATCAAGTTCCTAGATAAAGTCACGAATCCAAATGGATTCCTTGGTTACATCAAAAGTTGCTATATATTTGGATTCCACTATAGAATTATCGACAACTGGCTGCTTTGAACTGTTCTAGCTCACAACTCCTCCATTGAGATAGAAAACATATCCCGATTGTGACTTCATATCATTATGATCTTTCTAAAAACCAGCATCAGCATACCTACTGATGAAAATCTCCTTGTATTCTCCATATACTAGGAACATATACTTAGTTTTTATCAGATACTTAAGGATAGTCTTAACAATAGTTCAATGTTGTTTTCCTGGATTTGCTTGATATCTTCCTAACATGATCAGTGCATAGGCAATATCAATTCTATCACATAACATGGCATACATGATTGATCTTATTGCTAAATATTATGAGATATTACTCATTCTATCTTTATCATATTGTTTTTGGGGACACATTTTCTTCGATAGATGTAAACCATGTGACACTGGAACCAATCCCCTCTTGGATTGTTTCATACAAAACCTATTTAGTATCTGGTCAATATATGTACTTTAAATTAGTCCAAGTATCAACTTGGATCTATCAAAAATTAGATTTATACCTAGAATGTAGGCTTCTTCACCTAAGTTATTCATAGAGAATCACTTTTTCAACCATTCCTTAATAGATTGTACGACTAGTATATCGTTTCCAATAATTAATATGTCGTCAACATATACAACTAGGATAACGACTGCATTCCCATTAAACCTTTTATAAACACATGGCTCAAATTCATTCTTAATGAAACCAAATTCCTTTATAGCTTCATCGAATCGAATATTCCATGACCCGGATGCTTGTTTTAATCCATAAATGGACCTCTGTAACTTGAAAACTCTTTTGGAATCACCTGGTGTCACAAACCCTTCTAGTTGTGTCATATAAACATCTTCTTGAAGGTTCCCGTTAAGGAATTTAGTTTTGAAATACATTTCCCAAATCTCATATTCATGGTAAAATGATAGGTAAAATATGATTCTGATGGATTTAAACATGAAAATTGGAGAAAAAGTTTCATCATAGTTAATTCCTTGATGTTGTTTAAAACCTTTAGCCACTATCCTTGCTTTACTTACTTTACCTTATATGTATAGTTTCCTCTTGAATACTCATTTACATATAATAGGATTTATATCAACTGGCACATCGACCAGAACCCAAACTTGGTTCTGATACATGGAATCCATATCAGAATTTATAGCTTCTAGCCCTCTTTCATCTTTTGAGCTCTCTACTGCCTCCTTATAGGATAGAGGTTTATCATTGTCCAACAATAATGAGTCACCATCCTCAATGACAAGAAAACCATATCTCTATGATTCCCTTACCTCTCTTAAACTCCTACAAAGTACTTGTGTTTCAGGAACTACTTCTTCCATAAGGACCTGTGGAACTTGTTCTTGTACCAACTCCTATGTATCTTGAGTATCAACTTCATCGAAGTCAATCTTGCTCCCACTATACTTTTTAAGGATGTGCTCCCTCTCAGGAAATATATATTGTCTGGAAACATTCACTTTCTTATCTGTGGAGTTATATAGGTAGTATCCCTTTAATTCCTTAGGATACCCTATAAAGATACATCTCATACCCTGGGATACTAGTTTGTGCTTGAGAAATCCTTAACAAGCACTTCACATCCCCATACACATGTATGTGATCAAATTGGTTTCTTTCTACTCCATAGATAGAAGGGAATTCCATTTATCATTTTAGTTGGTACTCGGTTTAATGTGTATGCCGCAGTTTTTAATGTATATCCCCAAAAAGATAATGGAAGATTTTCATGACTCATCGTCAAACTTACCATGTCCAAAAAGGTATGGTTCCTTCTTTCACTAACACCATTCCACTATGGTGTATAAGGTGGAGTGAGTTGACATAGAATCCCAAACTCCCAAGAAAAATTGGTTAATATATTCTATACCTTGATCCAATCAAATCTTCTTTACCTTCTTACCAAGATGATTCTCCACTTCATTCTTTAATTCCTTGAATTTTGCAAAGGACTCGGACTTAGACCTCATCAAGTAAATATATCCATATCTACTCAAGTAATCAGTAAAAGTTATGAAGTGATAATTTCCACCTCTAGATTCTATTGGAAATGGTCCACACACATCAGTGTGTACCAATACTAGAATCTCTATGTCCCTTTCACTATGTCTACCAAATAGTGGTTTGGTCATTTTCTCTTGTAAACAAGTGTGACATCTATCAAGTAGTTTTATCTCAGAAGAGTCTAAATAACCATCTTGATAGATCTTTGTCGAGTGCTTCTTGTTTACATGACCAAGGAGGTAATGCCACAATGGAGTTTTATATGAGTCATGTGAACTTGATTCGTTATCTATTGAGAACAATTGGTTTTCATAATTTAATACATACAAACTGTTATTTAAATGTGTCATACCATAACATATGTTTTCCTTATAAATGAAACAACTTTTATTTTCGAATTTAAAAATAATCCCATATGTATCTAAACTTGATATATAAATTATGTTCTTGGTAACCCTTGGTGCGTAATAACTGTCATGTAAAACCAAAATCATCCTGATTGGCAATGAAAGGTGGTAGTCGCCAATAGAAAGAGCAACCATCCTCGAACCATTGGCATCTCACAGACCCACCTCTCCTCTGGAAATTTTCCGAAATCTACTTGGTTCCTGTATTTGAATGTAGATGTGAGAACCAAAAGTTGTATCTAATACTCAATGTATAGAAATGGAAAGATTACACTCAATAACGAATACACCTTTGGCTTCCCCTTGCCTTTGAGTGCAGTTCCTCTTCCAGTGGCCTGACTTGCCACATGAAAAATACACTACCTCCTTTTCCTTTCCTTGCCTCTAGATATTCTTCATTTTGGTTGGACGATGCCCGAGAGATTTAGAATGTTTATAAATATTAGGATCATTTTCCTTATACTCCTCTTCCTATTCTTCATAAGGAATTTGGGTTTGTCACGCCCCATGTTCTTATCCACTTGGCGAATCAGGTTCAAAAGTTATAATAGGCTCTTCTCATTATTGATCATATTATAATTCAAAATAAAACTAGATAAGGCCTTTGGAAGTGATGATAGTATGAGATATAAATGCAACTATTTCGGGAATTTAATCTCTAAGATGTCCAGATGCTCAATGTAGCCGATAATCTTGACTACATGAGGCCCAGCTGGCGCAGACTCTCCAAGATTAGTGGTGAACAAATAATTGGAGATCTCATACCTCTCTTGTCTCTCCTTCTCTTAATAGAGATCCTGAGGTGGGAAATCATACTATAAGCACCCATTTCCTCATGTTTCTTCAAGATCTCATTAGTCATGGATGATAGCATGAAGCACTAAACATATGTAGCATCATTCAGATGTTTCTCGTACATAGAGAGCTCCTCATCACTCACCTTATTCCCTGGTGCAACTGGTAAAGGTTATTATAACTCATAGTTTACTTTCATGATGAAGAATGACCCAAAGGCACCTTTTTCACTCCGAGAAATTAGTGTCGGTGAGAAGGTTTTCTTTCTCGAGTATGGATCACAATAATATGTTTGATTCAATTTTTAATTTCGTTTCTACAAATAAGATGAATAGAGTTTTAGTACTTTATCTGCTAAAATTAAGAAAAATAAATAAATAAATATTCATTAGTCTTCTACTATTTTATCGAAACCCAATAGCCCTCACCATTGGATTCAGAATATCCTATTTCTTGGATATTCTAGTGGAAAGGATCTTCATTTCATTCTCATCACCCCAACTTTGTCTGGTCAAGAAACTTTAATAGTTTTAGGTAGGCATTCTAAATTCCAACTACATTAACTCGTAGCTCCTTGATTCATTGAGTGGACTCCCCAATCCTGAAATCATTATTTTAGATTTCTTCAACTCTTGCCTCTCAGTTACACCAAGTCTTGCTTTAGCAGTCAACCCTTGATGTAAACCAAGTTATGTCAACCCAAAACCTCAAATTAGAATTCCTCGATAATTGAAAGCACCCTAACTTTGGCTGGTCAATCACTTTAAACTATTTGTTCAATTCTAACTAAATTAATGGAAGGCTATACCGACTTAATATTTTATTGAGGGATTTTATCCTTTATGCGTAAATTTCCTCTTATTATCTTTTCATATGCTTGTTAACATTAAGTGGGATATACTTAAGTGATTAACCATGTCTTGATAATATTTACGCATAAGCTATTTTATTTTAGTTCCATCTTGTATGCTTGTTAATTCATTAATTATGTGATCACGAAAATACATCCATAATGAATAACCATGAAACTGACAAAAATAAAATAAAGTGCATGATCATGAGATTTTCTAATGGTTATTTTATCTAGTGTTTGATAAACTAAACCCGGCCTAGGGGATAAACACCTTGAACCTTTTAAGGTTCATGTTTATAGCTTTCCACCTATCCACCTTTGTATCTTCTTGGATTGGTTTCACCTCGGCTCCTAACTTGAACCGCCTCCACTAACTTGGGAGCTCCATCCATTACATATGCTTTTAACTCAGACACAGGTAAGGGGTAAAAGGGGGTTTACATAAAAGAAATCATGGGCACACAGGCCCTATATATTAATGAGGAGAAGGCACGCAGACCAACAATTTTAATTTAACAAATAAATTAAAGGGAAACCAATCACATACAAAGGTCTGGTCTAGATCATGATCATCCACAAACATGCAACGAATTACGCATTTAATAAAACTAGCATTTAATTATTTAATCATTCTTTTTAAGATAAATCATGCTCTAATTGATTAATTATTATCTTTAATTAATCAATCCTTTTATCTTAATCCTTTTTTTTAATTTCCTTGATATTCTCATCTATTATAATTTTAAACAAATTAATAAACTCATTTAAAATTAATTATGTACATAACTTATACCTTAGAGGAAACCTGGTGAATACTCGTCCAAAACTACCCAAAATGTATTATACTTGTATATACTTTATTCTTTGTGACATGTAGCATGCACGCAGAATTATAATTATAATACAACCCGTACATGATGTGCAAATAATTGAACATTATGTAGATATTAATTAAACATTTATATATATATATATCAAACACCTATCACATGTTTTTTCCCAGCTTTACACCCACACGAAGGTACATGTCTCAAGTGTTACATGATATAATAATAAATTTTAAATCTGTGTAAGCTGGAAAAAGTAAATGGTGTGTAGATCCGACTATATGGCGTGTACCCTCCTCACCATCCATTTGAAGTACATGCCTCGGGAAATGACATGTGAGGAGTACTTCAGAAATCATCAAAGTACATGAAGTGCCTGGTGGGAACATGCCGTGTAGACTCCGCGTTACACGGTCACCAGTCGGGCAAGCCGTGTATGGGATACATGAATCGACCCTGACCTGAAGGGACTACATGCCATGTCCAATGGGTCATACGACTTATAGTCTAGCTGACCATGCACCAGTCTGTACTGGTCAACACACGGTGTAATAATTAACTACACTCCATGTCATTAATGCACATGGCTTGAGTAATTACTGAATTACTCTCGATGCGCTGAACACGGTGTGTGATCCGAATTACACGTTATGTATAGGAGATTACACAGTATGTAACTCCGAATACACGGTGGGTACTATCATGTTACCTGGACAGAATCATCATTGCCTCCTGATGAGTTTCTCGATTTAATTTTAATCATAAAATTATTTGTTTCTGTTAGATCTGTGAGAAATGATAAAGGAGGAACAAATCTTGAAATTCAGATTACAATAATGGTTAAACGTGAATTGAAAAATTAAATTATTAAAGAGTAGAACATCAACAAATTATTTAAATAATTATAAATGAAAATATGTACCTTCTGATACCACTTGTAGGTTCTGGGCATAGCGGAAGTGCGGTTGGGCCGGTACCCAACTTTTATTTTTCATAATCAATGATCATTTTGGGATCAATACAATGATAAATGCTAGTATCCACAGAATTAAATCAAAGATTTAGACAAGGTAGAATTTTCTATGGAACTCAAAGAGAGGATCAGGATATTTTTTATGATTAATTTAATTAAATTAAAGAAATAACTCCAAGGTTTTCTTTCTTTGTTGATTCGTCTGACCATAGATCTATGGTGTGCCTTCATTGTGTTATAAATATCAAGAGTAGATCTCCTCTAGAAGTGATCCATGTGTTCTCCGCAAAATCTTTGGACGTTGTCGAAGGAGACTCCGGGTTCCTTTTGCTTGTGTCATTCGCCTTTGATCTCCTTGAGAGCTGCTTCCAAAGCATTCTCTAATTCGGTGGAGGATGGCCGCTCTCGTTATTGAGAAAATTCTTGGAGAAAAGAGATATCTCGAGGCTTGAGAGATTTCTTTAAAATGTTGTGCACAACTACCGTGGATAGAATTCTCTTTCCCCGGGCTAAATGAGAAAATAACAACATAACCATGAATTTAATTCACTATGTAATAATAAATAATTGGAACAAGTGTTGTTACTTATTTTATTATTCCATGTGAAACCCTCATGTCAAATAATAATGAAAATAACATTATTTCCATGACATGTGCTTAACTTTCAATTTATATTTAAATATTATTTAATTAAATAATATTTAATATTATTTCTCACTGGACCCTTAAACTCGGTCTGCCCATCCTCCTTAATATTTATCGGGACTTGAATAATGACTATTTATTTATTAAATAATTATAACTACATTATTTACTGATAAATAAATATTTTATTCGTAATATATTCTCTCAAATAACCAGTGACAAAATAAATGCGATTAGGAATACATTAATAATTATTAAACCACAATCGGGATTAATATTTATTCATCTTGTTAAATAATAAATTATTTAACTGAGATTCTAGATACACTTTGTGTGTGACCCTCTAGGCCTCTTTCTCAATGGCATTAGGTGAACCTACCTAAAGTCCAAGGTTAGTGTCTAGAAACACGCCAAGGCACCCATAGAGAAATAAGTTAATGCTGCAACAATATGTCACCTCATACGGATGCTTACCATGTAATATAATCCATTTGTCTCAATATCTCCAATCAAGTAGGTTTCATTCAAGTGTCATCAACCCATGTGCTCGATTTCTCATTCTTTGACTTCCCAGAAATTGAACTTTCCTATAGAACACCATCGCCATGGATTTATTTAGGCTATATTGTTTCCATCAAAGGATCTGAGATATAAACTTCTGTTATGGAACAGAAGGGACAAATCATTTCTCACATTATTCATTAATGCAGTATTACCCGTGACGCGCCCAACATATCCTACCTCAACAAGAACATATGTCGTCACAGTTTTCGCCAATACATCTAACTACATGAGTCATAATACTCATTAATAATAATCTTAAAGTCTAAGGACCAATACACATGTCCACAGATAGGAACATTCAATGACACTTATAAATGTGGATTTCCAACTGGTGGGTCTCGTTCTCATAATATCCTCATGGAGATTACCAAGGGCGTACACCATGAGAAGGTGCCTCAAATTCCTATAAGTCTCCACCCCTGATATCCTGTATCGTTTGTGTCCCTTTAAATGATATCATCTGGCTACAATGTCATGCAAGAGAATAATTTCATACAATGTCATGCAGTGTCATGCAAGAGAATAATGCCATGCAAGAGAATAATCATGATATGATAAGGAGTTTATTAATATACATCCAATGAATATATGTTTATCATAAAGTACAAAAGAAGTTTGTTATAGGGAACCAACTCCAACGGTATCAGCATGCCACGTCAATTTCCTTGCAGTCTTATCACTTCCATATAGGCGCCTAAACCTTAGAGTTATTGGAAAGTACCATACAACTTTCGTAGGACCGGATTCATCTTTCTTGTATCGAGAAACACCACACTTTGGGCATTTTGTAAGTGATTTGTGGTCCTTGAAAAATAGTATACAATCATTCGGGTAGATATGTATTCTTTTAGAGATCATACACATCGAGTGTAACATTCATTTGGCATCATATGCTTGGTTTGGGAGCTTATTGTCTTCTAGGAGCATGTCATTCAAGAGAGAAACCAATTTTGTAAAATTGGCGTCACTCCATCTGTTGCCTAATTTCAAATTATACAGCTTCAGTATGGTTGAAAATGTTGTATATTTAGTGCAACCAGTATACAATGGTGTTCTTCACAACTCTTTAACTTCTCAAACAATTTTGGGTCATCACGAAGTTCATCTTCAACTATCCTTGTCATTTCCTCAATACGAACTCCATCATCGTTCACATCTGTAATCACATCCTTGATATAGTCTTGTTTATTGTCTACACTTGTAATCATATTAGATGATCCATAAAACGCAATGTTATCCCAGCCACTAGCTATATTTTCTTTTTCTTCATGTTTATTCCAATATTTATAACTTTAATCTATTCTATGACTGATCAAGTGTTCTTCCACCTCCTTTGGACTAATTTGCATTGAATAACAACAGTGTAAACATGAACAAAAGATTTGAGAAGGGTCATATGCATGATCTTTTTCAAACTTGATGAAGCCTTTCACTCCATATTAATACTCTTTTTCCAGAAGATTGGCATACATCCATTCTTTATTCATATCTATCATATTTGATTCAGTAATATTAATGTTTAGCAAAATAAATACACAAAAGGGGATTCCAAATAAGGGGAACTCAACATTTTAATGATAGTTATTATTGCATTTTGTTGTCTGAGACTCATCCCCTTAGAAGCTAGCACCAAACTAGAAAGAAGGTGTAATTATAGAGGACTTCCCTAATTTAAACCATGCAGGTGATGTTGGATGCAAAGTTGGTTTATGAGTTGCAATGGGGTTAAGCATTAATTCTCTTTTTATAGGAGTGAGGTCATGATAGATATCCTATGGGTTGGATAGAGTTAGTGACATGCCCTTGATATTGTGTTATTATCAATATACTGGTCTTCTATATATATAGTAATGGTTTTCTTAATTTTATAAAAATATAAACTTAAAAAACTATGGAAAAACTACATTTCAGATGTCCTTTGAAAACAATTTATAAAATCAAACTTGAAATTCCATTAAAAAACAACCATTTACAAAAATCCCTCTTTAAAATAACTCACCGTTTTTAAAATAAATCAATTAGTTCCAAACACTCTTTCATAAATACATGCACACATTGAAAACAATCCAAATTATTAAAAATGAAATCCAACTTTTTCATGTTAAATCATTTCCACAAATTCCAAAAATGTTCTCTAATTTTTCATAATTAAATCAACCACTTCTAAAACATTTAAAATTAAAAAAATTCCTTCTTTTATGGAAATATTCACACATGGTTTCAAAAAGTAATGCATTTCTCAAAATTCCCTTTTAATTTCAATACAAAAAAAATCCATGTAAAAATAAAAAGAGAAGAGAAACCATATTTAAAACATTTCACAACCATTAAAATATTTTTGATTCCCTCACAAATTTTGTTTTAAAATCAACTCACTCAATAAAATCTCCTTTTCCATCAAAAATATTCTTTTCCAAACATAAAAAAAGATTGTAAGTGCTAAAATAGGATATTATAGAAAAACTTACATGAATTGGTATATAATTCACTATTAAAGTTTAAATGATTGGGGGAAATAGTATAAAAGTGAAATTTGAGGTTAGGCCAAAGATATGAAATCAAGGAATCAATATATATCCCATAGGAACATGAATCTGGCCACATATAGTTATAAGAAACAGAACACATACATAGATTGAGATCATACACAAGGGGAATATAATTGTTCAGGTTCACAGGATGGCCAATTATTTCAAAGATCTTATCAAGGATGATCTAAATATGTAGGTAATCGCACTTCATTGGGAGTTATATAGGGTGCTTAAATCCACCCTAATATGGAGATAACTATTGTGCTTCTCATAAATCTCCAACTCATTCTAAAACTGCTCCAACTCTTTAAAAAATCAAATCATTACAAAAAAGTATAGAAACCTCTGGGAAACATTTTCATTGACATGAATCCTCTTTTAATGAACAGATATCTTTTCATAAATCATTCGGTATCTAATAAAATCAGTCATCATTAATTATTCTTCAGGAACTTTCAATAACATCAAATATCATCAATAACATATTTACTTACTATAGTTAAAGTTAGGTATTACTCATAAGTTCAAACTTCAAGAACAAAAAGAGAGGAAGGTCATAAAGATCCCAACAAAAAACTTACTCCAATAGTTCTTATAATTACACATCAGTTCCCTAAGCTAAGCTAGGTTATCTAATAACTAATAAGAAATATTGATATATTCTATAAAGTATACAGATATAGAAACCCAATACTCGATGATGGTAACCCTGGGTGGTAAACAAGCTAGAGGTGCTTACAAGCTACTTAGGTACTAACTCGAGCCGACTTCAAGAATTAGAAAAACATAATCAAGCATCTAATATTTTAATATATTATTTTTATTCAATATATATGCATTTAATTTCAATCTTGAGCTTTCGATCTCAAGAAAACACATGTCAATACCTAAATTATTCAGTATGGGTGACCTTAACAGTTTGATGTTCATAGATTATCTTGTGTAAGATTAACAAAATATAGGTGACCCTGACAATTTGGTGTCAAAACCTGATGTAAACATTGGGATACAATTGATTGGGTAACCCTAAAGGTTAGGTAACCAAGTGAAAAGAGGTGAGATAATTTATAAAATGAATTTGGACAAGATGTTGTTTGATCAACTATCCAGGAATTGTATATGATATTATTGACACGATTGTTTACCTAAATAACTATGTAATGGGATAAAGTTACCAAAGCATAATGAAATATGTATATTATCCCACTAATAGATATGATGTGAGGATTCGTTGTTTTAGTGGGCGTATATTCAATAAAAGACTATTAAATTCTTTTGTAAAATGTGGTACTCAATTGAAAAAATTGTTTCTATTGTAGTAGATTATTGTAGCATTAAACACAAACTTAATTTTTGAGATTTGTCATAGGTTGGTTTTATAACCTTATAGATTGGTATCTTAATTTGAGAAATGTTTTTAAAGAGAATCATTCTGAACATAATGAAGTGAATGTTACAAAAATAGATTTTTCTAATTTTGACTTACAATTATTAGTTATCGGTTGTGCTTTACACATATGGGATGATGTACAAAGACTCAGAGGTGACCACGTGTTGTCCTGCATAATGATGCTCACTTATTGTTGGATCACTCTCAGGATCCAAGTGGATGTTTATCCTTGAGGGGGGTCTCTTTGTCTGATATTCACTCTTGGACCATTTTATCTCTTCATCTCCAAAAGCTTTAGGGTTTTTGGTTTCTCTCGAGTTTAATTTTGGAAAACTGGCGCAAAGACACCCACAGGTTTCTCTTTAGGAGTTGATCCCAATTTACATAAGAGTAAGACAGGGTTTGAGTTTTTCTGAAGTTCGATTCCAAGAATTTGGGGTTGTAAGATCAACATCTCTTGTGCTTTGTTGTGGAATGATGTATCATTATTCTTGAGTGTGTTCGTCCTACTTAGAAGTGAGTGTTAAAAATCATGAGACAAAGTGATGGTGATTATCAAGCCTTAACAAGGCCTACAGGTTCGAAGAGGGGTACTATGTTTTTCTTTCTTTGTTTAGTGGATGAGTCTTTGTTGTGTTCCTATCATGCGCATAAATTCAACAACTACAAAAGAACATAAATCATTTGGGATAATCTTTTATTTTACTTTTGACCTTCTATGCTTTTTTTGTTTCACCATAAAGAAATCGAATCAAAATAGTTTTCATAGTAATAATACTGAAGATAGAGTTTTCCATTTCGATGAACTCTTGCAGCACACACTCTAATCAATCATCGGTGATCTCTAGCTGGGATATCATCCAAGATAACATTATTGAGTTTAACCACCACTTGGGGAGAATCCCGATTCCGGGCCAAAAATTGCTTACCAAAAATATCGTGAGAAACCCGATGAAATATAGAAGCGATATGAGCAAAATAAATAAATCAACACGCATGATTTTTTAACGTGGAAAAACTCTCCCATGCGGAGGATTAAAAAACCACAGGGCAATTCCCAATAATATCTACTATGAATCAGAGAATACAAAGAATCCAAGTAATGTCTGAACTGGAATTACAAATAAGAGTGTAGAAAACCTGTGTGAAAACCACACACTGATACGCCTCTGTCATCTCTCTGATAAATATCCCGCTAAAGTCTTGTATCGGAAGATCAATCTGTGACAAAATGTCACCCTTCTGTCGACGAAACGTCACTACCTCGGAGATCTTCACCCGAACATGCGTCAACCTCGCACCAGCTTGCGACACCCGAATGATCTCTCCATTTTGATGTATCGTCGATCTTCAATAGGGACACGCCACCTGATCACCGCTATCAGGAAGACTTTCGATACGTGGTCATCATCAATTTCATAGTCGCTGCTATGCACCTGTCAAACGCCGACGCGCCATCGTCGTCGTGCCACACGGGTCACCGCAAACGCGGCAACCCCTTCCTGGGACTCCCTTGCCGGCTACATCTTGTCGGGACACCCTTTTCTCTTCAAAATATGTTTCTGCATCCTCCTTATATAGACACCAAGTCCATAATCATCAATTAATGCAGTCAACATCCAATATTTCATCCATTAATATTGAGAATTAAATATCCATTAATGTTTGAAGAAAATCCTCAATTAATGGTGATATAAATCTCCCCATTAATAATTTTCCTCTCTCATCAATAAATGTGATGAATCCCTTCATTAAGAATTTTCCTCTCTCGTCAAAAAATGCGATGAATCTCAACAATCTCTCCCTTCATCACATTAATGAATGAAATCATCCAACAAACCCAGTTGGAAAGAAAATAGGACGGTACCACACCAACCATCATCATCTGTAGAAAAATATGACGACGTCCTTTTGCACTTCTGATAAAAAAAATACCAGCTCCCCCTGCAAAAAGAAAATCAAATGCCGAAATTTTCGTCACATTTGTATCTGCACCACCCTGCTCATCATGCTGAACAAGACAAGAACCAAAAACATCTGGCTCCCCCATAATAGTGATTACCACATAATCTGGAGCACCTGCAAGAATAAACTGCTCCCCCGGCTCAACATCCTATGAGCGGACATGTGTATCACCTCTCTTAACCTGCTTTAATTTCCAAACTTTATTCTGTTCCACGCACGCATCTGCGATCCTCTTCGAAACTTCCAAAATCCTCACGTTAAACTGCAAGCACAAACCAACCTCCTCTGATACCACTTGTTGGGGAGAATCCCGATTCCGGGCCGAAAATTGATTGCCAAAAAATATCATGAGAAACCCGATGAAATATAGAAGCGATATGAGCAGAATAAATAAATCAACACGCATGATTTTTTAACGTGGAAAAACTCTCCCATGCGGAGGATTAAAAACTCACGGGGCAATTCTCAATAATATCCACTATGAATCAAAAAATACAAAGAATCTAAGTAATGCCCGAACTGGAATTACAAATAAGAGTTTAGAAAACCTGTGTGAAAACCACACCCCGATACGCCCCTGTCATCTCTCTGATAAACATCCCGTTGACGTCATGTATCGGAAGATCAATCTGTGACAAAATATCATCATTCTGTCGACGAAACGTCACTACCTCGGAGATCTTCACCCGAACATGCATCAACCTCGCACCAGCTTGCGACACCCGAATGATCTTGCCATTTTGATGTACCGCTGATCTTCAATAGGGACACGCCACCTGATCACCGCTATCAGGAAGACTTTCGATACGTGGTCATGATCATCAATTTCATAGTCGCTGCTCTGCACCTGTCAAACGTCAACGCGCCATCGTCGTCGTGCCACACGGGCCACCGCAAACGCGGCAACCCCTTCCTGAGACTCCCTTGTCGGCTACATCTTGCTGGGACACCCCTTTCTCTTTAAAATATGTTTTTGCATCCTTCTTATATAGACACCAAGTCCATAATCATCAATTAATGCAGTCAACGTCCATTATTTCATCCATTGATATTGAGAATTGAATATCCATTAATGTTGGGAGAAAATCCTCAATTAATGGTGATATAAATCTCCCCATTAATAATTTTCCTCTTTCATCAATAAATGTGATGAATCCCTTCATTAAGAATTTTTATCTCTCATCAATAAATGTGATGAATCTCAACACCCCGTTATATATTATATATATCAAAATGTTAAGATCACCAACTAATGAAGGATTAGTATCAATCCTACAAAATCTCTTCCTCAGTAGAGATAAAATTCACACTTTCAGTATTCATGAACAAAGGATGGCCACTATCAGTAGGATAACATGTAGAACATCTAGACTACATATGCACAAATAATATCAAACATCTATTTAGACCGTTTGGAACTTAATGTCCGACAGTAGGGACGACGGGGGCAGTGGAGGCGGCGGCGACGAGGGCGAGGGTAGCGGGGACAGCGGAGGCAGGGCTAGAGGAGAAGGGGCATCGGGGGTAGAGGTGGAGGTGGGGGCGAAGGCGGCGCAGGCGCAGGCGGAGACGGAGGCGGCATTGGGGACCGTGGAGGCTGGGGCAGCAGAGAAGTGGGCAGCGGAGGCGGAGGTAAGGGCCGCAGAGGCGGAAGCGGGAGCGGTGGAGGTGGGGGCAATGGAGGTCGAGGTGGGGGCGGGGGTGCTGGAGGCAGAGGTGGCGGCGGAGCTCGACTTCCACGAAAGCTTGAGGGTCGAGCAGCAAGTGGACCTGTTAGGGTTCCATTTATAAAAACGCGACAGGCTTTTATTAGCGTTTTTTGGAAAGTGTTGATAAATGATGTTTTTATCAACGTTAAAATATAAAGCCCTGATAAAACAGATCTTTATCATCACTTTTTTAGCGCGGATAAAGCATATTTTTATCAGCGTATTTTTAGCGCTAATAAAAGGTTATCTTTATCGACGCTAAAAAAGTGATGATAAAGACCTGATATTAATAAATTATTTATAATTATAAAATTATAATCAGTATATTTATTATATTTATATTTATAATTATAAATATATTTATATTTATTTATAGTCATATATATATATATACGTATACATATATATATATATATTGAGTATAAATAAATATATATATATATATATATATATATATACATATTTAAATACTTATGACATTAAAATAAATATATTAATTATATATATTTTTATAATTTCACAATTATTTAAATTAAAATATATAAAAATATATTCATTTAAATAATTATGAGATTATAAAATATATATATAATTAATATATATATATATTTATATATATTTATGACTATAAATAAATATATATTTATTTATGATTGTAATTATAAATATAACAAATATATTTATTATAATTTTATAATTATTTACATATATATATATATTATTTATAATTATAATTATAAATATTTGTATATATGTATAAATATTTGTTTGTATTTATAAATATATTTCTATAATTTTATATACTTTTGAAATTATAATTATTATAAATATATTTATTATAATTTTATAATTATTTAAATAAATATATTTATTTATAATTCTAATTATATATATATATATATATTTATAAATATTTGTATATAATTATAAATATATGTATATGTATATATAAATATATATATATATACAAAATTATAATAAATGTATTTATTCTAATTTTATAATTATGAAATTAAAATAAATATATTAATTATAAATATATTTATATATGTGTGTGTATATTAATATATGTATATTAGTATATAAATATATATATTTATAAAATTACAATAAATGTATTTATTGCAATTTTATAATTATTTAAATACATGTATATATATAGTTGTAATAATAATTATAAATAAATAAATTTAAAAATTATTTCTATATAATTAAAACATTATAATTAAAATTTTAATAAATATATTTATTATTTAAATATATTTATTGTATTTATGAAAACATCATAAGTTCATGGTTATAACGTGAATGAATCGTAGGCGTGTCAGTTTATAAACGAACATTCATAACGATGAATACAACATATGCATATGTGTGTGTCATCAAAATATAGGTCATTGTAACATTTAGAAACATAAGTGACAATCATGTCCACAAATAAACTTTATGATCTTATAGGATCAATTATACTCACGCATCAATATATAAACATAAATAATGAGAATTAATATATTATCAAATGATATATATATATATATATATATATATAATTATAATTATAAATAAATATATTTAAAAAGTATTTATATATAATTATAAATATAATAAATATAGTCATCGTTTAAAAAAATATTGTAATTTTATAATTATATGCATATATAACATGAATGAATCATATACCTAGTAAAGTATAGATCATAAAAAACGAGTCATCAATATACACAACATGAAATGTAAACGAGAGTGTAATGTATAAATGAATATTCATGATACATAACATATGAACGTCAATTATATTCAGACATCAATATATTTATTGACCAAATTCATTTGAAACATATATATATATATATAATTATAATTATAAATATATATATTTAAAAAGTATTTAAATATAATTATAAATATACAATTATAAATATAATTAAAAAATATATATTAATTATAAACATGTGTTTTTTATTTAATATATACAAATAAATATTTTTTTAATATAAATATAATAATTCTATACAAATTAATAATATTTTTTTATTAAAATCTTTTATGAGCGCTAATAATAGCGTTGATAAATTACTCTTTATCACCGCTAAAAAAGCACTGATAAAGAGTACACTTTTATGAGCGTTGTTTTTAGTGTTGATAAAGGATAAATTTATTAGCACTTTTAGCTAATGTTGATAAAAAGATCCCCTTTTATCAGCGCTTCCCTCTTAGCACTCATAAAAACCGGCGCATCCATTTCCTGAATATGTGGTAGTGAGTACATTTTTATGCACATACTAACACATAAATACACACACACACATGTATGCATAAATATAAAACATACACAAAAACACAACATACAACATAACACATAAACATACACATACAACACATACATACATGCACATACAAACATATATATATATATATATCCACTTAGATACACATGCATTGTATGTTGTCTTTTATGTGTAATGTAGTCCATTTTCTCGAATAAACCGAGTCTTCGACCTCAACTTATATATATATATATATTTTAAATTATTTAATATGAATATAAATATAAAAATTCAAATATGAACTGTTTAAATATATATATTCATTTGCATATTTATTCAAGTGTTGAAATAAAATATTAATATAAAATATTAATATTTATATATACATTTTGTAATTAATGTATATAAATATAATATTAAACATTTTTATTGATTAATATAAATTTGATAATTTTATATATATAAAATTATGAAAATAAGATTGATAATAATTTTTTTATTATAAATTATATAAATCATATTTATATATTATATTTACATATATATAATTATTGTTATATAAATCTTGTTTAAAAATATATAAATATGTATCTATTTATTAAAGATGGAGATTTTATCATAGTTAAAAAAACACTGATAAAATGATATTTTTATATATAAATCTTTTTTAAAAATATATAAATATGTATCTCTTTATTAGTGTCTTTTATTTAACGTTGATAAAAATGAACCCCGAATATCGTAATATTTGTAACAGTGTATTAGAATTTAAAGCCACTCTCAAGTGGTTCGTATTAATATACAAATTTCTTCCTAAGATTATTAAATACCACGCAGTATTTTTTTTTGTAAATATATTTTCTGGGTATCGTCAAATACAAGTGATTTAAGGAAAATTTTAAAACTATGCAGAGTGGGGTGGAATAATATCCGTTCTAAATCCTATACGATCAAAGTTTATCTATTTTATTATTTTATTTTGCATGGTATATGATATTAGAAGGAATGAATGATGGCTGTCCCATTGGCCGAGGGGTTAATAAATAATATTGATAAATGTTTAAAAAATATATTATAAAATAGAAAAATCGGGGGGAGGGGGGGGGGGGGTGCGGGACACGTGGGGAGCGATGGTTGAGCGGGTGGGACAGATGGCGTCGGTACAGAACGCCGTAGGGGGAGGAGGTGCCATCCATCCCGATTGGCAGAAAATGGAATGTGAGGGATGATGGGACACGTGTACGATAAGTCAGTTTTATCAAAATTGAATAATATTAGTACTTGATGAAAACATACGTATTAAAACCATCACGCGTTAAATTTATCCACAAATTTATTTAATTGTAGATTCAATTTGCAATTGGAAAAATGATAACTTTGAATTTAGTAAATATTTTTTTTAAAAAATATCATTAATTTTATGTAACAATTATTATTAGGATGTTTACTCGATTAAATAGGGTTGGAATACAAGGATAGAATTAGTAGTACACACAAAGTACTATAAACTCATAATCGATTCTGAAAATTATTTTTAATTAATCCACAATATAGTTTTAAATGACATTAAAAATAAAAATAAAAACCTTTTTTATTTATCTTGAATCATGTACATATTAAATTTATAAATGGATTTTAAATTCGCATGCGGTTGTTAAATGAAAACAAAATGACAACGTAAATAAAACGTGTGTGCGCTCACCCCCTCCCCAAACTTTGATGCCTTGTCACTTCCTCAAGTCTTTTTCGCTTTTTAATTCTGTCATCCGTACCTGTCTCGTCCACTTTAATTATCACCAACCCACTCAGAAGCTGTTATTTTTTATATAATAAAAAAAGTGTTATAAATAATTAATATTATTAATATAAAATCTCATCATGATATGATCTCTATTATTCATACGTGAATAACCTTCCCATTTATTTAATTAAAGTATAATGATATATCTCAATCATTTGTAGGTGGATCGTAATTGAAAATTATCGTCTTAGCTGGTTGATATCAACCTGAGGGTCAGGTCCGCTGCGTGATGGATTTCGTATGTTCAAAAATTGATGTAGCGGAAAATCTAAATTTTAAATCATATTGTTTTTTAAAAAACAAATTGATTTATTTGAATGTACGAGACTTAAATACCATTCAAATCCTACCGAAATACAATTAAAAGAAACTCAAACTCAAAAACATTAAATCAAAGCAAAATATATAATAATAATTCATTAATAATAAATTTAATTGAAAATATAAAACAATAATAAATATATAATAATTGTAAATAAAACTAAAAGAATAACCGAAAAATAATAATTTGTTTTATGTTTATAAATATGTAATAACTACTCTTGATTAATAATTTGTTTTATGTTTATAAATATATAACAATAATTAATAATATGTTTTATGTTTATAAATATATAATAACTACTCATAATTTTTTTTAACTGTATACATTTTTTATATTTGTCCACTCTAAATTTGTGTTGAAATTTTACATTGTTTTTTATATATTAATATATTATGTATGTATACACTAAAAAATTATATTAAAAATTCCCATTGAAAAAATTCATTGTATATTTATAATAGAAAATAAACTCTGGAAATTTATAGTGAAAGTTTTCACATGAAATTTCCAGCAGAAATTTCCACTAGAATTTTGCATTGTTTATTTGTGCATTGATATACTCTCACTTATAATTTAAGTGAAAATCCAAACTAAAAATTTAAGACGACAATTTTCTTTTCAAATTTCCACTAGAATTTCGCATCGTTTCTTTTCATCTTCAACTATACTTTTCATTTCCTTAATACGATCTTCATTATCATTCACATCTGTAATCACGTCTTTGATATGGTCTTCTTCATTGTCCACACTTGTAATCATATCAAATGATCTATAAAATGTGGTGTTATCCCAGCCACTAGCTACATTTTATTTTTCCCTATGTTTATTCCAACATTTATAACTTTGATCTATTCTGTGATAGATCAAGTGTTCTTCCAACTCCTCTAGACTAACTTGTCTTGAATAACAATAGCATAAACATGGACAAAGGATTTGAGAAGGGTCATATGCATGATCTTTTTCAAACTTGATAAACTATTTTACTTCATCTTCATACTATTTTTTCAAAAAATTGGCATCCATCCATTCTTTATTCATATCCATCCTATTTGATTCACTGATATTAATATTTAACAAAATAAATACACAAAATGTTGATATAGAAATTAACCAAGGCTAAAAAAAGTTATAGACTTTAAGTCTCCTTTGAAAACTATTTATAAAATCATAGTTGAAATCCCATTAAAAAACCAACCATTTACACAAATTACTCTTTAAAATAACACACCCTTTTTTAAATTAACTAATTAGTTTCAGACACTCTTTCTCAAAACCCCAATTCATTTTTAAAGCATTCAGGGCAACTTCATGACCTAATAATCTTAATCCTTTAAAATGAACAATAACCCTCTATATTTTACAATTTTTCATTTAAAACTTCACACACCCCTTGTTAAAATAAATCAAGCATTACATACACTTTCAAAGCATTCACATCCCTTTTTGAAAGTCAATTAGGTGAGTTGACAAACACCTGACATGCAACCTAGTCCATGCCAAGTGTTTAAATCATTTTAAAGTTATTTAAAACCAAAAAAAGGTACGTTGAACACATATAATTTTTTAATAAACATTTCAAAACATTTAAATCATTTTAAAATATCCACTTTTGCATTTTCAAAAAGACATAAATCCAAAGAGAGACTTTATAAAGGACACATGAATAAAAAATGACCAAAATTTTATAAAATATAAAGCTATAAAAGGTTCATCATGTCTCTCATGAATAAATAGTATGAATCTTATAGTTAACTCCCATAATACTACTGAAGTGCGAATAAGTGATATATAAAGACGTAAGTGTCACTTGGCCATGATACTTTTGAACATAAAGTCACATCTCTTCAAAGTGGGCAACCATATTCCACTTGATGCTTCAATCATGTACTACCTAAGCTTGATCCTTCCAATATGGTACATTAGAAAAAATGTTCACCTTCTTGAGGGTATACATTAAGTCAAAGTTAATGGACTATAGGTACTCATACCTTCTCCACTTTTAATGGTTCATTTCGCTTTCTGATTAAATATATTTCAAACACTTTTTTAGTGTATTACAATAACACCTCATTGAATGAACCACTATTTCCAAATCTAGGAAAGGATTTGGGAAGTTTCTCTAATGTGTTCTTAATTGTTTGGACCCATAAGAAACCACATGACCATCATGAACTAGAACCATTGAAATCTTGACTCATAATACATCACAATATAATCCATACTCATTAACCATATCATTTATTGTAAAGATTGGTGTTTTCATCAATATCTCATTAAGATCTTAGAAGGATATCTCATGAACATCTAAGAAAAGGAACCACACTACATTCTTGGTTAAGGCCTTCTTAGAACTTCCAATCAGGAAGAATCATGGTTGAGCCTCTGGCAACTACTTAATATATAAAAAAATTGAGGCTATATTCTGGAGCCTCTCCTTTTGGTTGAATTAATCAAAAAATGAGTAAGGATTCACATTCCAAATATTTTTCATACTTGAAGACTACTTCATGGGTACTACAGTATCATATAACGCTTCAACACAAGATAAAAATTCAATCCATACAACACATGGTGTTTCCCAACTATCTTTTAGAACTCATGTACTCAGTCCTCAAATAATTTCTAGATGAAATTGTATTATAAGATGATATTATTCATCCATGGGGGAGTCATAATTTTCTGTTGCAAAGGGATTTCATTATAATTATCACAAAATACCACTCTTCACCCTTTAATCAATTTAATCTCTTTCAAATGAGGCATCACCCAACCAATATAGCATTCATTGTAGCCATGTACTCAATGTTCATGGCAAACATTGTAACTACTAGTACGAAATATAATATATATTTAACTGTTATTTCTCTATAGGTGAAGAAAAACCTATGGTACTCTTTGGGGTGTCCAAGTCTCCAAAAAATTCATTATCAATGTTACATTTCAAAAAAAAAAATCATCCTAAAGTAAAGATTAATATCTTTAAAACCATTATGATATTAGATAAAATACATAATGCCTTTCTAGTGTTCTTATAGTGGACAATTCATGCTTTAATTCACAAATTGTCCTAATTTCTAGACCAACCTACAATATCTCATCTACCTACAAGAGAATGGGGATGAATCCCCCATAAAAAACACAATAATAATAAAAATTCCCATGACAAACTGTAATAACTCCCATTCAAATCTTTTAGAAGTAGATAAACCCACCATGCGGAACAAATGGATAACAATTGAAATTTTCAGCATTCTAGATTCAAGCCATACAACTCTGCCACATGGAGACCAAAAAAATATACCTAGAAATTGTAGTGTCTAATTCACCCTAAACAATATACATGTTGACCTTACTACAACACATTTCATGCATATTAAAATAAAATGAGTTGTATATCTCCCACCATTACTAAAAAACTATTCAAAGGGATTCATAAAGGTAATATATGGATAGAATAAAATTTAACAAAGTACTTGTTCCACTATGATATGTAATAGTTGGTTTCTTGATACATAAGGGTCATCAAAATTCATTAAAGTCAATACATAAGGGAACTCAGAAGGAAATGTGTAAGGGTACTCAGAAGGCAATGCATAACACTACTGGAAATCTGACCCATACCAATGCTTCTATACCAACGATTTGTAAAAACCGTTAGGAAAG
This sequence comes from Viscum album, assembly GCA_963277665.1. Classification (NCBI taxonomy): domain Eukaryota; kingdom Viridiplantae; phylum Streptophyta; class Magnoliopsida; order Santalales; family Viscaceae; genus Viscum; species Viscum album. The sequence goes on along the minus strand of OY728129.1, from coordinate 1,806,456,027 downwards.
CCCACTTTGAGGTCACTTTTCCCAACGGTTTGCCAAAACTGTTGGGAAATGGTATGGCTTTCCCAATGGTTTGGCCAAACTGTTGGGAAAAGTCCACTTTGAGGCCACTTTTCCCAACGGTTTGGCCAAATCGTTGGGAAAGGGTGAGTACCTATCCCAACGGTTCTTAAAACAGTTGGGATAGACCCTTCCCAACGATTTTGAGAACCGTTGGGATATGTGACCTTATTTTTTATGAGTACATTTATCAAATATCATCAAATAAATAAAAATAAAAATTACATATATATATATATATATATATATATATCCAAATATATTCACAAAGGATACTCTAGGATAGTGCTAAAGTCATTGATATATAATGTGGAGGTTGTGGGTTCAAACCTCCGTTGGAACTCTTTTTTATATATTTACCTATCCCAACGGTTTCCTCAAACCGTTGGGAAAGACCTGTCCCAACGGTTTGGAAAACCATTGGGAAAGACCTATTCCAATGGTTTGAAAACCGTTGGGATAGGTCTTTCCCAACGGTTTTCTCCAAACTGTTGGGAGATGTCTTTCCCCACGCCAAATCACCCAACGGCTCCCCAAACCGTTGGTATAGGTAATGTTTCCATTAGTGTAAGGGAATTCAAAATGTAAGAAGATTTAAAATAGAACCCAAGCTTCGTGCGGCGGTGGAGGAGAGATTCACGGTGGAAGGGCGGAGGAGGGATCATGTGGCGTTGTATTAGGGATTTATGGTGGCAGAGGATGAAATTTCACGATGGCGAGTAAGAGGAGCAGTCAGTGGCAACATCAGAGGAGGAGGTGGAGGAGCGATGACAACGGAAGAGGAGGAGGAGGAGGAGGATTCACGATGATAATGAGGAGGAGGAGGAGGAGTAGTGGTAGCGAGGAGGAGGAGGAGGATTCGTGGTGGTAGGTTAAGGCTTCCTCGAGATCTTGAGGCGTGCGAAGGAAGGAGGATACTGTTAGAGTTTTTTTATAAAACTAAGGGAAGCATTTATCAGAGCTAGCTAAAAATCACTGATAAAGGCAGGTTTTATCAGTGTTAAATTAGAAATAACTGATAAAGACACCCTTTATCAGTGATTTTTTAGCACTAATAAAGACAGACCTTTATCAGTGCTCAAATTTTAGCGCTGATAAAGACACCTTTTATCAGTGCTGTTAAAGGCCTATCTTTATTAGATCTAACAAAACACTGATAAAACTATAATGATAATAAATTGTTTATATTTTTATATATATTTATAAAATTATATGTATAATAAATATAAATTTATTTATTTACAATAACAACTATAAATAAATAAATATTTATTTATATAATAAATATGTATTTTGTTTCTGATGCTTTCATCGAGCCACCATCCGTTTGTGGAGACGTGCATCTATCTTCCCTGCATTCCTACTTTCCAAAGGTGGGTGCCATCCATCACTTCTTCAGTGATGTGTGCTCCTTGATCGAAATGGGATGATGGGATGTCGGTTTCTCCTTCTGTGGATTACTCCTCAGAACTTGTCACCAAGTCTGGGTCCCCCTCATAGATTTGAATCATTGTTCGTGAATCTCATTTCCGGTGCCATATATTTGTGGGTTCCAGTTAATTACATTGCTTATTTCAGGACTTTCCAAGGGGTCTTAACATGGCATAAACCTTAGATCAGAGCATATGGTAACATCAGGCATGTTGGGGCATCTCTGGATGCTTGAACATTAGCCACCTGTATTCTTCCTTATAGGAGGACTTCTCAAGGGTGTGTAACCTGAGGAATCCCACATTTATCATGGGGTATATTATGCCATAGGCATGTCTTTTGAGGTTTTCCTCGGCTTCCCATGTTTAACATGTGGTATGCCATGAGTTTAATGTCTAGTAGAGACGATTACGCCGAAGGCGTAGTTTCCGAGGTTTTCCTCAAACATCCCATGTTCAACATGGGGTAGGCCATGAGTTTAACATCTTACAGATATGGAATGAGAGTGATCATAAAGCCCCATAGAGACATACCAGATTGGTACATCCCTAGGAGGGATCACCTGGAAGGTTTACTGGATGGATGGATCGAAATGCCCAAAAAGATCGAACCTAGGGTGGGTGTACAAAAAAGGGAAGATGTCACACCTTAAGGGTGAGTCCCAAAAATGGAGCACCATATAGATGGATTAGAATGCCCAAAAAGAGAGGACCTAGGGTGGTGTGTCCCAATAAGGGAAGATGTCACACCATGAGGGAGTATCTCAAAAAGGGAGCACCAGATGGATGGATCAGAATGCCTAAAAGGTGCAGACCTAGGGTGGTGTGTCCCAAGAAGGTAAGATGTCACACCGTGAGGGAGTATCCCAAAAAGGGATCACCAGATGGATGGATCAGAATGCCCAAAAAGAGCAGACCCAATGGGGTGTGTCCCAAGAAGGGAAGATGTCACACTGTGAGGGTGTATCCCAAAAAGGGATCACCAGATGGATGGATCAGAATGCCTAAAAAGAGTGGATCTAGGGTGGTGTTCCCCAAGAAGGGAATATGTCACACCGTTAAGGCAGATCTGGACACCACTAAGGGAAGATCAGGGTGGTGGACCCCAAAGAGGGGAACACCAAGGTTTACCATTGGCTGGGATTGAACCTCAAGGAGGTTTCATACGTACCTTGTGTAGAAGATAGGGATCAAACCCCACGTAGTTCGAAGCGATGGTTTGGGGCTTACATATGGTTAGCTTCCCTTCATAAGAGGGGCACTCTTGGTTGGATGATATGGATGTGTGGGTCTTAATCATGGTTAGCTACCCAGGTGCTGCTAAAAGCAACGATGAAGTGGATCTAATAATCTCACTGAGATGTGGTGGCCTGGATAAGAATCAGGATGGATGGTGGAGGATTTGAATGAAGTTGGTGAAATGAAAGAGGTGGAACCGAAATGAAGATGAAGGCATTGGACTTGAACCTCAAGTAGGTTTCTTATGTATCCCCACGAAAGGGAATCAAAGTCCACATAGTTCTTAAATAGGGAAATGAGAGACCTAAGGAGGTGGCTCGTGAGAATGGAGCGCATGGATGGGGGCCCGAAGGAAGTAGAACCTTAGGGTTGGTGTATGATCTTCCCAAAACACAAAGGCTCAAGGAAGATACCAAGATGGTACATGGATGATGGTCTTGAACCTCAGAGAGGATTTCTACGTACCTTGCTCAAAAAGTCAAGGATCAAAGCCCCCGTAGTTCATGGAATGGGGCATGTGATCGGGGAGTACGCAAAGGAATGCAACCCGAAGACATGCTGGGGATTATGCATGGTTGGAAGCCTATCACAAGAGGTACACTCTTGGTTGGGTGGTTTCAGATTGTGTGGGGCTTATGCATGGTTAGATGCTTGGGGGGATCAGAACACCTCAGGGAGGAGGATCCGGAAGATGCATCCCAAAAAGGGCATATATCACATCAGGAGGGTATATGCCTAGGAGGGAGAACCATAGTTTACCATTTGTTGTGATTGAGCCTCGAAGAGGCTTCCTACATACTCTAAAGGGATCAAAACCCATGTAGTTCACAAATACAGTTTAGCATCATGTGGGGTGAAAGGAGAATACAATTTAATGTCATGCAGGACGAGGGTGGATCGACGTGAAGTGGTTGGGACCGATGGGTGATGGGCTTGAACCTCAAAGATTCTTCCTACATAGCTTGATAAAAAGGGAAAGGATAAAAGTCAACTTAGTTTGGTAGAGAGGGTATTAGGGATTACGTATGGTTAGAGGACCATAGAGGATGTCATGGTCGATGCTTACTCTAAGACGACGTGAGCCATGCTCGGTGTGAGAAATAAGAGGCAGTAAGGAACCTGGCGATCATGTCGTGAGAGGTACGACCATGAGGAATGATGCGGGGATTATGCGTGGTTAGCGGCCCAGAGAAAAGAAGATTGGAGCTTACCTCAGGAGGGAAGTTTGGGTGCCACTAAGGAACGATAATGATGAATGGGGATTATGCATGAGAGATGCCTGGGTGCTGCTAAGGAACAACAATGATGGATGGGGATTATGCATGGGAGCTACCCGAGTGATGCTAGGGAGCGACAAGGATGGATGGGGCTTACGCGTGGAAGATACCCGTGATATCTTCCTCATGTCAGGTCATGAGGGCATCCCATTTCTATTACAAGGGGTAAGGATTCTGTTTAACTTCATGTGAATGTACGAGTTGTAAAAGGCTTATGCAATGAGTTACCCATTATTGTCTTCCTCATTTCAGGCCATGAGGGCATCTCGACATAATTATTGGTCGAGGGAAAATGGTTTGGGGGCTTGCACCTTAAGAGGGGGACCATAGTGGTTTTTTTCTATTAATCTCATGATGAAACATCTTATGTTTGAGGCATAAGACATCCTATTCTTGAATGATAAGGTATACTACAATTTAAAGTCATGTAGTGAGGTCTGTTGGCATCTTTTACTTTGCACATAAGTCATCTCTTATTTGGAGTAAGAGACATCTTATATTTTTCATATAAGGTTTACTGCAGTTTATAGTCATGTAGTGATGACGATTAGGCATAAAACACCCATCAATGGATTTTGTGGGACTTATGCAAGAGCGGCCCTTTCTAGATCAACCTGGCATGGAAACCAGGTGATGGGGGTTTGAGGAGTTGCATAAGGAATTGCTCGACTCAAGACACTCAAGGAATCGAAGATGAGGATATCAACTCACGACATGTGAAAGGGATCAAGAGGAATATGTCGACTCAAGGTGTTTCAAGGAGTTCATAGGAGTATCTCAAATCATGGTATTCCATAGGTGGAAGGTGAGTGTGCATAAGGGTCCAAGGTAAAATGTCGGCAACCTGGCCTGAAAAGTTCTCGGTGTGACTCTCCATTTTTCATGGGGTTGCTGACGGCAGTGAAGCGATCGGTCTGAAGGGTTGGGATATTGTTGTGTGTAAGATTGGATACACACAAGATGGGATGCATGAAAGACTAGACTGTGTGGCATAGGTGCACGCAAGTTTGGGCACCTTGGAACTGTTGCGTGCAAGATTGGTGTCTTGCACGCAAGATTGAGAGTTTTGTGCACAAGAATGAAATATTGTGCGCAAGAGGAAATCTTGTGTGCACATGACTTAGGCAGAAAATAGGTTGCACAAGGATCAAACCACTATGGGTCCACGTGAAGGCAGACCCATATGGGACCTGTTGCGCAAGATCTCACATGAACGGTTCCATTCTTCCATGCAGGCATGGAAGAGGCAGTCTTATGCACAACAGAGCGGCGACTGACCTATAGAGAGTTACCCTGAGGGGAGGGGGGTGCACTTGTATTTATAGGCGAAACCTTGAGCAGTTGTGCGTAAGATTCTGGGCGTGGAAGAGATCTGCCATGCACCCTACGGTGGGTGCGCGAGCAAAAGGGCGTTTGGCGTCGCATTGGATGCATAAGAGTCTTGCACGTAGATGCTAATCTTGTGCGCACATCTCAAAACTTGGGCGTGTAAGAATCTTGCGCATGAATGTCGATCTTGCATGCGCATCTCAAAACTTGCACGCACCTCACTTAGACATTTTTTAGGTGGCCGGGGTAGAAGATGAAATTGCATTGGGCGTGTAAAAGGTTTGCATGACAGGTTGCACACAAGATTTTGTTGTCGCGCACAAGATTCCATTCTTGCATGAAAAACATCCATTATTGCATGCCAAATTTCCATTCTTGCACGAAAAACCATACTTAGCCCCAAAATCATCTTGGATGACCATTTTCAACAGTCTGACTTTGAACAACCGTAACTTCTGATTCGTTACTCTGTTCAGGTTCCCCGACCCATCAAATCAAAGATTTCAAAACGAGCTACACTCTAAGATCATGTTTGGCAGTATTTGGTGAATTACATGGATGCGTTTTCCGGTGACAACATATTTCTTTATAATTATATATTTCTTTATAATTATAAATTTATAATAAATATATTTTTTATATTTATAATTATATGTAATTAATATCTTTATTATAATTTTATAATTATTTAAATATATTTATATTTATGTACAATTATAATTGTAAATATTTTTATATATTTATTATAATTTTATAGTTATTTAATAACTATAAATTTATATATATTTATTTATAGTTATAAAAAATAAATATTTATTTATAGTTATAATCACACACACACACACACACACACACATATATATATATATTAATAATTATAAAATTATAAAAAATATATTTATTACATTTATAATTTTATAAATATATATAATTAATATATTTATTTTAATCTCATAAGTATTTAAATATAAATATAAATATAAATATAAATATAAATAAATAAATAAATAAATAAATAAATATATATATATATTTAAAGGTTTTTGGCTCAAAAGGCCTCTTTATTGGAATAGAAACGGAAAAGGAAACATAAGAGGAGCAGACCAAACCCCAAAGGTGTACAAACCAAGGAAATAATTCCTTAACTCGCTCGGGAACGAGTGCTCATATTGTGGTGAGGAAGGCATCCACCCCTACCATGAGGATGTCATCCCCTCCTCCAAGTCTTGGCCTATATCCATGGACTATCACTATCATCAGAAGGCTCAGCTACAACATCAGGCATTACGATTTCAGCTCCAAAGGCACCATCACTATTTCTTCCATCATCATCACCGTTGGGAACAACAAGAATGTAAAATGAGTTATAGATAAAAACGTTTATCTTTACCTTCCCAATCTGACATGGGGTGCTTCTAATATGCACCACAGTTTCTTTTGAACTGGATTCAATCGATCTCCTCATTATATGGTCATCCATGGGTTGAGAAATTTTGCTTTGAGCCCCGGCTGATGCATTTGATCCACCATGACTTTTAGAGTCATCATCTAAGGTAGGATCCTTCTGCTTAAGATCAGGTTCTACAGTCGGAAGGTATCGATTTGATGAATCACCAGGGGGTTGTGTGGCCTTACATGAAGATCCTGTAGGTGCACCCATCTGCGTAGTGGAGATATCCTTCTTTGAAGATAGCGCCTTAAGGTCACTGTCCAGGCCAATAGTTTGGCTGCAAGATGCAGCCTTGGCATTTGGCTCATCTCCTTTAGAAGGGTCGACTCATGGAGCTGATGCAGCATCGTGCAAAACTTGAGACAAGCCTGCATTCTGCTCACAAGCGACTTCAACAGTTCCCACCCTTGGAGTAAATACATCATCTTTCTTCCCTTTGCTCTTAATAGTTCCTGGAACTAGAAGGACCTGCTGAGTGCCTGAAACTGTGGAGAAAAAAAAGGTTGCATGCCACTGCTAGTAGCATTAGAACCAACACCGTTTGAAACTCCATTTTTCTTAAAGGCAGATGAACCTGTTGGCATACCAGGATCATGAAAAGTCACCATTCTTCTTGCCGGGGGGATTCCATCCACCAACGCATTTTCATTTTCAAGAGCACACTTATAATGCTCTAAAAAAGTAGAGTTCCGAACTCCCTTGGCCTTAATCTTCAGTGCGGTTGTAGCCACAAGCTTGGTTTTTCATTTTCGGAACTTTGAGGAAACTTTAATTCGCTCCTGCCAAACCATATCATCCACCTCTGCCTGGGCAGTTCTTTCCCTGACCTCTTAAATATCATCTGAATCATCTCCATCATTATCATTATTACTAATTTTGATTAAGATATCTGTGAATGTGGGTCTCATAAGATCCAGTTTATTATTATCTGCCAAGTCAGCCCAAGCAATTGGGGTCCTATCATCTACCTGAGTAGGAGGAAGCCCAGCACCAAAAGGGATGACTGCCCTTATTTACACACACACACACACACACACACACACACATATATATATATATATATATATATATTATTTATACTTAAAAATATAAATATAAATATAAATATATTCATTAAAGACATTTATTTAAATAAATAAATATATTTATAATTATAATTATAAATAAATATATTTAAAAGGTATTCATATATAATTATAAATATAATAAACATATTTATCATTTAAGAATACTATAATTTTATAATCATTTAAATATATATATATATATATTTAGTTATATATATTTATAATTATATATATATATTTTAAAAAGTATTTATATATAACTAAATATTTATACTTTTAAATATAATAAATACATTTATTATTTAAATATATTTATCATGATTTTAAGTATTTATAAGAAAGCTTCATGGGAACATGAATGAATCATATAGACCAAGTAAAGTATAGATCATAAAAACGAGTCATCATATATATGGTCAACATGGATAGTAATGAGGGTGTAATATATAAATAAACATTCATGATGAATACAAAATGTATATATGAACGTCAATTATATTCACGCATCAATTGAACAAATTCATTGGAAACACACACACACACACACACATATATTATAATTATAATTATAAATATACATATTTTGTTGAGCCCTCTAAAAGATTGTTGCATTCTTCCTATGATTGCTGTTTTAATAATCAAAAATCATCGATTACTTAATCCGATTGGATTTATCATATACATAATCACAATCTCTTAGTGAATCTGTGTATATTGGTTGGATCATGTTTTTATCTCTTTGTTATTGATTTACAAGTATTCTGGAAGTCCTCTGGATCAAACAGACAACGGTCTCACCGATCCATATCAAAGGACAACGGTATCACCGATCCATATCAAAGGACAACGGTCACACCAATCCATATCGAAGGACAACGGTCTCACCGATCCATATCAAAGGAAAATGGTCGCACCGATCCATATCAAAGGACAACAGTCTCACCGAAGATGTCTCACCGATGATGATCAAATGAGTCACCGAAGATGTCTCACCGATGCTGGTCAAATGAGTCACCGATCATGACACATCGATGCTGATCATCTGAGTCACCGAAGATGTCTCACCGATGCTGATCAAATGAGTCACCAATCATGACACACCGATGCTGATCATCTGAGTCACCGAAGATGTCTCACCGATGCTGATCAAATGAGTCACCGATCATGACACACCGATGCTGATCATCTGAGTCACCGAAGATGTCTCACCGATGCTGATCAAATGAGTCACCAAAGATGACACACCGATGCAGATCAAATGAGTCACCGATCATGACACACCGATGCTGATCATCTGAGTCACCGAAGATGTCTCACCGATGCTGATGCTGATGACCTACATATCACTTGACTCACCGATAGTCATAAACAAATGTTTGAATTTCTTTATCTTTATTTAATCTAACCAACAGTCATATTAAGAATATTTTAATGCTCTGTCATTTATTTAATGAAGGTTGTTGGATGTCAGGGAACCATACCTCATACCTGCAAAAAGAAATCATTTCTTTTACTGGAGCTCGTGCCATAAATACAATAAGTCCCTGCTGGTGCAAAAACACTGGTGTAACAACGACGAGACATATATGAGTGCAAAGAGTGGTGGATGAGATAGTTTTAGAAGAAACAGAACCTCATACACACTCAAGCTTACTCAAGAAGAGTTCTGTACATTCATGAGGACATTGAAGAACTTCATCCACTACATTTCTCACTATCTCTAAATCTGGATGCCAAGCAGACGACACTCTGTTTTCAGACAAAAACCAGAAGAGGACTCAGAATCATCTCTTATCAAACTCAAGGAGTCCAAAGCTTCACTGCAATCACTAGAGCCATTTCTAAACTCTACATCTCTGCTCTGTGATTCATTATTTCACATTTCGAGCAGTGTGTGTTATCTGCTGTATTTAACACACACACTGTCTCCTGTACTTTAACTGGAGGATCTGTAAATCCTCACTCAAACTCTTACATCTTTTATTTCCCACCGAGATAGTGGTAGAGGTCATGTGTGACCTAGACAGCTGGTTGCTGTTGTTTTGTTTCCCATGAATAATAGTGGTAGAGGTCTTGGACCTGGACAGTTGTAAACTGTTGTGAACCCCGATCCAGGGTGTGGATCAAATTTATACAAATTGTTGAGAGGACTAAGTCTCAGCTTGAGACTTAACCTCTTGGTTATATCTACTGTGCTATATCTTTCTAAGTTATTCTTTTATTCCGCTGCTAATTACTTTAAAACCAAAACTGTTTTAAAGTCACTTTGATAATTAAATTCGCAAGTGTTTATATTAGTTGTAAATCAGTAAGTTGGTTTCAAAAGTTAATCAAACTTTTTGTTTTGATTAACTGGGAAATAATCAATCCCTTGAGAACCCAACAGAACCTTTACTTTGATATAAATTCACTACAGTTTAATTCAGTATTTTATTTGGGGGTTTTTAAGACAAAGTTTTAAAACAGAAATTTTAATTGGAACTCAATTCACCCCCCTCTTGAGTATCCACTCCGACCAACAATTGGTATCAAAGGTTGTTTAAATATATTCTAAAGTACTCTGTTTTTCAACTGTGATTTTTGTTGTATTTTAAAGTTCTTAAAATTTCTGTTATTTCTAAATTTTTATCTCTTTAAAATCTTTGCTTTAAGTAAGCTATCATGGATAATAGACTTGAAGGTGTTACTACCAATAGAACACCATTTTTCAATGGCACTAACTATGCTCAGTGGAAAATCAAGATGAAAATTCATTTAGAAAGCATGGGTTTTGATATTTGGACTGCTATAGAATCAGAATATAAAATTCCTACTACTATTAGAACTACTTGGAATGAAGCTACTAAGGCTGCCTACAATAATAATTACAAAGCTATGAATGCCTTGTACTATGCTTTAGGAGATGAGGAATTTAATAGAATATCTTCTTGTAAAACTGCTTATGAAATTTGGGATACCTTAGCTGTTTCTCATGAAGGAACAACTAATGTTAAGAAAATGAGATTGAACACTTATACTATTAAGTATGATAATTTTAAGATGAAGCCTGATGAACCCATTTCTGACATGTATCTCAGGTTTAATGAAATTGTCAACACAATGACTTCTCTGGGAAAGGATGTTCCATCAAAGGAACAAATTATGAGAATTCTGAGATGTCTACCTGAAAGATGGAGGGGAACTTCTGTCTCAATTAGAGAATCATGTGATATTGGTGAACTACCAGTCAAGGAACTAATTGGCAAGTTGATGATGTATGAAGAGGAACTCAAGGTTAACAAAGAAGAAGAAGATGAACCTAGAAGGAATTCAGTTGCTTTCAAGACTTCAACTTCAAAGAACAAGGATAAGGAGAAGATTCAAGCTATAAATGAGAGTTCAAGCTGTGAAGACAGTGAAAGTGCTTCTGATAGTGATGCTGAGATGGCTCACATTTCCAGAAGGTTTAAAAAGTTTTATAGGAAGAATAAGTTTTTCAGAAAATCAAATTATAAAGGTAAGTATGATTGCAAGGGACATTGGACAAAGAATTGGAAGAAATCTGACAAATCAGATGAAGTTGTCTGCTATGAGTGCAAAAGAAAGGGACACATAAAAGAAGACTGTCCAAAGTTGAAATACAAGAAGAGGTATGAATACAAGGACAATAGGTTTAAGAAAGCCATGAAGGATACTTGGAGTGATTCTGAGGATAGCTCCACTGAATCTGAAGTTTCTGAAACTAAACACAGAAATAAGGCAAACATGTGTTTTATGACAAACACCTCTGAGGTAACATCTGAAACTCATGCTTTAAATTCATACTATTCTGAAGATGATTCTGACTCAAAAAACATGTCAAAATCTGAACTATTTGAATACTGTGATATATTATAAGAAACCTGTAATGAGCTGAAAGACAAATACAAAGGTTTAAAGAAACAGTATGCTTTAACTGTTAAACATATATCTGATCTTGATATTGAAATGGAAAAGAATGCTCAGTTGCTTAAAGAGAATACTGAACTAAAATTATCTAATGAGCAACCCAAGAAAGACTTAGAGAAATTTACAAATGGTAAAGATACTCTTACTCAGATGCTAGATAAGCAAATAGAACCTAGATACACTACTGGTATAGGATACCAACCTGGACAAAGGAAAATTACCAAAACTAAATTCATTCCTAAATCTGGACAGAATGTAGCTAGTTCTGAAACTTCATATGCTTCAACTAGTTATATTCATAGTTATGGATCTAATAAGGTTTATCCTTCAAAATCTTTTAACTCTAAAAATCTTATGAGACCCATTAGACAAATATGGGTACCTAAAGTTTTATTGGCTAACCTGTCTGGACCCAAGAAGATCTGGGTATCAAAATCATTTCCTATCTAAATCTGTTTTGTAGGGAACCTGCTTAAAGAGCTCCTGTATAAAGCCTTGGTATTTGGACAGTGGATGTTCAAGACATATGTCAGGAGACTTATCATGATTTAAAAGCTTAGTCAGAGTTTATGGAGGATTTGTCACCTTTGGTGATAACTCAAAAGAAAAAATCACCGGCTTAGGCCAGATTGGTAACACTGACTCAGTATTAATTTCTAAGGTTTTATTTTTTGATGGACTTAAATACAATTTGTTAAGTATTTATCAGTTATGTGATTATGGTTTTTATGTTAAATTTGAAAATGATTCTTGCAATGCTTTTAATTCTAAAAATGCTTTAGTGTTTTCTGCTTTAATAAATTAAAATGTTTATGCTATTGATTTAAATTCTTTAGCTAAACAAAATATTACTTGTTTAAATGCTTTTTATAAAGAGTCTTGGCTTTGGAACAAAAGATTAGGACACTGCAATGTGCATTCACTTAGAAAACTTGCTAGGAAGAACTTAGTTAGAGACCTACCCAAACTTGAATTTCTAGCAGACAAAGTTTGTAATCCCTGTCAAAAGGGAAAGCAACATAAATTTTCTTTTAAATCAAAGAAAGAAGTTTCAAATTCTCAACCTCTCGAGTTGGTTCACATGGATTTATTTGGACCTTCTAGAGTTTCTAGTTTAAATGGGAAGCATTATGTCTATGTTCTTGTAGATGACTTTTCTAGATATACTTGGGTATATTTTCTAGCTCACAAAAGTGAAGCTTGTTCTTGCTTTGTAAAATATTCCAAGTCTGTAGAAAAACTTAGTGGACTTAAAATTAAAACCCTGAGAAGTGATCATGGCCATGAGTTTGAAAATCATAAGTTTGAATCTTACTTCTCACACAGTGGCTACAGTCACAATTTCTCTGCCCCTAGGACACCTCAACAGAATGGTGTAGTAGAAAGGAGGAATATAACCCTGCAAGAAATTGCTAGGACTATGCTTAATGAGTATGACCTACCTGTTTATTTTTGGGCTGAAGCTGTAAATACAGCTTGTTATGTTATCAATAGAGTCTTGATCAGACCTGTTCTTAAGAGGACCCCTTATGAGTTGTGGAACCATAGGAAACCTAAGGTTAAATACTTCAAAGTTTTTGGATGCAAAGTCTTTATTCTTAATACTAAATACAATCTCGAAAAATTTGCATCCAAGAGTGATGAAGGAATTTTCCTAGGTTACTCTACTTCTAGTAAAGCCTATAGAGTTTTCAATAAAAGACCCAAATGTGTGGAAGAATCTGTTCACATCAAATTTGATGAAACTGATCCCCATGAACCTAAGACCTCTCTTGAAAATCTTGAAGATGATCTCTCTGGTTTGAACATTAATGATAAAGATAGTGGACCTGTAATTAAAACATCCAGTTCTGGAAATTTTCCCGAACCTGCTTCTGTTGAACCTCAACCAGTAGATGAACCTGAAATCTCGAGTCCTACCTTTTCTAGACCAACTAGGATTCTAAAGAACCATCCATTAGATGCTGTTGTAGGTAATTTAGATAGAGGAACACAAACTAGAGATTCACTAAGAAATCAGGTTGAACATCAAGCTTTTCTTTCACAGTTAGAACCTAAAAATATCAATGATGCTATCAATGATGAATTTGGGGTAATGGCTATGCAAGAGGAACTAAATCAATTTGAAAGAAACAAAGTCTGGAAATTAGTAGAAAGACCTAAGGACACTATAACCATAGGCACAAAATGGGTGTTTAGAAACAAAGTTGATGAATCTGGAAACATCATTAGAAACAAAGCTCGGCTAGTTGCACAAGGTTACAATCAAGAAGAAGGAATTGACTATAAGGAAACCTTTGCACCTGTAGCTAGATTAGAGGCTATTAGGATCTTACTTGCCTATGCATCACATCTAAATTTCAAGTTATTTCAAATGGATGTGAAAAGTGCTTTTTTAAATGGTTTTATTGTTTAAGATGTTTTTGTAGAACAACCACCTGGTTTCTCAAATCCTCATTTTCAAAATCATGTTTTTAAACTTTCTAAAGCTTTATATGGTTTAAAACAAGCTCCAAGAGCTTGGTATGAAAGACTTTCAAACTTTCTTATTTCAAAAGGATTTACAAAAGGAATACCTGATCCCACTCTTTTTATAAAAAGGATTTCAAAAGATGTGTTAATAGTAAAAATCTATGTTGATGATATTATTTTTGGATCTTCTAAAAATTATTTATGTACTAAATTTTCAAAGGTTATGCAAAATGAGTTTGAAATGAGCTTAATGGGAGAGCTTAAGTATTTTCTTGGATTTTAAATCTTTCAAACTAAAGATGATATTATTCTAAATCAAATTAAATATACTAAGGATTTATTAAAACATTTTGGTTTAGATAGTATTGAGGAAAGTGATATACCTATGAGTACTACCTGTAAATTGGATGTTGATGAAACTGGGAAACCAGTTGATCAAAACTATTACAGAGGCATGATTGGGAGTTTAATTTATCTTACTGCCATTCGACCGGATATTATGTTTAGTGTGTGTATGTGTGCTAGATTTCAAGCTAATCCAAAAGAATCACACTTACTGGCTGTTAAAAGGATTTTTAAATATCTTAAGTATACTGTGAATTTAAGTTTGTTTTATCCAAAAGGACAATCATTTGACCTAACTAGTTATTCAGATACTGACTTTTCTGGATGTAAGTTAGATAGAAAAAGTACATCTGGAACATGTCATTTACTTGGAAAGTCCCTAGTATCATGGTGTAGTAAGAAACAGAACTCAGTTGCATTGTCTACTGCTGAAGCAGAATATATTGCTGCTGGTAGTTGCTGTGCACAGATTCTGTGGATGAAACACACTTTATTGGACTATGGATTTGATTTTAAACAGGTTTCAATTAACTGTGACAATACTAGTGCGATCAACATATCTAAGAACCCTGTGTCTCACTCTAGGACTAAGCACATTGATATCAAACATCACTTTCTAAGAGATCATTATCAGAATGGTGATATTTCTCTAGAATTTATTAGTTCTGAACATTAATTAGCTGATATTTTTACAAAGCCTTTATGTTCTGAAAGAATGAATTTTATTAAACAAGAATTGTGTATGATAGATCTGTGAAACTGATCTGTGAAACTGATTTGTGAAACTGATCTGTGAAACTGATCTGTGAAACCGATCTATGAAACCGATCTTTCTTTATATTACTTTTTATTTTGCTGTGATTAATTAACTACTTTTATCTTTATTATGGGAACCCTAAATGATGAAATAAATGATACGTGACTATTTCTATTCCCCAAACCGTCGACCTTTCATTTCTTTCCCGCCAAACCTTATTTCCTCTCTTCTCCTCTACTTCGAACCTTCCAACTCCTGCTTTCCCCAGAATCGTCAAATGGCTAAACAGAAGAGACCGAGCAAAGGATCAGAAAGTCTTGTACCTTCAAAGAGTGCTCGAGGCGAGTCGAGTAGTACCACTCAAAGATCAGTAAATCCGAACCTGGAAACTCGAATTGTTGCTGTAGAAAAGGAAGTCAGCTCCGCCTGGCTTTTGACAAGTAAGTCGATGCTGTTACAAGTTTTAGATTCGCAAGGATGGAAAGCCTGGTTCTCAGATAACACTCGTGTATACTACCCAAAGCTAGTGCATGAGTTTTATATAAATCTGCAAGTTACTTTAGATGGTGTCGAGGCTACCAGAATGTCTTCTATAGTGAAAGGAAAAAAAATATCTTTTTCGTCTAAACAATGGGCTGAATGTTTGAATGTACCCCATGAGGGTCGGTATGAGGATTATGCTGGAAACATTCCTCCAAACACTGAATACTTCTCTTATGAGTTAGCTTTAGAGCTTTTGACTAGAAACAGAGAGTCAAGGAGAATCACAGCCTCAGAGCTGGATGGTGAATGTAGACTTCTCTTTAAGTTTATTCAATACCAAATTTGCCCCAGGAAAGGAGATTTTACTACTGTAAGATACCATGATGTTTTTCTATTGTTTTTACTAAAGACCCATGAGAAGATCAATTTGTGTAGATATCTAATGGTGCACATAGCTGGAATGGTGAAACCTTCTAAGAAAGCCACTACCCTGTTCTATTCCAAAATGATCTTTGTTATGTTAAAGAATCTGGAATGTGTTGATGAAGCTGATGAGATAGCCGAATCTGATAGTGCTTCTTGTGTTAACAAAGAGATTTGTAAACGGATAAAAATAAACTGGAACCCATGGAAGAAATGATGGGTTGCTGATGAGGAAAAGTTGTATGAATCTTACAATCCCACTGATCATGGAAAGAGGCCGAAGGGTTTGAGAGACCCTGGTTTGAAATCAGATGAGGAGCCAATTTATTCTGACGATGAGGAAGAAGTAGATGTTGAAATGAATAAAGACACTGAAGAGTCTAGTAAACAAGGGATGGAAGAAGCTGAAACAGAAGAAGGAAGTATGTCACCTTCTGATGATAGGAGTGATCCTGATACTGTGAGCCCTAAGAGAAGAATAGACTTTGGATCTGCTAGTCCACCTTTACCCTTACCTGAATCAGAACCAGTTCTTGGTGATGAAGAAGCTAGTGACACTGAAGTATCTGACAGTGAAGTTTCTGTGAAGAATGGAAATGGGAATGGAGATGATGATGATGATGATAATGATGATGATGGTAATAACCGACCAATGGATGGTCTTAATGTACCTCCAACAGAAACACATCAAACTGTACCAGAAACAAATGCCAATGGCAAGAGAGATTCTCTTGAAATAAGTGGAAAAGCCAGTTATGATAAACCGAAATATACTCTGTGTGCTGCTGTCTGGGATGATTACCCTGGTTTTGCTGTTTTGGGTTTAGAGTATTCTGAAGAAGAAGAAGAAGAATCAGAATCTACTGCGGTTATGATGGAAAGCCAACCAGTTGAGGTAAGGTCTGCTCATGCTGTTGATGCTGCAGATGCTCATCTACCTAGTTCTAATATCTCTCAGTCTGATTTTGATAAGTTCAAAAGTGAGTTGCTTACTGCTGTGAGAGATACAGTCAGAGAAGAAATTTCAAATGCTATTAAACCAGACCTGGCCAATACTGGTGAGTTTATTGGCAGACACATAGCCTCTCTAAATCAGATTCTGAAGGATCTACAATCTGTCTTAGTTTCTTTAACCAACGAATTTAGATCCACCATCTCTGGTATGATGGAAGTGTTGAGGAATCTAATTGAACATATTAAGAAGTCTGATATGAGAAAGTTGAAACCTGAGATAACTCAGATAGTCGCTCAAGCCAGTACATCCAAACCAAGATCACTACTCGTGAGCTAGAGGCTCTAAGGTAGATTGTGCATGATGAATTGGCCGCCATTAGACAAGTTCTTGATTTGGACTCATTGAGGAAGATGAAGGAGCATAGTGATCACATTCATAAGATGGTAACAATATATTCAACAGATGCCACTAAAGCTCAGAGAGAGATCAAGGAAAAGGTTGATCATTACTTTTCAAAAATCTATACCAAGCATGAGATGACCACGAATTTCAAAGTGTTAGCTAACAATCTGAGACTACCTCCGATCACTCAAGATTTCAAGACTCAAGTTCGACAGTTGCAAGATTTTACTCCTACCGTGGAACGGTTCATGGAGAATAAGGATGATTTTGAGAAGGCTATGAAGCATGGTGCAGAAGTTATTCAGAATTTCATAAATCTTTTGAAGCCTTATCTGAATGCACAATCCACCGCCATTGTGCTTCCTACTACTGACCCTCTCAGTGCCTCTGATGTTGCTCCAAATTAGATCTCTGTTGCTCAAGATCTATCTCAACTCCGACCAGTTCCTCAGCAATCTTCTCAACCAGCTCCTACAGCTCCACAACAAATCCCAGTGGCATCCTCTCCTCCACCCTCCAGAGTCATCTTACCACCTTTTCAAATTCGCCCAGTTTAACCTACCTCCAAGCCTTCCAACTTACCAACCATTGATCCTTCTGACAAAGGCAAAGCCCCATTACATCCCAAGAAATAGTTGTGCGTTGTTGTTGATAGGGTGCACCCTATTGTGATTGTACTGTGATGTATTATAAAATTTATTCTCTTTTCTTTTTATTCTCACTAATGCCTTATTTTAATCTCTTCCTTATCTGTTTTCCCTCCTTTTTGATTATCCCAAAGGGGGAGAAATCTGTATATCTATGGATCTATGGGGGATATGGGGGAGATAAATCTCTAAAGGGGGAGATTTTTTATCCATGGGGGAGAACCTTTCTATGGCAATGCTTGCATAAGTATTTAAAGGCATAAATTCAGGGGGAGATTTATATCTCATTATGTTTTTATTCTTATTATGCCTTATTATTGATGATATATTATTTTTGTTTATGGCTAAGATTTGTGATTATCAAAAAGGGGGAGATTGTTGAGCCCTCTGGAAGATTGTTGCATTCTTCCTATGATTGCTGTTTTAAAAATCACAAATCATCGATTACTTAATCCGGTTGGATTTCTCATATACATAATCACAATCTCTTAGTGAATCTGTGTATATTGGTTGGACATGTTTTTATCTCTTTGTTATTGATTTACAAGTATTCTGGAAGTCCTCTAGATCAAACAAACAACGGTCTCACTGATCCATATCAAAGGACACCGGTCTCACCGATCCATATCAAAGGACAACGGTCGCACCAATCCATATCGAAGGACAACGGTCTCACCGATCCATATCAAAGGACAATGGTCACACCGATCCATATCAAAGGACAACGGTCTCACCGAAGATGTCTCACCGATGCTGATCAAATGAGTCACCGAAGATGTCTCACCGATGCTGATCAAATGAGTCACCGATCATGACACACCAATGCTGATCATCTGAGTCACCAAAGATGTCTCACTGATGCTGATCAAATGAGTCACCGATCATGACACACTGATGCTGATCATCTGATTCACCAAAGATGTCTCACCGATGCTGATCAAATGAGTCACCGATCATGACACACCGATGCTGATCATCTGAGTCACCGAAGATGTCTCACCGATGCTGATCAAATGAGTCACCAAAGATGACACACTGATGCAGATCAAATGAGTCACCGATCATGACACACTGATGCTGATCATCTGAGTCACCGAAGATGTCTCACCGATGCTGATGCTGATGACCTACCGATCACTTGACTCACCGATAGTCATAAATAGCTGTTTGAATTTCTTTATCTTTATTTAATCTAACCAACAATCATATTAGGAATATTTTAATGCTCTGTAATTTATTTAATGAAGGTTGTTGGATGTCAGGGAACCGTACCTCGTACCTGCAAAAAGAAATCATTTCTTTTACTGGAGCTCGTGCCATAAATATAAGAAGTCCCTGCTGGTGCAAAAACACTGGTGTAACAACGACGAGACATATATGAGTGCAAAGAGTGGTGGATGAGATAGTTGTAGAAGACACAGAACCTCATACACACTCAAGCTTACTCAAGAATAGTTCTGTACATTCACGAGGACATTGAAGAACTTCATCCACTACATTTCTCACTATCTCTAAATCTGGATGCCAAGCAGACGATACTCTATTTTTCAGACAAAAACCAGAAGAGGACTCAGAATCATCTCTGATCAATCTCAAGGAGTCCAAAGCTTCACTGCAATCACTAGAGCCATTTCTAAACTCTACATCTCTGCTCTGTGATTCATTATTTCACATTTCGAGCAGTGTGTGTTATCTGCTGTATTTAACACACACACTATCTCCTGTACTTTAACTGGAGGATATGTAAATCATCACTCAAACTCTTACATCTTTTATTTACCACTAAGATAGTGGTAGAGGTCATGTGTGACCTGGACAACTGGTTGCTGTTGTTCTGTTTCCCACGCATAACAGTGGTAGAGGTCTTGGACCTGTACAGTTGTAAACTGTTGTGAACCCCGATCTAGGGTGTGGATCAAATTTATAAAAATTGTTGAGAGGACTAAGTCTAGGCTTGAGACTGAACCTCTTGGTTATATCTACTGTGCTATATCTTTCTAAGTTATTCTTTTATTCTGCTGCTAATTACTTTAAAACCAAAACTGTTTTAAAGTCACTTTGATAATTAAATTCGCAAGTGTTTATGTTATTTGTAAATCAGTAAGTTGGTTTCAAAAGTTAATCAACATTTCTATTTTGATTAACTGGGAAATAATCAATCCATTGAGAACCCAACAGAACCTTTACTTTGATATAAATTCACTACAGTTTAATTCAGTATTTTATTTGGGGGTTTTTAAGACAAAGTTTTAAAACAGAAATTTTAATTGGAACTCAATTCACCCCCCTCTTGAGTATCCACTCTGACCAACATATTTAATATAATTATACATATACATATTTAAAAAGTATTTTTATATAATTTTAAACATATAAATATAATAAATATAATAAATATAATAAATATAATAAATATAATAAATATAATAAATATAATAAATATAATAAATACAATAAATATATTTATTATTTAATGAAATTCATTATATATATATTTGAATTATTAAAAAAATATATTAATTATAAACATGTGTTTTTTATTTAATGTAAACAAATAAACATTATTTTTGAATATAAATATAATAATTTTATATAAATTAATAATGTTTTTTATTAAAAACTTTTATCAGTGCTAAAAAAGCGTTGATAAAGGGTATACCTTTATCAATGCTTTTTTTAGCACTGATAAAGGGTAGTTTTATTTGCGCTTTTTTCAAGTAGTGATAAAAGTCCTCCTTTTATCAGCACTTTCTACTTAGCACTGATAAAACCCGACACATCACTTACTCAGATCTGTGGTAGTGTTTGCACTTGAAATTTCTATAGGAAATTTATAGTTCGAATTTTTAGTGCAAAATTACACCTAGGCAAATTTTCACTTGATATTTACATTAGAAATTTTCTTTTTCGACAAACAAATTTTCAATACTTTTTTTATTCATTGAAAATTTGCACTATAAATTTTCATTCAATAAAATATATCATATATTTATATTAGAAAATATATGATGTGTTGGAACATGTATTGAAAATTTGATCTATAAATTCACGTGAAAAATTAGACTACACTTTTCTAGTGGAAATATGTAGTGAAATTTGTCAGTGTAAATTTGCAGTGAAAATTTACATTGTTTTATATTTATATTAATATATCATGTATGCAGACACTAAAAATATGTATTATAAATTATCACTAATTTTTTTTTATATTTATCGATATCAGTGTATGCACACATGTGTGATTTTTAGTGAAAATTTCTATGGTTTATGCTGTGTAGTAAAGATACATTGGAATTTTTTTCAGTAAAAAATTTTAGTATAAATTTATGATGAAAATTTATATTGAAAATTTGCATCGAAAATTCTCAATGTAAATTTTTACTGGAAACTCCCAGTATAAATTTGGAAATGTATTTAGTTATATAGTTATGTTACCCTAAATTTTAAGTGGTGAAAATTCTCAATGTAAATTCCCAGTAAAAAATTGCCTTTTTTATTTATGTATTAATATATTTTTAATGAAATTTTATGTGAAAATTAGAATTGTAAATTTCCACTGTAAATTTTCACTGGAAATTTCTAGTGGAAATTTTCACTTGAAATTTCCAGAGGAAATTTGGAAAAGTCCATAGGGAATTTTGGAGTGAAAATTTACACTGGAAATTTCCAGTGTAAATTTCCACTGTAAATATCCCTATGGAGTTTTAAAGTTAATTAATAAATATCATATTACAAATATATATAATCAATATTATATATAATAAATATTATAATATATATATATATATATGTGTTTGTGTGTGATAAAAATTATATATATATCTATATAATTATTTTCCATAAATAATAAACAATATATACAAATTACATTATAATAAAATTTAAAAAATATATAATAATTTCTATAGTTATATTTGTATCATTATGTATATTTATATTATTAAGAAATATTAGATAACAAATCTATATAATAAATATCATACTAAATATATGTTTATTTATTTTAAATATATATAGTAAATATTATTATATATATATATATATATGTGTGTGTGTGTGTGTGTAAAGAAACCCAAATCCAGCGCTACAATGTAAAGAAACTAGAATAGGGGCAATTTCATCCAAAAACTCTACCCGAGGGTCAGGTTGAAACCCTGAATTGAGATGATAATTTTTTCAAATCCAACGCTACAACGTAAAAAAATAACAATGGGGACAATTTCTTCCAAAAACCCAACCTGAGGGTCCGGTTGAAACCCCAAATTGAGACAAGAATTTTCCATCTAAGTTATTTTTGAAACTATTTAGATAGTAAAACTCACGCATAATGCAAGTTTCATAAATAAAATATGAAAAATGTGAAAATAAAATGAACATCGAATGTAACATGGAAAACCCCCACAAATGAAAGGGGTAAAAAACCACAAACAAATAAAATTATCTCACTATGAACTTTGTTGATTTATATTATTTTTGACAAAAGAAGGATGATATATTAATCACAAAGATCAGGACTAACAAGATTGAACATCCATGAAGGAAAATAATCAATCCATAAGTGGTTCTCTCTAGACGAACAATGAGTATCCATATGATGTACTGCTTTGTTTCCCTCCCTTTTGATGAAAGAGAAAACACAAGCCGTGAAGCTGTAGTTAAGAGACTAGATTTTCCTAACAAGGAAGCCAAAAGATTGGTGATCAAACTCCTTTGTGGTAATGAAATTGATGATGTTGAGGAAGTCAGATTTAATGTGAATAGAATTCCATCCATAATATTTTTCAAAGGTCAGACCGACAAGGACGATGTGGAATTCAACAACAATGGGTTCCCAAAAATCATGATTCAACTCCTATCCAGTAGCAACGATTTTACCACAATGGTCCCAAACCATCAACCCAATTCCATCAAAACCATCAAAGGAGAAAGAATCATTGACATTGATCTTATGGATCCCTTCTGGAGGGGGGATCCATCTAGTATCAACGGAGAGAGATCTAGAGAACCTATTCTGCTCAGGGTCCCGATTCCACCCATCAATCCAGGAAGTTTCTCATTCAATCCAAAAATCATAGGGTTTTGATGTGTGATTAAAAATGAAATCATTTCATCTAACCCAGATAATCCAAGACACCACGCACAATAAAGCAACCTTATCAGCAATGAAAGTGGAAGACCACATCATCAACATTGATGGGAGGTCCGACATCGTATCAAGCATAAGCTCTGTATGAGATCTCCAAGCAGTCCAAACCTCCTTAGCCATTGGGAAATGGATGATAGCATGCAAAGGGGATTCTAGTTCATCTAAGCAAGAGGGACATTACTGGTTATCCGTAACATGGTAGAAGGAGAGGAAATACAAGGTGGGAAGAATACCAATATGAATTTTCCACCAGAAGTAGCAGATCTTTGGGGGGATATTCATTTTCCAAAGTGTTTTCCAGAGCACCTCCCTGTCCTCAATATGATAATTAAGAGAAAGTATATATCCTGATTTCACTGAATAGGATCCTGAAATGTCATTGCTCTAAAAGAGACAATCCTTCCTTGAAACCATCACACAAGGAATTCTAAGAATAATCCTTTTATCCCTTTCATTGAACCATGAATTAATTTTATCCAAGCACTAACCATTACCTGCATCATTGAAAAGGAAACAGATAATTGTATCGTCAGAACTAGGTTAGTTCGGGGAAGTGGCCAACATGAAATCTTTATCAATCAACCAAGGATCATTCCAAATGTTTACTTTCATTCCATCTTCGATCCTCCAGCCAATTCCGTTATCAAGTAATTTTTTTGATCCCCAAATACTTCTCCACAGGAATTTGGGCTTGGGGCCAAGATAGAAATTTTGAAAATCTGAGTGAGGAAAATATTTTGCATAGAGAATCCATGCATAGAGAGATGATGGTTGAGTCAAAAGGCACCTACCCTACTTAGCCAAAAGGGCATCATTAAATATATGGAGGTCTCGAAATCCCATTTCTCCACCCACTTTGGGGGCACATAGTGACTTCTAGGAAATCCAATGAATTTTGTTTATCCTATTAGAATGCCCCCCTAGAAGTTGGAAATACTAGAGTGAATTTGGTCAACAATCACACTATGAATCTTTAATTGTGACATAATGTTGCTTGGAATAGATTGAAGAGTTTCCTTGATGAGAGTTTCTTTTCCCACTTTAGAAATTATTTTCAGAGACCAACCCTAGATTTTTTTTCTTAATTCTGTCCATAATGGATGAGAAAATATATTTTTTTGATCAGCTGACTATCATGGAGAGAACAAGGTATTTATTATTCTTGTTGACCATTTTAATACCTATTGTGAGACAAATATCTACTCTCTTTTTCGGTGGAACACCAGAGTTGAAGGAAATTTACGATTTGGCATGATTAATTGCCTATCCAGAGGCCCTATCATAAAAAAAATCATATGGAATATAGAAAGGAATTCATCATATGTTTCTCTTGATAAGAGAAGTAAGTAATATTTAAAAAAGAGATGAGAAATGGGTTGGCTAATCCAGCACACCTTTTCCCCATGAATCGAGTTGGAGGAATCTTCTATAGAAATGATGTTGTAAAAAACATCATCCATTAAGATGAAGAGAAAGGGGTAGAGGGAGTCTCTATGAAGAAGGCCTCGGGTGGGGGAAAATCCTTATGAAATTCCACCATTAATATTGATCCAGAAAGAAATAGATGAAACACCATGTAGGAACATATCTATCCATTTTGAACAGAAACCCATTTTAGTTATGACATACCATAGGAAACACCATTCCACTTTTTCATACACCTTAGTCATATCTAGTTTCTAGTCCATAGTATCTCTTTTCACAATTGATCTTGTTTTCATAGAATGAAATACCTCATGGGCCACACATGATGATCCTTTTCCCAACAAATCCACTTTGGTTTTTAGAGATAATAGAAGGTAACCACATGCGTAGTTAGTTGACTAAAATCTTTGAGAAAATTTTATAGGAGACGTTGTATAATCTGATTGGTCTGAAATCCAAATCCAAGAGGGGTTTATCCATCTTTGGTATGAGGGTTAAAATGGTCTCATTAAGAGATAAAAGATTGATTTTACCTGCCTATATTCCTTTCATAAGAGTCAAAATTTCAGGGCCAATAATGTTTCAGTATTTCTTAAAGAAGATAGGATGGAAACCATCTGGATCTGGGGATTTTGTGGAATAGATATGCTTCAGATCCTATAGGATATCATCATCTGAAAAATCCTTTGTGATATGTTGATTCATTACATCAGTGATCACAGGTTTTATGCCTGCTTCTACCTCTGCCTAAATAATGGAATCCCTTGTAGTATAAAGTTTCTGAAAATAACAGGAAATGATATCATGAATTCCTTCAACATCGGATGTAGTTCTGCCATCAAGATACGAGGCAAGAAGTAGTGTTTTTCTAGGGTTTGGTGGAAACCTTATGGTGGAAGTAATGGGTGTTTTCATCCCATTATTTAATGTGGGCTTCATGCACTTGCATTGCTCAAAAGTTATCTGTAATGAGAAAGGCCACATCTAATTCACCTTGGAGAGAATTAATTCTAGAAATAATAGTATCAGTTGAAGATTGTGTAAGGAGGGAACTTATCTGTCTTTCAATTGAGTCATAATGTTTTCCAGGTTGATGAAATTTATCATTACTCTATGAACTTATATTAGAATCCACATGCTAGAGGTTGAGACTAATGTTTTAGTTTCCACCCTTCCAACATGAGAAGAAAACCTCTTTTCATTCACAATCTTTCACCCAGAATCTTTCAAATATGAAAGGTTTCCCATATCTTTAATTGTGAACTCTATGAGAGAAATCAATGGAAATTGGGAAATGTCCTAATGAATTTAGTGCCAGGTGATAGATGTGGAACATTCTAAAAAAGATGGTCCATTATGTTGAACCCAAAAATCAATCCAGAGTCTCTATAATGCACGTAAATTTTGAGTTCCCTCAAAACCAGGTGAAGGGACTACCTATATAGCCAAGACCAGTCAGCTCCACCATGAAGATTGCATCCCATAAGCCTAACATTGAAACATAGGACCAAAATAATCCTCTTGTTTTTCCATTCTGAAACAGAATCTCATTGAATTCACCACAAAAAAGGACAGGGACAAGTAATCTTCGTTGCAGTGAACAAAGAAGATCCCAATATTTTTGTTTCTCATTTTGTGATGGCCATCCATAAAAACCCACAAAATTCCATGGCAGAGAGGGGGCATCATGAATAGATGTAATCGCATGATTCGAGGAGTAGTAGATGATTCTTACATCAACATTGTCCTTCCAAAATAGGCACAACCCCTCAAGTGGCCTCGGCGGGGGACCAGAAAGCATCCATATATGCCACATTTGTATGCAATACTCATGTTGTCCTTATTTTCCAATATGGTTTTGGATAAGAAAACAATATCAGGGTGACTTTTAGTGCAATGACTCTGGATCATGCAAACTGTTCGTGGGTGGCCAGCCCACGGTAGTTCCATCTTAGGATAATCATTGCAATAGGAGGGGCTAGTTTATTCCAGCCTCCTCCTCTCATAGTTTGAGCAGGGTTCCATCTTTAGCAAATTTCCACATTTTGGAGTACCTTTCATTGTTCGATGGTTCCTTTATAGTCCTTTTTGATCCACTCATCTCTATTGAGGCCATATCACAACCATAATCAGCTCTTTCCTTCTTTTTCTACATATGTGGCATTTTAGGCACATGTGATGTGGTTTGGATAAAGGGCACACCTGGTTGTATAACATGGAAGTGTAAGAGTTGGTGTCCTAGAACCAACTGGATGTACTTTGATTACATGGATATTTAATGTATTTAAATATTAAAAATCTTATTACATATTGTTCATTGTTCTACATGACTATGATGTAATAATGTCCTAGAGTATTTGTTGCATTGATAAGGTCATGGAAGTTACCCACTATAATGAGAACTTTGAAGTTCTATAACAATATTCTTAAATATAGTTCTATAGTTGGATGAAATATTATGATGGGGCACATAGCATGCAAACTGTCAGGTGTGAGTACTCGTAAGCAGATGAGACTTCCTCTCATGAAGTTCACACTTGATAATCTTCAAGATAAGAGATTATGAGAATAGACTCGCCAAAAGGAATTTCGCATGTTTTTGTGTCATCAGATATTTCTATCTGCGAGCGTGTGTAATGATCCTTAGACTTGAAAACTATGATTAATATGTGTCATGACTCGAACACTTTGATTTACTGACGAAAACCGTCATGCATACAGTTGGTGGGAAGTAGGGTACGTTGGGTGCGTCACGAGTGGCATGTTATTAATGGATAAGTCGAGGAAGGATTTGTCCCTCCCATTTATGGAAGTTGATATCTCTACCCTTTTATTGAAATAGAACCATAATGTGAAATTGCATGGCCATGGTGTAACGAGGAGTTTATTTCAGGTAGTCAAAGAATGACATATCAAGCATAAAAGTTTATGACACTATCATGAAACCTGCTTGATGAGATATTGCGAGACAAGGATTATATTACAGAGTGAGCATTCATATGTAGATGTTGTTGTTGCGACTTTAAGTTCTTTCTCTTGGGTGACTTGTCCTATTTCTAGACATTACTCTTGGACTTTAGGCAAGCCTGCCTAATGCTAATGAGAAATAATCCTAGAGGGTCACACACTAAGTGTTTCTGGTGGTCTTGGTTAAATTCTATTTGAATTTAATTAATACATATTATTCTCAAGACAGTGGAATAATTTTATTCAAGTTAAAATGATTGTATAAATTAAATAAATATTTATTCAGCGGATTGTGGGTAAAATATATTTATTTATTTTATTGAACATTTAATAAATATTTATTTACTAGTTTGTAAATAAAATATTTATTTAAGAGAATAAATTATTTATTTATTTATTCGGATGTTCAATAAATGGAAGTGGATTTTGAGGGAACCAAGGCTGGTCTGATAGTAAAATAATTATTTGCAAGGCGATAAATAATTATTTAACTAGTTGATACAAATTAAAATAACGCTGCTATTATTTTGTGACACATAATTTTATTTATAATTCTATTTTGCGCAAGTTGGCACACCATAAATAATGACACGGTATTATTATTAATAGCATAGGTTTTTTCTAAGGTTATGAATGTATTTAATTGCTGTTATGGAATAAAATATTGTAACCGAAGCCCCATGTCAATAAATAGACACATATGCCTATTGTTCCATGTACCCGAACTGCATGCCCGATGAATTGAGAATTGTTGAGCTAAACAATTTCTCTCTCGAATCCTCTTCCCGCCCTTCTCAAAATGAGAGACATTCTTCAAGGCTAAAGAACAAGCAATCAATAATGACTGACATAAGACACTCACTTCACCGCCATAGAACCTAGAGAACAAGAGGTGTTGATCGAAGGCCATCATATCATTTTTGGATCACTGCTAGAGGTATTCTAGTTTGGATCCTCACAAGCATAATGAGGTAATCCAAAAGGGTCATTTTGGAAAATCAACAACATCAACAAAGAAAATACCAAATATCCAAGTATTATTTTCTTTATGAAATTAATTAAATTAATTATAAACATGATGCGAAAGATACTCTATAAAGGTTTCAAGCCTCTTCCTTATTTATCAAAATATTTTATTCTATTCTGTGGAGACTAGCATTCATCATTGTATTGATCCCAGAATAATCATTGATCATGGTAAAAATTAAATTAGGGTGCCGGACCAACCGTGCTTTCGTTGCGCCCAGAACCTTCAAGTGGTATCAGAGAGGTTACATCATAGTTTATAATTATTTAAATAATTTGTTTATGATTTATGGTTTAATAATTTATTTTTTCAATTCAAGGTTAATCGTTCTTGTAATCTAGATTTTGAGATCTGTTCTCCCTCTTTTTGTTTCTCGTTCACCTTACAGAAATGATATTTTCTTTTAATTTTGATTAAAATAAAATAGAGGAACTCATTTGGAGGTGCCAAATGTTCCTGGCCATACAACACCAGAATACAAGACATGTAGTTGGATTCACATGCTGTGTATCAAGGTTCAATGCATCGAGACTGGTCCGTAAAACCAAGCTGTGTCATTGGACATTGTCTAAGTCTTAAAGACTCTGTGTGTTGACCAGGAACATGTGGCACACAGTTTCCAGATTACACATCATGTGACCCACTGGACACGGCGTGTTGTCCCTTCGGTTTAGGGTTGCACCGTGTACCCCGTACATGACTTGCTCAGCTGGAGACCGTGTAAAGCAGATACTACACGGCATGTGGCCCACTAGACATGCCATGTACTCCAAAGATTTCTGAAGTACATTTACATGTCGTATCCCCAGGAGTGTACTTCAGATGGATGGTGAATGATAGTACACACCATGTACTCATCCAAATTACACAGATTTATTAAAATTTATTATTATATTATACAAACCCTTGAGACGTGTACTATGGTGTAGGCATAAAGTTGAGGCACAACACATGATAGGTGTTTTATGTATATGTGTTTAATTTAATATCTACGTAATGTTCATTTATACTCATTAGGTAGTTATGAATGGGAATTCACTGGGTTGCATCCAAGGTACAAGTTACGTACAAAGATAATTTCAAATTAATTTATTTGTTTAAAATTATGGTGGATGATAATATCAAGGAAATTCAGAAAAAGAGATTAAGATAAAAGGATTGATTAATTAAAGATAATAATTAATCGATTCGAGTGAAATTTATCTTAATAAGAATGATTAAATAATTTAAAACTAGTTTTATTAAATTCAAAACTTGTTGCATGTATGTGGGTGATCATGAGCTAGACCAAGACCTTTTTATGTGATTGATTTTATTTTAATTTATTTATTAAATTAATTTCTGGCCTGCGATCCATCTCTCCTCATTAATACGTCGGGCCTGTGTGCCCATGGTTTCTTTTATGTAATCCCACATTTCAACCCTCACCTATGTGTGATTTTAAAAGAATATGTAATGTATGGAACTCCCAAGTTAGAGGAGGGGGTTCAAGATGGATCCGAGACGAAACCAACCTCATGAGATATAGAGGTGGACATGTAGAAAGCTGTAAACATAAACCCAAAAAGTTTAAGGTGTTTATCCCATAGGTCAGGGTTAGTTTATCAACCACTAGATAAAATAACTGTTAGAAAATCTCATGATCATTCCCTTTTCTTTATTTTATTTCTTTCAGTTGCATGGTTTATCATTATGGATGTGTTGTCGTGATCACACAATTAATGTATTAAACAAGCATGCAAGATGGAACTAAAATAAACCTGAATTATGCACAAATATTATCAATACACGGTTAATCACTTAAGTAAGTTCCACTTAATATTAAAAAGCATGTGATAATGATAATAAGAAATTCACGCATAAGAGATAAAAATCCTCAAATAAAATATTAAGTCAGACCAAGCGTTCCGTTACTTGATTAAGGAAAAAACTCAATAAAACTATGTGTTTGACCAACCACTATTGGGATGATTACTTTTATACAGGAATCCCTTATAAAAGGTTTTGGGTTGACTTAACCATATTACATTAAGAGGAGTATCCATTGCTAGACTTGGTGTAATATTGGTGGCAAGAGTTGAGAAAATCCAAAGTCAGGATTTCAGGATTGGGGAGTCCACTCAACAGATCAAGGATCTATAAGCTCACAGTTGGAAAAGACCTACCTACCTAAATAACTTCAAATAGATTGACCAACCCTTATTGGGGTTATGTGAAGGGGAATATGGATCCTTTCCACTAGTATTCCATGGCAACTGGACATTCTGAGTTCAATGGTGAGAGCCACTGGGACTTGATAAAATAGTGGGAGACTTGATAAAATTAATCTATTATTTCTCATAAAAATCAAGAAAGTACTAGTGATTTTATCTTTTAATTGTAGAATAAAAATGAAAAGTGATTCAAGGAAACTATATCTATAATCAATTCTAGATAAATACAACATCTTCATCGACAGTAACTTCCAATAATGGTTTAGATGCCTCCGGGTTATCCTACGCCATGAACAGAAGTCTTACGTGTTGGAGTCAGCATTTCCTGATCCACCTTCCAAAGAGGCGATTGATGAGGATTTCATGGTATATGAGAAACATATGAATGACATGGTCGACGTTCAATTTTTGATGCTATCATCAATGTATAGTGATCTCATGATTTCTCATGAAAACATGGATGCTTATAGAATGCTCGAGCACCTCTGTGGTCTTTACCAGGAGAGAGAAAGGCAGGAAAGGTTTGAGATC
Organism: Viscum album; assembly: GCA_963277665.1. Classification (NCBI taxonomy): domain Eukaryota; kingdom Viridiplantae; phylum Streptophyta; class Magnoliopsida; order Santalales; family Viscaceae; genus Viscum; species Viscum album. The sequence continues at coordinate 1,806,424,458 of OY728129.1, read as the reverse complement.
TCCAAAGCACTCTTTAAGAGTAAGCTTGGAAAGGGTGCCCCATATGGGCCTCATGTAGTCTAGATCATTGGCTACATTGAGCGCCTGGAGGTTCTAGGGTTTAAACTCCCCAAATAACCAGGCACCGATCTCATTCTCGCATCACTCCCTTAGAGCATTTCCAACTTTGTTGTAAATTTCAACATGAACAACATTGAGAAGTCTCTATCTGATCTTCTTATCCTCATTATCCAAGTGGAAAAATATATGAAGCGCGAAAATACTTATGTTCTTATGGTGAATAAGAGTAAAGGGAAGGCAAAGAGTTTTAAGCCCAAATCTTCTTCACGACCTTCCAAGAAAAGGAAGATCGAAGGGGAGGCAAGGGAATATGAGGTTGTTTGTTTTTCTTGTGGCAAGAAAGGACACTGGAAGAAGAATTGCACCCAGCCTAAGAATCAAGGGGAATCTTCAGGTGCATTTGTTATCGAATACAATCTATCTATTTCTACAAATTGGGTATTATATACAACTTTTGGTGATCATATATGTATCTAAATATAGGAACCAAGTAGATTCAGAAATATTGACCAAGGGGAGGTAGATTTGTGAGTATCCAATGGAGCCAGACTTGATGCTGTAGCTATTGAGGACTACCACCCCACGTTGCCAAATGGGATGATCTTGGTGTTAAAGGGTTGTTATTATGTGTCGTCTGTTACTAAAAACACTATTTCTGTATCCAGATTAGATACAGATGGATTTGTTTTCAAGTTTGGAAATGAATGTCGCTTCTTTTACAAAGATATCATTTGTTTTGGTAGGGAACATTTATACAACGGTATTTACATGTTGAATTACACAAACCAAGTAATGGAAATCAATAACAAAGATACTTCACATGACTCATACCACACCCAACTTTGGCATCACCAGCTAGGTCATGTAAACAAGAATCACTTGGAAAAGTTACATCAAGATGGATATTTATATTCTTTTGAAATAAAACCACTTGGAACATTTCATTCATGTTTATAAGGAAAAATGACCATAGCCCCATTTAGTGGGAAAGGTGAAAGGGCTAAAGAACTTATTGAATTGGTCTATACCGATGTGTGTGGACCATTTCCAGTTGAAGCAAGGGGAGGGTACTCATACTTCATAACTTTTACTGATGATTTTAGTAGATATGGATATATCTACTTAATGAGGTATAAGTCAGATTCTTTTGATAAGTTCAAAGAATACAAGAATGAAGTTGAGAACCATCTTGGTAAGAAGATTAAGAAACTCCGCTCAGACTGAGGTAGAGAATATCTTAATCAAGACTTCATTGATTACTTATGGGAGTTTGGGATCCTATCCCAACTCACTCCTCCTCACATGCCCCAGTGGAATGGTGTGAGCGAAAGGAGGAACTGCACCCTGTTGGAAATGGTGAGATCAATGATGATTCATGCTAGTCTTCCATTATCCTTTTGGGGATATGCATTACAAACAGCGACACACATACTAAACCAAGTACCAACTAAATAGATAAATGGTATTCCATATGAGTTATGGAGTGGAAGGAAAGCTATGTCATTGAATTTACATGTGTGGGGAAGTGATGCGTTTGTTAAGGCCTCTTCAGGTAACAAAATTTCACCCTGAGCCACAAAGTATACCTTTATAGGATACCCCAAGCAAACAAGGGGATATTACCTATAAAACCCCTCATACAAAAAGGTTATAGTGGAAAGACATGCCATATTCCTTGAGAGGGATCACATCTCTAAAATAGATAGTGGGAGTGAGATAGACATCGATGAAGTTGAGGCTCAAGGTACAAAAGAGTTGGTACAGGAGCAGATTCCACAAAGCCCCATGGAAGAAAGAATTGTTCCAAAGACACAAGAACTGCGTAGGAGTACGAGAGAGGTTAAAGAACTGGAATGGTATGGTTTTCTAGTTACTGAGGATGGTGACTCATTATTAGTTGATAATAATGAATCTTTAACCTACAAGGAAGTAGTAAGTGGCACAAATGTTTCCAAGTGGTAAGAAGCCATGAATTTTGAAATGGATTCCATGTACCAAAACCAAATCTGAATTTTGGTAGATCCTCTAGTTGATGTAAATCCTATTGGTTGAAAATGGGTATTCAAGAAGAACTACACATGGAAGGACAAGTCAATACTTATAAGGTACAACTAGTTGCAAAAGGGTTCAAATAGCATCAAGGAATTTACTATGATGAAACCTTTTCACCAGTTGTAATGTTGAAATCCATTAGAATTGTATTGTCCCTTACTGCTTACCTGACCATGAGATTTGGAAAATGGATGTCAAAATAGCCCTCCTTAACAGGAACCTTTATGAAGATGTCTACATGACACAACCTGAAGGGTTTATGACTCTAAAGGATGCCAATAAGGTATGCAAGTTGTGGAAATACATTTATTGATTAAAGTAAGCATTCATGTCATGGAACATTCGTTTTGATGAATCCATAACAAAATTTGGTTTTATCAAGAACGAATGTAAACCTTGTGTCTACAAACGGTTTAGTGGGAGTGCATTAATTTTCCTAATAGTATATGTTGATGACATAATAATTATTGGAAATGAGATACCACCATACAGTCTATTAAGGCATGGTTGAATCAATGCTTCTCTATAAAGGAATTGGATGAGGCAACATATATTCTTGGGATCAAGATCCATTGTGATAGATCCAATAGATTTCTAGGCCTAAGTGAAAGTACATACATTGATAAGATAATGAAGAGATTCAGTATGGAACAATCCAAGAGGGGATTGTTTCCAACATCACAGGGCATTCATATTTCTAAGAAAATGTGTCCTCAAACATATAAGGAAATAAATATAATATAAATGACTCCAAACATATCAACGATTGGGTTATTCATGAATTCTATGCTATATACTGGTATGGATGCCGCCTACACATTGAGTCCGGTAGGAAAATATCAAGATGACCAAGGTGACCGCCATTGGATGGCAGTCAAGACTATCCTAAAGTATATGAGGTGTACTAAGGATATGTTCCTGGTTTATAGAGGAGATGCGGAACTAGTCATCATAGGATATGCAGATGCTAGTTTCTAGATTGATGAAGATGACATGAAGCCACAAACATGATACATCTTCACCTTGAATGGAGGTGCAATGAGATGGAAGATATCAAAGCAGAGTATGTTCGTAGATTCTACAGCAGATTGCGAGTATATCATATCTTTTGAGGTATCTATAGAAGCAGTTTGTATACAAAGCTTCATCCAAGAGCTGGATGTGACAACTAGCAGTAAGGATCCCATCACACTGTACTATGATAATACTACAGCGGCGACTCTCGCAAAAGAGACAAGGTCAAATCAGCAGATGAAGCACATATTTCAGAAGTATCATCCCTTGAGGTATTTTTCTCAGAGTGTTAAAGTTACAGTAAGAAGTATTTCCATGGAAGACAACATGGTGGACCCCTTGACTAAAGTTTTGACTTAGCAGAAACATGATCACCATGTGAGGTCTAGCGGACTGAAAGTTGTAGGAAATTGGCTCTAGTCCAAGTGGGAGTTTGCAAGAGTTTGTGTCCTAGAACCAATTGTTTTTAATTTTATTACATGTATATTTAATGTATTTAAATATTAAACATCTTATTACATATTGTTCATTGTTCTGCATGACTGTGATGTAATAATGTCCTAGAGTATTTGTTTCATTGATAAGGTCATGGAAGTTCCCCGCTATGATGAGAACCTTGAAATTCTATAAAAATATTCTTAAATATAGTTCTATGGTTGGATTAAATACTATTATGGGACACATAGCATGTAGATCATCAGGTGAGAGTACTCATAATTAGATGAGACTTCCTCTCATGAAGTTTGCACTTAGTAGTCTCTAAGACAGGATATTATCAGAACAGACCCGCCGGTAGGAATTCCACATGTTTTGGTGTCATATGATATTTCTATATGTGGGAATGTGTAATGATCCTTAGACTTTAATATTATCATTAATACGTGTCACGAATCTTTCACTTTGATTTACTAACGAAAACCATCATGAAAATAATTGGTGGGAAGTAGGGTACGTTGGGTGCATCACGCGTGACATGTTATTAATGGATAAGTCGAGAAAGGATTTGTCCCTTCCATATATGTAAGTTAATATCTAGGACCTTTGATTGAAATAAAACCATCACGTGAAATTCCATGGCCATGGTGTAATGATGAGTTTATTTCAGGTAGTCAATGAATGAAATATCAAGCATAAAAGTTTATGACACTATCATGAAACCTTCTTGATGAAATATTGCGATAAAGGGATTATATTACACAGTGAGCATTCATATGTGGATGTCATTGTTGAGACTTTAAGTACTTTCTCTTGGGTTCCTTGACCCATTGCTAGACAGTACTCTTGGACTTTAGGCAAACCCACCTAATGCCAATGGGAAAGAATCCTAGAGGGTCACACACTAAGTGTTTCTGGTGGTCTCAGTTAAATTATCTTTGAATTTAATTAATAAATATTATTCTCAAGACAGTGGAATAATTTTATTCAAGTTAAAATTATTGCATAAATTAAATAAATATTTATTCACTAGACTGTGGGTAAAATACATTTATTTATTTTATTGAACATTTAATAAATATTTATTTACTAGTTTGAAATAAAATATTTATTTAAGATAATAATTTATTTATTTATTTATTTGGGTGTTCAATAAATGGAAGTGGAGTTCGAGTGGACCAAGGCTGGTCTGGTAGTAAAATATTTTTTTGTAAGATGATAATTAATTATTTAACTAGTTGTCACAAATTAAAATAACGCTGCTATTATTTTGTGACACATAATTTTATTTATAATTAAATTTTGCGGAAGTTTGCACACCATAAATATTGGATCGGTAATATCATGGGTTTTCTCTAAGTTATGAATGTATTTAATTACTATTACATAATTAAATATTGTAACCGAAGGCCCATATAAATAAATAGAGACATACGTCTATTGTGCCATATACCTGAACTGCACGCCCGTGAATTGATAATTATTTAGCTAAAAAATTTCTCTCTCAAATCCTCTTCCCGCTCCTCAAGAATAAGAGATGTTCTTCAAGGCCTAAGAACAAGTGATCAAGAACGACCGAAACAAGACACTCGCTTCACTGCGCTAGCACCCAGAGAATGAGAGGTGTCAATCAAAGGGCATCGGAGCATGTGTGGATCACTACTAGAGGGATTCTAGTTTTGATCCTCCCAAGTGAAACGAGATAATCTGGAAGGGTCATTCCGGACAATCAACAATGTCAACAAATAAAATACCAAAGATCCATGTATTCTTTTCTTTATGAAATTAATTAAATTAATTATAAACATGATATGAAAGATCCTCACTAAAGGTTTTATGTCTCTTCCTTCTTTATCTAATTTTTTGATTCTATTACATGGAGACTTATGTTCATCATCGTATTGATCCCAAAATAATCATTGATCATGGTAAAAATTAAAGTTGGGTGCTGGCCCAACCACGCTTCCTCTACACCCGAAACTTTTAGAAAGTTGGGAAAACCCTAGTAATACCAATGATGTTTGGGGGGTCTAATCAGATATGTTTGGGGATGGTCGGTGGCTAAGTAGAATCCCCAGAGGGTGGAGGACCGGAGCCTGTGGACATGACCATTGTTGTCGAGGGGGCCATCTAGGGTTTATCAGTGTTTGTAGTTTCCACAATCGGGATACTAGTCAGAAGTTTCTCAGGACCACTTGAGTGATTTGGGTTGCATAATTTTTCCTAGATAAGAGGAGGTCCCACAAAAATGATATTGTCATGCCTAGGGGCCTTTTATGCACAAAGTGATTTAGTGAGCCTTTCTCTATATCTTTTCTTTTATGCTTCAGGGATGAATGATGTTTGCATATTTTTTTCACATAACCATGGAAAATACTACATAACTAGGCTATCTTCTTTGTTTTTCACTTTTCCTGCACAATATTTTTCTGAATGTCTAAGACTGCCACAAAAGAAGCATAAAATTGGGATCTTTTCAAATTCAAAGGATATCCAAGATTTCGATCCATTAAGTGTCGAGATGGTACCCATCATAAGGGGGTTTGCAACCTCAATAAGCACTTTAATATTTACCAACATCCCCCAATGAATGGGGCCTGATACATCCCATTCTATGAACATGCCAATATGATTTCTGATTTCTCACATCACTCGATCTGATCTGTTTCTAAAGGGGATACCATTTAGCTGCATCTAGATACGGGTCTTAGAGAAGTCAATATTGAGGATATCTTCTTTGCTCTTTAGATATTAAAACATTAATAGATGGTTATAAAATGACCACAACCTCCCTTGAATCACTTTTTGTTTATACTTCATTTTGAAGAATTCAAAGATTAGATGTCCAGTTCTGAATTTTCTTATTGCCACCCCATCATCCAGGTGCCATACCGATTGTAATGTATTCTTTAGGGCACCCAGGTTGAAGGGTCTTTCAGATATGGATTTCTTGATTAATAACAGGGACATGTTTCATATAATTAAGGTGTCATCATCATTGTTGGTGATAATTGTTTCTTTCTCATTGTATGTGAGTGATATATTTTTCCACCTACCAACTAGATTGTTCTCCATTGTAATCATTAATACCATATCACCATGTTCGTGAGAACATGAATCCTTGAGAAGAACAGTACTAGTCGCTGAACCAAACCCTCAACAAGTCAGGGCCTTTACGAGTAAATAAACTCCACCACCATGAATATGTATCTTTGTGGGGAAAGACCTCGACAAACACAAATATTTGTAGTGAGAAGGTTCCTTTGTGAGGAACACCCTTTTATGACCAAGTCCTTTGTAATCCACAAAATACAATTCAATGAACCACTTCATGAGAAAACACTCATTGCAGACTACTCCTCCACGAATCATGCTCTGAACACCCTTTATAGGAAAACCTTCATGATCCGTAGAGAATGAAATGAAAAATATTCTACAAGGAATACCCTTCAAATGTAGGATCTCCACGAGCCATGGGAGATGAGATTGGGGAGCTTCGCACAGACCAACCTTCATGAGAAACACTTCCACCATACACTGAGGACAGATTGACAAAGTCCTTCATGAGAATAACCACCATTGACCGCAGATCTATGAAATCATTCATGAACAGAAACCCTGCCAGCCGTAGAAGATAGATCAACAAAGATGGATCGACGAAGATCTTCAATTAGAGGTCTTTCACAGGTTAAAAGTGGTGGAAGGATGGTAATCTGCACATCTCAAACAATCAAAAATTGTCTAGGTATTGGAATCAGATCACGAGCTGATTAAAGATCTAGAAATTGATTACAATCCTGAGCTGAAGAATGAGAAAACAAGAAGTCGAGGAACAAAAGGATGTCGCAAGTCACTAGAAAAACCTAAGTTGCGAATGAAATTAAGGAAAAAAAAGGATTGCGATGCCATGAGTGGGCACAATGCGACGAAGATGAGAAGAAAGTGGGGGAGGGTCAACTAGGGAGGGCTGATGCAGGTGTCGATCTAGTAAACAGGGAAACCACAAAAGATCACCAAGGAACCACCAAACCTTAGGAATTCCTAGGAGGACTATCACACCTTCATTGATTTATATATTACCCCTCTAATTCCTAATTTTAATCCTACCAGGTGTATTATATTTTTCATATTGATAAATTCTAGTCCTCTTCCATCATTATAATTCTAATCCCCCTCAACTTCAATTCATCTTCTACTACCTTTATATCTTAAACTCACATTCCATATTTTAGGTATCAATGTTGTTATCATTTATTTTATTTTCATTTGGTCTATTCAATTTTTATTATAATTTTATTTTATATTATACTCAATGTTAATATTTTTATGACTTACCCTTTTTGTGATATGTGTTTTTTATTTAATGATATATATTCATATTCTATCTACATTCAATGTGTTTTATATTATTTTAACACAATAGATATTTCCGAATTATAGTTAAAATATGAATATGAGGAGTTGGTATTAAACATATCATCGACAGGTGAGCGAGGATGTATCATCTCCAATTTAAGGCATTTCACTATTTTATTATGTATATATTTTTATTATAAGAGGGTTTGGATTGTTTTTAGGAAGTTTTGTAGGGATTTTTAGATGTTTTGTAGGGGAGCTTTGTTCTGTAGAGGTTCATATTTTTTATCAGTTCATATTTTTTCCCAATTTGTTCATATTATTTTCATACAGGTGCATATTTTGTTTCTATACAAGTAACTATTTTTTTTCATATAGGTAATTATTTTTTATGTTTATATTAGTAGTTCATATTTTTTTTATAATTGAATCCAATTCAATATACATGTTCATCACTACCACAAAAATGGTTTTCGTAGTGGAACCTTTTAACAGCACTAAAAAAAGTACTAATAAAGGACACTTTTAACAACATTAAAAAAGGCATTGCTAAAGTACCCCTTTATCTACGATTTGTTTTGCACTGATAAAGGAATTTATTTATAAGCACTGTTAAATGACCCCATTTATCAATGATATTTTATAATCACTAATAAAGACCCCCCTTTATTAACGCTTTTTTACTAGTGCTATTAAATGATATATTTCAAAAAAAATCATTAAAAATAATATATTAATATATAAATATATTTATATTGATATATATATATATATATATATATTAAATATGTTTTAGATAAGTCTAAATTGATATTTACACTTAATATACAAGATAATTAGTGAAAATGACTTATAAAATAATTAAAAAAATTATTTTAATTTATAATTTTCTAATTATTATCGAGTAATGGTCATTTAATAACAATTTGAATATAAAAAAAAAATCAAAAAATCAAAAAAAAATCTAAAATAAGTTGAAAAAATTACTCAAACTTTAAATGTACATAACTTTTGATTCGGGTATCTGTTTAGGCTCTACCACATATCAAATCGAAGCCTGTAATGATATTTATGTGCTTGGTAACATAGGTAAATCACCGTCACATCTTTTGAGGCCAAAAAGGCCCAGAAGGACTTCAAAACCGAGTTTCTAATCAGGGTACCCTAATTTTTTTAACATTCGATGGATTTTCAGCTCGTTTATTGGGGTCTTTTTTCCCTTTTTAGTGGGGGATACATTTATTCTTAGGGATTAAATTTATAAAGATATTGTGGTTTTGTAATTTTATCGTTTTTCACAATGTATTGTTATTTATAAGCAGATATATAATAATATATACATATTTTTTAGATATTCACCCATAAAATTTTAATTTTATAAAAAAATAATAAAACATATTTACATATAAAATATATTTCTCAATATATAAACCTTGTCTAAATAAAAAATAATATCCATTTTATTTAAAATACAAATGTATGAATATTTATATGCATAAACATATACAATTAATATATATATATATATATATATAATTGTGTGTGTACTGAAAAACACATATATATTTATTTACATATTATAATATATATATATATATAAATAATGATTTATTTATTTATTTATTTTTAACAAAAAAAGACGATATATTAATCATGAAGATCAGAAGTAACTAGATCAAACATCCATAAAGGGAAAAAATCAATCCAGAGTTGGTTCTGTCCAAATGGATAATGAGTAGCCAGATGATGTGCTGCTTTATTTCCCTCCCTTTTGATGGAGGAGAAAACACAAGATGTGAAGTTGTAGCTGAGAGACTAGATTTTCCTGATAAGGAAGCCAAAAGATTGGAGATCGAAATCATTTGTGTTGATGGAATTGATGATGTTGAGATAATCAGATTCATTATGTATAACATTCCATCCATAATATTTTGCAAAGGTTAGAACGAAAGGATGGTGTGGGCTTCAGCAACAGCAGGTTCCCAAAAGGTGCATTTCGACTTTTGTCTGGAAGCAACGATTTTACCACAATGGTCTGAGACCATTAATCTGATTCCAACAAAACTATCCATGGAGAGAGAAACATCAACACTGATCTTAAGGGTCCCTTTCGGAGGGGGGATCCATATAGTATCAACTAAGTGAGAGCTAGAGAACCCATTCTGATCAGGGTCCCGATTCCACCCATTAATCCAGGAAGTTGCTCGTTCAATCTAGAAACCATAAGGTTTTGATGAGTGACTAAAAATGAAATAATTTCATCTAACCCAGATAATACAAGACCCCATGCACAATAAAGAAACCTTATAATCTTTGAAAGTGGAAGACCACATCATCAGCAGTGATGGGAGATCTGGCACCACATCTAGCATAAGCTCTCTATGAGATCCACAAGCAGTTAAAACATCCTTATCCCCTGGGTAGTGGATGATATAATGAAAAGGGGATTGTGGTTAATCCGATAAAAAGGGACATTTCTGGTTGTCTATAACTTTGTGGAAGGAGGGGAAATCCAAGGTGGGAAGAATCCCAATACAAATCTACCACCAGAAGTGGTGGATCTTTGGGGAGATGTTCAAATGACATAGGGGTGGGTTGGGGGTAAAGGGGTGGGTTGGGGGGGGGGGTTCTTTGCACTGTTGAAAGGTGGGGATCGAGCATTTATAAAAGGGTGGTGGGTCTACCCTCTGATTTGCATATATTTTTTTAAAAAAAATATTTTTTTGACTTTTATCGGTGATTTTAAAAAAGTGACGATAAAAGGGACCCCCTTTTAATAGTGCCTCAATTATCAGTGCATTTTTAGCACTGATATTGTTTTTTTTAGCATTAATAAAACCCTATTTTGTAGTAGTGCATGTTTTTATAACTAGTTTATATTTTTTACCGCCTTTTTTGTTATCTTTATTCTCATTTTTTCATATAGGTTGATACATTTTTAAAACAAGTTCATATTTATTCATTTTTTTTCAAACATCTTCACATTTGTTCATTGTTATATAGATTTTTTGTTAATAATAATTTTTATGCATTTTAATATTTGTTCATTGTTGTAATAACAAGTTCATATTTGTTTAGATTTGTTCATTATTTATATGAACAAGTTTGTTATTTGTTTTTTTACTAAGAATGAAACAACTAAAACTTTTTCAGAGGTTTCAGTATAAACTTTGTACTCCAAGATACTTTCGCTAAACAAATGAGCTCTATCTTGAATGATAAGCCACCTTCAAACACTACAGTGATGCAACTAATTCATGCAAAAAGACTTAATAGTTTTTTATTGAAAATATCAATGTTCCATTTATAATCACTAATATCAAAAATATTATTATTTATTCAATTGGATATTTTCAAAATAATGTATTACATATTCTAGAATTGTTACTATCAACCTAGATGGGACAAAATTGATGTTCAATTTTGGCATTCCATGTAGGATCAAAATAATGATGTAGATGCTCAATATAAAAGAGGGGGGGGGGGTGGGAGTGAATTGATTACTTTAAAAATTCCTTCGGAACCTTTAAAGTTGGTTAAAAATTTCTATTGTTTAACAAAGTTAAACAAGGTAAATTCACAAGACCTCTTAGTTCTACAAACTTGCTAGATTCTGGAAATAAGGTTCCGGAAATGAAACTTAAGAAAAGTTTACAAGGAAAAAGATTCTACCTTAAAGCATATAGAATCTTACTAATCAGAGTATCCAAGTATAAGAAAGTATAAGATAGTTATACTTTCCTTATTAATCAAAATGTAGTGGAAAATAAACTTGAAACAATACAAGTAACAAGTATGAAATCTTTTAACCCAAAGAGTAGGGTATCCAACAACCTTGGATAAAGGTCCCATGATTTATACATTCAAGAAATTTTGTATTACCCACACTAGGGTAAACCCTCGATAGAAATATCAGAGTCTGTCTTTCTATCCTCGAAAGCCCTCGAACTTCAAGATAGTTGGCACCTCTGTCTTCCTTATCAAGGAAGTTATCGAACTTCAAGATAGTCGACACCTCTGTCTTCCTATCACCGGAAGCCCTCGATTTTACACAACAATAATCGGAGTCACACAAATCAATCTGAACAAGATGTTCAGTATGCACAAATCATGAGAGTCTCTCTCTCTAGAAATCACTTCAGCATCATGTAATCTCTAGAGTTGTAGAATAGTCATCAAAAGTTATGAGCTCGTTCAAATGAGCTCCTATTTATAGCCATTTTCCCAACAGATGGCTCCCTCCTCCAACGGTCATATTTTTCCTTGAATCTCAGAGGGATCTGTACACGTGTCACTCAAATAATGGTTAGTTAGAAACAGAATGCACGACATAGTTTTATAACTATAACAAGGGTAGGTAAAATATGGTTGCTCTATCAAATATATTTTTCAGAGTCTAAGGAAAAAATAAAGTTCGAAGTCTAAGAGGAAAACATTCGGAGTCTATATTACATGGATATTTAGATTATATTTTTCAAGGAATTCAGAGACTGAATTCTAAGGAATTCGGAGTCTGAATTCTAAGGAATTCGGAGTCTGAATTCTAAGGAATTCGGAGTCTGAATTATAAGGAATTCAGAACCTAAATTCTAAGGAATTTAGAGCCCGAATTCGAAGGAATTCGGAGTCTGAATTCTAAGTAATTCAGAACCTAAATTATAAGAAATTAGGAACCTGAATTTCAGAGAATTCGGAGTCTAAATTTCAGAGAATTCGGAGTCTAAACTTCAAAGAATTCTAAGTCTGAATTTTAGAGAATTCGGAGTCTGAATTTTAGAGAATTCGGAGTCTTAATTTCAGAGAATTCGGAGTCTAAATTTCAGAAAATTTGGAATCTGAATTTCAGAGAATTTGGATTCTAAATTTCATAGAATTTAGAGTTTGAATTTCAGAGAATTCAGAGTCTGAATTTTAGAGAATTTGGAGTCTGAATATCAAATAATTCAGAGTCTGAATTTCATAGAATTCAGAGTTTGAATTTCATAGAATTCGGAATCTGAATTCAGATCTTGAAAACAAAATACTCTATATCTAAGTATTTATATAATTCCGAGGTTTTAAATGTGAAACCAAATTTTTCACTTAGGAATAAAAAGAGTTAGATTCATAGAAACTAAATTATGATCAATGAAAAATAGTTAATGATAAATTTTCCTTGGAGAAGGAAAATTTTCCTTATTAATGAAAATCTGGGTAAGGAGAAAATTTACTTATATAAAAAAACTTAGGGAAAATAAAAATTGCCTTGAGATAGAGTGTTTATGATTTTCAAAACATAGAGGAATGGAAAAGTCATAAGGAAACCTTATTGACTCAAAAATATCCCCCTTTTTGTAAAGCACAAACATCCTTACTAAAAAGAATATAAGGACTTTGAATTTTTTATGAACTTGAAAATAAAACTTATCTCCCTTTACTTATGGATCATAATGAATACGACTAACTCCCCCTTAAGCTTTGAAATACCTAAGGATCGTATTTTTGATTTCTTAAATGAAATTTTGTAATTTCTTGCATATGAAAATATTCATGATAAATACTCCCCATTGGATGAACTCCCTCTTACTTAGGGAAATTTATTCTTTACATATTATTCTTTCTGACATTACTTTCTTCCCCTTTGTGATTTTCAAAAAGGAATAAAGGGAATGGAAAAGAAAATATGTTACCTGAAATATTAGTACTAAGCAACCAAAAATATGAAGTGAAATGAAAATTTCACTATGATTGAAAGAATTTGTACAACAGGAAAATACAACAAAATTTTGGATTTGAAATTATACCTCTTTATCTTTCGACATCATCTTCTTCACAATAGTCTTGATCTTCTTGAGTTCCTTGTGATAATCTTCCATGTGCTTGTGTAGCTGATCTTGATCTTCAGTTTTCTTTTCCAAGGCTTTAATTCTTTCTTCCTGATCCTTAAGCATATCAGCCGGAACCTTTAAGGCTTCTTCTTGTTTAGAAAGTTTTTCCTCAAGTTAGATTCTAAGATCCCTTTCCCTCTTCCAACTCTGAGCAACTGAATACAATTTCCCATTCAGATCTTTCACTTCTTGCTTCCGAGTAGTTTCTTCAAGGGATAGTTTTTTTCAAAAGACTTGGTGAGATCTTTGAAATTAGCCTCTTTGGTTTCAAAATCATCCTTGACATTATCTTGAAAATCATCGAGAATTATCATCTCTTCAACAGTCTTCCTTGACCAAGTAGTCATATTCTTGCAAGATATTTTATGGGCTTCATAATTAATGAAAAAAGTTTTGAGATCGGCCTCATGTTTGACACACTTATCCATCACCATGGATACTAAATATGTTTTCTGATTTAAGGAATAATGAAGCATTTGACATCTTGAATCTATGGTTGGAAATATTTGAATAGTACCAACCAGCTTCTTCAAAGACAAAACAACAAAGTCATGGCCAAGAGAAGATGATTCTAAATTCGAATGATTTGATGATGAGGCTTCCTTGTCAAGCACATCATCTTTCCTCTTTGATGAAGCACCAGTATATTTATTACTAACCAAAGACTTGGTAAAAGTATCATCCATCACCTGCTTACCCTTATCTTTTTTTGAAATGATCTGATCATATTTTGGTGATTCATGCTTGCTATCTGATAGCTCAACAATTTTATATTCATCCAAATTTTCCTTCTCAGATTCTGCCCGAGGTTCTTCTTGATGAATAATATCACGATTACTACTTTCTTACTTGAATTTCTTATTGACTTCTTGATGATCCTTGCCATCCTTTCTAGGTGTAGTATTCTTAGATGATTCAGATTTAGAAGTTCAGATGGATAACTTCTCAGAAGGAATTTACTTCTCATGATAATCTTCCACTTGTCGTATCATGTCATCGGTGTCACCAATTCCTTCTTGATTTTCTTTTTCCACTTCTTATTCTACTTCTTCCACAAATTCCTCTTCCACTTCTATTTCTACTTCTTCTTCTTCTTCTTCTTGATGTGGTTCCAGAATCACCAACTTCTTTCCCGGAGTCTCTAGAAGTAATTCTTTGGAAAAAAATTCTGGTACCAGAATATTCTCAGATAATTTCTCAGCAGCCTTAAGAAGAGATTGAACGATTTCAGCTTCAGATAATTTCTTTTTCTGCTTCTTCTCTTTCTTTTGTTTCTCAAGATCTTCAGAAACTTTCATCTTCAGGGCTTTTTCCTCAGCAGGATCCAAGCCAAACTTAGGCTCCCCTTCTTTCTAGTTTTTCTTGTCTTCTCTCTATTTACCCACTACTTCATCAGGATAGGCTTTTTTGCTTCTTCAGCTTTGGAGGTTCAAAATGAATTTCCTTGGCAACTGAAACTTTTGCTATCTCTTGAATTTCCTTCACTTTCCTCTTCCTTATACCTTTCTTAGAGGTTTCAACTACAACATATTTATTTGATAAAGCTTTAAATTATTTATTTTATAAACCATAAAACTCTATGGATTTACCAAAAAATCCAATTTTCATTCTCCTTAGAGTGTCATCGCTTAGAAACATTACCCTGAAATTTATTAACTTCAATTTGCAGTAAATTTTCATTGATTCTAAACAAGAAACAATGATCTTTTATAGGATTGCCGGATACCTGATAATTTGGGACTTCAGATTCTCATTCTTGATATTCTCAATCGTAACCAAAATATACTTAAACAGATTCATCTTCCAGAGGTTCACTAAGAAATCCAAAACAAATATATCACTTTTCTTCAAATTATCTTTATCTCCTTTCCTTGGAATGATAAAGCATTGAACCCAAAGTTCAAGAATCCACAAATTTGTTGAAAGATGAAGAATATTAGGAGTCTTAACTCTAACTAAACCAAGGAACTCTATGGCCTTTTCCTTATCAAAAATTTCTATATCACCAGGTAACTTATGGGAACAAAATTCATCTTCTCCATCGTAAGGTATTCCAATCAAACTGGATTCCTTAGAATAAGAAAGAGAATATGTATTACCATAACTCTTGAAAGAAAATTTATCTTTTTCTCCTTGATTGAAAAAAGATACAGATTCATAAAACTCCACTAGAAACTCCAGAATCACTAGATCCTATACCTTGGGTTTCGATATGACTATACTCTCCCAACCATTTAACTTGATGTTATTTGAGATGATTGAATCACACTTACTAAAGAAGTTCGGGTCTACCCACCTTTCACAATAAATCTGCCATTCAGATATTTCCTTTACGGTTGACATTTATTTTTGAGGAGAGGCTTCTTTAGACATTTGGAACTAAGAAAGACCTGAGAAATTCAGAATTGTATTAAGTAGGAAGGGAAGAACTTCATCATGCAATATCTTGGGGTTCGATGTGGGATGACCGGTGGGGGTCCTTTATATAGGCAATTGAAGCGATAGTTCAGCTTACCTGATTGATCCAACGGTTGAAAGCTTCTTGATAAGATCTGACGGTTGATATTATAGACGAAGAAGGATTTTGATATATTCCGATCTTTTGAGGTTTTTAAGAAAAACATTCAGATTTAAGGAAAATTGAATCCGAAAAATTTAAAACAAGAAGAAAATACTAATAAGTAAAAGAAGATTATGAAAATTTAAGAAAGAAAACATACTTTTCGGATTTCTAGGAAGATTATTCGTAATGAGGAAAAATTATTTTTGAATAACTTAAGATTCCAAAATTTTTATTAAGAAAAAAAATTTAGACTACAAAAACTTTGATTACGAAAATTTTGACTACGAAAAAAATTTGACTGTGAAATTTTTTAATTTTTTTTGACTAATAAGAAAATGTACTCCCCCTAAGAAAATTATTTTTTTATTTTAAGGAGATAAGTTTCAAAAAGAAGTTAATATGGAAGATTAGCTTATGGTTATCATTCCTAACTTCTGTTTTATGTATTTAAATCTATCATAGGGTAAAGATTTTATGAAAATATCAGCATGTCAATCTTGCATTCTGATAAATTGAAGAATGATGTCTCCTTTTTATGTGTGATATCTAAGAAAGTGATGCCTAATATCTATGTGTTTTTCACAAGAGTGACGTGAAGGGTTTTTGCTTAAGGCAATGACACTAGCATTATCACACAAAATTTGTGTTTTGGTAAAACTCATACCATAGTCTGTGAGTGTGTGTTGCATCCATAATACTTGAGCACAACAACTTCCAGCTGCTACATTTTCTGCTTTAGCAGTGGAAAGTGCTATTGAGTGTTGCTTTTTGCATGACCAAGAAACTAATTAATCTCCTAATAAATGACAAGTTCTGGATGTACTTTTCCTATCCATTCTACATCCACCAAAGTTAGCATCCAATTTTTTTTAAAACAATATCATTTCCAGAAGTATAAAAGAGTCTTAGATCCGTGGTTCCCTTTAAATAGTGAAAAATACTTTTCATTACCTTTAAATGAGATTCCTTAGGATTGGATTGATATCTTACACATAAGAATACTGAGAACATTAAGTCTGGTTGACTAGCTGTTAAGTATAGTAAACTTCCTATCATACTTCTAAAAGATGTTTGATCTACTAGTTTCCCAGCTTCATCAAGGTCAAGTGAATTTGAGGTGCTAATGGGAGTACTTATACTCTTAGTGTTGTAAAATATATACTTTTTAATAATATATTTAGTATAATTATGTTGGGATATATAGATTCCTTCTGGTTTTCGCGAAATTTGAAAACCAAGGAAAAATGTTAACTCACCCATCATACTCATTTCGAACTCAGATTTCATTAGATCCGTAAAAGAATCAGTAAATATTGCTGATTTGAACCAAATATAATGTCATCAACATAAATTTGAACAATCAAAACACTTTTCTTATCTTTATTTATAAAAAGGGCTGGATTAGCATTTCCCTTAACATAATTGTTTTGAAGAAAAAATCATGCAATTCTATCATACCAGGATCTTGGGGCTTGTTTAAATCCATATAAAGATTTGGTAAGTTTAAAAGCAAGTTCAGGATGTTTTGTATCTTCAAAACTAGAAGGTTGTTCAACAAAAACTTCATCTTGAACATAACCATTAGGGAAAGCACATTTAACATCCATTTGAAAAAGTTTTAAATTAAATAATGCTGCAAAGACAAGTAAAATACGAATAGATTCAAGTCTGGATATTGGAGCATAGGTTTATTTATAGTCTATTTCTTCTTTTTGATTATAGCCTTTAACAACCAATCTAGATTTATTTCTTACTATGATTCCATTTTTATCACACTTATTTCTGAAGACCCATTTTACTCCAATAACAGAAGTCTCCTTAGGTATTTCAACCAAGGTCCAGACTTTATTTCTTTCGAATTCATTTGGGTCATCTTGCATAGCTTTTATCTAATCATCATCACCTAAAGCTTTATCAATGATTTTTGGTTCTAATTGGGAAAGTAAAGCTAGATGTTCTATTTCATTTCTTAAGGAACTTTTAGTCCTTACAGGTTGATTTACATCACCAATGATATTATCACTGATATGATTATTAAGAAATAATTGATTTGGGTTTTGTAAAACCTGTTCATCAACATATGGTAGGAAGTCTTCTGGGGTAAATGCTTCAGAAACATTTTCTTGAACATTTTCCTTATTAGAAGAATCTTCTATCAAGGGTTGATAATCAGTTTTTGAAAACACATATGAAGATATAGGTTGAGTATGTTTAAAAACAAAAGGATCAGTTTCAACGAATTTAACATGTACTGTTTCTTCAAAAGTACAAGTATTTTTATTGAAAATTCTATAAGCCTTAGAAGTTGTAGAGTAGCCTAAGAAAATTCCTTCATCATATTTTGGTGCGAATTTGTATAGATTATCTTTAGTATTTATAATGAATACTTTGCAACCAAAAACCTTGAAGTAGGAAAGTCTAAGTTTTGAACCATTCCATAACTCATAAGGTGTTTTATTAAGAAAAGGTCTAATCAAAACACGATTTATAGTATAGCAAGCAGTACTTACAGCTTCAACGCAAAAATTTCTAGCTGTCGAATATTCACTCAACATGGTTCTTGTTATCTCTTGAAGAATTCTATTTTTTTGTTCAACAATACCATTTTGTTGAGGTGTTCTTGGTGCTGAGAAGTTATGATTAATGCCTTTTCTACTACAAAAAGTTTCAAAAGAAGAATTTTGAAATTCTCCTCCATGAACACTATGAATAGTTATCAATGGAAGGTTTTTCTCATTTTTAACTTGGGCTCTAAAAATTTTGAAATAAGAAAAAGCTTCATATTTCTTTGTTAGAAAATAGACCCATGTAAATCTAGTGTAATCATCAACTAAGATAAATACATAATATTTTTCTCCAATGCTTCCAGTTTGTGTTGAAAAAAAAAGATCCATATGCACCAACTGTAATGTATTAGTGGATGAGACTTCATCGACTGATTTAAAACTTGATTTATGTTGCTTTCCATACTGACAAGGATCAAAAACTTTTGAAGAATCAAGTCAAATCTTCGATAGATCCTTAAATAGTCTTTTCTTAGAGAGTTTTCATAAGTTACTAAGGTTACATTGTCCTAACATTCCATGCCATAACCAAGAATGATATTCCATTGCACTAAGACAAGGTAGATTTTGGATCCTAAGGTCTTCTAAGTTTAGTGTGTAAACATTCTCTTTCCTATGAGCAGAAATAATAAAATCTTCCTTGGAATTGTTACTAAACACTTTTCATTCCTAAAATTCACAAAGTAACCTTCATCACATAATTGAATTATGCTAATAAGGTTGTGCTTAAGACCCTTAATGAATAAAATATTTGAAATCAAAGTTTTTACAAGAAGGACAATGTTACCTATACCAATAATTTCTCCCTGAGCATTATATCCAGAAGTTAATTTTCCTCCTTTTGTATTGATAATATTTTCAAAGAAGTTTTTGTTTCCAGTCATATACTGGGAACATCCACTATCCATGTACTATGTATTGTTGTCGGTACTTTCTTTATTTTCCTAAAAATAAAAGAGTTAGACTTTCGGAACCCAAACTTTCTTGGATCCAGAAACTCCAGAAAGAAAAATTTTAGGAATCCACATTTTCTTTGAGAAATAAGATTTATGAAAACCTAAATATTGAGTTTTGTTTAAGGAACAATTTTTTGTCCAATGTCGACCACACTGACATTTAGTGAAGAATGGAGCACTTTGAGGAACAAAACAATTGTTACTAAAAAATGGTTTTGAATGAGTATAACCAAATACAGAATTATTCCTTAGAGGTCGAATTTGGTAATACATCTTATCAAAATTTTTCTTACCTAAGGTAAAGTTTGACAAACACTTCCTCAAAGAAAATATTTCTAACTTCTGTCTAATAACTAAGTTTTTATCATAAAAAACATTAGTTTTAGTACTAGAGTTAGTCTCAAAAACATTTTTCTTAGAAATTACCTTTTCTAGATCCTTATAAAGTTTATCCTTCTCTTAATTAACTTCCTCAAGGGTTTTTAAATAATTTAAAAATCAAAGGTTTTCTTATCAAGATATTTAGAAAGATCTGATATTTCCTTAGTAAGAATAGATATCCTGGAATTTTCCTTATCAATCTTTTTCTTGACTTTAAAATTTTTATTCTCAAGAAGCTTAGCAAACCTAGAAACTTCTTTATAAGTAGGTAAAGTATTATCTTCATCAGAAGAAGATTATTCATCTGAGGATTCATAATATTTACTATCACTATAATTAGAATTCAAGGATACATTGGTTATGGATTCATAATTGTGTACCTTAGCCGTTAAACAATGATTTTCAATAGGTATCTTGGCTAATAGACCAAGATTATTCTATCCAGAAGATTCATAATCTGAAGATTATTCAGAAGAGTCACCACCACTGGAACTCTGGGTGTCATTGGCTTTTAATACTTTCTTAGATTTATTCTTGTAGTACTTCTTTCTATTCCTCTCAGAATGATTTTCCTTTCTATCTTTTCTGTTAAGCATAGGACAATCTGGCCTTATATGCCCTACTCTTTTTCATTCATAGCAAGCGTCTTCTGAGTCTTTCTTTTCCTTTCTTTCTTTCTTCTTGTATCTAGATTGAAATTTCCTCTATCCAACAATCTTATTCATCCTTCAGGCAAGATTGGATAACTCATTTTCTGAAGATTCACTTCCACTAGATTCTGATTGAATAACAGTCCTCTTAGATTTAGATCTTGTAACTCTCTCAGGAGTCCTTGATTTCATATTATTTGAATTTGTTGTAAAAGAAACACTTCCATTTCCATTCTTCTTCTTATTTAGATCATCATCTCTTTTTATTCTTGTCTCATGTTGAAGAAGAGTTCCAAAAATCTCATCAAGAGTAATCTATGAGACTTTCCTATTCTCATCAATAACTATTCTCTTTGACTCCCACTCATTAGGCATGATATATATAATCTTTTCCAAAAGTACTTCATCATATAAACCTTTTTCACCCATGGATTATAAACTATTAACAATGGTCATAAACCTTTGTTGTACCTTGCACACCGGTTCTCTATAAGGAATGAAAAAACCATGATACTTAGTTCTGAGCATAGCTCTTCTATTTTTGATAACTTTGGAAGTTCCAATGTGAGTTACTTCAAGCTTCTTCCAAATAAAATTTTCAGCTTCAGAGGAAGAAATATGGCTATATATATTCCTGGTCATGGAACACAATAAAGTATTGCATACCTTATAGTTAAGTTGATATTCTGACTTTTCTTGATTAGTAAAAGTTCTGTCTTCCTTATCAGGAATCTTGTAATCTTCAGTAAGAATTACAAATTTGTCCACTCTAGTATTAATAACAAATGTCTTCATACAATCTCTCCAATATTCATAATAATTCCCATCAAATATAGGTGGTCTAGTAGGATTAAAATTGTCAATCGAACCAACATTCATTCCTGTCATCTCAAAGAAAATATCTTTCCACAGAATCTTGTTAGTAAAAAAAGTTTGTAAAAAAGGATAAAAATATCCTAATCAAGGAAAATATAGAACAATGAAAACTTTAGCAAGAAAACTTATATGTGAATATAAGTATTTCAGATACCTCCTCTGATACCAATTGTAGGATCGAAATAATGATGTAGATTCTAAATATACAGGGGGGGTGAATTGTATACTTTAAAAATTACTTTGGAACCTTTAAAGTTGGTTAAAACTTTCTATTGTTTAACAAAGTTAAACAAGGTAAATTCAAAAGACCTCTTAGTTATATAAACTTGTTAGATTCTGGAAATAGGGTTCCGGAAATGAAACTTAAGAAAATTTTACAAGGAAAAAGTTTCTACCTTAAAGCGTATAGAATCTTACTAATCAGAGTATACAAGTATAAGAAAGTATAAGATAGTTATAATTTCCTTATTAATAAAAATGGAGTAGAAAATAAACTTGAAACAATACAAGAAACAAGTATGAAATCTTTTAACCCAAAGAGAAGGGTATCCAACAACCTTGGTTAAAGGTCCCTTGATTTATACTTTCAAGAAAGTCTGTCTTACCCACACCAGGGTAAACCCTCAATAGGAATATCGGAGTCTGTCTTACTATCCCTGCAAGCCCTCAAACTTCAACATCATGTAATATATAGAGTTGTATAATAGTCATCAAAAGTTATGAGCTCATTCAAATGAGCTCCTATTTATAGGCATTTTCCCAATAGTCAGCTCCCGCCTCCAACTGTCATATTTTTCCTTGAATCTCAGAGGGACCTATACATGTGTCACTCAAACAACGGTTAGTTAGAAATAGAATGAACGACATCAACATCATATAATATCTAGAGTTGTATAACAGTCATCAAAAGTTATGTGCTCATTCAAATGAGCTCCTATTTATAGGCATTTTCCCAACGGTTGGGTCCCACCTCCAACGGTCATATTTTTCCTTGAATCTCAGAGGGACCTGTACATGTGTCACTCAAACAACATTTAGTTAGAAATAGAATGCACGAAATCATTTTATAACTATAACACGGGTAAGTAAAATATGGTTTCTCTATCAAATCTATTTTTCAGAGTTTAAGGAAAAAATAAAGTTCGGAGTCTAAGAGGAAAACATTCAAATTCTATATTACATGGATATTCAGATTCTGTTTTTCAAGGAATTCAAAAACTGAATTCTAAGGAATTAGGAGTCTGAATTATAAGTAATTAGGAGTCTGAATTCTATAGAATTCAGAACCTGAATTCTAAGGAATTCAGAGTCAAAATTCTAAGGAATTCAGGGTCTGAATTATAAGGAATTCAGAGTCTGAATTATAAGGAATTCAGAACCTAAATTATAAGGAATTTGGATTCTGAATTCTAAGGAATTTGGAGTCTTAATTCTAAGGAATTTGGAAGTTGAATTCTAAGGAATTTGGAACCTGAATTTCAGATAATTCAGAGTCTTAATTTCAGAGAATTCGAAATCTGAACTTCAGAGAATTTGGAGTCTGAACTTTAGATAATTCAGAGTCTGAATTTGGGAGAATTCAGAGTCAACATTTCAGAGAATTCAGAGTCTAAATTTTTGATAATTCAAAGTCTGAATTTCAGATAATTCAGAGTCTGAATTTCAGAGAATTCGGAGTCTGAATTTCCAAGAATCCAGAGTTTGAATTTCAGAGAATTCGGAGTTTGAATTTCATAGAATTTGGAGTCTGAATTTTAGAGAATTCGGAGTCTGAATTTCAGAGAATTCAGAGTTTGAATTTCAGAGAATTCGGAATCTGAATTCTGATCCTGAAAATAGAATAATCTATATCTTAGTATTTATAGAATTACGAGGTTTTAGATGTGAAACATAATTTTTCACTTAGGAATAAAAATATTAATATTCATAGAAACTAAATTATGATCAATGAAAAACAGGTAAGGATAAATTTTCCTTTAGAAGGAAAAATTTCCTTATTAAGAAAAATTTGGGTAAGGGGAAAATTTCCTTATATAAAAAAACTTAGGGAAAATAAAATTTTGCTTGAGATAGAGTGTTTGTGATTTTCAAAACATAGAGGAATGAAGAAGTCATAAGGAAACCTTATTGACTCAAAATTCCATTTGTGGAAACATCTAAATTCAAGTGACTTATTCTATATAATCAACATGTATACAGTCTATACATAATGCTAATCTACTTGATTATTCCTATTACTTATAATTAGTTATACTTTACAAAAAACTTATATTTAAAAACTATCTAATAATTGTTCATATATTTGTATATTCATGATCTTCAATTTCAGGTGAACACTACCATCATATTCCCAACTTTTTAATCCGACATCAACGCCACTTGCAATTTCATATTTGACTCCACTAATATTTCATATCAATAATTAGATAAGACCTGAGATCAATAGATGTTTGACGGTAAATACTATTATTATATAGTTTTCAATTCTTATAAAAAATAATAGTTTAAAATTGTTGCTCTTTCCATTTTTAAAATATCTTACTTTTCTATAATATCTTTCAAATTGTATCAAAAGTGCCAACTGCTACAAACTGGTTAAGTCTTGATATAAAGTTCCATTTCATGACTGTAAAAATTATTTCTCTACACTTATTTTGATACTTATTATTGATATATTTTACAGAAAATTATGCATTTTATTTTGAAACTATAGAAAAGTATACAATTTATATTGATACATGATTGTTTTCAAAACTAAATTTTAATACCATCACAATATAACATACATTTAAACCTTATTTATATTTTATGTATGCATGAAAATTTATGAATAAAAACAATATAGAATTTTAAGTATACATCATTATGTGTCAATAATTGAAAATGCATGCAGATGAAATATGCAAATGAAACTTTTCGGAAATGAAGCTATATGCATAATTTTTTATTTTTTTTATAAAAATAAATTCAATCTATAATGTACCATTATTAAATTTCTTGTATTTTTTAATAAAATTTTCCAGCTGTAGTGAACCCATGACATTCTGCATCTCAGTAATACTGTTTCACTATACAACAACAAATTAGTTATGTAGTTTCATTATAAAAATAATTTTTTTATTCATTAAAAAATATGTAGACATATAAATGAGACTGCATGTTTTTATAGGAATAAAAAATTATGCTAATTCATTATAAAAAAACAAATATGCAACAATGACCTTCAATCTTACAATAATTTCCAATAATTTAAAATTTATGAAGATGAAATACGCAAATGGAACTTTTCGAAAATGAAGCTATATGCATATTTTTTTATAAAAATAACATCAATCTACAATGTACCATTATTAAATTTCTTATATTTTTTTTATAAATTTTTCTAACTATAGTGAACCCATGAAATTTTTTTATCTTAGTTATATTGTTTCACTATAAGAAAATTAATTATGTAGTTTCATTATAAAAACAATTTTTTATTCCTTAAAAAATATGCAGACATGTAAAGAAGACTGCATGTTTTTATAGAAATAACAAATTATGTTCATTCATTATACAATAAAAAATATACAATAACCACCTTAAATATTACAGGTATTTTAATTTCCCAAAGCTTAATCAGGTATAGTTATGAAATCATATACAAGTAACCTTCAAGATTACATATATTCTAAATGTATTTTTTTATTTTTTTTGAAATTATTATTTTATTTATTTATTTGTTTTAACTACATCTAAATGTGTTTCATATTTTAATTTTATCTTCATAGTTTTTAATTAATTCAAATCTATACGTTAATACTATATGTATTTATGAAAATTTTAATTGTTTTGTTAATAAATTATTTTTCCTTGTATTTTATTTCATTTCCATCACATATCATTTTTTTCGCTATATTTCCCTGTATTTTTTTTTATTTTTTACTTCATTTCCCCCTATATGTCATTTCTTCCACTAAATATCCACCTGCATTTCCATATATACTATGTTTTTGAATCTTTCTATTTTTTTCACTACATTTACCTTAGTATGGTGTCTTTAAGGCTAAGTGTTTTTTTTAAGCAGAACAAATGTCGCTTATCCAAATGTTTCTGGAGGTTAGTAAAATTGTTTCCAATACAAGGTCAAATGATAAGTACTTGATGGACCTTAAGGTATTAATCATCACACACAAACTAATCCTTTCTCAATTTGGTTGGTTAGAGATAACTTCTCTCATCAACTATGAAATATTTATGGGATAATTTTATAGAATTGAATGTATTGAGAGATTTTTTTTTGGCTTATGTTGGACCTGATTCTATTTGTTCAAAAATCTTTTTGATAGGTATTCAAAATATAATTTATAAGGAATATATATCATTCCATGTTCCATTAAATTTATTTTTAATAAAACTCTAAGATTCCATGCCTTTTAACATTTGAAGAAATAGAGGTTTCTTTATATGTTTCTAGTTATTATTGTCAAGGAAATGGCTCTGATGGTATATATTTTATTTTTTATGTGAGGTAATATTGACATATATTGATGATTTTTTCATCTATAGGTTACCACCATAAATCATTTTATTTTATTTATGTATGTATTAGTTTTTGACATACTTTATTTAAAAATTATATATCAATTCATCAATGGTCAGTGACTTTGTGAATTTTCTATGCATGATTATGATTATAAAAAAGTTATTTTTATTATGTCTAGGTGAGGACATCCTGTACCTATCAAACTATAAATTCTGTGGCATATGTTCACAAATTCTATTCAGGTGAGGACCTCCTATACATCACTTCACGGTTTTCAAATCACTGCTTGAAGTTCTTCACTATTTTTCAAAACTAAAATTTCAGATTCAACTGCACATTAATTTTATGTTATACACATGTAGTTTTCAAATATTATATCAGGAAGGCCAATGCATTTTTCAAAACTACAAGTTTATTAACACAATTTTTAACATTTTCATATCCCATTTCATACATTTTTAATTCTAAATTATTTCTTCAAAAAATATATAGTATAATATTTGTTGATCACTCAATGTTTATGTGGAAAGAGTTGCAATAGTCCATCTAAACTTTTTGAAGATTAATTTTGAAATTATTATTATTCATTCATACACACACTAGTGAATTTATGGATACTTGAATGGTTTTTATTATGGTATTCAAGTGTTTTAAATATCATATCATGAAAACCAGTCAAATATTGGTTTATAAAAAGTTCACATTGTTTTCTTTAGAACACATTAATTTACTCCAATGATATCATTTTTTATATGAAATTTCATACATGATGATTTCTAAATTGAATAATCTAAATTTTTTTAGTATGCCATCACATATAGAAACATACACTTTTCTAAGGGTATTATTATATCAAGTTCACATACTGAATGACATCAAATATTGAAATTCAGTACTTTCAAATGTTCAAATACTATAATCATATTATATAACTCAGTGTTGTAGGAATTAAAGTACTTTCATTACTCATTACCTTCAATGAAATTAATCTAATGATAGTTTGTGAACTATATATTATGATTAGAGTCTGTAAACTTTGACACATGGAGAGAAATTAAACTGGATAATATGATTAGAAAATAAGTGTGACATGAATATTGTAGGATATATATTTGGGAGTGTTTTTGTTGTTTTTGATTATCTTTTTTCAAATTCATAGCATTGTTATACAATTTAAATTTGATGATTTTATATAAAAAAAGATCTATGACAACCAATTAACATTATTATTAGAAATTATAGTGCTATATGAATAATTCTTAGATCCCGTTTCTATTGATTCTTTCTATTTTTAGCTACAACATATTTTATTCTCTATATGTAAAACGGAAGTAAAATAAACTGGTTATTCCAAGATGGGAATTAAAATAGTTTTTTATGAATAATTTGTATTGAATGATCTCATCCTTGATATGGAAGGCTTAAATACCTCGATGCATTCTCTAGAGATTCCATTGAATTTTATATCTTCTCCTCTCTCATCTTTCATAGATTATCTTCCACATTCCACATCTCTCCCAAATAACATTTTTTAAGATATTATAGATATCCCTTAGTTTTTTTCTTGAATTTTATTTCACTAGTCTGTATAGAACTTCATAGTTATCCATATTAGGTTCTTTCTTGAATAATATCTTATGACTATACACTGTGGTATGTCCTTAAATTTTATAGTTTTTTAGATTATAATTCACTTGATGTTTTATTCTTCATAACTGTCATTTTGGCCAGTAGGTCGGTGATTTAGAGATGTTGAAATGGTGTTAATTCACATTATGGTATCTTCTCCTCATGCTATTTAAGTATTTTTTAATAGATATATTTGATAAATAGTAAAATTGGTGTTGTTACATCACTATGGTTTCTTATTGAAGTCATTTCACAGATTTTTTTATTCATATTTTTTATATACAGATTCATATTCTACTTGTTTGTTCATATCTATTCCTATTTGTTAACTGGAATATATTGGTTCATATTTTTAGACAATATCTGTTCTTTTTTAACAGTAATTTCTTATAATGTATAGGTATGTAAATATCTTGGTTTCCATATTTTTTGTAACTTATATGTATCAGGAACTAAAGTGTATTGAAAATTATTTTTTTAGCCTAATAATAATTTCTTATTATAGAAACATAATACCAATTTCTTTTTGTAGTGTTCCAATAAGACCTTTATTTGGGGTATTGTATTCAATACACTACATTTTTTTAATTTTCAGTTAAAAATGATGATTTCCCTGTTATGTGATATGTTGTTCAGTTGATGTTATTAGACATTTTTAAAAATAATAAAATAATCTTCTATGTGTTTATGACTGTTCAAAGAATAGATAAATAATTATTTGATTATAAATTCAGTGTATATTTAATATTTTTTCTACTATGTATTCCAAATAGTTAAGAGGTTCAAATTTTAGAATTATTTATACCACACTAAGTGGTATAAATGGAATTATATCCTTTCAGAAACCAAATGTCATAAATAATAAATTCCAATTTATAATTTATAAAAATATTATAAAATTGTTTGACACAAATTCCTATAATTTTTATAATTCCTTAAAATTATTTATCCTTTCTTTTCAATATCAAGTCTCCCTCAACATCACTCGTATTATTTATATCGTTCCATTTTTTTACTTCACAATCGAGAAATAATACTCTCTTTAGGAAATATCTCTAAATTACATTGCTTTCTCTATCCATGCCCCCTAATTCCTAGTATTCTATATACATTATAAGTCCCATAGTGTTTTCAACAAGACCTTCTATAGATTCCATGTTCTGTGATTCCATTTAACAATGGAATCTCTACCGCACAACATGCCCACTGAGGTTATTTTTCTTCCAAATAACGTTCATATGAATGTTGTAACATAAAAATTATAAAATATGTTCTTCCACAACTTTGTTGGATTTCAGTCATTTTCCTTGAAATTGGTGTCATTAGATATTTAAATTAAATTTAACTTGTCTTCTTAATTTACACAATGTCTAATTCATGCTTCCTCAATGATAATTAAATTATTACTCTAATTGTGGTTTCATGTGTTATAGTAATTTAAGTTAGTGCCTAATACACTATCTCATGGTGCATTTAATCTATTTTTCTCTCTAAAAAACTACATCAAAATTGAAATACTTCAACTTCTTGGCATCACTTTCATTCTAATTACATCGTAAAATTTCTTTCCTATCCTGAAACCTATTGAATTTCTTTTTATATCAACTTTTCTAGAATTTATTTTTAAGGTTTTGTAACTTATTTAAATAATATGAAAGCAATGAATACATTTATATAAATAATAGTATTATTAAAGTCAAAAAATGATGCTTATTTTTTATGTTGTAAAGAACTGTTTTGACTGCCACTATGAGAGATTGGAAGGGCTATTTTATTAAATATTTCATTATATCTATATCTATTTGCAAAATTTTTCTATACATATGCCCTACCTATTTACTTAGTTGTGTCAGACATCACATACCCATCTGATTTATCATTAAAACTATTCCTCAACTTATCAT
Organism: Viscum album; assembly: GCA_963277665.1. NCBI lineage: Eukaryota > Viridiplantae > Streptophyta > Magnoliopsida > Santalales > Viscaceae > Viscum > Viscum album. Next base: position 1,806,394,626 of record OY728129.1, on the reverse strand, counting down.
TTTAATGGATTTTGATTTTTACACTCCTCAATTAATTATTTTACCTAATATAAAAAAGTTCAAGGTTTTACATAATGAAATGTAAGATAGAATTGTGTAGGTTAATCATGTACCCCTCATAAGTGACATTGTGGTAGATCAACTTGCACGTTATGGTTAGTTGGGAAACATCCATAACTATATGTTAGGCTATTCCATGTCTTTTATAAAATAATTAATGGTATTATCAACTTAGGCCACTGTATAGTTACCACTATTTTTCTATGAAAAGATATTTAACCCACTTTTCTGGTGCTTTAATTTCCCCTCACCCAACTATTTTGTCATTTTCATTTTCATTTATGTTTTCACCCTAAAATTTATGCAATTTCCCTATATTTATTTATTTTTATATATGAATTTATCAGTATTTTATTTCATTTTCCCCTACATATCATTTTTTTCACTTCATTTCCCTATATATCAAACATTTTCATACTATCATTCATATAATTATTCTTTTTAAAATATATATAATTACTTTTTATCTCACATATTTCATTTGTTTTCCCTATATTTTATTTAATGTTTTACCATGAATTTGATTTAATCTTCCTTTATCTTACATCTTTTATTTGTTTTCCCCATTTAAAATTTTAGGGACATTACTGATTTCATCTACCTAATTTTTGACTAAGGATTATGATACCGATTCAGCTGTTGACAAGGGTGGTTCATGTTTATCATAAGACACTTATCATCCTAAAGTTCCCCTAATGTGCTTAGTGCCTGATTTTTATCAGCCTCTATCTTAGAATATTCTACCAGAGGATGGGGACACATTTTTTAGCACCACATTTTAGTTTGAATTCACAACAATTGACTGTATTTATGAGGGAACGAAGATTGATTTTAGAGACCCACCGATGCCTCTACAGCACACCGGCTCGGTGCCTCCATCAGCTTAAGACCCCAAATCACCTAAATCCCACTCCATACCCACTACTAAATATAATCCATCCCACTTTATGGTTCTTTCCATATAGAGGTGTCCCCCATTCAGTTTCTTTGAGCATACCTTTTAGCGTACTAATCATTGAGGCACTCCTCCACTGGAACCAGCTTCACCCAATGATTATGCATCCCACCACTAGATGGTGAATGATTCCTAAAGTAAGGGAATGGGTAATATTCTTGAGGTACCCCCATAGATACCATTCATTGATCCTACTACTGACCATACATCCAATATTCATATGAAGGAGCCATCCCAGCCTAAGGATAGTGAGTCCCATATTGACATCTTCTCTATTGTGGATGATACTGATATATATTTGGGAACCACTCTGGAGGTGGTTAATGATGTTACCCATCTATCAACATTACCTATCCAGATTTTAGGGTCAAATGAGTATCCTCATGGTCAACCTATGTGTAATGAACTGAATTTTTATAAATAAAATTCCCATTTTAATATAATTAAATGTATTATCATGTAATATGGTTATAGAAAACACATGAACTTATATTGATTTATTATATCCAATTGTATTTAAATGACCATTAAGTATCATTACCATTAATAATATAGATTTTGAATAATGATCACATGATTAGTATAAATATAGGGTTTTAAAAAATCCAATTGACACAGAAAAAAGAAGTGATGACCTCAACCAGTAGGATCGTAGCCTATGAATCCCATTTATCAGAGCTTCCGAGGGAGATAATATCTTTGGTATTTGCCCTTGACCAAGACCAATATGATATCTAACAACTTAAGTATGGTTGAAACCATTTATTAGAGAAGTCCAAGCTCATTGAGATCATGGGCCAAACCATGTTCGCCGAATCATCCCATGAAATTTCCACCATCATGCCCCTTACTCTTAGGGAATTTACTAGTGTATTAAAGGGATATATATCAAGAAACTATAAATATGGGTATGTAAATTATTTTTTATATAGAAATGAATATAATTTCATCCTATTATTTTCAGTTTATAAATATTTTTTATTCTGATTCAATAAAACACAAATAATATTTTGGGTAATATTCAAATTTAATTAATGAATTTATTTTGATGAATAAATGTTTTTTTAAAATAAATAATATTTTAATAAAATATTTTTATTAAATAACTTTTATTAAAAATAAATGAACACATGATGTTTATGAAGTCAAATGTAATTTTTATAAGGTTTCAAAAACTATTATTGTAAAAAACCCATCATTTTCAATAAATGACTGTGATTATTTTAAAAGTGAAAATTCACATATTTAGAAAAATAATTTATATAAAATGAGTATTATTTTTGGAATCATAATTTCAAAATTATCCAATGGATAATTTTTCATAATTTTTTTAGAGTCGAATTTTTGGGTAACAAATTAAATACTGTATAAATACACTTTGTGTTTTATAACATCATAACGACCCAAAAGTGTTGTAATAAATAATATAAAGGATATCCATGAAATAATATATGTTTTATATTTAAAGTAATTATATTTTAAGTTTATTTTATTTATTTTGTAAATCCCTTATGATTCCTCCAAAACATATAATATATTTTAAGGTTTTAATATCATTTATTCAAGAGTGTGACTAACCTCTACATAAGAAAGGGTGTTATTTTATTAATTTCGGCCCTTAGAATTATAAAATAATGGGAAACATCTTCATTTGGAAGAAACCATGGGTAAAGACCATGGTATGGTTTTTGGTTTTGGATATTTTTTTTATGTAGGGTCAAAAACTAAAATAATAAATAAATCCCCCTCTTTTACTATATAAAACCACCCAAGATCTCATTTATCTTCTCTAAAACTGCTTCAATCACATTTATACTATATAATCAACTCTATATAGTCCTACCAAGGTTCCCAAAATCTTCTAAGAATCCTCTATCAAGTATTTGGAGTTAAACACTCAAGTAAGGGATCCTCACCTTCCTCCCCTCCTTTCAAATTCAAGCACCTTCTTTGAAATTATATCTTTTAATTTAAATTGGTTATGTTTTAATTCATTTATTATCAATAATTTACTATCCAATTGATGTTATTTTAATTAGATACCATTTATTCTCCCCCATTTGGACCCTTATTTAAGTTATTACTATGCTGAAATTTTGTAAGGGATTTCTCTTTTCTCATTTCCATTCAAGAACTTATTTTATATTATATATATTAAATTTAATTTTACTATATTTGAATATATTCTTATATATTTACCTTAATGTTCATTTAATTTATAAATTATGATATCCCCTTTCCCTCTCATTAAGCATATCCTGATTCTTTATGTACACCCGTTACCATGCCAAAATATAGTTAGAATTATCTTCTCTATTCAAGTTTCTTCATTTCCTTATCAATTATATTTCAAAATTTATAATGTTGGGATATGATTTTACATGTCCCAATTACTGATAATTTTATTTCTATGTGATGAGATACCCCATTATCTCTCATAAACCCATTTTTATTAATCTTTAAGCAACATCGTTATGCTATCGAAATTTCATCGTGATTTTCCATACCAAAACAATTGTGTAGTGAATACCATACCCATTTACTATCAAGGGTGTTCACATTTATTAACATATACCTTTTTATTGGGTAATTACATATATGTATTCTACACACTTTATCATGGAATAAATTATTATGCTGAATGAATCCATTTTTCATGATCTATGTGGTACACTTAAGTATGAGAATGAAATGAATATGATGGGTGTGCCCAGATGGCTCTCCAATGCATTGGGTAATGCTCAGTGTCATGATATGTCATGTTGGGACAGGGAGTGAACCAGATTCCTTTATAGTACTTTTTCCACCATGATGTCTTTGTGGGTTTATCCTTGACATATGTTTATGATTTAGTGTTTTAAGTTATTTCCAAATTTCCCATGTTATGATTATCATGTGATATCAAGCATTATTATTCAATGTTCCTTTTATGGATTATTTATATTCTTATTGTATAACATGTATTATATTCTTCTTTTTATTTCTTTTTTATTCCCTTACTGGGATTTAAATCTCACCCCTTTCTTATGTTTTTCCCTAGGATATCCCGTGTAGTTTTAAAATCCATGGAATTTTTAATCAAGTTAAGAAACTTTTTAATAATGTTGTTGTATCCTATGTTCAATATATCACGATATATGCCTAATTTTATAAAGAAACCATACTTCTCAATCTTTTGGGTTGTATAACGTGTTCATTTATGTAATAAATCAAGTATTAATGTGTAATAAAGATAATTCTTGTTATACCATGGACCACATAGAGGGGATTTAGGATACCCATTTCCCCCATTTTTTTGTGTCATCTAACATCCTATGCATTTTTTGTTGATTTTCCCAAGTATTACATGCACCATGTACCTTTTGACTGACTGGTATATTTTGCTGACTACTCATTTAAATATACATGACACTCTTAAGGGTTGTACACATTTACTTGAAATTTATTTGTATTAGTTTTGGAGCTCAAATTGTCTTTGGTACATGATTTTATGGGTTATTTTCACCCATTTTAGGTTCACGAGCTTTATATTTGGTTTTCATAGTGGCATTGATCGACGAAAAAAATTTGGTTTCGACTTTATAGTTTGTTGAAGGAGAAACACATGGTAATTATTATAATATCCCAACATTTTCTAGAGTTGTATTGGGCTTGGTTACAAGTACTATTTTTCTAGTTTTGAGTACTCTTTGTTAGGGTTTTAACTTAGGGTTTGTTTGGGTGGAAATTTGAGAAAAAAGGAAGAAAAGGGGGTTGTTCATAGTTGGTACATGATTAGAGAAAACTATGTGCCCCAACCTAGAAAATAGTGAAACCTTGGATAGTGTGGGTTCACACAGTTTTTCAAACTGTGCGCCCAAATAGCAGAAACCATGCACCCCTAAAATATAAGCACACAGTTAGAGAAAACCATGAACCAGTTCCTAGAAAACCGTGCATGGGAATTAATTAAGCCCTAAAATTATTTTAAAAATTATCCAAATCCCCAAGACTCATCTATTTCAACACCATTCAACCTTAGGAGGTCATCCAAAAATTTGGAGCCCTCTGGATGAATTCCAAGGCCTCCTAACCTCTGTTCTTCACGAATCGAAGCCCAAATCAAAGGTCTGCTCTTCTCTCAGTTAGTGGATCCTATTCTGTTGCTTTCTCATTTATCCTCCTGCCTTCTCTCATTCTTTTTGTGGGATGTAATCTTATATTTTTATAGATCTATATTGATATTTGGTGAATCAATATATAGTCTTATGGATCTAGATTTAGAATTAAGAGATATTGTTTTCTTTAATCGTGATTTAGGGTTTGAGATCAGGATCTAGATCTACATCGCTGTGTCATTCAATTTTTTTGGGGAATTCCATTGGGCGATTATCCATCTATGAATTGTGATAGGTGGTATAATATACAATTCCCATAGTCGTGATTTTGAAATGTGTATGAAAATTGTATAATTTCTAGCGTTCTTTGTCAATTTGAATTCCTAAATTGGGTTTGTGAATGAGGCCAATTGATTGATTGATTTATTATTTAAATACATGTTTAATTAAGGATTAATTATGAGATTAAGAGTTTTTACAATTGGATAATTAAATGGGGGATTAATTATAAGATTTAGGGATTTTTGAACTAGATAAAAAATTGTAAATTTATTCAGAAGATATTGATATCATGAGTTGAGATAATTAATGGTAGATTAATTATGAAGATATTAATATCTTGAGTTTAGATAATTAATGGTAAATTAATTATGAGATGTTTATATCATGATATGAGTTAATTAATGGTATATTAATTATGAATATATTGATATCATGAGTTTATATAATTAATGGTAGATTAATTATGATATATTTATATCATGAGATGAGATAGTTAATGGTAGATTAATTATGATGATATTTATATTACTTGTTGAGATAATTTATGGTATATTAATTATGTGATATTGATATTATTTATTGAGATACTTAATTAGAAAAATTAATTATGGGATTTGATTTGGAGAACATTTATTAATCAGTTTTTGAACTAATTAAGGGATTTTATGACTTAATTAATTGGTGAATTAATTGAGGGTAATTAAGTGATAAACTAATTATTGAATTAGTAATGGAAATTATGTTGATAATTAATTTTTGAATTAATTATGTGTAAAATAATGGGAACATGGTCATTCTAAGGTGACAAGTATGAATGGAAACCTGGCCATTCACTTGTGAGTAAAGGAATGGGAACATGGTCATTCAATTGATAAGTGTACATGGTAACATGGCCACTATAATTGAGAATAAAAGAATGAGAACAAGGTCATTCTTGTTGTGTGATGTTTGAGTGGTAACCTGGGAATTACAACATGAATTTAATAATGGTAACATGGGAAATAAAGTATGAACTAAACAAACTATAACAAAGGTACTCTGAGATATGGCCTCACATGGAAATTCTTCGGGCTCCAGCATGAGCTGAATCAGGTATTGAGATATGACATCACCTTTGGATACTTTGAGATCTATAATGATCTAAATAAGGTATTAAGATTTGATATTACCTATGAATAGTTCAAGATCCGGCATGAGCTGAAGATGGTATTAAGGTATGGGTGTCCTCAGGAACCGTAGAGTTAGTGTGGCTAAATAAAGAATAAATGATAATGTTATAACTATTTACTTATGCATTGTAATTTTCTTTATACAACTGCATAAAATATTATCTAACTAGATATTGTTTAAGACACCATTGGTGGTAGCCTAGTGATTATAATCACACCCTACTCAGGCTTCTTGATCGGTACCTGAATAGACTTTATTGTTGCAGAACATGTTAAGGGAAAAGTCCCTAGGTTAGATTGCTGATTTGGAGGTGGAGCTTGGATAAGGGAAAAAGATGTGGTTCGGGACCCCTTTGGAAGTCTTCAGTGGATTTATTTTCAGTTTTCATTTTTAGACGCTTGACACTTACATTAGTATGGCATGTTTTCTACTTTTTTTTGGTTATTGTATTTCCTACTTTGATTATCATGATATATTGGTGTTGTTTATTGATATATATTGATTTCGCTATTGTTTATTATTCATGATGGTGTATTAATCTAATAAAAGAGGTTATAATATCGAAATGAATGACTTATCAGAGCCTTATTTCTAGTCATCTTCCTCTGGAATATGAGGAGGCACGCTTTATGTCATGTGACCGACCAGATCGGGACACTGGTGTATGACACCTAGGTCGAGACATTACAAAGTTGTATCAGATCTCTAGTTTTATTTTCTCCTTCTTTTGTATCAAAATTTGGGAAAGGTAGATAGGATATTAGGAATATTATAGGATTGGTTATGAGCTCATGCATGGGAGTTACAAACCCATGTATAGGGGAAAACCCTCAGGGTGGGATTGTTGTTATTGATGTTTCCTATTATAGTTGAATATTATTTCATATTGGGTGACACACTTGTGGTTTGATGTGAAAAAAAATGTTTTTGAGATTTTATGAGAATTGAGTCATGGTCTAGAATGGAATGAGAGTTTAGTCTGTAAGCACCATTCTAGGTACTCAGGATTATTTTGTTACATGCATCATTTTAGGCACACATGAGAAAATAGGTTTTGAGTAAGTTTTTGTACTTGAACCATTTTTCATTAATTATGAAATTAAATTGAAAATAGTTCCTAATATAAAATTGGAAGTGTTAAAAGGATACAATAAGGTGAATAATTGGGTGTATAAATGAGAAAATTGAGTATGAGAATTTTTTACCCTAGATAACAAAGATCTAGTAGTAAAATGGTTAAGGGTAGTGATAGTGCCTCGATTTTGACCGTGTGGTGAGATTTTGGGAAAATAATTATTGTGAATGGTCATAATTATACCTATTATGTAAATGTGATAAATTTGTTTTATGATTCATAATACACGTGTTTGTCATTGTAGATATATGCCTCCATGAAAATGTTTTTTGGGAGGACGATAGGAGGTTATGAATGGTAATTCTCCACTGACAATCGAACTTGAGAAACTGATAGTTTCAGGTGAAGAATAAGAGGAGAAGTTCTAAGTGAAATTTGATCACTTTATTCAACTCATGGGAAGAGACATAGGGTGGCTTGAGAAGAGAATATCTGAACTGTCCTGAGAGTTTCAGTTAAAGCCCCACTTAAGGGAGCTGAGTTTTGGGTTGATTCCATCGAGACGATCCTTGGGAATCTAGAGACTCCTGCTAAGAGGTGGGTCAAGTTGGATGCTTATATTCTATGAGGATTAGTGAAGTGAGAGTGGAACATTCAAGCATAGACTAGATAGAAAAATAGTACGTTATGGTGGGACTTCTTAGGGAGGTTCTTGGAGCACTTTTATCTAGAGATGTTGAGGTAGGATAAAGTAGCGGAGTTCATGTGACTGAATCAGGGGATCATGTCTATGATTGACTATGCTATATGTTTTACAGACCTACAATAATTTTCTCCAGCATTGAGAGGAGACGAGACAACTAAAATGAGGCATTTTCATAATAGACTTAAGTACATGATTAATTCCTACGTTAACCTATTTCGGTTAAAGAAGTTTGATTGGGTGGTTGATTAAGCTCTCATTACTGAGGGGAACCTGAAAGAGGATTGTAGTGCTAGATAGATAGTTATTGCTGGATGATCAGGAGGTATATATTCCTAGTGCATGAAGCATTGTTATGAGATCTTTATCTAAGGTAGTGGAAAAAAGAGTGTCCAGTGGGAAAATTTTGTTGCACAGGATCTTACTGGAGTGATCTTCCATTAGTATCGTAGGCTTGGACACTATTGTCGACATTATCCCCAACCACCAGTGGAGTGAAGTTCTTGTGGAAACATGGGATATCTATAGAAGATTTGTAGGTTACAACAATGGATGGTCAATGATGGAGGATATAGACAAAACTAGGGTGTGGGTAGGAGATCTTTTTCACCATATCAGTATGGCAGCTGTAGTTCTATTGGTCGAGAAAGTAGAGGTAGTAGACACATTGCTTTTGGGAAAGAGTGCCCATATCTGCAGAGTGGTGAAAATCAGGGGAGTAAGACTACATCACAGGGAAGAGGGGGAAAACAGATACATGTAGTGCAACATAAACTTGTGGATAGAAAGGCTGGACCATCGATCGTGAGACGTACTATTATAGTATCTTCAACATTAGCTAGTGCCTTATTTGATATTGGTGTATCTCATTCCTTTATATATGAAAAAATTATTTATGGTTTGAGTTTGGAAGTGGAGTTTGTGAGTGAGGTTATGACTATAGATACAACATTGGGAGTATGGTCTAGAGAAATTTGTATATGTAAGGTATTTTCTCTTGAGGTTGGGGTGTATCATTTTCGGTGGGATCTCTATATCCTTGAAATTTTAGGTTTTGACCTAATTATGTGTATGGATTGGATAGTGGCATACCAAGCCCAAATTGACTGTTACCGTAGGAGAGTGATGTTTACATTGCCTAAGGGCGACCAGTAAATTCACCATGGAGAGTGGGATGTTCAGGCAGGACAAGAAGGGTCAATCAATAAGAAACTAGAAGATATCATTGCCTAGGTTGCTAGTATTTTTCTAGATGTTAGAGATGTGATACATGATGTCTTTCCACTAGTACTGGAACTGTTTCAGGATGTATTTTCTAAATACTTCTCTGGGATGCCACCTGATAGAGATGTAGAATTCACAATTGAGCTCATGTCGGGGGCTGATCTAGTTTCTATTCCATTATACAGAATGGAACCGACATAACATTAATAGCTTAAGACTCAGCTGAAGGATTTGGAGGATAAGAGATTCATCCATCTGAGTACGTTTCCTTGGTGTTCACTAGTGTTATTTTCTAATAAGGAAAATGATACTATTATTGTGAGTTGATTACCGGAAGTTAAAAAAGATGACTGTAAAGAACTGATATCCTCTTCCATGTATCGACGATCTATTTGACCAGTTTCGAGGAGCTTGTGTGTTCTAAAAGATAGGATTGAAGTCGAGGTATCATCAGCTGAGAGTTTAGAATTCTGATATACTGAGGACTGATTTTAGAAATAGGTATGTCATTTATGAGTTCTTCGTAATTCTATTTTGGTTAAAGAATGCACTAGAAATGTTTATGGCCATGATGAACAAAATATTACACCTGTATCTAGATCAGTTTATTTTAGTTTTCATGGATGACATTTTGGTGTACTCCAAGACTCATGATGATCATGCCCAACATCTTGACATCATCCTAAGTACACTAAGAGATCATTGACTATACTCTATACTATCTAAGTGTTATTTTTGTATTTATTAGTTACAATTCTTGGAACACATCATCTCGGAGGAAGCTTTGTTAGTAGACCCATAGAATCTCCAGGAAGTGGTTTCTTGGGAGTAGCCCAAGAATGTGTTCGATATCCTTAGATTTTTGAGGTTAGAAGGATTTTATTAGAGATTTATAAAAGACATTTCTTGATTGGAAGAACTTATTTTGAGATTGACCAAGAAGTGGATTAAATTTGATTGGTCATAATCATGTGAGAAGGCCTTTCGGGAGTTGAATAAGCACTTGACAACGACATCGATCTTGATCCTACCCAAACTAGGTGAGGAGTATATGGTGTATTGTGATGCTTTTGGGATCATAATCAAAGTTATATTGATTAATAGAGATCGAGTCATGGAGTATGGGTCTTGGAATCTGAGGCCAAATGAATAGAACTACCCTACACATGACCTCAAGCTGGAATCAGTAGTTTATGCTTTGAAGCATTGGAAACATTATCTATTGAGTTAGAAGTTTATAGTGTTTATATATTAAAATATATTAAGGTAAATCTTCTAGCAATGATATTTGAATATTCAGCAGTATAGATGGGTTGATTATATGCAATATTTTGGTTTCAAGTTGGCATATACGTCGGGGAAAGGAAATAGTGTTGCTGATTATTTGAGTAGTAAAACTTAGACTCAGGTAGTTTAGGAGTCTAGTGTTGAGTGGAATATGATGACCTTACTAGATGAGATGAATTTTGTGGTTTATAAAAACCGATAGTAGATGAATCTAGTTTTAGTTTCAATAGATTCTACTCTTTTGATAGAGATCTAATACAAACAGTATGAGGATTCGAAGTGTTTGACATTTAGGGAAAACCTTGAAGGTGGAGAGTCACTATCACAACCCATACGAGTGAATCCCATTTCATGACTCTCCAATTCAACCTCCAATAGGAAAAGGGATGGTGACTAACATAGAGTAGGAATATCAAGGACATGGGAGGCCTTAGCCTAAGTACCTATACACACGCACACATATCCATGCCCATACAAATGCTAAAATTAAATAAAACTAATAACCATGAATTCATACATCTAAATACTATACCTAGAGTACGATAGGAATTAAATAAAAGTAAACAGGTCCAAATATAATACCACCACAAAGATTCTATAACACAAGTCCAACCTAAAAGTAAAGGGACTGTTGTATGAAATTCGCAGGAACACACATCGGTCTTTTCGGTCCCATTAAGCACTGTCTTGTCCTAGTCCTCCTAGGAATACATCAAAATGTCGATCATCTGCACAAGACACAAATTGTGTGGGAAAAACCCATGCAGGGGTGAGTATAAAAATATTCAGTAGGATACCCCGAAAACCACAAAGTATACAACAAAGAAAATATAGCCATCTCTACACAGGTATTTGTCTAAAACACATATAACAATAATATACAAATATACTCAACAAATACACACAATCTAGAGGTAAGTCACAACCATAGTATCTGGCCCTAGGATTACTTCCCAAAGATTATATGAATCACTCATCCAGGAGAACAAACTCCTAAGTGATAACACTGATGGTGTCTGTCTAAGTGATATTGATCCTCAAGTCTTGTCACGAGAAATAATATGCTAATAGTCTAAAGAGAATATGACACACAGATGAGGATCATTACTAGGGCCATGGAGTGATACCAGTAACTCAATCTAGATTAACCCGCTAAGTATAGGATCTATCCTAGAGTACTTTTGGTCAGGACGATACCAATAACTCCACCCAATACATGAAGATGAATAGAGGATCTCACTATTGGCCTCTCAGAAGGATTCCGACGACTTTATCCAGGAAGTCCTGCTGAAGGGATCATTGTCCTAGAAGAAAAATACATTAATATAACAACCTTCAGGGAAAGGATAAAGGGAAAAAACTAGGGAATATTGTCCAATATATTAATTAAAATAGATTCAAGACATGTAGAAAAGGGTAAATAGTGTGTAGAAGGGTTACACGCCATGTCCCTTGACCCCGAGTCCTACCCGTATACATGGGCCGTGTCATCATACCGTGTCTGTGTAGTACTACATTGTGTTTTGGATGATCCTCTAGTATAACCATGTTCCATTAAACAGATTCATCTAATATACCTATGTCTGTGTACCAGTACATAACTTAGCCCATGTACTTAGTCCATCTCATGTCATGTGGGGGAGTACACAGTGTGTTGGCTAGCCGTGTAGTCCATCCTGTGTATGAGTAATCTCTAAAGTACATTCAGAGTATCTGGGGAGGGAAAACATGTCGTGTGGCTGGGACACATGCCGTGTGATTTTTAACTCTCTCCCGAAACCCTTACTATGGCTTAGAGGGCCCCACACGCCATATAATCCCATATTTCACACTGTGTGGTTCGTGATTTTCCAGAATCACAAGAGCTTCTCCCATGCATCTCCTCCATTGCTGGCCTTCAATCAAGTGATCATTTCACCAAAAAATCATAGATACAAGCTCTTCTAATCCTTTCTAGCATCGAACAATAGGTTCTGACATTAGATCTTCTCACAAAACAGATCAAATCTTCATTCTTAGTTGTGCATTGAATCCGAAAAAGTTGAATTCAGGCATCCATCGTTATCCAATTTAATACGTATCCATCATCAAACCTCTGTATTACCATGTTGATCTCAGATATTTGATATTGGATAATTATTCCAATAAACGAGTGCACAATGATCGATTAATCGAGATTAGTTGAGTTGTGAGCCAAATGAAGAACACCCTTGATATAAAATGAATCAGGGGAAGAAAAACACAAGAACAGATTGGAGGAACGAACCTTGATAGATGTTCATGTAGATATCAATTGATCTCCATTAGAACAACCATCAAAATAGATCAAATCACAAGATAAATATCCCATCAACACCCCAAAAACATTCCCATCCTCCAAGAAGATCGAACTGCAGATCAATCTATATGTTTCTTGGTCCGTGTTCATCGTATAAATAAAAAATAAAAAATAAAAAAATCAAAACATGTTCCATAAATTGATTTGGTTTGATTGATGATAAATAAAAATGCGGTTTCATTATCGTTGGTAAGATCCATCGAATCTGAGGTGCGTTGACCGTCGATACACGTTTCGTCACCATTCTCTTGAAAGAGAATCCTCGAAGATCTCTCCAATGGCTCTCTAATGTTTCTAGGGTTATGCGGATAACCTTTTGAATTATCCATAACAATCTATTTAGGAATTTTCAGTCTATGCATCAACACAAATGAAGTAAAATAATTTTATTAAATAATTTTATTCATTTCAGTGCCTATCATGAATTTTCTACAGACAACCCGCACCGACCAATGTTAAGTTGTGCCTTAGATAAACCTCATGTTCTAAACATAATGGTTTCCTCAAATTTCTGGTCTATGAACCCATTTAATTTATTCCACTTTTTATGAAAAATGTGTGTGTGCTATTTAATATATTTCAAACATTTATTTTGAGTACATCAGGCCTCAAAATCACACGCCATGTTCGTGCCTAGTCTAAAAAATAATCGATATAATATAAAAAATAATACACAGAAAATCTGAGACATTTCGTTCTCTCCACCATGGGGATTTATGGCCCCAAAAGGCCAAAATAGGTGCTACTCAAAAAAAATATGTGGGTACTGAGCATGAATCTGAGCCTCCAGCTCCCATGTGCTCTCATGGAGATTCCTATGTTGCCATTGAATATGCACTAAAGGAATCGATCATCCATAAAGGATCCTCTCCTACCGATCCTCGATCTCCACCTAGTACTCAATAAAGGTTGCTTCATCCTCGATGTCCATCTCACCCCAATCAATAACATGCAATAGGCCAGACACAAAACTCCTCAGCTGTGACACATGGAAGATGTTGTGTACCTAGTCTAACTATAGAGATATATCTAAGGGGTACACCACCTCTCCATCTCTATGTAGTATTTGTAAAGGTACAATAAACCTCGAATATAGCTTGCTGCCCTGCCTAGATCTTCATAATCTATATCAAGGTGAACCCATAGAAACACATGGTATTATTCCTTGAACTTAAAAGGCCTTCATCGCCTATCAGAATTAGACTTCTAATGGCTCTGTGCAGTTTTCATCTTCTCATGGATGGTTCGTACCGTCTCCCTTTTTACTTGCACCAAGTTCGGGCCCATGAGTGCTGATGGTGACCTGTAGAGTCACCTATAAAAAATCCTAAAATGGTTTCATACTGATGGTGTAATGGTAACTATTTTTTTACACAAACTCCACTGGTGGTAGGTGATCCTCCCAACTACAGCCAAAATCCAACATATAAGTTCACAACATTTCCTCCAGAACCTAAATGGTTCGCTCAGTCTGGCCATTATTTTGGGGGTGAAACACTATGCTCAAGTGTAACTGGGTACCACAAGATTCCTATAATACCTTCAATAATCAGGATGTTTAGAGAGCATCATGATCAGAAACAATCATCGATGGAACTCCATGGAGTCGGACTATCTCCTTCATGTAGAGGCGTCCCATGATCAATATTGAACTCTACTGTCGTATAACTAGGAAGTGGTCTAACTTTGTGATATAGTATATGATCAACCAAATAACATCGTGTCCCCTGGATGTATGTGGTAATACTATCACAAAGTATATAGATACCTCATCCCACTTAGATGCTGAAAATTAAGGTGTCGAGTGACGAACTCTGTAACTCCTTTCTTCATCCCTATCCGCCAAAAATGATGTTGGAGGTCCTGGTACATATTCGCCACACCTAGATGTACCACCAAAGGAGATGCATGAAACTCTCTCAATATATCTTCTCGCAATATCACTGGTACCATCATCCATAGTTTGAAAATAATGATGCGCTCCCTACCTTAAGAAAATCCATCAGAAGCATGCCCTATGGATATCTGAGCATGTTGGGTCTCGCAGTTGGTATCCCCAAGTTGTGCATCCCCGAATTTCTGTAAGAGTGGAGGGGTGAAAACCATTGGCTGGAGGTAAACTAGTTTATCTCCATCCACATAGGATAACTACAATAAGGCCAACTGCTCTGACACCTTGTTCAGAAAATGTGAACAAGATCTCCTGCTGAGAGAATCTGCTTCCACATTCCCCTTCCCATGAGCATAGACAATCTCAAATTCATAATCCTAGAGGAATTATATCCATCTCCTATATCTCAAGTTGAGTTCCTTCTGAGAGAAGATATACTTGAGACACTGGTGATCATAATAGATGATAAACCGCTCACCCATCAGGCAGTGTCGCTACATCTTCAAAGTGAAGACTACCACCACTAACTCAAGATCATGGGTCACGTAGTTATGATCATGTGGTCTCAACTGGAATAAAACATAGGAAAAAAATCCCTACCTATGCATCAGAACACAAAAAAACCAGGTTCTTGATGCATCACATAACACTACATACTTGACACTTTCTTTCGAAAATCTCAAGATTGGAGTGCTTGTCAAACTCTACCTCAAATGATGAAAATCCTATTGGCACTTCTCTGTCCACATGAAAGACTGACCCTTTTGTGTCAAAGATGTTATGGGTGAAGATATCCTAGAGAAATAATATATGAATATCTGGTAATATCCTGTCAACCCAAGGTAGCTCTACACCTATGTCACACTTTTAGGTGGATCCCAAGGTAACACTTCTTTGACATTGGTTGGGTCCACTACCAATCCACCCATTGAGAAAACGTGTCCTAGAAAGCGGATCTCCTGAATCCAAAACTGGCACTTCAAGAGATTTTTGTAAAGCTGGTGATCTTGGAGTACGTCCATAACTATCCTCAAGTGTCTCAAATGTTACTCCTTAGAAGCTAAGTACATAAGGATATAATTATTGAATACTACCATGAACTGGTCTAAGAAAGGCTGAAAGATATGGTTCATGAGTCCCATGAACACTGCTGGGGCATTCGTCATACCAATGGGCATCACCAAGTACTCATTGTGACCGTAGTGACATCTGAATGCCATCTTCGGTATATCCTTATATTGTAATCACAACTGGTGATAGTTTGATCTGTGGTCAACCTTCGAGAATCATTGATCCCCTCTCAACTGATCAAAGAGGTAATCCATCCTCAATAGTGGATACTTATTCTTCATGGTCACTTGGTTCAAGTGCCAGTAGTCCACACACAACCTCAAGCTCCCATCCACCTTCTTCGAGAACAAAACTAGGGCTGCCTAGGGTGAAACATTAGGTCTAACAAAGCCCTCACCTTGCAAATACTCCAACTACACCCTCAGATAATGAAGCTCTGTGAGATCCATATGATATGATGATGTAGATATCAGTACCATCTCGAGGTTTAGATCATTGCAGGAGTCTATCTACTGATGAGGAGGTAATCCTAGAACATCTTCAAGAAAGATGTCCTCATGCTGGACCACCACTATAGTAAACTGGAAACTCATAACATCCACTCCACCAAGGGTTAGACTATCTAACTGATGAGTAATCAATTACACCCACCTATGCATGAGTCCATCCTGTGATGCTTGAGTTTCCTTTTCACCGAAAAAGGAGAACCTGGTTCTATCACTGTGGACACACCACACCCTTCACCTGAAACAGTCAATATGATCATGAGCTGTGGATAACTGATCCATACGAAGAATGAAATTATAAGGCATCAACACTTCTACCAAGAGATCCCAATGGAAACTCTCACCTCCAAGAGTTATGTAACACTATTGTCACAAGTGTGTGATCACCGAGTATTCTCCAGTAGAAGTCTCCAAGTATAAGGTTTTAGCTAAAGGTTCACTCAAAATCTCTAACTCTTATACATGATATGTGTATATGAAGGAATGACTAGAAACTATGTCTATTAGTACTTCAACTAATATAGAAAAGACACAGATTGTATCTAAAATAATTCACGGATCCCCTATTTCATAATGCCCGATCGCCTAAAACTATCCCCGCCCTTGTCCTCTAGCTCCTTGAGCCTGGTGTGGACCACCTGGTGGTGTTGATGGTAACAAGTCGAAATGTTGACCACTTCCTACTACTCTCCCCACTCCTCTTCTACATACAACTCTCTGGGGATGAAATCATCTCTCTACTACCAAGGTCTATGCTCTTGCTTTCCCACTACTGAAAATTGTCAGCTGTAACTATTTATCCATGAAACTCTCAATCACCAAAGATTTCTCTAGAACCTAAACATAGGTATGAATGCATAGAGGGATAACAATGGATAAAATATCTCTATGAATAACTCACTCTAAGGTTCTATCCATGAATAAATAATCTCTAACCATATCCATTGAGTACCTGGGGAGGTTGATAAACCTCAATGAATACTCAGCTACTATCATGTTGCCCTGCTGAACCTGCAAAATATATTGAATATGTGCAACCCTCAATATAGTTGGTGATAACTATTATATGAAAAGGTGCTCAAACTCTATCCATAAAAGACTCTCCTTTCCATATGACAAGGTAAATAAACCCCACTATCGCCCTGTTGAGCTGTGAAGAAGGCTCCCTGCTAGAACCACCATCAGATCTACTGGTGTCCTAACTAGATGAAAAAATTGATTCACCACATCAATCCAGTTCTTAGCTGCCTATAGGTTGGGATCACCTCAGAACTTGAGGGGTTTCTTCCTTTGAAACTTGTGAAGTGTGCTCAATCTGTACTCCTCATCAACTGGTACTATAGGTACCACATGATACTCTACAGGTGGTGGTATGGCTGTTGCACCATCTGGAGGTAACATCTTGGGAACTAGTCCATGTATCGAAGCCTCATCACTGATGGGATCATCCTCATGATGAAGCTGTTGAATCTTAGCCGGAATACGTCATAGAGGCATCCTGAAACAAAGAAGATGTATCATGATCAATGAGTACACCTGGAGAGATGACTCTAGAAGGAAATGAAAACCATAACCCATTCCTATATGATGCATGTACCATTGTTTTCCCTGAAACCAGTGTTCTCATGTATAGATTTGAAAAGAATGAGATCAAAGTCTGTATGTATGGATACGTTTTCCGTTGCACCAACACTAGAGTCCCTAGCCTGAAGGGTATACTCAAAACACTTAACACTATTTCCCCAAACCAATATCATAGACTCCTGGTCCTAAACTACAACTGACTTATCTGATACCAATTTTTCATGACCCATACTGGTGGAGTCTATTATGTGATTCCGCAATCCTACATCCAATAAGCTAGGGGCGGAAAGCTAGTGATGAGTATGAATATCACTGACATGGGATGCCTTAGCCTATGTACATGTACACACGCACAAATCTCCAAGCCCATAAAAATACATAAATGTAAAAAAATATGACAATCATGCATGCATACATTTAAATCCCATAACCATAGTATGAAAAGAAGTAAAGAAAAGTAAATAGGGCCAAATAAAATCCAACCACAAAGATTTAGTAACACAAGTCCAACCTAAAAGTAAAATGAATGATGTTTGAAAGCTGTAGGAACACACCTCAGTCTATCTGATATCACTAAGCACCGTATGGTCCTGGTCCACCTAGGACTCTGTCAAAATGTTGATCATATGTATAATACATGATATGTGCGGAAAAAACCTATATAGGGGTGAGTATAACAATACTCAGTAGGACACCCTGAAAACCACAAAGCATACAACAAAGGAAATACATCTAGCTCTACATAGGTATATGTCTACAAAAAATATAACAATAATATATAGACCTGTTTCGCCAAGGACGATTTGGTTGCGAAGGAAGTTTTGGTTCGTGAAGGAATTTGTTGGTTCGAGAAGGACGTTACTGGTCTGTGAAGGATGGTTCTGGTTCGCGGAGGGGACTCTCTTTTGCGAAGAGGGTTTCTTTGGGTGTGGGGTGCATCCGCGAAACATGACCTCACGCAGGGTGTGAGCGTGAAATAAGGGCCGTGTAGGGTGCGACTGCGAAGGAAGATCCACTGTTTACTTTAGCGTCCTTTTTCCCTTGATTGCAGCGGGTTTGTTCTGCAGTGGGAGTGGGGTTTGAAGGCTTTGGAGGAGCTTAGGGCAGGAGTACAGGGTGGGTCAAGGTGGTTCATGACTTGGCGTTGGTGAGACCAAGGGGTTGGTTTGTGATCCAAAGGTGATTCGTGTTCTAACGTGGGTCTGCTAAGGTGTTGGTCTGTGAAGGTACAAGGGTGTGACAGCTCAAAGCGCGACGACTCGGGAGGAGAGACCGGGGAGAAGTGTGCCTACGCAGCTCGGGGACAAAGGGGTTTGTGGTGACAAGGGAAGCTCTCATCATCAGTTAAATGGAGCCAGACCTAATGAATCTCTGGTGGAACCTCTCCTTAACTGACAAATAAAAATCAATAATTTCTACACGGAAGAGTGAAGATGGGTTTCTTTCGCAGCGACTGTCCTTGCTTATTATTGGAAAATTTCTAGCAAAAAATTCCTTCAATCAGGGAGCGCTGAAAAATACTCTAAAAAATATTTGGCGATTGGAGGATGGAATTGCTATAAGAGAAGTGGAAGCGGGACTCTTAGTCTTTGAATTATTTAATTAAAGAGACAAATTAAAATTCCTCAAAGGTCGACCATGGTCCTTTGAGAACCAAATCATTCTCATGGATGACCTTAAAGGAGAAGAAAATTTTCAATCAGTTAATCTGTCCTGCTCACCTTTCTGGATTCGAATTCGAGGAATACCCTTTCATGGTATAACTGAACGGGTTATGCGTGTGATTGGGTTCCTTGACCCATTGCTAGAAATTACTCATGGACTTTAGAAAAACCCGCTTAATGCAAATGAGAAATAATCCTAGAGGGTCACACACTAAGTGTTTCTAGTGGTCTTGATTAAATTATATTTTAATTTAATTAATATATATTATTCTCAAGACAGTGGAATAATATTATTCAAGTTAAAATGATTTCATAAATTAAATAAATATTTATTCACCAGATTATGGGTAATATATATATATATATATTTTTATTGAACAATTAATAAATATTTATTTACATGTTTGTAAATAAAATATTTATTTAAGATAATAAATTATTTATTTATTTATTCAGGTTTTCAATAAATGGAAGTGGAGTTCAAGTGGAACAAGGTTGGTCTAGTAGTAAAATAATTTTTTTACAAGATGATAAATAATTATTTAACTAGTTGGCACAAATTAAAATAACGCTACTATTATTTTCTAACACAGAATTTTATTTATAATTTTGTTTTCCACAAGTTGGCACACCATAAATAATGAAATGTTATTATTATTAATAGAATGAGTTTTTTCTAAGGTTATGAATGTATTTAATTTCTGTTACTCAATTAAATATTATAACCGAAGCCCCATGTCAATAAATAGACACATATGTCTATTGTGCCATGTACCGAACTACACACCCGGTGAATTGAGAATTGTTGAGATAAACAATTTCTCTCTATAATCCTCTTCCCTCCCCTCTCAAGAATGAGAGATTTTATCAATTACTAAGAACAAGCGATCAAGAATAACCGACACAAGACACTCGCTTCGCCGCGATAACACCCGGAGAACGAGTGTTGTCGATTAGAGGCCATCAGAGAACATGTGGATCACCACTAGAGGGATTCTATTTTGGATCCTTGGAAACATAACAAGATAATCTAGAAGGGCCATTTCGGATGATCAACATCATCAACAAAGAAAACACCGAATATCCATGTATTTTTATCTTCATAAAATTAATTAAATTAATTATAAACATGATGTGAAAGGTCCTCTCTAAAGGTTTTGGGCCTCTTTCTTCTTTTTCTAAATCTTTGATTCTATTTCATGGAGACTGACATTCATCATCATATTTATCCTAAAATAATCATTAATCATGGGCAAAATTAAGGTTGGGTACTGACCCAACCATGCTTCCACTCTGTCTGGAACCTACAAGTGGTATTAGAGGGACTACATCATAGTTTATAATTATTTAAATAATTTGTTGATGATTTACGATTTAATAATTTATTTTGTCAATTCAAGGTTAATCATTCTTGTAACATGGATTTTGAGATCTTTTCTCCCTCTTTTTGTTTCTCGTTCACCTTATAGAAATGATCTTTTCTTTTAATTTTGATTAAAATAAAATAGAGGATCTCATTCGGAGGTGCCAAAGGTTCCTGGCCGTATAACACCAGATTACATGGTGTGTAGTTAGATTCACATGCCATGTATCAAGGTTCAATGCATCGGGACTGGTCTGCCAAACTAAGTCGTTTCATTAGAGTTTGTCTAAGTCTTAAAGACTCTATGTGTTGACTAGGAACATGTGGCACACAGTTTCCAGATTACACGCCGTGTGGCCCACTGGACACGGCGTGTAGTCCCTTCGGGTTAGGATTGGACCGTGTACCCCGTACATGGCTTTATCGGTTGGAGACCGTGTAACATGGATACTGCATGACGTGTGGCCCACTGGACACGCCATGCACTACGAATATTTCTAAATTTCATTTACACACCGTATCCCTAGGCGTGTACTTTGGATGGATGGTGAATGATAGTACACACTGTGTAGTTGGAACTACATGCTGTGAACTCTTCCAAATTATGAAGATCTATTAAAAATTATTATTCTATTATACAAACCCTTGAGACATGTACATGGTTTTGTCATATAACTGAGGCAGAACACGCGATAGGTGTTTTATGTATATGTTTTTAA
Organism: Viscum album; assembly: GCA_963277665.1. NCBI lineage: Eukaryota > Viridiplantae > Streptophyta > Magnoliopsida > Santalales > Viscaceae > Viscum > Viscum album. The sequence continues at coordinate 1,806,372,637 of OY728129.1, read as the reverse complement.
TTTAATTTCAGCGTAATGTTCATTTGTACTCACTGGTTAGTTATGAATGGGAATTCACTAGGTTGCCTCCAAGGTACACGTTATGTCAAAAGATAATTTTAAATGAATTTATTTGTTTAAAATTATGATGGATGAGAATATCAAGGAAATTCAGAAAAAGTATTAAGAAAAAAGTATTGATTAATTAAAGATAATAATTAATTGATTCAAGAAAAATTTATCTTAATAAGAACAATTAAATTGAAAACTTATCTTTTTAAATGTGTAAATCGTTTTATATATGTGGGTGATCATGAGCTAGACCAAGACCTTTTTATGGGATTGATTTCCTTTTAATTTATTTATTAAATTAACTATTGGCCTGTGAGCCATCTATCCTCATTAATATGTAGGGCCTACATGCCCATGGTTTCTTTTATGTAAACCCCCCTTTTACCCCTCACCTATGTGTGAGTTTAAAAGCACATGTAATGGATGGAACTCCCAAGCTAGAGGAGGCGGTTCAAGCTGGAGCTGAGACGAAACCAATCCCAAGAGATATAGAGGTGGACAAGTAGAAAGCTGTAAACACGATCCGAAAAGGTTCAATATGTTTCTACCCTAGGTCAAGGTTAGTTTATCAACTGCTAGATAAACAAACCATTATATAATCTCATGATCATTCCCTTTGGTTTATTTTATTTCATTCAGTTGCATGGTTTATCATTCTGGATGTGTTTTCGGGATCACATAATTAATGTATTAAACAAGCACGCCAGATGGAACTAAAATAAACCAGGATTATGCATAAATATTATCAGTACATGGTTAATCACTTAAGTAATTTCCACTTAATATTAACAAGCATGTGATAATGATAATAATAAATTCACACATAAGACATAAAAATCCATCAAACAAAATATCAAGTCAGACCAAGCCTTTTATTACTTGATTAAGGGAAAAACTCAATAAATCTATGTGTTTGACCAACCCTTGTAGGGACACTTAATTTTATACAGGAATCCCTTATGAAAGGTTTCGGGTTGAATTAACCATATTAAATCAGGAGGAGTAGCCCTTGCTATACTTGGTGTAATATTGGAGGCAAGAGTTGAGGAAATCTAAAGTCAAGATTTCATGATTGGTGAGTCCACTCAACAGATCAAGGAGCTGCAAGCCTGTAATTAGAAAATATTTTCCTACTTAAATACCTTCAAATAGATTGACCAACCCTTGTTGGGGTTATGTGAAGGGGAATACAGATCCTTACCACTAGTATGACATGGCAACTGGACATTCTGAGTTCAATGGTGAGGGCCATTGGGACTTGATAAAATAGTGGGAGACTTAATAAAATTGATTTATTATTTCTCATAAAAATCAAGAAATTACTAATGATATGATCTTTTAATTTTAGAATAAAAATGACAAGCTCTTTAACCAAACTATCCCTATGATCAATTCTAGATAAAGACAACATCCTCAATGGCAGTAAATTCCAGGAATGGTTTAGACATATCCGGGTTATCCTATGCCGTGAATGGAAGTCTTACATGTTATATTCAACATTACTTGATCCACCTTCTAAAGAGGAGAGTGATGAGGATTTCCTGGTCTATGAGAAACATATGAGTGACACAGTAGACGTTCAATATTTGATACTATCATCAATGTCTAGTGAGCTCATGAAGTCTCATGAAAACATGGATTCTTATAGCATGCTCGAGCACCTCTATAGTCTTTACAAGGAGAGAGAAAGACAAGAAAGTTTTGAGATCTCCAATGAACTCTTTCAGAGTAATCATAGAGAGGGTGCTCTAGCCGGGCCTCATGTAGTCAAGATCATTTGCTACATTGAGCACCTAGAGGTTCTAGGTTTTAAACTCCCCAAATAACTGGGCACTGATCTCATTCTCACATCACTCCCTTAGATATTCTTCAACTTTGTTGTCAATTTCAACATGAACAACATTGAGAAGTCTCTTTCTGATCTTCTTATCCTCATTCTCCACGTGGACAAAGATATGAAGCACAAAAAGTCTTCCATACTTATAGTGAATAATATTAAAAGTAAAGCGAAGAGCTTTAAGCTCAAAGATTCATCATAGCCTTCCAAGAAAAGGAAGATCAAAGGGGAGGCAAGGAAAAAAAAGGCTGTTTGTTTCACATGTGGCAAGAAAGGCCACTGGATGAAGAACTGCACCCATCCTAAGAAGTAAGGTGAAGCTTCAGGTGAATTTTTTATCAAATTAAATCTATCTATTTCTACAAATTGGGTATTAGATACAACTTTTGGTGCTTAGATATGTGTCCAAATACAGGAACCAAGTAGATTCAGGAAGATTGACCAAGGGGAGGTAGATCTGGGAGCAGCCAACAGATCCAGAGTTGATGCTATAGCTTTCGGGTAATACCACCTCACATTGTCAACTTGAATGATCTTGGTGTTAAAGGGTTGTTATTATGTGTCGTTTGTTACTAAAAACATTATTTTTTATCCATATTAGATACAAATATTTTTTTTAAGTTTGGAAAAGAATGTTGAATCTTTTACAAAGATAACATTTGTTTTGGTAGGGCACATTTATACAGTGGTGTTTATGTGTTGGATTACACAAACCAAGTAATGGAAATTGATAACAAAGATACTTCACATGAATCATACCACACCCAACTTTGGCATCACCTGCTAGGTCATGTAAACGAGAAAGGATTGACAAAGTTACATCAAGATGGATATTTAGATTCGTTTCAACTAAAACCACTTGGAGTATGTCATGCATGTTTACAAGAAAAAATGACCAAAGCCCCATTTAGTTGGAATGGTGAAAGGGATAAAGATCTTCTTGAATTGGTTCATACCGATGTGTGTGGACCATTTCTAGTTGAAGAAATATGAGGGTACTCATAATTCATAACTTTTACTGATGAGTTTAGTAGATATGAATATTTCTACTTAATGAGGTATAAGTCAGATTCTTTTTATAAGTTCAAAGAATACAAGAATGAAGTTGAGAACTACCTTGGAAAGAAGATTAAGAAACCCTGCTCAGAACTAGGTGGAGAATATCTTAATCAAGACTTCATTGATTTGATACTAGAGTTTGGGATCCTATCCCAACTCACTCCTCCTTACATGACCCAGTGGAATAGCGTGAGGTAAAGGAGGAACCACACCCTGTTGGACATGGTGAGATCAATGATGAGTCATGCGAGTCTTCTATTATCCTTTTGGGGATATGTGTTACAAAATTCAACCCACATACTAATCCAAGTACCAAATGAAATGATAAATGGTATTATATATGAGTTCTGTAGTGGAAAGAAAGCCATGTTATCGAATTTAGATGTTTGGGGAAGCGATGAGTTTGTTAAGGCCTCTTTAGGTAACAAACTTCCACCCTGAGGAACAAAGTGTACCTTTATTGGATACCCCAAGGAAACACGGGGATATTGCCTATATAACCGCTCAGACAAAAAGGTTATAGTGGGAAGGCATTCCATATTCCTTTAGAGGGACCACATCTCCAAAAGAGATAGTGGGAGTGAGATAGACTTTGATGAAGTTAAGGATCAAGGTACACAAGATTTGGTACACGAGAAGATTCTATAAAGTCCCGTGGAAGAAAGAACTGTTTCTGAGACACAAGAACTGCATAGGAGTACAAGAGAGGTTATATAACTGGAAGGGTATGGTTTTCTAGTTACTAAGGATGGTGACTCATTATTAGTTGATAATAATGATCCTCTAACCTACAAGGAAGGAGTAAGTGGAACAGATGTTTCCAAGTGAAAATAAGCCATGAATTCTTAAATGGATTCCATGTACCAAAACCAAGTCTAGATTTTGGTAGATCCTCCAGTTGATGTAAAGCCTGTTGGTTGCAAATGGGTATTCAAGAAGAAACTGCACATGGAAGGAAAATTCAATACCTATAAGGAACAACTGTTTGTAAAAGGGTTCAAACATTGTCAAGGCATTGACTACGATGAAACATTTTCACCAGTTGCAATGATGAAAGCCATCAAAATTATATTGGCCATTTCCGCATACTATGACTACGAGATTTGGAAAATGGATTTCAAAATGGCCTTCCTTAATAGGAACCTTCAGGAAGATGTCTACATGACACAACCTAATGGTTTTAAGACTCCAAAGGATTCCAATAAGGTATGCAAGTTTCATAAATACATTTATGGATTAAAGAGAGCATCTGGGTCATGGAACATTCATTTTGAAGAATCCATAATGAAATTTGATTCTATCAAAAATGAATTGGAGCCTTGTGTCTACAAATAGTTTAGTGGGAGTGAAATCATTTTCCTAAAAGTATATGTTGATGAAATATTACTTATTTGAAATGAGATACTAGTCTTACAGTCTGTTAAGACATGGTTGAATAAATGATTCTCCCTGAAGGACTTCGGAGAGGCTGTGTATATTCTTGGGATCAAGATCCATCGTGATAGATCCAAGAGATTGATGGGCCTAAGTCAAAGTACATACATTGATAAGATACTAAAGAGATTCAGTATGGAACAATCCAAGAGGTTATTGTTGCCAGCGTCACATGACATTCATCTTTACAATAAAATGTGTCCTCAGACACACGAGGAAAGAAATATAATGGAAAGGACTCCATATCCATTAACGATAGGGTCAATCATGTATTCCATTCTATGTACTAGTCTGGATGTCACCTATGCATTGAGTGCGGTAGGCAGATATCAAACTGACCCAAGTGACCGCCATTGGATGGCAGTCAAGACTATCCTAAAGTATATGAGGCATACTAATGATATGTTCCTATTTTATGGAGGATATTAGGAACTAGTCATCATAGGATATGGATATGATAGTTTCTAAACTGATCAAGATGACATGAAGTCACAAATGAGATACATATTCACTTTTAATGGAGATGTATTGAGCTGGAAGAACACAAAGCAGAGTGTGGTCATAGATTCTACAATAGAGTTTGAGCATATCTCATCTTATGATGCAGATGGAGAAGAAATTTGGATGAAAAGATTCATCCAGGAGTTGTCTTGAGGGATTTTTCTCAAAGAGGGAAAGTTAAAGTGAGAAGTATTTCGGTCATGACCCATCCCCTAGGGCCCGTGTCGTGACTACCCCAAGCTTGCCTTCCATAGGCCAGGGGATGACAACTAGCACCAAAGGTGTAAATCCCTAAACTGGGAAAAAATTTCCTTTAAAACATGAAAACACACACAAAAGAGTACGAGCTGGAAGAAAAATTCTAAAAAAAACTGTATACAAGGAGTGATGAAAGTAAAAGGGGCTGGAAATACAAGCCCAACTGTAAAGTACAAGTAAAACTGAGAAGGGAAAAAATAGCTGAAAGGTGAAAGAAGCTCTTGGATCATCCACCACGGATCCTACCTGAAGGGTATGTATAGATAGCCTCCACAACACTCCACGTTCATCCATCTCCTCCGTGTACCGTCATGCCATGTGGTCCACCTCCGGGTATCGTCTAGTCATGGTACACTCAGCCTCGGTTAGCGCTGTCCATCATCTACATCCAACATAACATGGTGCGGGCATAACCAGTGCAGGGGTGAGTATAACGATACTCAGTAGAGACCCCGAGACCCTCAAGGTCTCACAAAATCCAACAAGGATAAACCACAAAGTATGAATTCAACAGATAACCCCACTTAGGTATATGCCCATACATATACCTAAGTTATCAAGTAATCCATCTCAATCATGAGGTAAACACAAAAGTTACTGACTTATCTCAAACTGGGATTTTAATCTAGGTGTAGTATCAAATAAAATCCCCAGTCACATTGTCAAAACCTCAGCTTCTGGAGAACTCAGTCGTCGGTAACCCACTGCCCAGCCCGGCTGGAGGGTAAACCCTAAGAGGTCGTCGGGTAACCCACTGCCCAGCCTAGCTGGAGGGTAAACCCTAAGAGGTCGTCAGGTAACCCAATGCCCAGACCAGTTGGAGGGTAAACCCTAAGGTCAATGGGTAACCCATTGCCCATCCCAACTGGAGGGTAAACCCTATGGTCAATGGGTAACCCACTGCCCAGCCCAACTGGAGGGTAAACCCTAAAGGTCAACGAGTAACCCACTGCCCAACCCCACTGGAGGGTAAACCCAGAACAAGTCTGATAACTCTGCACTATGCTCGCTCGTCTCCAGGAGGATCCGCTCCACGAGCTACAAGTCAATACTCCAACTGTCACGAAGTCCCATGTAGAAGTATCTCGAAGGTCCACCTCATTATAGGAGTCTCAACGCAACAGACGACGCATCAATCAGATGCCCAGTCTGTGAGTTATTAGCCTTTTAGTCCTGGGGGTCTGGTTAGATTCGTGTACGATCCAACCTGACCACATCTCAACTAAACCCTGAACTCTAGGGGTGTATTCTCAAAGGGATGGCTACGCTCCAAGATTACCAGCACCGCTGACAGTTTTTCAAATGGTCGTCCGGTGCCTAAAATATGGCCAAAAGAAAGTAAAGGCCGGTAGTGGGACCTGGTCCGGTCCGACTCGGTCAAACTGACTCGGCCCGTCTTAGTCTAGGCCGACCCGGTCTGGGTCGACCCAGTCAGACCTGTTGGGTCTGGCCCGACCTATTGGGTGGGCCAGCCTGTTAGGTTCGGCCCGGCCCGCTGGACCCAGCCCAGTGGGCCACGTGGACAGTTTGGCCCGAAGGTCGCCGCGAGGGGCCTGACTCGGCCTAGAGGGTGAAACCAGTTCAGTTCGGCCAGCGCCACGAGGGGCGAGGTTCGGGCGGCTTGGGAGGCCAATCCGGTTTGGCTAGCGGTGCCTCGAGGGAGGCCGCGGGCCGGCTCGGGATGCCGGGAGGCCGACGGGTAGGCCGGGAAGGGCGTGGTAGGCCGTGGGCATGCCGGGCAGGGCACGCGGGAGGACGCGTGTAGGCTGGGCAGGGTGCGGAAGGCCGCCGATAGGTCGAGCAGGCTGCGCGAGAGGCCGCGGGTAGGCCGAGCAGGGCGCGAGCAGGCCGGCGAGGTGCACGGGAGGCCGCAGGCTAGCCGGGCAGGGCGCATGGGAGGCCATGGGCAGGGCACGACAGGTCGCGGGCAGGCCGGGCTGGGCGTGACAGGTTGCGGGCAGGACAGCGGGGTACGCGGAAGGTCGCGGGCAGGCCGAGCAGGGAACGCGGGAGGCCGCGGGTAGGCCGGGTAGGGCGCGGTAGGTTGCGCGCAGGCCGGCAGGGCGCGAGTAGGGCTAGCGCGGTTCGACGGTTTTTAGCCGGGGCACACGGAAGGCCGGTGCGGGTTGCGGAGGCCGCAGGAAGCATGACCTTTGTTGTCGGCGCCTTTGTCGTCTCATCACCTCATCGCCATGTCGAAGAAACATCACAAAGAGATCGGTAGAGGGAGTCGGGCCATGTTAGTTTGGCCCACACCCTCCGCGTTTAGGGATGATAACAATTGGTTCAACAAAGAGGAAGAAATTTGAACTTCAATTATTCTTACAATCCTCCACAACAATTCCTTTCATTATAAGAATAGAAAAGGAAAGAATAATTACAAAAAAAACCCCCTACCTTTGTTTTGTCATTCGTCGTTCATTGACAGAGTCACAGAAGGTAAACGAAGAAGATCGTCGTTCGTCACGTCCACTGGATGCTTCCAATCCCGAGCTGCGTCGGCTCGTTGATGATGATGCAGAGAGGAGGTCAGTTGAAGATGTTCCACGTCGGTAGAAGATCCGAGGAGGAAGTTGAAGAAGGATCGTTGCCGACGTTCTTCGTTGGAAGAATGCGTTCTTCGTTCTTCGTCCTTCGTTGGGAGAATTTTAATCCTCCCAAGATCTCCTCTCAAAACTCCCATGGTTTCCACCGTTATAAACAATTCCAACAAAAATAATAAAAGGTTTTCTATTATTTTAGATGTTGGCATAACATTCAAAAAGAAATAATTAATTAACTTGGCTCCCCTAATTAATTCATGAGTGTTGGAAAAATTAATAAAAAGGGAGTTGGATCCATTTAATTAAAGGGAAGGTGGAGAGGCTCTCCCTCATTAATGAGGGAGAGTTGATAGGTTTTAATCTTCTCCATCAATAGGAGGGTTTATCCCCGTGTCATCCCCACATCGTAACCTCTCGCAGGAGGTTATGTTCGGGTGGGCCCCACCACCATAACCTCTCATGGGAGGTTAAGGTGTGGTGGTCCCACCTCCAACTCCCATGAGGAGGTTTTAACCATAAACACTCACATGGCGGCTCAAATAAAATAAAGTGTAGGTGTAAGAACCCGAATCTTTTTTTCAGGTACGTTTTCCCTTTTTTTGGAGTTTTTAAGAAAAATGATTTTTTTCTGGAAATTTTCAAAGTACGCGCCGTTTACTTTCTGAGTACACACCGTGTACTCTGTTTCGACTCGAAGCCGTGTGCTGGCCATGTCCGAGCCACACACACGGTGTGTAAGGCTGAGGCGGAGGCCGCTTAATTCAGAGTACGGAAAAATTGAAGTACACGCCGTGTACCCAAGAAGTACACGCCGTGTACTTTCTTTTTTTTTTTCATTAAATGGACCGGGGTCACACCTACTCCCCAGTTTCATCTTCTTCTCCAGTTTTCGTCCGTCCATGAGTGACCGTATAGTAGAATTTTCTCCGAGCTCCCGCCTCGCCATCTGTTCTCCGATTTGAGCATGGTCGATTACGTTGGAATTACAGCGGTGAGTTCTTCCTTCTGCTTTAGCCTTGTTTCTTGATAACTCCTCATTTCCAAGTTATTGTGGGATGAAAATTTTGTGCGTTTTCTCAGATCTACATTGTTCTAAGAGGAATCTGTCATCGAGGTTCACGTATATCGATCTCCTCGGATCGAGGTTGGTGGTTTCTGCCTTTATGTAGAAAGTTGATGAATATTATGTGAAAATTCCACCAATACCCTTGAACGGGGTATTGCGTGTTCCTGTTTTTCCCTTATTGTTTGCCTAATTTGCTTGATTGCTTTATTAGAGGTTATTGCTTGTGAGTAGAATAATTTATTTTGTGCTCAGGTTGCTTTGCCATGCTTGTTTTTCTTGTTGGGCGTTTTTCCAGTTGCCATGCCTAGTTGTATCAGTGGAGGGGCACCAGTGGAGGGGCTCCGGACTCGGGTCGTTACAAAGTGGTATCAGAGGAGTTATTTTCTCTTACTTTACTGTTTGGATACCTTATCCAGGGATAGGACAGATTCCGTACTTGGAATTAAGCTGTGCTCGGGAGTAGCTAACCCGTGTACAGGGAAAAGCCATACTACCTCGTTAATTTCAGTTGCTGATTTTGAGATTTTATAGTTGATCTAATTTCACCTAGAGTGATTCACATGGATTGTGTTATTACTGTTTTGATATTGCGGTTCTATTTCTGTTGCAACCCGATGAGATGAGGGTATTCCATATCATGCATCATATAAGCACTTGTAGAAATCACATGTCATGCATTCTTGCCATGCCATCTAGGATGCATTAGCGATTGCATGCTATTGTGATAGACTCTGTGTAGATTATGCATGCTGTTGTGATAGATGATGAATAGATTCTCTGCTATTGTGTTAGAAAAATGTTGTTTTGTTCCTTGCTCAAAATTAACGCAAAATTTTGGTTCTTGAGGAGTTATGGGCCCTCCCGGATCAGAATTTGGCATCTTTTCTCTTGTTTTTGGTGTTTCTGGAATTCTGCGTAGTTTCTGATCTACTGCCCAGAAAACCTAGAATACACGACGTGTACTTTTTGGATACACGCCATGTAGTTTTCAGGCCGTGTCACTGACCATGTGAGAAGAACATGGTGTCTTGGAAGTAACTTCGGAAACACGCCGTGTAAGCTCGAAGCCGTGTACCCGGCCGTGTCACTAACAACACGGGCCGGGGAAGCACGGGTAGAACATGCCATGTCCATAAGGAACACGCTGTGTAGTCTTGTTTAGGTACTCGGCCGTGTCACGAACAACACGGGCCGACGTGACCTTTTTTTCCGCACGTCGTGTTTGTTCAGAACACGCCGTGTAGTCTTGCCCAGGTACCCGGCCATGTCACGAACAACACGGGACTGTGTCGCCTTCGCCTATGCAAGACGTGCTTGTTCGGAGCACGCCGTGTAAGGTCCAGCCGTGTAGACGACCGTGTACTCAACAACACGGACCGCCGAAGCCTTGTCTAGTGAACGCCGTGTTTGGTTCGAACACGCCGTGTAGTCTCGGGTTAAGTCAGACCGTGTGGGTTAGCCATGTAAGGAGACTCGGGCAGGGGAACAGTTTTCAAGTACATGCCATGTGTGGGTTCAACATGCCGTGTAGTTTGAAGTGTACATGACTTATAGGGCAGGAGTACACGCCCATGTTAGTGGTTTAAGAATACATGCCGTGTAGTTTTATACACACCGTGTAGTCGTGTTTTTCAATCTTGTGTGTTTTCTTCCCCTGTTTAAATTTAGTACTCTTGTGTTCTCTGTCCTTGTTTTCCTGATCTAAGGTGTGATTTTGATCTTTCAGAGCTATGCCTCCGAGACGTCCTCCGGTCGTACGTCTTTCATCAGGCAGTGATCAGACGCCAGATATGGCTGATCAGGGACTTCCTGTCGATCCCCCAGCCGAGCCAGCCTTAGCACCGGTTGTTGTACCAGTTGCAGGCACTGATGTGCAGTTCAGGGAGGGCTTCATGAGGATGATGTAGGCCTTCCATGGAGCACCTCCTCCTACCCCATCTATGGCAGACTTGACACGAGTTTTCCAGCAGTAGAATCCTCCCAATTTCTCGGGGGAGGGAGGACCTCAGGCTGCAGAGTCATGGCTGGAAGCCATGCTGACTATCTTCGAGCATCTGGAGACGCCTCCAGAGAGGTGGGTCAAGCTCGCCACCTACATGCTCTGAGACTCCACCAAGAGGTGGTGGGATGTGATCTCACAGGCGGGTCAGCAGCAGGCTATGGCTTGGGAGGAGTTCCAGCACATGTTCTACGACTACTTCTACCCGGAGACCCTGAGGGCCGATCGATCCCGAGAGTTCATGATCTTAGAGTAGGGTACTCTATCTTTCATGGAGTATTCCTCTCGTTTCACTGAGCTATAGAATTTTACACCCCTTCGGGATGGGAGTGGGGCGTTCTTGGAGAGGAAGTTTGAGGATGGACTCAGGCGGGAGATCCGATCGCAGGTGAACATCTTCCAACTGACTTCCATTACTTCCATCGTCAACCAGGCACTGATTGCGGAGCGTAATCTGAGAGACTCTGGAGCTGCGAGCCATGGCAGGTCTGCTTCCAGAGCTAGTTTGCCTCCAGATGACAGCAAGAAGCACCGTAGAGAGCCTACACGCGGTGATTCGAGGAAGCGAGACGCATCATCAGGCATCCAGGTGACGTGATATCAGTGTGGCCGGACAGGGCACACGAGGCTGCAGTGCTAGAGAGACCCCATGGAGTGCCGATCTTGCGGCAAGATGGGTCTCCTTCAGCGTTTCTTCCAGGTTTTCTCACCAGCAGCTGGTGACCGGGGTTCTTCCATGACTCCTCATTTAGGAGAAGCCCCACCAGTTTCTCACCAATCGGGAAACTGGAGTTCTTCCGGCCGTTCGGGCTGAGGTGGAGGTCGAGGCCATGGCAGTCAGCCACCAGTTCCTCAGCACCAGCAGGGAGGTTCAACTCAGAGTGGTCAGCCAGGGGTGCAAGGCCATGACACGGGCCTGTCTTTCACCGTGGAACAAACTTATCATGAGCAGGATCCCGACCCTTCTACTGTTCGAGGTACGATTTTAGTAGCCTCAATTTTATATTCAGCCCTTTTCGATACTGGTGCTATACATAGCTTTTTCTCTGTTTCCGTTGTGGAGAGCCTTGGACTCGGCATCTTTTATTCTACCAATTCGTTGACACTAGACACACCTTTGGGAATGATGACATCTAGTGTACGCCAGTGTAGAGAGTGCCCTCTCGAGGTGGTAGGGTATCACTTCTTGTGGGATCTCTATGTCCTAGAGATGAAATGCTATGATTTCATTCTCGGCATGGACTGGTTGATTCCCTTCCAGGAATTCGTTGACTGTTATCGCCGCAGAGTCAGTTTCATTTCACCAGAAGGTGAATCTTTCCTTCATAGAGGCGGATGGGACGTTCAGGTGAGTCGGGCAGGACTCGAGCATCTTGGGCTAGGAGGAGTGATGACCCAGATTGCTAGTCTTTATTTGGATGATCAGGGGACTCCACAGTTGGAATTTCCTCCAGCGGTGGATCGCTTTAGGGATGTCTTTCCAGAGGACTTTTCAGGTTTGCCTCCGGAGCGTGAGGTAGAATTCTCTATTGAGCTCATTCCAGGAGCGGCACCGGTGTCTATTCCTCCATATAGGATGGCCACACCTGAGTTGCAGGAGCTCAAGAAGCAGTTGGAGGATTTACAGGCTAAGGATTTCATCCGACCCAGTACTTCTCCTTGGGGTTCGCCTATTCTGTTTGCGGAGAAGGCAGACGGTACCCTTCGGCTTTGTGTGGATTATTGGAAGCTGAACCAGTTGACGGTCAAGAACCGATATGCCTTACCGCGGATTGATGACCTTTTTGATCAGATTCGAGGAGCCCGGGTTTTCTTGAATATCTACTTGAGGTTCGGTTATCATCAGTTGCGCATTAGACCATCAAATATACCTCTGACAGCCTTCAGGAGCAGATATGATCTATACGAGTATACAATCATTCCGTTCGGTCTCACGGATGCACCTGCAGTTTTCATGGCACTGATGAACCGAGTGTTCCATCCTTACTTGGATTCCTTCATCGTGGTCTTCATGGACGATATCTTGGTGTACTCTCACACTTGACACGACCATGCCACACATCTTGATATTGTTCTGAGTACACTGAGAGAGCATAAGATTTATGATAAACTCTCAAAGTGCCACTTCTGGATGGATCAGATTCACTTCTTGGGTCACGTCATCTCTGAGGCAGGAGTATCTGTGGACCCAGAGAAAGTGAGAGCTTTAGTTTCCTGGGAGCAGCCGAAGAATGTTTTTGAGGTACGGAGCTTCCTAGGGCTGGCTGGATACTACAGACGCTTCATTCAGGACTTTTATCGTCTAGAAGCACCTTTGACAGGTCTGACCAAGAAGGGGGCGAAGTTCTTATGGTCAGATTCTTGTGAGTCAGCCTTTCAGGAGCTGAAAGGGAGGTTGACGTCAGCATCGATACTAGTCTTGCCAGAGCCAGGAAATAGCTACACTGTTTACTGTGATGCTTCGGGTATCGGGCTGGGAGCTGTGCTTATGCAGGGAGATGGGGTCATTGCATATGGGTCTCGACAACTGAGGCCACATGAGAGGAACTACCCTATGCACGATTTGGAGTTGGCAGATTTTGTTCATGCCTTGCGTTGTTGGAGACACTATCTTCTGGGAGAGCACTTTTTGGTCTTCACTAAACACAAGAGTCTCAAGTATATCTTCACTCAGCGTGATCTGAATCTGAGGAAGCGTAGGTGGGTTGAGTATCTACAGTCTTTTGACTTCTATCTTGCCTATACGTCGGGAAAGGGAAACGCCGTGGAAGATGCGTTGAGTAAGAGAACTCAGATTCAGGCAGTTCAAGAGGCCAGTAGTGAGTGGCAACTGATGGATTTGTTCTCTGAGATGCATCTGGAGGTGCACGACAGACGGGGACAAACTTTTCTATCTTATGTAGCTGTTACCTCCACGCTACTTGATCGGGTACGGTTGAGGCAGCTATCAGACTCGGAAGGCTTAGTCCTGTGGGAGAGTGTGTCAGGAGAGGACCCTCTTCCTGGATGGACAGTGGGCAAGGATGAGATCTTGCATTTCCAGGGACGTGTATGGGTGCCAACAGACATACCCGAGGAGCGGATGTGGGATTTTCATTCATTTGTTTGGAAAGTTCATCTTGGCGTCACCAAGATGTATCAGGATCTTCATCTCCAGTACTGGTGGCCTGGTATGAAGAAGGATGTTGCTAGTTTCGTCATGCGATGTTCTACTTGTCAGCAGGTGAAAGCAGAGCATCAGCGACCAATGGGGATCTTACAGTAGTTACCCATTCCGAAGTGGAAGTGGAACGATGTTGCGATGGACTTCGTGACCAGGTTGCCGAGATCACCTCGGGGAAACGATGCTATTTGGGTTGTCGTCGAAAGGATTACGAAGGTTGATCACTTCTTGCCAATCAAGGAGACCTTCAGTGTTGATGAGCTGGGATGACTTTACATCCAAGAGATTGTTCGTCTGCATGGAGTTCCACACTCCATTGTTTCAGACAGAGATGCGCTCTTGACCTCTCGGTTCTGGCAGGGATTTCAGAAGGCCTTGGGTACACAGGTACTTTTGAGTACAACTTACCATCCCCAGACAGATGGCCAGTCTGAGCACACGATCCAGGTGCTTTAGGATATGCTCCGAGCTTGCATTCTAGACTTTTGCAGTTCTTGGGAGAAGCATATCCCTTTGGTGGAGTTCACCTACAATAATAGTTTCCAGGCGACCATTCAGATGGTGCCATACGAGGCTTTGTACGGTAGGCCATGCCGATCACCCTTATGCTGGCTGGAGGCAGGAGAGACAACTTTCCTGTGACCTTGTCTTGTTCAGGAGACTTTAGAGCAGATAGAGCTGATTCAGAAGAGGATGACTAAAGCGCAGTCTCGATAGAAGTCTTATGCTGATCAGCGGAGATGACCTCTGGAGTTTGAGGTCAGTGATTAGGTTTTCCTGCGTGTCGCACCGAGGTTGGGACACAAGAGGATTCAGAGACAGGGTAAGCTTTCACCACAGTACGTCGGGCCGTTTGAGGTCTTAGAGATAGTTGAGCCGGTCGCCTATCGGTTGCAGCTACCTCAAAGGTATCAGGCCATGCACGACGTCTTCCACGTCTCTCAACTCCGACGTTACTTTTTAGACCCGTCTCACATCTTTCAGCCCGAGGAAGTCGAGCTTGAAGCAGATGCATCGTTCGAGGAGCATCGTATCCGGATTGTCGATCGCAGTACGAAGGTTCTCCACGGGCGGTCTGTTCCTCTAGTACGGGTGCTATGGTAGCACGGGCGAGTATAGGTTGAGACCTGGGAGAGGGTGGCCGATGTACGATCGCAATAGCCGGAGCTGTTCGGGGTTTCTTCTTCTCCATCTCATTAGGGAAATTTGGGGACAAATTTATGTAAGGGCGTAAGTTTGTAAGAACCCAGATCTTCTTTTCAGGTACGTTTTACCTTTTTCTGGAGTTTTTAAGAAAAAATGATTTTTTTCTGGAAATTTTCAAAGTACACGCCATGTACATTCTGAGTACACGCCGTGTACTCTGTTCCGGCTCGATGCCATGTGCTGGCTGTGTCTAGGCCACACACACGGTGTGTAAGGCTGAGGTGGAGGCCGCTTAATTCGGAGTACGGAAAAATTGAAGTACACGCCATGTACCCAAGAAGTACACGCCGTGTACTTTTTTTTCATTAAACAGACTGGGGTCGCGCCTAATCCCCAGTTTCATCTTCTTCTCTAGTTTTCGTCCGTTTGTGAGCGACCATCTGGCCGAATATTATCCGAGCTCCCGCCTCACCGTCCGTTATCCGATTTGAGCATGGTCAATTGCGTTGGAATCACAGCGGTGAGTTCTTCCTTCTACTTTAGCCTTGTTTCTTGATTCCTCCTCATTTCCAAGTTATCATGGGATGAAATTTTTGTGCGTTTTCTCATATCTACATTGTTCTAAGAGGAATCTATCGTCTAGGTTCATGTATATCGATCTCCTTATATCGAGGTAGGTGGTTTGTGCCTTTCTGTAGAAAGTTGATGAATATTATGTGCAAATTCCACCAATACCCTTGAATGGGGTATTGCGTGTTCCTGTTTTTCCCTTGTTGTTTTCCTGCTTTGCTTGATTGCTTTAGTAGAGGTTATTGCTTGTGATTAGAATAATTTATTTTGTGCTCAGGTTGCTTTTCCATGCTTGTTTTTCTTGTTGGGTGTTTTTCTAGTTGCCATGCCTAGTTGTAGGATATCAGAACTATTGTTTTGTTATTAATGTTGAGCCTTAGTCGATAACCAAGTAGTTCTTGAGGATTACTTGGACGATACATGCGCGATGAGTATGTTTAGTTATACTCAGGACTATGAGAACCTAGAGTAGTAGACCGAAGGGGGAATTGACGGAAGGGCTTCTCCAGAGTGTCTTTTAATTACGATGCGAGACTATAGGGGGAATTGACGTTGGGTGCTTCCCTAGAGAGTCTGTAGATCCTCGACACGGGCCACAGGGGGAATTGACATTGAGTGCTTCCCCAGAGATCCTTTAGCATGATACGAGACTATAGGGGGAATTGATGGTGAGTGCTTCCCCAGAGAGTCTGCTTAATTACGTAGCTGAACCAGAGGGGTGAGACTGTGTGTGCCTCCCAGAGGGTTTCTAGTACTATAGGTTGAACCATAGGGGTTAGACTGTGAGAGCTACCCAGAGGGTTACCTGTTTCTTCTTTTGTTGCTGGCAGTTTACTTGTGTACTTTGTTTGCTAGAACTATGGATTGTAGCTGCTTGTTCTTTTCTGTTTACTGCTTCTTGTTTTATTAGTGCCATGTATTCATTGACTGTTAGGAACAAATCTTTGGGTGATTGCCTACTGAAATTGTATCTCACACCCTGTTTGGGACATGCTTTTGGGCCCAAGAAAACTATGTTGCTGCAGGTATAGAAAAGGGAAAGCACCCTTTTACTTCAGGATCTTGATTGCACCGGGATTTGGGGAGCATGGGACCGATCCGTGGCTCACGATGACGAGGAGCTTACTTTGTTTTATTTTGCACTTAGTTTCAGTTGTATTTAAACACGTTGTTGTGTTTGCTATTTTCCTTAGATACTTGTAACCGCTGCATCATTGTCATCATAGTTATATATCTACATTGCTTACGTTGTTTGGTTTCTGTTGTTATGCATGTTGTTTACTTCTTCCGCTGTTTATTGTTGTTTTCTTACCTTTTATACCTTACTGAATGTGGGCATAGTTTCCCCACCGACTCACCAAGGCCCTCGCTTCTAGTCGGCAGCCTCTGGCGTTTGGGGAAACGTGCTTGAGGTCATGTGGCGAACTGGGTACGGGGCACCAGTGGAGGGGCTACGGACTCGGGTCGTTACAGTAGGTCACTTTATTTTATCATTTTTTCTATTAAAACCCAAAAACTAACTTTTATTCTTGACCAACTATCATCGAGGTGAAAGTATTCTTAAGTGAATACCAGCGCTGCAAGTTCAATGGTGCCCTAGGATTTCAAATCTGAGCACCGGTTCAAAAGTTATAAAAACCCGATCGTACGTTTACTGAACGTAACCGAACAAAACTTCCGAAATTGATTCCAGACACACCGGGCCTCAGAATCATGTGCCGTCAATTTTTTTGGACTCGTAAAATTCCCATGTATTTAAGA
This sequence comes from Viscum album, assembly GCA_963277665.1. NCBI lineage: Eukaryota > Viridiplantae > Streptophyta > Magnoliopsida > Santalales > Viscaceae > Viscum > Viscum album. The sequence continues at coordinate 1,806,355,249 of OY728129.1, read as the reverse complement.
AAAAAAAAGTTCCACATAATTTCCAGGTCTTTACATTCTCCCTACCTCAGGGATTTACATCCCCGTAAGCTACAACTCGAACTAAGGGAACAAGTGGGGGTACTGAGCACACATCTAAGCCTCCCGCTCCCATGTGCTCTCCTGGAGGTTCCCGTGCTGCCATTGTATGCACATCAGAGGTATCAACCGTCCATGTAGGACCCGATCCTGTCGATCCTCAATCTCCACTGGAACCTCCATGAAAGTCTCCCCATCGTCGACGTCCAGCTCTCCCTGGTCGATGATGTGGGAAAGATCATGCACGTATCTCCTCAACTGAGATATGTGGAAGACGTCGTGCACCCGGTGCAACTGAGGTGAAAGAGCCAGGTGGTAAGCCACCTCGCCTACTCTGTTGAGGACCTGAAATGGTCTGATAAACCTCAGAGATAACTTACCACCTCGGCTAAATCTCTGTAGACCTCGTCGAAGTGAGACCTATAGAAAGATGTGGTCCTTATCCTCAGACTCTAGAGGTATCCATCTCCTGTCATCATACTACTTCTTCCTGCTCTGTGCAGTCTTCATCCACTCTTGGATGATCTGGACCTTCTCTGTGGTAGCCTGCACCATCTCTTGTCTCACAAGTGCTGACTCCCCTAGGTCTGTCCAGCACAAGGGTGATCTGCAAGGTCATCTGTACAGCACCTCAAAAGGTTCCATCCCTATGGTAGAGTGATAGTTGTTTTTGTATACAAACTCCACCAAAGGTAAGTGATCCTCCCAGCTGTGACTGAAGTCGATGACACAAGCACAGAGCATGTCCTCGAGGGTCTGAATGGTCCGATCAGTCTGACCATCTATCTGAGGATGGAAGGCGGTGCTCAGATGAACCTACGTCCCGAAAGCCTCCTACAACCCCGTCCATAGCTAGGAAGTAAATCGTGCGTCATGATTGGAGACAATAGAAGAAGGTACTCCATGTAGATGCACAATCTTCTATACATAGAGGCGTCCCAAGCTCTCTACTGAGCCTTGCTCTCTGATCAGTAGGAAGTGGGATGACTTGGTGAGTCGGTCAATGATCAACCAAATCAAGTCGTGTCCCCTGGATGTACATGGAAGACCCATCATAAAGTCCATGGATATCCCATCCCAATTCCACTATGGGACCTCTAAAGGTTGTACCAAGCCTGCTGGTACCTGGTGCTCTACCTTCACTTGCTGACAAGTGAGGCACCAAGAGACAAACTCTGCTATAGCCTTCTTCATACCTGGCCACCAGTGCTATCATCAAAGGTCCTGGTACATATTCACCACTCCTAGATGTACCGCTAGAGGGGATGTGTGGAACTCCCTCAACACCTCCTCCTGAAGTGACATTGGTACCATGGTACATCCTCTGAAGAGGATGACATGCTCCCCACATTCAGAAAATCCATCAAGTACCTACCCTATGGATATCTGAGCATGTCGTGTCTCACAGTCAGGGTCTCCATGCTGTGCCTCCCTGACTCACTGAAGAAGTCTGGAAGTGACTATAAGAGACTGAAGGAAAACTGCTCCATCTCTATCCACAAAGGATATCCGTAAAGTAGCCAGCTTCTCTATCGCCTCGCCTAGAAGCTGTATACCAGAACTCCTGTTGAGTGCATCTGCAACAACGCTCCCCTTCCCAGAAGTATATACTATCTCGAAGTCATAGTCCTGGAGGAACTTAAGCCATCGTCATTGTCTCAGGTTCATGTCCTTATGAGATAATATATACCTGAGTCTCTTGTGATTAGAGTACACAGTAAAACGTTCGACCATAAGATAGTGCTGCCACATCTTCAAGGCAAAGACCACTACTGCTAACTCCAAGTCTTGGGTAGCGTAGTTCTGCTCGTGCTGTCTCAACTGCCGAAAACCATATGCGATCACTAATCGCTCCTGAATCAGGACACACCCGAGTCTATTCCCTGATGCGTCATAGTAGACTACGTGCCCTACACCTTCCTCTAGAAGCCTCAAGATGGGGGCACTAGTCATACTCTACCTTAGCTCCTGAAAGCTCTAATGGCATCTCTCCAACCACACGTAGGGTTGCCCCTTCTTTGTCAAGGATGATAGTGGTGCTACAACTCTGGAGAAGTCTGGAAATAACTTCTGGTAGTATCTAGCCAAAGAATACGCCCCACCCCCTTGGGGGGGGGGGTAATCCTGGAAACATATTTTGAAAAGATGTCCCCATGTTCTATCACTCCTGTTTGGAATTGAAAACTCAGAACTCCTGCTTCCACGAGGGTAAGGCTGGCCGACTCAAGAGTGATCGGCTGCACCCTCCTATGCATGAGTTTAACCTGTGTTGCCTGGGTTTCCTTTTTTGACGACTATGGAGAACCTCATCCCAACGTTGTAGATAAACCACAAAAGTTTTGCCTAATACGGTCAATATATGTATGAACTATGGTTGCCCAGTAAATACCCAAACTAATGTCGTAAGGCCTCGACGCTGCCACCAAGAGGTACCAACCGAAACTCTCACCTTAAGGGTCAGATCACACCATCAGCATAAGTGTGATTATCGAGTCTCCTCCCAAAGGTATCTTCAGACATGAGGGTCAAGTCAACGGTTTAACTGGAAACTCTAAGTCTGGGACAAGATTCGTGGAAGGAAGGAATGATTGGTACCTATGTCTATTAATATGACAGCTAGTAGTCGACATAGACCGTACCTCGAATCATTCCTAGAGACATTGGGTTACATTCCTTGACCACATGAAACAACTATCTTCCCTTGGCCTCCAGCTCCCTGAGCCTGGCGGGGTCTAGAAAAAAGGGGGTGGTTGTAACATGTCAAAAAGTACACCACTACATGATTCTCTCCTAGCTCTGCTTCCACATCTGCTACCTTGCAGATTCATCTATCCCTAACACATCCTCTTCCTGAAAAATTTTACATGCCCAAGTCTCTAAGACTGGAACCAGTTCCCTGCTTTCCCTCTGCTAAGATTCATTGTCTGTATCTGTTCGGCCAAAAAACATTCAACCACAAAGGTTCTCATTAGCACCATAGCATAAGTAGGAATTCATAGAGGAATAGTGCTGGCTCGAATATCCATTAAATTGACCTCGATCGAAAGTTTGAGCCCTGAAGCACTGATCGTATCGTATTAATTGAGTACAAGAAAAGATCGGTACGCCTCGATGAATACTTAGCTACTGACATGTCGTCCTGCCGAAGCTGTATAATTTCTAGGGAACTCTCAGCCACCTCCTCAGGACAGTCCTCAGCCGCCTGTGATTCAGGCTCACCTCGAAACTTGAGGGGTATCTGATGCTGAAGCACGTGTAAGGCACTAAGCCTACATGTGTCATCTACTGGTACCACCAGTTGTAACTACTGACCAACAGGCTGTGATATAGCTGACACACTACCTGAAGGTACAATCTCGGGCAACGATCCATGTACCAAAGCCTATTCACTATGCAGACCAACCTCACGGTCACTCATTGGAAAACACTAGTAGCTAAGATCACTATCTTCTCTACGGGTGTCTCAACTAGGAAAAGAACTCTAGAAATCACCTCCAGCCAGTTCTCTACTGTCTGGGAATCTGTCTCACCTCGTAACCTCGGAGGACTCTACTGCTGGAACTCGTGCAACGTGCTCAGTCGGCGTGCACCATATGCCAGTGTGGCTTATGGTATCTGCTGCCCAATGAGTGGTGGTGTTTCTGGTACACCACCTGAAGGTGCTAACATAGTAAGATGGCCCTACACCAGAGCCTCGTCGCTCGGTGGGCTATCAGTGCGTACAACTCTCAGAACTCTAACTAGCTGTATGTGTGGAGGCATCCTAAAAGAAACATATGCGACACAGTCAAAATATTATACCTGGTGATATGACTTAAGAAATCACAAAGAAAACACACACACACAATCAGTGTTTTCATGCACTGAGTCAAAAATCAGTAGTCAAGGTCCTGGTGTATGGATACGTCGGTCACTGCACCAAAACTAGACTCCCTGAACAGAAAACCACACTCACTACACTTAACACTATTACTTCACAGAAAATATCAGAGTCCTAAGTTTTGCGGTAGAAACGACTGCTCTGATACCAATTTGTCACGACCCGTCCCCCGGGGCCCATGCCGTGACTACCCCAAGCCCGCCTTCCATAGGCCAGAGGCTGACGACTAGCACCAAAGGTGTAAATCCCTAAACTATGAAGGCATTACCTTTAAACTTGAAAACGCACACAATAGAGTATGAGTTTTAAGAAAAACACTAAATAAAACTGTATACAAGGAGTAGTGAAAGTAAAAGGGACCAAAAATACAAGACCAACTGTAAAGTACAAGTACAACTGAAAAGGGAAAAAATAGCCGAAAGGTGAAAGCAGCTCTTGGATCATCCACCGTGGATCCTACCTAAAGGGTAGGTACAGATAGCCTCCGCAGCACTCCATATCCATCCGTCTCCTCCATTTACCGTCATGCCATGTGGTCCACCTCTGGGTACCTTCCAGTCCTAGTATAGTCAGACTCGGTCAGCGCTGTCCGTCATCTGCATCCAACACAATGAGGTGCGGGCATAGCCCATGTAAGGGTGAGTATAACGATACTCAGTAGGGACCCCGACACCCTCAAGGTATCACAAAATCCAAAAAGAATAAACCATAAAATATGAATTCAACAGATAACCCCACTTAGGAATATGCCCATATATATACCTAAGTTATCAAGTAATCCATCTCAATCATGATGTAAACACAAAAGTTACTGACTTAGCTCAAACCAGGATTTTAATCTAGGGGTAGTATCAAATAACATCTCTAGTCACATTGTCGAAACCTCAGCTGCTGGAGAACTCTATCATCGGTAACCCACTGCCCAGCCCAGCTGGAGGGTAAACCCTAAGAGGTCGTCAGGTAACCCAATGCCCATCCCAGCTGGAGGGTAAACACTAAGAGGTTATAGGGTAACCCACTGCCTAGCCCAACTAGAGGGTAAACCTTAAGGTCAATAGGTAACCTACTGCCCATCCCAGCTAGAGGGTAAACCCTATGGTCAACGGGTAACCCACTGCCCATCCCAGTCGGAGGGTAAACCCTAAGAGGTCGTCGGGTAACCCACTTCCCAGGCCAGCTGGAGGGTAAACCCTAAAGATCAATGGGTAACCCACTGCCCAGCCCCGCTGGAGGGTAAACCCGGAACAAGTCTGATAACTCTGCACTATGCTCACTCGTCTCTGAGAAGATCCACTCCACGAGCTACAGGTCGATACTCCAACTGTCATGAAGTCCCATGTAGAAGTATCTCAAAGGCCCACCTCATCATAGGAGTCTCAACGCAATAGACGACACGTTAATCGAACGTCCGATCTGTGAGTTATTGGCCTTTTAGTCTCGGGGCCCCGGTTGGATTCATGTATGATACACCCTGACCGGATCTCAACTAAACCTTGAACTCTAGGGGGTATTCTCAAAAAGATGACTACGCTCCAAGATTACCAGCGCTGCTGACGGTTCGTCAAATGGTCGTCCGGTGCCAAAGATATGGCCTAAAGAAAGTAAAGGCTGGTAGTGGGCCTGGGTCTGGTCTGACCCGGTCAGACCGACTCGGCCCGTCTTAGTCTGGGCCGACCCAGTATGGGTCGACCCGGTCAGACCTGTTGGGTCTGGCACGACCCATTGGGCGGGCCATCCTGTTAGGTTCGCCCCGGCCCACTAGGCCCAGCCTAAGAGGCCGCGTGGGCAGTTCGGCCCGATGGTCAGTGCGAGGGGCGTGACTCGGCCCAGAGTGTGTGACTGGTTTGGTTCGGCCAGTGATGCAAGGGGCGCTGTTCGGGCAGCTCGACCTGATAGACCGAGCCGCTTCGGCCAGCGGTGCCGTGAGGGAGGCTGCGGGCTGGCTCGGGAGGCCAGGAGGCCGGCAGGCAGCCAGGCAGGGTGCGGCAGGCCGCGAGCAGGCCGGGCAGGGCGCGACAGGCTGTGGGAAGGCCGGGCAGGACACACGGGAGGCTGCGGTCATGTCGGGCAGGGCGCGGCAGGGCGCAGGTAGGCCGGGAAGGGCGCACAGTAGGCCGCGGGCAGGCCGGGTAGGGCGCGACAGGTCGCGGGCAGGCAGGAGAGGCGCGCGGGAGGCCGCGGGCAGGCCGGGCAGGGTGCGCGGGAGGTCGCAGGCAGGCCGGGCAGGGCGCGGTAGGTTGCGGGCAGGCCGGGCAGGTCGCGCCAGGTCGCAGGTAGGCTGATGGGGGTGCGCAGGAGGCCATGGCAGGCTGGGCAGGGTGCACGGGTGGCCGCGGGCAGGCCGGGCAGGGTGCGACCGGTCGCGGGCAGGCCAGCAGGGCGCAGACAGGGCCGACACAGTTTGGCAGGGTTAGGCCGGGGCGCCTGGAAGGCCGGTGCGGGTTGCGGAGGCCGCAGGAAGCAGGACCTTTGTCATCGTCGCCATCATCGTCTCGTCACCTCATCGCCATGCCGAAGAAACATCATAAAGAGATCGACGGAGGGAGTCTTTCTATGTTAGTTTTGCTTGCACCCTCAGTGTTTAGGGGTGATAACTGCTAGTTCAACAAAGAGGAATAAAGTTTTACTTCAATTATTCTTACAATCCTCCGCAACAATTCCTTTCATTTGAAGATGAGAAAAGGAAAGAATAATTACACAAAATAACCCTCTACCTTTGTTTTGTCGTTCGTCGTTTGTTGACGGAGTCGTGGAAGGTAGAAAAATAAGATCATCATTCATCACATCCATTGCACGCTTCCAATCCTGAGCTGCGTCGGCTTGTTGATGATGATGCGGAGATGAGGTCGGTTGAAGATGTTCCACACCGGAAGAATCTCCGAGGAGGAAGTTGAAGAAGGATCATTGCCGGTGTTCTTCGTTGGAAGAATGCATTCTTCGTTCTTCATCCTTCGTTGGGAGAATTTTAATCCTCCCAATCTCTCCTCTCAAAACACCCAATGTTTCCACCGTAATGAACAATGCCAAAAAAATAATAACAGGTTGTCTATTATTTTAGATATTGGCATAAAATTAAAAAAGAAATAATTAATTAACTTGGCTCCCCTAATTAATTCCTGAGTGTTGGCACAATTAATAAAAAGGGAGTTGGCTCCATTTAATTAAAGCGAAGGTAGAGAGGCTCTCCCTCATTAATAAGGGAGAGTTGAGAGGTTTTACTCTCCTCCATCAATAGGGGGTTTAGCCTCGTGTGGTCCCCACATCGTAACCTCTCGCGGGAGTATATGTTTGGGTGGGCCCCACCACCATAACCTCTCATGGGAGGTTAAGGAGTGTGGTCCCACCTCCAACTCCCATGAGGAGGTTTTAACAACCAACACTCACATGGCGGCTCAAATAAAATAAAGTGTAGGTCACTTTATTTTATCATTTTTTCCATGAAAACCCAAAAACTAAGTTTTATTATCGACCAACTACTGTAGAGGTGAAAGTCTTCTTAAGAGAATACCGGCGCTGCGATTTCAACGGTGCCCTCAGATTTCAAATCCGAGCATCGGTTCAAAAGTTATAAAAACCTGCTAGAACGTTTACTGAACGTACCCAAACAAAACTTTAGAAATTGATTCCGGGCACACCGAGCCTCAGAATCATGCGCTGTCAATTTTTGAGGACTCGTAAAATTCCCATGTATTTATGAAAAAAAAATTTCCACTGAATTTCCAGGTCTTTACATTTTCCATGAAAGACAACATGGCAGAACCCTTGACTAAAGCCTTGATTCATTAGAAACATGATCACCATGTGAGGTCGAGCAAACTGAAAGTCGTATGCAGTTGGATCTAGTCCAAGTGGGAGTTTGTAAGATTTGGTTTCCTAGAACCAACTGGTTTCACTTTGATTACATGGATATTTAATTTATTTAATTGTTTAACATCTTGTTACCTATTTTTCATTTTTTTTCATGAATATGATGTAATATTTTCGTAAAGTATTTATTGCATTGATAAGGTCATGGAAGTTCCCCAGTATGATTAGAACCTTGAAATTCTATAACAATATTCTTAAATATAGTTCTATAGTTTCATGAAATACTATGATGAGACATATAGCATGTAGACCATTATGTGCGAGTACACATAAGTAGATGAGACTTCCTCTCATGAAGTTCTCACTTGGTAATCTCCAAGACATGAGATTATGAGAACAGAACCGCTAGTAGGAATTCCACATGTTTTAGTGTCATCAGATATATTTATCTGCGAGCATGTGTAATGATCCTTAGAATTTACGATTATCATTAATACGTGTCATGAATCATGCACTTTGATTTACTGATGAAAACCTTCAGGCAGACAGTTGGTGGGAAGTAGTGTACATTGGGTTCGTCATGAGTGGCATGTTATTAATGGATAAGTCGAGGAAGGATTTTCCCTTCCATTTATGGAAGTTGATATCTCGGCCCTTTGATTGAAATAGAACCATCGTGTGAAATTACATGGCCATGGTGTAATGATGAGTTTATTTCAGGTAGTCAAAGAATGACGTATCAAGCATAAAAGTTGATGACATTATCATGATACCTAATTGATGAGATATTGCAATAAAGGGATTATATTACATAGTGAACATTCATATATGGATTTCACTATTGAGACTTTAAGTTCTTTCTCTTGGATACCTTGACCCATTACTGGATAGTGCTCTTGGACTTTAGGCAAGCCCGCCTAATGCGAACGAGAAAGAATCCTAGAGGGTCACAAACTAATGGTTTCTGGTGGACTCAGTTAAATTATATTTTAATTTAATTAATAAATATTTATTCACCAGATTGTGGGTAAAATATATTTATTTATTTTATCATAAATTTAATAAATATTTATTTACTATTTTGTAAATAAAATATTTATTTAAGAGAATAAATTATTTATTTATTTATCTGGGTGTTCAATAAATAGAAGTGGAGTTTGAGTGGGCCAAGCCTAGTCCAATAGTAAAATAATTATTTGTAAGAAGATAAATAATTATTTAACTAGTTGGCACAAATTAAAATAACGCTCCTATTATTTTATGACATGGTATTTTATTTATAATTCTGTTTTGCGCAAGTTGGCACACCATAAATAATGACTTAGTATTATTATTAATAACACAGGTTTTATTTAAGGTTATGAATGCATTTAATTTCTGTTATGAAATTAAATATTGTAACTAAAGCCAAATGTCGATAAATAGACACATATGTCTAATATGCCATGTACCGAACTGCACACCCAGTGAATAAAGAATTTTTTAGTTAAACAATTTCTCTCTCAAATCCTCTTCCCGCCCCTCTTAAAAACGATGGGTGTTGTTCAAGGCCGAAAAAACGTGATCGGGAACGACTAACGCAAGACACTCGCTTCGCCATGCTAGAACCCAAAGAATGATTGGAGTCGATTAGAGTCCATTGGAGAATGTGTTGATCACCACTTGAGGTATTCTAGTTTCGATCCTTGCAAGCACAACAAGATATTCTAGAAGGGTCATTCTAGATGATCAACATCATCAACGATGAAAATACTAAAGTTCCAGGTATTGTTTTCTTTATGAAATTAATTAAATTAATTATAAACATGATGTGAAAGATCCTATTTAAAGTTTTTAGGCCTCTTCCTTCTTTATATAAATCTTTGATTATATTCTGTGGAGATTGACATTCATCGTCGTATTGATCCTTGAATAAACATGGATCATGGTAAAAATTAAGGCTGGGTGATGTCCTAACCACACTTCCAATACACCTTAAACCTACAGTGTGTGAAGTATCTTGTACCCCATAATTAGGTGCTAACATCCTATGATCAGGAATTCCTATCTAGACAACACTTCTTACAAAACTTATCCAAATAACCCAAACAACCACACAGACAAAAATACTTCGAGGAGTTACGACATGAGAATTTTTAATACCAGAACTGAGCAGATTGGAATCTAATGAGGGCATGGTCTGATAAGTGAGGAGCCGGTACCAATGAAGAAGACTCCTCAGGAACAATTTCCTCTAGTATGCACCTCTCACCAAATGTGGATCCTTTAGGAGCACTAAAAGAAACAAGTTCATCAATCACCAGAAACTGTACAATGAGATCCAATTCAGATAAGAATGCCTCATCCACTAACTTCCCAATCCGAACTTCACCTGAAGAGAGAAATCACTCCTTGATCTTTTGATAAAGAACCCAAAATAAAGGAGGATATTTCCATGGATACTGTGACCCTATCTTCGAAGAGAAGGAAACTATATTCATGAAGTGATCAACATAGGCCTTAATCGATCACTAACCTTGCTAAATACTCAATAGATCTTTCTTTTCATCATCTTCACCTCTTTAGGTATAAACCATCGAATAAAAATAGTCTTAAAAAATTTCCACGCCATCCCATTCTATATTGATGATAGAGTAATAACCTCCTACTAGTCCGAAGGTGGACCATCAAATAAACCCAGAATAACATACAATCACACAAATTCAGGATTTACCAATGATATGAAGACACTCTCAACTTCCTCAAGCCATTCCAAAACCTCCAATGGACCTCAATCACCATAAAATGCATGAAATGACCAAGAAGAAACAAAAATAGGATGAGATCCACTATAAAGTTTGGGGACCTTTCTAGGCAGCATATTATGATCAACATAAGAAATGTAAAATCAAAATAAACATCAATCTGAAACATAAGTAGTTGGGGTTTGGCTTAGTGGTAAGAACCCCATAATACTACATGGAAAATGGGGGTTCAAAACCTATGGGGCGCAGGCTACTGTAGTAGTACTGTAGCGGTACTATAGCAGCGGCGACACTGTTCATCAGCGGGTATTGTAGCGGCGACAGGGCACTGTAGCGGCAGCGATACTGTGCGGTACTGTAGCAGCAGGTTACTATTATAGAATTTGAATTGGCCTTAGAATTTGGGCCTACGGGATATGTAATGGGCTACAAGCCCACTGGGCCTTCGGGCTATGTAATGGGTTTCCCTCTACCCAGTTAAAAGAGGTCTTTGCTTTGATTTAATAATAAAAATGAGGCTTCAGCCCCAACCTTTAAAAAAAATCAATCTGAAACATAATTGGAAGGAACATATCAAGAAAAAACAACATGATCACAATCCCAAAATCATAAAAAAACCAAAATTCTCTTTTCCAAAAACCACCATTTATTTTCAATTTCAAAACCGCCCTATTCTAAGGGAAATTTTCAAAAAACAAAAAACCATATTTTAAAGCAAAACCAATTCCTGAAATCACTCTCCCTTTCAAAATTCCATTTTGGAAAACCAAGAAAAACCATTGATTTTAAATCCACACCAATGGAATCCTATGATCCATCACATATGTGTCTATCCACATCCTCTTACATCATCCACACACATGTACCAATGTGCACTTTCCATACAGAACTATAAATATGTGAACATTCATAAGGAGTACTAAGGGCCACACATGCCATTTCACCATCAAGTTCAAGCATTTACTAAATTCAAAATTCACATTTTACCTTCGCATTTTCCCAAACTTTACAAAATTCTAATTCAACTCAAACATCAAATTCCGCTATTATAAAAAAATACATAATTCAAAGATCACTTTCATTTTTTGAAAACCTCTATTCCCCAAAACCATTTTCCTCCGGAAAAACCTTTTCCCAAAATCATTTTTCCTTTTGAGAATTCACTCACATCCATAAAAACCAACCAAAGAAGCAATGCACATAAAACACCTGGGAGGAGGAACCAGTGGCCATACATAACATGACGACTTGGTTAGTGGGCCACGCCCCAAGTAAGAATAAAAAACTATGAGGAACCTGAACTATTCACTCAGACTCAATATGATTTGCTACTCCATGTGAGTTCACAACATGAAACTAGGTCACCTCAATTGTCATTGCTCATCCACACACTGAAAATATAAAGAAAAAGTCTCAAAACCCAAACTACCCTAGAAACTCAAGGATCAGAATGAGAAAGGGTTGATGATGTCCTTCCTCTACCTAACTCTAAAGTTCCCATAATCCTAATATCCAATATACCTAACAACCCAAATAAATAGGGCCTAATATAATACAATTTTTTCATGAAACAAGTTGGGATTCCATCCCACCCGACATCCGAACCGGTTTAAGACATGGTATGAAGGGCGATCCCAATCCCCACTGGTTGGAAACTAGTACAAGATAGAAAAATAATCCAATGGGAATGATTTATCCTCATATATAACCAGGATAAAAATAACCATAACTGAATACGAAACAAGATCCAACAACTGGACATCAATAATATAAAAGACTGATCCAGATACAACAGCTAAAAGAAAAAACATAACTGAATACAAAAATAAGACCGAAACACACTAACATGATCTCTATGTGACCTTTTGGTCACCACCAACCACAAAACCAACCTATTCCATGAGTAACTAAACCAAAAACTTGCACCTGAAAAATATCTCGGGTCTACTGAAGTTGAGTGGCACAAGTAGGGTGTGAGCTGAAACAACTCAATATGCAATCACCATAGAGTCCATGCATTTATTTTTCCAAAATATCCCATAAACACTAATTTTAAATACATTTTGAAAATTTGATTTTAAATCATTTTCAACAAGTAATAAAAGATTTCCATAAGTTCCGTTTTAAAAATCATACAATTTTCCATTTTAAAAACAATTTCATTTTCCCGAACCGATCTCAAAACCAAATCCCAAGTACAAATCCATATTAAGTAACCAAAAAGGGAAAATTATAAAGTAAAGGAAATAGAATGAACTAACATAAACCAGTAGGGCTAAAAATCCAAACAAGAAGTAGAAATAAATTGAATATATGAATAGTAATCATGAGCATTTCCTAAACATCACTAGAGCGATCCTTGGATGTACCCAGATCAAACTCACATTCTGACACATGGTGTAGCTCCATAGTCAATAACCAATTGGGCACTCTAAATTATCCAATATAGTGGTATGTCCCACCTAGCCCTATAAAATCAAGGGGGTACCAACCCATTTAATCAGGGTTTCCAAGCAACCATCACTCGACTTGCTAGATAATGTTGAAAAAACCCTTGATAATTATAATAATAATAACAATACTTGTATAAGAATGGTATAGAAACCACAAACACCAGCGTCATCATGCATGATCCATTTGATAGGATACCATAAAAAGTTCTAATGGACTCAATACCACTACATTACCATGATTGATCTACTAGAGATGATTTCATCCAAAGTTCTAGCAGTCTCAAATTATAATCCAATTATCAAAACTCACATGAAAATCCATTTATTTCACAATCATTATTAAATACCAACTAGGTTTTCACATTTTTTCTAAAATATCACAAATTTCCAATTATAAATTCACAACACTGCACAAAACAATTCTTTTAAAAAGATTATTGCCACAATATTTTCTAGGTAAAAAAACACTACTTTCACATACAAAATTGTGAACGGGTGTTTATACCAATAATTAAACAAAAAATATCTTAAGGTTCCAAACATGAAAAGTTTCAAGGAAAACATTTGGAAAGACATTTTAAGTCACATGAAACCCCACATCACCAATTAGAAATCAAGGAACCATTTTAGGAAGAAGGAATAAAGAAAGAATGGAGAAACCTTTTGAAAAACTGGGCTCACAGAAAACATCATTTTTGAATAGCATCATCATTTGAATGACCATCCATGTGTGCACTTCGTGCACCCTTGGATGTGCCAGTATCTAATTAAAGATTTAAAGTGTCCTTAAAATCATTCAAAAACCATTTTCAGGAAACACCCCTTTCCTTTAAACCAACACAAAGAGTCATTCAATGATAAGATGACCAATAATCATTTAAAAGCTGTAAAAACCTTTCCAAAAAATTCTCCACAATTATCAGGCCATAAAGAGGCATCCATAAAACACATCATGCCCAATTTATGAGTTCAACAAGCTATAAAAATGAAAACAAGGCCAAATAACACCATAATTTCTCAATTCCACTTTTAGAAAACAAATGGGTATTTCATCAAACACCTTGCATGCATTTAAATAAATGAATAACAAAGAAACCATTGAAAAACCATTTCACACCTATTTTCCACAAATAAAACACCAAAAAAATTTGTAATAACACATACTAATAAATATTATATAATTTCTAAAGTAATAATAGAAATCTCAAGCATCAATGAAATGTTTTAGAAAGAAAATGAATGGAAACATATACCTCAATGATGTGTGAATGAAACCAATCTTCAGGAGGAGGGAGAATACACCCCAAGAGATAATACACACGCCCTAACATCTAAGAAAAATTTCCACACATTAACCCTCATCTTTAGGGTTTGTCTAAAAGATAAACCCCACCAAGAGATACAAAGAACTCAAGAGGGGAAAGAGAAAAGAAGAGGAAAATTTCCAAAAATTCAAAGGAAACTCACCTTAGAATCTTAAAAGTGATTCAAAATGGATGGAAAGAGAAGAAGGGGGAGCTTGGGGGACCCCATGGTGCGCCTAGGTGAATCAAGGGTGGAGAAACCCAAAATATAGTTAAAAGGTCAGAGGGGTAAATGTGGAATTTCACATTTGTAAGAATTTGGGCATCTCACATGGTTTGGTCACTTGATTTTACAAACCATGCACAATCCGTGCGGTCACCACTATCCAAATGAACAAAACCTTTTGCCCGGTTTCCACATGGTTTCCCAAACTATGTGCAGCCCATGTTCCTTACCCGTGGACCCCAAAACTGGACGCACAATTACCTAGGTGAGGGATCATGATTTCCCTTAACCGTGCGCAGGCTGTGCGCCAATTGTTTCCATGCCCAAAACTTCATCTCTCAAAAAAAAACTCAAAAATTAAAACTGTGTCTCAACCCGAATCTCAACAAAATGATCCAAATCCAAGATAAGGATAAAATAAAATGATTCCAAAGGTCAGGGTGTGACATGTGTGACTTAGATGTACGGTAACTAAGGTATATGGTGTGTAGCTTCATGTACACGTCGTATAGTCTCCTATTAATGGACAAAATTAAAATTACATTAAATTTGAAAACTTTATAATTAAAACCTTATTTTATTAATTAACACATTGTTGTGTGTTTGAAAATTTAATAATTATTTTAAAATATTTTAAATTCTCAATTAATTTATTATAACAAATACGTCATTATTGGTTCTGTCATTTATTTTCAATGAATACCATCGATGATGGGTATCTCCAAATAATATTGGATGATAATTAAGATAAATGGTAATTAAATAATTAATTTATTAATGGAAGCACATGTATCCTAAATATTAAAAGAATTAATAAAGAAATGAATGATAGGTATTTAATTTTTTGTATTCGTTGTATGTATGCCCGTTAATGATCTTGACCAAGAGCTTTGTATGTTTTGGTTGTTTTAATTTTATTTATTTCATGAGTTTTAAATTATTTAATATTAAATTAAATGTTGTCCTATGAGTCACAGACACAAGAGCCTCAGCCAAGTTGGTGAGGACTCGACAAGTGCATCCAAGAGACCTGAGTTCAAAACCATGTGGAGACATATTTTTGGGTTATTGTACAGGAACTATAGCAGACACTGTTCGGTACTATAGCAGCCAGAAATATTCATCCGTTTTGGCTTTCAAGCCACTAGTTTGGGCCTCGGGTCCTTTAAGGCCTTTGGGCCACCTCAAGGCCTTCAGGCCTCCTAAAATTGTGCTTAATGATCAGACAGACTCTACAAGGAGCAGACTCCAGATGAGGACTCAGAGCAGAAAAATTCACCAAAGTAGAAGCTATGACGATTTTTGAGAAAGAGATGGTATGGAATTGCCATCATGACCAGCCTATTCTTGTATGAGAAGCCTAGACGAATAGTCATGCGAAGGTGGAGAGCTGATATCATGACAAAGAAGCTGGGAGGAGGATTTCCAAGTATAGTCTGTATATTTCCTAGGACCTACGGGTCATGTAATCTCTAAGCCTACGGGCCTTGTAAGGGTTCCCCCTCATCCCTCGAAAGGGGAGTTATCAAAAATCAATAAAAAGGCCTTAAGTCCAATCAGGCATTCAGGCTATGATTCACACCTCCCTCCTTTAAGGGTATTTATATAATCCCTTTTAACCAATCCTTTGGTTCCCCTCAACTGCATGTGTGTAATAAATATTTTTAATTAATGGAGCCTCCCAAGGAACATGGAGGTGGTTAAAGATAAGACCATAATTATGTAAACCCAAGTGATACAAATGTGGATAGGTGAAATACTGTAACTAATGCCAAGACCGACAATATGAGTTTTTTCCCCTAGGTCAAAGGTTGATTTAATGCCCGCTCATTAAATAAACTATTAGATAAAGCTCATCTACGATTCATTTAATCAATTATTTATTTATGTTTATACAATTATTTATTTTATAGATGCTGGGCTACGATCACATAAATATATGAATTATTGCGTAAAGATGGAAATTAAATAAATGAATTATGCATAAGCATATTATCCAACATGTTTAATTAATTATGTAACATCCACTTAATATTAACAAGATGTGTGAAGGATAAAAAAAGATAAAATTTATTAATAATAAATTAAAATACCTCAATTAAATATTAAGTTAGACTAACCCATCCATTACTTGATTGGGAGTGAAACCATAGAACTAAGTGTAGTACATGGCTAAAGTCTGGACACTTACTTTTATCGGGGAGCTTTCATGAGAGTTTTGGGTTGACTTGACCAAAATTGTATTGAGTTTAATGACCTAAGTCTATTCAATAAAAATTTTGAGGCAAGTATTGAGTAAATACAAGTTATAATTTTTGGATAGGGGAATCCACTCTATGGATCAAGGAGCTGAAAGTCAAACCCTAAAACATTCATGAAATGGTCAAAACCGTAGAAACCGATGTCATATTCATGCGAAATCATATAAAAGTATATAAAACTTATTTATTAATTCAATTTTAGGCACACCACATGTCGATTTAAAAATTATTTAGAATATTTACTTATCCATTTTTATATTCAAGTGTTAAATTATGCCTTAAATATGTAAGTTTATGTTTTAAAAGTATATTCCATGAGGTTTTATTATTATTTATTTTAAAGTCCTTCTATGTCATTAACAAAACAAAATCAATTTGTGAAACACTCTGAATATATTATGTGTCTTTTCTCTTAATCATTTCTTTTTTTAAATGTTTTAATTTTTATTTTAGGCGATAGATGACATTGGTAGGTTGGAGGTTGACCATTTTGATCCATCACATTCTTCCAAAGGTAGTCATGATGGTTCCCAGTATCTGTGGTATGTTTAAATTTTATCAATGATTCTACATTAATTCTGATTTATTATATTTCGTTTTAGTTTATTTTTCATTTTTTTATAGTTGATGTGATGGTGTGGTCAGTTTTTGTTATCGAGATGATCGGGAGGCAGTTGAATGTGGTGGTGGTTGTGGTGTTTATGTATATTAGGTATGGGATGTTCTTGGAAATATTATATATATATATATATATATATTGATGACTATGATTTGGGTTGACTATGGTTATCTATTGACTGAGGTATATGTTGACCGAGTTTATGCTAACTATGGATATTTGAACATATGACTATGGATGTATGATGTTTTTATGATGGGTTTATCATAAATTTTTGTTACTGTTTATTACATGTCATTTTTTTATATTTTAATTTTGTATTAATATTTTAAAAAATAATTTTTAATAGTAATATTTAATCGTGGGTTTTAATAACCATCGCTATATAAATTAATTAAAATTCTAATTAGTGGTGGTTACTATGAACCGCTACTAAACATATTCACTGATGTATATATTAGTGGTAGTAAGGTTTATCTTATTTATTTTAATTTCAAGGTTTTTTAAGAAAACTACCACTAAATAAAACCAAAAATGGTTCAAAATTCTCCAAAAATTACACATACAAAAATCACCATGAAATTGAAGAAAACACCATGAATTGACTAGAAATTGTGCATTATGTGGAATCTTTTATAACCACTTCTATATTATTATGTGGAGAATTAAACTAATTCTAGTTAAATAAACACATCCACTAATTAATTTTTTTGTGGTGAATGGAGATTAAAATAAATATATTTAATATTAGTTTCATGTTGATGTTTTATGTACTTATTTTTCTAAATGCACTCGGCCTCCTGATACTTTGGTTGTATTTAATGGAATATTTATGTTAAAAATAATGTATTAATATGTGTAAAAGGATTGTGTTTCTATAGTGAGTATTAGAGGATGGTTTATTTATATTTTATGATTAGGACTAGAATAATTTTGAGAGAATCCTAAGGATAAGTCTGTGTAATAGAAAATATCCTGAAATTTCAGTGAATTTGGAGTGAGTATTTTCCATGAATATACATCGGTGTCTATATAATTCAAGTGGAAATCACTTCAACACAGCTATAACAAGTGTTAATAACCCCAAAATAGGTGTTTTTGGATTTGACTCAGTCACCACCTAGTGTATGAAAAAGAGGTCTTTTTTCACACCTTGATTGAGAGTCCCAAGGGATATGATTTAGAAAATTCACAAACTATTTAATAACCATTATGAATAACTTGAATAGATTCTTATGTTATAATATCTACTTAGAAATATAACCATGGATAACCTACTTTGAAACCTAGATAATCATAATTTAGTGTTTATTTTTCAATTATATTCTATTCCTTATAAGTTCTCAGTTTCACTTTTAATTTATTATTAGTAAAACATTCTCATCACTTTTTTTATTCTAGTTAATTGTGATTAATAAGAAGAAATATGAAAATAACCAATTTTATAATCAATTTAATGATTTCACTATTGATATACTAAAATTTATGGGAGTAATATATGGGAACATCATGAATGTAATAGCTCAACTGACTCATTCTATGAATAATAACATAAATCATGTGGAATTACCACCTATTAAGAAATAGAAAAGTGTGACAGATTCTATTATTTGATAAAGTATTACTACCATTAGTGGATCTTTTAACACCATAATTGAAGAATAATTTAATAAACCCATTAAAAAGATTTTCTCTATCCTCCAATGCTTAGAATAAGAAAGTTTCATGTTTTTTTGTTTATTGCATTGATGGTTAAGATAATAGATGGTGGATACCTATCATGAATATGAAGTACAAATGGTAAATTGATTCCATATTAGGGGAATAATTCAATAAATTTTTTCAATAAATCATTTACCTAAACTCCCCATCTAAAAGTAGATAGGCAATTCCTCAAACTGAAGAAAATGGATGATTAGTCGATTAGGGAACATGAGGTATACTTCATGAGGATTTCATGATATGACTCTGGGTTTTTCATAAACATCAAATATAATGTGGTCCATTTCATTGGTGGTATAAAAATTATTCTATAAAATGACTTAGAGATTTGGGACTTTTATAGCTATAAAGAGATTGTCTTATGTTCCCTTAAGGATGTGATGAATATTGGTGATTCCCATTGGTCTCATTGTCTTGGAGATAAAGGGAATAAAATTGATATTACTTTAGGAGGATCAATGTATAAATATCATTAGGTAAATAAAACCCCACATCCCTATTGTCAAAAATATGGGAAGAACAATCCCTGAAATTTTCTCAAGTGAACTCTAAAATGATTAAACATGGAAAAAGGGGAATAAAGAAAATCAATATTGAGGAGAGACGAAGACTCCCACTAATGAAATAAAATAAAATAATGTTATGATCAAAATTCATCCTATTTTATAGTGTTTAAACTACAAGGAACACCATCATTAGGAGAAACAATTCCTTAATACAAGGGTTTTTAGTGAAATTAAATGATAATAATCTCTAAGGCATAGTGAGAAAGGAAAGGAAGATGTAATATTATGTATGACATTAGGTAGTAAAACTAATCCATTATAGGACTTTATCCGCAATGTGATGTTGTTATTTTTGTTCACCTTTAATTATTCTTATGTGATATTTTATATTCCTTACACTTTCCAATCTTTCCATGTTCATATGATACCATGTCATTTTTTGTATGATTCTATGTGATTATGAAGGATCCTTCTATTTTATGATATCATGCTATGCCATTTGACTCACATGTTATGAATTATTACTATGTTTACTCCCGTATTGGGTTTTATGTATCATCCCTTTTTATGCATTCCCTGGGTTATCCAATGCTTTTTGGGAGATTAAAGGGTTTTAGGAGCTCATTTTGGAGACTAAAATAGAGATGTTTTAATTTAGTTTCATGTTGATGATTTATGTAAATAGTCTTCCAAATACCCTAGACTGCTCAATAATTTTGTTGTATTTAATGGAATATTTATTTTAAAAATCATGTAATAATATGTGTATAATACTTTTTTAACTATAACAATGCAAGATATATATCAATACGTCATGAGAGTACAACATGAAGAATCATTAAGAAAATTACAAGAGGCATAAATAGGAAAAGAAATAACAATACAATGAATAAAAAATCATTATCCTCATGGTTTCCATGTAGATCATTAGATAAATAGAAAATATGTAATTAAGGTAGAGAATGAGACATATAACAGACAAGTTTAGAGTGAAGAAAAGTGATATTTATGATATATATTAGGTTATATATTTGATAGAAATAAAACCATTATATATATGTTCTTTGGAAATATGGTCGTATGATATATGGTCATTGGTATTATTGGTGCTGTGTATGAATTTATCCAATAGTTATATTGAAGTTGTGTAATATTAAGTAACAAGTTGAATATAATACAAAGGAAAAAATTAATATTTAATTAAAATATTTTACTATAAAAATATATTTTAATGTGTTTCATATTATTATTATTATTATAATCAAAGAGTGACTTTATGTATTTATAAAATTCAATGAAATATTTAAGTAACAGTGGATTAATAAAATTATATCAAAAAAAGATGAATAATTAAATTTAATAATATGAGGTTAAAATTATTATTTTTTAAATATTTTTTTATGAAGAACAACTTTTTAAGTATAGATAATGTAGTGACCCCATCCCCTATAGCCAGGAGATAGTGCCCACTTTATTATTATGGCATATGATACATGGATTCTCATCACATAGGGCCAAATTGTTTAGTAGTATAGGTATACTAAATAAAAATATGGGTATTTCATTACATTAGAATAAAAGAATTTAAATATAATTTTTTTTCAATAATAACATTATTCTCTATAGAAAATCCTTTCTTATCTAACAAAGTACACTTCATGGATTCTTGTGAATGGAAACAAAATAAAAGTGAGCTCAAATGATAAGTTAGGTTTATGTAAAATAGAAGCAATCAAGAATTAATAAGCATAATTAACATGTCATGGTAAAAAATTGATCACACACAACATTTAAATAAAATGATAATTTTAATAAATATGTAAATGTAAAAAACTAAGTGATCTTTTCATTTAAATAACTAGATAAGGAATAATCAATTTGGAAATGTAAATAATTGAAAAAAATTCAATTTAATCAATAAACTATAAATAAAATTATTCTAGATATAATATCTTTGTAAAAATCTCATAGATAATAATAATTTCATTCTAAATAAAAGTAATACTTAATTATTGGATTTCATTTCTCCGGAACATGATACCTCTTTTGTAAATACCTTCCACAAGATGGTTTAAGCTACATGTAAAAACCTATTTAATGCTTTTCTTAAATTGATTGTCTCTTGAGTGAGACCAATGCATGGAGAGGATATATAATACTAGACCCCACCCATTAATTCATGTCCAAATAATTCCTCATTTATCTAATAACTTATTTAATTCATTAATTAATATTACTTAACATAAAATATTTGTATTGTGTAAATAATACTAATTTATCATCATTTCCCGAGATAAAAAATGTCATTCAATGTAGAACACTGTATATATAAATGATATATGGTTTATGTAATAAATATATAAATTGAAAGTAATATGTATATTTAGGGGAAATTTAATGTCCAATGATCATAAGAAAGTTGATAATTCAAGGGAATGTTAATGACTACAAGAATGAATCAAGAAAGTGAATGTTAATAAATTCCATGGTGAAAATGATCTTAAGCCATCCAAAGGTAGAATAAGAATTGTATCAATACAACATATACCCATTGTTGTAAGAATAATGGTTTTTTTCCATTTATGTACAAAAATAGAATAAAACGACTTTAATAACATTCTGTAGGAAAATATTCTTTTCATTTTGAAAACATTTTGATAATATCTTTATTTAAAAATAACTTTTAAATAAAATTTTCATTAAAAAGCTCCTCAAAAAATTAAAAAGGAATCTTTAAAAAAATGATGGTCATGATGCTGTATAATTCAATGCATACTGTAAAATTAAAAATAAAATTCATTTTTTCAATATAAAATAATATAAAAGTTCCTTGTTCTGAAAATGATAAGACTTTCACATTTTTGGTAAACGAGAAACATGAATTGTTTTGAAAAGTAAATTTTATTCCATTGAAATAATTTTTAGAGTAAAAATGGGATAAAAATTATTTAATAAATCATTTTGAAAATGATAAAATCATTTTTAAAAACATTTTTATAAATCATGGTTTTGGAAGAAAATACATTTCCGACTGAAGAGAGAAATGATATCAGATTTTATTAAAAGAATTTTATCAATTATTTTAAGTAAAATAGAGTGAAAATGGTTATATTACTTGAATATTTAATGAATAATCTAAGTAAAATATAATTAATTTTTTTATTAAATAATTATAAAATAATTTCCTTCAATTTAAATTGAATAATAATAAATCATGATTAATATAAGAGTGTGAAGTAAACACTTTCAAAGATCATAATTTTAAATTGAGAATAAAACAATGAATCTATTATGTGTAAAAACTATAAATCCGCATAGAAAAATTGAAAATATGACACATAATTATCCAAAGTCATCATACAAATATTCTTAGAATATCAACGACAATGAAGAAGAAATATAACCCTATGAAAAGAAATTGAGTTATAAATATTTTTACCACATGGTAACTTTTAATTAAAATAAACATAGATAAAATAATTCACATTGAGACTTATAATACCATTAATAGTGAATTATTCATGATATTACATGTCAAAGGGGTTGTATAAACACCATATAAAATAAATTTGATGTATAACATTACAATGTGCCTCGATGAAATAAAATTAAGACAAAATCCACTACCTTACGCCCCCTTTTGGTTGAACGTGATCTGACCACCTATATATTGGTTTAAAAGATATTATTAAATTATTAAGTAACCATATTAATATATTTAAAAACTTACCTAATCCTTTTATAAAATTTTATTACCCATTCATTATTTTTATTGTTTCTGGCGTTAATTGCCTTGTTTTCTCATGCGTGTAACGTTAAAAAAGATCATATTCTTGTTGATATTATATATTTTAATCAATAATAGAATAATAACCATGAAATAATTATCACATTTTTAAATAAATTTTACTTTAAAAAACAACCATTAATTATTTTTATGAAAAATGATGTACGCTAAGATTATGAAAATGGTTGGTTGTATATATGCATGAGTAACATTTTCATTTTTCAAAGATCATTATGGTAAGAATTTAAGTAATAATTAAAATTTATAGAATTATATTAAAATAATATATATCATATTATATACTTTTATATATCATCCATGTGTTTTGGTGATGAAAATTGATTCACATCACATCGTGAAGGCGGTAGTCCACACATACACAAACGATGTTATCAACTTTATCTAAGTGAAAAGGAATGAAAATAAATGATATATATTGTAATTTAAAAGTGATAAATATGTACTTAATATCATAATTATGAAATTTATATCACATATAATCATTAAATTTATCTTTATCCTCTTCTATGTGAGACGTTAGTGAAATACGAATCGTACCACTTTGCTTGGCGGTAGTCCACCTTACACATGGGTGATGCTATTATATATTTTATGGAATGGAATGTAATATATATATATATATATATATATATAATAGTGACTCTATAGGTATAACTATTCTATAAACATCCCATATATACTTTATATCCATCATTATATGCAACCGTGAAAGCTGGTAATGGAAGAACAAATGACATCGGTTCGCGAGGCAGTAGTCTAATGTACACACAAATGATGTTTTCTTAACCCCATAGATTGTAGTGAAGATGGTTTTAGGTAAATAACTTTTTAAAAAATCCCAATTTATGTAATATAATTTCATTATTATATCATCAGGTTTTAATTAAAATTTAAAGATATGGAGAAAGAAATAAAATATAGATAATCATTGAATAACATTACCTCTTCTTCAGGTATCCTCATTACATTTTCACTAAATCCTTCCATTGGTTTATTTTTTTCCAAAAATAAGATTTATAATATTATGGGAGGAATTTTATCAAGTTATTTTGTTAGTTCTTGGAAGAACCAAATTGGTTTTATGGTGTTAATATTATAGGAGAGTTGGTGGTATTTTATAAGTCGGGGAGAGGAAACACTAGGTGTTATTGAAAGGAATTCAGTGCTCCCATGTTTTTCATGGTCCACAAGGATAAAAAATTTACCATTATCAAAAATCTGATGTGTAAAGTTCTAAAAATTTCTATAAAATAGTTTTAAGATAATTTAATAGTTCATTGTTACCCTTATATTTTTAGTTTAACCCCTGATAAACTGATTTTTACCTTAATCGTGGTAATTTATTTGTATTACATTATTTATTCATTTTGGTAAAAAATTATGTTTAAATCATTATAAATAATAAATTATTTCTATTAAAAATATGGAATCCATTTTTCCAAATTCAATTAACATAAGTGGAAAATTTTATTTTAAAAATAATCTCACAACTCTGATGAGAAAAAGGGTTTTTCAAGTTGAAATTTCAAAAACATTTACAATATTTTAATATCTAAATTCAAAATGAAAATTATTATGGTGTCCTAAATTGGATTAATTGATATAAAATATAACTAATTATAATTTAAACCAAATTTAGTTTTTAATTTATCAATATAAATTATTTAAATTAAAAGCATGTTTTTAATTAATATTTAGTATTTTTCAAAATTCATCAAAAAAAAGAAACTTCTCAGAAAAATCTCAAAAATTCACCATAAGAAAATTTTTATATCCCAATTTACAAAAATGAATTTTATTTTTACAAATAAATTTTCTAAAATTGGTAAAAATTAATTTTAAATTATGTGCGCATGGTGTGACTAAGAAATCTTCTACAAAAAATACATTTTTTAGGAATTTTTTTTCTTTTAAATCATTCTTATTTTATTAATAATCTATAGATAGTTATTAAACATATGTAAAATAAATATTTTAAAAATATATTATATTATATTCATACCTAAAATTACAATTTATAGGTGATTACTAACCTATGAAATAATAAAATTAATAATATATTATTGTTCGGTAAAACTTGGTCTTGCGTGTAATGCAAGCTATTGGAGAAACTCATTTTTCCCTTAATAATAAGATATAAAATAAATTAAATAAGAATATTTTAATGTATTGGGGTTTTATATTATGTTATACGTAAGGAGTTTCATGTCACATGCACTATTGAATAAAATGTTATTCTTATATAATTTTTTATTTGTAACATTTTCCCCAACTTAAATAAATTGCATCACCACAATTTAAACTTGATCTCTGTAATCTAGGGTTTGATATTTGAAAATTCCTTTATTAAAATAACAAATCATAAAGTGTTAATAAGACATCATGTTAATAAGATATAAATGAGAGTAAAATGTTCATATGGAATAACACATAACTGGGTTTCTACGTAGGGGAGCATTGGTGGAAAGTGAAGGTATAGTCATGGAAGAAAAGTGTAAATAATTATAAAAGGATAATGAGGTTATTGATCAAAAGAAATTGAATGATAAATTCAATTTTGGGTTCCTCAAAACCATAAATCTTTATGGATATAAAAGGAAATATGATTCATCAGGTATGAAGGTAATTATATAATTTTTTTTTCAAGATCCTTTTCTTATAGTAGATGAATTATTTTAGTATCTATAAATTTAAAGAAATATACTTACTTGATACATTTCAAATTTTTATAAAAAAAATAATCCTTGGGTTTTTCTTCAGTCAATTTCTAATTCATCACTTAATCTAAGAAATTAATTTCCCAAAATTAATTTCTTTATTCTTAAATAAATAAAATTCACTTTTAACAGATCATAAGATCTATAAATCATGTCTTTACTTCTATCTCTAACAATTTTCTGAAATCAATTTGGTTAGCACAAACAATCAAGTACATTAATCTATGAATATTAGAAGTAACACAACCGATTCACCATTAATATTTATTTTTTAATTTTTTATCTAAAAATAGTGACACATTAACTAGGACTTTATTTAGGCCAGTGGTAGGCACTAAACCCTTGTAGTCTTTTTGTCATGGGTTCAAACCTCATGGACATTATATACGTAAAGGGTTGTAACCTAGCATATAGGCCGCCCTTTTTATAAACTATAATAATATAATTCATATAATATTCCAAAAACCATGGTGGGAATCCTTGAAATAAAATTAATCAATAAATTCCATTTTCTAATATTTTTCATCACAACTATTTTTCACAAATTCTAATAATATTATTTTACTATTATTTAATTATCATTAATTTCATATTAACAATAAATTCTATGAGCACGGTAAAACTTATTACTATAAAATTTAAAGGCATTATTCCCTAAATAATTATTCCAATAAAAAATATACTAATCCAATGGGTTGTGTTGACTTAAATTTCTCTCATATTATCCTTGATCATGTTATATTCTTACCAAAAAAAATTGAAATTGGATTTTTATGATGTTGAACTTATGATAAATTTCAAACACATAACCCATGTTGCTCTCCATAACTATTATGTTTCTGAATAACTAAATGCTTCTAAAATTCAACAGAATCCTAAGATATTTTTTTATTCTTATAACCAAAATTCCATTGCTAAAAATATTTATACAATTTAATTTTTGAATCAAAATACATAAATACTTCAACCATTTTATTTCAGATTTGGACATTATATAACATAAGTGTTAATCTATGGATGATGTTAAAGACTTGTATATGCCTAGGTTATATAAATTAATTCAATAAAATTTTAATGGATCCACAGAATGAGATTTATTTCCTTTATTCGTACTCTTCATTTTTCCTCAATAATTCTTTCCTTTCTGCCCATCCCTTCTACACATATAGAAATTCTAATTGCATTAAGATATATTTTTTTTCATTCTAAGAAAACTTATTTTAGACCTTATTCATTAATTATTATCATATATTCTACTCATTCATAATGGTTTGTAGAGAAAATAGGAATAATCCTCAGAATATCCCCCATGAGTGTTAAACCAGGTCTGTAGTAACCCGTTATCATGTACCTAGTAACTCTTGATTCAAAACCAATGATCCCTTTTTAGAGTTTTTACCACCAAGTAAATATGTTCTAGAAGAACATACAATTGTAGTATATAGGCATATATGTATAGAAAGGAAAAAACTATATAATATATACCTTACCAAAACTCTAGGATATTCTTCTTTAGTTATCCTTAATGTCTATCTTTGGGTTATGATCCCTAATCTATGTTTTCATAACTATAGTTACCAATTTTTTTTGACTAAACTTAATTTATAAAAAATATAGTGAACCAAACCCCAGTATTCCAGAGATAATGCCTATTTTATTAAATTGGTATAAGATACATGGATTGCATCTCGACAAACTGAATAGTTCAGTTGTCTTCATGAACTAGATACATACTTGAGTCTTACATTACAATTCAATGTAAATATTACACCAATATATTTGTAGAGAATAAAGTTATTTTCCGTAGTATATACATCATTATTAAACATGTTACACTTCATGGATTTCTAGGAAAAATACTCAAGATAATGATGATCTCAATTCTTAGTAAGGGTTACATACAACAAAAGGTATCACGAATCAATCTATACAATCAACATGTAAAAGTGAATAACTAATCACAGATTCCATTTAAATAAAATTACATTACATAATCAATATATATTGGTAGACATCTATCACACATGTAATTAAAATAACTGTATAAGGAATAATATCAATAGAATAGTAACTAACTGAAAATAAATTTAATTTAATCAATAAACTGATAATGAAATGCATATAGACATAATATTATTTTGAAAATCTCATGGATAATAATAAATAAACTCTAAATGAATTAAATGATTAATTATAGGACATTATGTATTGGAAACATGATACCACTACTATTAAGGCATTTCATTGACTGACTAAAAATTAAATTTTTATTATTATCATAACCCCCTTTTAAGGGATAATGGGGAAACTGACATGACTTCAGGACTTAAAACATTAAACTGCGCCCCAAAGGATCAAAGGCCATGAAGCTAAATCACATTAACAAGAGCATCCCTGCCCCAACATAAACAAAATCCATCTTCCAAATTTTCATCGCTACCGGCTAGCTGTCTCATGCAAAGATGCATAGACCTAGTACCTATGGTAAGAGCCATACCCTCTCAAATTTCCAATTCCAGATAGCCATGATCCAGGGAAAACTCTCAACTCTAAACCTTATCTGAAGCATCCACTAAAGTAGATCTAGTAGAAAATACCCTTGAACCCCAGACCACACAATAGAAAACACCACCATATCAAAGTTGCACAACCGATTCACAACAATAAGGAGAATCATAGAAAGAAACAGAAACACTATGAACAATCAAAGCTTAAAACCGTCACCATAAGAAAAATATCCCGAAAAAGACCCGTCGCCACTGTCGAACCCATTGGAGAGGACAATATTAAAACCCAAAGCACTCAAAACCACCTCAGATCGAAGCTGCAACCCTCAAACCACATAACTCACCATAGGACCTTCACTACACTGCCAAGAAGAGATCAAACCCACAAACTCGCAGACGTCACATATCAACGAACAAAATCAGGTCTTCTACTCATGGAACTCAAAAAAAATGCCACATATTCCTTTATACATGTCTCCATAACAGGAGGGTTCACATGCCACGAACTCTCCATGGAGAAGCACTATTGAGAGGATCAACAGCCGACCCGCACAGGGGAGAAGAAACCACCTCCTTAAGCTGTGGCACCGAAAAATCCAAACCATGAACACGTGATCCTACCCGCTTTGAGCCACAATGAAGTTGATGCCAATCCACACTGGGAGACGAAACTGAGGCCTCGTCGGAGCCGACGCCAAGGAGCACTACCACCGATTCGAGAACAATGCTGATCCACACTGGAAAACCGGTCACGCTATACCAGAACCGAGGTCTCACCGTAGGCAAGGCTGAGATGAGCCAAGGCCACACTAGATCCAAAGCTGATGCCACACTAAGAATAGATCTAGGTGAATCTGAGGCCAGGCCAGAGCCGACGCAGTGCTGCACCACTGCAGAGATGAGAACCAGAGGAAGTCCGGAGTCGATGATGAGCCACTCCAACATTGAGCCAAGATATGGGAAGCTGACACCGAGCCGCACCGGGACACGCCATAGGAGGGGAGGACACTTCTACCAAGAGGAAACACTAGCATGGGATAAGGGGAAGAAGATTCCACTCTGAGGCCTTTTAATTATTAGGACCTTTCACAAGATGGTTTAAACTACAGGTAAAACACGTTTAATATAAGGTTAACATAATTATCTCATGATACCTATAGATATATCGATGGGTTGTATAATATCTGTCCCCAACCGTCATTTCAGGTCCAAATAATTAATCGTGTATCGAATATTTTATTTAATTCATGAATCAATGTGTCTTACCATCAAATATCTATATCAAGTAAAGAATCAAAATTTATCAATATTTCCCCAAATAGAAAAATTTCATCCAATGTAGAACATATTATGTTCAAATGATATATGATATATTTAATAAAAATATACATGATAAATAATATGGATATTTAGTGGAAATTTAATTTCTAATGATCACAAGAAATTGAATAATTCAAGGGGAAGTTAATGACTACAAGAATAAATCAAGGAAGTGAATGTCAATACTTTCCTTAAACTATCCTGATTAATAAAAACGATTTTATAAATTCAATATATACCCATTGTATTAATAATAAAGGGTTTTTATCATTGATGAATATAATTAGAATAAAAATATATCTAAAAAAATTATGTAGGAAAATATATTTTTCATTTTGAGTAATGAATTTATTTTCCACTTTGTAACATTTTATTCAAATTCCCTAAAATGAACTAATTAAAATTGAAACTTAAAATACCTTGAATACATAATTATTCAAGATATTACACATCTATAGGGCACTATGTACACCATATGAATTAAATTATGTGTATAAATTTACAATACGCTAAAATGAAATCAAATTGAGATGAAATTCCTTACCTTACCCACTATTTTGGTTGATAATTGTTTAAAATCCTATATATTGGATCTAAAAAATTAAATAACTTATTTTTAAACCATATTAATGTTTATTATATCATATATAATCCTTTTATAACATCTTATAAACCTTTTATTAATAATATTTCATTATTTTCACTGTTTTGGGTGTTAATTTCCTTATTTTCCCATTAGTGTTTTTCCTTGAAAGATCTGGTTCATGAGCCTATTATATAGTTATATTTAATCAAGAATAATAATAATGACATAATTATCATATTTTTACTGCAGTTATAATTTTTAATCTAATTATTAATAATTGCTTAAAAAAGAATTATGTTAAGATCATGGAGACAAGAAGTCGTACGTACGCCCGAGTAACATATCCATTCTTCAAATATAATTTTGAGAATAATTAAGATATATTTTAAATTTTTATAATGATAATAATTTCACTTATACCATATTTTATACTTATATATATAATTCATATTTTTTGGTGATGAAATTAAATTTTCATCGCCTCATGAAGGCTGTAGTCCACATATATGCGAACTATGTTATCATGTGAGAAGTAATGAAATAAAATTATTTATATTATATTTTTAGAATGATAAATATGTCATTAATATCATAATTATTCCATTTATATCACATATAATCAATAAAAATATCTTTATCATGTTCCATGTATAGCGTTATTGATAGAAAAATCACATCGCTTCATGAGGATGTAATCTTCCATACACACAAGCAACGCTACCATATCTCCTATAGAATTGATTGTACAAAAGAAATATATTATATTGTGACTAAAAA
Organism: Viscum album; assembly: GCA_963277665.1. Lineage (NCBI taxonomy): Eukaryota > Viridiplantae > Streptophyta > Magnoliopsida > Santalales > Viscaceae > Viscum > Viscum album. The sequence goes on along the minus strand of OY728129.1, from coordinate 1,806,323,955 downwards.
TTTATAAATATGTTATAAATATTTTATATATACTTTATATCCATCATCATACCCAAATGTGAAAGTTGGTAATGAAAGAATGAATGAAATCCGTTCATGAAGTGGTAGTCTGCCGTAGAGACAAATAATGTTTTTATAACCAATTTTATGAAAATGGTTATTGTTTTTGGTTATGACCATTATATAAAAAATCCAATTATATTTAAGATTATAAGGTTCTTATATGATCTTGTTTTAATAAAAATTAATACTTTGGTGATGGAAATAAAATAGAGATGCTCATTGAAGAATATTACCGCGTTTTTTGGGTATCCTCCAAAGGTTTCCAAAAAAGAATTCATAGGATGGATTTCGTCCCAGAATAAGGATTCTATAATGAGTATAGGAATGTTTTGAAGTTATTTTTTTATGTATTTTCTGATAAAATTTGGTTTGAATGTGTGAATAATAGAGGAGAGGGTGTGACCATTTATAAGTGAGGGAAGAGGGGATACATGATTTTTTTGAAAAGAATTGAGTACTCCCACATTTTTCATGCGTCAAAATGGTCCAAAAAATAATATTATAGAACATAAAATGTCTAATGGTCTAAATATGGATATAAAATTGTTTTTATATAATGATATAAGTGATGTTTTCATTATCTTTTTAGTTTAACCCCCGATAAACCCATTTTTACATTAACCACGGTAAGTAATTTTTACTTCATTCAATATTAATTTTGGATAAATATTAAGTTGAACTTTACAAAAATTATAAATTATGATGATTCCAAATATGGAAACTATTTTTCCAAATTATATTCATATAATTAAAAAATTTTAATTTAAAATTAATCCTCAAACATGACGAGAGGAGATGTTTTTTATGTGAAAATGTTCAAAAAATAACAAAGATTCTATATCTAAGTTTAATATTAAAATTATTATAGTCACCTAAATTGGATTAAATGATATAAAATTAAACTAATGTTACATTAAAAAAATTAAAAATATAAATAATTCTTATAATTGTTTAAAATTAAAAGGGAATTTTAATTAAAGTTTAGTATTTTTCATTATTCATTAGAAAATGAAAGTTATTAGAAAAATACTAGAAATTAACCCTAAGGTAATTCTTATATCCTAATTTATATGAGTTTTATTTTTTCATATAATTTTTCTAAATTTGGTAAAAATTAATTTTATATTATTTTTGCAAGGCATGACTAAGCCATCTTTTAAAAAAATGTAGATTTTCAGAAAAAATTTCTTTTTATTTTATATGATTATTATTTTATTAATAATAAATATATAATTAATAGGATTTTTTAAACTATATATTTCATAATTTAGTAACTCTGATTCATACCCTTCATTCCAATAGTTAGATGATAACTTTACTATTAAATAATAATATTAATAGTATATTGTTGTTCGGTAAAATCGAGTCCTACGTGTAATGCAAGATATTGAAGAATCATGTTGTTTCTTCTATTGAAAGCTATAAAATAAAATAAATTTTTTATAAATGAAATATATCTTATTTTATTTGTGTGTTATAATATCTTTTAAGCTAGTTTTTTCTTATCACATATGCTATTAAATAAGATGTTATTCTTTTAGAATTTCAAGGTTTTACATTCAATTTTATATTAATTAACTAAATAGATCGATATTTAATATTTATATTATTGAAAAGTATTTATAAATTAAATAATTTTTTTTATATTCTTCAAAATATTTTTACTTGGAAAATAATAATAATAAATTATTTTTATGCTTAAGAAATGAATTTTTTCTAATTTTTTTTATTAAATATGTTTTTATTATATTTAAAATATTGTTTCACAAGTTTATATATTTTATTGAATAAAATTTATTTCACCATTATTATTACAATTTTAAAATTTGGTATTATTTTTAATATTAGTTTTAGAGACATAAATAAGCAACCAATATAAAATTTAGTTTCCATTATAATGGTAAAAGGGTAGGTTTAAAAAATTTGTTTTATAGGTGTTGTATAATTTTTTACTAAATAAAATAAATTATTATTTCTAATGTATTTATATAATTTAATATTTCTATATATATATTTATAAATGGAATAAAACTAATTAAATTATTAATTTATAGGAAATCATAAGTAGAACACTTACTGTTTACAATATCATTTTCAATAGAAATATTTTTTCTATATATAATTTATTTTAATTTAAAATTTTATTTTCAAAAATATATAATTTGAATTGAGTAATATAGAGTCCATATTTTAAGTCATCACATCAAAATTTGGTAATAAATTTCAAGCATTATTTGTTGTGAAAAATAATTACCTTCCTTAATATCTAAACAAGGTAAAAAGGGGTAACTAAAAGTGGCTCAAATTTATGTTAATTAAAATGTTATATAATATTTATAGAAGTCCATTTTTATTTTATGATTTAATTACACATCTCTCACCAATATCCCATAACCTAACTCAGCTAATACTAATGTGATTCCATCTTTACCCTTCATCTAAAATATGTATTTAGAGTAATATCCCTTAATTTTACTTAAAATAAGACGACTCTTTCATTCACTCCAAACCACTATATTAATTAAAACTAATCTTGAATTCCAACTTATTTTCACTTAATAATTTCATATGCCACGTTTTTTAATCTATTTTCACATGTAAGAGGCATATTCCCACCATTCAGAGGGAAGACATCATGAGAAAGAGTAATTCCATCAAACTAAGTAATGAGTTCTTTTTATTTTATTTTAATTTACTTTTGAATGTCCAATATTCCTAAAAATATTTCATAACTCCAATTATTTTATATAAATATCATTATGATTGTTTTAAAATGTTATTATAATAATATAACTATACTTTCTTATTCATTTATTTTTCATAACGACACTTTCTCATTTGGTTCAATTCTACCACAAAAAATGACGACATTAAAATAGATATATCAAGAATGATTAATAAAATGTTAATGATGGAAATATAATTTTATAATGATGAATATAATATTTTTTATCAATTATATAATTATAATAGTAATATTTATCTCATTATTAATATTCCAAATTTTATTTGTTTATAAATACCGAAGCAGGTGTGTTATGGATTTAATTTGGGAGAACCATACCAAAAACACCCATGTAATGAACATAAAACTCAAAAAGTCATTATAGAACATTTATTCTAGTAAATTTAATATAATGTTGATTCCGAACTCATGAATAGAGAATGATGACCAAAAATTCTTTATCAAAATACATAAGGAGCGGTTGAAACTACAGATAACCGATGACCAATATTAAATAAAATAAGTAATAAATATGTAATAAATGATTATAAATTAGTAAAATAAATGATGATATACATGAATTTTTTTTTTCAATAAATAAATAATTATTTTTAGTTAATTACTTAGAATGAAAGAGTATATCTGACTAAGAATTAATCTATGGAACAAGTTTTTATTAACTAAATTTTCATTCAACGAGTGATCATATTTATTATAGAGCATTACTAATAATTTTTGGGTACATTAAAAATTATGATTTAAATATATTATTTTATATTTTCATTATATATATATTTTCATTTTATTCTATTAATTCCCCTATTGATTGATTATATATGAAGAAATGATATTGTATGGTTTTTTCATCTCAATTTTCCTTCTTAGATACATCTTTTATGTTATACTCCTATTTTAGTTTATATGGTGTACATACTAAATCTTTCACTCATTATATCCCGATTCTCTTTATTTTCGTGCAATTTAATGTTCTATTTAGTATTATCTATTTTGATTATTTTTAAAAGTTTAGAAAATTTATAAGGGGATTTGTTTATTTAAATCCATTTTATTGTGTTAAAATATTTATTCTTAAACATAATTATTCTATTATTGATTTTTTCTTCCCAGATATTTTTTTATATTTTATTTCAAAAATTTTAAAGGTAATTTACATTTTTACATCAAATAATTATTTTTTATGTTTTTATTTCATTATAAAAATGTGATATTGTTAAGAATAATTAAAATCCGTACTAATGACTCTTTCTCATCCATTTCCATATTATTATTTATAAAAATATTTTCATTTCTTATTTCAAAATATAAATATAATTTATCATATTAAATTTTGAAACCTCCCATCATATCTGTATAAAATGTATATTGTCAAATCTTTTATCAATGTAAATTTTATTTAAAACTACCCAAAATCTTAAGGATAAAATTCTTATCATGTTTGTGCATTAATTTAATTTTACAATCAACCTTATTTTACATAAAATTTATTTTATTTCAATGTTATATTATAAGGGAAACTTTTAAATTGATGTTTAAAAATTTCACCCTTCATGAAATTAATTTTCCAAAGTGACTTATAACTTTTTTTACAACTATGGTTAAAAATGTCCTCTAAATTTCTTTTAAAACATCACTTCATTTTTCCCCACTGCCTCGAAATGATCTATATCTTATGGATTAATATTTAAGTTCATCCTCTTAGTTATCTCATGATAAAATTCATTTTATTGATTAAATTTTTAAAAAATCGGTCAAGATCTTCATGAAATTATATTTGAAAAAATTTTATGTTAGGAAAAATAATTTTTCCATTGGTTTTTTCATGATATAATGTTTGATTGATTTCATATGGCGCATATATGTTTGTTTTTTCATTATTTGATTGATGAGGTCTAATATAGTAGTCTAATTAATTGATTAAATATCCATCCCTCATGAGATAATTATGAGGCATCGGTCACGATGCTCGATGAACTATGGGTCATAGGTTATGATACGTGACCCATTAAAATAAAGGGCATAATTAATGAAGCATGATGAATAATATAGAGTGAAAGATGATGTGATGGTAGATTAACTACAATAAGGTGTGAAAATAATTATTCATGATCAACATTATGCATGATCCAATATATTAAGTGGTCTACGATGGCATTCCCAATACATTATACTATGGGTCATTTGTTTTGATGCCTAATACACTATTTTAAGGTATTGCGTGCTTATATTTCTATCATACATATATTTTATGTTATATACATATGTTATTACCATTGTTAATTATTTTTTTCTTGTGTTATTTTCTCTTAAAACATGGTTTACATTTGATCATTTAGGGTTACATGTCCATCAATAATGCTTTAAATAAAGATATTAAGGTTTCATAATCATTATAATATGATATTTATCCCCTGATCATTTTTCTCACTTTCTTATTATTTTAATTTTTAATATATTTTTTTCATAATTCCTTTACTTGGAATTTGATCACACTCTTTATTTTATTAACATTTTTTTTAAGAAATTATTTTTAGTATTTTTATTGGAACAAAGTCATTTGTGGATAATTTTGTTTGATATGTTGAACAAATATTGTGTTTAAAAAAATATTTTGGTAACTAATATCTTCATAAAATAATAATTTAGGTTTTGGGTTTATGAGTAATTTGTTAGATATAATGTTAAATTACATAAATAATGTAAAATAAAAGTATTTTATACCCGGTTCATGCCATTTAGTATCAAATCTAGTGTGTAAAGTTTTTTTTCTGTATCAGACATGGGTGTGTAGGTCTGGGGCATCTTAAGTGGGATCTATTTTTAGGTAGGGTATGGACTATTCAAAGAGAAATTATATCATCTTCATGTTAAATATAATTTTTCATACTTTTTATTGAAGTTCATATGTTCAATTTATGAAGGTGGTGGATAGATATCCTATATTTTCCATAATGATTTATTTGGGTTTCTACCCCAATATAATTTAGTGTTACCCATTGATTGAATCCTAGTAATGAGAACCATTTACATTCCATATTATCGTATATCACTCTTTGGGCTACAATAATTGAAATATTTTTTGGACAATCTTTATATAAATGGGTTTTGTTCATACTATAATATCACTATGGGAATCACTAGTTCTCTTCATAAAGAATGTAGATTGTAATATCTGAATAAAAATTACTTATCTAAAACTCAATTAGATAACCATCAATAAAAATTAACTATTGTGATTTATTAGTTATCTTTTTGACAATAGCAAGGAAGTGAGATAGTTTTCAAACATCAATCTCATATTGGGACACCAAATTATAAGAGTGAAAGAAATATATATTATTATGGTTTCTTTTAGGTATATAAATGGAAATTACAAGTTCCTTGTTATATTATTTAGAATTACTAAAATCCCCACTATATTTATGGATATCATTAAAAAAATCTTACACATTTTTCTCTACACCTTCACTATGATCTCGATGGATGATATATTTGTTTACTTCAAGATGTGGCAGTACCATTTGGGTAATTTGAAAACCATATTAACAAAATTAATGGAACATAAAATGTATGTGAATATATCTAAATTCCAATTATTAATCTTGGAAGTAATATTATTGGGACATGTGGTATTAATAAATCATTTTTTATAGAACCTTATAGGATCCATGCGATAATTTCATGGAAATTTTCTTGGAATATCATTGTGATTATGAACTTCATGGGTATAACTAGATCTTATAAAAGGTTTTTTCATGATTTATCAAGGTTGTATACTCTATTGATGGATTTTACTTGAAAGGGAGTGATACATAAATGTGAGTTGAAATTATATAGATCCTTTGATGAGTGTAAGTCTTGGTTTATATCATAACATATTTCAATACTTCCAAATATAGATAGTGAAAATTTAGCACCTTATGAAGCTCCAAGTATATGGATGGGTTGTGTCTTTATACAAGGTAACCATGTTTTTGTATATAGATCTCTCCAATTATACACTCATTATAATATCTAACCCTACCATGATCTTCAATTGTAATTGTTAATGCAAGAATTTAAAAATTCACATTGTTATTACATGGAGGATAATTTTATGATGTATTCTAATCATAGAATTTTGAGGTAAATCTTCTCTATGTGGGATTTTAATCATTGTTAGAGGCATTGGGTGGAATATTACTAGATATTCTATTTGAAATTTGTATAAAACAATAGAAAAGGGAATGTAGTGATTAACACCTTAATATTAATGCTTTATCCTTTAAAGGTGAAATAATAATATGAGGGGTGGCCTTTTATGAGATTATTTACTAACATGAATATGGGTGTAAAAGTGATGGGTTCAAAACTATTCTTTTGTAGTGTGAAAGTCACACCATTAGATGATTGGATTAGTGTTCATTTTATATCAGACCATAGTTTATTTCATTTTATCATGGTTTTAAATAGTGGGGATATCATGGATGATTTTTCTTAGTCTTTCAATGACACCATTTGTTTCAAGAAGATGATAGTGGTTCTTTTGACCTTGAGTTAGGAAGTGATAGAAGGTGGTCACTATTTTAGTTGGGTAGTGAACACTTTGGTTATAAATATTTTATTTTATCTTAAACATTTTTATTGATGGTCCAAGATGATGTGAATCATTATTGATTATATATATCGATTCCATACCTATTAGATAAGGGTCATAAGTTTATCACTTTATTGATAAATATACCTAGTACTCTATATAAGTGATATTATATTAATGTGAATTTTTATAGAAACTTACCTTATTATTAGGTTGGGAATATTGATATTTGGGATATTATAGACTAGTTAATAAAATTATTTAATTTTCATTCTATTAAAAGGTCAATGATTTTTGAAGAACTTATATGAAAATATGTCAAAGTGGTTTTAAAACTTCATTGTATACCATGAATGTTTGTTTTTAATCAAGACCCATGATTAAAATTCAGTTTCGATAAAGGTCTCCCTAAAATTTTGGGTTCTCAATTTAAGTTGACCGTGACTTATAATTCATAGAATTATAGTTAGAATGAGTAGTCTATTACAATTCTTGAGGATATGTTATAAGCTTGTGTGCTTGATTTTGTAATCTCTTGGGAGAAGAATCTATCGTTAGATAAGTCTTATTTAAATAACATCGATCATGAATCGATAAAGATGTATCCCATTGAGTCTCTTTATGGATGATAATATTAGTCCCCTCTTTGTTGGTATGAAGTGGGTGATAATTCCTTACTATGATCAATAATAATTTTTGAGATAATAAATAATATTCAGTTGATATGGAAGAGATTTGTGATGACTCAATGTCTCCGGAAGTCATATGTTGATTGTCATCATCATATGTTATAATTTTTCATTATTTATTAGGTTCTTCTGAAGTGACCAAAGAACAACATATATACAGTCCATGATTTTATATAAATATTCTATATATTTAAAAAAAAATACATTCCCAAGGACCGTAAGGGTTTATTTTATTTTGAGACAATATACATAATCTTCTTATTTAATGAATGATTTTAAACATATCTATAAAATATATTCTCATATAGTAATATTATTATAGATAAAATACATGAAATTATTCTTCATTACGCAGGGAAAGGAAACATATGAAAGTGTGAGCTAAGACGTTCAGTAAGGGTAACCTTGTGAGATATGAATTATTAAAAGATATGATGATCATAAGGGTTTGATGAAAAATTCCAAAGAATGTTCTAAAAAAATATCACACCTAAAATGAATATTATATCATAATAATTGAAATCGATAAATTTCAAGAAGCATGATCAATAAGGAGTTAAAACAACAATCAATATCCCCGACTAATAATATAAGGATGTGGCATAAAAAGCATAAGAAATATTAATATTGTAAAAATATCTAAATGCAACCATATACATGCAAAAATCACGTGATAATAACTCAAAAATGATCATACTCATGCATTAAAATTCCAAAAAATTTATTCAGAATCATGTCATTGCATTTTCCTATGATCATAGCTAGAAAGAGATCAGACACACATATCACTATGTGAAGAAATCTATTTAAAATCATTCAATTACTTATCATCATCATCTCACTAGATATAAATATTACTTTACCCAATGTATTGGTGGGATATAATAGACCCAACCCTCATAAAATCACAATTCATTCAAATAAATATGATAATATTATACAACATTCACCATATAATCATAGCATAACCCATGAAAAATAAATGAGTTTGATAAACATCTCATATTAAAAATGATATAACATCTAAATAAATAATAAGTATGGCATCATTACATCATATACCCAGTAAAATATAAGTAACATAAAAGGATTTTATCATTGTATAATATTTCCTTGAAAACATCATTGTATTATTCTCTAAGAAAACACATTTTTCATTTTTTAATGATATATTAAAATCTAAAAAACTCCCAAATAATAAGGAAATAAATTTTACATGAAAAGTGATAAGAAAAATATAAAATAATATTAAATAAATTTATTGGTTACAATGCGGGTAAAAATATTTTCCCAAGTATTTTAGATAAAACGTGAACATTGAAGAAAAATGATTTTTGATCAAATAGTAGAATATAGTCTATTTTCCTTAAAAACATTCTTTAAAACTCATGAGTACATTGGGTGAGAAAAATTTCAAAATAACATAAATTATCCAACAAGAAAACAGGTTTATACGAACATGAAATGTATTTATTAAATAATATTTTATAATTTCCTCAATGGAAATAGAATTACAAACATTCTTGATAAAAATAGGATTGAAACATAAATTACCCACCTCAAGTCTCATCATCATTCATACACATTGAAAAATTATATATAATAAATATGGGATTATTATACATGTATTAAATAATAGTAATAATATATATCATACTATTTATTATTCTCTTATAACATTTTATCTCCCATTTATTGACAATTTTTTATTTAAATCAGTGTTTCAGGTGATAATTAATTTATTTTTCATAAATGTTTTGATTCAATAGTATCATTATTTATTCTTTGATCTTAGTTATAAAATCAAAAAAATGTAAAAAATGAAATTATTAACATATTTATTCATTATATATATATAAATCCATAACTATAAAGATAGAAAAAATTAATTACACTGTTCATGGAGATTCTAGGTCGTGCATTTGCATGAAAACTATTTTCAATTTTCAACAGATGGAACAAAAGAAAGGGTAATGATAATTAAACTTCCCATAATCAGTATTATATTCCATAAATAATATATATTTATAAAATAAAAAGTTATTATCATCTATTTAATACAGAGGTGATAAATTTATTACATTGCTTCATAGAAATTGTAGTCCACACCTATATACAAGCTATGCTATCATTTTCAAACAGATTATAAGATAAGAAAGTAGATATAATATTATCATTAAAAAAGTATAATAATTACAATAATATAATATATAATCACTAAAACCATAATAATATCCATATATAAATTTTTTATGTAAAATGAATAGTATCATGGTGTGGAGAAGGTAAGTTGTATATATGCACGAGCAATACTTACACTTTCCATTTGACGGGAAAGAGGGTGAATGAAGATGGTCTAATAATCCTAATAAAATGTTATAATATTTACTATGAAGAATTTATATTTTATGAAAAATATAATATATTTATATAAATTAGAAGAACAAACAAATTGAAAGAGGTCAGGTAAGATGATTACCTCTTCTTTGATAGGACACCTTTAGATCACTTATTAAGGACCCTTGGAATGGTATTTTAATAATAGAGTTACCTATACACAATGAACATTGATTTTGGTAAGATATTATTTAGGTTTTTTTTCTTCAGTTTGGATGGATCAAGGTTGTGTAAATATGAGAAAGGAGGGGTGCCCTTTTGTAATTGAAAAGAGGGGCACTCTTAGACATTCATAAAAGATTAGAATATAATAAATTCATTATCAATAAAAATTCTTCCAAATGTAAAAATATTTAATGATAAGGTATTATATACTTTTATATATAATCCATAAATATTTATATAGGTTTAATATGTGTTTTAAACCTTAATCATTTGGTTTCACCCCTTTGTTAAACTATTTTAAACATACCTGTGGTAACATATTTTGCACTCTCAAAGGGATTTAATTTTACATAAAAGGTTAAAATTGACTCAAAAATTTCCATGGGATGAAATTTATGAAAATATATTATCCACTTGGTCCTTTCTAGTATTTTTATTAGTTTTAAATAATTTAACAAATTATTATGTTCATACAATATCACTAATGTCATTTTTAACACTATTCTTTTAATTAAACTTTAATGACGCCACAAGAAAGATAGAATTCATATGAAACTTGTTAACACATTACTATCATGTCATTTTTTATAAACAATTCTTATAACTCAATATTCACCCAAATTGTATAACTTTTATTTTCTTTTAAAATTATTTATTTTATGTTTATGTAAATTGAATAAATAATGTGTTGGTATTGTGTAAGTATTTAAGTTAATGATTGAATCAAAAAATAATAAAAATAAATTATCCTAAAAAAAAAATATTTTAAAAAATATTTTAAAAATTATCATAACCTTTATACATTTAAAAAAACAGAGATATTAAAGTCAAGAGCATTACATTTTGTATTTATTCTTTTCTTAAATTATTATAAAGGTCATATTCAAAAAATATGGCACCGTGTTGCTATATATTAAATAATTGGATATAAATTTACTATTAACACTAAAAATAGGATAAATTCATTTTTAGATAAATTTTAAATCCTCATCACAATGTTTTAATTATGTTTTACCCATTTTACCGTTAATGAGGTGGAAAAAATTTATTATGGTTAAAATTAATAATTTATAAAGATAAAAAGGTCTTATTTAAAAAAATTAACCTCATAGTTATAAATATGGTATCAATTATTGATGATTAAATCTTCATAAGTTTCATAAATTAATTTAATTAGAACACACACAAAACAGTGAAAATCAGTTTTTTAGGAAAAAACCTTTTTATATATAAAAATGTTTTTATAACTAATTCAACCATAAGACTTATTCCAATTAACATAATCATAATTTTAATAATATAATATATATAATGTTTCCTTTTAACCATTTTAAAATTAAATATAACTTTTTACATGGTTTAAAAAGAAAATACAGTTTTCATTAAAAATCACAAATTTTCACTATTCATAGGACAATCAGTATTTTCAAAAAAATTCCAACATTTTTCTATAATATAATATTGATATTATGATTCATAAATTGAAATTAATTTTATTAAACAAATTTTAATAAATGGAAAAACTAATAATACTAATTTCTCACAAAAAGAAATCAAATTTTTTTTGATAAAAATGTATTTTTTAAGCATAATAAAACTTCACTAAAAATTGAATGATTATTTACTAATAATTAAAAAATAGATATTTATTGATTATTAAATAGATATATATTTATATAATTATGTGTTTATTCATATTCATACCCAAAAAATCATCAACTATTTTATAATGGTCATATTTAAATATTAATAATATGTGGTTCGTTTATGCTTGGTGTTAAGTGTTATTTACAATATCAAACATAATCTTATTATTTTAAAATATCAGGATTTTAAATTCTGCCACCCCTATTATAAATTATATCCTCACAATTTTTACTTGTTCTTTTAATTAGGAGTTTTATATTTCAAAAACTCCTTAGTTGGAAGCCCACATCGTAAAAAGGGTTAATAAATTTCCTTTTAAAAATGGAAAGTGGGAAACAAAAATGTTACATGAAATAACACATTATCATGTTCCAAAATAAGGAAAAAATTACAGAGAAAATAAAATTTGGACATAGAGGAGACACTACAATCTAATGACTAATATAAAGTGATAAATAACATGATCAGGAGAATGATAATGACCACAAAACCACAAATCTATAATGAGTGTAGGGCCATCAATTCATCAAAAATGAAGGGCAGGGATAAATTTTTTATTTTAATATTATTTTACTGTAGTTGATGGATTATTTTATGTTCAATATATAAAACATTAGAAAATATACTCACTTGATTTCTTTCCATTTCATAAGAATAATTTCATCATTTGTTTGTGCTTTTATGAATTTTCAGTTCATCTCTTATTCCAAGAAATTATAATGAATTTTCCATGATTGAAGCGCTAAAACTAAATTTTATGGGATCATAAGATCCTTAAGACGTTTATACTATATATAAATATTTATAAAAACAAAAATGTCCTTCACAAGTTATCCAATATGGATATATCATATATTAATCTCTACATCCTTAACAAAAACAACAATAGTTCAACTTAATCCATCCATAATTGGTTAACCTTAATACCCTTCCAAAAAATGTCTCAATAAAATCAAAATCTGAAAAATTAGAAATAAGTTCACTAAATTTACTATATTAACTTAAAATTAATCTTCCAAACAACATATTGTAGATCCTAATGTCACATACCAAACTTATGAATACCTTTATTTTTATTAAAACATTATTACAACCTATATCACCATAAAACCTCAACAAAAGAATATATTATTCTAAAAACTATAAAAATACTTATTCCTCAAATAAAATAGAAAACATTAAAATATATTAAAAACCCAAAAATCTATAAACTCCATCAAAGATAACATAAACCACTTTTTCATCAAATATTTACTCACTTCCAAGTTCATCAATATTATCTATTATAATTTATCAATACAAATAATCGATTTATCCCAACTAAACACTATTATCTCAATATTATGAACATATTAAGTGTTATATTTTCTATAATCATGTGTTTTCCATAAAATATCACATGGTTTTTAAATTATTGTTCTATGTTATTGGTACCATCGATCATATTCCTGCATATTCTTAATGTGAAATTTATATAGAACAATGAATTTGGTTTTAATTATTCTTATAAATATAATTCCGTTGAATTAAAATACTTCTAAAAAAAATTCCCTAATACCATTTTATAAACACTTCAATCATTCCAGTTTTTTCTAAATCCATTAATCAAGCATCATTATATTATTCCTTAAAAATGCTTTCCCTTTAATATGTCATTTTTAGTATCATAAACATCAACAGAAAAACCATTAACCCTACAACCCTTAAAATCCACTTCTTTAGAATTTTACTAGCACATATATTATCATATTTCCCATACATTCCATTTTTAAAACATTCAACCATAAAAAATACATTAGTTAAACCATTATTTTCTTCCAATATGTTTATTAAAATTTTAATTTTTAATAAATAAATAATTTCTCTATGTCCTTCTTTTCCACACTGAAAAAAATTTAATTTTTCCTTGATAAATTTACTTGGGATATTCTTCCAAAAAAGTTAACATTATTTAAATTAAATATTCTTCCCTCTATGGTCTTCAGGAAACTACATTTTCCACATATTTGGTGTTCCAAGAAACTCTCCCATGTTGAGATTTTTATTCATATAATGATAAAAAAAATTAATTACAATTACAACGTCTTGTATTCCATATAATGTTTCCATTTTTTTCTCATACGGAAAATATTTCCATTGTCCATCACATTCAATATTGACATAATTACTCTCTATTCCAACTATTGAATAAACACGAAAAAAACTGTGTAAGAAATAATAACAGTAGTTGGAAACCACATACTAATTTAAAATCTTTTATTAGACGTCAAAATTAAGAAAATGTTTATAATCTATGATGCCTTATTTTTAACCAAGTTTATTCACAGTTATCATCTATTCAAATATCTCATAATGTTTTATGAATAAAATGTGAGTTAATGTAAGAATATCCCCCGGGAGTGTCAACCCAGGTACATATTAAGGGAACACTCACCATGTAATAAAAAGTGTGTTTAATATATAATCAACCAACTCTTTTTAGGTTTATTACCCCTAGATGCATTCATGCTAAAACCTCTTCCACTTATAGTATTAGACAATTACCTATTTCTTGGAAACCCACATAATCTCTAATTATCCAAAATAGTAGGATGTTATTCAGTTCTTAGACATATCCCTAGAGGTTTCACTAATGTTTTTTGACCCTAATATAAAAATAATGACTTAACTTACCCTTTTATAGAAGCTAAAGATACCTAAGCATAATATATATAAATATTACATCATTATTGATAAATATTAAAAACCATTCATAATAATACATTCCTAAGGACTATAAAGATTTAGTGTATTTGAAGAATAGATATATAATATTTTTATTTCATGAATGATATTCAACATATCCCACATATTTCCTCCCATATATTAATCTTCTTATACATATCCTACTTAGAACTATTCTTCACAACCTATGGGAATAAAATATAAGAAATGGTGAACTTAGATTCTTAGTAAGTTTATTCATTGGAGACATAAATAATTATATGATAAGATGATCATAAGGGTAAGATGATATGCTCAAGTTCATGTTCTCATTATAAAATATTTATACCCAAAAAATCTTTGATTATAAGCTTTGAAATTAGTTCAATTATTTAAACATGATCAATATGGTTGTAAAAAATTGAATCAATATCCATGATTAATAATAAAGTCATGTGGCATTATAATCATTTGAATATAAAATATGAAATCATGTCCATGCATAAATCTTATGAACATAAGTAGAGCGCAGTCATACTCACACATCAAGATGTGAAAGAAATGTTATTCACAATCACGTCGATGCATTTTCCTAGGATTATTTATATAAGGTGATCATAATCATGCATCAATATGTGAAAAAATATATTCTCATTAATTTACATGATTGTCATCACTATCTAATGAGATGTTAATATCACTTTACCAATTTAATTAGAGGTCTATAATGGATCCAAGCATCACATATTACAAATTGAGTCAAATAGATGTTATAAGATCATAAAATATTCATCATATATTCATAGCATAACCTATGAAAAATAAACGAGTTTTTTAAAATTCTCATCATAATATGGTAGACCATACAAAAAAATAATTATTATGGTATCATTGGATAATTTCCCAATTAAATCATATATAACATCAAAGTATTTTATTAGAGATGAAAAATTTCATTTATAATATCACTAGAATATTTATTTAGATAAAATCCCCTTCAATTTTTTAATCATATATTAAAATATAAAAATTAACCATATATTAAGGGAAAAAAATTACTTGGAAATACCCTTCAAAATTTTTTTAAGTAGAGGAATATTTAAGTCTTTGAGAGGTCATGATAACAGGAGATCCCATTCTTGTTGTATATGTTAATGGAAAACATTATTTTCTCAATTTTGTAAAAAAAAGTAAAAAAGTACCTTCTTTGAAAAAAAAGGATATTGATTTTAAATTTTCTTAAAAAAGAAAAAAAATTAATAAATACTTTAAAATATCATAGGAGAGTATTTAAACATTTTTGAAAACATTTTTGAGGAAACATGGGCATAGGGAAAAATGGAAGTTTAACTGAACAGTAAAACTTAGTAAGTTTTCCTCAATTTTTTTTCTATTCTATTGTGTACATAAACAGATTAAATGGAATGAAAACATATATTCTAAACAAATAGAAATAAGATAATAAAATTTAAGGAATTTATTAGATAAGGTTTATATAATTTTCTCAAATGAAATTTAAGCATAAACAATCCTGATTAAAATAATATTGAAACATATTACCCTTACCACAAGTGTCATCTTTATTCCAACATCTTTGAAACACTGATATAATAACTATAGGTCTATTATAAATGTATTATATAATAATACTAATATATATATCATAACATATTTTATTTTATTATAATTGTTTTTCACTTTTTGATGAACAATTCTATATTAAAATCACTGTTTCAGGTGATAATCGCTTCATTTTTCATGCATGTTCCGGTTCAACATTCTCAGTATTTATAATTTGATCTTTGTTTCATCATATACATAATGTTAAATTTGATATTAATATCATATATATTCATTATATATATAAATATATTTATTTATATTCATTCCTAAAATTAAATATTGATAAATTAATTACACTATTCATGGAGATGGTAATTTGTACGCACACAAGAATATTGATTTCATTTTTTTGACATATAAAATGAAAAGATGTTGAATAATAATTCAAAATTTTATAACAATTAGAATATCATATAAATTATATATATTAATCAAATATATCCTTATTAACTTCCTTGTAAAGAGGGGATGAAAAACTAATCACATCACTTCGTGGAGGTGGTAATCCACACGTATGCAATAGAAATATTATCATTTTTCAACGGATTATAAGATATGAAGGTTGATAAGATGTTATAATTAAATAATAATAATTATTTAACAATATATCGTATATAATCATTAAAAACATATTCATAACCATCCATAAAATATAGTGATGTAAAATGAATTGTATCACTATGTGGAGGCGACAGGTCATACATATGCAGAGGCAATACTTTCACTTACCATTTAATGGAAAAAATGGTGAATACAGTTTTTTTCATATTCATAATAAAACTTTATAATATTTTTTATTTTTAGGTTATTATTGTTTTGAATAATATCAAATATTTATAGGAATTTGAAGAAGAAGTAAATTGAAAGAGTTCGAGTAGGATGATCATACCTTATTCTATAGTCCTCTATTATATACCTTCTTAAGGGCCATTTGAATAGTATTTTAAGATTAAAGTAACCACTAAAAATTGTATGGTGAATTTGAGAGGATAATTTTATAGGTTTTTTCCGATCTAGATGGATATAAGGGGTGTAAATAGAAGAATGGAGAGTTCCGTTTTTTAAACGACGAGAGGGGAACTCTTGGAATTTCATGAAATATTAAAATTAAATAAATTAATTCTCATGAAAATTTCACCCAAATATCCAGATATTCAAATATAAGGTATTTTTGTTTCCGGAAGTCCCATAATCCAATAAAATTTGGAAAAATTTTAGTAGTGTTTTATACATTATATTTTTGTTTAACCCCCAAGGTAACCTACTTTATCCTTAATAAGGATAAAGTCTTTTTTTCACTCATAAAGGGTTATAATTTAACTTATTTGGAGATAATTGAATCATTTTTGGCCGTGGGATGACATTATAGAAAAAATCATATCCTCATTTTAGTTATTCAATATTTTAATAATTTTTGAATGATTTAATTTTATATTATTTTCATAAAAAATCATCAATGAAATTACTATTCATTTAATTTGACATTAAAGACATCAAGAAAAAGTTGGAATTATAATATAATAATTTGACACGTCATTATTATGTTATTTTTATCTAAAAAATTCTTGGAACATAATAATTTACCCAAATTGTATTACTTTTAATATTTTTAAAATCATTTATCATATTTTTCCATAAATTGAATATATACTATTTTGGTGTTGTGTAGGATTTTAGTATAATTATTTAATCACTAATAACTAAAAATAAATTACCATGAAATTTTTTTATTTATATTTCAAATAAAATTTTAAAACAAAAAAATCCCTTTTCAAATTTATGTAAATATTTTAGAGATATTAAAGTCTAGATAGTGGAATTTTATATTTATTATATTCATAAATTAAATTAAAGGTCACATTCAAAGAAATATGGTACCAATTGGCCATATATTCGATATGTAGCCAAAAATAATTGGTTCGTATTTACTAAATTTTAATATCATATTTCCAAATATGGAATTCATTTTTCAAAATTAAACCTATGGGATTTTCATAAATTAATTTATGATAAAAACACTAAACATAATTAAAAATAATTTTACAAAAAAATGTATTTTTAAGTATAATAATGTTTTTATTGCAAATTCAACTATACAATTAATTTAAATGAATATTATTGGATTATTAATAATATAATATAATAAAGTTACCTTTTAACCTTCTTAAAAAAATTACCTTTATACATTCTTGGAACAAATATATTTTTTTCAACAAAAATCAATATTTTTCATTATTCACTGGGAATTCAATTTTTTCAGAAAAATTAAAAAAATCACCATGATATAATTTTTATATTATAATTTTAAAAATTAATTTATTTTTTTCAAATATATTTTATAAAATTGTAAAAAATTAATCATAATATTTTCTCACACAAACAATATAAATCATTTTTGAATAAAATTTATTTTAAAGCATAATAAAACCCTACTAAAAATTGAATGCTTATTTCATAATAATGAATCAATTAATTTATATTTAGTAGGACCTTTGTATATGTATATATATATATATATATATATTACATAATGTTGTTATTTTTTCGTATCTACCAATTCAATTAGTAGGTAATAAGTTTCATAATAAAATTATAGTATTTTGTGGTTCATTTAAGCTCTGTGTTGTTTATAATATACACTATTGAATATAATAATATTATTTTAAAATCTTAGGGCGATCTAGTGTCTTATAATTTATTATCAATAAAGAATTCATCGATTGGGAAATGGGGTATATTGATTTAGTGTTATGTTAGTCCATTTGAGATTATTGAGTACCTTGGGATAGTGGTGTATCAAATTTCCATATCATCCTAAAGGGATTCTATTCAAAATATGTTTCATATATCTGAGTTGAAAATGTATTATCTGGAATAATCTCACATGGTTGAGGGTAATGATATTGATTTGTAACCCAACACCACGATGATTGACTTTTCTTATTTATATAATGGATCATCGGGATATAGTTTTGCAGGGTGAATAGATTTTATTTGTTTTCATTCAATAGAAGTTTATGAGAAAAAACTAGGTTTGAAACATGGTAGGAATATGTTTAGTGCTAACCATGAACCTAAATGATTTTGAAGGGGGATTTTTTTCCATGGTGTTTCGAATAGTATGTCCATAATTATTTAAAAAGTATTACTTCCTAAGAATATAGTGCAGTAGAACATTACACATTGGGTAACCCTATACCATTTTTAATGGTTATGGAACATTATGTATCCAAATCATGTGAAGTAATATTATGTATGGGAGGTTTTATCTAGTGAAAACCATATGGTTGGCACATGGTTTCTCAAACCATGCAGCCTATCTGTATTTTTAAAAAAATTACAATATAAATTTGTACCCATATTGTGTTTTAATCATATTTTCCATTTTCCTCCCCATTCATGTGGATTAGGACCCTTTCATCCATTTCACTTCTCTGCAATGTCCCATTTGGGATTATTCATTAATATTGTTGAGTTTCTTCATGAAAAACTCATGATTTATCTCTTATTTCTTCTCATATATTCTTACATTCTCTTGTTTCCTTTTTTTCCTTCATCTTCTATTAGAGTACTTAGACTTGGAGTCCAAATAAATGTAAATTTATTGGTTTTAATGTGAATCTCTTCCTTTTTTAGGATTTTTGGACCTATATTTATCTTCTCTTATGGCATTTCATAGATGTGATAAACGTTTCTTAGATTTAATATAGGTATCTCTTCATAATGGATATTGACATTGTAATACCTTAAACAATTGAGGTTATATTACTTTTATTTTATAAATGTGTTTTTAATAATGATTTTTATTTATTCTTTGTATTTCATTAATTTGTTTGGATACAACAAAATCTTTCCATCGATTTCACTAGTTGTTTTTTCTAAAATTTGATTTACACACATGAGGTGTTTGATAAAATGATTTATAGTTTATTTTTACTCCAAAATTGTTTCAAAAGGAGTTTGAAAAGTGAATTTATTTATTTATTATTCATCCTTCATCAATATTCCTTTGTTTCTTTAAAGGATTGTTTTATTTTGTGATTATTGATGTTATTTATTCTTATTTTATGGTAAATTGATATATTTATTTTTATGTGCTCTTTTTTATATGACGTTACCCATACTATATGAGTTTTCTTGTATGAATTTAAATTGGGAAACCTTAGTTATGTTTTAGGTTAATTGGACAAGCGATACACTATTTTATATTATTCCCTAACAAGTTCTTAGTTTATATTTTTCTCCACCTAGGGGTTGCCACATAGCAAGACTAGGAGGGTAAGTTAGTGATGGTTATTTCATGTTCACATAAGCACAAAATGCTCCACAAAAAGTTCATAGTCACCCCATTTATGTTATTTACATGTTCTATAGGTTTTATCCTCTGTGAAAAGATGCATTATTGATATATATATATATATATATATATATATATCCACTTTAGTATTTGATTTTTACACGGTATATCTTTTAGTCCTGTTTCATGCATGTTATGTTTTTGTTTGTTTACAAATTTTTGTTTGTTTAATTAAAACCAATTAGATAGATAATGTATTTTTTAAAAATATTAGAACATTAAATATGAATTACTAAAAATAATTATTTCTATGCTATGTTTTTAAACCAGTACTATCTAATTTCATTGTGAAATATTTTATATAGATTCCCGATTGTGTAATTTTATGTTTTTTCTTATAACTTTCATTAATAATTTAGGTTATATATACTTGGTTATGTATTAATTGGGAAATTGAAATAGATCCATATCACATTGTGGTACTTATTGAAAACTCTTATCCTTCTTGGTATGATGATCATTCGGGGCCAAGGGCCATAAGTTGTTTTCTATTATTGAGTGTTTTGGGGATCATATAGTGGTGTTTTGGGGTTGATGTATCCGATTCTCTAGCTTCATCATTATATTGGATTCATTTTAATGTGTTGATTTCTGTGTATCACAATACATTGATTTTATAAAGTGATATGGTCTGAGAGTTATTTTGTTTATTTTTTTCATCTATAATCCATTTGGTTTTATTATTATTATTGGAACTGCTTATCGATATACATGGATGTCTAGGTTATAGATAACTGATGTATGATTTCTAGTTGGATTTCCTATTATGTATTACATGGATTTTAGGATTAAATTGTGTTTGATACCCCCAATAATTTTTGTTAGCCTCTGGTTATTTAGAATGAACTTCAACCCTTATGAAAGAATTGATTTTCAAAAAGGAAGGTCAACCTGGATCAGTTCATTACAATGGAAGATTTATTACATCTATATAACTATTTAACACCTTTTTTTAATAATTATTTTGAAATTATGATTAGTATTTAATTTTATACCATTATTATTAATTCTAATACGTGGTAATTTTTTTATTATTTGATACTTCAATCTTTATCAATCAGTTATACTGTTTGGGTTGTTTTTTATATATTTAAATTTTTGAATTTATTTTTTGTATAAAAAATATTTATTTACTGACCAACTATCTATGTGTTTCATAATCATCAAAATGTGGATTTTTCCTTGATTGTGGATTAGAATTCTTTAGCTCCTTCACCTTGGTCTTCCTGTTTTTTAAATAATATTAAGAAATCTTTACTATACATATTTTATTTAATTTATTTTATAATTTATGTTGAACATATAAATATATATAACCATATCAGTTCATATGATATTGATAATGAGGTACTATTGAGACTCCTAAATTCAATGTCTAGGAATTGAAAAAAAAATTAGAATATTTTTTATGAAGGATTAAAAGGTAATATTTCTAGTTTTGATATGGAATTTGTAGAATATCATTGGATTTGAGATCATATGACTAACATGGGATCAGTTTTGGTAGATGTTTGAGGTTTTCCGAAATTACAAAAAATAACAATTGTTAGTTAAAACTATTTAACTGATTATTTATTTATTTAATTCATTTTAATTATTGATTATTTTTAAAAATAACCTTTGGGGATACTTTAAGTGTCTTTTATTGACATGGGGAGTTAAAGTAATTGATAGAGTAAATATTTATAATTTTTTTCTTATTTCTAAGAATATTTTATGAATTTAATATGTGATTTGAATGAAGGAATTCATAAGGGGATGAGGAGAAAGAAAATATAATAAGTAATAGCTAGGACAATAATGGTAGAAATTATTGGATTTATAATCATAGGATTTGTTTTTTTACCATCAATAATCTCCCATAATCTCTCTATTCTTCAAATCACTATATTTTTTTCAAGGATTAAAACAATCTTGGATTGATTTTATGGAAGATCAATGAAGTGACATATGAAAAATGGAAGAGGAAAAGTGGTTAGTGATAATCATCAATGAATTAAATAATTGTGATCATTATGTAATTAAGGTAGCTTGCTCTTGATATTCACCCTTTTAATATTATCTTTGGGGATAAATCTTGTGATTTCTAGTTGGGATGATAATGTGGACAAAATATCAAAAATAAATCTATTCCAAAAAAGAATATATGTTTCTTATTTTAAATACAATTTTCTATTTTTTAAAATTATATGATAATAATGGTTGAAATAGGATAGTTTAATTGATAAATTAATAAATTCTTCATTTATATAATTATTGAATAAAATTTATAAAACCCTAGAAATGATGTTTTTAGAGTGAAATATTGATGTAGTGGTCTATTTAATGGTGAGTTGTTTTTGTATATAACGATATATAAATTATTTTACATGTTTTAATATTGAATATTGTGGTGTAATAGTGACAATTCCTGGAAAATTCCTATATTAATGATAGAAGGAGATTTAAGTACACTGAAATGATCCATGCCAAATTAGAATGGAATAATTCCCTCTTTATGAATAGTTTCAAATACATTTTTCCAAGTTTTGGATAAAGTGGTAGTGATTTTCATGGGGTAATTCCTTATAGGTACTAGGAAATTCCGTATTCTAGGGAAAATGGACATTTTGTAACGTTTTACAAAGTATGGTGTATAAATTACATTGGGTTGTTCCACTTTTACTGGAGACATAAAGAATCCTATAAGGAATTCTTGAAACTAACTTCATTATTATATCATTCACCCAACTACTATATAGAATAATAATTTAGTATAGAGGATTTCAAAATGTATTTTAATAGTATTTAAATTATGTTTATCTACTAGGAGGTTTTACTTACCGATAGTGCCATAATTTAACCTAATTATTAGTAGTGTTATTGATGGTGCTTATGGAATGAGATAAAATAATTACAATGAGAATTGTAGATTAATAGTCAATAATGAAAACATGTACTTGCTACGGATGAGAGCATCAAGAAACTAGGGATTTGATTGGCTTTAGGGTGTCACTGGTGTAGCAACAGGTAGGAGGAAACCTCAAAGAACTTATTCTTTGATGGGGAGTGGGCTCTTGCAGTGTGGTCATTTTTTTGGTGTTTTCACGGCCTTTTCTTCGCACGACCAGAGTGGTTATACTTTCCTGGAGAGATGGTTCCATGGATTGACGGGAGCTGATAAGGAATAGATGGCTCACACTGTGATTTTCAGTTCTGGGTGTTGGTGCATATTGGAAGCCAGAAATAAAGTGTGGTTCAAAGGTTCTATCCCAATGATGAGGTCCATAATTTTGAGGGTTCATTGCATGCTGATTGATATAATTTCTCTCTTTAGTGATTGGAAGAAGGCTCTTTCTTTCAGACATCTTCAGGCCAATACATATCTGCCCCGACCCTTCACTGATAACTTGCAGGGGAATTGGATTCGTTGGCACCCTCCTATCTTAGGGTAAAAACTGAACACAAATTGGTCCTACTCCATGGGTGTGACTAGGGGAGGGGGATTTGTTTGCGATAATGGAGGGAATGTGGTTCTGGCCTTCACCTCGTTTTTTGGTAATGGTACCTCCATACTAGCTGAGGCCAAATCCTTGATCACTAGGCTCTTACTTTGCACTCAGGATAATCCGACTCTTTCTCAAGTGGAGACTGACTCCTTGGTCCTTCATTATTCTTTGAATAGTAAAGGTTCTACTCCTTTGTTCAGATCCTATACTTTTGGGAAATCTCGATCCCTTCTTTGCAACAACATTCAAGTCAACCACTCTTTGCAGGAGGGGAATAAAGTCACGAACTATATGGCTTCTCTGGAAGTCACAAGTTCAATCTATACTCACCTCCTCTCAAATACTTTCCTTAAACCATAGGGCGTCAATTTTATTAGAGGGGATGCCCTTGGTCTGCACTACTTTAGACCTGCCTAATTCTCAGGTCCCCCTGTTTTCCCTTTTTTTCTCATTTAATAAAAAAATCTAACATGGATGGATGGATATGGATGTGGATGTACTATGGGGAATTTATGTTGGTATTTTGATGGCTTCTAATACTATATAATTTTCAGTGAAGCTTCTAGTTAATATTTGATAACATGCTTGCAAAATTATAAATGATGTTCTATCTTAATAACCAATGGTAATTATATGTTATTAATAATAGAACTAACTGGGTAATGTATAAATGTAATTTTTGGGATGTTAATGATTGTGATTCAATATAATTATTGAAAATTATGGATGAATATTCTGAGTGATCACCGACAATAAACTAGGTGATCATCAATAATTGTACATGGTGAAATTCTATGTGTTAAGAGATACTTTTCCTAGGTTAATAACAAAACTGATAATAATAGATAGTTATGAATACCAATGGGGATAGATGACTGAGTGTAGAATTGATAATTTTGGAGCTTATTGGGATGTTATTTCTCTATATACATTTTAGTTTTATGTTATTTGGGTGGTGATGCGCCCTCATCATCCTTTATTCTACCTTTTCCCAAGATTCTATGTCAAACTTGACCAATACCTAATGGGATATGTGGGTTACTGGATGAATAGTATGCCTATATCTAGATGCGCCTCACCTAAGATAATATTCACCCATTAGAGGCATCTTGTTTGACATTGAGGGATACTGTGATATGACTTCTGGGAGTGGATATGCATGGGACCTTGTTTTTTTAAATATTTTACATTCTATATGTATATATATATATATACATATTATCACTTAGTTAGTAGTAATTATTGTTTTGAGATATTGTAATACCATTTGAACTCCATTGTTAGTTATTATGATTATCTAATTATCATGAAAATATATTATTATTATCTATAAACATTGACTTGAATTGGTATATGTGGGGGGCCAACTATTTATTTTTATGCTCACCACTATTTTATATATAGTGTTTTTTATATGACCATGTGTGTATGATGTGGTATTGGTGGATGGTAGCTTGTTCTTATAGATATTTAAGAGATTTTAAAGTGTTTTTTCATTTTTCTTTAGAGGTATACATTATGTATCTTTAATCATCACTTCACGATTGTTCATTTATGTGATTTTTTTGTTTTATGTCATTATAATTCATTTTTATTATATATATCAACATTTTTTATTATATTCGATGGATATAGTTTTCATTTTATAGGTTTATTCCTCTTATATATAAAATTAACATCCCCATTTCCAATCACCAACCATATTTTTAATAATCCAGACCATAGTAACTCAAATCTAAGGTCTAGATTACAACATTGACACTAGTTACAAGTGGTTACATCCCAAAAGATAAAATAGTTTAGTAGTATTTGTAAACTAGAAACATACATGTTTCCCCTATTATATTTAAATACAAAAATTACAAGATATTTTTTTAGAATATCATTTTTCACGTTATCATATCTTTTTGTAACATTCATAGTACACTTCCTGGATTCCAGGAAAAAAAAATAAGTGTGAGGTCAAATGCTCAGTACGGGTTAATCATAATAGAATATATCATCAATAACTAAAAATAATCAGAAAGTAAAGTTTAATATATGATCAAACATGAAACCTAATTAATAACATGACTATCATGATTATAAATGGAATAATCAATATGGAAAGTTTAATATTTGAACATACATTCCATTTGATAAATAAATTGACTATCATGCTTAGATAAGACATAATAAACATATAAAGGTAAATATCTAAACACACATTCCATTAAATAAATAAATTTAAATCCATGATTTGATTATACATACTCAATATGGGAAGGTAAATAATTGAACACACATCATTTAATCAATAACTTGACTATCATGATTAGGTAATGCATAACCAATAAAGTGATAATGAAATGAATCAAATGATAATATCATTAAAAAAATCTTATGGATAATAATTACTGAATTCTCAATGAAGGAAGTTCATAATTATTGGATGTCATGATATCAAGCATCATGATACCTCTACTGTGAATGCCTTTTACAAGATAGTTTAAATTGATGGTAGTTATAAATCAGAAACGAATTTAACTTTGGCCTACCAACTGATTCTTCTCATGAGACTACTGATGCATCGAGTTGTTATCTACAATTGGGCCTCATTTGTATATTCAGGTCCAAATTAATCCTTATATATCAAATAATTCATTAAATTCATGAGTCAATATGCCTTATCATCAAATATTTGTATTGAGTTAATGATAGAGTTTTTTCAATATTCCCCCAGTTAACTAAATAACATTCAAAGTAAACACCGTATATAAAAATGGTATATGATTTTGGAAAAAAATCATATCTCTCATATAATAAAATTTATATTTAATATAAATGTAATGTCTAATGAAAAATTATCATAAGGAAGTGATTGTTTTGTGATGAAGTAAAAAATAAAAAATAAATGTGATATTGTACGATAATTTTTTATATCTTGGTAAATTTTAAATTATTACCCTTAAAGATTAAACTTGAAACAAAATATTAATCATCATTAAAAATTAGTTATTCTTGTTAATTACATGGAAGGGGTAGTATATACACCACATAAAGGTTAATATGTGTATATTAACTGATATAACTCAAGGAAATGGAAATTAAGACGAAATCCCTTAAGATTTGGTAGATTTCAATAAAACAATATTTGAAATTATTCAAGATGAAACATAAAATACAATGAATTATGAATCATTCATGCTATAGAATTGTTTTACTTGGAACAGGATAAGGAAAAAAAATGGGAAATGAACTAAATGGTCCGATGGGAATTGGGTAGTCTATTATTTTTTCTTGCGAAGAAGATATAATAGTTAATTTATTTCTTGTCTGGTTCACTGGTTTTTCTTTGTTGGTATGATTTGGTTGGCCTATCCTGATGGTTTCATTGTGGTGGGGTTCAATTTTTTCCACAATCATTCATGTATAGTTTTCCATTTTTTATCTATAACAGAAACTCCCAATGGATACCACATCTATAATTGAGTATGGAATTTCTTTCCAAAGGTAGGTGGTCTTTAGGGTTTTAGACCCAATGATGCTTAGGAGATCACATTGTTCGAGGGGATGGGTGTTTGGGATCATCACTCCCTTTTGGGGACAATTTTTTCCTACTCCAAGAATCTCTTATAGATTTAAGATATGTTCAATAATCACTTCCTATTCCTAATTTGACAACAGTTTCCGTAACAAAATGATCATAGGTTATGTATTTTTATATGAAAAGTGGTGATCTTATTAGTGAATTCATCTATATGTATCTAAGGTTATTCATCCATTTCCCATTGATGGGTATCTTCTTATATGTTCAAGTCTTATAACCATGAACTTAGGATTTTATTGCAATCTAGGTCAGTGGTTCATATTCCAAGGATAGTATTGAGACATTAGGAAATGTCTTATGTATCATATTTTATAATATAAATCAAAACCTATGTATTTAGTTAAACATATGAATATAAACGTCATACAAAAATGACATGAATATGGGAACTTGGGAACTAGGTATTTGAACTCTAACCTTGAGGATGAATCCTACGTATCCTTATTATGACATCAATCATGATTATCATAGTTCAATCACTCCATTGGGACTTTTCCTGAGGTAGATACCCTTATATGGGGGTAGTTATATCATACCCCTAATTGGTACTTACACATTGAGGCTGCCTTCACTGGCGGAGATTCAAGATGAAAATGATGTCATTATTGAAACTACCTTATCCAACATGATCCTTGATCAGTGTATGGAACAATGGATATAAATTAATCAGTCCAATTGCATATGGATGCAAGGATTAAATGCTAGGATAGTTCTTAATAGTTTAGAAAGGATTTTTTTCCTTAGAAAGGAATCCTACTTATCTGGTTTATGGAAATAATTAGACATTGTAGTTTATTTAACTCATCGATCCACTGATGGATGAGAAATAATGAACCATTAATGGGGTATATTTGGTCTTGATGGTTTGAATTATGAAGAAATGAAAGATATTACACTAAGTTCGATTCCTACTTGAGTTCAATAATTTAGTAAGGAATCCTACATCTTCTGGTTGTATTATAAATTAGAGTTCTTATAGTTTGTTTTGATTGGGGTTTACACAATGTGGTGACCCTGATATTTGGGGAATATCATATTATTCCACTAATCAAGGCTGAAACATTGTGGTTTCCCATAATATGGAGGACATATCATATTAGACAGCATATTGGGGCTTTAATGCCGAGGTTTCCCTATATTGGTAGAGTC
Organism: Viscum album; assembly: GCA_963277665.1. NCBI lineage: Eukaryota > Viridiplantae > Streptophyta > Magnoliopsida > Santalales > Viscaceae > Viscum > Viscum album. The sequence goes on along the minus strand of OY728129.1, from coordinate 1,806,294,766 downwards.
ACATGGTATGAATGATATGATCAGTATAACTCACTAATCCCATATGTTGTTTGATAAGTGTGATAAACAAGGGATAATATGTAATTAGTCGCACTAAGTATAAATGTGGTACTTATGTACTAGGATAGTCCCTTTTTATATTTAATATGGATCTTGGGCTGTGTGAATGAGTCCTAGATATCTTGGATATCAAAGGAATAATATTTCTCATAGTTCATTTTGATTGAGGATTACACTCTCAGGCTTCCATGATCTTCCCAATGAACATGGCTATCATATCTTGAGACTTCTACTTGAAAAGGCCTAGATGTATTCCTGACATGTCTAGTTGTGTGTATGAAATTTCCTAGTGAAAATTGAATGATCAAAGTTGAAATGTCTAGGAGATTTCATAAGAGTTGACTGAGGATGTCCAAAGATAATCACATGACCAGGGATGACATGTCCAGAGAGTGTCGCATGACCCATATAACTTGTTTTAATTATTTAAAATGATCTAGGTTGACACATTTTAAGGTAATATCATGATCTTGGTGGTGATCTTGAAGGAATTCATGGGGATTAGGTGGAAATTCCATTTGGAATCACGGAACTTGGAAGACATGTCCTGTGTCATTGTGAGACCTCGCTAACATGCATGGAGGATGCCACAAGATCTAGATTGTAGGCCCTAAGGTCTTCTCAATACCAAGATGACATGCATTGGTGTCACTGAATAACTTGGGTGACATGTATAGAAAACTTCTCATGATATAGATGGTGATCTTTGAGATCTTCACGAGACTTCTTGTGGCATTCTCAAAGTGTGTCCTGTGACTTACTTGATGTGTCCAGATGACAACAAATGATCCAAGTGGCTTATTTAAGGGATGTCACATGACATGAGTTACATTCCATGTAAATGTAACATGATCTAGATGATTCATGTGAAGCACATTATGATCATTGTATATGTTCATTCCATAAGTCTTTCATCCTTTAGTCTTTATTCCAACTTTTATTGCATACATGTCTTACATTTTTTCAATGTTATCTTGTTTAGGTCTCATATTATTCGGTATATGTATTGGATTTCGATGGAATGAACTATTAAAATCACTACACATGATCATAATTGATCATATGTATCACCCATGAATAATCCATGACCGCTTAGGTTGTTACCTATATATTAATTGGAGGAAAGCCTTTGTGATCCCAAAATTGGATGCTCCAAAAAGTCTGATCTGATTCCTGGGTATACCAGCATGTAGAACTAAACATATATTTTTGTTTCATTATAGGCTGGGAGATTTATAGGCCTTTCCACCTAGATTATAATTCACTTCATTCAATGCATATCTGTCAAATCTAGGATGGATTTCATGTAGGGATTTGGTGTCATGTGCTTCATGAAATCTAAATGTGGGTTATTATAGGGTTATCGCATGACATTCAGTGACCACAAGACCATCCCATCAATGACCCATTTATTGGATTTTTTATAATAAATAGGGTATTTAATAATCATGTAGACATTGTAGGGATATTTAAAATTTTGAAGATGAAATGTTTTTGTATCTTCACGATATCAGGATGTCTGTTGAGAGGCCTTCATGTGATTTAAGGGAATTATCTAGGAAATTCCATGAGAAAATGGTTAATAAATACAAGGTGTTCTTGAGATCATGTTTTTTTAAGGGGGGCCTCATGTGATCATTAGTGATCACCTTGGGTGTTCACAAAATATTAGTGTATCTTCCCCTTACAATATTCTCTCATCATTTCCGTCATCATTTCTTTGTTTATTTTAAAAAGGATGGGGATATCACGACTTGGAATGAGTGTTGTCGAAGAAATTAACTCTCCCCATTGGTGATTCATCACATTACCATCAAAGGATCATGTGGTAATGCGATAGAATTAGCAAGAAAAAAACATTCTATTTGTATTTGGAGATGAAGGGGGGTCCATGATCACTTGGAAATATCTAAGGCCCTTCACATGATGTAGGTAACATGCCAGCGGGCTCTTGTGAAATAATTTGGACATGTCCCCAAGGCTTATTCAATGTCTTTCAATCCCTATGGGTGCATAACATGATGATTTATGACTGAAATATTCTCTCATATTTTTTTATATGTTTCTCCTTATTTTACAAGGATTCTGAATGGTTGCCCAGTTCTTGCCACCTGACAAGACGTGTGACCCGGGAGGGATTATCTGGAAGCCTCCTCATTATCAAAGAGTGTTTTCAGATTCCTTCGTAAGAACAATGATGGCTTCTCAATGGAGCTCCACAAAATTTTCCATCTGGTTATGTGCTATACATGAAGTTTCCACCTGACCTTATGAAGGTCATGTGATCGCATGTCATGTTGAAGGTTATATGATCCATGAGTCCTGACCACATTTACTCATTTGTTTTGTAGGGAAAATAATACCCATATTCAGGTATTTATTTCTTTTTTTGATTTTATGATGCTCATTTGGAAGGCTGCATTGAATACCCCTATGGGCGATGTCTATGGGGACAAGGAATCGGTTTTGTGGGAAGTAAATTCCCACAAGAGGCATTGGCACCATCACCAATCTGGGTCTTGGGTGATGCATGATATTATGGTTAGAATTTGGTATTCCATAGAATAATATATAAATAGGGGAGTGCAAGGTAGATCATTCAGCTGCAACTAAACTCTCATATCTCCTGAAATCTACCTCCATAGTGTGAACCTCCTATAAGAACCAATCATAAGAACCGTCTGTAAGACCATTTTAAGAGAAATGCTTCACCAGATCTATTTTTCTATTGAATTTTGTAAGAATAACCTATGAATTAAATTTTTTTAGTTGCATAAAACTCAACCATATGGTTGTATGATTATATTTTCTTGTTTCATAGGATTTACAGGTTCAGTTTCCTGATCACACAATTATTATGCGGATCATGTGACCAAGTCATTGTCACATAATCATGAGTCATATAATAGATCTTTTATTTATGTAGTGTTCTATGGGTTTATGAGGTTCTTGATATTTTTAATAATACAAGAGATTCATAAGTTTTTTATGAAATTAAAAAACCATATAAACATGCATAGGATGTGCATGATGATGCCAAAATTTATGAATTTCTTTTGACAAGATTTTCTTTTCATCTCTCTGACATATACCACATAATTTTGTTCAGATAGATTAGGGATATCATCTTAGTTCCTACATTCCTTCGAAGGAAAAGGATAAGGTTATGATGGCTCACCAGGATGTTATCGTATTAAGTATTAACATTGAATTTGGTTGTGTTATTGTTAGTAGGGATCCCTAAAGATAAGGGAGAGACCACAAAAGAAAGTACACACAAGGTACTATCATCCCACGCAGGTATAATCTAAAGTCTGTAATACAAAACTATTATTCATAAACTTAACACCTTTTGTTGATGATTTTCTCATCCCTGATGAGTACTGTGGGTCTGTTGGGTCACATAGAGCCACTCCCCACTGTGGGATTTCCGAGTCACACATAGTCGCTTCTCACTTAGGACATCATTGATGGTCTACACAAGGCTTCTTGTAGCTGATACACACAGGGTCTCTTGTATTTGGTTCACAAAGAGATGGTTTTAGATGGTTCAAAAAGATCTTCTTATCATTTAAGACTTTATAGTCACTTAGAACCACCCGTCAGCAGTCTTTGTGTCTCAGCCAGTCGCGGGATTCCGGCACGTAGTGCGCTTGATTCTGATAGAATCCAATCCTCAAGAAATTATTCATATTTCAACTTCTATGAAAGTATACTTAGAGTATTAAAAAATAATATTATCATCGCGAGGGTTCCAAAATAGCAAATGGAACGCCAATCAGATGCTCGATATGAAAGATATGAGAGTTTTAGTAAACAAGGGCAGGTTGTGTCGGGGCCCGATCCGACCTGGTCGGACCGACCTGACCAACCAAGCCCTGGGGTATTGCATGACTCAACCTTGTTCGACCAACCCAACCCAAAATAGTTCAGGTCTGGGCTAGTTTAGTCCATCCTGGCCATTGGGACAGGCCCATTGGGATTTGCTGGACCCGTCCTGGTTCAACCATTGGTCCAGCCCGCTGGGTCACCCAATAACCCTGTTCCATCTGGCCCAGAACGAAATAGGCAGGCCAGTTATTTCCCAGCCCAGGCTACCCAGTGTCCTAGTTTTATCCAATCATCATAGCCCACAAAAGTGGGCTGATTTGAGTTACATCCCAGGTCGCCCAGTGGCCAGGTTTGCACCCCTCGGTCCGGCTCGCACGACGGGCTGGTCTCCTCTTAGCCAGATGCCCGCTAGGCATTCGGTTCGAGTGTGAGGTGGCCGACTAAAGTCAGCCACCCCCTTGTCTCGCAAGTGGTCCACACTGGACACTATGATAGTGGTCTATAGCATGGATGACACTGGCCTCTCCACTGATACAGCTGGGTGGCTGTGTTCGCCTCCGCCATTCGTCAGTCCGCTGCCGGTGGTCCCTATTGCACCCCCACGACCCAAGCCAGCTATGACCTCCACCTTGGCGTGCCATCATAGTGCACTGCCAACCGCCTGAGACTACTACAGGTTGCCGGTGCCGACACACTAACCGTTCCTTCCGCGGACCACCGGGTCCACTCTGGTGGTCGGTTCCTCGAACTGTCTTCACCTTCAACCTTTCTTGGGGTTTCATCTCCCCTACTGTGGCCTCAAGGTTTCTTTATCATCAATTCAGAGGTGTGGTCATAAAAAACACATGAACTCCCTAATGAAGAGGAATAAGGTCCTTTTCGTGTCGGCCCAATTCCTCTGCGTTAGAGTTTTTGACACATGGGAAGGGAAGATTAAAGTTTTAGAAATAATCTAATCCAGAATAAAAAACCCAAAGATAAAATACCCTACTACAAGAAAAAGAAACCCGAAGATCAACCTATTCATGGGTTGATCTACATTTGTTGATTTACAAAGAAGAATAGGGCATTCAAATTTTTAAAAGACAAACCCATACCTGGAGAAGCGTCAATCAGATGGAAGTCTTGTTATTGATGGTGATCCATCCGTAGGGATTCATGATCCATTGGCATTCTTCATTCATTGGTCTTAGATCCATTGTCCAAGGTGTTATCACCGCTTTTTTGATTCACCGATGTTCATCATTGGAGAGAATTATCCCATCATTTTTCAGAATAATTACAGATCTAAATCTATTTCTCCAACCACATCATCTCATTAAAATAGAAACTCATCACAACATTTTTGTTATTCTTATTCATCACATCATTAGCCTATTTCATTTATGAAACAAATTTTATGTTATGACTCATTTAAAGAGTCATTACACTATTTCATTTATGGAATGAAATAGTTATCTCATCACTGTGTTGCGGAAAAACAATTTTTTTTGAATAAAATAAACTTTTTAAGTTTATTTTATTTTTCTTAAAATGTCTGAAAAATAACTTTTTCCCTAAACCTGCACCAGTTGAGGTTATTTCTATTCATAGGTAATGTCTCCATTCCAGATTTAATGGTGCCCTTAGATTTTCAATCTGCCCACCCGTTTAGAATTTTCCAAAATAGCGCATGTGCACCATTTTAATTCACTTTAGAAAAGTTCAAAAACTATCTTTCACCCTCAACCCGCTTTGTTCAAGGTTAAATTCTGCCTAATGGAAACACGTTCTCACGAGCTCAAAGGTACTATAATATTTCTAATCTGAGTTAATTTTTTGGAGTTATAAGGATTTTAAAATAAAATAATTGTTTCTTAATAATTTTATTTACGGCCAAAAACTAACTTCCACTGTTGGCCCACACCAGCCAATGTTAGTCCCTTTTTAGGTGAATCCCGATGATTTGTGTTCCACTATGCCCTCATATGTTTGATCTGGGAACCGATTTAAAAGTTAGAAAAACTCACCTGCACAATCATTTAATTAACCTAAAAAAAGTTCAAAAATAGGTTCCGACCACTCTGGGCCTCGGAATTACGTGTCGTATTAGAGCCTATTATCAAAATAATCACATTTAATTTTAAAACAAAATCATGGAATTCCGAGGTATTACATTACTCCCACATTTTAGAGATTTACATCCTCATAAGCCAAAACATGGGCTAATCAAATAGGAAGGGGTACTGAGCATGAATCTGAGCCTCCCACTCCCATGTGATCTTTTGGATATTTTCGTGGTACCAACAAACACACACCATAGGAATTGACCACCCATGAAGGAACCACTCCTGTCGATCCTCTATGTCTACCAGGAACTCTGTAAACATTCCCCCATCATCAATTTCCATCTTTCCCCAGTTGATGACATGCGATGGGTCATGCATTTACCCCCTCAACTATGACACGTGGAAAATATCTTGCACCTGGTGTATCTGCTGGGGAAGAGCTAGGCAGTACACCACCTTGAAAACTCTGCTCAGAATATAGAAAGTGTCGATGAACCTTGGATATTACATACTTCCTCGGCCAAATATCCATATCCCTTATCAAGTAGAGATATGTAGGAATACATAGACCCCTCCCCAAACTCCAAGTTTCTCCATTGCCTATCAGCATAAGACTTCTGTCGGCTCTGTGTAGTCTTCATCCGCTCCTAGATGACCTACACCATCTAAGTGGTAGCCTATACCATCTCTAGAGCTATGAGTGCTAATTTAATGTCCCGGACCCCTCTGGTCCATTACTTTGTGAAAATTTGGTGTTGGAGGTGTTCCGGGAGGTCAATGTGACTTATCCCCAACACTTTTCCAAATTTCCAGTTCTATGAACAGTTTTTCCAGTTTTATGAATAGTGTTGGTAGGTGTACCGTTTTTCACAGATCGGTTTCACAGATCGGTTTCACAGGTCGGTTTCACCGATCAGTTTCATAGATCGGTTTCACAGATCGGTTTCACAGATTAGTTTCACAGATCGGTTTCACAGATCGATTTCACAGATCTGTTTCACAGATCGGTTTTACAGATCAGTTTCATATATGGGTTTCACAGATTGGTTTCTCAGATCCGTTTCACAGATCGTTTTCACATATCGGTTTCACAGATCAGTTTCACAGGTCGGTTTCACAGATCGGTTTCACAGATCGGCTTTACAGATCGGTTTCACAGATCGGTTTCACATATCGGTTTCACATATCGGTTTCACATATCGGTTTCACAGATCGGTTTCATAGATCGGTTTTACAGATCGGTTTCACAGACCTGTTTCACATATCGGTTTCACATATCGGTTTCATAGATCGGTAGGTGTACAGTAACGGTAGGTGAACAGTGTTTCGAACTTCCTATAGTTTTCCCCCTTTTGACGTTTCCTTTGTTGTAAAATACTTTTAAGGTCTTATTTTAAGGACTCTTAAGGCTGTTTCAAAGGCCATAAATCCTATATTAATTATTCCTATGTCTTGGGATGTTTTTACTTTGTCAAACTGTGTGGGTTAATGCGATCTAATTTTAATGGGGAATTAAGCATATCTTAAACCGTCACCCCATTAAATCTTCAAAGAGGGACGAGATATCTTCCTCCCTTTTTCTTCATCTTTGTTCTCGTCTATGAGACACTAAAACCTTTCAATCCTTCCCATAGGAGTTGGGCAATCAAACATTACTCATTGGATTGGTTCCTCTCTATTTTGATGCTACCGAGCTGTATTGGTCAATCTTCAATATAAGGTATGTTTTATCATCGTTCCTTCGGGAATCATCTTCTATTGTTTCTCCTTTCCATATTAGCATGTAATATCCAGGCTTTTAATGGGTTTTTCTTGGGGTTTGGTTGGTGCGGTCGTACCGTGGCATCCTCGGGTGGATGCAGTTGTTGAGAGAGGAGGATCGTAACCTGTTGTGTGGATAAAGAATGCGAGGAACTGTTTGAGGTAGGGGATTCATTGTTTCTCTTTTCTTTTACATGAAATTGTATCGTTAGCATGTTTTATTCCAGTGGATCACAATGGAATTGACATAATAAATATTTAAACTGGATAAATAAATTGATATCTATTGTATGTTATTGCCTCTTGTTTTTCTAGATAGTGTGATATCTATGCTTGCTTTGTTTAGCTGTTTGTTCTTGATGGAAATCGGTAAAGAAAGTAAACCGGGATTAATAAATAATTGTTGGCTAAATATAAAGAGGCATGAAAATGAATCCGGTTCTTATTGTAATTTGATGTTAATCAAATTAGTGCAGTAAGCATGATTATTTATTTGTGATATCTTACTGATTAGGTTTCCCAAATTTGGAACCTATGTTTAATAAATCTGTGAATTCAAGATGGATTAAAGAACCGCTTGTTTGATAATTTCTCAAAGGGTTCTGAGTTACCCTCTTGATTGTTAAAGGGTTGAGATCCCATTGATGTAATGTTTTTTTCCTGCTTCTTGTGCTGTGATGTGAGTCTGGATGGCTGTTGTGATATGTGGGGGCATGGAGGACTTGTGGTTGTGGCAGCAGATGACGCCTAGAGTGGTGAGATGCATCAGTTTATGCATGTGGGTGTTAGGGAGGACACCAGGGATGATGGAATGGGATGGATATGGTTGTTGGATGCTTGTGGATTCTTTGGTTTTTTATCTGCTTTGCTTTTCCCCACTGCTCAAGGCAGCTGGTCTTGCTTACCCTTCTTCCGAAAGGGGCGAAGACACGTGGGGTATGCCATGTGCTTTCCCTGTTTAGCCTCTCCAGGGAGAATGGGTCTACGCTCTTTCTATAGGCAGCACAAAATCGACGGGTAGTACATCTACTCACCGTGTTGACCCCCCTTGTGTTTAGTAGCATTGGATGCTTTTCAAGAATGCCTGGGAATATGGGAAATTAATTCTGTAATTAATGTTTGAATAAATGATGTTAACCCATGGGGTTGTAGTTTGTTTAAACTTAATGATGAGGTTGATAAATTTTGAAAGGACAGTGAAATTTTCTTTGTGATGTGGTGTTAATGGAATTTAATGTGGAATTGTTCATGGTTAATTAATCTTAAAATAATTAATTAACGTACAATAGAATTGATAAAAAGGGAAGGAAGTAATCTAATAAATCTCTTTAAATGGTTGTGTGCTTATAGGATACCTAGTATTAGAATTAGCAGCCCAGAGTCTGAGAGATATTAGCTGTAGTGTGTTTAAGACTAGGTTACTCCCATAGTGTGGTTGTGAGATATAATATATTCTATACTTTTTGTGTTTCTATATGCTAATCCACCCTGATAGTAAGGGAAACTAATACCCTGGGGATTCTGAGCTCTGGGGGGGGGGTGTTTTCCCCAACATTTCGGTGGGAGGATGAATGGATGACCACCCCCTTTGACCCCAGTCTCTTCTCTAGGTTGATACTAGTGCCATTAGGAATAGCGGTTAGTTTTCCCCATATATGTGTGTAGAGGGAAGTAATGTCTTGTGGTTATTCACACACATATATTCTGGATATAGTATCCCATGGACTACTATAGGTGTAACATGTATAGGTTATGATGTCTTGAGGATCCTTACTCAGTGTATGGGCTGTAATGGCTTGAGGTATAATACCCGACGTATGATACACATTATGTAAGCCGTGGTGGCTCCCAGAAACTACCTGGTTACTTTCGGTTGTGAGGATGGTGTGGTGATTCACCCAGGTGTCTATAGGAAAGCCATTGTGGTGCACATGGTGCAGATTGTGGAGCTTAGCCCAGGTGTCTGCAGGAAAGCCTTTGGAGAGAGATGCATAGGACGTATGTCATTGGGAAAAAGCGGAAAACCAGTGGGGAAGTAGTAGTGGGGTACCCTTTATATTCTTTACTATATGCTATATTCTTGTATGCATTACTTGGTGAGAGTATCCATGGTGAGGTTGGGAACTTAGTGTACCTGTTTAGGTGATGTGTTGGTTTCAATTTTTGTTCAATGGGATTTATCATGCTTTCTTTAATTTTTCATGAGAGGGTTCAGGGATGATCCTACTGAGTATACTTTTATACTCACCGTACGTATATATAAACTGTTTTCAGGTCACTTGGAGCAGGTTGGAGATCAAGCTGGTTACTACTAGCTTGTGGTTGGAGGAGCTGTTCGGGCTTGTGGTCGCTGCAGTTTTACTTTATATTTGGGTACTTACAGTTTTCCCCTTTTAGTTGTAGTAATTTTTCATGAAATTTCAAATATGTATTTGGGTTTTATTTTATATTTCAGTTTGAGTTGGAGTTTTTTGGTGTCTATCTTATCTCTCCCTTCCGCATGTGTTCTCTTAGAGGGTAATGCCTCCCATTTGTGGATTACTATACCCTCGGTGCTAGTCGCCAACCCAAGGCCTACTAGAGGCGGGACTCGGGGGTCATTATCTCCCTTCTCACATTGCCGACCCAGGAGGGGTACACTTTTTGGGGAGGGGGTAATGACATAGTGGTATTAAAGGTCTGGTTGAGGGATATGATGGAGTTTTGAGTTAGGCACAAGTGAGGTTGCATGGGTTGGTAGGGAAACTATATCATTCATGTTTAGTAAGTGAGGTGAACACTGGAGACCAGCTGAGACATAGGCATTTAGGGCCCCCTATGATCGGATGTACATACCTTTAAGTTTACAATGGATACTAAACAAAGTGATACTAGTTGCAGGGTAGAGACCTATGAAAGGATCATGCATCATTCTTCTTGCACCTATGTTTGAATGGGTAGACCTTGGGACAGGTTAACCTAAAATGAATGAAAGAAAAAAATAAATAAATTAATATTTAGTCTTCCATATTCCAGGCTTAGGATCTCTAATGGTTTGTTATTTTATAGGTATGGCTCTAGGTCGATTTCCTCGTCAGGTTTTTGTAGAAAATTTCCAGCAGGCTATTCCAACAGAACGCCACAGGGTAGAGGTTGACGATGATGAAACTTGGAGGAAGACACTCCGAGAGTTTCAGCGCCAGATTCTGTAGAAGTATTAGGGCTCTGTTTCAGTTACAGTCACGAAAGACTAGTTAGAGGAGGTCGAGATCGACTTCAGTTCGATTCGTGCTCGTAAGGAGCACTGGGTGTCTTTGGTTGTGACGATGCTATGTGGAGTAGCAAGACAGTGGTGGTTCTTGTTCCTAGGGGATTGTGAGGAGTCAAGGATCTCATGGGAGGAGTTCCGAGACAGGTTTAGAGTCGAGTTTCTTTCTTCGACTGCAAAGGTGTCTAGTTTCCAGGAGCTTCTTATCCTTCGACATGGGAGCTCTAGTGTTCGATAGTTTGGAATCCATTTCAAGATCCTTTTACGATTTGCTTCGGACCTGCTACTAGATGAGGAGGCCAGAGCGAGGCATTTCGAGGAGGATTTGCGTTAAGAGATCCATCGCCAGGTCAGCCCATTTATGCTAAAGACATATATTGAGGTGCTGGCGAGGGCAGAGGTTGTCGAGAGGACTTTGGCCAGGACCAGATCATCAAGAGAGGGGAATCGTCATGATCCCTGACAAATCAGAGCTATGGTCCTGGGTTCCCAGTTTTCAGGGAAGAAGAGTTTCCGTTCAGCCGGGGGTAGGCCCCATCCCTTCACATCTCGTTTCTCTGGAGGTAGCGACTCTCAGGCCTATACCAAGATATCAGGTGCTTGTTTTTTTTTGCGGTGGTCGTGGTCATCAGCCACGGGAGTTCCTAACCTTTCAGAGCGGTCATCGTGCACCAGGTGTTATGCTCTAGGTTCCTCCGTTGAGGAAGTTTCCACTGAGGCATCAGCAGCCAGTTGCACCAGCTTTAGATCAGCAGAGGGTAGATGGGGCAGGCAGAGGAAAACCCCATGACGCTCCCCATCCTTAGAGAGTGGAATGCGACTGTGGTGGTGGTCGTCATCATTGTTAGAGAGGCCGTGGAGGAGGTCGTGGTTAGCTTCATGCTCTAGCGTTTCCATCTCTGGGTGAGCCAGACGTCGTTCGAGGTACCCTTTTCTTGTTTTCTAGCTTGGTGTATTCCTTGTTTGATTTAAGAGTGACACGCTCCTTCATATCACCTACCCTTATCCATGCTTTGGTACTTGAGGTAGAGAGGCTTCCAGTGCCCTTGGTGTTGACTACGCCAATTGGAGGTTGAGATGACTTGTTTGAAGTATGTAGAGATTGTGAGCTAGTGTTGGGGCAACACCGCTCTTGGGGAGATTTCCTATGTTTACAAATACAACCATATGATTTCATCCTCAGCATGGATTGGTTGTATTTGGTGCAGGCTATCATGGATTGCTTCAGGAAAAAGGTCGTCTTCATTGGTGCAGATGGAGAGCAAGTGGTGTTTGTTGGTGAGAGAGATCCTCAGATGGGTCATAGGTGCATTCCATTCTTATCATCCATGATGGCTGAGTTGATGCTGAGTTCTTCAGAGGTTCAGTAGTTGGTGTTTCCTTGGGTCGTAGAGGAGTACCCTGATGTCTTTCCCGAAGAGGTTGTAGTATTACCCCCTCGACGAGAGATTGAGTTTGGGATCGAGCTACAACCAGGAGCATATCCTATCTCTATGTCTCCATATAGGATGACCCCTTTTGAGTTACGAGAACTATGTATACAGCTTGATGGTCTGTTAAAGTGTGGTTTTGTTCGGCCAAGTGTGTCACTGTGCTGTGCACCGGTTTTGTTCGTGAAGAAGGCTGACGGCAGTTTCCGGTTGTGTGTCGATTATCATCGCTTAAACAAAGTGACAATAAAGAATCGCTATCCTCTTCCTTAGATTGATGATTTATTCGATCAACTGAAGGGTGAAAGTTGGTTCTCAAAGATCAACTTGCGGCCAGGATATCATCAGATGCGTGTAAAGTATGGGGATATCACGAAGACTACTTTCCATTGTCGTCAAGGGCATTATGAGTTCATTGTAATGTCGTTCGGCGTGACGAATGCTCCAGCTGTGTTCATGGGATTTATGAATGCTGTGTTCCGTGAGTTCCTGGACAAGTTTGTGGTGGTTTTCATCGATGACATCCTTGTGTACTGCACATCTAAAGAGGAGAATGCAGAGCATCTACATGCTGTTTTGGGAGTTCTTCGTAAACATCATCTATTTGGGAAGTTGTCGAAGTGTGAGTTTTGGGCTCGAGAGATCTGTTTCTTGCGGAATGTTGTGTCCCAACAGAGAGTAGTTGTGGATCCATCGAAGATATAATCATTTGTGTCTTGGGAATCCCCCAAGATAGTTTCAGAGGTGCGAAGTTTCCTTGGTCTCGCAGGGTACTACAGGAGGTTCATTGCCAATTTATCCCAAGTTGCGACACCTCTGACAGCTTTGACCAGGAAGGATCAAGCGTTCATATGGACTGATCAGTGTCAGGCAGCTTTCGAGTATCTAAAGGAGAAGTTATTAAGTGCTCTAGTTATTTTTCTTCTAGCCTAGGGAGTTCAGTTTGATGTTTTCTACGACGCTTTGCATATGGGGTTAGGGTGTGTCATCATATAGCAGAGGTCAATTTTTTCTTAGGGGTCTCGGTAGTTACGTCCCCATGAACGTAACAATGCCACTCACGATCTTGAGTTGGCATCCGTGGTGTTTTCTCTAAAGTTGTGGAGACATTACCACATTGGTGAGTGCTTTGTGGTTTTCACCGATCATAAGAGTTTGAGGTATGTTTTCTCCCAGTGTGACTTAAACTTGCGGCAGCGTTGGTGGATGGAGTTCTTGCAGGAATACGACTTCAAAATATCGTATACCCCTAGAAAAGGGAATTTTTTAGCTGATGCGCTGAGCCAAAAGTCACGTAGTGATGCTATGTGTGAATCTAGTGATTCCTGGAGAGTAATGGAAGAACTGTCAGAATTACATCTTGATATGGGAGAAGTTGGGGGTAGAGGTTGTCTTTTTCAGATGACGGTACAGTCATCCCTAGTGCAGAAGGTGGAAGAATCCCAGTTTGGGGATCTTGAGGTGGATATCTGGAGAGACCGATTTGTTTGTGGTGAGGCCCCTGATGGTTGTTCAGAGGATGAACAACATCGAGTGTTGTATCATGGAAGGCTTTTTGTTCCCCTGGAGATGTGTGAGACGATTCTCAGAGAGTTCCATAGTTCGCCTTTAGCAGTACATCCTGGTGTGAAAAAGATGTATCGATCCTCGAGGAGTCAGTTTTGGTGGCCTGGGCTGAAGCATGCGGTTGCAGAGTTTGTGTTTTGATGTTTAGTCTGCCAGAAGGTGAAGGACGAACACCGTGTTCCTGGTGGTCTTCTCCATCCAGTAGATATTCCTCAATGGAAGTGGGAGGACATCTCAATGGACTTTTTTACAGGTTTACCTCAAGCTCCGGGAGGACATGATGCTATTTGGGTGGTAGTGGAACGTTTAACAAAATCGGCCCACTTCATAGTGATCAAGGAGTCGAGCTCAGTGGAAGTTCTATCAAGGCAGTATCCGGAGGAGGTGGTGAGACTTCATGAGTCCCTAGGATGATCATTTCTGATCGAGATCCTCATTTTACCTCCAGGGTGTGGATGGGTCTCCAACATGCTTTTGGTTCTCAACTATGCCTTAGCACTGATTTTCATCCTCAAACGGATGGTCAAACAGAGCGATCCATCTAGACTCTTGAAGACATGTTACGCTCTTGTGTTCTTGATTTTGGAGGTTCATGGATGAGGCACTTACCCTTGGTGGAGTTTTCTTACAATAAAAGTTTTCACTCCACCTTCGGTATGGCGCCGTTTGAAGCCCTGTATGGCCGGCCTTGCCATTCTCCGTTGTGATGGATTGGGGTCGGAGAGTCAGCAATTCTCAGTCTGGAACTAGTGTAGAATACAACAGAGATGGTTTAAGTGATTCGTGAGAGGATGAAGACAACGCAAGATCATTATAAATCATATGATGATCAAAGGAGGAGACCCTTAGAGTTTAATGTTAGGGATCATGTGTTTCTGAAGGTTACTCCCTGTCGTGGTCAGCGAAGGTTTGGTTGTGGAAGTAATATTTCTCCCTGGTTTGTTGGGACTTTCGAGGTGTTAGCTCATGTTGGAGCTGTGGCATATTGAGTAGCACTTCCCCCATAGATGAGTCGAGTACATGATGTTTTCCATGTATCACAACTCTGTCTTTATCTTCATGATGAATCTCACGTTATTGATTGGGGAGAGATCGATGTTGATGATGATGCAACCGTTGAGGAGTGACCTATGGAGATCCAAGACTGTAAGGAGAAGGTGTTGCGTGGGCGTTTTATACCCTTAGTTCGTGTCTTGTGGAGACACAGTGGCCTAAAGAAGAGTAACTGAGAATGTGAGTCACAGATACGTGTTCAGTACCCAGAGTTGTTTGATGTTTAACTCTTTTCATGTAATGATGTTCACTTTATGGTTAGACCATTCATGTTTTATTTATGAATTGTTCATTTGTGCTTTTGTGGCTTGCTCTCTTTTGAGAGGTATCTTGATGGGTGGTTGTTTGGACCCCATTTCTTTTGGTGGGTTTTGAATTCTCAAGGAAGTGAATGTTTTGAGAGGCATCTGATGTAATGGACCAGAACCCTATGGTCCATTACATTGTGAAAATGTGGTGTTGGAGGTGTTCCAGGAGGTCAAGGTGACTTATCCCCAACACTTTGTCAAATTTCTAGTTCTGTGAACAATGTTTCCAGTTTTATGAACAGTATCGATAGGTGTACAGTGTTTTACAGATCAGTTTCACAGATTGGTTTCACAGATCAGTTTCACAGATCGGTTTCAAAAATCGGTTTCACAGATCGGTTTCAAAGATCGGTTTCATAGATCGGTTTCATAGATTGGTTTCAAAGATCATTTTCATAGATCGGTTTCACAGATCGGTTTCAGAGATCTGTTTCACAGATCGGTTTCACATATCTGTTTCATAGATCAGTTTCATAGATCGGTTTCACAGATGGGCTTCACAGATCGGTTTCACAGATGGGTTTCACAGATTGGTTTCACATATCGGTTTCACAGATCGGTTTCACAAATCAGTTTCACAGATCGATAGGTGTACATTAAAGGTAAGTGAACAATGTTTCTAGCTTCCTACAGTTTTTCCCCTTTTGACGTTTCCTTTGACGTGAAATAATTTTAAAGCCTTATTTTAAGGACTCTTAAGGTTGTTTCAAAGGCCATAAATCCTATATTAATTATTCCAATGGCTTGGGATGTTTTTACTTGGTCAAACCACATGGGTTAATGCGATCTGATTTTAATGGGGAATTATGCGTATCTGAAACCGTCACCCCATTAAATCTTCAAAGAGGTACGAGATATCTTCCTCCCTTTTTCTTCATCTTTGTTCTCGTCTATGAGATTCTAGAACCTTTCAATCCTTCCTGTAGGAGTTGCACAATCAAACATTACTCATTGGATTGGTTCTGCTCTGTTTTGATGCTACTGAGCCGTGTCGGTCAATCTTTGATATAAGGAATGTTTTATCATCATTCCTTCGGGGATCATCTTCTCTTATTTCTCCTTTCCATATTAGCATGTAATCTCCCTATTTCTAGTGGGTTTTTCTTGGAATTTGGTTGGTGCGGTCATACCGTGGAATCCTCGGGTGGATGAATTTGTTGCGAGAGGAGGATCGTAACCCATTGTGTGGATAACGAACGTGAGGAACTGTTTGAGGTAGGGGATTCATTGCTTCTCTTTTCTTTTACGTGAAACTGTATCGTTATCATGTTTTATTGTAGTGGATCACAATGGAATTGAAATAATAAATATTTGAACTGGATAAATTAATTGATATCTATCGCATGTTATTGCCTCTTGTTTTGATAGATAGTGTGATATCTATGCTTGCTTTGTTTAGTTGTTTGTTCTTGATGTAAATCGGTAAAGAATGTAAATTGGGATTAATAAATAGTTGTTGGCTAAAGATAAAGAGGCATGAAAACGAATCCAGTTCTTGTTGTAATTTGATGTTAATAAAATTAGTGCAGTAAGCATGATTATTTATTTGTGATAGCTTACTGATTAGGTTTCCTGAATTTGGAACCTACCTTTATTAAATCTTTTAATTCAAGATGGATTAAAGAACCGCTTGTTTGATCATTTCTAAAAGGGTTCTGAGTTACCCTATTGATTGTTAAAGGTCCAAGAGCCCATTGATGTGATGTTTTTTTTCCTGCTGCTTCTGCTATGATGTGAGCCTGGATGGCTGTTGTGATTTGTGGGGTCATGGAGTCCTTGTGGTTGTAGTAGCAGATGATGCCTAGAGTGGCGAGATGCATCAGTTTATGAATGTGGGTGTTGGGTAGGACACCAGGGATGATGGAATGGGATGGATTTGGTTGTTGGATGCTTGTGGATTCTTTGGTTGTTTATCTACTTTTCTTTTCCCCACTGCTCAAGGCAGCTGGTCTTGCTTACCCTTCTTCCGAAAGGGGTGAAGACACGTGGGGTATGGCACTTGCTTTCCGTGTTTAGCCTTTCCAGGGAGAATGGGTCTACGCTCTTGCTATAGGCGACACAGACTCGACGGGTAGTACATCTAATCATCGTGTTGAGCCCCCCTTGTGTTTAGTAGCATAGGATGATTTTCTAGAATGCCTGGGAATATGGGAAAGTAATTCTGTAATGAATGTTTGAATAAATGATGTTAACCCATGGGGTTAGAGTTTGTTGAAACTTAATGATGAGGTTGAGAACTTTTGAAGGGACATTGGGATTTTCTTTGGGATGTTGTGTTAATGGAATTTAATGTGAAATTTTTCATGGTTAATTAATCTTTAAAGAATTAATTAAAGTTCAGTGGAACTGATAAAAAGGGAAGGAAGTAATCTAATAAATCTCTTTAAATGGTTGTGTGCTTATAGGATACCTAGTCTTAGTATTTGTAGCCCGGAGTCTGAGAGACGTTAGCTGCAGTGTGTCTAAGACTAGGTTATGCCCATAGTGTGGTTGTGAGATATAATATATTCTATACTTTTTGTGTTTCTATATGCTACTCCACCCTATCAGTAAGGGAAACTGACACCCTGGGGATTCTGATCCCTAGGGGGTGTTTTCCCCAACATTCCGGTGGGAGGATGAATGACTGAATACCCCCTTTGACACCACTATCTTCTTTTGGTAGATACTAGTGCCATTAGGCACATCAGTTAGTTTTTTCCATATATGTGTGTAGAGGGCTTTAATGGCTTGTGGTTATTCAAACACATATATTCTGTATATAGTATCCCTTGGACTACTATAGGTGTAACATGTATAGGCTATGATGGCTTGAGGATCCTTACTCGGTGTATGGGCTGTAATGGCTTGAGGTATAATACCCGACATATGATACACATTATGCGAGCTGTGGTGGCTCCCAGAAACTACCTAGTTACATTTAGTTGTGAGGATGGTGTGGTGCTTCGCCTAGGTGTCTACAGGTAAGCCTTTGTGGTGCACGTGGTGCGAATTGTGGAGCTTAGCCCATGTGTCTGTGGGCAAGCCTTTGGAGAGAGATGCATAGGACGTATGTCGTTGGGGAAAAGCGGGAAACCTGTGGGGAAGTAGTAGTGGGGTACACTTTATATTCTTTACTATATGCTATATTCTTATATGCGTTACTTGGTGAGAGTATCCATGGTGAGGTTGAGAACTTAGTGTACCTGTTTAGGTAATGTGTTGGTTTCACTTGTTTTTCAATGGGCTTTAGCATGCTTTCTTTACTCTTACACGAGAGGATTCAGGTAGTATCCTATTGAGTATAATTTTATACTCACCCGATGTATATATAAACTATTTTCAGTTCACTTGGAGCAGGTTGGAGATCAATCTGGTTACTACTAGCTTATGGTTGCAGGATCTGTTCGGGATTGTGGTCGCTGCCGTTTTACTTTCTTTTGGGTACTTGCAGTTTTTCCCCTTTTAGTTGTAGTACTTTTGCATGAAATTTCATATATGCACTTGGGTTTTATTTTATATTTCAGTTTGAGTTGGATTTGGTTGGTGTCTATCTTATCTCTCTCTTTCGCATGTGTTCTCTTAGAGGGTAATGCCTCCCATTTGTGTGTTACTATACCCTCAGTGCTAGTCGCCAACCCGGGGCCTATTGGAGGCGGGACTCTGGGGTCATTATCTCCCTTCTCATATTTCCGGCCCAGGAGGGGTACACTTTGTGGGGAGGGGGTCATGACAGCTGACTCCCCTGGGTCTGTCCAGCATAACAGTGACCTGCATGGTCATTCATACAGTGCCTCGAACATTTCCATACCAATGGTGGAGTTATAACTGTTGTTGTATGAAAACTCCACCAGTGGTAGCTGTTCATCCCAACTACAACCAAAATCAAGGACTCAAGCAAATAACATGTCCCCCAAGGTTTTTATAGTCCTCTCTGTCTTACCATTAGTCTGTGGATGGGAATCCGTTCACAACCATAGTTGAGTCCTGAATGCCTCCTATAATCCCTTTCACAACTTGTATTTAAAGAAAGAATCGTGGTATGATACGACCATCAGAGGAACCCCATGAAGTTGCACTATCTCCCGGATGTAGAGGCATACCAAGCCCTCTACTCATCCCTGATCCTAGATGGGTAGAAAGTGAGCTGACTTGGTGAGTCAGTCAATGAACCCCTAGATAGTATCATGGCCCTTGGATGTGTGTGTTAATCCCATCACAAATTCCATCGAGATACTATCACACTTCCAATCTGATACCTCAAGTGGATGGGCTAAGCCTGCTGGAACCTGATGCTTTTCCTTCACTTGCTGACATGTGAGGCACCATGAAACAAACTCTCCCACTAGTTTCATCATCCCTAGTCACTTGTACTGATTTCAGAGATCCTGGTACATCTTTGTCACTCCTGGATGTACCGCCAAAGGGGAGGTATGTAAATCCCTCAAAATTTCCCCTCGAAACACCATTGGTACTACTGTGCATCCTCTGAAAAGGATGACGTGCTCCTCTCCTATTGAAAATCCACTAGGATCCTATCCTGAGGATAACTAAGCACGTCAGACCTCACATTCAACATCCACAAGCTATGACTCCCTATCTCAATATAAGAGTGGGGGGTGACAGTTATCAACTTAAGGTAAGCTACTCCATCATCATCCACAATGGATATCTACATCATGGATACCTACCCCATTGAATCAATCAATAGCTACAAACCAGACCTCCTGCTGGGTGCGTCTACCACCAAGTTCTTCTTTCCAAAAGTATAGACTATCTCAAAGTCATAGTCCTAGAGGAACTATACCCATCACCATTGACTCATGTTTAGGTCCTTCTGGGATAATATATACCCGAGACTTTTGTGGTCAGAGTAGACTATAAACCGCTTAACCATCAAGTAGTACCGCCACATATTCAAAGAAAATACCCCTAATGATATCACCATGTCATGGTTTGTGTAGTTCTGCTCATTATTACTCAACTTCCATAAACCATTAGTGATCATTTCTTGCTCTTGCATCAGGACACAACCTATTCTGGTCCTTGATGCGTTAGAAAAAACTACATACACAATTCCCTCCTCTAGTAGTCTCAAGATAGGGGCACTCGTTAGTCTCTGTCTCAGCTCCTTAAAACTCTGTTGGAATTTATTCATCCACACGAAGGGTTGTACCTTCTGCATCAAAGCTGATAAGGGTGCTGCTACCCTGAAAAAGTCAGGTACGAATCTCCAGTAGTACCCAGCTAGACCTAAGAAAATTGGAACCCCAGTTAGGCTCCTAGGTGGATCCCAAGAAAGCACCACCACTATATTTACTAGATCCACTGAAACTATAGCCTCCGATATAAAATGTCCTATAAAGTGGACCTATTGTATCTTGAACTCACACATTGAGAGCCTATCATAAAGCTGATGCTCTTGGAGTGTATCCAACACTATACAAAGGTATGTAGCCTGCTCCTACTCGGATGACGAGTACACTAGGATTTAATCATTGAATACCACCATGAAATGATTGATATAAGGCTGGAAGATCCTATTCATGAGTCCCATGAACACTGCTAGAGAATTTGTGATGCCGAAAGGCATCACCAAGAACTCATGGTGTCCATACTGTTATCTGAAGGCTTTCTTCGGTACATCCTCATCCCGCACATGAAGTTGGTGATAGCCTGACCTAAGGTCTATCTTCAAGAACCATCTCGCTACCTTTAGCTGATCTAAGAGGTCATCAATACTTGGAAGTGGATACTTATTCTTCACGGTCACATCGTTCATATAATGAATCATATTTTCTCAGGCCTTTCCTTTTTTAAAATCCAGTGGTCATAATGTTTGTGGGGGTCACAGTGGATTTCTATGAGGGTTGGAAAAAAACTTGGTTCCACCGAAATAGTGGAACCGTTAGGGTCGCACCACTATAATGGAACCAATTTTGGTGGAATAATCATGGTCACACCATCACTGTGGCACCATTATAGTGGAATCATTTATGGTGGCACCGTCGCAGTCGCACCGTCAGGGTCACCCCATCACAGTCGCACCATTTATGGTGGTACCATTCCAGTGTCTCACCAAACGGTTTCATACTCCATCACCCTGTTTTCTGAGTTTTCCCAATATCATCCATGTTGTGTTTTTTTCTCCTTTTAAGTTAATCTATCAACTCACAGCCATCCTCTAGTCTATCTCCACCATTTCTGAGGGGAATTATTAAATATCAATTAATTCCAACATGTGAAACCTCCAAGCCACGTGGTCAAACCACGATCGAACATTCAAGTACTTCGAAATGATCTACCTAATTTTAAGATATGGACACTTATTAATCCAAGATCCTAAAATTATTCTTCCTTTTCATTTCTCTTGGTGTTCCTAGAGACTTCCTCCTGAGATGAGTCATGTGCCCGTGCTGGAGCCCTTCCCACTCAGCCTTCGTGGAGTTCTTCCTACAAGTCATGGCATCCCCTATTCTTGGGGCAAGAAGGAACTTCAATCCCTTTATCAATAATTAGGGACTTTATATTTCTTCTCTTTAATTGTGCATCATGCGAGGTGGGTATATTAATGGGTCCTTGTGAGGAATGACTTGATACTGTTCTTGAAACGAGAATTAAAAAAGAATTTAATATGATAAAAAGATAACATGCATAAGTAAAAAAATGGGCAGGGTGTGGTTTTATGTTGCTCCCCTATTTTTTTATCTTTGATTATTTAATGGACTTTGTGGCTATGTGCCTTCTAAAAATCATGGTTGTTGGTGATTTTTTCTTGTGCATTGGTGGTGTTATGTTTTGTTGTGATGTTTTGATGTACATATGCAACATGAAATCTGATTAATCATGTACACTTAGTTAAATAAAAGTATTCCCCAGGATCAAACCTATTATATGATCACCTCTGTTATATTAAAGTGGAAATTAAAGAACCCCTATTGGTTAAATTTGAATACACTTAGTTTGATGGTTGTGGTTCTGTTCTGTTTGTTCTGATCTAGGTTTTATAAACTTGGTATGTGGGGTGGTATGGGGGTGGGGGTTTTGGTGTCTCATTTTGAGATATTGATTGATTGTGGAATGGATGGACTTGTAGGCAGTAGAACTGCTTTTTTTTGTTGTGACCATGGGATGGCGTTGGGCAGTGGGACTGCAGGATGGTTGTGAACTTGTTATGCAGTGGGACTACATCTGGGATTAATTTAGGCAGTAGGGCTATAGGTCCGGGTTATGAGAGATGGAATGTGCAATATCACTTTGAATAATGATAGTTGGTAGTAGTTGAAGGGGGATGTGGAGTTGGACTACACGTCTACATTTGTGCTGTTGTGTAGAGGGACTTTAGTTTGTTTTTTTTTTCATTTCTTGGTATGGATACAGTTGTTATTTTTCCTATGGTTTTGGAATAATTTAACATGAATCCCCTTACATAAATAAATGGAAATTGAACAAAAAGGAGGTTGGGTTTATGTTTGGTAGTGGTTGTTGTATGGTTGTGCATATAGGGGTAGCATTAAGAGCAGTGTTGGTGTGGGATTGTTGTCTATTCTTGTGAAACCCCTAGGTTGGGGTGAATGTTTAATTTCCTATATATATAGATTACAGTTCATTGTGATTTCTACATGCACCCAAACCTTGTTGAGAACCATGTTTCAAACACCCCCATCTCATGGGGGAGGGTGTATTTCCAAACCTATAAGTGGGAGGACAAATGGATGGTTATTAAATTTCTTCTTTACACCCTCTTCTAGGATATTGTAGCTTGGGAATACCCGGGTAGGCCGTAAGGGCTTGAGGCTTACCAAAGTCCCAGATTCTTCAGGAAAAGGTTTTTTTTGGATGAGGGGCTCAGGATTTTGCGATCCATGTATGTTTTCACAGGTATCATTAGGATGAGGCTCATGTGTCTTCATGCGTGGTGTGTGGTTGTTGAGGCCCATGTGTCTACGGGTATGGTTGTGTACGGGTTGAGGCCTATGTGTATGTGGGAAGGATGCGACCGTGGGACTGCATGTGAGAAGAGTAGAAGCATCAACATGAAAGATTTTTTGGAGTGAGGAGTTAACAAGTGGAAAAGTGGTGCGAGGTACCCAAATGTCAATGCTCTTATATTATTTCTTTACTTGACTTGCATTACTTCTGTGAGTTTGCCTTGGTGAGGTTGGCATGGTTAGTACTCTTTGGTAGGTGCTTGAGGTTCTACTATTTTTTCATCGGGGAATTATTATGTACCCTAACTTGTGAATGAGTAGATTTAATTTCCATACTGAGTATACTTTTATTCTCACCCTATATATATATATTTAACTATTTTCATGCTTCTAGGAGGACTTTGAGGACCATACTGGACTTTACTAGCTTGGGCATCGGGATGGTTGTCGTTGTTGCTTAGTTTATTTTCTTTTGGTACATTTTTGGAGAGTTTTTTCATACTTTGTATCAACTTTAATTTTAAACATGCATGTGGGAATGGATTCTTGAAGGTGGGACTCGGGGGTAATTATCTCTCCTTCATCGTGAAGAAGGGAGGGTCTGACAATTTGTCATCCCTTCCCTCATCTTGAAGAAGGTGATTCATGACAGAATGATATCATAGGTGATGGTTGAGAGATAGGATGAAGTTTGGGGTTAGGCATAGTGAGTATTACATGGGATGGTAGGTAAATAGTGTTAGCTAATCTTGGTTTGTGATATAGGCCAAAGATGACTAGAGAAGACACAGGATTTTAGGCCCCCCCGTGATCTGATGCAAGGACTCTGGACCTACCAAATGACCAAGTGTGGCTATATTTATTGCCAGGTAATAACCCTAATAAAGGTACAAAAATCATAATGACTTGTGTTACTGTGTGTCTTGGGTGTTTTTGGAGTTTAAAATAAATAAAGAGTTCAAAAAAAATTAAAAGAAATTTTCCACACTACTCGGGCTTAGGAGTTCTTTGTTTCTATTTTCAGATATGGAACCCGAATGTTGTCCCCATGTGGTATGAGTAGTTTAGGCCCAAAATGTTGACACAGTTGATTAGTATAGGGATGATCAAAAGGGGATGATGCCCACTGGAAGAAGACACTTCGTGCCTTCCAGCAGCAGACTCTAGGAAAGTACGAGGGTAGAGTCTCGGACGTGGAGACAGAGAGTTGGCTCGAGGAGCTGGTGATCGATTTTAGCTTGATCCGAGGTCTGAAAGAGTACTGGGTTCCTTTTTAAGTGATCCAAATATGAGGAGAAGCGCGTTAGTGGTGGACACTATACCTTGGAGAGAGGAAGAAAATTGAGGTTTTGTGGGATGAATTTTAGAGGGAGTTCTTAGCAGAATTCCTTTCTTCCACAATGAAGGATGAGAAGAGGCAGGGAATAATCTCCCTCCAATAGGGTAGTATGTCGATATGGGAACTGGGGATCAAGTTCAAGGATCTCCTACGATTTACACCGGACCTCTTCTCGGATGAGGAGTCCTGATAAATACACTTAGAGGAGACACTATGACCTTCTCTTTAGTATACTGTTACTCCCTTTACTCTACCAACATACTTAGAAGTTTAGAAGAAGGATGAAGTAGTGGAGAGGATGAAAACACTAGGAGGTGTGCCATGGGAGGGGAGCCAGATGAGTTCGTTGAAGGGGAAGGCCATCAGCAGTAGGTCTCCGGTATCATGGCCTTCCAGGTTTCAGCTAGTGGGGAGTAAGCCTCAACAGTTCCAGTTCTGATCTCCCAGTCCCCACCCTTTACCCATGGTACTAGGACTGATATGTTTTGTCTATGAAAACTGTGGGTATCTTCAGAATCTTTTCCCTTTCCAAGTGCAATATAGTGGGGGTGGGTAGGTTCAATGCCCACCTCAGCAGCAGCTATTTCTAGCTAGGCCTTTCTAATAGCAAGGGCAGTGAGCTCCCGCTCCCCCTTGGGAAGATGGTGCCAGAGGAGGCCGACCTCAGGTCACTCCTCAGGGACCTTGCACAAGGGATGGTCGAGGAGGTGGTCGACAACTAAGGGGTAGAGGGGTTGGGCATGGGTAGTTTCATGCCGCCTAGGCAGTAGTTCCAACAAGGCCAAAGGTTGTTTAAGGTACGATCATCCTGTTTAGTACTCTTTCCGGTGACTTATTTGATTCGCGAGCTTCACACTCCTTTGTTTCACCCATTATAGCCCATTCCTTGGCTATAGAATAAGAGAGAATTTCAATGACCTTGGTGTTGAGTACAGCAGTTGGAGGTCAGATTATCCTGTTTGATGTTTGTCGAGGATGTAGACTAATGTTGGTGCTGCATCAGTCAAGTGGGGATCTGTTTCTGCTACAAATGAAGCCTTACGATGTCATCCTAGGTGTCTAATTTCTGTTTTCTATGAACAATATTATCGACAGGTTCTGGAGAAGTGTTTTGTTCTTAGATATGGGCAACCAATATGTATCTTTTGTTGGTGAGCGGAGTTTCCAAGAGGGCAGTCGATGTGTGGAGCCCCTTATTTATGTGTAAGCAAAGGTTTCAATGGAATCAATAGAATTATAAATGGTGGAATCTCTGTGTATTTTTATTGAGTTCTTATAATTCTTCCTTGAAGAGGTTGTGACTCCATCCCCTCGATGTGATGTTGAGTTCGAGATAGACTTACAACCCGGTGCCCATCTAATTTTGATGACTCCCTATTTGATGATGCCTTCTGAGTTATGTGAGTCGCGAATTCAGGTAGATGACCTGATGAAGAAAGGTTTTATCTGACCAAGTGTGTCTACATTGGGTGCTTCAGTCTTGTTCATGAAGAAGGAAGACGTTGGTCTCAAGCTATGCATAGAATACCGAAGACTGAATCTGGTGACAGTCAAGAACCGTTACCCCCTCCCGAGGATCGATGCTGTTTTTGAAATATTGAAGGGAGTAGATTGGTTCTATAAGATCTTATTATAGTTTTTATATCACCAGTTGAGGGAGAAGGTTGGTGACATCCCGAATACTACTTTCAGGTGTAGGTATGGGCACTTTGAGTTCGTGTTCATGTCGTTCATCATTACGAATGCACCAACTATGTTCATGGGACACATGAAATCTATTTTCTGTGAGTATTTAGACTGGTTTGTGGTTGTGTTAATCAATTAAATCCTGATCTAATCAAGATCAGAGGAGGATCACACCGAGAATCTAAGGAAAAATTTGGAGGTCCTTCGACACCATAATCTCTATGGGAAGTTGTCCAAGTGAAAGTTCTAGACACTAGAGGTGCACTGAATTGGACACGTAGTTTTCTAGAAGAGAATATTAGTGGACCCATCACATGTTTAAGCGGTTGTTTCTTGAAAAAAACCCAAGAATGTGGCAGGGTTTCGTAGTTTCCTGGGTTGGGAAGGTTTCTATCGGAGGTTCATACCCGAATTCTCTCAAGTTACGTCTCTGTTGATGGCTTTGACCAGGAGAGACCAGACCTTCATGTGGAGCGAGCAGTGTCTGGTGGCTTTCAGCTACTTGAAGGGGAAGCTGGTCAGTTCCAAAGTGTTGAGGTTTCCAGAGGAAGGTGTAATGTTCAAGGTGTTCTATGATGCTTCCATTATAGGATTGGGGTGTATTCTGATGCATCAACATGGAGTAATCTCTTATGGGTCTAGGAAGTTATGTCCTCACGAACATAACTATGCCACCCATGATATAGAACTTACAGTAGTCGTGTTGGAAATGAAGTTTTGTTGGAATTACCTCATCGGGGAATGCTTCATGGTCTTGATGGATCACAAGAGTTTGAGGTATATCTTCTTCCAGCAAGACCTGAACATGCGACAGAAAAGGTGGATAGATTTTCTTCAAGACTAAAACTTTGAGATCTAAAACACCTCTGGAAAGGAAAACATGGTGGCTGATTCCTTGAGAATGAAGTCACATAAGGATGTAGTTCAGGAGTCTGTAGATACTTAGAAGGCAATGGAGGGGTTGGCTAATTTACATCTGGGTGTAAGAGTGGATGAAGGTAGAGGCTGTCTGTTTTAGATGACAATGAAATCTTATTTGGTACGGTATGTAGTGGTGTCTTAGTGGGGAGACTCAGA
The DNA here is from genome assembly GCA_963277665.1 of Viscum album. Classification (NCBI taxonomy): domain Eukaryota; kingdom Viridiplantae; phylum Streptophyta; class Magnoliopsida; order Santalales; family Viscaceae; genus Viscum; species Viscum album. Next base: position 1,806,267,450 of record OY728129.1, on the reverse strand, counting down.
GGTTGAAGTGATGCATGATCGCGTTAGCCAGGGTGATGCTCTGAAGGGAGGGTTAGAGAATAGTTAGAATCAGATGTTGTTCTGTGGGAAGCTATTTTTCCCAGTGGAGATGTGTGAGGGAGTTCTCGGTGAGTTGTATAGCTCACCCCTATCAGTACATCTAGGAGTTTCCAAGATATACCAGGGCTTGAGAGTTTAGTTTTTGTGGACTAGGGTGATGCGTGTAGTGGTAGAGTTTGTGGTAAGGTGCCTTGTGTGTCAGTAGGTGAAGGATAAGCACCATGTTCTTGGAGGGCTTCTGCAACCCTTATATGTTCCCGAGTGGAAGTGGTAAGACATATCAATGGATTTCATTAAGGGAATACCTAGGGTTATGGGAGTTTGTGATGCTATCTGGGTAGTGGGGGATCGATTGAAGAAATCAGATCACTTCTTAGTGGTTAAGGAGTTTAGGGCAATGGATGCCTTAGCACATTGGTACATGGGTGAAGTGGTATGGCTTCATAGAGTTCCAAGATCCATCGTTTCGTATCAGGATACATGCTTTACATCATGAGCCTAGAAGGTATTACAATGTGCTTTTGGAACCCACCTACGGCTCAAAACTACTTTCCACCCTTAGACAGATGGGTATACAGAGAGGACCATCCAAATACTGGAGTATATGTTGTGAGAGTGTGCTATGAAATTTGGAGGATCGTGGGTACGAAACTTTCCCCTGGCGGAGTTTGCCTACAATATTAGCTATAAATCTACCATTGGAATAGAATAGTTAAAATCAGTGTATGGGAGACTATGTAATTCACTTGTGTGATGAACATAGGTTGGGGAGGTAGGTTTTCTTGGCCTAGAAATGCTGTAGGGAATGATGGAGAAGGTTCAGCTTGTGTTTAAAGGGATGATGGTAGCTCAGGGCCAGTAGAATTTGTATTCCAATCATAGGAGGAGACCTTTGGGGTTCGAGGTTGGGGACCATGTCTTCTTAAAGGTTTCCCCTCGGTGTGGGTAATAGAGGTTTAGTAGAGGGAGAAAGATTTATCCCCGATTCATCAGACCCTTAGAGGTGTTGGGACGAGTCGATGAGGTGGCATATTATTTGGAGTTGCCACCATGGTTGGGGAGGATCCACAATGTCTTCCATGTCTCTTAGATTTGTCAGTATCTACATGATGACTCCCATGTATTTGACTTGGGAGAGTTGGATGTCAAGGATGAAATGACGTTCATGGAGGGGCCAGGGAGAATCGAGGATCATGAAGAGAAGGTGATTCATGGATGGACCATCTCTTTGGTTTGTGTGCTCTAGAGGCATGGTGTACTCAAGAATATTACTTGGGGGCAAGAAGCATAGATTCATGCCTAGTACCTGAAATTGTTTGGAGTTTTTCTCTTATGTTTTGCTTTTGTGACTTTCTTGTGATAAATTGTTGACCTTGTTTTCTATGAGATGAGTTGTTTTCCTTGTTCTCTGAATGTGTATGAAAATTACTGATGTTTGGGAAGGGAGAACCTAATCCCAAATCAAGATGAATTAATGTGGATACGATTAAACCCATCTAAGAAAGTCAGTACCACCCAAAGCGGATAATATATTGACAAGGAGGAAGTATATCCCTAATACATTGTGTCTAGATAGTGTGACCCTTGGTGTTTGTTTGATTTCTTGGGGAAGTGGAGCATTAGTGTCTCCCTAGTTGATCAGGAGATAGATGTCAAAGAGGTGTTCTTGGATGTACAGGTTTCCCCTCCAGTTTTCAACATAGAGTAGTTTATCCTTGAGAGGTATCTTAATAGGTGGTTTTTCAGACTCTCTCTCTTTTGGATTGGTTTTGAATTCTCGGGGATGAGAATAGTTTGAGAGGTATCTTATGTAATGACATGGATTTCTTTGGGCCTTTACTTTGTGAAAATCCAGTGGTCGTAGTGTTTTGGGGGGTCATAGTGGCTTGCTCTAGGAGTTTTTTAAAAACTTGGTTCCACCAAACGGTTTCACCAAAATGGTGGCACAGTCACTGTCACACCATCATGGTTGCACCATTTATAGTGTCACCATTATGGTGTCTCACTAAATAGTTTTGCACCCCCTCACCCAGTTTTCTAAGTTTTCCCAATATTGCCCCTATTATGTTTTTTTCTCCATTTAAAGTTAATCTATCAACTCATAGCCATCCACTAGTATATCTACACTATTTCTGAGGGGAATTATTAAATTTCAATTAATTCCATCATGTGAAACTGCGATGTTGCGTGGTCAAACCACAATCCAAATTTCAAGTACTTTAAAATGGTCTCCCTGATTCTAGGATCGTGCCTCTTCTTAAGCTAATATCCTCTCTTCCTTCTTCCTTTTTGTTTCCCTTGGTGCACCTAGAGACTTCCCCATGAGACGAGTCATGTGCCCGTGATGGATCCCTTCCCACTCAGATTTCAGGGAGTTCTTCCTACAATTGGAGCCATCCCCTGTTCTTGGTGCAAGAAGAAACTTCGATCCCTTGATCAATAAGTAGGTACTTTCTTTTACTTCTCTTTAATTGTGCATCATGTGGGGTGGGTATATTAATGGTTCCATGTAAGGAATGGCTGGATACTCTTCTTGAAATAAGAAATAAACAATAATTTTATATGATCAAAAGATAACATGCATAAATAAAATAATGGGCAGGATGTGGTTTGATGTTGGTGACCTATTTTATTTTGTTATCTTTTATTATTTTATGGATGTTATGGATGTCTGCCTTCTGAAATTAATGGATGTTAGTAGTCTTTTCTTGTACACTGGTGGCATTCTATTTTTTTTGTGATGTTTGGATGTATAAATTTAACATGAAATTTGATTAATCACATACCCTCGGTTAAATAAAGGGATTCCCTAGGATCAAACATGTTTTGTGATCCCCTTAGTTATATTAAAGTTAAAATTAAAGAACCCCTCTCAGTTAAATTTGAATACACTTGGTTTGATGGTTGTGGTTATGTATTGTGTGTTATGGTCTAGGTTCTGTGGTCTTGGTATGTAGTGTGGTACTGGGGGGGGGGTGTTGGTGTCTCAGTTTGAGAGACTAATTGATTGTGGAATTGATGGAATTGTAGCCAGTAGTACCGCCTTTTTTGTGTTGTGACTATGGGGTGACGTTGGGAAGTGTTACTACAGAATGGTTATGAACTTTTTATGGTGTGGGATTGCATCTAGGATTCGTTTGGGCAGTAGACTAGCAGGGCTGGGTTGAGAGAGAAGGAATGGGTGGTATCACTTTGAATAATGATAGTTGGTATTAGTTGAATAGGGATGTGCAGTGGGACTACAATTCTTGCTTTGTGTTGTTGTGCAGTGAGACTGTAGTTTGATTTTGTTCGCTTCTTGGTATGGTTACAGTTGTTACTTTCCTGGTGGTGTTGGAATAACTTGAAGTGAATCTCCTTAAATAAATAAATGTAAATTGAACAAAAAGGTGGTTGGGTTTATGTTTGGCAGTGGTTGTTGTATGGTTGTAAATGTAGGGTTAACAGCAAGAGCGGTGCTGGTGTGGGCTTGTTGTCTCTTCGTGTGAAACCCGTAGGTTGGGGATGAGTGTTTGATTACATATATATATATATATTGTAATTCCATGAGATTTATATATGCACCCCACCCTTGTTTAGAACTATGTTCCAAACAACCCCATATCACGGGGGAGGGTGTCTTTCCCAACATCCCGTTGGGAGGACGAATGACTATTTATTGAATTTCTTCCTCGCACCCTCTTATGCGATCTTTCATATTGGGAATACCGGTGTAGGATTTAATGGATTGAGGCTTACCATAGTAATAGATTCTTTAGAAAAAGGTTTGTTTTGGATGTGGGGATGAGGTGTTTGCGGGCCAGGTATGTTTTCCAAGTATCTTCAAGATGAGGCCCAGTTTTATTCAGGCATGGTGTGTGGTTGTTGAGGCCCAGTTGTTTACGGGTGTGGTTGTGTGCAGTTTGAGGCCCAGGTGTGTGTAGATAGGTTGTGGAAGTGGGACTGTGTGTGGGAAGAGTGTCCATGTCAAGAGGTTATATCATAGGGAATGAGCATTTAACCAGTGGGAAAGTGGAGTGGGGTACCCCAATATCGATGTGCTTATATTATTACTTTACTTGACTTTCATTACTTTGGTGAGTGTGAATTGGTGAGGTTGGGATGGTTAATACTCCTTGGTAGGTTCTCAAGGTTCTACTATTTTTTCATAGGGGCATTAGTATGTCCCCTAACTTGTGCATGAATAGATTTTGTTTCCCTGCTGAGTATACTTGTATTCTCATCCTATGTATATAAAACTATTTTCACGATTCCATGAGGACTTTGAGGACCATGATGGACTTTAATATCTTGGGTGTTATGATGGTTTCTATTAATTCTTAGTTTCTTTTCTTTTGTTACATTATTTGGTAGTTTTTTCATACTTTCTATCAGCTTTACTGTTGAACATGCATGTGGTAATGTATTCTCAGATTTACTTTTTCCTTTAGTCCTTGGTGTTGTAGGGATTTATCATCTTATCTCCAAATATAGTTCAATAAAAAGGGTAATTCCTTCCACATGTGTAAGATTCTATACCCTTGGTGCTATTCCCCACTCTGGGGTCTATTGAAGGAGGGACTCGGGAGTCATTATCTCTCCTTCATCTTGAAGAAGGGAGGGTCTGGTAGTTTTCCATCCCTTCCCTCATCTTGAAAAAGGAGGGTCATGATAGTTTAGGCACAGGAAGTCCACACACATCCTTAATCTCCCATATGCCTTCTTGGAAAACAGAACTGGGGATTCCTATAGTGAAACACTAGGTCTCGTGAATCCCTTCTCCTGCAAGTCCTCTAGCTGTACCCTCAATTCACAAAGATCTATGGGAGCCATCCAATATGCTTATCTGGATATCGATGCTGTACTGAGGTACAAATCAATGAAGAAGTATACCTCCTTATGAGGAGGTAGTCATAGAAAATCCTCAAGAAAGATGTCTACATACTTATCCACCACTATCGGGAAGAGAGGACTCCCCTCATCAACGACACCAAGGGCGAGGCTCGCGAACTAGTGAGTGATCGACTGCACCCTCTTCCGAAAAAGTCCATACTGTGTTGTAAGAGCTCCCTTCTCCCTAGTGACGGAAAACCTAATCCCATCCTCACGGACACACCACACTATACACCTAAAGTAGTCAATCTAAGCAAGGGTTGTGGATAACCAGTCCGTACCCAAGATGACATCGTAGGGCCATGATGCAACTACTATGAGATCCCAGCCGAAGATATCACCTCCAAGAGTATGCTCACACTGCTAGAACCAGTGTGTAATCATCGAATCCCCTCCCATAGGAGTCTATAACCATAAGGATCGAGCCAATGACTCCACCAAAATCTCCGAGCCTTGAACAATGTTCATGGAAAGGAATGAGTGACTGACAGTTGTGTCTATAACAACTATAGATAAGGTGGAGAAGACTTATATAGTACCTTTAATCACATTTGGAGCACCATGGTCATAGGCCTCCATCACCTAAATCTAGCCTCGCCCCTGTCCACTAACTCCCTGAGGTCATCGAGGGCCTCCTGGGGGTGGTGGTGGTATCACCCCGAACCTTCAACCACCTCCTTCGTCTTGCCTATCCCTCTTCCACTTCCACCGCCCTATGAACCTCCTCACTCGAACCTCTACCTCTACCTCGACGGTCCCTTGACCATCTGCTGATTGTCTATATGGCGAGTCAGGAAATCACGAGCCATGTGACCCTTCCCACCACATGGGAAGAAAAACCTAGCCTCCTAATGAATCCCTCTACTTTGGGAGCCCCGTACTACCATCCATGAGTCCTGGGGTCATCTTATGAAAGGATTGAACGACTTGGGTCCCTACATCTGCTGCCTGCTGCCCACCATAGATGACTTTGCCACATGATGTCTACTAGTTACTCCAACTGTTGGTGCCCACTCTGACAAGAAGCTCTCTACAAGAAGGGCTCACTCTAGTACCCCAACCTAAGTAGGGATGTTGAGAGACATCTTGGATTCCCTGATCTCCCGGTGCAGTCCCATCTCAAAGGCTCAATCCATGAAGAATGGGTCTCTCACCATGTATGTAGAGTAATGAGAAAGATCAGTGAATCTCACTGAGTACACTGCTACTGTTGTTCTACCCTACTATAGGTGAAGTAGCTCCTTTATGCGCATAGAGAGGAGTGTTTCCAGGAATAAATCTTCCTTAGATAGGCACTCAAAGTATGTCCAGGTGAGGGCCGCCTCATCATGTGTCTGAATCGTCAAGATCCACTATATCCCTACCGAGCGTTGAGGAATGCTCACACCTAAGATCGCCATCTGGTTGAGAGTTTTACTCACAAGATAAAAGAATCATATAACCACCTCAAGCCAATACTCAGCCACCTGGGGGTCAGTCTCACCCCTGAAACTAGGAGGGATCTTCCTCTAGAACTCGTGCAAGTCATTGAGCCTATATGCATCCTTTACCGGTAGCATCGATAGTAACTTCTAAAAAATGGGTGGTGGTGACATGAGTTCACCACCCGATGGGGATATCTCTAGTACTGGTCCATGAATAGACGCCTCATCGCTAGGCGGGATGTACTCATAGTCATGTATCAGAATCCTGGATGACTGTCTGCATGGAGGCATCTTGAAACAAATCAAGATGTGCCACAATCAATAGATTATACCTGGTGAGCTGACTCAAGAAGGACAAGAAGGAAAATAATCAAAATCCTACATGATGCATGTACCCTTTATTTCCCGAAAATAGGGTTTCCATGTATCGAGTTAGAAAGTAGGTTTCCAGAGCCCTGGTGTGCAGATACATCAGCCACCACACCAACAATGGAGTCTCTGGCCTGAAAACTAAACTCGAAACACTGAGCACTATTTTCCAAAAAAAACCATAGATGCTCGGTCTTTAAGGTAGAACTGACCACCTCTGATACCAGTTTTTCATGACCCATTCATCAGGGCCCATTCCGTGACTACCCCAAGCCCGACTCCCAATGGCCAGGGGCTGGAAACTAGCACCGAAGGAATTATCCCATGAGTGGGAGGAATTTCCCTAACTACCTGTAAGCACACACACAGACACAACCACATCCTAAATAGTTGGAAAGGAAAACATGCATGCCTCTAAGAAACCACTGAGTAAAGATACAAGCTATAAGTCAAATGGTCTAGAATAAAAACCCAACAAAATAAAAACTGAAAACAGAAAATTAAAAAAGATCTCGATAAGACTTCCTCAGAAGACCCCACCTGAAGGGTAGGAAAGGAGTGGTTGTCAGAATCTATGGAAGTACGTATTTCCCATTGTATCTCACTGGGAACTTCCTAGTCCTAGGCCAACGAGGTCTCTTTCGAAGTGCCTATCATCTGCACTAGACACAACACGTCTGGGAAAAGCCTATATTGTGGTGAGTAACAAAATACTTAGTAGGGATCCCTAAACACAAAAGAGATACCACAAAGGAAAGTAAACATAATTTAACACTATCTCACATAGGTATAATCTAATGTATGTGAAGAAAAACTGTCAGTCATACACTGAAGACCTTGGATTGATGAGGTACTCATCTTTGATGAGTCTTGTGGGTCTGCTGGGTCACACAGATTCAATTCCCACTATGGGCCTGCCGTGTCACACAGATCGAGTTCCCACTTAGGCCATCATAGCTGGTCTACAAAGGTCTTCTTTTAGATGATCCACACAAAGTCACTTGTAAGTGGTTCACACAGAGCTGCTTGTAGCTGGTTCATATAGAGATGCTTATAATTTAGGCCTTTATGGTCACTTATAACCACTCATCAGATATTTTCGGGTCTCATCCAACCGTAGGATTTATTCACATTGTGTACTTGATTCTAGGACAATCCAATCCTCAATCCATTCGTTATATTTCAACTTCCATGAAAGTCTCCAGTCATCGGACCTCTGCTGGTGGTGCCTTCTGTAGACCACCGGGTCCACTCCGGTGGTCCATTCCTTGAACCGTCTATGCCTTCGGCCTCCTTGGGGTGCCATATTCCTTAATACAACCTTGAGGTTTCTTTATTGTTAATTTTGAGATGCAGTTTTGAAAAAAACATGAACGCCCAAAGATGGAGAAACCATGACCTTGTTCTTATAAGCCCAATTCCTCCATGTTAGAGTTTTTGAAACATGGGAAGGGAAGATTATGTTTCTAGAAATAATCTTACCCCAAAGTAAAAACCCAAAGATAAAATACCCCCTTGTAAGAACAAGAAACCCTCGGATCAACCTATTCGTGGGTTGATCTACATTCATTTATTTAGAAAGAAGAACGGGGAATTCAAATTTTTTAAATACAAACCCCTACCCAGAGAAGATTCTATCGGAGGGAAGGATCGTCACTAATGGAGATTCATCCGTGGGGATTCACGATCCATTTTAATACATTGGAATTTTTCATTGTTGGTCCCAGATCCATTCTCAAAGGTGTCATTGTTTCTTTTAAGATTCACCGACATTCATTAGTGGAGTGAATTCTACCGTCGTTTATCAGATGAATTACAGATCATAATCTTTTACTCCAACCATATCATCTCATTAAAATAGAAATGCGTCACAGAGGTTATTTTACGATTAGTCATCATGTCATTACACTGTCTAATTTACGAAATAAGGTTTCTATTATAATTCAGTTAAAGATTCATTATGATGTTTCATTTTTGGAATAAATCACTTGGCTCATCGCTGCGTTGTGGGAAAACAATTTTTTTTGAATAAAATAAGATTTTTAATTTTATTTTATTTTTTTAAATCATCTGAAAAATAAATTTTTCCTTCAACATGAAATGGTCAAGGTTAGAACCATTATTATTTAATTTCACTATTCTAGAGGCAATAGTGCTATCAGATTTTCAATCTGGTCATCTGTTTAGAAGTTTCCAAAACTACACATGCTTGCCATTTTAATTTGCTTTAAAAATTTCAAAAACTATCTTTCATCCTAAACCTGAACTAGTTGAGGTTAAGATCTAAATAAAGGAAACACTCCCTTAGGAGATCAACGGTACTCACAGATTTTCAATCCAAGTTACAATTTAGGAGTTATAAGGATTTTAAAATACAATAATTCTTACTTAATTATTTTATTTACGGTAAAAAGCTAACTTCCACTATTGGCCCGCACAGGCCAACGTTTGGCCTTTTTTAGGTGAATCCTGATTCTATGAGTTCAACGATGCCATCTTATTTTTTATCCAAGCACCGGTTTAAAATTTATAAAAACCCTCTCACATGATTATTTATTGATCCTAAGAAAAAGGTCAGAAATACATTATGGCCACTCCGGGCCTCGTAATTAGGTGCCGTCTCAGAGCCTGGTCTCAAAATAATCCCATTTAATTTAAAAAAAATCATGGAATTCTGAGGTATTACACATTGTCTAAAGTTCATAACAAAATCACATATATTTATCTTTCTATGGTTAATTTTTAAAATGTTATTGTAATGAAATATTTTATGACAATTAAAAATAATTTTTAGAGTAAATGGATTTTTACATATTATAAATGTATTATAATTCATTTTTAGTTATTTATTTATTAAATAGTTCACATTGAATAATTATGTATCATACTATTTAAAACTAGAATTTTTACACAAATTTATTTAATATTTTATTTAAATTAAATATTATGTCATTAAAATCCTTCTTTGATTTTGAATTTGAATGAGTCTATTGATGTAAGATATTTTCTATCCACAATTATAAAATTTTCCATTTATAGAGGTGTTTTATTGATAGTGACATGTCATGTTAAAAAATTGGAATTAAAATAACTATCCGTCAATTTCTTAGTACAATTTTGATGAAATAATTATATAAATACATTTATAAGATTTATGAATTTTGGATTCCACTCAAAATATCATTGAGTATTTGGTTAATGAAATTGAAAAGAGTAAATATTAACTAAATATCATTGAGTAATATATATTAGCCGTAGATTATTCTATGGGAGGGAAAATATGAATTCTAACTACTATAATATTCCTATAATTGGATAATTTGAGTCTAATGGTGAGTGATTTATAGATATTTTAAAATAATGTAAAATATTTATGATTAATTTATTAATAATTTCAAAATTGGTAATTAGAAAAATGTAATAAATATCCAATTTATTTGTTATATATTTTTTACTATAACACCTCAAATTCACTATAACTTTGATCAATTTTGTTTAAATAGAATGTTATTATGAATGAAAATTCCTATTTGTGGTACTCAAAAATTTTCATCATAATTTTGTATTAAATTAATTATCATGTGTTGAAATCCTCTTTTTTTTACCAAACTTCTTGAGGAATCCAGTAAGAAAGCGAAGGATTTATTCATGTAATTTCTGGAAGATATATTTCGTATGAAATGATTTATTATATCATTGATGTTGAGTGAGTTTTAAAACATCATGAAGACAAATATGTATACTCCTTGATGTCTCATCTATGGAAGATTTAATTTTACTAAGATAGAAATGAGATAAATGAAATGAGTAGTGTTCTCTTTACATGAAATTTGAGATATTCTATTTTGGGGAAGAATCATTATCTAAATATTATAGGGTATTTATGTTGTTTTGGAAGTTTATAACTTTATATATACCTTTAGGTATCCTTTAATATCATTTTTCCATACCTAGCTCATTGTTTATCAATTTGTTTTAATAAATTTTAACCAAAATATCATATAGAAAAATCATTGGAATCTTTTCACATTGACTGACCATGATGATAATGACATTGAGAAAGACATATATTTTTTGTTTATAGTGAATAATAAGAAGGGTATGGTAAATATTATAAATTAAGGATAAAATCAAATGTAAATGATGCAATATTATTATTGGAAATAAAAGTATTTGATATAGTCTGTGACATTTATATTAGTCTCTCAATATATAATTGCGAAGAAAAATATGATATATTTTTATAATTAATGTTGATATTGAAGAAATTAATAGTGTTATATTTCTACATTACATATGGAATACTAATACTTCACATATCCAAGTTGAATAAGTCTTTTATTTTTAAACTATGATTATGTGTTTAATGTGATCAAAACAACATTTATGTGTTCTGTTTATATATAATTAAATTAATTTCAAGATATAAAATCAAATATTTTTATTTTATTAGGGTAACATTAGTTTTGGGATTAAATATTTAAAATTTAATTATTTTTTACATAAATTGGTAAATCCTAAATAGGGATTGATTAAAAAATTAGAATCACATTACTCATATTACAACCATTTGATTGAGGGTTGAATTATTTATCTAAAGTAGATGTATTTGTTTAATATAAACCCAAAATGGTGTATTCATGTTAATGAGACACAATTACCTTAAGAGATAAATTGGTTCTTGAATTAGTTAAAAAATATTCATGTGTACTAATTCTATCAGAAGCTAATGTCATATTCTCATACTTTATTAATGTTTTTATGAAATAAATATATATGGTTATATATATGTGATGAAGTATAAATTAGAATTCTATGATATATTCAAGGAATGTAAATGTATATGTATAAAATCAAATGGTATGAAAATAAAGAAAAATTGATTAGAGTGACACAAATAATATATTATAAATATACATATATCATTTAAATAAGGATGAAATAATATCCCAACTTAATCCAATAATATTAGAATTGGTGTGATCATGGTGTGTCATGAGATTATTCCCCAATAAATTTTTTTATATGTATTTAAAATGTTGGAATACACAGATAATTTTTTCTACCAACCAATAAAGTAAACTGGAACTCATAGGAGTTGTAGTACGAAATGAAAATGGTTCAAATGTATATTTGTGTATATTGATAGAGAGAACCTATAATGTTTTCCAAAATAAACAAACCTGCAACATAATATATAAAGTGTGTATTAATATTAGATAATATGTAAAAGAGTAATAATTGAAATCATAGAAATATATCTAAAAATGGATGAAATATCTAAAATAAATAACCAGACAAAAATAGATTTTAATGAATTCTATGATTAAGATAAATTGAGTCATCATAACAACAAATACTCTACATGATTCAGTGGGAAGTTTTGTTCTAGAGACATAAATTAATATATATATATATATCGAAGTGGTTTGTCCAAACTATGTAAAGGGAAATGCATATCCAAGGTATTAAAAATGTAATATGGAAAATTAATAGATATTTTTTATACATAATATAACATAACATAATGAATGAGTAATTTTTTTTAAACAAAAATTAGATATATCAAAAATTGAATTATATATATAGGAAATCCTATGTGAATTTATTTATGAAAAATTTAATACCGTTATATTGTAAAATGGTTGTGTTGATAGTATATTAGGTAGATTAGGGACTGGTTATGAGGGGACACACATATACTAGTTTCTATAATAATCATTTAGGTATGATATTGTAAATAGAACTATCATAGTGTAATTATCTTTAGAAACTCAAAATTTCTCATGGTTACCATTTCTAAAAACTCTACTTATATCATATATTTTAATTCCTTAGAAGAAGTAATATTATTATATTTAAAAAATAACATATATTGAGATGTTTTTCTCGATGTGACAAAGTCTCAATTAATGTTATCATCATATTGTTTAATGTTTTTGTCCTAGTGACTAAATCAATACCCTAGAAAAAGTATGCATACCACCTGAGAACTAACAAGTTGAGAGATATAAGTACGTTTCTCTAGTTAATGTTGATTTTTTTAAAGTTGGTTCCATAGAAGAAACTTTATCATATAATTTTTATTAACAGAACTTGTATTCAACATATTAATGTTATGTACTAATAATGTATTGAATTTAATTTTATAAGATTCATTTGTTAATTTTCTTTAAGTATTTTTCACATCTAAGGGATATAGTTTTTCTTAAACATAATTAGAAATTCATGATCATATGAAAGTATTATTTAAACTACATATTATATTCTAGATACATGTATTTGATGAGATATAAGTGATGACTGACTATCAAGTGTTGGGGGATCATAAACATTGTGTTATTTTCCAGTGAATTTTTCCTTGATGATCTCCAAAAAGTCAAAATTTGATAATTTACCTAATATTAGGAAAAAAATATAATTAAAATATAGAGAGATGTGTGCATCCATGAGCATGTGTATTGGTCATTAAACTTGAGATCATTCATAATGTGAATAATGACTCACAAAAGTATATACATGATTAAAACCATAATGTATTTTATTATAGAGAGTAAGTTATGTCACAAGATTCATTATATGCACTTCATTAGTTTTTGGTCCAAGTAAATATTTTTACCTTCTAAGTCGTCAAAGAATATATATCTAGCCCTTTGATTCAGGAGAAAGTGTCTGACTTAAATCCATTGCCATGGTAGTTTTTGGAAATGTATAGCCAAATAAGTCAATGTAATATAGAGAAAGTATATTAGATGATTAATCTTATATAAATCCTTCTCAATGATATATCATTTGACATTGTGATTATATTACATATTGGATTTCATATGTAGTTTTTTAGTAATACTTACCTAACATATCCTTTTTTGTATGAGTGGATTGATGTGTTTCTTGTTATATATCTTGGTTTTTTAGAACTAAAACCATATAATAAAGGAACCTATAGGTTCATATACTTGGTGTACCCTAAAATTCAATAGGATAAATGAAACCTAATTTCAAGAATAAATTGATTGATAGTTTTTGGAATGATATCTATTTCTTATATATTGATCGGAAACAAGATGAAAATATTATACATGTTTGGAATAAGTAATTTTGTTTTATATTTTAAGAAGTTAAAAAATAGAATATGAATTTATTCACATGATGAGTGAATATAATACTTATTTATTTATTTATATGATAAGTTAATAAAATATATAGTTATTAAAAATAAAGGTGATTATGATATTCATTTTATTCAACACATTAAAGGTAATTATTCAATGGGTAATAATATTTATATGAGTGTTTGAATTGATTTGATGATATAATAAATATATTTCAAATAGAATTTAAATATTTATTTATTTATTTATTTTTTTAATAAATTATATTATATCAATATATGTGTCACACCTGGTTTTTCATGTCTTTGTTTTGATCTGGTTCATTGGAAATCCTGATCCTTTTTCTTGGGTGTTGGGTGAGATTAATGTTGCTTTTTTAAGTTTCATATATCTCTAATCACCCTAATTTGGGTTCCCCATTGCTTGTTTAGGAGTTTTTGGAGAAATGGTGGTTATTTCATGATTTGGGCCAACCCTGAGCCCATTTCCAAATTTAAAAACCAACTTTGTTTCTTTTATAACTCCTTCATTTTTCAACATTTTTCATTCATTCCACTCCCCACTTATCCTAAACTGACATATTAAAACTACCTTATCATTTTTTACCTATTATAAATTCATAAGCATGGTTAAATTGGGTTACCTATTTAGGCATTGGGCTAGCCTATGGGCCCATTTCTAGTTTTACAAAAATAATTTTTTTCTTTTATATATTTTTCATTTGTTAATATGTATCAGTGAGTCCACCTCCCATTCTAATAAAAAATACCTATCCCCACCCCCAATATTGAGTTTACCTACTTGGAGCTCATTTGAATCACTTATTAGGGTGAAATTTCTCTAGTTTCCTCAAAACATCCATAATTGAGAAGGTAAATTGTTTCATCCGTAAGTAATTCAATTAATACTATTTTTCACACAAATATTATTTACCTATTTATTATTGATCTTAGGAGCCTCTCAAAGAATTTCCAAGCCATTCCCTTCTCTCTAAGGGTGCAAATCTAATGGAAGACGAAGAGTTTTCTAGGTGACAAGGTAAGATTCCTTCTCCTTTCTCCTTCCTCTTCCTCCTCCGTTCATTATTTATAGGTTTTATATTATCCAATAGTCATGTTATACCTATGGTTATGTTGTAAAATGATTTTTTTATGGTGTTTTTGTTCGTTTGGGGATGGTCTTCATAGGTTTATGGTTTATAAACCCTCAAATGGTGATATTGGGTGTATGTTTCCATTACGCTAAGGATTTGAGGTAGGATATCCCTGGAACATGCATTTATCATTTAAGTTTCATCATTTTATTATTTTTTTACTTCTTATATATATGTTTATTATTGTTGTTAATCATTTGGATAATTTTATTGTTGTGAAAAAAATGGTTGTTTAAGCCTTGTTTTGTGAAATGTAGAGTTGTTTTGTCATAAAAGTGCACACCAAGTGTTGGTTTAAATGTTCTACTATCTTTCACAACTATTTTGTGAGGTTTAAAACCTTGTTTATGGTATTTTGAAAATTTTAAAGTATCTATAAAAAAATATGGCCTGAAATTGGGGTTTTATTCCTTCTCAAGTTCTTAAAATAAATTGTTTTGTTTAAAAAGGGCATGTCTAGTGTTCGGTAAATTGCCCGATTAGATTTTATGTGTGATGTGTGATTTAAAATTATTTTTCTGAATTTATAAATGAATTTTAATAATGATAAATGTTATTTTTTTCCTTATATGTATTTACAATTTGTATTTTTTTACAAACAAAAGGGTTTTGGTTTACAACATGTTTTGGCCCGAGTTATTGGAAAATGGCATGTTTCACATCCTTATGAAAATGGTTGTGTTTTGAATATATAACCTGAGTGTTTTAAGGGAATTATGAATTTTTTTCTATGATATAAATGGTGTTTATACACATCCATAATAAAATTGAAATTCATGCCTTGGTCAAATGTTAGTTTTGAGAAATGCTTAAAGGTCCGTTTGGCATTTTTTTTTGTAAAAATGGGTTCCATTTGTATTTCATGTTCTAAATTTTTGACCCATTTTATGGTCCATGAAAGTGATTTATTAATTGGTTTTGGGGATTCCAAATCTGTTTTGTTATGTTATTTATGGGTTTATGGCCTTAAAAGAGGATTTTTGAATGGATTTTATGTGCAAGGCCTCGTTATAGTCCTTGAAATTGTTTTACAAAACTTTTTAGAGGTTTATTGATTCGTGAAAAAAATGTGAAGAATTTTTGTGCGATGTTTGTGTGTTTATGATTTGGTAATGAAATTTTGATGTGAAAAGTGTATTTTATAATATGTGTAACTTGATTGAGCAGTAAAGGGAATCTCGAGTATCTAGTTGGGAAGACGTATAATAGTATGCAAGTGATCCCGTGGGGTTTGTCCCCTGTTTCACGTAGCATTTTTGACGATGAAAAAAATAACTAAAATATGATGATGATTATTTTGGGGGACCACTAGGTTATGGGTATGCTCCCTACTAGTGGATCTTATGCATGAGAACATATATTTATTATGGTTACTTTCACTGAGATACAAGGTACCTGGGGCTCACAACTAACTAGTGCCTAGGGGTGTTCTCGTGACTTGTGATC
Organism: Viscum album; assembly: GCA_963277665.1. Lineage (NCBI taxonomy): Eukaryota > Viridiplantae > Streptophyta > Magnoliopsida > Santalales > Viscaceae > Viscum > Viscum album. Next base: position 1,806,251,014 of record OY728129.1, on the reverse strand, counting down.
CTTGGCTATTTTGTACTCATTGTCAGAATACAGTGTGTTTGTTTGGTAAATTAAGTAGTGTGTGTGATTTATTTAAAAGTGTACTTTCTTTAAAGAATCCTTCTTGAAAACAATTTTCATATAGAAGTTGCACCTCTTTGAAAAATATTACCAGCATTCTTGTTTATAAAACATGAAAGTTTTTGTTTGGTAATTTTTTTATAGCATGGTATATAATTTAGAAAACATACCTTTATATCTTGTATTTAAAACTTGAAATTTATGTTTATTTTATTTTAAAGTATGTGCATTGGTAATAGAATATCAGGCTAACCTACTGAGTTTTAATACTCACGCCTATAGTATTCTTCAGTTTTTAGACCTTGTGCAGGTTTCAGCTTGAGTTTGATCACCTTGGGAGACGTGTGATAATTGTGTTGGAGAGTGACCATATAGGTCACATGGAGTTAATTGGTTACTAGGTTTGGTCAGTTGAGTTGTTGGTTTAGTTATACATTCAGTTTCTTGTACAAATAATGTTCAGTTTAATTTTTATGTAAATGTATTTTGGGCTGTACATTTCTTTCCGTTGTTTGTTTGATTGTTTATATATGGAAAAAATAATTCCCTTGTGTACTATATTGATGCCCTTGGTGCTTGTCTCTATCACGGGAGTATCAGTAACACCTCTCGGGACTTGTCGCGTGATGGCCCTTGTGACCGGTTGAGGGTCGAGTCGGGCTGGTCCGTGAAAATATTCCACCTAAAATAGTATATATTTTTTATAATTATTTTAAGGACACATAGGATATTTTATGTTGTTAAATTAAAGGGAAATTACTTAAGGATAGTTTATTAATTATTAACCTAAGTGTTATAATTAAAACATGAAATATTTTTGACACAAAATTTTCTTTTCAACTAATTCTTTATTCAACACTTAAAGAGAAAATTAGGGATAGTCCTAAAAAATATCTAACTTTTATATAGATAACGGTATGTAATTTCTACATATGATAATTAATGAATTATTTGAATAAATTTATTCTCTTTTTTTATCAACTTTTTAATAAGAATTAAATTTAGATATGAATAAAATATATGTTGGTATTTCTTGTTGAATTATCATATTTATTCTTAAAGGATAAATGAAATTTAGAAAATTGATGATTAGATCGGCGACATCAATAACATGCATGAATCAAATAAAATTATTTTTTATAGGGATATTTATTTTATTTAAATATAAATTTAAATATCTATGTGTAGATCATATTTAAGTATTTAATTTTTTTCAATTTTTTATACGTATTTTTTTAAATTTTATTCTCACCTCATCACTTACTTGTCACTATGATCCTTTAGTTTGATTATCATCATATGGTTATTGATTTATGATTTTCGTGATTATTTAATATATTAAATTCAAATCATAATATAACATATCTTATATAAGAGTTTGCTAAATTATAATTTATTCTTGGGATTTGAATATTTTTATAATTGAGTTATTCTTTACACCATATACATACACCTATCATGTTAATACGAGTAAAATTAAGAAGAATGTGTGTATAAGAAAGAGTCATTTCATGGTAGATAATAATGTAAGGAAGATGATTGAATGATTATCTTAGAGTATCAATGATGATTTATTTTGTATCATTGTTTTGCTATATATTTTAGTAATTTTTATTTATATATTTGTAGTTGGGTATTGTTATAATCTATTTAGTTGTATATGGTTATTAAGTAATATTGTGATGATGATAAGGTTTATTGATGATTCCATTTAATTTATTAGTCAATATTTTTTTATGCATGTTTATTTTTATATATTTTCTTATGTTTCATTTGAGGGTAAATCTCTAACCAAGTAAAATATTTTGAGTCTTAGAACATCCATCCTTTAATGATTGTGGAGTGCACTTGAGTGTTAGGGCCATGTGAATAATACTTGACTACTGAAAAGAAGGTTGAATCTATGGTTTATAAAAACATTACATTTATCACCATTATCCAAAATCTTTTTAATTAATAGGATTTATATTTAAAAGAATGTAAATTTGATGATGAGATATAAATATTGAGAATGAATGAGAAAGATATAAGATATTTTTTCATGTTCTAGAAAATTATTTTATTTTTGGGATATATCATTGTTTCTTAGTTGTTTTGATCCTTACTTTTAGATCCTTATCTTATTATATTTATTCAAAATACTAATTTGAGTAAAAATATAGTCCTACACTCTTGTAAATAAAAAATAAAAAACAAGTGACAACAATGTTGATATTTCTTTTGTAATACTCCTTTAGTGAATATAAGTATAGATCTTGTGTGTTCTTTTGTTCTTATACAAAATTCTAAAAAATTTATATCTATAATATTCCATATAATTTTTATATAGATATTTAAATATTTTTTTCATTATTATAAATGATAAATAACTATTTTATTTAATATTGTCTAAAAATATTGGCGTTTTGGTGTGAGCATGGTTTGAATATTCTACTCAAAGTTACATCCAAAAACGAAAAGTAAGTGATTCCCATTATCCCAAAATTTTGGTGATAATTTGTTATGTACGACTAAAATATTTAACAAAAAGAAAGAGATTTTTTCTTCAACACAAATCCATGATTAACTAGTGATTAGCATTTCACCCAAGTGTGTGGCAATTAAAGTTTCTTATTTGATCTTTGAAAATTAAATTTCTTATTTTTTTAAACCATGATTGGGAAAAACAACATATTTTTTACACCTCATGAGGATCCATAAATTACACCCTTAAATTATTAGGAAATATAAAAATAAAAACTATGATCATTTTATTTTTTAACTATAAAACTGTTTAATGAAGCATAATATAGTCAACTTCTCATAGATAACTTACTAACCTATAAAAAGTAACGAGCTCAAGGATAACTATTTTATTTCATTCTCTTCATAAGATATTTTATGATATATAAAACATGATGTTTTTATGTGCACCATGGAATGGATTTTACTTCCTCATACATTCTATATTCCATTGTATTCTATTTAACTCAAGATAACCCCCATACATTCATGTGAATTTTTTAAATAAATACATCATGGAATTTTTAAAAAACTATTAAATGATCTCATTTATTAATCATATAGGTCTTATAATGTGAGAGTTATATAATCACCATATCATTGAATGGGATAATCTTTTTGAGAGTTATCTAACTCTTAATGTAAATATTAATATAATATTGACTATTTATTAATTAATATCATCGTAACTCAATATTCTTCAATTTTATTCCAGAAGAGTATTTAATATAAAATGGATATTCAATAACCTAATTAAATTTATTTTGAAGATATAATATTTTTCTCTCTATTCCAAAACATTAGTGATGAACACCTCTATCAACATACATAAAATGTCACTCTAAAAAATTGTTTGACCTCTTTGTTTATCATAAATGATTACAAAATCTTACCATTTTTGGTTGAAAACTACATATTATCCATCTTTTTTCAACAAATTAAAAGCATTGAAAGTGGAAAATAAAATCAATAATCTCATAAATATTGTTATGAACTATCAAAAGTGGTTTAAGGCACTAAAGTAAATCCTTGTGGACATTTTCAGGATATCAGCTACCTTATCCTTCATTAAGCATACTCAAAATTTAGCTCAACACATTCCTCCTTTACTTGGTTTAAGGGGTACAAAATATAAATATATTTATAAATTTAGTTGTGTAACTATTTTATAAAAAAATAATTTTGATTTTGATTATGACACCCAATAATAAATGTGAATGTGGATTTTATCCTCATGACTTTATTTTTTAAATTTATCTACATCATCTATGTTATTGGTTGTGACAAATAAATATACGGGGCGTTTTTTGAGTTTAAAATGAATGATTTTTCTTTTTAGGGTGCTAATAAAGACACCTTACTATAATAAAAAAATCACCACTATAATTATATTTATGTTTTTCAATATTAGCCAAATAATTTTTTTTCTGAAAATATATAAATTATTCATGTAATATCATTTTCAAACCTCAAGCCATAAAAATATTTCAGTTAATGTAGTGCAAAACCAATTTCAGATCCATTAATTTTAACTTCTGTGATTTAATTTATAATTTGTATAAAAATATAATTATAATCATAATGTTATATTTTGATACAATTATGTAATTTTATATTTTTATATTCCTGTTAAAATCCTCTTCGTCCACACTTAATCCTTTATTATATAGTGATTTTTAACCCCTTAGTGCAGTAGGAGTTGAGACCTCTCTCAATGCATTAATCCTATAACTATTTAACAACCCACTAGTATACTACTCTTATAAGAGGAATATAAAATATGCTCTATCCATCACTTGAAATTAGAGAAATAATTTCATATTTTGAATCACTGACATACAAAAATATTTTACATCTTCGGTGTACTTTTTTAAAACATATTAACATCATTCCTGTTAAAAATAATATCACTATTAGATTAAATATAAATGTTTTATATCTAATCATATCCTTTGATGTAGTTATTTTTATCAATATCTCCTTTCTAGATATTCCTTTTTTTCAAGTGGATATAAAATTTAGAACAAGATGAAAAATTTAACTTGAATACTGGATTACTATAACCATCATGTATAAATCCATCTAGTATTTTAATTCAAACCTCCTCTCTAAGATCATTTTTCAATTTATCTAGATTTATATCTATTGTAAAAAATTTATATTTTTGATGAGTATATATCATAAAAAGATTTTTAGTACTTTCAGTCCTTGTTGGCATGCTAAAAGTACCAAAAAATTATGTATATTCAATTTGAGAGTAAACTTTCAAAAGATGAAAAACTTAATTCCATGAATTATTCCCCTTATGTTTGATTTTATTTTAAAAAATATATTTATTTCCCAATTTTATATATAGTGATTCAAATTTATTAGTAAATATCTGAATTTATTAATTTCAATTTCATTTAACTCATCTTCTATAGCTAAAATCCATAACTCATTTTGTAAGGTTTCCTATACACTATTTTGTTTATCCTGTGAAATAATCTTGTTATGATTAGAATTCCTAAAACTTCTTCAGAATTTAACACCCTTTTCGGAATTTATTTTAATTTTTTGTGGTTTTAGAAGTTTTATATGTTGTAAGAACTTATAAATTATTTATCTTGGGATTCTATAATCTCTAACACACTAAATTTGTAAGAACTTATGATTTTTAAATAAAATATTTTTGATGTTCTAGGATTCGATAACACAGTTCTCCCTATATCAAATGGAAACCATTTATTCCATTCAATAACTTTGTTTTGTTAAGGCATAATTATATTTTTAAATTCCAGCCTTATCTTATTGTTCATAATTTATTCATCGAACATTATTCCTATAATCTAATAAATTACAAGAATGAAATTAAATAATAACATAACCTAGTTTACTTTCAACTCATCAATGAAATATTTTAAATCTCTCATGAGATTGTGATTTACATAAAATGAAATATATATAAGGAGTGCACGTAGAGTCATCGATAATAGAAATAAATTTCATATCTCCATTATTTGATTTAATACTATTTAGACCACACACATTCGAATCAATCAATTTACTTAGCCACATCATTTTTATAATATCCTTTAGAAAACTCACTCTAACCATATTTTCTTTGTTAAAAAATTACCCTAGGAACTCCTTTCAGGAATCACATTTAATAGATATTTGAAACTATATACATGAAATGTTTTCTCACGTTATTTTGTAGAAAATATCTCAATATTATATTCCATGGATCAATTTCATTTTTCACACTAATGCTTTAGGTATTTTTATCATTGAAAATCTAGAATAGATTAAACCCTATTTGTTTTCTCTTTATTATGATAATGAAATCCTCAATATCCCAATGAAAAAACCATTCATTTGAAAAACAACTTATTCCTAGTATCATAAAGTTTAGAAACACTAAAGAAATTATGCTTCAACCCATAAAAAAAGACAATATCATTTTAATCAATCTTCTTCACACCATTTTTTGTATTTTCTATACCTATCAAATTAAATATACAATTTTTTTTTTAAAATGATCCTAAATTTTATTTTTGAATGAATTTTAAGATATTTTTATATGATTATTATGTTATGAGAAACCACTTCATATGATCCAAGTATTTTCATATTTTTAATCATTATCATCCACCTCAAACAAAATTTATTATTCATGTTTACATATAGTATTGATATATTTAATGTTATTTCATTTATAACTACTCTCATAGTAATGTGAGACAGATTTTTTTGGTATTCTCTAGTTGATTACACCTACCCTAAGTTCCCTCTATGGTGTCAAAATGTTTTTTCAATTTTTCCTTCTTACTATTTTGGTGTCTGAATTTTTTTATTTTATGTTAGACATGTCTTCCCCAGAAGTCATTTCTTTTACTTAATTGAGGATAAATAAATTTTATAAAAACACAAAAATTCATTGTTTCTATACACTTCATAAGATGAGATTCTCCCTTTAATCCAAATTTATCTCATTGGTTTATAATAGTTTTATTTAATTATAGTTTGAACACTTTTCATCAATTATGGACTACAATGATTATCTTTAAAATTCTCATGTGTAGATTTTTTTTATTCTCATCATTTTTACCTTAATATTATCATGAAGCTTATATTTTATCCATACACCAATTTATTTTAATTTTTAGAAAAATATTTTGAAGAAAAAATGAGGACATCCCCATTTTCTAAGGTCACTTTATTTTAAATTCCTTTTATTTCATCATATTTAAAAAAAATTTATTTTTTTCCATGATTGGTGTTTTATATATATTTGTAAACTATTAATTTTTCATTGTTATTATAATAAATTTCTCATTATATATTTAAGATTATAAAACTTTATTATGAAATTATTGAACCCAAACAAAATTTCTTCGTGATGTTTTCCACTTCAAGAAAATTTTTCTCACACACATTAAAAATTTATTTGTAAGAAACCATATTATACATTGTAAATAAAGATTAAATGATTATTTATTCAATAGTTACATTAATATCAGATACTATTCAAGAGGCCTCATTTTCTTTTTTAGTTGGTTCCTTAACATTTGAGTTATTAAGAGACTTCCTGAAGGAATAATGTTCCTTACTCAAATATTATTTCTATAAATAAATTATCATAATTTCCACTAAAAAACAATGATACTAATTATCAATTATAACTATTTTGGTGTTACTTATTCACCATTATTCACTTAAATACATCCATGATTTTCTTCTTTATAGGGTTCAATTTGGTGGTTTGAATAAAAAATTATATCATTTGATACATTTACCTTTTTATTTCCTTTATATATATGGCCACTGCATCAACAACATGCCATTTCTTACTCCTAAATGGTCTTATGATTTGATGAATCTCTTAATATTTCAAATTATTCTCAATAAGGCTAGATAATATTCCCAATAATCCGATAATTAAAACAAATAAATGGAAGTATACCTTTGTTAAAAAAAATTCAACTTTATAAACCTTTTGAGTAAAATTATTTTAATTCCATTATGTTCATAGAATCATCACTGAGTCTCATATACTCTTTAGGATACTGTATTTATTTAATATTAATCTAGCCATTGGATTTTTTGAAAGCATTTCCTTCTTTACACAACACATTATTCTTAGTATATTGTATCTATATCATATCATAGGCTATCGATACGTTCCTCCATTTATTAATTAAAATCAGAAAAATTCAATATCATTTAAATTAAAAACTATAGCATCAAAAAATTATAATAGAATATATTTCACTTTAGATATAACTATAGAGTCTTTTTGAAAATCTCCATAACTACATATCATGTATAAATTTTGTTCTCATGTGTAAAGAACTCATCGACCAATATACATTCTAGTATCGGAGTATTTTAAAATTTCACAAAACATATTTCCTAACATGAATATTATACATTATTATCATTTTAATTAATACCACGATGAATTATTCATATTTAAATTATATTTCAAGTCATAAATTATTTCAATTCCATATTGTATAGGAATGGGGGTAATAAATTAACTTCTTTCTCAATGTGTTAAAAATTATTCTTAAATTTAAATGTAAATACTGATTTAAAATTGGTTTTGTTGATATAATTATATGTGATGTAATGGTGGTCACATGAAATTTATAAATATTATGGGATCATTATCATTTCCCATATTTGTATCATTTTCCATAAAACCTACAATTTTTTTTATATATTCATTTCGTACTCTCCCTGAAATTTCCTTAATAAACAATAAAATCAGGATCCATTGAAATCCAATAAAATCCTACTTTGGAACCAAAATAACAATGGTGGTATTATTCTTTGGTACAAATTTTTTGGTATCAAACTATTAAAGAAAAAATATAAACATTCATAGGAATAACACACTCTGATACCGATTATTATACCTCAATGAAAGTTTCCTAACAACTTATAAGTGGGGCATGGTGAATCAATTGTTCAATAAACATTATATTTCCAATAGTAATACTTAAGGTAATTAAATAAATGGTTCCATTATGAAAACACTTTTAACATGATGAGAAGTGATGTAGTGTTAGATATGATACCTGATATAAGTTCTTTTTTCATGGTTCGCTAAATATTTTTATTGATTGGTTTTTTCCATGGTGTATAGAAACATTAAACCCACATATCACCTTATTATCTAATTATATGTAACAAATAATATATAATGGGAAATAATATGGTCTAAAAATTACATGTAGGAAAGATAATAAAATTGTTAGTAATGAAGGCTAGTCTTTTATAGTCCCCCTCACGTGATTCCATGTATGTATAGATTTTAAAAATTATTATTCTATTTAATCCCATTTAATTTAACTCTAATGTGATCCTTAAAAAGTTTTGGATAAAATATAAATATTTTATCTCACTTCTCAAACTAAAACATCAATTATATTTAAAGGTATAAAAACCTATGTTGTGTTAGAGTTAACAATTGAATTATTTATGTTGTTAAATATAGATAAAAAATCTCCAAGAAATCATTGTGTTCATTTTTATTTCTAAATACCTATTTAAACAAAAAGAGATGAAGTATTTTTATACAATGAAGAAACATGAAATTTACATAAAATAAAAAAGTGGGGGCTATTTTAAATTTGACTTCTAAATATAGAATAAATAACTTTATTTGTTATCGAGACACTTGATTCATCTGAAGGGTCACATGAATATTAATTTAAAATATGGACAGAATAAAAACATACCTTTGTGGAATGATATGGTCATGATGATATACGTATATATATATATATCACTATAACTTTTATACAAAAGTATAATCACTATATATCATCCACACATGTGACATTACTCCAATAACATCATTATTTCATTTATAGGGGGCCTCATAGAAGATCTTAGTGCTTAAAATGCTTGTAATATTACAAAAAGTTCATATGTTCAAATCCAAAAATTTGATCAAACTATTCTTGATCACCTATTTAGTTTATCTCTTTATAACTTGGGAAAATTGAGGAGAGAAAGTAAAATTCCTAAAAATGTATTTCCATCATAGTTTTTTCTTATAAATGAGTAGAATAGTTACAATTAACTTTATATATTTTTTGTTAATCCCATGTATATGTTAAACCTGTTAAACTAGACAAAATTGACACATAAAACACCTAATAATTCCATAATTTCCATGAATATTTAATCAATCATTTATGAAATAAATAAACTCCTTAATGGATCACAAGATATTAACATAGAGAATTACACATGTAATCCTTTAAAACACCTTGAATTGTTTGATGTTCATTCAATTAGTTATTATTTATTAGGTAAATTTGTATAATTAAATAATCATAAAAATACCTTGAGACATAAATTCAATTATAATTATTCAAACTAGAGTAATATAATTAATTTATTTTACATGAGAACATTTATATAGAGAATCGATGGTCCCCTGCACAATGGGCACACTATATCCTCACCAAAATTTCCTATTAGTGGGGGGAGCCTTTGAATACACTTATTTTGTGATCCCCTTGGAGATCATAGACCAAGAGATATTTAAGGAAATATATAATAACCACTTATATGAAAATGATAAGTCAAATCTATGGCTACCTCATATGAATGTAACTCATCGACAAACACCAATGGTGATGGAATAATTAGATAGTTACATTCCCATCAAAGGGAAAATTACATCAAACACCATTATAAACAAACAAGACAAATAGTTTCTTGAATTATTCAAAAATGAAACATCAATCATGTCATACATAGTATATTAAAATATTCTATGAACATATTCCATGACAAATTATTAAAGAAAATCAATTTACAAGAATCTTGATAAGAAATAATAATAATCGCATCTATAATGGCCATTAAACATGTTCATAGATTGTAATGTCAATGACTTATAAATATTTTCGAATTTCTATTGGCGGGTTAGTTCTCATAACCTCCTCTCTTAGATATTACACATGGTGAAATCGATACGAAGAATTATCAATGATTTATGAGCCTTCTACCCAAGATAACCTATTTCATCCATTTATATTTAGGAAATATAATCCAACCATAAAACATGTATATCTAAGAATATCAGCATATCACTTGAAGGTAATCATCATTAGAGGGAATTTTTATAAACCTCTGACATGGAATGTACCCTAGGAAATTATAACATTCAATGTCACATAGATGAATGATAAATATTTTATAATAACATTATTAATATTCAAAACATGGGATATATAGGTAATCTGAATAATATTCATTCATATTTTGGTAATCAACTCCAATAGTCCATTACTTGACTATTGGTAATTACTAACTATGCAACTTATAATCCTCACAAGATAAACATGTCTTTATTGTGTATGGATACAATTCAAATTCCAACCACACTTAGGTGACTATTATTATTTATGAGAAAACACCCCCCATTAAAATATATCAAGATGTGATATTACTAAGTATACGCCATTTGTACTCTATCATCTCTAACATCATGGAAATTAGTATAGTTAAATTTCATCCTAATATGATTAATATCACTATCTTAGTACAAATCCAAAATTTGGAACATGACTATGTTAAAACCGATTTAGATAATACATTATAAGCCACAATGAAATAGGTCTATATAGATATCATAACCATTGTTTTTAATATGGTTATAAAAGTAATTGCCTTATCCTAATTGCAATATTAAATATTCTTAATCTTGATGAAGACTAGTTTTATAGCCCTAGAAAACTTGTATTATAATTTCATTAATTTAATGGAACATATCTAATTTTTCTTTCTCAAGAACCATTGGATAGTTCGGACATCCAGTCTACACAGTTTTCTTACTATTTTTTATTATTCATCTTTTAGGTTTTATGTATAGACATTAGAAAGAAAAGAGAACTTCAAGAAATTTTATATATATTTCCAATGTTCTCTTAGTCATATGTATTCTACTTATCACAAGAATACCATGAGACACTAGCAAGAAATCATTTTAATTATTCAATTTTTTATTTTTTGAAATACTATCTCATCCCGTGCACTATGACTTTGACTAATAATCCCCATTATTCACTTCTAATATATTATGTTCTATATAACTTGGGTTACCACTTTAAGTTATTATTGAATAAATTATCATTAGGATTCTATAGATAAAGAGTAATTCTCTATTTCTAATATATAATCAAACATATTTATCTTTTAAAGAAATATAAATCTCACTACCCACTTGTGGATAGCCAAGACAAATTCATTCTAGATAAATATTCTAATGAACATTATGCTTTTTTTGACCTACACATGAACCCCAAAAACATGTATTGCTTATAGATTTTCCTTATTGTAACCAACAATTTATAGTATCTTCATATAAACCTATTCTATAAGATTTCCTTGAATGATTTGGTATGACCAATCGAGCCTTATTAGAACCGCTCTTGTACTATCCTTGTATAGTTTCTCCTGAATACCCAACAATGACTTAACATCCATCGGAGAAAATACCAAAACATGAGATTAGTTTGGGAATATAGAATCCTTTTTTAATTCATACAATCCTATCAATCATAGCTAGTCTCAACTTACATTCCTTATTAGATTATTAATCATATTGGAACATATCATTCGTATTAGTGAATAAAAAAAATATATCCATTGTTTTATCTTTACTAAACATTTTATGTCTCTAGAAAAATTCCACCCACTAATAAAAATAGAGTTTTATGTTCCTATACTAGTTTTTTCATAATCATACTAGACTCAACTAAAATCCTTTGTATATCCACTATAGTTAAATAGATGTACTTCCCACATAGAAATATAATTGGTTTCACTATTGAATTTTTTATGGGGGATAATTAATATCCTCCATTGTTATAGGATAATAAACTAAAATGTACCTTTTGTTTCTTTTTAGGTACATTATAATTATAAAACATCTTTACAAAAGGTTCTGCCCAAACTTTCTGGGATGTAACATAGCGGATTAACATCCTGACGTGATTGCATGAGATCTATTAGTCAAATCAGTTGGCATGATGTTGGTTTTTACAATGGTATTTTTATAACAGGTTAAGAAACGAATCATCAAAGACTTTCAATATATATTATAAACTTAATCAAACTGTATTTTAATTTCATATTCTTAAAATTTGAATAAGGTAATGCGAGTTTATGAAAACATTTACATATAAATGATCAATGGATACTTGGTACTTATATAATCTATGAATCTAACCCTGAGGATCTTGTATATTCTTAAAAAGTGTGTCTATTTCTTCCATTTTACATTCTGAAATCATATTAGTAGAATACCATGATGTATTTGAATTTACCTATTTCTTCCCCTTAGAATTGTCCATGCAGTAGAGATGAATTAACTTTGGAATATTTGTGGCCCACCATTTTTCTAATGGTTTATTTTTATTCAAATAAATAGGCGAGTATGTTGATAATAATTAAGGGTGTTAGATTTAAGGAAAAAATTAATCATCTAACTATATCCTTAAAAACTATCTTCAATTTTACTTTTAAAAGCACATCCTTCCATTAGTAGGTGATTGTCTTATATCCCTTATTCATCTTTCATTAGAAATATTGGACATCCATGGCTCAAGTATTACTTAAAAATATAAATACAAAGCACCATAACAATATTAATTACAAATGATATAATGTGTCATTGTTTTTAAATATACATTGAGATAAATTTTCTTATAGTAATCAGTACTAAAAAATATATTTACAAGAATTAATCCCCTTGGAAAACTGAATTCATGTGGTTATCACTTCCTATACAGGAGTCATGCATTCTATGACACTAAGTTAAATTATATTACTTCTTCAAGTGGTGTTCTTATCACTTAATAAATATTAACCACCCTTTCTTAACTACTAGGAGATTCCACCTTACTACTGGAAGAAGATTCACCTTTTCCCGAGAACTGGGAGAAATAAAATGCCTTCTAGAAATGGATGTATCATTAGAATTATTGAATACAAATTGATTAAAATCCAAAACATGCTTCATTTTCAATAAATTACTATTCCTCTACCTATGATATTTATGGACACATGAGAAGAAAATAGTCTCCTATTCACTATAATACCTTTGAATGTTTTGAATCTTTTAATGATGTTTTGAAGATAAAAAACTAGTAATGGAATATTTCCACCTACTCTTTTATATCATTAAACATAAGGGATGTGGAACCATGTTCCAACTAATCCTTATAAACATGAGAAAGAACACCCAAATTATTCCTAATAAGATTCCCCATTATGTTCCTAATAAGGATCTTGATGAATTGGGATGAAATTGAAAGTAAGGATGATAACACAATATTTATTGATAATTAGTAATCCATTGAAAATTACAGCTTCACAATCACTAACTATGTTTTCATCTACCAATTTACATAGAAATATTGTATTGGGTATATCATTTATCTAAATAATCTATTTCTACTTATCATGTTTTAAGATATTAGTTATTATGATCTTTATATCCACATAACTCCAATAGAAATCCTTAAAAAACTCCATTTCAAATTGTAGTTATAGAATATGAATATGAATACCAACACATAATTGATATTTTTTAGTATAAGGGTATTGTGTAATATACTATACCACTCTTGGAAATATTCATGTCTACTAATATTTTATCAAATCAAAATATCCCTCAACATTGAATTTAAAATATTACATCACATTGGTATTCTAGTGGAAAGGATTAATATTTCCATTTTAATAATTTTAATAAATTCCACGAAACAAAAATTAAGGTGTTTAGGTGGGTGTGCCTTTTAATCATCAATAATATGATGCTCCAGGTTCTATAGAGTGGATTCCCCTATCACGAAATCTTATAATTGGATTTTCTCAACACATGACTCAAAATTGTATTAGATAATCTATGACCGTTAAATTAAAAACCATTTTGGTTAATTATTCTTATCATATATGTTTATACTCCTTGATAATTAATATTTCCCCCAATTATGGAGTGAATGGAAGAATAACTATGGGTTCACCTGAACTCAGATAATGGATGGTGATATATGGAAAAATATTTCCTTGAGATATTTTTATATATTATGTATAAATATCCTATATATACTTTATTTACATGATTATTAATATTATGTGTATTTTTTATAATTTATTAACCATGTATTGATAATATTTTTTTCATAATACATTTTCATTATTCCTTATGGAGAGTAAAATCTAGTTTTGTTTATCATTATTATTACTATGTGACAACAAAAACATATTTAACCATTCATAAATATTAAACATTATTGAAATAATAATTCATTTTCATATTCAAATGATAATTAATTAATCTATGAAATCATATAAAACCCACATATTGATATATTTAAAAATTTAATACAAAATGAATAAATATTGACATGATCATGAGTTATTAGTAATTAGTTGTTACATCAAGAAAATAGTGGATCAATCGAGATAAAAGGGGTATACATTATGTCATGTCAATACTTGTATTATAGTAGCTATTAAAATACCTTTACCTTCACTATTTTGGATTTTCACTGGTTCCCAACTTGAACTGTTCCATTTTAAATTCCTTTGATCTGTTTAATGCTTACACACATAAAAATGATGTGAACTTAAAATGGAGAAAATACATTTTATCACCCAAATTTGGACCCACATTCCCTAATTCATTTCAAGAGGTATATATTATGAACATATCATCAAAGAAAATATAAAAATTTAATTTTAAAACTCAATAAAAATAATTAAATTAAATAAATAACTGACTAAACATGCATTGGTCGGTCTCAACTCATGACCAGTAGACATAAAATTAAATCTCAATATAAATATTTAAATGAAATTAAACATAAGTTAATATTTAATGAATTAAAATCACTTTAAAATAAGTTTAATTAAAAGTTGATACATTCTAATGAAACACAATATTTTTAATATATTATAGTCAATCAATAGTAATTTCCAAAATAATTATACATTTTTTTTTGGTTCTATGAAATCCTTAATAGGTCATAAGAAGGAAACCAAGACCCTACTAGGCATGGTGGGTTGGGTCTGGCCTAAACCTACATGAAAAAAGTCTTGAGAACAATTATTGTGCTAGGTAATGCTGGGGGGGGGGGATCTTGGTAGGTCACTATACGGGATACCCATAATGGGGTTGGGTGTTATTAATTTTTTTAATAAACCACTTGGGTTTCATGGGTGGTTGTCAATGAATGCACCTCAATTGATGGTGATCTATTGTTTAATGTGGTTTGTGCTATCCACCCACCCAAAAACCATTTAAATTTTATTTAAATATTTTTTCTATGGAACATCACAAACCGTACCTGCATTGTATCGTACCACTAATACTCCCAACCACCAATCTTCTTCTCTACTGAGACCCATTGTGAGATGACAAGTCACCCACTTTCCTACATAAAAAAATAAATTTTTAATATATATATATAAACATAAAGACTCTAATTTATTTATTTTAATTTATAATAGCTTTATTATAATTGAATGATAATAACATGATAGTTAGAAATCTGATCGACCCATCATCAGTCCAGTTATGAACATATAAAAGCCCGCTTCTTTTGGATTCTAAAATATCTAATCAGAATGTTGAATAAAAAATATGACTATTTATTATATACCACTGATTAAATCATACATTTAGAAGATGTGTGAATGTATGTGTAATTTAATTTTATATTGTCAAATATAACATAAATAAACTAATTTAGTATAGACGCACTTGATACACCCCAAGGATCTAAAAAAATAAATTAAATTATGAAAAAATAGAAATAATTATTTTTTATAATTTCGTAATCCTAGTGATGCCCACTCAAGTTTGGGTAATCATAGCTCAAATAAAGTAATGTAAAATCCCAATAAATGATAAAAAAATGTTGAAAATATCAATGAATATTGTTCCTTAATTTATATTTCCTAGAATATAGTATCAAAATCCTTAAAATGTAATACAATTTCCATAAGTTAACAAAATCATTCACTGCACATGGATCAAAACCTTATTGATATTACCTTTGCTATATCTCTTTGATATGTGATAGAAGGGAAGAAACGAGAAACAATTCATGAAAATTTATTGACTTTTTTGTCAGGGATGAAGAATGATCTTAACTAATAAGGGTTAGATTAATAAAATTCCACATAAGGCCTCAGATATGTTAAACCACATAAATGGGATGAAATGAAACATTTAACATTGTATACTTGTCCTTCATACTAGGGATATTTGAACACTCAATGGTTACATAAATTAACATCATATGATAAACCATAATCTATTAACTTGTTTTATCTCTACTATTATTTTTAAGGAACCTTGAATGTAATAACATTAATTTGATCAATAATAGTTTTATGTATTTTATTTTATATTTATATAAATATTTGAATACCTTGAAAAATAAATTCAACTCTCGTTCTTCAAAATTAAAATAATATAATTGAATTAATTTACATGTGATCATTTACTTGGATTGTATCTAGTCACTTCATGATGTGGATAATTTTTATGAACCTCTAATTCATCGGAAATATTGATTCTTATGAATACACTTATATAGTAATTTCTTAGTCCTCATCTCTATAGAAGCGAGTAAAGTCACTAACCATGATAATTATATAGAAACATGTGATGGTCCCTTAAGATACAAGTATATTTTAATGTTACAACTACCTCATAAATACACTTATGTTTTAATATAATCCCTTTATATTGATATATTCTTCATGTTGGTTTCATTTCATATGACATTAACCTTTATGGTTAAAATTTTTTCTTTGAATTTCCAGTAAAAAACTTGTCATCATACTACCATGGTCATATAAATAGAAGCTAAATCTATTTCCATTAATGGTTTTATAAAAATAAACTCTATTAATGAACTGAATGGGAATATCCTTTCCTAATTTATTTATTAATGACACATGATTCATGACACACCCAACATATCCTTATTCATTTTGAATAATTGTAACCCTAGTTTACTAAATACATGAATGTATGTGACTCATGATATGAATTAATAACAATCTCATGTCCAAGTACTGATATATAAATTCATATATTGGAATATATAAGACATATAAAACATATGTAATTCCTATTGGTGGGTTATTTCTCCAACCCTCCTATATTGAAGTTTACTAAGGGAGAACTACATAATAATAAGTTTCAATTTCTTATGATCCTCCTACCCCTGATATTCTATTTATCATATATCACACTAGGTGACATATTCTAACCTTGAAACATATTTATTTAGGAAAACTTTCACAGAAATTGATGGTTATCATCATAATGGGTAAGAACTATGAATTATTAGTGTGGGAAATACCATTAGGACATTATCACATCCAATATTACATAGAATAAAAATTAAAAATTATTAATAACATTATTAATATTATAAAACATGAACATAAAAGTAATTTAATTTATAAAATAAGTTAGTTCTAGTGTACCAACTCCAAAATAAACTATGAAATTATGGAAAGATCATGATTATTTTTGACTCCTTATGGAGTATCAACTACTGAACCCTTAAAATATATGGAACCATTCCAACTCAAACTATGGGATATATTATTTTTATATTATAATGACTTATTACAATTCAAGGGATGGTTTTACTTCTCTTAGACACCCTCCAGGCATCTAAAAAACACAAATCTTAGAGAATAATATTTTTATGTAGCTTTTCAAATGTTTCTTTATAATATAAAAACCACATCAAATATTATATGCATCATGGTTTAATTTTTGATTCCTCTAAATTTACTTATTCATTTTCAAATAATTCAAATCATTTTTTTCTTTGATTAACCCTTGATTTTTTATAACATAAAAATGGAATTATATGAAAAAACACAAAAATGATTTTTTATGAAATGAATCATATCAAGATCCTAATGAGAGAGTTATATAATCACAAAATTAAAATGTAGATTTTTTTGATATTTATACAACCCTTGGGGTAAAAATGAAAACTCGATTTCATATTTTTCTATTGATGAAATATTAACTCCATGTTTATTAATTAATTTCATGAGTGCTCTTTAATTTCTATGATCACTTTATTTTGGTGAAGTAAAATTTCACCTTATTTAAATATTCATCATGAGGAGGGATATTTAAAAATGTTATATGATTAATTTTTCTTTATTTTTTTATACTTGTATAAAATGGAAGAATGGAGTCTAAAGGTAATGAAATTTTATGGAAACTATGCCTCTATACCAAGTTAATAAAATTTTAGTATGAGTTTTAGTTTCCATAGGAGTGTATGAATAGATTGGACTATTTTTAATGTGATTTATAGGTTATATAATCATATATAATTATATTTAATAATTTCAAGTTTTATGAACCACTTCAATAAACTGGGAAATATAATAAATGAGAGTGCATGGGATTGTTCTTGCCAATGTTTTATTATGAAAAATGGGTTTCAATTAAAAGTGTTAATTACTAATAATCTAATTGATTCTATATAGAATTATTTATTATTAATTAAAAAATGAAACTTATTTTTTTGGCATGAAATTTATATTTTTTAATAATTATTTTTTTCCTGATTTGTTTGTATTATACATGTGTAGAAAGTGGTGATTTGGGCATCTTAATTGATACAAATATTTTTCTTCAATAGATGAATGGTATTTTGATTTTTATAGAGTGATGGAACTAATGAGGTATATTAATGAACCTCATGGATAATATTATAGTTAATAAAGGCACATTGGGGTAATAATGATGCACTCCTATAATGGGCTGTGGGATTTAATTTAGTTTTTCCTATGATAACACTGTGGATGACAATGATTATCTCACTTGAGGAGATTTTTCAGTCAAAATATAATTATTCCTAATCACTTATTATATTTATTTTTGTGTTATCCATTTTTATATAAAAAATGTGGAAATGGTTTATCATTATTTATTGAAAACATTAAAATAAATATATAAATGGATTCTAAAAAAATGAATGTAGATGGAAACAATGTAGATTATCCAAGGATAATTATCCAAAGTGTATATTCATTATGTTATTTTCAATTTCACATAAAATTAAGGAAAAAAATATTTCAAATTTGAAGACCCTATTATTCCATGGTTTTATTCATATATTTCACTCATAGGATGCACTCAATGTCTTCCGCTTTCCTCGAATGAAAATTTATTGAAAAATAAACAACAAGACCTTATATGACCGAGTAGAAGTTTACAAAAGTTTTCCACTTATATTTACCTCAACCTAAATTATATAAATTATGAAATATTAATCATGAAGTCATAAATATATTGGTTTGAACTTTGGATTAATCGCTCAATAGATTCCTCTGGTTAGCTACTCATCAGTATGATCATTAGAGATCACAAATAATAAAGATTGTATAAAATGAGAGTGAAGGATAAAGAATAGATAGAACATAAATTGAATGATTAATTGGGAATATATATTGAACAAAACAAGAAAAAAAAAACAATACTTCAATCTAGCTTCAACCCGATTTTTCACTATAGTGGCCAATCCCATTCAATAGTAGTGGCCTTGTATTATTAATAGGAATCACCAAACTACTCCAATATTTGATATTTCCTTCTTCTTCATGCGTCCAAACTCTTTGAGAATCCTTTTTTTTCTAAAACACTAATAATTAATTTTTCTCCATTAATTTCCCTTATTATATGATGTTTGAAATCCCATCATTCCATTTTATTTTAATTTCAGATTTCATGTCTCCTTAGATATGACTTTATTAATCACAGTCTCCATGTGCTGTCAAGATCCTCAACATTAAGGGTGGATGTATCCCCTGTAGAAACATCTCACTCTTCAAAAGTTTTTTTTAAAACATAGTGAAGTCATAATATGAGACCAATTACTTTCTTTCTAGACCAATGGTGAAATGTATTAGGATTTAGAGATATATTATTGTGAAAAAATAATTATATTGTCACTATAAACTTATGTTATGGATAAAAAGAATACGTTCTGGACCCTTTTTCAATTTTTATTAGCCATTAAACTTAAAATAATCCGAGTATTATTTAAATACCCACTTTGATTTTCTCAAAAAATAGAAAATACCTGAATAAATCATAAAACACCTTTAATAAATATATTATTTATTCAAATATTGATAAGATAATTTAAAACCATGTTTTAATATATTTTAACAGAATGGATAGAGATAATACAGTAATCTAAATAGGTTATAATTAAACATAAATGATAATGTGATTGTAATAAAACCCATAATGTTCAAAGTGAAATACATAAAATATTGACACTATCGATTCCCCCACACTTAAACATTTCACACTGGGAAATCATCATATACAATTATTAACTAATATTTATAAAGAAATATTTTATAATACATTTCAATTAAAACTACCAATGAATCATCATTACACATAAATAAATATAAATTATATATTTTCTCATTAAGAATAATAATTTATTAAATATCTTATTAATCATAATGTGCATTTCATACACAAGTCCTTGTAAATATACCTCTCTCCACTTTAGCATTTTAAATCTAAGCTTTTCTTATTTCTAAGATTAGGAATTAAATCTATATGATTAATGATCTCCTAGAATATACATTCCACATAATCTTTAAAATATTATCATGAGGTCTTACCTATATTATTTTAAGGCTTAAGGGTTTTTATGCCCCAAATATAACATTGTTTAGAATGAACAAGGAGGCTTGAATTTAATGTGATGCAAATTCATGGAATAACTTAAACCCAATAATGGGTCCACACTAATTCTCTTTTTTCCCATATATTACCTTCAATATCATCTATATTCAATTGGGTAGGATTCAAATATAATATTTTACCATCATTTAGTATACATTTCCCTCTACCCCCATTTGATTCATTCTTTTAACTTTCATTCAAAGATATATTTCTCTTCAAAATAATTATTTAGGGGGAAAGAGAGATTTATTTTTATGTTTAGTCAGTGGTTACCACCAAACCCACATTTGAATATATTTTTTTGGTTATACCCAATCTTGTATGAATTTATTTATTTTCCAAAAGATGATAAAAAAATTCACAATAACTCATAAAATGATTTCTTAGTTTTTTTCAAAGTAGTAGGATTCTCTATCCCCCAAACTAGAGTTAAATTATATTTAAAAAATTAACTTCTTGAGTTAGTATATAAATTTTATTATCTTATAATTTGATCCCATGATAAGTTTAACTTTTATATTATGGGTTTATTAAATGTTATGATGAAAGGGATGGATGGTAAATAGATTTTAATTTAAAAAGGGATTTCAAAATGGTTCCTCAATAATTTTTAAAACATTTGATAATATTTATCAACCTTTAATAAGAGGAAAATAAAATTAATTATATTTCATAGTATGACTCAAGACTCTCTAGAAGAAGATACAAAAATTAAATGTCAAAAATACTTTGAAACCTATCATGTTTGTTTAATTTTTTTTTCATTATGGATAACACTATTTCAAATTGAATTTCACATTTGATTAAAGATTATTAAATAAACAAATTTAATTTCATGAATGAAAATTACATTTCAGGAATCACATAAAACTTTATAAATATTAAAATCAAGTAACGTTTTTCACTAACATCAATATAGTCTCAATTATACAAAAATTTTCAATGAAGCTAAAAGTTTATAAACTAAAAGTACCCTAAAATTAAAAATAGAAAATAAATATCATAAAATAATTTTTTCCACTCCAAAAAATATAATCTTTCTACCCATTTTTGATTCAAGAATGATTTAATTTTCTTTTCATAATGAATTAAATTGGGTGGAACAAAATAATTTATAAAAGATGAAATTAACCTGACATGTTGATTATAACAAACATGAGTTAGTTTCCTAAGTTATGCTGAATGAAAACCTATAAGGAAATATATAAAGGAAAAATGAAAAAAAATTATTAAAATAATAATAAATAGAAAAATAAATATTACTATAATGACTGGAGTGGGATAAGTCTTGGTTTATTACCAAAGTGTGCCCTGGATTTTGACTAACTTTAGTAGGGTTGTTCCCCCAATTATCCATAATTAAATAGAGAGTGGGGATTCATTGAGATAAACCACCACATGTTATTTCATTAAAATATATTTAATTGACATTGATTAGATGGAATGCTATTTATTGAGTACACCAAATCTACCCAGTATTTATAAGGTACAACTTCCATGGAGTGGGTTGGGTAAAGAATGGGACATCCCCCACTGGATTTTTATCAACTTATTAAGACTCTTATTTAACTTCTTGGTGCTCCTCAAAATATTTTTCGTCAATAAATTTTCAAAGGTAAAGTAAAAAAATAGTTATTTTGTGTAAAACTAAAACATGAATAATTTATTTCAAAATATCCCCCTTCGATGTTCATAGAATATAAAATATATTCTTTGATGAAATTCTTTGGGATATCATCATGTACATCCCATAAAAATGTATTAATCTATATGGATATATGAATGTGTTCCTCATTAGGTGTATTTTCATCTTCAAATTCCTCCAAAAGAGAAACAATGTGTCATTCAATTCACTTAAACTATAATAGTGGGATTTAGTTCTAAATTTAGTTTCATTAAAATTTAATGAAGTTGAGTTTATGAAAGGATGATCACAATGATTTTTTTTGACTTCGATTTTTTCTCTTTTGAAAATTACCTCTTTTTGTATCATTATATTGGATAGAAGTAGGTATATAAGATCCTAGAATCATTATTTAAATTCCACTACTTTTTAATTTTCATCTTTTACATGTTGTGAAAGGTATAATGGTGTTGATTCTATATCTTCATGGGTGGAAAAATCACATTTCATGTCACCTTAAATGAAATTATTCCATTAACCACATTAAAAGTATTGATCTCACATAGATGTATAACTATGTATGTTCTCTTCTAGAATCTCCAATAAACATGGCTGAGTATAGGTCAAAGAAACAATTCCTTTAGTAACCCCTTATTTTCCTCCTTAGGTTCTTTAACAAATAAAATTTACAGCAAAATATATAATGTTGTTGGTGCATGTTCATGTTTCTCTACCTATTTCTCTTGAGATGCATGAACATATTCAGATAACTATTCTATTTTTATTCCCATGTACATTGATTCCCCTACAACCTCTACTAATCGGTATTTTATTTAAATATCATCGTATTATTTTTTGTGTTTCAAATATATGTTATTATTCCATGAAACATAATCAAAATTTGAATACATCATGGATGATGTTTTCTAAATTTTATAAAATTTTAGGATAATAAGGATAAATTATTTATAAATTATGAATAAAAATAGTTAATGAATGACCACTTACCTTCTAAAAAATGATGGAACGTTTTTATGAAATCCTATCACTGGGTGTGGAAAAATAAATTATATATTTTTTCTACTATACACAGTGGCCGATCAGGGTCATCTCATTGGAGAAGATTTTAAAATATCACTTTAACTTTTACGAATAACTTTCTTTATTTTTAGTTTTTTGTATTTGTTAAAAATAATAAAATTTGTAGTTTTTGGGTATGATTGTTGCATGAAAAACAAAAAACTAAAAAAACTAATGAAATTAAAATTGAATGAATGCATTTAGAAAGAAATTAGATTCTCTAAATATAATTATCCAGAGTAAACCTTCATTGTATTATTCTGAATTTCATATTTTCATAAGTAACACACTCTAGGAAATGTGAACATCATTTTATTCCCCAATTGTGATAATATTGTGTACAAATCAATTATACTGCCCATACAAATTCTTAATTGAAGTTAAAAGGGTTTTTGAAGGAATAGATAGTCCCCATATGACCATATAGAGTCATACATGGTCTTTCCCACTTATATAACCATTGATATAACTCTAATAAATTTTGATATATTAATCTATAATGTGTTATGTATTGGGTTAAAACATTGGATTACTTTCCCAGTATATTCCATAAGTTAGATACTATTAATCATGATCATAACATATCACCATTAAAAAGGATGAGTGAAAATTAGTGAGACCAAAAAATAAATCAGGGAAAATAAGTCAAAATAAGTAGTGTTATTATAGAGTAAAAATAAACACAGATTTGAAAATAATTTTTTTTAATAACTTCTTGATTTCCATTGTATTAGAAGATTTTATCTAACAATAGTTGTCAAATTATATTAATAGACCTCCAAATAATTCTCTAAAAAGTATTAATCATTCCTTATTTATGTGGTCAAACCCTTTGTGATTATAGTTATTTCTAAATATTCATTCCTTACCTTTTCTACCATGGTTTCCCATATCCTACATTGTTTCAAATCCCTTGATACCCATGAAATTTACTTTGAGTTTTCATGTTTCCATATCTAATATTTTATTAAGCATAATCCACATAGATTGAAATTGTTGATTTCATTCATAATGACATGTAAATCTATATCCTCTACTTTATATGTGGATGAGTACCAGAAATACATCTCTCTATTTATCTATCTTTTTATATGTATATTTTATAAAAATTCATGATGTAATATGATGTAATGAAATAAATACATCTTCTCCTTAAAATCATATCTTAAACATAAATAATTATAATAAAAAAACCTATGATTCGGTTCAAATAATTACATTTTCAACCATGACTTATGTAATGTCCATAAGTATTACGTTCTATCCACTTTGTTAAATTTTCTTAGCCTTCAATACTATAAAAATTCCATATTCCCTTAAAAATACACATTGATTCCCCGAAACAACTTCATCTTGCTATAATAAACTTCAAAACAACCCATATTAAATTAAATATTCATTCTAATAATTTGAAATATAGGTAGAAAAATTAATTCATAATTTTTAGACCATCTTTACACTGATGACCAAAGTAATTTTATAAAATATATAAGCAATAATTAAACATTAAATGATAAAATTATGGGATTTCAAAAATTGATATTCCAAGTGAAATATATGAAATTATTGATCCTATAATTTATTATAGGGTAGAAATAAAGTTATCCATCTATGGATATAACTATGAATCATAAAAAGTTAAAATCCTAGAGATTTTTTTATAAATACATTCATATTTCATTTGGAAGAACTCTTAGGGGTTATAGATATAGATGACGCAGTTTGGGATTTCTTGGCTCAAAACTATTATATTTTCATGGGATATTTTGGGCTATAATGTTTAGATATGAGCCTAAAAATTATTAGTATAATATTTAAGCTAAATATGGAATTAAATAATGAAATGGTAAAGTTATGTATACTAATACTTGTGAGACTAGTGAAATTATAGTTGGATATACTCATATTTGAATATATGATAGAGAGAATTTCCCATGATTCATTTTTAGCTCTCTTACTTGACCTGTTTATCTCGATACTCTAAAGATTGATAGAGGCCCATATTTAATTATTTCCAGTGGACAACATTGTAAGTCCATTGATAAATTCCATAGTGTTTTTTTATTTTCCATATAGATATGGTTTTTGGTTGTGTCATCCCCTTATAATTTTCAATTCCATCATTCACATGCTAACATGATGGACACATTGTTGTATATCCAGTTATCTCTTTTTTGATATTTTCCCATGAATATTTCTCTTGAAGATCTCAATATAACTTTGTACTCCCTATGTTGATTGAGAAGGTTTAGCTATGTCCATCATTCAAAACCAGTTTTGCAATCCAATGATTTTAGGGTACACAAATATGTGACCCAAATCATATAGACCCTTCCTAAAAAATCTTGAACTATAAGGATTTTCGATTTATGATAGATTCCTTCTTCATCTAAATTTATACATCATCTCTTTGATCATCCTTCATCTTACCTAAAAGGGATGATTAAGAAATCCTTTGTTAAAGTAATGATGATGTACCTTCCTTTATGATTCCAATATCCATAAATTTCAAGTCAAATAATATTGGATCTTTCTCAATTATTATCATTTATCATGTTAAAGTATCATTTCTACTTAGAGAATCTATTAAGTTATTTTTTTTACTAGGATAATAATGTATTGAGAATTCATAGTCACTGATGATCTCTAACCTTCTTCATTTGTGGATATTAATATTCTTTTATGTGAATATATATTTTAGGATATTATGATCAATATATATCTAACAATTTTACCTATAAGTAAAATGCATGAAAATTATAAATATGAAGATAAGATCTTCCAACTCCAGATCATGCATGGGACGATATTTCTCGTGAACGTTTAACCAACTTGAGGCATATTCTATTAATTTATCATTTTTCATCAGGACACAACCTAATCCTCACTTTGATGCGTCATTTTATAACAAAAAGTGTTCTCCACTTGTTGGTAGTGTACATACGGGTGTAGTGATAAGCCTCATTTTCAAGTTATTTGACCAGTCTTCACATTCATTAATCCAAATGAACATCACTCCCTTTTATGTTAGGTTGGTTAATGGGGTTTCCAATCTTGATAACTTCCTAGAAAATCATTTTTAATACCTATATCGACCATGGAAACTATGGATATCAATTATAGATGATGGTTTAAGACATTCCTTAATGTCTTTTATTTTAGTAGGGTGCATAGATATTCTTTTATTGTCGATAACTTGACTCAAGAATAATACATCATCCATCTAGAACTAAAGTTTACTAAACATTGAAAATTGTTTCTCCATTTACAAAGTCTTTAGCACAGTATTTAAATACTCCTCGTGTTTTTTCTTTCTTTATTAGTATATAAGAATATCAAATATAAATCCTACCTTTTTTTTTTGAGGTTATCTCCAAGGAATATTTTTATTGAAACCATGAAAATTTATATAGAATTAGTGAGTCCAAGGGGAATAATTATTAACTCATAGTTTCCATAAATCATTTGAAAGGTGATCTTGGGAGTATCTTCCTTTTGTACATTTAATTGGTGATATCTCAATCGAAGGTCCACCTTAGAGAAATACTTAGCCCCACATACATGATGAAATAATTAATATATCCATGGAAATTCATATATTTTTTTATAATGATTTTTTTGATTTCAAAATTATAAATATATAGGAACATTGATCCATCATTCTTTCTAAAAAAGCGGACCAGTGCACCCCACTGAGAAGCACTAAAGCATATAAAACCCTTGTGCATATTTTTCTTGTAACTACTTATTCAATTATTCCAAATCAATGGTGGCTGTTATATGTGGAGTATTTTATATGGGTATAGATATAAGTATAATAATAATTGATAAATTAACCTCTCAGTCATGAAGAAAAATGTGAAATTTTTCAGGGAACACATCAGTATAGTCACTCACAATCTGAATGTATTCATGTATGATCCTCTCTATTGTCAAAATAATTTGAACTAAATATGATTTTATATATTGAAATAATTTATAAAATTTTTATGATAATTTTAAATCTGATTTATCCTCCTCATTAAACTAGTATATAATTGGTGGATGCATATGGATGTGAAGATTGACCTCCATTTCTTGATAGTAGATGTTGGATTTGTGTAATGATAGCCAATCCATTCCCAATATATCATCAAAATATACCAATATAAGTAAGATGATATATTATGGGAGGTTTTATCCATAAAAAGTTTGACTATGGAAGAGTAATATACTTTTGATGCATTAATTGCATCTTTTTATATTCTCATAGATAAGAGAACCTTAATATTTTGAGGTGGTGTATGAATAATTATACTAAACATGAAAGATATTAATGAATGTGTATAGCTAGAATAATATAGTAAATTAACTATTATTGAATGAATAACCAGCATTCCTATCACCACAACATTATTAGGATCTATGCCAGCAGTAGCGATAAAATATACCCTTGCTTGCTATATTGGATATTGTTGTTGTTGATTTCCTCTAACTACCCATTTCTTAGGGAATTGGATCGCACAATTCACATGTTCATTATAGTTGAAACACTTGACTACAAGGTGAGTGTTTTTCAGAACCTTAATTTCCTTCCCCACATTATTGGGATTCATCAAATCCACTTAATACTAATTAGTCTGATACCCCACTCTTCTACATTTGAAGCATCGATTGGTTCCCTTTAGATAGTTCCCTAGAAGCTTATTCCTACACTTTTGACATGTGGTATGTTAGGTGTTATTTACCTCATGGGATTTATCCATTGATACTCCCATATTAAACTCTATTATCTATTTTTATCACTAATACCATGAGAGAAATGAGAGTCTCTATTATCCATTTCAACATTATGAAAAGAACAGAGAATCTCCCCAAACAGTTAATGCATCAAATCACCAAGTATTTACATTAACTTTTAATTAATCCACTAAAGAATCAATAATAATTATTTTTCAGGCTAATGATAATTCCATAGGTTTATCATGAAAGAGTTTTTTGGTTTTCCTTATACACCCAGATAGATTAATCTTTCTTCTACTACAGTATAAGGAAGTCCATATCTTTATTAAGATGGCGTGTTTGGTAAGATATTTTTTAAAACTATATTATTCAATCCCTCCAAACCCATGGGAACAATTTCCTCCATAGACTTTTTGTTTTTTATCTTTGTCAAAAACTGATCAGTTTCCCCATCAAAACAATAGACAACCAGAATGAATTTCTCCTATTTTGACCATTAAAGGATAAGGAATATATTCTCAATGAAGTTAATCAATTATTCTATGATTAGGGGATTAGAAGAACCACTATAGATAAGAGGAATATGTTGCAAAAAATTATTTGACCGCAACATGATATTTCATTGGATTAGAAGGTAATTACATATTATTATTGTTATTATTCATAAGATGATCTAGTTTATCATATAATGTCCTGAAGTTATGGGCTCTTGTTCCCATTAGGTTCATCATATCATTAGGGAAATCATCACATGTCCTGTTAAATATATATTTTTTGCATGGGTTCTCAAATTTATTTCCATTAACTATGAAAATGATATAAAATATAATTATGTGTTTGAATTATTTTCTAATGAGCATATAAAAAGGAAAATATGAACATAAAAGAAATAACAGGTAAATGAAAATAACATTCTATATTATGATTCTATAAGTTTCAATAAAGGTTATCCATGGTGATAGAATTATCCCAACTACTCTTACTTATGTTTTATTATCATAATCCCCAATAATAACTAGATTGTTCTCTAATTCCTACTATGTGGATTTAAGTCTTTCATAAAAATTATTATAGGATTTTAGCATAATTGTCCACAAAATACATACCATGGATCAAAAGGTACAATGTATTTGAAGACAATGAACATAATTATAAAAACAAAAACTATAATAAAATATCATTTAATTAATATTTATAATGTGCTCCTAAACCCCTTTAAGGTCATATGACTGTATATAAAAAAATGTGGAATACATAGACAAAAGTGATAAGCTAAATTACCAATAAGGGAATAAAGAATAGAACATGCATTAAAAGGAATAACATGATAACATAAAAGGAATGGATCATGAATAAACACATAAAAGCATAAAATATAGAATAGAGAATCATATAATCATGGAAATAATTGAATGTGGTGGAAACATATAATATTTTGTAAAGATGAGTCAAAACTAACAACCAAGACTATATCCCATGGTGGATAACATCCCATAATAGAATAGTTTTTCTACCTAATCCCATATAAGACATCTCATGAGACTAAAAATTACCAATGAATTTTGGAACTCTCTAGGGAACCCATCATAAGATGATCAAACATATGTGTACCAGATAATGGATAAATATAATGGTTACCCAAATTTTGAAGTGGGTTATGTAATCATGTCATAAATCACAACCAAAGGGTGTATCCAAATTGTATCCATGAAAGAAGGGAATAATTTTTTCTTAAAAAATATGAAGTAAAAATAATAATAGATGATGGATAATTATTTCCAACTAAAATTAGTTCATGAAAATGTTATTTTAAGAATCATTATAAATGATCCAATTTATTACGGTTTAATATTAAAGAGTAAATATTATTAAAAGAGTAAGAAGGAATAATTGTTTTTATATAATAAAAAAAGATCTAAAATAGTTTTGATAATAAAATGATTTATTTTATAAAAATATTTTTGGCATAAAACATTTCATTGAGTGTACATGAAAATGGGTTAAAAAGAGAGATGTTCCATTAAACCGAGCTTACCTATCGGGAGGAATTGAGAATGAAACCTTTTAAAAAATGTATTTTGCCATAAAAGAATAAAGAATTGATTTTATACATATTTTTAAAAAATATATTCACAATGTAGAAGATTTATATAATAAAAATGAATAAATACATTTCTTGAAAGTGATAGGAAGCATAACCCAATGGCAATTTTGAGGTTCAGAGAGATCCCTTACCTTATGTCTGAATGTTTTCTTCACTTGGAGTTAATGCCCTGGATAATAAAATTAGATTCATTAAATAATTAATTCAGAACCAATCCAATATTTATTTTATTTATTATAATTTTTGAAAGTTTTTTATAGCTATTTTGATGAGTTATAATGTTTAATTTCGACATTTGGGGAGCGTTCATTTCATGGTTTCATTGTCGGTTTTCTTGTATATAATTATGGAAGTTCATATCAAATGAAAATATTACTCTATAATTGAAATTATATAGTATTAATGAACTTATATAATTTTAAATCACCCCATGTAACCTTTATTTTGGTATGAATATAATTTATTTTATAAAACATTATTGATAAATGTTTAGTTTATTTTTGCGTTTTTTCAATCATAGAGAAATAGATTCATTTTTTAATATTATGTCAATATATTAGTTCCAAAACATGAAAATAGTTATAATATACACATTAAAATTTTTTTAATCATAATAATGGGTTTTGACCATCCATTATAGTTGTAATGAAAAATAGAAACTCACTGTCCAAAAAGTATGTGATTCGACATATCCAGAATGATGTTTTGTGTTTTAGAATAAAATTTTAATAGAAGATATTTTATGATGGGTATTCCATTAACAAAAAACAATTTAATTATATATATACAATAATTGAGTTATAATTCTGCTTTTTATGGGGGAGGTGAGTAGAGGATAAGAAAAAACAAATAAATAAAAGAGATGGGTTAAGGATTTTACCTCTAGAATGTTGTCTCCTTCAGAACCTCCTTAAGACACATGGGTTTAGTATTTTGATAACACCATAAATATTAAATATGGTTAATATTATTTTTAAGGTAATTGGGAAGAATATTGACAATCTACGAGTCTTAGAAGGTGTGAGGATAAGGTGTGGTGAGGGGTTGCATTTTTAGGGCTAAGAGGGGTACTTTTTTATTATATTCCTCACTTAATTATTTATGCTCAATACTATTAGTTGTATTGATTGTTATTACTAAAAATAGTAAAGTTTTTAGTAGAGTTCAAACAAATGGGTTTTAACAACATCCATGTCTCAAAAATTAATTTATTTAGCTTATATGGCTAAATATGATAAATTATCATATTTTACTATTCACAAAAAAATAAATATTTTAGAGAAATAAAAGAATTTACCCTAATTTTTTTTATGTTCGTATTTTTAAAATGGAATCCATTTTATGTATTTTTTTCCATACTTTTAGAAATATAATTTTTAAAAAATCATTATTTATTTGAAAAAAACTGATTTTAATTTTATAATCGATTTTATGACCCTTTAAAAAATTAATTATGGTCACATAAAATTATGTTATAATTATGATAAAACATAATATAAATTTATAAATCCATTTTAGGAAAATAAATATTATTTTAAATAATTATATTATTTAGAAAAATGTGAGTATTCATTTTTATTTTACAAAAATACCAACACTTAATTTATCATTTTGAAAATATTTATTTACTTATTTTATTAAAATAAATATATAGTATTTTAATTAATTAGATACCTAAATTTTATTTATACATTAACTGTTGAGATTACTATTCTAATTACCAGATTACTATTCCTAATTTTCAAATTATTATTCCAAAGGCCGGATTACTATTCTAATGGGTTGGTTAGTATTCTATATAAATAAGTTCTTTAATAGATATAAATGTATTTAATTTTATTCAATATTCATTATTTTACATTTTATTTTAGGGATATATATATATATATACATTCTTCTTCAAAAAGAATATTTTATTATTTTCAATATGTTTTATTTCTACCGCTTTTTCGGTGAGTGCGGTTATTCTAGTCGATTGAGCATATCCAAATTTTCCAATTTTTATCATCCTATTGTCTATTTATTTTCCTATTGTAATAGTTGGTATTATTATTGGATTATTTTCATAATAATGTATCATTTTTAATTTATGAGAATAATTTTTTTATTGGGTTCACTCTTTGATGTATGTGTTTTTTGACATAATAAGGGAAATTCCATTGATAAAATTCCACGCCATTACGATGATAGATTATAAAATGATAAAATTGATTTCAAAATATTTTGTGTAAAATCTTATAGAAGAAATCTGTTCAAAAAAATATAATCAGATATTTACTTATAAATAAATGTATTTGGGTGACAAAAAACCATTACTATTTTAAAATGGTAGCTATGAGTTATTTTGAATAATGGGAACTTGTGATGCAATTGTATATAATATAGATTGATTTTTTAGTACTATAGATTATTTATGATTTGGGTTAGGAAGAGGAATTAATTAACTTGTGATAAGTAATTGTTTTTAAAATGCCAAAACCCAATTTTTTATGATTAAATGTTATTTTATTTAATTTTAATATTGTGGAAATTTTTTTTGTTGGTAAAAAAATATTTCAGTGGAGTTATATTAATTAAAAATGTTCTGAATAATTGGAAATGATTTTTGGATAAATTAACTATGGACTTTAACTTAAATGATTTATTAATAGTGAATTATATTAGTTAATTTTTTTATGAGATGATAATAAATGCAATAAATATTATAAAGTACAAGAAAACTAATATGAATTGAAATGATAAATTATTAAACACTAAATTATGTGATATAGTTTGTGATAGATTAAGTAAAAAAGGATATTTTTTGATAATGATTGAAAAAGTTATGGTTGATTCACTAAAATAGATGATTCAAACATTAATTTAACAATTTATTTTTGTGATAATGTTATTTATTGTTATACTGTGTTATGAAAGGATGGTTTTAATCTATGTCGAAGTAATGGAATGATGTGTGATGTTACCCAATTTTACCATGAGCTTTGATAATCCATGGTGATTCCCATTTTCTAAAGCAATTTTGTGAAATGTGGCACTATTTGGGGTTGATCTTATGTTAGTTTTTGACATGGTCATTGTTGTATGATGTGGAATGGATTAATTAGTGAATATTGATCAAGATTCAAGCCCATGATTCATTATTTGACAATTACCATGTATTCCATATGTTTATATTATATACTTCAATAGATATATAATGTATTTACTAGTATTGGTGAGGAAAATTATACATATTATCCTGGGTGATGGTTTATTATGTGTGTAGCCATTTATTATTAAATATTCTCAATCATTTCATACTAATTCATCATATATTTATAAGATCATGTTAAACTTCAACTGATTCCTGGATTCGTGGTGTTTTTAATACTATGATTTTTCTAAAACCGTATAAATACACCTCACATGTGCATATACACTTTATTCATAGGGATACATGCAAGGACAAGAATCCATTCTAGGATGATCATGGAAAATAACCAAGTCTATGAGGTTATCAACCAGTGATCGCATAGTTACATTAATCATATATTTATATTATTTTTTCTATGACATTTTATGTTTCTTATATTGTAATTTTCAAAATTGTGTTATAGTTATACCATATTTGATTGAATATGATCATTTTTTTTAATCATGTTATAGTTTACATAAAATTCCCTTCATGCTATTCTTATACATCTGTTTCTTATATATTTTGTTATATATATGTATATATATTGGGATGATCCATTTGAGGGTTAATATTTCCCCCTAAATTACATTTTGACAAAGAGGATTAGTTTCCAGCCATTGGTAATTAGAGAGTATACTTGAGGCCACATGAAATTTTACCATAGTTCCACATACATTCTGGGGTAAGATGTTACATAGAAATACATGACCAAATATTCATTCAGAACAATTATAGGGTAACATTCGAAAGATCACATAGCATCACATTGCCTCCCTCTGAACACTGATTGGAGATAAAATTATCTAGAACTATCCCTATTAGAAATATAAATAAAATATTCTTAATTTTTCAATTATAGCTATGTGTAAACTTTTATCATTTAAATCTGCCTAGGGTTCTCCTTCATATCCCATGATAACATGTTGATTATTGTTTAATTTCAACTCTTTATGTTCATTTCACTATTTATAGAGCACCAACATTGTTATAATGACACGTTTATTATTTTTCTCATGATCTAACTCCCACGTGCCATTTTTATAAATATAATTTAATTCCTTATTAATAACACCAACTAATTCATTATGATTGAATTATTTATCCACTATTTTGTGTTCAACATAGGAAAACAATAAATGTTGAATTATTTTTCTCAATAATATTTTTATTTTAAAATACATAAAATGGGTTTAATTATATTTTTATATTCTAACTTTGGGATTAATATTATATAAAAAATATAGTGATTATTAATTACACAATGAGGGACAATAATCACTAACACCTTTTTCTTCTTTTGAAACATCCTTATTCTTAAAATTAATTTCTTGTTTCCGAATCTATTCAACATTATCAATTTTATATTATTGAAAATTATATTATTTTATTCACTCATATATTTCATATATAATCTTATTTACTCAAAAAAATATTAATGGAAGTAATTTTTTTCTAGAGAAAATAAAGTTCACCTATTCTATTTAGCGGATATCCAAATAAAATAATTTTAACTTCTCACTGCTCAAACATTCCCATTATTTTACCTTATACTTTAATAAAACATTGAATATAAAATACCTTGATATTATTCAAATATAGTTTCTATTTTTTTATAATTAATTAGGGAAAATTTTATTATTATTATATAATAGTCAATGATTCTCTACATGATCTATAATACGAATTTCTTCTCTCTTGAAGAAATGTGGAATACCATGATAAACCAATATGATAAATCTCAATGAAACATTTATTCTTCATTTTAGAAACATTTTTATAATTTAGGGTTCATGATATATATAATTCATGTGTAATATGATTATTTATAATGTAAATCTTGAGATTTAAACTTTTATATTGATCCGAATTTTCTTTTGTTGGATATTTTAAGTGATAGCCACTTCATTTTTTAATATACCTCTAAGATTAGTTAAAATTTTCTAGTTGTTTATGTTTAATCAAAATAAAAAATATTAAATGAAAATAAATATAATCTAGAAATTAATTAGATAAAGTAATTATATATATATTTTAGACCATTAATTCATGGGTCTAAACATAACTTAGTAAGAAGGCTCCAATTCTTGAGATTTTTGAGTCTTAAACTAAATTTATGAAGAATTCAACATCTTACTCACATTATGTATTTTGAAGAAACAGCTTCACACACTTTTCATGTTAGAAACAACATTTTAAACATATTCACATGCTACCTTGGAAGTATTATTTAAATTAATGTGTCTGATTATAAATTATCAAATGTATTCTCCAAAATTCTATAATTAGTGACATGAGTTTTTAAATTCACTAATATGAAAAACATTTCCTCTATATCATTATGAACTTTCCAAAAAATTTACAATATATTGACTCATTCACCAAGAAGACATCATTTAAAATGAAAAACTCATTTCCATAATCACAAATATATGATACACTAATTGTTAGGACCCACGAGAAAGGATACCATTAGTGGATAGATCATGGTATATAAAATTAAATAATTTCCCATTGATGTGATATGGTTTTAAAAATTCATTATAAAACTTATATTCCCCTATGAAATGTATGTAAACTGAATTAAATAAGAGGTATATAATTTAACTTTTCCCACCCAATATAGGATATGTGCAAGGAGAATATACTATATTATCTTATAATCTAATATAAATTTTTATCTCATTGTTTTATAGATTGTAAATATATTTACTATCAAATTATGATTTAAATATATTATTATAAAATATCACTATTATATCTCCCTAGATTTTGGTACACAAACACAATGAATGAAATAATAATATTTGTCATTAAAATAACGAAAATTTCACCACTATATTTGGTGTAGAATATATTAATCTATATTCATTTAAAAATATATTTAGTACTTAACCTTGATGGTATCATTATTCATCATTTTCATAATTATCAATGAGTAAAGATCAAAATATTTTAGATTTAGAATTTTAAGTTTTTTGTAATATTTAATAAAATTTAAAATTATATGAAATAAAATTTTTACCTAATAAATGACTATAGAAAAATATTATGATTTTTTAGTTTATATTCAATTTTTTCCTTTTAGTTGGTTTTTAGGAAAAATAACATGTGTTTTTGTTTTCAATTCTATAAGAAATTAATTAATTTTTCAAATTCCACATGCAATATTTTTCTTTTTATAGAGAAAAGTGAAACTAACATAAATATCATACAGTGGATTAGAAAATTTAAGCACAAAATTTTACATTAAAATGTGTTTTATTTAATTACAACATTATTTCTTATTGATCTCTAATCCATAAAAAACCCAAACAGAGCTTGTTATTCTAATAATTTTAATTTTTTCACATTTATACAACATTTTGAATCAAGAATAAAGATTATAGATGAAAATTAATTAGTTAATGTACATAGTGGTCTCCTAAGTTAAGGCTATAAGACCTTATTCTTATTTCATTCAGGTATTTTAATTATTATAGTTAAATTAATCTATACAGTTTTAAAATCATTTTTTTTAAAAAATTATTTGGATATTATTGTTAAATTTGTTACTACTATTGTCATCACCATCAACCATTGAATATTTTGGCTAATTACACTATATTGTTATACTCATCACCACTACAGTAAAAAAAATATCTTCATTTTCTTATATAAGATACAAAAAATGGTTTTCATCTATTTGTTGATAAAATTAAAGGACTATGTGAGAGGTTTATGTGAAAAATATATTTGTGATTATGTGAAATTTTGAGGTCTGGATAAACTGGGGAGTTATACCCAAATGTAGAGGGGGAATTATTAGTGATGAAAGAGGAAGGTGATGGAAGAGTTATCTTATAAAGGATTTGAAAAGAAATTATTTCGGTATCTTACTAAAAATGGATACATCGATTGAAGGTACTATGTGGTCTTTAGGTGACCTATGTTTTGTAGAAAGATAGCTTTCATAGATAGTGAGTAATTAGATTTACAATTAATATTGACTAAAGTATATCTTGGGATGATT
This sequence comes from Viscum album, assembly GCA_963277665.1. Taxonomy (NCBI): domain Eukaryota; kingdom Viridiplantae; phylum Streptophyta; class Magnoliopsida; order Santalales; family Viscaceae; genus Viscum; species Viscum album. The sequence goes on along the minus strand of OY728129.1, from coordinate 1,806,212,963 downwards.
TTTCTAGGATAGGTTTTTTGTGGTCGACCACAATTTTGACTTATGGTGATGAAGTATTTAGATGAGGTAGTTACATTAATTTAGTATTAAGCGGTATAATGGTGCTTTGGTTAATAGATTGTGCACATAAATGACTTATTTTGGAACTCCTATAATGTGGTGATCATTATGGGTCAATAATCTTTATTTGGGATTTAAATTTTTTTCGAGTCAAGTGGTTCATGAAAAATGTATAGTGATCCTGGCCACATCTAGGAATGATTAGTGAGTGGTGATATTGATTGAAGTGAACAACATAGAAGGAAGATAGGCATGAAAACTACACCTCACCCACATGTTTATATTTATTAATATATATATTCATATAATTATAAAAATATATAACCACCGACCCAAACACATATTGCAAAAAATAATAAATGAAAAAAATCCAAAAAATGGTTTGAAAAATATTGTGATATAATATATTAATGTTCATATGTAAAATAACCTTAACAATATTAATAATAATACTAAATATATTATATTTAATATATATATATGTGTGTGTGTGTGTGTGTGTGAATAATAATACATATTTATTCTTTATTATTCAAATTCTATAAGTAAATAGCTAATCTGACATGTTTTTCTATATAAATTAAAATAATGGAATTTTGTAGCTAATAAAGAACTTTTGGTGGGAATGTCTAGAATTTTCAAAATATTGGATATCGAGATAATCGGTGGCTCTACTATCAATAATATGATTTGGTAATTAGATCAATATTGTGCCCACATATTGTTATTTAGTGTGAATATGATAAATAAACTATTAAAATATGATTTGTTTATTACAATAATAACATATAGTTTCCTGACTTCTAAAAAAATTGTGAAATATATGGAAACTATACTAGATCTCATGACCGTTTGTATAGTTATTAATGATGATATTGCTCATGTAACTATGATTATATGATGTTTTGATGATATTATTTATTAATGTTAGTTTTTTTGAAAATATAATAGATATTAAGGCCTTGAGGAATGATTTTGTGATTTTTGAGGCTGTTAATGTGGTATGATGTTAAAATTGGTGGTTCACACTTTTATTCTACTTGTATCAATATCGTTGAATTTTCAAGTACATGGATATAATTTAACATAGAGAAAAAAATCATGACATATTTTCTATGTGCAATTGTGGTCTCATTTGATTTCATATGAACTCTATACTAGAGAGTTTTTATTTTATTTTATTTTAAAAATTAAAATATTTATTTTATTTAATTTTCAATAATATTATTTGGTAGTGTTATAATGATACATTTTCTACCTAGGTGTGAGATTATATAATGGTACATTATATAATCATGATAGGATAACTAATTATGATTCAGACTAGTTTGATGAAACATTTCTGTACTAATGAAATTATTATGGCTTTACCAATAGATTTTTACCCACTGAAATGTATTATGTAATAATTATTAAGAATAATTTTGTAGAATATGTGTATATAATTATATATTTAAGACTTTTCCTTGTTAAAGGCTATCATTTTTGTTACATTTTTAAGTACCTTAACCTTGTGATAACTATGAAATGGTAGAGACTAAGGATGGTGATATCATGAAAATTCCATTGATGGAACATTTCATTCAATTAATTATTATGGTATAAAAGATATTGTGATGATAAGGTATTTTTGTAGATCAACAATGGGTATGGGTTTATGTGAGTTATGATTATTGTTTTCTAATGTTATTCAAGTGACTTGAGTAATATTTTCTATGAAATCACCACCTAAGATAGGTTATAATGAACCTAATATGGGATGTAACTAGATCAAATGTATGACTTGATTGTAGCTCTAAAAAAATTTATTCATACAATTTATGAATTTTTATTAATTTTAAACAAACATTTTATATAATTAGGATTTTAAATTATTATAGGTTTTGGAAGTGGACACATGGATCAGTTCAAAAAGTTTCACCTTTGTTCAGGGTAAAAATTTAGAAGTGGTTCCTTGACACACCCAAAAAAATAAATTATGTCATGAAGTACATTAAGAGGGGTAGTCTTTGTACCATAATGATATCAGTTGTGATGTGGTGAGGGATATGTAAGAAACATTATGAGTTGTGTAAGAATGAAATGTTATAGTGGGATAAGGGTTATACCAAAATCTAGGTCATTTCACTATGGATAAAGATAACTTGGAATAAAATGAGTGTTGTATGATATTAACACACTCTGCTAGTTTTTGGTAATTTCATGACCCTCTAGGATGCACCCTGAATGCTATATCCACTAGAAATTTCTAACACTATAGTGGGTGAATTACCCCTTTTATAAATATTTTATTATATATAATAATAGTTAAATATTAAAAATTTGAATTAAAAAAATATATATAAAGTTATTGTTATAGTATTCTAGGTGTAAATGGTCCTATGACTACTCTTCTCCCCTCTTAAATGGATATAGAGAAAGAATCCATAAACTATAAAATATATATCTTTTGAAGTTACATACAAAAATTTAGAACTACATTTTCAGAACCCATTGGTACAACCCACAAAATAATTATTATCACTTGGTTTAGAATCCCTCTAGCTTTAATTTAAGGTTGTGGATGTGAGAAAATTTCATTTATCCAAACCGATTAATTTCAAAAACACCCTTTTCATTTATTGGTTAGGTAAAAAATTATTACCTAACATTTTATATGGATTAACAACCCAAAAATACTACATTTTCATAGTCATTGTAACTTATAACACTCACACACACAAAATAAGGTAGAAAGAATTAAGTACCATTGGAAAAAATGGATAAGTGTAGATATAAGTGTAGAGGAAAAACATTTCTCTATTATAGTAATGGATCAAATGAATGAAGGCCAGTTGAGAGGAGTCATTTATTTCTGTGGTTTTTCACATTGTAAAATTTAATAATATGCATAACCTCTTTTTCTTCCAACATAGGTTCTATAGAACACATTTATATCGAGTTTCTTTAAGTACACCATATTCAACATAAGAAGTATGTTTCAGTTTATCATTTTGGGAAAAAAATTATATGTACATTTAGTGAAATTATTTAATGTTATTTCAGAAATGATTTAAATAATTTAATTATTCATTTAATTTTCATAGAAAACACTCTAATAGGTTTTAAATTGGAAAATTTTCAAATTATAAAAGTCTGTATAGTAGAATATGTTAATATATCTAATAAAGAGCTTACGATCCATAATAAATAGTATTAAATATCATTAAAACACTCCCTCAAATAATGAAATGAATATTTTTCAACTTGCAATAATTTTAAATTTTAATCACATGATTTTTAAGAAGGAAATGTGTGTCTTTAACCTACATGAGGAAGATATAATTCTATATGAATTTATCAAAAATAAAATTCCATAGAATAAAAATAATTAATAATTAATTAATAAAAAATTGACCAATGAAAAAAAAATATAGCAAAATATAGAAAATTGATTTATTATAAAATATAAATAATAATAAAAATAAAGATTCATTAAAAACATTCCTTTTATGTACCATCAAATTTTCATGGTAGGTTAATGATTGGGGTAGGTTTAGCCTCTCAGTAGGATGAGTTTTCAAGTAGGTCCATGGTCACTATAGGTCAAGACTTGTGGTGGGATTATTCTCATGATAGTCAATCCTTATTTTAATTACTTACTCAAGATAGGATAAGTATTTTAATAGATTCATACTAATGGAAGTTCAAAACCTGTGGTAGATTTAGTCTCATGGCAGGATTAATAAAACATATGGTTGATCAATTTTTAATGTGTAGTCAATTCAATAACCTTCATAAATTTCACTCACTCAATTTATTTTGAACATGAGGTCAATTAAAAACATTGTGTTTGATTATTATACATACCTTATGGTTATACAACTTTCATACTCAATCCAAAAAAAACTTTTTACAACAAACTAACTTCAATGAAATACATTTCTTAACTTTGGTCTAATGGAAAATGGAATTAAATTTTTAATTATAAAAATATATTTAGAGAAATGGATAAAAAAAATACTTAAATATTATCACCCATTTTGATAATTACAGAACCATTAAATTTGAAAAATTATATTCCTTTTGGAATTAACTAAAAATATAAAAAATAAAAAACATCTCATTTTTTTAATGATTCAACTATTTATGTTTAGTATTGATTCCCCTATGATAGAAAATTAATTTCACGAAAGATACTAACTCTAATAATATTATCATCAAATAAAGAAAAATCATGTAAAATTACTACTATAGAAAAATAATTATTCCAAAAGTGACATCAAACAACGAATGTGATCGATAAATTTTCAAAGTTCTTGGTCAAAAAGAATTTCTACTCCAAATTCATTCTAGTAGATGATGAGGGTTGTATCTAAAAGAGAAAGGGTTTGTGTAGACTCTAAATCCCAACACTTATGTTTTTTTTCATCTTGAATGGAACAAAATAGTCGTGTTTGGTTTTTGATTAAATGGTAACAGTAAAGGGAATGGCAATGAAAACAAAATGAGTGATAGAAATAAAAAAATACATAAGGATGTATTCTAGTGATATCGTCATTCATTTAAATTTTTTTATAAATCATCTAATTTACAGAGAATTTTTAATATCATTCAACTACTCATTTAACTATTTCCTATGGTATGTAATTACAAATTAGCTCCAGAGATCCTCAACAAGACCTGTCATTCCATGTGTTCTCTAGGGTGTATGGGTAAAGATAATTCCTTTATCAAGTGAATGAACTCCCTCACACACTTGGAAGAAATCACATTCCATTTTTTCTATTGAACAATATTACTCCATTGGTGTGATGTGTTCTCCAAAATGGGGGGTTTCTTTGAATTTTTACAGTTGGAAGAGTGTGATGTTGATAATAGATTGAAGAGTGGAAATTTTCCCATCCAAATTCAACTTCCACAATCACAATAAAATTAGAGAGGATGTGGATTAATAATTATATCCATAAGTTGATGATTGTCACTATCATTCCCCTTTTGACCACCCAAAATGGGTTATCTCTCTATGGTCATGGTGATGAAAGTAACTAGGAAAACACAGGGGTGAGAAAAAAATTAAATAGAGGGGGAAATAGCATTATAGTTGGATAAAATAAAGAACCTAAAGAAAATTAGATTAAAAAGAAAGAAATTAAAATGATGAATGAAATTTAAAGATAATTGGAAGGGGATGAATCTAGTCTCTAGAGGATGAATCTTTTTAGTGGAAGTGGGAAATAGATATTTATAGAGAATGTGAGGCATCATCACACTTCCTCCTTATAATCATAGTCGAGGAATGATTTGGATAGATTTCTTGTGTCTAGATATGATATATGAGATCAATTATTTATGTAACATCTCATTTCTATGTACACATTCAATTTTTTTCTATTAATTTATAGTGGTGGATTCATGTTCTTAGAATTGTTCCTAGATGACTTTATTGTTGGTCTGGGTTTGAATTGTCACTACATAATAAAAAAAAGATATATATGTATTTAAAAATATACATATATACTTATAATTATCATATATTTATATTAATAGTATTAACTATATATAAATACATTATATTATAAATATATCAAAATATTATTATTAATATATATATATTATATTATATTTTTATGTTTATTTTTTTTTATGTTTTTTTAGTTTACCATGGATGGATCTAGAGATGAGTGGGAGGACATTTGAAGCCTTCTCGAGAGAGCTTGCAGCCAAGGATTTTCTTCCCATCACTAGTGATATTCATAGTCTTCACAAAGGTTCATGGAGGTTTCCTCTTCTTCAAGGTGGTGGGTTTCAGCCTCTATCATCCCCAGTTTTCCTGGGTTCATGAAGATCTAGGATATGAGTCTTGATCTCCGCAGAAGTTTTTGGGTTGTTATTACTTCATCAGGTTGAGTGGTGGTTCAATGAGCTCCAGTGACGTGGTGGTGACTGGATTCAACCTATTGAAATTCTACATATTCCAATCTACAATGAGTTTGGTTTTATGTGAAGTTGATTCTCTTACTGTGGTTTGGGTTTTAGATTTTTTTGTTATTATAGGTGAAATCATTATAGTTAGGGATTCATGTCAGTCTTTACTAGTCGCAATAAGGGTGGAGGAGGTGAAATTATGGGTGTAATGTGGTAGGGTTAATTTTTGTGGACATGGAGGTGTCATATGGTGATGGTGTGTAGTAGGTTGGATGATAATATCCATGGTCACTCACCTAAGCATTTATGTTTATTTAGTAGGGTGTGGGTGCTCATGGTTATGATATTGACCATGAGTGGGAATGTATCAGGTTAGTCTCGCGGTCTGTCTACTGGCAGCGGTTGTTGGTTTTTAGTAGGAAGCGTGGTTAGCTTTACACTTGGTGTGATCAGCTGTGCATGGTCATTCTGTTGACTATTCTTGGACTTTGTATATTTTTTATCTTCATAAAAAATAATTCTTTTTTTAATGCATTATTTTTCTTCAGTATATAATAATGGTAATTAAATTAAAAATAGTATCTACAAAATTATTTTGAAATTTATAAATTAAATCAAATTTGAAAATCCATTCCAATTTTATCTTTGAATGGATTTGAAAAATTATTTCGAATAAAATTTATATATTAATAGATTTGTAATTTATCAATTTTAACAATTATATATGGAATTAATAAAATATTCAAAAATTCGTTATTTGACCTAATATTTTACTAATTTGAAGTATTTTCAACGATCAATGTATAAAAATATGTTTTTTCCCTCACAACACTCTGCTACTCTTATACTATCTCAATCATGGTAAAAGTTTCATTGAATTCAAATTATTTAAATAGAAAAAGAAAAGGTGTTCATCCTTCCTAAATATAAAGTTATTATCCAGAGTTGAAATGAAAATAGGTTTATCTGAATTGAGAAATATCATTCTATATATAATGTTCAAGTTACTTCCTTATTTAAATTTAATCAATGTTTCAATTTAGGAGTATATTGAGTTATATTTATGTTGTGGTAATATTTTAACCAAAATCAGTTCCATTTTATTCTGCTTTTGATGGTTTCTTAACCCACAATTTTATTACCCACATTGTTGATACAAAATATGTGAGTGTGGTTAAAGTCAATTGCCCATCATTTTATGGGTTCAATATTCACCCCACCTAAATGGACTCAATTTTGACAAGTCCCTTTTACAATTTTTTCTTAGCCATTATTTTGTTCCAATCACTATGCAAATACCTTATTTAGATGAATTTTTTAATTATAGAAACACAACCAATTACCTTATCTCAAATATCCATTATGGGTTCCCAATTTCCCATTTTATTCTAGGTTCAAAAGAATTATATCACACTGATTTATGTTTTCTCATTAAGGTGTTCTATCTCATAGAGATCAATATTACTTATATTGAGTTCACAATTCCATTTATATAAAAGTATAGAATTGATTCCACCAAAATCATATCCCTTACACTCAATCTCTTAATTAAATGATTAATCTTCCATAAATATGTGATCAAATCACTCTGTTATCATTTAAAATATTATTTCTTCCAAAACCATGAATACCACCAACTCTATAATGATATTTTCAAACTATTAAGGATATCAATGATATTCAAGAAAAGGTGTGAAAAATCAGAGTATAGAACTATACAAAGGTATGAGGAATATTGTATTTACAAGACATTTTTACTGAAAATAGAATCCTATAGTATATACATATTTTTAAAGTTGTAATATTTTTTTTGTGTTTTTATTATTTTAAATGGATTCAAAATTAAAAAAAAAATTAAATAGTACAAGGATATGTAAAATATTTCAAAATATAAAAAACATTTATATTTTTTAACATTTTGTTTCTATATTTATTCAGAGAAAAAAGAAAATAAAAATTGTAATTTACTGAGTTATTAATATTAACTAAAATAATTAAAATATCAATCTAAGAAGTTATAAATATAATCTTTCACAATTATTTACCACTTCCCATTTATTTATAGAAAAAAGCACAAAAAATATAATGAATAGACATTGAGAAAAGAGAGATACAACCCAGTGGTTATTGGATAGTAGGTTTGAGTTATGCTCTCCTCCAGGAGTTTTCTTTGGAAAGTGGGGCTTGCCCCCGATACAATTTCCACTTAAGAAAAACTATAAAAAATAAATAAAACATTAGAAAAGTTTTTAAAAAAATAATTTAAATAAAATGAAAAATAGAAGGAGGGGGAAGAGATAATTGGGTATAACCGCACAAGAGGTGCTTTATATTATACTTTTTGTAGCCGAACAGTGTTATAATCATCCCAAATAATAAGGGAGATAAGGTTTGAGTGATTCAAACCCCCACATGAATATTCTTCAATAGATGCTCAACGACACATTCTGGAGGTCTCTATTGGAATAGTACTACATATCCTACCCGTGGTAGTGTTGTCCACTTCATAAACTAGAGGTGGAAATATCATATTTGGGGTCTCCTTGGGTATTGTAAATTTGATAATTGTTTTATCTTCATCCATGGGAATCTATGATAATGATTCTTCATAATATTCAGAAAACAGAAATTGAATATATAATTTACATTGTAATGGATCAATATAGGGGAATCTAAAATTTAATTCTATCCCTTCATAAGCAATAGTATTTTCCTATATCTCTTCATGAGAGTTCATTTGAAGTTTTAGTTTGGTAGTATATCCCTCAGATTGATGTCCATTGTATATTTGAGGGTGTAATGTATTCAACACTAGTCTTGGAACATCTTCTTCTTTAGTAGCCACTTTTAGGGTGGTGTATTCCTTAAATTCTTCAAAATAATATTCATGAAAATTTTCAAACTTTTATTCATCTAGATCCTCTTTGTCATCATCTTGTGAAGCTTTATTTCCAATTTATATGATATGAAGCACCAATTCCTCTTTTTTGATTTATAACACTAATTTTTCTTTATTGGGAGCTACAATAGTTTATTTATTTTCATCATCTAGGGAGGAAATTAGTGGTACTTAGTTTATAAAATTATAATAGAGGAGGTTAAAATAAAATTCATTTTTTATAAAATTATAATGAAATGAGTTATGTTTTGGGTAAAATACCTAATTAGCTCCCATAAGATAGTAATTATCATGGTGAAATGAGTTATTTTTTCCCCATGAGTTATTGAAAGGTAGTGGCTATTACATCTTAAAAAATATTAAATTTTGAATCATGTCTCTTTTTTACTCCATCTGTTGATTCACTTAAAAATTATTCAACATGGATTACTATCTTTTAATTTTCTCCAATGTAAGTTATATTGTCATTTTTTAGTCTGGGGGATTATATTGTTGATGGTTCTTAGGTGCATTCATGTACCAACTTCCATCACCCTATCCATTTTTATGTACCCATGGTTTTTGATGATGTTTTATTTGAAATTTTATCTACAAGGATACCTTTGGGAATGTTCACCGGTCATTTGGGTGAGTATCCATTATAGAAAGGCCTCACTAGATTTCTTATCTGAGTTTGAAAAAAGAAAAAAAGACAAAAAAATGAGGAAATTTACCAAAAAATAATAAAAATATTATTTATATATGTGTTAACGATAGTTGAAATTAAAACTTTATCCATATTGATCGTTCAATTGTCATGGGTCATGGTCAAATCGAATTTCAAGTCTATTTTTTTGGTTTCTAGTAATATGGTATTAGGAAAGGAAAAGGCAATGAAAACAAAATGATTAAAATAAATGAAAATGAACCTAGTAATTAATTCTCGTGATATCAATCATAATATATTTTCTTCTAATTCAACAAATTCAATGAGTTGGTTCAATATCATAAACCTATTCATATCCCACATTTTTCATTCATATTAAATCACTAATCTTGTCAAGAGATCCTCATGAAAAATATTCATTCCATATGTTATCCTAGTTTAATGGGTAATGATTATTTTTCAATCAAGAGAATGAACTCACTCACACACCTAGAAGAAATCACATTTAATTATTCCAATGAAACCACAAAACTTCCCAGGTATAAAGCATGGTTAAAACTGGAGGGATAATTTGATATGTTACAATTATAAGAGTGTGATGGTGTTAATAGATTGCAGATTGGGAATCAAATCATCTACAGTCCATATCTATTATCACACTATGATTATAAAAGAGATAGATTAAGTATAAATTAATAAATTCATGACCATCACTGTGATTCCGCACTACAACCCTTTCGATGGGTTATCTCTTCATGATCATGGAGTTCAAAGTCACTGGTACAATACATGCGTGAGAAACAGAAAGTAATATAGGGGGAAAGAATAGAATAGTTTGATTATATGAAAAACATAATTAACCCTAGATAAAAAAGAAAATAATTAAAAATAATAATTAAAGATAAATATAATCTTCAGAAGTTGAATCCAGTTAGTAGAAGACAAATATTTACAATGGGAGAGGGAAGGCGATATTTATCGAGTGTGTGAGGCAGCATAATCATTCTTTCTTATATTTAGTATCGAGGGGAGCTTTATATGGATATGACATGTGAAACTCCTATGGTTATGATCAGTTATGTTAGGAGTGTCGTAGTTCCACCCACACATTCAAATTTGTTTCAGTTTATCATGGTGATAGATACATTTGCTTAAACTTGGGCTTGGATGACTTAAATATTGGGTCAGGTCTGGATCATCACTACATATAGAAAAAACAAGAAAAATATGTATTTAAACACACACACACACACATATATACCTATTTTTATCATATAGTTATATTAATAGATATATGTGTATATAAATAAATTATATTATAAATACAATTTTATTTTATTATTATAATTATATATATTATATTTTTGTTTTTTGTTTTTTCCTTAATTTTTATGGTTGGATTGAGAGAAGAGTGGGGGTCACACACAGTCATACTAAGAGTGCTTGTGGAAGTGGCTTCACCTCCCAAAACATCAAGGATCCTTATTCTATACATATGGTCATGGGTTAGTGTTACTTCATCCAATGGTGGAATGGTGGTTCAGCGACCTCTAGTTTATTGGAAGTGGTTGGTTTTAACAGGGGCACATACTTTTGATTCTGACATGGGATGAGTTTAGTTGCATGTGGAGATGAATCTATGGTTGTGGTTATGGTTTTGTAATTTTTGGTTTCTACATGTAAAATCATTGAATTATTGGATTTGTGCCAGTAATCCCATATTGGATGGCCATGATAGGCATGGTGGAGAAGGTGACATTTTGGGTGGAATGTTGTAGTGTGAATTTCCTTGGATGGGGGGGTGGAAAGGTGGTGGCATGTGGTAGGGTGGATAATGGTATTTATGATCACTCCCCTAATTGTGGATGATTCTTGCCGAACGGTATGGGTTCTCATTATTTTGTGACTCACGGTGAGTAGGAATGCAATCACTTGGTCTCACAGTCAGTATACTAACTGTGAGTGTTGGTTTGTGTCTGGAAGAGCAGTTATCTGCACACTTGGTGTGGTCCTCTATGCATGGTTATCCTTATTCCCATGCCTAGAAATTTTATATTTATCTCTAATAAGAAAATTAATTATTTTTTCCAGTGAATTATTTTCAATAGTATATAAAAATGAAAAATAAATTAAAAATAGTATATGCACAACTAATTTAAAATTATTAAATTACTTATAATTTAGAAATAAATTACATTTCAATTTTCAAATCTATTTGACAAATTAATTCATAGAAAAACAATATATCAATAAATTCATTTATTAATCAATCTTAATATTTTCATTGAAAATTAATAAAATCATTAAAAAAATCAATATTTATACGAGCATTTTTATTAATTGGGGGTATTTTCACTAAATACCATATTAAAATATGGTAATTTTCTTCTCATATCAGAAGGCTCCATTTGAAAAAATTATTTCAGAAAATTATTTTCTTATAAATGAATTATCTAATATCCTTTGAAAAAAATCAATTACAAGCCCCAAAGAACCACAAAATTATGTCAAGATATTCAAGGAATGATGTGTAAAAATGTTTTTGAATTATGTAGTATCCAATAGATGAAGCACATACCAGTGAACTATATAATAGTTCCATATGAAACCTTTCCAAGAAAATAAAACAATTAAAGATTCATCTCATAATCATATCACAACTTCCTTGTATAAATATTATGAAAAATTATATTCCCAAAAAATAACTTTCATATTTGATTTTTTCAAAACATAACTATATCCAAGTGTTTATTAAATACAACATTACACTAACTTTTTATAGAAACATATTTTACAACTATATAAAATTATCAACATTATATCTAAGAAAGTGAAATCATATATTAATGTGTTTAGTCCTAAAATATCATAAGGTATTTTTTGAAATATAATTTATAGTGGTTTTATCAAAATAAATCTACTAAATTTAGTAAATTTTGAAACATAATCACTGTTAGTAGTTGATAAATCTACTAGATTTAGTTTCTTATTACACTTTTAAAATTATGAATTTTACAATAAAGTGACACATACCTATTGTACTATTTATATCTAAATTTCATCTACTAAAATAAGAATCACAAAATATAATTAAATAAAAATGAGCTTCAGCATGATAAAAATGAAAAATATTTAATGATCACTCAACATAATATATAATAGTGTTAAATTTTTTAAAATTAATTTTATAGGATTAAATTGTAATATTGAATATATACACAATGAGATCATAAAATCTGTCCACGTTGTTGTCAAATAATGAAAGATACCATTCATTTTTCTAAATATCTTATTATCAATATGTTTTCCATATTCTTCATAATTTAACAAAAATAAAAACTGGTTGGTGTATTTTTTTCATTTAAAACCTTCAACAAGAAACATTTTTACCAATTCGATATAATATTTGGATTTATTTAGAATGATACAAACTATTAATTGAAAAAAATTTAACCCAAAAAATAATTTTTGTTCACCCTTTATACCCATTTCATACACTAAAGACATTAAAGTCTAAGGATAATACTAATTTAACCACTTGAATATCCAAATATGATATCATCAATATATATTTTTACCATTAAAATATCTTTCAAATAGCTTTAAATAAAAAAACTTCGATCAACCATCCCCTTTTAATAACGTTTATGTAAAAGAAATAATCTTAACACATAAAACCAATCTCAAGGAACCTATTTTAAAACATAAATTGATTTTGAAACTTTTAAAACATGGCTATGCTTTGATTCATTCTAAAAAACTATGGGTTGTTTCAAAATAAATATTAAATATATCAATTTGAAAATTCATATTTGACATCCAATTGAAAAATTTTAATTCAAAAATTAGATGCATATAAAAAAAATTCCCAAAGATTCTGATTGATAATTCATGCAAAATACTTCATCAAAAATATAATCATTATTTTTGATTAAATCCTTGACCACAAATCATGCATTATTTCTAATTATTTAACCAGACTCATTGAACATACTTACAATGATCCATTTAGTGTTAATAGTATTCTGATCATTTGGGGGTCGACTAAGCTCCACACATTATTTATATCTAATATAATTATTTTTTCATGTATTTAATTAGTGTAGTTTAAATCAGATTAATATTCATCAATATTTTGAGATAAATATCAGAAAAAAATCTTGATAGTTAGAAATATTTCCTAAGGAAAATTTGGTTATAAGACAAATAGTTATGTCACCCATTAAATTGGAAACCATATGTTATTTATAGAAAATTAATGTTTTTTAGGAGAGAGATTATACCCCTTTTTAAGGCATCTAAATCTGAATTTTTAGGGTATTCAATGCTAAAATATCAATACTCTTCCTCAGACTACTCTATATCAGATTTCACTTCAGGTAATTTTTTTCATCAAATTTTGCATTTATATATTCATCAATAATATTTTTTTTAAACTTTATAGGACATTATATAATTTGAATATCCTCTAAAAATAATATTATAAAATTTTGGAATAATTGTTTTACAATGGATATCTAGGATTATAAATGTGAAAATTAAATCCAAATAATCTGAAATAACATATTCTATTATTATATTCCTTCATTATATCAAATAAAGTTTTATTTAATAATTTTATAAGAATAGTTCTATAAGAAACCAAACAAGGTTTACGTAATTTTTTTTTTCATAAAATATTCTATAGTAGTGTAATCATTTAGCATTGTTCTAGGCATTTCTTGAAAGTTGTATTTTTTTCACTCATTGATTATATTTTGACGTGACATGCTTAGGTATGATATTTTTAATTATAACCTTTATATTCATATAACAAATAAAATTATAGATTTGAAAACTCACCATATCTGCCTCTTTTAACAGATATAATTAGGTACCCTTTTTAATTTTTAACCAATTTATATTGGATAATAAATTTATACAATATTTATGATTTATGTATAAGAAAATATGTCCAGGTGAATCTTATATAGTAAGATATAATAATAAACACATACCCTTTTCCTCAAAAACTAAAAGTTTTAATGGGGATAAAAGTCCAAATGTAATAGTTGAAGTAGTTTAGAAGTTTTTTCCTTATGAAATGATTTAAAGGATTTCTTATACGAATTATATTTCAGTCATGAATCCAATGTGTTACCATTTTCCTATTTGAAATTGAGCAAATAAAATAGATATTAATTTTTATAATGTGTGTGTAGAAACATTAAATATTTTTCCCCCATTATTATATTCCATTTTTTTATTTTTAAATAGTTCAGCACATTAAATTTTTCTCACCCAATTATAAAAAATTAATTGAATAAATTTTATCTATTATATTTTCATATCATAGGAAAGACTTATCTTTGAAAAATATACACTTATCCTTTTAAAATTTTGTATTCATTTTATCATTATAATGATATGCAATACTTATTATATTATGCATTAAATCATTAAAAAACAAAATCGATTTAAATAATAACCAAATTTTAAATTAAAACTTCTCCAAATCTTTTTTACTTTTCCTTTTGAGTTATCAATACCACTATCACACTTATTAAAAGTTATAAATTTTAATAGATCACCCGTCATATGTCAATAAAACCCATTTTTCATGTACCATGTGTCATTTTACAATCCCCCAGGACATTATTTCTACAAAATAGGATTTTATAATACTTTGGTATACATGAAAATTCAAGTCCATAGTAATTAATGTATGAATTTTTGGAAAACTATATAGAATATAAAAATATGTTTACAATTAAAAAAGAAGATAAATATTTAGAAATAAAATATTTTCTGTGACTAAGAGACTGTGGGAATCTTGTGAAACATTCATTTTTATATTGGAAATTAATTTAACATTCAAATAATGTATATTTGTAAAAATTCACATTTGATCATTTTAAATGTAATAACTCATATATTTTTTGATAAATGATTATTATATCAATGCATAATTTCTCTTTTATTCAATTTATTAAAACATTACATTTTATCATAACTTTTCCTAACTTAAATAATGGTAGATACATCTACTTTAATCCTTAAAAATTTTATTTATAATCCTATAATTTTCTTCCAAAAAAATAAAATATAATTATTTTAGGTTCATCTCCTATTGACTGATAATTCTCTAAATTAATATGTTTCAAGATGAACACTTTCTAGGTCACCTGATAATTTATCAATAGACCATGTTGGAGTATTTCCTCATTTTAAATTTTGAAAAAGAATATCATAGTTTTTCTTTTTGTTATAATTAAATAAAAATTGTTATTTTTTTAGCCTAATGATAGAGTCTATAAATATATTTACACAACTTATCTTTATAGGGAACAGAATAAATTTCAAAGTAAGAAGAATAATATGGATCAGTTACATGTTTCGAAAAATACAATATACATAGGTTTATTGATTTTTTTGGCAATAATTTTAACACTATAATATTAGTTAAAAGTGTAACTCCAACCACATATCATTTCCTTATGTTATATTTTTGTATTGATTTATCATATTCTTATCATTGTTCATATTTATATAATTATTAATTGTGTGACATCATTTTCACCACATATTACAAATAAAATCACAATCATCATTAGAATTATAAATACCATTAATGTTCTAATTATTGTTGTTTTTTAAATTATATTTCTTGAATTATGGAATGTATCATTTATTCTTTCTATATCCTCTATTTTCAACATGGGTAACACTATATCTTTAAATATTCCATAACTCATAATAAGAAGAGTAAGTAGTAACATTTCATTTAAAATCAATGCATTTATTTTATTTTTAATCTTAAGTAATTTTCTTTGTTATAACAGATATTGAAATAACGATTCAACCAGATAATCTAAATTATATGACATTATTTTTTTATATTCATAAATAGATACCTTTTTATATTTACATTTATTTGGTAAAGCATTTAAAACTCCTTCATGAAAAATATAATTATTTATTTTTTCTCCCAAGTAACTCATTTAATTTATAACAATATTAAGTATTTGAAACATTTCATTAACAGTTTCATCTCCATCTTTTTTTTATTTTGGATATTATTCTCTGATAATCCCCACATAGTACTTATTAATGTTTCCATTGAATATGAGTAACTTATAATACTTCCAAAATATCATATACTAATTTATATCCAGATACCTGAATATACACATTTTTACATATTAAACAATATAAAATGTGCATCTCCTTGTAGTTTTGGACAAATAAAATTACATTATTACTAGTTAAATATTCTATGTGAGGCCTCCAATATCCACGATCTCTTCCATCATAGAATAGTTTCCTTTAAGGTATATAACCATAATTATCATATTTAACCACCATATTAGACAATGTATTTCCCACTGAAAGTTAATACACAGTTTTATTATAATATTAAATAAATATATGCTAATGATTGGGGAAAATATCTAATACAAGTTGTTTGGTCTCAATATAAGAGTAACCTAATGCTCAAGAGGGGATTGAATTGAACATTTAAAATATATTTTAATAGATATTACTAAAATTTAATATTAATGAAAATCATAAAAAACAAAATAAAACATTTAGTTTTATATTAATATAGATCTAAATGATCCTATGTCAATTTTATGTCCCCCTAAAATCTAGAGATATATGAATCCCACTACAATGAAATCTAATTTTTTTTAAATCAATCACAACACTTTACCCCTTCATTTTAAAATATAGTATAATAATAGAAGATTTAATTTCTATCTAATAGAGTTTAAACCCACTATATTCCTTCTAAGGTGGTGAAAGAAACAAAACTACCTTTATCAACTTTATGGAACAACTGAAACCCCCAAAATTTTACTAATTAGTAACAACCTAATAACATGAAAATACTATAAATTAGGGGTATTAAAAACCATAATGTTTTTAAGAATAACATAATGTTAAAGTATATAAGGACCATAAAACCAAATGAACATGTACTAAAATTTTTCTTGAGGGATTAGTCTTGTCTCTAGAAGTAAAACATAAAACAAATTAGTACCACCTACGAGTAGTAGTTGATTTACAATATGTTTCTCACAGTACAATTCATTAATTTTCTCAACCTCTTTTCCAAAATCAATGGTTCTGTCAATAACATTTACAACAATTTACATTATGAGTAGAAAGTTTAAAGAATAAGTTTGTATCACATCATCATTACAAAAGTAACATTTTTATGTATCTTTAATGAACATATTCAATGTTTGTAATATAATAATTTTTATTTTAATTCCAAAGTGTCTCACTTTGATAATTTATAAAATAATAATTGTTTATACAATGGTGAAAGTTATAATAGTTAACACATCACTGATAATACCTAATAAAAACATTAAATTTCATTAAAACACTTTCATAAATAATCTGAGGTAAATTATTAAAATATAAAACATTTTAATTTTGAAGAAAGTGATTTTCCATAAATGTATCCTAGGAAACTGACGTGATGAACTTTAATTTTTAGATTAAATTCTTAAAAATAAAATTATTTAGAATAAAAATAATTATGAATTATTTATTAAATAATTTTATCAATATAAATAGTTGATAAAAACATTTAGTAAATTGAAGTATATAATAATATGAAAAATAAAAAAAGCAGAGTGTTGTAAAAAACATTCCTTATAAGTATGTTTGAATTATAATAGTTGGATAGTGCTTATGGTGTGTCCAACCTCATGATATGCCTATATTTTTGGTTGGTTCATAGACACAGTAGGTCATGACTTGTGGTTTGTTCACCCTCACCATAAGTCAATATATGTGGAAGTTTCTTACTCATGATAGGTAATGACATGTGATAATTTCACACTCAATATAGGTGAAGATATATGATAGGTTAATTATTATGGTAGGTTAGAAATAATGTGTGGTAAATTAATTTTCAATAAGTAGTTGATTGAATAATCTTACAATTTTCACTCATTATTGATTGAACATTACATTTGGTTATTTGATTTTTAGTTCTTGGCTCATTCAAGACTTTTATTTGATCAGTAGACATACCATGGGGTCTCTTTAATCTCACAATCAATCCAATACATATTAAGATTGGTATAAATTATTTAAAAAAGTTAAATATTTTTATTAACTTATGTTATAGGGAATATATAAATAAACATATAATTTTCGATAAAAAATTGACAAAGTAGATCCAGGATCCGCTTCGATATAATGTATTTTACAATATACATCGAATCATTCTGTAATGAAACATTATATAGAGTATATTTATCCATGAATAGAAATTGAGAAAATAGAATGCACATATATGATATTATTTTAAAAAATCTTTACTAAATGGTTTAACATAACTAAAACCTTAAAACTGGTTGTCACCCCCTTACACCCAAGATAAATTACACACCTCTTTCTCTATATTCTTTCACATTTATCATAATTATAAGAACATTTCTCTCTTTTTCGAGTTCATATTCAAGTTACATACATCACACAAGACAGATAGAGGTAAGAGAAACCTTCCATATTTTTCATTTTAGGATTTCAGATTATTTTTAGCTTATTATATCAAATATTCTTTAATATTGGTATTTTTCAAGATTATGAGAAATGTTACAATACGAGCCATTTTTCTAGAGTTACTCTATGATAACGGATGGTTAGACTTTGTAAGGTGGTTTCTAACTATTCTTTATTTATTTTTTGTTGACAATGTAAATGTGTGATACATAGCCTATTTTCTTCTGAGCGATTGAACCTAAATTAGTCTAAGTTGTTTTTTTGATCTAAATTAATATAGGAATGGATGTTAAGTTCCATTGTGGATGATTTCATTATTATACCAAATTTTTATGGCCACTTATGTATATTTAGAAAATTTAAAATTTGATTTATAAATTTTAGAAATGAATCTAGGATTCTTAAATTTGTTTAAAGACATGTAGACCCTAATTTGGTTCTTTTATCCGCATATGAGAAAGTGTAAGTGTGTATTTTTGTGAGAATCATATAGTATAACCCCTATAATAGTTTCTAATTTTATTTTTATCCTCGGTATAGTGAACTTGATAGGGGTGAGTGAATCACCACTCTTATTTAATAAAACTGGATGGGTTATTCTACTTATAGTCATGAGCATAGTTCAAGCATGAGGGAAATGACAAAGTTACCTTTTAACTCTCAGTATACAATGTTTCAAACATAAATTTAACTATATATTTTTTAAAATTAAATGATTTATTATGAAATATTATTATGTTTGGCCTTATTGAATAAATGATATTACATTAGTGTTGCAAATGGAGAAGTGGGACTAATATGCCTATAGAGGGGACTGATAGGGAATATGAACCACACTAAGGGGTGGGGGGATGAATCAGTTATTTTAATATTTATCCAATTAAGAAATTAACTTTTATCAAATATTAATTTAACTTGATCACTCATTATGGTGAACATATCAATATTGTTCTATCTCACCCTCCTCCTTTCATTCTTAAATAATAACCAAACAAAAAAACCCATGGATCACAAAAATTTACACAGTTAGCCTCTTAATGAGAGATGTATTTTCTTTGTTTAGATATGGATTCTTCCATAATCACATTACACAATATATTCCTCCCATGTATTCCAAAAGTATGGTAAAACCTTGAGACTCATGTTTATACATTTTCTAACTATGTCTCGGTATATCCATTGTATAAGTTCATTCCACACCTGATAATGTTGAAATAGTTGTAGTAACGACAAGAACATCTCTCACTAATATATAATTATTTATTCTTTTATATGTATTGCTTAATTATTATTATTATTTAATACTGATAGTAGAAAGTAAGGATTATCTCTCGACTAGTTTCAAAATGGTTATTTCCAAAATATTCTTTTCTTCTCTTCACTACAAAAGAACTATATTATGTTCCATGTTCTTCTTATTCTCTTATAATGTTCGTAATAGACTTCTTCTACTTATAAAATTCTATAATACATTACTACTTATCTTTTCTGCTTATTTTTCAATATTTTTACTTTAGTACGTAGTATGACTACATTAGTTATCTTCCTTCTAATTATTCTATAGTAGTTTTGAAACAAAGTAATAATGTGTCTTCTTAATCTTTTTCAAAACTAACTAGTTTATCTCACATAATCTAGTATCATATATTTTAACGCTTATCATGGACAAATTCCATATATAATAATAGTTCCATAATTCTTCTCTCATACACCTTTTAATCTTTTATACCCTACCATGTTTATAACAATTAAATTTCATTTTTTATCTTATACTAATTTAAATTTCAATCTCAAATTGAAATAATTATCTTTCATAAAAATTGATCTCAAACTCTCCCCTTTGATCAACCTCTACATAATCTTAACCATCCAAAAAATTTGAATTGGTAGTTATAATATATAAGAATAAATAACAAACATCCTCTATGAATATAGTCATTAAATTTCTTAAACTTTACATTGTTTTCCCAGAAAACAACTCATCATGTTGTATCATCCTTATCTAATGCATTGCACGATAGTTCAAAAATATTATTTTCAACTTTCTAATCTTATTATGATGTGATAGTGACCAATGATATAGATGTATCAAATTTTATAGAGACATAAAATTTAAATAGTCTCCTCTATTTACTATAATCTTCTTACAACATTGATGTATCAAAATCTAGAAAAAAAAAACTACTAAAAAAATACTATGGTGTGAACACCTCTACTATTACAATTTCCGACATGATGTCAACTGGATCATATATGGACTTCTATTATAATGCATGCACAAAGAAATTTATATGGACATAAAAAGGGCCTCATCGTCTCTTCTATTACACATCATTCCTTATACATCTTGAATAACTATCCAATCCCCCCGTTATGCTATAAAATGACACTACATTTTAGGAGTCACAATTTTTTTTGTGCTATAATTGAAATGACCCTCCCCCTTCTATGGTGTTGTAACCTCTTATGGTGAAAGTCTTCCTCTATAAAACTTTTATGGAATAAAACTTATTTTTTTCATGGGACTCCTTATACTACTCCCTTCAATCTTATAACATCGTGAAATATTCTTGTGATATATAATTACTTTGAATCAATTTTATAATCATATAATTAATCTTTATACATGTTTACCTTAAAATAAATATATGTTTGAATATGATTAATACATTGAAAATAAAATCCTATAAAATGAATCACATAAAATTATTAATCCAAGTACCACAATATTTTTTAATATTTTTTTTGGAATCACTAGAAATAATTCCCTTCGTAATAAATTTCTAGACTTCAAGAATATTTATATACATTTTGATTAAATTTATTAAAGTATGCAACCGTTTTTTTACATCCATATTTGGTTGGATTCAGACTTCAAGTAACACATGTAGATGGATACTTCAATTTCCATTCATCATATAAATATTAAATTCTTCATATTAAATTATATATTGAAATTGGTACCACTTTTGTGTATAAGAATAAGGTAACATCCCAATGATTTCAATGCAATAGCTTGAAACAACTACCAAACCAATCTTCGGTGATATGTCATCTAATCATGAAACTCAGAGAGATATGTATAAACAATCTCTGGAAATTATTATTAACTCTAGCATTATTGAATTACTTATTACACATAATTAATACTTCATAATTACCATATCCATAAATATCTATCACATATTATTCATTCAAATTCTTCATCACTTTGAAATCAACAAAATTTCTGTATGATTAAATATTATTTACATTTAATACAATAGACACAAAGTGTACATAAAAATATCTCCCTTTTTATTTGTTTTCCATAACCATTAAAATAAAATTTCAATATGTCAAACTAACTTCTCATTCCGTTTTTAATCAATCTTGGGAGCTACTTCTAACCCCCAGACTTCTCAACTTTTTTTTTCAGTCTCCCCCACTTTTGTTGTCAAGAAAACAATTTTAATTTCTCCCCCAATTATTCCAAATAAATAAATTCTTCCCAATAAAGGGAACCAAATCATACATTGAATGATGTCATAATCTATTTCACTCTATGTCTATATGATCCATGATTGGTGTACAAGATAAGAGGGTTTGATTTAGATAACTATGTAGTCCCCTTCTGTATAAAAATGATTCCAACTGAAATGAGACACTCCATCATTTTCATAGACATTTTCTATTTATTATAGGCTGGAACAATTTCTGATTATAGTTTAGATACCAATTATAATAAATATTTTTCAGAAAATATATTTTCCTTCTTCACATGTACTCTAGTCAATAAAAATGATGAAAATATTCAATTATAATGTTGTAAGATTAAAACAAATCTAAAATTTTATCAAAATTTATATTTTATGTTTTTGAAAAATAAAAATTTCCCCCCCTTTAATATAAAATTTTATATTTACATAACAAGGATGAGATATGAAGATTACATAAATATTCAATGAAATTATCCATAAGTTCCCTCCATGATATTTTAATTATCCTGAATCATAATTGATGGTTACTTATTTAGAAATATTATTTTGTCTTTCATTTAAAAAGAGAGTCCACATAATCTTCATAAAGATTAATATCTTGAATATAAAATATTTATGATTTATATGATGGGAATTAGACAAATTGGATTTCTTCATATGGTTCTATAGATTCGAAGACGTCCACATTTTCATTATGGATGACCACTTAAATGTATGCTCTTAGAAATATCTACATGTGAGACTATCCAATGATGAGATCTAATTATTGTTGTTTTGTCTAGTGTTGAGAAAACCAACACTAACATCATTTAGGATGATTCACTAACATTGTTTTTGAATACCAATAGTGATATCATACTAGGATGTCATCCTCTTCATCTTTATTTTCTATGATTTGTTTTTTACACTTCGAATTCATCAAGGATAATTATCTATTTGGTTTATCAGTAAACCAATTTAGGAATCATTATAGGATAATGTTTTCTTTATATTTTTCATGAAGAATTGAAAAAATTTCAACTTTATCAGGTTTTCCCCTTGATAATATAGTTCACCTTTAATTCCATGCATTATTGGTATAAATAAAATAAAGAGATGTTTAGGGAAAAATAATATCATTCTATTCTCCTTATGGTGAATATAATGGATGAGAAGATATTCTCAATTATGTTTCTCCACCATTAATTCTTAAATCTTTTATTTTACAATTTTATTTTTAATATAGAATCATAGATCTATTTTTATCTAACTTTTTTTATTTTCATGAGATATCAACTATAATTATTAAAGTATCTTGAAAAATTTTAACGTTTTTTTCTTGCTCTAGAAATATGTAAAACAAATTCTAGCATTATGTCTAGTTATCTTAATCTCCTACATAGAACATATCAAACATGATAGTTTGAACTTTTTGATAAACTATCATTAAATTTAAATTCTTCATATGGATCCTTATTTTTACTCTTAACACTATATTTTTATTACTTTTCTTTTATCTTCTTGGATCTTTCAAAATCTAAGAGAAAAAATACTAAAATGTCATTTAGAACATTAGAATCCTTCTTGGAGTATCCATATGGATTCTAATTTTTATTTTTGTTATTGTAATTCGTTACTCTTGATGTTACACTCATATTTTACTTATTGATCTTGGTTTGAATGTGATTTATGTCCAACTTGTTTTCCAAGGATCTTTTACCAATCATATTTGATATATTCATGGATGAATACTGATTTTCAGTCATTTTATGTCTTATTACCAGTGATGATTATTCATTATTCTCACATGATATTTTATTATTACATTCATCTAAAACGTTTTAGTTGATCGTTAATCAATTATTCGACCACCGGTTTTTAACATGAATAATATTATCATGTGATTTGAATCTATTTGATTAGGAAAAATTCATCATAAACCATTGATTTTTTTATTCCTCAGCTTGCTTACCATTGAATTTTTTTTCCATTGTGGTTATAAATTTATAGTATTATACAGAAATTCCATTAAATAGTTCCCAAATAAATTCTTCCATCATAACTACCCAAGAAACCCTGTTCTTCTCTCGAAACATTCTTAATGTATGGAATTTTAAGATTTTTTTACATGTTGTTTGGGATACTTAACAATAATTGGTTGGGTTATTCATGGGAAACCAACTTCTTTACATATTATTCTTTTCCCTATATATATAGTTTTATGGTTATCATTACGTTTACCAAACCCATTCTAATATAAATTTTCCATTTTAAAAAATATTGTTTATTTTATTATATTTTAAAAAAATAATTTCTAAAAGATATAGATAGTAAATTATTGTTTGATACTACTTTAAAAATATCACACTACTGGAAATCATACTTTTCCCAACACTTTTATACCAAAGGTTCAATTGAACCATTGGTATAGGTGATCTTTACCAACGGTTATCATAATCCATTGGTAAAGATGTGTAAAAAAATAGTTTTTTCAACGGTTTGATGAAACCGTTGGGAATGATGGGAAAAAAATAGTTTTCCCAGTGGTTTCATTAAACCATTGGGAAAGATGGGAAAAATAAGAGTTTTCCCAACAGTTTTTAAAAACCGTTGGGAAAAAGAAGCCCCAAATTTGCCTAAGCCAGGGAGTGCCCTCCCCGATTCCAGAAGCTGTGTGCGGATCTCCCAGAAGTGATTCCGAATCACAGAAGCCCTTCAGAACCCCCAACACAGGTACACCTCTTCCATCGGATCAGCTGCCAGGTTAGACTCCTTCCTCCTTTTCTCAAGGATATCCTTCCACCTCTTATCAAGGATATCATTATATTCTCAAGGATATCGTTATTCCTAATTTTTAGGGTTTTTGGAAAATTTTATGATTCACTACTCCACGAGTTGTGTACTCAAATCACTACATCAGTGTACATATTGTCTAATTAATGTTTTCATTACACATATACATTTATAAGGGCATATTGTCTCTTTATTGTGTTCTAATTTTAAAGATTCATAATTTTTTTAATATCAATGATTCAAATATTACAGCTTCATGTATATGAACTCATAATAATTTTTTTGTAATATTTATTCATAGTATTTAATGAAAATCACTCCTTTAATTTAGATCATGTCAAACATGAATATCTTGTTCATCTTAATTTTTGTACACTATTTTTATTACATAATAAGTATGTATCATGTTTCTATCAAAAAATATATATATATATATATATAAAATGACACACTATTCACTTATCCTTTGCACAATAGAACATATGGAGTATCTTCATGAACTTTGCAAAATAGTATGTGGTCCCTAATTAGTACTTCTTCCCTCTTCATGAAACTAATTCACAGAATGTCAAATTCGCAATATTAGTGAATATTAGTTTTCCTAATATAACCATTAATCATTTTGCCTTCAATATCATACATGAGTTATTCAATCACCTTTTTAAAACACAGTGACCATTTTCACAGATTTGGTGTTCCTCAAAATGCTTTGGAAAATCATAAAAACACATGTATTGAATCGTGTTTCTCATTTGGTTTCATGGATAAAAGTTCATCTCGAAAATCATGACTGTGTGGTTTAAATATCATGAGGACCATGGGATTATGAGGGTGGGCTGCGTTTCACTACCCATGCTGGCATGTGTAGACATCCATAAAAATGTTAGATAAGTCAGAAGTTTAATTTAGTAATGTTGTTATCTTTGACATAATTTATTATTAATCTCAAATTTAAAAATAAATGTTTTTTTTCTATACTTAATGAAATTAAATCTTTTTATAAGCCATGAACAACCTATTACTGTAGAAGCCTAAAATTTATTCACCCATGGGGTGCGTTTGACTTGGGGAAGTAATTGGGTAATGAAAGGTATGACCATTGAGGTTCCAATAATGAGTTATTGAACATGAGTGAATGGTTTGGGATTCCTATGACACATGATGGGACCTGAGGCATGTGCCTCTTATAGACCTAATGAAAATGAATATAAATAAATTTTAATTTAATTTATGAGTACTTGTTCTTTACATTATTTTAATAGTTCACTACATCAACTAGAAACTTCTTCCTTTATCGTTTACTTAAATGTATTTTCTTTTAAAGTTCAGTCCTATAGAATTGTTTATGACAAAATGACTTATATAAATTCTTTTTACAGAATGGACAGAAGTTGGATGTATGAAACCGATTGTATCTCAAGCGATTTTCAAAACAATTTGGAGAGATTTATAGGTTTTTCATTTCACAATGCTTCAGATAGTTGTCGCATACACTTCCCATGTTCAAATTGTGTTGGTAGGCCTTGGTTGAGCCGTGAAGAAGTCAACTACCACATAACCAAAAACGGTTTCCAAGAAAACTACTTTGTGTGGTATCACAATGGATAGAAAATGAAATCTCAAATTGGTGATGATCAAAATGAAAGGACTAGAATGGAGAATTTGTTAGATGATCTGTTTCCATTTATTCGTCATCATGAAAAAGAAAGGATTTCGACTCAAGAAGACTTCGATATGAGGACAGCTGATGCATGTAGTGAAAATGATGATATTGATAGGGTGAAAAAATTGAATGATGCTACCACGACTCCAGTATATCGACAATGCGATAAAATGAAAAAGCTGTAATTTTTAATCCGATTGTTTCATGGGAAAACTATGTATGGGATTTCTAATACAAAAATTGATTACATTCTTACCCTCTTGAAGGATGTACTTCCAGATGATGAAAATATTCCCTCAAACCACTATATGGCATGGAAGTTAGTTGAGGAACTTGGATTTTCAAGAAACAAAATTCAAGATTGACCGAAAGATTGCAGTTTATTCTGGGGGAAACCACTGAACGAAATGATTGTATAAAATGTGGTATATCCCCCAGGAAGTCAAAATCTAATGGAATACCATCCCACATTCTATAGAAAGTAATGTGGTACTTTACATTGATCCCCAGACTCCAGAATCTTTTTATGTCTGAGGAAATTTCAATAAAAATGAGATGGAATGATACTGAGAGAAAGAAGACTAATGATGAGTTGGTTCATCCTGCAGATGGATTTTCATGGCAGAGATTTGATGCTCGACATCCTGATTTTTCAGCTGACGTGCGTAATGTGAGGCTGGGTCTTTCATGCGATGGTTTTATTCCTTTTGGGAAGATCCTTACTTTACACATCACATGGCATGTTTTTATACACATTTATAATCTTCCCCCATGGTTGTGTATGAAAAAACCTTTCACTTTCATGTGTATACTCATATCTGTTCCTTCGGATCTCGGCATTGATATTGATGTATACATGAAACCTTTAATAAAATAGTTGAAACTTCCTTGGGATGTGGGTGTGTGCACATACGATGCATGTTTGAAAGACATATTTCAGATGCGTTCTACGCTTATGTGGATGATGAATGATTTTACAGCTTATGAAATGATGTATTGATAGAGCACGAAGGGAAAACTACCACGCCCATTTTATATGAAGAATACACGATCCAGAAGACTGAAACATCGCTGTAGTTTCAGTTTTATGGGACATCGACGATTCTTGCCAAATGATCATCCATATAGAATGAATCTTCAAAGAATTGATAATACCATATAGACTGATGATCCACCTCAGCGTATGTTTGGAACTTATGTGCTTAATGAATTGAATGATTTCAATTTTTCGTTCGGGATGGGTCAAATGAAATCTGGAAGGAGAAAGAATGTTTCCACTAAAACCTGTTACAATTGGAGGAAGAGGAGTATCTTTTTTCTTTGCCTTATTGGTTTACCAATTTGTTACGTCATTGCTTAGACGTAATGCATATTGAAAAGAATATATGAGAAATGTTTCTTTCGGTTCTTCTAAATGTTAAGGGGAAGAAAAAAGATGATTTAGGATCTCGGCATGACTTGGTGGATTGGGGCATCAGAGTGCGTATCAGTGAAAATAAATGGAAACTTCCATGTGCTTCTTATGTGATGACTCCTATGAAAAAAAAACAATTTCTGGACGTATTAGAGACTATTAGAGTTCCTGATGGTTATTCAAGAAACATATCTAAACGGGTCAACAGAAGATAGTTGAAGCTAAAATCTTTGAAGACTCATGATTATCACGTTCTACTACCTGAGTTGCTTCCAATAGAAATCCGCCATATTTTATCCAATAATGTAAGGGTGACTGTTATTCAGTTGTGCCATTTGTTTAGAGGTCTTTTTGCTAAGAAGTTTTCCAAGTCTTTCTTGTAAAAAATGTTGACAGATGCCCCATTAATGTTGTGTGAGTTGGAGAAAATATTTCCTCCATCATTTTTCACATACATGCTGCATCTAACTGTCCATATTCCCACTGAAATACTTCTCAGAGGACCTATTTCTTTTCATTGGATGTATCCAACTGAATGAAATATGTACACAATAAAGTCTTATGTCCAAAACACGAATCATTCCGAATGTTCTATCGTGAACGGTTACTTGGCTCAAGAATGTATGGATTTCTACTCAATGTATTTGTCTGGTCTTACTACAAGAATGAACAGACCAATGAGAAATGAAGAAGAACAGTATGAGAAAATTAAACCCAGTTTTCCATCACTTCCTCAAACAGGAGGAATTCCTGGATCATATACATTGAAGACATTAAGCCATGAAGAGCGGGAGATGTCACATCTCACAGTTTTGTTTAACTGTGATTTGTTCGATGACTATATCAGGTAACTAAATTGAATATGTATATATTACATATATATTTGTTAAACTATTCATATTTTTTATCGACAGGGAACATAAATCAATGATAAATTGGAAGTATCGTTCTTTATCTTTGAGAAGGAGAGAAACTTTGCATAGAAAAGAGTTTTCTGTTTGTTTAAAATTGAAGGTAAAAATATTACTGTTTAAAATAATTATACCAATATTTAATTAAGTTTAATAGTCATTTATATTGCATGTATTGAGTTTTTCTGCTGACTCTGTCTCTAAGGAAATAAGAGCTTGGATTTTTGTCCTAATACCTTGGTTCGTGATTGTAAATCAATTGTTATCAATGGGTACAAATTTATTGTCACTGAATGAGAAAAGAACATGAGAACACAACATGATGGTGTTATGGTTACTACCACAATGGAGTGTTATGCCAGTGCATCAGATAGTAGATCGTGATTTGAAAATGTGGGTTATTATATAGTCATTGAGAAAATAATAATATTGGATTATTACTCTCATGGACGAGTCACAATGATGAAATTCCATTGGTTTGATTCGATTACGAGACATGGCACATTTATTGATGATTGTTGATTTTGAGTAATTAATATGACTCGCACTCTTGCTACCGAAGAACCATATGTGTTGGCCTCAATGGATAAACAAGTTTTTTATGTCAAATACCAACTTAGACCTGAATTTGGTTTCATAGTTGAAGTAATTCCAAGACATATTTTTGATGATGGTGATGATGGAATTGACACTGTCCCTAGTGCCATGGGAACCAATCCATTTATTTCTTTTGATGACTCCAGTAGCTCAATTGTCAGAGTTGATTGTGAACCTAAAGTTATGGTTGAAAATATATAGAATCATTCATCCATGTTCTCAATTATTTTGGTTTACCTCAAGTTGGGTTGTTAAGGTTGGTAATATTAAAATTGATTTAGTATTGATCACAGATATGTTTTAGCTGACTTGAACGTTATGTGAATTTTCAATGTTTATTGGTTGCAATTTTATTTGAATTGCATTTTATAATTTGGAATTGAACTGTATTCAAACCTAGTCAAACAATATTTCTAACTTGGTGAACATTACAACGTGTATGATTTATTAAATCCATTCAAGCTCTTCTAAAAAAATTAATAGATAAAATATCAATGAATCCATCTATTCTCTCAAATATTTAGTTTTTTGGTTTACACATTAGTTTCCTTTTTCTAATTAATTACATATTTGTTTTAAAAAGCAGGAAATGCAGCCAATTGAAGAGATTCAAAGGAAAAAAAATGATGGAGAACAATCGTCGAATGGCAGAGATGGGCATTCCACCATTAGTTCCTACAGTGAGTACTTTATTTCAAATATATATATTTAAATAATACATAATTTCATGTGATTAATTTTTTTGTAAACATTTTTGTAGGATCTAGCTATACGTTGATAGTTTTTCGACGAGGAGCCTAGTACTGGTTCTGGTACTCAGGCCGGTGGTACAAGGAGGGTTCGTACCAGAGGTGGACGAGCAGCTGCGCGCACCCGACTAGACCCTACCCCTCCCACTGACATATCATCCTTCCCACATTCTGATCCCGATGTGTCATTAGGGACACATGAGATATTTAGGCCTTCCATGTTTTCGCCACCTATTTCATCTTCTGGACCATCATTTTCACATCCCATTATGATTCCCACTCCCCAATCAGAATCCGGTCATACAGCTGTCCCATCTTCTTTTCCTTCTACTTCTGTCTCTCCGAGATTCTGTATTCCATCGTCTTCGACTCCTGTTCCACTATAGGATGTTCCATCAATTTCTGTGGATCCAGCGGCACTCCGCGATCAGACTAGCGTAGGTATATTTATAGAACCCTAAAAAAATTATAGCAATATTTATTTTCATTATAACATGTTTTGATAAAATATTTGTTTTTCTTTCATAACAGATACATCTACTGACAGGAGGCGGGGGTGGGGGCGTACACGCATGTGTTCGGTGTGGAACTGCCACACACAGGTTATGGTTGATTACAATTAAGACAACCAAATGGTTGAGAAAACAGGGTAGCAATGTCAGAGTTTTTTGGCGACGCTTGACAAATACTCTGACATCATTCCCATTAGCCTGTTATCGTGGATACATTTGCCACATGAGGTCAAGGATATAGCTTGGGTAGAGATATGGGTAAAAAAATCTATTGTATTTAATTCCATTAATTATTTTTGTATTTATATGAATTAATATTTTGATGTCAGCTTCGATTTAATTTTATCGATGATGAGGGTGCACGATCGGAACATCTAAAGGATCTAGGCGAGCTTTGGAGAGCCTACAAGCATGAGTTGTATATTGGATGGCATGCTAGAGTTGGCATTGAGTTAGAGGTGGTACCAGTCATGGATGATTTTTCTATAGAGCAATATCGTTAGATGATTAATCATTGGATGAGTACCCAGTTTAAGGTATGAATTACATTTGATGTATTTAAATAATAACTTTCATGTATTGCATTAATATTATCCTTTGAATTATCTAATTTTATTTAGGAATCATCTGGAAAAAATAAAACAAAAACATTGATACAAAAAAATAACTCCACACACTAGGACGTACTACGATGCCGGATCATGAGAGGAAGCAGGTATGACAATTTTCTGTAGTATAGTATTGGATTTGAGTTATTTTTATATATTGTCTGCTTTTATGGATGTTGTTTTCTTTTAGTGGTTGTGTGTTTGGGAACTCCCTAGAAAACCCCCCTCCTTCCTGGACCCTGGACAACCCCCCACCATCCTCCTTGGACCCCAGAGAGCCCCCCAGACAGCCCCCCCCCACCATCCTCCTTGGTCCCCGGACAGCCCCCTAGACAGCCCCCGAACCGCCCCCCGGACAGCCCCCCAGACCGCCCCCCGGATAGCCCCACGGACAGCCCCCCCACCCTCCTCCCAGGGCCCTAGACAGCCCCCCAGACAGCCCCTAGACATCCCCCACCCTCCTCCTTGTACCCCGGACAACCACCCAAACACCCATTGGACAGTTCTCCGCACAGCCCCCCCACCCTCCTCCTTGGTCCCCGGACAGCCCCCCGGACACCCACCAGACAGCCCCTCGGACAGACCCCCTCAGACAGCCCCCACCCTCCTTGATTTCATTTACTACTAGAAAATCTATGATATATATTTTATTTATTTTCATCATGATAATAAATGTAAATCACATTTTCACATCTTATCAATATCATAGATTCTTGGTATGTTATAAAAGGGATGTATTCGTTGGGCATGACATTGTTAGCTCTGAAATGTTTCATAGCATGATAAACTAAAATCTAATCTATACTAAGAATAATATAAAAATATTATATATTAATTTCCATAATATTTTAAGTAAATACCATTCCACTAATAGAAACATGAAAATTTTCATAAATCACGTTTACCTTAATATTTCCACAATGATTTTTAGTAAAAGTTTTATCTTCTATTAATTTTATTATATTCTCATTTTAAATGCAAATTTTTCATAAATAAATTAATTTAAAGACCCATAGTCAAATAGTGTGTTTGAATAATGTGAATAAACAACTAATATACCACTCTAACAGTGTGTCTTTTGTTTAAAATGGATAGGATTATAAGTGAAAAGAACAACTGGCATACGAAAAACCGACCAAACTCATTCAGATTCTGTTGATAATTTATCACAATGATCCATGGGTCATATGTGATGTGTATGAGCCAACCCGGTCTTAGTCTGAGTCACGGTGTGGTCGGTATCACTCTAAGTGTCTCTCTTTTGTTTAAAATGGACAACATTTTAAGTACATATGGAAAACCGACCAAACACATTTGGTTTCCATTTAAACTTTAGAAAAACGATCCATGGGTCATATGTGACGTGTAGGAGTCAACCCCGCCTCAATCCGAGGCGCAGTGTGGCCGACACCATTCATAGTGCCTCTCTTTTGTTTAAAATGGACATCATTTTAAGTGAAAACAACAACTGACATATGAAAAACTGACCAAATGCATTAGAAATGTGTTGATGCTTTAGGAAAATGATCCATGGATCATATGCGATGTGTATGAGTCAACCCCGCCTCAATCCGAGGCACGGTGTGGCCGACACCATTCATAGTGTCTCTCTTTTGTTTAAACTGAACATCATTTTAAGTGAAAACAATAAGTGACTTACGAAAAGCTGACCAAATGCATTCAAAATGTGTTGATGCTTTAGGAAAATGATCCATGGGTCATATGTGACGTGTACGAGTCAAACCTGTCCCAATCCGAGGCACAGTGTGGCCGACACCACCCTAAGTGTCTCTCTTTTGTTTAAAATGGACAACATTTTTAGTGTAAACATCAACTGGCATACGGAAAACCAACCAAACGCATTCAGATTGTGTTGATACTTTAGGAAAATGATCTATGGTTCATTTGAGTTGTGTACGAGTCAACCCTGTCTAAATCTGAGGTGCGGTGTGGTCGGTACCACTCTATCGGTGTATCTTTTGTTTAAAATGGACAGGATTATAAGTGAAAAGAACAACTGGCATACGGAAAACTGACCAAACGCATTCGGTTTCCATTGAAACTTTAGGAGAACGATCCATGAGTCATATGTGACGTGTAAGAGTCAACCTCGCTTCAATCCGAGGCACGGTGTGGACGAAACCACTCAAAGTGTCTCTGTTTTGTTTAAAATTGACTTCATTTTAAGTGAAAACAACAACTAGCATACGGAAAACTAACCAAATGGATTCTGATTGTGTCGATACTTTATCACAATGATCCATGGGTCATATGTGACATGTAATAGTCAACGCTGCCTCAATCCGAGGCGCGGTGTGTCCAACACCATTCATAGTGTCTCTCTTTTGTTTAAAATAGACATCATTTTAAGCGAAAACAAAAAGTGACATACGAAAAACTGACCAAACGCATTCGAAATGTGTTGATGCTTTACAAAAACGATCCATGGGTCATATGTGACGTGTTAGAGTCAACCCCGCCTCAATCCGAGGAACGGTGTGGCCGACACCACTCAAAGTGTCTCTCTTTTGTTTCAAAAGGACCTCATTTTAAGTGAAAACATCAATTGGCATACGGAAAACTGACCAAACGCATTCAGATTGTGTTGATTATTTAGGAAAATGATCCATGGGTCATTTGAGACATGTACGACTCAACCCTGTTTAAATCTAACTTGCGGTGTGGCCGGTACCACTCTAACTATGTCTCTTTTGTTTAAAATGGATAGGATTATAAGTGAAAAGAACAACTGGCATACAAACCGACCAAACGCATTCATAATCTGTTGATAATTTATCACAAAGATCCATGGGTCATATGTGACGTGTACGAGCCAACCTGGGCTCAATCAGATTCATGGTGTGTCCGGGATCACTCTAAGTGTCTCTCTTTTGTTTAAAATGGACAACATTTTAAGTACACACTACTGGAAATAATGACATTTGCGACGGGGCATTTGCGTCGGGATCCCGTCACTAATAGGCTTTTGCGACGGGGGTCCGTCGCAAATAGCCCGTTGCGGAAAATGGTGTTGCAACAACAATTATTTGTGACGGGCCCGTCGCTAAAAGTATTATTTGCGACGACGATACTTCCCGTCACAAATATTATTCCGTATATTTATAAAAACTTTTTAAAATAGTAATTGCGACGGGCCCGTCGCAATTACTATTTTAAAAAATATTTAAAAATATTATTAATAAATTATTTTAATTAATATAATAATAATACTATTTGCGACAGGCATAGTATCCCGTCGCAAATACTATAAAAAAAATTATTAATAAATTATTTTAATTAATATAATAATAATCCAATTATTACTCAAAAATAAAAAAATAAAAAATATTAATAAATGATTTTAATTAATATAATAATAGAATTATAATTCACAAATAAAAATAATAAATTATTAATAAATTATTTTAATTAATATAATAATAATAGAATTATAATTCAAAAATAAAAAATAATAAAATATTAATAAATTATTTTAATTAATATAATAATATTTGAATTATAATTCATAAATAAAAAAAATATTAATAAGTTATTTTAATTAATATAAAAATAATATAATTATTTTACATTCAAATATTAAAATAATTCAAATATTACAAAAAAATATAATTAAGTTATAATATTATAAAATTTTAATATATATATATATAATTTAATATTATAAAATATAAATAATATTATTATTCATATTAATATTGTTACTTCAAAATATAATATTATTAATATTTTATAATGAGACAGAAACTACGAATAGAAAAAAAATCATATTTTGATTTAACAAACTTTATAACATAAAAATAAACTCTAATCTGAAGGAGGGGGGAGGGGGGATCTGCAGATGCAGGTGGAGGAAACTCCATCCCTAAAGCATGAGTGAGTTGACGCATGTACTTCATCTGCTCCTACTGGTGCTGCTGCCACCGACTCATTTGCTCCTCATACAGCTGCTGCTCACGTCGACGCTCCTCCTCATGCTGCTGCTGCTGCTGACACATCTGCTCCTGCTCCTGTCGGAGACACTCTATCTGTGCAGTCTGATATCGCAACTGATCCTCATACTGTGTAGCAGAAGAATATGCA
This sequence comes from Viscum album, assembly GCA_963277665.1. Classification (NCBI taxonomy): domain Eukaryota; kingdom Viridiplantae; phylum Streptophyta; class Magnoliopsida; order Santalales; family Viscaceae; genus Viscum; species Viscum album. Next base: position 1,806,177,141 of record OY728129.1, on the reverse strand, counting down.
TGAGCTCCTCTTGAGCTGGACGCCGACATCGCAGCACTGCCATAATAATCCCCGGGAGTCAGTCGAGAGCTGATACCAACTACCCGGCCCTTCTCGAAGGCATACTGGGTGGCCTGCATCCATGCCGCCTCATCAAACTGACGGCCAGTGGTCTGTTCTGATGACTCAGCCTGACTCTTAGGCCGGGTCTGTGACATTGCGGCCTCATTTGACTCATGTAGTTGCAATTTAAAATTAAAATTGTGAATATATTATATGCAGTTAATTTTTAAACTTGAAAACAAATAATACTGACCACGATGTGACGCTGACGATCACCTCTGAGTTCCCCAGTAGTAGGATCACTATACATCATCCGATATTCGTCTTACTCCGTAATATCGGGGTGCTCGACAGCCTATAAGAATAAAAAATAAACTGTTAATATTTATAGTTATATAAAATATTTATAAATAATTTACGTACCAGATACTGTCTATGAGTACTGAAAGTATGACTCCCAGCTCGGTGAGTCACCTCCTGTCTCCCCCAATTCTGCCTCCCCACCGATGATCTCCTCTGAAAGGCATCACTCAAACAGTGCGCACATAATCCATCTCATACGTGGGATGAAATTTACTGTGGTCGGTGCGCTCTACAGGAGTCATCAAAAACAGATACTCCTGCTTTCTTCATGAACGCTCTCCTCAAGTTGTGCAAAAACTAACGAAAACGATCACGCATGACCACCTCCCATGCCTCGTGGATGGCGCCACGCATGGTATCCTCGATCAGATACCATAAACCCTACAAATAAATCAAAATATCAAGTTAGAAATGAAATAATTTTCAAAATAAAAATTATTTATTTACGTGCGTACCAACCAATGGCTGAACATGGCCTACTGCACATCAATGGGAATCTGCTCCCATGTGTTCCAAGGCTGAGAGAAATAGTTGTGCAAAATAGCGATGCCCTGTCCGACTGCTATATGCGGAAAAATGTAAAAATAATAAACATTTATTACGTGAATAGACTAATGAAATCTTAGTCAAATCCCCAGGTTATCACACAGGTTATCACACCTCCGTGTGTGTGGATCAAACCCAATACGTGGACGTCGCTCGGGGATGGGGTCAGGAATCATCAATTGTGCAAGGCCATGCCCCCTCCACGTACTCCCTGAAGCGCTTGCAGGCTGAGGGTCATCTTCCAGTAACTCATCCGCATCGAAAGGCTGGTCAGCATCTGCCAACTCACGAAATGCGTCGTCGTCCATCTGAAACAGAAAATGTTAATGTTGTTAGCAAATAATTGATAATTACTATTATATATACATATATATTAGTTATGATTGTATATAACTACCATGGAATTATATCAGTGTTCATCTTCATCATCATCTTCATATATATCAATGTCATCTTCATATTGCTCCTCAATATCATCGATATCCATTCGAGTTCCAGTTGCTTCATCTCTTACCATTTCAAATTCATATGTGACATCATTAACATCATCGTCATCACCGACTCTTAAATGTGGGGTTTCGTCATCGATACTCATGTCCCTTTGTAAAAAAGATTGATTTTGAGTACTCTCTTGAAAAACTTCAATTCTTTGCACATCAGTGAATGCACATTCACTTTGACTAAACTTATTGTCTGAAATTTTGATTTTTATTATACTCCACCAATCAGTCAAGTATCTTGATGTAGCACTGTACTTTGCGTAATAAACTTGATGTTCCTGTTGAGCCAATAAGAATGGTTCATTTACTACGAGAACACTTTTACATTTAATATTGATGATTCCATGAGTCAGATGAACACGCACGCCTCTCTCTGTATCCAACCACCGACATTTGAACATGGTTATGTAATGTTGTCCAAGATAACATAGTTCAATGATTTCATCAAGGATTCCATAAATGTCAACTTCATTTTCTCGATGATGAGATCCTCTCAAGCTAACTACACTGTTCATTGTTTTTTTTTGATTCCCCATACGCATGTGTGTGAAATTGAAATCCATTCACCACATATGCATTATAAGTTTTAACAAGTTTGGAAGGTGGGTTACTCAATATACATAGCCGTTTGTCAATTTTATCAGCATGTCAAGACACCTGAAAATTTGTGAAATAATTATCAATATAGTAAACTATACATTGAATGAGTTTCTAAAAGATAAAAAATTTATGTTACCAGTTTTTGAAACCACTGAGAGAAATTTTTCTGTCGGCGTTCTTCGAGAGCAGCTGCTATAATTTGTGGAATTTATTTCTTGATATGATTATCATACAACCTATAAAAAAAACATTTATTTACTGTAACATAAATGATAGAATAAGTGATATAAACACTTACAGTACAACTGATGTCATCTCTTCCCAGTTGAGCTGAACATACGTATGAGCTCTGTGATGTTCATCATCCGAAAGCCAGTGTTCATAAACTCCACCAAAACCAAGATCTAGCTGGTTGAAAATTGATAATTGATTGTCGATTTATAAATATTCCTCTCGTTCCGTCCCATTCGGTTGTGTTTTGAAGGATACTCAAATTCAAAATAATGGGAGCAGAAAAAAGATATTTCCTCTTGCAAATAATCTTCTGCAATAGATCCTTCAACAGATGCTTTGTTACGTACTTTTCTTTTCAATTTTTGCATGCATCTTTCAAATGGTTACATCCATCGAAACTGTACTGGACCTCCACATTTGGCTTCATATGGAAAATGTAACATCAAATGTTCCATTGAGTCGAAGAAAGACGACGAAAATATTTTTTCCAGTTTACATATAATTACAACAACATCTTCTTCAAGTTTTCATAGAGCATCATAATATGCTGTAGCTGCAAAAATGTCCCGAAAAAAATGAGACATATATGTTATGGAATCCCAAATCACAGAATTCAACAGAACTCTTAATCCAATGGGTAGAAGTATTTCCATTATAACATGAAAATCATGACTTTTTAATCCAGTAATATGACCATTCTTTACACATCTACCCAAATTGGAAGCACAACCATCTGGAAGTCTCAAATCTGTAATCCACTGAAAAAATAATAAACTGTTTTCTTTAGATAGTGTATAAGCTGCTTTTGGTTTCAGTAACTTTTCTGTTCTAACATTCTCAAACAGTTTCAGTTCTGGACGCCTGCAAATTTGGGCAAGATCTAAACATGCATTTACATTGTCTTTTCTCTTTCCTAGCATATCAAAAACTGTATGAAACAAATTATCAAAATAGTTCTTCTCAATATGCATGACATCCAACATGTGGCAGACCAACAAATCAGACCAATATGGAAAATCCCAAAATATGCTACGTTTAATCCAATTGTGTTCTTTCCCAAAACCAGAAATTTTCTGTTGGTTTACTGTGGGACAAAAAGTGATGGGAGGTAATGAAAATACAACTGATTTGAACTCCGAAACTGATAGTATTTTTGGAGTTCCATCCCTTTCAACTGTTCCTTTTCTGAAATGAGATCTGTTTCTGCGAAAAGGATGATCAGCTGGAAGAAATATATGATGACAGTCAAAATAAGAAGGTTTCTTTCCATGAATGAGCATAAATGCTTTGTTCTCTCCCATACAGTAAGGACATGATTTCTTACCATGTGTACTCCAACCAGATAACATCCCATAAGCCGGGAAGTCACTAATTGTCCACATCAATGTTTCTCTCAGTATGAAATTCTATTTCGTAGCAACATCATATGTACTGACACCAGTACTCCACAATAAACATAATTCATCAATCAATGGTTTCAAATAAACATCAATACTCTTCTTCGGATGTCCTAGAATTAGTAAAGTCAAAAAGATATATGGCTCCTTCATCAACATTCATGGAGGTAAATTGTACTGAGTTAAAAAAACAGGCCAATATGAATACTGACTACCATAAGATCCGAACGGACAGAAACCATTAGTGGAAAGGCCCAGTCGAACATTTCTAGCTTCTAAAGTAAAAGATGGATGCACTCTATCAACATGTTTCCATGAATCACCATCGGCTGGATGATTCAACCTTTTATCGGTTGAAATATTCGCTTTATGCCATGACATCATTGTCGTTGTATTCTTAGAAATGAATAAACACTGAAGTCTGGATGTAAGCGGAAAATATCTCAACTGTTTTATAGGAATCAAACCAGAATTCCCATGTTGCCCTTCTTTTTATCTCATTTGCCCACATGTGGGACAACTATCCAATGACTCATTTTCCCCAGAATATAAAATGCAGTCATTTGAACATGCATGAATCTTCTGACAGGTAAGTCCCAAATTTCGAACCAGCCTCTTACTCTCATAGTAATTTGCAGGCAAAAAATTTCCTTCGGGTAACAGTGTTGTAAGCATAGAAAATATCTGGTCAAAATAGGTGTTTGACATTCTGTTATCTAATTTGATAGCCATAAATTTTGCAACTACTTCTAATTTGCTCATCTTGCAGCCAGGATATAATGCATCCTCAACAGACCTCAACAACTCATAAAATTCAGATGGTGCCAACTCAGGATTTGAAGCTATATCAGCTGGAGTTTCTGTATGTTGAACAGATGAACCTGCAACATCATATACTAAATCTTGAAACCGTGATGGATCTGGAATCAAGTTGGTATCACCTACTCTGGAACTGAGTTCACCATGTTGATACCAAAAAATATAATATGGTTGAAAACCAAAACGCAAGAGATGTCCCCCCAATTTGTCAAACGTGTCAAACGTTCTCAATGCACATTTTCTACAAGGGCATTTTATTTTGCCTTCTGAAACAAATTCTGGATTTGATGCCGTAAATGATAAAAAAGTCTCCACACCCTCTAGATATAATGGATTTAAACCAGAAAGGTTTGGATTTCTACGTTGATTTATCCATATACGGTCATCTAATAATGACTGTTGATGACCTCGTTGTTCCATATTTTTCTATAAAATATAAAAGCTTTACTGGTTTTGAATAATTTGTTAGAAAAAACACTCAAGCAAGGATAATTATAAAGTTTACATCAGACACAACTGACGCAAACTTTTTATTGAGATAGACCTAAAAATTGACCCTTTAACAATTGAATATGTTGAGAATAAAGCAAAACCTTTTAAAAATATTGATAATTTTAATATTATATAAATTTTTTATTATTTGAATAATACTAATATTATTTTTTCATAAATATTAATTATATAATAATAACATTATTACATTATTAGTATTTTTTTTATTAATATTAAAATAATATAATTTTCTATATTAATAGACCTAAAAATTGGCCCTTTATGAATTGAACATGTTGAGAATAAAGCAAAACCTGTTACAAATATTGATAATTTTAATATTATATAAATTTTTTATTATTTTAATAATACTAATATTATTTTTTCATAAATATTAATTATATAATAATAACATTATTACATTATTAGTATTTTTTACTATTAATATTAAAATAATATAATTTTCTATACTATATACAATTCTCCTTTCATCTGTGTGTTTAAGACTCTCTCTCCACATGTAACATTCGCATTCACTTTCACCTCTCTATTGGTGAGTAGGTTGATAATTTTGAAAAAGAATGTGAATATTACATGTGGAGACAGAAGTTTTCTCAAAACCAATATAGAGATGAAAATATAATTGAGAAAGATAATGATCACGCTAGTTTTTTCCAATTAGCTAATTATTACTAATTATTCCTCATTATTGGTAATTATTCTTAATTATTGATAATTATTCCTAATTATTGGTAATTATTCAGAATTATTGGTAATTATTCCTAATTATTACGAATTATTACTAATTATTGGTAATTATTACTAATTATTACTAATTATTGGTAATTATTGGTAATTATTGGTAATTATTACTAATTATTGGTAATTATTACTAATTATTACTAATTATTACTAATTATTAGTAATTATTACTAATTATTGGTAATTATTGGTAATTATTAGTAATTATTACTAATTATTGGTAATTATTGTTAATTATTACTAATTTTTGGTAATTATTACTAATTATTACTAATTATTACTAATTATTACTAATTATTACTAATTATTACTAATTATTTGTAATTATTGGTAATTATTGATAATTATTATTACTCATTATTGGTAATTATTACCAATTATTACTAATTATTACTAGTTATTACTAATTATTAGTAATTATTACTAATTATTGGTAATTATTGGTAATTATTAGTAATTATTACTAATTATTGGTAATTATTGTTAATTATTACTAATTTTTGGTAATTATTACTAATTATTACTAATTATTACTAATTATTACTAATTGTTACTAATTATTACTAATTATTTGTAATTATTGGTAATTATTGGTAATTATTACTCATTATTGGTAATTATTACTAATTATTACTAATTATTACTAATTATTACTAATTATTACTAATTATTACTAATTATTACTAATTATTACTAATTATTAATAATTATTGGTAATTACTGGTAATTATTAGTAATTATTACTAATTATTGGTAATTATTACTAATTATTGGTAATTATTACTAATTACTAGTAATTATTGGTAATTATTGGTAATTATTACAAATTATTGGTAATTATTGGTAATTATTGGTAATTATTAATAATTAATGGTAATTATTGGTAATTATTTCTAATTAATGGTAATTATTGGTAATTATTTCTAATTATTACTAATTATTGGTAATTATTACTAATTATTGGTAATTATTACCAATTAATACTAATTATTGGTAATTATTGGTAATTATTACTAATTATTACTAATTATTAATAATTACTACTAATTATTACGAATTATTCCTAATTATTGGAAATTATTCCTAATTATTACGAATTATTACTAATTATTGGTAATTATTACTAATTATTGGTAATTATTACTAATTATTGGTAATTATTACTAATTATTACTAATTATTTGTAATTATTGGTAATTATTGGTAATTATTACTAATTATTACTAATTATTACTAATTATTACTAATTATTACTAATTATTACTAATTATTAATAATTATTGGTAATTATTAGTAATTATTACTAATTATTGGTAATTATTGTTAATTATTACTAATTTTTGGTAATTATTACTAATTATTACTAATTGTTACAAATTATTACAAATTATTACTAATTATTACTAATTATTTGTAGTTATTGGTAACAATTACTAATTATTGGTAATTATTACTAATTATTGGTAATTATTACTAATTATTACTAATTATTACTAATTATTAATAATTATTGGTAATTACTGGTAATTATTGGTAATTATTCGTAATTATTACTAATTAATGGTAATTATTGGTAATTATTTCTAATTAATGGTAATTATTGGTAATTATTTCTAATTATTACTAATTATTGGTAATTATTACTAATTATTTGTAATTATTACTAATTATTACTAATTATTGGTAATTATTGGTAATTATTACTAATTATTACTAATTATTACTAATTATTACTAATAATTACGAATTATTACTAATTATTGGTAATTATTACTAATTATTGGTAATTATTGGTAATTATTGGTAATTATTACTAATTATTACTAATTATTGGTAATTATTATTAATTATTACTAATTATTGGTAATTATTGGTAATTATTTCCAATTATTACTAATTATTAGTAATTATTACTAATTATTACTAATTATTGGTAATTATTGGTAATTATTACTATTTATTCTTAATTATTGGTAATTATTACTAATTATTACGAATTATTGATAATTATTGTTAATTATTACTAATTATTACTAATTATTGGTAATTATTGGTAATTATTACTAATTATTGGTAATTATTGGTAATTATTACTAATTATTGGTAATTATTACTAATTATTGCTAATTATTGGTAATTATCACGAATTATTACTAATTATTGGTAATTATTACTAATTATTCCTAATTATTGGTAATTATTACTAATTATTACTAATTATTACTAATTATTGGTAATTATTACTAATTATTGGAAATTATTACTAATTATTGGTAATTATTGGTAATTATTGATAATTATTACTAATTATTGGTAATCATTACGAATTATTACTAATTATTACTAATTATTGGTAATTATTGGTAATTATTAGTAATTATTGGTAATTATTGGTAATTATGGTAATTATTTGTAATTATTCCAAATTATTGGTAATTATTACAAATTATTGGTAATTGTTCCTAATTATTGGTAATTATTCCTAATTATTGGTAATTATTCCTAATTATTGGTAATTATTCCTAATTATTGGCAATTATTCCTAATTATTGGTAATTATTCCTAATTATTGGTAAATATTGACAATTATTTGCAATTATTGGTAAATATTGGTAAATATTGGTAATTATTGGAAAAAATATTGACAAATATTGACAAATATTGGCAATTATTGAATATTGGGAATTATTAGTAATTATTACAAATTATTAGTAATTATTACTAATTATTGGTAATTATTATAAATTATTTCTAATTAATGTTAATTATTTCTAATTATTATTAATTAATTCAAATTAATTTTAATTTTTCATAATTACTGCTAATTAATTGTAATTACAGCTAACTATTTTAAATTAATTATTGTTTAATTATCTCTAATTTCTGTTAATTATTAATACTTATTCATAATTATTTATAATTAGAGATTAGAAAAAAAAATTAAAAAATTAAAAAAAATAAATAAATAAAATAAAATAAATATTAAATTAAAATTCAGATAAAAACCTTAAACTTGATGTCAATGTCGAGCCGCTGTAATTGTAGAACACCACCAACTGAATCCTCGAAGTCGGAATTTTTTTTTTACAACTGATAGTCGTAAAAAGTTCAGAGTGGGAAAATTGTAACGGTTGAGAGTTGATAGTGGGAAAATTGTAATGATTGGCAGTATTTATAGGTTAGATTAATTGCGACGGGCTTTTTTGCGACGGAAAACCCGTCGCAAATAACGATATTTGCGACGGGACCCGTCGCAAATTACCCTGACCACATTTAATTATGGGCGGCATTAAAACAGTTATTTGCGATGGGGCCCGTCGCAAATAACCCCTGCCGCCGGGGTATTTGCGACGGGACTGCAGCCCCATCGCAAATAGTCTTTAACTGCCGCCGGTTATTTGCGACGGGGATAGAACCCCGTCGCAAATAATCCTGACCGCATTTAATTATGGGCGACATTAAAAACGGTTATTTGCGACGGGTCCCGTCACAAATAACCCCTGTCGTCGGGGTATTTGCGACAGGACTGCAACCCCGTCGCAAATAGTCTTTAACCGCCGCCGGTTATTTGTAACGGGGATAGAACCCCGTCGCAAATAAACTTCGGGCGGTTTGGCGCGCATTTCGCGCCAAACTATTTGCGACGGGTAAAAAAAACTCGTCGCAAATAACAGATTATTTGCGACGGGAATAGTTGCCCGTCACAAATACTCCTTTGCGAAAGGTATTTGCGGCGGGAATTATTCCCGTTGCAAATACCCCGTCACTATTAACCATTTTTCCCGTAGTGACATATGGAAAACCGACCAAACACATTTGGTTTCCATTGAAACTTTATGAGAACGATCCATGGGTCATATTTGACGTGTACGAGTCAACCTCACTTCAATCTGAGGGGCGGTGTGGCCGACACCACTCAAATTGTCTCTCTTTTGTTTAAAATGGACTTTATTTTAAGTGAAAACAACAACTAGCATACGGAAAACCGACCAAACAGATTCTGATTGTGTCGATTCTTTAGAACAAAGATCCATGGGTAATATGTGACGTGTAAAAGTCAACCCCACCTCAATCCGAGGTGTGGTGTGGCTGACACTATTCATAGTGTCTCTTTTTTGTTAAAAATGGACATCATTTTAAGTGAAAACAAAAACTGACATATGAAAAACTGAACAAACGCATTCGAAATGTGTTGATGCTTTAGGACAACGATCCATTGGTCATATGTGACGTGTACAAGTCAACCCCGCCTCAATACGAGGGACGATGTGGCTAGGATCACTCTAAGTGTCTCTCTTTTGTTTAAAATGGACAACATTTTAAGTACAAACGGAAAACTGACCAAACGGATTCTGATTGTGTTGATACTTTAGCACAAAGATCCATGGGTCATATATGACGTGTACGAATCAACCAGACATGGTGTGGCCAGCACCACTCAAAGCGTATGTCTTTTGTTTCAAAAGGACATCATTTTAAGTGAAAACATCAACTGGCATACGAAAAACTGACCAAACGCATTCGGATTGTGTTGATACTTTAGGACAATGATCCATGGGTCATTTGAGACGTGTACGAGTCAACCCCATCTAAATCCGAGATGCGGTGTGGCCAGTACCACTCTAACTGTGTCTCTTTTGTTTAAAATGGACAGGATTATAAGTGAAAAGAACAATTGGCAAACGAAAAACCGACCGAATGCATTCAGAATCTGTTGAAATTTTAGGAAAATGATCCATCGGTCATATGTTATGTGTATGAGTCAAATGCACCTCAATCCAAGTCGCGGTGTGGCCGGTACCACCAAAAGTGTCTCTCTTATGTTTAAAATGGACAACATTTTAAGTAGATATGGAAAACCAACCAAACGGATTCTGATTGTGTTGATATTTTAGCACAACTATACATGGGTCATTTGTGACATGTATGAGTCAACCCCGCGTCAATCCGAGGCATGGTGTGGCCGACACCATTCAAAGTGTCTCTCTTTTATTTAAAAAGAACTTCATTTTAAGTGAAAACAACAACCGACATATAGAAAACTGACCAAACGCTTTCGGAATATGTTGATACTTTAGGACAACGATCCATGGTTCATTTGTGACGTGTACGAGTTAACCTCACCTGAATACGAGGCACGATGTGGCTGTTATCACTCCAGGTGTATGTATTTCGTTTAAAATGGACATCATTTCTATTAAAAACATATGGTATACGAAAAACCGATTAAATTATGAATTGAATTCCAGATTCCACATATAATTGTCATCTAAATTTTAAATTGAATTCTAAATGAATTAGGTATGTTTATAATTACATTATGAATTATGATTTAATTATGGACGTGTATAGTTCCAGGATGCATTATATGTTAAATGTGTATGAATTTGTTCTCTATATGTATGTGTTAGTTGGTTATTGTAGGTACAATAATTGTATATGTATGTGTTAGTTTATTGCAGGTATAATAATTGGAAATGATTGAAAATGAGAGGGAATGATGCTATGCAAATTGCACAAAAATGAGAGTTGCTGTGCAAATTACTGGCTGCTGTGCAATTTGCACAACATAGGCTATGCCAACGGTTTCAAACCATTGGCATAACCTCTTTGAGTATTTTTTTTACCCACGGTTCTATGAACCGTTGGTAAAACTTCTTTCCCAGTGGTTTAGAAACCATTGGGAAAGAATCCCTCTGCTTGGTTTTCCCAACGGTTCAAGCCAAACTGTTGGGAAAAGCTATCCCAATGGTTTGGCACAACCATTGGGATAAGTTCATTTTTTTTACATATCCCAACGGTTCAGTGTAAACCATTGGGAAAATCTTTCCCAACATCTTACTTCCCTACGGTTTGCAGAACCATTGGTATAATATATACCAATGGTTCGGCAGCCTTTCCCAATGGTTCAGAACCGTTGGGAAATCATGCATTTTCAGTAGTGTTAGTAAATGTTTTTTATTATTTTACCATATAATAATTTAATTTTTACCTAATTATCCTCTACAAAATTTTGTATTATCACCACTCCTTCATCCACCAATTTTGAAGACTCAGTATGTTTCATTTCAAAATTGACCAATTTGATTTCCAATTATAAACATATCATATTTATGGAATTATTATGATCTTAAATAAATTACATTATTTCTTCATAGTCATTACCCATATTCAAAAATTAATTATCATGAATATTTATCTACAGATTTAACAATGTTTTCAGATCCTTAATCCTCTTCAATTTAATATCCAATTGTGGAATCATAACATCAATTTTTTTTTCAAATTTTATTATAATGAAAAAAATATTATTCTCAAAGTATATAGTCCACTAATCTTTATCTTAAATTACATTTATCCACATCTATTTGAATTTGGACCCTCTCAATTTATGCTCCTCAGTCATATCAGCTTTGACTATAACTGTTTTTGAGTGTATTATTAAGGTTTTAGCTCTTTCACTTAAATATTTCTCTAATTTATCTATCTCGCATCCATGTTAGGTTATCTCTTAGTTCTATCATTAAAAAATAGATAAATTTATGATAATAATTATTAGTAAAAATAATTCATCACATCCTATGATTCATCAATAGATAAATATGTTAACAAATGATCACACCCCAATGAATCTTCTTCATATTTCTAAAAGAGGGGATTCTTCCTCAATATCATCTTTTATTCCTATTAACTATTCATTAATGTGTTAGAAGAAACTATGTTGTCGTCTAATATAGAAATAATTCTTCCAAAGATAAACATAATTTTAATTTTATGAAGGAAGCGACAAATCTTGAAAGAGAATAATTATTGAATGAGAATCCAATATAGGAGAACCTTCCCTTTGACACCAATTTAGGGGACCGTTTGGGAATATGACCCACAATACAGGTAAATCAGTATTGGTAAGTACCAATAAAATTAATAGTTAACTTTTCCCCCTTTTCAATTTATATATATCACTTTTTAAGGTGAAATGATCACTCTTATTCTCTATTTATCTCTCATTATTTCATTCTTACAGAATAATAGAAAACATATACATAGTGAATAGAACAATTTATAAGGTTCAACAATCTTTTTGAGAAGGATAATCCTTAGTATTAATTTTATTCCTCCATGATCACACAACCACCTATATAACACATGTGTGACACATTGAGCATGGTATGAATTTTAGAATCAGGTTTCTAGGTCTCCTTATTATTCTTATTTACATCTCATACATTTTCATATGCCACACCTTACATTACTGTAACAATTAGGTTAATAAAAAGGATTTCTATCACTAATATAGAATTCCATATTGTTATAGATGTCAACCTTAATTATTCTTCTTATTTCAAATTCACAAAATTATGTATGAATATCTTTTTTTGTTAAAATTGAGATGAAAATACTTTATTCTTCTTCCCTTAAATAAATTAGATCTGAATTTCAATTCATATTATTATTATTTTCTTGAAGTGGTTGCAAAACACTTCTTATGTATGTGTATTTTGGGAACAAGAAACCACCTTTCCCCCTTTCTACTTCATCTTTTTCTTTTTTATACTATAGTTAATCGCAATAATACAATGGATATATTCCATATTCAATCTTATAAAATTTTTTAAAATAAGGAAACCTATATTCTACTTCAACATCTTTGAAACTAAATAATTTCTATGTAAGAATCTAATATCGTTTCTTTTTTAATCCAAGTAAAAATAAATTTTCTATATGATTACAATTTTAAATAATTTTTTACACCCACACCTTATATAGTAACCATGGGTACCATGAAATATTTAATGTTTGTATAAGTAGATAATAGCTAGATTCATTTATATGAATATTTACCTGATGCGTGGTAAGGGTGGTGAGTTTGGGACAAGGAATGCACTCATGTAACACCCTGGAATTCTAATTACCTTTAAATAATTCAATGTGTTCGATAACATTTATTTTACATGATACTCCACATAAAAGAGAATAAACATATTAGAATAACATTATAAATTTACCTTATATGGTTATCAATTATAAATCATTACCATTCCAAGATAAATAGTTAAAATTAGTTTATGTTGAAAAAGGGTGTTTTTAATAAATGACGATTTTTATATAAATTTTTTTGTTTTACTATTAAAAGAAAAAATTCCAAAATTTTTTATTTTAACTATAAATGAACCTAATTTTATGAATTCAGGTTATTAAAATTAAATTATTATGATATTTTAAATTTTATAATTTTTTTTATTTTTAGTCAAAAAATGTGAAATTTTTTAGAGATAATAACAATGATTTTTTCACTATTTAAGAATAAAATAGATGATTAAAACCTAATAAATTAATAAAATATGAAATTATACAATAAAATTATTCATTTTTAAATTCTTTTTATATATAAAATCTATAGAAACATTTTTATAATGAATATAAAATGTTACTTTTATATAAAAACTATTTTTTCTCTTTTTGTGATATAAAATAGTTTAAATAAGAGATTTAATCTTAGATTTTCTTGTAAGTATGATAACTTTATCAAATATATAAATTTAAAATCTTAATAACATTATTTTTGAAATCAATTATTTTATATATTTATGTGTTTATATTTTAAAATAATTTTTTCTAACCTAAATAAATTTAATTTGAAAATTTGATATTTAAATTTATAATTAGAATAAAAAATTTTGTAAGAAATTAATTATTTATATTTTTCATTAAAATAGATTACTAATGTTAGGAATAAAATACTAATGTAGAAAGATGTTTGGGTAAAATGAAAAATATTAAAAAAATAAATAAAACAATAATGGTTTTCTAAAAAATAATTGGTTGATTTTATTTTCACCCAACACTCATTTTACATTTATATTTTTTCCATTTTCTATCATTTTATGCTTCAATATGAATGTTATATTATTAATAATGTAAGGGTTACTCCCAAAACTACAATTTCTTTCATTTATAAAAGGTAAGCATCTTTATCCCTTAAAGGCACACCTACCAATTATTTGTCTCCATGAAACTATAACATATATTTCCTCTAATAAAAAGTATTCATAATAAAAATCTTCTTTTCAACATTATTTTTCATAAGGTCTTCATGTTCAAGGAGACTTATGATAAAAAATACATTCCCAGTAGCGATTATTATCAACTATTTATTTTTTATTCTATATTTTTTATGTCAAATTTTTAAAAACCACAAAAATATATTGATGTTGATATAATTTAAATACTAAAATGATATTGAATTAGGGTTATTATGATTTTTTATTCATATACCCCATTTATTATGAAAAAACGGTATTGGTGCCTTCTATAGACTACCCCCACCATGATGGAAGGTGCTTCATTTTCTTTCATCTCCTTACAAGGATAGATCTAATGATGATATAAAATTTTAAATATGAATATTATTATATCATTATAGATTTTTTTTAAAGGTGGGGGGTATTCCGCTTTTAATTGAATCATAAAACAGTGTAAGGAACAACAAAAAAATAGAAACGACAGTTCAAACAACAGATCAATACCTCCGTCACGAGGTCCCAAGCTTTTTTATGATCTTTTCAGAAATCCTTTTTTCTTTGTCCCGCAAATCCCCCCAATCCATTACATGACCACGACTATGTCCCCGACCTTTATAGTGGAGAGCCTCCAAATCTCGTGCTTTCTGCAGAAGAGATTCAATGTCTGTGTCTGAGTCTGAGACATCTGAGGAGGTCCCATTGCTTGCTGCTGTTTTAGTCCTTCCATTTCCCCTTCCATGATTTCTAGCAGGTCGCCCGTGCTTCCCACCACTAGCTTTCTGCCAAGAGTTATCCAAACCATCATTCTCAGTAAAAAGGTGTTGATATTTTACATGAGGAATGCAATGTTCTGACTGCGACTCAGTAGGGTGCTGTATTGTGGAGGATTCTCCCTGTTTCATAACTGTATGCATCTTAGAGGTGTCTTCAATAGCCATTTTCTCTTGTGGATGAGTCACCAGATTGCTTTATTCCTTAACAACTCCTAAAGTAGGTGTGTTTCCATTTGCTTCATCATCCACAGCCGGTGTGGGTCAACAGCAGGATGCCCTGCATGAGATCAGGTAGTCTCCAAAGGGGATTTTGAAGCCACATAAGCTGCAACAGATGCATTGTCCGCTTCTTTGTAGGGAGCCAGAATCCCAGGTGAGGATTCTGTCGCCTTTGCAGAAGTACCCTCAATGTCACTTGACATTGAGGGTTTCAGTGAACCAGTCGGTGGGGGAAGATCAGCCATACCCCTCTCCACAATTTCATTAGATTTTATATCAATACTTAACTCAATAATTAGGAAAACTCTCATCGATAGTTAATAATCACTGAATTATGCATATTATCTACTTCACCATCTTGGATAAAGTCCAAAATGACCATGAATGTAATTTTAAACTTCATAAATAATTAAAAATAATCCCTATTTTAACATTATTATAATATTAATGGGGAACTTTCAAATATTAATAAATATAGAAACCGTAATTATGAAACTAATACAAATGATCAAAACTAAAAGCTCCCTGTGTAGAAAATCATAATAATTCCTATAGATAATGATTTTTTTGAAAATATTGAATTAAAATTGATATAACTAAGGATATAAATTAAATTATTAAGATATATATTTATATGGTATAGGATGTTAAATTATATTCATGAATTTTAGGGAAAGAATTATTGGTTTTTCATCTCAAATCCCTATTTTTGAGACATGTTTGGTATTATGAACCTAAATTCATTTATGTAGTCTTTATATAATTCCTATTTTATATATAATATCATGAATTATCTTTTAATAATTTCATTTTAATACTAATTTTATTCCACCTCTTTTATGTGTTTTTATTCATTAGTTTCTAAATCCGTAACGGTTTACTTTGCCTTAATTTTGATTCTTTGAGAAATAAAACATTGTGTGCACCATGATTCCTTCATAAGGTGTATTTGAAAACAATAGATGTTTTATTTATCATAATCTTTGTATTTCATGGTATTTGATATATAAATTGTGTCCCCTAATTCAAGTGGATGTTGATTTAGTTCTTTCCCCACTAGTAATAGTTTTTTGTAACTAAATTTTAATTCATTTAGTTATAATAATTCCATTGAAATAATTTGATATAATTAGGGTATATTCTATGATTTTATTATATTATATGTTATTTTTTATTATTTTATGGGGATATAAATTTGTAAGGCATAAACCCTTTAAAAAAATTCCTCACTTCTTGGGATATGTTCATTTGAAAAAAAATCTGGTTTCTTTCTCTGGATAGATTGTGATCATGTTATTATAGTAAAGGAATATTCATATACTCGTTGTTTTATAAAATTTGAAAATCATATTTTTCATAATTCAGATTGTATAATTTTCACCTAGAATGTATGTTATTTAATTTACATGTGAAAAAATATTTTCTTTCAATTTATTAATTTTCTAATAAGGATGATTATTTGAAAGTTTACCATGTTATGGTTGAGAATCATCCTTCTCTATTTGGGTGTGTCATGGTATTGTCATCACTTTTATTGGAATGACAAAATATATTGGAATTCTATATATTAGAATATCAATGTATGTGATTATTTGAAAGTTGAATTTGTATTGTATGACCATCCACTTTTTTTATCTGGATGGGTTATGGTCAGGTTATCTCTTTTTTTATCATGGGGAAATGTATTGGAATTCCATATATCTCATGATACAAATAGTAAATTTTTATTGGGTAAATGGTTCCTTACGGAATGGTATGAATGGTATTGATTACACTTATAGTGAATGAATTAGAAATAATTAGTTGATGGGTAGGGCCGGAATTATATAATCCCAAGATTCATCGACATGTCACATGAGACCAAACCAATTTTGGTATTTGGTATATTACTAACTAATTCAGAGATATTTTTTTATTAAATTTTTAAAAATAAGAAAAGTTACATAGTAAATGTCCATGAAAATTGGGTTTTTATGTATGAAATTATGCAATCCATCAGTAGGAAATCTGTATTACTGATATTCATATTTTCGTTTATTATAATGGATATAAAAAAATCTTAGTTTAATGTTAATTATAGCATCATTTTGTTTACTTATGGCTGCCATAATATTTATGTTATATTTATACCATGATTGGTTCAGTTATATGATTCCATTACATATCATTTAGGCTCACCCCTTCATATGTTTATATTTCCCTAGTTTATTAAGAATAATAATACATGTGAAATTTTTATAGGGATAATACACTTGAAGTAATTTATAGGAGATTATATTGATTCCTTATGGATTAATTAGTTTCGTATATTATTGGAAATCTATAAACATTAATTGATAAATACATGTTCTTTTTTAGTAAATGATTTTCCATAATTCAATTAAGATATCCACTTGAAGAGATCCTTTAGATAAAAGGGATTCAAAAATAAATATTTATTTTATAATTATGGATGGTTATATAAGTAATTAAACTATTAGTATCAAAGGAAGTATGTAAAGTATGTGTATATAATTACTAGATACGAGATTGTAGGTTATATGAATCATAATTTTTATTAGAGGATTGATTTATATAACTTTATATATTAGGATGTTTATTGAGGATAATTTAAAATTTCATATGTTAATGTTTATTTTAATTTCCATGGTATTTTTAAAACTTTTTGAAAAGTTTTTGATTCAATGTTAAAGTAATAATTCACTTTTTATATGGAGATTAGAGTTAGAGAACCTTAGTAGAACCCCTACAGATGAGTCAAAGGATTGGATGTTATCGAACATTATTTATAAATTCATGACTAATTATTTTTTTTCAATAAATTACAACCATGAATGGATACTAGGATGTGGATATGGATGTGGAACATATCAACCTTAGGGTAATGACCCATAAAAGGGTTAGTTGAGTAGTAACTCGATCATCACTCTGGTGCAATGATAATGGATCTAAAACTCCACACTTGGATAGGCACTACAAAGTAGTATTCTTCAGTTAATTGAATTATATTTAAAACCCATTACATATGATTTTTTTTAATTATTTTATCTAATTAATTCATACAAACTAGTATAAAACTCACATGGATTACAATGGAATTAATAGGGAGTGTCAAAGGTTGATATAAAAGTATTTAGTGTTAAAAAAAGGATTTGTAAGGGAAGAAATAATATTATTTTGGTTTTCATGTTCATATTTTTGATATTATTATATCAACTTTTTCTAGTATTTGGATGAAACTCAATCAAAATAATGAATGTGATAATGGTATGTTCCTATAAACCACTATCAACTATAACTCAATTATGGAACACACTTAAATGGTTTAGAAATTTATTATTTTATTGTTATGATGGAACATGTGACTTTCTATTCTTATTTAAGGTACTGAGATTGAAATTTTAATAATCCTTAATATTCATCATATTCTCAATAGTGAGTGATATTTATCAATGATATTCTAGTAGATTCTAAAAGTTATGCAGATTATTTGTAATATATAGGGATTTTACTTTAGTATCTTTAATTTAAATGTATGGAAACAAATATATAAAATTCATTAATAGACATTAAAGTTATATTTATGGAAGGGATACATATTTGGGGATAACTATTGTAGAATACATGATTGAGGTATATATAACTCTTATGTTTAATATACATAAGATTTTGAGATAACAAAGGTTCGTTTGGTTTTGCATAAGTAAGTTAGAGAGAAATTTGTATCCTTGGAATTGATGACTGGTTCATAATATTATTTGATATATTAATCTCATTTTTTGGATTATGATATTTAGTAACTAGTGTGTGAATTTATGAACTAGTGGTTTATGCTATTTGAGGATTAAAAATTGTGTTAGTTTTTTGGAGGAACATATTTCATTGTTTTCGTTTGTTACCTTGGTGATTAAAAATGGGTTTTAAAGGGTGTTTTTAGAGTATTTGATTAATTGAATATACGTACTTTGTAATATTATTATAGGAATGAATAATGATATTTGATAAAGGATATATTGGATTTTTACATCATAAATTTCAATGATTATTAGGATTAAAATATTTTAAAAAATTTCATAGGAATTTGGGATCACTATATCCATGATTTTTCTAATAAGTATTTGAGAACACAACACAATGTAACGTTTAACCAAAAAATTAATTAAAATTAACATGAATATTTTTTGTGTATATTAGATATCTAGTCCTTATCAGTTACAATTGGGTGTCTAAGAGATAATACTTTCACTTGATGTTATGTTAAGTAAGTTTACCTTAGTGTGGTTGTGAGCTAAATATATTATTGTATGTTTCATGATTTCATTCTCTATTCCATCTATATCAGTAGGGTGACTGAAACTCATTGAATCTGGAGGGTTTTTTCAACAAAATATTGGATGGTGAGGAATAGATGGCTGACAACCTCCTCTTTCCTTGTTCTATTATCATGATAGTATTATATACTGGTATTCTTGGTGATAAGGTTTACCATTTATGTGTCTATAGGGATATAATGCTTTGTAGTTACTTTCAATCACATGTATATTTGGATATACTATCCTAAGAATTTTTATAGGTAATTATGTGTGAAATATGATGGATGAGGTATAATATATGACCTAATGGTAGTGGTGGATCTTAAAAAACTAATTTTTTACTATATAGATTTGGGATTTTTGATGAAGAGATGATGTGATGAATGGGGTTGATGATATGTTAAAGTTTTTGTGTTATTTTCTATAGATTCATTTATTGGAGAGAGATGGATTAGAACATGTGACATTCAGGAAGATCATAAAACAAGTTGTGAAGTTGTATCTCGATAACTTCAATGAAATTATGTTAGATATTGTATTATTAATTTTAAGTGATAATAATTCAGTGATACCTCGTGATATTGGGAACATATAATAACTATTTAGTTCATGAGTTAGTTATACTTCTTTATTCACTGGGATTTAATATGATTTCATTACTTTTTTATAATTGGATATGGGGATAATCCTACTAAGTATAAATGTTATACTCAAATTATATATATATACACAAATTATCAGGTCTGCAAGAGCTGGTTAGAGATTAGGATGGCCATAATGGCTCATGTAGTTGTTTAGGAGCTATTTGGGCTTCATAGTCAATACCAAAGATATTTTTTGTGTTGTAGTAATTTTTTAGTTGTTCTAGTTGTATGAAATTACATTCATAAAGTGGTATCAATATTTACTTTTAATATAAGAAGTATTTATTTTTTTCTATCTTATTTATCATTACTTATTCTTATTATATGGTAATGCCTCCAGTATTTTTATATGATATACACCTAGTATTGGTCCCCATCCCATCGCCTATTAGAGGAGGTAGTTAAGAATTATTATATCCACTTCTCTCATTGTTGGACTAGTAAAGGTAACCTTATGAGGATACGTTCATTATAATGAAGGAATATGAAATTTTTTTGATGAACTTTTGAGTTTTTGATAGAGCATGTTATGGGGAATGATCCTTTTGATTACCAGGCATGAAGTAAATTTTTATTTAGATTTAATCACTTAGATTATAACAGAAATCTAAATTAAATAAGATATATGTGTAAAAATATGAGTTTTGATAACATATATTTTAATATACTTCTCTTTTTTTAAATTTAAAGTTTTTTATAGATTTATTTACATGCAACACCAAGCTTAGATGAACCATTATATAATATTAAATTATTATTATTATTAGGAGACACTGTAATAGAATAGTAATTGTATTTGAGCGTATGAATTAGATTAATTGATTTATGAAAAATATGCATAAAATTGTTCCTTAAGGAAAATTCATTAAATATATCCTTGGAAATAAGTTCTATAATTTTAATAATAATAATAAAATCATATAAGTCCTATTCGTTTCAAGAATTGTATTTCCTAATAATATGTATTTTTTTCTAAGTAAAATATATTAATTACTATTGATAAGTTAATATATATATGAATAATTTATATATCTAAATGAGTATTCATTTATAAATTTTTATTCATTTGTTAGAAATGACAATAAAATAATTTTAATGTAAAAAAAATTATTTTTCCGAAAACATTTTTATGTGCATAATATAATTTTACCATAGTAAATTTAATTAATAAATATTAATTTATTATTTTAATTTAATTTTTATATTTTTTTAATCTATGGGATAAATTAAATTTGATCTAACAGTGGTTTCCAAAAAAGTGATAGGGGAAATTCATTTTATGATCCTAAAATGTATTTTTTAAAATAAAACTTAATGTGTTATTCATGTTTACATTAATAATAATTATGAAAATTTTATGAATTAAATTTTATAAATTGTTTTGAAATGTTGGAATCATAATTTAAATATTTTTTAATAAAGAAAACTATATTTTTTATTATAAGTAGTGAAAATAGTAAAAATTTATTTCGATGGTAATGGTTAATCGGGTAAACGAAGGGATTAAACTGTGGGATACAATATATAACATCTCAAAATATTATTTTTAAATTAATTAGTTGTTTTTATCTCTAACCTACAATTCTTTACTTCTAAAAAATGAAAATTTATGACTAATTGACTTGAGTAAGACATTTATTATTTAATAATGTATGATGTATTATTATGTTTTCAACTAACCTCACATATAAAATAACACTATTTCATCTCACTTATACACACCACTTGAGCACTCTAGATTAATAAATACTAAAATAAATCCATTCTCAAAATTCTTCCACACAATCTATAGGTCGAGTCTAACCAATAGTCCTTCTCAATGAGGCTTTTGGTGTAATCTGATGGAAGATAATCGAAGAAGAAAAAAATTATATTTGCTGATATATTTTGTGTTTCTTTCTTCGCTAACCTTCCCCTAGTATTCTTACAATCATAACATGATTAAATTTTTATAATTACTATACATACATTCTATTCTATAAATGATACAATTATTTTCAATCTCTTTTATATCTAATGGAAGATTAAATACTCTCTTATGCTGACAAATATCTCATGAACCATCCTAGATACCCTGGCATACTGATACATGATCTTGTCCTGATGTGGAATAAAGGGAATTTCTGATCCCCTTTAGTTGGTGATAGGAACCTGAAATCATATCAAACATCAAATGGAATGGTTTTTCTAAAAAAAATAATAAATATACAATAAACGTAGAACATACAAAAACTAGAAGATATGATAAACACTCATAAAGGATAAATGTACCACTAGAGTATTGATAATAATCCCAAGGTAAGAATACCTAATGAAAGACTCAATACCCCTAAAGAAATAGTCTCAAAATCACTATGAAACAATTGGACCATATCTCCACTGGTCAAATCCACCACTCTTGATACCCACAGATCTATACAATCCACCACCTCAATGTTGTGCATTCCCACTCCCTATACTAACAACAAAAAATATCTACAAATTCTTGAAGGTAAAGGTAGGGGGTGTGATAAATGTCCCATTAGGGTCTTAATTGGTTTATCATAAGCAATTAAATTTCAAAAAACCATTTATTCTTTCAATTTATATATATATCAATGTATTTCATAACATTTTAAAATTTTAAACAAAAAATTATTTCAAATACGAAGAAGGAAGATACATTAAACATGCATAAATTAATATTTAATATAAATAATTTAAATAAAATAAATAACAAGAACAAAACATTTTTACATACATTGACATGTACAATCATGTTAAAAATGAAAATCCACACAGTCTTGTTTCTTGAAGTACATTGGTTTCTAGATATAGGCTCCCCACACTTCTCAATAATCATTACAATAATTGTACAAGTTCACAATAAATTTGGAATAATCCATAGGGATAATAAATCACCAGTCAATTTGGGTACCCATAATTTGAAATCATTTCAAACAAGGTTTACTTAGTATTTTGACCTCAATCCATTTTTATGGTTTCAGGTTCCAAGAATTATTGTCATAATCACCCAAAAAAACTTAGGACCACATGTGATTCATTAAATTAATCTTTAAATCATTTAATATTGGGAAAATAATTCATTTAAAAATAATTCATCATTCATAATTCAATTTCCCAAATTCAAGTTCAACATTCCTTTTCAATATCAAAACAAAATAACATGTCTTTATCATATTTATTCCTTTTGAAATGAACATTCATTTTTAACCATATTTATAAATAATCATTATAAATCAACATCATTAAATTAGAATTCAATTCAAGCCATACTATTTCTAAAAAACCACCAAAAATTTCCATTCTCTTTTTAAATAAAAAGTCAAATCATCTCAAATCATGGTTTTATAAATCATCTAAAAACTCATATTTAATTAAAATAGAAAATTAGGGTTTCAATTGTAGTCTAATTATTTATGAAAACACCTACCATTAATCACATTATCAAATAAACAACCAAAATAGGAAACAACAATAAATAAAAAAGGTAAAGGAGACTATGGAATAAAAACTAGAATAAGGATCCATGAAATCAGATATTAGATCCATTAATAACACGATGAATTATCTCTCTCTAAGAAGGGGATAATGGTATATTTGGAGAAAGAAAATGAGTAGAGATCCACTTATTTGAAGGTGATCAAACACAATCACTGGTTATTAAGTCTATAAAGAGAAGAGGTTGTAGGAGTCAAATTCACCAATTGAGATCCTATAAAGATAAAGTAATCATCATAGTGTAAGGGATTAAACTAGGATCTTAATAATTTTAACATAAATTTTAATGGACCTAAAACATTTGTGCATTGTTTCCTTGTTGGGATGGATGGTTAATAATAACCATGATCCCTAACCATTTAGCCTTACTAGACTTATTGATGGGGAGTATGGTTTAGCCGCATTGATAAGCTCACTATGCACTAACCATTCCTATCATTTAATCTATAATTTTCACATTTATGTGGATGGAAATAGGGTTTGGAAAAATCATTCACCCCTTTCTGGTGGATCATCACAGGGTGCATAGTTTGGTGAGAAACACCGAATGATTTTACCTAATAGTTTTCCAATCATGTACAGATGTCGAAACTTCCAAACAATTTCAAACATCACCCAAAATAACTCATGACCATTCCTAATTATAAGGTGTTAAAAATAAGGGGGATAAAATT
Organism: Viscum album; assembly: GCA_963277665.1. Taxonomy (NCBI): domain Eukaryota; kingdom Viridiplantae; phylum Streptophyta; class Magnoliopsida; order Santalales; family Viscaceae; genus Viscum; species Viscum album. The sequence goes on along the minus strand of OY728129.1, from coordinate 1,806,152,239 downwards.
ACCTTAAAGAGGGTAACAAGATGTTAAAACCTCCCCATAATAAAAAATTTATATCTCAGTGATTCCTTTCAAGAATACTCCATATCAAAGAGATTTGGTCACCACTCTCCCATTAGTTATATATGCTTCCAAGATTCTTGAAAATCATAAACATTCTTCCAAACCACAATAACTAAAGCTATAGACTTCCCATGAAGAACCTTTCATAGAATCAGTAATACTAACTAAATTTTCTATCATGAATAATGTAGGCTCAACATCATGGTCTTCCTAGATGAAGACATGATAAGGGTCAACACGATACTTCCTAAGATATAACACATGTTAAATTTTGTGGATAAATATTAACTATGGTGGAAAGGATAAACAGTAAGAAAAATTTCCTACCCTATCAACAATGTCAAAGTGATCCCTAAATCTCAGTTCAAGTAATCACTGTCTAATAGGATGTCAGTGAACCAATCGAGGTGGCACTCAAAAAAACACCCAGTCACCAACTGAAAACTTCAAAGGTCTAAATCGACCATCAACATAGGATTTATACCACATCCGTTCCATCACAATTCTATGACAGATCAAATGAATCTTTGATTTATTCTCTATGACCAAAATAAAACCATCCAATGAATTTTCACCATTATATGACCGAGATAACATATATTTACTTGGTGTCAATACATGTCCTCAAAAGGAACATCCTTTTAAAAACATGGGGTTTTGGGTATATTTTTTTGAATAACAAAAAATTCATTGATAGATTGTGTTACAATCAAAACAAAGTTAATCTTTAACTACTTGAAACACCATGTCAAGAATGTTTTTTATAAAAAATAGGGTTATATTACTTTATATACAACACCAAGTTAATCTTGTGCTACACACAACACTAGGTTTGCTAGTATTACAGATGAACCTAAGTTTTAACAAAATAATTATATATTATTAATATAGTTATTCAAACATGACCATTATAACCTCAACATTAAACTCTGTGTGATTAATACTAATAATGAATTTTTAAACAATATTTATAATATATTTCTATAATGAAAATATATTATTAAAAAAGTACAAAAGTTTTCGTATAGTATTTATATTTCTCGAAAATACTGTTTCCTCAAAGAATAATTTATTATTTTTTTTAACATGAATAAAATTAATTTTTGATAATTTTTAAATGTTAATTTAATAAAATTAATATAATTCATAAACCATCCTATTAAAATTATAATTGGGTCATTTTTTTTATTCTGAAAAGTTTCATTTTTTGATGAATAGTGAAAAATACAAAATTTTAATTAAAAACCTCTATTTATTTTAGCTTGTTTATAAATTTATATTATATTTAAAATTTTTATAAATAAAAATTTAAGTAATTGTAAATCCATTAATCTAATTTAGAACATTTTAATCAACTTCAGGCTGAATTTTTATGTAAAAACATTTCAATATTTTGAATAATTTGTCTTTAAAAACTTTCTTTCTCGTTATATCTATGGGATTAATTTTAAATTAAAAATTTACATTTCTGTGAATTTAATTTTGAAAAATTTATTTCATATTTGGAATGATAATAATTTATATTATCTGTAACATACGAGGTAAATAAAGAATATGAATTTTTCTTATTTATTAATTTTTGAATTAAATATTAATTTTACTTTAAAAGGGTTTCTATATTCGATAGCGTATCCGATACGCAACAACATGTTTCTTTGAAATCTTTCATTGCACACTAATAATATAATATTATTACTTTAAAATGGTAGTTAACTCCTAGCCTTTGTATTGGAGGGAATGAAAAAAACTAACTACAATATGATTATACATGTTTATTAAATATATTTACATTTATCCAATAAAAGTTAGAGGCTTAAAATGTGAATGAATCTAATTTTAAGCATAATTTACATTAAAAGGTAGATTTTCTGCCTTTTAATGGAGAAACCTCTTTGAATATAGTTTTGGTCACTTTAATACATTTTATTTGACCAAATAAAATCCTTCTTTAGAATGGGGACATCAAAATTTACTTCGTGTAAATTTTTGGAATTTTTCCGATAAAGTTCATTTTTTATGAATAGTGAAAAATATTGTATTTTAATTCAAAAGTGCCTTTTAATATAATTTATTTACATTGTTAGATTATATTTTTAATTTGTTTTAAAGTGAAATTAAAATATATTTTTAACATTTAATCCAATTTTGGTCATTGGAATTAATTTCACTTTAAAATTGGACATAAACAAGTATCATTCTTTTGATAGTTATTGTTTCTTAAAAACACTCTATTTGTTTTGATAACGGGAATTAATTTTAAAATTAATTATTTCCACTCCTATGTTTTTAATTTGGGAAAATAGACATCATTTTTGAATTTGGAATATCAAATATAGCTTAGGCCAAATTTTTGGTATTTTTCTGAAAAACATCAATTTTTGATGAATAGTGAAACCACTTAGTGGTAGTTAAAAAAACTGACTTTTTCATTTAAATGAAATTTTACCAGTTCTGTGAATTTAATTTCAAAAATCTGACATACATGGTTGTTATCATAAAGTTAAATGTGGTTCATTAAGATGAAAATAATTTTTGTTGAATAGTAACTTTTGACTTTTATTTACCGCGGTTAAAGGTAAATAGGGTAATTCAAGGTTAAAAGATTATTATAATAATTCAAAATTACCTTAACACTTGTCCAAAACTTATTTTTTGAGTCATTAATTACCATGGTCATATTTGGGTCGATTTTGGGATCCCATTGATCCACTTGGGAGTGATAATGACAATTTAGATTAATTAATATAATGTAAAGACAAAATTGACATTAAAAAAAATCCTTTAGTGATTAATTTTTATATGGTGTTATATAAGTCAAATTTTCGACTATAAATATTAATTGGAAAGATAAAAAGATTTCCTACATCATTGTATTTGTTTTATAATTTTTAGACATCAAATAAATTAAATTATTTATGACACAATAATGATGTAGTATTTACCTCATTAATAAATGATTTAAATAAATAAGATTATAATGATTAAAATATTAATAAAAACATGTCCAATTATGATTGGATGATTTTATTTGGAATATTAGTCATCTTATATTCGACCTTAATGATTTTTGTACCATTATAAACTGAATATCATTATATAATAAAGTAATGTTTCCACACTTTCCTAAAGAGCCCCTCCTGTCCCTTAGAAAAGGAGACCATTTCTATCCAATTCCTCACACCTCTCAAGCAATTTGGCTCGTCCAAAATCTTCCCAATTAATCTACATACATCCCTATACTCCTCCTAGAATCCTTACCTTAGGCATAAGGCACTTCAATAAGTCCTTTGGTTCAAACCAAAAGGAGTTACTCAAATTAAAGGTAACAATTTCTCTTAAATTGTTTTCTTTTATTTTACATATCCAACCCCAAAACTATTTTTATTCATTTCTTTTGTAACAAAACAAGTAACCTAAATATAATAGGATGTTTTTATAATAAGGATTATAACTACACTTACACACACATCCATCTAATGGATGAAGAACATAATGTTTCCGTGGATGGAAAACTAACGCCTCACGAAATGATGATTGTTTAATTACATATTACCGCCTCTAATGGTGGCCATTATAATAGAACTGTATTTATATATGATATATATTATGTTTATGATTTCCTTATTCTTATTTACTACCCAATTATATCAATACTTTATGGTTTCCATAGTGGGTAAATACGATAATCTCATTTGAGGAAGTGCGGACTACCGCCCCCTCAAAGTGATGTGACTCGTTAATGCCTTATATGGGATGTATAAAGTATATATTTAATGATATTATATATGATATTATACTGAAATTATAATATAACTATGTATCATTATGTTTTAATTCCATTAAAATAATAAATAGAAATGAAAGTAGCGTTCATGCGTACTTACGACTTAGCGTCTCCATGAACGGTGCATTTCATTTCTTACCTCAAAATTTTATGTAAATACATGTATATACTGGATATATATTATATATATGATATTTAAATAATGAATATCATTCTGTATATAATGAACCTTTGAACACATGAACAACATGTAATTATAAGTAGTCCATTTTTGACTCAAGTACCAAATATCGACAAAACAAACATTATTAACTTAAATGATTATATAATGTTTATAACATGGTAATAAGTGATATAAAAGGAATAATAAACTTGAAAATGGTTCTTAATCAAGTAGAAATTAAATTTAGTTTATTATTCAGGAGATTAAAGAACGATCGAGTCAAGTCAGGCACGAGGTAAGGGATTTTCTTATCTCACTTTTAATTCCGTGAGATTTCCATTGTTCGCCACTTATTCATTTAATGTGGTGTATTTTGTACTGAAATTTGATATATATTATCATTATTATCATTATATTCATGGTATTCTGTGATTCATTTGGTGGTTATTAACTTTTGGTCATACGACTCAGTTGATTACAACGTGGTAAAGGGTTTCATCTCACTTTTTATTCCCGTGAGATTCATGCTATATTTGCCACTATTTCCTTTTGTGTGGTGTATGTACTGCCCATGATTGTACTCTTTATGTAATATAATTTCATTTATGAGTATTTACATCTTCCTTGTATGATACTTTTTTCATGTGTCATATGTTTTGTAAGTTACCAAATTGGCAATGGAACTATTCACACTCCTCTTTATAAAAGACCTCTTTTTGTTATGTCTTTTAATTTACATCTTATTATGTTGGGATAGGTTCTTATATATCCTTATTGATGTAAACTTTATATCTAAGTGATGAGATTCCATTTTTATCTTATCAACTCATTTTCTGAATTTTAAAGTGTCGCCGTTAGGCTGTCGAATTTTTACAAGGGAACCTCTTAACCCAATTTCAATTCTTTGAGTTCAACTTGTACTTCTTAAACATGTAATCCTATGAATATGTGTGAATGACCTCTGATTGTTTCACACATAATATCCACTTATATTCGGTTTATTTATATTTCTCGCACATAATTATGTGATTGATTTATCCTTAATTTAAGGATACCATCTTTATAAGAGATTTCATCAAAATTTACATTTCCATTGAGACTTCATTGTTTTTATGCACCAATTCACTCTTATATGGTGTATATACTGTCCTTTGAAATATTATATCATGAATCCATTTATTCTCATGATATTATCATTTTCTGATTAAAATTTATTCTTCAATTATTTGTATTCAAGCGTCTCTCTTTTTGTTAAAAGCTCGTTTACTAAAATATCGTTTTAAATGTTTTAAAGATTTATTTTTCTAAATATTTCTCATTAATGTTCATGTTTTCCAAATGGGGTTTAGGATTTATTTATATAGAAATTAATGTTTTCAAATGATAATTCATTTAAAAGCTTCAAAGTGGTATGTGACACTTTGATTCAAAAATCTCTTTTTAAAAAGTTTTGAAAATGGTTTGATAAAACATTGTTTATTTCAATATCTTGATTTGATATATTGGAATGTTGAAATGTTATATTTACTTTATACATGTCTTATATGTTATGATAATGTTATGGTTATTAGTAATTTTTTACGTATATGGGTGATTCTGTGATATACCTAGGGCGGGTGAGCCCAAGATACCTCTCCAATGCATTGGGTAACGTGACGGAGGTAAAAACGATGTTTCTCCTAAGAGATTTAGGGAATATACTGTGATGGGTATTCCAAGTGTAACTCCCTACTTAGATGTGATATCTACAATGTAAGTTTGATATGGATGTCATAAGTAACCTTTTTGATTTATTATTTGTGTGTGTTATTCATAAATCTTATGATTTCATAAGGTATGTTATGATTGAAAAGTATGGTTTCATGGATTTGTATTTATTATTGGGCTAATGTTTTCCTTCCTTATTTTATAACCCTTACTGAGCTTTTTATGCTCATCCCAAGTTTTTGAAATGTTTTCCATAGGACTTAAATATTAATAGGTTCAACGATGGGATTAAGGAAAAGTCATGCTATCTAAAATATGGAACTAGACATGTGTCTTTTTAAGAGTTTTTATTTTATGAAAAAAATGGATACTGAGTAGTAGTGTCTACTTGTAATATTCAAGTTGTTATGTAACGGTTATGGCTTAATTATCTAAAAATATAAACCTGAAAATATCCCCAATGTGAATTATTCATTTAATTCAAAATTATGAAATGTTTAAGGCCGGGTCCTTATAGTTGGTATCAGAGGCCGATTTATATAACTTTAGAGGTTAGGGAATTATTTAAGCATAAGTGACAATACCATAATGGTTAGGATTTCGGAAAGAGTCATAGTTTTTTTAGATAAAGTTAATGAGTTTAAGATAACATTAACAAGTATATCTTAGTGTTTACCCTCCTCATAAGATATTATATGATGGTTTTACTGATATACTCACACTGACCTTTTTGGTTTTAGTAAATGACTGGATCTAGCAGGCACCAAAGTACCAGTGGATGTGGAAAAAACTTTGATGGATTTCTGAATGAGAAACTGAATGAAATTAGAGCTACAATGAGAACTCTTGTGGTTATTCTCAACCAAATATCTAGAGTCATGATTGACCACCTGAACCTTATTGATATTTATAAGGCATCATATATGCGAGAAACAAATCCCTACAGAAGTTCAGGTAATAATCATAAAGTTAAGTGTGTTCAAAAACCTATGTGTCAGAGATGTTGAAAGAAACACCTAGGAAAATGTTTCAAAGGGACAGAAAGATTCTATAGATGTGTAAATGAAGTTCATAAAGCAAGAACCTTCCATGGAAAAAGTAAGCATGTAGTTGACTATAGGAAAGTGAAAGAAGTCCTTTCCGAGGGATCAATTGAATGTTCTAAATGTGGTGTGCTTGGTCATTATGCAAACACATGTCCTATGAAGAAGTTTCGGGAATGGGATCACTTGGATCGTACAAATATATGTTTACCAACACCTAATGCCATTCCGATTGAGGATGAAGAAATTGACAATGCCCAATGAAAGGTGTGGATTAATTCTTAACATATGTTTTGATATTATTGAAATCTTAGGATATGATTCATGATTTTGTTTGTAGGAAAGAAGTATTTAATAATAAGTTGGAAAGGAATGATTAAGGGATCATGAAGAACATTGAATGAGTAAGAGGTCAACATATAATAGATTAAAGTGTTATGTTAGATTTTAGGATGGTGAAATGCTTAAAAGTATTAAGGCTCTTTTGATGATGGGATTACATTAGAAGACTTTTTATAGTATGTGTATCCCAGAAGTTTGATATATGAAAATTTTATTCAAGGAATAATGATATTTTCTTTTGTGGATATAGTTATAAAGAACAATTTTTGTTTATATGATCCTTGAATTTGAGGCAATTACCGGTTAATACTTTTGGGGATGAAAAATGAAATTTATTAGATAAAATTTGTGGTTAAAATATGTTATGGTTATTTTTGATGAATTTATCTCTTTTTGGGAATGTTATAATATTATGTAGTTTTAGAAAAGGGACAACACGCAAACCGTGTGACAACCCGTTGCGTCGGATGAACCTGTGGGAATCGAACCCACAACCAAAGTGCGACTGGTATTTATCGCCTACCACTGGACTACGTGAAGTCCCTGGTTGGTATGACTAATTCCTTTTAGTTAGATGATCTTATGAAATTGGGAATAAGTTGATTTTGGTTTATCTATGTAAATGATTAACCTATCATGGAGGATATGTGATTAGGTTAATTACTTTTCAGTATGAGACTTTAAGAGTAACTGATGTTATTTGGAGATAAATGTTAAGATTTACCTTAGAATACCATGTGATTAAATCCTTCAGAGATTTGGGTTTCAGTCTTAGTTTGGATTACTTTGAAGAATTTTAATGATAACTGTTTATTTAATGGTCATTCTTGAACCTTGAGTTCTTTTTGTTGAATTTTGGAGATTAAGAGTAGTATTTCTTTTTATAAAGGATTTTCCTTTTTGGTGATTATATGATCTTATACTAAATGTTTTCGTTTTAGTTAATATCTAAAGACATGGGAAATATATAGTTCATCTTTTTTGGATTATGTGATTCTCTCGAAGTAGATTATAGTGCTCTTAATGTTAAAAAAAAGTCATCCTAAATTTTCATCGTTTGGAGAAAATATGAGTTTGTGTTAGAAATCTAGTAAAAGATAAATGTCTACATGACAAGTAAGTATATTTCCTTATGTTTTTGGTTAATATCATAAATAAATTCCTCAACTAAAAGTAACTTTTAACAAAAACCTTGTCCGTTAACTTTTCTTACTGGGGAATCAATGACTGTTTAACCCATCACAAGTTTGTGATTTTTTGGTGGTTAACATTCTCCTAAACATGTTTCCTATCACTCTCGATCAGAACTTGACCCTTTTTTTCTCCTCTATATCCATGTTTTCATGGAATATTAGTATGGGTTAACTCGGGTAACCATTGTACTTCTCTTTCTTTCTTTTAAAGTGATAGTTTTATTGACTCTTTTTTGGATGTGGGGCTTTCAATAAAGTTCCTGAGCCAAATTTTTAAAATTGCAAGGATGAAATTCCCAAAAGGGGGGAAGGATGTAACATCACAGGTAAATAAAGAATATGAATTTTTCATATTTATTAATTTTTTAATTAAATATTAATTTTACTTTAAAAGGGTTGCTATGTTCTATAGCGTACCCGATACGCAACAACAGGTTTCTTTGAAATCTTACGTTGCACACTAATAATATAATATTATAATTTTAAAATGGTAGTTAACTCATAGCCGTTGTATTTGAGGTAATGAACAAAACTAACTACAATATGATTATATATGTTTGTTAAATATATTTACATTTATCCAATAAAAGTTAGAGGCTTAAAATGTGAATGAATCTAATTTTAAGCATAATTAACATTAAAAGGTCGATTTACAGCCTTTTAATGGCGAACCCTATTTATATATAGTTTTTTTCACTTTAATACATTTTATTTTATCAAATAAAATCCTTCTTTAGAATAGGGACATCAAAATTTACTTTGTGTAAAGTTCTGGAATTTTTCCGATAAAGTTCATTTTTTATGAATAGTGAAAAATATTGTATTTTAATTCAAAAGTGACTTTTAATCTAATTTATTTATATTGTTAGATTGTATTTTTAATTGGTTTTAAAGTTAAATTAAAATATATATTTTTACCATTTAATCCAATGTTGGTCATTGGAATTAATTTCACTTTAAAATTGAATATAAACAAGTATCAATCTTTTGATAGTTATTGTTTCTTAAAAACACGCTCTTTGTTTTGATAACAGGAATGTAAAGACCCATAAATTTCAAGGAAATTTTTTTCTTAATTTTCTTTTAAATTTTACAAGAACGCAGTTTCTGACGACACCTGATTCCAAGGCCCGGTGTGCCCGGAATCATTTTCCGAAGTTTGTCTCGGGTACGTTCAGTGAACGAACAAGTGGGTTTTTATAACTTTTGAATCGGTGCTCAGAATCAAATTCTGAGGGTACCATTGGAATCGTAGTGCCTATATTTTCTTAGAAACGTCTTTTCCGGAGTTGCGTTTTCTCGGGTGTGGTTTTTAAATTTTTGGGATTAAGTTGAGAAATAAAATAAAGTGGTGCGACAACTTTATTTTTATTTCACTTAAAAGCCACTTAAATCCACTTGAGCTAAGTTAAAGCGGATAGAGTGCAATCCAAAATATCCTACCCTCTTGGTAGGATATTTGTGAGGTGGCGCCCGCACGAGCCCCACCGTTTCTTTTCCTCTAAGTAACGCACCTGCGAAAACTCCTCATTAATGAAAGTCAACTGGTGCGTTTTCTTAAACTCTTAAACGCTCCTATTAATTGGGCGGTTTAATCGTTGAAATTAATTCTATGAATTATTGGGTCTTTACTTAGTTTGTTTTTCAATTTGTTGGCATGTTAATAAAATAAGACCAACGCTTGTCTTCTTGAGGATTGCTCGTTGAGAGGATTTGGAGAAGACTCCAAGGCATGAGATTTTCATCCTTCTTCGCGAAGAACGCGAAGAATGCGAAGAACGTGAAGAACGCCGAACCCTCGGAGCTCGACGATGCGACGCCGTGCTCTGCGACGCCGACGATTCTTATCCCGCGACGTTCTTCTGCGACGTTTCTTCACCCGCGACGTTTCTCCCCCCGCGACAAATCTTCGATCAACTGCTTGAGGTAGGAGATTTCAGAACTTTTAAATTTACTTTGTGGATTTTATTCTTAACACAGATTTAATTCATGAAATACAAATATGTGTGTTTTTCTTTAAACCTCGGAGATCGTCGATGTGGCGCCGTATACCGCAACGACGCGACACCCTTCTGCGACGTGACGATCATCTTCTTCCGCGACGGTCAATTCCGCGAAGAACTTGTCCGACGACTACGACAAAGTAGGGGTTTGATTCTTTAAATCTTTGTGATTTGTTTTCCCGGTTGATTTATGATTGTTGGGAGAATATTTTAAAACTGATAACGCAGTGGGTGCGGACTAACGAACAAGTTTGAACCCACCGCACATTTTTTTCGTTCTTGGTGCGAGAGACGACGGACGATGGAAAATGGGGCCTCAATGGCGATTTGAGGACCTGGCAGTGAAGATCGGGTCCCGGGAGGACCACTGGCGAAGACCGCACGTAAAACGGACCACCAGAGCGCGTCCGGTTGCCCGCGGAAACTCCCGCCGGCGCGCCACGCCGGCGGCCGGCCGCCAAGGGGCGGCGGTGCCCGGCGCGCGGCCGAGAAGACCCGCCGCGACTGAATCCACAGAGGCGAGACTCGGTCCCACGACTGCGCGGGACCGGAGGGGGGAGCGGGACGCGGCTGGCCGCCGCGTCCGCTGGCAAGGGCGGCCCCACGCGGGGCCGCGGCTGTCTCACGCGGGGGCAGCGCGCCCCCGCCCGCGGCTCGGTCGTAACCGGCCGAGCCGACCGGACCGGATCGCGCCCAGGCCGGGCCACGCAGGCCTGGTCGACCCGGTTCGGGCCGACCCAGGGGGGGTTGGGCCGGGTCGGTCCAGGCCCAGGCTCCCCGTTTTCGGACCTTTTCGGTCTTTTGCCCGTATCTTTGGCTAAGGACCTCCGTTTGACACACCGTCAGCGGCGATGCGATCCTTGGATCGAGACGGTCGTTTTGGTATATATCGCACTTAAGGTTTCGGAATACTTTGGGTTCGACCGAGTTGGTTCGTGCACGGAACCAACTGGGCCCTTGGAGCGGAAATGCTTATAACTTGAGCTCCGGACGTCCGATTGACGTACCGTCGACTTTGATTGACTCCTCTAAGTGAGACAGATCTTTTGGATTACTCCGCCTGAGGGTTGGACGCAGTTGGAGTTTGGCCGGGTTGGATTGCACCTGAAATCCAACCGGGCCCCTGGAACGGAAAAGCTGATATCTTTCAGACCGGACGTCCATTTGACGAACCGACAGCGGCGTTGGTGATCACGTTGAGAAACGGTCCCTTTGATTTTACCCTATGGGAGTTGGGCTTCAGTTGAGATACGGCCGGGTTGGTTCGCACACGAAACGAACCAAGCTCCGGGGACGAAAAAGCTGGTAACTCACAGACCGGGCGTCCGATTGACGCGCCGTCTGTTGTGTTGAGACCCCTATGACGAGGCGGTCTGTTGAGATACTTCTTCGTGGGACTTTGTGTTACTTGGAGCATCGACCAGTAGCTCGTGGAGCGGACCCTCCCGGAGGCGAGCGTGCGGAGTACGGAGACCGTGTAGCCGGCTGAGACCTGACGACTGCTTGTCCGATTCGTTTCAGAGTGACTTGAATAGCCCAGTGGGGAGCACTAATTTGTGAGGTGGCAGACCCACAGCGGAGGAGCACTAATGTGTGAGGTGGCAGACCCGTGGTACTCGACAGGAGCAGTACCTCTGTAGGCTATGAGGGAGAGCAATACTGTGTGAGGTGGCAGACCCATGGCGGGAAGCACTACTGTGTGGGGTGGCACACCCACAGTACTCAACAGGAGGAGTATCTCAGCAGTCTTAGGTTGGTGAGCAGTACCTCGGAGTCGTGACAGGACCAGTGTACTCTCCAGAGACGGAGCTCTTCAGCAGTTACAGTTTCGATAATGAAAATCCTGGTTTGAGATGAGTCTATGAACTTTGTGTTTACCTCATTATTGAGATGGGTTACTTGATAACTTAGGTATATGTATGGGCATATACTTGGGTAGTGGTTATCCGTTGATTTCATAATCCTTGTGTTTCCTCATGATTGAGATGGGTTACTTGATAACTTAGGTATATGTATGGGCATATACCTAAGTAGAGGTTATCTATTGAGATCTTCTTTGTGGTTATCCTTGTTGGTTTTAGTGAGACCTTGAGGGTCTCAGGGTCCCAACTGAGTATTGTTATACTCACCCCTGCATGGGCTATGCCCACACCTCGTTGTGTTGGTTGCAGACGATTGGAAGTGCTGACGGAGGCCGAGTGTTCGAGGACTAGACGATACCCGGAGGTGGACTACACGACGAGTCAGTACCCGGAGGTGGACTACATGACGAGTCAGTATCCGTTTGTGGACTTCACGGCGAGACGACACTCAGAGGAGGTTGACGAGCGAGAGCGTTGTGGAGGCTATCTGTACCTACCCTTCAGGTTGGATCCGTGGTGGACGATCCAGGAGCTGCGCCATCTGTACCTACCCTTCTGGTAGGATCCGCGCTTCCGTCCTTCCAGTTGTTGCCTTTTTCTGTTGTACTTTATTCATCTGTAGTTGTACTTTCATTTGGGTTTGTATTCTGGCCCATTTACCTTTCAACACTTCTCTTTTTTACTTAGTGTTTTACTTCTGCTTGTACTCTATGGTGTTTTGTTTACTTTTATAAAGGCAATGTCTTCCCTGTTATCGGGATTTACACCTTTGGTGCTAGTCGCTAGCCCCTGGCCTATGAAAGGCGGGCTTGGGGTAGTCACGGCATGGGTCCCGAGGATGGGTCGTGAAAAATTGGTATCAGAGGAGTCGGTTCTACCGCAGAACTTATAACTCTAATATTTTCTTTCTTTGAAGCAATAGTGTTAAGAGTACCGAGAGTGGTTTTAAGTTCAGGGAGTCTATTGTTGGTGCAGGCAGCCGACGTATCCATACAGGAGGACCCTGACAACTGATTTCCGACTTTGTGCATGAAAACACTGATTGTGTGTGTGTTTCTAGAAGTTTTTAAATGTCAGATCAAACTAGGTCAGCTCACCAGGTATAATCGTTTGACCATGTCAAGTTGTTTCTTTCAGGATGCCTTTTCATGGACGACCAGCTAGAGCCCAGAGGGATGTGCGCACTGATAGCCTATCGAGCGATGAGGCTTCAGTACAGGGCTCTCTTGCTATTGAGGTACCAGCGGAGGCACCAGCGGTACTACCATACATTGGGCCACCGATGCCACCAGCCCCAGCAGTAGGCGATGCACCCCACTTGAGTGCACTGCACGAGTTCCAGCACCAGAGACCACCCATGTTCGGGGAGAGACGGACCCACAGGCGGCTGAGGATTGGCTGGAGGCAGTGGTAAGAGTCTTCAGGCTAGTGGGGACGCCTGCAGACTTCATGGTGATCTTTGCTGCGAGCCTTCTTCAGGCAGCAGCAGGCAGGTGGTGGAGCCACTATTTCCACTTTTACGTCGGGATGGCCTTCACATGGGAAGACTTCGATACCTTCTTCAGGGTGGAGTTTGTGCCAGTAGCTCTACACCCCGAGCGTGTACAAGAGATTCTGCCTTTACCGGAGGGTTTTCGATCAGTAGCTGAGTCATCTGTGGGAAGTAGACAGATGATGCAGAGGTCCAAGAGGACCAGAGCTAGCCGTACGAGGAACAGGAAGTGTTATGAATGCGGCAGGAAGGGTCACCTGGCACGTGACTGTCCGACCCCCCACATAGTCGATCCGCAGGCTTTAGAGGAGCCACCGAGGTGGAAGCAGCGGAAGATGCTTGAGCAACAGCTGAGCAGTGGACAAGTCAGTAGAGCTCCGGAAGCAGGTGGATAAGAGAAGAACTAGTGGATACGTCCCTTGTACTTCTAGTCCCATGTTACTGTTGTTTTCGTGTCTTTGTACTATGAGCTGCAATAATAAAAGGACACTTATCTTTGTGATTTTTGCTTTCCCGTCCTTTTTGTTTGGTTGATACTGAGTGGTCCTGGTTAAGACTGTTTAATTGACCCTCACTTTCGAGATTTCTACTGGATGAGACCCAGTGACCTCACACTGATGCCGACGGTGTGACTCGACCCATGGAGGCAAGAGTGACAGTTGGATCTCTTGGTAGTTACGTCGAGGCCTTACGACGTCATACATGGCATGAATGCGTCATCCATGTCCGGATTGACTGTATTAGGCAATGGGAGTGGTTTATCCAGGGGATGAGACCGAGTTTCTCTTTTCGGCAAAGGAGAAATTTTTAGCAGCTATTTCAGATCGTAGGCAAAGAAGGTGCAGATCATCCAGGAGCGGATGAAGACTGTACAGTGCGGTAAGAAACAGGAAACCTGCGCCAATCTTAGAGACTCGAGCGTGTTAAATATTTCAAGAAGAGGAAGCTTTAAGGAGATATGAGTCTGCGAAGCAGCAGACATGGAGACAGAGCTTGGAGAGCAGCATGGAGTGGTGTACGTTTTAACATGCTACAACCACCCGCCTTAGTTGTCCCCACCAGGCTCAGGGAGCTGGAGGGCGGGGGGAGAGAGTGGCTGCATGCGGTTAGGGAGAGTGACCCAATGGCTCTAAGAATGATTCAAGGGACAGTCTGTGTTCACTACTAGCTGCCGTGGTAATAGACGTTGATACGAATCATTCCTTCCTTCCACAAATCTTGTCCTAGACCTAGAGTTTCCGGTAAACCGTTGACTTGACCCTCACGTCTGGAGATACCTTGGGAGAAGACTCGATAATCACACTTACGCCGATAGTGTGGTCAGACCCTCGAGGAGAGAGTTTCGGTTGGAATCTCTTGGTGGCAGCGTTGAGGCCTTACGACATTAGTTTGAGTATGGACTGGGAAATCACAGTTCATATACAAATTGACGGTATTAGGCAAAAAGGTTGTGGTTTAACTACGACGTCGGAATGGGTTTTCCTTGATCAGCATAAAAGGAAACCCCAGGAAGCACAGGGTAACTCATACACAGGAGGGTGCGGCCGATCACTCTTGAGTCGGTCAACCTTACCCTCGTGGCAGAAGTCGTTTTTAGTTCCAGTTCTAACAGGAATTGGAGACCTCTGGAGTTTGAGGATGACGATCACATCCTTATACGGGTCTCACCTTGACGAGATTTACGGAGATATGACCCAGGCGGAAAATTATCTCCAAGGTTCAGTGGACCTTCTTACGTCCTCAGCTAGGTAGGTGGGGTGGTTTACCGCTTGACCCATCCACCTCAGTTGCACCAGGTGCACAACGACTTCCACGCATCTCTTCTGAGGAGATACGTGCTCGACCCTTCGCATATCATCGACCATGGGAAGCTGGACGATGGCGATGGGGTGTCTTCCACGGAGGTTCCTATAGGGATCGAGGATCGATAGGAGCGGATCCTAGGAGGATGGTCGATTCCTCTTGTGCACTTTCTTTGGCAGCACGGGAACCTCTAGGTGAGCACATGGGAGCAGAAGGCTCAGATGCGTGCTCAGTACCACTTTTGTAACCCTAGTTTGTGTTAATGCTTTACGAGGACATAAAGCCCTGAGGTGGGAGTGATGTAAAGACCCGTAAATTTCAAGGAAATTTTTTTCTTAATTTTCTTTCGAATTTTACAAGAACGCAGTTTCTGACGACACCTGATTCCGAGGACCGGTGTGCCCGGAATCATTTTCCGAAGTTTGGCTCGGGTACGTTCAGTGAACGAACGAGCAGGTTTTTCTAACTTTTGAACCGGTGCTTGGAATCAAATTCCAAAGGCACCAATGGAATCGTAGCGCCGATATTTTCTTAGAAACATCTTTTCCGGAGTTGCGTTTTCTCGTGTGTGGTTTTTAAATTTTTGGGGTTAAGTTAATAAATAAAATAAAGTGGTGCGACAACTTTATTTTTATTTCACTTAAAAGCCAATTAAAGCCACTTGGGATAAGTTAAAGAGGATAGGGTGCAATCCAAAATATCCTACCCTCTTGGTAGGATATTTGTGAGGTGGGGGACGCACGAGCCCCATCATTTCTTTTCCTCTAAGTAACACACCCACGAAAACTCCTCATTAATGAAAGTTAACTGGTGCGTTTTCTTAAACTCTTAAACACTCCTATTAATTGTGCGGTTTATTCATTGAAATTAATTCTATGAATTAATGGGTCGTTACTTAGTTTGTTTTTCAATTTGTTGGCATGTTAATAAAATAAGACCAATGCTTGTCTTCTTGAGGATTGCTCGTTGAGAGGATTTGGAGAAGACTCCAAAGCTTGAGATCGTCATCCTTCTTCACGAAGAACGCGAAGAACGCGAAGAACGCCGAACCCTTGGAGATCGACGACGCGACGCCGTGTTCCGCGACGCCGACGATTCTTCTCCCGCGACGTTCTTCTGCGACGTTTCTTCGCCCGCGATGTTCTTCAGCGACGTTTCTCCCCCCTAGACAAATCTTCGATCAACTGCTTGAGGTAGGATATTTCGGAACTTTTAAATTTCCTTTGTGGATTTTATCCTTAACACAGATTTAATTCATGAAATAAAAATCTGTGTGTTTTTCTTTAAACCTTGGAGATTGCCGACGCGATGCCGTATACCGCGACGACGCGACGCCCTTCCGCGACGCGACGATCATTTTCTTCCGCGACAGTTAATTCGCCGAAGAACTCGTCAGATGACTACGACGAAGTAGGGGTTTGATTCTTTAAATGTTTGTGATTTGTTTTCCCAGTTGATCTATGATTGTTGGGAGAATATTTTAAAACTACTAACGCGGTGGGTGCGGACTAACGAACAAGTCCGAACCCACCACACATTTTTTCTTTCTTGGTGCGCGAGACGAAGGACGATGGAAAACGGGGCCGCAATGGCGATTTGAGGGCCTGGCAGTGAAGATCGGGTCCTGGGAGGACCACTGGCGAAGACCGCACGTAAAACGGAGCATCGGAGCGCGTCCGGTGGCTCGCGGAAACTCCCACCGGCGGCGGCGCCCGACGCGCCGCCGAGAAGACCCGCCGCGGCTGAAGCCGCGGCGGTGAGACGTAGTCCCGCGACCGCGAGGGACAAGAGGGGGGAGCGGGACGCGGCCGGCCGCCGCTTCCGCTGGAAAGGGCGGCCCCACGCGGGGCCGCGGCTGTCTCACGCGGGGGCAGCGTGCCCCCGCCCGCGGCTCGGCCGTAACCGGCCGAGCCGACCCTCCCGGCGACCGGACCGGGCCGGGCCGGTCCGTGCAGGCCGGGTCGGACTCGGACCCGGGTCGGGTCGACCCGCTGCGGGCCGACCTAGGGGGGTTGGGCCGGGTCTGTCCGGGCCTAGACCCCCCGTTTTCGGACCTTTTTGGTCTTTTTCTCGTATCTTGGGCTACAGACCTCCATTTGACACACCGTCAGCGGCGATGTGATCCTTGGATCGAGACGGCCGTTTCAGTATATCACACTCAAGGTTTCAGAATACTTTGGGTTCGACCGGGTTGGTTCGTGCACGGAACCAACCGGGCCCTCGGAGCGGAAACACTTATATCTTGAGCTCCGGACGTCCGATTGACGTACCATCGACTTTGATGGATTCCTCTAAGTGAGACGGATCTTTTGGATTAATCCGCCCGAGGTTTGGACGCAGCTGGAGTATGGCCGGGTTGGATTGCACCCGAAATCCAACCGGGCCCCTGGAACGGAAAAGCTGATATCTTTTAGACCGGACGTCCGTTTGACGAACCGTCAGCGGCGTTGGTGATCACGTTGAGAAATGTTCCCTTTGAGTTTACCCTATGAGAGTTGGGGTTCAGTTGAGATACGGCCGGGTTGGTTCGCACACGAAACCAACTAAGCCCCGGGGACGAAAAAGCTGGTAACACACAGACCGGGCGTCCGATTGACGCACCGTCTGTTTTGTTGAGACCCCTATGATGAGGCGGTCTGTTGAGATACTTCTTTGTGGGACTTTGTGTTACTTGGAGCATTGACCAGTAGCTCGTGGAGCGGACCCTCCTGGAGGCAAGCGTGCGGAGTACGGAGACCGTGTAGCCGGTTGAGACCTGACGACTGCTTGTCCGATTCGTTTTGGAGTGACTTGCATAGCCCAGTGGGGAGCACTACTTTGTGAGGTGGCAGACCCACGGTGGAGGAGCACTACTGTGTGAGGTGGCAGACCCGCGGTACTCGACATGAGGAGTACCTCTGTAGGCTATGAGGGGGATCACTACTGTGTGAGGTGGCAGACCCATGGCGGGAAGCACTACTGTGTGGGGTGGCACGCCCGCGGTACTCGACAAGAGGAGTACCTCAACAGTCTTAGGTTGGTGAGCAGTACCTCGAAGTCGTGACAGGACCACTGTACTCTCCAGAGACGGAGCTCTTCAGTAGTTACAGTTTCGATAATGAAAACCCTGGTTTGAGCTGAGTCTATGACCTTTGTGTTTACCTCATGATTGAGATGGGTTACTTGATAACTTAGGTATATGTATGGGCATATACCTGGGTAGTGGTTATCCGTTGATTTCATAATCCTTGTGTTTCCTCATGATTGAGATGGGTTACTTGATAACTTAGGTATATGTATGGGCATATACCTAAGTAGAGGTTATCTATTGAGATCTTCTTTGTGGTTATACTTGTTGGTTTTAGTGAGACCTTGAGGGTCTCGGGGTCCCAACTGAGTATTGTTATACTCACCCCTGCATGGGCTATGCCCACACCTCATTGTGTTGGATGAAAACGACGGGAAGTGCTGATAGAGGCTGAGTGTTCGAGGACTGGACGGTACCCAGAGGTGGACTACACGACGAGTCAGTACCCGGAGGTGGACTACACGACGAGTCAGTATCCGGAGGTGGACTTCACGGTGAGACGACACTCGGAGGAGGTTGACGGGCGAGAGCGTTGTGGAGGCTATCTGTACCTACCCTTATGGTAGGATCCGTGGTGGACGATCTAGGAGCTGCACCATCTCTACCTACCCTTCAAATAGGATCCACGCTTCCGTCCTTCCAGCTGTTTCCTTTTTCTGTTGTACTTTGTTCATCTGTAGTTGTACTTTCATTTGGGTTTGTATTCTGGCCCATTTACCTTTCAACACTTCCCTTTTTTACTTAGTGTTTTACTTCCGCTTGTACTCTATGGGTTTTGTTTACTTGGAAATGTCTTCCCAGTTATCGGGATTTACGCCTTTGGTGCTAGTCGCCATCCCCTGGCCTATGGAAGGCGGGCTTGGGGTAGTCACCGCACGGGTCCCGAGGACGGGTCGTGACAGGGAATTAATTTTAAAATTAATTAATTCCACTAATATTTTTTTAATGTGGATAAATAGAAATTATTTTTAAATTTGGAATATCAAATATATCTTAGGCTTAATTTTTGGTATTATTTTGAAAAACATAAATTTTTGATGAATAGTGAAACCACTTAGTGGTAGTTAAAAAAACTGACTTTTTCATTTAAATAAAAATTTACCACTTCTGTGAATTTAATTTCAAAAATTCAACATACATGGTTGTTATCAAGAAGTTAAATTTGGTTCATTAAGATGGAAATAATTTTTGATGAATAGTAACTTTTGACTTTTATTTACCACGATTAAAGGTAAATAGGGTAATTCATGGTTAAAAGAATATTATAATAATTCAAAATTACCTTAAAACTTGTCCAAGACTTATTGGTTGAGTCATTAATTACCATGGGGATATTTGGGTCAATTTTGGAAAACCATTGAGCCACTTGTGAGTGATAATGACAATTTAGATCAATTAATATAATGTAAAGACAAAATTGACATTAACAAAAATCTTTTAGTAATTAATTTTTATATGGTGTTATATAAGTAATATTTTCGACTATAAATATTCATTGGAAATCTAAAAATAGTTCCTACATCATGGTATTTATTTTATAATTTTTGGACATCAAATAAATTAGATTATTTATGACACAATAATGATGCAGTATTTACCTCATTAATAAATGATTTTAATAAATAAGATTTTAATGATTAAAATATTATTCAAAACTTGTAAAATTATGATTGGATATTTTTATTTAGAATATGAGTCATCTTATATTCTACCTTATTGATTTTTGGACCATTAGAAACCAAATATCATTATATAATAAAATAACGTTTCCACACTTTCCTAAAGATCCCCTCCTCTCCCTTATAAAAAGAGACCATTTCTATCCAATTAATAACACCTCTCAAGACATTTGGATCATCCAAACTTTGCCCAATTAAGTTCCCTACATCCCTATCCTCCTCCTAGAATCCTTACCTTAGGCAGAAGGCACTTCAAGAAGTCGTTTGGTTCAAACCAAAAGGAGTTACCCAAATTAAATGTAACAGTTTCTCTTAAATTTTTTTCTTTTATTTTACTTCTCCAACCCCTATACTATTTTTATTCCGTTATTTTGTAACAAAAAAAGTATACTAATATACTAGGATTTTTTTATAATAAGGATTCCAACTACACTTACACACACCTCCATCTAATGGATAAAGAACATAATGTTTCCGTGGATGGAAAACTAATGCCTCACGAAACGATGATTGTTCAATTACATATTACCGCCTCTCATGGTGGCCATTATGATGGAACTGTATTTATATATGATATATATTATGTTTATGATTTCATTATGCTCATGTACTACCCAATTATATCAAGCCTTTATGGTTTCCATAGTGGGTAAATACGATAATCTCATTTGAGGAAGTGCGGACTGCCGCCCCCTCAAAGTGATGTGACTCGTTAATGCCTTATGTGAGATGTATAAAGGATAGAGTTAATGATATTATATATTATATTATACTGGAATTATAATATACCTATGTATCATTATGTTTTAATTCCATTAAAATAATAAATAGAAATGAAAGTAGCGTTCATGCGTACGTACGACTTACTGTCTCCATGAACAGTGCATTTCATTTCATACCTCAAAATTTTATGTAAATACATGTATATACTAGATATATATTATATATATGATATCTAAATCATGAATATCATTCTTTATATAATTAACCTTTGACCACATGAACAACATGTAATTATAAGAAGTCCATTTTTGACTCAAGTACCAAATATCGACCAAACGAACATTATTAACTTAAATGATTATATAATGTTTATAACATGGTAATAAGAGATATAAATGGAATAATAAACTCGAAAAAGGTTATTAAGCAAGTATAAATTAACTTTATTTTATTATTCAGGATATTAAAGAATGATCAAGTCAAGTTGGACACGAGGTAAGAGATTTTCTTATCTCACTTTTAATTCCGTGAGATTTCCATTGTTCGCCACTTATTCATTGCATGTTGTGTATTTTGTACTGACATTTGATATATATTATCATGATTGTCATTATATTAATGATATTATGTGATTCATTTTGTGGTTATTAACTTTTGGTCATATGACTCAGTTGATTATAACGTGGTAAAGGGTTTCGTCTCACTTTTTATTCCCGTGAGATTCATGCTATATTTGCCACTATTTCCTTTTGTGTGGTGTATGTACTGCCCATGATTGTACTCTTTATGTAATATAATTTCATTTATGAGTATTTACATCTTCATTTTATGATCCTTCTTTCATGTGTCGTATGTTTTGTAAGTTACCAAATCGGTACGAGAACTATTCACCCTCCTCTTTATAAGAGTTCTTTTTGTTCTGTGTTTTAATTTACATCTTATAATGTTGGGATATGTTCTTATATATCCTTATTGATGTAAAATTTATATCCAAGTGATTACATTACCTTTTTATCTCATCAAATCATTTTTTTAATTTTAAAGTGACGCCGTTAGGCTGTCGAATTTTTATAAGGGAACCTCTTAACCCAATTTCAATTCTTTGGGTTCAACTTGTACTTCTTGAACATGTCATCCGATGAATATGTGTGAATGATATCTGATTGTTTCACACATAATATCCACTTATATTGGGTGTATTTATATTTCTATCACATAATTATGTGATTGATTTATCCTTAATTTAAGGATACCATCTTTATAAGAGATTTCATCCCAATTTACATTTCCACTGAGACTTCATTGTTGTTATACAAAAATTCACTCTTATATGGTGTATATACTGTCATTTGAAATATTATTTCCTGAATCCCTTTATTCTCATGATATTATAATGTTCTGATTAAAATTTATTCTTCAATTATTTGTATTCAAGCGTCTCCCTTTTTGTTAAAAACTCGTTAACTAAAATATCATTTAAAATGTTTTAAAGATTTATTCTTCTAAATATTTATCATTAATGTCCATGTTTTTAAAATGAATTTTAGGATTTATTTATATGGACATTAATGTTTTTAAATGATAATTCAATTAAAATCTTCAAAGTGGTATGGGACACTTTGATTCAAAAATCTCTTGTTAAAAGGTTTTGAAAATGATTTGATAAAACATTATTTATTTAAATATCTTGATTTGATATATTGGAATGTGGAAATGTTATCTTTCATTTATACATGTGTTATATATTATGATTATGTTATGGTTATTGGGCATTGTTTACGTATACGGGTGGTTCTGTGATAAACCTAGGGAGGGTGAGCCCGAGATAGCTCTCCAATGCATTGGGTAACGTGATGGAGGTAAACACGATTTTTCTCCTAAGAGATTTAGGGAACATACTGTGATGGGTATTCCAAGTGTTACTCCCTACATAGCTGTGATAGCTACGATGTAAGTTTGATATGGATGTCATAAGTAACCTTTATGATTTATGATTTGTGTGTGTTATTCATAAATCTTATGATTTCATAAGGTATGTTATGATTGAAAAGTATGGTTTCATGGATTTGTATTTATTGTTGAGATAATATTTTCCTTCCCTATTTTATAACCCTTACTGAGCTTTTTATGCTCATACCAAGTTTTTGAAATGTTTTCCACAATACTTACAGATGAATAAGCTCAAGGATGGGATCAAGGAAAAGTCAGGCTGTCTAAAACATGGAACAAGACATGTGTCTTTTTAAGAGTTTTTATTTTATGAAAAAATTTGATATTGTGTAGTAGTGTTGACTTGTAATATTCAAGTTGTTATGTAAGAGTTATGGACTAATTCTCTAAAACTCTAAACCTGAAAAGATCCCCAATGTGAATTATTCATTTAATTCCAGATTATGAAATGTTTAAGGCCGGGTCCTTATAGTTGGTATCATAGGTCGGTTTAGATAACTTTAGAGGTTAGGGAATTCTTTAAGCATAAGTGACATTAACATAATGGTTAGGATTTAAAAAAGAGTCATAGTTTTTTTTAGAAAAAGTGAATGAGTTTAAGATAACATGAACAAGTATATCTTAGTGTTTACCCTCATCATAAGATATTATATGATAGATTTACTAATATACTAACATTGACCTTTTTGGTTTTAGTAAATGGCTGGATCTAGAAAGAACCAAAGTAACAGTGGATGTGAAGAAAACTGTGATGGCTTTCTGAATGAGAAATTGAATGAAATGGGAGCTGAAATGAGAACTCTTGTGGTTATTCTCAACCAAATATCTGGAGTCATGATTGACCACATGAACCTTAGTGATATTTATAAGTAATCATATATTCGAGAAACAAATCCCTACGGAAGTTTTAGTAATAATCATAAAGGTAAGTGTGTTCAAAAACCTATGTGTCAAAGATGTGGAAAGAAACACCTAGGAAAATGTTTCAAAGGGACAAAAGATGCTATAGATGTGTAAATGATGATCATAAAGCAAGAACCTGCCATGAAAAAAAGGAAGCATATAGTTTGACTCTAGGAAAGGGAAATAATTCCTTTCCGAGGGATCGAATGAATGTTTTAAATGTGGTGTACATGGTCATTATGCAAACACATGTACTAAGAAGAAGTTTTAGGAATGGGATCACTTGGATCGTAAAAATACATGTTTACCAACACTTAATGCCATTCCGATTGAGGATGAAGAAACTGACAATGACCAATGAAAGGTATGGATTAATTCATAACATATGTTTTGATATTATTGAAATCTTAGGATATGATTCATGATTTTGTTTGTAGGAAATAAGTATTTTAGAATAAGTTGGAAAGGAATGGTTAAGGGATCATGAAGAATTTTGAATGATTAAGAGGTCAACATATAAGGGATTCAAGAGTTATGGTAGATTTTAGGATGGTGAAATACTTAAAAGTATTAAGGCTCTTTTGATGATGGGATTACATTAGAAGACTTTTTATAGTATGTGTAACCCTGAAGTTTGATATATGAAAATTTTATTCAAGGAATAATTATATTTTCTTTTGTGTATATAGTTATAAAGAAAAATTTGGGTTTATATGATCCTTGAATTTGAGGCAATTACCGGTTAATACTTTTAGGGATGAAAAATGAAAGTTATTAGATAAAATCTGTGGTTAAAATATTTTATGGTTATTTTTGATGAATTTATCTCTTTTTGGGAATGTTATAAAATTATGTAGTTTTTGAAAAGGGACAACATGCAAACTGTGTGACAACCCGTCGCGTCAGACGAAGCTGTGGGAATCGAACCCACAACCAAAGTGCGACTGGTATTTATCGCCGACCACTAGACTATGTGAATTCCCTGGTTAGTATGACTAACTCCTTTTAGTTAGATGATCTTATGAAATCAGGAATAAGTTGATTTTGGGTTATCTATGGAAATGATTAACCTATACCAACACAAATGTCTCCCCATATTTTTTTCTCTCATTTTAGAATCATATATTTTTATACAAATCCATCATAGTAAGTATTTTGGAGAAATTCTAAGGAGGATACCCGATGAAGAGGTAACGTTGATCATAGATTCTTTTGGTTTTATTTCTTCCTACGCCTCATTAAATTATTATTATACCATGGAGATATAATAACCAAAATATATTATTTATACTAATAATTTTTTAATTTATGTTCATAACATTCAGCCATATCCACTTATATAAAATGGTTTATGAAATCATCATTCATGTGTATGTTGGTATACCACTTTCTAAACCAATGCCACAAATTTTTCCATAACATTATTCTTTCCAATTTGTCGGAATACGATATCATTCATCGTGCGTACAACCTACTACAACCATGCAAAGTAATTTGATTTGTTAAAACTTTACATGTAATGTAATGATGATAGGTTTAGTGAAATTATGTGATTTATACGACATAAAAATGATTTTTTAATTATAATATATCATTTACCTTTCTTTCATTTAATATGATAAGATAATGGAAACATTATTAATTTTCACATATTACCTACCATATCTATGAACAATCCATTTCATTTTATATCATTATTTTTTTTGATTAATATAAATACATATATAATGGATTTATATGATATTTATATAGTGGTTAAAAAAATTAGATGAATAAATCATGTTTGAAATAAAATTACCAATGATAACATAAAAAAACATATATGATAAACGACATTGTTATTACCTCAAACATATATTTAATATGGAATAGATAATAAATAGTAAGGAATGGTAATAAGAGAATAATTTATGGTATGATATATATAAATATTTTTTATTAATATATGTATAATAAAAATATATTCATTATAAATGAGGTTTGAATGTGTTTGACAGAAGTCAAGATCTATTGTAATGGATTTCCATCCCACTTTTTACTTTTGTGAGACATTTGTATTAATCACCACATATTTATTTTGTGTTGTGAATAAACTAAACATGAATGTTTTTAATGATTATTCTAATTAATATTATTTGGATTCAAATATGAATTTTAAGATCTCTCTTTCATTGAGGTTAATGTTCAAATGATTCCAAATAGGGAAGGAATTTATGTCTTAATTTTCATTATTTGAGACATACATTAGGCTGTTCACCTATATTATTCCAAGAAGTGTATTTATAACCCCTTTCACATGTAATATCATGAATATATTTATATTCAAGATAGTTTTATTTTAAATTTATTTTATTCCATCACGGGGCTGACGAATCAATTTTAAAAAAGTGGTAAAGAATTTTTGTCAAAACATCTTATTTTATTGGGATTTTTTTATGATTTTGTTTACACTATTTTAATATTATGATCCATATCATATGAATCTCATGATTTTTTTATCCTAAGGTTATTAATTATAATTTTAATTAATAGTAACATTTTTCACCTCTTTGGTTATTAAAATAATTGAGAAATTATTTTTATGAAATTTTGAAATTATTTCTCTATTTGGTATGAAATCCATTTTCTTCCAAAACAATATTAAAAAAATGATTTTTTTATTTTCCAGTTATTTTTAATAGAATTTTTTTAATAGTGGTTTAATTTTTCATAAATAATTTTTGAAAAGGAATATTCATGTCATTTTCAATAATATGCCCATTTGGTGTCTACCAAAAATATGAATGGAATCTTTATTTTTACATGCATGACATGAACAAAACATCCCATATTCATGACTATTATTTTCCTTGAAGATTACTTTACATGTTTTCATGATTATTTTCAAATTAAAACATTTCAAAAATTTATTATGTTTTAAAATGTTTTTTTGAGTGATGAAATGATATTTTTCTCAAGAATTATTTAAATGATTGATCAAAATCATTTTACATATAAGATAAAATCCAATGATGTTACATGTTCCTTACATAGTATAAGTTTTAAGGATACCATTATTTTTCATTATCAAACTTTTCTATATTTATGATGACATGATTTTATGAAAATCATTTCAGTTCCACAAGTTATAACCTAACACAATTATTTTGAAACATAATTATTTTTATATGGGTTATGTTTTAATGAAATAATGAAATGATTATGATGTATTCATCTTTTTTATAGGTTATGATATGTTGAAATGATTATGATATCTATTTTATTTAATGGGTTATGATATTCTGAATCTTTTATGTTCTTATGAATCACATAAATATGGTCTTCATTATGACAAGAGTTGCAAATATATCTCCCTAAAATGCATTGGGTAAAGATTTATATCAGATGATATATAAAGAACTAGAATGGGAAATGAAACCAGTTTATTAAGGGAATTTTCTACTATGATGGTGTTGAGAGTGAACCTCGACTACTATTATGGTTTGGGAAGTGAAACCATTCCACTATGATAACCTTTCCAGTGAGCCTTGATTTGTATGGAAATGATATTCTATGTTTATGTGTCTTCCAAAAATCTATATCTTTTGCTAATTTTCAACTCTTATGGATCATTTTATTTGATTACCTTATGATTCATGTTTTACAAACTACTAATCATTATTCTATGATATGATATTATGATCTTTTATAAGTAGGGTATGTTTTTCAGATGTTATGATATTTTTCTCATATGCTTATGCTATTATTATTGTTACATATCTCCCTTATTTATCCTTACTAAGAATCTGAGCTCACCCATTTTTATATTTCCATTCCCCATATTATGTTTACATTAATTACGTATGATATTTCTAGGAAGGGTTCTACGTATGAAGAACATAGTGTCGGGTTTTGTAGTTTACCTATGAACTAGTTGTTTGTGTTTTGATGTATCAAAAACATTAAACTATTATGGTCCTCAGGAATTTGTTTGTGTAATTTAATGTATTTTGATAAAAAAACATAATATCTATATATTATATACCCATGTCTCTATATTTGGTATCTGAGGATAGGAGTAGTAAGCCTTTAGAAACTAGGATGGGAAATCCATAGTGAGATCCCTCAGGACTTGTCTAAGGATAAGTCTAAAGATGAGTCAATATATAGGAAAATGTTGCATAATTTTAGTAAAGGATAGGGTGAAACAACTACAAAATATCCCTTCAAAAATGCTACAAAATTTCTTTATTAGTGCTAGAGAAGAATTGACCAGTGAAGCAGGATTAAAAGCCCTTGAATTTTATCAGGTCCAAGAAAGAGATGATAAATGTGTCCTTTATCAGCGCTTTTATTTAGTGTTCCTAATGTTTACTTTTAACAAAAATTTTATAAGAAAATGTAAAGGACACATTTATCAAGAATGTAAAAATAGATGATAAAGAATTAATTTATCTGCACTTTCAAAATAGATGATAAAGGAACCATTAATTAGTTCTATGAAAAGTGCTGATAAAGGGTCATACTATACTTTGATGTAATTGAACACTACAAAAATAGTTCACTATGCTATATTAGCACACCACATCACCAAAAACACCACCAGATATCAAAAAAATCATTTACCAATACAAAATTTAAGTGAAATAAAATTTACAACACAAGCACAAGAAAAAATACTATTTTCTAGAAATTTGAAACATTGGTTTATACAATTACATAAGTAAAAATTATTATATACATCCAAAAATGTTCGTCAGAGTAGAGTACTCAAGAGGGGGGTGAATTGATATCTATAAATTTTTTTTGTTTTAAAAAGTATTCTTTAAAGGGTTTCCCCAAAAATTTATATATATATTAGTCAATCAATGTTATACAGCTATGAAAGTTTGACTATTTGAATAAATTCTTATAATATTGATTAATTCAATGTAATTTTAATATCAGTTATTAATATTACTTTGGAATCTATTATAATATGGAAAAAAATTACATCTTCTTTCCAAGATTAATTATCAATGTAAATTTAGTGATTTCTAAATTAGACAGTAAAATAGAGGCAACTAAATTTAAATAGCACAACTGATATAAAACAAGTGCTTTAGCCTCAAGCCAAGACCTAATACACACCACTTGGTGATCACCTACCACCAAGAAGTTTATATAAATAAACTTGATACACAGCTTGTATCAGGCTTTACAATAGTACACAAGATTATCTTGGTCACATGACCTCTTCCACAGTTCTTCATGGGTATGAAAAAAAAGTTCACACACAACATCTTCCACACTTCTCTATGCGAATACACAAGTTTAAAAATATGTAAGATAAAGGATATATTGTATCCTTTAGTTTGATGCATGAGACAATGTGTGTTTTCATAAAAACACACACACAACTAGAAAGATAAGAAAAATGATACACAATAGAGCAGAGATGATGAGATAGGGTTAGAAGTGTTCTGAGTGTTAGTCTATGCAGCTCAGGACTTCTGGGATGTAACATATGAAGAAATTGAGTCCTCTCGCGGAAAACAAAGTATCGTAACTCAGTTGGATCTGGATCGTGTTCTTCATGGAGTTTATGATGTATAAATGTTCTCGAATCTAGGATTTGATTATGCTTCATGTGTTCTTCACCAGTGTAGGTTTTCATGAAATCTCATGCTTCTTCATTATCACGCACACAATTTTTTTTCTGTTACTCTTCCATCACTACAGTCACCACGATCACTTATTTTTATTCTGGCCATGTTGTTCTTTTTATTCTTGGAATGCATGTGTTGGAACCGACATGATGCAAGTATTCTGCACCTCATACCTCATACCATTAGGTGATATGTCTACAAAGAAAAATTATTTATGTTAGTGAATTTAAAAGCTTCAAATATGATCATTAAAAAAAATGAAAAAACAGATTAATAAATGATGTCACAATTTTTCTATAAACAATGTCTCCAAGAAACAGTGTCTCCTTGAAATGGTGTCTCCTTCTTTGTCTTTGAGTGGTGAGATAACTATGATGGCATAGTCGTATAGAGATTAGGAACTGGTAGCATAGATGTGGCGTTATGATCAGAGTGTTTGGTCACGGTGTCTGGATGGTCACGGTGTCTGGATGGTCACGCAGTCTGGATGGTTACAGTGTCTAGATGGTCCCGCTGTCTAGATGGTCACGGTGTCTCGAAGGTGATGGTGTTTGGATGGGTACAGTGTTTGGATGGTTACGATGTCTGGATGGTCATGATGTGTGGATGGTCATAATGTCTGGATGGTTACGCTGTCTAGATGGTCATAATGTCTGGATGGTTACGGTGTCTGGATGGTTACGGTGTCTGGATGGTCATGGTGTCTGGGTTATTTTCCAGAAAAACACAACCAGTGACAGACTCACTGTTTCTCAGACTTAGTCAAATATCTTTACATAGACTTAAACAGTGATATTCATAGAATTAATTAAACATAATCATTCACAAGATAATTTCATTAGAAACAAAACAATTTTCAATAATTATTTAAGGCATAAAGAAACTAATCGTCTGTACATATGATTTAGGAGGATTAAACAAGATTAATAGGCTTTACAGAATGTATATTATATGTGATCATTAAAACATAATTAATACAAGAGGTGTCCAAAAATCTCTCCCTTTCTTATGATCACAAATCACGTGAGTGAGAGATTTATTCTTAGGTAATGTGTCTCTTCCTTAATGTGCATTTATTGCAAATAGAATACATATTTTCTCCCCCTTCTAGGATTATCAAAAATAGTAAATACGAAGTAGACAGTAAAAGTGTAGAGTGCATTAGATAGATAAAAAGTGTCATTAAAAACTGTAAGGAACAAGAATACATAAAACATCCCCAGAAAAAGATATTAAAAACTATTCTTCAGTACTAGCTTGTCTTCTCATTTACCTTGGTAGTAGCATCAGAAGAAGAAGCCATAGGAGCAGAGGTAGAAGTAGAGGAAGGGAGTGAAATAGTGGATATAGAAGGTAAAGGGAGTCCTTCAAAAATAGAAGGGGCCAGGGTAGGTGTAGTTGAATACTGAGGCAGCTATTGCTCAAGGATTACATTCCTGATCTGACTCAGAGCCTGAGAGACAGATATAGATGTGGAGTCCAGGGTAGAGGATGAGAAGGTAGGCAGACCAGATCTCAGGGGTGCAACTACAGGAGCGAAAATGACAATAATTTGAACATGAAGATTAGGCCGCACAATTTTGATGAAGTCAACAATGATTTCACCACCATACTACATAGATTTCTCAAAGTCATCCTGGTTCTCCATAAACTTATCAAAAAAAGGAGTAAAATCTTTGAGCTTTTGGACTTGAGTTTTGAAAGCTTGAGTTACATGAGGGATCCTTAGATTCTCCGCATGGTACGTGAAGTGGTTTTTCATTTCATTCTTAGATAAGATCCGATTGAAGTATAATTCCACCTTCTTAGAAATTTCTTATTGATAATCATTGGAAATCTTGGAATGAAATCTCACCAAATCAAGAACTCTGTCACTGTTCTTGATAACTTCAGATAGAGATTCCTTGGAAAATCCACTAAGCAGAGATTGAAGTTCTTCTTTGACAACTATTCAAAAAATATCACTCTCTAAAGTAGGTTGAGTTGATTCTCTATAAGTAAAAGAATTAGTGACATCTGAGGTAAGGGATTTGAGTTGATTTATAACATTATAGAGACAAACCTTATACTCATAAGTTAACTTGTTAAGTCCAATAACAAGCTCACACATCTCTTGAACAATCTTCTTGTTTTTTTCAGTTACCTTTTCAGATAAGGAAGTTAGATAAGGTTGAATCAGGGAGGCTACTTCCTGTGGGGTGTGACATAAAATATCCTCAAAAATAAGAGAAACAGGTTCTAGTCTTACGGATATCACTCTCTATATTTCATCAACCATACCTCTTAGATTTTTTACTTCATCACTGATCAGTTTATTCTCGACTATAACTTCCTGAATCTCATGATGCATCTTGGGTTGAATCTACCATATAACCATTTCAAACAACAAGGCATCATCTTTCTCACTTAAATTGGTTACATGAGCTGGTTGGGTATTCATTAGTTTTTCAACTCTAGCCAAAAGGGTAGCTCCAAATGCTTTCATATCTTCCTTATTCATCAAGTTTGGATATTATTTTTAGGGTTCATGAATAGAAGCTGAGATAGGATTAGGTTCCTTGGTAGAGATAGCTTCATGTGCAGATGCTAGTTTTAAATGAAACATAGCAGACAGATCAATTCATTTAACTGAGAGTTCCTGGGAATCAGTCACACAAAAATAACTGTGGAATTTATACCATGTATCCACCGAGATTAGATCAAGCAGATTGGGGACTTTAACAGATTCTATATTGGGGGGCTTCTCCCACTCAACAGGTTTATCTTTATCAGGACTGATAGATTTAGATTCTTGATCTATTTCCACAAATTCATCCCTTATTTCCTCATCCATTTTCTTTCTAGACAACTAAAAGGCTTGATCCATTCTCTCTTCAGCATAAGGAATAACTTCAAGAAAATCTTGTTCCTTTGGGAGTTCCTCAAGGGAATATTATTTCACAATAGAAATATCTTCTTCTATATTCTCTTCTAAAACATTCTTTCCACTTACCTTAGCAACATATTCTTCTTTTGAAGAAAATGTTTCTTCCAGAGCAATAACGTTTTCAGGAACTAGAACTTCATTTTCAAATAGAACTTGAAGAGAAAATTCATTATCTTTTTCAAACAGAATAGTTTATTTCATAGGCACAACAACCACTTCTTATTCTTCTTCCTCATTAGAATATTCAACAATTTCATCTGGCACCAAACCAAAATCAGAAATATCCTTAGGTTTTGAATGGTGTTCCTCTGGATTAATCTTTTCATAAACTCTATCATTATCTTCCACCCATGCTTTCCTCCAATGATTCCTATTAATTTTCATTCTCTTTACTATAACTTTCGAAAAATTGAACTCATAATCCTTAATAAATTATTCATCTAGTCCAACCAATCCCTTTTCATGAAGCATAGCTGAGATAATCTTGGAATAAAATAGAGAGGTTGACTTGGAGGTTATTTTGATTAACTCACACATATGGTCTACAACATACTTTCATAGGTTTATATTATGTCTATTTTTCATGAGATGTATCAAAAATACATCCTGATAATTGGGTATAGGAAAATAACCTTTTTTGGGGCTAATAAAATTATGAACAAACTTAAACAAGAGTCTAGATTCACCATATAGCTCGGCAGCTATGTCTCTCCTCTTGGTTTCATTTCCAGTTAAACTTCTAAAATATTACTCCAAAAAAAGAACTCACTTGGAGGCGGAGTTCCTCTATGATAGTCCTCACAAATACCCTCATGATGTATCCTAAGGCATACAAACCATAACCGCGAAGAAAAGGTATAAATCTGATAATTGATCCAACTTCACACTACATAACTATCTTATGAATCAAAAGAGAATTGAACATACTGGTAAAAATGAGAAACTAGCTTCGATTTGATAGGCCTATCCTCTTTTGTAAACCAATCTAGCCATCCTTTATCTGTTAGCACTTTTAACACCAAATACTTAATTGATAGAAGCCACTTAAGGAATATCTCTTTTTCAAGTACCACTACTCATTTCACTAGGTTTGGATTCAGATAAGTCTTTGGGTGATAGCTTTAGCGTGATTTTCAACTTCTTATTTGAAATGTGCTTCTCAGGAGTTGACAAAGAAGAGAATTTCATCTAGGGAATTCACCGAAGGTTCAAGAGAGAGAGAAGGGTTGAAAGAGGGGTTATGGTTTGAGAGAAGAGATCTCGAGTAAATAATGAGTGAAACTTCTTCTATTTTATCATTTAGGGATATCAATCATCATGGGATAAAAAGCGCATGAATGTAAATGAAATGAATTAATGTGATTCGGGTTATAATTTATAAATAAAAAAAATAAAGGATCTTTATGGTGAGATCATAACAATCCTTCACGGTGAGACAGTAACAGTTATTCACTATGAGATAGAAACAGGCATTCACAGTGAGAACGTAACTATGTGATTTATAAACTGTGCAACTGTATTATTTGAGACTGTAAATTCCTATAGAGACCCAATCCTTTTACATAAAACATTTCATGATTTTAAGCATAATTAATGATCAAAGTACAAGCCAAGGATCGTTAAGTCTAGTATCTTGGAAGACTAGGTACATATAACATAAAATGTGGGACTAAAAAAAACTTGTTTATTTAATCTCCATAAAGATCTTCTAACGTCCTTTGATCCCTTACATCTACATAGGGTACCCTGGGGAACACATGAACAAAGGGATGAGCTAAAAATCCCAGTAAAGGAATGAGAATAAAGATACATCTCAAGCACATGAGTTAGGAGGCATGAAATAATGATATCTAAAGCATGAAACTTATAGAATCATTTAATATAAGCATGGGATCATATAAACATGGAATCATATAAATGTGGAAGAATCATAAATCATATCTTTAGTACGGGTCAAGGATAACCGCTAATCCCGTTTCACATCGCATATCATGAGACTTATCCTTACCCAATCCATTGGAGAGATATCTAGGCACACCCATCTCAAAATTTTCATGAATATTCTTGAAACATAAATATTCTTACCAGATATATAATTATACACAATCAACCTTACACAAACATAAGGTTACCCAGAGAAAGAATTTGGTACCACAATCATAACATAAATCATAACCAATGGGCGTATGATGAATCTGTCCATGTAAGGAAAGAATTAGAAAATACATGGACTTTCATAGGGTAAAATTGGCATATAAAATGGTAAGTGGTGTCAAACATAAGTGACAACATATGAGAAATATATTTTAGAAACATTAGCATTAAAACATTTTTGTGCGGTTTTAGGGAAAACACTCTAGAGCTTTTCAAATAGAAAAGAGGACATTATTTTATATAAAACTAGAATTTAACCAATATGGTTTTCATAATAAAAATACCTAATTTATAAATACAATGGTGTTTTAAAACATAGGATAGAGTGCTCTTGAAATTTGTGTAAAAATTAGGGAAGTCCCTTTAAAACAGGTTGTCTTATTGGAAAGTTCTAAGGATGGAATCCTTCAGAATCATGTATATCCCCGAAAGAATGTGATGAAAGGGTATTGATATAAGAATCTTGAACAAATAATCATAATTTATAAGACTCACATAGATAGATAATATAACACCATTTTGAAAGAAAGATAAGGCAACTCGAAAGAATAAAGAAGGTTCGGGTAGAATTCGTTACGATTTTATAGGCATGGTGTCGGGTGTGACCAAGAGGGATTGATGAGAGAGAACTAGGGTTTATCATCAATTATAAATCCATAAGGAAGTATGGGGGAGGTTTTTAAACATACCCCATAATTTTCTAGTACACATATAAAGGCATAGTATAGAGGACAATCTTGATTAAGAGAGAAAAGGAGAGGATCCCTTTCCTCAAATCTGGTGGTGTTCTCCACTTGTTATTAATGACCTGAATAAACAAATTAGTTTCATTAATTAATAATTCCAGAACCACTTCTATATATAATTTATTTATTATAACCCTTTTTAGTTCATTAAAATCCTTTTTGATTAGTAACAAGGTTCAATTTCATTGTTTGGGCTTGTTTGTTTACTTGGCTTTAAAAGATCGGTTCACTTATATTCAAGTTTTCATTATATGCAAGATGAAAGTGGTTGTACAGAATTGAATTTACATTATTTAGTTAATATCCACGATATTACATGGTTTTAATTTTAATTAGGTTACTTAGAGTGATGTCGAATTATTATATATATAACCTTAGTGATAACCATTTTTTGTTAATCGGTGGATTTGATTACAAAGAATGTGTTTTTCATTATAACCTAATTACATTTGTACCAAAAGATTGCAGAACCAAAAATAGGATATATTAATTATATAATAATATGGTTCAACCATAACACAAATGGTTTCATGACCGGAATTAAAGATAATAACAAAAATTGATAAACCGTTAACCTTGAATGTGCTAAATTAGCACATCTCAAACGGTGCTTTCATTTATTTCAAATAAAAGGGTGGGGAAAGGAGAGAAGATAATGAAATTTAACACTATCATGAAGAAATTACAGTATATGTATGCTACTGGATTTATCATACTATTATGGTGAAGGGAGGTGAGGAAAGAAAATAAAAAAATAAAGGAACTTAAAAGAAAAGAAGAAATTTGGAAAGAGGAATTTACCTCTTGACACTTCCTCCTTTGAGAACCTCTTAAGGGGAGTGGTTTTGGTATTTTGAAGAGGATGAGAGATTTTGGAATTGGGGGAGGAACTTGGGGAGAGATTTGGGCAGAATTTAGAGAAGTATTAGAGCTTGATAGGAGTAGAGAGAAGAGGGAGTGAAGGGGGGTTTTTATAGTGGAGGAGAGGAGGGATTTCATGATATTATAATCCTTAATTTATTATTTCTTAACAAGAAAAAGAATAGTAAGTATTCCATGACCAATAATAGTAAATGGGTCATGTGAATTATAACCATGGGTGGGGACATCAACCATGATGCTAGGAATATTCTATTTAGCTTATAATGTATATATACAGTAAATTACCGTATTTTACTATTCATCAAAAAATCAAACATTTCAGTAAAAATCTCAAAAATTCACCCCAACCATTTATCAATGTGTAGAATCCAAAAATAAAGTCCATTTTTCAAAAATAATTTTCTAAATATGATTATTTTAATATTTAATTGAAATCATAATTTATTATCAAAAACCAGATTTAAAACATGCATTAACTCATTCTAAAACATAGGTATATTGTACTTCCAACTTGAATATTATTTATATACTATCATAGGTGAGGTTACTATTCATTAGGGTATATCACTATTCATAAGTGTATGTTACTATTCATTATGGTAGGTTACTATTCACCAAAAAATATTTTTGTTTTATTAGACTCCAAAAAACATCTTGAACACAACCGTGTATGTCAGATTTTCAAAATTCCAAACACATAAGTGAAAAACTTATGTTTTGAGGTCACTTATCAGTTATTAGTTCATTATTATGTGATTTATGGAATATTTATAAGAAGTTAATTTCCATTTAAAACATTGGGTCGTTACATTCTTCCCCCCTTAAGAAATTTAACGCTGGAAATTTCATTTTACATTCTAGGCCAAAAATAGATGTGGGTACTTTTCCTTCATTGCTTCCTACAACTCCCATGTTGATTCCTAAAACTTATGGTTCCTCCAAAACACTTTGACAAGATGGGTTGTCTTGTTGTGTAGAACCTTATCTCTCCGATCCAGAATCTTTACTGGGTGCTCCTCATAGGAGATATCATCTTCCAGCTGCACCACCTCTGAGTTTAGTACATGTGAGGGATCACGTATGTACTTCCTCAAGAGTGATATGTGGAAAACATCATGAACTCAAGCCATATTTGATGGAAGTGCAAGCCGATAGGCCACGGATCCTATGCGGTCAAGGATTTCAAAGGGGACAATATACCTTGGGCTTAGCTTTCCTTTCTTCCCGAATCGCATGACTCTCTTCCATGGAGATATTGGAAGGAAGACTTTATCTCCAACGTTGAACTCCAAGCCCCTTCGAAGGTTGTCAGCATAGCAATTTTGCTGACTTTGAGTATCTTTGATGTGTTTCTGGATGACTTGAACCTTCTCTGTCATCTCTTGAACAAGATCGGGTCCAAGTAGCTTTCTTTCTCCAACTTAAACCCAACAGGTTGAAGTTATACATCACTTTCCATACAGAGCTTCATATGGAGCAATCTGAATACTCGAGTGGAAGCTATTATTGTATGAGAACTCAACCAATGGGAGATGCTGATCCCATCCACCTTTGAATTATAGAGAGAAGGTTTTAAGAATATCTTCAAGCATTTGAATATTTCTTTCAGACTGGCCATCAGTTTGGGGGTGATAGGCCGTGCTGAAATTTAATTTAGTACTCAAAGAATGTTGAAGGATCCTCCAAAATTTAGATGTGAACCTTGGATCACAGTCAGAGACAATTGAGAGTGGAAAACCATGCAGTCTCACCACTTCCTTCACATATAACTTTACAATTTGTTCAAGCGAGATATCTTCCTGAATTGCGATGAAATGGGATGTCTTGGTGAGTCGGTCAACCACAACCCATATCGCATTATTTCCCATCGATGTCTTTGGGAGACCCGTGACAAAGTCCATAGTAACATTTTCTCATTTCCACATGGGTATAGGCAATGGCTACATCATACCTTTGGACTTTTCTCGCTCAACTTTAACTTTCTGACATACCAAGCATCTTGATATATATTCCGCAATCTCCTTCTTCATGTTATCCCACCATAAGTGTCCTTAGAGATCACGGTACATTTTGGTACTCCCAGGATGGATAGAGAAGGTCGAGCTATGTGCATCATTCAATAGCTCCTTCTTTATCTCTGGATCATATGGTACACATAATCGTGTCCCAAATCTTACAACTCCTTCCTCATCAATTTTGAAATTGGAGGATTTCTCATTTTGAACAGCTTCCACCCTTTTCTGAATTTCCACATCTTTTCTTTGAACAACCTTTATTTTCTCCATGAGGGATGGTTGAGAAATCATTTGAGAAAGGATTGATGATGTTACTGCCTTAATGAATCCCACGTCCATCCTTTGAAAATCTAAGAAGATCAGATCCTTTTAAATTTGCATCATTGATAAAGTTGTAGGATCCTTTCTACTACAGCATCCGCCACCTTGTTTGCCTTACTGGGATGGTAGTGGATTGAGCAGTCATAATCCTTGATAAGTTCTATCCATTTTCATTGGCACATATTAATCTCTTTCTATGTGAATATATATTTGAGACTCTTGTGGTCAGTATATATCTCACATTTTTTCCCATAGATATAATGATGCCAGATTTTCAACGCAAATATCACAGCCTCCAACTCGGGATCATGCGTGGGATAGTTTTTCTCATGTATTTTCAGCTACCTTGAACCATAGGCTATCACTTTATCATTTTTCATTAGCACACAACCTAATCCTTTCTTAGAATCATCACTATACACCACAAAGATTTCTTCATTTGAAAGGAGTGTGAGTACCGGCATAGTGATAAGCCTCTTTTTCAACTCCTTGAAACAGTCTTCACATTCCTATGTCCAGACGAACTTTACTCCCTTCCATGTCATCTTGGTCATTGGGTTTTACAATCGTGAAAAGTTCTTCACGAATCGTCGATAATACCCAGCTAGACCTAAAAAGCTACGGATCTCTGTTACAAAAGTTTGCCTCAGCCACTCTTCAATTGCCTTCGTCTTGGAAGGGTCCACAAATATCCCTTTCTTAGTGATAACATGCCCCAAGAATAATACTTCCTCCATCCAGAACTCACATTTACTGTACTTGCATACAACTTCTCCCTTCGCAAAGTTTTTAACACAGTTTCCAAATGCTCCTCATGTTCCTCATTGCTCTTGGATTATATCAGAATATCATCAATAAAGACCACCACAAATTTGCCGAGGTAATCTCTAAAGACTCTATTCATTAAATCCATGAAAATATTTGGAGCATTAGTGAGTCCTAAGGGCATGAATATTAACTCTTAGTGTCCATACCTCGTTCGAATGGTCTTCTTGGGAATATCTTCCTTCCTCACCTTTATTTGGAGATATCCCAACCGAAGGTCCACCTTAGAGCAATAAGTGGGCCCCCGAAGCTGATTGAACTAGTCATCTATCCATGGAAGGGGATACTTGTTCTTTATAGTGATTTTATTAACCTCATGATAATCTATGAAGAGGTGCATTGATCCATCCTTCTTCTTGACGAAGAGGACTGGAGAACCCCACAGTGAAGCACTCGGGCATATAAAACTCTTCTCCATATTCTCCTGTAACTGCTCCATTAGCTCTTCAAGATCTATGGTGGCCATTCTGTAAGGTTCCTTGGAGAGTGGCAGAGATCCAGTGATAAGTTCAATTGAGAACTCAACCTATTGGTCAGGGGAAAGACCAAACAACTCTTTAGAGAATACATCAGTGTAATCCCTCATGATGGGCACGTCCTAAATCATGATTCTCTCATTTGTCTCAATCATTTGAGCAAGGTATGCATGCTAATAAGGAATCAATATCCAAACTTGTGATGAATATTATATAGGAGACTAATCTTCCTCCTTGAACTTGTAAATAATCGGAGGATGCTTCAGGATGTTAAGAGTAATCTCCCTTTCCCGATAGTTGATGTTGTCCTTGTACAAAGATAGACAATCCATGCCCAAGATAGCGTCAAACTCCAATAAAGGAAGTATGCCAACTTTTGATAGGAGGTTCAGTCCACAAACATTAACCGGGGAGGATTTATAAAGCATGGATGAAATAATTTCCCCATTCTATGTTCTCACAGATAAATTTTCCTCCAAATTTTGAGGTGGTGTTTGAATAGTTATACTAAACTTGTAAAATATGAAAGAATGTGTAGAAACAGAATCAAATAGTAAGTTCACTATTCTTTAATGAATATCAAGAGTACCTGTCACCACATTTTTTTCCGGATCCACCTCAGCAGTAG
Organism: Viscum album; assembly: GCA_963277665.1. Taxonomy (NCBI): domain Eukaryota; kingdom Viridiplantae; phylum Streptophyta; class Magnoliopsida; order Santalales; family Viscaceae; genus Viscum; species Viscum album. Next base: position 1,806,111,865 of record OY728129.1, on the reverse strand, counting down.
TGATGGCATAATCCCTTCCTTGTTTCCTTGTGGTTGTTGTTGATTGCCTCTGACAACCCTCATCTTAGGAAAATTGTTCGCATAACGCCCAAGATCCTTTTAGTTAAAACACTACACTGCAGGCTGAGTGTTGATCTGAACCTTCTGTTATTCTTCAACATTAGCGGGATTTTTCATATCCCTTCGACAGTTCTTGGCCAGATGACCAAACTCTCTGCATTTGAAGCAATTCCGGGTTCCCTTGAGACAGTCACCAAGATGCTTCTTCCCACAATTCTTGATAATGGTTTGAACTAAGCTCGTCAATCTATCAAAGCATATCCCCCAGGAGTGTCGTAACCAAGAGTGCAGTAAGGCCTATTATCATGCACTAGCCCCCGTTCGAGTCTAGATCAAAGCGGTGTTTTCAGGTTTTACCCCTAGATACATTTGGTCCAGAGCCACCTCTACCTTCTCATATCTAGACATGGATGTATTTGATTGATAAACCACTTACTCTATACTCACCAAAATTTTGGACTGTTTTATTATACTTAGTCTCATCCTTAAGGTTCTCACTAAGGTGCTCTATTCCTAATCTCCAAAAATAACTAGACCATCCTTTGATACGAACTATAGCGACCCAAGCCTTTTACATAAAACATTTCATGATTTTAAGCATAATTAATCATCAGAGTACAAGCCAAGGATCGTTAAGTCTAGTATCTTGGAAGACTAGGTACATATAACATAGAACATGGGACTAAAAAAATGCCATTATTTAATCTCCATAAAGATCTTATAACTTCCTTTGAGCTCTTACATCTGCATAAGGTACACTGGGGAACACATGAACAAAGGGATGAGCTAAAAATCTCAGTAAAGGAATGCGCATAAAGATACATCTCAAGTGCATGAGTTAGGAGGCATGACATAATGATATCCAAAGAATGAAACTTATAGAATAATTTAATATAAGAATGAGATAATATAAACATAGAATCATATAAATGTGGCAGAATCATAAATGATATCTTCAGTACGGGTCAAGGCTAACCGCCAATCCCGTTTCCCATTTCAGTACGGGTCATGGCTAACCGCCAATCCCGTTTCAAATCACATCTCATGAGACTTGTAATTACCTAATGTGTTGGAGCACTATCTGGGAGCACCCATCAAAAAATTTTCATGAATATTCTTGCCACATAAATATTCTTACCTCATATACAATCATACATAATCAACCATACACAAACATAAGGGTACCCATGGAAAGAATTGGGTACCACAATCATAACATAAATCATAACCAATGGGCGTACCATGAATGTGTCCATGTAAGGAAAGAATTAGAAAATACATGGAATTTAATAGGGTAAAATAGGGATATAACATGGTAAGTGGTTTCAAACATAAGTGACAACATATGAGAATTGTATTTTAGAAACATTAGCATTAAAACATTTTTGTGCGGTTTTAGGGAAAACACTCTAGAGCTTTTCAAATAGAAAAGAGGACATTCTTTTATATAAAACCCGAATTGAACCAAGATGGTTTTAATAATAAAAATACCTATTTTATAAATACAATGGTGTTTTAAAACATAGTATAGAGTGAACTTGAAATTCGGGTAAAAATTACGGAAGTCCCCTTAAAACAGGTTGGCTTATCGGAAAGTTCTAAGGAGGGAATCTTTCAGAATCATGTATATCCCCGAAAGAATGTGATGAAAGGGTCCTGATATACGAATCTTGTACAAATAACCATAATTTATAATACTCACATATATAGATAAGATAACACCATTTTTAAAGAAAGATAAGGAAACTCGAAAGAACAAAGAAGGTTTTGGTAGAATTCGTTACGATTTTATAGGCATGGTGTCGGGTGTGACCAAGAGGGATTGATGAGAGATAAATGGGGATTCTAATCACTTATAAATCCATAATGAAGTATGGTGGAGGTTTTTAAACATACCCCATCATTTTATAGTACACATATAAAGGCATAGTTTAGAGGACAATCTTGATTAAGAGAGAAAAGGAGAAGATCCCTTACCTCAAATCTGGTGGTGTTCTCCACTTGTTATTAATGACCTAAATAAACAAATTAGTATTATTAATTAATAAGTCCAGAACCAATTTTATATTCAATTTATTTGTTATAACCCTTTTTAGTTAATTAAAATCCTTTTTGATTAGTTACAAGGTTCAACTTCGTTGTTCGGGATCGTTTGTTTACTTGGCTTTAAAAGATCAGTTCACTTATATTCAAGTTTGGATTATATGCAAGATGAAAGTGGTTGTCCAGAATTGATGTTAAATTATTTAGTTCATATACAGGATATTACTTGGTTTTAATTTTAATTAGGTTACTTAGTGTGATGTCGAATTATTATATATATAACCTTAGTGATAACCGTTTTTGTTAATCGGTGGATTTGATTATAAATAATGTGTTTTTCATTATAAATTAATTCCATTTGTACCAAAAGATTACAGAACCAAAAATAGTATATATTAATTATATAATAAGCTGTTTCAACCATAACAAAAATGGTTTCATGACCAGAATTAAAGATAATAACAAAAACTGATAAACCGTTGTCCTTGAATGTGCTAAATTAGGACATCTCAAACGACACTTTCATTTCTTTCAAATAAAAGGGTAGGGAAAGGAGATAAGATAATGAAATTTACCACTAGCATAAAGAAATTACAATAAATTTATGGTACTGGATTTATGATACTATTATGGTGAAGGGAGGTGAGGAAAGAAAATAAAAAAGAAAGAAACTTAAAAGAAAAGAAGAAATTTGGAAAGAGGAATTTACCTCTTGAGACTTCCTCCTTTGAGAACCTCTTAAGGGGAGTGATTTTTGTATTTTGAGGAGGCTGAGAGCTTTTGGAATTGGTGGAGGACCTTGTGTATAGATTTGGGTAGAATTTAGAGAAGTCTTGGAGCTTGAGAGGAGTGGAGAGGAGTGGGAGTGAAGGGGGTTTTTTATAGTGGAGGATAGGAGTGATTTCATGATATTATAATCCTTAATTTATTATTTCTTCACAAGACAAAGAATAGTAATTATTCCATGACTAAGAATATTAAATGGGTCATGTGAATTGGAACCATGGGTGGTTACATCATCCATGTTGCTCGGAATAGTCTATTTATATTATAATGTATATATACGGTAAATTACCGTATTTTACTATTCATAAAAAAAATCAAATATTACAGAAAAAATCTCAAAAATTCACCCCAACCATTTTTCGATGTGTAGAATCCAAAAATGAAGTCCATTTTTTCAAAATAAATTTCTAAATATGACTATTTTAATATTTAATTAAAATCATAATTTATTATCAAAAACGAGATTTAAAACAAGCATTAACTCATTCTAAAACATAGGTATATTGTACTTCCAACTTGAATATTATTTTTATACTATCATAGGTGAGTTTAATATTCATTAGGGTATATCACTATTCATAAGTGTATGTTACTATTCATTATGGTAGGTTACTATTCACCAAAAATTATTTTTGTTTTATTAGACTCCAAAAAACATCTTGAACACAACCTTGTATGTCATATTTTCAAAATCCCAAACACAGAAGTGACAAAATTATGTTTTAAGGTCACTTATAACTTATTAGTTCATTATTATGTGATTTTATGGCATATTTATATGAAGGTAATTTCCATTAAAATCATTGGGTCATTACAGTGCCAGACTGTAACAAAGAAATTGTAACCGTGAGACCGTAAACATGAAACAATAAGTCTTGAGATAGTAAAATTGTAGAGCTGTTAGAGTTACACAGTAATCTGAAGGCAATGAGTTGTAAAACTGTAAACTATGAAACTATATACTCACTACTTAAGATTTATCATTCCCAATTCATGTATGATGTAATTGATTCTTTCAGAATTTAGTGGTTTGGTGAATATATCCGTAAGATGATATTCAGTTCCAATAAATTCCATAGTGATGTCATGTTTCTGATAATGATATCTCAAAAAGTGATGTCTTACATCAATATGTTTTGTCCTAGAGTGTGAAACATTTTTTTTGAGATGCTAATATCACTTGTATTGTCACAATTTATAGGAACATTCCTGAATTGATATCCATAATCTAGTAATGTATGTTTCATCCAAAAAATTTGCGCACTACAACTTTTAACAGCTATGTATTCCTCTTCTGTAGTAGATAATGCAATAGAGTTTTTTTGTTACTACACTATGATACTAGTGACTTGACTAAAAAGTGACATGTTCCATAGGTTCATTTTTTATCTAACTTACAACCACCGAATTCAACATCAAAATAACTCACTAACTCAAATGATTGTCCTCTGGGATAGAACAGTTCTAGATTGGGTGTATGCTTGAGGTATTTAAAAATTCTCTTAACATCATTTAAATGAGTTTCCTTAGGATTCTATTGAAACTGAGCACACATACACACAATAAACATAATGTGAGGTCATCTAGTAGTTAATTAGAGTAAGCTTCCAATCATTCATCTATAAGTGGTTTGATCAACAGATTTTCCATCTTCATCAAGATCCAACTTTCAAGTAGTACTCATTAGAGTCTCACTACTTTTAGTTATATCAAATCCAAAATGTTTTAGAAGATATCTAGTATATTTTCTTTGATTTAAAATAATACCATCATTATTTTTAATGATTTTAAATCCAGGGAATAATTCTAGTTCACCCATTAAACTCATTTCAAATTCGTTTTGCATTATTTTAGAAAATTCAATACATAAAGAATTTTTTGAAGATCCAAATATAATTTCATCTACATAAATTTGAACTACTAAAACATCATTTGAAGTTATTTTTATAAAAATAATGGGATCATCTATTAATTTTGTAAAACCTTTGGAAATAAGAAAAGTACTTAATCTATCATACCAAGCTGTTGGAGCTTGTTTAAAACCATATAAAGCTTTTAATTATTTAAAAATATAGTTTGGAAAATGAGGGTTTTTAAAACCAGGGGGTTTTCTAACAAATAAATCCTCAACTATATACCCATTTAGAAATTCACTTTTGACATACATTTGATATATTTTGAAATTCTGATGTGCAGCTTAAGCAATCAGAATCCTGATGGCTTCAAGGCTAGCTACTAGTGAAAAGGTCTCTTCATTGTCAATTACTTCTTGTTGACTATAGCCTTGGGAAACCAATCTTGCCTTATTTCTAACTATATTACCAAATTCATCTACCTTATTTCTAAACATCCATTTAGTGCCTATGATGAATGTGTCTTTGGGTCTTTCATCAAGTTTCCAAACTTAGTTCCTTCCAAACTAATTAATTTCTTCTTGCATAGTCATCACCCAAAATTCATCATTGATAGCATAATTAATGATTTTAGGTTCAAGTTGTGAGAATAAAACTTGATGTTCACCCTAATTTCTAGGAGAAGCTCTAGTTTGAGTTCCTTTGTCTAAGTATCCTACGACAACATCTAAAGGATGGTTCTTAAGAGTTCTAACAGATCTAGAAAACGGACTGGTGATTTTAGGTTTTTCAACATGATCTGGTTCATAGTGACCATAATCTAATGAATTTTGAGAACTGGAAGTTTTCACAGATTCCTTTACAGGATGGTTAGGGGATTTTGAATTAATGTCCTGATTTCATACATCATCATCTAGGTTCTCTAGAGTGGTCTTGGGCTCATATGGACCTGTTACATCAAATTTGACATAACAGATTCTTCCATTCATTTAGTTCTTTTATTGAACACTCTATAGGATTTACTAGAAATTGAATATCCTAAGAAGATTCCTTCATCACACTTGGATGAAAATTTTTCAAGATTGTCCTTAGTATTGAGGATATAAACTTTGCAACAAAATACTTTGAAGTAGCTAACTTTGGTTTTTCCATTGTTCCCTGACTCATATGGAGTTCTTTTAAGGATAGGTCGAATCAATACTCTATTGATTATCTAGCATGCTGTATTACAGCGTCTACCCAAAAGTAAATAGTTAAGTCATATTCAATAAGCATAGCTCTAGAAATATCATGCAGGGTTCTATTTCTTCTTTCTACAACTCCATTCTGTTAATGTTTTCTAAGTGCAGAGAAATTATGACTATAGCCATTTTGTGAGCAGAAGGATTCAAACTCTTGATTTTCAAACTCACAGCCATGATCAATTCTTAAGGATTTAATTTTATGTTCACTAATATTTTCTACAGTTTTGGCATATTTGGTAAAATGAGAGCATGCTGCACTTTTGTGAGCCAAAAAGAAATTCTAGTTATATCTAGAAAAGTCATCTATAAGAACATAAACATATGGATTCCCATTAAAACTAGATACTCTAGATGGTCTAAAAACTCCATGTGAACCAATTCAATAGGTTGAAAAGTTGGCACTTATTTCTTTGGTTTTATGGAAATTTTGTGTTTCTTTCCTTTTTGACAAGGATTACACACTTTAACATTTAGAAAATTATGTTTGGGTAGGTCTTTGACTAAAATTTTTCTTGCTAACTTTCTAAGGGAGTGAGTGTTACAATGTCCTAGTCTCCTATTTCACAGCCAAGAAAATTTCTAAAACACACTTAAACATGAAGAAATTGGACAAGATAAAGAATGTAAGTTAACAGAATATACATTCACATTTCATAATGTAGAAAAAAATAATTTATTTTTAGAGTTAAAAACATTGCAGGCATCATTTTAAAATTTGACATGAAATCCATCGTCACATAATTGTGAAATACTTAGAAAATTATATTTCAATCCATCAATAAAAAGTACTTTGAAAATCAAAACCGAGTTAGAGTTACTGATTTGTCCAAGGCCAATAATATTTCGTTTGGCATTTTCACTGAAGGTGACATGTCCTCCATTAATTTTTATTATGTTCTTGAAGCATGAATAGTATACTATCATGTGTCTTGAACACCTAGTGTCCAAATACCATAAAATTTTATAGAAACTCTTTAAATTGATTTCTTACAAAATAGTTAAATAAAAACAGATTTTGGTTCCCATACTTTTTTGGGTCGAGTAATATTAGTGATATGTGATTTAGGAACCCATATCTGCCTCATAGGTTTCCTATAATAATTATGTAAAGTATTTGAAAAATAAACTATATTTGGTCCAGAAAAGCTTGAAACAGTAGAGAGTGTGTCATAACTTGAACTAGCTAAATGTTTCCCAGAACTGGGAGTAAAGCTGTATGTCCTAGATTTAGAAACAAAATTCGTTCTTCCAAATGTTATTTTACTAGGTTGATGGCCAATTCTAGTAGTATATTTAGGAGAAATATGTTTACCTATAATTTGTACCAAGGAATCTTTACCATTAGTAAACCTTTCAAGATCCTTTTTCAATTGCTCATTAGATAGTTTTAGTTCATTGTTATCTTTGAGTAATTGAGCATTTTGTTAGGTTCCGGGGCCCGCAGCGGAAGTCAGTGGGATAGGGATTTTAAAATTTTCTTCGAAGGATCGATAGTACTTGTTGACGCCGATGATTCGAGCCCCAGAGAGGTCCGAGTATCCCGCGTAAATTATAAGGAGCACAAAATAAAAAAAAAACTTACCCATTTCAAATCCAAAGTCACGGTCGACTGTAACTCATAGATGGTGATCATCACTTAAAGGATCCATACCTGGATACCTCTAGATCGTCCACACGCACTCCAAAAACCTGTATAATCATCTATCATCGAATTCTAGGTGCTAGCGTGGAGATCCGATGATGCTTTTGATGTCACAGTGATCACCGCATCGAGATGTATTCAATACTTGAGAGAGATCTTGATCCAAGCTCCTTGGATCGAGAGATTCTATCTCTAGAGAGTGGGAGGAGAGAGAGGCTATGGATTTCACTCCATGAAATGAGTGAATAGTGAATTGCACAACATAAGATAGAACCACCTCCTATATTTATAGTGGAGTTTAGAAATTTCCAGTTGGGTTCCTGGGCCCCCATTTATTTCTACGTCCACTAAATAAATAATTTTGATGAACTAAACTACGCCAAAATTATTTATTATCTTATCACATACTTGAAAAATATATAAAATATATTACGTGATAAAACCCAATCCATTTAACTTGACTCACTGTCCCGCTTAATATTAAACAAACATTGAATATTAAAATAATATTCATTTGATTAATATTTTCTTGTATTTACTAAACATGTAAATACATTAAATAAATTCAATCCCAAATATTCATAACATAAATATTAATGAATTTATTTAATTTTTTTGGTGATAGATAACATGGAAAATGCTCATACCTTTTGGTGGGGCCCACTATGTCCATATACCTATTCGACTGAATAGGGAAGATTCTTAAATACGCTATTGTGTGTGACCCTATAGGCCTTTATTTCCATAACAGTGAATAAATCCACAGACCAAGAGTAGATTCTAACAACCCATCATGGACCCTAAAGAGATAAGGATAGTCATAGTAATGACTACCATCCTACGAACACTGTCTGTGTACTATAATCTCTTTGTCGTTAAATATCTCACAAATCAGAACACACACTTGTGTCATCATCCTTTTCTTGATTTATTATTTTTTGATCTATCTAGATGGATTTCCCTTTCTGCTTCTTTGGACAAATACTTATGAAGGTAGCACCATCCCGATCAACCAGGCCTGAGATATACAAATTCCTTAACATGGAAATGACAAATCCTTTCTTGACCACTCATCAAATTTCATACCACCAATGACGCAACCAACACAAAATACCTCGCCAAGAATTCATTTCCATGGTTTTAGTCTTACATTAAAGTACATAATCTAATGGTACACACTGGTAATGGTCTCAAGTCAAGAGACCAATACACATGTTCGTAGATAGAAATGAACAATGAAACCCAAAACATGTGGTGTTCCTATTGGAAGGCCTGCCCTCATGATCTCACCACTAGAGATCACCAAGTGCAAACTTTATGAGAAGAATCCTCAATGCTTTTGAGCCCCCAACACCTGATAGTCAAATATCTACTGTGTCCAGTCAGTAATATGATCTAGACTATAGAACATATATTTAAGATTAATGTCATAGTATCTTGAGGTTCTCAATATAGCCCAGGATCTGCTATATCCTTTTGACAAGACAATATACCTTTGGAAATTACCATTATAATAGTGGAAAAAGAAAATTCTACACTATAATGGTAAGAGAAATCATGTATAAGTAAGTGTACACATGATATTATAATCAAAAGTACTTCATAGTTGGGTCTAGGGCACCCACTATTTCAACACTCCCACTTGCACCAGAGCCAACATGCTAGACAAACTTGTTAGCTATTCACATGATCAAAAACATGATTCTTCTGAGTAATGGATTTAAATGTTGCGCCTTCTACATTTTCGCCACATGGCATATATGCTGTATGCGACCTCATCTCTTTGAGTATAACTTTTCAATATAAGGTATCCCCGAGTATATCACTTTTTTCTGTTATCATAACTTGACAACTTGGCTAGAAAGAATATCATAATTTACATTATGATAATACTTTTCTCACTAGGTGTGAATACAAGAACTGGAACAAATCATTTTGATTTATAACAACTTATTAGCTGCCTTAGAAGCTTCAACATACTCGGTATTGGTAGGTATGGATACCACTAGCTTTTATGAGCTTGAATCACTCATGAAATTTTCCTAAATACGGTACTAGATAAAATTGTTCTTAGGATTACTAGTTCGTGTCCCAAAAAAACTAGTATAACTTATTCTCCATATACCAGGTACATATCATTTGTACTTCATGAAGTAAAAGATAATATTTCTGACTACAAAACATTTATTGCTCCGAGAAACAATTGATATCTTCCTTCAATAAAGTATATCCCGATAATATCAATTATTGTACATAACATGGAATGCGTGATTGATCCATCGCTGAAGCGTATGGAATTCAACTCACAACTTTAATCTCTTCCCATGTTCCAAACATGTTAACCTAGAGAGATTAATCCATGTGACATAGGTTACAATTCTGAACTTGAATTATTCCATCTTGTATTTTTCAATACAATGTCACTGTATGTATGATTGACTAGGTCTAAGAAATCATTAGATCTACCTCATTAGATCCTATTCCCTAGAACATAGGTTGATACATTAAGTCAATGATTAGAGTATTACTTTTTTCCTGATCTTATCTAATTTTAAGATCAAGATCTATTTTCCATATGTTTCTGAACATATTTCACTTGGAAAACATTGGTGCTCCCACTAAAATTTGGTAAACACAAGGAAAAGATTCATTTATAATGAATGATCTAAGATCTTGTTGCATAATTTAATCCAAAAATGGATTTCAGTAACTTGTAACCTTCATTTTTATTTTATGGTGTTGTCTTCCCTTTCTAGTTGCGTTGAATAGACACCTTCCATGAAAGATGATCTTGACATCCAATGACCAATAGAATGATCTTGGAAGTTAGATATGATAAGTAAAATTCTAATGGATTTAGGCATACTGACTTGGTAAAACGAATTGAGCCTTATTGGTATAAGGATTGTACCATCCATGTATCATATCATTTGAAAACCGACTGCAGTATTCAATTTATAAGACACAATGAAATTTGATACATGGAATCCATTATTGAATTTTAATTGATCTTGTCAATCTTATCTAATTTCCATATACTTGTTACTTGTAGGATTTATTATTCTTAATGAATAATTTATCACCTGCCATGGTGAATATAAAACCATCACCATGGTTTCAATCTTCCTTTATAGTATGTGTCACTAGAACATGTCTCTTCCACATGAACTTGTGAAACTTGTTCCTATGTCAACCATTTGTGCATTTTGAGTATTGACTAAGTCCAAGTCAATTAATATCCCAATATTTATAATAGAGATGTGCACCCTTATATATAAATTTAGTCTAATACTTGACTATAACTTTTCTATGTTAGTTATTTAGGTAATATTTTAAGTAATCGTTAGGATAATTACCTTTGATGCACAATGTGTTTAACTTGATAAATGTTTCTTTAATCTTTAATCATTAAGAAACTCTTTTCATACTAACATATGAACTATGACATAAAGTATTTTCATCATACTATGACTCGTATGATATCCATTTGTCATTTTAGTTGGAATATAGGTTATGAGATTTTGCCATTATTTTCAAAGCATGTTATGAAATATAATGGAAGTTTCTTCAAGTTGCAACATTGATACTATATACATCATAACTTTGATGTATAACATATGCATTTAGAAATGGATTCATGATACATGTTTTTTGACAAATGTTAATATGTAAGACTCATCATCAATCCTCCTTAGGAACATCAATTTCATGATGTAGATAAGGTAACATGAGTTTAGGAATGACCCCACGCTACATTATCATGATCAACGATTGCTTGGTCAAGATATTCTTTGGCATGCTGATCCGAAGCAACTCATATCTAAACTAAAGATTTCAATAATACCAAAGGTGTTTAGATGTGCCAAGCCTAAATACCATACTAGGTATATTCTTGACATCCACTTTTATATTTACATGACAAAGAATTATATTGCCACAACTGGGTAGGTCTTACATTTTATATCCATCATGTGTTGCCTTTGATTCAAGTATGTCTGAACTATTTGTTGAGTATGTTACCACAAACAAAATTCATTCAAAAAATTAGTATGATTTCTCATTATGTCTAAAAGGGCACATGATATAAATGTTTTGGTTATACTCAACAACTTATTCATTTTGAAGCAATCACTTGGCAATTATAAGTTATGTGTTTCTCACCGCTGACCATGGAATCACCCTTTCTCAACTACTTGGAGAAGACACATTACTCCTAGTAATGTTTCTCTACTTACTTGGTTACTATATTTCAATACATATATGTGAAAATAATATTTTATTGAATACCCAAGAAGTATTTGAGAAACAATACTTTATATTGATGAATATAAACTGAAAGAGAAGTGGGTACTTGCTTCTTGTATTTTAGTCTTTTTCATTTTTAAACTTTAAAAAATTTATTTCATTATGTAATGGAAATAACATCGTGTTAAATAACCAACCACTTTTCATTGAAGGACTTGAAGAAGGTGCCTTTTTCATAACTTTCCATTTGACTTTCTTCCTTGTCTTTCAATATATTCGCCATAAGAACAAAAGGTTGTGCTACCTTTAATATTCATATCACTTGAAGAATTTTACCTTAAAGGTAATGAAGAACTTTCTATTTACCATTAATTTGTATCCTTAAAAAAAACTAGAGTAATTTGGTGTAAAAGGTATAAGAATGATATGAAATGAAATATTGTTAACTGTCTATCAATTTACACAATCCGAGTGCAATCATCACATTCAAATCTTTCTTCGCTTTCTCCTTGGAAACTTCTTAGAGATTAGACTACATGTAACAACATCCATTTCATTATGTAGCGACCACAACTAACATCATATGTTGATGATAACATTATGATATAACCATCATATTCTTGATTCATGAGTCTCTTGTAAGCAATTTTACACCCTCGCTTCCTGTGGTGGCTTAACTTGTTGGACAAAAGAAGCTTGAATTTCTATTATGGTAGTAATGTGTGCAAGCGCCTATAATACACTTGGAATTATGTGCTTGTTTATACATTAACTTTGTAACAAATTTATCACACTTTTTATTGTGATATTTCCATTTTCTACAAATTAAACTTAATCAGATTAGTACCTTTTATGTTGATTACCAAATGTGACATTACTAATTGATTTAACCATTAAATATCTCCCACTAATTTTTCGAATTCTAGGAACCCTATTTACTAGAATTGGAATAATCATGAGTATTATAGGGGTAATGATTCTTGAACCACCCTCACAGTCCACAAGATATGGCTACACCACTACTCGGAGGGTCTAAGGTAGGATTTTGGCTGGCCAACCGCATTAACTCATGGTTCCTTGATCTGTTGAGTGAAGCCCCAGCTTCAAAAATTATTACTAATTTCCTGAACACTTTCCTCTAAAATTACAACAAGCTAGCTATGGCTATTTTTTGCTACATTTTTAGTTAAGTTAACCCACCACCCTAATAAGAAATCCCCGAAAGTAAGCGACACCCTCAGCTATGGCATGACCGACACATTGAACACCCGGTTTTGTTCAAACATTAATGATGGAAGGATGTTGTGACTTAATATTTTTTTGAGGTTTTTATTGGTTTCTCTCAACGAATGTATTCCATTTTAATTAAACTTGTTCATATATGTTTTTGCGCTCAAAACTGAACATTAATTGGAAGAAAAATGCAACTTCTGCATGCATTAATTATCTATCATTTTATGTATTTCTCCCGCTATTTTAAAACGCATAAAATAAAAAATAAACACATAAAGGTAAGACTACTACCCCAGTGGTATTGAGCATCTAAATGACCTAAGGGCATCATACCTGAGTCGAATCTTGACTCTTGATGCAGCTTTCCCACGTCTTGTTTGTTTGCTTCGATTCTGGAGTATCGCCTTGTCTTGGCGAGGTCCTATGTCACGTCATGGAGTAATGCCTCATCTTGGCGGGATACACATTCCATGTTATTCCATCTTGATCGACGTACACTACCTCATCTTGGTGGGGTCGACGTCACATCTCGCATCGTCTACGTCGTTCACTGTCTTCGTCTGAATTACAAAATTACTTGCTCGTAGGCGAGGGTGACTCGGGTATAAATGTACATCAAGTAAATTGGGAGCGTAGGACCTTATACATTTTAGCCGAAAATAAAGACGATTCTTAGAACATCTATTTAATTAATTACAATCATCACACGCAATTAATTAACTAAATAAAATCAACATACATGGGTCGATACTCAAGACCAACAGATGGGTAAAATAAAGCGCGATAAAATTAAAATGACTTAATTAAGTATGAGGGTTATAAACTAAATTAAATGAATAAATTCAAATAATATCATTATTCATCCGTCAATTAAATTAATTTAAATTTTGTGTCAAAAATAAATTAATTTATAACTTGGGTATGAAATTATCAACCAAAATTAATATTAATTAATTTAGTTTAAAAAACTAATCTTAAATCAATTAATTTAATTAATATTGATTAATTTAAATGGTCGGTCCCCTGAAACACAACTGCATGGTCTATGTAGGTCAGGCCAAACCCGTGCAAGACCCTACTAGGGTGTGCAGAGCCAAATTGGGCTGGGCCGATCCACCCAAAACTTGTTTCAGTTTGGGAGGGTCTGCCCGGACTCCTTTGGGGCCAGAATTCCTCTATAAAAAATATTCCAAACAATAAAAGATACCCCACGGGTCTTTAATAGAGGTGCGGAAAAGATGAGGAGGGTGTCTAAATAACAGGAAGGCAGGTGGAGGCCTCGCCTTGTTGTGGTCACCCTATGTTGGCTGCAAGCTGACCAACATGGAGGCTGAGTGAAGTCGGTGCGGGTTGGATCAAGGCAAAGGAGACCGTATGGTACCTTGCAAGGCAGCAGCCAAGCAGTTTGGGGAAGATCCGGTAGGGCGTGGGGTTAGGGAGCCAAACCGGAAGGGTGGCGTACTATAAGGCCATGGCCTTAAACCATACTTAATATTGAATTAAATGAATAATTCACATTAAGGATCTTTTCATGGTTTATATTTTTAGAGAATTAGATCATAACTATTACATCTCAAAAGACTAAACAGTAGACACTTCTACAAAGTCACTTTTTTTACAAAACATGGACTCTAAAAAAAATTCATGTCTAGTTCCATGTTTAAGAAAGCATGAATTTTCCCTGATCCCATCCTTGACCCTATTCCACATTATGTCCTATGAAAAAAATTTCAAAAAAAAAACTTGGGGTGAGCATAAAAAACTCAGTAAGGGATATAAAAGTACGAAAAGAAAATATTAGTCCATGTATCAAATCATACATTACTCATAAAAAATAATCATTTTAACATACCTCATCAAATCATGAATAAATCATAGAAATCACAAGACATAAAGGTAACTTGAGGCATTCATAACATTCTTACGTAGGGAGTAACCCTCTTGGTTACGTTTGGAATACACATCACAGTATATTCCCTAAATCTTTTCGGAGAAACCATAACGTTTAACTCCTTCGCATTACCCAATGCATTGGAGAGCTATATTGGGCTCACTCGCCCTTAGTTTATCACAGAACCACCCGTCTTCATAATAATTCCCAAGAACCGTAACATAATCGTATCAAATAAAACATACATAAAGGAAACATAAAATTTCCACATTTCAATCACAAGATATCAATACAACACATTGATATAATAAAAACATTATGAAAACCATTTTCAATACCAAAATAAAAGAAAAGTAAAACATGGTATTTATTTTTCTTTTAAAAAAAGGTATGTCTTGTAGAGGAAGCTGAAACTCAAATAATGGTCACGGCGGCGGAGAAATCATTGTCGCCGCATACGTACGACAAAAACATTCCCTTTTGTCGTTTAGTGAAATGATTTATATAAAAAATATTCCTTTAGGATAAACGTAAAAGTCAAATGGGTTTATACACCATATAACAGAAGGTTGTATATAAAACAAAATATGCCTCAATGAAAGGAGATTGAGACGAAGTCCCATACCTCGGGTCCGACTTGACTTGATCACTCATTAATATCCTGAATAATAAACTTGAGTTAATTTATACTTGCTTAAGAACCTTTTTTCAAGTTCATTATTCCTTTTATATCACTTATTACCATGTTATGAAGACTATGTAATTATTTATGTTAATAATGGTCATTTTGTCGATCATTGGTACTTGAGTCAAAAATAAAATCTTTATAATTACAAGTTGTTCATGGGGTAAAATATCCATTATATCCAGAATTATATTCATGATGTAGATATCATATATATATCATATATATCCAGTATATACATTCATTTATAATATTACATAACATTTAGAGGTAAGAAATGAAATGCACCGTTCATGGAGATGGTAAGCCGTACGTACGCATGAACGCTACTTTCATTTATATTTCTTACTTAATGGAGTGAAATCATAATGATATAAAGGTATATTATAATTATAGTACAATATCATATATAATATCATTAAATCTATCCTTTATATGTACCACATATGGTATTAAGGAATCAAATCACTTTGAGGGGGCGATAGTCTGCACTTCCTAAAATTAAATTATCGTGTTTACCCATAATGGAAACCATAAAGGTTTGCCACAAATGAAAAATAAAGAATCATAAGGAAAACATAAACATAATATATATCATATAAAAATAGAGTTAAATCTTAATGGCCACCATTAAAGGTGTTAAAATAAGATTGAACAATCATCGTTTCGTGAGGCAGAAATTCACCAACCACAGAAACAGTATGTTCTTTAACCATTAGACGGAGGTGTGTGTAAGTGTAGATCGAATCCTTCTCATAAAAACATCCTAGTATATTTAATATACTGATTTGGTTACAAAATAAAGGAATAAAAAGAGTTTATAGGGTTGGAGAAGAAAAATAAAACAAAAGAACACAAGTGAAGACATTACCTTAAAATCGGTTAACTCTTCTTGGTTTGAACCAAAAGGGTTCCTTGAAGAGATTTCTGCCCAAGGTAAGGCTTCAAGTATGAAGGGAGGGATGTGTAGAGATAAAATGAGCAAATATTGGACGAACCAAAGTCTTGAGAGGTGTGGGTAATGAGGTAGAGGTGGGGGACTTTTATAAGAGGAGAGGAGGGGCACTCTTGGAAAGTTAAGAAAAGATACTTTATTATAAAATGATTTTCCGATAAAAAAGGTCACAAAATTATAAATTTCTAGTATATGGTTATAGGGGTTCTAAATCCACACATCCAATAGGTTTTTGACAAGTGTAGGTCTTAGATTTTACATTTTCTTTTCATTTTATTTAAATCGTTAAATAATGAGGTAATCGCTGCGTCATCATAGTGTCATAAATAATTTAATTTATTTAATGTGTAAAAATTATAAAAAAAATATCATGATTTAGTAAATCTTTTTATCTTTCCAATTAATATTTATAGTCAAAATTATTACTTGTATAACCCCATGTAAAAATTGTTTTAGCAAAATAATACATGTTTGTTACATTTTTATTTTAACTTTAAATAAAGAGTTATTAATGTCATTTTCCTGCCAAAGTGGCTTCATGGGGTCACCAAGTTGACCCATGGATTTTCATGGCCATCCATGACACATCAAATAAGGGTAGGATATGTGTCTAGGTCATTTCATATTATTAAAACATTATTTTTACCTTAAATTAAATTAATTACCTCTAATCGCGATTAATAAACTTAAAAGTTACCATTTACCAAAAATTATTTTAATCCCATTGAACCAAATATTACTTCCTAATGACAACCATGTATGTTGGAATTTTGAAAATCAAAGCATAGAAGGGATAAAGTTTCATTAAAACAAAAAATCAGTTTTTTTAACTGCCACTTAGTGGTTTCACTATTCATAAAAAATTGAAGTTTTTCAGAAAAATACCAAAAATTTACCCTAAGCTATATTTGATATTCTGAATTAAAAAATGATGTATATTTTAAAAAATTCATAACATATAAGTTGCATTAATTAATTTAATAATTAATTCCCGCTAGGAAAACAAAAAGCGTGTTTTTATGAAACAATATGTATCAAAAGATTGACACTGGTTTAAGTCCAATTTCAATGTGAAATTAATTCCAATGACCACAGTTGGATTAAATGGTAAAAATATATTCTAATTGTACTTTAAAACCAATTCAAAATATAATCTAATCATATAAATAAATTAGATTAAAAATAGGTTTTGAATTAAAATACAACATTTTTCACTATTCATTAAAAAATGAACTTTATCGGAAAAATACCAAAAATTTACACAAAGTAAATTTTGATGTACCAATTCTAAAGAAGAGTTTTATTTGGTCCAATATAATGTATAAGAGTGACCAAAAGTATATTTAAATAGGGTTCGCCACCAAAAGGCGATAGTTCGACCTTTTAGTGAATATTAGAGTATCTATGCCAAAAATTGAATTCTTTTCTTATTTTAAGCCTTTATCTTTTATTGGATAAATGTAAAAACATTTAAAAAACATATATAATCATATTTTAGTTATTTCTATTCATTCCCTCCAATACAACGACTACGTGTTAACAACCATTTAAAAAAAATATTATTATATTACTAGTGTGCAACGTAAGATTTCAAAGAAACTTGTTGTTGCGTATCGGGCACGCTATCGAACATAGAAACCCCTTTAAAGTAAAATTAATATTTAATTCACAAATATTAATAAATATGAAAATGAATTATTATTTATTTACCTGGGATGTTACATCCTTCCCCCCCTTTTGGGAATTGCGTCCTCACAATTTTATTCACTTATCAAAATAAGTGGGGGTATTTATCCCTCATAGAATTTTCAGATTCCCATGTTTCCTCTTCAACCATATGGTTTTTCCAAAAATCCTTTAGCTGGTGAATTACCTTATTCCACAACACTTTCTCTCTACGGTCAAGAATATGGACTGGTTGTTCTTCATAAGAGAGATTCTCTTCCAACTAAACTACCTCTGGGCTCAAAACATGAGATGGATCTGGCATATACTTTCTCAACATCGAAACATGAAAAACATTGTGTACCTGAGATAAACTCGGAGGTAATTCCACTATGTATTCAACTGATCCAACTTTCTTCAGAATTTCATATGGTCCAATGAACCTTGGACTCAGCTTTCCTTTCTTACCAAATCGCATCACACTTTTCAATGGCGAAACATTGAGAAAGACATGATCACCTACCTCGAAAGATAGATCCTTCCCCCAGTTATCCGTATAACTTTTCTGTCTGCTCTGAGCTGTTCTCTTGTGTTTCTGAATCAGCTGAACTTTTTCTACCATCTCTTCTACCAATTCTGGTCCCATCAAATTTCTTTCACCCACTTCATCACAAAAAGATGGAGTTTGACACCATTTTCCATATAATGCTTCAAACAGAGCCATCTGTATACCGGAATTGTTCGTTATGACTGCCCATCTGAATGCGGATGAAAAGCTGTACTAAAATTTAATTCAGTACCCAACGACTTCTAAAGGCCTTTCCAAAAATTAGAAGTGAACCTGGGATCATGTTCAAATACAATGGAGAGAGGAACTCCATGTAACCTGACTATCTATTTAAGATACAAATGGGAAAGTTTATCTAGGGAAAAAGTATCTCTTATAGCAAGGAAATGAGCAGATTTAGTCAAGCAGTCAACAATAACGCAGATTACATTATTACCTCGAGGTGTCTTCGGCAATCCCACAATGAAGTCCATGGATATATTCTCTCATTTCCACTCTGGTACTGGTAAAGGCTGAAGCATCCCTTTCATTAACTGCCGCTCTACTTTAACCTATTGACATATCAAACACTTCATATTAAAATCAGCAATATCCATTTTTATTCCGTCCCACCAGTAATACTCCTGAAGATGTCTATACATCTTACTAATTCTTGGATGAACTGAAAATGGAGAACTATGAGATTCACATAACAACTCTCTCTTCAACTGTGAATCACAAGGCACACACAATCTCTTCCCATATCTCAAAACACAATCATTATCAATGTTGAATTCAGGCAACTTACCCTTCTGAACTAGCTCTACCTTTTTCTGCAATTCACTGTCTTGCTTCTGTGCTTGCTTAATTCTGTCTGATAGAGAAGATTTCACTGATACCTGAAACAAAACAGAAGGATATCCTACACCAACAACTTCTATTCCAAAGTTCATCAAATACTTAACCAAAGGATCACGTTCCAAACGCAACATTGTTAATGAAGCATTACTTTTTCGACTCAAAGCATCATCCACTTTATTTGCTTTTCCCAGATGGTAATGAATTGTACAATCATAATCCATTATTAATTCTATACATCTCCTCTGCCTCATGTTCAATTCTTTCTGAGCGAATATATACTTTAAACTTTTGTGATCGGTATATATTTCACACTTTACTCCATACAAATGATGCCTCCAAATTTTTAAAGAAAAAACAATAGCAGGTAATTCCAAATCATGTGTAGGGTAATTTACCTCCTGAGTTTTCAACTGTCGTGAAGCATAAGAAATTACCTGATCATTCTGCATTAGGACTCAACCAAGTCCATTCAATGAAGCATCATTGTAGATAACAAACTCCCCATTCCTGGAAGGCAGTGCCCAAACTAGAGCATTCACCAATCTTCTTTTCAGTTCATGAAAACAATCATCACATTCTTTTGTCCAGATAAACTTAACACCCTTCCGAGTTAGCTTAGTCATTGGACTAGATAACCATGAAAAATTTCTAACAAACCTTCGGTAATAGCCTGCCAAACCAAGGAAGCTAGGAGTCTCAGTTACATTTGTGGGTGTTGGCCATTCTTCAACAACCTCTATTTTTGCAGGATCAATAATTATCCCATCTTTAGAAACAATATGACCAAGGAAAGAAATTTGTTGCAACCAAAACTCACACTTGCTGAATTTCCCATACAATTTCTTTTCTTTTAAGGTTTTCAAAATAATCCTTAAATGTCTTTCATGCTCCTCTTTACTTTTAGAAAACACCAAAATATCATCAATGAAAACAAATACAAACTTATCTAAGAACTCATGGAAAATTCTATTCATAAGGTCCATGAATACAGCAGGTGCATTGGTTAACCCAAAAGGAATAACTACAAATTCATATTGGCCATATCTAGTACGGAACGCAGTCTTCGGTACGTCTGATTCTTTTACTTTCAACTGATGGTACCCCAACCTCAAGTCAATCTTCGAAAAATACTGAGCTCCCTGGAGCTGATCAAACATATCATCGATATGAGGCAAAGGATACTTGTTCTTAACAGTAATGTTATTCAAGGCTCTATAATCAATGAAAAGTATCATTGAGCCATATTTCTTTTTAACAAATAAAATAGGAGCACCCCATGGTGATGTGCTAGGTCGAATGAATCCTTTCTCTAATAAATCTTGCAATTGCTCCTTCAACTCTAAAAGTTCAATTTGAGCCATTCGATAAGGGGGTTTCAAAATTGGCTTAGCATCAGGAACTAAGTCAACAGTAAACTCAACTTCCCGTTCTGGTATTATTCCCGGAAGCTCATCAGGAAAAACATCAGGATACTCATTTACCACTGACACATCCTTAATCTAAATAGTTCCTTTGTTTTCAAAAATATGTGCAAGGTAACATTTATTTCCATATTTTACAAGTTTCTCATCCTCTTGATATGTTATCAATAGTAAGGGTTCATTCTTGTACACAAACTGAAAGTCTTTCTGAAAAGATACTTTTTTAGATCTACAATCAATCTTAGCATGGTAAATAGAGAGCCAATCTATACCCTGGATAACATCAAACTCTACTAGAGGTAAAACAATAAGTTTTGAAAGTAGGTTCTTTCCACAGATAAGGATAGGAAGATTCTTATAAATTCTTTTTGCCTCAAAAATTCCCCCAGGTGTTTTTACCACAAGTTCAGGAGTCATTTCTTGAGTTGGTATTCCCATTTTACTAGAAAAGTTTTCAGAGATGAAAGAATGTGTAGACCCCGAATCAAAAAACACACTGGCATAATCTGAAAAAACAAAGAAAGTGCCTGATACAACTTCATCTGATGACCCGACATCTGCTGAAGTAGTTGCAAAGGATTTCACCACCCCTTTCGGCTTGTAGTCTAACTGCTTCCCATCACTTGAGCTCTTTGTCAGACACTTGTTTGCATAATGATCCATCTCATTGCACTTAAAATATTTCACTAACTGTAAATCAAATTTGGTCTTACCATCACCCTGATATTTTTCAGTGCAATCACGAGCCTTATGTCCCATCTTACCACATTGGTAGAAATTTCTAGAATTCATAAGACATTCCCCAACATGACTTTTACCACATTTATCAGAAACTGGAATCTTAGTTTTCTTACCGTCAGACCTTTTTGAAGGATTATTTCATTTCTCCTGCCACCTCGGTCTCTTCTTCTGGTGGTTGTTATAAAACACTTGATCATCGGAAAACTCCATTTCCACCTTCTCGGCACATCGAAAAAGATTTTCATAACTCTTGAACTCGTGAGAAGCTAAAGCCCTTCGATATTTTGGCTTTAATTCTGAGTAAAAACGATTGATTTTACTATCAAGGTCTCGGATAAAATTTAGAGCATACCTTGCCAATCGAGTGAACCTTTCTTCATAGGAAGCCACTGAGTCTTCCTCTTGCCTCAATTCTAGGAATTTTTTTCCATCCTATGTAGAACATCCTTAGGAAAATACTTCTCAAGAAACATACCATTGAATTCATCCCAGTCGAGAGCATCAATCTCATCAGTGTCCCTAATATTTTTAAGCATCGACCACCACTTATCTGCTTCACCCTCCAAACGGTAAATAGCAAAACTAACCTTTTGATTGTCTGAAAACCCCATGACATCTAAAATATTCTACAGTGGTTTAATCCACCCTTCAGAAAGCATAGGGTAAGATGATCCTCTGAATGATGGGGGATGTTTCCTTATGAAATGTTCTACCACTAACATGTTCCTCTGCAGTTGATTTGGATGATCTCGTGCATGGATACCACCAACATTTATCGCTTGAGTCAACAACGCCATTACTGCCACAAACTATTCAGTTCCAATTCCGACCATCTCAGGATGCTGATTTAGAAGGTCATTTCCTTCTGTATGCCTTCCTAGCACTGCTTCCCTGTTTCCTCTTCGGAAAACCATTCTGAACAAACATGTCTTAGATGAAGCAACATGGTAATCTTCAAGTGCTACATCATTTCAATTTGACCATAAAAAAAAATATTTTCGGATAATCATTTAATAGAATTCTAACTCCTAAAGTTATCTAAACCGACCTATGATACCAACTATAAGGCCCCGGCCGTAAGCCTTACTTAATATTGAATTAAATGAATAATTCTAATTGAGGATATTTTCATGGTTTAGAGTTTTAGAGAATTATATCATAACTATTAAATCTCAAAAGATTACACAGTAGACACTTCTACAACATCACTTTTTAAAAAAAACATGGACTCTAAAAAAAGTCATGTCTAGTTCCATGTTTAAGACAGCATGAATTTTCCCTGATCCCATCCATGACCCTATTCCACATTATGTCCTGTGAAAAACATTTCAAAAACAAACTTGGGTGAGCATAAAAAGCTCAGTAAGGGATATAAAAGTACAAAAAGAAAACATTAGTCCATGTATGAAATCATACTTTACTCATAAAACATAATCATTTTATCATACCTCATCAAATCATGAATAAATAATAGAAATCATAAGACATAAAGGTAACTTGAGGCATTCATAAAATTCTTACGTAGGGAGTAACCCTATTGGTTACGTTTGGAATATACATCACAGAATATTCCCTAAATCTCTTCGGAGAAACCTTAATGTCTAACTCCTTTGCATTACCCAATGCATTGGAGAGCTATATTGGGCTCACCCGCACTTAGTTTATCACGGAACTACCCGTCTTCATAATAATGCCCAAGAACAATAACATAATCATATCACATAAAACATACATAAAGGAAACATAACATTTGCACATTTCAATCACAAGATATCAATACAACACATTGATATAATAAAAAAATTATGAAAACCATTTTCAATACCAAAATAAAAGAAAAGTAAAACATGATATTTATTTTTCTTAAAAAAAGGTATGGCTTGTAGAGGAATCCGAAACTCAAATAATGGTCACGGCGGTGGAGAATTCGTTGTCGCCGTATATGTACGAAAAAAACATTCCCTTTTGTCGTTTAGTAAAACACTTTGTATAAAAAATATTCCTTTCGGATAAATGTAAAAGTCAAAGGGTTTTATACACTGTATAAGAAAAGGTTGTTTATAAAACAAAATATGCCTCAATGAAAGGAGATTGAGACGAAGTCCCATACCTCAGGTCCGACTTGACTCCATCGCTCTTTAATCTCCTGAATAATAAACTTGAGTTAATTTCGACTTGCTTAAGAACCTTTTTTAGGTTCATTATTCCTTTTATATCACTTATTACCATGTTATGAACACTATGTAATTATTTCTGTTAATAATGGTCGTTTTGTCGATCATTGGTACTTGAGTAAAAAACAAACTCTTTATAATTACAAGTTGTTCATGGGGTAAAATATCCATTATATCCAGAATTATATTCATGATGTAGATATCATATATATATCATATATATCTAGTATATACATGCATTTATAATATTACATAACATTTAGAGTTAAGAAATGAAATGCACCGTTCATGGAGACGGTAAGCCGTACGTACGCATGAGCGCTATTTTCATTTCTATTTCTTACTTAATGGTGTGAAATCATAATGATATAAAGGTATATTATAATTCCAGTATAATATAATATATAATATCATTAAATCTATCCTTTATACGTACCACATATGGTATTAATGAATCAAATCACTTTGAGGGGCAGTAGTCCGCACTTCCTAAAATGAAATTATCGTGTTTACCCATAATGGAAACCATAAAGGTATGTCACAAATAAAAAATACAGAAGCATAAGGAAAACATAAACATAATATATATCATATATAAATAGAGTTACATCTTAATGGCCACCATTAAAGGTGTTAAAAGAATATTGAACAATCATCGTTTCGTGAGGCAGAAATTCACCAACCACAGAAACAGTATGTTCTTTAACCATTAGACAGAGGTGTGTGTAAGTGTAGATTGAATACTTATCATAAAATTATCCTAGTATATTTCAGATACTGGTGTTGTTACAAAATAAAGGAATAAAAAAATTTTAGAGGGTTGGAGAAGCAAAATAATACAAAAGAACACAAGTGAAGACATTACCTTAAAATCGGGTAACTCTTCTTGGTTTGAACGAAAAGGGTTCCTTGAAGAGCTTTCTGCCCAAGTTAAGGCTTCAAGGATGAAGGGAGGTATGTTTAGAGATAAAAGGAGCAGATCTTGGACGATACAAAGGCTTGAGAGGTGTGGCTAAGGAGGTAGAGGTGGGGGCCTTTTATAAGAGGAGAGGAGGGGCACTCTTGGAAGGTTAAGAAAAGATACTTTATTATAAAATGATTTTTGGATAAAAAAGGTCCCATAATTATAAATTTATAGGATAAGGTTATAAGGGTTTGAGATCCACACATCCAAAAGGTTTTTGACAAGTTTAGGTCTTAGGTTTTACAATATCTTTTCATTTTTTTAAATCGTTAAATAATGAGGTAATCGCTGCATCCTCATGGTGTCATAAATAATTTAATTTATTTAATGTCTAAAAATTATAAAAAAA
Source organism: Viscum album (assembly GCA_963277665.1). Lineage (NCBI taxonomy): Eukaryota > Viridiplantae > Streptophyta > Magnoliopsida > Santalales > Viscaceae > Viscum > Viscum album. The sequence goes on along the minus strand of OY728129.1, from coordinate 1,806,086,506 downwards.
TATCTTGATGTAGGAAATCTTTTTATCTTTCCAATGAATATTTATAGTCAAAATTATGGCTTTTATAACCCCATGTAAAAATTGTTTTAGCAAACAAATACATGTTTGTGACATTTTTATTTTAACTTTAAATAAAAAGTTATTAATGTCATTTTCATACCAAAGTGGCTCCATGGGGTCCCCAAGTTGACCCATGGATTGTCTTGGTCGGCCATGACACATACAATAAGGATATGACATGTGTCTAGGGCATTTAATATTATTAAAATATTATTTTTACCTTAAATTACACTAATTACCTCTTATCACGATTAATAAACTTAAAAGTTACTATTCACCAAAAATTATTTTAATCCCATTGAACCACATATTACTTCCTAATGACAACCATGTATGTCGGAATTTTTAAAATCAAAACACAGAAGTGGTAAAGTTTCATTTAAACAAAAAATCAGTTTTTTAACTGCCACTTAGTGGTTTCACTATTCATCAAAAAATGAAGTTTTTCAGAAAAATACCAAAAATTTACCCTAAGCTATATTTGATATTTCGAATTCAAAATTGATGTTTATTTTAAAAAAATCATAACATATAAGTTGCATTAATTGATTTAATAATTAATTCCCGTTGTGAAAACAAAAAGCGTGTTTTTATGAAACAATATATATCAAAAGATTGACACTAGTTTAAGTCCAATTTCAAAGTGAAATTAATTACAATGACCACAATTGGATTAAATGGAAAAAGTATATTCTAATTTTACTTTAAAACCAATTCAAAATATAATCTAATCATATAAATAAATTATATTAAAAAGAGGTTTTGAATTAAAATACAACATTTTTCACTATTCATTAAAAAATGAACTTTATCGGAAAAATACCAAAAATTTACACAAAGTAAATTTTGATGTCCCAATTCTGAAGAAGAGTTTTATTTGGTCCAATAGAATATATAAGAGTGACCAAAACTATATTTAAAGAGGGTTCTCCATCAAAAGGCGATAGTTCGACCTTTTAGTGAATATTAGAGTATCTATGCCGAAAATTGAATTCTTTTCTTATTTTAAGCCTTTATCTTTTATTAGATAAATGTAAAAACATTTAAAAAACATATATAATCATAATTTAGTTATTTATTTTCATTCCTGCCAATACAATGGCTACGTGTTAACAACCATTTAAAAAAAATTATTATATTACTAGTGTGCAACGTAAGATTTCAAAGAAACTAGTTGTTGTGTATCGGGCACACTATCGAACATAGCAACCCCTTTAAAGTAAAATTAATATTTAATTCACAAATATTAATAAATATGAAAATGTATTATTCTTTACTTACCTGAGATGTTACACGTACTGTTTTGGGCTGTGAGATGGCAACAACCTGAGTTGGGAAAGGCAGCATGGGTTCACAGGGTTTCTGGGGTACGGCCTGGTGCAGGGTACGTCGGTGTGTCTGGTCACGAAGGGATGCAGGGCGATGCACTGATGGGATGAGGGCCGAGAGGCCGACGACGTTCTGAGCGTGTGAGAGGGGTTGTGGCCAGGGACAATGTGGCTGGTGCCTGAGGCAGGGTCTAACACTACAACAGCTACAGAGGGCAGCTCAAGGAGAGGTGGCCTGGGTTTTTACGATGTAGCAGGTTGCCAGGGAGTGGGGATGGTGGCTGGAACCCAGGGTGGTGGGCCCATCGGCTGAGAATCCAGAGCCCTGGTGTTGCATCCCCTTGTCTGTCATGGGAAGGAAGCCAACCGTGGGGTCACGCAAACCCCCCATTTTTTATTTTCTCTTTCAGGTACTGGCCCCATTTTTATTTTTGTTTTTTAAAAAAAATTACTTTAAGAATTATTTTATTTATTTTTAGATAAGTCTTCCTCCTTTTTGAGTCTTCCTTGGAAGTCTTCCCTCCTCAAACATTTTCTACACCCAAACATTCTAAAGGCTAAATAATAGCCTTTCAATTTAATAATAAGAAATTTATTATATTAAAATAATAATTTATTATTATTATATTATTATTATATTATTATAATAATAAAATAAATAATATTATTATAATAAAATCATTATGCATATTATTAAATTATAAAATTTATAATTTTGAAAATAATTTTTAATCATATCGGATGAACGATCCTTCAAAAATGAATTAAATTTAATACCCATGATCAAACGCAAATTCGATCCAATTCAAAAATTTAAAATGGCCATAACTTGGCCGTTCGAGATCAGATCGACATGCAGGTTGAATTGACAGGACAATTTTTGAACCCTCTACTTAATTATAAATCAAATTTAATTTTTAGGCACAGAAAATTTAAGTGATCCCTCTGATACCACTGTTAGGTTCTGGGGCCTGCAACGGAAGTCGGTGGGTATAAGATTTTAAAATTTTCGTTGGAAGATCGAGGATACTTGTCGACGCCGATGATCCAAGCCCGAGAGAGGTCTGAGGATCACACATAAATTATAAGGAATAGAAACTAAAATTAAAACATAACCATTTTAAATTCAAAGTTGCGATTGACTGTAACTCATTGATGGAAATCATCGCTTGAAGGATCCATAGTAGTATCCCTCTAGATCATCCTCACACGCTCCTAAAACCTATAGGAGCATCGATGGTTGAATTCCATGAGCTAGCGCGGAGATCCGACGATGATTTTGATGTCCCGTCGATCACCACATCGATATGTCTTCGAGGCTTGAGAGAGTTCTTGATCCAAGCTCCTTGGAATGAGAGATTCTCTCCCAAGAGAGATGGAGGAGTGAGAGGCTCTAGATTTCATTCCCTGAAATGATTGAATAGCGAATTTCATGACATAAGAAAGATCCTCCTCCTATATTTATAGTGGAGTTGAGAAACGTCCAGTTGGGTTCCCTGACCCCTGTTTATTTCAACGTCCACTAAATAAATAATTTTGACGAACTAAACTACACCAAAACTATTTATTATTTTATCACATATTTGTAATATATTTAAGATAAATTACATGATAAAACCTGATCTATTTAACTCGACTCGCTGTCTTGATTAATATTAAACGAACATTGAATATTAAAATAATATTTTTTTGATTAATATTTTCTCGTATTTAATAAACTTGTAAATACATTAAATAAATTCAATCTGAAATATTCATAACATATATATTAGTTAATTTATTTCATTCTTTTGGTGATCGATAACTTGGAAAATACTCAAACCCCTTGGTGGGGCCCACTATGTTCATATACATATTTGACTGAATATGGAGGATTCTGGAATACGCTATTGTGTGTAACCCTCTAGGACCTTATATCGATAGTAGTTAATAAATCCACAAACCAAGAGAAGATTCTAATAACCCATCATGGCCCTTAAATTGATAAGGATAGTCACAACAATGACTACTATCCTACGAACACCGACTATCTACTATAATCTCTTTGTCGTTAAATATTTCATAAAATAGGACACACACTTGTGTTATCATCGTTTTCTTCCTTTATTATTTGTTGATCTATCCAGATGGAATTTCTGCTACTTTGGAAAAAGACTTATGAAGGCAACACCATCCTGATCAACCATGATATAGATATAAAACTTTCTAAAGTTGAAAGCGACAAATCCTTTCTTGGCCAATCATCCAATGTCATACCACCAATGACACACCCAACAAAAACTACCTCTCTATGACTTCATTTCCATGGTTTTCATATTGCATAAAAGTACGTAATCTAATGGTACACACTGATAATGGTATCAAGTCAAGAGACCAATACACATGCTCGTAGATAGGAACGACCAATGACACCCAAAACATGTGGTGTTTCTATTGGAGGGTCTGCCCTCATGATCTCACAACTAGAGATCACCCAGTGCGAACTTCATGAGAAGAAGCCTCAATGATTTTGAGCCCCCAACACTTGATAGTCAAACATATAATGCATCCAATCATTAAGATGTATCTAGACTATAGAACAAATATTTTAGATTAATGTCATAATATCTTGTGGTTATCATTATACCTAGGGATCTGCTATAACCTCTTGACATGATAATCAACCTTTAGACATTACCATTATAATTGTGGACACAAAAAAGTGTACACTATAATGGTAAGAGACATAATGTATAACTAATTGTACACATGATATTGTAATTAAAAGTACTTCATATTTGGGTCTAGGTCACCCACTATTTCAACACATTTTTCTCCATTTCTACAGTGAGTTCAGTTTTAACAATTGAGGTGAGAGCATGCTGTTTCTTTAAAGACTTGTATTTAATTTTTAGTTCTTTACATGTCTCTTTAAACATATTACAATACTAAAACATTTCTTCATTAGAAATATTTTCAGAGTCACTCTCATCTCAAGAATAATAGGAATTGCGTACAGGATATTCCCGTGTTACCTCAGATGTGTTTTTCATAAAACACATATTAGATTTTTTAGCCTGTTCATCGTGTGAAGATTCTGAGTCACTTAAGCTATCCTTAGAAGCATTCCAGGTTTCTTTCATTGCCTTTTTATACTTTCTATATTTTTCCTCATATTTCTTTTGGTACTTGAGCTTGGGAAAATCAGCCACGATTTGTCCCTTTCGTTTACATTCATAGAAGACAATCTCATCAGACTTGTCACTTCTTTTCCAATATTTTTTCCAACTTCCTTTTGTATCATATCGTCCCTTGAAGTTAGGATTTCTAAAAAAGTTTTTCTTCCTGTAAGATATCTTAAACCTTCTGGATAATTGAGCCTTCTCATCATCACTTCCAGGTGATGATTGTTCACTACTAGAACTTTCTACAGAAACATCAAATTTTCCTTTCTCTTTGTGTTTAGAGGTGGTGGTCTTGAATGCAACTGATTTTATTTGGGGTTCATCATCCTCTTCCTTGTGGACTTTATGATCCTCTTCATACATCATCAGTTTTTCAATGAGTTGTTTTACGGGTATCTTGAAGATGTCTCATGAATATCTAATAGAGATAGAGGTTCCTCTCCATCTGTCAGGTAAAAATCTGAGTATCCTCATGATATGTTCTTTGGCAGCGACTTCCCTTCCAAGAGAAATCATGGTGTTTAAAATTTTGTTGAACCTAAGATACATGTCAGAAATAGGCTCATCAGGTTCCATTTTAAAGTTATCATATTTGTTAATATAAGTATTAAGTCTCATTTATTTTATACTAGAAGTTCCTTCATGTGAAACAGACAAGGTATCCCAAATTTCATGGGAATTTTTACATGCAGATATTCTATTAAATTACTCATATTCTAAAGAGCTGTATAAAGCATCCATTGCTTTGAAATTGTAATTATAGGTAGTTTTGTAGGTTCATCCCATGCGATTCTTTCAGTAGTAGGAATCTTACATTCATCTATAATTGAAGACAATATTTCAAAGCTCATACTTTCTAAATGCATTTTCATCTTAATTTTCCATTGAGCATAATTGGTTCGATTGAAGAATGGTGTCCTGTTTTTGGTAGCACCTTCCAATCTATTATCCATAATACAGAAAAACTGTAAAATTACTAGAAATTTAGAATTAACAGAAATTTGCTGATCATTAAAGTAGAAGTACAATCACAGTTGAATAGGGTTAAAAACAGAGTTTTAATAAACAATCCCTTGATACCAAATGTTGGTCGGAGTTAAGTACCTAAGAGGGGGGTGAATTGAGTGTCTAAAACAATTCTGTTTAAAAAATTATTCTTAAAAGGGTTTCCCCAATAAATTTAAATACATCCTAGCCAATAAAGGTTATACAGTTATAAATGTTTGACTGGTTAAATAAATTCTTAGAAGATAGATTAATTCTAGTAATCTTAATACTAGTTATTAATATTACTTTTTAATATATTCTAATAAGTCAAAAACAATTATAAATTCTTTCCAAGATTAACTATTAAAGTAAATTTAGTGATTTCTGAATTAAAAATTAAAACACAGACAATGAAAATTAAACATCAAAACAAATATAAAACAAGCAGTTCAGTATCAAGATGAGACCTAATCCACTCCACTTGGTGATCACCTGCCACCAAGCAGTTTATATAAATAAACTAGATACACATCCTGTATTGGGCTTCATAATAGTATAAATGACTATCCTAGTCACACGACCTCTTCCACAGTTATTCGTGGGTATGAACTAATAGGTCACACACAACCTCTTCCACACTTATCAGTGGGAATACAAAAGTGTAAAAATATGTAATAGAAAGGATATCTTGTATCCTTCAGTTTGATGCAGGAGACAACATGTGTTTTTATAAAGACACACAAACTACTAGAAAGATAAGAAAAATAATACACAATAGAGAAGAGATGATGAGATAATGTTAAAAGTGCTCTAATTGTTAGTCTATGTAGCTCTGGACTTCTGGGATGAAGCACATGTAGAAATCGAGTCCTCTCATGAAAAACAGAGTATCATAAGTCAGCTGGATTTAGCTCATGTTCTTCATGGAGTTGATGATGTGGAAATTTTCTCGAATCTAGGATTTGAGTATGCTTCGTGTGTTCTTCAGTGGTGTCGATTTTAATGATAGCTCATGCTTATTCATTATCACTCACAAACTTGTTTTTCTATTACACTGTCGTCACTACAGTCACCACAATCACTTCTTTTTCTTCTGACTACATTATTGTTTTTATTCTTTGAATGCATGTGTCTAAGCTGATAGGATGCATGTATTCTACACCTCGTACCTTATACTGTCAGGTGATATGTCTAAAAAGAAACATTAATTATGTCAGTGCTTTTAAAAGCGTCAAATATGACCGTTAAAAAAATGACAAAAGAGATTAAGAAACGGTGTCCCATTTTGTATGTAAATGGTGTATCCATGAAACAGTTTATACTTGAAACGATGTATCCTTATTTTTATTTTAGTGGGGAGATAACTATGATGGAATAGCCATATAGAGACCAGAAAATGGTATCATAGATGCGATGTTAGGATCACGGTGTCTGGATGGTCACGGTGTCTGGATGTTCACAGTGTCTGGATGGTTTCAGTGTCTGGATGGTCACGGTGTTTGGATGGTCATAGTTTCTGGATGGTCACAGTGTCTGGATGGTTACGCTATCTGTATGGTGACAGTGTCTGGATGGTTATAGTGTCTGGATGGTCACAGTGTCAGGATGGTCATGATGTCTGGATGGTTATGGTGTTTGGATGACCACGATGCCTAGATGGTTACGGTGTCTGGATAGTTACAGTGTCAAGATGGTCATGGTGTCTGAGACCTTTTCCAGAAAAACACAACCGGTGGCAGACACACGGTTTCTCAGACTTTTTCAAGTCCCTGTACATAGACATAAATATTGATATTCATAGAATGAATTAAACTTAATTATTTACAAGATAATTTCATTAGAAACAAAATAGTTTACAATAATTATTTAAGGCATAAAGAAACTAATATCTGTACATATGATTCTAGGTAGATTCAATAGGATTAACATGGTTTAGAGGATGTATATGATTTGTGATCATTAAAACATGATTAATACATGAGGTATCAAACAAAAAACATCAATGTTCCTTTGTCTTCTGATCTAGACCCCAACTCATGCTATTTCCAAACAAACCACCCCTATTCAAGAAAAATAATTTACCTGTATAAGAAAAAAATTCAAATGTTAGTAATAGATCAAGAAATAAACTGACAAAAAGTGATAATTTCAAACTAAACTTTCAGTCATACGAGGAACACTGTTTATCAAATTGAGATGTGGTTGAATCGTACATGTCACACCAATTATTTTTTATATTTAGGCATTATCACTATGAAAATAAATTATTACAAACAATTCCCAATGGGTGAAGCCTATTGGTTGCGTGAGTGGAACTTTTTAACTAAAATGTCGATTTTGAATAGACAACAGACACATTGAGTCATATCAGCCACATGGTGTATCGGATTGAGGTTTGGATGATTCCTACATTTCAAAAATTACTTATGGATTGTTTTTTTAATGTTTAAAAACAATCTCAATGCATTTTCTCAGTTTTGAGTAGTTTAGTTGTTTATTTTACTAAAATTCATGTCAATTGTTTTTAAAAGACACACTTAGAGGCATACTAGTCACAATGTGCATAGAATTGAGGTGTAGCTGATACCTACATGTCTCAAATGACGTTTGGATCATTTTTTTAATGTATAAAACAATCCGACTGCATTTCCTTAGTTTTGAGTATGTTAGTTCTTCATTTTAATTAAATTGATGCCAGTTTTTTAAAAAAAAAAGACACACTTAGAGTTATACCTGTCAGACCATGTGTCTGATTGATGTGAGGATGATTCATACATGTGTCAAATTACTTATGGATAATTTTACCAAAGTATCAAAACAATCTAAATGAGTTCTCTCAATTTTGAGTACATTACTTATTTTTTTACTAAAATTTAATTTTAAACTTGTAACATGAACTTTGAGTAACACATATAACATCAGGTATTGGATCGATATAATAAATATTCCTACACTTCATATATTACTTATGAATCATTGTACAAAATTTTCTGAAAAGTGCTAGGGTGTTTGATCATTTTTTAGTGACTGACACTTTTTTAACTAAAATATTAATTTTAAACTCCTAATGGAAATTTTGAATCATACCAGAAACATAATGTATTGGATTAGGTTATGTATGAATATTAAAAGTAAAAAAGTACATTTGGATCAATTTAATTATTTTTCAAAACAACTACAATTTGTTTTCTCACTTTTGAGTAGGTCGGTTGTCTATTTTAGTAAAATTGGTGAAAATTTTAAATAAAAAGACACACTTTGAGTCATACGGGTCACATTGTGAATCTTATTTAGATGCATCTAATTCCAATATGTCTGAAATTAATTATGGATAATTTTCCAAAATTAACAAAACAATTGGAATGAATTTTTTCGATTTTGAGTACGTCACATGTCTTTTTTTACTAAAATTTCATTTTAAATTAGAAACACACACTTTGACTCAAAGAGATAACACTGTGTATCTGTTTTACATGATACTAATTCCAACACATCCATAATTAATTATTAAATTTTTTCTTAAATTATCAAGAAAATTTCAATTTTAGTGAGTGAAACTTTTTGAACTAAGATGTCAATTTTAAACAAATAACATACACTTTGGGTCATACCCTGCACATCATGTACTAGATTGATGTTCAGCTATTACTGACACATAAAAAATGACATATGGATCGTTTTTATAATGCATAAAAAAATATGAATGAGTTTACTTGTTTTTTTGTTGGTCAGTTAACCATTTTACTAAAATTCATGTCAATTTTAAATAAAAAGATGCACATGGAGTCATACCGGTCACACCATGTATCAGATTGAGGTGCAGTAAAGTCCTACACATCTAAAATGACATATGGATTATTTTGATAAAGTATCAAAACAATATGAATGTGTTTTCTTTGTTTTGGGTAGGTTAGTTGTCCTTATTACTAAAATTGATGTCAATTTTAAATAAAATGACACAGTTAAAGTTATACCTGTCACACCATGCATTGGATTTAGGTTCTGATAATTCATACAAGGATCAAATGAATTATTTATTTATTTTTGTAAAGTATCAAAATATTTTTAATGTGTTTTCATGGTTTTGATTATGCCCCTTTTCTTTTTTTCTAAAGCTTCATTTTGAACTAGAAACACACACTTTTAATCATACCTATCACATAGTGTATCTGTTTGAAGTGAGATATAATCGTACACATAAAAAATGAAATAGTAATCCTTGTCCTAAATAATAATGAATATCAGAGCATCTTTGATTAGTTTTGAGTGAGTGACACTTTTTGATCTAAAATGTCGATTTTAAACTGATAACTGACATTTTGAGACACGATGGGTACATCATGTATCAGATTAAGGTGTTTCTTATTAATACAAATCAAATATAACTTAGAGATTGTTTTTATTAGGTTTAAAAGCAATCCAAATGCATTGGTTGATTTTTAGTAGGTTAGTTGTCCATTTAACTAAAATTTAAGTCAATTATAAACAAAACGAAGAAATTGGAATAATACCGGTCAAACTGTGTGTCAAATTGAGGTTAAAAAAATTCCAACACGTCTAAAATTACTTATGTAACATTTCTGTATATTATAAAAACAATTATAATTTGTTTTCTCAATTTTTAGAACGTAGCGTTTTATTTTTACTAAAATATCATTTTAAACTGGGAGCATACAATTTGAATCAGATCGATCCCATCGTGTATCGGTATGATGTCAGACTGCTTCATACAAATCAAAAATTACTTATGAATCATTTTTATAAATTATAAAGAAAATAATAGTGAATTTGATTGGTTTTATGTAGGTGACACTTTCTGTACAAAAATTACAATTTTATAATGATAACAGACACATTGAATCATATCGGGCACATCATGCATCAAATTGGGGTGCAACTAATTTACACACATGAAAAATATCTTATGGATTATTAGATTATTGTATCAAAATGATCCCAATTCTTTTTCTTAGTTTTGAGTATGTAAGTTTTCCATTTTACTAAAATTGATGTCAATTTTAAATAAAAGGACAGACATGGAGTCATACTGGTCACACCATGTATAGGATTGTGGTGCGGTAGATCCATACATGTCTAAAAAATAGATAGATATTTTTCATAATCTATCAAAGCTGTCAGAATGAGTTTGGATGGTTTTGAGTAAACCACATGTCTTTTTCACTAAAAAGTCATTTATAACTAGAAACATGTACTTTGAATCATACCAACCACATAATGTACCTTTTGGATGTGAGATTGATTCCTACACATAAAAAAATTATAAATCATTTCCCTAAATTATTAATAAAATTTGATAGGATTTGATCATTTTTCACTGGGTGAAACTTTTTGAACTAAAATGTCGATGTTAAACTGATAATGGACACTTTGAGTCATACATGGAACGTAGTTTATCAGATTAAGGTATTTCTGATTCCTACTCATCAAAAATGACTTATGAATCATTTTCTTAAGTTATCAAAACAATATGAATATTTTTAATCAGTTTGAGTATATTAGTAGTCTTTTTTACTGCAATTATTGTCAATTTTGAATAAAAATAAGCACTTTGAGTCATACCGGTGAGACATTGTGTCAGATTGAGGCGTGGATAATTTTTACACATCCCAATGTCACAAAACAATACAACTTCCAATGATACAATGATTTATATTGACTTTTTTTTTGTCAAACTTCCAACACTATATATTGACTTGATGTTATTATCTGAAAAATATTTGTTATTGTTGAAATATAGAAGAGTAGAGGAAAATCATGTGCCCAATATATAATGAGAAGTCACCATGATGACAACATGTGGTTCCATTACTCTTCTGGATTTCAGTGAGCAAGGTTTTTTGAGCTAAGAATATCGAGTCAATATGACTTCCCAACAGATCTGTGACAAAAACTAAATAAGTATTAGATAAAAATGATAAGGAAATTAACTTACAAATAGTTGATAAAATGATGAAAATATTAATTAAATAATTAGTAGGGATCCACCTTTTAATGATTCTTTTGTGAATTCATGAGAAATTTTCTTATTTTTGTTATCTCAGTTGCCGGATTGAAGTCTAATCTCTCGCGAGCTTGAGAAGCATCGAATAAAGAACCCCAACTCGAACAAAATAATGCACCTATGTAAGAAGACAATTATTATCTGATTAATAACAAAATAATTAAATAAAACATAAATATGAAAAAAAATAAATTAATTTAATGGAAAATGATTTTACTATGAAAACATCAAGATTTCCTCTATGATTGAACAATAAAGGGAACTTTAAGGAAGGTGATAAATACCACCATTGATCGGGTGAATTGTTTTTGAGGGAGAGAAGTTTTTTGAAGTTTTTGTATAGAAAGTCATGAAAGATAGATAGAACAACCCAAATCGAACAAAAGAATCCACCAATATATGAAAACAAATATTTTGTTAGTAATACTAAAAAAATTAAACATAAATATGAAAAAAAATATTAATTCTATGAACAATGAAATTACTGTGACAACACCATTATTACCTCAGTGATTGAGAATAGACAACATCATTGCTCTTCCTACAAAGGAAATGGTGGAAAATTGAATGAAAGTTATAAATACAACACTATAGGTGTGAAAAGATTTTTAGGGAGAAGATGTATGTGGATGTTTTGGTGCATAAAGGCATGAAATATGGACATACCACCCCAATTGGAACAAAATAACCCACCTATATATGAAAACAATTATTATGTGAGTAATACTAAAAAGAAATAAATCAAACATAAATATGAAAAAATATATTTATTCTATGAACAATGATTTTACTATGAAAACATCAATATTACCTCAATGATTGAGCAAAGAAAATGTTGTGGATTTTCCTAAAAATTCATGATAAATGGATAGAAATATTTTAAAATAAACATACCCTCCACGGAATAATGAATATAAAATCCAGATTATATTATATTATTTTTCTATAAAATGCAAAAATTATATTTTAATATTACCTTTACATAATTTCAATGGGTTTCCATCATTATAGTTTGTTCTTTATAGGGATTGTAAGCATCATATTCTGCATAAGATATTTTCTACAACAGTAGTCAAACATTTAATTTAAATTATGTTAATTTAGTAGAGAATAAATAATATTATGATGAAAAAAATTGTATATTAAAAATAACTTTTACCTTCTCATTGAACTCTTTTTCATTTTTTAATTATTTTAGGTATTTGGTTCCTCTTTTGATAATCCAAATACCCACTTTGCAGTATCCTCTAATGTACAACACATTGTCTGTATCGGCATGGAATTGAACTGATTTTGATGTCCAAATGAAATGTTCATCCTCAATTGAATTTTCATGTGACCTGAAATTTTTTTCAGTCGCCTGTAGAAGAATCATCCAATTCTCATTAACTGGATCTGAAATGTACAATTATTACACTAATTGTGATTCCATTTTTTACGAATCATATTTTCCCCTTAGTGAAATTTACCTACACGCGACCAATTTTATCAACTTTCACTACACTAATATTTTCTACCCAATTAGAAAGTAAAATCATCAATTGAAGTGTAATATAATTCAAAATCGTATATCTGTTTGATAATACAAAAATATGACATATTTTCATCAATTGGATTCTTATACTTAGAACACGATATGTGAATTGATTTAGCTACTAGAGTAACACCATTATTTTTTTGCTTCCAGGCATAGTGTAAACGTTGCGGTGGAGATAGATATATTAAATTTTCATTTAATAATTGTTACCAGAAGCAAAGATCTAGGATCATGCATGTAAAATTTATAATTAATTTCATTAATATCTAAATAAATAAATACATGGGATTAGTAACACACTTCTTTGATGATTTTTGATCATCCGAAAAGGCCCCTCTAGATTTCCTTTATGGAGCTTGTGAGGGTCCATTGGTAGAATCCATATAGTGGTGATCCACATGTCCTACAATAGTCCTTGAGCAATGCCACTCCTTCTCTGAGTGCTAGGGAGGTGATTTGAATGTCTTGAGTTATTCACTCCTGATATCTCTTTATTTAATCAAGAATAAATTCCCTTTTGGGTTTATCCTTCTTGAGAGGCATAGAGGAGGAGGAGTTGAGAGAGTATTCATTATGTGCAACCATTCTCATTTCTAGAAATTGGAATTAGTCTCAAATGGATTAAACAATAGACATAATCGTCTATTAATAGAGCTAGGATTTTAGTTATAAAATTTAATTTCATAACAACCATTAAATATAATTAACCATTAATGAAATCTCATGCCACATTATAAGAATAATAATTTCATTATTTTGTGGTGGACCAACTTGTGAAAAATTGATAAATAATATTTACCAGCTCGTAAATAATTATTTTATCATTGGATATGGTCTTGGTCCATTCAAAATACTATTTCATTTATTGAACACAAAAATATATATTTTATTGCCTTAAATAAATATTTTATTCACAAAATAGAACTTAAATATTTATTTAATATTTAATAAAATAAATAAATACATTTTATTCACAATTTGGTGAATAGATATAGATTTAATTTATGCGATCAATTTAACATGAAAAAAAATTATTCCATATTCTTGAGAATAATATTTATTCCATTAACTAAATTCAAATGAAATTTAATCAAGACCAACATAAACTATTATTGTGTGACCCTCTAGGTTGTTTCTCATTGAGATTAAGAAAACTTTCCTAAAGTCCAAGATTATTGTATTGAAATGGGTCAAGAAAAAGAAGAGAAAGAACATAAATTATCAATGATGACAACCACATATGGTATCTCACTGTGTAATATGATCCCACTGTCACAATATCATATCTATTAGGTTGCATGAATATGTAATTAACCTATATTATCAATACATCATTCTTTGACAATCAGAAATAAACTCATTGTTACAATATGGCTATTGAATTTAGGATGATTGTTCTATTTCAATCAAAGTCCCAAGATATCAACTTCCATAATGTTGGAAGGGACAAATCATTCTTTGAATTATCCATTAATAACATGTAATTTGTGACACACCCAATATACCCCCACTTCCTACCAACATATGGCATGATGTTTTTCATAAAAAAAATATAATTGGGTGAGTTTTGACCTACATTAATGATAATATTAATTTATAAGGAGTATTACACATGCTCGCAGATAGGAATATCTGATGGCAGAAAAACATGAAGATGGCATACTGGTGGGTTTGTTCTCATAATCTCATGTCTTGGAGAGTACCAAGTGGAAAATTCATGAGAATAAGTCTCATCTTCTTATGCATACTCTCACCTGATGGTCTATATACTATGTGTCTTATCATTGAAAGTTATTCAACCATAGAACTATATTAAGAATACTGTCCTAGAACTTCAAGGTTCTCATCATAGCGAGGAACTACTATGACCTTATAACTGTGAAAAATACTCTAGGAAATTATTACATTAAATTCATACAAAATAAGAAAAATTTAAAATAATATGTTTAATTTAATATTTAAAACATAAAATATTCATGTAATCAAAGTAAAAATAGTTGGTCCAAGGACACCAACTCTAAAAATCTCCCACTTGGAATAGGGCCAAGTACATATGACTTTCAGTCTGCTAGACCTCACATGATAACCCAACTTCTTCTGAGTCAAGGATTTAGTCAAGGGGTCCAATGCATTGTCTTTCATGGAAATACTTCTCAATAAAACCTCACATATATAAGAAAAACCATTAAAAGATGATACTTCTTATGTATGTCCTTCATACGCTGATGTGACCTTGGTTCTTTTGTGAGAGACACCACAACATTATTATCACAAAAGTGTGTGATGGGATCTTTATTTCTAGCTAACACATCAAGTTCTTGGATGAAATTTCATATCCAAACTACTTTATTAGATACCTTAGAAGCCAAAATATACTTTGACTCTACTGTAAAATCTGCAACCATATCCTTCTTTGAGCTCTACCATCTCAAAACACCTCTATTCAAAGTGAATATGTATCCCATTTTTAACTCCATGTCATCTTGATTTATTTGGAAACTAGCATCTGGATATCCTCTGATGACCAGTTCCTTATCTCCCCCACAAACCAGAAACATTTCCTTAGTAAACCTCAGATACATACAGAAAGTTTTGATAAACATACAATTGTGGTCACTTGGATCTGCTTGATATCTACTTACCTAATTTAATTAATATGTGAAATATAGATTAGTACATAGCATTACATTCATGATTGACCCAAATTCTGATGCATATTCAATCCTTTCAGTGATATTTATTTCCTCCTGGGCCTGAGGACACATTATTTCTAAAGGATGAATTCCATGTGACAATAGAAACAATCCCCTCTTGGATTGTTCCATACTGAATATCGTCAGTATCTTGTCAATATTTGTACTTTGACTTAGGCCAAGAAACCTCTTAGATCTATCACGATGTAAATTGATCCCAAGAATGTATGCTTCATCACTCAAGTTTTTCATGGAAACACATTTATTCAACAAAACCATAATAGACTATAAGACTGGTATTTAATTTCTAATAAGTAATATTTCATCAATAAATACTATTGAGAAAATGAATTCACTCCCACTAAACCATTTGTAGACACAAGGCTCACATTCATTCTTTATAAAAACCAATTCCATTATGGATTTATCAAAATGAATGTTACAAGACCTGGATGCTTACTTCAATCCATAAATGGAATTTTGAAACTTGCTTGTCTTGTTGTCCTCTTTTGGAGTCACAAACCCTTTAGGTTGTGTCATGTAGACATCGTCCTAATGGTTCTCATTAATGAAGCACTACTACAACGTGTCCCTTTATCTGTGCTAAAACCCAGCATTAACAGCACTATAAAAGCGCTGTTAATGCCGACGTAGATAAAGGGGGGTCCCCTTTTTCAGCGCTCCGAGAAGCGCGGATTTAGGCGACCTTTATCAGCGCTAAAAATAGCACTGATAAAGGACCACCTTTATCAGCATTTTTTTAGCGCTGATAAAGGTCTCCTATATCGGCACTTTTCGGAGTGATGATAAAGGGTTCCTTTATCAGTGCTCTTCTAGCACTGTTAAAGGTGTCCTTTATCAGCGCTCAATAAAGCGCTGATAAAGGCACCATCGCCTGCACCTGCAAAACAGAACCTGCACACCTGCACACCAGAATACCTACAAAAAGTATCACATGCACACCTGCACAAAATAGCACCCGCACACAATATTTTGACAGACAATGGTATATACATTTACTTAACATCATGAATACAAAAAAACACATTGCTATATACATTTCAAACATTGTTTTACATGGTTACAATTACAATTATTCGACAACAGTTATAAACATTCATGTTTCATCCTTTGATATCCGTGATCCGCTCTCAAAAATTGTCGTTCACGGTATTTGTTGCCGAACAAAGCATATGAACTCAAGGAAACAAATTCACCTATATAAGAAAAAAATATTATGTTAGTAATGCAATAATGAAAGAAATAAAAACAGTAATATAAAAGAATACATTAATATGAAAATGTGAAACTAAAATATGAAATTTTAAACTCTTATGTTTTCATTCTCATAACAATGAATGGGAATAATGTAAAATCAATATGTTTTTGATTGATTTATCTCATTTAAGAAATATTGATTCTTTATCTAATGAAAAGCTTTACTGGTCACACTGTGTGTCAGATTAAGGTGTGGTTGATTCGTACACGTCACAAATGACTCATAGATCGTTGTCCTAAAGTTTCAAAACAATCCGAATGTGTTTTCTCGGTATTCCGTATGTCAGTAGTGTTTTTTTCTAAAGTTTATGTCATTTTCAAACTGATATCAGACACTTTTAGCCATAATGGTCACACTATGCATCGGATTGAGGTGAAGTCGATTTATACATGTCACAAATGACTCATGGATCATTTTCCAAAAGTATCAAAATAATCAGAACGCATTTTCTCAGTATTCCGAATGTCATTAGTGTTGTTTTCTAAAGTTTATCTCAATTTGAAACTAATATCAGACACTTTTAGCTATACTGGTCACATCGTGCATCGGATTGAGGTGCGGTCGATTCATATATGTCACAAATGATTCATGGATTATTTTCCTAAAGTATCAAAACAATATGAACTCATTTTCTCGATATTCCGTATGTCAGTAGTGTTGTTTTCCAAATTTTATCTCAATTTGAAACTGATATCAGACACTTTTAGCCATACCGGTCACACCGTGCATCGAATTGAGGTGCAGTCAATTTTTACACATCACAATTGACCCAGGGATTGTTTTCCTAAAGTATCAAAACAATCCGAATGTGTTTTCTTGGTTTTCCGTATGTCACTTGTGATGTTTTCTAAAGTTTATCTCAATTTGAAACTGATATCAGAAACATTTAGCCATACTGGTCATACCGTGCGTCGGATTGAGGTAAGGTTAATTTTTACATGTCAAAAATGACTAATGGATCATTTTCCTAAAGTATCAAAACAATCCGAACGTGTTTGATCAGTATTCCGTATGTCAGTAGTGTTGTTTTCTAAAGTTTATGTCAATTTGAAACTGATATCATACACTATTATCCATACCGGTCACACCGTGCATCGGATTGAGGTGCGATCAATTTTTACACGTCACAAATGACTCATGGATCGTTGTCCTAAAGTATCAAAACAATTCGAACGCATTTGCTCGGTATTCCGAATGTCATTAGTGTTGTTTTCTAAAGTTTATCTCAATTTGAAACCGATATCAGACACTTTTAGCCATACCGGTCACAACGTGTGTCAGATTGAGGTGCGGTCGATTCTTACACGTCACAAATGACTCATGGACCGTTTTCCGAAAGTATCAAAACAATCTGAATGTGTTTTCTCGATATTCTGTATGTCAGTAGTGTTGTTTTCGAAAGTTTATCTCAATTTGAAACTGATATCAGACACTTTTAGCCATACTGGTCACACCGTGCGTCGGATTGAGGTACAGTCAATTCGTACATGTCACAAATGACTCAGGGATCGTTGTCCTAAATTATCAAAACAATACGAATGCGTTTTCTCAGTTTTCCGTATGTCACTTGTGTTGTTTTCTAAAGTTTATCTCAATTTGAAACTGATATCAGACACTTTTAGCCACAATGGTCACACCGTGTGTCAGATTGAGGTGGGATTGATTCATACATGTCAAAAATGACAAATGGATCGTTTTTATAAAGTATCAAAACAATTCGAACGCGTTTTCTCGGTATTCCATATGTCAGTAGTGTTGTTTTCTAAAGTTTATCTCAATTTGAAACTGATATCAGACACTTTTAGCCATACCGGTCACACTGTGCGTCGGATTGAGGTTCGGTCAATTCATACACATCAAAAATGACTCATGGATCATTGTCTTAATGTTTCAAAACAATCCGAACACATTTTCTCAGTATTCCGTATGTCTGTAGTTTTGTTTTCTAAAGTTTATGTCATTTTCAAACAGATATCAGACACTTTTAGCCATACCAGTCACACCATGTGTTGGATTGAGGTGCAGTCAATTCATACACGTCAAAAATGACTCAATGATCATTTTCCTAAATTATCAAAACAATCCTAATGCGTTTTCTCAGTATTCCATATGTTAGTAGTGTTGTTTTCTAAAGTTTATCTCAATTTGAAACTGATATCAGACACATTTAGCCATACCAGTTACACCGTGCATCGGATTGTGGTCTGGTCGATTCGTACACGTCAAAAATGACTCGTGGATTATTTTACTAAAGTATAAAAACAATATGAATGTGTTTTCTCAGTTTTTCATATGTCACTTGTGTTGTTTTCTAAAGTTTATGTCAATTTGAAACTGATATCAGACACTTTTAGCCATACTGGTCACACCGTGTGTCGGATTGAGGTGCGGTAAATCCGTACACGTCACAAATGACTCATGGATCATTTTCTTAGAGTATCAAAACAATCTGAACACGTTTTCTTGGTATTCCATATGTCATTAGTGTTGTTTTCTAAAGTTTATCTCAATTTTAAACTGACATCAGACACTTTTAGCCATACCGGTCACACCGTGCATCGGATTGAGGTGCAGTCACTTCTTACATGTCAAAAATGACTCAGGGATCGTTTTCATAAAGTATCAAAACAATATGATCGTGTTTTCTTAGTTTTCCGTATGTCACTTGTGTTGTTTTCTAAAGTTTATCTCAATTTGAAACTGATATCAGACACTTTTAGCCATACCGGTCACACCATGCATCAGATTGAGGTACGGTCAATTATTACACATCAAAAATGACTAATGGATCGTTGTCCTAAATTATTAAAACAATGAGAATGTGTTTGCTTGGTATTCCTTATGTCAGTAGTGTTGTTTTCTAAAATTTATGTCAATTTGAAACTGATATCATACACTATTATCCATACCGGTCACACTGTGTGTCAAATTGAGGTTCGGTCAATTCTTACACGTCACAAATGAATCATGGATTGTTGTCCTAAAGTATCAAAACAATCCAAACACGTTTTCTCAGTTTTCCATATGTCACTTGTGTTGTTTTATAAAGTTTATCTCAATTTGAAACTGATATCAGACACTTTTAGCCATACCAGTCACACCGCGCATCAGATTGAGGTGCGGTCGATTCGTACACGTCACAAATGACTCAGGGATCGTTTTCCTAAATTATTAAAACAATCCGAATGCGTTTTCTTGGTGTTCTATATGTCACATGTGTTGTTTTCTAAAGTTATGTCAATTTCAAACTGATATCAGACATTATTAGCCTTGCCAGTCACACCATGCATCAGATTTAGGTGCGGTCGATTCATACACGTCAAAAATGACTAATGGATCGTTGTAATAAAGTATGAAAACAATCCGAACATGTTTTCTCGGTATTCCGTATGTCAGTAGTGTTGTTTTCTAATGTTTCTCTCAATTTGAAACTGATATCAGACACTTTTAGACATACCGGTCACACCGTGCGTCGGATTAAGGTGCAGTTGATTCGTACACATCAAAAATGACTCATGGATCCTTTTTTATAAAGTATTAAAATGATCTGAATGCATTTTCTCAGTATTCCGTATGTCAGCAGTGTTGTTTTCCAAAGTTTATCTTAATTTGAAACTGATATCAGACACATTTAGCCATACCGGTCACACTGTGCATCGGATTGAGGTGTGGTCGATTCGTACACATCACAAATGACTCATGGATCGTTGTCATAAAGTATCAAAACAATCCGAACGCATTTTCTTAGTTTTTCGTATGTCACTTGTGTTGTTTTCTAAAGTTATGTCAATTTTAAACTGAGTAGTAGGAATTCACTAATCTAAGGATATGAAATATAAGAAAGGTAGATCATAGATGCTCAATAAGTGTAAAGGTAGATATCAATGACCATTTAAAGATAACATAAGCATTAGGAATTCACTTTCATTGTCCTATTTGTTTACATTCTTCCATCACGTATGTTGCCCATTCGTTTCTAAACACATTTATATTATCTTCTAAATAGGAGTTTTTGCGACAGTCGTAGTAGTACTGAAAAAATAAAAATTCACAAAGGATTAATAATTATTTTAAATTAAGTAGTAATTATTTTCAAAAATACCTCTTCAGGGATGCTAGCTTGTTCATGAAATATGATCTCTTTCATAAATTTACAAACATAATAACTGCAGTCATTGTTGTTTGTTTGTTTCAGACACTGTAGAAACATTGAGAAAAATAAGTAATTTGTTTTGATATGTATTTGGATAGTGAAATATAATTATATATACCCATATAATTCTCTATTTTTAGATCTTGTGGGCATTGTCGTCCTTCTTCACTGGATTCATTCCATCCTTTAGACGATATTCATACACCACCCTATCATAACAAAATCCTCATTAAAAGATAATATAAATTATAAAACTAGATATTTAGTTCTAAAATGTTGGATCTAGTGTATTAAAAATTCAAAATCGCCATCATGTGTGGTCGGTTTGTTGGATATCCATGGAGTGAATCTAGAAAATAAATCTTTGGAGTATCCAAATTGACTGCAATGAGCATCCAATGATCCCTAAAAACACAAAAAAAGTACTAATAGAAATGAAAATATAATTGATATGATTAAAATATAGAGTTTTAACCCTGCAACATTGGTATTAAATAGAGTCTGTCAGTTGTAATTCTAATTTGAAACATTCTGTGTAGATTTGACATTAATTCATCCTGAAAATTAGAATCTATTTCTTCTCGTTGTGTAGAAATGGGGTGAGGAAAAACGAGTCCAAACTTATATTCATGGGGAAATCCCTTCAATTGTTTTTCAAATATACTCCTGTAAAAAATATGATATGTATTTAGCCATAATTATCAAAGTATATCAGCTTCTGTAAAATCAAATCATGAAAACAAACCTCGTGTATACATTTATAACTGAGGTGCCTAACCAGTCGTATGTGATGATCTCAGCAGCAGCGTCTGCACTAACAAAATCTAATGTTTCCTCTCCGTACATTTCTTTTTCACAAAAAATTGTATGACTCTTTCTGCCTATCATTTTCATATTCACATGAGCTTGTAATGATATTAAATGTTGATATAGAACAGGAGGGGTGAACGTGCTCTCAGTAGATCATTTTAATAGGTTGGTTGATCCTTTGGAGCCACTCTTTCATTTTAGATCTTCCATTTTGTCCTTCTGTAATAACATTCATCGGTTCAGCCATTTTCTAATTTAATGTTAAAGGTTCTGCTTGAAAAATAAATTGGAAATGAATACCTCCTGGTCGACATGTTTTTTTACAAGATTCGACGACCATGCAACGAATGTTCCAACAGATTTTTCTACCATATGAATGTAGTCATCGTCATTTGGCATGGGTAGATCGGTGATCGTCTCATGAGCTACGTTAATCGATACTTTGAAAAGACCGGTTGGAAGTGGTCTAGAGTGTAGCATGTCATTCTGCATATTGAACACCGTAGCCCTCACTACAAGGCGGTGGGTGGGAGTTGACAGATATAAATCACAGTCATTTTCACCCTGTAGAATATCATTACATGAAAGGTATCAGTGTCTATGTGATTCAAATTTCACATAAATGAATATTAGAACATTGATTACCTCGGTTAAGTCAGGTATTTGAGGGGAATGGCTCGCCTCAAAGCTGGTGGGGGGTGGGGAGGGATCTTCTCGCGCGGGTTGTTCTTGTGCTGTTTGTTCTCTTCGCCTCTCCTCCATCAAACTCATTAGCATCTCTCCCTGAGTTTGGAATTTTTCTTTATGGGTAGCTACTCTATCTCTCATTACATGAAATTCTTTAGTTTGTTCATCCACTTGTTTTTTTTCTGAAAATATGCCCGGGGTGACACCCCAAAACCCACACCTCTGACGCGGCCATACTGTTCTGGCTGTTTCAAGGCTGCTGAAAGTATGTCTACATCCGGTGCAGGTGTTGTTGATTCCTATGACTATGTTAAATAGAAAATATGGAAAAATAAGTAATCATCATAATGTAATAGTGATTTAAAGCAAAACAAGTTTATATTATGTCATACTTACACATGTTTCTCACACTTTTTGTGTGTTTTCATCTACCAGTTTCCCCTCTTTATTAACACTAGCCTTCTTCCATAGAACATGTCGTGGAATTGAAGTGGCTTGGGATTTTGATTCATCAATATACATATAAACAGAGAAACATGGTTACAGTGTTGTTTTATGTCACATAAAATTATTACAGTACTTTTAAAATACGTACCAATTGTTTTTCAATTGAAGCGTACCGCAACCTTGCTTTACAGTAGGGGTACGCTGGTTTTGCTGCTCATTATTTATTTTCAGCACTCAGTTGCTGTTTCATAAATAAAAACATGTCAATCAACATGGTTAATACAAGTAACGTTACACAACTTATAACCAAACTGAATGTACCTGGAAATTCTGTTTCGCACGACGGTTGCAAAACGCATCCCACGTTCCTTGGGATATCAAGTGTGCATAAAGAGGAGGCAGGTGTGGCTTGATTTTCCATTCATCATCTTTCAGATGATGTTTCGTTAAAATGGTGAGAAAGCCTCTATAAATCCTTCCTGCCAGTCTTAAAACATATTCTTTGTGTGAAACATCTACTATAAATGCTCTCTGTAAGAGATGATGAAGAGTTATCCAATATTTCAGTATTTTTTTTATTTTATTTTAATAAATTAAATAGATGATATCATAATGTTACCGTAATCTCTTCCCACATTAATGTTTTCAAACCGCTGACAAAATCGTGCCACGACTCTACATCAATCGGCACGCGTTGTCAAGTGACGATTCCAATGTAGCTACTAAACATGGCTTTGTTGGGGTTTACATGCTGGCCTCGTTTATTACATCCCATCTCATATTTGATGCCTTTTGCTTTTGACTTAATGATTTTGGCTAAAACTGTCAAACTACGGCGCAACTATTTTTTTGTGTCACTGGGGTTTCATCACCTTCCATTTCCTTGGTTTCTGCATAATCATTATGTTTCTCTGAAGCGCTAGCATCGGCACTAGGACCAGCTGCAACAGGTTGAGAGACCTGTTGTACCTCAGCAGTGGGACCAGCTGCAACAGGTTGAGAGACCTGTTTTCTCTCAGCAGTGGGACCAGTTGCAACAGGTTGAGAGACTTGTTGTGTCTCGGGATTGGGTGCATCAGTAGGTGAAGAAGTCATTATCTGCAGAACTGGTTTAACATTTAATTTAGATCACATAAAAGCAGCAGCGAATAGATAATAACATAATGTAACAAAATCTATATTACAATAAAAAATAACCTGATTATTGAACTCTCTTTTTTTAAAGGTTTAAGGGATTTGACTCCTCTATCAACTTTCCATATCCCTTCATTGTGGTCTCCTCTCACATAAAAAACTTCGTCTACATTGGGAACACTACGAAATTATTGTGAAGTACCAATGAAAGGGTCATCTTCCGTTGAATTTTCATCTGACCCTTAAGCTGTTTCAGTCGATAACAGAATGATTGACCAATTTGGGTTTGTGGGATCTGAAACATAAAATACTTTCACTACCTATGATGCCATTATAAATGGTTCGTCTTTCTCCCCTTCCTTACTGAAATCAACTTTCACGAATCCCAAATCATCTATTTTAATAGCACTCCTGTTATCAACCCACTTGAATTGAAATATCGGAACTTGAATTTCCTTATAATCCAACTCCCATATTTGTTTGATGATGCCAAAGTATGACATATTCGCATAAATTGGATTTCTGTCCTTGGCACTGGAAACATGCATCGCTTCAGCCACAAGTGTAACACCACTATTCTACATGGTACTGTCTTCATCATGTTCATTATTATAAAATGTATAACCATTAACTACATAAGCATTGTAATATAATGCATACACACTTGGTCCTTCAGCTAGCCATCGAAGTCGTTCCAAAATTCACTCTGGATTTTCATCTGACTTCTTAAAAATATGATCTCGAAACCATCCTATAAACGATCGATTATGTGTATCTGATATCAATTTTCAGCCCTATATGGATTCAAATTCCTAATAATTTATTTTTGGATTTCAACATATGGGTCAACGTCGAAACTATTATGAAAAACATAAAGGTGGGCCTGCTCCCGATCTGTAATATTGATTGTGAAAACCTGTCTTCCAGAAATTCCTTCACCCTCAAGCCGCCCAGTGTGATGAGATTTCGGTAAGCCAATGCTTTCCACACCAGACAAGTATCCGGTAAAGAATTCAATGGCTTCCTCAATAATATATCGCTCTGCAATTCAACCCTCTGGCCGACTTCAATTTTTGACATACCCTTTCAAAATCTTCATATACCGTTCAATGGGGTACATCCATCTGTAATGTACATGACAACATAGTCTAATCTCTCTCTCCAAGTGGACCATCAAATAAACCATCATATCAAAAAATGAAGGCGAGAAGACCATTTCTAATTAACTCAATATGACGGCAATTTATTTTTCCATAGCTGGAAATTTTGCCAGGTCTATAACTTTGCTGCATATATCTTTGAAGAAGAAACACAGTTTCGTTAAGGTATGGCGGACATTCGTGGAAGAAATGCAACGTAAATCAATTGGAATGAGATCTTGCCTTAAAACATGACATTCATGTGATTTCGGACCTTTTAACTTCAATTCGCTCATTGACACGAGGTTACTGATTTTTGAAGAATACCCCTCTGGAACCTTTACATCATTCAAGAAGTTTCAAAACTAATATCTCTCTTGCTTGGAAAGAGTGTAAGCAGCATGAGGAAGAAATGTTCATTTTTCACCCTTCACTGGTGCCAACTCTTCTCGTATTCCCATATCAACCATGTCCAACCTAGCCTTAATTCCATCTTTTGTTTTTCCAGATGTATTTAGCAACGTGCCGATAACACTATCAAATATTTTTTTTATACATGCATAACATTAAGAAAATGTCTTACATACAGACAATTCCAGTATTGTAATTCAAAAAAAAACTGATCTCTTTTTCCAACCGATTTTTGTAAGGTTTTTCTAAGCCAGTTTACCAAAAGTAGTTTCCACATTTTTAACTTTCTCAAACAATTGATCGCCTGTTAGTGGAGACGGTGATGTACATTCTTCTGAACTTCCATCGAATGATGTCGTCCAAGAACGATACTTATGTCATCGCGATAGAAATCTGCGATGTCTTAGAAACACAGTTTTCGATGAATGTTTTAACCTAATTGATTGTGTACCTTCTTCGCAAATGGGACATCCTTGAGTTCCTTTAATGATATATCCTAGAAAATTTACATAAGCAGGGAAGTCGTTTATCATCCCGTACAACATGACTCTCAAAGTGAAATCATCCTTTCTGTAAGCATCATACAATGTAACATATGAATCCCACAATAATTTCAAATATTCGATCAATGGAGCTAAATAAACATCAATATCATTACCCGGTTGTTTTGGTTCTGATATAAGCATAGATAACATGATGTATTTTAGTTTCATGCATAACCATGGTGGTAAGTTATAATTTATCAACATAACCAGCCATGTACTGTGACTGTTGCTTTGGAAACCAAAAGGATTCACTCCATCTGTAGATAACGCAAGACGAAGGTTTCTCGACTCGTTTCCAAATCTAGGATACTCATGATCGATTCTCTTCCACTGAGGAGAGTCTGCCGGGTGACGTAGTATCCCATCTTTAATTCTTGTATATGCATGCCATTTTAATTATTCTGCAGTCTCCTCACTTCCATATAGGCGTCTAAACCTTGGAATGATTGGAAAGTACCATACAACTTTAGTTGGACTGGATTCATCTTTCTTGTATCGAGATGCACCACACTTTGGGCATTCTTTAAGTGATTTGTGGTCCTTGAGAAATAGTATACAGTCATTCGGGCAGGCGTGTATTCTTTCAGAGATCATACCCATAGAGCGTAGCATTCGTTTGAAATCATATGTTTGGCTCGGGAGCTCATTTTCTGCTGGTAGCATGTCATTAATGAGAGCAAGTAGTTTTGTAAAACTGTCATCACTCCACCCGTTGTCTGATTTCAAATTATACAGCTTCAGTACGGCTAACAATGCTGTATATCTAGTGCAACTAGCATACAATGGTGTCTTTGCACAACTTTTTAACTTCTCAAACAATTTTGGGAAATCACGAAGTTCATCTTAGACGGTCCTTGTTATTTCCTCAATATGATCTTCATCATCATTCACATCTGTAATCACATCCTCCATATGGTCATATTCAATATTCAGGTTGGTAATCATATCAGATGATCCATAAAACACAGTGTCATCCCAGTCACTACCTACATTCGTTGTTTCCCCGTGTTTATTCCAACATGTATAACTCTGATCTATTTCATGACAGATCAAGTGTTCTTCTAACTCCTCTGGACTAATTTTTTTTGAATAAAAACAGCGTAAACATGGACAAAGGATTTGGGAAGTGTCACATGCATTATCTTTTGCAAAATTGATAAACACTTTCATCCCTTCTTCATACTCTTTTGTCAAACGATTGGCATTCATCCATTCTTTATTTATATTCATCCTATTTGAAATCCATAGGATGAGTATATAGGTTAGGGGAGAAGTAATATGAGTATAATTTAGATAAAAACTAGATACTTCAAAAATGGTAGGGAGCGTGCTCATTAATAGCAAATCTTGGGTGGTTCTTGGGATTCCTCCAATCTCTTCCTCTCTTTGATCACCTCTTATGAGGGGTGGTTCTTGGGAGTTTTTTATAGTGTGTTAGTGAGTTTTCCCATCATACTTCCTCCATTACAAATATCCTTTACTTTCCTATGATTTGGGATGATTTTAACTAGGATTTGTTTGATGATTTCACTATATCATATTCAAATCAATTCAAATGATGTAGATTTTGATTGTATTGGCTAGAGGTTATCCTTATATGATGAACGCACCTTGTTTTGTGAGGTAGGTGGAACCAATAATACAAAACCATGTTCCAATTTATTCATGATTGTGCATTCATGCATGAGTATATGTGTTCCAGTGAAAGGGATAGAAATCAAGAGCAACCAAGGTAAATAAATAGGGTGTTTTTGAGAGACAGAGTGAGGGTTATATTGAATGTTTGTGATTTTGTGATCATCCAGAGAATATGTCTCCATGGAGTAGTCATGTTTATAACAGGATTGGGTTTTGTATGAGTTTTATATAGCCTAGATAGGTTTTCTAAGGCTATTTTATTAGAGTCTTAGGCCTAAAGAAGATGGATCATATAGTTTTATATATCACATATGATGAGGAACACCCTCTTAAGGATATATAAGAGTCATGGTGTGATAATATGATGTGAGATATAGAAATGGGGATATATATAAACCAAATAGAGAACACAACAAAACCATGAGGATCCATAAGCATAGAACATAAAGAATACATAAACATGATCCATATACAACGTCAACTGAACAAAAAAGAAACTAAAAATAGAGATAGAATAGATCAGAACCTGACCTGATATCCTCATGACATTTGGGTTACCACTAACTATAAGACCAACCCGCTTTAAAGGAAACCTAAACAAGAAACCCAAACCTAAAAATAACTTGGTTTTACTTATGCTGAGGGTCACAAGTAGGGTGTGATCATAAAACAAATCACAACTTCCCTTTTTAAAATAGATATCTAGTCTAAAAAATGAATTCAAAATTCAATATAAGAATACAAACAAGGTGGTCACATAGCCATGATGAAATTAATTGAAATAATAAAAGTAAAAAAATATTGGAAAACTATATAACCAAAGTGCAGAAAAATAAAGAAGAACATATAGATTGGTAATCATTAGAATTACCTAAACACACCTAGAAGAAATCCCTAGACTTACTAGGTTCAGAATCACCTGCCGACATATGGTGTACCTCCATAGTGAACAACCAACATTGATGCTTCATTATAGTAGTATACCAGAGAATGAAGAGTCCATCACATGCACAATATAAACCAATAACAGACAAGTGCCAACCGGGCTTATACATCACATGAGTTTCAAAACCAATTTCCAAAACACCACAAAATACCAATAGATCTTTAAAACTTACAAATCAAATTCCATTTTCAAAACCAAGGGGAAAACACCTTGTAAGCTCTAAAGATTCCAAACGGGCCTTTATACCATTTAGAATCAAAACCACACCTCAACAAGCCAAAAACAATTAATCTCCATATTGACAATAAATGAAAACATAATTAATTCATGCAAATTCAATTGTACTCACCTTAAGGAGGAGGACCCAGTGGCGGAGGAGAAGGAGGCGTCGACAGTGGAGGCAATGGAGGCAGCGTGGAGGCAGTGCAGAGGCAGGGTGGAGGCAGCAGAGGCAGCGGAAGCAGCTCAGAGGCAGTGGAGGGGAAGGAGGAGGAGGAGGAGGAGGAGGAGGAGGCCGCGGTGGAGGACCCGCGGTGGAGAGGAGGCAGAGGAGTAGGCGGAGGAGGAGGAGGAGTAGGAGGCACCGGTGGAGGAGGAGGAGGACGAGGCCGTGGTGGAGCAGGAGGAGGAGGAGCAGGCATAGAGGAGGAGGAGGAGGCGGCGGTGGCCGAAGGAGGAGGAGGGGGCGGCCAGAGGAGGAGGAAGAGGACCCGTGGGATTTTATCAATCCCGCGTGGACCTTTATCAGTGCTAGTAAAAAGCGCTGATAAAGGGTGTATTTATCAGCGCTAAAATGAAAAGCGCTGATAAATACCACCTTTATCAGTGCTTTTTTAGCGCTGATAAAGGCTGGACTTTATCCGCGCTTTTGTAGCGATGATAAAGAGTGAATTTATCAGCGCTTTTCATTTTAGCGCTGATAAAGACACTCTTTATCAGCGCTTGTTTAGCACTGATAAATACGTAGTTTATTAGCGCTAATAAAAGCGCTGATAAATGTATCAATTTAAGAGTTTCTTTATATTATTATATATTTATTTAACTCTAAATATTTATATCTCTATTTATACTTATAAAATTATTTGAAAGGTATATTTATATATATATCATTGAAAATATAATAAAATATATATTTATTTTTTAAATATAAATTAATTTTAATTATAAGTGTACAGTTTTTATAACATATATATTATATGGGTAATATAATGAATTATAATATCTATAAATGAACATTATTCAGTATGGACATATGTATATGGATTTATGAAATATTCATTGGAAAACACATATATATACATGCATGTATGATATTCATTGACCCCAATTCATTGGAAAACACACATATATATTCAATAATCTCAATTATAGTACATATATATTAGAACGCATTATATATTTATAAATAAAAAAATAAATTAAATATAAATAAACATATTAAATATATATTAAATATAATGAATTGATAAATCTAGTAAATATAATGAATTAATAAATCTAATAAATTAATATATAATGACTTAATAAATCTAATAAATATATAATGAATTAATAAATCTAATAAATATATTTATTAAAAATCTTATAATTATTTAATTATATATATATGTATATAATTATTTAATTATATATATATGTATATAATTATTTAATTATATATATAAATACATAGTATATCAACGCTAATAAAAGCACTGAAAAATGTATAAATTTAAGAAATTATTTATATTATTATATATTTATTTAACTCTAAATATTTATATCTCTATTTATACTTATAAAATTATTTTAAAGGTATATATATATATATCATAGAAAATATAATATAATATATATTTATTTTTTAAATTTAATTTAATTTTAAGTGTACATTTAATTAATATATATATATATTATATATGGGTAACATAATGAATTATAATCTATAAATGAACATTATTCAATATGCCCATATATATACGCATGTATGATATATTCATTGACCCCAATTCATTGGAAAACACATATATATAGACGCGTGCATGTATGATATTGATCGATCCCAATTCATTGGAAAACACATATATATTCAATAATTTCAATTATACATATATATTAGAATGCATTATATATTTATAAATAAAACAAAACCATTAAATATAAATAAATATAATAAATATATATTAAATATAATGAATTAATAAATCTAATAAATATATAATGAATTAATAAATCTAATAAATATATAATGAATTAATAAATCTAATAAATATATATTAAATTAATAAATCTAATAAATATATTTAGTATTAATCTTATAATTATTTAATATATATATATATATAGTTATAACATGTGTTTTATATTTAATGTATACCATAAATATTATCAGTGCTAAGAAAAGTGCTGATAAATGTTACATTTATCAGTGCTAATAAAAGCACCGATAAAGAGATATTTAAAGCACTGATAAATGTGCCCTTTATCAGCGCTTTTCCGTTAGCACTGATAAAGGCAGACACATGCCTTGCCCAGTTTTGTGGTAGTGAAGGTTATTTTAACATCTATCTGACAAATCTCATTATCATGGTAAGCTACAATGGTTGGTAGAATTATGATGGATTTAATCATTGCAACCAGTTAAAAGGTTTCATTATAGTCAATGCCCTGACATTGTTTAAACCCTTTTAAAACTAGTCACACCTTATATGTACTAGCTTGATCTTCCATGTTCAGTTTCTTATTGAATACCCATTTTTAAAAAATGAGATTTACATCCACTAGAGGATCTATCAAAATCCATACACGGTTTTGGTACATGGAATCCATTTCATAATTCAATGCTTCTTGCCACTTTGAAACATATGTACCACTTATTGTTTCTTTATAGGTTATAGGATCATTCTTATCATCTAATAATGAGTCACCATCATTTGTAATTAGATAACTGTACTTTTCTGGTTCTCTAACCTATCTTCTACTCCTATGCAATACTTGGGTCTCTAGAATAGTTTCTTCTTCCATGGGGATTTGTGTAATTTGATCATATACCAACACTTATATGCCTTGATCATCAACTTCATCAAACTTTATCTCACTCCCACTATCTATTTTGGAAATTTTATCCCTCTCATGGAATATGGAGTATATTTCCAGTAAAACCTTTTTTACAAGGTATCTTATTGGTAATATTCCCTTTTTTCCATGGGATATTCTATAAAGGCACACTTTATGGCTTGGGATACAAGTTTGTTACATGAAGATCCCTTAACAAATTCATTTATTCCCTACACATTTAAATTAAAAAACATAGTTTTTTTCCACTCTAAATTATTTTATGTAATACCATTTATCGTTTTAGATTTTACTTGATTTAGTATGTGTGACATTATGTATAACACATATCCCCAAAAGTATAATGGGAGAATCTAATGGCTCATCATTGATCTCATATGTCCAAAAAGGTGGGGTTCCACCTTTCTCTTATACCATTTTAATGAGTCATGTGTGGAGGAGTTAGTTGGGATAGGATCCCAAACTCCTGTAAGTAATCAATGAAGTCTTGATTAAGATATTCTCCACCACAGTATGAGCGATGTTTCTTAATATTCTTTCCAATATGGTCCTCAACTTCATTCTTGTATTCCTTTAATTTATCAAAATAATCTGAATTATACCTCATTATGTAAATATACCTAATTCTAAAAAAGTCATTAGTATTTTTTTTTGAAGTTTGAGTACCAACCTCTTTCTTCAATAGTAAATGGTTAACACAAATCGGTATGAACTAATTAAAGGTTCTATTTATCCCTTTCACCATTCCCAATAAATGGGGATTTAGTCATTTTTCCTTGTAAACATGCATGTTATACACCAAGTGGTTTTTGTTTAAAAGAATCTAAATATCTATATTGATATAATTTGTCATGCTTTTTTCATTTACATGATCTAGTTGATGATGAAAAAGTTGGGCGTGGTATGAGTCATGTGAAGTAACTTCATTATCGATTGGGATTACATGGTTCATGTAATCTAACATGTAAGGACCATTATGTAAATGTTCCTTACCATAACAAATTCTATCTTTATAAAATGAGAAATATTTATTTATAAATTTGAATATTAATACATATATATCTAGTCTAGATATAGAGACTTTGTTTATAGTAACCAAATGCACAAAATAAAATCTATTTAAAACAAAGAAAATTTTGGTCAGTAATGTGAGTTGGTAGTCACTGATAGATATAACAAAAAGTGTTTCTCCATTGGATACTCATAGATCTACCTCCCCATGATCAATTTTTCTAAATCTACTTGGTTCCTATATTTGAATACATGTGTGAGAACTAACATCTATATCTAATACCCAATTTATAGAAATATATCAATTTTAGTCAATAACGAATGAACCTGAATCTTCCCCTTGCTTCTTTAGTTGGGTACATTGTTTCTTCCAATGGTCCTTCTTTTTTACATGCAATATATATAGCATCTGGTTCCCTTACTTCCCCTTTGATCTTATTCTTCTTAGATGGGTGTGAAGAATATTTGGGCTTAAATCTCTTTTATTTCCCTTTCTATTTGTTCACCATAAGGACATAATGATTTTTAAAATTTATATATTTATCTACTTTGAAAAAGAGAATAGGAATATATGGAAGAGACTTCTTGTTGTTTTTCATACTAGAATTCACAAAAAAACTAGAGAATCTCTGAGGGAGTGATGATAGAATGAGATCAATGCCCTGTTCCTTGGGGAGATTAAACCCTAGAACCTCAAGGAACTCAATGGAGCCAATGAGAATGACTAAATGTGGCCCAACTAGGGTACCATCACCATGATTACTCTAAATGAGGGCCTTGGAAATATCAAACTATTCTTATTTATCTCTCTCTTAGTAAATACCACATAGGTTCTCAAGCATGTTATATGCTTCCATGTTATTGTGAGATTTCAAGATTTTACTAGACATAGATGAAAGAATCAAACATTGAACATCGACCATGTCATTTATATGTTTTTTCATAGACTATGAACTCTTCATCACTTTACTCTTGAGTAGGTGGATCATACATTGATGATTATAGCACGCAAGATTTGTGTTAATGGTGTAAAACAACCTGAAGGTGTCTAAACCACTCATAAATGTTATTTCCAGTAAAGTGATTGTTTTTATCAAATAGTTATAATTGAGGTAGATTGGATGACAATAAATTCATTTTATTGTAAAATTAAAAGAGTATATTATTTGTACATGATTTCAATTTTTTGATAAATTATAAATTAATAGATTCTATTAAATCTCCTACTATTTCATCAAGTCCCAATAGCCCTCCCCATTGAACATGGAATGTCTAGTTTCTAGGACATTCTAGTAGAAAACACACATTTTCCACTTCTCCAAACCAAAAAAGGTTTGGTAAATCTATTTTTAATGTATTCAGGCAACCAAGTCTTTTCCAAATGTGGGATTGTATCTTCTTGATTCGTTGAGTGGAGTCCCCAATCTAGAAATAATGACTTTGATTTTCTCAAAACTTTCTACAAATTACAAAAAATCCAGCAATGGATACTCCTCTTGATGTAAAATGGTAAGTCAACCTGAATCCTTCATAAGACCCCCACTTATAAAAGTTAGTATCACAACAAGGGTTGGTCAAACATATAGTTATTCTAATTATTGTTCCTAATCAATCAAGGAAAGTCATAGTATGACATAATATTAGATTGATGTATTTTTTTTATTATGCATAAAAATTCAACATGTTTTTCCTTTACATGTAGTGTTAATATTAATGTGGATGTTTACTTATTTAATTAACCATTATTTGATAAAACATTTATTAATAATTAATTTTATATAAATTTATTCTCTTCAAATTAGTTCATTTATTTGTGTGGATGTGATCTTGCATTAATAAATATATATTTAATGCATTAGAAAAAAAATGAACAATTAATTAAATAACCTGATCAAGAGCTTATTCGAAGGTAGATTCAATAAGTGGACATTAAATATACATATAACATAGGGGAAATAAATCCTTATGCCAAACATGGAATGAGCTACAACATTACACATGTCCACCTAGGTATCACTAAGTAGGTATCATTATGATTCTATCTTGAACGATCTCTACATACCTTGGGATGCTCCATTAATTAAAAATATTCATTACTCACATATAGGTGGGGAAAACCAAAGGATTGGTTAAAGTTAATTACATAAATATATATAGACACACAGGTCCTACATAATAATGGAGGTAGGGATGACTCGTAGTCCATATTTTAATTTACTATTAAATAATTGGAAAGCCATGAATTTTTTTTAATTTAATAAATGCCATCGCATACATAGGTCTCGGTCAATCTCATGATCGGTAGTGCATATAACTAATACACAAAAAATTATTAGCTTGCATTCATTTATTTATTCATTCTTTATTAATAAGATTAATTCACTTGTATTAACTAAATAATAATCTAATTAATTACATTTCAACTTATTGATCATTCAAACATATTTAGAGATACCCATAAATTTGATATTCAAGGAAAATAAATGGAAAAACCATTACTGAAATATTTATGACAGTAAATTAATTAAGCATTTAAAATTCTTTAAAAACATTATTAAAATGTCAAACACCTCATGATGTGCCAATAAATAAAATAAGGTTTTAATGATGAATTTTTTCAAATTTAATGTAATTTTAATTTTTTTCATTAATGGGAGACTACATGATGTGTGCATCAAGATACATGCCTTATACCTCAGTTTTTGTATATCCAGGTCACACACTTGGGGCTACAACGTGTTAAATCGGCTAGACTACATAGTGTGTATAAGCCAGCTACACACCTAGTATCCAATTATTGCATGAAAGGTTGGACCGGTCAACACATGGTATGAAATTAAGGCACCATCTATTTTTAATTGCTTGGTGCATCTTGATACAATACACATGGGTAAACAATTTTTACTCCGACCACAAGCTATGTAACCCAAATTTTCCAGCCAAAAATTTGGTACTTCCTGATGGCATCTCAGGTTGTTTATCATTTGGTCATAAATCTATATGAAAAAGAAACACTGAACGAACATGATTAATTTGTCTATAACATGTTAATTAATTTGGGATTATGAGATGAATAATATGAAAAATAAAATATAACAACAATTGTGAATAGATTAATAATCAAATAAATAATTATAAATTTATATTTTACCTATCTCAGATACCAGTTTTTGGTTCTTGCTAGAGTGGAAACATTGCGGTGGAGGGTGATATATTAAAATTTGTTTAAATAATTATTTCCTAAAACCAAGAGTGAGGATATTTCACGTCAAATTTATAATTAATTTTTAGTATCTCAAGAATGAATACCTAGGTTAGGAACTTTATTTTTTGATGATTTTTGATCATTCGAAAAGGACCTTCTAAAATATCTTCATTGGTCTTATGAACATATAAGGGTAGAATCCCTCCAGTGGTGATCCACATATACTCCAATGGTGTCTGTGCAATTCTAGTCATTCTTCGGGTGGTAGCACGGTGAATTTATTGTTTTACATTGTTCGTTCTTGATTGAGTTTTTTTAGTATTGAAGAAAATATCTCTTGGGGTTCTCATTCTTGAGAGGGGGGAGGTGGAGGAGTTGAGAGAAAATTCATTGTGTGCAATAATTCACTATTCAAAAACATGGAATTGGTTTCTAATGACTTACACAATATAAATATCCACCTATTTATAGATCTAGGATTTGGTTACAAATTGTAATTGTATAACATCATTTAAAAATAAGTATAACCCGTAATGAAATAAAAATTAAAATAATAATAATAATAATGTTATTATTTTTTGGGGTAGAAACTAGTGCAAAATAGATAAATAATATTTATCAGTTCATAAATCATTATTTTATCAACGAAAATGGTCTTGGTCTGTTCGAATTCCTCTTTCATTTATTGAATACCCGAATAAATATTTTATTCTCTTAAATAAATATTTTACTCACAAAATAGTAAATAAATATTTATTAAATATTCAATAAAATAAATAAATATATTTTCTTCAAAATCCTATCAATAAATATTTATTTAATTTATGCGATCAATTTAACTTGAATAAAATTATTCCTAAATCTTGAGAATAATATTTATTCCATTAATTAAATACAAATGGAATTTATTCAAGAACAAAATAAACAATTAGTGTGTCACCCTCTTGGATTATTTCTCATTGGTATTAAGAGATCTTTCTTAAATTCCATGATTACTGCCAAGCAACAGGTCAAGGCACCCAATATAAATAACTTAAATTCACAATGACGAAGACCACATACAAACGGTCATTGTGTAATATAATACCTTTTTCAAAATATCTTATCAAACAGGTTGCATGATGGTGTTATCAAAGTATATGCTTGATACATCATTCTTGACAATCTAAAATAAATGAATTGTTACACCATGATCATGGAATTTAAGGCTATAGTTCTATTTAAATCAGAGGGCCAAGATATATAGTTCCATGAAGATGGAAGAGAAAAATCCTTCCTTGAATAATCTATTAATAACATGTCATTTATGGCGCTCTCGAAGTATCCTACTTCCTGCCAACATATGGTGTGAGGTTTTTCATAAGAAAATATAAGTGTGTGAGTTGAGACATGTATTAATGATAATACTAATGTCTAATAACCATTACACATGATCGTAGATAGGAATATCTAATGCCACAAAAACATGTGGAATTCCTCCTAGCAGGTCAGTTATCATAATGTCTGTTATGGAGATTACCTTGTGAAAACTTCATGAGAAGAAGTCTCATCTACTTATGAGTACTCGCATCTGACAGTCTATATAATATGAGTCCCATTATAGTATGTTATCAAACCGTACAACTATATTATGTTAATGTAATTTCACTTCAAGTTTCTCATTATAGAGTGGTACTACTATGACCTTATCAATGCGAAAAATACTCTAGAACATTATTAAATTAATGTCATGTACAACAATGAACAATATGTAATAATATTTTTAATTTTATATTTAATACATCAAATATTCATGTAATCAATGTACATATAGTTGTTTCTAGGAAACCAAGTCTAACATGTTTTACATTATACTGAATTCATCACGTTGTTTTGTATACAACGTATAACCATTGATTACAAAACCATAGCAAGATATAATATTTTCATTAGGTCCCCTGGCTTGCCATTGAATCTGTTCGGAAATTGAATTGGGATTTTCATATAACTACTTATAAATTTGATATCGAAACCATCCTTTAATCTTTCGATTATGCGTATTTAATATCAATATTTTGGCCCTTAATGTATTGTATTCTCAAATAACTTCATTTTGGGATTCAATGAATGAATCAACATATTCCATATTATGTAAAACATGAATGTGTTCTTTCTCCCACATTGTCAAGGTATTTGTAACAAAATATCTTTCGAAAATTCATTCGTCTGTAAGGTGTTCGTTGTGACAGGACTTTGGAAGTCCGATGTTGTCAACATCTGATAGGAAATCAGTTCAGAATTCAATAGGTTATTGAAAAATATGTTGTTTTTCAATAGAACCTTCTGGTCGACAATTATTCTTGAAATACCCTTTCAAAATTCACATATACCATTTAATGGGTTACATCCATCTATATTGGACAGGGCCACATAGTTGAACCACTGTAACCAATTGAACCATCAGGTGGTCCATTATAACAAAGCATGATGATGGGAAGACCATCTATAATTCAAATAATATGACTACAATGTCCTTATTCATGTTTGGTAAAGTCACCAGGTTTATAACATTACAACATATGGATTTGAAAATTAAGGAGA
Source organism: Viscum album (assembly GCA_963277665.1). Taxonomy (NCBI): domain Eukaryota; kingdom Viridiplantae; phylum Streptophyta; class Magnoliopsida; order Santalales; family Viscaceae; genus Viscum; species Viscum album. The sequence goes on along the minus strand of OY728129.1, from coordinate 1,806,047,676 downwards.
TTTTGGTTAATGTATGCCATACATTTTTATGTACAATGCAATGGAAAGAAACATTCATCATATCATGAATCAAAACACGACATTCATGTGATTTTAGTACTTGAAAATTAAAATATAGTCATTGACATGACATTACTGATATTTTATGAACACCCCTGTGGAACTTTTACACTATTAATGAAAATGAAAAATTGTAATTTTCCCTGTCTGGATAGAGTAACATTCACCAGTGTCAACACATCCCTTATTCCCATTTAAATTAAGTCCAACCTTTGAGGAATGTTTCAAATAAAATATTTATGTGTTTTTTCATAAATGTGACACCACAAAATTCCCATCAATCTATAACCAGATAAATTTCCATAAGCATGGAATTCATTTATCATCTAGTACAACATGTCCCCCATTCTAAATTATTAACTTATATGGGCATCATACATTTTAACACCCATATCCCACATCAATTTTAGATCATTGATCAATTCATCTAAACAGACATCAATATCATTATAGGGTTTCTTTGGTCCAGATATAAGAAGATAAAACACAATGCATTTGTGCTTCAGGCATACACGTGGAAGAAATTTATTATTTAATATCATGATGGGCCATGTACCATGAGTACTACTATGTAGACCAAATGGATTTGTTCTATCTACATATACAGAAAGATGAAAGTTTCTCACCTCATTCCCAAATTCATGATACATTTAATCAGTTTTATTTCATCGAGGAGAATATATTGGATGATGTAGGTCCCCATACTTAATTATTTTACCTGCATGCCATGTCATTTGTATCACAATTTAATGACATAAATATAGTATTTTAAACCGTGGAATGATAGAAATTATCCATAAATATTTTTTAAGGGCTTGATACATTTTTTCTTGTATCGATCTGCCCCACACATAGTGTATTTTATGAGTGATTCATGGTACTTGAGAAAAAATATGCAATCATTTGGACAAACATGTATTTTTTAAAGATCATTCCCATTGAATGTAAAATTCTTTTAGCATAATATGTTTTACATGGTACTTCATTATATTCCTGTATTATATCATTAAGTAGACCAAGTAGTTCTGTAAATCTAGTGTCACTCCATCCACTTCCAGATTTAAAATTGTATAACATCAATACTTCTGAAAATGTTTGTTGTTTAGTACAAATGGTATACAATGGTCTCATGAAATAGCTATTTAACTTGTCCAACAACTTTTTAAAATAAAACATTTAATCTTCAATTTCCATTTTCATTTATTCCATGCATTCTCCATCATCATTTACACTAGTATTCATATCAAATGAAATGTTAATCATTTTATCATCCCAATCAGGGTCCACATTCAGTTTTTTCTTCATGTTTGTTACAACATTTTTTGATTTGACATATTCCATGAAAAATATAATGTTCTTACAACTCTTCTAGTTTTATTTTTCTTGAATAAAAACAACATAAATATGGAAAAAGGATTTGAGAAGGGTTTTATGCATGCTCTCTTACAAGCTTACTGAACTCTCTAACTCCATATTTGTAATCATTTGTAAACTGATTAGCGTGCATAATTTTTGATTCATATCCAGCATTTTGTGTTCATAAAATATTAATTTTTTACAATAAATAAATAAATAAACATAACATAATCATTATTAGAGGTGAATGATATAGATAATTATAATAAGGGATACCCAACATTTTATTTTTACAAATAATTTTAGCATGCTTTGAAGAAATTGGATAATTGAATTTAAGAAATGAATTACTCCAGTATGGAGTTGTAATCCTCTAAATTCATTAAAATGTGAAATTTATAGACTAATATCATGATCATAATATCATCACCTGAACAATAATCCTTTCATTTTGTTGTTTGATACATATTCTCCATCTCTTGTGGACATGAAACTATGTTGCTTAAATGAATCTAAGAGAAAATCATCCATGAGATGAATACTTCTTAGAGTAATAAAAGAAACATAAATGATATGGGGGATGAGTTTTATGTAACAAAATACTTCTATAATTTAGGAGATTAAATTGATGGGAAGGACAGTGGCCCATAAAATAGATGGGGGATGAGTCTCAAGAAACAAATTGAAATAATAACTATTTTTGACACACATCATGTTTGTCTTAAATCACCCAAACAAATGGAAATATAATATATGAAATTAAAGAGTAATAAGAAACCTAAATTTGATATATAAGAATAATAAACTCCCATTCAATCAACAAGAAGATATAAAAATGTATTGATAACACATTTTAATAAATAAAGAGTTATTTCATATAAGTGGATGGTAATTAGAGATTCCTAGGGGTGGAACCAATACTTGAAGACCTAAAATGAAGAATACCTATAAATTAATATCAGATATATAGAATTAAATAATCTATTTTATATTTTTTTGAACATGTGATGAAACAACCTATGAAAATATTTAATTTATTATTAATGGTATATCAAATATTTGATAATATCTCAAGGATCTTAGGATGTCATATAACCACACAGTCTCATCCCAACGATTCTAGAGAGGTCATTACATTAGATCTACCCAAATGAATGATTCTAGGGAGGTTGTCAAATACACATTGACCCATCCTTGAGATTCTACAGAGGCCCATAACGAAGTTGGAATAATGAAATAATACACATCAATAGTATATATGAAAAACAAGGGAGAAAAACACCCAAAACTGTTGCAACATCTATCCCATACACACTTGCCATTACCAAGATGTAACCACTCCCATGAGGTCAAATTATTTATGTGGAATACCCTTAATTCACTCAAAAATCTATGTGGAATAAAAATATTAATAGGTCTAGAAAACATCACCCCCCATTTAAAGTATCTACTACCAAAATATGATAATAAGTAGTCATTTTAATATTCCAGGAAGCAGTCTCACAAGATACAAAAGCACCATTATGCAAATGGATACATACGAACATATATAGATGATGTAAAATGGAGTGATACTTCTGAAATATGGTTAATTACACTATTTATCCAACAAAAATAAAGCATGATTTATGCACACTTTTAAATAAATAAAATTGTTTCTTACTAATCCCATTTAATAAATCACATATGCAACTGAGAAGGTATGAGATTCTTTTATGTCTTGGGATTAATGTTGGGAAGGCTTATAGTATAGGTGTTTCATGCTATAAAAATTACGAGCATCAAAATGGATGATATCTATGGCCAAATCTCCAAAATGGAAACCTCACCACCCTCACACTTGTACAACAACCTCCACCATGGCCATAACCATTGATGTTTCACACCATGATATCCCCAATATAAATGAGTTAAAGACAAACATTTGAGGTAAATTAGGGAAATAATTATGTTCATGCCTTAGATTCTTTCGACACTTAAATCATTTGAGCCTTGGATTTGTATGAGCCTTGATTCTAGACATGATTCAAGATTAGATTCACCGAGGAGCACCGAAAGTGTGTATCTTCCATAGAAAGCTTATAATATAGTGATGAGTTTGCGACTGGTTAGGGTTTTTCAAATATATTGAGACACTTTTATCATCGCTTAAAAACATAGATGATAAAAATACATTTTATATGTTCTTATTACTTAACCTATAATAAAGTATCTATAATTATAATTAAATATAAAAAAATGGTATATATATATATGTATTTAACAAATATATAATTATAAATATATAAAAAAAATTATTTAAATATATTTATTATAATTTTATAGTTATTTAGAAATAAAATTATTTATTTATAATTATATAATTATTTCTAGAAAATAATATTTATATCATTATAAATATATATATAATTATATATATATATATATTTAATAAATATCTATAAATATAAATACATTAAATATTTAAATAAATTTATTATAATTTTAATAATTATTTAAATATATGTTATTATTTATTTATAATTATATAAGTATTTTTTAATAAAAATATTTTTTTATTTATTATTATAAATATATAAATTTATAAATTTTTTTAATATAAATTTATAAATATATTTATTTAAAAATAATTTTTTATGTATATATTTTTATCATTATTAATGAATATTGAATTTTAAGATTATGCATGTTAAAAATGAGAGAAATCGAATAAATAAAACATTAGTACACTTTAATAGTAATGAATAAATGGATACATTTTATGTGCGTGTTTTGCATAAAAAATTAACTAACTATGTATCTTTGAAATCAATATAACACACATTTGATCTATGTTAAATTGAAAAATCAAATAACATTCAATTATGTCCATCACTCTATGCAATTATAGAGTATTTTTAAGTCATATTATTTTTTATTTATAAACCGTTATTCATTAAATATATGACTATTTAATGTGAAGAATAAATATTTTTTTATTACATAAATCATATTTATATAGATTCATATACATCTATATATTTAATATATATTATTTATTAACATTATCAATAATTATCTAATTAATAAAATGTTTAATATTTTTCACAATTTACTTATTTTTAATTTTATTTTTTTAATTTTCATTTTTCATATATCTATATATTCGATACATACCATTTATTGTTATTTATAATTTATATATAATATAGTAAATTTATTCATTTTCAATAATAATTATTTAATTAATAAAATTTGTAATATTTTTTTTATTAATCCCATTTTTATATTTTATTTATTTAATTATTTAATATTTATGGGAACTTTATCAGTGCTAATAAAGCGATGATAAATGATCCCTTTATGAGTGCTAAAAATAAAGTGCAGATAAAGGGTACCCTTTATCAGTGTTGAGAATAAAGTGCTGATAAAGGGTACCCATCATCAGTGCTAAAAAGGCACTTATAAAACAGTACCTTGTCACGAACCAACCTAGGTCGACCTCGAACCGTTCACCCGAGCCGATCCGCGACATGACCCGAGAGGCGTTCCCGATTCTCCTGGGCTAGCGACAAGCGCCAGGGCATCAATAGAGCTCGTTGGAACGATTTTACTGATACAAATAAATAAAACTGCAGAAGTAATACAGAGTAGTGCAGAATAAATAAACAAGGTAAAGTGACTAAAGAAGAACGAAAGAAAATAAAACTAAACAAACTGGACGTCCGAACTAACTCCATGTGACCCCGTGAGTCACTCTATGACTCAATGATCAAGCATTGAACAAGGCGAGCACACTCAAGCTGTATCCTGCACAAACACTAAAAACAAGAAAGAACTATTGACATGAGTATTAAAACTCAGTAGGCTAGCCAAATATCTATTCCCAATGCACTACCATTAAAATTAAGAAACATCAATTCTAAGTTTGAACAACAATGTATTAAAATATGCATTTGTATAATTTTTATTTGAAAGAAAAGTACAAACCATTGCCCTTAGTCATTTGAAAAACCAGAAAAAAATGGTTTAGGACACATTTTCTTTTGAAAACATTATCATGGGAGTTGGAAAACCAAAATGTCACTTTTCATGAAAAACAGCACACAAGGGCACCAAGGCAGATACGACAAGGGAAATGTAAATAGGTGTGCTAGTATCATCATAAAAATTCAATAGCTAAAAGTAACACTAGACATAGGTGAACTCGAGAGATAGAGAATAATCTAGATGACACAAATACCTGTGACCCCATCTATAGTAGAATGCCACATACAATGAAATCTAATGCTCCAAAACTCTCGACCATCCTTTATCAGGCCGGATGAGGGAAAATCCCATAGCAATAAACCCAAAAATATCTGCTTACTATGGGCCACTGATCAGTACCATATCCTACCAGTGCAGTACTCATCTCAGACAATTCTCTCAATATGTCAGGTTTGTATGTCGCAAGTATAAAAAGAGGTTAACCAACAGATTCCACCGAGCATCAAATCACAAACTATATTTATAATAATATTCCACAGTAGGTCTCACCTCGATTCTTCCCAAGGATTTCCCTCATGCCTTAAATTCAAGAAATACCAAGGGATCCCAACTGAGGAAACCATATAATGGAACTTGGGGATTCCATACCGAGGACATCCCAGCCATCCCATGTCCACGAGGCACGAGGAACATCTACGGGGGTTTTACACTAAACACCTTACATTTTTTTTAAAGTGGCCAAACGGGCCTTTAAACGCTATTCAAAAAACCCACTTTTATCAAAGGTTCAATTTCAACATTTCCAAAAGTGATGTAAACACATCATATAACACATCCAAACATTGATAAAACGTTTTTTAATATATCTAGACTACCCACCCAATACCCAACCATTTTTAAAGAAATGCCAAAACAATCTAAAACACAAACCAAACTTTTGTAAGAGAAAAACCACTTGGGAAAACAGAGAAAGAACCAAAAAAATTATTCCACACACTGATGATATATTCATAAATGAAAACAATTTATTTTACATCACAATTCACTCCGAAAAGCTAAATGGGAACTTTTATATATAAAAAAACACAAGGTGTGAAATGTTAAAAAAACAATTTCTATTCAATACCAAACAAAATATTGACACCAACTGCATGCCTTAATTTTTTCTTAAATTGTTAAACAATGTTTTTAACATTACAGACCATTTTTTTAAAACACCTAGTATTCACAACTCGACAAAATATACAACACATTAAAATCAATTTTTAAAATAATATGCATCCTAGAAATACCCTCTTTTATAACTCACAGTACCAAAATAATTTCATCAATGTTGTGCTATTTATAAAACACCAGCCAGAGGCACAAAAGGTTCTAAATAAAAAAACACACCCAATTTTTCACAAAATGACACTTTAAAATTAACTGCATTATAAAACCATAACAAAAATAATGTCAAATGTAGACCATAAACCATGCGACTAACCAGAAGGATACACAAAAATATTTAACATGTACACTAAGTGAGAAAAACATAGAATTAAAGTTTCGTAAATAAAAAATGTCAAGTGAAATGGAAATTCCTACCTCGGATACGTGGCGCAATGATTACATAACTTCAGAACTCGTGCGAGATCTCATTTGCACCTCAACTATGCGCTCCATAAGGTGAAACTAACTTGACGCTACCCAAACGTACCCAAAAAGAATAATAATAATAATTTTCTCCAATCAATTAAAAACCCCAAACTGAATGAAAGTAAAACGAAGAATAAAAGTGATTATACCAGAGGGGCTGTGACCAGAGAAGGAGGAGAATGAAAGGGATGAGCTGGAAGGTATGCGCTGACAAGGGCAGTCGCCGAAAAAAATGCAGAAAGGGAAGGGGTTGTGTACGCTGATGGATGGTAAGCCAAAGGTGGCTTACCGATGTTGTGCACGTTGGCCGGAGGAGGTCTGTCAGACTAGAAGAGGGTCAATCGGGGCTTCGGCTAGCTGCGGGAGTTATCAAAGGTTCATGCCGCACTAGGAGGAGGTCGCATCGTTGGGTTCTTTGGATAGGAGGGGGGAGTCATCAGAGATGGTCGGTGGCGGGGCTGTCATGTTTAGGGGAAAGTGGGAGCGGGTCAGCCGAAAGGTGGTGGCAGCTGAGGCTGGTTAGCGTCGGGGGCTGCCGTGCTGGGTTGAAACCGGAGGAAGTCAACGCCCGAGTAGATGCAGATGGGTGGAGAACGTAGGGTAGGAGGGGTTGGGGGCCGGTGGAACGCACATGGCAATAGGATCCGGGTAGGGTCTCGCGGCCAGAAACAAGGCAGGTGGAGAGGTTGGCCGGGAGGTCCTTCGGTGCTTGTTCATTTGAGCGCAGCAAAGGGGAAGAATATGGTTGGGTCCACCGCACATAGAGAAGGAGTGGGGGGGCTCAAATTGGAGGGAGAATCAACAAAAAAACTAAAATAAATAAGAAAGAAGAAAAGAGATAGAAAAAAATAATAGTGATAGGAATAATAATAATAAAAGGAATAAAAGAATAATAATAATAATAATAATAATAATAATAATTATTATTATTATTATAATAATTTGACTATAAAATTACTTCAAAAAAATTCTTTAACTGGTATAATATCATTAATAGCAATGCATAATAATAATATTAGAAATTTTTGTTTTCACTTAAATAAAAATATTAACATTCTTAATAACTATAAAATAATTAAATGACACAATTAATGTTTATTTTAATTAAAATATTCATTTAATTTTATTTTTTGAGAGTGGATGGTCATTCAGTTACTTTTGATAAGCTGTACGACTTCCAAATTCATGCTCCGCCTATGTGCCCGATGACGTTGAAACCAAGACACACACTTTTTATCAAAGACCGAGAAATTTAGGCTGGGAATCACCCCAGACCCCAACAAAAATTATTTAAGGCAGCATAAATAATGAAATAAAATAAAAGCATGGGTCGGGTGTGACATACCTTTTATCTGTGCTACAACAACAACTCTAATAAAAGGTACCTTTTATCAACACTAAAACAAAAGTGATGATTAATGGTACAATTTAGCATATCTTTTTTAGCACTATTAAAGGCATGTTTTGTTGTAGAGTGTATTGTTTCCTAGATATTACATCCCTATCTGGATACTACATGGGTATGTGGCACTCGCCTATAGGTACCTATGTGAAATAACTATAAAAATAATGAATTGATCTAGAATCAATATTCACTTGGTGTATGACAACATGCCTTACTTCACACTTGGTTTGACCCTGCTAGGGGATTTTATAACTACCCAAAACCCACAATCTCTGACCCTATACTAAAATCCATAATATTAAATATCCATTTATGATGCCAATAATTATGAACAAAATATTTCTTTAAAAACCTTACAAAAACAAAAAATAAAACTTGGATCACTCAGATTTTGGAGTAAATTTTAGGTTTAGAGTTTTAGAGAATTTTGAGAAACTCTTATATAAACAATTAAGATTAACTTGGACTTATAAAAAACTAATTCATAAATTTGAACATCATCTCCTAACATAACTTAGTTTTCATATTTCTCATTATTTAATAAACATCATCTTTATGAAATCATTTAGAGACATAAATTGTTCAATGTCATCCACTAAAATATGGGTAAAAGGAAATTTAAGAAGTGTGATATTATATGCTCAGTATGTTTATGCATAAGAATTAACAATTTAATTTCATCAATTAGTGTAAGATTTCATAAGGGTATGATGACAAAACCAATTTTCATGAGTGAATTATAAAAGAAATCATTCTCATAAAACCCTAGACCATCAAATATGAAAAACATGGTAAAGTCAAGAGTCATCAAAATCAATAATCATAAGCCATGTGATATCAATTTCTATCATTAGAGACATTATAAAATGATAGAAATAATTGATAACACAAAAAGTTATCTTGGGAAATAATTATAATTTTCATTATTATAAATGTAATATCTACGTAGTCAACTTCCATACTTGTAACTCTTATAAATGGAATAGAAATATAGTCAGTATCCATACACATTTCATTGGAGGGCTATCACAGAACCACTCACCCTTGGTCTACTACAGAGCCACCCGTCATTGGTTTATCATGATACCAACCATCAAAATTCCCAGTACCATTTCAAAATCATCACAGAGAAAATCTTGCATAAACCTTATTTCATAACATTATTAACCCACGTAAAATAAAATATATCTATAATAATATCATTGAACATGATTTAACCGTGGAAAAGAAATGGGTTCAATAATAATATATTTGAAACATGAATAACCCAAGGAAAATAATTGGGTTCTATACTGATCTATTTGAAATATGTGTATCACATAGAAATGAAATGGGTTATATTATAATATATTTGAAACATGATTAACCCATTTAAAAGAAATTGGTTCTTTTAAAATCTCTTTGAAAAATGATTAACACATGGAAATGAAATGAGTTCTATAACAATCTATTTTAAAGAGGAATAACCAATGGAAATGAAATGAAATTAATAAAAATATCATTCAAACGTAATAAAATCATGGAAAAATGGGTTTAATAACAATATATTTGAATCGTGACTAACCCATATAAAATAAATTGGTTAAATAACAATCTCATTGAAACATGATTCACCCTTGGAAAAGAAACCATTTCAATAAAAATCTATTTGAAACATTATTAACAATGTAAATGAAATGGATTCTTTAAAAATATATTTGAAACATTATTAACCAATTAAATAAAAATGGTTTCAATACTAATCTATTTGAAACATGATTAACCCATGGTAAAAAAAGTGTTTTATAATAATCTCTTTGAAAAATGGTTGACCCATAGAAAAGAAGCTGCTTCCCCAACAATCTCATTGAGACAATATTAATCCACTTATAAAATAATGGGTATGGTATCAATAAAAAGTTTCTCAAATATAGGATAAATAATAGAATGGGTTATGATCATTGATTAATAGAAATACCATTGAAAAATAATTAAAAATATTCAAGATTTAAATGACCCATAAATATTCTAAAGTGTCCCATACCACCTTGATATATTTGAATCATTAACCCCTTTAATAGAATAATATTAAATTAAATATATAATTTCTTAATGACAGAGAGATTAATGATATGACATGTCAATGGAGATGTATGTACACCTTTTAAAATAATATTGGTGCATAACATAACAAATACTTAAAAGAAGGAAAATTTTGACATAATCCATTTCTGCTTTCATATCTATGAAACCGTAAACCCCACTAAATATAGATAAAAAAAAGGATATGTAAACTATAATAAATTTAAGGATAATAATCACCAAATACATTCATGTTAAGTATATAAACCACACACGAAAAAAATGTGGTGAATATGGAATATATCTCACAAAAATTAAAGTGAGTCGCGAAAACTATTAAACATATTTTATCATTGGAATGAGAATAAATTAGTGAAATAACTATGATTATAGATAGGTTAAAAAGCTTACTAGAATGGTCAGAGGATCAAAAAATATCAGGAATAAATTCATTAATTAAGGCCGCCAATTCAATGGTCAAAGAAGGGTTGGTGGAATAGTGTTTGGCGGCCAGGAAAAGTCTCTTCCATTTAGGCGGCAATAACTCCTTCCACACGGCTCCAAATGCATTACAACTTCGTGGGTGGATGGAAAACTCCATTACACACCTCCCATAAGAATGGACCTCGGCCAGATTTGACCATAAGGGGGAATGACCTTAGCTATCATTCTGGAGGACAGATTCTAGAGGGGAAAATTCGGTTCTTTCTTTTCACTCATTTATTCTTCTTATTTTTGTAATGCCTTCGTATTCTTCATCATTATCAAATACCCTTAACATGGTGGGGTAAACTTATGATGTTATTGGGGGAGGGAAGTTTTTATCTTCTGTAATGTTTGAGTTCTTGCATATGATTGAATAAAAACTCTCTCTCTTCTGCGATGTTGGTTTCAAATTCTAATAAACGGTTTTATTATCTTATGCGATTGTATTTGATTTAATATTATATTGTTATTATTGATTTGGTAAATGTTCATAATAACCCTCCACTAGGTTCTGGTCTATATACAATGGAAAAGATTCAGGCTTAGTGGTGAAGTACTCGACGATCGTCAGTACGTGTGGTAGGGGTATTGATATTCTTAATTGTTTGGGATAAAAAAGACCCGATCGGGAATTGCCTAACTCAATTGAGGGTATTAGATACATATGTTTAACACATAGGAAGGAGATTAGACCAAGATAAGATATTGTTAAGGTTTAATCTCACCGTCACCATTTACCAAGGGAGTTATAGGAAGCCATTGTGAAATATCACTTAAACCGACTTAGCAGAAGATGATTGAATGAAATTGGAACTATGATAACATTACAATGGAAAAACCAACCACAACCTGATCACTCAATTCCTTTCAATATTTTTAATCACATGTTTTTTTTAATTTATTTTTAATATTTTACTTTATTTTTATCTTTACTTTCATTGCTTTGTTTTCAAAACCAAACAATATAAAAAACCACCCAACTTCATTATCTAATATCAAAGTGACAAACTTGATTGTTGAGCGCTCCTCTCTAGAGAAAACCTAGGTTAACCTCTATACTATATTTTAACATAGTATATAATTGTTTTTTCCACACACCATGACAGGAATGTGTCAAAACTTGGCGCCATTTCTGGGGTGGTAGGGCCACAATCTCATTATAAATATTTAATACTTTTCAGAAAAAAACATAAAAAAATATTTTTACATGATGTTTTCAAATGATTATTTCTTTAATTCATGTAAAAACTACCCACATTTAGAAAAATTAGATGAGGCTGGTTATGATATAGTTCAGATGTAAGAACTTAAACTGACATAGAAAAACTAGTGAACAAAGTAGAACTTGCATTTGAATATGTCCGTGCAATGATGAAAAAACCAGAACCTATGAATGAACCTGAGGAGGACAAGAAGGAAGAATTACCTATTGAGCTACATGTGGGAGAGAAAAAATATCTAGATGAATTCTAGAATGATTGTGAAGAACTACTTGATCCACATATTCCTTACAAAGTAGAAGATCCAGAACCAATGAAGGAAGACACCACCAAAGCGGTTCAAGAAAAGATGGAGGATCCTGACTACCTACCTCTATCTTGTGAAATTAAACTATAAGAGAAACCTCATACTGAAGAAGAAATTGAATTAAAGCTACTTAAGGGAGATAATATTTTTCATAAGTCTTTTCATTCTGATTATATAGAATCTGAATTGAGTATCACCATCCCTTGCTTGAAATTTTCAGGTTTGGACAACAAATGTATTGCCTTCTTGGATGAGGAAAAAGAAGAAGGTGCACTTGAAGAAGAACATATGAATCTATTTGAACTAGATGAATGCTTATTATAGGAATTTCAAGATGAGATAAAAGTGGATTTCCTTGAGGAAAAAGAGACACAAGATGATTACTTTGAAAGTGAAGAGTTTGATATTGATTCATCATGTTTTAATATTATTCAAATTAAATTACTTTAGTATTCTCTCATTTATTTTTCTTTTGATGTGGCATATATTAAGGAACCACTAGAGAATGAAGAAGAAGTTGTGAAATTGGAAATCAATAAAGAGGAGGACTCATTATTTATCCTATACCCACCATAGAAGATGCATATAATTTTCATGGGGGTGGATTTGGTGTACCATATCCATGTAGTCCTCAACAAAAAGGAAGAAGAACAAGATGGAAAGAAGAAGTTCTGTTTGTTCATATTAAAGAAACTTCACCCACCATCGGATTGGGGATAACCTACTAAAACTGCCCATCTGTAGGCAGTGAAATCCCAGGGCCCACATAGGGGATAAAACCAAGATCTATCCTTCTATTCTCATTCTATTTCTATTTTCTTTACTTTAAATAAATTTATTATGTTTTTATTATCTACCTTTGTTTGTAAGTTTTTATATGCGTAGCACTTAGGAGCTTAACTTAACATTTCACTACCAATAAGTTAGGTTGTAACTTTCCTTTACACTTTATTTATTGTTGTGATTAAATTTAAAATATAATTACATGATAAATCCACTTGAATGCATTGTGGACACTGCATTATTTAACTGTGGGGGGAGGGAACCTATGTAGTTTAGGAATTTCAATTGTTTTTTTTATTTTTCAAAAAAATGTGTGTTTTTCAAATTTTTGTGTGCTTTTAAAACTATTTAGATAAAATGAATATCATCTCCATTTTTTGAAACCCATTTTAATGTGTGAAACAATTTATCCCATGAAATCGAGGTTAAATTAATGCTGAAAATGACTTTCTTTCAAGTTCAAATTTTTGGAAATTTCATGAAAAGTACTTTGATTTTTGAATCTCATTCAATAATTCACTTTCTTTATATTTGAAATCACTTTCCCCGTGAGGCTTCTAAAACTAATTTTCATATCCTTTTCATTCACCTCACTTCTTGAGAGAACCATACCATGCTTGATTTAACCAGAATTTGATTTATTTCTATCAAAACCTAAGGGCTTAAGGTACATGTGTTTTAAACGATTGAGGCGTCTCTTTGATTTTAAAGCCCCCTTTTTAAAATAATATTTTTTATAATGGACCAACTTGTACATTTAATCCTTGTATCCCATAAAATCCATGAACAACCTATTAGGTTAGCCACATTAAAAGCCAATTTTCCCTATTCGACCTACTCTTGAAGTGAAATTGCATAATCTAGTTAAACTTATGTGTGGGGGAGGTTGACTTGTGTTGTACTACCTCATTTGGAGATACTTTGGGTGGAAAATAAAACATTTAAGAGAAGAATATACTTAAGAAAAAAATTCATTTTGTTGTAATCTGTACCTATCTGGAGCTTTCATGATACGTGAAACTGTGCCTTTTTGGAGCTTCTAATAGAGAAAGAAAGTTGTGCCTATCAGGAACTTTCAAGAAAAATCATGTTTGAGATTAATGAAACATTATTTCTACTGAAATGATGAATGGTGGGTAATTTCACTAATTTTTCATGCTTATGGAGCTGATTTACTACTAAGGGGAGTGAGGAGGAGACTACACTTGAGTAAAAATTAGAATAATGCAATTTTGCTTCAAAAATAGCCAAGCAATCCTTATTCAGACACAAAATTTTTCACATCTAAATCCTACCAACCTGAAGCCACAGAACAAACTTATAAAGTCCTCATGATAAACATATGTCCTTGACTCATATTGGGTGGAAATGTAGGAATTTATCAAGCTTATGGTGACCCTTGCATGAGTATTGGATGAGAAAGACATTGTTGAAAATTGATATTTGTGTGATGAGAAAAAAAATGCATATTAGGTAAGTGTTTTGTTTGAATTGGAGAATAAATAAAGAGGAAATATATTTAATTAAATAAATTGAGAAATTAGAATAATGGTTGTTTATGAGGCATGATATCTTTTTTTTCTTGGTGTTAAATTGTTAGATCTCATGGATATGTGTTTTTAATTTGCATTAATTTAATATCGATGTTTACTTGTCTAGGAGTCCAAGTGATAAGTGTGGTGGAATTGACAGAGTTCATATTTTAATATTTATATATATGTATTTAAATTATTTAATCACTTCCCATTAATAAATTTGATATTATTTGCATCATTTTATGACTTTTGGTGAGTTTTGAGCTTAAATGTGAAAAGTGGTTAATTATGGACATTAAACAGATTTATATTGCCTCTGTATTTCGAGCATAACTCCAACATTTTTCATCATATTCACCTGATTATTATTTTTTAGGATTAAATGGTTCTTTGGATACAAATTATTCTTCTGTACCAAGTTCCAATTCGAACTCCAATAGGCCAAAACAAATCTGTCAATGTGCAACGTTATTCTGGCTGGTAGAATGGACCATGACTCATTAAAAGAATCATATGTCGGAAAAAAACCTCCAAATGAAGTTATTCCAGCTGGGTTCATAATCTTTCTAGAATATTCAGAGGGTCGAAAAATATCAGGAATAAATTCATTCATTAAGGCCGTCAATTCAATGTTCAAGGAAGGGTTGGTGGAATAGTGTTTGGCGGCCAGGAAAAGTCTCTTCCATTTAGGCGGCCATAAATCCTTCCACACTACTCCAAATTCATTAAAACTTCGTGGTTGGATGGAAAAATCCATTCCTCACCTCCTATAATAAGGGAACTTGACCTTATTTGACCATAAGGGGGTATAACCAAAGCTATCATTCTGGAGGACAGATTCTGGAGGGGAAAATTCTGTTATTTATTTTCACTCATTTCTTCTTTTTATTTTTGTAATGCCTTCATCTTCCTCATCATTCTAAAATACCCTTACCATTATGGGGTAAAATTATGATGTGATTGGGGGAGGGAAGGTTTTATATTTTTTAATGTTTGAGTTCTTTCATGTGATTGAATAAAAACTCTCTCTCTTCTGCGGTGTTGGTTTCAAATTCTAATAAACAGTTTTATTATCTTATGTGATTGTATTTGATTTAATATTCTGTTGTTATTATTGGTTTGGTAAATGTTCATAGTATCCCTACACTAGGTTCTAGTCTATATACAATGGAATAGATTCAGTCTTAGTAGTGAAGTACTCGGCGATCGTCAGTACGTGTGGTAGGGGTATTGAATATTCTTAATTGTTTGGGATAAACACGACCCGATCGGGAATTTCCTAACTCAATTGAGGGTATTAGATACATCTGTTTAACACATAGGAATGAGATTATACCAAGCTAAGATATTGGTAAGGTTTACTCTCACCATCACCATTTACCAAGGGGGTGATAGGAAGCGATCGTGAAATATCACTTAAAACGACTAAGCAGAAGATGATTGAATAAAATTGGAACTATGATAACATTACAATTGAAAAACCAACCCCAACCTAATCACTAAATTCCTTTCAATATTTTTAATCACAGTTTTTGTTAATTTATTTTTAATATTTTACTTTATTTCTATCTTTACTTTCATTACTTTGTTTTCAAAACCAAACAATATCAAAAACCACCCAACTTCATTATCTAATATTAAATCGACAAACTTGATTGTTGAGAACTCCTCTCTAGAGACAACCTAGGTTAACCTCTATACTATATTTTAACTTAGTAAATAATTTTTTCCACACCCCATGATAGGAATGTGTCATATATACACCTTTTAAAATAATATTGGTGCATAATATAACAAATACATAAAAGAAGGAAAATTTGACACAATCCATTTCTGCTTTCATATCTATGAAACCGTAAACCCCACTAAATATAGATAAACAAAAGGATATGTAAACCGTAATAAATTTAAGGATAATAATCATCAAATACATTCATGGGAGGTAGTGTCACAATCTCATTATAAACATTTAACACTTTTCAAAAAAAACATAAAAAAATATTTTTACATGATGTTTTCAAATGATTATTTCTTTAATTCATGTAAAAATTACCCACAAGTGGAACAATTAGATGAGGCTGGTTATGATATCGTTCAGATACAAGAAATTCAAAATTACATAGAAAAACTAGAGAACAAAGTAGAACTTGCATTTTAATATGTCCGTGAAATGATAGAAAAACCAGAACCTGTGAATGAACCTTTGAAGGACAAGAAGGAAGAATTACCTATTGAGCTACGTGTGGGAGAGAAAAAAGATATAGATGGATTATGGAATGAGTGTGAAGAAAGATTTTATCCACATATTCCTTACAGAGTAGAATATCCAGAACCATTGAAGGAAAACACCACCAAAGCAATGGAATTTGAAGAAAATATGGAGGAGCCTGACTACCTACCTCTATTTTGTGAGATTAAACAACAAGAGAAACCTCATACTGAAGAAGCAATTGAAGTCAAGATACTTAAGGGAGATAATATTTTTCTTAACTCTTTTCATTCTGATTATATATAATCTGAATTGAGTATCACCTTTCTTTTCTTGAAATTTTTATATTTGGACAACAAATGTATTGCCTTGGTGGATGAGGAAAAATATGAAGATACACCTGAAGAGGAAAACCTTGAGCTCCTCGAACATGTTGATCATTTATTAGAATGAGTTCAATATGAGAGGCAAGTGGACTTGCTTGAGGAAAAAGAGACACACGATGCTTACTTTGAAAGGGAATCATTTTATATTGATTCATCATGTTTTAATATTATTCAAATTGAATTACTTTATGATTCTCTCATTTATTATTCTTTTGATGTGGCATACATTTAGGAACTGCTGGAGAACGATGAAGAAGTTGTGAAATTGGAAACCAATAAAGAGGAGGACTCATTCGTTATCCTAACCCCACCATACAAGATGCATATCATTTTCTTGTGGGTGGATTTGGTGTACCATATCCATGAAGTCCTCAATAAAAAGGAAGAAGTTCAAGATGGAAAGAAGAAGTGTTAGTGGTTCATCTCAAAGAAACTCAACCCACCATCAGATTGGGGATAACCAACTGAAACTGCCCATCTAGAGGGAGTCAAAACCCAGGGCCCACTTGGGGGATTAAACCAATATCTATCCTTCTTTTCTCACTCTATTTCTATTTTAATTTTATTTCAATAAATTTATTATGTTTTTATTATATACGTTTGTTTGTAGGTTTTTATTTGTGTAGTACTTAGGAGCTTAACTCAACATTGCGCTACCAATAATTCAGGTTGTACATTTCCTTCAAACTTTATTGATTTCTACGATTCAATTAAAAATATTCGTACATGTTAAATCAATTTGAATGCATTGTGGACACTGTATCATTTATGTGTGGGGGAGGGAACCTTTGTAGTTTAGTATTTTCAATTATTTGTTTCAATTTTTTTTTTGTGTTTTTCAAATTTTTGTGTGTTTTTGAAACTTTTGAGATAAATGATTATCATAAAAATATTATAAAACCCATTTCAATGAGTGAAACAATTTATCCCATGAAACTAAGCTTAAATGAATGCTGAAAATGACTTTGTTTCAGGTTCCAATATTTGGAACTTTCATGAAAGGTTCTCTGATTTTTTAATCCCATGCTACAATTCTCTATCATTATATTTGAAATCAAATTCATGTGAGGCTTCCAAATCTATATTTCATACTCTTTTCATTAACATCACTTCTTGAGAGAACCATACCTTGCTTGATTTAACCAGAATTTGATTTATTCCTATCAAAACTTGAGGGTTTGAGGTACATGTGTTTTAAATGATTGAGACATTTCTTTGGTATTAAATCCCCCTTTTCTAAATAATCCTTTTTATAATGGCCCGCCTTATACATTTAATCCTTTTATCCCATAGAAACCATGAACACCCTGTTAGGTTAGCCACATTACAAGCCAATTTTCCCTATCCAACCTGCTCTTGAAGTGAAATTTCATAATCTAGTTGAACTTAAGTGTGGGAGGAGGTTGAATTGTGTTGTGATACCTCATTTTGAGATAATTTGGGTGGAAAATAAAACGTTTAAGAGATGTTCTTGTTTCTGAAAAAAATATATATCATTTTGTATGAGAAGCTATGCCTATATGGAACTTTCAAGAAAAATCTTTTTTGAGATAAGTAATACTTTTTCTACTGAAATGATGAATGGTGTGAAATTTCACGGATTTTTCATGTTATAGGAGATTATTTACTCTTAATGGGAGTGAGGAGGAGACTAAACTTGAGTAAAAATTAGAATAATGCAATTTTGCTTCAAAAAGAGCCAAGCACTACTTATTTAGCCACAAACTTTTTCACATATAAATCCTACGAACCTGAAGCCACAAGCAACCCTATAAAGTCCTCATGATACACATATGTCCTTGACTCACATCAGGTGGATATGTAGAAATTTTTCAAGTCTCTGGTGACCCTTGCATGAGAATAAATTAAAGTGAGTCGGGAAAACTATTAAAGATATTTTATCATTGCAATGAGAATAAATTAGTGAAATAACTGTGTGTGAAAATTTTAAATCCCAAATATAACATTGGAAATGCAAAATACTATAATTAGTGTTAATTTCACACACATTCTTCATATAACATAACCAATGAAATTTATGTTTTACCCAATGAATGGAAACTGAGTTCTGAAATTTCTTATTACATGGTAACTTTTGAATTATATTCCACTTGAAAGAAATAGATTCAAATGAAAATTAAAATTCCATTAAGATAAATATATTCACAACATAATATAAAATAGGAGAAATATATTCAATAGACAAAATAAATAATTTTTGATTATGATTTATTTTTCATGGTTGTAAAATTGAGGCAATAATCCTTTACCTTGAGTCTGATATATCATGATTTTCCTATATCTTCTTGAGTAATACACATATTTTAATTATATACATTCATAATAACCTTTTCTATGTTTTTATATTACTTTTATCTCACTTATAAGAATGTTATATATAATTTCTTAATCTATAATGTCTAGGTCAGATGTTTTGACCATTTTCAGGTTTTGTGTCCATATTGACATTGATTGGTCAAATAAGGTCCCTCAGTTAACTATTTAAACATTTCCAGAATTATAAAAAATACATATTATCATATTTATATATAAATTATAATTTTAAAATAATATAGGAAATATTGTTAAGATAAATGGACCATATTTTAGTAGGTGAAAGAGATGGAGCGACTGAGAGAAGGCAATGAGCGCCAATGTTGTGACTCGTAACGCTTTGCAGACATGGTTTCTAGGACTTCTCATGTCAGATCTGTTGCTCTTGACATCCATACGACACATGATAATTCCTTTCATCTGAAGATGTTTCGCCACAATGGTCATGTGGCCATCGTGTTTTTGAATGAGGAGGTTCGTTTACTATCTTCTGATCTCGGATTTGTTTTTTAGGTAAATTCTTTAATCATTGTCCCTCTCTGATCTTCATACCAAAAGCATTCGAATCCATTGGTTTTACAGATTTTGAAATCATCCTGATTAACTGACATAATATCACAATTCACTTCTCCTCTAAAAATAATTACTATCGTCTATGGTCTAGCTGTTCTTGGAATTTTGGGGGATGCATGATGAAGGTCCTAAAATGTTCCCCTTTGTTTGATTTCAACACTTAGTCCCTGATTGTCCCTATCTGGTTAGGGTTCCTAGGTCTGTCGTTGCATTTCTTCAAACAAATTGGCCTCTTTCCTATTTCTAAACTTATAGGTCATCCAATTTAGTTGGATTATGCTTCTTAAAATCTCTCAATGTTGTCAATTGTGTGTGTGTGTGTGTTGATGTTGACCTTACGCAACACCTACCTTCAGTTTTTTGGATCCAAAATGGTGAGGTTTGTTTTTTTCAAGAAGTGGTTTATAAAAACATACCTAGATACTGTTTTAATTGCCTACATCTGGGACACTCCCTTGAAGATTGTGGGTCTGGGAAGGACCCTAGGAATAATCATTATGTTTGAAAACCTCCACTGAGTAAAGAGAAATTAGTTTGGTTTGAGAAAGCGATAATACCTCTTATTGAACTAGCTGAACCCTCGAATGCTAAGGCCCCAATTATGTCTTAATCTGTGCTAGATTCCTGCCCAAAACAACCTCATTGCACTCAAGTTGATGTTTTTCTAGATTTTTGGAAGCGTTGCATAATTTTGAACCTATTATAGGCAATTTTGGAGCTTTTCTACCTTATCATGAAATTTTATAAGAGACTCACTCTATTTCGGGTGATTCTAATAATGATGATAATGAGCTGGCACTTCAAATTGTGGTTTCTTAGATGAATTTGAGTGCCAAAAAGGTAAGAAACCTTTTACTGATCTAGATGGTTTTATCACTCCGCATACCAAGAATACTCGAAAGACCATTGATTACTCTAAGTTGGAGAAAAGCATTGTCACTAGATCTTCATGTATTTGAATGAAGTAAATTAACATCCCTACACTACCATTGCTTAATGAAAATAAATTTGTATTAGTATCCTCTAAAGAGGGGGGATCCTCCTCATCAGATGAAGAGGAACCCTACCATTGGATTGAGGAACAAGAGGATAAAATTAATCTTATAAACTCCACTCTTGTGATTAAGGAAAGATACAAGGAGTAATTCTACCCTTAGATTGAGCTACAAGAAAGGTTGTATTTTGGAAGATATCATAACAAGAAAATATATGTTGATGATTATCTAAGTATTAGGGATAGAATGTTTGATAGAGTGAAATTTGAGCTTGACCAAAACCCTGACATTAATTATCTTCATCTTTGGTGGGAATAACTCTTTTGTAGAATTTTCAGGGCTACTTCTTGCTGCTTCCATGGTTATACTGCTCATGGAGGGTGTGGTACCCTGCTTTTTTATGTTATTCTTAATTTATTTGGTGATTGTTTAGTATCTTTTCCTCACATAACCTTGTCTTGAAGGACTGGTTTTGATCATATCCACTATAGAGGTCTCTTGCTTTATTGTCTTATACGGATGAGGAATACTTGTGTTGGATTTTCTGCCATTTTTATTCTGTAGCTCCTGTTGTTTGAATCCAATAATAGCTTGAAGGAGTTTACCTTAATGGAATCATGGTATTTTCTATGTATAGATGTTTTTATGACTTAGGGAGGGTTGTTTTCTCTATGGGAAATGTGCAGGACTGTTTGAACCTGATTGTGCGTCTCTTTTTGCAGTTGTGTGTACTGGTTTCTCTCCCAAAAGGTTGTTTCCTCCTATGATGTTTATGGATTGCATGGATCTGTTGATCCAAGAAGGTGCGGTAACTTGATTAAGACATGTTTTTTAGTGAATTACAAGAAACTGGGGGCTACCATGGTCTTGTAGGGATATTTGAGGGTCAGGTGTGGACAGACCTGGAAGCTGCTTTTGATAAGGAATGGGAAATCGGGTCACTGTGTTGGATTCAGTTTTTTGCTATCAATGAATGGGATTCTTGCATGTTGTTCTTGATATTGAATCATAACCATATTTACATGTTTCTTTCAGTGAAGACTCAGACATGGGTGGTTATTGCTCTGGTTTGTATGTATGGATGCCAAGAACATTTATGGATTTTCATGGATACTTTTTATGTACTTATTTCCAATTTATTTCTTCTTTTCAAATTTTTCTCTTGCTGGTACAAGCTCATGGTGATTAGTGTAATCACCTGAATTATATTTTTCTTAATAAATTTTGGGGAGATTGGGTTCTAAGCATTCTCCGAGCCTTTCTAAAAAAAATGGAGCAATGTTTCTCTCATTGAGATGTTAGGTCATGCGTACGCATGAGTAACATTCCCATTTTTCAATGATCATTCTGGAAAGAAGGTTAGTAGCATTTATCATTATATAAAGAAAATTATTTCATAAATACCATATTATTTAATTATAAATACCTTTATGTATATCATTATTGTTATGTGGTGATGAAAAATGAATAATCACATCGCTTCGAGGAGGTGGTAGTGCACACATCCAAAAATGACAGTATCACTTTTTTAGTCTGTGAAATGGAAAATAGAAAAAATTATTTTATTTTTTCAAATATATAATTATGTCATGAATACCATAAATACATCATTTATACCATATATGTTTATTAAACTCATCCTTAATAAATTCCATGTATATAGTGAATGAATCACATCGCTTTGTGGAGAAAGTAGTCGACATATCCTCAAACAATGTTATCATATTCCCTGAATTGAAAATCATGAAGGTATGTGTTATATAAAAATTACTAAATAATAATAAAATTATAAATATCTTATATATAAAATAAATTCAATAATACCATATTTATTCCTTACCTTGAAATGTGGTAATGGATAAATGAATGACATCAGTTCGTGAGGCAGTAGTCCATCGTACACATGAATGATGACTGCGTATCCCATTAAATGGGTGATTGTGAAGGTGTAGGTATTAACTATAAGATAAAAAATATCATTATATGGATTATTTTGAGGTTATTATATAATAATGGAATATGAATAAATGAATTGTTTTGAGAAATAAATCAAACAAAAGTGATCATTGAAGAATGTTACCTCTTTTCAAGTAACTCATTTGGTTTACATCAAAGGAATCTCGTGGATTTATTTTTCCCAAAGTGAGGATTATAAGATGAAATTAGGTATATTGGTAGGGTATGTTTTTAGGGGTTTTAAAAGGAAAATTTCTTGATAGGTGTGAATAATTTGGGTGGGTGACAACTTTTTTATAGTGGAGAGGGAGTGGCATTTGTGTAAATATAAAAATTTAAACACTATTGGGAAGTATCCATTATATAATATGACTCCAATAATGATCCCAATTAGAACAAATTGGGTATATGGTCTAATATTGTCCATAAAATGTCTTTTTTACAGGTTTATAGGTCATTTGAACTCTTATGATTAATGTTTGATGACTAGGTAAACACGTTTTTACCTTAATTTCTGTAATTAATTTTAATTTAATTTAGTAGAATTTATTAGTAATAAATCAAGTTGACCATATTATAAATTATAATTTAGTATGATACCAAATAGTTTATCCATTTTCCCAAATTACAATGACCTAAGTGACAAAAAGTATTTTAAAATTAATTTTGTAGATGATACGACAAAGAGGGGTTTTAAAGTGAAACTATTCAAAGGGTTTCTAAGATTTTATATCTAAAATCACATTGAAAATGATTCCAATGACCTAAAAAATAATAAATAATATAAAATTTATCTAATTTTACTTTATAAATATGTAAAAATATAATTTATAACTATAAATTATTTAGATGAAAAATATGTTTTCAATTAAAATTCTGTGTCATTCATTATTCATCAAAATATTAAAGTTCTTAGAAAAATACCAAATAATATTTCAATGAAAATGTTTGTATTATGATTTAAAAAATGAATTTTAGTTTTTCAAATAAAAATTATAAATGTTTCAAAATTTATTTTTTAAACAAGTTGTCCATTAAAAGGCGTCAAGACTGCATTTTAAAAATATACACCTTTTTATGATTACAATTGAATTTATTCTTATCATAAGACTATCAATGTTATTGAATGAATTAAAATTTTTGATTGAATATATAACATTTAAATGTAATTAATATATTAAAATAATAGATATTAATTTAATTTATTAATTTAAAATTCTTTTTTGGTAATAAAAATATTTTTTTTTCATAAAACACATTCATAATTTTCAATTGATTTTTATTTTAATTTCAATTTAATTTGTCTCAAAAGAGTTCACTTTATAAAAATTTGTAAACCATATAATAAAAATTTATTTTATCATATTCAATCACATCATTCCAATTTTTCATTGATAACTATCATATTAATTATTAATATTATATT
This sequence comes from Viscum album, assembly GCA_963277665.1. Taxonomy (NCBI): domain Eukaryota; kingdom Viridiplantae; phylum Streptophyta; class Magnoliopsida; order Santalales; family Viscaceae; genus Viscum; species Viscum album. Next base: position 1,806,022,977 of record OY728129.1, on the reverse strand, counting down.
GGTGTTCTGTATAACTCTGTCTTGCAGGTAACACACATTATCGAAGAGACCCAATGTTATGTGCTACACAAGATAAACATGGGGTTTCAAAAAAGGAAAGATAAATTATGAAATTATTGTAATATAATCTATTGAATATTATAAATTATATTTATATAATATATTTATTAAGATATTTGGAAGTTATATCCCACCCTCTTTAAAATGATTTTTTCCTCTAAATTAATCTTGGTTATCAAAGGATTAACATTTTGAGAATTATTTTATTGAAACCCAAATCATAAAGATGGTTAATATAAAATCCTCTTAAAAAGGAAAAGTGGGAAACCTAATGGTTACCAGAAGTTATGCATAACTATGCTTCCATATAGGGGGGACATAGTTGGTAACAAAGGAAAACCATAAATAATTATACACAATAATTTTGGTCATTAATCAAAAATTGTTTATGATTAATGAAAATTTAATGGCATCAAAAAAATAAATATATTATAATCACAAAGATAATCAGTTTTTGATAATTGAAGTTACTGTGATATTAATTTTCTTCCAATATAATTTTCCTAGAGTTAATGAATTTATAGTACCATATTAACCAAGATAAAATTAAAAAGGAAATAAAGATCCATGATGATAATAATTTCATCCTTTAATCAATTTCTACCAAAATATCAACTTTTATCCAAGAAATGAGAATTCATAATAATATTTTAATTATTAAAGCACTAAAATCATCTTTTAAAGACCATATAATAATAAAAAAGAATATTTATTCTATTCTACATATATTTAAATGTTAAGAAAACCAAAATGGTTAGTACAATGTAAGAAAATTCCCAAAATGAGTAAACAATCAAATGATATAGTAATATTCCAAATCAAGTAGTAATACCCAATGTTGAAAATAAATTATTACCGAAATACATATCCTTAAAATTATTTATGAATTTTTAGAATATGTTTGAATCTAAAATATTAGATGTATTTGATTATATATTCGTCTAAGATAAATCAACCATTATTACTCAAATACATTACCTTGTGTTTCTAATAAAATCTTTTCCTTTTAAAAAATTCCATGCTAACCAAGACATTGTGTAGGCTAGTCTTACTATGAAAAACCCTTATCTTGATTCAGTCATGGGTTTAAGCCCCACGACATAGCCTGATGCTATAGGTTTTCACCGAGCATATGGGTTTTTAAAGTTTTTCGTTAATATTGAAAACTAATATCACCTTAATACACTTCATTTTTATCCATGGGGTTAAAAATACCTCATGCTAAAAAAACAACTCAAAAAATCACTTAATGATATCATCATTTAAAAATTAAATTGGGTTTCTAACACTTTGAACTTATTATCATCCTTATGATTTTAGACTTATTATGGAATACATAACTCTTAATATATATTCCTATAAAAACATCCTAATCTCAAAAGTTATCTAAAACAACCTTTGATGATGACTATCATAGCCCATAACCCACACTCCTAGATCATGTGCTTAATTCCATAACACTACATTTCTAGCTATGATACTGATTATTGTGACCCAATTTTTTCTATCACAACCTTACAAAATTAAAAGGGAAACTTGGACCACTAAAATTATAGAGGTCTTTTTGGGTTTATATTTTTATTGAATTAGGAGAAACTCTAATGTAGACAATTCACACCGATATGGACATATAAACAACTAGTTCGTAATGTTCGACATCATCGCATGTTATAACCACTTTCTCTGTTTCACTTTAGGTTATCTAAATCATCCTTGTGTAATTCATTACAGAAAGAAATCTAAAACAACTTTTCCTAAAAACCGAGGAAAAGGAAACATAATAATGGTGAGCTAGGATGATCAGAAACGATAAATGTAAGAATTAAATATTTAATTTAATCAATTATAATAAGAGTGAACAAGGGTATGATGACATAATCATCATGCATGAGAGAATCATAAAAGAAATCATACCCACCAAAACCTGGAACATCAAATATGAAAACTTTATAGAATTAAAAAATCATAAAAATCAATAATCATGAGCCATATGATATCAATTTTTATCATTAGAAACATTATAATCCGATATAAAGAATAAACAACACATAAATGTATCTTGGGAAATAATTATACTTTTCATTCTTATAAATGGAATATCCATGTAGTCTACTTCCAAACACATCACTCCTTAAAATGGAATAGTCATATGGATAACTTCCATACCCAATTCATTAGAGGGATATCATGGACCCACCCATCCTTGGTCTATAATGGAACCACCCATCATTGGTTTATCACACAACCACTCATCAAATATTATTGTACCATTAGAATAATGACAAGCATAAAAACATGCATAAACCCCATTCATAATTTTATTAACCCATGGAGAATAAATAATTTCTATAAAAATATCTTTGAAACATGATTAACATATGGAAAATAAAACGGTTAAAATAACATTATATTTTAAACACGATTAACCCACAAAAAATAAATGGGTCCCATAATAATATTCTTGAAACATGAATAAGTAATTGAATGTAAATGTATTAAATAAAAATATATTTGAATCAGGATTAACCCATATAAAATAAATAAGACCCATAAAAATATCTTTGGAACGTGATTAACCCATTGAAAGGAATTGGGTTCCATAACTATCTCATAGAATCAGGAATAACCCATGGAAAATAAACGGCTTCAATAAATATCTCTTTGAAACATGAATAACCCATGGAAATGAAATGGGTTTAATTAAAATCTCTTTTAAACTTGATGGGACCTCGGAAAAGAAATATGTTCTATAAAAATATCTTTGAAAGATGACTTACACATTTAAAAGTAGTGGGTTCAATAGGAGTCTCTTTGAATCATGATTAACCTATTGAAAAGAAATGGGTTCCTAAAAAATCTATTTGAAACATGATTAAAACGCCGAAAATAAATTGTTTCCAAAATAATATCAATGAAACATTATTAACCAACGTAAGATAAATAGGTTCCATAACAATATCTTTGAATCATGGTTATCTTGTGAAAAATAAACTACTTCCACAATATTATCCTTAAAAGGTATTAATAAATCCATAAAAGATCATGTATAGTATCAGTAAAAAATATACCCGGTGAAGGGTATGAAACAATTTTTTTCCCTTTATAAATTTAAATACAATTAAAATATCATTAAAAACATTTATTAGGAAAATAACCTTTAAATATTCTAAAGTGTCCCTTACCTCCTTGAAATATTTGAATCATTAACCCCATGAATTGAATAACATTAAATCAAACATATAATATCATGATAATATGTATATTGACTATATAAAACTTCAAATTAGTAGTATATCCACCTTATAGAAGAATAATTATGTATAACATAACAATAATCTCAAAGAAGGAAAATTGTGACAAAAATCAATTACGACATTGGTAACTTTGTATCTATAAATCCCTTGAAAGAGATATCATCAAATGGATATTTAAATTCCCATAAATATTTTTATAAGAATAATTAAATACATTCTTGGGTAGTATATACACTACACAACAAAAATTAGTGGTTAATATAGAATATATTTCACAGAAATAAAACCGAGATGACAAAAAACCTTATAAATATCAAATCGTTGGAGTGAAAATAAATCAATGAAATAATTATGTGTGAATATTTTAAATCAAAAAACAAAATTTTAAATAAATAATAATATAATAAGAGGTTATTTCAATCATATTCTTGGAATAACATAACCAATGACATATATGTTTTACCAAATGAATGAAAATTGAGTTAAGAAATATATTACTAATTGGTAACTTTTGAATCATAAGTCCCATGAGTGAAATTTTATAGAATGAAACATTAAATACTATGAAGATAAATTTATTCATGATATAAAATACAATAGGTTAATTATATACAAAAAAAATCGGTGATTATGATGTATGAATCACAAAACTAAAATTGAGACAAGAATCCCAAATTATGAGTCATATTTGTCATGCTTGTCTTCTATATTCTCGGATAGTTAACTTATGTTAATTATTTAATGGATTAAGATAATTTTATATGTGTATTATTACTTTTATTCCACTTATAAAAATTTATATACAATTACTTAATAAAAAATGTTTAAGTCGGAAGTTTTGACCATGTTTGGCTTATGTACAAAACTAACATTGATTGGTCGACTACGGTCGGTGAGATCATTATTTAATCATATCCATAATAAAAATGAGGAATTTTTTTTTCAGATTTTTAATTAATTATACTTTTAAAATCCTAGAGGAAATATGGTTAATAAAAATTAATCAATGTTACGATCATATAGATGGTAGGTCGTACATACGCATGAGTAACATTCTTTTTTTCAATTATCATTATGGAAATAAAGTAACAATTATCTTTTTAAAATGAATATTATATCATAAATAACATATTTTTTAATTATATATACTTATATATATCATTCTTGTGATGTTTTTATTAGAAATATAGAATAACATCACTTCAAGGAGGTAATTGTCCACACATCGACACATGACATTATCTATTTTTTAGTTTCTGAAATGGAAAGAATAAAATGATATATTTTCTGTCTGGATAGATATAAATATCTTGAATATCAGAAATATGTTATTTAAATCATATGGTTTATTTAAATCCATGCTTAATATATTCCTTTTAAATATTTAATGAATCATATCACTTTGAGGAGGCAGTATTACACACATCCACAACTGATATTATCATATTCCAAAAATGAAAACCATGAAGGTTTGTATTATATGACAATTTAAGAATAATAATAGCATTATAAAAACTATTAAGAAGTTACCTTACATCATGTGACTCTAATAATGATTCATATTCAAAACAATAGGGGATATGGTTGAATAATGTATAGATAATGGGTTTTGGACATGTATCTTAGTCATTTGGACTCTTCGGATTAATGTTTTATCACTAAGTAAACACATTTTCCCCTTAATCAATGTAATTAATTTTAATTTATTTAAATAATATTTTTTTGTTAAAAAATAAATTAAACTTTTTAGAAATTATTAATTATTCTTTGTTGCAAATATGGAATCCATTTTTCCAAATTTAAGTCACTTAAGTAATAGAAATTAATTTAAAATTAGTCTTGTAGATGTTACACAAATAGGGTTTTAAATGTGAAAATGTTCAAAGGTTTTCTTCGTTTTTATATCTAAAATCACTATAACAATAAATAAACTGACATAAATTGGATTAAATGATATTAAATCGATCTAATTATACTTTATAACTAATTTAAAATATAATTTACCATAATAAATTATTTATATGAAAAATTATTTTTCATATAAATTTCGACATCATTCACTATTCATAGAAATATGAATGTTTTCAAAAAAAATACCAACAAATATAACAAAGTAAATTTTTTTGTTCCACTTTAAATAATGAATTTTATTTTTTCAAATAAAAATTATAAAAATTCCAAAATTTATTTTTAAAAAAAGTATGTTATTAAAAGAATGTAAAAGTTTCTTTTAAAAATATACATTTTTATGCTCACAATTGGATTTATTCTTATGATAAACATATCAAAATTATAAAAATAATTGAAAAATATTTTATTGAATATATAAAATATAAGTTTCCTTAATATATTATAATAATAGTGATTAATTTAATTTATTAATATAAAATTCCATTCTGGTCATTAAAATAGTTTTTCATAAAACTTATCCTTAATATTCAATTGTTTTTATTTTAATTTAAAATTATTTTTTCACAAAAATATCATTATATAACATATGTACGCCATATATTCATAATTTAGTGAACCATATTCAATTACAACATTCCAATGGTAGGCGATAAATGTCATATTAAATATTTATATTATATTTTTGTTCTGTAAAACTCGGTCTTGAATGTGACATATATTATCGAAGAGACACGTTGTTATATACATTACAATATAGGCCCGGGGTTGCAAAAAATGAAAGATAAAATTTTCATTATGTGTAACCGAAGATATCAATGAATTTAAATTATTTTTAAATAAGATATTTCTTAAAATATCTGTATGTTATAGATATGGATTGGAAATTCACAAACTCTTTATAAACCATTATAAATGATTTAAATTTATGGTAACCATGAATGAAATAGGATAAAAATATGTTTTCATAAATTAATTGAGGTTTCATGAATTAGGCAATTTATATTTCATTTTTCATGATTATATGGTTCTCCACCAAGATTATTGTTTCTAACACTATGTTTTTTGGTTTTATCCAATCAATGGAACTCGAAAGAAAAATGTTAATGATGAGTTTGAGTGAAAATTAAATGATTGACCTCCTGATAATCAAAAAGTTATCAAATATGGCTCGAAAATTATCATTTTTAGGATCACGCAATATTCTCAAGCTATCAATAATGATAGATGTCCAAACAACCAGAGGAATGAATAATATTATGTTTATCCCTTTATGAGGCAACATCCACCTTCCATTAGTAGATCCACTGGTCCAATATTTACTAAGAAATAGTTCAATTACAATGAAAAGATATTTCCCATTCTCTAATATTTAGAACATGAAAAAGTAATTTTTCATGTCTTCCATTTTGTTGGTGAAACTAATCAATGTGGAAAATATATCAATAATATGTGGGAACATGAGGAATTTGACTTAACCTATTGGAAGAGTTCTTGAACATATTTATAATATAACACTTTTAAAATTTTCTAAATTATTATAGAGAAGGAATTTTATGAGTTAAATAAAAATGATGATGAATGTTTTCATACTAATGTGAAAAGATTTACAAAACCATCAAGGTAGTCTTTAGGTATTATCATTCAACCTGAAATAAGGGTTGATCGATTATTTTTTGGTTTAAAACGAAGTCTCCAATGAAAAATAGACACAATATAAATCAATAACAATGAATATTCTGTTCGATTTTATAATAAGGTATAAATGGATGTTTGAGTTATATATCAATATGATAGGTTTGAAAATAAAAATAAAATGCAGTTCAGATGAAAAAACATGGAGATAAGAAGATTATATTTCATTTATTCTCAAATTGTGGGAAGAAAAATAGAGTAAACTATCCTAATAGGGCTAATAAATGTTTTTTAGTGTGAAATAAAAGGTTATTAGGAAATTTATTACTAAAGGAATGGGAAGAAGTTAGATAATGATAATAAATAAAAGAAAGCTTCACCAAATTCACTACCCATAGTTCAAATTTTCAAATTCATGAAGTATGAGAATTATTCTAACCAATTCCCAAATATTATGGTTAATGAAGATGATGGTCATTAGAAACATATTCAAAAAAGATACAATTATAAATCCCATGCGATTACTATTTCTGATGATGGGTGAGATGACAAGGTGGTGAAAGTTACACTTACCATCCACTCAGGAACTATTAATGGATTATTTGACTATGGATATACTGATTAATTAATAAATATAAATTTTTATGGGAATTGATATTCCTACCAAAGGATTAGATATATAATTATCAGTGAAAACCCCTAATGGTATGATGATCATATCTCATGACTATGACTCATCCCTGGTTGGTATTTATGAGAATGTGATTCCATTAAATCTTGTAGTTATTACTCTCTTTTAATTTGACATTATATTAGTAATGGATTCTAATTGTGTACATAAAACCCAAAAGATTTTTTGAAGAAGGGAATTCATGTTTGAAATCTGGAAGCAACATGTGGTCGTTGACCAATGTGATTATATTTAGAAAATATAATTCAAATAACATCCATTATATGGGTTTGGATTGCCATTGTGAACTTGTTTTTATCTTAAATGATTGGGGAGAAACTTTACATCAATTATTTTCATAGTTTTTATGAATTTAATGATTTCATTTTAGAGGATTTTCCTAGGATTTTGCTAAAACATGAAGTTAATTTCTCAATATAACACATACCTAATTCTATATCAATTTGAATGACTCATTTTATAATGGACCTGATTGAGTTATAATAATTGGAGAAGAAATTCCAAGAAACAATTTATAATGGATTCACTTAACCAAGTGTGTCACCTAGGGCTGTATATATTATTTGTGTTAAATCTATAGATGGATAAATGGAACTCTAAATTAATTATTTTAAGATGAAGAAGATTAAAAATTTAAAAAATTATCCGCTTCCATATATTGAGGACTTATTTGATCAATAACACAGAGCTCAAAACTTTTCCAATACTTACCTTTGATATGGATACAATCCATTGGGGGTAAATATTGAGGATATAACAAAGAAAAATATAGTATAAGGTATGGAAACATTGAATATATATTGTTTCCATTCATTCTTAATAATTACCCTTATATATTTACAAATTTAATGAATAAAATCTTTAGATATTACCTTTATCAGTTTGTGGTAGTCATTATAGATGATATTATTATCTATTCACATAGAAAGGAAGATAACAAAGATCACTTGAAAATTGTTCTAAAGAACCTAAGGAAGGAGAAAATATATGATAAAATTTAAAAGGTATTAATTTTGTAAGAAAAAGGGATTTTTGTTTGGTCATATAATCTAAATAAAGGGTATATCGGTAGATCCATAAAAGGAAGAGTCTATTTAATATTGGCTCAGACCAACCATGGTGGCTGAGATCTGTAGATTATATTGTTTGGCTGGATACTATACATTATTTGTGGATAATTTCTCATGGATATCTAATACTCAAAACATGTTTACTCTAAAGGTAGTGTTGTTCCTTTGGAAAGATGGATATGTGGAAAATTTAAAGGAACTTAAGAGAAAAAATAGGCAACACACCTATAATGAAACTACCCTATAGTTAATAAGGGTTTTTATCTATAGTGATGTATGCAAGAAGATATTTTTATGTGTAATTATATAAAATGTAATGGTTATAGCTTATGCATCATGAAAATTGATGGTTCATGACAAAAAATTTCTCAACTCGTGACCTGGAGTTAACTATGGTAATTGTTTTCAATAATGATATGGAGGCATTATATTTATCTATAAAATTTGTATATTTGTACGGATCATAGAATTTTATAATTTATATTCAAATGGATAACGTTGAATATGAGTTATAAAATATGGTTATAGATGATTAATGATTTTGAATGATCAATATATAACAACTTGGGGAAAGAAAACAAGGTGGTCGATTATTTGATTCAAAAGGATTGTGTAATATTATAGATAATGAGGATTAAAAAGGGTAAATAAATTTAGGATATATAAAGTATTGATATTTAAATCCTAATGTAAGGGAAAATAACATCTTTATCCTTTGAATGTTCAACCATCAATCCAAGTAAAGATTGAAGTGACATAAAAGGAAGATGTATGTCTCCAAAAGTTTGTATAAAATCTTCCCATGTTTAACATTGATAATTATTAAATAATAAGTTTCAAGAATATTATATGTTTTCTATAGGAAACCTTTACTTTTACACATAATATTAAATTATTTTAAATCATAATTATACAACAAATAAAGACCAATGGTCATAAATAATTGTGTCCTTGGAATGCAGGGTACATAATTAGAAAACATGAAAGTAGAATAAAAAAATATTTTATTTAATCTCAATAATGGTCTTCTGAATCCCTTTGAACTTATATAACTATATAGGATAACATAGTGAAATACATTCACTCAAGGGATGAGCTAAAAAGTCCCTTTGGGGAATAAACATGGGGATATAGTATAACACACGAGTTAGAATGCATAACATGATAATATAAAAGGAATGGAACATGAATAATTACATGACATCATAAAACATAGAACATGGAATGATAGGTATGTGGAAGTATCATGCAACATGATATAAACATGAGTAATTTTTAACTCCCAATACTATATAACATGGTGGTGAAAGTCCCATAATGGACTAGATTTTCTCTCAAATCTAATATATGACGTCTCTTGAGCATAAAAATTACCAAATGCATTGCAATGATATATGGGTGGAGCCATCATAACATGTTAATTCATATGTGTTCCATATAAAGAATAAAACATAAGGAATGAACATAAGGTTTACCCTTGGAATGAAATGGGTTTCTTAATCATGTATTGTGGAACAACCAATGGGAATATCATAATGGATTCCATGAAATAGTAGATTTAAATCATAATTTGACATTAATAATGTATAATAGGAATTTATCATGATATGTTATGTGAATATGAAGCGAAAAAAAGTAAAAATGTGTTTAATGTGCATTATAAATGAGCCACTTTAGTGCGATTCAATCGGGAATATTAAAGAGTCATTAAAGAAGAAAAAGTAAAAAATGTCGGAAAAAAAAAGAAATTAACTATGATAGTTTCTCATGATAAAATGATTTATTTTTTAAAAATAATGGTGTCTTTAAATTGATAATGGGGAGTACATGTAATTTTTTAATTAATTGGGAAGTTTCCTTTAATTCATCCTTCTTATCAGGTGAAATTTGAGAGGGGAACCTTTTAAAATTTGTATTTCCCCATCAAAGATTAATGAATTGATATGGATAAATAAGTTTGAAATAGATAAAATAAATTTAAAATAATTACAAATTCATAATGAATAAATAAATTAGTGTAAAGAAAGAGAATGCATAACCCAAATGTTTTTAGATGTTTAGAGGGATCCCTTAACTTATGTTCGAATGTGTTCTTCACTTACAATTAATGTCCCATATAATAAAATTATATCCATTAATTACTTAATTCAGAACCTATTCTACAAGTATTTTATTTATTATAATTTTATTATTGTAACGACCCAAAGTTTTTAAATGGAAATTAACTTCTTATATTTATGTCATAAAATCCCATGAAATCACATAATAATGATCTATTAAGTGATAAGTGAGCTTTAAACACAAGTTTCTCACTTCTGTGTTTGGAATTTTGAAAATCTGACATACACGGTTGTGTTCAAGATGTTTTTTGGAGTCTAATAAAACAAAAATATTTTTTGTTAAATAGTAACCTACCCTAATGAATAGTAAAAACCATTATGAATAGTGATATACCCTAATTAATAGTAACATCACCTATGGTGGTATAAAAATAATATTCATGTTGGAAGTACGATATTCCTATAGTTTAGAATGAGTTAATAAATGTTTTAAAACTGGTTTTGATAATAAATTATTATTTTAATTAAATATTAAAATAATCATATTTAGAAAATTATTTTTGAAAAATGGACTTCATATTTGGAAACTACACATCAAAAAATGGTTAGGGTTAATTTTTGAGATTTTTCTGAAATATTTGATTTTTTTGATTAATAGTAAAATACGGTAATTTACCGTATATATACATTATAAGCTAAATTGACTATTCCTAGCATCATTGCTGATGTCACCACCCATTCTTTGAATTCACATGACCCATTTACTATTATTTTTCATTGAATACTTACTATTCATTGTCTTGTGAAGAAAATAATAAATTAAGGATTATAATATCATGAAATCCTTCCTCTCCACCACTATAAAACCCCCCTTCACTCCCTCTTCTCTCCACTCCTCTCAAGCTCCAATACTTTTCAAAATTCTACCCCAAATCTCTCCCCAAGGTCCTCCCCCACATCCAAAAGCACTCATACTCCTCAAAATACCAAAACCCCTCCCTTTAAGAGGTTTTCAAAGGAGGAAGACTCAAGAGATAAATTCCTCTTTCCAAAATTCTTCTTTTCTTTTAAGTTCATTTCTTTTTTATTTTATTTCCTCACCTGCGTTCACCATAATAGTATGATAAATACAGTAACATACATGTACTGTAATGTCTTCATGCTAGTGGTATATTTCATTATCTTCTCCCCTTTCCCCGGTCTTTTATTTGAAGAAATGAATTCACCGTTTGAGATGTGCTAATTTAGCACATTCAAGGACAATGGTTTATCAATTTCTATTATTATCTTTAATTCTGGTCATGAAACCATTTGTGTTATGGTTGAACCAGATTATTATATATTTAATATATCCTATTTTTGGTTCTGTAATCCTTTGGTACAAATGGAATTAAGTTATAAATCAAAACACATTCTTTGTAACCAAATCCTCTGATCAACAAAAACGGTTATCACTATGGTTATATATGTATAATAATTAAACATCACACTAAGTAACCTAATTAAAATTAAAACCATGTAATATACTGGATATGAAATAAATAATTTTACTTCAATTCTGGACAACCACTTTCATCTTGCATATAATCCGAACTTGAATATAAGTGAACCAATCTTTTAAATCCAAGTAAACAAACGAGCCCAAACAATGAAATTGAACCTTATAACTAATCAAAAAGGATTTGAATGAACTAAAAAGGGTTATAATAAATAAATTACATATATAAGAGGTTCTGGACTTATGAATTAATAAATCCTAATTTGTTTATTCAGGTCATTAATAACAAGTGGAGAACACCACCAAATTTGAGGTAAAGGATCCTCTCCTTTTCTCTCTTAAACAAGCTTTTCCTCTGTACTATGCCTTTATATGTGTTTTATAAAATGATGGGGTATGTTTAAGAACCTCCCCCATACTTCCTTTTGGATTTATAAGTTATGAGAAACCCCATATCTCTCTCATAAATCCTTCTTGGTCACACCTGACACCATGCCGATAAAATCCTAACGAATTATACCCGAACCTTCTTTTTTTATTTTGGGTTGCCTTATCTTTCTTTCAAAATTGTGTTATCTTATCTATATATGTGAGTATTATTAATTATGGATATTTTTAAAATATTCTTATATCAATACCCTTTCATCACATTCTTTCGGGGATATACATGATTTTGAAAGATTCCCTCCGTAGAACTTTTCGATAAGCCAACCTGTTTTAAGGGGACTTCCCAAATTTTTACCCAAATTTCAAGTACACTCTATCCAATGTTTTAAAACACCATTGTATTTATAAAATCAGTATTTTTATTATAAAAAACTTCTTGGTTGAATTCTGGTTTTATATAAAATAATGTCCTCTTTTCTATTTGAAAATCTCTAGAGTGTTTTCCTTAAAACCGCACAAAAATGTTTCAATGCTAATGTTTCTAAAATACATTTTTTATGTGTTGTAACTTATATTAGACAACAATTACCATTTTATATGCCTATTTTACCTTATGAATGTTCTTGTATGTTCTAATCCCTTCCTTTCATTGACACTTTTGTGATACACCCATTGGATATGTTTTATGTCATGATTGTGGTACCCAATTCTTTCCATGGGTAGCTTTATATTTATGTATGGTTGATTATGTATGATTATTTATGTGGAAATAATATTCATGAATATGTAGAGATGGGTGCACCCAGATATTTCTCCAATGCATTGGGTAGGGATAAGTCTCATGAGATATGATGTGAAACGGGATTGGTGGTTATCCTTGACCCGTACTGAAATGGGAAACAGGATTGGTGATTAGCCTTGACCCGTACTAAAGATATGATTTATGATTCTGTCACATTTATATGATTTCATGTTTATAAGATCCCATTATTATATTAAATGATTTTATAAGTTTCATTCTTTGGATATCATTGTGTCATGCCTCCTAACTCATGTGCTTGAGATGTATCCTTATGTTCATTCCTTTACTGGGCTCTTTAGCTCATCCCTTTGTTCATGTGTTCCCGAGGGTACCCTATGTAGATGTAAGAGCTCAAAGGAAGTTAGAATCTCTTTATGGAGATTAAATAAAGAAATTTTTTTATTCCCATGTTTTATGTTATATGTACCTAGTCTTCCATGACACTAGACTTAACGATCATTGGCTTGCACTCTGATGATTAATTATGCTTGAAATCATGAAATGTTTTATGTAAAATTCTTGGGTCACTATAGTTGGTATAAGAGGATGGTATAGTTATTTTTGGAGATTAGTAATAGAGAACCTTAGTGAGAAACTTAAGGATGAGACTAAGTATAAGAAAACAATCATAAATTTTGGTGAGTATAGAGTAAGTGGTTTATCAAGAAAATACATCTCTGTCTGGATACAAGCAGGTAGAGGCGGCTCTGGAACAGATGTATCTAGGGGTAAAACCCGAAAACACCACTTTGAGATAGAATTGAATGGAAACTGGTGCACGATAATGGTCCTTGCTGCACTCTTCGTTACAACACTCCCAGGGGATATGCTTTGGAAGATTCACGAGCTTAGTACAAACCATTATTAAGGGACAAAAAAAGCCGATAAGAATATAAGTTAAGAAATAGATCGAGGATAACCTAGATATAAACCTAAGAATCACAAGTTTGGATGTACTTATTCTTTATAAGTTCATACTTTTATGTTCAAATTTTCCTTTTTATTCTCAATGGAAAAGTATTCAAGACCTCTAATTATACATTCTTTTTCTTAGTTAATGGCAGGAAATAGAAGAACATGTTCCAACAACCAATGTGATAGGCAATGTGATGATTTCCCTAATGACATGCCTGATGTGATGGAAGCGGGTGCTCAAAACATCATGGCAGTACTTGATCAGCTGGCTTGATTTATGAATAATAACTTGAATCAGGTGGAACTTCCCCCACTTCCAAGGAAAGAGAAAGTTGCCATAGAATCCTTCATGTGGAAAAGGCCTCCCATGTTTAGCAGGTCTTCTGATCCCCTCCTCGCAGAACAATTGATTAACTCCATTGAAAATATTTTCTCTATCCTCCAGTGCTCGGAAGAATAGAAAGTTGTACTGGCAGTCTATTGTTTTGATGAGAAAGGAGTTGTAAGATTTGGGACACGATTATGTATACCATATGATCCAGAGATAAAGAAGGAGCTATTGAATGATGCACATAGCTTGACCTTCTCTATCCATCCTAGGAGTACCAAAATGTTCTGTGATCTCTAAGAACACTTTTGGTGGGATAACATGAAGAAAGAGATTGCGAAATATATATCAAGGTTCTTGGTATGTCAGCAAGTTAAAGCTGAGCGACAAAATTCCAAAGGTATGATGCATCCATTGCCTATACCCATGTAGAAATGGAAAAATGTTACTATGGACTTTGTCACGGGTCTCCTGAAGACGTCGAAGGGAAATAATGCGATATGGGTTGTTGTTGACTGACTCACCAAGAAATCCCATTTCATCGCAATTCGGGAAGATATCTTGCTTGAAAAACATGAAAAGTTATATGTGAATGAAGTGGTGAGACTGCACGGTGTTCCACTCTCAATTGTCTCTAACTGTGATCCAAGTTTCACATCTAAATTCTGGAGGAACCTTCAACATTCTTTGAGTACTAAATTAAATTTCAGCACGGCCTATCACCCCCAAACTGATGGCCAGTTTGAAAGAACTATTCAGATGCTTGAAGATATGATTAGAGCCTGCTCTGTAGAATTCAAAAGTGGATGCGATCAGCATATCCCATTGGTTGAATTCTCATATAATAATAGCTTCCACTCGAGTATTAAAATGGCTACATATGAAGCTTTGTATGGAAAGCGTTGTAGAAATCCAACATGTTGGGATAAAGTTGGAGAGAGAAAGCTACTTGGAACCGATCTTGTTCAAGAGATGATAGACAAGGTTCAAGTCATCCTGTAACACATCAAAGCTGCTCAAAGTAGGCAAAATAGCTATGATGATAGCCATCAAAGGTACTTGGAGTTTGACATTGGAGATAAAGTCTACCTTCGAATATCTCCATGGAAGAGAGTCATGTGATTCGTGAAGAAAGGGAAGCTAAGACTATGGTATATTGGCCCCTTTGAGATCCTTGACCGCATAGGAGACGTGGCCTATCGGCCTGCACTTCCACCAAATATGGCTCGAGTTCATGATGTTTTCCACATATAACTCTTGAGGAAGTACATACCTGATCCCTCACATGTACTAAACTCAGGGGTGGTGTATTTGGAAGATGATCTCTCCTATGAGGAGCAGCCAATAAATATTCTGGATCAGAGAGATAAGGTTCTACGCAAAAAGACAAACCATCTTGTCAAAGTGTTGTGGAGGAACCATATGTTCGAGGAAGAAACATGGGAATTGGAGGAAGAAATGAAGGAAAAGTACCCACATCTGTTTTTGGCCTAGAATGAAAAATGAAATTTCAATGACGAAATTTCTTAAGGGGGGAACAATGTAAAGACCCAAAGTTTTTAAATGGAAATTCCCTTCTTATATTTATGTCATAAAATCACATGAAATCACATAATAATGATCTAATAAGTTATAAGTGACCTTTAACCATAAGTTTGTCACTTCTGTGTTTGGAAATTTGAAAATCTGGCATACACGGTTGTGTTCAAGATGTTTTTTGGAGTCTAATAAAACAAAAATAATTTTTGGTGAATAGTAACCTACCCTTATTAATAGTAACATACCCTTATGAATAGTGATATACCCTAATTAATATTAACCTCACCTATGGTGGTATAAAAATAATATTCATGTTGGAAGTACGATATACCTATAGTTTAGAATGAGTTAATGAATGTTTTAAAACTGGTTTTGATAATAAATTATTATTTTAATTAAAAATTAAAATAATCATAATTAGAAATTTATTTTTGAAAAATGGACTTCATTTTTGGATTCTACATGTCGATAAATGGTTAGGGTGAATTTTTGAGATTTTTCTGAAATATTTTATTTTTTTGATGAATAGTAAAATGCGGTAATTTACCGTATATATACATTATAAGCTAAATAGACTATTCCAAGAATCACAGATGATTTAACCACCAATGGTTCTAATCCATATGACCCATTTACTATTATTTTTCATGGAATACTTACTATTATTTGTCTTGTGAAGAAATAATAAATTAAGGATTATAATATCATGAAATCCCTCCTCTCCACCACTATAAAAACCCCCCTTCACTCCCTCTTCTCTCCACTCCTCTCAAGCTCCAAGCCTTATCTAAATTATACCCAAAACTCTCCCCAAGTTCCTCACCCATTTCCAAAAGCTCTCATCCTCCTCAAAATACAAAAACATCTCCCCTTAAAAGGTTCTCAAAGGAGGAAGTCTCAAGAGGTAAATTCCTCTTTCCAAATTTCTTATTTTCTTTTAAGTTCCTTTCTTTTTGTTTTATTTCCTCACCTCACTTCACCATAATAGTATGATAAATCCAGTAACATAAATGTACTATAATGTCTTCATTCTAGTGGTATATTTCATTATCTTCTCCCGTTTCCCCACCCTTTTATTTGAAGAAATGAAAGCACTGTTTGAGATGGGCTAATTTAGCACATTCAAGGACAATAGTTTATCAATTTCTATTATTGTCTTTAATTCTGGTCATGAAACCATTTGTGTTATGGTTGAACCATATTATTATATATGTAATATATCGTATTTTTGGTTATGTAATCCTTTGGTACAAATTGAATTAAGATATAAATAAAAACACATTCTTTGTAACCAAATCCTCCTATGAACAAAAATGGTTATCACTATGGTTATATATGTATAATAATTCAACTTCACTCTAAGTAACCTAATTAAAATTAATACCATTTAATATCCTGGATATGAACTAAATAATTTAACTTCAATTCTAGACAACCACTTTCATCTTACATATAATCCAAACTTGAATATAAGTGAAACAATCTTTTAAAGCCAAGTAAACAAACGAGTCCGAACAATGAAATTGAACCTTATAACTAATAAAAAAGGATTTGAATGAACTAAAAAGGGATATAATAAATCAATTACATATAGAATAGTTTCTTGAATTATGAATTAATAAATCCTAATTTCTTTATTCAGGTCATTAATAACTAGTGGAGAACACCACCATATTTGATGTAAGGGATCCTCTCCTTTTCTCTCTTAATCAAGATTGTCCTCTATACTATGCCTTTATATGTGTTCTAGAAAATGATGGGGGTATGTTTAGGAACCTCCCCCATACTTCCTTCTAGATTTATAAGTGATGATAAACCCCACTTCTCTCTCATCAATCCCTCTTGATCACACCTGACACCATGCCGATAAAATCGTAACGAATTCTACCCGAACCTTCTTTGTTCTTTCGGGTTGCCTTATCTTTCTATAAAAATGTTGTTATCCTATATATCTATGTGAGTATTATGAATTATGGTTAGTTGTAAAATATTATTATATCAAGAACCTTTCATCACATTGTTTCGGGGATATACATGATTTTGAAAGATTCCCTCAGAACTTTCTGATAAGCCAACCTGTTTTAAGGGGACTTCCCAAATTTTTACCCAAATTTCAAGTTCACTCTATCCTATTTTTTTTAAAAAAAAGTGTATTTATAAAATAAGTATTTTTATTACGAAAACCTTCTTGGTTAAATTTTGGTTTTATATAAAATAATGTCCTCTTTTCTATTTGAAAAGCTCTAGAGTGTTTTCCTTAAAACCGCACAAAAATGTTTTTTGATGCTAATGTTTCAAAAATACATTTTTTTATATCTTTTCACTTATATTTGTCATCACTTACCTTGTTATATTCCTATTTTACCCTATTAATGTTCATGTATGTTATAATCTCTTCCTTTCATATAAACTTTCGTGATACGCCCATTGGATATGTTTTATGTCATGATTGTGGTACCCAATTCATTCCATGTGTAACCTTATGTATATCTATGGTTGATTATGTATGATTATTTTTGTGGAAATAATATTCATGAATATGTTGACATGGGTACACCCAGATAGTGCTCTAATTCATTGGGTAAGGATAAGACCCAGGATATGCGATGTGAAACGGGATTGGCGGATAACCTTGACCCGTACTAAATATATGATTTATAATTCTGACACATTTATATGATTCCATGTTTATAAGATCCCATGCTTATATTAAATGATTTTATAAGTTTCATGCTCTGGATATCATTATGTCATGCCTCGTAAATCATGTTCTTGAGATGTATCCTTATATTCATTCCTTTACTGGGAACTTCAGATCGTCCCTTTGTTCATGTGTTCCCCAGGGTACCCTATGCAGATGCAAGTGATCAAAGGAAGTTATAAGCTCTTTATGGAGATTAAATAAAGAAGTTTTTTTAATGCCATGTTTTATGTTATATGTACATAGTCTTCCAAGACACTAGACTTAACGATCCTTGGATTGTAATTTGATGATTAATTATACTTAAAATCATGAAATGTCTTATGCAGAAGGATTGGGTCGCTATAGTTGGTATTAGAGGATGGTCTAGTTATTTTTGGAGATTATGAATAGAGAACCATATTGAGAACCTTGAGGATGAGACTAAGTATAAGAAAACATTCCTAAATTTTGGTGAGTATAGAGTAAGTGGTTTATCAAGAAAATACATCTCTGTCTGGATACGAGTAGGTAGAGGCGGCTCTAGCACAGATGTATCAAGGGGTAAAACCCGAAAATGCCGCTTTGAGCTAGAATCGAATGGGAACTGGTGCACGATAACGAGCCTTTCTTCACTCTTGGTTACGACACTCCTAGGGGATATGCTTTGGTAGATTCACAAGCTTAGTAGAAACCATTATTAAGGGACAAAAAAATCCCATAAGAATATAACTTAAGAAATAGATCGAGGATAAACTAGATATAAACCTAAGGAATCACAAGTTAGAATGTACTTCTTCTTTATAAGTTCTTACATTTATGTTCAAAGTTTCCTTTTTTATTATCAATAGCTAATTATTCAAGACCTCTAATTATACGTTATTTTTCTTAGTTAATGGCGGGAAATAGAAGAACACGTTCTAACAACAAATGTGATAGGATATGTGATGATTTCCCTAATGACATGACTGATGTGACAAAAGCGGGTGCTCAAAACTTCATGGTAGTACCTGCTCAGCTGGCTCGAGTTATCAATAATAACTTGAATCAGGTGGAACGTCCCCCTCCTCCAAGGAAAGAGAATGTTGTCGTAGAATCCTTCATGCGGAAAAGGCCTCCCATGTTTAGCAGGTCTTCTGATCCCCTCCTCACAGAACAATGGATTAACTCCATTGAAAATATTTTCTTTGTCCTCCAGTGCTTGGAAGAAGAGAAAGTTGTACTAGCTTTCTATCATTTTGATGAGGAAGGAGTTGTAAGATTTGGCACACGATTATGTGTACCATATGATCCAGATATAAAGAAGGATCTATTGAATGATGCACATATCTCAACCTTCTCTATCCATCATAGGAGTACCAAAATGTTTCGTGATCTCCGAGAACACTTTTGGTGGGATAACATGAAGAATGAGATTGCAGAATATATATCAAGTTTCTTGGTATGTCAACAAGTTAAAGCTGAGTGAAAAAAGTCCAAAGGTATGATGTAGCCATTACCTATACCCATGTGGAAATGGGAAAATGTTACTTTGGACTTTATCATGGGTCTCCCAAAGACGTAGAAGGGAAATAATGTGATATGGGTTGTGGTTGACCAACTCACCAAGACATCCCATTTCATCGCAATTCAGGAAGATCTCTCGCTTGAAAAACATGAAAAGTTATATGTGAAGGAAGTGGTGAGACTGCACGAGGTTCCACTCTTAATTGTCTCTGACCGTGATCCAAGGTTCACATCTAAATTCTGAAGGAGCCTTAAACATTCTTTGAGTACTAAATTAAATTTTAGCACGAACTATCACCCCCAAACTGATGGCCAGTCTGAAAGAACTATTCAGACGCTTGAAGATATGCTTAGAGCCTGCTCTCT
Source organism: Viscum album (assembly GCA_963277665.1). Taxonomy (NCBI): domain Eukaryota; kingdom Viridiplantae; phylum Streptophyta; class Magnoliopsida; order Santalales; family Viscaceae; genus Viscum; species Viscum album. The sequence goes on along the minus strand of OY728129.1, from coordinate 1,806,002,278 downwards.
ATAATTCAAAGGTGGATGGGATCAGGATCTCCTATTGGTTGAGTTCTCATACAAAAATATCTTCCACTTGAGTATTCAGATGGATCCATATAAAGCTCTATATGGAAAGCGATGTAGAAGTCCAACCTGTTGGGATGAAGTTGGAGAGAGAAAACTACATGGACCTGATCTTGTTTAAGAGATGGCAGAGAAGGTTCAAGTCATCCAGAAACACATCAAAGCTACTCAAAGTCGGAAAAATAGCTATGCTTACAACCATCTAAGGGACTTGGAGTTCGACGTTGGAGATAAAGTCTTCCTTTGAATATCTCTATGGAAGAGAGTCATGCGATTAGGGAAGAATGGGAAGCTAAGCCCAAGGTATATTGGTCCCTTTGAGATCCTTGACCGCATAGGAGACGTGGCCTATCGGCCTGCACTTCCACCAAATATGGCTCAAGTTCATGATGTTTTCCACATATCACTCTTGAGGAAGTACATACCTGATACCTCACATGTACTAAACTCAGAGGTGGTGCAGCTGGAAGATGATCTCTCCTATGAGGAGCAGCCAGTAAATATTCTGGATCGGAGAGATAAGGTTCAACGCAACAAGACAACCCATCTTGTCAAAGTGTTGTGGAGGAACCATAAGTTTGAGGAAGCAACTTGGGAATTGGAGGAAGCAATGAAGGAAAAGTACCCACATCTGTTTTTGGCCTAGAATGTAAAATGAAATTTCGAGGGTGAAATTTCATAAAATTGGAAGAATGTAACGACCCAAAGTTTTTCAATGGAAATTCCCTTCTTATATTTATGTCATAAAATCACCTGAAATCCCATAATAATGATCTATTAAGTTATAAGTGACCTTTAAACATAAGTTTGTCAGTTCTGTGTTTGGAAATTTGAAAATCTGACATACACGGTTGTGTTCATGATGTTTTTAGAGTCTAATAAAACAAGAATAATTTTTAGTGAATAGTTACCTACCCTAATGAATAGTAACAAACCCTTATGAATAGTGATATACCCTAATGAATAGTAACCTCACCTATTGTGGTATAAAAAAATATTCAAGTTGTAAGTACAATATACCTATAGTTTAGAATGAGTTAATGAATGTTTTAAAACTGATTTTGATAATAAATTATTATTTTAATTAAATATTAAAATAATCATATTTAGAAAATTATTTTTGAAAAATGGAAATAATTTTTTGATTATACACATTGAAAAATGGTTAGGATGAATTTTTGATATTTTTCTAAAGTATTTGATTTTTTTTATGAATAGTAAAATACGGTAATTTACCGTATATATACATTATAAGCTAAATAGACTATTCCAAGAATCACAGTTGATGTCACAAATGATGGTTCGAATTTACATGACCCATTTACTATTCTTGGTCATGGAATACTTACTATTCTTTGTCTTGTGAAGAAATAATAAATTAAGGATTATAATATCATGAAATCCCTCCTCTCCACCACTATAACCCCCCCTTCATTCCCTCTTCTCTCCACTCCTCTCAAGCTCCAAGCCTTCTCTAAATTCTGCCCAAATCTCTCCCCAAGGTCCTCCCCCACGTCGAAAATCTCTCAGCCTCCTCAAAATACCAAAACCTCTCCTCTTAAGAGGTTCTCAAATGTGGTAGTCTCAAGAGGTAAATTTCTCTTTCCAAATTTATTCTTTTCTTTTAAGTTCCTTTATTTTTTATTTTCTTTCCTCACATCCCCTCACCATAATAGTATGATTAATCCAGTAACATAAATGTACTGGAATTTCTTCATGCTAGTGGTATATTTCCTTATCTTCTCCCATTTCCCCACCCTTTTATTTGAAGAAATGAAAGCATCGTTTGAGATGTGCTAATTTAGCACATTCAAGGACAACAGTTTATCAATTTCTATTATTTTCTTTAATTCTGGTCATGAAACCATTTGTGTTATAATTTAACCATATTATTATATATGTAATATATCCTATTTTTGGTTATTTAATCCTCTGGTACAAATGGAATTAAGTTATAAATCAAAACACATTCTTTGTAACCAAATCCTCCGATCAACAAAAATGGTTATCATTGCGGTTATATATGTATAATAATTCAACCTCACTCTAAGTAACCTAATTAAAATTAAAACCATTTAATATACTGGATATGAACTAAATAATGTAACTTCAATTCTCGAAAACCACTTTCATCTTGCATATAATCCAAACTTGAATATAAGTGAACCAATCTTTTAAAGCCAAGCAAACAAACGAGCCCGAACAATGAAATTGAACATTATAACTAATAAAAAAGGATTTTAATGAACTAAAAATGGTTATAATAAATCACTTACATATATAATAGGTTCTGGACTTATGAATTAATAAATCCTAATTTGTTTATTCAGGTCATTAAAAACAACTGGAGAACACCACCGTATTTGATGTAAGGGATCTTCTTCTTTTCTCTCTTAATCAAAATTTTACTCTATACTATGCCTTAATATGTGTACTAGAAAATGATGGGGTATGTTTAAGAACCTCTCCCGTACTTCCTTCAGGATTTATAAGTGATGATAAACACCATTTCGCTCCAATAAATTCCTCTTGGTCACACCTAACTCCATGCTGATAAAATCGTAACGAATTCTACCTAAAATTTCTTTGTTCTTTCGGGTTGCCATATCTTTCTTTGAAAATGGTGTTACCTTATCTATCTATGTGAGTATTATAAATTATGGTTATTTGTACAAGATTATTATATCAATACCCTTTCATCACATTCTTTCGGGGATATACATGATTTTGAAAGATTCCCTCCTTAGAACTTTCCGATAAGCCAACCTATTTTAAGCGGACTTCCCAAATTTTTACACAAATTTCAAGTACACTTTATCCGATGTTTTAAAACACAATTATATTTATAAAATCAGTATTTTTATTATGAAATACTTCTTGGTTAAATTCTGGTTTTATATAAAATAATGTCATCTTTTCTATTTGAAAAGCTCTAGAGTTTTTTCCTTAAAACCGCACAAAAATGTTTTAATGCTACTGTTTCTAAAATAAATTTTTAATATGTTGTAACTTATATTTGACACCACTTACCATGTTATATGCCTATTTTACCCTATTATTGTTCATTTATGTTATAATCCCTTCCTTTCATGGACACTTTTGTGATATACCCATTGGATATGTTTTTGGTCATAATTGTGGTACCCAATTCTTTCCATGGGTAACCTTATGTTTATGTATGGTTGATTATGTATGATTATTTATGTGGCAAGAATATTCATGAATTTTTTGAGATGGGAGCACCTAGATAGTGTTCCAATTAATTGGGTAAGGATAATTCTCATGAGATGCGTTGTAAAACGGGATTGGAGGTTAGCCTTGAACTGTACTGAAATGGGAAACGAGATTGGCGGTTAGCCTTGACCCATACTAACGATATGATTTATAATTCTTCAACATTTATATGATTCCATGTTTATAAAATCACATGCTTATATTAAATGATTTTATAAGATTTATTCTTTGGATATCATTATGTCATGCCTCCAAACTCATGTGCTTGAGATGTATCCTTATGTTCATTCCTTTACTGGGCTCTTTGGCTCATCCCTTTGTTCATGTGTTCCCCAGGGTACCTTATGAAGATGTAAGAGCTCAAAGGAAGTTAGAAGCTCTTTATAGAGATTAAATAAAGAAGTTTTTTTTAGTCCCTTGATTTATGTTATATGTACCTAGTCTTCCAAGACACTAGACTTAACGATCCTTGTCTTGTACTCTCGTGATTAATTATGCTTAAAATCATGAAATGTTTTATGTAAAAGGCTTGGGTAACTATAATGATGTTAATTTATGGATGATTTGATGAGTTATAAGGTTCAATTTTTTTGTTCCAGGAGTGTTTTTTTCATGGTTTTATGGTCAGTTCCCTTGAGTATTATTATGAGAAGTTTTTTCAATTTGAAAAAAAACTCTAGAAATGTAATGAAATAGTATTATATAATTCCATTATTTTTATGGTTCCCATATATAAATTGTTTTTTATATGAGAATAATTCATTACATAATACATTGATAAAAATAATTAGTTTATTTTGGTGATTTTATGACCATCACATACTTGTATCATTTTATATAATATTATGATTATGTTTCTATTGTATAATTTGAAATAAGTCATAATAATTATATTATAATTTTATTTAACAATAAAAATGGTTTTAATTACCTCCTTGATGGTAGTAATGGAAAGAAAAAACTCATTGCCCATGAAGGTGGTGAATTGACACATCATATATAATGTTTTCATTTTTAGAATAAAATGAGAAGAGAAGAGAATTGATTATGGATATTCCATTAAAACATATAATTATATTATATTTATGATGGTAGAGGAATCCTGTCCATTTGGATTTTGATGGAAATGATGATGTAGAATAAAGAAAGAATTTCAAATGGAAAGGAGGAGTATTTTACCTCTTGAACATCGTATCTTTTAGAACTTCCTTAATGAACTAGGATTTTGAATTTTGTAGAGAGAAATATATATTAGACGTTAGAAAGAGTCTTGGGAAGGGAATTGGGTATAATTTAGGTAATCTAAAAGGCTTATAAGGTGTTATTAGAATGGGTGGTGAGGTTTGGTATTTATTGGGAGAGGAAAAGAGTGTTTTTAATTATTATATTCATTAGTTTATTTTTATGTCTCAAGAAAATAAATATTGTTGATTCCTAATACTAAATATAGTAAATGGTTTAGTATATTTCAAAACAATTGGTTCTTAAATCATACATACATCATCCATTACTCAATATTTCATTTATTTGTAAAATACCATAAATTACCATATTTCACGATTCACAAAAATATCAACTATTTTAGAAAAAAAACATAAAAATTTACCAAAACATTTTTCAATGTGTATATTTAAAAAATTAACTCCATTTCATGAATGAAATTTTTTAACTATAATAATATTAATATTTAAATAAAATCATCATTTTCTCAAAAAATACCCATTTTAATAACATAATCGATGTTATCACCCGTTGAAAAATAAATTAGTGCCTCATAAAATTAACTTATAATTATTGTAAAAAAATTTATTAATTTATTAATCTATTTTATGAATATATATTTTCTTTTAAATCATTGTATTAATAATGAAATTGTAAATAAACATTTATGTTTTATAAAAATACCAACACTTAATTTATTATTTTAAAACATTTGTTTACTTATACCATGATATAAATATATTTTATTTTTATTTATAATATTACTAAACTTTACTTAAACTTTAATAGTGAATGTCACTATTCTAATAGCCAATTACTATTCCTAAAGGTCACATTACTATTCCAACAGTCAGGTTACTATTTCAATGGTATAGAATTTTTAATTTCTTTAAATACATTTTATTTCATTCATTATTCATTCAATAAAATTTTATGTTAAGGTATTATTTATACATTTAGATTCAAAATGATTATTTTATTGTCTACATTTTTTTATTTCTATAAACAATTTCTAGAGTCTAGTCATTTTGGAGGATTAAGAATATCCAAATTATCCTATTTATATTATATTATTTTCTATTTATTGTACCACTATAATATTTGGAATTATTATTGGATTATTAAATAAATAATTTGAAATTATTCATTTATGATAATAATATTTTTTTGGTTTCTCTATGTGATGTTAGTGTTTTATACTATATGAAATAATTATAAGAGGGGAATTTCCATTGATAAAATTATCAGTCGTTACATTCTTCCCACCTTATGAAATTTCACTATTTAAATTTCATTATATATATTAAGGAGAAGAAAGGTGAGTTCACTTATCCTTCATCGCTTCCTCCTGTTCATATGTGACATCTTCATATTTATTTTTCCCCCTTATTACATTAAACACGTGAGTTGTATTTTTGTGTAGAACATTATCTCTATGATCCAAAATTATCATCAGTAGCTCCGCATAAGGGAGATCATTTTATATTTTTACCACCTCTAAATTCATTACATGTGAGGGATCTATTATGTATTTCCCCAAGAGGGAAACATGAAATATATAATGCACTTGAGACATGGTTTTTGGAAATACTAGTCGATATATCATAGCTATGATGCAATCAAGAATCTCAAAGGGGATGATGTACTTTTCAAATATCTTTCATTTCTTCCAAATTCTCATGAATCTCTTCCACGGATATATGTTGTGGAATACAATGTCTTCAAACTTAAACTCCCAGTCCCATCAATGGTTGCATGTATTTCTATTATGTAGATGCGGGATTCTTTTTAGTGTTGTTTAATGGTTTAAACATTTTCTTCTATTTATTTGGAAATTTCATGTCCCAGTACCTTAAATTCACCTAATTCATCCCATCATGTTTGTGTTCAATATCTTTTCCCACAAATGGATTCATATGGATCCATTTGGATGCTTGATCAGAAACTATTGTTATAAGAGAACTTGAATAAAGGGAGATCTTAGTCCCATACTCCTTTATAATACATCAAGAATTATCTCAAGATATCTACCACCATCTAATTAGGCTACTTATAATAGATATAATTTTGAGGATCATAATCCATACTGATATTTTGATTAGTGTTTAGATTAGGTTGTAGAATTTTACAAAACATGGAGGTAAATCTCAGAACTTAATCAAATATAATCTATAATGGTAATCTATAGCCTCAACAATTATTTTATGTATATCCATGAAAGTTTGTTGAGTGATAATTCATCTCAAATTGAGAAAAATTGATATGTCTTTTTAATAAAATCTAGAAATCCCAATGATAATTATTTCCTCTGTATTTCTATGAATGTATAGTGAAAAATTCCATGGTGAAGTTTTCATATTTTCATGTAGGTATGAGTAATGGTTGCATAATCCCCTTAAAATTATATTTTTAGCCTTAACCAAATGGCATAGTAGAAAATTTAATTTATATTCAGTGATTAACTTCCTCATATTTTCCCACCATTAGTGTTTTTATAGATCTTGAAAGATCTTTGTGCTCCCTGGGTTCATAGAGAGTGTTGAGCTATATGCATCAATTAGAAAATATATCATTATCTATGGATTAGATGGTATATATAGTCATGAACCAAAAATTACAACTAATTCCTCCTGAATTTTTAACTCTAAGGATACCTATTCTCTTATAGATTCCACCTTTGTCTAAATTTCCACATCTTTTCATTGAGCATCTATTATATCCTCCAGAAGGGGGGGGGGGGGGTTGAGTAATCATTTGACAAAGTATTGATGATGTTACTTTATTAATGATTCCCATGTATATCCTTTTAAAATATATTAATATTGGATCATTATCAATTTTTATCATTGATAAAGTTACTGGATCATTTCTACTTATAAAATCATGCACTTTGTTTTATTTACCAGGATAGTAGTGTATCGAGAAATAATAATTATTAATGATCTCTAACCATATTCTCTAGCACATATTAATATCATTCTATATGAATATAAATTTGAATCTCTTATGATTAGTATATATCTCACACTTCTCCCCATAGAGATAATGTTGGGAAATTTTAAAGGAAAAGATAATATCCACCAACTCCATATAATGTGTGGGATAGTTTTTCTCATGAACATTCAACTTCCTAGAGGCATAAACTATAACTTTATCAATTTGTATGATTACACATTCTAATCCCTTATATGAAGCATGTTTTATAACCTAAATATATCCTCAGTTGTTGGTAGTGTATATAGTGGTACCATGGTAAGCTTCTTTTCAAACTCTTTAAATCAGTCTTCACATTCACTAGTCGATACATATATTACTCCCTTCCGAGTCAGCTTCATTAGTGGGTTTGAAAATCATGAGAGGTTTTTCACAAATCATCTGTAATATACAACTAGACAAATGAACCTACATATCCTAATTATAGATGTTTTACTAGGCCACTCATTGATTAGATTTTCTTGGAAGGTTCTATAGATATTCCATTATTATTTATAACATTCCCCAAGAATGATATTTTATCCATCCTGAACTCAAATTTTCGGTACATTGCATAAAGATAATCACTTCCCAATGTAATTAGCAGAGTATTCAAATTCTATTCATATTCCTCCACACTCTGGGAGTATATAATAATATCATATATAAATAATACAACAAATTTGTAGAGGTAATCTCTAAAGAATATATTTATTACGTCCATGAAAATTTTGGGAGAATTACTGAGTCTGAAGGGAATCACTATTAACTCATAGTGTCCATACCTCATGCAACATGAATCCTTTGGAATATCTTCTTTACTCACCTCTAATTGGTGATATCCTGACCAAATTTCCACCTTAGATAAATACTTGTCCTAGTATAACATATCAAACAATCCATCTATCCATCATCGTGGATACTTGTTCTTTATTGTGATTTTTTGATTTCACGATAACCAATGCAGAGGCACATTGATCCATCATTCATTTTGATGAAGAGGACTAGTGAACCACATGATGAAGCACTCATGCCTAGGAAACCCTTTTCCAGATTCTATTTTAACTAGTTCTACAATTACTTTAACTAAATGGGGGCCATCATATAAGGAGACACTGATATGAGAAGTGATCCATGGGAAATATGAATTGAAAACTCAACCTCTTTATTCGGAGAAAGACCATGAAATTCTTAGGGGAACACATCAGCGTAGTCCCTAAAAATGGGCATGTCATTAGCCATGATCCTATCATTTTACTCAATCATTTGTGATATATGTGCTTTCTCCTAAATAAATAATATACAAATTTTATATGATAAATAAAGAGGATATTCATCATCCTCCATACACCTATACGAAATTATCAGATTCCTAGAGATGTGAAGAGTGACCTCACTTTCTCAACAGTTGATGTTGGATTTATATAAATATATTCGATCCATGCCAAATATAGCATCAAACTCCACCAAAGGAATAAAAAAAGATTTTATGGTAGGTTTAGTCCTAAAAAATTGACTAGGTAGATATTATATAATATGGATGTAATAATTTCTCTAGTCGTTGTTCTCATTGTTAACTAAACCTTAATATATTGACGTGGTTTTTGAATAGATCTACTAAACCTGGATGATATGAATGAATGTGTTGAAACAGAATCAAATCGTATATTTTATATTCTTGAATCAATAACCAGTATACCAATCAGTACATCATTGTCAGGATCAACCTTATAAGTAGTGATAACATATGCTTATACTTATTTAATTAGAGGTTATTGTTGTTGATTATATCTAAAAACCCTTGGCGTAGGGAATTAGATTGTATAATTATAATGTTTCTTGTATTTGAAACACTACACTATAGGATGAGTGTTGTTTTTAACCTTCCTTTATTATTATGCATTAGTGGGATTCCTTAAATACCTTTTAGTAAAAATCAGCATGAGGAGTCTCTATTCCTCATTTGAAGCATCTCTTTGTTCCCCTTAGGTAGTTCTCAGGATTATCCTTCCGACACTTTTGACTTATGGGATGTTGGGTTCTCTTTCCTTTAGGGTATTTATCTATTGAACTACCCATATTAAAATTATGTTTTCTTATTTTAGTCATTTAAACCATGAGACCACTAAGAGTCTCTAATTTCCATCTCAACCTTAAGAGAGAAATTAACAATTTCCACTCTCTCTAAATATATTTTTTGTGTATTTTAAAATAAAAACCACATTGAAGTTAAGTGGGAACCAATTAAAATCAAACAAGAACCTAGATCACATACCAAAAGTCCAACCACAAACTGCCCAACCAAAACCCAAAAAACAAGCACATAACAAAATTCAAAATTAAAACATAGATCAACAAACCACCCCTGCACCTCGAACCACAAAAAAATCATATAAAAATTTGATATTTTAATATGAATAGAAGAATTATGACTTGTGAAACATCATATCTTACCTAGATCCACAATAACTATTATACAAAAAGAAACCAAACCCAAAATCATTTTCATCATCACTTGAAACACTGGAGAACATAGCCTACTAAAACACCAGTTCATCGATGAGAAACCACCTGCCAGAATCCATAATCACCTATAAAACTACACCATGATAGAACATGAATAAAACCAAGAAGTTAAAGCATCTCCAAAAAACGAAAAATAACACTAATCCATCCTGAAAAAAGTATACTATAATTTCATCGATAACTCAAAATACACAGCCCAAAACACCATGAAAACCCTCACTCAAATAGAACTGGGAGAAGAGATTTGGGATCCTAGAGACAAAGCAGAGTAAAATCATCTAAAAAAAGGGGATAAAAAGATCCCCTAACCAGTTTCTACATCAAAATGATAAACCTCTATCATGACAATATCTTCTTATATGCGTTGAAGGATAGAGAATATATGTACATTATAGTTAATACATTATTTATCGACAAATGGATTATAACATGCACTAAATATAGAAGGCCTTTGTTACATAAAGTATTCAACCAAAACATTATATTTATTAGTATAAGGATGGCGTTCAACATGATTCATGTTATTTTTCGTAAACTGATCCAGTTGATCCAGTACTATCATGAATTCCACATCTCCCATTACCGGAAGATTTGGAATCTCATTACGGGAATCATCACATTGCATGTCACATTGACTGTTGGAACTTTTATTATTATTTTAAACCATTAAATATAAAAATGAAAATAAAATTAGGGGGATTAAATAAATTGGTAATAACAATATAAGAAAATAAACATCAAACGTAAAATGATAAATATATAAGTTAAATGTATATCCTAACTTGTGATTCGCTAATTTTCAATATAGGATATCCATGGTGATGTAATTATACATAAGGATACTAATAATGTTTTCTATTCCCAATATACAAAAACAAATTGATTGTTATCTAATATAAAAAATATCGACCCTATCCCTTTTCACATATTATTACTCTATTTTAAAGCATAGTTATCTGATAAATAAAAACCAATGATCGTAATGTCTAGTGTCTTTAGAAGACTAGGTAAATAATAAAAAGAAACAAAATAATATAAAAACAAAATTTTTTAATATACCTAAATAGGTTATTACTTCCTTTGATATTCTATAATTTTATAGGATAAATTGGGGGAAAATAGAAAAAAAGGGATGAGGTAAAAATCACAGTAAGGGAATAATCATTGCAATATAGCATAAAAATGAGTTAAAACACGTAACATGAAAAAATAAAAGGCATGGCACAAGAATAATCATATATAATCGTAACACATAAAACTTGGAATCATATGATCTTAGAAACATAGGAATTTGGAAGTAACATACATCATGAAATAAACATGAGTCAAGTCTAACTGCCAAATATATATCACACGGTGAAAAAAGGCCCATAATTGGTTAGGTTCACTCCCTAATCCCATACATGAAGTCTCCTAAGACTAAAATCACCATATGTACTGAATCCATTTATAGGAACTACCATAATAACATTTTCATGTATACGTAGTCCAAATAATGAATCAAGCATAATGAATACATATAAGTGTTACCCATGAAAGAAGTGGGTATCATAATCATGTCATATGTATCACCACAGGGAATGTCATAATAGTGTATAAGAAGAATGAATTTAAAACCTAAATAGATATTAATTAGGGAAATGGGAATATATATTGATAAATTATGTCAACTTGAAGTGATAACATGCAGAGAGAGTGTTTAAGATACCTTAGAAATAATATAGTTTAATATAGTTTGCAGGAAAATATTAAAGGGGATTTAATATTCATGGTGAATATATTCATGAAACTAAAAATTAAATAAGGTTGTTATTCATTGTGAAGCTATTTTTCTAAAAATAATGGCTGAATAAAAAAATTATGGGGTGTTTGTAAAAATGGGAATGAAATTGAAAGGTTCCCTTTAATTGGGCTTGCTTATCTGGAAGAATTTGAGATGTGAACTTTATAAAGCATGTATTTTCACATAAAATAATGATGAATTAATATGGATACATGATTTTGGAATAGAAAAAAATAATTTATAGGAATTACATAATTATAATGAATAAATACATTCTTTTAAAGAAAAACAATGTTTAGTTCAAAGGTAATTTGGAGGTTCAGACATATCCCTTACCTTATGTTTGTATGTGTTTGGTAATTGAAAATAATGTCCTCTATAATCAAATTTGATCAATTAATTAAATAATTAAAAAACTCTTATACATTTATTTTATTTATTATAATTTTATCAAGTTCATTTAAGGATTTTAGATGAGTTATAATCTACAATTTTATTGTTCCGGGAGCATTTGTTTAATGGTTTTATGGTTGGTTACTCTAAGTTTAACTGTGTGAGTTCATTTAAAATGGAAGGAAAACTCCCAAAAATTGAATAAAATTATATCAATCTATTAAAATTATTTTAAATTTTCCCATATATCATTTTTATATATAAGTATTATTCATTTGATAAAACGTTAATGAAACATGATGAGTTTATCTTGGCGTTTTTTACAACCATCACAAAATAGTATCATCTTATTTAATATGATGTTTATATATTATTTCTAGAACATTTAATACTTTTTAATATAAATATTATAATCTTATGTAACTATAAGAATTATTTTTTGACCATCCTTGAAGGTGTTAATGAAAACCAAAAACTTATTATCCACGAAGGTAGTAAATCGACACATCAGAGAAGATGTTTTAATTTGTAGAATAAAAAGAGGAAAGAATATATTTGATAATGGATATTCTATTAAAATAATAAAATTAAATTATTTTTATGATACTATATTTAACATGTTGCTTTTGATAGTTGTGTTGTGGATGATGTGAGAGAAATAAAGAATTTAAAAGAGAATGTTAAAGGATTTTTCATCTTGAATATCATCTACTTGAGAACTACCTTAAGGAAATTAGGTTTGTTATTTTGGTGGGATCACAATATCTTGCATGTTGTTAAGAGGATTTGGGAGGTAATTGGGTAGAATTTAGATAATCTAATAGGATTATAGTGTGTGAGGAGAAGGGGTGGTGTTTATAGGGGACGATAGGAGTGTTCTTTATTATTATATTGATTATTTTGTCGTTTTTTCTAAATCCTATCAATAAAGTATATTACTATGTCTAAATACAGTAAATAGTTCATGAGATTTTCATCCAATGGTTTCTGACCTCATCCTTACATCATTCAGAACTCAATAATTCATTTTAAATTACTATATTTCACTATTCACAAAAACATCAACTATTTTAAAAAAATCTCAAACAATTAACCCAACCATTTCTTTATGTGTATACTAAAAAAATAACTCAATTTTATGAAATTAAATTTATATATGTGAGAAATTTTATTTTGAAATATAATCATAATTTATTCTAAAAATACTAATTTTAATATGATAATCAATTTTATAACACATTGAAAAATTAATTTTGGTGTAATAAAATTATATTATAATTATAATACAACATATTATTTATTTATTAACATGTTTTAGGGAAAAAATTATCTTTAAATAGTTATATTAATTATGAAAATTTAAATAACCATTTATTTTTTATAAAACTACCAACACTTAATTTATCATTTTTAAAACATTTATTCACATATACCATGATATAAATATATCATATTTTCATTTATAAGACTTAAAATGTTTATTTACACATTCATATGTGAGGTTGCTATTGTAACAGATAGAGTAATATTCTCAATGGTCACATTATAATTCCAAGGTTTAGGATACCACTTCAAAATGTATATTCTATTATTAACATCATGTTTTATTTCTATATAATTTTTCATGAGTATGGTCATTCAAGTGGATCGATCAGATTTAAATTTACCTATTTTTATTTTCTAATTTTATATTTATTGTCCCCATGTAATATTTGGAATTCTTACTAGTTTATTCGCTAACAAATTTTTCATTATTCATTTATGAGGATAATATTTTGTGGCTTATCTATGTGATGTTTTTTATTTATTCTATATGACATAGTTATATGAATGGAATTTACATTTATAAAATTCTAGGTCGTTACATGTTCCATCCATACTAGATTTTAAGAATGAATTTTTAGAGGGAGGTCATAGTTCTTCATTGTCTATTCATCCAGGAATTATGAAGATGTAGGGATATGAAGGAGTAATTTTGGTAGGATTTAATGAAGTTAGATATCATATATTTTTTATCTTAGTGATGGGTTTTTTAAAATGTTATGGATGAAATAAAAAATTCTAAGGGAATGTTACTTCCAATAACCATACCATAATGAAAATGGTAAATAATCACCATGTATTTTTTCATTGGATTAACCAAAACATCGAAAGGGAATAATTATATTTTTTTTTTGATCTACTTACCATGTAAGTAAAATTAATCACTATAAGATAATACTTCACCCTAGATAATATTACCTAGATATACATTAATTTTTTTAGGGTTGCATGAAGTACCATATTCCATTTTTTCTGATTGAGATCTGAGGATTACCTCAATGTTCTGGTTAACTTTTAAACCTTATCTTGATATTGAGTTGAGTTTCAACACTTCATATCATCCTTAAAGATATTTTTATCCAAAGATAATAGTTCAAAACATTCAATATTAGTTAAGATATTTTTTTAAAGATTTCAATAGTGGTTGCGAGCAACACCATTCTAAAGTTCAGTTTTCTTACAATAATTTCTTTCACTCATGAATTGTGATGGATCCTTATAAATCCCTATGTGTAATGAAATTTAGATCTCCAAAATGTTGGATTCGTGTTAGATAAAGAATGATGTTGTGACTAGAATTATCTAAATAAATGGTATAGGTGGTTAAAGACATTTAGATACCCATTAATGCAGCTCAGATTCAGCCACACGGTTATGCTGGAAATCGAAGAAATGATCTATAATTAGACGTTGGTCTTATGGTTTTTATAAGAATTTTTCATTGGAATATGTATATAAGAATTGGGAATAAAGTTAAACTAAGACCTTTGTATATCGGTCCCTTTAAAATTATTGAACAATTTAGGATGGTAACCAATCACTTGGATATTCCTTCAATCCATTCTCATGGTCACAATTTAATCCATGTATGTTTGTTTGAGGAATTACATACCTAACCATTCAAATGTACTAAACACATAGGTTAGACCTCTTGGGAAAAATCATTTTTATGAGTAACAAATGGTTGAGATTCTCAATCGTATAGAGAAAGTTCTATGTAATAATACCACTCACATGGTCAATTTTTAGTTACAAAACCACCAGTTTGGGGAAGCAACTTGGGAACATGAAAATCTGATGAGATAGAAGTATCTTCATTTTTTGTGTTAGAGTTACCAATTCGTATGGTGATATTCATTTTAAGGGGGACAGATTCCAGAACCCCATGTTTTATTGAATATTGTTTAAATAAATTATGTTTTGTTCATATCGTGCATTACAAACCACACCAAATCAATATTACATCACACAAAACACCATGGTGATCTTCTATGACACAAAACATAGGTTAATCATTCATTACAAACAACATAATGTTAATATTTATCTATATAGAACTACATGTTATCATGTGTTTTACACAACACTGAATTTTAATAAAACTATAATATATTATTAGAATACTAAGTTAAAAAACAAAGTAATAACATTTTAGTTAAAAATAATGAGTCGAATAAAAATAAATAATTTTTAAATATTTTGTATAATGGTTTTATATAATGAAAACATATTGATAAAAAAATAATTATTTATCAGTAAAGTATTTGTATGTTTAGAAAATATAATTTTCTAAAAAAAATAATTTTGTTAATTTTTTTGAAAATTAATGAAATTAATTTTTCAAACTTTTTTATAACTAATTTGATAATATAAAATTAATTTTTTAAATCAACATGGCAAAACAAATTGGGATTTTTTTTGGTTCTGCTTGAAATGTTTTATTTGTTTTATGAATTGTTAAAAATAGTTATTTTTTATAGAAATGTTACTTTTGTTTTAATTAATTTATATAGTTAATTTATATTTTATATTGGTTTTATAGAAAAATTAGTTTAATTATATAGGAATTAATCCAATTTATGACTTTTGAAGCAATCCCATTTAGAATATTGATGTAAAAAGTTTGTATATTTTGGAACCTTTTCTCTCTAAAAATATGCTTTTCGTCACTTCTAAGGGATTAATTTTAAAATAAGATTTCCACATAAATGAATGGAATTTTTTAATATTAATTATATCTTTAGAATCATAATAATTTATAATATCTAATATGGTCAAATTAATTTTTTACTAAAATGAATATTGAAAAAAGTAAAAATTAATTAATATTGTTAACGTAAAAATATGATTCTCAGGGGGAGAAACTGATATTATAAGGGTTAAAAATAACATAAATAACATTTATACCATCAATTTTCTTGAATATGTGCCACTGACCTCACTTGTAAATGGAAAACTCTTATCATTTCCACTATAAACCATGAAACCATTTTTTTCATCAAATTCCAACCCAAATAACTTTTCAACTTTTCACCACTCATCATATAAGCCTTAGTTTTGACAAATATCAATCTTAGGAATGCTTTTAGTGAAAACCTAATGAGGACACCCAAAGAAGAGGTAACGCTCATCAATGGGAATTTTTTTTATTTATTCCTCCCCCCATTATGTTTTTATTATAAAAAGATGATATAATATCCTCATTATATATCATAGAATAATATTTTTTTACATAAAGAAAATATCTTACAACCATATCTACCTCCATCAAATGTTTTACAAAATTATCATTCCTCTGTACGGTAGACTACCACCTTGAGAACTGATGTCATTTTATTTTCAATTAATACCTCTCAATTCTAGATTTTTTTTATATATTGTTTATATATTATATTTATGATATTATTTTTTTATGGAACTATTATATAACACATACCTTCATTGTTTCCAGTTTTTGGAGTACGATAACGTCACTCATGTGTATGACGGTATAACACCTTGCAAAGTAATGTGAATTTTTCACACATTACATGGAAGGTTATAAGAGTAAGTTTGATGAAAATATGTAAAAAATATTATATAAAATAATTTTATAATGATAATATATCATTTACCATTATTTCCTTCAATATGAAATGAAAATGGAAACAACGTTCATGCGTACATATGACATGTCCATCCAATGGCCCAAAGGCTTTCATTTTTTATTAATTTTGATAATCCACATTTCAGAAGGTGAGGTGGAACCCTTACAAGGCCCGTATAATTAATTATTACATGTCCCATAGGTCATATATGAATTCATTGCCTATAGGTTTCAAACATTACATACAACCCAGACTAACTACTTTGAACTGCTCCTCCCCAGCATCTTCATCTTGAAATCAGCTCTCCACCTTTGCATGGTTGTTCGGCTAGGCTATCCCATGCATGAATAGGCTTGTCCCGATGGCAGTTTCCATACCCTCTCATTCTTGAAATCTATGTAGCTTCTGCTATTGTGAAAGCTCATTGCTCTTCCTCTAATAGAGCTTGTTCCTTGTAGGTTTTCTGGTTTGCATCTGCACTTAAGGTGGACCGAAGGCCTTGAGGTAGCCCGAAGGCCTTACTGGACCGAAGCCTTGGGTGGACCAAAGGCCATAAAGGAATCAAGGACCAAATCAGTGGCCCGATGTCCCAAATGGAGGAAAATTTTCAGCTGCTACAGTGCCTAAATAGTGCCTGTTATAGTTCCCGCTACAGTGCCTGCTACAGTACTGCACAGTTCCCACTACAGTACATACTACGGTGCTACTACAATTCTTCTACAGTACCCCCACAAATTATGCCTCTGACTGGATTTGATCCCAGGTCACCTGGATGCACTTAAGAGTCCTCACCAACTGGGCTGAGGTTCATGTGCACGTACATATGACATGTCATCTCCATGATTAGTGTATTTCATTTTCTATAAATAAATTCCTTGGATTACCATAAATAAATATATATTGAATATATATGATATTTATATCCTTATTAAAATTATTTATATTTATAAATCATGATTAAATTAATATCAAAAATGATAACATATCGAAATATATATGAGAAACAAAGCAGTTATTACCCAAAACATTACTTTAACATGAAATTGTTAATTAAAGGGTAATAAAAGGACATAAAAATCATATATGGTATGAAATATGTAAATATTTTCAGATAATATTTTTATAACAAATTTATATAGAATATATTGGAGTTTTTTTACATGTATTATGGAATTCAAAGAAAAGTATGGGATTTTCGTCCCACGTTTTACTTTCATGAGAAACATTCCATATTCACCGCCAATTTATTTTATGTTTTGAATATACTAACCATGAATTTATTTTATGATTATTCCCCTAAATATTATTTTTATTTACATATCCATTTTAGGATCTCTTTTTAATGGGGTCTATAGTTCAAATGTATTTAAATCGGGAAGGGGGTTTTGTCTCAATTTTCAATTTTTGAGATATACGTTATGTTATACAACTATATTATTTCTTGATGTGTATCTACAAACTCTTTGATAAGTAATATCATTAATTTATTCATACTAATGATAAATTAGGTTTCATTTTATTTTATTTATACAAGGGGTTTATGATTCAAATTTCACAAAATGGTGAAGATTTTATGTTATAAACATATCAGTTATCAGGATTGTTTATAATTTTATATCTGATGATAAAATATTATGACCCATTTAAGAACCCAACCATAAAATAACATAATCTTGTGCCTTATTCAAGATGTTACATTATAAAATATTGATTATCTTTTTAGATTTAGAGTTTTAGATAATCAGGACATAGTTCATACATAAAATACCATATTTATAAAAAGTGGATACTACTAAAATGTGGCGGGTTGGAGGTGGTGTGTCCCAGATCATGGAAAAACATATGGTATGTCAATAGCAGTGTTGGTATTGGAAGGGGAAACAATAGTAATGTTAGTGTTAGATGGGGCATAGAAGGTTGTCTTTTATGGTGGTTGTGGAACTGTGTCTTGAGGCCCAACGATGGATGGGTGATGCAGTTTCATCACAGGGTGTCAATGGGATAGTTTTTTGTGGGGCATGAGGCATCCCTATTTCCTATAGTCTGGTCTAGTCCTAGGTGGGACTACTTAACCAGCTCATTTTCTTCTTACTTGTGGTTAGTTTTTCCATTTTCCATTAATATGGATTTTTCTTTATTCATGTCACAGTTAACCAAAAATAGTTTTTTAATACAGAAAATTAGGTTGGAGGTGGATACTACTAAAAACTTATCTATTTTTTCCAAAATATTAGACTTTTAATATAAAACATAATTTCATTTCATGATCAATCATTAAAATTTTCATCTTGATCTCATCATTTTCTATCTAATCCCTTAAGTCTAGTGAAATAAATTTTAAGAGTTGGTATGATCAAAAAAATATCAGTAAGGGATATAAAAGGTAAAGGAAACCATTGATTTTTTATAATCATAAAAATCTATGGAAAATAATTTTCTTGAAAACATAACATATTACACATAAAGTTAATTAAAATTACATTAAAAATGTAATTTATTTTACATTTTGAAAATAAATTATTCCCATAAAAAATCATTATAAATCATAGAAAATTCATGTAGGTTCCTTGGGACATCATAACATAGAACCACTATAAAACCCTTACATATTGTAAGAACCATACAACCGACTTCCAATATAATTATCCAGAGAAAAAAAATCATTTTTTGGTGAATTAAAGTGCTTCCTAGGTGTACAGATCATTTATAATTTCCAAGAACCACATCATGAATAAAGTTTTTAAACATCATTTCATAAATATGACATGTGAGGAAAAGAGTTTTAAGGAAGACTATAGAAGAGGATTTGTGTAAATAAAATCCCCTCATTACTAAGTAAACTCTTTAATTGTAAAACCCAAAAAATAATGAAATTAAACACTAATTATATTGTTAATAGTTAAATTATTGATACGTAATGTAAAATAGGTTTATACACACATAATAAGTTAATAAATGTGTATAACATCATGAATTTCTTCAATGAATGGAAATTGATACAAAATCACTTACCTAGAGTCTGGTTTATGATGTACAAAATTTTCTTTAGAGAATACTAATCTTATGATAATTATTTAATTTATTTTGAACCTTTTTAATGTTTATTATTCCATTTATATCAGTTATTATCAATTTATATCAATTACCAAACTATTTAAGTTAATGTTGGATGTTTTGTCAATATTTGGTACTTCAATCAAAAATGACATGGGTATGATATCAATGTTCAAATTAGTCATTATTCCATTATCTCCAGAATAATATTAATTAAATAATAAATTCTTTTATTCATGAATTATACTTTTTAATCAAATAAATTATGTATTTTGATGAAAAATGAACAACGCTATAATCATGGATATGATAGCTTGTACGTACGCTTGTGTAATATTTTCATTTTTCAATGATAATTATGGAAATAAATTAAGTTTAATTTTATATTCATAAATATAAAAATATAATTAATATCATAATAATCATATAAATATACTTATATATATCATACATGAGATGTGGTGATGAAAAATTAATCACATCATTTTGTGGAGGTGATAGTTAACACGTACGCACGAACGACATTATCATTCTTATGTGCATAGAAAGGTAACAATGTAAATGATATATTATTCTATAATTATGATAAATATTCCATTAATATCATAAATAAATATTAATTAAACAATTATAAATTTTCTTAAGATACGATTATGGATAACGAATAATATTGGTTTGTGAGGTGGTATTTCTTCGTACACACAAAGGATTAATTCATTTCCCATTTGATTAAAATGAATATAGATTTAGGTGATGATATTAAAAAAATTAGTTATAATTATAATGAGTGTAATGTATTTATTTTGTCATCATGGTTGAAGAATATTTTAATGAAGAGGATGAATAAATAAAATAGAAATACTTAATTTAAAATAATACATCTTCCTTGGACTTCCTCCTTCTCTTAACAACCTAAGTCCACTAAGGGTGGTGTTATTACTAAAATAAGTAATCAAGGATGTTATGATAGATTCTAATATGTTATTTGGGTAGATATTTGATGAACTAAATTAGTTTTTATGTGTATTTAATTGATAAGAATTGGAACCCTTTTATAGAAGAGGGGAGGGAAACTCTTGAAATTATTCAAAATATAATTTAATATAAATTAATTTTCTTTTTCATATGGCTACAAAATTGTTTATTTATAATATGGGTCATAATGGGTTAGAATAAATTCCTAAACTGGAAATTATACATGTATTTATTGTTTTTTAATCACAATAATTTTTAACCCTTATTTAACACTTTTAACTTTTACTGTGATACAATGTAATTGACACATTGAGGGTTAATATATTCACTATAAAATTACCAAAGACAAATAATTTTTCCATTTTTTAAATTCTAATACTTTCAAAATCATTTACCCAAAATTTTATTTTTATAAGTTTTATATCATTTAATAAAACATTATTTATTTTAAAATATCAATAATGTCAATTTTGACACTATTTATTACTTGACTTTTAAAAAACATCATAATAACACAAAAAATTAAAAAAACTTATAAATAAACACTAAAATGTCAAAGTAATATAAAAAATTAATTTATGACATTAATCATCTCACATAATTTTTTTTAGTATTTTTAATGTCTTTTATTTTATATTTCTTATAATTAAATAATTACAACATCATTATTGTGCACACATTTAATTTACTTATTTATTCCATAAAAATTAAAAGTAAATTATCATAAAATATATACAAATTTTTTATTACAAAGGAATATTTATAGTCAAATAGATATCCTATATAATACCATTAAAAAAAATTCAATTGTTAAAAACTAATGTATTACAAAACAGACTCTCCTTTGAATATAATAGTATAAAGGTTATATTATCATCCAATGGGTCATAAATGGTCTCATAACTGATATTATAAAGAACATAGACTAAATATAATCATCAAATAATATTATTACATTTGTTAGGGTACTTTTATACTACATTATATGTACCTTTAATTACCATATTTACCCTTAATTGTGGTAAATAAAAAATGTTACTAAAGTTGCTATTAATATTTTCAAAAACTAAAAGGTTCCTATTTATTAAATTCATAACATCTAATTCTAATTATGGAATCTTTTATTCAAAATTAAACACACAAAAATATTAATATTAATTAAAAATTAATCTCATTGACGGAATGCAAAAATGGGTTTTTAAAATAAAAACATTCAAAAGGTTATAAATTTTTTATATCCAATTTAAATGTGAAATTGATTCCAATGATCTAAATTTGATTAAAAATTATAAAATTCATTGAATTATACTTTAAAACGAATTATGAATATAACTGAACAATATAAATTATTTAGGTGAAAAAGTTGTCTTAAATAAAAAATGAAATATTTTTTCACTGTTCATTAAAATATGAAACTTATCATAAAAATATAAAAAAAATCCTACAAAATTAAAATTTTATATCCTAGTTATAAATAATAATATTAATTTTTAAAAATAAAATTTACAAAATTGAAAAAAACTTGATTTCAAACTAGAACACCCTCAAAATTATGTAAATTTACTTTTTTGGAAAATACATTTTGTAAGTATAAAACTAGATTTATTCTTATATTATGCCTATGAAATATAATTTTTGAATTTAAAATAATTTTATAATAGAGTGTAAAATTATTATATCATTACCTAGTTTGTTCCAATCTATCTCTCAAGAAACTAATCAATTATCTTCTCCCCTTTTTATTCTTGATATTCTCAATGGAGAACTTTTCCGCTATTTCATTTTTTAAAAAATTGAGATTTTTTTTGAAAATAAAATTATTTTTTTCTTTTTTGTTGGAAAAACATTTTATACCGAAACAATGTTTTCTAAAAATAGTTTCAAAAATTATTTATTATTCTCTTATAATTTTTAAAAGAAATTTTTACCAATGTTTGACTCAGAAAATATTTAAATTAATATTCATGTTGTTATCCAAATAATAATAATTTGGAGTTAAATAAAAATGTAAATGGAATTTTTTTTCAATATATGTAATGATCATGAATTCATATCATCATGACTATTATTTTATTTTAAGCTTCCTTTATATGTTTCAAGGTTATTTTAAATAACAAATTCAAAAAGGTTTTATGTCTTAAAAAGTATATTCTAATAATGAAATGATATTTTCATCATGAAATAAATTAAATGATTGTTAAAAATAATTTTTTATACAATATGAAAACTATTTACATTTCATATATCTTAGTGAAGTTATGATCCAATTACACCATTGTTATTCAATGGTTTATATTTATGATTGCAAGATTCTTATGAATCATGTTTCACTTATATGGGTTAAACAGTGATAATATTATTTTGAAACCCACTTATTTTTCCACAGGGTATATAATGATGAAATTATTATGAAACTTATATCATTTCTATAGGTTACAATGTGATGAATTTTTTTCGAAACACATCTTATTTAATGATCAATGTTATGATGAATGTTTTATGATCTTATAATAAATATAAATATGGTTTTCATTGTGACACCAGATGGACCTATATCTCCCACCAATGCATTGGGAAATGATATATATCTCATGAGAAATATATTATTGGAATGGACAGTGAACCCATTTTATTAAAGGAATTTTTCTTATACGATGGTATGGGGAGTAAACCATAAATACTATGGTAGTTTGGGGAGGGAACCCATTCCTCTATGAAAACCATGGTTGTGATCCTCGACTATTATGGAAATGATTTTCAATGTTTATATGTTTGGAACAAAACTATGTATTATTATAATGTTATGATCTTGTGTATCATATTCATTGATTCCCTTATGAATAATTCATTATAAAAGCCTATATTTATTCCATGTGTAAAGATTATAATCTCAGATATATATGGTATGGTTTTGATATATCATGCTCATGTTATTATACCCATGTGTTCAAGTTATTGTTATGTATCTCCCTTGTTTATCCTTAATGAGAATCTATTCTCATCCTTTCTAATGTTTCCTTTCCCCATGTTATGTTGAAAGTTATTACATGTAATATTACTAACAAGGGTTCTAGTTATAAAGATCACATTGGTAGATTTTTTAGCTTACCTAATGATAGCTACTTCTATTTCCACATTTCCAAAGTCACTAAAATACTATATCCCACATGCATGTGTTTGTGTAATGTAATGAATACTCATAATAAATTATTTCATATCTATATATAATAAGTCTAGGTCATTATAATCCTAGTTGAATACTATTGTTTGTTGTTATAGGAAAACTCATCCAGTCCGAAATGGTTATCCCAAACTTTACCAAAGGTGATAATGAAATCACATAGAATTTACTCAAGAATATGTATAGTTTAATATATCTTACCATATTTCTGGAGATTATATGTTGTTCTGAGTTTAATCTGGGATACAATTGGGTCCCAAAATCCTCTCTAAAAACCAGAAGTAAAATGTGGATCCCTAATATAGAATAAAAAATATGAAACACCATCCAATCTGAAAATCTATTTCACTTGGAGAATTATCAAATACTCATCATTGGTTGTATCCTAACTGGGAATGAATAAATATGATTTTTTCATCCAAATTATCATTACCCTTATCAAATTATTCCATAAATTGGTACTTGTAAGCCGAACCACAATGTTCGTATAAATCCTATCACACTCCCTTTTCCACACTATAATAGATTTATGAAAACCAGAAGGTTTATAGTGCTTACACATGTCTTATTGGAAACAATATTAATAAAAATGAAAATCTGAAATGTCTCACCCCATAACTATCCACCACAATTCTCGCTACATATCATAGATCATTTTCATGGTACAAAGGTGTACCACCCCTATTAATTTATTGAAATCACCCAACACAACTTTTCATATTGTAAATGGTAAAACACTTATTCTAGAAATATATGACACACTCAAAAGAGAAATACCACTCCCCAATGGTATCCCCTCATTAAAGAGATTCCCTAATGTCGTAGAATTATACATGAATTTGTGGCTCCAGAATAATAATTACCAGAAGAGAGGAGGTCAACTGCATACATGCTAAAACAATTTCATTTACATCCTCCCATACTCCCTCATTAAATTAAGAAAAGTGGTCCATAAAATTCCACTCTTATGAGGATTATATGATAGCCTGGGTCAGAAGAATCCTGGTCAAAGAATCTATAATTAAATTCTTCATTATAATTGTATAAGAAATGTAAAAATCATAATAGTTTAGGTACTCCACCCAACACCTTAGTCATATATTCTAATATTTTTAGTAATGATATAACTCAAGATTTCATAGTTAGAATAAATAATAAAAATTTCAAAAAAACGTAAATATTCTAACTCTTGAGTGATTCCATCACGATAGTGAACTCAAGATCTTTGGTTACGTAGTTTTAATCATGTGACTTAAGCTATTTAAATCCATTGTTTGTCATGTGACCACCCTATATAAGAATGTAACCCAAACCAAAACTCACTACATCAAAAATACTACATAGCCCTACTTATCCCCTATAATATTCAACACTATAGTAGATGTCAAAATACATTTCATGTCATCAAAATAACACTAACATTTAAAATCGAAAATTAACTTCACCCCTTTCCTAGTAATAGTGATAATTGGAAATTCCATCATAATGAAATTATTGATGAACTCTATATAATATCCTTCCAAACCCAAGAATCTACGAATAAAAAAATATTGAATGAGTTCTCCCATGTCATAGTAGTTTAACCTTATTAGGAAAAAAAAATACTATGTTACGAGACCACATGTCCCAAATTCCACCGTTAATGAGTCAAGGTACTCAAGGAATATCATTTTTATCAGCACAATAATAACTACATGATCACTGTTTAGACCAAATAAAAAAAGGAACTCATAATGTCCATACCAACTACTAAAGGTGTGCTTTATTATTTCATATTATTTACATCTAAACTCGTGATAACTAGATTTTAGATCAATCTTTGAGAACCCCATCACCCATTTTAAACGATCAAAAGAATCATCAATATACAGAAATATATTATTGTTCTATATCATAACTCAATTGAGATTTAAATAATCAACACAAAGGATAAGTGTTCCATTATTTTTCTTTTCAAAAATAATATGTACTACCCATGGTGACACACTCATGTGTATAAATCCTTTCTCCAATAGATCATCCAACTGAATCATCAACACTTTTAGTTCACCTGGTTTCACATAGTAATAAAGAATAGAGACTTTGAGGTTATTTAGTAATAAATAAATATATAGGTATAACTCCCATATTAGTGTCAATACAAAAATTTTAGAGGAAAATAAGTTGGAATGTTCTAGATAAATTGTGTGAATATCACCACTTAAATATACCCACTCTAGATCAAATGATGAAACTGATACTACCCCAAACAAATTTAGGAAAAGAGGTCTAGCTCTACTTGAATTGGGTCCCATTATCCCTAAAAAATATGAGAAACACTATAAGGTATAGTAAATGATACCCGTATAAGATAATAGATAATCCTATTCATATGAACAATCAACTAATCCATCTCGAGAATGACATCAAGGGGTTTCTTCAAAAAACATAAAATTCCAAGTTAGATCGATCTTTGATATAGAGAAACCACATTAGGAACATTAAGAACCTCAATACCTCTTCATTATGAGGGGTGGAGTACTATCCATCAAATAAGACAAAATATCAATATGAACATTTTTAAAATTAAAATAAATGAGTATATATGAATGCATGAGATGAACCATTATCAAATATTATAGTCACTAAAGATGAATCTATAGTGATGGTACATCTCCGTGTCATTAGACCCATAATAACTTCCTCTATAGATTCTTTAAATTAAATAAAGAATCTTCATTTCATATTCTTATAGATAGACCCCTTTATTTTAAATTAATTGATTCAACCATAGTACTTTTTTATGCGATGATGAGTCCTTTCTAGTATGTCTAGTAAAAAATACATGATAGTACTTATACAAGTGACCTGAACTTATAGATGTTCCACATATCATGGGTACATCAGTGAAACCCCTCTTATAATTCACAAACTTTCCACTATAAAATAATTCCATAGGGATTCTTCTAAGAACCACATGAGATCTGGATGAATCCTACCATGTAGAACCACCAATAGACTCTTCAAACTTTCTAATTCCATTAAGGGAACTATCATAACTAGCACTATTAGAAAATGAAACTCCTACTAACCTATAATTTTGAGCCTGGTCAAGTAAAATCATTAACTCACAATCCAACAAGTCTATAAAAGACGTTAGATTTATCCTGAAAAAAGTATATAATATTCTATATCAAAGAACCATCTCAAATATTAAGGCATTCATATTCTCCCTCATCACTACCTTAGGGGAAAACATAACAAGATCAGTAACGTGGTTCTTATACTATGTCATTGTCCTATCAATTTGTTAGAGGCTAAGGTAGTCCATCTAATTTTCCAAAACCCTATATTCTAGGTATAATTGATATGTGATAATAGATCTAAGGTCATTCCACTCCAAACCCTCATGTTTCATCATATTCACCATTAGATTACACCGTCTCATTATTGACCCATCCAACTAAAATGTATCACAGTCCACCATGGTTAAATCTGGTGTTTCCTATAACAAAATAATTAGATCACTCTTATTCAAAAATACCTTCACCTATTTGGGATTCTTTTATCCATTGAATTATAGTGATTTATGTTTAAGAAAATCTTCATAAATATCACTAGATTGTTACATTCAAGGGTACCCAACAAAAAACTGAAAGGGAATTGATCAAGCTACCAAGACAAGATCTTGGATTACAAACACTATCATCTCAATAATATTCTAGTAAACTGGAGGATTCTCTTGCTACGGTTCATTAGTAACATACTCATATGACATGTTCCAATGTCTCTATAGAGGCATGATTCTACATAACATTAATATGAAACCTAAAAAAACACCAGAATGGTAACATTGATTATTAGAAAAAAAAACCTATTGAAGAATATAAATTATATAAAAATGGATTTCAAAATCATGGGATTTTAGAATACTCAAATCAATTAGGAAAAGAAAAAACTAAATCAAATTATTCATCAAGGACACCTGACCAAAATAACCATGGAATGTTAAGGATTTCCACAACGATATGTCTCCAGAAACTCTTTAAAAACTACCTCAGAATACCTAAAAATCATACCTCCTATCTTCAAATACATCCCAAACTACATACTAACATCACATATTGAATATTAACCTACTATGATACCATTTGTTAGTGGAACAACCCATATAAACTTCTATACTGATAACCAAGACAATCCTGACATCACCCAAAGGGAATTATCAATTTCCACAGGTTAGAGACTAAGACCTGGAATCATATCAACATCAAAGAGAATATTTTTTCTACAAAATAAACCATCAAGATAGAATGACCACGTAACAAAAAAACAAGATGGTAATCCAAAAACTCTTCAAGGTGGAAAGTACCACAAGAAGATAGATATACATCCAAAAGTAAAAAACCGTAGTAAGTATCAACATCCCTCAAAAAATAGTCTCATAATTCCTATGAAGGAACTAGACCATAGCTCCACTATTGACCACCCTCACTCCAAATTCCCACAGATCAAACACATCTCGCACTTTAATGTGGAACTTTCAGTTTCCCTAGAATAGACATAACAAGATATACAAATTCTCTATGGAAATGGAAGGGTGTGAGATGAATAAACAATAAGGGTCTCAGCAGGGGTTTTGTATTATCCTAACTCGGGTTCCACACACTGGGGCCTTGAGCCAGACCACTACATGACCTCAAGCATGCCTCCCCACATGCCATAGGTTTTTGACAAGAAGGGAGGGCAGGGTAAGTCATTTATGGGGAGACTATACTATATTTTATTATATTTAAACACCAGAAGAAATAAATATACAATAGTGAAAGAATATATAATCATAACAATACCAATATATCAAGATAATCAAAGCTGGAAAATATGAAATCCAACTGAAAGGGAAACATTCCCTACCAAAGTAAGTTCCAAAGTGTCTAAAATGAAACTAAAACTAAAGACACTAAAGACTCCCAAGGGATTCACAAACCACGTCTAGTTCCCTCATCCAAGCTCCGTCCTCAATCAGTAAACTAATCCAAATCCTTTTCTATTAACTTGTCTAGAAACAATAATGTGTATTTGAGTACCTATTCAGAAGCCTGAATAGGGTGTGAGTACAACTTAGTAGGACACCACCAATGGTGTAAAAAACAAATCCAGTCAACATTATGTGTATGCAGTTGTATAAAGAAAATAATCACAATTCATAATTGAATTGTTATCACATTATCTGTTAATGTTTACTAAAAAGAAAGAATATCAAGATCAAATCATATCGCACATTTAGTTCAACCTTTTTTTATTTAATATTTATATTTTTGTAGAAGAACATGTATAACACCTAAAATCTCATTTGTTATCATTTTCATTGATGTATAATTCCATGTCAAACACTTCATTTATCAAAAATATAGATAGATCTATCATCCATGTATAACGCTATGTCTAGCACCCCAAATCCCATTAGTTTATAACCCCATGTATAACACCAAAAATCATATTCATTAATTTATATTGTTGGTATTTAATTACATGTCTAATACCCCAAATCCCATTTGTGCAGAACACAATGTCTAACACCTAAAATCCCATTCATTAATAAATTCATAAATTAATTAGTCTAGTCTGTTAATTAATTCAATGGATAATTAATAACTTTAATTTCATATTAATTAACTCTATAATTAATTAAAAATTAAAAATCATGATTGTAAATAATTAATTAAACAATTGATTATTCTTGATCACAAAAATGACTACTTGATAATTAACTCAATATTTAATTATCCAAATTTCACGATCATTTACATTGATTATTAATTCACCAAGTAATTATCCTTATTTATCATTTAAATACACAACATGACCATATCAATCCCATCATATTTAATTCTCACAATTAATTATTTTATTTAAAAATCCCTAAATTCTATAATTCACAAAATTCACAATAAATTAATTTACCACATTAATTAATTCATTTAGAGGTATGAATTTCTAAACAAATCCTATAATCCTAAAACTTTCATATATGAGAACAAATTACTACTATGGGATTTAGAAATTAGACCACCCACTTCGAGGCTAGCGATGAATAAATATCATTAACAAATATCCTCAAATTGAGCATGATCAATCAAGAACATGTTGAAGAACAAGATTTAGATCCAAATCCTTGAAAGCGGAGGAAGCAATGACAAAATTCCTACATCTACGACAATAATAGGCTTCTGGATTCCTCTCAATAGGAACTAGATAATATGTTAGCAATAGATCTAGAAGTAGATTAATAATCATAAGACATAACATAAAAAATCTAATTCTGTATATCCATGATCTGATGAAAGATCACCTCTAGATCAAAGTGGACTCTCAAAAATTAATGGTAGAAGACCATAAACAAGGAGGGAGGTTTGTGAAGGGTCTTTGGTCAAAGATTACAATGCATAGATATGTTTTGGTCCATGGAAGAGATGTGCAAGACATTATTGGTCAGAAAAGGGGGTGTGTGGATCATCTATATTGAATGAAAATGGGTGCGTAGGCTTTATATTATGCTAGAAACCAGTGTGAAAAAATAGGTGTGATAATTACATGATGTGAATCCTCATTTCTCATCGTTTAATGATTTGTAACTAATTTCCTAAGAAAATCCCATCAAATGGTTTTAAAAAACATTAATTCAGTATTACATGTGGTGAAATCTAATTACATGTGGAGTAATCTAGTTACATGTGGTGTAATATAACTACATGTTTTGTAATCTAATTAAATATTTTGTAATCCAATTTCGTGACATATCGAAATGTGGTGAAAGATAGTTATAGTGGGTGTAATCTAATTCCTTGACATGTCCTCTTGTAGTGAAAACCAATTACAAGGGGTGTAAATTTTCATGGTTTTGAATTAATTTAATCCCTAAATTAAATTCAAAACAACCCATCTTGACCAAAATTTTTAAAAGATTCATACCTTGAAAAAGAATGGATATTACAATCTCCCCACCTTATTATAGCTCATCCTCGAGATGCAATCCCAAGCCAGTCCAAGTTTTGGAGTCAAAAATATTGGTCCATAGATACCACATATCTTCCTCCCTTTCCCATGTCTCCTCCATCACACATCCATGTTTCATTAATACACGAACTATCGACACAGTCTTTCCTCACAACACATTCTCACGGTGATCCAACACACGATTCCAATGGTCCTCAAAGGATAAATCTAAATTAAGATCAACATCATCCACATATATCACATGATAAGGGTCGAGGTAATACTATAGATTTTGTGATACATGGGGAACATCATGAAAAGAATTGTATTTCTATGGAAGAATCAATAAATATGTGATTGGATTGATTTTTTTCGATAATCTTGAATGGTCCAAGAACGTGCCAATGGGCCCTATCTCTGTATCATGCAGTGAAAAAACCTAAGAAACACCTTAATGAATACACGATCAACCTATGTAAACTCTTGTGGTCTTCTCTGTCTATCAACATACGACTTATGCCTACTTTAAACTGTAACCATACATTCCTGAACTAGTTGTACCATCTCCGATGTTTTCGGCGTGAGACTCGGTCCCAATAACAATGGCTCATTTGTCTCTAACCATCATAGTGGTGATCTACATGACCTACCATAAAGATAATCGTATGGTTCCATATTTATAGTTTCCTAATAACTATTGTTATAGGGGAACTCCACCAAATCTTGGTGTTTCTCCCATGACCCACTAAATTCAAGAACACATTCCCATAGAAATATACTCAAGCACCTTTTTAGTACACTCTGACTACCCATATGTGTGTGGGTGGAACATTGTACTCAATAAAACCTATGTACTAATAAATTTCTTCAAGCCCTACCAAAATCATGATGTAAAATAAAAATCACAGTATGAAATTATAGTTTCTCATACCCCATGAAGAAATAAAATCTCCCAAACAAATTATTTTTACAACCACACTACTATGAAGGTTTATCATACTAGATAGAAATGATATACTGATGTTATTAATATTTTCATGACTTATTATATTCCCCCTTTACTTATTTTATTTGAAATGTGCATAATTTGTGTGAAATATTAATGTTTTAATATTAAGTATAATATTTGAGCATTTTTAGAAGTAGTCCAATTGAGTCAGTTTAATGTTTTAATAATAACTGTCACTATAATGATCAAAATTGTGTGGTTATTGTTTTTTAGGATTCTAATTTCAATTTACAACATTTCATTAGAAGGTACCATGAGCCAATTCTACCATTTGAAGGGTCATATGGTCCTCACAAACAAGACCAAAGAATCTATGAAAAAACTGGACTATTCATGAAGATTGATTTACTGGGCTCAATCCAGATGTCCAAAAACCTTAACACTCCACCATAATTCTGGGGAAACTACATGTAATCGTGGATAAAACTTTCAAGGCCCAAATCCAAAAACAAGGGGCCCAACATATGCTTTGAAGTCCAGCCCACCATTCTGGACGAGAATTAAAATCAGTATAGTATGAATGACATATCTCATGATGTAAGAATCCAATAGAGCTGAGATTTTGTAGTGTGAAAGAGGAGATATAGTAGCCCGACTTTGTTGAAGACGTCATTCAGATCTGAAGGCATCTTCCTGTTAAAACATCTATTCACATTTTGTCCATCGAAAAAGCATGGATAGAAATGGACAGTTTATCTTTGTTTAATAAAACCGCCATAACTTTGGATCCACTTGTCCAAATGCCTCCATATGTTGACAGTAGTCGGAAAACTTTATTTAATACAACTTTGAAGAAGGAGATATTTGAAGATTAGGATGTCTGAATAGCCAAATTGGCGATGAAAGTGGAGGGACAGATCGGGAATGCAAACAGTCCACTCCTTGGGCTATAAATACTCTTCCATTCTCTCCTTGAGAGGGGTTGGCATTTAAGAAGAGGGGAGATCATATTGGCATGACCAAAGCTTTTACAAAGGCTTGGGAGGACCTTCCATACTCAAGTTTTCACTTGAGAGACCTTTCCTCCTCTCTTTGTTTTCACTTACTTTTGTGTTCTTCATTTTTGTAATCTTGTAATTCTATTTCTTTGTAATTCTGTTTTAATGCAAGTTACTTCTTCAATATCTCTTATTCTCATCCACCTTATGTAGTTTAATATTTATGTTAATAAAATAGTTTAAATTCAGTTGAATCCCCTTCCCTTCTTTTGCTTCCTCATTCAATCGAAAATCCGTTTTTAATTATCATCATAGTTCGTGTGTGTGTGTCAACGTACCACTCTCTTCTAATCCCTTTCTTTTTCTTCTATTCTTAATTTATCATCATAATTATTTTAACCAGAATATTAAACATCCAAATGGCTGAGTAAATCTCTCATTGGGGTGAGTTATAATTCAGGGATGTTAAGTGATTGAGAGTTTTGCTCGATGAGTATTCTTTAAATTAATATTGTGTATGTTAAACTTAATATGTCATGGATTAATGATATGTTTTGTTTAACAAGTGGTTTCCATGGATTATTGGAACCATAAATACACTACCATAAATAAGTTTTGATTGAGATTAGAACCCTAAGTTAAGTTAAGGCTTGGATTAAAGCCTTCACACTTAGCAATTCCAATCAACGTCAACTTATGACATGGGTGTTAATTTAATGCAATACAAAGTAAGGCTCAAGGATATCACATGATTAACTCCCCAATGATGAACTCACCCCCAATATTTATCAATTTGGTAAATCAAACATCATCCATAAATCATTTCAATTAAGCTCTACAAACAAACCCCCTAATCAAAATACAATCAACTAAAAACAAACGACTATTACAAAGTATCATCGCCGAGGATTCGACCCGAGTGCTGCTATACACATTAGCAGAGCACCAGAACCTTGAACAGTCGGTAGGCGACAATCGGCCGTGCGTTTCAAATGGCGTCGTTGCCGGGGATGGTTCTTTAAGTAGTCATTCGTTTCTGGTTATTGTCAAAAAAAAACCAAAAAAAAACAAACAAAATTTTAAAAAAAAATTGAAAAAAACACAAAGAAAAACCCGTCTTCTCATAAAAATCATAAACTGAAAAAAAAATACAAAGAAAAACCCGTCTTCCTCATCCTTTCTAAATCTCTCTGAATGCCCCGCAGCCTCCCAAACAATCCCTCAGATTTGTTTGACCCTGAAATTGATAGAACTCTTCGTCGACTTAGGAGGACCATTAGGGATAACCAAATCACCCAAGAACCAATCATTGCCCTACCAATTGAATTAGATATGGACAATCCTAGGGAACAAACATTGAAAGAACTTTCTGCCCCTAATATGAATTACCAACCTCTTGGTATTCAATATCCAAACATTGAAGCTGACTTCGAACTCAAATCGGGTTTGATTCATCTTCTCCCTCATTTTCACGGGCTAGCCGGTGAGGATCCTCATCTTCACCTCAAAGAGTTCCAAGTAGTCTGCTCAACCATGAAACCTCAAGGGGTTTCTGAAGAACAAATCAAGCTTAGAGATTTCCCCTTTTCCCTAGCGGATTCTGCCAATTCTTGGCTCTACTACCTCCCACCTGGTTCCATAAACTCATGGGTTGACATGAAGAGACTTTTCCTTGAGAAGTTCTTTCCCGCTTCCTGAACAGCTTCTATCCGAATGGAAATAAGCGGCATCCGTCAATTCCCTAGCGAATCACTCCATGAGTATTGGGAGAGGTTCAAAAAGATTGTGGCAACTTGTCCATACCATCAAATACCTGACCAACTCCTGATCCAATACTTCTATGAGGGGTTATTGGCTATGGAGCGAACTCTCATTGATGCCGCAAGTGGCGGTGCTCTTGTTGACAAAACTCCTGCAGCTGCATGAGAACTCATAAGCAACATGGCTGCAAACACGCAGGAATTCCATACTCGAGCACATGCTCAAGTGAAACAAGCCCAAGAGAATCAATCCATAGAGCCCAACAAGATGACTGAGTGGATGAGTGAACTTACAGGTCTTGTGCGTCAACTAGCGGTGGCTACCAAAGCCCCAACCTCATCTTCTCCACAGTCACTATTCCCTGGACCTATCAAGAATTGTGGAATCTGCAACTCTCCATCTCATCCAACTGACACATGTCCACAACTTCAAGATGATCCATCTGATTCATCTAGTCCAATGGAGCTCAATGCGGCATATGCTCAGCGAAACTTCAACCCCCAACAATCAGGTCAGTTTGTTAGAAAATTCAACCAACCCCACTCTGAGCCCTTCTCTTCTACCTTTAACCCACCTCTGAGGTATGGTAATCCCATTTCTCATCCTCCTCAGTTCCCTCATCAAAATCCAAACCAGTTCCAATATGGTCAAAGTGGTGGTAACATCCATCAACCTTATCCTTTTGTTCCTCAACCCCAAAGGAACAATCCTCCTCCTGGATTCCACTATCCTAATGAGCCTTCCCAATTCCCCACCCAATACAATCGCTTTCCCAAGAACCAAAATCAAGGCCAACCCAATTTGGGACAAGCCTCTTCTTCTAAACAACCATGGGAAAGTGCTGTAGAGGATCTTGCTTCCTTCACCCATTCTAGCCTCAAGAACATTGAAACCCAAATAGGTCAACTTGCATCCCACCTTAGCCAGCAACAACCATCCAATTCTTCCCAAATCCCAGCTCAACCATTACCCAACCCTAAGGGTAATGTAAGTGCAATTGCACTTAGATCGGGAAATCAAATTGCTATGCCCCATGCTGATTGCTCTACCTCCCCTTTCGATGTTGATCTAGAAAATGAAAAGAACAAAAAGCTGGAAAAGGAACTTGAACCCACTCTTTCACCTCCTTCCATTCCTCTATGGAACCCAATTCCTTTTCCTCAATCCATCTCCAAGCCTAAGAAGTCCTTTGAACCTGATCCTGAAATGCTTGAAATGTTTAGACGTGTTGAAGTGAACATCCACCTCTTAGATGCCATCAAACAAATCCCTAAGTATGCCAAGTTTCTTAAGGAATTGTGCACCCATAAGAGGCAACTTAGGAACATTGAAAATGTTTCAACCCAACAGTCCATTCCCATGAAGTGCAAAGATCCAGGGACCTTCACGGTTCTATGTCAAATAGGGAGTTCCAACTTTGATGATGCACTCATAGACCTTGGAGCCTCAATAAATGTCATGCCCAAATCCATTTTCTCCAACCTTGGTCTAGGTCCCTTGCACCCAACGGGTGTTTTCATTCAATTAGCCAATCGAAGAACTACCAGTCCTGAGGGGATAATTGAGGATGTTCTTTTTCGGGTCAATGATCTTATCTTCCCAGCTGATTTCTATGTCCTTGACATGGAAGGTGAGGTTAACTCTTCTCGATCTCCCCTAATTCCAGGAAGACCATTCCTTATGACATCTAAAACCAAAATTGATGTCCATGCTTGCATCTTATCCATGGAATTCGGTGACCAACTGGTCAAGTTCAACATTTTCCAAGCCATGTGATACCCATCTGAGGATCACTCTGCATTCTCAATCCATTTTTCTAAAACTCCCTCTGAGAGTGTGTTGAATCCTAATCCATCATGTTCTTCCTGTTATACTAATAGAGGAGTTTGTGAATATTGTATCCTCATTAAACAAGTGATTAATGGTGAAATTGATGTTGACATTACAAATGCAAACTCCATTGATCTAAAGGATCTTGAAAACTCTTTGGAATCTCATCTCACCTCTGACCTCCAATGCTCCAACATGGATGGTATTGAGAAAAATGAACTAGAATGCTCATTTGTTGATTCAGCTCAGATTATCCCACATTCATCCTTTCCTATCCATGATTCTGAAAATTCTGTTATATGTGAAGTGAACCTTGAACCAATGTGTTTATATTGTCCTGATGGTAGTGATGTTTGTGATATTTGTACCCTAATTAATAAAGTGATCACTGGTGAGGTTGAAATTGACCATTCGTTGGCGAACAACATTGAAGTAAAAGATATTGAAAATTTTATTCAGTCTTATGACTCCACTAATCCTCATTACTCTACATCGGTAAGTGATGAAATAAATGAGTCAAAAACAATTGGGATCTCATACTCTACTTTTGTGTTATCCGAACCTTACATAAATGAACCATCAGAATTGAGACATCTTCCTGAATTTCCAATAATAGAAAATCATCACTTTGTGGATAAAATCATTCCTCACATTGAAGACCAAATAGAGGATAGTCATATTCTCTTTCCACCCCCATTGAATTGCATGCACACCAACAAGGATGGGAAGAAATTATCCAATGAATCATCAGGCCTCCCAAAGAAAAAGTTTTTCTGGAAGCACACTGGAGTTGAGAAAATACGATGGCCACCGTCAGACTATGGGTAGTCCACTGCAATTGTCCAGCTATAGACAAATAAATGCAGCGCTTCTTGGGAGGCAACCCATGTTTCTTTTACTTTTATGAAATTTCAATTTCTTTTTAGATTTTCATTAGATGAATAATGAATTTTATTTTTCAGGTAACTTCCAACTGTCTTGGAACCACCTCAACTTCCACCAAATCCCCAAATTCTCTAGCCGACCCACCACTAGATGGAAATGGCGACCCACCAAATCCAAACCAGGGGGCACCTCTTTCCCTTTAACTCTCTCTCTCCTCAATCTCTCTTCCCTCTCTTCTTCTCCCTATTTCTTCTTCTTCCTCTCTCCCTCTCATTTTTTACAACATTCTTCCACAACCTTTTTTCTATTTTCTCTTTTGTGTGTATGTGTCATTAAAAATAAAAAAAATTTAAAAAAACTTAATTAAAAAAAAATGAAAATTAACAAAAAAAGGGGTGTCATAATTACTCATCATCCAATATTGAAATTCTGTCCAACCATTTTGGGGAGTCAAAAGGCTTGTTTTAAACTCAAATATATTGAATTTTTATCTCAAACTTGGGTAAACAATTTTGTGTCAATAACAAACATTTTGAATGAACAATTTTTGGTGGAAATGATTCTCCCCTACCATGAGGAATAACATTAGCCTTCATGCCAAGGTCATCTATGACCATCTTTTTCATTGTGTGTCTTCACCACTGATTGTGAGTCTTGAGTTTGTGGACCTTCGAGCTGAATTTCCATCTTTTGTGTGCATTAATATGATAGAGGCATTTTCTAAGCCACATGAGAATCAGAATAGCCAAATAGCCTTCTGTTACCCTTACATTGATCCTACTTTTGAAATCCAATTTGAGCCTATGAAAACCTTTCTTTTGATAGCCACATTACAATCCTAATACCTTGTTCCACCCAACATCTTCATGGATTTTCATTGTACAATTTATTGAAATTTAAGTGTGGGGGGAATGGACTTCATTTTTTTGGCGTACTTTCATTGATTTCCAATGTGTCATCATATGCTTGAGGGAAAGAATCCATTCATGTGTGGGGGAGAGGTTGTAATTCTGTGATCTTTGGTGTGTATATGTGTAATTTTCATTTGTACAAAAGTCATTGAAAAGTGTTCAAAAAAAAATAAAAATAAAAAAATAAAAAAAAGGAATGGGTTGTGTCTTGGGTGGGTCAAAAATCATTCATCATCAACCTCTGATCGTGTTATAACTACTAAAATTATTTCCATGGGAAGATCAAACATGGGTTGGGAGATGACTGTGAGACTTGTTTCAAGCACAACTTTCGAAAAAAAAGAGCAAAAAGAGAAAAAAAAGAACACTTGAATCATCTTGTATTGTGTCATTATTGGAAGTTTTCCATGTTGTACATATTCCATCATCTCACCCTATTCCATTTTCTATCTCCCTCACTTTTCATTCATCACACATTCATGCCCTTGTAAATATGTGTTTCTATTTCCTTTCAAATCAAATTTCAAAAAAAAATGTCCATTGATTTTTCCATGTTGGTGTTTTTAACCCCACTTTTCCTTTGGACATTATATACCTACCATCCCATAGCCACTGAAAAACCCCTTAAAAGACCTCTTGATTTTTGTACACATTAGATTTGGGAATGGAAGCTGATAGCTCTTACAAACTCTTGATTTTCACTTTTTGTTGGTGAATGAGTGAACCTCCTAAAATACATTTTTATCATCTTGAGAGGAGTAAGTTTTGAGTGCCTACATTTTCCAATTCAAACCTTGAACATGAAAAAAATGAATTGTTTCTGATGCATTATTGTGAACCAAATTTGTGATGGAATTCAATATGGATGAGTGAAATAGTCTAAACCTCCCCTGATTGGAGAAAACAAAATTTTACTATTTTTTTGGTGAGTGAAAATGATTTTGCCATGTTTTTATATTTGTTGCACATGAGGACACGCGAAAATCTAAGTTTGGGAGAGTTGATGTTATTAATATTTTCATGACTTATTATATTCCCCCTTTACTTATTTTATATGAAATGTGCTTAATTTGTGTGAAATATTAATGTTTTAATATTAAGTATAATATTTGAGCATTTTTAGAAGTAGTCCAATTGAGTCAGTTTAATGTTTTAATAATAACTGTCACTATACAGATCCCAATTGTGTGGTTGTTGTTTTGTAGGATTCTAATTTCAATTTACAACATTTCATTAGAAGGTACCATGAGCCAATTCTACCATTTGAAGGGTCATATGGTCCTCACAAACAAGACCAAAGAATCTGTGAAGAAACTGGACTATTCATGAAGATTGATTTACTGGGCTCCATCCAGAAGTCCAAAAACCTTAAAACTCCTCCGTAATTCGGGGGACACTACATGTAATCGTGGATAAAACTTTCAAGGCCCAAATCCAAAAACAAGGGGCCCAACATATGCTTTGAAGTCCATCCCACCATTCTGGCCGAGAATTAAATTTAGTATAGTATGCATGACATATCTCATGATGTAAGCATCAAATCGAGCTGATCTTTTGCAGTGTGAAAGCGGAGATATAGGAGGCCGACTTTGTTGAAGAAGTAATTCGGATTTGAAGGCATCTTCCTGTTCAAAAAGCCATTCACATTTTGGCCATCGAAAAAGCATGGATAGAAATGGACAGTTTACCTTTGTTTAATAAAACCGCCATAACTTTGGATCCACTTGTCCAAATGCCTCCATATTTTGACAGTAGTCGGAAAACGTCATTGTCTACAACGTTGAAGAAGGAGTGATTTGAAGCTTCGGATGTCCGAATAGCCAAATTGGCGATGCAATTGGAGGGACAGATTGGGAATGCAAACAGTCCACTCCTTGGGCTATAAATACTCTCCCCTTCTCTCCTTGAGAGGGGTTGGCATTTCAGAAGAGAGGAGATCATATTGGCACGACCAAAGCTTTTCCAAAGGCTTGGGAGGACCTGCCATACTCAAGTTTTCACTTGAGAGACCTTTCCTCCTCTCTTTGTTTTCACTTACTTTTGTGTTCTTCATTTTTGTAATCTTGTAATTCTCTTTCTTTGTAATTCTGTTTTAATGCAAGTTACTTCTTCAATATCTCTTATTATCATCCACCTTCTATAGTTTAATATTTATGTTAATAAAATAGTTTAAATTCAGTTGAATCCCCTTCCCTTCTTTTTCTTCCTCATTCAATCGAAAATCCGTTTTTAATTATCATCATCGTTCGTGTGTGTGTGTCAACGTACCACTCTCTTCTAATACATTTCTTTTTCTTCTATTATTAATTTATCATCATAATTATTTTAACCAGAATATTAAACATCCAAATGGCTGAGTAAATCTCTCATTGGGGTGAGTTATAATTCGGGGATGTTAAGTGATTGAGAGTTTTGCTCGATGAGTATTCTTTAAATTAATATTGTGTATGTTAAACTTAATATGTCATGGATTAATGATATGTTTTGTTTGACAAGTGGTTTCCATGGATTATTGGAACCATAAATACACTACCATAAATAAGTTTTGATTGAGATTAGAACCCTAAGTTTAGTTAAGTCTTGGATTAAAGCCTTCACACTTAGGAATTCCAATCAACGTCAACTTATGACATGGGTGTTAATTTAATGCAATACAAAGTAAGGCTCAAGGATATCACATGCTTAACTCCCCAATGATGAACTCACCCCAATCTTTATCAATTTGGTAAATCAAACATCATCCATAAATCATTTCAATTAAGCTCTGCAAACAAACCCCCCTAATAAAAATACAATCAACTAAAAACAAACAACTATTACAAAGTATCATCGCCGAGGATTCGACCCAAGTGCTGTTATACACATTAGCAGAGCACCGGAACCTTGAACGGTCGATAGGCGACAATCGGCCGTGCGTTTTAGCTACCTTTTTCAATTTATCCACAATAACCTAGATATCATCATTATTCCTTAGATTATTCAGAATATCTACGACAAGAATCATAATCATGTCGTCCCACATCCATTTCGGAATGGGAAACAACTTTAGTAATTCTCGATGCCATTGATGATATACCTTCACCCGCTGATAGGTATAGCATTGTGTTACCAAATCTACTATCTCTTTTTTCATAACAATCCACCAAAAATGTTATCGTAGGTCACTATAAATTTTGGTCACACTTGGATTCACTACCCACCTCTGGGAATGAAATTCCTGCATAAGATCCTCTCACTTTCTTATAAGAACAACAACTAGATTCTTCATGTAGATGATATTGTCCTCATCTATATACCAGTTCGAAGGTGTATCCCCACCTTCAAAGAATTCACTAAAAGATAAGTACTTCATATCATCATACTAACTATCCCTAATCCATATCAAAAGTGTCAACTACACAGAAACTGATTCGATATTTACCTACTCCTAACTCTTTGGAACCACAACGTGCATCTCAGATAGCAATGTCATTATCTTTTACTCACCACTAGATTTCTAAACCATCTGAGTCTTAGTTTCCATACTCAAAGAATCAACCACACACTTTCCTTTCTCCTGTGTATGTGATAGCTCAAAATAACAACACTACATATACTCAAACCATCTCCACTACCGAAGATTCAAATCTGTTTGTGAGAAGGCATATCTCATACTCTTATGATCTATATAAACCGAAAACTATTCTTCCAAAAGAGAGTGCCACCAACTATTAAGCGCAAAAATTACTATTGTCATCTCAAGTTTGTTTTTAGGGTAGTTTCGTTCATGTGGCCTCAACCGATGAGATCCATAATCCACTACTCAATTTCCTTGTATCAACACAACTCTAATTCTTATTCCAAAAGCATTACAAAACAATGTTTACTCCTCACCAGACTCAAGTAGGATCAAAATTGGTTCCAATGTTAAATGCTTCTTTAGTTCCTGGAAAACTTCCTCGTAAGCCTCCGAACATTCAAAATTTACACCATTTTTTGGCAAGATCAAAAGCGGTGAAACCAAATGGGACAAGTCTTGGAAGAATATCATGTAATATTAAACTAATCCTAGAATTCGTTGGATATCAAAAACATTCTCCGGATGCTCCCATGAAACCACTACCTGAAACTTCTC
Organism: Viscum album; assembly: GCA_963277665.1. NCBI lineage: Eukaryota > Viridiplantae > Streptophyta > Magnoliopsida > Santalales > Viscaceae > Viscum > Viscum album. Next base: position 1,805,959,548 of record OY728129.1, on the reverse strand, counting down.
TGGGTCCACTACCACACCTTCCTCTGAGATGATGTGACCTAGTAAGTGTACCTAGTAAATCCAATACCAACAATTAGATAACTTGGAATATAGATGGCTCTCTATTTGTTTACTCAGGATGATTTCAAGATTTTGGCCATGATGTTCATGAGTCTTGGAGTACACCAAGATGTCATCCACAAACACCACTAAAAAATGATCTAGATACAAATGAAATATCTTGTTCATCAAGGCCATAAAAACTACTAGTGCATCCATCTACCCAAAAGGCATTATGACAAACTCAAATAGGTCATACTTACTTTTGAAAGAAGACCATTGAATATTAGAAGTAATAACTTTTAGCTAATGTCATACCGATCTCAAGTCAATCTTTGAGAATACGCAATCTCTTTTCAACTGGTCAAATATATCATCGATATACAGATGAGGGTAGAGGTTATATACGTCTATCTTATTCATCTTCTGGTAATTTATACAAAAACATAAACTCCCCTATGCCTTCTTTGCGAAAAATACAGGTGATCCCCAAGGAGACGTACTTGGACTGATAAATCACTTATCCTCAAACTCCTACATCTATCTATTGAGCTCTTGAAACTCAGTCGTTGCCATTTTGTATTGTGGAATAGATACTAGGCCATCCCTCGAAAGGAGATCAATAGTGACTTCCACATCTCTCTCTGGTGGAATCCCTGAGAAGTCTTCCGGAAATACATCCAAAAATAGTTCCACTACTTGTGGAAGGACATGTTTCTTAATAACCCCATAATCTAGAAATAGACTAGCAACCTGGGTTGTGATCTCTTCGAGTTGCTAAGTAATTGGCCCAGCTTGGACCTCCTGGATATCCCACTCTCCCCGGTGAATATAGAGATCATGCTTAGGAGACGTAAACATAACTCTCCTATGGTAATAGTCTATGTGGTCTTGGTATATGTATATCCACTCCATACCCATAATTAGATTGAAGCGTGACATGTCAAGAATGTACAGATCCTAAAGAGAATTGTACTCTCTGATCTCAAGAGAACATAATTTTCACATACAGATGTCTCGAGACCGTACTCACAAGGGTGTATCTATTGTCATTACCCCTACCACAAACTACACCACTAGGCTAAAACAATTAAAAACTTTAGCAGATATAATGGTATGTGAGGCACTAGTATCAAATAAGGCACTAGAAAATGTATAATCTACCAAAATAGTACCACTCACTATTGATGGCCCAACCTCGCTATCCACAAGTGTTGAATTCACAAGATGAAACTATCCTGCCCCTCTTCCCTATGATACTATCAAGCATCCTAGATTTGCAATTATATGCCGATATGGGAACTCTTTCCTAAAAGAACAACATCAATTACCTCTATGGCCTTGGTGAGTAGAACTCCAGCTCCCAGACAGGTGTGGTGAATAAGACCCCAATCCCACAATTTGGCTCTATCTTTCTCCTGCATCACTACCTGACTACCTTGGGTTCCTATATATCCTCTATATATGTCCTATATTTCCATAATCTCAACACTCTACTGGAAGTCAGGAAAAATATTTATGAAATTTTTCCATTCTTCCACACTGGTGGAAAAGAACATCAACAAGATCTTGTGTAACCGATCCTCCTAATTGGCCACTCTCCATCCCACTTATCTAGAAGATATTATAATAACCTCACTTCCTTCTCTTGAAAGTCACACCACATGACTATCCAATAAGAATCACTTTTCCTCCACTGAATTTCTCCTTCAAGTTCCCCTCATAAATGAGAGCCTGATTCACCACATACATAAAATTATTTATCCTAAATATATTCAAATGAGACTTAATTTCACATTAATTCAATCCAAAAACCATCTTGCTAATGTAACCTCATATAATATGAAAAATGGAGAAGAATGTTTTAAGTTTTTAAATCATCCAGCATTTCCCATCAGGGACTAATTCCCCCAAGTCAAACTCATAAACTCAACTTCTCTTTCCTACCTGAGTGTCTCCACTTAAAAGTTCTCTATGAAATTCTCCAAAATTTTCTTCCATTCTATAGTCTATGGCTATCCATCCTGAGCCTAAATGTCCCACCGATATATTTATTATCCACATAACATGTTAGCAGATAGCTTGACCCTCCTCTCAGTAGAGGTCTTCAAGTGTTCAAGTATAGTTCAGATTGACTCAATCTAGAACTAATCTCGCTAAGGTCCACCCTCTGTAGTAAAATATGGAGGGTGATGCAACCGTGACTTCCTCGTAAGGTCAGGAATTCTCCTAACAACCTTCCCTGGGCCTCTTTCAATCAATTTATTGAAGTAATAAAAGTTCTCATGAAACTACTCGATAACTTCCTCAACCAGTAGTATTGGTGCCTCAGGTTCCACTACTAGAGGATCACCCATGGAAATGTCGTCTGGTCATCCCCTCAACAAGAGTCATAATGGAGGAAAATCTCTAGATCTCCAGACATGAACCTTAGGAAACACTTTACAAGGTTATTACATTTACCTAATAGAGAAACAAAACATGATACAATAATTTTTTTCCCATGCCTCACCACACAGTCAAAACCGAGGTATTATAACAAAAATTAACCATACTGCACCAAGGTCTAGTTAAAAAGGGTAAACACATTCTCATATTCAAGTTTCTTATCTAAACACCCATTTGTTAACATTATTTCATCATTTTATAATATTTTTATAATATCATATTAGTTACCATTTTCAATTCAATTTCATAAGAAAAGAAAATAGTTTATGTTCAACAAACTACCCATAACTCATTTCCCCCTTCATGTCTAAAATGATACATACTAGAAATAATCCCAAGAGCATAGAATTATGTATTCAGACTCAATCCTAATGCCATTATGGTCCACAAGTCAATACCCAAGAAATCTCATAAACAATAATCACATCACCCAATATATTCTTCACCCAAGTTGAAATAATATTCAACTATAATAGAAAACAACAATAAAAACAATCCCACCGTGAGTACTTGGGATTTTACTTGTACATGTGTTTACAACTTCCATGAATGAGCTCCTTACCAAGCCCCGAATATTATTAGTCTCATTTATACCTTTCCCTAAATAATAATACTAAAGGAGAAGAAATTAAAACACATCTAATACAACTTTGTAACATCTCAGCCCAGGTTCCACGCACTGGTCCCTGAGGCGGACCAACATAGGACCTCAATCATGCCTCCATCCATGCTAATGGCTTCCGAATAATAGTGAGGATATAGTAATTCATTTATGGGGAGGATATTCCATCTTTTAATAGATTAAAATACAAGTGGAAATAAATAGACAATATCAGAATAATATATAATCATAACAATACTAATATTTCCAGAAAATAGAAGCAGGAAAATACAAAATCCAACTAAAATAGAAACATGCCATGAAAAAGTAAGTCCCAAAGTGTCTAAAATGAAACAGAATGTAAAGACACTATAGACCTCAAAGATATATAGAACCAAGTCTGATTCCCTCATCCAAGATCCTTCCCCAATTAGTAATCTTATCCATGGATTTTCCTTTAACCTATCTTTCCAAAATAAATTATACTCATGTACTGATCTGGTAGCCCGAATGGGGTGTGAGTACAAATGAGTAGGGCATCACCAATGGCGTCTAAAAAATCCTATCAGGAACAATTGTATATAGTTGTATAAATATAATAATTACAATTTGTGATTGAATAGTTATCACATTATCAATTAATATTTATTAACCACATATAATATCATGTATGAATCATAACACAAATTCAATTTTTTTAACTCATATTTATCCTTATGATAGAAAGTCACGTCTAAAACCAAAAATATCATTTTTATTAGTTATCATTGGTGTATAACACCATGTCTAACACCCTTATTTTAAACAACATAGATAGATCAATCATCGATGTAGAGCACCATGTATTTTACCCCAAATCCCACAAGTGTTGAAAGCCCTGTCTAACACCAAAAATTTGATTCATTTATTTATATTATTTGTACAGAACACCATGTCTACCATTCCAAATACCATTGTTGAAGAACACTATTTCCAACACCCAAAATATTATTCCCCAATTAATTCATAAATTAATTATTCTAGTCTGATAATTAATTCAATGACTAATTGACAACATCAATTTCAAATTAATTAACTGTACAATTAATTAACCATTCAAAATATCAACAGTCAATAATTAATTACCCAATTAATTATTCTTGGTCACAAAAATAAAAATTTGATAATTTACTCAACATTTACTCATCCTAATTTTTCGATCGTTTACATTGATAATTAATTGACACAATAATTATCTTTATTTCTCATTTAAATACACAAATCGACCATCTCAATCCCGTCATAATTAATTCTCATAATTAATTAAATTATTTAAAAAATCCCAAAATCCCATAGTTTCAAAATTTTCACAATTAATTAAATCACCACATTAATTAATTCATTTATAGGTCTCAATTTCATAAAAAATATATCAATCCTATAACTAATATATATGAGAACAAATTATGACTATGGGATTTATAAATTAGACCACCCATGTGAAGAACAGTGATGAAGAACAATCACTAAAAAATATCCCCAAATTGATCATGATCAATAAATAATGTGTCTAAGAATAGGATTTAGATCCAACTCCTTGAAAGTAGAGGAATTATTGACAAAATCCCTACATCTGTGATAGCAATCGGTTTCTGGATTCCTCTCAACAGGAACCGGATAATCTGTTAGCAACAGATCTAAAAGAATATTAATAACTAGAAGGAAAACCTAAAAAATCTTGGTCCAGATATCCATGATCTTATCTGAGATCACTTCCAGATAGAAGAGGAATACCAAAAATTAATGAAATATGTTCTGCATTAAGGAGGGTGGTGCATAGAGGGTCTTCGATTAAAGATTGTAATCTATGGGGGTGTTTTAGTCCATGGTAGGGGTGCACAAGACTTGTTTGGTAAAAAAGGTACTTCACAGAGCTTCAATAGTGAAGTAATATGGGTGTGGAGGGTTTACATGATGTTGGAAACGCGTTTTACAAAAATAAGCATGATAATTACAAGAATTGATTCCTCATTTCACATTGTGTAATGATTTGTAACTATTTCCCTGAGGAAATTCCATCAAACCATTTAAAAAAATAAATTGAATATTGCACGTGGTGAAACATAATTAAGTGTGGTGTAATATTATAAATGGTGTACTATTATATGTGGTTTAATCCAATTTCATGAAATATCGATATGTGGTGAAACACAGTTATAGGAGGTGAAATTCGGAATGGGAATCAGCTACAGGAGAAGATGAATCATGTATGGGATACGTGGATGAATGTGGTTATTATGATGTTTAATTCTATGTTGTTTTAGGTTCTTTGTTGTTTTGGATATTATTGTACTAGTTTGGCATTGTATGTTGAGCTCCAGTCACCCATAATTCAGCTTTTATAAAATAAAAAAAATGATTGGCAGGGGTGACATGTCCACCCGTGGTGAAAACCACTTATAAGGGGGCATAAATTTTCAAATTTGCGAATTAATTTAAGTCATGAATTATATTAAAAATCACCCATCTTGACCAATTTTTTTTAAAAGAGTCATAACTATCAAAATATGGGATCTTACATGTTCCAAAAGCAACTACGTATCAAAAATACAATTTCTGCTTTAAATTTTGATAAAACAATTTATGGATTAAAATTTACATATTTATAAACAAAAAATTAATTCAAATCGAAATATATCAGATATGTCAAAAAATGTTAACTGAACATTTTATATAAAACATTTTTATAAAACAGTCATATGAATAAAAAAGTTTTTAAAAAATAGAATATATATCCAAGTCAACAATACATAGTACAACGGTCATATGCCCTAGGGAATGTTTATTTCTGGTAGTAGGATCCTCACATTTCCAAATAGTAATCATGGATCAAGTATGTGTTCACACTCACTTAGGTTCAATCTAAAGAAATAATAAATCAACACCCCATTAAAGGACCCATCACCAAAAGCCATTTCAAATTAGGCTTAGTTAGTATTTTCATCTTCAATCCATTTACAATGAGTTAGAGTGAAAGCATGATTTTCCTAATCTCTGATTAACTACTCACACTCTCATGTGATTCAATCAATCGTTCAGTTAATTAATATTTCTTGGGAAAATCATTAATTTTATAATAATTTATCATTTACAATTCAATTTCACAATTTAAAGTTAAACATGACACTTCAATTTCAAAATAAATTAAAATGTTTTCATTAAATTGATTCTATTAAAAATAATCACCCATTGTTGGAAATATTTATCACAAATTATAATAAAATAATTACATTAAATCAACTCTCAATTCTTGTGATCATTTTTCTCAAAATCCACCCAATAAATTCAATGATATTAAAATTGGGGGGTTTCAAAATTTCCAATCCCTTTTTAAAACATATTAAAATCATCTCAAATAATGGTTTTATAATAATTTTTATTCTTTTTCCAATTATGTTATGAAATTAAGGTTTCAATTTCTTGGGGAATCTCGATAGAATAGCCTTTATTTTATCACATGATCATGTCAACTCCCACACAAGGGAAACATAAATGAATAATTAGGGGAATGAGAGAAGGAATCAAACCATGAATCAAGATCTATCAAATAAAATATTATTTACACAAATAATAGTATGATATGTCACTCATTCATTTGGAGAGAATGAATGATCTGGAGAAACTAAAGGAGAGGATATCCACCTATCAGAAAGAGATTGAGACCAATCCCTGACACTTTGATCCATAAGCTTAAGAGGATACAGGAATCAAATTTACCTCTTGATATCCTCCAAAGACTAGGGAATCATATTAGAGTGGAATAATGGTGATTTGGGGTCAAACTAGGGGTCCTAGGATTATTAAAATAATTTTTAGTGGACTAAAAACCTATATGAAATGTTTTTGGTTGGGCCATACAATTAGTAATAACTGTGTTCCCTAACTATGTGTCCTTTATAGGACTTCTAGATGAGGTGATTGATTTGGACACAAGGTTAAACTTACCATGACACAAAAACAAATAAACCTCCTTAGTAGGGTTCATAGTTTGGATAAAACCATACAACCTCTTCAAGTTTATCGTCACAAGACATACTATATACTAGGCCAAAAAATATGGTTTTCTATAATAGTAACTCAACTCTGAAAATCCCCAAAAACTAAATATTTTTCATTCTTCACCCAAAACAACCTGAGTGAAGCCCCAAACATAATGTTATCAAAACAAGGTTGTAAATGTACCTGAAAAAAGGGTAATTGAATGTTATAGCATATAATGTAGTCTCTATGAAGAAATATAGTTTATTTATTATCATCGTCCTACATAGAGAAATATATATATGTATTTTTCTGAATATTTATCATTTTTATAAAAAAAATTATTATTTGTAAATAAAATATTATTTATATTCTTACCCAACTATACAATAGAATATAATAACATCACTCATGCATGGGTGTGGGTTACCACCTCTATAATGCGTGGTTACTCATTTTTCATTTCCACTTAAAATGTCTTATAGTGATGATATTTTTATTAAATATATGTGTAATTTTTAATATTATCATCATTAGGTAATTTTATATTGTTTTTTATCTTTTATTATTTTCATTATTTGGAAAATGAAAACACCCCTCATGCGAATGTATGAATTACCATCTCTAGAATTGATGTAATTAATTTTTTAATACCACCATATCTGAAGGGTTATAAAATTTAACAATTTGAATAAATATCATAATAATAAATGATTTTCATTATTTATATTATTACAATATGACCAATGCACACAAATCATAATGGTGGATTTGAAACTTGCATGGGAAACATAATATTTAAATCCCAAAAGTTAATTTCAATGATGAATTGTTAATAAATATTTAATTAGTAATTATAATTTAATGACATATTGTAAGATAATAATGAGTATGATTAAAATGTATAATAATGATAAATTTAAATTTATTATATTTCAGGTTACGAGAATATACAAATAAAATCAGCTCATGTGTTAAGGTTTTGTGTTACCACCTCATTTATTTTTCTGATTGTCTATGTGTAATTTATAATGTGGATAATTATGTGATCCTAATCATTTAAACACCGTTTTTTTCTTCTCCTATGATTATTTCTCAGGTTTTCTTTTTTCTTCTTCATTCTTCTATATCTGATACTAAAAATTATCTAATGAATGTTTTTAAGAAAATCTAACCACGTTTCCACTTTTTGGAAAATAATTTTTCTCTTTTATATCCAAGTTTATCTATTTGTTTTATTAAATCTTTTACCTATACAAAAATACTTTACAAAATCCATTTTCACTACCATTAATTTCTTTTGAATGATTAAAAGGAATCATTTTGATGGTTTTTCATACAACCTTATCTTAAATTTTTACAAAAGATTTATCATAATATTTTATTTTAATGTATACAACATGAATATATTTTTCTATAATCATATACCTCTTTCTTAATTATGTATCCTTTAAAATATTCGGTGATTTTAAAAATAAAATAAAATTACCATTTTATGTATTTTTATTTTTTAATGTTACTAAGAGAAAAGGGTTGTTTTTTCTTGATTTTTTATAGAAATTTAAATGCATTAAAAAATATAATTTTTATCTTTATCAACATTATTTAATAGATAATATACTTATTAAATTATATTCATTAATTATACCATACACTTTCATTATATGTATTTCTTATTATCATAATGTTTTGAAAATTATTTCATGAAAACCTTTTCTTTATCATGGGTTAGATATTCTATGATAAAATGATGATTGTTTCAGGAAATTATGGATGACTAATGTATGGTTTTCATTATGTGATGGGTGGGACTACAATTATATATTACTCAAATGAATTAGCTAAATATTTAAATCTCATGAGATAATATAAACTGGAATGTGGAGTGAAACAAATGATTTAATGTACTCTCTCCACAATAAATGTCGTGGTAGGGTGCCTTAATTAAAGAAATTTTTGGAATTGGGACAAAACCAAATCCTCTACAGGACTTTATTCACTATGATAACTTCAAAGATGATCCTTGAAAAGTAAAATTATTTTCTATTTTTATTTTTCTTCCAAAATATTATGTTTTATGATTATGATATGATCACATAGATCATGACTAATTATGATTATTCTATAATCAAATGACTCATGTATTTTGTTAAGTAAAATCCTTCCACAATGACTGGTGATTTATGGTCTATCGTATGTTGGGTAAGTTTTCATATGTTATGTTAATTTTATCAAGACACTATTATTATCACAATCTATCTTATAATAATCGATTGATATATCCCATATTTACCCTTAAATAACCTGAACTCAACTATCCTTATTTTTCATTTTCCCTAGGTTATAAATAATAATAAATTTTTGGGTATTTCTATAATGGGTAGTATGTTAGAATTTTTATTGAAGATACTAAATATATTTCATGAAGTAACTTGAAAAATATTCTTGTCTTTAAAGACAAAAAATCTTTATTTTTTAGGGGCATTCATTATTGTGAGATAAATTTAATAATTTTTAATATTTATATATGTAATTTTTGGGTTGCATCAGTTGGTATCAAAGTATGACATAGTTATTTTTTGTGATTTGGTTTTTGGAAAATGGGTAATAAAAAAAGATATATGTAAAACTAAAAGGGGGATTAAATAAACCAAAAGGGTTATAAGTTAATAAGAAGGTGTTATAATATATGATATATTTATAATTTTTTTAGGATTATATGATTTCTAAATCAGAATAATGATGCTTAATTATCAAACCATTATTTGTGGTATTAGAATGGTATTTAATACGGATCTATGAAGTTGAGGTGTTTATAGGTAAACTCAAATATTGTTGTGTCCTATGTGAAGTTAAAAATATTAATTGTTTTATATCATAAAATATCTCTAGAAAGGTTAGCTTTTATCCTAAATTATTAGATATTGAATTATCAATGACAACTCTTAATGGTAATATGATCACATTTCAAGTCTAAAGTTCATATCTAATAGAAATTTTTGGGATTTTTCTTCTTGAAAACAATTTATTTTCCGTCTTGTTTAATTTTATGTGATTTTGGGCATGGACTGGCTCTCTTTACATAGATCCAATATAAAAATATATAATATAAGTCACAATAGATATTCAAAATCAATATATTATTTTTCATCAATATGATGACGTATATGAAAATTCAATACAAATTAAATCCATTATATAGTTCTCATAACCTATTAATGTGGTGTGTAAATCTCAAATGGTAGAGGAGAAACATAAAATATAAGATATTCCCGTTTTTAGCTAATATGTCAATATATTCCCTAAATAGTTTCCTAGTCTTCTGAAAATTCATAATTTCTAGTTTTCAATAGACCTCATACCCGGTTCTTTACCAAAATATTCCTTAATAAATGTTTCAAACTGAGTTTCAGGAATTGAGGAAGAAACACCATAAGAATCTTGAAAAGGGATTCATAAACACGAGTGTATCTCCTTGGGGTGTAAGTATTATTTTTTATTTTGGTAAAATATTGGTCAATGATCATTTTTTTTATTATCGATAACTGAAAGAAGATAATTGTCTAGAACAAGTATCATGTATCCTGTACTGATGACTATTTTGATCAATATTTTAGAGATCAATGCTTTTGAATAAATTATTTTAGTCTAAATATCATCGCTGAAGTGTCAAATAGTAGTTATTCCCAAAAAATTGTTCAGTAAATGGTATAGAAATTATAAATTTATAGTGGTTACATTTTGACTTATATATCCTCCCACTATCATCACAATTTTAAAGAATAACTTTTTTAGATATTAAATTGAATAGTTTGTTCTATTCATTATAAATGATCACCTTATATATTCAAAAACTAATGATGATGATGAATATAATTTAAGGATTGCGGTAAATACTCTTAATAAGGATAATCTTTATACCAAATCTAGAAAGAGTAAATTTTGGATATAAAAGTATCATTATTGCATCATATGGTCACAAGTGATGGTATATCTGTTGATCCTTCTAAGATGGCTGTATTGAACAATAACCTTGATAAACCACAATGAATGAGATTTTTAGTTTTCATAATTTGGATATTTAATACCAATTTTTTTAGGAAATTTATTATATCTTCAACATCTAACGACCATGTTGATGAGGTAGGGATTCAGGTTTCATTCGACCGATGAGTGTGAAAGAAATTTCAAGACACTAATGAGATAGTTTTTAGTGCTCTTGTAATTACACTACCCTATAGTTGACAAGGGTTTTTGAGTTACATTTTTGTGATAAAGACGAGACTCAAATGAGTTAATATGCAGGATGAAAGGGTTATATCATATAATTCGTGACAATAGAAAAATCATGTGATAAATAAGTTTACTTATAATTTTTAGTTAGCGATGATATTTTTTACATTGAAAAAATAGAGTCATTATCTATATGGTGAAAGGTGTGAAATATATATACTAATTATAAAAGAATTAGATATTTATATATATATAATAAAACATAAATAGTAGAATATGTACCATAAGAGATAGTTTTTGTTGATTAAGGATTGTGAAAACTCTATATATTACCACCTCGTGAGGAAAAAACATGGTGGTTGATGCTATTAGTCGATATGACTGTGCTATTTTTGTGGATGATGAGGTTTGAAATAGATCTAATACTTATGAATTTCTAGGTTATTAACCTTGAAAATATAAGGAAAGGGTAATTTCCCATATATTTATTTAATTAATATTCAACTATACATCCATGTGAGGATTTCGGAGTTGTATAAGGAATAATGAAACCTGTAAAAAGATATGAATTGTTCTAGAGTTCATCCTTGAACGTGATGGATTACTCAGATGAAAGAGAATGGTATGTGTCTTATAAATTATATAATATAAAAATGACTTTTTGGATGAATTAGATAACTCATTAGTTTCTATTCATCCTAGAAGTAGGAAGATGTATAAAGATTTAAAGGATCATTTATGATGGGGAAATATGAAGTGAGATATTGAGAAGTATGTATCTCGATGTTTGGTTTTTCATTATGTTGAGGATAAATTCTATAAGTTTAATGGGTTCTTAAAACGATTATGTACCCCAAAATAGAAATGAAAAAAATCCTAATGGATATCATAATGAGACTCTACAAGATATGTAAGGGATATAAATCCATTTGAGTTATAGTTGGTTACATAACATAGTTAACTCATTTCATTGCTATCAGAGATGATTTACCACCAGATTATTTTTATAGGAAATATATTATGAACATGTTAAGGTACCAGTGAGTACCAAATTCAATTTTTTATGATCAAGGTTATATGTTTACATTGATGTTTTGGAGAAGTTTTCAACATTTTTTTAATATACAGTCGAACTTTAGAAATGTTTTTCTTCCTCAGAGAGATGATAAATATGATTGGACCATTAAAATCTTGGAAATTATTCCAAGATAAATCTATAGCTATTTTTATTGTGGTAGGGATCAATACATTTATATGATCAAATTTTTTAACAAAACTTTCTTTCACTTGATCATTTAAATGTCACCTTATGAGACACTCTATGTAAAAAATCTAATAACTCAAACAAGATTAGACGATGCAGTGGGATGAAAGATATTGGGAGGCCAGGTATATGGGGAAATATAAGTGATAGTTAAATATATTCATAAACACATTGGGCTATCTCAGATTACACAGAAAAGGTATACTGAAAATCATAAATGAGATTGAGATTCTGAAGTTGGTGATAAGGTATTTCATTGAATAGCTCCTCAGAATGACATGTTGGGATTTATAAAGTATGGAAACCTGATAACTAGATATATATATCATTTTAAGAATATTTATTGGTTAGGGATTCTATAATATTTATTGTTTCTTCCACCAAACCTCTCTAAAGGTCACAATGTGTTCCATGTATCAATGTTTATTGATTTAAATACATGATAATTCACTAGTACTTAACTCAAAGGTTTCACCACTCAAGATTAATCTCTATTATAAGGATAAACTAGTGAATAATCTTAATTTAATAGAAAAAGCGATTCAACACAACACCACTCATCTGTTCAATGTTCTAAGGAACAATTATAAGTCTGATGAAGCTACATTGAAACCCAGATATTTTGTTATTCTAAAGTACAGTAATTGTTTTGTATAAATGTAACTGAATTTCTAGTGAAAAATTATTATAATGGGCTAAAATGTGTCACCCAAAGATTTTAATATATTGATATGTTAATATTTATTAATTTTCATGCATTACACATGAAAAAGTAAAAAAATCGTTTTAAAAACTACCACACCACAAAAATCAAGGTCCCAAAAATTATGGATCACTAAAGTGTCTCCTGTTATAATGATCATACATTAATTGTGATATGACCATATACATGAGTAAATAATAACAGTATCCTCCTAAGACCCATGAGAATTCAGAAAGTCCACAACGCTATTCCTCTCTCTCCAAGAATATTTGATTTCCACCAATTGGTCTAACATTAACTGGAATTTATTAATTTGATAAATAATAGACCAGTGAGAAGAAATCTCACATGTGATGCAACTGTGAACTAAACTGGAATCCATCCTAACACTGAGTATAGACAAATCACAATATACTAATGAAATATTACTAATAAATCAGACTATTATAACATAGTCATTGGATTGATGGGTGTGAATAAGAATAATTGAATTAAGAAAAATATCTATAAAATTTTCCTATAATGAACTTTTAATGATAAATTAGTAGAGAATCAGTACTCACATTTTAATGAATAGAATAAAATCACTTAAAACCTAATGTTGTACATGAATTTTATTCTTTACATATTGTGATTTTTTATCAAAATATAATATAATTATCACCTCTAATATATGATGCAATATATTTATAATGTATAGAAACAAATGAATAAGAAATTATATAATTATTACTAATTGGATATAAATGTATATAAAATAATTTATAGGTAAAATAATTTATTTTTTCCAAAAGCTGTTTTTATGTTCACAGAATAATTTTATATTTGTAAACGTAAATAATAAAAATTAATGAAACATTTTAATTTATTTTTTATATTATTTATTTGAAGAAATAAATTAACATTCATGTAATGGTTTGTTCCTAAAAGATTATAATCGTAAATTCATTTAATGATTTAAAAAATATATTTTTACAAAAAAATCCTTCTTTCTTATTTTTCAAATTCACATTAAATTTTTTTTCTGAATATTTTAGGAATTGAACATGATAAATTTGTTTTAATATTTTGAATCATAATTTAAAAGTTTTTTGATGTGGAAAATTTTATTTTTTATCATTACAAATATTATAAATGATAATAACTTATTACTATAGTAAGAGTTAAAAGGGTCAACCTTGAAGTTAATATAATATACAAGGTTTAAAATATCTAAAAAAATAATAATTAATTTTATTATTCTATTATATGTTAAACATAGCCTTATTAGAATATAAAATATTAAAATTTAGAGCTATATTAATTGAATAAGATGTGTATTAGATACTAATGTTATGTGTATTTAATTTTTTCCATCCACTTTTATTATAAAAGACCACCTATTACTATCACATATCCACACCACATAAGGACCCTAATATCACCCAAACCAACCCAAAAACCATAGCACATTTGATACAAACATACTATAGTTCCTTTTCTCCACAAAAGACAATCTTAATAAGGCTTATGGGATAACTTAAAAGAAGATGCCAAAAGAAGAGTTAATATCCACTAATATTATATTTCTTATTTATTTGTTCCTTAAACTCATACAGATCATATTTAAATATCTTAACATGAGAAAATAAGTATTTTTAAAATATATTAATTTTTTCATTTTAATTGTATAACCATTTTATATCTCATTTTTCTTTAATTTAGAATTAAAACATCGCTTATGAGTACATAAAGATTACCGTCTCCGGGAATCGATGTATTTTATTTTTCATCGTTGTATCTCATGGATGGTTATAAAGATGGATTTAATATATATATATATATTATATCTTGAAAAAATTATTATTCTATAAATATAAAATGCTTTAGACCATTATACCCTCCCAACCATTGAAAATGATAAAACTGCTCGCACGTACGTGTGACCTACCTCTTCAATGAAGTGATGTGATTATATTTTCATTTTATCTAAACATGGTCAGTAATATAAAACACATGAAAATTATAAAATAATTTTTTTCTTGAAATCTTATATGGCATGTAATACTGATATTAGAAAACCCATGAAATATTTTTTTTTAAATTTAATATCTTCGATAGCTTTTGGAACATGACACCATGAGTCTAAATGAACCGTAATATAGAATATTGTTATAACTTATTAATTAAATTAGAATATAATAATACAAGTATTAAATTATCATAATTATATGGTTTAAATTTTATAAAAAAATCATTATTTATCAATTAATTATAAATAAAATAATAATCAATTAAAAGAAAAAGAAATGTATTCTGAAAATTTTTATTTTTTCTAAAAGACAATTTCTTAGCGCTTCATGAACATAATATAAAATTAATTATTTTAATATTTTTAAACTTAATACTATAAAATGAATTCTATTCATGAAATTATAATTTAAAAATTATCATTGGGTTAATTTTTTGTTATTTTTATAAAATGATTCATTTTTTCATGAATAGTAAAAATATTAAATTTTAATAGAAAGATGCCTTTTAGTTTAAATTTTTTATGAAGTTAAATTATATTTTAAATTGGGTTCAAAGTAAAAAATAATTATTTTCTATATCTATTATTACAATTTAACAATTTATATATTTTATTTTGATATAAAAACATTGTAAACTTTTAAACATTTTCTAATTAAAAACCCACATTGTCATTGTGTCTACAATATTAAGTTTGAAATAAAATATGACACATATGTGACTTGAATTTGTTCAAATCGATTCCATATTGGGAATTATCATAATTTAAATTTTCTAATAATTCAAAAATAATTTTTTACCACAATTTATTGTGAAAATAGAAAAATTAATCACCATGATTAAGGAAAAAATGAGTTTACTATGGGGTTTAACTAAAACTATAATAGTTAATATGACCCAAAACTATATAAAAATTCATTGAATTTACATATTTAGAAATTATCATATCTAATACTCAATAATACTTCATTTTGGACCCTTTTGGATTGTGAAAATCATGGGTATACATTTTTTTATAAATTTACAAGTTTGCCACTCACATCACTTATAATAGGCCACCCACTGCCTTCTCTAATTCACATGTTAAAACCATTTTGGATCCTAAAATACCTATAAATATCAAATAAAAATTTTTATACTCTCATAATATATGGATTATTATTTTCATAAATCCATCCTTGAAGTCTTTTGGTTCAACCCTAAGTAGATTGCCCCAATAATCTGTAACATTCTCCATCGATTGTTTATATTTTATTTCTTCATACACCTAATCCAATTATTATTAATCAAAGGTGATATATAAAACTAGTTATTATATATTTAATGAGATAATATTAAATGAATTTAATTACCTGTATCCTTCCATTCTTTTATAAAATGGTTTCTCAAATCTTCTTTCTGTATACGATGGACGACTATATTGAAAACCGATGTCATTTATTTTTCCATTACCAGCTCTCATAGTTGGGTATTATGATGAATATAAAGTATAAATATGATATTTATATTATAATTATAAACTTGTAATAATTATATCATATATTCCTTTTTTATTTTCCATTCCATTGGAGATATGATGATGTCGCTCGTGTGTACGACCGATGACCGTCTTGCGAAATGATGTGATTCTTTTTTCAGTAATGCATTACTTGGAAGGTAATAAGGGTAATGTTTATGATTATATGTGATATATATGAAATATTTATGATATTAATGAAATATATATCATTCTTATTATACTTATTTTTCTTACAAACATTTTCACTCACATAACGATGATAATATAATTCATGTATGTATTTAGTACCTCCTTTACCAAGAAACGTTACTCCCTTTTCATCAAAAACCAACATGGAAGATATATATAAGTATATTTAAAGAAATAATACGTAATTATAATAATATTATCACTACTTAATGATAAAATATTCGTAACCTCCTTTCCATAAAGATCAGTTTGTATTGGTAATGTTACCCAAGCATAGGTATGACTACTGTGTCTATGATCATAACATAGTTTATTTTTGGAAACCATATTTCATGACTATTCATAAAAATAAAATTTATGTATAAATAGTTTAATTATGTCATGGTAATTATTTTATATATTATGAATCTATATAATATTCACAAGAATCAGAACATTCATGAAAAAGAACTAATGAGACAAAATGGGAATTAACAATTGAAACAATTAAAATAATGAATAATTATTAAAGAACGGGTGATAAGATGTCATAAAATGATTATATATGATATCAAAAACATAGATATATCTCTTTTATAAGTTTATAATGATTTAAAAAAAACTATTAAGGATGCAAAATCACATTCAACCAAAAAGAAGCACGAGGTAATGGAATTTGTCTCAATTTCCCTTCATTATGGAATATTGTAATGTTATGCATATAATTTATTTTATATAGTTTTTTCACTACCCTAATGAGATTTGTTTTCACAATTCATTAATTAATTATTTTATTTAAAATTTTAATTTTAAATATTTCATTAAAATGGATTTAACTTAAAAGTTATCAAGCGGTAAATAATTTCATAACTCAATTTATTTTCTCAGGGCTATATTACTTCTTATGTGTATATGATATTATAATATAATGTGATTAATGACTTCTATCTATCTTAAAATTTATATTCACATGTTTCAGGTGGAATGAAATTTTAAATAGTTAATTGATTTATTGATTAATTCTCAATTCAATGTTATGATTTCTTCAAGGGTTTACTCCAGAATCTAATTCTCATCACAATTATTTATACTTAAATTTACATTGAAGGAAATTATGTGATCATTATTTAATAAAACCTTTAATTTTTGTATGATCTGGTCATTCATTAATAGTTTCCAATAACTATAACTTTTCCCCCCACATTGGTACTTAAAATGATTAAGAAAATGTCTTAATAGAATCTGATTTCATTTTTCCTTTTGGCTGAAAATCATTTTTTTACCAAAACCATCATATCTAAAAATGGTTTCAAAACGTTTTTGTAACCCTTTTTAAAATGATTCATTAAATATGTTTTTAACCATTGTGGTTTTTTAAATTTTTTATAAAATAAATATACATGTCATTTTCAAAATATTCCCAATTGGATTTTAATAAAAAAGTGAAGGAAATATTTGTTTGAACATACTCAACATTTGTAGAATTTTGTGGAAGAATGACCATTCAATATTTGAAAACTTATTTTAAAATATTTCAAGGGTAATTTTCAAAGAAATTTATTTCCAAATTTTTATGTGAACTTTTAATTTTAAAAGTTTAATTTCATAACTTCGCGGTTATTTTCTTTAAAAAAAATTGAATTATATTTTACATTATTTATATTTATAAAAGACATAAATAATTCATTGTAAAAATGATCCCCAAAAGATATTATATATTTATGTCATTTATTTTATTTATTTGGATGGTTTGTAATCAATTTTAGTAGATATGTATAAGTCTAATACCATTCATATTAGTCTGGATGGTTTAAGATTATGTTTATTGATTGTTTTAGTTGTTTAAATTTATTTCGATAGTATTTCAATATGACTATTTATTTCAATTATGTCTTAACCCTTTCATATGATGAATGCGTTGGAATTTGTTAGCGATAGAAGATACTTGATATATTTCCTCGATGCATTGGTAGGTCTCATGAGGAAAACTATATTAGGTTTTGCTTTTAACTTTACCTATTTATATAGATGTCTTTTCATAAGACCTCGATGGTATAAGATGTCTTATAACAAGGTCTTGAAAATATTTTTTAGATGTCCAACAATGTGCATTACATCATTACGATTTTAGTCATTTATATTTCATTTTATTATTCGAATAGTTATATCATTTGTGGTCATGTTTCATGATCATGTGATTATTTATCTAGCATTATTTGATTATACTTTATTCATTACATACTATTATCATGTTATTTATTAAATAGAACATGTTCAAATAATATAGCTCTATATACTGATTATTATTTATTTTTTTATAGCTTCCATTATATGCTTATCCTTACTAATAATTTGAGCTCACTTCTTACTTATGTTTAATTTTCCCCAGTATACAAGGAAGTGTTTTGTGATTGATATGATGAGAAAATCAAATTCAAATAATTCCATTATCAATGAATATTGTGTCTTTATTTTATTTTTTAAAATTTAAGATAAATTAAGTTTTTATATATTTTACCAAGGCTATTAAACTATTTGGTCCTTTGGGATGTGATTACACATATCTTATGCCATTTTGGTAAAGTAGACATAGGGTCCAAGCTACTGGGGTTAGGTTTGTAATAGTTGGAATCAGAGGAATTTGAGTATAAACCTTGGGAAATAGATTTAGGAATACATATATTTAGTACATTACCCTATTATAGTCTTGGAGGATTAGTGTAGAAGAACATCCTAATGATTTGGTAAAAAATATATTATGTGATTTTCCAAAAAAATACATCTATGTATAGATTTAAAAAGTGGATTTGGGATTCAAATAGATGCACCTCTGGGTAATAACTCTAAAAATCACATTGATCTTAACCTGATCATCACCTGGTGTAAAAAAATGATCAATACTTACCACATTGTTTGAAACTCCCAAGGGTTATGCTAGGATAAACCTCATTTTCCTTAAAAACATTATAACAGATTTAAAAATATTGATATCACCATGGAAAACATTTTTATGTTTATGAGATTATTTATACCAAAAATTTTGAGTTTATGTTAAGTGTTTTACAAATTTTGGGATTATAAATTTACGATTCATAATGATGTGATCCAATTTATTATATAACACTTTTTAGAAATCTAACCTAACAAAATTAATGAGAACCATATCAGTACACTTACTACATATTCGTATTTTACTCAAGGGATTGATAATGAATGTGGAGATGGATCTATAGCTGGTACAGATCTAATAACACCATATTAGAGTAGTTGACTCATGTCATGTGTAATAAATCTTCCTGTGTGGAACATTCTACTGATCCACCACATGGTGTAAAAATTTTAGATCTCTTTATGTGTTAGAAACCACCATCATTCAACGGGACTATAAATCAATTTTTATCTGAGCAAAGGATAAGTTCCTTATATAATATATTTCTCTCTTTGGGAAGTATTAAAAGGGATAATTATTTCATGGAAGTTAATCATATCACCAGAGATAAATATCAATAGTGTTAAATGTTTGAGAACATTAACGATGATGAATAAATAGAAAACATGTAATGGAATTATTTCAATGTACACATCTAGGAAAAATATTTTCCACATTAGAAATGATTGGATATGGAAATATATTTTTTTAGTCTAAGATACATTGATGAGGAAAATGTTTCTAAGTATAAATAAAACTTTAAAAGGAGGAGTGACATTATGTTCCAATTTTATTGTATAAGGGAATATAATTTTGATTTAGTGGTCGTTCATAATTCATTTGGACTTTAAATTCGGGTAGAAAAAGTTTAGATGAGTCTTGAGGTTAAATATTTATATTCTGGATTTAGTTGATCATTGGTTGATATTGGATAACTATTTCTAAACATTTTTCTGTTGGAAAATATCTACATATAGGAGGAGTTATTTTTTCATATTTTAGTGGGTTAATGTCCTTTTAATTGTTAATTGTAGTGGTTCAGTTATTAATAATCATCTTCAATATTTAGTTATTATAGTAATAAATAAAGTGAAAAATGATCCAATGCAAAAACTAGATGATATTATGCCTATAAAATATAGGTATATTAAGTAGTTGTATTTTCATATATTCTTAGTTTATATAGTAATGTAATTCCTCATCATATGGAAAATTATATTGAAATACAAAATATTTTAATACATTCTTTTATTATAAACCAATGTTCCTTAAATGAATCACTAAGTTATGTGTTTAATGTCCTTGACATTCAATTGACCATTCCCTATATTGTGATGAATGCCATATATCACTCTTTGTAATTATTTATTCCTTTCGTCCCTGTCCATATCTTCATTTTCCTAAAATGTTATCATATATAGAATTCTAGTTAAGTGTTTTTTTTATATTAATATTTTACTTCTCTTTCTTTCTTATTCAGATGATATTTTTTGAATTTTTTAATGAGATGGGTTTTCAAAAAAGGAATTCCCAAAAATTAAACCCCTATTTTCTGAGTACGAGATCAAATTGCCTGGATATAATATGTCTAACATTGGGAGAACGTGACACCCTGAAATTATAAAAGGGGAATATTTTATTTGAAAGCATATGATACATGAAA
Organism: Viscum album; assembly: GCA_963277665.1. Taxonomy (NCBI): domain Eukaryota; kingdom Viridiplantae; phylum Streptophyta; class Magnoliopsida; order Santalales; family Viscaceae; genus Viscum; species Viscum album. The sequence continues at coordinate 1,805,937,954 of OY728129.1, read as the reverse complement.
CACCAAGCTTAAACAAACCACAAAAATATTTATTTTAAATTTCATTTCTTTAATAACTTACAGAATAGGTAACCTTGATTCTAAAAAAAATAATTATATAGTATTCCAATATAAAATAGTCATTATATTGGTGGGTATGAATAGTAAAACCTAAAATAGTAAATTTATATGGTCTACCAACATTATAATAAATTCATTGGTTTTCTATTTACATGAAATAAAATAATAATCAATTAAAAGAATTTTTTATGTGGAAAACTGTATTTTTTTTAAAAAGACTGTTTAATCATTCTTTGCACATGGAATATAAAAGTAATTATTAAAAAAATTCAAAAAATTATTATATATAAATAACAAAATTGTTTAAACTATAATAAAAAAATATTTCAGGCTCAACTGTTGTGATTTTTCTAAAATGTTTCTTTTTTACAAAATAGTGAAAACTACTAAATTTTAATTGAAAATTACATTTTTGTTAAAACTATTAATAATGTTAAATTTTATTCTAAATTGGGATTAAATTTAATTTAATTCAATACATATATTTATTTATTTATTTATTTATTTATCAAATTTTGGTCATTGGATTTATTTTTAAATTGAATTTTTTTATAATGAATTTGTAAACATTTGAACATATTTTCTTTGAAAACCCACTTTCTCGTCTTATTTTCACGGTTAATTTTAAATTGATATATTCCAATTAAATTAATTGAATTTTTTAAAATGTAATTAATATTTACAATTAGAATAATTTATATTTTATAATAATTTAAATTATTTTTTTACCATAATTAATAGTGAAAATAATAAAAATAAATCATTATAGTTAAGGTAAAAATGGGTTTACCGAGGGTTAAAATAAAATGATAATGGTTGAATGAATGAATTTTTTTACTAAATATATTGGATTTCCATATATATACCTTATAATTTTATGTCTCAATAATAATATATTTTCAAGCCTTGTGTCATATAAAAAATGTGGGTACACATTTTTTTCAAAAATTCCATGTGTGCCACTCACCACACAAATAAATGGCAAACCCTATTATATATTATTCACCCATTGAAACCATATTGTACAACAAAATAAATAACTAAATAACTTTACATATTCCCTACCCTCATCATATAATCCTTTTTTTCATCATAAATCTGTCCTTGGAAATATTTTGGTTGAATCCTTTAGAGGTTAACCAGGGAAGAGGTAATGTTCTTTTTCAGGTGTTTTTATTTTAATTCATCATCCACATCCATCAATTCCCAGTAAACCATGATGATATAATATAATTAGTATCTTAAATATATTTATATTTTTTATTGGTAATTGAATTATCTACAACCATACCTAATTAGATCAAATGGGTTATGAAATTACCATTCATATGTACATCATATTACCACCTCGCAAATAGATGTAATTCATTTTCCCATTACCACCTCTTACGATTGGGTTAGATGAAGAATATAAAATATATTTATGATATTTATAAAATAATTATTTCTCTGGATTTATTATATCATATATATATATACACACACTGTTTTTTTACTTTCTATTCCATTGGGGTTATGATAATGTCACATGTGTATATGATGAACTATCACCGCACGAAGTGACATGAATCATTTTTCACTAACGCTTTACATGGAAGGTAATAAGGATATTTTGAATGATATTATTTCATATAAATGGAATAATTAAGATCATAATTTATATTTATTATTCTAAAAAGATAATATATCATTCCATTTCTTACATTTCCAGTCAAATTGAGATTATAAAATTGATCATGTACGTGTGGTCTACCACATTCATGAAGTAATATGACAATATTTTAATAAACACAACAAATCGATGATAAATATAAGTAAATTTAATGAAATTATATTGTATTTAAGATATTATAATCCTTTTCTAATGGTAAAATATTACTTACCTCCGTTTTATAATTTTCATTGAAAGATGGAAACGTTACCCTTGGGTATATACGACCTACTGTTTCTATGATCATAACATATTTAATTTTCAAAAGCATATTTAATGATTGGTGTTAAAAGTATAATTGAGGAATAAAAATGTTATTATTTCATTATTATTATTATATTTGATATGATGTAACTATATAATATGTAGAAAAATTGGATCATTCATGAAAAATAATGAATGATAGAACTAGGAAATTATCACATGAAATAATGAAAATAATGAAAGATTGATGTGATGAGATGTTATAAATGGATCATATATGATATTATAAATATTAATATTTTTTTTTATTAGTTAATAACATGTTTTAAAATAATATAAACAATTTTAAAGTAGGATCAACCAAAAGGAATCATGAGGTAAGAGAGTTTGTCTCATTTTCCATTCATTGAGGAATATTATAATGTTATGCACCTAGTTTATTTAATATGGTGTATGTACCAACCCTTTGACATGTAATATCATGATTAATTAATTATTAATGGAATTTTAATTTTATATTTGAAATATTTCATCCAATGGGATTTGACTTAATCATTTCAAAGTGGTAAAGATTCTTATAAATCAATTAACTTTAATTTGGTGATATTACTTCATCTTTGTATTTTGTATTTTTAAAATTTTGGTACAAACAAAACTGCACCATATGACATAATAAAAAAATTTCAAATAAACTGCTAGCTCGAGGACATGACCCAACAACCATGCTCTAAACCCCAACCCATCCTTAACACCCCATCCAAACACGGGGGGGGGGGGGGTATTGTGTTTGATATTTTAAGATTATAAATGTAATGAATTGTGAATATCTTATGTTTTATTTACAATAGTTTCATGTGTATTTTCATTTGATACAAATAATTTTTTTATTTATTAATTATCACATGAATGTAATTATATTTTCAAGGGTTTATTTCACAATCTCATTCTCATTGGTATTGTTCACACTTTAATTTTCATTAACGTAAATAATATGATAATTGTTTTGTTAATAATTGAATGTTTCCCCCGGTAGTTATTCATGAACATTTTCATGTAATAGTACTAATTTTCAACATTTTGGTACTTGAAAGTATTGATAAAATTATTTAATAAAATCTAACACCATTTTTATCATCACCCATAAATTATTTTTGTTCCAAATCATTATTTTCTGAAAATGTTTTCAAAAATGTATTCAAACCTTTCAAAAAACCTCTATTAAATAAAAGTTAAAAAAGTTTAACATTTTTTTGGAAAAAATGAAAGGAATATTCATGTCCTATTTAAAATAGGTTCATTTGGGTTTTATCCAAAAAGTGAAAGGAATATTTTTTTAAAATACTTGGCATGTATGAAATTTTCCACGGTCATGATCACTAAATGTTTCAAATATCATTTTACTTGTTTTAAAGAAAAATTTCAATAAAGGTATTTGGAAAATTATTTGTAGACTTTTATTTTTAAAAGGTGATTTTCAAAATTCAATTTTATTTTTCTAAAAATTATTTTAAGAAATTTTTATGGTATTTCTATTCATCCGCTATATCCCCTTGAAGATCATTTGGTTTCATGATACAAAATAAGTTTTTTTAGCCCAGGACTTACCCATTTGTATACTTGTCTTGGAACACAACCTTGACGGTGTTACATGTCTTTGAACAAGGCCTAAAATGTATGTTTTGTATTTCCATTAGTATTAATTCCATAATTATGAAATCTATTATTGATATTCCATGTCATTGTTTTATTATTTATAATTTACATGGTTAATTTTCAGGTTAATGTGATTATTTATATGTCATTATTTTATCATAATTTATTCATTCCATATTATGTTTTGGTTATTGATTGTTGAATGTGTGTAAATTTATTTAAATTCCATATTTATTATGCCTTATTTATTCATAGATCCCACTATACGTTTACTATTACTGATCAACTGATATCACCCCTTTCTTATGGTTTCTTTTCCCTAGGATAAACAGATTTTTTGTGATGGATATGCTAGGATTAAAAAAGTGGAATAATGGAATTATAAATATTTTTTTATTTTATGTTTTATAATGTAATAAAAATTCCATGTTTGTATCTAGTTTATGATGAATACTGAACTATTTGGTCCTTTAAGATGTGATTCCACTTATCTTATGAAAATGTAATAAAGTAGACATAAGATTCAGGCTACTAGGATGGGGTCACAATATAATAAGAATAAATTTAATGAATATATAGTATATAATTATGATTACTTACAATTATATTTTTATTTACCTTTATTCTATTAAATTCATTAGATAATGTGATGTCTCCCATGTGTACGTAGGGGATATCATCTTCATAATGTGATGTAATTCATTTTCCACCACAACCTTATGAGAATGGTTAGAAAAGTGTAAAAACTAGAAAAAAAATATGCTACATATGAATTGTAGTAATATTGAAACTATTCCTAAGGTGCATGGACCCGAACCATCAAACCAGAACTTGGATGGGAAATGAAATAGTTAAAACCCATATATTGAATTAAATAGTTAATAATTAATAAATGAATATTTGGAGATTATAAGTGAATAATATATTGTAATAGAAGTAGGAATATTATTTTATTATAGATTTATAACAATTATAAATTGAGAATAAATGTGGTTAGGAGAACATGTGAATATTCTCAAGACCCTTCGTAAGGGTTTGTGATACAATCTCATTTATTTTAGTGGTTTTATATGATAAATTTTCCAATGTGGGAAATTATATTATATTAATAATTTAAATATATTATATTTAATTCTCTTATATTTATTTCATGGGTATTCATGTTTTAGTTTCATTCACAAAAAGGAGTTTTTAAAAATTATCAAAATAATGTTTTAAAGAATATTTAACTTTTCCCCCTTTTCAACCAATAAAAATTATCTTCCTTATCCATGTCCCTAAAATTGTTTTATTAATGTTTTTACCTATATTGAAATGTTTTTAAAAGTTAAATTTCACTACCTTGGATTTTCTTTAAAAATTATTAATATGTATCTTTTCTTAGTTTTTTCGGATGTCTCAGAATATACTTTTTATAAAAGCATTTAAAGAATGTTCTCATTATTTCCAAAGCCTATTTTAGTATACTATTATAAATATGAATTTTTATTTATGTAAAAATAATTCAAGGATTATTATCCTTAACTAAGGATATGATTTAATGATACCATCCACTTTTTTTCTCGATGAATTATGATGCAGATTTTTAAGTTTGATTTTATGAAACCCTTCTATTTCTTGGTAGAAAATTAGGAAATTTTGAATGATTTTGTGTTATTTTTTTTGAAATATTAATGGATTTAATTATATTATGGTTTGATAAAAAATTATATATACCTCAGATGTATTGCATAAATATTTATATTTAATGAGATAATATGTATTTCAACAGAGGATATACCTAAAATAAAGAATATATTAATTCCATTATTCCAATAAAACATTGTATATATATTCACACAACCCAATGAATAAAATATTTAGTGTCCTAGATATTTCTTATATATACATAATATATTAGAAAATGTGAAAAAATTAATCCATAATTGTTATCCAATAAACCTTTTTCTATTCATCTCATATGATATAATCAACTTCGTAATCTAGGGAATAAAAACATCTAAAAAGGGGCCAAATAGACTCTCTAGAAGGGAAACATATAACACAATGAATTAGATCATAAATAAGAAATAGAAAAAGAGGAACTAAAAATCATAATAATTGATCATAGGAACATAAATGATAATCATAGAGCATGATAATATCACAAAAATAATGTTTAAGAAGTATAAAAGTTTTGACTAGACTCAAAATACCTCATATAATAAAAGTGATGTATACATTAAAAATATTTTATAATAATGAAAAATATAATTTTATATAAATGAAATGATTCTATAAAATTATTCATAACTTGAAAATATTATTTTAAATAATTTACAATAATAATAATAGGACATACGTTTTTGAGAAAAATAATTATTTTAACACCTATGTGACTAAGATCTTTATAAACATGCCATAAAATATGAAAAATAATTTATGAACATTACTTTTTGAAGAAAACTAATTATTATAATGTCTTTTAATATCATGAGATATAAACATAATCATATTCCTTGGTGGATTATATTATAACTCATTAATTATCATAAATACATATGTGTGGAACATAACATCAATCATAAATATATCTTAATCAATCAATGGAATGAAGAGTTTATTTCTTAATCAATTAAAAAACAACACATATAAAAATATCATAGGATATCAAAATTATCATTTTAGAAAAATATTCATAACGTGATAAAATATATATGGTTATGAAAAAATCACATCATGATAGATAATCTTGGGGGAGGGGGAATAAATGTGAAATATAAATTATTCCAAAGTGGTTTTAAACCTTGTTTTAAAAGATAGAGTGAAAATAAATTTCAATAAAAATTGAATGGAAATTGAATAATTTTAAAAAATTATTATAATGTGTTTTAAATAAATTTTCATTTAAAATTAATAAAAATCAAGCAGATAAATCCAAAGCGGTACATAATGAAATGAAATGACTATACTGATTTTAGTATATTTCAAATGATAACCAACATTAAAGAAAATCATTTTTTATTTTTGAAATAATTATAATTAATATGTAATATAAAAAATATATTTGGATACTATTAATAGAAATAGTTTTATATGAAAAACCTATTCAATGATGAAAATGATCCATTATAAGAATGAGAGTTATTATTACTAATGTTATACTTTTATTCAAGAAATATATTTTTCAAATAAGTTGTTATTGGTAAAGAGAATTAATTTCCACATAAGAAAATAATATATAAAATATAAAAAAGATAAATTTTAGGTTAAAAAATCATGAATATTATATTAAATTAAAAATGATTGTGACCCAATGAATCAGAAATTAATTATATGAAACCCTTAAAAACTTAAAAAGCTTTGATTCAAAACCCAATAAAGGATATGATATCAAATGAATATTTAAGTTTCAAGAATAATAAAATAATCATGATAAAAAATATTACTGTGAGGGTAGGTAAAACATTTAAAATCGAATAAAATGTATAATAATAAATATTTCTTCATGGTTGAAGATTATAGGTAATAAACCCTTACATTTAGTCTTGATTACCAATGAATTTCTCAAACCTCTTATATATAAATGATAAAAAACCTTAATAACTTATTTTGAAATGTTATTAATATAAATATTCTTTTCTAATAAAATGGTTCATATTTAAATAATATAGACCTAAGGATTCTCACTTTTATATACAATTGTTGTTATTAATCATAAAAATGTGACAATAATTAATTTTAAATGAATAATTGTATAAAGTATAAAATGTTTTTTGAAGAATATACCTTAAGTTTTAAAATGATAACTAAGGCATTATAAGTGAAAACCAATGTTATTAAAACTATATGGATACAAATAAAATATTTATTTTATATTATAAATAGGTTTTAGTAATTTGTGATTTTTACATGTATAGAAATAATATCTAGAAGTCATGTTATTTCTAATTTTTTTTAATTCTGTTAAAAATCAATCCTTTTTGAAATATTAAATAAATTATTTTACTAATATTATTGAAAGGATAAATAAAGAAATGAAGAAAATTATTTTTGAATTTGAATCCCAAAATTCTAATTGTTATTTTTAATTATAGAAATACAATAATGTGAAAAAACAAATTTATAAGAGAACAAATTTTGATATATTAACTATTTGTTTTCTTATAAATTACTAATTACTCAACTGTTAATCCTTTATTCATATAAAAATATTTTAAACTTTATAAGAAGTAAATTTTATAATTTTTTTTTATTATTTTCACTAGTTTAGTAAATATTTAATGATAACATTATTTTATATATATATATATGATTCAAAATTTTGTTACCACTGTTTATACCTTCCAATTCTATGAGTAAAAAAAATAATTTTTTTTTCTCTTTCTGTTACATGTGTAGAATGAAATCAAACATAGTATTTATGTAAGGGGGGATATTTTTTAAATCTCTTGTTATTAAACTATGAAATCAATTACATATTGATCCCTATCTATAATGAGACTCTATCCACTATAATAGTCTTGGTATTGAACATTGACTAAGTAAAACATGTTAATATTGAGTAAACTTAATACACTATTGGAATTGGTTCACTATTACATTTTTTAATGGAGTATTGATCTAGGAAATGATATTATTTGCTTATGTGTATTCCAAAAACCTATTTTTTATGCTTATTATATTCTCTCCTGGATAATGATTGATAATTAATGATTCCACTCTCTTATGAATCATGCATTTTCATTAGAAAAAGCTTTATGCGATTGTGAGGATTAATTGCATATGAACATCATGATATTTCTATTAAACATGATTCAGGAAATGGTATATTTTATCTATAAAATCAATGAATGATCCATTGGAGAATACTTAATCTATAGTTATTGTTGTTTCATGTATGTTTGAACACATTGAAAAAATATGATTTTATAGAAATTTAATGTGGTAGAAAATGTATAGAATTTGTTAGAAAAAAATAAATGAGAATAAAAGTGTCTAAAATTATAAATTCATAAATCTTTGATATATATATATATATATTTAAATTATTTAAATATTAATAAAATATGGAATATACTTGATATATATTATTTATAATTTAAAGGATATGGGATGTTTTTTAAGAACCATTATTGCATTAAAGAAGCATATATAAACTAGAACAAACTTTAATTCAAACTAAAAGGTAACATTTCTATTTATTTTTCACTATATTCACATTCAAATATTTTAATATGAACTAATTTTGAGGGTGATAATTGAAGAGTTTACGAATGAACAAGAATATGAGAACGAAGTGAAGAGAATGAAATATTTTTATTGAAAATATTTAGTGTCAAATAAAACATAATGAATCTAACCAACTACTATTAAATATTTAAATTGTCAATGATTATCAAAGAGATAAGGGAAATGATTTTCATATAATTCTAAATATTTAATTTGAAATATTGGGGAAAAATAAGAAAAATAAAAATAATGAATTAGGAATCTTGCTTCATATTATAAGGATGAAATAAAAATTGAAGAAAAAGATTAAGAGACGTAAACTATTACTTGTAAATTATTTTATATATTTATTTTAACACCCTAAAATTCTAAAAGAATAATATTTTATTCAAGATGATACATGACAGGAAACACCTAATACAAAACTAAGGAAAACATACCAATAGTTTAAAATATATTTATTATATAGTATATTTAATTTCATTGTTAGCTTACAATACACACAACAATTCATTTCCTTAATAGCTTATGTTACACGCAAGATCATGTTTTACCAAACAACAGTATATTATTAATATTATTACTTAATATGATAGTTATCATGAAGAATTTGGAATGTAAGGTATTAATACTATTTAAAAAATAGGAAAAAATATTTTATTAATGTTTATTAATTATATATTTATTTGTCATAAAATAAGAATCCTTTAAAAGAAAAAAAATTCTAAAAACAATTTTTTTCATCAAGGATGGCTCAGTCACGTCTCATGCAAAAAAAAAATTAATTTTTATCAATTTTATAACATTTTAGTTCCAAAATAAAATTGATTTTTTAAACTGGGATATAAAACTATTTTCGGTTGAATTTTATTTATTTTTATAAGATGTTTAATTTTTTAATGAATAGTGAAAAAATGATGAATTTTAATTAAAAACTATCTTTTTGTTTAAATAATTTTTAAGGATAATTTATATTTTTAATTTTTTTAAAGTAACATGATTTAAAAATTATATCATTTAATATAATTTATTTTAAATGAATCATTTTTTCTATTTAATGTAGATATGAAAACCAATAAATCATTTGAATATTTTCACTTCAAAAACCCATTTTCTTGACATGTCTACATGATTAATTATAAATTTAATTTTTTTAACTTCATTTAATCGAATATGGAAATCTTAATTCCATACATGGAATCATTGTAATTTATAATTTAATATTAGGTAAAATTAATTTTTGACCAAAATGAACTGTGAATATAATAAAAATTAATTTTGGTGGTTAAGGTAAAAATGGGTTTATGGGGGGTTTAACTAAAAATATAAGTGTAAAAAAGAACAATAAACTACTATAAAAACTATTTTATGGACATATTTAGATTATTAATTCCATAAGGGTTTATAGTGGTCCATTTATGACCCTTTTGACATGTGCAAAATTTGAGATCACTCAATTATTTTCAAAAGTACCAAGTGCGTCCTCCCCCCAGCATATAAAATGAACACCAATATACTCTCTTTTGACAGCTTAAAACAACTTTGGATCGAACACTACCTTTCAACATAACTTCTCAATATACTCTATTTTTATTGATTAAAGTATGTTAAATTATGTTCAACCAAAAGAGAGTATAAGGTAATGGAGTTCATCTCAATTTCATTTCATTAATGAATATTGTAATGTAATAAACATAATTTCATTTTTATGGTGTATATACTACCATTTTAATTGGTAATATCATGAATAAAATATTATTTATATTATTTTAAGTTTCAATTTGAATTAATTCATATATGTTTATTTGAATGAAATGTTATCAAGTGGTAAAGATTTTTATAACTCAATTTCTTTTTGTTTGTTTATATTAATTATTAATTGTTATTGATATTATAAGATTATTTTTATAATTAATTTTTACTATCTAATTTTTTAATTTTAAAAATATTATGTGTTTTAGTATTTGTACAGATAATCTATTAATTGGTTTATTCTCACTTCAACATTATGATATTTACAATTCTTTATTTCAATATATCATTTTAATTGAGATTGTGTATTCTTGAATTTCAACTGAAGGAAATTGCTTGATCATTGTTTAATAATCCATTTAATTTTATTCTCCTCTAGTTTCTCAAGATATTTTCAAGTAACATGAACATTTCCCACTCATTGGAACTTAAAATTGTTGATAATGTTTTTAATAAAACCCATATTCATTTCTCTCTTTAGTAAAAAATATGTTCTTTTCTAGAACTATGTTTTCTAAAAAAAGTTGAAAGTTTTATATAACCATTTAGAAATTAATTATTAAAGAACTTTTTACAAATTTTACCCTTTAATAAATTATTTCCAAAAATCATCTATTATATTCAAAACAATGACTCTTTGGATTATACAGAAAATTTGAAAGGAATCTCAAAGTCTTTCTCTGAACCAGAATTTTTTTAACCATTTACCGTGAAAAATTAATGTTATTTTTAACTTATAAGGCATGAATGAAATTACCCACTGACATGAAAATAATTTCTTTATAGCATAAATTTAATTTTTATATAGATATTTTTATTGGAAATGTTTTTAAAATATGATTTTCAAATAAAATAATTTTCAATTTTTTTCAAACAAAAAAATATATTTTCCTCAAAAATGTTTTCGAATATCTATTTATGATATTTCTATTCATAAATGACTAAAAAACTTTATTCATAATACAATGTGTATATATTTTATTGATTCCATCCTTATTAATCTATTGGATGGTTCTGGATCATTTTTACCAAGGTAATTATTGACATACATTTTCTTGATTCATTCTAATTATCATTAACTTTAATAGGAATTATTCACTTTATTTTGATCATTGGTAATTAAATTTACCCAAAATATCATATTATTTATCATGGATATGTTTATTACATAATCAATGTTTAATATATAAATGTAGTAATCTATATTGAATGGTATATGTTATTATGGGGAAATATTGATATATCTGTATTTTTTAGTCAATACTGATATTTAATGATAAGCCACATTATTTGTGAATCTAATCAATTATTTGATATATAATTAATTATTTGGACCTATAGTGATGGTTTGGGACTGAAATTATATATCCCCCCAATACATAGGTATATCTCATGAGTTAAATTAGTTTAGATATCATTTTAGCTAGTTTTTACATATAGTTTAACCCATATTATGAAAGGCCTTGATGTTAGAGGTATCATATCCCTATCACATGAAATCCTATAATTAATAATTTCCTTTATAAAGAGTTTATTTATTAATATCCATGATATTTTCACTGTGATATTATCTCTATATGCATTTAATTTTTAGTTTATTCAACTAATGGAATCTGTTTTATTACTTACTTATCCATATAGAATTATTCCATATCCTATTTTTTAAATAGATTATGTTATTAGTTAGTAAACTTTATATATTGATTATTCCATATAAATATATTTAAATAAAGTCTGTTCTTAGTTATTTTTTATTTCTATGTTATTATTCTTATTGAGTCATGATTTATTCCATTGTATATAACCCCTATTGATCTTTTGAACTCATGGTTATTTTTCCATTTCTCAAGAATCGATAAAGTGTAATATATTTTATAAATAAGGATGTGATATAAGTAATAATGTAATTCTCCAAAGAAATTATTTTGTAATTTTTAAATCAAATTTATTGTAAGACTTATGTATGTATCTATTTTAAAAATACTCTTAAACTAGTCGATCGAATGGGATTGATTCCTTGTATCTTATGTCAATCTAATTATGAAAGCACCATCTACAAGATAATAGGGTTGATTTCACAATATTTTGTATCAAAAAAACTTTATATGAAACCTTGGGAACCAAATTTTGGAAAACATAGATTAGGAAATATAACCATAAAGAATACATTATGGATATTTATTGAAGAACATCCTAATGTTTTGGTAAGATGGAGAATACATGGTTTTTATTTGGAATATAAATCTATCTTGATACTACATATGAACATGGTTCTATAATATATATACCTAGGGGTAAAAACTATAGAGAGGGCTCATAGAGTTTTACTTGAGCATTACCCAGTACATGACAATGATCCTTATAGTGCACAAGGTTTGACACTCCAATGGGAGATTCATAGGATAAATCAAATATTATATACAAACCATTATAAAGGATTTTAATAGATGATATCCATGAAAAACTAAGTTAAATCTAAGGTGTCGTATATTTGAAATAATGTGTCATAGAATAGAAATGGGATAAATGATTATACGGTCATCCCACTATGATTTTTTTGCTCACACAATACCTTGGTCTTTAGTTAATTGATGGAATAGGAAAGAATCAAGTTAACATTAAACCTAAAGGAAAATGTCGTGATTATGTGGAGATGATTGTAGTACAAGATATAAAAATAATTCCAAATAATTTTTCCTAAAATACATTTAACATCTTATACCCCAACCAACCCTTAGACTCACCAAGTAATAAAGGACAAAGTTTTATAATATGTCAAGTGATAAAAACCATTGATACAAGAAGGATTTATTTTAAACATGTAAGAAATGAGGATGGAGACACCCATGGAAGTGTCTAAATGGAATTATAAAATGTTTTATGTGTGTTAAAATGTTATAAATAATTTAATTTATGAGGGTTAATGAATAATATTATGGATGGAAATAAATCTCATCCTAGGGATCCATTTGATGTTCATTGTCTTAAATGCAAAGAACCTCATCATTATTAGAGTTTTTGAAATCATCTATTAATTAATCCTAAGACCATGGAATGACCTATATTGATGCCAAATTAAGGAAATATTTATTAATTGGCATTAAATAATTAATGTGTGGAATTATTTTTCCAATTGTATTTTGGTTATAAGGACCATGAAATATCTAAGGACTATATTCAATTTTAGAATCACAAGTGTCTTTATTATCATAATATACATGGATACCATCATGAAATTATGAATTTGATATTGACCACAAGATCAATGTTTGGAAAACTAGTTTTTGTGTTTTATGTGATGAGGTTCTACCAAGATTAATGGTATTTAGGGATAAATATAACCCATTGGTTCAATATATATTTTATTGGAAAATATATTTTAAGAATAATTCCTTTACATTTTTTTACAAAAGTTTAAGGTAATTGATAATAATTCTATGATATAATCGTTAAAAACAATGTAATAATAGTCAAATAATATTATTAGACTTCATAAGAAAAATTTGTTTTATTAAAAACCTTTGTAAAAGGAAATTTAATGATTAATTTTATTTCAAGAATATATATCATATTGTTTTGGGAACGTTATAAGGTTTCTATTAATAAGGATTAGAAAAAAGAGAACCCATATTTTTAGTGATAACCTATCAAATCTTAGAAGTCTATTGGGATTAAAACCATGAACAATAGACAATAAAGGTTTAGCCCCTACCATTGGCCTATGTGATGTCTTGGATTTTGTGTCATTGTTTTTAGTTGAACATTTTGAAAGAAAAATATTAATGATGAACCAATTGTGACCCCGTTGAGATTAAGATTTTAATCTATTATATTTAATAACATGTGATAACCATATTTTACTTGGAAAATATTTAGAGATAGATGGAAAGACTTGTCACTCCTTTAAAAATTTTACAATCCATAAAAAGTGATTTGTAGTGCTTCAACATAAAAAATTCAATTTTTTGATATTCATTTCTTTGATTAAGGGATGAATAAGATATTGATCAAAGAAAAATGAAAGAATCTAATTGTTCTTATGAAATAGAAATAAATTAATTAAGCATATTTTCTTATTTTCTTCAAAATTAAAAGACTTCCTTAGTATTAGGAAAAGGATCTTGAAAAAATGTTATCCTATTACATTTATATCTAATAAATCAGAAGGTATTTTAAATCATCAAAAGTTTATGTAATTTAGTCCCTTAACTTTACATTTATCATTCAATTGGTTTTGATCAATGAACTCAATAATTGTCGATAATAATTTATTCTTTTCCTCTACGTATATATCATCACTTTCCACCAATGTTCTCCTAGTTAGAAATACGGTGATGTGTTATTCCATATGAACTTTGTACATCCCATTATCTCTTGATAAGATGATTTTTTATAAACAATTTTATGATGTGGTATTTTAAAAAAATGAATTTGAAAATATAAATCCATGAAATATCAAAATCATGTTTAAATTATGAGGACACAATTTACATATGGCAGGGAGAATGTAACATACCAAAGTTATAATATAATATAAATTTATCCAATACCATATAGGACACCTAATAAAAATAATAGAATAGAATATAACACCAAAAGATGTTAAAATAAATTTCTTTTAGAATAAATTTAATTTTTTTGATAGCTTCTGATACCTACAACAATGATTTTATTCAATAGCTTTCATTATATGAAAAACTGAGTTTTATTGAACAACATTATACAATTAATATTATTATTCAATATGACAATTATCACCTAGAAGGTGGAATATAGGTAATGAATAAGATTGAATAGATTATTAAAATATTAATTTTACAATTCTTTATTTATTATCTATGTATTTGTAATAAAATTCAAATCAATTAAAAGAAAATGAACTATTTTCAAGAAATTGTACTATTTTTTCAAAGAGGTCTTACTCACACCTCAGATACATAATTAAAAAGTGTTTTTTTTTCACTTTAATAAATTAATATGATGAAATATAAATAATTTTTTACATAATAATTTCAAAATTATATTAGGGTTAATTTTTTGATTTTTTTTGAGAAGTTTCAATGTTTGATGAATATTGAAAAATACAGAATTTTAATTGGAAACTTCATTTTATTTTTAATAATTTATTCTGATAAATTATAATTTTAATTAGTTTTAAATTAAAATTATTTTAAATATATATCTATTAATCTAATTTATGTCACTATTATTATTTAAATATTGAATTTACAAATAAAAACATTGAAAATATTTGAACATTTTCACATTAAAACCCTCTTTTCTCTTCACATCAATAAGAATAATTAAAAATTAAAAATTTTCCACTTATATTAATTGAATTTATAAAAATGGATTCCATATTTGGAATTGGATTAATTTATAATTTTTAATAAGTTAAACAAATTTTTTAACCAAAATGAATAGTGAATGGAGTAAAAACTAATTACTCCAGTTAAGGTAAAATGGGTTTATTTGGGGATAAACTACAAATATAAGTAAAAATGAACTATAAATATGTTTAAAAAATATTGTATGGAAATATTTAGACTAGTAAACCTATAATTATTGATCATGGTCCATATAGGTCCCTTTTGACATACGAAAAATATAGGAGAACTCAATTATTTTCAAAACTACCATGTGTGTCCTCACCCCTATTTATGAAAGGACACCCACTCTCCTCTCTTTTTCACACTTTGGATCCACTTTTTATTGAACAATACCTACCAAAATAACCATAAAACATCTACACCATAATCATAGACTACTTATTTTGGAATAATTACATCATAGTAAGATTTTGTTTAAATTTAATGAGGGTACTCGAAGAATATATAATGATCTTCAATGATATTCTTTATATTATTTCTATCTACACCTCCTTAAATTTTTACTAATCTATGATGAAATAATAAAATCAATATTATAAATATATTTATATTTTATTATAATAATCATACAACCAAAAAACATCTCCATATTTGTTAAATGGGTTATTAAATCATCGTTGGTCTGTATGATGGACTACCGCCTTGCGGAACCATGTCATTAATTGTTACATTACAACCATTCATGATTGGTTATTATGCGGAATATAAAATATATTTATGATATTTTTAATATATTAATAACTTTTTAATAATAGTATCATATATATGTTTTTACCTTCAATTCTATAAGAGATATGATAACATAACTCATGTGTACAGTGTACTACCTTCTTACAATGCGATGTGATTCATCTTTCCCTAAGACATCACATAGAAGGTGATAAAGATATATTTCATGAAAATATTTGATATAAATTACATAATTATAATATTCATTAAAAATTTATCATTATGAAAATATAATATATATCATTTTATTTCGTTTCTTTTCATACACGTAATGATGATAACATCATTCATGTACTTGTAGACTATATCCTTCACAAAGTAATGTGACTATATTTTCATCACCACAAAACATGGGTGGTATATATAACAATATAATATTTCAAATATCATATTATTATAATTTTGGAATGATTATATATTACTTACCTTATTTCCATAATGATTATTGAAAATTGGAAATGTTACACAAGAGTATGTAAGACCTGCCATCTATAAGATATTAACGTACCTCATTTTTCCTAAAATTATAGGATGATTTGTTTTAAATGTAAAATTTATGTGAAAAAAATATTTTAATGTTAGGAATTTTATCCTATATTTGACAGAACTATAATATACTTGTATGAACATTATATTTCATGATGAAACATGCATCAACATACAAGGCTATTAACACAAGAAACAATAAAAATAATTGATTTATTAATTAATGTGAAATTATATGTTATAAAAGTATCATATGAGATATTATATATATAAATATGTGTTTTGAATAAATTTATAACATGTTTAAAAAATATATAGAGGAGGTTAAATAATTTTCAACTAAAAGGGAGCATTATGTATGGGATTTGATCCAAATTTCATTTCATTTATGAGTATTTTAATGTTATACACCTAATTTATTTTACATAGTGCATATAATTCCTATTTTACCTTTAATATAATAAATTCATAATTATTAATATTATTTTACTTTTCGATTTTATTAATTTAAAATAAGGGGATTTGAATTAAAATTTACCCATTGGTAAAGAATTTCTTAACTCAATTTCTTTTCCATGGGTTATATTACATCTTCATTGTCATTGATATTATATGATTATTTCTATAATTAAAATTTTATTATATTTTATTTTATTTTTACTTTTTTAATGCGGATTTATATCTAATACACATAATTGGTTCTTCGGTTTATTCTCACTTCAACGTTATCATCTTTTGATGGGATAACTTTAGAATCTCATTTTAATTGAGATAGTTTATTCATGAATTTCAATTGAAGGAAATTATTTTATAATTTTTTTGTCAAACATATAATTTTCTTATCATATACTTATTTATAAAAGTTTTATGTTGTATAAAAATCTCTCTACTCTTTGGTACTTAAAATAGTTGATAAAATGCTTTTAATAAAAACTGACATCATTTATATCAATGGTTTAAAATAAATTTCCATAAAATACCATGTCTTTTTAAAATGTTTTTAAACTTTTAAAAATTATATATTCAATATTTTTTCCTATTTATACTTTTAATAATATTTTCAAATGAACCTTTTTTCATTTTCAAAACAATTCATATTTTGGATTTTACAAGACATGTAAAAAGAATCTTCTTGTTGTTCCCTGAACAAGGAACTATTATAACCATTTTACGGTGTAAAAGGAATATTTATTTTAACTTGTACATCATGTACATATTTACCCACTATAATTATCCTAATTTTATTTATTCTTCCTTTTTTAGGTTTATAAAGAACTTTTTAAATAAAATGTTTCATAAAAAAATTCAAAGAAGATAATTTTCAAAAATATTTTCAAAATGAAAAGGATATTTTCCTTATAAATATTTTAAACATATTTCTATGTTATATTTATTAATAAATGAAAAAAAACCTTTATTCTTACTAAAATGTGTATATTATGTATTGATACCATCTTTAGTATTCTTTAGGATGGTTTAAGAAAATTTTGATATAGGAAAGTATTGACATTCATTTCCTTGATTCATTCTTGAAGCCCTTAACATCCCTTTGAATTACTCAATTTCTTGTGATCATTAAACATTAAATATCCCCTAAATATCCATATTATTTACCATGTATATGTTTATTAATTAAAATATATATAATTTCTATATACGACATCATACATTGAATACCACTTGTTTATTTTGGAAATATTGATAAACATGTATTCTTTACTCTATAAGAAAATCTAAAGACATGTCATAGTGTTCATGAATTACATTGATTATTTGATATATAAAAAATTATTTGAACCTATTATGATTTTTGGGGATTGAAAATATTTAGAACCTTGATGGAACAGTACCACTCATGAGAAAAATTAATTATAGTATTATTAAATGATTTTTTACTTGTTGTTTAAACTATCTTATGAAATCTCTTAATGGTAGTTGAATCATGTCCCTGAGACATGAGAATAATTAATTAATCATTTCCTTGAATAATATTTTAGTTATTTTTACCCTCAAAATTTTCACTATGATATTATATATGTATGTATTTTAATTTCAGTTTATTGATTAAACGATATTTTTTAGTTATTTAGTTTTCCTTATTGATTACTAATTATCCAGTTATTTAAAAAAACACGTGTGCTCAATTATTTACATTCCTATATTAATTATGACTTTTATAATAATTAAATTGAATGTTTTATAGTTATTTACCATTCTATATGGATTATTCTTGTTGATTTATGATTGATCATTTGATCTTACACTTATTTTTTCATTTCGTATGAATCTATGAAGTGTACTATGTTTGATAAGAAATGATATGTTAGAGGGAAATGTTTTATTCTGAAAAAATAATATTGTTGTAATTTTTTTATTAAAAGGTAACGTAAGACTCATGTATGTATCTATTTTACCATGAATACTAAACTATTAGGTCATTAATGATGTTATTCCTTATATATCATGCCAATATAATAATTTAGGAATTGTCTACAATCTACTGGGGTGGGGTCTCTAGATTTATGTTCATGGAGATTTATTTCTAAGAAAAATAAAAAGAATAATATTTAATTGGGACTTGGTAAGAGATTATTGTTCTAGAATGCTAAACATTTATGATTGGTGAATTTGATAAGGGAGATCTAATCTATTCATTTCAGATAGATTCATGAGATATATTAGTGATATTACTTCAAGGATTAGATTATTTAATACGGGATTTTGAATGAACATGATTTCTTGTATTAATACATAAGAAGAGAGATGGTCATTTCTTATCATTATAATTGTTTCCCCACTTGTAATATTCTTGGTTCACGAAAAAATAGTTTCATTATGTCCTTATGAACTTGGTCGAATCCTGATAATAAATGATTATTTAAGAATGTTTAGATAATAATTAACATACATTGAAAAGAATATGAAACATTGTGGGTAAGCCTCATATAAATATATTTTCATTAATTATCCTTCCTATTTTATCATTGAACACATACATTCCATGTGACAAAAGAATGAGTGATATTCACTCTAATAAGAGTAAAAGGAAAAACACACTAGTTTTAAATTAATAAAAATAAATCATAAAAATTCACATTATGGGATTGTGTGGTTTCACAGATATTATAGAAAAAATGAAATCCAGGATCCTGGGTCCCCCTTTTATTGGGTTTTCTATTTCTCATTTTTTGAATTATTTCTATGCACATCAAATGGAATTAAGAAGATTTTATATAGAGTGAATATGTTTATAATTTATATAAAAAATATCTAACATTTTTATAATTAATATAAATGGGACACCATCCCATTTTATTTTATATTATTTTAAATAAATACAATGTTTGATAGCACATACCACACACAAAACTGAACATAAAATAAACTGTGATGTAATATAAAATTATTTTTAATAAAATATTACATTTATAACCCAGCCATTGGATTCTAAATTATTAATAGGAGTAACTGCAATATGAAATATATGTTAGTAATTTTTCAATAGTAAAAATTTATTAATTAATGATTTAACAAAAACTAAAAATAAATTAAAAATAAAATCATATATGATTAATGGAGATATTTCACAGTAATAATAATTATTTTTAAAATAAATTTATATAAAATAAAATAATATAAAATAATATATTTTAATTATTTTACTAAAATTTATAGATCACATATTTAATAAAATAAATTATAAATCATCTAATAGAGGATACAAGTTAAATAATTAGTGTAAATTCATTTTATACTTCAGAAATACATTTTATTTAAAAATGGGGTGTATTGTGTTTACAATAGGAATATTATGATTAATATCTCCAAATTTTAGAAATTATATTTGTTAAAATAAAAATAATTTTTGAGATCTATATGTAAAAATAACCATGATATAAATTTTTGGACTGTTTCTGAAAAGATTGATCTTTGAGTGAATAATGAAAAATAATGATTTTTAATAACACATTCATTTATTTTCAAGAATGTAAAAGGTACAATTCATTTTAGGGTTGGATTTAAAGTGATTTTAGTCCAATTTTATTAAACACAATCCAATTAATTCCTAATTTATAATCCCTATAAACTATTTTTTGAAAATCACATTTTAGTTAAAACTATTTTCATTTTATTTTGTGTATTTATATTAAAATTAATTTTTAACACTTATGGAAATTTAATAAGGTAAAATGGATTTCATTTTTTTAATATTTATTTTTAAATTAAGTAATCATTTCATTTTCATTTTTTGGTCATTACAAATTTTAATCTTTATAAAAAAAATTCTCCACGAAAACTATTAAAAGTGTAATTGAGGGGGTTAAAAAGAAGATGTAAGGTTTAAAATATCATAAAAATGTGTTTTAATTTGATTGGAAGGGTTTATTTCAATGTATCCTCATCTTATATATAAAAAATGCCAATTTATTCACTCTCCTTTTAAAAATACATAAAATAAATTTAAATTTTATAAGTATTTACATGTTTCAATTCCCCTCACATAAAAAAGGGAACCTCTAATAATAAATTATTCACACACTTTGAGAACTATATCATTGATAGTAACCCTGAAAATACCTTCCCAAAACACTTCTCCAGACCCTGTTGGTCCATGTTTTAGGAAAATTCCAACTGAGATGGATTACGATGTAACCTAAAGGATTTCCAATGAATATGTATAACTCATAATGGTGTGTTTTCATATTTACTTATTTTCCACCTCATTAAAATCTTCTATAACCGTGATGATATGAAAATTTCCATAACATCCCTATACTAAAATGTTTTTATATTGATGTGAACACACTTTCACATACCCTTTTCCATCCTATAGTAAATGAAAACATCGCTTGTCCGTAATTATGGACTACCACCTCCATGAATCGATATATATAATTTTTCATCACTGCCTCATGGGTAAGATTATTATGATAGATTTAATGAATATAAAAGATTTTAAATTCATGTACATGATTCATGAAATACAATATATTACTTATCTCTTACCCTCTGTTTAATTTTCAGGCTATCCCAACAATGATTTCAAAATAAATACAAGAAATGTTTTATTCAATTAAACGCTGAAATGATTACATTACAACAAGTCCAAAATAATCCTACTAATTTAGAATGCCTACTAAGATACCTATCAAAATAACTGGGAGACCACCAAATAAAACAAAATCCCCAAAAGATAGTGGTAGTACTTTGGGTCTGCCACTATGAAGAGTATTATAGACCATTCCATGACAACCGAACTGAGCATTACGGGTATGATGAGAACCATCTTCACAAAGTTGTTTTTAGTTTGGAACACCCTAATCATGTTTTTATAAGGTCTTAATGTTAATTATACCATTTCCTACTTTAGGTGATTTTTGAATCTATAATGTCTATAAGACTTTATAACCATTGTGTATTCTGGTTATTTTATTATAAATATTTTGGTATGTTGAGGTCTACAATTGTTTTAAGTATGGATTAAAGTTATATATTTAATCATGTTTGTAATTAATTTGTCTTTATATTTTTAAAGGATAGTGTTTTAATGTTTAAGATGGATTTGTAATCATAACCCTTGTTTTTTAAATAAAATACCAACAGAAGTACACACATGTTACTTCTTGGTTTTTGGTATAAATAAATATGTTTCTGAGTTTGAAATCATACTTTGGGAAAATGAAATTGATGACTATGGTTGTTTTTAATATTTTATCTATACTTAGTGAATTAGGTATTTAAGTATTTCAAATTTTTTAAAAATTTACATTTAAACTTTTTCATCATTGGATGAATAAAAATAAGGATTTAATTAAAAATATGTTTTGGATTTTAAAGATATAATACTAGTATGGGATTTCTTCTATGGCATATTAATCTTTGATTTTATATTTTTAATTTTATGTTTTTAAAACTCAAATGTTTAGATAAATAATGTAAATAATAGTTTTGAAGGTTTTGAATAACCAAAAGAAGTAATTTATTTCAATGGGTTTTTAAACGTATTTATATTTAATTGTGTCATTATAAAGTGAATTATTTCATTAATTAAGAAAATTACCCTAGGGGGAAACCCTTGCTAGCCATGGGAGGTAGCTCACACCACTCACAAGGGAGTGGGCGGCCGTGCCTAGGCCCCTCAGCTAGCTCCAGCTATCCATAAGGGAGAATGCACCCACAGGTGGGTGTGAAGGACCCGAGAGTAAGGTCGAGTGTCAATGTAGAGTGAACCTCCGTGCGGGGTGGTACAATGGAAGGGGTGGGCGATGAAGTGCTCCCACAGAGATCCGGTGAGGGGTGGCATCGGGCAGGGAGAAGAGATTTATTTTTCATGTTGTTGGGACACCAAATTATTTAAGGGAGGACACAAACTCATCCTATTTTGATGTGGGATGAAATATTTTATAAGCGATTTGATCCGGGCTATCTGATCCTCTCCATGTCTAATCTCAAACGCTGATCCATTTTTTAGCCCCACATTTTTACCAAAACCATCTAATAGAGTCGAGATTTAATCTCGACGGTTCTTCTTTTGTTGAAAATCACAGACACTCCTCAACCACATGATCAAATCATGGATAATTCTAGCTGTCCATTCTTTTCCACACCCTCCTCTATGTCATCTTCTTCCCCTCACCATTCCAGTCGTGTTCAGCCTCCTTCCCCTTCAGTTTTCCACACCTGTGGCACCACATTTCTATGTGGTGGCCCTCCTTCCTCCTTATTTTTCCACAGGACTGAACTCACTTAGTATTTGTTTAAACCGAGGTGCCTCAGATCCCCTTTATGTTGTCTTAAAATATTTGTATACCATATTCTTATATCCCAACTCATTTTCACTGAAACCCTATGGGGTTCTTCTCCTTCCAACACCTCCATTATCCTCCACTTGACTCATTCTTCTTCTTCAAACTAGGTGAGGGTCTTTGGTTTTGTCTTTATTTGATTTTTACAATTTATATATATATACATACATACTTATATATATGTAAGTTCATAATCCAACTATTTTGCTTCCATGATCTTGGAGTGACAATTCGAGATTGTTTGATGTTCTTAAACTCTTCAATTAAGGGTTTAATATTCCTTGCCTTCTTTTTGCAAAACCTTAATATACACACTTTGTATATAAATTTATATAAGTATGTAATCATATGGTTTATATAATTCCTCTTTTAAATCAGTTTTTAAGTCATCTAAGTGTTGTTTAACATTGTTTAAATCATGTTTTTAAAATTTTATGGAAATAGTATGTGTTATTTTTTAGTTTTGGTTTTGATATATAAAACTCATATATACACTTTTGTATATATGGATATATGTATTTACATATATGTTCATTATGAAACAAACCAGTTTTGTTTAGGTGTTTTTTAAATAGTGAAAGTATACTTTTTATATATATACATGTAAATCATGTAAGTATCCTCTCTTGTTATGTTTAAGTGGAATATAAATATATACATATTTAAGGTTATATGTATATACTTATTTGTTTTTAACATAAACCAAAATAAGTTTTCAGAAAACAAATTTATTTTGATTCGATTATGTTTTTGAGTGGTGTACCATCAATAATGTTTTATTAAAACTTGCTTTGGCAGTGAAAACCCCATGTCTACACCTTTTATTTACGTGGTTTATATAATTTTTAAACCCACATGTAAAAGTACCATAACCATAATCACACGAGTGTATTAACTCCTATTTTTAGAAGGATGAAGTATTCTTAATATTATGAATGAATACATATACTTTTTTAAGAACTTATAGAGAAATATGTTTAATTATACTTTATTCATGAATGATTCACATGAAACAATTGTTTTCCATATAACCTAGCACACTTGAATGTTTCACAATAAATGGTTTTAGTTATTGAGGTTTATTTTTTTTAAATATACTCATTTATCATCATATGTTTTAAGTACAAATGACAACCATCTTAAATTCAAAATTATGCATTTTTGAATATAAAATTTTTAATTTCATAATCAGGAATTTAGAATTTAAAGTTTACCATTTTATATGAAAAAACCTGAATAATCATTTATATACATTGTTTATTATCGCATGTTCTTTTGCATGTCTGCCTATCCATAAATTTCATTGATTAATTTGTTATAGCCATGCAGTTGTTAGTATTGAAAATTATTGATTCAATTTATATATGTAATTTCTAAAGAATGTTTACTAATTCATGCATGTCATTGAGAAAATAGTTATCTAAATGATAACTGACATATCATGATAATTTACAAAAAAAATTATTTAAAGCGGTATGGGACACCTTGAATAATATGAAATGAAAAATTAAATTTTCAAATTGGTATCGTAAAATTTGAATGTATGACCTTAATTGGACATATGATGAATGCATTGGACTTAGTAAGTGTCTGGTGGGGACCGTTAAAGCCCCTTGGTACATCGGTAGGTCTCATGAGACAAATCAGGTCATGGGACGAGGCCTTGGAAAAATAATGGTCTTGGAATGAGGCATTGATAGAGAGTTTATGGACTTGGTATGAGGCCTTTACACAGTCTATCATTATACATTTCCACATTATGTTTATAATATTTAATTAACAAATTGAATATTCAACTAGTAGAATACACATGTTTAAGAGCCTATACATATGAGTATCAGAAGAAGTAAATGCGTATGGAACGATGTATATTCAGCACTCATCTCTTGAAATTTAAGACAGGTGATGGTAGTTTACCAGTTATTTTATGATGTGCATTTTTATGTGATAAATTAATTGTGACTTTGTTTATGCGCAACTCTGATCAGGTACTTTTCCATGTAAATTCTGTACCTTCACCCTTGTATGATTCATATACCATTGATTAATTAACTCCTGAATAATATGATACAAAACATGCATTTGTATAAGAATTCATATGATTGGAACATGTTTTATTGTATCCCGGTTAATATTCCTTAAAAGTTTCACTCATAATTCTAGGAAAACTATTATTTTATGCTTTATGTATAACAATTTTCATTAAGAAAATATTTTATGAATATTTTTAAAGGGAGGTTTTTAAAAAGATTTATTTAAAATATTCTCTATTTTCAAAAGCCCCCTAACTAGGCATTTATATGCTCACCCTATGTTTTCAATTTATTTTTGCAGGTTTAGTAGATTTGTGTTACACTATGTGGTGAACAATTTGTGGAAACTTTTCTGTTCATTATTGAAGGATTGCAATATTTGTATCTAGTTTTCCAGAACCTAAATAGTAAAGATCCTTTTTATGGAACATGATGTGTAATTCTTCAGCATTTCACTTTATAAAAAAATTACACACCATGTTTATTAATGCACTTTATACATGGATTCTAGGGTCGTGGAATGACAGTTGGTATCAAAGGTCGGTTTAGTAAACTCTGTAATATTAGAAGAATAAAACAAATTAATTATTTCTTACTAAGAACAATTATTTCTTCAAAGTTTCAGATGGTAGATGAAACAATTATTTTGTCTCTTCCAAACAAAATACTAGTGGTTATAGTTAAAAAGTCATGTTTATAAGGATATGAGACATTTGAAAACCTTCATCTATAATGTAAACATCTCTAATATGTATCGAACTCTCCTCATGTACTTCGACACCACTGGGGATCAGGATTCTATTATTTCCTTTTGATGCATGCTCAATTTCCATTCTATACACGTAAGGGAAAGTACTTTAAGGGTCTATTTAAATGTTTTACCATAGCCAAAAAAAATTCATCCTTAGAAGACTTCAAAGAGGTTTCACAAGAGGGTGGCCTCTGAGCAATGTATCCATGTCAAATGGTGACTTACGGTCTTTCTGGTCATTTTATGGACTTCAAAATTTTTGAGGAAGAGTCTACCAATTTTTTTATCGACATCAAGTTAATGCTAATGTGACCCAACTATATAAACTTCATGATTTTATCTCTGGTAACTTTAGATGTCCATGCCAGATTGATCCATGTTTCCCGTGCTGCATCTGGACCAAAGAGAAGTACTACAAAGGTAGCTACATATATAAACGTATTGAAAATGAACAACAGACATAGTATAGGCAGATAGAGAAGTACTACAAAGGTCTCTTCTTATGTTTTACCTTGTCTAAGAACTACATAGCCTTGGGAATGTTTCATGAAGCTGCATTGGAGGGTGACCTTCTAGCAGCCTATCCGTTCCAAGTCTGAAGTTTTAACATGTATGGGAAGATCTATAACATCAAAACTCTTAGGAATGATGTGTTATGACATATCTATAAGGAGGGAGTTCATTTGAAAATCTCTGATCTCTACACCTCTCATGCCTCCCTATGGAAACCCGAATTCTTTATGCATAGGGGTAATCCTAAATACTCAGGGTGTATATAGGCCAAAGAGGTCAAGGAACTAGAAACTAATATGGGAATCCACCTGGGGACATCAGCGGATTATCTGAAGTGGTGGTCCTATTGAGGGGGGCATTGGAAGTATAGTCGGGTCAGTTTTTTTGGTAGAAGTGTGTGAGTATTATAAGAATTGTAAAGATTCAATTCTTAGATGGGGGGGGGGATAATGTGACACCACGAACCTATTTCATGTGTAATAATAATATTTTATGTTGTTACTTCATTTAATTTTCATGTTATCCAAACAATGATTTCAAAATAAAAACAAGACATGTTTTATTCAATTAAACACTGAAATTATTACATTACAACAAGGCCAAAATAATCCTACTAACCTAGAATGCGTACCAAGAGACCAATCGAAATAACTGGGAGACCACCAAATAAACAAATCCCCCAAAAATAGTGGAAGTCCTTGGTGTTTTCCACTATGAAGAACATTATAGCCAGAGCTATGGTGACTGAACTAAGAATTAATGTTATTATGACCACCATCTTAGCCTAGTTATTTTGTGTTTGGAACACCCTAATCATGTTTTTATAAAGCCTTAAAGGTAATTCGTTTGTCGCCTCATTTAAGTGACCGTTTAATCTATAATGGCTATAAGACCTTATAGTTTTTGGGTATTCTGGTTCTTTTATTATAAGTATTTAGGTATATTGATATTTCCAAGTGTTTTACGTATGCATTAATGTTATATATTTAAACATGTTTGTAATTAACTCTTCTTTAGATTTTTAAAGGATAATGTTTCAAAGTTTAAAATGAATCTAAAATCATAGACCTTGTGTTTTAAATAAAATACAAAGAGAAGTAAAAAACTTGTTACTTCTTGGTTTTGGTACAAAGAAATATTTTTTTGAGTTTGAAATCATACTCTGGGAAAATGAAATTGATTACTATAGTTGTTTTTAGTATTTTATCTATAATTAGTGAATTAAGTTTTTACGTATTTCAAATGTTTTAAAAATTTACCTTTAAATTTCTTTATCCTTAGTTGAATAAAAAATGGTTTAAATTAAAAATATGTTTTTGATTTTAAAGATATAATACTAGAATAGGATTTCTTTTATAAAAAATTAATCTTTTATTTTAGATTTTGAAGTTTGATGTTTTTAAAACTCAAATGTTTAGAAAACTAATGTAAATAATAGTTTTGAATAACCATAAGAAGAAATTTATGTCCCTTAGTTTTAAAACATCTTTATATTTAATTGTGTCATTATAAAGTGAATTATTTATTTAATTTAAAAAATTACCCTAGGGGGGAACGCTTTACAGCTAGGGGAGGCAGCTCACACTACTCACATGGGGGTGGGTGGCCAAGCCTAAACACCTCAGCTAGATCGGGCTAGCCATAAGGGAGCACGCACCCACAAGTGTGCTAAGGGACCCAAGAGTTGGGTTGAGTGTCAAGGAAGAGCGTGATGTCATACGGGGCGGCCTGACGACAGGGGTGGGTACTGAAGAACAGCTGTAGAGATCCGGTGTGGGGTGACACTGGGGAGGGAGAATAGATTTTTTTCTGTGTTTCTGGGAAACCGAGTTATTTGAGGGAGGTCGCGAACTCATCCCATTTTGATGTGGGACACAAAATTTCTTAAGTGATTTGATACAGACTGTCCAATCATTTCTGTGTCTAATCTCGGCCAATGATCCATATTTAAAACCTACGTTTTCCCCCTACCGTCAGATTAAGTCGAGATTTAATCTCAACCGTTAATCATTTTTTAAACCACAGGCGCTCCTCATCTACTAGATCAAATCATGGATAATATTGGTCATCTTTTCTTTTCCAAACCTTCCTATGTATTGTCTTCTTACTTGCAATATTCCAGTCATGGTCAACCTCCTTCCACTTCGGGTTTTCCACACACGTGGCACCATATTTCTATGTTTTGCCCCTCCTTCCTCCTCATTTTTCAACAAGAATTAATTCACTCAGTCCTTGTTTAAATTCATGTTCCTCAGATCCCCTTCATGTTTTCATAAAATATTTTTATACACGATTCATATATCCCAACTCATTTTTACTCAAACACTATGAGTTTGTTCTTCTTCTTGCACCTCCATTAACCTCCGCTCGACTCCATATTCTTCATACCAGTTGAGGGTCTTAGGATTTTTCTTGCTTTGATTTTTTATGGTTTTTTTATATATATATATATATATACATTTATAATCATACTATTTTTCTTCCATGATCTTGGAATGAAAATTCACGGTTGTTTGATGTTATTAAACTCATCAATTAAGGGTTTAATATACCTTTCCTTTTTTGTGAAAAACCTAAATATACACACTTTTTTATATGGTTATATATGTATATAATCATATTGTTTATATAAGTCCTATTTTGAATTGGTTTTTAAGTCTTCTAAGTGTTGTTCAACATATTTTAAATCGTGTTTATAAAAACTTATGGGAATATTATGTGTTATTTTTTATTTTCAGTTTTTCTATAAAAAATTGATATATACACTTTTGTATATATGGATTCATGTATTTATATATATGTTCATTATGAAACCAGCTAGTTTTTTTGTGTTTTTTGAAATGGTGAAAGTAAAAATTTTATATATATACATGTAAATCATGTAATTATCCTATCTTGTAATGTTTAAGTGGATTATACATATATATATATATAAGGTTATATGTATATACTTATTGGTTTTTATCATAACCAGAAATAAGTTTTCATAAAACAAATTTATGGTGATTCAATTATGTTTTCGATTTTTGTAACATCTATAAAGTTTTATTAAACCTTGTTTTGGCAGTGAAAACCCCAAGTGCATACCTTATGTTTACATGGTTTATATAATTTATAAACCCACATGTATATTTACCAGAACCATAATCACACGAGTGTATGCACTCCTATTTTTAGAAGGATGAAGTAGTGTTTATATTATGCATGCATACATAAACATGTTTAAGAACTTATAGAGAAATATGTTTAATTAAATTTTATTCCTGCATGATTCACATGAATCAATTGTATTCCATATAACCTAGTGAACATGAATCTACCATAATAAAGGTTTTTAGTTATTGAGGTTTATTTTTATTAAATATACCCATTTATCAGCATATGTTTTAAATACAAATAGAAACTATATTAAATTAAAAATTATGGATTTTGTAATATAAATTTTTTTCTTTCATAATAAAATCTTCTAAATTCAATGGTTATCATTTTATGTGAAAAAACCCGAATAATCATTTATATGAATTGGTTATCATCACATGTGTTATAGTATGTGTGTCCATCCATACATGTCATTGGTTAATTTGTTATATCCATGTAGTTGTTAGTGTTGACAATTAATGATTCAATTTATATATGTAATTGCTAAATAATGTTTACTAGTTCAAGCATGTCAATGAGAAAATTGTTATCTAAATGAAAACTAATATATCTTGATAATTTATAAAAAACTAAATTATTCAATTTGGTATGGGACACCTTGAATAATTTTAAATGAGAAATTAAATATTCATAGTCGTGTGGTACACTTTTAATGTATGAACTTAATTGGACATACGAGGAATGCATTGGACTTAGTAAGTGTTGTGTGGGCACACTATAGCCCCTCGGTGCATTGGTCAGTTTCATGAGACAAATCAGGTCATGGCATGAGGCCTTGGAAAAATAATTATCTTGGCATGAGGCCTTGATAGAGAGTTTATGGTCTTCGCCTGAGGCCTTGACACAATCTAGAATTATACATTCCCTCATTATGTTTATAATATTTAATTAGCCAAGTAAATATTTGAATAGTATAATATACTTGGTTAAGACTCTATACTTATGAGTATCAGAAGAAGTGAATGCACATGGCTTGATGTTTATTCATCACTCATCTCCTAAAATTTAATACAAGTGATGGTATTTTACCTGTTATTTTATGATGTGCATTTTTATGTAATAAATTAATTATGACTTTGTTTATGCACAACTTTGATCATATAAATATTCTATTTAAATTATGTACCTACACCCTTACATGATTCAATTATCAATGTTTAATTAACTCCAGAATAATATGTTGCACACCATGCATTTTGTATAAGAATTCTTATGATTGGAACATATTTTATTGTATCCCTGCTAATGTTCTTTAAAATGTTCACTGGTAACTCTTGAAAAAATGTTATGTTATGCTTCTTGTATCACAGTTTTCTTTAAGAAAATGTTTTATTAATGTTTTTTAAAGGGATCTTTTTAAAAGTTTTTATTTCAAACCTTATCTAATTTCAAAAACCCCCTTACCAAGCATTTGTATTCTCACCCTACATTTTCAATTTATTTTTACATGTTTAGTAGATTTGAGTTACACTATGTGGTGGATGCTTTTTGGAATATTTTATGTTTAGTATTGAAGGATTGTAATAGTTGTACCTGTTTTTACAGAACATAAACCATAAAGATCCTCTGTATGGAACATGATGTGTGATTCCTCGACATTTCTCTTTATAAAAAACATTACACACCTTGTTTATTAACGCACTAGCTCCATGGCTTCTGGGGTCGGGGCGTGACACGTTGTAATTCATTTTTCAGTTCAATCATTCATAGATGGTTCTACAATTAAATTTATCATATAAACATGTTGAATACTTAATAATAAATATTCAACATATGATGTATCCATGATTCCTCTAATTGTTGTTATCCTATATATTTTTCTAGGAATACAAACAAAAAATCAACAAGTCATCCAACATAAACGTAACTGATTTTTAAATATATAATTCACTATAAAAATGATATAAAATTAATTATTACAATGAAATTAATATGAGAAATGAGATAAAAAAAGTAAAAAAATATAAATTTATTATTTTTTTTGTTCGAGAAAATATGAAATATGTAAAATTTGTAATTCCATATGGATTTTTTCATTCACATTCCAAAATTCAAGTGGTTTAGAAATTATTTTTTTGTTCTCTAATTTAATTATATTTTTATTCAAAAGTAACAAAGGTGGTAAGATATTTTTCATTAGAATATAATTCCAAATATTTTAAACTATTAGTTATCCATGACCATGTACATTTAATTAAATCTACAATTTACTTGTTTTTTATTAAAATATTTTAAATTTTATTTTTCAAATACTTTTAAATTTCATTAAAAAAATGTTTAAAAATAAGTATTTTATAACATATCCAAGAGTAATTATGAATTTTTTATAAGCTAACAAACAATTATTTTTTAACATATAGGTCTTGATTGTATTTTACCATTATCATAATCATTATTCATTATGTAGATTAATCTAAATGTTTTAATTATTTTTTCAAACAATATAAAATTCATGTTATTCTATGATTTTTTATTTTTTTGATGTTTTAAAAAAGAAAATATATTTCTCCTTATGTTTATGTGAAATTTCAAAGTGATTTATTTATTGGTATAATTAAGATTTCTAAGGGTTTTATGATAAAAAATTTAAATATTCATTTTTTACTTATTATAAAATACTTAATAACTATAAATAGTGGTGGATGAACCCGATATAGCTCATGATGATGTCTGAGATGGATATATCTATCTAATTCATTATGAAATGATTAATAATTAATGAATAAAAATATGGTAGATAACTTGGAAGATTGTGATAATAGAATATTCTAGGCCTCTGTTATTTACAAAAAAATTTAAATAAGGGTGAACATGAGCTGTGAATATGTTTCTCCATTATACTTATTTAATTACTAAAAATGGTTACTATCTTTTGATTTTATGAGGTATGGATAGATTATATCATTTTTGACGTTAAAAATATATTTTTTAATGAATTTTTTCCATGAATAATCATGTTTCACATGATGCCATCATGTATTTCATGTTATTTAATAATGGGTTTCAATGGGTTTTTTTGGGAAAAATTTTATTATTACAATTTTCATACATTTTATTTATATCCTAAAATAATTATTTTGAAAATATTGATAATTTTATTTGTTTTTCATGTTTTCCACTGGACTATTTGGTTTCTATTATTTTAATATCCCATATTGAGGATTTTATGATCATCCATCATTTTAAAATATTTTTTATATTTCCTAAGGAATAAAATGAACAATTATAAACTCTGTATTTGAATAAAATAACATTTTCATCCATGAAGTATGTGTTTCATTAATGAAACATGATATTGAACTCATGAATCCATTTTTTTGAATAAAATTGATACTTTGTTTCAGTGTTCCTCATGTAATATATTGGTTGTCCTAATTAACTAAGGATTACTTTAAGTATTTTTATTTTTTATGTACCATATATATGTGGAGAATATCATTCACCAAAAGAATAAATATAATGATTCATATGTGGTATTTAAAATGACACTGAAAAATTTATCAAAATAAATTATGACATATATTTTTTAATATTATAGATAATTATTAAAGGAGACCACCCAACATGAAGTGGAATATTATATGATGTTGGAAGAACTAGATCAAATAGTATTGGAATATATAAAATTCATCAATCAAGTTGAGGGAAAACTTGAATCAAATGTAGAGTTTGGTGATTTTTTCCCTAGAAATAAGAATAAATAATTTTAAATATTTATAAAAAATTATATACCCATGAAAGTGATTGAAGAAAATTATTATGGATTATAATCAAATTAATGGTTATAATTGATGAGATGGATTATGAACAGTACCTAAAATAAAACTTTTTAATTTACATTGAAAATTATTTTTTAGAGGAGAGTTAAATACATGAATATCTTTGGAATAATATTGAGAGTATTATAAGACAATTCAATGAAAGAGTGAATTACACTAAATATGATAATAATACTCTTAATATAACATGTCATTAGATTAATATGATTTTCAGCTATTTAGAAGTTTCCCAAGTTGAATATTTACAAGATAATAAGAAAATATTCACTAATAAACATTCATTTTATGGTGATATTTTTTTAAAATACATATATTTAAGGGATAAAAGAGATCAAAATCATATAATGGAAAATATAATACAAAATTAACAAAAAAAAAATTAACTCTTTACCTTGAAAATTTAATTTTCCCTAATTTTATTTTCTTGAAAATTAAAGGTTTTAATTAAAAATAATTACATATATGAGTGGTGAAAATTAATGAGAATCAGACTATATTATAAAGGGTGGATACAATAACGTGTTCAACAAAATTACCCTAAAATTGATCAAAATGACGGTCTGTTCATAAAGAAACAACAATGTACTAAATATTTCTAGAATGAATTTAAAAATATGAATACATTTGGAATAAGGTTGTTAATTATTATCATAGTAGATGATTATATGTAATTCAATGAAGTATTATATCAATGTGATGTGAAGCTAGGTTGGTCAAATTCAGTTATAAGAAAGTTAAGAATTTTTAAATCTCATATATATTTGAATGTCTAGGAAATATCCTTTTAATTATCATTAAAATAATTATTAGGGTTTATGTATGATTGTATAATTCCACTAAGCATGATCCAAAGTAAATCAAAGAGCATATTCCAAAAAATTTAGGAAATATCAATAAAATATAAAAGGTGAGATACCCTTTGGTAATAAACAATAGAATATTAGTGAGAAAAAGATCCCTAATAGGGCCAAGAATAATATTAAAGAAAAAAGAAGAAACTAATTCTATTGTAAGAGAAGTTAAAATTCAATTCATTATTGAAACCCCATGATTATTAGTCGTTATCGAAAAAATATTTATTAAAAAACCAAATCAATCCCTATAAGGAATAATAATGTTGTTTTTCTATAAGATATCAATTAAAATTAATAACACGGATTTTATGAGAGGGTTTTTCAAGATGATGATCAATGTTTTTATGAGATGGTTTATTTTAGGTGAAATAAATTTATACATGTCTCAGAATATTGTTTTATTATATTTACAGTATAAAAAAATATATTGAGTAAAAATTCCATTTACCGAAAAGATCTTGTGCAAAAATGGATGCGATAAAAAAGAAAACCCCAAACATTGAGATATATAAAATAATAAAATAAAAAATGATTCCTAATATGGTTCATATTATGAAAAATAAATAAGAAATAATAGAGTTCTCTTATTGGTAGAATGAATAATAGAAGAGTTTATTGGTTGAGAAATAATTCTATGATTTTTTCTATAAATATTGGTTTTAGAGAAAAAAACTTATCCCATGTATATTGTGTTCAATTTCTATGTAAGAAAATAAAGATGATGAATTTAGATGGGGGAATGAATATTAAAATTTCTAGGAAAGTGTTATATCACAGAGAAGTAACCTTCATGGAAGTGATTCTAAAAAATAATATCATAGTTTTTATTTAATTTTGAGACTAATCTTGATGGAAATAATTTAAAGTGTACCCATTATTTGAGAGATATTTTGATAATAATACCTAAATATATAATTTTTCATTATTATATAATTTTTTAGATAGTGGTTAAATATTTAGTTGAAGGGGAATTTCAATCTCATTATCTTAATTTTTTTTCAAAGAATTAAATATAAATTTAAAGGTGTAATAATTATATAATTTTATTATAGGAAAAGTACATTTCTAGGAATAAAAAACAATAAATTAAAGGAATAGTAAAGTTGATTAATGATAATTTTAAAACATTGAACATTGATTATGTAAAAATAGTGATGACTGATTAATAATATAAAAATATGGTATTAGAATTTTTATTTATTACCACAAATGTAGAGAGAAAATGAAAAAGATAGAAAAAATATTGATATGATTTTTTTTTATTTTTGCTGTCAATAAATTAATATGGGGTTTGTTTTTAATCCATTTCTAATATATTCCATTTTATATCAATAGCACTTAATTTCAATATTTTTTGGGAAGAGAAAAATCAATGGAGCTTGAAGTACACAACCACATGTGATGATAATAATTAATCTGAATCACTAAATATATTTTTTAACATTTTAAATTTTTATTAATGGATGAATATTGGTTAACATCTTCAAGAATAGAGTTTTGAAGTACCATAAAGATGCAATTATCATGCTAATAGAAAATTTTCAATTTATGGTAAAACCTTATATGTGATTCTACCATTGGATATATTATTAGAAATCCATTAATATTTTTAATAGGTTGATAAAATTAATAAAAATTTCTATGGAATTTAGTTCATGTTTTATAATAAGTCTCTATGAATGATTTATGATCTTATATGATGCGTTAAAGATTGTTTGAGGAAGAAAGTTGTGATGAACTATCCTTTTTATTATCATTCATCAAGTAAATTGTTTTTTTAGATATTAACATATATATGAAGATATAATGGTGAATTAATGATGGCATAAGTGTTGTATTAATTTGAGAATGATGAAGAGAAATTTAATTGAGGCTTTAAGGATGTTTTATGAAGATTTCAAGAGTTTGAGGTAGTTGAATATTTGATGAATTATTTATTTTCCAGTTAATTTTAATCATGGGTAATAATTTTTTTTCATAAAAATATTTTAAATAATAAAAAGGTGTTAGAAATCAGTTCAGAATATGTTTTAATTTTTGATGAAGAGGATGGAATATGACTTAGAATTTGAATTCATGATTTTTACAAATTCATGTTATTTTAATGGGATTATTTTATTTGTTTTAATATGTTTGTAAATAATATATTTTTTGAAATAGTATTTATATGATGTCCTAGAATATTAGTTTTTTAGAATTTCATATTTTTTAAATTTAGAATTACTGGATGTGTGGTATAAACTCAAACTATACATAGGTATTACCCTATAATTTCTAAAGACTTCATTGAATAACTCTTGTCTTACTGAGTTTGATGTGAGTAAATCCCTTTATAATAGACTATGTAATTTTAAATTTTCATTATTTCAGATCATCCTTAGATGTTCAATGTCTAGAATAGATTAAACTCAGAGGTATATAGTATTAAAGGGAAGTGTTTTAAAACTATGTATGAATAACTAGAAGAAGTGTAATAATACTTCAAATTATAACTAACCTATAGAATAATATCATTAAGATATTAAGGTTCACATATGTTTAGTGAAGATGATTCATAGGATTATCCTAAAGGTTATAAAGGTTACATATGATATCTATGTCTGTCTTATAAGAGTAAAATGTGTTTTCCTAATGTATTGTATCCTATATCAGAAAATCATTCTGATTTATGTAGAGATTCAATCACCATGATATTTAAATTAATTACCATTAGATATAATTTATATTAAGGTTGTATAAAAGTTGGTTGATCCATGAGATATTCTTCACACAATAGTGATAATTATTTCTTATAACCATGCACATTTGGAAAAGAGAATACATTTTTACTAAAAATTAAATCTTAAGAAAAAGTTGAGTATTTTATAAGATAATAGAATGGTAATTTAAGAGAAAAGGTAATATATTTAAATCCACTTAATATATATGTATCTGACTAATTAAAATAACAAAAAAATTGAAATTATCCTTGAACTATAATAGAGTAGATTTAAGGCTCAGTACTGTAATATTTTTAAAATATCCAACTGAATAAAAAATAAATTACAGTTATAATTTTAGGTTTTTATAGATTTTAATGTCTTTTCATATTGAACTAATTAAATTTTGAATAATTATTTAGTTGAATATTTCTTAGTATGTTTAAGAATTAGAATATTGAAATTATGTGAAAAGAATAATCAACTACTTAATTAAAAACCATAGGGTCAAAGAGAAGACAATACAACATATATCTACCAAATATATTTATTTTTGAAGATTTTAAAATAAGGAGAAACAATTATGATTAAATTGTTCAATGTGTTACACTTATCATTCTATGGATAGAGGAAGTATAAGAAAAAGTGTGATCCATGATTCATTATTCATATTTAAAGGCTTGGTGAAGCCTGTCAAGGAATGATATTGAGATACCAACACTACCGCTGAATGATTATATTATATGTTAATTTTCTTGATGATAATGATTTCTAACATCCATGAAGACCAAAATATAATTGATATAGCCCTGTATAATTATTAGTTATAGAGGAATTCATTTCTAATTTAGGAATTTATGGAAGGGGATTATTTATGTCCATATCTAGATGACACTCGAGCTATCTAAGTGAACATACATCAATGTAAATCCAAATTAATCATATACTTTGAAGATTATTAGTGGTTGATTATAATATATATGAAGAGATAATGATCAGTATTTATGTTCTAGTTGGAGATAAACATGTGAATTTGTTACTTCTACATAAAATGCGCTGGGGATATCCCCTTTCCATTTGTTTAATCTTGATAATTAAATATAATTAATATGTGTGTATGAGTGTTAAAATGAAACCACTACACAAATAGAACTATATCACACATTATGAGTGAGGCTCATAAAAATATTTTTCCCTTTTCATTTATCTTCACTTGTTTAAATTTTCATGCATTAAATCTATGTTGGAAAAGAAATATTAAGATCTATAAAAAATAATTTTAGAATATGTATAAGGACAATGGGTAGAAAATGGATAAAGTGGAGCATGATGGACCACCCCTATAATATCCCAGAACTCTCCCACCTATATTATTTGTCAAAATCATAAAAATAACATTTTCTTTATTGATGGTGGTAATAGTAACCCAATTTTATTCCATCCAAACCATACAACATAAGAAGGGAAAATTGGATCGCTTAAATCCTTGCAAACCTTTTAGGTTTAGAGTTTTAAATAATTTGTACAAACTTCAAAATAAACAATTCAAATGACATAAAATAATTTCTCTGATTTAAGAAAAATTTTATTTTTCAAATTAATATATCATCATAATCAATATATAATGACTTCTAGATATAAATTGTTCTACCTCATTCATTATAAATTGGGGTAACAAAAAATTAAAAGAGGTGAACAAAAATACTTAGTAAGGGAAAACATAAAAATTAACAAATAAATGACATAAAATAGTATAAGAAGAGAATAAGTGTATAATGAAATAATCAAATTGCATGAGTATAACATATGAATATTCATACCCATAAATACATGGATCATTAAACATGAAAACATTTAATAAGGATTTAATAAAAGAGAGAGTAATAAGAATCAATAATCACAAGACATGTGATATAATATTGTTCACATGAAACATAAAAAACTAATAATAACAATAGGAAATTAATATAGGTACCTTTGTAAATCATCTCATATAACCCTTATGGAAACCTTATAAAATCCTTATAAAACCTTAAAAATTGGAATGGCCTTACGAACAACATCTAATATAATTATTCATAGATTTCAATCATTACCCAATGTATTGGAGCACTATTTGGCCACACCCATCATATAATCTATAACAAGCTCACCCAATCCTATACAGATTAAAAAAAATTATATAATGTTCAAGAACCACAACATGAATAATGTACATATATCTTTCATAATAAAACTCATAGAAAAAATTATTAGTCTTTTATAACCTATTCAACCCACGAAAAAGAGATTGGTTTCATGTTAATATTTTTGAAACATGATTAAACCATGGAAAAAAATGAGTTCCATAAAATTATCATTAAAAAAGATTTATTCTTTTAAATGAAACATGTTCCATAATAATCTGTTTGAAATATGGTTATCCTAGGGAAAAGAAACAGGTTCCATACCAATCACATTGAAACATTCTTAATCCATCTAGAGAAATACTAAGGATCATATCATTAAAAAAATATCCCCATTTGATAATAAGTAATTAAATGATTATTTTATGTTTATGAACGTAAATAAAATTAAAATATCATTCAAAACATTATGAGTAGAAAACACTTTCTATTTTAAAAATCACTATTTAAAAAAGATAATGTTTTGAAAATAATTTTCATTGAAAATAAACATGAAATATTATAAATGAAGCTTTTAAGGATTATTTGAAACATTTATATAGGGAATTATCTTTTCGTATTTTAAATTAAAATTTTAAATTATTTCTTGAAATACTTTTTTAGAAAACATAGTTTTGGAAGAGAATAGTTTTTCAAAACAAAGAGACAGTTTTCATAAGATATTCTATTAAAATCTTGAGTAAATAAAGTGTGGAAAATGAAGGGAAAACATTTATTATCATGATATAACCAAATGAGAATAAAATTAATGAGCATTATATAGTGGTAGATCATGATATTTCAACATGGGATACTTAATCAAATACAATCTTGACAAACGATGAGATTGTAACATAAAACACTTACTAGTTTGATAAATTTTAATCTTATTCCCCATGTAATAATAAAATTAAATGAATATTATAATATCATTAAAATATATAGAATAAATATAGGATGTGTTAATGGGACAATATATACACCATCTAAATGAATATAGGTGTATGAAATGAAATACATCTCAAAGAAAACAATTAAGCCAAAAAATACATCACCGCTTTGGTACCATTGAAACTATAATCCCCGCGTAAAAGGGATCCTAAAATGTCTTTTTATATCCCAAAAACATTTAATAAAATAATCATAAAGTAATTTATTTGGATGTATATACACTACATAAAAAAATAAGTGCTAAATATGGCATATATCTCAGAGAAATAAAAGTAAGACAAGAAAACCCTTAACTCGAGTTTGATTCATCAAGATTGTTCTTTATCTTCCAAAATAATAAAATTATGATAATTATTCAATTTATTTCAAAATTTTTACATGTTTATTATTATTCTATTTTACTTATTATCATTTTATATACAATTACTTAATTGAGGAATCATTTGTTGGATGTTTTGACCATATTTGGATAGTGTGTCAAAAATAACTTACGCAGATTGACTATGGTTAATGAGGACATTATTTAAACATACCCATAATAATCCTGAAATATTTATTGTATTTTTATAGAAATTATAAATTTTTAAACCATTATGAATGCTGGATACGAAAAATAAACTAACGTTATGATCATTGATATGGTACGTCGTACGCACTCAATACTAACATTTTTATTTTTAAATGATCATTATGGAATGACGGTATGTAATGATTTATATTTAAAAAATGATAATAATATCACAAAAAAAATATTTTTTATTATTTATTATTATATATATCATTCTTGTGATGTGTTAGTGAAAAATGGAATTACATTGCCTCGATGAGGCGGAAGTCTACACTTCCACGAACGATGTTGTCATTTTTCATTAAGTAAACAAGTAATATAAAGATGATATATTAGAATTTCTGAATGATATATAATTCATGAGATTATTATATATATTTACATATATGTAATTTATATCACATATTTATTTTTCATTACCCTGATTATCTTCTATGTAATATGTTAGTAAAAACGAATCACATCACTTCGTGAGGAGATAATCCACTATACACACGAGATACATTATTGTATCCCATATGGAAATGAATGTAAATGGTAAATTTTTTATAATTAATCAAAAGGTATAAATATTTTATAAATATCGTATATAAAATTTATATTCATCATCATACCCAGCATTGAGAGGTGGTAATGAAAAAAAAAGTATGTTATCCTTTCACGAGGTGGTAGTCCTTTGTACACAAAAACGATAATTTCATAACCCATTTTATAGAACTTAGTGTTGTTTTTTGTAATAACCTTAAATTAAAAATATCTCATTATATGGAAGATACTGAGGTTTTTATATCATAATGTAATAATAAGAATTGATGGGGTTAGATAAACAAATAAAACAAAAATGGTTTTTGATTAACATTACCTCTTCTTTGGATCACAAATTTAATGTCTCTATGACGATTGGATAGAATTTGTGAAGTGATTTTTTTTTCATATCCCAAGAGGATTCAAGGTGTGATGAAGTGAAGGGATTTAATTTCATTTTATAATGGAGGAGTAGTTCCCTTTTGGTAAATAATTAAAAGTATTCAATAATGGGAGGTCTCTCTTACCTCTTCTACTTCCAAAATTCAATAATAATTGAGGTTTGGGGGGTTGAATTGGTTGTGAATGAGCTTAAACACAAAAAATATACACATTTTTATCGTTTTATTCCTTTATCTTTATTTATTCTTAATTTTATCCTCAATGTTATTACAAAGGTAACTTGTATCTTTTTATATACCTACGTAATGTATCTATTAAGTCTATAATTAAAATGAGTTTATTAGATAATTTATACAAAAGGATTATAAATATAAAATAAAATTTATTTAATAAAAATCCTAAATATTTTGAAAATTAATTTTAATACAAACGCTTTTAATGTGGAAAACCTTGTTTTATCATTTTTCGCATAAATATATTTTAATATTTTTTGACAAATAATTGGGTTAAAAATTTAAGTTTACCTTATTTGATAATATAAAATATGGTTATTAGATATATGTTATCCATTTTTAGAAATTCAACTCACATGAGTGGTAGAATATAATTTAAAATTAATCCCTATAATGAGGCAAGAGAGCGGGATTTTAAGAGTAGTATTTATTTCGGAAAATATGATTCCATACTAAATCTATGATTAATAAAATAATTTTATGAAATTAAATTAATATTTAATGATATATTATATATAAACATGTAAAAAAATCCACATTACGTATTATTTTAATTAATTAATATAGAGAAACATTGTGCATTTTTAAAAAGTTTATCGAAAATCCACTTTTCTAACCAAGAAAAAAACATTTAAAAAAAACCAATATAATGTTGAATGATAATTATTAAGTTCATTAAATTTAATGAAATAATAATTAGGTAGCTTAAAAATAGAAAAAAAACATATTGAGGCTTTTAAGTTATTTAAATTATTTAAAAGAAAATATTTTTTATAAAAATTAATAATTTTTACTATTCATCGAAAATTCAATATTTTACGAAAAGTAAAAAATTTACACAAAGTAAATTTTAATATTTTCATTACGAAAAGAAAATTATTTTAGAAAATAAATTTTATAAAAGTTTATAAATAAGTTTAAAATACTTTTTCCATAAAAATGTGACAAAACTACTTTTTAAAAAAAATAGAGTTTTATGAGTAAAATCAAATTTGTTTTTATATCCTCTAAATAAAACTCATTAGATGACTTTTAAACATTATACTAAATATAATATATATAAATATAATTAATAAAATCCATTAATAATAGTTTCTTTAATTTATTTGTATAAAACACACTTGTGTACCTTAAAATAGTCTTTCATAAAATGATATCCTTTTATTTTGAAAGGGGTTATATTTTGATATATAATAAATTATACACCAATTAATTTGTTATATACACATATGCAAACCATATATTAATAATTTTTGTTATCCTATTCATACCCTCCTGATTTTAAATCATTTTTTAATTATCAAAAGCCAGTTTAAGGGAATCGGTACCCAAACAAACAACCACAATCC
Organism: Viscum album; assembly: GCA_963277665.1. Classification (NCBI taxonomy): domain Eukaryota; kingdom Viridiplantae; phylum Streptophyta; class Magnoliopsida; order Santalales; family Viscaceae; genus Viscum; species Viscum album. The sequence continues at coordinate 1,805,893,971 of OY728129.1, read as the reverse complement.
CAAACAAGGAAAACAAAAACTCGACCACCCATCCAACACAGAATTACACATCAGAAAAACTATAATCATCTCTGCATCCCCTGCCAGATTCGCCTTCACCAGTAGACGTAGCTGATTCCCATTCTGGCGACCTCCAGTAGCTTGCACTTTAGACCCGACACCTGAGTTGTTCCAGTGCTGACTGGTCTGGAGAAGTCCCCTTGATCAAGTTACCCTTCCTAACAGCCATAGTCACCTGACTATTCCCCTTAGAGGCGGACCTAGTCCGCATCGGTCATGGGAGACAAGAATAATCGCTCCTTGGCCGTCTTCTTGGTGTAGCTGAAACATGCCCTTCAACTGAATCCTGAGGCTTCTTCCCTCCTTGAACAACTTCACTGAAAGAGCAACCCACTAGGAAACTCACATTTTCTTTACCTTCTCCAGAGGTCCCCTTACCATTACCAATTTTATCCCCTAAAACCGAGACAGGGCTCCAAGCATTTTCCTCCCTCCGTTGATCTGGAGTATTAAGCTCCATCAAAGGAAGATATTCCCCTTTTGTGGACACATGTTTCCCAGCCACCGCATCACCCTCCTTCTCCCCACCACCACCCTGAGAATCCAGATTCTTATCTGTTGCAATCCTATTTAAACTCCTTTCCACGGTGTGATTTCCTTCCACTGACAAACCAACGATAGCAAGCCCCCTGCCTCCAGCCAGAGTGACCTCCACTGACTTACTCTATAGAGCCGCCTCACCTACAGTAACTTTGCACACTTCACCCGCTTAACAAACTGGAAGACCCATGTTGCTTTCAGTTTCATCATCTAAGCCTTCCATCAGCTGTCTCACTGGAGTCTCCTCACCATCAAGCCCTCCAGCAGGGCCAGCCTCCTCCAGACCCTCGTCCATCAAGCCCTCCGCCAAACCTTCAAACCTGTTTCTCAAATACAGAAAAGGTGGTGCCAGAGGATCTAGGCTTCTAGATTCTTTAGCACCAACCGAGTAAACCGCATTTGCAGAAAACAAAATCCCCCCATCCTGATCCTTCCCTACACTCACATTGTCCATAGTGGAAACCCCAGCCTCCTGTCTTGATTTTTTCAAGCTTTCAGCATCCTCCGGGGTATGTCTCCTACCCCCCGAAGCTCTAAGATCATGCCCATTGTTCTCAAATGGCTTACAAGATCCAGCAGGCTTATCATTCAAAGCAGAACTAGACCCACCCTCGCCCCTTCCTCTGTCATCAGTCCTAACCGATCTCAGCATAGGACCCATCTCCGCCTCCAATCGAGGATCTTAAGATGTATCCACCAGAAGTGATTTCCCCTTACGGCGATTCTCCTTCAACCGTGGAAGATGACCCCTTTGGCATACCTCAGCTGAATTCCCTTGCCTCCTGCAAGAACCACAAAAATCAATCCAATCTTCATAAAATACCCATTGTTTACAACGATACTCTTCACCTATCGTAATCCAAACAAAGTCGAATGGTTTGAGAGATGCATCAATTTCAACACACACTCGGGGGTTCACTGGATGGGAAACCATCTCAGTGTGACTATCAGAGCATAAATAACGACCTACCATATTACCCAGTAATCGAATAATTGAAGGGTTTTGAAATATCAATGGAAGCTTGGGAAAACTTACCCAGACCACGATAGAAGACGAGTCACAGTGCATATGAAGATCGAATGACCAGCAAAGGAGTAGAAATAGGTTACCATTAAAAGAGTGAGGATCCCTCGATCACGCTCTAATCAGATCTACCTCTGTCTCAAATCAAATCATAATTTGCCTACTGTCGATCAAGCCAACAATCGCGCGTTCTTGGAGATCCCACGAACCGAAAACAAAATGGTCGAAGTCGTCCACGGAAGGCCTCATGTTCTTGAACCGAGCCACAAGAGTGATATTCAACAAGATTGAAGACTCCTTAAACTCGAAAGTTGAAATTTGAAGGTTCGACGACCCGTCAATCAGATCTGGGACCTTAGTGTTTATCGTAGCTTTTGGGAAAGGAGGGAGAAACTCTGGATTAGTAAACGCCTGGAAGATCCTTGCTCGGCCGTGGGATGACGATTCCCCCTCCCCCACCAAGGGGGAGGGGCCAGTTCGGAAATACAAGATAAAATGTTTCATTTCCCATTCAATATAAATCATCTAAATTTTGGGGTTTCAGGTTCTATAAGAAATTGAAGAGACTAAATTTATTTAAAATGAAAAATATCTTTAAATATCAGGGAGTTAAATTCTCACATATGTTAAGGCTTTCATGTCATTTATGATATCAAACATAATTTAATTCTTTTAAAATATCATGGTGTTACATCATCTCCCCATTTAATAAATTTTAACCTATCAATTTAAGCATTATCTCAGTTATCAAATTTTGGAAATTTGATAATACTTTTATTGTAAACCTATATGGTAACATCAGTAAATAAAAGATCCTACTAATAATATAGAACATGAGGTAGACATGTCATATGGAATAACCCATAACCATGTTTCAAAATATGATTACGTAGGTGATAATGGAGGGAAATCTTAAATAACATTAAATTGTGATTGATTACATTGATCACGAGTATGTGATTGATTAATGGTAAGTGAAGGGTATCTAAAGAATCAATATATACTGATTTAAAGGACCATTAAATCATCATAATTGGAGGTACAATGATAATAATTTTTTTTCAAGACCCATTTTACTAGAGATGTGTAATTATATCCCCTTCTATATTGAAAAAATACTGAAATATGCTTACTCTTAAAGTATAATTTAATCTTTTGGACAATTTCCACTATAATATCATCTTTTTATCCAGAAGATGAGTATTAAAGTTGAATTTTTACACCTTTATCACTAAAATGAACTTTCAAACTCTTCATAACCATAACAAGAATAATAAAACTATACCACATAGACATTAACAAGAACCGATGTAGTTGTCATAAGGTAAGATAATTCCCATGATCTATAAACCTTCAAATGTTACATTTATCATCAAAATTCAATAGTAATAACCAATTTAGAAAATAAATCATTCCATAAATAAATATCCTTAAAATTACTCAAGCCTTTCCAAACTATTTTCAAAACCTAATGATTAGAATGATTTGGTCATAAATTATTCTATGGTAAATCAACAATTATTCCTAAAATAAAATCCCATATGATTCTAAAATAAATTTAATGTTAACCTATAAATATTTCATACTAACCAGGACATAAGTTAGTATTATGGTAGATGCAAACTCTTATCATCCTTCAATCATGGATCAATCCCCACTGACTTTCCAGATGCGATAGGTTGTCACCCAGCATTTCGGATGTCATTTTTTTCATGAAAATAATTATTCCCAAAATAAATCTTCATGTTGATCCCCTGAGGATATATGTACATCAATGTAATAAAATTTCTCTACAAATTTCATTAACAACAAAAAAATTAATTAGACTTTAAATTCAAAAATGAGGCATCTATGTATTTGAACTTTTTATAATCCTTATACTTATAGGCATTTTTTAGTATCCATAACACATATGATAACCTCACATGAAAACATCATAATATCTAATGTTTTTAAAACCAATCCTTTCATTCAAAATATAACATCATAGAACCCAAAATCCTAGATTCATTATAAAAATCATTAAATTTAATTTTCATTTTTGGATTCTTATAAATGTAACCAAATTTTTTTACTTTTAAACATTACAAAAAAAGTAAAAAATGGTTCTCTTACATCCTCTAAGACCTTTTAGTTTTAGAGTTTTATATAATTAGATCAAAATATTATCTAAAATTTTATATGAATTTAAAATAAGTTCTCCCACTTGATCCTCCATTTATTTTTAATATTTATACATCATCATCATCAATATGAAATTATTTTTAGACATTACTCATTCAACATTTTCTTTATAACATGGTGAAAATGAAATAAAAGAAATATTAGCTCAAATGAATAGTAATGGAAAATGTAAGTATTAAAAAAATAAATTTCATAAGTTATTATAATAATAGAATAAGGGTATGATGAAAATATCAAAGTGCATGAGTATAACATTAGAATACTCATACTTTTCAATACATAAATCATCAAACATTAAATCATGGATTTGGGATTTGAAAAAATAAAGAGTCCTGTGAATCAATAATTAGGAGACATTTGATATCAATATTGATAAAATGAAACATCCTAAACCCATAGAAATAATAGAAAATTCATGTAGGTACCTTTGTAAATCATCTATTAGAACGTTAAAAAACCCTTATAGAACCCTTATAGAACTATAACAATTTATAATAACTAGAAAGAAAAAATCCAATGTAATTCTCCAAAGAGTATATTTTTTACCCAATAAATTGGATCATGATATTGGTATATTAATTGAATAAGATATAACGGGATCACTTGGAACTATCTGGGTACACCCATCATATATAATTTACAAAAACAAAAACCTAATTAAATTAAATATATCTTTCACAATAAAACTCAAGAAATAACCATTATTATTTTAAAAACTAATAAAACAATGAATATTAAATGGTTTTCATTTTAATCTCTTTTAAATGTGATTAATTAGTGGAAGGGAAACGAGATCCATAACAATCACTTTGAAACATGTTTAATCTGTGGAAAGCAAATGGGTTACATATCAATCTATTTGTCACATGGTTATCCTATTAAAAAGAAAACGGGTTCCATATTAGCCTCAATGAAACATCCCTAATCTATTTTGGTAAAGAATGAGGATTGTATAATTCAAAAATATAACCATTGAAAAATAAGCATCTAATGTTTTTTTATTAATGGAGATACCATTACAATACCATTTAAAACATTTTATGGAAAACACACTATTCCCTTTTAAGATCACTATTTAAAACATAAAATATTTTGAACATACTTTTCTTTGAAAATAACCTCTAATAATTATAAAGGAATACTTTAAAATTTATTTAAAAAACTTTTTGATTAAAATATCCTATCAACGTTGAAAATAAATTTTCAAAATTCTTTTTGAAAACATTTTTATAACATATTATTTTTGAAGAAAAAAGATTTCAAAACAATGAGATGATTTTTCATAAAAAAACTATTTTTAACTCTTGAGTACATATTTTGTGAAAAATGAAACAAAAAATTACTCTAATGAAAGAAACAGAGGAGAAAAAAATCCGTGGAAATTATTCGGTGGTATATCATATAATTTAGATATTTGTAAATTAATCATAAACAATCTTGACAAACAATGAGACTAAAACATAAAACTATTAACACTTTTGTAACATTGAATCATATGCACCATGAAATAATAACATCAAATGAATATTATAATATAATTAATATAAATAAATTCATGATATGAAATCTCAAAGGGAATTTATATACACTATATAAAATAATATAGGTGTACAATATCTCATACGTCTCAAAAAAAGGAAAATAGAGAGAAAAATATCATATCCCAATTGTTACATGAAACCATAAACTCAATTAAATAGAGATACTATAAGGAATATTTAAATTCACATATATTTAAGGATAAGAATCATAAAATACATTCATTCACTGTATATAATGTTCAGTCAAAATTTCTTTTTGGTCTTTCCATTCATTTTGTTTCTGAAATTAGAAACTCGTTCGTAAATGACCAATATCTAATACTTTTATGTGTAAATTATTTTTTACATTTCTGTATATAGAAAATATATTTTTACCATAATTTAAAATAGTTTTAAATTATTTAAAAATTAACATTACAATTAACAAAATGATTATAAATACAATTATGTTCAGATTCAACTTATCAAACCAATTTAAAGTCTATGTTTTGTGTATTCTAACTGAAAATTTTTTTAATTACAATTGATTCTATTATATTTAAACTCATAATGAAAATTATAAGAAGTATCTATTATTAAATCTATGGTATTGACTTTATTTTAATCATGAATACGGAAAACTGTTTTGTCATACAATATGTTTTTATTATTAAGCAGTATTGGAAAATTGATGTCAAATATTCTATTATATGTGTCTATCACAATGATGTCGTCTATTATTTTACTTGAGTTACTTAAAATGAACTTTTGGTTTTATTTATAATTTGAACATCAGAGTTCTTTGTGTCCAGTTCATTGCATAAATATCAGAGGAAATATGACTATTGTAGATCAAGATGACCATTGGGAGGCATGCCTATAAATACAGGGTCATTCTATGTGTCTAATATAGTGTTTTTCATCAATTTTTCATTTACACGTGTGCTGTTATTTCTATCTCATTTTTATAAAGTGTAAAAGTGTGAACAAGTTGTTCCAAGTATTTTGCATCAGATTTAGAGAGAGTCTTTTTCTTAAGGAAACCATGTCAAGTTGTCTTCTTAGGAATATGTGGAACTAATTTGTATGACTCCAATTGTTTTAAGTATGATTGAAGACTTCCATATCTAGGAAGACAGAATATGATCATCTTGATTGAGTGATTTAAAGGATATCATGATAGAATCTAATCCATTGGATTGAGTAATTATAAGGATAAGAAGACATAAGAGTTGATTACCTTCTTGATCGAGGGTTTATGGGAATAGAATGATAGAATCTGATCATTACATTTAAAGCTTATATCTGTTTGTTTAAGACATAAATTCTTTAATGTATAAATTTAGTGACCTTTATCTATGGTTATTTCCTACCCTTTTCTTTAGGCTAATATAATTCTATTTAATTTTATTTCTTGTTTCTTGACATTTGTTTTTATATTCCTCAAAAAATAAATAAAAAGTGATATTTTTTATTCAACTTCCCATTTTTATTTTGATTATTGTAATAGCATTAATTAGGATTAATTTTTTTACTTTGAATATGATTCTATACACTTTATTATAGAATCATTTTTTTGTATTACTCCAATTTATCATAACCACCATGATTATGATTCTTACTAGGCCTAATCTGATTAAATAATTTTCTACTGTGTATAAGATTAAATTATAATTACTAAATGTGTATTATATATCGCAATCTCCATGATTAGGACATTCTTTTCATCGAAAACTAGGGCCCATGCTGATAACAGTTTGAATACAGAACTGGTTTGTTCAATATGATTTGTTTAGTTATGTTAAACACAGTTTCTATTAAGGTTAAAGAAAATTTATTTAAACTCACAATTCAACCCCACTCTTGTATTTATCCATCTATATAAACATTTTGATCCAACGACTAGTATCAAAGAAATGTATTTTTTTTATTTAAACGTACATTTTCTATTATTGGACTAATCAACTTCTATTACTTACTACCATTTACTTATTTATTTTGCAAGTTAGTTATAAAATTTTTGTTTAAAATACTGGTTATACTAACATGTTTTCTAGAAAAAAGTATATCTTTATTCTTGTAAATATGGAATGGTTAAATGTTGGTTTTATAGAAAATATCAATCCTACTATAGCACCAATTTTCGCTGGTATGAATATGTGAGGATAAAATACCCTGAAGGGTGAAAGATCACTGAGAGGGGAGGGTTGAATCATTGATCCCCTAATTAAATTTTACTTTCTATGAATTGTTTCCTTTATTTTTCAATTCAACTTATGTTAATGGTTAAGGCCTCTATTCTCACTTTAAATGATGTTAAAACAAAAAATCATAGAACACATGGATTTACAAGGTTCAGTATAAAGACCTACTCCTTTCCATATTGGTTATTCTCCCCTACATGGATTCTTTACTTTATCAGATGATGATTACAAATAGTAATTGTTTAAACCTCCAATTAGAAGCTAGTTAAACCCCCAACATCTTTACAGCTTATTTCTCTTTTAGAAACTGGTTATACGCCCTAGATTCTACTTTTTCTTCTTTATATGGATTGTTTCACTATTCATGTCACTTCAACAAACTCTGGTAGAATCATTTGGCCTTGCTCAACTATTCTCGTCACAAATAATGACCAGTTGCCTCGGTGCAACCAATGCTCAGGATTAGAGTTCTTTCTTATGATTGAAGTTCTAACCTCACTTGGACGTGTGCAAGTGGTGCACACACTTTATTTAAAATAATAATTATACAAGAATGGTCTTACACAATTTGTCCACTTTTATTGTTCTCGCACAATCTACATCTTCTTTATATTCTTATTTTTCTTTATATTTTTGATTTTTGGTTGTTAGTACACAAAAACACAGTTGTTTCTCTTTAGTTTGGATTCAATGTAGGTGTGTCATACATGAGTTCCCTTTCTTCTTCAATGGCCTTAGGATTCTTCTCCTTCACGTATAGGGTTCGCGTGGATCTCCTTCACATAACCCCAAAGGGATTTTTGGTTCTATCTTCGCAAAGGTACAACAATGGTGATGAGAAGCGGTTGTGTACCCATATGATCTTCTTCACAAAACACAGGCGAGGGTTTTAGAAACTTGTCACGTGTTTATGATTTTCTTCACACAGAGTACAGTCTCTTCACAAACCAAGGTGGTTCATGGTTCTTCTCTTTGAAAACCATGAATGGTTCATGAATCTTCTTTGCACAAGGGATGCATAGGACTTCTTCTTCGCAAGACCCTTAGAGAGTGTGTAGAACTTGTCTAATGGAAGCGGGACTATCTTCTTCTTCACGTAGCAGGGCTGTGCGGAAATCACTTTCTGAAGTGTTATGTTTTTTAGAGAAATGAGAGCATTTTAATATTTTCAATAACCATGCCTTTGTCAATGGACCCCCATTTTATAGGTAGTAGTTGAACATTAAAACACATTCAAATCCCTCATGTTATGCCGCGAGATTCAAATCCTTAATATTTGAGGTCTTTGGCTTTGAATATTTCCACTGCATGATAAGATTTCTCAAATTTCTCAGTTCTTTTCTCTTCAACAGGGGCTTCATAATTTCTCGTTGTAATCCCCACGTGCATGCAAAGAGTAATGAATTAAGAGTTTCTTCTTGAGCACTCGTGCGACATGACATGGCCTCAGACCTTCAGTTTCTTCAGCCACATGTGATCTTCTTCATTCGTTGCAAGCATGAAACTTTTAATGCATGCATGATATCATGTTTCTCAGATGATCATGATGCTTAGTATTTCATCCTCGACAATGGCTAGGAGCTCAATCACGGTAGATCGTCTTCATCTGCGGTGAGAAGTAGGGTCGGGATGGCCTTCATGTGAGTGGAGGTTGAAGACGTTCTTAGCGGAGGAGATTGGATGGTCGTGGATCAATCCCAACCCGCAGAGATCAGATGGATGGTGCAGATGCATGTGATCGATCCCACAATTGATCGGATGGTGGACAGTGTTTCTGCAATGCATTAGATGACTGAGATCACTTCTCGTGTTTTTATTTCCATCACATCGAAATGGGATAGTGGGTAAGGAGAGGTATATCAATCAAGGCATGCATCCTCAACACTAGATTAATCCTCTCCCCCCTCTAGTGCTTCCCCACACCTGTTCTTTGTGGGTGTGCTCTTAGCACTCGCTCTGTCTCCTCAGACACGCACATAGGGCCCACTATGGATACCTAGGGAATTATACACGGCCCCCATGTGCCTCTTTTGGGATAGCTTTGAGGCATTCCCTTTGGGCACAGTAGACTCTCAGGTTCTGCATATTCCTTGGGTGAGGGTTGTAGCTGGCCTGCAGGGTTTTACCTTTTTTTTGGATAGAATAAATTTTTTTAATAAACAGAGTATAACAAACATAATTTGACTCCTATAAATACCAATCCCTTCCTCCTTTCTTCTTCATATTCAAACATCATCATTCTTTTCATCTTGGAATAACAAATCCAGGATATTCAATATTCCTCCTTTGTTTCAACAATAGATGATGCATGGAACTCTTCTTCACCCCATGCATTAAAGAATAATTCATGGAATCATTATTGTGAGTGATTTTTGATATTGTAAACACATGTATTGGACTTTGAGGATAGTCTCAAGTAATCCTTTAATTTGAGGATGATTTAATCTTCATTACTTCAATCATTCAATCATTAGGCACACATTGACATGTTATTGACTAAAAATGGAATCAATGGGTTCAAAAATATCCCCTATGTATTTTGTTATGTATATATCCTAAGAACGCTATGGTAGAGTCAATATGTGTGCTATGATGCCCCCCCTTATTGTAATGAAATGAAAAGGGATAATATCACATGGTTCACAGAGAAAAGAGCCTGTATTTAATCAACTCTAAGTCTATGTGGGATAAACGGATGTAGAAAACTAGAGAGATATAACCAAGGTTTTCAATGATATATAGAGACAACCATACATGTGAAATAATGATCAGAATTAATTATCTCATATCTAATGGTATATTGATGGAAAATTTTTCATTTAACTGTTAAAACCCTCCACAAACATTTAACAAACAATGATCCACCTGAAGGGATGCATTCGTCTCTTTCAATTCCCTATAAATTAGTGAAAAAGCATGTATATAGATTTAGGGAATAAGAAGGGACCTTTTCTTGGTCTTCAAGTGAGAGGAGAAGGATGAAATTAAAGTTTCATCCTCACCTCAACAAACCTCTCTTCTGACATTTCTTTGGTGAAAATATATGTAACTTGATCTTGAGTAGAGATGCATTCAAGATTGATGTCTCGACTTACCACAATGTATTTGATAAAATGATATCTAAAATAAATATACTTGAATATCGAATATTTTATGGGATAATTAGATAATATAATGCGACTTTTATTATCTCATAACTTCTTTAGAGGATTATTAGTTTGAATTTGCAAGTCTACTTGATGTACTTGCATTGAAATCATATGTGTGCATGCATGTGTGGATGCCACATACTCTGCCTCAGTTGTTCTCAAAGTTACTGATTTTTTTTCTGTACCAACTAACACATCCTTCCCAAAAAAATAAGGTTCCATCGGAGGTGGATCTTATATTTTTATAATCACCGGCCCAATCAACTTCTGTAACCCCCAAAAACTTCATGTCTCCCCTATGTTTGTATAACAACTCATAGTTCAATGATCCTTTCACATATCTCAAAATTCACTTAGCTTCTGATAAGTGAGATTCTTTTGGATTACTCTGATATCTAGAACATAGAGTTACTGCATAAGTGATATGTGGCCTTGATGTTGTGAGATAAAGTAGACTTCCAATGATTCTTTTGAAAGATTTATGATCAAAACTTGTTCCATTTTCATCGTTAGATAATTTTGTTCCAACTGAAATGGGTGTTGAAACCTCTTTTTCATTCTCCATTAAAAATTTGTCATCAATTCCCTTGAATACTTTTATTGGGATGGAAATATGGAATTTTGTTTTTGTTCAACCTGAAATCCCAGAAAATATGTCATCTAGCCAATCATAGAAATTTCTAATATTCTCTTTATTTTCTCAGCAAAAAACTCACATAGACCATCCTTGTCACTGAAAAATATGATTCCATCTACATATATAATGACTATGCGAGTACCAGTGGCCATTTATCTAACATAAAGATTATTGTCAACTGTACCTTTGAAAAAATTCATATCCCTTAGACAACCATCTAATTTTGAGTATCAGGATCTAGGGGTATGTTTTAATCCATATAAAACATTCCCCTACAAGCAGACCATGCTGCTGTCTTTTTTTAGAATAAAACCATCTGGTTGTTTGATATATACCTCTTCTTCAAGATCTCCATTAGGAAATGAATATTTCACATCCATTTGATAAACCTTAAAATGACTGTGTGCAGAAAATGCTAAGAACATTCTAATGGTTTCCAGTCTTGCTACTGGTGCAAAGGTTTATTCAAAGTCAATTCCTTCCATTTGTGAATATCCTTTGCATATGATCATGGCCTTGTTTCTACAGACTTATTCCTTTTCATATAGTTTATTTCTAATAACACACTTGGTGCCAATAATATTTTTTATTTCTGGGTCTGGTTACAATACCCAAAGTGGAATTCTTCTCAATTTGATTAATCTCCCCATGCATAGCTTGTATTCATTCCTCATGCTCAACTGCTTCATCCACTATATAATGTTCAACTTGAGAAACAAGTGTAGTGTGATCTTCTATTATCAATCTTCTTCTTGTTTTCACTGGAGAATGTTGATTACCAATGATATTTTCTCTCTCAACCTGTTTATTCAATTTTTTGTATCGTTTTATTTTATTTCCATCACATTCTTCTTCATCACTGGTATGTTCATAATTGATATCACCATTGGTTGGTACAATCTCAATAGCTTCATCATTCTTTTGTTCCATAGTTATGCCATCTTCTAAATTATCATTATTAGAAATGTATGTTTTGACATAATTTTCAATAATTCGTACATCATTACACTTAATCAACGTGTTCATTCTATTGTTTCAACATCTGTAGCTTTACCATCAGGTAGGTAGCCCATGAAAATTCCTTCTTATGCTTTTTCCTTAAACATTCCCAGATTAATGTTCTTAATTTTTATGAAATAGAGACAACCAAAAAATATGAAGTATTTAACAATTGGTTTTATATTGTAACACATTTCGTAAGATTTCATTTGTGTTTCTGGTCTTAGAAGACATCTATTATATATATGTATGGCAGTACATACAGTTTCTCTCCAAATAAACTTCGAGATGTTATGTCTAACCAATATAGTCCTCCCCATTTCAACTATTCTTCTATTCTCTCTTTCAGATACCCCATTTTGTTATGAATTATATGGTGTGATGTATTGATGCTTGATTCCATTCTTCCAAAGATAACTTTCAGAATCAACACAACTATACTCTTTACCATTATATGATCTCACATTTTTTATGAAGAGACCCAGCTCCTTATTAGCTTTCATTCTTAAATTTTTGAACATTGTGGTTTCTTTTGACTTGTGTTTAATAAAAATGACATTATTTATTCGAGTGTAATCATCAATGAATGTTATGGAATATATATTAGCTATTGAATACTTTTTTCTCATTTCCCTAAATATTTATGTAAGAATGAGTTTGAGAGGCCTAGTAGATATGATATGTACCCCTTTGTGTAAACTTTGGTTCAATTTTCCCTTCTGACATGTTTCAAAAATTTCATATCTTTATCTCTTTAATTGGGAAAGATCTCGCGCAATGTTATACTTCAGGATTTTACAAATACTCCTCTGAACAAGACAACCAAGTCTCTTATGAAAAAGGTTGTTTTCATCCTTAGAACTCAAATAACAGGAACTAATAGACTCGCCAATTTGAAATAGGTTTCCAGTGGTCCTTCATCCTTGAGTGATAAGTTTTCCATCCTTTGAGATCTAGATGATACATGAATCTTTTTTGAACAACACCTCGTGTCCATTATCAAATAGTTGCCTTACACTAAGCAAATTATGCATTACCCCTTCGAAAAATAACACATAATTAGATTTTAGTTTTTTTTCATCAATAATTAATTTCCCAACTCCCTTGATTTTCAAAATACAATCATTTCCCAAGATCACCGCTCCTCCCTCATAACTTTCTACGTTGCATAGAATTTTTGTATCATTGTTCAGGTGTGATGAACATCCACTATCAAGTATCAATGACTTAGTTTTAATGCTGTATTAAAGAGAAACTTCATCAAATCATGAGTTTTCTTCATTTAATTTTTGAATTATTTTTTCCTTTCATGACTTTGAGGGTTTGTTCAGGAAGAACAATCATGCACTTTTAAGCATTATGACCATGCTGATCACATTTTCCACAAGCTTCTTCCAAGTAGTTAAATTTGTTTTGAGTTGGAAGATCAGATGATTTCTGCATTGCCCTTTTGTTTTCAGAATATATCCCCCTTGATTCATGCCTCACTTTTGGTAGAGACATGTTATACTATCATAAATATTCTTTGTGCTTAAGCACTCCACAACACTAGCATTATCCTCTAAACCTTGATCTTCCTCACTGATATGAGTCTTGTCTAGAAGATTGTTGTTTTTTTCTTTCTAGAACCTGGGTAAATCTTCCTAGAGAATTTCTCTCTTCCTTTAGATTATAATATGATTTGTCACAAGCCTTTGTGCTCCAAACTTGTATCAGATTTTTTTAACCTACATTATTAGAAATAACAGATGTATTTTTGTATTTGATTAGTGTTGAATTGGCCTACTTCTTTTCACCAGTGTGTGACTATTTTTCCTTGACCTCAACCCATTTTTTAAATCTTCTTTGATCTTATTCAAGATATTTTTTTCTTCAATTCACTTAGACTGGGTCATTTATTTCTCTTATTCTTTGAGGTGCAGTTTCTCCTCTAGGTCTTTTTCCATCTTTTCCATTTCTACTACCTTCTATTTGTGTCTTTTGATTTCATCAAAGGAAGATGTTTCTTTCTTTGTGCACACTCTCATTTATTGATTAATATTTTTTGTTTCTGTTAGTAACAACCTCTTATCTTTCTATAGATTTCTATTTTTCTCAAGACAATCATCAAATTAGTTTTTTAACATGTGTTCAATATCTGTCCATTATTTTTCATCATCTTCACTACTATAAGTATCAAACCTTTTTTCCAGATGAGACATGAAATTAGTTTCATCTTCTAGTTTCCTGTCTAATGTGGAGACTACATCATCTTAGTTGATCATGTGGCTTCTAATTTCACCTAGAAAGAACTTTTTATTTCTTGTACCAAATTTGACTGAGTCTTTTGAGCTTCTACCCCATTTCTTCTTTTGTGGGTTTTCTTCTTCTATCTTAGGTGCAACAAACCTTTTATTTAAGAGATTAACAGTGATGTGTCCAATGTTATTTCAGTTGTAACACCTTGGTGGTAGTTTTCCTTTGCCCTTAAATTTTTTTATCCTGAATATTTTTAATATAAGAGAAATGATTTTGTTATATTCTTCATATTTATCTTTGTCATCAGATTCACTTTATTCTGAAGCTTCATCATCTTTGATTTTGAGTTTTTTCATGGCCCCAAAATCCATCTCATCATTGATCTTCTTATTAAATACTGGGATCTTTCTCATTTCATATGCAATGATAATGTTATGTAATTCATCAAGAGAAAGATCATATCTATCTTCCAGCCTGATACTTTGGGATAAAACCTGTCAAGAAAATTTCTGATTAGTTTTTTGACAATGGTTGAATTATACAACTTCTCTCCAAAGCCTATAATATTACTGACAACCTCATTGACTCTTGTGAAATAATCATCAATGTTTTCCTCTTCTCCCATATTGATATCTTTAAATTTGCTCCTCCAAATTTTCAATTTTTCTTCCTTGACTTTAATGTTTCCTTCATAGAATCTTTCCAATTTGTCCCAAATTTCATTGGAATTTTTAAGTCACATAACCTCTGTGTACGCCTTTTCTGAAAGAGGCATCAAGAGGGAATTTGGATATTTTCCATTGAATTCCATATTTATTTTCTCAGTGAAAGTCATAGTAGATTCATCAGCAATAGGAGGGAATGCAAAAGTAGCTGCATCTCTAACATCAAGCCCAACTATGATAATTCGTTCCATAAAAGGTAGGTACTCTCCTACTATTAACAATATTATGATTGTACATTTTTTCAATGTAGTAGATCCTTACACTGGTAACCTGCATCTGATACCAATTGAAATACCCTAAAGGGTGTAATATTATTGAGTGGGGAGGGGTGAATTAGTGATCCCCTGATTAAATTTTTCTTTATTTGAATTGTTACCTTTTGTTTCAAATTTAACCTTTGTGGCTGCACTACTGGAATTTGAGGTTTTTTAATGGGTTATTTGCAACAGGATCCCATCGCAAATTTCGCATTGTAGAAAACGGCATCACAAATAGTGTTTTTTTGTGACAGGCACGTCGCAAAAAATACTATTTGCAATGGGAAACCCTTCAATCGCAAATAGCTCTCTGATTATATACATTATAAATATAACGGTGTTGCGACGGGCCTGTCGTAAAAACTATTTTCAACCATCCAGTTGTCCTATCACAAATAGTTCTACATTTATATACGTTTTATATATCTAAACCTTTTGTGACGGTCCCATCACAAAAAGTATTTGCGACGTGCCCTTTTTCCCATCACAAATACTTATATATATATATATATATATATATATAATTTTTGCGATGGGGTCCCATCACAATAGTTCCCATCGTAAATATTGAATAAAATAAAAATATATATATTTAATAAAATTCTGATTAATGAAAAAATAATATTAATATTATTAAAATAATAAAAAAATAAAAAATATTAAAACTTTCAATATTCGCAAAAAAAATATAAAAAAATTGAAAAATTATTATTTTTAAAATTATAAAAATAAAAAAACAATAAAATATATAATACTAATAATAAATATTAAAATATTAAAATATTAAAAACAATTATGCAATATTCACACCAATATAAAAGAAAAAAAGTGTAAATAGTTCATATTACAAAAAATCTTGAATTCAAATGTTTTTAACATAACAAAACAATCACTAGAGGGGATAGTCTTCTATAGGAGGCGGAGGAGCTAGAGGAAACGGTGGAGGAAACTCCATCCCTAAACTAAAAGTCAGATGGCGCATGTACTCCACTTGCTCTTGTTGTTGCTGCTGTGATCGATGCATCTCCTCATAGTAATGTTGGAGCTATTGCTTCCATCGACGCATATCCTCCTCGTATTGCTACTACTGTTGATGTTGTTGACGCTTCTCTTCATTATACTTCTGTAGACTCTATATAAGCTCACTCTGAGCTCACAGCTGCTCCTGATACTGTGAGCCAGAAGATGATGCCTCTCTATGAGCACTTCTTGATATGGATGCCGACATCGCAGTAGTACCATAATAAGTCCCAGGAGTGAAATGAGAGATGATACCAACTACTCGGCCCTTCTCGAAGGCATACTAGGTCGCCTACATCCATGCAACCTCATCAAAATGGTGGGCACTAGTCTGATCAGTCGTCTCAGCCTGACTCTCATCATGTGTTTGAGAGGTCGCTTTCTCATATGACTCATTCAATTCCAATTTGAAATTAAAATAGTGAAAATATTATTTGCAGTTAATTTTTCAAACTGAAAAAGAAATAATACTGACCACAATCTGATGATGGTAATCACCTCTAATCTTTCGAGTGGTTAGATCACTGTACATCTTCCGATAGACATTGTTATCCATAATATCGGGATACTTGAATGCCTATATGAATATAAAATAAACTGTTTATATTTAAAGTTATATAAAATATTTAAAAAATATACTTAACAAATGTTCTGTATACGTACTGAATGTACAACTAACAGCTCGATGCGTCACCTCCTGTCTCCCCCAGTTCTGTCGGCCAAATGAAGATCTCATCTAAAATCCACCACCCCAATAGTGTGAATATAATCTATCCCAAACGTGATATGAAATGTACTCTAGTCGGTGGGCTCTTCACGACTCATCAAATACTATCACTACAACTTTTTTTATAGTCGTCCTTCTCAAATTGTGCAAGAACTGACGGAAACGGTCACGCATAGACACCTCCCATGCTTCATGGACAGAATCATGTATGATATCATCGATGAGATACCATAAATCCTACAAGTAATTAATTATATCAAGTTACTAACAAAATAAATTTCAAAATAAATATTATTTATTTACGTACTAGACAATGACTGAACATTCTGATCTTTACATCAACGAGAATCTGTTCCCATGTGATCCATGGATGAGAAAAATAATTGTGCAAGATTGTGCTCTCCTGTCCAATAGATACATGCACAAAACTGTGAAAAAGAATAAATAATCAAAAAAATAATATATAAATAAATTAATGAACGCTAACTAAAATACACAGTCTCTGTGTGCGCGGATCGATGCCAATACGTGGATTTTTCTCGGGGATAGGGCCAGGAATCATCAGTCACGCAAGACTGCGCCCCCTCCACGTACCCCCTGAACTGCCAATAGGGTGAGGGTCAAATGATCCCAAATTTTCCTCATCTAAAGGTAGCTCAGCCTCCTGCAACTCACGAGGTTGATTAGGGTCCATTTGAAACACAAAATTATTATTGTTAGTAGATAGTTGAAAATAACTATTATATATATATATATATATATATATTAGTTGTGATTATAACCAACATTTAACTTTGTCAATGGTCACCTTCTTCATCATCTTCATACCTGATGATGTCAATTTCTTCATATTCCTCCTCGACATCATCCATATCAAAATGAGTTTCAGTTTCATCATCTGTTTCCATTTCAAATTTATTTGTAACATCATTAACATCATCGTCACCATCGACCATTAATTTTTTATTTTGGGGGGGGGGGGTTCATCATCGATATTCATGTCTCTTTGTGAACAATATGGATTTTGAGTAGTCTCTTGAAAAATTTCAATTCCCTGCACTTCAGCGGAACCACATTCAGTTTGAGTAAAACTGATTTTCTCGAGATTTTTTTTATTATGCTTTCCCAATCACTCAGCTCTCTTAAAGTAGCACATTACTTTTCATAATAAATTTGATGTGCCTGTTGAGCCAATATAAAAGGTTCATTTCATGTAAGAAGAATTTTATATTGAATATCGATGATTCCATAAGTCAGATGAACATGCAAGCCTATTTCAGTATCCAACCACAGACATTTAAACATTATTATGTAATTTTTTCCTAGATAACACTGTTTAATAATTTCGTCCAGCAGTTGTAAAAGTCAACTTTTGTTTCTCTATGATGTGATCCTCTCAAGAAAACTCCAAAATTCTTTATTTCTTTTGATTCCCCATATGCTCGTGTATGAAATTGAAAACCATTCCTCACATATGAATTATAAGATTTAAGCATTTTGGATGGTGGGTTACTCAATATACACAGTCACTTATCAATTTTATCAGCATGTTTAGACACCTAAAATTGTGCTAAGTTATTACAATTTATTATAATTGATTTTATTCCTTTTTATTCCTATTTATTACTATTTATTTCTATTTATTGCTATTTATTTCTATTTATTACTAATTATTGCTAATTATTGCTAATTATTTCTAATTATGTCTAATTATTGCTAATTATTGCTAACTATTTCTAATTATTGTTAATTATTTCTAATTATTTCTAATTATTGCTAATTATTCATAATTATTTCTAATTATTCCTAATTATTACTAATTATTACTAATTATTAATAATTATTACTAATTATTACCAATTATTACTAATTATTACTAATTATTACTAATTATTTCTAATTAATACTATTTATTACTATTTGTTACTAATTATTACTAATTATTACTATTTATGACTAATTATTAATAATTATTACTATTTATTACTATTTATTAATAAATATTACTAAATATTACTATTTATTCTTATGTATTCCTATTTATTGATAGTGATTACAAATTATTGATAATTATTTCTATTTATTCCTAATTATGGCCAATTATTGCTAATTATTGCTAATTATTGCTAATTATTGCTAATTATTGCTAATTATTGCTAATTATTTATAATTATTATTAATTATTACTAATTAATACTAATTTTTCCTAATTTTTCCTAATTGTTCTTAATTTTTCCTAATTATTTTTAATTATTAATAATTATTAATAATTATTAAT
This sequence comes from Viscum album, assembly GCA_963277665.1. Lineage (NCBI taxonomy): Eukaryota > Viridiplantae > Streptophyta > Magnoliopsida > Santalales > Viscaceae > Viscum > Viscum album. The sequence continues at coordinate 1,805,874,409 of OY728129.1, read as the reverse complement.
AATTATTACTCATTATTACTAATTATTATTAATTATTACTAATTATTACTAATTATTACTAATTACTACCATTTATTACTATTTATTACTATTTATTACTAATTATTACTAATTATTACTAATTATTTCTAAGTATTGCTAATTATTACTAATTATTATTATTTATTACTATTTATTACTATTTATTAGTATTTATTACTATTTATTACTAATTAATATTATATATTACTAATTGTAAATATGTATTACTAATTGGAAATATTTATTACTAATTGAAAATATTTATTACTAATTATTACAAATTATTACTAATTATAACTAATTAATACTATTTGCGATGTCGTTTTCTGCAACAGGCTATTTGCAATGGGACTCCATCACAAAGGCTTATTTGCGACAGGATCCCGTTGCAAATAGCCCGTTCGAAATACCTCAAATTCCTATATTGCTGGTTAAGACGTAGATCTACACTTCAAATGATGTTGCAACACAAAATCATAGAACACAGGGATTTACAAGATTCAGTACAAAGACCTACTCCTTGTTGTGTTGGTTATTCTCCCCAACACGGATTCTTCACTATATTAGAATATGATTACAAATGGTAATTGTTTAAACCCCCCAATTACAAGATGGTTAACCCCCCCCCCCCCCAACTTCATTGCACCTTTTTCTTCTTTTAGAAACTAGTTATGATCCCCAGCTTCAACTTCTTCTTCTTCAAATGACCTATTTCACTATTCAAGCCACTTCAACAAACTTTGATAGAATATGTTGGCCTTGCTCAACTATTCTGATCACAAATAATGACCAGTTGCCTCAGTGCAAAAAATGCTCAAACTTAGAGTTCTTTCTTCCGATTGAAGTCTTGGCCACACTTGGACGTGTCCAATGCACACACTTTCTTCAAAATAGTAATTATGCAAGAATGGTCTTACACAATTTTTCCACTTCTGTTTTTCTTACAAAATTTTCATCTTCTTTATATTCTTCTTTCCCTTTCTCTGTATTCTTTTTAGTTCTTAGCACGCACGCACACACACACACTTGTTTCTCTTTAGTTAGGATTCAATGTAAGTGTGTTATCCTTGAGTTCTCTTTCTTCTTCAATGGCCTCGAGTTTCTTCTCCTTCACGCATATGGTTCGTGTGGATCTCTTTCACAAAACCACAAAGGGATTCTTGGGTCTTTCTTCACAAAGGCACAACAATGGTGATATGCACCGGTTGTGTACCCCCGAGATCTTCTTCACAAAACACAGTCGAGGGTTTGAGAAACCTGTCGTGTGTTTGTGATTATCATCACACAGAGTGCAGTCTCTTTCGTGAACCAAGGTGGTTCACAATTCTTCTCTTTGTAAACCACGAATGGTGCACGACTCTCTTTCATGCAAGGGATGCATGTGACTTTCTCTTCATGATACACTTTAGGAGTGCGTAGCACCTGTCTAAGGACAATGGGACTCTCTTCTTCTTCGTGTAGCAAGGCTACACCGAAATCACTTTGTGCAATGCTCTATTTTTCAGAGAAACCAGAGTTTTATAATATCTTCAACAACTGAGCCTCGTTCAAGTGGACCCTCCTTTTATAGGTAGAGGTTGCATGTTGCAACGCGTTCAAATCCCTCATGTTATGCTGTGGGATTCAAATCTTTGAATAGATGAGATCTTTGGCTTTGAATATTTCAACCACAGGATAAGATTTCAAGAATTTATCTATTTGTTTTTCTTCAACGCAGGCTTCTTGATTTATCAGTGTAATACTCAGGTGCATGCGAAGAGAAATGCATGTAGAGCTTCTTCTTGAGCACTCGAGCAACATGACGTGGCCCCGCACCTTCAGTTGCATTGACCACATGTGATCTTCTTCATTCGTTGCATGCATGAAACTTTTATAACAGCAAGTCTAGCGAGAAGCAATGCTTCTGACTTTTTATTAAATAAAAGAAAAAGGGTACGGAGAAGATGGGTTGGGTCAAACTAAGAGACTTTCCCTCATCCGTCAAAGCATAGAGTTACAGATTATAATAAGACATATCATTCCCATAATCAGAGTTGTCAGAAATTTCCCATTCAGATTGGGACTTACCCTGATTGAGGATCTTAAGAATATCAAAATTAAACTTGATAGGGAGCTTAGAAGATCGAGTACACACATTTCGAGGAGTATTATAATATTCCTTCCTCGGCCTTCGCTTCGAGGAAGGAGTGTAGTAAACATTCCCTTTTCCAGAAATGAGTGCATCTTTGAAAGAAGTGGGACCACCGCCACCCGTAATCATTTTCCCCTCCGAGATGTCACCCCACTTACCAGATATCCTAGAGGAACTCAAAAGATTCAAAATCTCATGATGACAATCTAGAAGAGACACAATGTTAGGATTCATCTCAGCAGTTTCATCACGTAGAAAACCTGCACCAGGACTATCATTCATGCATAGGTTGGAGGGGTTAGTACAAGCAGGAAATTCTGCAATAGGGAGATTAACATTTTCTCCTGTCCCAACTGATCCGAGGGAGTAAGTGCACGACCGTCCTTGGGTGTAGTCTCCTTGGATAAATCATCCCGAATAGTAGAGGGACCACCCATCGGGGATGCTGAATTTACCCGAGTTTTAGAGGAACTGTTGTTGGATTTCATTAGTAATGAATCCACCATCAATCCCTTCCCTTTCAAAGGTAGCTGATGTTCTTCCACAGAATTCAGAACCTCAGCCTTATTGGAAGATGGATTGTTGTTATGATCAAGGGGTTGCGAGAAAGCAACATCATTTTTCTCCAATTTCCTTCTACAGAGGTTGGATAGATGACCCTTTATCCCACATTTCTTATAGGTGGTCTTTCTATGACATAGATCCAAAGAGTTCCCAACAACCCAACATTCATTACAAAAAAGTGGGTTTCTTTCATACTCAACATCAATTTGAATGTCATCCATCAGAGTGGAAAGAGTTATCCTGTCAATCAGGATGGATCTAAGATCAATATCCACTAACATCTTGGAAAAGTGTCAAAACTTAACATTCTCAGGCTCCTTGTCAAGTTGTATTGGAGTCTCAGTTTCCATTCAAATATCACATAGAATCTTTGAATGCCAAAGGACCCAATTAAGTCCATGAAGATGAACCCATACCTAAGAAAAAGCATTCATTGCACGCGAAGAATTGAAGTCGAGAGACCATTCATAAAGTTGAAGCCATCGAGGCTTCAAGGAAAGAGATCTAGTGCTCCATGCATGAATTTTAGAAGCATATGAAGGAAAAATGAAATGGAAAAAAAACCACGTCCAAGAGATATAAACCTCAAATTAGAGAAACCCCTAAAAATGAGATATGTCAGACCAATTTATCAAACCTCCAGGATTTCTCACCCTTGGGTAAAACAAGTCACACAATCAAGGAGATTTTCTTGATGGAAATCCTTTCAGAAAATGCCTCAGGATTGGCCTCAACATGAGCTTGACTCCTTTCGAAGAATTCTTCCAGAACACAGTTACCGTAAGACACAAATGTAGGCTTCAACACATTATTTGGGTTTATCCTCCACGGAGAAGGAACAAATTGGAAGAAGGCAACACAATAGTGGCAGATTTTCTTGAGAAATCCCAAACATCAGAATACAAAATTGTCTTTGGCAGACGCTGAAGATCAGACTTGGAATCCCAACCTCCAATGTCTAAACAACCACGTGTAGCAGTCACAGACCTGGATCTGAAGTCAATGTCAGCATCCTCCTGCCTGGCATTGCGATCCCACAAGACCCCTTTAACCAGACTTCCCTGAACAGTGTGAACCCATGAAGCTACTGGGTGCGCACAAATTCCGGGACTCAACACATCGTCGCTCCGGGTAATAGACCAGACATCCACATTCCGAAAAGCATTAGGTTGAGATGTCGGCAGACCTACTATGGACGCAGAACCACCAAGCCACTGCATGCCTTCATACCCGGTGGATCCTTCTTCGCCGACCACATGCACATGACCGAGAATGTGGGGAACATGCATCACGAACCCCAGCAAATCCGAACACCATGGCCGCGGAGCTCCCACTCACCCCGACACACCATTTATTCTCCATACAACTTTTAATGCATGCATGATATCGTGTTTCTCAGATGATCATCATGCATGAGATTTCATCCTCGACAGTGGTCGGGATCTCGATCAAGGTGGATCGACTTCATCTGTGGTGAACAGCGGGGTCGGGATGGCCTTCATGCGAGAAACGGTTGAAGACGACCTCGGTGGAGGAGATCGGATGGCCATGGATCAATCCCGAACTGAAGAGATCATATGGATTGCCCAGATGCGCCCGATCGATCCTGTGATTGATCGGACAGCGGACCGTGTGTCTGCATTGAATCGGACAGCTGAGATCGCTTCTTGGGTTTTTATTTCGGTCCCACATCGACATAGGATAGCGGGTGAGGAGCAGTTTATCAATCAAGGCATAACACCAAGTTTCTTTTCACCCCCCTCCGATGCCACCCCGCGTTGGTTCTCTCTGGGCATGCTCTTTGCGTCCATCTAAAACCTACTGAGCATCAGTTTTAGCGTCCATTTAAAACCCACTAAGCATATCCCAATGGTTTATAAATAATCCCCATGTACCTCTTTTGGGTTGGATTTCAACCCGTAGCCTTGGGTGAGAAACTTCATCCTTCTTTTCTTATTGGATTAAAACAACATCTAAGGTATTCAAAATTAATCCTTTGATTCAATAATATATGGTGCATGAAACTCTTCATTAAAGAATAATGCATGAAATCATTGTTGCGAGTGATGTTGTGTTCTCCTGTAAACACATGTCTTGGAATTCGAGGATCGACTCATGAGAATGCTCTAATCTTCATTACTTCAATCATTCAATCATTAGGCACACATTGACAAGTTATTGACAACAAATGCAATCATTGAGCTCAATAGAGGTATAAAATGAATACCTTTGTGATCAACACTCTAGTTGGAAATTTTTTTATTCTGATTGGTGATTGTAAACACATGTCTTGGAGTTCGAGGATCGACTCAAGCAATCATCTGATTTGAGGATGCTTCAATCTTCATTACTTCAATCATTCAATCATTAGGCACACATTGACAAGTTAATGACAACAAATGCAATCATTGGGCTCAATAGAGGTATAGAATGAATACCTTTGTGATCAACACTGTAGTTGGAATTTTTTTTATTTTGACTGGAGATTATAAAATTCATAAAAAAGAAGTTATAACTTTTACCAGTCAAGAAAAGAAGGAATATAAATTGAATTACAAGGTAAATAATATATTATTATGATCTATGAAAAGAGATATATATATATATATATATATATATATATATATATCCAAATTTCGTTTTGTAAAGAAACTAATAGTATTTTGAAGAAGTTAGAGATTACTTATTTTGGAACATCAAAAGTTGCTGAAATTGGAAGAGATATGCTAAGAGATAATTATCAATATTTTGAATTTCTTTATGGAGAAGCTATTATTAAGGTAAAAAAAGGTTTATAATTATTTTAAGAGTTTACAAGCTATTTGTGAAACAGGATTATAGGATGAAATTGTTGTTGAAAACATCAATGACCTCATGCCCAATGAGTGGGAATCAAATAGAATAGTTGCTGATTAATCTAGAAAGACTAGAAATGTTACTCTTGATGATTTGTTTGGAAGTATTTTACAATATGAAAATATATTGGAAATAGTTACTAAGAAATCTAAAAATAAGAATAGTGGAGATTCTTTTACTTCTACCAAAAATATGATAAAAGCACATAATCATAAGAAGGTAGTTAAGTCATCAATGAAAAAGGTTGTTATTCAATATAATTTAAGTGATTCTAAAAATTCTGAGAATGAGTGGGATAATCTTTATTGAAGAATGAACAAGATTGTTGGAAAAAGATTTTTAGTATAGTTGGATGAAACGTAACTAGGACATAAATGAAAATAAAAATTCTGAAGTCACTTGTTATGAACGAAAAAGAGATGGACATATCTGAATTGACTATCCCAAGTTGAAAAGAAAAGATATGAAGGAAATGAATTCTGATATGAATAAAAGAAATTATTACAAGTCGAAAGGGAAGAAAGTCTTCAAAGCCAGTGTCTCATGGAGTGCTAGTAGAGGAGACTCTTCATATGATTCTTCTGATAATGAAAATTTTGGACACAAGAGTACTTTCACTATTCTGGAATACCATTTGAAAGTCAATGTCTTATGGATAAGGTACACACCTATGATTCCTTAGTAAACATGTCTATGAATGATAACTATCTAGATGGGAAAAATTATATTTCTTATCATTATTAAACTTCTTCATCTAGTGATAATAATACTTCACCATCATATGATGAAGTATCTAAATTCTCAAAATTGCTTGAAAATGTAAATTGTAATTTCAGAAAGAAACCGGAGAATTAAAATACAATAATATATATTTTGAAAAAACAAGTATCATATCATTCCATAGATCTTTATAATAAATATATTAAATTTTTTTATATTTATAAAAACCATGAAAAGGATAATTTAGAAAAGGATAAAATTGTTATGGATTTTGAAAAATCCATTTTTGAGAAAATTATTTTAGAGTCAAAACTATCTTCTAAAACTAACAATTGTGAGGATACGAATTTAGTTTATAAACTTAATTCTAAAATTATCATCAAATAAACTTTTATGAAAATTTATTAGTTGTAACGAAGTTTTTGATAAAATGTACAAACAACATCGTTCACATGGTACTAGTATAGGAATGGTATATACTCAAAGAAATCATATTTTTAGTAACAACTTCTTTGTTCCAGAAAATGCCCCCTTTTGCAAAAAATGTCAAAGTGGATGACACTGCAAAAGAATTGATAACTTTATAGAATTCAATATCTATGATTCCCAAGTCCAATTTTTTAAAACAAATTTGGATTCCTAAGATACTATTTACTAACTTTTCCGGACCTATGAAAGTTGGGGTTCGGAATGTATAATTGTTTTGTTTCTAAGAAAACAAAGCAAATACCAACCACAAGAATACATGGTATATTGTTAATTATTGTTCTCAATACATGAATTTTAACTAAGATTTATTTTAAATGGTTATCGAAATGAAAGGTGAAATATTAACCATTGGAGATAATGTTCAATGAAATATTCTTGTTATAATTAAAATTGTTCTTCTTGGAAAAGCATTAATTTAAATTGTTTTATTTGTAAAAGCTCTTAAGCACAACCTTATAAGCATAAGTCAATTATGTGATGAAGTTTACCTTGTAAATTTTATGAATGATAAATGTCTAGTGCATAATTCCAAGGATGAATTCATTCTTCCTGCCCATCGACATGAGAATGTTTATACAATAAACATAAAAGACCTTAGGATTGAAGAATTACCATATCTTAGTAAAATAGAAGATCATTCTTTATTACATAAAAAAAGGTTAAGACACTTTAACCTTATGAATTCTTGTAAATTGTCTAAGAAAGGTTTTTTTAATGACCTATCAAAGATTAGATTTGATTCTTTAGAAGTCTATGACCCTTTTCAATATGGTAAGAAACATAGGTCTAGTTTCAAATCCTTTAGTGAAGTATCAACTTATGATGCTTTATAGTTTGTGCATATATATGTTTCTGATCCTAAAAAAACGGTAAGTATTGGTGGAAAGTGTTATACATTTATTTTAGTTTATGATTACACTAGATATAATAGGTTATATTTACTTACAATGAAATATGAAGCATTTTGTCTTCTTATTTTTTTTAAAGTTAAAAATGAGAAAAACATTCCCTTAATAACTATTTAGAGTGATTATGGTGAATAATTTGTAAATTATGATTTTGAAACTTCTTATTGTAAGAAAGGAATTTCTCATAAAATTTCAAGTCCAAGAACTCCTTAGAAAAATGGTGTTGTTGATATATGAAATCATATTCTTCAAAAAACAAGGAAACATTTTGAGTGAATACTCAATTGATAAAAACTTTTGGCTTGGAGATACTAGTACTACTTTCTATACTATAAATCGACTTTTAATTCCACCATTCATTAATAAAACACCTTATGATTTATAGAACGGTAAAAAACCAAAATTTCACACTTTAGGGAATTTGGATGCAATGTATTCATCGGGAATACAAAAGATAATTTACACAAATTCACACCCAAAACCGATGAAGGGATATTTTTAGGTTATTCCACTACATCTAAGGCATATAGTGGTTTTAACAAAAATTAGTGCTCTATTGAGGAAATTCTATATGTTAAATATCTTGAAACTGAAACTTTTGTTTTTAAATAATAACTACCAACATCCTCATATGTGTTTTCCAAAAATGATTTTCAATCTTTGATATAATATTATTCTTATAAAGAAAATACTCAAGGAATAGTTGACGTAATGTTCCGTCCAGATGATTTTCTACCTTATGTTGATTAACAAGTTTTACAAAACCCAAGTCAGTTGTGTCTTATGAAATAACCTAGTGATAGTATCATTGGTGATGTAAATCAACCGATAAGGACTAGATATTATTTGAGAAATGAAGTAGAGCATTTTTCTTTCCATTATCAATTTGAACAAAAATGTCATGTTAAGGCTTTAGGTGATAAAGAGTGGATTACGACTATGTATGATGAACTAAATGAATTTGATAGGAACAAAGTCTGGACCTTGGTTGAAATACCTAAAGAAACATCAATAATTAGATTAAAATGGGTTTTTAGAAAAAAAAATTAATGAAAATGGAATAATTATTCGATATAATGAAATAATTTTTACTAAAAGATATAATAAACATGAGGGAATAAATTATGATGAAACCTTAGATCTGGTAGCTGGACTTGAATCTATTCTTATTATATTATCCTTTTAAGTGTTCTTTAAATTTAAACATTTTAAATCGCACATGGAGTGTTATTTTCTTAACGGTTATGTACAAGGGGAGGATTTTGTTAAATAACCTCATGGTTTTGATGATAACAAACATCCCTAATATATTTATAAACATTATAAATCTTTATATGGACTTAAACAAGCCCCAGATCTAGGTATGATAAATTAACATGATATTTTTTTAGAAAACAACCATGTTAAGGGAACTAAAGATCCAATCATTTTTATAAGGATAGAAAAGCCAAATTATTAATTTTGTTATAATTTATATTGATGATATTATATTATGATCGACATAAAAATCATTAACATATTCTTTTTCTAATATTATGAAATAAGAGTTTTAAATGAGTGTGATGGGTGAGTTAACATTTTATTCTTGTTCTAATAATTTCTTAAAAACTTGAAGGTAATAATATATCTCAAAATAAGGTATAATGAAAATCCAAAGGAATCCCATTTAAAAGATGTAAAATGAATTTCACAATATTTAAAGTGAACTACGGATTTAGGACATTTCTATTCATCTAGAAATGAGTTTAAATTAAAAAGTTTTTCGGATACGTACATTGGTGGATATAGAATGGATATGAAAGGTGAATATGGAACATGTCATTTCTGAGAAGATTCATTAATTTCTTAGTCTTGTAAGAAACAAAAGTCAGCATAACTTTCCACACTAGAACCCGAATATATGGCATCTGGAAGTTGTTGTACTCATGTGTTTTAGATGAAACACACACTCATTGACTATGGAATTATAGGATCAAAATAATTATGTATACGCTCAATTATAAGAGGAAGGTGAATTGTAAGTTTAAAAACTTTCATTTTTAGTATTAAGAAAAAAAACTGTGTTTGAAAAAGTTAAACAAGGTAAATTCACAAGACCTATTTTAGTTTTACAAACTTTCTAGATTCTAGAAATATGGTTCTGGAAATGAAACTTAAGGAATGTTTACACGGAAAAGATTTTACCTTAAAGCGTATAGAATCTTACATATTAGATTATATAAAAGAATAATAAAGTATAATAAGGTTATAATTTCTTCCATTATCAAAATACAACATCAATAGACTTGAAGAAAAACAAGTAACAAGTATGAAATCTTTTAACCCAAAGAGAAGGGTTTCCAACAGTCCTGTATAATGGTCCCTTGATTTATATTTTCAAGAAATTCTGTCTTACCCACACCAGGGTAATCCATCGATAGTAATATCAGAATCTATATCTACGCAAGACCTCTAACTTTCAAGTAGTCAACACCACAGTCTTCCTATCCATGTAAGTCCTTGAACTTTAAAGTAGTCGGTAACTCTGTCTTCCTATCCCCAAAATTCCTCAATTGTATACAAGAAAAACTATAGTGGCATGAAGACATCATAACAAGATGTTCAGTATACAAAAGGCATGAGACTCTATCTCTCTAGAAATCACTTTAGCCACATGAAATCTCAAGAGTGATCAATGGGTTTTGAGCTTGTTCAAATGTGCTCTTATTTATAGTCACTTCTCCAATGGTTGGCTCCCTCCTCCAATGGTCACATTTTTCCTTGGATCTCAAAGGGACCTGTATACGTGTCACTCAGACAACAGTTAGTTAGAAATAGATTGTGCGACATCATTTCATAACTATAACAAGTGTAAGAAAAATAAGGTTGGTTAACCAAATATAATTTTTGGAGTTTAAGGGAAAATAAAGTTCAGAGTATAACCAAATAAACAATCTGAGACTATAACTCATGGATATTTGGATTCTCATTTTCCAAGAATTTAGAACCTGAAATCTATAGATTTTGGAGTATGAATTACAATGAATTTGGAATCTGAATTATGAATAATTTGGTGTCTGAATTTGATGGAATTTAGAATCTGAATTCTAATTAATTCAGAGTTCAAATTCTAAGGAATTGATTGTCTTAATTATGAGGAATTTGGATTCTGAATTCTAAGGAATTCGAAGTCTGAATTTTAAGGAATTAAGATTCTGAATTCTAAGGAATTGGGTGTCTTAATTCTGGGGAATTCGGTGTCTGAATTCTAAGAAATTCAGAGTATGAATCCTAAGGAATTAGGAGTTTGAATTATGAGGAATTTGGTGTCTGAATTCTATTGAATTCAGAGTCTTAATTATGAAGAATTCAATGTCTGAATTTCAGAGAATTTGGAGTCGAAATTTTAGAGGATTCAGAGTCTGGATTTCAAGGAATTATTAGTATGAATTTTAGATAATTCGGAGACTGCATTTTAGAGAATTCGGATCCTAAAAATCGAATACTCTATAACCAATGATTTATAGGATTCTGAGGTTTTAGATGTGAAACTAATTTTTAGACTTAGGAATAAAACAAGTTAGATTTAGAGAGACAATAAAATTAACAATGAAAAAATAGTTAAGGAAAACATTTTCTTAGAGAATGAAAATTTTCCTCACTAAGAAAATTCTTAGGTAAAATATAATTTTCCTTAAGATAGAGTGTTTGTGATTTTAAAAACATATAGGAATGGAAATGTCATAAGGAAACCTTATTGACTAAACAATCTGACCCATTTTGGAAAGCACAAACAACCTTACGAAAAAGAATATAAGGACTTAGAAATTTGCTTTATGAACATAAAATATAAACTTATCTCCCTTTACTTATGAATTATGGTGAATAATACTAACTCCCAATTATGTTTTAAAATCCTTATGGATCATTTTCTGGACTTCCTTAATGTGATTTTTCTTTTTCTTTTATAAGGAAATCTTCTTTGTTAAAACACCCCATAGATAGACTTCCCCATACTTAGGGAATTGTTTCTCTAAATAGTATTATTTTTATCATTTCTTTCTCCCCCTTCATGATTTTCAAAAAGGAATAAAGGGAATGGAAAAAATGGTACCTGAAATATTAGTACTATACAATAAAATATATAAAGAACAGTCAAAATTTCATTATGATTGAAAGGATTTGTACAAAAAAGAAAATACAAAAAAATATCAGATTGGAAAAAATTATCCTTATTTCTCCTTCGGCATTAAATTCTTCTCAATGATTTTCAGCTTCTTAAGAACCTTGTGATCTTCTTAAACACACTTCTGTAGTTGATCCTGATCTTCACTTTTCTTCTCCAAGGATTTGATCCTTTCTTCTCGAGCCTTAAGAATTTCTACTTGAGATTTCAAATGATCTTATTTCTTATTGAGTTTTTGGTTGAACTCAATTCTAATATCTCTTTACCTTTTACAATTCAATGCAACAAAATTAAGCTTCCCATTCAGATCCTAGACTTCCTACTTCCGAGTTGTCAATTTGAGACTTAGGTTTTACTCAAAACTTTTTGTAAGATCTTTAAAATTTCCATCTTTGATTTCAAAATAATCCTTCAAACTTTCTTGAAAATCATCAAGGATTCTCATCTATTCGATTATTTTCCTTGAAAACTTTGTGATATCCTTTCATGATCTTTTGTGGGCTTCATATCCAATTAAGAAGTCTTTGAAATCTGCCTCAAGCCCAAAGAACTTATCCATAAGCATTGTAAATGAATACGATTTTTGATTAAACGAGTAATGAAACATCTGGAACCTCAAGTCTGTAATCGGAAACAAGGGATTGATATCAACCAGATTTTTCAAAGATTGGACTACAAAGTAATGTCTAAGAGAGAACGATTCCGAATCATATTTTTTTGGTTTGGGAGGATTCTTTTTCTATCTCTTCATCTTTTCTCTTTGATGAACCACCAACATATTACCTTTTCACTACGTATTTACAAGGTGTATCAACCAACACCTGTTTTCACATATCCTCTTTCAAAATTATATCTGCTACTTTTGGTGATTCAGGTTCACTATATTATAGTTGAACAATCTTGTCTTCCTCATATTTTTCATTTTCAATATTTTCCACTAGATCCTCTTGCTTAATGATGTCTTGGATTCTTATTTAATCATCAGATGGTTTATTCACTTCTTCCAGCTCCTTATCCTCTTTTACTTATGAAATAATTTTAGTTGATTCATCTTCCGATGTTTGGATTGAAAATTTTTTAGAGGGACTCTAATTCTCATTATATTCTTTCACTTGTCTTATCATGTAATCTATATCATCACTTTCTTCTTCTTCTTCTTCACAGACTTCTTATTCATAAACTATTTCTCATTCTTCTTCTGGTTTTGGAATCACCATCTTATTTATCAGAGTCACTAGAAGTGATTATTGCAAAAAAGATTCTGAAACCTAGACTTATTCAGAAGCTTTTTTAGAATCCTAGAGAAGTGATTGAACAATATTGGCTTCAAACATTTTCTTCTTTTTCTTATTTTATTTTTCTTTATTCTCAAGATCCTCAACAGACTTAAAATTTAAAGGTTTTTATCAACAGGTTGTAAGCCAAAACTAGGCTCCCCTTCTTTTCAGTTCTTCTTGTCTTCTGTCCACTTGGAAACCAAATCATTCAGATAAGTCTTTTACTTATTTGGATTAGGTGGTTCTGATTGAGTTTCCATAACAATAGAATATTTTTCTTTATTTTTCTGCCCCTTCACTTTCCTCTTCTTACCACCCTTCTTAGAAGTCTCAACCACTTCCAGTTTCTTTAACCGGGCTTCTATTTTTGCTTCAGATAAATCATAAAAATTTCAAGATTCACTATTGAATCCAACCTTCATCCTTTTGAGGGTGCCATCACTAAGAAACATTACCTCTAAATTCCTTGGCTTATAACTATAAGGGATTTTAAAAGATTCTAGATAAAGGACTGTAATCTTGGAGATAATAAATGGATACCTGATTATTTGAGATTTGAGATTCCCATTCTTGATATTCATGATTGTATGTAATACATACTTCACCAAATTAATCATTATGAGATTCACCAGAATGTCCAAATAATAAATATCAATCTTATTCAGGGTATCCTTATCACCTTTTTTCATAATGAGGAACCCCTAAACCCATAATTCTATAATCTAGAGATTTGTAGAGAGATGGATAATCTTTAGAGTCTTCACTTCTTTCAAACCAAGGAACTCTATATACTTTTCCTTATAGAATGATCCTGATACATATGGTAGCTTATGGTTATAGAATTTAACTTCAACTTCATAAAGAATTATAATTAGATTACCAGTCTTACTGTAGGAATGGGAATAGGTCTTTCCATATCTCTTAAATGAAAACTTGTCTCTACCTCCATCATTGAAGAAACTAATGGATTCATAGGATTCTACCAACAACTCCAGATAAACTAGATCCTGTTCCTTCAGTTTAGATACACATAATCTCTCCCAACCATTCAACTTGACATTTTTCGAGATAATAGAATCATTCTCTGCAAAGAATTTCAGATCTACTAATCTTTCTTTGTATATCTCCCATTTAGAGATTTCCATTACTGATGACATTTGTTTCTAAGGAGAATCTTCTACAAACATTAGGAGTTGAGTAAAACCTAAAGATTGGGAATGATCCATAAGAAGAGGAGCATAGCTTCAGGATGCGAAGGCTTGAAAATAGATATGGGACAACTATCAGGGGGTCTTTATATAGGTGTTTGAGGCGACATTTCATCTTCCTAAAAAGATCCATTGATTGAAACTTTTATTATCAGATCTGATGGTTGAGATGATTGCTGAAGAAGGAAATTGGTAGGTTCCAATCTTTTGAGGTTTTAGGATAAAAATTAAAATTTATAAAAAAGTGAATATGAAAAATTTTCTTATAAGACGAATGAAAATATCAAAAAAATGATTAAAAAATTTTAATAAAGGAAGCATATCTTCCAAAATTCTAGGAAAATTATCTTTAATAACGAAAATTCTTCTTGAAGAACTTTATATTCTGGAAAATTTTCTTAAGTAAGAAATTTTTTAGAAATTCAGTGTTTTTGACTATGAAAAAATTTGACTACAAAAAGTTTGGTTAAGAAAAAAAATTCATTACGAAAATTTTGATTAATAAAATTTTGACTAATAAATTTTTTACTAAGAAAATTTTGACTACGAAAAATTTTTTGATTAAGAATATTTTGATTACACAAATTTTGATTAAGGAAATTTGGAAAAAATATATGTACTTATTAAAAAATGTACCCCCCCTATGAAAATGATTCTCTTATTATATAGAGATAGACTTTAATAGAAATTTAATATGGAAGATCACCTTACGCTTATCATTCCTAACTTTTTTCAATGTATTCAAATCTATCAGAGGGTAAGGAATTTGTGAAAATATCAGAAAGTTGATCTTGCGTTCTAATAATTTGTAGAATAATATCTCCTCCTTGTGTGTGATCCCTAAGAAAGAGATTCCTAATATCTATATGTTTTGCACGAGAGTGATGTGCATAGTTTTTATTAAGGGAAATGACACTAGTGTTATCACACAATATCTGTGTTTTGGTAAAAATTATACCATACTCTGTGAGTGTGTGTTGCATCCACAACACTTGAGCACAAAAAATTACAGCTGCTACATATTCAGCTTTAGTAGTGGAATGTTCTACTAAGTGTTTCTTTTTTTCATAACAAATAAACTAATGTATCTCATAAGAAATGAAAAGCTCTGTATATACTTTTCCTATCCATTCTACATCCACCAAAATCAGCATTTGAAAAACATTTTAAGAAAAATTAATTTACAGAAGTATAAGAGATTCCTAAATCCTTGGTTCCTTTTAAATAGCAAATAATTATTTTCACTGATTTTAAATGAGATTACTTAGAATTGAATTGATATATTTCACATAGGCATACTAAAAACATTTAGTCTGGATAACTAGTTGTAAAGTATAGTAAACTTCCTATCATACCTCTAAATGATATTTGATCTACTGGCTTCCCAGCTTCATCTAGATCAAGAGAATGTGAGTTACCAATGAGAGTAATTATAATCTTACGGTTGTCATATCCAAACTTTTTAAGAAGATATTTAATGTAATGAAGTCGAGATATATAGGATTCTTATGGTTTTTTAGAAATTTGAAAACCTTGGAAAAATGTTAACTCACCCATCATACTCATTTCAAACTCAGCTTTCATAATACTTTCAAAGGAATCCGTTAAAGATTGCTTAGTTGAACCAAATATAATGTAATCAAAATAAATATGAATAATAAAAAAAAAATCCTTAAATTTATTTATAAAAATTGTTGGATTAGAATTTCCATTAACATAATTGTTTTATAACAAAAATACTGTAAGTCTATCATACCATTCTCTAGGAGCTTGTTTAAGTCCATATAAAAGTTTGGTAAGTTTGAAAACATAGTCAGGATGTTTTGTGTCTTCAAAACCAGGATGTTGTTCAAAAAAAACTTCCTCTGGAACATATCCATTAATGAAATCACATTTTAAATCCATTTGAAATAGTTTAAAGTTTAAGAATGCTTCAAAGGCATGTAAAATAAAAATAAATTCAAGTCTAGCTACTGAAGCATAGGTTTCTTTATAGTCTATTCATTCTTGTTGATTATAGCCTTTAGCAAATAATCTATCTTTATTTCATACAATGATTCCATTTTCATCACACAAATTTATGAAGAACCATTTTACTCCAATAACCGAAGTTTCTGTAGGTCTTTCAACCATGGTTCAGACTTTATTTCTTTTGAATTCATTTAGCTCATCTTGCATGGATTTAATCCAATCATCATCACCTAAAGCTTTATCAGTGATTTTTGGTTCTAATTTTAGAAAAGAATGGTAGATTTTCTACTTCATTTCTTAAATAACTTCTAGTCCTTACATGTTGATTTACATCACCAATGATACTATCACTGGGATGATTCTTAATAAACAACTTATTTGGGTTTTATAAAGCATGTTCATCAACATATGGTAGAAAATATTCTGGGGTAAATGCTTCAAAAACATTTTATTGAACATTCTTCTTATTTGACGGATCTTATATCAAGATTTGATTATAATTTTTTGAAAACATATCTGAATATGTAGATTGAGGTTGTTTAAAAACAAAAGGATTGGTTTCATCGAATTTAACATAAACTATTTCTGCAACAGTAAAAGTGTTTCTATTGAAATCTTTAAAAGACTTTGAAGATGTAGAGTAACCTAAGAAAATTCCTTCATCAAATTTGGGTGTGAATTTATGTAGATTTTTTTTAGTATTAATAATTAATACTCTACAACAAAATACCTTGAATTAGGAAAGTCTAGGTTTTCTACCATTCCTTAGCTAATAGGGGGTTTTATTAAGAAATGGTCTAATCAAAACTCGATTTATAGTATAATAAAAAGTACTTATGGATTAAGCTCAAAAGTGTTTAACTATCCAATATTCACTCAACATGGTTCTTGTTATCTCTTAAATAATTCAATTTTTTCTTTCAACAACACCATTTTGTTGAGGAGTTCTTGGAGCTGAGAATTTATGGGTAATAAATTTCCTACTACAAAAATTTTAAAAATCTGAATTTATAAATTCTCCTCCATGATCACTATAAATAGTTATCAATGGAAGGTTTTTATCATTTTTAACTTGGGATCTAATTTTTCTGGAATAATAAAAATATTTATATTTCTTTTCCAGAAAATTGACCCATGTGAATCTAATGTAATCATCAACAAAGACAAATACATAATATTTGACTCTAATGCTTCCAATTTGTATTGGTCCAAAAAAGTCCATATGCACTAACTGTAATACATCAATTGTTAAGACTTTTCCGATTGATTTAATACTTTATTTATGATGATTTCCTAATTGGTAAGGATCCGAAACTTTTAAATCATCAAATCTAAGCTCTGATAGATCCTCAATAAGTCTTTTGCAAGAGAGTTTACATAGGTTCCCAAGGTTACAATGTCCTAACCTTCTATGACATAACAAATATTGAACTTCCATTACCCTAAGGCAAGGTATATTTTGGATCCTAAGGTATTTTAGGTTTAGTGTGTATACATTCTCTTTCCTATGGCTAGAAATAATAAACTCATCCTTGGAATTCAGTACTAAGCATTTATCATTATTAAAATTCTAAAGGTAACCTTCATCACATAATTGGATTATGGTAATGATGTTTTTCTTAATACCCTTTAAAAATAAAACATTTAAAATAATTTTTTTTCAAGAAGAAAAATGTTACCTATACCAACGATTTATACTTGAGCATTATCTCCAAAATTTACTTTTCCTCCTTTCTCCTTAATAATCTTTTCAAAGAAGTTTTTTTTACGAGTCATATGCAGAGAAAATCTATTAACCATGTACCATGTATTGTTATTAGTAAAATCTTTATTTTCCTAAAAATAAGAGTGTTAGACTTTGGAAACCCCAACATTCATGGATCCAGAAATTTCAGAAAGAAAGATTTTAGGAATCTACATTTTCTTAGAAAAATAAAATTTATGACAACCTAAAGACTGGGTTTTATTTAAAGAACAAATTTTTTCCCAGTTTTCACCACATTGACATTTAGTTCAGAATGGATAACTTTAAGGAACAAAATATTTATTACTAAAAATTGGTTTAGAATGAGTATATCAATATCCAGAACTATTCCTTAGAGGTTGAATTTGGGAATATATATCGTCAAAGATTTCCTTACTAGAGGTAAAGTTTGAAAAAAACTTCCTCAAGGAGAATATTTCTAACTTTAGTTTTATAAAATAGTTTTTATCATAAAAAACATTAGTTTTATAACTAGAGTTAGTCTCTAAAATATTTTTCTTATAAATTACATTTTCAAGATCCTTAGAAAGTTTACCCTTCTCAGATTTAACTTCCTTAATGTTTTTGGGAACATTTTCAAAATAAAAAATTTTCTTATCAAGATCTTTATAAAGATATGATACTTCTTTAGTATGAATAGAAATTCTTTAATTTTCTTTATCAATATTTTCTCGACTTTGGAATTTTGTTTTCAAAAAGTTTAGGAAACCTAGACACTTCTTCGTAAGAAGGTAATATATTAAGTTCATAAAAAGAATATTATTCATTAGAATACTTATTGTATTTATCATCATTATATTTTCATTCAAAGATACATTGGTAATAGATTCATCATTGTGTACCTTGGCCATTAAACAATTATTTTCAATGGGTAGTCTGGCTAGTATACCAAGATTCTTCTGACAAGAAGATTCATACTCCGAGGATTCATCAGAAGAGTCTCCACCACTAGAACTCCAGTTTTGATTGGCTTTCAAAACTTTCTTAGCTTTAGAATTGTAGTAATTCTTTATATTCCTCCCAGAATGATTTTTATTTCTATCATTTTTAATTAGCTTTGGAAAATTCATCCTGATATGCCATGCTATTTTTCATTCATAGTAAGTAACTTTTGAATCTTTCTTGTCTTTTCTTTCTTTCTAATTATATCTATACTGAAATTATTTCTTTCTAACTATCTTGTTCATCCTTCAATCAAGATTAGCTATCTCATTCTCAGAATGTTCAATTTCACTAGATTCATATAAAATAGTGACTTTCTTAGACTTGGATCTTGTAACCCTTTCAAGAGTATTGACTTTAGTAGTAGTAAAGGATACAATTCCATTTCCATTTTTCTTCTCATTCAAATCATCATCTATTTTCATTTTTTTCTCATGTTGAAGAAGAGTTCCAAAAATATCATCAAGAGTAATTTCAGATACTTTCCTATTATCATCAATAGTTGTTCTCTTAAATTCCCACTCATTATTCATGATATCTATAATCTTTTTCACAAGTGATTCATCATCTAGACCTTTCTCACCCATATATTTTAAACTGTTAACATTTGTCATAAAACTTTTTCGAATTTTGAAAATTGGTTCTCCATAGGGAAATAGAAATCCATGATATTATGCTCTAAGAATAGCTCTGCTAGTTTCTATAACATTGGATGTACCCAAATGAGTAACCTCTAATTTCTTCTAGATGCAGTTAGAATCTTCACAAGAAGAAATCTGACTCTATATATTCCTATTCATAGATCATAACAAATTATTACGTAACTTGTAGTTTAGTTGATATTTTGACTTTTCTTGATTGGTGATGTTTCTGACTTCCTTATCTGGAATCTAGTAATCTCCGGTAAGATTGACATAATTTTCCACTATAGTATTAATACAAAACTCTTCATATGATCCCTTTAGTACTCATAGTCATTCCCATCAAATATTGGTGGTCTAGTAGGATTTAGATAGTGAATTGAACCAACATTCATTCCTGCCATTCTAAAACAAATATATCTTTCCACAAAAAATTGTTAATAGTAAAAGTTTGTAAACAATGATAAAATTTCATAACCAAGGAAAAAAATTAGACCAATGAAATCTTGAGAAAGAAAACTTTTATGTGATTATAAATTTTAGATACCTCCTTCGATACCAATTGTAGGATCGAAATAATTATGTAGATGCTCAATTACAAGAGGGGGGTGAATTGTAATTTTAAAAACTTTCATTGTTAGCCTTAATGAAAAAAACTATGTTTAAAAGAGTTAAACAAGGTAAATTCACAAGACCTATTTTATTTTTAAAAACTTTCTAGATTTGAGAAATATAGTTTTGGAAATTAAACCTAAGTAAATTTTACAAGGAAAATATTCTACCTTAAAGAGTATATAATCTTACTTATTAGAGTATATAAAAGAATAATAAAGAATAAGAAGGTTATTCTTTCTTCCTTTATCAAAATATAGTGGAAATAAACTTGAAAAAAAAGTAACAAGTGTGAAATCTTTTAACCCAATGAGAAGGGTATCCATCAACCTTGGATAAATATCCTTTGATTTATACTTTCAAGAGGGACTATCATACCCTCACCCGGGTAATAGTTTGATAAAAATATAGGAATATTTCTTGCTATCCCCACAAGCCCTCGAACATTAATATAGTCAGAATCTTGGCCTTCCTATCCACAGAAGTCCTTGAACTTTAAGGTTGTCGGTAACTCTATCTTCCTATCCCCATAAGTCCTAAATTGTATACATCATCAACCAGAGTCACAAGAAGAAATACGAACAAGATGGTCCGTACACACAAGGCATGAGAGTCTCTCTCTAGATATCACTTCAGCAGCATGAAATCTCTAGAGTGATCAATAAATTTAGAGCTTGTTCAAATGAGATCCTATTTATAGGAACTTCTCCAATGGTCAGATCCCTCCTCCAATAGTCATATTTTTTCTTGAATCTCAGAGGGACCAATACACGTGTCACTAAAACAATGGTTATTTAGATAAAAATTGTACGAAATCATTTCATAACTATAAAAAGTGTAATCAAAATAATGTCGCTTAACCAAATCTAATTTTCGAAGTTTAATGAAAAATAAAGTTTGGAGTTTAACCAAATAAACAAATCAGAGACTATAAATCATGTATATTCAGATTCTGTTTTTCATGTAATTAGGAACCTAAATTCTATAGATTTCTGAGACTAAATTCCAATGAATTAGGGATCTTAATTCTGAAGAATTCAGTGTCTTAATTTAAAGGAATCCAGAGTCTGAATTCTGAGGAATTCGATGTCCAAATTATAAGGAATTCTATGTCATAATTCTAAGGAATTCAGAGTCCAAATTCTGAGGAATTTGGTGTCTGGATTCTAATTAATTCCGAGTCTGAATTATAAGTAATTTGGAGTTTGAATTCTGAGGAATTTGGTTTCTAAATTATAAGGAATTAAGAATATGAATTATGAGGAATTTAGAGTCTGAATTTTAAAGAATTTGGAGTCTGAATTTTATAAAATTCTTTTTTTGAATTTCAAAGAATCTGGAGAATGAATTTTAGAGAATTTGGAGTTTGAATTTCGTAGAAATCAAAGACTTAATTTCAGAGAATTTGGATCCTGAAAACAAAATTCTCTATAACTAAGTATTTACAGGATTATGAGGTTTTAGATGTGAAATTTATTTTTAGACTTAGGAATAAAATGAGTTAGATTTATATATACAATAAAATGATCAATGAAAATATAGTTAAGGATAAAATTTTCATAGATTATGAAAATTTTCCTCATTAAGATAATTCTTAGGGAAAATATAATTTGGCTTAAGATAGAGTGTTTGTGATTTTCAAAAGATAGATGAATGGAAAAGTCATAAGGAAACCTTGTTGACTCAACATGAATGAGGTTTACTAAAACTAAAATATTATGTGATAACACTTGTGCCATTAATTTAAGTAAAAAACATTCACACCACTCTCATGGAAAACACATAGATATTAGGAATCACTATCTTAGGGTTAAAAAAAGGAGATATCATTTTAGCATTTATCAAGATAGAATAATAGATTTATAATATCTTTAAAAAATAATTACCTTATGATAGATTTGAATGAATTAAATAGAATCTATGAATGATCACAATAAAATAATCAATCATATCTACTTCTTGTTTGAACTATTTCCAAACATTAAGATACTCATTTTCATTGGGGTGGTACATATTTTTGACTTTTATATAACCTTTTAATATTATAAAATTCTTTTTTACACCTTTTGGACTTAAGTGTGTTTTAATATCATATTTAAATTTTCATATCTTAAAATTTTCTTGATTTGAAAGATTTTTATACACAAATTTCTAATGAGATCAAGAAAACAATCATATTCAAATTTCTAATTTGATTTAGAAAAAAAATCATATTCCAACTTCAAAATGAATTTTAAAAACATATATATTCTAATTTCTAAACAGATTTAGAAAAAAAATCATATTTCAATTTCTAATCAGATTCTTCATTTTTAAATTTTCATAATCAAGAAAGTTTCATATTTAACTATTTTTTATTTCAACTGTTGAAATATATTTTCTTATAAAACAAAGAAGAATGGATTATTTTGTCAATATTTCCACTTCAAAATGTATTCATATTTATTTTATACCTTATCAAATATTCCATTATAATTAGTATTATTCTTGTTTGTTGTTTTTCTTAATTTTTTCTTTTCCATTTTATATACATTCCCAATTGTATTCACCCAATACGATAAATATTTCCATAAAAACTCAAGAGTTTATATTATTTATGGAAATTTTCTTTAGATATAATCTCAAATATCAAATTAGAGTGCTTGAATTCTAGATGTTATATTTGATTGGAACTTGAACCATTTCTCAAATTCACCTATAAAAAGGGGACCCCTTCCCCTGTCTCACATCGGTTATCTCAAAGTTTTTGTCATGAATCACTATTGAAATTTGATATCAAACTTTGATTATCTTCTTGTCTTCTTCGTATTTATCCCGCCCTATTATGATGACCCCAATCAAATATTACAAAAAATGGATTGTCTTCCATGAACGGTTAGTATCAAGATATTTCTACGAAAATTATGACTCATCGCTTAGAAGAATGACTCAACCTCAAGGATGTGGATTATTCTGTGTAGAAAAGAAAGATACAAACTATGATTTATTCTATTTGGATATAGTTAATTATTTTTCTGAGTCTGTTATGTTTTTAATGGAAAATAGAAAAGACATGTTTTTAATTTTTAGATTTATGATAAAATTTATGAGATGTCTCCAAAATCTGCTACTGGTATTCTAGGATTGTGTGATTAAGGATAAGTGTTTTTCCATCTAAAAAATTACTATATTCAAAGGGTTAGTTTAAAAAAGAAAGATATGAAAATTAATGCTTCAAAATTGATGAATATCCATGAAAATTCACTCATCTTGTCATGTTTCCCAGATTTATTAGGAATATGATTGAAAACTGCCTTAAGAATATCAATATTATAATCAAATCTAATACTCACAAATGAGATGATAATTTTTATTATTGAAGACACAATCAGAATAATGAATATTGTTTTTATTCATAATCAATGTTATATTTGAAAAATAATCAGGTGTATGAATCAGAGAAAGAACCTTCTAAATCAATAAATGTTGATAAGGAAGAAAAGAAAAGATAATTTGAATCCCATCTGATAAAATAAAATACACAAAATAAATACAAATGAGGCAATTGATAAATAGATAAAAATGAAGGAATAATGAAAAGAATGAGAATCAAAATTTGATCTTGAACAAACTAAAGCATTCACAATAATAATTTTTGGTGAGGATGTTTTGGAAAAAATATCAAATAAAAAAGAATAAGAGATAGTTTTCAGAAGAAACATTATGTGAAAAGTTGACGATAGGAGTAGAATCACCCTCTACCAAATTTTTTTACCTAATAAGGATGGATATATAGTTTTAAAGGAAATAGATGTTGGTCATGTTGTAGCCACCTCAAGAAAAAACTATGTAAAATAAGTTCTTACTGTTCAAAAATCAATTCATGATGGAAAATATTATTTGAGAATTTAGTCTCAAATCCATGATGTGTTTATTAAATACATGGAGAAATGTGCAAATGGAATTGAATATAAAGACAATGTGTTTTATAAAATAGATGAATATGAAGAAGAAGAAGAAAAATGAGACAGAGAATAAGATTAAAAATAATATGATAATGGAGAGTAGCGGCTATCAGGAAAACATTCTTTAAGGACTTCACAGGGCTTGTCAAAAAGATTATCTTCCTCAGGAAATCACATTGGGATTTCATTCATCCAAGAGAAACAAAATCCTATTTTAATTTAAGTAATCGTATCTACATCCAAGAGGTATGATCAAAATCAAAATAAAAAGTATGAAGAGAGTAACAAGGTTGTTGTAGGGGAAATTCAAATTTATGATGAAAAGAATGCTGAACAAAGAATTCAGAATTGGATTTAAATAAAAAGAAAATAAATTCGATGAAAGAAGAAATTGGAAAAAAGAAAAATAAAGATTCAATCTAAATATGAATCTTTGAATACGATCACTGATCATGGTATTGATTTTATTTATCATACATGTTTCCGACGCTTTCATAGGGGGGGGGGGCGTCCGTCTCTTTTGGGGGGATGATGGTGAGATATGTTGTCCCACATTCATGCTTTCCAAAGGCGGGCGGAATCCTCTCCTTATTCAGGGACGTTTGATCCTTGATCGAAACATGATGATGGGATGTCAGTTCTTCTTTCTGTTGATTCATCCTCGGAACTATTCACCTAGTCCGAGTCTCCCTTATAGATTTAATAAGTTGTTCGTGAAACTATTCCCAGTGTCATATCTTCATAGATGCTAGTTAATTACACTACTTATATCAGGACATTCCAAGGCATCTGGTCAGGGCAGTATCCTTCAGTTAGGGGAGTAGTCATGTTGGCATCCCTAGCGTGTCTAGGCGCTGGGACACTAGCGCGTCTGTATTTTGTCCCTTATTATAGGGATTATCGAGGGAATGGAAGCCTAAGGCATCCCACATTGAATCCGGGGAATCGTATTCCATGGGCATGTATCTGATATTTTCATTACCTTCCCATGTTTAACACAGGGCATGATGCAAGTTTAACATCCAGTGGAGACAAGTCAGACTGATCAGAACACTAACTAGAGTGGATCAGATGGGTGTAACCCTTGGAGGGAACACTGATGTTGGGGCCAATATATGGTTGAATTCCCAGTTACTATTGATGGGAATGGGGAATGAGATGGAATTATTTCACTAGGATGTGGTGTCCCAGATAAGAATCAAGTTGGATGATGGATGGATGAAGTGGAGGGGGAATGAAATAGGACCATCGCAAGGGCAACAGTGAAGTTAGGCTTGAGCCTCGAAGAGACTAACGACGTATCCCAATGGTAGGGAATCAAAGTCCGTGTAGTTCGGTGAACGTAGTTCATCTTGAAAACGTCTTACTGCGGAATGGAGTGATAATGAATTACTGCTGAAAGAGGCTGATAATGGCTTACCGCTGAATGGAGTGACAACAGCTTTCCAAAAAAAGAGGAATACAGTTTAACGTCATGCAGGATGGGGGTGGACTGGCATGATGTGTTTGGGACCATTAGTTGTGGGGATTTAACCTTATAGAGGCCTCATATGTACCTTGCCTTGGTAAGGATCAAAGACCTCATAGTTCAGATATGGGGCAGGGGTCGGTGAACCGACGTGAATAAGGACTTGGGGTCCAGGTGGATGGTAGGGTTGAACCTCAAGGAGGCTTCCTACATACCTTGCATTAGAAAAGATCAATGTCCTCATAGTTCAGGGGTGGATTTGCGTGCAATGGCTTACTGCGGACTAGGGAAACAACAACTTACCGCTGATTGGGGTCCATAGTTTAATATCATGTAGGATGGGGGAGAACCGACGTAATTGTGGTCGGAGCAACCGAGTGTTGGACATGAACCTCATGGAGGCTTCCTATGTACTCTGCCTTGGTAGGGATCAAAGTCCACGTAGTTTGGTAGGGGGAATTTAGGGCTTACGCTTTGAGGCATCCCAAATTTTTGGTGGACCGATGTAAAGATGGTCAGAATGACCAGGGTGGTGGGAACCAATGACTGTTGGGCTTGAACCTCAGGGAGGCTTCCTATGTTCCTTGCCTTGGAAAGGATCAAATAGCTCATATTTCAGGTTTATTAGAGGCGTATACTCTAGGCTGCCCAGATATGATTTCATGGATGATGCTTACTCTAAGCCCACGTGAGTCATTCTTGGTGTGAGAAACAAGAGTCAGAAAAGGCCTAACGATCACGTTGTGAAATGTGCGTCTATGGGAAGTGGAGTGGGGATTACACATGATCACAACCCAGAAGGGGAAACAGGGGCTTACGCGTGGTTCACAACCCGATGGAAACAAAACCCAGCAGGAGAGGGATTTGGTACCGAAGAAAAGAGGGGTCCGGTGCCTGTTCCCCCTGGTCCATGGGACCGACGAAGAAAGGAGGAGCATGGATGCTACCTCTGGCAATAAAAGCTAGGGGATTACACTGAGATGGTCGCCCTTTCCCACAGACAGACGCTCCTCTGATAAAGAGGATCTCATTCCATGTGAGGAATGATCTCACTCCTGTGGAGACTAGTGGGTGTGCATAATGTCCAAGGTGGGGGCACCCCGCGTATGATTCATGGGGTGAGATCATAGTTTGATGTCATGTGCTGAGAACGATGGTGCTTGGCAGTTTAATATCCTGCAGCTTGGACGAGGTGGTTTTACTCTGCATCCCTAGGACTTACATAACCGATACCCTTTGCACCTTGGTGAAGAGAGAGGATAAAAAGCACCATGGCTAGGGGGTGGTATGGAGAGAACCATTAGGGGTTCCATGTTATCATGTCTATGTGAAGAAGCAATAGCTGTTAGCGTGCCTATGTGAAGAAGTATGAGGCACAGCAACGCAACAGACAATATCGTCCAACGGACATTGAAGTTACTTCGCATGAATCTAGAGGGTCGTATGAGAAGAGAGTGTATAGTGAAAGAGTTTTAGATGTGGGAGGTGCCTGAAAATGATTCTTGGAAGAGGGACATTACGGGCTCACAAGTAGGGAGGTTTTCACGCAAATGGAACTGTTGTGCGAAAAGTGCTGGGCCGGCCCACAATTGAGCAGCTTGCATGAAAAGGGCGGGCCGACGTGAAAATGGGTAGTGAGAAATGAAGTGGCGCACGCACAAAAGGCCATGATGCACAAAAGGAATTTTGTGCCCAAAAATGGCCAGGGTGGTGCACAAAAGGAATTGTGCGCCGAAGAATTGATTGCGTGCAATTAGAAGGAATTTTACGCAGGGGAAGGGGCTCGATGAGATTGGATGAGGATCAAGCCCGAGTGGTCACGTGAAAAGATGGACCCCTGGGAAACCTAGTGAAAAAAACTAAGTACCTGAGAGCCATATTTTGTGCACACGAGAGGGGAATTTCGTGCCGGAGAGACGGTACAGATTCTTCAACCCAAAAGAGGAAGGGGTTACCTTCTATTTATAGGCGCTCGGGGTCACGGATCTGCATGGAGAACAGGCCTGTGTGAAATCTATTGCACGCAAATGTTGGAAGCATGTAAATTCAACCGCGTAGAGGCAGCTATGTGTAAATTTTTGTGCCCTCTCAAAAAGCTCTCGTGAAACCCAGAGTTTTTCGCGCGGGATAGTTTTTTTCATGCAGCCCCTCCGGACCCCCCAGAATGGGCCCCCGGGCCCAAATACAGGTTCTCTTTGTCGTGACCCAACCTTCTTTATCCCTTGAGTGTTTTTCAGCATGTACAAATTCCCCCCTTGGAATCGGATCAGCGAGGGGCTGTAGAAGTCAGATTCTGAGGGAAATGCCGAGATGCAGGACTCCTTGGGGCATGCACGTGCTCAAAACTGGAGCAGTGCGAAAAACCGATCCGGAGCACACAATCCGCTTTTTTCACCCGTGCAGAAACCCATCTCTGGGATTATGAAAGCCCCATAGGTCCCCCATTACGTACGTATTTTCTCGCGTGATAAGCTAGGAGATCTCACGCGTGAAGAATGTTTTCCTCCCTATGCAAAAAACGCTTTAGTCATGCGAAATTCAATGAGGTCATCCTCCGTTTTATGTGCAAACATTAGATTTTTCGCTCCATCTTATGATATTTCATGACAGCCTATAACTTTTCATGCCAGCTTCTGATTTTTCACATCTACCTCTAATTTTTTTGTGTCAACATCTTAAGACCTTATCGACAGAAGATGGTCGCCAATCGGGCTGACGTTGAGGGAGAAGCCGTGTTTGCTGCTCGAAGGGCTGAGATGGTCGCCAACCCCGAGGTTTATGGTGCCCGAAGGATCGTATCTAGAAACCATACTGTTTTCAACATGATGACCCCCTTCCGGAAGGAGTATGCACTGCCTTCCAACATGCCGATATGGGACTTCGGTATCTTGGAGGAGGTACTCGTGCCAAGATTTGATGTCGACACACCGCGGTCATGGGTGACCCGCGAGGACGACCTACCCCGGTATAATATCACCTAGAATGGCCATCCTGCTAGAGAAACCAGACATATGGACGTTTACATCTTAAATCCTAGGACTAGGACCATTTCGGGGAGTAACCCTGTCACGGAGAATTCTGTATCCCTTTACCCAAGCACCTTCCGTTTGAGAGCTCAGTTGATCAGGGTGTTCATTGTTGGTGCATTAGTCACAACCTTGGAGGTTCATCGGGCTACCGAACCTGGGTCATCTGCAATTGATTCAACTGAAAATGTGTCATTCCATTCAGGACACACTTCTCAAAATGAGCCGGCCCCGACACTCGGTGAGCAATGGGCTGTGGACATCAGTGGTACCAACATCGGGGTGGGGCCAAAAGTTGGCGAAGAAACTACCGGGATCGAGTCAATAGAGGAAGGTCGACCAGGAATTGAAGAGCCTAACCCCATGGGAGGAACACTCAAAGAGGACCCTACTTCTAGCCTGTTGGATGCTTTCCCCAACTATAGGCTCGCAGACCACGAGGAGATTGATGATTTAGACTCGGAGGTGGTTGAGGAGAGCCGCATGACGCGACGCAAAGGGTGTAAGTGGATCAAGCGCTTTCTCGTCCAGCCTCAGACAGAATGGCCAAAATGGATGGGATCACTCCACACTGGGCTGCGCTTTCTCTGTGCTGGAGGGGTGGATTCCCAATGCCTTCATTCGATGGTCTCCGAATATATGGCTGAGAAGCTGCACGAGAGCAGCCGATGCTCCGATGTTGCCCAGTATCGGGAGAATTAAGGGAATACCCAAGCATTCATGAAGGAATAACATGAGAACTAGCACCATGAAGGAAAAGTGAAAGAAAAGGAGTTATTCTTCACAAACTATTTTGATCTTGTGGAGCAGTTGAGGGCCCATCTAGCAGACGCCTGAGAGCAACTAGTGGAAGCGAGTCACCAAATGACTAAACTTCAAACTGAACAGGCACAAGCATGGGTTAGGGTCAATGGACTACGCTCTGCGGCCACTAATGAAGAGATAGTCCTCAGGGGGCGGGAAGCAATCCAGGAGGCCACCATCCAAAAGGTAGCAGAGATGGAACGATCCATCCAAGAAGCTGACCCTTAGGGACCTGTTTTGGTCGAACTCATAAACTCATTTCTCCTTAATATTTCTTATTTTAAATTGCATGTATGGAAAAATTTATTTAATTGTTCGTTTGGATTAACAAATTTAAACACAATCCTAAAATAAATAGAAATACATTCCTAAGCTCATGCGGGTCGCACCCAATGTGAGAAACAAGGGATGTTCGTACTATTACTTCATTTGATCGTGGGAGCATCAATCAAGCTTCAGGCATTTGAGATTCGAATAGCCAATCCGGATTTCCAAGAAGAGAAGAGGGAGGCCCGATTAAAGGAAGAGGGACTCAAAACAATCGAAATACAATCTTACCAATGTGTTCTAGTGCACCAACGGGGTAGCTCTAGGGGAATTAGAATCAATTTGAACATATGGGAATGGGAAATATAAATCATGATACCCCAGATTTGGAACACGGTAGGGGTGGCATGAAAATAAGGGATAACTGTTGACTGTGTTCGAAACACAGTATCCATATTGTATTAGCATAAAATGGGGATGAAAAACGAGGGACGACTACTGACTGTGTTCGAAACATGGGGATTGACTCAGAATTTCATCCATTACTCTTCCAGAACGTTGGCCCAGGATAGTAGGCAAGACATAGGCTGAGTATCCATACTGTTAGGGGTTCCTTTAGACGTAAAAGAGGACAAGGGTCCAAATAAGGGGCACACAAAGTGTGGAGTGTGGAGTGATGGTTTGTTCGAATAGAATTAAACACGCTTTCAATTATTCCACAGTGGTGGAAGCATATTGGATGGGTGCATCAGTCTGATCATGGATCATTCCTAATTTTAGATAGGACCTCTCTGGTGAGGGAGTTGTCGCTTCCAAATGTCATTGTGGTGAATCCTGAACTTGTTTATGGAAAAGCTGCAGTTACATGGTTCCCCATAAGGGGTCAGGATAGGGGGCCAGAAATGAGGAGGAACATGATTTATGATTCCTGGGGTTGGACCCGAGGTGAAATTCTTGGATGTTTCTATGTATCCCATGACACTACAACAGAAAATACCTATACCAGTGGTTTTGTAGAGGAGGTTTACAAAACCGCCGCTAAACCTTTCGTTAAAAAAATTTAGAGGCATTTTATTAAAAACCACCACGAAACCTATTTAGTTTTTTACATCGGTGACACTTCCCCCCCCACCTAAGCCAACCCCGACCCCGCGATCTTCTCACCCCGACGATCATGAACCCTACCACCGGTCCCCTCCACTACCCTCCCGTGCCGCCGGTGACCTCACCGCCAGTCTCTGCTGACCCTACTTCTCCCCCTAACACCCACATCGCCCACTTCTCCCCTGACCCCATCGAGTTCTTACCCTAGTTATGTTCCCCTCCCTTGCGGTCAGTGGGATCATCCTGTTACGGTGGATTTTTGGTGTGTAATGGTTAGAGGAATCTTGTGGAGGAAAAATGCATAAGGTTTTATTTAGTTTAATTATTGTTGAGTCATTTCTATAATTTATTTTGGTTTATCATCAAATCCGTATGAATTCATTTAATGGATTGACTTCATATATTTGGGTTTTGTTTAGAAATAAGCTCATAGGTGTTCCAAGAGTGATCCATACCCAATTGATTGAAGTTACAGTGAGGATACAAAATTGATGAGATGTCCCTAAAGTATGACTAATTGGATTAATATGGATTAATTATCTTAATTAATTATTATTGATTTATAATATATGTTGTAATTTTATGAGTTAGAGCATTGATATGGTGTTGGTTCCTAGAGATGGATTTGATGAGGATGGAATGAGATTTCTTAAGGGGATAACTCTATGGTCAAGGTTGTTTGTGAATAATATTACCATAGGATATGGTTATTCATTTATTGTATGGATTGAAATTTCATGTAGGTGGGTATGTGACATGAATGGTATCCATGAGTTATTTACCTTATGATACCTGAGGATAGAGATTCATGTTGGGTTCATAGAATTCCCTTTACTATGATGAATTGATTATACAACCATTGATGGCTATGTTATATATGTGAGAGGCTTAACTTTAGGGAAATTAAAACCCCAATAGGGTGTCCATCATGTATTTATGGGTCATGTTATCTATAAAGGTATTGTTTTGGGTAATTTATTCTATCCTAAAGAAATGTCTAGGGGCGAGGCTATGGGATGGTGTGGTAATGGTCATCTATGGTATGATAATCTATGAGAACATTTGAATGACCCAGTATGGAACCAAGTTAGGTTCTTTTGCTCAATGAGCAATCAATATGAACTATATGGATAATGATAGATTCTCAAAACTTATGAGTTGGTAATGTGGCCCTTGACAAACATTTATCCCTTAGGTAGGTGTGAGATACCTAGTGAATAGAACCGTAAGTGGTGTCTTTATCATCCACATTAATCAAATTGAAAAATATTAATATAACTTCAAAATTAGATTTATCATGTCAATAACAACTTACCAATCACACTAAAACCACACTAATGATAGTAATGGAGTAACTACTTCCACTAAAGTTTTCTTCTTATCAGTGGTCTAATTCTACTAAATTTAGTGCTTGATATCCCTTGTTATAAACCAGATTCAATATGACATAATTGATTCTCTTAGTTAAGACTTGGAAACCTATTTTAAGTCTAGAATAATCCATTTTTTATGTATTTCTAGATTCAAAAAGTGACTTTACTTCAGCATGAAACTTCTAGATCATGTTTTGAAGGAAAAAGTGGTTTCTTAACACCACTTGCTGATTCATGATTATCCAAGACACGTTTTGATCATATTTTATATCAAATGAGACTTGAAATAATTATTACATCACTTATTTCACGAATTTTTTGGATTTAATCAGTTCTTCCTTTAGTTGAATAACATATACTTTATTAGCACATCCACCCCATGGATCATATCTCTCCATAAATATTGGGCCACTTCAAGGAATAACAAAAATTTTCAATGCCCACATAGAAGTCTGAATCTGACTCTTAGTTCAACTCCATGGTCAGATCATCGATCATCCCATTTAACCATAATTCTCCACTCATGAGCACTAACACATATATGATCCAAATCACCCTCAATTCACACCACCACTCTTTTCTATGTGAATACACCAAAGAGGGGTCTAGGAATTCAATCCACACAAGGTTCGTTGAACCTCAAAACCTAATCTCTCAAGTTATTTCATCATGCATTTCCATGAACACCACCACTTATCATGCCTCAAGACTACCATCCCTCAAGTGGTTCTTGTCACTCCAAATTAACAATGTGTTGAGTTTTGTAAGAATCATAATGTTTTCCCTAAACATTATTTATAATAGATTTATTCGATATTGGAGATTTATATGAAGAATCTATAGAGAACATAGGTTGGGGTTATTCCAAATTAACAATGTGCTTTGGTTTTCATGGTAAAGTAGCTACCACATTGTTAGCATACTATTTATCTTTACCAATGAAACTTCCCATATCCTAAACACTATAGGGTTCATATCTAACTTAGGGGATCATCTTTATAATATTATTTTTATGTAATCTTATACTATCATATATATGAATATCTTTCTCTATTTAGTAGTAACTATGTGTTTTAATTTTTATTATTATTGTGTGGGCACATTGTGATAAACATGGATAAAACATGGATCACATTACTGAGGAACACACCTCATTATGTTAAGGGATTCAATTAGTTTTTAGATTTTTCAATTTAAAATAGATCCGTTGAAGGGAAAATAAAATGTTAAAGTCCTAAATGTAAATTTAGAACATGGTTGAAGAGTGATAATGTTTATAAACATTTAATACTGAAGCAATTCCCTGGTCAATATTTGTGTTGGATTAGGCATGGAGAATTGAACGTTGCAGAAAGATTGAGCACTAATGTTAATCCACATAATGAGGTCCCATGTTTTTCGACAATGGAAAATGAAATGAAAAAACTCTTAAATGATGCATTCGTCACTGCAAGACACCACTATCTGCATCAAAACATATCAGAACAACCAGAAGAGGGTGCTACAAATTGCAATGTGACAAGTGATGTTTTTGAGACTATAATACAGGCATTTCAAGATTGTAACATATCATTAGATCCTCCTCATGATTCTGTGGAGCGAAATGTAAGAGAAAACTTCACTGAGGAAAATGCGTTTCATGATTTAGTTGACGATGGAAATCAAGAGTTGTATAGTGGGTGTTTGAAATATTCAAAGATTTCATTTCCGATGATGTTGTACCATATCAAATGTCTATGTGGAATTACAAATAAGGAAATGTCCATGATATTGGAATTTATTCGTGATGTATTTTCTAAAGAAAAAATACCAGAATCATTTTATGATATGAAAAAAGTTGTTAACAAGCTTGGTCTGAATTATAGAAAAATACATGCATGTCCCAATGATTGAATGCTTTATTGGGAAGAGGTTTCAAGTAGACATAATTTCAAGAAATGTTCTTCTTCTAGATGGAAGGAAAATGGTGATGTTGGAAGTATGAATTAACATAATTTCATGGAGAAGAAGAAGAAGAAAACACCTGTAAAGGTTTTGCGTTACTTTCCTTTGAAGCCTCGATTGCAAAGATTATTCATGTCATCGAAAACCGCTGAATACATGAAGTGGAATTCTGTAGATAATAATAATGATGGGTTAATGAGACATCCAAGAGATTCCAAATCATGGAAGACATTTGATTCATTAAATCTATATTTCTCAGATGATCCAAGGAAATTTCGATTGGGATTGGCTTCTGATGGATTTAACCCATTTGGGACTTTGAGTACCAGTTATAGCATTTGGCCAGTTGTTTTGATCCCTTATAATCTGCCTCCATGTATGTGTATGCAACAAACATATTTTATCCTTTCGATGATTATTCCTGGAAAACAAATGACTGGAAATGATATTTATGTATACTTACAGACTTGGATTGACGAATTGCAGGAGTTATGAAGCAACAGTGTTGGGACATTTGATGTTTCTTCTAAAACAATGTTCAAAATGGATGCTTCTTTAACGTGGACCATTAGTGACTTCCCTGGGCTTGGGAATTTATTTTGTTGGAACAATTACAAAGGTTTGTCTTGTCCTATTTGTAACTTTGATTTTGATCCCAAACGGCTACCTCATAGTAGAAAATGGTGCTTCTTGTTTCCTCGAAGCTTTCTTGATGCATCTCAAAGATTTCGGCTGAACAGATCAAAATTTAAGGGTTCCATTGATCGTAGACCACCTCCAAATTTGTTATCTGGTTCTAAAATATTGACAGAGCTTAAAAATGTTGACACTTAATTTGGGAAGGTTTATCATTTGAATGATAGCGGAAAAAGGGTCCGAAGTGCATCGTCAAGCGAAATCGGAACGCAACAATTGAAGAAAAAAAGTATATTCTTCAAACTTCTGTATTGGAAATTTAATTTGATGCGACATAATCTTGATGTGATGAATATTGAGAATACTTTCTGTGAAAATATGATTTTCACATTTCTTAATGAGCATGGAAATTCGAAAGATCATCTCAATGCTCGTAAGGACTTACTAGAAATGAACGTAAAATGTGATATCTGGCCAGATGAGAATAAAAAGTATCCTCCGGAAATTTTTGCAACGAAATATAAAGATACTTTCCATAAAATTTTAAAGAATATTAAGGTATCTGATGGGTATTCAAGTAACATCTTGAGGTGTGTTGACTTGAGGAATCATAAGTTACATGGATTGAAAATTCACGATTCACATATTTTGTTACAATAGTTACTACCATTGGCATTGCTTACATTATTACCTGAAAAAATTACTGCTATTGTACTCCAATTCTGCACATTTTTCAGACAACTATGTGAGAAATATCTACATCCATTTCAGCTTGACAACCCCAAGGAGAGGTTTGTATTGACCCTTTGTTCAATGGAGATGATCTTTCCTCCGTCATTTTTATTGTAATGATGCATTTAATTGTGCATTTGGTTGAGGAAGCTAAATTAGGAGGCCCCGTTCATTATCGATGGATGTATCCAATTGAGAGGTAATTTATTTATATGTTTTTCAGTTAAGTAAACAATTTTTGGTACTTAATTAAATGCATAATTAATTTTAATTTATTTCACAGATATCATGGGCATTTAAAATCATACGGGAGAAATAAAGCTCAACCAGAAGGCTCTATTGCTGAAGGCTACATGGCTGAAGAGTGTCTTACCTTTTGTTCTCGATACTTAGATGATATTGAGACAAGATTTAATCAAGTTTGACGCGTTGATGACATATAGAATCAATCTCAAATGCATCAGAAATACAAAATATTTCATGCTATTGGCCAATTAGTTGGGAGGACCTCAAATGTGACACTGACTGAATTGGAATTATTACAGGCACATAGATATGTGATGCTGAATAGTGAAATTGGCGATCCATTTTTTGAAGAGTTGAGGATACAAAAAAATAGATGAATGAGAGGATAAACATGAAATAAGAAAGATACAACGAAAGATATTAATAAAGAGCTTGTAGAATGGGTTGCATGACGTGTAAGTTCATAAATATTACAATAAGTACGAATATTAGTTTGACACATATAGTTTGTAAATATAATAAAATATATTTCTTTTTTCAGATCATGAATACTGATACTCAAGCAGAGGTGTCCGAAGATTTGAAGTTTATTGCTATAGGTCCTCTAAAACAAGTTAGAAAGTTCGACACTTATAATTTGAATGGCTTTATATTTCGTACAGTCGATCGAGAAGTGGGTTTGAAAACACAGAATAGTGGTATATTTACATTTGCTGAAGTGGAATACTCCAAAAAGCTGCATGATATTATTGAATTAAAGTACCACAGACATTTTTCTATTGTTTTATTCAAAAGAAAATGGGTCGATATTATCAGAGGTGTTAAAAGAGATTCCTTGAAATTTACTTCCGTGAACTTCTCTCGCTTGATGGATGTTGGTGATCGTGAACTGCATGATCCATATATCTTAGAATTGCAAGAAAAAATGGTATATTATGTTAATGATGTTGTCGATGAAGGGTGGAGTGTAATTTCTCATTGAATACAAAGTGATTTGTATGATATGGGTGATGAAGTGGATAATTTGATCTCTGAAATTGAATTTAATCAACAACAGGAAGCAGAATTATTTGTCCATCATGATATTGAAAATATTAGTCTAGCAAGGATGAATGAAGTGGATGAAGCAATGGAGTAGGAAACCGACATGATTGAAGGGGAAAATTATTATATGTACAATTATTTATTTATTCAGCAACCACTTGTTTCATTTCTACAGTAATTCATTATCATTTTTATATATATTTTGTCTATTAGTATTGGGCATCTATTATCATTTTTAATTTTTTTTTCTGAATAATTTTTTTGAAATATATATTCTGAACAAAATTTTATTTGATTAAATGACAAGAATTATAAGGAGAAAGCGGTACACTATTTCATCTAGTTCTGTGATAGATGACGATCCATCTGGCTCCCTCCCCACGACATCTGAGGCACCAGCTGCCAACACCCCTACACCATCTCCCCCTGCACCATCTCTCACACCATCTTTGGATATCCCATTAGAGGCTGAGTTGTCGACTCCCCCTTCAGGAGCCTCAGCAGTAGGGCAACAACACGCCCTTTCTAGTTCATCACGGACATAATGGAGTGTCACTGTCATAGGTGGAAATTTTAATTAAATAAATTTATTGCATTTTGTTTATACTAATTTTTTGCTCATTGAATATAAAAAAATGCAACTGTGGAGAAAAAAATAAAATTTTTAGATGTTTGGAATATGACTGGAGAAAATATAGTCATTCCATTTCATTCTTATGGGGCCCCGATGGATGACGTCGTGGGGTTACTTGGCCAGATTCTAGGCCAGCTGGCAGCGGATCCCATTTCCCTTCCTATTTCATATGATTATTGGAGACATATTCCTCAAAGCAATAAAAATGAATTTTTTTATTCTCAAATAAAGGTAAATTTATTACATTATGGTTTAATTGAATGTCATGTTACTAATATGTTCAAAATGAATTTCTGTATACAAATGTTCTTCCACATTATAGTTACTGATGTGATTGAATGGAAGTGGATGTTGAAAATTCTAGGTAAGAAATGGAAATATTTCAAATGGAGATTGTGGTTTGATGTAAACAATACCTCGTTGACTGTGAAACAAATGTATGAGAAGCTACCCAGTGGGGTACGAAAAGAACAGTGGAAAGTTTTTGTTGACAGACATCATGATGA
The DNA here is from genome assembly GCA_963277665.1 of Viscum album. Taxonomy (NCBI): domain Eukaryota; kingdom Viridiplantae; phylum Streptophyta; class Magnoliopsida; order Santalales; family Viscaceae; genus Viscum; species Viscum album. Next base: position 1,805,836,411 of record OY728129.1, on the reverse strand, counting down.
GAAGTGGATGGTATTGAAATATATATTATTATATTATCCTCATTTTACATTTATACATGTATATGAAGAGGAAATGACATTTAATACATTACTATTAAATTGCATTTTATTTATTTCAGGATATCTCAAGACAGAATGCATCAAACCGGGCTAAGCAAGTCATCCCTCACACTACGGGCTCAAAAAGCTTTTCTAGAAGCCGAACGACTTTGGTAATCCTTTAATTAGTTTAAGTATTTATAATACAATATTATCTATTTAATATATTGAAATTTTGATTTACCTTTTCTTAATACAGTCACAAAGTTTAGGACAGGAAGCATCCCGAACAGAACTGTGGTTGGATGTTGACAAGTAATCATATGGATGTTTTGTTAATGAGCTTGCTAAAGAAGTTGGGGTATGAAGTAAATTTTTTATTATAATAACTTATTATCAGTTTTTACTGTGTTAATATATATTGATATTTGATTTATAGGTAAAAAATAAAGAACTATGGGATGCCAATCCTGCGCAGTCCTACTTAGTCTCCCAGGATGACTCAGTTGCTAAAGTCCTTGGGAAAAAGCATCCTAGTAGAGTGCACGGGATGGGTTTGGGACCTGTACCATCGGAGGTTTTTAGCAGGCCACTAGGGATGACAACTGAATCTAATCCTGGATTTAGTCAGCCCATACCTAGAGATGCTCAGAAAGAGATTGTTTCTCTATGAAATACAGTTCACCAGTAGGGGGATCAGATATCTTCTTTGCAGAAAGAGTTGATTGAAATACGTCAGCATATGAGAAGATATTCCCCCAGTGGTAGTGCATCGACTGGTGGTATGCAGGTAGATCACAAAAAATCAAAATCATTTAGTTTTCTAACTTTTATTGGTTTTAAGTTTTAATATAAATATGCAACCGTATTTAATTTTCAATATAATGTTCTTACAGGTGACAACAGAAAGTGGTGATGAAGGTGGCGAGAGTGAAGATGCATCATCAGACCATGAGTAGTTGTATTGTTCATGTGTTGAACAAATATGGGAACAGTTGGTTTGTATATGTAACATTTGTGGCACATAGTTGTCACCAAACATTTTCATGTCTTAAAATTTCCTTGATTTCTATTGTTTCCTTTTATGCATTTTATTGATTTTTGATGTTTCTTTTTATGTATTGATTTCTCGAGTGTGGTATACATCATTCCATTTAGGCCTATGTTTGAATTGGTAGTCGAGATTTTGGATGATTAGGAGTTAAACCCATTGTTGATGTGATGAACAAATTGGGTCATTTCATAGTGATCAAGGGGATAGTGTTGTGGACACTTTTGTGAGGCCCTTGTAATTTTTCTTACTGGGAGGCCCTTGTGTGTGGTAATTGACCACCTCTAAATGACATTTCTCTTGTAGTGAATCCTGTCTTTGTTCTAGGGAACCAAACATTACGACACATTGGGATTAAAAACACCTAATATACTTATATAGACCCGTCATTATATCAAATATCAATAAGGTAGAGGTTCCAAATATGGGTTGTATAGGATTGGAATCCACTGACTCCTAAGATACTACATCCTAAAATACCATTGGTATAATTTCCTTATATTGATTGAGATATATACCCCATGAAGGTAACTATAGATAAAACATTAATGTTGTGGTAATTGGAATCAATTTATTTGATCCTAATCAAGTTTGACATCTCAGATCGACCTTCATTGATTGATTAATCTACTATTATTATATAATATTTGATAAATGAGGTATGATAACATCAACCAAATCACCATACATAATGGGTTTTTTCCCTATAGAAATTTAATATTGATTTTCACATGTTATACTATTTTGAATTTTAACTAAGTAATATTCTCTTATGTAGAGATGATTTTACTATTTTTTAGTGGTGAGGGGGTTGGGGATTCATCCACACCTGTTTCATACTCAATAGAATCATGTTTACCAACATCAATTGGGTTAACATTGAAGAAATATACTAATGTGTTACCACCAATAGGAAACACATATTTACATTGTAAGAGGGATATCAGTAATTTGGGTGTGATCCCATCGGATGAATGATACTGGATATGAACATGAGGAAAAAATGATAAAAAATTCCCCCACCCATGTGGGTTATGTTTTCCATTGTAATTTTATAGTCACAAATGCCACTTAGGATAGATTCTGATGTTTTTAGTTATTAGAGCATTGTAACCATCCCTAGTATATTATCTAGATAGTCTAATGGGTCTCAAGGGTGTTTAAACTAGTAGGGGTATAAATATACTCTTGAGTGTCAGTGGTTGGATATCTATAGTGGGATCAACTTTTAGATGCTTGAGTATAGACAATAGGGAAAACACCCTATATATCTTCTTGAGTACTCAAGGTCACATGTTAATAAAAATGACTATAGTGAACATGATACTCATAATGAAGTTATAACATGATTTCTACTTTATAGTGGAAAGATTTATCCAAATCAATATGATAAGAGAAGAACATGTTCGCATGATCTATTGAAAGGATACAAAAAGGTTGGATGTGAAATTATGGACCAATTGTTTTGCCATAGAATATTTTTAGTTGGACAACCTATGGGGCATTATTCCCTTTAGATTACCATGAGTGTCATATAATGTCAGGATAGATCCATTTAGATGGTATTCCTGAAATAAGGTTTGAACCATCATGCACTCATTTTACAAGGGTAGGAGATAATGTATGTCAGGGTATGGGGAACATATATTCATAGAAATTGAGTCCTATGTATGACATAGCAATTTTTTTCATGCCGCACCATTGTGTTCCTTATAGTTACTATCAGCTTGTTTTTGGTATTGAACATAATTGGTGTATTTGGTGATTCAATTTTAATTGAAGGATGTGATGAAGGTATTGAAAAGGATACACAATGAAGAAACCCATCAATACATAATCAAATGTAAGATTCCATAGTTTATCAATCCAATTCCATGTTAATGGATTCACATTAGGTTATCTATTTTTTGATGAGAACCTCCAATGGGCTTCCATGTATATAAATATTTGGTATGGATGTCCTTTTTGAACTAAATTACAATGAAAGGTGTTCACTAGTTATTCATACTATAGATTCTTCAAAATAGGTATCGGTAAAAGGTGTGAGATTTTTCGATCATCAAATATTCTTTGAGTGGAATCATTTGAATTATTGGATTCCCTTATAGATTTATGATTTTTTAAGGAATAATATCAAAATACTAGGGTTTAACGAGTTAACCCTATTCCTATGATCACTCTGAATCATTGTACATATGAAAATATATGATTTTTAGGTTAATCATACATATAATACATGTTTATGATTCATTTTTTTAAGGCCACATAGGTAGGAAATTATTCATTGTTCGCCATAAAAAGAGGTCGTAGGTGTTTACATTGTTGGGATCAGGCCCATGTGATGAGCATCATATGAATCTCTATAAATAGAATCACAACACACATAGTTTATTAATGATTAGTGGGATACATCATACCATTTATGTTCAATTTAAGTAGAAATATTTCAAGAATCTTAACTTTTTATGATGGGTAACACTTTGTGAAAGGTACCTAGAAATAGATAGTGTTTGAATTTATCATGAGTTTCCATTTCAGTTTCATCTTGGTATTCAATGACTAATTTGGAGAAGTTATGGTTGTGGATTACACCTATTAGAGGGCCCATATATTTTTTTCAATATCATATATGTTGGTATGATGATAATGGATGAATTCTTAAGAGGATGGGGATACAACTTGAAGGTGGCTATGATATTTTGATACTAGGAGGGGTATCTAAAATTAAGGACTATATAAAGAATCTAATGCTAGAGTCTTTAACTATGGTATTTTGTAAACGTGATTCATATTATTCTTATCTCATAAGAATAATAGAATGTTTCTTGATTTTGGGATTGAACCTCAGAGGAGAATACATTGTATCCTAGTTAAGAGGAATAAAATACAATATAATTGAAGGCATGCATTTTAAGGTAGTGTGACATGATTCACCATAGATTAAAATTGTTTTGAAATGACATGTGTAATGAATTTTAGAGTCGTCCTACCAGGTTTAGAAGGTGATTACTATAATGTATCTCAATAATTATTTTAAATTATGATAAAATGGAACATAATGTTTTTGTGTATCATGATTTTTTTTAAGAAATAAGTTAATAGAAGATTAGTTGTGTTACATAAAAGTGCCCAATAATGTATTGAGTGAGGCTAACACATGAGCTTCTCTAAGAAACATGGTATAGTAGATGTGTGTGGTGATGGTATATTTGGGGTATTAAACCAAGTAGGAGGCCCACACATGGTAAATCTAATTGTGTTTTATGCTCACTCCCTATATGGGAACACCAACACACATGTAGATCTAATGTTTCATTTTCAAGTGATATATATTATGGGGGATCAAGAAGGATCGGCTAGATGTATGTTTGGAGAGTAGTCAAATAATGTACCTATGTTTTATAGTTGATTCTATCAAATATATTTTTTAATTTATTCTATACTCATTTCCTAGGATGATGTTTCTTTTTGTATATTGGTATGTACAATATGGTTCATTCTTATATAGCATGTCAATGTTTACTTATTTTTTTCAATTTATTCTATACCGATTTCCTAGGTTGATGTTTTTTTCTTGTTGGTATGTACAATATGGTATTTCTGGTTTGATTTGTCTTTCAGGGTAGTGGTGCAGTGGAAGCAAACAATTTTTTTTCTGGTCAGCTTTTAGCGGTGGTTTAAACCTCCGCACAATGCACATTGGCGGCAATTTAAGCAATTGATAAACGGTGAAAAATGCCACGAATTGTAAAAAAAATTCTGTTTTGCGGTGGTTTTAACCACCTCTACATAGTCGCATCGTAGCTGCTCATTCTGCGGCGGTTCTTGTGACTTCAGTGGTGGTTTTACAGCTGTTGGATTTGAGTTTATTCGCGGCAGTTATAACCGCCGAGAATAAACTAATGTCAAGGGCTCGTTAAAACTGCCACTAAACTCAGTAAAACCACCGCGAAATTAGGCATCTATGATGCTTTCCTTAAACCAATGTGAAATGGAAATAACCGCCTCTAATAGATTGGCGACACTGTATTAGGTGGCGATTTACAGAAACCGCCGCCAAACCATGTAGAGGCGGTTTAAACCGGCTGTAAACACAAAAATAACCACCGCTAAACGGAATTTCTGTTGTAGTGTGATGATGGGAATCAATCCATACGTAGTTCTAAGAGGTGTTATGGTAAGGTACTAGTTCAAGGGATAACAGGGGTGTGTGGGTCTAGCCCACTCACCAAAAGAAGTGGTATTTGATGTATCTTGTTTGTCCTTTAGGGTGAATGTTTTTTTGTGAAGCGAAATGCCTAGGATAGAAAGTCCCGACATTGAAAAAAGAATCAAGCCAAATGAATCCATTGATAAATGGTACGGTGTTTGAATGATACCAGACATGATGTCCCTTGAGAAAGGGCCACACAATGTAGCGCCGTTTTTCATCATGCATCAAGGGAAATACTATCATAGTTTAAGGTCATGTGATAGGACCAACCATGCATTTTAACATCGTGTGACATGGACGTAGTAGAAAAGACGCTAAAGGGGGAATGTGAATGATGCAATAAATCTTACTTGACGTGAATGAGGACATAATCCCATACCACACCATGCGTAATTCTGAGAAAGAAACCTCGGGCCAAGGGGATAAAAAGAGGTAAGAGGGTAGGAAGTAAGAGAGGATGGATCTCAGTTAAGCTAGATCCGAAGACAAGATGCCTATGCGTTCCTACGTATCCCATAAGGATGGGTATCAAGTTGTGCGTAGTTCTCACGAAAAGCGGCAATATGAAAAGATCTTAGTTTAAGGTCATAGAACTTGGAACATGGTGAAGCTGGACTATTATAAGTAAATGCATACCTTACCTCGATCCCTAAGCCTATGTGAGTCAAACTCAGTGTAGGAAACAAGGGAGCGTAAGGTATTTGTAATAAGTGGAATACATGGAAAGGGGAAATTGGCGTGGAGCCCTGAATGATTTCTTTATCGCGGCTTTCTCTTCCTAATGTGAAAATGTGCACTGAGGAATAATACCAAGAGTTTTGAAATTCTTCCTGAACATGATGAAGTGGACAAGGGTGTGAATCATGTAACCGACACTTTGGGATTAATGGGGTTGGAGTGATGATGAAGGATAACAGTTGACCATGTTCGTAACACAGTATCCTTATCGTGTGACCTGAGGTGGGAAAAACAAACGAGCATCAACCGCTGACCAAATTCACAACGTGGGACTTGTATCAATTTGTTGCTCGAAACCCTTGAGGGCGTTGGCCCGTAAGCTTAAGAGGGACCTTGGGCCTAGAATCCATGCCATTCAGGGGTCCCTTTGTGTGTGAATGGTTATGGAATCCCTAGTGAAGGGGAACACAAAGCCTGAGAAATGGGTGAAAGCATGTCCGAGTAGAATTTAAACTTTGGGTGCTGAACCAGAGTACTCTCGAGAACATTGGTGAATCACAAAAGAGGGTTAGGGGGCCAAATAGAGGGTATCCAATTCAAAAAGGATGATTATGGAACATGGGGATGGAGGAATCTCAGGAGAAGGAGGTACATGGTGTGATCGCTACAACAACCGACGTGAGTGAGAACATAATCCCATACCACACAATATATTCCTCTCTCTGGGGGAATGTGGGACAGGAGGCCAAGATGGGGCTGGTCCCAAAGAAAAGATGCTTGGGTGGTTCTACATATCCCATAAGGATGGGAATCAAGGCACACATAGTTCTGGAAATGATGCACATAGGGGTAAGATACCCCAATGAGGGGGTGTACGACACGTCGTGTAACCTGGCGTGAATGAGACCATAATCCCATACCACACAGTACAAACCTAAATAGGAACTTGGGCTAGGGGCCCAAAAAAGGCCAAGGGGCCCGAGGCTGGGCCTCGAACGGAAAGACCCGACTAGTTTGTAGTTTAACGGCTTGCAGCAAGGATGAAGAAAGGGGAAAGATTACCCAAAAAAGGAAGGTGTATGGAATAGAGAGTAACCCGACGTGAATGAGGATATAATCCCATACCACATCGTACAATCCCATAAGAGTTAAAACTTGGTCTGTGAGCCCGATATTTGGGATTGTGAAGCAATACATGGCCTGTGCTCACGGTATAGACGATAAATAAAGGGAGGGATGTCTCAAGGGGATATGTGTGGCATGGAAAAATAGCCCGACGTGAATTAGGACATAATTACGCCCCACACCACAAAACCCTAAATGAGGACTTGGGATGGGGGCCCGATAAAGGCTAAGGGGGCTGAGGCTGGGCGTCCCGACCAATGGTAGCTGTATGAACTCTTGTGTGGTTACCACCTCATCACAGCTTTTAAGCCCATGTGAGTAGTTCTTGGTGTGGGAAACAAGGAGCTCTAATTGGATCCCCTGTCATATTGGGGTATAATAGCTGGAATTTCCCGTAGGGAGTTCGTCGATTGGAGATACAACAAGGCAGAATGAACCACTACACTAAATGTTTGGGACTTCTTGGGGTGGCTCTAATGAAAAGGGATAGTTTTTGACCATGTTCAAAACATAGAATCTCTATAGTGACCTGGAATGGGAACACCAAATGATCATTTACCACTGACCATATTCGCAATGTGGGACTTGTATCAATTTGTTGCTCAACACCCTTGAGGGCATTGGCCCGAAGCAGTAGGAGAGCCCTTGGGCCTAGCGTCCTTTCCATTAGGGGGGACCTTCTGGATGGGATAGATGATGAAGTCCCAATCAAAGGAGTGGGTGAAGCATATATGTGCTCATCTGTGAAAGAGGAAGACACCTCTAGGTAGTAGGACTTATGGCGAGATCAATATTAGCTCGATGTGAATTGGAGAAAAAGACTGCACCACACTATATGTCTTGACCTGAGGGGATATTATGGAATTTGGGCTAGGCCAATAGACAAAATTTCCTGGTGTTCCTACGTATCCCATGAGGATGGGAATCAAGCCATACATTGTTCTTGAAGGCCATGTAGTTTAGCATCGTACGGTGAGGATGTGGGAGGATAGAAGAATGGGAAGTGGGCACAGGGGGAGACCGTCGTAATCCTGGCATGAGTGCAGCTAGGGAAGCCTACACCATATCATGCAAAGATCCTCTGAGAGAACTATACCCTGGGGGGATAGTCAAAGAGAAGAGTTTGGGGTCTGGGCTCCAAACGAAGCGCTTGAGCATTCCTACATATCCCATGGAATGGGAATCAAGCCACACATAGTTCTAAGGGTGAAGGTTAACATATTGTAGGATGACTTATAGTTTAATGTCATGCCGGATGAATAAATTTAAGGTCATGTAGGATAGACAGTTTAGGGTCATGCTGGACCTGACAGTTTAAGGTCATGCCAGACCTGACAGTTTAGGGTCATGCAGGTCCATCATGCAGTTTTAATGTCTTGCTGGACTATCATGCAGTTTTGGGTTTTTCAGGACCATGATGTAGTTTAGGGTCACGTGGGACCATCATGCAATTTAGGGTCGTGTGGGACCATGTTGCAGTTTCGGGCCATGCAGGACTGTAAAGCAGTTTAGGGTCATGTGGGACCATCAACTTTAAGGTCGTTCAGGACCATCAGGTTTAAGGTCATGTATAACCATATAGTTTATGGTCATGTGGGACCCCTCAACTCAAGCATATTATTTCTTGAGGGAGTTGGAATTGGTGGGAGGAGTTATACACTCACCATCCATGGTATCCAGTGAGTATACACCATTGGGGTAAACCTTGTGAACAACAAAAGGTCCTTCCCATTTGGGCTCCAACTTCGGTGGTCACCTGCTAGAGATCATTGGTGTCCGGAGGTCCAATACCAAGTCTCCATGTAGGAAAGAGCAGAGGCGCACCTTTTTGTTAAAGGCTTTAGCTAGATTATTCTGATGCCTTTCCAGATTGAGTAGGGCACGAATCCTATTCTTGTTGAGTGCTTCCAATTCAGCCAGACAATTTTCAGCTACCTTATCTAGTGCCTTCTAGTTATAGATCTCTGTGCATAATGAAGGTGGATGGATCTTGAAGGGATGGACGGTCTCAGCTTCGTACACTAGGGAATATGGGGTCACCTGGGTGGAATTACGAGTCATCGTCCGATAAGCCCAGAGGGCATTGGGGAGCTTGTCTGGCCAACTCTTCTTATTATGACCAAACAATTTCTGAAAAATATTAGAGAGGGTTATGTTGAACGCCATGATATATCTATTTTCCTATGCATGATAATGGGAGGTCTGGTTCAAGCGGATGTTGTACTTGGTGTACAACTTCTTCAACTCATTTAGTCAGAAGTTGCTGCCGTTATTGGTGAGGATGGCTCGAGGGACTCCAAACTGATAGATGATATTGCAGCTCAAGAAATCGATGATATAATGTTCCTTGACCTCCTTGAGCGGAACTCCATCTTCCCACTTGGAAAATAAATCTGTAGCGGTCAGGATGAACCTAAACTGGAGAGCTATCGCCGATGGATATGGTCTAACGACATCGAGTCCCCATAACGCAAACAGATAAGATTACTTGGTAGAGTGCAGTGGTTCTAGAAGCCGATGCATGAAATTAGCATGAATTTCGCACACGTGACATCTTTTGGTGAACATGATCCATTCATGGACCATGGAGGTCCAAAAGTACCCCAGTCTCCGGATATGGTGAGATAGCTTCAGCCCAGTCTGCTGGGCACTGCAGGAACTGACATGAACCTCTTACATGACCTGAGAAATCTCAAATCCTTGGATTCAACGAAGGAGAACACCATCGAACCCACACTTATAGAGGATCTGCTCAGGACTGGGACCACTATGGAGGGTAAACTATAGCATGCAACATCGGATTCGCTCGCGCTCGGCCCGATCATCTGGGAGGAAACCATTTTGGAGATACTCTACAAAGGGGGCTCTTCAGTCGGGGGTCACTTCAACCACTGCATCTGAGGAACCTGGGGGTCCTGACATGGAGGATATAGTGGTAAGATGGACTACCCACTAGTCTTCGTCATCATATGGGGTGACGGGAACTATGCCTCTTCGATGTGCCACGTGGATAATTAGATCATCTTTCTCGGGGTTTTCAAGTGATGCAGCCAGGCCGACCAGGGCATCCGGTCGACTGTTCTGAGATTGAGGGACATGAGTAACTTCCGAACGAGATGAGAACTGGGCCATTAGCTAGAGGGTGCGCTCCAACAATGGTACACGCTTCGATTATATGACGACATAGTCACTGTTGATTTTCTTGATGACTAGATCGGAATCCACTTTCACATGAAAATGGGGAACATCGATCATGAGGGCCAGTTTGAGGCCATTGATAACAGCCTGATACCCTGCCTCATTATTTGTGGAGCCTTCTGACAAAAGGAATGAGTACAGCAGAATGGCTTGTGCCGGTGTGATGAAGACAATACCCAGGCCTACCCTATTGATCCTAGGGTCATTGATCCTCCTACCGATGGGGCTTCAGGAGGCACCATCAAAGTGCATTTTCCAACATGGGGTGGCATGATCTACTAAGAGGATTTACTCATCATGAAAATCGATATCCAAGGATTGGTCAGCAAGAGATGGATGGGTAGCAAGGAAGTTTTCCAATGTTTTCCCCTAGATAGCCTGAGGAGGCACGAACCTGATGTCAAACTATTGGAGAATCACTTCCCACCAAGCTAGGCATACTATCAACAATGGGCGGTTCAGAATGTACTTCATTGGGTCTACTTGAGACATCAGTTGTACCTCTTGGTGCTGTAATTAATGTCACAATTTTTGTACTATGAATACTAGTGCAAGGCAGCTCTTTTAAATGGGGGTGTATCTGGTCTCCTTATCGATGGGCATGCGACTCAGGTAGTAGAGAATTTTGTCCATCCCCTCATTGTTCTTTTGGGTGAGGAGGGTGCTGGGAGACCGTTCCATGGAAGTCACGTATAGGATCAGTGGATTTCCGGAGACAGGTGGCATCAGGACCAGAGGCTGGAACATATACTGCTTGATTTCCTCAAACGCGGCCTGGCACTCTTCTTCCCACTCATAGGAGGAGCCTTTCTTTATGAGCCCAAAAAAGGGCTTACACTTTCTGTCCATATTCGCAATGAATTGGCGTATGTAGGCTAAGTGGCCTTGGAAACCTTGAAGCTCCAGAATGTTTCTCGGGGGAGGCATCTTGATGATTGCTTTGATCTTCTCTGGGTCGATCTCAATGCCCACGTACCTGACAACAAAGCCAAAAAACATCCCATAGATGACCCCGAAGGCACATTTAAGAGGGTTTATCTTTAGGTGGTGGGAACGAAGGAATCCAAACACTTTCTCGAGGTCCTTGAGATGGTCCTGGTGCTAGAGAGATTTGACCACCAGATCATCAACATAGAATTCCACCATTGTCCTGAGGATTGGCTTGAATATGTGATGCATGTCCCACTGATAGGTGGAACCTTCATTCTTTAAGCCGAAGGGATGACCTGGTAACAAAACGTACCTTTTGGCGCCCTTAAAGCTATGGACTCATCATCCTCGGGGGCCATTCGTATCGGGTTGTATCTGGAGTAACCATCCATGAAGGAAAGGGCTTAGAACCCAACTGTGGCATCGATCAACAATTTTGTCACTAGAAGGGGAAAATCATCCTTTGGATAGTGACGGTTGAGATCACGGAAGTCGATGTAGACTCTGATAAGTTCATTCTTCTTCCTGACTGGAATAATGTTGGCTAGCCACTTGGGGTACTAGACCTCTTTTACAAAGTTGGCTCTAACAAGTTTGTCAACTTCTGCCTCGACCATGGCATTGTGAAAAGGGTGCAACTTTCTGGGAGGCTGCTTGAACCCACGATGATTTTCCAGAAGATCGAGGTGGTGGATGACTACCTAAGGATCTAGTCCTGTCATCTCATCATAGCTCCAGGGGAATACATCATGATGCTACTTCATGAAATCCACATACAATTGTTTCTCCTCAGGGGGCATTGAAGAACTGAACAATGTGGGTCTTGGATCTTCCTTGCTACTAAGGTTCACTTATACCAATTCATCGATCGTGGATGAGACACCCTCTTCAATGGAGGGGGGGGATCCTCCAAATTCTATTCTTTTTTTGTGGAAGAGGGATCCCCAGTGGTAGGAGCCTCCCCTGGGTTGACAGATTCAGATGGGAGGTCTATACCTACCTGAGCAGTAGTGGTCACCACATCAGGAGATTCTGGTGCTATCGATACCATATCAATAAAAGTTGTCGACCTAATCCCATCTGGTCTTCAGCCCAAGTGGCCACACTTGATAATGTAAATGTAGTAGTGGCGCATTGGCTTGAGTTGGTTGATCCAGCCCAGTGAAATAGGCATGAGTGGCGTATTACTATTTCCAGGGGGTGGACATCCCGATACCTTACGTGGGTAGGAGGATCTGGGATCACCTCACCCTGATTTGTGTAGGAGTATGAGGTGATTTTACATCATCGCTTAGAATTCGGAATATGCTTCCCTCTTGTACCAGAGACAAAAACAATTTCCCTATGTCAGGGGTTTTGGCCTCCAATCAATGGATTGGGAAGATGTAGGCATCATCCAGACCTACCTAGGGGTCAGTTGAAACCATGACGGGTTCAAACTCACTACCCTGAGTCTGCCTATCCTAGCTCTTATAATAGTCGGCATCTAGGTAGCGGGATTCACAAGAGGCGAAAGGGGATGCATCACCTTTGAGTACACCTACTCGACCATTAAGGGAGTACTTGTGGAATTAGTGATATAAAGAGGGAACCACTGCGTATAGGTGGAACCTGTTGGATTGGATTACACCAAATATACACAAGAGGGGGGTGAATTGTTTCTTTTCAAAAATATTTACGAGATTGTGTTCTGCCTTTTGACTTTAATCAGATAAAATGATGTTAGAGAAAATTAAATAGCAGAAACACAAGATGTATAGGGGTTCAGGGAACAGAAGGCCCCTAGTCCACACCACCAACGCTCTACTCCATGAGCTTGGTGATTTTCACTATCTGGTCCTCATTTCAACAGACCAGTTCAAAACTGAGAATAGGCAGTTGACACCTTTACAATCCAAGGCAAAACAGAGCCTTCTGGTTCACTTACAGAACCTACACAGTGTAGTACGTGAAGCCGATCACTCAAGAATAAGAAGAAAATGTTTTCATATTTTGAAAATACTTTCCAGATGTTCTTCACAATTGAAACGGCATGAAATTGACAGTAGGTAGATCGTCGCCATCAGAAATAGTAATCTTCACATAAGAAACGTTCTGGGTCGATCCAGTTGCTGTAGATATAGAAATATAATTCACAACTTCAGCAGTAGGAAATTCACAGTATATCTTCGTTGTAGAACAATTGAATCTTCTATCACGTTCCTTCATCTTTTACAAATAGAGCTTTGACGCTCCTTTTGAACCATCAGATCGTGTGTTTCAGTAGCCTCTGTTTTTCCTTTTTTTCAGAATAATCAAAAGATCACACACGATCAATAATTATTGATGGAGTTTAAAAATCCCATATAAATAAAAGAACGATAAGAACTTCTCTTGTAAAATTAGATCCACAAAAGTCACCTTTCTTACTAGTGATATTTAGACATTTGAATTTACAGAGTAGTCGTAACTTCTCTGAAGACTCGGTATAAAAATATCTTTTTAATTCAATTATCAAATCATTGATGAAACAGTTTTGAATCAGTCAAAATCATACTTTAAAATCAGCTTTAAATCTGGCTTGAAATCCGCCTATTAATCAGCGTACTCACCGTTGCATAAAAATATCGACTTTAAATTCTCCGACGCTAAAGTAAGGTTATGTTGAACTGTATGCGTCCTCTAAACGTAACGTTGATGACATAGTCTTCAAACATATGGTTCACAACTTAAGGTTGACAACGTAAGGTTAACAACGAACGTAAGGTTCATTCCAAATGTAGGGTTGGTCATCCATACTTTTCTCTTCTACTTTCAAATGTACGATAAAAGATCCATACTATTACTTGATCCATACTTTTCCAAGAATGTATCGTTGTTTACAAAAGTAAGGTTGATGAACCATACTTTTGAGAAACAAAACTAACGTTTAATATTTATGTATGGTTCTCCTTCCATACTTTTCTGATATCCCAAACATAGGGTTCCTTCCTAACATAGGGTTCTTCTTCCATACTTTGCCAATAACGTATGGTTTGTTAACCATACTTTTTCCTTATCTCAAAAAGTATACATGATTTTTATCCTTACGCTACATTTATCCACGTAGGGTATGGACATTGTTTCCAGAACACGCTCAAGAAGATTCCGAATAAGTAGCGCATGAATTGTGTTTCTAGAACATGCCAAATACGAATACTTTAATAATAAATTCCCGCAATTTCAAGAGTAAAATAAAATGATAAATTATTGAAAAATTTTTAACAAATAAAATCACTAGAAAATAATGAAGGGTATTTGTGAGAATCAAAATTATCATAAAGACATAGAGTATAAATATAAACTCTCCCATTAAATTAAAATATTATATATTTTTGAAAACAACACTTTCTCAATAATCTCCCTCTTTTTGATGATCACAAAACCCATAAAATAATAAGACTAATTAAATGAAATTAACTTTCAAAATTAGTTACATAAAGTTTTATAATTTTGAGAGGATAAAACAATATTTAATTTTAACAAAATCATTTCAATAAATAAAAATTGTTTTTTCATTAAAAAAATTTTCCCCCCCTTCATGAAAATAAAATAATTTTTCTTTAAAAATAAAAGTAAATAATAAAGTAAAAGTTTCTAGTTTTATCCAAATTTATTCCATTGAATAAAAAGTAAAAGAAAATTTCCTTTTATAATAAATGACTGTTAATAACTTAAAATAGTTATCTGAATAAGTATAAATATATATAAATCCAAATCATTTTGAATATACAAGAAATCATTAATTAAGGTTTTAAAATCTTAAAATAAAATGTTGTGTTTATACAAATTTCTTTCCCATTTTGTGATATAAAAAAGAATGATAAATCATGGATTTTAACACATTTAATGTCTCACTGAACTGTAGGAAAATTATATTATTAACTATTTATCAATAATTAAATCTGGAGTACTGGAATATCAAAATAAAGAGAGTAAAACAAATAGAATGAAAGAAATATATTTTCATTAAAATTCAAAAAAATAGATACAATTATGATAAACAAAGAAATCAATGTTTTTTTCAATGAACATGTAGGGTTTATCTTCTCTGGACTGTAGACTTAATTTCTACTAACTGTTCTCTCAACCTTTTCATTAATCCATCACCAAGCTTAATAATAAGATCTCTGGCCGCTTGAGTCATATGAATATCTTCAATGAGATTGACTCTGAAAAACTCGTGAATCCTTTCTTCTTTCTCCATAAACAAAGATAGCTTCTCTGTGAATTTTTCTAAGACAGAGCGGATTCCTGGCTCACTATATGTTAACTGATCAACTAAGAATTTATGATTATCTAAGAGAACAAATAATGGAGCACTGTTGCGCTGAAGATCTTGCAACCGGTCATTCATATTGCTCATTGTAGCTGTGATAGATTGAAATCTTCTGATTAAATCAGGTGAAGTGCCTAATCCACTAGCAGCACTATTCCCAACTGAGGCAAATTGTGTCTCCATAAACAACTTAAGATCTTAGAAATCTAATTGAATAACTATTTCAGATTTCAATTTGGCAACATCATTTAGCATATCCTTTTTAAAAATTTCAACTTCTTGTCTTGAAATAGTACTCTCATTAAGCTTTTGAAATTTCAACTGTTCGAATGATAATGTGCTTCTCAGAGAATCATTCTCACATTGCAGTTGAGATAGCTTTCTGTACAATTCTTCAACTTCCCTATTCCTTGAATCAGAAGAACCCTGTTCTTGATTCGCATTCTCAGGCTCTGTGAGATGTAGCAGTACTAAAGGTAATGATTCAACATCAGATTTTTCTTTCTCCTTGTCATGAGTAGGTTGGTCCACATATTTTTTACTCAGAGTTCTTTTCAGACTCTTCCATAGAAAATTCCTCTTTAAGAACTTCTATGTGAGCTTCAGAAGTATGCTCAACATGAATATCAGCAATTTGTTCGACTAATGAAATATAAAAAATGATATTCTCTGGAGTTTCCTGAGGTCTAGCCACTTCCTCACCAGGTTCTGCCTCCTTTTCTTGTTGAAGTAAAACAACAACATCATCTACAACCTGTTGTTCTGATCTTTCAAATACAATACTTTCATGATTAGGATCTATAATAGTGACATTCTATTCTTGAGTTTGTTCAACAACCTTTTCTCTGACAAAGCTGTAAGATAGTAAATCTATTGTAGTTAAGTAAGGGGATGTAAGTTCCTCAGTCACAGGTCTTTTCCTCTAAGTTTGAAGTCCCTCCTAACTTCTTTCTTCCTCAGTTTCTACCACATCAAATCTGATCCTCCTTGCCATAGTGATGACTCTTGATTTAGCTTGTCCTTCCTCGGACTTTGCAGATTGAGCATGATCACTCTCTGATTCATCATCTGCTCCTACTGGAAATTTTTTTCCTTTGATAGTACTCCAAAAATAGCCAATCTTCCTTGAAGTTCCAGCATTAAACACATTACTGTGATGACAGTGTACTCTGGCATCCACCAGTCTCACCATGTTTTTCTTAAGCTACAGATTGGAAATGAATCAACCAAAAGGATAAATGTTCATTCAGGCATCACTCTGACAACAATATCTTAGGTATCTAACCATATAACAAGGAAAATTGAGTTTGACATCACTGAGCCAAATATACATTATATACATATCAGGATATAATATGTTTTCCGTCTCAGACATCCTCAGTGCAATCCCAGTTTGCACAAATTTGACCAAAAGTTTCTAATCAGTCTCCAAATCCTTGATAAAAATTTTCTTTACAGTCTTAATACCAAAGAGAAACGAAATTATGTCCTCTAATTTATGCACAGAGTCTCCAATATTTTTCAAATAAAAATGAAAAACTCCCTCATGAGGGCAGGTAAGAATCTGACCAATTTCTACTGACGAGATTGAGAAATCCTTGTCCTCTATTTTAGCCATCACACTGTCCTCAGTATCTCCTAGACTAAACTATACATATTTGAAGAAGTATCTAAGTTTTACCTCATATATACATTCCTCATTTTCACTGTTGAACGTATTTTTAAGGTTCTAAAATGACATAGATTGTTTCAACAATAGATTTGTTCTAAATAACTAGTTGAGATCAATTACCTTTCCCTATAAGATTTTTCTTCCTTCAGAGCATTGTCTCTTGGAATTTCTTGTCTTGGATTCACTGTCTCTTTTATTCCTTACCATCTCTGTGAGAATCTCTGAAGTTTTGAAGGTTAGGGTTTCAGAGGTTCGATGATTAGGGTTGACGATCAGAGGTGCGGTTTGCGGGTTCAAAAAGGTTTCAATAGAAATGAAATGGTTTAGAAGTCTTAAGGGTTTCTGACAATATTGATTCCGGTGTTTTTAATAATCATTACATATATTTAAAAATAAATAAAATATATTACGTAGGGAAAAGAATCTTATTCTGTTTGAAAAACAAAATAGCTAAATTATTTTAAGCAGAATTAAAATAATGAACTACCATTGTAAAATAAAATTTTATTTAAAATCAAATAAACCTAGCTCTCCCTTAATAAAAGCATACCTTGCAGTGGGAAGTGGTTTAGTAAAAATATCAGCTAATTGAATTTCAGTACTTACAAATTCCAAAGAATATCCTTTTTTAGAACATGATCTCTTAGAAAATGATGTTTGATATCAATATGCTTAGTTATAGAATGATTAATAGGATTTTTTGAAATATTTATAGCACTAGTATTATCAAATAAAATAGGAGTATTATTAAAATTTAGTCTAAAGTTCATAAGAGTGTTTTTCATCCACAACACCTGTGTACAGCAACTGCCAGCAGAAACATATTCTGCCTCAGCTGTTGACAGGGCAACTGAATGTTGTTTCTTACTTGACCATGACACTAAATATTTTCCTAAAAAGTGACAAGTTCCTGAAGTGATTTCCCTATCTAATCTACAAATCCCAAAGTCTGCATCTGAATATGAAATCAAATTGAAATCATAAGTTTTGTGATAAAGAAGAGATTGAAAAACAGCTCTTTTTAAATATCTAAAAATTCTTTTAACAACAATTAGATGAGATTCTTTAGGATTTGATTGAAATCTTTCACAAAGACATACTGAATACATTATATCTGCCCTGATAGCAGAAAGATATAATAAACTACCAATTATACCTCTATATAACTTGTTTTCAACTGATTTTCCAGTTTCATCCAAATAAAGTTTTATATTAGTACACATAGAAGTTGTATATGTGTTGCTGTTTTCAAGTACAAATTTCTTCAACAAATCAGTAATGTATTTACTTTGATTCAAAACATTTCCAACATATTTTTGATAAATTTGAAGTCCTAAAATGAAATTTAGTTATCCCGTCATACTCATTTAAAATTCTTTTTGCATTAACTTTAAAAACTCATGGCAAATGGTTTTATTAGTTGATCCAAAAATTACCTCATCAACATAAATTTGAACCAATAAAATATTAGAATTCACAGTTTTCTTAAATAGTGTTGGATCTTCCATTCCAATAGTAAAATCATTTTTCAAAAGAAAAGAGATTAATCTTTCATACCAATCTCTAGGTGCTTGTTTAAGGCCATAGAGAGATTTAGTAAGTTTAAAAACCAAATCTGGTTTTTGAGAATTTTCAAAACCAGGAGGTTGCTCAGCATAAACTTCCTCCATTAAATAACCATTTTAAAAGGTAGACTTAACATCCATCTAAAATAATTTAAATTTCATATGAGATGCATTGGCTAAGAGGATTCTAATGTCTTCTAGTCTAGCTATAGGTGAAAAGGTCTCATCATAATATATACCTTCTTCCTGATTCTATCCTTTAGCTACAAGTCTAAATATATTTCTAGTTATTATTCCTTGATCATCTTGCTTATTTCTAAAGACCCATTTGGTTATTATTACTGGATAGTTCTGTGGTCTTTCAAATAATTCACAGAATTAATTTCTTTTGAACTGGTTTAATTCTTCTTGCATTGTTATCATCCATCTTTCATCATCTAAAGCCTCCTCTATAGTCTTGGGTTCTAATTGGGATAGAAAGACAGATAATTCTACAAGATTTCCTATATTTCTAATAGTTTTTATTCCTGTATCTATGTTGCCTATTATAGTTTCTAAAGGGTGATTCTTTAGGGTTCTAGTCTTTCTAGGAAACACACTTATAGGTTCTTCAGTATCATGTTCTTCTGAACCGGACTGAATTTTATTTATATATTTTTCAAAATCATTTTTAAAGTTTCCAAGCCTCATGTTATCATTAGAGTCAGATTCATCCATTTGATCTGTCCTTTTATCAAAAGGATCTGATTCATCAAATTTCACATGAACTGATTCTTCAACAATACTTGACTTCTTATTATAGATTCTATAAGCTTTAGAGGTAGCTGAATATCCTAAGAAAATTCCTTCATCAGATTTTGGATCGAACTTACCAAGATTATCCTTGGTGTTTAATATGTAAACATTGCATCCAAAAACATTAATGTAGTTAACTTTAGGTTTTATGTTATTCCAAAGTTCATTGGGTGTCTTTTTTAAAAGTGGTATAATTAAAACTCTATTCATTATATAGCAGTCTGTGCTTACAGCTTCTGCCCAAAAGTAGGTAGGAAGGATGTATTCATTTAGCATAGTACTTTCCATTTCTTGAATAGTCTTATTTATTCTTTCAACAATTCCACTTTGTTAAGGTGTTCTAGGTGTAGAGAAGGTGTGTTTAATACCCATATTTGAGCAGAAGGTATTAAATTACTGATTCTCAAATTCTCCACCATGATCACTTCTTAATGAAATTATTTTAAAACCTTTTCCATTTTGAACAACTTTATAAAAACTTTCAAATAAAGTAAAACCTTCATTTTTAAATTTCAGAAAGAAAATCCATCTAAATCTAGAATAGTCATCAACTAAAACATATAAATATAATTTACCAGCCAAGATTGCTACTCTTGAAGGTCCAAACAAATCCATATGAATAAGTTCTAGAGGTTTAGATGTAGCAATTTTGTTAACAGATTTGACAGATGATTTGTGTTTCTTACCAAGTTGACATGCATCAATGAATTTTTCACTTTCAAATTTGAGACTAGGAAAATCAAAAAGTAAATGTTTCTTGGAAAAATTATTTAAAAAATATATATTACAATGTCCAAGTCTCCTATTCCATATATAGGATTCATTTATTTTAGCAGTTAATCAATTTACTTGTTGTTTACACAAGGAATTTAAATCCAGGGTATACACACTATCAGTTCTTGGTGCTCTAAATTTTAGAAATTTATTTTTGATAACAGAACAACAATTGTTAGAAAAATCAACAGCATAACCATCATCACATAGTTGAGATATTCTTATTAGATTGTGTTTCAATACTTGTACATAAATTACTTTTTTAATTGAGGCAACTTCTTGACCTCCAACTGTTCAAATACCAATAAATTTTCCTTTGGCATTGTCACCAAAGTGACAAGTCCACCATCTTTTTGATTGAGTGTAGATAAATTCAATGAGTTTCCACTCATATGTCTTGAGTAGCCACTGTCCATATACCGTATGTCCTTTTTGATCTTGGACCTTCTCCTTGCAAAGACATTTACACAGATTTCTTTGGTACCCATATTTTGTTGGGTCCAGTAGTGTTAGCTAGCAAGGATCTGGGAATCCAGACTTGATTTGTTTTCATAATTTCACATGAGTCAAATAGATCATTTGATACAAAATCTTTATTAATGCCACTTATTTGGGGTTGTCTTAAGAAATATTTTTTAGAAATATGTCCCCTTATTCCATAGTAATTACAATTTAGTCTTTTTGCACTTAGAATAAAATAGTTTTTGTATAGATTGGGGTTTTCACCTTTACTGCCAATTCCAAATATTTCCTTTTTAATGACATTTTTTCCAAGGATTTCATTTAAATTATTTTTTTCCTTTAGTAAAAACAAGGGATGCAATTTTATAAGTTTCTACTTCAGTTTTCAGTGATCTTATATTTGATTCATAATCTGTATTGTTAGAATTAATTGAATCAATTTTTTTAGTTAACTCTTTATATTTTTCATCATTGTATCACTTTCACCAGAAACAACCTTATGAACATTCTTTAAAGACTTGTGCTTCTTAAAAAAGATTCATATTTTTATTCAATCATATTGCAGTAGGCTGCAAGTTTTTCATTAGAGTAATTAGATTAAGAACTAGAATCAGAAGAGTAGTAAGATTGTACCTCATCTGTTTCTGCCATAAAACATATGTTGGATTTCAGATTTGCTTCCTCCTTCTCTGAGTCTGATTGAAAAGTACTACTGGAGTCTTCAGATACACTCCATGTAGCTTTCATGGCTTTCTTGTCCTTATTCTCATATTCATTTATTTTGAAATTTTTTTTCTCCTATCTTCTTTTAGTTGAGGACAGTCAGGTCTGATATGCCCCATTTTCTTGCATTCATAGGATCTTACATCCTTATCATCTTTCTTAATGGATTTTTTGAAGCCTCTATTATTTCTATAGAATTTTGTGAATCTTCAGGCTAGCTCAGCCAATTCCACATGAGAATTAGATAACTCAGAACTCTCTAACTTCTCTTTTTTATTTTTCTCCATCTTTATGTTTTCTCTCTATGATGATGCTTTCAAGGTAGTATCTTCTATTTTAATAAGCAATTTATGTTCATTAGCTTCATCTTCCATCTCAGCTTCATACATCATTAATGTTCTAATCAGTTCTCTCATGGTTAAATCTTTGACAGGTGTCGACTGTCTGATTTCTCTAGAGATTCCATTCCATTTTGTAGGCAGTACTCTCAATACTTTTAAAGCTTGATGAGCTTGCTTAATAGGATCTCCCAAGGAAGTTATGTTATTGAAAATCTCCGTCAATATTCCATTCATTTGAGTAATAGTCTCACCTTCAACCATTCTGAATGTATCAAATTTAATCTTAGCATTTTCATATCTCATTTCCCTGATATTGTTAGTTCTTTCATAAGAAACAAAAATAGTTTTCCACATTTCATATGCTTTTGGGCATTGAGATACTCTGTTAAACTCATCAAGTACTAGACCACATATAATTTCATTAATTTACTTCGAATTCATATCATATTCTACTTCAGTAGCTGCACTCCATGTTTTAGGTTTTTCTGGTATTTTATATGGAGTTAGAATCTTAGAATAGACTCTGTATCCAAGATTTTTCAGATAGATAATCATTCACGACTTCCAGTCTCCATAGTTTTCTCTATTGAAGTACAGTGCTCTGACCATAGACATTCCCTCTCTTGTATCAGTCATCTTGCTCTGTGTATAATCACTTTCAGCTTGTTAAATATTTTTCAGAAAGCTCAACCTTTGATACCAATTGTTGGATCAGATTACACCAAATATATACAAGAGGGGGGTGAATTGTGTCTTTTCAAAAATCTTTTCAAGATTGTGTTCTGCCTTTTAACTTTAATCAGATAAAATGATGCAGTGGAAATTGAAATAGCAGAAACACAAGATGTATAGTGGTTTGGGGAATAGAAGGCCCCTAGTCCACTCCACCAATGCTCTACTCCACGAGCTTGATGATTTTCACTATCTGGTCCTCGTTTCAATAGACCGGTTCACAACTGAGTACAGGCAGTTGACACCATTACAATCCAAGGCAAAACAAAGACTTCTGGTTCACTTACAGAACCTACACATCTTAGTACGAGAAGCCGATCACTCAATAATAAAAAGAAAAGATTTTTGTATTTTGAAAATACTTTCCAGATGTTCTTCATAATTTCAACAGCATGAAATTGATAGTAGGTAGATCTTCGCCTTCAGAAATAATAATCTTCACATAAGAAACATTCTGAGTCGATCCCGTTGTAGTAGATATAGAAATATAATTCAAAACATCAGTAGTAGAAATTTCATAGTAGATCTTCATTGTAAAACAAGTTAATCTTCTATAGCATTCCTTCCTCTTTTACAAATAGAGATTTGATGCTCCTTTTGAATCAGCAGATCAGTGTGTTTCAGTAGTCTCTGGTTTTTTTTCAGAATAATAAAAATATCACACATGATCAATAATTATTTATGCAGTTTAAAAATTCCATATAAATAAAAGATTGATAAGAACTTCTCCTGTAAAATAAGATCCAAAAAAGTCACCTTTTAACTCGCGATATTCAAACATTTGAATTTACAGAGTAGTCATAACTTCCCTGAAGACTCGGCATAAAAAGATCCTTTTAATTCGATTATCAAATCATTGATGAAATGGGTTTGAATCATTCAAAATCGAACTTTAAAATCAGATTTTAAATCTGGCTGAAATCCTCCTAATAATCAGCGTACTAACAATTGCATAAAAATATCAACTTTAAATTCTCTGATGCCAAACGTAAGGTTAAGTTGAACTATATGCGTCCTATGAATGTAAGGTTTATGAAATAGTCTTCAAATGTAATGTTCACAACGTAAGGTTGACAACATAAGGTTAACATCGAATGCAAGGTTCATTCCAAATATAGGGTTGGTCATCCATACATTTCTCTTCAACTTTCAAACGTATGATAAAAGATGCATACTTTTACTTGATCCATAATTTTCCAAGAATGTATGGTTGTTTACAAAAGTAAGGTTGAAGAACCATAATTTTCAGAAACAAACGTAACATTTAATATTTACGTACAGTTTTCCTTCCATACATTTCTGATATCCCAAACATAGGGTTCATTCCTAATATAGGGTTATTCTTCCATACTTTTCGGATAACGTATGGTTGTTTAACCAAACTTTTTCCTTATCTCAAAAATTATACACATTTTTTGTCCTTATGCTACGTTTATCCACGTAGGGTATGAACATTGTTTCCAGAACACGCTCAAGCATATTTCGAATAAGTAGCACATGAACAGTGTTTATAGAACACGCTAAGTACGAAAACTTTAATAATAAATTCCCGTAATTTCAAGAGTAAAATAAAATGATAAATTTCTACAAAATTCTTAACCAATAAAATCATTAGAAAATTGTTAAGGGTATTTGTGAGCATAAAAATTATCATAAATAGATAGAGTATTAATATAAACTCCCCCTTTAAATAACAATAATATGTATTGTTGAAAACAACACTTGCTCAACATAACCATGGTCTGCCCATCAATGCATTGTACGTGGTGTCCTGGGAGACAACCATAAACTCAGTACTAGAAACTATACCACCGAACTGGGTCTTCAAATGGATCTTACTGATTGTGGTCTGCTTGGTCATGTCGTATCCCTGGATTCTCAATTCAGAGGGAGTTGGGTCATCTTCGAATAACCCCATCTTCCATAGTGTCTGCATGGGGATATGGTTAATCCCGAAGCCTGTGTCAACAAGATAGCATCGAATATCCATGCCGCTAAATTGGTCAGCGATGTACAGTGTGTGGTTGTTCCCATAAATGGGAGAGACTTCAACTTATCCATAGAATTAAATAATGTCCTCACATTCAGCATTCTCGACCGCTTCAGCATGAAAGGCTTCTGCAACTGCTACCTCTATTCTCAAACTGGAGGGGGCTTCTTAATGCCTCAGTGAGGGCCTCACACATATTTGACGATAGGCAAAGGGCCTTGAGGATGTAAAGTCTCACTGGGATGATGGAAAGGTGCTTGAGGACATCATATTTCTGTGCCAGGTGCAAAATTATACTTGCAGGAGGCCGCTCTATGATAGGGGCATGGTGGGACCTACTGGCTGGACCAGCAGTTGGCTGGTACTGGGCGTTTCCTGCCATTCACTAGTCGAAGCCCGGGGAGTAGCTGCCAGATGAGGACTGAATGACTGATATCAGCCTGTAGCAGGGCGAGGCTGGTCATGGCATGGTCGAGGTAGATTTTCCTCATCCAGTAACACAAACAGTGGTGGAGGCGGGCACGACGACACCCGATAAAAAGGCTGCGCGTGCTGAGCTCTGCGCTAGGCCTGCTGTCTAGTCTCAGTGGAATGCACGACCTAGATGGAGGTTCCAATTGATGTTCCTCAATGACCCATATGGCCGCGACTCCACTAACATTGGCGTTAGTTGGGGATGTTGCGGAGGTTTGTTGGGCACTTTCTATCGTCAGGAGTTATGTAGGGGTTTACCTACTCCACGGTGTTGAACGAAGCATACCCTTAAATATCAATTGATGATTCATCTACTTCTAGGTGGATTCTGGGAGGAATCCCCATCTCAAGAGGCATGAATTAACAAAGAGTGTGGGATGACGATGGCATCAGTGGGGCATGTTTCTTTCCCTTGAGTCGCCGATGCTTGTTCTTATGGGAAGAGGCCGGCTAAGATGATGATTCATAAGTGGTGGCTGTGACTTTTTAAGGCTCCAACTGATTCAGGTGAGAACTGATGATACCATGGGCATGGGAAACCATTTTGCGATCCATCCAGTCATCATACTTCTGGGAACCGCGGTTGGAAACCTACTTCCACTCGCCTTCATCGTCGTGTTCGCTTTCCAGGCATACAAGGACACCTGCCACTTGTGCCAGGGCTAGACCAAGCTTGACTATGTTGATATCAACCTAGTCTTGAAGCCAGTCTCTAAACATATAGAACTGCTTTAGGGGGTGCCCCAGGATCTGATGATAGGGGCAGTATTTGGGGCGATCATTGAGGTTCACCTCCTCTAGCCTTCTGCACTCAGGCAAACACATGATCTATTGTTTCAAGGCACTTCTGAAATAGCAGGGAATCTGATTCTCGTTGAATAAGTAGGTCAAGTTTCTTCTGTCCAGGAAGGGGGACCTTGGGGCCTCGCTCGGACGAGGATCTAGGGGAGCCTGTCGAGGAGGCAGACCCTGATTGTCCCTTCTCAGCGGTGGCAGCACATTATGCGGGGGCACCTGCCAATTTTTAGGAGGACGCAGCTAGGATGGAGGTTGCGACTAGGGTGGTGGGCCTCTGTGAGGTTGTGAAGATGGATCCACTGGTAATAATGACAGCTGTTTAGGGGCCTCTATTTGGGTCTCTGCGGTGGGCCTAGCTCTAGCAGCCCTCCTTTTTTTAATTACAGGGGGAAACAGACATGCCTAGCTGGCCTGTTGCAGGGATTTTTCTAGGAACTGGGCCTTATCGAAGAAATCTTGAAATCTCCCGGGGTAGTTCTGGGTTATTATAAAGGTAACCTGTTATATCTTGACATTTACTACACACATCAACAGTAATTACTTCTGAGTCAGTGGCATGTCAAAAGAAAATATAAGCCCCTTCCTCCGGGAGATAAATTCCGCGACACGCTCATCAGGCATTTGTTTTCACTTGAAGTGGTCTGTGAATAATGGTTTTCTGTGTGGTGGAGCTGAATTGGTAGAGGAATTGCCTGCGAAAGTCCTCCCTGCTGGTTACGGATCCGATGGCGAGCTGGCTGTACCAGAAGAATGTCGGCCCCTCCAATGTCTGAACAAAACAGTGGAGCTTGGAAGCCTCCTTCTATGATGGAGTTCCTAACATGGACCTACACCTTGAGTTGAAGTGGGCCAGGTGCTATGGTGGGTCCCCCATCCTGTTAAAGGGAGAGAATATGGGATTCCCGAAACTCGGATGTGACAACATATCATCCACCCATGCCGGGTTTGGCTTACTATCTGGTGGTATTTCCACTTGTCATGTTTCCAATGCCTCGAGGTGAGAAATGAGTGCCTCGATAGGATCATCTTGGCAGGGTTCCTTGTCTTGATGGGGATATCTAACCACGAGCGCATTGGAGGGTTCTTCCACATGGTAAAAAAGCTCAACGGTTCATGGAGCGGTTGGTGGAGAGACTTGCGGGGCAGATAGGGGAACCTAGACGGGATTCCTTGGATTGTCACGCCATTCAGGAGGGTTTGGCGAGAGATATTGTGCCCTCTTTACATAGGCTCGGACTTCGACCCTATCTGCGCGAGCAGCGTGATCAGGGTTTCTTGGAGGCATCTCACCGAGGGGAAGTTGTTCCTGCCCCTATTGTACTAGCCTGGGGTCACCGTTGTCCTATCGTCGCTCTGCGGTGAATTCAGCCAAGAGGTCATCTACCAACTTCTTCTTCTCATCATGTTCTTGGCGCAATGTGGCCTTCTCAGATTCTTCATCCATATTCTACACTGAGGCGGACGGGTTAGAGTGCTTGGCTTCTCCGATGTGCTCTTTACCTTACCGGCATTCCGGCTAAGTAAAAATGCCTCAGTGGGTGAAGGGAGACGTAGTAGGTTTCTTTGCTGGAAAGTAACCCTTCCCGATGGGTCCAATAGTGGTGGCACACCCTCAGGGGGAAAGTCCTCATCGAGAAGCTCCATCTCGTCGTCATTTTCCACTATGTCAGCCATGTTGACCATGACCTTTCCCGGGGGGATGTTCCCAACATCGCCTAGAGAGTCATGATGTCGCTAGATAGGACTGAAGTGGAGGGTAGCATACTTCCCTCAGCCACAGATTTTCACGTGGGGGGGTAGCCTCCATGATAATTTTGCAGAGTACCTTGATACTCAAAACGCATTGTTGCTGGAGGGCCTCACGACGACCTGGTGACTCATGGCACTGGGCCACAGGGAGTTCGACCAAATAGACTAGACGACATTTCTCGATGATTTATTTGAAATGCGCTTGGCCCCTGGGATAAACCACTCAATGATGAAAAAGGAAAAAATGTGTCACCCAGAGGGTTTGGCAGAAACATTCAACCTTCTATGGGGCGAGGGATTCTGGTGTGCGAAAATTCAGCGCTGCCACAGGCCAGAACATCTCAGGGAAGTGATCCACTGTGAGGATGTTCAATAAGCTCCTCAGCTCAGATTTAGGGTCTGGACCTTGATTTCCCCATTTTTCCATAGGGGGTGGCTGAGGAAATGGAAGCATTACCGAGGCAGACCGTTGGGACGACAAGCTGGCCGGTGCAGAGTACGGCGAGCGGGCTGACTGGCTGCGGAATATCGGGCTTTCCTCCGAAGAGTGTAGCGACATGGCCACTATGTCACGATAAGATGGGATGATGGGAACAGTTCCTGGATCAAGGGCTAGGGCTACTGGCAATAGGTCTAAATCCTACTTACCCGCCATTGGTCCCCAAAATATCTCTATGTGATCTCTTGTCAAGGTAAAGAGCGCTTCTGGTGACGACAGTGGTAATTGCATGAACGTAACCTGCGGGGTCGCGATATTTTCATCCTCGTGGATATACCTGTAGAGGGAGGCATTAATTCTATAGACCTCACATTCCAGGAGTACTAGGCTGATGTGCCTCATTCCTATCCCGACCCTTGACTCGGATGAGAGAGAGGAGGGTTCCCATGCTAAGTCATACTACACTTCAGAGTCTGATAAACAGAATGGTTTGATCATTTTCTTGTACATCCTAGAATTCTTCTTATGGAAGCGACTAACAGCCTTCTTTCCCTTGGATGGATCTTTGGGAAAGGGAGGATTTTTGACAGGAGGTCCTTCGGCTGCACTGGTGATGGGGAAGAGAGGGTTTCTAGCTGAGAAAGCCGGGGTGCAAGGAGCACCAGGAAAAATGTCAAAGGGGACTTGGGGAGGACCTCCATGGGTAGTACTGGAGTAGGAAAGACCTCCGATAGAACTGGAAGAAGAATGGGGAGGAACTCCAATCTTGTTTTCCCTGGAGAACTCAGTATGATGAGGGTCCTTGTACCGATCTAACTACACATGGGTAGGACCTCTATGCTAGGTGTGGGTGGAGTGAGGCTAGCCTTCACCCCTCTGGTTATGGAGACGAGGAGGACCTTCATCAGCTGCTAAATGGACGTGGGGAGGATTCCCACATTGAAGAGAGGAAGGATGTGCAATGTCCCTACACCGGAGTTCGGGGGCAATAGAAATGACTCCATACCCAATGCAATGGGCACAAAAGAGGCTTTCATGCCGAGCGTCACTACTGCGAGGAAGACCCTCATTTGGATTGAGTGTGGCATGGGGTATAACTCCATGCCGAGCCTTGAAGAAGGTAAGGCATGTGCCTTCTGTGGTAGTGGTACAGGGAGGACCTCCATACTGAGTGGCATCACTGAGGGTTATCTCGCAGCGACCAATACCTGTGTCGGTGACCAAGAGAGTTAACCCAACCTGCCCATGGGGTAGTTGGGGCCTCAATCCTGATCAATCATATAAGGGCCCCTACTCTATGTAATTTGGGAACTGATTGTATGTGACGACGGTGGCTCGGGTCACAGTAGCTGTCGACGTTGATGCCCCTCGGTGAGTGTCCTCCTCAGCTCGCGCATGACGCTGGCGTCAGGTCGGACGAACCAGAGTTGGTGGTGTAGGTACGTGGATTACCTGCACCTCATCCAGCAAGACCGAGTGGTGGCGCTGACGCGGCTGGGTGGGAGCCCTCTCTAGGAGCCCCTGGAATGAGACTCTGACCGAGCTGGGCCGAACGTCACCTACCTCGTCAGTGTAAGGTAAGGAGTCGTCAAAGAATTCTGGGGAGAGGCTCCCGAAATTGTTATATGTCTGCGTGGGGAGAAACAGCTTCCTGCGCAGCACTCGGGGACGACATTGGCGATGAGGCGAAGACACCTCCAGATCCAGGTGAGCCATATCCTAAGTCAGGATTATTCCCTCCTCCTTGTAACGGCGTATGAGGTCGTTGATTACCTTCCGCTGAATAACCTCAGACGATGAGATGGGGTGTGGGTGCCCCGGGACCATGGGTGTAGAGGCCGTTGCGAAAGAGGCAGTGCTGTGGGGGACTGCCACGTTGGTATTTCCCCTGCCCCTGCATTAGTGTACAGGCGGTGATTGTGTTCCAAGTGCAGCAACCTGATTCCGGAGATGCAGGGAGATTAACTCATTAGTGCTAAAAGAAAAGGTAATTGACGACCAATGCCCCAACGCCATCCCGTCTTCAATGGCCAGTAATGGGAATCCACACTCACAACGTCACAAAACAGGATGTACAACATTCTACTTCCCCAACTTTTGGTGATTTGGACACCAGGCCCACTATTTTCTTGGTGGGACCCAGCGCCGGATAATTGGATCCGGTGACATGTCAATCCATTATTTCCTCAAGAACTTCTAATCTCCATATTGAGGAGAATAATTTCATGTCAGGTTCACCATTTTTGTTTCTCATGCTTTCGCCAGGGAGCGCACGCCCGTCTCTTTTGGGGGGGACAACGACACTGTCTGTTGCCCTGCATTACCGCTTTCCTATGGTGGGTGGCATAATCTCCTTGTTTAGGGACGTTTTCTCCTTGACCAAAACAGGTTGATGTGATGTCGGTTATTCCTTCCGTGTATTCCTCTTCGGAACTCTTCTCCTAGTCCCAGTCTCCGTTATAGATTTAATATATTGTTCATGAAACTCTTCCTTGTGCCATATCTTCAGGGAATCCAGTTAATTACACTAATTCTGTTAGGAAATTCCAAGGGGTCCAGTCAGGGAAGTAACCTTCGGTTAGGGGAGTAGTCACGTTGGCATCATTGGTGTGTCTGGGCGCTGGGACACAAGCGCGTCTACTTTCTGTCCCTTATTATAGGGATACTTGAGGGCGCAGAAGCCCGTGACATCCCACATCGAACGCGGGGAATTATATGACATGGGCATGTATCTGAGGTTTTCCTTAGCTTCCCATGTTTAACACAAGGAATGACGCAAGTTTAACTTCCATCTGAGACAGATCAGACAGATCAGAACACTGACTAGAGTGGATTAGATGGGTGCAACCCCTATAGGGAATGCTAATGTTGGGGCCAACGTATGGTTGAATTCCTGGTCACTGTTGAGGGGAATGGGGAATGAGATGGAATGATTTCACCTGGATGTAGCGGCCCGGATAATAATCAGGATGGATGATGGATGAATGAAGTGGAGGGGGAATGAAATAGGACCATCGTAAGGGTGACAGTGAAGTTGGGCTTGAGCCTCGAAGAGACTTCCTACGTATCCCAGTGGTAGGGAATCAAAGTCCATGTAGTTCAGTGAACATAGATCCTCTTGACAACAGCTTACCGCTAAACGGAGTGACAATGGATTAACGATGAAAGAGGCTGACAACAGTTTACCGTTGAATGGAGTGACAATGGCTTGTTGCAAAAAGTTGAATATAGTTTAACATCATGCAGGACGGGGGTGGACCGACGTGAAGTGGCTGAGACCATTGGTTTTTGGTATTGAACCTTAGGGAGGCTTCCTACGTACCTTTCATTGGCAAGGATCAATGACCTCTTAGTTCAGATATAGGGCAAGAGTCGGTGAACTGACATGAATAAGGACCTGGGGTCTAGGTGGATGGTGGGCTTGAACCTCTGGGAGGCTTCCTATGTACCTTGCCTTGGAAGAGATCAAAGTACTTGTAGTTCTGGGGTGTATTTGTGTGCAACCACTTACCACTGACTGGGGAACCAATGGATTACCATTGATTGGGGTCCACAGTTTAACGTCATGCAGGACAAGGGCGATCCGATGTAATTGTGGTCAGAGCGACCGAGTGTTGGACTTGAACCTCATGGAGGCTTCCTACGTACGTTGCCTTGGTAGGGATCAAAGTCCACATAGTTCGGAAGGGGGTATTTGGGGATTACGCTCTGAGGTGGTCCAAAGTGTTGGTGAACCGACGTAAAGATGGCCGAAATGACCGGGGTGGTGTGAACCAATGGCTGTTGGGCTTGAAACTCAGGGAGGCTTCCTATGTACCATGCCTTGGTAAGGATCAAAGATCTCGTAGTTCATGTATGTGTGGGGATTACACTCTAGGCTTCCCAGATAGGATTTCATGGTTGATTATTACTCTAAGCCCATGTGAGTAATGCTCAGTTTGATAAACGAGAGGCACCAAAGGCCTAACAATCACGTCGTGAATGGTGTGTCCTTGGGAAGTGGAGTGGGGATTACATGTCACTGCAACCCAAAGAGGAAACAGGGGCTTACATGTGGTTCACCACCCAATGGAGACAAATCCTAGAGGGGGAGGGATTTGGTACTGAAGAAAGGAGGGGTCCAGTGTCCGTTTCACCATGGTCCATAGGACTGAAGAGAAAAGGAGGAGTA
This sequence comes from Viscum album, assembly GCA_963277665.1. Taxonomy (NCBI): domain Eukaryota; kingdom Viridiplantae; phylum Streptophyta; class Magnoliopsida; order Santalales; family Viscaceae; genus Viscum; species Viscum album. The sequence continues at coordinate 1,805,804,195 of OY728129.1, read as the reverse complement.
GGGATGCTACCTCCAGCATAAAAATCTAGCGGATTACACCGAGATGGTCTCCCTTTCCCACAGACAGATGTCACTCCGATAAATAGGATCTAATTCCATGTAAGGAATGATCTCACTCCCATGGAGACCAGTGGGAGTGTAGAATGTCCAAGGTGAGGGAACCTCGAGTATGATGCACGGGGTGAGGTAATAGTTTAACATCATGTGTTGAGGATGATGATGCTTGGTAGTTTAACAGCTTGAAGCTCGAACGAGGTGGGTTCACTCCGCAACCCTAGGACATATATAACCGGTACCCTCTGAACCTTGGGGAAGAGAGAGGACATGCAACACCATGGCTAGGGGGTGTTATGGAGTGAACCATTAAGGGGTCCACATAGTATGGCTACGTGAAGAAGCAATAGTCGTTAGCATACCTATGCGTAGAATCATGAGGTGATGCAACACAATGAGAAATATTATCCAAGGGACTTTGATTACTTTTCATGAAACTAGAGGGTCATACGAGAAGATAGTGTATGGAAAAGGTGTTTTAGACACGGGAGATGCCTGAAAATGATTCCCGTAAGAGGGACATTACGGGCACATAAGGAGGGAGGTTTGCGTGCAAAAGAAACTGTTGCGCAAAAAGGGACTGGCTGGTGCGCAATTGAGCGGTGTGTGTGAAAAAGGCCAGGCTGAAGCACAAATGGGAAACACATGTAAAAGGACGCGGCGACACGCAATGAAGCGGCATGTGCGCAAAAGGTCGCGGTGTGTAAAAGTAATTGCGCGCAGAAAAAAGGCCAGGGTGGAGCACAAAAGGAATTACACGCTGAAGTATTGATTACGCGCAATTGTAAGGAATTGAATGTGGGAGAAGGGGCTCGATGGGATTTGGATTAGGATCAAGCCCGAGTGGTCTCGTGAAAAGGTGAACCCCTGGGAGACCTGGCGCGAAATATTAAGTACCTAAGAGCCATATTTTGCGCGCACGAGAGGGGAATTTCGCACCATAGAGACGGTTTAGATTCTTCAGGCTAGAAGTAAAAGGGGTGACCTTCTATTTATAGGTGCTCAGGGTCATGGATCCGCGTGGAAAATAGGCATGCGCAAAATCTATTGCGCACCGACATCGGTAGCATGTTAATTTAACTGCACGAGAGCGACGACATGTAAATTTCCGTACCCATGCAGAAAGATCTCGTGAAACCCATAGTTTTTCGCATGGGATTTTTTTTGCGCACCGTGGAATTTTTTTCATGCGGCCCCTCCGGACCCCCCGGAATGGGCCCCCGGACCCTAATATGGATTCTCTTTGTCACAACGCAACCTTCTTTAGCCCTTGAGCATTTTTTGGAGACTACAATACATTAAGTATATTAGAGATGACTATATCATACTTTCTAAGACTGGAAACATAGGATTATTTGGTCATCGAGAATCCGAATGATGATTTGGATTTTATGAAAAGAATTCATAGATAGGTTGATATGATTAGAAGAAGATTTCATACCATTCAATAAAAACGATAAAAACCACAAAATGAGTTGCGACAAGATTTGAAAATTGTCTTATAGTGTTTATGAAGACATTAATATTCATGATAAGAATCTAGGAAGATTCAAGAAATACATTGATGAAACTGATATTGCTTTAAATATTCTTTCAAGGGATATACCCAAAAGGGTAGAGTATTTTGAAACTATCAGCAACATATATAAATAGAAGACATAAGATATATTAGGCTTATAAGAAATCATGAAGTATCTACTATGTGATATTTCTAGATCCAAAGTCTACTGAGATAATATTACTCCATTGATAAATCATTTTGATATTCTCACATAACAAGTAAAAGCTCAGGAAGATGAAATTATACATTTTCAAGAAAAGTTTCATGCTAAAGAAAAAGAGAACAAATAATAAAATGAAAGAGTTTGGATTTAGGTAGAAATTAATCTCGAGATGGAAAAGAAAATAAATTATTAGGAGGAATTGATGGAAAAGGTTGAAAAAGATAGAATGGAATTAAAGAAGCTAAAAACAATTATCAGGTCCCTGATACCACCAAAGAAATAATTACCTTATTAAGAACTCTAGTTTCATTGGTATAGTTTTTATAATCTAAATTGAATACACATTTTTCTATAATCAATTTGATTTAATATAATAAAATTATTTTGGTTGAGTGTTCTTTCATATATTTTTAGATTATCAAGTTTTCAATTACTATATTTTTGTATAGATTATTTGTTAACCCCTTATAGGTTGTTTAAAGGTATTCAACATTCATTTTTGAGATTAAAAATAGGAGAGAAAGTTATATAAATGGGGAGATTTTATAATAAAAGGGAAATGATTTATTTAAGGGGGAAAAACTTTTAAAGATGAAAATATGATCCTTAGTGGGATTCTTATCCTATTGGGGAGTTAGTAATACTAAATATTGAATTTAGATGATTCAATAAATTCAGTAGGAGATAAGTATAATTGTTTATGTTCTAAATACTATATTTCTAAAAAAGGATGGATTTAATTTTTTTTAGATTAATTTTTTATCTAAATTATTGTGGTTTGGGATTTCCAAAAAGGTTGAGATTGTTGAGTCCAATGTTCTTTTTGACCATTCTATTCATTTTTCTTTAGAAATCAAAATATTATTCTGAAATATATAGTATCAAATACTTTTATAATCAAATTATTCTTATAGTGTTTTTATAGAGATCATATATTTTGACCATTTGTTAAAATAGTTTTAATTTATTATCAAATTTACATTTAAATTATCATAATGAACATTAATTCAATTATGGTTGGATTCACCTTATCAAATCGATTTAATGTCTTTCTATCATGTATTCATACTAGAAATAGTTTTTATTAGAACCAATACTATCATATTCAACCCCATAAATAAAATTGTAATAATACTCTATAAGTAAATCCATCTGATTGAATTATTTTTTAACACTAAATACAGAAAATTAATTTATCATATTGGAAAATTTTACACTTAAATAGTATTTTCATGACCTGTCACCTGGGGCCCGTGTCATGACTACTCCACACCCACCTTCCATAGGCCATAGGCTGGTGACTAGCACCAAAGGTGTATTTCTAAAAACATGGAAGGAATTTTCTTTATAAAGTATAAACACACATAACAGAGCACACAAATGGATACGAAACACTAAGTAAAACTATATAACGAAAGAGTGGTAAAAGAAAACAGGGCGAGAAATACAAGCCCAACTGTAAAGTACAAGAAACTGAAAGTACAGGTACAACTGAAGTAAAGGAAAATAGCTATTGGGTCATCCTCTGGGATTCCTACTAGAAGGCTAGGTACAGATAGCCTCCACATCACTCCATGTCCGTCAGTCTCCTCCGTGTACCGTCTCGTCTTAAGGTCCAGCTCTGGGTACCGTCTAGTCCTAGTACTCTCAGCCTTAGTCAGCGCTATCCGTCGTTTGCAACCAACACATCATGGTGTGGGCATAACCCATTCAAGGGTGAGTATAAAGATACTCATTAGGGACCCCGAGACCCTGAAGGTCTCACAAAATCCAACAAGGATAAACCAAAAAGTATGAAATCAACAGATAACCTTACTTAGGTATATGCCCATACATATACCTAAGTTATCAACTGATCCATCTCAATCATGAGGAAAACCCTAAAGTACTAACTCAGCTCACACAGTTATATAACTTATGTAGAGAGATATGGATGATTAGACATATCCACTGAATCATCTACTCTGTTGAACCCACGTAGGATCCTCGTACAGAAATCAGAGCTATCGAACCCACGTAGGATCCGGGAAAAGTAGCCAGAGCTTTCGAACCCATGTAGGATCCAGGAATAGTAGTCAGAGATGCCGAACACACGTAGGATCTAGGAACAGTAGTCAGAGCTGTCGAAGCCACGTAGGATCCAGGAACAGTAGTCAGAGCTGTTGAATCCACATAGGATCCAGGAAGAGTAGTCAGAGTTGTCAAACCCACGTAGGATCTAGGAACAATAGTCAGATTTTTCGAACCCAACTAGGATCCAGGAATAGTACTCAGAGCTGTCGAACCCACGTAGGATCCAGAAACAGTAGTTAGAGCTGTCTAACCCACGTAGGATCCAGGAACAATAGTCAGAGATGTTGAACCTAGGTAGGATCCAGGAATAGTAGTCAGAGCTATCGAACCCACGTTGGATCCAGAAATAGTTGTCAGAGAAGTAGAACCCACGTGGGATCTAGGAACAAAATTCAGAGCTATCAGACCCACGTAGGATCTAGGAACAGTAGTCCAAGATGTTGAACCCACGTAGGATCTACGAACAACAGTCAGAGCTATCGAACCCATGTAGGATCCAATAACAGTCATCAGAGCTATCGATACATAAATTTCCACGAAGTCCCAAGTTGATGTGTCTAGAAGATCCGTCTTGTCATAAGATATCCAAGAGACAGACAGTGCATCAATCGAACGCCCGACTTGAGATTTATTAGCCTTTAAGTCCTGGGGGCCTGGTTGGATTCGTACTCGGTCCAACCTAAACATATCCCATCTCAACCCAAACATCCAGTGGATTATAATCAAAGGGACCTTCATGCTCCAATATTTCCGGCACCGCTGACGGTTCGTCAAATGGATGTCTGGTGACAAAGATATGGACAAAAGAAGTAAACGGGTCGTAGTGGGCCTAAGTCCGGTCCGACCCAGCCTGACCCAGTCTGGGATGAGCCAGTTCGGGTCGACCCGATTTGACCTGTTGTGTCTAGCCCTAACCTTTAGGCGGTTCAGTCCATTCGGTTCGTCTCGGCCTGCTCGGCCCATCCCCGTAGGCCATGAGGACGGTCCGTCCTGGAGGCGCCGCGAGGGGCCGGTTCGACCGAGACACCGTAAGGGCACAAATCGGTTCGGCCGAGGCACCGCGAGGGGCGTGGGAGGCCGACTCGGCTGGGCTCCATGATGGATTGGGAGGCAGGCTCGGCCGAGTTCCGCAAGGGTGCGGGTGTCCGGCTCGGCCGGGCTACGCAAGGGTCTAGGTTGCCGGGTCGGTCGGGCACTGCGAGGGGTGCGGCTCAGGCAGCTCGACCCGGGAGGTCAGAGTCGTTTCAGAAAGTGGTGGCGCGGGGCACAAAGACAGCGGAGCCGCGGGTGCACTGGGCACGTAGAGGCCAGGTTCTAGTTCAGCCAACAGTGGCATGGGGTGCACGGGTCACATGGATGGCAGGGGGCTGGTTCGGCCAGTGGCGGTGTGGGGTTCGCAGGGCGCGCGGATGGTCGGTCACAGGTTCGGCCAGCGGAGGCACGGGGCGGGCGGACAGTAGAGCCGCAGGGCACGAAGATTGATGGGGACCATTTTGGCTGAGGCGCGGCATGGCTCAGCCGGTTCAGCCGGTGGGTGGCGTGACCGACGAGCAGTGCGGTTCGGCCCGACGGGTGGCGCGACCGGTGGGTGGCACGGGTTACGGAGGCCACGTGGAGCGCAGACTTTTCCTTTGTCACCTTCGCCGTCTCACTGCCTCCTTGCCATTCCAATGAAAATCACAAACAAGAACGACGGAGGGGTTGGGCCATGTTGGTTTGGCCCACAACCTCCACGTTTAGGGTGGTAGCATGTAGTTCAATCAACACCCCACATCTTCCATCAAAAACAAAATCCTAACCCGCAAGGAAAATCATCCACAATGATTCTTTGTTTTAGAAGGGAAGAATTATAGGAATAATAACATATTTAAATAGAACCCCTACCTCTTATTGTTCGTTGATGGCGATGAGGAGGGAAGGTCGGTCACTGAAGAAATCCCACGTCGGTTGCCTCCACAAGGCACTTTTGAGGAAGAAGTCAAAGACGTTCCTTGTCGGCGTTCTTTATGGAGGAAGCGTTCTTCGTTGGAGAGCATAATCCTCCAAGTGTTGGGCGTCCTGTCACTTTACCAGCACTTCTTCGTTTGGTGAAGCCATCCCAAATCCTCCTCCCAAGATCCCTATATATAAGAGAGGGGGGGGGGAAGGTATGTAACGATCATGGAATTTATGACAGTTCATTTATTATGAACCTTCCTAAATTCCAAGGATGTAGTTACTTAAATTTTAAAAAGGGATCAAGCCAATTAAATAGCATTGGCACAATTTAATAGGTGTGTGGGCTTAATTATTGAGAGGATTCCACCAGGCTTTCCCCACATAGCCTACATTAAGACAATTGATAGGATTTAATTTTATTTTGACACATAAAATTAATTGATAGCATTTAATTTTATGTTGACACATTGAAAGTATTTAATTTTACATTGACACATAATATTAATTTGAAATCATTTAATTTTATGTTGACACATAAAATTAAATAAAAAGAATTTAATTTTACGTCGACACATATAATTAATTGAGGGAGTTGAGAGGTTTCCTCTCCCCCCCATTATGATGGATAATCTTTGGGTAGTCTCCACCACCATAACTCATGGGAGGTTAAGGTGTCGTGGTCCCCATTTCCAACTTCCACATGGGTGGTTATAATAGATAAAATAAAATAAAACATGAGCTTATTTTATTTTAATATTTCCATGAAAAACCCAAAAAACATCTTCCACCCTCGATTAACTGCCGTCGAGGTGAAAGTATCCTTAAGAGAAAACTGGCAATGCGAGTTCAACAGTGCCCTCATATTTCAATTCTCAGCAACGGTTCAAAAGTTAAAAAACACCGCTTGTGCGTTAACTGAACATATCTGAAAAAAAGTTCGGAAAATTATTATCAGTCACCCTCGACCCGCGTCAGTTGAAGTTAGGCTCTGCCTAGGTGAAAGATACCTCAAAAAACCCAACGATACTCTCAAAATTTTAATCTGAGGTACCGTTTATAAGTTATGAATTTTACAATAAAATAATTTCCACTTAATTATTTTATTTGCAGCCAAAGAATAACTTTCTCTAGTGGCATGCACCATCCAAAGTTAGTGTCTAATTAATTAAATAATTCCATCACGAGTTCTGTTGTGGTTTCAGATTTTAAATCTTAGTTACCGTTTGTGAGTTGTAAGCATTTGAAAAATAAAATAATTTTTTTAATTATTTTATTTATGATTATTCCATTTTTGGGTTTTCTCACAGGAGGCCTTCACTAACTAATCTCAAGTCATGCCTAGGGTAAACCTTCCATTTGGAGTGCAATGGTGCCCTCATATTTCTAATCCGAGTTACCGTTTAAGATTTATCTCACTTTTTCAGGAAAACATATTACGTGTATTAACTTAAGCTCAAAAAAACTTCGACGGATCATTTCGGGCACTACGGGCCTCGGAATGGCATACCGTCAGATTTCATGGACTCGCAAAATTCCCATACATTTTAATGAAAATTCATGGAAATTCTGGGTCTTTAAATTCTCCCCACCTTTGGGCTCTACAACCCTGTAAGCCACAACTCATAACTAAGAGAACAAGTGGGGGTACTAAGCATGCATCTTAGCCTCCCACTCCCAAGTGCTCTGCTAAAGATTCTCGTGCTGCCAGCCAACACACACCAGAGGTATCGACCATTCTCGATGGACCTGCTCCTTTCAATCCTCAATCTCTTCTGGGACTTCTGTAAAAGTTTCCCCATCATCGACATCCAGATCTCCATGGTTGATGATGTGGGAAGGGTTATGCACGTATCTCCTCAGCTGGGATACATGGAAGACGACGTGCACCTGGTGCAACTGAGGTGAAACAGCTAAGCAGTAAGCCACCTCACCAACTCTGATGAGGACCTGGAAAGGTCTGATGAAACTCGAGGATAACTTGTCGCCTCAACCAAATCTCTGAAAACCTTATCGAGGTGAGACCCGTAGAAAGACGTGGTCGCCATCCTCGAACTCCAGAGGTCTCCATCTCCTATCGGAATATGACTTCTTCCTGCTCTGTGCTGTCTTCATCTGCTCTTGGATGATCTACACCTTCTATGTGGTAGCCCGTACCTTCTTAAGTCCCACTAGTGCTGACTCTCCGAGGTCAGTCTAACACAAAGGTGATCTGCAAGGTTGCTCGTACAAAGCCTCGAAAGGTGCCATCCCAATGGTGGAGTGATTGATGTTGTTGAATGAAAACTCCACCGAAGGTAAGTGATCCTCCCAACTATGACCAAAGTCGAGGACACAAGTACGTAGTATGTCCTGAGGGGTATGATTGGTCCGCTAGGTCTAACCATCCGTCTGAGGATGGAAGGCGGTGCTCAAACGAAGCTGCATCCCTAAAGCCTCCTGCAACCCCTTCCATAGCCGGGAAATAAAACGTGCATCACGATCAAAGAAAATCTTCAAGGGTACTCCATGTAACCGCACAATCTTCTGCACATAGAGGAATCCCAAGCTCTCTACTAAACCCTGTTCTTTGATCAGTTGGAAGTGGGATGACTTGGTAGGTCGGTCGACGATCACCCAAATCGAGTCAATACCTCTAGATGTACGTGGAAGTCATGTCACAAGGTCCATGGATAACCCATCCCACTTCCTCTCTGGGACCTCTAAAGGATGAACCAAACCTGTTGGTACCTGATACTCTGCCTTCACTTACTGACAAGTGAGGAACCGAGAGACAAACTCTGCAACTTCTTTCTTCATTCCCGGCAACCAGTGCTGTCATCAGATGTCCTGGTACATCATCCCCACTCTTGTATGTACCGCTAGAGGGGATGTGTGGAACTCCCTCAACACTTCCAGCTGAAGTGACATTGGTACCATGATACTTCCCCTGAAGAGAATGACGTGATCCCCACCTTCAGAAAATCCATCAGGTGCCTATCCTATGGATATTTGAGCACATTGTGTCTCACAGTCAGTGTCTCCATACTGTGCCTCCCCGACTAGATAATGGAGTGGGGGAGTGACTGCAAGAGACTCAATAAAAGATTCTCCTTCCCGATCTACAAAGGATATATGCAAAGCAGCTAGCCGCTCTGTCGCCTCACTCAGCAAATGCAGGTCAAACATTCTGTTGAGTGCGTCTGCTACCATGTTCCCCTTCCTAGGAGTATAGACTATCTCAATGTCAACTTCTGCTACCACGAGGGTGAGGTTGGCCAACTCACGAATGATTGGCTGCACCCTCCTATGCACAAGTTTATCCTGTGCTTCCGGGGTTTCGTTTTTCACTGACCAAGTAAAACTCTATCCCAACGTTGTTGATAAACCACAACCTCTTTTCCTAATACAGTCAATATGAGTGTGAACTATGGATGTCAAGTCCAAACCCAAAATAACATTATAAGGCCTCGACGGTGCCACCAAGAGGTTCTAACCGAATATCTCACCTCAAGGGTCAGATCACACCGTCAACATAAGTGTGATTATCGAGTCTCCTCCCAATGGTATCTCCAGACGTGATGGTAAATTCAACCATTTATCCAAAAACTCTAGGTCCTCGACAAGATTCGTGGAAGGAAGGAATGATTGGTACCTTTGTCTATTGATACGACAGCTAGTAGTAGACATAGATTGTACATCGAATCATTCATGGAGCCCTTGGGTCGCATTCTTTGATCGCATGAAACAACTCTTTTCCCCTGTCCTCTAGATCCTTGAGCCTGGAGGGGTCCACAAAAAGGGGTTGGTGGTAACATGTAGAAATGTACACCACCACATGATACTCTCCTAGCTATGCTTCCACGTCAGCTGCCCTGCAGATTAATCTGTCCCTAACACATTTTACATGCCCAGGACTCTGAGACTAGAGCCACTTCCCTACTTTCCCACAGCTAACATTAACTGGCTGTATCCGTTCAGCCAAAGAACATTCAACCACAAAGGTTCTCACACACACCCTATCATAAGTAGGAATGCATAGATGAATAGTGCTAGTTCAGATGTCCTTTTAACACACCTCTCTTAGGATTTTGAGCCCTGAAGCACTGATCATATCGTATTCATTGAGTACCAGGAAAGATCAGTATGCCTTGATGAATACTTAGCTACTGACATGTCATCCTTCCGAAGCTCTAGAAGTTCTGAAGAACTCTCTGCCACCTCATCGAGCCAGTCCTCATATGCCTGTGTTTCGAGATCACCTTGGTACCTGGGGGGTATCTGATGCTGAAACATGAGTAAGGCACTAAGCCTACATGTGTCCTCTACCAGTACCGCCGGTTGTAACTGCTGACCAACGGGTAGTGATATAGCTGGAACACTACCCGAAGATCCTATCTCGGGAAACAGTCCTCATACCGAATCCTTATCATTAATAAGAACATCCTCATGGTCACTCACTGAAAGAGACTAGTTTCTAAGATCACCATCTACTCTACCGGTGTCTCAAATAGATGGGAAACTCTAGAAATCACCTCCATCCAGCCCTCAACTGCATGGGAATCTATCTCGCCTCAAAAACTCATAGGCCTCTACTGCTAGAAAACATGCAACATGCTCAGTCAGCATGAATCGTCCTCCAGCGTGGATGGTGGTATCTACTTCCCAATGGGTGGTGGTGCTGCTGGTACACCACCCAAAGGTGCCAACATAGTAAGAGGGCCCTGCACCAGAGTCTCGTCGCTCGGTGGGCTGTTAGTGCGTACAACCCTCGAAACCCTAGCTGTCTGTCTTTTTGGAGGCATCCGGAAAAGTAATAGGTGCGCCACGGTTAATAAGTTATACCTAGTGAGATGAATCAACGATTTCACCAAGAATAATCTTGAAAGCACACACATAATAAATGTTTTCTTGCACTAAGTCAGAAATCAGAAGTCAGGGTCCTAGTGTATGGATACGTCGTCCACCGCACCAATACTGGACTCCCTCAACTTATAACCACACTCACTGCATTTGACACTATTGTCGTTCAAAATAAAGATCAGAGTCCTAGTTCTTAGGTAGAACCGACTCCTCTAATACCAATTTGTCATGACCCGTCCCTCGGGGCCTATGACGTGACTAGCCTAAGCCCGCCTTCCATAGGCCAGGGGCTGGCGACTAGCACGAAAGGCGTATTTCTCTAAAACTGGGAAGGCGTTGCCTTTATAAAGTGTAAACACACACAACCGAGCATACAAATAGATACGAAACACTACGTAAAACTGTATAATTAAAGAGTTCTAAAAGAAAAAGGGGCTGGAAATACAAGCCCAACTTTAAAGTACAAGAAAATGAAAGTACATGTACAATTGAAGTAAAAGAAAACAGTTTCTGGGTCATCCTCCGGGATTCCTACCTGAAGGGTAGGTACAAATAAGATCATCAGAACTCCACATCCGTCAGTCTCCTCCGTGTACCGTCTTGTCTTAAGGTCCACCTCTAGGTACCGTCCTGTCCTAGTAATCTCACCCTCAGTCAGTGTTGTCCGTCATCTGCAACCAACACATCAAGGTGCGCGCATAGCCCGTTTAGGGGTGAGTATAATGATACTCATTAGGGACCCTGAGAAACTCAAGGTCTCACAAAATCCAACAAGGATAATCCAAAAAGTATGAAATCAACAAATAACCTTACATAGGTATATGACTATACATATACCTAAGTTATCAAGTGATCCATCTTAATCATGAGGAAAACACTAAAGTAATAACTCAACTCACATAGGTATACAACTTATGTAGAGAGATCAGGATGATTATATGTAGCCACTGAATCTTCTACTTTGTCGAACCCACGTAGGATCCTAGTACAGAATCAGAGCTGTCTAACCCACGTAGGATTCAGGAATAATAGTCAGAGCTGTCAAACCCATGTAGGATCCGGGAATAGTTGTCAGAGTTGTTGGACCCACGTAGGATCTATGAACAATATTTAGAGCTGTCGAACCCACGTAGGATCCAAGAAGAGTAGTCAGAGCTGTCGAACCAACGTAGGATCCCAGAACAGTAGTCAGAGCTCTCGAACCCACCTAGGATCCTGGAACAGTAGTCCGAGCTGTGGAACCCACGTAGGATCCAGGAATTGTAGTCAGAGCTGTCGAACCCACCTAGGATCCAGGAAGAGTAGTCAGAGCTGTTGAACCCACCTAGGATCCAGGAACAGTAGTCAGAGCTATCAAACCCACATTGGATCCAAGAACAATAGTCAGAGCTGTCGAACCCACCTAGGATCCAGGAACAGTTGTCAGAGCTGTCGAACCCATGTAGGATCCATGAACAGTAGTCAGAGTTGTTGATACATCAACTTCTACTAAGTCCCAAGTTCATGTGTCTAGAAGATCAGTCTTTTTATAAGAAATCCAAGCGACAAGTGACACGTCAATCGGACGCCCGATCTAAGAGTTATTAGCCTTTCAGTCCTGGGGGCCCGGTTGGATTCGTACTCAATACAACCTGAACGTCTCCCATATCAACCCAAAAAACAATAAAAATATAATCAAAGTAACGGTCATGCTCCAAGATTTATGGGACCGCTGACGGTTCATCAAATGGGTGTCTGGTGCCAAAGATATTTCCAAAAAAGTAAATAGGTTGTAGTGGGCCTGGGTCTAGTCCCACCCAGTTGGACTGACCCGACCCAACCCAGTCTTGTCTGACTCGATTCGGGTTGACCCGTTGGGTCTGGCCCAGCCCATCAGGCGGGCCAACGAATTCGATTCGGCCCGGTCCGCTGGGCCCAGCCCAATAGGCCGTGAGGAAGGTCCAGCATGGGGGCACCGCGAGGGGCCGGTTCGGCCGGGATGCTGCGAGGGTGCATACCGGTTTGTCCGGGGCACCACAAGGGGTGCGGGTGGCCGGCTCATCCAGGCACTTTGTGGGCGCGAGGGTATGGCTCAGCCGGGTGTCTTGAGGGCATGGGAGGCTGGCGCGACAATGTGCCACGAGGGGCGCGGCTCGAGCGGCGCGACCCGGGAGGCTAGAGCTGGTTTGGCAAGCGGCAGCACGAGGCGCACAGAAAGCAGAACCACGGGGCGTGCGGTGCGCACAAAGGCTGGGGGACGATTTGTCAAGCGGCGGCTCGGGGCGTGCAGTGCGTGTGGATGGCTAGGGGACGGTTAGGCCAACATCGACTTGGGTGCGCAGACAGTGGATCCGCGGGGTGAACAGGTCGCACGGATGGTCGGGGGCTAGTTCTGCCAGTGGCGGCTTGGGGCGCGCGGACAGCGCAGCCATGGGGCGCACATACGTCCGGGGTCCAGTTCATCTGGGGAGTGGCGCGGCTTAGCCAGTTCGTGCAGGGGGCGGCGAGGCTGACGAGCGGCGCGGTTTGGCCCGACGGGCGGTGCAGCCAGTGGGGAGGCATGGGTTGCGGAGGCCGCTGGTAGAATGACCGTTGCCTTTTTCACCTTCATCTTCTTGTCTCCTTGTTCCCATTCCAAATAACATCACAAAAAAGAACGGCGGAGGGGTCGGGCCATGTTGGTTTGGCATTCACCCTCTGCGCTTAGGGTGGTAGCAAGCGGTTCAATCAACACCCCACATCTTCCTACAAAAACAAAATCCCAACCTGTAAGGAAAATCATCCACAATGATTCTTTGTTTTAGAAGGGAAGAATTAAAGGAATAATAACATATTCAAATAAAACCCCTACCTCATATTGTTTGTTGATGATGATGAGGACGGAAGGTCGGTTGCCGAAGACGTCCCACTTCGGTTGCCTCTGAAAGGTGATTCTGAGGAAGAAGTTGAAGAAGTTCCTCATCGGCGTTTTTCGTGGAGGAAGCGTTCTTAGTTGGAGAGAGTAATCCTCCAAGTGTTTTACATCGCATTACTTACCAGTGCTTCATTGCTTGGTGAATCCATCCCAAATCCTCCTCCCAATCTCCCTATATATAGGGGAGGGGGGAGGTATGTAACGATCGTGGAATTTATAACGGTTCATTTATTAAGAACCATCCTAAATTTCAACGACACGATTACATAAATTTAAAAAAGGGATTAAAGGCAATTAAATATTGTTGTCACAATTTAAGAGGTGCGTTGGCTTAATTATTGAGAGGATTCCAAGAGGCTTTCCCCAAATAGCCTGCATTAAGGCAATTGATAAGATTTAATTTTATGTTGGCACATAAAATTAATTGATAGCATTTAATTTTATGTTGACACATTGAAAGAAATTAATTTTACATTGAAACATAAATTTTAATTGAAAGCATTTAATTTTATGTTGAGACATAAAATTAAATTGAAATCATTTGAATTTACGATGACACATAAAATTAATTGATGGAGTTGAGAGGTTTCCTCTCCCCCCCATTATGAGGGATAAACCTCGGGTGGTCCCCACCACCATAACACGTGGGAGGTTAAGGTGTGGTGGTCCCCACCACCATAACCTCTAATATGAGGTTAATATGTGGTGGTACCCACTTCCAACTTCCACATGGGTGGTTATAATAGATAAAATAAAATAAAACATAAGATTATTTTATTTTATTATTTCCAAAAAAACCCAAACACCATCTTCCACCCTTGACCAAATTCCATCGAGGTGAAAGTCTTATTAAGTGAAAAATAGCGCTGTGAGTTTAACAGTGCCCTCATATTTTAATTCTGAGCACCGGTTCAAAAGTTACAAAATGCCCCTTGTGCATTCACTGAACGTACCTGAAAAAAAGTTCATAAAATTATTATCAGTCAACCTCAACACGCGTCGGTTGAGGTTAGGCTATACCTAGGTGAAACACACCCCAAAGTATCCAACAGTACTCTGGTATTTTCAATCCGAGTTACCATTTAGAAGTGAATAATTTTAGAATAAAATAATTGTCACTTAATTATTTTATTTACAGCCAAAAAATAACTTTTTAGGGTGGCCCACGCCGGCCTAAGTTTGTATCTACGTAAAGAAAGAATACTCTCACGAGTTCATCGGCGGTCTCGGATTTTTAATATGAGTTACCGTTTGTGAGTTATAAGAATTTGAAAAATAAAACAATTTATTTAATTATTTTATTTACAATTATGCCATTTTTTGGGTTTTCTCATAGGAGGCCTGTGACATCTAATCTTAAGTCACATCTAGGGTAAACCCACCATTCTGAGCATAATAGTGCCCTCATATTTCTGATCCGAGTTACCATTTAAGATTTATTCCACTTTTTTAGGAAAAATACTTATGCGCGTTAACTAAATCTCAACAAAACTTTGACGGATCATTCCGGGAACTCTGGACTTCTGATTGTGTGCCGTTAGATTTCACGAACTCTTAAAATTCACTTATATTAAAAAAATTAAATGGAAATTCCGGTTCATTAGATGTATGGTAATTTTTATTTATTTATTCTATTATATGTTTTTTTCAAAATGATGTCCAATATTATGTTATATGTTTTAATAAAAAGGATGTTGGGGTTTTGGTTAGAATATTATCATTGAAGTGATAAGGGTCCAAATCCTTGCATAAATATCAGAGGAAATATGAATATTGAAGATTAGGATGATTTTTGGGGGGGCACACCTATAAATACATGGTTATACAGTGTGTGTGAGATAGTGCTTGACATGAATTTTTCATGTGCATGTGTGCTGTGATTTTTATCTCATTTTTATAAAGTGTAAAAGTGTTGGAATATTCATCCTAGTCTTCTTAATTTTATTTAGAGAGAGTATTGTTCTTAAGTAAACCTTTCCAGGTTATCTCATTAAGAATATGCTATATTGATTTGTGAGACTCCAATTATTGTGAGTATGAGCGAGGACTTCTGAGGATAGAAGGATATAATATGATCATATTGATCGAGGGCTTGAGAGGGTGGCAAGATAGAATATGATCCATCAGATCTAGGACATAAAAGGGTAGGAACATAGATGAGTTGATCACCTTCTAGACCAAGGGCATGAATGTGTAGAAAGAAACAATCCAATAATAATATCAAGGGATTTCCATGGTGTGGCTAAGACAAAATATATTGAATGTATAAATCAAGGGACCATTATCAAAGGTTATGGGATACCATTCTCTTTGGGATAAAATAATTCTATTCAATTGTAATAGTTTTTTCTTTATAAATTTTTTATTCTCACGGAAATAAATAAAAAATAATATTTTGTATTCTTATTTATAATTTTTATTCATTTATTATATTAGATTTAATTACGAACCCAACAAAATTATTTCTGAATGTCACGTATATATTAAAAAATAAAAGTAACTTGAAAAAAATCATTACCTCAAGTTTATTCTTCACCCATGTTCTTTATATTCAAGGGTAATAAAATTATGTTAATTATTTACATTTTTGAGAAATATTTTCATGTTTATTATTATGTTTACTTAAATTTTTATCATGTTATATGTAATTACTTAATCAAATATGTTTACATAGAATATTTTGACAATATTACTCTTCTATGTCAAGAACGGATTTTTTGTTTGAATATCATAAAAGTGGTCATTATTTAATCATATCCATAGTAATAATCCAAAAATAATTATTAGATATAGACATAAAAAATTCTTATATAACCCATAATGTAATATATTTATGAAAAATTAGTCAATGTTATGATCAAGGAGATGGTAATCTGTACACACACATGAGTAATGTTTCTATTCTTAAATGGTCGCTATTAATAGAAGGTAAGTAATTTTTTTCATTACATAATGATAATGATATCATTAATTCCACATTATTTTACTATATAATATTATTTATATAATTATATTTATATTGTGGTGAAAAGAGTAATCATGTCTCTTCAAGGAGGTGGTAGTCCAAATTTCCATGAATAACATTATCATCTTTTTCTTAGTGAGTGAAAAAGTAAAAAGAAAATGATATATTATAATTCCATATATATATATATACATATTTCATTAATATCATAAGTAATTCTCTATATCACATATATTTATTATATTTACTAGTATTAACTTTAATGTAACGTGTTAATGAAAACGAATCACATCACTTCACAAGGTATTAGTCCACTGTACACATGAGAAATGTTATCATATCCCTTATAGAACAAAATATAAAAGGGTATATATGATACAATGACTTCATATGTATAATTTTTTTTATAAATAATATATAAACAAAATATTCATCATCATACAAAATTGTATTCCTTACAGAACATAACATGAAGGTGTATATGTGATAAGATGACTTCATATGTATATTTGATTTATATATATATTATATAAACAAAATATTCATCATCATACACAACCGTGAAATGTGTTAAAGGAAACAAATAACATCAATTTAAGACTTGGTAGTCTGCCATACACACGAATGATTATTTCGTAACACATTTGATTGAATTGTTTTTGGTTATAGGTTTTAACCTTATAATAAAAATATCTAAGAATATAAATGATATTTTGGATATTATATTAAAACATTAAAATATCAATTGAATGAGTGGATAGAGAAATGAAACAAACAATATTCATTTATGAACGTTACCTATTCTTTGGGTAATATCTTTTGGGTTACACCAAAGGCCCTCTTTGGTTTTCTTCTTGACCAAATTATGGACTCTAATAAGAGGGAAGGAAATTTGGGATTTTTTTTGGTAAGGTATTGGCAGAACCCATTTGATTTGAAATTTTTTAGAAGTTATGGGAGTGAAATCCCTATTATAATTAATTTGGAGTGCCATTCTTGTAAACACCCAAAAGGTTTTCAAAACTGGGAGATCTCCCACAACTCATATTACCCCAAAATGAATAATAATTTTTGGTATGTATTAATTGGTAGAGGCACACCTAAAAAGCACAAAAAATACATATTTTTCACGTTAATCCTTAGTCATTAAGCATACTCAATTTTATCCACATTATTTTGACCAAGGTAACTTGTATCTTTTTATTTACATGAGTTATTTATTCTTTAAGACTAAAATTAAAATTAGTTTTATTATATTATTTAGACCTAATTATTCTAAATATTAAATCCAATTTATTATATAAAATTCCAAAGTGTTTTTAGTATTAATATTAATAGAAATTAATGTAATCCGCAAAATATTATTTTCACCTCAATCAATGTGTCATGAAAAATCCCAGGTACCCTAGTAATCCGATAACCGAGATGGTACTGACATATCCTGAAGGATATTACTGATCCTCATGGGTAGAAAATATCACCTGCCACCATACAATATGAAATTGGGAACTAATTTTCCACAAAACATGGCAGAAGAAAGATAAGAAACTCAATATTCACAAAAAAGAAACTCTATTAAGAGTAATGTACTAGAATTAAAAAAGGAATGAAATCCCAAAGAACTCATACCCAAGTACTTCAAAAGGTGGAAACCCATTTACCTAACGAAATAACTAACCGCATCCAAGGATTAACAATTGGATCCACCTTTGAGATATCTTTTACCCTTTCTCAAACTTGGATGGAGATAATCTACACTTACTTGAAGGAACAATTAGGGTGTGAGCTAAAAATCCTAGTAAAGTCTCACCATGGATTCCATAGTAGATGAAAATCATATATTAAAAAATTGAATGCTTTCAATTTTAAAATAAACAAGTTTTAAATTTCAAAGAATTTTTAAACAAATCATGTTATACAATTCAAATGATGGATGAATACTTTAAACAAAGGCTTTACAAATGACGTAATATTTCTAAAAAAATGGATTAAATAAAACATTTATGTAGAATAGTTTATATAAATCCAGAAGGCATGTAAAAAAGTTTAACAATATTGGTATATATTTGTATCTCAAATATAATACATGCAAGCAACATAATCATCTACTAAATAGGTACAAAATTTCTAGGCTATTGGATTTTTACTATCTATGTGATCATAGAAATATGTGTATACACACATCCCTATTACACTGGATAAATTGGACTCTCTACCTTCCCATTGGGGATGTGGCATGATTCATTTATGTTTTTGAATATTGTATAAGCATAGATTGTGTCTAAATTACTCACAAACTACGTAAGGCTTTCATGTTTTCTTACACAATTAATGATGAGGAATTTATTTAAATATTTCTTAAAATACAATTAAATACCATTCCCCAATATCAAATGGAAAATTTTCCATTTAAAACCAAAAAAATTTTAAATCAGAAACATGCCTTTTAAGCATGATAAACCACTAGGTTTCTATCAAAAAGAAAATCCATTTTCACAAGTTTGAAATCAATTAAAAACAAATTCCATTAATTTAAAAATTAATTTCCCAAATTAAAATCAATAATTTAATTAAAATAGTCTCCACAAAATTTACAATTTATATTAAACAATTTATTTCAACCAATTTCCACAAATGCTCCCCAATTCAATATAATTGGGGGTTTTCCCAATTTTCATGCCAAAAACATTTCAAATAACATAATTCAATTGAATTGGGTTTTATCAAATCAATATAAATCATTTTTGAGATATTTAATTTAAATTAACAAATAAAATAAATCAAGCAATTAGTGGTTTAATCCATTTTGCCAAACGAGATGGAATAACTGACCTTTTTTTTGAAAAACCAACACTCGTAACAGAACTTTTCATTAAGAACAGAGGTTTAGAAAAACTAAAAATACAACCTAGAAATTAGATAAAATAGTATGGAGCATAGATACCTCAATTTCAAGATGATACATTTAAATCCCAAAGGTAAAGAAAAAGTGAAAGATGAAGAACGAATATAACACATAACCAGAAATCCACACCGTAAGAACAATGATGATAGAATGCTGAACAAAGAAACCCAGAAGGGTTAGAGGTCTCAAATATCACTTTGGGAATGATTTGGGTTCAGAGAAACAATACCAGAGAGGTGGGTAAAAGAATATCTTAACGATGATTCTAGTTTAAAAAATATAGTGGGGGTATTACATGACGTGTAATCCCAGTACACCTCATGAAATAGTTATGTTATATATTCGAAAAAATTAATTGCATTAAAAATGAAATACCATTAATTAAATGACTCATGATTTTTAAAGCCCCCACACAGATTGTAACCTTCCATCTGTGAATCTTCTCATGACATTAACCTTCTCACAATATGCACCTAATGACCATTACACGCCGTGTAACCTAGTTACATGGTGTGTAACCCTCTCGAAGCCTACAAAAAATGCCAGTTAATGCTGAGCATCCAAAAATTCTCAGACTTCTCTTTTATAGGTATCCTCCCAATTAATTATCAACCCTACCCAGTCAACTAAAAGGGAAACCCATGACAAGGTCAAATATGTACCTATCATATCGGTAACATAATGTTACAATTTCCCCACCATACAAACTTTCTGTCCCTAGAAATCCTATGAAGAATCATCCATGAAAAAAATATTAGGCCAAAAATCACTCATTATTGCCTCACATTACCATGTATTGGGATTACCAGAACCATGAAACCATAGCACACGAACCAATGGTATCGTCCTACCATGAAGTACATTGGTCTCAAAATCAACGATCCTGACTAGCCGCTCAGTAAAAGATAAATTTGGTTCAACCTCAGGATCAATCCATCTGAAAACATGTTATGGATCATATAAATTCTTTCCTAGGTACATTACATGGGGCATTTTATGTATTAAGGTTAGCTATTTTGGAAGTTCTAAATGGTATGGAAATTTACCGACATGATCAACAACCTCAAAAGGTCCTACAAAATGAAGAGGAAGCTTCGCTTTCCCCCCTGAACTATTTATGACCTAATTAGGGTAAATATTTTAAGAAAACTTGGTCACTAATTAAAAACTATAGATGTCTTCGGTGGTGATTAGAAAAAGACTTATATAGGCTCTATTTCATCAACATTATCAGATTAATTATTTGAATCTATTATGTAATCTCTTGCAAGAAACATTGTCCAAACAAGGATCTTTAACCAATCTATGACCAACAAAATAAATAATTTACACGGCTGACCATACAAGGCCTCAAAAAGCGACATTATGATCTCAGAATAGTAAGTACTATTATAATAAAACTCAAATTGTCCCAGGTGATCAGACCAAGCCCCACTGATGTCTAGAACACAAGTGTGAAGCATATACTTAATAATCTATACTGATCCCTCTATTTATACATCTAACCGTGGATGCTAGGTCATACTCAAATGGACCTGAGATCCTTATGCCTCTTTAAGACCTCTCCTAAAGTAATAAGTGAACTGAGGATCCCAATAAAATATTATAATAGATTGAGATACCTAAAAATGAAAAATCTATCTCACGTAGAGATTTCCAAAATCCTCAAATTTGGATGAAATGTGAATGGGAATGACGTAACCTGAATTGGTCATCTTATTGTTCACCACCCATATCACATTCCTCTTTTTCTAGGTACTGGGAGAGCCAACAAAAAAGACCATAAATATTTCGTCCGTCTTTCATGTAAGTACTGGATATTTTAGAATTAAACCTGATGATTTTTTTATGCTTAGCCTTAACTTACTGACATGTATTATAGTGGAAAAATAAAGTAATCCCCCATTTAATACGTAGAAATTGGAATTGCCACCATATTTCACAAAACACATTATTGTTTTATATATGTACTAACCACTGGGAATTAATAAAATTCCTCATCATAGCCATTCTTGCTGTTAACCGCACAAAAAAGTGTTCACAATAGTATTGAACACCCTCTTTGGAGAATGTCCACTAGGGAACAATCTCCCCACCACAAAGAGTGTATCTAATGATACCAGATTTATCATCAATCTGTTGATCCTAAAGAATAATTTTGAGAAGATAAAAATTCAACTGAAATCTAGATAAAGAAACTTCATTCCCTTTCTTCTAAACTCCAATATGCAAATGTTCAAAGAGAGCCTTAAAATTCTACACTATAAAATATTATTTCACTGCCTGAGATGGATGTTTCTTTCCCAATGCATCTTCAATGATATTCTCATTCCCTGGGTTTTCTGTGAGGTCAAAGTCTAAAGATTGCAGGTACTCCATCCAACACCTCTGGTGGTGATTGATATTTTTTTGAGAAGATATAACTATATCTTTTGTGGTTTAAATACATAGTAAAACTTTCTCTGAAAAGGTAGTTCTACAAAATCTTAAGTGTGTGCATGAATGTACATGTTCATGGTCATGGGTAGGATAATTATTATAATGTGGCATAAGGGGTTGATATCCATAATCAACCATATGATCACCCTACAAAATAATACATCTAAATCATGAGCTTGATGTATCATCGGAGACGACATATCCTTGCCCGACCTCTAGAAGGGTCAAAAATGGAAAAAAATTCAAAAGAAAATTCAAATTCATAAAAGAACTCTAGAATTCATCATTCTATTAAAACTTCACCCCTTCTGAGTTAGAGCAGTCATCATAGAATCCAACTTCGATAATTCCATGATGAACCGACAATAATATCAGAATAAACCCAAAAAATATTTGGAGCTCAAAGACATTATGTGGTTTCTCCCAAGTCATACCATCCTTCAACTTATTAGGATCAACTGATATACATTGATCAGAAACCCCGTGTCCCAAATATTTCACTTCTTGAATCTAGAAATGGATCTTCAAAAACTTGGAATGAATTGCTTGATTTCTTAAAAATCTCAAAACTATCATCAGATGATGCATATGATCCTCCCCAAACAAAAAGAAAATGAGGATGTATTATAAAAATACTACCACAAAGGTGTCCAGATAGTCATGTAAATTCATGTTCATCATAGCCCTAAAAACTAATGGATGATTTGTTATACTGGATGGCATAACAAGTTACTCATAATGGTTGTACCTTCTCCAGAAGGCGGTTTTATGAATGTCATAATATTTTTTCATCAAATGATGGTAACCATTTCAATGGTCAGTTTTTGAAAACCACTTCACCCCTTTCAGCTGATCAAATAGACTATCAATACATGGGAATGGATACTTGTTCTAAATCGTAACTCAATTGATCTTTCAGTAATACACACATAAGTGAAGAGAAACATCAACTTTATTTGGGATAAAAATTAGTGTCTCCCATTGTAACACAATCATTTATATAGTTCCTTTCTCATTAAGATCATCTAGCTTGGACATACCGATATTTTGTTATATTTGGAGGCATGCGGTAAGAGGGAAAAAACTAGTTGAGTAAAATCAATTAAGTCAATGTAAAATAAATCTCCCTTATAGGTGGAAATCCAAATAAATTACGAAGAAACATATCAAGAAACTTGATGAAAAATAGAGGGAGATCACCACTTAATGATTTCTGCTCTAGATCAAAAGAAGTCACTAATATTACTCTACCCATCTCCAAAAAATAATGTCTATCTTTATCAGCATTGGGTATGATTATTCTTTAATGATAAGGGACACAAAATTGGGTTCATTAAGGTATTATTATCATTGATTAAAATAAATGTAGGATTTTTGGGAATTAGAAAATCCATTCTGAAAATGATTTCAATAGGTTTCACGTCAAGGACCAAAAAACTCTATGCTAGCTCGATCTTTGACAAATATATGACACAAGTGTGACTACAGAGACCCTACACTCACTTTGTTCTAAGGGTTGTAGAAATATCGATTACACTAGATAAAATATCCATAGAAATATTTATCATATTAACAATATTGGTTGAAATAAACAAATGAGATGAACTAGTATCAAATAGATCGGTCACTAATAGTGAAGCTATAATAATGGTACCTCTCACAGTCACTGGACTTGTATCAACTTCCCCTGGAGACTCTTCCATTATATGATGTATCTTTTTTCTAGATTTCTTTGAATGGAACCATTATATATATATATATCAAGAAACTAATTTCCCCATATTTTTAGGAGGTGTTGATGATCCTATTAGACTACATGGGGTATAATAAAAATGGTAGAATATCGGTGTGTGTATTGAACATACATATGAGCTATAGTTCTTGGGTGCCTCAGGGAAAACTCTATTATAATTTCCTTTATTTCCACACTAATTGTAAATCAAATTAATTCTTTCTAGTGCTACAGGAGAACTGGAATGACCCTTGCATCGAGAAATACTATAAGAATCGTCATGCTTCAACTTTACATGGAAGGAATATAATTTTCCACTTGATGAAAAAGGAAATCCCATCAAAACTGACTTTCTAGACAATATAATCTCATCCATCATTTCCCTATCCAAAAAATAATCATATGTGGGAAGGTTTAGCAATAAAACATAAGAGTGGATATCTGATCGAAGTCTTAACTTGAAAAGTGATTTGAATACTCAGTCATGGTTCTATTTTTATGGTCATGCTTGAAAAAATCCATATCCTTGGCCAACACCATTAACTCTGGTAGGAATTTTTTGGTGAAAATAACATTGACTTATTTCTATGCTAAGACCTTATGTTTATTTTCCATCTCAATGATTTCCCACCATATTCTAATCTATCCTTCTAGAAAAAAGGTGGAAAACGTCACCTTGATTTCGTAATTTATCTTCAAGAACCCTAACAAACAATCCATCCTGACCAACCATTCCTCACCATGTTGGGGATCCGTGGTACCTTTGAAAACTAGTGTCTTCTGGAAATGGAACTCTTGAGAATGATTCTAAAGAACATCCCCTTGAGGATCTACATTTGGAGCTTGAACGGGGACATGAGGTGGTTCATGTTCCAGATGTTGGAAAATGTGCACAATCACCTCATCTAGATTTAGGTCAACTAGGGAACTTTATATCCACACTTTTTTAGTATCTTCCTTCAAGATATAATTTTCAAATTTTATTAGAGTCATGATGCTACACAACATCAAAATTCAACAAATATGTCAAAATGTTAATACTCAAACTATGAAATAAGGGAAATTAATCCAAACATATAGAAAAAAATAAGATTTGGATTTCACTATTTTCCAATGTAAACATGTAAAAATATAGAACTATCAAAAAGATGTATTCCCTACTCTATACTAGTGACTTAAGTTTTATTGTGGTGATATCTGGTCCGACACTCAATCAAAAATACCTCTTATGTCCCGATGAGATCTCAAAAATGCATATTGACTTCAAGAAAAAAGCTCAAAAACTTCTTTGGATAACATTTTTTCATGAACCAACCCAGGTAATCTAGTTAACCGATAACTGATCCTGTCCTGACATAGTGTAAAGGGTGTTCCCAATCCCCACTGGTCAGAAACTAGCACCTAGCATCATACATCATGCATGTGGGAATTAATTTTCAACAAAAAATAGAAGAATTAAGAAAAAAAGTCAATATGCATACAAATTAAAGTCCCAAAAGTCAACAAGGTGTTAAATCCCAAAGTTCTACATCCAAGTACCAAAATAGGGGAAAACACCCAAAGTCCCTATGGACACAACTCACAATGTCCAATGTTCATCACCTGGATCTACCTACAAGAGATCCCTTTCCCTTACTCGAACATGGAAGAAGACAATATACAAACACCTGTAGGCACAAGTTAGGTGTGTCCTAAAAATTCCAATAGGGTATCACCATAGATTCCGTAATAGATTCCAATAATAGAATAACCAAAGGAGGGATTTCAATTTTAAAATATACATGTTTGGAATTTAAAATCATATTTAATAAAATCTTGCAAAATAATTCAACTGATAGAAGAGTACATTAAGAAAAGAATTTAAAAATCATGGAATATTTAAAAAAAAGGATTAAATAAAGAATTTATATAAACAGTTCTATATAACTATTTTATTTAAGCCATTAAGTATTACATAATTTGTAATGCCTTTTCTTAAAGCACACTTCCATCCATTAAATTCTATGTCATGAATTGTTCATTATACTTTGAAATTCCTATCCTATTTACTATAAGATTGAAATAATTACTTTGGATAATATATTATTGGAATCTTTTATGGAATCTGTGGTGAGACTCTACTAGGATTTTTTTTATCTCACACCCTACTTGGTATTTTTGGTGATTTTATATTATCTTCTTATAGGTTACGGAAAGGGGATAAGATCTCTTGGGGATGGATCTAGATTTTGAACCTTATACTTTGTGAGTTGTGTCCTTAGGGACTTGGTTTATGTTTCATTTTTTGGGGAAAAGGGTTGTAGTACTTTGGGATTTAATTCCATGTTGACTTCCAATATACTACTCCTAATGGAGATTCTTTTGTATGCATATTGGCTTTATTATCTTACTTTTTCTATGTTTTTGACAAATTTTTTCCCACATGAATATATAATGACTACAGGTTCTAGTCGCCATCCATTGGGGATTAAAAACTCCCTTCGGTCTATGTCATAACCAGTTAAGTTATCTATTTATAGGGTACTAAGTTGATTCATGACAAAGGTAATTTGTTTTAACTGTATTCATTAATGATTATGGTAAAAACTTATTTTGACAATATGAGATGATATAAATTATTAATATTCCAAATATTGAATCCATTTTTCTAAATTAATCTTATATAAGTGGATGAATTTAATATAAAATTAATATCACAGATGTGGTGAGACAACATGATTTTAAGAAGTGTTTTTATGTGCGAAAAAGATGAATCTATTTTAACTATATGAGTAATAAAAATAATTTTATGTAATTAAATAAAAATTTTATATGTAATATTTATATTTCATTTTAATAATTTCCCATTAGGTGTTATTTAATTAAATTAAAATAGAGAAATATTATACATTTTAAAACTGTTTTTAGAAAACCTTGTTTTTAAACACAAAAACAAAATTGTTATAAAAACCAATATAAAATTCATTCAAAGTAATTAAGTGGATTAAATATGAAAAATAACAAATATTTAATATTAAAAAATATTAAAAAAATTAGTATTTTTAAATTTCATAATTTTTTAAAAATAAAATTCATTTTATAAAATCATTATTTTTTACTATTCACTAAAAAATCTATATTTTAAAAAAGTCCCCAAAATTATCCCAAAGTATATTTTCATATTATGATTCCAAAAATGAAGTTCATTTTATCATATAAATTTTATAAAACTCTCAAATTTATTTTTAAAATAATTTTGCGACAAAAAGGCGACAAAACAATTTTTTGAATAAATACATTTTTAAGAATTATATTTTGTTTATTTTTAACTCTTGTCTGGAAAAAAATTTGGATGAATGTTAGAAATGATATTGAGTATATACTTATATCAATTTAGTTTATATAATTCAAAAATTGTTATTCTTTTAATTTATTGGCATAAAAAAGACTCACTCAAATTGAAATATGTTTTCCAAAAAATTCTTCATTTTTTTTCAAAAGGGTGTTATTTTCTTTTCTAATTAATTGGTCACTGAAGAATTCATTATATATACATGTATAGAACATATTTTTCTAATTTTGTTATTCTAATTCATATCTTCCATTCTAGTGGATAGGTTATAGGTATCATATTGATATTAATATTAATATTATATTGTGGTTTGGTAAAACTAAATCTTGTGTGTAACACAAGCTAAACTCAGTTTGGATTGTTAGGAAATAAAAAATAAAAAATTGACTATAATGAAATCTATACTTAATGTTTTGTGTCATAATCCATTAAACATTAAAATCTCAGGTTTGAGTGTATCGTAAGATATTTAAATGATTAAATTTATTAAAAATTAAAAATATCATAAAGTCTCAAGGAGTTACATTCTCGTCAAAAATAATAATAGTGTATTGTTTACCCTATCAAACATATTTTTCATATTTTTTAAATTATAGTGTTACAATCCGTCTTCGTGTGACTATTCCTATAATTTTAGGAAAAAATAATTTCCAAAATCTTGGTTTTATCTCAGATTAGATTCTCAAAATCTCATGTTCAAATGATTTGATGTTTTGTGCTCTTTGCTAAAGTAATTTTGAAGAATATTTTGGATAGAATGTGTCAACTATTAATCTGGATAAAATATATTCTGATAATCTAATTAAAGGAGTAAATAAAGGGTAACGTTGAATACTATATCGCTCTTGTGTAATGTGTAACAAATTACTAGTTCCACTTGCTTCAATATTGAAGAAGTCAAACCCCAAAAATATTGAATTTTTTTTTAATAAATAAACTTTTGAAAATTTCAACACATTTTTACCACAAAGGAATCATAGTATACAAGTAATGAAGTTGTAACTCTATATTTTTGGAAATTAGTTCATTTCATGAAAATAAATAAATGTGGGTATGCTCATCCATAAAGGAATCTTTATGATCATTTAGACGTGGTACTGAGAAGTTCAATGAAAACATTACCTGATTAAATATTTACTTTTATTTATTAATAGTTTAAGGAAATACACAATGTGATCAACTAATATGAAGAGTTATATGAATGAATATATTAAAAACTAGATTAACTGGTTTTGAAATCAATAAAACTTGTTGATCAAGTTGAAACCAAATGTTCTAGGAATGTAGTACCTGTAAATTTATTATATGGAACTTATGATATATTACTAAAAGAAACATTAGAAAATTATGTAATCTTGAATGGGTTTGATTAAATTTTATATAATTTATAAAAAAAAGTAAAATAATGTAGTTAAATACAATAATATATAACTTGAAATAAAATTTAATAATATAAGAGTTCTATAAAATACACTATAATATATGAATAAAATTCATAAAGATCATGACAGATGTATTTAATATATTAGAAGTTAATATGGATTAATATTTAATTATACTTAAGATCTAAATAAAAATATAAAAATAATGTTTCTTGATGATGTGAAATTAATTAATCTATAATCTTATTAGGTGTAATCATCATTATAAGTTTAGTAAATCAGTGAAACAATTATTTATATGTTGTAATTATTGTCAATAATCCATGCTCTCAATATGTGTTGTGAAGAGATTATTGGATGGGATTTTAAGTACCCAAGCATATGTGATGAGGCTTTTAAGGAACTATCCCTATGATTAACAATCATGATGGTTATTGTTTATTTGATTCCTTTCACTTGGATGAATATTGAAAGATGTAATGAATATTGTTATCTACTATATCATTATG
The DNA here is from genome assembly GCA_963277665.1 of Viscum album. Lineage (NCBI taxonomy): Eukaryota > Viridiplantae > Streptophyta > Magnoliopsida > Santalales > Viscaceae > Viscum > Viscum album. The sequence continues at coordinate 1,805,775,411 of OY728129.1, read as the reverse complement.
AACATGATGAAGAGAAAAAAAATCATTGAGTGATGTTTAGGGAAGTGCTGAAGAGATTGATATGGTTAATAATTTATTAATTACTAATTATTACAAATATATTATGTTTTGAAAAATAAATTAATTATTTCTATAAATCATTTTAGGTAATTTAATGTGGACTAAAAGTTTTTTACGAGGTTTTGGGTGACATTTGAAAATGTAAAAATATGACTTTGAAATTTAGTAGATTATTTTTTCTATACTAATTTTATTTTGGTTATTTGAGCACATTTAAGATAGTTTCAATTAGACAAGGATTATTAGAAATATATATTGATCATTTTATTTGAATTCTTTTATTTTATAGTTGTAGTTTTTGGGGAATTTTGGTTATACGTTCATTTTATGATTATTAAAATTTTGATTTGGATTAACTATGGAATTTTAAAAGGTATGTTAGACTATATATATATCAAGTGAAATATGAGTAAACACATTGAAATGAGTTTTAGTTCTGAATAAACATGGGATATAAGATATTAAACATGTATTTATAAAGTCTATAACAGATTAAACATAGGGATACATCAGATTAAAAGGAATTTCTACATATGTGTAATAATAATACATGTTAAAATAATGAGATTCATAATTTATATATGTTATAATATCTCAAAGATACCTATGCTCACATAATTTTAACCAATATTCCATTTATGATTCAATTTATATTCTTTGGCTATGGAAGATATTTAAAATCTATAACATAAGAGAAAATTGTGTTTTCTATGTTAATTGTAATCCTTTTTAGATGATTCTTAGTAATTTTTTAGAGATTAATAGATCATGATATGTTTTTAATAATAATTGATGATAATGTATTATTGACTTTTGGATATCATTCTTTAGAGACTATAGAATAATTACACCATAGTAATCGGTTTTTTCATGCAATCATTCACACCTGGAAAAAATATTTATAGTAATTTCAAGTAACTCAAAAATGATTTTATTTGATTGAATAGTGAAATAAGAATTTAGGTTTCAAGAATAATATGTTGATAGATATTTAATTGTGAGACTATTAAATAATTTGTATATGAATATAATATAAAATACTATTTTATATTATTAATGTGAATATAAATGAGAATATATTTTATCTTTGTAAGTTATTTTGTGGTAATAATTGATAATATTTAACCATGAAGAAAAATAAATTCAAATGAGAAGATCTAATAGTGTATGATTTTTTTTCAATTTTCTTATGAAAATATTTGAATTTAAATTAATTTTCCATGTTATAATTAATGAAATTATAAATTAATAAGATAATGAGAATGTAATGGAGAGACAATATAGTATCATAATAAAAATATTTTGGGTCAATATAAAGAGAGTGAATATGACCTAATGTAATTTTATATTTTACACCTTGAAGATTTTGGAAGAGATAAACAAAAAAATCTGTATATTCGTTTGAATATTCACTATAAATTGATGATATACAAGAATAATAACAATAATAACGAGTCAATATTCATGCATCATATTTTATGGTGAAAGGAAGGAAACTGTGGAAGAGTATTGAGAGATTGATTTAGGTACCAATTAAATATTTTATGTGGTGAATTTACTGAAGATAAATATTTAAGATATATGGGATTACAGTTGTGTATGTGAGATATACAAATAGATGTTTTACAAGATATAAAGACATTTGGTATTTCAAAATGCGAGTAAAGAGATCTGAAATGTCCATGTCCAGAAGATAATTGATATATCTTGATGATCTTACATAATATTAGAGGCACCAAAATATGGTATTTAAATGAATATAAAAGGATAGTTATAGTTATATAAAATAGATAAAGTTCATGCATTCCACAATAATTTAAGCTTTTCACATGATCTCGTTTGTACTAGATAGATGGGATCAGGAACAACCCCATCCCCTCAGTGGAATATTGATAATATAATACCCGTTATGTTTTTATGGGATAAAAAGCACCATACCCCAAGGAGTATCTCACTTGTTATCTGTTAACCTAACAAAATTATGTGCTCCATTGTATTTAACATTCATTTTTTATTATTACATGAAAAAATTGAATGTTCCATAAGAATTCTTGGTATATATTCAACCTAATAGGAACAATGATAAAAAGAGAATGATTTTATTTTGGTAAAATTGGCCAAATTAATTTACTGCACCTATTTTTGTGGTATCACCATTCAAATTTTTATAACTAGAAGAAAATAATATTTTTTCTTCCTTGATAACACAAAGTTTTGGAGATGAATCGTTCAATTAATTTATATATATATTTAAGAAGAATTAAATTCAATCCTTTATTATTATTACATGTCAGTTATTTAAAATCCATCTTATTACTATATACAATTTTCATGTTTAAATGAATGAGGCATGATGTCGATTTTTTTTCTACAATAAACCATATGGGTGAAGAATATAGAACAAATTATTGTTAATAGTATGTTTTCCTAACAAAATTATTTCATATTAGAAAATATAATAAATCTATAATTTAGTGCATGAAGTTTTACTAAGAAATGATCATATTATTTCAAACATAACTCCTAATAAATGTACAAATGGTGATAAAAAATTAGGTATTTTTTTGGAGATATAAAGATGATTACTGGGAATAAAATGATAGAGAAAAACACTATTTTTCCACATTTTATACACTATATCCCTAATTTATTGTATATAATTCTAATTCCGATGGATATTATTTATTGAAGACACCATTATAATGTTTAAGAGAATTAATGACTAAAAATTATGACTTATCTAAAATGAAAATTTTGATATATAAATATAGGTGTTAATTATATTTATATAAGTGAAATAGAATTTCATTGGAAAAAAGGGAGGACCTATGAGTATGCATCTCTAAGAAAACTATATATTTTAGATAGATATTTTTTACATGTAATATTGATATGTTCAAAGTATGATGTGATTTCATAGAGAGAGAGTGGTGAATTTAATCTCCATATATAAATTTTTATTTTATGATTTCCTTAAAATAAACATCTCTCACATTCTTGAGTGATGGATCACCTTGTTATAAATATAAAATAATAAATAAAAAAACCAAGGAGAGGATACCTAATATATATAGTTTACCACTCAGAATGAATGGTTATATCCTTGGTCTAAACATGAAAACCACATACAATTGGATTCTCTAGAAACAACATATTTAATAAAATAATAATTTAATATCTATTAACTGGTGAGCTATTACGCACTCTTTAAAGGGTGGCGCTTCTAGGAAAACCTCCTGGCTGTCTCTACACCCCTACCTCCTTTATCACTGAGCGATCATTTAGGGGCCTTAGCTGGTGATCTGGGCTGTTTCCCTCTCAACAATGAAGCTTATCCCCAATTGTCTCACTGGACAACCTTGACCCCAGTTATTTTGAGGTCATATCTATTATTCCGAGTTTTCCTTGATTTGGTACTGCTCTCGCGGCCCGTACTGAAACAATGATTTACCCCTAGATGTCCAGTCAACTGCTGCGCTTGAACGCATTTTGGGTAGAACCAGCTAGCTTTGGGTTCGAGTGGCATTTCAACCCTAACCACAACTCATCCGCTGATTCTTCAACATCAGTCAGTTCGGACCTCCACTTAGTTTCACCCAAGCTTCATCCTGGTCAAAGTCATTTTTGTATGAAGTCTCTTACTGGACTATTAGAGTATAGTCGAGTACTCTTCCTATATAGTTCCTACCTTTCCATCTCTCTTGGTCCGGCTGAGGGGAAGAGAAGAGATTGGGCGGTAGCAGGAAGGTCCGGGATGGGGACTAGAAATCAACGTGAAAGGGGTGAAATGGGAAGCCAGAGATGATATTCATTAGTTGTGCCTACTGCCTCCTAGGGTTAGGCATAGCAAAAAATGCATGAATAAGTATAAGACTTTATATTATAATAGTTGAGATCAGATTCAAGGACTTGTGAGAAAGGAGGTAGAGAGCTTGAATCCAGGTCATTGCTCCGCTCGTTCGTACTCCTTGATGGATGGATGGGAAGAAGATTGCTTGAGGTTAGTCGCCGAGTACAGGTTTGGGAAAAGGTAATATAGGTAGTAGAGTTTGATATCTGCACCTTAGCATCAGGGGAGATAAGAGGTAGGGTTAAGCCAGTTGGTGCTAGCAGCCAAGAGAGAGAAAGAGATGGTTGAAAGGCCCTGGTCAAGAATCGGTGGACTCGCTTCCCCATTGGTGAAGAGAAATGAGAAGGAGATGGTGCCTACTCATTTGCTTCCTTCTGGATCAGGGAGACTGGTAATGATATATATTGTCATTGTCAACAGAATGGATGGGAAGTTCAGGTCTGGGGAGGTGTAATCGAGAGATCGATATGAAGAGATTTCATGAATTAATGCACATGTAACATCGATTGGAATCTGTGTCATCGGCTGCTTGTTCTTTATAGCTAAAATCGATAGAATGGATGCTTGTTATCGAGTAATCCATCCTTTATCTAATGAATCAGATTTATCTTACTACTTATTTGATTCACTTCCTAAGACTGGTTCCTTCCCCCTGCAATGAGTCGGAATACCACCTTGGAAAACCTTATATTCTAATAGTTGAGTCCGATTTGACTACACGGATTATAAGACTAGATTCTGATATTTTGGATTACAAGAATGAAAGCTTCAAGTACGACTATCATATGGATTAGATTTATATTAATATAATTGAATTGAAAGAAAACAAATAAATATAGGGATGAGAAAGGGTGGGATCAATCGACCGTGCCCTAGCTTGGCTCATGAGGAAATTCAGTTGGATCTAGGAATGGGGCTTCTTAGCGAACGCAACGCCCTAGAAGAGTTATAAAAGAGTTTTTTATTAGACGGTTTAGCGCTCCTATTGTTGTTTTGGTTACTAACTCTCCCCCTTTATGAGTGGGAGTCTATCACATGGAATTTTTCTTCCTTTTAAACCAAAGGCCTGTTGAAATACCGTTAGGACATCCTGCTGCCATCTTGAGTGAAAAAGATAAAGATGTGATAAAAAATATACTTGTAGCTCTTTTCAAATCTAGTAGCTATCTGTATTCTGAGTGAGGAAGCTATGCTCTTGGGGATACGTTGCCAGTAGTGGGCCTACATGTGGTTTCTTCTTACCAGTGCAGTTGTTTGCCGACTGTTGCTTGTGCCAAAGGGGTTGGGGAGGGAACAATTCTACCAAGAAGGGTAAGAAAGGGGAATCGTAATCGTACTGAATCTGTAAAGAAGGAAATCATGTACTGATTTGATTGTGACAGCCCTTTCAAAATTCCCGATGCTACCCTTACCTTAATAGTGATACAACAAAATAAGGGTTTTAAAGATGGGTAATTATATATATAGTGTGCATCTCACAGAAAATATTAAGGACGGTGTATTTGTGGACAGATATCCCAAGCTAAAAGGATAGCACTGGAAAAGTGGAGGAACAATACTGATATATATTGAAAGTAAAGGCTTGATAAGTACAAGGAGCATGGAAGGATACTTCTACTATGAAATATGGTTGACTAATGCTCCTACCATTATAGATAGAAATTTGCTAACAAGCGATTGCCTGCCCATGCTATAACCATGCTACCTTCCTTTACCTTCCTATAAGATGGATAACTAAGGCCTACGGACTGATTACTGGTATACGAATACTTAAGGGAAGGAGAGAGAAGGTAGAAGAGGGAAAGTCGCAATTACAAAAAAGAATTCAGGAACAAACTTTTCCACAGTTACAGAAGCCTTTTCCATAGATAAATGCTTTTACTTATTATCCCAAATTACACTTTAAAATCAACAGTTCATGCCTCTGATCTTTTGTTTGAACAAGATACAACTTGTTACTAAAGAAAAAATGCCATACTGATGTGGAACCTAATCAAAATATAATGTCGACCTGCTTCGAGCTCTTGAACTGATGATTGGAATCCTGATTGGAATCATGGAATTCCCACTAGGCGGAGTTCTCTCTCCATTTATCGGATCTCAAAAGATTTCTCGTACGAATATCTTCTGACATTTGGTGAGTTTGAAATCATGATCCAATGATCTAAGTTGAGGAAAAAAACCTAGTAGCACAATATGGTGCAGTTAGTTTACCCTTTAGAACCCTTAGATATCAGTAGTAGATTAGTTATTTATTTTAGCGGTTTCAGAATTTTTGTTCCTTTAGAAAGGGTCAGATCTTTGAACCTGACCCTAAAGGGTTGGATCTAAAAGAACATGTGAGTGAATATTCTAAACATCATCTCATCCCATCTGGAGAATGATATGATTGTCCAAGAGTACTTATGAAACCCAAAACTTCACAAAAGCTTTGATCTGCGACCTCTTGAATTGTTCACATCGCACTCTTTGGTTCAAGCAAACAAAGGCTATGATATGATGAAAGTTTAGATCGGCTTCCTATCTTACTAAATAATTAATGGATTCCAAATCCCCTCTGTTTTAGCTTAGACTTATGAAACCAATTCCTTCAGTATAATATAGGTATTAGCCCTTAATGCGCAAATGAATGCCCTCACAACACTCGATACCTGCAACTACTCTCGCTTATGGTAGTAGATAAATGGGTGGACATGTATATGTAGACTCTTCTGCTGGTAGATTGACTGCTTGAATTTATATGGACCTGGGTCTGCAACTAAGGGTAGTGCTTAGGAATGATTCTCTAGCTCTATCTCCCCTTACTAGATCAAATAAGGCACCTACGAACTGCTAAAGATATTTTTTATCTTCCTGCTACCCTGAACCTTTTAGAAATGGTCAGATCTTTGAACTCTACTACTTCACCCTATTCTTTTAAGAAAGGGTTAGATCTTTGAACCTCACCCTATTCGGGTCAGATCTTATAGTATTGGACCATATATTCTGAATAATTTATTCTTTCTATTTTTTGAAAAATTATTTTTAGTAAAATGAGAATAATTTCATTTTATTTTCAATTCAGTAATTGTAATGACTACAGATTTCTATTCTACGACTTCATAAATATTAAGTGGTTTTTCATTTACCATCAGAATTCACGGTCTATAATTGGTGATTAAATGATATATAAGGGATGTTTTTATGTATAATTCTATGTAGAATGTTTTATTTATCTTGGGTCATGATTTAGTTGAAAATCTGGGATTCTGATAGAAATTACATGATGTTTTAGAGGGATACATGTTATTTATGCATAGATAAATAACCATGTAATACAAATTTTATATTCAATAAAAATTATGAAGAGGTCTTGAATAATTTGGTAAAATGTCAAAAATAATATATATTAACCATGATTCTAGACCTCTTTGGATATCAATGGCCATATAGTTATATTTTGAGTCAAAGAATCTTGATTTTGAGTTAATTATTTGTTATTCATCATGAAAATTACTTGAAATGACCATTTTGTCCAAAGAACTCTTCTTAGATTAGTTGGTCAGGTTTAATGGTTACATTGGGGTGATTTATAAGCCTACTAAACAATAATAAATGGTTTTATACATGTAATTGAGTATATCAAATTATTGGTAATCAAACTAAAAATGGTTTGTACACTGTCAAATCAATATTTAATCAGTGCACAAATGGGTGGCCCTAAAACTAAACACCTTGTTAGACACTTTTAAGGGATGTACATTAGAAACATTTTATGATCTTTACTAACCATAATGAAGGATTTAATTATATTCCTATTTAGATATAAACATAATTTAATTTGTCTCCATATTTTTCAAATACATTCATTCTATTTTGCCAAATTATTCACAATCTTTATTCTTTTAATGTACCTGATATTTAAAACTCTATATTATTCAAATGGTATGGTTACTTATTTGAAAATTATGAATCCCTTATTATTCTTCATATTATTCAAGGAATTTCCCACAAACATCATTATTTATTCATTTGTATGGTATATCTATTAATAATCCATATAATCCATTATTATATATATGAAAGACTTCTATGATTATTTTCATTGAAAAATTATTCAATATACGTATATGTTGTTCATCCTTGATCATTATATCCCTAATAGGTTGTTATAATTAAGTATGTAATTTAATGTAATGGATTTTTATGTAATTACTGGATCCTATAATTATATATCTCCCACCCATGGATTATGATATGAATATGAATTAATCAACATTGAATCATTTGTTTCCATTATATTTCCTTTTCCATGTTATCTTACACTATACATTAGAACATATTAAGAATTTCATCTCAATGTTTTCATTTGTTTACCATAATCCTTAGTAATGAAGTGGATACTATATATTATTATCCCTATAGAAATAAATTTAAAATAAATTGTCTTACTCAAATTTGGTAATATTCCATAATCTAACGCAATTTTTATACATAAAATCTTTAGTACAATTGTACATTAATCTCAGTAATTTAATCACTTATATATTTATTACTATTTATTAAATAGCCTAAAAAAATTTTTGTCTAGTATTATGGTATTTAAAGATTTAATTAGTGAATGGTTTGATAGATACCATTTGAAATAAATTTAAATGAAGGGTAAAAAATAACATATATTGTTAATTTGATAAATTATAGATATTATTTGAGAACTATTTTAAAAATATTGGACCATACATTAGGAAAACATGACTCATAAATATTGCCATATATAGTAGTAGTTTATAATATTAATAAACAATCCAACTGGTTTTATAGAAAATGACACTAGATAAATGAAATAAAAACCAATCCAATAATTGAAGATAATGTGGGGATTATATTGACAAAAAAGATAATTGATTTAATGTTGTTATTGAGAAAATATATTCTATCCTATGTTAATTGACTCAAGTTATGGAAAATATAATATCCCACATAGAGCTACATGTTTATCCTAAACAAAAATAAAAATATTTAAATAGTTTTATAAGACAATAACCTCTATATTTTAGTGGGTCCACAATTCGAATGGAGAAAAATTAATGGATTGGGTCTCCTAAGAATACCTTCATAGATTTGGGTTTTACTAAAAAGGAAAATTTTATCATTGTTTGGTATTGGTTAAGGAGAGATGTTGACCAATAATGGTCATTAGTTCAAAATATTATGAATATTGAGGAGGTAGAATACATTTAGTGTAAGACACTTAATATTCCTTTTTCAAGAATTATATTTTATTACAAATCATGGTGTTGAGATAGAATTGAATTTTTAAAATTTGTAGAAAAGGAAGAATAATTTTTGGATTTCTATGATGTTAATTTTACAAGATTGTAGATATAAGTTATTTATTATATATGAAGCCCATTATATAGTATTGTTTGTTTATTTTATGGTTTTAAGTTAAATCGTTACAGATCATTGGTCACTACAACTTTTTCATCATATAGATACATTGTAAAAAGTTTTATCAAGATAAATATATTTTCTAAAATTATCTGATTTAAAAATTAATGACTGAAAATATGTTGATTTTTAATCAACAAGGGGTTTGAAAAATAGGAAATGAAAAAATATAAGGTTACAATTCCATTTATGTATTCAATGTGAGATGAAAAACCTAGAGACCTACATAAAGTAGCTTGGTGAATTCTTTAAATGTGAATAGATAATTCTTCAAGATCATGTGTAAAAAAGTAAATAAGGAAGTAGTTCATGTTTAATGAATGTACTAAATGGATATGGGGTGTTACACCACAAGTTTTAGCTAAATGACATTTGTTTTATGTTTTTTAGTCTATATAATTCATGGGATGAGTTTCAAGTTGTCTAGTAACGTTTTGGAATGCCTTAGAGTCATTTCAAGAGGTTCACTATTTTATCACGATTAGTAGAAACAATTCACAAACTTTAGGAAACCACGAATCATGTTTTGGAGTCATTAGGATGGTGTAGAGTTGGTTTATGGTTTGGAAAAACCATTCAAGTGCCATGTGAAAAACATTTAAAGAAAAATAGAGGGGAATACATGGTTATCCAATGGTTTTTATAACCATGTGACCCAACCATTTAGGTTTTGGACATGAGATAGAAGCACTACACTATTAGAACACAATTCTCCCACCTACATTTCCCAAGCCATGTGGCTATATGAATTTTCTATTATAATGTTCATACATTCCATTCTATTTTACAAACCCTACAACCTAACTTAGTGACATATAGTTATCACCTATAATGTTTTTAATTCATAGTAATGCTTTAAATTCTCAATAATCCCCTAATATCATAATTTATCAAAACCCCCTTCAACACTATAATACTTTAGCAACTCCCTTTGATATGGAGTATTCTTTTTGGAAAATTAAAGTGTATTGAATATATGAAGTCACCGATAAGTCATCATTTTCTCTTTCCCTTCTTATATCCTCTAATTTTATCTCACCATGTTTTTTAGATTTGGTCTACCATGGATAGATCTACATTCCTTTTTAATGATCTAGATGAAAGACAATTAGATCTATTGAATGAAATAATATATAAGGATTTAGATTGAAATTACTAGTATTAGTCTTTATTTTCACTATATATTGATAGATATGTGGATTCTTTGTCTTCTCCACTACTATATATATATTTTTTCTACTTTGATTTGTTAATTTTGTTTCATGATTTAATTTTAGAAACATATTGTGATACTTAAAGGGAAAATATTATATATTTATTATTTTTAAAATTTAGTAAATTGATGAATTTGGAAAAACACCATTTTATAATAAAAAAATGATAGTTTGAAAATTATATTTTGATTTTATTTTCAGAAATGTGATTGGGGAATTTTTTTTAAAGAAATAATGTTATTATTTGAAATTATTAGACATTTAATTTCACATGCAAGCTTGGAATGAGTTTATTGAAAGTATGTAACCATGCATAAGTGGTGTGTGTCATTGGAGAACCTCGATATTGGTCACCATGTGTTGATTTGGTGGATAAACATGAAACCAATAATGACTATATAAGTGTTACATTTAATTCATGTGTGTGTGTGTGTATGAAAATATGGGGATGGGTATTCCAAATAAAGATAAATGGTTTTAATAAATTTTTATACCTTCCAAGAACATATTTATGGTTTTGATATAAACAATTTTTACTCCCTCTAAAATATTTATTATAAAATGTTATAACTAGTTCTTGTTAGAGTTTTTTTTTTGTTTGGAATACATTGGGGAAATCCTACCGAGTTTATACTTATGCACTGATTTGGATCATCAGTTCATTTGTAGATTTCATCTATCAGGATATAGGTAAAGGGAACATATCACAGTTATCTATAAATGAATCTTGATACCCTAGGCATAGAAGGTGTATTTGGAGATTTGGGATAGTTAAATGGTATATGTGATGGTGTCATTTGATGGTTTTAGTCATTTTTCTTATTTAGTTTCATTATATTTTTGTCTTGTTTTACATTTTACTTAGGTATTCTTTTTTTAATTGATTATTTTAGTTGAATTATTTCTTCTCATTCATCATATAATAAGACTAATTTTTTACTGTTTGATTTTGAAATCTTAATTTATCATTTCAGGGAAAATCATCCACTAACATTATCCTAATACCTAAACATTTATTAAAATCCTTTGGTGTCTAGGGGATATCACCTATGGTTAGTGGAACTATCTCACTTCTCAAGACAATGAGTTGGGGTGGGATATTTTATATGGAGTTACTCGAATCAATTCCCTAAGAACTATGGTAATCTTAAATAGAAGTATCCTATTGGTCAAGGATAATATTTTTCCACAACTACTACTAAAGTTTATGTTGAAAATAATTAGTTATGAAATACTTTGATTATAAATATAATGTTTCCTATTATATTATGGGATTTTGGATTGACAAAATCATTTATATCATGCATGTTTTCTATGAATATTCAATCCCAACCGATTAATTATGGTGTTATAATTCATTTTGAACACTGAGTGGTACTTTGCATATAATGAAGAAATTTTAGGAAATTCAAATTAAAATTCATGGGCATAATATATTTGTGAATATAATCATCACATTTATTGTCAGATTTCATGTAATTTTAAAGATGGATTGGAACATAAAATTTAAATCATGAAATTATTATAGTTTAAATGAATATATAACTAGAGAGTAATTTATTGAAATATATTCTCTTTTGAGATTGTTGAATTCTCGGGTAAAAATATAATACGACAATGGTATACGATGTGTATTATGACATCATAATGACAAAAAAATAATATAATAAATTCAATAAATGGTACTAATGACCAAATATATGTTTACCATTTAAATTAATGTAATTTTAAGGTTATTTTAAAAAATTTATAAATCCTTTATGAATCCACCAAAATTTATATTATATTTAATGTTTAAAAATAATTTTTAAGAACTTGAATAACTTCTAAATCACCGATGGAAATATTTTAATGATTTCATCCCCTTTTATTTTCTTCCCTCTCATCTATCCCCCCATATTCCCCCAATCTCTCTAGATGGTCCTCCTAAGCAATTTGAATCACCCCTAATAGGAAGGGACCTCTCTCTATCTCTATTATTTTCATTTCAAGCATAATGTTTTTGTAATTCAATTTTTTTAATTAATAATAATGGGATATGGTCATAAAAATACTATTACAAATATTTTTATTTAAGAATTATTATTTACCCCTTTAAATCTTATTAATGCCTCTAATGATACATTATGTACCCCTTTTACACATCCAAAAGTGTCATGTGATTTTCCATGCCAAATTTTTATTCAACCACCCACCATGTCATATGTCTATTAATTATAAAATTTTCATTTTTTATTATATTAAAAAATATCTTCTAAAATATCCTTTTTACATTAAAGGGATGTGATAAACCTTTATCTCTCATCGAAACAATTTATGGATATTTATGTACAGTCATCACACTGCCATAATTTCACTAATGTATTCCATGTTAAACATTTGTGATGCTTATACCCACACCCATTTCCACAAAAGGGTATTCATATAGTTTTATTTAAAATTAATTTAATTGTGAATTCAATTTATATATCCATAAGACATAAATATTTTTTAAATGTTTTGAATTATGTTCCTATGTTATATGATCTATGGGGTACACTTATTCTTGTACATTATAAGATAACGATTTGTGTGCCTAGATAGCGATACAATGTATTGGGTAATGTATTTTTATTATGAGAAGATAATTATGGTGATAGAGAGGATTTACTATACACATTATGTTATGATTTATTTTAGGCTAAATATTCACTTGTGTTTCTGAGGGCATGTTTCAAGTTGTATTCATATTACTATGTTTCCCCTATATTCTCATGTCATATAAATCCTCATTGATTAAGAGTATGATTCTCACAACTTTTATGTCCAATGGAAATTACTATTTTTTAAAATGTAATAAATTATTTATGTCATTCCATTTTTTATTCCCTTACACAGATTTATATCTCACCCCTTAATTATGTACGTCCCCTAATTTTTTAAGGTAGTTTTAAGAACGATGGAATAATATGAGTGAGTTAAGAATGTTTTGAATATTTTTTATGTACCCTCTATTTTAATGTGTGATTTAATATACATCATTATCCAGATAAACTATTATTCAATATCTTCTTGGTTGTATTATGTGTATTATAATCTAATAAATCATGAAATAATTTTTAATGAAGACAAGGTTTGTCCGAGTTGGTATGAAAGGAATGTTTGGATATTTTCTGGATTAGGATAAAAAAACCCTGAAAAAATATTTCAGGTTACTCTACAATAAAATATGAAATTAAAAATTTTTGGTAAACAATAGAGAAATTGGTTTCCATATAGAAATATACATATCTGGATATTAAAATAGGATGTGGTTCGGAAACAGATGTATGACTGGGTAACACCTGGAAACACAACATTAATATAGACTCAATCCAGAACTGGTGAAAAAATGGGCATTGTTGTACACATAACATGACACTCTCAGGGGTTATATGATTTGGAAAATTTTAAAGCTCTTTATTAATAACTATTAAGGGACCAAAAATTACCATTAGAGTTTTTTATAGGAAATAGATCATGGATAAGATATATTAATGTATAGGAATTCATAAGTTGAGGAATAAATTTCATTTATAAATTAGGCATATTATGTTGTTGGATTCTGGTTTGTTTGTTTAATAGTTTAAAATTCACTCAACCCTAAATGTTCCCTTTATTCTATCATGTGGATGGAACTAGGTGGAACTCTGTAAAAAACCAATGTTATTGTTAATGTGATGACAACCCAAATGAGGTGACCAACTTAATGGGAGAAACAATCATGAGGTTTATGATGACACTCTCTTAGTTGACACAAGTTCTGAATATAATCATAAATTAGGAGGAATTCCAAAATCCCACTAAGAAATAACATGCTACAATTGAGACCATAATGGGAAAAAGACCTATGAATCTCCATGGATATATTGGTCCCTTAATTTCAGAACAATGGATAAACCACATTAAGAATATATTCTTCATACTTTAATGTTCTAGGAAATGTAAGGTCATCCTAGCTGTTTATCATAGGGAAGGAGATATTTCTTAGTTGTGGAAATTGATCAAGAATACGAAGCTTGGTGAAGATATTGTAGGGATGTAGAGGAAGGAATTTCATAAAATAATTTTCAATAAATATTTTCCATACACTATTTGAATTGAAATAAAATTTAAATTTCCTTAACATCAAGAAAAAAATGACTAACATGACATGGAATAAGAGGAAAACTATAAAAATATTTTCACGACATGCTTATGGATTTTTCATTACACCGTCATGAAATGTGGACAGCTTGGTTGGTGGAATAAAACCAAGTCTATGGAAATCCCTTCTGATTCTAGATATTAATAACTATAAGGAAATTATATGATGCTCCCCCATAGTCAAAATGGATATAAATAAATATTAAGTCTATGTTGTTGATAGGAACTAGATATTGAATTTTAATTCTAGTAGTGTGATGGAAAAATATAACAGTGGTAGGAGTTTTGAGTATCCCACCATTCAGAAGTGTGGAAAGAAGAACCTTGGAAGTTTCCTAAATAGAGTGATTAAATTCTTCAGGTTTGGAAAGGATGGGAAGCTAGCTAGAGACTACCAATGGGAGAAAACCAACTTTGAAATATAATAGAGGAATGCCCCAGTCAACCTTCAACCTATTGTATAATGTTTAAAATAAAAGGAATAAGGAAACTATGTAAACCTATTAACTATATAAAGGGTTTTTAAAGGAAAATAATTCCAACAACCTCTATGTTAGAAAGGTTGAGCACTTTCAATCACAACCATTGAGGCAGATCTCAAAAATTAAGTGCTGATAGGTATGATATTTGTTTTTCCAAAAAATGGAGGTATTTTATTAATATGGTTCTACACATTCCTTCATATCACACAATATTAGAATAACTATTCAAACACCACCACAATGTATGGATGTATAGATGTCGGTAAAAATGAAAAATGTAGATATTATTGAATCCTAAGTACATAACTCCCCCCTGTCAAAATTTGGGGATGGAAATATCCAGAGGACCTTATGATAATCATTTTTTTAATTTGATGAAATTATCGTTATGGATTTGTTTTCCTTATATAGATCCAAAATAAATTTTAGTAATAATGAAATAACTCTTTATATATAAAATCATACTCATATTCTCTATAGGTGTAATCAGGAGGATGAATATATATTAGTACCAATTTCTCAATCATGGATATTATTTCCCTAAGAGAAATCATATCTAAATCAAATGGTTTATTCTATGGAAAATACCGCCTTTTAAGAAATGTCAATTATGATCGAATACAATAATGTTTTTTCCCATGAATTTCACAGTATTATTCTTAGATGATAGGTTGAATATTCTATAATGTTTTTACATATGACATTTTTAATATCCAAGATTCAATAAAGGGTAGAGATTGGAGAACTTTAGAATTTGAAGTAAAAACTATAGTAGAATCTAGATAAAGGTTTCATACACCAAAGAGTTTCATATTAGGGTTTACCTGTCCTCAAAATCAATATGAAGAATTAGTCGATACACCTTTTATTCAAATATCATGAGCTCAAAAAGATCAAGATAAACAACAAATATCCTCTTACATGGATTGATGACTTGTTATATCAACCATGTACATCTTAATACTTCACTATGGTGGATCTTCCCTTAGGGTATTATCTTGTAAGGATGAATATGGGGGAAATACCCAAGACTAATTTTCATATAATGTATGAGAACTATGAGATCATATTAAATCCATTCAGAATCACTAAATCTCTAGAAATTATCATGCACTTTAAAAAAGGAGACATTTGGGATTACCAAAAAATATGTGGTAGTATTTATAGATTATTTTCTAATGAACTCCAAAATAAAGGAGGCTCATTAGGAGCATCTGAGCATTATTCTAAGGGCTATATAAATGTATATTCTTTATGAAATTTACATAAAATTTGAGTTTTGGTTGAAAGATTATTGTGATTTGGGAATGTTATCACTAAAAAAGCATATTTGTGAACACTTAAAAAAGAAGCAATTAAAGGATGACCATGGACAACTAGTTTTATATAATTATATTGTTTCCATGGATTAGCTGGGAACTATTTCCGATTTGTGAGAAATTTATTACATTTTTTGAGAATCTTAATAAGATAAATCCAAAGAGAGTAATATTTGTTTTTTGAAAAAATTAATGAGAATATAATATAAATTTTTGAAAACAATGCTTATCATTGAATGTGTACATATGATACCCCCATATGGGTAACATTTCATGGTTTACAAAAATAATTCAAAGATGGAATTGGGTTGTGTGCTATTAAATAATGAAAAGGTGATATCATATTTCTTAAGGAAATTTACTGTTCAATAAGAAAACTTTCCAATACATGATCTAGAATTGGTTTCATTAAAATTCAGACTGAAAATATGAAATATTTATCTATTTGGTGGGATGTGTTAAATAAATATGGATCATAAGATAATGAAGAATATATTCACATGGAATGAAAAAAACAGTGCCAGTGAATATGGTAAGATTTGATTAGGGACTATAACTTCTCAATCCAATATCTTCCTATAAATGAAAATGATTTGGAAGATTCTATATATATAAAGGATCCATTAATTTTAACATGGATTGGAATATAGAAGGATGGATATTCTTTGAATTTAAAAGGATGGGCATGGGAATCATTAAATAATGATCATCCTGAATCATTTTAAATATGATTTCTCAACTATCCATTCTGGATAAGATAAATGATTCTTAGTGTGATAATGTGGATATTCCGAAGGTTGTGAAATCTATAATAAATGTAAATTCCTAGGAGTTAAAAATTAATGAAGAAGGTTTTTCCAAGGTTTGGGCCACGACTATGTGTACCATCAAATCATGAGTGTATAATGGAGATGTTGAATGATTTACATAGATCAACATTGTCCATCCATCCAAGGGTCACGAAGATGTATTGAGATCTTAGAGTGAAATATTTGTGGGATAATATATTGAAATACATCATAGAATATACATCATGGTGTATTTTATGTCAGTAAGCGATGGATAAATAGAATAAATCCAATGGGATGAAGAAACCACTAACCATACCAACATAGTATTGTTAAAAAACCATGGAATTTATAACTGGTATTACAAATGAATCAAGAGGAATAATGATATTTGGGTTTTGGTGGATTTTCTTAAAAATACTAATCACATAATTTTAATTGGGTAGGAATTAATAGTAATTCATCTTGTAAGGATATATATTAGAGAATTTATGAGGCTGTATATAACACTAATCAATACCCATGATTTTCTACCATGTTCTCGAAGAGTATCCAACATACTCTAAATAATGAGTTGAAACTCAGTATCACTGATCCACATCAAACTTATGGAAATACTGAGTAGACTATTTAGTCAGTCGAGGAAATTATAATAGCATACTCAATGTAATTTAAAGGAGGATGGGATCAATATATTCATTTGATCATGTTATCAAACAATAATACTTTCCACCCTTGAATCAAAATGGTACCCTATGAAGCCTTTTATGGTAGGATATGAAGGAAACCTTCATGATGGGATGAAGTTAGTGAACACGAACATCTGGATCCTGAAATGGTTGAAGATATATTTAAAATGTTAAACACAATAGTACCACATATTAGGTAATAAAAGTTTTTAGAATAACTAGGTTGACAATAATAAATGATACCTTGAGTTTGAGTTTTTTAGTAATGTATTAAACCCCATATCTTCATGGAATAATTTCCTGAGATTTATGAATAAGGGAAATCTTATTCCAAAATACATCAGTCCCATTGATATTCCTGATCACTTAAGAATAGAGGGCTATTGAAAAGAACTCAGACTTAGCCTATATCAAGAACATGATTTGTGGAATGTTTCCTTTTGAGGATTTACATAAAATACACCTTTCTTTCATATAATAAATAGGTGGGACTATTGGTGTAACTCCCCAAGCTTCCACAATATGTTTCCCATTGAATAATGCAGTAGCTTGTGTTGTACGCAACTTGGAGTTTTAACACACCACGACCAATGAAACAAGCCATTATGAATAGTAATACCCACTTTTTGAAATTTTATAAATTCTAATTTTCAAAATGGTCTTCATTTTTGGATTCATAATATCATAGTTAGCTTAGGGTGAAATTTTGGAATTTTTCTGAGAACATTCAATTTTTAATGAATAGTGAAAAAAACTCTGTTATTGTTGAAAACTAACTTTTTATTTAAATAATGAGTTGTCTTATTGTCATTTATTTTAGGTTAAAATAGATTAATAATACCTATATATGTTAAAGTTAATTCATTAGAGTCATTTTAAAAATGTGGTTCAATAAAATGAAAATATTTTTGGGTAAATAGTAACTTTTGACTTTTATTTACCACTATTAAAAGTAAATAGGGAAATTATGGGTAAAATTGAAATTATAATTACCCTAAAACATGTACTAATTTTATTGGATAAGTTTAATTCAACCAAAAACAACCTTTGTAATACAATTTAATCCCATTTGGTCCACCTGGATTAGATTAGGACATTTATTATTGTCTTATTTAAGGGAGAGTTAAAAGAGTTAAATTCAATGTTTAATAACTAAACCATTTTTAATATATGGTTATACATAAGATAAATTCAAATATAAATATTCATTATAAATCTTAAAATATTTCCTACATAATGGGTTTTTATTTATAATTTTTATTCATTAAATAATTTAATTTATTTATAACACAATGATGATGTAGTAATTACCTTGTTAATGAAAGATTAAAATAATTGATATTATAAATATCCAAATAAATGTAATTTGAGAATTTTTATGAATTACACAAATTTTATAGGCTAATATGACATGTTAGGGTTTATTAAATAATTTTTTTCGAAGTAATCATGCAGTTATAATTTTGAAAAAAACCAGATACTAAATAGTGTCAAAAGTGACATAATTGAGTTTAAAAAAATACTTTATTATTAATTGATATTATATTTATAAAAAACTAATATTTGTAAAAAGGAATTAAATATGGTAATATATATTAATAATTTACCACTTGGGGTTTGTATGGATTGTTATAGTTATTTTATTAACCATATAATATAAAAATACAAAGAGACATGGTAAATATCAAACTATTTAACTAAGAGTTAAATCTAAAAGATAAGATTAATATGGTGACTTAAACTGGTCTAAAAAATTTTGTTTGAGAGGTTTTTGAACCATACCCCCATTATCCTAGAACTAAATAATTTTGGTGCCATTATAAACAGAAAATTAGTTTATTATAAAATAATATTTCAAGATTTCCCTAAAGTGACCTTCACCTCTCTTATAAAATGGTACTTCCTCTTCTCTTAATTTCACACCATCATAGCCATTTGGATCAGCCAAAACCTACCCCAATATCCTATAAACATTACCCCCTTCATCATAGAGGCCTTACATTGGTTAGAAAGCCAATCTATGAAGCGCTTTTGATCAAATCAAAAGGAAGAACCCGAAGAAGAGGTAAATATTTCATCACAACTTTCAAGTTCTTTTCTTCTTACACTTCCACTTTCTTTGTTGTTTTCATTATAAAATAATAACTCCAGAATATTCTATATACTGTGATGTTATTATAAAAATGATACAACCATATTCATTATTTTATCTATCATATGAATGAAAAAGTCTCTATATGTGCGTACGTACAACTTACCGTCTCTACGTCGTGGTGTAGTTTGTTACTCAAGAACTTAATTATTTGGATGGGTATAATAATGAGTATAACTTATGTAAATAATAAATATAAAATGTTGATGATTCTGTATATATGACATACCATCAAATTACATACGATTTCACCATCAATATAATGATATTGTTGCTCGTGCGTATGTAAAAATTATCGTCTCCACGAACACGATAAGATTCATTCCCCAACATAATCATTAAAGAATAATTTTCATTTTACGATTAAAAATAATGTATATGAACAAAATATAATTATTTATATGTATCAAACACATCCGATCCATAACCAACATGGCTTATGTATCCAAGCATATAAAGGAAAATGAATCAGTTAACACCCGAAATGATGATACTAGTGAAATATTGTTAACCAAGCAATATTAGATGATCATATATGATATCATATTTATGTATATAGTTATTGTATAATTTAATAACAATTTTTTAACTATTATACATTAGGTTAACATATGATCAACTAAGGAAAAGTACACGGTAAGGTTTAATTTGACAAACTCTTTATTATTAGAGGTTGTTTTTACGTAATTATCTGCTCGGACCTCAAAATCATCCACATCCATGTTTCTTAAAAATGTATTTAAAAACTTTTTTACTTTTTAATAGACTATGGGTTAAAGTTATTTAGACCCGTCTTTGAATTTTTATAAAATTTCTTGAAAGGAATCTTTCCGTCGTTTTTAAAACATGACAATTTATGACCTTTTCAACAACGTTGAGGTAAGAATGTCTTTTTTTAACTTATACGGTGGGTGTGGCTATTTTCTGTCAATATATCATCATCGAAGCTTCTCGTACAAGCTTATAAGAAAATTTTCAAAATAAATATTTTTTATTTTATTTATGTGACTTTTAAATGATTTCAAAATAGAAATATGTATTTATTTCAAATAGTTTTTATTTCATCTATGCCAACATCTTTTGATGGATTTTAAACATGTTTTGAGTTGATTTATTATGATAAAAATCTTACATATTGTAATGAAGGTTTTGTGATATGTTTGACTATGTATGTGTTATTTTTACACAATTCATGGTTTATGGATAAAGTAT
This sequence comes from Viscum album, assembly GCA_963277665.1. Taxonomy (NCBI): domain Eukaryota; kingdom Viridiplantae; phylum Streptophyta; class Magnoliopsida; order Santalales; family Viscaceae; genus Viscum; species Viscum album. Next base: position 1,805,754,051 of record OY728129.1, on the reverse strand, counting down.
TTACATTTCATATACTAGTTTTAATACGAATGTTTATGCTAAGTTTAAATCTTTTCATATAAGGAATGCATTAGACTTAGTAACTGAAGGGTGGATCCCACTATAGCTCCTCGATGCATCAGTAGGTCTCATGACACAAACAAGTTTCCTGGAACAATCCTTTGACAAAATCTTATTAGTAGTCTTGGTACAAGGCCTTGACTATGTGGTTATGAAGTCTGACATTATGCATTCCATCATTATGAATGTGGCTATTGATATTGCATGTGATTATTAGACTTGTAGAATATCTATTTGAATAATTATATGGAATTATTTGATTTTATATTTACCATATTATACATAATTTTAATTTTAGAAGTCTTTTGTTTTAGTCTTGTACATTTCCTTAAATGTTTATTCTTATTTATGAAAGTTTCCGCAATATTGTTATCCGTACTGAGCATATGAGCTCACCCCTTTCTATGTTTTTTTTCTCAGGATGTGAAAAAGTACTTTATGGTTGACATGTAAGGATATGATAAGGATATATGTGTGTTCAAAAGGGAACAAAATGTTTTTTATGTTTTCATTTCATGATGTAATATAGAAATTATAAATATATTTAGTATTTCCATGGATACTAAATTGATCTGTCTTTCGGTACATGATTCCTCGTATCATGCCAATGTCATGTAATAATTCACCGACTCTGGGTAACTAGGGTTGGGGAATTATAGTTGGTATTAGAGTAAGTTTAGTACAAACCCTGGAATCTAGATTTAGAAAAACTATGATTAGAGAACACTACCCTAAGATTGTCCTTGAGTATTAGTATAGACAAACTTCCAAACATTTTGTTACTATAGAGAGTTTATGAGTATTCCAAGAAATAAATCCCTGTCTGGATACGAGCTAGTAGAGGTTGCTCTGGCACATATGTAGCTAGGGGTAAAACCCAAAAACACCACTTTGAGCTAGACTCAAACGAGAACTGGTGCACGACAATAGGCCTTGCTGCCTCTTGGTTACAAAAATCCCAAGGGGATATTCTTAGGATAATTCTAATTTTCATTATAAACCCTTATTAAGGGTTTATGAGTATATAATTCCTCAAAGAAAACATTTTTAGGATTATGGATTATATCAATAAACTGGTCAATTTATGTTAAGTGTTTTACAAGTTTGGAATTATGTATTGCGATTCACAAATTAATCTAGTGTATGCTATTTTTTAGAAATGGCGCCTAATGGAAGGAATGGAAACCATATCAATGCACGTAATCCATGTAGGTATTTAAATCCTACTCAAGATAATTATAGTAGATCTGGTGATATAGCTGGTGCTGATCAGCTTATCACCATACTGGGACAACTCACTCAGGTTATGAATAATAACCTTACCCGTATGAAGCACCCTGATCCACAATGCAGAGTATCAATGTTAGATAGATTCATGATAAAATAACCACAAACATTCAATGGTAGTACAAATCTATTAGTAGCTGAGCAATAGAAAAGTTCCCTAGAGAAAATATTACATGCTTTGGGGAGTAGCGAAAGGGAAAAAGTTGTCAAGGCAGTTTATCGCCTCATGGGAGATTCAAATCAATGGTGGTCATTATTATAAAACACTGAGGAAGATGAAGAAGTATAGAACATGGAATAGATGTAGTTTAAAGATATTTTCTTTGAAAAACACATTCCTCATAACCATCGAGTGGATATGGAAAGACAGTTTCTGAGTCTGAGGAAAAAGAAGGATTAGAATGTCACAATGCATGAGGCTAACTATACAATGTTAGAAAGGAATGTAGTAGATTATATACGTAGCCCAAGGAGTGAGTTTGATAGATTCATTAAAGGGTTAAAACCATTTCTTCGTTGATAATTAGTCTCACAATCCTTCTCATCGTACGAAGATATTGTCTCATGTGTTATCAAGACAGAAAAGGAATTCTCTATGTCTTACGACTTTAACGTAATGCAAGAGAAAAAGAGATCTACTAAAAACTTTGGAAATGGAAATAAGGGGAAGAAGGGAAAAGTTTAATATCCATCCTGTGGTAAATGTGGTAAAAATCACCCATTTACTTACCTAAAGGGAATGTGTATCTATTATAGTTGTGGTGAATAAGGCCACCAAGATTGTGGTTGCAAGGGGTAAGAAAGAGGCTTTCAATATTGAATTCTACAATTGTAGAGAAAAGGGCCATTATGAAAATTAATTTTCTAAGCACCAAGGGTAGTTACCTCATAAAAGGACAAGAGAGAAAGGCCATGCTTATGTGATCACTACTACTGAGGTTGAAGATTCAAAAGAAGTGGTGGCAAGAAATTTATTGGTTTCCTCAAGATTAGCAAATGCTTTATTTGATTCTGGATCATCACATTGTTTTATATCTCCCCAGTTTCCTAAGATAATTAGATATGTTCAATTTGACTTCACACGGGATTTTTCAGTCCACACACCTAAGAGAAGTATCATCGCAAAAACGTTTTGTGCATCAGTTCCCATTAGGGAATATAAATATTCTTTATCTGCTAATCTAATCCTCATAACCATGATTGAATTTGATATAATCCTCGGAATGGATTGGTTTTCAGACTATAATGTGAAATTTATTGTAACAATAAGGAGGATACAATTTTTTATAATGATTAAGAGTACCTTATATTTAGAGTAGAAACATCACCACCAGATTCTTATCTAGATCCACCACTAGTAGCTCTACAAAATTCAATTATCAGGGGAGAAGAGAATGAAATAACTATGGGTGATAAAAATAATGTTTGAATACAGGACATACCTATTGTGTAAGAATATGTTGATTTGTTTCTAGAGGATTTACTTAGACATCCTCCAGAATGAGAAATTGAGTTTTCCATTGATTTAATACATGGTTCAAGGCCCATATAGAAGACCCCTTATAGAATGGCCACTGTGGAATTAGTGGAACTAAAGAAACAACTAGAGAAATTAAGTAATAAGAGATTTATTCACCCTAGTGTTTCTCCATAGGGAGCCCCTGTCCTTTTTTTTAAGATGAAAGATGGATCTATGAGGTTTTGCATTGACTACAGGGAGATCAATGCTATAAAAATAAAGAACATGTATCCCCTACCAAGCATTAATGTTTTATTCAACCAACTTCATGGAGCTCAATATTTTTCAAAGATTGACCTTTGATCTGGATATGATCAGTTGTGTGTGAAGAAGGAAGACATTCTAAAAACCACATTTAGAACCAGGTACAATCATTATGAGTTTATAGTAATACCTTTTGGATTGACTAATGCACCCTCTTTCTTCATGGATTTAATTAATAGAGTTTTCAAGGAATGTCTTGATGAATTTTTGGTGGTATTTATTAATGATATCTGGTATACTCTAAAATATATGAATATCATGAAAATCACTTGTGCATTATTCTAAAGACTCTTTGAAGAAATGAATTATATATGAAGTTTAGTAAGTGTGAATTCTGGATTCAAGAGATTTCTTTTCTTGGTTATATTGTCTCTATGGATACAATCTCTATTGATCCTTCAAAGACCAAGGAAATCCATGAATGGCTAGCATCGACGAGTGTAATTGTGGTATGCAGTTTTATTGGTTTAGCAGGTTATTATCAATGTTTCTTCCAGAATTTTTCTTGATTGGCTAACCCATTAACCAAGCTCACTCGTAAAGGGGTTATATTTTTTTGGACAAAAGAGTGTGAAGAATGTTTTGAAGAACTGAAGAGATGATTTGTTAATGCGCCTATCTGGACTCTACCATAGGGAATGATGGGTTTGTTATTTATAGTGATGATTAAATGAAAGGACTTGGTTGTGTCCTTATGCCGAATGATAGAGTTATTACCTATGCATCACGGTAGCTAAAAATTCATGAAAAAAATGATCCCACTCATGATCTTGAGTTAGTGGCTATAATCTTTTCTTTGAAAATATGGAGACACTATCGATATCATGAAAAATGTGAGATTTATACTAATCACAAGAGTTTTATGTATATTTTATCCCAAAAATAACTCAACATGAGGCAAAGGTGATGGATTGAACTATTCAAGGATTATGATTTCACTATACAATACCACTCGGGGAAGGAAAATAAAGTGGAAAATTTTCTGAGAAGAAAGGATCATGGATTTTTGAACAAGATAAGAGTTGAAAAGGATACTATTTGCATGGATCTAGTAAAGATGGATATGGGAGTAACCATGGAAGTTGAAATATCAATGATTTTTTAAAATGGTTTCCAAACCATATTTACTAGAAAGGATAAAAAGTTTTCAAACTGGAAATGAGGATTTCAAAAGAAGATTATAGTTGTGAAAGATGATAGATTGAGTGACTTCATATATGAAGATGGAATTTTGATATTTGGGAAGAGACTTTGTGTTCCTAACATACCTGATCAAAAAAGGGAATTATTGGATGATGCTCATAAATCCAATTTCTCTATACACCTTAGTCGCAACACGATGTATAGAGATTTGAAGAAGCATTTTTGGTGGGACAATATGAAGAGGGAGATTGCTGATTTTGTGTCAAGATGTATGGTTTTTCAACAAGTGATAGATGGGTGGAAAGAGTGAGGAGGAGTCCTAAAACCTCTTCCCATACCTGAGTGGAAATGGGATAATATTATGATAGACTTTGTCTTGGGGATACCAAGGACTCCTAAAAGGAATAATGCAATATGGGTCATTTTTGATAATCTTACCAAGGAAGAACATTGTTTTTCTATAAGAGAAGATTTTCCACTTGAACATCTAGAAAGAATATATATTAATGATGTTTTAAGACTCCATGGTGTACCCCTATCAATTTTTGTCTGACCATAATCCCTGTTTTACATCAAGATTATGGAAAAGTCTTCAGAAGGCCCTGGATACTGAACTCCGTTTGAGCACTACCTACCATCCTCAAACCGATGGACAATCAGAAGGGACTATTCAAACCTTATAAGACATGTTGAGATCTTTCTCACTTGACATTCAAGGTATATGGGATCAATATTTACATATGGTATAATTTTCCTATAACAATAGCTTCTATTCAAGTATTCATATGGCACCATATGAAGCGTTATATGGAAAGAGATATCGCACACCAACTTGTTGGGATGATGTTGGGGAAGGAAAACTCGTAGGCCCAGAACTTGTTGAGGAAACAATGGAAATGGTTAAGATTATCCTAACCCACATCAAAGCATCCAATGTAGGAAAAAAAGATATGCCGATAACCGAAGAAAGGATTTGGAATTTCAAGTAAGAGACCATGTTTTCTGGGAGGTATCTCCACGGAAGGGTGATATATTTTTCGGTAAGAAGGGTAAATTGAGTCCCAGGTACATAGAACCTTTCAAAATTCTATAACGAATTGTATTTGTAGCTTATCATTTAGAAATGCCTCTATGTCTCTCCAAAGTTCATGATGTGTTCCATGTATCAATGTTAAAAAGATACATGCCTGACCCAACGCTTGTACTCACCTATGAGGAAATTGAACTGGGACCTGATCTATCTTATTGTGAAGATCCTGTAAATATTTTTGATACAAGAGAACAAGTGCTGAGAAATCAGACAACTCGTCTGGTAAAAGTTCTATGGAGAAACCATAAGATGGAAGAGGTAACGTGGGAACTCGAGGAACTTATATTGAAAAACCACCCGAATCTTTTATGAAATAATATTCAAGAAATTTCAAGGATGAAATTATTTTAATTAGTGTAGAATGTAGAACCCCAAGCTTCCATGGCACGTTTCCCTTTTAATAATGCAGTAGCTTGCGTTGTACGCAACTTGGAGTTTTAACACACCACGACTAATGAAACTAGCCGTTATAAATAGTAATAAGTACTTTTTGAAATTTTATGAATTTTAATTTCCAAAATGGACTTCATTTTTGGATTCTTAATATCAAAATTAGCTTAGGGTTAATTTTTGGTATTTTTCTGAGAACATTCAATTTTTGATGAATAGTGAAAACACTGCGTTATTGTTTAAAACCAACTTTTTTATTTAAATAATTAGTTATGTTATTTTAATTTATTTTATGTCAAAATAGATACAAAATATCAATATATGTTGAATGTAATTCATTAGAGTCATTTTATAATAATTATATATATATATATAATTTTATTTAACTTTTTACCGTCTTTTACCTATCTTCTAGGAGCATCTACAAATTTGCATAACACTTAATTTTACTGCTTCTGTGAGTTTAATTTTAAAAATCTGAGAGACACGGTTGACATCAGTAAAAAAAATTATTTTCAATAATATGAAAATAATTATTGGTGAGTAGTAAATTTTGACTTTTATTTACCACGGTTAAAAGTAAATAGAGAAATTAAGGGTAAAATTGATATTATAATTACCCAAAAAGATGTCCTAATTCTATTGGATAAGTTTAATTCGACCAAAAAAAACATTAGGAATAAAATGGGATCCCCTTTGGTCCACTTGGATTTGCTTAGGACATTTATTATTATTTTATTTAAAGATAAGCTAAAAGAGTTAAATTCAAAGTTTAATAACTATACCATTTTAAATATAGGGTATTAAATAAGATAAATTCAACTATAAATATTCATTAAAAAGATAAAAATATTTCCTACATAATGACATTTAATTTATAATTTTAAAACATTAAATAATTTAATTTATTTATGACACGATGATGATGCAGTAATTACCATATCATTGAATGATTAAAATAATTGATATTATAAATATCCAAATAAATATAATTTGAGACTTTGGATGAATTATACTAATTTTATATATTAATATGACATATTAGGGTTGATTAATTAATTTTTTTTTCATAGTAATCATGCTGTTATGATTTTCACAAAAACCAAATACTAAATAGTGTCAAAATCGACATAATTGTTTTTTTAAAACAAATACTATATTATTAATTGATATAATATTCTTAAAAATATAAGTATTGTCCAGAGGACATATATATGGTTATATATTTTAATAGTGAACCCCTTGGAGTTCTCTTGTCTTGTTATAGTATGTTTATTAACATATAATATAAAAATACAAAGAGATATCGTAAATGTCAAGCTATTTAACTAAGAGTAAAATAAAAAATATAAGGTTAATATGGTGACATAAACCTATATAAAACCAATTGGTTGGAATTTTTTCGACCCATACTTACATTATCCTCCAAATAAATCATTTCGGATCCATTAGAAACCGAAAATGATTTTATTATAAAATAATATTTCAAGCTTTTCCTAAAGTGACCCTCACCTCTCTTAAAAAAGGGTACTTCCCCTTCTCATAATTTTACTCCTCCAAAGCCATTTGGCTCAGCCAACCCCTGAAAAAATATCCTCCAAAAATTCCTCCCTTTATCTTAGAGGCCAGTCTTTTGTCACAAATCCAACCTAAGGACCCCTTTTGATCAAATCAAAAGGAAGAACCAGAAGAAGAGGTAAATATTTCATCACATCTTTCAAGTTCTTTTCTTCTTCGACTTACTCTTTCTTTGTTGTTTCCATTCTAAAATAATAACTCATTTATCTTCTATATACTCTTATATTATTATAAAAATGGTACAACCATATTCATTATTCTATCCATCATATGAATGACAGAGTCACCATATGTGTGTACGTACGCCTTACCGTCTCCACGTCATGGTGTAGTTTGTTATTCAAACACTTCATTATTTGGATGGGTATAATAATGAGTATAATTGATGTGGATAATATATATAACATGTTAATTATTCTTTATATATGATAAACTATCCAATTACAAACGATTTCATGATCAATACAATGATATTGTCTCTCTTGCGTACGTACAGATTACCGTCTTCACGAACGCGATGAGATTCATTCTCCGTCATAATCCTTCAAGAATAATAATTATTTTATAATTAAAAATATTGTTTATGAACATAATATCATTCTGTATATGAATTAAATACATCCTATCCATAACAAACATGGCTTATGTAACCCATCATATAAAGGAAAACGAATCAGTTAACACCCGAAATGATGATAATACTAAAATATTATTAACAAAGATATATTAGAGGATCATATATGATACCATATTTATGTATATAGTACTTGTATAATTTAATAACAATGTTTTAACTATTATACATGATGTTAACATACCATAGACTAAGGGAAAGTACAAGGTAAGGGATAATTTCACAATCTCTTTATTATCTGAGGTTGTTTTTATGTAAGTATCTACTGGGACCACTTTATCATCCACATCTGTGTTTCTTAATAATGTATTTCAAAACATTTTTACTATTTTATTGAGTATGGGTAAATGTAATTTATACCCCTATTTTAATTTTTATAAATTTTTTGAAAGGAATCTTTCCATCATTTTCCAAACAAGGTACTTTATGACCTTTTTGACAAAATTATGGTAAGAATGTATTTTTTTAACTTATAAGGCATGTGTGGATATTTTCATCCATTATATCATCGTTGAAGCTTACCAAAATATTTTATAAGAATATTTTCAAAATAAATGTTTCTTTTATAATTATGTGACTTTTAAATGATTTCAAAATAGAAAGTGTAATTTATTTCAAATAATTTTCATTTCATCTATGTCAAAATCCTTTGATGGATTTTAAACTTGTTTGAATTTGATTTATTATGATACAAATCTTCCATATTGTATTGAAGGTTTTTTGATATTTTTGACTATAGACGTGTTATTTTTACACCATTCATGTAATATGGATAAAGTATTGACATTTCATATGACAGTTTTAATATAAATGTTTATGTTATGTTTAATCCTTTTCATATGTGGAATGCATTGGACTTAGTAAGTGACGGGTGGAGCCCACTATAGCTCCTAGATTCATAAGTATGCCTCATGAGACAAACTAGTGTCTTGGAATATGGACTTAACAATATCTTATTTTTAGTCTTGGAATAAAGCCTTGACTATGTGGTTATGAAGTCTGGAATTATGCATTATATCATTATGAAAGTGGATATTGATATTGCATGTGATTATTCAACTAGTAGAATATCCATGTGAATACATAAATGGAATTATTTGATACTATCTTTTCCATATTATGCTGACGTTTATGTTCCAAATTCTTCTGTTTTAGTCTTATTCATTGCCTTAAATTTTTATGCTTATTTTTGAAAGTTTCCACTATATTGTTATCCTTACCGAGCATATGAGCTCACTCTTTCTATGTTTTATTTTTCTCAGTATTTGAAGAAGTATTTTATCGTTGACCTGTAGGGATATTCTAAGGATATAAGTGTGTTCAAAAGAGAACAAAATGTTGTTGATGTTTTTTATGATGTAATGTAAAAAATATGAATTTTTATTGTACTTTGAAGGATACCACTCTGAATGACATGGTAACCCTTTCCACTCCTTCTGAAAACATTCAAATTTATGTTGAGTATGAAAAAAACCTCTTTTCTGCAATGAATGTATGGTCGTTGGACACTCATTGGAGTTATGTCAGAAGAATGTTTCTTGTGGGGAATGTGGGGTGAGAGGACATTCAGAAGCTCTCTATCGTAGCAAGTCAAAGGGGAAGGATTCGATGTTTCCAAAATCTACTGCTCTTGATGGTGAGTCACTTAGCGAGATCATTCCCAACGATGTTGGTAAAGGGTTGTCAATTGATGTTTCTCTGATGAAGGCCCATCGTGGCCCCTCTATGACTCCATCTACTTTAGACAAAGAGGTTACTTCAGTTGTGGACCCTGATACACTCCGGGTTGATGTCTCCAAGCAGAATGATGCGCAACAACAGTTTGATTATCAGCAGGAAATCTAGAAGCTTTTCCAAGTTTCAGAATTACCTGACAAATGGGGGAACGTTTCTGAGGGTGAACAGAAGAATGTGGGTACCCCGATTAGTGTCTCGGACAGTGGAGGTCACACCACTTACAGGGATGTTGTTTTAAGCGGCAATACAAAGGGTGCTGCCAGTGAGGGTTTCACCTCTGTTCCCGTAAAGCGGAGACCATGCAAGGATTATTCTAATATCCCTAGAAATGTGTCTACCAGATCGTCGTCTAAGGTGTCAAGGAAGGTGGATAAAAATATTTTTAAAATCTTAAATCAGGATAAGTCTCAATCAGAGTGGGAGACAACTGGTGACTCTGATTATGGAAATGATATGTCGTATTATGATCTCTAGACCTGTTTTTTGTGGATGTGGGAATTTCTGTTTGTTTGATCCCGTCTACCACTCTTATGTACTTTTTTCCTTCTTTTTAATAAATGGTCAGAAGCTTTGCTTCTGGCTGGACTTGTCTGGTATGTAATATGGCACTGAATCTCGGTAATTGGGGTCAGGGTGTTACAGTTGGAGAGTGATATTTCATATGAAGGTCAGTTTGTGAAGGTCTTAGATTATAGAGACAAATTTCTATGAAATGAGAGAATTCAGCTGGTCAACTATCTGTTGATAAATCATATATTTAAATAAGAAACATGGGAACCAGAAGAGGTGATGAAAGTAAATTACCCTCATATATTTTATTGGGTGAAAATAAAATTTTGGGATAAATTTTTGGAATTGGGGAAGATTGTAACGACCTGAACCTTTATAAATAAAATTACAATTGTGTCTAAATTAAATGTTGTATATTGGTTATAGAAAACATATTCACATATTTTGGTTTATTGTAACATATCAAATTTAAAATACCATTAAGAGTCATTACCCTTGATAATATAACCATTGAACATTGGTCATATAATTAGTATTAACATAGGATTATGAAGATTACAATTGACCTGTAAAATTGAAGAAATTATGCCAAATAGAAAGATCATACACTATAAAGCCCATTTATCAAAGCTTATAAAATATATAACATCATTTGGGTTTTACCTTGAACAATCCCAAGAAGATAACCACCAACTAAAGAATGATTGAAACCGTGTATGCTGAACTGCCCCATGAAAATATCACCATCATACAACTTACTCATCTGACATTTTATAGTGTAATAATGTTCTACATATCAATAAACTAATAATTTGAATATTTTTATTTTTATTTATTGAATATTCGTAATATTTACTTCTTATCGTTGAAATGTTATAAGTGATAAAAATAAAGTTAAATATTTGTGTAATATAAAATTTTAGTTTTGATATTCCAATATGATATATTGATTAATTTTAATAATATATAATACTTTGACCTAAAATTCAATTAATTATTTTTATTAAATATAAATGAAATTATAAATGAAAGTATGTTAATTGTAATTTTTATAGGGTCTTGAAATTTGTTTTGTCATAAAAAACCTAACATTTCTCAATAAATTTTGATCATTATTTTTAAAGAGTTAAAATATTTAGAAAATTATTTTTAAAAATTAAATATTATTTTTGGGTTAATATCATAAAAATTATCCAATTTTTATGTTTTCATAATTTTTTAAGGCAGTCAAATCATCAGAAAAAAATTGAATACGGTATAAATATATGATGTGTATTATGACATCGTAATGAATCAAATGTAATGTAATAAATTATATAAATGATATCCATGACCATTAATAAGTTTTAAAATTAAAATAATGTAATTTGGAGGTTTTTTATTGTTTTTGCAAATCATTTATGGATTCTCCAAAACCTACAGTATATTTTTAGGTTTGAAAATATTTTCTTGGTAACATGACTCACATCAACCTCCCCAAGGGTAAGTTTTTTATGATTTTGGAACCTTTTATTATAAAATTATAAAAACCTAACCTATTTTGTAGAACCCATGGGAATAAACATGCGGTGTTTTTTGTTTCATTAAATTTTTATATAGAGACAAAATCCTAGTATTGGGAAAGAATAAATAATTCACATTTATTTTTCTATATAAACCTAGACAAATACTTTTATATTCACTGAAAAACCCACATATAATTTCCTTACTCTTTCATACTCTCTCTATGGGCATCCCAACATTCCCCCAAGCTCTCAATAAAATCCTCCCATGATTTTGGAATCACCCTCTCAATGTAAGGGACCTCTCTCTCTTCTTTTCAATTCAAGCACCTTATTTATGTAATGCACTTTTTCTTTCAGGTACTATTAATTCAATATGATCTTACACTTACATTTACATTATATTTGATTCAAATGTGATTAGTAACCCCTTTAAATATCATTAATCCCTCCCTTGACACATTATTTACCCACATTACACTGACAGAACTATCCTGCGATTTTTCCATGTCATGTTTTTATTCAACAATCTACCCTTTCTTATGACTAATAATTTATAAATTTTAATGGTCAATTGTATTCATTTAAATTTATCATAATTTACTTTTCTAGAAATATTTTTTGATAGAACCATTTCTCTTCCATTTAAGTATTTTATGAACCTTCATGTACTTTCATTACGCTGCTAAAAGTTACAATGATTTTCCTTACTGAAAATTTGTGAGGTGTATACCCACACCAATTTATACTCAAGGGTATTAACCTAGTTTTACCTATACATAAATTATTCAGAAATTCATTTTATTGAACAAAAATTCATTAATCATGGGATTAAAGGTGATGAAATATTTTCTTATGTTATATGATCTATATAGAACACTAGTGCATGTACATGATATGACTATAATGGATGCACCTAGATATAACCACAATGCATTGGATAATGTTTTAGTCTCAAGAAATTTTATGTATGGTAAATGGAAATATGTCCACCGAACAATATGTTTGATGTTTTGGTTATTACCCTTGACTTATTTTCAAGATGTCATGTTTAAAGTTATTTCCACATTTCCATTTCTCATTTTTGTTTTCATGCTATATCATGCATCATTTTTCATGACTATGAATCTCACCCATTTGATGTCACATTGAGATTAATATTGTTTAAAATTTCATAGTTTTGTCTTGTTTTTCCTTGTTTATTCACTTACTAGGCTTTATATCTCACCCATTTCTTAATTTTGTCCTCAGGTTATCCCACAATGTTTTAAGAGATATGGAATAATATGACCATGTTAAGGTAGTTTTGAATAATATCAATGCACCCCATGTTTTATATTGTTATTTAATTCAACTAGTTACCCAAATAAACTATAATTTTTTATCTTTTGTGTTGTATTATGTGAAATCATATGTAATAAATCTTGAATTAATGTGTAATAAAGACAAGGGTTTTCATACTAATTGTTGCACATTATATGTATATTGGTATTGTCATTTAATACCATTGAATCAACAAGGTATAATATATCCATAACATTTATAAAATACTTTATTTGAGAATTATAAATGGAATTGTTCATGGAAGTCAATATGATCCTCATTCCCAAGGATGACCCCACAATAGAATTTAAATTCAGTAAAAAAAATAAGAGAAGAATTTGGAAAATTCGAGCTCACTGTCACACCCAGAATGGTTGAACATTTAGTATTTGACTATCCATTTATAAACAACCATGTTTTATAAATCTATCCAAAGTTCAGGGACTATAATAAAATTGATCTAAAAAATATATGGCTTCAAATATGAATCTATTTTTGTGGGCGTTTCAATAATTTACGAAAATTAAACCACCAAAGAGTACTTTTTTGAAACTCAAGAGTTGAATTTTAATTTTTTAAACATTCTCTATTGAAGTGGCAATGTCATGGATATGATCCATTACAAATTTTCTATCATGAAGATGCTATTGTGAGGAGGTGAGATTTATGATGTCTCATTGATGTGGTTATGATGTTAGCTTATCATCAACCTACTTGAATAATTATGGTTTGTTTAATATGAAACATTATATGACTGGTTTAGGGTGAGAGGAACTTTAATTGGTTATTTAATTTTTGTGATGAACTCATAATATTAATATTTCCCAATCTGTATGGTTTGATATTATATTATTTTTCTAAAAATTATTCTCCAATTCCAACCATTCTAGGAGATTTACTATGCACTAAGACCAATTATTCCAATTCTCAAATCATTATAGAATGGATGATGAAGAATTTTTATTCATTATTTCATCATGTAAAAATAATAATAAAAAAATCACTTAATCTATTAATGGATTAATAGAGGCAATTATCACTGATATAAGATTACTATATCACTGATGATGAATGTTGGATGACTTCCAAACACCCACTTATATTGAAATAGCAGGATGTACTGAACCTAGAAACAACTCCCAAAAACCCAACTCCTAAAAAACCCAACCAAAAAAACATTAGGTTTCATTTCCCCCTGGGATACATATCCAATAATCTCATCCCATGTACTAAATGTGGTCTTATTATCTATTTTTTGGAGTAGTCGCACCATCATACCTACCATTTAATAGTGAAGATGTATTTCATCAACCAGTTCAATAGATAATGAAATAGTGGGGGAAAAAATATATAAATGTAAGAGAGAGAGAGATAGAGAATAAGACGGTTTAATGTGAGAGAGTACATGTATTGAAAGAATACATGGGGACCAATTTATCAATATCAAGAGGAATTAAAAAATTAACAGTTACATTTTTTGAGATGGGGGAACGTAGTAATTTACTAGAAGTTCTTTTTATTCATGTAATCATTCATTTTGACATCCCCCACTCTGATATTAATATATTTAATTTTTTATTTTCATATATTCTTTCCTAATTTTTATTTTTTATTAATTTTCCCTCTCTCCATTTATGTTATTCCAAACCCTTATTTATATAAATTTTTTATTTTCTTTTTTTTTATATTTGACATCTCTCCATACTCAATTTACATAATGTATTCCCATTTATTTTTATTAATAATTTCTCTAAAATATTTATTATCTAAAAAATATATTAAAATTAAAACCTTTTAATTAAGTTTGATAATTTGTATCTCAATATTACCAAAATAAATTCTTAAAAATAAAAAAAAATAATATTTTTAAAATGTTGTAATGGCCAAAAAAACCATGTAAATATGATACGTTTAATAAATAATAAAATTGAAAAATTTACTATATTTTAGAAAACATATGTTCTTTAATATAATTATGGAAACATTATATTCACACCCGATAGGTCCCAAATGACAGTAATTAAATAAACATATTTAATTTTTTACAATAATTTATTTATTTATTAGGAAATTATAGGTTTTTAAAATCCCTCTCAATAATTCTATTCATATTTTTTATGATATTATATATCATTTTAGGCGTAAAATATTATCAATTTATCTTATTATTCTCCACTGTGTAGATATAACAACTCATAATACCATTAAATCCCGAAATTTATTTATATATAACTCACCCTAATGTTTTTTACTATGTAATTAAATAATTTACCATATTTTTATTCAAACCCTCCGTGTTATGATATTAAAAATATAATAATATAATAATTAAAAAATATATATGGTATATTGGAAAAATCCTTGGATATAACTTCTAATTATAAAAAACGGACTAAATCCCTCTTTATATTTGTGTATGGTGTAATAAATAGATTTATATCAAGACCATTAGAATTTTTATGGTTTTTTAATTTAGAATTATTGATATCTATATATGGTTTGGTAGTTATTGATACATTAGGAGAGATTTGGGAGACCCAAGGAGAATGTTTTGTGATTATAAAATAAATATGAAGAGTATATGATTGTTCTACTAGTTTTTTTATCAATAACTAATTCTTATTGATACACAAGTGAATTTTTGTTATTTCAATCTAGGTGATTCTATTACATGGTCTGGGAGTATTTGAAGTAAATTGATAGTTATTTGTTTAATATTGGTGATGTTTCGAAGCGATTGTGATGAATTTTATTTGAAAGTGTGTTTTTATTAAATATAAAAGAGCCATTTTGAATTTGGAATGAAAAATTATAAAATGGATGAAAATTTAAAAAGAGTAAAATAATTACTTCATAAGAGTTTTTTCAACTTCAAGGGATTATTTTAAAATCATTATAAGAGTTATTATGTACATTATGAATACCATGTAGTAGATCAAAAGAGTTAGATGAGTCTTTACAATAGTATCCCATGATATCATTAGAGTAACCCTGTACATTAGATGATTAATTTTTACTGTGGAATGGATATTCTTAATTTCAATGTTTTTCAATTACTTGGAAGGTTAATATTGGTTCTCTAAGTCTCTTTTCATACATTGGTTGAGTATATATCAAATTTTTAGCATTTCTTATTACTTCATAACATTATTTACAAGAAGTTGAAAGAGGTTTTTGGGGCTTCATAGGAGTAATGTAGCACTATTAAAGAGTTATAAAGTTTTTTAGAGTAACCAATTACTTCCTATGATCAATCATTATTTCAAATGTTTTGGTATTAAAACAAATGTGTATTCTTCTTTTCATAATTGTTATCTACAACTTTTAAATTCTAAGTAGTGACTTCATAATAGTTGGTTCACTTGTGAAATTATGAGTTTTGTGAAGAATAAAATATCAATAAAATTAAATAATGAATTATTTAGGAAAATATAATACATTAATGGAGAATATATTTAATAGTTTTAACATAATAATGGAATTTTATGATTAAGCTAATTTACTAATAATTATTTATGTTATTATAGGTTTTCAAAAATATCATGTTGCAATAAATTTAGATCTATCATGAAGAAAAAAGATAGAAGTTTCAATTGTGCATAAAAATTGTTACATTTATAGATTAAGACTATGTCACCTTGGTAAAATTTAACAAATTTTAAAGTATATAATTTTTCTCTAAGATGAATAATAAGTCCATGTAATGACCCACTATTTCCCATTGGCTTGAGATCTCAACGATTCATTACTATGTCTTAAGAGACATCCCCAAGATGCCAAAGGCTGGTAATAAATGCCGAAAGGTTTCAAATACAAGTTGGGGGACAATTTACCCTTTAGGAAATAAACCAACAAAAACATCACTATCTACCACTATATGATACATTTTAATGAAACAACCAACTTATGCATTAACAAAAGAGAACTACACTGTTCCACAAACCAATACATACCCAACACAATATTAGAGTACCAAGCGGAAGACTAAACAAAAGACCCAAAACAAGCCAAGACACACTCCATGACTCTAAACCGAGCTCCATGCACTAAGCACCACCACATCTCCCAAGCATCACCATGAACCACTAGTAATGAGATTCCATACCTTTACCAGTGTCCCGGAATACAACATTTGCAAAAGCACCTACTTGCCAAAGTAGGGGTGAGTATAAAACTCAGTAGGATTTCCCCAATGACTTCCCTACTCATGCCACTTGGATAGAAGAGTTAACAAAATTTATATAGAACATTTTTTCTCAAAATAGTTTATAACAAGATACAAACAATCTTCCAAAACCATTCATACCCAAAAGCATCCAAGTGAAATTGAAACCAATTTTTCCAACATGTTATTTTTCTAGAAAAACAACCAAACTAGATTTAAAACCATTTCACAATATCTCCTTTTTGGCATACCCAACCATTTCACAAACCCATGAAATCAACCATGCATGCTATTTTATGACAGTTCCATACCCATGAGCGGTTTCTTGTTGATCTACCAAGTCATCACAATGTAATTGTTTCCCATTATTATCCCTTTGGCACTAAAAAAAGGTCATCTTTCAACCAAGCCCTGTATTTCCCATGTGCCATTAACCCTTTGGAATTGAGCATAAGGTCATCATTCAACAAAACCCCATATATGCTTTATGAACACACACCACATATTCCCAAAAATCATGCCAAAACAATCCTTTCAATAAAACACCTTTTATTGAAAACAATTTCCATCAAAAAAAGTGTGTTCAACCAATTGAAACCATTTCAATAAAACTCCCTTTTTATTGATAACCAAATCCATCAAAGTCATTTCAATCTCAAACCATTTCAATAAAACACCCTTTTTATTGAAAACCCATTTTTCATCAAACAATTTACAAATTCATTAATCATAATTTAAAATCAACATTTTAAATTCAAGAATCCAAATCACTTTGCACAATAATTCCCCAAGGCATCACAATTACATCAAAACCATAAATCATTACTAAAGTTGATTTATTCCATGCTTTTCACAATCAAATCCATTCAAATAAACCAATTTGAAACTAAGACGATCATTTATAATAGGCAGAGTCGAGAGTGAAGCCTCCTACCTCAAAGGTTTTGATGAAAACCACAACGGTCGAAGAACGCTCAAGAAAACCTGGCCGATTCACCAAGGATTCTCCTTAGATCTCTTCTCCTAACACAACCAAGACAAAAAATCATCATATTTGGCATCCAAACACTTAGATCTAACCATAATGGGTGTAGGTATAAGAAAATGAGAGAAGAGGAGAAGTATATTTATGTTAATCTCAGAAACCGACCAAGAACGATCACATACCTCAAGAATCCAGCTTCAATTCGCCAAGAGAAGCCTTCAGATCACCTCTAGAATGATGGGAGAACCCTCCTTGACCTTAAGAGAACAAAAATCTCGAGTTAGGGCCACTTAAGAGCATAAACGAGGCATTTAGGGGCAAAAATGTGTGAGATCTACAATTTAAGGATCTCATTTAAGTACTTGCACTGTTAGATCGCACGGTTTGACAAACCGTGCGCTAACCGTGCGCTAGCTAATACCTCGACCACCCTTCTTGCACAGTTTGGATGCACAGTTAGACAAACCATGCACTAGCCATGTGGAAGCTACTGCCTCTAAGACCCACTACACAAGGTTTGGCTGCACAGTTTAGACAAACCGTGCACCGCTCATGTGAAATCCCCTTTTTCCTCAAAACCTCATTCCAAATTCTCCTGACTCTCCAATTCGTCACCCTTAACTTTAAAACCATGAAAAAAATCAAGAAAGGGTTACATACCAGAAACTGGGGGTACTAAATTCTTCCCACCATTGGTCTTTCCGTCCTCGAAAAGTAGAAAACTTTCACCCAACTGAAAGAGTTTCGACCACTACTCTTTCATTTGCTTCTCACGTTCCCAAGTCTCTTCCTGAATCTGAACATGCTGGCATAAAACCCCCACTAGACCGATGATTTTTCCATGCAAGAACTTCTCTTTCCTATCCATAATCCATACCAGGATATGTATCAATGAAGCATCTAGCTCTAGTTCAACGTGATCCCATTTAATCACATGGTCAGGATCAGGCTGATACTTTTTCAACTGAGATACATAGAGCACATTACGCACAAAACTAAATCGTGGTGGTAATTCTAACTGATATGACACCTCTACAACCCATTCCAGTATCTCAAAAGTGCTAGTGTATCTTGGGGATAACATGACCTGCTTCTCGAAATGATGATGCCCAAGCCTTGGAGAGATCCTCAAGAAGACATGATCACCCACAACGAATGAAAACAGTCTTCGATGGTGATCTTCAGAATATTTCTGATGACTCTGAGCCACCTCCATCCTCTTTCTAATCAACTGAATCTTCTCCATTGTTTTTTGAACAAGTCTCGGCCCAACTAGTGAATTTTCACCAGTTTCCACTCAGTATACTAGAGAACGACAAGGACTCACATACAATACTTCAAACAGAGCCACACATATCAAGGCATGATAGCTATTATTTTATGATAACTCCATTAAGGGTATATGCTACTCCCATGAGACACCAAAATCCATTACACAAGACTGAAACATATCTTTCAATGTTTGTATCGTCTGCTCGAATTTCTCATCCATATGAGGATGATACACTATGCTCATATCAACTGAGTCCCAAGGGCTTGTTGTAAAGATTTCCAGAAACAAGATGCGAACCTCGGATCTCTATCTGAGACTATAGACACTGGTACACCATGCCTCTTTACCACTTCTCAGATGTAGATTTTTGAAAGATCTTCCACTGTATGAGTTTTATAAATAGGTAAGAAATGGGCTGACTTGGTTAGATGATCCACTAGCACCCAAATGACATCATGTTTCTGAACTGTTCTTGGAAGACATGTAACAAAATCCATTGGTATTTAATCCCATTTCTACAATGGGATAGGTAATATTGTAACATTCCATATCGTCTCTGATGCTTTGCTTTAACCTGCTGACAAGTTAAGAACCGTGAGACGAACTAAAACACCTTCCTTTTCATGCCACTCCACCAAAACTGCACCATCAACACATTATACATCTTCTATGTACCTGGGTGTACAAACCATCTTGAATGATGATAAGAATGAAGGAGTTGTTCCTGAAAAAACATAGGTACAACCATCCAATCTCTGAAACACAAAACTGAACCCCCATAAAGTTTCCAGCCAGCAATGGTCTCCCCACCATTGAGTTTTGAACTTAAAACTAGACATTCTGCATCAAATGTTTGTGCTTCTTTGATTATATTCACTAAATTCGGAACAAGTGTAGCTAAAAATAATACAACAAACTCACCTCGATCTTCACATTCTACTTGCATTTCGGCTAATTCTGACATCAACTGCCATTCGTCTGAAGCTTCTTTCACCAACTGAGCATATGACTTTCTACTCAATGCATCCGCCCCCGAATTTCCTTTTCCGGGTGTGTACATCAAGTCAAAGTCAATAATTTGGAGATACACCATCCACCTCCTTTTCTATAGGTTCAAATATCTCTATGATAAAATGTGTTTCAAGCCTTTGTGATCTATAAACACAGTAAATTTCTCAACAAAGAGATAATGTATCCATTTTTTCAAAGTAGGGGCGACTGCAACCAACTCCAAATCATGTGTTGGGTAATTTTTCTCATGCACCCACAATTTCCTTGAACCATAAGCAACCACATGATCTTTTTGCATGAGAAAAAAACTGAACCCTGATCCTGAAGCATCACAATACATGACAAACCCCTGTACTGATTCTGGAATGATCAAGATAGGTGCCGATGTAAGCCATATTTTTTGTTCCTGAAAATATTTCTAACATTATTCCGTCCATTGGAAGAGATAATTCTTCTTAGTTAGAGTTATCCCTGGTGAAGCTAGTCATGTGAAATCACGCACAAAGCGTCAGTAGTAACCAGATAGACCGAGAAAAATGTGTATCTTGAACACATTCTTCAGTGGTTCCTAAGAGATAATGACTTCTATATTTTTGGGATCAATAGAAATGCCCCTTTCAGAAATGAAATGGCCAAGGAAATGTAATTCTTGTATCCAAAAATCACACTTTGATAATTTAGAATACAAACGATGATCTCTCAATATTTGTAACACTGTTTCCAAGTGCACCTCATAATCAGCCCTTGTCTTTGAATAGACCAAAATATCATCCACAAACACCACAACAAAAGAATCCAGATTTATCTGAAATATCCGATTCTTCAAATCCATGAAGACTGCTGGTGAATTCATTAGACCGAAAGGCATGATTACATATTTGTAGTGGCCATATCTGCTTCTGAAATATGTCTTTGGAATATTCTCCCTCTGAACTCGCAATTGGTGATATCCTGATCACAAGTCAATCATGGAGAACCACTGAGCTCCCCTTAATTGATCGATCAGATCATCAATGCGTGGAAGTGGATATCTATTCTTTATCATAACTTGGTTAAGCTTACGATAATCAACACACAACCGAAGAGTTCTATCTACCTTATTCACAAACAACACCAGTGCTGCCCATGGAGAAGTACTTGGTCAAATGAAACCCTTTCTTTCCAGCTCCTCTAACTGTACTTTCAATTCCCGTAACTCTGTTGGTGTCATCCTATAAGACCGAAGGGAAATAGGACTAGTTCCCAGAAGGAGATCAATCAGAAACTCCACTTCCCTTAGTGGTGGTAACCTTGAGAAGTTGTTGGGAAAGACTTCTAGAAATTGATCCACCACAGCTGGAAAAATATTTTCCTCCATCTCTTCCATTGATGCCAAATTCAACGCTGCCAATTTTTGAGAGATCTTTCCCACCATTGGAGCAAACAAGATCTTTGAATTTCTTTTTTCCATCCTCTCTCCTCTGAAGAGATGGTCGATGCCATCCTCAGTTATAAAACTAAATGTTCTCCTATAATAGTCGATGTGAGCCTTAAACATTGTAAACCAATCCATACCTAGGATTATGTAATATATATTCATGTCCATCATCAAGAAGTCCCATTTTAACTAATATCTGTCAACAGTTATAGCACATGATACACACACAAAGGTTTGACGTTCTCTTTCACCAAGAGGAGTTTTCAGTTTCAAAACAGAAGACACCATTTCCAGCTTCAAACATAGAAAATCAACCGCATGAGAATAAATGAAGGAATTTGATTCACCAGTATCAAACAACACTTGAACAAAGGTAGAATTAAAAATAATCATACCTCCCACTGTAGATGGTCGATCTTGATCATCAACCATAATATGCTCAGATCCATACAATTGCTTTGTTATTGCACTGTTCTACTTGTTGGCTTGTTGAGATTTCCCTAGTCGAGGAGTCATGGTATTTCTAGAATCACCATGGCTAGCTCTGTTATGTTGATGAGACTGATTCTGTTGTCCACATCCTGTCAAAGCATAAGATGCTTGCGACTCCTGAGGAGTGTCATGTGCACCCGACCTTGGAGAATTCCTACAATAGTGATGAGGATGTCCCATCTTATTGAAATTATGACATGATCTAGGTTGTGTCGTACAATATCACATTATGTGGTCAGTAGAACTACATTGAAAACAACATGCTTTGCTCTGGGGTCATAGATGAAGGTTTACTGATCCTGACGTTTGATTCTGATTTCCACTTGCACCTTGGAAATAGGTTTCCCTTTTCGGATTATTCCCAATGGTTGATTTCCCACCATTTCTTGTAGGTATCAACATTCCTCCTCCTATCTATCCCGAGATATCATGTTCAACAATAGTCGCTCTGTTCACCATCTCTGTATAATCTGTAATTAAGAGCACCACAATCTTCAATTGAATATCCTGCCTTGCCCCGATTCGAAGATGCATGCCTTCAACGACGCAATTGCCGAAACCTCTCGTAAAAAACGGAATAAATTCATAAACATAGCCGCATAATCTATTATAGAGAGGCTCTCTGGTTTCAATATAAAGAAGTCTGTAATTTTCTAGATCTTGAACGTGTAAGGATAAAATTGTTTGTTGAACAATTCTTCAAAATCATCTCATGTAAGGCCTTCATATAATTTAGCCTGCACCGCTAAATCCCACAACTGATATGCAAGATCCTTGAGCATATACATCACTAACTTTAATTTCAGATCTGATGGTGTGCCGATGAAATTGAAGATACGATTCATCCTACTTAGCCACACCTTCACCTTTTCGTGTTCAAAATCACCCCAAAAGTTTGGTGGATTCTACTTCATGAACTGGATGGTATGATCCACATTCCTTGGTTCATTCCTCTGGTTCCCAGTATCCACAACATGTAATGCCTGGAAAATACTCTAAACCAGCTCTAGGTTCACACATGGTTCTGGTGTTACCACATTCTCTGAAACTTCTTCGGGTAGGTTCTGACGACACATACTGTGTGCCATTTTATAAACCAACAATGGACACCATCAATCTCACTCTCTAGAAATTGATGGCTTAGAATTTCAAATTCTATCACATCATCTATCAAATTTTTTTCTTCAAAACGAGCTTTTCCCATGTTCAATAATTTTTGAAAACATTCCTCATGCGTTTTGAAAATCTACCCATTTTCAAAATACACCAAATACTCTGTTTTCAAAATATTTTACTTGAAAAAAATTTCATAATTTTTCAAAAAATCACACCATGCAAAAAATCCTTACTCATTCCTCACAATGAGATATGAAATCCTAGTGGGAAGTCATTCCTCTACAATGCATGTCATGCTCATCTCAATGGCTAAACCCATGAAAATGAGATTTCCAACATTCTAAAACTGTATCCAAAACACTTATGTACCCAACACCCTGGTAACTTGAAGTTCAACATACACGGGTTAGCTACGTCCTTTTATGCTATACATTTCATGTTCCTATAGTCCTACTCCTATCTAATATTTTGACCCAAGGAATAGACAAGAATGAATTTTAACTCCAAGACCAAGAACATCGATGACCACATTATAGGCAAGGACCAAAAAAGTTGAAACCATTTGTAATGACTCGCCAATTCCCATTGGCTTGAGAGTTCAATGAGTCATTACTAGGCCCTAACCGACATCCCCAAGATGCCAAAGGCTGGAAATAAATGCCGAAGGGTTTCAAATACAAGTTGGGGGTGATTTAGACTTTAGAAAATAAACCAACCAAAACATCACTAACAACCACTATATGATGCATGTAAATGAAAAAAACAACTCATGCATTACCAAAAGATAACTACACTGTTCCACAAACCAATACATACCCAACACTATATCAGAGTACCAAGTGGAAGACTAAATAAAAGACCCTAAACAAGCCAAGACACACTCCACAAATCCACACCGAACTCCATGCACCAAGGACCACCACATCTCCCAAGAATCACCACGAACCACTAATAATGAGATTCCATACCATTACCTATGTGCCAGAATATGACATCTACAAAAGCACCAATGTGCCAAAGCAGGGGTGAGTATAAAACTCAATAGGTTCCCCCCAATGACTTCCCTACTCACCCGACTAGGATAGAAGAGTTAGCAACATTTATATAAAACAGTTTATATAAATGTTTTTCTCAAAATAGTTTATAACAAGATACAAACAAGCTTCAAATACCATTCATACCCAAAAGCATCCAAGTGTAATTGAAACCAATTTTTCCAACAAGTTATTTTGCCAGAACAATAACCAAACAATCTTTAAAACCATTTAAAAATCTCTCCTTTTTGGTATACCCAAACATTTCAAAAACCTGTGAAATAAAACACGAGTGCTTCATTATGACAGTTCCATACTCATGAGTGGTTTCTGGTCAATCTACCAAGTCGTCACAAGGTAATTGTTTCCCATGTTCCATTATCCCTTTGGCACTGATCACAAGTTCATCTTTCAACCAAGCCCTGTATTTCTCATGTGTCATTAACCCTTTGGAACTGAGCACAAGGTCATCTTTCAACCAAGACCCATATATAAATTATGAACACACACCACATATTCCCAAAAATCCTTCCAAAACAATACTTTCAACAAAACACCTTTTATTGAAAATAATTTCCATCAAATCCAAGTGTGTTCAACCAATTCAAAACATTTCAATAGAACTCCATTTTTTTTTGAAAAACAAATATATCAAAGTCATTTCAATCTCAAACCATTTCAATAAAATGCCCTTTTTATTGAAAACCAATTTTTTATCAAACCATTTACAATTTCAGCAATAAAAATTTAAAATCAACAATTTCAATTCATGAAGCCAAATCACTTTGCACAACAATTCACCAAGATTTCACAATTATATCAAAACCATAAATCATCACTAAAGAATATTTATTCCACACTTTTCACAATCAAAACCATTCAAATAAACCAACATGAAACTAATCCAATCAATTATAACAAGCGGAGTCGAGAGTGAAGGCTCCTACCTCGAAGGTTTTGATGAAAACCACAACGGTTGAAGAACGATCAAGAAAACCGGGCCGATTCACCAAGGATTCTACACAGATCTCTTCTCCTAAAAGAACCAAGACCAAAAATCATCATATTTTGAATCCACACACTTAGATATACCCATAACGGGTGTAGATCTAAGAAAATGAGAGAAGAGGAGATGTAGATCAACGTAGATCTAAGAAACTGATCAAGAACAATCACATACCTCAAGAATCCACATTCGATTCGCCAAGAGAAGCCTTAAGATCACCTCCAGAATGATGGGAGAACCCCCTTGACCTTAGGATAACCAAAATACTGATTTAGGGCCTCTTAGGAGCTCAAATGAGGCATTTATAGGTAAAAAAGTGTGAGATACACAATTTAAGGATCTCATTTATGTGCCCGCACAGTTAGTTCGCACGGTTTGACAAACCGTGTGCTAACCGCATGTTAGCTATTGCCTCGGCCACCCTTCTCGTAGGGTTTGGCCACTTTGTTAGGCAAACCGTGCACCAACCATGTGGAAGATACTACCTCCAAGACCCACTACACACGGTTTGGCCGCACGGTTTAGAAAAACCGTGCGCTACCCGTGCGACTTACCCTTTTTGCCTCAAAACCTCATTCCAAGTTCTCCTGACTCTCCCATTAATCACTCTTAACTTTAAAACCATGAAAAGAATAAAAAAGGGTTACATTTTAGAAGTTAGGGGTACTACAATCCAGCTGATATAGATAGTTATTTGGCTTAATTTGAATTTTCAAATTTCAAATTCAAAGGAAAAAAACCAGTATGACCTGATATATAGTGTGTATTATTATGTGAAAATATAAAGAGATAAATATATGTGATGCAAATAAATTTATATAGATAATCATGGAGAGGGAGTGGATAATTAGTTACAATATACTTGGTATTTTTCAAATATAATAAGAATGAACGACATATTGAAAACTCTATGATAGAATAATTCTGACGAAGTCTCTCCTGATACTAAACTATCTTATATTATTACATCTATAAATGATTAATATCTTACATACGTATGAAACATTGGTGTAACATGAGTACTAGGAAAAACCATTCTCTTTATAATCCAAATGTTGATACCAGTATACCAAATAATCCCTCATGAATCTAAATACTACTATGGACAAACCATACCATTTTGAGATGTTTACATTAGGAAAATATATTTTAACCTCTTTGCGTGAGCTTGTGTGTCTATCAAAGATCGATGAAATCAATTTAATAGATGTATAAGTAGTTATCTATAAATTAACATAATAAATAAGTGTAATACTTTATTCTTAGTCATTCTTAGTGATTTTACACTAATCTTGAGGATCTTATCAAGTGGTGTCTGATATACGAATTCCCTTAAATATGATATTCTATAATGTTTTTAGTAAAGTAGTTTCAACCAAGTTGGATGTTAAGTCATTGAATTTATTGTGTTCATAATGAATAATCACATTTCTGAGAACAATATTTGAATTCCTAGATTTTATGGAATGAAATAACTACATAATAATATTTTATAAGATAAATCATATTTTTTAATCTTTTTTTATGTATTATTTACCAAAAAGTACTGATTTAGTCATCATGTTGAAGTATTTTATAAGTTAACAATTTAAAGAAATAATTTTTAATATTTTGTTTCAGATTGGAATTACTTTATATAATTTCATCTAGTCGAATTCATTTTTATGGAAAAAAGAAATCAATATGAAAAAGGAAAAAAAAAATAAACATGAAAATATATATAATGATAAAAAAAGATTAACCATGATAAGATATAGGTTTAGTAAATGAAATATAAATACCTCTAAATGATTTATGATTAATATGCTGATGACATAATTACATGGCTAAATAAGATTTTGGGCACATTTAGAGTATTTTTTGAAAAAATTGATTATTAAATGTTTTTACAGAAGATAATATACATTAATCAAAAACAATATTGACATTAAACTATCCTAAATTAATGACAATGAACCCAGTTCACTACATTAAGTTGATATAGAAAAAATTCTAAATGAATATTATATGTGGAAGGGACATGCGATAAAACATAAAACCACTGATGAAAATATAATTTCATTCAGAAAATAAATACAATAAATTTTTAAGACAAAATAAATTAGTATTGAAGATGATTATGAAGAACAAGAATAAATAGAGTATAATTTTAAAAAACTTATCTACCTCATCAATAGAAGTGTGAAAAAAATAAAAGGAATGTTTAAGTGGACGACTCAACTAAAGAATTTTATATGTTGATTAGTCACATATTTTACATAAAATTCACAAATGTTCAATAAAGAACTAGATAACGAATTTGAGTAATATTGGTAAAGGAGATCCTTTATGATGATATCAATATGTAACACCCTATGATTTTATTAAATGTTTCTTTTTTAAAAAATTAATCTCTTCCATAGCTTGTAGAACAAACAACCCCAAGTTGAAATAAACCCTACTATAATACACCAATATAACCATGCCTTTACATAGGTAATTATGAATAGTGATAAGTTAATTATAAAAATATGTGTCATTTATTTATGATAAATTAAATTTGAATCATTCAAAATAGAAAGAATTTGTTTTTAAAAAATTATATTCTTTCTAAGGGATGTTCAAGTAGTTCTTTAAAAAATTATTAAAAAATAATTTTAAAAAATATAAGAAACTTTATCTAATAAAGAAAAATTTATTTTTTAAATTATAATATAAAAATTATCATGAGATTATGTTGTGGTATTTTTCTATTTTTTTCAATTTTTAATGAATTTTGAAAAATACTAAATTTTAATGGAAAACATCCCTTTTTGTCAAATAATATATAATGTAAAATTATGTTTAATTTTTTTTGAAAATTATTATCATTTAAATTATATATCTATTAATAAAATAATTTTCATTGGAATAATTTTAATATTTAAATATTATATTAAAACAATATTACCTTTTGAACATTTTCTCGTTCAAAACCCATTTTCTCATCATGTCTGCGTGATGGATTTTTAATTAAATATTATGACTTATGAGAATTTAATTTTGAAAAATTGAATACATATTTTGATTTAGAATAATTACTATTATCTAATATGTTCTAATTAATTTTTTACCAAAACAAATAGTGAAGAAAACTAAAAATTATTTATCCCTGTTAATGTGAAAATGGATTTATCTGGGGTCACACAAAAATGATAATAATAAAAATGACATAAAAACTTGATTAAAATATTTATATGGACATATTTTAAACCCATAAATAATATTTCTATATATTAATCTATTTTTACACTTTATTATTGTGAAAAAATGGGTAAACCTATTTCTTTTCAAAAAATTACAACTTTGACACTCACCTCAATTATAAAAATAATATAACTCTCCTCTCTTATTAAAACATTAAAACCCTTTTATATTTTCAAAAAACAACAAAAATAAGTTCGCTATATAACTCCTGTTATTATATAAGCCTTATTTTTTTGATGAAGGTCTTGCAATGAAATATTTTGGTGCATACCTAAGGAGGTTACCGAATAAAGATGTTCCATGATTCAATGAGCATTTTTATTCTGTTTCTTTTTCCACATCATTAAATAAAATTAAAAACATGATGATAAATAATCATTTAATCTTCCATATATCGATATGTTTACTTTTTAATTTAATGACCCACAACTATATCTACTTTCATTAAATTGGTTATAAAATCATCGTTCAAGTGTACACCAGAATACCCCGATGCAAACCTATGTCGTTCATTTTTCCATTAACACCACACCTGGTTTGGTATGATGATGGATAAAAATTATAAATATGATATTTATAAACTAATTCTACCATTAGATTCATTACATTAAATATAAATTCCATTATTTTCCATTTTTTATGGGATACAAATTCATCGTTCATGTGTAAGATAAACTATCACTTCGTGAAATGACGTGATTCATATTTATATAATGATTTACATAGAAGGTGATAAATATATTGCAAATAATTATATGCGACATAAATTAAATAATTAGTATATTAATGACTTATTTATCATTCATAAAAGATAATATATCCTTTTATCTCTTGGCTTTTCACTCACTGAAAGATGATACGATCGTTTATGTATGTGTTGAATAATGCAGTCACAAAGCTATGTGACCCACTTTTCATCAACAAAACACATTGATTATATATATAAGTATATTTAAGGAAATAATATGATATTATTATTATTATAGGAATATAAAATATTACATTAAACATATATATAAGGATCATTTAAAAGAAGAACAGTTACTCATGCGTAAGTACAACATACCATCTCTATGATCATAACATACATGATTTCTCAAAAAAATATTTTATGGTCCATCTTAATAGTATAATTGATTTGTAAATATTATAATTTTTTCATGAATATCATTCGAAAGATGATTGAACTATATGATATTCCCAAGATTGATGTTAACAAAACACCCACGTGGATATAAGGAAAGTAATACCAAAAGTAATGAAAACATTAAAAGACAATTAACGAATGACTGATAAGATGTTATGAAATGAAAATATATGATAAATATTAATATTGTCTTATTTAAAAATAAAAAATTCCTTAAACCCTTTATATATGATGTTAACTCATGTTTATCCAAATAAACGAATGAGGTAAAGGATTCTGCCTCTATTTTATTTCATTCAGCACATTTATTTATTTTGAAACAATTTATTTTATATTATGTATATAATGCCACCTTTACATGTAATATCATGAATAAATCATTCTTCATGGTATATTATCTTTCAATATGAATTATTACATCAATGTGGATTTTTATGGATTATTACCAAGTAGTAAGGGACTACCTCTCAATTTCCCTTCATTGTAGAATATTCTACCGTTGTTCACCTAATTTCTTATATAATGTATACATATTGACCCTTTGATAACTAATACGCTTAAAAATTCATTCATCATGATATTTTATGTGTTAATTTGAATTATTTCTACAATATAATTAGAATTTATAATTAAAAACTCATAATGAATTTTATAACTTAGTTTCTTTAATTGGGCTATATTAATACTTTATTTTCTTTTTATATTATAATATTATGTCCATATTTTCATGACCGGACCCGCTAAGGTTCGACCCGTTACTTCCCAAAGACTGTCTCTAATATACTAGGGTTGGCGACTTGTATCGATCTGGAATATATCCCAAATGGGAGGCATTATCCTAAAGTAAACACACACACACACACACACACATCTCAAATACCACAAGAGGATGAAATGAAAAACAGATAAAAAAATGCATTCATACATCTAAGATCCCACAAAAGAGTACAAAATTAAGAGTAATGAAATGGGAAATGGGTCCAAATACAATGCCAAAAAAACTGTAAAGAGTCCAACCTTCTCGAAGGGACAGGAATAAAGTGACAGGAAGTCTCTTGATAAAAAAACTCAATCTATCAAGGTCCCACTATGTTCCACCCATTCCATGTACTCCAAAGACACCTTAAAAGGGCCATCATTTGAAAAAGACATGACACATGTGGAAAAATCCCATGTAGGGGTGAGTATAACAATACCCACTAGGGCACCTTGAAAACACTAAGCATGAAGCAAAAAGTATAGTCATATCAATACAATTTATAACCATTAATGTATAACAGAAAAACCCATATATACTCTAGAAAGACACCACACCAAATAGAGTCCATAACTAACTTCCATCCATAAGATTTTGATCAAAGAAAAAATTATTATGGGAGAACCTAAACCACGAGCCATCGTTCAGTCAGATACATTCAAAAAAAGAGGTCTACCTTATTTTTCCCCATCTGAGAAAACTCACAGTTCTAAGAAGACCCTAATACATAGATATGGGTCACTCCCAGGACCATTAGGGGACACCACAAACCCAATATTGATCAACCCGTAACATAGGGGATCACATGTTAACTATACCACCAACCCTACCAATATAGCTTATTAGATGGAGGATCAACACCATACTTAAAGAGGTCACGTTGATTCCAAAAACCCCACATACTGAACAGAGGTGATAGTGGATCACACTCATGCCTCACCCAATATGTAGTCTCTGTATATACAATGTGATGGAGGAGTACATAGTGTGTAGAGACAAACAGTTTCCTGCATGTGTCACATGGTCATGTCCATGTACCAAGGTCATGTCCTTGTACCAGATCATGTACACCAAGCCATGTTTGTTTAAAAGTTCACGGTATTCCATCTGGATATATACAATTAACTCTTTTCATTCACTTTCCATTGTACATTTTAAGTAACACAGAAAGGGATCACATGACATGAACCAAAGGTACATAGAATGTGATACATAACTCTTGCAAAAACCATATATCTACAGCTAGAGGGCCCACACGGTGTATAGATCTCGATTACACGCCGTGTAAGCTAGATTTTTCCAAAATCTCAAATATTATCCTGTGCATCTTGGATCTTCTTATAGCCTCCGATATGGAAATCTATTTGCTGAAAAATCATAAATTGACCCTCAGCGAGTCATTCCATTGTTGAATAACCTTTTTTGATCCTTCAAACTACTTGAAAAATGAATTAATGCATCATTATTCATTGTGTGACGATGAACAAAAAATCACGTACCTATGGCATCCGATCCACTACATCTACAAACATCATACCACCTTCATGTCATTCGAATCCAAATTTTTTATGTTAGTTCAATGTTTCATGAAACCCATGTGCAATGATCGACTGATTGGGATAGAAGAAACCCCTGTACAAATAATGAATGTGCAGGATGAATGTATAATCAGGGGACAAAAGCATTAGAACTTATAAGAGGAATATACCTTGACTGATGTTCCTATAGATATAAGTTATTTCATTATATTAATACTGAAAAATCAATAATTACAAATAACTATCTTGATAACATCTATAAAAAACCATCCTTAGATACACCAAATCTGTGGGTAAATCCGTCAGTTGATTGATTCATGTTGGTTGTAGAAATTATGAATAAAGAAGAAATACAAATAAAAGATATCCTACCTAGTGTTTGGATATATCATTGATGAATAAAAATTTCATTTCCATCATGGATGAGATCCAATGTATCTGTTTGTTTGATGATCCAATATCTGATCTCAATCTTTTGTCATCCTCTGAGAAAACCTCTTTAATGTATTGTCTCATATTTCCATGATTTGAGTGGACAACCCTAAACAATTTCTGTTCCCATATACATAACGGAGAAGATGAGACACTACATTAAAAAATGTAATTACTCAATTTATTTTATTTTATTTTACCCACAATAACCTTTTATCAAATAGACTGCACCGATAAAAGTTATATCATGTCATGGGTAAAACACAAATTCTTAACTCAATGGTTGCCTCCAATTTTTGATTATGGCCATGGTTTATGAGTTATTCTAAATTTCCTAAAAAATAAGTGTGGGTTTTATTTATAATATTTAATATATTTCAAAAATTATTTCGAGCACACAGGGCATTGGAATCACACGATGTCTCTAAGCTGAATCAAAAAAATAATCCATATAATATCCAAAAATAATATATAAAAATTAAAATATGTTACATTATCCAATAATAGGAATTTTGATCCTAAAAATAGAAAAACATACTGAAGATGATGATGGTAATGGGCTTGCATCTGGGTCTCCCACCCCAATATTCTCTTTGGAATATTCTTGTGCTTCCATGGGGCATGCACAAGGTGAATCAAACACCCACAAAGTGTCCTATCTTGTCAATCCTAGATCATCAATGGGGAATCTACAAAGAATACTAAATACTTGATTCATATATCCCATATTGATAATGTGAAATGGGTCATGCACATACTTCCATAACTACGACATGTGGAAGACAACATGTACCTGGTCTGACTATGGTGTACATCTAAGTTGTATGCCACCTCACCAACTCTATACACTATCAGTAAGGAAGAAATAAATAATAGAGATAACTTTTATATGTGGATAAATCTACACAATCTATATCGAGTTGAGACCCTTTGAAACACATGGTCTCCATCATCAGTCAACGTAAGACTTTTGATGGATTTGTGGAGTCCTTATTTGCTCTTGTTTGATCTTCACGTTCTCTATAATAGCTCACACAAACTGCAGGCCCGTGAGTGCTATGTCTCTTTGATTAGTCCAACCATGTGGTGACTATAGGGTTTCTCATACAAAGCCTCAAATGGTACCATGCCAATGGTGGAAGGATATAATATTTTGTATGAAAACTCCACCAAGGGTTAGTGATCCTCCCAACTATGGACAAAGTCAAACATGCAATCCCCCAACATGTCCAAAAATACATAAATGGTCCACTCTATATAGACATCAGTTTGGGGGTGAAATGATGTGATCAAGCATAATTTTGTTTTCAAACACTCTGACAATCCCCTTTAAACCTTATATGTGAGGATAATATCTCGGTCTGAGACGATCGTCAAGGGAACTGCACGGAGTTTGACAATATTATGCACATAGAGGCATCTCGAGATATATACTGATGTCTGCTCTCAAATAACTAGGATATGGGCCAACTTGGTCATTCAGTCTATGATCAACCAGATGGATTTGTATCCCATAGATGTACCTAGTAAATCCATTAGAAAGGCCATGTATATCCTACCCCCCTTCAATTTTGGCAAATCAAGGGGATGGGTGAAACGTGCTGAAACCTAGTGCATCTTCTCCTACGGAAAAGCAAGGCATTGAGAGACAAAATAAATGACTCCCTTCTTCATACATGGACACCAAAACTAATGTCAGAGGTCCGACTATGCCAGGATTTTCATTTAGCAGTGTTTTTTGGTTTGTTTAATGGCGATTTGAACCGTTGTTAAATCATTCTTTGGTGGTTTTAGAAAATCATCGCTAAATCACGTGTCAGTAATGAATTAGTAATATTTTTATAAAACCATCACAGAATTATTTAGTGGCGGGATTTTAGCGATGGTTTATACCGTCTCAAAATTGTTTTTAACTTTTTTTTTTAATTTTAATTTTTGTAAATTTTTTATTTTCATAATTGATTAATTAATTTTTTTTTATTTTCATAATTAATTAAATAAATAAATAAATTTATTTATTTTTCTTGTTAATTAATTAATTAATTATTTATTTATTAATCTATTAATTAATTATTTATTAATTTATAATTTATAATTTATTATATATTAGATATTATTTATTTACTTTAAATATTTATTATTTATTATTATTTTTTATTTCTTATTACCATTCCCATGCCCATCTCTATACACAAGTGCATGTTCATGCACATTCCCATGCCATATATAGAAAATCTACATTGGGTGAGATTTGAACTCCTGACCACTTGATTATTCTCCTAATGTATAAATAAAAAAATTAAAAAACAAATTAATATATAATAAATAAATGATAAATTATTTATAAATTAATAAATAATATATAATAAATAATAAATAACAAATAATAAACAATGAATAAATAAATAAAAAATATACAATGAATAAATAATAAAAATGTATTTAATAATTCAACAATAATAAATTAATAAAAAATAAATAAATAGATAAATAAATGAATAGTAAACTAATCATAAATAAATAATTAATAAACTAACAATAAATTAATAAATAATAAATAATAAATAATAAATAATAAATAATAAATAATAAATAATAAATAATAAATAATAAATAATAAATAATAAGTAATATATGACGGAATAAATGAATGAGTAAATAAATAAAAAATAACAAATAAATAAATAACAAATAATAAATAATTAATAATAACAAATAATTAATAATTTTCATTAATAAATAAGAATTAATATTTATAAATTTTTAAATAATAAAAAAATTATTAATTAATAATTTAGGAATAATTAATAGATAATGCATATTGAATAAATAAAAAACAAATAAATGAATAATAAACTAATTATAATTAAATATTTGATAGAATAGAAATATATTAATAAATAATAAATAATAAATAATAAATAATAATAATACATAACAAATAATAAACAATAAATAAAAAATAAAGAATAAATAAATAAATAAATAAATAAATAGACAAATAATTAAATAAATAAGAAATAAGAAATAATAATTAGTAAATTATAATTGATAAATAATAAATAATTAATAATTAATAATAATTGATAATTGATAATTATTAATTAATAATTCTTAAATATTAATTAACAACTAAAAATTAAAAATTAATAATTAGTAATTAATATCTAATATTCAATATTCAATATTTCAAAAATAATGAATAATTAAATAATTAACAATAAATAAATAATAAATAAACAATAATTAATAAATAAATAATAAATAATTATTAAATATTAAATAAGTAAATAAGTAAATAAATGAATAAAAAATGAATAATAAAATAAAAATAAATAATTATTTAAGATTTAATTGAAAAATTTAAAATAAATTAACAACAAATGTGTACATAATAACTAAATAATAAAATAAATAAATAAATAAATAAATAAATAAATAAATAGATAAAATATTAAATAAATAAACAAATAAATAAAAAATAATAATTGAATACATAGTAGATAATTAATATTAAATAATAACTAATAAATTATAAATAATAGATATATAAATAATAATTATTTAATTAAGTATTTAATAGTTAAATAATTAATTAATAAATTATAAATCAATCAATCAATCAATCAATCAATAATAAATCATAAATAAATAAATAAATCATAAAATGTTTTAAAACCCTGAAAACCCTAAAAACATTTAAATGACCATAATATATAATCATGGACTCCTTTTTTCACTGCCACAACCAATCAAATTGTTGATCTTGAAATGATCTTCGATATAGTATGTGGTAATGGCCAAACAGACACCTAGAATAGATGTTATTGTCATTTGAGTTTTAAAAAAGCATGTTAGGCGACTAAAAACTATATTTCAGAGGCATTATGGGACATTATTTGGAACAAAAAGGGGTAAAATGATCAATGTTCTTGTCCGAGACCTACACAGTGTAGATCTCATTGCTAGCTTCAATTTGATATGTGCTAGAGCCCAAATGGGCACCTATATCAAAAGTTATGGCCGTTTGAAATTCGAGTTCGACTTCTATTTTTTTTAAATAGTAATAACTTTTAGTCCCTTTTTTACCAAATTTTAATGTAACTTAGTTTTAACCCATTTAATAACCTTTTATTTGATAATTTGTGGACCTAAAACTGACTCTCAGATCAGAAGTTTTGGTCACTTGATGCGGAAGTCTATTTTTCAACTTATTGAAGATTTTTTTTCAGTTTGAAAACATTATCAACTAATAATTATAAATATTTATTAACTAAAACAATATAAATAATTAAAATTATAAATAATATAAAATATTTTATTATAAATTAAAAATAAAAAATAAATATTATAAAATAAATATTTTTTAATTTTTTTCTTCAATTTTGTGGTGGTTTGGAAAAAACGGCACTAATTTCTCTACTTTTTTTTTTGAAAAACCACCATAATAAAATTGTAATATTTTGTTTGAAATTTCTGAAAACAATTATAAAAATTATTTTAAAAATATTTAGCACTGGTTTTTGAAAACACTGCTAAGAACCTACCGTTAATTTTTTTATAAAGAAACATTTTTTGGTGGTTTGGAAAACCACCTCGAAACAACTGCCACTAAAACACGGTCTTCCTGTAGTGTCCTAGTATAGTGTTTGCACACCTTGATGTGCCACCAAATGGGGTGTATGAAACTCTTGCAACACCTCCACCTATAACAACAAAGGTACCATTTTACATCCCCTTAAAATGATGGTGTGAACCCCATTATTCGAATATCCATATGGAGAATGTTTAATGGATATACGTAAGGTCTCACAGTGGTCATTTCTGCACTAATAATCCATCTCACACTATAAAAGTGTTGGGGTAACAGACATCAACATAAAATATGAAGACCCATTATTTTCTTGGTATGAAAACTATAACGATGCTCACTACTCTGACATCTCGACCAACGAGAGATAACAATATCTCATGATGAGAGAATCTTCCACCATGTTCCCCTTCCTCAATGTATATAAATTATTCATGTCATAGTCCTCTAGGAACTTTGTCAATCACCTCTATGTCATGTTAAGATGCTTTTGAGAGAAGATATACATGAGACTCTTGTGTTCAAAGTAGAATATAAAATGTTTGCCCGTCAGGTCATTTCTCCAAATATTTAAAGAAAAGAATATCACTACTAAAACGATATCATGGTTCACATAGTTCTTCTCGGGTGGTCTCAAATTTCATTAAGCTTAGGAAATAACCACCTACCTCTACATCAACACACAACAATGTATGGTCCCTGGTGCACAACAATAAACTATATATTTGATATCATACCTGGGAAATCTCATGGTGGGAGTTCTCATCAACCTCCCTTTTAGATCCTCAAAGCACTACTGGCACCTTTCCTTCAATATGAAATTCTAACCCTTCGGTTTCGAAGCTTTAAAGAGATTTGCGGTTCTAGAGAAGTGGGGTACAAACATCTAATCGTACCATGCCATCCCAAATAAACTCTACACCTCAGTAACACTCATTGGAGGATCCAAAGAAAGCACCGCCTCAACCTTCATTAGATTCACTGCTACTCCTGTCAATGAGTTTATATTTCCCCATAAGTATACATATTGTAACAAAAAATAACACTTTGAGAGCTCCACATAAATATGGTGCTCTCCGAGTGTGTCCAGAAGCATCCTCAAGTAAGTCACGTGATCCACCTCAAACACTGAATACAATAAGTTTTCATAGATGAAGACCACCATGAATCAGCAAGAGAATACCTAGAAGATTTAGTTCATGGCTCCCATGAACACTGATATGATGATAATCATTCCTAAAGGTATCACCAAGTACTCATAGTGACAACAGTTACATCTGAATGTCGTTTTTTGTATATTATCACCTCGTACGTGAAACAAGTGATAACCTACCCTGAAGTCATTCTGGGAGAACCACCATGCTCCTCGCAACTAATTAATGAGGTTTTTGATCCTTGGTACTGGATACTTCCCCTTCATATCATCGAATTTCCAGCATTGGTAATCCAAACACAACCTCTTGCTCCCATCCACCTTCTTGAAAAAAAACTTGGGCTACCTAGGGGGGAAAGATGGGTCTCACAAAGACCTTTACCTCCAAGTCCTACAAATGCATTCTCATATCTCCAAGATCTTTGTGATCCATCAGATATGATGGTTATAATACCTGTTTTGTCATTGTATGCAAGTCTAGGTTAAATTCTACCTACCAGTGGGGAGGTAAATCCAGTACAACCTCTGGAAAGACGTCCTCATACTCTGCCACCACGATAATAAAATGATTCCCAAATTATACACTGATCCAAGAGTAATAAAATCCAACTGGTTATTAATATACTGTAATATCTCATTACTCAACTCATACTACTCTTAAAATGCCTCTTTTTATCCCATAATGTAAAACCTCATTCCATCACTACATACACAACACATCCTTAGCCTAAAAAAGTAAACATGGGCATGAATAGTGGATAGGTAGTCAATATATAAGATAACATTTTAAGGAATAATTTATTCTTTAAAGATATACCACACAAAAAACTCACCTCCAAGCATTATATCCCTATTTTTAAACTATTTCACTATCCTTGAGTCACTCGCAGTTGGAGTCTCTGACCACACAGGTCAAGATAATGGCTCGACAGAAATCTCCAAGTCTCAAACCAAATAAGTGGAATGGAAGGAATGACTTTCATATGTGTCTATCGACACAACATCTAAAATATTAAAGACAAAGATCATACCTCTAATCATCCATAAATCCTCGAGGTCAGAGGCCTCCAAAGCCTTTAGCTAGAATTGTCACTTCTCACTGGCTCCCTAAGCCTTGTGTGGACTACCAAGGGGTTGTGGTGCTAACAGGTCGAACCTCTAACCACCTCAAGCTACCCTAATTGCCCCTTTGTCATATCCTAAACCCTATTGACCACCCTGATATTTCCTCTACTCTACTTTAGAGGTCCCTCGACCATCTCATGGTCAGTTTTATGATTTATTAGACAATCTTGAGACATATGTCCCTGACCGTCATTAGAGAAACACTATCTTTATCTTGGCTGACTCGAGCAACCTATGATCCATGAACAACTAACCATGTGTCATGAAATTTCCTCCAAAAGCTTCTAATTCATTTGTATACCTATGATTGTTGTCAGATGCCTACATCCGAGGTATGATCTACCAGGTTCCCACAACTACCTCCCACTATTGGTGTCTACCCTTCCTAAAATCTCTCCACCAAAAAGGCAGGCACAAACCCTCTAACATAGGTGAAAACAATAGATACCACTAAATCTATGATGTTCTAGATATTGTGATGATCGAAGTTAATATTTATCAATAACTGAACTGACACCATATCCAAGGAGTAACATGAGATATCTGTAAATCTATCTGAGTAATATTCTATATATATACTACCCCATTGCATATAAAAAAGATCCTGTATGTGTACAGATATCAACATGGATGGATAGAACTTCACTATGAAGAGACGTTCATGGTCTGCCTTTTAGAGAGCCTTCTCATCATGTGATTGAGTCACAAAGATCCACCATCACATAGTAGATCTGTGATGAAGACTCACCATGATGATTTATATCTAATCACCAGCAACAATGACAAGGTGGAAAATGGAAGTGACTGCCTCAAGCTGGTCCTCATCCTCCTAGGGATCTAGCTCACCTCAAAACATGGGAGGTCAGTGTATATGAAACTCATGCAATGTGCTCAACCTATGTGCATACTCTCCTAGTAATTATATCTCTACCTACTACTCAATGGATAGTGGTATAGTTGTAAACCACTTTGAGGTGCAATATAATGTAAACGCCCCTATACCAATACCTCATCTCTAGGCTGTTCATCCTTGTGAGCACACGCTGGAATCCTGACTGGTTGTTTATGTGGATATATCACGAAATTATAACAAGATATTCCATATACAAAAGAGTATATCTGGGGAGTTGACTCAAGAAGAACATGGAAATCAGAACCATTATTATATGATTCTAGTACCAAAAATATTCCCTTCAACTAATGTTTACTTGTACCAAGTCGAAATGCAGATGATCAGAGTCCTTGTGTATAGATACTTCAACCACCGCACTAACACTAAATTCTCAGGCCTGAAATCCAAGATCAAAACACTAAAAACTATTTTTCTATACCAATATCACAAAAATTTATTCTTAACATAGTACCATGCTCTGATACAACTGCTACATGGCCCGACCTACCAATGTTCGACCGGTGAAAATCTCAAGCCCACCTCTAATTGGAAAAGGAGATGGTTACCAGTACTGAGTAGGCATATCCAACTAATGAGAGGCCTTAAAAAAAGTAACTATGCACACACACATACACACACACACACATCCATTATCCCCCAAGATGTAGAAATGTAAAATATCTAAATGAATTCGTGCATACATCTGTGATCCCATAAAAAAGTACAAAAGAAATATTACTGAAATAGAAAAGGGCTCGATAAAAGTCCAAAAAAATAAGAAAAGAGTCCATCCTAATCCAACGGGTTGGATTAAATAAAAAGGTAATCCCCTATAAAAACACCTTAGTTTTCAATCTCCTTCTACGCTCCACCCACTCCCTTCCCTACTAGGACGCCATCAAAGGATCATTTTCTTCATAAGACACGACACATGTAGGAAAATCCCATAAAAGAGGCAATACTCACTAGGAAACATACAAAACACTAAACATGAAGCACTAATTATATTCAGTTCAATAAAATATATAACAGTCAATGTATAATACAAACACCCCAATATACTAAAAAAGACACCACACCACCAGGCTGTCATAACTAACTCCCACCCCTAAGATTCTTCTCAGTGAAATGATCGTTCTGGGAGAACCTAGTCCAAGATCCATGCTATCAATAGAGAAATTATATGAAGATGACTAATTTATTTGGCCCCACTCAAGAAAACTCACTTGTATAATAATACCCAGACAGAAGGATAGGGGTCACACTCTAGACCGTTGGTAGAAACCAAAAAATGAGTCTAGATCAACCCGATACATATTGAATCACATGTCAACGATGGAACCAAACCTACTGATTCATCCAGCTAGATTGAGAATCGTCTACCAACGCAGGGGGTCCATGATGATTCCAAAAAGGCCTCCTAGGGAACAAAGGTGATAAAGGACCACGCTCTAGTCTCATGGAGGGTCTCCATAACTCTATTTGAAACTCGACCTCTATAGGGTGTCACAATCCTATGATATAGATATAATTTCACACTTTACTCTCAAGGGAGAGGACCAATGTAGCAAACTCAACCTATACTAGTCCAAACTATAAAAATGAAGACCCAAAAGAACACTTCAAGGTGGTACACAGTGTGTACTAGGGGGTTCACATCGTGTCTAGCTATCCTCATGCATTACCATGTGGAAGAGACTCACACGACATATATTATCCCCTTACACATTGTTTAGAAAGAGTATTCCATGTGATGAGACACATGGTTTATTTCTTAGGTTTCCTAGTAATGTCCATGTACTGAGGTTGGGTCCATGTACCAGCTTATGTACACAAGTTCATGTCCATGTATAGGCACACAACATGCCATTTGGCCATGTACTCTTACACGTGTCTATGTACTTATCTAAGTACACATTCAATCACACAGAAAGGGGTCAAATGAAATGTACCAGGGGGTATATGGTGTGTTCTACATAACATAGGATGAAACCCAAGTGCCACATCTTGGGGGTACACACAACGTGTAGATCCGGTTTACATGCCGTGTAACTTGGGTTTTTTCAGAACAACTAATATGATACTACACATCTTGTGCCTTGATATGGCCTTTTATCTAGTTAAATATTTGAAAAAAATAATATATTGATCCTTTTCAAGTCACGCCGTCTCCAAATAAAACATTCTATTCCTTCAAAACACTCGGAAAATGGATTTATGCATCGTTCTTCAATACGTGCTAATGAATGTGAAATCGGGTATCTAGGTCATCTGATTAGCTAAATCTACCACCGTCTCGCCTCTATCATGTCATTATAATCCCATATCTCTAATATCAAACAATTAAACCTAAAAACGAGGGTACAACTATTGATTTATTGGGATATGTCAAACTATGGTCCAAACGAAGAATGCCAATGATGATCAAAGAATAAGGGGAGAAAAGAACAAGAACATATAAGTGGAGGAGACCTCGATCGATGATCTTATTGATACCAATTAATTTACATGAGATTAAAAATGAATCATAAAAAATTTAAAATAATTATCTTCATAAAATCCAAAAAAAACATCACACGTAATGCATGATTCATATATCAAATTTTTTCTTGATTGATTTATATTCCTCCTAGAAAAATGAATGAGGAAGAAATAAATGTAAAAAAAGTCCTACCTAGAGTTTTTATTAATAGTTGTTAAATAAAATTTATGTTTCTATCATTAATGGGATCTATGGTATCTGTTGGTGTGATGATCCATGGTCTGATCCCAATCCTTCGTCATCTGCCTAGAAAATCTCCAAAATAGTTTACCTAAAATTTCCATAGTTTGGGTGGCCAACAATGAGGGATTTATATAACCATATACATAAAATTGAATATTGGGAGCTTATTAAAAAAATTTAAAATAAATTAATCAATAAAATTATATCATTTAACTACCCTTGTGATAACATTTTCCCAAACAACCATCCCTACCATTTTTTATATCACACCATGTGTAAAACACACTTTTTAATCTTAGCAGTGCCCAACGATTTCTGATTTGGACACCCTTTTAGGAATTATTCCAATTTTTCAGGAAAAATACACAAACATTAAATTTAATATATTTATTATATTTCAATCATTTATTCCATTAACATTTGGTCCCTGAAATCACTTTCTGTCTCAGTGTCCGGTCTCGAAAATAATCTATATTCTGTCCAAAAGTAATACACAAAAAATCTAATATGTTATATATATAATTTTATGTAAATTATTAATTATATCCACTTTTGTTATGTGGATTTACATTTTATACACATAATCAAGTGATTAGTTAATTGTAACTTTAATTTAAAGATCTTTTCATGGTTTTA
Source organism: Viscum album (assembly GCA_963277665.1). Lineage (NCBI taxonomy): Eukaryota > Viridiplantae > Streptophyta > Magnoliopsida > Santalales > Viscaceae > Viscum > Viscum album. The sequence continues at coordinate 1,805,710,294 of OY728129.1, read as the reverse complement.
TTTCACAATCTCATTTAGTTGAGATTTTTTATACTTGAAATTTAATTGAAGTAAATTATATTATAATTAATTAAGAAACCCAATAACTTTAACCTCACCCATATATTCATTAACCTTTTCATGTAATAGTTCCATTCTTTCAATCTTTTTCACTTAAATAACTATGAAATTGATTATAAGAAAATATAACTTAATTTATCTCTTCAATCGGAAAATAAATTTCAACCAAAACCCTATTTTCAAAATAGTATTATAAAAATAACATTAAAATATTTTAAAAATGATTTTTTGAAACAAAATTCCACTATTTTTACATTCTAATTTTTTTAAAGGAATATTCATGTTTTTTAAAAACATTCATGTTTAACTTTTATTAAAAAACTGACAGGAATCATTGTTTCAGCATGTATGGTAAGAATGGTCATTCAAGCCATCATGACATATAAAATTATTTGAAACATAATTTATATGTTTTAAATAATATTTTCCTAGAAATGTTTTTTCAAAATATTTTTTTAATTAAAAAGTGATTTTCTAAATGAAAAGTTTATTTTCCTGAATAATATTTTAAAGAAATTTTTATGTTATTTATATTTATCAATAAAAACAACCAATTTTTATTACTTCAATTAGATATCTTGGATTTATTATATCCTAATTCATTATATGTATGGATTATGATCATTTGGAACTTCCAAAGTAGTAACATTCAATTTTTTGATAAATTTTTGTAGTCATAACCATTCCCTCGAAATATTCACAACCCAATGATCATTTGAAATTAAATTTCCTATAAATATTAATATTATTTATCATGTATAAGTTTATTTAATAAAACTTATTTGATTTTATATAACAATTCTACTATTAAAGTTAAATATTTTTCTAGTAAATATTTATAAATCTTTATTGTTTACTGATTTCAAATATTTGATGACAATACAGATTGTTTAGGAATTAAAATTATTATTCTATATATAAGAAATGCTATGGACATACAAGAATGAATGATACCCAGTTATAGATATCCCCTAGATGCATCGATATTACTAATGAGAATAATCAGTTTGGTAGGCTTAGTTAAATGAGTTTTTAGTGTATAACTTCCCATCAATTTTAAACTATTTTGAGGATAGATCATGAAAGTAGAGGTATCATGTTCATGATATATGTAATCCAATAATTATTAATTTACTTCTTTAAGAATTTATTTAGTATTTTTCATGATATTTTCACTATAAAACTATGTATTGATGTATTTTAATATCAATTAATTCATTTAGTGGCAAATGTTTGGTTATTTACCATGTCATATTGATTATTCCTTATCAATTCATGAAAGTAAAGTTATTTACATTGATTTTTTGCTCAGTTATTTTCCATTCCATATTTATTATTCCTTTTGTTATACTGATAGTAAATATTTTTAGAGGGAATGTTTTTTCAATTAATTTTCTTTGAATGTTTATTATTCTTATTGAATTAGGATATCTTCTATTGTACTTAACCATTAGTGAGTATTTGAACTCACCATTATTTTTTACATTTTTACAGGATTCCATGAAATGTAAAGTGATTGATGTGAAAGGATATTCTATATGGAATAATTTTATTCTCGAAAAACGTATGTTGAAAATTTTTATTCATATGTAATATGGATGTCATGTATACATCTTGTTCACCAAGAGTACTAAACTATATAGTCCTTCGAGATGATTTTCCTTGAATCTTATTATAATGTAATGAAGAAAAAAATGACTCTAGGTTACTAGGGTTGGGGTCATTAGAGATGTAAACAGATGATGTTTACTATAATATAAGGAAACTATATCCAGAAAATCATAGAATAGGGAACATGACCCTAGGATATACTTCAAGGATAATTACAGAATTTAATTATATGATTATTTACAGAATAAAACATGAGGGTTTTTCACAAAAATACATCCATTTTAGGATTCTACAATTGGATTTTTTTCCAAAATAGTTATATAGTGGTCGTAAATAAGAAAAGGGTGAATTTTCCCTCACCCAATCATCACCTTGTTCATGGAAATAGGCCTGAATACAAACCTGTTTTGAAACTACTTGAGGATATTCGTTGGATAATTCACATTTTTTTATAAATTTGTTTTATGGATATAACTAGATGATAAAAATGAATGAACCAGGAAAAGAAATAAAATGGATGAACTATTTATGAATTTTCATTCAAGAATTAAATTGTAGAAGTATTTTTCTAATGGTATATTAGTTGTAATAATTATGAAACATATTATGATATTGTTAAATTTTCAAAGAATATGTGTTTTAATTTACATAATAGTTATGGATAACATCATGGGATTATGATTTTATTGTTATTTATAAGTTCATTTTTTTAATCAACCATTTTTCGGTTTATTATGTTGGGAATCTACCAAGATTATGTATATTTTGGTAGAAATTTCAGGCAATACAACCCATTTGTTTAGTATATGTTATATTGGAAATTTAATTTGAATAATAATGACTTTAATTTTTATAGTCATGTTTTTAAATATATTGATAAAATTGATGGTTAATATGATCATTAAGTACAATGTAATAATATCCAGACAAGATTATTACACATTGTAAAAAAATATGTTATACTGAAAACCTTATTAAAAAGGACACTTACCAATTTTTTGTTTCCATGATTTCCATAATATATTTTTTGGAAACCTTATAGGAATTACATTAACATTTTTTTAGAAAAAGAAAAGCCCATATTCTGGGTGAGAACCAATCATGTGCAGTAAATCCATGGGTTTCAATCCCATAAGCAATGGCGGATAAGAGTTTAATGTCTACCACTATCCCATATAATATCTTGGTTAATATGTCAATATTCTTAGTTGAAAAAGTTGAAAAATTAATATTATTAATGATCTTACAGTGTTACTATTGTGGTTTAGAGATTTATTTATTATATTGGGTAACTTGTCTTATCCATATTGGTTTTAAAAAATAGTTATAGATATCTTGAAAGATTTTTTTTGGGATATAAAAATCCTTTAAAAGTTAATTTTAGTTCTGTAGGAATAAAAAATTAATTTATCAAAGAAAGAAATGAATTTGAAATTGACCAAATTAGAATTGAAGGGTAAAATTACTCTTATGAATTTTAAACTTATCATGTAAGTATATTTCCTTATAATCTCAGACAATAAAAGAGTTCCTAAACATTTGGAAAAGGATCTTTAAAACTTCCTATCCAATTACATTTATATCTGATAAATTAGATTGTATTTTAAATCATAAAAAAATTATTATTTTGTGTTCTTTAACATTTTATTGATCTTTTACTTTATTTTGGTCATTGACCTATATCACTCTCTATAATTGTTTATTCTTTTATTCCACTCCCATCTTTTCATTTCCCACCCATGTTGCCCTAATTAGATACCGTGTAATGTCTTCTTATATTTTTTATTTTTAAATTATTTTCTATCTTATTAAGAGGTTATTTTATTAACCCTTTTACAAGGTTTGTTTTTAACAATGGTATGTCCAAATTTCAAAACCTTGATTATTGATATCACGTTTAAATTCCAAGGATGGGATTTATTTATGGTGGGGAGAATGAAAAAACTTGATTTTTTAAAATAATAACATTTTTATTGATATCTTTTATGATATATGACACCAATATTATATGAAAATATTACACACAAGACTTTTTTGAAATATTTATTTTTAAATTAACTTAATCTCTTTGATAACTTTTAGGACACACAACCTTGAGTAAACATGAACCATAATATGGTATACCAATACAACCTAGAAGCTATGTTTGATATTATGAATATTACTAAATATATTAGGAAAATAATGTATATATATTAATACTAAATAATACAAGAAGTATTTAATTTAAAAATATAAGTTTTTATAAGATAATATATTGTTTTAAAAGCACAGATTAATCATGAATTGTAGACGTAAATTATTATTTTTTCTACTTTTAGAAAAAAAAATATGTTAAAATTAAATTATTTTTTGAATTTATAATATCAAAAATATTTTTTTGTTGAATTTATGTGATTTCTATGAAATGATTAATTTTTAATATATACTGAATATTCATGAATTTTAATTGAAAACTATCTTTTAATTTATATAATTTATAGGTCCATATTATATTTTAAATTTTATTTAAAGTAATATTATATTAATTCTATATCTATTAATCCAATTATATGTTATTGGAATTATTTTCACATTCATTTAAAAAAAACATTATAAGGATTTTAACATTTTGTTTTTGGAAAACAACTTTCTTATAGATTATGAGATAAATATTAAATTATAATTTTCCACATATATGAACAGAATTTTTAAAAATTGATTCATTATTTTTAATAATATTAATAGATATTATCTAATAAGGCCAACATAAATCTTGATAAACTTTAATAGTGAGAACAGTAAAAATTATTTACAGTAGTTAAGGTAAAAATGGATTATCAGTGCTTAAACAAAATAGATTAGGGTTTAAATAACCTAAAACATGTGTAAAATCTCTTTTATGGACATATTTATAACATACCATGTCAAATTATTTATTATACTCTACGTTCGAACCTTTTTTCATTTGAAAAATTCTGGTACACCATTTTTTGTTCACAAATATACAAGGGTGCCACTTATCTCACTTATAAAAGTTCACCCACCCTCCACTATTTTTAACACATTCAAACCACTTTTATTTGTCCACAAATTTCCCAAATAATGTATAAACTTGACTAAAATCATTGTAGAAGACTGATTTTTGGGAAAAGTCAAATAATATGATTCATTTTTGGGCAAAACTAAGGAGGCTACCCAAAGAAGTGGCAATGTTCTTCAATAAGATTGTTTATTTTATTACATCTTGCACCACCTAAAATTCATATTAAAACATGATAATATAATAACATCAGCTTGATACATATAATTTTATGTTTTTTCATTACCTATAACTATATAAACTTACATCAAATGGGTTGCATAATTGTTATTTGTGTGAACGATGGACTACCTCCTTGCGAACTGATGTCATTCATTTTTTTATTACCACCAATAACAATTGGGTATGATGATGTATATGAGGTATATATATGGAATTTATAACATAATTATATATTTTTATTCATTATATCATTTATAACCTTTTTTATTTCCATTTATTATGGGATACAATAACATCAGTTGTGTGTACGATGGACTACCCCGACATGAAACTATGTGATTTTTTGTTCACTATCTCATTACACGAAAGGTGATAAGGATATTGCTAATAATTTTCTAAGATATAAACAACATATTTATATATTACAAAAATACATATTATTCTTAAAATTTAATATATGATTTGATGTATTCCCTTTTCACTCACTAAAAGTTGATAATGTCATTCTGGTACGTGTGGATTAACACCTTCATGATGCGATGTGACTCTCCTTTCATCACCAAAATAATTGATGATATATATAAATATATAAATATATATATAATATTATATTTTGATCATTATATGATGGTAAATTATTATTTAACTCTTTTATAAAATGATCATTGAAAAATGGTAATGTTACACATGCGCACGCATGACCTACCATCAACATGATCATAACGTACTTCATTTTTCAAAAGTATAATTAATTATTGGTGTGGAAAGTATAATAGATATATAAAAATAACAATTATTTCATTATAATTGTTATGTATATGATTCACCTATATAATATTTTCAAGAACAAGATCATTCATAAAAAAACACACCAGACAAAACAAGGAAATTAAGACCTAAGATAATGAAAATAATGAAAGATAATTGATGAAAGAGTGATAAGATGGTATAAAATTCAACTAAAAGGAATCTTGAGGTAAGGGATTCAATATCAATTTCCTTTTATTAAGGGACATTTTTATATTATGCACCAATTTATTTTATATAGTGCATATACTTTACATTTTTCATTTAATATCATGAATTATTCATAATTAATTTTTTATTATTTTTTAACTTTAAATATTTCATCAATGGGGTATTGACCTCAATTTTATCAAGTGGTAAATGAATTCATATCAATTTCCCTTCATTGAGGCATATTTTATCATTATGTACCAAATTTCTTAAATATGGTGTGCATAAATCCCCTTTGAAATTTAATATCATTAATACATCATTATTCATAATATTTTATAATGTAATTTTAATTATTTCATCCAACCAAATTTGACTTGAAAATTATGATGTGGTATCAAAGTTCATAACTCGATTTCATTAACTTGTTTATAATATAATTTTTTTATTTTATATTCTATAATTATTTGTATATTTACTTTGGATGAAATTCGATTGTATATATGCTCACCTTATTTAGAGTTAAATTTGATACACATTGTCAATTCATTGGTTAATGATTACTTCATCATTGTCATCATTTTAGGGGTTTATTTCATAATCTCATTTTAATAAAGCTTATCTATAATTGTATTTACATTAAAGGAAGCAATATAATTTTATAATAAAACCTTATTTTTATTCTAATATGGTTAATAATAGAATTTTGAAATTAATGGAACTATTTTCAGTAATTTTTAACATAAATTAATTATAAATATTTTTCTTAGAAAATATGACTTCATTTATATCTTTAGTTAAAAATTTGTTTCCTACAAAACCTAGTTTTCAGAAATAGTTTTCAAAAATATTTTTGACCCTTTTTAAAATTATTTCTTGATGCAATTTTACCTATATAACTTTTTTAAATTTATTTAATATTCTTTTGAATTTCAAAACAATTCCAAATTATATTTTACCAAAAAAGTTAAAGAAATAATTGTTATAATGTATACGATATGAAAGTATATTCTAGCCATCGTGAACATTAAAATTTTTTAAAACTCACATTACATTCACAAACATTTATTTTAAATGAAATTTATTTTAAATTATTTTAACTTTTAATTTTAAAATGTTATTTCAAAAATTTAAAATATATTTTCCTCTTGAATGTTTTTAAATGTCATTTTAGGGAATTTATATTTATCAACAACATCTACCCTTTATTCATACTCAAATGGGTATATATTGGACTGATTCTATCCTTATTCATTCGATGGGTGGGTTATGAAAATTTTAGTTAAGGAATGTATTTTATTCAATATCATAATTTATTTTTCTATTGATAAAATTTCCTATGAAATTTTCTCTTTATTATAATCATTGGGATTATAATTTCCCCTAAATAACAAATTTATTTGTCATGGATATTTTTATTTATTAAATAGTATATCATTTTACATAAGGTGTTCTACATTGAGTATTCTTGGTTTATCTAGATATGTATTGATATATCCGTATTATTTACCTAATATAAATATTTGAAGATGAGTCACTTTGTTATTGAATTAAATATAATATTTGATATACGAGAAATGATTTGGAATACTAGACATGTGTGGAAATCAATCATAGATATCCCTTTGATGTATTGATATGTATCATGAGGTGAATCTACTGTCCAACATTTGTAATATCGGGGTTTTGTGTATACCTAACTATAAATTTAAAACATTCCATAGGATAGCTATTAATGGTAGAGATGTGTTGTGCTTGAAATATGACATAAAATAATTATTCATTTTCTTCATTAGGATTTTACTTATTATTATCCAAGACATTTCCACAACAATATTGTCTCTGGATTCATTCCATACATAGTTTATTGATAAAATGATATGTTTTTAGTTATTTAACTTACTAAATAGATTATTCCTTATCCAGTATTAACATTGATGTTAATTTAATGGGATGTGTTTTTTGGTATAAACCTTCAAATATCAAGATATTCTTGTTTGTTAAATTTCATGTTTGTTCATTTATTTAGTTTTCTGGTATATTATTCTTATTAATTTCATTTGATGGTTTTGGCCATTTGTTTTATTTAGTTTCATTATATTTTTGTCTTTTCTTACATTTTACTCAGATATTGTTTTTTTACTCGATTATTTTAGTTGAATTATTTCTTCTCATTCATCATATATTAAGACTAACTTTTTACTGTTTGATTTTGAAATCATGATTTATCATTTCAGGGAAAATCATACACTAACATTATCCTAATCCCTAAACATTTATTAAAATCCTTTGGTGTCTAGGGGATATCACCTATGGTTAGTAGAACTATCTCACTTATCAAGACAATGAGTTGGGGTGGGATATTTTATATGGAATTACTCGAATCAATTCCACAAGAACTATGGTAATCTTAAATAGAAGTATCCTATAGGTCAAGGATAATATTTTTCCACAACTACTACTAAAGTTTATGTTGAAAATAATTAGTTATGACATACTTTGATTATAAACATAATGTTTCCTATTATATTATGGGATTTTGGATTGACAAACTCATTTATATCATGCATGTTTTCTATGAATATTCAATCCCAACTGATTAATTATGGTGTTATAATTCATTTTGAACACTGAGTGGTACTTTTCATATAATGAAGATATTTTAGGAAATTCAAATTATAATTCATGGGCATAATATATTTTTGAACATAATCATCACACATTTTTTCAGATTTCATGAAATTTTAAAGATGGAATGGAACATAAAATTTAAATCATGAAATTATTATAGTTTAAATGAATATATAGCTAGAGAGTAAATTATTGAAATACATTCTCTTTTGAGAGAAATTTCATGACTAGAAACATGTTTGTAACCATTCAAAATATTTTATCTATATTAATTCCTTTGGGAATATAAAAAGGAAATTTGAACTATATTGCGTGAGGATGTTTTTAGAAGAGAAAATTTACCCATTTTGTAGGAGTATATTGATTTATTTCATGATAAATTATCTGGATATCCCCCTAACTATGAAGTTGAATTATTTATGTAGAGACCCAAAGCTTGACGTACATAGACATTACATTACTTTTGCGGAATAATTAGTATATAACAAAAACACAAACACAAGGACTGTAATAGTTTAGTGTCTTTGGTAACTCGGAATATAATCTTCTAATCATAGTGAAAGATCCTCAACATATCCCATAATGATCTTATTTTTTTTAAAACATAAATATTTTATTTATATCCTGGGGAAAGGAAAACATAAAAGGGTGAGCTCAAATGCTCAGTAAGGGTAAACAAAAGAAATATCAATCACATCATATTCATAAGAACATATCTTTTGGAAATCTTAACCTGCAAAAGAGATCATAATTTCATAACATGGGATAAATCATAGTAGTGAAATGTAATCCCAATAATCATAACTTAAAACATGAAAATTTGTGGCATACACACATAATCATAGATAATCATTTCTTATTAGTAAAGACTCATTTCCAAGACTATCTTAGTGGAAAATGTCCATTTCTGAACCGAGTTACCCTCGTTTCAGTCCTGCTTCACTGAACCGGTATAACCTACCGTTCCAGCCATGTCTATCTCATGAGATATAAAATATTTACCCTATGCATTGAAGGGAGATATAGGTCCCACCCATCTCATAATTATACCATTCTTATGTGTGCCACAAAATCATAAATCAAACATCATAGCATAACCCATGTAACAAAAATGGGAATCTTAAACATCGTGACATCATCAAACAATTCATATAAGATAAAGGGATTCATAAAAATTTAATTCCATCACAACATAATCAAATCAATGTAATAATAGGGATTGAAACAGAACACTTTATTATCTTAGTTGGAAAATAATTTTGATAAAACATTTAAACTCCATTCTTGAGGAAAATATCCTTTCTGTTTCAAAAACACTTTTCCTTTCTTAACATGTCGTACAATTCTAAACTAAAAAAAGTTGATTAAAAATATACATGAAAAACATTAAAGGAATCTTATTGGAAATAATGTTTTAAAAATCCATTCTTTCCGTATATGTTAAAAAAAACATTCTTCGTATTTTTGTTGGAAAAGTCAAAAAGTACCTCGTATGAAAAATGACAAAAGATTTCTTTCATATCCTTTACTAAAAACTCACTGAAGGGTAAAATTGGATTTAAACAATTGTAGGTGGATGGAAATAATATTACATATTGAGGAAACATGTATGTGGATGATAAAATACACCCCAGTAAATACTAAAGTATAAACAATCTTGGATAAAAATGAGATTGTTATATTTCCCTTACCTTAGGTCCGATTTGCTTCGTAGGTGTCTGAACCTCCTCTTCTTTGAAGTGCTTCTTTGAGACCTCCTTTTAGGGCACTAAAATAGGTCTTTGAAGAAGACCAGAACCTCTAGGATGTTTCTAGGGAAGTGGAGAGGAGAAATTGGCAGGGGTTGGCCAAGATTGAAGGCTCAAAGTGGTGTGAGGAAGAGGGGGAGGAGGTGCCTTTTTATAAGGGAGGAGAGGGGCACCTTTGGAATAACTAAAAATATTATTTTATTATAAACCCAAATTCGGTTTTAAATAGCTCCAAATTGATTTATTTCGAAGCTAAGGTGGGTATGGGTCGAAATAATCTCATCCAATAGAATTTAGACAAGTTTAGGTTCCTATTTTAACCATATCATTTAGATTTAACATTGAGTTAAATAATTTTACTTTTACTGTGTCTTCTTGTGTTCTTACACTATAAGGTTAATATACTTACTATATCAAGCCAAAAGAACCCCAAGTTGTTTATTATTAATATATATAACCTTATCTAAGTCATTTGGTCGAACTTTAAATTTTTAGGAATAAAATAACAATTAATAATATAATATTTGTTTTAAAAACTATTTTATGTCAATTTTGACACTATTTAGTAATTGATTTTTATGAAAATCATAACAGAATGATTAGTTCGAAAAAAGTTAATTAACTCAATACTAACATGTCATATTAACCTAGAAAATTAGTGGAATTCCTAAAAAGTCTCAAATTACATTTATTTGGGCATTTATAACATCGATTATGTCAATATTTCATTAATTAGATAATTACTACATCATCATTGTGTCATAAATAAATTAAATTATTTAATGTCTAAAAATTACAAATAAAATACCAATATGTAGGAAATCTTTTTAACTCTCTAATTAGTATTTATAGTCGAATTTATATTATGTATAACCCTATATTAAAAACTGATTTACTTATTAAACTTTGATTTTAACTATTTTAACCCTTCTTTAAATAAATTAATAATAAATGTCCCAATCTAATCCAAGTGGGCCTAAATGATCATATTTTATTACTAAGGTTGTTTTTGGTCGAATTACACCTATACAATAGAATTAGGACATGTGTTAGGGTAATAATAATAACATTTTTACACTTAATTACCCTATTTACTTTTAACCGTGGTAAAAAAAGTAAAAAGTTACTATTCACCAAAAATTATTTTCATCTCATTGAACCACATTTTACTTACTAACGTCAACCGTGTCTCTCGGATTTTTGAAATTCCACTCACATAAGCGGTAAAATTATGTTTTATGAAAAATTCATTTTTTTTAACTACCACTTAGTGGTTTCACTATTCATCAAAAATTGAAAGTTTCCAGAAAAATACCAAAAATGAGGCCTAAGATATATTTGATATTATGAACTCAAAAATGGTTTCTATTTTACCAAATTCAAAACATATCAGTTATATTGACTAATTTAAAAGTTAATTCCCGTCGTCAAAACAAATGGCGTGTTTTTAAGAGATAATAACTATCAAAAGATTGTCACTTGTTTATAACTGGTTTAAATGTGAAATTACATCCAATGACCAACATTGTATTAAATTGTAAAAGTATATTCTAAATATACTTTAAAACCACTCAAATTAATAATTTATCACTATTAATTATTTCGATTAAAAAATTTGTTTTTAATTAAAATTTAGTAATTTTCACTATTCATCAAAATATGAAATTATCCGAAAATTACCAAAATTTCACCCTAAGATAATTTCGATATTCTGAATCCAAAAATGAAGTCAATTTTGAAAAATAAAATTTCTAAAATTTTAAAAGGTGGTTATAACTATTCATAACGTCTAGTTTTAATAATATTTTAATTGCATATCGTTGTTTAGTGAAACTCGGTATTACGTACTACACACGCTATTGAGGAAGGTCGTGATTGCGTGTAATGCAAGGAAAGTCAAGGATGCGTGTTGTGAAAGCTCCTTTTGGTGTAGCGTATAACACAAGACATTAATGAAATTAAAAAGAATATTTTTCGTAAAATCTTGGGGTTTTTACATTCTACCCCCCTTAAAATGAATTTCGCCCTCGAAATTCGTCAGGGTTATAAATGGTTTACTATTAGAATGTTTCTTTAATAGAAACCCACATCGTAAAATACCAAAACCAATCTTTGGAAACAAAAGTATGAAACATAACGGTTACCCAAATAAACTAATCACTAGGTTTCCACATAGGTGAAAATATTGAAATGGAAGAGAAATCTAACCATCATGTTCTGATAGAGAGTGGTAGAGAACATGGCTATGGAAAAGTCAGCAATCACAAAGCCATAAATTTGTGACGATTTAAGGTTCCATCTGATTCATCATATATAAGAGCACTAGGACAACATTTTTGGTTTTCCAGACCGTTTCCCTAAAGTTGATGAAATTGGAATTAGAATAAATACTTTCGTTATTTCGGTATAGTCTCACTGTTGGTCATTCTTTGGACAATTTCCACTTAATCTCTTAAATAAATGAAGTTGAATTTTTCATCCGTGATGTGTTAGCAGATCATGTGATAGAATGATGGGTCATTCCATCTGTCTCAAATAAAAGGTTAGAAAAGTTATCAAAAAATACATAAGTCCATCTATAGTGAGATTAATGATATATGGTTCCTAAAATGGACTTATATTTCATATATCATACTGCTTAATATAATAAAACTAGTTTATACTAAACAGGGACTTCCTGTAGGCCAGTGGTAGGCGATAAAGGCAAGTCGCACTTCGGTTGTGGGTTCGATTCCCACGGCCTTGTCAGACGCGATGGGTTGTCGCCTGTCCTGCAGGTTGTCCTTTTTTATAAAACTATATTACAATAATATCCCATCAATAATATCGAAAAAACTTCTATCCTTAAACAATAATAACTTATTTCCAACATAATCCATTCCAATCTTTAGGCTTATCCATAATACTGCAGTCCATTCTCATAATATAGTGAAAACGATTACTAGAGATTTAATACCATCGTTGATACCCATATATCAAAAGATATGTCTTGTTGGTCACATTCCAAACATTCAAAGGCCTTAATCATGTATTCTCTTGAATACCCATTGAACCTTAGTGAAAAAATGAATTCAGTTAAAAGTTGACAATTTCCACATACCAAAATCCTCAAAATTCAATATACTCAAACCATGATATCACTTAGTCCTTATATCAATCATGAGCTCATGAATACTGTCAAATATTTCATTTTCTCGTTTTTCCTTCATTATGCGCATATTATCCTTTTTTCCAAAGATATCTCAATCACTTTCCATGGTTACCGGTACCATAAAATTATTAAAAACCACAATAGACCAATACATAAATATTCCAATATTCCACAATACTATATACAACATTATTTTTGAATCCCATTAGATAAACACTTAATCATTCCACCACATTTTTTTCATATTCAACATCGCCAATAGTGATCGCATGTGACTTCCATTTGTCATTTTCCTTAAGTGGTTTCTCATGTCGATCATCACTAACCCTTGGATTAGGGCATTTATTAGCATAATGCCCCATTTCCTTGCACTTGAAGAATTTAAGTGTAGTAGGTTCATTCTGTGTATCCCTTCCTTTGTTTGCATAAGTAGACATCTTCTTCCCATAATTGCGGCATTCAAGTGCCCGATGACCTTATTTTCCACATTTGAAACATTTACTTGTCCATTTAAGACAATCTCCACCATGCTTCTTTCCACACTTTGAGCACAGGGAAACATTCATCTTCTTTTCACCATTATTCTGAAATTTCTCCTTGAACTCCATCTTTCGTTTCTTGTCAAAACTATGAGATGGATAAGTAACACCAACTTCCATTTCTACATTTATAGCACAACGCACAATTTCTTCATAGCTACTGAAGTCTCTTATAGCTAATGCCCTTCTAAGATTTGGTTTTAAGCCCCTGAAGAATCGATCAACTTTACTTTCAGGTTGGATGATAAATCCAGATGCATACCTAGAAAGCCTTGTAAAATTCGCTTCGTATATACCAACAGATTCATCATCCTTTTGCTTTAGTTCAAGAAACTCTTTCTCCATCTTTGTTTGAGGAATACGAGGGAAATACTTATTGAAAAATAAGTTCTTGAACTCATCCCATTCCATGGACTCAATTTCATCTCTTGGCCCCATATTCTTGATAAGATTCCACCATTTATTAGCTTCACCTTCCAAACGATATACTGCTAAGATGACTTTATCATGTTCAGAACATTGAAGAACTGAAAATATATTTTCAGTGGTACTGATCCATTGTTCAGCAACAAGTGGATCAGAAGACCCACTAAAAGAAGGTGGATGTTGCCTCATGAAGGACTCGATAGAATATTGTTCCCTTATCTACTCATTTGGAAGTCTAGAATGATTCATAGCTTGTGTAAGTATAACAATAATATTTTGCAATCCATCTCCCATAACATTTGTTTGTTCAGGAGGACAATCATTGCATTTTCCATTACATTGATCAACACGGTTCCTTCGGGTTCCAGCCATCGTCTAAAACCCAAAAAGAATAGTGTGAGAGGTAAAAATCACGCTAGGGAAAACAATATAATAAATTCGGAGTACCTTCAATATCTAACATCTTAGGTTAAATTATAAGATCGTTAAAATAGTTCTAGGACTATATCCTATACGTATACTTATCCTTAGGTACATCCTTAGACATACCTTAGAAATATCTCTAGGGATCTCACTAACGTTTTCGCATCCTAGTTTCCAAAGGTTGACTAAACCTTTCCTCTGATACCAACTGTAGAGACCCGAAGCTTGATGTACATAGACATTACATTACTTTTGCGGAATAATTAGTACATAACAAAAAAACACACACAAGGACCGTAATAGTTTAGTGTCTTTGGAAACTCGGAATATAATATTCTAATCGTGTTGAAAGATCTTCAACATCTCCCATAAAGATCTTATTTTTTTAAAAACATAAATCCTTTATTTATATCCTAGGGAAAAGAAAACATAAAAGGGTGAGCTCAAATGGTCAGTAAGGGTAAACAAAAGAAATATAAATCACATCATATGTAAAGACCCGTAAATTTCAAGGAAATTTTTTTTTCTTAATTTTCTTTGGAATTTTACAAGAGCACAGTTTCTGACGGCGCCTGATTCTGAGGCCCGGTGTGCCCGAAATCATTTTCCGAAGTTTGGCTCGGGTACGTTCAGTGAACGGACGAGCGGGTTTTTCTAACTTTTGAACCGGTGCCCGGAATCGAATTCTGAGGGGACCGATGAAATCACAACGCCGGTATTCGCTTAGAAATGCTTCTTCCGGAGTTGCGTTTGCTCGGGTGTGGTTTTTAATTTTCGGGCTTAAAGTTAAGAAATAAAATAATTTTGCGACAACTTTATTTTATTTCACTTAAGCCACTTGGAAGCCACTTGAAGCCACTTAAAGGCGGCTTAAACTAAGTTGAACTGGATAGGATGCTATCCAGAAATATCCTACCCCCTTGGTAGGATATTTATGAGGTGGGGCTCGCACGAGTCCCGCCGTTTCTTTACGCTAAGAAACGCACCCGTGAAAACCCGTCTTAATGAAAGTCAACCGACGCGTTTTCTAAATTCTTAACAGACCATTTAATTGGGCGGTTTATTTCATGAATTAAATGGCCTGTTTCTTTTGTTGAATTAATTCAATGAATTAATTCAATCATTTCTTAACCTATTTTCGTGTGTTGGCATATTAATAAAATAAGACCAACCCAAAATCTTTTGAGAAGATTTGAGAGGATTCTTGTTTCTTCTTCTCCCTCGCGAAGAACGCGAAAAACGGGAAGAACGCCGAACCCGGAAATCGACGACGCTTCCATCTGAGACGTTCTTCCACGCTCCGATCTCCGATCACCGACCGTTTGAGGTGAGTGATGTCGGATTTTCCTCTCATGTTCTTTTCTTTTGGTTTTAATCGAAACACAGATTTAAATATTAATAATTTAAATCTGTTGTTCTTGGTTCATTGAGCTCTCCGACTCAACGCCGGATTCCACGATGACGCAATGCCTCCCCGCGACGACGCGACGATCCCTCTCTCCCGCGACGATCTTTTCCGCGAAGAACGCCCACGCGCGACGATCGACGAGGTAGGGATTTTATAATTTTGGAATACCCCTCTTTGTTATTCCCGTGAGCAATCTTTAAAAATTAAAGAACCGGAATCAAAGAAACAATTTTATTTTATTAAAAATTGTTGGTTCATGTGTTGAACATTCTATTAAATTTCTCCTGGTTGTTTATCTCTAACGCGGAGGGTGTGGGCCAAACGAACACGGCCCGACGACCCTCCGCCGTTCTTCGTTTTGTGCGGATTTGACGGACGACGACGGAACGTGCCGCAGCGGACGTTTGACGATCCCGCAGTAAATAACGGATCTCGGGAGGAGCAACGGCGCAGACGGGAAGGAAAACGGGCCACTGGAGCGACGCCGGCGGCCCGCGGAAGCTGCCGGCGGCGCGGGTCGCCGGCGCGGCTGAAGCCACGGCGGCGGCGGCCAGCGGGCTCGCGGCCGCGCGGGTCCAGTTCGCCCAGGCGGGACGCGGCAGAGCCGCGTCCGCGGCTTCCACGCCTGCCGCGCGGCCGAGCCGGGCCGGCCCGGGCCGGGCCGGGCCGGGCCGACCGGGTCGGAACCGGGTCGGGACGACCCGGTTCGGGTCGACCCAGGGGGGGTCGGGCGGGGGCGGCCCGGGCCCGTACCCCCCTTCTTCGGACGTCTTCGTTCAAATGGCCGTATCTTGAGCTACGGGCCTCCAAACAACTCGCCGTCAGCGGCAACACGATCCTTGGATCGAGGCGGTCGTTTCGGTATATCGCACTCAAGGTTTCGGAATACCTTGAGTTCGTCCAGGTTGGTTCGTACACGAGACCAACCGGGCCCTCGGAGAGGAAACGCTCATATCTTGAGCTACGGACGTCCGATTGACGTGCCGTCAGCTTTGTTGAATTCCTCTAAGTGAGACGGATCTTTTGGCATACTCCGCCCGAGGTTTGGATGCAGGTGGAGTGCGGTCGGGTTGGTTTTTCCTTAAAAAGCAACCGGGCCCCTCAGACGAAAATGCCAATATCTCTCAGACCGGGCGTCCGATTGACGTGCCGTCTGCAACGTTGAGTTACTGTTGACGATACGGAACTTTTGGATACATCAACTTCGGACTTCGTGACAGTTGATGTATCATCCTCTCGGCTCGTGGAGCGGACCCTCCCGAACGAGCTTGTTGTGTGTGGGAACCCTAGTGCTAGCTGCGACTGCTACTTCGACAGCGACGACCGTGCAGAGATCCTCAGTGGACTGCGGCGACGACTGTGCAGAGATCCTCAGCGGACTGCGACGACTACTGCACTCAGCGATCCTACGTGGATCAGTGCTACAGGTCCTGTGTGGGCCCGGTCCTGTGTGGGCCCGATCCTGTGTGGGTCCGATCCTGTGTGGGTTTACACTCAGCGGTTCTGTGTGAGTCAACTCCTACCGGTCCTGTGTGGGCCCGATCCTGTGTGGGTCTGATCCTGTGTGGGTCATTACAAGGTTAGTACCTATCGATCCTTCGTGGGTCCAACGACTTAGATGGTTCAGTGATCATCTTTATCGTCATCCGAAGAAGTATACCTGTGTGAGCTGAATCTTGTGTTTCTCTCCTTTGTAGATTGTGTTGAGCTATCCTGTGTGGATTTACTGTTTACTCTCCATTGTGGATTGTGTTGTTCTATCCTACGTGGGTATGCGTTTTGCTTTCCTGTGTGGACTGGGTTGTGCTAGGGCTCGGACGTTGGAGCCGATCGGGGAATTGATGACTTAGGTATATGTATGGGCATATACCTAAGCCGTGTCAGATGTTACTTCGTGATTGCATCTCTTCTTCGTGATTTATCCCTTGTGGATTTCGGGAGACCTTCGGGGGTCTCGGGGTCCCTATTGAGTAGCTTATACTCACCCCTGCACGGGCTATGCCCGCACTTCGTGGTGTTGGTTGCAGACGATGGACAGCGCTGATCGTGGAGGAGGCATGTGGAGCAGGACAGTACCTGGAGGTGGACCACTGGGCGGGACGTACTCGGAGCGGTTAGGTGGACCCGAGGAGCAGTGGAGGCTATCTGTACCCACCCTTCAGGTGGGAATTCCAGAGGATGGCTTGACGCTGCAGTTTTTCCTTTCAGTTGCTGTTTTTACTTTCAGTTGTACTTTACAGTTGGGCTTGTATTTCTGGCCCCTTTTACTTTCAGCACAGCTTGTACAGTTTTTACTTAGTGTTTACTTTTCCACTTGCTTAATCTGTAGTGCTTGTTTACTTTTCAAAGGCAATGCCTTCCCTTTTTGTTGGGATTTACGCCTTGGTGCTAGTCGCCAGCCCCTGGCCTATGGAAGGCGGGCTTGGGGTAGTCACGGCACGGGCCCCGAGGGCGGGTCGTGACAAATTGGTATCAGAGGTGGTCGGTTTTACTGCAGACTCTGATCTTTCTTCTTTGTGAAGCAATAGTGTTTAGCATATTGAGTGTGGTTATCAGTCCAGGGAGTCCAGTGTTGGTGCGGTGGCCGACGTATCCATACACCAGGACCCTGACTTCTGATTCCCGACTTAATGCAGGAAAACATTGATTGCATGTGTGTTTCACGTTTTCTTTGTGATTACTTGTGTCAGCTCACCAGGTATACTGTTCTGACCATGGTGCACTTGTTTCCTTTTCAGGATGGCACGACGACAGCAGCCAGCTAGGGTTCCTAGAGTAGGGCACGACGACAGCCCGCCGAGCGACGAGGCCTCGGTACAGGGCCCGTTGACAGCAGAGGCACCAGCGGTACCTTTACCCGCCGAGCCCCCGATGCTTCTAGCACTGGCAGCTGACGACACACGACGCCTCAGAGCTCTGCACGAGTTCCAGAGCCAGCGACCACCCAGGTTCCGTGGGGAGTCGGACCCCCAGGCAGCCGAGGACTGGCTGGAGGCGGTCGTCTGAGTTTTCAGGCTAGTGAGGACACCAAAAGACCTCATGGTGATCCTCGCGGCGAGCCTACTGCACGCAGCAGCCGGGCGCTGGGGGAGCCTGATGATCCAGGTACACGATGAGGCCACCCTCATCTGGACGGACTTCGAGAGCCTCTTCCACTCAGAGTTCGTCCCGGCCACCCTCCGTGCGGTGCGCATCCCGGAGCTTCTTCAGCTGCGGCAGGGCAGCTTGACGGTCGCTCAGTATGCGGCGAGGTTCACCGACCTATCTCACTACTCGACAGACATGGTACGAGACCCCTCCTTCCGGGCCCGGACCTTCGAGCAGGGATTGAGACACGAGATCAGGGCATCGCTGATCTCCCTCAGCATCCCGACCCAGGCTGGAGTACTGGAGCGAGCCCTCCTGATCGAGAGCTTCCTGGCTGAGTCCACAGCGAGACCCACCGCATGGCGGCAGATAGCGGAGTCTTCGGCAGCTGGTAGCCGGCGGATGAATCAAGGTTCCAGGCAGACCAGGCCTTCCGGCAGACGACCCCGGGACACTGGCTCAGCGGTGCGGGGCACACAGCGCGGAGCCAGCCTTCCGAGAGGCAGACAGTGCTACGAGTGCGGCGGGCAGGGCCACATGGCTCGTGACTGCCCGACCCGTCGTACCGAGGGGCAGCAGACGGTGGAGGGACCACCCAGGCAGAGGCAGAGGGTCGACCGTGGAGGTCCGCAGGGAGGAGGCGGACGAGGCAGATGAGCTGGCCGAGTAGTAGGTGGTGGGCGACGCTTTGAGGCTCTGCCACTACCACCACCAGGAGGCCCACCCGACCACAGGGAGCTGGCGGGCAGAGACAGGCTCAGCTCCAGGCAGCGGAGGCCTACGACCACAGCGCGCCAGAGATGATTCGAGGTACGATCTGTGTCTATTCCACCCTTGCTGTAGTTCTGATAGACACAGGAGCGAGTCACTCTTTCATATCCACTGCCCTTGTTCGGAGCTCGGAGATTCCGACGGAGCCGTTGGCTCTATCCTTACGGCTAGAGACTCCTACGGGAGCAGACTCGATGATTACGCACTAGTTCCGGCAGTGTGAGCTTACTCTAGGAGGCGAGAGCTTCGGCTGGGATCTTCTTGTAGCGGCGTCGAGGCCTTACGACGTCATCTTGGGCATGGATTGGTTATCTACGGTCCATGCTCAGATTGGCTGCATTAGGCACAAGGTGCGATGTGTGCACACCGACGGGAGCAGGTTCACCTTCACCGGCGAGAAGGGAACCTTAGCAGTAAAGGATAGACTCACGCAGAGGAAAGGTTAGCCCATCACTCATCAGTTGGCTAGCCTCATCCTAGGAGCAGTTGACGTGCGGAGTCCCAGTTTTCCTGCAGTGGTGGATCAGTACGCGGACGTCTTTCCCAACGACGTTCCAGGACTACCTCCTCGCAGAGAGGTAGACTTTTATATTGACCTGTACCCCGGGATAACCCCGATATCCACTCCAGCATATCGGATGGCCCCCGCTGAGCTTCGAGAGCTGTGGGTACAGTTGGAGGACTTGCAGGGCAAGGGGTTCATCCGACCCAGTGTTTCGCCCTGGGATTCCCCGATTTTGTTCGCCAAGAAGGCAGACGGGAGCTTGCGACTGTGTGTCGATTATCGTCACCTGAATCAGGTGACAATGAGGAACAAGTATCCACTCCCCAGGATTGATGACCTCTTCGACCAGCTCAAGGGAGCACGGTGGTTCTCGAAGATAGACCTCAGGTCAGGCTATCATCAGCTTAGAGTTCGAGACGAGGATGTGCAGAAGACGGCCTTCAGGTGTCGGTATGGCCACTATGAGTTCTTGGTTATGCCTTTCGGCGTGACCAACGCTCCAGTAGTGTTCATGATCCTCATGAACAGGATCTTCCAGCCATACCTCGATCGATTTGTCGTGGTCTTCATCGACGACATTTTGGTGTACTCGACGACGGAGGAGGAGCACGCCTACCACCTGCGTGTTGTACTGGACACAATCCGAGAGCACCAGCTTTATGGAAAGATCTCGAAGTGTCAGTTCTGGTTACATGAGGTCCACTTCTTGGGGAACGTCATTTCTGAGGCGGGAGTTGCAGTGGATCCCACGAAGATTGAGGCAGTGCTAGCTTGGGAGCCACCCAAGAGCGTGACAGAGGTGCGGAGTTTCTTGGGCCTAGCCGGATACTATCGGAGATTTGTGCCAGACTTCTCCAGAGTTGCGGCCCCACTCTCAGCATTGACGAAGAAGGGGAAACCCTTCGTGTTTTCAGAAAGATGTCAGCAGAGCTTCCAGGAGCTGAGGCAGAGGTTGACCAGCGCACCTATCTTGAGGTTGCCTGAGGAGGGAGTTGGATACGTAGTCTAATGCGATGCATCAGGGACCGGACACGGGTGTGTCCTGATGCAGGAGCGGGCCGTGATTGCCTACGGATCACGTTAGTTGAGGCCTCATGAGCAGAACTACGCTACCCATGACTTGGAGTTGGCAGCAGTGGTCTTTTCCCAGAAGACATGGCGACACTATCTGATGGGAGAGCGCTTCACAGTCTTTTCTGACCACCAGAGTCTCAGGTACATCTTCTCTCAGAAGGACCTGAACCTGAGACAGCGGCGATGGCTCGAGTTCCTCCAGGACTATGACTTTGAGATAGTCTATACTCCTGGGAAGGGGAACGTGGTGGCTGATGCCCTCAGCAGGAGGACGGGCATCCAGCTACTTGAGGAGGCGATAGAGCAGCTAGCCGCTTTGCAGATATCCTTCGTGGATAGAGACGGAGCAGCCTTCCTTCAGTCTCTCACAGTCTCTCCTCCACTTCTTCAGCGGGTCAGAGAGGCACTGCATGGAGACGTTGACTGTGAGACACGGCATGCACAGATATCCTCGGGACAGGCACCTGATGGTTTCTCCCTTGGAGCAGAGAACGATGTCCTTTTCAGAGGACGTACCTTGGTACCAGTCGCTTTACGAGAGGAGGTGCTGAGAGCGTATCACACTTCTCCTTTGGCGGTACATCCTGGAGTGGCGAAGATGTACCAGGATCTCAGACGACAGCACTGGTGGCCGGGCATGAAGAAGGCTGTGGCAGAGTTCGTTTCACGGTGCCTCACCTGCCAGCAGGTGAAGGAAGAGCATCAGGTACCAGCAGGTTTGGTACAGCCCTTGGAGGTCCCGGAGTGGAAGTGGGACGAGATATCTATGGACTTCATGACTGGACTTTCACGCACTTCCAGAGGACACGATTCCATTTGGGTGATTGTTGACCGACTCACCAAGTCGGCACACTTCTTGCCCATCCGAGAGCAGGGCTCAGTAGAGAGCTTGGGGCGTCTCTACGTTCAAGAGATTGTATGACTTCACGGTGTGCCATCGACTATCATTTCCGATCGGGACGCTTGTTTTACTTCTCGGCTTTGGAAGGGGTTGTAGGAGGCGTTCGGGACGCGACTACGTCTGAGCACCGCCTTTCACCCTCAGACGGATGGTCAGACGGAGAGGACCATTCAGACTCTCGAGGACATGCTCCGCGCATGTGTCCTCGACTTTGGTCACAGCTGGGAGTACCACCTACCCTTGGTAGAGTTTGCGTACAACAACAACAACTACCACTCCACCATCGGGATGGCACCCTACGAGGCGTTGTACGGCAGGCCTTGCAGATCTCCTTTGTGCTGGACAGACCCTGGAGAGTCAGCACTTGTGGGACCAGAGACGGTCCAGGCCACGACAGAGAAGGTCCAGGTCATCCAGGAGCGGATGAGGACAGCACAGAGCCGGCAGAAGTCATATGCTGACAGGAGGCAGATGCCATTAGAGTTCGAGGATGGCGACCACGTCTTCTTGTGTGTCTCACCTCGACGTGGTTTGCGGAGATTTGGCCGAGGCGGAAAGTTGTCTCCACGCTTCATCGGGCCTTTCCAGGTCCTCAGCAGGATTGGCGAGGTGGCTTATCGCCTGAATCTGCCACCTCAGTTGCACCAGGTGCACGACGTCTTCCACGTATCCCAACTGAGGAGATACGTGCACGACCCGATGCACATCATTGACTATGGGGAGATAGACGTGGATGATGAGGGGACTTTTACGGAGGTCCCAGTGGAGATAGAGGATCGACAGGAGCGGGTCCTACGTGGGAGATCGATTCCTCTTGTGCGCATCAGATGGCAGCACGGGAACCTCCAGGAGAGCACTTGGGAGTGGGAGGCTCAGATGCGTGCTCAGTACCCACATTTGTTCCCCTAGTTTTTGATGTATCCTTACGAGGACGTAAAGTCCTGAGGTGGGAGTAATGTAAAGACCCGTAAATTTCAAGGCAATTTTTTTTTCTTAATTTTCTTTGGAATTTTACAAGAGCGCAGTTTCTGACGGCGCCAGATTCCGAGGCCCGGTGTGCCCGGAATCATTTTCCAAAGTTTGGCTCGGGTACGTTCAGTGAACGGACGAGCGGGTTTTTCTAACTTTTGAACCGGTGCCCGGAATCGAATTCTGAGGGCACCGATGAAATTGCAGTGCCGGTATTCGCTTAGAAACGCCTCTTTCGGAGTTGCGTTTGCTCGGGTGTGGTTTTTAATTTTCGGGCTTAATGTTAAGAAATAAAATAATTTTGTGACAACTTTATTTTATTTCACTTAAGCCACTTGGAAGCCACTTGAAGCCACTTAAAGGCGGCTTAAACTGAGTTGAACTGGATAGGATGCTATCCAGAAATATCCTACTACCTTGGTAGGATATTTGTGAGGTGGGGCCCGCACGAGCCCCGCCGTTTCTTTCCGCTAAGAAACGCACCCGTGAAAACCCGTCTTAATGAAAGTCAACTGACGCGTTTTCTAAATTCTTAACAGACCATTTAATTGGGCGGTTTATTTTGTGAATTAAATGGCCTGTTTCTTTCGTTGAATTAATTCAACGAATTAATTCAATCGTTTCTTAACCTATTTTCGTGTGTTGGCATATTAATAAAATAAGACCAACCCAAAATCTTTTGAGAAGATTTGAGAGGATTCTTGTTTCTTCTTCTCCCTCACGAAGAACGCGAAGAACACGAAGAACGCCGAACCCGTAAATCGACGACGCTTCCGTCCGAGACGTTCTTCCACACTCCGATCTCCGATCACCGACCGTTTGAGGTGAGTGATGTCGGATTTTCCTCTCAAGTTCTTTTCTTTTGGTTTTAATCGAAACACAGATTTAAATATTAATAATTTAAATTTGTTGTTCTTGGTTCGTTGAGCTCGCCGACTCAACGCCGGATTCCGCGACGACGCAACGCCTCCCCGCGACGACGCGACGATCCCTCTCTCCCGCGATGATCTTTTCCGCGAAGAACGCCCGCGCGCGACGATCGACAAGGTAGGGATTTTATAATTTTGGAATACCCCTCTTTGTTATTCCCGTGAGCAATATTTAAAAATTAAAGAACATGAATCAAAGAAACAATTTTATTTTATTAAAAATTGTTGGTTCATGAGTTGAACATTCTATTAAATTTCTCCCGGTTGTTTATCTCTAACGCGGAGGGTGCGGGCCAAACGAACACGGCCCGACGACCCTCCGCCGTTCTTGGTTTTGTGCAGATTTGACGGACGACGACGGAACGTGCCGCAACGGACGTTTGACAATTCTGCAGTAAAGAACGGATCCCGGGAGGAGCAACGGCGCAGACTGGAAGGAAAACGGGCCCCCGGAGCGACGCCGGCGGCCCACGGAAGCTGCCGGCGGTGCGGGTCGCCGGCACCCCGGCGCGCCGCCAGACGAGGCCGCCGCGGCTGAAGCCGCGACGGCGGCGGCCAACGGACCCGCGGCCAAGCGGGTCCGGTTCGCCCAGGCGGGACGCGGCAGAGCCGCGTCCGCGTTTCACCAGCGCAGCCCGCACGCGGGCCGCGGCTTCTGTCTCGACCGCGGGGGCTGCGCCCGCGGCTTCCACGCCTGCCGCTCGGCCGAGCCGGACCGGCCCTGGCCGGTCCGGGCCAGGCCAACCGGGTCGGACCCGGGTCGAGTCGACCCGGTTCGGGCCGACCCAGGGGGGGTCGAGCCGGGTCGGCCCGGGCCCGTACCCCCCCTTCTTCGGACGTCTTCGTTCAAATGGCCGTATCTTGAGCTACAGGCCTCCAAACGACTCGACGTCAGCGGAAACGCGATCCTTTGATCGAGACGGTCGTTTCGGTATATCGCACTCAAGGTTTCGGAATACCTACAGTTCGGCCAGGTTGGTTCATACACGAGACCAACCGGGCCCTCGGAGCGGAAACACCCATATCTTGAGCTACGGACGTCCGATTGACGTGCCGTCAGCTTTGTTTAATTTCTCTAAGTGAGACGGATCTTTTGGCATACTCCGCCCGAGGTTTGGACGCAGGGGGAGTGCGTTCGGGTTGGTTTTGCCTTAAAAACCAACCGGGCCCCTGGGACGAAAATGCCAATATCTCTCAGACCGGGCGTCCGATTGACGCGCCGTCTGCGACGTTGAGTTCCTGTTGACGATACAGAACTTTTGGATACATCAACTTCGGACTTCGTGACATTTGATGTATCAGCCTCTCGGCTCATGGAGCGGACCCTCCCGAACGAGCTTGCTGTGTGCGGGAACCCTAGTGCTGGCTGCGACTACTACTTCGACCGCGACGACCGTGCAGAGATCCTTAGTGGACTGCGGAGATGACTGTGCAGAGATCCTCAGCGGACTGCGACGACTACTGCACTCAGCGATCCTACGTGGATCAGTGCTACAGGTCCTGCGTGGGCCCGATCCTGTGTGGGCCCGATCCTGTGTGGGTCCGATCCTGTGCGGGTCTACACTCAGCGGTTCTGTGTGAGCCAACTCCTACCGGTCCTGTGTGGGCCCGATCCTGTGTGGGTCCGATCCTGTGTGGGTCACTGCAAGGTTACTACCTATCGATCCTTCGTGGGTCCGACGACTTAGATGGTTCAGTGATCATCTTTATCGTCATCCGAAGAAGTATACCTGTGTGGGCTGAATCTTGTGTTTCTCTCCTTTGTGGATTGTGTTGAGCTATCCTGTGTGGATTTACTGTTTACTCTCCTTTGTGGATTGTGTTGTTCTATCCTGCGTGGGTATGCGTTTTGCTTTCCTGTGAGGACTGGGTTGTGCTAGGGCTCGGACGTTGGAGCCGATCGGGGAATTGATGACTTAGGTATATGTATGGGCATATACCTAAGCCGTGTCAGATGTTACTTCGTGATTGCATCTCTTCTTTGTGATTTATCCTTTGTGGATTTCGGGAGACCTTCAGGGGTCTCGGGGTCCCTACTGAGTAGCTTATACTCACCCCTGCCCGGGCTATGCCCGCACTTCGTGGTGTTGGTTGCAGATGACGGACAACACTGATCGTGGAGGAGGCGTGTGGAGCAGGACAGTACCTGGAGGTGGACCACTGGGCGGGACGTACTCGGAGCGGTTAGGTGGACCCGAGGAGCAGTGGAGGCTATCTGTACCCACCCTTCAGGTGGGACTTCCAGAGGACGGTTCGACGCTGCAGTTTTTCCTTTCAGTTGCTGTTTTTCCTTTCAGTTGTACTTTACAGTTGGGCTTGTATTTCCGGCCCCTTTTACTTTCAGCACAGCTTGTACAGTTTTTACTTAGTGTTTACTTTTCTGCTTGCTTACTCTGTGGTGCTTGTTTACTTTTCAAAGGCAATGCCTTCCTTTTTTGTTGGGATTTACGCCTTGGTGCTAGTCGCCAGCCCCTGGCCTATGGAAGGCGGGCTTGGGGTAGTCACGGCACGGGCCCCGAGGGCGGGTCGTGACATCATATTCATAAGAACATATCTTTTGGAAATCTTAACCTGCAAAAGGGATCATAATTTCATAACATGGGATAAATCATAGTAGTGAAATGTAATCCCAATAATCATAACATAAAACATGAAAATTTTTGGCATACACACATAATCATAGAGAATCATTTCTTATTAGTCAAGACTCATTTCCAAGACTATCTTAGTGGACAAAGTCCATTTCTGAACCGAGTTACCCTCATTTCAGTCCTGCTTCACTGAACTGGTATAACCTACCGTTCCAGCCATGTCTATCTCATGAGATATAAAATCTTTACCCAATGCATTGGAGGGAGATATAGGTCCCACCCATCTCATAATTATACCATTCTTATGTGTGGCACAAAATCATAAACCATACATCATAGCATAACCCATGTAACAAAAATGGGAATCTTAAACATCGTGACATCATAAAACAATTCATATAAGATAAAGGGATTCATAAAAACATAATTCCATCACAAAATAATCAAGTCAATGTAATAATAGGGATAGAAATAGAACCCTTTATTATCTTATATGGGAAATAATTTTTATAAAACATTTTAACTCCATTCTTGAGGAAAATATCCTTTCTACTTCAAAAACACATTTCCTCTCTTAACATGTCGTACAATTCTAAACTAAAAGAAGTTGATTAAAAATAAACATGAAAAATTGTAAAGGAATATTCTTGGAAATAATGTTTTAAAAATCCATTCATGCCGTATAAGTTAAAAAAAACATTTTTCATACTTTTGTCGGAAAAGTCAAAAAGTATCTCGTACGAAAAACGACAAAAGATTTCTTTCATATCCTTTACTAAAAACTCACTGATGGGTAAAATTGGATTTAAACAATTGTAGGAGGATGAAAATAATATTACATATTGAGGAAAAATGGATGTGGATGATAAAATACACCCCAGTAAATACTAAAGTATAAACAATCTCAGATAAAAATGAGATTGTGATATTTACCTTACCTTAGGTCCGATTTGCTTCGTAAGTGTCCGAACCTCCTCTTCTTTGAAGTGATTCTTTGAGACCTCCTTTTAGGGCACTAAAATAGGTCTTTGAAGAAGACCATAACCTCTAGGATGTTTCTATGGAAGTGGATAGGAGAAATTGGAAGGGGTTGACCGAGATTGAAGGCTCAAAGTGGTGTGAGGAAGAGGGGGAGGAGGTGCCTTTTTATAAGGGAGGAGAGGGGCACCTTTGGAATAACTAAAAATATTATTTTATTATAAATCCAAATTCGGTTTTAAATAGCTCCAAATTGATTTATTTCAAAGATAAGGTGGGGATGGGTCGAAATCCTCTCATCCAATAGAATTTAGACAAGTTTAGGTTCCTATTTTAACCTTATCATTTAGATTTAACATTAAGTTAAATAATTTTACTTTTACCGTGTCTTCTTGTGTTCTTACACTATAAGGTTAATAAAAATACTATAACAAGCAAAAAGAACCCCAAGTTGTTTATTATTAATATATATAACCTTATCTAAGTCATTTGGCCGAACCTTAGATTTTTAGGATAAAAATAACATTTAATAATATAATATTTGTTTTAAAAACTATTTTATGACAATTTTGACACTATTTAGTAATTGATTTTTGTGAAACTCATAACAGAATTATTAGTTCGAAAAAGTTTAATTAAATCAATACTAACATGTCATATTAACCAAGAAAATTAGTGGAATTAATAAAAAGTCTAAAATTACATTTATTTGGGTATTTATAACATCAATTATGTCAATATTTCATTAATAAGATAATTACTGCATCATCTTTGTGTCATACATAATTTAAAATATTTAATGTCTAAAAATTACAAATAAAATACCATTATGTAGGAAATCCTTTTAGCTTTCTAATGAGTATTTACAGTCGAATTTATCTTATGTATAACCCTATAATAAAAAATTATTTACTTATTAAACTTTGATTTTAACTATTTTAACCATTCTTTAAATAAATTAATAATAAATGTCCTAATCTAATCCAAGTGGGCCTAAATGATCATATTTTATTCCTAAGGTTGTTTTTGGTCGAATTACACTTATCCAATAGAATTAGGACATGTGTTAGGGTAATAATAATAACATTTTTACCCTTAATTACCCTATTTACTTTTAACCGTGGTAAAAAAAAGTAAACATTTTCTATTCACCAAAAATTATTTTCATCTCATTGAACCACATTTTACTTACAAACATTAACTATGTCTCTTGGAGTTTTTAAATTACACTCACAAAAGAGGTAAAATTAAGTTTTATGAAAAATTCATTTTTTTAACTACCACTTAGTGGTTTCACTATTCGTCAAAAAATGAAAGTTTCAGAAAAATACCAAAAATTAGGCCTAATCTATATTTGATATTATGAACTCAAAAATTATGTCTATTTTACCAAATTCAAAACATATTAGTTACAACTAATTTAAAAATTAATTCCCGTCGTCAAAACAAATGGCGTGTTTTTAAGAGATAATAACTATCAAAAGATTGACAATTGTTTATAACTGGTTTAAATGTGAAATTACATCCAATGACCAAAATTGTATTAAATTGTAAAAATATATTCTAAATATTCTTGAAAACCACTAAAATTAATAATTTATCACTATTAATTATTTCAATTAAAAAAGTTTTTTTTTAATTAAAATTTAGTAATTTTCACTATTCAACAAAATATGAAAGTTATCCGAAAATTACCAAAATTTCACCCTAAGATAATTTCGATATTCTAAATCCAAAAATAAAGTCCATTTTTGAAAAATAAAATTTCTAAAATTTTAAAAGGTGGTTATTACTATTCATAACGTCTAGTTTTAATAATATTTTAATAGCATATCGTTCTTTATTGAAACTCGGTATTGCGTACTACACACACTATCAAGGAAGGTCGTGATTGTGTGTAATGCAAGGCAAGTCAAGGATGCGTGTTGTGAAAGCTCCTTTTGGTGTAGCGTATAACACAAGACATTAATGAAATTAAAAAGAATATTTTTCGTAAAATCTTGAGTTGTTACAATTTATTTTTCAAATCCATGACAAAACAACTATATCCATGCCTCCCTTATGAATGAATATAATGAGGTTCTTTCTGTTGAAGATTATACTTCAAAATTTATGTGATAATGGTATAATTTTTCATTTTTTTCTTCTTGGGGAAAATTTATTCTATACATGAAGAATGAGGATGAATCAATGTGACTATGAATTGGTTTTAGGGATTTATTAGAATTTCTATAAAGTAAATATACCCATTGACTTATATTGATGAATTATTTATCATATTCAATGGTATTAATATATTAAGATGATTGATATTTATTGTGGTTATCAACGGTTTAGGGATAAGAAAGTGTATATCCCAATAACAACATTTCATATATGGCATAGTCAATATGAGTTCAAAGAAAGTATTTTTTTCTTAACCAATGAACTCTCTATGTGTATAAAATTAATTAATAGAATAATTAAGGATTATATTGATATTTTTTGTAGTATTTATTGATGATATTATTTTATACTATAAGATTTATGTAGATCATGGAACTCATTAGTAATCTATTTGTGAGTACCTAAAGAATAAAGAGTTATATGGGAAAGTTACTAAATGTAAATCTAGGATTTAACAAGTTTATTTTCTTCTATATTTTATATCTAAGGATTGTATAAATATTTACACCTAAAAAATTTCAAATAAGGTCCAAGACCAACCACTATAACTAAAATACATAGTTTTCAATGATTAACAAAAAATTGTCTACGGGTTTTGGAAAACATAACATTAATTTCATTCCACTGTCTAGGTTATTATGTATGGGAGTCACATTCAGCTATATAATAGAAAGTGAATATTTATTTGGGTATTTTAAGAGGATATTTGTATATTCACCCATACTAAATCTCACATTTAGTAATATGTGTTGGTAATTTATAGTGATACATTAAATAATGGACATCAATGTGTTATTTTTAAAAATTACGTATTTTACTGTTATTGATTCGTGATAATTATGGACCACTAGGTGAGTTATCTAATAAATGATTTGGAGTTTGGGGAACTGTTTTTTTCTTTAATGAAATGGAGACACTATATTTATAGAGAGCGATATTATATGTACATTGATCATAATAGTTTGAATTTTATATTTACGTTGAAGTATCTTATTATGAGTAAAAAGAGATTGTTAGAAAAATACAAGATTATTATTGTGTTTTAAACTAAAAACCACGTATTGAAAATAGGGTAAGATGTGGTTTCAGTAGGAAATATCAAGTTATATTTTCCATGATGAGGGAGAGAATGATCCAATTATCAAGGATTTTGAAAGGATGGACATGTGTATTATAATATAAGGAAAAATAAAATTATTATCCCATTTATTTACCCAACCATATTCATTATACATGATTATGAGATCCCAAATTTATTATATCTACTTACTGAAGAGGATGATATATATGAAGATTTGAAAATTACAAGTCATTAATATTGGTGATGGAGGTGTTTTTTAGTTTGGTAAGAGGGTACCTATTTCATCAATACCAGAGACTAAGATTGGTTTTCTGTATGAAGATCATAGTTCTTATTTCTCAATAAACTCTTTTAGTATGAAGATGTATATGAATATTTGAAAGAATATTTTATGGGAAAATATGAAGAAAGTGATTTTAGATTATGTTGCGATATGGATAGTATACCAACTAGAAAAGGCAGAAATAAACATTATAAGGTTGTTATATAAAATTTATTAGTAATAGAGTGGTGATAGGATAACATTTCACTGGATTTGGAAACTGGACGTCTTAGGAAATCCTTTGGGAATAATGCAATATGGATTATTATATATTATTTTAATAATTCATCTAATTTTCTTGAAATTTGTTAGGAATTAATTCTTGATTGTCTTACTTTGCTATATATATGATGTTGTGAGACTTTATAAAAAACCATTAAGTATAGTCTCTGATGGTGAAAAATGATTTACATAAAAATTTAAAGGAGCCTTAATATGGATTTAAATACTTAGATTGATCTTAGAATAGATTATCTCCTTTAAAATGATAAACAGTCTAAACTAACTATCTAACCATTTGACGACATGAGAATGTAATCTCATATTCACTTCTAGTGATGTTGAGATCAATATTTACCAATCAAAGGCTTTTATTACAATAAATTATCTACTAATAAATAAACTGAAGATCATGAAGTCTACATTTAGTCCATTTCTTCCAATGTATATCTCTATGGATATGTTTCATAAGATTTGTAAGAAAGGAAATTTAGTACCATGTTAATTTGGTAATTGGATATATTAAATTAGGTATGAGTTGTGGGATATAATTATTCCATGCCACCTAAACAATCCAAAGTTTAAACTATCTTCCACATATCAAAATTTAGTAAGTAAATTCAAGAATATTCCCTTGATATGATGATGGATCAAGTTCAGTTGGATCTAAAATAATCATATATTGATGAAAATATTTAGACACTTTATTCTTGAGAGTAGGTGATGTGGAATCAAACCATTCTTCTTGTTAATTATTTTTGGAGGAATATTATTTTGGAGAGGTAACATGGGATATAGCAGATTAAATGATGATATATCATCCACATTTGATTAAAGGTTGATTTATAATTTTGAGGATGATGTTTTTGTAGGGTAAATATAAAACCAATGAAATTCTTGAGATGTATATAAATATTTTAATAGAATGAAATGAATTAAAAAATAAATAAATATAATATATATATAAAAAATTACATTAATTATTATTATTAAAAATAGTACCATAAAATTAGTATAGATATAAATAAAAATCATAATCTTATAATCTAGAGGGTCATACTGAAAAATGAATAAAAAGTATATGAGGAACATCTTAATTATTAATAAATAAATTAATATATAAATATAAATTCCAACTTGGGGGGAAATATAAATAATCAAAGAACGTTATATTTAAGTGAATATATAAAGGACGACATGATATTTGGGATCATACCTTTGGAATATGGCCGTTATAATAGTTATTAAAATATTATTCATAAAATTTTCTAGTTAAATTATTAACATTAGTTGATAATAATATAAATAATGAAATAAATATTAATCACCAACTAGTAATTTAATTACACATATCATGCAGAATAAAAAATTGTTTTCTAGGTGAAACTGTTTCAAAATGTTTGGTGATAAACAAATGATTTTGGTCATTTATTTTATTTAGTTTCATTATAATTTTGTATTTTTTTACATTTTACTCAGATATTGTTTTTTTACTCGATTATTTTAGTTGAATTATTTCTTCTCATTCATCATATAGTAAGACTAATTTTTTACAGTTTGATTTTGAATTCTTGATTTATCATTTCAGGGAAAAACATCCACTAACATTATCCTAATCCCTAAAAATTAATTAAAATCCTTTGGTGTCTAGGGGATATCACCTATGGTTAGTGTAACTATCTCACTTATCAATACAATGAGTTGGTGTGGGATATTTTATATGGAATTACTCGAATCAATTCCCCAAGAACTATGGCAATCTTAAATAGAAGTATCCTATAGGTCAAGGACAATATTTTCCACAACTACTACTAATTTTTATGTTGAAAATAATTAGTTATGACATACTTTGATTATAAACATAATGTTTCCTATTATATTATGGTATTTTGGATTGACAAACTCATTTATATCATGCATGTTTTCTATGAATATTCAATCCCAACTGATTAATTATGGTGTTATAATTCATTTTGGACACTGAGTGGTACTTTGTATATAATGAAGAAATTTTAGGAAATTCAAATGTTAATTCATGGGCCTAATATATTTGTGAATATAATCATCACATTTATTTTCAGATTTCATGAAATTTTAAAGATGGATTGGAACATAAAATTTAAATCATGAAATTATTATAGTTTAAATGAATATATAAATAGAGAGTAAATTATTTAAATACATTCTCTTTTGGAAGAAACTTTATGACTAGAAAAATGTTTGCAACCATTCAAAATATTGTTTCTATATTAATTCTTTTGGGAAAATAATAGAAAATTTGAACTACATTGCGTGAGGATGTTTTTTTGAAGAGAAAATTTACCCATTTTGTGGGAGTATATTGATGTATATCATGATAAATTATCTGGATATCCCCTAACTATGAAGTTGAATTATTTATTTGTAAAATCCATGACAAAACAACTATATACATGCCTCCCTAATGAATGAATATAATGAGGTTCTTTCTGTTGAAGATTAAACTTCAAAATTTATCTGATAGTGGTATAATTTTTCATTTTTTTCTTCTTGGGGAAAATTTATTCTACACATGAAGAATAAGGATCAATAAATAAGACTATGAATTGGTTTTTGGTATTTATTAGAATTTTTATAAATTAAATATACCCATTGACTCTTATTGATGAATTATTTATCATATTGAATGGTATTAATACATTAATAAGATTGATATTTATTGTGGTTATCAGCAGTTTAGGGATAAGAAAGTGTATATCCCAATAACAACATTTCATATATGGCATAGTCAATATGAGTTCAAAGAAATTCCTTTTTTCTTAACCAATGAACTCTCTATGTGTATAAAACTAATTAATATAGTAATTAAGGATTATATTGATATTTTTTGTAGTATTTATTAATGATATTATTTTATACTATAAGAGTTATGAAGTTCATGGAACTCATTAGTGATCTATTTGTGAGTCCCTAAAGAATAAAGAGTTATATAGGCAATTTACTAAATGTAAATCAGGGATTTAACAAGTTTCTTTTCCTCTATATTTTATATCTAAGGATTGTATAAATATGTACACATAAAAAAAATTCAAATAACGTCCAAGAACAACCACTATAACTAAAATACATAGTTTTCAATGATTAACAAAAAATTATCTACGGTTTTTGGAAAACATAACATTAATTTCATTACACTGTCTAGGTTATTATGTATGAGAGTCACATTCAGCTATATAATGGAAAGTGAATATTGATTTGGGTATTTGAAGAGGATATTGGTATATTCACCCATACTAGATCTTCCATTTAGTAATATGTGTTGGTAATTTATAGTGACACATTAAATAATGGACATCAATGTGTTATTTTTAAAAATTATGTATTTTATGGTTTATGATTCATGATAATTATGCACCACTAGGTGAGTTATCTAATAAATGATTTGGAGTTTGGGGCACTATTTTTTTTCATTAATGAAATGGAGACATTATATTTATAGAGAGCGATATTATATGTACATTGATCATAATAGTTTGAATTTTATATTTACATTGAAGTATATTATTATGAGTAAAAAGAGATTGTTAGAAAAAATACAAGATTATTATTGTGTTGTAAACTACAAACCACGTATTGAAAATAGGGTAAGATGTGGTTTGAGTAGGAAAGATCAAGTTATATTATCCATGATGAGGGCGAGATTGATCCAATTATCAAGGATTTTGAAAGGATGGACATGTGTATTATAATATAAGGAAAAATACAATTATTATCCCATTTATTTACCCAACCATATTCATTATACATGATTTTGAGATCCCAAATTTATTATATCTACTTACTGAAGAGGATGATATATATAAAGATTTGAAAATTACAAGACATTAATATTGGTGATGTAGGTGTTTTTTAGTTTGGTAAGAGGGTACCTATTTCATCAATACCAGAGACTAAGATTGGTTTTCTATATGAAGATCATATTTCTTATTTCTCAATAAATTCATTCAGTATGAAGATGTATATGGATATTTGAAAAAATATTTTATGGGAAAATATGAAGAATGAGATTATAGATTTTGTTGCGATATGGATAGTATACCAACTAGAAAAGGTAGAAAGTAAACATTATAAGGTTGTTATATAAAATTTATCAGTAATAGAGTGGAGATAGGATAACATTTCACTGGATTTGGAAACTGGACTTCTTAGTAAATCCATTGGGAATAATGCAATATGGGTTATTATATATTAATTTAATAATTCTTCTAATTTTCTTGATATTTGGTAGGAATTAATTCTTGATTGTATTACTTTTCTATATATATATAATGTTTTGAGACTTTATAAAAAATCATTAAGTATAATCTCTAATGGTGAAAATGATTTACATAAAAATTTAAAGGGGCCATAATATGGATTTAAATACTTAGATTGATCTTAGAATAGGTTATATCCCTTAAAATGATAAACAGTCTAAAACGACTATCCAACCATTTGACGACATGAGAATGTCATCTCATATTCACATCCAGTGATGTCGAGATCAATATTTACCACTCAAAGGCTTTATTACAATAAATTATCTACTAATAAATAAATTGAAGATCCTGAAGTCTATGTTTAGTCCATTTCTTCAAATGCTTATCTCTATGGATATATTTCATAAGATTTGTACGAAAGGGAATTTAGTACCATGTTATATTTGGTAGTTGGATATATTAAATTAGGTATTAGTTGTGGGATATAATTATTCCATGCCACCAAAACAATCCAAAGTGTAAACTATCTTCCACATATCACATTTTAGAAAGTAAATTCAAGAATATTCCCCTGATATGATGATGGATCAAGTTTAGTTGGATCTAAAATAATCATATATTGATGAAAATATTTAGACTCTTCATTCTTGAGAGTAGGTGATGTGGAATCAAACCATTCTTTTTGTTAATTATTTTTGGAGGAATCTTATTTTTGAAGAAGTAACATGGGATATAGCAGATTAAATGATGATATATCATCCACATTTGATTAAGGATTGATTTATAATTTTGAGGATGATGTTTTTGTAGGGGAAATATAAAACCAATGAAATTCTTGAGATGTATATAAATATTTTAATAGAATGAAATAAATTAAAAAATAAAGAAATATAATATATATAAAAGAAATTACATTAATTATTATTATTATTAAAAACCGTACCATAAACTTATTATAGATATACAGAAAAATCATAATCTTATACTCTAGAGGGTCATACTGAATAATGAATAAAAAGTATATGAGCAAAATCTTAATTATCAATAAATTAATTAATATTTAAATATAAATTAAAACTTGGGGGGAAATATAAATAATCAAAGGACATTAAATTTAAGTGAATATATAAAGAACAATATGATATTTTGGATCATACCTTTGGAATATGGCCGTTATAATAGTTATTAAAATATTATTCATGAAATTGTCTAGTTAAATTAGTAACATTATTTGTTAATAATATAAATAATGAAATAAATATTAATCACGAACTAGTAATTTAATTACACATATCATGCTGAATAAAAAATTATTTCCTAGGTGAAACTATTTCAAAATGTCTGGTGATAAACAAATGGTTTTCAAATAAAACCATATTTAAAAAAAATAAAATCATCATATAAAGAAATTTTTTTTCACAAGAAGGAAATTAAATTTGAAACCATGAAGTTGATATTTTCCAATGGTTAATTATTTTAAAAAAATATTGAGTGTCCAATTTTTTACTAAATAGTATAATACAGTAAGAGTATATGAGATATATTAAGTCTTAATTGTGATGTAAAAAATATTGTAATTATTAAAATAACTGAATCCAGGAAAAAAATTAACTTAACATTTGAAAAATATAATCTATTTTAATGAATTGAAATGTTTTTCCTAGGCTATAAATAAAATTACAAATTATAAAAAGGAAATTAAGGTTTCAAAGAAAATATTTTTTTGTAAAATAAATTCCATTAGAGAAAAGAATATTAAATATTGGTGTTCAGTTCTCAAACTATCATATATAAAAACCCATCCCTTATATTTTAAAATCCATGATCCAAAACCATGTTTAAGACAATAGTTTTTCATTTTCTACAACCTTTATTTTTGTAGACTATGTCTATAATTTAAAAAATAATAATCCATTGGTTTTTATTAATACCCACCCATTTTCCCATTACTCACTACTAAATATCCTTTTATCATGATTATCCCATCATTATTATCTCTTATAAATTCTTACAAGAGTTTTTGTGGTTTTATGGTTGTTTTTTCCGATGGAATGATATCTATTAAACTAGTATTCAACTTCCAGATGACACCAAATACACATTATAGATAAATATAGAAATTATCCAGATTTAGTGTGATTTGGTGTGATGTTCTTGTATTAAAATGATATTTTGTGTCTTGATCTGAGTTAAAAATACTATCATCTTCTTCATCATTGGCGAAATGAAGAGTTTCTCTAGTGAGCCTTTCATGTGCACCTCGATTTCTCAATTTTTGGATACTATCTTGAACCATACATTCTAAAAAAAATATATTTATTTTTCATGTTCTCCTCTATACCATAAAAATAAAATTCAGATATTGCACCCCTTCAATT
Organism: Viscum album; assembly: GCA_963277665.1. Classification (NCBI taxonomy): domain Eukaryota; kingdom Viridiplantae; phylum Streptophyta; class Magnoliopsida; order Santalales; family Viscaceae; genus Viscum; species Viscum album. Next base: position 1,805,671,887 of record OY728129.1, on the reverse strand, counting down.
TATGGAAAAAATAATAATATTAAAATGACTTTTTGGTATTAATCTTCATCAAACTCATTATTTACTCCCTTAAATATCAATGATGTGAGAATTTATTTGGGTGTATCTCACATGCTTCCTTCATTCCATCACATTGAATGGTAGAACTGTTAATATCTTGGTGTTATGTTCTATTCTGGGTGTAAACTTATTTAGGGAGACCACAAAAGTATCTGAACAATTATTAAGTGTTCATGGTATATTTCGCACATAATATTTATGAATGAGAGTCTTTCCAAGATCAACTAATTGAGTCACCTAGATTTAAAAATTATTGGTGTTTTATATAATACATTTTATTTAATGCCCTGAGAAATTCTAAGAATAGTCTTCATTCAATAAATGTTTATTTATTAACCATTTTTATAATTAAGAAAAATTAATGACATAAACATAGAGATATTCCCTTAATCATGTATAATTTTGTTTCAACTATGGATAAAGTATATATATATATATATATTCTTTAAATAAATGTTTTTTATTAAAATCATCTTAGACTTGTCATTCTTCACTTACAGGTTTTTTTCCAAACTTCATTTTTTGATGTTGTATGTTTTGAATAAATAATTAATTATTAACATAAATTTCTTTTTATATTAATTAGATTTACCATTTTTCACATCATATATAAATACTTTATATAGTTTATATGTCATAATAGTTATTATTTTTACATATTATTTTTTTATATTATGTTTATAGAAATTATATTTTATTACTTATTTATTTTAAAATCACTATTAGCCTTGTTTTAGATAGAATCTTATTATATGATTAATAATGATAAAACCCTTATTCATAAATGATACTAAAAATGATTATTTGTTGCTTTCTTATAAAATGCAATCAATTTGAAAGTGTAATGATATACATAATGTGTGAGTTACAATATAATAATAATAATAATAATAATATTATTATTATTATTTTTAATACCAATGTTTGATTATATAAAGAAATGAATTTACATTTATAATTTTATTTTCTAAAATTATAATTTATAAATATAAAAAAGATGATATAAAATATAATTTGGGGATATAATATAAATAAAACAATGGTGTTTGTTCATTTAACGAATACAGAAAAATATTTTTCTTTAAATATTAATATAGCATTTCTTAAAACTGAAATGAAATAATAAAAAAGAAGAAGAATAATAAGAAAACAATATGGGGGTGTTGTTTTCCCCAGAGTCGTCTTCTTAACCAACAAACACCACAGACAAAAAATAACTAATGTCGACGCCTCCCTTTTACGTTGTTCATCAAGTCTTCTTTTGAATGATATGGTTTTCGAGCGAAATAAACCCTCACTATTCATTTCCCTCACCTGCAAGTTAGGATGAAGAAACATAGAGAACCTTTTTCATTTCCTCATTTTTTTGATTTGTCTTCATCTCCTCCATCACCTACAAGTAACAAATATATCACTTGAGCCTGAAGAATAGTTTTGTCAATTCCACCCCCATATTCGGCTAAAAGTTAAATACATATATGTATATAATTAGCTTATTGCATAAGGAAAATAACTCCTTGGAAAACCCACCAAAGATGAAGCCTTTGCTTTTCATCAACTTTTTCCCACTGGATTGAACAACCCTATTCAAAAGACCATGCCTTCACTCCGTGAGAATAACAACCCACCATTTCCCTCTGATTCTACCTTCGGTTTATAGAAGGTAATAGGGATGTATTAGTTTAAAACTATTACATCAAAATTCATAGTTATATATATATATATATATATACATTCTTATATTGGATTAAAATTTCATGTTTAATTTATGTACATTTGTCATTATCAATTCCAGGATCACTCATTTGCTCATGAGTTCTAGTTTCAAATTTATTATCATGTAAGGTTGTATTATGTTTTTTATTTCAAAATTTTCTTTCTTCAAGTACATGATTTCACATATATATCTGTATATTATTTATAATTTCATGTTTTCAAACATATATGTATATTATATCCATATACAATTTTAAATTCCTTCTCTTTTATATTTTAGTATTTAATTATGCGATATATATCTATACATGCATGTCATTGAATATTTATCAACAAAATATACATTAGTACTTATAGGAATATACCTCATGTGATATAAGTACACCACATACTTATTTTTTAGTTATTAAAGTTTTCATGGAATACATTATTTTCAAAATCCCCAATGTTTATATTTGATATATATATATAAATAATTATATATATGAATCTATACTGACTATAGAATCCATGTTTTTAAAAGTATTACAACTTCTTCATATATTATAATCAGTAATGAAAGTTATTTAAATTTATGTAAATGGGTTATTTCATTATATATATGTGTGTGTGTGTGTGTGTGTATTCCTTTCCATCATTTCATGATTCTAAATGAATATTTAATTTATTTCAAAACATAAAATCAACCAACATAGTATTTTTAAATTAAGCAATGGAGTGTTTTTTATTATAAAAAATATACCTTTATATTTATTATATGTGTTATATAGTTTTTATTTTAAAAGTTATAGTCAAGGGTATATTTACTTTTAGTTATTATTTTTCAAAAAAGTTAAATTATAAATATGTATATATTGTTAATGGAATTATTTTTTGAAAATAGATTTTTTATAATTACTATTGTATACACCATTATTTTATGTTCTTATATTTTTTGTTCTTAATATAATTATAAGAAAGATAAATTAGATTTCTACTATTTTATGTAAATTTAAATCTATTATTGCTAATATTTTATGTGAATTAGGTAATTATGACCATGGTTATTCTAGGGGAGTAAAAACTGATACCTATTATTTAATGTGACTTAAAATATACAATTTTTATCATCTTATATGATTAGTTTATAGTTTTTTAATGTGTCAAAACATCAAATTTTGATTTATTAAAATGAGTATTCAACATATTTATTTAATGTTATTTTTTGAAAGATAATGTTAAATGTTTTAATGAAAAGTAATTTATGGAAAATTTTAAATACATATATATTAATGTGGCCCTATTATTTTTTTCAAAATCTTTCTAATTATTTTTCTAATGAACAACTGGATTATTTTAATGTGTTTTCAATGTATAAGTATTTTCAAAACGAGTATAATTTTTTTTAAATGTGTAAATATTTTCATAGGCTTTAAAGAATTTCTATAATCATTAGTATTTTCAAAAGAGTATATTTATAATTTTTCCAAAACCGTAAGTAATTTTAACGTCATTTTCTAAATCGTGTTATCGGTGGGGTTTTAAAATAGTTTTCAAAAAAGATATTATATTTTGAAAAGTGATTTAAAACTACATTTTCAAATAAAAAAGCATTTTAAAAATTATTTTTACACCTATTTGAAAAGTTATTTTCAATATGTATAAGTATTTTTAGAAATATTTTTCACTAGCTTTCCAAAAACCCCATATTAGGAAACTTTTTAAATCCTATGTTTTTATAAACAAAATAGGCTCATTTCGAGATTTCATGGAGTTTATCTTGAAAACGTGCTAGCACATGAAAAATTTTGTCACTAAATTTTTATTTATTTATCTAAATATAATAATATATATTTTTTCCTTTTCTTCTAAATCCTAAAATAGAAAATATCCTCCCATGTAAATGTGTGTATATTTTTCAGTTATTTTTTTAGAAAAATATATAGCATCTTTTTTGTTACGGATCTAGAAGTGTGGGTCTAGAGAATTATAGTTAGTAATAAAGTAACAATTTAGATAACTTTGGATTATAAGAATTTTGGTAAAAATAATTTTAGTTTCTATTTATAATTTTTAGTAAAACATCAAAATTTTCCCTTTTAGATTGAGGAAAAATCTAAGAGTTAGAAATATACTTTTGAAATCCTAGAAAGTTAAGTGAACTTTAAGGATAAATAATCCTAGTGTAACACCCCAGGTAAATAAAGAATATGACATTTCATATTTATCCATATTTGTGAATAAAATATTTAAATGACTTTAAAGGGGACGCTATGCTCGATGGCGTACCCAACACGCAACAACGATTTTCTTGGGAATCTTACGTTGCACTCTAATAATAAAATAATATTATGGTAGTTAACATGTAGCCATTGTAATGGAGGGAATGGATATAAATAACTAAAATATGATTATATATGTTTTTAAATGTTTTTACATTTATCCAATAAAATCTAAAGGCTTAAAATACGGAAAGAATTCAATTTTAGGCGTATATGCCCTAGTTTTCACTAAAGGTTCACTTATCGCCTTTTAATGGAGAACCATCATTAAATATATTTTTTTCACTCTTATAAATTCTATTGGACAAAATAAAACTCTTCTTAAGAATCGGGACATCAAAATTTACATTGTGTAAATTTTTGGTATCTTTCCGATAATGTTCATTTTTTTAATGAATAGTGTAAAATGTTGTATTTTAATTCAAAACCTCTTTTTAATATAATTTATTTATATGATTAGATTATACTTTGAATTGGTTTTAAAGTGAAATAAGAAAATATTCTTACCATTAAATCCAATAGTGGTCGTTGGAATTAATTTCACTTTGAAATCAGACTTAAACTAGTGTCAATCTTTTGATACTTATTGTTTTATAAAAACATGCTATTTGCTCTGACAACGGGAATTAATTATTAAATTAATTAATGTGACTAATATGTTTTGATTTTTGTAAAACGGACTTCATTTTTGAATTCGGAATATCAAATATAGCTTAGGGTGAAGTTTTGGTATTTTTCTGAAAAACTCCAATTTTTGATGAATAGTGAAACCACTAAGTGGTAATCAAGCAAACTGATTTTTCAGTTAAATGAAAGTTTACCACTAATGTGTATTGAATTTTGAAAATCCAACATACATGGATTTCATTAGTATGAAAAATGTGGTTCAATGGGATGAAATTAATTTTCTGGTGAATAGTAACTTATTAAGTTTTTAATCGCGATTAGTGGTAATTAGTGTAATTTAAGGTAAAAATGATATTATAAGATTGTGAAAACACCATGAAAATTGTCCTACACCTCTTGGGTGAGTCATGGCCGACCAAGACAAGCCATTTGACAACTTGGGGACCCCATGGATCCACTTTGGTTGGGAAATGACATAAATAACTTTTTATTTAATGTAAAAGTAAAAATGACACAAACATGATATGTTCTACTAAAACACTTTTTAAGTGGGGTTAAACAAGTCCAAATTTTGATTATAAATAGTCATTGGAAAGATACAAATATTTCCTACATCATAGTAGTTTTTTTATAATTTTTAGACATTAAATAAATTAAATTATTTATGACATAATAATGATGCAGCGATGACATCATTATTTGACGATTTAAATAAAATGGAAAGATAATGTAAAATCTATGAACTAAAAATGTCCAAAACTTATTGGATGAGTGGATTTAGAAGCCTTATCACCTTATCCACGAATTATATCAATGTGGGACCTTTTGAAACCGAAACACATTTTCAAATAAAGTAATATGTCTTTACTTTCCAAAAGTGCCCCTCCTCTCCTCTTATAAAAGGCCCCCACCTCTACCTCATTTAACACACTCCTCAAGCCTTTGTCTCGGCCAACCCCTGCCCATTTATTCTCTCCACATCCCTCTACTCATCCTAGAGGATTACCTTTGGGCAGAATCCTTTCAAAGGAAGCCTTTAGGCTCAAATCAAAAGGAGTTACACTTTTAAAGGTAATTCATTCTCTCATGTTCATTTGTTTTATTTTGCTTCTCCAACCCCCTAAACTCTTTTTATTTATTTATTTTTTAACAAAACCAGTATCTTCAATATACTAGGATGTTGTTATAAGATTTATTCGAGCTACACTCTCACACAACTACATAAAATGGTTAAAGAACATACGGTTTCCGTGGATGGCGAATTTCTTCCTCCCGAAACGATGATTGTTCAACATTCTTTTAACAGCTTCAAAGGTGGCCATTATGATGTCACAATTTTTTATATATGATATATAATATGTTTATGTTTTACTTATGCTTCTGTATTTTTCATTTGTGTCTTACCTTTATGGCTTCCATTATGGGTATACGCGATATCTTCATTTTAGGAAGTGCGGACTACCGCCCCCTCAAAGTGATGTGATTCGATAATACCATATGTGGGACGTATAAAGGATGGAACTATGATATTATATATTATATTATACTGGAATTATAATATACCTTTATATCATTATTATTCCATTATATAAAATACAAAATAGAAATGAAAGTAGCGTTCATGCGTACGTACGGCTTACCGTCTCCATGAACGGTGCATTTCATTTCTTACCTCTAAATGATTATGTAACGTTATAAATTAATGAATGTACTGGATATATATGAAATATATGATATATAAATCATGAATACAATTCTGGATATAATAAACATTTGGCCACACGAACAACATGTAATTGTAAGAAGTCCACTTTCGACTTAGGAACCAAACATCGGCAAAACAAATATTATTAACTTAAATGATTACATAATGTTTATGACATGGTAATAAGTGATATAAAAGGAATAATGAACTTGAAAAATGTTCTTAAGGAAGTATAAATTAACTCAAGTTTATTATTCAGGATATTAAAGAACAATCGAGTCAATTCGGACCCGAGGTAAGGGATCCTACTCCTCTCTTTCTTTTCAAGTACACACTTTTATGTCATTACTTTTAAAGCTCATCTTTCTTGTTATTTGGATGATCTTTTATATTACACTTACTGTAATTTTTATTTTCATGTGATGAGAGACCCTATTCTCTCTCATCAATCCATTTTGGAAGTTTTGAGTGGCGCCGTTAGGCTGCCGAACTTTCGTAAGAGATCTAACCTCTCTCTTTCTTTTTAAGTACTCTCCTTTATGTCACTTATTTTAAGCTCCTCTTTGTAATGTTGGGGGATGTTCTTTTATATTCCTCTTTCTGTAAATTTTATTTTAATGTGATGGGATACCCTATTTGATCTCATCAATCCATATTCGGAAGTTTTATGTGGCGCTGTTAGGCTGCCGAGTTTTCGTAAGGGATTTTTCATCTCACTTTTATTCCCGTGAGATTTATGCTACATTTTCCACAAATTCCATTGAGTGGTGTATTTACCTCCCATTATTCTACTCTTTGTGTAATATACTTTCATTTATGAGTATTTACATCAATGATCTATTGTCCTTCTTTCATGGGGTGTATGTTTTGAAAGATAACCAAGTCGGTAAGGGAACCTTTCACCCTCCTCTTTTTTAAAAGACTTCTTTTGTTGGGTCTTTTAATTTACATATTGTCATGTTGGGATATGTTCTCATATATCCTTATTGATGTAAATTTTATGTCCAAGTGATGAGATAATCTTTTTATCTCTCATCAACTCATTTTGATGTGATGCCGTTAGGCTGTCAAGGGAACTTCTTAACCCAATTTCGATATCTTTGGGTTCAACATGTAGTCATTGAATATAAAATCCATTGAATATGTTTGAATGACATTTTATTGTTTTACACTTAATATCCACTTATATTGGGTGTATTTATATTTGTCACACATATTTTTGAGATTGATTTGTCCTTAATTTAAGGATACCTTCTTTATAAGGGATTTCATCACATTTGACATTTCTATTGAGGGTTCATTGTTGTTATGCACCAATTCACTCTTATATGGTGTATATACTTTTCTTTGGAGTATTATATCATGAATCCTTTTATTCTCATGATATTATAAAGTTCTGACTAAATATTATTCCTCGATTATTGTATTCAAGTGTCTCTAATTTTGGTAAAACCCCTTTAACCAAAATATCGTTTTAAATGTTTTAATTATTTGTTCTTATTAATATCCATGTTTTCAAAATGGTTTTTAAGGATTTATTTAGATGGATATTAATGGTTTAAAATGTTAAAAGCTTCAAGGTGGTATGGGACACTTTGATTCAAAAATCTCTTTATTAAATGTTTTAAATGGTTTTGGAAATGGTTTCTTTTTGAATGGATTCATTATTTCAATATCCTAAAATGTTATATAGTGTTTGAGATGTGGAAATGTTATGTTTCCTTTATTCATGTTTATGAGATACGATTATGTTATGGTTCTTGGGCATTGTTATGAAGAACGGGTGGTTCCGTGATAAACTAAGGGCGGGTGAGCCCGATATAGCTCTCCAATGCATTGGGTAACGCGAAGGAGTGAAACGTTAAGGTTTATCCGAAGAGATTTAGGGAATATACTGTGATGGGTATTCCAAACGTAACCAAGAGGGTTACTCCCCACGTAAGAATGTTATGAATGCCTCAATTTACCTTTATGTCTTATGATTTCTATGATTTATTCATGATTTGATATTCCTATGTTTTATGGGTAAAGTATGATTACATTCTTATGTATATATGTACTGATGTTTCCTTTCCATATCTATATATCCCTTACTGAGCTTTTTATGCTCATCCCAAGTTTTTGAAATGTTTTTCACAGGTCAAGGGAATGGTACATGATGTGATGACAGTGTCAAGGATGTGTCAAGAAAGAATCCATGTTTTATTTTAAATATGTTTCCGTTGATGGGAAGAATGAATACTGTCTTTTATGTAACCACTTTGTTTAAATGTGGAATGTAATGCAAGTTTCATGATCTAATTCTCTAAAACTCTAAACCTGAAAAGATCCTCAATGTGTAATCTTGTAATAACTCAAGATTAAGTAAGGTTTAAGGCTGGGGCCTTATAGTTGGTATCAAAGGTTGGTTTAGATAACTTTAGAGGTTAGGATATTCTTTAAGCATAAGTGACATTACCATAATGGTTAGGATTTCAGAAAGAGTCCAAGTTTTAGATAAAGTGAATGAGTAAGTGTATCTTAGTGTTTACCTTCCTCATTAGTACATGATGGTTTTGTTGATATACTCACACTGACATTTCTATTTTTAGTGAATGGATGGATGTAGAAGGCACCAAAGACCCAACAGGTTTGAAGGAAACTATGGTGGTTCTCTGATTAAGATACTAGATAAAATGGAGGATTCAATGAGGAAACTCGTGGTTGTTCTAAACCAAATATCAAGGAGTCATGATCAACCACTTCAACCTTGGTGAGTTCTCTAATGCATCATGTACGAGATGGCCAACTCGATGTGGAAATTCGGGTAATAATTATTAAGGTAACCATTAGGGTTTATATGATACTTAATTTTTAGGTAATTATGGGTTACTCTATGATATGATGGAAAATGAAAGGAATGAGATAAACTTGAGGTTAAAATATGTTATGATTATTCTTGAAGATTTTTTTTTCTCATTTTGGGGAATGTTTTAAGAATTATATAGTTTTGGAAAAAGGACAACACGCAGACCGTGTGACTACCCGTCGCGTCGGACAAAGCTGCGGGAATCGAACCCACAACCGAAGTGCGACTGGTATTTATCGCCTACCACTGGACTACGTGAAGTCCCTGGTTAGTTTGGCTGATTCTTTCTAGTTATATGATTTTATGAATTAAGAGTAAGTTGATTTTGGGTTATTTATGAAAATGATTAACCTATTTTGGAGGATATGTGATTAGGATAATTACTTTTCAATGTGAGACTTTAGGAGCAATGGATGTTGTTTGGAGATAAATGTTACGATTTAACTTGGAAGACTATGTGACTAAATCCTTCAAATATTTGGGTTTCAATATTATATTGGTTTACTTTGAATAATTTTATGGACAAATTGTTTATCGGATGGTCCTCGTTGAACTTTGGGTTTTGTTGGAAAATTTTGGAGATTAAGAATAGATTTTCTTTTTATAAGGGGTTATCCTTTTCTGGATTATCTGATCTTGTACTAACCTTTTTGGTTTTGGTTTTGGTTAAAGCCTAAATACATGGGATGTATATAGTTATCTTTTGGGGATTAGGTGATTCTCTAGAAGTTGATTATAGTACTCTAAATGCGAACAAGTCTCCCTAAATACTCGTCTTTTGGAAAAAAATATGAGTTTGACTAAGGAATCTAGTAAAAGTTGAGAGTCAACATGATAAGTGATTATGTTTCCTTATGAATAAATTCCTCAATAAAAAGTAACTTAAAAAAAATGTTGTCTATTAACTTTTCCTACTGGGGAATCGAATACCGTTTAACCCATCACAAGTTTGTGATTTTCTCATGGTTAACTTTCTCCTAAACATGTTTTCTATCACTCTCCATCAGAACATGACCCTTTGTTTTTTCCTCCATGTCCATATTTTCATACTTGGAATCCTAGTATGGGTTAACTCGGGTGACCTTTGTACTTATCTTTATTTATTTTAAAGTGTTTGTTTTACCGACTTTTGTTCCGATGTGGGACTTCCAAGGATGTTTCCAAGCGCAATTTTCAAATTGCGAGGACGCAATTCCCAAAAGGGGTGAAGGATGTAACACCCCAGGTAAATAAAGAATATGAAATTTCATATTTATCCATATTTGTGAATAAAATATTTAAATGACTTTAAAGGGGACTCTATGCTCGATGGCGTACCCAACACGCAACAACGAGTTTCTTGGGAATCTTACGTTGCACTATAATAATAAAATAATATTATGGTAGTTAACATGTAGCCGTTGTAATGGCGGGAATGGATATAAATAACTAAAATATGATTATATATGTTTTTAAATGTTTTTACATTTATCCAATAAAATCTAAAGGCTTAAAATATGGAAAGAATTCAATTTTAGGCGTATATGCCATAGTTTTCACTAAAGGATCACTTATCGCCTTTTAATGGAGAACCATAATTAAATATAGTTTTGTTCACTCTTATAAATTCTAGTGGACCAAATAAAACTCTTCTTAAGAATCGGGACATCAAAATTTACTTTGTGTAAATTTTTAGTATCTTTCCGATAATGTTCATTTTTTTAATGAATAGTGTAAAATGTTGTATTTTAATTCAAAACCTATTTTTAATCTAATTTATTTATATTATTATATTATACTTTGAATTGGTTTTAAAGTGAAATTAGAAAATATTCTTACCATTAAATCCAATAGTGGTCGTTGGAATTAATTTCACTTTGAAATCAGACTTAAAACAGTGTCAATCTTTTGATACTTATTGTTTTATAAAAACACGCTATTTGCTCTGACAGCGGGAATTAATTATTAAATTTATTAATGTGACTAATATGTTTTGATTTTTGTAAAATAGACTTCATTTTTGAATTCGGAATATCAAATATAGCTTAGGGTGATGTTTTGGTATTTTTCTGAAAAACTCCAATTTTTGATGAATAGTGAAACCACTAAGTGGTAATCAAGCAAACTGATTTTTCAGTTAAATGAAAGTTTACCACTAATGTGTATTGAATTTTGAAAATCCGACATACATGGTTGTCATTAGTATGAAAAATGTGGTTCAATGGGATGAAAATAATTTTTTGGTGAATAGTAACTTATTAAGTTTTTAATCGCGATTAGTGGTAATTAGTGTAATTTAAGGTAAAAATGATATTATAAGAATGTGAAAACACCATGACACTTGTCCTACACCTATTGGGTGAGTAATGGCCGACCAAGACAAGCCATGGGCCAACTTGGGGACCCCATGGATTCACTTTGGTTGGGAAATGACATAAATAACTTTTTATTTAATGTAAAAGTAAAAATGACACAAACATGATATGTTCTACTAAAACAATTTTTAAGTGGGGTTACACAAGTCCAAATTTTGATTATAAATAGTCATTGGAAAGATAAAAATATTTCCTACAACATAGTATTTTTTTTATAATGTTTAGACATTAAATAAATTAAATTATTTATGACATAATAATGATGCAGCGATGACATCATTATTTGACGATTTAAATAAAATGGAAAGATAATGTAAAATATATGAACTACACATGTCCAAAACTTATTGGATGAGTGGATTTAGAAGCCTTATCACCTTATCCACGAATTATATCAATGTGGGACCTTTTGAAACCGAAACACATTTTCAAATAAAGTAACATTTCTTTACTTTCCAAAAGTACCCCTCCTCTTCTCTTATAAAAGGCCCCCACCTCTACCTCATTTAACACACTCCTCAAGCCTTTGGATCGGCCAAACCCTGCCCATTTACTCTCTCCACATCCCTCTACTCATCCTAGAGGATTACCTTTGGGTAGAATCCCTTCAAAGGAAGCCTTTAGGCTCAAATCAAAAGGAGTTACACTTTTAAAGGTAATTCATTCTCTCATGTTCATTTGTTTTATTTTGCTTCTCCAACCCCCTAAACTCTTTTTATTTATTTCTTTTGTAACAAAACCAGTATCTTCAATATACTAGGATGTTGTTATATGATTTATTAGATCTACACTCTCACACAACTACATCAAATGGTTAAAGAACATACGGTTTCCGTGGATGGCGAATTTCTGCCTCCCGAAACAATGATTGTTCAACATTCTTTTAACACCTTCAAAGATTGCCATTATGATGTCACTATTTTTTATATATGATATATAATATGTTTATGTTTTACTTATGCTTCTGTATTTTTCATTTGTGTCTTACCTTTATGGCTTCCATTATGGGTATACGCGATATCTTCATTTTAGGAAGTGCGGACTACCGCCCCCTCAAAGTGATGTGATTCGTTAATACCATATGTGGGACGTATAAAGTATGGAACTATGATATTATATATGATATTATACTGGAATTATAATATACCTTTATATCATTATTATTCTATTATATAAAATACAAAATAGAAATGAAAGTAGCGTTCATGCGTACGTACGGCTTACCGTCTCCATGAACGGTGCATTTCATTTCTTACCTCTAAATGATTATGTAACGTTATAAATTAATGAATGTACTGGATATATATGAAATATATGATATCTACATCATGAATACAATTCTGGATATAATAAACATTTGGCCACACGAACAACATGTAATTGTAAGAAGTCCACTTTCGACTTAGGAACCAAACATCGGCAAAACAAATATTATTAACTTAAATGATTACATAATGTTTATTACATGGTAATAAGTGATATAAAAGGAATAATAAACTTGAAAAATGTTCTTAAGAAAGTATAAATTAACTCAAGTTTATTATTCAGGATATTAAAGAACGATCGAGTCATGTCGGACCCGAGGTAAGGGATCCTACTCCTCTCTTTCTTTTCAAGTACACACTTTTATGTCATTCCTTTTAAAGCTCATCTTTCTTGTTATTGGGATGATCTTTTATATTACACTTACTGTAATTTTTATGTTCATGTGATTAGAGACCTTATTCTCTCTCATCAATCCATTTTGGAAGTTTTGAGTGGCGCCGTTAGGCTGTCGAACTTTCGTAAGAGATCTAACCTCTCTCTTTCTTTTTAAGTACTCTCCTTTATGTCACTTCTTTTAAGCTCCTATTTGTAATGTTGGGGGATGTTCTTTTATATTCCTCTTTCTGTAAATTTTATTGTAATGTGATGGGATACCCTATTTGATCTCATCAATCCATATTCGGAAGTTTTATGTGGCGCTGTTAGGCTGCCGAGTTTTCGTAAGGGATTTTTCATCTCACTTTTATTCCCGTGAGATTTATGCTACATTTTCCACAAATTCCATTGAGTGGTGTATGTACTGCCCATTATTCTACTATTTGTGTAATATACTTTCATTTATGAGTATTTACATCAATGATCTATTGTCCTTCTTTCATGGGGTGTATGTTTTGAAAGATACCCAAGTCGGTAAGGGAACCTTTCACCCTCATCTTTTTTAAAAGACTTCTTTTGTTGGGTCTTTTAATTTACATATTGTTATGTTGGGATATCTTCTCATATATCCTTATTGATGTAAATTTTATGTCCAAGTGATGAGATACTCTTTTTATCTCTCATCAACTCATTTTGATGTGATGCCGTTAGGCTATCAAGGGAACTTCTTAACCCAATTTCGATTTCTTTGGGTTCAACATGTAGTCATTGAGTATAACATCCATTGAATAAGTGTGAATGACCTTTTATTGTTTTACACTTAATATCCACTTATATTGGGTGTATTTATATTTGTCACACATATTTTTGAGATTGATTTTTCCTTAATTTAAGGATACCTTCTTTATAAGGGATTTCATCACATTTGACATTTCTATTGAGGGTTCATTGTTGTTATGCACCAATTCACTTTTATATGGTGTATATACTGTCCTTTGGGGTATTATATCATGAATACTTTTATTCTCATGATATTATAAAGTTCTGACTAAATATTATTCCTCGATTATTGTATTCAAGTGTCTATAATTTTGGTAAAACCCCTTTAACCAAAATATCGTTTTAAATGTTTTAATTATTTGTTCTTATTAATATCCATGTTTTCAAAATGGTTTTTAAGGATTTATTTATATGGATATTAATGGTTTAAAATGTTAAAAGCTTCAAGGTGGTATGGGACACTTTGATTCAAAAATCTCTTTATTAAATGTTTTAAATGGTTTTGGAAATGGTTTCTTTTTGAATGGATTCATTATTTCAATATCCTAAAATGTTATATTGTGTTTGAGATGTGGAAATGTTATGTTTCCTTTATTCATGTTTATGAGATACGATTATGTTATGGTTCTTGGGCATTGTTATGAAGAAGGGGTGGTTCCGTGATAAACTAAGGGCGGGTGAGCCCGATATAGCTCTCCAATGCATTGGGTAACGCGAAGGAGAGAAACGTTAAGGTTTCTCCGAAGAGATTTAGGGAATATACTGTGATGGGTATTCCAAACGTAACCAAGATGGTTACTCCCCACGTAAGAATGTTATGAATGCCTCAAGTTACCTTTATGTCATATGATTTCTATGATTTATTCATGATTTGATATGCCTATGTTTTATGGGTAAAGTATGATTTCATTCTTATGTATACATGTACTCATGTTTCCTTTCCATATCTATATATCCCTTACTGAGCTTTTTATGCTCATCCCAAGTTTTTGAAATGTTTTTCACAGGTCAAGGGAAGGGTACATGATGTGATGACAGTGTCAAGGATGTGTCAAGAAAGAATCCATGTTTTATTTTAAATATGTTTCTGTTGATGGGAAGAATGAATACTGTCTTTTATGTAACCACTTTGTTTAAATGTGGAATGTAATGCAAGTTTCATGATCTAATTCTCTAAAACTCTAAACCTGAAAAGATCCTCAATGTGTAATCTTGTAATAACTCAAGATTAAGTAAGGTTTAAGGCTGGGGCCTTATACCTAGTGTTTCTAGATTTCTAAATTCTGAATGAATTTAATTTCATAATTTTACTTATATACAACAAATTAATTTCAATGAAAAATTTCCAATTAAGGTGGGTTGAATATATTGCCCTGGAAATTCAATGCATAGTTTTCATTCGATAAATGTTTATTGGTTAATTTTTTTTAAATAATTAAGACCAATTAATAATTTAAACTTTTAAATATTCCTTTAATATTTTAGGATTTTTTTTAAAAAAACTAGGATAATGTATTTATATAATTTAAATAAATTATTTTTATTAAATGTATCTTGAAGATATAATTATTCAATTACATTTTTTCCCAAACCTCATGGTTTAATGTCGTATGACTTGAATAAATCATTACTTTTTAACAGAAATTAATTTTTATATAAATAGTATTTCCCTTTTTTCACATTCAATACATATATATATAATTTATATAGTTTATATGTCATAATTGTTATTATTTTTAAATATTCTTTATTTTTATACTTTTTTAGAAATCATTGTTTTTGAATTACTTATTTTAAAATCATTATTAGCATTTTTTTAGATACAATTTTATTATATGATTAATTATGATAAAACCCTTATTCTTAAATGTATTTTATAAATTATTCTTTGATTCTTTATTCTACAATGAAATCAATTTGAAAGTAAAATTATTTAGATAAAGTAAAATTTATAATAATAATAATAATAATAATATTTTTTGATTATATAAAGAAATAAATTAATAATAAGAATTTAATTTATTAAAATTATAATATATAAATATAACAAAGATAATATAAATTATAATTTGGTGATATTATATAAATAATATAATGGTGGTTTTTTACTTAATTGACACACACACACACATATATATCATATCTTAAAAAAATTAAATAATAAACAAAATGCAATGGGGGTGTTGTCTTCCCTCAGGCTGCTAGCTCAGTCTACCAACACCTCTGACATGGTCTCTACTCGACCTCCATGAACCCATTCATGTTCTTCCCATAAGCCTCTATTGAACATGACCGACCAACACTCTATCTGATGACCTCCACTAAAAACCACTAATGTCGATGCGTCCCTTCCCCATCATTCATCGAGTCTTCTTTCTCAAGCTATGGTTGTCGAGCGAAATCACCCCTCACAATTTATCTCCCTCACCTGGAGGTCACGCCGAAAAAGAAATGTGAGCCTTTTTTTGTTTAACATTTTTTTATTTTTCATCATCTTCTCCTTCACCCACATGTGACCAATAACCCACTTCAACCTGAAAAATAGTTTCACCATTCCCCCCATCTTATTCTGAAAGCTAAATATATACCAATATATAAGTAGATTATTACACAAGGATAGACCCACACTGGAAATCCTTCCCAAAAAGAAACCTTTTCTTTCCATCCCCCCTTTTTTAATGATTTAAAAACATCTATTTATATGGCACACCATGACTCGGTGAGAAGAATAACCCCCCATTTCACTCTTTTTCTGCATTCAGTTTAGAGAAGATAAGTTGACACTTTTTATTTTAAAAATATTATTTCAAAATTAACAATTTTATATAAATATATATATAAATGAATATATTGGATTCAAATAACCCATTTAATTTATATACATATATAATTTTCCTTTCCCAGATCACTAATTTATACAAGTGTTATAGTTTAAAATTAATTATCATGTAAGGGTGTATTATGTTCTTATTTCAAACTTTACATTCTTCAAGTACTATAGTACATATATTTATGTTTATATATATATATATAATATTTATATTTTCATATTTTGAATTTTATATGTAAATTATATGGATATATTGTTTTTAATTCCTTCAACTTTTTGTTTTGAAATTAAATATATGATATATATATACATGAATGTCATTTCATTTTATCGACCAAATATATCTAAGTACTTATAAGAATATAACTAATGTGATATAAGTTTTTTTCATAATTATATTTCATAAATTAAGGTGTTCATTGTATAAATTATTTTCAAAATCATCTATGTTTATATTTCTTATATATATAAATGTATACTAACTATGAAAATCCATTTAATATGAGTACTACATCTTCTTAAAATACAATAATTATGAATGAATGTTATATAAATTTATGTAAAGTGTTTCTTTCATTATAATATATATATATATATATATATATTCCTTTCTATAGTTTCATGACTGAAAATGAATATGTAATTCATTTGGAAACATGAAATCTTCCAACTTACTTTTTTTAAAATAATGCCCCGAAGAATTATATATTTTATAAATATTAAATTTATAATTGTTATATGTGTTATATAGTTTTACTTAAAATGTTTTATGTCAAAGGTATATTTAATTTTAATTTTAATTGTCAATCAAAGTAAAATTATATTTATATGTATATATTTTTAAGGAATTATTTTGAGAAAATAGTAAACTTACAATTACTATAATGTACAACATTATTTCACGTACATGTGATAATTATAAGAAAGAAAAATTAGTTTTTTATTATTTTATGTGAATTTATATCTATAATTGATAACATTTTATGTGAATTATATAATTATGCCCATGGTTATTCTAGTGAAGTAAAAATTGTAGCCTATTATTTAATGTGACTAGTAATTTACAATTTCTATCATTTTTTGTGAAAGGATTATATATTATTTAATGTGTAAAAAAATAAAAGTTTGATTTAATAAAATGAGTGTTTAATAAATTTATCTAAAGTTGTGTTGGAAATGACATTGTTTAATGATTTAATGAAAATTAATTTATGTGAAATTTAAAATACATGGATATTGATTAGTTTTATTAACAGATAATGAAAAATCAAGTAACATGAGATTTGATAGTACCAAATATGACTAGTTAAATCATAATAAAGTTATTATTTATATATATTTATAAATATACATTTTTATTAAACTATTTTTTTGTTTTTAGATCTAAAACCACAGTGTAAAATGTATTTATATACATTTAATGAAAGCTCATAAATGTTGTTATAAAATTCGAACTTTGACATTGTAAATAATGTGATTGGGGAGTGAACCATTATTAAGGAAAATTGGGTAGGTCCAAGACAAAATTTAATATTTAAAATGGCCCGTTGTATTTTTAAAAATATTTTGTGGTATTTTTCTGAAGAAAATACTAGTTTATTTTAATGTTTTTTCAAATTGTAAGTATTTTCAAAAGAAATGTAATATTTTCTAAATTGTAACTATTTTCATAGTCTAACACATTACTAAAAGAATATGTATATTTAAAAGAATATGTTATATGTTTCCAAAAAGAGTATTCATTTTCAAATTCATTTTTTCAAAGTATTTTCAAAATATTTTTCAATTAAGCTGTTATATTTGGAAAAGTGTTTAAAAACTCTGTTTTCAAAATTAAATGTATCTTCAAATCAATATTCCCATATTTTCATAGATATTTTAAACATGTATAAGTATTTTCAAAAAGGGTTTTCAGTGGATTTCTAAAAACTCTTTTCTGGGAAACCTTTCTAACCTACTATTTTTATAAAAATATTTATGGTTTATTTATAACTTTCTAGATGTTTAGCATGATATAGAGCTAGCACATCAAAAGTTTCATCAATACCTTTTTATTTATGATTTTATCTTTGATAACATGTAAGAGTATACTTTTGAAATCAAATATGAAACCCAAAAAGATCCTAAAATTTCAATAGCTGTATATTTTTAGTCACTTTTTTTAATAAAACTACATCCTATTTTTGTGTTGGATCTGAAATTGTTGTTCTTGGAAGTTACTTTTTCCACAAACTAATTAGATGATTTATCAAAAAATTTAAGAATATGATCTCATTTAAATTATAATTAGAGTAGTATATATCCTTTAACATCATCAAATACTTATACATGATTGTGTCTTGATAAATTTGGTGGTAAACTATATGAATGATCCATTAATGATTTTTATCAATCTCCTTCACATTATATTTGAAATAACCCAAAATGTTTTATACAAAATTATTATTGTGATTCCATTAAATTCTAAATTATAATTATATATAAAATACGTACATCTTTTGTTTTATTTTATCTTATAAGAATTAAAATACTATAAATAATCATAATCATTGATAATATAATCAATTAATAGTGTCCATATAATTATTATAAATATAGGTTTATGATAATTCCTATTGATAATTTTGAAATAAATAATTTAATAAATCGATATGATCATTCCATATGAATCCCATTTGTCTGAGAATATGATGAAGACAGAATCAATGTGATTCACCCTTGAACAAGACCATGTAAATATATATAAAATAAATCTCAATTGAAAAGGTTTACTAGATTTGTAAATGATCGTCGAGAACATGTACCAAACCATTTTTTCCAAACCACCTCGAAAAATAACCCCATCGCACTCCATAAAGTTTTTGAGTTTTCTTGTGTAATGAAGGGAAATGTATTATGACCCAAATTATATGAATATTTATATTGTTTATTCAATAAAATAAATTTAATAATTAATTCTTATTTTTGTTACATAATAAATTACAAAACTAAAATTTAATTCTTTTTATAAAATCCAATTTCAATTTAGTTATTCATTTATGATGAATTCAATAATCTTAAAAATATATTATATTTTAATAAAAAATATAATTAAATAATCCTTATTAAATTTAAATAAGTTTTATGAATTCAAATATAATTTTTGAAAGGGTTCAAAATTTGTTTATTAAAAAAACCATGCATTTCTCAAGAAATTTTGATTCTTTTGTTAAAAGAGTTAATTAAAATATTTGGATAAAATTAATATTTTTTTTAATTATCATGTCAAATTTATCGAATAGTGAGATTTTCATAATATTTTGATATTGTTGAATTCTTGGGTAAAAATATAATACAAAAATGGTATACGATGTGTATTATGACATCAAAATGACCACAAAATGATATAATAAATTCAATAAATGGTACTAATGACCAAATATATGTTTACCCTTTAAATTAATGTAATTTTTAGGTTATTTTAAAAAATTTATAAATGCTTTATGAATAGACCAAAATTTATATTATATTTAATGTTTAAAAATAAGTTTTAAGAACGTGAATAACTTCTAAATCACTTATGGAAATATTTTAATGATTTCATCCCCTTTTATTTCCTTCCCTCTCTTCTATCCCCCCATATTCCCCCAATCTCTCTAGATGATCCTCCCAAGCAATTTGAATCACCCCTAATAGAAAGGGACCTCTCTCTATCTCTATTATTTTCAATTCAAGCATAATGTTTTTGTAATTCAATTTTTTTTAATTAATAATAATGAGATATGGTCATAAAAATACTATTACAAATATTTTTATTTAAAATTGATTATTTACCCCTTCAAATTTTACTAATGCCTCCAATGATACATTATGTACCCCTTTTACACATCCAAAAGTGTCATGTGATTTTCCATGCCAAATTTTTCTTCAACCACCCTCCATGTCATATGTCTATTAATTATAAAATTTTCATTTTTTATTATATTAAAAAATATCCTCTAAAATATCCTCTTACATTAAAGGGATGTGATACACCTTTATCTCTAATAGAAACAATTTATGGATATTTATGTATAGTAGTCACACTGCCATAATGTCACTAATGTATTCCATGTTAAACATTTGTGATGCTTATACCCACACCAATTTCCACAAAAGGGTATTCACTTAGT
This sequence comes from Viscum album, assembly GCA_963277665.1. Lineage (NCBI taxonomy): Eukaryota > Viridiplantae > Streptophyta > Magnoliopsida > Santalales > Viscaceae > Viscum > Viscum album. The sequence goes on along the minus strand of OY728129.1, from coordinate 1,805,650,914 downwards.
TTTATTTAAAATTAATTGAATTGTGAATTCAATTTATATATCCATAAGACATAAATATTTTTCAAAATTTTTGAAATATGTTCCTATGTTATATGATCTATGGGGTAAACTTATTCTTGTACATTATAAGATAATGATTCATGTGCCCAGATAGCGATACAATGTATTGGGTAATGTATTTGTATTATGAGAAGACAGTTATGGTGATAGAGAGGATTTACTATACACATTATGTTATAATTTGTCGTAGGCTAAATATTCACTTGTGTTTATGAGGGCATGTTTAAGTTGTATTCACATTCTTATGTTTCCTCTATATTCTCATGTCATATAATGCCTCATTGATTAAGAGTATGATTCTCACAACTTTTATGTCCAATGGAAATTCCTATTTTCTAAAATGTAATAAATTATTTATGTCATACAATTTTTTATTCCCTTACATAGATTTATATCTCACCCCATTATTATGTACGTCCCCTAATTGTTTCAGGTAGTTTTAATAATGATGGAATAATATGAGTGAGTTAAGAATGGTTTGAATATTATTTATGTACCCTCTATTTTAATGTGTGATATAATATAAATCATTATCCAAATAAACTATTATTCGATATATTCTTGGTTGTATTATGTGTATTATAATCTAATAAATCATTAATTAATTTTTAATGAAGACAAGGTTTGTCTGAGTTGGTATGAAAGGAATGTTTGGCTATTTTATGGATTAGGATAAGAAACCCCTGAAAAAAATTTCGGGATACTCTACAAAAAATATATGAAATTACTAAATTTTGGTAAAGTATAGGGAAATTGGTTTCCATATAGAAATATACATATCTGGATATTAAAATAGGACATGGCTCTGAAATAGATGTATGAATGGGTAACACCTAAAAACACAAAATTAACATAGACTCACTCCAGAACTGGTGAAAAAATGGGCATTGTTGTACACATAATATGACACTCTCAGGGGTGATATGATTTGGAAAATTTTAAAGCTCTTTATAAACAACTATTAAGGGATCAAAAATTACAATTAGAGGTTTTTTATAGGAAATAGATCACGGATAAGATATATTAATGTATAGAAATTCATAAGTTGAAGAATAAATTAGATTTATAAATTAGGCATATTAGGTTGTTGGATTCTGGTTTGTTTTTTTAATAGTTTAAAATTTACTCAGCCCTAAATGTTCCATTTATTCTATCATATGGATGGAACTAGGTGGAACTGTGTAAAAAACTAATGTTATTGTTAATGTGATGACAACCCAAATGAGGTGACCAATATAATAGGAGAAACAATCATGAGGTTTATGATGACACTCTCTTAGTTGACTCAAGTTTTGAATAGAATCATAAATTAGGAGGAATTCCAAAATCCCACTAAGAAATAACATGCTACAATTGAAACCATTATGTGAAAAAAACCTATGAATCTCCATGGATATATTGGTCCCTTAATTTAAGAAAAATGGATCAACCACATTGAGAATATATTCTTCATACTTTATTGTTCTAGGAAATAGAAGGGCATACTAGCAGTTTATCATAGGGAAGGAGATATTTCTTAGTTGTGGACATTGATCAAGAATACGAAGCTTGAAGAAGATATTGTAGGGATAGAGAGGAAGGAATTTCATAAAATAATTTTCGATAAATTTTTTCCCTACACTATTTTAATTGAAATAGAATTTAAATTTCCTTAGTATTAAGAAAAAATGACTAACATGACATGGAATAAGAGGAAAACTTGAAAAATATTTTCACGACATACTTATGGATTTTTCATTACACCCTCATGAAACGTGGACAGCTTGGTTGGTGGAATAAAACCAAGTTTATGAAAATAACTTCTGATTCTAGATATTAATAACTATAAGGAAATTATATGATGCTCCCCCATAGTAAAAATAGAGATAAATAAATATTAAGGCTATGTTTTTTATAGGAACTATATATTGAATTTAAATTCTAGTAGTGTGATGGAAACATATAACAGTGGTAATAATTTTGAGTATCCCACCATTCAAAAGTGTGGAAAGAAGAACCTTGGAAATTTCCTAAATAGGGTGATTAAATTATTTAGGTTTGGAAAGGATGGGAAGCTAGCTAGAGATTCCTAATGGGAGAAAACCAACATTGAAATATAATAGAGGAATTCCCCCTTCAACCGTCAACCTATTGTATAATGTTTCAAATAAAAGGAATAAGGAAACTATGTGAAACTATTAAATATATAAAGGGGTTTTAGAGGAAAACAATTCCAACAACCTCGATGTTTGAAAGGTCTATCAATTTCAATCACAACCATTGAGGCAGATCTCAAAAATTAATTGCTGATAGGTATGCTATTTTTTATTCCAAAAAATAGAGGTATTATATTATTATGGTTCTACATATTCCTTCATATCACCCAATCTTAGAATAACTATTCAAACACCGCCACAATGTAGGGATGTATAGATGTCGGTAAAAATGAAAAATGTGGAAATTATTGAATCATAAGTACATAAATCCCCCTGTCAAAATTTGGGAATGGATCTATCCGGAGAACCTTTTGATAATCATTTTATTAATTTGATGAAATTATCGTTATGGATTTGTTTTCCTTATATAGATCCAAAATAAATTTTAGTAATAATGAAATAACTCGTTATATATAAAATCATACTCATATTCTCTATAGGTGTAATCAAGAGGATGAATATATATTAGTACCAATTTCTCAAGCATGGATGTTATTTACCTAAGAGAAATCATATCTAAATCAAATGGTTTAATCTAAAGAAAATATCATCTTTTAAGAAATGTCCATTATGATCAAATACAATAATGTTTTTCCCATAAATTTCACTGTATTCCTCTTAGATGATAGGTTGAATTTTCTATCATGTTTATACCTGTGCCATTTCTAATATCCAAGATTCTATATAGGGTGGAGGTTGGGGAACTTTAGAATTTGAAGAAAAAACTATAGTAGAATCTAGATAAAGGTTTCATACACTAAAGAGTTTCATATTAGGGTTTACCTGTCCTCAAAATAAATATGAAGAATTAGTCAATACACCATTTATTCAAATATCATGAGCTCAAAAAGATCAAGATAAACAACAAATATCCTCTTACATGGATTTATGACTTGTTATATCAGCCATGAACATATTAATACTTCACTATAGTGGATATTCCCTTAGGGTATTATCTTGTAAGGATGACTATGGGGGAAATACCCAAGACTAATTTTCATATAATGATTTAGAACTATGAGATCATATTAAATCAATTCAGAATCACTAATTCTCTAGAAATTATCATGGACTTTAAAAAAGGAGACATTTGGGATTACCAAAAAAATATGTGGTAATATTTATAGATTATTTTATAATGAACTCCAAAATAAAGGAGGCTCATTGGGAGTATCTGAGCATTATTCTAAGGACCATATAAATGTATATTCTTTATGCAATTTACATAAAATGTGAGTTTTAGTTGAAAGATTATTGTTATTTGGGAATGTTATCACTAAAAAAGCATATTTGTGAAGACTTTAAAAAGAGGCAATTAAAGGATGACCATGGACAACTAGTTTTATATAATTACATTGTTTCCATGGATTAGCTGGGAACTATTACCGATTTGTGAGAAATTTATTACATTTTTCATAGCATCTTAACAAGATAAATCCAAAGAGTGTAATATTTGTTTTTTGAAAAAATTAATGAGAATATAAGATAATTTTTTTGAAAACAATGCTTATCATTTCATGTGTACATATGATACCCACATATGGGTAACATTTCATGGTTTACAAAAATAATTCTAAGATGGAATTGGGTTGTGTGATATTAAATAATGAAAAGGTGATATCATATTTCTTAAGGAAATTGAATGTTCAATAAGACAACTTTCCAATACATGATCTAGAATTGGTTTCATTAAAATTCAGACTGAAAATATGAAATCTTTATCTCTTTGGTGGGATGTGTTAAATAAATATGGATCATAAGAGAATGAAGAATATATTCACATGGAATGAAAAAAACAGTGCCAGTGAATATGGTAAGATTTGATTAAGGACTATAACTTCTCAATCCAATATCCTCTTATAAATGAAAATGATTTAGCATATTCTATATATATAAAGGATCCATTAATTTTAACATGGATTGGAATATAGAAGGAAGGATATTATTTGAATTTCAAAGGATGGACATGGGAATCATAAAGGAAGAATCATCCTCAATCATTTTAAATATGATTTCTCAACTATCCCCTCTGGATAAGATAAATGATTCTTAGTGTGATAATCTGGATATTCCAAAGATTGTGAAATCTATAATAAATTTCAATTCATAGGAGTTAAAAATTAATGAAGAAGGTTTTTTCAAGGTTTGGGCCACGACTATGTGTACCCTCAAATCATGAGTGTATAATGGAGATGCTGATTGATTTACATAGATCAAAATTGTCCATCCATCCAAGGGTCACGAAGATGTATTGAGATCTTAGAGTGAAATATTTGTGGGATAATATATTGAAATACATCATAGAATATAAATCATGGTGTATTTTATGTCATTAAGCGATGGATAAATAGAATAAATCCAATGGGATGAAGAAACTATTAACCATACCTACATAGTATTGTAAAAAAACCATGCAATTTGTAAATGGTATTATAAATGAATCAAGAGGAATAATGATATTTGGGTTTTGGTGGATTTTCTTACAAATACTAATCACTTCATTTCAATTGGGTAGGAATTAACAGTAATTCATCTTGCAAGGATATATATTAGAGAATTTATGAGGCTGTTTGGAACACTGATCAAGACCCTTGATTTTCTACCATGTTCTCGAAGAGTATCAAATATACTCTAAATAATGAGTTGAAACTCGGTATCACTTATCCACCTCAAACTTATGAAAAAACTGAGTAGAGTATTTAGTCACTCGAGGAAATTATTATAGCATACTCAATGGAATTTAAAGGAGAATGAGATCAATATATTCATTTGATCATGTTCTCATACAATAATACTTTCCACCCTTGAATTAAAATGGTACCCTATGAATCCTTTTATGGTAGGATATGAAGGACACCTTCATGATGGGATGAAGTTAGTGAACACGAACATCTCGGTCCTGAAATGGTTGAAGATATGTTTAAAATGTTCAAAAGAATAGTACCACATATTAAGTAATAAAAGTTTTTGGAATAACTAGGTTGACAATAATCAATGATACCTTGAGTTTGATTTTGTTAGTAAGGTATTAAACCACATATCTTCATGGAATAATTTCCTGATATTTATGAAAAAGTGAAATCTTATTCCAAAATACATCAGTCCCATTAAGATTAATGATCACTTAAGAGTGGAGGGATATTGAAAAGAACTCCAACTTAGCCTATATCAAGCACATGATTTGTTGAATGTTTCCTTTTGAGGATTTACATAAAATACACCTTTCTTTCATATAATCCATAGGTGGGACTATTGGTGGAACTCCCCAAGTTTCCATAGTATGTTTCCCTTTGAATAATGTAGTAGCTTGTGTTGTACGCAAATTGGAGTTTTAACACACCACGACCAATGAAACAAGCCATTATGAATAGTAATACCCATTTTTTAAATTTTATAAATTTTAAATTTCAAAATGGACTTCATTTTTGGATTCATAATGTCAAATTTAGCTTAAGGTGAATTTTTGGTAATTATCTGAGAACATTCAATTTTTAATGAATAGTGAAAAAAATTCCGTTATTGTTTAAAACCAACTTTTTATTGAAATAATTAGTTTTTTTATTTTAATTTATTTTAGGTTAAAATAGATTCATAATACCTATATATTTTCAAGTTAATTAATTAGTGTCATTTTAAAAATGTGGTTCAATAAAATGAAAATATTTTTTGGTAAATCGTAACTTTTGACTTTTATTTACCACAGTTAAAAGTAAATAGGGAAATTATGGGTAAAATTGAAATTATAATTAACCTAAAACATGTCCTAATTCTATTGGATAAGTGTAATTCTACCAAAAACACCCTTAGGAAAAAAATTTAATCCCATTTGGTCCACTTGGATTAGATTAGGACATTTATTATTGTTTTATTTAAGGGAGAGTTAAAAGAGTTAAATTCAATGTTTAATAACTAAACCATTTTTAATATAGGGTTATAAATAAGATAAATTCAATGATTAATATTCATTATAAATCTTAAAATATTTACAACATAATGGTATTTTATTTATAATTTTTATTCATTAAATAATTTAATTTATTTATAACACAATGATGATGTATTAATTACCTTGTTAATGAAAGATTAAAATAATAGATATTATAAATATCCAAATAAATGTAATTTGAGAATTTTTATGAATTAAACTAATTTTATAGTCTAATATGACATGTTAGGGTTGATTAAATAATTTTTTTCGAAGTAATAATGCAGTTATGATTTTCAAAAAAACAGATACTAAATAGTGTCAAAAGTGACATAATTGAGTTCTAAAAAAATACTTTATTATTAATTGATATAATATTTATAAAAAACTAATATTTGGACAAAGGAATTAAATAAGGTAATATATATTAATAATTTACCACTTGGGGTTTGTATGGATTGTTATAGTTATTTTATTAACCATATAATATAAAAATACAAAGAGACATGGTAAATGTCAAATTATTTAACTAAGAGTTAAATCTAAAAGATAAGGTTAATATGGTGACCTAAACTGGTATAAAACCTATTGGATGAGAGGTTTTAGACCCATACCCCCATTATACTAGAACTAAATCATTTTGGTGCCATTATAAACCGAAAATTATTTTATTATAAAATAATATTTCAAGATTTCCCAAAAGTGACCTTCACCTCTCTTATAAAAGGGTACTTACCCTTCTCTTAATTTCACACCATCATAGCCATTTGGATCAGCCAAAACTTACCCAAATATCCTCTAAAATTTCCCCTCTTCATCCTATAGGCTTTACTTTGGTTACAATGCCAATCTATGAAGCCCTTTTGATCAAATCAAAATGAAGAACCCGAAGAAGAGGTAAATATTTCATCACCTCTTTCAAGTTCTTTTCTTCTTACACTTCCTCTTTCTTTGTTGTTTTCATTATAAAATAATAAATCCATAATATTCTATATACTGTGATGTTATTATAAAAATGGTACAACTGTATTCATTATTCTATCTATCATATGAATGAAAAAGTCTCCATATGTGCGTACGTACGACTTACCGTCTCCACGTCGTGGTGTAGTTTGTTATTCAAGCACTTCATTATTTGGATGGGTATAATAATGAGTATAACTTATGTAAATAATAAATATAAAATTTTAATGATTCTTTATATATGATATACCATCAAATTACATACGATTTCACCATCAATATAATGATATTGTTGCTCGTGCGTATGTAAAAATTATCGTCTCCATGAACATGATAAGATTCATTCCCTATCATAATCATTCAAGAATAATTTTAATTTTTTGATTAAAAATAATGATTATGAACAAAATATAATTCTGTATATGAATCAAACACATCTGATCCATAACCAACATGGATTATTTATCCAAGCATATAAAGGAAAATGAATCCGTTAACACCCGAAATGATGATACTAGTGAAATATTGTTAACAAAGAAATATTAGATGATCATATATGATATCATATTTATGTATATAGTTCTCGTATAATTTAATAACAATGTTTTAACTATTATACAATAGGTTAACATACGATCGACTAAGGAAAAATACAAGGTAAGGGTTAATTTGAAAAACTCTTTATTATCAGAGGTTGTTTTTACGTAATTATCTATTGGGACCTCTTAATCATCCACATCCATGATTCTTAAAAATGTATTTAATTTTTTTTACTTTTTAATAGACTATGGGTTAACGTTATTTAGACCCGTCTTGGAATTTTTATAAAATTTCTTGAAAGGAATCTTTCCATCATTTTTAAAACATGGTAATTTATGTCCTTTTCAACAACATTGAGGTAAGAATGTCTTTTTTTAACTTATACGGTGGGTGTGGAAATTTTCTGTCATTATATCATAGTCGAAGATTCTCGTACAAGCTTATAAGAACATTTTAAAAATAAATATTTTTTATTATATATATGTGACTTTTAAATTATTTCCAAATAGAAATATGTATTTATTTCAAATAGTTTTTATTTCATCTATGCCAAAATCTTTTGATGGATTTTAAACATGTTTTGAGTTGATTTATTATGATAAAAATCTTCCATATTGTATTGAAGCATTTGTGATATGTTTGACTGTGGATGTGTTATTTTTACACTATTCATGGTTTATGGATAAAGTATTTACATTTCGTATACTAGTTTTAATACGAATGTTTATGTTAAGTTTAAATATTTTCATATAAGGAATGCAATAGGGGTGGAGACCACTATAGCTCCTCGATGCATCGATAGGTCTCATGACACAAACAAGTGTCTTGGAACAATCCCTTGAAAAAATCTTATTAGTAGTCTTTGTACAAGGCCTTGACTATGTGGTTATGAAGTCTGGCATTATGCATTCCATCATTATGAAAGTAGATATTAATATTTGATGTGATCATTCGACTTGTAGAATATCTATTTGAATAATTAAATGGAATTATTTGATTTTATATTTACCATATTATACTGAATTTTAATTTTAAAATTATTTTGTTTTAGTCTTTTACATTACCTTAAATGTTTATGCTTATTTATGAAAGTTTCCTCAATATTGTTATCCGTACTAAGCATCTGTGCTCACCCCTTTCTATGTTTTTTTTCTCAGGATGTGAAAAAGTACTTTATGGTTGACATGAAATGATAGGATAAGGATATATGTGTGTTCAAAAGGGAACAAAATGTTTTTGACGTTTTCATTTCATGATGTAATATAAAAATTATAAAAATATCTAGTACTTCCAAGGATACTAAACTGATCGGTCTTTCGGAACAAGATTCCTCATATCATGCCAATGTCATGTAATAATTCACCAACTCTCGGTAACTAGGGTTGGGGAATTATAGTTGGTATTAGGGTAAGTTTAGTAGAAACCTTGGAAGCTAGATTTTGAAAAACACTGATTAGAGAACACTACCCTAAGATTGTCATTGTGTATTAGTATAGAAAAACTTCCAAACACTTTGTTACTATAGAGAGTTTATGAGTATTATAAGAAATACATCCCTGTCTGGATACGAGATAGTAGAGGTAGATCTGGCACATATGTAGCTAGGGGTAAAACCCCAAAACACCACTTTGAGCTAGACTCGAACGAGAACTGGTGCACGACAACAGGCATTGCTACCTCTTGGTTACAAAACTACCAATGGGATATTCTTAGGATAATACTAATTTTCATTAGAAACCCTTATGAAGGGTTTATGAGTATATAATTCCTCAAAGAAAACATTTTTAGGATTATGGATTATATCCATAAACTGGTCAATTTATGTTAAGTGTTTTACAAGTTTAGAATTATGTATTGTGATTCACAAATTAATCTAGTGTATGCTATTTTTTAGAAATGGCGCCTAATGGAAGGAATGGAAACCATATCAATGCACGTAATCAACGTAGGTATTTACCTCCTACTCAATATAATTATAGTGGATTTGGTGATGCAACTGGTGCTGATCAGCTTATCCCCATACTGGGAAAACTCACCCAGATTATGAATAATAACCTTACCCGTATGAAGCACCCTGATCAACAATGCAGTGTATCAATGTTAGATAGCTTCATGATAAAATAACCACCAACATTCAATGGGAGTACAAATCCATTAGTAGCTGAGAAATAGAAAAGTTCCCTAGAGAAAATATTACTTGCTTTGGGGAGTAGCGAAAGGGAAAAAGTTGTCAAGGCAGTTTATCGCCTCATGGGAGATTCAAATCAATGGTGGTCATTAATCTAAAACACCAAGGAATATGAAGAAGTATAGAACATGGAATAGAGGTAGTTTAAAGATATTTTCTTTGAAAAACAAATTCCTCATGACCATCGAGTGGATATGGAAAGACAGTTTCTGAGTCTGAGGCAAAATAAGGATGAAAATGTCACAAAGTATGAGGCTGACTATACAAGGTTAGCAAGGAATGCAGTAGATTATATACGTAACCCAAGGAGTAAGTTTGATCGATTTATGAAAGGGTTAAAACCATTTCACCGTCGATCATTAGTCTCACAATCCTTCTCATCATTCGCAGATATTGTCTCATGCGTTATCAAGACAGAAAAGGAAATCTCTATGTCTTACGAATTTAAATCAAAGAAAGATAAAAAGATATCTACTGAACACTTTGGAAATGGAAATAAGGGGAATAAGGCAAAAGTTGAATATCCATCCTGTGGTAAATGTGGTAAGAATCACCCATTTACTTACCTAAAGGGAATGCGTGTCTATTATAGTTGTGTTGAAAAAGGTAACCAAGATTGTGATTGCAAGGGGGAAAAAGAGGCTTTCAATTTTGAATTCTAAAATTGTAGAGAAAAGGGCCATTATGAAAATGAATTTTTTAAGCACCAAGTGTAGTTACCTCAGAAAAGGAAAAGGGAGAAAGGCCTATCTTAATTGATCACTACTACTAAGGTTGAAGATTCAAAGGAAGTGGGGGAAAGAATTTTAATGGTTTCCTCAAGATTAGCCAATGCATTATTTGATTCTGGATCATCGCATTATTTTATATCATCCCAGTTTCCTAAGATAATTAGATATGTTCAATTTGACTTAACATGGGATTTTTCCGTCAACACACCTAAGAGAAGTATCATCGCAATAACTTTTTGTGCATTAGTTCCCATTAGGGAATATAAATGTTCTTTATCTGCTAATATAATCCTCATAACCATGATTGAATTTGATATAATCCTCTGAATGGATTGGTTTTCAGACCATAATGTGAAAATTTATTGTAATAATAAGGAGGATAAATTTTTTTATAATGATAAGGAGTACCTTATCATTAGAGCAGAAACGTCACCACCTGATTCTTATCTAGATCCACCCCCAGTATCTCTACTAAATTTAATTATCGGGGAAGAATAGAATGAAATAACTATGGGTGATACAAATAATGTTTAAATAGAGGACATACCTATTGTGTAAGAATATGTTGATGTGTTTCTAGAGGATTTACTTGGAAATCCTCCAGAACGAGAAATTGAGTTTCCCATTGATTTAATTCATGGTTCAAGGCCCATATAGAAGACCCCTTATAGAATGTCTACTTTGGAATTAGTGGAACTGAATAAAAAAATAGAGAAATTGAGTAATAAGGGATTTATTGACCCTAGTGTTTCTCCATGGGGAGCCCTTGTCCTTTTTTTAAGAGGAAAGATGGATCTATGAGGTTTTTCATTGACTATAGGGAGATCAATGCTATAAAAATAAAGAACATGTATCCCCTACCGTGAATTATTGTTTTATTCGACCAACTTCATGGAGCTCAATATTTTTCAAAGATTGACCTTCGATCAGGATATCATCAGTTGTGTGTGAAGAAGGAAGACATTCTAAAAACCACATTTAGAACCATGTACGATCATTACGAGTTTATAGTAATACCTTTTGGATTGACTAATGCACACTCTTTCTTCATGGATCTAATTAATAGAGTTTTCAAGAAATGTCTTGATGAATTTTTGGTTGTATTTATTGATGATATGTAACACCCCGAGCTTCTATGATACGCTTCTCATTCAATAATGCAATAGCTTGCATTGTACGCAACTTCGAGATCTAAAACACCGCGGCTAATAAAAGTAGTCGTTATGAATAGTAATAACCACTTTTTAAAATTATAGAAATTTTATATTTCAAAATGGACTTCATTTTTGTATTCGTAATATCAAAATTATCCTAAGTTGAATTTTTTGTAACTTTCTGAGAACTTCCAATTTTTTATGAATAGTGAAAAATACTTAAAACAAATTTTTTAATCAAAATAATTTATTGTGATAAATTATAATATTTAGTGGTTTTAAATTATAATTAGAATATATTTTTACCATTTTATCCAATGGTGGTCATTTGAATTAATTCAACATTGAAATTGGACATGAATAATTGCCAATCTTTTGATATAAATTATTTCTTAAAAACACGCTATTTGTTGTGACAACGGGAATTAATTATAAAATTAATTAATGATACTTATATGTTTGGAATTTTGTAAAATAGACATCATTTTTGAATTCAGAATATCAATTATAGCTTAGGGTGAATGTTTGGCCTTATTCTGAAAAACTTCAATTTTTGATGAATAGTGAAACCACAAAGTGGTAGTTAAATAACTGATTTTTTGTTTAAATGAAATATTACCACTCCTGTGATTTGATTTTCAAAACTCCGACATACATGGTTGTCATTAAGAAGTAAAATGTGGTTCAATGAGATTAAAATAATTTTTTGGTGAATAGTAACTTTTAAGTTCTTAATCGCGATTAGAGGTAATTAGTGTAGTTTAAGGTAAAAACAATGTTTTAATAATATTATATGAGCTTTACACTTGTCCTACTCCTATTGGATGAGTCATGGCCGACCAAGAAAACCCATGGGTCAACTTGGGGACCCCATGGAGCCACTTTAGTTGGAAAATGACATTAATATATATTTATTTAATGTTAGAATTAAATTGACACAAACATGAGTTGTTTTACTAAAAAAGTTTTTAAGTGGGGTTACACAAGTCCAAATTTTAATTATAAATATTCATTAGAAAGCTAAAAAGATTTACGACATCATATTAGTTTTTTTATAATTTTTAGACATTCAATAAATTAAATTATTTATGACATCATTATGATGCAGCGATGACCTCATTATTTAACGATTTTAATAAAATGAAAAGATAATGTAACATCCAAGGCTTAAACTTGTCCAAAGACTATTGGATGGGTAGATTTCGAACCCTTATCACCTTAGCCACGAATTATATATGTGTGGGACCTTTAGAATCCGAAAAGCAATGTGTAATAATGTAACATTTCAATCTTTCCAAAAGTGCCCCTCCTCTCCACTTATAAAAGGCCCCCACCTCTCCTACCTTATTCACACCTTCGAGCCATTTGGCTCGGCCAAACTCTGCCCAAATACTCTCCCAACTTCCCCCTCTTACACCTAGAAGCCTCACTTTGGGTAGAACTCTTCCCAAGGAAGCCTTTGGCTCAAATCAAAAAGAGTTACCCGATTTTGAGGTAATGTCTTCTCTAATGTTGTTTTGTTTTATTTTTCTTCTCCAACCCCCTAAACTCTTTTTATTCATTTCTTTTGTAACAACACCAGTATCCTAAATATACTAGGATGTTGTTATAAGAAGGATTAGAGCTACACTTACACACACCTACATCTAATGGTTAAAGAACATACAGTTTCTGTGGATGGCGAATTTCTGCCTCACGAAACGATGATTGTTCAACACTCATATAACACCTTCAAAGGTGGCCATTAAGATGTCACTATATTTATATATGATATAAAATATGTTTATGTTTTACTTATACTTCTGTATTTCTCATTTATGGCATACTTTATGATTTCCATTATGGGTAAAACGCGATAATTTCATTTTAGGAAGTGCGGACTACCGCCCCCTCAAAGTGATTTGAATCGTTAATGCCATATGTGGGATGTATAAAGGATGGATTAAATGGTATTATACACTATATTATACTGTAATTATATTATAAATTTATATCATTATGATTTAATTCCATTAAATACGAAATAGAAATGAAAGTAGCGTTCATGCGTACGTACGGCTTACCGTCTCCATGAACGGTGCATTTAAATTCTTACCTCTAAATGTTACGTGACATTATGAATGAATGTATATACTGTATATATATTATATATATGATATCTACATCATGAATATAATTCTGGATATAATGGATATTTCACCACATGAACAACTTGTAATTATAAGAATGTTATTTCTGACTCAAGTACCTAAGATCGACAAAACGACCGTTATTAACTTAAATAATTACATAATGTTCATATCATTGTAATAAGTGATATAAAAAGGATAATGAAATTGAAAATTGTTCTTAATAAGTTATATATTAACTCTAGTTTATTATTCAGGAGGTTAAAGAATGGTTGAGTCAAGTCAGACACAAGGTAAGGGAATTTCTTAACCCAACATCCATTCTTTGGGTTAATCTCCTACTTTCAAATTATGTCATGATATTATTATGTCATATTTTGTATTTTTACTTTCTTTATGTGTACCTATAGTGAATACACATAATATATCTATTTTATTTTAAAAATTATCTTTTTAAGGACTTCGTCTCAATCTCCTTTCATTGAGGCATATTTGGTTTTATACACAACTTTCTTTTATACGGTGTATAAACCCGTTTGTCTTTTACGTTTATTCAAAAGGAATATTTTTATACGAAGCGATTTACTAAACGACAAAAAGGGAATGTTTTTCTTTCCGTAATTATGCGGTGACAATGAATTCTCCGCCACTGTGACCATTATTTGAGTTTCATCTTCCTCTACAAGCCATCAGTTTTTTAATGAAAAATAAATACAAAGTTTTAACTTTCTTTTATTTTGGTATTGAAAATGGTTTTGAAAGCATTCTTATTATATCAATGTGTTGTATTTATATCTTGTGATTGAAATGTGGAAATGTTATGTTTCCTTTATGCATGTTTTATGTGATACGATTATGTTATGGTTTATGATATGTTTAAACCTATTCATATGAGGAATGCATTGGACTTAATAAGTGACGGGTGGAGCCCGCTAGAGCTCCTCGATGCATCGGCAGGTCTCATGAGACAAACTAGTGTCTTGGCACGAGGCCTTGACAAAATCTTATTTGTGGTCTTGGCATGAGGCCTTGGCTACGTGGTTATGATAGTCTGGCATTATGCATTCCATCAATATGAAAGTGGTTATTGATATTGCATGTGATTATTCGACCAGTAGAATATCCATGTGAAGAAGTGAATGGCATTATCTCATTTTACTTTTTCCATATTATGTTGATGTTCAAGTTTAAAATGATTTTGTTTTAGTTATACATTGCCTTAAATGTTTATGTTTATTGATGAAAGCTTCCGCTATATTGTTATCCTTACTGAGCATCTGAGCTCACCCCTTTCAATGTTTTAATATTTTCCAGGATGTGAAGAAGTATTTTATGAATGACCTGCAGGGATAGTCAGAAGAGGATATGAGTGTGGACTATGAAGACTTTGTTATTAGTTTTTCACTTTATGATGTAATGTAAGACTTATGAATGTATCTAGTGTTTCCAAGGCTACTAAACTAATCGGTCATTCGAGACTTGATCTTTTGTGATCATGCCAATGTTAAGAAGTAATGCACCGACTCTGGGTAGCTGAGGTCGGGGCGTTACAGTTGGTATCAGAGGAAGTTTAGTACAAACCTTGGAAGCTAGATTTAGATAAACTCTGATTAGAGCACGAAGACCTAAGATGAACTTTGAGGATTAGTATAGAAGAACTTCCTAGAATTATGGTATTGTAGAGATTTTGTGAGTTTTTCGAGCAATACATCCCTGTCTGGATACGAGCAGGTAGAGGCGGCTCTGGCACAGATGTACCTAGGGGTAAAACCTGAAAACACCGCTTTGAGCTAGACTCGAACGGAAACTGGTGCACGACAACGGGCCTTGTTGCACTCTTGGTTACGACACTCCCAGGGGATATTCTTAGGATAATTATCATAATATTTACAAACCACTATGAAAGGTTATGAGTATATACTTCCTCAAAGAAAACATTTTTATGATTATGGATTATATCCATAAATAGTTCAATTTATGTTAAGTGTTTTCTAAGTATGGGATTATGTATTTTGATTCATAAACTAACCTAGTTTATGCCATTGTATAGAAATGGCGCCCAGTAGAAGGAATGTGAACTCCAGCAGTACGTATGATCCAAAGAGTAAGAAGGATCGTATCTTTCACAGTATTAAGACAACATTTCGAAGGGAAATAGTCTCCCATGTGTTCTCAACATATGAAGAAATAGTATCATGTGTTAATAAGATAAGTAAAGAATTCTCTGAGTCCTATGGCTTTGAAGTGAAGCAAGAGACGAAAGGGATGGAAGAGAGAATGATGGATAAAGGGGTGAGGGGAAAGAAGAATTTTCCAATATGTGGTAATTGTGGGAAGAAACATCATGGAACTTTCCTAAAGGGAATGAGAGTTTGTTATAAGTGTAGAGAAAAAGGACACAAAGTGCGTGACTGCAAGGGTAAGAAAATGGTTTCAAATGTACAATGCTTCTTCTGCAAGGATTGGGGACACTACGCAAACCAATGTCCAAATCATCAGAGTATGCCCCAAATGATGTTATTGGATAATAATCAAGTTATGATACTACCACAGATGAGGAGTAATGATTAGAGTTATTATGTTGTTATTAAAGAATTTTGTAATTTGAGTGGTGTATCAATGATGTACTGGTTATAATAATTATGGAGTATATAAGGATTGTACTGCAGTACTATTTCATCAAGGACTTGAGATTGTGTGGAACCAAGAAAAGTGACTCCACAGTAGGTTAAATTTTTGGAAAATAAATGGTTTATAGAAAGATAAACCATAATATGGTTCTGATACTGAGATTGTGATTTTGGAATAAGACATGATTGATTTGGATAAATTATATTGGATATACTTAACTTCCTTGAAACTGATTGTTGTTTTGTATACATTTTTGGATAGAAGGAGTATATCTAGTATTCTATAAGGAATAAGGGATTATGGTAATTCAGTATGTTTAAAAAGAATACGTGATGAAGGTGTTCACATGTTGTTACGTGGGAAAAAGGATCTTCATTATGTTTACCTTCCTTATAATATTTGGACTGTGAGTTGGACAGAAGTATTTTGGATAACTATAATGGTTGGAATGGATTAAGTTGCTCTTTGGATAGTATTTTTTAAGGTTAAAGCATTTTTGAAGATTATGTTTGGAATATTATAATACTATAGTTTTAGGAAAAGGACAACCTGCATGGTGGGGCATAACCCGTCGCGTCGGACAAAGATGCAGGAATCGAACCCACAATCATAGTGCGACAGGCCTTTATTTCCTACCACTAGCCTACAGGAAGTCCCTGGTTATTACAAAATAATTTTACTAATCTAAATGGTTTGTGTTAACATTTGTAACCTTGTACAATTAGGATACGTATAATATTTTTGAGTTCTATTATCTTTTTGTGTGAAAGATGAGTTGAAGGTTGAAACTCTAATTGTCAACCATAAATATATTTATACCTATCTCTTATTCAATGAATAAATTAATTCTTAAACTTTAGTAAAGGGATATTAAAACAAAAAAATGTGTTATCCTAATACCTTATGTCTTGTTGAACTGATGATATTTTAAATCAACATAGATTGAAGGCTTTGAGGACCTCAATTTGACAGTTGATTGTGATTGATGACCTCAATCACTCACTACAAATATTTACGTTTTTCCTCCAATTACATGTCTCTAATTGCCACCAATGTTCTCCTTATCGAGATCATAATTTGGTGGTGACTTTCTTATTCCCATTTACCTCTTATTAAGGCTAAATTTTATTAATCTTATTTCCGATGTGGGTTTTCCACAAAGGTATTTTCTCTTTTCAACCTTTTATTTTCAAAGAAAAATTTCAAATTGTGAGGACGCAATTTATTGAAGGAGGGGAGAATGTAACACCCCGAGCTTCCATGATATGCTTCTCATTCAATAATGCAATAGCTTGCATTGTACGCAACTTTGAGATCTAAAACACCGCGGCTAATCAAAGTAGTCGTTATGAATAGTAATAACCACTTTTTAAAATTATAGAAATTTTATATTTCAAAATGTATTTCATTTTTGTATTCGTAATATCAAAATTATCCTAAGTTCAATTTTTTGTAACTTTCTGAGAACTTCCAATTTTTTATGAATAGTGAAAAATACTTAAAACAACTTTTTTAATTAAAATAATTTATTGTGATAAATTATAATATTTAGTGGTTTTAAAGTATAATTAGAATATATTTTTACCATTTTATCCAATGGTGGTCATTAGAATTAATTCAACATTGAAATTGGACATGAACAATTGCCAATCTTTTGATATAAATTATTTCTTAAAAACACGATATTTGTTGTGACAACGGGAATTAATTATAAAATTAATTAATGAAACATATATGTTTGGAATTTTGTAAAATAGACATCATTTTTGAAGTCGGAATATCAATTATAGCTTAGGGTGAAAGTTTGGCCTTATTCTGAAAAACTTCAATTTTTGATGAATAGTGAAACCACTAAGTGGTAGTTAAATAACTGATTTTTCGTTTAAATGAAATATTACCACTCCTGTGATTTGATTTTCAAAAATCCGACATACATGGTTGTCATTAAGAAGTAAAATGTGGTTCAATGAGATTAAAATAATTTTTTGGTGAATAGTAACTTTTAAGTTCTTAATCGCGATTAGAGGTAATTAGTGTAGTTTAAGGTAAAAACAATGTTTTAATAATATGATATGAGCTTGACACTTGTCCTACTCCTATTGGATTAGTCATGGCCGACCAAGAAAACCCATGGGTCAACTTGGGGACCCCATGGAGCCACTTCAGTTGGAAAATGACATTAATATATATTTATTTAATGTTAGAATTAAATTGACACAAACATGAGTTGTTTTACTAAAACAGTTTTTAAGTGGGGTTACACAAGTCCAAATTTTAATTATAAATATTCATTAGAAATCTAAAAAGATTTACGACATCATATTAGTTTTTTTTATAATTTTTAGACATTCAATAAATTAAATTATTTATGACATCATTATGATGCAGCGATGACCTCATTATTTAACGATTTTAATAAAATGAAAAGATAATGTAACATCCAAGGCTTACACTTGTACAAAGACTATTGGATGGGTAGATTGCGAACCCTTATCACCTTAACCACGAATTATATAAGTGTGGGACCTTTAGAATCCGAAAAGCAATGTGTAATAATATAACATTTCAATCTTTCCAAAAGTGCCCCTCCTCTCCACTTATAAAAGGCCCCCACCTCTCCCACCTTATTCACACCTTCAAGCCATTTGGCTCGGCCAAATTCTGCCCAAATACTCTCCCAACTTCCCCCTCTTACACCTAGAAGCCTCACTTTGGGTAGAACTCTTCCCAAGGAAGCCTTTGGCTCAAATCAAAAAGAGTTACCCGATTTTGAGGTAATGTCTTCTCTAATGTTGTTTTGTTTTATTTTTCTTCTCCAACCCCCTAAACTCTTTTTATTCATTTCTTTTGTAACAACACCAGTATCCTAAATATACTAGGATGTTGTTATAAGAATGATTCGAGCTACACTTACACACACCTACATCTAATGGTTAAAGAACATACAGTTTCTGTGGATGGCGAATTTCTGCCTCACGAAACGATGATTGTTCAACACTCATATAACACCTTCAAATGCGGCCATTAAGATGTCACTATATTTATATATGATATAAAATATGTTTATGTTTTACTTATACTTCTTTATTTCTCATTTATGGCATACTTTATGGTTTCCATTATGGGTAAAACGCGATAATTTCATTTTAGGAAGTGCGGACTACCGCCCCCTCAAAGTGATTTGAATCGTTAATGCCATCTGTGGGATGTATAAAGGATGGATTAAATGGTATTATACACTATATTATACTGTAATTATATTATAATTTTATATCATTATGATTTCATTCCATTAAATACGAAATAGAAATGAAAGTAGCGTTCATGCGTACGTACGGCTTACCGTCTCCATGAACGGTGCATTTCATTTCTTACCTCTAAATGTTACGTGACATTATGAATGAATGTATATAATGTATATATATGATATATATGATATCTACATCATGAATATAATTTTGGATATAATGGATATTTCACCACATGAACAACTTGTAATTATAAGAATGTTATTTCTGACTCAAGTACCTAAGATCGACAAAACGACCGTTATTAACTTAAATAATTACATAATGTTCATATCTTTGTAATAAGTGATATAAAAAGGATAATGAAATTGAAAATGGTTCTTAATAAGTTATATATTAACTCTAGTTTATTATTAAGGAGGTTAAAGAATGGTTGAGTAAAGTCAGACACAAGGTAAGGGAATTTCTTAACCCAACATCCATTCTTTGGGTTAATCTCCTACATTCAAATTATGTCATGATATTATTATGTCATATTTTGTATTTTTACTTTCTTTATGTGTACCTATAGTGAATACACATAATAGATCTATTTTATTTTAAAAATGATCTTTTTAAGGACTTCGTCTCAATCTCCTTTCATTGAGGCATATTTGGTTTTATACAAAACTTTCTTTTATACGGTGTATAAACCCGTTTGTCTTTTACGTTTATTCAAAAGGAATATTTTTATACGAAGCGATTTACTAAACGAAAAAAAGGGAATGTTTTTCTTTCCGTACTTATTCGGTGACAATGACTTCTCCGCCGCTGTGACCATTATTTGAGTTTCAGCTTCCTCTACAAGCCATCAGTTTTTTAATGAAAAATAAATACAAAGTTTTAACTTTCTTTTATTTTGGTATTGAAAATGGTTTTGAAAGCATTCTTATTATATCAATGTGTTGTATTTATATCTTGTGATTGAAATGTGGAAATGTTATGTTTCTTTTATGCATGTTTTATGTGATACGATTATGTTATGGTCTATGATATGTTTAAACCTATTCATATGAGGAAGAAATTGGACTTAATAAGTGATGGGTGGAGCCCGCTAGAGCTCCTCGATGCATCGACATGTCTCATGAGAAAAACTAGTGTCTTGGCATGAGGCCTTGACAAAATCTTATTTGTGGTCTTGGCATGAGGCCTTGGCTACGTGGTTATGATAGTCTGGCATTATGCATTCCATCAATATGAAAGTGGTTATTGATATTGCATGTGATTATTCGACCAGTAGAATATCCATGTGAAGAAGTGAATGGCATTATCTCATTTTACTTTTGCCATATTATGTTGATGTTCAAGTTTAAAAGGATTTTGTTTTAGTTATACATTGCCTTAAATGTTTATGTTTATTGATGAAAGCTTCCGCTATATTGTTATCCTTACTGAGCATCTGAGCTCACCCCTTTCAATGTTTTAATATTTTCCAGGATGTGAAGAAGTATTTTATGAATGACCTGCAGGGATAGTCAGAAGAGGATATGAGTGTGGACTATGAAGACATTGTTATTAGTTTTTCACTTTATGATGTAATGTAAGACTTATGAATGTATCTAGTGTTTCCAAGGCTACTAAACTAATCGGTCTTTCGAGACTTGATCTTTTGTGATCATGCCAATGTTACGAAGTAATGCACCGACTATGGGTAGCTGGGGTCGGGGCGTTACAGTTGGTATCAGAGGAAGTTTAGTACAAACCTTGGAAGCTAGATTTAGATAAAATCTGATTAGAGCATGAAGACCTAAGATGAACTTTGAGGATTAGTATAGAAGAACTTCCTAGAATTATGGTATTGTAGAGTTTTTGTGAGTTTTTCGAGCAATACATCCCTATCTGGATATGAGCAGGTAGAGGTGGCTCTGGCACAGATGTACCTAGGGGTAAAACCCGAAAACACCGCTTTGAGCTAGACTCGAACAGAAACTGGTGCACGACAACGGGCCTTGTTGCACTCTTGGTTACGACACTCCCAGGGGATATGCTTAGGATAATTATCATATTATTTACAAACCACTATGAAAGGTTATGAGTATATACTTCCTCAAAGAAAACATTTTTATGATTATGGATTATATCCATAAATAGTTCAATTTATGTTAAGTGTTTTCTAAGTATGGGATTATGTATTTTGATTCATAAACTAACCTAGTTTATGCCATTGTATAGAAATGGCGCCCAGTAGAAGGAATGTGAACTCCAGCAGTACGTATGATCCAAAGAGTAAGAAGGATCGTATCTTTCACGGTATTAAGCCAACATTTCGAAGGGAAATAGTCTCCCATGTGTTCTCAACATATGAAGAAATAGTATCATGTGTTAATAAGATAAGTAAAGAATTCTCTGAGTCCTATGGCTTTGAAGTGAAGCAAGAGACGAAAGGGATGGAAGAGATAATGATGGATAAAGGGGTGAGGGGAAAGAAGAATTTTCCAATATGTGGTAATTGTGGGAAGAAAAAACATGGAACTTGCCTAAAGGGAATGGGAGTTTTTTATAAGTGTAGAGAAAAAGGACACAAAGTGCGTGACTGCGAGGGTAAGAAAATGGTTTCAAATGTACAATGCTTCTTCTGCAAGGATTGGGGACACTACGCAAACCAATGTCCAAATCATCAGAGTATGCCCCAAATGATGTTATTGGATAATAATCAAGTTATGATACTACCATAGATGAAGAGTAATGATTAGAGTTCTTATGTTGTTATTAATGAATTTTGTAATTTGAGTGTTGTATCAATGATGTACTGGTTATAATAATTATGGAGTATATAAGGATTGTACTGCAGTACTATTTCATCAAGGACTTGAGATTGTGTGGAACCAAGAAAAGTGACTCCACAGTAGGTTAAATTTTTGGAAAATATATGGTTTATAGAAAGATAAACCATAATATGGTTCTGATACTGAGATTGTGATTTTGGAATAAGACATGATTGATTTGGATAAATTATATTGGATATACTTAACTTCCTTGAAACAGATTGATGTTTTGTATGAATTTTTGGATAGAAGGAGTATATCTAGTATTCTATAAGGAATAAGGGATCATGGTAATTCAGTATGTTTAAAAAGAATACGTGATGAAGGTGTTCACATGTTGTTACGTGGGAAAAAGGATCTTCATTATGTTTACCTTCCTTATAAAATTTGAACTGTGAGTTGGACAGAAGTATTTTGGATAACTATAAAGGTTGGAATGGATTAAATTGCTCTTTGGATATTATTGTTTAAGGTTAAAGCATTTTTGAAGATTATTTTTGGAATATTATAATACTATAGTTTTAGGAAAAGGACAACCTGCAGGGTGGGGCATAACCCGTCGTGTCGGACAAAGATGCAGGAATCGAACCCACAATCATAGTGCGACAAGCCTTTATTTCCTACCACTAGCCTACAGGAAGTCCCTGGTTATTACAAAATAATTTTACTAATCTAAATGGTATGTGTTAACATTTGTAACCTTGTACAATTAGGATAAGTATAATATTTTTGAGTTCTATTATCTTTTTGTGTGAAAGATGAGTTGAAGGTTGAAACTCTAATTGTCAACCATAAATATATTTATAGCTATCTCTTATTCAATGAATAAATTTATTCTTAAACTTTAGTAAAGGGATATTAAAACAAAAAAATGTGTTATCCTAATACCTTATGTCTTGTTGAACTGATGATATTTTAAATCAACATAGATTGAAGGCTTTGAGGCCCTCAATTTGACAGTTGATTGTGATTGATGACCTCAATCACTCACTACAAATATTTACGTTTTTCCTCCAATTATATGTCTCTAATTTCCACAAATGTTCTCCTTATCGAGATCATAATTTGGTGGTGACTTTCTTATTTCCATTTACCTCTTATTAAGGCTAAATTTTATTAATCTTATTTCCGATGTGGGTTTTCCACAAAGGTATTTTCTCTTTTCAACCTTTTATTTTCAAAGAAAAATTTCAAATTGTGAGGAGGCAATTTATTGAAGGAGGGGAGAATGTAACACCCCGAGCTTCCATGATACGCTTCTCATTCAATAATGCAATAGCTTGCATTGTACGCAACTTCGAGATCTAAAACACCGCGGCTAATCAAAGTAGTCGTTATGAATAGTAATAACCACTTTTTAAAATTATAGAAATTTTATATTTCAAAATGGACTTCATTTTTGTATTCGTAATATCAAAATTATCCTAAGTTGAATTTTTTGTAACTTTCTGAGAACTTCCAATTTTTTATGAATAGTGAAAAATACATAAAACAACTTTTTTAATCAAAATAATTTATTGTGATAAATTATAATATTTAGTGGTTTTAACGTATAATTAGAATATATTTTTACCATTTTATCCAATGGTGGTCATTAGAATTAATTCAACATTGAAATTGGACATGAACAATTGCCAATCTTTTGATATAAATTATTTCTTAAAAACACGCTATTTGTTGTGACAGCGGGAATTAATTATAAAATTAATTAATGCAACTTATATGTTTGGAATTTTGTAAAATAGACATCATTTTTGAATTCGGAATATCAATTATAGCTTAGGGTGAAAGTTTGGCCTTATTCTGAAAAACTTCAATTTTTGATGAATAGTGAAACCACTAAGTGGTAGTTCAATAACTGATTTTTTGTTTAAATGAAATATTACCACTCCTGTGATTTGATTTTCAAAAATCCGACATACATGGTTGTCATTAAGAAGTAAAATGTGGTTCAATGAGATTAAAATAATTTTTTGGTGAATAGTAACTTTTAAGTTCTTAATCACGATTAGAGGTAATTAGTGTAGTTTAAGGTAAAAACAATGTTTTAATAATATGATATGAGCTTGACACTTGTCCTACTCCTATTGGACGAGTCATGGCCGACCAAGAAAACCCATGGGTCAACTTGGGGACCCCATGGAGCCACTTCAGTTGGAAAATGACATTAATATATATTTATTTAATGTTAGAATTAAATTGACACAAACATGAGTTGTTTTACTAAAACAGTTTTTAAGTGGGGTTACACAAGTAAAAATTTTAATTATAAATATTCATTAGAAATCTAAAAAGATTTACGACATCATATTAGTATTTTTATAATTTTTAGACATTCAATAAATTAAATTATTTATGACATCATTATGATGCAGCGATGACCTCATTATTTAACGATTTTAATAAAATGAAAATATAATGTAACATCCAAGGCTTACACTTGTCCAAAGACTATTTGATGGGTAGATTTCGAACCCTTATCACCTTAGCCACGAATTATATAAGTGTGGGACCTTTAGAATCTGAAAACCAATGTGTAATAATGTAACATTTCAATCTTTCCAAAAGTGCCCCTCCTCTCCACTTATAAAAGGCCCCCACCTCTCATACCTTATTCACACCTTCAAGCCATTTGGCTCGGACAAACTCTGCCCAAATACTCTCCCAACTTCCCCCTATTACTCCTAGAAGCCTCTCTTTGGGCAGAACTCTTCCCAAGTAAGCCTTTGGCGCATATCAAAAAGAGTTACCCGATTTTGAGGTAATGTCTTCTCTAATGTTGTTTTGTTTTATTTTTCTTCTCCAACCCCCTAAACTCTTTTTATTCATTTCTTTTGTAACAACACCAGTATACTCAATATACAAGGATGTTGTTATAAGAAGTATTTGAGCTACACTTACACACACCTACATCTAATGGTTAAAGAAAATACGGTTTCTGTGGATGGCGAATTTCTGTCTCACGAAACGATGATTGTTCAACACTCATATAACACCTTAAAAGGTGGCCATTAATATGTCACTATATTTATATATGATATAAAATATGTTTATGTTTTACTTATACTTCTGTATTTCTCATTTATGGCATACTTTATGATTTCCATTATGGGTAAAATGCGATAATTTCATTTTAGGAAGTGCGGACTACCGCCCCCTCAAAGTGATTTGAATCGTTAATGCCATCTGTGGGATGTATAAAGGATGGATTAAATGGTATTATACACTATATTATACTGTAATTATATTATAAATTTATATCATTATGATTTCATTCCATTAAATATGAAATAGGAATGAAAGTAACGTTCATGCGTACGTACGGCTTACCGTCTCCAAGAACGGTGCATTTCATTTCTTACCTCTAAATGTTACGTGACATTATAAATGAATGTATATACTGTATATATATGATATATATGATATCTACATCATGAATATAATTCTGGATATAATGGATATTTCACCACATGAACAACTTGTAATTATAAGAATGTTATTTCTGACTCAAGTACCTAAGATCGACAAAACAACCGTTATTAACTTAAATAATTACATAATGTTCATATCATTGTAATAAGTGATATAAAAAGGATAATGAAATTGAAAATGGTTCTTAATAAGTTATATATTAACTCTAGTTTATTATTCAGGAGGTTAAAGAACGGTTGAGTCATGTCAGACACAAGGTAAGGGAATTTCTTAACCCAACTTCCATTCTTTGGGTTAATCTCTTACTTTCAAATTATGTCATGATATTATTATGTCTTATTTTGTATTGTTACTTTATTTATGTGTACCTATAGTGAATACACATAATAGATCTATTTTATTTTAAAAATGATCCTTTTAAGGACTTCATCTCAATCTCCTTTCATTGAGGCATATTTGGTTTTATACACAACATTCTTTTATACGGTGTATAAACCCGTTTGACTTTTATGTTTATTCAAAAGGAATATTTTTATACGAAGCGTTTTACTAAACGACAAAAAGGGAATGTTTTTCTTTCCGTACTTATGCGGCGACAATGACTTCTCCGCCGCCGTGACCATTATTTGAGTTTCAGCTTCCTCTACAAGCCATCATTTTTTTAATGAAAAATAAATACAAAGTTTTAACTTTATTTTATTTTGGTATTGAAAATGGTTTTGAAAGCATTCTTATTATATCAATGTGTTGTATTTATATCTTGTGATTGAAATGTGGAAATGTTATGTTTCCTTTATGCATGTTTTATGTGATACGATTATGTTATGGTTTATGATATGTTTAAACCTATTCATACGAGGAATGCATTGGACTTAATAAGTGACGGGTGGAGCCCGCTATAGCTCCTCGATGCATCGGCAGGTCTCATGAGACAAACTAGTGTCTTGGCACGAGGCCTTGACAAAATCGTATTTGTTGTCTTGGCACGAGGCCTTGGCTACGTGGTTATGATAGTCTGGCATTATGCATTCCATCATTATGAAAGTGGTTATTGATGTTGAATGTGATTATTCGACCAGTAGAATATCCATGTGAAGAAGTGAACGACATTATCTCATTTTACTTTTGACATATTATGTTGATGTTCAAGTTTAAAAGGCTTTTGTTTTAGTTATACATTGCCTTAAATTTTTATGTTTATTGATGAAAGCTTCCGCTATATTTTTATCCTTACTGAGCATCTGAGCTCACCCCTTTCAATGTTTTAATATTTTCCAGGATGTGAAGAAGTATTTTAGGAATGAACTGCAGGGATAGTCAGAAGAGGATATGAGTGTGCACTATGAAGACATTGTTATTAGTTTTTCACTTTATGATGTAATTCAAGACTTATGAATGTATCTAGTGTTTCCAAGGCGACTAAACTAATCGGTCTTTCGAGACTTGATCTTTTGTGATCATGCCAATGTTACGAACTAATGCACCGACTATGGGTAGTGGGGTCGGGGCGTTACATGATATCTGGTATACTCCAAAATATATGAATATCATGAAAATGACTTGTGCATTATTCTAAAGACTCTTCGAAGAAATGAATTATATATAAAGTTTAGTAAGTGTGAATTCTAGATTCAAGAGATTTCTTTTCTTGGTTATATTGTCTCTATGGATGAAATATCTATTGATCCTTCAAAGGACAAGGAAATCCATGAATGGCTAGAATCGACGAGTATAACTGTGGTATGCAGTTTTATTGGTTTAGTAGGTTATTATCGATGTTTCTTCTAGAATGTTTCTCGATTGGATAACCCATTAACCAAGCTCACTCGTAAAGGGGTTAAATTTTTTTGGACAAAAGTGTGTCAAGAAGGTTTTGAAGAACTGAAGAGAAGATACATTAATGGTCCTATATGGACTCCACCATAGGGTAATGATGGGTTTGTTATTTATAGTGATGCTTCAAAGAAAGGACTTGGTTGTGACCTTATGTCTAATGATTGAGTTATTACCTATGTATCACGGTAGCTAAAAATTCATGAAAAAAACGATCCCACTCATGATCTTGAGTTAGCAGCTATAATCTTTGCTCTGAAAATATGGAGACACTATCGCTGTAATGAAAATGTGAGATTTATACTAATCCCAAGAGTTTTATGTATATTTTCACACAAAAAGAACTCAACATGAGGCAAAGGTGATGGATTGAACTATTCAAGGATTATGATTTCACTATACACTACCACCCGGGGAAGGTAAATAAGGTGGAAAATTCTTTGAGAAGAATGGACCATGGATTTTTGAACAAGATGAGAGTTGAAAAGTATTTTATTTTCATGGATCTAGAAAAGAAGGATATGGGAGTAACCATGGAAGGTGAAATATCAATGATTTTTAAAATGGTTTCCAAACTATATTTACTAGAAAGGATAGAAAGTTTTCAAACTGGAAATGAGGATTTCAAAAGAAGATTAAAGCTGTGAACGATGATAGATTGAGTGACTTCACATATGAAGATGGAATTTTGAAACTTGGGAAGAGCCTTTGTGTTCCTAACATACCTGATCAAAAAAGGGAATTGTTGGATGATTCTCATAAATCCAATTTATCTGTACACCCTAGTCGCAACATGATGTATAGAGATATGAAGAAGCATTTTTGGTGGGACAACATAAAGAGGGAGATTGCTGATTTTATGTCAAGATGTATGGTTTTTCAAC
Organism: Viscum album; assembly: GCA_963277665.1. NCBI lineage: Eukaryota > Viridiplantae > Streptophyta > Magnoliopsida > Santalales > Viscaceae > Viscum > Viscum album. Next base: position 1,805,622,197 of record OY728129.1, on the reverse strand, counting down.
AAGTGATAGATTGGTGGAAAGAGTGAGGAGGAGTCCTAAAACCTCTTCCCATACCTGAGTGGAAATGGGACAATATTATGATAGACTTTGTCTTGGGGATACCAAAGACACCTAGAAGGAATAATGCAATATGGGTCATTGTTGATCATCTTACCAAGTCAGCACATTGTTTTTCTATAATAGAATAATTTCCACTTGAACATCTGGAAAGACTATATATTAATGAAGTTTTCAGACTCCATGGTGTACCCCTATCGATTTTTTTCTGACTGTGATCCCCGTTTTACATCAAGATTATGGAAAAGTCTTCAGAAGGACCTGGATACTGAACTCCGTTTGAGCACTACCTACCATCCTCAAACTGATGGACAATCAGAAGGGTCTATTCAAACCTTATAAGACATGTTGAGATCTTTATCACTTAACATTCAAGGTATGTGGGATCAATATTAACCTATGGTAGAATTTTCCTATAACAATAGCTTCCATTCAATTATTCAGATGGCACAATATGAAACGTTATATGGAAAGAGATATCGCACACCAACTTGTTGGGATGATGTTGGGTAAGGAAAACTCGTAGGCCCAGAACTTGTTGAGGAAACAATGGAAAAGGTTAAGATTATCCTAGCCCACATCAAAGCAGCCTAAGTAGAAAAATAGATATGCCGATAACTGAAGAAAGGATTTGTAATTTCAAGTATGAGACCATGTTTTCTGGAAGGTATGTCCACAGAAGGGTGTTATATTTTTCGGTAAGAAGGGTAAATTGAGTCCTAGGTACATAGAACCTTTAAAAATTCTATAACGAATTGGATTTGTAGCTTATCATTTAGAAAATCTTCCATCTCTCTCCAAAGTTCATGATGTGTTCCACGTATCAATGTTGAGAAGATACATGCCGGACCCAACACATGTACTCACCTATGAGGAAATTGAACCGGGACCTGATCTGTCTTATTTTGATGATCCTGTCAATATTTTCGATACAAGAGAAGAAGTGATGAGAAATTAGACGACTCGTCTGGTAAAATTTCTATGGAGAAACCATAAGATGGAAGAGGTAACGTGGGAACTCGAGGAACTTATGGTGAAGAACCACCAAAATCTTTTTATTAAATAATATTCAAGAAATTTCATGGTTGAAATTATTTTAATTAGGGTAGAATGTAGCACCCCAAGCTTCCATGGCACTTTTCCCTTTTAATAATGCAGTAGCTTGTGTTGTACGCAACTTGGAGTTTTAACACACCACGACTAATGAAACTAGCCGTTATAAATAGTAATACCTACTTTTTGAAATTTAATAAATTTTAATTTTCAAAATGGACTTTATTTTTGGATTCTTAATATCAAAATTAGCTTAGGTTTAATTTTTGGTATTTTTCTGAGAACTTCCAATTTTTGATGAATAGTGAAAAACACTCCGTTATTGTTTAAATCCAACATTTTTATTTAAATAATTAGTTATGTTATTTTAATTTATTTTATGTCAAAATAGATACATAATATCAATATATGTTGAATGTAATTCATTGGATTCATTTTATAATAATTATATATATATAATTTTATTTAACTTTTTAGCGTCTTTTAACCATCTTCTAGGAGCATCTACAATTTTGCATAACACTTAATTTTACTGATTCTGTGAGTTTAATTTTAAAAATCTGAGAGACACGGTTGACATCAGTAATTAAATTTATGTTCAATAAGATGAAAATAATTATTGGTGAGTAGTAAATTTTGACTTTTATTTACCACGGTTAAAAGTAAATAGGGAAATTAAGGGTAAAAATGATATTATAATTACCCAAAAAGATGTCCTAATTCTATTGGATAAGTATAATTAGACCAAAAACAACATTATGAATAAAATGGGATCCCCTTTGGTCCACTTGTATTTGCTTAGGACTTTTATTATTATTTTATTTAACGAAAAGATAAAAGAGTTAAATTCAAAGTTTAATAAATATACCATTTTTAATATAGGGTATTAAATAACATAAATTCGACTATAAATATTCATTAAAAAGATAAAAATATTTCCTACATAATGAAATTTAATTTATAATTTTAAAACATTAAATAATTTATTTTATTTATGACCCAATGATGATGCAGTAATTACCATATCATTGAATGATTAAAATAATTGATATTATAAATATCCAAATAAATGTAATTTGATACTTTTGATGAATTATACTAATTTGATAGATTAATATGACATGTTAGGGTTGATTAATTAATTTTTTTTCAAAGTAATCATGCTGTTATGATTTTCAGAAAAAACAAATACTAAATAGTGTCAAAATCGACATAATTGTGTTTTTAAAACAAATACTATATTATTAATTGCTATAATATTATTGAAAATATAATTATTGTCCAAAGTACATATATATGGTTATATATTTTAATAATGAACCACATGGGGTTCTCTTGTCTTGTTATAGTATGTTTATTAAACATATAATATAAAAATACAAAGAGATATCGTAAATGTCAAACTATTTAACTAAGAGTTAAATAAACAATATAAGGTTAATATGGTGACATAAATCTGTATAAAACCTATTGGTTGGAATGTTTTAGACCCATATTTACCTTATACTCTAAATAAATCATTTATGATTCATTAGAAACCGAATATTATTTTATTATAAAATAATATTTCAAGATTTTCATAAAGTGACCCTCACCTCTCTTATAAAAGGGTACTTCCCCTTCTCATAATTTTACACCTCCAAAGCCATTTGGCTCAGCCAACCCCTGAAAAAATATCCTCCCAAAATTCCTCCCTTTCTTATAGAGGCCAATATTTTGTCAGAAAGCCAGCCTAAGGATCCCTTTTGATCAAATCAAAAGGAAGAAGTAGAAGAAGAGGTAAATATTTCATTACCTCTTTCAAGTTCTTTTCTTCTTCAACTTACTCTTTCTTTGTTGTTTCCATTCTAAAATAATAACTCATTTATCTTTTATATACTCTAATATTATTATAAAAATGGTACAACCATATTCATTATTCTATCCATCATATGAATGACATAGTCACCAAACGTGTGTACGTACACCTTACCGTCTCTACGTCATAGTGTAGTTTGTTATTCAAACACTTCTTTATTTGGATGGGTATAATAATGAGTATAACTGATGTGAATAATAAATATAACATGTTAATGATAATTTATATATGATAAAATATCCAATTACATACCATTCCATGATCAATACAATGATATTGTCGCTCGTGTGTATGTACAGATTACCGTCTTCACGAACGCGATGAGATTCATTCTCCATCATAATCCTTCAAGAATAATTATTATTTTATAATTAAAAATATTTTTTATGAACATAATATAATTCTTTATATGAATTAAATACATCTTATCTATAACAAACATGGCTTATGTAACCCATTATATAAAGGTGAATGAATCAGTTAACACCCGAAATGATGATAATACTAAAATATTATTAGCAAATAAATATTAGATGATCATATATGATACCATATTTATGTATATAGTACGTTTATAATTTAATAACAATGTTTTCACTATTATACATGTGGTTAACATACCATAGACTAAGGGAATGTACAAGGTAAGGTCTAATTTCACAATCTCTTTATTATCTGAGGTTGTTTTTATGTAAGTATCTACTGGGACCACTTTATCATCCACATATGTGTTTCTTAATAATGTATTTCAAAAAAAATTTACTACTTAATCGAGTATGGGTAAAATTCATTTATACCCCTGTTTTACTTTTTGTAAAATGTTTTGAAAAGAATCTTTCCATCATTTTCAAAACAAGGTACTTTATGACCTTTTCGAAAAAATTATGGTAAGAATGTATTTTTTTAACTTATACGGCATGTGTGGATATTTTCATCCATTATATCATCGTTGAAGCTTCCCAAACTAGTTTATAAGAATATTTTCAAAATAATTGTTTCTTTTATAATTATGTGACTTTTAAATGATTTCAAAAAAGAAAGTGGAATTTATTTCCAATAGTTTTCATTTCATCTTGGTCAACATCCTTTGATGGATTTTAAACTTGTTTGAAGTTGATTTATTATGATCCAAATCTTTCATATTGTATTGAAGGTTTTTTGATATTTTTGACTACGGACGTGTTATTTTTACACCATTCATGTATTATGGATAAAGTATTGACATTTCTTATTCTAGTTTCAATATGAATGTTTATGTTATGTTTAATCCTTTTCATATGTGGAATGCATTGGACTTAGTAAGTGACGGGTGGAGCCCACTATAGCTCCTAGATTCATAAGTATGCCTCATGAGACAAACTAGTGTCTTGGCATATGGACTTAACAATATCTTATTTTTAGTCTTGGCATAAGGCCTTGACTATGTGGTTATGAAGTCTGGAATTATGCATTATATCATTATGAAAGAGGCTATTGATATTGCATTTGATTATTCGACTAGTAGAATATCCATGTGAATACAAAGTTTCCACTCTATTGTTATCCTTACTTAGCATATGAGGTCACCCTTTATATGTTTTATTTTTCTCAGGATTTGAAGAAGCATTTTATCATTGACCTGCAGGGATAGGCTAAGGATATAAGTGTTTTCAAAAGAGAAAAAAATGTTGTTGATGTTTTTAGGATGTATTGTAAAAAATATGAATATATCTAGTTCATCGAAGGCTACCACTATGATTGACAAGGTAACCCTTTCCAATCCTTCTGACAACATTCACATTGATGTTGAGTATGAAAAAAACCTCTTTTCTACAATGAATGTATGGTCGTTGGACACTCATTGGAGTTATGTTAGAAGAATGTTTCTTGTGGGGAATGTGTGGTGAGAGGACATTCAGCAGCTCTCTGTCATAGGAAGTCAAAGGGGAAGGATTCGATGTTGCCAAAATCTACTACTCATGATGGTGATTCACTTAGCAAGCTCGTTCCCAACGATGCTGGTAAAGGGTTGTCAATTGATGTTTCTCTGATGAAGGCCCATCGTTGCCCCTCTATGACTCCATCTACTTTAGACAAAGAGGTTAATTCAGTTGTGGACCCTGATACACTCCGGGTTGATGTCTCCAAGCAGAATGATGCGCAACAACAGTTTGATTGTCAGCAGGAAATCTAGAAGCTTTTCCAAGTTTTGGAATTACCTGACAAATGGGGGAACGTTTCTGAGGGTGAACAGAAGAATGTGGGTACCCCGATTAGGGTCTCGGATAGTGGCGGTCACACCTCTTACAAGGATGCTGTTTTATGTGGAAATACAAAGGGTGTTGCCAGTGAGGGTTTCACCTATGTTCCCATAAAGCGGAGACCATGCAAGGATTATTATAATGACCCTAGAAACGTGTCTACCAGATCATCGTTTGAGGTGTCAAGGAAGGTGGATACAAATATTTTTCAAATCTTAAATCGGGATAAGTCTCAATCAGAGTGGGAGAAAACTGGTGACTCTTATTATGGAAGTGATTTGTCGTATTATGATCTCTATACCTGTTTTTTGTGGATGTGGGAATTTCTGTTTGTTTGATCTCATCTGCCACTCTTATGTACTTTTTTCCTTCTTTTTAATAAATGGTCAGAAGCTTTGCTTCTAGCTGGACTTGTCTGGTATGTAATAAGGCACCGGATCTGGGTAATTGGGGTCAGGGTGTTATAGTTGGAGAGTGATATTTCATATGAAGGTCAGTTTGTGAAGGTCTTAGATTATAGAAACAAATTTCTACGAAATGAGAGAATTCACCTGGTCAATTATCTCTTGAGAAATAATATATTTAAAGAAGAAACATGGGAACCAGAAGAGGTGATGAATGTAAATTACCCTCATATATTTTATTGGGTGAAAATAAAATTTTGGGATAAATTTTTGGAATTGGGGAAGATTGTTACAACCGGAACCTTTATAAATAAAATTACAATTGTGTCTAAATTAAATGTCGTATATTGTTTATAGAAATCATATTCAAATATTTGGGTTTATTGTAACTTATCAAATTTAAAATACAATTTAGAGTCATTACCACTGATAATATAACCATTGAACATTGGTCATATAATTAGTATTAACACAGGATTATGAAAATTACAATTGAACTAGAAAATAGAAGAAATGATGTCAAATAGAAAGATCATACACTATTAATCCCATTTATCAAAGCTTATAAGATATAAAACATCATTTGGGTTTTACCTTGAACATTCCCAAGAAGATACCCTAAAAATATAGAATGATTGAAACCGTGTATGCTGAACTGCCCCATGAAAATATCACCATCATACAATATACTCATCTGACATTTTATAGTGTAATAATTTTCTACGTATCAATAAACTAATAATATGAATCTTTATATTTTTATTGATATAATATTAGTAATATTTACTTCTTATTGTTGAAACGTTATAAGTGATAAAAATAAAGTTAAATATTTGTGTAATATAAAATTTTAGTTTTGATATTCCAATTTGATATATTGACGAATTTTAAAAATACATAATACTTTGACTTAAAATTCAATTAATTATTTTTATTAAATATAAATGAAATTATAAATTTAATTAAGTTAATTGTAATTTTTATAGGGTCTTGAAATTTTTTTTAGGATTTTTCAATAAATTTTGATCATTGTTTTTAAAGAATTCAAATACTTAGAAAATTATTTTTAAAAATTAAATATTATTTTTGGATTAATATCATAAAAATTATCCAATTGTTATGTTTTCATAATTTTTTAAGACAATCAAATTATCAGAAAAAAATTAAATACGGTATAAATATCTGATGTGTATTATGACATCGTAATGAATCAAATGTAATGTAATAAATTATATAAATGATATCCATGACCATTAATAAGTTTTAAAATTAAAATAATTTAATTTGGAGGTTTTTTATTATTTTTACAAATCATTTATGGATTCTCTGAAACCTATAGTATATTTTTAGGTTTGAAAATCTTTTCTTGGTAAACATGACTCACATCAACATCACCAAGGGTAAGTTTTTTTATGATTCTGGAACCTTTTATTATAAAATTATAAAAACCTAACCTATTTTGTAGAACCCATGGGAAACAACTTGGGGTGTTTTTGGTTTTCATTACATTTTTATATAGAGACAAAATCCTAGTATTGGTAAAGAATAAATAATTCACATTTATTTTTCTATATAAACCCAGAAAAATCCATTTATATTCACTAAAAAACCCACATATAATTTCCTTACTATTTCATACTCTCTCTATGGACATCCCAACATTCCACCATGCTCTCAATAAAATCCTCCCAAGATTTTGGAATCACCCTCTCAATGTAAGGGACCTCTCTCTCTTCTTTTCAATTCAAGCACCTTATTTATGTAATGCACTTTTTCTTTCAAGTGCTATTAATTCAATATGATCTTACACTTAAATTTACTTTATATTTGATTAAAATGTGATTAGTAACCCCTTTAAATATCATTAATCCCTCCCATGACACATCATGTACCCACATTACACTGACAGAACTATCCTGTGATTTTTCCATATCATGTTTTTATTCAATAATCCTCCCTTTATTATGACTATTAATTTATAAATTTTCATGGTGAATTGTATTCATTTAAATTTATCATAATTTACTTTTCTAGAAATATTTTTTTATAGAACCTTTTCTCTTCCATTTAAGTATTTTGTGAACCTTCATGTACTTTCATTACGCTGCTAAAAGTTACTACGATTTTCCTTACTGAAAATTTGTGAGGTGTATACCCACACCAATTTATACTCAAGGGTATTAACATAGTTTTACCTATACATAAATTATTCGGAACTTCATTTTATTTAACAAAAATTCATTAATCATGGGATTAAAGGTGATTAAATATTTTCTTATGTTATATGATATATATAGCACACTAGCGCATATACATGATATGACTATAATGGGTACACCTAGATATAACCACAATGCATTGGATAATGTTTTAGTCTCAAGAAATTTCATGTACGGTGAATGGAAATATGTCCACTGAACATTATGTTTGATGTTTTGGTTGTTACCCTTGATTATTTTCATGATGTCATGTTTAAAGTTATTTCCACATTTCCATTTCTCATTTTTGTTTTCATGCTATATCATGCGTCATTGTTCATGACTATGAATCTCACCCCTAGAATGTCACATTGAGATTAATATTGTTTAAAATTTCATAGTTTTGTCTTGTTTTTCCTTGTTCATTCACTTACAAGGCTTTATATCTCACCGATTTCTTAATTTTGTCCTCAGGTTATCCCACACTGTTTTAAGAGAGATGGAATAATATGACCATGTTAAGGTAGTTTTCAATAATATCAATGCACCCCATGTTTTATATTGTTATTTAATTCACCTAGTTACCCAAATACACTATAATATTTTATCTTCTGTGTTGTATTATGTGAAATCATATGTAATAAATCGTGAATTAATGTGTAATAAAGACAAGGGTTTTCAGACTAATTGTTTCACATTATATGTTTATTGGTATTGTCATTTAATACCATTGAATCAATGATGTATAATATATCCATTACATTTATAAAATAATTTATTTGAGAATTCTAAATTGAATTGTTCAATGAAGTCAATATGATCCTCATTCCCAAGGATGACTCCACAATAGAATTTAAATTCAGTAAAAAAAATAAGAGAAGAATTTGGAAACTTTGAGCTCACTGTCACACCCAGAATGGTTGAATGTTTAGTATTTGACTATCCATTTATAAACAACCTTGTTTTATAAATCTATCCAAAGTTCAGGGACTACAATAAAATTAATCTAAAAAATATATGGCTTCAAATATGAAACTATTTTTGTGGGAGTTTCAATAATTTACAAAAATTAAACCACCAAAGATTACTTTTTAGAAACTCAAGAGTTTAATTTTCATTTTTTAAACATTCTCTATTGAAGTGGCAGTGTCATGGAGATGAACCATTACAAATTTAATATCATTCAGATGCTGTTGTGAGGAGGTGAAGTTTATGATGTCTCATTGATGTGGTTATGATTTTAGCTTATCATCAACCTACTTGAATAATTATGGTTTGTTTAATATGAAACATTATATGACTGGTTTAGGCTGAGAGGAACTTTTATTGGTTATTTACTTTTTGTGATGAACTCATAATATTAATATTTCCCAATCTGTATGGTTTGATATTATATAATTTTTCTAAAAATGATTCTCAAATTCCAACCATTCTAGGAGTTTTACTATGCACTGATACCAATTATTCTAATTCTCAAATCATTATAGAATGGATGATGAATATTTTTTTTTCATTATTTCATCATGTAAAAATAATAATAAAACAATCACTTGATATATTAATGGATTAATAGAGGCACTTATCACCAATACAAGATTACTATATCACAGATGATGAATGTTGGATGACTTCCAAATACCTACTTATATTGAAATAGTGGGATGTACTGAACCTAGAAACAAATCCCAAAAACCCAACTCCCAAAAAACCCAACTAAAAAAACATTAGGTTTCATTTCCCCCTAGGATATATTTCCAATAATCTCATCCCATGTACTAGATGTGGTCTTATTATCTATTTTTTGGAGTAGTCGCACCATCATACCTACCATTGAATAGTGAAGATGTATTTCATCAACCAATTCCATAGACAATGGAATATTGGGGGAAAACTATATAAATGTAAGAGAGAGAGAGATATAGAATAATATGGTTTAATTTAACAGAGTACATGTAATGAAAGAATACATGGGGACCAATTTATCAATTTCAAGTGGAATTAAAAAATTAACAGTTACATTTTTTGAGATGGGCGAACGTAGTAATTTACTAGAAGTTATTTTTATTCATGTAATCTTTAATTTTGACATCCCCCACTCTGATATTAATATATTTAATTTTTTATTTTCATATATTCTTTCCTAATTTTTTTTATTAATTTTCCCTCTCTCCATTTATGTTATTCCAAAACCATATTTATATAAATGTTTTATTTTCTTATTTTTATATTTCACAGCTCTCCACACTCAATTTACATATTATATTCCCATTTATTGTTATTAATATTTTCTAAACAATATTTATTATCTAAAAAATATACTAAAATGATAACCTTTTAATTATGTTTGATAATTTGTATCTCAATATTACCAAAATTAATTCTTAAAAATAAAAAATTAATATTTTTAAAATGTTGTAATGTCCAAAAAAACCATGTAAATATGATTCGTTTAATAAATAATAAAATTGAAAAAAAATACTATATTTTAGAAAATATATGGTCTTTAATATAATTATGGAAACATTATATTCACACCCGATAGGTCCCAAAAGACAGTAAATAAATAAACATATTTAATTTTTTATAATTGTTTATTTATTTATTATGAAATTATAGGTTTTTAAAATCCCTCTCAATAGTTCTATTCATATTTTATATGATATTATGTATCATTTTAGGCGTACAATATTATCAATTTATCTTATTATTCTCCACTTTATAGATATCACAACGCATAATACCATTAAATCCCGAAATTTATTTATATATAACTCACCCTAATGTTTTTTACTATGTAATTAAATAATTTACCATATTTTTATTAAAACCCTCCATGTTATGAGATTAAAAATATAATAATATAATTATTAAAAACTATATATGGTATATCCAAACAATCCTTGTATATAACTTCTAATTATAAAAAACAGACTAAATCCCTCTTTATATTTTTGTATGGTGTAATAAATAGATTTATATCAAGACCATTAGAATTTTTATGGTTTTTTCATTAAGAATTATTGATATCTATATATGGTTTTGTAGTTATTGATACATTAGGAGAGATTTGGGAGACCCAAGGAGAATGTTTTGTGATGATAAAATAAATATGAAGAGTATATGATTTTTCTACTAGTTTTTTTATCAATAACTAATTCTTATTGATACACAAGTGAATTTTTTTTATTTCAATATAGGTGATTCTATTACATGGTCTGGGAGTATTTGAAGTAGATTGATAGTTATTTGTTTAATATTGGTGGTGTTTTGAAGCGATTGTGATGAATTTTGTTTGAAACTATGTTTTTATTAAATATAAAAGATCCATTTTGAATTTGGAATTAAAAATTATAAAATGGATGAAAATTTAAAAAGAGTAAAATAATTACTTCATAAGAGTTTTTTCAACATCAAGGGATTATTTTCAAATCATTATAAGAGTTATTATGTACATTATGACTATCATGTAGCAGATCAAAAGAGTTAGATGAGTCTTTACAATAGTATCCCAAGATATCATTAGAGTAACCCTGTACATTAGATGATTAATTTTTACTGTGGAATGAATATTCTTAATTTCAATGTTTTTCAATTACTTGGAAGGTTAATATTGGGTTTGTAAGTGTCTTTTCATACATTGTTTGAGTATATATCAACTTTTTAGCATTTATTATTACTTCATAACATTATTTACAAGAAGTTGAAAGAGGTTTTTGGGGCTTCATAAGAGTAATGTAGCACTGTTAAAGAGTTATAAAGTTTTTTAGAGTAACCAATTACTTCTTATGATCAATCATTATTTCAAATGTTTTGGTATTACAACAAATGTGTATTCTTCTTTTCACAATGGTTATCTCCAACTTTTAAATTCTAAGTAGTGTCTTCATAATAGTTGGTTCACTTGTGAAATTATGAGTTTTTTGAAGAATAAAATATCAATAAAATTAAATAATGAATTCTTTGGGAAAATAAAATACAGTAATGGAGAAGATATTGAATGGTTTTAACATAATATTTGAATTTTTTGATTAATCTAATTAACTGATAATTATTTAGGTTATTATAGGTTTTCAAAAATATCATGTTGCAATAAATTTAGATCTATCATGAAGTAAAAAGAAAGAAGTTTCAATTCTGCATAAAAATTGTTACATTTATCAATTAAGACTATGTCACCATGGTAAAATTTAAAAACTTTTAATGTATATAATTATTCTATAAGATGATTAATAAGTCCATGTAATGACCCACTAATTCCCATTGGCTTGAGATCTCAACGATTCATTACTAGGCGTTAAGCGACATCCCCAAGACGCCAAAGGCTGGTAATAAATGCCGAAAGGTTTCAAATACAAGTTGGGGGAAAATTTACCATTTAGGAAATAAACCAACCAAAACATCACTATCTACCACTATATGATACATGTTAATGAAACAACCAACTCATGCATTACCAAAAGAGAACTACACTGTTCCACAAACCAATACATACCCAACATAATATTAGAGTTCCAAGCGGAAGACTAAACAAAAGACACAAAACAAGCCAGGACACACTCCATGACTCTAAAATAAGCTCCATGCACCAAGCACCACCACATCTCCCAAGAATCACCATGAACCACCAGTAATGAGATGCCATACCTTTACCTATGTCCCAGAATACAACATCTGCAAAAGCACCTACTTGCCAAAGTATGGGTGAGTATAAAACTCAGTAGGCTTTCCCCAATGACTTCCCTACTCACGCCACTTGGATAGAAGAGTTAACATAATTTATATAGAACATTTTTCTCAAAACAGTTTATAACAAGATACAAACAAGCTTCCAAAACCATTCATACCCAAAAGCATACAAGTGAAATGGAAACCAATTTTCCAACACGTTATTGTTCGAGAAAAATAACCAAACTAGATTTAAAACCATTTCAAATTCTCTCCTTTTTGGAATACCCAACCATTTCACATACCCATGAAATCAACCATGAATGGTATGTTATGACAGTTCCATACTCATGAGTGGTTTCTTGTTGATCTACCAAGTCATCACAAGGTAATTGTTTCCCATGTTCCATTATCCCTTTGGCACTAAGCACAAGGTCATCTTTCAACCAAGCCCTGTATTTCCCATGTGCCATTAACCCTTTAGAACCGAGCATAAGGTTGTCTTTCAACGAAACCCCATATATGCATTATGAACACACACCACATATTCCCAAAAATCATACCAAAACCATCCTTTCAATAAAACACATTTTATTAAAAACAATTTCCATCAAAACAATGTGTTTTCAACCAATTCAAATCATTTCAATAAAACTCCCTTTTATTGATAACCAAATCCATCAATGTCATTTTAATCTCAAACCATTTCAATAAAACACCCTTTTTGTTGAAAACCAATTTTTCATCAAACAATTTACAAATTCAGTAATCATAATTTAAAATCAACATTTTAAATTCAAGAATCCAAATCACTTTGCACAATAATTCACCAAGACATCACAATTACATCAAAACCATAAATCATCACTAAAGAAGATTTATTCCATGCTTTTCACAATCAAAGCCATTCAGATGAACCAATTTGAAACTAAGACAATCATTTATAATAGGAGAAGTCAAGAGTGAAGCCTCCTACCTAAATGGTTTTGATGAAAACCACAATGGTCGAAGAACGCTCAAGAAAAACTGGCCGATTCACCAAGGATTCTCCTTAGATCTATTCTCCTAAAACAACCATGAAAAACAATCATCATATTTGGCATCCATACACTTAGATATAACCATAATGAGTGTATGTCTAAGAAAATGAGAGAATAAGAGAAGTATATCTAAGATAATAAAAAAAACTGACCAAAAACGATCACATACCTCAAGAATCCAGCTTCGATTCGCCAAAAGAAGCCTTCGGATCACCTCTGTAATGATGGGAGAACCCTCCATGAACTTAATAGAACCAAAATCTCGAGTTAGGGTCACTTAAGAGCATAAATGTGGAATTTAGAGGCAAAAATGTGTGAGATCTACAATCTAAGGATCTCATTTAAGTGCTCTCACTATTAGTTCGCACGGTTTGACAGACCGTGCGCTAACCATGCGCTAGCTACTACCTCGGCCACCCTTCTTGCATAGTTTGGATGCACGGTTAGAAAAACCATGCACTGGCCATGTGGAAGATACTGCCTCTAAGGCCCACTACGCAAGGTTTGGCCGCACGGTTTAGACAAACTGTGCGCCGCTCATGCGAATTCCCCTTTTTCCTCAAAACCTCATTCCAAATTCTCCTGACTCTCCAATTCGTCACCCTTAACTTTAAAACCATGAAAAAAATCAAGAAAGGGTTACATACCAGAAACTGGGGGTACTAAATTCTTCCCACCATTGGTATTTCCATTCTCGAAAATTAGAAAACCTTCACCCAACTGAAAGAGTTTCGGCCACTACCCTTTCATTTTCTTCTCATGTTCCCAAGTCTCTTCCTGAATCTTACCATGCTGGCATAAAACCCCCACTAGACCGATGATCTTTCCATGCAATAATTTCCCTTTCCTATCCATAATCCGTACAGGGATATGTATCAACAAAGCATCTGGCTCTAGTTCAACGTGATCCCATTTAATCACATGGTCAGTCTCAGGCTGATACTTTTTCAAATGAGATACATGGATCACATTATGCACAAAAATAAATCATTGTGGTAATGCCAACTGATATGACATTTCTGCAACCCATTCCAGTATCTCAAAAAGTGCCAGTGTATCTTGGAGATAACTTGACCTACTTCTCGAAACGATGATGTCCAATCCTTGGAGAGATCCTCAAGAAGACATGATCACCCACAACGAACGACAACAGTCTTCGATGGTGATCTGCAGAATATTTCTAACGACTCTCAGCCGCCTCCATCCTCTTTCTAATCAACGGAATCTTCTCCATTGTTTTTTGAACAAGGAGTGGCCCAACTAGTGAAATTTCACCAGTTTCCACTCAGTATACTGGAGAACGACAAGGACTCCCATACAATACTTCAAATGGAGCCATGCATGTCGAGGCTTGATAGGTATTATTGTATGATAACTCCACTAAGGGTATATGCTACTCCCATGATTCACCAAAATCCATTACAAAAGCCTTCAACATATCTTCCAAAGTTTGTATCATCTGCTCGGATTTCCCATCCGTATGAGGATGATACACTGTGCTCATAGTCAACTGAGTCCCAAGGGCTTGTTGTAAAGATTTCCAAAAACGAGATGCGAACCTCAGATCTCTATCTGAGACTATAGACACTGTTACACAGTGCCTCTTTACCAATTCTCAGATATAGATTTTTGAAAGATCTTCCACTATATGAGTTTCTTAAATAGGTAAGAAATGGGCCGACTTGGTTAGACGATCCACTAGCACCCAAATGACATCGTGTTTCTGAACCATTCATGGAAGACATGTAATGAAATCCATTTCTATTTAATCCCCTTTCAAAACTGAGATAGGTAATATTGTATCATTCCATATGGTCTCTGATGCTTTACTTTAACCTGCTGACAAGTTAAGAACCGTGAGACGAACTCAACCACCTTCCTTTTCATGCCACTCTTCCAAAACTGCACCTTCAACGCATTATACATCTTCTCTGTACCTGGGTGTACAACCCATCTTGAATGGTGATAAGCATGAAGGAGTTGTTCCTGAAAAAACATAGGTACAACCATATGATCTCTGAAACACAAAACTGAACCCCATCAAGTTTCCAGCCAGCAATGGTCTCCCCACCATTGAGTTTTGAACATAAAACCAGACATTCTGCATCAGATGTTTGTGCATCTTTGATCATCTTCACTAAATCAGGAACAAGTGTAGCTGAATATAATACAACAACATCACCTCGGTCTTCACATTCTACATGCATGTCGGCTAATTCTGACATCAACTACCATTCGTCTGAAGCTTCTTTCACCAACTGAGCATATGACTTTCTACTCAATGCATCCACCCTCGAATTTCCTTTTCCGGGTGTGTACATCAAGTCAAAGTCAATCATTTGGAGATACTCCATCCACCTCCTTTTCCATAGGTTCAAATATCTCTATGATAAAATTTGTTTCAAGCCTTTGTGTTTCGTAAACATAGTAAATTTCTCAAGAAAGAGATAATGTATCCATTTTTTCAAAGCATGGGCGACTGCAACCAACTCCAAATCATGTGTTGGGTAATTTTTCTCATCCACCCTCAATTTATTTGGACCATAACCAACCACATGATCTTTTTACATGAGAACACAACCGAACCCTGATCCTGAAGCATCACAATACACGACAAACCCCTGTCCTGATTCTGGAATGATCAATATAGGTGCCGATGTTAGCAGAAATTTTTGTTCCTGAAAATATTTCTGACATTCTTCCATCCATTGGAAGAGAGAATTCTTCTTAGTTAGAGTTGTCCCTGGTGAAGCTGGTCATGTGAAATCATGCAAAAAGCGTCAGTAGTAACGAGCTAGACCAAGAAAAATGTGTATCCGTAACACATTCTTCTGTGGTTTCTAAGAGATAACGACTTCTATCTTTTCTGGATCAATAGAAACACCTCTCTCAGAAATGACATGGCCAAGGAAACGTAATTCTTGTATCCAAAAATCACACTTTGATAATTTTTAATACAAACGACGATCTCTCAAAATTTGTAACACTGTTTCCAAGTGAACCTCTTGATCAGCCCTTGTCTTTGAATAGACCAAAATATCATCCACAAACACCACAACAAAAGAATCCAGATTTCGCTGAAATATCTGATTCTTCAAATCCATGAAGACCACTGGTGCATTCATTAGACCGAAAGGCATGAATACATATTCGTTGTGGCCATACCTGCTTCTGAAATATGTCTTTGAAATATTCTCCTTATAAACTTGCAATTGGTGATATCCTGATCACAAGTCAATCTTAGAGAACCACTGAGCTCCCCTTAATTGATCGAATAGATCATCAATGAGTGGAAGTGGATATTTATTCTTTATCATAACTTGGTTAAGATTATGATAATCAACACACAACCGAAGATTTATATTTGCCTTCTTCACAAACAACACTAGTGCTTCCCATGGATAAGTACTTGGTCAAATGAAACCCTTTCTTTCCAGCTACTCAAGCTGTAATTTCAATTCCCGTAACTCTGTTGGTGTCATTCTATAAGACCGAAGGGAAATAGGACTAGTCCCTAGAAGAAGATCAATCAGAAACTCCACTTCCCTTAGTGGTGGTAACCTTAAGAAGTTGTTGGGAAAGAAATATGGAAATTGATCCACCAAAACTGGAAAACTATTTTCCTCCATCTCTTAAATTGATGCCAAATTCAATGCTGGCAATTTTTGAGAGACCGTTCCCACCATTGAAGCCAACAAGATCTTTGAATTTCTTTTTCCCATCCTCTCTCCTCTGAAGAGATGGTCGATGCCGTCCTCAGTTATGAAACTAAACGTTCTCCTATAATAGTCTATGTGAGCCTAAAACATTGTAAACCAATCCATACCTAGGATTATGTCATAGATATTAATGTCCATCATCAAGAAGTCCCATTTTAACTAAGCTCTATCAACAGTTATAGCACATGATCTACACACAAAGGTTTGGCGTTCACTTTCACCAAGAGGAGTTTTTAGTTTCAAAATAGAAGGCACCATTTCCAGCTTTAAACATAGAAAATCAACAGCACGAGAGTAAATGAAGGAATTTGATGAACCAGTATCAAACAACACATGAACAAAGGTAGAATTAAAAATAATCATACCTCTCACTGTAGATGGTAAAACTTGATCATCAATCATCATATGCACAGCTCCATACAATTTCTTCATTGATGCATTGTTCTACTTGTTGCCTTGTTGAGATTTCCCTAGTCGAGGTGTCATGGTATTTCTAAAATCACCATGGCTAGATCTGTTATGTTGATGAGACTAATTCTGTTGTCCATATCCTATCGAAGAATATGATGCTTGCGACTCCTGAGGAGTGTCACATACACCCGACCTTGGATAATTCCTACAATAGTGCTGAGGATGTCCCATCTTATTGCAATTATGAGATGACCTAGGTTGTGCTATACAATCTCGCTTTTATGTGGTCAGGCGAACTACATTGAAAACAACCTGCTTTGCTCTGGGGTCGTAGAGGAAGGATTACTGATCCTGACGTTTGATTCTGATTTCCACTTGCACCGTGGAAATAGGTTTCCCTTTTCGGCTTTTGCCTAGTGGTTGAGTTCCCACCATTTCTTGTAGGTATAAACATTCCTCATCCTATCTATCCCGAGATATCATGTTCAAAAATAGTCGCTCTGTTCACCATCTCTGTATAATCTGTAATAAAGAGCCCCACAATCTTCGATTGAATCTCCTGCCTTAGCCCCAATTCGAAGATGCGTGCCTTCAATGACGCAATTACCGAAACCTCTCGTGCAAAACAGAATAAATTCATGAACATAGCCGCATAATCTATTATAGAGAGGCTCCCTAGTTTCAAGCTAAAGAAGTCTGTAATTTTCTAGATCGTGAACGTGTGAGGATAGAATTGATTGTTGAACAATTCTTCAAAAATAATCTCATGCAAGGCCTTCATATAATTTAGCCTGCACCGTTAAATCCCACCACTGATGTGCAAGATCCTTGATCATATACATCACCAACTTTACATTCATCTCTGATGGTGTACCGATGAAATCGAAGATACGATTCATCATACTTAGCCACACCTTCACCTTTTCGGGTTCAACATCACCCCGAAAGTTTGGTGGATTCTACTTCATGAACTGGATGGTATCATCCACATGCCTTGGTTCATTCCACTGGTTCCCCGTATCCACAACATGTAATACCTAGACAGTACTCTAAACCAGCTCTGGGTTCACACGTGGTTCTGGTGTTACCACATTCTCCAAAACTTCTTCAGGTTTGTTCTGACGACACCTACTGTGTGCCATTTTATAAACCAAAAATGACCACCATCAATCTCACTCTCTAGAAATTGATGGCTTAGAATTTCAAATTCTATCACATCATCTATCACAATTTTGTTTTCAAAATGACCTTTTCCCATGTTCAATCATTTTGGAAAAAATTCCTCATGCCTTTTGAAAATAAACCCATTTTAAAAATACACCAAATACTCTATTTTCAAAATATTTTACTTGAAAACAATTTCAGAATTTTTCAAAAATTCACACCATGCAAAAAATCATTACTCATTCCTCACAATGAGATATGAAATCCTAGTGGGAATTCATTCCTTTACAATGCATGTCATGCTCATCTCAATGGCTAAACTAATGACAATGAGATTTCCAACATTATAAAACTATATCCAAAACACTTATGTACCCAACACCTTGGTAACTTGAAGTTCAGCATAAACGGGTTTACTATGTCCTTTTATGCTATACATTTAATGTTCCGACAATCCTACTCCTGTCTAATATTTTGACCCAAGGAATAGGAAAGAATGAATTTCAACTCCAAGAACAAGAACATAGATGACCACATTATAGGCAAGGACCAAAAAAGTTGAAACCATTTGTAATGACTCGCCAATTCCCATTGGATTGAGAGTTCAATGAGTCATTACTAGTCCCTAAGAGACATCCCCAAGATGCCAAAGGCTGGAAATAAATGCCGAAGGGTTTTAAATACAAGTTGGGGGTGATTTAGCATTTAGAAAATAAACCAACCAAAACATCACTAACAACCACTATATGATGAATGTTAATGAAAAAACAACTCATGCATTACCAAAAGATAACTACACTGTTCCACAAACCAATACATACCCAACACTATATCAGAGTACCAAATGGAAGACTAAACAAAAGACCCAAAACAATCCAAGACACACTCCACAGATTGACACCGAACTCCATGCACCAAGGACCACCACATCTCCCAAGAATCACCATGAACCACTAATAATGAGATTCCATACCATTACCTATGTTCCAGAATACAACATCTACAAAAGCACCAACGTGCCAAAGTAGGGGTGAGTATAAAACTCAGCAAGTTTCCCCCAATGACTTCCCTACTCACCCAACTAGGATAGAAGAGTTAGCAACATTTATATAAAAAATTTTATATAAATTTTTTTCTCAAAATAGTTTATAACAAGATACAAAAAAGCTTCCAAAACCATTCATACCCAAAAGCATCCAAGTGTAATTGAAACCAATTTTCCCAACAAGTTATTTTTCCAGAACAATAACCGAACAATCTTTAAAACCATTTCAAAATCTCTCCTTTTTTTCATACCAAACCATTTCAAAAATCCATGAAATCAAACATGAGTGCTTAATTATGACAGTTCCAAACTCATGAGTGGTTTCTGGTCAATCTACCAAGTCATCACAAGGTAATTGTTTCCCATGTTACATTATACCTTTGGCACTGAGCACAAGGCCATATGTCAACCAAGCCCTGTATTTCCCATGTGTCATTAACCCTTTGGAACCAAGAACAAGGTCATCTTTCAACCAAGAACCATATATAAATTATGAACACACACCACATATTCACATAAATCTTTCCAAAACAATCCTTTCAACAAAACACCTTTTATTGAAAATAATTTCCATCAAAACCAAGTGTGTTCAACCAATTCAAACCATTTCAATAAAACTACCTTTTTATTGAAAACCAAATCTATCAAAGTCATTTCAATCTCAAAAAATTTCAATAAAATTCCCTTTTTATTGAAAACCAATTTTTTATCACACCATTTACAATTTCAGCAATCAAAATTTAAAATCAACATTTTAAATACAAGAAGCCAAATCACTTTGCACAACAATTCACCAAGATTTCACAATTACATCAAAACCATTAATCATCACTAAAGAATATTCATTCCATTCTTTCCACAATCAAAACCATTCAAATAATCCAACATGAAACTAATACAATCAATTTTAATAAGAGTAGTCGAGAGTGAAGCCTCCTACCTCAATGGTTTTGATGAAAACCACAACGGTCGAAGAACGATCAAGAAAACCGGACTGATTCACCAAGGATTATCCTTAGATATCTTCTACTAACAAAACCAAGACCAAAACTCATAATATTTGGAATCCACACACTTAGATATACCGATAACAGGTGTAGATCTAAGAAAACGAGAGAAGAGGAGAAGTAGATCAACGTAGATCTAAGAAACAGATTAAGAACAATCACATACCTCAAGAATCCACATTCGATTCACCAAGAGAAGCCTTCAGATCACCTATGGAATGATGGGAGAACCCCCCTTGACCTTAGGATAACCAAAATCCTGAGTTAGGGCCGCTTAAGAGCTTAAATGAGGCATTTAGAGTTAAAAAAGTCTGAGATCCACAATTTAAGGATCTCATTTAAGTGCCTGCATGGTTAGTTCGCATGGTTTGAAAAACCGTGTGCTAACCACATGTTAGCTATTGCCTCAGCCACCCTTGTCGCAGGGTTTGGACACTTTGTTAGAAAAACCGTGCACCGACCATGTGGAAGATACTACCTCCAAGACCCACTATGCACGGTTTGGCCGCACGGTTTAGAAAAACCATGTGCTGCCCGTGCGACTTACCCTTTTTGCCTCAAAACCACATTCCAAGTACTCCCGACTCTCCCATTCATCACTCTTAACTTTAAAACCATGAAAAGCATAAAAAAAGGGTTACATTTTAGAAACTAGGGGTACTAAAATCCAGATGATATAGATAGTTATTTGGATTAATTTGTATTTTCAAATTTCAAATTCAATGGAAAAAACTAGTATGACCTGATATATAGTGTGTATTATTATGTGAAAATATAAATAGATAAATATATGTTATAAAAATAAATTTATATCGATAATCATGGAGAGGGAGTGAATAATTAATTACAATATACTTGGTATTGTTCAAATAGAATAAGAATGAACGACATAGTGAAAACTTGATGATAGAATAATCCTGACGAAGTCTCTCATGATACTAAACTATATTATATTATTACATATATAAATGATTAATATCTTAACTATATATGATACATTGGTGTAACATGAGTACTAGAAAAAACCATTCTCTTTATAATCCAAATGTTGATACCAGTATACCAAATAATACCTCATGAATCTAAATACTACTCTGGACAAACCATATCATTTTAAGATGTCTACATTAGGAAAATATATTTTAACCTCTTTGTGTGTGCTTGTGTGTTTATCAAAGATCAATGAAATCAATTTAATAGATGTAGAAGTACTTATCTAGAAATAAACATAAACAATAAGTGTAAGAATTTATTCTTAGTCATTCTTAGTGATTTTCCACTAATCTTGAGGATCTTATCAAGTGGTGTCTGACATACAAATTCCCTTAAATATGATATTCTATAATGTTTTTAGTAAAGTAGTTTCAACCAAGTTGGATATTAAGTCATTGAATTTATTGTGTTCATAATGAATAATCACATTTCTGAGAACAATATTGGAATTTTTAGATTTTATGGAATGAAATAACTACATAACAATATTTTATAAGATAAATCATATTTTTTAATCCATTTTATGTATTATTGAAAAAAAAGTACTGGTTTAGTCATCATGTTGAAGTCTTTTCTAAGTTAACAATTTAATGAAATAATTTTTAATATTTTGTTTCAGATTGGAATTACTTTATATAATTTCATCTAGTCAAATACATTTTTATGGAAAAAAGAAATCAATATGAAAAAGGAAAACAGAATAAACATGAAAATATATATAATGATAAAAAAATATTAACCATGCTAAGATATAGGTTTAGTAATTGAATTATAAATACCTCTAAATGATTTATGATTAATATGCTGATGACATAATTACACAGCTAAATAAGTTTTTGGGCACATTTAGAGTATTTTTTGAAAAAATTGATTATTAAATGTTTTTAGAGAAGATAAAATACATTATTCAAAAAAATATTGACATTAAACTATCTTAAATTAATGAAAATGAACCCAGTTCACTACATTAAGTTGATATAGAAAAAATTCTAAATGAATATTATGTGTGGAAGGGACATGCGATAAAACATAAAACAATTGATGAAAATATAAATTCATTCAGATAATAAATAAAATAAATGTTTAAGACAAAATAAATTAGTAATGAAGATGATTATGAAGAAGAAGAATAAATAGAGTACAATTTTAAAAAAATTATCACCCTCATCAATAGAAGTGTGAAAAAAAGAAAAGGAATGTTTATGTGGACAACTCAACTAAAGAATTTTATATGTTGATTAGTCACATATTTTAAATAAAATTAAAAAATGTTAAATAAAGAATTAGGTAACAAATTTGAGTAATATTGGTGAAGGAGATCCTTTCTGATGATATCAATATGTAACACCCTATGATTTTATTAAATGTTTCTTTTTTTAAAAATTAATCTCTTCCATAGCTTGTAGAACAAACAACCCCAAGTTGAAATAAACCCTACTATAGTACACCAACATAACCAAGCCTTTATATAGGTAATTATGAATAGTGACAAGTTAATTATGAAAATATGTGTCATCTATTTATGATAAATTAAATTTGAATCATTAAAAATAGAAAGAATTTGCTTTTAAAAAATTATATTCTTTCTAATGGATGTTCAAGTAGTTCTTTAAAAAATAATTAAAAAATAATTTTAAAAAATATAAGAAACTTTATCCAATAAAGAAAAATTTATTTATTAAATTATAATATCAAAATTATCCTGAGATTATGTTGTCGTATTTTTCTTTTTTTTTTCAATTTTTAATAAATTTTGAAAAATACTGAATTTTAATGGAAAACATCCCTTTCTATCAAATAATATATAATGTAAAATTATGTTTAATTTTTTTTGAAGATTATTATTATTTAAATTATATATCTATTAATAAAATTATGATCATTGGAATAATTTTAATATTTAAATATTATATTAAAACAATATAACCTTTTGAACATTTTCTCGTTCAAAACCCATTTTCTCATCATGTCTGCGTGATGGATTTGTAATTAAATATTATGACTTATGAGAATTTAATTTTGAAACATTGAATACATATTTTGATTTAGAATAATTACTATTATCTAATATGTTCTACTTAATTTTGTTACCAAAACAAATAGTGAAAGAACAAAAAATTATTTATCCCTATTAATATGAAAATGGATTTATATGGGGTCACACTAAAATGATAATAGTAAAAATGACATAAAAACTTGATTAAAATATTTATATGGACATATTTTAAACCCATAAATAATATTTCTATATATTAATCTATTTTTACTCTTGTTTATTGTGAAAAAATGGGTAAACCTATTTCTTTTAAAAAAATTACAACTTTGACGCTCACCTCAATTATAAAAATCATATAACTCTCCTCTCTTATTAACACATTAAAACCCTTTTATATTTTCAAAAAACAACAAAAATAAGTTCCCTATATAACTCCTGTTATTATATAAGCCTTATTTTTTGATGAAGGTCTTGCAATGAAATATTTTGGTGCATACCTAAGGAGGTTACCAGATAAAGATGTTCCATTATTCAATGAGCATTTTTATTCTTTTTCTTTTTCCACATCATTAAATAAAATTAAAAACATGATGATAAATAATCATGTAATCTTCCATATATCGATTTGTTTACTTGTTAATTTAATGAACCACAACAATCTCTTATTTCATTAAATTAGTTATGAAATCATCATTCACGTGTACACCAGAATACCCCGATGCAAACCTATGTCGTTCATTTTTCCATTAACACCACACCTGGTTTGGTATGATGGTGGATAAAAATTATAAATATGATATTTATAAACTAATTCTTCCATTAGATTCATTACATAATATATAAATTCCTTTATTTTCCATTTTTTATGGGATAAAAAATCATCGTTCATGTGTAAGATAAACTATCACTTCGCGAAATGACATGATTCGTATTTAAATAATGATTTATATAGAAGGTGATAAATATATTCTAAATAATTATATGTGATATAAATTAAATAATTAGTATATTAATGACTTATTTATCATTCATAAAAGATAATATATCCTTTTATCTCTTGGATTTTCACTCATTGAAAGATGATATGATCGTTTATGTATGTGTTGAATAATGTAGTCACAAAGCTATGTGACCCACTTTTCATCAACAAACCACATTGATTATATGTATAAGTATATTTAAGGAAATAATATGATATTATTTTTATTATTATAGGAATATAAAATATTACATTAAACATATATATATAAGGATCATTTAAAAGAAGAACAATTACTCATGCGTAAGTACAACATACCATCTCTATGATCATAACATACATGATTTCTCAAAAAAATATTTTATGGTCGGTCTTAATAGTATAATTGATTTTTAAATATTATAATTTTTTCATGAATATCATTCTAAAGATTATTAAACATATGATATTCTGAATATTGAGATTAACAAAACACCCACTTGGATATAAGGAAAGTAATACCAAAAGTAATAAAAACATTAAAAGACAATTAACGAATGAGTGATAAGATGTTATAAAATGAAAATATATGATAAATATTAATATTGTCCTATTTAAAAATAAAAAACTCCTTAAACCATTTATATATGACGTTAACTCATGTTTATCCAAACAGATGAATGAGGTAAAACATTATGCCTCTATTTTATTTCATTCAGCACATTTGTTTATTTTGAAACAATTTCTTTTATATTATGTATATATTTCCACCTTTACATGTAATATCATGAATACATCATTCTTCAAGGTATATTATCTTTCAATATGAATTATTACATCCAAGTGGATTTTTATGGATTATTACCAAGTATTAAGGGACTTCCTCTCAATTTCCCTTCATTGTAGAATATTTTACCGTTGTTCACCTAATTTCTTATATAATGTATACATATTGACCCTTTGATAACTAATTTCATTAAAAATTCATTCATCATGATATTTTATTTGTCAATTTGAATTATTTACCTAATATAATTAAAATATATAATTATAAACTCATAATGAATTTCATAACTCAGTTTCTTTAATTGGGCTATATTAATACTTTATTTTCTTTTTATATTATAATATTATGTCCATATTTTCATGACCCGACCCGCTAAGGTTCGACCTGTTACTTCCCAAAGACTGTCTCTAATATACTAGGGGTTGGCGACTTGTATTGATTAGGAATATCTCCCAAATGGGAGGCATTATCCTAAAGTACACACACACACACACACACATGTCAAATACCACAAGAGGATGAAATGAAAAACAGATAAAATAATGAATTCATACATCCAAGATCCCACAATAGAGTACAAAATTAAGAGTAATGAAATGGAAAATGGGTCCAAATACAATGCCAAAAAACTGTAAAGAGTCCAACCTGCTCCAAGGGAGAGGAATAAAGTGATAGGAAGTCTCTTGATAAAAAACTCAATCTATCAAGGTCCTACTATGTTCCACCCATTCCATGTACTCCAAAGACACCTTAAAAGCGCCATCATTTGAAAAAGACATGACACATGAGGACAAATCCCATGTAGGGGTGAGTATAACAATACCAACTATGACTCCTTGAAAACACTAAGAATTAAGCAACAAGTATAGTCATCTCAATACAATTTATAACCATTAATGTATAACAGAAAAACCCATATATACTCTAGAAAGACACCACACCACCTGGAGGCCAGAACTAACTTCCATCCATAAGATTATGCTCAAAGAAACAATTATTATGGGAGAAACTAAACCACGAGCCATCATTCAGTTAGATACATTTGAAAAAGAGGTCTAACTTTTCTGGCCCCATCTGAGAAAACTCACAGTTCTAACAAGACCCTAATACTTAGATATGGGTCACTCCCAGGACCATTAGGGGAAACCACAAACCCAATATCGATCAACCCGTTACATAGGGGATCACATGTTAACTATACCACCAACCCTACCAATATAACTTATTAGATGGAGGATTAACGCCCTGCTTAGGGAGGTCACATTGATTAAAAAAACCCCACATACTGAACAGAGGTGATAGTGGATCACACTCATGCCTCACCCAATATGTATTCTCTGTATATACAATGTGAAGGAGGATTACACAGTGTGTAGAGACAGATAGTTTCCTTCATGTGTCAGATGGTCATGTCCATGTACCAAGGTCATGTCTTTGTACCGTCCCATGTACACCAATCCATGTTTGTGTACACGTTCATGGTATTTCATCTGGATATATACACTTAACTATGTTCATGCACTTTCCATTGTACATTTTATGTAACACAGAAAGGGATCAAATGACATGAACGAAAGGTACATAGCATGTGATACATAACTCTTACAAAAACCATATATCTACAGCTAGGGGGCCCACACGGTGTATAGATCTCGATTACACGCCGTGTAAACTAGATTTTTCCAAAATCTCAAATATTATCCTATGCATCGTGGATCTTCCTATAGCCTCCGATATGGAAATCTATTTGCTGAAAAATCATAAATTGACCCTCAATGAGTCATTCCATTGCTGAATAACCTTTTTTGATCCTTCAAACTACTTGAAAATGAATTCATGCATCGTTCTTCATTGTGTTCCGATGAACGCAAAATCACGTATCTATAGTATCCAATCCACTACATCTACCAACATCATACCACCTTCATGTCATTCGAATCCAAATTGTTTTATATTATTTCAATGTTTCATGAAACCCATGTGCAATGATCGACCGATCGGGATAGAAGAAACCCCTGCCCAAATGACGAATGTGCAGGATGAATGTATAATCGGGGGAGAAAAGCATTAGAACTTATAAGAGGAATATACCTTGACTGATGTTCCTATAGATATCAATTATTTCATTATATTAATACTGAAAATTCAATAATTACAAAGGATTATCTCGATAACATCTACAAAAAACCATCCTTAGATACACCAAATCTGTGGGTAAATCCGTCAGTTGATTGATTCATATTGGTTTTAGAAATTATGAATAAAGAAGAAATACAAATAAAAGATATCCTACCTAGAGTTTGGATCTATCATTGATGAATATCAATTTAATTTCCATCATGGATGAGATCCAATGTATCTGTTGGTGTGATGATCCAATATCTGATCTTAATCTGTGGTCATCCTCTGAGAAAACCTCTTTAATGTATTGTCTCATATTTACATGATTTGAGTGGACAACCCTAAACAATTTCTGTTACCATATACATAATGGAGAAGATGAGACACTACATTAAAAAATGTAATTACTCAATTTATTTTATTTTATTTTACCCACGATAACCTTTTATCAAATAGACTACACCGATAAAAGTTATATCATGTCATGGGTAAAACAAAAATTCTGAACTCAATGGTTGCATCCAATATTTCATTAGGGCCAAGGTTTATGAGTTATTTTAAATTTCCTAAAAACTAAGTGTGGATTCTATTTAAAATATTTAATATATGTGACAAATTATTTTGAGCACACAGGGCATTGGAATCACACGATGTCTCTATGCTGGATCAAAAAAATAATCCATATAACATCAAAAAATAATAGAAAAAAATTAAAAGATGTTACATTCTCCCATAATAGGAATTTTGATCTTAAAAATAGAAAAACATACTGAAGATGATGACGGTAAAGGGCTTGCATTTTGATCTCCCACCCCAATGTTCTCTTTGGAATATTCTCGTGCTTGTATAGGGCATGCACAAGATGAATCAAACACCCAAAAAGTGTACTATCTTGTCAATCCTAGATCATCACTGGGGACTCTACAAAGGATACTAAATACTTGATTCATATATCCCATATTGATAATGTGAAATGGGTCTTGCACATACTTCCATAACTACGACTTGTGGAAGAAAACATGTACCTGGTCTGACTATGGTGTACATCTAAGTTGTATACCACCTCACGAACTCTATACATTATCAGTAAGGAAGAAATAAATAATAGAAATAACTTTTATATGTGGAAAAATCTACACAATCTATATCGAGTTGAGAGGCTTTGAAACACATGGTCTCCATCATCCGTCAACATAAGACTTTTGATGGATTTGTGGAGTCCTAATTTTCTCTTGTTTGATCTTCACATTCTCTATAATAGCTCACACAAACTGCAGGCCCGTGAGTTCTAAGTCGCTTTGATTAGTCCAACCAAGTGGTGACCTATAGGGTTTCCCATACAAAGCCTCAAATGGTACCATGCCAATGGTGGAATGATACAATATTTTGTATGAAAACTCCACCAAGGGTTGGTGATCCTCCCAACTATGGACAAAGTCAAACATGCAATCCCCCAACATGTCCAAAAATACATAAATGGTCCACTCTATATAGACATCAGTTTGGGGGTGAAATGATGTGATCCAGCATAATTTTGTACTCAAACACTCCGACAATCCCCTATAAACCTTATATGTGAGGAGAGTATCTTGGTCTGAGATGATCGTCAAGGGAACTGCACGGAGTTTGACAATCTTATGCACTTAGAGGCATCTCAAGATATATACTAAAGTCTGCTCTCAAATAACTAGGATATGGGCCAACTTGGTCATTCAGTCTATGATCAAACAGATGGATTAGTATCCCATAGATGTACCTCGTAAATCCATTAGAAAGACCATGTATATCCTACCCCACTTCAATTTTGGCACATCAAGGGGATGGGTGAAACATGCTGAAACCTAGTGAATCTTCACCTACTGAAAAGCAAAGCATTGAGAGACAAAATAAAAGACTCCCTACTTCATACATGGACACCAAAACTAATGTCAGAGGTCCGACTATGCCAGGATTTCCATTTAGCAGTGTTTTTTGGTTTTTTTAATGGCGATTTAAACTGCTGTTAAATTATTCTTTGGTGGTTTTAGAAAATCGTCGCTAAATCACGTGTCAGTAATGAATTAGTATTATTTTTATAAAACCATCACAGAATGATTTAGTGGTGGGATTTTAGCGATGGTTTAAACCGTCTCAAAATTGTTTTTAACTTTTTTTTTTAATTTTAATTTTTGTAATCATTTTATTTTCATAATTAAACAAATAAATAAATAAATAAATTTATTTTTATTTTTAATTAATTAATTAATTAATTATCTATTTATTTATTATTTATTTATTTATAATTTATAATTTATTATAAATTAGATATTATTTATTAACTTTAAATATTAATTATTTATTATTTTTTATTACCATTCCCATGCCCATCTCTATACACAAGTGCATGTTCATGTACATTCCCATGCCATATATAGAAACTCTACATTGGGTGAGATTTGAACTCCTGACCACTTGATTATTCTTTAATTGTATAAATAAAAAAAATTAAAAAACAAATTCATATATAATAAATAAATAATAAATTAATTATAAATTAATAAATAATAAATAATAAATAAAAAATAAAAAATAATAAACAATGAATAAATAAATAAATAATATACAATGAATAAATAATAAATAAGTAATTAATAATTCAACAATAATATATTAATAAAAAATAAATAAATAGATAAATAAATGAATAATAAACTAATCATAAATAAATAATTAATAAATTAACAATAAATAATAAATAATAAATAATAAATAATAAATAATAAGTAATAAATAATAAATAATAAATAATAAATAATAAATGAATGAATAAATGAATAAATGAATGAGTAAATAAATAGATAAAAAATAATAAATAAGTAAATAAAAAATAAGAAATAATTAATAATAACAAATTATTAATAATTTATCATATAAAAATAAGAATTAATATTAATAAATTTTTAAATAATCAATAAATTATTAATTAATAATTTAGGAATAATTAATAAATAATGCATATTGAATAAATAAAAAATAAATAAATGAATAATAAACTAATTATAATTAAATATTTAATAAATTAGAAATATATTAATAAATAATAAATAATAATAATAAATAATAATACATAATAAATAATAAACAATAAATAAAGAATAAAGAATAAATAAATAAATAAATAAATAGACAAATAATTAAATAAATAAGAAATAAGAAATAATAATTAGTAAATTATAAATGATAAATAAGAAATAATTAATAATTAATAATAATTAATAATTGATAATTATTAATTAATAATTCTTAAATATTAATTAACAACTAATAATTAATAATTAGTAATTAGTAATTAATATCTAATATTCAATATTCAATATTTCAAAAATAATGAATAATTAAATAATTAACAATAAATAAAAAATAAATAAACAATAATGAATAAATAATGAATAAATAATGAATAAATAATGAATAAATAATAATTAATAAATAAGTAAATAAATGAATAAGAAATGAATAATAAAAAAAAATAAATATTTATTTTAGATTTAATTGAAAAATTTAAAATAAATTAACAAAAAATGTGTACATAATAACTAAATAATAAAATACATAAATAAATAAATAAATAGATAAAATATTAAATAAATAAACAAATAAATAACAAATAATAATTGAATACATAGTAGATAATTAATAATAAATAATAACTAATAAATTATAAATAATAGATAAATAAATAATAATTAGTTAATTAAGTAATTAATAGTTAATAAATTCATTCATAAATATTAAATAAATAAATAAATAAATAAATAAATAATAAATCATAAATAAATAAATAAATCATAAAATGTTAAAAAACTCTGAAAACCCTAAAAACATTTAAATGACCATAAAATATGATCATGGACACATTTTTTCACTGCCACAACCTATCAAATTGATGTTCTTGAAATGAGCTTTGATATAGTATGTGGTAATGGCCAAATAGACACCTAGAATAGATGTTATAGTCGTTTGAGTTTTAAAAAATCATGGTAGGCGACTAAAAACTATATTTCAGCGGCATTATGGTACATTATTTGGAGAAAAAAGGGGTAAAATGATCAATGTTCTTGTCCGAGACCTACACAACATAGATCTCATTGCAAGCTTCAATTTGATATGTGCTAGAGCCCAAATGGGCACCTATATCAAAAGTTATGGCCGTTTGAAATTCGAGTTCGACTTCTAATTTTTTTAAATAGTAATAACTTTTAGTCCCTTTTTACCAAATTTTAACGTAACATAGTTTTAACCCATTTAATAACCTTTTAGTTGATAATTTTTGGACCTAAAACTGACTCTCAGATCAGATGTTTTGGTCATTTGATGCCGACGTCTATTTTTCAACTTATGGAAGATTTGTTTTCAGTTTGAAATCATTATCAACTAATAATTATAAATATTTATTAACTAAAAAATTATAATAATTAATATTATAAATAATAAAAAATATTTTATTGTAAATAATAAATAAAAAATAATTATTAAAAAATAAATATTTTTTAATTTTTTTCTTCAATTTTGTGGTGGTTTGGAAAAAACAGCACTGATTTCTCTACTATTTTTTTTGAAAAACTGCCATAAAAAAATTGAAATATTTTGTTTTTAATTTCTTAAATCAATTATAAAAATTATTTTAAAAATATTTAGCACTGGTTTTTAAAAACACTGCTAAGAACCTTCCATTAAATTTTTTTATAAAGAAACATTTATTGGTGGTTTTGAAAACCCCCTCAAAAAACTGCCACTAAAACATAGTCTTCCTGTAGTGTCCTAGTATAGTGTTTGCACACCCTGATATGCCACCAGATGGGGTGTATGAAACTCTTGCAACACCTCCACCTATAACAACAAAGGTACCATTTTACATCCTTTTAAAATGATGGTGTGATCCCCATTATTCGAATATCTATCTGGAGAATGTTTAATGGATATACGTAAGGTCTCATAATGGGAATTTCTATACTAAGAATCCCTCTCACACTATAAAATTGTTGGGTTAATAGACATCAACATAAAATATGAAGAACCATTATTTTATTGGTATGAAAACTGTAACGATTCTAACTACTCTGACATCTCGACCAACGAGAGAGAACAATATCTCATGATGAGAGAATCTTCCACCATGTTCCCCTTCCTCAATGTATATAAATTATTCTTGTCATAGTCCTATAGGAACTTTGTCAATCACCTCTATGTCATGTTAAGATGCTTTGGAGAGAAGATATACATGATACTCTTGTGTTTAAAGTAGAATATAAAATGCTCGCCCATCAGGTCATTTTTCCACATATTTAAAGTAAAGAATATCAATACTAAAATGATATCATGGTTCACATAGTTCTTCTCGGGTGGTCTCAAATTTCATGAATCATAGTAAATAACCACCTACCTCTATATCAACACACAACAATGTATGGTCCCTGATGCACAACAATAAACTATATATTTGATAGCATCCCTGGGAAATCTCATGGTGGGAGTTCTCATCAACCTCTCTCTTAGATCCTCAAAGCACTACTAGCACCTTTCCTTCAATATTAAATTCTAACCCTTCGGTTTCGAAGCTTTAAAGAGAGTTGCGGTTCTAGAGATGTGGGGTACAAACATATAATCATACCATGCCATCCCAAATAAACTCTACACCTTAGTAACACTCATTGGTGGATCCAAAGAAAGCATCGCCTCAACCTTCATTGGAACCACTGCTACTCCTACCAATGAGTTTATATTTCCCCATAAGTGCACCTATTGTAACAAAAAATAACACTTTGAGAGCTCCACATAAATATAGTGCTCTCCGAGTGTGTCCAGAACCATCCTCAAGTAAGTCACGTGATCCACCTCAAACACTGAATACAATAAGTTTTCAAAGATGAAGACCACCATGAATCGGTCAGAGAATGCCTGGAAGATTTAGTTCATGGCTCCCATGAACACTGATACGATGATAATCATGCCTAAAGGTATCACCAAGTACTGATAGTGACAACAGTTACATCTGAATGTCATTTTTATATATTATCATCTCGTACGTGAAACAATTGATAGCCTACCCTGAAGTCAATCTGTGAGAACCACCATGCTCCTCGCAACTGATTAAAGAGGTTTTCGATCGTTGGTAGTGGATACTTGCCCTTCATATCATCGAATTTCCAGCATTGTTAATCCACACACAACCTCTTGCTCCCATCCACCTTCTTGAAAAAAAAAACTGGGGATACCTAGGGGGAAATATGGGTCTCACAAATACCTTTTCCTCCAATTCCTCCAAATGCATTCTCATATCTCTAAGATCTTTGGGATCCTTCAGATATGATGGTTATAATAACTGTGTCATCATGGTATACAAGTCTAGGTGAAATTCGAGCTACTAGTGTAGAGGTAAATCTAGTACAACCTCTGGAAAGACGTCCTCATACTCCGCCACCAAGATAAAAACATGATTCCCAAATTATCCACTGATCTAAGAGTCATAAAATCCAACTGGTTATTAATATACTGTAATATATCATTAATCAAATCATCCTACTATTAAAATGCCTCCTTTTACCCCATAATGTAAAACCTCATTCCATCACTACATACACAACACATCCTCCGCCTAAAAAAGTAAACATGGGCATGAATAGTGGATAGGTAGTCAATATATAAGATAAAATATTAAGGAATAATTTATTCTACAAAGATATACCGCACAAAAAACTCATCTCCAAGCATTATATCCCTATTTTTTTTAACTATTTCACTATCCTTGAGTCACTCACAGTTGGAGTCTCCAACCACAAAGGTTAAGCTAATGGATCGACAGAAATCTCTAAGTCTCAAACCAAATAAGTGGAATGGAAGGAATGACTTTCATATGTGTCTATCGACACAACATCTTAAATATTAAAGACAAATATCATACCTCTAATCATCCATACATCCTCGAGGTCAGATTCCTCCATAGCCTTTAGCTAGAATCGCCACTTCTCACTGGCTCCCTAAGCCTTGTGTGGACCACCAAGGGGTTGTGGTGGTAACAAGTGGAACCTCTAACCAACTCAAGTTACCCTAATTTCCCCCTTGTCATATCCTAAACCCTATTGAACACCCTGATATTTCCTCTATCTCTACTTTATAGGTCCCTTGACCATCTCATAGCCAGTTGTATGATTTATTAGACAATCCTGAGACATATGTCCCTGACCGTTATTAGAGACACACTATCTTTCTCTTGGCTGACTCGAGCAACCTATGATCCATGAACAACTAACCATGTGTCATGAAATTTCCTCCAAAAGCTTCTAAATCATTTGTATACCTATGATTTTTGTCAGATGTCTACATCCGAGGTATGATCTACCAGGTTCCCACAACTACCTCCCACTATTGGTGTCTACGCTTCCTAAAATATCTCCACCAAAAAGGCAGGAAGAAACACTCCAACATAGGTGAAAACAATAGATACCACTAAATCTATGATGTTCTAGATAATGTGATGATCGAAGTTAATATT
This sequence comes from Viscum album, assembly GCA_963277665.1. Classification (NCBI taxonomy): domain Eukaryota; kingdom Viridiplantae; phylum Streptophyta; class Magnoliopsida; order Santalales; family Viscaceae; genus Viscum; species Viscum album. The sequence continues at coordinate 1,805,586,950 of OY728129.1, read as the reverse complement.
TATCAATAACTGACTTGACACCATAGTCAAGGAGTAACATGAGATATCTGTAAATCTAACTGAGTAATATTCTATATATATACTACCCAATTTCATATAAATAAGATTCTGTATGTGTACAGATATCAACATGGATGGATAGAACTTCTCTATGAAGAGACGTTCATGGTCTGCCTGTTAGAGAGCCTTCTCATCATGTGATCGAGTCACAAAGATCCACCATCACCTAGTAGATCCGTGATGAAGACTCAACATGAGGATTTATATCTAATCAGCAGCAATAATTACAAGGTGGAAAATGGAAGTGACTTCCTCAAGCTGGTCCTCATCCGCCTAGGGATCTAGCTCACCTCAAAACATGGGAGGTCAGTGTATATGAAACTCATGAAATGTTCTCAAACTATGTGCATACTCTACTAGTAATTATATCTCTACCTACTACTCAATGGATAGTGGTATAGTTGTAAACCACTTTGAGGTGCAATATAATGTAAAATCCCCTATACCAATGCCTCATCTCTAGGCTATTCATCCTTATGAGCACACGCTGGAATCCGGACTGGTTGTTTATGTGGATCTATCACGAAATTATAACAAGATGTTCCATATACAAAAGAGTATATCTAGAGAGTTGACTCAAGAAGAACATGGAAATCAGAACCATTATTATATGATTCTAGTACCAAAAATATTCCCTTCAACTAATGCTTACTTGTACCAAGTCGAAAGGCAGATGATCAGAGTCCTTGTGTATAGATACTTCAACCATCACACTAACACTAAATTCTCAAGACACTAAAAACTATTTTTCCATCCCAATATCACCAAACTTATTCTTAACATAGTACCATGCTTTGATACAACTGCTACATGACCCGACCTACCAATGTTCGACCAGTGAAAATCCCAAGCCCACCTCTAATTGGAAAAGGAGATGGTTACCAGCACTGAGTAGGCATATCCCACTAATGAGAGGCCGTAAACAAAAGTAGCTATGCACACACACATACACACACACACACACACACATCCATCATCCCCCAAGATGTTGAAATGTAAAATATCTAAATAAATTCATGCATAAATCTACGATCCCACAAAAAAGTAAAAAAGACATATTATTGAAATAGAAAAGGGCCCGATACAAGCCCAAAAGAATATGCAAAGAGTCCATACTAATCCAAATGGTTGGAATAAATAAAAAGGTAATCCCCTATAAAAAAACCTTAGTTTTCAATCTCCTTCTATGCTCCACCCACTCCCTTCCCTAATAGGACGCCATCAAAAAATCATTTTCTTCATAAGACACGACACATGCAGGAAAATCCCATCAAAGAGACAATACTAACTATGAAACATAAAAAACACTAAACATGAGGAACTAATTATATTCAGCTCAATAAAATATATAATAGCCAATGTATAATAGAAACACCCCAATATACTCAAAAAGACACCACACCACCAGGCTGTCATAACTAACTTCCACCCCTAAGATTCTTCTCAGTGAAATGCTCGTTCTGGGAGAACTTAGTCCAATATCCATGCTATCAATAGATAAATTCAATGAAGATGACTAATTTATTTGGCACCACTCAAGAAAACTCACTTGTATAATAATACCCTGATAGAAGGATAGAGGGTCACACACTAGACCGCTGGTAGAAACCAAAAAATGAGTCTAGATCAACCCGGTACATATTTAATCACATGTCAACGATGGAACCAAACCTACTGATTCATCCAGCTAGATTGAGAATCGTCTACCAACTCAAGGAGTCCATGATGATTCCAAAAAGACCTCCTAGGGAACAAAGGTGATAAAGGGCCACACTCTAGTCTCATGGAGGGTCTCTATGACTCCATTTGAGACTCGACCTCTATAGGGGGTCAAATTCCTATGATATAGATATAATTCCACACATTATTATCAAGGGAGAGGACCAATGTAGAAAACTCAACCTATACTAGTCCAAACTATAAAAATGAAGACCCAAAAGAACACTTCAAGGTGGTACACAGTGTGTACTAGGGGGTTCACATCGTGTCTAGCTATCCTCATGCATTACCATGTGGAAGAGACTCACACGACATGTATTATCCCCTTACACATTGTTTAGAAAGAGTATTCCATGTGATGAGACACAAGGTTTATTTCTTAGGTTTCCTAGTAATGTCCATGTACTGAGGTTGGGTCCATGTAGCAACTTATGTACACAAGTTCATGTCCAAGAATAGGCACACAACATGCCATTTAGCCATGTACTCTTACACGTGTCCGTGTACTTATCTAAGTACACATTGAATCACACAGAAATGGGTCAAATGAAATGTACCAGGGGGTATATGGTGTGTTCTACATAACTTAGGATGAAACCCGAGTGCCACATCTTGGGGGTACACACAGCGTGTAGATCCGGTTTACGTGCCGTGTAACTTGGATTTTTTCAGAACCACTAATATGATACTACACATCTTGTAGCTTATTATGGCCTTTGATCTAGTTAAATATTTGATAAAAATCATATATTGATCCTTTTCAAGTCACACCGTCTCCAAATAAAACATTCTAGTCCTTCAAAACACTCGGAAAATGGATTTATGCATCATTCTTCAATACATGCTAATGAATGTGAAATCGGGTATCTAGGTCATTTGATTAGCTAAAGCTACCACCGTCTCACCTCTATCATGTCATTATATCCCATATCTCTAATATCAAACAATTAAACCTAGAAACTAGGGTAAAACTATCAATTTATTGGGATATGTAAAACTATGGTCCAAATGAAGAATGCCAATGATGATCGAAGAATCAGGGGAGAAAAGAACAAGAATATATAAGTGAAGGAGACCTCAATCGATGATCCTGTTGATACCAATTAATTTCCATGAGATTAAAAATGAATAATAAAAAATGTAAAATATTTATCTACATAAAATCCAAAAAAAAACATCACACGTATTGCATGATTCACATATCAATTTGTTTCTCGATTGATTTATATTCTTCTTAGAAAAAATGAATGGGGACGAAATAAAAATACAAAAACTCCTACCAAGAGTATTTATTGATAGTTGTTAAATAAAATTTATTTTTCTATCATTAATGGGATATATGGTATCTATTGGTGTGATGATCCATGGTCTGATCCCAATCCTTCGTCATCCGCCTAGAAAATCTCCAAAATGGTTTGTCTAAAATTTCTATAGTTTGGGTGGCCAAAAATGAGGACATTATATAACCATATACATAAAATTGAAAATAGGGAGCTTATTAAAAAAATTTGAATGAAATTAATCAATAAAATTTTATCATTTTACTACCCTTGTGATAACATTTTCCCAAACAGCCATCCCTACCAATTTTTATATCACACCATGTGTAAAACACACTTTTTAATCTTAGTAGTGCCCAAATATTTCTAATTCAGACAACCTTTTAGGATTTATTCCAATTTTTCAGGAAAATACACAAACGTTCAATTTAATATATTTAATATATTTCTATCATTTATTCCATGATGATTGGTCCCTAAAATCACTTTCTATCTCAGTGTCTGGTCTCGAAAATAATCCATATTCTGTCCAAAAGTAATACACAAAATATCTAATATCTTATATATATAATTTAAAGTGAATTATTAATTATATCCACTTTGGTTGTGTGGATTTAAATTTTATACACATAATCAAGTGATTAGTTAATTGTAACTTTAATTTCAAGATCTTTTCATGGTTTTATTTCACAGTCTCATTTAGTTGAGATTTTTTATACTTGAAATTTAATTAGAGTAAATTATTTTAACATTAATTAATAATCTCAATAACTTTATCCTAACCCATATATTCATTAACCTTTTCATGTAATAGTTCCATTCTTTCATTCTTTTTCACTTAAATAACTATGAAATTGATTATAAGAAAATATAAGTTAATTTATCTCTTCAATCATAAAATAAATTTCAACCAAAACCCTTTTTTCAAAATAGTATTAGAAAAATAACTTTAAATATTTTAAAAATGATTTTTTGAAACAAAATTACACTATTTTTATATTCAAATTTTTTTAAAGGAATATTCGTGTTTTTTAAAAACATTCATGTTTAACTTTTACTGAAAAACTGACATGAATCATTGTTTCAACATGTATGGTAAGAATGGTCATTCAAGCCATCATGACATATAAAATTATTTTAATCATAAATTATATGTTTCAAATAATATTTTCCTTGAAATGTATTTTCAAAACATTTTTTTAATTAAAAAGTGATTTTCTAAATGAAAAGTTTATTTTCATTAAGAATGTTTTAAAGAAATTTTTATGTTATTTTTATTTATCCATAAAACAACCAATTTTTATTACTTCAATGAGATATCTTGGATTTATTATATCCTAATTCATTATATGTATGGAATATGATCATTTGGAACTTCCAATGTAGTAACATTCAATTTTTTGATTCATTTTTGTAGTCATAACCATTCCCTCGAAATATTCACAACCGAATGATCATTTGAAACTAAATTTCTCCTAAATATTAATATTATTTATCATGTATAAGTTTATTTCATAAAAATTATTTGATTTTACAAAAAAAATTATACTATTAAAGTTAAATATTTATCTAGTAAATATTTATAAATCTTTACTCTTTACTGATTTCAAATATTTGATAACAATACCGATTGTTTAGGAATTAAAATTATTATTCTATATATGAGGAATGTTGTGGACATACAAGAATGAATGATACCCAGTTATAGATACCCCCTAGAAGAATAGACATTTCTAATGAGAAGACTCAGTTTGGTAGGCTTAGTTAAATGAGTTTTTAGTGTATTCCTGCCCATCAATTTTAAACTATCTTGAGGATAGATCATGAAAGTAGAGGTATCATGTTCATGAGATATGTAATCCAATAATTATTAATTTACTTCATTAAGAATTTATTTAGTATTTTTCATTATATTTTCATTATAAAATTATCTAATGATGCATTTTAAGATGAATTAATTCATTTAGTGGCACATGTTTGGTTATTTACCATGTTATATTGATTATTCCTTATCAATTCATGAAAGTAAAGTTATTTACATAGAATTTTTGCTCAGTTATTTTCCATTCCATATTTATTGTTCTTTATGTTATACTGAGAGTAAAGATTTTTAGAGGGAATGTTTTTTCAGTTAATTTTCATTCAATGTTTATTATTGTTATGGATTTTGGATAGCTTCTATTGTACTTAACCATTAGTGTGTATTTGAACTCACCATTATTTTTTACCTTTTTACAGGATTCCATGAAATGTAATGTGATTGATGTGAAAGGATATTCTATATGGAATAATTTTATTTTCGAAAAACGTATGTTGAAATTTTTTATTCATATGTAATATGGATGTCATGTATACATCTTGTTCACCAGGAGTACTAAACTGTATGGTCCTTCGAGATGATTTTCCTTGAATATTATTATAATGTAATGAAGCAAAAAAAGACTCTAGGTTACTAGGGTTGGGGTCATTATAGATGTAAATAGATGATGTTTAGTTCAATATAAGGAAACTATATCCAGAAAATCATAGAATAGGGAACATGACCCTAGGATATACTTTGAGGATAATTAGAGAATTTAATTTTATTGTTTTTTACAGAATAGAACATGTGGTTTTTTCACAAAATACATCCATGTTAGGATCCAAAATTTGGATTTTTTTTTTCTGAAATAGTTATATAGTGGTAGTAAATAAGAAAAGTTTGAATTTTACCTCACCCAATCATCACCCTGTTCATGGAAATAGGCATGAATACAAACATTTTTTGAAACTACATGAGGATATTCGTTGGATAATTCACATTTTTTTTATAAATTTATTTTATGGATATGACTAGATGATAAAAATGAATGAACTAGGAAAAGAAATAAAATGGATGAACTATTTGTGAATTTTTATTCTTGAATTGAATTGTAGAAGTATTTTTCTAATGGTATATTAGTTATAAGATTTATGAATCATATAATGATATTTTTAAATTTTTGAAGAATTTGTGTTTTTATTTACATAATAGTTATGGATTACATCATGGGATTATGATTTTATTGTTATTTATATGTTCATTTTTTAATCAACCGTTTTTCAGTTTATTATGTTGGTAATCTACCAATATTAGGTATATTTTGGTAGAAATTTATGGAAATACAACCCATTTGTTTAGTATATGTTATATTGGAAATTTTATGGGAATAATAATGACTTTATTTTTTATAGTCATGTTTTTAAATATATTGATAAAATTAATGGTTAATATGATCATTAAGTGCAATCTAATAATATCCAGACAGGATTATTACACATTGTAAAAAAATATGTTATACCGAAAACCTTATTAAAAAGGACACTTAACAATTTTTTTGTTTCCATGATTTCCATCATATATTTTTTGGAAACCTTATAGGAATTACATTAACATTTTTTTAGAAAAAGGAAAGCCCATATTTTGGGTGAAAACCAGTCATGTCTAGTAAAGACGTGGGTTTCAATCCCATAAGCGAAGGACAATAAGAGTTTAATGTCTACCACTATCTCATATAATATCTTGGTTAATATGTCACTATTTTTAGTTGAAAAAGCTAAAAAATAAATATTATTAATGATCTTTTAGTGTTACTATTGTGGTTTAGAGATTGATTTATTATATTGGGTAACTTGTGTTATCCATATTGGTTTTATAAAATAGTTATAGATATCTGGAATGTCTTTTTTCTTTTTTTGGGATATAAAAATCCTTTAAAAGTTAATTTTAGTTCTGTAGGAATAAGAAATTAATTTATCAAAGATGGAAATGAATTTGAAATTGACCAAATTATAATTGAAGGGTAAAATTATTCTTATGAAATTTAAACTTATCATGTAAGTATATTTCCTTCTAATCTCAGACAATAAAAGAGTTCCTTAACATTTGGAAAAGGATCTTGATAACTTCCTATCCAATTACATTCATATCTGATAAATAAGATTGTATTTTAAATCATAAAAAAATTATTATTTTGAGGTCTTTAATATTTTATTGATCTTTTACTTTATTTTGATAGTTGACCTATATCACTCTCTATAATTGTTTATTCTTTTCTTCTACTCCCATGTTTTCATTTCCCACCAATGTTGCCCTAATTAGAAACCGTGTAATGTATTGTTATAATTTTTATTTATAAATTAATTTATATCTTATTAAGAGGTTATTTTATTAACCCTTTTACAAGGTTTGTTTTTAACAATGGTATGTCCAAATTTCAAAACCTTGATTACTGATACCACGTTTAAATTCCAAGGATGGGATTTATTTGTGGTGGGGAGAATGTAAAACCTTGATTTTTTAAAATAATAACATTTTTAGTGATATCTTTTATGATATATGACACCAATATTATATGAAAATATTACACACAAGACTATTTTGAAATATTTATTTTTAAATTAACTTAATCTATTTGATAACTTTTATGACACACAAACTTGAGTAAACATGAACCATAATATGGTATACCAATATAACCTTGAAGATATGTTTGATATTATGAATAGTACTAAATATATTATAAAAATAATGTATATATATTGATACTAAATAATTCAAGAATTATTTAATTTAAAAATATATGTTTTTATAAGATAATATATTGTTTCAAAAGCATAGATTAATAATGAATTGTAGACATAAATTATTATTTTTTCTACTTTTACAAAAAAATATGTTAATTTTTTTTTGAATTTATAATATCAAAAATATTTTTTTGATGAATTTTTGTGATTTCTATGAAATGATTAATTTTCAATATATACTGAATATTCATGAATTTTAATTGAAAACTATCTTTTAATTTATATAATTTACAGGTAAATATTATATTTTAATTTTTTTTAATGTAATATTATATTAATTATATATCTATTAATCCAATTATAGGTTATTGGAATTATTTTCACATTCATTTAAAAAAACATTATAAGGATTTTAAAATTTTGGTTTTGGAAGACAACTTTCTTATAGATTATAAGATAAATATTAAATTATATTTTACCACTTATATGAACAGAATTTTTAAAAATTGATTCAGTATTTTTAATAATATTAATTGATATTATCTAATAAGGCCAACATAAATCTTCATAAACATTAATAGTGAGAAAAATAAAAATTATTTACAGTAGTTAAGGTAAAAATGGATTATCAGTGCTTAGACAAAAAAGATTAGTGTTTAAATAACCTAAAATATGTGTAAAATCTATTTTATGGACATATTTCTAACATAACATTTCTAATTATTTATTATACTCTACGTTCGAACCTTTTTTCATGTGAAAAATGCTAGTACACCATTTTTTGTTCACAAATATACAAGGGTGCCACTTTTCTAACTAATAAAAGTTCACCCACCCTCCACTATTTTTAACACATTCAAACCATTTTTATTTGTCCACAACAGTCCCAAATAATGTATAAACATGACTAAAATCATTATAGAAGACAGATTTTGGGGAAAAGTAAAATCGTATGATTCATTTTTTGGAAAAACTAAGGAGGCTAACCAAAGAAGTGGAAATGTTCTTCAATAAGAATTTTTATTTTATTACATCTTGAACCACCTTAAATTCATATTAAAACACGATAATATAATAACATCAGTATAATACATATAATTTTATGTTTTTTAATTACCTATAACTATATACACTTCCATCAAATGGGTTGCATAATTGTTATTTGTGTGAATCATGGACTACCTCCTTGCGAACTGATGTCATTCATTTTTTTTATTACCACCAATAATGGTTGGGTATGATGATGTATCTAAATTATATATATGGAATTTATAACATAATTATATATTTTTATTCATTATATAATTTGTAACCTTTTTATTTCCATTTATTATGGGATACAATAACATCAGTTGTGTGTACGATGGACTACCCCGACACGAAACTATGTGATTTTTTGTTCACTATCTCATTATGCGAAAGGTAATAAGGATATTGCTAATTATTTTATAAGATATAGATAACATATTTATATATTAAAAAAATACATATTATTCTAAAAATTTAATATATGATTTGATGTATTCCCTTTTCACTCACTAAATGTTGATAATGTCATTCTGGTACGTGTGGATTAACACCTTCATGATGCAATGTGACTCTCCTTTCCTCACCAAAAGAATTGATGATATGTATATATATATATATAATATTATATTTTGATCATTATATGAAGGTAAATTATTATTTAACTCTTTTATAAAATGATCATTGAAAACTGGTAATGTTACATATGCGCACGCATGACCTACCATCAACATGATCATAACATACTTCATTTTTCAAAAGTATAATTAATTATTGGTGTAGAAAGTATAAGAGATATATAAAAATAACAATTATTCCATTATAATTATTATTTATATGATCCACCTATATAATATTTTCAAGAACAAGATCATTCATAACAAAACACACCAGACAAAACAAGGAAATTAAGACCTCAGATAATGAAAATAAAGAAAGATAATTGATGAAAGAGTGATAAGATGTTATAAAAGATAATATATTATAAATACAAATATTTTTGTGGTATAAGATGGTAACATTATTAATATAGTTTTACAGGATGTTAAATCATGTTCAACTAAAAGGAATCTTGAGGTAAGGGATTCAATATCAATTTCCTTTTATTAAGGGTCATTTGTATATTATGCACCAATTTATTTTATATAGTGCATATACTTTACATTTTTCATTTCATAATTAATTTTATATTATTTTTTAACTTTAAATATTTCATCAATGTGGGATTGACATCAATTTTATCAAGTGGTTAATGACTTCATATCAATTTCCCTTCATTGAGGCATATTTTATCATTATGCACCAAATATATTATATATGGTGTGCATAAATCCCCTTTGAAATTTAATATCATGAATATATAATTATTCATAATATATTATTATTTAATTTTAGTTATTTGATCCAACCAAATTTGACTTGAAAATTAAGATGTGGTATCAAAGTTCATAACTCGGTTTAAAAAACTTGTTTATAATATAATTTTTTTTGTATTTGATATTCTATAATTATTTGTATATTTACTTTGGATGAAATTCTATTGTTTATATGCTCGCCTTATTTAGAGTTAAATTTGATACACATTGTCAATTCATTGGTTAATGATTACTTCATCATTATCATCATTTTAAGGATTTATTTCATAATCTCATTTTAATAAAGCTTATCTATAATTGAATTTACATTAAAGGAAGCAATATAATTTTATAATATAACCTTATTTTTATTCTAATATGTTTAATAATAGAATTTTGAAATTAATGGAACTATTTTCAGTAATTTTTAACATAAATTAATTATAAATATTTTTCTTTGAAAATTTTACTTAATTTATATCTTTAGTCAAAAATTTGTTTCCTATAAAACCTAGTTTTCAGAAATAGTTTTCAAAAATATTTTTGACCCTTTTTTCAATTATTTTTTGATGATATTTTACCTATTTAACTTTTTTAAATTTATTTAATATTCTTTTGAATTTCAATACAATTCCAAATAAGATTTTACCAAAAAAGTGAAAGAAATAATTGTTATAATGTATACGATATGGATGTATATTCTAGCCATCATGAACATTAAATTTTTTTAAAACTCACATTATATTCATAAACATTTATTTTAAATGAAATGTATTTTAAATTATTTTAACTTTTAATTTTAAAATGTTATTTTAAAAATTTAAAATATATTTTCTCCTTGAATGTTTTTAAATGTCATTTTAGGGGATTTATATTTATCAACAACATCTACCCTTTATTCATACTCCAATGGGTATATATTGGACTGATAGTATCCTTATTCTTTCGATGGGTGGGTTATGAAAATTTTAGTTAAGGAATGTATTTTATTCAATGTCATAATGTATTTTTCTATTGATTAAATTTCCAATGAAATTTTCTATTTATTATAATCATTGGGATTTTAATTTCCCCTAAATAACCAATTTATTTGTCATGGATATTTTTATTTATTAAATAGTATATCATTTTACATAAGATGTTCTACGTTGAATATTCTTTGTTTATCTAGATAAGTATTGATATATTTTTATTCTTTACTTAATATAAATATTTGATGATGAGTCACTTTGTTATTGAATTAAATCTAATATTTGATATACAAGAAATGATTTGGAATTCTAGACATGGGTGGAAATCAATTATAGATATCCCTTTGATGTATTGATATGTATCATGAGTTGAATCTGCTATCCAAAATTTTTAATATGGGGGTTTTGTGTATACATAACTATAAATTTAAAACATTCCAGAGGATAGCTATTAATGGTAGAGATGTCTTGTGCTTGAAATATGACATAAAATAATTATTCATTTTCTTTGTTAGGATTTTACTTATTATTATCCAAGACATTTCCACAACAATATTGTATCTGGATTCATTCCATCCATAGTTTATTGATAAAATGATATGTTTTTAGTTATTTACCTTACTATATTGATTATTCCTTATCCAGTATTAACATTGATGTTAATTTATTGGGATGTGTGTTTAGTTATAAACCTTAAAATATCAAGATATTCATGTTTGTTAAATTTCATGTTTGTTCATTTATTTACTTTTCCAGGTAGATTATTCTTATTAATTTTAGATATCTTATACTATAGTCTACCCTTCTTGAGAATTGGAGATCACCCTTATTTTATTCCATTTTCCAAGATTCCATATAGTGTACTATGATTGATGTTTAAGGATATTCAAGAGGGAATAATTTTATTTTGAGATAAAATATAATGAGATTTTTTATTTTCAAATGTAATATGGGAACCATGTATATGTATGGTTTAATAAGACTACCAAACTATTCAGTCCAATGGGATGTGATTCCTTATATCATATACCAATGTAATAATGTAGACATGAGCTCCAGGATATTAGGTTTGGCTTCATTACAATGAAATTTTAAATATCATATATTTTTAAATAAGGAAGGTAAGGAAAATATATAAATTGTTAAATATAAATTTTATATGTAAGTTGGAGTACGATAACAATAGTAAATATTATGTAGATGTTGAGACATGTTACGATATTATAGATAAACTAATAGTTGAAAATTTTAGCGAGGATGAACTAAATATAAATGAATGTAATTATACTGGATGTGAAGAAGAAAAAATGGATTTTATAAAAAACAATTGATGGAATGTATTCAATATAATATCACGATTTGAAATGGTGAAAAAATTCTATATAAAGACAATCAATCTTTGATAAATAAATTATTTATTAATCTCGAATTAGAATGAAGTTTGTATAAATATATTAATAAAATGTATTAGTTTACTGGGGAAGTAAATAATTGATATGATGAGATTAAAGCGTATGATAAAATGCAATTGAGTGAGTTTGAGATGGTCTAATTGAATATGATCAATAATGAAAATGTAACTGGAAAAGTATAAATCTATCATTCCAAATCTAGTATAAAAATTTGGTTATGGTTCAATGAGGAAGTCTGCAAAAAATATATAAGTATCATTGATTTATGAAACTCAATTAAACAATAAATAAACAAATATAAAGGCCGAAAATATTATATGAAATTTTGGTGGAAAAAATGAATAAAAAGTATTTGTGAAAAAGAAAATGTTTGTTGGAAAAAGTGATGAAGAAAATTTAGTAATTATTACAGAATAAGATTGAATGTAAAAGATATATCAATATGTTCAATTATAAATGGATAGTAATGTAGCAAGAAATGTAGTAGTGCTGTAGTAGTACTATAGCAGGTACTGTGCAGAACTGTAGCAGGTACTGTAGCGGGAACGGTAGCAAGCACTGTTAGGCCCAGTGGAAGCCATGAATATTCTCCTGTTTAGGCCTTCGGGCGACTGATTTGTTCCCTAAGTCCTTTAAGGCCTTCGGGCCACCCAGACCTTCAGTTCAGTATGGCCTTCGACCCACCTCATGTCTTTTAAGAACCTTAAGTGTATATGCAAACTAGACAACCTATAAGGAACAAACATTAGAAGGAGGAGGAGAAAAGAGGATTCACCATAGCAGAAGCTAAATGGAGTACAAGAATGGGATGGTATGGAACCTGCCATCAGAACAAGCCTGTTCATGCACAAGAAATCCTAGCTAAATAACCTTGCGATGGTGAAGATCTGATTTTACGATGGAGATGCTGGGGAGGAGCAGTTCCAAGTAGTGAGTCTGGGTTGTATGTAATGTTTGATTCCTATGGGAAATGAATTCCTCTAAGGCGTATGAAATATGTAATACTTATTCTTATGGGAATTTAATGGGTTCTAACTCACCACTTGAATGTTGTACTATCAAAAATCAATAAAAAAATGAAGGCCTTCTGGCCATTGGAGGATTGGGATTATAAAAATATTTTCCCTCAAAAAATGGATTAGAGAACATTGGTCAAATTTAAAATGATGTATTTTCCCTAGTAATCATGATTAATATTGTCTTATCATCCGAATATCCTAACTAATTAATAATATTAACCCATAGAAGTACTATAATAATATGGTCAAAGTTAATGAAAAGTATTTTGAGGTCGATGTTTCACATAATACATAAAAAGTTGAATGATCATTGATTTGGTATAGTTTATGTTATTCCAAAGTTTTTTTAACTTATTACTCTTAAAATATGATGCAAATTGATATTAAGGTTGAGTAACATTTTTAAATTGTGATCCACTTAGAATATATGTATTTGGTTATCCAATTTCTACAATGGAGAATTTTAAATCCTTGAAAACATAAATTATTGATGGGGTGAAACAAGTTGTTTAAAATTTATCAAATATAAATGATTATGGTAATAGAGTATTTTCTCTAAAAGTGTTGATTCTTATAAGATATTTGTAATGATGGATTTGTATATGTTGGAGAACAAATAACAAGTTGATACTCTTTTTAGTTTGGTGACGATAAAAATAAAAGTAACTTATTCTTGAAAGAGTAAAATTAATTGTGGGATTGAAGGATGTTTCACCATAAAAAAATGATATGATCAAGACTAATCAAGGAGAGAATTATTTTGATGTTCCTATTGGAAATCAGGATTTAATGTTAATGATATTTACTTGTAAATAGGGGAATAATAGTAAATATTTACACAATAATGTGTAGATTAAAATATCTTATCCATTAGATAATATCTATTAAATCTTTTTGGGCCCATGAAGAAATAATAAAAATGGATATTAATATTTTATTTCCTTTCCTGCTGACTTTTTTCTTCACCAATATCATATTTATGAAGCATTAATCAGATGCTCTAAAAATTCTTAAGAGGTTTATAACAAGTGCAGAAAATTATTGTGGTTTCTCCCTGATGAAGATCCAAGTAGATTATAGTGAGAAAGATACTATGGGGCATTTTATTCGTATCTTGAGAATCTTGGTATTCCCCTTGAAATAATTTAATCATAAGCACCATAGAAGAATCAGGATTTTGAATGGATTAACCAAAATTTAATTATTATTTCTTAAAGAATGATGATCGCAAATGCTACTTCTCTGTTTATCCAAACAAAATCTATTACTGTTATGGTACACATTAGAAATAGTTTCATGTATAGAGAATATAACGATATGTTACTATAAAATATATATTCTAATCATTCCTTATGTATGAATTATTTAATATTTTTTGGTTTTTGTTGTGTTATAAATGTGAAAAGTGAAGAAAATATGATATTTGAGAAGAGATGAGTCGATTGAATCTTCATATATAACCCCCCAAAAGGAAGAGGATAAAGTATTTACAATAAATTGACATAGATTATTTCTAATACTACTCACCTAAAACTATTGGAACACTGTAGATATTTAAATATACATGTGGAATCATGTTCAATAAGATATAATCCAATTTTTTATATTAAAAATTGTGAAGATGTTTATGAAAATGTTATACATGGTGGAGATTTTAAGTCAAATAGTGATGTTTTTTAAAATTATAGTGATGTGGGGAAAATTTTCTAATCTCATCCAAAAATTCTAGATTAAGTAGAAGTGAAAAATATCATTTTGGAATGAGAAAAATAAGTTCATTTTAGAATAACATTGGGTAATAAATAATATACCTCAACATTTTCAACTATTGAACCAAGAAATGTGAATAAGTCATTATAGAATTAGGATAGGGATGATGTTATTAATACTGAATTATATAATATTGATAGGATTCCAATTTTTGTGTTGGTACCAAGTCTCAAAAACAACAATAGTTTCATCAAAAAATTGGGGTTTTTTGAAGAAATATGATTAAAAATTAGAAGTATTCTGAATGTTTGTAAAGTATACATTCAATTTTAAAGGATTTTTTTGACGATCCGTTTGTAAAAATATCTATACTTTAAACCATTATTATGTTTATTCATATTATTATAATAAATTAATACAAAATGATCTACTTGGATTCCATGTTTTTCTTTATCAAATTTGATTTTGAAGATGATGTATATATTAACCAACATAGTTGATTCTATATTTGTAAAGGAAAAAATTCATGTAGTTTATTAAAGGCCAGGTATTTCTTAGAGCAATGCTTAAGAGCATCATTATCTAAGTCATATACTTTCTTGAAGAAATTAATGTTCAAAAAATCAATTGTGGATGAAAATCTCTACGTTAGAGATGGTTAGGTTGTATCAGTCATTGTTATTTTCTATATACGTGATATAATTTTTTTATATAAGTAATGAATTTTTTTAAAGAGTTTTATTTGTATAATTTTAAGCTATTAGAATTTTGTATTCCAAAAAATATTAGATGTTTCTGGGTTTAGTAATTAATCATGTAGATGAAGCATATAATTATTTCCTAAGAGTAGTATGTAAAATAACATTTAAATATGTTTATAATAGGGACCTGAAAGCTGATTTTCCTCCCAATATCAGTAGGAACAAAAATATCAAATTATAAAAAATAAAACTAATTTATTAAAAAAAATAATTAGGAAGTTAATTAAAATATTGTTATAATTTATAACGCATATAATTTATTATTTTGTTTAAATAATAAAATTTCACAAAAATAAAATCATTTCTTGACATGATAGAGAATTTTTAGGTATATTAAAATTAAAATAGACCATGGAATAATGTATGAATTTTATGAAATTTTAAAAAATTTATGACATATAGATTTATATTGGGGTGGAAATATAGATGAAAGACTATACATATCTAGAAGAGTTTTTTTTGTTAAAATGTATATGTTAGAACACAAATAAACAAATTTATATAACATGATAACAATTGAACTAGAATATTTTTCTACTTGTCAAGCTAAATACTAGTTGATGTGGATAAGGATTTAGCTATATGATGTATAGTTTAAAGTAAATATTCCATTACATGTGGTATGTGTTTA
Organism: Viscum album; assembly: GCA_963277665.1. Taxonomy (NCBI): domain Eukaryota; kingdom Viridiplantae; phylum Streptophyta; class Magnoliopsida; order Santalales; family Viscaceae; genus Viscum; species Viscum album. Next base: position 1,805,570,461 of record OY728129.1, on the reverse strand, counting down.
TCCAAGTTTTATCAATTAATTAATTAATACTTCTTAGTATTCATTATCAATTTAAATTGATATCCAATATTAACCCCTAAAAAATCATGCGGACCAGAATATGTTGCTGCTTAAATTTGTTCCAATAAAGGAGAAAATAAATAATTTTTCCACTAAAAATTGGTAAAGGATGCATGAAAAAAATAGATATTTCTTATGGTAATTCATACTTAATCATTTAAATTCTATGTTGTTTTATATCCATGTTATCCCTCATGTTTTCATTATATATTTTTGTAACAACCCATGATATGAAAATAAATTTCCCTTCAATTGATATTTTGTTGAATATATGTTTCCATAGCAACCATTGAACTAAATTGAGCCAAGTAATGTTAAATAAAAATTACTAAGAAAATTAGATAAACTAAAAAAACCCTGACAAACAAAGGATGATCATCAATTTATGAAATACATACACGAGGAGGTAAAAAAATTAATATTATTTAAATGATTTATAATTAATTATTTTTAATGTGTTTTATATCTTGTACAAAAAAGTTCAATTGAACAATTTTGAAATATTATTATGATAATATTTAATTTTTTATTTACTGAACATATATATTATTATTCATTTAATTTGTAATTGAAACGAAATATGATTAAGAACATGTAATGTTTAAAATAAACTTCTATGAAAAAAAATTAATATAACACTTATAAGATAACATCATATATTTTAGTATTTAAATTTGATAAAATAATCTTCATTTTTTTGATTCATCAATGAAATATTATATGATGATAAATTTTTATTCTTCTTTAAAATGGAGGTTTTTAGGGAAATAATGAAAACTAATGTTTTCCCAAATATCATTATGTTTATAATTTCATCATGAAAAATGTGTGACATAAAAAATATAAAATGATATTGAAAAATTAATAATGTATTTATGGAGTAAAATTATTTGTTAAAATATATTATATTTTATTTTAAAACCCTATTTTTTATATTTTGTAACTCGACTATTTTCTTACTCCAATAAAAATAATGTTTTTTCTCTTTAATTAATTAACTATTTACAATATTTATATTGGTTTTTTATTTATTTTAATGAAAAATAACTATTATTTGAATAGTATTAAACCAAATAATGTTATAATTTTTTTTTAAAAAAATATTTGAAAATATTAAAATAATCATTTTTTAAAATTTTCAATTAAATTATAAGTGAACTATTATTAAAATTAATTTATTTAAAAGTTAATATTTTATTTGATATTATTTTTTCCCTACTTTAAATTAACTTTTTAAAATAAATTAATAAGATTAACTATAATTTTAGTTATTAAATTATAGGATAGAAGATTAAAAAATGATTTACAATGGAATTTAAATTATGGTAAAAGTTAAAACCACAGATAAAACCACAAATTTCAAAAAAAATGTGTTCTTATTTGTTTTTCTCATCCCAAGTCACATGAAACCACCACTATATTGAATTATTAGACACATATTTCTGGAAAAGTAACATATCCATTTATATTATAACAGAAATACAACTCCAATCACTTATAAAAAGAAACATTAACCACCTTTTTATATAAACTATAATACTATAACTCCTCTTGATAGACAATATATTTTACATAAACTAGAGAAATATCCTCCATTTTTATCACCTAAATTGATGTAAAATCCCAAAATATTCTATTTTCCAGAGGTCCTCCATGTGAAGGTTCAAAATCTTGATACAAGTACTAGTCACATTGTAACTATTTCCGTCCCCATATTTCTCCTCCAAATCAATTTGAGCCATTACAATTTTTTGAAATGAGTATTTTTTTATAAGTAAATTTTATTATTTTAACATTAAAACCATTATCTACCTTTCACCATTCCATATATAGTTCAAATAATGTCTTTAGTAATTAAATATTTCATTTATTAAAATTTTAAGATTCTGAAAGGATATATCACTTTCTTCCTTTTCTTATTTTATTGAAAAAGAAAACATCATCCGTAGGTGTATTCAGACTATCACCTATGAGGATTGACACATTCCATTTTTCTTCATATCCCTAAAAGGCAAGTTTGAAAATTTGTTTTTGGAAATAAGAGTGAAAAAATAGATATTTCTAACATTAAATGATTAAAATAAGTGAAAACTAACTAATGAATATATAATAACTAACTAAATTTAAATTCTATAAAATGTTATAGATGTGAATATAGTTTTTAATTTTTTTATAAATATATTTTTTATAGATAATGTTATTGATCTTTAATGGTAATTAAGAGTATTAAGGTTATGTTTTTTTCATCTCAACCTTATTATCTTGAATCTTATGTCATATTCATCACTTATTTATTTTTTGGTACTATATATACTTTTATATTGAATATAATGGTTATAATATTCTTGAATTAAGGGTATTTAATATGTAATATCTAATTCTTTTTTCCAATTTAGTATTCACTTAAAGGATTCCAAATCCATAAGTTTTCCATTCCAAACTCATTTTTAGATCAGGACTGTAATGAATAATTTTTCCATTAAAAGAATGTTTATGAAAAAATTATCTCTATAACCACAACCATTTTATTCCTATATTTGTAATCTTTGGTTTAATATTTTATATCTCTATATAAATTCCCCATATAAAATAATTTACCTAATGCAATTCTTGTAGAATAAACATACCACAAAACATAGTTTTGGTAGGGAATAATCATCCTTTATGTCCAAATTCATTTTATTATTGTATAGGCATCCTTATAAATGATTCAATAATTTTAGAAGGTCAGTATATTCTATATTAATCTCATTAGAAAATTTTTATATGATCTTTTTTACATTTTCCAATTTAAATGTTTTTTTTTTCAAAATAGTGAAAAATTAAAATTTTGACATTTTCCCTATGAACCAATTTTGGTATAACCATTATTTATTACATATATTCATTTCCATATTTTAATTTGTTTCCTAAATTATCTTATTTTATAATTGCTTAGTATAAGTTAGTAGATTCTTTTTAATTTTCTTCATGATTTATTCCAAAATATTAAAAATTTGTTTACATCTATTTATGTATCCTTTGATGTTTATGTAATAACTGGGATATGTACTTATTCTAGATTTCACCATATATCCTTGTATTTAATACAAAGGTTTCATGTAAATTTTCATGAAATTTTTAATTCTTTAATTTTTTTATTCGTATGATGTTGAAATATGTATGTGTTAATGTTATTGTTACTAGCATATGTATGGGTTTTATTATGTGATGGATGAGACCATAGTTATATATCCCTAAAATACATTGAGTAATGTTTGATATATCATGATATGTGAATGGGTAACAATGATGTGAGTCTTGATCCAATATTTAATTGGAGGTTGGGGACATGATTCAAATTCCACTGCGTGCTGAGTGGTCAGAATTTGATTCATGACCCACTATGTTTGTGATTATCAATGCTTATGTTTTTTCAACATCCATATATTTATCATAATATACATATTTTGATCACTTATGTCCTATGACATTATTATATTCTTATTTTATGTCTTATGATTCAAGTTTATTTTTTTATGATATCTTTATGTTATATTCTTGGACAATGGTAATGTTATCATACACACATGATTATTTTTATCACATATGAACATTATCATTTACTCTTAATGAGAATTTAAGATCACTCTTTCTTATTTTTTCATTACCTATATTATAAATGAGTGTAGTATTATTTATTTTTCCAATAGGGTATCTGGTGAGAAGACTTATTGTTTGAGATGCTGAAAACATTTTTGAATACTATTCTAGTGGAGTAAACTATTAGGATACCCCAAATTATATAATATTATTCTAGCATAAACTATAATAGTATTAAATTAATAAAAATGAAGAAAACAGGTGAATAATAAGTTGATATTAGTTTAATATAGTTATTTATTTGAATTTTTATTATGTAATTTAAAATTTTAATTATAAAATAACTACTTATAGATATATAATATGTCCATTTCCCATAAAATCTTAACACATGAAAATATTCATTAAAAATAAGTATTAAAATACTACATAAGTGTGAGAAATTATGGGGTAAAATAATATAAATTAAACTATTTATGTAGAGGAGGAAGAATAAGAATGAAAAACATATTAATAAAATGATAACTCTCATATTTTTTTAAAGACTCTCTTTTTCAAGATATATTTTATATAATTATACCTATATGAGAAACAAACTTCCAATGTTTGAGACCTTTATTTTATATTAGTTCAATGATAAAACAGGCACATAGTAATCCACATGTTAATACTAATAGACTATATTATCTTTAGTAAATCCAATACATGAAAATGAATTATTGTATCATTTTTAGAGGTGAGCCTCATAAAAACATAAGATTCCCAGTATTTCTGTATTTTTGTTTGTAATTTTTATCTGAGTGAATAATTTAATTTCTAGGGATTTTTTTAAAGAAATAATATTGAAAATTTATCTTAATAACTAATTTCACCCTCGTCCAGAATATTTCCTATTGATTATAAGGTTCATTTAAAAAACGAATTGACTTTGTTAAAGAGAACGTATAGAGTGGAATATATAATTAATAAAATTTCCCAACATAGAGAAAAATGACCTGGATGTTCGTAAATATGACATGATAAATAATTGTAATGATGTGATTTTTTTATCATGTCATGATATTTTAATTTTTTAGAAACATATGGTTTGTTTTATTGTGAATTTAGTTGAATAGTTTTTGATTTATTGGATAACATACCATAATGTCAATGAACCAAATATAGGATAGGGTGGATGAAAAATATTTACAAAAACACACTTATTACCTACTAATTTACATATGTTTAAAAATAGTTATTTTAATGTATAATTCTCTTGAAACCTTCATCATATGGTTTTTAAAATGTGAATTATTCTTGTTTTTTGTGAAAATAAAATTTTTATATGGAATAATATAATTTATATAAATATTATAAAAATAATTCCCCAATTATTTATTATTGAAATTTAAATTTAATGATGGATTGTTTATTAATATTATTCATTTATATATAGAAATTTTTTTATGATTTTTTTTCGAAAATATCTAGTCCAGGATTACTTGAGAAACACTTGTAGTATGCCATGAGGAGGATGATGACATTTTCTCAAGATTTTTTTTTCAGGATTATGCTTATTAGATAGAATTGTAATAATTATATGGATGAGATTCCCCATGATATTTAGTTCTTAATTATAACCATGTGTTGGGATAGATATGAACCACCCATTAACAGTAGTCATAATTTTTATAGTGGAATGTTATCCGCTATTCTTGGGGGATTTTGGATATAAAAGACTTATCCTATGTAACATTCATTGGTAGATTTGATAAAACGAAATTTTCTTGATGAATTCAAAATTTCTTAATTTATGGAATATATATATTATATTTCACTTTTCTATGTAGTTGGTATAATTATCATTATCTTTTAATTTATAGTTTTAGATATTAATACACAACAATAGTTTTTTAGAGGATCATGCTTCATGGTTTTTTAGTAGGTGGTCAGTGTTGATCATTTTAGCATTATGGATGGGTAGTATAACATTGGAAATTGTTTTGGATATTTTGAATACGAGGTTACTCTTAGTGATGGTGAGGTTCAGACAACAAATGTGATGACAATTGAGATTCATTTCTTTAATATTAATTGTTATTTCTAATAATGTGAGTTTTTTTTGATTTTGTGAGACACTGAGTATAAAAAATAAATGATTAATCAGTGTGAGAATGAATTACAATATATCATATTGATGAAAAATTCATTAACATATTTCAAATTATAACATGTTTCATGTTTGAGTGACTTGGATTTATATTATCACAATATTTAATGGGTCAATAGAATACCATGGCTGAATGAGTAGTAAGTTATCTATATTTTTTAGAAATAAATATCACAGTTCATATATCAATAGAGTAAAACCTCCAGTGACATAAAATGGTAGTGTAATAATGAATGAATCATAGATAGAGGTGAAGGATTAATGTTATAGTGATGATGCATGATGGGGTCCATGTGAGACTTATGATTAAATATAATGAATATGTATAATTATAACGACTCTAGTTTTTTTTACATTACTATTACATCATTTTAATGGAATACAACATAAATCATTAAATACCAGAATCTTGATGTTTAATGTCTTAAAGAAAAATAGGACTACATAGAAAAATTACAAAATAAAACGTAAAAATTAATTTAATTCTTATTGTTATAACTTCTTATTAGCCCTCGTGTTCTTCTTAGTATAAATTGTCACCTGAAGATATACATTGAATAAATGGGTGAGCTAAAAGTCATATCAGAGGATAGATAATAACTTGAATCAATATAACATGGTTTTATCACAATAATTATCATCATATCATTTGAATAGGACCCTAATAATGAGAGGAAGCATTAAGAAAAGGCTTGAAATGTGGCAATGCATAAAAATGAAACATCATGTATTAGTGGTCAACTACCAAAAATTATTGTGAACAATGATCACATGATGTTCACACATATTTCAACATTTCTCATGAGATACATCACTTTACCCAATTCATTGTAGATTTATATATTTTTATGATCACCCACCACATCCTAACATTTTCATTTTGCTACATAATTTTAGGCGAACCCATCATATCCTGAAATTTAAATTATCATGATTTCCACATAAAACATATATCAATATTGGACATAAAATAACTCATGGAAATGAAATGTTTACGTGTAATAAATCCTAAATTCATGAACATTGGGTTCCCATATTTAATAGGTAATAACATACTTGATATATTAATCATTAATCTTGAGTGAAGATGAAAGAATCTCGAGAAGTTAAGGATGTGTTTTTTTGAAAGAAATGCTCTTTTGTAAAACATTTTGTTCTTCATAAACCCAGGTAGAAAATATTTTTATCCAAAAAAAAGATAATATAATTGTGAATAAACTATATTTAAGGAATATACAAATTGAAAATGGGGTTAAAGAGGGAATACCCATAGAAAGAGAGTTGGGTTCGAGAATACCCCTTACCTCATGACTGGATGATTTCTTCACATTATTTTCCTATATATTCACATTAGATCCACTAATTAAAAACTCCATGACCTTTCATACTATAATTTTATTCATCATGGATTTATTATGTTCATTTATGGTCTTTTGGACAAGTTATAGAGTTCAATTTCATCAATCGGGAGTGTTTGTTCTCTTAGTTTTCATGATCAGTTCACTTGTATACATGAATGAAAGTTCATGTAAAATGTGGATAAATATAAATAATTGTTATTATATGTTATTAATGGTATTACATAAGTTTTTTTGATCTTATGAATAATTTGGATATGTTTCATGATGACTAATCATTAGATAAAACATAATGATGATCATTTTAAGTTAATTTTTCGGTTTTTTGATCGCAACAAATTCATTTGGTTTTATCATTCATTATTATGTATATAATATAGTTTTTGAACATAAAATGTGTTATAACATATAATATAAAATTAGTTTTAAAACATTTAATGTTTTTATTAAACACCATGAATGCGTTGATGGAAAATGAATGTGCATCGCCCATGTTGACAGTAAATGGACACATCACGGGTTACAATTTCAATTTTAGAATAAAAAAGAGAGATAATGGATTTTTATGGTGGATATTCCTATAATATGATATAATACCAGTATATAATACATAATGGAGTTATAGTATAATTTTTATAAGATAAGTTTAGGAGAAGAAAACAAAAGAAATGAAATTGAAAATAAATATAAAGAAAAAAAAGAGGACTTTACCTCTTGGATTTATCCTCCTTGAAAACCTCCATAAGAAACATATTTTTGTATTTTGATGAGACCAAGAAATTATGGATGTGGGTTATGGGATTGGGAATAGTTTTTTATGAATTTTAATAAGGATCAAAGATCGAGAGGTGTGAAGAGAAGAGGGGGTGAGGGGTGGAATTTATAGTGGAAGAGAGGATTGTTTTCTCATTATAATATTCATTAGTTTATTATTTTGGATCAGGACTTTGAAAATATTGAGAATTATCTCTAAATATATGAAAATAATTAATATAATTTCGAGATTATGGTTCTTAAATTAGTGATAACTCAATTAATAGTGTATTTAACTTATAATCTATACATACAATACATTACCATATTTTACTATTCAACAAAAATTCAAGTAATTTAGAAAAATATCAAAAAATAAAAACTGATAATTTTTTTGAAGTTTAGAATTAAAAAATGAATTCCATTTTATAAAAATAGTTTTATAAATTTGATTAATTTTAATTTTAATTGAAATCATCATTTACTTGGTAAATACATATTTAAAAATTATAACTAATTTAATAACACATTCAAAAATTTCTTAAGGTCTCATAAAATTATACTAAAATAATAAGACAATAAAATATTAACTTATAAATATATTTTATGAAATTAATTTATTTTTTAAAATTTTAAATTAATCAGAAAATTTTAATTAAATATTTATGGGTTATAAAAATAATAACACTTTATTAATAATTCTTAAAACATTTATATACATAGACTATGATATAATTATATCATAATTTCTTTTATAAGATTTATAATTTAATTTATACCTCCATGGATGAGGTTACATTCATTTGTATAGTTTACAATTCATAATGGTCATATTACTATTCATATGGTAAAGTTACAATTTCATTGGTATTAGTTCCTCAAATTCTAGAAATACTTCTTATTTCATTAACTCTTCATTTATAAAGCTTTTATTATGGTCTATATGTGATTTTATGTGATTTATAATAGATTTAATTTATATAATAAAGGTGAAGTTTCATTAATAAAAGTTAGTGTCATTATATTCTTCCCCATTTTGAAATTATGACCTCAAATTTTAATTTTACAGAAATAGGGGAGGGTACTTCTCCTTCATCGCCTCCTCTGGTTACCATGATTTTTCTCCATTCGTATAGTTCCTCCAAAAAAATTTGATAGGGTGGGTTGTCTTGTTTTATAGAACCATATCTCTTTTGTCAAGAATCTCTACTTGATGCTCCTCATAAGAGAGATCATGTTTCAATTGTACCACCTATGAGTTCATTGCATGTGAGGGATCTGGTATGTACATCCATAGGAGAGATACATGGAACATGCCATGAAATTGCGCCATATTTAGTGGAAGTGCAAGATGATAAGGCATGTATAATATGCGATCATGGTTTAAAAATGGGAAACATTAACATGGAATTTTCTTCTCTTTATTTCCAAAACTAAATGCATCTCTTCTATGGTGATATTCAAAGGGTGAATTTAACTCGAACATCAAACTCTATGTCCCTATAATAGTTTTCAGCATAGTTCTTTTTCAGACTCTATGAATTCTTGACATGTTTTTATATGCATTGATCCTTCTCCATCAAACCATTCATAATATCAAGTACAAGTATATTTCATTCACGAACTTCATCCCAATAGGTTGGATTTCCACATCCCTTTCCACACCGATCTTCATATTGTGCCATCTGATTACTCAAGTAGAACAATTATTTTATGAGAACTCAAAAAATGGTAAATGGTGATCCCATACACCCTTTAATTATAAAGAGAAGGCTCTAAGTATATATTCAAGAATTTAAATATTTCATCCAGAGTGGCCATCTATTTGGGGGCAATTTGTCATGCTGAAATTTAATTACGCACTCAAAGAATGCTGAAGACTCCTCTATAATTTAGTTATAAACCCTAGATCACGATTGGGGACAATTAAGAGTGGAACCCCATGTAGCCTCAACAAATTCTTCTTATATATATCATATAAAATTATTCAAGGGAGAGATATTCCTAAATAGTGATAAAGTGGATAGTCTTCATCAGTTGGTCAACCACAACCATTATGAAATTATTTCCTTTGGACGTCATTGCGAGACCTATGAAAAATTCTATATTTAAATACTCACATTTACACATGGATATAGGAATTTGTTTCATAATCCCTTTTCACTTCTGCTACTTGACTTTAACATGATGAAAGATCAAGAACCTTTAGATACACTCAGTAGTTTCCTTCTTCAGGTTATCCTACCCAAAGTGTTATTGGAGAACATGGTTCATCATGGTACTCCCAGGATGTATATAGAATATTGAGCTATGTTCATTTTCCAATAGACCATTCTTTATCCTAGGCGATGAAGGCACCCAAAACCTCATTCCAAACCAAATCACACCATCATCATCGATATGAAACTCTTTTTGTTCCCCTTCATGTATTGCATTCACCTTCTTTTCAAAATCAGGATCACCCCTTTGTACCTCTACAATCTTCTCTTAGATAGATGGTTGGACATTCATTTGGGAAAGGTATGATGTATTCCCTATAATTATTATTTCAAAATCCATCCTTTTCATTTCCATGAATATAGGGTATTTATCAATCATCAATATGGACAATGTAGTAGGTTATTTTCTACTAAGAGCAATAGATAAATTTTTTTTCCTTTCCTATATGAATGTAAAGACAAAAATCATAGACTTTAATTAGATCTATCCATCTCCTTGGACACATGTGGAGCTGCGTTTGTGTGAATATATACTTTAGTCTCTTGTGATCTATATATTTGTCACACATCTTACCATAGAGGTATTGATTCCATATTTGCAAGGGAAAAAGAAAAAATTCTATCTCTAGATCACGTGTCATGTAGTTTTTATCATGCATTATCATCATTTTTGAGGCACATGTTATGAATTTATCATTTTTCATGAGTATAAAACCCAATTAATTTCTTTGTAGAATCACTATATATCACAAAATATTATCCACTTTTTGGTAATGTGATTACTTGTGTAGTGATTTGCCTTCTGTTTAGATCCTTTATATTTTTTTTCACATTCATCCATATAGACATAATTTACCCATTTCATAGTTAGATTAGTTGGAGGGCTAGAAAATTTTGTGAAATTTCTCAAAAAAAGTTAGTATTAATTTACTAATCCAAGAAAAATACAAATTTATTTGACACTATAGGGTCTCGACCATTTCTCAATTGCCTTTGTTTTTTAAGGGTCCACAAAAATTCCCTCACTTGTGATTACAGGTGCCAATAATGTGACTTGTTTCATTGGAAATTCACACTTTTCTAAACATGGTGTACAAATTCTATTTCATTAATGTTTCTATAAAAAGGAATATATGTTCTTAATGTTCTTCCTTCCTCATAGATTATATGAGAATATCATTGATAAAAACTACCACAAACTTATTGAGATAATGTCTAAATACTTTATTCATCAAATCCATGAATATTGTAGGGGAATTAGTAATTACAAAGGGCATCACCAGAAACTCATAGTGACCATACCTTGTATAGAATTCAGTCTTCTGAATATCTCCATTCTTCACATTATGCTAATGATATCCATAATGGAGATCAACCTTTGAAATTACTGAGCTCCTTATAGATAATCAAAAATTCGACAATACTTAGAAGAGAATGTTATTTATGCTGATCTTGTAGAGTTCTTGATAATAGATACAAAATGGAATTTATCCATCCTACTTTATGAAAAAGAGGTTTGGTGCACCCCAAGGTGATGGACTAGGTCATATAAACCCTTTTTCCAAATGCTCTTGCAGTTTCATCTTTAACTCCACTTGTTCGATAGGAGCAATTCTACAGGGAAACTTTGAAATAGCAGTAGTTCTAAGTACGAGTTCTATTTGGAACTCTACATCACAATATGGGGTAAGTTTGGGATTCGATTTAAGAAATACATCTTTGTATTCCTTAATGATCTTCATTTTCCCTTTATCGATACTTTCCTTGGTCTCAACCATTGGAGCGAGGTATGCTTCATCATAGGGAATAGACACCCACACAATTGAAGGATTTTTCCATGGAGATTCATGATCATCAATTTATTTTTAGAGGATCAGGTATGGTTCAAAATTTGAAAAGATATTTTCATTTCTATATAGTTAATATTTTTTCTATATGACGATAACCTATCCTTTCCTGTTATAGTGGAAAATTCATCCAAGGGAAGTATCATGATAATAATTAGAAGAATATTTACACATACACAAATAAAAGAAGAGACTTCCACTTGGGTTGAAATAATTTTACCACTTTGTGTTATCATATATATTTCTTCTTCAAGGTGACATAGATGTGGTTCAAGAGTTATAGAAAATTTTAACGATATAAAGGATTGAGTAGAACCATAATCAAATAATACTTTTTCCATTATTGAGTGAATAAGAAGTGTACCTTGTATGACTTTGTTTTCTTGGTCCCCTTTTGTGGTGGATATGGAATAATACATACCTTGATCCATTGGTTTTTGTGGTTGGGGATTCTAATTACTCTTAATGACTCAATGTTAATTGCACTAGATTCCATAGTTCCCTTGCTCCCCACAGTTGTAGCATTGTACCATGGGTAGTAGTCTATTTTCCTCTCCACATTTTCTTACTTCCTCATGTCTTTTCGACATTCAAAATAATGGCATCCTTCTCTCCCTCACTTTAAGAATTTCTCCATCCCCTTGAGGTCGTTCCCATGATGATTTTACCCTCATTTTAGTCATGTGGGTGGTTGGGTACTCTTTCAACCATGTAATGACCCGTAAAATTCAAGGGAAATTTTTTCTTAATTTTCATTTGGATTTTACAGGAACGCAGTTTCTAACGGAACCTGATTCCGAGGCCCGGTGTGTCTGGAATCATTTTCCGATGTTTAGCTCGGGTAAGTTCAGTGAATGAATGAGTGGGTTTTCCTAACTTTGGAACCTGTAACACCCCAAGATTTCATAGTGTGTAATTTCTTCAAAATAATTCAATAACTTGCACTACACGCAACACTGAGTTCAATCACACCATGACTTACAAAAAAAATCCATTCAAAAGAGGTTATGAATAGTAGTAACTAAATTTTAAACTTTATATAATCCTTATAATTTTAGAATCCATATTATGAGTTTCTTAGATATAATGCAAGAACAAATTCATTTTCAGTATTGCACGTTTATCAACTTTTAATAGTGAACCCTTTTTAAATATAGTATTTTAAACTTTTTGACTAAATTTGGACATCAAAAAATTTAAAAAGAAACATCCCAAGCTTCCACGGTACGCTTTCCTTTGAATAATACAGTAGCGTGTGTTGTACGCAACTTTGAGTTTTAACACACACCACAACCGATCAAACTAGCCGTTATGAATAGTAATATATACTTTTTGAAATTATATATATTTTATATTTCAAAATTGACTTCATTTTTGGATTCTTAGTGTCTAATTTACCCTAAGGTGAAATTTTGGTACTTTTTGGATAACTTTAATATTTTTATGAATAGTGAAAATTACTAAATTTTGATTAAAAACAACTTTTTTAATCAAAATAATTAATAGTGATAAATTATTAATTTGAGTGGTTTTAAAGTATATTTAGAATAGATTTTTACCATTTAATATAATTTTGGTCATTGGACATAATTTTACAATTAAACTGGACATAAAAAAGTGCCAATCTTTTGATAGTTATTATCTCTTAAAAACACGTTTTTTGTTTTAACAACAAAAATTAATTTTAAATTAATATCTGCCACTTCTATGTTTTGAATTTTGAAAAATGGATTCCATATATGGAATCAGGATGTTCAAAATGTGTAAATAGGTAACTTTTATTTTTAGACATTTTGAATAATTACTGCAGTAAAAATTTTATTTACCATGGTTAAAGGTAAATCCGGTAAATAAGGGTTAAAAAATAATATTATAATAATACTAAATTACCCTAAAACGTATCCTAGCCTTATTGGTTAATACATGTTCGACCATAGGCATCTTTGGGTCGATTTTGGGACCCCATGGATCCACTTGTAGGTGATAGGGACACTTTATTTTAATTAAGTTAAAATAAGTACAAAAATTACATAAGTATATATATTTTAGAAACACAATTTTTAAATAGGGTTATATATGTTTGATTTTCGTGTATAAATATTCATTAGAAAGATAAAACGATTTCATACATGTTGATATTTTATTTTAAATTTTTAGAGATTAAATAATTTAATTTATTTATGACACAATGATGATGCAGTAATTATCATAATAGTGAAAAATTAAAATAATTGATATTATAAATACCCAAATAAATATAATATGAAACTTTTAATGTATTAAACTAATTTTCTAGGATAATATGATATATTAGGATTGATTTAATTTATTTTTTTAGAAGTAATCAATCTTTTATGAGTTTCAAAAAAATCAACTATTGAATAGTGTCAAAATTGACATAAAAGAGTTCTTAAAACAAATATTATATTATTAATTGATATTAAATTCCTAAAAATATAAGGTTCAGCCAAGAGACTTATATCATGATATATTAATCATTAATGGACCACTTGGGAGTCGCTTGGATGTATATAGTAAGTTTATTGACCATATTATATAAAAATACAAAGAGACATTGTAAAAGTAAAACTAATTAACTTAGAGTTAATATATAAAGATAAGGTTAATATAAGAGCCCAAACCTGTCTAAATTCTATTGGTTGAGTTGTTTTAGACCCATACCCGGCTTAATATTTAAATAATCAACTTTGGAGACATTAAAAACCGAATATGAATTTATTATAAACTAATATTTCTAGCTTTTCCAAAGGTGCCCCTCACCCCTTTTATAAAAGGGCACTCCTCCTTCTCATTTCTTCACACCTTCAAAACCTTTTGGTTCGGCCAAACTCTACCCAAATACTCTCCCAACATCCCTAAATACAACCTATAGGCATTAGTTGAATCATAAAGCAAACCTATGGATCCGTTTTGATCAAATTAAAAGGAAGAACCCGAAGAAGAGGTAATGATTTCACCACCCTTTTCCAAGTTCATTTCTTCTTCCACTTCTTCTTCCATTGTTGTTACCATTCTAAAATAATAACTCCAGTATCATATATATTCTGTGATGTTATTATAAATATGGTACAACCATATTCAGTATTCTATCCACCCTTTGAATAACATGTCACCATACGTGCGTACGTACGGCTTACCGTCTCCACGCCGTGGTGTAATTGTTATTCAATATATTATTTTTTGGATGGGTATAATAATGATATGTAACTCATGTAAATGATAAATATAACATGTTATTGATTCTGTATATATGATATAACAACCATTTATGTATTATTTTAATATAAAAAGAATGATATTGTCGCTCGTGCGTACGTACGGACTACCGTCTCCACGAACACGATAAGATTAATTCTCCATCGTATCCATTCAAGTATAATTATCATTTGATGATTTAAAAATGATGTTTAAGGACTTGATATCATTATGTATATGAATAATATACAACCTATCCATTACAAACATGTCTTACGTAACAAATCATATAAATGAAAACGAGTATGTTAACACCCGAAACGACGATAATTCTAAGATATTATTAAAAAAGAAATGCTAAAAGATCATATATGATATCATATTATTGTATATGATTATTGAATAATTTAATAACAATTATTTCACCATTATACAAGAGTTTAACCTACCCCATCAAAGTAAAAGTGCAAGGTAAGGGTTTATTTCGCAATCTCTTCATTATTCAAGGTTGTTTATATGTAATAATCTACTGGGATTTCTTTATCATCCACATCCATGTTTCTTCGAAATGTATTTAAAAAAAATTTTAATATTTAAAAAGAATATGGGGTAAAGCCATTTATACACTTATGTGTTTTTAAAGGAATATTTCCATCGTTTTCCAAACAAGGCACTTTTTACCTTTCGACAAATTTAAGGTAAGAATGTTTTTTTAAACTTATACGGAGGGTGCGGCTATTTACCGCCGTTATAAAATCGTCAAAGTTTCCCTTACAAGCTTACACAGATATTTTCAAAGTAAATGTTTTATTTTATAATTATGTGACTTTTAAATGATTTCAAAATTAATATTTTAAGAATTTCAGAAAGTTACTCTTTATCAAAATCAGAATTTTAAATGGTTTAAAGATTTATCTTTCTAAATCTTTTTAATTAATGTCCATGTCTTCAAAATGGTTTTTATGGATTTATTTATATGGACATGAATGTTTTTAAAAATGTTAATTCCTTTCAAAAGTTTCAAAGTGGTATGGGACACTTTGATTCAAAAATCTCTTTTTAAATAATTTTTTTATAAATGTGTGACTTTTAAATGATTTCAAAAAAGGAGATATTTCTCTCAAATAGTTTTGATTTCATCTATGTCAACATCCTTTGATGGATTTTAATCTTATTTGAAGTTGATTTATTATGATACAAAACTTTTATATTGTATTGAAGGTTTTGTGATATGTTTGACTGTGGATGTGCTATTTTTATACCATTCATAGTTTATGGTGAAAGTATTGACATTTCGTATGCTAGTTTTAATACAAATGTTTATTCTATGTTTAAACCTTTTCATATGGGAATGCATTGGACTTAATATGTGACGGGTGGAGCCCGCTATAGCTCCTTGATTCATCGGTAGGTCTCATGAGACAAACTAGTGTCTTAGCACAAGGCCTTGACAAAATCTTATTTGTAGTCTTGGCATAAGGCCTTGGCTATGTGGTTATGATAGTCTGGCATTATGCATTCCATCATTATGAAAGTGGTTATTGGTTTTGCATGTGATTATTCAATTAGTAGAATATCCATGTGAATAAGTAAATGGAATTATTTCATATTATTTATGTCATACTATGTTGAAAGTTCAAGCATCAAAGGCTTTTGTTTTAGTTATACATTGCCTTAAATGTTTATTCTTATATATGAAAGTTTCCTCTATATTTTTATCCTTACTGGGCATTTGAGCTCACCCCTTTTCTATGTTTTATTTTTCCAAGGAAGTGAAGATGTAAATTATTAATGACCTACATGGATATTATGAGGGGTTAATAGTGTGGACTATAGAGACAATATGTTGTTGTAGTAGTTTTTTACTTTATGATGTAATGTAAAACTTTATTAATATATCTAGTGTTTCCAAGGCTACTAAACCAATCGGTCTTTCGAGATTTGATCTTTCTTGTGATCATGATAATGTTATGTAATAATGCACCGACTCTAGGTAAATAGGGTCGGGGCGTTACAGTTGGTATCAAAGGAAGTTTAGTACAAACCTTGGAAGATAGATTTCGATAACCTTTGATTAGAGAACGTAGACCTAAGATGAACATTGAGGATTATTATAGAAGAACTTCCTAGAATTTTGGTATTGCAGAGATTTTGTGAGTTTTCCGAGCAATACATCCCTGTCTGGATACGAGCAGGTAGAGGCGGCTCTGGCACAGATGTACCTAGGGGTAAAACTCAAAAACACCGCTTTGATCTAGAATCGAACGGGAACTGGTGCACAACAACAGGCCTTGCTGCACTCTTGGTTACGACACTCCTGGGGGATATTCTTAGGATAACTCTCATTTTCCTTACAAATCATTATGAAGGGTTTATGAGTATATACTTCCTCAAAGGAGACATTTTTATGATTACGGATTATATCCATAAACTATTTAATTTATGTTATGTGTTTTACAAGTTTGGGATTAGGTATTGTTATTCATAAACTAATCTAACGTATTCCATTGTTTAGAAATGGCGCCCAGTAGAAGGAATGAGAACTCTATCAATGCACATGATACAAAGAGAAAGAATGATCATATATTTTATAGTCTTAAGCCATAATTTACAAGAGAAATAGTCTCGCATGTATTATCATCATATGAAGAAATAATATCATGCGTTGATAAGATTAGTAAAGAGTTTAATGAGTCCTTTGGCTTTGAAGGGAAGCAAGAGAAGAAAAGGATGGAAGAGAGAAAGATAGATAAAGGGAAGAGGGAAAATAAGAATTTTCCCATATTTGATAACTGTGGAAAGAAACACCCTGGAACTTGCCTGAAAGGAATGGGAGTTTGTTATAAGTGTGGAGGAAAAGGGCACAAATTATGTGACTGCAAGTGTAATAAAATGGTTTCAAATGTACAATGATTCATTTGCAAGGAGTTTGGACACTACGTGAACCTATGTCCCAGTCATCAGACTATGCCGCAAATGATGCTATTGGATAATAATCAAGTTATGATACTACCACAGATGAAGAGGAATGATTAGAGTTCTTATGTTTATTATGTCAATTGAGTGTTGTATCAACAATGTACTTTTTATAATAATTATGGAGTATATAAGGATTGTACTGCAGTACTATTTCATTAAGGACTTGAGATTATGTGGTACAAAGAAAAGTGACTCAATAGACGGATAAATTTTTGGAAAATATATGGTTGAGAGAATGATAAACCATAATATAGTTCTGATACCGAGGTAGTGATTTTGGAATAATACATGATTGTTTTGGAAAAATTATATTGGATAATATTGACTACCTTGGAACTGATTAGTGATTTGTATATTCCATAATTGTAGGGGTTTAAAACATTTTTGGATTGATGAAGTATATCCAGAATTCTATATGGAATAAGGGAGCATGAATGTAATCAATAAGGAATATGGTAATTCAGGATGTTTCAGTGTATTAAAAGAATACATGATGAAGGTATTCATATGCTATTACAGGGTAAAAAGGATCTACATTGTGTTTACCTTCCTTATAAATGTTGGACTGTGAGTTTGGACAGAAGTATTTTGGATAGTTCTAGTTTGGATTATTTTGGATTTCCATAAAAGGACAACCCGGAGGTCGGGCGGCAACCCGTCGCGTCCGGCAAGGCTGCGAGACTTAAACCTGCAACCGAAGGGCGACAAGGGTGTATCACCTACCACTGGCCCACGAGATGTCCTGGATTAAATAATGTAGTTTTTTCAGAATATCTGGTAGATGGATTATAAATTCATTTATTTTGGAACCCTGTACGAATAGTATAAATAGAAAAAATTTTTACGTTCTATTATCTTTTAGAGTGAAAGATGAGTTTGTGGTAGAAATTTATTAATGGATAAAAATATAATTATAAAGTAAGTATATGTCCTTATGATCTTAGCCAATCTCACAAATAAATTCCTCAACATTAATAAAAGGAAAATAGAACAAAAATGTTGTCCTAAATGGTACATTAAATCATAACTAATTTATGGTTTTGGGATTGTTGGCCTTTTCATAGCCATGTTCTCTACCACTCTCCATCAGATAATTGATGGTTATATTTCTCTTCCATATCCACATTTTCCTACATGGAACCCTAGTATGTGTTATTTTCTATAATCTTCATACATTCCACTCTTTGTTTTAAATAGAGGCCTCATTAATTCATTTTTCGATGTGGGATTTCAACTAAGATATTTTGAAACGTCAAAAATGTGTTATCCCAATACCCTATGTTTTGTTGAACCGATGGTATTTCAAATCATCATAGATTTATGAGTTTAAGGACCTCAATTTTATACTTGTTTGTGATTGATGACCTCAATCACTACCAATAAATATTTACGTTTTTCCTCCAATTATATGTCTCTAATTGCCACTAATGTTCTCATAATCGAGATCATAATTTTTTGGTGACCCTTTCATTTCTCTTTTCCTCATATTAAGACTAAATTTTAGTAACCCAATTTCCGATGTGGGTTTTCCAACAAATATATTTTCTATTTTTAACCTTTTATTTTCGAAGAACAATTTCAAATTGCGAGGATGCAATTTATTGAAGGAGGGGAGAATGTAACACCCCAAGATTTCATAGTGTGTTATTTCTTCAAAATAATTCAATAACTTGCACTACACGCAACAACGAGTTCAATAACACCATGAATTACAAAAAAAAGCCATTCAAAAGAGGTTATGAATAGTAGTAACTAAATTTTAAACTTTATATAATCCTTATAATTTTAGAATCCATATTATGATTTTCTTATATATAATGCAAGAATAAATTCATTTTCAGTATTGAACTTTTATCAACTTTTAATAGTGAACACTATTTAAATAAAATATTTTAAACTTTTTGACTAAATGGGGACATCAAAAAATTTAAAATGAAACATCCCAAGCTTCCACGGTACTCTTTCCTTTGAATAATACAGTAGCGTGTGTTGTACGCAACTTCGAGTTTTAACACACACCACAACCGATCAAACTAGCCGTTATGAATAGTAATACCTACTTTTTAAAATTATATATATTTTATATTTCAAAATTGAATTAATTTTTGGATTCTTAGTGTCGAATTGACCCTAAGGTGAAATTTTGGTACTTTTTGGATAACTTTAATAGTTTGATGAATAGTTAAAATTACTAAATTTTGATTAAAAACAACTTTTTTAATCAAAATAATTAATAGTGATAAATTATGAATTTGAGTGGTTTTAAAGTAAATTTAGAATATATTTTTACCATTTAATATAATTTTGGCCATTGGACATAATTTTACAATTAAACTAGACATAAACAAGTGCCAATCTTTTGATAGTTATTATCTCTTAAAAACACGCTTTTTGTTTTAAAAACGAGAATTAATTTTAAATTAATTTCTGCCACTTCTGTGTTTTGAATTTTGAAAAATAGATTCCATATTTGGAATCAGGATGTTCAAATTGTGTAAATAGGTAACTTTTATTTTTAGGCATTTTGAATAATTACTGTGGTAAAAATTTTATTTACCATGGTTAAAGGTAAATCCGGTAAATAAGGGTTAAAAAATAATATTATAATAATACTAAATTACCCTAAAACGTGTCCTAGCCTTATTTGTTGATACATGTTCTACCATAGGCATCTTTGGGTCGATTTTGGAACCCCATGGATCCACTTGTAGGTGATAGGGACACTTTATTTTAATTAAGTTAAAATAAGTACAAAAATTACATAAGTATATATCTTTTAGAAAAACAATTTTTACATAGGGTTATATATGTTGGATTTTCGACTATAAATATTCATTAGAAAGATAAAACGATGCAATACATGATTATAGTTTATTTTCAATTTTTATAGATTAAATAATTTAATTTATTTATGACACAATGATGATGCAGTAATTATTATAATAGTGAAAAATTAAAATAATTGATATTATAAATACCCAAATAAATAAAATATGAAACTTTTAATGAATTAAAATAATTTTCTAGGATACTATGATATATTAGTATTGATTTAATTGACTTTTTTCGAAGTAATCAATCTGTTATGAGTTTCACAAAAATCAACTATTGAATAGTGTCAAAATTGACATAAAAGAGTTCTTAAAACAAATATTATATTATTAATTGATATTAAATTTCTAAAAATCTATGGTTCGGCCAAGAGACTTATATCATGATAGGATAATCATTACTGGACCACTTGGGTGTCTCTTGGATGTATATAGTATGTTTATTAACCATATTATATAAAAATACAAAGAGACATTGTAAAAGTAAAACTAATTAACTTAGAGTTAATACTTAATGATAGGGTTAATACAAGTACCCAAACCTGTCTAAATTCTATTGGTTGAGTTTATTTCGACCCATAACCACCTTAAAATTTATATAATCAAATTTTGAGCCATTAGAAACCGAATATGAATTTATTATAAACTAATATTTCTAGCTTTTCCAAAGGTGCCCCTCACCCCTCTTATAAAAGGGCACTCTTCCTTCTCATTTCTTCACACCTTAAAAACCTTTTGGTTCGTCCAAAATCTACCCAAATACTCTCCCAACATCCCTCAATACAACCTAGAGGAATTAGTTTGATCATAAATCCAACCTATGGATCCCTTTTGATCAAATCAAAAGAAAGAACCCGAAGAAGAGGTAATGATTTCACCACCCTTTTCCAAGTTCATTTCTTCTTCCACTTCGTCTTCATTTGTTGTTACCATTATAAAATAATATCTCCAGTATCATATATATTATGTGATGTTATTATAAATATGGTACAACCATATTCAGTATTCTTTCCACCCTTTGAATAACATGTCACCATACGTGCGTACGTACGGCTTACCGTCTCCACGTCGTGGTGTAATTGTTATTCAGTATATTATTATTTGGATGGGTATAATAATGATATGTAACTCATGTAAATAATAAATATAACATGTTGATGATTCTGTATATATGATATAACAACCATGTATATATTATTTTAATATCAAAAGAATGATATTGTCGCTCGTGCATACGTACGGACTACCGTCTCCACGAACGCGATAAGATTCATTCTCCATCGTATCCATTCAAGTATAATTATCATTTGATGATTTAAAAATGATGTTTAAGGACTTGATATCATTTTGGATATGAATAATATACAACCTATCCATTACAAACATGTCTTACGTAACAAAACATATAAATGAAAACGAGTAAGTTAACACCCAAAACGACGATAATTCTAAGATATTATTAACAAAGTAATTATAAAAGATCCTATATGATATCATATTAATGTATATGATTATTGAATAATTTAATAACAATTATTTCACCATTATACAGGAGTTTAACCTACCACATCCAAGTAAAAGTGCAAGGTAAGGGTTTATTTCGCAATCTCTTCATTATTCGAGGTTGTTTATACGTAATAATCTACTGGGATTTCTTTATCATCCACATCCATTTTTCTTCGAAATGTTTTTCAAAACATTTTTAATATTTACAAAGAATATGGGCTAAAGTAATTTATACCCTTATGTGTTTTTAAAGGAATATTTCTATCATTTTCCAAACAAGGCACTTTTTACCTTTCGACAAATTTAAGGTAAGAATGTTTTTTTAAACTTATACGGCAAGTGAAGATATTTACCGCCGTTATAAAATCGTCAAAGCTTCCCTTAAAAGCTTACAAGGATATTTTCAAAGTAAATGTTTTATTTTATAATTATGTGAATTTTAAATGATTTCAAAATGAATATGTTAAGAATTTCAGAAAGGTACTCTGTATCAAAATCAGAATTTTAAATGTTTTAAAGATTTATCTTTCTAAATCTTTTTAATTAATGTCCATGTCTTCAAAATGGTTTTATGTATTTATTTATATGGACATGAATGTTTTTAAAAATGTTAATTCCTTTCAAAAGTTTCAAAGTGGTATGGGACACTTTGATTCAAAAATCTCTTTTTAATTACTTCCTTTATAAATGTGTGACTTTTAAATGATTTCAAAAAAGGAGATATTTCTCTCAAATAGTTTTGATTTCATCTATGTCAACATTCTTTGATGGATTTTAAGCTTATTTGAAGTTGATTTATTATGATACAAACCTTTTATATTGTATTGAAGGTTTTGTGATATTTTTGACTGTGGATGTGCTATTTTTATACCATTCATAGTTTATGGTTAAAGTATTGACATTTCGTATGCTAGTTTTAATACAAATGTTTATGCTATGTTAAAACCTTTTCATATGGGAATGCATTGGACTTAATATGTGACGGGTGGAGACCGCTATAGCTCCTTGATGCATCGGTAGGTCTCATGAGACAAACTAGTGTCTTGGCACAAGGCCTTGACAAAATCTTATTTGTAGTCTTGGCACGAGGCTTTGGCTATGTGCTTATGATAGTCTGGGATTATGCATTCCATTATTATGAAAGTGGTTATTGGTTTTTCATGTGATTATTCGATTAGTAGAATATCCATGTGAATAAGTAAATGGCATTATTTCATTTTATTTATGCCATACTATGTTGAAAGTTCAAGTTTGAAAGGCTTTTGTTTTAGTTATACATTGCCTTAAATGTTTATTCTTATTTATGAAAGTTTATGCTATATTGTTATCCTTACTAGGCATTTGAGCTCACCCCTTTTCTATGTTTTATTTTTCCCAGGAAGTGAAGATGTAAATTATTAATGACCTGCAGGGATATTATGAGGGGTTAATAGTGTGGACTATAGAGACAATATGTTGTTGTAGTAGTTTTTTACTTTATGATGTAATGTAAAACTTTATTAATATATCTAGTGTTTCCAAGGCTACTAAACCAATAGGTCATTCGAGATTTGATCTTTCTTGTGATCATACCAATGTTATGTAATAATGCACCGACTCTGGGTAAATAGGGTCGGGGCGTTACAGAACCGGTGCTCGGAATCGAAATCTGAGGACACCGATGGAATCGCAGCGTCGGTAATTGCTTAGAAACACCTTTTCTGGAGTTGCGTTTGCTCGGGTGGAGTTTTATTTAATTGGTTTAACTAAAGAATAAAATAAAAATATTGTGCAACAGATTTTATTTTTATTCGAGGAAGTGTTAACATAAGCTAAGTGGTTGAGTGGGACCCACATCCTAACTAATCCACTAGGTAGGATATTAGTGGGGTGGGGCCCACATGAGTCCCACCCATTCAACATCCTCAACCCCTATTAATTAAGGTAACGCACCCGCACCCCCTTTTTTAAATAAAGTTAACTCGTGCGTTTAATTCAATATTAAACGCCTCTATTAATTTGGAGGTTTAAACGTTTCAATTAATTCAATTAAATTGATTGATTCAATTTTTGAATTTCAAAGTCGTTTGGCATGTGTGTTAATAAAATAAGATAAGTCTTATTTATTAAGGTTTTCGTTGTGCGTGAAGTCTTGGGAGAAATTGATCAAGGTCTTGAAGTTCTTCTTCCTCGACGAAGAACGAGAAGAACACCGACCCCCGACGACAGACGATGGTGAGAGACGCCTTCCTCAGAGATCAACGACCCGACGTGCATCCTTTCATTCCTTCTTCCCGCATCAAAGGAAGGGATACACCGTTCCTCCTTGGATGATCTCCGTCAATGTGTACGAAACCTTCTTCCACGATGAGCCTTCGTTCAGCAAATGCTCGAGGTAGGGGGATTATTTCTTTTGTTCCTGATTACTTCCATCATTGTATATCGTCTCTAATTGTTCTGCCTGATATTGCAATAACGGGAGGAGGTCAGAGCGCACGAACATGACCGACCCTCCTCCCCCCTTGGTTGTTTGATTTTGATGCGGCACATGTAAGGAGGTGCGGTACCATTTCACCCTGCGGAAGCTATGAGATTTGGCAAAGAAGCGCAGCGCGACGGTGCTGCACTGTTGAATTCGAACAAGTCGCAGCGCCGTCACGTCACGCCAGACGGACCAAGGCCGTGGCCTTTGTCCGCGGCGGAGCCGGGAGTGGCGGCCTGCTTCCGGCCATCGGCGCCGGAGCAGGAGGGTGGTACCGCGGAATCCCGCGGCAGCAGCACGACTGGCCATGCGGGCTGGCCGGCTTCCGAGAAGGGTCGGGGGTCGTAACCCCCGGCTGGCCACCAGGAGCAGCCTCCCACATGGGGGCCGCAGTTTCACGAAAAGGGGGGCAGCGCCCCCCCCCCCCCCCGCACCCTCATCGCTCGGACGTTACGGCCGAGCCCGCCAGGCCGCGCCGCGCTGCGCTCAGGCTGGGCCGGGCCACGCCTTAATGGGCCGGACTCGGACCCGTGTCGGGTCGACCCAGTTCGGGCCGACCCAGGGGGTATCGGGCCGGGTCTGACCGGGTCCGAACCTCCTATTCGCGGACCTATTTGGTCTTTTGTCCATAACATGGGATGCAGACTTCTGATCCATGCACCGTCAGCTAAGATGAAATCCTTGGATCGAGACGGACATTTAGGTATATTACACTCAAGGTTTTAGAGATCTTTAGTTTCATCCGTGTTGGTTCGTACACGAAACCAACAGGGCCCTCAAAGCAGAAACGGTTATAACTTGAGCTCTGGACGTCCGATTGACATGCCGTTGACATTTTTGGATTCCAATTAGTGAGACGGACCTTTTGGCTTACTCCTCTTGAGGTTTGGATGCAGTTGGGGTATGTTTGGGTTGGTTTTGACTTAAAAACCAACAGGGCCTGTGGGACGAAAAAGCCAATAACTCTCAGACCGGGCGTCCGATTGATGCTCCATCTGTGATGTTGAGTTCCTGTTGATGATACATAAATTTTGGATACATCAACTCTATACTTCGTGTCAGTTGATGTATTAGCCCCTCGGCTCGTGGAGCAGACCCTCCCGAATGATCTTGCTGTGTGCGGGATCCCTAGTGCTGGATGCGACTGTGACAACGATGACGACTATACAGAAATCCTCCGTGTATTCGACGGTGATGACTACAACAATCATAGATCCTACATGGATCAGTGCTACCGATCATGTGTGGGTCAGCACTTAGCGGTCCTGTGTGGGCCAGCCCCTACTGATATTGTGTGGGTCAGATCCTGTGTGGGTCATTGCGGGGGTTAGTACCTATCGATCCTTTGTGGGTCATTGCGGGGGTTACTACATATCGATCCTTTGTGGTTCATTGTGGGGTTTAGTACCTATCGATCCTTTGTGGGTCATTGCGGGGTGAGTACCTAACGATCCTGTGTGGGTCCGATGACTTAGATGAATCAGTGGCTACATCTGATCATCTCTATCGTCTTACGAAGAAGTATACTTGTGTGAGATGAATCTTGACTTTCAATCATTATCTTCGATATGATTGACTTGATTTCCTATGTGGATTGTGTTGTGCTATCCTGTGTGGATGTGATCGAACTTGGGCTCAGATGTTAGAGCCGAACGAGAATTGATGACTTAGGAATATGTATGGGCATATACCTAAGTAGTGTCGGATGTTACTTCGTGATTCTATCTTTCCTTTGTGGATTATCCTTTGTGGATTCTGGGAGACCTTCGTGGGTCTCGAGGTCCCTAATGAGTAGCGTATACTCACCCCTACACGGGCTATGCCCACACTACATTTTGTTGGTTGCAGACGACGGACAGCGCTGATCGTGGATAAAGCTTGTGTTGTAGGTCGGTACCTGGAGGTGGACCACGGGGCGGGATGTACTCGGATCGGACGACTGGACCCAAGGAGCTGTGGATGCTATCTGTACCCACCCTTCATGTGGGAATACCAGTGGACAGCTCTATGTTGCGGCTTTACTTTTCAGTTGTTGTACTTCCTTTTTTAGTTGTACTTTACTTCAGTTTGGGTTTGTATTCTGGACCACATACTTTACCTCACTTTTTATTATACCCAACTTTACTTAGTGATTCCTATGCTTGCTCGCTTGCTCTGTGGTGTTTGTTTACTTTACAAGGGCAATGCCTTCCCCTTTTTATCGGGAATTACGCCTTGGTGCTAGTCGCTAGCCCCTGGCCTATGGATGGCGGGCTTGGGGTAGTCACGACACAGGCCCTGAGGATAGGTTGTGACAAACAATTCTTATTAGATCCTCCATATTGAATCTCCAACTTTCATTTCATGTCACCATAGACCTTATACCATTCTCTAAACTCCATGTCCACTTTAAGATCACATCAAACAACTTATTCATAACTCCAAAAGATTTGAATTTATAGATCCTTAAAAAATGTGTTTTTTATTCCACTAAAGAATATATGAATTTTTCTATCATTATTGATAACAATACCTGAATAATATCTGGTGAAATTTTCGATGAAGATTTTGACATATTCTCCTTAATTTTCTTCAACTTTAAAATTTATCTCTCCATAATTTTTCGAAGAGTTCCTGGTAAATACTTGTTAAATTTTTTTACCTAAATGTATTCTCAGTACAAATCATCAATTTCTTCTTTCATCATAGTGTTCTTAATCAAACCCCACCATTGATTGACCTCTCCATCTAAATGGTAAATGACCCACATTCTCCATCTCAGAATAGTGAAGCACAAAAAAGATTTTCTCCACTGGGTTTACACAATGTTCAGAAACTAGTGGATCAAAATATCAATAAAACTAGGTTGTCGGCATGGTTTCTCTTGGTTCACAAAATTTTCTATAAAATACAAATTTATAACAAAACATATGCCAATAAGTCATGACTAAATAATTTATTCCTCTGTGAAATTAAATCTAAATGCATATCTTATGGGATACCTATGTTTAGAATTTTCTTAAAACAAATATTCTTAGGTTCTTACATAAACGTAGTCTAATTATAAGGGTTTCCACTAAGGTTCTCTAATATTGATTCCGAAATTAACTAATATCTTATTTGATATTGACAATAATGTCCCTTCTTTTTCTTACATAACTATTACAATCTTTTAATGATAAAGAAATAAAGGTATTAAATGACCAAGACAAAAAGTTTTAGCATATTTCGAAGATTAGGAATATAAATTAAATATGAAAAATAAAACACAAACATTTATTTAATTACTTCTTCTCTAAATTCTTATTAGAACTCATCCACTACTTAGTAAAAGTAATCACCTGTGGATATACATCAAAGAACATGGTGATCTAAAATCCCTGTAATAGGATAGATAAACACATGAATCCAGATAACATGGGGTGAGTATAATCGTTATCATTATAACATATTACTAGGATCTTAATCATGAGAGGAATAATTAGTAAAATTCATGAAACGTGAAAATTCATAAAAAAACAATATTGTGTCTTCGTGGTCAACTACCACACATAGTTTTGAACAAAGCAAGATATATTTTCCTACATATTTCACCTTCTATCATAAGATATGCCACATTAACCAATTAATTGGAGTTATATATAATTCTAGGTTCACACATCACATCATAACATTTACATTATGCTACATAATTTTGGGTGCACTCCTCATATCTTAACTTTTAAATTATCATTCCTGCCACAAAGAACATATATCAATCCTGGAAATAAAATAACCCATGTAAAGGAATGGGTTTAATTTCCTATTTTATACATTAATAAACTTTGGGTTTACAAATTAAATAATTAATGATGTACTTGATGTATGTATCATTAATGTTGAGTGAAGATGAAACAATCTCGAGAAGCAAAATATGTTTTTTTGAAAAATTGTTCTTTTGGAAAACATTGTGTTGATAGTAAAATCAAGTAGAAAACTTATATATATATATCCCATAAATGATATGATAAAGAATAAAAATGATATTTACAGAATATATATACTAAAATGGGTTGAAATATAGAAAACCAAAAGAAAGTGATTTCAGTTTGAGAATTCCCCTTACATTTTGTCCAAATTCATTCTTTACATTAATGTCATGTATAATCTCATTGTATACATTAATTTAAAAAAAAAACCTTTGATACATGAAATTTATTTATTATGGATTTATTAAGCCCATTAATAGGATTTTGGATGAGTTATATAGTTTTATTTCATTATTCATTAGGATTTGTTCTGTTAGTTTCCGTAATCTGTTCACTTGTAAACATGACTAGAAGTTCATGTCATATGTGGATATATTTACATAATTGTTATTATAAGTTATTAATTATATTAAAGAGGTTTAAATTTTTCTATGAATAATTTTTTTTATATTTCATGTGGACGAATTATTTGATAAGATTTAATGATGACCGTTTTAGGTTACTTTGTCACAGTTTTCGGTCACCAAAAACTCATTTTGTTTTACCATTTTTAATATGTATTTAATTTAGTTAATGAACCTAAAAAGGTTATAAAATAAAATATAAACTATTTTATAAACCATTTAATGGTTTTATTAATATCATTGAAGTCAAGAACTAAAAATTAAAGTGCATCACCGACGATGTCGGTAAATTAGCACATCATGATCGACAGTTTTATTTATAGAATAAAAGAGAGAGATATTGGAGATTAATAATGTATCTTCCATTAACATGATATAATAAAAATATATAAAATATACTGGAGTTATCATTCCATTGGTATAAGATAAGTTTTGGCGAAGAGAATAAAATTGAGGAAATTGAAATTAAATTAAAACAAAAAAAGGAGAGGATTTTACATTTTGGATTTATCCTCCTTGATAACATTATTAATGAAAAGGTTTTGGTCTTTTGATGGTACCAATTGCTCATGGAAGTGGGGGAGGGGTTTTTAGAATAATGTTTATAAGGATCAATTCTTTCGAGGCGTGAGAAGAAATAGAGGACGGGGTGGTACTTATAGTAGAGGAGAGATAAGTGTTTTCTCAATATTATATTTGTTAGTTTATTATTTTGGATCAACACAATGAATAGAATGAAAATTATATATAAATATATTAAAATAATTAATCTAATTTTGAGATTATGGTGCTCACATTATACATGACCCAATGAATAGTTTATTTAACATTATATATATATATATATATATATATATATATTGTAAATTGCTATATTTTTCGATTCAAAAAAAATTCATGTCTTTTAGAAAAATCAAAAAAATTAACCCTCAACATTTTCAACATTTAGAATTAAAAACCGAACACCATTTTTTAAAATAATTTTCTAAATATGAGTAATATTTTAATTAAAATCATCATTTACATGAAAAATATAGATTTTTAAATTATAAAAGATTTTATAAGAATTTTATAATTTAATTAAGTTCTCATAAAATTAACTTAAAATCATAAGACATGAAAATATTACTTTTTTAATACACTTTTTGAAAATAAAATTTCTTTCAAATTATTAATTTAAGAGTAAAATTGTAATCATATATTAATGACTTATAAAAGTATCAACAGCTAATTAATAAGTTTTTAAAATATTTATTTACATAGACTATGATATAATTATATGAAACATTAATTTATAATATGACTAAATTTTATTTATACATTCATGGGTCAAGATACTATTCATTGAGAAGGTTTGCTATTCATAAAGGAAAAAATCACTATTCCAATGGTCTATTAATTGTTTCATCAGTATTGGTTCCTTAATTTCTACAAATACTTTTTATTTCATTAATTCATCCTTTAGAAACATTTTATCATGGTCTATAAGTTAATTTATTTGATCTTTAATATATAAAATTTCTATAATAAGGGATAAATTACACTGATAAATATTTGGGTCGTTACAATAATCATGTGATTGATAATTCAGTATAAGATGAATATTAGAGAGTGCACTTTATACAAATGAATAGTGATTGAAACTAAATGATTTCCCTAAGATATATTTATAGTGTTAGGATATTTTTTTATATAGATTACAAATTTTTGAGATGAAAAATGTTCTTATAAATTTTAGATGATGTCATGATACCTAAGTTTGGTTTCTCATTTTGATGATTTAGATCTCATGAATTGATTATTTCAACTTTTATTTGTAATGAGGTAGACTACATGAGGTAAGGAATTGAGCAAAACATGTTAAATAAATGTACTTTTCAAATGAATGATGTGATATTATCATAATATATGCACTATAGTAGAATTTTAGATTGGGTTTTGTGACTTGATGTTAAAATCCATTGTGTTCCAATCATATTAATTGGATTATGTTAGATAAATGACCTATGAATGAAAGTAGTTTTAAATTTGATTTATTTTCTCTATTGAATAAAGAGTATTTAATCAACGATTTAATATATTTGATAGTTTTTATTTTAATTATAATAGTTCTATTTTTCATTGATGATCTATAATTTTTTACTCATGAAAATTTATTTCAAGAGATATTAAAATTTTAATGATATTGGTATTAGTGTATAACCTTATTTCTCTGCATTCAAATCCAAAATGAATCTCTTGTAGCACCCCTCAACCCAAATCCCCCATGTTAGGTTTTCCAAATAGCCATATGTGTGACTACTCATAGGCCATTGTCTAGTAACAAGTGAAAACGGTCATGTCTGTATCATTTTAATAATATGGACTCAACATAATAACAATCCAATAACATAAAATACATACCAAATAATATATTATAGTGGGAGAAATATTTATATCTATAATAAAATATGCTAATATTTGAGAATGAAGTGTACAATTTCATGTATTAATACAAGTAATTCATGCAATAAATAATCAAAGTCCCCATTTTCCTATTTTATGAACATGATATAAAAAACATAAAATTATCTATAGAACAAATTTAATTTTCTCCTCACCTAACAATTCAACTAATATTCGTTTTAATATCAATAGTTGTAGTCACATGACCCTGGAAAATTGTTTTTACCATCCTTCGGAAAAATAATATATTTTTATCCACATGGGTGGTCATTCTATATATTCATTCACCACCCTATATTTATATTAATATAATAATTTCTCTATTTAATGAAATACACAACATGTTCGTGCCATAGGATTCAAAAAAATATTTTTAAAATAAAATCCATGTCGACTCATCAGGTTCTATCTTGGTCACTATTATACCTGTATCTTCCATCAAAAAATAAAGTTAACTCATTGAAAAATTATATAAGTCAATTATTTTAATATTATTTGACCTTTAGTAGGTCGTCATGTGACACCCCAAATTGTTAATGGGTTAAAATGATTAATATGAATTCCCACATGGAAAAGTCACACCATTCATTTCAGTATCCTATCTGATTAGAAAAACACAATTAAGCATCATGTTCTTTGAGTAATTGTCATGATGGGTGACCAGTTGTGAAGTTTCCAAGAGTTTAAGTGAATAAGGAAAAAAAATATTAAAATAAAATGTTTTGGAATATGGAGATACTCATTTGTGTGATGTTTTGTTCGAGTATGTGGGTGGTACCAGGGTAGGGGACCACATGTTTATGGGGAAATAGGTTTTTTATGGTGGTCAAGGACACGACAACCACATTAAGGAGGTGTTTATATGCTATCAGCGGTGCCCATGTGATATATTAGTGTAATAGGAGGAACCTAGAAAAAACCACAGTGGTACTTCTTGGGTCAAAATATAAGGGTCCACAATGAGGATGTTTTCATTTAATAAGGGTTAAGTAACACCCCATATTATTAAATGGTTAAAATGAAATATTTTTCAACCAATTTCAATAAGTCTAAACTTTATTTTCGGTATTCTATTTGATTAGAATCTCCCAGTTTACCATGATTGGCCTAGTGTAGTGGTCAGGATGGGTGTCTTATTTGAGGGTTCCAATGGTGTGTGTGAGTAACGATAAAGAACAATGAAAGAAAATGTGTTTTCTAATCAGTTTTATGATCTATTTGAGATTGTGGGTGTGACTAATATAGGGGACCACATGTATATGTGGTAGTTAGTGGGGTCTAGTGGGACAAAAAAGGATAACCATGTCAATTTAGTGTGTCTATACTATAATTGGGGCCCAATGTTTACTCATAGTATCTTATCCTTTTTGGTTTATATCAAAATAAAACACATTATCTTATAATCACATTAGTTGCAATGTTTGATCACTAACACTTCCCTATGACGAACTGATCAAAGTATCAATTATTATTCATTCATAGAATATAATACCTCATCCCATCCCTTTTTATATAACCATTCATATACATAGACCCAATATACTTTTTTCAAGGACCCCATTAGTGAAAAAACGTTAAATCCTAATGAATGTTTAATAACATTTAAGTTTAGTCCAGTTCAATTAACTAGATTGGAAAATATTCAACTAAATAAAAATTATGTAAATTTCTATATTTTTATATTTTTCACTCTTATATCAAAAAACCCTAATTATCTATCTCTAATAGGATAAAAAATAATTATAACTCATTTTATAATTTTTATTTAACCCCTCATTTATTTTAATGGATCCCTGAGTTAATACTGCATCAAACTATCCCCTTGTCAGTTTGCCCATGAAAAAGTAACCATCTGAGCCCCTATAGACTATATTAGAATATTAATTAGTTTACCATCACATATAACTCTTTGTTTAGTCTTATATATTGGGTTTATAAATCATTTTCATGATTTATGACATGAAACACATAATAAATAACCATATATGGAAAATGAAACCCTCCCTCTCCCATATGTAATATTTCTCCTCTATGAAACTTTTTTTTTCAACTGTGCTCATTAAATTCCTTCAAAACCTACCATAATAAATTTATAACCTATTAATTATAATATATAACAAGAAAATGGATTAAATAATTACTACTAGGATTTATTTCCTTGGACAGTATGCTAGTAATGTAATATAGTAAGATATGATTATTCTATTAATCTATATTAGGGAAACATCCCATGAAATAAATATAGAAGTAGACACATAGAATAATAGCCTCTATAAAATTTTTATAATAATTTTAAAAAAACATAAACAAATATAAATAATTCTAGGCCAAAAATACTTAAAATTATCATTACAAATAGGGTATGGAATCTTTCCCAGTACCATAGTGGCCTACAATAATATTTTACAAAGATATTGGGCATCTGATTCCTACTTCCAATCACATAGTTATGGGGGGATATTCCCACATCATAGATGATGATATTTTGTTATTATTCATTCAGGGATATCATGGGACTCAGAATATTTCCTTTTAATATCAATTTCAATATATTCCATCAATTTATCCTCCCAAACCTTTTTAACCCATTCTGAAAAAAGTGAATTTATTAAATATTTTAGTGAAATATTTAAATCAATAATAACACCTCCTATCCTATATATTGATAATAATTCCCCATAATTATTCTTATCATTCCTAAGGAGAATCAAATTTGGTGTTTTAATATGAAATAAACTCACATAACATGATTACTGTCTTCTAGTTTCTACATATCCTATTGGATATATAAATTTTTCTATAGTACCCAAAAAAGGTATTGCTGTTGTAAATTGTTTATTTTAATTATCATATGAAATAAATAATGTTTACTCCTCAGTCAATTCATTTTGAACTCACATAAACTCATTTCATATTGTGAATGTTTCACATTTTGAAGCATATTTCCTTAAAAGAAATTATAGGAATACATCATGAATACCATTATACTACAATGAAAGAAAAATTTGTCATCAAATGATTATTTAAATCTTAATGATCTTAAATTTACATAAAAAATGATTCTTAAATATACCTTTTATTCAAAAATCTTTAATGTCTTTGATATAAGTAAAATTTTAGAATCACACAATCATCAACCCTGATTTTTAATAGTAATCATATTTTATTTATGTAAAATCATCAACTTCTCAAACCTATAGTTAGAGATATACTAATCTATATAATTAGATATTTATTATACTATATATATATTATCGTTATAATATATAATTCCAAAAAATCAACACAAAATGGATTTGACCTACATGCTCTACCAAAAAAACCCTTAAATAGAATCATCCAAATTAATTCCCAATAGTGTTTTTATTATAAGAAAATTAAACTTAACCAAAAAATTCCTCCAATTTAAGACCAAAATCTAAGCCAAATACATGATATATATTAAATAATAACAAAATAGTATTTTTATAATATCTATAAAATTTTCAGTTATACGATGTACACATATCTACCATTGAATCCAATTACCTATGTGTCCCAAATAAGAAATGATCTACAAAAATTACTAGTCAATCAGAAGTATTAATCCTCATAACTGAGTAAATATAACCATCACTTGATCCTATGACTTCCCATCCCAAAGAATTATTTTTATTGAATTGATTTAAAATGGGATATATTTTTTCTTTGGATGAAAATAAATTCTATAAAATTTATTCCTCCGGAAGATCTTGTTAAAATCATTAAGATCCCATTATTAACTGCTATTAGTTTTCTTTATTTAAATGACAAATAACTTAAATATTTATAATAATATAAACCACAAAAGATTCACTTTTTGATAGGTGTAGCATCATAATACCTACCTAATAATATTTCACTTCATAATAGACCATTGATATTGTCTCATAATTTCACCGCACATCTTCACCAATAGATGATAGTTAATCCCTCATGAAGCGTGATAATCTTGCATCACCTCATCCAAAAAACTATATTGGTACCAATAAATTCTCATAGAAATAAAAAACTGAATCAGAAGGATAAGTATAATCAATTTGTTACTCCCCATCATCAAAGTGTTTTCATAACATGATATAGTCATATTCATCCTTATAAGCCTCCCTAACAAAGTCTACTACAATAGATATTAAAATAGTGGTTTATAAATTTATTTACATTGATACTTGGCCATATCAAGATACACAACTAACATAAAATAAATGAACCTCTATATTTATTTAGATACAAAACCACCTATTACTTTTATTTCTGACATAAAACTTCTTCCATGACATTCTTAATA
Organism: Viscum album; assembly: GCA_963277665.1. Classification (NCBI taxonomy): domain Eukaryota; kingdom Viridiplantae; phylum Streptophyta; class Magnoliopsida; order Santalales; family Viscaceae; genus Viscum; species Viscum album. The sequence continues at coordinate 1,805,534,398 of OY728129.1, read as the reverse complement.
CTTGACATTTACATTATCTCAAATTTAAATAACTATTAGTGCATGATCTACCACTATTACTTGAATTTTAGTTCCTTTGGGAGAAATTAATCTCAAACCCTTATGAACTAGATGTTTAAAAATGACCTGGATTAATATTTAATGTAACAAATACATAAAATATACAAAACTATATTTTACTCCATGATAATAGTAATATAGGTCTCCAAAGGCTTGAGTGTTTAATACCCATAATCCACTACAAAATCAATGTACATTGAAAAATTAACTTTCCATATGCATTAGATACCATATTATGGTCAAGAAATTATAATATTTGGTAATATCAATATCGGTTCCATAATCAACTTACCCTTGAGCTCCTAGAAATTTGAAACAAGGTGACCATCGTATTAAAACTGCACTCCCTTCGTAGTTACATAATTGATGAGAAAAACCATTTAAAAAATGTTAGAGTTTATTCCTTTAGAACTATTTTAATTTTTTACATAAACTTACCAAAGTAATAATAAAACTGAATATTAATAGATATTATTTCATATGATGATAGTTTTCTATGTAAAAGTAACGTGATAAAATCTATAGAGTATATATAACATAAAACTATTCATGAATGTGGAAAATAATAACTATATCCTTGATATACTTTAATAATATTCTTAACAAATGTTTTAGGGTATGGATAACTTCTATATGATGAGATATATTTTTTTGATTAGTTGGTCTTTAATTCTTATAAGTGAATGACGCTTTGACTCATGACTTTTTTAACTATTTAGTCTTCATGAGGGGTTTTTATGTGCAAGAACAAACAAATAGAAATTCCATATAATATATATCTCATTGGATATTACTATATGTTTTTGTGTGTGTTGATCCACTGAAATGTGATTATTATTATTGTATATATTGAATATTTTACATTTTTTTATTGGAAAAGCTATAATAATATATGTTCATAGAGTGGTAGGATACATTGGGTGTGTGATAAGTGATATGAAATTAATTGAATATTTATCTAAATTATTTTTCTGTTTTGATTCAATTAATGTTAATATCTAAGAACTTTTTACTGAAAATAATCACTTTTATTAAATCCATGAACAAAGTAGTTAATCAATGAGTTAATTTTTTGTATATAGATAAAGATAAGTCAATTTATTAGGTTGATGTGACAATTAAGAAAACTATACGTTGAGATATCAAGATAAAGGTCTTATGTTACATTATAAGAATTCAAATTTAGTTGTTGTCACTATGATGTTGAAAACATCTCTATGAATTATTTTTTTATGTTTATGGAATCCAATATTATTCTTTAGGAATGATATCATAATACTATTAAAAAATATTCAATAAGGGCCACACACTATCTATATACATAATTCCTATTAAATTATATTTGACATTAATAGTTAAAATAAATACTAATCTTAACTATTGATTTAATAATTAATATGGTATTTTTGATGGCATAAATTGAGACACTATTTACTTGGTTTTATAATATATTTTTATTTAATAGTAAATAAATATGTATTATGAGTTAGGGAATATATAATTTTTTCTTACCTTGTTTATTGTTTTCTCTGCTACATACCCATATGATTTAGAAATCATGAGACAAAATAATAGAACATGTAATGAAAAAGAATGCTTTTTATTGACATCCAACCAAGATAAATTTAATTATGTAAAGTAAATTGCATGTAACTTCATTTTACACATTCATTAGCACATAGTAACCTATGAAAGATGAACACTAAGTCTCATAGTTTATATTACGGGTGGCCAATAATGAAATAAAATTCCTAGAGCTATCTATACATTCCCAGAAATTGAGGCCGAATCATCTAAGTTTCACATTGAAATAAAATAGATTAAGTAAAACATAATTGAACCAATTAGTATATAAATCATATATATAATATATGTTACAATATATTTCTATAAAAATTATATTTCATGTTATAATTTACTATTCATATTTAATTTAATGAATCAATTGTTATTTTTCCCAATATTCTGAAAACATATGTTGTGGGTGGATATTGTACATGAAATATCAGGTATAAAAATCATAAGTGATACAACCAACAGATATTCAAGGCTTTCCATGGTTTCATACATGCCATGAAGATTAAATAGATTGACCCAAAGAAAATTATGTCATGTAATATCAAAACATGTATTGAATTCATATATGTCATGTAATTATAAATACATGACATGAGCCATTAACAATATAATTTACTTGTCATTTGAGGGACATAAAATAGTATGTAATATATAAAAGAACAAGTGAGGTTTCCAAAAGTACATTCCAGGTATATTAAATTATATGCTAAATTTAATTTTATTATAAGGGTACACGTAATGTTTCCGTCTTATACTTGAAACGTAATACTTAATATAATGTTAATATTAAATAACACAATTTAATTAAAATTAAAAATCGGTGCAATCTCAGGGATTGTTTAGATAAATAATTTAGATATATAATTAATTAAAAAATAAAATGATTAATTAATTAATTTGAGAGATTCTTTTTGATAATAAATTAATAAAAATAAATAGTATGATGTTTAAACTAATAGTCATTACATTTTTTTTATGATTTTGAAATTTACCAACCATTATATGTGCTGAGGATCATTTTAGTTTAAATATTTATTGTATTGGACATTATGATAAATTTATTATTAAATTAAATAATATCATCTTAATGTCATCCCATTTTATTTATTATATATGGGCCTTCATATCTATGGTTTATTTTCATTACCATAATCCCTAGATTATCTCACTATATTGTGAATAATAATATTTATATGAAGGATATATAAGTGGGAGGTAACAGTTTAAGTCCAATTTATGGTGAAATAATCCAAGTAATTACATGGTATTAAGGTTTAATGTTTCTACTCAAGTAGTATTTGAAATTATATGTTACTCACACAGAGGAAGAGTTGGGTTGTATTCCACTTGAGAAACCAACTAGTTGTTAAGATCTTAGGATTATATATAATATTTATTTTATTTTTTTTATGAATGATTATTTACTCATATATGTTATATTTTTCTTATTTTCTATATAAACAAAATAAAAAAGAATAAATTAATTAGTAATATATAAATACAAAAATTTAATAAAATTTTTATGTGTAAATTTTTATCAGTCATGGATAATTAATTATGTGAAATCTACAAAATATGTTTTAAAATATAATAGATAAAATAAATTATATTTATAAATAAAGGTAAATAATATCCCTTAATGAAAATATTAAGTTAGATATCACATTCAAATTATTGATCTAAAATAAATCATAGATCAATGGGTTGGTATTTCCCTTATCAAGACATATTCATTTTACAGGGAATGAATGTGATGGGTGACATAACCATGTTAGAATTAATAGTAGTTTCTATTACAAGGATTGTTGTAAATTTGAGGCCGATTTTGAGGAAGTGTTATTATAGTATTTTATGATTGGGTAGTCCACATTATGGTTAATGTAATTATGAGTTGATTTGGTTGAAAATAAATTATAACAAAATAACTTTGATTACATTAACAAGTTCCATGTTTTGGTCATGAAAAAGGGTATATAGATCTCTTACACTAGAAAATCCATTCGACTTGATATTATGAATCCAAAAGAGTAGGCTATTATGATTTTTTAAAATATTGGGAGTCTAATAATTTTTTTATCATGTCACACAATATAATCAAGGTAATATATTATAGTATGTGCTTACTAATTTTAGAAATTGGAAAGGAATAATAGTTGAACACTCCTATCACTTATAGAAAATTGGCATGTTCTCACCGTTATACATTTTCAAGAGTGGTAGAATTATTAATACACAAAACTACTACAATAATGTTTTTATTATGTATTGGTATCCCAGATGCATAATCAACAACTACATAAAGTGAGTTACTATGAAAAGTTTCATACAATGGATATATTGGATTCTTATATAATCTATTGCATCATGTTATCATATTTGTCTGTGGAGTTTATGATGCAATAAAAAGGTATGGATATAAACAGCATGATAACTCATATCATATGAATTGAAAATAGAAAGTGATAGATAAGATAAATGGGATTTTCATTGCACTATACCTTCCCAAACTAAAAGATATGTATTTAGATATAGACCATCTATTCGAGATGTTTAAGTAAATTTGTTATTTAGAAAACTTGGGCCTATATATGGATAAAACATTACTCATTAATATTATAGTATCATCATTTCTACCTTATTTATCTGTATTCGTAAATAAATTTTGGATGAATTATATATATAAGATACTCATTAATAAGTTTTCAATGATTCACTAGATAAATAATAATTTGAGTGAAAATTGATTCTTATTCTTTACGATGAACAATGTTAATTTCAAGGATAGGAATCGTAGATATATTCCACATTTTTTGATTCCATTATAACATTCTTAAAATAGATAAAGGATTCATTGGAACAACGATGAATGTTAGGAAATCTATATCTCTAGTGGTAAGGAAGGGAACAATAAGGGGAACTAAAATGAATTTAATAAGAATCAAGAAGTATCTTATACATTTGTAATGTTTACCATTACATAGAATATTGCGGTTTTAATTCATGGGGTTTAAATACAAGTGAATATTAGAATATAGAAACCAAATAAGTTAAAAAACTTGATGATAAGTAATGTGAACTCTCTAAGACATAATTTAATGAATATTAAAAAGTTCACAAAGATAATCATAGTACTTATGATCACAACATTGATTGATTCTATTACACAAATTTTTTTGTATTGAAAATTTAAAAACCATTTATCTCAATATCTAGTTTTATAAGAAAGAAGAAATTATTTCATGTTTTAAATGAATTTTGTTAAGGGATTTTATAATTAATTAAAAAATATATAGTATATGAAACAAATATATCTAAAATTTCCAATCAATGAAAATGAAAAAAAATACTAATACCATGTTCGGTAAAAATTAATTTTCATCTTGTAAAACTAAAATTAATTTCAAAGGATTTTCAAAAGAGGGTTTTGAAAATCTTTATAAATACAATATTTATTTATGTATTTAATATTTTTATTAATTATAATACAAATAATCATTTTATTTTATAGTAATCACAGAAATTCTTCAAGAGTTATTTTAGAAATACCACATGAACTATTACAAAGAGATAAAAACATATGAACCCTACCCTAGAAGCATAGAGCTACTACCTTAATTTATTAAATTGGTATAAGAAATAAGTGATCATATCCTAAAGGATTTAAAATTTTAGTATTATTGGTAAACTAGATACATACTTTAAATTCTCACTAAAATTTACAACATAATACACATAATGAATTTTCCTCAAGCATGTCATTAATCCCCTTTGTGTAACCCTACATATCAGTAATAATATACTCCTTGAAATATTAGATAAAGGTGAAACATAAGAAAAGGGTGAGATCAGGTTCTCTTTAGCATATACATAAAGGATAATATATTATAAACAGACATACACAATTATTGAATCTTGTTGAACTCAAACCCATACCATTTAATCAATAAACTGATAATAGCTTAGAAGGAATTAATATTGATCAAATAATTCTATATAAATAATAAAAAAAGAATGAAACTTAATCATGAATATTAAATAGTAGAATAATCACATGGAATATCAATAAGTAATCTCATAATGATGGAATTCATAATGTCTGGCATCATAAACACACCGTTAAGGATTCAGTCAAGACATGATACATATATGGGTAAGATATATGCCAATACCCAAACTAGTTTTTCTCATGAGTCTTACCGATGCATTAAGGGGATATATCTTCCCCATCCATTATATAATAAGTAAAATCCATTCCTTATATGAAAACATAAACAACATAATCATTTTTATTGGAAAACAAGCATATGAAATGTGTATACATTTACCATAAACCCTGAATAGTATCAAATTTTCACTTTCATATTAAAATGACCATAAAACCTTCAATAATATAGAGTATAATGTATTATAAGAGATAACAATCAATCAAACATAAAATTCATAATAATATTTTTACATAAATGAAAATACTTTAATAAAATCATTAGAAATATCTTTAAAAAATATCATTTTACTTTGAAATAATTTATTTAAAATTTGACATTTATAAAAGAAAAACATTTATTTGAAAATAAAATTGTAAATATGAAAGGTAATATTAAAAACAACATGGAATTATGATGGTGGATTAAACAACACATGTTGTAGAAGTTAAAAAACATTCTTTCTGTATTTCTGTCGAAAATGTAATAAATACCGTGTTTGGAAAATGATAAAAAGATTCTTTTCAAATAATTTTATAAAATGTATAACATGGGTAAAAAGATTTAAAATAATAATAGAATAATTTTAAAAAAAATTGGAAAATATTTTTAAGAGACATGGAAATGGATGATAATTAGTCCCTTGTAGATACTTACGTAGAAAAAAATCAGGAATAATATTGAGATTGTCAAATTAACCATTATATTGCACTTACCATGAATTAAGTGTTATTTAACCTCTTGTATAATGGTTTAAAAACGCCATTAATTTGTACCAAAACTATATCTATATTTATGAAATCATATATGATCCTCTTTTATTTGTTAATATTATTCTATTATGACACTTGTTTCATGTGTTAAATGATTTATCCTACTATGCATGTTTTTTGGGAGAATCTTATTTATTATGTACAGGATATATATATTTTATATAAATTATTATATTAAATTCATAGATATTATATTCACTCATTATCTACATTTTTATAATCATTTATAAACTATTAATGTGGAAAATAAATCTAATCTCATTGTGGAGATGGTTGATCGTACGTACATAGGACTGACAATGTCACTCTGTTGATGGGGAAGGTGTATGCAGTTGGATGGTATGTTAATTATAAAGAAAACATATCTTGTTTTATTAACTATTTTTATCTATTATGTTCAAAATTATACCTATACTAATATATGAGTTATGAAAAAAACTACCCCACATGTGGAGATGGTGATCTATAAGTACATAAGCACGGTGTATTCATTTTTCATATGAAGGATAAATACAGGAATACGGTTATCCCAAAACCATAATAACATATAAAAATATAGATGATTCATTTTTTTACTTTATAATGAAAATGAAATAGAAATATTAAGTATAAGAATAAAATAACATGGACTAGGTAGTAGAAATGATTACCTCTTCTTTGGCAGACTTCATTTATATCTCTTCATAAGGGATCTAGGGTTGGACTATTTCAGAGGCCAAAAGATCTATAACATGTATGAGTATTGTGGGTGGAGAAATGGGTTTGACATAGATGAGCTATATTGTTCAATGTTGTGTGAAAAAATTTGGGAGGAGAGGTCCTTTTATAAATGAGATGAGAGGTTGTTTTGGAAAAAATGAAGAATATTAAATTAAAAGAAATTGATTTTTAATTCCCAATTTCTCTAAAATGACTTATTTGGAATATAGGATTATTACGGTCGAATTAATATAATCAAATTAAAACAATAAAATCTCTGATTATTTTTTAATCCTTATATTTTTGGTCCAATATTTATCCCTTTTAACTCTTAATGTGATATCTTGTAAGTTACATATTTAGAGTTATTATAATTATTAAAAAAAATTCCAAAAGACCAATTATTGTGTAATTTATGACATGTGTAACTTAATAAAAATAAATTTTCCAAATTTTATATTTTTATGAATTTTATATCATTTAATAAATTATTATTTATTTTAATATATCATTTGTTTAAATTTTGACACTATTCATTTCTAAACCTTTTGAAAATATGATAAAACATGGTATTTTATAAAATGGAATTTTAAAATAACACTAATATATAAAAGTAATACATTAATATTTTTTATGACATTAATTTTTAAAATTATATATATTTTAATATTTTTAATATCATTTATTCGATTCTTCTATTAATTAAAACATTATTGCATCCTCATTATGTTATCATTCAGTGTACTTATTTTGTCCCTAAAAATTTTAAATCAATTACCATGTTGTATAAAATCAGATTATATTTACATATAATATTTATATTCGAACATATATCTTATATAACCCCATATTTAAAATACTTCTCTTAAAAAAATAAAAGTACGTAAAAATTGTATTTCTTTGAATATAATATTTATAAGGTTATAATCTCCTCCAAAAGATATTGAATGGTCACATAACTAATCCCTTAATGATTGGGGAAATAAAATTTTCATCTAATAAAATTTGGACACCTTTTAGGGTAATTTATAATAGTTGTAATGTTATTTTTACTCATAATTACCCGATTTACCCTTAACCATTGTAATAAAAATATTACTAAATTTACAATTCATATGCCTATAAAATAAAAGAAAAAAATATATAATTTCAAACCACTGATTCCAAATATGTAATAACCTTTTTAAAATATCATAAAATATAATTTGTTTTAATTAATTTACAATTAATCTCATTGACAGTACGAGAAAATAGGGTTTTAATGTGAAAATGTACATAACATTGAAATGTTTTTATATTAATATTCAAAGTAAAATTGATTAAAATTATATAAATTATATTAAATTATATTATCATGATCTAATTATACTTTAAAACCAATTAAATTTATAATTTAACAGGACAAAATATTTATAAAAAAGAATGATTTCAATTTAAATGAAATATTTTATCACTATTCCTCAAAATATGAAACATATTACAAAAATAAAATAAATCCATCCAAATTTAATTTTTATATTTCTATTTAAATGAATAATTTTATTTTTTCAAATGTAATATTTAAATGTGTCGAAAATGGGTTTTAAAATAGCTTCTCTATCAAAATGAGAGAAAACCGATTTTTTGAAAAATTGAGGTTTATATAGGTAATATTGAGTTTATTGTTATGTTATACATATAAAATCTATTGCATAGATATAAAACTATTTGAATGAACATATTACAAATATATTTCATTAATATCATTTATTAATTTGATTTAATATTATATTATCAAGAAAAAACACTAATGGGAGAAAAAATAAGAATATTTTGTTTCTATTCAAATGGTTTATATTTTTGTTTCCAAATAACTATTAACCAATGAATTATTCTTATATTATGATTAAAAAAATATATTCCTATGTAATTTAATATTATTCCCAACTAGGAGTTTAATGACTTGGTTTTAATGGTAATATTTAAATAATAATTTAAATAATAATTTTATCTCATTTTTGTTTGCAATGTAAGATATCAAATAACATTAAAATTAAGAAGAGACATACCGGAAACATATTTCACAATAAAATTATCACATCCCTCAATAAATTAATTCCTTTTATTTTCTTTATTTGGCTTCATTAACTATGGTTTTACTACTATACATACCTTTTATTACATCCTAATCAGAATGTGGGTCTATAAAACATCCACTTGAAAATTATGAAAGGGAAGTATAAAGGTCAATAGTGATAACCCATACTAGGGATACATATAGGAAAACAAATGCATTTAAGAGAAATAAAACCATCAAGTTCTGAGAAATATCGATAGAGAACATGGGAAGGACATAGTCAAGAATCACAAAGTTATAAATATATGATTATCTAAGGGATCATTTGACTTATCGGAAAAGAAAGTACTAGGATAACATTATTGGTTGCAAGAATGTTTCTTAGAGTTGAAGGGTTGTTTTAATATTTAGATAATAATGTAGTTTCTTTCATTATAGTTCATGAGCATAACCTCATCAATTTTCCCCTTGATCAATTTTCACTTCTTCTCACAAACCAAAAAAATTGTGTTCAAAATGTATTTTTCATGCCCGATGCACTTTTATTAATCATAATATCCAAAAGACATTACTTCAGATTTTAATTGTTTACTAAAACTAAAATGGTCAGCATAAGATACCAAATATGATAAATCATACATTATCGTAAAAAAATAATATCCAATGTTCAAAATAATCCACTCTAACCTTAAGTATCATCCAAAATCATATTTCCAAATTCACAGTCCATAACTTTTTATGGAAGGTCACTAAATTTACAAAATCATATTCAAATATGATTTTCCCCAAAAAAATATAATGAATATCATTTTTCTGTGAACGATAATATATGAATACCAATATCACATTATGATCATAATGAGAGTATGAATTCTTCTAAATATATAAATAAAAATTACCACAATACAATATTTATATATCTCATGATTCTTATAACCATAATATAAAATGATAATTTTTTAATACAAAAAAATACATTAATTATTCCACTTCAACCATAGTAACAACATAAGCTTAAACTTGATCAATTTTCTTTTTCAGAGAAATATTTTCTTGACACTTGGAATATTCGTTTTCATAGTGAACAACCTCATTATAGTTGAAACATTGATAACTTATTACATTCCCTTAAAATCATGGGACTGAAGACCTTTGTCTACACACATGTAACAAAATCCAGTTCCCTTCAATAATGTTCTGGGGTGTTTCTTCCTATAATTATCACAGGTAAGAAAATCCATCATTCCCTTTTTTACTTTCATTTTTCACATGCTCCACCATTATATTATTCTCTTACATTCTCTTAATTTCATAACACTTAGAGATTTGTTTTCACTACTATAAATTTAGTCTATAGCCACAGTTCTATAGCCATAGTTTTATAGGTCCATGGATTCATTTTTTTATAGCCATGATTCAATTACTTGTTTGTGGCTATATATTTTCATCTCTTTTTTTTTCGATACCTACTGGGATCCTCCTCCTCCTATGATCTGCGACCCTCTTACTATGGTGCCCTACTCCCCGAAGACCTCTCTCACCGTGGTGCCCTCCTACCCGAAAACCTCTCTCACCAGAGTGCACTCCTCCCTAATGACCAATATCATCAGGGCACCCTCCTCCTCAACGAACTGTATCACCATGACACCATTTTACCCTACACTTCCAATCAACACCACCATTCCACTTCAAAGAAAATGCTATTCATGACGGCCTCCCTACCTCCTTCTCTAGAAGGCCTCAGACATGGGTTTCCAATAACCGTACGTGGTCTCCACTCCATGATCATCCTCACACAACATAATCACCCAACATATCCACCCCACCAGCACTTTTCGGAGAGAGCTACCCCACCTCTTCCTCTAGCATGCCTCCGACATGGATACCCACCTCTTGGGGATCATCCTTCTCCTTGGTCGGTCAAGCATCTTGATTACTCACTGATGGTATTTAGGGTTTTAACCACTCAAATTTCAATAATGAATATTTCATAGATAAAGTTACTCTTTATTATTCATCATGGAGTCTCATATATCATTTTAATAATCATGATCAACTATGAAACAAATTTTAACTTGAAATTTCTCATAGATAAAAATTCTTCTTGGAATTATCATAACTAAAATATATTGTCCTATTCCAGCATATTTTGGATCCACAATTATCACCATGGTTTCCACAGTGGAATGACCAACTTATTATTATTCCCATTTCAATATATTTGATTTTCTAATATTGTATTATGTGTGATTATATTGGCTTCAAATCCTACTTTTGTAGGTATTTTTATTTTATCATCTTGAATATTTTAACACACCTCATGTTTTTTAAATTTGAATTTGAGAAATAATCATCAATATATTTATTCATATTATTGGATGACTCGTATTTTCCATAAAATGAACCAAACACAACTTTTAGGTACACATACATTGTACCTTTTTAAGGATTCATATGAATCATACACACATGTGTACACTGTATCATTCTTTTTTCATGGTACAAGCCTCTCTGTGAGTCTCCTACTTCTAGAAATCATTATAGAATTGATTGTGGTGTGGTCAATTCTTCCAATTTTCCACATATAGTTTATAATCACCCCATGATCATCACCATGTAATGGTAATCATTATCTCATTGTTTTACATATACCCAAATATTCTTCTATATAGTATTTTATTTTGATTTCATGCTAATAATACACCCTTCAAATCAATCTTTTCATTGCCTTAAAATAATCACATAAAAAACACAGTCCATACTCTCATTTCCTAATCACTATAATCATGTATAATAAATTACTCAACAATTTCATAGTTTTATCAATGTTTCAACTTCAAGCTTGAAAGACGATGTCGTGGGCGCTTTCAAATGATGTTCGGTTTTGGGTTACTTAGTTGCAGCAGAGTGGCTGACCAAGGTCATCTCTCAATGGAGGAAGAAAATTATTACAACATATTAAAGAAATTATAAAAATAAAATAAAAGAGAATAAAAACACTACATGTAAGGATGGGGGGTTTTTAATCTTTTATAAAACTAGAAGAAGTTTGCTGGAAGAATATTTCATTTTTTTGTTTTTGTTTTTGAAATGAAGTTCGATTAAAAATACACAACAGGAAGAGGTTTTTTAGACAGTATTTAAAGGGTGTAATTGATCTAAATCTACCTATTCAATAAATTATTTATCATTATAATTTAAATTAACATTAACTTCATTATTATCAATTAATTTGTTTAATCCCAAACCCTACAAGAATTAAATTTACCACGATGATGAAGTGAATTTAACCCTCGGCTAACATTAGAACATGCAATCGCATCACCCTGATTTGATTGATGTTGTAATGTTTGAATATGATTAGTGGTTAATTAAGGAACATTTACATTCTGGATAATGAGTATGAATTGTGTTTAGAGAATATATTTTAACTCTTCAAACCTATCCTGTGTGGTCTTGTATTACCGATTAAGTTTGCGCTCTCACAATTTAAACAAAACCTCGACCACGCGTGTTTTTGTGATAATTGTTCAATTGCATTATTAGTTTCTTATAATTTAATAACACAATTTATGGATCATAATATTTTAATTAAAGTATCTTAATGATTCAAAATAATTAAATTAATAGGGTAGAAGATAGATCAATCACTAGAAAACAACTCTTCCATGGGTGGTGTGGTCATCGTGGAGAAGTTTTGCATGTGCAAAGGATTGAAAGGGTAGAACCCAATATCATCCTTACTCTTGATTAAAACCCAATTAAGAAGATTAAGAGAAGAATAAATTTGAAGAAAACAGAAGAAAAGATAAGAAATAAAATAAGAAAAAAGAATTTTATTACACAAATGAAAACATTACAACATGATGAAGAGAAGAAGGCTTCGATGAGGGGTCCCTTGCTTCAAGAGAAACCACTCATACAATGGTTGGATAATTTGGGTTAAACCAATTCTACTCTTCCTCCAATCTCTTAATTCACGTCCCAAACCCTCCATATGATAAAATACCTAATTTATAGAGTGGAGTGGTGGCTAGATTACAAGTGGTTTCAGGTGTGACTGGGGAAATTCGTACTGATATTTTAATCCCAATTGAAACCCTTATTTGACCACCAAAATTCCTGAATAAACTCTCCTTCCACAAGGATGATTTGTTCTGAATCCAAATATAGATATATTCTCAAAATATGGGCCTAATCTAAGCATTTTTGAAGATGTTATGGCCCAAATACAGAACCGATGTCCATTCTGGCCAGTCCAGCCCACTATTGATTTAATGTACCATTTACTCCATCCAAATGCACTCTTTAGCTCTAGTTTCCTGAATAAAAGTTGTATAAACTTAATTTAGTAATTTAGCTAGAAAAGTTTATGTTCAAATAAATCATATTAAAATATTTATGTGTGAAATAATACAGTGCATTTGAAAAGGGTAAAACTGGAATTTTAATCAAATTTTTAAATGAATGATATAATCCCAAATATTTCATAACTGAATATATTTAAAACAATGTGAGGAAATTATGTCATTTATTAGCAATAAAATATTCAATAAAATAGTGTTTTATCAACTCCCCCATACTTACCCTTTTTCACTCATGGGAAAAACCTCATATCAGGTAAACATCAATATCAAATCAAAAACATTTTAAAACACACATCCTTGAGATCCAATAATTACACACCAAGAAACAAAAGATACCATGAATCATAAAAAAACATTATTTCAAGTTCTCCATTTATATCATTCAATATATTTTTACTTTATTTATCCTTCCACGCACAAAACACTTACCTCACTATAATTTTCTCTTATCACACAAATGTCAATTTTTTAGCAATGTATTTCTCATCCAAACTCATAAAAGGGTCACCAGAAGCTTAATAAATTCCTATATCTCCACCCAATATGAGTCAAGGACATGTGTTTATCATGAGGACTTTTCAGGGTTGTTCTATGGCTTTTGGTTGGTAGGATTAATATGTGAAAAATTCTGAGGCTGAATGAGGGGGTCTTGACTCTATTTGAAGAAAAATTACATTAATTTAATTTTCACTTAAATATGGCCTCTTACTAAATCCTCATAGCATCTATTCATGTTAATAATAATGAAAAATAAATTAATATTTACACCAATCCAAATTTCAGCAGTAAAAATGTCAACCTTATCAAGAAAGATTTTCTTAAAATCTCCATATAGGCACAAATTTCTTCGTCTATTAGTTGCTTTAGAAAGGCATAACTTCAGTTATCAAGAAAGCTCCATAAAAGGCATAGATTTCAATATAAAGATTTTCTTCAGCAATAAAAACATCTCTTCAGAATTTAATTTTCCACCTGAAGTATCACAAAATGTGGTATCACAACCCAAGACAGCTTCCCCCACACTTAAGTTCAACTATATTGTGCAATTTGACATCAAGAGTTGGTTGGATAGGGAAAATTAGATTTTAATGTGGCTAACCTAACATAATGTTCATGGATTATAAGGGATAAAAGTTTTAAATGTTCAAGGTAGGAAATTATAAAAAAGGATTCTTTGAAATGAGGGCTTTAATACCAAACAAATTCCTTAATCATTTAAAACATAAGTACCTCAAACCCTCATGTTTTGATAGGAATAAATCAAATTCTGGTCAAATAAAGCGTGGTTTGGTTCTCTCAACGAGTGAGGTGAATGTGATGAATATGTAAATTATGGTTTAGAATCCTCAGAGTAAATTGATTTCAAATATAAAGACAATGAGATGTGGCATGAGATTCAAAATTTAAATTACATCTCAAGAAATTACTAAACATTTCAACTCGAAACAAAGTTATTTTCAGTATTTATTTAAACATGGTTTCATGTGAAAAATTATTCCACTTATGGATATGGATTTTAAAATGGTTATGAGAATCATATAATCTCGAAATTTCCAAATACACACAAAAAACTGAAATATAAACACACAAAATTTTTACAACACAATTTCTTTGAAAATCATTGAAAAATATGAAAACAATTGAAATTACTAAACTAAAAGTTTCCCTCCCCCACACATAAAATATTGAATTTTCCTAAATGTGAACCCATTAGATTATATATGCACATTAAATGTATAATTTTAAATAATAAAAAGAATAAAAAACTAAAAGGGTTAGGAACAACCTGATATGCTCAAGTAATGATGGGGTCATGTAGTGTGATGAAATCCACTGCATCAGTAGGAAGTCTCTCAATGTATTTCTTCAAATGGTGCCCATTTAATGTAAATCTCATTCCAGTGTCTTCTTGTGTTATCTCAACTGCACTATAAGGGAAACCATTAATTACAACATAAGGACCTAACCATCTGGAACACAACTTACTGGGAATCGTCTTTAGTTGTGAACTATAGAGAAAAACTTTCTCTCTAACTTGAAATTATCTTTTCTAGATCATTTTTCATGAGATTATTTTTATCTTTCCTTGAAGAGTCTTGAGTTGTCATACGAAGACAAGAGAATATCCTCAAGCTGTTGAATTTTCATCTTCTTTTGGATTCCATCATGGGCCAAATCCATGTTGCATTTCCTTATTACCCAATAAGCTCGATGCTCAACTTCCACAAGGAGATGGAATGCTTTCCCAAAAAAAATCTGAAATGGGGTTATACCAATGGGAGTTTTGTATAATATCATATATGCCCATAGTGCATCACCCAAGTGCTTTCTCTAATCCTTCCTATTCGGCTGCATAGTTTTCTCCAAAATATGTTTCAACTCACGATTTGAAACCTCATCCTGGATATTTATTTGGGTGTGGTATGGTGTTGATGTTTTTTGTGTCACCCTATACTTACAAGGAGGTAAGACAAACTATGATTGCAGAAGTGTATACCTTGGTCACTGATGATGAACTTCGATACTCCAAACCTATAAAAAATATTCAATTTGACAAATTCTACAATAACATGAGAATCATCAGTCCTAGTGGCCTTAGCCTCTACACATTTGCACAAATAATCAAAGACAACCAAAATATATAGAAAAAAAATGAGCTACAAAAAGGTCCCATTAAATCGATCCCCATACAAATTTTTTTATAGAATAGTATGGGTTGTTAGGGCATCTCGTGCCTCCTAGAAATGATTCCTGTGTGTTGGAAATGTGAGCCTGACATAAAAACACATGGGAATCATGGAATGAGCTAGACCAATATAATCCGGAGTCAAAAACTTTCCCAGCTTTCCATTGGGGTCCAAAGTGTCCACCACAATCAAATGTATGAATGAATTGCAGAATAGACACAAACTCATGATCAAGAACACACCTCCTAATAACTTGGTCACTATAAATGCGCCATAAGTAGGGATCATCCCACACATAAAATCTAGACTCAGTCTTTAACTTTTGGACTTGATATTTCTTTACATTTTCTAGGATTTTGGATGCAACAAGGTAGTTCACTAAATCCGCATACCAAGGATGCATACCTGAGATGGAATAAAGATGATCATTGGGGAAAGTGTCACAAAGTGGTACCCGGTCCATGATGTCATTCTCTAGTGTGTGAGTAAGACAAATCATGTGGTCTGCCACCATGTTTTCTGACCCCTTTTTGTCCTTTATCTCAATGTAAAATTCTTGAACAAGGAGCATCCATCGTATTATTCTGGGCTTTGCATCTGGCTTCTTCAAGAGGTACCTCAGAGATTCCTGGTAAGAAAAAACAACTAATTTAGTGCCCAATAAAAATGAATAGAATTTATCTAAAGTGAATATAATAGAGAGAAACTCCTTTTCTATGGTTTTTCAGTTTTATTGGGCTGAATCCAGTGTCCTCAATGCATAGGCAATCACATATGAACGTCCCTTCGCCCTATAAGATAAGACGGGTCCAACCGCGATGTTGGAGGCGTCACACATATGCTCAATAGGAATCTCCCACTGTGGGGGATATATGATCGATGGAGTGGTCAGACACTTCTTTATCTCATCAAAGGAAGTTCTGCAAGAATCATTAATCACAGAATTAGAATCCTTTTAATGTAATCATGACATAGGAAGAGAAATATTACTAAAATTTTTAATGAAGCATCGATAAAATCTTGCATGCTCTAGGAAAGATCTAACATTACACACACATGAATGATATGGTAAGGATGAAATAATATCTAACATAGATCTATCAACCTTTATCCCATGTTTTAACACTACATTCCCTAAGACAATGCCATACTCTACCATGAAATGACACATTTAAAAGGTCAAGACCAGATTCTTCTCTGTACAACGATTCAACACCTTTCCCATACTACTTAGACATTCATCTAATGAAGACCCATACACTATAAAATCATCCATGAATACCTATATGAAAGTCCTAATAAAATAAAATAAAATAATCACCATGCATCTCTGAATGGTACCTAGGGTATTTCAAAGTCCAAATGACATCCTTCAGTAGGAAAACTTTCCAAAGGGACATGTGAAAGTAGTCTTCCCCAGATCCTCTGGAGCTATAGGAACATGAAAATATCCAGAAAATCCATCAATGAAACAATAGTGTGTCTTCCCAGCTAGTATCTCAAGCATCTGATCATCAAATGGGAGGGGGAACTGGTAATTTCGAGTGGACTGATTTAGTTTCCTATAATAAATACCAACACACCAAATGTTTTGTACCCTCATGAGAACCAACTCCTCATTATCACTTTTTACAACTGTAACACCACTTTTCTTAGGCGCAACCTGAATAGGAATCACCCACTGGGAATATGAAATGTGATAGATTATACATACCTCAAGAAAATTTTTAACTTCTTTTTTAACAACCTCTAAAAGTGTTGGATTGAGTATCCTTTGTGGCTACCTAACCGGTTTATCCCCATCCTCCGAAAGAATCATATGCATGAAAATGGAGGGACTAATTCCTGATATGTCAGCCAAGTTCCACCCAATTTCATTGATGTGAGCCCTCAAAATATTCATATGTTTTTCTTCATGTTCAAAAGGGAGATTTTTAGAAATGATAACAGGTAATTTATCACCACTTAATAAGTATGAGTATTTGAGATTTGGTGGCAATGTCTTGAGTTCCAGTGTAGGGGGGAGGTGTATGGATGGAGACATAGAAGTAACTGAAATATTTTCCCAAGAGCATCAATATCAGAATATAAATCATCAAAATCAGAGAATAAATAATCAATTCCATTATCATACTCAAACAATATGTCATAATTAATGTTAACATGATCAGAATCAAAATATGATTCCATTTCGAACTCAAATCTAAGAGAGTCTTATGCTTTAGAAATAGGTGTGGAAGTACCCTTAGACATAAAACTTGAACAAATACTCATAATCTCCCAAAGAATTGAACAATAAAATTTTATTGGGATATTATTTGGTGGTTCAAGATGGTAGATAACAAATGTAGAATGATCCTCTGAGGGGTACTTCATGGAATCCATAACATTAAATATCACAAAATGTTCCCCAAATTCCATGGAAAGTGTGCCCTCGTTAACATTTAGGATAGTTTTTGCAGTTTTGGGGAATGGTCTACCTAAGATAATGGTACATGAGAAATTACCTGATCATCCTCCATGTTAAGCACATAAAAATATGCTTGAAAGATCATGTGTCTTACCTGAAAAAGTACATCCTCAAGGACTCCCACTATATATGTTGTCTCTCTATTTTCCAACTGCACCACTACTCTCATGGGCTTCAACTCACCAACATTAAAAGAAGAGAATACAGAGTGAGGCATCACATTTATGGAAGCTCCGAAATCACAAAGTGCATCAGAAAACTGCAACTCCCTTAAGGTGCTTGAGATGTTGAATGTCCCTAGATCCTTGCACTTTGTAAACATTTCTAGAGTTTGTGTAATGAGTGTTAAGATACTACATCAAAGATTTATCTTCTTATTTCCCTTGTTCCCTCTTTGATTGGTACAAAGTTCTTTTAAGACGTTTTCATAACTTGGGATTTTCTTGATGGCTTCATGTAAAGGGATGTTGTTCTCCACATGCTTGAATGTATCAAAAACTTCTTTTTTTCATTCCCTCTTCTGCCATCTTCTTGGTTTGTACAACTCTATTTAGAAATGGAAGGGTTTAAAAAGAAACATCATCAATATTTTCCTTACATTTAACTTTCTCCTTGGATTTCTCATCAGTTGGTATGGAATAAAGCTTCTCTAGATTTGAGTTGAATCCCAGTGGAACGATAAGTGAAAATGTATAAGTTGTTTGCTTTACCCATCTCCATGTGATGGAAATGACATTCCCCTTGGGATTTGGAGTTGGTTGGGTTGGTAGATTTCCAGAATTCTTACTTACTAGTTCAAGGAGGGTAGTGGCAATCTGGATCATTTTAGTCTTCAACTCCCTCAACTCCGAACCTTCAATCTTAAGCTCATTCTGTTGATTAAGAACAATTTGCTTCCAAATTTCATCAATGTTAGAATATACCTTAGATGGGGGATTCCCTTCTTGTTGTCTTGTTGATGTTTGGGTTTCAAATCTCCTTTGGGGTTTTTGGAAACCCTGTGTGAAAGGTGGAGGATTCTTAAAATTTTGTTGAAAAGGGGGCCTTTTTTGTTGTTCAGTGCCATACCTCATGTCTGATTGATCCTTCCACCCTTGAATATTTGTAGGATAAAATTAATCAAATCTCTTTTGGGGGTATGTCTGTTGTTTCTAGTGATATGATCTCCCTGGGATTACTGTTGTGCAATCCTCTATCTCTTGTTGTTGTGGGAAACAGTCAGTTGGGTGGCTTGTCTTAGTGCAAATGCCACAAGGCCTTGAAGGAGGGGGTTGAGATGTATTTTGAGCCAACGCAATGTATCACACCAAATTTTCCAATTCTACAAACTTGGTATTAATCAAATGACATTCAAGAGAAGAAGGGCTTACCTGATGTACTCCCTTGACATGAAGTTTACCTCGATTGCCAAATTGTTGAGAATTTTGGGTCATCTTGTAGATCAATTCACATACAGCTATTGGTGTCTTTTCCACCAATGATCCTCCATCTGCAATATCCATCATGCTTCTATCTATAGGTGTTATTCCTTCATAGATGTACTGGATGAGGAGTTTCTCACTAATTCAGTGATGTGGGTAGCTTGCACACAACTTCTTGAATCGCTCCAAGTACTCATACATTGACACCCCTTGGGCTTGATTTATCCTAGAGATCCACTTACGAATGTATGTGGTTCTTGATTCTGGAAAAAATCTCTGCAAGAAAAGATGTTTGAAATAGTTCAAACAAGTTACATTTCGGGTTGTAAATAATACATCCAATCTTTCATAGCTCCATCATATGAAAATGGCAATGCTCTTAGTTTGATTTGATCATCAGAAACATTGCTTTGTTTTAAGGTGTAGAAAACTACATGTAATTACTTAAGGTGTTTATTTGGATCCTCACCAGATAATCGATGACATTTTTGAAGAAGGTGAATTAATCTAGATTTTAGTTCAAAGTCTCATTCGAGATTTGGGTATGCAATACAATTCAATAGATAATTAATATCAGGTGCAGCCAATTCTTGAATAATTATATTAAGTTAATTTATATTATTATAAGCCATTGGTTCTTCTTTTATGTTTTAATTTTAATTGCTTCAAATTTCAATGGTCTTTTGGTGGAGGAATTCTCCTACTAGTTAATTGTTGAAACTTCCCGTAGACTGAGAATGTCTGACTCGAGCCCTAACGCTACGTTCAATCCCAGGTTCAAGATCTAAGATATATTTGGGATTATTTCATGACATAAATAAATTAAATGTAAAAAGGAAATGAAGAAAATTATGTTATAAAAAAAAGAAAAGAAGTTTGAGTTGGTCCGACAAAAATAAAAGAAGAGAGTAAGAGAAAAAAACATGAGAAAGGGGAAAGAAGAGAGAAAATAGGGGAAGAAAAGAATTAAAAGAAAAATTAAATATATAACTCAAATTTTTTGAATAAATCACTTGCCTCCCCGGAAATGGTTCCAATTTGAATGGTGCTGTCATGGACACTTTCAAATAATGTTTGGTTTCGGGTAACTTAGGTGTAATAGAGTTGCTAACCAAGGTTGTCTCTCAAGGAAGAAGCTAATTATAACGACTTCATAATGATATTATAAAAATAAAATTAAAGAGAATAAAAACACTACTTGTAATAATGGGATTTTGTTTATCTTTTATAAAACTATAAGATGTTGGTTGGAAGAATATTTCATTTTTTTGAAATGAAGTTTCATTAAAAATACACAACAAGAAGATGTTTTTAGACAATATTTGAAAGGCATAATAGATATAACTCTACCTATTCACTAAATTATTTATAAATATCATTTAAATTAACATTCAATTAAGTATTATCCTATAATTTATTATATTCCAAACACTACAAGAATTAACTTTACTACAAAGATGAAGTGAATTTAACCCTTGGCTAACTTTGGAACATGCAGTCGCAGCACCCAGCTTTGATTGATGCTCTAAAGTTAGCTTATGATCAGTGGTAAATTAAGGAAAATATAAATTCTGGAGAATTAGGATTAATTGTGCTTAGGGAATATATTTTATCTGTACAAACTTATCCCATGTGGACTTGTATTACCGGTTAAGTTTGCGCTCTCACTATTTAAACTAAACCTCGACCTCGCGTGTTTTTGTGTTAATTGTTCAATTTTTTTCTTAGTTTCATATGATTTAAGAAAAAAATTCATTTATAATATTATGTGAATTATAGTATCTCAATGATTCAAAATTATTAAATTAAGAGGGTAGAAGATTGATCGATCACTAGAAAACTATTCTTCCATGGATGGTGTGGTCATTTTGGAGAGGTTTTTCTTGAGCAAAGTATTGAAAGGGTTAAACCCAATATCATCCCCACTCTTGATACCAATGCAATTTGGAATGTTATGAGAAGATGAAATTTTAACAAAACAAAATAAAAGAGAAGATATAAAGGAAGAACCATGATGTTTATTACACAAATGAAAACATTACAACATGATGGAGAGAAGAAGGCTTCAATGAGGGGATCCTTGCTTCAAGAGCTACCCCTCTTACAATGGTTGTATAATTTGGGTGAAACCAATTATACTCTACCTCTAATATCCTAATTCACGTTAAAACCCCTACAAATGATAAAAAAACTAATTTATTGAGTGGAGGGGAGTCTAAGTTACAATTGTTTTCTAGTGTGAATTAGAAAATTCGGCCAAATATTTTATGCCAAATTTCACAGCCCATTTGACCCCCAAAACACGTGAATAAGCTATATTTAAACAAGGATTATTTGTGAAAAATTGAATCCTCGATCTCCTCTCAAAATTAGGTCCTAATCCAAAAACATATGAAATGGTTAGGTCCCAAATACAGAACCCATGTCCATTCTGGAAAGTCCAGCCCACCTTTGAATTAATGGCCCATTTACTACATCCAAATAAACATTTTAGCTCTAGTATCCTGAATAAAAGTTATAGAAAATTAAGTTATCAAAACCTTTTAAAATGTATAAGTTCAAATAAATTATATTAAAATATTTATGTGTGAAATAATACAGTGCATTTTAAAAGTGTAAAACTGGAATTTTCCACAAATTTTCAAATGAAATATCTAATCCCAAATCTTTCATAACTTAACATATTTAGCACAATGTGAGGAAATTATGTCATTTATTATCAATCAAATATTAATAAAATAGAATTTTATCAAAGCTTCTCCTTAGACATGAGGTTGAATATGATAAAGATGACGTCAAATTATTTAAAAATGCAACTAATGTACTTGTTTTAGTAGGTTGATCAGTACCACACTAATGTTGTCCCTTATAAAAATTTCACTCCACTTGATACCAGTTAAATTCCAATAAGGATTAATACTCTCTCATGGACCATCATTCCAACCCGCATATGTGAATGCTAAGTACCCCACACCCTCCTACACCCAGATACCTGTACATACAAATACATGCTCTCCACATATTCACATATTCTGGTCTTATATGGAATCTATATTTGAGCTTGGTTTTTGGATCCGTTATTTTTCATTACTCAATTCCGGTGATGGTATGAAAACCTATCCAATTTCTTTTTATACACATCAATTTCAATTTTCCAAATAGTAGTATGAGTAAAATAGCACTGAGAAGAACTTTAATGAACCCTTCAGTTTGAACTCTCTCAACTATTTTCATGAATATTTTTATAAAATCTCATCTAATACTTATGATTATTAAAGAAGGATGGAAGAATCTATCTTTCACTTCATAAAATGTTTCTATAAGTAAATGGATCTCAATAACTCCATGGGTAAAACATTATTTAAATTTTCAGAAGAACCTTCAAATATTCAGATTTGTATGAATTATTGAATATAAAGCATTCTCCAGCAAATCCTTCTCATGGGATGATCTTATACTTCAATTCATCAAGATAGATGTTTTCTCCAGATGTAATTTAGAATAACATTTGATAAACCATACAAATTTGGTCACATTTTTAGATCATTAATTATTATTCTAGCTTAATTTTCTTCTTTTGTTCTCTATTTGAGAAGAAGTATCATATATAATTCCCTACATGGTTAGCATGAAAATAAAACACAAATGATAAATGACTTAGGAAAAACCTCTATTAAATCCTTATATTGAGAAAAATTCTAATAAATTTTTCTTAATATTGAAACTCTTTCTTTTAGTACTCTAATTTTAGGTAAATTCTATACACTTGATTTTTTATTTTTCATATAATTATTGGGTATAAATAATTATATATTTATTTATTTTTATGAAACCTTCTTTTTAACATGTTCCATCAAATCACATACATCACTTAGTGAATTCTTCATTTTCCTCAATACTTCATCATGGGTTGATGAAATTTTAAAGAAAATCGTTGTGTTTTGACTAGCCTGCTTGAACCTCCCCCACAAAATTTCATGTGTTATGGGATTGTTATGTTTTTAAAATCCATCATGAAGATTGTATTTTCCATCTTCATATGGAATAGAATATTTTCCCTTTTCACATTATTTATATGATTTTCTTTCATTTTTTCCATTTCCAAATCAGCTGGTGATATAAATAAATAATTTGTGGGTATATTGATCGATTCTTTGGATTATTCATATGGATTATTGAGATTGATTTTTTTGACATCAGTTTAAATAAATATAACACTTCTCTTGAACTTCATAGACATGCAATGAACTTGATCTTTAATCTATTTCTTTTCCAATGATTACTTTCCATTGTTTATTAGATTTTTTGATCTTTTATTATTATTTTATTTTGATATATACATAGATAAACATGAATAAAACATGTCACTACTACCATTACACATAAAATATAGATATTAAAATTTTTAAAACATGTTTGCAGTATATAGGTTATTCACTTTGACCTCTAGTTATTGCCTTATCTTAGTCTTACTCCCTCTCACTGATAGATTTCTTTGAATTTCAGTAAGAGATATATTGTGCCCAAATTAAAATGCATTATGTCAAAACATATTATAATACAAGTAATGATGTTCAAAACTTGTTTTTGTTTTAGAAACTCCATACTACTTGTATTTTATTAGGTCTTATAGTATGCCAATTTTGGGAATTCTTTTCAACTATTTGGGCTCATAATATGGAAAATAAACACATGAACTTTCTTTTAGAAACCTGGGATGAAGTGGTTGATTTATGTTAATTTCTCTTTATCCAATATTGTATATATTTTTAGTTTCTTCATACATTATGTACAAAAATATATTTTTTAGAAAAACAATTTTCAGATGTGGTTAGTACCTTACTTTTTATAGCTTTTAAATATTGATCCCTAGATGATCTCAATATGTTTTTGGAATCAGTTGTAGATCATTTTCCCTAAGAGTCTTCGTACGAAAAATGTGCGGAACAAAAATTCTTTAAATGTACAATAAAGTCCATGTTTTTGTTACTTCTATATTATTATGTTTAACTTCAAGATGTAATAATTTTGTTTTAAATATGTTTTTCTCAACATCAATTGTTTTTATCTAGTCTTTGTGGGAGTTCTTAATTTTATCAACTACATTATCAATAATTTTTTTTTCTTTTCATATTATAGATGCTCAAACTATTTAATCTTATTTTCTTTGACATCCAGTTCATTATTTAGGATAATAACTAATTTTTATATATATTTTTTCATACTTATATCCTTTTCAAGGGGTTCATATTTCTATGGGATTTCATTCAATAAAATCTATCTCAAATCTAGAGTACTTTCCTTGATTTTTAGAACTCATTGTGTATTTGGAATCTATTTGATTAGTAATATTTACACATTAAAGATCATTTTTGGCTATGGACTTCACCTTCATCTATGATTCGTTTTCAAGACAATTTTATTATTCCTAAAATTCATTAAGGGAATAAAAATAAAAGAATCAACATATTTGGGAAATAATTATTAGATTTACTCAAAGTAAGAACATGAATCTTTATATTCCTTATTAAATAAATCTTTGAAAATATGATCCTCCCCACTAGTTGTTGATTCATAAGAATAACTATCATTATAAGTATTTACAATTACATCATCTTCATGTAAAAATCTGATTCATTTGATGTAGATGTTTTATCATTATTTTTACTATTTTATTTCTCAACCGATTATTTAATATTCATTCTTTATTAGGTATCATCATGATATTAGCATGATGAAGTTGGATTTTTTTCCTTTATTCTGAAGAGGTAAATGTTCTTTTTCATTATCATCTCCTTATTAATTCGGTTCATTTTGAGTGAGCTTTCTTTAATTTTATCTAATTTCTTGTTTGTTCATTCTTTCATATCAACTTAAATCATGGAACATACCTCATGATTTTTGAATTTGAATGTTCAACATAAGAATCATTATATTTATTCATATCAATGGATGATCACATTATATATCCAACGAATATAATGTTACATTCAAGGAAAAGTATATAGTACCAGGCTAACAACTCGAATGCACAAACATACATAATATTTTTTTTCATGTAATAATGCTTAATTTGGGTCTCCTACTTCTGGAAATCTTTTTAAAACTTGATATGACGTGATAGAGTCTTCTTGTTTCTTACAGGTGGTTTGTAATCTCACCATGATCATTATTATGGAATGGTCATTATTCTATCTTTGTTTTACATATACACCGATCATATTATCTATGGGGTTTCTTTTGGATATCACTGTGTGAATATGTCCCCTAAATCTGTATTTTCACAACATCAAAATACTCGCATCATGATCACCATCCATCAACTTATTCACAGTCACTATGATATTATAAATATAATTACTTAGATATTACCCTGTCGTATCAATGATAATAAAAAAATATTCTCCCTAGACATTAGGTTGAAGAACAAAGATATGATGTCATTTAATTTAAACATTACATGTGAATTTGTGTTTTAATAAGAATAAAAGTATCTCACCATGTTTATCCTGCATTAACATTTACATAATGATGTTTATAATTTATAAAAAAATGTGATCCCTATTGGGGGACAGTGGTAGTGAATGGTGGGGGGGGGGGGGTGCCGAAGGGGGTAGTGTGATGGGGAGTGGGGGTGAAGGGGACTAGAGAGGGGGCAGTGTGCACGGGTTAAGGAGGTGATAAGGGTGTGTGTGTGATTGTGCGTGATTGTGTGTGTGTGGGGGGGGGGGGGTTCGAATGAGTTGGGTTGAAGTGTTGGGGGCAGTGGGGGTGAAGGTGGGGGGAGTGCAGATGGAGTTGTGGGGGGGGGGTAGTGGGGGTGCAGGTGGGGGGGATAGTGGGGGGGGGGGGGTGAAGGTTGGGGGTAGTGGGGGTGAAGGGGGTAGGTAGGTAGTGGGGTTTAAGGCGGATAGGGGGAAGTGTGCAGGGGGTAGTGAGGGGGCAGTGGGTGTGGGGGTGAAGGGGGATGTGAGTGGGAGGTAGTGTGTAGGGGGAAGGGGGTGTAGGGGTTTAGGTGGATGTGGGGGGGGGGGTTGTGTGGAGGGGGCAGTAGTGTATAGTAACTCATGAGTGAGTTTTATGAAAAACTATATTACATTCAATATACAATCTTATTGAACTCCTATATTGGTTACAATTAAGATATGTTCTTATAATAATTGTTAGTGTAGAGTAAACATGATTTCTCTAAAAGGAGTTGATTAACTAGAATGATCTCCCTCTGCATTTCAATCAAATCACAACATCTCTTTTGGAAATTTTCATAGGGATGATGATGATTCTCATCTTGAAGAGGTTTTCAGTTAATATGGTGTGGTTGTAAATCCATGGGGTCATTTATAAATGTGAATCAAACAAATCAAAATGGTTTGACTTGGTAAAGATCATTAAATTATGGATAATATCACATTAATATTTATTTCAAACTAATATCATGATATAACTGATATCATACAAGCTTTAAAAAAACCATGGTGAAGAATAATTGATATAATCTTTTGAGGGGGTGGGGGGGGGGGGTTGTAAGCACAAGCTTCAAGAGATATTTCCGTTATTGATAAATATATAATTATCGATAACCTTAAAGGAATATGAAGAATGATCACTTCATAATTCATTTGTGGTTTATATTTGACAGGTTTATCAAGTTTGATTGATTATAAAACATAATGGGGGAGAAAATCACAAAAATAAAAAATGCATGAAGATTACATTGAGTGGAAAAACTTTTGGGTCTCTCGGTGAAAATTTAGATGGTGAATAACGTTGGAATTCCCTACATTTGACTTGGTGTTATATGTTTTATGAATTTTCTACCGAGCGTACGACTTTGAAAGTCCTACTGTATGAGTGAAATATAAAAAATATGAATTTTTAATACTTGATAAATCAATGAAGGATTTTTCAACTAAGATGATGAGGGAATTTGAACAAAAATCCTTTATTAATGATCAAGTTATTTTTTATTGGGATGTAAATATAAATCTAAATATATTTTTTCATTATTTATTCTGGATTCATGTATCATTTATCATGTAAATTTCACATAGTGATTAGATATATATAAGAAGTTGTTATATCTCAATTCATTTCCCATTATTTCCTTACACGTGGTTTCTTATGATGTGGCCAGTTCTATCCACTACCATTAAAGACAGTGAGTTCAACATTGGATTTGGTTATGGTTTATTCAATTTTAATTATTAACCCAATTTTAATTAGGGATTTTTGGATTTTTGGGTTCTTTATATTTTTATAGTTTATTTTGGATCTTGTTGAGGTGGTTTCGAGTCGCATTTGATAAAGGATTACATGTGTATGAATTGGTAGGAATATACATATATAAGTCCCGATTTTTATATATTCACTCATGGAATTATGAATATATATATATAAATATATTGGGTCTAGGTGTGCTTATATATGGATAAGATAAATGAATACATGTTTAAGTGTAAAGGAGTATATGCAAGAGTAAACATATATATAATGACCCCCTTATGCATATTTGGCCATGAAAATTTGTACATTGGGGATAGGTGTCCTTATATATATGTGAAGTTTCATATGTGTGATTGGGGGAAAATTGAAGATTCAAGTTGTTGTCTTCAAAAGACGTGTGCCTCAAAGTTGAGGTAGGTTCCCCCTACCTAACCCTTTAATTTGCATTCTATAGTTTCTTGATTGTTTTAAAAAATTGTTTCAATAATTTCCTGATAGTTTTAAAAACAATTTTTCTAATAACCACTGGATTTATCAAGGAAATATATATTTATGAGTTACAAGGGTATGTGATTACTAGTTTATGTAATGTCCTCTCCTATAGTCTTAAATTAGAGAAAAAATTATATTTTCTCTTATATAGCCTAATGTGTATCAAATACACTAATATAATGACAACAAATTGCTTGATTCATGTTCTTATAAGATAAATAATTATATCTAGTTCCATATTCATTAATCATACTTTGAATAAAAAATTTATTACATTCCCAATACCATATAAGAAATTATGGGGTCATTTATAAATGTGAATCAAACAAATCCCAATGGCTTGAATTGGTAAATATCTTTAAGTTATGGATAGTATCACATTACTATTTATTTAAAAAACTAATATCATGATATAACTTATATCCTAAATTCTTTAAAAAAACCATTGTGAAGAATAATTGAAATAATTTTTGAGGGGGCGGGGGTTGAAGCACAAGATTCAAGAGACTTATTCATTATTGATAAATATAGAATTAAATATAACCTTTAAGGAATATGAAGACTGATCACTTCATAATTCATTTATGATTTATATTTGATAGGTTTATTAAGTTTTATTGATTATAAGACATACTGGGGGAGAAAATCATAAAAATAAAAAATGCATGATGTCTACATTGAGTGGAACAACTTTTGAGTCCCTGTGTGAAAATTTAGATGGTGAATAACTTTGGAATTCCCAACATTTGAATTAGTGTTCTAATTTTTATGACTTTTCTACTGAGTGTATGACTTTAAAAGTAATACTGTAAGTGGTAAATAGAAAAAAATTAATTTTCAATACTTGCTAAATCAAAGAAGTATTTTTCAACTAAGATGATGATGGAATTTGAACAAAAATCCTTTATTAATGATCATGTTATTTTGTATTGGGATGTAAATATAAATCTAAATATTTTTTTTCATTATTGGTTCTGGATTCATGTATCATTTATTATGTAAATTTCATATAGTGATCAGATATATATATAAGAAGTTGTTATATCTCATTTCTTTTCCCACTATTTTCTTAGAGGTGGTTTCTTATGATGAGGCCAGTTCTATCCACCACCATTAAAGACAGTGATTTCAATATTGGATTTGGGTATGGATTATTCAATTTTAATTATTTACCCAATTTTAATTTGGGTTTTTTAGTTTTTTGGGTTCTTTATATTTTTTTGTGTGTTTTGGATATTGTTGAGGTGGATTTGAGTCACCTTTAATGAAGGATTACATGTATATGAATCGGTAGTAATATAGATATATAAGTCCCCCTTTATATATATTAACTAATGGAATTATGAATATATATATATATATGTATATATATTGGGGCTAGGTGTTCTTATATATGGATAAGATAAATGAATACATGTGTAAGTGTAAAGGGGTATATGCAAGCGTAAACATATATATAGGGACCCCCTTATGCATATTTGGCCATGAAAATATCTACATTGGGGATATGTGTCCTTATATATATGTGAATTTTCATATGTGTGAAAGGGGAAAATTTTAATATTGAGGTTGTTGTCTTCAAAAGAAGTGTGCCTCGAAGTTGAGGCAGGTTCCCTCTACTGAACTCTTTAAATTGGATTCTATAGTTGCTTGATTGTTTTAAAAACTTGTTTCAATAATTTCCTCATAGTTTTAAAAACTAGTTTTCTAATAACCACTAGCTTTATCAAGGAAATATATATTTATGAGTTACAAGGGTATAAGATTACTTGTTTATGTAATGTTCTCTCATATAGTCTTAAAATAGAAAAAAAATTATATTTTATCTTATGTATCGTAATGTTTATCAAAGACACTAATATAATTACAACACATTGCTTGATTCATGTTATTATAAGATAAATAATTATATCTAGGTCCATATTCATAAATCATACTGTGAATAATGAATTTATTATTTTCCCAATACCAAATAACAAATGATGCATAACAATTAAATATGTGTTCTTCCCTAAATAGTATAACAACCCAATCTTAAAAAACATATAAGTTACATAAATTTTGTGGAATACATAATACAATACACTAAAATATGTCCAATGAACGTGTAAGTATAGTGCCTTTTGAAATATGGAACCATAAAACTAGGTATATATGTGAGAGATATTATCTCCTAGTAGTTTCTTCATGACTAGAAACCTTTTTAGACACATCATAAATACTATATATCTTCATAAAATGGAGAAAGAATTATAAAAAATGGTGAGATAAGATGGTTAGTAAGGGTAAACAAGGGATACATGTAAGCATACACATGAGCATAGGTGTATGAGAACATGATCATATTATGATAATGTCATACCCTAGGTATCAAATATCAAAAATATTAACTAAGGAATATATCTTGGAAGTTCATAAGAAATTAATCATAAGGAAATAAAGAACATAATCCATAAAAGAATAATATACTAATATGACATGGAATTTATACCGGACATATAAGTACATAATATGATTTCTATAGTAGTAAAGGAATCATTTCCAAGTCCATATTAGTGTTATGGGTGCACACCCCATACCATCTTCATAGTCATGGTTCACTCCCTTGGTGATCTAAGTACTTTGAGTTTAATCCCCATACCATATTGGTATTTATGGTTCACTCCCATGGAAATCGTCGTAGTTAATGATTACTCCCAAGAATATCTTAATAGTATGTGTTCAATCCACATATCGTCTTGGTAGTCATGGTTAACTCCAATGGTAATCTAAGTAGTTAATGTTCTATCCAAAAACCATATTATACTATCTTGTTTGGAAAAAATAGTTACCCAATGCATTAGAGGGAGATATAGTTCCCACACATATCATAATGAAACCAGAAATTTTTGATCCACGCAATCACATAAAATTATATCAAAACCCATTAAATGAAATGTGTATTATGAAAAAGTAATCATATCATAACTTTCTAAAAACCATACAAGTTTGATAATAATTTCATCAAAGGCATAACCCGTGAAAAGAAAGATGTTGATAAACATATAAACCATGAATGTAAAATGGATTTAATAAGAATATAACCTATGATAGAAAAACATGTTTCATAAATATAAAACCCATGAAAGAGCACATATTTTGTAAACATCATTCCATAATGTGTAAACCACTCAGAGAAAAATATGAATGGAACCATTGGATTATTTGATACAAATTAATGGGTGACATCAATAGTTCTCACCGTAGATAGAAAAGAAATTTGAAAGTTCCTTTTAAACCATTTGATGATGAAAATATTCATTATTCATTGAATTTTGTTTTAAAAAATATAACATTTTTGAAACCCATTTCATTTTAAAATAAACATGAAAACTTATAAATGAGTCTACAAAAAATTAGAAAATTTCTTTTCATGAAATCTAATAAAACAAGCATGATTTGTTTGAAAAACAATTTCTTTATAAACACACTGAGAATTTATAATGTAATTTTGAAATCTTTTTAAAAACCATTCTATATTAAATTTTTTTAATAACATAATAAAGAAATCTTCAAATCATTTGAATGCGTTTCATTGAAAATAAACTTTTGAAAACATATAAGGGAATATTTGAAAAGCACAAAAAAATATTTTTGAACTAAAAACATGTTTGAATACCTTTTTCTTTAAAATCACATCAAAATCATATAAATGAATCCTGAAAAGATTTTATAAACCCTTTTATAGAAAATTTCTTTCAAATGTATAAAAAATGCTTAAAATCATTTAAATAATTTTCTTTGAAAATAACATTTTGAAAAAAAATAATAGAGGTTTTCAAAATATTGTAAACAAATTTGATAAATAAATCATTTACCAAAAAAATCTATAAAAAATTCATTAAAGTTTACAAATTTATAGAATATTAAGAAGAATAAATCATCAAAAATAACCTTGTAATATAACAAAGAAAAAGTTAAAACATTCTCAAAACTAATTAATTCCAAATATTATGAAAGCATATAAATAAAGATTAATTCTTTTAAAAAAAACCCATTAAAACAGAACACGTTTTTATAAAACCTTTTCAGAAAAAGTGGATTTTAACAAACACAAATTTCTTACCAAAGAGGGGGATAAATTCCAATTCTCTTTAAACCACATTCTTAATTATCTTATGTAAAAAAGAGTGGAAAATTGTACAAAGATATGAAGATATCATGAATATACAAAGGAAAAAAATCATCCTTATTTCTCTTAATATATGGTTCATAATATTTCTTATATTAAGGAATAGTAATAAAAAATCTTGATAAATGATGGGATTATTTAAATAATCTCATACTCGGTGTTAACCTTTAATCATACTCCCCTTGTATTTGAATTAAATTACATAGAGGACAAAATATTATAAAATATATGGATATTCATGATATTACATTTCCATTGGATGAAGATAAACATCATTAAAGAACAATGGTGCATAAAAAACATGTGTTTCAAAGAAGAACAATTGAGACAAAATTACTTTATTGATTTGGTAACTTCTGAAACATAAAACCCAGGAAAGAAATATAACCAAATGGAAATGTAAATACCCATAAATGTAAGTATATAAATCATAGAATAAATTCATGGACAGTATACACACCACCCAATAGGAGGCGTGGATAATAAGGCATGTATCTCATGAAAAAAATAAACAATCTGAAATCTCATTACCTTTTTTCTTGTCTCTCATCATAATTGTAAAAACTTTCTCTTATTTGGATGACTCCATTTGGTTTTCTCATAATGGATTACACGAGAGGATTTCTATATAATTGGAGGCTTCATGGATGGGGGTAGGATGTTTAGAAGTTTATTGGGTAAATATAGGTAGAACTTAAGAAGTTTTATAGGTGGGAATAAGGGGGAGGTGATGACCTTATAGGGGAGGTAGGGGTCACACATGGAATATTTAGAAAAAAGCTAGTTGTTCCCACATTTTTTGTAAAAAACATCTTCCAAAACCAACTAACCATAATAATGGAAGGTTTTTGTCTGATATATGACAAGCCAATGGGTATTGGACATGTGTCTTGGTCATTTGACCCCATAAGTGTAATGTTTAGTCCCTTATTAAGCGAAAATTTACCATAACCGCTATAATTAATCATAATCACATTAACTAATTTTTTTGGTAAAATATTATTTTGATATTAATAGAATATAAATAATATAATTATTATAGTCGTTTATGTCCTTTTTTACAATTTCAAATTATAGAAGCGAAAAAATTATGCTTAATGTTAATCAATGGGATGTGGTGAGAAAGCATGTTTTTAATTTCAGAATGTTCAAAGGTTCATTAAGATATTACATCTACCTTCAATATAAAAATGTTTCTAATGATATCCATCAAATTAATGTATTTATAACTGATATTTTAGGACTTTAAAACAAATATTAAATATAATTTAAATACCTAAATAAATAAAATGTAAATTTTAATTAGAAATAAAATCCAGTACTTTTCACTATTCATATAAAAATGTTTTTTCTCATAAATTTACCAAAAATTCAAAAAAATATAATTTATGAATTTTTAATTAAAAAATTTACATTATTATATCAAACTAAATTCCAAAAAAGCGTTTGTATATGTTTTATTATTACTCATATTAGGACATAAAAAAGGAGTTCTTTTAGGAAAATAATATTCTTAAGCATATAAAGGCATTACTAAAAATAGTTATTTTTTATTGTCAAAAATTATTTAATATAAATAATTTATTAAATTTATTTATTACTATTCATATTACTATTCTTAATTGATATTTTATAACTATCCATGTTAAAAAAGTTATTACAACAAAATGATGTTTTGGAGAAAATCAGTGTTGCATGTAAGGCAAGCCAGGTCAGTGTCCCGTGTATTGAAAGATAATCTAGGTCATGAGAGTAGTGTATATAGTAAAAAATTATTGATTTTATTAAAAAAAAATATTTATCATTGCGTGAAATAAAAAAGAAATAGATTAAATAAATTTGAAAAACATATTTCGAAAATATCTAGGTGTAACATTCTTTCCCCTTAAAATGAATTTCTTCCATGAAATTTTTCTGGGTTAAAAAAGTTTTAATACATTAAATTTACTTTAATAGAAACATATATCATTAAAATTCAGACCAAAACATTCTCTAAAAGGGATATATGGAATCATAATGGTTACCCAGAGTAATTCATATCTTCATTTCCACATAGAAGAACATTGTTGGGAAGTGAAAATATTGACTAAGAGGAAAATGGTAATTATTTATAGGGAGTGATTGAGGTGATAAAAAAAAATTGAATGATAAATGGAATTTGAGGTCCTTAGAAACATAAATGTTTGATGATTTAAAAGGCCATCCTTGGAACCGAAAATCAGTTATTATGACAACATTTGTTTATCATTTTCATAAATTTGAGTAATTATTGTGTTGGTCAGGAAGATAAGAAAATATAATTACATGTTATATTTCTATAAAAAAATACATCCTTTAATTATGATTCTATGAATTTGTAATTTTTCCATTACTTCATCGAATGGATATAAAAAAACCAACTTTGATTCCTAAAGCACTAAAATACACTTCAAAGAGATCTTAAGGCCCATAATAGATTGAAAAGACTAACTATTTGTCCCCAACTATTCTAAAATATACTTTTGTTTAATAAATTAATCTATAAACCAAAAACTAATAGTACTTGTTCATCATTAATATTTATTAAAAAAATCTAAATAAATAATTACACATTATTATGGACATCGTGTAGGCCAGTGGTAGGCACAAAACCCTTACCATCCTTCGGTCATGAGTTCAATATCCAAAACCTTTCCAAACATGACAGAGTATCATCCAACATATAGTATTTAATTTTCAAAAACCACATTAATATAATTTACAAATTAAATATGCTTCCCATCATTGAAATGAGTTTAATCACTAAATATCCTTTTATCAAAAGTTTTCGACACAACCTCAGTACATAAATACTTCATCCAAAGTTTAACATCAAATTTCCTTAAATTTTTAACCTTATATCCATTATGAAAGATGAAAATACCAATATATAGTATGATATTCATCATATCATCTTAACATTGATCCCTTGTATATCACAATGTAGCTATTGGTTATCATATTCAAAACATGTGAATACCTCCATCATGTATTTGCTTGAAACATGGTAATGATCTGAATTAAAATAAATACATATTGATAGCATGAATGTTTCCTCATTCTAATGTATATTTTATCTGTTCCCTAAATCTATTTTTTTTAATTCATAAATGATAGAATAGAAAACTTGTTAGTAATTCCTTAATTAGTTCCAAGGTAATATGTACAATCTAATTTACTTATTCTTATACAAAATACATTTATACAAACCAAATTATCCTTATATAAGGAACATATTAATGGTAATATCCCCTTAGTCAAAAAAATCTTCTTTTCATTGAATCATTGTTCCAGTCGATCGGAAACATTCAACCAAATCATTGAAAACAATAGTGAAAAACATAAACTGAACAATCTATATAAATTTCACCATCCATGTAACATAATTATTGAGTCCAAAAACATAAAAACATTGATTATTCCACTTAATCCATAACATATAAGAAGTATAAATCATCCTATTACAAAATATGTCTTTTAATTTCACATTTTATATATCGTCTTATCATTATCAGCAATATAAATATTACTCATACCATATTGCGAATTCTCATTGAGATATTTCTATTGATGTCCTTTATTTTCATAACTGCAGTGCATTCCATTGTTAAAGTATTTAACTTTTCCTATTTCATAGGGAGTCCAATATTACTATCCATTTTATTAACCTAACCCTTAATTTTTCCTTTTTAATTAGTTTCATTGTGTAATTTTGCACAAGAAAAACATCTTCTTGTTCCTCTAATACATTCAATTTGGTGCATTCTTGACACAAATGGAACTGAATCATTCATCCACAGTCACCATTACCCAAATTTTTATCTAACTCATTATTTCTCTTCCTTCTTGAGTCTATGGGATGGTTAGGGTAGACAATTCTAATAATGTTCTATGAAAAAATGATTATGCATGATCACATCATCCTTCACTCCAATGACCATACTATTTGATTGCTCATTAGAAAATTATCTAAAATATTCAATGTCAACCCAGTTCCTTCTGTTTAATTACATTGACTAAAAAATAATGCATTGAATAAAAAACAATTTTCATAGTAAGGAACCACATAATAATTAAACCCACTTATATGATTTCTAAATTACGATGCCTTCATTAATATATAGTACCTTATGTTTATCATAGGTAATTCGTAGCCAATTTTTTTAATCCTTATATAATGGTTCATGAATAGTTTGTGAATTCCCAAAGAATATCCTCTAGGTGTGTCAAACTAGTTGAGTAGTATGGTGCATTTTTGTGTACTAGGTTACACTCGAGTTTGGAAAAACTCACCATACAAGAGATATTACTTATAGGTACATCTATTCTAGAATCAAGTCCACTTATAGTATCCAAAAAAGTATGTATTTATTAGAAACAACTCACTCTACCCTTTACCAAAATTCCAGGAATCATTTATAAACATTATCTCAACCTTAGAATTATCCTTCGATAAACCCCTATACATATGTTTATAAATTTTCCATGGGATATCAATAAATGATTTTTATCATTGTTACTAAACGTTGAATAAACCTTCACTCTGATACCAACTATAATAACCCAGTCTTGATATACGTATACATTGCATCATTTTTGCAAAATACTTAATGAAATACATAAACAGATTCTTAAAATCCATGTTTCTTTACTGACTTTGGAAACATGGAAACAGAAACAATTGTATATAAGCGAGCTACATTATCTCCCACTAGGTTCATCATAACTAGAACCCTTTCAGAAACCCCATACCTAATAAATATCTTCCTAACATGCATTGGGAAGCCTAAAAGGATGATATCTGATTCTCATTAAGGGTAAACTGGGGAGTCATGTAAGAATAAACAAGATAATAGTTATATGAGAAAATAATTATAAAATTAGAATATCATACCCTCCATGTCAAAGTTCAAAAACATGAATAATGGTATTAAGCTTTCTAGATTGTAAGACATGCATCGTAATGAATAAAATAAAACAATACATTGAGGCACAACGTTGAAATTTTACATGGAATTTTTTGTAGATAAAAAGTCACATAAAAGTATTCAATAGTAGTTAAGGCATCACTGCCAGGACAATATTTGTCATATGAGTTTTCTCGCCATACAATCTTGGTAGTCATGGTTCACTCCCATGGCCAACATAGTAGTATCAATTCAATCCCTATACCATCATGGTTTTCATGGTTCACTCTCATAGATATCTTAGCCGTCAAAGATCACTCCCAAGACCATAATAGTAGTATGAGTTCAATCCCCATTCCATATTAGTAGTCATGGTTCCCACCCAAGACCATCATAATGAAATCATAGATAAATGTTCCTCAAGAATATAAAATATCATATTATAACCCCTATAATGAACCAGTATCATAAACATTCAATCATATCATAACCAATTGAAAATGATACAAGTTTCATAATAATTTCATCAAAATAATAACACTTAAAAATAAGTAAGATTCATAAACATATAACATCTGAAAGTGAAATATATTTCATTAACATATGACATGTGAAAAAGAAATGGATTTCATAATCATAAAACCCACCAAATAGAATGGTTTTTTTACAAATTTTAAAGACATGGAATTTCCATGTAATATTTTTTTTAAAAACTATGGAAAATTTACATTTCTGTAAAAATTGACGGTGCATGACTCTGATGCCCGGTGTGCCCGGAATAAATTTTTGAACTTTGTTTTGGGTACGTTCAGTAAATGCGTGAGTATATTTTTGTAACTTTTTAACTAGTACTTGGAATAGAAATTTGAGGGAACCTTTGAACTCACAAAGCCGATATTCGCTTAAGGGTACCCTCACCTTGACTGCAGTAGGTCGAGGGTGAAAGATAGAATTTGGGTTTATCGTAGAAATAGAAATAAAATAAAATAAACTTTATTTTATTTTTATTTTTGTTGGAACCTCCAATGTGGATGGTTTAAAGGTGGGGACCACCATAACTAATCCTCAATGTGAGGTTATGGTGGTGGGGACCACCCGAGCCTAAAAACCCCTAATTTGAATTCCTAATGGTGTGGCCACCCGAACCCTCATAATGGGAGAAACTCTTAAACTCACTCTTTAATGTGGAGAAGTCTTTTGAAATTCCTCCACATCAATTATTCCAACACCTATTGATTAATGGTTCCAATTGAAATTAAATTAATAAAACTAATTTCATTTATATTGGATATTCTTTTTTGGGGGGAATTGTTGGAAAAGAATTTGGATAAACGGTTACCCTCTCCAACGAAGAATAACTCCCAATGAATAATGACCACTGGAGACTGAAGAATGTAGAAACCAACCCCGAGCCGGATCGGATGCACCTTGTGGAGGCAACCAAGATAGGTCGTCTTCGATGAAAATGAACAGAAAATCATGGAAATGTCGACATCACCGACTTCACCCCTTCCAACATTAATGAGCAATCATGGTAGGGTGGTTGTTTGATTTTCTTCTCCTTACCTATTCTTGATAATTCATGGTAAAAATCTGGAAGTGACTATAGACACTTGAAAGCACTCTAACACGGGGAGTGCTGGCCAAACAAACAAGGCTCGACCTCTCTGCAAATCATTTGTTTACTTTTTGTGTTCTTTGTGATGGAGGATGATGGAGACCAACATCAGTGGGGCACGGGAACGGCGGGTGACACCACCGCCATCTATGATGAAGGCGGTGGCGCATCGATGCCACCCCACGACCCCCATCGCCCCGTGGCCGCCGCTGCCCGCGACCCCCTCCGCCCTGCGGCCCCCGCGGCCCTCCATGGCCCCCACAGCCTCACCGCCCCACAGTCCTCTCGGCCCCCATGGATTTGCCGCCCAACGGCCCTCTACGGCCCGCGTGACCTTCGCACCGCCCTTGGCCTCGCGACCTCGCTGCCCCATGACCACGCCGATCTCCAAAACTCTCAGCCTCCACGGCCTTGCAGCCCTGCGGCCCTTGTGGCCCCCACGGGCTCGAGCCACCCTCGTAGCCTCCACGGTCCCTGGGGCCTCAGGCCGCCTTCATGCCTCCACACTGCCCAGTGTGGCCAGGTCGATCCCAGAAGGCCGGGCCGGAACCAGTGGGTCGGGTCGACCCGAATTGGGTCCGGTCAGCCCAGGCCAGGTTGGGCTGGGTTGGACGAGACCCTGGCCAACTTCGATCTTTTTGCTCTATCAGCCATAACATTGGCCCTGGGTGTCCTTTTGATGAACCATCAATGGTGCTGGAAAACCTGGAGAAAGACAGTCACTTTGTGTATAACCCACTACATATTTGGTTAATGTTGGAGTATGGTCGGGTTTGATCAATAACGAATCCAATCAGGCCCTCAAGACTAAAATGAAAATAACTCACAGACCGGGCGTCCGATTGACGCACCGTCTATTGCGTTGAGACCCATATGGCATGGCATGCCTTTGAGATAATTCTTTGTGGAACTTCGTGGATGTTGGAGTATTGACCAGTGTATTGTGGAGCGGACTCTCCTGGAGACAATCAAGCTTAGTGTGGGAACCCAGTAGCTACATCTGACGTGAAGAATGAATAGTGATCTTATGTGGGTTAGGACTGAGCGATCATGTGTGGGTCAAAAACTAGTGATCCTGTGTGAGTAAGCACCGAGAGATCCTATGTGGGTAAGCACTTAGCGATCCTATGTGGGTCAGCACCAAGCGATCCTATGTGGGTGAGCACCGAGCGATGCTCTGTGGGTCAGCA
The DNA here is from genome assembly GCA_963277665.1 of Viscum album. Classification (NCBI taxonomy): domain Eukaryota; kingdom Viridiplantae; phylum Streptophyta; class Magnoliopsida; order Santalales; family Viscaceae; genus Viscum; species Viscum album. Next base: position 1,805,493,466 of record OY728129.1, on the reverse strand, counting down.
CCGAGAGATCCTGTGTGGGTCAGCAGCAAATCCTCTTAACAGAGTAAGTTGATTCTGTAGTTACATCTAATCTTCTCTTCTACTATAACTAAGAATTACCTAGTGTGAGCTGATTCCGTACCTGAGCAGTACTTTACTTTGTGGGAATACCTTGGTGGTATTCTTCTGTGTGGTGTACCTGAGTTGTACTTACCATCGTGGTACTCCTTTCTTTGCAGAATAGTTGAGATTTGGGCTTTTGAGTTGGACTATGTGTTTCCTCATGATTGAGATGAGTATACTTGATAACATAGGTATATTTATGGTCATATACCTATGTAGGGTTGTCAATTGATTTCATGCTTTGTGGTTTATAATTTATGGATTTTGTGATACCTTGAGGGTCTCGGGGTCCCTACTGAGTATCGTTATACTAACCCCTGATCGAGTTATGCCCAAACTTCGTTGTGTTTGGTGAAGACGACATACATCACTGACTGAGGATGAGATTACTAGGACTGGAGGTAACTCAGAGGTGGAACTTAGACGAGGTGTTCTGCAGAGACGACTGACCGAGAGCTATACCTACCCTTCTGGTAGGATCCCTGGTGGGTGTTCAAAGGAGCTGTTCTAGTTTACTTGTACTTTCAGTTTCGTGTACTTTCCCATTGGGATTGTATTCTAGCCCCTTCTACTTACTGCAATCACTCTATTTACTATTCAGTTTACGTGATTTTCTATCTTTCCGTGTGCTTGGTTATATGTGATTATAGGTTATAAAGTAAATGTCTTCCATGTTTTATGGAATACGCTTTCGTTGCTAGTCACCAGTGCCCAGCCTATAGAAGGCGGGCTTCGGGTAGTCACGACATAGGCCCCAGGGGATGGGTTGTGACACACATGACTGCATAATGTGTAATCCATTCAGATAAATAATATTAATGGAACCATTGGATCGTTCCCTAGAAAGGAAAGAGTAACATAAATGGCTGTCATATGACATAATTTTTTAAAGATCCATTAAAACTATATATTTAATAAAATATGTTTTATTCTTTAAAAAATTATTTTTAAAACATAAAAACCATTTGAAAACCATTTTCATTTAAAATAAACATGAGAAATTATTAATGAGTCCAGAAAATATTTGAAAACATTTTTCCTTAAATGTTTAAAAAAAAGATTGATTTTTTTTGAAAATGATGTTCTTTGAAAAAACATTCAAAACCAATAAAAATTATTAAAAGATTTTTAAAAACCCTTTTCTATAAAATGTCGTTGAACAATTATAAATAAATATTCAAATCATTCAAATCATTTTTGTTGGTCAGAGTGGACACTCAAGAGGGGGGTGAATTGAGTTCCAATTAAAATTTCTGCTAAAAACAATTTCTATTAAAATCCCCCAATTTCAAAAACAGATTAAACTGTAGTGAATTTATACAGATTATAAAGGTTCAATTAGTTTCTCAAAGATTTATTAGTTCTCAGTTAACTTAATCTAATGATTAATTTAACTTTTGAAACTAACTTACTGGTTTACAATAAATATAAACACTTGCGAGTTTAACTATCAAAGTAGCTTTGAAGATAAATTATATTTCAAAGTAATAGCAGCGGAATATGAAATAAAAGTATTGTATGGATATAAACTTTAACTAAAAACACAGAGTTAACCAAGAGGTTCAGTCTCAAGCCGAGACTTAGTCCTCTCAAAAGTTTTATATAAGGATGATCCACACCCTGGATCAGGGTTCAATAGTTTACAACTGTCCAGGTCCAAGACATCTACCACTGTTAGTCGTGGGAAACAAAACAACAACAACCAGCTGTCCAGGTCACACACGACCTCTACCACTATCCACAGTGGGAAAAGGAATGAAAAGATAATGAGTGAGGATTTACAAATCCTCCAGTTATGGTTCAGGAGACAATGTGTGTGTAAAATACAACAGATAACACACACTGCTCGTAATGTAAAAAGTAAACCACAGAGATAGAGATTTAGAGATTAGAAATGGCTCTAGTGATCTTTGTGCAGCTTTGACTTCTTTTGTTGACTAGAATTCCTTCTGAGTCTTCTTCTGGTTTTTGTCTGAAAACAGAGTACCATCTGCTTCATTGACTTCGAGGTTCAGCTTGCTTATCGGCTCAAAAGAATGATGAGTTTTGTGTGGTTCTTCTTTAACATAGATTCCTCGATGTATGCTCTATGTTCTGGAGGCTGGTAGTAGTAGTCTTGTAAGTGCAAGTTCTCCCGTTGATCTTGGCACGTTTTTAGCTTGATGGCCAATGTGTTCTTTTTGCTTGATCTCTTCTTGTTTTCTTTTTCACACACCCCCCGTCGTCATGTTGACACATACATAATGTCCTCTTTATATCCTTTTTGTTTTTCTGATAAGGAGTGATTATGATTTTTGTTCGTACTTGGTACGGTTTCCTGAAATGGCAACATAAATCATTTAATAACATTAAATGCATCAAAAGTAACAAATGTAACCGTTAGTATAATAAACAATTAGTGTCGTATAATAAACAAATAGTGTCGAGGATATAGGATTTGACTCCATAGTTCATTATAGGTAGCCGTTTTTTTGTAGACGTGTATAGTTGACTCGATGTAGGGATTCCATCGGTAGCTCTTCAAATCGGTAGCTCAGTGTGCATCAGTAGCTCAGTGTGCATCGGTAGCTCTGTGTGCATCGGTAGCTCTGTGTGCATCGGTAGCTCTGTGTGCATCGGTAGCTATGTGTGCATCGGTAGCTCTGGCTATCGGTAGCTCTGGCTATCGGTAGCTCTGGCTATCGATAGCTCTGGCTATCGGTAGCTCTGGCTATCCGTAGCTCTGGCTATCGGTAGCTCTGGCTATCGGTAGCTCTGGATATCGGTAGCTCCGGCTATCGGTAGCTCCGGCTATCGGTAGCTCGGGCTATCGGTAGCTCTGGCTATCGGTAGCTCTTATGCAAACCAAATCTGAGTGACTTAGAATTGTTTCAAAGAAAAACAGGGATAATCGAGATTAACATAAATCAGAGATTATTTAAACATTATTATTAACTTGATCAGCGATTTGAAGGAATTAAAATGTAGATCATCAGTAATTGAGAGTAGCATAATATATGAACACATAATTGGGATTATCAAAACAGGTGAGGACAACAATCTCCCCCTTTTTGATAATCACAGATTATGATAGGACAGAAAAAAAATATAAGAATAGCAGAAAAAGGCTCAAAATTTCTTCCCTTGGATATTACCCCCTTTCTCTCTATATTTTCGCCCCTTATAATTTTCTCCCCCTTTGTGATAATCAAAAAGTGGGAAAGCGGACAGAGAAAATTGAGAGACAGAGATAGTGTAAAGAAAAGAATTTGAATTAGACCAGACAAAACTTACATAAACAAAATAGAAGAGAAAGAAGAAAAGGAAAAAAATTCCTATCAAACAGCCTGGCCACTTCAGCAATCCGGATCTTCAACATGAGATTTTCCCTTTGGATCAGAAGAAGAGGTAGGTGTTGAGGAAGTGAGTGAGGGATTTGGAATTCCAGAAATGATCACAGGAGGCTGAGCCACTGAAACAGTTCCTGACCTGTATTGGGAGGTTTGTTGAGTGATCATAGGTGTGAGGCTTCGGATGGCCTGAGCAGGAGTCATCTGGAGTGGAGACTCGGTAGAGGCAGAGGCAGGCAAGGCAGGAGGGACAATAATAGGTCTGGCATCAACATGCAAGAAAGGAAGCAACAGATTTCTGAAATCCATAATAATTCCTCCTCCTCTTTCCATAGCAGATATAAAATCATCTTTTTTCTCCATAAATTTTTCTAAGGCAGGAGTCAGATCTCTTAGCTTGCTCACATGTTCTCGGAAGGCTTGAGTTACAGGGGGTAACTTCATGTTTTCCAACATCAGCTTGAAATGATGGGTGAGTTGTTGCTTGGTAAAAATCCTTTGGAAATAATAATCTACCTTATTCTTGATTTCCTCCTGAGAGGCAGAGGCCTCTTTCATAGTGTCATGGACAATTTTCATTATTTCCCTTACTGAATCTCTTGTAGAAAGCACTACCCGGCTTAGATCTGATGAGTCCCCAGAGCCACTGGTTGAAATAGAACCTAGCTCCTCCTTCATCATAGCTCGTATTTGATTCAAATCAAGTGTAGTTTTTGAAGCTAGAGGACCAACCGAGAAGGATACAGTTTCTTTGAAACTTTTGGTCAAGCCACTAATCAGTGTTTGCGGTTGAGAGTCCTGATTTTTAACATGATCCTTTATAAGAGATTTGAAATCATCAAATACTGAGACCATTTGGCTTACAACACTTTTTACATAGGATAAATCCTTAACATCTTGAGGCTTTGAGCTCATGTAAGAATCTAAAGAAGTAACAGACTTCTGTAATGCTTCAAGATCTGCTTCTATTCTAGAAGATTGGGTCTGGCACTCTTTAACTGCTTCCATCAGCTCACCCATAAACGTTGACAGATTGAAACGAAGAGAAAGCTCAAAAGATTGTTCCAATAACATCATTTCTTCACGAAAACAGTTCTTCATCTCAGTAACTGAGGCAGTGAAGGATTCTTTCAGCTCATGCTTCAGAGATTCAAGATCAGACTTTGTAACAAAATCAGTAGGTGCAACTGTAGTAGATACTCGTGAAGAAGCTAAGCTGACTACTGAATCATTCATGACTGATTGAATGGAGGAGACTAAAAAAGATTCCATTGTCTTTACCTCTTCTAAAAAACTGACTTTGAGATTTTCTTTCAGCACATCTAAATCATGTACTCGGACCACATCATCAGGATAATCCAATCCACAGACTATGAAACCTGGGTCTTCTACCCAGTCTTCAATATCAACAGCCACTGTAACATTTCCAAGGTTGGAATGATGATCCCCCTCAATGGGTGCATTCCTATGTACAACAATTACATTTTCTGCTGGTCTTTCTTCATCAGAGTCTTCCACAATAGCTTCTATCTCAGCAGCAGTAAGGAGATTTTCTGAAACAGGTACAGCTTCTTCTCTTTCTTTTTCTACTTCAACAGTAGGAACAACTGAGTTTTCAATCAATGGACTCAGACTCAACCTAGCAGAATCAGATGATTCAGATACATTCTCTTTTCCTCCTTCTTGCTGAGGAAATGGCCGGTCTTCCTCATGAGTAGATAACACTTCCTCTACCTTTCCTTTTCTTGAGTATACAAACTCAGTAACAGGACTTGGGGGAAAGACTGGATCTCCTCCAATATCCATAGGAGTTTCTTCCTCTTCTTCTTCTTCTTCTTCTTCTTCTTCTGACTCATCACTGTACTCGGGCTCCTCTTCATCAATTCCAAAACCTGGATCTCTTTTATCCTTTGTCCTTGAAGGATAATCCACAGGATTAAACTTATCATACATCCTCTGGTCATCACTGACCCATTCTCCTTTCCATGGGTTCCAATTGATTTTCATGTACTTACAAACTGTAGTAGTGATACAGAAGTTATTCTTAACTACAACTGTCTCATCCTGAGACTCATCTATCCCTTTCACTTTTATCATCACAGAGATCATTTTGGCAAATAATAAAGCATTAGTCTTTGATTTTGGCCTAATCATATCTTCCATTTGATTCAACAACAGTCTGCACAGATTAACTTTCACACCATGTCCTAACAGATGTAGAAGATAAATATCTTGATATCTCAGATTAGAAAAGTCTCCTCTCCTCGGTATCAAAACATGTTGAACAAATCTGAAAAGCAGTCTGTTCTCTCCATCCAATTCAGTAGCAACCACTTGCCTTTGACTTCCATTACCCGTTAGCTCTTTTAAAGCTGTCTCATAGTCAAAGATGTTACTGGTAGGTGGAATTGCTCTTGAGACATACCCGGATACACCTTCATGTGGGACTTTGAGACATTCTGCACACTCTACTGAAGAAAATGACATTTCTTTTCCATTTACAAAAGAACTTACCCGAATCTCATTTTCAGACTTCTCGAAGCTTACGAATTCTTAGAACTGTTTCACTAACTTCGGGTAGTATGGACCATTGTTATTTGAAAAACAATCTACCCATCTCTGATTTTCCAGAATTAAAAGCACCAACAACTTTCTTGGTAGCAACCAATCTACGCATAGTTCTTTTTCAATCACAATATCTCTATTCTGCAAATGAGGGTTTACTGGTCGCTTTCCCGACCTACTTCTGACATTACTTCCACGAGCTTCTTGCTGCACTTTCTGCTTCTTTGTTTTAGACTCTACACTGTCATCTCTGCTAGCAGGAATCTTGGTTTTGGCCATCGCAGAAATAGGGTTCTCAGTCGATTAGGGAGCTAGGATTCAAAGGTGAAAAGTTTTGGGTCCGGTGGAGTGAGAAGGGGTTTAGGCTTAGTTTTATCACTTAAGAATCATAAATAAATGAATAAAGTAAAATAACAAAAAAAACGATTCATATTCTTGGCGGCAGACAGAAGTTAAAAAAAACATCAGTGAGAATTGATCATCGGTGAGAATTTCACATCGGTGAAAATTTCAACATCAGTGAGAATTTCAACATCGGTGAGAATTTCACATCGGTGAGAATTTCAACATCGGTGAGATTTTCAACATCGGTGAGAATTTCACATCGGTGAGAATTTCAACATCGGTGAGAATTGATCATCCCCAGGTCATGCCTAATGTAACTTAACCTATCAGAACTTAATGTTTTAGTGAAAATATCAGCCAATTTATGGTTAGTGCCAATAAATTCAAGATAAATGTCACCTTTTTGATAATGATCTCTCAAAAAATGATGTCTTACATCTATGTGTTTGGTTCTAGAGTGAGATACAGGGTTCTTAGATATGTTTATTGCACTAGTGTTGTCACAGTTGATTGAAACATGTTTAAACTCAAATCCATAGTCCAATAAAGTGTGTTTCATCAACAGAATTTGTGCACAGCAACTACCAGCAGCTATATACTCTGCCTCGGCAGTAGACAATGCAACTGAGTTCTGTTTCTTACTACACCATGACACTAGGGATTTACCGAGTAAATGACATGTTCCAGATGTGCTCTTCCGTTCTAACTTACATCCAGCAAAGTCAGCATCTGAATAGCTAGTTAGGTCAAATGATTGTCCTTTTGGATAAAATAAACCTAAGTTTACAGTATGCTTAAGATATTTAAAAATCCTTTAACAGCCAGTAAGTGTGATTCTTTAGGATTAGCTTGAAATCTACCACACATACATACACTGAACATAATGTCTGTTCGACAAGAAGTAAGATAAAGTAAAATACCAATTATACCTCTGTAATTGGTTTGATCCACTGGTTTCCCAGTTTCATCTGTATCCAATTTACAGATTGTACTCATAGGAGTTTCACTTTCCTTAATGCTGTCCAGACCAAAACGTTTAAAAAGATCTTTGGTATATTTACTTTGATTTAAAATAATTCCATCTCTAGTTTGAAAAATTTGAAAACCAAGAAAATACTTAAGCTCTCCCATTAAGCTCATTTCAAATTCATTTTTCATACTTTTTGAAAAATCAGTACATAGAGAGTGTTTAGAAGATCCAAATATAATATCATCAACATAGATTTGTACAACTAAAACATCTTTAGAAATTATTTTTATAAAAAGAGTTGGATCAGTGATCCCTTTAGTAAAACCTTTTGAAATAAGAAAATTGCTGAGTCTATCATACCAAGCTCTTTGAGCTTGTTTTAAACCATATAAAGCTTTAGAAAGTTTAAAAACATGATTTGGAAAATGAGGGTTTGTAAATCCAGGTGGTTGTTCCACAAAAACATCTTCAATTATAAAACCATTTAGAAATGCACTTTTGACATCCATTTGATATAACTTGAAATTCAAATGTGATGTATATGCAAGTAAGATCCTAATAGCTTCTAGTCGAGCTACATGTGAAAAAGTTTCTCCATAGTCTATACCCTCTTCTTGACTATATCCATGTGCAACTAGTCTAGCTTTGTTTCTAACTATGTTTCCTGATTCATCATCTTTATTTATAAAAACCCATTTTGTGCCTATTGTCAAGGTGTCCTTGGGTCTGTCAACTAATTCCCAGACTTTGTTTCTTTCAAATTGATTCAACTCTTCTTGCATGGATATTACCCAGAATTCATCATTGATAGCATCATTGATATTTTTGGGTTCTAGCTGTGACAGAAAATCTTGATGTTCAACCTGGTTCCTCAGAGAAGCTCTAGTTTGTGTTCCTCTATCAAAATTACTAACAACAGCATCTAAAGGATGATTCTTTAGAATCTTAGTCGATTTGGTAAAGGTTGGACTAGAAACTTCAGGTTCATCTATAGGTTCGGGTTCAACAGAAGCAGATTCTAGAGAAAGTCCAGAATTGGATGTTTTTATAACAGGTTCTTTAGATTTATCATTAAGGTCCAGAATAGACAAATCTTCTTCAATATTCTCAAGAGAGGTTTTAGGCTCATGTGGATCAGTTTCATCGAATTTGATGTGAACAGATTCTTCCACACATTTGGTTCTCTTATTGAAAACTCTATAAGCTTTACTTGAAATAGAATAGCCCAGAAAAGTTCCTTCATCGCTATTGGGAGAAAACTTATCCATATTATCATTAGTATTAAGTACAAAGACTTTGCAACCAAAAACTCTGAAGTAATTAACCTTAGGCTTTCTATTGTTCCATAATTCATATGGGGTTTTCTTAAGAACAGGCCTGATCAAGACTCTATTAATAACATAGCAAGCTATATTAACAGCTTCAGCCCAAAAGTAAATAGGCAATTCATATTCATTGAGCATAGTTCTAGCTATTTCTTGAAGGGTTCGGTTTCTCCTTTCTACTACACCATTTTGTTGGGGTGTCCTAGGGGCAGAGAAATTGTGACTATAGCCATTGTGTGAGCAATAAGATTCAAACTCATGATTTTCAAACTCACGACCATGATCACTTCTCAAGGTCTTAATATTAAGTCCACTAAGGTTATCTACAGACTTGGAATATTTAATAAAGTAGGCACAAGATTCACTTTTGTGAGCTAGAAAGTATACCCAAGTATATCTAGAAAAGTCGTCTACAAGAACATAGACATAGTGCTTCCCATTTAAACTAGAAACTCTTGATGGTCCAAACATATCCATGAGAACCAACTCAAGTGGTTGAGAAGTTGAGACTTATTTCTTTGATTTAAAAGAATCTTTGTGTTGTTTTCCCTTTTGACAGGGATTACACACTTTGTCATTTGGGAATTCTAACTTTGGTAAGTCTCTAACTAAGTTCTTCCTAGAAAGTTTTCTAAGTGAGTGAATGTTGCAGTGTCCTAATCTTCTGTGCCATAGCCAATACTCTTTATGAAAAGCATTTAAACAAGAAATATTTTGTTTAGATAAAGAGTTTAAATCAACAGCATAAACATTTTCATTCCTTAGAGCAGAAAATACTAATGAAATTTTAGAGTTAAAAACATCACACAAGTTATTTTCAAACTTGACATTGAAACCATCGTCACATAATTGAGATATACTAAGCAAGTTATATTTAAGTCCATCAACGAATAAAACTTTAGTAATCAATACTGAGTCAGTGTTACCAATCTGGCCTAGGCCGATGATTTTTCTTTTAGAGTTGTCACCAAAGGTGACATGACCTCCATCAACCTTTATTATGCTCTTGAAGCAAGAATAATCTCCAGTCATGTGTCTTGAGCACCCACTATCTAAATACCATATCTTCTTGTGACAGCTCTTTAAGCAGGTCTCCTATAAAACAGATTTAAACAGGAAATGACTTTGGTACCCAGATTTTCTTGGATCCAGATAGGTTAGCAATCAGGGCCTTAGGTACCCAAATTTGTTTTATGGGTCCCATAAAATTAACAGAAACAACAGATTTTGAAAGATAAACATTATTTGGTCTATAACCATGTGAAAAACCTGTTGAGGCATATGAATTTCCAAAACTGGAACTAACAGAATTCTTTCCAGACATAGGAATAAATCGGGTTCTAGTGAACTGTCTCTGTCCAGGTTGGTATCCCAAACCAGTAGCATATCTAGGTGCAACTTGCTTTCCTAGCATTTGAGTTAACGCATCCTTTCCATTTGTGAATTTTTCTATGTCCTTTCTAAGTTGGTCATTTGACAGTTTCAGTTCTGTATTTTCCTTTAGTAGTTGATCATTATTTTCCTTTTCTATATCAAGATCAGATTTATGCTTAACACTTAAAGCATACTGTTTCTTTAAATCTTTGTATTTGTCTTTAAGCTCATTATAGGTTTCTTCCAACATATCACAGTACTCAAATAGTTCATATTTTGACATGTTTTTTGAATCAGAATCATCTCCAGAATAATATGAATTTAAAACAGGAGTGTTAGATGTTACCTCAGAAGTATTTGTCATGAAACACATGTTGGCTCGATTTCTTTCAGAGTCCGAAGATTCTGCTTCACTAGTGCTGTCTTCTGAAGCACTCCAGGTAGCTTTCATGTATTTCTTGTACTTCTTATCTTTGTAATCATATTTCTTTTTGAATTTTAACTTTGGACAGTCTGCTTTGATATATCCTTTTCTCTTACATTCATAGCAGAAAACTTCATCAGTCCTGTCAGCCTTCTTCCAATCCTTTTTCCATTTGCCTTGTTGATCATACTTTCCCTTGTAATTTGGTTTCCTAAAGAATTTCTTTTTCCTATAAAACTTTTTGAATCTCTTGGATATTTTAGCCATTTCTTCATCACTGTCAGAATCTGAATCTTCACTAGACGAGCTTTCAGTAGGCACATGTATTTTCTCCTTGTCTTTACTCTTTGATGCAGTAGTCTTAAATGCCACAGATTTCCTTTTGGGTTCCTCATCTTCTTCTTTATTTACTTTAAAATCTTCTTCATACATCATCAGCTTACCAATTAACTCCTTGACTGGCAGTGTTCCAATGTCACAGGATTCTCTAATTGAAACGGATGTACCTCTCCACCTATCTGGTAAACATCTCAGTATTCTCATAATTTGTTCCTTCGCAGGAACAATCTTTCCGAGTGAGCTCATTGTGTTCACTATCTCATTGAACCTAAGATACATGTCAGAAATAGGTTCATCAGCCTTCATTTTGAAATTATCATATTTAATAGTATAAGTGTTTAATCTCATTTCTTTAACATTAGTTGTTCCTTCGTGAGAAACAGCCAAGGTATCCAAAATTTCAAAAGCAGTTTTACATGCAGAAATTCTATTAAATTCTTCATCTCCTAGAGCACAGTACAGAGCATTCATATCTTTACAATTATTATTGTAAGCAGTCTTTGTAGGTTCATCCCAAGTAGATCTATCAGTAGTGGGAACTTTATATTCAGATTCAATAGCAGTCCAAATATCAAAACTCATGCTTTCTAGATAAATTTTCATTATAAGTTTCAACTGAGCATAGTTATTTCCATTAAAGAAAGGTGGCCGGTTAGTAGCAGCACCCTCAACTCTATTATCCATGATATTACAAAAAGAATTTTAAAGAGATAAAAATTTAGAAATAACATAAATTTTAAGAACATTAAAATACAACTAAAATCACAGTTGAAAAACAGAGTACTTTTAGAAAATATTAACCAACCTCTGATACCAAATGTTGGTCGGAGTGGACACTCAAGAGGGGGGGGGGGTGAATTGAGTTCCAATTAAAATTTCTGCTAAAAACAATTTCTATTAAAATCCCCCAATTTCAAAAACAGATTAAACTGTAGTGAATTTATACAGATTATAAAGGTTCAATTAGTTTCTCAAAGATTGATTAGTTCTCAGTTAACTTAATCTAATGATTAATTTATCTTTTGAAACTAACTTACTGGTTTACAATAAATATAAACACATGCTAGTTTAACTATCAAAGTAGCTTTGAAGATAAATTATATTTCAAAGTAATATCAGCGGAATATGAAATAAAAGTATTGTATGGATATAAACATTAACTAAAAACACAGAGTTAACCAAGAGGTTCAGTCTCAAGCCGAGACTTAGTCCTCTCAAAAGTTTTATATAAGGATGATCCACACCCTGGATTAGGGTTCAACAGTTTACAACTGTCCAGGTCCAAGACCTCTACCACTGTTAGTCGTGGGAAACAAAACAACAGCAACCAGCTGTCCAGGTCACACACGACCTATACCACTATCCACAGTGGGAAAAGGAATGAAAAGATAATGAGTGAGGATTTACAAATCCTCCAGTTATGGTTCAGGAGACAGTGTGTGTGTAAAATACAACAGATTACACACACTGCTCGTAATGTTAAAAGTAAACCACAGAGATAAAGATTTAGAGATTAGAAATGGCTCTAGTGATCTTTGTGCAGCTCTTGACTTCTTTTGTTGACTAGAATTCCTTCTGAGTCTTCCTCTGGTTTTTGTCTGAAAACAGAGTACCATCTGCTTCCTTGACTTCGAGGTTCAGCTTGCTTATCGGCTCAAAAGAATGATGAGTTTTGTGTGGTTCTTCTTTAACATAGATTGCTCGATGTATGCTCTATGTTCTGGAGGCTGGTAGTAGTAGTCTCGTGAGTGCAAGTTCTCCCGTTGATCTTGGAACGTTTTTAGCTTGATCACCAATGTGTTCTTTTTGCTTGATCTCTTCTTGTTTTCTTTTTCACACACCCCCCGTCGTCATGTTGACACATACATAATGTCCTCTTTATATCCTTTTTTTTTCTGACAAGGAGTGATTATGCTTTTTGTTCGTACTTGGTACGATTTCCTGAAATGGCAACATAAATCATTTAATAACATTAAATGCATCAAAAGTAACAAATGTAACTGTTAGTATAATAAACAATTAGTGTCGTATAATAAACAAATAGTGTCGAGGATATAGGATTTGACTCCACAGTTCATTATAGGTAGCCGTTTGTTTGTAGACGTGTATAGTTGACTCGGTGTAGGGATTCCATCCGTAGCTCTTCAAATCGGTAGCTCCGTGTGCATCGGTAGCTCGGTGTGCATCGGTAGCTCTGTGTGCATCAGTAGCTCTGTGTACATCGGTAGCTCTCTGTGCATCGGTAGCTCTCTGTGCATCGGTAGCTCTGTGTGCATCGGTAGCTCTGTGTGCATCGGTGGATCTGTGTGCATCGATATCTCTGTGTGCATCGGTAGCTCTGGCTATCGGTAGCTCTGGCTATCGGTAGCTCTGGCTATCGGTAGCTCTGTCTATCGATAGCTCTGGCTATCGGTAGCTTTGGCTATCGGTAGCTCTGGCTATAGGTAGCTCGGGCTATCGGTAGCTCTGGCTATCGGTAGCTCTTATGCAAACCAAATCTGAGTGACTTAGAATTGTTTCAAAGCAAAACAGGGATAATCGAGATTAAAATAAATCATAGATTATTTAAACATTATTATTAACTTGATCAGTGATTTGAAAGAATTAAAATGTAGATCATCAGTAATTGAGAGTAGCATAATATATGAACACATAATTGGGATTATCAAAACAGGTGAGGTCAACAATTTTCTTTGAGACCAATTATTTCAAAACATATAAGGAAATCTTTGAAAATCAGGTAAAAAAGTTTCGAAAATACAAGATTTTTGGAATCCTTTTTCATTGAAAAAATTGGAAGATTTATGTAAGATTCATGAAAAAATTTTAAATACAGTTTTATAGAAAATATATTATAAACTATATAAGGAAATATTGAAACCATTTAAATCATTTACATTGAAAATATACTTTTTTAAAACATATAAACGAATCTTTTAAAATCATTTAAACTTTTTTTGAACATAAATAATGTTTGAAAACATTTTTATTGAAAAATACATTAAATTAATTTTTTTGATAATATTAGAAAAATCATCTTATTCAAAAATAACCTTGTAAAATTATAATTAAATATTGAAAACATTTTGAAAATAATTTCTTTGAATATACGTTGAAAACTTATAAATAATGCTACTTGAACTTATCAAACTAATGAAAGGAAAGGCGTGAACCAATTGTTGTATGCTACATGACCTTATCAACCTAATGAAAGGAAATGATTGAACCAAAAGTAATATAACATGACTTCATAATCAAATAGGAATGGAATGACTAAAACTCACCTTGGATTCTGATTGGAGAATGCCATGAGCACTCAACAAGCCCATTCCAATTCAAGGATTCAGCTTACATAGGTTGAGAAACACCAATATCTCGATCCTTATCTATTATTGGATGTCTAGTACGACACCATAGGATGCCTTCATATTATTAAAGTATTCTATAGTTACAATCGTTAGATCTAGTATTGAAAAGTAGGTGCCATGGTTAGACCTGTTTCTTCTTAGCCCTATTTTACCTTGGATGATCACCTTTGGCTAGGTAGGTGCCTCATTGTGGAATTCCTTGGACTATGATACTTTGTTTACATTATTAACCCATGCCACGGTATAGTTTTTACTAAGATGGAAACATTTTAGGTATACATCTCCTTGGTTATTACCTTGGGACTTCACTATGAAATATAACTCTAGGATTCCTTGTTAGAACTTAGAACTTTTTCAATTGCTAATATGCGACTTATTTATAAATTGGTAATAATCAAAAAATGAGTTTTGGACATGTTTATATACCAACTGAGGGTTGAGGTAGGTACTTGGGTATTTAGTTACATTGTACTATATTACATTATATATGCATTCTTGCACACTGTTACATTTCCATTACATAGTCAGGATGTCATAGACATTGTTTGTGGTGGACGAATAGGATTTATCTCACAAAATCTCTAGGAACGGTCTGGTACCTGGTGTAGAAAACATGGTTACATGTGTCGACAAAGGGAAACATACAGCTTCAAACACTTGGTATCTTGTTGTTTAGGATGGAGCTTGATAGCAGATGACCAACATGGAGCTTAGGATGCTTAGGATAGTATTTTATTTCCATTATAATATTGTGGAACATGTTATCCCTGTTGTCATTTATTAATTTTTACCAGTTTTATGGTGAAATGACATATCATTTGTTTGATATTTCCATTCTATTTGTTTCAATTATTGTAACTATTGTCTCCATTTTTCATTGTGCCTTCTGTTTACTTATATTGTTTCCTCTATTTATCTATGTTTACATTCATCCATTTCACTACACTTTGTTAATGAGGGAATAGTATCCCCATGGAGACACTCATGGACCTCAATACTAGTTGAAATCATATGGTATTTGGGTAGATGTGCTTGAGTCCATGTGGCCCACCAGGCCTGAGGCACGTATTAAGTGGAATCCCGGTCTAGGGCATCACATTATGGTATCAGAGTTGGTTTCCTTTATATATTTACTATTTGAAGATAATATATTGGAGATTACTAACACTTGGGAATTTATCATAATCCTTTATTGGACATGATGAACCCATGTTTTGGGTCAAAACCATGTTTACTAAGACTAAAAATTATTTTTAGCCTTTTTCCTACTATAGTTGATATTATTTCACCATTGGGTGATTCACATGCTCTTAAGATTTGTTTATTATTACTTAGATTGAAGATTTATTTTATCCTTGTCTGGATGATATTAGGGAAAGACACATTATTACCTGCATAATTATAGGCACCAAGAATTCACATGTCATGCATATTTCCATTCCATATAGGTTTATTTAATTACCTTGAATTGCTTGATATGCCTTGGATTACTAAGTAATTTTGCGATAGTTATCTTATGATTATATTACTTTTGGTTGTGATTGAGTGATTACCAGTCTCAATTCATGAAGTGTATGGGCCCTCATAGGCTGGAATTAATAATTTAAAAATTTGATCAATTATGCTATAAATAAATTGGTTTCATTTCTGGTGATAGGTGTATGGCCACTAATTCATCAGAAATGGATATCCATTATAATATGAATCATGAAATCTAATATGAAATTGTATAAAATAATTATCCAACCTTGTCATGTTTATTAAAGGTAAATGATTGAACCTAGTAATTGAATGTAAAATGAAATTAAACTTATACTTGAGCACATACCAGAAAATAACCATCTAAGAGGGTGGTTGGGGTAGTATGACTTATGTAGTGAGTTTTCTTATGTTCTTCTTCCACCAGTGATTCTATCATTCTACTTAATGTTTTTATGGGAATGTGCTTGTCTATGGTAGACCAATTCTACCACTATGTCCTCATATCATGCGCTAGGAGGGTGGTGACGACCGAGCTCTAGATGTGGTTGGACCTAAGCCACTTGTCGTAATTTCAAGAGTTACACTTAAGGAACCACCTATTGTACCTGATATAGTCAATTATTTCCACATTCATGTAAGTTTTATACGTCAAAATCATTCTATGCATGGTGCTCCATGAGTTGCACCTATGATGGATGACCTGACTCGTGAGTTACAATCATAGAATCCTCTAAATTTCTCAGGGGATAGCGGTCCACAAGCTTCTAAGTCTTTGCTAGAAGAAACATTATCTATCATTGTTCATCTGGAGACACCTTAAGAGAAGAGGTTCATGCTTGTCACATACATGCTTCAGGATATAGCCAAACATTAGTGGGATGTGATTACCAAGGCCAATCATCATGAGGGTATCTTTATGGTTCATTTTACTAACTACCTTCTATGATCAGTTCTTTCCTCAAGCGCTAATAGATGACAAATCCAGAGTGTTAAACCTTCTCAAATAAAATTATATATCAAATATGAAGTATTCATAATGATTCACAGAGTTATAGTTCTTTTCACCACTTCTATCTAGTGATGAGATTTCATGGGCTAGAAATTTCGAGGATGGGATATAGTATGCCATCCCTATATAGGTGAATGTGTTTCACCTGCCTAATTCTTATATGATAGTTAATTTGGATATTATCACTGAGTGTAAACTGATGGAAAAAATAGTACTAGCCATAGAGGACCAATGCCGTGTCTGGCCAGTAGTTCTTCTGGTGGTAGGAAACGTTCCCTCGAGGTTTCTTATCAGGGAAGCGATAACCAGAGTTTCAATTTAAATAGCTCTAAAGTGTGTCATCATTATGTAAAATAGGGGAATTCAAAGCCTCAGTGTGATAAGGACCCAATCGAGTGTCAGGCATGCAGATGTATGGTGAATCTCCAGTGTTTCCATTAGACCATTCCACCAACTTCAAGTGGAAATGGATCTTCCCCAGCTCCACCTTTAGGAGCGATTTATTTTACGTCACATAATCCAGGGAGTTGGAATAGATCTGGTAGGTTTGGATAAGGAGGATTTCATGGCCATGGTAGCTTGACCACTGATCACCAGTTATGCCAATCGAGTAGTTATGATCATGGTAGTCTATCTAATGCACAACACTGTGGAGGAGGCCAGTTGAATGCACTATGAACAATACTCGATGATCAGTCTATGAGACCATCTACAGTACAAGGTACTATTCTTGTGTAACCTTCCATAGTATCTACTTTATTTGATATAGGTGCTTCCAACACTTATATATATGTATCTATCATGGAAACTCTCTAATTGGAGATACAATATTAATATGGTGTAATGACCCTAGATATTCCATTAGGGGTATGAATAGAGGGTATAGGATAGTGTAGGGACTGTCCTCTTAAGGTAGGTGGTTACCCTTTCTTATGGAACCAATTTTTTCACGAGATGATGGGCTTTGATGTCATACTTAGGAAGTATTGGTTGGTTGAATATCATGATTTTTTAGACAGCTATCATTGTAGGGTATCGTTTACATCACCATAGGGAAGTCGTTGTTTACATAAGGGTGAGTGAGATGTACAGGATAATAAAGCTTGACTGGAGCATGAAAGGCTAGGTGTATTGACCGTCCAGATGAAAAATCTTTTCGTAGAGGATTAGGGTTTTCGTAAGGCTGAGTTCTCTTTGGTGGGGGATTCATTCAGGGATTTATTTCTCGATGATTTTTTCTGGAATACCTCCTAAAAGAGAGGAATATTTACTATAGAGATTGTTCTCGAAGTAGCTCTAGTGTCCTTTACTCCATTTAATATGGCACCAATAGAGTTTTGAGAGCTCAAGAAACAGTTAGAGGATTTAGAGGCAAAATGCATTGTACGGCCCAGTACATCCTATTGGGGTTCACCCATACCTTTTCCCAAAATGGTGGATACAACCTTTCATATCTATGTGGATTATAGATGGTTGAACCATCTTATGGTCAAGAAAGATTATCCAATTCCTCGAATAGATGATCTATTTGACCATATCCAAGTAGAAAATGTCTTCTCATATATTGAAATGATATCGGGTTACTATCAGGTGTGAGTTAGGCCCTTATACATACCTCATAAAAAATTCAGTAGTAGGTATGGTCTGTATGAGTACCTTTTTATGTTGTTCTATCTTACGAATACACACATAATTTTCATGGATTTTATGAATAGGGTTTCCACAAATACATGGATTATTTTTTTGTGGTCTTTGTGGATGAAAAATTGGTGTATTGTCACACTCATATCAAACATGGAAAAAATTTTGAGTTCATTTTGAGTACACTGAAAGAGAATCATATTTATTCTATGCTTGCTAAGTTCCACTTATAGATTTCCAAAGTTAACTTCTTGGGTCATATAATATTGGAATAAGGAAACTATGTTGACCTAGAAACGGTTAGTGTTTTAGTTTCTTGGTAGCATCCTATGAACATGTTATATATATGTAGTTTCATGAGGATGGTTATATATTACATGAATTTTACACAATAGTTTTCTTTCCTTTCATCACCTCTTACCGGTCTTATAATGATGCGTGTCTAGTTTATATAGTTAGAAGCATGTGGGAAATCCTTATATGAGATAAAAGAGAGGCTTTTATTGACACCTATTCAGACTATTCTAGAGAAATACATATGTTATAATATATTCTATAATGAATCAGGAATCGTCCTAGGAGCAGTGTTGATGTAAGAAGACAAATTCATTGCATATTGATCTTGACAGTTGAGGCCTCATGATAGAAATTGCCCAAGACACGACCTTGATCTAGTAGTATTTTTCCATGCCTTTTGATGATTGTGAAATTATCTATTGGGTGAGACATTTACAATGTACACTGACCACAATATTCTCAAATATATATTTTTTCATTATGACATGAACCTCAAATAGGGAAGGTGGGATGAGTATCTACAATCATTTGGTTTTGAGCGTGCCTATATGCCTGGGAAGGGCAGTGTGTTTACAAATTGACTAAGTTATAAAACCCTAGAAATAGTCATACATGAATGAAATGTTGAAATAAAGTTAATTTACCTCTATTAGGAGCTACATATAGTGTTTCATGACCATCAGAAGTAGTGTTTACTCTCATCATTGACAGTTACCTCTTCCATCCTTGATAAGGTAAAGAGCATGAAATTTTTAGATCCTGAAGGCATGGTTCAATATGAGAGTATATCAGGAGATAACACACCTATATATTGGTTTAATTAATGATCCAATAAATAATGTATCCATGGACGTTTCTGGGTACCTATATATATAAGATAGTAGTTGATGAAGGACTACAACACTTCTTTGTGGGTGGTTCCTCCAGGTCTATCCAAGATGTATCGTGATATGAGAATATAATATTGTTGGCCTATAGTGAAATATAAGATAGAAATCTTTATCACTAGGTGTTACACTTATTAGTAGGTGAAGGAAGAGCACCAGAAAACTACAGGCTTGCTACTGCTACTTCCATCCTTGGAATGGAAATGGGTAGATATTGCGATGGATTTCATAGTAGGCTTACCTAGGTTGCCGAGGGGTAGAAATACTATCTTGGTAGCCCTTGAAAGACTAAAAAATAAACCCATTTAATTACAATTAAGGAGAATTTCTCAGTTGATGATACGTGATGACTATGTGTCTGTGAGATCATAAGACTACATGGGGTTCCACATACTATCATTTCAGATAGGGATGCTCGTTTCATATCACAACTTTGGAAGGGTTTGTAGAAAGATATGAGAACATAGGATCATCAAAGAACAACTTGTCACCCTCATACCAATAGAAATTCATAATAGAAAATATCAGTTTTAGAAGATATTCTATGGGCATGTGTCCTTGATTTCAGTGGTTCTTGGAAGAAACATATCCCTCTCTTTGAGCTTCCCTCTAATAACATCTTTCAGGTGATGATTCAGATGGATAATTTTGAGTCCATATATGGTAGTCCACAATTTTCACCTCTATACTGGATGGATGTAGTTAAGGAAGCCCTACCAAGTCATCATATCATTCAAGAGTCTTCAGAGCATGTTTTTCTGATCAGAAAGAATTTGGCTGCTACTCAGTATAGAAAAAAATCTGTGGTCGATCGTTATCGATGACCTCATGTGTTCAAGGTTAGGGATCAATTTTTTTCTTCGGGTATCCCCCAGTTTCGGAATAGATGGTTACAGAATTAGGGAAATATGTTTACTCGTTATTTAGGGCCATTTGAGATTTAGAGAGAGTTGGGAAAGTATCCTATAAGTTGCTACTAACTCAGAGGTATTGTGCTATGCACAATGTCAATCAGGTTTCATAGCTTCGCCAATATCACGCCGACCCATATCATAATTTTGATCCTTGGAATGATTAGTTAGATTCTAATGATACCTTTGAGGAGGATCTAGTATGCACCATTAACATGGGGACGAAGGCTCCCTGTGGCTGGTTTGTCCCTCTAGTGTGGGTGCTATGGTTGTATGTCCAAGTGCAGGATGAGACTTGGAAGAGAGAAATAGACATAATTTCCCAATGGCTAGAGTTTTTCTCAGATAGCATTTTTCCACCCTTTTAAGGTGAACATGTGAGTGAGTTCTTTTAAGGGGGAATATTGTTAGAACCTGTTTTTCAATAATGTATGTATCATTTAAATTTTGGCTTAAATATTTAATACGTACCGAATATGGATTCTTAATGAGTTATAAAATGTCTCAGGCATGTATGGGGTGGTTCTAAGCCTGAAACACATCTTATTCGGGAAACATGACATGTCGTACGGTTGGCACACGATTGGAGCACCATTTTCCTAACCAATTGGATTGTGTTTTTTTTGGATTGACCCACGTCACACAGTTGGCAAATAACCATGTATCTTAACCATGAAAAGTTCTCTTCTACCTAGGTAACCATGTGGGAAATCCAAGAACATGCTATTTTTTTGGGTTATTTTACAGAATTTCCCTTAATAATCAATTAAGCCACATCTTCCTCATTAATACATATTTTAGAACGATTTATATAAATGGATCTCATTTTGGATCCCTTTGATGTTCTAAGGTTGGAATCAAGTGATATCATTTGTACAAAATCCAATCGAGCTTTCGTTCGTCATGTTTGATGTACAAATGTCAGTAATTGAGTCCTCTCAGGCTATTCTCCTTCTATCTTGCTCTCAACTGAGTTATCATGGAAATATTTTTTTCCTTTTTTTCTTAGATATACACTGATATGATCCAAATCAAGGGCCAATATCCAAGGATGATAATCATACCACCCTAAGGTTGGCGATCTACAACTAATCACACATGTTCATTGGTTTTTGATTTGTTGTGTGGTGACCCCCAATTTCTTAGGGTGATATTTATTGAATTTATATTCCATTATTATAATAATTAGAATTGTATTTATATTCTCATTCCAAATATGTGATTAATTATTGGTGGTTATGTCCATTACTCCATCCTTTCCTTGTTGAAAGTTATTCCATAATTTTTTTTAGTATTTTGACTCATTTGTGCCACTGTTAGGGTGTGCCTTGTCTTGAACACTATAAGGGTAAGATTTTATATATGAAATGGATTGATTTATATTGTTAGTTTAATAATTGAAAGTTCCATGTATTCTCAACACATAACATGCTAAAGGTAAGTGTTTCAATTTTACAATGAACTATTAAATGTGAAATGGAAATTATACTAAATATGAGTTGTCCTTAAATGTAAATGAATAGTATGTATCATATACATAACACCCCTGACCACACTAATAGAAGGTAGTGGGATGAACCTCGAATATGAAATATGATTCAAATGGATTAAATTAATAGTCACATGAAACCTGGCCTTATCAGACTAATGAAGGAAAAACATTAACAAAATGGACTTATTGATTAATTATGAAAGGATTAAAATGTGTCATGCTACTTGACCTATCACACTAATGAAATACAAGTCTTGAACTAAATGAAATTTTACATAACTTCATAATAAAATTATAATGTACTGACTCAAGATCACCTTGGATTACATAGGTTAAGGCCCACCTAGATGTTGATCCTTGTGTATTCCATGATGTGTAGTATGAAATCATAATATCCATTCATATTTTTACAAGATTCCTTGGAAACAGTCCTTGGATCCATCAATGATGAGTATGTTCCATAGTTACGGCTCATAAGGCCCTATTTATTCTTAGCCCCATTTTACATTGGATGATCACCATAGACTAGGTAGGGGCCTCATTGTAGAATTCCTTGGACTATGCTTCTTGGATTACACTCTTACTCCATTCTAGTCTACAGTTATTATTGATTTTGTGACCTTCGAGTTCTACGTTTCCTTGGTTGTTACCTTGGGACTTTACAATGAAATAACACTATATGTTTCCTTATTACAACATGGATGATTTTCAATTTCTAAAATGAGTCCTATTTATAAACTGGTAATAATAAAATAATGAATTTTTGACATGTTCAGATCCTAGAAGAGGGCTGATGAAGGTACTTGGGTGTTTGGTTAAATTGTATTACACTATATTATATATTCATTCTAGCACAATGTTATATTTTCATTACACGAGACCGAGGTTATAGAATCCATTCTTGGTGGCCCATTAAGATCTATATCACACCCTCTATGGGTACAATTTGGTACCTGAAGTAGATTACACGATTCTATGTGTTGACAAATGGATGCATACGACTTAAAAAACATGATTGCTTGCTCTTTAGGATGGAGTTTGATAGCAAATGAACAAGGTGGAGCTCATGATTATTGGGATAGTCTTTGGATTACTTTATAATTTTTTGGAACATGTTATTTCTACTATCTTGTATTCATGTTTTCCAATTTTCTAGTGACATGACATATCATAAGTTTTAGAATTCTATTCCAGTTGTTTTAATTATTGTTATTGTTGTCTCTATTTTCTGTTCTACCTTATTTTTGCCTTTATTACTTCCAATATTTATCAATGTTTACATTAACCCACTGTACTAAACTTTGGTAATGAGGGAATAGTCTACCCTTGGACACACCCTAGGCCCCTTCCTCTAGTCGATAGCTTCTAGCATTCAAGGAGATGTAATTGAGGGTAAGCGGCCCACTAGGCTCAAGGCACCCATTGAGTGGCATATGGGTTCGAGACGTCATAATGAAGATATAATGAATATATGGAGGAGAAAATAGTAATGCGATCTATCGATATATGGATCTTAATATTTATTCAATTAAGCAATAATAAAAAAAAATCATGATAAATGATGTGATTGTTTAAAAATAACTCTTTCCACTTGGTAAATTTGAATAATAATACCCATGTAAGAAATAGAAATTACATGGATCCAAAAATCTCATAAAAAAGAATGTCAATCATCAAATAAAATTATAATTGGAATAATGTTTACCTTGTTAAATAAAATTAGTATATAAAATACATTTGTCCCATAGAAGTAAAATTGACACAAAATTACAATACTAATTTGGTAACTTTTGAACAATAAAACCCTTGAAATAAAGATAATCAAATAGACATATAAATACACATAATTATATATATACAAATCATATAATACAATAATGGAAAGTATCTACACTACCGAAATGAAATTAGTAGTGAATAAGGAAAGTATCTTATTGAAATAAAAAAGTGAGATGAAATCCCCTAACTGTATATCTTGAATCTCATAATACTTGTGCAAACTTCTTCTTTTTTAGGTGACTACATTTTTTTCACGCAAGGGATTAATTGGTTTAATTTTTCCCTAAAGAGAGTCTTTAAGGATGATGGGATGGATCTTGAGAAGTGTATCGAGAATACATTTGATGATCCTTAGTGGTATGGGTGGTCAATATAAGGGGGAGAGGTGGTGGCATTTTATAAGGTAGGAGGGGACCCACATGATATTTAAAAAAAAAAGTTATGTGTGGCCACATTTTTACCTAAAAAGTCATCATAAACCATACAAATTCAATAATGGAATGTGTATGGTTAAAATATGGTCATAAAATTGATGTTAGATGAGTTTACTGTTCATTTGGGCATATATGTTTAACTTTTAGTCCTTTGTTAGTCTTAATTTTACCTTAATAATTGTAATTAATTTTAATCACTTTCTCTAATGTTTTAGGTCAAAAATTATGTTGATCTTATTAAAGTACAAATGTTATATAGATTATAATTTTATGACTAAATTAAATATAAAAATGATTAAAATTACCTAAATTTGATTAAAATATGTATAATTGATCAATTGGGACATTAAATCCAAAATAAAATATAATTTTATTCTTACAATAAATTAGATGAAAAATCTATTTTTGATTAAAATTAGTTATTTTCCAATTCATCAAAAAGAGTGGTTTCTCTAGAAAATCCCAAAAAATGACCCTAAGATAATTTTGGCATCCTTAATTTTGAAATTAAGTTTTTTTATGAAACAAAAATCCTAAAAGTGGTTAAAAATAATTTTATTATTTTTCACAGGACATAAAATAAGAAGTTATTTTAGGAAAATAATATTTTCAAACTCAGAAATACGTTACTAAAACCAATGTATGTACTATTATACATATGGTTTATTATAAATAATATATAAAAACGAGTTATTACTATTTATATTACTTTGAATAATGGATATGTTATAAATATACCTATATAAATAATTATTATAATAAAAAAAATTCATAGAAACTCGATGTTGCGTGTAATGAAGACCAAATCGGTGTTGCTTGTAGTGAAAGCTAATATATGTATTGAGTGTACGATACACAATAAAAATGATGTGGTTTATTAAAAAAATTATATTCAAAATTTTTTGAAATTAAAAATAAAACTATTAAGTTTTTTTTAAATATTTGACCTAATCTAGTGGAGTTACATGTAGTTTATAATATGCCTTTCTAACCTTGTAATTTTATCATCCCAATGTGCAACATTCTCATCCACTTTTTTCTTTAAAATTAGAAATTTACTCTCTATATCTTCTCTCTCTTAAAGAGGAAAATACTTTTATATGAAAAATTCTTTAAAATACTTTCATTCGATGATTTTTAGTTCAGGATACTCCTTAGTTTTGTTGATAAATAGCCACAATTGATCTGAATCTCCTTAAAGGTGATAAACATACAAGAGGACTTTATCCCTTTCCCTACATCTGAATGCGAGAAATATGTTTTCTAAGGAACTTATCCATTGATCATACTCAAATGGATTTTTATTCCCATTGAATATACGAGGTTTTTGAATTAATAAATGGTCTGACATTTTCCCTCAAAGTTTTGGGTCAAGCTACTCTATACGGGTAAGGATATTGTTCATAAAAATAGTCAATTGTCGTAGTATGGTTATAAGTTGTTCATCACTTATTACAGCACCAGCTCCAACATCATTATATTTCATTGGAGAGAAATCCCTAAATAGACTACAAGTGTCGACATAGATTATATTCCATGTAATATGGTCCATTTCTAAATAATGGTATATAGTAGATTTGTTTATGAATAATAATGCATAATTTCAAACTATTATCACTTAAAAGAAATTGAAAAATATATGAATAGCTAATCTCATAAACATAAAAATGATTTTATTGGGGAAATATTTAATTTTTAATTTTTCATAGTGGTTTGATGTAAAAATTTGAATTATTCTGAGAATATCCCCTAGGGGTTTCAAACTAGGTTCATAGTAAGGGATGTTGTTATATAAAAGGTTACACTAAGTTAGGCCTAACGCACCTTGTCGTAGTTGTTAAACCTAGGTATATCTCTTCCAGAACCACATCTACATGTAGTATCGAAACATGAATGTATTTATAGAAATATCCACAAAAATATATACCTTATAAAAATTCTAACATTTTTTCTATGTTTATCCTCAAAATCAATCTGAGGTTTACATTCTCTAAACATTATTTTATAGATTCAATTTCCAAGGTTTCAACTAAACATGATCTGATGCCAAATGTAACTAACCTGACCCTAGAAGCCTATAATATTTCCTAAATATATTTAATTTCAATAATATAAAAGTGATCACATCCCAACAGACTGAATAGTTTTGAATTCCAAGAAAAAAAGATACATATATGAAATTCTCATTAAAATTTCAAACATAAAACAAAAAAAAATAATTTTCTTCAATCATATAATAAATACCATTAACATAGCCCGGCTTATCAATCATAATCTATTATTAAGATTCTTGGGGAATTATGAAACCTAAAAAGGGGTGATTTCTGATTCTTAGTAAGGTTATACATATATTGGATGATTGTATGAACAAGCAAAATAGATTATTGAAAGGTGGTGAATTAAAACCCAATTTAATCGATAACTTAAGCTTAACATGGAAGGAATAAATAATATTCAAATAATTCAATAAAATAATCACATGAGAATGAAACTTACACATGAATATTATTCTAGTAAAATAATCACAACTAATATCTATAACTAACCTCATAATGAGTAAATGCTTAATGGTCGACATCATAAACATACCTCTAAGGCTTCAGACAAGACAAAATAAATAAATACGTAACACATCAGCCAATAAAAAATACTAGTTTATCTTATGATACCTAAAAATGCATTCAGGGGATATAGGGTGCCCTTACCATCCCATACATTATCCAATGAATTCCTTATATGAAAAAAGAAACAACCTAAACATTCATATTGAAAAACTATCATACGAATTGTGAATGCTTTACCATAAATGTTGAATGGTTTTAAAATATCACATCCCCAGTGAAACTGATCATAAATAATTAATTAAAATACGGTAAATGGTATCATAAGAAATCAATTCCAATCAAATATAATATTCAATTTAGGATATTGACATAAAATATAATACTCCAGTAAAATTGTTAGAAATATCATGGGAAAAATACCCATTAAATTTCAAATATTTTAATTAAAATCCTCATAGTTAAAAATGAAAAAATATCACTTGACAATAAAAATTTTAACATACAAAAGAAACATTAAGATATCAAATAATCATGAAAATGGTAAAATCCTCTCATGCCATTTAAATTAAAAAAAATCTTTCTATATTTTTTTCAAAATATTCATAAAGTACCTCATTTGGAAAATGATAAAAATATTTCATTCAAATAATTTTATAAATAGTTTAACAATAGTATAAGGACATTTAACATTTTTAGGATTATAGTAAAAATAACTTTAAAAATATATTTATGAAACATTTACATGGATAATAAAATTTTCTTATATATTATTACTTATAAAAAACACCAAATAATAATTCGATTTTGAAATTGACAGTTACCTTGTACATTTATTTATATGAGGGTTGTTCAGTCTCTTGTATAATGGTTTAATTCACGTTATTAATTTATATCATGAATATATCTATAATAATTATATCATATTTGATCATTTTTATAACGTTTTGTTAATAATATTATGTTAATACCCTTGTTTCGGGTGTCAACGAATTCATTTTTCTATGCATGTTTTTTCATTTAATTCAGATTTCTCATGAAAAGGAAATTTATATTTCACATAATGAATGCTATTATATTCATATATATTATATTTTATCATTAAATAAATTTTCAAAAATAATTCTAAAATGGTTAATCTGGAAAATGAATCTCATCACGCCATGAAGATGATATGTTGTACGTATGCATGAGTGATGATATCATGTCATTAATGGTGAAAGGGTAAGAAATTGGATGGTATGTTAATTAAATAGAATAAATAGAATAAATATAATTTTATATTTATTATGTATATCCAATATTTTTATCATTATACCCAAACCAATACATTGGTGATGAAAAAAATTATACCACGTCGTGGAGATGGTAATTCATATATACGCACACGCAAGACTTTCCTTATTAATAGGAATGAGAAATAATTGAATATGGTTTTACCATAATAATAATAACAACTATTAATATATATGATACTATATTTATAAAATTATAATGGAATAAACATATATAGAGGTTTTATAAGATGGAAAGAACCTGGAGGAGTTAGTAAAAATAATTACCTCTTCTTTGGAATACATCATTTAGATCTCTTCTTAATGGATATAGGGTTGGATTTTTGCAAGATTAAACACATTATAAATTTGATAAGGATGTTTGGATAATAAATGGAAATAAATTATTCAATATAGAAGGCTTAATGTGGTTTAAATAAGAGAAGGACGAGGTTTCCATGTATAATTGAGGTGCTAAGAAACTTTAAAAAATTCTCAAAATATTAAATTAATTTAAATTAATTTTCAATTAAAATGTATCCAATATGAATATTTGAATTATAATATGGTAATGGGTCTTAATTCATTAATGTATAGAAAATTAGATATGTTTTTATTATTTTCTGATCCTTAACATTTTTGTTTCAACCCTTTTAACTCTTACAATGATATCATGTAAGTTATAATTTTAGGGAAAATAGAATTACTATGAAATGAAAAATTACTAATGAAAGATTCCTTTATAAAATATATAACATCACCCAATTAATTTTTATGGATTTTATATTTTGAATATTTTTATATAATTTAATAAAATATTATTTATTTTAAAACACCATTATAGTCAATTTTGACACTATTCATTACATTAATTT
The DNA here is from genome assembly GCA_963277665.1 of Viscum album. Taxonomy (NCBI): domain Eukaryota; kingdom Viridiplantae; phylum Streptophyta; class Magnoliopsida; order Santalales; family Viscaceae; genus Viscum; species Viscum album. The sequence continues at coordinate 1,805,464,683 of OY728129.1, read as the reverse complement.
TTAAAAATATCATAAAAATGATATATTTGAAAAAACTATTTTAAAGTATTATTATTATGTTAATGAAATATAAAAAATCGGTGTATGATATTAATTATGTTAAATTGTATTCTTATAATAATTTTATATCATTTATTTGATTCTTCCCTTAATTAAAAAATTATTGCATCATCATTGTGTCACGATTTAGGGTAATTATATTATCAGAAAAAATTAAAAATAAATATCCATGATGTGTATAAGTAGTTTATATTTCCCAATCCTATTTATAGTAGAACATATCTATCATATAACCACATATAAAAAACATTTCTTTGGTTGAAATCTAATTTATGAAAAAATTGACTGAATATAACATTAATAAGGTTAAATTATCATCCAAAAGGCCATAAACAGTCTCATAAGTGATACTCTAAATATTAGGGAGGAATAATTCTCATAAAATAAAATTATTATAAGTTTTATCATAATTTTCTAATATTTCAAATATTATTTTTAACCTTAATTACTAGATTTACCCTAATTCAGGGAAGATGAAATATTACTAAATTTACTATTAAAATGACCAAAAAATTAAAGAAAACTATTTAATTAATTTAGACCCACTTATTCCAAATTTGGATTAAATTTTTAAAAAAATTGGATAAAAATGTTTCAATAAATAATTTAAAATTTTCCCCATTGATAAAATGAGAAAATGAGTATTTAATGTGCAAACATACAAAATATTGTGAATTTTTTATATTTTTATTAATTGAAGAATTTATTAAAAAGAAATAAATTATACTAAGTGATACAAAAATAATCTAATTATACTTTAAAAATGATTAAGAAAATTTAACACTATAAATTCTTTAGAAGAAAAATTTGTTTTCAATCAAAATATAATATTTTATCATAATTCATCAAAACATTAATAATATCAAAAAAATACAACAAATTAAAAAAATGTTAAATATTTATTTTGTTATTTAAATAAATATGTATATTTTGTCAAATAGAATGTTTAAATGTGTTATAAATTTGATTTACAAAATGTATGCAATCAAAAGGTAGAAAAATGGAGTTTTTCAAATTATAGATTTTTATGGAAAAAACATGGATTATTTATATGTTATAACTATAAAATATATTGGATGGATGTAAGATATATTTGATTGTATAAATAAAAAACATATTTCCTTATATCTTTTCTAATTATAATTAATTTAATATTTTATGAAAATTAAACGCCTTTTATAAGCATAAAAATAAAAATATTTCCTTCATATTAAATTATTTTATATTTTCAATTTCAAATTATTGGTGACCAGTGAATTAATATTATACTTATATAAACCATATATTTTCATAAATTAGATAATACTATTCATAATTATGAATTTAAGAACTATGTTATAATAGAAATATTTAAATAATAATATTGAGTTACTTGTTTATACTCACAGTTGCGTGCAATATAAGTTATTAGAGAAATTGAATTATAGAAAACACATACCATAAATATATAAGGGTGTTTCATATAAGATGTAATTTCATATACATCATGATATATCTTCATGGGAATTTATTAATGAAAACAGAAGTAGTGATTACTCATTTTAAATGATATAGTATCCTCTGGGTGGCATAATTGGAGACTACCCTTACCATGTATTCATCAGATATTAAATGAGGTATAAATGCATTCACAAGTTCATACCACCTTATAAACATCAATTTTATATGGCTGAATATTGATGATAGATGTGTTATCTTATATTAATTTAATTTTATCCAAAACACCTTTCAAGCTATGTTTTATGAAAAATATTTTAACAAATAACCATATACTAGCCATACAGAAAAATAAATATAATATATGTTACAATACTATGGAAAAAAATTATTTTATTGTCAAAAATGTTTTGTGAAAACCATTTTTAAATATGAATTTAGCTATAAACTAATATCAAGTAAACTACTAAGAACATATTCATTAATTGTCCTAATTAATCCTAGAATAAATTTCCCTAAGATATAATTTTATTACTCAATAATAAATATATTTTTATAAGGGGTTGGTACCTCTCCTTTAAGGAAAGTGGAGTAGGTTATAATTCATGGATGTTAAGGATAGATATATGCCTGATTTTTCAAAGTGGGGTCAAATCCACAATATTTAGTGTGAAGATATGTTATGTTGACATAATTTATATAGGAATCTGTCACCAAAAAGGTTTTTTTGGTATTACCCATGTCAGATGATATATTATTCCGAATGAATAATGAATCATACAAGTTTGAAGTAAATAAAAACAAGATGATATTTAACAGTTCGTATGAATTTTGAGATAGATTCTATGTAAAAAAATAAAATTTTACTTGTTTGTTAATTTATTTAGTTTTTGTAAATTAATTGTTCGATATTAAATAATAAACTAGAAATTAATGGTTCAGGTTTTAACTATTAAAGATCGATTAGTTGTATAAGGCTCTAAACTATTTCTTGACAAAGGAATTTATGAATCCTTTAACCAATCATCATAATAAAAATCTATAGGAATTATACATGTCATAGAATCCTTGTGTTATAGTTTTAATTGGATATTGTATCTCAAGATTGCATTTCTTAGTGGAAGTACTATTTATGCTTTCTATATGAAACAAGTAAAAGAGTTGGTGATATTAAAGGAATATAATAAGTTATATAGGTTCCAAATATCTGTTTACGTATTAAATAAAACATAATGATAATAGAATATTTATAGTGACCCATAATTTTTTTACTTACATATTATATTATTTTTGGTTAATATTAAATTCATTTCAGAAATACAGGTATGATAAATTTAAATGTATTTTATATTTTGAGAAAAGATAAAAAATCATCATATGAGATGAATGATATTCAGAATTTCCATAAATATATTCAAACATATATATAATTATATACATACCGCACTTAATCCATTCTTCATTACCAAGGAATGGAAACATAAGAAAGGGTGATTTCGAATTCCTAATAATGGTTAGAATGGTAGATATCGATATATGATCATATGAAAGTATATAATAAGAACAAAATTATGATCTCATGATCATAATGTAAAAATTTGATTACAAATATATTTTTGATAACAAACATGAATCTTTACATAAAAAATTATAATTTTTAAAGACATTCATCACAAGAGTAAGTAATCAACTTAAATAAATCATGAATAGTAAGTTCATTTCATAAAATTATTGCACCATTATAAGTATAAAAGAAATTTCATATGTCATGGTAAAATAATGAGGCCAAAAAATTATAGTAGGTACAAAATCCATAATTGTTTCTCATATCATAACATATTGGAAATAATTACTTATTTACCATATCATAACAGATCAAGAATAATTACTAGTTTCTCATACTTGATCAGGGATTCAACTTTTAATCCATAGTAGATCAACCAAATAGACATGTTTACCATAATTATCTCAAGAGATATAAAACAATACCTAATGAATTCGAGATTCATATAATTCTCATACTACACATCTTATAATGGAAACCATAAATATTTATTCCACTAGACCATAATAAATATATCATATTACAGTAACTTAACTTATTGAAAGAAAATGATTTTCATAAACAGTTTATCATTTCATCAAAGCATAACCTGGGGAAAATAAATTGGTTCCACAAAATAACATAACTATAATCATAAAAAATACTCAAAAGAATTAGTATGGTATCATTGGAATATATCCCCTGTAAATCATAATTAACATTTAATGATGTTATCAATGAAGAAAATTCAATAAAAAGTGTCACTGGAATACATCTTGGTGAAATACCCTTTAATTTTGGAATCAATTATTTAAAATATCAAAATTATAAAAATATTATAAAAATTATTTCCATTTAATATAAATATATATAAATATTATGGAAACATCAAATAATATTGTGGTTATAGTAGTGAAAAATTGTGCTCATGTAATACTAGTTGAAATCATTATTTTAAAACATTTATAAAAAGGATTGAAAGGAGATCAATCAGAAAATTATAGGAATATTACATTGAACATTTTTGATAGAAAATGAAATATTATTAAATATAAATTTAAAAAATCATTTGATAAAATAAATTTTTTTTGGAAACATTTGATATATGACTTTTACATGGAGAAAAAGGATTTTCTATTGAACATTAAGAAATTTTCGGTTTTCTATAAAACATTCCTTATATATAATATGTACATAAAATGAGTAAAATGAAATTAAATGTATATTCTATATAAATATCCATTCTTGGAGAAAATTGTATTTATTTATTATACATGGATAATATAATTTCCTCAATATATATTTGAGCATAAACAATCATTATTAAAATAATATTGGAACATAAATATCATACCTGTTTCATAAGTTTTTCATTAAAACCTATTTAAAGGGATTAAATTAGATGGATAGGAAAATAAAAAAATATATTATGATCATAAAAAAATACAATTATAGGTATTATAGACACCCTATAAATGAAACATGTGTTCAATATAACATGTATCTCCATAAATAAAAGTGAGACAAAATATCCCTTACATCAAGACTCATATTTTATTATTCATATTAAAAAATCATATATAAAAAATATATATTTACTTAACATGTATTGTAGAAATACACTAATATATATCATTCTATTTATAATTTTATGATGAAATTAAATCACATGTTTGTTAGCAATTTGTTATTAAAATCAATGTTATGGTGGATTACTATTTATTTTTTCTTGCATGTTTTGGATTGGCTATCCGAGACCTTATAATTAGTTCATGGTTCTTTAATATCATTAATTTTAATCATGTCATAAATATCAAAAATATTCAATACATAAATATTTTCATTTATTCACAAAATACAGAGAATGAAAAATGAATTACACCATTCATGGATACTGTTAGTCATACGTAGGCATTAATGTTGATTCCATTTTTAGAAAGATAAAAGGAAATAAAGTTGAATTTTAATTTCTATTAAAAGAATAATTATTATATCATATATAATATACATATTTATTAAATCTACCCTTATTTTCATCTATGTAAAAAGAAAATTAAAAATGAATTCTATAGATTGATGGTGGTGGTATTCCACATGCACGCATGAATGTCATTGTCGTTATCTAATAGATGAAAAGGAAAGAAAGTGGAAAATATATTATCATTATGGAATAATTATAATTTAAAAAATATAAAATATAAATAATTAATATGTAATTATAACTAATAATGATATATAGTGATGGAATATTAATTGCATCATTACGTATAAATAGTAAGCCATACATACGTGCGAGTGATGATTTTGTTTTATGTATTATGGAAATGAGGTGGTAAATGATTTTCCCATAGTCATGGAAATATACCAATATATTTATTATACCATTTTACCATTTTATAGTTGACACCATATATTATTATGAGGTATAAACTGAAATAAAATTGAAAATTATCAATTATTAATTATCCCTCTTCACTGTGAAAAAGCATTTGGATTACACCTTAATCCTTAAATGGATGTTATTTTGGATAACCTATAACAACTATAATTTGTAAAATGAATCATGGATGACATTTTGGAAGGGATTTCTTGAGATATATGTCTCAATGTGATGTAAATAAAATAGAGAAGGGATGTCCATTTTTAGGGGAGGGAAAAAGAAAACATGGAATTATAAACATTATTAATATTTAGTTAATACATTCTAAAAAATGATTCCAATTGTTCATGAAATATAAAAAAAGATTCTGTTGTAAAAAACAATCATCTAATTAAATTTATAATGTTTATGGATTCATTTCAAACACTATTTATTGGTTTAAACCGTTATTTAACCAATTTAAATCTCAGATATCATAATGACATTTTTAATATTATGTGATTATAATTTAACTCATAAGATAAAAAAAGAGTCATAAATTAATAAATGTAGAAATTTTAGACCCTTCATCAACATCATTTTACTCTTGATATATTTTTTATGTTTTTAAATAATTAAATAAAATATCTTTATCATAAAATACTATTAATTTCATTTTTTGAACTAGCAACATAGTTTTTCTTTGAAAAAAATAAGATAGTAATGGAATTTTAATTTAATCATTTAAAACATATATAATTATCTACATTAGTATAAAAACTATTTCTACAAAATTATTCACTAAAATTGCTCTACTTTTAATATTTTTATAATCATTCAATATATTTATATTTTAATTGAATAAATTTTATATCATTGTTTCTTAAGTGTTTAACATAATATTTCAATTTATAAAACATTAAAAAGTTATTTTGATAGATAGAAATTATTTTTATTTCAAATGATTATTTAGAAACCAACATAATATTTTTAACATTTTTTCACGAACTTTATAGACATAAATTCAAGAGATTGTCATTTTGTATTTATTCTTTTCTATAATTAATATAATTGTCATTATCAAAGGAAAATGGCACAAGGTTTCCACATATTAATGAAAATAATTCAAATATCCAAACTCAATCGATATAATTGGATAAAGGAAAATTTTAGTGGACTTTTAAATCCTTTTCCAAAACTTTTATTCACATTTTACCAGTTTTACCCTTTTTAAGGAGATAAATATTTAATATCGTTACTCATCAAATTGACCAAAAATAAAAGATAACTATTTAGAAAATTTTATCCTCATAATTACAAGTATGGAATATATTTTTAAGTATAATTTTTATATAAGTTATATAGATTAATTATAATATAAATTCCCAATATAGGATGAAAACAATTGTTTATAAAAATTCATTTTCAATCATAAAACTAGATATATATTCTTATCTCATTGATAGATAAAATATGATGTTAGTGTTAAAATATTTTACATACAATATAATATATACATTTCATTAAAATCATTCACTAATAGTGTCACGACCCGTCCTCGGGGCCCGTGCCGTGACTACCCCAAGCTCGCCTTCTATAGGACAGGGGCTGGCGACTAGCACTAAGGCGTAATTCCTGGTAAAAGAGAAGGCATTGCCTTTGTAAGGTAAACAAACACCACAGAGCAAGCAAGTAGAAGTAAACACTAAGTAAAAACTGGGTACAACAGTAAGTGCAGAAAAGTATGTGGGCCAGAATAAAAACCCAAACTGAAAGTAAAGTACAACTAAAAAAGGGAGTACAACAACTGAAAAGTAATGTAGTAGCCTCGAGCCGTCCACTGGAAGTCCCACCTGAAGGATGGGTACAGATAGCCTCCACCGCTCCTCGGGTCCAGTTGTCCGCTCCGTGTACGTCCCGCCCAATGGTCCACCTCCAGGTACCGACTTACTCCGCAAGCCTCAACCACGATCAGCGTTGTCCGTCATCTACAACCAACACAACGTAGTGCGGGCATAGCCCATGTAGAGGTGAGTATAAGCTACTCAGTAGGGACCCCGAGACCCCCGAAGGTCTCCCAGAATCTACAAAGGATAATCCAAAAAGGAAAGATACAATCACGAAGTAACATTCGACACCACTTAGTTATATGCCCATACATATACCTAAGTCATTAATTCTCGTTCGGCTCCAACATCTGAGCCCAAGTTCGATCACATCCACACAGGATAGACCAACACAATCGACATAGGAAAGAAAATCAAGATTCAGGTCACACATGTATACTTCTTCATATGACGATAGAGATGATCAGATGTAGGCACTGATTCATCTAAGCCGCCGGACCCACACAGGATCGATAGGTACTAACCCCTGCAATGACCCACAAGGATCGATAGGTAAATAACCCCCGCAATGACCCACAAAGGATCTGACCCACATAGGATCGATAGGTAACTAACCCCCGCAATGACCCATATAGGATCTGTAGGTGATGGCCCACACAAAACCATTGAGCGATGACCCACATAGGATCTGACCCATACAGGATCGGTATCACTAATCCACATAGGATCGATGAGTGCTGTAGTCATCATCGTCGAATCCACTAAGGATTTCTGCACAGTCGTCATCGTCGTCACAGTCGCAGCTAGCTCTAGGGTTCCCGAACACAGCAAGCTTGTTCGGGAGGGTCCGCTCCACGAGCCAAGGGGCTGATACATCAAATGACACGAAGTCCGGAGTTGATTTATCCAAAAGTTCCATATCGACAACATGAACACAACATCACAGACGGCGCGTCAATTGGACGCCCGGTCTGAGAGTTATTGGCATTTTCATCCTAGGGGCCCGATTGGGTTTTAAGTCAAAACCAACCCGACCATACTCCAATTGCATCCAAACCTCGAGCATAGTAAGCCAAAAGGTCCGTCTCACTAAGAGGAATCCAATAAAGTCGACGACACGTCAATCGGACGTCCGGAGCTCAAGTTATAAGTGTTTCCGCTCCGACGGACCGGTTGGTTTCCTGTACGAACCAACCTGGCCTAACACAAAGTACTCTGAAACCTTGAGTGTAACATATCGAAATGACAGTCTCGTTCCAAGGATCGTATCTCCACTGACGGTGCGTCGATCGGAGGTCCGCAGCCCATGTTATGGTCAAAAGACCGTGAGAGGTCTGGAAGTGGGAGTTTCTGGCCCGGACTGACTTGGCCCGAGACCCCCTGGGTCGGCCCGGCGTGCTGGCACGCTGGCTAGGGCCAAGTGGCTCGGCCGTTTTGGCTGAGCAGAGAGGGAGGTGGGGCGGGGAGGGGGGGGGAGGGGGGGGGGTGCTACCCCCCACGTGGTGAAACCGCAGCCCCCATGTGTGGGGCCGCACCTGCTGGCCAACCGGGGGTTTCAAACCCCCAGTTTTCCCCCTGACCGGCCGGCCCGCTCTGGCCGGCCGGCTGCTGCCGCCACATGACCAGCACTGGCCAGTCCCCCTGCTCCGACGCCGGCGGCCCGGAACCGGCCACCGGTCGTTGCTCCGCCGCGGCCTAAGCCACGACCTTGGTCCGTCAGGCGCGGCGCGACGACGCCACGCATCTTCACCGCGGCCCCGACCCGCAGCGCTTTTGTGGTTCTCCGACGGGGCGCGATGGCGCCGCGTCTTTAGTTTGTCTTCAACGGCGCGGCGCGACGGTGCTTCCCTTCTCCACCTTTCATTAATATTTCCCCGCGCGGTGCATCGGCACCGCGTTTCCTTGTTCGTGCCGTAAACAATATCAAATAACCAAAGGGGAGAGGAGGGTCCGCCGTGTTCATGCGGTCCGACCTCCTCCCATTATTCCGATAATAGGCGGCCCAAATCAGACGATAAGTCAACAATTAAGTAAATAGGAACAAATGAAATAATAATCCACCTACCTCGTCGAATTCGTTGAGCGAGGGTTCGTCGTGGAAGGAGAGTTTCGTTGGCGCCGTGGTACATGGCGTCGCATAGTGGATCTCCGAGGATTCGGCGTTCTTCGTCGGAGATCGGTGCATTATTCGTGTTCTTCGCGTTCTTCGCGTTCTTCGACGAAGAAGATGAAGATCTTCAAGCCTCCCCTCTTTCTCTCAATCCCCTCTCAACACAACCAGACTAATAAAATAATAGTTTTCTTATTTTATTACTCAAGCCATGCGTTTTAAAATTCAAAAACGAATCAAACAATTAATTTAATTAATTGCAACGTTTAAACTCCCGAAATTAAATGAGGCGTTTAATAACAGAAAAATGCAAGGGTTGACTACCAATTAGTAGGGGTGTGGGTGCGTTACCTTAATAAAGGAGGGGGTTTAGGAAGAAGAGAAATGGTGGGGCTCATGTGGGCCCCACCTCACAAATATCCTACCATGTGGGTAGGATATTGTGGGTCCCACTTCCAACACTTAGCTTAGGTTGAACAACGTGAAGTAAAATAAAAATTGTGCGTCCAATTTCTATTTTATTCCTTTACTTAACCCCAAAATTTAAAAACCACAACAGAGCAAACACAACTCCGAAAAAGGGGTTTCTAAGAAATTACCGGCGCTGCGATTCCATCGGTGCCCTCATAATTCGATTCCAAGCACCGGTTCAAAAGTTAGAAAAACCCGCTCGTTCGTTCACTGGACGTACCGGTGCTAAACTTCGGAAAAACATTCCAGGCACACCAGGCCTTGGAATTAGGTGCCGTCAGAAACTACGTACTTGTAAAATCCCAAAAAAAATTAAGAAAAAAATTTCCCTTGATTTATACAGGTATTTACATTACTCCCACATCAGGGATTTAAATCCCTGTAAAGATACATCAAAAACTAGGGAAACAAACATGGGTACTGAGCACGCATCTGAGCCTCCCGCTCCCAATTGCTCTCCTGGAGGTTATCGTGCTGCCATCAGACACGCACTAGAGGAATCAACCGTCCATGTAGGACCTGCTCCTATCAATCCTCAATCTCCACCAGGACCTCTACAAAAGTCGCCCCATCATCAATGTCCAGCTCTCCATGGTCAATGATATGCATCGAGTCCTGCACGTATCTCCTCAGCTGGGATACGTGGAAGACGTCTTGCACCTGGTGCAACTGAGGTGGTAGAGATAGGCGATAAGCCAACTCGCCAATCCTACTAAGGACCTGGAATGGTCTGATAAAGCATGGAGACAACTTGCAGCCTCAGTCAAATCTCTATAATCCACGTCGAGGTGAGACCCGCAAGAAGACGTGGTCACCATCCTCAAACTCCAGTGGCCTCCGCCTCCTGTCAGCATAAGACTTCTGCCGGCTCTGATCTATCCTCATCTTCTCCTAGATGACCTGGACCTTCTCTGTGGTGGCCTGGACCATCTCCAGTCCCACAAGTGCTGACTCCCTAGGGTCTTTCCAGCACAAAGGTGATCTGTAAGGTCGTCCGTACAATGCCTCATATGGTGCCATCCTGATGGTGGAGTGGTAGCTGTTGTTGTAGGCGAACTCCACCAAGGGTAGGTGGTCCTCCCAGCTGCGACCAATGTCAAGGACACATGCGCGGAGCTTATCCTCGAGAGTCTGAATGGTCCTCTCCACTTGACCATTTTTCTGAGGGTGAAAGGCGGTACTCAAACGTAGCTGCGTTCCGAATGCCTCCTGCAACCCCTTCCAAAGCCGGAAAGTAAAGTGAGCATCTCGATCGGAGACGATATATGATGGAACACCATGAAGCCGTACAATCTCTTGAACGTAGAGACATCCGAAGCTCTCCACTGAGCCCTGCTCTCTGATGGGTAAGAAGTGAACCGACTTGGTGAGTCGGTCAACAATCACCCAAATGGAGTCGTGACCTCTAGAAGTGCGTGGAAGTCCATTCACAAAGTCCATAGATATCCCGTACCACATCCACTCCAGGACCTCCAAGGGATGTACCAATCCTGAAGGTACCTGGTGCTCTACCTTCACCTGTTGGCAGGTGAGGCATCGAGAAATGAACTCATCCACAGCCTTCTTCATGCCCGGCCACCAGTGCTGTCATCTGAGGTCCTGGTACATCTTTGCCACTCCAGGATGTACCTCCAAAGGGGAAGTGTGAAACTCTCTGAGCACCTCCACTCATAATGAAACTGGTACCAAGTTCCGTCCTCTAAAAAGGACATCATGCTCTCCTCCCTTTGAGAATCCATCATGTGCATGTCCTGAGGATATCTGCGCACGCCGCGTCTCACAGTCGGCGTCCCCACGCTGTGCCTCTCTGACCCAGTACAATAGTGTAGGAGTGACTATGAGTTACTGAAGGAAGGCTGCTCCATCTCTATCCACGAAGGATATCTACAAAGGAGCTAGCTGCTCTGTCGCCTCCCCAAGTAGTTGAATGATCGTCCTCTTGCTGAGTGCATCAGCTACTACATTCCCCATTCCAGGAGTATAGACTATCTCGAAGTCATAGTCCTGGAGGAACTCGAGCCATCACCGCTGTCTCAGGTTCAGGTCCTCTTGTGAGAAGATGTACCTAAGACTCTGATGGTCAGAATAGACTGTAAAATGTTTGCCCATCAGTTAGTGTCGCCACATCTTCAAAGCGAAGACCACTACTGCTAACTCCAGGTCATGGGTTGCGTAGTTCTACTCATGATTCCTCAACTGACGTGATCCATAGGCGATCACTACCTACTCTTGCATCATAACACATCCGGGTCTGGTCCCTGATGCATCGCGGTAGACTATGTACCCTACTCCCTCCTCCGGAGACCTCAAGATAGGCGCGCTGGTCAACCTCTGTCTCAGCTCCTGGAAGCTCTACTGACATCTGTCTGACCACACAAAGGGTTTCCCCTTCTTCTTCAAAGCTGAGAGTGGTTCCGCAACTCTGGAGAAGTCTGGCACAAATCTCCTGTAGTACCCAGCTAGTCCCAAGAAACTCCGCACCTCTGTCACGCTCCAGGGTGGCTCCCATGCTAGCACAGCCTCGATCTTCAAAGGATCCACTGCAACTCCCGCCTCAGAGATGACGTATCCCAAGAAGTGGACCTCACGTATCCAGAACTAACACTTCGAGAGCTTACCATAAAGCTGGTGCTCTCAGAGTGTGTCCAGTAGAACCCACAAGTGGTAGGAGTGCTCCTCCTCAGTCGTCGAGTATATCAAAATGTCATCGATGAAGACAATGACAAATCGATCAAGGTATAGATGAAAGATCCTATTCATGAGGGCCATGAACACTGCTGGAGCATTGGTTACGCCGAATGGAATAACCAAGAACTCATTGTGGACATACCGACACCTGAAGACCGTCTTCTGCACGTCCTCGTCCCGAACTCTGAGCTGGTGATAGCCTGACCTGAGGTCTATCTTCGAGAACCACCATGAACCCTTGAGCTGATCGAAGAGGTCATCAATCCTGGGTAGCGGATGCTTGTTCCTCACAGTCACTTAGTTCAGGCGACGATAATCGACACAAAGTCGCAAGCTTCTGTCCGCCTTCTTGGTGAACAATATCGGGGAAGCCCAGGGTGAAACACTAGGTCGGATGATTCCCTTGCCCTGCAAGTCCTCCAACTGTACCCGTAGCTATCGAAGCTCCGTGGGGGCCATCCAATATGCTGGAGTGGATATCGGGGCTGTCCTGGGGTATAGATCAATATAAAAGTCTACCTCTCTGTGAGCAGGTAGTCCTGGAACTTTATCAGGGAAAACATCCACATACTGATCCACCACTGTAGGAAAACTAGGACTCGGTATGTCAAATGCTCCTAGGATGAGGCTAGCCAACTAATGAGTGATGGTCTGTCCTCTCCTCTGCGACAGTCCATCATGTGCTGTGAAGGCTCCCTTCTCACTGGTGAAGGTGAACCTGCCCCCGTCGATGCGTACACACCGCGCCTTGTGCCTAATACAGTCAATCTAAGCATGGACTGTAGATAACAAATCCATGCCCAAGATGACGTCGTAAGGCCTCAGCACTGCTACAAGAAGATCCCAGCCGAAGCTCTCGCCTCCTAGATTAAGGTCACACTGTTGGCACCAGTGCGTAATCATCGAGTCTGCTCCCGTAGGAGTCTCTAGCCGTAAAGATCGAGCCAACGGATCTGTCAGAATCTCCGAGCTCTGAACAACGGTAGCAGCTATGAATTAATTACTCGCTCCTATGTCTCTAAGAACTGCAGAAAGGGTGGAATAGACACAGATAGTACCTTGAATAATCTCGGGTGCACCGTGGTCATAGGCCTCCACTGCCTGAAGTTGTTCCTGTCTCTTCCCGCCAGCTCCCTGTGGTCAGGGTGGACCTCCTGGCGGTGCTGGTGGTATAGCCTCAAAGTGTCACCCACCACCTGCTGCTCGGCCAGCTCCTCTGCCTCATCTGCCTACTCCATGAAGACCGCCATGGTTGACCCTCTGCCTCTTCCTGGGTGGTCTCTCAACAATCTTCTGCTCCTCAGTACGGCGGGTCGGGAATTCACGAGCCATGTGGCCCTGCCCGCCACATGCGTAGCACTGTCTGCCTCTCGAAAGACGGGATCCGTGCTGTGTGCCCCGCACCACTGAGCTAGTGTCCTAATGTCATCTTCCAGAGGGTCTGGTCTGCCTGGACCCATGAGTCATCCGTCGACTGCCCGCTGCATAAGACTCTGCTACATGCCGCCCTGCGGTAGGTCTCGCCACTAGTGTAGACTAAACAAGAAAGCTCTCGATGAGATGAGCTCGCTCCAGTACCACTAACTGAGTCGGAATGATGAGGGAGATTAGTGATGCCCTGATCTCATGCCTCAATCCCTGCCCAAAGGTCTGGGCCCGGAAGAATGGGTCATGTACCATGTCCGTCGAATAGCGCGAGAGATCTGTAAATCTCGCCGAGTACTGGGCGACCGTCAAGCTGCTCGGCCGCAGCTGTAGAAGCTTCTGGAGAGATTCCTTGTTGTGCACTTGGAGCATCAAGCTCCCCCATCTGCCTACTTCTACGTGCAGAAGGCTCGCTGCGAGGATCACCATGAGGTCTACTGGTGTCCTCACTAACCTAAAAACTCATAAAACTGCCTCCAGCCAATCCTCGGTGCCCTGAGGGTCCATCTCCCAGCAGAACATGGGTGGTCGTTGACACTGAAACTCATGCAGTTCACTAAGGCGACGTGCATCGTCAGCTGCTGGGGCTGGTAGCATCGGTGGCTTGGTGGGTAGAGGTACATCCGGTTCCTCTTCTATCAAAGGGCCCTATACCAAGGCCTCGTTGCTTGGTGGGCTTTCGTCACACACAACGCTCGGAACACTAGCTCGCTGCCATCGTGGGGCCATCCTAAAAATAGACTGGTGCGCCACGGTCAGAATAATATACCTAGTGAGCTGACACAGAGTAATCAAAAAGAAAACTTCAAACACACATGTAATCAATGTTTTCGTGTATTATGTCGGAAATCAGAAGTCAGGGTCCCGACGTAGGGATACATCGGCCGCCGCACCAACACTGGACTCCCTGGACTGATAACCATACTCAATACTCTTAACACTATTGCTTCACATAGAAATAGATCAGAGCCCTGAGTTCTGCGGTAGAACCGAACTCCTCTGATACCAATTTGTCACGACCCGTCCTCGGGGACCGTTTCATGACTACCCCAAGCCCGCCTTCCATAGGCAAGGGGCTGACAACTATCACCAAGGCGTAATTCATGGTAAAAGGGAAGGCATTGCCTTTGTAAAGTAAACAAATACCACAGAGGAAGCAAGATGATGTGTACACTAAGTAAAACCTGGGTCCAACAGTAAGTGTGGAAAAGTAAGTGGGCCAGAATACAAACCCAACCTGAATGTAAAGTACAACTGAAAAAGGGAGTACAACAACTGAAATGTAAATCCATAGCTTCGATCAGTCCACTAGAATTCTCACATGAAGGTTGGGTACAGATAGCCTCCACCGCTCCTCGGGTCTAGTTGTCTGCTCCGTGTACGTCCCACCTAATGGTCCACCTCCAGGTACAAACCTATTCCGCAAGCCTCAACCACGATCAGCACTATCCGTCGTCTGCAACCAAAACAACGTAGTGTGGGCATATCCCATGCAGGGGTGAGTATAAGCTACTCAGTAGGGACCCCAAGACCCTTGAAGGTCTCCCAGAATCCACAAAGGATAATCCACAAAGGAAAGATACAATCACAATGTAACATTCGACACCACTTAGATATATTCCCATACATATACCTAAGTTATCAATTCTCATTCTTCTTCAACATCCGAGCCCAAGTTCGATAAAATCCACACAGGATAACCCAACACAAACCACATAGAGAAGCAAATCAAGATTCAGCTCACAAAAGTATACTTCTTCGTATGAAGATAGAGATGATCAGATGTATCCAATGATTCGTCTAAGCCGCCGGACCCACACAGGATCGATAGGTACTAACCCCCGCAATGACCCACAAAGGATCGACAGGTAACTAACCCCCGCAATGACCCACAAAGGATCTGACCCACATAGGATAGATAGGTAACTAACCCCCGCAATGACCCACATAGGATCAGACCCACACAGGATCTGTTGGCGCTGGCCCACATAAGACTGCTGAGTGCTGACCCACACAGGATCTGACCCACACATGATCGGTAGTACTAATCCATGTAGGATCACTGAGTGTTGTAGTCGTCGCCGTCGAATCCACGGAGGATCTTTGCACAGTCGTCATCGTCGTCGCAGTCGCAGCTAGCTCTAGGGTTCCCGCACATAGCAAGCTCATTCAGGAGAGTCCGCTCCACGAGCCGAGGGGCTGATACATCAACTGACACGAAGTCTAGAGTTGATGTATCCGAAAGTTCTGTATCGACAATAGGAACTCAACGTCACCAACGACACGTCAATCAGACGCCCGGTCTGAGAGTTATTGGCCTTTTCATCCCAGGGGCCCGGTAGGTTTTTAAGTCAAAACCAACCCGACCGTACTCCAAATGCATCCAAACCTCGAGCGGAGTAAGCCAAAAGGTCCGTCTCACTAAGAGGAATCCAACAAATTCGACGGCACGTCAATCAGACGTCCAGAGCTCAAGTTATAAGTATTTCCTCTCTAAGGGCCCGGTTGGTTTTGTGTTCGAACCAACCCACTCGAACACAAAGTACTTAGAAACCTTGAATGTAACATATCAAAACGACCGTCTCAATCCAAGGATCGCATCTCCACTGACGGTGCATCGATCTGAGGTCTGAAACCCAAGTTATGGGCAAAAGACCGTGATAGGTCCGGAAGTGGGGGTTTCGGGCCCGGACCGACCCGGACCGAGACCCCTCTGGGTCGGCCCGAACCGGGTCTACCCGACCCAGGTTCGGGTCCGGCCTGCTTGGGTGCGGCCCAGCCCGGCGCGCTGGTGCACTGGCCAGGGCCAGGTGGCTCGACCGTTTCGGCCGAGCGGAGAGGGGGGGGGGGGGGGCTGCCCCCCGCGTGGTGAAACCGCGGCCCCTATGTCGGGGGCCGCACCTGCTGGACAACCGGGGGTTTCGAACCCCCAGTTTCCCCCCTAACCGCCCGAACCACTTCAGCTGGCCGGCTGCTGCCGGCACGGGACCGGAGCTGGCCGGTCCCCCTACTCCGACGCCGGCGGTCCGGAATCGGTCGCCGGTCTGTGCTTCTCCGCGGCCTTGGTCCGTCTAGCGCGGCGCGACGGCGCCGCGCCCCTCCACCGCGGCCCTGCTCCGGCTGCGGCGCTTTTGTGGTTCTCCGGCGTGGCACGACGGTGCCGCGTCTTTAATTCGTCTTCAATGGCGCGGCGTGACGGCGCTGCGCTTCTCCCCCTTTCTTTAATATTTCCCACGCGGTGCTTCGGCACCGCGCTGCCTTGTTCGTGCCGCAATAAATATCAAATAACCAAAGGGGATAGGAGGGTTGGCCATGTTAGTGCGGTCGGACCTCCTCCCATTATTCTGATAACAGGCGGCCCAAATTAGACGATAAGTCAAAAATGAAGTAAACAAGAACAAATGAAATAATAATAATCCCCCTACCTCATCGAATTCGTTGAGGTAGGGTTCGTCGCGGAAGAAGGCGTCGTGGAAGGAGATTGTCATTGGTGTCGCGGTACATGGAGTTGCGTAGTCGATCTCTGAGGATTTGGAATTCTTCGTCAGAGATCGGTGCGTTCTTCGTGTTCTTCGCGTTCTTCGCGTTCTTCGACGAAGAAGTTGAAGATCTTCACGCCTCCCCTCTTTCTCCCAATCCCTTCTCAACACAACCAGACTAATAAAATAAGATTTTTCTTATTTTATTTCTCAAGCCATGCGTTTTAAAATTCAAAAACGAATCAAACAATTAATTGAATTAATTGCAACGTTTAAACTCCCCAAATTAAATGAGGTGTTTCATAACAGAAAAACGAAAGGTTTGACTTCCAATTAGTAGGGGTGCGGGTGTGTTACCTTAATGAAGGAGAGGGTTTAGGAAGAAAAGAAATGTTGGGGATCTTGTGGGCCCCACCTCACAAATATACTACCAAGTGGGTAGGATATTATGGGCCCCACTTCCAACACTTAGCTTAGGTTGAACAGCGTGAAGTAAAATAAAAATTGTTCGTACAATTTTTATTTTATTCCTTTACTTAACCCCAAAATTTAAAAACCACACCCGAGAAAACACAACTCTGGAAATGGTGTTTCTAATCAATTATTGGTGCTGTGATTCCATCGGTGCCCTCAGAATTCGATTCCGAGCACCGGTTCAAAAGTTATAAAAACTCACTCGTTCGTTCACTGGACGTACCCGAGGTAAACTTCAAAAAATGATTCTGGGCACACCGGGCCTCAGAATTAGGTGCCGTCAGAAACTGCGTACTTGTAATATCCCAAAGAAAATTAAGAAAAAAAATTTCCCTTGAATTTTATGGGTCTTTAAAAATAGTCTTAAATTTAATTTATTAAAATATAAACAAATTTGTAGTATAAAATATTATTTTTAGAAAAATATTTATTCTACATTAAGATGTTTTTATTTTAATTTCTAATAATTTGACAAAAAATTAAATAATTTTATACATGTGTAATACATAAGTTATTATTACGTAGTTAGTTATATTAATACCTTATTGTCTCATGACTAGGCCATAGCTATAAACTTCATAAAAGTTAATTTAGTCTCGTGGCTGCGTTTATCATAGTATATCAAAGAATTGTTTTTGATTTGAAGAGAAATATATCAAAAAATCGTAGGGTGTAACATTATACTCCCCTTAAAATAAATTTCTCTCTTGAAAATCTATCACTCTGATAAAAAAATTATGTATATCCCTATTTCCTCACATTCTTAGTGTCCCTTGTAGAATCATCAAATTTATGGTTTCTATAGTAATCATTAACTATGTGAGTGGACTTATTTGATAGAAATTTCTATCTATGATCAATAATAACCATGCATTATTCATTTTTGGTGCTGAAATCCATGCCTAAAGTAGATCAAGGAAGGACAAAACTGGTTGGACAACATTCATCCCAAGAGAGCCATAAAAAATCACTAAATGGGGTGTACTTCACAAAACTCCATCACCATGACCATAACCATGGTGAATTATGCAATGTTATGAAGGATTCACCTTTTAGTCCATTGATCTCCAAAAATGTTGTAATGTAGTGACGAATTCCTTCATGAGTCTTACGAGATCTGTGAACCCCGATAAGTAGTGATCGTATAATCAGCAAGTATGATACATCCTCCTCCATTCACATAATGAAATTGCCTTTACAACATGCCTATGAGCATCATGATACCTGGTGTCTATAAATATGAATATCACCCACAATCAAAAGCGTTGCTACTCTGACCCTTCACCTTCTAAGTTCCCATCTTTTAATGCTCCATTTACTCCACAAAATAGTGATAAAATGCATCACCCAAGGTATGTGAGCATCAAAAACTAGATTTACCTTTATACATCTTTACCTCAACATAATGAGGTGATTCCCTATTAGGAACCCCATATCCATCGCAAAGTTAGGATCCCATGATTGTCACTAAGGACTATGTGGATCATACATCCTTTTCGAAGCATATTATAAACACGTGTAGACTCCACGCCTCATACGGGTCTCCATTCTTTGTGAAGCACTATCCTTCATGGAGACACTTTTCGCAATGCTTTATAATTTACCTTCATTCATGAAGATCCTATTCTTCCTGATACACCAGAGCTTCATGAAGCTCCTCTAAGGAAGGTGTTTTGCTTCATGAACCCCTCTCCTATATGGCCCTCCAGGCTCATACATAGCGATTTCCGGATTCCTCTTTCATTTTCTCATGTTGTGTTGCCCTACATTATACTTCTTCACATAGGTACACTAATAACGATTTCTTCATCACATATCTACACTAATGTTGACCCCTCGATTGAACACTCTTCCCACTGGCACCTATATGGAATTTCATGTGCCTTACCATTCCCAATTATGGGTTGGTACAAGTTATGTAAGTCCATGGGATGAAAAGTGAGTCCTCTTCATCTGATAGGTAGGATTTTTATCTACCAATCATATACATCCTCAACACATGATGTTAAAATTTATGTTTCAACATGCGTTACAATATTGAGAGGATAAAAGAGGGGATGCGGTTGAGGAACTTTTAAATTCCCATATTCTTAATCCAATCTCTCTCTCCCATTGGGTTTTCTATCCATTGGCGCCTTAGGAAGTCATTAGGTAAGCCCCATACTGCCTCTTGGGGGATTTTTTTTGAAGAAAGTCTCAATCTCCATCTCATGAGGCCACTTTCCATGCGTAATCCCCACACCCTCCCTCACAGCTACACATTTCATGAAACAATCTTAAGGTATAATATTACATCTTGTTTCTCACAACAAGGATGAATCACATGGCCTTAGAGTAACAGTGACCATGACATCCCCATTAGGCTGCTAACCACACGCAATCCCTTGAATGACTTTGGTCTATTATCCATGTGTAATTCCCACGAACTATTGGAATGTATTGATAGATGAAACATAATTAATAGTCATCTATAAAGATATCGCACTGGGAAAAAGGTTCTCAAACAACATATTAATATATATGGTAGACCAGATCTGGGTGATGAGTTTCAAGGAGGAATCCATAGAATGTGGAACAAGAATCCAATGATACCATTTTGATCAATGGGCAATCATCTTTGAAGAAGTGATGAATGTGGCCGACCTTTGGAAACAAGGAATGCGGGGCACAATGCACAGTTAACGAGCATCGACATGACCCGCATAGAGAGCGTGCCCTGGAAAAAAGAGTTAGAAACAGAAACGGTGAATCTTATGTGAATCTTTTCCCCTTAATCTACAGATATTATCTATGCAGGTCATCATATCAAAGGTTGTACTTGAACTACATGTCAGGACACCATAGAAATGGTGAACTTGACCTGATTATTTCCCCTTAAATAATAGATATTATCCATATAGTTAATCATATTAAAGGTTGTACTTGGATGTGACACTTAGCCAACGCAAAAAATAGTGTACCTGAGGAGAATATTTTCTCCTTCATCCATTGAGATTATCTACGTAGGTCATGAAATCCAAGGTTGTACTCATAATCCATGATGGGCCACCATAGAAATGGTGAACCTAACATTAATCGTTTCTCCCTCAACCATAGAGACTATCCATGTAGGACATCCGATCAAAGGATATACCTAGATTCCATTTAGGGACACCATATAAATGGTGAACCTGACATGATTCTTTTCTCTTTCATGCATGGGGATTAACTATGATCAAGTCATCGATAGATGACCATGTCACAAAATCCAGTTTTCTGGCGTCAGGTCCTTCCAAACAAATAGTGGGCCTAGCATGAAACTCACCAAAATTTGAGGTAGTTAATCTATGTGAATTCAGTTCTATGGAACTATCTATGTAGATCATTCTCTCGAACTATGTATGTATGAATTATGTAAGGGAATTGAAAATTTATTTCCTAATATCCGCATATATGGCGGAATGTTCATGCCTTTTATTACCCAGGATACAACGATAAGAAACCAATCACCCCACCTCTAATAGATTCTTGGGTAGGTGGAATGATATTGTGGCATTTCCACATGGCTCTACCCCCTCCATGACGTCATCCACTACCGCAGCCTCTAGGATCCCATGCTCTGTTTCACCATCTAATACTATTCTACATAGGGGGACATAGACTCTTGTTTATTGATACAAGTAAGAGAGGTTTATTACCATGAGGAATATGGAATTCTAGGACCTAGAGTCTCTTTTTTCCATCATAACCACCACCCCAGAGGTCCTCACATGGAGCCACTACTCCCCACTCTATCCTCCTACAATTTTGAGAGCCTCTCAATAAAATGATCATATGACTCATCACCCCTCTTCAATTGCGTTATGGGATGTCAGAGTCAACCCAGTGTCAACTACTACCCGAGAGCTATAGAGGAGGACTCTCAATAGTCCTTTCTATCTACATCAATTTCCAGACCTTCTGGTCGAGGATCAAGTGGTATATAATGCTATGCCACTGTGTTCGATCTAGATAACCCAACATCAAATTCAGAAATAAGATCATAAAGGAACCCATCAGGGAGTGTCATCTTCTACAAGTTAAGTGGGCGATGCTGCCAGAGATGTATACTATTAGTCCCCTTTTAAGTTAGAGAATGGGAACTTCTATGTCGGACCAAGATTGAGACCTGATCCACCCCATGGGAAGAATGGGATGACTCTTCCGATCATCCGAGTGGACAACAACCATCGTGGGATGACCCACGAGGATGAAATTCAGAACAAAGGTTATCCTAGTACCATAATCACCCAAAATAGAGGTCCTCCGCACCCCCACAATCAGGATAGAGGTCATCCCCAAGTTACTAGCATCAATACAAGAATAGGTCCTCATTTTTTTGACACCCTACATGGAGGTCCACCCCATTCCCATGATCTCAGCTATGAGAAGTTTCACCATATCTCTGGTTATTGACACAAATGATCTCTACACATAATCACCATCCTCAAAAAATTCCCTTCCTATAAAAGTATCAACTAGGGTGAATGTAATCCTTGCCCCATAACACATAAGCATGGAGGTCCTCCCCATGTTTGAGCAAGCTCCAGTAGAGGTCCCCCATACTCTAGTACTCTCTATAGTAGAGGTCCTCTGCGCACATTTGAAAATAGACATGGAGGTGCTCCCTGTGTTCTGTTCAACATATTCCTGAGTTCTCCTTGTACCATATCTCACAAAAGTGAAGGTCCTACCAACATAAATGAAAAAGGATGGGAAGGTCCTCTTCATGTTGAAACCAACCCCTGAGTAGGTTCTCCCCACTCCAGTATCAACGCACATGGTGGTCCTCTCCATGTCAATGATCTACACAACCCGTAAGAACCATCTTGGAGAAGAAGGGAGAACCGTCGCCATCAAAGAATGTACAATGAGAAACATCAGATCATCTTCAACCCAGTCTGCTTTTCAGATACAAAAGACGAGTATGACTTGATGATGGAACCTTCACCTTACTCTATTTCATCAGTTTCTAGGACATCAACCAAGTGTGTGGACTTCATCTTCCTGTAATGAGAGATGCACCAGATCCCCGAAGACCTCCATATATACATGTAAGAGGAGAAAGACCTCCCTCCCTTCCATGGGCTTGTCATGAAGTTCTCTATATATTGACTAGGATCGTTCTCTACCTCAACAAGAGATCATAGAGAGTTGTTTTTGGGAGTAGTATATATTTAGTACCATCAAAATCCCCCACCATTATCCTCCTTCTTCGAGCAAGAATTTCTATTCAACATGAAATCCTATAGGGACTTGTTGATGTGGTCCGTACCATCCATGAAAGATAACTCATTCAACAATGACTAGTTAGTTCCTGATTCATTCTCTCCACTAACCAGTTCACCATTGAAAAGGTCTAAATTAGTGACATTTCTGGTTCCTTAGCTTTCCCTAGTCTATTAATGGTGTAACCAAGAGCTAGAACCTAATTTTGTGCAATGAAGTGTATGGGACATTATTCCTTTCAATCGGTTATTTGAGATGTTCTAGATGATCATGGCTCTAGACATTGACATTCCAGAATTTTTCACCTAGGATGAAATCATGTGATTTCACCGGACCATCTGGGTGATGTACTTACATATAAAGAACCATAAGTTAGTGTATCTTATGAGTCGGGAGCACTTTGATGACATCGTCCTGTTGTGTCACATTGTTTACCTAGACGCACTTCATGTGGCTCAGCACCCCGCATCAACTACCTACCACTAAGCTCTTTATTAGATATGTATTTAGAGCTTCCATATACTCCATAGAATCGTCAAACTGGAATCTCCCAACATGAAGATATAGGGATAGTGGCATTATGTTTCTCTCAAATTCATCCCGATCCTGTGACAATTAGACTTTCCCATTGACATCAACGATATGACACCAGGAATAATCATGGTGAATATGGATGAGCTCTGAAAACTAAAGTAGAAAGACACCTATGTATGGTCAGAATAGGATGACCTATACTTTTTGGAGACACAACATCTACTGGACCTCCCAGGAATTGTAACATGTTAGTAATGGAATATTCATGGCCTTGCACATCCCTATTATTCATTTTCCTTTGGTTGAGACACCAGTAATGATAAAGGGAAATCTGTGGATTCTAAGTCTTCTGAACCATATGGTTCAGTGTAGATAATAGAAAATGATCTTGATAAGGCTTCCTTACACCAACATCTTTCCAAATAGAAATGGATCACTCATGATATCCTCATCGAGAAGCTCTCAAGATAACTTCCTAACTATGGTGATCCTTGTTACCACCCATTATACCCTTTTCTAGGATAGTATGGGATTCCATATGTTCATCCCAGTGAGTTGCCTCTCATTTGGCTTGATAACCCAGCACACCTCAACAAATGGAGACTAGAGTTTATGGAAAATAGTTACGTTATACATCAAAAAACCCACTAAACTACATGATGATTACCCTAGGGGCCCGACGAAGGTTGCTCCTATAGAAATTCTCCATGTTTTTCTTTCATTGGTTTCACTAGTCATTCCAAGATCCTTTGGGACTATCTACCATGTTGAAGAACCCATGAATAAGGTTTTAGTCGTGGAACCCCAATATGACTGAAACCCCTAGTAGGAGGATCTGATGGGTGCCCTTATTGCTTGCCTTGAGGCTCTCAAAACACGATAGTTGGAAAAAACACTAAATAGAAATATGTATCCGATATGGGTAGACGATATGATGGAACCCTTGGATTTATCGAATCCTACTTTCTCCCCCTTCAATGGGATGGGTGACCCACTAAAGCATCTGAACTACTTTATTTAAAGGAGTGGACCCATACTGAGAACTCTAGTGTAGTAGGAAGCCGCCAAAGACCGATGTTTCATAAAAATACTGGAAGGGACTATGTTCATCTAGTACTGCTAGTTACTAATTTGGTCCATTATTAGTTAGAAAGATATCTGAATGTAGTTTTTGTATCATTTTAACTCCTACACATGGAAGAATAGTATTGAATACCTCTTTAAGTGCAAGCAACAACCAGATGAGTGAGTCATAGACTTTGTTTCTAGTTGGAAAGGTCTCAAAAATTCACTTGATATGCCACTAAATCAATAATAGTTTTTAATGATGTGCATGAAGAATGCGATGAATGAACCGGTCCCCTATTTCATCACTCAGAACTACCCAAGCGACTTCTAGAATTTTTTAGACAAGGCTCAGTGCCTAGATAAGGCCATGGAACAAGGATTGTAGGCATGCCCATGACCTCACCCAACCCTTTCTAGGAGACCAGCCAAGGACTTGATTACAATGATTGAATTGGTAGAGGACCCTAGGCCACCAGAATGGCTACTAGATGAGCCATGTTCACAACCTCATTGAGGACATTATCCTCTGTCCCAGCCATAGGATTAGAATCACCAGCATTAAAATTGGTCGGTGTATCCTTATCAGGGAATTCCACCTCCTATCCAGGATCCAACCCCTCATCAAGTCTAGGATCCCAGTGTTCCATTCATTGATTAGAGAAAAGTTACTTACTAGTTTGATGAGGCTAAGGTCCCTGGTTGTTTCTAAATTACCTTGGATTAGGGAATCCTGAAGCTATTAGCATGAAGTAGGCCCAAATAGGTTGATCTCACTGATCACCCAAACTTATAACCATATCCCTTATTCATTGTAAATACTCTTATACATTTATATGTGTTCAAGGAATATCTCCATGACCATTTTGGAAACAATGTAGTCTGGTTGGATCCTACTACGACATAGGTGGCATGTGTTTCATCAAATTCTAACAGTGATAGCCAAGGTGAATAGTATCAGATATCAAATCATGGATCTCAGAGTAATGCTGATTTGTTATCCCACAAAATAATTTCCCACACCCATGGAGTCATTTTTTCCAAATTGAATTATCCCCATCTTCCTGATGTGTCTTTGACTCCTCCTGCTATCACTTCTTCATCCATATATCATTCTTCTTCTTCTTCTTAGTAGAGCCGGCACCGATAGCATATGGGGATGATACACCCAAGCCATATATAATTCATCCCATACTATTGGAGAATTCATAAACCTTGATATGGGGATCAGCTTGAGAGTTCAACCTTTGTTATAGGATTCCTCAAATGATGTCCATGATTATGCCTCATAGAATATTGTCGAATTGGTGGACACGTGCATGGACTCATATATTGAGAGGCCTAAAACATACCCTCCTAATGTTCCAAATAGATGACATCATCAATGAGGTTGTGGGTATGTGAATCATCAGAATGATCTTGATGGTGCTCCCATCTTATCTTTGAATGCAACAAAGACCATAAAAAAGGGTTAGCTCAGATCTCAGTAAGTGCAGTCTTCTCATCCCAGCCCATTGAATTACCTACCACCGTCATTCATGCTGATCGACCAGGTAGAGATTCTATGACTATACCATGATCAGAAATGTTCAGTTGTGTCCATACCATAGTCATCTGACAGTCATCTGGTGTTTGGTTTGCGAGGTTCTACTAGTGATAAATGGGATATCCCCAACACCAGCCAAAATTTTCTAGTTCGACTAGTAGTGCATGCCATAATTACATTCATAGAGAAAATTCCTAGGGGATGAAATTTGTGTATAGAATGGATGTATGATTTGATGAATAATCTTTCCATCATTTTGGAAAAATATTCGATCCTTGAGGATCTCCCCCTCTATAAAAATATGTGTGAATCCCTCACATTGGATTTGAAAAGCCTCTCCAGTTAGAAATAGATGTAGAGGCCATTGAAGCCTTCCATACATAGGAAGATGATTGAATTAAATGTCAATCCATCATATTGTTCCCTAGAGAAGATAAAATTTCCCCTATATAGAGGCACATCTAGTCGTTGTACATCACTAGCATGCAAAATGGTGTAGAACTGTACTGCTATCCTAGAGACACTAGTTCTGGGATCAATCTCATCCCAACCCAAACACTCTACATTCTAGGACTATCTGAAGGTGATATAAATCCCTCAAATAAGAATATTTTGTGTTATGATATTACCAAGAAGAGTCCTTGTCGAAGGATTCACATGAAGATCCAATTTTGTGTCTGGATTCCCACTATTTAATTCACAGTCATCTAGTAGAACCCTACCTAAAATTCATTGATGGTTTGACCCTGGCCTCATCTTCACATAGTAGTTCCCTCTATATATCACCTATTCATAAAGTAATCCCTTAATTCTCAAGTGGGTGAAATTCCGGGTGATTTATCTCTCTTTTCCACTTGTGAATCCCTCTATTTAAAGAAATACATTTACTAGAGTATGGAAAAGCAGGTTCATTCCAACAAATTCGATACACTACCCCTTCAAAAAACCCATTGATATATTTTGATGATGCATTCATCCTCTCGAGTCATCACTTGGAGGCCAAAACCCCAGACATGGGACACTACTTTATTGTCTCTATAAGGAGTGGGAAACATGTTACCATGTATAAGGAATGTTGGAAGATTACCTTGTATTCATATATAGATCATCCTTAAGTGATACTGTAACCCCTTACCTATATTATGTATTGAGATGTTTGACCTATGGAGACAAATTTATGCCAAACCTACATATTCCTCTGAGTAGTCTTGATTCGAAAGTGGGCGACTCGCCACCAATGCTTTGATATTTCCAGCCATTTTCCCCTCAGTCAAAAGATTAATGGAATTAGGTCGATAATCTTGTTTCCACTATTTCAATAGTGCATGAGTATCCTAATGAAGATTTCCCTATAGTTCAAGCTATAACTAGTCTTCCTCCAGGGTTAATAAACTCGGAAGAATTACCAATTTCTGATGATCCTTCTTCCTTAGAGGATGATGAGGATTTTGAATATTCTCGTCCTATATTTGAAGGAGACATCTACACTACTATAGATGACTTGGTACAGGTGAATCTTGGTACCGAGGATGACCCATGACTGACCCTAATTAATGCAGTTATTCTTGATAAAGAATAGTTGTTGTATTTGGAATTTCTGAGGAAACATTATGAAGTGATTTCCAATTGTTATGATGAGATGCAAGGATTGGACCCTATGGTCTTCCATCATAGCCTTAGTCTCTCGGTAAGTCATTTCAGGTTCAAAAATCCTCCTAGGAAGATACACCCCTCCCACAGTGCCATGGTCGAGGCTGAAATTGATATGCTAAAAAAAGAAAACAAATTCATGGATGTCTAGTACCCCAAATGAATGGCCAACATTATTCCCATAAAAAATATAATGGACTAATCAGATTCTTCATCAACATCCATGACCTCAACCGTCACTATCCGAAAGACGATTTCCCTTTCCTATGATATAGCTATTGATCGATGCAACTATTAGATTCCAAGACGTTTCCTTTATGGATGGATCTTCTGGGTATAACCAAATATGGCTGACCCATCAGGAAAAGGAGTCCACCAACCTCATTATTTAGTAATATATCATCTATTACTAGGAAATTCCTTTCCATATGAATAATGGTAAAGCCACCTATCAAGGTGATATGCAATATATATTCAAACTGATCCTCTGGATGCTTGTGGAATGCTACTTGGAAGATCTGGTGGTTAAATTCCCCCAGCTTCAGGACTACCTTAGAGATCTTAAGAATTATTTTGGATTCCTCCACTACTACCTTATGAAAATGAACCCTTTCATATGTGACTTTGGGGTTACCTTTAGAAATTTTCAGGACTTTTTCATCAAATAAATATTATTTGAGATCCACGTAGAAAATATTTAGGCCATTAATAAGATGCCTCCTCTGAGAAACCGTCAAGAGATCTGAGGTTTTCAAGGCCACATATCCTATATATGCTGATTCATTGCATATATAAAAAGAAAATGTAAGTCCTTTCCAGACTAATGAAAAATTGTGTCGATTAATAATGGGATGAAGAGTGTCATTCCACATTTTAAGAGATAAAGAAGTATCTTTTGCAGCCTCTATTTCTGATTCCACTCATCTCTCACAAGCCACTCATCCTCTATGTGATAGCTCTGGAATGTTCCCTCGACTCCCTTTTTTCCTAGATGAATAATGAGGGGTTAGAGAATAGTTTATACTCTCTCAACCACATACTTATCAACATAGAGACCATATATTCCTCTATTGGTAAGAGATATCTCACACTAGTTTCTACAGTGTAGAATTTGTGGAATTATCTACAACTTCATGAGATAAAGTAGGTGTCCTGTGTAGATCTATGTAATTATATTCTAAAAATACCTATATTAATCGGATTTCTAGCCCAGTGGGTAGTTATCCTTGATTGTCTTGATGTCAGGTTCATTCTATAGAAGGTAGTCAATGGTCTAGAACTTGAAGACTTCCATGCTGCCCATCCGGACACAATAGAGCAATCCCCAGATCATGTATTTCTAGATGATTCCATCATCTTAGTGGATCAAACCATGCGATGTTGGAAGACTCACTTATATGGAACCTTACGGAGTCCCACCAACAAAATAATTAATGATCCCAGACTTAACAGGGTGAGCATTGGTTTCATCTTTGTCCCACATACATAGTTTGTTTTTCACTATTCGTTCTTGTTGTCAGAAATCTATGCCAAAAAATGAGGTGGATTATCATGCTCTCATCACTAGTCTTGATCTGGACCTCAAGATTGATGTTCACCACCTACATGTGAAAGGGGGCTCTGAACTTATCGTCAAGAATATTAACAGTGAATATATCATCTGGAATCCAGAGATCATACACCTATTAGAGCACAATCACTAGTTGATGGCCCAGTTACAACCTCAACCATAGGTCACTCATGTTCCCTAGTCAAAGAATGATCCAGAAGATTCTTTTCCTGGTCTTTCCTCATCTCTAGTAGAGCCCGACTAGAGAGAAATTTTTATCCATGTATTGCATCGAAGGGTCATCAATCTGATCTCCTTGGATGATGATGAGAACCAATAGGTAATCCACCTAACCACAAGTGCCTCCACAGGAACTCTAGACCCCCTATTATAGTATAGGAAACCTCCGATTTGGCAACTTATCTTGTTGAGTATCTCCAGATATTCTATATCCCAAAAGATATTGCTGAACATGAGGGAATGCATTGGCATGAAGTGCAGTTCACCCTTCAGAGGGGCCCCATCCTTGATCAGATCCTAAACAAATATGGGTTTTACGGAATTATACTATACTATATTCAAAGATACAAGATTACCTAGGTTTTGTAAGAGGTCCATGTCAGATCTTGTAAAGAACATCATGCCGAATTGAAGATCTATCATCAGATTTGTAGGATGAGTTACTTTTTTCCCACCAGGGTCTGTGACGGCATTGAATTCACCATGAGGTTTCATCTGTGTTAGATTCATGACAACTTTCTTCATCAACCGCCAGAACCCCTCCACAACACTAGCCCTTCTACAATCTGGGGACTTCATGTTGTGGGACCTTATCCATCAATGAAAATTTACCAATGTATGTTCATTCTGACTGTGAAAAATTTCTTCTCCAAGTTGGAAGAGGAAACCCCGCTCGTGGATGTCAAGGAATATTCCATCATTGAGTTAATGAGATCTAACACCATCCATAGATTCAGAGTCTCTCACACTATTATCCAAGATAATGCCACCAATTTTTGGGAACCTAAGATGACAGAATTGTATTCCAAGTATAACATCCAGTCCAACCCTTCTTCTTGCTACCATGTATAGGAAAATGGGTAGATTGGGGTGTTCATTAAGACATTCTCTATCATTTTTTAGAAGATGGTGGGAGAAAACTAGAAAAGTAGTATAGATAAGCTACCCAACCCTCTTTGGTATTATTAGATGATGACTCGAAACTCCACCTAGGTGAACCCGTATTCTCTTATGTATATAATAGAGGCAGTCATCCCCATACAGATTCATTTTCCATCACTCCGTACAACTATTTTCAGTCATTATATGTCAGGCAAGGTAGAAGAAGTTTGTCTTGGTGAGATAGAATCCCTTGATGAGAATATGCTCTGAGCTATATAAAATCTTGACTGGTACGAGAATAATATAACCATGGATTTTCAAAATAGTGATTGTCTCCATCCTTCCTTCAAGTTGATGCATTATTAGCATTAAGGATACCGATGATACCTAGTTAGAAGCCTCAAATGTTAGAGACAAAATTGGAAGGACTATACAACACTAACAAGGATTACCCCAACGGTTCATACTCTTTGGTCCCCATGGGTAGTGAGTGAATCAATCTTCCCACCAATTCCAAATTCCTTAGTCGTACATGTCATGAGTCCCACCTTAAGGTCTATTTTCTATGGCCTTAAACTAAAATCTTTTATATCTGGGATAAAGGATGTCAAGCATTCCAACACTATCATCCCACATGATTTTAAACTATATGGAATTCAATAACTATTTATGGATTTATTCCCTTTCTTATGGGATACATTGAAACGCCCAAATGTTTTTTTTTCAGATCTAGACCCAGGCTCTAAATATTTTTTCTTCCTTTCTTCCTAATAATCCAGAGTGTCCCAGGATCTCATGGTGTGGTATGAGACCTCATTTTTATCATTCACATCAATTTTACAATAGCCACACCATGTAATTCTCCCTCTGTGACTTCCCTTCCATCTATATTCTTACCGCATGACATTAAACTGAAAAAGATTCATGAACTATGTATGGCTTGATTCCCATCCTCATGAGATACATTAGAGAGGAAATGCCTTTCATCTCTAGTCCAACCATGAAGACTTATATTTTTTCCCAATGGTCTAAGGTTTCTTTGAGAATATTTGGTGTGATGTGGAGACCTCCTTGTTCCCCATTCACATCAATCTACAACAGCTACATTGTGTGTCTCCCTTGGATACTATTTCTATTGGAATTTTTCCTTAATGCATAACATTAAACTACATGGGCTTCCAAAACCATGTGTTTCTGGAATCCTATCATTTTAGGGAACGTATTGATGTCTGTATATTTTTTCTATAAGCCTATCCATAGAAGCACAATTTATCCATTTTCATCCCCATACCCTAAGTATTTCTCAGGAGTGTGTGGTTTGTTGTTGAGACATTCTTGGTCCTCATTTTCACCTGGTTTCTTTATGGAACCACCCTATACACCCCTATATTGGTAGATTCCCATTTTATGATCAGAGTTCTATAAACCTAAACAAATACCTCTTTCATCCCCATGCATGATTTTAAACTGCACAAAATTGCCCCGAAAAACATTAAACTGCATAGTATTTTTGGTCCTTTCTACACGAAAAAAACAAAAATTCCACGTTTTCTTGCATAACGTTAAAATTTCCCATCATACATGATGTTAAAAAATAATTACATCTTGGTATCATGATGATAAACTATATAGTTCTTAGATTTCCTCATCTAATAGGGAATCACCTTTCCGAACTCTTGGCCTAGGTTCTTCCTGGAAGTATGTGGCACGACTGATACCTCCTTGGTACTCATTTTGGTTAGGCTATGATGACTGTATCATGTATCACCCCCAAGAATAATCTTACTAATCTACATCATTACCACATAATTTTAAACTCCATGGGATTCCATAACTATTGGTGGCTTTATTAATCTCCCTATATGATTTGTAGGAATTCCCGATCATTTTTTTCGCAGGTCTAACCCCGAGGTTATTAATCAACTTCAATGCATCCTCCTCATCAAATGTAATTATCTCATTACCATGCCATGTGTAAGGGAACTCTCAAGACTTGTTTCACTTGATAAGGTGTTTGAATCCCTCTATATGATATGGCTCAACAACACACTCAGATGCGCTATGGAATATGACCTAGAGTGTTGGATTCTGTATGCAAATTCATTCATTCAATATCCATTATTCTTTTGTCCCTTTATTTGGGTCTTTATCATCTTTCACATTTGAGGGACCCCTTAAGGTATAGATGATCTACCTCATGACTTACCAGATCTCTAGGTTCAACACCCCTGAATAAATTCGTACGATATTTTGAGATACGTCCTAAATTTTAAATTTGGTTAGGAGTCAATCCACATTTGTTTGTTCCCATATTAGGTCACACAATATGGATTCTATGTTTAAAAAATGGTCAAAATATATCCACCATAATTACACCACAGTCATTATGTCCCATGAACACTTTGATCTATCTTTTACAAATCCTTATATCCAAGAGGAATTAAACAGCATTTTTGTTACCCCTCTGTGAACCTTTTTGTGGTGAGAAGGCTGATAAACATCATTGAGATGTTCTTAACCTGACCTCTCCATCCCGTTGTTGTGTGATTCAATGTGTGGTACAAATCATCTATGGCCCTTTTTTCCCACACCGAGCATGGTTCATGTGGAATTAGGGGTCTTGTTTGGCTTTTTAACCATATGAAAGAGTCACACAATCTTATTCTCAAAACTCTATGATCGTAATCTAGGAGACTACATCCTAAGATCGTGACTTTTAACTGAGTATTGGAGGCATATAATAATGATTTTAATTTGTATGTGTGCTCTATTAGGAATGTGTGATGTGGTGTGTATATTCCTTGACCAAATTTATATGGGGTTGCTTTATGGCACAACACTACAAAATCCCTCTCTGGAATGGTCCAAGATCCATGACTAGAAACTAGGAACCTACTTCTGGAGCTCATGAATTTAAACAGGCATCCAATTCCAAAAATATCAACTTCAAACTATGTGTGGGTTTCCCCATGGGATTATGTTGTGTGGAGTGGATCTTCCGGGTCCCCATTCACATTGGGTTACCTCATGTCATCGCACAACACATTTCCCCGCATTAGCGATCCCCATTTTATGGTCTGAGAACTATGAACATAAAATATGAACCCAAATGTCCTTGTTTCATGATGGTAAACTATAAAACAATCTTCTTCCTTACTGCATGATGTCAAACTTCACTGGATTCATGAACTACATATGGCTTGATTTCTACTTGAAGATGATATGTTGTGACATTCAAACTTCATTTCCTCAAGCACAGATGTAGAATCACGATCATCTTTACCTCTTCATGGTTTAGGTTTTCTCCCTAGGAGTGGATTCCCCATGTGTGGTACAGTTGAGACCTCCTTGGTCCTCAATCATTTGGGGTTGCCTCATGGAGCCACATTGCACACCTCCCTTTTTATGGTCTGAGATCAATGACCTTAAACTAGTTTTTCTGTCTTTTAGTTAGCATGATTGAAAACAGTGTAAAAATCATGATTTCCTTGATTGATGGTATATCACCCCCTTGGCATTGGTCATCCACTATAACATCTTTTATAACTATGTGTGGCTTGATTTCTTCCATCACAGGATATATAGTGATGCCCAGAAAAGTTTTGTACCTGGCTAGGCTGCCGAATCATAAATCCTTTTGGAACCTTTTTCCTTGGTTCCCCATGTTTGGTATGGTTGAGACATCCTCGGTCCTCACTCATGTAAGGATATTAACCTCAACACATGTTTCCCCTTTGGGATCATACGTCTCACACTAACATGATTGAATTTATTGTGGTGTAGGACCGAGAGTGTAGGATTCTACATGGATATTCATTCATTCCATCACCATGCATCATATGTCACTTTATTTGGGACATCATCATTATTTACATCAGAAGTGAAACCCCAACAGTATGGAATCTCAGCCTAATTTATCACCTACCATCGTGTTCCAACACCCCTGAATACATTTGTACAACATTTTTAATTATGTTATTCTTTTTTAATATAGTGGGAAGTCAAAGCTCTTTTGTTTGTTCCCATCACAGATCACACAATATGGATACTATGTTTCGCATAGGGTCAACAGTTATCCTTCATTGCTTTTCAATTATGTTGTGTCCAAAATAACTGATGTGGTGATTAACATTTTTCTTCCCTCCCATTCCCTAGTGGATCTCCAATACCTTTTGTGTTGTCCCTCCATACATCTGTGCACATAGAGTACTAATGTCATCATGGTTGGACATTCCAACCCGATGTTTCCTTTCCAGTATTTTATAGTCTCATATAATGGGGGAAGCATGAAATCAATCCTTGTTTCCTAAACCAAGATTATCTACAATGGGATTAGAAGCCTATTTAGGGTTATACCAACATAGAGGTTTCTCACAACATTATGGTTGGATTCCTATGACCATAAACTAAGATATATTTCGTCTAAGAATTATGAAGTTAGACTATGATACCATGCCCCACATTATGTAAAACTGTTGTGTCCTCACTTTATGACTTCAAAATGAACTGGTTGGTTCTGTCATATAGCCATGAACTATGAAAAAATTATCTAGGATAGATGATGAAAAATAGCACAATGTTGTGTTGTTCGTATTTGAGAGGGTATCACTCGTGAAACTAGTTGTCCACTACGAAACTTTTCAATACCAACACATGGATTTATTCCCATAGAAATAGCCAATCTTTTTTAATCATCGTCTAGTAACTCAAAAAAATCACACAAACAAAAGAACCCAAAAGAAATATCTAATGCCTCTTTTCTCTATGTATGTTCATATTTAGACAAAGAAATTTCCTTTCATTACTATGTGTGGCTTTATTCTCATTCTTATTGTACATGTAGTGAAAACTAAATAATTGATCTTGAGTCCATCCATAAAATTATTTCCAGTTTTCATATCAAACATTTAATCTTACCACATTATGTTAAACATCATGGAATTTGAGAACTACATGCGACTTGATTCATTCCCTTGCAGGATACATAGCGATTACCAGACATGTTGTCTTGGACCCTGTTATGGGTTCATCCTCTATTTCCCCTACGCTTGCCTTAATGTTTGTGTATAGAACATGAGGATACATTGGTCCTTGTTCATGTAAGGTATTTATTCCTATGTGATGTATATACCCTAAGAATGATCACTTTCAGATAGTCCAGGAGAAAAGAATTTAAGTTATTTTCCAGGGTCCTAGAAGTACAAACTTAATCAATGTGAAAAATATTGGTCATATGACATTAAACTGCTATATGTAGTGTACTCATAAAATAATATCAAAATATATGCTCCTCATCTTCATTTTAATGATGTTATATTTTTAAGGAATCTAATCCCTCATCAAAGTGGTTTTTGTTTTGGAGTTACGTTCGATCATTGATCAAACCAATATGCCTATCCTGATATTCTCTTAGCCAAGGTGGCATAATATGAAGAGTTTTGGAATTCTTTTGAACATTTCATCACTGCACCCCACACTTTGTATGCCCCTTATTTGGATCATCATCATCTTACACATCTGAAGTGACCCCATAATGGAATGGTGTCATTCCACTTTGGGTCACAAACCATTTTTGGCCAACACCTCAAGAGACTTTGGACTCCACTTCATGTTTTTTCCTACATTTCAAATATAGTCAGTGGTTGGCCCTCATTTTTTGTTTTACATTTCAGTTAAACACTGTGTGGTTGTTGTGTCTTGATTTTGTTCAGAAGTTATCCTCCGTCGTCTTGCCCCCTATATTGTGTTCCCAATATTTGGCATGTGATTTTCATTTCTCTTATCCCATATGTTTAGATTTATAATAACACCAATGGTGTTTCCCAACTCATGTACTAGCGAACACTGGGAAAAGAAATTTGGATACTCGAAGAGCCTTTTTCTCCAGCCGCAACCTTTCTCATACTGAATTCCCCAAGTGGTTATTCAATAATTTTTGACCCTAAGAACTCAATGATTATCAGACACTCTAATGTGAAGTGAAAAATTATATAATCATCCTTCATTTCTCACACCGAGCATGATCCACATGAGTTTAGTGACTGTCCATCAGTTGTTTTCCTTGTAAGATGGAGGTGTTATAATTTAAAATAAGAAATAAATTTATATGTAGTTTTAAGTAAACAAAAATGCATGAAAATATGTTTGTGATTGTGTCCAAACACAACCCCTATGGATTTCCCCCTTCGATTGAGCACCTCAACTCCACCACTCATTAGCATGTAGCATTGAGGATTTTTCTATCATCACTCAAGATCCCATAATTCATCATTTTCTATGAGAAAAACATCATCAAACCCGATCTGTACTTGATCCTGCTCAGTTCAAGGATCTGTTGCATCATGATATTCTTGCCTCATCTTCTCTTCGTCTTCTGACAATTGGACTCATAATCATAGTATGATATCTGATTCGGTGTTGGTAGAGTAAAAACATTTGTTCAACTAAATTTCAAAGTACCAGATCTCCTGTTCAGTCTCCTGAATATTCTGGGTGCTGATGGACTTCTTCTGGTTTCAGGAAACACTAATGTGATGATCGCTCTCCCATACTTTCTCAGTAAGTTAATTTCAGATAATCATATGTGGACCTTGGGCATCAACCCCTCCAGAGCATAAATCACATATCCGAGGGAGTTGTTATCCCATTAGGATTATCCACAATAATTCTTGAGTATTGTTGATAAAGTTCTTAGTTGGATTCCATGACCCACAATGGATAGACTGGTTATATTCCGCATAATAATTGGACTCATCCAACTCTTCCAAGTGAGAAGGTTTACATAAAAATATATTCACTAGGAGTTTGGTTATAGGAACCTCCTCTGGCATTCTATAAAAAGGTATGGGAACCATGTCATGTGGTTGATCTTCATTCCTTAATCCCACTTCTATAAGATCTTCCCTGTCAGCTCCAGGTTCCACTCCGTCATTGGTTCTACTCATAACTGTGATTGTTGTTGTCTGGTTAGTTCGGGCACCCTATTACATGTCCATCAAAAATCACCTCAAGAAAGGTACCCTAGGACCCTGACCATTCTCACCAATAGTATGCCCACTACATGAAGTACTATCTAGACAATGATAATATCAATTTTCATGGTTGGGTAAAAATAAATTGTCATTCTATGTGGAAGAAAACATACAAAGATCCAATAATAGTTTATCATTCCCTCGAGTTGTTAATGATGGAATCCTAGGATGTTCCCCCCCCCGTATATGGTTGGGAGATCCAAAGGTTCCAAACAAGGCTAACATGTTTTCCACATCAGTAATGGACCTTGTGCTCACCATTGTTCCATACAAAGGTCCCGAAGCTTGTCCCATTATAAATATTTCCACACAAGAAGAGGTATTTTGTATGAGGCTCTCCTATAAATAAACAATTTCAGTATAGAAACATGGTAAATTATGAAGGAGACCGTAAAAATGAATGGTTTAGAGCTTACCACAAGAGTTTCAGTGCATTCTCCCAGCTTTGTGGTCAAAAGCATGCCTTCCTCCAGAGGTCTCCCCCTATTAGCATCTTCTCCCTTGGACCCTTCCGATCAGTAGGTCAAAGGGAAGCACTCTGCTAGCTCTGCAGTAGATAGTTGTGGGGTAGACATTATCTCATGAAGTACATTTAGCTGATACGTCATTGTATAAAGGGTTCCTTGGGAATGCACTAAGTCCTATAGCTCAACAACATATTTCTACCCCTCTGTCTGAGATACCAGAATGTCAGTCCTAACATAGAAAATGCCTGAATGTTCTATTCTTAACAAGTTTAGGTTTTTCCTCATATTTTTGGGGCTAAAGAGTTTGATAATGATTTCCCAGGATGAATAAGCTCATGGATATAAGATAATCTCATGTATATCTAAATATTGCAGTCAATTCCCATGAGCATTGGTAGGCTTCCTGCAAAAACCTTTGGTTTATCCCCTATTCTCCCAATACTACCTAGTTGAAGCCACATATTCTTATATCACCTCCATTCATCCACTTATGATAGTTTCAGGCCATAAAATTATTTTCCCAGTTGCTATAGCTCTACATGAAAAACAAGAATCATCCCTAGAACTATAGAACTCTTTTTCTGCTATCTTACCCAGACCATGGGGTTGATGGGGGAATCCCATCATTGTCTCATGTAGTCCATTACGTCATCATATCTCCCAAGTAGGCTACCTACCATCTCTTCACATACTCATCAATTATCCCGTAAAAAGCATTAAGATGAGGTATCATATTCTACATCTTCCAATCTTCCCATGTTAAATTAAGCCAAAGGTGACTTATCATGCATGGGTGATCCTCATGGAGTACCCCCAGGTATAAATTCTTAGTTATCCTTTACATATATTTGAAATAACTTATGAGGAAATTTGGGGTATATAGATCATATATAGGCTCAAAATCTACCCATTCCACTAGAACTCTGCCTCAAAAGGGCTGGAGGTACTCCCACTGCTACTTCTTTCCCATGTCATTATTGGTGAACACTCTAGTTAGCATCGAGAATAGATAGAAATTGAATTTTTCGACCCTCCATATGTTTTTCAACATTTCTGAAAAGTTAATATTTATAGGAAAACCCCCCACCATGTTTAGAATGGATTGTCGAAACATTGAACCAGGAAGGGAAATGGGATTCCGAAATTCGTAGGCTATCATGTGTGTTGCCAAATAGCCATATATAAAGTGGGGTAGTCCACATACAAGTTGTTTCATCTTCCCATCATTGATTTCTAAATCACCTCAAACAACCTTCCAGCATATGATTACCAAGTATAATGTGTTTCCCCATCGTAAGCATGGATTCCTCAATAAACGTGCTTGGACATGCGTCCATGTGTGCATCCTCGACTAGAAACATCCATCCCAAATGAGTGCGAAGATAATCTCATCCCATCTAGCCACTAGTTTATGCTTGGTGTTGATGCTATAAAACCATAGCTTCAATTGGCTATCCTCTAGGACCCACCCTTAAGAATCTTTATTGAAATGTTGGGCCCCTGTAGGGTAGATATGAGGCCTCATTGGCAGTTTTATGGGTTCCCCCACTCCCTCAACAAAATGCTCTGGGGGGGTGGGGATTCAAGAAATGAATGAACCAACACATATAGTGGACATACCTTACTATATAGTTAAATTTATATTCCAAAGGAACTAGGTACATCAATTCCTTTTATAGTCTTGGAATATGCTCTCGAGAACTTAATGTATTCTCTATAGGGAGAAATTCATCACACACTACCCCTATAATTGGCATCTTGAAAAGAAGGTGGAGGTCCCAAAGGCTGATGCTAAACTCCCCATGATGGAATTGGAAGGTGTTTTTTGTTTCATGACAACCTACTTAGTATTTCCATAATTATGTATTT
Organism: Viscum album; assembly: GCA_963277665.1. Classification (NCBI taxonomy): domain Eukaryota; kingdom Viridiplantae; phylum Streptophyta; class Magnoliopsida; order Santalales; family Viscaceae; genus Viscum; species Viscum album. The sequence goes on along the minus strand of OY728129.1, from coordinate 1,805,424,710 downwards.
CAGTTGTTAGATGTGGAATTGAGAAGCTCAGATAGCCTCATACAAACCTACCCACCTCATATCTACTCCATATTCTACACTGGAGGAACATACCCAAAAGTCCTAGGCCAATTCATCTATAAAGTTTCTTCCTAGGCTTAAATCCTAATTTATTTGTCCTACCATTCTTCGGGTTTCTTAAACTAGCCTTGAGAGTAGTGTGGTATTTCATTTGAGATGAGTCTAATTTAAATTTTGTCCCATAAATGTCATTGACATGGTTTTAAGTTAAGTTACTGGTGATAGGTATATGGTCCTTCCAGGTATGGACATCGGTAGCTCTGAACCACTGGTATTGATACAGATTTCTTGTGAACTAGTAATCCAATTCACCCCTTTCGATTTCGGGATAAGAACTTCTTCCCTCAAACCAAATTGAAACCAAGAATGTTTCTTATTGAGGGGGTATTCCTTTTTCAATTCGGACAGATGTGTCACCAAATATTCTTAGTCATAATTAATCCACACAAATTCCCTAAGAAGAATATTATTCACCACATCCTCTCTTAGAGAATCATCTAGGAGGAACAACCTTGCAGTTTCATGACTATCCATTTTCTACAAGACTATATTTATTTTTCATCTTCTCTATTAATGAAGACCATTTGAAGAGAATGTTCGAAAAGAACACGACCAAGGAGCCTTGAAGGACTAGGTTCATGTCGCAGAGAAATAAAGGCTCAAAATACACTAGTTTGATTAGTATTATTCTCTGATCACTAATTTGATGATTCTGGTTCACAAAGATCATTCATTGGGATTCAAGAGATTCATGATTTGAGAGTGCAAGAATAGGTTTTCAGAGGTAAACTACAGACAAGTGGGGGATCCCACTAAATTTCAATGCATCAGCCTCATGAGCGTCACGGTGCCCTCACCTTATACAAGCTTCACGATGATCTAACCTCCAACTCTATATTCCCTTATTGAGAGATAACTTCGTGATATATAGGTTTTTTGCGATCTTCCCTAAGAATCTTACCTTCCTTTTTTCCATTGGATCCCATTTGAAGGGGGTAATTTTCTAGTGCTGAAATCCGTGCCAAAAATAAAACAAGGAAATTAAAATCTGTTAGGACAACATTTATCCCTTATGATCCAAAAAATAGATAAATGGGGCATGCAACATGAACCTCCATCGCCAATCCCTTCACCAATGTGAATGTAGGGTAGTAATGATGGACACCTCCATGAGTCTAATGAGCTCCACGAATGTCATGAGGTAGTGGTGGACACCTTTATGAGTTTAATGAGCTTCTTGAATGTTCAGAATTAGTGAAAGATGCTTCCGTGAGTTCAAAGAGATCTATTAATTCCAAGAAGTTGTGAAATATGAATCCTTTAATACAAAGATATCTGTAAATGCAAAGAAGTAGTGATGGATGCCTATGCGAGCCCAATTATCTCCACCAAATCTTTGAAGTAGTGACAAAACATTCTGTGAGAATGAAGGATCCACCTATATTCATGTAGAACAATTTACTTCAAGGTGCACCTCTAAGCGTTGTGATGACGGTGGCTATATATATGTGGCTCACCCACACCCAAAAAGGATTTATACCTTGACCTTTCACCTTTTTATCTCCTATTTAGTGAAGATTCAGTTCCACCATGAACCAATGAGAAAATTTATCAACCAAGTTATTTGAGAATCACAAACTATATTTCTGTTTATCCTGATTTACCTCCACTTAATGTGGGGATTCCCTTCATAGAGACCATGATAATAAAAAAAGTAGGAGTCCCATTTGGTAACTTAGGAATTTGCAGAGCATTTAGGATGAAACTTTCTTTAGGAATCTCTTCATGTTCAAGAAGAACCATATCTTTGAGAATCCCCTCACAGGGGGGCCTTTTTCTTCATGAACCACTCTCACATGCAACCCTCCATGCTCATACGTAGTGATTTTACGATTCCTTTTACGGGGTTTCATGTTGTGTTGGTCTACCTTATGCTTCTTTTCATAGGTACACAAATATTTATTGATTATTCTGATATCTATGATAACATGGACCCTCTCGATTGACCACTCATCCACCTCGATCTCATACAAAATTTCTTATTCCTACACTTCCTCATGTGTGGGTTGGGAAAGTTATGTAAGTCCAATGGATGAAGAGCAAGTCCTCATCATCTGAGCTATGCGACCATAAAACACCATGATCCAACATCCTCAATAGAAGACGTTAAACTGTAAGTTGTTGTATGTGTGAAAAATATGAAATAATAAAATAAGGGATGGGACCAAGGAACCTTATTTGATTCTTGTATTCTAAATCCACTCACTCTATCAATATGGGTTTTCTCACCATGTGTACCTCATGAAGTATCTTCATAAGCCCTGAACATCTTCTTTGGGCCACCCTTTTGAAGGAAGTACCAATCTTCATTTACTCAGGCCAACATCCTCTAATCAGCCCCACACCATACATCATGGTCACACCTTTTGTGACACGATCATCGGGTCTACTATTACCTCATGTTTCTCTCACTGATCATGAATTACATGGTCATAGATTAATAGTGACCGTGTCATCCCTTTTGGGCCACTAACAACGCATAAACCAGAAAATGACTTTGGGCCGATATCCATGAGTATGACACATGACCCTTACTGAACTATGTGGGATTTGGAAAATGTATTCTAAATAGGATACGTAAGAAGACTCTTTGTGGTTCAAGAAGATAAATCCATATAATTCATCTGTTCAGTCTATTTAATATCAGTTCACTCATCCTATGTGATGTTAAACAACATGTTATAAACTACATAGGTTTTTATTCCTTTTTGGTGCAAAGGGAGCCTCCATGAGGATCAATCCAAACCAATGGTAAAATTTGATACACCATCCTTGGGACATACCCTCCTAATGTGAAATCATTACATTTAGCAAAAAATATATTGGATCCACCCTCTATGGTGTTCTGATCTATACTCTAGGGTAGATTACCATGAATAATACTTTTACACAATACCATACTTCTCCAACATGATTGATCCTCTTGAGAAGGGAATCTAACTACGTGTAATACAATGGAATGTCTTTGTGTCACTATCGATTGTGTACACCCCGATTCTATGCCTCTATCCTGAACATTGTGGATATTGATCCCTAGCCACAATGGTATGTAGGAATCCTTCTAAAACATCAAGCTGATCATCCATTCTAATCATGATCTTTCCCATGGGTCCTTATGTATCTGGAGGATCATGCACTAATCTGGAGGTTCCACTTTCTTTGGGTCCCCATACATGCGTTCATTCTCATGAGATGCCTCCATAGATGTCCCACCGTCCACATCTTGAACTACATGGACATTGATTCCCAGCCACTGGGATACATAGGAAACCTCTCCATGTTTCATAGTGATCAATTTCTGTATTCGATTCCTTTCATCATCATATAGTCCATACCCATCCTAACTCTTACACAGTCTATTACATCCTAGTAAGATCATTCCCTCAACTTCATGGTTTCTTCTATAAGCACTCGGGCAGAAACCCACGCAAAATCCCCACACATCATATCCATACAACCAAGAGTGATCATCTTGAAAAGGGAACCTGACCATGTGCAAGCCCAAAATAACACTTTCAAATTATGTGGGTTTTAGCCTATTTCTTTTACACAAGTTACATAGGAAGCCTCCACAAGGTTCAATCCCATCCAATGGTAAACTTTGGGGTCCCCATAATTGGGCTCCACCTTCTATTATCTGACCTCAGTGACATCCACACTAGCCTTCACGGTGTGATCTATCCCATTTCTGGTACACAACACTATCAAGACCATCCTCATTGGGAAATCTAATCAACTCATCCAGTAAACCTTCCAGGTGCTCATTCCTAAGGAGGGGCCTATCTGATTCAAATTTGTATGTGTTCCGATCAGTCTGATTCATCCCTACAGAATGTTAGACTAGTAAAATACCTCATTTAAAACATGGGAAGATTAGGAAAAACATAGATACATGACTCCATCAGATGATACCCCACAATTGATGTGGTAATCCTTGACTTTCTGCACCCTTAGGATGCCCTCAGATGAAAAATAATACAAGTGGTTTAGTGTTTCATCATCCAGACATACAATTGATGCCCAAAATGAAAAATCTTTTAACCAATATTTGCTTCCTTGACTTGAACCTTTGGAATGTCTTGACCAAATGAGTGTAATTAACTAGGGTCCAAAAAGATATGGCATGGGGAACATGTTTCATGAAAAAAATCTTAATCTCTATGTGAGTCCTAGACTAGGTGAAAAATTCTGAGAAGGAATCCACAGAAGGAGGAATCAACATCCCATCATCCAATTTCGATCAATGATAAAAGATCAATGAAAAATTGATGAATTTCACCCACCTTTGGAAAGAAATAAAATGTGTAAAAAAACATCATCAGCAAGAGTCGACACATCCCATGCGATAGGTGAACCCCTATAGAATGTGTCGGATACATTCATCATAAGATAAATATTTCTTTGGTGTTAGGATATCTATGTATTATAGATGTGAAAAGTCATATATGTACATCATTAGAAGAGATATATGGAACAAATCATGAATTTGAGAATGATTAGTTTGAAATTCCAAATTATAATCAATCACCCAAATATGATCAATATTTTCAAAGTGAACATTATAAATTGGGATCAGCTTACCCTTCCCTTCAATGATGGTGAACATAATATTTCTATTAACTAAATGTTAGTTTAATATGCTAATAAAATTCAGTGATATTCAATGTCATTTCCTTAGATTTATTAGTTCCTAATAGATTTTATTATAAAACATTAACCCATTATATATGGGTTTTATACTTTCTATGATAGGGGTATTAATAAGGAGACTTATTAATTTTCAAGTAAAATCTATTGTTATAAGAAAAATCGACTAGAGTAAGGAGTTGATCACAACTACCTTTAAAATATATATATAAGGATCTTAAAATATACTCAAATTTTGAATTTTTCTCTCAGTTTGACCATCTCACCGATTATGATAAGTAGTGATAAAACATAAAACTGTACCTAAGGGTATTATAATAGATTTTTAAAGCATTAAGTAAAACCTAAGATCTTTATCAGAAATAATAGAATGAGTTACTCAATGTAATATCACCACTTTATTAATGTAAAAACTAGAAATATGATCAATAGTGAAATATTATTTGATGAAAATGAGGTGTTTTGAATTCATAAGGTGATTAACTGTGCCACGACTGGCATTTTTCCCTTTAGATATTTCAGGGATTCTGAAAAAAAATCCATCGTAATGTTTTCATATTTTCACTTAATAATGGTTAATGGTTATAATATCCCATTATACTTCTTGTTATTAAAGTGATGAAATTCTTGGAGTTGATATTCATACTTTTCAATATTACTTCTAATTTTTACCCATAATAAGTATTCTTTATAATATATATAAATTTTCTTACTTCTAAGTTGTATTTAGTATAGTGAATTAAGATATTCATTCAGAAACACTTTATTAAAATTTGATATGGAGGGAAAACATAAATAGTTCTCAAGACTTATCATTCCATCACTATCATTATTGAAATCAGTAATACATCTAACTATATTTTTCAATTTTACTTATTTCCTTTATGCCTCCTTATTTTTCAAATGGATAGATTGTTGAAATTTTATGTTCAAAAGAGAGGATATGTCCCCATTCCTCAATATTTATTGTTAGATATTCTAAAAATACATATGTATAGGATCTATTTCAATAATCTTCTTAGATAATATTTCTTGATCCTTTTGACTAAGAGGAACTCCCACCTTGTTTAATTTACCAAGATGATAATGTTTTGAGTAGTTATAATCTTTAATCCATAAAAACCATTCCCTTTGGTGCATATTCACCTCATTTATGTGAATATATACTCGAATATTTAATTATCCATAAATATTTGAAACCCTTCACCATAGTGTAATTTACTCTATATATTCAAGGAAACAATTACCAATAACATCTCCAAATCATTAGTTGGGTAATTTTCCTCACATTGTTTTAATTATAATGAGACATATTAAATCACTATATCATTTTTAATGAGGGAACAACCTTTTAAACTCTATGATGCATCACTATTGGTCACAAAACCTTATCAAAAAATGTAGTACGAGCACAGGTGTACTGAACATCATTTTCAAGAGTTCCCTGAAATTCTCTTCACATTCATCTATACACAAGAATTTCACCCACTTTATAGTATACAAGGTGATTGGAATACTTAGTTAGGATAAATATTTTGCAATGATTCATTCATATTCATAAAACCTGTGAAAACTATGAGTCACAGTAACTATAGTTAGTTTGGTCCTTTTCTTAATAACATTCATCTCTGAAATATCAATAAAAATATTGTAAAATTATATTATATAACCCATGATTGAAACTTTCTAGATCCAAAATTCAAACTCAATAAAAAATTTATATATTTTTTCCTTCCACAGTCTTATTAAAAAAATTTAAAATTATTTTCATGATCATAATTTATCATCGAAGATATAATAATATCATTAATAAATACCACCAAAAATTGATCAATGTATTATTTAAATATTTTATTCTTTAAATTGATGAAGATAATGAGGGAATTAGTTATTCCAAATGGAATTACTATATAATCATAATTACCATACCTCGTATATAAGGTTTTCATTTGTATATATTTCTTCTTATCCCTCAATTTATGATATCTAGATATAATTTCAATTATAAACCAGTATGTTGATCCTTATATTTGATAAAAAATAATTGATACTTGGTAGAAGATACTTGTTATTGATAGTGATCTAGTTAGGTTCTAGATAATAAATCCAAAGAAACATTAATCTATATGTATTCCTAATGAAATCAATAGGTGTACCCCTTTTTTTGGAAGTAGGGAATATGAATCCCTTATAAATACTCTCTTAGAGATTCTTCTTCCATTCTTATAAATCAAATGGAGCTATTCTATATAGAGTATTTGAAATAGATTTAGCACAGGTTTGAGTTCTATTAAAATCTCAACATCATGTATCCGAGGAAGACTATGAGACTCTACTATAGACGCATAAAAAAATATCATACAATAGGTATATCATGACTATGTAGTTTCTACCAAAACATTTGTGATAAATATCCTTTATTGATATAAATTAATACATAATGAAATATAAATAATTTACTTTGGAAATTCATATCAATCGTCACACATATAAATTATCCTAAGTTTATTTATAATATTAAATGTCACTTCCCTTATTCAAAAATTGATATGGGATCCATATAAATAACAACAATAAATTCATAAAATCACAAAATAATTAAAGAGGTAGAATCATTATATTTATAGGATAAAAATTACAAAAAACATTAATCAAAGAGGAATAATAGACACTATATGATCCCATCATACAATTAATTTTTTTGTTCAACTCAATATCTAATCATTAAGGTTGTAATTTGATGCATATACAAAATTCCATAGATATAAAATATTGAGTAAATACACAATAAAATAAGAAATTAACAATTCTAGAGTGGATAATAATTGTACCATTCACGACATCAATCTCATCACACACTATATCATCTATGGCCACATGGTATTTCACTTTTTCATTGGGATTAGGTTGTTGATGTTGCAGATTATAAAAAAAGCTTTATATTTGTTGGTATAACACCCATATTCCTTGAATATAAAGAATTGGATCATGGGTGGTGTGTTAGTTTTAATATTAATTTCTTCAATTATATGAAATTTTTTCTTCATCTCACATAGATATTCATATCCTTTATGACCCAACATTCCATATTTAATGATCATCCCAATTTTCTTAAATAAATTAAATTGTGGTTTCATCCCACATTTTTATCTTATAGATTACAATAATTTATTTACAACATTTGATTTACAATAGTTATCATGAGACCCCATCTTCATTTTATTTACGAAATCATGGAAATGATGAGAATTAATAATTTACATTCCTATATTGATAGAACCTGAAATGATTCATTCATTGATTCTAAATTATATAACTGATAAATAGTCTCATATATGTGGTTTTAACCCATAATATAATTGTTCAATTTTTATTTCAGGTTAGATAATTAAACCAGAATCATATATTTAAAGTCTAATAATATTTTCACCACAAGTGCCAAGGGATTAATTTTGTTTTTACCTAATCTCTATGAATTTGTTCCCTATTTTTTTGGGTAGAATATGTCGTATTTGTTTACTGTAAAATATCATCATAAAATCACGACATTCCATGGAGTTAATTTCTTCCTCATTATTCGTATATATAATAAGCTTCCACCATTTATCTACATCACCTTCCAAAACATAAATGAATAGGAAAACATTTTTATGTTTCAAACACTAGAGAATAATAAATATTTTCTAATTGGCGTTGATCCAACACATATCCAAAATATGATATAATGAACAATTAAAAAATGGTGAATATTGCCTCATGAAAAACTCAGTAGTAAGTTGTTGCCTCCTTTGATTGTTTGGAATCACAATATGATTCATTGTCTGATAATGTTTCTGGAGACAAAAAAGAATAATTTTAATTCAATCGCCCAATGATTTTTCTTTCTTAGGTATAAAATCATCATATATCCCATCCCATTCATTATTAGAAAGATGAATTATGGTTCTAAATATTGAATTGAATAAAAAAGAATAGTGTAAGCATAAAAATAAAATAATCGGAGTGAGATATAATATAATCATGGAAGAAATTTTAAATGATGTCTAAATCATGAAACCTCATTCTCAATATATTGAATCTTATCTTTAACATAGGTTATACATGGAAATTACTAAAACATCATGATGTTATTCTATGCATGGACTTATACCCCTTGGTTTCACCAAATTTATCTAATAATAATGTCAAAATATCGACTAAACATGTACTATGATACCAACTACATTGAATTTTACTTTTTATACATAAATTTGACATCATCTTAATTAAATATAAAAACTATTTCAAAATTACCATTGTGAGGACCATAAGGGTTTAGTGTTTTGTAGACTAGATACGCAATATTCTTATTTCATGAATTATCATCAACATGTCCCATAAAGATCATCCCAGAAATTACTCCTCATAGGAATACTCTACATATACCATTCTTCAAATCCTTGTGAAAGGAATCATAATAAAGGGGTGAAAAGATTCTTAATATGGGTAGACATTGGAGATATAAGTTGATGATAATATAAAAGAAAAAGATAATCATAATAGTATGTGATCATGGAAATAAGTTTCAACATTCCAAACCAATCTATCATGCATTATAAGACTGAGACATGGAATAAAATATTTTCATATAAAAATTCATGAATCATGCGAGTGATAAATCATCATTGAATAATCAGGAATGAGACCTTTATGTGATAAATGTATCGTACCATCATATTTATTGAAACTAATTCATATTTCATAGTTAAATAATAAGAACATCAAATCATATTGGGTCATGCAACATTACATGTTTCCAAAATATTAATGGATCAAATATCATAACCTATTTCCCATATTGGATCATGTGCTTCAAGATATTTCTTATACTAAATCAAGAACTCATCATTTAAACATATTAATATCATTAGGTAAAGAAAATTTACCCTAATATATATAATGATATATAATTAAAACACCACATGTAAAATAAGGAAAACCATGAATATATATTCCACATGAACATAAAACATTATTCATGTCATCTTAACATAACTAGTGGATAAAAAATAGGTTTCATAATAATTTCTTCATAGCTTAAACCATGGAAAATAAATGTGTTCCATATAAGTATCATGATAAAAATAACAAACCATATACTGTAATATTATAGATTATTTAATTGGATCATACCCCCACAAGTCATAATGCATAGAAATGGATGTTATCATAAAATAAATTTCTCATTGGAGGAGATGAAGGAGATGGGGTCGACAGTGAAAGCTTAGATTTTCACTAGGGGTTGATTAGGATCATTCTAATTGGAAATAGATTTTCCACATTTCCCCATATTGTTTCTAATCAAACGTGATAGTATTGGAAATGGTGGTACCATATTTGATGATGTTGGTATCGGTAGACCTTGAAATTGGGTGGTCGGACCACCTGAAGTCAACACTTCTCGACATCCCTCAACAGCGGAATCGGGAGATGCCTCAAAAACCATGGGGAGGGCAATTGTGTGTGATGAACATGGGATGGAATTCGATCTGGATGTCAACAGCATGAAGAGGACTACGATTGAGATGTACGAGGTGAGTGGTGAGGATATATCTACTCTAATGAATGGGATGAAGGACCAGACCATGGTCAGATCTCGTCGGGATGAGTGGATGGCCCAACCAGCCTCCGCAACTATGGTTGGTCGATCTAGTGCTATAGAATTAACGATAGAGTAATTTAATTATAATTCTTACATTCTAGTAAATCCTAAAACTGTTGGAGACTTTTCGTATTTTTCAGAGGATGCAGGGGATTCAAACAGAATGAATTTTTGAAATTTTAATGATTTCATTTTAGATATTATTGTTAAAAATGTTGATACTACTTAGTTGATAGAAAATAAGGATGATATATTTCATCGGTTTAAGATTTTCAAGTACTCTATCATTTCTAGGTTAGGTTTCCCTTCTGGTGAAATGTTTTTGGAAATATGATGACTTGGTTCAGAAGGTATCATTTTTCTAGAATTATTATGATTGGCTTGAATACCTTGGGGTAGGTGTTTCTTCCATATTATCTACCCTTAAAAGAAAATTAAGTGCAAAGCATAGGGGATTTGGTCAATTTCATGAAATCCAGGTATCATTTTCTTTCAAGAGTTCAATTTTAGGATTTACCCTTTTTCTTTATAAAACAATTGTGTTCAAGCCTGGATCATATTATTTGTCATAACTAGATATTATGTATTCCCAAGATCTTATTTGATATTGCATCTACTTTTGGCATTCCAATTTAAGTGGATAGAGCCATTGAGAAAAACAAATTTGGGAATTTTTCTACAACCGTAGTGGAGGTTGATTTAAGAATATTCTTGATTAATAATATAATTTTCATAGACATAGATGATGAAATGTCTCTAAAGGAAATATATAAAAGGCCCCCTTATTTTTTTAGTTTCTAAAACCATTGGTCATTAAAACAAATATGCTGTAAAAATTTTGTATCCTCCTATTACTCTACACAAGGGAACCCTGAGACATTTTTTAGAATGAAATTGAAGAAGCGGATGGTGGAGAGTAATGTGGAACCTTTTGGTGATATGAATGAATCTGAGAAGAAACTTGTGTTTTCAGATTAGAAGGGGAAGGATTCTTCTAAAGATATGAGAACTGGTTCTAATGGTATTGGCAGTACAATTCCTATCATGAATTCTAGTACTATGGTATTTTTGCACGATGTGTGGGCACAAAAGGTAGGTACTAGTCTTATATTGGATGGGAACGTGTATATGGATGCATCTTCCCTTGGTTTGAGAGATGTTGGAAGATAGGATATGATAATTTCAGATGATGGGATGACATGACATGGTGTTTTAGGGGATACTTCTGTTCAGTATATTTTGGGGAAAGGGCACATGTTGCTGATGACCTCTAACTCTTTTACCCCCAAGAGGATTTTTGTAATCAGGATAATGATTTGCAACATATAGATTATTATCAGGATGGGAATATATCAATTATTCAAGGGGAAATCAATTAATTATGTGAAAACTAGGGAATCCATGGAAAGTGGGATGATATTGAGGATGAATCCCAAAAAAACCTTCATATATTCAAGATTTTATAAAAGGAAAAAATGTTGTTTTGGATGATGATGGTTTAAAATATGTTCCTCCCAGGAAAGCACAATTTTGGAAGGCAAATTCTTATCAAAATCCAACTATGGTCACCAGGTCTCATGGTCCATTGTCAAACTATGACTGGTATAGTGATTATGACAATTCTTATGATTTTGATATTCGATATTCTTTGGTTTATCTTGGAATTAAGGCATGAATACTTTTATGAAATTCTCCTTATCCATTTTTTTCTTTTTTTGTTTTAATAAAATGTCTTTGACGTAACATTTCTTAAAAAAAATTATTTAAAATAGTAATGGGAATATTACATCTGGAAATACACATTTCATTTTGAAATATCTTTTTAAAAATCAAAATAATTTCAAAATATTATCGATATAAATTTTTAAAATTAATAATGGAAACTTATAAATTAATCCTTAAATCATTGATCATATATGATGATGTAAAATTCATTTTATGAGGTATATTTTATAAGAAAACATTTCTTTCACACTTCATCATAAAGTCAAAAATAACATCATTCGAAAAATGATAGGGAGATTCTGTGGAATAATTTTGATTCAATGTAAAACCTGGATAAACATTACATTAAAAAAAATATGTTAAAAATAAAAAAAAATTATTAGATTTTATAGAGTACATGGACATAAGAAAAAATTATATTAGACTAATTAACAAATCATTTTTGACATTCCTTAAAATTATTTTTTATATTTATGTACTTAAAGAGACTAAAATGATAGGAAAATATTTATTGACCATAAATAAGTAGAGGATAAGAAAATGATTTTTATTCAATATAGATCATTTAATTTATTTAATAATTAATTCATAAAAAATTCCAATTAAATTATTATTGAAACATTAATCCCTTACTACTTTGGTGGAATTAGAATCCATGCCTCATAAAAGAGAAAAAATTATATGGATAACTAAATCCACATAATTCATTTACAGCCTTCATAAATTAAATATATGGGATGTACATACACTACAAACATGAAAAACATTTCGACATGTCACGTGGATTATAGAAATAAAAGTGATTCAAAAAATCCATTACTATTGGTATCATCTTTATTCATAAATGGTAGAAAAAATTATATAATATATGGTGATTTTTATAAATGTAATCCAATACCATTCTAATATCTATCATACCATTAATTTTTTATTTGTGACTTATTATATTATGTTTATCAATATTTTATTAACATAAAAAACATAGGTAATAAGTGATTCATATTTTCATGCATGTTTTAGTTTAGTAGTCCTCATACTTATACATTAATCCTGGTTACATATTATTCATAATGTGAAACATGATATAAATATCACATATATATATATATATATATTATAGTCAATCATAATATTTATTTATTTAAAATGAATTACATTGTTAATGGAGATGATAAGTTATATATACGCATTAACACTATTTTCATTTTTCAACATATGGAATAAAAAAAATTAATTTTTCTACCATTATAGAAACATTATTATATTATATAAAACATATATATTCAATATTTTTATCCTTATAACAATTCATTTCAAAATAAAATAAGAAATGATTCTCATCTGTTCATTGGAGTGGTAGTCCACATGTATGCACAAGAGGCATTATCGTTTTCAAACAAATGGAAAGGAAGAAGGTAGGGGAAGATATTAAAATTAAAAAATAATAATAATTTCATAAATATTATATATAAATAATAATTACATCATTATAACCACCCTTGAAACATGGTTATGAAAACAAATTACACCACTATATAGAGAAGGTATGATGTATGCACATACAAGAGAGGATTTTATTTTCCAAAGGATGAAAAAGGATGAAAATGTTTCCCTAATAATCATGATAAATTAAAATTATATTTATTATATAGTATTAATCATTTTAGAATATACACATCAGATTGGAGGATTTAAAAAAGAAATAAAATTTAAAGTGCTAGTTTTTGAGATATAACTCTATGTTGCGAAACCTCCATTGGAATACACATTAATCCTTGAAGGGAAGGACTTTGGGATTGACCATATGATATAAGATATGTTTAAGGAATCAAGGATAATATTAGTGTAGGGATTGGGTGAGATAGATGATATAATTTGGTGTAATGAAAGGACAAAATTGGTGTCATTCAATAAGGGGGGAGGACACGCTTGGAATTACAAATATATACATATATATATTTAACTCATTATCCTTTGAAAATCATCCAAATATCAAAATCATAAAAAATATAGATTCTAAGCTAGAATAGTAATCGAACAATGTAATTTTTATTAGTTTTTGTGTTATTTTCTAAATTATATTTTCATTTAACCCATTACCTAACAAATTTTATTCTTAACTGTGGTAATGGATTTTATAATATTAAAGGGATATAATTTTACTATTAATATAAAAATTGAATCTAAAATATCTATGGTATGCAATTTAAAACTGTTTTCTTCCCAATTGTCAACATCTTTTAATTTTATTATTTTTAAATTTTGTGCAAAAATATTTTGATTATAAAACACTATTAATGTCATTTCTAAGACTATATATATAATTTGACATTGAAAAAATTTTGAATACAATGGAATGTGTATATAAACCTTTCATATGTATATACTATGTTATATTAATCTATAAAATACCTAGAACATAGATATTCACCCATATTTGTTTACTTTTTATATTATTAATATCATTTAATTTATTTATCTATTAATTAAAAAAAATATTGTGTCAACATTGGAAGATCGTTTAAGTTATTTATTTGATTGATTTTTCAAAACAAATTAATTTTCTAAAAAAATAATTAATAATTAAAAAAGTTATTTATAAAGTAACTTACCATCATTTTATTATTATATAGAAAAATTAGATCATAAAGTCAAGGGAGTAACTTTTTTTGTTTACTATTTTTTAAATTATTACAACTTTCATAATGAAATATATACATAACCATATTCCCAAATATTTTAGAAATTGTTTGGATTGGAATATATATATATATATATATATAATTTGAAAATGTAAGGTTTTATAGTAATTTTAAAGCCATAAAAAATTTTATCTATATTTTACTCATTTTAACATGAATGCACATATCTGATTTCTATTTATATTGACCAAAAAGTGCCCAATATACAAAATTTTGTGCACAAAATTCAAAACATAGAATAAATTTTTCAATATTCAATTTATTTAAAATTACTATGTTCATTATAAAATAAGTCTGTAAATCATAAAGAAAACCATTGTTTAGAGAAATATATTTTTAAGCATAAAACATGATATATGTTCTTATATCATGCATAGAAAGACTGTTAGATTAATATTAAATTATTTTATTGAATATATAATTACTAAATTTAATTAAAATAGATAATAAGTAGTGACCAATTTAATTTATAAATATAAAAAACCTTACACACATAAAAACATCCTTTTTTAAAAACAACACTTTTTATTACAACTAATTTTTATTTTCTTTTATAATAAATTGATAGGAAATAAATTTATTTTATATATGTATAAACAATAAAATTTAAACAATTTAGTTATTTTTTTCATACAATTTAATCATATAGCTAGGAGATAGTAGTATACGTCATTACAATTATTTACAGTCATGATTGATTGTATCGTAAGATATTAAATAGTTTAAATTTATTTAATGATAATTATATCATAAAATCCTAAGATATTAAAATATTCATTTAGATGAAATGAAAATTGAGTTTTGTTTCATTATTATTGATAGTTTCCTATGTTTTTGTGAGAGGTTAATGCGATCAATATTATTTTTCTAAGACAATTATCTGATAAAATATGAAAAAGAGTTTTTACGTATAATATGTAATTAATATTAAAATAATGATACGTTTGCAATTAAACATACATAAACAAATTTATGGAGTATCTTATATGGATTTAGAGTATATAAAGTGATAAATTATTGGAAAATTTTCCTAAAACAATTCAAGAATGATTTATTTCATAGGTTATGTGGCATGGAATCTATTCATGTATATTTATTAAAAAATAGGTTGAAATTATTATGATGAATATAATTACATATTCTGAAGAATAGTTTTGAAACTATCTCATCATATATGAGATGTAATGTGGTTTTCTATTTAACATACATAAAATAATAGAGGATAAATATCAAATTTGAACATGAGAACTATAGTTAATTGAAATTATAAATATCCAACAGAACATGAGTAACTATATTGGATTATTAAAACAATATTTTTGATGTTTGAATACTAGAATTCAAATGGATAAAGAACTAGTCTTCCTTCAGGTCATTTTCATCTAGTATCATAGTAAAAATGAGGTAATGAGGAAGAAAATAATAATATAGAAAGTGGTTGTTATGTCTATATAAAATAAGTATGTGGTACATTTAGATAAATTATATGAATTCGTTTTTCAATGGATTTGACCTAGTATATGGCATTATCTAATATGTATGTTTTAGGAAAAATGAAAATGGGTAAACACATAGTGATATTCCAAACTAAGATATTTTATCAAAGGGTGATGTAAGAGTAAAAAAATAAACATTATAGAATTTTGACATGCTGAATAAATATAGTTATACCATATTAGAATCATGTGTACATGTGACATCATACAAAATAGTTAACTATTGGATCTTGTACATATGGATGTTTGTTTATGTTAGTTCCAAATAATCAACTATCATTGTACATTCAATTACTAAAAAAATTTAATTACCTAAATGTTAATAAATATGTCATCAGGTGATGAGTTTTCTTCAATGTGACATTAATGTGATATTAGACTTATTGTATCTATCTCTTTGAAAAGGTTATAATAGTTCCCTAATATAATGAGGAACTAGAAATGATATGACCATATTCGATAAAATATAATCTATGGTTTATATAACATCAATATGATGATGTATTCATGTTTTTTTAACCCTCATGTGTTGCATTATTGTAAGATGACGAGGCTTATTCCCCTGAACATTTTCACCTGGTAATCTCCAAGACGGTAGGTTTTGAGGACAACCCAAAAAATAGGACTTTCACATGTTATGTGTATCATTTGATATTTATACATGTGGACATGGTATTTTCAAAATAAACATGGGATTAATATTATACCATAAACTAAATTACATAAATTGGTTTATTTATGAACACCATGAAGTCATATGCTCGTGTAGTGTTAGGATAATATTGGCGTGTCATAAGAGTTTTTAAATTACTTGAATTATTCCAGAATGTTTTTGGCCCTTACATGTTAATAGATTTGTTTATGGCAATGTGAAAAACATGTGTGCTGTAAGGAAATTAGTTTTTAATGAAATTATTGACATAGTAATATCATTATGGCAATTTGAAGCCTAATTATTAACCTAAATATCTCATGTTAATTAATTAAGTATGAAAAAAATTTAAACCTTCCCCCATTCAATTTCTATTGAAGATGTGTCTAATCACTTCTGGAGATCAACATTTTATGTAACCGAAAAAAGAAACCTCTATATTATCTATATATTCCCCAAAATCATCCTACTGTATTTATAATTTATTTTCATATTCTATCATGGGAAATTTAAGAACTATTCAATACCCTGATGATTGCAACAACATCACTCCTTTGATTCTGGAAGTGGAATATGAATTAGGATTCTTAGAAATATTCTTTCTCTCTATGTAGGAATATTGAGGTAGGATATTGAGACTCTAAAAATATTAAGGATGAATAGTATTATGAAAATTGGACACCTCCTATCATACATAGTTGTGGTCTTGTTTTTTGAATTTCACTTACGCCCTCCAAAAATATTTAACCTCTTAATTAATTACTAAAATGTAACCATTAATTCTTAATTTTTTTAAAATCTGGCGATTATTTTGTCACCGACTTATAAAAATTAAAATAAGTTATGAGGTAATTTAAAATCTATTAACTTTTCTCATCTCTCACAAAAATATTTTAGTGAACCTTGAATAAAAATAACAGTCATTCAACAAATAATTTTCCCTATATTGTCTTAAAAATTCTACTACTCTGTGTAAATAAATTTAAAACTTTTTATTATTAAATAAATTAATATTGAATTTATTTTTTATTAGGAACGATTAAACATGGCCATATCCCAATACCCACCATTAATACCACCAAATCAAAAACTCAAATTCACAAAAATTATCCACGATTCTGAATACACATTGTTTCTCTCCCTCTTGGATGATATATTAAAATCATAGTATTATAATTACATATCAAGAGGAAGTATCTCGAAATATATTATCATTCAATAAAGTGATAATGTTTATTCATAGCAATGAAAACCTACTATGAACACACATCATGTAATATAATTTCATTTTTTCACAATATCTCAAAATTCATTATGCATATTATATGTCATTATCATTTATTCGACTTTTATTTTCTTTATCTAAATTCATGGATTTAACTTCTTCTATGATATCCATAGATTTTATAAATTTACCAATATACTAGATGATCAGGATTAATAAATCACCATCTTTTATAAGTAATACGTACTTTTTGTGTTCATTCAATAAATACCATGCCACCAAAGATGCACCAAACACAAGATACCTCTCCACAATAGAAATTTCACAAATTTTTATTATATTAAATTATGTGGTTGAATGGTACAAATAAATACTGTTCTCATATTTAAGGAACAATACACATTATTATAGATAATAAAAACCAATAACACACGAAACATATTGTGTTTCTATTTGCAGAACTTTTCTTATGATCTCTTCTATATGAGACCACCATGTGACACATTCATGAGATAAAACCTCAATTATTAAGTGAACCCTGAACCATTATACCCATACAAGATCTGTGTCCCATCAGTGTGATTAATTTAAACCATATGTCATATTTATACGATTAATTTATTTATATATCAATATTGTCATTATAACTAAGTCCTTGAGTAAATTATTGATACGAAAAATAATGTAAGTACATTAATATTTAAATAGTGTATGTAGAAGTATCAGCTCAATTATAGTAATATAGTTCATGAAAATCTCATTGTATACACTGTATAATATTTGGAAGGTTCTCTTGAAGTTATTTCTCGGGTAAACACTTCCATAACACTACCATTTACATGGGAGCTGACTTGGAAACCATTAACCAATTTGCTCCCACATGATAAATTCACACTTCTTCATAGTTTTCTATTTATTCATTGGGTCTTCAATTTCATCATTCATCGATAATATTCTATCTAAAACACCACCCATTTTATTAAAATCTTGAGAGACATGATCTCCACGAGTATATCCCTATCATGAACAAGATAACTTATTTTTTACCTCTATCATAATATTATTATAATGGTGTTACTTTTCATTCTACATAAAATTCCACGAATAAGAAAAAATAATTATGTATTTAAAAATAATTATTTAACTATATTATAAGATAAAAAATACTTTTTATATACCAATATATCTACCACATGATTTAATAAGTCACTCAATCTCATCTACATAGTCCAATTGTGATATTAGTACAAATTATTTATAGGAAGACTAGTTGTTCCCCTTTCAAATAGGTGTTACTAACTCTCCAAATACCATTTATATATCCATTTTAATTTTTCATGTACAGTTGGATAGCTCCCATTACATCCCATTTAATTATCCATTATTTATATGATATTTTACAACCATAATTTGTGTTTTGGAAATTTAATTTATACTGTATGGCTTGGAATACGTGATTGTTCTATCAATGAAGCATATGGATTTATACTCACAATCTGAATCTCCTCCTATTTCTCATACATTTTGGGTTGGGGGGATTTATTCTACGTGACATAGGGAAATATTTTCTCTTGAATTTTTGAAAAATATATTTTCTAATACATTTCTTTGTATATTAACCTGCCATAGTTTAAAAACCCATAGATCATACTCAACAAATTGTTTCCCATGGATATATATTATTAGTTAATATATATATATATATATATATATTTACATTAAATGTATAAATAACTTAATATAAAACTAATATACTTTTTTTTATATGTTATCCGTATATTTCATATAGAGGACTGTGTCTCTAACACTAACCCCTCACAAACACCATGAAATATATCATTTGATAATAATATTTAATTATCATAATGCTTGCCTCTATATACTAAAGGATTTGTAAAGTATTCATATCATATTGTAATTTTATAGTGTCACCATCCATTATATTTTATTCATATATTTGTCTCCCAAAAGTTTATATAAGGAAACAAGTCTTTTATTTCAAATTATAAAGATATTCATCAATGAAATATTAATACGAAATATGGGATTCAAATTGAATTTTCATAATGACTGGTGAGACAAATATTTTTATGGACAATGTGTAATCATTAGAAACCATCCAATAATAATCCATGATTGGGTTTTAAAAAATATCCACAATGGGATTTAGATTACTAAAATAAATATATCAAAATATATCATACAATTTTAATATACATAATCCCTCATTGAATTTATATTAACATTACAATCATAGTCTATTTACTTCCTCTTCATCCTTATAGGATTAATTATTCCTAATAGAAAATATATAACTAAAAATGGTGGCTATAAAACCAAATTTTCCATTTGGACATTCTTAAGTAATTTAATATATGGAAAACTCCCATTCTTGGAGGCATATATATTTAAGACATGGTATTGTGATCTCTAACTCATGGTTTAAAGCTATAAGAGATTCCCTAGGTGACAATGCCAGTCATTACAGTCCCTCCCTAATCTAGGGGGAACCATTCTTCTTCCTCTAGATCCCTCCTCCATCGTTTGATCCCTTTCTCCAACTATGACTTCCTACCACCCTTCCTTGAAATATAGATTTTTTATAAATATGTTGACCCCTTCACCATATTTCCACATCATTCAATATTGAATGTAGAGTTCCTGGAGGCTTTTCCTCTGACTAACCTAACCTTGGTGGATCATTTTATTTGAAATCATCCAACATAGTATTATTTTGTAATATTTTTTAGTGCATCAAGTTTTAAAGAAACCATTAGTGTTGGTAATCTCCACAGGCAATACATCATAATTCAGTTCTCATCATAGGATGATCTTCTTATGGCCTGTTCCAAAGATCCATTTTTTGCAATGGATACAATTTCTTTCTCTTCTGATGGTCTTATTATTTTCACATAAAGCGGGATAATTTGATGAAAATGTTGTGGGTAAGTCTCCCTGAGCTTCCTCTTCCTTTTTAAAATCCATTAAAAGTTTGTATAATGTGGAACATGGTTGGTCATTTTTTGTGCTTAGATAGTTGAGAAATTCATTTTTCTGTCCTATTTCCCTAATTTGATGAATTGAGGTTGATGTTTCCAAACCACTGATTGATTGGGTATAGATTATAGTTGATGCATAATTTCATTTTAAATATAAGTACATCTTTGATTCTTGGACAGAGTTCAGTTCTACTTGCATGATTTTGGGTAATTCTTATCCTTTTTGTTGATGGGGGATCCCTCTTTGGGTGGAAAACATAAAGGATCCTACTGAATCAACTTCCATGGGTCTTTTGATAAGTCCTTCAGACCCGAAACAAGCTCTAATTTTCTATACTACTATGGTTAAGATGAAGGTTTTAATTCTTGACCAAGGAGTATAGGATATTATTACTTTTTTGAAATGAGATTTGGGTGTTTCAAATATTATAAAACTACACCCAGGAGATACGGATATCTTCATTATCCCTCCTTTGCTGATAAGCTCAAGGATGGTGGTATGGGTATTGTAATGACTGAGCAATATGGTACTACCAATGGTGTTGACACCCTGGTTTATGAAAGGGTACTTACATAGAAACTGATACTACAAATTTGAATATTATATTGTCTCTAAATCGAGGGATGTATTATAATAGAGATACATCAATGAAAAATAAGATCTGAAATCATTTCACTACCTTTTGTGGAGATGGAATGGAGAATGTGGATCCTGATGGATGGAAAACATACATTACAAGATGGAAGAAGAAACATGTTTTGTTTTAGTCTTCTGAAGATAATGATCCAAGTGATAATGAATTCAACTCCCAACTAAAGAAAAATTATGAGGAGGACTCTGAAGGGTTCAAAATGGTAGGGTCTGGCTCAAGGAATGGGAAGAATGGAATTACACTTTCTAGGAACATCCCGATCTGTAAGGATTTAGGGGAAGAAATTCAACAAAAAAATATTACTCAAACCCCCCCAAAAAATAGTTATAGGAGTGAAAATTAAGGTAAACAAAAATGGGATATAAGAAAATATAGGTGAATTACCAATATTTAAAGTGGTCAAGAAGGTCTCTGGTATGATGGTAAAAAAGACTCCAATCGAGGACATCAAGTCACATAAAGATAAAACTATGGGGAATTAACTGGTGGGTGGGAAATTTTATAATATAGTGATTGAATGGAAAGAGATAATGGGGAGTATCTGGAACTTATTATTCCCTCTAAGTAAGTAATGATAGAAAGAGTCATTCAAATAAAAGATTCAAGTGAGGAGGTTGGTAAAATTTTAGAGATAAGGCTTCGAGTTGATAAAAATGAGGATCATAGGGTCGGTATTAACAAACAAAACCAAATTATTGATTGCGTTTCAAGGAACATAAAATCAATGTGGAGGAATTTATATTAACATGGGATGGAATAGAAAATATTTTTAAAGAGCATATCAACAATAACCAAGATATCCGGGTAACTACACTTCACTGGGGATTGTATAGAGTGTAAAATTATATCAATCTTTGTCTAGTTTTTTATAAATATTTGAGTTCCATATATATGTAGAGCCCTCAAGATTAGTGGATTCTTTCTTTTTCCATCCGTGGAGATGTGGAATTCATGGAAAGCCTATGGTAATCATGCATGTGAGTAGGGATTGAGCATTTCATTGATCAAATATTTTGAGAGATAAGAGTGATGGCAAGGTAGGTCACATGATAAATGAGATCACATACTTATTTTGGAAATAATGCGAGTGGTGGAAAAAGGAGTTTTGAGAATTGATGTTTGAAATAAGGTATGATATTTTATGGAAAAAATAGATTGAAACATTTTTAACTTCTGATTTGGTTGGTTTGATTTGTTTATGGGTCTACTTGTGTATTCTTTCTTATTTTTTTACTAGGAGTGAAAAATATTAAGTTTGGGGGATTTGATGTACCTGGATTTCTCTAAAAATTTTTATAATTTTTTAAATACTTATAATTAATGTACTAACAATAATATTGTGTTTAAGTTTATTTTTTAGTATTTTAATATTTTCGTTAATTTTTATATTTTTTAATTATTGTTAAATAATTATTAGTTATTTTTATAAAATATTTTAGTTTAATTAATAATTTTTATTAATTTGTTTTAGTTTTTTTAATAATTTAACATGTTAAAATAATATAATTTAATATATCTTAATAAAACAACTAAACATTCTTCTTAGATTACAACTATTCCCACATCATCTATTTTTCTTATTTTCGATAGAAACTTCTTGAGAAAATGAGCATAGTTGGGCATTTGTGTATTGGCTTCCGAAAAAAGAATATTTGCATGAAATTTTAACATCTCCATGAATTATGAATATTGAGCATTTAACTTCCTTTTCTTCAGTCTTTTTGGAAAAGGAGGTGGTGGTATGTGAGCTTTCACTCTTTCATTTAGTGTCTTATTTTCCTTTCCTTTTATTTCCTTTTAACTTTTGGGAAGTTTTTTTGATCTTCCTCCTCTTTTTCTTCATGTTGGATTTATTTGTATGTTGATTCATCATTTTTAGTTGTAGGTGTAAGAATCCCATATGTCGATTGATCATCAAGCATTTGGTTCTCTGAGAAATGTGTTCCACTTCTCAATGTGATGGATTTTTTCTCTTCTATTGGGTTACCTCTTATATTACTTGGTTGAGTTTCTTGCAGTCAGTTTTGCATTTGTGTTGTTAACTAACCGACATGATTTTCAGTGTTGCACATGTAAGCCTATAGGTTTTTATTTATCTATCTATTGTGTGTCAAACCCTGATTGATTAAATATCATAAAAGTTTATATAGTTTCTCAATTTTATTTTGACCTTTTTTTTATGTAGGGAAAAAGATCGTTGTTTTATTTTTCTCCTTGTACTATTGTTGTTGATCAAATGTTGGTCAATATTTCTACATAGATCCTTGATCTTGTGATTACTTGGCGGTTCTTATAGCATGTTAAGAAGGGAACCTAGGTGGAACTGTGTTCTGGTTCATTGGCTGACAACCACTTGTTCCTTCCAACCTTGTTTTTGGGTTTTTATTTTTCAGTTTGTGTTACAATTATTTACATTATTTTCTATGTTTTAACTGAAAAAGATAGATTTAGACATATTGTTCATAGAATTTTTATATAAAAAATAGGATAATCCTGAGTAGTACCACACTGTGAAGAATGTTCAGCCAGAACAACATGTACCGGCTTAGGTGGGTTTACTAACAAGTTGTCAATCCTCTAGTTGAAAGTGTCAAATTTTGAAGCCATGAATATCTGAGAATCAACATGATGCACTCCAACTTTTTTTTATTGGAAATCCTTCTAGCTACTAGAAACTATGTTCTAAAGTTTTTTGAATCAATGCATACTGATCATCATGATACATTTCTAGGAATGCATTTCCATCATCTTTGTTGATTGCAGACTTACTCTCAGGTAGATGTACATAGTAGAAAGCATGTAACTAGTTCTCCAACATCATACCATGATAAAAAAATGTTTTAACACAGAATTCAATCATTCCTAATATTCTACTAATGATTCATATTTAATTCGAAAAAAGGAGTTTAGGTATCTCTTGTTTTTTTAAGATTCAGCTATTGTGTAATATCGATCAAGAAATTTTCTACTCAGCACTTCACTAGTGAAAAATATTTATGGGTAAAAACATTACAACCAGTGCTTTTCATTCCCTTGCAATGAGAACGAAAATAGTCACCAGATCAATGCATCATCAGTCACCACAATATATTTAAATGCGTAATAGACATCGAGAAATCTGTTCACATGAATATAAGTGTTTTCATTTCTCAATCCAAGGAGTTGTTCATGTTGTTCGAGCAGGTTGATCAAGAACGGATTCAAATCAAAGTGTGTCTCTTGAATTCTGGGTCTTGTTATGCATTATCTGACTCAGACAGTGTTGGGTTGCAGCTCCTATCACATAGAAGTCAGATGCCTTTGGATATCGAGAAGGTGTTGGAAACATGGGTGGAAAAGTCCACTAGGAAGCGTTGGAATGTGAGTTTCAATGCTTTCCTCTGGTGGATGCATTTGATTTTCAGATGAGGTACCAATTTGATATTTTCATTTTCTTCTATGATCATGTTATCGATCAAGGGGTGGGTCATTTTTCATTGGATCCTAATTATGAGTGTCCGCTATTGAAGTTAACAATGCCTAAATTAAAGACTACATGAAATTTTCATAGTGGAATACATGCATGTGTTCCCCAGAAATGGCTCCAGAAATTTGGTACGCGCGTCACAACACGTTTAATTTGCAAATTTTTATTACCAACTATCTACTGTAAAAGTGGTGAGTAGGGTGAACCATAGAGAGCACACAATCTAGTTCACTAAATATATCTCATTAGAAAATGTTAATAAAGAAAAAAGTTAACGGAATTCTTATTTTGTGTTACTTTTTAATTACTTTAATTAAATAAAAAGATGACAAGGTGAAATAAATGAAGAAAGATTCAATTAAAAATGGTGATGAACTCTAAATCAAAAAAATGTGTTGGGGATGCTGATGACATAATAAAACAATGATGCATCTATATAAAGTATTCTTTTGTGTGATTAAATATTTATTCTAACTAATTATCACTATTTCCCAAAATATAAGAATTTTTTAGATACGCATTTTAAATATCTTAATTTATTTATGGTCATGTTACCTTGTGTTATAAATAAATTAGAAGACTCATTCAAGTACCAAACTACACTACGAAATTACACAACCTGTTTCTCATAGAGATGTTCCACTAATTTACACTTATAATCTGTCAACACAATTTACCTTCTTAGAATCACTAAATCAACTTATTATTAAAGTGGACAGTCTCAATTTTAGAAGTTAATTTAGTGAAAAAATTATTTAAACAGATAAACATTAAATTATAATAAATTTAAAAGAAAATTAATCAAAAATTGAAATCATTTCATGGAATACACAATAATTTTAATCATGAGATCATCATCCTAACACAAAAGAACTACCCCGATATCACAACTGATGAAATGAATGTGGTAATGAAATGTTAAGTCATGTAAACTAAATCTGTGTTACCGAAGGACATAATCAGCATCGTTTTCACTCTTGTAGCATGAAGAATCACACAAACCCTAAAATTTGAAACTTTTTTATAACTAATTGGGTACTATAAAAGTGGTGAGAGGGGTCCAACCACAAAGAGTACATAATCTGGTTCACTAAAAGTAGGTTGTTGGACAATGTTCAGATAGCCATATATTGAGAGAATTCCAATTTTGTCTAATTTTTTTATTATTTTAATTATACTAAAATATGACAGGGAAAAAGAAATAAATCAAACTACAATTAAAAATGATTATGTACTCTGAATCAACAATATGTGTCGAGGATATTGATGTCAAAATTTAAAAACTAAAAATCCTTGAAAAGTATTCTTTTATGTGATAAAATATTTATTCTTCCTAATTATCACTAGTTCTGAAAATATAATATTTTTTGGATGCTTATTTTAAATATCTTAATTTATTTAATGTCTCATTCTCTTATGTCATAAATTAATTAGATTACTCATTCAAATATCAAACTACATTAAAAAATTACACAACCTGCTTCTCGCACAGCCATGCCCCCAATTTTAACTTACTATTTGTCAACATGGTTTACCAACTCAGAACTACCAAACCAACTAATTATAAAAATGGGAAATCTAAATTTTTGAAGTTAATTTAGTGAAAAAATAATTTAAACAGATAAAAATTAAATTAAAATAAATTTAACTTACAATTAATCATAAAATAAAATCATTACATGGAATGTTCAACAACTTTAATCATGCGGTAAACATCCTGACATAAAAAAACTACCCCAACATCATAATTGATGAAATGAATATGTTAATTAGATGATAATTCATCTAAAATAAAACCATGTTACCAAAGGAAATAATCAGCTCATTTTGCACTCTTGTTGCATGATGAAACATGAAACATGTTGATCCCTGAATGTAAATGATTCCTCTGCACACAATGAGGTCATGCACCAACTGTGTGTCCACCATAATGGAGGAGGCTAAAAATACAGCGAAGGATGGTCCGTTCTGATCCTATCTTGATGTGGCATGAAGAGAAGGAATCTTAGGCGACTGAAGCACCTCTTATGATGGTGATGTGGATTGTAGTGTGCCTACCCCTTAATGTGGGCTCGCGCTACAGAAGGTGTGATGATGCGCTGCAGGAAGGAGGGTACAACAGGCGTGAGAGAATGGATTTGGAGAAGGGTCACTGGGGATGTGAGTAAGGGAAAAAGGGGGGTCAAGCATAAATAGACAGGTGAGAGGGAATAATGTAGGAAAGGGTCAATGAGAGAGTAGTGGGGATCATTAGTGGGGTTAGAGGAATAACGGGGGGCGGTGGGGCAGTGAGAAGGGGGAGGGGGAGCAGGTGAGGGGGTTGGGGAGGGGAACTGGTAGGTGGCAATATGGGGGGGGGGGGTGATTTGTTGGAGAGGGGAACAAGTGAGGTGGCATGGGAGGGGAGCGGGTAGATGGGAAAAAGGGGGTGATGAGGGGGAGAGGAAGAGAGACATAGTGAGGTGAGGGAAATATGGGGTGGAGAGAGAAGCCTGGGGGATGGGGAAAATAGGATATGGAGGGTGAGTGAAACAGGGAGGGGGAGGGGGCAGGTCAACCTGGGGATATGGCGAAGTACGGGGGTGATGAGGTTCGGCAGATGTGGGGGGGACAAAAGAAAATAAAAATCAAAATTTAAAAAATAAAATTCAAATTAAAAAAATATATATTTATCTAAAATTTAAATAAAATAATAATAATAATAAATCTAATTAGAAATAATAGAAATAACAATAAGAAGAGTTATATAAAATTTATTAAAATATATTATTTTTACGAGATATATTAATAAAATAAACTAATAAAAAACAAATATTAACTGAACAAAATGAATAAATAAAAATACATAATATTTATATAAAATTATCTAAAAACTATAAAAAAATAACTAAAATATTAAAATACTACAAAATAACCTAAAAACACAAGAATCCTATTATAAAATTAATTAAAACAAATTGAAAAATTATAAAAATGTAAGCAAAATCCATGTACATCAAATACCATACAGTTAAATTTTTGACTGCTGGGAAAAATAATCATTAATAATACACAAGTCGACCCATAGAAAAATCAAAACATAAAAATGAAATGTTCAAAATTATTCATTCTCTTTTACCCATAAAATATCCCGCCTCATTTAAAACATCAGTTTTTTAAAAACCATTTTTCTTCCACTCGTATTCTTTCCAAAAAAGTACATGCACTTATTTACCATGTGATGTTCCTCACCATCACTCTTATCTCTCAAAATATTTGATCTAAAAAATGTTCAATCCTTATACACATTCATGCTGACCATAGAGTTTCCATGAATTTAAAATCCACACAAGTGTAAATCAAAAGAATTCACAAATCTCGATGGATTCACATTAGGTTGAAATGTCTTTGTGGATATTAGAAAGTGGGTAATTATTTTTTTACAGTTTTTAGCACAAAGTAGTGTAAAATATTGAAATAAATTCACGATAAGTGTAAATGGAAATTTATCCCTTAAACTCTCACACCCCCACACTAAAGACATTTATTTTCCTCAAGTATATTAAAATCAACATTTTCACTCTCTCTTTTTAGACACAACTCACTCAAATAAGACGGACATGAAAAAATGGTGAGTATCATCTCTAAAACCCCAAGAAATAAGTCTCTAAAAATAACCCCAAATTATTATAAACAAGTACCACATATTCTGTAACATTTCAATGAATTTAGGTCATATAGAAAACTTTCTAGCTCGTGGAGTAACAGATCATCACTTTTATAGGTATCCCTAAAAGAGAGGGTTAAAACATAATGACCACCAATATACTTATTGGTGGAACCCAAATGGGATATAATATTCCCATATCAAAATACAAGTAATTAATGTTGATACTATGAAATATAACACATATGATTAAGATGAGATAATTTCAATCCTTGTGCATCAAATGACACACTTCCCATCAAACATCCCTTTCTATGAATAAATATCTCCCCCACACTTAGATTTAAATTTTTTAGGAAAAAAATTAATAAATTACTATGGAATAGTATCAATTTTGGGCTCATCCAAAAATAATTACTTCATGGATTCTAAGGGATATACAATGTAGAAAAGGTATGGGTGACTCAGTGGGTCAATGGGATGAAAATCAAATAGACGCCTCAGTCATTTTAGTTAAACTTTCAAAATTCATGGCAATTTGATGAAACGATAGGACATGTTCTAGAATAAAAAACATGGTCAAGATTCTCTCAAGAAAAGAAAAAACAATAGATGATGTAAAATGGGCTAGATTTCTCATAGGTAATGAAATATAATTTTGGTGAACATGGATAAGAATGAGTGCAGAAAATGTGTCTAAAAAGTAAACAAGTTTTCTAAAAAACATTTTCGAAGAATGTAATAATATCAAAAAACATCTAAGTTATGATATCAAGGATCAAATCATTCCAAACAAGAATCAGGTACTCAAACTACCTAGGGAAACATGTGGTATACCGCCAACTGTGTTACGAAAAAAATGCAAGAAGCTTTCAAGTGGGTTCCTAAATGACAGGAATGTTGGTTTTTTTATTTTTTCCAAATTTTCATAATTTTCAATTTATGTGGTGTCTTTGGATGTGGAAAATATGGGAAAATTAAAACACATCGTTGAGTAAGAGCTTATAGACATAGAGAGAATGTATGTATCCAATAAAGCTCCAAAAAATGATGTACCTGTAAAATATACATGTGTAAAACACATACCCACATAATATCAAAATGATAAAACCAATGGTCATATAAATTGATCATATATGTGGGAGAATGAAGGGCACAAAAATATCATGAGTAACTAAAAATTTACCACACATTCCATATTTATTTCTGAAAACAAACTAGGACAAATAGAAGATAAATATGAAAATCTAGAACATGGATTGCCTCCTAGGAAGCACTATGTTTTATGTCTTCATCCATAAGGATGGACAATTATCAATCATCTTGGTCCATTATCTTAGAAATAATTTGACTCTAGTAAGAATAGGTGGTTATTTCATCAAACTCAAGGGGATGCCTAGTTGGATTAACCACCTCAGGAGCATAGTGAGGTTGAATATTGTGGGGAAGGAATAGAATCTGTGCTCAGTGTGGTGGTGACAACTGTTGAGCACATATCTATAATGAATGATCCACATGCTGGTGCTTGACATCATCCAGATACCGAGTCACCCATCGTACAAGGTCACATGGAGATGGAACATGTGAATCGATTACCATGGAAGAGGCAGAAGGGATAAAAATTTGTGTCTTATATACACCCAAAAAATAGAAAGAGAGATATAGAGAGTAAGAAAACAAAGACCAAGGAATGAAGAAGTATTCGGGTTTCCTCTTGATCAGTGCTAAGTCTAAAATCTTCAGTTAGATAGATAACTTCTTATTATAATTTGAATTATTTAATGATGCCTATTGTATCAAAAGTGTGGTAATGTTTGTGGCGTTGACCATTTAAATTGAATGGAGGAATCTTGCCATTAGAAATTTCAGCATCACCATGTGGATAAATAATAGTGACAGTGTAAGGACCCGACCACTTTGACTTCAGTTTTCCTACCATGATACGAAGTCTTGACTGGTAGATGATAAAATTGTCTCCAAATGAAAAATTTCTTTGTTGGATTCATTTATCATTCCTAGCTCGAGTTTTCTCTTCTTAGATGAAATAATTTTCATACGATTCTCTCCTCTGCTCATATAGTTTATTCATCTATAGAAAAGGCTTCCCTTTTGGATTTTTGAAATAAAAATTCAGCATCTTCAGAGCCTCAAAAGCTTTATTTTCCACTTATATTGGTAGGTGGTAGGTTATTTCGAAGACCAATCAATATGGGGACATTCCAATTGGTGTCTTGTATGGAGTCCTCTAAGCTCAAAGTGCACCATCATGTTTGCCAGCCCAATATTTCATAGAAGTACATACATTTTTCTATAAAATTCCCTTAATCTCTCTATTGGAAACCTCAGCTAGGGCATTGGTTTTGGGATGGTATGGGGTTCTCATGTAGTGGTGATATCAATGGCGAGTCATTAGCTTCTGATATAGTGCATCACAAAATGGGTACCACAGTTACTAATGATTATCCTTGGAATTTTGAACTGGGTAAAAAATGTGTTGTTTATAAAAATTTGATTACAAATCGAGTAGTATTTTCAGAAAATGCTTCCATATCTACCCACTTTGACACATATTCCACAAAAAAATGGATTCATGATTTTACCAAAGATATAGGAAAAGTACCAATTAAATCAATTCCATAAGTGTAAAAAATTTCAATGCCAATGATTGAATGTTTTGAAATTTAACACTTCCATCTTATACCCCAGTTCTTTGGAATTTATCACAATTCATTATGAATTCAAGAATATCATGTTTCATGGTAGGCCAGTAAATACCATATTGTTACACTTTACTGATTTTTCGATGAATTACATGGTTTCATCCATCTTCTCTAGCATGTGACAATTTCAAAACACTATCAAATTTTTCTTCTGGGTTGCATCATCAAATCATTCCATCATCACAATCCTTGAAAAGTCATAGATCATCCTAGTAGTAATGGAGTTCTTCATTAAAAAATATTTTTCTATGTTTCTTTGAGAAACATGGGTGCCCCATATATTAAGCTATGTAATTTACAAAATCAGTATACTAAGGTTTGATTGAATCAATGACATAGAGTTTTTCATATGGAAATGTTTCATGGTTTAGTTACACATTGATTTCACTTATTTCATAGTCAAGACTTGATAAATGATCAGTAATGAAATTTTCAGTGCCCTTTTTTTCATTTACTTAATTGTAAAATTCCTTCAGTAATAATATCCATCAAATGTTCTTGGTTTCACATCTTTATTGGTCATCAGATACCGCGAGGAAGAGTTATCTATATAGACAATGACATTGGAGAACAACAGATGAGATCTAAATTTATCAAAAGGGAAGACAACATAAAGAATATATTTTTTAGTTGTTTTGTAATTTTGTTGAGTATTATTCAAAGTGAAGATAACACAATATATTGGTCTAAATATCCTTTATTTTATTTGAACCAAGGCAGCACCAACTACCCAATAAAAAGCATCACAAATTAACTCAAAAGGATACTCCAAATCCAAGGAAATAATTATGGGGGAATCAACAAAATGATTCCTTAATAATTGAAATTCTTCCTAACATGCGAGCCCAAAGTGGAATGTGACATATTTTCCCAATATGGATTCATATGTGGATATGAAATAACAAAGAAATGATTGATGAAACATTGGTATAATCCAACATTCCTATTAAAAACAAGAATTGAACAAACAGATGTAGGCATTGGTAACTCATAGATTTAATTGATCTTAGCAGTGTGAACATCAATGCCTTTATTTGAAATTTGATGAACTAAAACTATTCCATTTTGTACCATGAAGTGATATTTTTCCAATTCAGAAGTAGATTGTTTTCGTCACATCTTACCAAAAACTTATCCAAATATTCGAGAAAATATTCAAAAAAATACTCATACATATAGAAGTCATCCATGAATATTTCCATGAACACTTCAATAACTTCATGGAATTTTCCATCATTCATCGCTGAAATGGGGCTGTCACATTGCACATTCCAAAAGTAATTCACCAATAAGATAATGAACCCTACAGACAAGTGAACATTCTTTTCACTTGATCTTCTAGTGTAAACACTATTTGATTATAGCATGAGTATCTATCCAGAAAACAATTGTGATCTCTTCGTGCCAATTGTTCAAGGATCTGGTCAATAAAGGGTAGTGGTAAGTGATACTTCCTGGTGGCATCCTTCAATTTTCAATAGTCGATGCACAATATTTATCTAGTCATTATTCTTATGGTGATCAATTCTTCTTTATCTTTCTAATATACTGTGGTTCTTCCCTTTTTAGGTACCACATGCATTGGGATGACCCACTGACTATTAGAGATAGGAAATATTAAACAAACATCAAGAAGTTTGATGAAATATTTATTGAATACTTCTTTAATGAGAGGTGTTATGAATTTTTGTGGCTTACTACGAGGTCTTGAATTATCTTCCATATGTATTATATAAGTGCATATGGTAGGAAATATAAATTTCAAATCAGAAATTGTCCAACCTATTTCTATTTCATTTGTGATAGAAAATTGAGCAATTTCCATTCTTGTTCACTCAAAAAATTAGAATTTATTATGACTATCAAGGTGTTTAAATTTCCAACGTAACTGTATATTTGGCTTGGTAGAAGAATTTTAAGCTCAAGTGTTGGATGCATTTCAAGTGATGAAGTGAGTGATGTAAATTTAATTATGTCTAAAGGTTCAACTATATTTTTGATTAATTCAACCACCTTGACTTATTTAGTAAACTCCTCATTTTTATTGGATAATTCCATGAGATTCAGCGTATTGATTTCTAACTCATCTCATTATTCAATCATATCCATGAAACAATAGTATTCTAAAAAGGGGTTTTCCATAGACTTTAAGACCTAAAATGTTTTGTTTTTATCCCCAATTCAAAAAATTTAAATTTCCCTCTTGGATATCTACCAACACTCTGCATGTTTCTAATAATCATCTCCTAAGAATGAACAATATGTCCTTATTATCATCCATATCGAGGATAATGAAGTCTGTAGTGAAGTAATATTTATTATCCTTGATGAGTAATTCCTCATGAATTCCTCAAGGATGGTTCACTAATCGGTCTTCCATTTTCAAGGCGAGCCTTATTGGATATAATTATATGATTCCTAGTTCTTTAAGGACTCCATATGTCAGGATCATTACACTAGCTCCAAGGTCTCACAATTCTCTTCCACATTGACACCCACTAATATTTAAAGGAATAGTGATACATACAAGGTCTCGCTGTTTAGGAGGTATGAATCTAGGTATGACTACTAAACAATCATCATAAATTACGATTGTTCCCACATCATCTATTTTTCTTCTTTACGAAAAAATCTAATTGATTTATTTAGCATAGGGGGAAATTTTTGTAATGGATTCTCCAAGGGGAATATTTATGTGATGATTTTTGAACATCACCATGAATTTTTAAAATTGAGCATCCAACTTCTTTTACTTTAGTCTTTGTGGAAATGGAGGATGTGGTATGTGAGATTTCAATCCTTCATTGAGTGACTTGTTTTCCTTTTATTTTCTCACCATTTCAATTTTTGAATGATTTTTTGATCTTCCCAATCTTTAGCTTCTAGTTGGATTGATTTGTTTTTTTAGTCACCATTCTCAGTTGTTGGTGTAGGAATCTCATCTATTGGTTGAGCCTCATGAATTTGGTGTTGTGATAAATGATTCCCACTTCAGAATCTGATGTATTTCCCCTCTTCTCTTGGGTGAACTCTTGTGTTTCATGGTAGAGTTCCTTACTATCGGTTTCTCATTTGTGCTGATAAGTGCAAGACTTGATTTTATATATTGAGTGTATAAGAATTTATGTTTTGGGTTTCCATCTTTTTGAGTAATACCATGATTGATTAGAAACCATCTAATTTGCAATAGTTTATCCCCAAATATTTTCGACCTTGCATTGCTATAGGGGAACCATCTTTTGTATTCTTTTCCTCCTTGTACTGTTGTTACTGAGGAATTGTTGGTTGGTATTTATACTGATATCCTTGATCTTGTGATATCATGATGAGTCTAAAAGTGGTTTTAGCAGGGAACCCAGGTGGACCTAGGTTCTAGTTCATTGGATAAGTATACATTGGTACCTTCTAACCTTAATTTTGTGTATTGATTTTCCAGTTTTGTTGTAATTATTTCCATAATTTCTTTTTCCATAACAAAAAATGTTATCTTCAGACATATTGGACTCATAAGTGTTATATGGACACATGGTATAATCATGAGGACCACCATAGTGTGGACAGTGTTCAACTTGAACAATAAGGACTAGATTAAGTGGGTTTACTAAAAAGTTTTCAATCCTTTTGTCGATATCTTCAAATTGTATAGCCATGAATGGATGATAATCGACTAGATACACTAATTCTTTTCTTCTTGAAAAATATTTTAGAGATAGGAATTTGTGTTCTTCCATGTATTAAATTAATTTGTGCAGATCTTCATGATCCATTTCCCTGAACGTATTGCCTACAGTTGTGTTGATTGCAGACTAACTCTCAGGTTGTAGTCCATAGTTGAAAGCTGGCTACTGGTTCTCCAACATTATCCCATAATGAAGAAAATTTATTAACATGGACTTGAATCATTCCCACGCTTCTCCAAAAGATTCTTATTCACTTTGATAAGAGGAGTCGAGGTATCTATTGTTTTTAAAAGATTGATCTATTGTGTAATATCGATCAAGAAATCTTCTTCTCAACGCTTCCCAGGTGAAAATAGTTTCTGGTTGAAGACATAACAAGTAGTCCCTTTCATTCCCTTGCAATGAGAAAGAAAAGAGTCACATGATCAACACATCATTAGTCACCCCATTATATTTAAATTTGTCACAGACTTCGATAATTCTATTCACATGCATATAAGTGTCTTCGCTCCTCAACGGACGAAATTATTCATGTTGATGGAGCTGGATGATCACGGGTGGCTTAAATTCAAAGTGTGTTATTTTAATTTTGGGTCTTGTTATGCCTGAGCTGACTCCAACTGTGTTGGGCCGCAACTCATATCTCATAGTAGTCCGAGGACATTGGTTATAGAGACGGTGTTGGAAAAGTGGGTTCACTTGTCCACTAGGAAGGGTTGGAATGTGAGTCTCAATGCTTTAATCTATTGGATCCATTTGATTTTCAGCTGAGGTACCAATTTTATCTGTTCATTTTCTATGATTTTCATGTTGCGGATCAAGGGGTGGTTTGTTTTTCGATGGATCTGAATTAAGAGTATTCACCATTGTGATGAAAAGTTCCTAAAAAGGCCTACATGAATTTTTTTAATGCTACACGTGTGAGTACTCCCAAGAAATAGCACTATAAATTTGGTACACGCGTCGTAAAATGTCCAATTTGATAATTTTTATAACCAATTGGCTACAGTAAAAGTGGCGAGTAGGGTTGAACCACAAAGGGAACAAAATCTAGTTCACTAAAAATATCTATTTGGACAACGTTTAGATGGAAATATGTTGTAGGAATTTTTATTTTGTATGCTTTTTTATAATATAAATGAAAATAAATTATGAGAAAGAGAAATAAATAAATTAAACATAAATTAAAAATAATGATGAAATATGAATCAAAAAAATATGTCGAGGATGATGATCTTGCAGTTAAACTACTATGCAACTGTGTAATATATTCTTTTATGTGATTAAA
The DNA here is from genome assembly GCA_963277665.1 of Viscum album. NCBI lineage: Eukaryota > Viridiplantae > Streptophyta > Magnoliopsida > Santalales > Viscaceae > Viscum > Viscum album. The sequence goes on along the minus strand of OY728129.1, from coordinate 1,805,388,050 downwards.
TATTTATTCTGTCTAATTATCATCAGTTCTGAAAAAATAAGAATTTTTAGATGATCAGTTTAAATCTCGTTAAATTATTTACAGTCCCATTATCTATTGTTATAAATAATTTACATGACTCATTCACGTACTGAACTATACTGCAAAATGAGATAACTCGTCTTTCACAAAGTTGTGCCACCAATTTTCTCTTTCAATCAGTCAAAACAGTTTACCATCTCAAAACCACCGAATCAACTTATTATTAAAATATCCAGTCTCAATTTTAGACGTTAATTCAATGAAAAAATAATTTAAATCAATGAACATCTTATTAAAATAAATTTAATTGGTAATTAATTAGAAATTAAATCATTACAAGGCATGCACAATAATTTTAATAACGAGATCAACATCCTGACACAAAGAAAACTACTACAATATAACAACTGAAGAAATAAACACGGTAATGAGATGATAAGTCATGTAAAATAAAACTACATTATTAAAGGTAATAATTAGATCAGTTTCCACACTTGATACGTTGAAAAACACCCAACCCATCAATATCTGAATGGAAATGATTCCATGGCACATGATGAGGTCACACACCAACTATGCATCCACCGAAATAGAGGAGGTTGTTGATATTGTGGAGGCTAGTCCTCTCTGATCCACTCCTAGTGTGTCATGAAGAGGATTCATATTGGGAGAAGAAAGCACGTCTTAGTATGGTGATTTGGATAGAGACATGGCTTCTCATTGTGGTGTGTTCACGCTGCAAAAGGTGTGATAATGCGCTCTAGGAATATGGTGAATGCAGGTGAGAGAGAAAGTTGATGGGGTAGAGAGCTTGGGAGGGGAGAAGGTGGGTGAGAATAGGGGGTTGATGAGGGGTAGGGGAGTGCATCCGAGTGTGGTGATAGAAATAGGGGGTGGGTAAAATTAGGAGTGGTGGGTGAGTGAAATGGGGAAGAGTTTACATGCCAACAGGGGGGATACAGGGTAGTAGGGGGGCAGTGGGGTTGGGTAAATTGGGGGGTGGAGAAAAAACATAAAAGAAATTTCAAAATTTTAAAAACCAATTTCCAAATATAAAAAATATTTTTCTCTAAAAGATATATAAAATAATAATAATGATAATAATAATTAGTAATAATAAATATAATAATTATAAGAGTTATATAAAGATATATTAAAATATATTATTTTTACACATTTTATAAATAAAAAAACTAATAAAATAACTTATATAAAACTGATAGTGAATAAAAAATATAAATTATTAAAATTAACTAATATTTATATAAAATTAACTAAAAACAACAAAAAAATAACTACAATATTAAAATACTACAAAAAGAACCCAAAATAATAATAAACTTATTAGTAAATTAATTAAAACTAATGGAAGAATTATAAATAATGTTATCAATCTCCATGTACATGATAGTAGAATAATTTTTTTTCTTTGTATAGGTCCCCACTTCTCCCTCCATGTGGATTTTTAATAAAAAATTTATATTTGGTTTTTTAGTATGTATCTCTATAAAAATTACTCCCATAAATACTTGTGGAGTTTGGATTTACAAATCCAACTAATGTGAATATATATCTTAGACTTCCCTAAAGTGTATCATTCACTTACTATCTCAAATAAGGATTGATTCTCTCTTATAGAAATATAATCTGTCACTTGACTTAACTTTTAGCTCTCATGAATTTATCAAATATACTTAGACACATTAATATATTCACCATAGATACACCTTATGCTTTTCATGATGTATATTTATGTTTTGAATAATATTTAACAAACCCTGCTCATCTAAACCCTTGTTTTGTGACATAATGATTTTATTTTATATTATACCTCGTATGATATTCATTTCTCATAATAGTAGGCATATTGTTATGGACTTCTACCATTATTTTACAAGCATGTATTTAAAGGGATGGTGGAATAATTTACAAATCTCGAATGACTGAGAGATCCTCCTTTTAAAAATTTCAGAATCTAATATATACAATGAAATATGAGTGTAGTAATAAATCAAATCTATCATTTCTTTCTCAATGAATTATTGTAAGATTAATTATTTATCTTCATTTATATATCACCTAGAATCTGATGTGTTTATGTAAATAGGAAATTTTGAATAAATCCCCTTTATATTTTCTTGATAGACGAATACTTAGTTAAGATATTTTTCATCTCACCGGATTGAAGCTATTCATTTACTATTTCAATTCACTTTAAGTTGTAAATTTCTATATTCTAAAAATTTCTAAAAGGAATATCATGATTTATATAAACATACTTCTATATTCCCTATAAAATTGTTTAGACAAATATTTTTAAAATTGTTCTAGAATATTTGTCAATTTATCCTCATTTTGAACTATGACTTATTATTTGTTTTAATGAAAATAATAAATCATATCTAATACCTAATATTTTCAGATCATAAAGAATATGATCACTCTTCTTGGTATTTTTGAAGAATTTTTTATATAGATTTACCTAACCAAGAATAATAATTCTACAACTTGGTATTATTGAGCCTTATATTTTATGTTCATAATTTATTATTGATTATTCGTGTATTACTGAAATATTAGTTGGGTTTGAAACACCCTGACAAATAATCATTTAAAAAATAGAATAATCTCTCATTATGCCTAATGGATAAATTATATAAAGTTTTTGTTAATACTCAAATTAAATCAACTAAGAACAATGCACTAGGTATGCAAGATTCATGTTCATCTCAATATTGGCATAGAAATCACCATTTATTAGCTACATGTATAATTCAAAAAAATTTGTGTATTGTGTAAAAACTTTTATGATTTATATATTTGGATATATATATATATATTTTTGTGTGAGTAGTAAAAATATGATATCTAATAATAATGTAGTAAAAAGAAAATATTACCTTCCATGATTATTATGAATAAAGGAAGAGAGTTGGATTGATTCTCTATTTTTTTTATATCAATTTATCATAAAATGATTTTTAATTCCACATGAAAAGTAAATAGCCTCCTATTCGATGGTAAACCTATTTATCTTTTTTTTTAGAAAATTGGGATGATATTGCTGCTTTTACAGTTCCCATTAGAAATATTTCCACGTATTTTAAAATTTTCACCATAAAAACTAAATATTAAACATTTTTTAAAGTTCCCATCTTATTAGAAAAGCATTCCAAAATGTTAATTCAGTTTTTTATCTATAAAATTCAATTTAAAATTTATAAAAAAACAATGTAATATAGTAATATATTAGGAAGAATGTGATACATTTAAAGGACACGATCCATGATTCGATTTAAAAATTTTCATTGTAAACATTAACCTTATTCATTTAATTCTTCCCTTTCTCATCAAAGACGTGTTAGATGTGAAACAAATAGGTATGAACATTCATATTCTAAATTCTCAACCACAAATCACTAGGAATTAATGATGTTATATTATATAATTTTTAAATGAATAATTCTTGTGTCCCGAGGAACTTAATGTTATAAAGCCAGTTTTTTTCCTGAGGTGGATCAATATGTAGTGGGGACTTTAGAAAACACATTTTCCTTTAATATCATAGTACAATATGAAAACACTTATACCAGTTTTGTAAATCAGTGTAGGTTATGATTTTTTTCATATATTTATCACAGTGAATTTATGAAATATTTTTCATTTCTATAATTAAACAAAAATAATACAATCAGAACATTTATCATGATTATTAATTATAAGATACTATATAATAATTCCTTTAATATTTCTCCAACATTTTTTTAAAATCCCTTTATCCCTCAACTACTAAAATAAAGATACATTGTGACATGAGTATTTCTAAAGAAATGATCATTAAAATAAATCCTCGTAGGCCATGCCATGGGTAATCCACTAATCAGAGAGTGTCAAGGTATTTTTTTATATTAAAAACAAATTAATTTTAGGATTAATGATTTATTGAGTCGAGGCCCATTCCCTACAAAGCATAATAAGGATGTAGTTAAATATTTCCCTATAAAGTTGATATTTCTAGATATTACTACTTATAATCTCAACCAACCACTATGATAGGAATTACCAAGAAGTAATAGGGACCCTCAAAGAGTCCTCATGTGTACCACAAGAATATGCCTTGGTTCAAATTTTTGTTAGGCAATTTTTGAATGAAGAAATATTTCCTTTTATGGATTTGGTAGTTTCCACAATGAGGGAAATATATTTTTGTTTATCATTATTTCCCTATGTGATCACTCTCACAACATATGAATTCATAAATAGAAAAACATACCTATGAATTTCAATTTTGTTTACACATGCTAACTTATTATTTTTTGTGATCACTTATAAAATAGAATAATATAAAATTAATATACAATTTATATATAAATAATTTAAATTAAACTGATATTTTCTAAGGGTTGATCTATTGAAAATATAGTTGTTCAATAAAGAATCTAGGGGTAGCTCCACGAGTTGTATATGACTCAAGATAGTGTTCCCACCTAGTCCAATGTACTGACCTCTCATCTGGTGCATCATCCTCTCCTAGTGTGATCCACATAACCTCTGTTCCTCCTAATTATAAATGTGTACTCACACACATTCGAGGGTATCTTGGTAATTTTATGTGCATTAAAATAATAATAATCATAGACACATATTTCCTAATATACATAAATAGGTTAAGGGTTGATGCACAAATTACAATTTATCTATTAATAACATCACATATCACATTATAATAAATAAATAAATAAAACACAGACATACAATGGTCAATATAAGAATATGAGGAGTATACATGAACTATGACTACATATTAATATATACTTTCAATTAATCATACCTAATGAAATTAATTATAAATTAAAATAAAATATACCAAATTTAATTCATAAAATCCTTATTCATAGTCTTGAAAATAATTTTATATAATATTAAATATTTTTAAACTATTTTATATATTTTTTAAGTCATTTAGGCCATATCGAGTATTTTTAAACCCCCTGAAAGATATTATGTGAACTTTTTTATCATAAATTAATAGTATTAGGTGGTATAATCCATTTTCAGGGTACTATAATCATAGATAAATACATTATTTTTTGTCTATTTCATTTGTATATATATATTTCAAGGAAACCCCAATAAAATTTTATTTATTATTTGTGTTAATATGACCTATATTGTGGAAGACCCAACACCATACCTCCCCCTAGAGTTACAGCTCAACCAGGTGAATTATAACAGTATGGTTACCCATCATCAAAATTCATTAATACCAAATTTAATTATTTCTATGCCATAACATTTTTACTTTGGGATTCTAAAGACCAAAAGTTAACCATTGGACCCATGTTAAAAGTTATTTCTATGATATTGGTAATGTAACAATGCCTTTTACACAACTTCATGAAATTTTTACTCAAATTTTCTTTGAAGACTCACATAATGGATTTGAAACCATTTATTGGTACCAGGTGCATGGTGGAAGCATGTGATTTGTCACATTTGTTTCATTAATTTCATGGACAATGTATTACTATCTTTTCAAGTGAGACGCCACCTGATTATCTATTTGAGGACCATATTTGATTTAAATAAACCAAAAAATCAAAATCAAAACAATACCATATTTAATTTTTATAGATAACATTTCTACTCACTACTAGAGATCTTCAATTAAATAAACCAAACCCATAAAACTTTATATCAAACACACATGATCCAAATTATTATTGGTGTATCCTTAAGGAATTTTTGGTTGATGGTGAACAAAATAAAGAATATATTCACTTCTATCATGATCCTTATACCATTTCTCAATTGATTTAAGATGAAGAACATGTATTGGCATGATTAGAATAACTTTCTTTATCCCTATCTCCATGTTGTTTAAGGGATGATGTTGGGATTCTAAAAATCATAGTTTCAATATTAATAAAAATAGTGATTCCTTTAAAACATATACATGATGGGATAAGTAATAGAATGTGAAAATAATCCCTATGGAAATAATTTACCCACTAAATAAGAACTAAAACATCAACACCTACAATAAAATAATTTTTTAAATGTGATTATTAGTTTATCACTCAATTGTAAAAATAAAAATACATTAGGTGATAAAATACATGAAATTTACTCAAATCATAATTGGTAAAAATATTTTGATAAACCTCAAATAAAACTAATATTCATTTTTAGAATATATATACTCATATTCACATAAACTTGTGAATAATCTATGTAAATACTTAGTCAATTATTGTTATAAAATTTAACAATATTCACTTTATCTATTATTGAAATCAATTGGACTCAAACATATCCTTTCTCTAATAATAGGTCCCACTAGGTCCTAAACTCCCAATCACTATAATTTTACAGGGTTTGGAATATTCTATGTGTATTAACCATATCTCAATACTAGTGAGTCATACTCACTAAAATAGAGTTGTATCTGGAAACACAACATTTACCTCAAAGAAATAAGGTACATTCATATATCTAAAAACCTTCCATGTGTAAGTGACATGAATTAAATTTCATTGCATTCTGATGTCTCAAAACATTGTAACCATCCTCTATGTTATTACCCTTCTATCATTATATATTAATTTCCTTACTAAAAGGCATACCATCTTCTATAATGGCCACAGATTTATTAATTCCACTACTATCCCGACCAACTCAACCAAATATAATTCTTCTGTTGAAAAGAAATAAATAATGTACTGATCATTTAATAAATTACATTTCACCAATGATGCCCCTAATCCATGCGACCTTAATGTGAAACAAATTTCATTGATTTATCATTCACAAAATGTCTTGATTAATTTGTACAAATGGAAAATTATCTCGACTAAGGAGGCCTAAATATAATCCCATATATCAAACTATTTAATGAAATTTGAATCATGTGGGGTTCCTATTAGAGGGTTTGGTCATATTATCTCTTATACTTGCAATAACCAAGTAAAAAAAATTTATAATGAAATATGAATGCACACATGTCCTAAACACCTGAAATCTAGATATCATTATTCTCCCATTCGTATGATAAATCTTGAACAAATAAATATATATAAGATTTATATAATAGTATATTGAGGTTCTGTTTATATTTAGGAACTACTTTAACCTATTGATATGGCCAGTAATTGGAGTACAATACTATGTAAATATTAGATGAAGAAGATTCAACACTATTATGGGAAGATATATCATTCATATCTCACTTTATAGAAAGTTATAAAAATCAAATTTTACTATTAATTTTGGGTACAGAGAACCTTTTATCAATTAAAATATAAGATGATTTCTTTGGTTCCTTAATTGAAAATGATCGGTTGGTACATTTCCATATTTGTTCATTTAGAAAATTAGTTCATGTAGTAAGAGAATAATATATCCATATTAGAGGTTGATGAAATAATTTTACAACAAACCTTATGGGATATCTAGAGAAAGGGGTAATATTACACAATAATATTTTATATGAGTTTTTTTATCATTATATCATTATCATCATTGTTTATGGATTCCCTCACAAATTTTTAGATTCCAATCACAAGGTTTGTTCATGTCCACCTAATTCCACTAGGAAAGCAGTCTATAGGGTCATTCTATAAGTATATATAGAATCAAAAATAAATTATATTGGAATTTAATTGGTAGGATAATTATTATTGTAGAAAAATATATTTCTTAATAATTATTCATTTATTATTTGTTGTTAAAATTAAATCACTACTTATTTTTGATTATAATATATATGAGTAAAATATTAAATAAATATTATTAATGATTAACTGAATATAATATTAATTTATCACATATTTATTACTTGAATGATTATATGTAAATATTTAACATAAAAATGTATACAGTTGAATGAATATTAAAATAATTTTTTTTTCACTTTTTTGTTAAATACTATATTTATTTATTTATTGAATAAAAAATAATGACAGGCCTAACAATGTGTGATTATAGAAACACCCCCAATAGATTCTCTTGAAGGTTTTTGTTTATCCATATGATTATGTTCAAATACCATTACAAGGATTCTATCAGGTCCCAAAATAACAATAGAGGTTCAATTAGATGTATTTGATTCCACAATTTCACATAGGATATTTCCCTCCACTTTAACCTTTTAATATCATCATCCTATTATGTTTTAGGATTGTAAAATGTTTTTTTAGAAGATGAGCTCTCTCCCATCGAGTAGGTTATTGTGATGAATTTCTATGACCTCAGTCTAATTATAAGATTTAGTTAATACATAAAATTAATGGATGATTTATATAAACATTTGAATCTATAGTGGGGTCAATGAATAAGAAGGTGGTATGTATTCATGTTTCCCACTCATTATCTATAGAAAAATAGAAAAGAGGGCTTTATGGTTTCTTGGTCTTAGACTTTTCTTATTTATCTATCTTCCCTATAAAATTTGGTTTGTTGGACATAAAGGATTTAGGATTAGAATGATGAACCTTTTTATGTGATTTTGGATATATCTCACCCTCCTCTAGCTCCATTTCTATAATTTCATAATCATTTAGTGTTTTTGTTTATAATTCTAGAAATTCCTTTAATTTAATAAGTGGGTGATGACTATGATGAACCATATCCAAGATAAATAATTAGTTAAATTAAACCTATCTATATATCTTAAATATTTTAATGATTTTGTGGTAGAGTACGAAAATATTCTTAGCAAGAAAATTTTGTATGAACAACATATTGAATATTTTTCACCGATGGGATTATCAAGGGAAAAACATGGTTAAATGATGCAATTTTTTTCTATTGGTTTGTCAAATTATTCTTTCCATTTATATGGTTAATATATCTCCTCCATGAAATTTAATTCATTATATGGATGACTTGGAATTCTATGTTGTTTGTCAAGATGTAATGGTGGGTGATGCCATATCTACAGTGAGATATATTGAATCAACATTGTTAGGTGAGAATGTGGAAAGAAGTAAGATTCTCCCCTAGATTATTTTAGCTACTGTTTTTGGGGAAATCAATGGCCTACCATGAAGAAATGAGACTATGATTCTTAATTGGTTTTGGGGAATCAACATAAGTTTTTCACTCATCATTATATATGTTTCATGATGAAATTGGGATTGGACTATGAACTATTTTAGACCTTTTATAGAAACAATTGGTATTGACGTCGATGGTGAATATAGAAAGAAGACATTATATAAATTTTTCTCAGAATCATGAATAAAAATTTTATACTTTAGAATGTTTTACTCTCAAGATAATATTTAGAATCACTTTTATCATCTCTAATTGGTATATCAACAATATTAAATTAACAAAGAGTTTATAAACTAGTTTATTAAATGAACGAGTATTGGTTAGGAAAATAGAGTGGGGAGAGGAATGTTAGATAAATTTAGGGAAAATATTTTTGGGTTATTCGTCTATTAAAAGACCAAAGGTTATTATTGTTTCATGGAGTAGATGTTGATAATATAGAAAATATAGGTGAATACAATTCATTTTTGTCTTTAATTAATGATTAAGATATTTATCTAGGATCAAGAGATATAAAAATTTAAAAATAAATTGAATTATAGATGCATTGGAATATTTAGTTACTATGGGGATAATATATAAAGGATTCTAGGAATACTCATACATACCTAATCCCATGGTGTTAAAATCAATAGAGAATTTAAAGGGATCCAATAATATTAATCAAAAAATTAATAAAAACGAAGACAATAAAGGACCCCAAAATTGGAATATTGGTCATATGGAAACATTTTAGGCTATATAAAATTAAAATGGAAAGAAATATTTTGATTTTAATCGGGTAATATTACATCTAAGTGAGGGAACTATGGTAGAGTATGGGACTATAATAATTAAAAATATATTTGAGTTTAGAGGGGGGTATTATGTTGAAGGAGAATGAGGATACAAAACCATCACCCATAATGGGAACACATCCATACTCCATTAAGGAGGTCATAGATGAGGATATTTATATAAATATATATGGGGGCTATTTTTGTAACATATATGGAAGGAAACCTCATGTCGATAGAGATGATAAGAAAATCGAATAGATTAACACAAAAGAATTCATTTTTTGATACAAATTTAATGAATGGGTGATTATTTTAGAGGAATATATAAGATCCTAGGATAACATTCCACCCATATAACACCTCATATATATACATATAGCCTTTGAAATAAATATCAAGTGTTTGATACCTCATTTTACAAACAACCCCGAGTTTAAACACACAGTGATATCATATCCAATTATAACTGAAATTTTTAATTTGTTGTATGAATACGGATAACCACATTATAAAAACAATTTATAAATGATTAATATTATGAATATATATATATATATGTTCATAATAAATCACCTCTAAATATTGCTTAATTATATTTTATGATTTAAAAGAGTATTTTCATAAAACAAATTATTAAATTTTGTCTACGGATATTAACATTAATTCCTCCTACTTTTAAAAAAATGTATTTTGTAAAAATGATTTCTTTTTTAAAATAAGCATATTCACTTGATTTTATGGTGAATTTTTGTAATTTATTACGAAAAGATTAAATTATTATTAAATAGTAAAAAAATTCTTATTTTATATAAATATATTTATTATATGAAATTTTTTTTAAAATCCAAAATTTCAACGGACCTAAAGTTTTAATTTTTTATTTTTCATTAAAGGAAAACCAATCAATTTCATTAAAATCAAAATTATGATTAATGTTTTCATAACCATATTTTCATACTAGAAAATGAATTTTGCAAGAAAACTGAATTTTTGAACCATTTTTAAAAAAACATTTAAATGTATTTTTTAACTTCAGAAATTGACTTTGATAAAATATATTCCCTATTGGGAATCAATAATTCTAAATTTTTTAATTATGAGAATTATTTTTTTTTTATTAATAAAATTGAAAATAGTGAAAATATATTACTATGATTAAGATAAAAAGTGACTTATCAGTGATGGGTAATGCGATACCATTATATTATATGATATTTTTATATTCAAATAATTTTATTTATTTTAAATCTTTCTTTACACAAAAAAAATGTTTAGGAAAACATCATAATACTATTAAAATAAAATTATTTGATGTGGAAGTTATCCTATAGCCATTGGATTAGTGGGTTTGAATAAAATAATATATATTATGAAAAATTATTTTTTACACTTTAATAAAAAGAAGTAATTGGTAATTAATTTGTTTAAAATGTAAATAATAGCATTTTAAAGTGAAGGATATTTTTTCTGAAAAACTATTTTAATATGCACAATATATATTCCATCTTGATAAGTTAAATTTATCATAAGGTATGATATAATTTCATTATGTTTAAAATAATACATTAAAAAAAATGTTTTTACATTCATATAATGGTTTAAACTATGCATATGATAATAATATATCGAGTTTTATGCTTTAATGTTTTTTATAAAAATTGATTTCATTGAGTTTTTTAAGATTATTTTAAATAAAATTTCTACCACTTATATAAATATAAATACAAAAAATGGATACCATAATTTTAAATCATTATGTCTAAATTTTATAAATAGTGGAGAATTATATTTTCATTATGAATTGTACCCATATTAAATATTTGTTACCACAGTAGTTGTAAATAGGGTAAATATGGATTAAAATAACTTGACATGAATTTAATTAATTACACAACACATGCCTTATTTCTGTTTGAAGAATTTATTTAGACTATCCTCATATATTATTTTATGATATTCCATATTGGTTCTATTTTCCATTTATGATAAAATTATTATTTTGTTATGTAATAAAAAAAATTAACCGTGCCACTCTCAATGTTTTAATAACTCTAATATTTTTTCCTACAGAAAAAAGAATTTTATGTTTTGTAATAAATGTTTGTTTTAATGATTAAAAACATTTTTATCATGGTAATTGTTTATTTGTTAGTGAATGAATAATTACTTTAAGGTTTTGCAACAGCAACATAGTAGTTGTTCAAGTAACAAAAAATATGTTAAATAATTTTAAATATATTAAAGGTAAAAATATTTTCATGAATTAGTTCATTCCAATAAATTTTTAGATAATATGACAAATTATTAATTTTTTAATGTTTTGGATTAATATTCGTTTTATATCTTGTTTTAATTAATTTAAACTTATGATAATAGTCCAAAAAATTACATTAATAGTTTTTACGATAATTAATATATAATATTTTTTTTAACATTTTCATAAATATTTTATTATGTGATGTGGGATGTTATATTATCTAAAATTTTATCCCTTAAACATCAATCATTCAATTATTACAAAATATGTATATTTAAAAACATTTACTATGGATTAGGTTATTAACACAATGAAGGTTAAAATTGGTTATGGAGTAGGAAAAATATTATTATTAAAATTCAATATAAACTTACAAAAAATTCATTGTTTGAACTAATTTCATCATTTACCTATATTGTCTTTCAATGTTTAGACACATTATTTCACTTCCCTTGAATTGAATTTATTATAGTGAAAAAATTTATATAATTCCAAGTGTGTTATTTCCATTACTATAAAAGGACATCATCTCTCTTCTATTATTCACACCACCTTGATCCACATATCTTAACCAAAACTATTAAAACATCCTATCAACATTTATTTCCTTGTTCTTGGTGTTCAAGTATCCACTAATGACCATCCCTTGGGACCTTAATAAGAGATCTAATTTTGTATTCTAATGGAGGGTGTCATAATCTCAAGTGATCTCTTTCTATTTTCCTTTTCTTTTAACTCACTCTATTATATCATAAAATTAAAATATATAAAACAAATTATTTAAAATATTCTAGAATTTATTATATTTATTTCATAACTTTTATCCATATTCATAATAAAAAATGGTAAATAAATTTATAGATCGTGCATACATGTGATCCACCACTACCACAAAGTGATATGATTAGTTTTTCACCACCAATTTATGTTTATAGTTATAATGATTAATATAAGAAAAATATATTATATATATTATATTTATTAAATTTCGAGAAATTTGAATTATTATATAATTTTGATTTAGAACTATTAATCAAAATGGGGAACATCACTTTGGTGTATGTATGGTCTTCCATATCTAGTAAAGGATATATTTCATTATTCATTACCAATTTAAATAAATAGTTATATATTTTTATATAATAATTATGTGTGGTAATAATTAAATTATTATAATTCTACATATTATTGATTTACGATCAAATTTCATGTATTTTGATAAAATACCTGAAATATTCATGAAAAATGTATAAGTTATCACATTAGCTATTATTTTAATTAAAATTTGTCATTAAATCTATGAGAATATTTTATGATAAAATAATATATGGTGAGTATGGTAATTTAATATATTTTTTATAAATTTGTATTTATTTTATAGGATTTAAAAACACATACAATGATTAATATGACTAGGGTGTGTGATTAATGTTTTAATGACATTTTAATTGAGATTATTTATTCTTAAATTTAAATTGGGGTAAATTATATGATATTTAACTAATAAAATGATTTAATTTTATTCATATATGTTAATTTCTAGAATTTTTATGTTTTCAGTCATTTTCTGACATTTAAGTACCCAATAGATAAATATAATAATTTTAAGGATAAATAATATTATTTCTTTATTCAGTGAGAAATAATTTTTTATTACATATCTATCATGTATAAAATGTTTATGATAAATTTTATTCTATCCCCCATTGAATATTTATAGTTATTTTTTCGATTTTCTGAATGTTTATTAATTGTTTTTAAAAATAATCTCTAAGTCATTTTCTGAATGAGGTAATTATTTAAAAAGGGTTTAACAAAATAATTTTATTAATGTTTAAAACATGAAAATAATCATCCACTATATTTACCACCAAATACAATATAACATACATTAATGGAATCTATAGTTATTGTAAAAGGTAATTTTGTTGATAATATTTTAGAAATGATTAGATTTTAAATAAGTGATTTCCAAATCAAAAGGGTATTTTCACAATGAAATATAATTATTATATTTTTAAGGAATTTTTCATACATGATAGCATACATTAATGTTACCTATTTATTTTTGGCAACATGAACTTATCATACTAGTCTTATTTTTTTATATGGTTTATAATTATGATAATGGGGTTTTTATAAAACTTTTTTATTTTCTATGGGTCATGATATCTTGACTTTGGAAATTTTTTATAATATTATAGAATATATATGTATAGATTTTGATTATGTGGTAGGTGGGTCTAGAATTATATATCCCTCCAATGTATTGGGTAAATATTAATGTTTTAGGAATTCAAAGACATCATAGAAAGTCATCCTGATCATAAAAGTGGAAACACTATAGGTTTTCTTAATCCGGAAAGAGGGTATATAGTAGGTTATCCACAATCTAAAATAGGCTGTATTTGAGGTCATCCCAAGCAAATAAAGGGTACATGGGAGGTTACCCAAATCAAGAAGAAAGATCATTGCAGGTTAGCCGAAGAAAAATATTTTATGAATATATTAATAGATATTATTTGGATTATATTTATATGATTTTGAGTATTCTATACATTAATCCACCCTTATTTGAAATGGTCGTATGACAATATTATCCTCTCAAATCATGTTCTTTTATTTTGTTATGATTCAAATATTATGAGTTTCCAGGATTTAATCCTTCACTCGTGATTATAATCTAGGACTTTAGGGACGCGATTTAAAATGTTAAGTTCTTGTTATCAAACAATGTTCTTATGTCGTGAAAAAAAGATCATTGATCAATTCTTTCTTTACCCTTAATATTAATTTGATACAATAATTTCCTATATGATTTTCCCCTGTTATGTGAAGAATGGTTTTTGGTATGATATTTCTATGAAAGGATATTTTTACGAAGAACTTATTGGGAGTAATGTTGATATTTTAGGTACTAGTTTTTATGTATCCAATTTTTTAAAAATCTATTATCCTTTACCATTCTGGATTATACCATAAAGGCATGTAATCAATATTCATCTGATAACACATAATACATTAGTATGAAGAGATTTTATCGCCATAATTAGTATATGTGTAATGTTGAGTAATTTTATGAAAATCGGTTGACAATGGTTTTTAAGAATATTTAGGATTTGAGTTAGAAAATGAGAAAATCATAAGCTCTTATAAGTAAATGAGTGTGGTTGACCAAGAAAATAAATCCATGTCCAGATAATATAATGTGAATTTATATTTAAGAAGGATGCTCCATGGGGTGATAACTCTGAATAGGCTATATTGGGTATTAACATGATCTTCACTATTTCATGATGAGTTGGCCTAATACAAGACACCTCAGCTAAAACACTTAAGAGATATGCATGAGTTAGTTCAAATTTCATTATAGAAAATTATTATTAATTTTAATAGATTAAGATGATGGATGACTTAAGTTAAACTAAATATTTCATAGTTTTAAAATATGGTGTCATTTGGTTGACATCTTATGATTGATGTTTCATGATATTATTGTCTCTAAATACGATTATAATTCTCACACAATTTATTTTGGTTATAGTAAATGGATGGAATACAATGTGACCATGATAACACAAAATCTAATGGATAATTTGATGAATTATTTCATGAGTAGAGAAATTTTATGGGAGTTAGAATGAAAATTTTCATTATTATGATTAAAAACATTAACATAAAATGAATCATTATAATCTTCGAAATTAAATAAAGAAGGCTAATGTTTTGTTGAGTCCTTCATAAGAAACTTTTCACCTTCCATTGTGGGTTCCCTAATCAACTAGTCATTGGGAAATTGATCCATATGGCTAAAAATATTTTTTACGTTCTCCCGTTTTGGGGAGAGAATATTTATTTTTGATATTTTGTGTTTGAAAGGTGAAGAAAATAATTGGTAAAATAGGAATAAATTTTCTCAATGGACTGGGATGAGTTTAGAAGCATATTTTACAATAATTAATTTCTATTTATTTATTTATTTAAAATGAAAAAGTAATTAATTTAGATAAGGTAGAATAATGTTGAATCAATTACCACACCTATTAAAACTTTTAGAAGACTTGATAGGTATTCTTATCATATTATCACAAAATAAGAATGTAAGATTGATTAATTCATTAGCATCTTAAAACAATGTCTCATAAGATTTTTAGTCATAAGTATCATTAGAATAAATATATAAATTTTTTAATGTTATACCAGGGTAGAAATGGAGATTTACTTTACCCATAAATCTAATGTTTTTGATAACAATAAAATAAAGAATTCAAAGGAAATTTTAATAATAAAACCATAGAGAGAATAAAATGAGTATTCCTTTATTTTATAAGTGTTGTGTTGAAGGAAAAATAATGGGACATTATTTATGGAGACTAGTAAATTGATCAAGTGTATAAAGGAAATTATAATTAGAAATTGAATTTAGTTATGACGGGAAGAAGTTAACTAATGATTTGAATAAAGAGATATTTACACCAAATGCACCCCCACACTCTGGTGTTTCAAATAAATGATGTATGGGAATTATTCTAACCAGTGATTTAATTTTTGGTTTTATTATGAAGATCAAATTAATTAACCTCCAAATAATAGAGAAACATTTAAATATCAAGTGGTCATTATTTCTATTTTAGGATATGGTAACAATGTTTTGAGTGGTGCACTTACCATCCACTCAATAATTTCTAATGAATTATTTGATTTTGGATCTATCCAAAATTTTATTTATGATATATTTTTTAATTATATAAAATTAACATCTCAATTATTATGTATTAAATTAGTTGTCAAAACATATAATGATAACTTAATGTCGTATGATGTCTATGACTCTTCTCCAATTACAGTTCATTGGAAGTTTCTTTTTGCATATTTTTTATTATTCTTCTAGTTGAGGTTGATGTTATTTTGGAAATGAATTGGATAAATTTATATAATTATAATATAAATTATGAATAATATAATTCCAAATTTATATTCAATGAAATCCCATTATTTTCTACCAATGCAATGAAATATTTGAACATTCCATGGAAAGTGTATCCATTTTTTGGTCCTAATTCGTCTTAATAGAGGGTATTTATAAAAAATACTTAGTGAAAAACTCAACATTTATGATATGTATATTGTTTGTGAGTATTTTGATGTATTCTTATAGGATTTTACTATTCTTTCTCCACTCCATGATGTTGACTTTTCAGTAGATGGTATGCCTAGTGTGAAACTTATTTCTATGAATCCATATAGAATGGACTTGATTAAGTAGATAAAATTGAAGAAAAAACCAATATAATCTAGATAAGTGAACAATTTGTATGAGTTCATCACTATGGGATGTATCTACACCTTTTATTTAATAGAATGGTACATCAATGTGACTATGCAATGATCATCTTTAGCTAAACTCGATCAAATCCATGAATAAGTATCATCATCCCCATATTGATGAATGTTAGAACAATTATATGAAGATCAATATTTATCCTAGATTAATATTTGATTTGGATATAATGAATATGGACCCAAAAGTGATAATATACAAGAGAATATATTCTATTTTATCTAAGGACACAATGATTTTAAACTGATTCCATTTCGTATAAAAAATTTCCACCATATCGTCAGAATTTAATAAATACAATATTTAGAAATTACCTTTTCCATTTTTTGGTAGTCTTTATAGATTATATTGTTATATATTCTAAATACATGGAAGATAATTAATATCACTTGTTAATCATATTGAACAATAGAAATAATGACCACTTGAATGAAACATTTACCAGCTTTGAATTTTAGATATATAAGTCTTCATTTTCTAGACATAGATTCCCCTGCAAGGTTACGTTGGTGGATCAATAAAAAATTAAAGTTATTGATCATTAGAAAATATAAACCATAAGGGCTAAGATCCATTTTTTTCACGGTCTTTCTGAATATTATAAATTGTTTTTAAAAAAAATATCATAACAATATAATCCACTGACCAGGTTAGCTAGGAATGGATTAGAGTTCTTTTGGATATATGAATGTGATGAAACAATTACAAAACTAAAAAATATATTTGTAATTTCATATATACACAGTATTCATTGTAGTAGGGTAGTGTTTGTGTTTTATAGCTGTGAATAAATTGATATATTGGGGTGAATCCACACATAGAATTTTAAGGTTGTTTTATATGCCTCGCATCAATTAATGGTTAATAAGAAAAATTATACAACTCATGATTATGATTTGGCTATGTTAATTTTTGAATTGTTATTAAAAAACAAATTTATTTATGATGAAATATGATATATATACATCTTGATAATAAATATTAAAAAATATATTCACTAAAAATAGTTGAATATGTTCTAGAGAAGAATATTTTAATTGATTAAATATTGTCAATTATTATTACGTTAACACATTTGGAAGGAAAATATAGTGGTTTATGCTCTGATTCGAAAATATCATGTTATCCTATATATGATGTTTATAAAAACAAGATATAATAATTATTTATTTTCAAATCATTCATTATAAATATTGAAGGAACTTCAGAATTCTTGTCCTTATAAACATGTTCGGAACTATCTATCCATGTGATTATTAAGGAGACGTATCAAAAAAATTTAGAGTTTCAAAAAAAAATGATATTTTTTTCAAAAATAAAACTTGATTTTCATGGAATTGAATGGTTTAGGAACTGATTATGTGTCCCATAAAGAATAGAGATGAAGAAGCAGATGTTTAATGATGACCATATCAAACCATTTTCTTTTCATCATTGAATTATGAAAATAAATAAGGATCTATATGATTATAATAGAGGCCCTAATTTCTCTTAAACGACTATCACGCCATTTTTAAGATAATAACATTACAAATCTCAGTTTAAATAGTTTTGTTTCTTGGGAAAATTATTCTTACACATAAATTTAAAATAATAAAAAATTTATTTAATTCCGTTTTAGCTTCTTATTATCTCTCCCATTCACTTTTGTAAAAGTAATCACATGGGGATATTCATTAATGAAATGGGTGATCTAAAAGCCTAGTGAGAGGATATATAATAAAATGAATCAATATAATTTGTGTGTGGATAATCATTATCCTTATAACATAATCATAGGACCATCATCGTAATCAAGATATAAAGAATTATGTAAAGGCCTAAAATTTGAAAATGCCTAAAAATTAACCATCATGTTTTATTGGTCAAATACCACTCATAGTTTTGAATCAATATAACATCATGTTCATGAATAACCTATGGGGATAATCATGACATTATCATTGTGAACACTGATTTCATCATGTTTGTGCATATTTCACATTATATCATGAGATACATAACCTTTCCCAATGCATTTGAGAACCATATAATTTTTGGTTCAGCCAACACATCATAACATTTATATAATTATGCATGCCACATGGAACAATCATCAATAACAAACATGAAGTAACCCATGTAAATAATTGGGCTTCATATGGAATTCATTAATCATGAATGATAATGGGGTTTACAAATGAAAGATGGAAGACACATTTTTAATAAGATTCATCGTTCATAAAAAAATAAGAATTAGATCAAGAGGAGTCAAAATGTGCTTCGTAAGGAAGATTTATTTTATAAAACCATTTTATTTGTTCTAAAATCAGATTATAAACTTGTGTCCCATAGAAATTAAAAGGGAATAATAGTGAAATTATATTTACATAACATTGAAGGAAATATCCATTGAAAATTTGGAGTTAAAGAGAGACAATGCAATGAAAGGGAGTTGGGTTTGAGAATCCCCTTACCATAATTCCTTCTTAATTTCATCACTTTTTTATTTCTCTCTCCTAGGATTAAATTCTCCCTTATAATAATATAACCCCATAGTTATTGGAGGTTGTTGGAGCCAAAATATATGAAGAAAGTAGAGAAGAAAAAGAGGCCCCACGCTCTGTCTCGCGAAGCCCCAACACAGAGCCCCCCCAAGCAACGCGACCACCGCGAAGAACGTGAGGTGGTAACGCTTGGTGAACGCCCCTAACATTCGCGAACCCACCACAAAGCAGAGGAGGCGGTAACGCTCCATAAACGCATTGGAATTTGTGACCCCTCCACGAAGCAGCTGAGCCGGTACCTCTCAGCAAACCCAGTTGACGTTCATGACCCACCGTGAATCACTCAAAGACCCTTCACACCACATGATCACTGCTTCACGCTGCCTCTTGTCTATAAATACTGATCTCCCCCTGAGATCTCCGGATCGACAATCCGACCCTTCAGCTTCTTATCTCCCAAATCGCGAAGCACTCTTCGCTCTGGGAATCCTGAGCTCCGTGAGGTATTTTTTCTTCTTGAGAGGCCTCTGTCATGTCTCGTTTTGATCCCCTCTTCCGAGAGGGATTCCCTTCGCGAAGCGTAAGGGCATTCGCGAAGGAATGGGATCCCTATGGGGACCTGGGAATTCGTGGAGCATTTATTATCTTCGCGAAACACCCACCTTGTACACGTGATCCACATGTCAAGGTAGGGTCACTGTAATTCGCGAAGCACACTGCTTCATGGCACCCCGCTTCACGAGGCACCTCTGCGTCGCGATGGAGTGCTCCACAAACACCCTTCCACTTCGCGAAGCACCTCCCGCTTGCACCTCAGCCCCATGATAAGGCTAAGGAACCCCACTTCGTGAAGCACACCCCTTCACAGTTTCCCTCGACTACGCAAAGCAACCGAGCTCCACAGGACCCCTACCTACAGACCCCTCTTCTTGGACATTCCTTCTCCCGTGCTACCCTCCAGGTTTGCACGATGTGATTTCAAAGTCCCTTGGACAATACCACCCATGCCATTGATACGCCTAATGCTTCTTCGCATAGGCATGCTAAGGAGCAGTGGGTACCGGTCATGTAAGTCCTAGGGGTGCGGAGTAAACCCACCTCATCTGAGCTACATGACATTAATCTTCCAAGCACCTCGTCCTCAACACATGATGTAAAATTGTGATCCGGCCCCGTGCCCCACACGCAGGGTCCCCCTGGCTCGAACATTCTTTACGCCCAATGGTCTCTATGAAGATGGGATCACCCCTCAAAGGGGATGATATCCTCCTTATCAGAGTGGCGTTTGTCCACAGGGAAAAGTCGGCCACCTTGGTGTAGGCCCCTAGTCCTTTTTACGGAAGGTAGCGCCCATGCACCTTTGTTCTTCCCCACCTCCTTGGCCAGCAGAAGGCGTGATAGGGAATGAGGAACCTCCTCTCTTAGGTCGCAAATCCCCTCTCACTCTGTGCTTTTCCGCCCTCGGGCCTCCATCCTAGAGTAAGACCCAACACCATGGCCCGCTCAATGCGTAGGCCCCTCTTCGCTTCTCACGGACGCACCCTTCGCGACGTGATCGTTAGGTATCTACTGCCTCTTGTTTCTCACACCGAGCATGACTCACATGGTCTTAGAGTAAGCATCAACCATGAAAATGCCTCTATCCAGCATGACGTTAAACTGAATGCCCTCGTCTATCATGATGTTAAACTGTATCCTGTCTCACATGGTGTTAAACTGCACACCCGAACTACGAGGACTTTGATCCGTGTCAGGTCATGGTACGTATGAATCCTTCACAAGGTTCAAGCCCAACGCCCGTCATTTCTTCATGCCAGGTTCCATCCTCATCCCGTATGACGATAAACTGCATTCCAGTCCAGCGGTAAGCCGTTGTAACTATCTTCAGCAATGGGGTCTTTGATTCATGTCAAGGAATGGTGTGTTGGAAGCCTCCTTGAGGTTCAATCCCACCATCCACCTAGGACAAGGCCCTTATTCACGTCAGTTCTCCGACACACCGTTGTCCCGCATGAAGTTAAACTACATCCCAATCAAGCGGTAAGCCGTTTTAACCCTTCCATCTAGTTGTTCTGACACCCCTTCGTGTCATTTCAACATACCCTTATCCCGAACTACAAGGACTTTGATCCATGTGAAGTCTTGGTATGTAAGAAGCCTCCCAAAGGTTCATGCCCACTACTAGTCGACCACCGGGTTCACCTTCACGTCAGTTCGCTGACGAAACCCTACCCGAACTACGTGGAATTTGATCCATGTCAAGGGATGGTACATAGGTAGCCTCCTAAAGTTTCAAACCCATCACCCACCTGACCAAGGTCCTTATTCACATCGGTTCATCAGCACCCACATACCTTATGAACTACGTGGCCTTTGATCCATGTCAAAGCATGGTACGTAGGAAGCCTCACGAGGTTCAAGCCCATCATCCAACGGACCAAGGTCCTCCTTCACGTCGTTTCAATGGTGACCCATCTGAACTACATGGTCTTTGATTCATGTCAAGGCTTATCAAGTAGAAATCCTCCCTGAGGTTCAAGCATACCACCCGATCGTTCTGACCCCATCCACGTCAGTTTACCTACCACCTTGGGAAATCTAGTGTGTAATCCCCACACATCCATCCTGAACTACGTGGACTTTGATCCATGTTAAGGAATGGTATGTAGGAATCCTCATAGAGGTTCAAGCCCACCACCCATTGTTCGCTCTGACCCCCTTCACGTAGGTTCTCACCAACAGAACTATGCGGATATTGATTCCCTACCACGGGGATACGTAGGAAGTCTCTTCAAAATTCAAGCCCAACTTCATTGTCGCCCTTGCGACGGTCCCATTTTATTCCCCATACACTTCATTAATCCATCCATCATCCATCCTAATTCTCACCCGGGCTGCCACATCCCAGTGAGATCATGCCACCCAATTCCCCTCTACAGCATTTAGGAAGCCGCCCATGGGCTGGCTCTAATATAGGTGTTCTCTCAAGTGGGTTCCTCAATCTGATGCACCCTCATCGGTGTTCTGATCATCCTGATCCGTCTCCGTTGGACGTTAAACATGTGAAATACCATGTGTTAAATATGGGAAGCTGAGGAAAACCTCAAATACATGCCTATGGTATATGATTCCCTGCGCTCTTTGTGGGATGCCTCGGGCTTCCGCACCCTCGAGAAGCCCTATAATAAGGGACAAAAGGTAGAAACCCAAATTCCCCAGTGTTCAGACACTTTAATGATGCCTTGATGTGACTAATCCCCCAACTGAAGGTTGGTGCCCTGACCGGACCCCTTGGAATGTCCTCATAGAAGCAGTGTAATTAACTAGTATCCATGGAAACATGGCACTGGGAAGAGTTTCACGAACAACATATTAAATCTATGAGGGAGGCCTGGACAAGGTGTCGAGTTCTGAGGAGGAATCCATGGAAGGAAAAACCGACATCCCATCATCTCGGTTTCAATCAAGGAGCAGATGTCCCTAAATAAGGAATGAATGTCACCCGCCTTTGGATAACGGGAATGCGGGGCAACAAAAAGCCGCGCCTGTCATGCCCCGAGCAGACATACGCGTGTGCCCCGGCGAAAGTGTCAGAAACAAAAATGGTGAACCCGACGTGAATTTATTCTCCTCAATATGGAGATTAGTAGAATTTGAGACATCACTAGATTGACGTGTCACCGAATCTAGATATCCGTCACCGGGTCCCGCCAAGAAAATAGGAGGCCTGGCATGAAACTAACTAAAAGTTGGGGTAGTAGAACGTGGGAGATTTCATTCTATAACATTGTCGGTGTGGATTCCTCTTACCAGCCACAGAATACAGAATGGCACCAGGGCACTGGTTGTCGATTTCTTTTCCCCGCAGTACTGATGAGTTAATCTCCCGGCTTCTCAGAAATAATATTGCTACTACAGGGACACGATCTTCGCCCACTCGCTTACGTAAGGGTAGGGGAAACACCAACACATCCGCTACACATGTCTCCACTGCTGCCACAACAGCGTCTGCATCCACGAACATGGGGTGCCCATGCCCCATCTCCCCGCCAGAAGACATCCAATGAAGGGTGATTAACAACATCGTACGCCGTTACGAGGAGGAGGGAATAATCGCAACTCAGGATATGGATCACCTGGACCTGGAGGCGTCCTGGCCCCGCTATTAATTTCGCCCTTGATGGCTGTGTATGGAGCCCCTGATCCCCACATCAACATTCAATCGTTTTAGGAGCCTATCCCCAGAACTCCTTAACGAATCCCTACCTTACTCTGATGAGGTGGGTGACGTCCAGATCAGCTCGGTCAGAGTCCTGATTCAAGGGCTCCAATCAAGGGCACCCACCAGGCCGCATCATCATCATCGCTCGGCCTTTCCAGAGGAACATATAGGCTATGCGCCTGCCCCACCCGCACCGGCACGCCTGACCCGATGCCAGCTTTGGGCCTGAGCTGAGGACGCCTGTCAAGGGGCGTTAACGTCGACAAATATTGTGGCCCTAGCCACTGCCGACACAAATCACAAATTCCATCCACACACTGATCAAGGGCACTCCTGTTCCCTACCGGGATTGGGTCCCCAACCGCCCCATGGGAAGGCTGGGTTAACTCTCCGAGTCGCAGACACGAGTGGTGATCACCGCAAAGCAACCCGCAATGATGTCACCCCATACGGAGGTCCTCCCTGTACCACTACTCCATAGAACGTGGGCCTTCCCCACTCCGAAACTCTTCATGGAGGTATTCCTCATGCTACCCCCCAACCCGAATGAGGACCTGCCCCGTGGCTGTGACACTTGGCGTGGAATCCTCTCTCGTGCCCTCCACACCGGGTATGGAGTCCCTCCTCCTGCCCTGACCGTCGATATGAAGGCATTTCCTATCCCGTCCCTCTCCAACATGGGGATCCACCCTACGTTCTCTAACAACTGACAAAGGTTCTCCTCGCCCTAGCATCCATAGGGGTGAAGGTCAACCTCGCTCCACCCAAAAAAATCATGGAGGTCCTCCCTATGCTCCTGCCGATTTCAACGGAGTTTTCTCCCACTTAGGTGAATTTCATGGAGGTCCTACCCATGTTCCATTAGACATTTCCCCTAGTGCCCCTCCACCCTGGCTATCTTAAGAAGAATTCCTCTCCACCCGGGTGCCAGCACGGCCCCGAGACTACCTGTCGGGAATCAGCCCTGTCCCGAAGAGCCATCTAGGGGCAGGAGGGCAAGTTGTCACCGCCACAAAAATAATCTTGGGAAGGCCTGGATGAAGATAAAACCAGCCCGCTTCTCGGATTCTGAAGCAGAATACGACTTGGCAGTGTAACCCTCCCCTCGGTCCTCTGTGTCAAGGACCGGGGCTGGAACAAGGTCTGTTAGCCTCATCCTTCCAGAGTTTAAATTCTACCGGATTCCTGCCTCCCTTCGCAGGTACATCCACAAGGAGTAAATTTTGGGATTCCCACTGGTTCAGACCATGCATTAACCACCATCATCACCATAACTTCCCTCTACCTCGACCAGAGATCACATGGAGCTATTTTGGGGGACCGATGGCAATTGAACAATAGCGTGACCCAATTACTGATAACCGTGATCCCTGCACCAGAAGCTATGGCTATCATCCCATCGTATCGTGACATTATGGCCAGGTCACCGCACTCTTTAGAGGATAGCTCGGAATTCAGTGGTCAGTCGGCTCATTTTCCATATTCTCCGCCGCCCAGTTTACTGTCCAAGGGGTCCACCTCAGTACCGCTACCAGTTCCTCATCCACCTCCGGTTGACGAGTGGAGAAATACAGGGACAGACCCTGAATTTGAGCCCAAGAGATTTTGGAACATTCTTACAGCGGATCACTTCCTAGAGAAGTTCTGGCCGGTGGCAGCATCAAATTTTCATGTACCGGAATCCCTCACCCCAGAGGAAGTCTAGTGCTTTTGTAAAACCCTATGGGAGACACACTTTCGTCTTCATTATTACTGGGTGGTGTACCCCAGGAGAAAAGTGCACTTTGATGAAATCTACGAGCAATGTCATCTGGTCGAATTGGCCGTACTCCCCATGGCCCAGCGCCCAGAGTCACCAGGTCTCCAGAGCACCTTCCAACAAAAATGCTTTCAGAGTTTCAAGGTACTCCAAAAATCATCAGGGAAGCTACCCCCCATGTGAAAGTCTGTGGCTGGGGATGGAATTCCGCCCTACTCTTCATTCCTATCCTGTGATAGCCTGATTGGTTATGCAACATTGAGGACATGCCCCCCAAGAATGGTTGTGGTCCACATGGCTGACATAGTAGACAAGGAGGACGACCTGCAGTTTCTCGATAGAGACTTACCCCCTGAGGGTGTACCACCACTGTTGGACCCATCGGGGAGGATTAATCGTCAGCGGAGGAACCTTCTAGGCCTTCTTGTTCCCATCGAGTTGCTGGGACTCAGTCGGAACGCCGATAAGGGTAAAGAGCATGTTAGAACATTCAAGCACTCGGAACTGTCCGCCTCAGTACAGAAGACGGACAAAGACCCCAAAAAGGTTGTGTTGTGCCAGTAACATTCTAAGAAGAAGAGGCTGGTCTATGAACTATTAGCTGAACACACTATAGAGCGGCGACCCGACTATGTTGATCCTAGGCCGAGGAAACAGGGGAAGGAACAACTCCCCCCGGTGAGAAGACTTCGGGCAACCCTTATCCTGCTAATCCTGTAGACAGGGATGAAGCCGAAACTCATGGCCAGAGGGCACGATACATCTTGCCAAACCCATATGAACGGCAAGGATATATGAGGAATCCATCCTATGTTCCACCAGATGCCCCTCGGGCTGTTCCGCCCATCGCTCCACGGGCCATTGAAGCCGTCTACTATGTTGAAGAACCAGACAACACAATCGTGGTTAGGTATCCCCGTCAGGACAGGGTCCCCCACCTGGATGATCCTATAGCATCACCCATTGCCTACCTTGAGTCATTGGATACGCGGCAGGTGGCAGTCCTGCCAGATTGCAAGCCATATCTCACGTGGGTGGATGATATGCCTACACCTCTGGGTTTTGGGAATCCCACTTTCTAACACTTTAACGGGACATGGGTCCTACTGCAGCACTTGGCCCATTTTTTCTCCAGTTATGGCCCCATGTTGGGGACCCCATCACAATAAGAATCCTCCAAGCTCCAATGCTTTGTACAGATGTTGGAGGTCCCTACATTCATCTGGTATAGCAAGCTCCCTATTGGATCGGTGACCGGCTGGGAGGATCTCCGCCAGAAATTCCTATACCAGTTCAGTTCCACCTCGTGAATGACCAACATCGCAGACCCCTTCAAGGGAAAACAAAGGCCTTATGAGGGAGTGTCGAACTTCATCGCCCGGTGGAAGGGGCTTACATACTCCCTTGACAAGCCACTGAATGAGGATAAATTAATGAAGATGTGCGTAGGGAATGTCAAAATAGAACTGGTTCCTTCCCTGATCACCTAGAACTACCATGGAGGGTTCTGGGACTTCTCAGATAAGGCCCAACACCTTGAGGAAGCTTTGCAATCGGCTAGTTAGGAACATCTGCTGCCCCCTGTGATCCCAGCCAGGAGGGATGCTAGAGCCGAGCCCACTGCAGTGGCCCAAATAGAAGGCCCTAGGAAGCTAGAATTTCTGCCAGTAGGACCATCTCCGCAACCTCATAGAGGGCCGCCACCTCAGGCACAACCTCCTACCCAGCAGCGACCGCGTCAGAATGGGTAGGTTCCCCCGCACAATGCGCCACGACCACCTAGGCGGGAAAATCAGGCTCCACCTCCTCGGCAAGCCCATAATCAGGGCCAGGATCCCAGAGCCCCTTATCCAAAAATAAAGAACCATAAATACTCATTCAACAAGAATCAGGTCCCCAGTTACTTCCGTAGTGCCCTAGATTAGGGGATTGTGCGCTTACCTGAGTGCAGAAGGCCGGCAGAGGCGAATCTCACCGATCACCCCAACTACTGCCCCTATCATCATATCCTTTGGCACACCCACAAGAAGTTCTATGTGTTTAAAGACTGTGTCCAAGACAAGTTTATAATAACATAGTCAGGTTGGGCCCATCCCCAACACAAGTGGCGGGTGTCTTTGTAAGGTCAGAAAGTGGTAGCGACGATGAAGGTGAGTGGCAGCAGGTTCCTAGCCACAGGTCTTAGAAGTACGATGACTGGATGGCTCGTAAAACCATCGCATGTTCCCATGGTATTATTCAGGCACACCTGAATCAGCCAGAACCTTAAAAAGATGTGACAAGTACCTCAGCGTCATCATCTCAGGCAAGCTCTTCCCATAAGGGAAAGCAGAGGCGGCGTAAGAAGAAGCAACACGCTCCACCACTGTCGTCATCATCCCGCACTCTCGGTTATTTCATGAACCATGAGATAGGGATTTCACCTAGAATCCATCCAGTGGTGGATGATTAATCATGCGACAGTGAGCGGTACACTTCGGTTAATATCGTGGAGCAGGTAAATCCCTATATGACTCATGATGAGGGGGAATGCCAGGCGAACCTCCCCAATGTCCCTAGTCGATGTCAACGTCGGCGGAGCTGCGAATAAATGGGTCATCAAGGTGCATCATCTGGCACCTCCATCCAGGCCGTTCAAACTACTGAAACCAGACAACTAGCCCAGCGTAGAGCTCAGCACGCACAACCTCCTCATCTGGTGCCCTCATATCTACCTCCACCGCTGTTTGTGCTTCTAGATCAGGTAGAGTTACCTCGTTTGTACCGCGACCAGTCTTGCCCTAGTATAGGCCAATCTCAGTTGTCCAGTCCTCATCTGTAAGATACTCATCAGGCCTCGACTAGCAGGCAGTGGAATGTAGCCAGTACCAACCAGCCGCCGGTCTAGCTGGTAGGGCCCGCCGTGCCTCCAATTGCATAGCAGCCTCCTGTAAACAGAGGCCAGCATCTGGCTCGGAAGTATGATGTCCGAAAGAACCTTGTCGGTATTCCATCAAGGATTTCTATCCATGAGGCCCTTTACCTATCATCTGAAATGCATGAGGCACTTTCTGATGCCCTAAGAAGCTCCCTCCAGTTTGAGATAGAGGTAGCAGTTGCAGAAGCCCTCCACGCCAAGGAAATTGAGAATGCCGAATGCTATGAGGTTATCTCGTTATCTGGCGAAGACGAAGACCCTCCCATACATGGGAACATTTGTCCACTATACGTCACTGGATGGTTCAATGGTGTGGAAGTATGCCATTGTCTTGTTGACACGGGCTCTGAGATTAACCTAATCCCGACTCGGACACTAAAAAAGATGGGGTTGTTTGAGGATGATCTAACTCCCTCCAACCTAAGGATCCAGGGATATGACAGGACCAAGCAGACCCCAGTTGGTAAGATCTATTTGGTGACCTAGTTCGGTGTCCTAATTTCCAGTACCGAATTCATGGTCATATCCCAAGACAATGCATACAACGCATTGATGGGAAGTCCATGGCTCCATTTGCATGTAGCAATCAATTCTTTGTATCACCAATGCCTCAAATACTCCCTCAATGGTCGAGTAGGCGTGCTCCAAGGAGATGTGTCTCATTTTTCCTCTTGTGAAGCCTGCTATCTGGATGTCGACTATTATAAGAGCAAGGATAATCAGATTCTGGAAAGTGAGGATAAACCTGCCCTGGTCACAAGTGATCCCTTGGTAGGTCTGGAAAACGCCTATATCTTCCCAATCAATCGGTTGGAGGCGACGACCTCCGACATGGGGCAGTGTTGTGTTGTTTCGGGTACAAAAGGATGGTATATTCCCAGGTCTGTGTGACGGTGGAAAATCACCTCGTACTCCTACACCAACCTGTCTTGGGTGATCCCGGAACCTCCTACCCCTATACGGTATCGGGATCTCAGGCCCATGGCAACGACGGTATGTCATACGTGTCTCTTCCGCCAGGCTGGAATCAATCGGCTCAAGACGACACACCACTAATGCTTTGATGTCATCAAGTGTGGCCCCATTGGTCGAAGACCAGATGGGATTGGATCAGCTGCCTTCATTGCCATGGTCTCAATGGCACATGAGTCTCCGGACGTGATGACCACTGCCGGTCAGGCAGGCACCAACCTCCCATTAGAGTCTGGTGGTTTGAAAGAGACATGTAGAGACCCGAAGCCTGACATACATGGACATTACATTACATTTTCGGAAAACTTAATACATAACAAAAACAGACACACAAGGATCGTAATAGTTTAGTTTCTTTGGAAACTCAGAATATAAACTTCTAATCATGTTTAAATATCTTCAACAACTCCCATAACGATCTTCACCCTTTTTTTTCTTACCTAAAACCTTTCTTTATATCCTGGGGAAAAGAAAACATAAAAAGGGTGAGCTCAAATGCTGAGTAAGGGTAAGAATGGATAAAAGAAAACATACCATATACATTTGAAGTTAAAAACATGAACGTAATGATTAAACATCAAAATCTTGAGCAATGAAATAAAACATGGAAGTACGTAAGGCATAGATCATAAGGAAACATTAAGAATGATTAAATAGCATGGGAATAAAACATGTAATTGTGGCAACCATTAAGCACATGATATGATTTCCATAGTAGCCAAGGCATTGCTGCCAATACCATCTTAGTCGACAAAGTCCCTTTCTGAATTGTGTTCAGTCCTCGTTTCAGTCCTGTATTAATGAACCAGTTTACCTTGTCGTTCCATCCATGTCTATGTCATGAGATATAAATCTTTACCCAATGCATTAGAGGGAGATATAGGTCCCACCCATCTCATAGTGAAATCATTCTTACTTGTATCACAAAATAAACTTAAAACATTCATCATAACCCAAAGAATAAAATGGTTTTCATAAATATCATCCCATCATCACATAATCCATATAAAACAAATGGATATTTCATCATAATAAAATTGAAACCATGTAAATCATAGATAAATTATAATTGAAACATACACATATGAAATAATGTCATCATAGATAGAAAATGGTTTTGATAAAACACCTGAAATGAATTCTTGAGGAAAATATCCTTTCTTCTTCAAAATCAATTTCTTTTCACAAAACATCATGAAATTTTAAAAGAAAAGGATTTTGTTGAAAATAGTAATGAATGATTTTGAAGTAAGCTTCATGAAAATAAGGCTTAATAAAACCGTAAAAATCCGGTCGTGCCGTATAAGTTAAAAAAACATTCTTCTTGTACTTTTGCCGGAAAAGTCAAAAAGTACCTCGTATGGTAAACAAAAGAAAGATTCATTCCATATGATGTGGTAAAAGTAATAAAAGGGTAAAAATGTATTAAACATACATGGAAGGAAAGTAAAAATTTTACAAAAACATTTTGAGAGAATATGGACATGGATAATAAACATAACCCCCAGTAAATACTTATGAGTAAACAATCTCTGATAAGAATGAGATTAGAATAATTATCTCTAACCTTAGGTCCGATATTATTAGTACGTATCCAAACCTCTGGTATAATGATTTAAATAATGTCATTGACTTATTACAGAACCATATTCATTGTTATTATGTCATATATGTTTCACTTATGACTTTATATTACCCGTTCTTTTGTAAATTCCATGTTAAAGAGTGTTTTGGGTAAAATTGTTTCATTTATCGTCCTTGTTTTGACTTGTAATTATTCATATGATTACTTAGATCATGATGAATTAATTAAAAAATATAAAACATGATTTATATATAATATATATTCATAATATACATATATATAATAGATCGATAAATGAAAAGAAATACACCGTTCATGGAGACGGTAGGCCGTACGTACGCATGAACGTTGTTTTCGTTTCCTTATTGAATTGAATGGAATTAAGTAGATGACATAAATATATATATTCATAAATCTAGTAGCATTATTATGTCATATATTTTATTATTACTTATTATATATACTTTATAATCATTCTTGAATGGTTATCATGGAGAGTGAATCTCATCGCGTCGTGGAGATGGTATTCCGTACGTACGCACGAGCGATGATATCGTTCCCATGATTGTGGAATTGTATTGGAGTGTATGTATACTATTTCATAATCAATATAACTTTAAAATAATCATATATAGTCATTATTTTCACCATTATACCAATCCAAGTAAGGTGGTGGTGGAAAATAGATTACACCACGGCGTGGAGACGGTATTCCGTACGTACGTATGTGCGGTGATTTCGTTTTCTGTAGGATGGATAGATGGTGAAATAGGATTGTTTCATAATTATAATAAAATATCAGTATATTAATGATACCGATGTTATTACTTCATAATTAAACAACTAAAGAAGAAGAAGTGGAAGAAGAAATAAAGTTGAAAGAATTGGTAACGGACATTACCTCTTCTTTGAAGCGCTTCTTTGAGACCTCCTTTTAGGGCACTAAAATTGGTCTTTGAAGAAGACCAGGACCTCTAGGATATTTATTGGGAAGTGGAGAAGATAATTTTTCAGGGGATGGCCGAGCTTTAAGGCACAAAGTGGTGTGAGGAAGAGAGGGAGGAGGTGCCCTTTTATAAGGGAGGAGAGGGGCACCTTTGGAAAAACTAAAACTATTATTTTATTATAAAGACAAATTCGGTTGTAAATAGCTCCAAATTAATTTATTTCGAAGATAAGGTGGGGATGGGTTGAAATAATCCTATCCAATAGAATTTAGACAATTTTAGGTTCCTATTTTAACCATATCATTTATATTTAACTTTAAGTTAGATAATTTTACTTTTACCGTGTCTTTTTGTGTTCTTACACTATAAGGTTAATAAACATACTATAACAAGCCAAACGAACCCCAAGTTTTTTATTATTAATATATATAACCTTATCTAAGTCATTTGGCCGAACCTTAGATTTTTAGGAATAAAAGATCAATTATTAATATAATATTTGTTTTAAAAACAATTTTATGTCAATTTTGACACTATTTGGTAATTGATTTTTGTGAAAATCATAACAGAATGAATAGTTCAAACCAAGTTAATTAAATTAATACTAACATGTCATATTAACCTAGAAAATTAGTGAAATTCATAAAAAGTCTCAAATTACATTTATTTGGGTATTTATAACATCCATTATGTCAATATTTCATTAATAAGATAATTACTATATCATCGTTGTGTCATAAATAAATTAAATTATTTTATTTCTAAAAATTACAAAAAAAACGATTATGTAGGAAATCGTTTTAGCTTTCTATTGAATATTTATAGTCGAAGTTATCTTATGTATAACCCTATATTAAAAATTATCTACTTATTAATCATTGATTTTAACTATTTCATCCCTTCTTTAAATAAATTAATAATAAATGTCCTAATCTAATCCAAGTGGGCCTAAATGGTCATATTTTATTCCTAAGGTTGTTTTTGGTAGAATAACACTTATCCAATAGAATTAGGACATGTGTTAGGGTAATAATAATATCATTTTTACCCTTAATTACCCTATTTACTTTTAACTGTGGTAAAAAAAGTAAAAAGTTACTATTCACCAATAATTATTTTCATCTCATTAAACCACATTTTACATACTAACATCAACTGTGTCTCTCGGATTTTTGAAATTCCACTCACAGAAGCGGTAAAATTAATTTTTATGAAAAATTCATTTTTTTAACTACCACTTAGTGGTTTCACTATTAATCAAAAAAATGAATGTTTCTAGAAAAATACCAAAAATTAGTCCTAATCTATATTTGATATTATGAACTCAAAAATGATGTCTATTTTACGAAATTCAAAACATATCAGTTTCATTGATTAATTTAAAAATTAATTCCCATCGTCAAAACAAATAGCGTGTTCTTAAGAGATAATAACTATCAAAAGATTGACACTTGTTTATGTTTGGTTTATATGTGAAATTACATCCAATGAACAACATTGTATTAAATTGTAAAAAAATATTCTAAATATACTTTAAAGCCACTCAAATTAATAATTTATCACTATTAATTATTTCGATTGAAAAAGTTGTTTTTAATTAAAATTTAGTAATTTTCACTATTAATCAAAATATGAATGTTATCCAAAAAGTACCAAAATTTCACCCTAAGCTAATTTCGATATTAAAAATCCAAAAATAAAGTCCCTTTTGAAAGATAAAGTTTATAAAATTTAAAAATGTGGGTATTACTATTCTTAACGGAAAGTTTATATAACATATCGTTGTTTAGCGAAACTCGGTATTGCGTACAACACACGCTATTGTGGAAGGTCGCGATTGCGTGTAGTGCAATCCAAGTCAGGTATGCATGTTGTCAAAGCTCCTTTTGGTGTAGAGTACAACACAAGACATTAATGAACCTAAGAAGAATATTTTTCATAAAATCTTGGGGTGTTACATTCTACCCCCTTTAAAATGAATTTCGCCCTCGAAATTCGTCAGGGTTATAAATGGCTTACTACCCGAAAGTTTCATTAATAGAAACCCACATCATAAAAAGGAATACCAAAACCAATCTTTAAAAACAAAAGTATGAAACGTAACGGTTACCCTAATAAACTAATCACTGGGTTTCCACATAGGTGAAAATAGGGATATGGAAGAGAAATCTAACCATCGTGCTCTGATGGAGAGTGGTAGAGAACATGGCTATGGAAAAGTTAGCAATCACAAATCCATCGATTTGTGATGATCTAAGGTACCATCTGATTCATCGGATATAAGGGAAATAGGACAACATTTTTGATTTTCAAGATCATTTCCCTAAAGTTGATGAATTAAAAGAAATACTTACATGATTTTGGTACAATATCACGGATGTTTGTTAATTGAACAATTTCCACTTCATTCCTTAATTAAATGAAGTTGAATTTGTTATTCGTTATTTGTTAGGAGATCATGTGATAGAATGATGGGTCATTCCATCTGTCTCAAACAAAAGGTTATAAAAGATATCAAAAATACATAAGTCCATCTATAGTGAGATTAATCATATATGGTTCTTAAAATGGACTTATATTTCATATATCATACTGCTTAATATAATAAAACTAGTTTCTACAAAATTGGGACTTCCTGTAGGCCAGTGGTAGGCGATAAAGGCCAGTCGCACTTCGGTTGTTGGTTCGATTCCCACAGCCTTGTCTGACGTGATGAGTTGTCGCCCATCCTGCAGGTTGTCCTTTTTCTAAAACTACATTACTATAACATCCCATCAATAATATCGAAAAAAGTTCTATCCCTAAACAATACTAACTTATGTCCAACATAATCCATTCCAATCTTTAGGCTTATATAAAATACTTCGGTCCAAGCTCATAGTATAAAGAAAATTATTACTTGAAATGTCACATAACAATCACATGAATGCCATCATTTATCCCCCATATATCATAAGATATATCTTGTTGGTCAAATTACAAACATGTGAACTCCTTAATCATGTATTCTCTTGAAGAATAAATACCAATTGAACCTCAATGAAAACATGAATGCTATCAAAAGTTAACTCTTTCCATATACCAAAATCCAAAAATTCTATAAACCATGATATAACCTTCTCCTTATATCAGTCATGAGCTCATGAATACTATCAAACATTTAATTTTCTCCTTATCCCTTCATTATGTGCATATCATCTACATTCCAAAAATATCTGAATAACCTTTCATGGATACTGGTACCATTAATCATACAATTTCAAAACTCAAGGAAAGACAACAGTGTAACAATCCTTAGATGTCTCTTTATTCCATAGTACCATGAGATTACTTATACAACATTATACTTGATAAACATGTAATCATTCCACTACCTTCTTAAACCATTGATCGAGCTTCAACAATTTTTTCAACTCACATATCATTTGTAGTCTATTCATCATCATCAACATAAATACTACCCATACGACCATACTGATTCTCTTCATGAGACTTTACCTTAGGGAATTGGTTTGCATAATTCCCATACATTCCACATTTAAAACATTTAACCATTTTTGATGTCGTAGCAATACCATTATCCTCATCCCTGGTGTTAACTGAACCTTTTCCTTTGCACTTACTGGATTTGTGTCCTTCTTTTCCACACCCAAAGCATCTTCCAGTTCCTTTGAAACATTCTCCTTGATGCATCTTCCCACATGATTTACATAGGGTAAATTGAACTTTCTTTCCTCTATGATCATCATGAAAATCCATCTTTCTCTTATTAGCCCAGTCAGGAAACATACCAAATTTTAGTTTATTGATCATATTATGAGATTTATGATTCGGCATAATAAGGATGTTTGGACTTCCAAATCCCATTTCATTTGGTTGATCATGAAGAATATCATTCCATTGTCCATCATATCCTCCATTATCGTGAATCATCTTGTTTCCATCCATTTTCTAAAACCCAAAAAGAATAGTGTGAGAGGCAAAAATCATAATAAAGGGGGAGTAACTTCAATATCTAACATCTTAGGTTTAATCTAATATCTTTACCATAATTCTAGGTCTATAACCTATACTTATACTTAACCTTAGGGACATCCCTAGACATACCTTAGAAATATCTCTAGGGATCTCACTAATGTTTTCACATCCTAGTTTCTAAAGGTTAACTAAACCTTTCCTCTAATACCAACTGTAGAGCCCCGAAGCCTGACGTACATGGACATTACATTACATTTTCGGAATACTTAATATAGAACAAAAACAGACACACAAGGATCGTAATAGTTTAGTGTCTTTGGAGACTCGGAATATAAACTTCTAATCATGTTGAAATATCTTCAACAACTCCTATAATGATCTTACCCCTTTTTTTCTTACCTAAAACCTTTCTTTATATCCTAGGGAAAAGAAAACATAAAAAGGGTGATCTCAAATGCTCAGTAAGGGTAAGCATGGATAAAATAAAACATACCATATAAATTTGATCTTAAAAAACCTGAACGCAATGTTTAAACATCAAAAGCTTGAGAAATGACATAAGACATGGATGTACGTAAGGCATAGATCATAAAAAAACATTAAGAATGATAAAATAGCATGGGAATAAAACATGTAATTGTGGAAACCATTAAGCACATGATATTATTTCCATAGTAGCCAAGGAATTGCTGCCAAGACCATCTTAGTAGACAAAGTCCCTTTTTGAATCGAGTTCAATCCTCGTTCTAGTCCTGTATTACTGAACCAATTTAACTTTCCATTCCAGCCATGTCTATCTCATGAGATATAAATCATTACCCAATTCATTGGAGGGAGATATAGGTCCCACCCATATCATAGTGAAATCATTCTTACTTGTGACACAAAATAAACTTAAAACATTCATCATAACCCAAATAATAAAATGGGTTTCATAAACATCATCCCATCATCACATAATCCATATAAAACAAATGGATATTTCATCATAAGAAAATTGAAACCACTTAAATCATATAGAAATTATACTTGAAACATACACATATGAAATAATGTCATCTTAGAAAGAAAATGGTTTTGATAAAACACCTGAAATGAATTCTTGAGGAAAATATCCTTTCTTCTTCAAAATCAATTTATTTTCACAAAACATCACTCAATTTTAAAAGAAAAGTATTTTTTTGAAAATTTTCATGAAATATTTTGGAGGATGCTTCATGAAAATAAGTCTTAATAAAACCGTAAAAATCTGTTCATTCCGTATAAGTAAAAAAACATTCTTCTCGTACTTTTACCGGAAAAGTCCAAAAGTACCTCGTATGGTAAACAAAAGAAAGATTCCTTCCATACGATGTGGTAAAAGTAAGAAAAGGGTAAAAATGTCTTTAACATACATGGAAGGAAAGTAAACATTTTATGAAAACAATTTGAGAGCATATGGACATGGATAATAAACATAATCCCCAGTAAATACTTACGAGTAAACAATCTCAGATAAGAATGAGACTGGAATAATTATCCCTTACCTTTGGTCTGATATTCTTTGTACGTATAAAAACCTCCTGTATAATGATTTAAATAATGTCATTGAATTATTACAGAATCATATTAATTTTTATTAAATCATATATGGTTCACTTATGACTTTATATTACCCGTTCTTTTGTAAATTCCATGTTAAAGAATGTTTTGGGTAAAATCGTTTCATTTGTCGTCCGTGTTTTGACTTGTAATTATTCATATGATTACTTAGATCATGATTAATTAATTCCAGAATATAAAACATGGTTTATATATAATATATATTCATAATATACATATATATAATATATCAATAAATGGAAAGAAATACACCATTCACGAGGACGATTGGATGTACGTACGCATGAACGCTGTTTTCGTTTCCTTATTGAATTGAATGGAATTAAGTAGATGAAATAAAAATATATATACATAAATCCAGTAGCATTATTATGTCATATATTTTATTATTAATTATTATATATACTTTATAATCATTCTTGAATGGTTATCATGGAGAGTGAATCTCATCGCGTCGTGGAGATGGTATTCCGTACGTACGCACGATCGATGATATCGTTCCCCTGATCATGGAATTGTATTAGAGTGTATGTATACTATTTCAGAATCAATATCAATTTACAATTATCATATATATTCATTATTTACACCATTATACCCATCCAAGTAAGGTGGTGGTGGAAAATAGATTACATCACGGTGTGGAGACGTTATTCCGTACGTACGCACGCGCAGTGATTTCGTTTTCCGCAGGATGGATAGATGGTGAAATAGGGTTTTTTCATAAATATAATAACATATAAGTATATTAATGAGACTGATGTTATTACTTCATAATGAAACAACAAAATAATAATAAGTGGAAAAAGAAATAAAGTTGAAAGAATCGGTAACGGACATTACCTCTTCTTTGAAGCGCTTCTTTGAGACCTCCATTTAGGGCACTAAGATTGGTCTTTGAAGAAGACAAAGACCTCATGGATGTTTCTAGGGAAGTGTAGAAGATAATATTTCAGGGGTTGGCCGATCTTGAAGGCTCAAAGTGGTGTGCAGAAGAGAGGGAGTAGGTGCCCTTTTATAAGGGAGGAGAGGGGCTCCTTTAGAAAAACTAAAAATATTATTTTTTTTATAGACAAATTCGGTTTTAAATAGCTCACAATTGATTTATTTGGAAGCTAAGGTGGGGATGGGTTTAAATCCTCTCATAAAATAGAATTTAGACAAGTTTAGGTTCCTATTTTTACCTTATCATTTATATTTAACTTTAAGTTTGATAATTTTACTTTTACCGTGTCTTTTTGTGTTCTTACACTATAAGGCTAATACACTTACTATAACAAGACAAAAGAACCCCAAGTTGTTTATTAGTAATATATATAACCTTATCTAAGTCATTAAGCCGAACCTTAGATTTTTAGGAATAAAATATCAATTAATAATATAAAATTTGTTTTAAAAAATATTTTATGTCAATTTTGAGACTATTTGGTAATTGATTTTTGTAAAAATAATTACAGAATGATTACTTCGAACCAAGTTAATTAAATTAATAATAACATGTCATATCAACCTATAAAATTAGTGTAATTCATAAAAAGTTTCAAATTACATTTATTTGGGTATTTATAACATCAATGATGCCAATATTTCATTAATATGATAATTACTGCATTATCGTTGTGTCTTAAATAAATTAAATTATACAGTGTCTAAAAATTACAAATAAAATACCATTATGTAGGAAATATTTTTAGCTTTCTAATGAATATTTATAGTTGAATTTATCTTATTTATAACCCTATATTAAAAATTATGTACTTATTAAATAGTGATTTTAACTATTTCATCCCTTCTTTAAATAAATTAATAATAAATGTCCTAATCTTATCCAAGTGGGCCTAAATGGTCATATTTTATTCCTAAGGTTGTTTTTGGTCTAATTACACTTATCCAATAGAATTATGACATGTGTTAGGGTAATAATAATATCATTTTTACCCTTAATTACCCTATTTACTTTTAACCGTGTAAAAAAAAGTAAAAAGTTACTATTCACCAAAAATTATTTTCATCTCATTGAACCAAATTTTAATTACTGACATCAATCGTGTCTCTCGTATTTTTGAAATTCCACTCACAGAAGCGGTAAATTTATGTTTTATGAAAAATTCATTTTTTTTAACTACCACTTAGTGGTTTCACTATTCATCAAAAAATGAAAGTTTCCAGAAAAATACCAAAACTTAGGCCTAAGCTATATTTGATATTATGAACTCAAAAATTATTTCTATTTTACCAAATTTCAATAATATTAGTTGCATTATTTAATTTAAAAATTAATTCCCGTCGTCAAAACAAATAGCGTGTTCTTAAGAGATAATAACTATCAAAAGATTGACACTTGTTTATGTCTGGGTTAAATGTGAAATTAAATCCAATGACCAACATTGTATTAACTTGTTAAAATATATTCTAAATATATTAAAAACAACTCAAATTAATAATTTATCACTATTAATTATTTCGATTGAAAAAGTTGTTTTTAATTAAAATTTAGTAATTTTCACTATTCATCAAAATATGAAAGTTATCCGGAAAGTACCAAAATTTCACCCTAAGCTAATTTCTATATTAAGAATCCAAAGAATGAAGTCCATTTTGAATGATAAAATTTATAAAATTTCAAAATGTGGGTATTACTATTCATAACGGCTAGTTTGTATAACATGTCGTTGTTTAACAAAACTCGGTATTGCATACAACACACGGTATCGTGGAAGGTCGCGATTGCGTGTAGTGCAAGACAAGTCAAGGATGCATTTTGTGAAAGTTCATTTTGGTGTAGCGTACAACATAAGACATTAATGAAATTAAAAAGAATATTTTTCATAAAATCATGGGGTGTTACAAGACTCCCCCCCAGAGGATCCCTCCACAAGTGGATAAGAGGATCTAGAGGATTCTCCCCTCACCTTTGAAGAATTCGTCTCTACCACAGTAGATAAACTGGTACAGTTGAACCTCATAAGCAAGGTAGATCTGAGACCCACATTGATCAGTGACGCCATGTCCCTCGAAGAGTAGCAGTGGTATGTGAAGTTCCTTAAGCAGCACCGA
The DNA here is from genome assembly GCA_963277665.1 of Viscum album. NCBI lineage: Eukaryota > Viridiplantae > Streptophyta > Magnoliopsida > Santalales > Viscaceae > Viscum > Viscum album. The sequence goes on along the minus strand of OY728129.1, from coordinate 1,805,347,070 downwards.
GATGTGTTCTCCTGGAGTTACGATGATATACTAGGACTAGATACCCAGGTAGCCTTCCACTGCCTTGGTCTCCCGACAAACCATCGCGGGTTCAAACAGCCTCCCAGATAGATTCACCCTTCTCACGGTGCTATGGTTGAGGCAGGAGTTGATAAGGTCATCAAATACAACTTCATCAAGGAGGTCCAGCAACCTAGGTGGAAAGCCAAAATTGTGCCAGTCAGGAAGAAAAACGGACAAATCAGAGTCTGTATTGACTTCCGCGATCTCAATCGCCACTGTCCGAAGGATGATTTTCCCCTTTCCAGTGACTGAGTTTTTGATTGATGGTATGACCGGGTTCCAAGCGCTCCCCTTCAGGGAGGGGTATTCTGGGTACAACCAGATCTGGATGGCCACCGAAGACGAGGATTCCACCGCTTTCAGGGCCCCCATGGTACCTTTTGTTACCAGGTTATGCCCTTCGGCCTGAAAAATGAAAGTGCCACTTATCAGCAGGCCATGCATCACATATTCAAGCCGATTTTGTGAACGTTGGTGGATGCAATGTATATAATCTAGTGGTCAAATCTTTTCAGTGCTGGGACCATCTCAAAGACCTTGAGAAAGTGTTAGGTTTCCTCTATTCCCGCCGCCTGAAGATGAACTAGTTGAATTGTGCCTTTGGGGTCACCTTCGGGATGTTTCTTGGATTTTTTGTCAGATAATGAGGCATCGAGATCGACTCGGAGATGATCAAGGCCATCATCCAAATGACTACCCAGAGCAATATTTGGGAGATTTGAGGTCTCCAAGGCCCCTTAGCCAACGTATGCCTATTCATTGCATATCAGGCTGGTAAGTGTAAGCCCTTTTCCCAGCTCATGAAGAAAGACTCCGCATATTAATGGGATGAAGAGTGTCAAACCTCCTTTGAGGAAATCAAGGAGTATCTACTCCAGCCTTCGGTCCTGAGGCCACCCATTGCCGGAAATCTGCTACTCTTTTATGTGACCACTCTGGAATGGTCTCTCGGTGCACTTCTCACCCAGAAGAACAATCAGGGGACAAAGAACATCCTATACTACCTCATCCGCATGCTCCTTAATACTGAGACTAGATACAGAGACCAGATACTCCACCATCGAAAAGAGATCCCTTGTGCTCGTGTTTTCCATAGAGAAATTGTGGCATTACCTATAGCACCACGAGGTATAGTTGGCCTCTCAGGTAGACCCACTGAAGTAAATTCTGAACCGCCCCATGTTGACTGGCTGACTAGCACGGTGGGTGGTGATCCTCCAGCAGTTCGATATTAGGTTTGTTCCTCAGAAGGCTATCAAAGGCCAAGCATTGGCAGACATTTTAGCTGCCCATCCAACCTCTGCGGATCAATCCATGGACCTAGATTTTCCTGATGAGGCAATCCTCTCAGTCTATCATGTCGTCTCATGCCAAAAAATTCACTGCTACAGTGCCTCCCGGAACCCCACTGGTAGAAGGATCAATGATCCTAAGCTCAACAGAGTGGGTCTGGGTGTCGTCCTCATCACCCCAGCGCGTGCCGTCCTGCCATACTCATTCCTGTTTTCAGAAGGCAGTACCAACAATGAGGCATAGTATCAGGCTCTCATCACCGGCCTCGGGCTAGCCCTTGAGATTGACGTGCCCCATATTCATGTGAAAGGGGATTCCGAACTAGTCATCAAGCAAGTCAATGGAGACTATGTTTTTAGGAAGCCAGAGATCGTACCATTATTGGAGTGCACCCTCCATCTAATGGCCCAGTTCCCTTATCGACTAGAGGTTAGCCATGTCCCTCGGTCACAGAACGGTCGATCAGATGCCTTGTCCATCTTATCTGCGTCACTCGTAGAACCCAAGCAGTATGATTTGATCATACATGTGGCATAACAGAGATTCATCTCCCCCGTCACCCCAGAGGATGACGATGACCTACGTGTATGCCACCTTACCGCCGGAACCTCCACATTAGGGTTCCCAGGTTCTTCAGATGTAGTGGTTGAGGCCACTGCTGACTGGAGGGAACCTTTTGTCGAGTATCTCCAAAATGGTTGCTTCCCGGATGATCGGGCCGAGCGCGAGCAAATCAGACACCGCACACTGCAATCTACCCTCCAGAGTGGTCCTAGTCTTGAGAGGATCCTATATAAGTGGGGCTTCGATGGTATTATCCTCCATTTCATTCAAGGAGTTTAGATTTCTTAGGTCATGCAAGAGGTTCACGTCGGTTCCTGCGGTGCCCACCAGGCGGGGCCAAATCTTTCCCATCAGATCCAGAGATTGGGGTATATCTGGCCCTCTATGATCCATGATTGTATTGAGTTTTCCAAGAGATTCCACGTGTGCCAAGTCCATGCTAACTTCCTGTATCAGCCGCTAGATCCTCTCCACTCCACCAAGTACTCTTGTCCATTTGCGGTATGGGGACTCGATGTCATTGGACCATATCCACCAGCAACATCTCACCAGTGTAGGCTCATCTTTACTGCTACATATTTCATCTCCAAGTGGGCGGAGGTAGTTCCACTCAAATATATCATGTCATATTCCATTCTTTGACTTCGTGAGCTCCAATATCATCCACTAGTTTGGAGTCCCTCACACTATCCTCACCTGATAATGGCACTAACTTCTGAGCAGCTGAACTAAATAAATTGTATCCCAAGTACAATATCTATTCAAACCATACCACTCGCTATCATGCACAAGAAAATGGATAGATCGAGGCATTCAACAAAACCCTCTCTCACATTTTACAGAAAATGGTTGGTTAGAACAAGAAAAGTTGGCCGGACAAGCTCCCCAATTCCCTCTGGCCGTATCGGATGAAGACTCACAATTCCACCCAGGTGACTCCATAATCCCCGGTGTACGGGGTTGAGGCCGTCTTTCCCATTGAGATCTAGCTCCCATCGTTACGCACTGCAGTCTATGACCAGCAGGTGCCAGATAAGGTGGCTTAAATCCATCTTGCTGAATTGGAATCACTCGACAAGAACAAGCTTCGTGCCCTGAAGAATCTAGAAATGCCTCAGAATAAGATAGACAGATCCTTCAACAAGAAGGTTCTCCTTCACTCTTTTTTGTAAGGCGACCTCGTGTTGGCCATCCGAGCTCCAATGATCCCTGGCACGAAACCCCCCAAGCTAGAGCCCAAATGGGAAGGACCTTACATTATTCCTAAGGTCGACCCCAATAGAACATAATCCATGTTAACCATGGATGGTGAGCATATAAATCCTCCCACCAATACCATGTTTCTCAAGCAATACTTTTCATGACCCACTTTTGGGTCCCGCATGACCCTAAACTGCACCCCGGTCCCACACGACCTTAAACTGTACGGTCCTGCACGACCTTAAACTGTACAGTCCCGCACGACCTTAAACTGTATGGTCCCTAATGACCTTAAATTGTATGGTCCCTCATGACCATAAACTGTATGGTCCTACATGACCTTAAACTAGATAGTCCCGCATGACCCTAAACTGCATGATGGCCTTGTATGACCCTAAACTGTCTAGTGCCGCATGACTGTAAACTGCAACATCGTCCTGCAAGATGTTAAACTACATCATCATCCATCATAACATTATACTACTCATTATTTTCCTTCATGATAGTAAAATTCACAATGGTTTGAGCTCTATGACCCTAAACTAAGATCTCCTTCATCGTTACTGCAAGACGTTAAACTGCAAGCTGGTCGGGCCTTCCTGATAGAGGCCCAGACTCAGGCCCCATCGCCTTCACCGACTCAGGCTCTCTTGAGGGATAGTATGGTGTGGTGTTGGATTATGTCCTCATTCACATCGGGTTACTCACCATACTATACATATCCCCAGACAAGACATGTCCTCGTCCCGCATGACGTTAAACTGCATTTCGTCCTGTATGATGTTAAACTGCGCTTCTAGAACTATGTATGGCTTGATTCTCATCCTCATGGGATACGTAGGAATGCTCAGACATCTTGTCTTCATCCCACCCCTGAGCTCTTCTCTTTGACTGTCCCCCCTGGGTATAGTTTCCTCAGAGGTTTTTCCCATGATGTGGAGTAGGCTTATTTATCCCCATTCTAACGAGGATTATAATGATCGCACCATGTTCCCACTCCCGTTATTCTATCCTTCCACGTCTTCACCACACGACGTTAAACTGCATGGAATTTGGAGATCTATGTATGGTTTGATTCCCATTCTCATGGGATACGTAGGAACTCCTAGACATTTTGTCCGTTGGCCCAACCCAAAAGCCAAAATCTTCCCCTCTGGTGAAGTTATATAGAAAGGTTCATAATTTTCCCCCAATTTACATCGAGCAAGCCTCGATCCGGTTGTACTCCCCGTTCTATGGGGACGTTCGCCTCTCACACAGATGGGTACAACCACACTTCACCCACTCCTTTACTGGGATTTCATCACCTTCCCTATCTGGAAGGACCCCTGAACGGTATGGATACTAGGCCTAAGGGCCCTTAGATCACATCGGGCCAACTCCATCGAGGATGTCGAAAAACAAGCCGATAGAAGTCACACATTTCGAATGTGGTCAACGATCGATGCTCATTTTTTTCTCCCATTTCAGGTAACCAAGGGATGTTGTGTTTTGAACATGGTCAAAAGTTGTCTTTGATCGTTAGAACCACCCCAATATGTCACATACATCAATTGTATTGATTCGTTCTACCCCATCCCCAAGAGACAAACTCCCCTTGGGTGATTCCAGCTATTAGGCCCCTTGGCCTTTCGATCCCTCGCCCCAGGTTATCTCAGATAAGACTATACAGCTTGATGTTGGATTATGCCTTTATTCACGTCAGGTTACTCGTCATGTTGTACATGTCCCCGGATGAGACCTTCCCCTTTTCCCCCATCCTTACTGCAAGACATTAAACTACAAGCTGGTCAGGCCTTCCTGACCGAGGCTTATCCTCAGTCCTCTTGTCCTTTTTGGGCCCCCGACCCTCATCCTTACTTCAAGATGTGAAACTGCAAGCTGGTCAGGCCTTCCTGACCGAGGCTTACCCTCATGCCCCATAGCCTTTTTGGGCCCCCGACCCTCATCCTTACTGCAAGATGTTAAACTACAAGGTGGTTAGGCCTTCCTGACCGAGGCTTAGCCTCAGCACCATTGGCCTTTTCGGGCCCCCAGCCCTCGTCCTAACTGCATGATGGTATACTACAAGCCGGTCAGGCCTCCCATAACAAGGCCTAGAACTTGTGCCCTAGCCCAAGTCTTTACCCAGAGTGTGCGGTGTGGGGTGGGATTATGTCCTCATTCACATCGGGTTACTCACCGCGCTTTACACCTCCCATGTCCAGGGAATCTTATTCCTCGACCCTCGTCCTCAATAAAAGACGTTAAACTACGAGTAGGCCATTCCTTCCAAACCAAGGCCCAACTATCAGGCCCTTTGGCCTTTTTAGTCCACTAGCCTAGGTTTTCTTTTACGGGATTGTGTGGTGTGGTGAGAGATTACGTCCTCATTCACGTCGGGTTACTCGCCATGCCGTACAATTCCTAGTTAGGGTATCCTTCCCCCTGGGTATTTTCGAGAACTACATATGGCTTGATTCCCATCCTTATGGGATATGTAGGACCACCCGGATGTTTAGGCTTCAGGACCAGCCCCATCTTCCGGAAATCTCCATCCCACCATGGCCCCTTGGCCTACCTTTCCTCTGAGAGGGGAGTATATGACATGGCATGTGATTATGTCCTCATTCACGTCAGGCTTGTAACGACCACACCATGTACCTCTCCCTCTTAAGCCGCTTCATCGACCCTTTTCGGCGGTTCACCAATGTGGCTAAGGGTACTATGGTTTAGTACATGGAATGCTGGGTTCTGGTCAAACAAGTTCTCACCCACTTTTTAGTCTTTTTGTTTCCCTCAATTATGGCTTTAATCATCTCTCACACCCATAGGGAGCCCTAAGAACGCCATGGATACAACATCCAAGGGTGCTCCTACCGTTACGGGCCAACGCCCTTGAGGGTTTCAGAAAAAAAAATCGATACAAATCCCACATTGTGAATTTGGTCAGTGTTCGATGCTCATTTTTTTGTTCCCATTTCAGGCTAATGTGATATAAATACTACTTTTCCTCCATGGTCACCAGTAATCCTATGTCGTCACGCCAACCCCATTAATCCCAAAATGTTGGTTACATGATTCACATCCTTCTCCACCTCATCATGTCCAAGTAGAGCATCGAAAATCTTGATACTATTTCTCAGTGTGCATATGCGCGTTAGGGGAACAAAGCCATATTAAAGGCATCCGTTGGTACTCTCCACCGACTTCCCATTGATGGATGTTCTGAGCATTGCGATAAGGATATTCCTCCCTTGTTTCCCACACAGAGTTTAACTTACATGGGCTTAGGGATCGGGTCAAGGCTTGAACTTACTTAGAAAGTTGTCTTCCACCCATGGTCTGAGCTCTAAGACCATAAACTAATACCTCTCTAGAACTACGTCTGGCATGATTTCAATAATCATGGGATATGTAGGAACGCCCATGCCTCTTGTCTATGGGTACAACTTGAGTTTTACTAATTCATCTTATTTGTCCAACCTTCGGGACCTTGACCATAGGACTACGTGGCGTGATGTTGGACTATGTCTTCATTCGCTTCGGGTTTGAAATAGTTGCACCACGTGCACCCCATTCCAAGAATTATCCCTCCTACTACCTGTCCCGCATGACATTAAAAGGAACCCTCTAGAACTACGTATGGCTTTATTCTCATCCTTATGGGATACGTAGGACCACCCGAATGTCTAGGCTTCAGGTCCAACCCCACATCTTAAGGATCTCCCGATCTCCCAGTCACGTAGGCCCCTTATCCTATCCCTCTCCACGAGGGGGATATATAGGTGTGGTATAGGGTTTTTGGCATTATGCCCTCCCTTTTTCCCAGGAATCCGCCATCTCTTGGACGCTCTCATGTTGAGTCCCTAGACCCCTTACAGTGGTTCACCCATGTGTTAAGAGTACTCTGGTTTATCACCAAGAGTGTTAGATTCATCTTGGTCAAGTTCATTCCACTTGTCAAGCTTCGTGTTTCCCTTAATTCGGGATTTCATCACCTTTTCACACCCGGAGGGACCCCCAAGAACGGCCTGGATACCACGCCTAAGGGCTCTACTACCGTAACGGGCCAATGCCCCTAAGGGTTTAAGACAAAAAATCGATACAAATCCCGCATTGCGAATATGGTCAGCGGTCGATGCTCATTTTTTTCTTCCCATTTCAGGCTAATACAATATAGTTACTGCTTTTTCTCCATGGTCAGCAGTAATCATATGTTGTCACACCAACCCCTTCAGGCCTTGAATTTTGGTTGTATAATTCACGTTATGTTCCACCTCATAGTGTCCAGGTGGAATCTCATCACTTTTGACGAAATCCCTCTGTGCACCTTTGCTTGTCAGCGGGATAAGGCTGCAATACGGCATCCTTCGGGACACCCATGGTCCGAGCTCTAAGACCATAAACTAAGAACTCCATAAAACTATCAATGTCTTGATTCCCATCCTCATGGGATACATAGGACCTCCCAGACGTCTCATTTTCAGGTCCAACTCATTGGGAACTAGCCTCTCCCCCCTCTTCCTCTTACCTCTATATAGGCCCCTCAGCCTGAAGTCTCCTTTTCGAAATTGCATACGGTGTGATGTGGGATCATGTTCCTATTCACGTCGGTTATGTTTCTTGGCACCGTACCCATTCCCCGCCTATCATCGTCTCTACTACGTCTGTGCTGCATGACGTTAAAATGCATGCTTGGTCCTATCACACGACCCTAAACTGTGACATTATCGTCATGGCTGAACGAAGAAAAACGGCACTGAATTGTGATGGCCTCGTCATAGAGGAAATCTTATTAGGTATTGGTCACATGCCATGCCATTTTTCAACGCATATTGCGGCTTGATTCTTATGGAAACACCAGGGCTTGCTACCCTAGGCCTGTCGTTTCACAAAAAAAAACCACTCATCTGAAAGGACAAACAAGATCTATCAAATACCTCTTCTCCTGGTGTGAGGGTTAGACCTGCATACCCCTTTCAACCTCCAAGAACTATGTATGGCTTGATTTTCATCATTATGAGATAAGTAGGAGCGCCTGAGCACTTCCCCATGGGCCTAGCCTAACTTTTGTGTTCGATCACATGACTCTAGCACTTCCCCAGAGAACACATGGTATGTAGGGCTTATGTCCTCATCCACGTCAGGTTTTGTAACAAATTCTCCATGCGCTTCCTACTCTCCTTACCCATTCATGTTCCAAGTTCTATGACCATAAACTAAGACCCTTTCAAGAACTATGTGTATCTCGATCCCCATCCCTATGGGGTACGTAGGAACGCCTGTGTGCTTTGCCTCATGCCCATCTCAACTCTCGTTTTCAGTCCCTTGACCTAAAATCTCTCCCAAGGGGGTTGTGCGGTGTGGTATGGGATTATTTCCTCACCCACGTTCGGTTGTTCACTACACCATACACATCCCCGGTTCCCATCCAAGTTGGGTTATTTTTAATTACTTGCCATGAGTCTCCCGCATTTCCTCCCATCCATGGTCCGAATTCTTCGATCCCAAACTAAGATCTCTCTATGGGAAGGGACTCGACTCCCTCCATCTAGTACGCCTCATTGTTGTATTCAGATGTGTTTTGACAAAGTGCACGAAATGTGGAATTTTCATAGAGACATTACCCTCGTTCTATGTCCAAGATTTGTGAGCTCGCTATTTGGATCCTCATACTCTTCCACATCCAAAAGGACCCTCAGACGACATGGATGCTTGACTTAAGGGATATCTATGGATTTTGGGCATAAGGGATCTCCTATCATTTTGGGCCAACGTCCCCATGAATCTCTGAAAACATTTGGAACATGGTCCCGTGGTTCGAACATGGTCAACAGTCGACCCTCATTTGTCTATCCCGATTCCATGATAACGTGATGTGGATGCTACGTTTCTTCCATGGTCAACAGTTATCCTCGATCATCACGCTTCCATCATTGTGATCCAAATTTCGAGCGTCATGATTCACACATTACCACTTCCTCATGTTCAAGTGGAATTCTGACATACTCTCCTTTATCTCTTTGCGTGTCTAAATGCGCCACATGGATGTGTTAGCATCCTTGGGCCGGTATTCACTAAGCTTCCCTTCTCCCTAGCATTCCCCTTATTGTGTTGGGAAAGTTCCCCATTACGTATTGTTTCCCACATCGTGCACGACTCACATGGGCTTAAGAGTTTTGGTGTGATATGTAGCGAAGAAACCAGGCTTCTCATTGTCCTACATGATGTAAAACTGTGCTTCCAGAACATCGTGTAGCTTGATTCCCATCCTCTTGGGATATGTAGGGAACCCCTGTATTTTACATAGGGTCCAGCCCACAGGAATCATAAATCATGTTCTTCCTCTTTCTGGCCCCCTGGCTGGACCCCTTGTAGGGGACCGTATAACTATAACTCTGCCCTGAACAAGTTCAGGATGCCCTAAGATGACATTGGGAAGCGATAGAACACCTCAACAGAGAGACCCTGTATGAAAGAAGGAATGATCCATGATCAAAGTGTTGCACTCATGTAGTGTACTCCCACCACAGTGGCGTAATTCCATGAGTGTTGGATTCTGTTTGAACAAACCATGACTCCATATCCCATGCTTCTCATGCCCCTTATTTGGACTCTCATCCTCTTTCATGTTTGGATGGACTCCCTAACTGTATGGATGCTTGACCTATGGTCCGCCTGCTGTCCTAGGCCAACATCCCAGAAGATTGGTCGACGATAATTGAGTTAGGCCCCATGTTCTGAACATGGTCAGTGGTCATCCCTCATTTTTTGTCCCCATTTCAGGCTAACTCAAAATGGATGCAGCGTTTTCGCTATGGTCAACAACTATACTCTATTGTCACGCCACCCCATAGTTTTCTGAATCTTGGGTATCTTGATTCACACTTCCCATTACCATCCATTCGGACGGATTTTAGCACCCCTGGTGTTGCATTGTTCCTGCACAAGAGCACGCTGGAAAATGGAAATTCGGCTGTTCTGAGAACTTCCCTCTCCAGTCAGGTCTCTCCCATTTCCCAGAAGTATAGACCGGTTGTCCAAACCCCAGATTCCTGAAGCTTGGTTTGCACTTCTATGTTTGGATATGGCTATGAGGCGACTATCTCTTGTTTCTCACATCGGGCCCGACCCACATGAGCTTAGGAATTGTCGCTGAACGTTCCGAAAACATTATAAGGATGCAATGAACCAATGTGAATGACAGAACTCGTGCATGCTATGACATTCAAAATAATCAAAGCACGAAAGTAATATTAAGGGTTTTTAATCATTACAGTACCTGGGGGTCAACTCCCCCCACGGACGAATTGACTCATTCAAAAGAGCATTGCAGCTCCACCACCTTTAGACTCATGGCTTCCAAGAATTTATGCCTCCGACCCAGCTCCCTCTCCTCCTCAATAGTGACGGGGCACAATTCATCCGCCTCAGCTCGGGCCCGCTCTACGCCAACCTGAATGACGACCATCTCTTCGGAATCCTACCTCATACGCTCTTCCACCTCTTCCAGCTGGGCCTTCAATCGCATGATCAGCTCAGATTCTGCATTGAGAGAGGCTAAGTGCTCATCTTCCTAGATCCATAGGTGTTGGACATTGTTTTCATCCTCCTAGAGCTTCTAGATGTTCGTCGCCTTCCTCCGCTGCCATCCCACTCTGAGCCTGCAGTCATACTCCTGGATGTTCTCTGCCATAAGATCCCAGATGAGCATATGAGGACGCTGGGCATCCACTCCCCTAGCACACTGTTCATGCAACCACGAGCGAAGTCTGTCCATTTCATCCATCCATAGAGATTGGGGGTGTTGTTGATCAAGAGCGTGATTAGTTTCCACGATCGGTGGTGGACTATTTTGTTGTCCTCTTCATCAGAGGCTGTCTCATCCCAGTCTGTGCGATTAGCAGTCTCATACGTGGGGTATGCCCGCAAGAATTCTTCAGCGGGATCTATATCTGGTGTGGGATCAGGTGCGGCATCTAGAATTCGATCAGACATGGTGGGACTTGGGTCGACCATTCGATCCTCATCGTCGGACTCCACCTCAATAACCTCAGTCACGACCCTGCTGGTGGTCCCGCCAATGATTGGGAGTGCAACAGATCGGGTAGGCGGGGAAACTATCTACACGATCACTAGCATGCCCCTATGAGGGATTCCACCAGAAGTCCCAACCAACCTTGCAGCAGGAGCCCATGCCAGTCTTAGAACTGTACGCGAGAAAGAAGGGCATGGACATCATTTGGCATGATCTACATATGACAAGCAATGAATTCAGTGGAGAAAACGTACGAAGATCGAACTCCTAGTGCTTCTCCTGAGTTGATAATGATGGGACCCCAAGTCGTGGTCCTCTGTATAATGTCGGAAGGTCTGAAGATTCTAGAGGATCCACCTCAGGTGCCCTAGCCCCACCAGATACAGAACTAGACACGACCACATGTGCGGGTTCCGAATGTCTTGCATCATCACCCACCAAGGGTCGAGAGCAAGGTCTGCGTACAAGCACCTCCCACATAGTATAGATGTTGGTAAGAAATCTATGATGACCTCATAGCAGACCCCGAGGAAAGAAACTTGGGATGTTACCTCAAGAGTCTCCATGAAATCGTCGAGATCCGAGTCTTGATCGCCGACTTCACCTTCCTCCCACGGGCTCCCTCCACCAACCTCGTCTCCCCGAGAGGATTAATATGAATCTTCCAACAGGGGAAAGTGCTCACTCATTTCGGCGTCCGACAGTTGTGGGGGAACCGTCTGATCCAAAATCACCCTCACCGAGTCTGTCATTGGACACGGGACACCACTAGAATGTATGTAGTCCTCCAACTCATCTAGATACTGCTCCACCTCCACCGGAGACACCATTAAACTTGCCCGAACAATTCCTATACCCAGTAAAACCATCCCAAGATAGTTCAGGTGTTCCCACATCTTGGATGGACTGAGGTGTTTCCGGTTGAATTCCCAATTGTTCCAGGCGTTCGGGAAAATAGAATTCTATGGCACATCAATATGGCGGAGTCGTTTCCCTGGAGCCAGAGTGGAAATGCTGTGGAATCCACTCAGTGGCCGCCCCTCCGGATGGCTATGTTCTTCCGGGACCACCAGATCCGCTAGTGCTGTTGGATCCACCGTTGGTGCCTCATCCTCACCTGGTGCAGGTCTCGCTGCCATGGCAGTCCCGCCCCCACAAGAGGCCCCTGCTGCCCTTCGACCCCGAACTCGGGATAGGGGAGGCCCACCGTCACCATCCCGAATGGTTGCCTGCTTCAACATTTCCCTCGGGTAAGCTGCCTCCTAGCTGATGGCATACTACATCACCAGTACAAAGGTGGCAGTAGGAAGAGGTAATGCATTTGGATTTTTCCCATCTTCCCATGTGAACATGAGACACAATTTCATCATCACACATGGGTGATCCTCGTGGAGTACCTCCCAATAGACCTGTGGGGTCAGCTGCTGCAGGCACCAAAACTGCCTCGCGAACCGGTGCGGGGTGTACGGATTGCAGAGGCTCGTAGTCCACCCGTTCCACCAAGGATCCACATAAAAATTCTAGGAGATAGGCTCGGTATTCTTCTATTCCCTGACCGTCATCGGTGAGTACCCTTGTTGGTAGTGGAAACGGGTGGAAGTTAAACTCATCCACCTTCCACACCTTGTTTAGCACCATTGGTATGGTTAGTTTGATTGGGAAGCTCCCATCATCATTCAGAATAGACGGACAGAAATTTGACCCCGGTGGTGAAATGGGGTTTGGATTTCGTAAACCCCCCTAACGTGCACCATGACCCACCCATACAGAAGGTGGAAGGGCTCGTATATCGATGACGGCTTCTTTCCCTCGTTAACGTGCTGCAACATCTTGTAAAATCTGGCAAGCATTGGAATCCCCAGATTGAACCGCCGTCCCACGGCCAACATGGATTCCATGATGAATGATCTAGGCCACACCCTCATGTTCGTGTCCCTCACTGGTAGGATCCATCTACAGATAAGGGCCGCGATAAATGTCGCCAGCCTGACTATCAGCTGCTGCTCAATGATGACACTAAAACCCCATGTCTTCCATTGGCTGTCCTCCAAGAGCCACCAATACTAGTGCTCCTTGCCTTGTTGAGCCCACTTTGGACAAGTTTGAGGCCTCAGAGGGAACTATCGATCCTCTGGGAAGTTCAAGAACTACTTGAACCACTTCTTAAAGTTGACATCTCTCAGCGCTTCCTTTTCCTCTTTGGGGAACAGTCTCATCCGTGCCAGCGCTAGTCGTGACATCTGCTCCGGATCCTCCAAAGCGCTCATGATGGGGAGGAAATCATCATACATGACCCTCAAGATCGGGACCCCTGAAATATGATGGACATCCCACAGACTGATTCCAACCTCCCCCTGGTGCAGGTGAAAATTGTTGGTCTTAGATGAACATCTGCTCAACAGCTCTGACATCAGCTATTTCGGTTGATAGATGTGGAATTGGGAGGCCCATGACGCCTCATAAAATCCCACTCTCCTCAGCTCTCCATCAAACTCCTTGCATGAGGAACCTACCCAGTAGGTCCATGCCCAATCATTGGTGTAGTTGCAACCCTGGCACAGTTCCCACTCATCAGACCACCCCTTCTTCGAATCCCACAGAGCTACCTTCAATATGGGGTTGTACATCGGAGGGGACGTCTCCGGCTGCAATGGCTTCCCATCGATATTTCCCAGATGGTAGTATAGGCAGTCGGCGGTGACAGGCATGAAGTCCTCTTGCACATGACCATTAGCCGCCCTGAACCATTAAAGCTGGCATGGCGTGCTCCTGTACTAGCAAGCTGGTTCATCCCTACTCACCTCAGGAATGAAGACATCATCCCTTAGCCCGAATCCATACAAGGGAAGCTTCTTCCACAACAGATAGTTGTTTTGGATCTATGATGGCAGATTTGTCAATGAATTATGGTCCGAGTGGCTTCGGACAAGCTCCCCCAGGCCCAGACAGTTGGCCATCTCATCCCTTCGGGCAGCATCCGCAAGCACCCCCTGGGCAGCTTCTTGGTGGGCCATTTTCTTTTAAAGGGCTTTGGAAATTTAATAGCTCGGATCGCGAATCCTGTTCGCAGATCTAGTTCACTAAGATCATTCACAGATCTGAATCGCGGAGCCTGGCCACAACCAGCAAGTACATGTTCACTTGGTGCTGTCGCGGAGTCAGAGACTCGCAGTTCGCCGTGAAGCCCGATTTGCGGAGAGCAGAGACGTAGTACGCAGAGCTTCGCGAATCGAGAGTGCGAAAGGAAAAAATTGTTTAAGAAGGAAAATGATAAGATAGTCCATCCCAAAAATTTATAAGTGGAAGCCCTCAGAGCTTTGCGGTGCGTCCGGCCCCCGTGGAGCTTTGCGGCACGTCTAGACCGCATCGCCCCCATCTGCCTCGCGCTCCCTCTTCGCGAGTCATCACCATGAACTGCCGATAATATTGGCGATTTTTCTCAGACATTGACACTTCATCCCTCCGCGGCTCCAAGTCTAAGGGGGGGAATTTTTTGGAACCGAAATATTTAATGAAATGAGAGAATAAAAAGAGGCCTCGCGCTCTATCTCACGATGTCCTGACACAGAGCCCCCCCAAGAAACGCGGCCACCGCGAAGCACGTGATGCTGTAACGCTCCACGAACACCCCAGACATTCGCGAATGCATTGCAAAGTAGAGAAGGTGGTAACGCTCCGTGAACACGCTGACGTTCACGACCCTGCTGCGAAGCAGCTAAGGCGGTACCTCTCCGTGAACTTGGTTGACGTTCGCGACCCGCCACAAAGCACCCAAAGCCCCCTTCGCGCCGCGTGAGCACTGCTTCACGGTGCCTCTTTCCTATAAATACCGACCTCCCCTTGATCTCTCCAGATGGAAAATCTGACCCTTAGGCTTCTCAGCTGTCAAATCATGAAGCACTCTTCGCTCTGGGAATCATGAGCTCCGTGAGGAATTTTTTATTCGCGAGAGGCCTCCGTCTTGTCTCGTTTTGAGCCTCTCTTCTGAGAGGGATACCCTTCGTGAATACTAAGGGCACTCGTGAAGGAAGGGGATCCCCAAGGGGACCCAGGCAGTCGCAAAGCATTTATTCTTCGCAAAACACCCACCCTGTACACGTGATCCACTTGAAAAGGAAGGGTCACTGTACTTCGCGAAGCACACTGATTCACGACACCTTTCTTCGCGAGGCATCTCTGCTTCGCGAGGCAGTGCTCCGCGAACACCCTTCCACTTCGCGAAGCACCTCCCACTTGCGCCTCCGCCCCATTCTAAGGCCATGTCACCCCACTTCGCGAAGCACACCCCTTCACAAGTGCCCTCCACTACGCAAAGCAACCGAGCTCCGCAAGACCCCAGCCTGTGGACCCCTTTCCTTGGAAATTCCTTCTCCCATGCTACCCTCTAGGTTTTCACGTTGTGATTTCAAATAACCCTCGATGATACCACCTATGGAGTTTCTTCTCCTAATGCTTCTTTTCATAGGCACGCTAACAGCTTTTGCTTCTTCGCATTTCCACACTAACGTGGACCCCTCGATGGTGTGATCTGCGACCCCCCTTCTACACGAAATTGACGGTACCTTCCCTCCCATAAGGAGAATAGGGTACCAGTCATGTAAGTCCTAAGGGTGTGGAGTAAACCAAACTTGTCTGAGATGTAGGACGTTAAACAACCAAGCACCTCATCCTCAACACATGACGTTAAACTGTGATCTGGCCCACTGCCCCGCACGCAGGGTCCCCCCGGCTCAGACATTCTTTATTCCCACGGGTCTCCACAGAGATGGGGTCACCAATCACAGGGGATTCTATCCTCCTTATCGGAGTGGATTTTGTCCACGGGGGAAGGGAGCCCACCTTGGTGTAAGCCCCTAGTCCTTCTAATGGAAGGTAGCACCCATTCACCTCCGTACTTCCCCACCACCAAGGCCAGTGGAGGGCACGATAGATAATGGGTCACCTCCTCTCTTAGGTCCCAAATCCCCTCTCCCTCTGCACTTTGTGTTCCTCGGGCCTCCATCATGGAGTAAGTCCCAACACCATGGTCCGCTCAATGTGTAAGACCCTCTTCACTTCTCATGGACGCACCCTCTACGACGTGATCGTCAGGTCTCTGCTGACTCTTGTTTCTCACACCAAGCACGACCCACTTGGGCTTAGAGTAAGCATTGACCATGAAAATTCCCCCGTCCAGCATGATGTTAAACCGTATGCCCCCGTCCAGCATGACGTTAAACTGTATGTTGTCCTGAATGATGTTAAACTGCACACCTGAACTACGTGGACTTTGATCCGTGCCAAGACATGGTACATAGAAAGCCTTCACAAGGTTCAAGCCCACCGCCCATCGTTTCTTCATGTCAGGTTCCACCCTCATCCCGTATGATGTTAAACTACATTCCAGTCTAGTGGTAAGCCATTGTAACTATCCTGAACTACGGGAAAATTGATCTGTGTCAAGGCATGGTTCGTAGGAAGCATCCCTGAGATTAAATCCACCATCCACCTAGGACAAGGCCCTTATTCACGTCGGTTCTCTGACACACCCTCATCCTGCATGACGTTAAACTGCATCCCAATCTAGCAGTAAGCCGTTGTGACCCCCCTTCGAGTCAGTTCAACAGCCCCTTATCCTAAACTATGTGGACTTTGATCCATGTCAAGTCATGGTACGTATAAATACTACCAAGGTTCAAGCCCACTACCAGTGGACCCCCGGGTTCACCTTCACGTCGGTTCACTAACGAAGCCCTATCCGATCTACGTGGACTTTGATCCATGTCAGGAAATGGTACGTAGGAAGCCTTATAAAGGATCAAGCTCGTCATCCACTGGACCAAGGACCTTATTCACGTTGGTTCACCAGAACCCACATCCCGTATGAACTACATGGTCTTTGATCCATGTCAAATCATGGTACGTAGGAAGCCTCGCGAGGTTCAATCCCATCATCCAATGGACCATGTTCCTCCTTCATGTCGGTTCACCAGCATCCCATCTGAACTACATGGTCTTTGATCCATGTCAAGGCATGGTACGTAGGAAGTATACATGAGGTTCAAGCTCACCACCCGGTCATTCCAACCTCATCCACGTCGGTTCACCCACCACCTTGGGCAGCCTAGAGTGTAAGCCCCACACATCCATCCTGAACTACATGGACTTTGACCCATGTCAAGGCATGGTACATAGGAATCCTCCCTATGGTTCAAGCCCACCACCCATTGGTCGATCCGAACCTCTTCATGTCGGTTCTCAACAACATAACTACGCGGACTTTTATTCCCTGACATGGGGATATGTAGGAAGTCGCTTCGGGAGTCAAGGACAACTTCACTGTCGCCCTTGCGATGGTCTCATTTCATTCCCCCTCCACTTCATTCATCCATCCATCATCCATCCTGATTCTCACCTGGACTTCCACGTCCGAGTGAGAACATGCCACCCCATTCCCCTCCACAACATTTTGGAAGGCGCCCATGGGTTTGCTCTAATATCGGTGTTCCCTCAAGGGGGTTCCTCAATCTGATTCACCCTTAATGGGGTTCTGATCAGCCCGATCAATCCCCGTTGGATGTTAAACTTGCTGCATATCCTGTGTTAAACATGGGAAGATGAGGAAAACCTTAGATACATGCCTACAGCATATGATTCCCTACGCTTTTAGAGAGATGCCTCGGGCTTCCGCGCCCTCGAGAAGCCCAATAATAAGGGACAAAAGGCAGACACGCTAATTCTCGAGCGTTCAGACACGTTAATGATGCCTTGATGTGACGACTCCCCCAACTGAAGGTTGCTGCCCTGACTGGACCCCTTGGAATGTCCTGATAAAATCAGTGTAATTAACCGGCATCCATAGAAACATGGCACTGAGAAGAGTTTCATGAAGAATGTATTAAATCTATGAGGGAGACCCAGACTAGGTGATGAGTTCTGAGGAGGAATCAATGGAAGGAAGAACTGACATCTCATCATCCCGGTTTCGATCAAGGAGCAGATGTACCTGAATAAAGAACGAATGTCGCATGCCTTTGGAAAGTAGGAATGTAGGGCAACAAAAATTCGCGCCTGTCTTTCCCCGAGCAGACGGACGCACTCGCCCCGACGAAATCGTCGGAAACAAAGGTGTATTTATACAGAACGTACCTATATATTTTAATGGGTTTGAGAGGGATTATTTGGTTTGATATTGGGATTTTGAATGTCGGGTATGAGGGGTTTTCCATTGGTAGGGAGAGGGGTTACTTATACTTTTGGGTAGTTGTTTTTTTAGATTGAAATATTATATAAAATAATATGACCAAATTAAGACATGTCATAGTGAATTTTTGACATTATGAATCAGATATTAATATAATATAATTAGTTTATGACCTTAAATCACCTATATAATTATAATTCATGAGTTTATTAGTAATAATTGTGGAAATAATGAGAAGTTTTTATTTTAAAGCATCAATTTTGAAATTAGGTTTTTGGAATGTTTATTTGAGGTTTGGAAATTTAAATTATTCTATTTTTGTAAAACATTTATGAAATTAAATATTACATGCCCTAAAACAAATTTATATATAGGATTATTGTATTATTATGTCATTAAAGACATATTTTGAGTTATACCAGCTATGTGAATAGTTGTATTTTAACTATTCACCTGAAAATTAATGTATTTCAAAAAATTACCCAAAAATCATCCTTGGATAATTTCAACAACATTATTTCAGAAATGTTATTAATTTTTTCAATATTAATATCTAAAATAGTTAGTTTTAATTTTTAATAAAAATATAATGTTTTTTACAAAATAAGTTAAAATACAGTTTATTTAAAATGTAGTTATATTTTCTTTCAGTTTATTAATCATGATACACATTTTTTATAATTAATAAATTTTTATTTACATAATGTTAAAATGATAAATATTATTTATATTATAATTTATTTTTTTCCAGGTAAAATTACTATTTCAATGGTCAAGTTTCTATTCCCAACGGTTTGGTTACTATTCCAATTGTCCCATTACTATTCAAATAGTCACATTACCTGTTATAAACACTATGTAATTATTTCCCTCAATATTCAGATCAATTTCTCTCAATGATCAATATTTACATGTCCTGTAAGTTTGTTTTTACTAACATTTTTCTTCTTCTATATAGATTTTTTATTGTGGGCGATGATTCTAGTAGATTGGGGCCATCTATATTTTTTCATTTTGTCTTAGATGTTTTATATTTTCTTTCCATTTGTAATGTTTTGAAATTTAATCAGTTTTGTTGATTATTAATGTGAAAATATTTAGTAATGTAACTATGTATTTTTTGGTTTCTCTAAATTTTGTATGTGTATAAAATTATACAGTACAATAAAACACACATTTATTTAGGAGTTTGTTTCAAAAAGCACCAGGTCTTTACATCCTTCCCACACTTAGAGACTTCATAATCAAAATTTCAACTCATATTCTCATTTGGGAATAGTTGAGGGATCTTTTTTGTGATATTTTCATCTGGTTCCCATGAAAACTTTTTATACTTATGGTTCCTACAAAACACTATGCCAAGGTGAGTTTTCTTATTGCGTAGAACATTGTCTCCAAAGTCTAAGATTTTCATCAGTTGTGCTACATATCTGAGGTCATTATCCAATTGTACTAACTTTGGATTCAGTAAAACTGATGGATTGGGTATGTAATTCCTTATGAGTGATATCTGTAACTGGTCATGAACATGATCTATGCTTGGTGAAAGTGAAATATGATAGGCTACTTCTCCTATGAAATTATAGATCTTAAAGGGGACAATATGCCCGGGGCTAATCTTACACTTATTTCAAACTTCATGAATCTATTAAATGGGGATATTCTATAGAAGAAATTTTCTCTTATATTGAATTCCATATCCCATAGACATAAGTCACCATAGCTCTTTTTCTGAATCCAAGAAGATTTTTTATTTTATTGAATGGATTGAACATTCTGTGTCATCTCTTGCATAAGATAATTTCCAGGTAGTTTTCCTTCCTCAACCCCATTTAATAATGTTATTGTTCTACATCACTTCCTATATAGAGAATTATACGGACTAATTTTAATACATCATTGTATGTTTTTGTTATATGATAACTAGCCAATGGGATATGATGATTCCATCATATGTTAAATTCCATTGAAAATTCTCTTCACATGTACTCAAGAATCTGAGTAGTACTTTTAGATTGGACATCTATTTAGGGTGATCGGCTATATTGAAATTCAATTCATTACTCAAATCACAATGATGAATTCTCTAATATATAGTGGTGAACCATGGATCATGATCATAGATGATTAAATGTGGTTCCCCATGCAGCCTCTCTACATCATTCACATATATCATTGTATTTTTTTGAAGACAAATATCTTCTTAAATAATGATAATGTTGGTTTCCTTGATGATTCAATCCACTACAATCCATATAATATTATTTCCATTGTATGTCTTCAGGATACTAGTAACAATGTATATAGTGACATCCTTTCATTTCCACATCGGTATAGGAAATAGTGTCATCATCCCTTTGCACTTGTGTCCCTCTTATTTAACTTATTGACATACCAAAAACCTGAACTTGTATTCATCATTATCCTTCTTCATGATGTCCTGCCAGAATTTTTATCAAAGATCACAATACATCATGTTTATTCAATGATGGATGGAGAAATATGATCTATTTGCATTATCCAATAGCTCATTCTTTAAATTAGGTTATGCATGAACACAAAGACTCATTCCAAAAAAATCACACCATAATGATGATTTGGAAATCATGTAGCATACCTTCCATTACAAAATTCACCTTTTTTTGTAACTCCATATCGCCCCTTTGTGCCTCCTTAATATTCTCTTAGATTATTGGTTGGGAAGTAATTTTGTCATGGTAGGGTGTATTCCATGATGTTATGATTTCCAAATCTATCATTTACATTTCCATGTGTAACGGTACATTCTCAATTAGCATCATGGATAGAGTAGAAGGAACTTTTATGCTTAGAGCATCAGCTACATTGTTTTCCTTTTCTAGATGATTGTGAATAGAGAAATCCTAGTGCTTGATTAGATCCATCCATATCCTTTGACACGTTTTTAGCTCCTTCGATTTTAATAAATACTTTATAATTTTATGATCAGTATATATATCACACTTTTCACCAGAGAGATAGTGTCAAGAAACCTTTAGAGAGAAGATTACAATTGCTATCTCCAGATCATGGTTTAGGTTGTCCAGATTATGGATCACCAACATTCATGAGGCATAGCCTATTACATTATCATTCTTCATTAGTACACAAGCCAAATTTTTTTTTGAAGCATCATTATATATCGCAAATCCTTCTTGAAATATCGGTAGTGTGAATGTAGAAGTAGAGACTAGAGACTTATTGAGATCCTTAAAGCACTCCTCCCATTATTCTATCCATATATACTTGTCTGTGTTCTGTGTTAACACAGTTATAAGGCTATAATGGTTTGTGAAATATCTCAAAACATATCGATATTACCCATCCAATCCATGAAAACTATGTATTTTTCTGACACTAGTGGGGTTGGGCAACTCCACAGTTGGCATTGTCTTTGAAGGGATATCATAAATTCCCTCAATTATGATCACATTCCCTAATAATATTACTTATTTAAATCCAAAAGTCACACTTTTAGAACATATTGTAAATTTTCTCTTTAATTAATTTTTCCATCAAAATCCTTAAATTCACTTCAAGTTCCACCTCTCTATGTAGTAAATAAAAATATCGTCATAAACACTACCAAAATTTTTTAAAGGCAGTCTCTGAAGATTATATTCATCAAATATTTAAAGATTATTGGGGAATTTATAAGTCTAAGTAGAATCACTTTGAACTCATGGTTCCCATACTATGTATAGTAAGTTGTCTTCAGAATATCTTCTTTAATAAATTTTTTCTGATGATATCTAAAACATAGATCCATCTATGAGAACTACTAATCTCATGATAGTTGATTAGAAAAGTCATCAATACTTAGAAGCATATACTTTTTCTTTATTTTAATCCTATTAAGATACCAATAATCAATACAAAACCTAATCGATTAATCCTTCTTCATGAAAAAGATCACTGGTGCACCCCAAGGTGATACAACAGGTCATCTGAACCCTTATTTAAAATTCTCTTTTACCTTATTCCTTCACTCTTCCAGTTCAATCAGGGCCATCCTATAGGTTCATTTTAATAAAGGAGTGGCTCTATGTAAGAGAAATGTTGACAATCCTTCATCATCATCTGGTGGAATCAAGGTAACTCTTCAAGAAATACATCAGTGTATTCCCTCAAAATTGGTATTTCCTAAAGTATGATGATTTCCTTTGATATAATCATTTGGGATAAGTATTCTTCATCATAGTGTTTCTACACCCACAACATTGATGGATTTTACATAGGAGGTTCACGATATTCCTTAAATTTCTATAGGATCATGGATGGGTTCACAATATGAAAAGATCATTCATTTTCACAAAATTTAATATGTTCCCTATATAATGAAATCCTATAAATTCCATGTAAAAGTGTAGAATTTCACTGAGGTTAGAATTGTGAGATTCATTTGAAGAATCTTCCCACATATTACAAAAGGAAAATAGTCCAACTAATTGGATACAATGATTTCACTATTATGCATTTTTACACAAATATATATATATATATACATCATTATATTAGGGATTCAATTCAATATTTATATCAAACATGATGGATATAAAGAAATGTGTATAACTAAAATAAAATGGTACCTTTTCATTCTTGATGGAATAAGAGGTGTACCTTGAATGGGGTTTTTATGCAACTTAGTTATAGTGATGGGATAATATTTCCCTTGCTCATTAGGATTTTTTGGTTGCTGATATTGATTAACCCCAAAGACTATAGGATTAGTGCACTGGCTTGCATAGTGCCCTTGCTTCCTACTGTTGATGAATTGAACTGTTTGTGGTTCATTAAGAGGTCCCCTCCCTTCCTCCATTATATTGGATGTCTTCTTCATGTATAATTAAAATTCATGAGCTTGGTTTCCTTATCTATCATAAATGAATCATTTCCCCATCACTTTGACATAATTCCCATGATGATTCCTCCCACATTTTTGACATTTGGGTAGTGGGATCATATTTCATTCGTTATCATTTGACCCATCATCCTAAAAATCTATCCATATATTCTTTCCTCCATAACTGGGGGAGGATAATCCAAACTCTATACCTACATTGAGATGACTTCAAAATACTTCTTCATATCAACCAAAGTAAAAAATTTCTAGATCCATCCAAATGTGTGGTTTTAAAACATTAATAATATATCTATTTCATATAATTATTAATAACAAAAACTATGGAGTATCTTGAAATCCTTGTTAATATTCCCTCAAAATACATTACAAATTTTCCATAATTTATTCACCTCTATGAATTCTCTCTCTATCTTGGATCGTAGGGTTCATGGGAAATATGTGGTATAAAATATTTTCTTAAATACCTTCAAATCCATATCTTCTATTTTATCCTTTCCATTGGTGTTCATTACCAATTCCTGTGATTGGTTTGATGCTCCATCAATATGAAGAACTGAAAGAGTCAGATTCTTCTTCTCATAGTTGTGGATCAAAGGAAAGATCAACTTTGTTAAGTTAACCCATTGTTCTGTGATATGTGGATATTAATCTCCACTAATAATCATTGGAAGTATCCGCATAAAAGATTCAATTACTAGTAGATACATCTTGGGTGATGGAATATATTCCACATGATTTAGGTAATTAATCATAACATGATATATGTAGGTAAGAATCATCATTTTGTTACACTAACTCCCATGGACTTGGTGATGTCGTTCAAACATTCATTGCATTGTCCCTCACATGGGTAATTGTCTATGTTACTCCTAGTACCCATCAGTTTCTAAAATAAAATATTTGTGAAATAAAAAAGTAAAAAAATAGTGATTATATAATTTATTCTTTTGAAAAATTAAATCTAAAGGCATATCTTAAGGGATCCCTCTATTAATAATTTTTCTAAAATAAAGCTTTAGGATTTTAATATATACTGAGTCATATCCAATTAGTTATCACTAATTTTCTCTAATCTTGAATAAAAAATTAATTAAACCCTGCTCAGATAAGAACTAAATCATCTCAACATTTTCTTACAAAATGTGGGTGAGAATAGTCATCATCAATAGAACATAAGCATGTGATCATAATCATAACTATGATATGAAGTAATAGATCAAAAAATGAAACCTGGAAATGAATAAAAATGAAACATCATGTCTTAGTGGTAAAATAACAGACCTAGATGTGAAAAAAGATAACCTCATGTTCACACATAATATATGTGCATCATCATGACATCATAATTGTGAACAATTATAGCCTTAGGTTCATGTATATTTCATATTATCCAACTAAATACTTCAAATTACCCAACTAATTGGAGGGTTATATAATTTTGGGTGCACCCATAACATCATAACATTTAAATAATCATGTATTCCACATAAAACACACATAAATCAACTTCGTTAAGTTACCAATGTAATGAAATGGGTTTCATAAGGATTTCGTCAAAAAAGAATAAACATTAGGTTCAAAAATGTTTGGGGGAAAAGAATTTTATATATGTTTCATCATTCTTGAGGAATGAATAAATAACTCAAATGGTGTCACAATGTTTTTGTAAAGAATTATTTTTTGGAAAACCATTGTATTTGTCATTAAATCAGATTGTAAACCTAAATATCCATGAAAAAATTTAAAAAATTAAATCATATTTCAAGAAAATTGAAAGAAATATCCATAGAGAAATTTGGAATGGATGATTGGTAACCAGAAGAATGGGAGTTGTGTTTGAGAATCCCCTTATCATAATTGCAACATAATTTCATCACTTTTGATCCCCACTCTCTTCGGTGCAACATCCCTTGTCAAACATTATTACTCTTTGGAGATAAGAGATAGATTTTTACCGAATATTCCTAAGTATTCTACAGTGATCGAGATAGAGGATTTGGGTGGATCATATTCCTTGGAATGGGTTAGAGGAGTGGTCTTCCAAGGGGTGTGAGAAATATTATTTATAATTTAGTAGATGGGTATTTTTGGAATAAAATATGGATAAAATAAT
The DNA here is from genome assembly GCA_963277665.1 of Viscum album. NCBI lineage: Eukaryota > Viridiplantae > Streptophyta > Magnoliopsida > Santalales > Viscaceae > Viscum > Viscum album. The sequence goes on along the minus strand of OY728129.1, from coordinate 1,805,321,752 downwards.
ATATAAAAGGTAAGACTTTTAATAATCTATTTTTTTAATTTTAAATCATCTATTAATATAATATAATTTCATTATGAATGTAAATACCTTTAAAATTCTAATTTATTATTTATTTTAAACGGAAAGTGGAATGAAAGAAGAGTGATTATTTTAAAGAAACCCTTTTGAATTTAGGTTTTTGGAAATTCATTCTATGTTTGGTAATTTATTTTATTGTATTTTAATGATTTATTTATTAAATTAAATATAGAATTTCCTAACATCATGTTATAGAATGAATGATGTCTTTATTACATCATGAATGATGCAATTTAAGTTACATCAGTTTTGTGAAAAACTATATATTAACTACTCACCTAAAAATTTATGTATTTTAGAAAACTACCAAAAAACCATTAGAAAATTTAAATCTTCTTATTTAAAAAAGGATATTCATTTTAAAAAATAAATGTATAAAAAAATAAATTTAAAACTTTAATATAAAATTAATTATTTTTACCAAATTCGTAAAAACACAGTTTATTAAAACTGTGCTTATATTTTGTTTGAGTTTCTTAATCTTGATAATTGTTATTTAAAATTATAAGATTAATATTTAATTAATTTAGCGAGGACCAATATTATTTACATTTTTAATGTAAAATTACTATTCTGACATTCAGTTCTCTATTCCAAAGGTCGGGTTACTATTCCAACAGTCATATTACTATTCCAATGATCAATTTACGTCCAATAAATACTACTCTATTATTTTAAATAATATTCAACTCAATTAAACTCATGTTTTTATATTTTTATTTCTTATAATTTTTCATGGTTTATTAATATTTTTCATCTTATCTATAGTATATGTAGTGGGGGTGATTATTCTAATAGATTGTAGAAATTAATAGTTTTCCATTTTGGTTTGTCAATTTTTTCAATTTATATTTATTTTGAATTTTAATTGGTTTCGTTAATGATTTACGTAATGGTAAATTTTAATGAAACATATTATTTGTTGGATTATTTTTATTTTTTATGTCTATAATATGGTAAATATAATTCAACAAACTTTTAATCAGGAAATGAATTTTAAAAACACTTTTTCATAAAAATTATTCCTCGTAAGAAACAATGAACAAATATATTGAAGAGAATTGTTTGTGGTTCATGGATTCTCAGAGTGTTGTTATATAAGAAAATATTCTAGGGGTGCTAAAAATGATACCCATTCCATAAAGGATATGTCAAGCATCACCAAGTATTTTCTTGTTGTACTCCCCTAAACCTCTAAAATCCATAATTCTCTTTGGTTAATTGTTGATTTCCCAATAAAATTATAAAATTTCATTTAAATCATGTAATATTTTCCCTATTTTGCATATTTTTGGAATATATATTGATGAAATGAAAAAATATTAATGTTTAACATATTATATTGCATTTTATTGTGATGTGATATTTTTCTAAATATTCTAGTGATGGATTCAACAAGCTCTTGATATGGTGTTGTATTTCAATACATATTATCTTCCTCATATATATGTTAAATATAAAAGAACCATTAAAAACATAGAGGATATACTAGTATCATGTCATTTGATTTTAAGGTTTTTTGGGATCAAGACATTCCTCTATTCATGTATTCTTACAACAATAACTTCCACCCAAGCATTCAGATAAAAAGTTATGAATCCATCTATGGAATGTACTATAGAACTCATACATATTAAGATGAAGTTAGATAAATAGATCTATTGGAATATAATATTTCAAATAAATGTTTTAAAAAACATGATAAAATCAGAATCACATCAAGGAAGCTCATATTCGACAAAAATTTATATTGATAATTACTGGTGAGATATAGAATTAAATATTTGTGAGAAGGTACTCTTGTCAATTAATCCAAGGAAGAATTTTATGATATTTGTAAATAATGGAAATATGATAATATATATTGGTCAATTCTAGATTATTCATAGAGTAGGGATTGTAGTTTATCAATTTTCACTACCACCAAACCTCTCTGAAGGTCATGATGTGTTCCATGTGTCTCTCCCGATAAAGTAAATTCTTGATAATGACATGTGATGATCTAGGAGGTATCACCGTAGGTGAAGTCTCTTCTATATGATGAAAAAAGTATAAAAATATTAGATCATATAGACTAGGTGATACAAAAATAGACTACTCAGCAGGTAAAAGTTATCTAGATGAATTTAAAAATTGAAATAAGCTACATGGGAACCTGTGGATTTGATGAGATAACAATATTCTCAATTATTTGTGTCAATGTGAAAAAATTTCAAGTGGAAATGATTTTATTGGTGCATTTTATAAACTCCTGAGATATTAGGTTATATTACTCATTATATAAATAGGATTGATTTTACATCATTATTTTCATACAACTGCAATTTCCAATAAATCGTATTATACTATTAAAATATTATTATTTAATGTGGTAGTTATCACCAAAATATTTTATTACAGTGTATTAATACTATGAACTAGATTATGAACAAGTACTTTTTACACATGTATAAAATTAATTCATCGGTTATCTACTAATTTTAAACAAAAAAAAGTATTTTAAAGTAAAACTCATGTTTTTTTCTGAAAAATGTATTTCAGTTCATATTATATTACTTAACAAAAAATTAAAATTAATAATAATGTATGAGTGAATTAAATGATATATATTTTATATTAAATAAATGTTTATACAATTAATATAATTTTTAATATTCGTCATGAGATAAGAATAAATATATTTTTATTATTGAAAGCATTTTTTTAACAAACTAGTTTGGTTTCATTTTCATGTTTAATTTAAAATAGATTTCCAAAAATTATATAAAATTAATAACTAAAAGCGAATAATATTTTTTAATTCATAATTTCCAAAAAAAATCAAACTTTTCAACATTATTTTTTGTCATTATGAAATGTAATCATGGTAAATATTTGTCACCTTAGTAATGGGAAATTATGTAATTAAGTGTAAAAGTTATTTGATAAGATGATAAATATATATATAACAGTTGAATTGTTTATATTGAATGAGTTTTTTGACCATATGTTTCAAATATTCTTTGATATTCTAATTTGGGGCCATTTCTCTTGGATATTGATCATAAAATTATTTTAAGTAAGGAATATATCTAAATATGACACATTCTATGTTTTAATAACAAAAATAAATATTCATAGGGTTAAAAGAAATTTATGTTCTGTTATAAATGGTTATTTGATATATTAATTATTTTTTTTCATTTTAATTTATATTAATTTTTTAGTAATGGAATAATTACCATAAATGATTATACAACCCCATCAGAGTACTAGTTCAATTAAAAGAAAATTCAATTAAAAAAATTAGAAAATTAAATGATTCAAAATTTCGATGAATTCTTGTGTTTTAATGATTTTAATATATAAATATGAAATATTATTGATTTTTAATGTTATTTATTTGAAATACTTTTCTATCTTGTTGTCTTTAATGTCATAAAACGTGAATAGTCCCAAAAATGTCATTAATTTTATTTTGTGTTAAATAATACATTATAAAATGATTTGAGATTATTAAATATTATGAAATATGAAAAAGGGAAGGGATATGGTCAAAAATTCAGTATATTGACTCTTAGTGGTAAAATTATTACTATACATGTAAATTAATTGGCCTTTATTATGTAAAAAGTTTTTAACATGGTAAATGATAAATGGTGTTTATTAAGAGGTTAATGAAAATGTTATGGCCTAAAATGATATATAAAAGAATATAAATTATAATGGTGGAATTAAAATCAACCTTACACTAATTTATCATTGAATTGTATGCCCAATAATTCCAGTTTCACATAAAATTGATTTTTTTAAACTAAAATCATTAAAAAAATTATATCGGTGTGCCTTCATTCACTTTAAAGGGACACCACCAATCGTCTCTTTTTTACACTCACATGATCCACATAGCCCAAAAAAACCTTCCAAGAATACCTTCCAATACTGATATAGATACTTGATAAGTTATGTTTTCTTCAAAACCCTATCCCTAAGGTCCTTGAGAAAAGATCTTATTGAGTTTTCTCAAATATTAAGTAATCATATTGACCGATCTATTTACATTTACTTCATATTTTACCCCATTCAATTATTCCATTACAATTCAAATAAAAAATGATCAGTATATACCATATAATAGTATATAATCAGGTTTATTCTATAACTTTTATCCATCTCTTTTTTCACCATCTTTAAAATAAATGTATTGATTTTCTGTATAGGTGGACTAATAACTCTACAAAGTGATACATTTTATTTTTAGTCATAACATTACATTATGGGATATAATGATGATTTTAATTAATATATAAAATTATAAATATGGTATATATATTTCATTATTATATTTATATAAATATAAATCTTTATTTACTTCTCTTTCAGTCCATCTATCAAAATGCGGAATCATCACTAGTGTAAAAATACAAACTGTCATCTTATCGTAGTGATTGAACTCATATTTCATCACACATTTCTAGGAATCGTTATTGAAAATTATAAAATGAATAAATATTACACTTTTTACATGAATAAAATTCTACATATGATGGGAGCTTGATTAATGTAAAAGGAACATGACATCAAAACCAAAAAGTGAATGAAAATCAAAGTAGTTATCACTTATAACAGTGATTTATTTAAAGGATTGTAAATAAATTGAAATGAAAAATGAAATTTAAATCATATAGTTTATGATATATTTGATTATGGTTCTAGAATAGATTTATTACAAATAATTATTTATTATATAGGTGTTTTAAACATGTAGACAGAAAAATAATATTTTAGTTAAGGGATTAACGTTTCAATATCATTACAATATTGATTGTTTATGCTTGAATTTAGATTGATTGAAATTATATGATAATTATCATATAAATATATTTCATTTTTATTTCAATATTAATTTCTAGATATTTTACTTTTCCATTTTAATTTCTTCTTTTTAATATACATAGGAGAAAATAATGTTTTTAAGAAAACCCTACTTTCTTTCTCCCTTCAGTCAAATATTTTCTGTATTCCATATCCACGTATCTAATTTATTTTTTAAAAAATTATTATTAATATAAACTTAATGTTTAATTATATTTTTACACATTTGAATAATATTAATGGAAATTGTTTTTAAAAAATAAAAATTTTTATTTTCAGAATGAGATAATTTTAACTAATGTTTTAAAAAAACATTGTTTTCATGGTTATGTAATGAATAGAGTTTCCAGATGTAATGACCAATCAATCCTTTGATAGTTATTTTCAATATTTTAATGGGTTTTTTATCAAAAAAAATTCCATTATATTTTGTAAATTTTGAGATTTTCAATATGTTTTTTCTAAATGAAAAGTGTATTTTTCAATAGAAATATTCCATTGATATTCTTAAGATGTTTTTAAAAAAGAGTGGAACAACCCAAAAACACTAATAATAATTTTATTTTTTAATAAATATTTTCCATAAATATTGATTTAATTTAATTTTATAGAAAAATGTTACTTTAAAATTTATATAATATTAATTTTATATTAAAAAATAATAGTGTAACCCTTATTAAATCATTAAATTTTTAATTTTAATTCATTTGTAAGATAATATATTATATATATGTGATGAAACAATTATATAAAAATTGTATTTATATCCTTTTAGTAAAATCTTATATTTATAGTTATTATATTTTTTGTTCATGTAAATTTATAACAATATATTAATTTAAATACATAGAATATATGTTAATATTTATATATGATAAACCGAAATAATAACCTTGTATATATATAAATATATGTTTATATATATACGTATATGGAATTGATAAGAAAATTTAGTCTTATGTTCATATATTTTTTTATAAAATTTTATTTAATATATATATATATTTGGAATATATACATATACACACATATATAATTGGTTGATTGTATAAAAATAGTATATATATATCTATTGCGTATGTGAATAATTTTTAAGAGGTTGAATAAAAATTAATAATATAGATGTATATATATATGTGGTGCAAGAAGTGATGGGTTTATAAAAACAAATAAAAAAGAAAGGTCCATATAAATTAGTGATTCTAGGATCCTAAACAAAATAAAACAAAAATGTGAGGTGTGTGTTGGTTTGTAGTTTAATTAACCCATATAAATATATATATATAAATATATACACATGTTATATATATTTTTATGCAGAATATATGTTAAAATATTTATGGATTTTATATTTTTTAGAATATATATTGGTGTATAAAAATAAACATATATCTATGTGTGTGTATATATAGACTTATAAATTATGTTAAATAATAATATATGTGTGGGGGGGATGCTTAAGGGATGAACTTGTAAAAAAAAGAAATGATTGTGTGTGAGTGTTTCATGAATGGGAAAGAAGAAGAAATAAAAAATGAACAAAATAAAAAAAAATCATGTATATATATATATATATAACATTGATATATATATATATGTGTGTGTGTATGTGTGTATGATGAAATGTATTTGTTATAAATATATGTAAAATTTATTTTAACATATATGTTTTCAATATGTTAATATGTTTACATGTAATTATATATATTTTAATATATATATATATATGCATTATATAAATACATGTTAAAACATATATATGTGGGTCTGTTTGTATGTGTGTGTGTGTGTTGGAATTATTTTAAACACAAGAAAACAATATTAAAAATTAATTATTTTTGCCAAATTTATAAAAACACAGTTTATTAAAAATGTGCTTATGTTTATTCTGTGTTTTTTAATCTTGATAATTATTATTTGAAATTATAAGATTAATATTTAATCAATTTAATCATGATAAATATTATTCACATTTTTAATGTAAAATTACTATTCCAAAGTTCTGTTTTATATTCCAACGGTTATGTTACTATTCCAATGGTCATATTACTATTTTAATGATCACATTACAACCTATAAATACCACTCTATTATTTCACATAATTTTCAACTCAATTAACCTCATGTTTTTATATTTTTATTCCATATAATTTTTCATGGTTTATTAATAATTTTCGACTTCTGTATAGTATATGTAGTGGGGGTGACGATTCTAATAGATTCGGGAAATTAATATTTTCATATTTTGGTTTGTCTATTTTTTTCTATATATATATTTTTGAATTTTAATTGGTTTCATTAAGGAATAATGTAATGTTAAATATTAATGAAACAAATTCTTTTTTTGGATTATTTTCATTTTTAGGTCTATAATATAATAAATATAATTCAACAAAAATTTAATCAGGAAATGAATATTAAAAACACTCTGTCATAAAAATTATTCCTCACAAGAAATTATGAACTGATATATGGAAGAGAATGTTTCATGGTACATGGATTTTCAAAGTGTTATTATATAAGAAACAATTATAGGGGGTTCTTAAAAAGATACACATTCCATAAAGTATGTGTCAAACGTCACCATGTATTTTTTTGTTGGACTCTCTTAAACCTCTAAAGTCCATAATTCTATTTGGTTAATTGTTTATTTCCTTATAAAATTATCAAATTTCAATTCCATCAAGTAATATTTCCCTATTTTTCATATTTTAGGAATATGTATTGATGAATTTGAAAATTTTTAAGGTGTACCACATTATGTTGTTTTTGATTGAGATCTGATATTTGCCTAAATATTCTAGTGATTGATATAATATGGTGTTTTATTTCAATAAATATTATCTTCCTCATATGGAGGTTAAATCTAATATAACCATTAAAAACATGTAGCATATATTAGTATCATGTTATTTGGATTTTAAGGTTTATTGGGATCAACACATTCCTCTATTCACATTTTATTAAAACTATAACTTCCACTCCAGCATTCAGATAAAACATTATGAATCCATCTATGGAATATACTATAGAAATGATATATATTGAGATGAAATTATATAATTAAGTCTATTGGAATATAATATTTCTAATAAAACGTTATAAAAAACATGATACATCTAGAATCACATCGAAGCAGCTCATATTCGACAAAAAAGTATAGTGATAATCATTGGTGGGGTATATAATTAAAAATTTCTGAGAAGGTATTCTTGTCAATTCCTCCAAGGAATAATTTTATGATATTTATAAATAATGGAAATATGAGGCATATATATATTTGTTATTTCCAGATTCTTTATAGAGTAGGGATTGATGTTTATCAATTTTCAGTACCACCAATCCTATCTCAAGGTCATGATGTGTTCCATGTGTCTCTCCCGGTGAAGTATATACCTGATAATGACATGTGATGATCTCAGAGGTTGCACCCTTGGTGAATTGTCATGTATATGAAGAAAAAAGTGCAGAAATATTAGATCATATAGTCTAGGTGATATAAAAATAAACTACTCAGCTGGTGAATGTTATCTAGATGAATTTGAAATTGAAATAAGCTACATGGGAACCTGAGGATTTTAGGAGATAAAGATATTCTTATTTGTTTGTGTCAAATTGAAAACATTTCAACTGGAAATGATTTTATTGGTCTATTTTGTAAACACCTTAGATATTATTTTATATTACTCATTAAATATAAATGATTGATTTTACATCATTGTATTTATACAACAACAATTTTAAATAATTCATATTATACTTTTAAAATATTATTATTTAATGTGGTAGTTATCACCAAACTATTTTATTATAGTGTATGAATAGTAGGCACTAGATTATGAAAAGGTATTTGTTTACACATGTATAAAATAAATTCGTTAGTTATCTATTAATTGTAAATTAAAAGAAAGTTTTTTAAAGTAAAAGATATGTTTTTTCTGAAAAATGTATTTCTGTGTGTATTGTATTCCTCAACAAAATAATTACAATTAATAATAATGTATAAGTTAATTAAATGATATATATTTTATATTCAATAAATTTTTATACTATTAATATAATTTTTAATATTATTCATGAGATAAGAATAAATGGAGTTTTATTATTAATTTTTTTTAATAAACTAGTTCTTTTACATTTTCATTTTTAATTTATAATGGATTTCTAAAAGTTTTATACATTTAATAAGTAAAAGTGGATAATATTTTTTTAATCATAATTTCGAAAAAAATAAACTTTCTTAACATTATTTTTTGTCATTATGAAAAGTAATCATGGTAAATATTTGTCACCTCAATTATGGTAAATTATGTAATTAAGTATAAAAATAATCTGATAAGATGATAAAAATATATATAACAATTGGATTTTTTTATTGAATGAGTGTTTTGACCACATTTTTCAAATATTCTTTTTTATTCCAATTTGGATCCTTTTTTCTTAGATATTGATCATAATATTATTTTATGTAAGGAATATTTCTAAATATGTCACATTCTAAGTTTTAATAACTCTAATAAATATTCATTATGTTAAAATGAACTTATGTTCTGTTATAAATGGTTATTTGTTATATTAATTAAATTTTTTCATTTAAATTTATTTTAATATTTTAGTAATGGAATAATTACCTTAAAAGATTACACAACCCCAAAAGAGTACTAGTTCAATTAAGAGAACATTCAATTAATGAAATTAGAAAATTATAAGTTATAAAATTTCGATGAATTATTATGTTTTAATGAATTTTATATATAAATATAAAATATAATTGATTTTCAATGTTATTAATTTGAAATCCATTTCTATATTGTTGTCATTAATGTCATACAATTTGAGTAGTCCTAGAAATGTCATTAACTATATTCTATGTTACAAAATACATTATTCAATGGTTTGAAATTAATAAATATGATGAAAAATGAAAAATGGATGGGATATGGTCTAAAATGTAATATATTGAATCTTAGTGGTAATATTAATACTATACATGTAAATTAATTGTCATTTATTATGAAATTTTTTTTTAACATGGTAAACGTTAAATTTTGTTCATTAAGAGGTTAAAGAAAATGTTACAGCTTAAAATGATATGTAAATGAATATAAATACTATTGTTTGAATTAAAATCAACCTTAAGCTAATTTATCACTGAATGTTTTGCCAAATAATTCCAGTTTCACATAAAATTGAATTTATTACAATAAAATCTTTAAACAAATTCTATGTGTGTGATTTCATTCACATTAAAGGGTCACCACCGATCCTCTGTTTTCCCCCCATCTTGATTCACATAGCACAACCAAAACCATCCAAGAAAACTTTCCAACACCAATATACATACTTAATTGGTTATGTTCTCTTCAAAACCTCATCACTAAGGTCCTTGAGAAAAGATCCAATTGTGTTTTTTCATAGAATAAGTAATCATTTTGACCAATCTATTTACATTTACTTCATATTTTACCTCATTTAATTATGTCCTAACAATTGAAATAAAAAATGATTAGTATGTCCCATATAATATTATATAATCAGGTGTATTACATAACTTTTATCCATTCATTTTTCCACCATCTTTAAAATGAGTATCAGTTTTGTGTACAGGTGGACTAACAACAAAGTGATGCATTTTATTTTTAGTCATACCATTACAATATGGGATATAATGATGATTTTAATTAATTTATAAAATAATAAATACGATATATATATTTCATTACTATATTTATATAAATATTAATTATTATTTACTTTTTATTCAGTCCCTCTATCAAAATGCGAAATCATCACTAGAGCAAAAATAAAAACTGTCATCTTTGCGTAGTGATTTAATGCATATTTCATCTCACATTTTAATGAATATTTATTGAAAATTATAAAATGAATAAAAATGACACTTTTTACAGGAATAAAATTCTACATATAATATAACATTGGTTAATGTAAAAGAAACATGACATCAAAACCAAAACATGAATTAAAATCAAAGTATTTAACACTTGTAATAGTGATTTTATTAAAGGATTGTAAACAAATTAGAAATCAAAAATTAAATGTAAATCATATATTTTAACACGTATTTTATTATGGTTCTAGAATAGATTTATTAAAAATAATTATCTATTATATAGATGTTTTAAACATGTAGAAAGAAAGATAAGATTTTAGGTAAGGGATTTATGTATCAATCTCATTATAATATTGATTGCTATGCTTGAATTTATATTAAAAGAAATTATATGATACTAATCGTATAAAATGATTTCATTTTTATTCAAATATTAATTTCTAGATATTTTACATTTCCTTTTTAATTTCTTTGTTTTAATATAGATAGGAGAAAAAATAATGTTTTTAATAAAACCCCGCTTTATTTCTACATTCAGTCAAATATTATTGGTATTCCATATCCATATATCAAATTTATTTATGAAAAAATTATTTTTAACATAATGTGAATGTTTACTGATATGTTTACACATTTCAATAATATTAATGGAATTATTTTTAAAAAATAAAAAAATTTATTTTCAGAATGAGAAAATTTTAAGTATTGTTTTAAAAAAACATTCTTTTCTTGGTTATCAAATGAATAGATTTTACAGATGTAATGACCAATCAATCCTCTGATGATTATTTTAAAATTTTCAATGGGTTTTTTACCAAATCAATGTTAACTATATTTTGTAAATTTTTAGATTTTTAATATGTTATTTTACAATGAAAAGTGTATTTTCCACCTGAAATATTCCATTTATATTCTAAATAAATTTTTCAAAAAGAGTGGAACAACCCAAAAACCTGTAATCATAATTTTTTAAATAATTATTTTTCCTAAAAAATGATTTAATTTTATTTTATAGAAATATGTTATAGTAAAATTCATAAAATATTAATTTGATATTAGAAAATAATAGTGTAACCCATATTAATAAATTAAAATTTTAATTTTAAATAATATATAATTTAATATAATATATATATAATGAAATAATTATACAAAAAATATATTTATATCCTTTTAATAAAATCTTATATTTATAGTTATTATTTTTTTGGTTCTTGTAAATTTATAACAATATATTAATTTATATACATAGAATATATATTAATATTTATATATGACAAAACAAAATAATAACCTTATATATATATATATGTATATATATATACGTATATGGAATTGATAAGAAAACTTAGACTTATGTTAAAATATTTTTTTATAAAATTGTATTTAATATATATATATATATACACAAAATGTCATTGTATATATATATTAATATATATTTATATTTGGAATATATAAATATACACTCATATATAAGTCGTTGATTGTATAAAAATAATATATATATATATATATATATTGTGTATGAGAATAATTTTAAGAGGTTGAATAAAAATTAATAATTTAGATGTATATATATGTGGTGTAAGAAGTGATGGGTTTATAAAGAAAAATTAAAAAAGAATGTTCCATATAAATTAGTGATGTTAGGATCCCAAACCAAATAAAACAAAAATGTGAGGTGTGTGTTGGTGTGTAGATTAGGGAACCCATATATATATATATATATATATAAATTTATACACATGTTATATATATATATATATTTATGAAATATATATGTTATAATATTTATGCATTTTATATATTTTATAGAATATATATATTGGTGTATAGAAATAAATATATATCTATGTGTGTATATATATATAATTATCAATTATGTTAAATACTAATATGTGTGTGTTGGGGGTGGTGGTGGTGGTGGGGGGGGGGGGGGGTTATGCTGAAAGGAAAAACTTGTTAAAAAAAGAAATTATTGTGTGTGAGTGTTTCGTAAATGGGAAAGAAGAAGAAATAAAAAATAAACAAAATAAATAAAAACATTATATATATAGATAAAACATTAATATATATTTATGTATGCTAAAATGTATTTGTTAAAAATATATTTAAAGGTCATTTTAACATATATGATTTCAATAGGTTAATATGTATATATATAAATTATATATATTTTAATATATATGTATATATATGCATTATATTAAATAATTTTAGAACATATTCATGCATGTGTGTGTTTATGTGTGTGTGTGTGTTGGAATTATGTTAAACAAAAGAAATCAATATTTAAAAATTTTGTGTAGTGAGTGTCGTGTAAAAGAACAAAGAAGGAAAAAAGGAATGTGTTGTGTGTGATGTTTATTATAAAGAAACAAAAGAAATAGATAAATATGGTAAATACATATATATATATATAATATGATGATATGTACATGTACAAAAAGTACATTATATAAGCATATATATTTTATAAATATAATATTAATATATAACTATATCTATAATATATATATACACATGCGAAAAATAATTTTTGGTATGGGTCATTTAAAAAAGGACAGTAAAAATAAAATAAAATAATTATAAGATCAAAATATCATTTTTTCATATTGGTATAGAAACAAATAGGACAAAACTTCCACAATTAGATATTATTTCCATATAGTATATTGAAAAAAATAAATGATTTGATTTAACATTTGAGGATTATAAATAAAAGACATTCAATAAGTTCTGTACCAAATGAATCTGTACTAGACTCCATTGAAAAAATTACATGAGTTTCTTTACTTCTAGTCATGGTGCTGGGTTGATTTTTGTCTTTGGTGGTAGATGATCGACTTAGTTTCAACTAGGAGAGATGATTAGTTAAAATTTTCTAGTATTAAAATATATATTACTTTAAATATACACTATTTTTTTAAAATTTTTAATTGTGATTGAAGTATTTTATTATCAAAATCATAAATATTATTTATTATTTTCAGAACACATTTTTATTTAAGCAAAATTTGTTTTAAACGATTTTTAATTTAGGGTTTTACAAAACCCCTTATATATAAGGGAGTTATTTTAAGATAATTATTTCTTTGGGAATATATCGTTTTATTAAAATCTATTTTATTATTTTAAAAATAATTTTTTAATATATTAGTATAAATTTTTGTATAAAATAATTTTATTTAAAAAAACACTAAAAGAATTTTTATATATTAATGATATAAGTTTATGAGAAACTTTTTATTTTATGACAATAGATGTCACACATATGTATAATTATATCCAAACATAATATTTTTTCTTGACATTTCAGGAGTATAAATATAATCTTGTGCATAAAAAAATCATTCCTTTACTTGATTTATTTTCAATGCAGTGTTTAAAAATTATGGAATCCTCCATTTTTTTGTAAAAGGGGGTGTTTTTTAAAAGTATGATTTAGAATAATTATACGTGATTTAAAAATATTTTCATTGGATGATTATTTATGTAGCTTACCAAAGTATATTTATAATGTGAATTAAATGGAAATAAGAAACCATTAAAATATTTTTATAAAAACTCTACATATAGTTATGAAATGGTATTATAATGAGTGGGGATTGAACTTGCAACCTCAATTGAAATGTTTCAAACATAGATATAAAAAGTGGAAAAATAGTTTTCTTTAGTGTTTTTAACATTATCATTTTCGTTCCTTCAAAGCTATCATTATCAGAAAATGGTTTTAAAATAGAATGTAGATTTTTACTCATAATGATCATTAGGGGGACGTTATGCCATAGTTCCAAAGATGAATACATAGGAGAGGTAGAATAAAAAACTTATATGGAAGGGGACAGTACCTACCATGTGGTATGTGGAGAGGAATTTGGATGCCACATGTCTGGTTGAACTAGCCGATTGAGGTGTGGCCCAAGGCCCACTGAGGATCGTTAAATAAAAGTCAACTTTTTATGTAATGATCCTCAATGGGACCCACACCACACTATAATTAGACATGTCAACTGACTATGTGGAGGCCAAACACCTCTCAAGATTTCACGTAGAAGGTACTGTCCCCTTCCATATGGGAATTGTTTTCCACCTCCCCTGTATCTCGAACATGGGACCACTTGAGTAACATTACTCTAGAGAGTATTACAAGTACCACTGAGGCAATAGCCTACTGGTACACATAAATCTTCTTGGTGGGATGTTAGGAAATAGGTCACAAGTTCTAGTGAAGGGGGATCCTGAAACAAATCCCCATAGGGATAGAGATCCACGTATTTTCAATGGTTAATATATTAGTAAAATGAGTTTTCGGAAACATTTTTCAGTGAAATTTGTTTTTTAAATGTTTTTCTATTTTGAAAAAAATATTAAAAAAAATATTAAACTATAATTTTTTTGCAAAAATGGTTTTGAAATAATATATACAAAGTAATAAATATTTTGAATGGTTATTATATTTTTGAGGATGTTTTTTGAAATGTGTTTTGAAATGGTATTTTTTAAAAAAACATTCATTGGTTTTTAAATCACCATACAGGGTAATTTTATGCTAAACCCATATTATAAATTGTTTTTCCACAGGTTCATTAGATATTCAAAGTATATGTGCATTACTAATAAGGTAGTGAGAGTAAAGTCAAATTAGTTGATTTTATAATTATTTAGACTATAATATGTTGAAATAGTTTTGATCTGGGTTATCCTTATTTATGGTTTTATTTGATTTTAATGTTGGATCATGTGGTTTCTCAATTTTCCTCAAATGTGTTTTGATAATAAAAAAGTTAATTTTCAGTCAGTCAAGACTATAAAATATCCTCTTTTTTATAAAGGACTTTATATTTTACATTTTATGTTTTAAAGAAAATTTATTGTAATTTATTACATTGTCTAGAAGGGCATGTCCCGTGCCTCTACATTTGGTATCAGAAGAAATGTTTGGAAAACATTGAAGATTATCCATTTTTTGGGATAATAAATAAAAAAATTATTTGTGATTCTATGTAGTTGAGTTTTTGGTCACTATTAAGAATATAATTTTTTTTAATTCATGTTTTTCAAATATTTAAAATTGAAATTAAAAATATTTATTAGATACGATGAAATATTTTTGATGGTGAGATTCATTTTTTGTAGTTATAATGTAACATCAATAAAAATTATAAGTAGAGTTTTATTTTTTATTTTATTTTTGATTTTTCATAAGTAGTAATTTCATATTATTGTAGAAATATATTATATTATAATTATTAAAATATTCTATTGATATTTAAAATTAACTATTTAATATATATTAATAAAACTAAAATTTAGAATTTAAATTTTCATTAATTTTAATTTTTACATATATATATATATAATAATAGTATATAAAAAATATATATAAATCCATTTTTAAAAAGATGTTAAAATATTAGTTAGTATTTTTTGGTGCTTTTTGATATTTTAAAATATATTAATATTAGTATATAGAAAATACGTTAATATTTATATGTGGTAAACCGAAATAACAACCATGTATATAGTTATATATGTATATATATACATATGTGTACTTAGTAATAAATTTTTATTTTATGATTACATAATAACATAATTAAATTGAATTTAATATATATATATTTATATTCCCATAATATATATATGTATACACATATACTTATATTTGGTATATATACACACACAAATATATATGTGGTTCATTGTAAAATAATAATATACATATAAGGACCCAACCTTTAAAAATTACAAAATCTTGAAATAAATGAATAATTCACATTGATGATTTTTTAGGTTTAGAGTTTATATAATTAGTTCATAACTATTACATTATATATCAAAAATTACAAAGTAGAAACTTCTAATAAGTTTCCATATTTTTATAAAATAAAAACTCATGAAAACAAGAGCCATGTCTAGTTCTATGTTTCAGACATCATGACTTTTCCTTGATCCACTCCTTGACCCTATTCATCTTTAAGTCCTGTGAAAAACATTTCAAACATGGGATGAGCATAAAAATCTCATTAAGGGTCATAAAACAAAGAAAGAAAACAATAGTTTTTCATTACATACAGAACATAATCTCATTAACATACCTAATGAAATCATAAGATTTATGAATCACACATATAAAACATAAATAATAAAGGTAACTTGTGGCATCCATATCATACTTATTTGTAGCCATCACTGCTATATAGGGAGTTACATTTGGAATACCCATCACAGTATATCCCCTATATATCTTTATAGAAACATTCATGTTTACCTCCGTCACGTTAACCAATGCATTGGAGAGCTATCTAGTTCTCACCCACCCAAGGTTTATCATAGAACCACCAGTATATGTAAATGATGCCAAAGAACCATAACAGATAAAACCAGCATAATAGAAAGATAACATTTCCACATTTCATTCACAATATATATTTTCAAGATATTGAAATAATAAATTATTTATCCAAACCATTTTCAATACAAAAGTACGTAAAAAGAGTATATTGTATTTATTTTCCTTTAAAAAACTCTACGACTAGTTAAGGAAGCCAAAGAACAAATAATACTCGCGGTGATGCAAAGGTCATTGTCACCACTTACATTAAAATGAAACATTATTTTTTGTCATTTAGTAAAATTATTTATAGAAAAATATTCCCATTAAATTAAATGAAATTTCAAAGGTGTTTATACAGCATATAAAAGAAAGTCATGTATTAAAACAAAATATGCCTCAATGAAAATAGATTGAGATGAAGTCCCTTACCTCGTGTCCGACTTGACCCATTCATTCTTTATCCTCATGAATAATAAAATAGAGTTAATTTCTACTTTATTAACAACATTTTTCAACTTTATTATACCTTTTATATCACATATTACCATGTTGTAAATATTTTGTAATCATTTAATTTAATAACATCTGTTTTTGTCAATATTTGGTACTTGAGTCAAAAATAGACTTCTTATAATTACATGTTGTTCCTCTAATCAAAATTACATTATCTCCAGAATGATATCAATGATTTAGATATCATATATATTTTATATATCCAATATATATATTTATTTATAATCGTATATAACATTTAGTGGTAAGAAATGAAATGCACCGTTCATGGAGACAGTAAGACGTATGTATGAATGAATGCTACTTTAATTTCTATTTCTTATTTTTATGGAAATAAAACAAAATGATACATAGGTATATTATAATTCCAGTATAACATCATATATATTATCATTAAATCCACCCTTTATATTTCCCATATATGGCATTAACGAGTCATATCATTTTGAGGGGGGCGGTAGGCCACACTTCTTCAAATGAAATTATCATGTTTACATATAATAGATACCATAAAGGTATGATATAAATGAAAAATATAGACACATAAAGAAAAAATATACATAATCTATAAAATATATAAATAAAGTGCCATTTTAATGACCACCATGAGAGGTGGTAGGTGATAATTGAACAATCATCGTTTCGTGAGGCGTTAGTTTCCCATCCACAGAAACAATATGTTCTCTACCCATTAGATGGAGGTGCGTGTATGTTTAGTTCTAATATGTCTCATAAAAACTACCTAGTACAATTAGGATACTGGTGTTTGTTATAAAATAAAGTAATAAAAAGAGTTTATGGGTTGTAGAAGTTAAATAATAGAAAAGAATTTAAGAGAAACAGTTACAGTTAATTCGGGTAACTACCTTGGGTTTGAACCAAAAGGGATTCTTGAAGTGCAGTCTGCCTAAGTTAAGGCTTCTAGGTGGAATAGAGGGATATTGAGAGCTTATTTGGTGAGAGGTTGGATGAGCCAAGGGGCTTGAGAAGTGTGATGAATGGGTTAGTGGTGAGGGCTTTTTATAAGGGGGAGGGGGGCTCTTTAAAAAAGTGTGAAAATATTATTTTATTATATTATGATTATCAGTTTCTAAAGGTCCAAAACTAATTAATGTAAAATATAAGAAGAGTCATGGTCAAAATGAAATCATACAATAATAATTGGACTGGTTTTGGAAATTATTTTCATTTTTATAATCTTATTTATTTAAATCATTTATTAATAAGGTAAACACTACACCATTATTGTGTAATAAATAATGTAATTATTTGGTGTCTAAATATTATAAAACAAATACCATGATGTAGGAAATAATTTTAGATTTCCAAATAATATTTATAGTCAAGTATATAACTTATATAACCCTATGTAAAAATTAATTTACTAAAAGATATTTTTTATGTTATTTTTTCCTTTACCTTAAGTTAATTAAAATTAAGTGTCATTGTCACTCTTAAATGGCTCCATGAGGTACCAAAATAGACCCAAGGATGCCGATGGTCGGACACTAATAATACAATAAGGTTATGACAAGTGTAAATGTAATTTTGTTTTATTATGATATTATTTTTACCTTGAATTACCATATTTACCTTTAACCACGTTAAATAAAAGTAAAAAATTACTGTTCACCAAAAATTATTTTCATCTTATTGAACTAGATTTTACATAATAACAACAACCATATATGTCGTATTTTCAAAATTAAATTCACAGAAGTGGTAAAAACTCATTTAAATGAAAAAGTCAGTTTTAACTACTACTTAGTGGTTTCACTATTCATCAAAAATTGATGTTTTTCAGAAAAATACCAAAAAATAATCCTACGATATATTTGATATTCAAAATTAAAAAATAACATCTATTTTACCAAATAAAAAACATAATATATGGATTAATTAATTAAAAATTAATTAAAATTTTCAAAATAAAAAGCGTGTTTTAAAAAATAATAATTATCAAAATATTGACACTTGTTTATGACCAGTTTCAAAGTAACATTAATTACAACTACCAAATTTGGATTAAATGGTAAAAATATAATATAATTACACTTTAAAACGAAATAAAAAGATAATATAACCATATACATTAATTCGATTAAATGGAAGTTTAGAATTAAAATATAGTATTTTCCCCTATTCATCATAAAATGAATTTTATGAGAAAATTACCAAAACTTTTTCCCAAAGTGAATTTGGATGTCCTGATTCTAAAGAAAAATTTTATTTTGATAAATATAACTTATAAAAGTGACCATAAATATATTTAATGAGGGTTCTTCAACAAAAGGTGGTAAATTAACCTTTTAATGTAATGTATGCTTAAAATTAGATTAATTCACATTTTAAGCATCTATCTTTTATTGGATAAATGTAAAAACATCTAAAAAACATGTATAATTATATTATTGTTATTTATGTTCATTCTTTCCATTACAATGACTAGGAGTTAACTACTATTTAAAATAATAATATTATATTATTACTTTTTTAGTATGACTCAGCCTTGTGTGCAACGTAAGATTTCAAAGACACTCGTTGTTCTGTATCGGGTACACCATAAAACATAGAAACCACTTTAAAGTAAAATTAATATTTAATTCACTAATATTAATAGTTATTAAAATTTATTATTCTTTATTTACCTGGGATGTTACATACTTCCCCCCTTTTGGGAATTGCGTCCCCACAATTTTTATTCACTTATTAAATAAGTTGGAATATTTATCCCTCATATAATTTTCAGATTCCCACGTTGACTCTTCAACCATATGGTTTTTCCACAAAACCTTTACCTATTTAATTATTTTATTCTGCAACACTTTCTCTCTTCGGTCAAGAATCTGGATTGGTTGTTCCAAATAAGAGAGATTCTCTTCCAACAGATCTACCTCTAGACTTAAAACATGAGAAGAATATGTCATATACTTTCTCAACATTGAAACTTGAAAAACATTGTATACCAGGGATAAACTTGGTGGTAATGACACTCGGTATGGAACTGATCCAACTTTCTCTAGGATTTCATAAGGTCAAACAGCCCCCTAACTCAACTTTCCCTTCTTAGAAAAACATAACACACTTTTCCATTGAGAAACTTTGAGAAAGACATGATCACCTAACTCAAAAGAATGATCCTTCCTCTGATTATCCGCATAACTTTTCTGCCTAATTTGATCTATTCTCAAGTGATTCTAAATCAACTGAACTTTTTTTTCCATCTCTTCAACTAATTTTGGACCCATAAACTACCTTTCACCTACTTCATTCGAAAAGCTGCAGTTCAACACTGCTTTCCATGTAATGCCCCAAATGGATACATCTGTATACTATAATGAAAACTGTTATTATAGGAAAATTAATCCAAAGAAATATACTGGTC
Source organism: Viscum album (assembly GCA_963277665.1). Classification (NCBI taxonomy): domain Eukaryota; kingdom Viridiplantae; phylum Streptophyta; class Magnoliopsida; order Santalales; family Viscaceae; genus Viscum; species Viscum album. The sequence goes on along the minus strand of OY728129.1, from coordinate 1,805,300,728 downwards.
CCAAATTCCCTGGTAATCCACTGAACAAGGACGCATCATATCATTAATGTTCTTAATAGTTCATTATGATTGCCTATCTTATTGTGAATGGAATATTGTACTAAAATTAAATTCATTACCCAACGACTTCCGAAGGCCATTCCAAAAGTTAAAAGTAAACTTGGGATCCGAATCAGATACAATGGAGAGAGGAACACCATGAAATCTAACTATCTCTGTAACATACAACCTAGAATGTTGATCTTGAGACAAAGTATGTCGAATACGAAGGAAATGAGCAGATTAAGTCCATCGATCAATAATTACCCAGATTTCATTATTTCCTCAAGATATCTTTAGTAATCCTACAACGAAGACCATGGATATACATTCCCATTTACTCTCTGGCACCGATAAAGTCAAAAGTATCCCTTTTGGTAACTTCTGATATGCTTTATCCTATTTAAAATTCAAACACTTCATAGTAAAATTAGTAATATCTCTTTTAATTCCATCCCACCAGTAATACTCCTGAAGATCTCTATAAATCTTTTTGCATCCAAGATGAAAAGAAAATGAGAAACTATGGTATTCACATAACAACTCATTCTTTAACTGTGAATCCCAAATAACACATAATCGCTTTCCAAATATCAAAACACAATCATTATCAATGTTAAATTCAGGCAAATTACCTTTCTGAACAAACTCTAAATTTTTCTGCAACTCACTGTCTTCCTTCTGCACTTGCTTAATTCTATCTCATAGAGATGACCTTTCTGACACCTAAAATAAGACAGAGGAATTTCCTACACCAATAACATCTATTCTAATGTTTATCAAATCAAAAACCAAAGGATATCATTCCAATCATAGCATGGTTAATGAAGCATTGGTTTTTTCACTCAACGCATCAGCCACTTTATTTTCTTTTCCCGGATAGTAAAGGATTGTGAAATCATAATAATTGATTAATTTCAACCATCTCATTAGTCTAATGTTAAATTCTATCTATGTCAATATATAATTGAAACATTTTTTTTCAGTATATATTTCTCATGTTACTCGAAAAAATGATGCCTCCAAAATTTTTAAAGAAAAAATAGCATCAGCTAATTCCAAATCATGTGTAGGGTAATTCAACTCATGAGGTTTCATCTAACGTGAAGCATAAGAAATTACTTGATCATTTTTCATAACAAAACTACCACGTCCTATCAACGAATCATCACTATAAATAACAAACTTACCATTTCTGAAAGGTAGTGCCAAAACAGGAGCATTCACCAATCTTTGTTTCAATTAAAGAAAACAATCATCACATTCTTTTGTCCAGATGAACATAACATCTTTTCGAGTTAACTTAGTCAGTGGGATAGATAACCATGAAAAATTCTCAACAAAAATCCACTAATAACCTTCCAAACCATGAAAAATACGAACCTCGGTTATATTTGTGGTTCTTTTCCATTATTAAAAAACTGTATTTTAGATAGATTAACAATTATTCCATTTTTTTTAAATAATTTGACCAAGGAAAGAAATTTGTTGTAACCAAAACTCACAGTTTCTGAATTTCCCAAACAGTTTCTTTTCTTTTAAGGATTTCAAGACAACTCGTAAATGAATTTCATCCTCCTCTTTACTTTTAGAATAAACTAAAATATCATCAATGAACACAACCACAAACTTATCCAATAACTCATAGGAAATTCTATTCCTAAGATCCATGAATACAACAGGTGCATTGATTAACCCAAAAGGCATAACTACATATTCATAATGGCTAAATCTAGTATGAAACACAGTCTTCAGAATGTCTGTTTCCTTTACATTCAACTGATCGTACCCAAACCTCAAATCAATGTTCAAAAAATACTGATCTCCGTGGATTTGATCAAACAAATCATCGATATGAGGCAAAGGATAATGGTTCTTAACAGTGATGTTATTCAATGCTATATAATACATGTCTAGTCTCATTGAACAATCTTTTTTTTTAACAAATAAGATAGGATCACCCCATGGTGATGTTCTAGATCAAATGGATCCTTTATTTAATAACTCCAGTAATTTCTACCTTAAATCTAAAAGTTAAATTTGAGCCATTCAATAAGGGAGTTTTGAAATTTTATTAGCATCAAGAACTAATTCAATAGTAAATTCAACATCTCGGTCATGTATAATACCTGGAAACGCATTAGGGAAAACTTCAAGGTACTCATTTACCAATGACACCTCATTAATCTGAATAGTTCCTTTGTTTTGAATAATATGTGCAAGTTAAAATTAATTTTCATATTTTACTAGTTTCTCAGATTCCTGAAATTTTATCAAAAGTAAGGGTTCATTCTTGTACCAAAACTGAAAATATTTCTAAAAAGAAACCTCTTTAGCTATGTATTAAATCTTAGAATGACAAAAAAATCCAATCTATTCCCAAAATAACAGCAATATCAACTAGAGGCAAAGCAATATGGTTTTCAGGTAGATTCTTTATGCACACAAGGACAAGAAGGTTATTATAATTTCTTTTTGTATCAATGTTTCCCCCAAGTGTTTTTACCATAAGTTAGGGATTCATATCTTGATATGGAATTTCCAATTTACTAGAAAACTTCTCAAAAATGAATGATTGTGTATACCTAAAATCAAACAACACAGTGGCATAATCTAAATAAACAAAAATTGTACCTGATACAACTTCATTTGATGGCCCAACATCTGCTGAAGTAGTTGTAATGGATTTTACCACCACTTTCTTCTTGTAGTTTGGTTACTTTCCATCAGTTGAGTTCTTCTTGGGACACTCATTTTCATAATGACTCATTTCATTTCACTTAAAACATTTTACTAAATGTAAATTAGATTTTCTCTTAAAATTATCCTAATCTTTTCAGTGAAATTATGAGATTTATGTCCCATTTTACCACATCGGCAGCACTTACCTAAATTCAAAAGAAATTCCCCAACATGCTTTTTACCACCATCTTTAGAAACTTTAAACTTAAGTTTCTTACCATCATAAATTTTTGAAGAGTTCTTCCCATTCATCTGCCACCTCGACCTCTTATTCTGTTGTTTGTCAAAGAACACATGATCCTCGAAAATCTCCATTTATACCTTCTCTGCACATCAAACATGTTTTTTATAACTTTTGAACAAATGATAAACTAAATCACTTCGATAAATTGGCATTATGTTTTTGTAAAAATGGTTGATTTTACTATAATGTCCTCATATGAAATTCGGAGAATACATTTCCAGTCGAGTAAATTTTGCTTCATATGTAGCCACTAATTCATCCTCCAGCCTCAATTACAGGAATTGTTTTTCCATCCTAAAAAAACCACGTTAGGATAATATTTCTCAAGAGAAATACCTTTGAATTCATTCCAATTAAGAGTATCAATCTCCTCACTATCCCTGATATTTTTCACCATTGACCACCACTGATCAGCTTTACCTTAAAATCGGTAAACAGTGAGACTAACCTTTTGATGTTCTGAAAAACCCATGACATAAAAAAATTTCTCTTATTATTTAATCCTCCCTTCAACTAGAACAACGTTAGATGATCCTATGAAAGACGGGGGGATGTTGCCTCATGAAATGCTCCACTACTGACATGTTCCTCTATGGTTGTTCTGGCTGATTTCATGTAGGGATACCACCACTATTTATAGCCTGAGTCAACCATGACATCACTACAAAAAACTATTTAGTTACTATTCTAACCATATTAGGTTGATGATTTGGAAGGTTGTATTCCTCCTAGTGTCATCCCAACATATCTTCCCTATTTCCTCTCTAGAAAACCATTCTGATCACAGAAATTTCTTAGTCAAAGCAACATGGTAATCTTTAAATTTTATATCATTTAAATATTAACATAAATTAATTTATGGGTATTAATTTAACAATACCATAACACCTAAAGTCATATAAACTAACCTTTGATACCAATTATAAGGACCCAGCCTTAAAACATTACATAATCTTTAATTAAATGAATAATTCACATTGAGGGTCTTTTCAAGTTTAGAGTTTTAGAGAATTATTTCATAACTATTACATTATATATCAAAAATTACAAAGTAGACACTTCTACTCAGTTTCCATTTTTTTATAAAATAAAAACTCTTCAAAAAATAGAAATGTCTAGTTCCATGTTTTAGAAAGCATGCCTTTTCCTTGATCCCATCCACGACCCTATTCATCTTTATGTCATGTGATTTTTTATCAAAACATGGGATGAGAATAAAAAATATGGGTTAAATAAAAATGAAAGAAATCATTATTTTATCATTACATACATAACATAAGATCCTTAACATGCCTCATGAAATCATAAGATTTATGAATCACACATAGAATACATAAATCATAAAGGTAACTTATGGCATCCATATCATACTTTGTTTCTATCACAGCAACAGAGGGAGTTACATTTGGAATACACATCATAGTGTATTACTTAAATCTTTTAGGAGAAAAATTAATGTTTACCTCCATCATGTTACCCAATGCATTAGGGATCTATCTCGGGATCGCCAACCCAAGTTTTATCACAAAACCACCCATATACATAGACCATGCCCAAGAACCATAACACATAAAACAAGCATAATAGAAAGATAACATTTCCAAATTTCAATCACAATATATCATTCCAAGATATTGAAATTATAAATTCTTTCTCAAAACCATTTTCAATACCAAAATTTGTAAAACTGGTATATAGAATTTATTTTCCTTTAAAAAAACACTATGTCTTGTTAAGGAAGCCAAAGATGAAATAATACTCACGGCGGCAGAAAGGTTGTTGTCACCACATAATTTAAAAAGAAATATTTTTTTAATTTAATAAAAAGCTTCCTAGACAAAGATTACCTTTGGATGAAATGAATTTTTGAAGGTTTTTATACAATTTATAAAAGAAACTCATGTATTAAAAAAAATTCCTCAAAGAAAGGTGATTGAGATGAAGTCATTTTCCTCATTTCCGACTTGACCCATTCATTCTTTAATATCTTGAATAAAAAACTAATGTTAATTTAGTCTTGCATAAAAACCGTTTTCATGTTTATTATTCCATTTATATTTCATATTACCATGTAAAAAACATTTTTTAATAATTTATGTTAATAATGGTTGTTTTGTCGATATTTGGAACTTGAGTAAAAAATAAACTTCTTATAATTACAAGTTGTTCATGTGGTAAAGGGTCCATTATATAAATAATTATATTAATTATTTATATATCATATATATCTTATATATCTAGTATATATATGTATTTATAACAATACTTCACATTTGGAGGTAAGAAATGGAATGCACCGTTCATGGAGACAGTAAACTGTACATACGCTTGAACGCTAATTTCATTATTATTTCTTATTTTAATGGAATTAAAACATAAAAATACATAGTTGTATTATAATTATAGTATTATATCATTTATAATATCTTTAACTCCATCTTTTATAAATCCCACATATGCAATTAACGAGTCATATCACTTTGAGGGGGGGGGGTAGTCCGCAATTCCTCAAATGAAATTATCATGTTTCCCCGTAATGGAAACCATAAAAGTATGATATAAATGAAAACATATATAAGCATAAAAAACATAAACATAATATATATCATATATAAATACAATTCCAACTTAATGTTCAACATGAGAGGCTTTAGGAGATAATTGAACAATCATCGTTTCGTGAGGCATTAGTTTTCTATCCACAGAAACTGTGTATTCTTTACCAATTAGATGGAGGTGTGTGTAAGTGTAGTTCCAATACTTATCATAAAAACAACCTAGTATATTTAGGATACTAGTTTTTTTATAAAATAAAATAATTAGAATATTTTATGGGTTGGATAAGTAAAATAAAAGAAATGAATTTATGAGAAACAATTACCTTTAATTTGGGAAACTCTGTTTAGTTTGAACTAAAAAGACTTTGAAGTTCCTTCTATGTAAGTTAATTATTCTAAGTGGAAGAGAGGTATCTTGAGAGCTTATTTGGGAAGGGTTTTGATTATTCAAGGTTCTTGAGAAGTGTGAAGAATGGGTTTGAGGTGAGAGCTTTTTATTAGGGGGAGGAGGGGCTCTTAAAGAAAGTCTGAAGATATTATTTTATTATATAATGATTTTTGGTTTCTAAAGCACCAAAACTAATTAATTTTTAAGATAATATGACTCATGGTCAAAATAAAATCATCCAATAATAATTGGATATGTTTTGGATATTATTTTTATCTATATAATCTTTTTTATTTAAATCATTTATTATTGAGGTAAACAATGCATCATTATTGTGTCATAAATAATTTATTTTATTTGATGCCTAAAAATTATAGAAAAATACAATGATGTAGGAAATTATTTTATATTTCTAAATAATATAAATATTTTAAAATATAACTTATATAATCCTATGTAAAAATTAATCTACTAAAAGATATTTTTTATGTTATTTTTCCTTTACATTAAGTTAATTAAAATAAAGAATCATTACCACACTTATGTTTCACAATGGGGTCTAAAAATAGACCCAAGGATGCCCATAGTTGGCCATTACTCATCCAATAATGTTAAGAAAGGTTTTAAGGTAATTTTGTATTATTATGATATTCTTTTTACCTTGAATAATCCTATTTACCTTTAACTGTAGTAAATAAAAGTCAAACATTACTATTCACCAAAAATTATTTTCATCTTATTGAACCACATTTTAATTACTAATAATAACCATGTATGTCATATTTTTGAAATTCAATTCACAGAAGTAGTAAAATTTCATTTAAATGAAAAAGTGAGTTTTTGATTACTACTTAGTGGTTTCACTATTCATCAAGAATTGTTGTTTTTTTTTGAAAAATACAAAACATTCAGCCAAATATATATTTGATATTCTGAATTCAAAAATGATGTATAATTTAAAACATAGAATTTGGAATAATTAATTTAAAATTAATTCCTATTGTCAAAACCAAACGCGTGTTTTTAAGAAATAATAACTATCAAATGATTGACAGTTTTTTATATCCAATTTCAAAGTGAAATTAATTCCAATTACAAAAATTGGATTAAATGGTAAAAAGATAATCTAATTAAACTTTAAAACCAATTAAAAATATAATCTAACCACATAAATAGATTATGTTAAAAGGATGTTTTTAATTAAAATATAGTATTTTCCACTATTAATCAAAAAATGGATTTTATCAGAAAAATACCAAATTTTTACCCAAAGTGAATTTTGATGTCCTGATTATAAATAATAATTTTATTTTTTTAGATAGAACATATAAAAGTGATAAAACTATTTTTAAAGATGGTTCACCATCAAAAGGTGGTAAATCTACCTTTTAAAGTTAATTCTGCTTAAAATTAGATTAATTCACATTTTAAGCATCTAACTTTTATTGGATAAATGTAAAAACATTTAAAAAACATGTATAATCATATTGTAGTTAGTTTTGTTCATTCTCGCTGTAACATCCCAAGTAAGTAATGAATAATAGATATTTTTATCTATGTCTATTAATGAATTAGATAGTGTTTTAGAGGCTTAAAATGAAAATAAATCCAATCTTAAGCATGGAATACACTAATATTTTTAAAAGATTGTTTTACTACCTTTTGATGGAAAACCATTTTAAAATCCATATTTTGAAAATTTTATAAGCTATTTTTGTCAAAATAAATTTATTCTTTATTATTGGGATATCAAAATTTACTTCGTGTGAATATTTGGTATTTTTTAGACAATGTTCATTTTTTAATGAATAGTGAAAAATACTGCATTTTACATCAAAACTGCTTTTTAATATAATTTATTTATATGATTAGATTATTTTTTGAATTGGTTTTGAAGTGAAATTAGAATATATTTTTACCATTTAATCCAATGGTGGTCATTGGAATCAATTTCACTTTGAAATTGGACTTAAACTGGTGTCAATCTTTTGATACTTATTGTTTCATAAAAACACGCTATTTGTCATGACAGCGGGAATTAATTATTAAACTAATTAATGTGACTTATATGTTTTGAATTTTGTAAAACAGACTTCATTTTTTAATTCGGAATATCAAATATAGATTAGGGTGAATTTTTGGTATTTTTCTAAAAAACTTCAATTTTTGATGAATAATGAAACCACTAAGTGGTATTTATAAAAACTGATTTTTCGTTTAAATGAAATTTTACCACTTCTTTGTTTTGAATTTCAAAAATCAGACATACATGGTTTTCATTAAGAAGTAAAATGTGGTTCAATGAGATTAAAATAATTTTTTGGTGAACAGTAACTCTTAAGTTCTTAATCGCGATAAGAGGTAATTAGTGTAGTTTAAGGTAAAAATAATTTTTTAATAAAATGAGATGTGCTTGACACATGTACTACCCTCATTGGATGTGTCATGGCCGACCAATAAAATCCATGGGTCAACTTGGGGACCCAATGGAGCCACTTTGTTTGGGAAACGACATAAATAACTTTTTATTTAATGTAAAAGTAAAAATGACACAAACATTAGGTGTTTTACTAAAACAATTTTTACATGGGGTTATAAAGATCAGATTTTTTATTAAAAATAGTCATTGGAAATATAAAAAGATTTCCTACATCATAGTATTTTTTTTATAATTTTTAGACTTTAAATAAATTAAATTATTTATGACATCCTGATGATGCAGCGATGACTTCATTATTTAACGATTTAAATAAAATAGAAAGATAATGTAATATCTAAGACCTACACATGTCAAAAACCTATTGGATGGATGGATTTAAAACCCTTATCACCTTATCCACGAATTATATCAATGTGGTACCTTTTAAATCTGAAACTCATTTTCAAATAAAGTAACATTTTCTTACCTTCCAAGAGTGCCCCTCCTCTCATATTATAAAAGGCCCCCACCTCTACCTCCTTACCCACACTCCCAAAGCCTTTGGCTCGGCCAACCCCTACCCATTTTGGCTCCTCACATCCCTCTATTACTCCTTGAAGACTCACTTTGGGCTGAAGTCTTCCCAAGGAAGCCTTTGAACTCAAATCTAAGAGAGTTACCCGATTTTAAGGTAATGTCTTCTTTTGAGTCCTTTTGTTTGATTTTGCTTCTCCAACACTCTAAACTCTTTTTATTATTTTATTTTGTAAAAACTCCAGTATCCTCAATATACTAGGATGTTGTTATAAGAAGGATTCGAGCTACACTTACACACACCTACATCTAATGGTTAAAGGACATACTGTTTCCGTGGATGGTGAATTTATGCCTCCCGAAATGATGATTGTTCAACATTCTTTTAACACCTTCAAAGGTGGCCATTAAGATGTAAGTATATTTATATATGATATATAATATGTTTATTTTTTCCTTAAGCTTCTGTATTTTTCATTTTGGGCATACCTTTATGGTTTCCATTATGGGTAAAAACAATATCTTCATTTATGGAAGTGCGGACTACCACCCCCTCAAAGTGATTTGATTTCTTAAATACCATATGTGGGACGTATAAAGGATGGAACTATGATATTATATATGATATTATACTGGAATTATAATATACCTTCATATAATTATGATACCATTTTATAAAATACGAAATAGAAATGAAAGTAGCGTTCATGCGTACGTACGGCTTACCGTCTCCATGAACGGTGCATTTCATTTCTTACCTCAAAATGATTATGTAATATTATAAATGCATGTATATACTGGATATATATGATATATACATAATGATTATAATTCTGGATATAATGGATACATGAACAACATGCAATTATAAAGGGTTTATTTTTGACTCAAGTACCAGTGATCGTTAAAACGGCCGTTATTAACTTAAATAATTACATAGTGTTAATGACATGGAAATAAGTGATATAAAAGAAATAATGAACTTGAAAAAGGTTCTTAAACAAGTATAAATTAACTCAAGTTTATTATTCAAGAGATTAAAGAACGACCGAGTCAAGTCGGACCCGAGTTATGGGACTTCATCTAAATCTCCTTTCATTGAGGCATATTTTGTTTTATACACAACCATCTTTTATACGGTGTATAAACCCCTTTGACATTTACGTTTATCCAAAAGGAATATTTTATACGAAGCGTTTTACAAAATGAAAAAAGGGAATGTTTTTTTCGTACGTATGCGGCGACAACGACTTCTCCACCGCCGTGACCATTATTTGAGTTTCGGCTTCCTCTACAAGCCATACCTTTTTTTAAAAGAAAAATAAATACCATGTTTTACTTTTCATTTATTTTGGTATTGAAAATGGTTTTCATAACGTTTTTATATCAATGTGTTGTATTGATATTTTGTGATTGAAAGGTGGAAATGGTATGTTTCCTTTATGCATGTTTTATGTGATACGATTATGTTGAGGTTCTTGGGAATTTTTATGAAGACAGGTGGTTCCGTGATAAAATAAGGTCGGGTGAGCCCGATATAGCTCTCCAATGCATTGGTTAACGCGAAGGAGTGTAACTTTAAGGTTTATCTGAAGAGATTTAGGGAATATACTCTGATGGGTATTCCAAACGTAACCAAGAGGGTCACTCCCTACATAAGAATGTTATGAATGCCCCAAGTTACCTTTATGTCTTATGATTTTTATGATTTCTTCATGATTTGATGAGGTATGTTAAAGTGCTTATGTTTTATGGGTAAAGTATGATTTCATTCTTATGTATATATGTACCCATGTTTCCTTTCCATATATTTTTATATCCCTTACTGATATTTTTATGCTCATCCCATGTTTTTTTTGAAATGTTTTTCACAGGTCAAGGGAAAGGTACATGATATGATGATAGTGTCAAGGAAGTGTTAAGAAAGAATCCATGTTTTATTTGAAATATGTTTCCATTGATGGGAAAGAATAATACTATCTTTATGTAACCACTTTGTTTATATGTGGAATGTAATGAAAGTTTTATGATCTAATTCTCTAAAACTCTAAACTCGAAAAGATCCTCAATGTGTAATCTTGTAATAACTCAAGATTAAGTAAGGTTTAAGGCTGGGGCCTTATAGTTGGTATCAAAGGTCGATTTAGATAACTTTAGTAGTTAGAATTCTATTAAATGATTATCCAAAAATATTTTTTTCGTGGTCAAATTGAAGTGATATAGTATTTTAAGATTACCAGGTTGCTTCATCTAAGACATGTTTGTTCAGAATGGTTTTCCGTAGAGGAAACATGGAGGCAGTTCTAGGAAGGAATGCAGAAGGAAATAACCTTCCAAATCAGCATCCTGAGATGGTCAGAATTGGAACTGAACAGTTTGTTGCAGTTATGGCGCAGTTGACTCAAGCGATAAATGGCGGTGGTATCCATACACGAGATCAGCCAAATTAACCGCAGAGGAACATGTCAGTGGTGGAACATTTAATGAGGCAACATCCCCCCATCATTCATAGGATCATCTGACCCTATGCTAGATGAAGAGTGGATTAAAGCACTGGAGAAGATTTTTGATGTCATGGGGTGTTCAGACAATCAAAAGGTTAGTCTTTCTATTTATCGTTTGGAGGGTGAAGTAGATCAGTGGTGGTCGATGGTTAAAAATATCAGGGACGCTGATGAGATTGATGATCTTGACTGGGATGAATTCAAAGGTATGATTCTTGAGAAGTATTTTCCTAAGGATGTTCGACTTAGGATGGAAAAGAAATTCTTGGAATTGAGGCAAGAGGAAGACTTAGTGGCTGCCTATGAAGAAATGTTCACTCGATTGGGAAGGTATGCTCCAAATTTTATTCGAGACCTTGATAGTAAAATCAATCGTTTTTACTCAGGATTAAATCCAAAATATCGAAGGGATTAGCTTCTCATGAGTTTAAAAGTTATGAAAAGCTTGTTCGATGTGCTGAGAAGGTGGAAATGGAGTTTGACGATGATCAAGTGTTCTATAACGACCAATAGAAGAAGAGACCGAGGTGGCAGGAGAAAGGTAATAATTCTTCAAAAAAGTCTGACGGTAAGAAAACTAAGTTTCCATTTTGTGATAAATATGGCAAAATTCATGCTGGGGAATGTCTTATGAATTATAAAAAGTGCTACCAATGTGGTAAGATGGGACATAAGGCTCGTGATTGCACAGGAAAAGATCAGGGTGATGGTAAGACCAAATTTGATTTACAGTTAGTGAAATGTTATAAGTGCAATGAGATGGGTCACTATGCAAACGAGTGTCCGACAAAGAGCTTGGGTGATGGGAATCAGAAAGACTATAAGCAGAAAGGGGTGGTGAAATCCTTTGCATCTACTTCAGCAGATGTCAGGCCATCAAATGAAGTTGTATCAAGTACTTTGTTTGTTTTTTCAGATTATGCCAGTGTGTTGTTTGATTCGGGGTCTACACATTCTTTCATCTCTAAAACCTTTTCTAGTAAAATGGGAATACCATCTCAAGAAATGACTCCTGAACTTTTGGTAAAAACACCTGGGGGAAATGTTGAGTAAAAAATAATTTATAAGAATCTTCCTATCCTTATTTTTGGAAATAACCTACTTGAAAACCTTATTGTTCTACCTCTAGTAGATTTTGATGTTATCCTGGGTATGGATTGGATCTCTATTTACAATGCTATGATTGAATGTAGAGCTAAAGAAGTTTCTTTTCAAAAATACTTTCAGTTTGTGTACAAGAATGAACCCTTACTATTGATAACTTATCAAGAGGCCAAGAAACTTGTAAAAGATGGAAATGCATGTTACCTTTCACACATCGTTGAAAATAAAGGAACTGTTCAGATTAATGATGTGCCAGTGGTAAATGAGTATCCTGATGTTTTTCCTGATGAGTTTCCTGCAATAATACCAGGTTGGAAAGTTGATTTTACTGTTGACTTAGTTCCTGATGCTAAGCCAAATTCAAAACCCCCTTATCGAATGGCTCAAATTGAACTTTTAGAGATGAAGGAGCAATTACAAGATTCATTAGAGAAAGGTTTCATTCGACCTAGAACATCACCATGGGGTGCTCATGTTTTATTTGTTAAAAAGAATGATGGTTCAATGCGACTTTGCATTGATTATAGAGCATTGAATAACATCACTGTTAAGAACAAATATCCTTTGCCTCATATCGATGATTTGTTTGATCAGCTCTAGGGAGCTCAGTATTTTTCAAAGATTGACTTGAGATCGGGGTACCATTAGCTGAAGGTAAAGGATGCAGATGTTCCGAAGACTGTGTTTCATACAAGATATGGCCATTATGAATTTGTAGTAATGCCTTTTGGGCTAACCAATTCACCTGCTGTATTCATGGACCTAATGAATAGAATTTTCCATGAGTTCTTGGATAAGTTTGTGGTGGTTTTCATTGATGATATTTTGGTGTTTTCTAAAAGTAAAGAAGAGCATGAAAGACATTTAAGGGTCATATTTCAAACCTTGAAAGAAAAGAAATTGTATGGGAAATTCAGAAAGTGTGAGTTTTGGTTGCAACAAATTTCTTTCCTTGGTCATATTATTTCTAAAGATGGGATAACTGTTTATCCTGCAAAAACAATGGTTTTTGAAGAATGGCCAAGACCCACAAATGTTACTGAGATTTGTAGCTTCCTTGGTTTGGAAGGCTATTATCAAAGGTTTGTTAGAAAATTTTCAAGGTTATCTAGTCCAATGAGTAAGCTAACTCGGAAGGGTGTTATGCTTATCTGGGCAAAAGAATGTGATGATTGTTTTCAAGAATTGAAAAGAATATTGGTGAATGCTCCCGTTTTGGATCTACCTTTAAGGAATGGTGAGTTTGTTAAATACAGTAATGCTTCATTGAAAGGACTTGGTTGTTTCCTAATGCATAATGATCCGGTAATTGCTTATGCTTCACTTCAGTTGAAAACTCATGAGGTAAATTACCCTACACATGATTTGGAATTAGATGTTGTTGTTTTTGCTTTAAAAATTTGGAGGCATCATTTGTATGGAGTAAAGTGTGAAATATATACCGATCACAAAAGTTTAAAGTATATATTCACTCAGAAAGAGTTAAACATGAGACATAGGAGATTGCTGGAATTAATCAAGGATTATGTTTGTACAATTCACTACCATCCGAGAAAAGAAAATAAAGTGGCTGATGCGTTGAGTCGAAAAAGTAATGCTTCATTAGCAATGATGCGTTTGGAACGTGATCCTTTGGTTAAGGATTTGATGAACTTTGGCATAGAAGCTGTTGGTACACAAAGTTCTTCTGTTTTGTTTCAGGTATCAGTGAGATCATCTATATCAGATAGAATCAAGTAAGCACAGAAGCAAGACAGTGAGTTGCAGAAAAAGGTAGAGCTGGTTCAGAAAGGTAAGTTTCCTGAATTCAACATTGATAATGATTGAGTTTTGAGATATGGGAAGATATTGTGTGTGCCTTGTGATTCATAGTTTAAGAGAGAGTTGTTATGTGAAGTTCATAGTTCTCCGTTTTCAGTTCATCCTGGCAGTACTAAGATGTACAGAGATCTGCAGGAGTATTACTGGTGGGATGGAAGGAAAAGAGATATTGCTGATTTTACTGTGAAGTGTTTGAAATGTCAATAGGTTAAAGCAGAGCGGCAGTTAACGAAAGAGATGCTTTAGCCTTTTCCAGTGCCAGAGTGGAAATGGGAGAATATATCCATGGACTTTGTTGTGGGATTACTGAAGACATCTCGAGGTAATAATGCAATCTGGGTTATTGTTGATGGCTTGACTAAATCTGTTCATTTCCTTTCTATACAAGATACTTTTTCCCTAGATCAACTTTCCCGTTTGTATCTTAAAGAGATAGTCAGGTTACATGGAGTTCCCCTCTCCATTGTATCTGATCGTGATCCCAGGTTCACTTCTAACTTTTGGAAAGGCCTTTAGAAGTCATTGGGTACTGAATTAAATTTTAGTACAGCTTTTCATCCTCAATCAGATAGGCAGTCAGAACGAAAAATTCAGACTTTGTAGGATATGCTACGTTCTTGCTCTATAGATTATTAGGGAAGTTGGGACCAACATCTTTCTTTGGTTGAATTTTCATAAAATAACCGTTTTCATTCCAGTATACAGATGGCACCATTTCAGGAATTATATGGGAAGCGGTGTCGAACTCCAGCTTTCTGGGATGAAGTGGGTGAAAGGAAGTTGATGGGACCAGAATTGGAAGAAGAGATGGCAGAAAACATTCAGCTGATTCAGAAGCACATGAGAACAGCTCAGAGCAGGCAGAAGAGTTATACGGATAACCGGAGGAAGGATCTATCTTTCGAGGTAGGTGATCATGTTTTTCTCAAGGTTTATCCTTGGAAAAGTGTGATGAGATTTGGTAAGAAATGAAAGATGATTCCAAGGTTTATTGGACCATATAAAATTATGGAGAGAGTTGGATCAGTTGCATACTGGGTGGCTTTACCTCCAAGTTTATCTCAGGTACACAATTTTTTTCACGTTTCGATGTTGAGAAAGTATATGCTAGATCCATCTCATGTTTTGAGTCCAGAGGTAGTTCAACTGGAAGAGAACCTATCTTATGAGGAACAACCGGTCCAGATTCTTGACTACAGGGAGAAAGTGTTACGGAATAAGGTGATTAATCAGGTAAAGGTTTTGTGGAAAAACCACAGGATGGAAGAGGCAACATGGGAATCTGAAAATGCAATGAGGGATAAGTACCCCCATTTATTCGATAAGTAAATAAACTGCGGGGACACAATTTTCAAAAGGGGGAAAGGATGTAACATCACAAGTAAGTAATGAATAATAGACATTTTTATCTAGGTCTATTAATGAATTATATAGTGTTTTAGAGGCTTAAAATAAAAATAAATCAAATCTTAAGCATGGAATACACTAATATTTTTAAAAGATTGTTTTACTGCCTTTTGATGGAAAACCATTTTTAAATCCATCTTTTGAAAATTTTATAAGCTATGTTTTTCAAAATAAACTTATTCTTTATGATTGTGATATCAAAATTTACTTCGTGTGAATTTTTGGTATTTTTCAGACAATGTTCATTTTTTAATGAATAGTGAAAAATACTGCATTTTACATCAAAACTACTTTTTAATATAATTTATTTATATGATTAGATTATCTTTTGAATTGGTTTTGAAGTGAAATTAGACTATATTTTGACCATTTAATCCAATGGTGGTCATTGGAATCAATTTAACTTTGAAATTGGACTTAAACTGGTGTCAATCTTTTGATACTTATTGTTTCATAAAAACACGGTATTTGTCATGACAGCGGGAATTAATTATTAAATTAATTAATGTGACTTATATGTTTTGAATTTTTTAAAATAAAGTTCGTTTTTGAATTTGGAATATCAAATATAGATTAGGGTGAATTTTTGGTATTTTTCTAAAAAACTTCAATTTTTGATGAATAGTGAAACCACTAAGTGGTACTTATAAAAACTGATTTTTCGTTTAAATGAAATTTTACCACTTTTGTGTTTTGAATTTAAAAAATCTGACATACATGGTTGTCATTAAGAATTAAAATGTTGTTCAATGAGATTAAATTTTTTTTGGTGAATAGTAAGTCTTAAGTTCTTAATCGCGATTAGAGGTAATTAGTGTAGTTTAAGGTAAAAATAATGATTTAATAAAATGAGATGAGCTTGAAACATGTCCTACCCTCATTGGATGTGTCATGGCAGACCGAGACAATCCATGGGTCAACATGAGGACCCCATGGAGCCACTTTGGTTGGGAAATGACATAAATAACTTTTTATTTAATGTAAAAGTAAAAATGACACAAACATGAGATGTTTTACTAAAACAATTTTTACATGGGGTTATAAAGATCAGATTTTTGATTATAAATATCCATTGGAAATATACAAAGATTTCCTACATCATAGTAGTTTTTTTTATAATTTTTAGACTTTAAATAAATTAAATTATTTATGACATTTTGATGATGCAGCGATGACCTCATTATTTAACGATTTAATTAAAATGGAAAGATAATGCAATATATAAGACCTACACATGTCCAAAACCTATTGGATGGGTGGCTTTCGAAACCGTATCACCTTATCCACGAATTATATCAATGTGGGACCTTTTAAATCTGAAAATCATTTTCAAATAAAGTAACATTTGCTTACGTTCCAAGAGTGCCCCTCCTCTCCTCTTATAAAAGGCCCCCACCTCTACCTCCTTACCAACACTTCCAAAGCCTTTGTCTCAGCAAAAAACTGCCCATTTTGGCTCTCCACATCCCTCTCTTACTCCTTGAAGCCTTAATTTGGGCAGAAGTCTTCCCAAGGAATCCTTTGATCTCAAATCTAAGAGAGTTACCCGATTTTAAGGTAATGTCTTCTTTTGAGTCCTTTTGTTTGATTTTGTTTCTCCAACCACCCAAACACTTTTTATTATTTTCTTTTGTAACAAATTCAATATACTAAATATTCTAGGATGTTGTTATAAGAAGTATTAGAGCTAAACTTACACACACCTACATCTAATGGTTAAAGGACATACTGTTTCCGTGGATGGTGAATTTATGCCTCCTGAAACGATGATTGTTCATCATTATTTTAACACCTTCAAAGGTAGACATTAAGATGTAACTATATTTATATATGATATATAATATGTTTATGTTTTCCTTAAGCTTCTGTATTTTTCATTTTGGGCATACCTTTATGGTTTCCATTATGGGTAAACACGATATCTTTATTTAAGGAAGTGCGGACTACCGCCCCCTCAATGTGATTTGATTCGTTAAATACAATATGTGGGATGTATAAAGGATGGAACTATGATATTATATATTATATTATACTGGAATTATAATATACCTTTATATCATTATGATTCCATTCTATAAAATACGAAATAGAAATGAATGTAGCGTTCATGCGTACGTACGGCTTACCGTCTCCATGAACGGTGCATTTCATTTCTTACCTCTAAATGATTATGAAATATTATAAATCCATGTATATACTGGATATATATGATATATACATAGTGATTATAATTCTGGATATAATGGATACATGAACAACATGCAATTATAAAGGGTTTATTTTTGACTCAAGTACCAATGATCATTAAAACGACCGTTATTAACTTAAATAATTACATAGTGTTCATGACATGGAAATAAGTGATATAAAAGGAATAATGAACTTGAAAAAGGTTCTTAAACAAGTAGAAATTAACTCATGTTTATTATTCAAGAGATTAAAGAACGACCAAGTCATGTCGGACCCGAGGTATGGGACTTCGTCTCAATCTCCTTTCACTGAGGCATATTTTGTTTTATACACAACCTTCTTTTATACGGTGTATAAACCCCTTTGACTTTTACATTTATCCAAAAGGAATATTTTTATATGAAGAGTTTTACTAAATGACAAAAGGGAATGTTTTTGTCGTACATATGCGGCGAGAACGACTTCTCTGCCGCCATGACCATTATTTGATTTTTGTCTTCCTCTATAAGCCATACCCTTTTTTTAAAAGAAAAATAAATACCAAGTTTTACTTTTCTTTTATTTTGGTATTGAAAATGGTTTTCATAATGTTTTTATATCAATGTGTTGTATTGATATCTTGTGATTTAATGGTGGAAATGTTATGTTTCCTTTATGCATGTTTTATGTGATACGATTATGTTGAGGTTCTTGGGAATTATTATGAAGACGGGTGGTTCCATGATAAAATAAGGGCGGGTGAGCCCGATATAGCTCTCCAATGCATTGGGTAACGTGAAGGAGTGTAACATTAAGGTTTATCCAAAGAGATTTTCGGAATATACTGTGATGGGTATTCCAAACGTAACTAAGATGGTTACTCCCTACGTAAGAATGTTATGAATGCCTCAAGTTACCTTTATGTCTTATGATTTTTATGATTTATTCATGATTTGATGTGGTATGTTAAAGTGATTATGTTTTATGGGTAAATTATGATTTCATTCTTATGTATATATGTACCCATGTTTCCTGTCCATATATTTTTATATCCCTTACTGAGCTTTTTATGCTCATCCCAGGTTTTTTTTATGTTTTTCACAGGTCAAGGGAAAGGTACATGATATGATGATAGTGTCAAGGAAGTGTCAAGAAAGAATCCATGTTTTATTTTAAATATGTTTCCATTGATGGGAAAGAAGAATACTATCTTTATGTAACCACTTTGTTTATATGTGGAATGTAATGCAAGTTTTATGATCTAATTCTCTAAAACTCTAAACCCGAAAAGATCCTCAATGTTTAATCTTGTAATAACTCAAGATTAAGTAAGGTTTAAGGCTGGGGCCTTATACTTGCCATTATAACAAAAATGCATTAACAACCTTTTAAAATAATATTAATATATTATTATTATTTTCGTATGTCTCAGCCTTTTGTGGAACATAAGAATTCAAAGAAACCTTAAACCTTACTTAGTGCATTGTTGTGTATTGGGTATCCTATCAAACATAGCAACCCCTTTAAAGTAAAATTAATATTTAATTCCCAAATATTAATAAATTTGAAAATGTCTCATTCTTTATTTACATGGGATGTTACAGTACACACATAGAATATGATAATTATTTTTAAGAAGTTGTATAAAATAATAATAATATGGATATAAATATATATAAATATTTATATATGGAAAATGATGTGAGTTATTTATAAAAATGAATTAAAAAATAAATACGGAGAGTCATGTTTGGTGGAAGGAAATGAAAAAAAAAGAAAATAGAAATATATGATGTGTGTTGGTGTGTAGTGCAAGGAACCCAAATATATTTATATTTTTATATGTACATAAATATTGATAAATAAATTCATGTTATATATAAAAAAATTGTCATATATATATATATATGTTGAATTTTATATGTGATATGAGTATTTGTTATAATATATATATTTGAATATATATATATATATTAATATATATATGCTAAATTACCAATTATGTAAAGTAATAACATATATAAATATATATATGTGTGTACATGTGTGTGTGTTTTTGGTGTGTTTGGGAAGAAAGAGTAAAAAAAGAATGAAATGAAAGTGTCAGTGTGTGTAGAATGAATGGGAATGCTGAATAAAAAAAGAAAATAATGAAAACATTATATAAATATATGAAAAATTGATATATATACACATATATATGTTCAAATTTATATTATATATATAGTTTATGTTAAAATATATGTCATATATATGTTTATATATATGTGCATTATATATATATATGATAGAATTTATTTATATGTGCGTGAATATATATATATACATTTTTATGTGTGTGGGTGTATGCTTATATCTTTATGTGTGTGTTTGTGATTGAATTAATTAAATTAAAATAAAAAATCATATAAATTTTTTGTGTTTGGTCTAGTGTGTAATTGAAGGAAAATTAAAAAAGAGAGGTGTTGTGTGTGACATGTAAAATGACTAAAAAAGATGAATAAGAAGAACTTATGGTATATATATATATATATTACATTGACATTTATATATATGATAAAATTTTATATATTCTAAAAATATATAAATTATAAGATTAATATTAAAATATAATTTTCATAGTATTTCTAATATATATACATGATGAATAATGATCAAAAAGTGTTTAGAAATTTATAAAAGTGAAACTATTTTACAAAATAATACTATTATAAGATCAAAATATCATTTTTTTTCTTATTGGAGAAGCTGAAAATTAGACAACCACTATTTATATGTCTTTACAAGTAATGTTTTAAAAAATAATCCAATGATTTGATAAAACATTTGAGTCTTATAAATCGAAGCCTTACCTTAGGTTCTACACCCAACGACTGACTGGAAGACTTCTAAAAAATAGTTATGCGGGTTTCCCTTATTATGTTAATGGTGTGGGGATGAGTTTAGTATTCAGGGAAGGAGGTTGGACATGGTTTCAAATTGGAAAGATATTTGGTTTGGAGTTCATCGTAAGGGAATATATATTATTTTCAAATGATAATATTATTTATTCTAAAAACTTGGAATTGTGTAAAGGTTATTTTATTTCAAAAATATTATATATTATGTATTATATTCAAAAAACCATTTTAATGTAACTATAACTTGTTTTAAATGATTTAAAAATCAAGGATTTCTAAAACCCCTTATGTATAAGGGATTTATATTAAAATAATTACAATTCTCAAAATATATTATTTTATGAAAAGGAAATTTATTATTTTCAATATCATTTTTGAATATAAATGCATAAATGGCGTTATGAATGATTATTATTGCAAAGAAAATAAAATGGGATTTAAAATATTAAATACAACATTTTATGTGAAAATTGCCTTTTATTAATTATGGATGTTATGAATATGTATCATTATAGCCATACACTATATTTATTCATGATATTTCTTGTATATAAATACAAGAACGTGTATAAAAAAAATTATATATTTTCTTGAAATATATTTATATTATTGTTTATAATTTATGAATTTCTAAAAATGATTGTTAAAATGGGGTGTTTTCAAAATGAGTGATATTGAAAATGGATATTTTGTTTAAATTTATTTTCTATTTCATATAATTTATTTAGTTTTCCAAAGGATATTTTTAATTTTAATTTAATAAGAAACGAAACCCTATTAAGAAAAGGTTTTTATAAAAACTCAACACTAGGGTATCAAAATATATTACGTTGAATGATGAGGGAACCCATGACCTCAAGAATACACTATCCAAAATCTAGAAAACTAGTTTCTATATGGATATCATAAGGGCTTCCTATTATCATTATCTTCGTATTAATGTTATTATTAAAAAAACAGATTTTAAAACATAAATGTTAAATCTAGGTATTTTCAAAGGTTATTATATTATGAAAAATATATCTCAAAATAAATTTTTCAAAGAAATATTTATTTTTAATGAATATTGTATTTTTAAAAAGTGTTTTCAAATTTTTTTTAATATAAATATTTATTATAAATTTTGTTATATTTTGAAAAAACATTGTCCCAAAAAGAAAATTTCAGTTCAATACATATTTTCAGTTGTTATTATATTTTTCTTAATTTTTTTTTTCAAATGTGTATTTAAATAGAATTTTCAAAAAATGGGTTTTACAGGGATTTAAGTCACATTAGTGGGAAATTTTATGTTCAACCTACATTTTAAAAAATGTTTTTCACAAGTTTATTTGATGTTCAATAGTATATTATATTCTTATTGGGATGGAATATGGAAATGAAAATAAGATAATTATTTTTAGTTTCATAATCATTTATATGTTGTAATAGTTTTAACTTTCCTTCAAAAGGTAGTCCGGAAAACATCATATTTTTTAAGGACTGTATATTTTTCCCTTTATAATTATTAACAAATAATTCATATTTTTTTACCAGATTTGGTATTGTAGGACATTAGTCCCTAAAAACATGATATATGGGAAGTTATCAAAATAAAAAAAGTGGGTACGAGAGAGGTTATCCCAAAAGGAATGGAAAGTACATGAGGGGTTATAACCACCCTAATTCAAGTACACTAGTGCTTATCCCAATCATAATATGTTATTATTATTTAGGTTGGTAGACTTGGAATAATATTTCTACAAATTTTATTATTCCACACTTTATGGTAGTCTATTTTGACATGATCTCATACCAATGTTATTATCTCAGCAATTGTATTCTTTGATTCCTTTTTGATTCATGTATTATGAACTCTAAATATCTATGCAATGACTTATGATTATGATATATTAATTCCTTTCTATTTTATTCATATTTTATGTTGAGGATCTCATACCATTATTCATATGTCATTCTTAAATGATTATCGATCACTCCCTTTAACACCATTAATAAGAATATGAACTCACCCTTTGGAATCTTTCCTTTTTCCTAGAAATTGAAGAGGATAATTCAGTATGATAAGAATAAGAAGGGTTTTAGTTGTACAAAATAGTGTTAGAAGATGTATATATTCCACGAACTATTTTCCATGTATCCATGTTTCCAAAAAACAAAATGATTTTATGGTTCCGGCTTAGATTGTAATGATATGTAATGAATAATCATTTGATAATAAATAATATTTATGTATGGGATGTTCTGGTCACTATATGTTAAGCAAACTAATATGGGAATGATTACCAATTAAAATTCTCCAAATCCAATGGGATGGCTAAATTTTAACCCTATCATAGCCTAAATTCAATTACTTGGATTTTTTAAATAATTCTTATTGAAAAATGAATTAGTATATTTTAATATTTTATTAAATTCCCAGGGTGTCATCACCTCCACTAATAATGGGAACCCCCCATAACCTCTCTAAACTACAAAACCCTCTTATATCTACAAGTCACTACTGATATCGTTTCCTAACATTCCTCCCAATGTCATAGGGGTATTTTTTTATCAAACTATAATCCTTTCAAGTGATATGGTTTAATCCATAGGAGGTTTCTCAATGAATATGTGTAACTATTAACAAAGATATTTCAATTTTATATCTTATTAAACCTACACTAAAACACATTCATACATTTTTGAAAAGGAAAAAAGACCATTTTATGGAAATAGAATCAAGCAAAACAAAGAGATATACTAAAAAGTTTCAGAGAGAATAGAAAAGACCTCGCCACAAGGGTTGGATTTTTACCCTTATCTTGTCTGCAATTTTACAATTTGCATCCTATAAGGCCACGCTTTAAATTTCACTTTTGCATTCTCTTCCATGTAACCTATAGTGAAGCACTTCAATATCTCTTTCTTATTGAAGGTTTATTTCAAGATCTCTATCATCTCAGCTCGAATCTACATCTTGTGATTAATCCTTATTTGCAATCAAATCATTGTGGGCACGTCCTAGACCATGTCTTATTGGAATACGTCCTTGTTTCCATGAATTTTTCTATTTATAATAGCTATCAAGGTCTTACTCACCCATGGTATCATCTTGGTATGTCATTGGCCTCTCCTCTATGTTTTGAAGAGGACCAGATTATTCCAATGGGGAAGCACAAAGGTGGAATTCCCCTTCTTGGTTTCCTTGGGAGGGAAACAACCCTTTCCTCATATTGTTATGAATCACTATTAAGTATATCAAAAGAATTAGTAGTAGTCACCTACACTCCAATAGACTTGATAGCTAGATTTAGGTTGCATGATTTCTCTATCATGGTATGAACATCTAACACCATAGGTTGAGAACTGGGAGCTAAGCTTCAAACATCACAAGCAAGATGTTGGACAAATTTTGAAAAAAAATAAGATTCACCAATGTGAGTAGAAAACAAAATATTCTCATCTGGAATCTACTCATGTTTTGGGAGCATTGGGCTTCTCCTATAACTTTTTTCAAAAACAAGAGACAAATATTCAGAGGAAGAAGTGATCCTAAAATCCACATCATTACAAGCAGTGGGAACAACATGATCGTTTCTAGATATGTGCTCATGTGCTTCCACAATGTGACCCACATCTACCAGATCAAGAGTGTGATCAACATCCACCTATCTTGAAATACTATTCTCAACAATTTCATCCAATGAATGAGTAGTACAACTTCTGAAGGTATTTTGAGTTTTCAGATACACATTTGCAGTGATATTCCACAGAGCCCTAATATTACTATGACTAGAAAAGTAATCAGATGACTTTACCTTATTCTTCATATCAGGTTGGATATTAAATACCCATTTGATGATGTCTTCTGAGTATCATTTTAACGCATAAAATTCCAATTTCACCCACCATATTATTGGTCATTCACACATGATGTTCCAGCACCCCATGTTTGATTATTTTAGAAATATGAGTTTCTATAATGCTCACTTAAAGAGAAGAAGTCACAAATAATAGATTGCCTATAGTTTTCAGCTTTATAACCTATAATTTTATAGTTTGTAAAGAATTGAGGAAGGTTTTCATATTCAATTTTCAATTCAATCTCTTATTCATCACTAGTGAGGTAAACCATATCAATTAGTGTGGAACAATGAAAAAATTAAACTAGAAATAAAGAAAAATTTCCATATATAGAAAAATTAGTTTCTTTATACATTTTTATTGGCACTCCTCAAGATAAGTAAATTTCATATAGTATCCTAGGGTTCCAAATAATCTATTTTAATGAATGAACTTTCACCCATTATTGAACCGATGTGTTACTTATTTCAAATGGGTTAAACTTTCAATCCCATTGCAGATGTGCAATGCTCTAGGTTTGAATGATAATGATCCATAAAACTAGGCAAGAAACTTATGATCCTTTTAGGTGAAGAGTGTATGGAAAAAACCCATCCCCAATTGGACACACTTCCAAGTGGAGAAGCCCTAAATGTCCATCAAATGCTATACAAGATGTCCGACCTTCCACGGAATAGAGCCTCTAGGCAAGACGAGTCGAGAAATAATGGAATGCACCCTAATTTCAAGCCTTTCGAAAACCACCTACATATCATCCTTTATATGAGAAACTGATCCTTTTCTATATATACTGACATTTAAACCATTGAAACTTGAAAAAAGTGATATTTTGAAAGCTAGACTCATTTAGGTTAGAATCCAAGGATTGTTTATTTATGAGAACTGGCTCTATCGTGATCCTGTAAGAGTCCAACCATCCATGAAGGAGAAATTAATCCATATATTGGAAGGATGGGGGGGAGAGAATAAGTGAATACATAATCACCATTTTAGTGAGATGAGAGATATCCGCCGTCATTCACTATCTTTCCCCTATAAACCACTTTTATCCATAACAACATGATGAATCTAGTATAATAACTAAAAAAATATGTTATTCTGATGATGTAGCACAATTTTCCCACCTCTATTCAATTAACTAGGAAGTAAAAGTATTCCCCATGCATACATGTAAACTATCACCACCACAAAGAGATATGAATCATTTACCATCGCCGTATCATGTGGATATTTAAAATTACAAATTTATTAAATATATATCATTTTTATTCTGTAATAATGATTCTATAATGATAAGATATTTTTTTATTTCCTTTATTTCATTATAAAATGACAATAATATTCCTGAATACGTAAAGATTACCATCTCAATGAATGGTGTCCCCCATTTTTCAATTTATATATTTTATGGTAATGATTAATTGGTATAAAATAAGTATATATTAAATATATTTCATTATTAATATTCTAGAGATGATGGAACCATGATTTAAGAATAGACGAACATAACTTCCAGAGAAAAACTATCATGACAATTGAAACTCTTAACACTTGTAAATGAACATATTAATAAATATTTATAATTGAAATGGGATTGGAATTTATAATATGATCATATATGATATTATTAGAGTTAATATCATTCTATTATGGAATTATATGAAATTTAAATTTATTAATAGAGAGTTTAGATTACAAATAAATCCTGTCAAAATTAATGTAATTGTATCTCAACTAACCATTTTTCAATGAGACATATTTGATATTTACAACAATTTTATTTTTAGTTATGTATATAAATACTATGGTTATATTTAATTATTATTCCACAATAAATTATGATTACTTATAAATAGATATATGGTTGTCTCATTAATGAGTTTTTTGTTCAGTGGTTACCAACGTAGTACAAGTTTTTCACTACGAAATCATTTATCCAAGGATTTGTTTGCTTAAATTAGTAATGATATAATCATTTGATCATTCTCTTACAAATGATAAGTATTTTCTTAAATTTTTTAAATTTTTGGATGTTACATATTTTCTATTCACCTTACTCTTTCTATGTACATTGGATACAAAATGAATGTTTTTATGGAAAACCAACAATGTTTTATTATTTTGTGGAGAATAATTTTCTTCTAAGTGTGTATTTTAATTAAAACATTGTCAAATTTTTTACTATTGTTATAAAATTGTTTAAATTCATTTCTGATAATTTTTTAATTTTAATAATTGGTTTTGAAAGGACAACCTTTCCTTTTTTTAAAAAGATATATTTTATTTATTAATGATAGAGGGAAATGAATTTATGCATTAATGTACATTATATGAAGACATTTCCATCCATCACAACCACATAGTGGTTTGAAAATTACTTTTTAATCTTTCATGTTTTTTGAAATTAAAATTTTTCAATATTTTTTTCATTCATTTTGATT
Organism: Viscum album; assembly: GCA_963277665.1. Taxonomy (NCBI): domain Eukaryota; kingdom Viridiplantae; phylum Streptophyta; class Magnoliopsida; order Santalales; family Viscaceae; genus Viscum; species Viscum album. The sequence continues at coordinate 1,805,273,612 of OY728129.1, read as the reverse complement.
TTAAATAAGTGACTTAAAATTTAAAATGGTATTCCTACAAGAAAAATAACATAGATGTTTAGATGTCCATATTTATATATAAGAACATCATTTTATGTTACTTATGCTTCACTGGGAATATTATTATTAGATTACAACATTATTCTTTCTCTTGACGGCTTCTGGTTATGATGAGGAAATATAGATGCTGAAAATTTTATTTTTCATAGGTTATGTTATGAAGTAATAATGAATGTTTTAGTATTATATTGAAAACTTATGAATTGTTTTGGTTATGTGATGGAAAGTCCCATAATAAATTATCCTTTAATGCATATGGAAAATCCTTATATATCATGATATGGTGGTAAGAAATTAGTTGATGTGATCAATCCACTATGAGAAACATGTGGAGATAACTGAAATTTTAGATATAAGAAATAGATAGTGATTTAAAATACACTATATATGTGTTACAAGTGTCGATTACTAATCTAATATAAAATGATGGGATAAATATTTATCCTTGTCATAGGATATTTTTTTAAGTGTTTGATGGTGTCCTGAAATTTTGACATGATATTTATACTTGTGATTTGAAATCATGTATCATGAATTATTTAGTATAATTCTGAACTATTTTGATTCATTCTATTAAAATATCTTTTAATATTCCATTTTTATGATCTATGGAATATTTGGTATGAATTTTTTTATGATCATTATATCATACCCTTATTCTTAACTTTTATGTGCAAATACATTATCCCTAATATCCTAGAGCTAGTGGTAATACAATTTCATTTGCACTAGATACAATGAATACCATCCTGAAGTATTGAATAGTTTATTTGTCTTTGAAAAATAAATGCATACTAGAATATCACATTACAATTGAAAAAATTAAATACATTACAGTATTTTCATTGTGAAATAATTTATTCCCTTTATAATAGTTGTGGTTTGGCTTAGGGGTAAGCACCCCATAATCCGACATGAAAATGGGCATTCAAAAAAACCCATTGGGAGGACGAACTGTAGAATCACTGTAGTAGTACTATAGCAGCAGATGCACTGTAACAACGATAGAAATCGTAGCGACGATAGGGTACTGTGTGGGACTGTAGCAGCAGGCACTGTTGCAGTACTATTCACATAATGGGAATTGGGTAAAAAATTTGGGCCTACAGGCCATATAATGGGGTAAATTCCTATTGGGCCTTTGGGCTATGTAATGGACATCCATCTACATAGATAAAAGATGTATTTTCATTGATTTAAAAATAAATGAGGCTTAGGCCCGAGAATTTTTAAAAAAATTATTCCCTTTATAATTTCCCTATATATCAATCATAATACAATTCCTAGAATTAAAGGGATGGGAAACAACAGAATGGGTTAAGTTCAGATGCTCAGTAATGGTATTCGTACCATGGAATCTATCATGAATAAAATTGGAATAACCAATATTTCAATGTAAATATTTGAAAACACATTCCATTGAATTAATAAATTGATTTTGAAGAATAATATGTTCAAACATAATTTTGATCAATTCTATATAAATATTCACATGACTATGAAACTTATCCCTAGTTGGAATAACTAATAAAATAATAACGTCAACATTAATAACTAATCATTTGATGAGGAAATTAATACTTTTATACATCTTAAACACAATATTAAGGCCTAAATTCAATATATCTTACATAAATGGTTAAGGCCTCAACCATATACCCATTCTAGCGTGTCTCATGTCACCCACTAATGCATCACAGGGTTATAGAAGAGCCCACCCATTACATAAATTTTATAATGAATTCCTCACATGAAATGGTTAAAATATAATCAATATAAACATTTATTTCGAAAAAATATCATTCAAAATTTTAATTATTTATATAATTAATAAATATAATAAAAAAACTATCCTGGATAATATGGTGAATTATAATAACATATTACATCCCCGGTTAAACTGATTATAAACAATCAAGAGAGGTTAGAACGATTATATCATTATAACATATCCCCAATGGAGCATAAGTAATATATAGTCTATTTTCATTTATAAATTGAAATATTTTTAAAAATTTCATTAAAACATTCCTGAGGAAAATATCATCTCACTTTGATAATGGCATTAAAAACAATAAATATATAGAATATTAGGACTTTTGTTTGAGTTAATAATTGAATATTGTAAATTTATCTTAAATTAAATGAGTGGTCATATTTTTTCAAAATTTTTTTCATGCCAATTATGTGAAAACAAATATTTCATTTTCATTTTATATAAAAATTCAAGAATTACTACATTAAGAGAAGGATTTTAATATTCCTATTTACAAATATTTTAAAAGAATGAATGGAAATTTATTTCAAAATACATTTTATAATAGTAAATGTTTTTAATTTTTTTTAAGAAAATATGGGCATAGAAGAGAATGATTCTTGAGTGAGTTGAAAAAATATCGGTTTTCCAAAAAAAACATAAATTTTTTATAATAAATAAAATAATATATGAAATTTAAAGTAACTACTATAATTTTTTGGAATAAATAGATGATGAAATAATAGATTTTTAATATAAAATTATAATTAAATTCCTTAATGGATAGTCAATCATAAAAAATATCTTATATTGATGACACTGTGAAATAAACCCTTACTAATTATTCAAATTACTTTGAATGTGTGTGAACATATAGTATAGTAAATGTATATTTATTATACACACATCCATTAACTATAAAAATATTTATATATCATACCATATATGATTAAATTTCATATTTTATCACACAATTATTAACTATCATGTATTAAAATAACTTTTATGTGTGATAACTAAATCTTTTTTGTTATATGTCTTGGTTCAATTGTTGTGGTACTTAAACATTGATTATAGATATATAAAACCAGAAATTTTAATAATTATTCAAATACGATGTATATTCATTATATATGTATTTATATTAATTCATAAAATATTGAGATAGATAAATTAATTACATCACCCATGGGGATGATGAGCCATAAGTAGGAATGAACATTATTTTCACTCTTCAGTGGATGGGTTAAAAGAAAGGTAAATCATAAATCCCTATTAAATATTTGTTATTTTATCATATAAAACATATATATTAAAAAATAAATAATTTTCCATCCATGAAAAAATAAAAGGAAAACAATCACAATGGTTTGTAGAAGAAATAATCCTCACGTACACACATGCAACATTATAATTTCCAATTGATTACATGGTAAGAAGGTATCTATGATATTATTATTAAAAAATAAAAATAATGTCTAATATATTATATTTAAAAATTAAACTCGTAACCTAATACATTCATAAATTATGGTGAAGACAATGAATTGAATCACTACATAGAGACGGTACGTCGTAAGGATGCATGAGAAATACATTCATTTTTAATTTAATGTTAAAGAGGTTTGATAATGGTGGATTCTTAATAATCAAAAAATTATAATTTTTTTATATAATTGTGTAATTATTTTATGATAAATTCCCCAAATTTATAAGAAGTATCAGAAAAAAATAATGTAAAATTTGTCGGCTAAGATGATTACCTCTTCTTCGGTAGTTCTCACTTATATCCCTTTTGAAGTTTCCTATGGTCAATATGTTGGGAATAAAATCACCTCCAAATCTGGATAAGGATTTTTATAAGTGGAATGATCAATTATTGGTCTATCTAGGTTTTCCAATGTGGTTTAAATACATTATTTAAGGGGGTCATTTTATGTGTGAGGTAAAAGACACGATTTGAATTATTTAAATTATTTAAATATCACTTATTAATTATCATGAAATGTGATTCAAAATGTCAATATATTATAATATAAGTAAGGATATGGTTGAAATATAATTATATTATAAAATTTGGATATGTTTGTATGGTATTTTAAAAATTATCTTGGGGTTTAACCCCTAAGTTGACCTATTTTATCCTTAAATGTGGTAATATTTTATTCCCTCTAAGAGGTAATAATTTCACTTGTAAGGTAAAAATGTAACCATAAATGGATAATTTATTAAATTTTAAATCATATATTATCCCATTATCCACATTAAAATTATTATAATGATTATATAATTTAATAAAATATTATTTTTTATTATATCATTTATGTCGATTTTGACACTATTCGTTAAATTGGTTTTAAAATTCATAAATAAAAAGTTCGAATGATAATATAATCACTAAAATAAAAAAAAATGAAATTATTGTGTATAAAATTCATTTATCACTATAATTTATTCAATAAATATATAATTAAATATTTTCTAAATCATATATTTTTTATTACTTTAATTAAAGAAATATTGTGTTTCCATTGCATAAGAATTTTATATAATTATATAATTTATAAAAATTATAGACTAATTTTCATCTTGAAAGTAATTTCATTACTCTCGAAATATAAATTTATATTATCTATTAACTTTTTTTATCCGTCTTGTACACAAAATAAATATTTAAAATTAAGGGAGTTACATTTTGAATATTTATTTAATTTTAATATAATATTGGTCATTTTCATGGAATAATATCTTTTAAAAAATTACTTTTAGAGAGTAAGGCTAAATGGGTCAAATTACCTTAATAAAATAACAATTAATAAGGATACTTTTAAACATAACCCTTAAGTTTATCTTAGATTAACAAAATTTACCCTTTATTAAGGTAATCAAATTTACCACTCTTTCTATTCATAATGCCTAAAATTAAAAGGGAACTACATAATAAATTTCAATATTTATATTCTAAATATGGAATTAATTTTATAAAATTAAATAACTATAAATTTTTAAAATTAATTTTACAATTCGTGTGAAAAACATGATGAAAAAGGAATTTAGAAAATCTCAGTTTTTAGGAATAAAATTGGATTTATTATTATACCTTGAATAATAAAGATATTAGATGAATGTTAGAATTTATATTTATTTTATAACATATATATTTTCTTATATAAATTTAATAATATTTATTAACATTTTTTATTTAGATAAAATTAAATTTCTTGTCTAAAAATAATATTCAGAAAAACCTATCATTTTGTTTCAAATAATAATTTATATTTATTTATATTAAATTGATTATCGATGAATTTATTATTTAAAAATATTTTCTAAAAATTTAATAATTCCAAATCATACCATTGAATTTAACATTTATGATGTAACTGAATAATATATTTTAGTTCAATTAGACTTGGGTTTTCATGTATCATATGTTATTGAAGAAATTAAAATTATTTTAAAATAATTATTTTACAATTTCTAGGAGTGTTACTTTATTCATTACTTTAAAAACCTTTATCATTGATATTTCTATAATGATACCTCATGAATTGATTTGGGTAGTTTATCATTATAAATACTGAAGTTTCCCACATCACCTCCTCTATCATATGATTTTTCCAAAGTACCTTTTCAAGTTGAGCTGTACGATTATTCAAAAATTGCTCTTTAATTTCCATAGTCTAAATAGGCTCTTCATATTAGAAAATATCATGTTAGAATTATATTTCCTTATAGGTGAGAAATTGTTTTTTGGTCTGGCATGTAATTTCAAAACAATGACATATGGAACACTTCATTTACTTTTGAGAACTTGGTGTGATTGACAAAGGGTAATCCACCTCTATAATCTATTCTAGGATTTCAAAAGATCTGATCTACTTAGGGGTGAGGTTCCCATTCTTAATAAAACTTATAGAACCCTTCTATGGGGAAAATTTCAACAAAACATGATCTCCCAATTAAAATACAAAAACCCTCTGCCTGTTATCAATATATATATTTTCTCACTTGGATATTCTTTGATATGGGTTTTAATAGTCTTTAACATAGTTACAATCTCATCCACTAGTTTTTGACATCTCTTTCCATATAATTCATTATATAACACCATTTGAAAACATGAATAAAAGATATAATCATAATCATACTCTCCCAAAGGTGACTTGGTGGTGAAATGGTAGACACGCGAGACTCAAAATCTCGTGCTACAGAGCGTGGAGGTTCGAGTCCTCTTCAAGGAAAATTCATGGAGAATGCTCATTAAATGAGCAAGCAGCGGTGGGTATCTTCTCTTATTTTAAGTTATTAATCATTGAAACCAATGATTAGTTCTTGGAGAAGATAGCAACCATTTCAGACATGCGTATTTTTGATTTTCATATGTTACATCTTTAATGTTTTCATGGTCCTTTTTTGGTTACCATTGGTCTGAGGATGAATGATCTTGTCAAATGATGCTCGGTATTATGTTTCTTATAAATACCATTCTAAAATTATAATGTAAATAGTGGATCATGGTAAGACATAATTGAAAGAGGCTCACCATGAACTCCTAAAACATCATTAAAATAGTGTCATGATATGTGGTCTAGATGTATATTGTCTCATATAGTGAGGAAATGTGCTTATTTTGTAAAGTGATCAACAAAAACCCATATTGTATCATTATTTATTGGTGTCTTTGGTAATCTGGTGACAATTTCTATAATAATAATTATGACCCATAATTTTTACACATAGATATTACATCTTATTAGATAAATATCCATTACATATTATAATGATCTAAACTATGATTTTATAGGTATTGTATCACTGGAATCTTGTACATATAATTAACTAGTTCTTTAGAGACTCTCCTTATGTCCTTCATAACTATCACCCATCTTAGACACATAATTCCTGAATATTTTCATCATATCCATTGGAATATAGTCCTATAAAAGGGTGAGATCATATTATTGTTAATGGAAAAGTGTGATATAATTAATCATTTATACATAACATGATCATAAGTGTATGAGAATAGGACAATCACATTTGAAAATCACACCCTGTATATAAACAATCATAATCTAATTTCATGGAATAAAACATGGATGTTCATTAAATATAAATCCTAAAGGAATAATAAATCATGTTCCATAATGTAATAACAATAACAGAAGACATATAATTGATTCATATACATAATCATCAAAAATGATTCCCTTAGTTGTCAAGTCACATTTCCAATACTGTTATAGTAGAGTGGTTTCACTCTAGAAACCATCGTAGTAGTCTTGGTTCACATCTATGTTTACCAAAGGTTATATATTCTCATATGGAACTAGGTTCACTCCCCTATTAGAGTCATGTTTATCTCATTAGATATCAATAAGTACCTAATTAATTGGTGTGATATATAATTCTGAGCCAACCCTTTCATCGAATTTAATGTAACCACCATCCATTTTTTATAACCTAACCACTATCATTATTTATAATTTAACCAGTCTATTATGTAAAAATTGTACCACCATAACATAGTGAAAACCATATATATTTTTCCATAATATATTAAACAATTTATTATATCATACAACATAACCTATAAAAAGGAAATATGTTTCTTAAAAATTATATCCATTCATTATAACATAACCCATAGAAAAAAATTTGATTCCAAAAACAAAGCATCAACAAAAACATTAACCATCTTGATAATGTGTTTGAATTTTATCACTAGATTTTATTTCTATCCAATAATAATTAATATCAAATGATGTCATCATATATGAAAATTACATTAAAATATCACGGAAATACTTCATAAGGAATAAACATTTCCATTTTGAAAATAAATATAAAAAATTACACTATTTAAAAAATATTATAGAAAAAAATTTCATTTAAAATATCCTTGTAAACATTTCATGGAATCATAAAAACATTGAGATTCCATGAGAGTAATATATTCCAATAATTTTATAAAATTAAAAATTTATAAATAACATCATTCAAAAAATTACATGAATATTAATTTTAATCCATTTTATAAGAAATTAAATATTTTTAAATAACCTTTATAAAAATTCATTATATTTTAGTAAAAATAATAATTAAAACAATTTTATAAAACATGTATATGGACAAAAATATTTGACCGAAGAGAGAAATGTAGTCGATTTTCCCAACCAAATATTTTTGGTCTCTGGAGTAATTAAGGTGTGGAATATGAAAGGATAAAATATATTATAATTAAATAACTAGATTATAAGATAAATTAACAGGATTAATAATATATGTAAAATATAATTTTCCTTAAATGAAATTCACCCATAAACATTCCCAATTAAAATATGATTGAAACTTAAATCTGTTACCTTAGGTACAACATCCAATGTACATTTTCGAACCGCATATATATAAAATATCTATTTATCATACACATCATATTGAATAATAATAATATATATTATACTATATATGAATTTAATGTAATTGTTTTTCAGTTTTTCATTAACAATCCTTAATCAAAATCAATATTCCGGGTGGTAACTTCTTCATTATTCATGTACATTTTGGTCATAATACTTTGATCATGTTTCCATGTTATTCATAATGATAATAATTAAATAAATAAAATATATATTCATTTTATATAAATTTATTTTCACCCATAAATTTTTGATATGAAAAAATCTTTTGCATAGTTCATGGTGGCAGAAGGTTGTATGTATGAATGAATAATGTTTCCATTTTTTTTAAATATGGAGAAATGAAATGTACGAAATAACACATACTTATAGATTCATTATTATCTAATATATAATATAAATCCGTTAAATATATTATTATTTCCTTTCATATGAATAATATTTAAAAAAACAACTCACCTCTGTTTTTGGATGTGGTAGTCCACATGTTTTCATGATCAATGTTAAAATTTTCATAAATATTAGAAGGTAAGAAGGTAGATATAATGTTATCATTATATAAGAATAAATATGTCCTAAATATCATATATAAACATTATAAACATTATAAAAACCATTCATGAATTATTATTATGTAAAATTATTTACATCTCTGCTAGGAGATTTCAAGTCATACATATACACAACCGATACATTAACATCCCATTTGATGGGAAAATGGTTAATAAAAAAATTCATAGTCATAATACGTTTTAATTATATTTTGGATACTTCAGTTTCTAGTTTCTGAATAGTATAATATATTTATAGGAGGTGATTGAATAATTAAAAAGAAAGTGAATGGTTAAGGTGATTATCTCCTCTTTGAAACAACTCTTTTAGATTTCTTTTTAAGGTCTCTCAGGTAAGAATTTTAGGAAGAATAGAACATACATAATGTTTTTATGAAATTTAATGATATAAATTGGTATTTTTTGGTTGTTCTGTAATGATTAATGTAGTGTAATAAAGATAACAGAGGGGTTCCATTTTATTATTAAGGGTTGGAGATCTCTTGGAATTTCTTAAAATATAAATATATATTAAATTAATTATCAAGAAAATTGGTTGTGAATTTAAACTAAATTGGAAATGTATAAAATTTTAGACCACATATTTTCTTCTTTTTCATATATTTAATTTATAGTTTTTTAAATAATTTAATAAAATATTATTTATAAAAAATATTATTATTTCTAATTTAGACATTATTCGAGTAATTTGACAAAAACGACATAAATAAAATATCTGAATTAGAATGTAATCCATTAAAATAATAATATTATGTCACATTTATCAAATAATAACACATTAACTCAGTCAAATTATATTAATTTTAATATTCTTTAAGTCATTTATTATATTGTTTTTATTAATTCTAAATATAGAAAATCAGTGTTTCATAAGAGTTTAAGGTAATTATATAACTTATATAAATTGGAAACAAATTCCTATTTTGAAAATAACATCATTAATCTCAAAATAGAATCTTATATTCATTCATAATATGATTTTGTCTCTATGTGGACACATAACGGATATGTACAAATAAAAGAGTGGAATTTGGTAACATTCATTGATTTAAATGTTAAATTTGTAATTTTCATGTTTAAATGTCCGTTAAAAAGTGAAATTTAAATACTAATGTTATATTTGTAGAAATTAATTTTTCCAGTTATATTTAGGATGGAAAATTATGGACTTATCAATTAGTTATATCAAAGATTAAACTGATTTACCCTTTATCGAGGAGATAAATTTTTCCACAGTTAGTATTATTATTGAGAAGGAATAATAGAGACCTAATTAACCATTTTGAAACACATGATTAAAAATTTGGAATATATATTATTCAATTCTATTCCTATAAGTGGAAGAAAAAAATTTTAAAATAATTTTACAAAACTCAGAGAATCCCACTATTAGAACAATAATTTTTTAAGCATAAAATGTGATTTATTATTATCTCAATATTAGAAAAATATTAAATAACTTATAATAAATTTAATTGAATATATAATATATAAATAACCTTAAATTAATTCCAAAAAAATTTATGTATTAAATGTATTATTTGAAAATGTCTTCTTGCAAATAAAAACTGTTCTCTAAGAAAATATCATCTTTTTTACTATCAACTGATATTATTTTCTATTTATAATAAATTTGTAAACTATAAATTTATGTTGCACATGTGTAAACCATAATATTTTAATAAAATTTTTAATTCCCATTTACACCCACCAATAATAAATTTTTGGTATATCTACCCCATACTAGTTTAGTATAATATTGTGATTCATTTAAACTTGCTGATGTGTGTAACACAAGATGTCTAAGATCGAAAATTTATATGAAAAAATATTTCATAAAATCTCAGGTTATACCCAATAACCCCTTAAAATTAATTATCCCCCAAAATACATCAATATGATATATATAAATGAGGATATATTTGTTTCATTCCCTCATTAGGTTCCCGAGTAGCTTCTTAAAACTTGTGATTTCTACAGTGAACTATCATCAGTCTGTATTCTTGTTCCATAACACATTTTCTATATGATCAAATATTTATAATGGTTATTATTCATAAAAAAAATATCATTCTCTATTTTTTTTGTATTTTATGTTCATTAAATGTGTTAGATATTCTATACACTCCCTTCGGATAGATGCATGGAACACATTTTAATATTAATAGTTACTTAACGGATGCATCAAATGATATGATATTGTCATGAAAAGATAAATAATCTTAAATGGGATAATATATCATGGCCTTGGTATTACTTTATTTATGAATATCTATACATACATCTATATAGAAATTTATAGAAGCACCTTCTCATATACTATGAACCACATATCTTATCGATCATTATCAGAATAATTTTTTTGTTTTCAATGAGATGGAATGATGTTCTACTACATGGATACATTTTTTACAGTTTCAATACCTATATAAAATGCATGTAGATTACATTGTATAAAATCAACCCAAAATTTTGGAGTTATATAATTACCTTAATAGACATATTTATAAGGATCCAATTTAATGCTCTAATGCATTCTTCTATTATAAAAGATATCAACAAGAGAATAGAATTGAATCAAACTAACTTAGAAACATATATACTTTTATCCCAATATATCATCTAGGGTTTTATTTCAGATTGATCATCTATCTTATGGTTATAACAAATGCAAAAAATTAGCTATGTATCTAGAGTATGTTGAAGACTTTTCAAGAACATCGAGTAAAACCTTGGATCCTGATCAGATTCAACACAATACGGTACTCAATGAAAAATTGAAACTACATTAATTTCTATTTTATAAATATTATCCAAATATAATTCTTCTCTAATAGAAATGAAGTGTTATGAATATGTAATGAATTCATTATTAACCCATATATCCAAATTCAAATTATGTTTTATTAGGTTCACAATAATGAAATCCATGAGGATGTTTTCCCATTTCATTTCTATTATAGGTATTGGTTGTCATATCCCAATATGATTTTTCCCACACCATTATCTTACAGAAATAAAAATCACCAAGAAGTAGACTATGTAATATCATTGTTCATATCATTTAATTGTAAATTCTCTTTCAGATATATATATATACATCTTTGTATGTCTAGGATGAATATAGGATTAATACTATGATCTCTCTCTAACAAATCCACAAAATAAGGTATGAATAGGATACATACATGTTTTCCGACATTATTATTCCATCAAAATCTATTTTTAACTCATGAAAATTCATCACCTTCATCGGTTGTTCTATATATTCCTTCTACGACCATTTAATCATTAAATGGATAAATGATTGAAAATTCATTTGAGAAAGATATGATATATCCATCTATATCAATATTTCAATAAAAACCAATTGTATATACAAAAATATCATATTTTTCATGATCCTCATCATCTATAAGATTTCACGATCCTTTCAACTTAAAACATATTCCTCCTTGTTCACTTCCCCAGTGTGGTAATATATTGAGAATTCATAATAATTAATTTGTTCCAACCATCTTCTCTAGGAAATATATAACACATTCTATCTGAAAAGATACTCTGAACTAGTACGATCAGTATATATAAAAAATGTTATCTGTAGTGTAAATTTTTCAATATCTTTGATTCAAAAATTACCCCAGATAACTCCTAATCCTGATATGGTAAATTGTTATAAGGAAACTTAAATTGTCATGAAAAATAATATATCACCTTATTTAACATCATGGTAAGGAATACAAGTCCCTTCTTGGATTCATAACTCTAGATTACACACCCTTCTCCAATACAAAGTTGTGTGACAAAAGTTTCACTGCCTATACATCTCTTAAGATCCTTGAAAATTTATTCATATTAATCATTCCAAAAAAATATAAATCCCTTTTGATTCAAATTATTTATAGGAATATATATTTGGGTGACATTCAACAAAAATATTCAATACAATTTTTCCAAAATTGGAATTATATGAATCACATTCATAGTGGTTGGTCTAAACCAACATTAAAAACATATTTATTTGAAGGATCTACTAATATAACCTCAAATTAGATTATTTAAACTAACAATGTATCTTTATGAATCCAAAATTCACAATTGGTAAATTTTTAATAATGCATTTAGTATTATAAATTTGTTTTAATACGTCAATAGTGTTCGTTTTTTTTTAAAAAATCACTGCCTCACGACAATAATTAAATTTAAAATAATTTTAATCAAATTATTCATATCTGATTACTGGTTTGATGGATGTTAATTTATTAATGGTTGTTATATTTTATTCACTTAATATTTTTTTAAAATAATTCTTTATTTCAGGTTTTTCCCAATAAAACATTTGTGTTATCGTATGAGCCACCAATACAAACACTCAACATCCCCAGGGTAACAAAGGGGTTAACCCCATGGGAGTGTCTACAAGAAGTGTCCCACATGGAGGTAGTAGAGTACTTGACCATTCATAGTAATGACTTAGTGTAGAAATTACCATGTATAATTCCCATTGTAGTGGACCCATTTGATATATAGGTTCATCTAGAATGGCATGTTGGGTCATGGACCATGTGTCAGAGTAGTGGGTTGTGTCTGCTGACCCCCTTGATAGCTCTAATGGTGTAAGGCATGAGTTTTCTAATATACTAAAACTTATCTGCATCATATATTTTATGTTGGATAGTGGAACAACTTCATTGTTCATCTGTACTTTAAAAAATTAGAAACACACATCTACATGATATTAGATCTATTCGAACGATACAATCATCATTTTGATCTCCCAAATATTTTTTATACTCCAATTTGTCTCCTCTTCAATGATATCATTGTATTCTGTCCGTTTCTCCCCTATGTTTATTATATCATCATATATCTCATCTAGGAATGTTTTTAACGTTTATCTAACAACTAGATCCCGTAATACTTGCTTCAAGCCTTAGAATGATGTATGGGTTCGACACCTCCACTATTTGCATCAATAATAGTATCAATTATTTCTTTTATAAATTTATTTAATCCACATGTTGAGTATTATTTCACATATAGATCACACTAATGGTTTATTGTCATATACTTGAACAATTCTGTATGTTTTTTATTTAATCAACCTTTGCACCACCATGCCTCAGAAGTTTATTTCATCCAATGGTAGATTATCCATCGACTGTTGGACACCAATCGATCTCCTTAATTGGTTAATCTCTCATTCACATGAATCAAATGTTTCACCAGTTGTATTTGGTCATGAAATCAAGTGATCATTATTTAGCCTTATTTATGACCATCATTTTTCATGTTCTTTCATAGATGATAAATTTCTCAATTGTACATTAATCGATAGCTGGGCATGCACTGATAGATATCTTTCCCTTTTCACCAGTATATATTCATTAAAAGGAAATCTATTTTACAGTTGTAGTTCATTCTTTATTGGAACTAAAGAGTCTTAGAGAAAAAATCCTCATGATCCACACAAACTCTTCTTTTCCCGATTTTTATTGACTGTTACATAAAAATATTTAGTTGTTTTTTATATTATATTGGTAATTAATTTTTTTTTCAAACGATAGATTAAGATATTGTTCGACACAACTAGTAGATCAATCCACCATTGTGCACCAACTATGGTTCCTGGTGTAATGGTTGATCTTCACTTATTATAGATCTATCTACTATTATGTCTTTTCATCCACCATTATTTCAAAATAATTATTCTAAAATTTTCCTTAATTATTTTTCATTATGGTTATTAAAATGTAATTTTTTGTAAGTTGTTTTATTATATTATTTTGATTTATTATTATATATCATGTAAAAATAATAATTGTTATCATTATTTTATATACATGTATAGATGTAGAGGATACATTCTTATAAATATATGTTTTACAACAGTTATTACTACCTCAATCAAACACCAGTTTGTCTTGTTTATTTTTTACTATCTTATTTTGTTATTTATGCCTACTATTTTAATTATTTTATATTAATATATAATGAATAAATAATAATTTCAATTTTTCTTTGTTTTTCATTATAGTTTTTTCAAGTGAAGGAACTGGTAATATTATATTATTATTATACACTAAAATCTATCATATAGTTATTGAAAATATATATGCTCAAAGAAGTTCATTGATTTGATGAACTTGTTTTATTCTATAGAGATATCATCATGGGGTAAAAAAATTATAGTGCATATCAATCAGGGGATTCTTTCGATATAATACTTATGCATATTTCTTATTGGCCTCATTTGATCAAAAAAAATTCTATAACATATTTTACTCACTATGATAATATAATAAGATTTAAATTAATCATTTTCCCACTAAGTGATTAAGGATTATAAAGATTCAATATCTTCAAAATTTTAGTTTTCCTTCTAATTTCTCTATATTTTTTAATCATATAATATTTAATTATTTTGTTTTTATTTATTTTTGTTCCGTTTATTATTTTTCAAATATTTGTTTTTAAATTTATGGGTTATTCCGCCACAAAAATGAACATTTTAGATGTGAATTATGAACAAACATCAAGTTATAAATAAAGTATGGTTTGTTTAATATGACTAGATTGTGCCTTTGGGTTATTTTGAAAGGCATTTTTTGTAACATGATTCTCACACCATTAAAAGTGTGGTTTTTAGTTGGTACTAATATTATCTAGTAGTAGAGAAGGTTAAGGACTGGAATATGATATTTGTGATAAAAAAATTGTGAATCCAATTATACATTATTTTTTTATAGTACACCTTATTTCAAAAAAATTGAAAATAATACAATTTTTTATTTTATAATAATTGATTCAATTATATTTAAATTTTATAAATGACTATTCAACCTCACCCATCCCGGTTTCTATCACTACAGATCCATAAAATAGTATCACAGTGCTTGACCGTAATTAATGGATAGTTACCATCTCTGAATATTTATATTAATTATTTTTAATGATGTACTAACTTGATATCATTGAATTAATGGTGTTTGGAATAAATTAAAAGGTTTCTTTAAATATTGATGGTGTCAATGAAAATGATATATGGATTCCAAAAAACCACCATTCTTCAATGAAAGTGAATATTGATTTTGGATTTTTTGAATGAAATCCTATATGTAAAAATTTAGATGGGATAATTAGAATATCTTAGTTAATACATATAAGCTACACAAATATTAACTTGAGAAACCTGTAGGTAATGAAACTGTAAAATATCATTTTAATTATAAAGCTAAAAATATTCTATTTTATGCTATAAGTAGTTGTTTCTATAGCCATGTTTCAGCTTGTAATACATCCCACAATATATTAAATACACTTCAAGTGACCTATTATGTGATTGAAAAGATCAGGATAACTAAGTTATGAATGATATGAATAGAATACTAGGACATCAAGATAGGGGATCAATAATTAATAAACCATATGTTCCATCATTTTACTACTATTACTAATGGTATGTATGCTATTTGAGAAGTTTTAGAAAACATAGCTCAAGTGTAATATTTACTTGGAAACCATCCTAACATATAGAATTCAATAAATATTTCCATATATGAGATTAATAATTTTAAATAATATAAATTTGTTGAATTTTTAGGATATCTTATGTTGAATGATTTAGAGATGAAAAAAATAGTAAATGAGGAGACTAAAAAGTGAAAAGTTATTTTGTTTAAATGGAATTTTATTAATCTATCTGATGTATATAAATATGATTAACTCGAACATGGAAAATATATGGATTAGTTACTAATATGGTTTTCATGTTTTTGAAGAACAAAGGAAGAGAGAATAAGTTGAAGAGAATGTCTAGATTGGATTAGAAGAAGGGTAATACCTATAAAAATATTTACGTTTCTGAATTATCCTATTACAAGTGAAGGAAGAAATGACACATATGGATTTAATCCCCTAAACTAAAATACCCAAAGAAAGAGAAATATGAAATAATAAAATAAACGCAATCTTTTTTTGGATATTGGGACTGGCCAGATGGTCCTAACTCTAGTAGTGATTCTAGAAGTGAATAAGAGATAAATAATTATTACATGATGGATATTCTGTGTTAGGTAAATTATTCACTCATTACTTAGTTAATAACTCATTTAGATGTTTATCATAATTATTTATCTACAAATTAAAATTAAATTGTTTTTTATTCATGTTCTGATTCTGATAATACGAATTCAAAAAATAAAAAACTACTTAATGAAAATGAATAATTAATAAATTATGGAATTACGATAAATAAAATGTATAATGACAGAAAAATTAAACACAATAATTTGATTATATTAAATTTGATTTTGAAAATGGAATGTTATAATATGAAAACTTCTGTTTTTTTGAAAGATAGATCTAAAGAGAATTTTTATTTTGAGAAATTTTAACCAAAATAGGAAGATGAATTTTGTTTTAAAATATTTTTTAAGTAAATTAAAAAATTTATGAAATAAGTTGAAATTTATATTTGGTTTATTTTACTAAAGATGAAAAATAATTCAAGAAATTAAATAAAGTGAATAAAAAATTAAGATTCACAACATTTGAATCCAATGAAATTTTTATGATATGATGATTTATTTAATGAAATAAAACCCCATTTCAAAAGTTTTTAGATAAATTATTTTAAAAACAATATTAAATAAGTATAACATTGTGTACATGTAAAAATGTATTATTTCCAATGTAACATGTTTTAAATGTAGAACAAAATAGAATAATATAAATGACTATTCACTGAGATTTATAAAATCATTTAACTCACATGGATTTTTTAAGGATTTAATATATAATCATCATAATAATAAATGCATTAAATCATGTTGGGTTCTAATAGTTTCTACCACTAATCTATTTGGAATAAAGATAGCATGTGCACCATAATAGTCTCTTTGTTTAATTTATTTTAGGAAATATTCCATATAAGTCTCAGAGAATCATGGTTTTTAGACAATGGATACTCCCGGAACATGATATGTGATATTTATAAATTTATATTGATTAATATATTTCATAGGGTCCTTGTAACATTTAGAGATAACCCCCAATATTTTATTAATTTAATTGATGACGTTATTTTTTCTAAAACTATTTATATTCAAAAAATATTATATATACTGGGTTTAAAACATAATCATAAAATTATATCACAGTTGTATAATGATTAATTAAATGTTATTATTCAAAATGATAAATTTACTAGATTGAAAAATAAATTTGTTTTATTTTCCACAAATAAAAATGAAAATGTATACACTATTGGGTTTTATTATCTAACCAAACAAAAGGTTAAGTCTATAAATTCTATTGAAGTGGATGACATTCTTTGTAATAATGGGCTTAGACTTGAAAATTTATAACCATTGCACAAACTATCAAAACATGAATTGGTCCTACAATTTGCCATGCCACATTATAGTAAGTACCCCTAATGTGATTCATATTTAAAAGGTAAGAATCAAAAATAAATGTTTACAAAAATACAAGACATTATTACCATTATATTTTTAAAATTACTATATATGGAATTTTTTATTCTTATACAGAAAATTAGTTTTTTTTTTGTAATAAGTTTCTATATATAATTTTATATGTTTATAACAAATTATTATGCATTTATTACTTATCAAATAGAAAATAATCATTACCATATTATTTTATTTCTATTAATTTATTCAAAAGAAAAAAATCAAGCATCAGAATCAATGTGATAGAAATTTTGAATTTATGAATAAAGGTCTAGATAAAAATTATGAAACGTATAGATATAGAAATTATTTATTAGCCCTTAGTCCACCACAATGGACTGGTATGGTATAAAGAAAGAATTAATCAATTCCTGAAATATCTAGGTCAATGGTAATAGAATTTGGTGTACCTAATTTGTTTATGAAGAATCTGTAAATAAAGATTTACATTTGTTAAATATAGTTATAATTCGAAATTTCCTAAATGACACCCCTTATGAACTTTGAAGTTTTTTTAAATCAAATATTTAATAAGTTTTGGGTTTTTCTAGTAAAGTATACATCTTAAATAAAAATAAAAATTTAATTTTTTTGTTATTTTATCAGATAATGAGATATGCTATAGATATTCCTATTCCTAGAAATCTTATAGAGTTTTAGTAAAAAAATGTTTATATTTATATACTCTCTACATTTTATCTTCAATTAAAACAATTCTAATATGAAGGTTTATGAATCAAACAATGAAAATGGGATTTTAGTGAATTTAATTTTGGTGAAGATATTTACAATGATAATGACAATAAATTATCGTGGAGGAATATATATTCTCAAACTAATACGTAGGAATGAGAAAATATTAAATATCATACAATTGAAAAATTAATTGGTAATGTATTATTTTTTATTCAAACTAGAGATTTTGTTTCACTTTACCGTTAATACTCTTCTTTGGTCACTAATTTGTTTATTTCAATTTTAAAAAATGTTCAATTGACTTAATTTTGATTAATTTTATTAATGTGGAATTAAATCAATTTTAAATGAATAAAGTGTAGAATATAGTTGAATTTAAAAAAGATAAATATGTTATATGAACTAAATGATTTTTTCAGAATAATCCAAATAAAGCAAGCGGCATCATTAAAAATAAAGAAACACTGGTATCTCAAGGTTAATCATAGGAATAGTTAATTTATATGATGATAATTTTTATCATGTTTCTCTAATAGAGTAAATTATAATTTATTTTCCTTTTCTAGTTTCCAAAACTACAATTTATTTCAAATTGATATAAAATGTTCCATTTTATATGGAATTATTTTTTAGGAAGACTATATTTGACAATCCGAAGAAATAAAAAAGGATAAATTTCGATATTTTTTTTTTCAACTTAATAAATAATTATATGGTCTTAATAAAGCTTTAAGATCCTTATATGAATGACTAACATAACTTTTTATTACAATATTAATTTACTATTGGTAAGGGCGATCCAACCTTTTTTATATAAATAGTTTCAAATGATATGCATATTGTAATGATATATGTTGATGATATAATATTTGGTTCAACAATGAATAATTATTTAATGATTTTTATAAAATTATGAGAATTATAATTAACTTGATCTTAATGATGAAACAAAAATGTTTCCTTGGATTACAAATTAATCAAAGGAGAATAGTTTATTATTATGTCAAACTATATATGAAAAAGAGAATGCAAAAAAGATTGGAAACGTTTCTAGAATGGTTATGAAAACACCCCTGTGTACTAATTACAAACTAGACATGGATGAATCTAGAATGTTAATTGATATTCAATGGTATGGTGGCATGATAAGTAGTCTATTATATATCATTCCACTCAGAACATACATAAGGTATACAATGTTTTGTGTGTTCTATGATTTATTCAACCCTTAAGAAAGTCATCATAATATAATTAAAAGATAAATTAGATATATCGAGGGTACTATTTGTGAAATATTATTCTATTATATTTAGATTTTCTTACATTACAATCTTACTCTGATTCTTAATTTTTTGGTTTTAGACATGACAAGAAAAAAACAACAGGTATGTGTCCTTTTTTATGAAACATTTTAACATTATAGACTTCTATGAAACATATATAAGTACAATTATCATAACACTAGGATAAATATATTAGTTACAAATATTTTTTATCATAATGTATTTGGATAAAACAAAATATTTATTATTTTCATATCATCTTTGATAACATTTATATTTTCTATGATAATTAAAGTGAAATTTCGGTTAATGAAAACCATCTTCAATAATCTATTATTATACATAAAGATGTTAGATTTCATTTTCATACGCATTATGTAAATATGGATGATATCTATTTTTAATTTTCTCTTATTATGAAATTGATAGTAAACATTTTTTACAAATAGTTAGCATTTGTTAAATTTTTGAAAATAATGTTTTAACTTGGAATGATAGAAGAATAAAATAATATTCATTACAGTATATAATCATAAAAAACATTTTAAATTAATTCTATAATTGAATTTAATTTTTCTATATTTATTCAATTCTAACTATATATTGGAAGTTAAAATTAATTGTTTAACTATTACTCTATTATAATTGAATACTATTTCTATTTTATTAATCGTCTGACAATATACTTATCCATTATTATTAAAGTAGTTTATATTTTTCTATAAGGTTGGTTATTTTATTAAATAAATTCTTATATAATTTTTTTAATAAATTTCAAAAAGTGGGAGTTTTTTGTTTGAATATTTAAGAAACGTTATGGTTTTTAATTTAATAAAAGGGATAGATTATTAGTTTTTGAAATTGGATTTAATGCATTGACAATGTTATTTGTTTTTATAAATAACTATCCCAATAAATGAAATTTTTTAATAATTGTTTTAAAAAACTTATCATATGTGGTAACATGATTAAATGTTTTTAATTATTTAATGATTGTTAAATTTTATTCACCGAATGATTGTTAATAATATTATGTTTTATCTAATTCATAAACTAATATGGTTCATCTTTGCGATACACGAAGGTAATTGCATAACCACCCTTAGGGTACCCAAGGGGTTATCTGCATTTAAGGTCTTCTCATAGGTAGCCCACATAGAGCCAATAAATCAGTTAGAGGTGAACAATGAATCCATAGTGTGGGTAGACCCGGGTATAAGGCCCACATGAGAAAACCTGGATGGTAAATAGGTTAGTCCATAAGATTTAGTTGGTCCATAAACATTATAAATGAATAGTGGGATGTGGTTTCGAATCCCCCTCTTATATCTTGAATGGTCCAAGACACGAGTTTCATGATATTAATTAGCTTCTTCGCATCCCATATCTAATGTGCGGATGTGGCATGAATTCAATTTTAATTTAGCCTTTAAAAAATTATACACACACACACTCACACACTCTACCATCATATCATATGTATTTGTAAAATCCAATCAGAATTTTTTGATATCCCATGTATTCCTTGATATCTCTTAATTATCATCTTCAATTTTATCATCATCTTCTTTCTCTCACTAATTTGAGTTCTCATTTTAAAAAATATATTCTCAAGGAGAATGAGGTTCTTGAAAGGTGGTGGCGTTGTCTGGAACTCAGAGGGATCAGTATTTTATGAATTCTCCTATCACGAAGGCCATGGATTCGTACATGAAGTTGCTGCTAAGTAAATGATACGAGGATTAAGCCATTTATAATAGAAGGGTATTGTAATTTTAGAGGTTGAAACTGAATCAAAAATCATTTCTAACACCTTGCACGGCCAATGCCCAACTATATTTTCAATTAACTACAACATCTAAAGGTGAAAGGGTATGAACATCAACAAGAACAATGTGATGCACTTCCAGCAGAAAAAACCAAGTTTCAGATCACTTTTCTTCCCTTGCATTCCTTGGTTATGAACTAGTTTTTTACACAACATGCAATGATTGAAACCTGAAGGGGTTAACCTAATCATGCAATATACCTTCAGTCCACACCATTTCAGACCACCATAGGCCCTTTTCCATCTCTTGTGTGGTTGGTTGTTTCTTATATATTCGTCCTCAATAAAAATTAAAATAATGATGGTAGTGACTCATCCTCAATATATCTTCTCCATACATATAAATTTTTTATTCATCCTTCCCTAGTAGATTTATCAATGGTAAATTAATCTATCACTATGCATCAACTAATACATATATTTCGGGTTACAGTAATAGAACTCTATGAAATATAATTTTTTCCCTTACTAGTTCATTCCATACAAATAGTACCCATGCCTAGAAGAATTATCTTTATGCTCTATATTATCTCTTCATTTCTCAGTTTTTCCTAGAGGATACTTTCAATGATTTTTTTATTTTATGTTTTACAATGGTAATTCATTTTTTGTACCAATGGTATTTTAATCCACCATTGAACACTAATGGTTGATAAATCCACCATTGGACACCATTGATAGATCATGGTGAAATGGTGTATATGTATTAGTATTAGATGATTCTACTACTAGGAATTTAATTACACCAGGAGATAAAAATATTATTTTTAAAATGTAAATTATTTATCTTTATTTTTGGTTATTAAAATAATTTTTTTGTTAAATTTTTTGGTATATTATTTTAAAATATAATTATATATTGTATAGAAAATAGCTGTTCAAATAATTTTTTGTTCATGTATACATGCATTTTATATAAAATTAGGATGCCCTATTTTATAATTATAATTACTCCAAGAAGAATATAATTTTATGTTGGTACTAATATTATGCAGTAGAAGAGAGGGTTAAGGAGTGGAATATGATATTTGTGATAAAATAACTATGAATCCAATTATACATTATTTTTTTCTAGTGCACCTCATTTCAAGAAAATTGAACACAATACAATTTTTTATGTTATAATCATTGATTGAATTAAATTTTATAAATGATTATTGACCATCACTCATCCCAATTTCCATCACTATCGATCCAGAAAATAGTATCCCAGTGCTTGACCTTCATTAATGGATAGTTATCCTCTCTGAATTTTTATATTAATTATTTTTATCAATGTACTAACTTGATATCATTGAATTAACGGTGTTTGGAATAAAATAAAAGGTTTGTTTAAATATTGATGGTGTCAATGGAAATGATATATGGATTCCAAAAAGCCACCATTCTTCGATGAACGTGAATATAGATTTTGGATTCTTGGAATGAAATCCTATATATATAAATTTTGTTGGCATAACTGGACTATCAAGGTTAACCCAAATAATCTACACAAATATTAACTTGATAAACTTGTAGGTAATGAAACTGTAAAATTTCTTTTTAATTATAAAGCTAAAAATATTCTATTATATGTTATAAGTTGTTGTTTCTATAGCCATGTTTTAGCTTGTAATACATCTCACAATATATTTAAGACACTTCAAGTGACCTATTATGTGATTGAAAAGATCAATATAACTAAGTTATGAATGATCTGAATAGAATACCAGGACATCAAGATATGGGATCAAGAATTAGTAAACCATAAGTTCCATCATTTTACTACTATTACTAATGGTATGTCTACTCTTAGAGATGTTTTAGAAAACAGAGCTCAAGTGTAATATTTACTGAGAAATCATCCAAACATACAGAATTCAACAAATATTTCCATCTATGAGATTAAGAATTTTAAATAATATAAATTTGTTGAATTTTTTGTATATCTTATGTTGAATGATTTTGAGATGAAAAAAACTGTTAATGAGGAGACTAAAAAGTGAAAAGTTATTTTGTTTAAATGGAATTTTATTAATCTATCTAATTCATCTAAATATGAGTAACAATAACATGAAAAATAGATGTATTATGTACTAAGATGGTTTTCATGATTTTAAAGAACAAAAGCAGAGAGAATAATTTCAAGAGAATGTCTAGAATGGATTAGAACAAGGGTAATACCTATAAAAATAATTATATTTCTGAATTATCCAATTATAAGTGTAAGAAGAAATGTCACATATGGATTTACTCCCCTAAACTAAAATACCCAATGAAAGACAAATATGAAATAATAAAATAAAAACAATATTTTTTGGATATTTTGACTGGTCATATGGTCCTAACACTAGTAGTGATTCCAGAAGTGAATAAGAGATAAATAATTATTACATGATGGGTATTTAGTGTGAGCTAAATGATTCACTCATTACTTAGTTAATAACTCTTTCATATGTTCATCATAATTATTTATCTGCAAATTAAAATTAATTTTTTTATTAATTTTCTGATTCTGATAATATGAATTCTGAAGATAAACAACTACTTAATGAAAATGAATAATTAATAAAAAATGAAATTAGGATAAATAAAATGTATAATCACTTAAAAATTAAACAAATGTTTTGATTATATTAAATTTTATTTTGAAAATGGAACAAGATAATATGAAAATTTTTGTTTTTTTGAAAATAGATCTAAAGAGAATTTTGATTGTCCGTTATTATAACTAAAATAGGAAGATGATTTTTGTGTTAAAATATTTTTTAAGTAAATTAAAAATTTTATGAAATAAGATGAAATTTATATTTGGTTTAATTTACTAAAGATGAAAAAGAATTCAAGAAATTAAATAATGTAAATAAATCGTTAAGATTCACGGTATTTGAATCCAATGGAATTTTTATAGATTTAAGAAACTGTTGATGTAGATGACATTCTTTGTAATAGTGGGCTTGGACTTGAAAATTTCTATCCATTTCACAAACTATCAAAACTTGAATTGGTCTTAAAATTTTCCATGCCACATTATAGTAAGTACTCCTAGTGTGATTCATATTTAAAAGGTGAGAAAAAAATAAAGATTTACATAAATACCAGACATTATGACCATTATATTTTTAGAATTACTATATATAGAATTTTTTGTACTTATAAAAACAATTAGAATTATTTATAATAAGTTTGTATATCTAATTTTATATTTTTATAACAAATTCTTATGGATTTATTTCTTATCAAATAGAAAACAATCATTACCCAATTATTTTATTTCTATTAATTTAATCAAAAGAAAAAAATTCAATCATCAGAATCATAAGTGATATAAATTTTGAATTTATGAATAAAGGTCAAGGTAAATTTTAGGAAACTAGGGGATATAGACATTATTTATTATACCCTAGGACACCACATTGGAATGGTTTGGTAGAAAGAATGATCTAATCAATTCATGAAATATCTAGGTCAATGGTAATAGAATTGGGTATACCTAATATGTTTATAAAAAATCTGTAAATAAATATTTAAATTTGTTAAATTGAGTTCTAATTCGACATTTCATAAATAATACCCCTTATGATCTTTTAAATGGGGTTAAATATAATATTTAATAATTTTGGGGTTTTTTTAGTAAATTATACATCTTAAATAAAAATTATAATTTAATTTTTTTGATACATTATCAGTTGAAGGGATATGTTATATATATTCCTATTCCTAGAAATCTTAAATTGTTTTTAGTAAGAAATGTTTATTTTTATATACTCTCTTCATGTTAACTTCAATTTAAACAATTATAATAAGAAGGGTTATGAATCAAACAATGAAAATTGGATTTTAGTGAATTTAATTTTGGGGAAGATATTTACAATGATAATGATAATAAATTATTGGGGAGGAATACATATTCTCAAACTAATACGTAGGAATGGGAAAATATTAAAGATCATACCATTGAAAAAGTAATTGGTAATGTATAATTTATTATTCAAAATAGAGAATTTGTTTCACTTTACCATTAATACTCTACTTTGGTCAGTAATTTGTTTTTTTAAATTTTAATCTTTTTTAATTGATTCAATTTGGATTAATTTTATGAATGCAGAATTAAATAAATTTTAAATGAATAAAGTGAGGAATATAGTTGAATTTAAAAAAGATAAACTTGTTATTAGAACTAGTTGATTTTTTCACAATAATCCAAATAAATCTAGAGACATCATTAAATATAAATAAATAATATTATCTCAAGGTTAATCCTTGGAATATGTAATTTATATGATGATTATTTTTCTCATATTTCTATAATAGAGTAAATTATAATTTATTTTCCTTTTCTAGTTTCCAAAACTACAATTTATTTCAAATTGATATTAAATTTTCCATTTTATATGGAATTATATTTAGAAAGTCTATATTTGGAAATCCCAAGAAATAAATAAGGATAAATTTCAATATTTGTTTTTTCAGCTTAATAAATCCTTATATGGTCTTAATAAAGCTTTAAGATAATTATAGGAATGACTAACACAACTTCTTATTAAAATATTAATTTATTATTGGTAAGGGTGATCCAAGCGGTTTTATATAATGTGTTTCAAATGATATGCATATTGCAAAGATATATGTTGATGATATAATATTTGGTTCAAGAATGAATCATTTTTTAATGATTTTTAAAACCTAATGAGAATCATAATTGACTTGATCTTAATGATGAAACAAAAATGTTTCCTTGGATTAAAAATTAATCAAAGGAAAATTTTATATTATTATGTCAAACTATATATGAAAAAGAGAATATAAAGAAGATTGGAAAGGTTTCTATAATGGTTATGAAAACACTATTGTGTTCTAATTATAAACTATACATGGACGAATCTAAAATGTTAATTGATATTAAATGGTATTGTGGAATGATATGCCATCTATTATATATCATTCCACTCAGAATAGACATAAGGTATATAGTATTTTGTGTGTTCTAGGATTTAGTCAACCCTTAAGAATGTCATCATAATGTAATTAAAAGATAAATTAGATATACCGAGGTTACTATTTGTGCAATATTATTCTATTATATATAGATTTTATTGATTTACAATCTTACTCTGATTCTTAATTTTTTTATTTTAGACATGACAAGAAAAAAAACAGCTATGTGTCATTTCTTATGAAACATTTTTACATTATGGACTTCTTATGAGACATATATAAGTATAATTATCATAACTATAGGATGAATATGTTACTTACGAATATTTTTGATCACAAAGTATTTGGATAAAACAAAATTTTTATTATTTTCATATCATCTTTGATAACATTTTTATTTTCTATGATAATTAAAGTGCAATTTCAGTTAATGAAAACCATCTTCAATAATCCATTATTAGATATAAAGATGTTATATTTCATTTTCATAGGAATAATGTAAATAAGGATGGTATCTGTTTTTAATTTTGTCTTATTATGAAATTGATAGTAAATTTTTTTACAAATAGTTAGCATTTGTAAAATTTGAGAAAATGAAGTTTTAACTAGGAACGAGAGAAGAATAAAATAATATTAATTACAATATATAATCATAAAAACATTTTAAATTTATTCTATAATTGGCATGAATTTTTCTATATTTATTAAATTCTAACTATATATTGGAAGTTAAAGTTAATTGTTTAACCATTACTCTATTTTAATTGAATACTATTTCTATTTGCTGAATCATTGGACAATATACTTCTCCATTAATATTAATGTAGGTTATTTTTTTCTAAAAGGGTGATTATTTTATTAAATAAAATGTAATATGATTTTTCTAATAAATTTCAAAATGTGGGTGTTTTTTGTTTGAAATTTTAAGAAAGGTTATGGTTTTTAATTTAGTAAAAGGGATAGATTATTAGTTTTATAAATTGGATTTAATGCATTTACAATGTTATTTGTTTTTGTAAATAACTATTTCAATACATTAAATTTTTTTAATAATTTTTTTTAAAAACTAATCACATTTTGTTACATGATTTAATATTGTTAATTATTTAATGATGGTTTAATTTTATTCACCTAGTGATTGTTAATAATATTATGTTTTATATAATTCCTATACTAATATGGTTTATCCTTGTGATACACAAAGTTAATTTCATAACCACCCTTAGGGGACCCAAGGGGTTATCCCTATTTAAGGTCTTCTCATAGGTAGCCCACATAGAACGAATAAATCATTTAGAGGTGAATAATGAATCCATAGTGTGGGTAGACCTGGGTATAAGGCCCACTTGAGAAAAAATGGGTGGTAAATAGGTTTGCCAGAATATTTAGTTGTTCCATGAACATTCTATATGATTAGTGGGATGTGGTTTCCAATCAACCTCTTATAGCTTGAATGGTCCAAGACATGAGTTTCATGATATTCATTAGCTTCTTCACATCCCATATCTAATGTGAGGATGTGGCATGAATTCAATGTTCATTCAGCCTTTAAAAAATTGGACACACACACTCACACACTCTACCATCATATAAGATGTATTTGAACCATACAATCAGACTTTTTTTATATCCCATGTATTCCATGATATCTCTTAAATCTCATCTTCAATTCTATGATCGTCTTCTTTATCTCACTAATTTCTGTTCTCATTTTGAAAATACCTTCTAAAGAATCATGGGGTCTTTAAAGGTGTTGGGGTTGTCCGGAACTTGGAGGGATCAGTCTTTTAAGAATTCTCTTATCACCAAGGCCATGGATCCGTACTTCAAGTTGATGCTAAGTCAATGATACGGGGATTAAAACATTTACAAAATAATGGTATTGGATTATTAGTGGTTTAAACTGAATCAAAAATCATTTCTAACACCTTACATGGCCTATTGCCAACTATTTTGTTAATTACCTAGAACATCTGAAGGTGAAGGTGTATGAACATCAAATACATCAATGTGATGCAATTCTAGAATAAGGGAAACCAAGTTGTAGATCACCTTTCTTCCCCAGCATTCCTTGGTTCTGAACTGGATTGTTTACATAACATGCAATGATTGAAGCCTCAAGGGGTTAGCCTAATCAGGCTGCATACCTTCAGTCCAAACCATTTTTGACCACCATAGGCTCTTTTCCCTCTCTTGTGTGGTTGGTGTTTCCTATATATTCTTCCTCAATAAAAATTGAAATAATGATGGAAATGACTCATCCTCAATATATCTTCCCCATACATATCAATTTTTTATTCATCCTTCCCTAGTATATTTATCAATGGAAAATTAATCTATCACTATGAATCAACTAGTACATATCTTTCGGGTAATAGTAGTAGAACTCTATGAAATGGAAATTTTGTTTTCCCTCACTAGTTCATTCCAAACTAATAGTACATAGGCCTTGAAGAATCATCTTTGTGCTCCATATTATCTATTCATTTCTCAGTTTTATCTAGAGGTTACTTTCAAAGATTTAGTTTGTTTTATGTTTTACAATGGTAATTCATTTTTTTGTACCAATGGTATATTAATCCACCACTGAACACTAATAGTTGATAAATCCACCATTGGAAACCAATAGTAGATCTTCGTAAAATGGTGTATATGTAGAAATATTAGATCATTATACTAGTAGGAGTTTAAATCCAGCAGGAGTTAAAAATATTATTTCTAAAATTTAAATTAATTATCTTTATTTTTTGTTATTATAATAAATTATTTGTTAAATGTTTTGTTATATTATTTAAAAATATAATTTTATGTTATAAAGAAAATAATTGTACAAATTTTTTTTCATTCATGTATACATGCATTGTATTTAAAATTATGATGCCATAATTAATAATTGTAATTAATCTAAGAAAAATAGAATCTTTTTAGTTTAATTTCAACAATTTTACAATATTTAATTATTTTTTAATCAAACTATTTTAATTTTTTATATTAATATATTTATGAAACAATAATAAACTCAATTGTTATTTATTATTCCTAATGAATTTTTTAGGTGAAGATAATAGTAATATTATTTTAGTTTTTATGATCTAACATGTGTCATGATGATATGGGAAATATATATGCTTCAGAAGAATCATTTATCTAATGAACCATGTTTTACTCATTAGTTATATCATAAAGTTATAAAAAAAATCTAATGCAGAACATTTAATAGATTATTTTATGATACGAATTCAATTTATTTCATGATTCTCTTATTTTTTCAAGAATATTATACTATATTTTTCCTCACTATTAATATAGAAAACATCATCATTCAACATTTTTCCCTTTCTGTGACCAACATTGATTGAGTTTCAACATCTTAGACATTTTTGATCATCTTATAATTTCTACCTTTTTTATTTATTTTTGTTATTTTTTAAAATTTTATTTTTATTTCATTGGGTTTAGTTTATTCTTACCCCAATAAAATTTGTTACATGAATATTTTGTTTATTCCACCACCAAAAAAAGATGCTTGGGATGTGAATCCATATAAAAAATCAGGTAATAAACCGTGGGTTTGTGTCTCCTGTAAAAGGTTATGTTGTGCTTCTAGGTCCTTTTAAAAGGCCGGAATGGCTTGAAGGACATATATTTTTAAAAGTAAATACCTATAAAAAGTTCCTCACACATTAAAAATCTAGGTTTATAGTGGGTACTAATATTCTAAAAAAGTATATAAGGTTGATGAGTGGACTTAGATCATCATGATCCATCCCATTATAAATCCTTCTATTCACTCTTTACACTACACCTAATTTCTAGAATACTCTACTGAATAAAAATATTTATTTTTTTATATCTATTTTTTTATTTTTATTTTTCAATAAATTATTCACCACACTAGTAATTTTTTTGTCACTATTGATTGATAAAATTGTTTTGCTTCTATAGAGGTTTCAACAAAATACTCAAGTGATCTTCATGCTCTACCTTTCTCTTTGAATTTATTTAAATATCATCTATAGAGACTACATCGAACTGATAAAGGTAATCTATAAATAATATATTCATTAAATCCATGAAGATAGAGGGGAATTAATTAGACAACACAGAATCACCATAAATTTATAGTGTATATACCGTGGACATAATGTTTTGTTTGATTTTTCCCCCTTCATGACCCCCAATTGATGATATTCATTATAAAGATCAATCTTGGAAAAATTGTGATTTATATAGTCAATCAACACAGACATCAATATAGTGTAGATGATTTTTGAAAATGACTATAATATTGTTTTATTCCTAATAATAAATTAAATTCACATTTACCTATAGTTATTATTAATAAAAAGTATAGGTTCACCCCGTGGTGACATAGATGGATGAATAATTACCTTTCTATTTTTCTACTAGAGTTTTTGCATTAATTACTACACCTAAATTTATTCCCTTATATATGGAGTCATGGAAATATATATTTAAGCTTATAGTAATTCTACTGAGAAAAAACATCTCAATTTTGTGGAACACTTTGTAACTCTTCTGAAAAACATAAAAAAACTCTCAAACAATAGGCGTATATGTAATTATTATTTCCTTCCAATTGTTTTTACAAATATCCATCACAAATTGGTGTTAAGAAACATAAGGTAGAATTAATTTCCATTATTGTGTTGTATTCATTCTCACATCGATAAATGACCATTGAATCATTAGGGGGAAAATGTGACTTCCCATCCCCTATAATTGATCTGATCTTTATGTAGAAAAAATTCAATCAAAAATCATAGTCATATAAAATTCAACAAAATAAAGAATATTTTGAAATTACTGAATCACATTCCAACACAATTTAATCATAGATTTACTATATACATGTTATAATACAGTCATAAAATTAATAACTTCCACCCTTAACCCAATATATAACCATTGAGTTTTAAATTCTATACACATTTAAAATTAGTTATATATAGAAGAGTGGGTTGTTCCATAATAAGCTATTTCATTATCAATTATATAGTGGATGATAATTGTACCTTTTCCTAGGACGTTCTCATCCCCATATTAGCAATTTTCCATCATGATATTTCACATTAACATTATTATGGGGAGGAAGTTTACATGGACCATACAAAACTTTTGAATCTCTAAACTTGTCGCATTAATTACAATAATCCATTTCTTTAAATAATCTATTAACCAGTTGTACACTAGTTTGTGAATTATTTTCTTTAATGTATCAACATGCCCTTTCACTACCATTCAAATATCTATGGATCTTTCACCATCCTTCCTAAATTTGAAACACTTCTGAGTTCCACTCATCAAATACCTATGATGTTTCTTTTAACATTTAATTAATACAGGGTAATGATATTTCTTTTCTATATGTGGATGTTTTGAGTTCCCATAAGGGTCAATATTGATTTTCTTATCAAAATCATGGCAATATTGGGAATTCCCATTTTCCATTTCTACCTTTCATTCTCAACAAATGATTTATTTTTA
The DNA here is from genome assembly GCA_963277665.1 of Viscum album. Taxonomy (NCBI): domain Eukaryota; kingdom Viridiplantae; phylum Streptophyta; class Magnoliopsida; order Santalales; family Viscaceae; genus Viscum; species Viscum album. The sequence continues at coordinate 1,805,241,094 of OY728129.1, read as the reverse complement.
GCTACTGAAGTCTCTTATTGCTAACCCATATGACGAATTGGTTTCAAGACACCATATAATTGATAAATTTTTCTTTTTAGGGATGATTATTAAACCATTATCATACATTTAATGTTTTATAATCTACTCCTTATAGGTACTAATAGAATCGTCATCCTTCTTCTTGAGTGGAATATATTTTTTCTCATCCTTTTATATAGAATATGAGGGAATTTCTTACTAAAAATATTATCTTAATATAATCCATTACAATTGATTAAATTTCTTACTATTGACATGTATTATTAATATTGTTGCACCGTTGATATTATTGACCTTTAAAAAGATAATAATCTTTTATATCTTTCTCATTTTCAGATAAATGATGAATGTAGAAAATCATTTCAGTGATTCCAATCCATCGGTAAGAAACTAGCAGATCAATAGAACCAATAAAAAAGGTGGTTGTATACACATGATTAAATAAATGGAAGGTTGTTCCCTCAATTCATTATTTGTATGTTTTATATGATTCATATCACGAGAATGTTAGGTGGTTTTGAAAATGATAATTTTTCATCCAACTCCTATATAACTTGGTATTTTTAGAGAATAATAATTTCATTTTCCATCAAATTTAGGATTAACATGACTCTATTGTTTTCCAACAATAGAATAAAAACAAAAATAATAGTATGACCAATAATAATTCTAGTGGAGAACTACATAAACATGAAAAATCATTTATATGATATCCAATTCATAGCTCCTTTGACTATTAAACCAAAGGATTATCCTTGGACATTCACTGTCATTACCACAACATTATTATTTTATCCAACAATTTATTTATTCCAAGGGTTCTCACTAAAGTTATCTTATCATCATTTCCAAAGGATAGCTAAAAATTTATATTAGACAAACTATAGTGACAAATACTTTTCAGAAATAGGTATTTCATTTTTTTGGATGAATATTCATTGAATATAGTATTGATCCACTCCAAAATCATATAGGATGAGTGACGTTTTTTAAAACATAATCAATTGGTTTATATGTGTCTCCCATTAGTTTGTTAATTTTGAGAACCCTTCAAAGACTTAACATTTCTAAAACAATTCTTCATAACTTTAGGAAAGGATAAATAAGAAAGGCAATTCATAGATTATCATTAAGAGTGAATAATGAAATATCAATGATCACTTGAAATTAACATGTGCATAAGGGATGAGAACATGAGAATTAAATTTAGAAACCATACTATGCAAATAAAATGTCATAATATTGGTTCATGGAATAAATCTACCTATTACATATGATAAAAATCATAAATAAATAAAATATAATGCGCCATGAGATCATAATAGGGATATTATAAAGGGAATTGTGACATACAAATAATCATATAAATTCATTTCTTTAGTAGTGAATACCCTTTTCCATGAATATCCTAGTAGAATAGTTTCACTACCCAAACCATCATAGAAGTCATGGTTGACAACTACAACAATCATACTTGATATAGTCAATTCATAAAATAGGTTCAATCCCTATTCCATTACTTTTTTTATCACATCAAATATCTTTCTTCACATAGTGCGTTTAAGGAATATATAATTCAAGGACCACCTATCTTTTGTTATAACGTAAACATAGTCCTTGAATTATAATGTAGCCATCATATTTGGTGATATTTTATCCACCTTCATTAGTTTTTAAGTAACAAAAACCAGATAATTTAAAAAATAAATATGTGTTTCATAAGATAAAAATATAATTATATCATCATATCATAACCCATGAAAAAGAAAGACTGTTTTATAATCATATCATCCATTCATCAATGAATATCGCTTGAAAAATAAATAGGATTCAATGAAATATCATCAATATAAACATTAATAATATTAAGGAATGGTATACATGGGTTATATCTATTGTAAATCATAATTAACATCAAAGGAAATTATTATATACGAAATTTTATTTAAATTATCACTGTAATATTTATCAACTAAAATAACAATTCCATTTTGAAAATCAATTTTATAATAAATATATATTAGAAAACTATGTAAAACATATTATTTGAAAATAACCTTGTAAAAAAGTAACTGAATCTTCCAAACATTGTCTATTTTTATGATAGTAAATTGTTTCCAAGCAATATAATTTAATAGAAATCATTCCTTAAACTTTATTATTTAAATTTAAAAAACTGCCTCATGCAAAAAAACATATGAACATTACTTTTAAAAAATTAATTAAAAAATTAAAAAAAATGTTAAAAATAAAATTAATCCAATATTTTAGAATAAAAAATCTTGGTTAAAATATTTTAAAAAAACATAGAGATATGATAAAAAGGTTCTTTGATCAAACATACCCATAAATTCATTTTTCCCTAAAAACAGTTTTTTGTTCTCTTGAGTATATAAGGTGAATAAAAAGAAAGGAAAACATGTATACTCAATAAATAGATAGAGGATATGAAAAACTAAATGGATTATTTAGACAAGGATAATATAATTTTATTTTTATTGAAATTTGACTCGGAACAATTCCAATTAAAATATAATTGAAACATAAATCTGCCACCTGATGTCTGAATTCCTTGGTATATGTTCAAAACTCAATTATAATAAATATATATTATTTATAACAATATCACAAAACCATAACCAAATATATCATACTGTATATGGTTTATATATTACATTTTGTCACCCACTCATTAACAATTCATTATTTAAATTACTATTCTAGGTTATAAGTACTTTATTTTTCATGTGTGTTTTTGTTTAGTAGTTTTTATTATTATACTTTAATCGAGGGTCAAACATCTCCATAATTACAATAAAGACATAAAAATAATATATATTCATTTTCAAAATATATATATATATTCCTCAATAAGATTGGGGGATAGAAAAATAAATTTCCCCCTTCATGGAGGCAATAGGTCGTATATACACACAAACACTTTTTTAATTTTTCAACGGATGGAATGAAATAATGTTAAATAATAAATAAAAATTAAAGAATTATTATTACAGTATATATATCATATAAATAAATTTAAATGATTCTTATTATCATCCATATGAAACATATATGAAAATAAAATCACATCACCTCGTAGTGGTGTTAGTCCCCCCATATGCACGAATAACATTTTTGTTTTCTAGTGATTTAGATAGTAAGACAGTTGAAAAATAATATTATCATTCTAGAAGAATTATTATTTTATAATGTTCATATATTAAAATTAAAAACATCATAATAACCATCTATTAAATATGGCAATGGAAAATTAAATGCATCTATACATGGAGTGTGAACATCAAAAAGAAGGGGGGACTTTTATAATTAAATATGGAGAAACTATTAAAATTTAATAAAATATTAAAATATATAAATATAATATTAAATAAAAATGGTTAAAAATGGCTTATAAATTTTAAATGGATATAAATGTATACCATATATTATCCTCAGGTCTTATTTTAATATTTTTATGATTTTAATGTAATTTAGTAATGTTATATTTTCATCAAATATCATTATTTATAATTTACACACGATTCATTTTACCTAATCTAAAATACTTAAATATAAGTTTATAATTAAAATATAAAAATTTAAAATAAAATAATTATGTAATATCCATATAAAAAACTCAAGGTACACATTAACTCTCTCAAACAGTATTATTATTGTTATTTTTAAATAATTTATTATATTATTTTTAGTTAATGGTAGAACTACTACATCAGTATTCCATAAGAATTTAAGGTAATTAAATAATTAATGAAAAATATAAATAAATTTCTCTAATTAAAATAATTTAATTAGTCTAAAAATATAACCTTATATTAATTCATAACATGATTTTCTTCCCTTTACGGACACATAAGTGATATTTAAAACTAACAAAGTGTCATTTTGTAAATCTATGTGGTTTGATTATTTTTTAGATTTATTAATGTAAAATATTCCCATAAAAAACTAAATATAATGATAAATGTGATAATTTTATAATTATATTAATACAATAATAATTAGTATTAAAAATTATGGCCTTTTAAGCTGGTTTTGTCTCAGATTTACCTATTTTACACTCTACAGAGGTGATAAATTTTATCATAGTTTGTATTCATATTGAAAAAAATTAATGACACCTATTTATAATTTTTGGAACTGTTTATTTAAAATGAGTAAGAAATTTTATCAATTTCATTACATATAAGTCGTATGAATTTATTTTAAATAAATTTCACAAAAGGTGACAAAACCCTGATTTTTAAAAATTCTATTTCATGCTTAAAAATTATTCTTTTTCATATCTCATGAATATAAAACTATTAAATGAATTTTAAGAAATTAACTTCAAAATACATTTCAAAAATATCATTAAAACAATTGAAATAAATTTATTTATTTAATATATTAATATATAATGTGTTTCTTCCAAAGAAAAGTTTTATACAAAAACAACTCATTTACAATAAAGTAATGTTTTTTATATCAATTGGTAACAAGTTAATTTATATAATACATGTGGAAACCATATGTTTTTCATAATTTATTTTTTAATATTAATACCCACTAATACAATATCTAACAGCATAAAATATCATAATTTTTTAATTGTGTATTGCAGATTATTTTTAGTTATTTCTATGTGTAAATCAAGCTATAAAAAACATGAATTTATTTAGAAAAACGTATTTTGTAAAATATATTGGTGTTATTATACTTTCATACCCTTTCCATATAGAAATATTTTGTGGTTTTCTAAATCATCGAGGATTTTATTTATCAATATTGACCTTCTAACAAACCAACCATCTAGACACATAATCAAAAATTTCCCATTTCAAATTACGCCATAAAAAAAGTTCCAAAATATAAACAAATCTTGGTTCAACCGAGGTGTATTTATAAAATCTTTCTATAATAATCACCAAATAATAACCTTTTTCATCATAATTATAGATGGAATACATATTACCTTTACAAAATTATGAACATCATATTCAGTAAATATGTATTCCAATTTTCCATCATTCACAGATTTAATTTTCCTTTGAAAAATCTTATCATGAGGTTGAGAACATTAAATTTTTTCCAAAAAATATTGTTTGGAAATAAATTGAAAAGGAAGTGTTTTATCCTATTCATTAATAGTCCCCATATCAATCATTATTATATCAATGAACATATAGTCCATATAGATTCTTATCTATCCATATTTTGTTAGAAATTAGTGAATTTTCTACTTAATGCATTCTCTACCTTGTTTTACTTCACTAGTTGATAGTGTACAATGTATTTCTAAAACAAAAGATCCATGAGACAATTAATTTTCTTTATATTTATCTATTTTAATGAAAAAATAATTTTAAATTCTTATTATCCATATATATATATCAAATTTTTTCACTATTGATCTAATGTCGTAACACCTCAATATTTTATTGTATGTTTATTTTTAAATAAATTAAAACTCTTTCATATATTCCATTGCCTGTATCACGGTGTTTAAAAGAACTGGAATATTTTTTTATGTGACCATTATTATATAGACTTTATGTTGGATGTATAAATATGATCGAATAAAATTTTAAAAGTATATGTTTTAAAATTTTTTAAAATATATTAATGAGTTTTCAATTGATTAATGTAAAAAGCTATAAAATTAAAAAATTAAAAGAAGGGTTTTTCTAAAAAACGATTTTTATTCACAAAATATAATTAAAACATATTAAATAAAATTAGCCCCAATTAATGAATACCATTAATTAAATATATATTTTATATACTTTATCAAATGTTGTAACATTAATATAATATTTATACATTGTATAAGAAAAAAAATTATTATAGGTTTACTCTTAAAAGATGCATTTTCTAAAATATGTTTTCATATCGCATTATGTACACATATTATAAAACTAATTCATTCATCTCATGGGTACTGAATTTGATTATATAGATTCCATATTAAAAATAAGTTAGTTTTAATTTTTTAAATAGAGTCATTTTATTTTTAGATATTTTGAATTGTAACATTGTAATGTTTTATAAACTCGGTAATAGGAAAATTGGTTGAATCATGGATAAAACTAATGGTTGAGGCCATAATTATTCATCCGAATTTATATGGTATAAAGTGAATTCATCTATTAAAACATCATTCTAGTAAATTATTTTATTAATTAAAAAACAAAATAAATGATTTTGAAAATATTAATTTGGATATAATTTTAAAATTTAATATTTCTACCAAATGTTTTAGTTATATATAACATATTATATATGTGGGACTGTAAAAATATATTTAATAAGTACACTTATTTAATATGGAGTATGTTGTTACGAAAATAAAAAATATAATAGATTAACTAAGGGTTAAACAAAGTGAAAATGTTTAAAATGACAACTAAAAATGTCTAAATTATATTATTTTATGGTATTGAAACCCTATACTACCTTATCATCTAATCAATTTTCACTAGAATGAATTTTTCTTTAGAATAAATTTATTATTTTTTAAGAATTTTAGAAATTCTAAAATTGACCCTCAACACAATTATAAAAGGGTACCTCCTCCCTCAATTTTTAACACCAGATTGAACCATCTAGATTGACAAATATCTGACCATTTTTTATTTTATAAATCCTAATAAAATTAATTATGGTTCAGGTCCTCCTAATAGGCCAACCATAATTCCCTTCGGAAATGATTTTATGAATGCTTATCAAAAAATTCGAAATTGTCTTACCCAATAACTTTTAAATTATTACTTCTTAAAAAACATATAAATATATAGCTGTTATCTAAAAATAATAACATATATATCCTAAATATACTATAAATTTATTATTATTATTATTTAACCACCATAAACCACCCTCTTTCCCATCAAATGAGAAGCGTATGAATACCTGGTGCATATATACAACTTATTGTCTCAACGAAGAGATAAAATTAATTTTTCATTACCACTCATTATAGATGTTAACTATGATAGTTTAATTATAATATATGATATATATATAAAATTAATTTTCATGGAAAATATTATCATATATATATTATTATCTTTTAAATTGTTGTTAAATAATAATGTCACTCGCACATACTTGTGGACTACAACCTCCACTAAGTATTGTGATTAATTTTTAATTTCATGTTTTTACATAGATCATATTATGTATATATTAGTTGAATATATATGATTTATATGATATAATAATGATTCTAGAAAATATAATTAAAATTTATATTTATTTTCTTTCCTTCCATATAATATTGTAAACCACATTCTTGCATACATATCTCCGACCGTCTCCTTGAACGGTGTAATAAATTTATCAGTATCTACCTTTAAGGGATTATAATAAAAAAATTTATAATGAATTTATAAGATATATATATTATTATTATTCAAATTTCAGTCAAAATTTTCTCTTGATCAATTTATAAAGGCTGATTTTTTAAAAAAAATACACGAATAATAAAGCATTAATTACCAAAAGTTTTGTTTTTAACAAATAATAGTTAAGAAAATGGTGAATAATGATTAAAAGTATTTCATACATTGTATTATGTATATTATTATGGTTCTAGAAAATATTTATAATAATTTTATATTTTTTATATAGGAGTTTAAAAATGTTTGAAAGATTTTTTACCTCAATTATGGGTTTACATCACACTCTCATCAATATTCGAGATTATTTATGTTTATATCTCTATAAGGATATATTTATCTTCCATATCCATTCTTCCTAAAATTTCAAAAAAAAAATGGTTTTTACATTCAGTTTTAATTTTGTTAAATAAATTTTTCATATGTTTTACATTAAACAAAATCGTTTTAAAGGAATCATTTTCCCAATTTAAAAATTGGAAAATTCATGTCTTTATAAAAAATATGGATGGAAGGTTTTTTTATGTTATAAAACATGAACAAATTCACCCACATTCATAAATAATATTTTCATTGACAAATACTTCACATTTTTAAAATTTTATTTTTATACAATATTTATTATTTTTTTAATTGAAAAGTTTTTATAAAATAAGTAATTAACAATATAAAAATTTTATTTTCCAAGAAAATGTTTTTATAAACATTTTTATGTGATTTATATTAAATAACAAAAAATAAATTATTTTAGTTATTCTCCAATTGGGATTACTTATATTGATGAAATACTCATTATTTATTTAGTTGTTTATGATTTTTTCCTTGGGGATGTATAATTTTTATAGAATTCCCCATATTACATTATATGGTTTATGAATATTTTTATTAAGTGGGGAAATAATTAATATATTGGATTCTATATTCGATATGAATGTTCTGTTTTATATTTTCCCTACTTTCATATGAGTAATGAATTTGAAAAAGTTTGTTATAGGCATTACCCCTATAACATTTCTATGAATCAGTAGTTCTCATGAGACAAAATATCTTAGTTATTAGGTGAGGAATTACACATTTATATAAGATATCTTGGTATGTAGTCTCAAAAACATGTTTATAATATATAATATTATGAATTTCCCTCATTATCAAATTAGTTAAAGATTTATATTCAAATATTTGATTAGTTATGGGATCCATGGATTTGTTTTCATCTAATTCAACTATGGAATTATTGGATTTACATTTTTTCCTCCCATATTATTCATTTTTTATTTAGACTTCACTATAATCATACCATTGCATAGAATCTAAGATATCCCTTTTTAATATGATTATTTACCTCGGGATACCCTGAAAAATATTATGATTGATATGTAGGGATATGTTGTATAATAATTTTGTTCTCAATGGAAATGAAATGTTTTATTTTTTTATAAATTATATTTTATGATTCAACTATGTATCATGTTATAAAATAATACTAAACTATTAGGTCATTTATGATACAACTATTTATATATAATTATAATATAATAATGTAAATAGTAGAACTGGGATACTAGGGTTAGTTTATTCACAGTTGGTATTGGGTTATGTTTATTATAGATAATTGTAATTATATTTAAGAAATAATATATTTGGTAAATATCACACATTTAAGGAAATTGAGAATATTCCAAAAGTGACCAAGCTTTTGATTTTGAGATTAGTTATACATAAATTTTTTATTCATGTAATGTGATTAAATATTTTTGAAGTTTTACATTATGTTTCATAATATAATCTTGTGTATGACACTATTTTTTAATGGTACCTAGTGGAATAAATTTAATTGATATTAATGCACATGATTTATATAGGGATTTATCTCTTTGTCAAGATAATGTTGCTTGAGCTTGTCCGCAGATGGATCTGAACAAATTATAACTTTTATTGGATTGTAGTCTCAGGTTTAGATCAATAAAATTGCACATATGGTGTACCTTGCTGATCAAAAATGTGGTGTAACAATGTTAATATGGATCATGAGTCAGTGACTTCCATAATTCAATAGAACTAAAATTCCATTTATAGCTTAGAGAGGGATAAGTTACATAGTGAATATATTTTACTCTTTTGGATGTTATGAAGGGTATAAGGTTTTTATGGTAGTTCATTACCATTTAGGAGATGTGGATAAATGGTTCTCATTGATTTAAAACCAAAAAAAGTTTTGGATCAATTATAAAACCTATAATGAATGTAATTTAAGAATATTTATTTGAAAAATATTTTCCTTTCAAAAAATAAGAATATATAGAGTTAAAATTATTATGTTTGATAAAAAAAGATGATTAGAGTGTGGGTAAGTATGAATCCATATTTTCATGATTAATAGGGAATGCTATGGAATACATACATAATCCACTAAGAATGAATGGTAGCTTCTTTGAAGGGATTAAGGAAACTATTAAAAGATAAATAGTATCCTAAAAACTCTAAACGTATGAGGATTTAGAATTATCTGCGATCAAGACAGAAAAAAAAATTTCCATGTTATATATCTTCGAATGGAGAAAACATAATAATAGGTTTATTAAGTGCACTGAAAAATAAAATTTGGAAATGGGGATGAAGGGAAGGATTGAATTTCCAACATATAATATAATTGGAAACAGACATCATCGATTGTGATTATTGGGAAAGGGACTCTGATACCATTATGGTGAAAAGGCCCCTAATCTATCATTTCAATTTCAAGAAATATGTTGATAATGTTAAATACTTCACCTGTAATGAGATGATAAACTCTAAAAATTATATTTGTAGGTGTCAATTAAACATTCCACAGAAAAGGGAAAGGTATCGAGGGAAATCTTATGTTCTCACAACAATAGAGGTTAATGTTCCAAATTATATTGTGGTAGGTAAATTTAACATATCTTCAAATTTAGATAATTCGTTATCTTATTTTGGATCTTCAGAATCATTTATATATTACCATTTTATCAAAATATTGGATATTAAAAATTCACCTTATGAAGGGTTTTTTCTGTAAGGAATGCTTGTGGAAACCTCACTACAACAATGATATGTCATTAAGATCCTATCAAGGAACATTAATATGCTCTATTTATTTAATTAATAACATACTTATGGTTTAATTTGAGAATGCATTTGGTATGGAATGGATTAAAAAATATAATTAAAGAAATGACTACATAGATAATGAAATTATGATTCATGATGAAGATATGAAATTCCATATTTTTTGGATGGGTGACTTCATCATCAAATTTATTTCTAGATCCACCACCAATATCTCTTCTAAATGATATGCTTATACAAGAGAAGAAACAACATAGAAATGAAAAATTTAATCTTTGAGTTTATGATGTACTTTTTATACAAGAATATATTAATGTATTTCATAAGGACTTGCTTGTATATCTACCCGACCATGAATTCAAATTTTTCATTAGTTTAATCCTTAATGCAATACATATATAAATAAATCCTTATAGAATGTACAGTATGGTGTTATTTTTGTTTAATAACTGTCTTTTTGAGTTGATTGATAAGGGATTTATATGACTTTGTGTTCCTCCTTAGATACATCCCTTAATTTTATTTATGAATAAATATTGATCTATGAGGATGTGAATTAATTATTGGAAAATAAATCTAATTACTAGAGAAAACATGTATCATCTACCTGACATTTATGACTTACTCGAAAAATTCACGATGATCCATATTTTTTAGAGAAACAATTTCATCCTAGATATCATTAATTGAGTGTAAACAATGAAGATATTCCAAAGGAATCTTTTTAAATGAGGTATATACATTACATGTTTACTGTAATTCCATTTTTATTGATTACAACACTCGCTATTTTTATAGATATAATGAACATTATATTTATGGAATATCTTTCTAATTATATTTTAATATTTTTTGATGATCCCTTTATGCACTCCATGAATTATATAGACCATGTGAACCACTTGCGTATTATTCATGAGATTCTAAAAGTAAAAGTGTCATATGGGATATTAGGAAAGTGTGAATTATGAATTAAAAATATTTCTTTTCTTTTCCATATTGTATCTGATGGTGGAATCTCAATTGGTCCTATTATTACAAATGAATCCCTCAAATAGAATATACCAACAATCATAACTACTGTATGTAGTTTCATTGGTTTGGTAGGATATTATTGGTTATTTATTCAAAAAATCTCCATATGGTTTAACTTTTTAACCAAACATATTCATAATGGGGTTATGTTAATTTAAAAAATTACATTTGATGAATGTGTTGAATAATTAATGAAGATAATTCTAAATTCTTTTATATTTTCTTTATTTTTAGGAATGTGAATATTTGTGAAATATAGAGAACCATCGAGGAAGGTACTTCATTGGGTCATTTTATAGATTTATATATTAGTTTCATATGAATCAAGGAAGTTAAAAACTCATGAATAGAACATTACATCTCATGATATTGAGTAATTGGCCATAATATTTTCCATGAATATATGAAGATAATATCTCAATAGTGATATACATGAGATATATATAGAACAATAGAGTTTAAAATAAATATCCAAATATAAATAATTCAATGTGAGGAAATGTTGGCGGCTTGAGATACTCATGTAATATAAAAATTGAGGACAATACCACCCAGGAAATGAAAATAAGGTTCTATACGGATTATGTTGGAAGGACCTTGGTGCTTGGAAAAAAACGAGGATTAGTAGGGATCTCAGGTTCATAGATCTAGTAAATGTTGATATGAGAATTATTAAGGAAGATGAAACAAAAAAAAATTTAAAAATATTTCCAATCAATCATTATTTGAAATGAAAAAATGTTTTCATATTGATGGTTATAATTTTAAAAAGAAAACTATAGTTGTGAATTATATAATATTTATGTACTTGTTATATAATGGTGGAGTTCTAAAATTTGGTAAGAGGATTTTTGTTTCCTCTACAATAAAGAAATAAATAGAATTTTTTGATGATATACATAGATTGAATTTTTCTGTACATCCTAATAGGACCAATATTAATTGTGATTTGTAGGACCTTTTTTTGGATAATATAATGTTGGAAATTACCACTTATGTATCAAGATGTTTTTTTTTCAACAAGTGGTTATTGAGACACTACATCATATCCAATTAATAAAAACATTACATATTTTTAAATTTAAATGAGGCGAAATTACTATAGATTTTTTTGTTTTATTATCAAATATTCCATGAAATAATTATGTGATATAGTTTATTTTTAATCGACTTATAAGATATTTCTCATTACCTTGCTATAAGAGAATATTTTTCATTGGAGTTCCATGCATGAATCTATATTTATGATTATTTAAGGCATTATGGGAATCATATTTTCATATTTTCATATCATGTTCCATGAATTTTATAGATATTATGTAAATGATATAAACGGACCATGATACTGAGATTCATTTGATCACTTCTTTTCACCCTCATACCAATGGAAATATAGAATGGTGTATCAAAAAAGTATGATATTTGTTGAGTAACTTATAAATTGAAATAAAATGTATGTGTTATCAGTGTTTATCATTGGTAGAATTATCATTTGACAATAGATTCCATTCATTTATTGAAATGGAGTCATATAAATAGTTATTATAAAACCCCATGATTTTAGAAAATATTTCTATTTGAATAATTATATTTATTTTATGGCTTGTGTTACATAAGAATTCTATTTTAAAAACAACAATGTAAATATTATATGGTCTAACATTTCACTAACTATGAAATTATTGGTCGTTTTGAAGCATTTAACCCTATAATAATCTTACTAAAATTTATTCTTTTCAGAAATTGAAAAATTTTCCTTCACCTCAATTATTAAAATATTCCTCCTCTCTCACTTCACTACACCACTCGAAGCATTTTAACTTGGCTATAACCTAAAATATTATATTCTAAACATAAAATATTTATTAAAATCTTTCTAGACTCTTTATTAACTCCACTAAATATAATATATTTATTATCAAATTAAAAGTTTAGTAGAATAATGTTCCTAAAATATTATCATGATTACAATAATATCATTATAAACTCTATTTCATATCAAATTAAAAGTGAATGTATTTCTCGTTTGTATATACAACATACCCAATCCATGTAGGGATGTAATTCATTTTTGATAGGCATATTTTATAGATGATAATTATTTTGGGGATAAGGATTACATAAGATATTTATGACATAATTTTTCTTTTTTAATGAAAATATAATATCTACCTTCTTACCTTCTAAACCATTGTAAAACAATAATGTCTCTTGTTCTTACAAGTGAACTACCACATCCATGACGAAATGTGATCTATTTTTAATTTCAATTATAAATAGATATTAAATATGATTGATAGTATGAATATATACGATATAAATTATATTATCATAATTATATGAATTTTAATTATTTTTTACCATTCTTTTATTCCATCCCCTAAAAGTGAATACTATATTCATAAATACGTAAGACATATCATCTTCCAAAAATATGTAATTCATTTTACTATATATAAATTTTATTAATGATTATAAATATATATATATATAATAAGTGTATATTATTTTTATAAATTGATTAACTTTCTATAATTGATGGGACCACCAAAATAGTATAAGGATTGAGACTTCCTAACCCAAAATTTCTTGGAAAATGAAGCTGTTATCAGCAAAAACAGAAATCTTCTAGAAATATTATTTGTTAATTGGGGATACTGTGTTAAAAATAAATAATATATGGTGACAAAAATATGTTCATTTATAAGGAATCCATTTATATTATATTTGATATTTTAATATGAATATTTAAATGAGATACATGAGGTAAAAGTTTCCTCCTCTCACTTTTATTATTATGACATTAATTCCATATTCACTAATTAATTTGATATATGGTATATAATTTATGTGATTGAAATTTTTTGTTCTTATATGGAAACATATTTTTAGTTTAATATCCATTGTATTAACCCTCCTTCATGGGGTTTATGGTTCAAAATTTACCTAAGTGGTAAGTTATTTTAGTCTCAATTTTACTTATTTGACAATTATATTACATTATAAACTTCTATTATTCTGTGACGTACTTATACTACCCCACAGACATGTTATGTCATGAATTTACATATTTTCATTATATTTTACATTTCATTAATTTTATTATTTTCTGGGGATTGGGATTTAATGTTAGCAATTTGGTATGTATTTTATTTCCTAATCACATCCTTATTCAAGATTGTTTATATTTAGATCTCCATTGGAGAAAATTTATCTTCCTGGAAAAAATTTTCTAAAACTTTTTCCAAAAATGTTATTTATATTCATTAAAATCATTTTTAAATATTAACATTTTTAGAAATTAGTTTTAATGGAATGATTTTATCATTTCCCAAAAAAGGTACTTTGTGACTTTATTAATAAAAAGACTGATATAATATCATTTTTATCCTACATGTATTGAGTTTATTCCCACATTGTCCTATCAATAAAATTACTAGAAGATTAATATAATATTTATATGTTTATTTGAAAGGAATTTTTTTCATTAAAAAGTGCATAGTTCTGTTAAATAGATGTTATATTAAAATTGAAATGTTATTTTTCTCTTGATTTTTTCCATGTGATCTTGAAAAATAAATTTTCATCGAAGTTGAAATATAGTAATGATAATTATATATTAAATGGGTTATGATTCAAGGATAATTTCCTTATTATTTTTCGGAATGTTTTATGTTTATGATGGATTGATTTTTGTGAATCCGATTTCTTTTTAATGAGTTATGTTATGATGACATGTTTATGAATCAAATTTTATTTCAATGGTTATGATATGATGAATGCTTCCTTAACTTGTGGGATACATATGTATTATTTCTATTATATGATAGTGGTTACATTATAACCGAGGTTGGTGGTAGAGTTATACCTAATGATGGTGGATACATTATTACTAATGATAGAGGGATATATATCCCTTAAATGCATTGGGTAATGATTTATAGTCCTGATTCAGAAAAGGCTATAATTTGGAGTGACCTGAGTTTACTTAAATATTTCATCCTTTATGATGGTCATGATAATGAACTGGGACTACTATGATGGTTTGGGGGTGAAAAAAAATCCATTATCAATGATAGGATTCCACTAGGGATGGTAGTGTTTCCTACCTAGAAATTTTTCAAAACCATAGTTTTTTTATTCATAAGTGCATTACACAGTTCAATATTTTATATATAAGTTATATTCTCAATGATCATATTATATAATTCCTTTATGATTCTTATCTTATTAATTGCCCAAATTTGTGTCATCAACCAAGATTAAGATCATTTATTTGCAGGGTAATGATTTCAAATGGTATTATCATGTTATCATGTAATTTGTCTCACGTTATACTTATAAGAACTTTAAACTCTCACTAATTGACATATACTAATAATTTCATATCATCATTATTATTTTATATTTTCCCTAGGTTACGAGGAAAAAATTTACATGACTTATTCCTAGAAGGATTACAGAAGGATGGTGTAGATTATATATTGTGAAATAAGAAAAGATGGGTATAAGGGGATATAATTTTGATATTTCTGAGCTAGTTATTTATAAATCCTAGGTGTTATATGTTTGTCTTAATTCTCTAATACACTAAACCTAAAATTTAATAGGGTATATAAGTGATCCAATATTTTTTTATATTGTATGTTTTTATGGAAAAAACAACTGGTTACTATTTTTCAATATCAATGATATAAATCAACTTTTTTTTCTTTGAATCCCAAAGTGCAAGTTATGGGGCCATTATAGTTGGTATTGGAGAAGTGTTTTTTATAAAATTGTAGATTAGGTTGTTTTTATTTGATGTAATTTTAAGTGTAATAGATTCTATCATTTTTATATAAGAAAACATTTCAGAGTCGTAGAAATCCCATTTGAGGATATAATTTATGAGATTTTAATAGTACCAATGAAATTTTCGGAGACATTTTTTTGAAAGATTATTGGTTATTGAATTTTAGTTTGAAAAAAATGAATGGTATTATATAACTGTTGATGTTAAAAAATATATTTTTGGGAAAATTTTATGTTATTTAGGTATGTCCTGGTATTTTGAAAAATGTAATGAGAATTATAGTTCTTAAAAAAGGGAAACTCAAAGGCTGGGTTACAACAAATCACATCAGGAAACGATGCTAGGCTTGAACCCACAACTGAAGGGAGTGAGGGTACAATTAAATACCAATATCCTACATGATATCCTAAAATGTATTTAATTTTTTCCATTATTTAATTCATTTTAAATATAATTGTAAAATTTTTTATGGGACCAACCTTTTTGTCGTAAAAATAACCATGAGATTAAAAATTGATTAGGTGATTAATGTTATTTTAGAATACATTCACTCTCCTAAGAACCCTATATGATTAACATAAAAAATTAAAATAGAATATTATAAAAGGATTTTTGTTTTAATTTTTTGATGGATATATATATATATATATATGATTATCGAGTTATGGTGATTCTGGTATTTATGGAAGTGGTTAGAATATCTTGAAGATTATCATTTTAAAGCGTGTTTGTTTGGGGAGATAAATACGAAATCATATCATGGAATATGATGTGATCAAATTATTATTATTATTGAGTTTAAATCGTAGTTTGGAATATTTTGAGGAATGAAAAGGATAGTTATTTTTTGGATGATCTATAGGTATCACTGTCGTAATTCAAAAATTTAAGTATTTTTTATCACACAAAGATTTATTCTTTTTGGGAATCATCTTGTAACGTGTTAACCATTCTGGTTTCAATTATTACGTAAAAATAACATGAATATCTTTTTTATTCTTTTGTGGATCATCATAATTATTTTATGTTTATTATATTCTTTCAAGCACGGAAAATTCTTCTTCAATACAAAATATTTGGATAAAAAGTCGTGATTGTGGTGGAAATTGATTAATGGATGATACTATATTTGTTATGTAAGTATATTTATTCATGTTCATAGACTAGTATGTAACTTAATTCCTAATATCTAGAAAATGTATCATAAGAAAAAAATGGTATCCTATAACCATCAATTATGATAAATTCATTGTTCTTTCCATATCCGAGGTTTATGATTTTGTGAATATTGCAATTTTCCATATCATTCATATTATTTTGATAAATTATGTCTAGAAATTACATCACTTATCATTAATGTTATTCCATTTGAAAACCGTGTATTTTTAATCCATACATCCTTTGTAATTATATTTCTCTGTTTTGAAAAAAAGGGTTCATTAAATTTTTTTAAGGATGTGGGCTTCTATAAAATAATTTCCAAATGTCAATCCATTGATTTCCATTAAATATTTCAGACTACGAGGTTGATATTTAATAAAGGTTTAGTGAATTTAAAAACCCATGATTTTAGAAAATTATAATCTTTATATATTTATATTTCTTATCTGGATTTCATTACAAGAATCATTAAGTTAAAAACAATTTCATACACTATTAAAATATCATTTTTATTATGATAATTATAATAGAGTCATTCATTTAGAGGGTAATATTATGACTTATAATTTTTGAAATATATATATATATATATAAATATATAATTATTGGTAAATTGTTATTAATTTTTGACATAATGTTTAGTAAATCTATTTTATTCTTTAGAAAAATGATTTCTTAAAAAATGTTTTTAATTCATTTTATGAATGATTGTTATAATTGTTTTTTTGGAGGATGTAAATAAAGAGGGGTCAATTGAGTTATCAAAAAATAATTCTATTAAATATGATTTAAATGAAATCCCCTATGTTAATTATGAACAGATCATTAATCAAACAAGTAGAATAATATATGTTTGTATTTTAAAATATTAATCGTAGTGGGATTATGGCTGTATTAAAATAAAATTTAAACTAATTTTTATTTTTAATCCAATTAAATTAATCAAATACTTTTTTATAAAAATAGGTTATTAATAACTATAATGTTAGAGTTTCTTATAAATTAAAATAAAAAAATTTAATTTATATTATAAACAAAGATATAAACAAAACTAAATAAAATATAATAACTATGAATCTATTATCATAAGAACTCTGAATCTATTCTCCTCATATGAATTTTGTCTCTTATTATTCTATTTTAGCCAAAATAATCTCTCTTGTTGAGAGCTAATCAATTAGACATGTAGATAAATTGGATACAATAGAACATTTATAAATATCCCTATCACATACTACACTGAAAGAGAAAACTAATTCTTCAACTTCAACTACATATTATTCGATTTCCCAAAAATAATAATTAAAATTTTCATTTAGTTCCATGATCAGTTCCACTATATTCTTGATTTTGGTAGTGTGTTCCATAGGACTAATATTTTCATAAATCATGTCATTATCTTCAACCAATTTTTTTATCCAGGGATTCGACTTAACTTTCAACACTATAAATGTATTTTTTATAAAACAAAAAACAACAAAAATTAAATCATATTATAGATTCACATAAACTAGGACCTTGTATTCTAGAATTGTTGGGATCATAATAGTATAAACCAGAGAATTTAATATGTAAGTTGATTTTGACATCTTTATTATGAGAACTATAGTATTATTAAAAGGATTATTTTTATCCCATATATTAATATGGAATAAAATATTGATATCATGTTACCTAATTGCTCTAAAATTATATTTCTTGGGGCATGGCATATACATAATTAACATGAACATATGTTAACACTCATCATCAACCTCTAAAATAACATGTCATATAATTGAGTAATTCCTTATAAACTCCATCAATGAACTATCATACTCATAAAACTCACTAAAACTTGGTATAGAACCTTGATATTCATTTGAGACATCTCTATAAGGTATATTTATGCACTTATCCCAATTATTTAACAAAAATAAAACCCATATTTAATCTATCATACACCAAATGTATAAGGCCCCAGCCTTAAACCTTACTTAATCTTGAGTTATTACAAGATTACACATTGAGGTTCTTTTCAGGTTTAGAGTTTTAGAGAATTAGATCATGAAACATGTATTACATTCCATATTTAGACAAAGTGGTTACATGAAAGACAGTATTCATTCTTCCCATCAACGGAAACATATTTAAAAAAAACATGGATTCTTTCTTGACACATCCTTGACATTGTCATCACATCATGTACCCTTCCCTTGACCTGTGAAAAACATTTCAAAAACTTGGGATGAGCATAAAAAGCTCAGTAAGAGTTACAAAAATATGGAAAGGAAATATGAGTTCATATATACATTAGAATTAAATCACACTTTACCCATAAAACATAGGCATATAAAATCATGAATAAATCATAGAAAACATAAGACATAAAGGTAACTTGAGGAATTCATGACATTATTACGTAGGGAGTAACCCTCTTGGTCACGTTTGGAATACCCATCACAGTATATTCCCTAAATCTCTTCGGAGAAACCATAACGTTTCACTCCTTCGCGTTACCCAATGCATTGGAGAGCTATAACGGGCTCACCCGCCCTTAGTTTATCACGGAACCACCCATCTTCATAATAATGCCCAAGAACCATAACATAATCATATCACATAAAACATGCATAAAGGAAACATAAAATTTCCACATTTCAATCACGAGATATCAATACAACACATTGATATAAAAACATTATGAAAACCATTTTCAATCCCAAAATAAAAGAAAAGTAAAACATGGTATTTATTTTTCTTTCAAATAGAAGGTATGGCTTGTAGAGGAAACCGAAACTCAAATAACGGTCACGACGGCGGAGAAGTCGTTGTCAGCGCATACATACGACAAAAACATTCCCTTTTGTAATTTAGTAAACACTTCATATAAAAAAGATTCCTTTTGAATAAACGTAAAAGTAAAAGTGGTTTATACACCATATAAAAGAAAGTTGTATATAAAATAAAACATGCCTCAATGAAAAGAGATTGAGATGAAGTCCCATACAAAAAGAAACCATTTCCAAAACCATTTAAAACATTTAATAAGGAGAGTTTTGAATCAAAGTGTCCCATACCACCTTGAATATTTTAACATTTTAAACCATTAATATCCATATAAATAAATCCTTAAAACCATTTTGAAAACATGGATATTAATAAGCCCAAATCATTAAAACATTTAAAGCTATATTTTGGTCAAAGGGTTTTTTTACCAAAACTAGAGACACTTGAATACAATAATTGAGGAATAACATTTAATCGAAACTTTATAATATCATGAGAATAAATGGATTAATGATATAATATTCCAAAGGACAGTATATACACCATATAAGAGTGAATTGGTGCATAACAACAATGAAGTCTCAACAGGGATGTAAAATGTGATGAAATCCCTTATAAAGAAGACATCCTTAAATTAAGGACAAATCAATCTCAAAAATATGTGTGACAAATATAAATACATCCAATATAAGTGGATATTAAGTGTAAAACAATAAAAGTTCATTCACACATATTCAATGGATGACATATTCAATGACTACTGTTGAACCCAAAGAAATCGAAATTGGGTTCAAAAGTTCCCTTGAAAGCCTAACGGCATCACATCAAAATGAGTTGATGAGAGATGAAAAGTGTATCTCATCACTTGGACATAAAATTTACATCAATAAGGATATAAGAGAACATATCCCAACATATCAATATGTAAATTAAAATACCCAACGAAAGAAGTCTTTTAAAAAAGAGGAGGGTGAAAGGTTCCCTTACAGACATGGGTATCTTTCAAAACATACACCCCATGAAAGAAAAACAATAGATCATTGATGTAAATACTCATAAAAAAAGTATATTACACAAATAGTAGGATATTTTGCAGTACATACACCACTCAATGGAATTTGTGGCAAATGTAGCATAAATCTCACGGGAATAAAAGTGAGATGAAAAATCCCTTACGAAAACTCGGCAGCCTAACGGCGCCACATAAAACTTCCGAATATGGATTGATGAGATCAATTAGGGTATCTCATCAAATTACAATAAAATGTACATCAAGATTGATATAAAATAACATCCCCCAACATTACAAAGAGGAGCTTAAAAGAAGTGCATAAATGAGAGTACTTAAAAAGAAAGAGAGAGGTTAGATCTCTTACGAAAGTTCGGCAGCCTAACGGTGCCACTCAAAACATCCAAAATGGATTGATGAGAGAGAATAGGGTCTCTCATCAAATGGAAATAAAAATTACAGTAAGTTTAATATAAAATATCATCCCAATAACAAGAAAGATGAGCTTTAAAATAAATGACATAAAAGTGTGTACTTAAAAAGAAAGAGAGGAGTAGGATCCCTTACCTCGGGTTCGACTTGACTCGATCGTTCTTTAATCTCCTGAATAATAAACTTTAGTTAATTTCAACTTCCTTAATAACCTTTTTCAAGTTCATTATTCCTTTTATATCACTTATTACCATGTCATAAACATTTATGTAATCATTTAATTTAATAATATTTGTTTTGCCGATACTTGGTTCTTAAGTCGAAAGTGGACTTCATAAAATTACATGTTGTTCGTGTGTCCAAATGTTTATTATATACAGAATTGTATTAATGATGTAGATATCATATATTTCATATATATCAAGTACATTCACGAATTTATAACATTACATAATCATTTAGAGGTAAGAAATGAAATGCACCGTTCATGGAGACGGTAAGCCGTACGTACGCATGAACGCTACTTTCATTTCTATTTCATATTTTATAGAATGGAATAATAATGATATAAAGGTATATTATAATTACAGTATAATATCATACATAATATCATTAAATCCATCCTTTATACGTCCCACGTATGGCATTAACGAATCACATCACTTTGAGGGGGCGGTAGTCCGCATTTCCTAAAATGAAGATATCGTGTATACCCATAATGGATGCCATAAAGGTAAGACACAAATGGAAAATACAGAAGCATAAGTAAAACATAAACATATTATATATCATTTATAAAAATAGTGACATCATAATGGCCACCTTTGAAGTTGTTAAATGTGTATTGAACAATCATCGTTTCGGGAGGCAGAATTTCTCCATCCACGGAAACCGTATGTTCTTTAACCATATGATGTAGTTGTGTGAGAGTTTAGCTCAAATAAATATTATAACAACATCCTATTATATTGAAGATACTGGTGTTGTTACAAAAGAAGTAAATAAAAAGAGTTTAGGGGGTTGGAGAAGCAAAATAAAACAAATGAACATGAGAGAATGAATTACCTTTAAAAGTGTAACTCCTTTTGATTTGAGCGTAAAGGCTTCCTTTGAAAGGATTATGCCCAAAGTTAATCATCTAGGACGAGTAGAGGGATTTTTAGAGAGTAAATGGCCAGGTTTTGGCCGAGCCAAATGCTTTAGGAGTGTGTGAAATGAGGTAGAGGTGGGGGCCTTTTATAAGAGGAGAGGAGAGGCACTTTTGGAATGTAAAGAAATATTACTTTATTTGAAAATGTGTTTCGGTTTTAAAAGGTCCCACATTGATATAATTCATGTATAAGGTGATAAGGGTTCTAAATCCACCCATCCAATAAGTTTTGGACGTGTGTATTTTATAGATTTTACATTATCTTTCCATTTTATTTAAATCGTCAAATAATGATATCATCGCTGCATCATTATTATGTCATAAATAATTTAATTTATTTAATGTCTAAAAATTATTAAAAAAAATACTATGATGTATGAAATCTTTTTAGATTTCCAATGAATATTTATAATCAAAAATATGACTTGTATAACCCCACTTAAAAGTTTTTTTAGTAAAACATATCATGTTGGTGTCATTTTTACTTTTACATTAAATAAAAGGTTATTTATGTCATTACCAACCAAAGTGGCTGCATGGGTTCCCCAAGTTGACCCATGGATTTTCATGGTCTGAAATTACACATACAATGAGGTTAGTACATGTGTAAAGTTCATTTCATATTATTAAAACATTATTTTTCCCTTAAACTACACTAATTACCTCTAATCGCGATTAAAAACTTAATAAGTTACTATTCACCAAAAAAATATTTTTATCCCATTGAACAAAATTTTACTTCTTAATGAAAACCATGTATGTCGGATTTTTGAAATTAAAAACACAAAGATGGAAAAATTTCATTTAAACGGAAAAATCAGTTTTTAAAAGTACCACTTAGTGGTGTCACTATTCATCAAAAATTGATGTTTTTCAGAAAAATCCCAAAAATTCACACTAAGCTATATTTGATATTCCGAATTCAAAAATGAAGTATATTTTACAAAATTCAAAACATATAAGTCACATTAATTAATTTAATAATTAATTCCCGCTGTCAGAGCAAATAGCGTGTTTTTATGAAACAATAAGTATCAAAGGATTGACACTGGTTTAAGTCTGATTTCAAAGTGAAATTAATTCCAACGACCACTATTGGATTTAATGGTAAAAATATATTCTAATATCATTTTAAAACCAATTCAAAATATAATCTAATCATATAAATAAATTAAATTAAAAGGAGGTTTTGAATTAAAATACAACATTTTACACTATTCATTAAAAAATGAACTTTATCGGAAAGATACCAAAAAATGACACAAAGTAAAATTTGATGTCCCGATTCTTAATAAGAGTTTTATTTGGTCCAAAATAATGTTTAAGAGTGAACAAAACTATATTTAATGATGGTTCAACTTCAAAAGTTGATAAGTGAACCTTTAGTGAAAACTTGGCACTACTGGAAATGATGTTTTTCCCAACGGGTTTTTACCAACGGTTTTCTAAAACCGTTGGCCTTGAAGGACTAATAATGCCTTTCCCAACGGCTCATTGAAACCGTTGGGAAAAGCCACCCCTTTTCCAATGGTTTCTTCAAACCGTTGGTAAAGGGGTGTGTTAATCACCTTTTTCCAACGGTTCAAGAGAACCGTTGGGAAAGGGTCACCCCTTTGCCAATGGTTTGAGGAAACCATTGGCAAAGGGGTCCTTAACATCTCTTTACCAACGGTTCTTTAAAACCGTTGGGAATTATTTACCCCAAATCCTGCTCTCCCCCATTCGCACAGAACTTAATTTCATCCGCTCCACCGCTCTCCTCTGGCGAAATCCCCGATCCGAAGAGGTGAAATCAGGTATCTTTTCATTTATACATATATACTTCCTTATTTTTATTGTTATTGCTTTAGTAATTTAGGTTTAAGTTATCAATCCACCTCCACCTCTCTTCTGCTCTCCAAATCCCCCATCCGAATAGGTGAAAACCCATTTGAATCATCTCAAATCAAGTAATTTTTTCTTTATACACATATGGTACCTTGTTTTTATTGTTATTGATCTAATATTTTAGTTTTAAGTTTGGATTTTGATTTGATTTCACCGTGTAAAATATGGAAATTAATAAATATTTTGTTAATTAATTAGTTTCCCCTGGAATATCAGTTGTGTTATAATGTCCATGCTAAATAAAGGGGTAATGTAATAAAAGACCTTGAATAAATAAATTGTGTAAGTTGGGGTATGTTGCCTCTATGAGAGGTTTTTTGTTGTGTTTCATTGTATGTTGTAGGCTGTTTTATGGGGACTGAGGTGACCAGTTGGGCTTTGTGATATGTGGGGTTGTAATGTGATGGTTAGTGGGCATGGATGTGTCATGTAAAGTTGTATGATAGTGATGATGTGTGGTGGTGTTGTGTCGTGTGGAGGTGTTGTGTGATGAAGTTGTGGTGTATAATGTGGTGAGGTGGTTTTGTTTGTGCGGTGGTTTGTGATGTGAAATATTTTTATTGTGATATGTGGTTGTTTTGGTGATATGGTTGGTCGATGTAACATTGTGTCGATGGTTATTGTGAGATGGTGAGGTTTTGTGTGGTGGTTTTTTTAGTTTCCTGGTTATCTATGGAATAAATTATGCTGTTAAAAAAAACAAGATATTAAATAAATGAGATGGAATAGAAATGGATGTGTGGTAAATGGATTTAATTAATTTAACATTAAATGAATGGACAATGTAAGTGTGAATGAAGTGGCTTATAAATGAATGTGAGAAATGCTATGCGTCTTGTGTGGTGGTGGTGTGGTTTATGTGTTTTATGGTAGTAGTGAAGTGTGTGATTATGTAGTTAATGTGAACCCATAGGTTGAGTATTTTGTGCTACCTATATGTCATGTATTTTTATATTATTTCTACACATTCCAGGGGGTGGTATGTCTAGGTGGTGGTGGTGGGGTTGCAGGGGAGGGGGTGTGGGCTGTTTGGGAGGGTGGGCGGGGCTATCCAGGGGGTACGGGGTGTCCAGGGGGGTACGGGGGTGGGCGGGCTGTCCACAAGGGTGGACGGGCTGTCCACGGGGGTGGCCGGGCTGTCAAGGAGGGGTGGGCGGGCTGTCCAGGGGGGTGGGTGGGCTGATGGAGAGGGAGCTCAAGATTCAAGGATGGCAATGGATCACAAGAGGCCTTGGAGATTTGTCGTTAGAGGGACAAGACATCAAAATATCATTAGGTTATGTTCCCGGCATCCATGGTTTCTTATTTATAGGATAAATACCCATAAACACATCAATATGGTCGTTGTAGGGATTCCGGAGCCGTTGGGGGTCAAAAGTACAAGTCTGGTCAAAGCCCAACGGTAGTTTGACTGGGCACACCGGCTGGCCGGTGGTGTCTCACCAGCTGGCCGGTGGTCCACCGGCTGGCCGGTGCAGAGCCCCCGGTTGGCCGGTGGTCCAGACAGAGCAGGCTTTCTTTCTGGGTTCCACCGGCTGGCCGGTGGTCATCCACCGGTTGGCCGGTGGCACAAGGCAGTGGGCAAGCCCACTGCCTGGGTCCTCCTGCCGGCCGGTGGGCAAGAACCGGTTGGCCGGTGCCCATACCGGCTGGCCGGTGGAAATCCACCAGCTGGCCGGTGGACTCAGAGAGTCCACTATCAGCCTTCTTGGGCCAACTCCTGGGCAACCTTTTTCCTAGCATCAAAACACTTGAAAACAAGTTAGAACACGATGAGAGTGATTGTGATCATTAAAATCCAAGAGAGAGGGGTAAAACAAAGGAGGGGTGGGCGGGCTGTCCAGGGGGGTGGGTGGGCTGACCATAGGGGGTAGGGGTGTCCAGGGTTGTGGGCGTGTTATCCAAGGGGGTGGGGGGCTGTCCATAGGGAGAAGGGGTGTCGAGGGGGGTGGGTGGGCTGTCCACGGGGGTGGTTGGGCTGTCTAGGGGGTAGGGGGTGTCCACAGGGGTGGGTGGGTTATCCATGGGGGTGGGCGGGGCTGTCCACGAGGGTACCCTACTAATATGGTTATGGGATGAGGCATGCTCTGATGTGATAACACATTAAGTTCTTGTTGGTTTTACATTTTTTCAATAACACATTAGTATGTTTTTTTCACATTTCTAGTTGATACCATGATTATTTTCTTCCTTTTTCGTTTACTTAAATGTATTTTCTATTAAAGTTCAATCCTATTGAATTGTTTATGACAAAATGACTTATATGAATTTTTTTACAGAATCGACAGAAGTTGGATGTATGAAACCGATCGTATCTCAAGCGATTTTAAAAAAAAAAATTGGAGAGCTTTATAGATTTTGCATTTCACAATGCTTCATATAGTGGTCGCATACACTGCCCATGTTCCAATTGTGTTGGTAGACCTTGGTTGAGTCGTGAAGAAGTCAGCTACCACATAACCAAAAATGGTTTTCAAGCAAACTACTTTGTGTGGTATCACAATGGGGAGAAAATGAAATCTCAAATTGGTGATGATCGAAATGAAAGGACTGGAATGGAGAATTTGTTAGATGATCGGTTTTCGTTTATTCGTCATCATGAAAAAGAAATGATTTCGACTCAAGAAGACGTCGATATGAGGAAAACTGATGCATCTAGTGAAAATGATGATATTTATAGGGTGAAAAAATTGAATGATGCTGCCACGACTCCAGTATATCGACAATGCGATAAAATGATAAAGCTGAAATTTTTAATCTGATTGTTTCATGGAAAAACTATGTATGGGATTTCTAATACAGTAATCGATTACATTCTTACCCTCTTGAAGGATTTAATTCCAAATGATGTAGATATTCCCTCAAACCACTATATGGCATGGAAGTTAGTTGAAGAACTTGGATTTTCTAAAAACAAAATTCATGCTTGCCCGAAAGATTGCAGTTTATTCTGGGAAGAAACCACTGAACGAAATGAATGTATAAAATGTGGCACATCCCGCTGGAAGTCAAAATCTGATAGAACACCATCCCGCGTTCCACAGAATGTAATGTGTCACTTTCCATTGATCCCCAGACTCCAGAATCTTTTTATGTCTGATGAAATATCAATAAAAATGAGATGGCATGATACCGAGAGAAAGAAGACTAATGATGAGTTGGTTCATCCTGCAGATGGATTTGCATGGCAGATATTTGTTGCTCGACATCCTGATTTTGCAGCTGACGTGCGTAATGTGAGGCTGGTTCTTTCATGCGACGGTTTTAATCCGTTTGGGCAGATGTTTACTTCGCACAGCACATGGCCGGTTTTTATACACATTTATAATCTTCCCCCACGGTTGTGAATGAAAAAATCTTTCACTTTCATGAGTATACTCATATCTGGTCCTTCTGATCCCGGCATTGATATTGATGTATACATGAAACCTTTAATAAAAGAGTTGAAACTTCTTTGGGATGTGGGTGTGCGCACATATGATGCATGTTCGAAAGACATATTTCAGATGCGTGCTGCGCTTATGTGGACGATCAACGATTTTCCAGCTTATGCAATGATGTCTGGATGGAGCAAGAAGGGAAAACTATCATGTCCAGTTTGTATGAAGAATACACGATCCAGAAGACTGAAACATCGTTGTAGTTTCAGTTTTATGGGACATCGACGATTTTTGCCAAAGGATCATCCATATAGAATGAATCATCGAAGATTTGATAATACTATAGAGACCGATGATCCACCTCAGCGTATGTCTGGAACTGATGTGCTTAAAGAATTGAAAGATTTCAGTTTTTCGTTCGGGAAGGGTCAAATGAAATCTGGAAAGAGAAAGAATGTTTCCACAGAAACCTGTTACAATTGGAGGAAGAGGAGTATCTTTTTTGATTTGCCTTATTGGTCAACCAATTTGCTACGTCATTGCTTAGACGTAATGCATATTGAAAAGAATATATGTGAAATGTTGCTTTCAGTTCTTCTAAATGTCAAGGGGAAGACAAAAGATGATTTACGATCTCGACGTGACTTGGTGGATTGGGGCATCATACCAGAATTGCATCCTGTGCGTATCAGTGAAAATAAATGAAAACTTCCATGTGCTTCTTATGTAATGACACCTACTGAAAAAAAAAACAATTTTTGGAAGTATTAGGGACTATTAGAGTTCCTGATGGCTATTCAAGAAACATATCTAAACTGGTCAATAGAAGAGAGTTGAAGCTAAAATCTTTGAAGAATCATGATTATCGCGTTCTACTGCATGAGTTGCTTCCAATAGAAACCCGTCATCTTTTGTCCAGTAATGTAAGGGTGGGTGTTATTCGGTTGTGCCATTTGTTTAGAGATCATTGTGCTAAGAAGTTGTCCAAGTCTTTCTTGCAAAAAATGTTGACAGATGCCCCATTAATTTTGTGTGAGTTGGAGAAAATATTTCCCCCATCATTTTTCACATGCATGATGCATCTGACTGTCCATATTCCAACTGAAATACTTCTCGGAGGACCTGTTTCTTTTCGTTGGATGTATCCAACTGAAAGAAATATGTTCACATTAAAGTCTTATGTTCGAAATAAGAATCATCCTGAAGGTTCTATCATGAACGGTTACTTAGCTCAAGAATGTATGGATTTATGTTCAATGTATTTTTCTGATCTTACTAGAAGAATGAACAGACCAATGAGAAATGAAGAAGAACAATAAGAGCAAATTGAACCCAGTATTCCACCACTTCCTCAAACAGGAGGAATTCCTGGATCATATACATTGAAGACATTAAGCCATGAAGAGCGGGAGATGGCACATCGCACAGTTTTGTTCAACTTTCATTTGTTCGATGACTATATCAGGTAACAAAATTGAATATGTATATCTTACATATATATCTGTTAAACTATTCATATTTTTTTATCTACATGGAACATAAAACAATGATAAATAGGAAGCAACGTTCTTTATCTTTGAGAAGGAGAGAGACTTTGCATAGCAAAGAGTTTTCTTATTGGTTAAAATTGAAGGTAAAAATATTACTGTTTAAATTAATTATTTCAATATTTACTTAAGATTAACTGTTATTTATATTGCAGGTATTGAGTTTGTCTTTTGACTCTATCTCTGAGGAAATAAGAGCTTTGGATTTTGGTCCTAATACCGTGGTTCATGACTGTAAATCAATTGTTATCAATGGGTACAGATTTATTGTCACTGAACGAGCCAAAAACATGAGAACACAACATGATGGTATTATGGTTACTGCCACAACAGATTGTTATGCTAGTGCATCAGATAGTAGACCGCGACTTGAAAATGTGGGTTATTATGGAGTCGTTGAGAAAATAATAATATTGGATTATTACTCTCATGGACGAGTCACAATGATGAAATGCCATTGGTTTGATTCGATGACGAGACATGGCACATTTGTTGATGATTTTGGATTTTGAGTAATTAATATGACCCGCACTCTTGCAACCGAAGAACCATATGTGTTGGAATCAATGGCTAAACAAGTTTTTTATGTCAAAGATCAACTTCAACATGAATTTGGTGTCATAGTTGAAGTAATTCCAAGACATATTTTTGATGATGCTGATGATGGAATTGACACTGTCCCTATTGCCATTGGAACCAATCCATTTATTTCTTTTGATGACTCCAATAGCTCAATTGTCAGAGTTGATTATGAACCTGAAGTTGTGGTTGGAAATATATAGAATCATTCATCCATGTTCTCAATTATTTTGGTTTACCTCGAGTTGGGTTGTTAAGGTTGGTAATATTCATATTTATTTAGTATTGATCACAAATATGTTTTAGCTGACTTGAAGGTTATGTGAATTTTCAATGTTTATTGGTTTCTGTTTTATTTGAATTGCATTTTCTAATTTGGAATTGAACTGTATTCAAATCAAATCAAACAATATTTCTAACTTGGTGAACATTACAACTTGTATGTTTTATTAAATTCATTCAAGCTCTTCTAAAACAATTGATAGCTAAATTACCAATGAATCCCCTCATTCCCTCATATATTTTGTTTTTTGGTTTACTCATTAATTTTCTTTTTCTAATTAATTACATATTTGTTTTCTAATGCAGGAAATGCAGCCAATTGATGAGAGACGAAGAAAAAAAATGGCGGAGAACAATCGTCGGATGGAGGAGATGGGCATTCCACCATTAGTGCCTATAGTGAGTACTTTATTTCAAATATATATATATATATATATATATATATATATATTTACAGAATATATAATGTCATGTGATTAATTTTTTTTGTAAACGTTTTTGTAGGATCCACCATTACGTCGACAGTTATTCGACGAGGAGCCTAGTACTGGTCCTAGTACTCAGGCCGGTTGTATGAGGAGGGTTTGTACCAGAGGTGGACATAGAGCTGCGCATGCCCGACTAGACCCTGCCCCTCCCACTGACATTTCAGCCTTCCCACATTCTGATCCCGGTGTGTCGTTAGGGACACACGGGATATTTAGACCTCCCTTGTTTTCGCTACCTTCAGCATCTTCTGCCCCATCATTTTCACAACCCATGATGATTCCCACTCCCTAGTCAGCATCAGGTCATACAGTTGTTCCATATTCATTTCCTTCTACTTCTGTCTCTCCGAGATTTTATATTCCATCGTCTTCGACTCCTGTTCCACGAGAGGGTGTTCCATCAGGTTCTGTGGATCCGGCGCCACTCATTGATCAGACTAGCGCAGGTATATTTATAAAATCCTAACAAATTTTTATAGAAATATTTATTTTCATTATAACATGTTTTGATAAAATATTTGTTTTTCTTTCATGACAGATACATCTACTGACAGGAGATGGGGGCGGGGCCGTACACGCATGCATTCGGTGTGGAACCGTCGCACACAGGTTATGGTGGAATATAATGGAGACAATCAGATGGTTGAGAAAACAGGGCAGCAATGTCGGAGTTTTATGGAGACGCTTGCCAAATACTCCGACATCATTCCCGTCAGCCCGCTGTCATGGAGACATTTGCCACATGAGGTCAAAGATAGAGCTTGGGCAGAGATATGGGTAAAAAAATCTGTTGTATTTAATGCCATTATTTTTTTTTGTATTTATATGAATTAATATTTTCATTTCAGCTTCGATTTAATTTTCCTGATGGTGAGGGTGCACGACTGGAACGTCTAAAGGATTTAGGCGAGATTTGGAGAGCCTACAAGCATGAGCTATATATTGGCTGGCGTGCTAGAGTTGGCACTGAGTTAAAGGTGGTACCAGTCGTGGATGATTGTCCTATAGAGCAGTATCGTCAGATGATTATTCATTGGACGAGTACCCAGTTTAAGGTATGAATTAAATTTGAGGTATTTAAATAATAACTTTCAAGTTTTGCATTAATATTATCCTTTGCATTATCGAATTTATTTAGGAATAATCTGGAAAAAATAAAAAAAAACATTGATGCGAAAAAATACCTCCATACACTAGGACGCACGACGATGCCGGATCATGAGAGGCAGCAGGTATGACAATTGTTTATAAGTTTTCTTTACGACTTACATTTTTTTTGTTTCCTCAATTATTTAATTATTTGATGAAGTCATTATATAACTTTTTTTTTCAATGTCATTGTAGAGGCATGTACAAAATATTGAAGGACGTGTGCCTCGAGCAAAACTGTTTTCCTCGAGTAGACGAAAAAAGGTTGGAAGTGCTATCAACGAAGCGACTCAGCAGTAGATTGTAAGTTTTAATCTGTTGATTTTATATTTTAATATCTATTTCGTAACTTAATAATATATTTATATTTGTAACAGGATGTTTTAGAGGCCCTCGATGCCCAAGAAGCAGACAATTTTGTGTCATCTGGTCACTTACATCAGGTGTTGGGAGAGGATCATTCTGGCAGAGTACGCAGCCGACCTAGGATAGCCCCGACGAGGTATTGGCCTACCTCAGGTATGAGTTGTAGTTCCACCGAGCTGCAGCAAGTTAGGGCACAAGCAGAACAGGCTGAGAAAAGGGCCACAGAGACGGCAGAACAGTCTGTTAGGGCAAATAGTGCATTTATGAAATTTATTGAAGTTCTACGTCCAACACTTCCAGCAGAGGTCAGCCCAGTGATTGATGAATACATGTCATCGATACATTCTATATATGGTGCACCAGGTGGCAGTTCCAGTGGTGGTCAGGCCGATGTCCATCTTGAAGATGATGATGGAGAGCAGTCTGATGCGGAAGAGGAGGGAGATGAGGAGGGCGAGGAGGAGGGCGAAGGCGAGGATGAAGGCGCTGTGGAGGGTGAGGACGATGAGGAGGACGAGGACGAGGGCGATAATGATGATGATGATGGTGATGGTGATGCTTATGTGGGACATATTGATCCGTTACATTTTTGACTTATATTACTGAGATTTGATGTTTAATCTATTCTAGTTGTTGGTTTTATCTAGACTCGTAGTATAGTATTGGAGTTGAGTTATTTTTATATATTGTCTGTTTTTATGGATGTTGTTGTCTTTTAGTGGTTGTGTGTTTGTGAACTCCCTGGACAACCCCCCTCATTCTTGGACCCTGGACAACCCCCCTCCCCCTTGGACCCCGAACACCCCCCCACCCTCCTCCTTGGTCCCCGGACAGCCCCCTGGACACCCACCGGACAGCCCCCCCCCCGGACAGCCCCCCAGACAGCACCTCCACCTTCCTTAATTTCATTAGCGATGAAATGTTTCATAGCACGATCAACTAAAATCTAATCCATACTAAATATGATATAAAAATATTCTATATGAATTTCCATAAGATTTTAAGTGAAAACAAAAAGTGACATACAAAAAACTGACCAAACGCATTCGAAATGTGTTGATGCTTTAGGACAACGATCCATGAGTCATATGTGACGTGTACGAATCAACCCCGCCTCAATCCAAGGCGCGGTGCGGTCGGAACAACTCAAAGTGTATGTCTTTTTTTTCAAAAGTACATCATTTTAAGGGAAAAACATCAACTGGCATACGGAAAACCGGCCAAACGCATTCGGATTGTGTTGATACTTTCAGACAACGATCCATGGGTCATTTGAGAAGTGTACGAGTCAACCCCGCCTAAATCCAAGATGCGGTGTGGTCGGGACCACTCTAAGTGACTTTCTTTTGTTTAAAATGGACAGTATTTTAAGTACATACGGAAAACCGACCAAACTCATTCGGTTTCTGTTGAAACTTTAGGAGACCGATCCATGGGTCATATGTGACGTGTACGAGTCAATGCCACCTCAATCCGAGGCGACATCGTCCGCTATGAATTTGATCTTTTGACGCCCGTTTTGATGTGCCATCTTCTCGACCACTTCAGAAATCACTCACCCGTATTTTTCATCTGATTTCAGGTCATTCCGACTTCGTTCGGCCCATTTGGACCCCCCTCACGCGCGTTTACAAAGCGTGTGCATCACTTAAAATACGAATATTGAGCTGTACCGCGCAAACCGCATGTCCGATTGATGTGCCGTCTGCGCGTACACGTCACGAATAATAATTAGAATGTTTCACGGTGGTTTCAGCTCAATATGAGGTCGTCCGATATGAATTTGACCGTTGGACGCCCGTTTTGGCCGTTTATGACACCAGGACTACGTTGTCGGTCACCGCGGGCACACGGCACGTCCGATTGACGTGCCGTCTGCTCTACCACTTCACAAATCACTCACCCGTATTTTTCGTCTGATTTCAGGCCATTCCGACTTCGTTCGGCCCATTTGGACCCCCCTCATGCGCGTTTACGAAGCGCGCACATCACTTAAAACACGAATATTGAGCCGTACCGTGCAAACCGCCCGTCAGATTGGCGTGTCGTCTCCGCGTACACGTCACGAATAATAATTAGAATGTTTCAAAGTGTTTTTAGGTCAATCCGAGGTCGTCCGCTATGAATTTGACCGTTTGACGCCCGTTTTGGCCGTTTATGACACCAGAACTGCGTTGTCGGTCACCACGGGCACACGGCACGTCCGATTGACGTTCCGTATTCTCAACCACTTCATAAATCACTCAACCGTATTTTTCGTTTGATTTCAGGCCATTACGAAATCATTCGGCCCATTTGGACCCCCCTCATGCGCGTTTACGAAGCACGCGCATCACTTAAAATACGAATATTGAGCCGTACCGCGCAAACCGCACGTCCGATTGACGTGCCGTCTGCGCGTACACGTCACGAATAATAATTAGAATGTTGCACGTGTTGTACCCCTCTCTCTTGGATTTTAATGATCACAATCACTATCATCGTGTTCTAACGTGTTTTCAAGTGTTTTTGATATTAGGAAAAAGGTTTCCCAGGAGTTGGCCCAAGAAGGCTGAAAGTGGACTCTCTGAGTCCACCGGCCAACCGGTGGATTCCCACCAGCCTGCCAGTGGTCTCTGTCAAAAGCATTGCTTTCTGACAGAGACACCGGTCCCCCGGTGTGATACCACCGGCCAGCCGGTATGGGCACCGGCCAACCGTTTCTTTCCCAACGGTCAGCTGGAGGACTCAGGCAGTAGGCTTGCCCACTACCTGGTGTCACCGGCTAACCGGTGGATGACCACCGGCCAGCCGGTGGAACCCAGACAGAAAGCCTACTCTGTCTGGAAGACCGGCCAGCCGGGAGCTCAGCACCGGCCAGCCGGGAGCTCAGCACCGGCCAGCCGGTGGACCACCGGCCAGCTGGTGAGACACCACCGGCCAGCCTGTGTGACCAGTCAAACTAACCGTTGGGCTTTGACCAGACTTGTACTTTTGACCCCCAACGGCTCCAGAAGCCCTCCAACGGCCATATTGAAGTGTTTAAGGGTATTTATCCTATAAATAAGAGACAATGGATGCCGGGAACAGAACTGAATGATATTTTAATGTCTTGATGCTCTAACGACTAATCTCCAAAGCCTCGTGTGATCCATTGCAATCCTTGAAGCTTGAGCTCCCTCTCCATCAGCTGCTCTCACACTTTTGGCGCTCAAGGCTTCCGTGTGTTTGTATTATTTCATTTGTTTAGTTCTTCATTGTGTTTGTATTAAAACAAACCTCTCCTTTCCATTCTTTCTTTCAATTGGGTTTCTTGCTACAACCATAATAAAAAAGCAAGCTGTACGAAGGTGTTCTAGCCTACCTTAAAATGGCTAGTGGGTTTCTTGCTACAACCATTAAAAAGAAAGATGACGTATAAATCTCTCATCGGTTCTTGTTGGGAGCGGAGACGTAGGGTTGGGAATTAAGCCGAACTCCATTATCAAATTGTGTCCTGCCTTTTTTTATTTCCGCTGCATTGATAATTGTTTTAAATTGTTAATTATTTTTGAAAAGGAAATTCGGAATCTGTTGAAAATGGACAAGATTATAAGTGAAATAAACAACTGACATATGAAAAACTGACCAAACGCATTCGGAATCTATTGAAAATTTAGGACAACGATTCATGGTTCATATGTTACGTGGACGAGTCAACCACGCCTCAATCTGAGTCGCGGTTTGGCCGAGACCACTCTAAGTGTATCTCTTTTCTTTAAAATGGACTACATTTTAAATTCATACGGAAAACCAACCAAACGCATTCTGATTGTGTTTATATTGTAGCACAACAATCCATGGGTCATTTGTGATGTGTACGAGTTAACCCCGCCTCAATACGAGACGCGGTGTGGCCGACACCATTCAAAGTGTCTCTCTTTTATTTAAAAAACACTTCATTTTATGTGAAAATAACAACTGACATACGAAAAACCGACCAAACGATTTCGGAATATGTTGATAGTTTAGGACAATGATCAATGATTTATTTATGACGTGTACGAGTTAACCTCGCCTCAATCCGAGGAACGGTGTGACCGGTATCATTCCAGATGTATGTATTTTGTTTAAAATGGATATCATTTCTATTAAAAATATATGGTATATGAAAAACCAATCAAATTATGAATTGAATTCCGGATTCCACATATGATTGTCATCTAAATTTTAAAATGAATTCTAAATGAATTATGTATGTTTATAATTATGTTATGAATTATACATTAATTATGGATGAGTATATTTTCAGGATGCATTATATGTGTTGGTTGGTTGGTTTTCATTATTTGTATGTGTTGGTTTGTTCTATATATGTATGCATTATATGTGTTACAGGTACAATAATTGGATTGAAAAATGAATTGAAAACGAAGGCATAATTGGATTGAAAATTGAATTTAAACTGAGGGTGAATGCCCAAAAACCAGACCTGCTATGAAAATTGCAGGTTGATGTGCAATTTGCACAGCAAAGCCTATGCCAACGGTTTGAAAACCGTTGGCAAGGCTCTAAGTAGCTGTTTTTACCAACGGTTCAAGGAGCCATTGGTAAAAACACCCTATCCCAACGGTTTGAAACCGTTGGGATACCCTGTTGCCTGGCTGTTTTTACCAACGGTTTGTAAACCGTTGGGAAAGAAAATTATCCTTTGATTTCCCAACGGGCCAAACTGTTGGGATAGGTTGATTTTTTCTAACCTATCCCAACTGTTCTGTGTAAAACGTTGGGAAAAGCCTTTCCCAACGGCTTAATTCCCCACGGTTTGTAGAACCGTTGGTATAACATATACCAACGGTTCTGCAGCCTTTCCCAACGGTTCTAAACCATTGGGAAATGCTGGATTTCTAGTAGTGTGGGCATATATGCCTAAAATTGAATTCTTTCCGTATTTTAAGCCTCTATCCTTTATTGGATAAATGTAAAAACATTTAAAAAACATATATAATCATATTTTAGTTATTTCTATCCATTCCCGCCATTACAACAGCTACATGTTAACTACCATTTAAATTAATATTATTTTATTATTAGAGTGCAACGTAAGATTCCCAAGAAACTCGTTGTTGCATGTTGGGTACGCCATCGAGCATAGCTTCCCCATTAAAGTCATATTAATATTTTATTCACAAATATAGATAAATATGAAAATGTAATATTCTTTATTTACCTGGGGTGTTACATCCTTCCCCCCTTTTTGGGAATTGCATCCTCACAATTTTTAAAATTGAGCTTGGAAACATCCTTGAAAGTCCCACATCGGAACAAGAGTCGGTAAAACAATCACTTTAAAATAAAGAAAGATAAGCACAGAGGTCACCCGAGTTAACCCATAATAGGATTCCAAGTATGAAAATATGGACATGGAGGAAAAAAAAGTGTCATGTTCTGATGGAGAGTGATAGAAAACATGTTTAGGAGAAAGTTAACCACAAGAAAATCATAAACTTGTGATGGGTTAAACGGTATTCGATTCCCCAGTAGGAGAAGTTAATAGACATCATTTTTTATTTAAGTTACTTTTTATTGAGGAATATATTCATAAGGAAACATAATCACTTATCATGTTGACTTTCAACTTTTACTAGATTCCTTAATCAAACTCATATTTTTTCCAAAAGACTAGTATTTAGGGAGACTTTTTTGCATTAAGAGTACTATAATCAACTTATAGAGAATCACCTAATCCACAAAATAGAACTATATACATCCCATGTCTTTAGACTTTAACCAAAACCAAAAAGGTTAGTACATGATCAGATAATCCAGAAAAGGATAACCCATTAAAAAGAAAATCCATTCTTAATCTCCAAAATTTATCCAACAAAACCCAAAGTTCAACGAGGACCATCCGATAAACAATTTGTCCATAAAATTATTCGAAGTAAACCAATATAAGATTGAAATCCAAATATTTTAAGGATTTAGTCACATAGTCTTCCAAGTTAAATTGTAACATTTATCTCTAAACAATATCAGTTTCTCCTAAAGTCTCGTATTTAAAAGTAATTAACCTAATCACATATCCTCCATGATAGGTTAATCATATTCATAAATAACCCAAAATCAACTTACTCTTAATTCATAAAATCATATAACTAAAAAGAATCAGTCAAACTAACAAGGGACTTCACGTAGTCCAGTGGTAGGCGATAAATACTAGTCGCACTTTGGTTGTGGGTTCGATTCCTACAGATTTGTCCGACGCGACGGGATGTCACACGGTCTGCGTGTTGTCCTTTTTCCAAAACTATATAATTCTTAAATCATTCCCCAAAAAGAGATAAAATCATCAAAAATGATCATAACATATTTTAACCTAAAGTTTATCTCCTGCTTTTCATTTTCCAGCATATCATATAATAACCCATAATTACCTCAAAAGTAAGGATCATATAAACTCTAATTGTTACCTTTATAATTATTACCTGAACTTCCACATCGATTGTCCATCTCGTACATGATTCATTAAAGATCATACCAAGGTTCAAGTGGTTGATCATGACTCCTTGATAGTTGGTTTATAACAACCACGAGTTTCCTCATTGAATCCTCCATTTTATCTAGTATCTTAATCAGAGAACCAGCACAGTTTCCTTCAAACCTCTTGTCTCTTTGGTGCCTGCTAGATCCATCCATTCACTATGAACATAAATGTCAGTGTGAGTATATCAACAAAACCATCATGTACTAATGAGTAAGGTAAACACTAAGATACACTTACTCATTCACTTTATCTAAAACTAGGACTCTTTCTGAAATCCTAACCATTATGGTAATGCCACTTGTGCTTAATGAATACCCTAACCTCTAAATTTATCTAAACTGACCTTTGATACCAACTATAGGGCCCAAGCCTTAAACCTTACTTAATCTTGAGTTATTACAAGATTACACATTGAGGATCTTTTCAGGTTTAGAGTTTTAGAGAATTAGATCCTGAAACTTGCATTAAATTCCATATTTAGACAAAGTGGTTACATGAAAGATAGTATTCATTCTTCCCATCAACGAAAACATATTTAAAATAAAACATGGATTCTTTCTTGACACATCCTTGACACTGTCATTACATCATGTACCCTTCCCTTGACCTGTGAAAAACATTTCAAAAACTTGGGATGAGCATAAAAAGCTCAGTAAGAGTTATAAAAATATGGAAAGGAAACATGAGTTCATACATACATTAGAATGAAATCACACTTTACCAATAAAACATAGGCATATCAAATCATGAATAAATCGTAGAAAACATAAGACATAAAGGTAACTTGAGGCATTCATAACATTCTTACGTAGGGAGTAAACCTCTTGGTTACGTTTGGAATACCCATCACAATATATTCCCTAAATATCTTCGGAGAAACCTTAACGTTTCACTCCTTCGCGTTACCCAATGCATTGGAGAGCTATAACGGGCCACCCTCCCTTATTTTATCACGGAACCACCCGTCTTGATAATAATTCCCAAGAACCATAACGTAATCATATCACATAAAACATGCATAAAGGAAACATAAAATTTCCACATTTCAATCACGAGATATCAATACAACACATTGATATAAAAAGATTATGAAAACCATTTTCAATACCAAAATAAAAGGAAAGTAAAACATTGTATTTATTTTTCTTTTAAAAAGAAGGTATGGCTCGTAGAGGAAGCCAAAACTCAAATAACAGTCAAGACGTCGGAGAAGTCGTTGTCGCTGCATACGTATGACAAAAACATTCCCTTTTGTCATTTAGTAAATGCTTCGTATAAAAAAGATTCCTTTTGAATAAATGTAAAATTCAAAGTGGTTTATACACCGTATAAAAGGAATTTTTGTATAAAATAAAATATTCCTCAACGAAAGGAGAATAAGATGAAGTCCCATACAAAAAGAAACTATTTCCAAAACCATTTAAAACATTTAATAAGGAGAGTTTTGAATAAAAGTTTCCCATACCACCATGAAGATTTTAACATTTTAAACCATTAATATCCATATAAATAAATCCTTAAAACCATTTTGAAAACATGGATATTAATAAGCCCAAATCATTAAAACATTTAAAGCGATATTTTGGTCAAGGGGTTTTTTACCAAAATTAGAGACACTTGAATACAATAATTGAGGAATAACATTTAATCAGAACTTTATAATATCATGAGAATAAATGGATTCATGATATAATATTTCAAAGGACAGTATATACACCATATAAGAGTGAATTGGTGCATAACAACAATGAAGTCTCAATAGGGATGTAAAATGTGATGAAATCCCTTATAAAGAAGGTATCCTTAAATTAAGGACAAATCAATCTGAAAAATATGTGTGACAAATATAAATACACCCAATATAAGTGGATATTAAGTGTAAAACAATAAAAGGTAATTCACACATATTCAATGGATGACATATTCAATGACTACATGTTGAACCCAAAGAAATCGAAATTGGGTTAAAAAGTTCCCTTGACAGCCTAACGTCATCACATCAAAATGAGTTGATGAGAGATGAAATGTGTATCTCATCACTTGGACATATAATTTACATCAATAAGGATATATGAGAACATATCCAAACATAATAATATGTAAATTAAAAGACCCAATGAAAGAAGTCTTTTAAAAAAAGAGGGGGTGAAAGGTTCCCTTACCGACTTGGGTATCTTTCAAAACATACACCCCATGAAAGAAGGACAATAGATCATTGATGTAAATACTCATAAAAAAATATATTACACAAATATTAGGATAATGGGAAGTACATACACCACTCAATGGAATTTGTGGCAAATTTAGCATAAATCTCACGGGAATAAAAGTGAGATGAAAAATCCCTTACGAAAACTCGGCAGCCTAACAGCGCCACATAAAACATCCGAATATGGATTGATGAGATCAAATAGGGTATCTCATCACATTACAATAAAATGTACAGAAAGAGGAATATAAAATAACATCCCCCAACATTACAAAGAGGATCTTAAAATAAGTGACATAAAGGAAAGTACTTAAAAAGAAAGAGAGAGGTTAGATCTCTTACGAAAGTTCGGCAGCCTAACGACGCCACTCAAAACATCCAAAATGGTTTGATGAGAGAGAATAGGGTCTCTCATCACATGGAAATAAAAATTACAGTAAGTTTAATATAAAAGATCATCCCAATAACAAGAAAGATGAGCTTTAAAAGAAATGACATAAAAGTGTGTACTTAAAAAGAAAGAGAGAAGTAGGATCCCTTACCTTAGGTCCGACTTGACTCGATCGTTCATTAATCTCCTGAATAATAAACTTGAGTTAATTTCTA
Organism: Viscum album; assembly: GCA_963277665.1. Classification (NCBI taxonomy): domain Eukaryota; kingdom Viridiplantae; phylum Streptophyta; class Magnoliopsida; order Santalales; family Viscaceae; genus Viscum; species Viscum album. The sequence continues at coordinate 1,805,199,237 of OY728129.1, read as the reverse complement.
CTTCCTTAGGAACCTTTTTCAAGTTAATTATTCCTTTTATATCACTTATTACCATGTCATAAACATTTATGTAATCATTTAAGTTAATAATATTTGTTTTGCCAATACTTGGTTCTTAAGTCGAAAGTGGACTTCTTACAATTACAAGTTGTTCGTGTGACAAAATGTTTATTATATACAGAATTGTATTCATGAAGTAGATATCATATATTTCATATATATCCAGTAAATGCACGCATTTATAACATTACATAATCATTTAGAGGTAAGAAATGAAATGCACCGTTCATGGAGACGGTAAGCCGTACGTACGCATGAACGCTACATTCATTTCTATTTCATATTTTATAGAATGGAATAATAATGATATAAATGTATATTATAATTCCAGTATAATATCATACATAATATCATTAAATCCATCCTTTATACATCCCATTTATGGCATTAACGAATCACATCACTTTGAGGGGGCGGTAGTCCGCACTTCCTAAAATGAAGATATCGCGTATACCCATAATGGATGCCATAAAGGTAAGAAACAAATGAAAAATACAGAAGAATAAGTAAAACATAAACATATTATATATCATATATAAAAATAGTGACATCATAATGGCCAAATTTTAAGGTGTTAAATGAGTATTGAACAATCATCGTTTCGGGAGGCAGAATTTCGCCATCCACGGAAACCGTATGTTCTTTAACCATTTGATGTAGTTGTGTGAGAGTGTAGCTCGAATAAATCTTATAACAACATCCTAGTATATTGAAGATACTGGTGTTGTTACAAAAGAAGTAAATAAAAAGAGTTTAGGGGGTTGGAGAGGCAAAATAAAACAAATGAACATGAGAGAATGAATTACCTTTAAAAGTGTAACTCCTTTTGATTTGAGACTAAAGGCTTCCTTTGAAAGGATTCTGCCCAAAGGGAATCCTCTAGGATGAGTAGAGGGATGTGTAGCGAGTAAATGGGCAGGGGCTGGACGAGCCAAAGGCTTGAGGAGTGTGTGAAATGAGGTAGAGGTGGGGGCCTTTAATAAGAGGAGAGGAGGGGCACTTTTGGAAATTAAAGAAATATTACTTTATTTGAAAATGTGTTTCGGTTTTAAAAGGTCCCAAATTGATATAATTCGTGGATAATGTGATAAGGGTTCAAAATCCACCCATCCAATAAGTTTTGGAGATGTGTAGTTCATAGATTTTACATTATCTTTCCATTTTATTTAAATCGTCAAATAATGATGTCATCGCTGAATCATTATTATGTAATAAATAATTTAATTTATTTAATGTCTAAAAATTATTAAACAAAATACTATGATGTAGGAAATATTTTTATCTTTCCAATTAATACTTATAATCAAAAATATTACTTGTATAACCCCACTTAAAAATTGTTTTAGTAAAAAATATCATGTTTGTGTCATTTTTACTTTTACATTAAATAAAAAGTTATTTATGTCATTTCCCAACCAAAGTGGCTCCATGGGGTCCCCAAGTTGACCCATGGCTTTTCATGGTCGTCCATTACACATCCAATGAGGTTAGGACATGTGTCAAGTTCATTTCATATTATCAAAACATTATTTTTCCCTTAAACTACACTAATTACCTCTAATCGCGATTAAAAACATAATAAGTTACTATTCACCAAAAATTATTTTTATCCCATTGAACCACATTTTACTTCTTAATGAAAACCATGTATGTCGGATTTTTGAAATTCAAATCACAAAGATGGAAAATTTTCATTTAAACAGAAAAATCAGTTTTTATAACTACCACTTAGTGGTGTCACAATTCATCAAAAATTGATGTTTTTCAGAAAAATCCCAAAAATTCACCCTAAGCTATATTTGATATTCCGAATTCAAAAATGAAGTCTATTTTAAAAAATTCAAAACATATAAGTCACATTAATTAATTTAATAATTAATTTCCGCTGTCAGAGCAAATAGCGTGTTTTTATGAAACAATAAGTATCAAAAGATTGACACTGGTTTAAGTCTGATTTCAAAGTTAAATTAATTTCAACGACCACTATTGGATTTAATGGTAAAAATATATTCTAATTTTACTTTAAAACCAATTCAAAAGATAATATAATCATATAAATAAATTAAATTAAAAAGTGGTTTTCAATTAAAATACAACATTTTACACTATTCATTAAAAATGAACTTTATCGGAAAGATACCAAAAAATTACACAAAGTAAAATTTGATGTCCCGATTCTTAATTAGAGTTTTATTTGGTCCAAAATAATGTTTAAGAGTGAACAAAACTATATTTAATGATGGTACAACATCAAAAGGTGATAAGTGAACCTTTAGTGAAAACTTGGGCATATACGCCTAAAATTGAATTCTTTCCGTATTTTAAGCCTCTATCCTTTATTGGATAAATGTAAAAACATTTAAAAAACATATATAATCATATTTTAGTTATTTCTATCCATTCTCGCCATTACAACAGCTACATGTTAACAATCATTTAAAATAATATTATTTTATTATTAGAGTGCAACGTAAGATTCCCAAGAAACTCGTTGTTGCGTGTTGGGTACGCCATCGAGCATAGCGTCCCCTTTAAAGTCATATTAATATTTTCTTCACAAATATGGATAAATATGAAAATGTCATATTCTTTATTTTCCTGGGGTGTTAAAAAATGATATCATTATTATCTTCCATAATGTACTCTGAAAAATGGTAAAAATAGTAAACTAAATTTAGATTAAATGGAATATAATTCCTCAAGAACCATAAAAATTATCTGTGATGCTGAATTAACATTATTTCCAAGGACATTCTTGACAAAAAATTCTAAATCTATTTCTTTATAAACAATAACTATGTTTTTCGCAAGCTAAGGGATTATCATTTTGACTAAATCATGAAGTTATTTAATTATAAGTTTAAATATATAAAACTCATATTGAACTTTTTACCCCATTTTACCCACCTCCTAGGAGCATTTGGAAATATGAAAAAAACATAATTGTTACCACTTCTATGAGTTTAATTTCCGAAATCTGAGGGGAATGGTTAATATTAGTAAGTTAAATGTGGTTAAATAAGATAAAAATAATTTCTGGTGAATTGTAACCTTTGACTATTATTTACCAAAGTAAAAAGTAAATAGAGTAATTATGGGTAAAAATGATATCATAATTACAATAACACATGTCCTGATTCTATTGGATAAGTATAATTCGACCAAAAAACCTTAGGAATAATGTATGATCATCTTTGGTCAACATGGATTTGATTAAAACATTTAATATTATTTTATTTAAAGAATAGTGAAAGGAGTTAAATTCAAAGTACAATAACTAAACCATGTTTCATATAGGTTTACAAGAAATATAAATTATACTATAAATTCTTATTAGGAAGATAAAAATATTTCCTAAATAATGGTTTTTTATTTATAATTTTTAGACATTATATAATTTAATTTATTTATGACACGATGATGATGCTGTAATTACCATATTAATGAAATATTAAAATAATTGATATTATAAATATCCAAATAAATGTAAATTGAGACATATGAAGAATTACACTAATTATCTAGGTTAATATGGGATTCCAGTGTGTTTTTCTAAATTTTATTCGAAGTGATAATGTTTTTATGACTTTAGAAAAAATCAAATACTAAATAGTGTAAAAATTGACATAATTTTGTTTTTAAAACAAATATTACATTATTAATTGATATAATATTCATAAAAATATAATATTTAGAAAATATTTTATATAAGGTTATATATATTAATAATTAACCACATAGGGTTCTCTTGGCTTGTTAAAGTATGCTTATTTACCATATAATAGAAAAATACAAAGAGACATGGTAAATGTAAAACTATTTACCTAAGAGTTAAACATAAAAGATAAGGAAAATATGATGAACAAAACATGTCTAAAACCAATTTGTTGAGTGTTTGTCGAACCATACCCCCTTATGCATTAAATAATTTATTTTGGAGCCATTATAAACCATATATTATTTTATTATAAAAAAATATTTCAAGCTTTTCCGAAATTGACCCTTACCTCTCTTATAAAAGGGCACTTTCCCTTATCTTAATTTCACACCTCCAAAGTCTTTTGTCTCAACCAAAACCTGCCCAAATTTCCTCCCAAATTTCCTCTTTTCATCCTAGAGGCCTTAATATACTCATAATGCTTGCCTAAATAGCCTTTATGATCAAATCAATAGGAAGAACCCGAAGAAGAGGTAAATATTTCATCACCCATTTCATGTTCTTTTCTTCTTCCACTTCCTCTTTCTTTGTTGTTTTCATTATAAAATAATAACTATAGTATCTTATATATTCTGTGATGTTATTATAAAAATGTTACAACCATATCCATTACTTTATCCATCCTATAAAAGACAAAGTCACCATACATGCGTACGTACAAATTGTCATCTCCACGTCGTGGTGTCATTTGTTATTCAAACACTTCATTATTTGGGTGAGTATAATAATGAGTATAACTGATATAAATAATAAATATATCATTTAAATGATTCTTTTTATATTATATACCATCCAATTACATACGATATCTCCATCAATATAATGATATTGTCTCTCATGCATACGTACAGATTACCGTCTCCACGAACGTGATGTGATTCATTCCCCATCGTAATTATTCAATAATAATTTTCATTTAAGGATTAAAAATAATGTTTATGAACATAATATAATTCTGTCTATGAATAAAATACATCCTATCCATATAAAACATGCCTTACGTAACCAAGCATATAAAGGAAAACGAATCAGTTAATGCCTGACACGATGATACTACTATAATATTATTAACAAAGAAATATTATAATATCATATATGATATCAATTTATGTATATAGTTTCTATATAATTTAATCACAATTTTCTTACTATTATACAGGAGGTTAATATACCATCGACTAAGGAAATTTACAGGGTATGTTTTAATTTCACAATCACTTTATTATACGAGGTTATTTTTACGTGAGTATCTACAGGGACCTATTTATCATCCACATCTGTGTTTTATAAAAATAATTTCGAAAGGAATATTTTATGGTTTTTTGGAAGGGACACTTATACTATATCATCATTTTAAATGGTTTAAATATTTATTCTTCTTAATCATTATCATTAATTCACATGATTTCAAAATGGTTTTTAGTATTTATTTATATGGAGATGAATGTTACTAAAATTTTAATTCCTTACAAAATTTTCAAAGTGGTATGGGATACTTTGAATAAAAAATTTCTTTAAATGTATACCTTTCTAAATTCTGTTACATTTAAATGTTTTCAGTAAAAAGGGATATTTCTCTCAAAGAGTTTTACAAATCATTTTCATTTATGTCCATATCCTTTGATAGATTTTAAACTTGTTTGAAGTTGATTTATTATGATACAAATCTTCAATATTGTATCGAATGTTTTGTGATATGTTTGACTGTGGATGCGTTATTTTTATTCAATTCATGGATTATGGATAAATTATTGACATTTTTTATTATTGTTTTGAAACAAAATTTTATGTTATGTTTAAAACTTTTCATATAAGTAATGCATTGGACATAGTAAGTGACCGGTGGATCCCGCTATAACTCCTCTATGCATCAGTAGGTCTTACGAGACAAACTTGTGTCTTGGAACAAGGCCTTGAAAAAAATATTATTTATAGTCTTGGAATAAAGCCTTAGAAATGTGGTTATGAAGTCTGGCATTATGCATTCCATCATTATGAAATTTGCTATTGATATTGCATGTGATTATTCGACAAGTAGAATATCCATGTGAATAAGTAAATGGAATTATTTTATTTTATATTTTCCATATTATATTGATGTTTAAGTTTAAAAGGATTTTGTTTTAGTCTTATACATTACCTTAAATGTTTCTTATTATTTAAGAAAGTTTCTGCCATATTGTTATCCTTACTGAACATCTGAGCTCACCCCTTTCTATGCTTTATTTATCCAGGATGTGAAGTATTGTTTTATAGTTGACCATTAGGGATAGGATAAGGATATAAGTGTGTTCAAAAGGGGAAAAATTTTGTTGATGTTTTTATTTCATGATGTAATATAAAACTTATGAATGTACCAAGTACTTACAAGTCTACTAAACTGATCGGTCTTTTGGGACATGATTCCATGTATCATACCAATGTTATGTAATAATACACCGACTCCAGGTAATTGGGGTCGAGGTATTACAGTTGGTTTTAGAGGATTTTTAGTACAATCCTTGGAAGCTAGATTTAGAAAATCTTTGATTAGATAACATTACCCTAAGATATACATTGAGGATTAGTATAGAATAACTTCCTAGAATTTTTGTACTGTTGAGATTTTGTGAGTTTTCAAGGAAATAAATCCATATCTAGATACGAGTAGGTAGATCCAGCTCTGGCACAGATGTACCATGGGGTAAAACCTGGAAACACCACTTTGAGCTAGACTCGAACGAGAACTGGTGCATGACAGTGGGATTAGATGCACTCTGGGTTACGACACTCCTTGGGGATATCCGTAGTATAATTATCATTTTCTTTACAAAATATTATAAAGGGTTTATGAGAATATACTTACTGAAAGAAAAGAAATTTATGATTATGGATTATATCCATAAACTGTTCAATTTATGTTAAATATTTTACAATTTTGGAATTATGTATTAAAATTCATAAACTAATCTAGTGTATGCCATTATTTAGAAATGGAACCTAGTTTAAGGAATATAAAAAATATGAATACATGTAATACATGTAAAGATTTACCTCGTACTCAAGATAATTATAGTGGAGCTGGTGAAGCAACTGGTGCTGATAAGCTTATCACCATACTGGGACAACTCACTCAGATTATGAATAATAACACTACCTGTATGGAGCACCATGATCCACAATGTGGAGGATCAATGTGAGACTGATTCATGAGGAAATAGCCACCAACATTTAATGGGAGTACAAATCCATTAGTAGCTGAGCAATGAATAAATTCCTTAGAGAAAATATTTCATTCTTTGGGGAGTAGCGAAAGGGAAAAAGTTGTCATGATAGTTTATTGCTTCACAGGAGATACATATCAATGGTTGTTATTGATTCAATACACAAAGGAAGATTAGGAGGTATCAAATATGGAATAGAGGGTGTTTAAAGGGATTTTAATAGAAAAATACTTTCCTCGTGACCATCGAGTGGATATGGAAAGGGAATTTTTGAGTCGAGACAGAATGAGGGTAAGAATGTTGCAACATATGACTCTAACTTTAAAAGGTTATCAAGGCATACTGCAGATTATACACATAGTCCATGGAGTAAGATTGATTTACTCTTTGATGGATCAAATCCATTTCTCCTATGAGAATTAGTCTCACAATACTTCTTAACATACGAAGATATTGTCTCATGTGCTATCAAGACAAAAAAAGAATTCTCTATGTTTTTAGACTTTAAAGAAAAGTAGGAGAAGAAGAGATATGCATAACCCTCTGAAAATGCAAATAAGTGGAAGAAGGGAAATGTTGAGTATCCATCCTATGGTAAATGTGGGAAGAAACACCCTGGTACTTGCCTAAAGAGAATGGTATTCTATTATAAGTGTGGTGAAAAAGGCCACCAAGCTCATGATTTCAAGGGGAAGAAAGAGGATGTCAATGTTGAATGCTAAAATTGTAGAGAAAATGGGAATTATGAAAATTAATGTCCTAATCACCAAGGAAACATACCGCATGAAAGGCCAAGGGGGAAAGGCCAAGATTATGTGATCACTACTGCTGAGGTTGAACCTTTGAAAGACATGGTGGCAGGTAATTTAATGGTTTCCTCATGTCTATCCAATTATTTATTTGATTCGGGATCATTGAATTTTTTCATATCTTCAATGTTTTCTTATAAAATTAGATTTATTCAATTTTAATTAAAAAGGGAGTTGTTAGTCAAAACACCTAATGTAAGAATCATCAGAACAATGTTTTTTGAATCAGTTCCCATTAGGGCATATAAGTTTTCTTTATCTGCTGATCTCATCATCATTTCCATGATTGAATTTTATATAAACCTCGGAATGGATTGGATTTCAGACCATGAATCAAAAATTTATTTTAAGAAGAAGGAGGTTACAATTTTTTATAATGATAAAGTGTACGTTATATTTAGAGCATAAACATCACCACCTGATTCTTATCCATGTCCACCTCCAGTAGCTCATCTAAATTCAATTATTGGGGAAGAAGAGAATGAAATAACTATGGGTGAGGAATAGAATTTTTGAATAGAGGACGTAACTATTATGCCAGAATATGTTGATATATTTCTAGAGGATTTACCTGGACATCCTCCAGAATGAGAAATTGAGTTTTCCATTGACTTAATTCCTGGTTCAAGGACCATATAGAAGACCCCTAATAGAATGGCCACAGTAAAATTTGTGGAACTAAAGAATCAACTAGAGTAATTGAGAAATAAGGTATTTATTCACCCTAGTGTTTCTCTAGGTGGATCCCAAGCCCTTTTTTGTTAAGAAGAAAGACAGATCTATAAGGTTGTGCATTGACTATAAGAAGATCAATACTATAACAATGAAGAACAAGTATACCCTAACTCACATTGATAATTTATTCGACCAACTTCAAGGAACTCAATATTTTTCAAAGATTGACCTTTAATCTGGATATCATCAGTTTTGTGGGAAGAAGGATGATATTCCCAATACAACATTTCAAACCAGGTAAGGGCATTACTAAATTACAGTAATTCATTTTGGGATGACTAATTCAACTTTAGTTGTCATAGATCTAATGAACAGTGTTTTCATTGAATATCAGGATAAATTTTTAGTGTTATTTACTAATGATATATTGGTATACTAAAAAAGATATGAAGATCACGGAAAGCACTTGCGTATTATCCTAATGAATCTTAGAAGAAACTAATTATATGGGAAGTTCAGAAAGTGTGAATTCTAGATTCAGAAGATTTATTTTATTTGCCATAATTTCTCTAAGGATGGAATCCCTATTGATCCTTCAAAGACAAATCCAATCCATGAATGGCCAGCACCAACGAGTATAACTGAGGTACGTAGTTTTATTGGTTTAGCAGGTTATTATCGGTGTTTTGTCTAGAATGTTTCCTGACTGCTAACTCATTAACAAATATAACACTTAATGGGGTTACATTTGTTTGGAAAAAAGAGTGTGAAGAATGTTTTAAAGAACTTAAGAGAAGATTAGTTAATGCTCTTATCTTGACTCTACCATTTGGGAATGATGGGTTTGTTATTTATAGTGATGCTTCGTAGAAAGGACTTGGATGTATACTTATACCGAATGATAGAGTTATTACCTATGCATCATGATAGGTAAATGTTCATGAGAAAAACTATCCCACTCATGATCTTGAGTTAGTAGCTATAATCTTTGCTTTGAAGATATGCAGACACTATCTCTAATGTGAAAAATGTGATATTTATACTGATCACAAGAGTTTGAAGTATATTTTCTCACAAAAAGAACTCAACATGAGGAAAATGATATGGCTTGAACAGCTCAAGGATTATGATTTCCCAATAAACTACCACTTAGGGAAGGAAAATAAGGTGGAAGATTCTTTGAGTAGAAAGGATCAAGGGGTTTTGAACAAGATGAGAGTTGAAAGGTATCCTATTTTCATGGATCTAAGAAAAATTGACATTGGAATAATCATGGAAGGTGAAACATACATAGTTTTTCAGATGTTTTCCAAACTATATTTACTAAAAAGGATAAAAAGTTCTCAGACTAATGATGAGGAGTTTCAAAAGAAAATTAAAGCTATGAATGATGGGAGAGAGATCGACTTTATATATGAAGACAAAATTTAAAATTTGGGAAGAGGATTCGTGTTCCTAATATACATGATCTGAAAATGGAATTGTTATATTGTGCTCACAACTCCAATTTCTCTATACACCCTGGTAGCACTATGATTTATAGATATGTGAAAGAACATTTTTGGTGGGAAGACATGAAAAGAGAGATTACAGATTTTGGGTTAAGATGTATGGTTTTCCAACAAGTGAATGTTAGAAGACAACATCCGAGAGGAGTCATGCAACCTCTTCCCATACCTGAGTGGATACAGGATAATATTACGACGTACATTGTAATGGGATTACCGATGACTCCTAGAAGAAATTATGCAATATGGGTCATTTTTGATCGTCTTACCAAGTCAGCACATTTTCTTGCTATAAGAGAAGATTTACCACTTGAAAGTTTAGAAATACTGTATATTAATGAATTTCTAAGACTTCATGGAGTACCCCTATCAATTTTTTCTGATCGTGATCCTTATTTTACATTAAAATTATGAAGAAGTCTATAGAAATACATGGATACTGAACTTCGTTTGAGCACTGCCAACCACCCTCAAACTGATAGACTATCACAATAGACTATTCAAACCATAGAAGACATGTTGAGATCTTTCTCACTTGACTTTCAAGGTATGTGGGCTCAATATTTACCTCAGGTATAATTTTCCTATAACAACTTCTTCCATTCAAGTATTCAGATGGCACCATATGAAGCATTATATAGAAAGAGATGTCGCACACCAACATGTTGGGATGATGTTGGTGAAAGAAAACTCGCAGACCCATAACTTGTCGAGGAAATGATGGAAATGGTGAAGGTTCTCCAAACCCACATCAAAGCAACTTAATGTAGGAAGAATAGCAATGCTAATAACTGAAGTAAGGATTTTGAATTTTGGGTTTGAGATTATGTTTTCTTGAAGGTATCTTCATGGAATGGAGTTCTATGATTCGGTAAAAATATTAAATTAAGTCCTTCATACATTGGACCTTTCATAATTCTAGAATGAATTGGGCCCGTGGCTTACTGTTTGGAAATGCTTCCAAATCTGTCCAAAGATCACGATGTGTTCCACGTAAAAATGTTGAGAAAATACATGCATGACCCAAATCATGTACTCATCTATGAGAAAATTGAATTGGAACCTGATATGTATTATTGTGAAGAGCCTATCAAGATTCTTGATACAAGAGAATAAGTGCGGAAAAACCAGACGACTCGTCTGGTAAAAGGTCAATGTAGAAACCTTAAGATGAAAGAGGCAACATGGGAACCCAAGGAACATATGATGAAGAACCACCTAGATCTTTTTTTACGGTTTTATTATATAAATTTCAAGGATGAAATTCTTTGAAGGAGGGAAGAATGTAACACCACAAGCTTCCACGGTACGTTTCCATTTGAATAATGCAATAGCTTGCATTGTACCCAACATTGAGATTCTAACACAAGATGACCAATCTAACTAGACATTATGAATAGTAATACCCCCTTTTTGAAATATTGTAAATTTTATTTTCCAAAAATGGAATTCATTTTTGAATTTGGAATATTGAATTTAGATTATGGTGAATTTTTTTAATTTTTCTGAAAACAATCAATTTTTTATGAATAGTAAAAAATACTCTATTATTGGTTAAACCCGACTTTTTATTTAAATAATTATTTATTTTATTTAAATTTATTGTAGGTAAAAATAGATACATAATACCAATATATGATCAATGTAATTCATTAGAGTATTTTTAAAATATGTTTAGATATATAAATATTTTATTGAACTTTTTACCATATGTTACCCACCTCCTAAGAGCATTTTCAAATCTGCATAGAACATTATTTTACCACTTCTGTGAGTTGAATTTCAAAAATCAGAGACACACGGTTAATATCAGTAAGTAAAATGTGGTTTAATAAGATGAAAACAAATTTTTTTTAATAGTAACTTTTGACTTTTAGTTACCACGGTTAAAAGTAAATAGGGTAATTATAGGGTAAAAATGATATCATAATTACCCTAAATCATGTCCTAATTCTATTGGATAAGTATAAGTTGACCCAAAAAACCTTAATAATAAAATATGATCCTTTTTGGTCCACTTGGATTAGATTATAACATTTATTATTATTTTATTTAAATAAAAGTTAAAAGAGTTAAATTCAATGTTTGATAACTAAACCATTTTTAATATTGGGTTGCACAGAATATAAATTCTATTATAAATATTAATTATAAAGATAAAAATATTTCCTAAATAATGGTTTTTATTTTTTATTTTTTTACATTATATAATTTAATATATTTATGTCATAATGATGATGTAGTAATTACCGTATTAATGAAATGTTAAATTAATTGATATTATAAATATTCAAATAAATGTAAATTGATACTTCTGATGAATTAAAATAATTTTATATGTTAATATTACATTTTAGGGATGGTTAAATATTTTATTTAGTGATAATGTTTTTATGCCTATGAAAAAAATAAAATACCGAGTAGTGTCAAAATTGAAATAATTGAGTTTTTCTAAAAAATAATATATTATTAATTGATTTAATATTTCTATAAATCTATGGTTCTGCCAAAGAACATTGATAAGGTTATATATAATAATAATGAACCACATAGGGTTCACCTTTCTTATTATAGTAAGTTTATGTACCATATATTAGAAAAAAAGAGACATGGTAAATGTCAAACTATTTATCTAAGCGTTAAATCTAAAATATAAGGTTAATATGATGCCCTAAACAAGTCTAAAACATATTTGTTGAGAGTTTTTAAACCCATACCCACATTAGCCTTTAAATAATTAATTTTTGAGCCATTATAAACTAAAAATGATTTTATTATAAAATAATATTTCACGCTTTTCCTAAAGTGACCCTCACCTCTCTTATAAAATGGAACATCCCCTTTCATAATTTCAAAACTCCAGAGTCTTTTGGATCAGCCAACCCCTAAAAAAATTTATTGCAAAAAACAATTATTTCAATTAATAAAAGATGTAATAGTTTAGTGCTACTATGTCTGAATAGAATTAGATACTCGATGGTCCACATATTTTACTTGGTCTGGTTATCAAAGAAACTTCTATGAAACTACATAAAAATAACATTTCACAGAATTCTGTATTTCTATATTTAGATTCTCTGAAAAAAAATTCACGTAGATATCCTGATTTAGTATATGAATGGTTCTTAGTCATCTGAATTTTTCACACTTTTACACTCTCATTTATCATAATATGCAACAATAATTTTACTCAACACTCACATGCATGAGGGTGATCTTAAAAATATATAACTCTAAATTTATAATTATTAATTAATTAATAATAATAATATCCTGAAATCACATACTAATAAAAAAGGAAACCTTTGATTTTTTCTTAAATAAAACCTTGGAGTGGTTTAGGAAGAATCAGAAATAAATCTAGAAGAGTATGTCTACATTAACACATATAACATATCCATTGGATGAATTAAATTTGATTGATAAATAAAAATTGTATTAAGATGATTGTAAATGATCTTTGAATGTAGAATACACTAATTATAGCATAAGTCTAGAAGTAGCACAAGATAATGGTAGCCTGAGCCTAATAGTAGCCCATGTATAGCGATGGAATTTATGGTGGTATAAGATCTCTGGAGTTTGAAGACATATGGAATAGGAATAGTTGAACTAATTGTAGTACATTTGAACTAAAATTATCACATTAACACAAGAAAAATTTCATTATAATATATTATATTATCATACACCATAAATCTCATTAAAGATGTAATAATCATGATTTGTAGTCATTTAATGAAGGGGGTTCCAGTAATAACTAATTTCAAAAAAATCTAGAAATTCATTTCTTAAAAATAAATATATTTCTGAAATAATCATTGAAATTATTATATGGTTAAATTTTGATAATTTTCTAAAAAAGATAACTTTTTAAATAGTAAACAACACTCTTTTTTTAAACGGCATGTTTGGTGATATTTCAAAGAAATAATTATGATAATTTTTTTTATTAAACATATATTATGACTCATTGAAGATATTATAACATAAACATGATAAAAAAATAATTCTTAAAATGTAAATTAAAATATATTTAATGAGATATATGAAAACCACTTTTATTGTTCATGAAATGACTGTGTTTCACTAAAAAAGTAAAATTTTATTTATTAAAGTTACTAATTGAGAGGGAAAAAATTATTTTGTTGTCATTATAATTATATTTAATTAATTAATGATTATTTTTATTAGTAATTTTTAATTTATAGTAATATAACTAGAATCCTATCCAAATGATTCTGCAATGCTACACATGGCTTCAAAATTCAAATTTACCAATTTAAAAAGATACCTTGAAATTAATATGAATAAAAATATATAATGAATTTGTATAAAAGAATATATTGATTGTATTTTATTTTTCTACAAATTAATTAATTTTAAATTTTTTATATTTTAAATAATTATCAAATTAACTTATTAAACACATACTTAGTTCTTGGGAAATTAGAAGAAAACATAATAAAGGGATTTTAAAAACAGAAATATTTATGATGATAATAAATATTAACTGATCTAAACACTTTACAACACTTTATTTGATATTTATATATAGACTGATATAATCAAATGGTCGAATTTATATCATTTTTGATCAAAATGGATACAATTATGAACTTTATAATATGTTATTCAATGAAAAGTCAAACATGTCACACTATAGGATTTAATAAATTTAATATATTAATTATAGGTTATCCATATTATATATTTGAAGATAAATATAATTCTGAAAGATAAAATATTCTTACTAATCATGGTAATTTATTTACAATTTTTTGGAATTATATAATTACCTCAACGACTAACTAAATTTTGATGCCAAAATTAATTAATTAATCTAAAATAATTACTGATATTAAAAATTTTAGTGGTATTATAATTTGAGATAATTATGGTAATAAAAATATTTCGTTTATTCACATGACATGTTTGTGTTAGAACAAAATAATCTATTCTAATTTTATGTTTTATATTGATATTTTTAAAGTAAATGTAAGGAATTGTTTCAAAATTGACAATAATGATATTTTATCATAATATAATTTTATTTAACTATTTAAAAATCCTAGAATGTATTCAAAAAAATAAAGAGTGATTATTATATAGTCTGAATTTTCATCCAATATTAATTTATAGTCCATTTATATGAATTTTAAGATATAATAGTCTTAATCTATTCTAATCATTTTAAAATTCTAAAAGTTCACCTCACCTTCGTTATAAAAGGGCTCTTCCTACCTCACTTCGTTAAATCAATTTGAGCCTTATGACTCAACCATATCCTACCTAATAATCTTCTAAATAACCTTATCAAAATTATATATGTTTTTGTTTTATCAAAATACCTAACCTGGATCCCTTTAGAGGAGATCCAAGGGAGTCATTTTGAAGAAGATGTAATCACTATAAATGAACACTTTTTTTTTCAAATCTTTTATACCTCCATTAAATATATAATATTTATCATAAAAATAATAAATTAAATATCCTAAATATTATTAAACTATATTTTGATTATTTAAACACAATTATACACCTTCTTCAGTTTAAAATAGGTAGTTAATGTATAACTAGACTTTACGTATAGCTTATAATCTCCATTTAGTGTTACAAATCATTTTTCATCACCATGTTTATGGATTGAAATTGTGAGAATTTAAATAATTCTATATGTTATTTATGAAATAATTATGTGTATGGATCAAAAATATAGTATATATTTTCTTACCATCGAAACCATTGTATACCGATAACGTAGCTCATGCATATGTGTGGACAACCCCCTCCCTGAAGTGACGTGATTCATTTTTCAATTAGATTTTACATGGATGGTAATGTTGATAGAAATTATGAACTCATATGCAAGAAATGATATAATAACAATTCTTTAATTTTTTTATTTACATTTCATTAACCCCATATTTTTAAATGTGAATACAGCATTCATTCATATATATAGCCTACCCTCTCTATGAACGGTGTTAATCAGTTTTCACACTCTACATTTTGAGAATGTTGATCAATATGTATATAGTGAATATATATGATTCCAATAAAATGGTTAAAACAATAGAAATGATGTATTCATGATCAATTAATAATAGATGATTTTTCACAACTAAAACAAGCATAAAAAATGAAGCTATTATCAACCTGAAAAGTTATTTTCATAACAAACTATTAATAGATGTGTTATATAGTGTTATAAATAAATCATGCATAATATAAATATTTTTATGGAATAAATTAATAATAAATATATATTTATTATACTATTCGATTGAACATTAATGAGGAAAGGTGAGAGAAGAGGTAAGTTACCAATATGGTACATGTTTTATTTTAGAATCTCATCATTGTTTTAGATTGTTTAGGTTTAAGTATTTGTTTGTAGTATTTATCTTCCATATAAATTTTTTTTAAAAAACTTTGTAATGTTTTTTGTGATTTTTTAAAATAAATTTTTTATATGTTTATTTTTTACAAAATAGATTGAATAGAATATTTTTATCATTTTTCAAATAGGACACTTTTGTGAGTTTTCTAAAAAAAACTATGGAAGGAATATATTTTTAGCCTATATAGAATGAGTGAATTTCCCACCATATTGTCTAGTCAATTATATGAATTTTACTTTTTAATAATATTTTTAAATTAAAAAAAAATATAATTTAAAATCACTGTGTTTTATTAAATAGACATTATTTTAAAATAGAAATGTCAGTTTCCTCATGAATTTATTCAAGTTCTCTTTGAAAATTATTTTCTATATAAGATTACATAAATTAGTGCTACATATACTTTACAAGGGTTATTATTCAAATATAATATCATTATTATTTATCATAATGGTTTATGTTTATAACTGCATGATTTTTATTAATCATGTTTCTTTTCAATGATTAATGTAATGATAAATGTTTAATGAAAACAAATTTATTTCATGTGTTTTGATATTTTTAATGTTTTATGTTCTGGTGAAAATATATGAATGATTTTAATTATGTGGCGTTGTTTACATTTTGACCAAGGTGGTTGTTACTCTAAAACCTAGGATAGTGGTTATGTTATAACAAATGATGGGTAGGACCTATATATCCCTCCAATGCACTTGTTAATAATTTATATATCAATAGATATATTGAACTAGAATGGAAAGTGAAATAATTTTAGCAATGTATTTTTTCCAATATTATGTTCTTGGGAATAAAACATGTCTACTATGATGTTTTCGGGGGTGTACCCATTCCTCTATTAGTATAGGTACACCAATGGGGATGGTCATCTATCCTACCCCGGAGGTGCACTCAACCAAGGATTTTATTTTCTTTTGTGTATGCTATTGTTAAATATTTTATACCTATGTTATGTTCTCATGTATAGGGACATTTAAATGTTTTATAAATCATATCTTATGAACTTATAATATTTATATCATCATTAAAGATTAAGATATTTTATTTAATGAGTAATGATTTCAAATGATACATTAATGTTTTTATACATTTTTTTCTCTTTTATTATTATATAATCAATGTCATATCACTTATTTAACATTATTTAGCATTTGAACTCACCCTCTTTATGTTTTATGTTTCCTTGGTTAAGAAAAGTTACTATAAATAAATAGTGTGTTGATGGATTCAACATGGATGATATTGATGACGTATTATAAAATAAGAATAAATAAGCATAGTGGCTTACAATATTTATATTTTTTGAGTCGATAGTTTATGAATTCATGTTGTCAATTTTTTATCATAATTATATAAAACATAGGACCTAAAATTTCATAAGTTATGATATTTATCCAATGTTTCCTTTTGAGATTTTATGTTTTTTATGGTAATAAAATTGGTTTACAATTATCTATATCAAATCCAAAAATGTAGCATTTTTGTTTTTAGAACTAAATTTGATATTGTGGGTTTTAGGGATATTATAGTTATATGGAAATCGATGTATTACAACAATATATTTGGATGAAGTTAGTTAAATGAATATTATGAGACCAAAACCTGTATAAGAAATAACGGTTAATGTAATGTCTATTAAATCCCAAATCAGAGAAACTCAAAGTAGGAAAAAGTGTTATGATGATAAAAAGATCAAATATTTGCAATTTGGAGGGGTACATATTATTTTACTAAAGGTGTATCCATGGAATGCTGTTATAAGATTTTTTATGAAAGGATAATTGATCACCAATTACATCAAACCTATCGAAATCTTGAAGAAAATTAGAGTTGAGGTCTTCTATATGGAGATTCCACAAAGCCTTTCGAATGTACATGATGTGTTCTATATCTCTTGGTTAAAGAAGTACAAGATAGTCCTAATACATGTTCTAACATAAGAAGAAATATAATTGAAAATTTATTTATCTTACTATGAATAAGCAATCTATATTTTGGATGATAGAGATTAATTAATAAGGAATTAGATTACATGGTTGTTAATGTTATTTAAAAAAATCATAAGATGGAAGGGGTGATGTGGGATCCTTTGAAAATAATGATGATTAAAAATTAATTTTTTTTTCATATAGTGATATTTAGACACTATGAGGGTAAAATTAACTCAATTATAGAATAATATAACACCTCATCAGTTTATGTTATATCTGTTTTTAATTAAATTTAATATCATCAGTTCTTTGTGATACACAAATCACTGTGTTCAAACAAATGTCAATATTTTATTATATGGTCATCATTAATTCTCTATAAAATAAGTTTTTATAAATATTAAAAAAAATTAAAATTATAACATTTATATATTTATAGAATAAATATTTTCGGTTATCTAATGATATTAAATAAAAATTAAAAAATAATATAAAAACTAAAAGATGTATTTTTTAAAAACTAATTTTTGTGTGATCAATATATTTATACCACAATAATTTATCTATGCATGAGATAAGAATAAATCGAGTTTTATTCTAAAAAACTACATTTTCTAAAACAAGGTTGTAATAATGTTTTAGAAACATACTATAAAATTAATTTATTCTACTTATATTATTTAAATTTGAATAAATGTATTCATATTTTATAATCATGTGGATATTTGTTTTAAATGGGACCATTTTATTTTTAGACAACATAAATTGTAACCATGGTAGATTTTATCACCTCAATAAAGGGTATATCTTGTTAATCATGGAAATAACTAAATGATAAGGCCACAAGTTTTATTTTTAATTCTAATTTTATGGATATATTTATTTCTTTAAAACCACATTGTTTCCATTTATGTTTTTAATGGACTCTATTCCTTGAAAATTACATTCATATTATTTAAATCAATTATTGTAAAAAAAATGTCATACTCTTTATTTTAAATATCTATTCTTTATCCACATGAGAAATAATTAAAGACATTCATATTACTAAATTTATAATTAGACATTAAAAAAATGTTTTCTTTATGTAAATTGATTTTTAATTTTATAAAATAATATTATTAAAATAATTTCATGTGATACACTAACAATGTATTTATTTAACTAACAAAACTATAAAATAAATTATTTTAAAACATTAAATATTGATATTTTTAAAATGATTTATTATCTTTAATGATTTTTCTATATCTATATGACATATTACTAAGGTTTGAGATTTTTATATTTGAATTTACCCTTTTTCTTGATGGATTCTATATCAAATTAAATGAACTGTGTAAAAATTTTCAAAAATGATATTTTATCCAAATAAATTTCTATTCAATTACTTAAAAATTTAAAATACAATAAATTAAATTCATGAAATATGATATTTTATAAAATTTAAAGAAATATTCATTTATTTCCCAATTTTATATATTATTAGTAAAAAATAAAACTTTTTTGATATTGAAAATTATTTTACTATAGTTGAAATTAAAATTGAATAACATAGGCTTAATCAAAATTATAAGTTTTAAAAACACACAAAAAATGTCTAAATTATATATTTTTTGTTATAAAAACACTATAATACGTAATATTATAATATATTTCTACTAAGAGGAATTTTGAAATAGAATTAATATATTTTAATTTAGTCATTTTAGAAATTTTAAAAGTTTCCCTCACTTCAATTATAAAATTGAACCTCCATTATCACTTAATGATACCAAATTAAGCCCCATATATTGAAAAATACCTAACAATTTCTGTTATAAGAATCCTTAACCATGATTTTCAAGTTCTTTTCTACCCAAAATACCAAACTTCTTTCTGTTAATTAAGGATCTAAATAAGGTCTCCCAAAGAACACGTTATTATCTTACCCAACCTATTTCCATTTATCCATTCTTCTATATCATCTAAATCATTGGATATTATCATAAAATAAAAACTTATGTATGTTAAATATAGTGATATTTTATTATGATTACTAATCCAACATTACCTACCCGCATCACCATCATATGGGAAGTGAAACTATCTCTTATACATATGTATGTATTTCCATCTCCACTGAGTGATATAATTTATTTTTTATTACCATGATTCCAAATGGTAATTATGACAGGTTAAGTATTAATATTATATATTTATAAAACAATTTTAATTATTTAATAAAAATTTCATATATACCTACTTAAATAAAAAATCGTTGTTAAATGACATCATTGCTCGTTTATATATGTGCACTAGCACCTCAATGAAATGATGTGATTTTTTTATTTTTAATTTAATTAGATGGGTTTATAGACAGTTTCTATGAATATATATGTTCTACACAATATAATAATAATTATAGAAATGAAAATTATTATTTAAAATTATTTCTCTCTATTTATAGAATAATTGAAAAAACGTTCATGCATACATACAACCTATTATTTCCATGAATTGTTTAAAACATTTTTCTATCTTAACCTTAAATGGATTAATATAAATACATATATAATGAATATATAGGATATTTATATAATTACTAATTTTATAAATATTTTTTAATATTCATTAATGTATATATAAAAAACCACTGATCTAAAATGAAAATTACAAAGGATGTAGTTTTTACCTAAAAGAGTGATTTTTGAAAAATAATTATAATGAAAATTATGATAAAATATTATAAGTATGTAATGAATGGTATTATATATATGATTATGTTTTTGTAAGGAATATACAATAAAATTGTATTTATTATGTTGGAGGTTTTAACATTTGTGAATGAATTTAGACATGTGGAAAGAGTTTATTTTTTAATCTCATATATATTTAAGAATGATTATATTCAATTCTCTATTAAAGAATATTTATATTAATTATCCATGATTTACAGAAATGTTTTCAAAAGTTTTTTGGAAATTCTCATATGTTTATTTCAATTAATTATTAGCATGTTTTACTTTTTAATTAATATTTTGATAGAAATCATTTTCTAATTTTATGAATGAGGTACTTGAAAACAATTTTAACAAAAATATGGAAGATTTTTTTAAAACAAATACAGAATTAACAACCATACCAACCATCATGGAATAAAATTTCTTTTAAGAATTATTAATAAGATTATGTAATGGGCCATACCTCTTCAGTCTATTCCATTGTAAAAATTGGGTGTTTGAGTCGTTCTAGGTGTCTAAGGTGACTCATATAAAGAGTTTTCCAAAATTCCATTTTTCCAATAGTGACTCAATGAATGGTGAATTCTCAAATAGTGAATCTCTGAATGGTAGTTCATCGAATGCTGACTCACTGAATGGTAGATTATTGAATGGCGACTCATCGAATAGTGACTGGTCGGACGATAGCCCGATGAATGCTGAATCGTCGAACGATACCTCGTTGAATAGTGACTCATCGAAAAGTGACTCGTTGAATGAAAAATAATTGAATGATAGATTACCAAATAGTGAATCATTGAATGGTATCTCATCTAATAGTGACTCATAGAACAATGACTCACGAAACAATGACCGACGAAACAAAGATTCACAGAATAGCGACTCGCGGAACTGAGACTTACGGAATAGGGTCTTGTGAAACAAGGATTCGTGGAAAAATGAATCATCGAATGAAGAATAAAAAAATGGGGACTGGAGGAATGAAAAATCTTAGAATGACGACCAATAGAAAAATTATTTGAGGAACAGTGACTCGCGGAATGACGACTCCTGAAACAGAGACTCGTGGAATGGCGACTCGCAGGATGGTGACTCATGAAAGGGCTAATCATGGAGTAACGACTCGAGGAATTGGGAGTTGTGGAACAATTAATAACAAAACTACGACATGAGAAAGATAGACGCACAATACCACAACTCGTAAAACAATGACTCTCATAACGACGACTCACAGAATTGCGACTGAAGGAACATTGACACTTGGAATGGTGACTCGCAAAATGGAGAATCGCAGAATGAAAACTCACAGAACGATGAATCTCGGAACAAAAACTCATGTAATTAAGACTTGGAAATTGATAAATCATTGAATTAAAAATCAAGGAATGATGACTCATGAAAGGGAGAGTCACATAACTACGAATCGTGAAACAACAACTCACGGAATGAGGACTCATCCAACGGTGGAGTCGAATCATGAACAGTGTTTCATGCTTCTTATAGATTCACCGATTTTATCAATCTTATTGATGTAAAACACATATGAAGTATTCTTTAATGTATTTAAGGCTGATTCAAATCCCATAGTGCCTATCATAATTTTTTATGGGTCTTAGTTTATTTACTCTATCAAATCTTGTAATCTTTGACAGATCTAATAATAAAGAAAATCCAGCATATCTAAAAATGCTTCCTTGTTTATATATCTATATATATCATCCCTTTTTCTTCTTTCTTTTCCCATGGTGTGAAATCCATGAACCTTTACTTCCTTCCTATAGGAGTCTTGTGTGGAGCTGTAACTCAGACCGTGTTTTCCCTGGTGTTCTTCATGCTATATATTCCCCTTGTTCTGGTGAAACCAGGAAGTGTCGATCTGCCTTTGATCTAAGGTATCTTCTACGTTTGTTTTTATGGGTTCATCGATCTATTTCCTCTCATTTATCCTTGGAAAAAGATGACATGTAATATCTATGTTCTAATGGATATTTCTAGGTCGTTTGTCAGTGCTGCTGTATCGTGGTGTCCTCAGATGGATGTAGTTTCTGCTGGAGAGGTATGCGTGATTTGTTTTGTTGGCATGTTATTGAGAAAATAACATCCAAAACCATTTGAGGTAGGGTATTTGTGGCTTATCTACTTGTTATGTGTAGTCGTAGAGTTATCATTTTTCATCCCACTGGATAATAATGAAATTTACATAATAAATAATGGAACTATATTAATGAATCAATACCAATTGCCTAGAGATTTTATAGCCTATTGTTTTGATAGATTGTGTGATATATATTCCATGCTATTTCTCAAGTCATTATTAATGTAAACAATCAAATAAATTAAATCCAAAATTAATTTTAAATTAATTCACATAATATAAATAGGAATGTAAATAAATATGGTTATTACTGTTGAAAACTGATGACAATAAAATTGATTCCTTAAGAACCTTTAATTTAATTGATTGATAAACCTAAATCATGTTGATTCTTGTTGTTTAAAGTCATTTCAAATTAATTTTTTAATTAATTTGTGATATCTTAATATAGATAGTTTTATAAGATTCCCATAGCAGGGACCCGTGATAATGAAATAGTCAATTGAAAATGGAATAAATAACTAGTTGTGTGATAAATAACATTCCTTATTGTTTCTAAGTAACATGATTACATATAAAGTAGAATATCCATATGATTTTAAGGTTTGTGTTATTATTGTTTATGAATGTTGAATGCCTTGTTTAAGGCCAAGATCCCAGTTTCTATGTTGTTTGTTTTTTCTACTTGTGTTATGGTGTGAGCATAGGATGGCTGAGCGAGGAAGTCGTTAGTGGTATATGGGGACAGGGAGGCCCTATAGTGTTGGTGGTAGTAGTTGATGATTGGAGTGGAAATATGTAGAATTTTATGCATGTGGGTGTCAAGGAAGACCCCATGAATGATTGAAGTAGTTGAAGTTGGGCTTACCAATACATGTAAAAGTTGGTTTTCATTGAATCTGTTGTTTGTTTACCTTCTTCACATTCTCAATAATTTGAGGCATATGGTCTTGCTTAACCTCTTTCCAAAATAGGAAAAGATGCACGGGGTATGAAAAGTTCTTTCTGTTTTTAGCTTCTCGAGGATGGATGGTTCTATGCTCCTACTATATGCGGAGGGGGATCAATGAGTAGTTCATCTACTCACCATATTGATCCCCTTATGATTGGTAACATAGAATTTCTTCTTAGAATACATGGAATTACAATAAAGTGATAATGATATTAGAAAATTATTTAATAAATGATGTTGAACCCATGGTGTTGGAGCTTTATTTGATGCAATGATAAGGTTTTACTTCTGAGGAACCATGGAATTGGTATGGTTATTTATAAAGGAAATGAAACTGTGTTGTGATGCTAATGAAATTAAATGTATAAATAATATGGTTGATTAATGGTTAAATATTTTATTAACCTAATATTCAACTGATAAAAAATGATAAGTAAATTAATATAGATCTTTAAATTATTGTGTGCTTATAGGATATCTAGTATTAAAAGTGGCAGCTGGGAGTTTGAGAGATGTTAACTTCAGTTGAGTCAAATACTAGGTGTTTCCTTTAGTGTAGCTGTGATCAATATTATATCATTTTTTTTGTTTCTATACATTACCCTACCTAATATTTAAGTCAAAATGACACCCATGATATTCTAAGACCTGGGGGTGTTTTAACTAATATCCCGATGGGAGGATGGATGAATGACTACCCCCTTTGACCCAACTATCTTCTCTTGGTAGTTACTTCTGTAGGTATTCACGATGGTTATTTTTTTTCATATATGTGTATACAATTATGAATGGATTGTTTTTATTTCACACACATATGTTCTTTATATAGATTCCATTGTTCAACTATAGGTATAACGCGTACACGTTGTGATGGCTTGAGGATCCTTACTCGGCGTTGTGGATAAAATGGATTGAGAAAATATACGTGATGATTGATACTTATTATGTAGGCTATGGTGGATCCTATAAACTACCTATCTAATTTTGGTTGTATTGATGGTTTTTTGATTTGTTAATGTGTTTGTGGGATATCCTTTGTGTTGAGTGAGGTTCATGTGGTTGTGTAATGATGAAGTGTCTTCAGGAAAGACTTTTTAGAGAGAATTGCTCAGGTCGTGCGATGTTGGGGAAATAAATCCAAATATTGGTGAATTGGTAGTATGGTAACCTTGATAATATTTATTATATTGCATACTCTTGTATGTGATACTTGGTTATTATAGCCATGATGATGTTGGGAACTCAGTATATCTGTTTCGGTGAAGAGTTTGTTTCACTTCTTGTTCAATATTCGTTACCATTATTCCTTTACATTTTTTGAGAGGATTTGGTGAGGATCCAAATGAGTATACTATTATACTAACACTATGTTATATATGTTATTATTTTGGTCACTTAGAGAAGGATGGAGATAAGACCTGTTACTACTATCTTGGGGTTTTCAAGAGTTATTCGGGCTTCATGGTCACTATCATTTTACATTCATTTGGTACATTTACTTTTCCCTTTTAGTTGAAGTAGTTTTTTCAGGAATTTTCATATATGTACATAGGTTTATTTTATATAAAAGTCTGATATGAAGTTGGTTGGTTTTTATCTTATTTCTATAAATCTAATGTGTTCTCTTAAACGATAATGCATCCCATATATGTGTTTATTATACCCTCGGTGACAGTGGCCAACACATGGCCTACTAGAGGTCAGACCCAGGGGGTCATTTTCTATCTTCTCAAATTTTCAGACCAAGGTGGTACACATTGTGTGGATGGGGTTGGGACATTTCACATGGTAAAATTTTAATAGAAAATTTCCATAATAATTAGGTAGAATCATTAAAAATGGTGAAAAGATTATTTTCATCAAGAATTACTTAAATACATTTTATGTTATTTGAAACCATAAAATGAAAATAAATCTAATTTTTATAATGATCATCTAGATATATATTATGATGATTCCATATTTATTATATTTATAGATATATTTTCATCTATTTGACTTGGGATGTACTATTTTGACAGCATCTCCATATAAATTTGAACGGTTTTTGCTTATGTTTACTTATGAGGGAATTTATAAAAATTTCATATAATATATTCAATATGAATTTTTTAGTTGATTATGTTTCACCCCTCTTATACAGGGAATTAATTAGACATAAATATATATTTTTGGGTCCCACTTTGGACCCTCATTGCATCAATACGTCTCATGTGACATACTATCTTGGATATTGGTTGAGGCCTTACCAAGTTATTTATGTTTTCATGGAAAGTGGTGTCGAGAATATGTTAATGATTCCCATCATTATTCATTTATTTCATAATTATACAAGTTATTGATTTCCATGTGACTATTTTATTATTTTCAATATCCATGGACTAGTTTTTATCACAAGTTATAATAGAATTTTTGACATTCATTTATTTTCATCCATACTATTCAGGGATTATTTGGCCTTCTTAGAATGCATACCCTTATGACCATTTGATCTCACACTTTTAATTTAGTTTATTTATTCCCAGGATGACAAGAAGCATATTTTTATTGATACACACGGTTAATTTAGATAATAATGGAATTCAAGAAGATAATAATTTGTTGTATTTCATTTTTTAATTCATAATCTTTTATTATTTTATGTATCAAGTTTTATAATACTACAAAACTATTTGGTCCTTTTGGATGTGATTTTTTGTGTATAATTCCATTTTAATAAAGTATCCACTGACAATGGGATACTGGGGACATGGTATTTACTAATTCCATTACAACATAAAAGAAATTTTTTAAGGATTCCAACTCGGGATTATGGTTTGGATAGTTACTTTAATTATTCTTTAATAGAATTGATGATTTGTCTATAACATTACCATTTTTTATAGTGACACAACAAATGTATCTTCTTTGATGTGTCCCTATATATATAAAATCTATCATTTCATGATATTATATTCAAAAAATGTACATTCACCAATATCCCCATCAATTATTGAAATCATTATACACATTACATAATCAACAGGAACATGACCCCTTTACGAGTAATCTTGGATAATGGGTTAGCCTATCGATTAATTTTTTTGATCAAATCCCCGATAGTAACCTACCAAACCAATTAAAATACATACCTTAGTAATGTTATTTTTTAGGAAAATATTGTACTATTTTCAAATTTTAAGGATCAACTGATACTATATTAATAGAGATAATATGTTTTGGAAAAGATAATTTCTGAACCTAGAATTCACACTCGCAAGATATGTCACATAAAACATTACTTTTAAGAGTGTCTAGA
The DNA here is from genome assembly GCA_963277665.1 of Viscum album. NCBI lineage: Eukaryota > Viridiplantae > Streptophyta > Magnoliopsida > Santalales > Viscaceae > Viscum > Viscum album. Next base: position 1,805,171,843 of record OY728129.1, on the reverse strand, counting down.
ATGATCTGAAAGTGATTATCAATGAAATCATATATCATATAGTAAAATATGATTCATTAATAAATAACAAAAACATAAAGATATTATTTGAATAAAATGTTCTTTAAATACATGTAGATATAGGGTGAATTAGTCAATCTGAATCCCTTTAGTATGAAATTATTATATCCATACCTCATCTAATATTCATTCATTTCAATATGCTCATTCTATACATTTAATTAATGATATGATGAATTAATATAAATTTATGAAACATATTAAATTACATTATTTTGATTAAATGAGTCATCAATGCGATGTAGATGATCCATGTTCTTTACTATAATATCATTGATTTACCTATAATAAATTCATAGAATTATATACTTATCTTTCTTCTTAATGGATTTAACAGGTTATTCTCAATGTGAAACCATAGGGAATATAAATTCCATATCACACTACTCATTTATGGTTTTCATTAACCCCACAAATTTCATGGTGTCCTTTCAATAGGGTGTATTTGATATTGAAATTTCATCTGGGATTAAATCAATAGAGGACTCAAATTACAATCTTGTGTATGTATAGAAAATTATATAGAAAAAATACATCTTTCTATACCAGCACAATAGGTACACACTCAATTCAAATATATCTTTTTCAATATATAATATTTTCTATTCAACATCCCCATGAATTTCATTTAGAAGAGATAATAAATGAGAATATAGATAATAATGTCTCACATATAGTGATAATTAATTCCATATATTAATCATGAATTGAAATTCCCTTTCATTTTTTATTAATTTTTGAAATATATTTTAATAGTTAGTCCATACCTATTATTATATAAAAATCCGCAATATGTATAATAATAAACTCATCCAATAGAGAGAATTTATGTGTCGTAATGGGAATTGACTGAAACATCCTTATTATGATGAGACATCTTCTAGGATCCATGATTGATAAATCCATTATTATGTTGGAATAAAATATCTAATTTTCTTGGAAAAAATGAAAGAAATAAAATAGTGTGATATAAATTATTAGCTAAGGCATTAACTGAATATGAGTTTATAAGTAATGTACATTCCATTATATCATTTGGACAATCAATCTAAACTATCATGATCTCATATGATTTGGATTTTCCCCTTATCTTTTTCTAGTGAAAATTTCCCTAACACCTATGAAAATCATTAATGTAGTTTCAAAATTCCTATTAGTTTATGAATTTCACACTATATTCTCCTTTATTACCCTAAAAATCACGAGGTCAGTGGCCTTTATCTCTATAATTTCAGATAAATACTACTCCCACCAAGAATTTGTCTTCATATCTCTTTCCAAATTTATTAAAAGATGAAAATTTCACATTTACCTTATTTACTTTTTCATATTTTATTTTCAAGATTTCTGAAAACCCCCCATTCGTATCTTTTATTACTTTGATTTCATAAGACATCAAAAATGTTGTTACTATATAGATAGCATAAGATATAATGTCCACATATGATTAGAATGTTTTGAAGTATAGTTCCCTTTATAGTATTGGATTAATACCATCATATAAAAAATTAATATTTCTAATTGTATTATGTATTTTTTTAGCATTCCTTGGTAACAATGTATAGTTTGTTTCATACATTGTAACATTCAAAGCTTCCTTTTTTATAAGTCATAGAAATTATCTATCTATATCGACTCATTATTCATATAAACAAATATTTTTCCATGAAATGTACATTAAAATGCTTCCAATCCATACTCATTATGTCCTCCTCATCTTAGAGTTCTGAATCAATGAATACTAATTATATATATATCTTGAGAGACGATAAAATTACATGGCTACATTATCACTCTATTTATATCTCATATTGAGAAATATATTCTATAAGAAACATATAAATTTCTCATATAGAAATGGATCCCCATTAAATGATAGTAGTTGTTAATGAATAATAAATTCTATCATTATTACATAGTATTGTTGAATAGTAGGCTACTCAATGTAGGAATGGTCACTAGATATAACCTGAATCAGCTGTACAATACAGTTATAATTTGTTTATCTCCAACTATAACTCCATCTCCAGCTTTATAATTTTTCCCTAGATTTAAATTTGTACATATAATACATTCATTGGTAGAATTATGATTCCTTTAACTACATGCCATTTGTAAACAGTTGCATGCACTAGACTATATAACAACATTTTGACATGAAATTTTTATTCCAAAAAATAGTGAAACATTTAACATAAAATAAAAAAATTATGGATTAAAAAAATGAGAATAAAAACCATGGGATACTTGGGAATGTAATTAAATAATAAAAATATTTTCATATCATTTCTATTGTTTTGTATAAATAATTTTAATTAACATAGGTAATCCCAAGGGAGTGTTAAACCATGTAGGTAAAATTCTTGTTTTCCTGAACCAAGTGGTGGTCGAGTGAATTAATAATCCCCAATTTTCTTTATTATTACCCCAAGGTAAAACTGTGCAAGATCCACATCCAATTATTGTATCAATATAAGGATGTATTAATAATAAATTCATATAATACCTTCCTTAAGCAAAAATTAATAATTTTCTCATATACATAGATCTATATTCAAATTCAATCAAAAGATATATTATCTAGAATATTATTTCCTAAATCTAGTTCTCACTGTTTCTATAAAAGTTACTATAATAAAAATACAATTACTCTATCCCAAGTATCTGAGAGTCGGTGTTTACATTATATCATTGGAACTAGAAAAAAGTAATCACTCCCAAATAAAAAAAATAGATTCATATTATTTGGAAGATGGATACTTACTTGAATCTAAAATTATAAAGGAAATAATTAAATGAAACATGTATTTTCTAGGACAATACCATTATTACCTTTATCATAATCCCTAATATCAATCATAATACACTTCATAACATCCTTGTTAAAGTAAACATAAGAAATTATTTTTCTCAAATGCTCAGTAAGGGTATGCATATAGAAGATCATATATGAGTAAATAAGGAATATGTTATATGGGAAGGTAAATATTTGAATGTGATTTCTATTTAGTTATAATCATGAGTATGAATTATAATATTATGAGACCAAAATATTAAAAAAAAGTGAAATATAATGAACCACATGAGCTTGAAACGTATTAATGTATTTCATAACGAACCTAATAAGAAAATGGAGGTCTATAATCAATCTTAAAATGATGGAATGCATGATATTAAAAATATCAACATATCATCAAGGCCTTGAACCAAAAAAAACATAAACGGTTAAATTATTGGGAAAATACCCAAGCATGTTTATCTCAAGAGACATATTGATTCATCAAAGGGCTACAACAGGCCCCACCCATCACTTTTTATGTCCAATTCAATGAGGATAAATATTATAAATATTAATATTAATATTTAAAACCTATCATATGAAATATTAACAATAATAAATTATCATAATCATAATCCATTCATAGTTATATAGAGAATGGTATCAAAATAGTACATCACCAGCAAAAAGACATAAACCATCCAAATAAACCATAAGGATGGTAGAAATACAGTAAAAATTTATTGAAACATTATTTAATAATATAATGTCGTCACTTGGAAAATAAATTTGAAAGGATAAATATTTATTGATTACGAGTGAATAAATTTCATTGAAATGAATCAATGAAATAAATACTAGAATATTAAATGAAATGGTTAGTCTTTAAGGAGTGAAATTCCATTCGTATTGAGTGTGATAAAAAATTCCATTCTCAATTTCAGTAAATGCTAAAAACATAAATTACATTGAAAATGGTACGAATACTCCTTTTATCCCATTTCTTAACAGAATGGGTATATATTTTTTAAAAAAATTACCTTATAATTACAATAATTTTTTAATTACATTTTATGAAAATAATTTCATTGATGAAAAATATTCCTAACCAAGTAGAAAGAAATGTTGGTTTTCCATTTAAACATTATTTTCATATCTTATATACAAAAAGTGTATAAATTAAAACGAAAATAACTAATGTATAAGAATAAAGAAATTATAAAATAATACTTTTGTTTTATGATATAAATACTAAACAATTCTCTAATCCATAAGTTGAACAAAAATAATATCGAATAATGATGAGATTGTGAAATAGACTCTTACCTTTGATACTAATTCTTTCATATGTGTTTGAACCCCCTATATAGTAATTTTATACTTATTATCAATATATTATAGAATCTGAATAATATATATCATACAATATATTATTCACATGTAACATTTTATCTCACATTTATTAATAACTCTTTGTCAGAATAATTATTTCAGGAGATAATTACTCATTTTTCATATTTTTTTCATTCAAAAATTGTAGTCTATATAAATGGATTATCATTATATCATATAAATAAAGTTTTTCATGATATAAATATCATTTATATTAATTATTTATTAATTAACATTAATTGATAAGATATATAGATGTAAAAATTAATTACATCGTCCTCATAGATGGGAGTTCGTACAAATGATTGAACACTATTTTTACATTACGACGAATGAAAATAAAGAAATCAAAAATTTAATTCACCTATAAAGAATAAATATTATCTCATAATATATTATAGTTTTAAATTTTTTTCTTTATTACAATCCTTGTAAAACTAAAATAAAAAACAAATCACATATCTTCATGGAGGCGGTATTCCACACCAATGCACGAGCGACATTATCAAATTCCAATAGAATTGATGGAAATATGGTATAGTGATATTATTATTTAAAAAATAATATTGTTTTAAATGTCATATATAAACATCAATTCTATCATACTACCCATTCTTGGAATACATTCATGAAATATGAGTTGTATTACTATGTGGATATGGTAATATGCACATACAATTGAGCTATACATTCACTTCTTATTTGGTGGAAAGGAGGGTGGATAATAGTGGGTTCATAATTAAAATAAATTTATTGAGTTTTTTTAATTTAAATTTATTAATTTATGAAAAAATCCATTTTTAGATGATATAGAAGAAGAAATAAATGGAAAGAAGTTGGGAAATAAAATTCCTCCTTATTCGGTATACCTCCTTCAGATAATTTTTTTAGGAAATTATGCTTTGACATTATGAAGGGAGAAAAACATCAATAACTAGGGTATGTATGTTTGTAAGATGAATCATTAGGTATTGTTTGATATATTTTTATCAATTTGGTGTAAATAAGTGATGGAAGGGGTGTCCTTTTATAAGGGAGGGAAATGAAAAGTTTGAAATTTTGTAAATGTTTAATATACAAAAAACATAATTATCTAAAAAACATTATTCCAAATGGATAAACATTCAATTATAATGTATAATATGGTTGAAAACATTTCAACTAACTAAATTTGGATAGTTTTAATTGATATTTTAAACCTTGTTGTTGGTTTAACCCCTTAGTTAACATATTTTATACTTTACCAAAATAACATGTTTTTCACTCTTAAGGGGTTATAATTATACTTATAATGTAAAAATTGACTCATAAATGGCTATTTTATGAAAATTTGATAAATTATTATCCCATTTTCCTCTTAAAAATGTTAATTTCTTTTTTAATAATTTAATAAGATAAATTTTGGATAAAATATCATTTCTATTACTTTTGATACTATACTTTTAATTTTACTTGATAAATGTAAACATAATGATGTAATTTTAATATAATAATATAAATTACCAATAATATGTCATTATTATCTATAAAATATATCAAACACAATATGGTATTTAAAATACATTATGTTTATTATTTATAAAATGATTTATTTTTTATAGAAATAGATGGATAACTATATTGGCATTGCATTTGAATTTAAAGTAATTATATTCTTAATAAAAATTAGAAAAAAATTTATATCATGAAAAGTAATTTCATTATTCTATAAATAGTCATTTTTAATCCTTTATAACATACCTTTCACTATTTGTATATATTATAGATATTTAAAAGAAATAGGGTGACATTTTTTATTATTTTCTTTAAATTTCATATAGGTTATTTTCCTAGAGGGGTTTCCCATAGATAAATAAATTTAGATCCAAAGGTGACAAGGGTAGACTTCCATTTATGAAACAAAACATAAAAAAATGATCGTGGAACTTATTTTTAACTTGGACTTAACAAATTTACCCTTTATTGAGTTGATAACTTTTACTATAGATACTGTTCATAATACCTAGAAATAAATAACATCAATTCAAAAAACATGAAACTCCCAATTAAAATTATGGAATCCATTTTATAAAATTAAATTACCATAATTATTTTAAAATAATTTTAAAATAATGTTTCAACTGATTATAAAAATGAATTTTCGAAAATTACAGTTTTAAGCATAAAACGAGGGTTATATTTATCCTATGAATAAAAAGAACATTACATTAATATTTAAAAACGTTATTAAATAAATAATATATAAATTTCTTTGAAATCATTCATAAATATTTACTAATTTTTCTATAATTATAGAAGCACATTGTTCACATAAAAACAATATTATAGAAATACCATAATTTTACATTAAAATGATTTTTTATTCATATTTATAATCAATTGGTAGTCTATAATTTTTTTAGGCATATTTTTTTAAAATATAGTTACTCATATTTCTAAATACCAATTTTATAAAATTGTTCTAATAGTATATTATTTATTTTTCTCATGGTTTTATGAAATAAAATTTATAGAATAAATTAAATTTATTTAAAAGAAAATATATTATAATGCCTCAAGGTGTTATATTTTGAGTTCATAGCATCAGAAATTGATATCACCTATTTTTTACCTTACTAAAAATAAAATCTAATGTTTTATTATTTTTCCTTTCCCCTTGATATGAAGAATGGGTTTTGTTATGGTATGTCAAAGAAGTATATTAGGTGAGAGGAACCATATAGAAGATATTGAAGATCATTCATTAAAAAAGTTTTTTATGTATCTTGTATCAATGTACACTAAATTATTTACTAGGTAATGTAATGTTATCAAATCTATTTAAAATTAATTTAATAGTATTTAAAATAAATTTATGAAATTATTAGGTCACGTAAAATGGTATCAGGGTGGTGTTAAACTAATATTTGGAAACATGAAGGTGAAATCAGATGTATGAACCCTTTAATGTTTCCCAAGTAAATGAAAAATCATATATTATGGTTCCTAAATAATAATTTTTCCTAGAAAATATTTATCAATCCAGATACTTGCATTCGTATTACGTTATGTTTAAAAAAACCTTGGGGTGAAAAATCTAAATGGGGTTGATTGGGTAATAAATTGATCACCATGACTACTTGATGAGTTTTCATAAGACTGTAACCCAGGATAGATTCTCTTGTGTGATATTCGAGGGATAACTTAAAAAACAGTTATGAACTATATTTCAAAAATATAATAGGTTATGATAAATAATGACATATGTTATGCCTAATTAATTGTTGGTATAAATATGGTTTTATAATTTATGAAATTAGAAGATTGATATTATTATCTTATAATTTTTTAAAAGATTGTAAATGATTAAATATCATTCTGATTTTTTTTTATTATTTCAATAATCTGAGAATGATGAATTTAATGTGGTGTTATTCATTCTAAAATATTGAAGTATCTAATTTTATATCAGATATATGAATTCATTTATATCATTTATAGTCCCTAGGGGTAGTTGTTCAAATCATCAATAATAATATATTGAGTTATAATTGAATTTTATTAAGGTTATGATGATCACAACCCATATATATTATTCCCCTCAGATTGATGTTAGAGAGAATGTGTTTTTTGGAAATTTGGTGATTCTCCCTCTAGATTAGTATTATGAGATTCATGGAATTATTGTGATTTCTTTATATAGTTAACACATCAATTTATGAGGAAGGAATTTCACATTTCATATACTAAATAAACTAGTTATTTTTTGTCCTTATGAGGTGGAATATGAACTTTTAAATCCAATTAATTTTATATTATGGGTCTTAATTATTATCCATGGGTGGTATTTATCAAAACAAATCTGGGAAACTCAATATGTAGGATATTCATATTGTAGCAGTATATGGTGATCTGATTTCATTAGTGTTTTATATTTTTTATCATAATCATGATGTTAATTACCCAATAGAACTCGTACATATTGTTAGACCTATTTCAATGAATCTATATAATTATCATAATTGAGTTTTATGAGTATAGGAATAAACTATAAGAGAATATCAGAAAGGGATGCATATACCCAAGTGTATAATCACGGGGTGCACATTTTCTTATAAATAATAATAATTTTCGATAAAGACAAATTTTTGTTGATTAGTAGTAAAATATGAATATTAAAATCAATAAAATGGTTCCTTATACCCATATCTATTAATTGTCAGATCAATTACAAGGATCCAAGTATTTTCCCTACTGACCATCATTTTAGATTTCATGAATAAAGGGTTGGGAAAGAGGATATTCCCAATAAGAAATTCCATATGAGTTATTTGAATTATTAATTTATAGTAATTCCATTTAAACATACTAAATCTGATATTTCCACAAGCAATTTAAGGAATGATGTCTTCTGATAATACCTTGATCAATTTTTGGTAGTATTTATAGATGATATTAATTTAAATTACAAGATAATGGAAGATCATGAATATCACTTGAGAATTTTAAAGAATAACCAAATAAAAATAAAAATATCAAAAAATTACCAACTATAAATTTTTCATTCATAAAATTTCAATGCTAGGCCATATAATATCAATTGTGGTTATATAAGTGGATCCATCAATGAAAAACTTTATTGAACAATGAGACGGTCCATCCATGGTAACTGAGATCCATTATATTATTCAATGCGTAGGATAATATTTATTATTTGTGAGATATTTTTATTGGATATATAGAAAAACCAATTTGACCAAAAAGGGTTACAAGAACTTTTATTCAAATGAATTTTAATAATCTTTTAGGTATTTTAAATGCATATTGGTTGGTGAACTTGTACATACATAAACCTAGTGTGCATTGGGGTTTATGATATATTGTGATCTAACAATAAATGAACTAAGATGTTTCATCATATATAATTATATACTGATAGCTTTTACAGGATTATATTTATGGTGAATTAAATATATATAATGATCATAATATAATGAAGTATATATTTACAAATATGTAGTTGAATATGTGCCAGAGAAGTTCATTGGAGCTAACTTTATATTATTACTAATCAATACATTACCACCCTTGGATGATGAATATTGTTTCTTATACTAAAAGTAATAAAGTACCATAAAAGTTTTTCTGTGATAATGATTGAATGATACTTAATAATTATCATTTTTTAGAAGTTAAAGTATTAAATATAGAGTATATGGACCATATCTAATCTTCCATATAAAAATGTCAACCATTCCACAATGGCCAGATTAATAATGTATATAAGGGAGATGTAGATCTATGAAATTGAGTTATGTTCAGGCCTTCAACTATAACTATGAAATAATTCAATGTCCATGAATAGTTCATGTTTTCAATCAATAATAGAATTTAAGAACGAAATATTAGATAAAGATCATAATTCATTAACATCTATTCATCGTGGAAATATATATATATATATATATATATATATATATATGAAAGAATATTTCGGTTGGGATAACATGAAATGCATTATTGGATAGTATGTATCTAGATGTACGATATGTTATAATTTTTAGAGTGAGTGAAATATATCTAAAAGTATTTTATAACCATTATCTATATTAGATTGGAAATGAAAATTTATCACTATCTATTTTGTTATGAGACTCCAGAAAACTTCTAGGGACCATAATGATTTATTGGTTATATTCCATAGTTTTATGAATTCTTAACACTTCATTACACCCAGATATGTTTTATCTCTTGGTCATCTTCATCACATAAACATTAATTAATTGGTAATGTTATATAGAGAACACCTTACTATATTTTTTAATTTATTCTCAAATTTTACCTTCATGTTCTAGGGAAGTATTCATTAATAGCATGAGACAAAGTTTAATTTCATTACTCCCTATAATCCTAAAAAAATTGATAATCTAAGAGAACAATTGAAACAATAGAACATATGTTGATATCTGGTTCTCTAGATTTTAATTTTGGATGGGATCAACACCTTTCTATAATAATGTCTATATACATTAACAATATTCCCTAGAGAATTAATATGTCTTCTTATAAAGGACACAAGGTGTTGAAGTGGAGTAATTTAACATTATATATTTTTTATATAGACCATAAACTATTGAATCATAAGATAGATAATGAAATTAAAAATAATGTTAGATCAATTATATTGAACATAAATGATGATCATATTCAATATAAATGGTTTATTAAGAATCATGGATGATATATGGAATTCAAACTTGGTTAGAATTTATTCAAATAAATCTCTCCCCGGAAGAAATTTTTTAGAATAAAAAAGAAATGAATATTATTCTCAATGTATAATTGTAACTTTAGGATTCATGATCAAGAAAATACTTTAGCTTATCACTTTTATCTTATATTGAGCCACTTTGATGTTCAGGATGAGTTCCTTGTATCCATACTATGGAAGTACATAACTTAACCTTCACAGAAACTGACCTTAGAGGTGGTACCACTAGAGTTTGATATTTCTTATGATGAATAAATAATATATATCCTAGAAAACAAAGATAATGTCCTATGAAACAAGATTACATAGCTAGATAATGTTCTCATGAGAAATTAAAATTTTGAAATTTTATTAAAATTAAATTATATCCCATAGATTAAAAATAATCAAATAAATTTCATTTTAATCTATATTCTTCTCAATTTTGGTATAAGAACATTTTAATAATAAAAAATTAATTTTTATGGAAACCTATTTTTCAACAGTTTTTCAGGTTAATATCCAAAGTCATTTATCAAATTTATCAAAAAATTACTTTATAAAATGAATTATATATTTGAAATCATCATTTTAATTTTTATTAATTTTGTTACTTTCAATTTTTTTATAATTAATATAAAAAACGCTAAATATTTGTTTTATTCAGGAAAGGTCAGAATAGATGTATCAGTAGGTTGTTAAACCAATATATAAGGGTGATACTATGACTTTTAATTATAGAAAACATATTTTATATCCTTATTTAGACATCATATTATAAAAAATTTGAATTCTTTTCAATTTAGAAGTTTTTTTAGAATAAGATATTTTTATGATTTTATCTATTAGGATGTTCCTAGTGTGTCCTCTCCCCACTTATAAAATTACACCACTTATCCTCTATTCTACACAGTTCAAGAAACTCTTCACTCAAAAATACCTATTCAAATAATTTCATAAAATTCCTAACATTTACTAGAATTATTTTTTATCAGAATAAAATCCTTTAATGGATTATAGTGTAAGACAAAGGTGTTTTCTCATTAAAGAGGTATAATTCTTAACCAATCTCTTTTTATTTTATTTTATATTCAACATTTTCTAAATCTAGTGTATCCATCATAAAAGTAAAAGTTATTATCATATATATAATATGATGTTATTATGAGTATGGAAAAACATTTTATACGTTTTACATCTAATGGGAAATGAATGTAATGCTTGTTGGTATATGTGGACTACCACCATTACTCAGCTATAAGTATCACTTTGGGTCACCTCCACATGTGGATATTTATAGTTATAGATATAACATATATATATGTCTGTGTGTTTGTGTGTGGGTGTGTGGTTTATGATATAAAAATGATCTTATAATAATACAACATTATTTCACATTCCTTCATTTGTTTTTTTAGAAAAATAAAATTCTGTTCATGCGTACATACTGATTAGTGCCTCCATGAGCAGTGTAATTCATTTTTTATATCTCTTCCTTTTATAGATGATTATATATATATATGTTTAAAATATTTTTTATTGTAATAATAATTACTATAATTTATGTGATGTAACTGTGATCTAATTATTGATACAGATGCATTTGGAGTGAAACATTCTTGAAAAAATGAAACAGTTAACACCCACAAAAAAGGATTTTAAAAACGATTTATTTTTAAATGGGTGTCAAAATATTGTAAGTTGATCATATATCGTATTATATGTAAACATATTGTCTTTCAAATTATTTATCATAAATTTAAATTATTTATCATAAATTTAAATTATTTATACATTATGACATATCATATAGGAAGAAATACTTTCTTGAGGTAAGAGTTTTTTTATCACATGTATTTTTGTGACATGTGTGGAATATTAAAAACTTGTTTCGCTTTTGTAGTGTATATAATGAATACGAATAAATTGTATGGTTATTATATAGAAAATTATAGGAATTTAAAAATCATTATAATTCAATTTTTTTCATGAGGTTTGAATTCAGAGATTACTATATAAAATAGGGTTTTACCTTACAGTATTTATTCAACCAGTATTTTCGTGATTAAATTTTTAATGATGAAATTATATGATATATGTAATGATAAAGAATTTTATCAATGGAAATTCCCTTCACATAATTATTTGATGTTGAATAAATCACATAGATGACATAAGGAACTGAATAAAAACTTTATTCTAATAAATGAATAATGATGAATTAGTCAAAAAATAAACCAATATGAATTCAAAATATTTTTGATGAGTAAATAAATAGAAAATATGTTAATAAGAGTCGAAATGTTTGGAATTTTTCGATACACTAGAATGATCTCACTCACGAAAAAGATGTAGAAATAAACCTAATGTTAATAATAAGATATTCATTTAACATATGAATATATATAACCTTGGAAAAAATATAGGTGACTGATGAATTGAATGAGATTTATTTATAAGAAGTAGAAAACCCTTAAAACTGCTAGAAATCCATCCATTGGAAAAGAAACATAACCATTGGAATTTTAATATGACCTTTATTAATTGTAATTGGGTTTTTAGAATTGTAACCTCACATATAACTGTATAAATAATATATATGTATCTTACAAATTAAAATATTCTATATTTATATAATGAAATAAGTAAATAAATGTTTCAAAATGATAATATATGTGTTTGTATTTTAGGGAAATGATAATGTTTATTTATAATTTTATAATTACTATAATGAATAAAAGGGAAATTTTTCCCAATATATATTTATAAATTAATATAATAGGTTTTTATAATTATAATAAAATTTTAATAGACCTTAAAAAACTTTTCAATGTCTTATAAAATTAGTTAAAATATTGAAATCGATATTTCTACCATAAATGATGATCCATATTAAAAATTAAATTTTTCATATTTATAAAGTTATTTTGGTAAAATCATTTCCATTCATTAATTTTACATGTTGAAAATGATAAGGGATAATTTTTGTGATTTTTCTGAAATATTAGAGTTTTTGGGGAATAGTAAAATATGGTAATTATGTTTTTTTACATTAAAACACCCATGAATTTTTGTATCATGAATTATTTAAGATAAAATTATTTTGAACACAAATGCACTTGTTACAATACTTAGTCATAAGAATCATCCTCATTGATAGTTCTGATATGAAATAAAAAACTAATGATTGAAAAAAAGAAAAAACATATTTATCTTCCCCTAATAAAGAACAACCATCACTACCTCTTCTCCTCCCAAATTCTATGCATTAATTATTAATAATATTCTATGAAATTCCTCTCCCAATACTCTTCCCTACATCATAGTTTTACTACTCTCATCAGAAGACCAAAAGATTGTTCCCAAACGAGGTTCTCAAGGAGACAATATTCAAGTGGTAAAATATTCCGCAATTATATTTTAATTTATTTTATTTTCTTATGATCCTATAACCTTCAATATAAAAAAATAATGATAAATAAAATATCAAATAAATAGTGTAATTTTATGTTTTTAATGGAATATCCATAATGAAATATATTTTCTTCTCTATTTATTTAAAAAATGAAAACACCATCTGTGATGTATCAATTCACCACCATCGTGGACGATGTTATTGTAACATCCCAGGTAAATAAAGAATAAAGAATTTTCATATTTATTAATATTTACGAATTAAATATTAATTTTAATTAAAAGGGGTTTCTACGTTCGATAGCGTACTCGGTACGCAGCGATGAGTTTCTTTGAAAACTTACGTTGCACACAAGTAATAAAATAATATTATTTTAAATGGTAGTTATCATGTAGCCGTTGTATTGGCGGGAATGGATAGAAATAACTAAAATATGATTATATATGTTTTTAAATGTTTTTACATTTACCCAATAAAAGATAAAGGCTTAAAATACGGAAAGAGTTCAATTTTAGGCATTTATACCCTAATTTTCACGAAAGGTCCACTTATCACCTTTTGACGGAGAACCATCATTAAATATAGTTTTGATCGATCTTATAAATTCTATTGGACCAAATATAACTCTTCTTTTGAATCGGGACATCAAAATTTACTTTGTGTAAATTTTTGGTACCTTTCTGATAAAGTTCATTTTTTTTATGAATAGTGTAAAATGTTGTATTTTAATTCAAACCCTCTTCTTAATGTAATTTATTTATATGATTAGATTATCTTTTGAATTGGTTTTAAAGTGAAATTAGAAAATATTTTTATCATTTAATCCAATAGTGGTCGTTGGAATTAATTTCACTTGGAAATCGTACTTAAACTAGTGTCAATCTTTTGATACTTATTGTTTCATAAAAACACGCTTTTTTCTCTGACAGCGGGAATAAATTATTAAATTAATTAATGTGACTTATATGTTTTGAATTTTTTAAAATAGACTTCATTTTTGAATTCGTAATATCAAATATAGCTTAGGGTGAATTTTTGGTAATTTTCTGAAAAACTTCAATTTTTAATGAATAGTGAAACCACTATGTGGTACTTATAAAGACTGATTTTCCATTTAAATGAAATTTTTCCATCATTGTGTTTTGAATTTCAAAAATCTGACATACATGGTTGTCATTAAGAAGTAAAATGTGGTTCAATGAGGTTATAATAATTTTTTGGTGAATAGTAACTTATTAAGTTCTTAATCGTGATTAGTGGTAATTAGTGTAATTTAAGGTAAAAATAATGCTTTAATAAAATAAGATGATCTTGATACATGTCCTACCCTCATTTTTTGTTTCATGGCCGACCAATACAAGCCATGGGTCAACTTGTGGACCCCATGGAGACACTTTGGTTGGGAAATGACATAAATAACTTTTTATTTAATGTAAAAGTAAAAATGACACAAACATAATATGTTTTACAAAAACAGTTTTTACATGGGGTTATAAAGATCAGATTTTTGATTATAAATATTCATTGGAAAGATAAAAAGATTTCCTACATCATAGTATTTTTTTTTATGATTTTTAGACATTAAATAATTTAAATTATTTATGACATAATAATGATGCAGCGATGACATCATTATTTGACGATTTAAATAAAATGGAAAGATAATATAAAATCTATGAACTACAATGTCAAAAACAAATTGTATGAGTGGATTTCGAACCCTTATCACCTTATCCACTAATTATATCAATGTGAGACCTTTTAAAACCGAAACACATTTTCAAATAAAGTAATATTTCTTTACTTGCCAAAAGTGCCCCTCCTCTCCTCTTATAAAAGGCCCACACCTCTACCTCATTTCACACACCCCTCAAGCCTTTGGCTCGGCCAACCCCTTCCCATTTACTCTTTACACATCCCTCTACTCATCCTAGAGGATTCCCCTTGGGCAGAATCCTTTCAAAGGAAGCCTTTAGGCTCAAATAAAAAGTAGTTACACTTTTAAAGGTAATTCATTCTCTCTTGTTCATTTGTTTTATTTTGCTTCTCCAACCCTCTAAACTCTTTTTATTTACTTCTTTTGTAACAAAACCAGTATCCTAAATATACTAGGATGTTTTTATAATATTTATTCAAGCTAAACTCTCACAAAACTACATCAAATGGTTAAAGAACATACGGTTTCCGTGGATGGCGAAATTCTGTCTCCTGAAACGATGACTGTTCAATACTCATTTAACACCTTCAAAGGTGGCCATTATGATGTCATTATTTTTATATATGATATATAATATGTTTATGGTTTCCTTAAGCTTCTGTTTTTTTCATTTTGGGCATACCTTTATGGTTTCCTTTATGGGTAAACACGATATCTTCATTTTAGGAAGTGCGGACTACCGCCCCCTCAAAGTGATTTCATTCGTTAAATACCATATGTGGGACATATAAAGGATGGAACTATGATATTATATATGATATTATACTGGAATTATAATATACCTTTATATCATTATGATTCCATTCTATAAAATACGAAATAGAAATGAAAGTAGCGTTCATGCGTACGTACGGCTTACCGTCTCCATTAACGGTGCATTTCATTTCTTACCTCTAAATGAATATGTAATATTATAAATGAATGTATGTACTGGATATATATGACATATATGATATCTACATCATGAATACCATTCTGGATATAATGAACCTTTGACCAAGTTAACAACATGTATGTGTAAGAAGTCCATTTTTGACTTAAGAACCAAATACCGACAAAATGAACATTATTAACTTAACTGATTACATGATGTTCATAACATGGTATAAAAGGAATAATGAACATGAAAAAGGTTCTTAATCAAGTATAGATTAACTCATGTTTATTATTCAGGAGATTAAAGAATGGTCGGGTCAAGTCGGATACGAAGTATGGGACTTCGTCTCAATCTCCTTTCATTGAGGCATATTTTATTTTATACACAACTTTCTTTTATACGGTGTATAAACCCCTTTGACTTTTACGTTTATTCAAAAGGAATATTTTTTATACGAAGCGTTTACTAAACGAAAAAAGGGAATGTTTTTGTCGTACGTATGCGGCGACAACGACTTCTCCGCCGTCGTGACCGTTATTTGAGTTTCGGCTTCCTGTACAAGCCATACCTTCTTTTTAAAAGAAAAATAAATACCATGTTTTACTTTTCTTTTATTTTGGTATTGAAAATGGTTTTCACAATGTTTTTTGTGTTGTATTGGTATCTTGTGATTGAAATGTGGAAATGTTATGTTTCCTTTATGCATGTTTTATGTGATACGATTATGTTATGGTTCTTGGGAATTATTATGAAGATGGGTGGTTCCGTGATAAACTAAGTGCGGGTGAGCCCGATATAGCTCTCCAATGCATTGGGTAACGCGAAGGAGTGAAACGTTAATGTTTCTCCGAAGATATTTTAGGGAATATACTGTGATGGGTATTCCAAACGTAACCAAGAGGGTTACTCCCTACGTAAGAATGTTATGAATGCCTCAAGTTACCTTTATGTCTTATCATTTCTATGATTTATTCATGATTTTATGAGGTATGTTAAAGTGCCTATGTTTTATGTGTAAAGTATGATTTCATTCTTATGTATATATGTACTCATGTTTCCTTCCCATGTTTTTTTATAACCCATACTGAGTTTTTATGCTCATCCCAAGTTTTTGAAATGTTTTTCACAGGTCAAGGGAAAGGTACTTGATAAGATGATAGAGTCAAGGAAGTGTCAAGAAATAATCCATGTTTTGTTTTAAATGTGTTTCCATTGATGGGAATGAAGAATACTATCTTTATGTAACCACTTTGTTTATATGTGGAATGTAATGCAAGTTTTATGATCTAATTCTCTAAAACTCTAAACCCGAAAAGATCCTCAATGTGTAATCTTGTAATAACTCAAGATTAAGTAAGGTTTAAGGCTGGGGCCTTATAGTTGGTATCAAAGGTCGGTTTAGACAACTTTAGGAGTTAGAAAAGTGTTAAATTATAATATAATTGAAATGATATAGCATTTACGGATTACCATGTTGCTTCATCTAAGACATGTTTGTTCAGAATGGTTTTCCGCAGAGGAAACAGGGAAGCAGTGCTAGGAAGGCATATAGAAGGAAATAAACTTCCGAATCAGCATCCTGAGATGGTCGGAATTGGAACTGAATAGTTTGTTGCAGTAATGGCGCATTTGACTCAAGCGATAAATGGTGGTGGTATCCATGCACGAGATCAGCCAGATCAACTGCAGAGGAATATGTCAGTGGTGGAACATTTCATGAGGCAACATCCACCATCATTCAGAGGATCATCTGACCCTGTGCTAGCTGAAGGGTGGATTAAAGCACTAGAGAAGATTTTTGATGTCATGGGGTGTTCAGAACATCAAAAGGTTAGTCTTGCTGTTTACCGTTTTGAAAGTGAAGCTGATCAGTGGTGGTCGATGGTGAAAAATATAAGGGATAGTGATGAGATTGAGGATCTTCACTGGGATGAATTCAAAGGTATGTTTCTTGAGAAATATTTTTCCTAAGGTGGTTCGTCTTTGGATGAAAAAACAGTTCCTAGAATTGAGGCAGGAGGATGATTCAATGGCTGCTTATGAAGAAAAGTTCACTCGATTGGCAAGGTATGCTCCAAACTTCATACGAGATATTGATAGTAAAATAAACCGTTTTTACTCAGGATTAAAGCCAAAATATAGAAGGGCATTAGCTTATCGTGAATTTAAAAGTTATGAAAAGCTTGTTCAATGTGCTGAGAAGGTGGAAATGGAGTTTGCCGATGATCAGGTGTTCTATGACAAACAAAAGAATAAGAGGTCTAGTTGGCAGGCAAAGGGGGAGAATTCATCAAAGAAGCAAGGAGGTAAGAAAACCAAATATCCATCATATGAGAAGTGTGGTAAAATGAATCCTGGAGAATGTTTATCCAAGTCTGGTAAGTGCTTTCGGTGTGGTAAGTCTGGTCATATTGCTCGTAACTGTAAGGAATATGATCAAGAAGGAAATGAAAATCCAATGGTAAGATGTTTTAAGTGTAATGAAATGGGTCATTATGAAAACGAGTGTCCAACGAAGAACTCAACTGGGGGAATGCAGCCAGACTACAAGCAGAAAGGGGTGGTGAAATCCTTTGCAACAACTTCAGCAGATGTTGGGCTATCGAATGAAGTGGTATCAGCTCCAGGGAGCTCAATATTTTTCGAAGATTGACTTGAGGTCGTGGTACCATCAGTTGAAAGAAAAAGAAGCAGACATTCTGAAGATTGCGTTCCGTACTAGATATGGCCATTATGAATTTGTAGTTATGCCTTTTGGGTTAACCAATGCACCTGCTGTATTCATGGACCTTATGAATAAAATTTTCCATGAGTTATTGGATAAGTTTGTGTTTGTGGTTTGAGGTTTGGGAAGAGGTTATGTGGGCCTTGTGATTCACAGTTGAAGAGAGAGTTGTTATGTGAAGCTCATAGTTCTTAGTTTTCAGTTCATCCTGGCAGTACTAAGATATATAGAGATCTGCGGGAGTATTACTGGTGGGATGGAATGAAAAGAGATATTTCTGATTTTACTGTGAAGTGTTTGACATGTCAACAGGTTAAAGCAGAGCGACAATTACTGAACGGGATGCTTCAACCTTAACAAGTGCCAGAGTGGAAATGGGAAAACATATCCATGGACTTTGTTGTGGGATTACCGAGGACATCTCGAGATAATAATGCAATCTGATTTATTATTGATCGCTTGACCAAATCTGCTCATTTCCTTTCTATACGAGATACTTTCTCTCTTGATCAACTTTCCCGTTTGTATCTTAAAGATATATTCAGGTTACATGGAGTTCCTCTCTCCATTGTATCGGATCGTGATCCCAGGTTTACTTCTAACTTTTGGAAAGGCCTTCAGAAGTCGTTGGGTACTGAATTAAATTTTAGTACAGCTTTTCATCCTCAATCAGATGGGTAGTCAGAACGAACAATTCAGACATTGGAGGATATGCTACGAGCTTTTTCTATTGATTATCAGGGAAGTTGGGACCAACATCTTTCTTTGGTTGAGTTTTCATATAATAACAGTTTTCATTCCAGTATACAGATGGCACCATTTCAGGCATTATATGGGAAGCGGTGTCGAACTCCAGCTTTCTGGGATGAAGTGGGTGAAAGGAAGTTGATGAGACCAGAATTGGTAGAATAGATGGCAGAAAAAGTTCATCTGATTCAGAAACACATGAGAACAGCTCAGAGCAGGCAGAAGAGTTATGCGGATAACAGGAGGAAGGATATATCTTTCGAGGTAGGTGATCATGTTTTTCTAAAGGTTTCTCCTTGGAAAAGCGTGATTAGATTTGGTAAGAAAGGAAAGTTGAGTCCAAGGATTGTTGGACCATACGAAATTCTGGAGAGAGTTGGATCAGTTGCATACCGAGTGGATTTACCTCCGAGTTTATCTCAGGTACACAATGTTTTTCACATTTCAATGTTGAGGAAGTATATGCCAGATCCATCTCATGTTTTGAGTCCAGAGGTAGTTCAGCTGGAAGAGAACCTATCTTATGAGGAACAACCGGTCCAGATTCTTGACCATAGGGAGCAGTTGTTACGGAATAAGGTGATTCATCAGGTAAAGGTTTTGTGGAAAAAACCATATGATTGAAGAGGCAACGTGGGAATCTGAAAATGCTATGAGGGATAAATACCCCCACTTATTTTGATAAGTGAATAAAATTGTGAGGACGCAATTCCCAAAAGGGGGGAAGGATGTAACATCCCAGGTAAATAAAGAATAAAGAAATTTCATATTTATTAATATTTACGAATTAAATATTAATTTTAATTAAAAGGGGTTTCTACATTCGATAGCGTACTCGGTACGCAGCGATGAGTTTCTTTGAAAACTTACGTTGCACATAAGTAATAAAATAATATTATTTTAAATGGTAGTTAACATGTAACCGTTGTATTGGCGGTAATGGATAGAAATAACTAAAATATGATTATATATGTTTTTAAATGTTTTTACATTTACCGAATAAAAGATAAAGGCTTAAAATACGGAAAGAGTTCAATTTTTGGCATTTATACCCTAATTTTCACGAAAGGTCCACTTATCACCTTTTGACGGAGAACCGTCATTAAATATAGTTTTGATCGATCTTATAAATTCTATTGGACCAAATATAACACTTCTTTAGAATCGGGACATCAAAATTTACTTTGTGTAAATTTTTGGTACCTTTCCGATAAAGTTCATTTTTTTTATGAATAGTGTAAATTGTTGTATTTTAATTCAAACCCTCTTCTTAATGTAATTTATTTATATGATTAGATTATCTTTGGAATTGGTTTTAAAGTGAAATTAGAAAATATTTTTACCATTGAATCCAATAGTGGTCGTTGGAATTAATTTCACTTTGAAATCGTACTTAAACTAGTGTCAATCTTTTGATACTTATTGTTTCATAAAAACACGCTATTTGCTCTGACAGCGGGAATAAATTATTAAATTAATTAATGTGACATATATGTTTTGAATTTTGTAAAATAGACTTCATTTTTTAATTCGTAATATCAAATATAGCTTAGGGTGAATTTTTGGTAATTTTCTGAAAAACTTCAATTTTTAATGAATAGTGAAACCACTAAGTGGTACTTATAGACTGATTTTCCGTTTTAATGAAATTTTCCCATCATTGTGTTTTGAATTTCAAAAATCCGACATACATGGTTGTCATTAAGAAGTAAAATGTGGTTCAATGAGGTTATAATAATTTTTTGGTGAATAGTAACTTATTAAGTTCTTAATCGTGATTAGTGGTAATTAGTGTAATTTAAGGTAAAAATAATGCTTTAATAAAATAAGATGAGCTTGATACATGTCCTACCCTCATTGGTTGTTTCATGGCCGACCACGACAAGCCATGGGTCATCTTGGGGACCCCATGGAGACACTTTGGTTGGGAAATGACATAAATAACTTTTTATTTAATGTAAAAGTAAAAATGACACAAACATAATATGTTTTACGAAAACAATTTTTACATGGGGTTATAAAGATCGGATTTTTGATTATAAATATTCATTGGAAAGATAAAAATATTTCCTAAATCATAGTATTTTTTTATGATTTTTAGACATTAAATAAATTAAATTATTTATGACATAATAATGATGCAGCGATGACATCATTATTTGATGATTTAAATAAAATGGAAAGATAATGTAAAATCTATGAACTACACATGTCCAAAACCAATTGGATGAGTGTATTTAGAACCCTTATCACTTTATCCATGAATTATATCAATGTGAGACCTTTTAAAGACGAAACACATTTTCCAATAAAGTAATATTTCTTTACTTTCCAAAAGTGCCCCTCCTCTCCTCTTATGAAAGGCCCCCACCTCTACCTCATTTCACACACCCCTCAAGCCTTTGGCTCGGCCAACCCCTGCCCATTTACTCTCTCCACATCCCTCTCCTCATCCTAGAGGATTCCCCTTGGGAAGAATCCTTTCAAAGGAAGCCTTTAGGCTCAAATAAAAAGTAGTTACACTTTTAAAGGTAATTCATTCTCTCTTGTTCATTTGTTTTATTTTGCTTCTCCAACCCTCTAAACTCTTTTTATTTACTTCTTTTGTAACACCACCAGTATCTTAAATATACTAGGATGTCGTTATAATATTTATTCAAGCTACACTCTCACAAAACTACATCAAATGGTTAAAGAACATACGGTTTCTGTGGATGGCGAAATTCTGTCTCCCGAAACGATGATTGTTCAATACTCATTTAACACCTTCAAAGGTGGCCATTATGATGTCAATATTTTTATATATGATATATAATATGTTTATGTTTTCCTTAAGCTTCTGTTTTTTTCATTTTGGGCATACCTTTATGGTTTCCTTTATGGGTAAACACGATATCTTCATTTTAGGAAGTGCGGACTACCGCCCCCTCAAAGTGATTTGATTCGTTAAATACCATATGTGGGACATATAAAGGATGGAACTATGATATTATATATGATATTATACTGGAATTATAATATACCTTTATATCATTATGATTCCATTCTATAAAATACAAAATAGAAATGAAAGGAGCGTTCATGTGTACGTACGGCTTACTGTCTCCATGAAGGGTGCATTTCATTTCTTACCTCTAAATGATTATATAATATTATAAATGCATGTATGTACTGGATATATATGACATATATGATATCTACATCATTAATACCATTCTGGATATAATGAAACTTTGTCCAAGTTAACAAAATGTATGTGTAAGAAGTCTATTTTTGACTTAAGAACCAAATACCGACAAAATGAACATTATTAACATAACTGATTACATGATGTTCATAACATGGTATAAAAGGAATAATGAACTTGAAAAAGTTTATTAAGCAAGTAGAGATTAACTCAAGTTTATTATTCAGGAGATTAAAGAATGGTCGGGTCATGTCGGATACGAGGTATGGGACTTCGTCTCAATCTTCTTTCATTGAGGCATATTTTATTTTATAAACAACTTTCTTTTATACGGTGTATAAACCCTTTGACTTTTAAGTTTATTCAAAAGGAATATTTTTTATACGAAGCATTTACTAAACGAAAAAAGGGAATGTTTTTGTCGTACGTATGCAGCGACAATGACTTCTCCGCCGTCGTGACCGTTATTTGAGTTTCAGCTTCCTCTACAAGCCATATCTTCTTTTTAAAAGAAAAATAAATACCATGTTTTACTTTTCCTTTATTTTGGTATTGAAAATGGTTTTCACAATGTTTTTTGTGTTGTATTGATATCTTGTGATTGAAATGTGGAAATGTTATGTTTCCTTTATGCATGTTTTATGTGATACGATTATGTTATGGTTCTTGGGCATTATTATGAAGACGGGTGGTTCCGTGATAAACTAAGGGCGGGTGAGCCCGATATAGCTCTCTAATGCATTGGGTAACGTGAAGGAGTGAAACGTTAAGGTTTCTCCGAAGAGATTTTAGGGAATATACTGGGATGGGTATTCCAAACGTAACCAAGAGGGTTACTCCCTACGTAATAATGTTATGAATGCCTCAAGTTACCTTTATGTCTTATGATTTCTATGATTTATTCATGATTTTATGAGGTATGTTAAAGTGACTATGTTTTATGTGTAAAGTATGATTTCATTCTTATGTATATATGAACTCATGTTTCCTTTCCATGTTTTTTTTATAACCCATACTGAGTTTTTATGCTCATCCCATGTTTTTGAAATGTTTTTCACATGTCAAGGGAAAGGTACTTGATAAGATGATAGAGTCAAGGAAGTGTCAATAAATAATCCATGTTTTGTTTTAAATGTGTTTCCATTGATGGGAATGAAGAATACTATCTTTATGTAACCACTTTGTTTATATGTGGAATGTAATGCAAGTTTTATGATCTAATTCTCTAAAACTCTAAACCCGAAAAGATCCTCAATGTGTAATCTTGTAATAACTCAAGATTAAGTAAGGTTTAAGGCTGGGGCCTTATAGTTATTGTTTCATTACAAACTCAATATTTGATAATAAAAACATTTTTTTTGATTAATTAATATTAAAATATGTATTTTATAACTTATTTCATGTTCTAGAAAAAATAAATATACATAATAATAAATAAAAGGATACTTGATTGTGATGGTCGTAAAAACCACAAAAACGAACTAATAAATTTTCTTTAGTTGTTTATATAATGAATCATTCTAATATAGGAAAAAAATATATAGGACCATTTAAAACTATTGAATTATATTAATACCACATTATTCCACTTCTACTGTTTTTCTTTCATTTGATAGGGGCCCCAATAGTTATTCTCAAAAACATTAATCATGAAATCATGAAAAAAACGCTCCAAATAAACTAAATTTACCTATATAACTCATATAAATTTCCATAAATGAACATAAAAAAATTTTAATAAACAAAATATGTATTTAATAGGTTCTGAAGTAAATTATTAATGAGTCTATGTTTAATATCCACGACATTACGTACTAATGCAGAACACTTTCCCACGTGAGGTAAGGGATCTCATAGGACCTCCGTTTTTTTCTTTTGGGTTGCAGATTCTATCTATTTAAAATAATTTAATTCATCATTATATTTTTCCATCATATAAATTATTTTTATATCTTTCAAGCTTATTTATCTAGATCAATTTATACTTATTTGTTGTGGAAATACATATTTTAAAAGGTTAACTTTTAAATTGCTCGCGAAAACAAATCTTGATTGATGGGAACATGAAAATTTCTTATCCATTACCATGTAAACTATATAATATATTTTCATCAACCATTATTTTTCCAATATAAATAATTCTATTATGATTAAATATTTTTTTATTTCTGTTTTTTATAAAAAACAATTATTCAATTGACCTATTTAAAGACCCTTTAATATCATCCCTTAAAATTCACTAATGATTATCAATTATAATGTTTATTAAAATAAGTGTTCACATTAATTGGAGATTAATTATCATTATATATTACTATTTTATCACATAAATATACATGAATGTTATAAATACATTATTTCATGGAAAACATTACCATACACCCATTGGTTATGTCTTACTACACGATTATGATACCCATTTCATTCCATGGGTAACTTTATGATTATTCCTTATATTTTATTTTTTATGTAACACACATATTCATGGAAAATTTATTATTGGTGCCCCTATATTGTTTTATAAAGAAATGTGTAATGTTTAGTTTCATTAGATTTCTTGTGTGGGGTTGTGGAGCATCCAAATCCATTATGGGATTTTCCACTATACGATATAATTTGCTAGTTAACTTTAATGCATATTTTTTAAGGATATATATTGCTTCCAAATTTATATTATTCCAGGATTAAATGACTCCGTTTAATATATATTATGCTTACATATGTCTATTAATGTTTTAAAAATTTTCAGGTCAACATGTTATGCCTTATAACTCATGTATTATGCTTTATTCCTATGTTAATTCCCTTACTAGTTTTTTATATCCTCCCACTATTCTATGTATTCCCATATTTATCCTATGTATATATAGGACCCCAAAGGATGTTATTGTATAATTATATAATATTAACATGAAGATTTTCTATTCTAGTTCCTTGATTTAAATTTTATGTACTTAGTATTATAAACATATTAGAATTTAAGATCCATGGTTTGTATTTGATGGTTAATTAATATTAAAAAATATACTAATATTATTAAATTGATAGTTAGTTATAGTTAGTATCAGACCATGATCAAGTTATTTTAAATATTAGACTAAAAAAATTAGCCAGAACTGTAGGAATAATTATACCACCATGGATAACATAGATTTAAGCTTATTGAATCATATGTAATTATACACATTTCATTAAAATGTTTTTCCTTCAATGTTCAATGTTTCATTTTTATATGATTATTAGTTATGTATTGAGTCCCCCCCTAATTGTGTATTTTTTTCTTAGTTAATACCTCGAAGTACCCATTCCTACAGTCAATGTGATAAGAATTGTGATGATTTATTTTATTTAAATTCCTAATTTATAGGCATTATACAACAAAGGACCTCTATATTTAGTAGATATACTAATCCTCTCATCATAGAACAATTGATTAACTCTATAGAAGATATATTATATGTCATCTAATGATCATAATAAAAAAATGTTAAACAACAGGTATATCATTTTAATGGGGATGAAAATAAGTTGTGGAAACTAATTAAAAATACAATGTCTAAGGGGAAAACAAATTCCATTGAATGGTAAGGATTTAAGAAAATATTTTCCAATAAATATTTACTGTGGGCTATATTTATTAATATAAAGGGGAAGTACATTGGAATGAGGTAGAAAAAAGATGAATACATCAGTGTGTATAATGTAAAAATTACAAGGCTTTCGTGATACACCTTTGGCTTTGTCATGTAAACTAAATTCAATGTAGATAACATATTTAGAAGACTAAAGATGAGTCTACAAAAAGAATTAGAAATTCTTGAAATTGATAGCTATGAAGATATTATATGTTGGGACTTTAAGGTTGAAATGGATATCAGATACTCTTAGTGGACTTGTGGGATTATAGATAAAAAGCAGTTTAATATGGAAGGACCTTTAAAAAATCCCATGATATAATGAAATCTCAACATCACATATTTTAAAGGTGTTGTAAGAATCTTCTAGGGAACTATCTAAAGGGATCCAAGAGAGGAATTAAATATTAAATAGAGGTGAATCATTACAATTATTACAAAAGGGATATTAATAACCCCATAAATGTGGAAAATGAAAGGGTGGTTCAGATAAACACCGATTTTATAATGAGTTGTTTCAACTGTAAGGAACATTACTATTATATGAGAATATTCCTAATGCCAAGGGTTGTTATAGGTAATCAAAAACAATAACTTAAATGTCATTAATGAAGGAAATATTCTATAACAGCTACTAAGGTGGATCCCAATAATGATGGGGTGACTTGTATGATGTTATTCATTCTATAATAGTAATCATACTATTTGATTCTGGTTCAATGTATTCTTTAACATCCAGCATGTTTAGTATAACTATTTAAATATACATCCAAATATGAATGTTGAGTTATATTTGAGAACAAAAAATTGATAAATTATTTCATCCAAATTATATAATTCCATTTCTAGTAAGTGTTTTTCAATTGAAACTAAATGAAAATATTTTATTATAAGATTTAGTGGAGGTTGATTATATATTGGGCATATATTGAATATATTTATGTAATGAAAAAATAAATTTTTTAGAAAGGGTGATCACTCTTCACATACCGA
Organism: Viscum album; assembly: GCA_963277665.1. Lineage (NCBI taxonomy): Eukaryota > Viridiplantae > Streptophyta > Magnoliopsida > Santalales > Viscaceae > Viscum > Viscum album. The sequence goes on along the minus strand of OY728129.1, from coordinate 1,805,144,087 downwards.
GGAATATAAATATTCTTTACAATTATAATGAGGGTAATGTGTATCCTTCATATGTATCATCTTAGTTGTATGTATTATTTATTTATGAAAAAGAATATATTTTTCAATGTATTGTGATAAAGAATTGGATGATGCTCAGAGACATGGAAATTGTATGGGACCACCCAGACGTGTTCCTTAAATAATATATTGGTCAATTCCATGATCAAGAGGTTGAGTTCTTAGTAGAACTCAAATACAAATTATATAACGAATTCCATTGAGTTAGAAGAACTGAATAAACAGTTACAAGAGAATCATGATAAGGGATTAATATGATTGAGTCCATCACTTTGCGGTTTTCGAGTCCTATTATTCATTAATTTATATGGATCAATGCACATTTTCCTTAATTATCATGGGCTCAATAAAATAAAGATAATGAAAAATTATCCCCTTCCAGGGAAAAATGACTTATTTGATTAACTACATGGTACAAAATATTTCACTATATTGTAGATTCAGTCTGGATAACTCCCATTAATGTTGGGGAAGAAAGATATTCACAAGGCCATAGTTTGAGAAAGGTATTGACCCTAAGTGTTCATTATGAATCCCTTTAAAGAAATTAATGATATATAAATACTCATTAACATTATAAATATACTATTTATATATTATATCCTATAATTTTTGGTAGTTTCATAAAAGATAATATAATATACCCATGATCATGGAGGATCATGAGGGTCATTTGAATTTTGTGCAAATGAGTTTCTAAAAGGAGAAAATTTTAGAAAAGTACAGTAATTGTGAGTTCTAGATAGAGGAAGTATCATTCGTGAGGCATGTTATTATCAAAAAAATAATATATTTTGACCCTTTTATAATAATGAAAATTAAGGTGTGTCCAAGGACAACATCTAGAATGGATATCCATAATTCCCTTGGTCATGTTGTGTTTTACTGGTGACTTGGGAAGAAATTATCATGATTTTTGACCCCAATAACTCGGATGAATTTGAAGGGTGCAATGTTTGTCTAGACCAGTGAAAAGGGAATACTATTCTAAATATTTATAAAAGTATTATCACTACTCCAATACATAAACTACCAAATAAGTGGAAACTCTTTGTTGTATAATGTGACACATCAAAGAGGGTCTTCGTATTGATTTGATGTTAAATGATAAAAGGATGGCCTATAACTTAAGGAAATTTAAAGTTCAGGTGAAGAACTATGTCCCTCTTGATTTGGATTTGTTATCTTTGATATTAAAATTTAAATTCTGAAAAAAATTATCTCTATAGACAGATGTATGAGATATATACTTATCATAAGATCTTTTAATATATAGTCTCGTAGAAGGATCATAATATACTCTAATGTATATAGTTATTTAACATCAAGGATTATAATTTATTTGTAAAATTCCATCATATAAAGAATACAATTTTGCAGACACGTTATGTAGAATAGAACATGTATGTTTATCAATGATGAGAATTGAGATGGATCTAATATCCATAATCATTTAAATAATGAACACGAGAATCATTTAGGAAGGAAATACATCAATAATTACTAAAATAATATCTCAAATATCCCTTATCGAGAAAATAATGGGTTTTCATATAAATTATGTGAAAATTACAATACAATTGGATATTATAAGTAAGGGAAATCCTTAAAGTTCAAAATTTATGACTTAGGATTCTTACTATTTGTTTCATGACTATGTGTACCATCCAATATAGAGATAAACAAAGAGCTTCTGAATGACACACATAGCTCAACCTTCTCAATTTACCTAGAGAGAAAAAATATGTATTGTATTATATTAATGAACAATTAGTGAGATAATATGAATAAGGGGGTCACTGATTATATATCAATGTGCATGGTATATATTAATGTGTAGACTAAAAGAAACAATTATAGAGGGATAATGAAAAAATTTCCTATACCAAAATAGAAATCTAAAAAAATAAACATGGACAATATCCAAATAATTTTGAAGCCATATAGTGGAAATAAATCTCTATGGGTCTTTACTAATCATCCTAATAACACATCTATCATTATCACAATTTCATAGGACTTATCACTCTTTTAATTTTCATATATATAAATCTTATAAAGGGTGAGGTTTGTTTTAGTACCATTATCGATTGTATTAATAAAAGATTTTAGATTTACCTCAATGTCTTGGACAAGTATCAAAAAAGTTCTTAACACTAAGTTACACATCATAAAATCTTATCATCAACAAATTAATGTCCAATAATACTAGACTATTAGTACATATGAATAAATGTGGATAACATGTTTTATGGACTTCAAAGAAGGATGAGACAAACATTTACCATTGTTTGAGTTATCTTACAATAATTGATTACACTAAAGCATCCAAATGGCTCTATATGGATTCATTTATAGGAAGAGATTCGGTATATTAGAATGATGGGATGAATTCAGTGAACATAATATGACGGGACCGGAAATTATTGGCAAAATGGTATAAAAGATAAAAACCATTCAACAACACATGAAGGAATCCCAATCTCGATAGAATATCTAGGTTAATAATCATCGAATAGACCCATAGATTACTGTTGGAGAATTGGTTTTCATCTAAATATCTCCATTAAAGGGATTTATGATATTTTAGATAATAAAATAGATAATTCCCTGCTAAAATTCCCCTTCAAAGTTCATGATCCAATTAGTGTTTTGTCCTATCGAATAACACTACCATTGACTATGTCTCAATTACATGTTGTGTTCCATGTATCCCTCTTGAGGATTTACATACCAAATCCCTCACATATACGGAATTCAGTGGTGGTACATTTGAAAAATGCTTCAGTTATTAGGATAAACCAATAAAGATCTTGGACCGTAGAGATAATATTCTACAAAAAAATACAACTCACATAGTTAATGTACTATAGAGTAACTATAAGTATGAAGTGGTGACATTGGGAGCAGATGATGTCACGAAGGATAATCAACCTCAAATTTTTTTCATTTTATTATTTAATAAAAAAGTTAGATAAAAATTTCCTTAGGGTAGAGAATGTAACAACCCATTGTTTTATCAACAAAAATCCACTTATTTTAATTATGTCATGTAGTATAAAGAAAAAAAATTACATAGACAACCAGATAATATAAATATTCTCATAAATTCCGAGTGATAAATTATTTAATAAAGAATCCAATAATAATTCCAAATATTAAAATATAGTATTAAATACAAAATAAGATAATAAGAATGGGAAAATTTGGATTTCCTCAATTCACTAGAATGACCGGACTCACTAACTGAGATATAGAAATAAAATTTAATGCTTATAATAAAATATTTATTTAAATTATTAAATTCTATATAATCTTGGATAGAATATATCTGAATGAGGAAAATAATTTGATATATTTATAGGAAGTAGTAAACCCTTATAATAGATAAAAATATTAATGTTAGAATAATATCTTGGCCATTAGAATAGTAATGTGATAGTTAGTAATAGTAATATACACATTATATCAGTAAAATAACATATTAAAGTATAAACAAAATTTATGTATCTAACAAATGAAAATTTGATATATGTATATCATGAAATAAGTGAATATATGTTTTGAAAATAAAAATTTATGTGTCGGTAGTTTTCTAAAACTTTAACGTTCATTTATACTTTTTTAATTAATAAAATAATTTAAAATAAAATTTATTTTCATAAAATAGGTTCATAAATAAAAATTATGTTTTATTATAATTATATTATTATTTTATTAGACCTTTAATAAATTTTCAATGTTTCATAAAATAGGGTATAATATTAAAAATGATATTTTTCAAATAAAGAAAGATTTTAATTAAAAATTATATAACTCATATTAGAAAATTATTTTCATAAAATAGAGTCCATTTATTGATTTCTATCAAAAAAAATTTATGGTGCTTTTTGTATTTTTTTTCATATAGTTGATTTTTTTGGTGAATATTGAAATATGTTAATTTATGAAATTTCTCTTTTTAAGCCCCAGAAAAGAATTTTTGGTTAATTAAGGATGTAATCTACCATTATTCAGAACTCACATGCACTAGTTACTATACATAGTCAACTATGTCATTACTATTAATATTGATGAGAACAAACAATAAAATAATGAATAAAATAATCAAAACACCCATCTTCTCAGCTTATAAACAACACCCCTCACCACCTATTCACCTCACACGATCTAAGCCTTGTATGTTAATAATATTATTTCTAATTACACTCATAGGGATCTTCCACACATATATGTCTTTATGTTATCACAAATATACCAATACCATGTTTCCTAAAGAGGTTATCCAGGAGACAATATTCAAGTGGTATGATCCCAATTCTTTCTCTTTTAATTTATTTTCTTATCTTATCCTCCTCTCACATCCAAATTATAAAATAGAATGATAAATCTAGTATAATATATATACTGTAATTGTATTGTGTTAATGAAATATCAATCACCAAATATATCATCTTTTAATTTAAAAATGAATGTGTCAGCCATGATGGATCGATTCACCACCTTAAAGTATGGCGAGTTTTCATTTCTAAATTTATCCGTCAAGGATAGTCAAAAAAAATTATTAAAAAATCATATTACAATATGAATATTATGACTATTTCATGTTATGTAACCCATAAAAATTAATATTAAAGAAAATGATACTAGTTCATTAATGTCGTAAAACTGTCGAAACAAACTAATCATTTTTTATTAACACTTTATCTATTTAATCATTCTATTATCTAAAAAATGATATATGGGACCATTTAAAATTATTTATGAATATTAATACCATATCATTCAACTTATAGAGTTTTTATTCCCTTTTATAAGAACCCTCATAATTATAAAAAAGTGAACTAAACATGAAATCACGAAATGAACGCTCCTAGAACATTCAAATTATTCATTATAAAACATCAGAATGACCATAGATGAACTTAATAAATTTTTTATAAATAATATATATTTTAATAGGTTTTAAATTAAATTATTAATTAATAAAATTTTATTATCAATGATATTTAGTGCATGTATAGAACACTTTCATACATATGGTAAGGGATCATTCTGAACCTCCATTTTTTCCTTCAAGTTATGTTTTCTCTCTCTCTAAACAAATGTATTTTATAATTATTATTACATACATATTTTACATTCTATTAATATGTTAAAAAAAATTATCCATATAAATTTATCTTTTCTATGGGGGAGTTTATATTTTTGTTGGTTCCCTTTTCAATTCCTCCCTAAAAGTCGGTCCGATTAAAAGGAACAACCCAATTTACGGTCCATTCTCAAAAACACTCCACAATCTATCATAACATACCATTTTTTTTAAAATATCTACAAATGTTTCATGAAAAACTATTTTAGTTCATTTATAGTTTTTACCAAAAATTATTCCATTTTCACTTTAAATTCTCATTAATATTATCCCTTAAACTACAAGATAGTGTCACATTTCTAATATTTCTTAAAATACGTTTTCACTTTAGTATGATATAATTTATCATTATATATTCCTAAATTCCCTTATGAATATTCAAGTTTGATTTAAATCATTTATTTCGTGGGTACCATTATGATATGCCCATTTTTATTACTTATGACATGATTATAACACCCCTCTCTTTCCATGTGTACCCTTATGTTTATTTCTCAGGTATAATTCTTCAGGTGAAATAAATATGCCTGAACATTACATTATGGGTTCACCTATATATAACTCCAATTCATTGGGTAATTTTTAGCCTTCTGAGATGTTATACATGCGAATAGGGAGTAAACCCAATCTATTATGGAATTTCCCACCATTTGATTTAATCTTGGTAGTCATCCATGACTCAAATTTAGGTAATATTGTATATTACTGTCACTTTCCAATGATTATATGAATACATGATCCCATATTCTATATGTTATTATTCAATATGTCTATTTATTTTCTAGGTCTTTTTATGTCACCATGATTTTCATTCTATCCCATATGATATGATTTATTCTTATGTTTGTTCCCCTACCTGGATATTTACGTCATCCATTTGTATATGTATTCCCTAGGGTAACCTATATAGATGTAAGATCTTAAATATATAAAGACATTATTATAAATGATTAATATAATGATATTTTATTTTATATACATATTTTAAATTTTATAAACCATGTCTTCCAAATTCACTAGAATTTACGATCCCTGGTCTGTATTTGATGGTTAATTATGCTTAAAAATGTAATAATATGTGTTAATGTATTGGTTAATTTAAATATTTTCCTCAAAAATAAGATCTGTTTTCATATCAACTCGTTATTTTTGGATATTACATAATTTCCTCTCATTTCTTACTCATTAAATAATAAATAGGCAAGGATATTTTTTTGATAAAAAAAGACATTATGTGAATATTAAATCTAGAATCATTTTCATCCATGTTAATCTTTTCATTAAAAAACATTCAATAATTTTATTACTATTATTATCACATGATTGATTAAATTCATTTTTTCCATTTTTTACTTTATATTAAAATGTTAAAAATCAATTGTATTATGGTATTTTGAATGAGGTAATTTTGACCTTTAAATGAAAATATTAATGGAATCATTGTTTTAATGTATATGACTTGACTAGAATATACATATATTATGGAAAAACAATTTTTTATATATTAAATTTCATGTTTTCAGGCTTCATTTGAAAATTTCGAATAATATTTTAAAAATTATATTTTTTAAAATATGTGATTTCAAAATGAAAAGGATATTTTCCTCAAAAAAAGTTTAATAGATCATTAAAATAAATTTTTTCATATATTATAACTTTTTGTTTATTTTACCTTTGATAAATTAGAGATATGATTCTGTGATAAAATCCTTATGATTTCTATGGATTGTTTTTGGGATTATAAAGAAATATTAATGAATCAAAATTTCTTTTTTATGGGTTATGATAAGAATGAATTATGTATGTTTTATGATCTTATGGCATACATATGTTCCATTTTCATTATGTGACTGGTGGGACTAGAATTAAAATTTTCTAATAGGATATAACACCCTAAAAATTTAGTTTAAAATATTAACAATATTGATATATTTCTTCCCAAGAAGCAATGAGTTTAAAGAGATTGTAGATTTATTATAAAAATATAATTATTTATATGCTACCATTAGAACGTAGTCATTGAAATAGAAGGTGTGAATAGGAGTAAAGAAATTATGAAATATATATATATATATATAATGGACCTACTCAAAACAAATTTATTTTCTAACTATTTCGAAATACACTCTCTGATTTTAGTGAAATATATTTATGATTTTAAAAGTAATTTCATTCAAAAATAATTTTTTTATGTATTCTATGAAAGGAAATTATAAATAATTTCAACCATTTGTTTAAATTGTACTATGTAAAATAATAATAATTTTCTAAATTAGAATATATCAATTAAGATGGGTTAAAATGTTTAGATTTTTCAAAAATGTTTTATTTTTCAGGGATTAATGAAAAATACCAATTATTAAAACATAATAATTTTTTTCAATCAAATAAATTAATATATATGTCTCATTATATAATGTATATGTTCATAAAGAGACATATTATCTATTTTATATGCAATTAATTCCTTTTGAATCATAAATATTTTTTATTTTTTATAAATTAATATTTATGCTTAAGAACACATTTTCAAAAATTATTTTCATTTTTTTTTACATATAAAAATATTTTTATTATTGTTCATTACGAATTGTAACATTTATAAGTATTTAACACCTTGATAAGGGAAAAAGGGGAAAAAAGGTTAAACTAGTGGAAAAGTTCTTAAAATCAACCTAAAAGATGCTTGTTTTTCATTGGATGGAATAATGTATACCATTGATTTTAAAAAACATAGAATATGAAATTTTTTTCCCTTTGCACTTTATAATGAAATCTATTTAAAATTATGTAAATAAAATCCCAAAATGTCACTATCTTGAATTTAATAACTATAATAAAATTTCATTGTGATAAAAAATGTTCAGTTCACTTTTTAATTAATATTTTAATCAATAATTGATTTCTTTTATCATGGTATTTTATTTAAAAAATTTAGTAGTTAAATAATTTCATTAAATTATTTTCCAACATCAAAATTTTATTTATTAGAATAATAGAAAAATAAAATAAATCATTTTAAAAATAATAAAATTAATAACATTTAAGGAATTATTGTATAACAGGATTTTTGTATATAAATATGAAATTCTAGGGTTGTGTATGTATTTATATTAAAATTACCTAACTAATGTTATGACATTAAAGTCATATTGAATGTATTTTTTTTAGAAATATAATTTATTATATTTTAGGAAAATTTTAATTAACTAAAATAAATAAAAATAATGGAAAATATCACAAGATAATGATAGATTAAAAAAATTGTCTAATGGTTAATCTCTTCATTATTTAAGAGTTAACTTTTGTTATATATGTAATATTTTAAACCTTTATGATTTAAAATTTGGCTACCATGGTTAACATTAAAATCAGTTAATAGTGGGGATAAACCAAATGATAATGTGTAAAATTACAATAAAACTTATTTAAATTTCATTGAATGGTGATATTTAGACTATATTCTATTTTTAATAAAATATTCCTTCATTTGGATGTATTTTTATTGAGAATGACATAATCATATTTCAGATTTTATTAACCCCTTCAGTGTCATTCCGGTCCTATGTAATAGGGAACCACTTAACTATTTTCATCGAAACTTATTAAGCCATCTAGAACATCAAAAACCAACCGAATATTCTTCTAAAATACCATGCCATTAATTACAGTTTATAGTATTATTATAATACCATTCCAAGTATCCTAATGAAATGATCCAAATGATTCTTAATAAACAATATCTATTCATCTTACTCATCCTCTTCCAATATTACTTTTTATACTACCTATATATCAGTGGTAATATTCATAAAATAATAAATTTAGTATTCTCAGTTTAAATTATTGTTATTATTATTTTGTAACTAGAAATATCCAGTATCCACACCACAAAATGTGATATGAAATTATCTCTCATGTGTACGTGTAGACACTTGTCTCCACACCGCGATACTAATCATTTTATATCACCGTGTTTCAGAGATGTTAATTATGATATATTATATTTATAAATAAATTAGTTTTCTATATTTATAATATTATACCTAATTTATTACCTTCTAATCCGTTCTAAAATGGTAATATCAGTCATGTGTGTGTTTGCACTCCACCTCGATGAATTGATGTGATTTTTTTTTCTTTTTTGATTTAAAATTTTAATAATAAGGTTAAATATAAGGAATAAATAAGTTATCTATAATATAATAACTATTTTTTCAAGGTGAATTATAGTTTTACATCCATTGAAATGTAAAAACATAGTTCCGGTATATGTACAACCAATTGACTACATGTATGGTATAATTTCTGTTTCAATCAATTCCATTATTGGATGAAAATAAATATATATCTATAATGAATGTATATTACATTTATATCAATTTTATATTAAATATATAAAGGAACCATAAAGAAACTACAAAGATCAGAACTATCAAACTAAAACTATCACGAAAAATCAAATAGTGGAAACCCATAAAAATGATTTTAAGTAAAATATATTAATAAATTTAAACATACAATAAATTTGAATTTACTATATAGGGGGTCAAAGATATTTTGAATAAATTCAAAATTAGGTAATAGTTTTATAATCTAATTTTAATTTCCCTCAGACTAGTAACATATTCATCACTTGTTTCCTTTCAGGTATAAATAGCTCCCATGAATGTATTTTGTGTTGCACTCATGAAAAATATGATGATTTAAAAATCCATCAATGATTCCCCGATTCATGAGTTTTTATATGAAGATCAAGAATGTAGTAATGGATTTATGTTCTAATCTAATTTTTATTGGTATTTTCTATGCTTGGATTTACATTGGAAAAATTATATGATCCTAGATAGAAACAGTTCTTACTCTAAGGTATGAATCATTCATTTTAAATTTATACTTAACAAAATGGAGGGAAAGAGGTTAAGGGATGACTTCAAGCCTGCGACTAGTAATTACAGGTTGTGTAATTATAGTTACACGCCATGTATGTTCAGCTACATGCTATATAATCCCAGTACACAACCCTATAATGGTATTTCTAGAAACTATACAGAAACTATGTGTAGTTTGAAGTACACATCATGTAAAATTTTTATTGATTAAATCAGGCAGCTGTTTTAGTTTTTTGAAAACGGACAATGTATCATCTACGTTCACTAAAAGCCGTGATGAGAACCATTTTCCTTCCTAATTGACAATCCATACCCTGATTCCTTCACCATTTTTTGCATTTAAACTCGATCAGTAATCTTTTTATTCCACTTGAGTCATTATTCGTGATTTTTTCTTTTGATGGGGTTATTTAAAGTCAATCATTTATAGCCATTTTGTAGATCTACTCCATTCTAGGTCGAATTAGTGCCCGATGCTGGATGAGAATGGTCATACTATAATGAGGTAGGTGGTCTTGTGCCTCTCGTTAATTATCCAGATGTTTATATGTGACATATTTTCATTCACCGATATTTTGGTTGTTTCCATGAATTGAAATTGTCCCTTGTTTTTTCCTAATGATGTTTAGTTCCTGAATTAATTAATTTAATCATGTTTGAGCTTGTTTTTTTGATTAAGGGCCACCCTGTGGGAGAATCACCACCAACTGACCATTTATGACTGTTTGGCCAAGGTTACTTATGAGGCATTCCTAGTTTTCCCTTATTGGGATGTTAAGTATGAATTAAAGTTATTATAGAATGTCAATTGCGATAAATTGTGATAAATTTCATTAAGTTATTGGGATTGGTGGTTTTCCCATTTCCCCATGAGATTCCAATTATTGTTTCAGCATTGTGATAGTTTAATTCACTTGTTGATTGATTTGTATAATTCCCAGATGTGTTGTTATTATGCTAACTATGTAATAGTGTAATTTATATGTGTCATCTTTTAAACTTAAATGTTGATATATCGGGCTCAACCCTGTTGGATTCTATCCTGGAGAGCGAGATTTTGTTATTCCAGTGAGTGAGAATTTGTTTTATCTACAGGTGAGGATTTGTTATTCCTGTAGGAGAGGATTGGTTATTCCTAATGGCAGGGGTTTTTCTGTTCCTGTTGGAAAGATGTTGTTTGAATATTTATATGGAATGACTTATGATAAATCTTCCAATCCAAAGCAGAAGCATGGATTAAGTTTTCATTTTAATTTTTAGATAGCATTATGAGGTATCTATTGAGTACCCATTACCCGGGGGATTGAAGGTCTTAGGAAAGATATTGAGACTTCTGTAAGTCAAAGTAATAGAATTGTTTAACGGTACATCATGAATGAAAATAGACAACATGAAATGTAGGATTTATTACTTCTGAGTACTGCCTAGTTTACGATTTTTCCTTTTGTGCACTACTGGTTTCATATACTCACCCACAGATGTGCACAAAACATGGGTGGTTTCTTATTACGATTATTTTTCACACACAGTTTGGGTCATGATTTTTGGCCAAAAAATATTATATTTTTTCTGGTTTTGATAAGGAAAAGTTCCCTTTAATATGTACTTGAGATACTGTTCAGGAGAAGAATAGAATGGGGTTGGGGTGAGGCTAGTGATGCTTCTTAGTTTCCTATTATTCTTTTTCTTTTGGAACATATATTTTGTGTTGGTTTACTATACTTGTTTTGGCCTCTTTCTTTAAACATGTGACATGTTGCATCATCTATTGTCTGGAATGATTCTTGGTTAATTATCTTATCAATATTCCACTATTTATTTATGTTTTATGTTTTTTAATGATTCTGATATTATATATTATTATTCCATGGTGTTACACTCTGAAAATTAGGGAATGGTTTCTCCACTATCACAGCATAGGCCCTCACTACAAGTCGGCAACCTCTAGCATTTGGGAAAATGCACTTGAGGCCATATGGCTAACCGGGTACGGGGCACAAGTTGAGTGGTACCTAGATCCGGGATGTTGCAAAGTGTTATCCAATGAGTTTTATTTTCTATTTTGTCATAATATTTTGATACATTAGAATGGGATAGGAAGGAAATAGAGTTTGGTAATTAGATGTGCCTTCAAGTAGCCACCCCGTGTATAGAGAAAATCAAAATTACCGCAAAATGGAATTTTAATTTTTTTATTTTTCGATATTATTGTAGAATATATTTCATTATTGGGTATCAAAATTATTTTTTCTATTATTATTCTTGTCATTTTGGTTATATTATTTTGTAACCTGATGAGAAGAGGGTATTCATTCTCATGCATTACATCAGCACTTGTTGAAATCACAATCCATACATTTTTGTCATTTCATTTTGTACCATTACTGATTTCATGCTATCGTGATAGATGGAATGCCTGATATGCATGATGTTCTGATAGGCATGTTGCTAGATATTCCTGCTATTGTGATAGGTGAATTGGTACATGTTATGGTTGAATTGGATGTATTCCAAACATTATTCCCTTGGAATTTGTTGGATCATGTTTCGGACATGGGATATAAATTATGTTGTTATATACAATATTTGGAAGCTAGTATTTAATTTGTAGGTAGTATGTCCCCCCAATGAATGGAATTTATCACACCATTCCTTTATTTTTCCAAAACATGGGTTCTCGGGGCATTTTTGAGGCTCACTGTCTAGAAACCTCTACAACACGACGTGTGGTACTATGAACACACAACATGTGTTATTATGTCTGGTAAGAGAGAAATATTTCTATGTACATTCCATGTACTCATATTACATTCAATGTGGTAGATGACCATGTCACTGGCCTTGTGATAGGAATTATGGGTTGTTTAGTTTTAATAAAAACACACCGTGTACCTTGTCTAATCCCCATGTGGTTTTATAAGGGAATACCCATGTAGCCTGGGACATGTGAAATTATTTGGACAGTAGAGAATACTTGTGTACATGTCGTGTAGTCGACTAATACGATGTGTACCTAGGGTGTTTAAACGGCCTAGTCGCCAGGAGTACATGACCATGTAAGAGCTTAAGTGTACACATTTTGCACCTAAGGTGATTACACACCTAGGATGATGGGTGTACACAACCATATAAGGGCTTCAGTGTACACATTGTGTATGGTTTCTACACGCCGTGTACTCATATTTGTGAAATGTTTAGGATTTTTCTTCCCCTATATGGTACTTTCACTCTTGAACCATTTACATTGATGAATAATCTTATACTAGGATCTATGGGATTGAAATTATACAAAAATGCCACCACGAAGACCTCTCGCAGTACGCTAGGAGGGTGGAAATGATCATACCCTGGAGTTTGTATGTCAGGGGTTTCCATTTGATTATCTAGTCATTTCAGTTGTGACCACAACTGTTATGCTAGATGAAGGTGATGGTGAATAGTTTCGTGAAGGCTTAATGAGGTTTATACAAACCTTCCCGGGAGTTCCTCAACCTACCATGTTTGTGGTAGAAATGACATGAGTATTCTAGCATCAACATGTGCCTTCATTTTCATGGAATAGGTGACCTCATGATGCAATGTCATGGAGGAGGTCCATGCTTATGATCATCAAGATTATAGAGACGCCTCTAGAGAGTAGGGTCAAGATTGAAACTTAAATTCTGCATGATTCAGCCAAGAGGTGATGACATGTTATCACACAAACAGTATCCACGATACATAGAATGGGGAGACTTTATGACAATCATCTATGACTACTATTTCCTCGATACAATGAGGGGTGATATAGACAAAGATTTCATTCATCTGGAGCAAGGCGTAATGTTAGTTATTCACTAAACTTCCCATTTTATTAAGCTTTAAAGATTCACATCTATTCTGATGGGTGGAAAAATATCGAGGGATGGGCGATTCAAGGATGGTCTTGGGTAAAACACGTGGTTAAAGGTGAAAATTTTCAGTTTTTCTTATATATATTCCATCATGAATCTGGAACTGATTACCGATCATAATATACATGAAGATGGAGTTACGAACCAGGGAGAATCCACATTGAAATTGAGTACTGTCTCAATTGGGAGAAAGAAGCATCATATGGAACTTTCACGCGGAGATACGAAAACTCAGAAAGTTTCTTATGGTATCCATGTGAGGTGATACCTATTTGGAAGAGATGGGAATATGAGACTACAGTTACCAATGTACCCAGATGAGGGTCGAGCTTGTGGAATAATGGGTCATTTAAAATTCTTTAATAGGGAAGTCCCACTAGCATCTTGTGAGGGAGGTTCCGCACCGACTCCATGTTTAGGAGCAGGGTCAGTAGTGTCTCACCTGTTAGAAAATTGGAATATGCCTTGTTGTTCTCACTGAGGTGGTTGTCGTGGCAAGGGTATCCAAGCCACTGGACTTCAATGATAGTAGGGTAGGTCAACTAGTAGTTTCCAGGCAGTGTGACAAGTCCATAGTACATGTCAGACTTATATAGTGCGACAAACCCAGAAGGAGTAGGATCCAGGAACATATACTGTCTAAGGTAAAATTCTATTCACCTACATTTTATTTTCTACACTCTTTGATATAGGGTCTTCACAAAGTTTCATAAATGTTCCCATTGCGGAGATCATTGTATTTTTTATTAATTATTATGATATCATAATGCTAGAAACATTGATAGGGATTGAAAAAGAAAGTTTGCATCAGTGCAAGGGATGACCCTTGGAGGTTGGTGGGTGTCACTTATTGTCAACTCTCTACATCAGAGAGTTGATTGGATTTGATTTCATTCTCAGTATTGACTAACAGATCTTTTTTCAAGCATTTGTTGATTACTATCACTACAGGGTGAGTGTTACGTCACCATAGGGTGTATCGTTTCTACACAATGGTGAATGGAATAAACAAGTGAGCGGAGATAGACAGGAGAATCATGGATTGATGGGATAATAGCCCAGATTGTGAGTTAATATCTGGATGAATAGGGAACACGTCAAAAATATTTTCCTCCAGTGGTCGATCATTTTAGGGATGTTTTCGAGGATGAATTTTCGAGGTCACCTCTTGTGAGAGAGGTAAGGTTCATGATAGAGCAAGTCAAAAGAGCTACAATGGTATCTATTCCTCTTTATTTGATTGCTACAATAGAGAAGTAGGATCTTAAGATGCATCTAGAGGATTTAGAGGCAAAGGGGTTTATCTGACCCAACACTAGACTATGGGGTTCACTGGACCTTTTTTTCGAAAAAGTCGAATGGTACACTCAGGATATGCATGGACTTTCGAATAATGAACCAACTGATGGTTAAAAATTGTTATCCCATTCTACAGATAGATTTCCATTTTGATCAGCTTCTATGAGACTAGGTGTTATAAAAATTTGATATAAGGTCAAGATATCCCCATGCATGTGTTTGACCTTCAGACATACCATATACCTCATTTTATAGAAGGTATGGTCTATAAGAGGTTCTGATAAATTTGTTCAGTCTCACCAATGCACCAGAAGGTTTCATGGAACTGATGATCCAAGGGTTCGATCCTTATTTGGATTCATTTTTGTTGGTTTTCATGGATGATATCTTGGTGTGTTCCCATAATCGACATGACTGTTCCACAAGTCTTGAGATCATTTTGAGTACAACGAATGTGAATTAGTTATATGATAATATCTCAAAATTCCACATTTGTATAGATCAGATTAACTTCCATGGTCACATCATCTCAAAGACCGAAGTATCAATGGACCCATATAATGTGATAGGAGTAGTTACATGGGTACTTCCAAAGAATGTATTTTAGGTTCATAGTTTTCTACAGCTCTCTGGTTACTACAATAATTTCATAAAGGACATCTCACTCTTTTCAGCACTGATGATGGGCTTGACAAAGACGTGTGTGAAGTACGTATGGGCTGATTTTTACGAGATAGCCTCTGAGGAGTAGATATGGAGATTAACATCATCACCGATACTGATTTTTATAGAGCCAGGAAAGAGTTATACTATGTACTATGACACATCATGTATCGAGGATGAGATAATTGATTACATAGGGGATTGAGTCTTTGTGTATGGGTGTCTATAGTTGTGGCCACATGAGACGAACTACCCAACACAAAATCTTAGTTTATCCATGGTTGTTCAGGACTTACTTCGTTGGAGAAATTAATTATCAGGGGATTTTTTTGTGGGGGAAACATTCCATAGATGTCTCAAGTACGTCTTTACATAGCACAATCTATACATAAGGTAGTAATGGTTGGGGTAGTACCTTCAATCTTTCAACATCGAGCTTGACTACATGCTTGGAAAATGAAATATAGTGGTTGATGCATCGATCAGGTGGAGTTGGATGCTAGAATTGGAAGAGGCTAGTAGCTAGTGACAACTTATGGTGTTGTTCTATAAGATGTATATGGAGGTGCATGACAGTTAGGGACATAATTTCCTTTCTTATTTCACTTTGAATTCTCCAATTCTTGATAGAATAAGGATGAGACAACTATCAGATTCTGAGGACCAAGTCCTGCGAGAAAGTATAATTGGTGAGGATCCACCTCCTGATGGGATGCTGGGATATGATTAGATATTTCAGATCCACGGATGTGTCTTGGTTACATTGGACATATGTGAGGAGTAGATGCAATAGTTTCATGCTTTATCTTGGGAAGTGCCTCTTGGAGTTACCATTATATACTATGACTTGAACCATAAGTACTGGTGGTCGTGTATGAATATAGATGTGGCTGGCTTTTATATAAGGTCTTCCACCTATTAACAGGTGAAGGCAGAAAATCGATAGAAATACAATATTTTATAGAATTTACCTATTCCATAGTAGAAATGGGAATACATCATGATGGATTTGTGATAGTCCTTTCGAGGTTTCTCTGAGGTAATGATGCAATTTGGGTGGTGGTTGATAGACTTTCGAAGGACGCTCACTTCTTACCGATGAAGGAGACCTTTGGCGTTGATGAGAATGTGAAGCTGTATATTTGTGAGGTGGTACAAATTCATGGGGTACATCATTATATCATTTCAGATAGGGATTCCCACTTTATGTATCATTTATGGAATCATTTTCATAGAGAATTGGGTATAGAGGTGGTTCTAATCACTACATACCACCCTTAAAGAGATGGCCACTTAGAGCGCACGATACAGGTGCAGGAGGACATGCGATTATCATGCATCATATAATCTGGGGGATCATGGGGAAAACATATTCTCTCTAGTTTAATTATCTTTCAGTAATAGTTTCTAGAGAAAATAGTGATGTAATATTATGAGGACTTGTAAGGTAGTTCATGTTGATCACCCCTGTGCTGGCTGGAGGTAGGTGAGGTAGCTTTACTAGTACAATGTCTCATATAAGAGTGTTTTGAGCATGTCAAGTTGATTCATGAAGTGGATGTTTACTACAAAATATCATCAGTAATCTTATATCGATCATTGTATATAATCTATAGAGTTAGAGGGTGGGAATGAGGTTTTCTAGGATGTCAAACTGAGGAAGGGACTTAAGATAATTAAGAGATAGGGTTGGTTTACACCGAGATACTTTGGTCCATTTGACATTCTTGAGAAGGTTGGGTGGGTATTTTATCAATTGAAGCTACCTAAAATGCATAGTAATAGGCACAAAGTCATCCAATATTATCAATTATGACATTAATTTTTAGAAATGTATCAAACCTTTCATCCCAAGGAAGTGGACTTATAGGAAGATGAGTCCTTTGAGGAGCATCCTTTTAGTATTGTGGATTGTAGCATGACGGTTCTTGATGGATGGCCGGTCCCTTTGGTACAAGTTCGATGGAAGATGGTCAAGTGCAGGATGAGAACTGGGAGAGGTAATCCAATGTATGATCACAATTGCAGGAGTTATTCCCAGATTTTCCTTCACCAACCATGGAAGGGAAATTTGGGGACAAATTGCATTAAGAGGGAAAATTTTTAAGAACCTATTTTTTCCATTTTTGTATGGATATTTCATTTTCAGTTTATAATAAAGCAAATTGAGGAAAAGAGTTAAAGGGATGAATTTAGGGTTATTAAATGATGTGACTGGGAACTACACGTCATGTACTTTTAGGTACACTCTGTGTATGTTTGGATACACTCCTTGTAATCTCAGTACACGACCATGTAATGGTCTGGCCAGAAACTCTATGGACATGGTGTGTAGTCATAAGTACATGTCAGGTACTTTTTTGTTGATAAAATTTGGAAGCAGAATCTTTATTGTGATAATGAATAGGGGCTCATCCAGGTTTGCGAACAGTACCATTGAAGGCCATTTTTCATCCCGGTTGTTCATTCCGACCACAATTCCTTCAACATAAAATGCGTTTGAAACCAATCGATAAGTTTTCAATTCCTCTATAGAAGTTCTTCAAGATTTTTTCATTCTAAGAAGTCATTTAAGGTCAATAATTTATACCCATTTTGTAGATCTACTCCCTTCTAGGTGTAATATGAGTGTGATGTTGGATGAGGAGAGACATACTACAATGAGGTAGACAGTCTTATGCATGTCATTAATTATTGAGATTTTATTTGTCTTATAGTGCCATTAGGCAATGTTTATGGTGTATCTTTGAATGGAAGTTATATCTTGTTGTTTCTTAATTATGATTAGGCCAATAATTAAATAATTAAAACATGATTAATTTTGTTGGTTTGATTAAGGGCCACCCATGGGTGTGTTTCCCTCGAATGACTTCTTATGGCCATTTGTACAAGGATTCCTATGAGGAATGAATTGATTTACCTTATTGGTATGTTAATTAAGAATTAAAGTTATTATGGAATTGTAATTGGAAAAAATTATGATTGATTTGATTAAGGGATTGGGATTATGGGTTTCTCTTTTCCATATGAGATACCAATTATCATTTAAGCATTATGGTAGTTTAATTCACTTATTTCGTGATATATTTGATCCCCACGTGAGATGTTACTTTGCTAACAATGTAATATTTTAATTTACATGTGTCATATTTTATGATGAAATGATGATATACCAGGCTCGACCCTGTCTACTACTGTGCCTTCATGCGAGAATTTGTTATCCTAGGGAGTAAGAATTTTTTATGCATGTGGGCCAGGATTTGTTATCCTTGTGGGCAAGGATTGGTTATTCATGTGGGTGGGGTTTTTTCTCTTGTTGGAAAGATATTTTTTGAATATTTAAATTGAATGACTTAGGACACGCCTATGAAGACAAATAATATGATCAAATTCAGTTTTTATTTTAATTTATTAGATATCCTTATTAGGTATCTGTTGAGCATCCAATATACGGGGGATTTACGTGATTTGGAAGAATATTGAGACTTATATAACTCAATGTAATTAAATGGTTGAACTGAACATCATGATTTAAAATGGACAACAGGTTGTGTAGGATTGTTTACTTTTGAGTACTTTCTACATTACTGCTTTTCTTTTTGTACATAACTTATTTCATATACTCACTGACAAATAGGAAAATACCTTTTGTGGTTCCCTAATGGGATTATTTCTGATAACATATTTTTTAATACTTTAGGTCCCAAAAAAATTATATTGTTTCAGGTGTCAATAATGGAAATCACCCTTTTACATGTACTTGAGATATTGTTTAAGAGCCAAAGAACATGAGGCCGAGCCAAGTTTTGTGATGCTTCTTATATTCCTTTGTTTCTTTTGATTTTGGAAAGTAAATTGTGTATTGCTGCAGTGTACTATTTTGGGATGTTTTCCTAGAACATGTGACATACTGCATCATCTATTATATGGAATGATGCATCGTTAATTATCTTTTTAGTCTTCCTTTTCTTATTTCTATTTTATAAGGTTTAATAGTTTTGCTATTATATTTTAATATTCCACTTTGTTACAATTTTAAAATATGGGAATAGTTTCCCCACTACCACATTCTAGGACATTGATACTAGTCAGTATCCTATGACATTTGGGGAAATCCACTTAAGCCTCTGTGGACAACTAGGTACGAAGCACTAGTTGAGGGGCACCAGGATCCAAGACGTTACAATATTTATCTAATTAATTCACAGTAATATTATTCAAATCTACATATTTCTATATATTACATGTTTTCATTTCATTTTCCTCTCTTTAATTTCTCAAGATAAGAAGTATATTTTTAAAAGTAAATTTTTCTTTATTTTTATTTCATCAAAAATTATATTTCATATAAGCCTATGATTTCTAAAAATATTTCAAGAATGTTTTTCGAATTCCATAATGATAGTTTAAAGTTATTTTCACCCATGCCTAAATTTCATAAAAAAATATTTGTGGAATCTTTATTTCATTTTATAAACCAGATACATTTTAATTTTTACCAAAAATTTGAATGCAATATTTTTTAAATGTATGTATCCAGAATAAATTTCCCTGGATCAGGAATACTCAATGATTTCAATCTTCATTTAAAATACTCTAAATTTATTTCTAATTTTTTTCTATAATATTGTTTAAATTTCTAGATTTTGATGATGTGATTTCAAATTGGATAGGGTATTTTCTTTAATAAATATTAAAATCGATCATTTAAAGGAATTATCTAGTATGTTGAGATAATTAAATGTAACTTATTCCTTAATAGTGATTTTATATTATTATACCATCCATATTATTTCATGGAGTGGTTTACAATTATGATGATGAGATGTTTTTGAAATAATTTTTTACACGAGTTTTCTTATAATTAAATTATGAAATGTTTAAAGAACTCTTGTATTTTATATGGGTTATGATATATGATAATGATTTATGAAATTATGGAACAAATATTTGTAGATAATGATTATATTATGGGTTAGATTTAATTTTTTTTACTTCAAAGTATTGGGTAAAGATCAATAAACCATCTGATTAATATCTTATGCTTGAACCATATTTCATGTTAAACGTTTTATGCATAGACTTGATTTTAATGTCCATAATATTTTCTGTGTATTAGTATTTCATAACCATTATATTATGCATGGTCTTTATTTCATATATATAAGTTTATTTTAGGGGATAGTTTCATTAACTTTATATAATGTGTTATATTATTTCTATTTATATTTGATTAAAATTTTATGATACTTGTCTCATGTATATGGGCTATGCTAAATGATAAATGATTTATGATATTGTGGAATAAGTTTAAATGGTTTAAGATTATTTTAAGTGGGACTTAAACTATATATCTCTTCAATTCATTGAGTATAGATGGATAAATCATTTGAAAAACATATTATTCATGAACTAGATTCCATTTAATAATTTTATGAATGGAAGTAGTTTTCATCTCAAGGAATATTTATGGATTTATTTTTCATGTCCATAATATTATGTATATAATTTGTTTCATTTATATATTTTTATTCTACGGCCGTATGTGATGTCCTTCAAATAATATGGGAACTTATTTTTATTTATAAATGTTTATAATTTTATGAGTTTTTTTACATTCATATGTCCATTTTATGCTCTCATGGATCATGATTGTTTTTTTATGATTCCACCCTCGTATGAATATATTCTATTATAATTATAACTTTTATCCCATGAATCAATTTTATGATATATGATAGATAGTTTATGAAAATTTTAATTTATAATCATGTTATCATACTATTAACCATATCTTACTTTAATCTGTGATGAAATGTTTACATCTTGTATGTTTAGAATTATCGAGCATCCAAGATCACATATTCTGAGGTTTTTCCATCCCCATGATAATAAAAATGGATTTATGTAGTTTATAACTAATAATCATTCTCTATTGAAAAAATTGATGTTCATTCATGAATTAATTGGGTTATTTATCAAGATCCCACAGAGACTGAACCTTTATGGTTTTGTGTGGATATTAATGTTATGTGTTGAATATCAATCTATAACTATTTAATATTTTTGAATGTATCTATTAGTTTAGTATAGTAGGTATTAGATCAAGATTTAGTAAGTCATTGGAGATTAGAGATAGAAAATTTGATGATGACTCCGGGGATAAGTAAAAGTATATGATATATTTATAATGTTTTTGTATGGTAGATATTAAATGGTTTTCCATGAAATAAATCCATTTATAGAGATTATAATTGGATGTGGTTTTCCAAAACATACATATATGGTAATAACCATGAAGATAGTTGGACAAGTATATGTTGACCATTATTCTAGTGCATGGTGAGTGTGCCATTATTGGGAACCAGGATTAAAAATATTAGGGGACATGATAAGTCCCATAATGTTAAATATATAATCAATGTGAAAGTGGATGTTATATTTTCTCATGGTTCTGGTGATATGAAAAGGAATTCAGACTTTTGAGGAATCTCCAGTGGTATTTCAGCAACCCAACCCCAGTAGCCCATAATTTGTGTATGCATTATTAAAATTCTATTAGATATATGGAATCACATAATAAAGGAATAAAATAGTTTATTATTCTTGGTAAACTGGATAGATATATGATTCCCATGTTACATTTTAATAAAAAAAGTATGAGATTTTTTTTCAAGAATATCATTATCCTTTATAAAATATTCTTTTATTTGATTCATTGTACACTTCAGGGATTTCTAGTAGAGGAATGAAAATAAGGGAGATCTTAAATACTCATTAAGGGTTATATATAATAGAATCTACCATGAATTAATAAGCTTTATCAACATGGAATTTTAATTAAATAAATATAAATCCCATTTAAATAACTAGATAATGAGTAATAAATATGGAACAATAAATAAATGAGACACATGACATTAAAATATATGGATTGTGAATATTTATTATTGAAAGTGAATTGAATAAAAATACATTCCACTTAATCAATTATCTGATAATGAAATATATCTAGAGATAATGACATTTTGAAAATCTCCATGATAATAATAACTAAATTCTTAGTAATGATAATGATTAATTTTTCGAAATCATGATTGAGAAGGATGATACCTTTACAATCGATACATTTTATAAGATTTTGTAGACTATAGGGAAAAAAATATTGAATTATATATTAACAAGATTGTCTCATGAGACATAACAATGCATAAATGAGCTATATAATAATAGGATCAATTAGTTACTATAGGTACAATGAAATCCTCACATATCAAATAATCTATTTAATTCATGAACAAATTTTCCTTTACATCAAATATTTGTATTGAGTAATGGATATATATTTTTAAATATTCGAGCAGTTAATAAATGTAAAACATCATATGTAGAAATGAGATAATTTTTATTTACGTAGAATACAAATGATTAATAATATATTTATTTAGTTGAGATTTAGTTTCTAAGGATCACAAGAATGTGAATATTTCAGGGGGGAAACTGATGAAATGAAAATGAAACAAGGAAGTGAATGTCAATAATATCTTATGCCAAAATAATAATTCCCTTTCTATAGAAATAATAAGGATGGTATCAATATAACATATACCCATTTGATTAATAATAAAGGTATTTTGTTCTTGATAATGATAACTATTGTGAAAAAATTTAGAAAACTTTATTACTGAAAATATCATTTTCATTTTGAAAATAAAATTTTGAAACAAAAAACATTATGAAAATAGTTTTTTATGTGTTTTAAAAACTATGATTCTCTAGATTATTAAGAAAAAAATATGTTAAAAAAATAACATGGTAAACATGTAAATTAATCTTTTAAAAAATAATGATCGTTTGATGGGTAATTTCATAAATGATGTACTGGTTAAAAAGAACATTCATTTTGTATTAGGAAAAGGTTACAAAACGTCCTTATTCATAAAAAACAATAAGCATTATATGATTTTTTTATAAACAGAAAAAATGGAAAAAAATTCATTAATAATTTTTTTAATGTTTAAATTTCATTTTGAAAACATGTATTTTGGAAAATATTTTTTGGTAAGAAGATATATTTTCTACTGAAAAGAGGAATAAAGATACATTTTCATATAACCCTTATCTCAATTATTTTAAGTAACATAATGTTGAAAAATGGTACTATTACATTAAAATATCCCAAATAACCATAGTAAAAGAAAATATAATTTATTTACTGGAAAATATTCAAAAAATATATTTTTAATAGAATTAAAGAATAAAAAATACTGATTAGAAAGATATTATGAGATAAACCCATTAAAGGATTATAACATTGATGTGAAAATCTGTTAATGAATATATTATGTGTTTAAACACTAAATACGAATAAAATAATTTGAAATAAAATATTATTGGGTAAATAAATCATTACACACATAATCGGAGAAAATGAAATACAATGAAGAAGTAATATAACCCAATGAAAAGAAATTGAGTTATGAAATTATTTACCACTTAGGTAACATTTAAATAAAGTCATATCTAATGAAATTATTTAAATTGAAATTTGAAATACCTTTAAGTATGTTTTATTTATAATAATTAACAACAATGTGTCATTATATACACCATATAATATATTTTGGTGAATTACATTATAATATTCTTTTATAGTACTTTTTATCATGTTATTCATATAAACTAGAACCATATTAATTCTTATAATATCATATATTAATCATTTATAACTTATTATCAAATTTTTTAATAATATTTACTTATTTATATTATTTCATGTATGAATTACATTTTTATGTCAAGCATATTTTGTTATTAAAGATCTATTTCATATGCATATTACATTATTCCATCATCTAAATTTAAATATTAACTAAATAATTATCATATTTATACCAGACTAATACTTTTAAAACCAATAAATAAAATATGGTTATGAGTACTGAATAATGTTATAATCATTTAGATGGTAGGTCCTATGTATGCCTGACCAAAATATCCATTTTCCTATTATCACTATGAAAATGGTGTTAGTAAGAGTATATTATTAAAAATTCATAAGAATATCATAATACCATACTATTTAATTAAATATACTTGTATATCTATGTGGTGGGGTTATTAAAAGATAGTCACATCATTTAATTAAGGCTATAGTAAATACATACGTTAATGACATTCTTATCTATCATTGAGTAAGATGGTAAGAAATATAATGATATACATTATATTTTCAAAAAGATAAATATTTCATTAATTAAATTATTATATAATTTATATTCATTATATTCATTAAATTAATCCTAATAACATTTCCAATAAAGTGTTAGGGATAGACAAATCACATCGCTTCGCGAGGAGGTAGTCTGTTGTACACACATATGACAATGTCATATCACATACTAAATGGAATTTAAAAAAATATGATATAAAAAAATTATAGGTATAATTATATCTTAAATATCATATATATACTTTATATCAATCATCATATGGAACAGTAAATAATTGCAATGAAAACAATTAATTACATTGGTTCGCGAGGCAGTTGTCTGTTGTATACACGATACTTGATTTTGTAACCCTTTTAACTGATGTGGGGGTGGTTGTTCACCATTATTATTATGAAAAAATCCTAGAATTTTTAAGATACATACAATATTATATCATTATGGATTAATAATAATTAAATGATGTGTTGACAGAAATAAGTTAAAGATACTTGTTGAAAAACATTACCTCTTCATCATTTATCCTACATAGGTTTGCACACAAACCTTCTTATGATGAATTTCATACCAAAATAATCATTTTAAGACATAGTTATGATTTTTTTGAAATTATTTGATAATTTATTAGATTAACAAATTTGGATTGAAGGTGTGAAGAAGGGGGAGAGGGGCTAGCCTTTTATAAGTGACGGGATTGGTACACTTATAATGTTTTGAAATGATTCAATCATACACACATGATTATCATGTTACAAAATTCAAAAATTTAAAATTATAAATCATATAAGATTTAAGGTACAAAAAAGACTATAAAATGTGTGTTTGATATGTTTTTAGGTTAGTTCTAACCATTCTCTTACTATTTTTCTCTTGTTAAATCCATATTTACCTTAACAACCATAATTAATTGAAACGATATTCACGATTAATTTTTGTGAAAAATTAAGTTCCCTTTAAAATAAATTATATATTATTATTATTAATTAAAATATGGAATCTATTTTTCAAAATTAATTTCAAATAATTTTCAAATATAAATTTAAAATTAATCCTGGAAATGGGATGAAGAAGAAAGACTTTAAAGGGAAAATGATCAAAACGTAACAATGTTTTTATATCAAGGTTTTAAATTAAAAAAAAATCCAATGAACTATGATAGATTAATTGATATAAAATTTAAAAAAAAATTACTTTAAAAATAATTTAATATATAATTAATCCTTATAAATCATTTAAATGAAATGGCAGTTTTAAATATAATTTATATATTTTTACTATTCATTATAAAAAGAAATATTTCATAAAAAGCACAAAAATTCTCCCTAATCAAATTTTGGTTCATTTATTTCTAAAATTATGTTTTTCTTCCAATTTATGTTTATATATTAGTAAAAAGTAACATTAAAGTTTGTGTTCAAAAGCTGACTACACCAACTTTTAAAACAAATAATGTTTTGAATTAAACATTTATTTTTTACTTTAAATGACTATTATTTTATTTATAATTACAATATATTTAATAATATGTCTAGAATATATATTTACATAATTTATTTAATCCTATTTTTATCCACCATTCCAAGATCTCAGTGATAATTGTCATATTAAATAATAATATTAATAGTGTATTGTTGTTCAGTAAAACATTGTCTTGTATGTGAAAAAAGATAAAATGATTATTGATTCTAATAAAAGATATTGAAAAGATTAAACTTAGAGAAATATAATTTGTATTTCATCTAATATTAGTGATTCATGTAACAAATTTTGTGAAAAAATATATTATTCATTTTGGATTTTGGGTTGTTACATTCACCTCACAATATACTAATTTCATCCTTATAATTTAAAATTAATCTTTGTAATCAAGGGTCTTATATTTTATAATTATTTTATTAGAAAAAATAATCAATGAAGGGGTTAATTAAATATCCACTTTATAAGAGATAATGGTAAGTACCAATGTTATATTGAATAACTCAAAACTGTGTTTCCATGTGGGAGAACATATGTGGGAATTAAAAATATAGACATGGAAGAAGAGAAAAAATAATTAGAGAGTGATAGAGGTTATTGATGACAATAAATCGAAATCTCAATAGAATTTTATGGTCATCAAAAAAATAAACCAGT
Source organism: Viscum album (assembly GCA_963277665.1). Lineage (NCBI taxonomy): Eukaryota > Viridiplantae > Streptophyta > Magnoliopsida > Santalales > Viscaceae > Viscum > Viscum album. The sequence continues at coordinate 1,805,116,765 of OY728129.1, read as the reverse complement.
TATTATTTAAAACTGTCTAATTTATCACATAATCTTGTATAATGATAATTTTTTTTCAATATCTTTTTTGTAAAGATGATGAACTATTTTTTATTCCTTGAATCCAACAAAAAGTACATGCATGATTTGTTTCTATTTCATAAAAATAAGTTCACAATTTGGTTTTTCTTTCATAAATTTACAATTCAGACCTTAATCTAGAAAATTAATATCCATAAATTATTTTTTATTGATGAAGAAAGATAACTTAATTTTAATAGATCATAAGATCCAATAAATATTAATAATTCCTTCCACATATCTTTGACTATTTTTCAAGACCAACATGGTTACAATCAATTATCTAATATAATAAAAGAATCTATAACCCTAGAAACTAACACTATTGTTTCATCATTTATATTTATTTTTGAGATCATGTAGCTAAAAAACTGTCATATTAACATGTACATCACATTCCCCAGTTGATGGTTCTAAAACCTTATCATCATTCGATCATGGGTTCAATCCACCCAACCTTGACATACAGAATGGGTTTTCACCCAACATATGCACTTCTTTTTTTCTAAATATTATTAATATTATTCCTATTGTATTCCAATGAAATATGATTGAAATCATTGAAATTAAATTTAATATTAAATAATCTTGTAACTATTTATTTTGATGAAATATTTTTTCTTAAAATGTATGATAATATTATTTGATTAATATCAAAATTTCATTAATGATATTATTAACCATAAAAGTTATTAATAAATTTACACTTATTTCTATAAAATTTAAATTAATTATTCTTCAAGTAAAATTTATAATTAAACCCATGCTTGCTATAAATTTCTACCAAAATATCCTCAATCTTGGTAAGCTCGCATCACATAAAACCAAAAAAGTGTGTCGAATACATTAAACATATGATCAATCTTAGACTAATAAACCAATTATGGTATCCATAACACTTATTTTAACTAATAAATATATTCTTCTAAAATTTAACACAATCCGTAGAAATTTCATGATTCTTGTTACCAATATAAAATTGGTAAATACTTATAAAATGTAATATTTTTTTAATCCATATTAATGAATACTTTATTTATTTTATTTCTACATTCATCCTTACATGGTCTAGGGTTTAACATTAGAAATGTGGAATTGACTTACATGATTCTTAGGTTCTCCACCTTTATGTCAAATAACTTAAAGTGGACCCATGTGGTGAGATTTATTTCCGATTATCATACTATTTATTTTTTCTCGACAAGTAATTACCCTGTTCCTTTTTGTTACATATAAACAAAATTCTTAGTATGCCTAAAAACATCAATTTATATCTAATTCACATTATTTTGAATAAACCTTTTTCATTTTTAGTATCTATTTAAATCATTCATAATGGTTTATAAAAAATATTAATAATTCAAATCATATCATCTAGTATTGCCAAACCAGGTGCATAGTATGGATCATTTTTATGCACTAGGCGATGATTGGTTCAAGACCAATGTGGCCTTTTTAGATTTATTACCCCTAGGTATATATCTGCTATAACGAAGACCATTTTTCTATACCTATAGGGATATATAGTAAGAAAAAAGATATCTTCCATGAAAAATAAATAATATATTATTATATAACTATCGTTTATTTATATTTTAATATACATTCCCCTAATTGATGTTTTCTTAATTCTAGTTCCTATGGATTGTATAAATAATCCTTTGATACAAACTTTAGTGACCCTGACTATAATAGCATGAAGTCAATGCCTAATTTATTACATTGGAATAAGATACATGGAATCACATCCCAAAGTGCTAAAAAGTTTAATAATACCGGTAAACTAGATACATACATGATTTTGATATTATATTTCAATACAAAAATTGAATCAAAATATTTTTGAAGAATATAATTATTCCTTTTAGCATATTTTCTCATATCTTTCATATTCACTTTATCAATTCATGTGAAAATAAAATAAACAACGTTGAGCTTAAATGATTAGTAAGGGTTAAGTATAATAGATGTCATTTTCATTCAATATGAATAAAAAAATGGAAAGTGAAATAACTAAAAAGACATACCATTTAAATAATAGGAAAAGGATTTCTCAATATTCCATAGAAATTAACTAAACATAAATTATATTTAAATAACCTGATAAGGAATAATGAATATTTCAAAATAAATAATAGTAAGCACATCTCATATAATTAATCATATAATAATGAAATGAATATAACATGGTGAAAATATTTGGGATAATAATAAATTAATTCCTAATGAAGAAAATTCTATACTATTGGATGTCTTGTCTCAAGTAAGTTATAATTTTACCATCAATGCCTTTTAGAAGATGGTTTAAACTATATGAAACAATATGTGTAGTTCAAGGCTTACATGATTGTCTCATCAGACATATTTATTAATCAAGGGGCTATAAAATATCGGGACCTACACATCTCAATATCTCAAAATCATACCTCATATATTGAATAGTTCATTTAATTAATGAATTAATCGTCATTAATTTCCAATATGTATATGTCAAGGATAATGATTTATCTATATTTCTATAGTTTAAAAAAATGGAAAACACTATATATAGAAATGAGATACATTTTAAGAAATAAGAATGTATTTGACAAAAAAAATATAGATATTTATAGTAAATTTAATTTTAAATGACCATTAAATAGTGAATATTTTAGGGGGGGTTGTTAATGACTTTAAAATGAAACTAGTTCGTGAATAGAAGTATTGCTCTTGGACAAAATAATTATAATAATTCTATATAATGAATAATATTGGTGTAAATAAAACATATACCTACTGAATTATGAATAATGACTTTTTATGAATTGAAATATCATAAAAATATCTTTAAAACACTATTTTGGAAAACAACCTTTTTTATAATGAAAACTAATTTCATAGACACAAATGATTTCGTAAATAATTTACTTTGAAAATAACATCTAAATAATATGAATTTATATATTATATTATCAATAATTTCATTAATTAACATTATATAATTAAAAAGTATTCTTAAAAGAAATGAAGATCATGTCAACGAGTAATTTAATACATAGTATACAAGTTAAAAAACAATCATTTTTCACTATAAATATTCTAGAAAAGTCACTTATTCAGAAAATGATAAAATTATTCCTTTGAAAAAAAAATTAAATAAAAACATTGGGTAAAATTTGTGTAAAAAAATAATTTCTAAATGGTTGTAAAATTTATGAAAAACATTTTTATAAAACATGGTTTTGGATGAAAATTGATTTCTGACCAAAGAGGGAAATAAAGTAAGGTTCTCCTTAAAATATATCCCATTTATTTTTATAACCATGGATTGGGAAATGGAAAAATTACATGAAAATTTCATTATTAAATAGATCAGTATAAAATTAATTTGGGTTATGATATAATGTGAAAATAATTTCCTTCAACCAAAATTCTAGAATAAACAATATTTATTAGAATGATACTTTTTAATAAACCCTAAAAATGATCATAACATTGAAATGAGAATTGTTCAACGAATTATTAATTCATGTAATCTATAAATCCACATAAAAAATGAGGAAACTGAAACATATATATATAATACATTACAAACAAAAACAAAATCTGTCAAAGAAAACTGACAAGTAATATAACCCAATAAAATTAAATTGAGCTATTAAATTATTTACCACTTGGTAAATATTAAATCAATTCCTGTTTGATGATGTAATTAAAATTTAAATAAAAATTACATTGAATTGTATAATATTAATTGTATATTAAATTTAAAATTTTTATTTTATACACCATATAAAATAATTTATGTGTACAAAATTACAATGTTCAGATGTAAAATGATAGTTAGATGAAATCTCTTAACATACACTTTCCCTATAATGAACACCATTAAAATAATCTAAAGTATTTTTAAACAAGTTATTGAATTATATTATAACCATATTAATTCTTATAATATCGTATATTGTCCTTTTATAAAATCTTATCACCATTTTGATAATAATATTTCATTATTTTCATTATTTCAGGTGTTAATTGCCTTGTTTTCTCATTCATGTCATGTTTTGAAATATATGGGTCATTCACATATTACATTGTTCTATAATCTAAAAAACAAAACTAATTACATAATTTTAATATATATTCTGAAATTATATTTTTGAAAATAATAATTAAATATAGTTATGAAAAACAATGTATGTTACGATAAAAGAGAGGTCATGCAAACCCATGAATAACATTTTAATTTTCAATAATCAATATGGAAATTATGTAAGTAATATTTTCCCATTAAATAATTTCAATAATAATATAAATATCATTTTATATCATTATATATAATTATATATCCATGAGTATTTTTGAATAAAATAGAGTCACATCGTTTCATGACGTCAGTAGTCCATTAGTACACAAACAATGTTATCATCATTCAATAAGTGAAATGGTAATTAATACAATTATATATATATATATATTCATTTAATAAGGATAAATATGTCATTAATATCTTAATTATTTAATTTATATCACATTTTATCAGTAACTGTTTCCTTATCAAATTCCAAGAAAGACATTATTGGAAGACAGATCTCATCGCAACATGTGTTTGTAGTCTCTTGTATACACGAGTGATGTTATTGTATTTCCTATATAATGGAAAGTAAAAACATATATATATATATATATATATGATATAATAACATTAGAGGTATAAAATTTTTCTAAACATCCTATAAATACACTTTATATTGATCTTCAAACACAACCATGAAAGGTGGTAATGGAAAAACGAATGGTATCAATTCACAAGGCGGCAGTCCACTGTACGGATTAATTCTGATTTTAGAGACTATTTAATAGAAGTCATGGTGGTAGTAGGAAATCTAATTATTATGAAAAGATCATAGTATATGGAATATATTGAGGATATTTTTTCCCCATTGTTTAATAATAAATTTTTAAGGGGTAAAAATAATTAAATTAAATATTCTCTTTGAAAAACACTACCTCTTATTCATCTAGAATTTTGGGGTGTACTAGTTATCTCACAAGGAAAGAAGAAAAAGATTAAACCTCCAACATTCCAAAAATTTAGGAAGGTTCACTCTCGTGAAATCATGAATGTTATAAGAAGATAATTGAAGTGTGGGAAGCCTGTACATCATGAAAAATAACACTGATATTATGGGAATAATCAATGAAATTAAATATATAGAAATAGAGCTCAAAAGAATCCACCACTCAACCTTGGGTTTAATAAATGAATGGAGTTTGGGAATTATAAAAATCAATAATCTGATCCAAGATTTAGTGTGGATAAAATGACACAGAATCCACTAAGATCAAAAGATATTGGGAAATCTTAAGAAATAAAAATGTATTAAGTTAATATTCATAATTAGAGAAAACATATCCTCTACTCCATAGTTTGGGATTCAATATTGATGTTCATATGAATTAGAGATAGGAAAATATTAACCTTTAGTGGAATTTTATTTGATTATGATAATTAATTACCTCTATATAAATGGATTCCATATAAGTTTCAGTAATAAGTAAATCATACTTTATTTTTTTGAATCATCCAATAATCATTTGTCTAAGAAAATATGAACACAAACATCCCATTGAAATATTTTTGGCTATGATATAAGAATATTAAAGTAATTAATGTTTAATAATTTATTGTAATATAATAGAATTTTGTTTTGAAACTATTTTTGTAAATGATTTATATATTTTGGATAAAATTTTACCATGGTATAGATTTGTTTTCAAAAGAATTTATGTTCGTCCAGAAATGATATGAGGTCAAATTATTTTAGTAGTTGGGTTTCACTATAATTAAGACCTATTTTGGTGGATCCATAATATTAACTATCTACTAACTGGATACAATAGAACTATGGGTGTTATTTTTTAGGGTTTTGGGATCAATGTATTATATTTATCCATATTGGATAAATAATTATTATATTTCTGGTTTTAAAAAATATTTACAGGAAAAATGAATTATTTTAAAATATTTTGATAAGTTAAATGTTAATTTCCGTGCTTTAGGAATGAAAAATTATTCTTCAATATTAATTTTAGAAAGTAATATATAAAGGGTATATTTATTGAAGATTAACGAAAGAATGAAATTATGGTTATGAAATTTAATGATATAATATATTTATATTTTATTTTATTATCTATCATGATAGTAAAATAATATCTCAACATAGTGAATATGATAATAATATATATGGGTTAAACTTTTACATTCATTTATAATGAATCTATGGCCTATTCACACATCACAATCTTATGGTATATTGGCAGTCAAAATTTTCATGAGGATTAAAATTATCACTCTCTATTACTACTTGGATGATGTTTTTATCCTCCAATAATAAATTTTAACTTACCACTACTATTATCCTTATCTGGTGACCAAATCTTGTACAATTACAGGTAACTTTTATGTTTCCCATTTCCTTATTTTTAAATGAAGTTTTATTATCCTTCGATATGATATGAGTTTCCAATAAAGGTATTTTCAAATACTGAATCTTTTATGACTAAGTTATTTTTTTCACAAATCAGGTGTTATTTTAACCCCATAAAAATTACTTTCAGAAGAATAATAAGCATAATAATACACTCAACATGAAATAATGAGCCTTAATAGAATTGAGATGTATTATTACAAAATTATTATTTAAATTTGATTATTATAAAAAAGTCATTTAATTGGAGGGTCATAATTTGTGTAACTAAATTATTATGTATATATATTATTCCAACTCAATATATATATATATATATATATATATTAATAATTCATTATGAAACATTCATCTAATATTTAGTATTCATTTTCATATAAAAACAATTAATAATGAATTATATTTAATTCATTTAGTGACTGAAAATTATGAGTACTTTTTTTTAGAAAATTTATATTATAAAATAAACCCAATTTTTTAAATCATCATATCATAAGTCCCTTATAGTTAAATTTTTGAATTTGTTTGAAATGATTTATTTACTAGTGAATAATGAAAAATATAGCTTTTTTACAAAATATCATACCTTTTCGTTAAATAAAAAAAATATAAATGTAATATTCTATTTCATATTTCATATTAGTATAATATATAATAAATTATAGTCATACTTAATTCTATTTTATTCCAAAATAATCATTATTTTAAAATAAGTTAATTTTTATTCTTCAGAATATTTTTTCTGAAAATATAATTTTCATTGGGTTTTATGCATTTATATTAAAATGGATTTCCACCAATTTCGGATACATAATCATGAAAAAATGGATACCATATTTAGAATGAGTATTTTTCAATTTATATAAATTAGAGACTTTTATTATTGTAATTATGAATAGAAAGAGTGATAAATAATTATCACATCAGTAAGACTAAAATGAGTAAAATATGGTTAAAACCTATGATAATGTTTCAAAATCAACCCAAAAACATCACTTATTTCAATTTAGAAGCACATTATCAAACACATACATCCAAAATTATAATATTCTGAATTTTTTCCCTTTCCATAGATAATGTAAATTATATTATTTAAGGAAAGAATTATAAAATGTCAATTTTTAGTGTAATATCTCTAAAAAAATTATAAGTAGGATTATTTATTTGAAATAATAAAAAAATTTCATTTTAATCTTTTTATAATTTTCAATTATTAAATTATTTCCGGAAATAATTATGTAATACTAACATAATATTTATTAAATTAATAGAAAATCAGATAAATGAATTTAGAAATATTAAATGTAACATAATATGGGTGAATGATTATGTTCCTTATGATTATATATATATATATAAAATTTTAGTTATATAAGAATGGTTTATATTCCAATTACATTATTAGATTGATTAAATTAAATTAAAAGTAAATGAAAAGTGCCATAGATGACATTAATAGTATTTTACGACAAATAAAATTTAATTAAATTATTTAAAAATATAATAATATATGAAGGGAAGAAGTAGGATGATAAATAAAAAAATTAAATCCATTTTCGATTTATTTTTTATTTTTTAAAATATAATTAATATTATAATAATTTATGAATGAACGGTCTGCTACCACAGTTAAGGTTTAAATCAGTTAATAAAGGGGATAAACCAAAATACGAGGTTCAAAATGAGACCAAAACCTATTTAAATTTCATCATATATGGATATTTGTAAATTTTATTCTTTTTATTCTAATTTATTCCCATTATGAATCATTTTTCTTGAGAATGTCTAAATTATAATTTTTTTATTTTTTATAATTCCATGTGTTTCCTTTCCCTCCCTTTAAAAAGTCACATAATCTATACTTTTGTATATAAAATTGAGACATATAGCTTTACCAAAACCCACAAAATTCACTTTTACAATTCCCTGTCCATTAATCATTGTTTATATTCCTCTTAATAGACCATTCTAATGGTCCTTAATCAAGTATCTAAAGGAGGCCTATATAACAATAGGTAATCAATTAACCAGACCATGTTCAATTTCTTTATTCTTCTACCATCTATAAATATCTATTATTTGTGCTAAATTTTTTTCATCATAAATATAATGAAATGTTATTATTTTTATGTAACCACAAATTTCCACCCTCAATTATATGAAATATGTTGTTCAATTATCTGTCACGTTTATGTGAAGGTTACCACCCCCATATAGCAATATAATTCATTTCCCATCACTATTTGTCATGGATGGTTATTAGTATATTTTAAATTTATTAATTAACTTTTTTTTATTTTAAATATCTTAAATACCATTTTAACTTCCAATCATTTGGAAAATGATAACATCACTTGTTCGTACATGTGGATGACCACATATTTGAACCGATGTGTTTTTTTCTTTTTATGATTTAAATAGACATCAATAAAAAAAATATTTTATTCATAAAATTGATATATATGATATTATAATCTTTCTATAATGGTTAGTTATTATTTAAATTTTTGATTCCACTCGTTAAAAAGTAAAAAAAAATAGATCTCATGAACATATATGACCTGTTATATCTCTGAGTGGGGTAATTAATTTTTTATATCTCTATCATTTATGATTAATATAAATAAATATGTAATATACATATATGATAATTTATTTTTGAAAAAATTATATAGATAATGTAATAATGATCCATGTAAAAGTTCTACAACAACCTAACAGAAGATCCCATGAAAAATGAAATAGTGAACAGTAAAAAATGATTTTATTAAAGAGTTATTAATAAATGGATTTTATAATGTTATATTTGGAAAATATATGATATTAAAGGTATATAATTTAATATGGTATTGGTATATAAGAAATTTATATGTATTATATTATTGGTTAATGTGTTTTGATGAAATCCTAACTCAAGCTAAGGGTTTCTCATCTAACTTTTTTTGTGGGATTTATGACATTTTGACAAAATTTTTAATTAATATAATGTAAATAAATATAAATAATTTATTTTTTGAATATCTAATTTTAATTATGGGAATATATAAATATATACAGTGTTCCATCTCTTAATAGTTTTCAATATAGATATTACAAATGATGTGATTTATGTTTCAGTCCCATTTTAATCGTGTATGTCAATTATTGAATTTCAATTGAGGAAATTATATGATTATTATATGATAAATCTACATTAGTTTTGTTATCTTATATTTATTTCTTGATATTACATGTTTCTCTTTCATTTTAATCAGATTATGTACTCAAAATATTGAATAAATAGTTCTAATGAAATCTTAGTTTATTTCCTACTTTGGTCGAAAATAATTTTTCTACAATTTCCATGTTTTGAGAATATAAATTCAATAATATTTTTAATATTATATAGGGATTTTTCTATTTTACATTCATAGGTTTTTTATAATTAAAAAATCAAAATAATTCTTATTTCAAATTTTTGAAAGTGGTACTTTTTACTTTTTCCTGAAAATGTGTACGAATTATTTTTCAATTTATAAGGAATGAATAAAAATTACCACAATCATGACTAATCAATTATTTAAAACATAATTTTTTGTCTTCGAGGTAAATTTTCAATTACAATGTTTTCCATGATATTTTGGAAATTTTTATATTTTAAGAAAGTGTTTTCTAAGGGAAAAGGAAATTTTCATCAATAATATTCTACTAGATCATTAAAATGAATTATTATCTAAGATAACATCCATTAATGTTAATAATGATTTAATAGAAAATTATCTAATAATAACATCCTTACTATTTCTCTAAAGAATTTATAATTCTAATTATGTTCTTCTTATGAAACCCATTTATTTTCCATAGGTATAGTTATTATGAAATTTTGAAATGTTTGTGATACTTTTTTCCATGCTTTGAGTTATGATATATGAGGAGTTATAATAGATATTTTCAAAGAAATATTAATGAATTATTATTATGTGATATGTTGGAATAAAATTATATATACCTGCAATGTATGGTATAAATATTGATAAATTATTAAAAAATTGTTATGTGTGAACCAGATATAATATTCATAAGTTTAAGTGTGGATATATGTTTCATGTCAATAATATTTTTTATGGATCTGGTTTTATGGTCAATACTATGATGCGTGAACATAGTTTCATGTTGATAACTTAATGTGATTTCCTTAATTAATGTTGTTAACTTATTGAGTTTAGTTGTTTAAATCTATACATGTTCACAATGTTATATACTTAGGTTTTGAAAAAAAATAGTTCTATACTAAACTCTCAAGCCTATTACTGATTAATGATTATTTCAAACACTTATGAATATTTTATATTATTATGAAAAATTTGTATTTCTTGACTCATGTTTACTATATATGAAAACTGGGTGAGAACATTTTAATTTATGATTATGATATGAAACCCCTACATTTATCATTTCCAAATGTATGATAATTGATTTATATCTCTTACATTTTCCATTACTGAGCATCTGAGATCCACCTTTCTTAGGGTTATCATACATGGGTTATGGATAAATGTTTTAAGTAGGGTATACATAATGACTGTTATATGGGGGAAATAGTGATGATGCTTCAATAAAAAAAATTATTTTGTATCATTTTTAAAAATACACTAAGACTTTTTTTTCTTAGAATGGATTATAATGTTTTGTTTTGAATGTTCATCTAAAATAATGTAATATTTATCTTTTCAAATATGCGGATTCAATAGAAGAAATGGTAAAATCATAATATCTCATTAGATACTAATGCAAAATTAGATGATATGCTTTATCTACTAAGGGATGCTTGTGGTGATGGATAATCTGAAATGACATGGTGAACAAGTGGAGATGGAAAATCTATAACGATATGGGAAAAATGAATTCATTCCTAATACACTATGATATTATGTATTCAATAGTTTACATTAGTATATAATATAGTTTCTATTCCTATTATGGTTCCACACTTGTTTTAAAAGTTCTTAAGCTTATGATTTGTACTCATAGCTCATCATTTTTATGATGATTCCTCACTCTTTTGATTTGTAACAAAACTATTTGGTATGTTCATCTAACAGATGTATGAAATAGCCCTCTATTAGCCCAAAGTGATTTCACAATTCCTCTATATAATAATCCAGTTTCTAGGAATCACAATAACATAATGAGAAATGGTATCACCAAATAGTTATAGTAAATATGACGTCATTTTTAGAAAAATATTCATGAACTTTTTTTGTATATGAAGTTCCTACCAAAAGAAAAAGGAAGATATGACTAAACTAAAAATAATATATTTATAAATCAGATAAAAAAATATGGAACACCAAAATATTCACTCAGTAATCAATTTACGCACTCTGATGATCAAATGATTTCAAATGGATGTCTATCCTTAGACACCGCAATATCGCTACACCTCCTACCATAAAAATAAATAAAATCCAGATATGAAAAAGTAAATCTGTTAATAGGAAAATTTAAAGGAATTATAAAAATGTAATGGGATTTATTACCTAAATTAGTTAATATGAACACATGTTTAATTCCATAAATTTAAAACAAACCTCTAAAGGTGGAAAACTCTCAAGAGGGGTTAGGAAACTGGGCTAAAATCTTGCAATTGGGATAAAATAATGTAGTCCATCACATAAAAAAATCTTCCATGCCTCATTCTAATTACATCCTAAAATGCTATTCCAGAATATAATAAAAAATATTATTTTTATATATGGTTTTATGAAATAATAAACAGAATACCAATGTGGGATCAAAAAAAACTTTTCCTATATTTTCCACTAAATGAAATCAAAAACTTTTATATTTATTTTCTTTCACACTTAAAAAATGTCCAGAAGCTCTACTTCTGACTAGACATATTTTTTTTTAAAAATCAAATATTTGAAAATAACCTTTCCTCACCCTAAACATATATAAAGACACCATTTTAAGTCATTCCTATAAAAAAAATTATTCACACCATTATTTATAATTATACATATCAAAATTGAAAGAGGTTCCAAACAATCTCATAGTTTTGAAAAACATGTTTGAGAACCATTGATCAATAATAAAACATGGGAAAATAGAACAAACAAATGTTCAAAACACACAACCACATGGTTTTAAAATAATATTCTACCCATAATCTCTTTAGAATAATTTTAAAAAACATTATCTAAGATCTTCTTAAAACACATTAAAATCAACATTTTTATTTTAGTATTTAAAAACCCTTCACAACCCCATTTAAAAACATTTAAATGGAAAAATATAAAAATACGAAGGAATGCACACAAGAAAGAAAAAATTTGGCAATTAACATAATAATAAGAATCAATTAAAATTATAGATGTTCTAATAAATAATTAAAAAACAAAAATACACAATCAATTTTAAATTTAAATCCCATTGAAAACCCAAAATGATTATAATTTCAAAGATATAATCACCATATAAAAAAATATTAGGAAATGGTAATAAAACATGTTACCATATCAATTAGGGATCTAATAAAATTATGATGTAATATAAGTCTTCCTGGAAAGAGTAATGTGAGTCAAGGGATTGTACTATAAGGGTGTATTGTGATTGAGTGTAAACAAGTTTTAATTTTTAGTTTGGAAAACTGGAGCTTGTCTAGTCTTCCATGGATGAAAATCCAAGATCTATCATAATATTATGGTCAATCAATTAGATAACTCACTATTTTACTACCAAATTCTCTCACAATCCCCTAGAAAACCAATTTAATCCTTCTAGGCCATCGTAGAAAATACTCTCTTGGTCCCTTGGAAAACCATAACTCACACTGTATTTTTTCCCTATCTACATAATTATAATCAATATCACATCAAAATTTTCATGTAACAACCATGTACATTTTTATTAAACAACTTCCTCAAGGTAAAATACTTTCAATAATAAATTAAGAAATAAATTTTTTAATTACTCATGCAACACCTCATAATCAAAAACCATAATCACCATGATCAAGAAGAAAAATCACAGGAAATACAATAATGTAAACATCCCCACAAGTTATCATGTGCCCCCATAGTCAAAAAAATCCAATTGGGCCTCATGAGGTTATCACATAATTTATGATAAATCATTTCATAAATTTCCAAATGGGAAATATCCATAAAAACAAAGCATTCTTCGAATTCCATTCCATTTCAAAAACTCACTTTTGGAAGTAAAATAGTATCTAAACCATGAAATTTTTTGTCATCTTGGAAACAATTCATAGCCACAATGAGTTCCAAAATAAAAACCCTATGGGAAATCACACCGTTATGAAGCCAACCAACTAATTTAGAAATTAAGAAAAATATAATCATACCAAATAAAGTTTATCATGTCCCATTGAATACAAAAAACATGTAACACTATGTCTGAAACCTATGTTAAATATATTTTTTTTCAAACATAAAACTAGTGATCCCCATCACATTATAAATGTAAAACCAATCATCAAAAGGGAGTTTTTATTTTCCCAACAACATGGAATGGATTTTTATCCCATTACACAGTTTGAACCATTATAAATAAGTATTCAAATCATGGGTCTTAAGTATAATTATAATTTAAAATTAAAACTATTCCCAAACCATCATAAAATTAAATTATTATAATTGAATTTAATGTAAAAGAAACACCAACCTCAAGTTAATAGAAGGAAAAATAAAACTATCTGAGGCACATCACCTTATGCAGATGGTACCCAAAAATGAAATTAGGTAACACGGAAGGCATATTACATGACCTAATAAATAATGAAAAAAATTTGGTCAAACCCATTTTCTAATGGTGTAGATGAGCTAATATGGGTGGCATGGATAAGAGTAATCTAAAAAAATGGATTCGAAGAGGATTTAATACCATACCATGATGATTTAATTGAAAATAATCAAAAAATCAGGATGGAATCACTTTAGAGTGGGGAGCTGCAAGGTGAATACATCACACAAGAAGAAGATGGAGTCATATGGGCTATGACATGTGAGGGAGTGAGGGGTATGTGAGAAGTATGTTCTATTTCGATGGTTTTAAATGAATATTATTAAAATAAAAATTAAAATAACTTCTTTAGAAAAATAACTAGGAAAACATAATGGTTAGGCCGTATGGTTTCACTAGGAATATTCCAATTGGAAATAGGAAACATCATATTAAAAAATAACTCACATGTTTTCTCTATTGTTTTTCTTGATTGTACTAATCGTTCTCCAATATTACCAAACGGAACTGTCAATATAGAGATCAAATCCACACAACTATCACATGGTTTAACTAATAATTTAGATGCCATGGGGATCAAAAATAATAAATAAACATCACATACATCATTATTAAGGAATCCCATGGTTTAGGATTAACCATGTTTCGTACATTTTTGACAATAATAAATATCCAAAATTATTTATGAGTTAAGAAAAAACACCATGGAAACTAAAGAGAAACCTCAATCTATTAAATTTCAAAAAAACATAATATTGACATTATGGCTGTAAAAAACACCCTAACATACATATTTATTCATCTATAAAGTCTTATGTGAAAGTATAGGTAAAATAGGAATAAATTTTATAAAAATTCTTAAGAATAACAGATTAGTTGAGAAAATGATCTTCCAAAAAAAATAAACGAAAACTGATCAGTGAAATAAAAACCATAAGATAATGAGATTATGAATTGATTTTACCACCATTTATTATTAATATAAAATATTGTAACAACCAAAAAATTCTACAAACAAACAAGATAAAGTGACTGAGTAAAAATATTCCCAAAATTTATCTTAGGAGGAAAAATATATCTATATGACTAGTAAAACCTCATGTAAAATGTTCATAACCATAAGGAAACACTAACATAATAACATCCAAGTGTATAAATAGGATAATACCTCATAACAATCCATCAAAAAATTATGCTCAAAAATAATAAAAATGCATTGATAAGAAACTATTTTTTGTTAACCTACGTTTCACATAAACCATGTGAGGTTGAATATATCAAATTCCTTTGAGTGCCACCACATGGAACATCTAATAAAAAACAATCGTGTGGTATCTATAGCCTGAACAGAAATAATTATAAACCCTATGTATCCAAGAATTCACCCTATATTATTAAAATTCCTGAGTATAAATGAAAAGCTTCATATGGCCTATAAAAAACATGGTTAAAACAACCCTCATATAAAGAATAGATAAAAATTCCCAAAAGAAGCATTACCCATGATGGGAAACTAAATAAGAACCCAATAAAATACTCAGCCAAGACCTCCTCATTCTAAAACATCTCAAGTATTAATTTTTTAAAAACTAGAAATGGTATGTTTATCAAAAGATAAAAACATGAAATTAAATATTACAAAACACAACCTATATGAGCCCATCAATCCTTAAACGAGTGCTCTCATAGGAAAATACATGAAAAAAACAAATCCTTCTGGATCTGACCATCAATCATAGGATCACAATTCTAAAACATTGGAACTAATATTCCTCAAAGGAGGTAGTGAGGTAAACCTAGATCAAATAAAACCATATAAAACCACCATAAAAAAAATAAAGCATGCTTATAGTCCCATTCAGAGTCTAGGAAATGATAAAAAGAAGGTCCAAGTACCCCTTTAATGAATACTATAAATTTGAACTATACCATTTTGGGATAGGGGAATAGGATTAAACAAACCAAGTTATAAACTATAATGTAGTTATGTCCTAAAAATAACACTAAGTTACCCCAAAATACACAAGATACAAAACACATAATCATTCATAAAACAGGAAATACCTTTTTCTTTCCTAAATCGAGTCTTAAAAAAAATTAAAATTGGGCTTTATTTCTTTAAAAAATGGAAACCATTTTATAATTATCATAAAAAAATAGTTATATAACATGGTTAATTTTTTAAATTTTAAAAATATTCATTCAAAAGAAGCATCACTTGTTTTAAATCCAAAAACACCATTTTAGGATTCAAAATTTAAAAACACTTCACATTTGAAATAGTTATTAAATCACATACTATTTTTAAATACATTCACCAAGGGTAAAATACAACTATAAAAAAATAATTTCAATTAAAATGAAAAAAATAATCACTAAAAACTATGTGCACTTGTCTATAAAAATCATCCAAACATAAAACATTTTTATAATTTCAAATTAAATGAATTTTTTCATAACATTTTTTCAAACCATAATTATTTTCAAAAACAACATAAGGACTTTATTTAAAATAGAAAACATATTTCTTAAAAAATCATAATTTTACAACAAAAAATTTAATTTTACATCACATATAAGAAATCATAAATAATGTTAAAACAAAAAACCTCATTCATACCTAATCTAAACATTAATATATATATCAAGACCACAAATTACCCCAATATTATTTCCACAACATGAACTAAGAAATCGAATAGTCAAAAAATCTAAATATTAAATTTATTGGTAAATATAACCACACTCAACATGTACACAAGATTTAAATACTCATGTAATTCATCCAATGGTTAAAAAATATGATCCAAAATCATGTGTTTGGTTTTAAAATGGCTTGTCAGATCCCAAGAACCAACTTTTCGTATTAACTTGATTCTTCATCACCATCCAAAAACATCACATAATACCTCCAAGGAATATATTTCCATACCAATGAGTTTGAAAACAAAAATTCTATAGTAATTTACCAAAATCCCAAAAAACCATAAAAAACTTGAATCAATCGGAAAACTAAATTTCCTTATTAAAATCGAGTATCTACGTGAAAAATAGATTGTGAAATTTTCTCCTTACCTACATATAGTGTCTTGAAAAACATATTCCCAATCTACTGGAATTTTAAATAACATATGGTATTCTAAATAATTATTCTCCAATGTTTAAGAAGAACCAAAACCTTATATAAAATTTTTAACGATGCTATCAATGAATTCCTTTCTACAGATGCCAGAACTAGCACCCCACTTGTCTAAAGTGAATTCCTAGCCCGGATGGGATAGAAAACAGTTCTTCTCCAAAATAATAAATCACATGGGAATGGATTCACAAAATCATTTGAGTAAATGAGACAAGATTAATATTGAAAATCCATTATTACCCCTTTGTATATCAGACGCTCACACTAAATCAAAAACTCAATAAATAGTAAATAAATGAATATTATAAATGAATAAGTACACAAAATGAGAACAAAAACCCTCCATCACTACTGCAGTCTTAATTTTATACCAGGAAAATATTACCCATATATTCCAATCCTCAACCACCACAATATAACTACACTGATAACCATAAAAATCCCAAAAAAATTACTTTCCTGATGTGAATCATTTAAATGGAATTTTTCAAATAATTCTAGGAAAGTAAATACAGATATATTAACAATTTGGTAATATTCATACGGTCCAAATTCTATAAAATAATAAATACCCTTAAGAGGATAAATAATGATATGACTCTCCCAAAAAATGGACAATGAAACTATAAAATAGATGAAATAGGTATCACTGTATAAGCACATAGTCGGCCACCACATGACACCAAAACTGGGAGGCCTCTTTCATATTACTTCCTATAAATTCTAGTTTTAAATCCAATTTAAATATATAAATTTTATATAATTTTCTAAAAATGATGAAACAACACATTAAAGTTACGTAATATTTTTCCAAGATATTCCTTTGACTAACAAAAATCATTTTGAAACCATTTTTCCCAAGGCTTAATTACTTTTCCAAAACAGAATTTCAATGTATAACATTATATCCATTTAAAAAATGACTATTTTAATTTTACACATTAAAAAATCAAAGAGGCTTCTAACTGTCTAACTATTTTCCAAAACATGTTTGAAACCCAACTGTTTCCATAAAAACTAGGAACAATGGCCTAAATCCTAATTTCAAAACTCACTCCCACTTGGTGTACACAAACATGCCATTATTGAAATTTTCGCATGAAAATAAATTAAAAAAATAGTATCAGAAATAGTTTGAAAGCACATTAAAACCACACAGACAATTTCCTTCTTTGAAAACTATTCAAAATCCATTTTCAGGACATTTTAATTCATGTATATATGATCCATGAAATAGTCTATGAGGTAGGGGATACAGTTGATACAAAAATTAAATCCTAAAAAATACCGTAAATGATTCTAGTGTATTTAGTAGAGTAACCATATTAACAAATAATCAAAAATTATCATAAGACGTGTTTTCACATGAAAAAGTCTATAATATGATTAAAAAAATCATATAAACCATCCTAGAATGAATAATGTGAATTAAGGGATCCACCCATTATGGTTTAATTTTCATGAGTCAAAATAAATATTTCTAGCTAGTAGTGAATATTGGGGTCTCTCACAGACATCCCCAGTCCCAAGTTTAGGATATATCATGGTCATGAAAAAAAAAGTTAAAGTAATCATGGACTTATGACCAACTATTCTCTAGGTCCCTTGGACAACCAACAAGACAACTCTCCGTATTCATACCAAGATATCTCATGGTCCCTTGTACAACCCTTTATCACATTGTAGTAATTCTTATGAGCTTCTCAATAGATATTGTAGTCACATCACAAGTACTATATAAAGAGAAATATTTCACAATACATCCCAATAAAGACCATTCCAATTTTAATTATACCCCTTCTTCATGGAATAATCAGTTATAAGTAATTTTTATAAATACACTTGAAAATAAATCATGCAAAACATCCTACCCTATAATAGAAACCTAATATTAAGAACAAGAGGAATACATAAATCATGAAATTAAACATCTGGACATCGGATCACATTACACAAAAGGCTATAAGAATAAAAAAGGGCATTAAAAGTATATTACATCATTTATGAGAACTCATTTAAAAAAATAATTAAATAGTACATCTCATTAAAAAATTATTTGAATTCCATTCCATTTCACAAAATCCCTTTTGAAACTAAAATGGGAATTCAAATGAACCGGCCGATGTCAACCCCTCCTGTCACCCTAGATGGCCATCCACACATGTGAAATCACATTTTCGATCACCATTGGGTTCCAAGAAGAACTGGGCCTATCCAAATATCCATTGGGAATTATATTTACACTACTAAACTACCATGAAAAATAAATAAAAATGGGTGGAAATGATAGTATCATCAGAGTCAATGACCTAAATGAAACATTTCAGCTACAATACATTCCATGAACAATTATATATGTTTTTTCATTCCCCTTCCCTTGAATTATGTAATTAAAATAATATATAACTTGTCTAAACAAGGACCAAAATAAAACCCAATGGATATAACATACCAAAAATAACCCCTAATTATCCAATACCCATGAGATCACATCTCCTCCCCAAAATACTAATGATTTAAATTATGTAGATCCACTATGTAACAAGGTTCCCTATCCCTTACTCGATCCTCGTAAAAAAAGAATGCAAATTCCCAATGTTCCATGTAGGGTGTGACACAAAAATACCTATAAGATACCACCATGTATCAATTTAAGGATTGTACCCATTAAAAATAATGTAATAGTTTTGCAACATATTCAAAACTAACACTCATTAATGTCATTACATTTTCAAAAATAACATTAGAATCCATTAGGTCATCCATTTATAATGAAAATGGTTGTCCCAAATGATTTCAATATTGCCCAAACAAATGAACATGACATGACATGCATTACAAACCCAACATAACATGGGTAATCATATCAAAATTATCATGTAATCATATCAATATAATATGGGTATAATATATCACATCACTTAAAAATGTATGTATACAAATGTTTAATGAAGATATACCAATTCAGAATGAGTAAATTACACCTAAGTATCTTACCATAAGTCATAGAATATATGGTTAATGATATTTATCTATGAAAAATATGGCTCTCATTGTTTTTCAAGGGTCCAAATCCAGGATCTCACAGGGTATCTTTGCATCCAACATGATTTTTTACATGTTCTCCCTACCCAATGTATCTCACGTTACATGGAAAATGAATTGGGAGGTCGGTATCTTGCTCCATATGATGTCTCAAATATCCTCTCAGAAAAAATGTGGCATTATACATGGTATCCAATCTAATGACTATCATGGTCCATTGAAATAACTCATCACTCAGACTTCATATAAACATAGTGCTACTCTATTAATTCACATTAACAAGAATTTTCTCATATCAAACAAGCTACAACCAAATATATTTCACAAAATAAAAAAGACCACTTTGTTAAAATACATTTTCCAAGTTAATGAAATTTATAAAACCAAATTAAAATTATATTTCAAATTATAAATCATCTTTGACCCATTTCAACAAAAACATATCAATAATATAAGTAACACATATTTGGGAAAACACTTTTGACACCCAAATTTCACATGCAATCCATGAAAATCATGACCCGTAAGATAAAATTAAACTACAAATCATTTAACTAGAAATTAAAAAACAAAAACCAAAGGTGATTCTTAAGTAGGATGTAAGGATTGTAAAAATACCTTAATGAGAAACACCTACCATAGAACCAGTCCAAAACACGCCAACCTTAACAATAGGCATATGGAAGAGCAAGAGAAAGGGATAAGAGACCTATTTCATAAGAAATAAACCTCTTTCAAATTTCACAATCTATATTTATCCATCATACCGACAATGATTCCACATATCTATAAAAATTGAAGAACAAGAAAGGAAAATGGGAATAAAAAAGTAATAACAATGAAAATGAATTACCTTAGGACAAAACCCATTATTATCAAGGGAATAGATAAAAAATGTGAGGTAAAACTCCTCCACCATAGTAGTGTGGTTTCAAATTATGAGTGGATAAAAATGATCCCCCATTTTAGAAAAAACTAATGGGGTTAAAAGGTAAAAATACCACATTTTTTAGTCACCTAGATAGGGCCACATGGTTTGGAAACCCATGTTCTAACCATGTGGTTTCCAATATCCACAAATGGACCATACAATTAAACCTAATGATAAAAATGGTTTTTCAAATATTTATTACATTATGGGATTACCTCTATCAAATTCCAACTACCTTTAATTGTTAGCCACTAGATTAAGGATATCACAGGATAACATTGCACCTATGTTTCTCTAAAAACAAAATTTTTATCTCAAAACACCATTAGAATTATTGAACACATCAATAGATAAATGAAAATAAAAAATATAGAAATCGGTAACATAGAGGGTGTCAAAAATTCCCCACAATGCCAACTTCTTCCCATAAAATTTCATCCATAATTCTCGAAATTCATCCGGTGAGTCCACTACTCCATCGCTCAACCATTCCAATATCATGTATTTTGGCCAGGACCACCATATTTTCAATGCACACAGACCTAACAGATTTACTTTCCAAATATCAACGTGTTTCAATGATCCATGATAAGAACATCCTGATCAAAAACTCTGACAGTAGGACCTAACTCCAAATCATGTCACTGCATTAAATGAATTGATTCAATATGGCATCTCTTTATTTTGGAAATATAAAATAAATATTAGATTGAGGTCATCCATGGAATAAATTCAAACTTATATCTGACCATTACTTGGTGGTCCACAATATGAAATGACATGACATAAGGTGATGTTAGATTTCCCTTCATACCCAACTGAGAATGTCTAAGTCCAACTGACACCCAGAGAAGAACCTAATCACCAACCTAAATCTCCAATGGATGATGATACTGGTTGGAATATATCATATGGTAATTCGTATATTTCGATTAAATTTTTTTGAATCATTTTTACTATAATAGTATTATCGTGGATGAGGCTCACTACATTCATGGAATGATGACCCAACTTATCCCAAAACAGATGGAGTTTGAATGATCACCCGCATTTGGCCACAAATGGTTCCATTATTGCCAAGGCTAGATAACTATTATTATAATAACTTCTGGCCCACGGTATGTGATTTTACCGTGAATTACTAAAATCAAGAACACCTATTCATAACATATCATATTGTTTTTATATGGTCCACTCAGATTGAACATTATTCTAGGAGAGATATGTACAAATAAATTTTAGTTTGGTTCCAAATGTCACATAGATCCCCATCTAGAACTGCGATGTAAAAAAGAAATCCTAGTTTGAGACTATCACCAAGGACTTTGCTTGAATCTAAACAAATTCAAAAAAAAATATAGGTGTCAACAATCCCCAACCATTATCAACACTATTTTAACACCCCAAGCTTACATGGTATGATTCCCTTTGAATAATACAATAACTTGTGTTGTACGAAACTTTGAGTTCAAACACACCACAACCAATCAAACTATCTATTATGGATAGTAATAACCACTTTTTTTTTGAAATTTTATAAATTTTATCTTTCAAAATGGACTTCATTTTTGGACTAGGAATATCAAAATTAACTTAGGGTGAACATTTTGTATTTTTCTAAAAATTTCAATTTTTGATGAATAGTGAAAAACAACAATTTATTGTTTTAAAACGACTTTTTATTTAAATAATTATTTATTTTATTTTCATTTATTTTTGGTAAAAATAGAAACATAATACCTATATGAGTTCAATGTAAATCATTGGATTCATTTTATAAAAAGTTTAGATATATAAAATTTTTATCAAAATTTTTAATGTCTTCTACCCACCTCCTAGGTGAATTTACAAATTTTCATAAATCATAATTTTACAACTTCTATGAGTGGAATTTCAATAATCTATGAGACACGTTTAATATTAGTATGTAAAATGTGGTTCAACAAGAAGAAAATAATTTATTGTGAATAGTAACTATGGACTTTTATTTACCACGGTTAAAAGAAAATAGAGTAATTAATGGTAAAAATGATATCATAATCACCTTAACACATGTCCTAATTCTATTGTATAATTATAATTCGACCAAAAAAAATTCGGAATAAAATATGATCCACTTTGGTCCACTTGGATTAGATTAAGACATTTATTATTATTTTCTTTAAACAAGAGTTAAAAGAGTTAAATACAAAGTTTAATAACTAAACCATATTTAAAATAGGGTCACACACAATGTAAATTCAACTATAAATATTAATTAGAAACATAAAATGATTTCCTAAAAAATGTTATTTTATTTATAATTTTTATACATTAAATAATTTAATTTATTTATGACACAATGATGATGAAAAAATTACCTTATTAATGAAATATTAAAATAATTGATATTATAAATATCTAAATAAATGTAAATTGAGACGTCAGATGAATTAAAAAAATTTTATCGGTTAATATTACATTTAATTATTGGTTAAATACATTTTATTCGAAGTGAAAAAAATTTCATGGCTTTCAAAACAATCAAATGCTTAATAGGTTAAAATTATCATAATTGTGTTTTTAAAACAAATACTACATTATTAATAGATATAATATTCCTAAAAATCGACATTTCATCCAAAGTACATAGATAAGGTAATATATATTAATACTTATCAAAATGGTGTTTAGATGGCATGTTATAGTAAGTTTAATACCATATAATTTAAAAATACAAAGAGACATGGTAAATGTCAATCTATTTAACTAAAAGTTAAATATAAAGGATAAGTTTGATATGATGACCTAAACCTAACTAAAACCTATTGGTTAAGAGGTTTTAGTCCCATACCCACATTATCCTCAAAATAATTCATTTTGGAGCCATTAGAAACCAAAAATTATTTTATAATAAAATAATATTTTTGGCTTTTCCTAAAGTGACGATCACCTCTCTTATAAAAGGGAACTTCCCCTTATCTTACTTTTATACTACCAAAACCATTTGGATCGTCCAAAAACTACCCAAATATCCTCCCAACTTCCCTCCCCTCAACCTTAGGGTCTTAATTGGATAAAAAATCAATTGTATGGAGCGCTTTTGATAAAATCAAAAGGAAACGGCTGAAGTAGAGGTAATAATATTACCACCCTCTTCCATGTTCTTTTCTTCTTCCACTTTATATTTCTTTGTTTTTTCCATACCAAAATAATAAATCCAGTACCATCTAAAAATTGGGATGTTATTATAAATATGGTACAACCATATTCATTATTTTTTGTATCCTACAAATGGTAAATTCAACATACGTGCATATGTACGACTTACCGTCTCCACGTCGGGGTGTAGTTTGTTATTCAAACACATCATTATTTGGTTGGGTATAATAATGAGTATAAATGATGTAAATAATAAATATAAAATGTTTATTTATTCTTTATATATGATATACCATCCAATTACATACGATTTATCCATTAATTTAATGATATTGTTTCTCTTGCGTACGTACAGATTGTCGTCTCCACGAACGCGATGAGATTCATTCCCCATTATAGTCACTGAAGAATAATTTTCATTTTATGATTTAATATAATTTTTATGAACAAAATATAATTATTTTTATGAATCAAATAAATATTATTCATAACAAACATGGCTTACATAAGCAATCATATAAAGGAAAATGAATCATTTAACACCCAAAACGATGATACGACTAAAATATTATTAATAAAGAAATATTAGAAGATAATATATGATATCTTATTTACTTATATGGTTCCTGTATAATTTAATAACAATCATTTTAGTATTATACAGGTGTAAAATGTACCCTTGGAGAAGGAAAAGTATAAGGTAAGTGTTAATTTCACAATCTCTTTATTATCTGAGGTTGTATTTACGTAAGTATCCACTAAGACCTCTTTATCATCGACATTCGTGTTTTTATAAAAATTTATTTCTAAAAATTCTTAATATTTAGTAGAAAATGGGTTAACATCATTTATACCCTTATTTGAATTATATGTTTTGAAAGGAATCCATCTGTCATTTTCCAAACAAGGTACTTTATAACCTTTTGACAAAATTAAGGTAAGAATGTTTTTTTAACTTATACAGCGTGTGTGGATATTTTCTGTTGTCATAACATAGTCAAATATTCCCTTAAAATCATGTAAAAATATTTTCAAAATAAATGTAATATTTTATAATTACATGACATTTAAATGATTTCAAAATACAAATAGATATTTCTCTAAAAAATAATTGATTTCATATATGTCAACATCCTATTGATGGATTTTAAACTTGTTTGAAGTTGATTTATTATGATACAAATCGTCCATACTGTATTGAAGGTTTTGTGATATGTTTGATTGGGGATGTGTTATTTTTAAACTATTCATGGTTTCTGGATAAAGTATTGATATTTCTTATTCTAGTTTTAATATGAATTTTTATGTTATGTTTAAACCTTTTCATATGAGGAATGCATTGGACTTAGTAAGTGATGAGTGGAGCCCACTATAGCTTCTCGATGCATTCTTAGGTCTCATGAGAAAAATGTTTTTCTTGGAACAAGGCGTTGGTAAAATATTTTTGTAGTCTTGGCAGAAGGCCTTGACTATGTTTTTATGAAGTCTGGCATTATGCATTCTATCATTATGATATTGGATATTGAAATTGCATTTGATTATTCAACTAGTAGAATATCCATGTGAATAAGTAAATGGAATTATTTTATTTTATGTTTTCAATATTATGATGAAGTTTAAGTATAAAAGGATCTTGTTTTAGTCTTATACATTTCCTTAAATTTTTATGCTTATTGATGAATGTTTCCACTATATTGATATATTTACTGAGAATCTAAGCTCACCTCGTTCTATATTTTATTTTTCCAAGGAGGTGAA
This sequence comes from Viscum album, assembly GCA_963277665.1. Taxonomy (NCBI): domain Eukaryota; kingdom Viridiplantae; phylum Streptophyta; class Magnoliopsida; order Santalales; family Viscaceae; genus Viscum; species Viscum album. The sequence goes on along the minus strand of OY728129.1, from coordinate 1,805,090,472 downwards.
AAATTATTTAATGGTTGACCTGTAGGGATAAGCTAAGGATATAATTGTGTTTAAAGGGGACAAAATTTTGTTGATGTTTTTATTTCATGATGTAATGTAAAACATATTAACGTATCTAGTATATCCTATGATACTAAACTAATTTGTCTTTTGGGACAAGAATCCTTTTATCATACCAATGTTATATAATAATGCACCAACTCTGGGTAACTGGGGTCATGTTGTTAGAGTTGGAATCAAAGGATGTTTAGTAAATCTTTGGAATCTAGATTTAGAAAAACACTGATTAGAGAACACTACCCCATAAGATAGACCTTGAGGAATAGTATAGAATAACTTCCTAGAATTATTTGACTATAGAGATTTTGTTAGTTTTCCAAGAAATTCATCCCTATCTAGATATGAGAAGGTAGAGGTGGCTCTGACATAGATTTACCTAGGGGTAAAACCCAAAAACACCGCATGGAGCTAGACTCGAACGAGAATTTATGCACGACAACGGGCCTTGCTGCACTCTTGGTTACGACACTCTTAGGGGATATGCTTATGATAATTCACATTTTCTTTACAAACCATTGTAAAGGATTTATAAGTATATACTTCCTCAATGAAAATATTTTTATGATTATGGATTATATCCATAAACTGTTCAATTTATGTTAAGTGTTTTACAAGTTTAGAATTATGTATTGCAGTTCTTAAACTAATCTATTGTATGCCAATATTTAGAAATGGCGCATTATAAAACAAATAGAAACTATATCAATGCACGTAATCCATGTAGGTATTTACCTCCTACTCAGGATAATTATAGTGAAGCAGGTGATGCTACTGGTTCTGATCAAATTATCACTATATTGGGACAACTCACACAGGTTATGAATAATAACCTTACCCTTATGGAGAACCCTAATCCACAACATGGATGATAAGTGTTTGACCAATTAATGGGGAATCAACCACCAAAATTCAATGAGAATACAAATCCATTTGTATCCGATAAATGGATATGTTCATTAGAGAAAATATTTCACACTTTGGGGAGTAGCAAAAGTAAAAAAGTTTTCATGGCAGTTTATCGCCTCATAGGAGTTGCAGATCAATGGTGGTCATTGATTCAAAACACAAAGGATGATGATGAAGTATCAAATATGGAATGGAGGGATTTTAACGATATTTTGATAGAAAAATATTTTCCCTGTGACCATCAAGGGGATATGGAAAGACTATTTTTGAGCATGAGAAAAAAGTAGGATGAGAATGTCACAAAATATGAGGCTAAATTTAAGAGGTTAGGAAGGCATGCTGTAGATTATATACATAACCCAAGGAGTAAGATTGTTCAATTATTTATTGGGTTTTTTATTTATATTGATGCTTCTAAGAAAGGAATTCTTTGTGTCCTTTTTCAGAATGATAGAGTTATTGCCTATGCATCATGATATCCAAAAATACATGAGCCAAACTATCCTACTCATGACCTTGAGTTAGTAGCTGTAATCCTTGCTCTGGAAATATAGAGACACAATCTCTATGGTGAAAATGCAAGATTTATACATATCAAAAGAGTTTGAATTATATTTTCTCACAGAAAGTACTCAACATTAGGAAAAAAAGATGTCATAAACTAGTCAAGGATCATGATATCACTATACACTACCACCCGGGGATGGAAAATAAGGTGGAAGATGCTTTGAGTAGAAAAGATCATGGAGTTTTGAACATGTTTAGAGTTGAAGGGGATCCTATTTTCATGGATCTATTAATGATGGATATGGGAATAACCATGGATGGTGAAACTAAAATACATTTTCAAATGGTTGCCAAACCATCCATACTAGAAATGATAAAGTGTACTCAGATTGGTGATGAAGAGATTGAAAAGAAGATTAAATTTGTGAATGATGGGAGATTGGGGGAATTCATATATGAAGATGGAATTTTGTAATTTGGGAAGATACATTGTGTTCCTAACATACATCATCTAAAAAGAGAATTTCTGGATGATGCTCATAGCTCCAATTTCTCTATACAACCTAGGAGCACCAAGATGTATAATGATTTGAAGGAACATTTTTTGTGGGACAATATAAAGAAGGAGATCGCTTATTTTTTTCCAAGATGTATGGTTTTTCAAAAATTGAAAGTTGGAAGGAACCATGATGGAGGATTCAGGTAACCTCTTCCCATACCTGAGTGGAAATGGGATAATATTACGATGGAAGTTCTCATGGGGATACCAAAGACTCCTAGAAGAATTGATGCAATATGGGTCATTGTTGATCATCTTACCAAGTCAGCACATTTTTGTTCTATAATAGAAGATTTACAAATTGCATGTATAGAAAGACTATATATTAATGAATATGTAAGACGCCATTGTGTACCTATATCGATTGTTTTTTTCGTGATCCCCATTTTACATCATGATTTTGAAAAAGTATTCAGAAATCCCTAGATACTGAACTTCGTTTGAGAACTACAAACCACCCTCAAACTGATGGACAATCCGAAGAGACTATTCAAACCTTAGAAGACATGTTGAGATCTTTCTCACATGAATTTCAAGGTATGTGGGATCAATATTTACATATGGTATAATTTTCCTATAACAATAGATTCTATTCAAGTATACATATGGAACCATATGAAGTGTTATATGGAATGAGATGTGGCACACCAACTGGTTGGGATGATGTTGGTGAATGAAAACTCGTAAGCCCAGAACTTGTTGAGTAAATGATGGAAAAGGTGATGATTTTCCAAACCCATATCAAAGCTACTTAATGTAGGCAGAAAATCTATACTGATAATCGAAAGAAGGATTTGAAATTTCAGGTAGGAGAACATATTTTCTTGAAGGTATCTCCATGGAAGGGAGTTATACAATTCTGTAAGACGGGTAAATAATGTCCCATGCACATCAGACCTTTCAAAATTATAGAACGAATTGGGGTTGTAGCTTACCGTTTTCCAATGCCACCAACTCTCTCCAAAGTTCATGATCTGTTCCACGTATCACTATTGAGAAAATACAATCCTGACCAAACGTATGTACTCACCTATGAGGAAATTGAATAGGAACCAGATCTATCTTATTTTGAATATCCAGTCAAGATTCTTGATAAAAGAGATCATGTGCTGAGAATCCGGACGACTCGTTTGGTAAAAGTTCTATGGAGAAACCATAAGATGGAAGAGGCAATGAGGGAAAATAAAAAACTTATGATGAAGAACCACCTGATTCATTTTATGAATTAATATTCTAGAAATTTGTAGGAAGAAATTATTTTGAGGAGGAGAGAATGTAACACCCCAAGCTTCCATGATACATTTCCCTTTGAATAATATAATAACTAGTGTTGTACGCAACATTGAGTTCAACCACACCACAACTAATCAAACTGGATGTTATGAATAGTAATACCCACTTTTTGAAATTTTAAAAATTTTATCGTTCAAAATGGACATAATTTTTTTATTCAGAATATCAAAATTATCTTCGGGTGAATTTTTGGTATTTTTATGAAAGCTTTCTGTTTTTGATGAATAGTGAAAAACACTGAGTTATTATTTAAATCTGAATTATAATTTAAATAATTATTTACTTTAATTAGAATTATTTTATGTCAAAATATATACATAATAACTATACATGTTCAATGTAATTCATTAGAGTCATTTTATAATAAGTTTAGATATAAAAAAAATTTATCGAACTTTTTACCGTCTTTTACCCACCTCCTAGGAGCAATTGGAATTTTACATAAAACATAATTTTACCAATTTTGTGAGTTGAATTTCAAAAATTTGAGAGACACAGTTAATATTTGTAAGTAAAATGTGGTTCAATAATATGAAAATAATTTTTGGTCAATAGTAACTTTTGACTTTTAGTTACCATTGTTAAAAGTAAATAGGTTAATTGAGGGTAAAAATAATCTCATAATTACCCTAGCACGTGTCCTAATTCTATTGGATAATTATAATTCGTCCAAAGAAACCGTAGGAATAAAATATGATCCTATTTGGTCCACTTGGATTAGATTAGGACATTTATTATTATTTTATTTAAAGAAGAGTTAAAAGAGTTAAATTGAATGTTTAATAACTTGACCATTTTTAATATAGGGTTACATGAAATATAAATTCAACTATAAATATTAATTATAAATATAAAAATATTTCCTACATAATGGTATTTTATTTAAAAATTTTAGACATTAAATAATTTAATTTATTTATTACACAATGATGATGCAATAGTTACCTTATTATTGAAATATTAAAATAATTGATATTATAAATATCCAAATAAATATAAATTGAGACCTATGATGGATTCCAATAATTTTCTTTTTTAATATGACATTTTAGGATTGGTTAAATAAATTTTATTTGATGTGATAATTTTTTATGGCTTTCAGAAAACTCAAATGCTAAATAGTGTCAGAATTGACATAATTGGGTTTTAAAAAAAATACTATATTATTAATTGATATATTATTCCTAAAAATCTATCATTCAGCCAAAATACCTAGATATGGTTTTATATATTAAAAATTAACCACATGTGTTTTTCATGTCTTTTAATAGTATGTTTATTAACCATATAATATAAAAATACAAAGAGATGTGGTAAATGTCAATCTATTTAACTAAGAGTTAAATCTAAAATATAAGGTTAATATGATGAACTAATCCTATCCCAAACCTATTGGTTGAGAGTTTTTAAACCCATCCTTAACTTATCCTAGAAATAATTTATTTTATATCCATTATAAACCGAAAATGATTTTATAATAAAATAGTATTCCAATCTTTTCCAAAAGTGACCCACACCTCTCTTATAAAAGAGAACTTCACCTTCTCTTAATATCGCACCTCCAAATACATTTTTCACGGCCAACCCCTGACCAAATATCCTCCCAAATTCTCTCACTTCATCCTAGAGGCCTTAATTTGATCATAAATCCAACCTAATGATCCCTTTTGATCAACTCAAAAGTAAACACCAGTAATAGAGGTAATAATTTCACCACCCTCTTTCAAGTTCATTACTTCTTAAAATTCCACTTCATTTGTTGTTTACCTAAAAATATAATAAATAAATAACCTTATGCATAATTTTATGTTATTATAAATTTAGTACAACCATATTTGTTATTCAATCCATCCTACAAATGACAAAGTCATCATACGTGCGTACGTACGGCTTACCGTCTCCACGTTGTGGTGTAGTTTATTATTCAAACACTTTATTATTTGGATGGGTATAATAATGAGTATAACTGATTTAAATAATCAATATAACATGTTAATGATTCTTTAATATGATATAACAACAAATTACATATGATTTCTCCATCAATATAATGATATTTCTACTTGTGCATATGTACGAATTATCATCTCCTTGAACGAGATGATATTCATTTCCCACTGTAATCATTCAAGAATAATTTAAATTTTATTATTAGAAAGAATGTTTATGAACATAATATCATTATGTATGTGAATAAAATACATCCTATTCATAATAAACATGGCTTACATAACCAATCCTTTAAAGGAAAATGAATCAATTAACACCCAAAACAATGATACTACTAAAATATTATAAAAAATAAATATTAGAAGATCCTATATGGTATCATATTTACCTATATTGTTCTTGTATACTTTAATAAATATGATTTAACTATTATATAGTAGGTTAATGTACCATCGATCAAGGAAAATTACAAGGTAAGCGTTAATTTAACAATCTCTTTATTATCCCAGGTTGTATTTACGTAAGTATCCACTAAGACCTCATTAACATCCACATCTGTGTTTTTGGAAAAATATATTTCCAAACATTTTTACTATTTTCTATAAAATTAGTTAAAGTAATTTATACCTTTATTTGACCATATATGTTTTAAAAGGAATATTTCTGTTTTTTTCCAAACAAGGTACTTTATGATCTTTTTGACAAAATTAAGGTAAGAATGATTTTTAACTTATACGGCGGGTGAGGCTATTTTCAGACGATATAACATTTTCAAATATTAAATTACTATATTATAATAATATTTTCAAAATTAATATTTTCTTTTATAATCATATGGATTTTAAATTATTTCAAAATAGAAATAGATTTTTTCTCTAAAAAAAGTTTTGATTTCAAATATGACAACATCCATTTCATAGAATTTAAGGTTATTTGAATTAGATATATTATGATACACATATTCTGTATTTTATTGGAGGTTTTTTGATGTGTTTGACTATGGATGTGTTATTTTTATACAATTCATTGTTTATGGATAAATTATTACATTTTGTATGCTAGTTTTAATACGAATGTTTATGTTATTTTAAACATTTTCATTTGAGAAATGCATTGGACTTAGTAAGTGATGGGTGGAGACCTCTATAGATCCTTGATGCATAGGTAGGTCTCATTAGAAAAACTACTTTCTTAGAACAAGGCCTTAGAAAAATCGTATTTGTAGTATTTCCATAATGCCTTGACTATGTGCTTATGATGTCTGGCATTATGCATTCCATCATTATGAAATTGGATATTGAAACTTCTTTTGATAATTTGACTAGTAGAATATCCATGTGAATATGAAAATGGAATTATTTGATTTTATCTTTTCCATATTATGCTGATTTTTATGTTTTAAAATCTCCTGTTTTAGTATTATACATTGCCTTAAATGTTAATGCTTATTTATGAAAGTTTCTTCTACATTGTTATCCTTACTGAGAATTTGAGCTCACCCCTTTCTATGTTTTATTTTTCCTAGGAGGTGAAGAAGTATTTAATGGGTTACCTAAAAGGATAGGATATGTATATAAGTGTTTTCAAAGAGGATAAAATTTTGTTGATGTTTTTATTTCAGGATGTAATGCAAAACTTATGAATGTATATAGTACTTCCAAGGCTACTAACCTAATCGGTCTTTCAATACATGATTCCTTGTATCATGACAATGTTATGTAATAATGCACCGACTTTGGGTAACTAGGGTTGGGGTGTTTTTTCCATCACCTTCATATAATATGATTATTACATTGGACGACCAACATTCACCCATATGTAATCTTTCTAACATAGAGTTTGAGGTGGGAAATTTATAAAATCCCTAGTGATATCATCCCACTTCCACATGGTCGTGGGATGTGGTTTAAATAACCCTATTTGGTGTTATGATCATCTTGGCTACTATGGTTATTCAAGTATCTAAAAATGAAGTCGGGTACTACACATCTCATCCTAGACCACCAATACCGCCCTCTCAAGGTATAAAATTTCATAGTCAACCCATGGTGAATGAACTAACTTGAGTGATTCACCTCATGCATCACCTTATAAGTCATTCTCAAAGGATCATCAAGTTGGTTCTTTAATTGAATACAAACAATTTGATGGAAATATGAGAAACTCAAGGTTTATCAAACACTTATGGAACTGTTAATCTCCTTGCATGGGATTGAATACCAACAAACTCATAACTTATTTGATTGGAGAAGGGGTAACCAGCACACTGGAAAATTGAATCCACCCTTCATACACATGAATAAATTTTGATAGATTTGTAAATAAACAAATAAGACTAAATCATTCAATGATTCTTGAACTTCTTAGATTGGGATCAATCTACTCAACAAAACAATGACAATGTTTCCCTTCATGGGCATATAAAAAATATGCAAATCAAAAGTCTAGAGAAAATACACCTATCTTCTCTATATTAGGATCATGTCCCTCTAGGTAAAAATATAATTCAGTATCATATGATATAGAAACACAATAAAACTCTCCCCAAAGGGGTAGTGTTGCCACATTTTCAGTGTATGAATATAAAATTCCAATTCTATTTCAAGTGAGGATTAATTCTGCTAATGTATGTGTATATATCATGATCCATTATACAATACAAGGTTTTCCCACTACATCACACTTCTAAAAACCACAAAATATTAATCAATGTACACTGCATATTCTTCTCAATGCCCAGAAAAAAAAACAATAATGTATGTCAAATAGGTCTTGAACTACTCAAAATAATCCATCCACTTCTTATCCCACCAAAACATCACCCCATTTTTGTCAAATATATCAAGGGGGATTATAGAATAGAGATGTTTTGAAAAAAATATTCTTTAATACCAATAAAATCCTATAAATATATGTGTCTCAGAAATTCTTTGGATGTTCATAAGACATTAGTCCATGATATTTCTCTTGATCCACTAAAACTCTTCCATCAAAAATGACATGGATAAAAAATATCATTCTGAAACCAAACCTAAAAAATAAAAATCTATTTATATAGATGTATCTCTATCAAAATACATAAAAAAATCACTATATAGCCCACATGCTTCCCATTTTTAATGGAATACACTATGATATCATCCACAAACATGACTATGAAAGAGTCATAAAATTAGTGGAAGATTTATTACATCAATTCCATAGAGACTTCTGAAGTATTGGTTAGTCTAAATAGCATAACTAGATAATACAAATGAAAAAAAAGTCTTAAAAAGTTAATATCTGTAACATCCCATTTATAAATCCTCAACTTCTAGTACCCCGATATTTTTTTGATCAAGAAATACAATGTTATCTACTAAGAAAATAATGAATTTCATAAATTTCGAAAAATGTGAATTATTTTTTCACCCTCACCAGGTCAGGGTTATGATAGTATATGAAAATTTGTTGAATCCCACCCAAATGTTTGAAAAATATCACTCGATTAGCTTAGGTTGCCATGATGGTAAAGATGAAACCCTTTCCCTTAATTTCCCCAAGATAAACTTTAAACTCTATTATCTCAATAACATCCATCTGTTGTGTAATGACCCAGAATGTCCAAGAATTTTCTTAATAAATGGGAGTTATATGAGTCCATGAATTTGATGGCGCACGATTCTAAGTCTCAGAGTGCTTAGAATGATCCGTCGATGTTTTGTTAAGCTTAAGTTAACTTACGTAATAAGGTTTACTAAAAAATGGGAATAACTCTTAAACGGTTACTCGGATAAGAAATCCAAGGTCACCATTGAGCTCAAGATGGTGGTTTTACCTTAGGAGTGACTTAATATTAGTCGACGCGGGCCTCTTGTGAGAAAACCCAAAAATGGCATAATCGTAAATAAAATAATTAAGTCAATTATTTTATTTTTCAAATGCTTATAACTCACAAATGGTAACTCAAATTAAAAATATAAGACCATTGCTGAACTCATGAGGGTATTATTTTCTAAGGAATATACTAACTTTGGATGGTGTGAGCCACTAGATAATGTTAGTTTTTGGCAGCAAATAAAATAAATAAGTGAAAATCATTTTATTGTAAAATTCATAACTTCTAAACGGTAACTCAGATTGAAAATCCAAGAGTAATGATGGGTTTTTTGGGGCGTGTTTCTCCTACGTAGAGCCTAACCTTGACCGGTTCCAGTTGAGGGTGACTTATAATAATTTTCCAATCTTTTTTTCTGGTACATTTAGTAAACATGTGAGTGGTGTTTTGTAACTTTTGAACCAGTGCTCAGAATTAAAATCTGAAGGCACCGTTGAACTCACAACACTGGTATTCTCTTAAGGAGAATTTCACCTCTACAGTAGATAGCTGAGGGTGAAAGTTAGTATTTGGGTTTTTCGTGAAAGAATAAAAATAAAAATAAAAGTGTGTGACACTTTATTTTTATTTACAACACCCATGTGGGTGTTGGGAGGTGGGGCCCACCAAAACTAAACCTCCTTGTGAATGTTGGGAAGTGGGGACCACCAGACCATAGCCTACCATGATAGGTTATGGTGGTGGGGACCACCAGACCCAAACCTCCCATGAGAGGTTATGGTGGTGGGGACCACCCAGGGCCTAAACCACCAAACTCCCCACTTAATGAGGGAGAAACCTCTCAACACCCTCATTAATGTGGAGGAGACTCTTGATATTTCTCCACATTAACTATACCAATTCACCACTATTTTTTGTGCCAACGTAAATTAATTGCCTTAACCCCATTTTTAAATTAAGTAACATCGTTATTGGAATTTAGGAAGGTTTCTAATAAATGAACATTCATAAATTCCATGATAGTTACAAACCATCCCCCCCTCCTACATATATGGAGCTTGGGAGGAGGTTTTGGGATGGTGTCCCCAAGAGACAAAGTGCTAGTAAAGTGATGTGACACCCAACACTTGGAGGATTGCGCTCTCCAATGAAGAACACTCTACCGACGAAGAATGCCTACGAGGAACGCCTTCTACTATGAATAATGACCTCGAATTAGACTTACTTACTCATATCTTCCTCCGATGTAGGACGTGTTTGTTTACAACGAATCGACTTTTGCGTTCTCGTGCAAACGTCAACCAACAACGAAGAATGAGGGGATTATTGTTATTGATTTATATACCCATGTTCTTCCCTTCTAGAAGACAGTACGCAGAACAACTTTCTAATTAGTTAATCCACATATATTTCCTTTTATGGGTTTTAGGAATAACCATTGTGGAAGGGTTTGATGTTATTTATTCTTATTCTATGTTGAGCCACTTTCTATCACTCTAAACATGGAGTGTGTAGGTTAAACTAACATGGCACGACCCCTTAGATGTTCTTCTTTGGTGTGTTCTTTGAAATGGAGGATGGCGATAAAGTAAACGACTCTCCGCCACCCACAGTCACCGCCGCCCACAACCTCTGTTACCATGGCGCTCCGCCACCCACGGCCTCGCCACATCACCTTGCGGCACCTACGACCTTAGCCACTCCGCACTACTGCTGAACCGCCGTCATACCGAGCCACCGAGCCAAGACGCCGCCCCGGGCTGATCTGCTTTCGCCACCTTGCGGTTCCCCCGCCGAACCAGCTTCCTACGCCCCTCAAGGTGCCTTGGCTGAACTGACCTCCCAGCGCTATCCGTGCCACCCTGGCCCCTGGCCGAGCCACCACGAGCCGTGCCCCCACAACCCTCCGTGCCGAACCAGCCCCACGCCCTGGGCCGACCCGCCCCCGCGGAGCCCTCTAGGTTGAGCCACCCCCATGGTGCTGTCTGGGCTGAGCTGCCCCCACGTCGCCCTCCCGGATGAACCTCCCCTGCGCATCGACCCACGGAAGGTACGCGCCTGCGCACTGACCCGTGGTCGTTCCTCTCCCCCATGGCTCTCTGCAGCCACTCGCAGCCTGTTGGGCTGGGCCCATCAGCCCGGGCTAAACCCAACATGCTATCCCACTCAACGGTCCGTGCCAGACCCCACGGGTTAGTCATGGTCGACCCAAACCGGGTCGGCCCAAACTGGGTCGGTCCAAGTCAGTCCGACCAGGCCGGACCAGACCCGGTACCATTACGAACCATTTACACTCTTTCAGCCATATCATTGGCAAAGAAGTTTAGTTTGATGAACTGTCAGTGGACCTGGTAATCTTGGAGCATGAAAAACCCTTTGACTATACCCCACTAGATTTTTGGGTATAGTTGAGATATGGTAAGGTTGGATCATGCACAAATCCAACCGGGCCCCTGGGACTATAAAGCTAATAACTCACAGACCAAGCGTCTGATTGATGCACCGTTTGTTGTGTTGAGACCCCTATGACGTGGAGGACATTTGAGATACTTCTTCGTGGGACTTCGTGACTATTGGAGTGTCGACCAGTAGCTCATGGATTGGATCCTTCCTGTGACGAGCGAGCAGAGTGCAAGGACCTGATGACTGCTAACCCTTTGACTCAGAGTGACTCTACTTGTCTAGTGGGGAGCACCTTGGTGTGGCGGCAGACCAATGGTGGAGGAGCGTGCTTGGTGACATGGCAGACAAACAGTACTCGACAGGTGGAGTACCTCAGCAGGCTACGCTGGGGTGCACCTGGGTGTGGAGGAAGACCCGCGGTTGGGAGCGCCTCTGTGTGACATAGTAGACCCACGGTACTTGACAGGAGTAGTACCTCAGCAGTCCTAGGTTAGTGGGAAGTGCACTTGGTGTCACGGAATGCCCACTGTACTCGATTGAGTAGGATTTCTCCAGCAGTCGTAGTTTCGATAATGTGACTAGGGATGTTACTTAATACTACCCCTATAATAATGTCCTGGTTGAGCTGAGTCAGTACTTTGGTGTTTTCCTCATGATTGAGATGGATTACATAATAACTTAGATATATGTATGGGAATTTACCTATGTAAGCTTATCTATTTATTTCATACTTTGTGGTTTATCCTTGAGGGTCTCGGGGTCCCTACTGAGTATTGTTATACTCACCCCTACACGGGCTATGCCTGCACCATGTTGTATTGGATGCAGATATCGAACAAAGCTGACAAAGGCTAGGAGTACCAATACTGGATGGTATCGGGAGGTGGGCCATACGGCGAGTCATTACATGGAGAAGACAGATGGATGTGGAGTGATGAGGAGACAATATGTTCCTACCCTTCCTGTAGGAACCTCGGAGGATGATCCAGTAGCTGTATTCCTTTTTCTTTAGTTTTATTGCTATCCAGTTGTAATTATACTTTCCACTTGGGCTTGTATTCTGACCCCTTTTTACTTACTATACTCAATAGTTTACTATACAGTTGACTTGCTTATGTATCTTGTTGTTTGTTTGGTTGCATGAGATTACAGGTTATAAATGCAATGCCTTCCCAGTTTTAGGGAATATACCTTTGGTGCTAGTCACCAGCCCCATGCCTATGGATGGAAAGCTTGGGGTAGTCACGGCACGAGCCCCAGGGGATGAGTCTTGCAAATTGTTATCAAAGGAGTCGGTTCTACCGCAGAACTAAGGACTCTGATATTTTTATGCGAAGCAATAGTGTTAAGTGTAGTGTGGGTGGTTTTTAGTTCAGGGAGTCCTATGTTGGTGCGACGGCCAACATATCTGTACAGAAGGACCTTGACTTTTGATTTCGGACTCAGTTCACAAAAAAACTGATTTCGTGTGTGTTTTCTTTGTAATTTCATATGTAAGCTCACCAGGTCAGCTCACCAGGTATAATATTTTAACAATGTCTCATCTGTTTCTTTCAGGATTCCTCCACACAGACAGGCATTTAGAGATCCTAGAGTTGTACGCACTGATATCCCACTGAGCGACGAGGCTCCAGTAGAGGGCCCTCTTACTATGTTGGAACCTTCGGGTGTTTTACCTGCATCACCACCACCCGTTGGGTAGAAAATACCACCCACCACACTGGCGGATAGTGCACGCCAAATGAGGATGTTGCATGAGTTCCAGTAGAAGAGGCCTTTGAGGTTTCGAGGCGAGACAGATTCCCACACAGCTGAGGGCTGGCTAGAGGCGATTGCTAGAGTTTCCCCTCTAGATGAGACACCAGTAGAGTAAATGGTGATCTTAGCTACTAGAATTTTTTAGTGAGTGAATATGTGGAAGGTCAGCTCAATGATGAGGATTCGGTACGTGGACCATTGCCTGATAGTACCTTCGGGTAGTGTTCCAGCTATATCACTACTCGTTGGTCAGCAATTACAACCAGCAGTACCGGTAGAGGACACAAGTAGGCTTAGTGACTTACACGTGTTTTGGCATCAGATACCCCTCGGGTTCTGAGGCGAGCACAACTCACAAGAGGATAAGGGCTGGATTGATATGGTGGATTAGAGAATTTAGAACTTCCAAAACATTGGTAGGATGACATGTCAGTAGCTGAGTGTTTATCGAGGCATACCGATCTTTCCTGGTACTCGATCAATACGGTACAATCAGTTATTCAGGGCTCAAAAAACTAAGAGATGTTTTTTTAAATGACATTCAAACCAAAACTATTCCTCTAAGAATTCCTACTTATGTTAGGGTGATATAGAGAACCTTTGGGGTTGAATGTTCCTTGGATGAGCGGATACAACCAGGGAATGTTAGCAGTGGGAAAGTAGAAAACCAGCACCAGTCTCAGAGACTTGGGCTTGTAAAATGTTTTGGGAAGAAGAAGTGTTAGGGACAGATGAGTCTACAGGGTAGAAGATGAGGAATTAGATCTAGGAGAGAAGAATTAGGTGTTGTACTTTTCGACATGTTACAACCACCGCCCTTTTTGTGGACCCTTCCAGGCTATGGGAGTTGGAGGACAGGGGAAGAGAGTAGTTGTGTTCGGTCAAGGAATGCAAACCAAGGGCTCTCGGAATGATTCGAGTTAATGTCTAAATCTACTACTAGCTTCCATATCAATAGACATAGGTACCAATCTTTCCTTCCTTCCATGAATCTTGTCCAGGAACTAGCGTTTCTGGTTAAACTATTGACATGACCCTCATATTTGGAGATACCTTTGGGAGGAGGCCCGAGAATCACACTTATGCCAACATTTTATCTGACCCTTGAGGTGAGAGTTTCAGTTCGAACCTCTTGGTGGCAATGTCGAGGCCTTACGACGTTAGTTTGGGTTTGGACTTGACATCCACAGTTCGCACTTAGATTGAATGTATTAGGTAAAGAGGTTGTGGTTTATCTATAATGTTGGGATGGGGTTTTCCTTGGTCGGAAAAAAATGAAACCCAGGAAGCGTAGGATAAACTCATGCATAGGAGGGTGCATCTAATCACTCATGAGTCGGTCAACCTCTCCCTCATGGTAAAAAATTTGACTTTGAGATAGTCTATACTCTTGGGAAGGGGAACATGGTAGCAGATGCAATCAACAAGAGGTCTGGCCTACATCTACTGATTGAGGCGACAGAGAATCTAGCCACTTTGCAGACATCCTTTGTGGATCGAGAATGAGCAGATTTTCCTCAGTCTCTTATAGTCACTCCCCCACCCCTTCAGCGAGCCAGGGAGGCGCAACATGGAGATGCTAACTGCGAGACACGACATGCTCAGATATCCACAGGGCAGGCACCTAAAAGATTTTCTGAAGGTGGGGATCACATCATTCTCTTCAGGGGACGTACCATGGTACCAATGTCACTTCAGAAGGAGATGTTGAGGGAGTTCCACACATCCACTCTATCGGTACATCCAAGAGTGAAAAAGATGTACCAGGACCTCTGACGAAAACACTGGTGGCTGGTAATGAAGAAATCAGTTGCAGAGTTTGTCTCTTGTTGCCTCACTTGTGAACAAGTGAAGGCGGAGCATCAGGTACCAGCAGGCTAGGTTTAGATTTTATAGGCCCCAATGTGGATGTGGGATGGGATATCCATGGTCTTTGTTTTAGGACGTCCATGAACATCCATGGGACATGACTCGATTTGGGTGATCGTCAACCGACTCACTAAGTCGGCCCACTTCCTATCGATTAAAGAACAGGATTCAGTAGTGAGAATGGGATGCCTCTATGTGAAGGAGATTGTGCAGTTACATGGAGTACTGTCGAAGATATTTTCCAATCGTGATGCATGTTTTACTTCTTGGCTATGGATGGGGTTGTGGGAGGCTTTTGGGACGAAGATTCATTTGAGCATCACCTTCCATCGTCAAATGGATGGTCAGACTGAGCGGACTATTCAGACCCTCTAGGACATATTGTGTGCTTCTGTCCTCAACTTCAGTCATAGTTGGGAGGATCATATTCCTTTGATAGAGTTTTCATACAACAATAGCTATCACTCCACCATAGGTATGACACCTTTTTCGGCATTTTACGAGCAACGTTGCAGATCACATTTTTGAGGGATTGACCTAGGGGAGTTAGCACTCATGGGACCAGAGATGGTATGGGTTGTCACAGAGAAAGTGAAGATCATCTAAGAGTGGATGAAGACTGCATAGAGTAGGCAGAAGTCGTATGCTGATAGTAGAATAAGACATCTGGAGTTCGAGGATGGTGATCAAGTCTTCCTTCGGGTCTCAACCCGACAAGGTATACAAATATTTAACTGAGATGGAATGTTATATCAAAGATTAATCAGACATTTTCAGGTCCTCAGCAGAGTTGCTAAGTTGGATTACTAATTAGCTCTTCCACCTCAGTTTCACTGGGTGCACGACGTCTTCAATGTATCCCAGCTGAGGAGATACGTGGAAGACTGTTCTCACGTCCTCGACCACAGAGATTTGGATGTCAAAGATGGGGCAGATTTTATGGAGGTTCGAGCAGAGATTGAGGATCAATAAGATTGGGTCCATCGTGGATAGTCGATACCTCTGGTGTGAGTTTGTTGGAAGCACATGAACCTCGAGGAGAGCATATGGGAGCAGAAGGCTCAGATGCGTGTTTAGTAACCCCACTTTTTTACCTGGATGAGTTGTGGCTTATGGGGATATAGAGCACTGAGGTGGGTAGAATATAAAGACCCTGAATTTTCATGATGTTTTTTAATAAATGGGAATTTCATGAGTCTATGAAATCTTACGGCACAAGATTCCGTGGCCCAGAGTGCCCTGAATGATCCGTCAAAGTTTTGTTAAGCTTAAGTTAACACCCATCCACAGTTTTCCTAAAAAAGTGGAATAACTCTTAAATGGTTACTTGGATCAGAAATCTGTGGGCACCATTGCGCTCAGGATGGTGGGTTTACTTGAGGCGTGACCTAATATTAGTCAGCGCGGGCCTCTAGTGAGAAAACCCAAAAATGAGATAATCATAAATAAAATAATTAAATAATTTTTTTTTCAAATGCTTATAACTCAAAAACGGTAACTCAGATTAAAATTCCAAGACCACCTCTGAACTTGTGAGGGTATGCTTTCTTTAAGAAGATACTTCCTTTGGCTTGTGTGGGCCACTAGAGAAACATTGTTTTTTTTCGCAAATAAAATAATTAAGTGGCAATTATTTTCTTGTAAAATTCATAACATCTAAACGATAACTTGGATTGAAAATATGAGAGTACTATTGGGGTTTTCAGGGTGTTTTTCAAATAGTTAGATACTAACATTTATTGGCGCAGGTTGAGGGTGACTGATAATAATTTTCCAAACTTTTTTTCATGTACATTCAGAAAACGCACGAGCGGCATTTTGTAACTTTTGAAACAGTGATCGAAATTGAAATTTGAGGGCACCGTTGAACTCGCTGTGCTAGTATTTTCTTAAGAAGACTTTCACCTCGACAGCAGATGGTTGAGGTTGAAAGTTAGTTTATGGGTTTTTCATGAAATAATAAAAATAAAAATAAAAGTGTGTGACACTTTATTTTTATTTGCAACACCCATGTGGGTGTTGGGAGGTGGGGTCCACTGGAACTAATACTTCTTATGGATGTTGGGAATTGGGGATCACCAGAACATTACCTTCCATGAGAGGTTATGGTGGTGGGGACCACCAAACCTTAACCTCCCATGAGAGGTTATGGTAGTGCAGACCACCCGGGGCCTAAACCACCCAACTCCCCTTTTAATGAGGGAGAAACCTCTCAAATCCCTCATTAATGTGGAGGAGTCTCTTGATCTTTCTCCACATTAATTATGCCAATGCACCACCATTATTTGTGCCACCATAAATTAATCGGAATGACCCATATTTTTAAATTAAGTAACAACGTCGTTGAAATTTAGGAAGGATCATAATAAATAAACCGTCATAAATTCCATTATTGTTATATACCTTACCCCCTATTATATATATGGAGCTTGGGAGGAGGTTTTGAGGCGGCCTCAAAAAGCGACGACGAGCTGGTAAATTGATGTGATGCCCAACACTTGGGGGATTACGCTCTCCAACGATGAATGCTCCACCGACAAAGAACACAGAACATGAATGCTTTCGACTATGATAAACGACCTCAACATAGACTTTCTTCCTCATAACTCCCTCCGACGTAGGACAAGTTCATCTACAATGAATTGACGTCTTCCTTCTCACACTATCATCAACAAACAACGAACAAGGTATAAGATTATTGTGACTGATTTATATACCCGTGTTCTTCCCTTCTAGAATAGGGTACACAGATCAACTTTTTAACTAGTTGATACACATATGTTTCTTTTTTTTGGGTTTTGGGAATAATCATTCTGGATGGGTTTGATGTTCTTAATTCTTATTCTATGTTGAGATGCTTGCTATCACTATAAATGTTATGTTTGCGGTCCAAACTAACATGGTCGTACCCCTCTGCCGTTCTTCTTTAGTGTGTTCATAGAAATGGAGGAAGGTGACAATGGAAATGGCGCTCCGCCACCCGTGGACAGCACCGGCCGTGGCCTCTGCGCCCTACGGCGCTCTGCCGCCCCTGGCCTCACAGTGTCGCCCTGAGGCACCCAAGGCCTCCGCCACTCCACGTCGTCACCGAACTGCAACTGTGCTGAGCAGCCGAGCCCAGACACCGCCCTGGGCCATGCTACCTTCGCCTCCTAGAGGTGTTCCGGCCGAACAGGCCTCCCATGCCCTTCGAGCCACCCCGGACGAACCGGCCTCCCGACCACGGCATCGCCACCCTGGCCCCTGGGCTGAGCCACCCCGAGCCTTGCCCCCGCGCCCCTGTGAGCCAAATCGGCCCCGCACCTCAAGCCGAGCCACCCTCGTGTCTCCCTTCGGGCTGTGTAACCCCCACGGCGCCCTCCGGGCCGAACTGCCCCTACAGCGCCGACTTGTGGCTAGTCTACGGCCTCGCACTGACCCGTGGCCGGTCCACGCCCTCACAGCCAGTTTGTGCCCTCACGTCTCTCTACGGGCCATCAAGGCCTTCTCGGCTGGTCCCAGCAGGCCAGGTTGAACACAACATGTTGGCCCACCCAAAGGGCTGGTCGAGACCCAACGGGTCCAGCTGGGTCGACCCGAACCAGGTTAGCCCAGCCTGGGTCGGGCAGGGTCAGTCCGATCAGGACGGATCAGAGTCGGGCTCACTAGGACCCATTTATGCTCCTTCAGCTATATCATTGGCACCAGACATCCATTTGATGAACCGTGAGCAGCCTTGGTAATCTTGTAGCACCACAGTTCCTTTGAGTATACCCCACTAGAGTTTGTGGTATAGTTGAGATACGGTCAGGTTGGATCATGCACGAATTCAACTGGGCCACCGAGACTAAAAGGCTAATAACTCATAGACCGGGCATCTTATTTACGTTCCATCTATTATGTTGAGACCCATATGACAAGGAGGACCTTTGAGATACTTCTTCGTGGGACTTCGTGACAATTGATGTATCGACCAGTAACTCATAGAGTGGATCCTTCCAATGATGAGAGAGTAGAGTGTGGAGACCCAGTAGGCGGCTGAGAACTGACAACTTCAGACCATTTGATTTGGAGTGACACTACTATCCCAGTGGGGAGGGCCTGGGTGTGGCAGTAGAACCACGGTGGAGGAGCATGATTGGTGACGCGGCAAACCCACGGTACTCGACATGAGGAGTACCTCAGCAGGCTACTAGGGGGAGTACGTGGGTGTGGCAGCGGACCCATGATGGGGAGCAATTCTGTGTGACATGGAAGACCCACGATACTCAACAGGAGGAGTACTTTACTAGTCTAAGGTTAGTGGGAAGTGCGTTTGGGGGTGTGGCAGGCCCACTGTACTCAATTGAGAAGGAGTTATCATGCAGCCAAGGTTTCGATAATGTGTCTGGGGATGTTACTTGATACTACCCCTATAATAAAATCTTGGTTGGGCTGAGTCAGTACTTTTGTGTTTTCTAAATGATTGAGATTGATTACTTAATAACTTAGGTATATGTATGGAAATATATCTATGTAAAGTTATCAGTTGATTTCAGAATTTTTGGTTTATCCTTGGTGGATTTTTTTGAGACCTAAAGGGTCTCAGGTTCCGTATTTAGTTTCATTATACTCACCACTACACAGGCTATTCCCACACCTTGTTGTCTTGGATGAAGACAACGGACAATGCTGACTGTGGTCCAAATTTATAAGACTGGACGGTACAGAGAGGTGGACCATACGACGAGTTGGTACATGGAAGAGATTGATAAACATGGAGTGCTGAGGAGGCGATCTGTACCTACCCTTCTTGTAGGAACCTTAGAGGATGATCTAGTATCTGTCTTCTATTTTCTTCAGTTGTATTGCATTCTAGTTGCACATTTATTTTCCAGTTGGGCTTGTATTCTGCCCCCTTTTTATTTACTGTACTTACTTGTTTACTATACTGTTGACTTTATTCTATATTATGTTGTGTGTTTGGTTGCGTGAGATTACAGGTTATAAAGCAATGCCTTCCTAGTTTTAGGTAATAAGCCTTTGGTGCTAGTCGCCAGCCGCTAGCCTATAGAAGTCTTGCTTGGGGTTGTCACGACAGAGGCCCCGAGGGACAGGTCCTCACATGGTAAGATGGAAAGGAGATCCAGATCATTATATGGGGAATATATATTGTCAAACCAATCTCTCTATGAGAATAAATCACATAAAATACACCAGAAACAAGTCTTTATACCTATCAATGACAATTGTATGTACTCCCACTAGACCATCCTCTATATAATTAAGAAAATATTTTCATAAAAATCATGAGATCAACCCCAAATATTCGCTCCATGATCATAGAATTGAATAACACTTAAGATGTTATTAATCATATCATGATTAATGAAATTAAGATGATATGATAACAATACACATGTATTGTAATTCTAATAAAACAATCCATGCCAATAATACTGTTAAAGATATTTAGTTCCAAAAAATTGAAGTTCTAGATGACTTCCACTCTAGCTACCAAAACATGACACTCATGGAAATTGAATCATTGATCCTTCTTCCAATGAACTGGGTTGGTAGATCCCTGAAATTAGGAATAAAATCAACTCAAATAGACAAATCATTTACATGATTATGTGAAATGATGTAATCTGATACTCCATATTTAAAAAAACTGATGCCATAAAATATTTAACAGACACCATACCTCTAACGGTGGACATCCGAGAATATGGATCCTCTAAATGACATCCACTACATGTATATTACCTGGAAAAGACTTATCTTAATAATAAGTCCTTATGTTATAATTCCACATGCAATGGGAAAGATATTACCCACCCATGGAAGCATCTGATTTCACTTAAATTCCCTTCAGATAAGAGGACTCTACACCACTCCCTTTGAAAGGTAACTAAAAGAATCACATAACATGACCTAGAAATACACACATTTTTATGCCCCCAAATTATTTAAAAAAGTAAGACTAATATTTCCAAATATCCCACGATAATAATAGTAAAATTGTATATGTCTGTTAGATGCCACATGATCTGATCTTTTAAACAGCCAAACACTCCACCCGTATACTATGTTAGACTCTTCTTGTTTCTTCTTATAAACATACAAGGAGCTCTAGATTCCACCATCTCAAGGAAAACCACTGAGACCTATCTTAATGGTAATTTATACCTCTATATTAATTTCATTTGCATACACCAGTCAATATTTTGTTATGTAGAGTAATATGAGCACTGTTATAATATTTGTCCTTAATCCCATATCAAAGCACCAAGAAATGTCAGGATTTTGTTCAAGGAAATTTTGTGAAACATGAACAAAAATAGTAAAAATGGGGGAATACTCTAGAACTGAATGATTCCCTTAGTCCATCTTTGGGGACTCAGAAGCTTTATTTTCCTTCAAGGTCTCTGGGTAGAGCCACAAATTAAGCACCACCATAATAGTCGTCCATGTGAGAGTCTCATTATTGCTCTCGATCCCCAATAACTTCCACCACATCCTAAACAAATCTTCCATAACATATGTATTTAAGCACACAATATAAGTCTCAAGTGCCTTTAAGAGATGAAAAATCTACTCATGATGATACAACCACTCTTAAGGATCATTGAGGCCCTTGTTTCCATGGAACATCTTTGGATTTTTCCTTAAAAAATCTTTAACATTATCTCTATCATTTTCTACAATTGACCACCAACATGAAAGATATATTGGATCATACGAATTAATGAATCGATGAATGATGGATAAATATAATATTTTTTCTAGTGGGGTACTCTCCAGTTCACACTCTCTATGCGTGGATGAGGTCCTTTTGGGAGGCATGGTTTACATGAAATAAAACTGAGGCTTTATCAAGACCAATTAAATATCATGCCATGTCAAACGATCCTAAATATATCCTCAAAATCGGTATCAAAAAAATTCATAATCATCATAAGAAACATCAAATGAAAATGGAGATAAACAAAAAAGATCTGATATTTTCCACATTTCATGGTTTGTCCACATGGTTTGAATAATAGTGTGCCATCCATTCTATGTCACTGGTGTTTTGAGGAAGTACTACATGCTCTAAGCATTGTTACCAAAATACATGCACACTAACTGAGCTCCTACTAGAAACCACCCGGTTTCACCCCCAAAACTCATGAGGCCCCCATTCTAACCCCTAGACATAATATTAGTTTTAAAAATCATCCAAATGTTAGAAAAACCCAATAACTATTCTCAAAACAAAACCATAGTCTCATAACACCCATTGAAATGTGAGGTTAATCTCAAAGTAGAGCTTTCCAGACACTAAAATGTTTCTACCACCTACACCCTAGTGGTAAGACTTCTAGTCTGCCACTAAAATCCCAAATAAAACGGTCTCTAATTCCATTTTGTAAATAATGAACCCAAATTGATGCAACTCATCACCCTAGCTGACCCAACACATGTAACGAATCATGATCCTGATTTCCACAAGCTAGAAACAAGTACTTGGCAGATCCAACTTACCATGGGGAATAAAGTTTCCACTAGTAAACTAGGATGTACCATCATTAAAAAGGGTTTTAAAACAATAATATCATCATATTAATTGAAATAAATGAATCGTCTAGAGAAAAACACATATGATAATGAGATACCATAGAAATAATGAACATCATATAGAACAAAATTTATGATTGGAAATACACTTGTTATCGCCTATCAAGCCTTAAAAGTCCATATTAATGGGATGAAATCCATGAAATTACTAAAATAAATCTTGACTGAAACAAGGTACCAAAAAACATCTACACATTATACAATACATGTGAGCCGAAATCTCCTCCCTAAAACATTGGGCACATTTCATGAGGAAGAGACACCCTATTACATGTTAACATTTCCATTACATATATCATTTAATAAAATGTCTGGAAATTCAAAAAGGTCAAAGTAGGGTGAGATATAGAAATATTAGTTGGATAATTCCATGAATCATTTTTATGATTTTACCCATTAAAAATAATAAAATTGTTTGAAACCATTTTCAAAATAAAAACTCTATAAAAAATATTAATTTTAAATAATACTTCAAAATCACATTAGCATTCCATAAAAAGAATTATTTTTCATAAAAAAATCCAATATGGCTCATTAAAATAATCAAGACATGTTATTATTAAAAAACACAACACATCTTGGGTAGGTACACCATAATCATCATATAATAAAATTAATAGAAAATCAGAATAATATATCTCATCACATTAAAAATGGACTATCCACATGTAGAAATAAAATAAAACAATCCATCATGAGTAGTGTTCTAATAGGGATATAAAAATTTGGCATGTTATGAGTACGTTGATAGGTATGCTGTCCGGATAAAAAAAATGAATGTCTCATAGTTTTCCATGGGCCCACTTCCTAGAGCTCGCACAGTCTCTCGATATCCAACAAGGAATCCGACATGGTCTTCCTATGAAAAGTATCTCATTGTCCCTTAGAAAACAAATTAGAGGCTTGGAAGAAACTACCTCAAATAACTCACACAATCTATTGAAAAAATAGTGGAAGCTTGCATGGTATTTGCACTCTACACTATCAGAGTCCACCAAATAAACACCTCATTGACACCCGGATTAATCCATGAGGTACTCCATTCTAACACATTCAAAACAATTTTCTAATGTCAAACAAGCTATAAAACATGGAATTTCACAAACATACAACCCATTTTATAAAAATATATATACCAAGGTAGAATCATTAATAATAAAATTTGAAATACATGAAAAAATCATTAATAATATTTTTTCAATTTTAAAAAATAGTGGTTTGGTGATAGAGATAATAATTTCATCTTTTTATTTTTATTTTAATTTTTTAAAGCCTCTAAATTTATCAATTTGTGTTTATTTGTATGAATTTTGGATTTTGGGTGTGTTTTGGGATAAAATTTAAACTTTATAATATTTTTGTATTTTAATAGATTTTAATCACATGGGTATTTTGGGCATACCATTTTTCAAAATTATTAATTTTTTTTTGATTTTTTAAAGCTTCTTGATGTCTGAATAAAATCTTAGTTGAAAAGAAAATTTTGAATCTCATGAATCAAGGAATCCAACCAAAAAATAGGAATCCATCAAATTGGAGTAATATTATAAATTTTATTCCCAAAATACCCTTGTGACTAAAATATTTTAAAATTCTAGAATTAGGAAATTTTAACATTTTAGCCGAGAAGACACCAAAAACCCAAAATTAACGGAAATACACTCAAATTGATAAATTTTTAGGGTTTTAATTAATTTAAGTAAATTTATAAATGAGGAAAATGAAAAATCTATCAATTATGTTGTGATTAATGTTTGTCATAGGGTGTGAAAAAAAATCTATGTTTTCTTATAGCAACATAATGGTTCACCATTGTCGTCTCACATGATAATATTTATCAGTTTGTTTTCATACATAATATATTTCACATAATAACTAATTAATTTTTGTTTTTATGTGTTTAATTTATATGAATGAAATGGAATTACATGAATAGAAAAATAAAATTCTAAAAATAAAACTAACATGCAATGATAGAATAATGTTAAAAAGAAAGGACATGCTCCCAGGAAAAGAACTAGAGTGAACCTTCGTTATCTATTTATTAGTTACAAATTTACATAATGGATACACTCTATTGTATGCATGTATATTATCTTTAGAATATGGTTGTGAATATAGAATTCACCCATTAATCATCGAGATACAACACAATGACCTACTCGATTGAGGGAAATAATTATAGAATAAATGTTAAGACATAGGTGTTAGGTGGAGAGACATATGCCCCTTACCCACTAAAATCCCCTAGATATACGTCTATTGAAATTAGAAAAAAATAATAATGAATGTGAATGTACTTGGTTTGAGATTTATATTGATCCCCCATGAAATTCCATGGGTCTATTAGCCATGATAACAAGAATTAGAGACCACAGTGAAGAATAATAGAGTAGAATGAGAAAGAAAGCAAACAAAAAAAAAGAAGAAAAGTTTGAGTGTGTGAGGAAGAAAAAAAATAAAACCCATCATTTAATTAGGATTTATTTAATATAAGTTAAATTAATATATAATTGAAAATAAAACTAATGAAAAAATGACTAAAAAATAAAAAAAATCAAATAAATTTAGTGGAGGTTATTCCCCCTAAAGATTTATCCTATTTGGAACACCAATTATTCAAATCACCCTAAGGTCCAGGCTTATAGGTTGATCAAAATTATAGTTCTTATATTACCTCTAAACATCAAATTAATTGGACTCATGTTTATTATTATTTAGAAATATAAATGAATATTACTTTTTCTGTTCTCAATTTCCAAAAATCCCCCTTTAATGTTTTTCATCCTATGGCCACTTTAATAATTGTATAACTACATGTATTTTACAAGGGAAATGATCATGTGATTCTTCATTCTATTAAAGATAAAAAACCTTAGTTTGAGTTTTTATCTTGATTTATGCTTTATTTTTGAGGGTGCGCTCTATTGTGTTGATCTGAAAAATTCATAAAATTGATTGATTTTTTATAACTCTAGATCTTCTAATAAACTGTTGGTCTAGAAGACAATATTGAATCTCATATATCAAGAAATACAAAAAAAAATAATGAATAAAATTGGAATAATATTATAAATTTTATACTTGAAATATCCTTTTGATTAATATCTATTAAAATGTAAAAATTAATCAATTTTCACATTTTATCCCAAAACAAACCAAAATTCTGAAATTTATAAAAAATCACTAAAATTGATAAACCATGAGGGTTTAAATAATTTAAATATATTTAATAAATGAAGAAAATATAATCTCCATAAATTCCCCCACACATAAACTATTCATTTCCTCAAGTATAAAATATCAAAATTGAAAATCACAGGGCACTAATTTTAACAATATTTAAAATGCATAGAAACAAAATAAAACAATTTTCAATGATAAATAAAATTATAAAATGTCACAAAAAATAACAATTCAGTTCCCAATTTTCCAATTAAATAATATATTATTTTATTTCACATTTCCCTTTTGATAAATGATTGAACTTCTCTTTTCATTCATTAATGTTCCTCAATTAATTATTATTAAACATTCGAAATCATGATCTACCACATAATGGATAAATGTATATAATCTCTCATGATACAATTCATATACAGTTATACTCATATCATGAGAATATTATCTATTTCCATAATCATTTAAAAGAATTATTTTTCCACTGTATAAAGGAAAAATGCATAAAAATTAGGAGGACTTTTCAATAAAGGTCCAAATGACTTGGAAGATTATGTTTGGTAGGATTTACGATTTAAGGATTATTGATTGAAGAGGAGGTTTACCTATTAAGTAAAATTTATTATATAAATAATAATAGTGTAATTAAATTTTCTCTTTAAATGTATAACAAACCTTTTCCCCAAAATTCCAAATAATGGTTTCCATAAAATTAATCATAAGGAATAAATTGAAAAATGTCTTGATTTTATTTAATTTTATAATTTTTTTCTTTTTCAAAGATCTTCTCTATTTATTTCATTTTGAATCATTATGAAAAATAAACCTAAGATCCAAAACATAACCACATATGATAAATATAATAGGTCTTATACTAGTGTTTTTTGGTTTTCCTAAATCACAACCCATTTTATATTTTTCGTGGTTTCTTTTTCTTTTTTAATAATTTTTAATTCAATAAGGGAAAATAATGAAATATAATGAATGAATAAAAAACCTTAATTTATTCCCACAATAAGCACCGCACACATTTCCTTAAAATGTTGACTATCTTTTCCACATTGATTCTCTTCACCCACACTCTTCCAATTTCATATATCATGCAAAAGTCAAGATTATGGTAGAAATTGATAAGATTTGATTGAAACATGTCTCATCCAAAATATTTCATTCATGATCTCTATGGGATAAACAAATATTGATATAATCATGGTATTTTAAGGATATGTGGTTTATCAAAATATGCGTCAACCATTTTGAATTTTTTCACAATAATATCTTTGACATGTTCAAATGTGAGTTATTATTGGAGAAATGACACAATATCACTCATGAAATATTATAAATAATAAATATAAATTACATGGTGTATAAATAAAATTTAGAAAAGTATATCTGATTTGTGACAATTATTCATGGAATTAATATTAATAAAAAATCTACTCACATGTATTTTAGAAATTCAAAGCATTAAAAATATTAGGAATATTTTATTTTGATGAATCTACTAATTGAATAAAATTATGAGTACGTATTTCAGTATCCATGATTCAATTTAAACATTAAATTCTCCTTTTCAGTTATATAATTTCATTAACATTGAAATCTAAAATTTGTAATAACATTATTCCTAAGAAACTCATGTCTCTAAGATTGGTCACGTAAAGCAAGAATTCCAGTGTGGGAATGTAATTTTAGTTTAAGGATCAAATCATGTTTTTAGAAAAAATTGTCGGTAGTTTAAAAGATACAAAATAAAGGTAAAATCCATTTTAAAATTACTCTTATTCCCCTTTACTCCTTGTCTATTTGGGGTTTCCTTATTCCATCATGAACATAATATAAAATAAAACTACCCAATTAGTACCAAGGATCATTTAATTTATTCTCAAAACTTCAAGATGGAGTGGGATGCATGAGGAAATACTTCAAAAAACTGAACTTTTAATATTAATTACTAGAAATCACAGAAAGATAAATCTTTGTACAACCCCCAAGTGGGTCTTGAATTTGTACTCTCTTTGGAGGGCAGTACCAGTTGTTATCCATAATCTAATGGTGGGTAGATATTCTTTGAAAACAACACACACATGTGGCATTTCCTATCTTTTCTTTCTACTTTCATATTGGGGGATGATTCATGTGTAGTGTATACAAGATCCACCGCCTTAAAATTTGAGTGTAACATGCATGATGGGGGTTGAATGAGGTATTTAAAATCCTTTTCGTTGGTTGTTACTTGTGAAACCTCATATTTTTATTCCAGTGTTGTAACAACCCGTGATGCTTAAATTAAATGATAAAATTCAATGAAAACACTATTTAAAAATGAATAGAATTACAATTTGAAAAATAAAAAAATTTCCCTTTTATAATGACCATGACCTATATTGATTTACATAAGCTCAACTATATAGATTTATTCATGTAAATCCTCAAATTAATATTCGATAATGTTAGGGATCTCCATGTGTTCCTCAGTAGGTGCATGTTCAATTTATTACTCATCATCTATAGTAAATAAAGGTTTGATGAAATGTATCAATTTAATACCATATGATGTGATATTGAAATCATATTAAATAAAATTAGAAAATAAAAACATAATATAAAGATCATCCCGCTGGGATGGTTCTCATTCAATCACTTCTTCAGTGGTAAGTTCCTTTTTATATTTCATATTTATGGATGGAGGTATTTAGTCTGGGACATCTATATTTTCATATAATTAGATAATTTGGATGGATTTCTCTCTCTAATTACTAGTGAACATTAGAGTAGCTATTGAACTTTTATTGTGTAAGTAATAGAGAGATCATTTATACTGCATAGTCATTCCAAAATTAACATAGATATTATTGAACTCCAATATGTAGCTCAGTAGGTAAGTATTTCTCACCATGAATCAACTTTAGATCATCATGGTCATCTTGAATCTAGTTCCTAAAACAGTTGGGTGGTTAATATTGAAAGATTTTGGCCTCAACCTCTGGGATATATTTAGTGAAATTGGGAAAAAATATTGGCACTTTATTCTTGGCCTCAAATATCTATATGTTAGATCTAAGAAAATCAACCATGGACAAAAAATATTCATGTAAGATATAAGTTTTTATAGTTATTTTCTTCTCAATTTCTATTATCATAAGATCATAAAACTTTATTTCAAATTTCTCCTAAGTATAATTTATTTTTTTCTTCTTACATCTATATGTAATAGTTTCATGTATTGAAAAAATGATCTCCTGAAAACATCATGGGAAATAAATTAGTTTTTTGTTTTCAAAAAAATAATTAAAATATATATACAATGTGACAATTAAAAAATTAAATATTAAAATTTTTAGATCCATGAAAATGACCCCATTTTTGGTCACACCTATCGTAGGGTGTTACAAAATAAAATTTCTATATTTTCCTAGTGCAGCTCTATGGATTTCCATGGTCATCTCACATAAGGATCTTTCCCAATTTTTTTCACCTAGTTAATATAATTTATAAAATAACTACTTACATTATATATTGTTAATTTATATTAATGAAATTTAATTTGTGTGTCTATATAAATGAAATTCTAAAAAAACTAACTTCCAATGAAATAATGATGTTAAACAGAAAGAAGATTCTCCCACGAGAAAACCATGAGTGAACCTTAATTATCTCTTTATTACTATAATCTTTACTCAATGTAAACACTTCATCATAAAAATAAATGTCCTCTTCTACTTATGGTTTTAAATATAGAAAGCACTCAATGACCACTGAGAGACCATACATCCACCACCACAATCGAGGGAAAATATTGCAAATGAGAAAGTTAAGCCTAGGGTGGGATGTGGAGACACCAAGGTGCATTACCCACTAAGACCCCCTTAATATTACTCTATGAAAAAAATAAAAATATTCATGAATGTTCAGTGTCTTGGTTTCAAAACATTATTTATCCCTTGAGATCTTCCTCACATTAGTTACTCATGAACATGAGTAACAGAGATGACAATAAAGAAGAATGAGTGGAATGAGTAAGAAATATATGAAAAGAAAAAAAGGAATGAAGGGGTGTGGGTGGAATAATACAAAAAAATTAAAACCATGAATGAATTATATATTATTTAAAATAAACAAATTAATATTACATTGAAAATTAAAATAATATAAAAAGTGTAAAAATTAAAAAAATGAAATGGGTGTGGAACTTCCCCTCAAGAACCAGTCCTCTAAAAATTATCTCTTTTTTGGAATACCTTATGTTTAAATCAACCTAGCGTCTCTAGTTATAGGAATGATGTAATTCAGTTTTCTATCTAACTTCTAAATTTCACATTAATTGGACATTTATAGATAATTTAATAGAATTATAAATTAGTATCAATTTTTCTGGCTTAGAATTCTAGAAATGTTCCTTCAATGATCAGCAACCAATTATAAGTATAATGAGTGTATAACAACATCTAATGTAACACCTGAGATTTTTATGAGTAATATTTTGTTTTTCTATATCATAAAAGTAATCTTTCACTACATACTAGCTTGGCTTACTTTACACGCAATAGCGACCTTCTTCGATAGCTTGCGTCGTACGCAATACCGAGTTTCACTAAACAACGATATGCTATTAAAATATTATTAAAACTAGCTGTTATGAATAGTAATAACCACTTTTTGAAATTTTATAAATTTTATTTTTCAAAATGGACTTCATTTTTGGATTCGGAATACCGAAATTAGCCTAGGGTGAAATTTTGGTATTTTTTCTGAAAACTTTCAATTTTTGATGAATAGTGAAACCACTAAGTGGTAGGTTAAAAACTGAATTTTGCATAAAACTTAATTTTACCACTTCTGTGAATGGAATTTTGAAAATCCGACAGACACGGTTGATATCAGTAATTAAAATGTGGTTCAATGAGATAAATTTTTTTTTGGTGATTAGTAACTTTTTTCTTTTTTACCACGGTTAATAGTAAATAGGGGAAAATATGATATTAGTATTACCCTAACACATGTCCTAATTCTATTGGATAAGTGTAATTCGACCAAAAACAACCTTATGAATAAAATATGACCATTTAGGCCCACTTGGGTTAGATTAGGACATTTATTATTAATTTATTTAAAGAAGGGTTAAAATAGTTAAAATCAAAGTTTAATAAGTAAATCATTGTTAATATGGGGTTATACATAAGATAAATTCGACTATAAATATTCATTAGAAATATAAAAAGATTTCCTACATAATGGTATTTTATGTATAATTTTTAGACATTAAATAAGTTAATTTATTTATGACACAATTATGATGCAGTAATTATCTTACTTATGAAATATTCACATAATTGATGTTATAAACACCAAAATAAATGTAATTTGAGACTTTTTATGAATTCCACTAATTTTCTAGGTTACTATGATATATTAGTGTTGATAAAATCAACTTTTTTTGAACATATAATTCTGTTATGACTTTCAAAAAAATCATATATCAAAGAGTGTCAAAATTGACACAAAATAGTTTTTAAATGAAATATTATATTATTTATTGTTATTTTATTCCTAAAAATCTAAGGTTCTGCCAAATGACTTAGATATGGATATATATATTAATAATAAATAATTTGGGGTTTGGTTGGCAAATTATATTAAGTTTACTAACTATATAGTGAAAGAAAACAAAAAGACATGGTAAAAGTTAAATTATTTAACTTAGATTTAAATCTAATTGATAAGGCTAAAATAATACCCTAAACTTGTCTAAATCATATTGGTTGATAGGATTTCGACCCATACCCACTTTTGATTCTAAATAAGACCCTTTGGAACCATTATAAACCGATTTTGACTTTAATATAAATTAATATTTTGAGATATTCCTAAGGTGCCCCTCTCTTCCCTTATAAAAGGGCACCTCCTCCCCCTCCTACTCACACCAATTTGAGCACTCACGCTCGTCCAAACCCTGAAAAAATCCCTTCTCCACTTCCCTAGAATAATCCTAGAGGTCCCGATCTTCTTCAAAGACAAATATTAGTTCACTAAGTGGAGGATTCAAAGAGGTGTTCCAAAGAAGAGGTAATATCCATTACCGATCTTTTCAATTTCTTTCTTCTTCAACTTCTTCTTCTTTAGTTGTTTCATGATAAAGTAATAACATATGTATTACTTACATAGTGATATGTTATTATAAATATGAAACAACCCAAATTCACCTTTTATCCATCCTACGGAAAAATGAAATCACCGCGCGTGCGTACGTACGGAATACCGTCTCCACGCCGTGGTGTAATCTATTTTCCACCATCACCTTACAAGGATGGGTATAATGGTGTAATGAGTAACTATTTATGATTATTATAAAGTAATATTTATACTGAAATAATATATATATACTCCAATACAATTCCACGATCATAGGAATGATATCATCACTCGTGCGTACGTACGGAATACCGTCTCCACGATGTGAAGCGACTCGTTCTACATGATCATCATTACATAGTAATTATATAAATGAATTGAATGAATAAATAAGATATATGTTACACTAATACCATTCTGGATATAAGGTATCTATAACCTTAAAAGAAGAATTATAATTTATTCGGCAAAACACGCATAAGAACAAAAGGCAATAAAGACCCGAGTAACAAGTAACAATGAAATATTACTAACAACAAGCTAAGAATATGACCATATATGATATCATATCAATATGTATGATTCTGGAATAAGTCAATAACATTATTTAAACCATTATACAGGATCTTCGGACACGTACAAAGAAAATCGGACCTAAGGTAAGGGAAATATCACAATCTCATTTTTATCCGAGATTGTTTATTCGAAAGTATTTATTGAGGTGTATTTTATCATCCACATCCATGTTCCCTCAATATGTAATATTGTTTCCATCCACTTACAATATTTTAAACTCAATTTTACACTTCGGTGAGTTTTTAGTAAAGAATATGAAAGGAATCTTTGGTCGTTTTTTCGTACGAGGTACTTTTTGTCTTTTCCAACAAAAGTATGAAGAATGTTTTTTTTAACTTATATGGCATGAATTGATTCTTAAAAAATTATTTCCAAGAAGCTTACTTTACAATTATTCAAGTTTATTTTTAATCAACTTCTTTTAGTTTAAAATTGTATGACATGTTAAGAAAGGAAAAGTGTTTTTGAAGTGGAAATGATATTTTCCTCAAGAATGGAGTTCAAGTATTTTATCAAAATTATTTTCCATCTAAGATAATAAAAGGGATCAGTTTTTATCCCTATTATTACATGGATTTGATTATGTTGTGAAGGAAATATTTTTATGAATTCCTTTATCTTATATGAATTGTTTTATGATGTCATGTTATTTAAGAATCCCATTTTTATTACATGGGTTACGCTATGATGTATGGTTTATGATTATGTGGCACACATAAGAAAGGATTAATTATAAGACGGGTGGGACCTATATCTCCCTCCAACGAATTGGGTAAAGATTTATATCTCATGAGATAGACATGGCTGGAACGGAAGGTTATTTTGGTTCTGTGATACAAGACTGAAACGAGGAGTGAACTCGGTTCAGAAAGGGACTTTGTCCACTAAGATAGTCTTGGAAATGAGTCATGACTAACAAGAAATGATTTTCCATGATTATGTGTGCATGCCAAAAAGTTTCATGTTTCATGTTATGATTATGGGGATCTCATTTTCACTTCTATGATTTATTCCATGTTAAGATATTATGATCTCTTTTGCAGGTTATGATTTTCAAAAAGATATGATATGATTTTTATTTCCTTTATTTTCCCTTGCTGAGCATTTGAGCTCACCCTTTTATGTTTTCTTTTCCCTAGGTCAGGAAGATGGATATTAAGTAGAATATGCTAAAAGGGACCCTAGATATGATGAAATAAATGGGAGACACTGTAAATGATTTATGAACCAGTTGTTTATGTTTCTCAGTTTCTAAAGACACTATACCTATACAGTCCTTTGTGGTTTTGTCATATGTTGTAATAAGTGTGCTTCAATTTTGAAGTATTAACAATGTATGTAAAGTATGGGTCGTTATAGTTGGTATCAGAGGAAAGGTATAGTCAACATTTGGAAACTAGTATGTGAAATCCTTAGTAAGAACCCTAAGGATAAGTCTAAGCATAGAACACAATCTTAGTGTTTTAGAAATGGCCATGAATACCATAGGATAAGACCTTAAGTGTGAAATTTTATCCTTGAATATGTGGTTTTCCTATTATAATTAGTGTTTCTCACACTATTCTTCTTGGTTTTAGTCAATGGCTGGAACCCGAAGGAACCGTGTTAATGTGGAATGCGATGGGCAATGCAATGATTGTCCCCCCTGAGAAACCAAAAGATATGGGAGCTGGAATGCAAAATCATGTAGCCATGCTCACACAACTTTCTCAAGCTATGAATCATGCATGACTTCCAAACGAGCAATGTAAGGAGCAACATTCTGTAGAATCCTTCATGAGGCAGCGTCCACCGTCTTTCAGCGGGTCTACTGATCCATTAGTTGCTGAACAATGGATTAGTACTACTGAAAAGATATTTTCAGTTCTTCAATTTTCTGAACATGATAAAGTCATCCTAGCAGTGTATCGTTTGGAAGGAGATGCGGATCAATGGTGTAATCTTATTAAGAATACGAGGCAAAGGGATGAAATTGAGTCTATGGAATGGGATGAGTTCAAGAACATATTTTTCAATAAGTACTTCCCTCGTATTCTCCGAACAAATATGGAGAAAGAGTTTCTTGAACTGAAGCAAAGGGATGATGAATCTGTTGGTACCTGTGAAGAAAATTTTACAAGACTTGCAAGGTACGCTTATGGTATTATTATCCAACCTGAGAGTAAGATCGATCGATTCTTTAGTGGCTTAAAACCAAGTCTTCGAAGGGGGTTAGCCATAAGGGACTTCAATAGCTACGAGGAAATCGTTTGATGTGCTCTCAAAGTCGAGATGGAGATTGGAGTAACCCATCAGTCACATGGGTTTGATAAGAAGAGGAAGATGGAATTCAAAGGAAAATCTAAAGAGGACACTGAAAAGAAGATGAGATTTCCCTTATGCTCAAAGTGTGGAAAGAAACATGTAGGGAGTTGTCTTAAAGGGAAAAGTAAATGTTTCAAATGTGGAAAGGAAGGTCATCGGGCATTTGAATGTCGCGATAATGGGAAGAAGATGTCTAATGATGCAAACAAAGGAAGGGATACACAGAATGAACCTACTACACTTCAATGTTTCAAGTGCAAGGAGATGGGGCATTATTCCAATCAATGCCCAAATCCAAGGGTTGATGATGATGGTCGACGTCAACAAAATCTTAAGGCTAAAGACAAAGGAAAGTCACAAGCAATTTCTATCAGCGATGTGGAGTACGATAACGAAGTGGTGAAAGGTACACTTACCATCCACTCTAAAGTAGCAAATGTTTTATTTGATTCTGGATCCACCCACTCTTTTATTTCTAAAGAATTTTCTAAGGGTATCACCGTATTACCTCAACAATTAGATGTTGAGTTAGCTGTGACAACACCTAATGGCAAAACAGTCGCATCAAAAGTTTATAATTCTTCTCCGATCGAAGTTTGTGGGAAAGTGCTTCCTGCAAATCTTGTGATCCTTCCTTTAGTGGAATTTGATGTGATTGTTGGCATGGATTGGCTTTCTCTACATAGATGTCATATCAATTTCCATAGAAGGGAAGTCACATTTCATATTCCAGATCAATCTACGATCGTCTATCAATGCAAGAATGAATATAACCTTCCAGTGGAAATTTATTCCTTCTTATGGGTCTTTATTCCACTAAATGAAGGTTATTTATCTCAAATGGTTGGTGAGAAAATCGTGATTAAGAATATTCCCATCTTACGGGAGTTTGATGATGTCTTTCCGGAGGAATTACCGGGTCTTCCACCAAATCGTGAAGTTGAGTTTTCAATATAACTCGTACCGGGTGCTTTGCCTATTTCAAAGACACCTTATAGAATGGCCTCAATTGAGTTGTAGGAATTGAATAAGCAACTCCAAGAGAATCTTGATAAGGGATTCATACGCCCTAGTGTGTCACCTTGGGGAGCACCTGTTCTATTTGTTAAGAAGAAAGATGGATCAATGAGACACTGCATTGTTTATCGAGAACTTAACAAGATCACTATCAAGAAAAAATATCCTCTCCCACGCATTGATGACTTATTTGACCAACTACACGGAGCTCAATACTTTTCCAAGATTGATCTTCATTCAGGGTATCATCAATTAAGGGTCAAAAGGGATGATATACCAAAGACGACTTTCCGTACAAGGTATGGACACTATGAATTTATTGTGATGCCATTTGGTCTTACTAATGCCCCTTCTATCTTCATGGATCTAATGAATAGAGTCTTTAGAGACTATCTTGATCAATTTGTGGTAGTCTTTATAGATGATATTCTTATCTATTCAAAGAGAAAGGAAGAGCATGAAGATCACTTGAGAATTATATTGAAGACCCTGAGAAAGGAGAAGCGTTATGCCAAATTTACCAAGTGTGAATTTTGGATTCAAAAAGTTTCATTTTTGGGTAACATAATCTCAAAATAGGGGATATCTATGGATCCCGCAAAAATAGAGGTTATCAAAAGATGGTCGAGACCAACATTAGTAACTGAGATCCGATGTTTTCTTGGTTTGGCTGGATATTATCGACGTTTTGTAAAAGATTTTTCACGATTATCTAATCCACTCACCAAGTTGACTCGGAAAGGAGTTAAGTTTGTTTGGATAGAGGAATGTGAAGAGAATTTCAAGGAGTTGAAAATAAGGTTATCCAGTGCACCTGTGCTCACACTGCCTTGTAGTAGAGAAAGGTTTGTGATCTACAGTGATGCATCCAAGAAGGGATTGGGGTGTGTTCTTATGCAAAATGATATGGTGATAGCTTATGCCTCATGAAAGTTGAAAATCCATGAGCAGAATTACCCAACACATGATTTGGAGTTAGCTGCGGTAATCTTTGCATTAAAAATTTAGAGGAGTTACCTTTATGGTGAAAGGTGTGATATTTATACTGATCATAAAAGTTTAAAGTATATTTTCACACAAAGGGAGCTGAATATGCGTCAAAGAAGATGGTTGGAGATGATTAAGGATTATGACTGCTCAATCCATTACCACCCTTGGAAAGTAAACAAGGTGGCAGATGCATTAAGTCGACAAGACAATGCTAGTTTATCCATGATGAGGATCACAAAAGATCCAATATTTATGGATATACAAAGGATGGATCTTGGAATTATAATGGAAGGGGGAAAATCTTATCTTCCTCAAATGAATGTTCAACTATATATACATGTGAAGATTAAAGAAGCATAGAAAGAAGATGTAGAGTTACAGAAGAAGGTGAGAAATGTTCCTGAATTCAACCTTGATTGTGATGGTATAATAATGTTCAGGAATCGGGTTTGTGTTCCTCCCATCCTCGAATTAAAGAAGGAGCTGCTGGATGAGGCTCATAGTTATTCATTCTCTATTCATCCTGGAAGCACGAAGATGTATAGGGACCTGAAA
The DNA here is from genome assembly GCA_963277665.1 of Viscum album. Classification (NCBI taxonomy): domain Eukaryota; kingdom Viridiplantae; phylum Streptophyta; class Magnoliopsida; order Santalales; family Viscaceae; genus Viscum; species Viscum album. The sequence continues at coordinate 1,805,053,012 of OY728129.1, read as the reverse complement.
GAGTACTTCTGGTGGGATGGCATGAAAAGAGATGTTGCCGAATATGTATCTTGATGCTTGGTTTGTCAACAAGTTAAAGCTGAGAGACAGAAGTCTAAGGGGATGTTACAACCATTACCCATACCCGAATGGAAATGGGAAAACATCACTATGGACTTTGTCACAGGACTTCCTAAAACATACAAAGGCAATAATGCTATCTGGGTCATAGTTGATCGTCTTACAAAGTCTGCACACTTCAATGCTATTAGAGAGGATTTCACTATAGATCAGCTTGCCAGGATATATGTAAAGGAAGTGGTAAGATTGCATGGAGTAACACTTTCTATTATATCTGATCGGGATCCGAGATTTACCTCGAAGTTCTGGAGAAGTCTTCAGCATACTCTGGATACAGAGTTGAGTTTCAGCACTGCTTATCATCCCCAGACAGACGGTCAGTCTGAGAGAAAAATTCAAACCCTAGAAGATATGTTGAGAGCTTGCTCTATGGATTCCAAAGGAGGTTGGGATCAACACCTACCTTTGGTGGAAGTTTCTTATAATAATAGCTTCCACTCCAGTATTCAGATGGCTCCTTATGAAGCTCTCTATGGAAAGAAATGCAGGACTCCAACTTACTGGGATGAAGTTGGGGAAAGAAAGCTATTAAGACCTGATCTCGTTGATGAAATGGCAGAAAATGTCAGATCTATTCAACAACACATAAGAGCAGCTCAGAGTCGACAGAAAAGTTATGCCGACAACCGAAGAAAAGACCTAGAGTTTGAAGTGGGTGATAAAGTGTTCTTACGAATATCTCACTGGAAGAGGGTTATGAGATTTGGAAAGAAGGGGAAGTTGAGCCCTAGATATATCGGTCCTTTCGAAATACTGTATTGTGTTGGAAAGGTAGCTTACCGATTTGCGCTTCCATCGAATCTCTCTCAATTTCACGATGTGTTCCATGTATCTCTCCTGAGAAAGTAAATACCTGATCCTTCACATGTACTCAGCTCAGAAGTTGTACCGCTAGAGAAAGATATTTCTTATGAAGAACAACCGATAGAGATTCTGGATCGTAGCGAAAAAGTCCTACGAAACAAGACCACTCGATTGGTGAATGTTTTATGGAGGAACCACCAACTTGAAGAAGCTACATGGGAGCTTGAGGATATAATGAGGGAGATGTATCCTCATCTGTTTGTTACAAAGTGACGAATTTTGAGGGCAAAATTCATTTTAAGGGGGGTAGAATGTAACACCCGAGATTTTTATGAGTAATATTTTGTTTTTATATATCATCAAAGAAATATTTCACTACATACTAGCTTGGCTTACTTTACACACAATCGCGACCTTCCTCGATAGCTTGCGTCGTACGCAATACTGAGTTTCACTAAACAACGATATGCTATTAAAATATTATTAAAACTAGCCGTTATGAATAGTAATAACCACTTTTTGAAATTTTATAAATTTTATTTTTCAAAATGGACTTCATTTTTGGATTCGGAATACCGAAATTAGCCTATGGTGAAATTTTGGTTTTTTTTCTGAAAACATTCAATTTTTGATGAATAGTGAAACCACTAAGTGGTAGGTTAAAAACTGAATTTTGCATAAAACATAATTTTACCACTTCTGTGAATGGAATTTCGAAAATCCAACAGACATGGTTGATATTAGTAAGTAAAATGTGGTTCAATGAAATAAAAATAATTTTTTGGTGAATAGTAACTTTTTACTTTTTTACCGCGGTTAATAGTAAATAGGGGTAAATATGATATTACTATTACACTAACACATGTCCTAATTATACTGGATAAGTTTAATTCGACCAAAAACAACCTTATGAATAAAATATTACCATTTAGGCCCACTTGGGTTAGATTAGGACATTTATTATTAATTTATTTAAAGAAGGGTTAAAATAGTTAAAATCAAAGTTTAATAAGTAAATCATTTTTAATATGGGGTTATACATAAGATAAATTCAACTATAAATATTCATTAGAAAGATAAAATGATTTCCTACATAATGTTAGTTTATTTATAATTTTTAAATATTAAATAATTTAATTTATGTATGACACAATTATGATGCAGTAATTATCTTATTTATGAAATATTGACATAATTGATGTTATAAACACCAAAATAAATGTAATTTGAGACTTTTTATGACTTACACTAATTTTCTAGGATACTATGATATATTAGTGTTGATTTAATAAACTTGGTTCGAACATATAAGTCTTTTATGACTTTCATAAAAATCATATATCAAATAGTGTCAAAATTGACACAAAATAGTTTTTAAATCAAATATTATATTATTAATTGTTATTCTATTCCTAAAAAAGTAAGATTCGGCCAAATGACTTAGATAAGGATATATATATTAATAATAAATAATTTGGGGTTCGTTTGTCATATTATAGTAAGTGTATAACCATATAGTGAAAGAAAACAAAAAGACACGGTAAAAGTGAAATTATTTAACTTAGAGTTAAATCTAATTGATAAGGTTAAAATAATACCCTAAACTTGTGTAAATCCTATTGGTTAATAGGATTTCGACCCATCCCCACTTTAGCTTCGAAATAAGACCCTTTGGAACCATTATAAACCGATTTTGACTTTAATATAAAATAATATTTTCAGATATTCCTAAGGTGCCCCTCTCCTCCCTTATAAAAGGGCACCTCCTCCCCCTCCTCCTCACACCAATTTGAGCACTCAAGCTCGGCCAACCCCTGCCAAAATCCCTTCTCCACTTCCCTAGAATAATCCTAGAGGTCCTGGTCTTCTTCAAATACCAATCTTAGTTCCCTAAGTGGAGGATTCAATGAGGCGTTCCAAAGAAGAGGTAATATCCATTACCGATCTTTTCAATTTCATTCTTCTTCAACTTCTTCTTCTTTAGTTGTTTCAGGATAAAGTAATAAAATCAGTATTACTTACATACTTATATGTTATTATAAATATGAAACAAACCTAATTCACCTTCTATCCATCCTACGGAAAAATGAAATCACCGCGCGTGCGTACGTACAGAATACCGTCTCCACGCCGTGGTGTAATCTATTTTCCACCATCACCTTACAAGGATGGGTATAATGGTGTAATGAGTAACTATTTATTATTATTATAAATTAATATTTATACTGAAATAATATATATATACTCCAATACAATTCCACGATCATAGGAACGATATCATCACTCGTGCATACGTACGGAATACCGTCTCCACGAAGTGAAGCGACTCGTTCTACATGATCATCATTACATAGTAATTATATAAATGAATTGAATGAATAAATATGATATATGTTACACTAATACCATTCTGGATATAAGGTATCTAAAACCTTAAAAGAATAATAATAATTTATTCGGCAAAACACATATAAGAACAAAAGGCAATAAAGACCCGAGTAACAAGTAACAATGAAATATTACTAACAACAAGCTAATAATATGACCATATATGATATCATATCAATATGTATGATTCCGGAATAAGTCAATAACATTATTTAAACCATTATACAGGAGCTTCGGACACGTACAAAGAAAATCGGACCTAAGGTAAGGGAAATATCACAATCTCATTTTTATCCGAGATTGTTTATTTTTAAGTATTTATTGGGGTGTATTTTATCATCCAAATCCATGTTACCTCAATATTTAATATTGTTTCCATCCACTTACAATAGTTTAATTCCAATTTTACCCTTTGGTGAGTTTTTAGTAAAGAATATGAAAGGAATCTTTTGTCGTTTTTTCGTACGAGGTACTTTTTGACTTTTCCGAAAAAAGTACGAAGAATGTTTTTTTAACTTATACGGCATGAATGGATTCTTAAAACATTTTTTCCAAGAAGCTTCCACTACAAGTATTCAAGTTTATTTTTAATCAACTTCTGTTAGTTTAAAATTTTATGACATGTTACGAAAGGAAAAGTGTTTTTGAAGTAGAAAGGATATTTTCCTCAAGAATGGAGTTCAAGTATTTTATCAAAATTATTTTCCATCTAAGATAATAAAAGGGTTCTATTTTTACCCCTATTATTACATGGATTTGATTATGTTGTGATGGAAATATTTTTATGAATTCCTTTATCTTATATGAATTGTTTTATGATGTCATGTTGTTTATGAATCCCATTTTTATTACATGGGTTACGCTATGATAAATGGTTTATGATTATGTGGCACACATAATCAAGGATTCATTATAAGATGGGTGAGACCTATATCTCCCTCCAATTCATTGGTTAAAGATTTATATCTCATGAGATATACATGGATGGAAAGGAAGGTTATTTCGGTTCAGTGATACAGGACTGAAACGAGGAGTGAACTCGGTTCAGAAAGGGACTTTGTCCACTTAGATCGTCTTGGCAATGAGTCATGACTAACAAGAAATGTTTTTCCATGATTATGTGTGCATTCCAAAAAGTTTGAAGTTTCATGTTATGATTATGGGGATCTCATTTTCACTTCTATGATTTATTCCATGTTAATATATTATGATCACTTTTGCAGGTTATGATTTTCAAAAAGATATGATATGATTTTTATTTCCTTTATTTGCCCTTGCTGAGAATTTGAGCTCACCCTTTTATGTTTTCTTTTCCCCAGGTCAGGAAGATGGATATTAAGTATAATATGCTAAAAGGGACCCTAGATATGATGAAATAAATGGGAGACACTGTAGAAGATTTAGGAACCAGTTGTTTATGTTTCCCAGTTTCTAAAGACACTATACCTATACGGTCCTTTGTGGTTTTGTCATATGTTGTAATAAGTGTGCTTCAATTATGAAGTATTAACAATGTATGTAATGTATGGGTCGTTATAACTTTGATGATATCATAGTATACAATAATTAACTGATGAAATACCAAGAATTTTCAGTAAATGAATTTTAGTCATGGATTATATATTAATATAGTCATTTGATTATTAGGATATACATTGGTTTTGGAATTTATTTTCTCAATAAATTCAAAACCCACATGTGGGTAGAGTAGACATGTAATTTTCCTTGAGTTTTTAAGAAGTGGAAATCCTGGTTATTGCATTTTAAGGTAGGTTTGATGGGTTAGATTGTTAAGGGTGTTTGAATTTATATCGTAGTTCAATATATATGAGTTCTTTGTGGTGGTAATATAAGAATAATTGTTTCAGGATTTGGGTGTGTAATAATGTAGTACAATATTTTTTACTCACAAACATGGATGGAATATTGATTTTGAGTTCAAATTTTTTATGTTGTTCTTAGTTACCAAATAGGCAAGATAGATTTTTTTTATGCAACAAATGAGTTATGTGTATGGATAATTGTTTTTTGACTCATGGGTTGTGGATTCCTTTGTTCCTTTGGGTTAGGTGAGTGTATATTAAAGCATCAGATTAGGTACCTGAATGATTATGGTGTGGGTTTGATCATGCGATGTTATACATTGTAAGATCATTTAAATTTGACTATATATAGCATGTTAGTATTTAAAATTAAATTAATTGTATTTTTTGTATTTTTTTATGAATCCATGTGAACCATATATGTGAGGAAGTATATTCATATTTTTTATTTCATGTCATATGGTGTATTTTGGAGTCCTATGAACATTAATAAGGTGCAGGGGTTTGGAATATGACCTACATGTTATATGAGTGTGATGGTGGAGAAATGTTTCATTAGTTACATATTTTAATAATAATTTGTTTTGGTTTTGATTGATGTGTACGGTGAAAATAAATGTAATGTGCTGAATAAATGAAAACCTTAGAGTAGAATATATTTGAGAAAGGAGTGAAATGTGGTTAATTTTATAATGATATCCAAGATTGATGCTCTGTTTTATAAAGATATTTTGGCGATAAAAATACGTGTGGAATGTTGAGTAAGGATTAGGAGGATATAACTACTAGGTAGGTCCCTAGTAAAGTTACACTGTGTAATGAGAATGTTATCAATACTTAGAAAAATTTAAAAGGCACCCAAAGGTAAAAGTGAAAATTTCCTCAATTTCCAAATTTCATTAAGACTTTAACATGAAACATGAATCCTTAAACAGAGTTCTAAATTGATTAAAAAATTTTATTCAATGGTTAATAATATTGTACCTTTAATGGGGGTGATAGATAATCATATTTTTTGGAAACCATAAATGTAAGTCTTATTTATTGTGGAGTAGAAATAAACTGATAGGGCATGAGGAATGTGAATCTCAAATTTTGTGACTTTAGACATTAATGAATGACTTGAGGGATATTGGGAGTTTTTATGGATGATTATGTGTTAATTATTGGTTAGTGATGTAAGAAAGGGGTGGATAAGTGTGTTGTAGTGTTATAAAACTATACAGTGGGGATATGTGCTTATGATTTTTGTTTTATGTCGATGTTGGATCATGATTGGTAGTATTCATGTGATATCATCAGTGGGGTATGATTTTTATTTTTGGATGAAGATATGAATAATTTTATGGTAGAGATCATCCTACCAGCCACTTTGGTCATGAAACTTATGTTGGGTGAATTTTAGTGAACATCATATATGGCCTGGATAGAAAACATGGGAATTATGTAACAGAGTTATCAAATGGAAAAATAAATAAAGTGATTAAATTTTATCTAGTTCTATAAAACTAACTTCATTCATAAATTGATCTCTAACATTTAGGAAGAGTTAGTGAGTATGGTAACTATTATGGTGTGGATTGTTACAAAAAGTATGTATAGAATTTAGGTGGGTGAATTTAAAAACTCACAAAGACTGAACAATATATTTAAATTTATATATATTATAATAAATTACATTAGGAATAAGTATTTAAAAAAATTTACTAGTTTAGTGAAATATTATGAGTCAATTATAGACGATTCATATAAGTAAGTATGTATCTCAAATAAGGGTGTGGCCTTATATAGATCAATGATTTTGAATTTTAGAGATCAATGTTAGTGCTTATGTGCCTCTATGGATGTCACTATAGTGGGAATATAATAATTTTAGTGGTAATGATAATGGGAACCACCATAAGTGGGTTCAAATATATTTCATGGAAAATAGGTTTATGAGAGTACCAACTGGTTCAATATTATGTGGAGTGGGTGTTGTGAGATAGAACAGTTGTCAGATATTCATTAGAAGAATCCTTATGGTTTGTGATGAATCTTTTTGAGATACCATTGAAGAAAATATAGTTTGTTAAGATCATGATTAGTCATGGAATAATCACATATATTAGGAACCTATGAAATATTGGTGAGGTTGATATAACAGTGGAAAAAGTTGTTCATCATAGATGTCTAATGAATATTCTTAATGAGCGAATTCATAAGGAAGATATTTTTTAATGATACATACCATCTCATGTTTGTGTAATTAATGAATGACGAGACTCTTATGAAACTAGATCTCGAGAGATTTATAATCTTTTAATTCAAATCATGGAATGGTTCTTGAAAATATGTTTGGGATGATTAAATATAGGTTATTGAAATGAAGAATATAGTGGAAATCATTGAGAGATATTTTTTATCACAAAAAGGACACATGAGCCTATTATTTTTAAATATATTCCCATAGTAACCATGGTACCAACCCACCATGAGTCTAGTGGGATGGGCTATGGTACTAGGGAAATCCTATTACCCCTTTTATTATGATCTTGTTTTCCTAACAGGAATTTAGTGCTACACCCTAACCCTAACATTAAGTATGATTTTTTATCATTTATGCGGAATTTATTAATAACCCATGTATGGTTATTCCTCTTATAATTGTTGAATGATGGGGATGGGTACTATATTTTCCTCCACTCATCTATTCTTCTCAAATGAATTTGGGTATTTAGAGAAGATTAAGTTCACTATATTACTCTAATATTATTCCTTTATCTTTATTTTTATCTTATTGTTGAATTTTCATGAACATGTGATGGTTTATATCCGTATTTTATGACATATTTCATTAAAATTTAGCAAAATCCATCATATAAAAACAAATTGTTTCTTGTAATGTATATAGGAAGCCATGAGAAAATAAATGTAAATCATGTGACACAATTTATCTAGAGTAATTTTTTCTTTACTGTTTATTTTTTGGACATCATAAAGTTTTTTGAAATTTATGATTTTAATGGTATTAAGAGAGTTTTTTGTAATGTAATATGAGAATAACACCATGGAATATCAACATATTCTTACATGTTTTTTAGTTCCACTATACTATATGGTGATTTTTATGGATTATGTAAATTGTCTCATTTCATTTTAAATGGTATGTCTTGTAAACTTATAAGGATTATGATAATATAGGGGATTTTGACCAAGGATAATGGTCACATAAATAAATAATGGGAATGAATTAAGATGACTCGTAGGATTAACTCTAATGAATACAATATATAAAATATTATGTTATTAATTTAGTATTTCATGTGCCGTATGGTATTTGTTTAGAGTACGTTTTCTTAGGGAGACTAGAATTTGGACTGAGAGGATTTGGGGTTATGTGATGAAATAGGTATAACCTATTAAAAGTGTAATTTAAATTTCATTCTTGGTAATATAATTTTAGGATCACTCCATGGTTATGATTCAATATGTTACATTTTCTAGAGTTGGGGATTAAATTAAAATAAATATATGAGTGAAATATTGAACATGAGAGACTAGTAATGGCCTCTTATAGTATTATTATAGGGGAATATAATTTATAGGGAATTTTTTGTATGGGTTTTTAATGGTTCTCCATCACAGTTATAATATATGAGTGAGTTATTGTGATCCTCAGAACATGGGACCTATTTTGAGAGAGAATTAGTGGGTCATTATAAAATAGATATAAAATAATTTATAACATATTTGGTACAACTACAGAGAGTCTTAGATCAAGGAACTATAATGGAGAGAAATTTTTATAATAGTTCATTAGGGGTTTAAAGGGATAAAATTTTAAAAAATAATAATTCATGAAATTCCAAGGGAATTTTTGTAAATGCATGCGTAAGAGGTAAAATTTTCATCTTTACCTATGAATCAGCAAAAAATTGATGATTCCATTTATATAAGGAAGGATTGTTTACCTTGAGATGGAATTTGGGAATGAATCAGATGAATTATTATTTTTATAATAATAGTTAATTAATTAACCAATTAACTAGAAATATTCTATACATTTTTATTTTTTGTAGAAAACCCTAGATGTCTTATAATACAAACATAGGATTGAAAAAACCATTATCATAGTGTTTTCTAGGGATTTTAATTTTATTTACCTATAAAATAATTTTATATATATATATAGGCCTAACATGTCCTAATTTTTAATAATATGATCATTTCACACAAAACTTCCTTATTTCATCACATATAACTAGATTATGGATAATAGATTATTAGAGGAAAGAGACATTGATCCACCATGGTTGGAATAAAAATTCATTTTTAAACACACTCATGTATTCTTATTTTTAGTGTTTTATTTAAACACTTAGATTATTGATGGAATTGTAATTGATATTATGTAATTATGTTAAATTGTTTATTAGATTTAATTTTTATCGAGTGACGACATGGATAGTGGCATGGATAGCCATACACCACCCACCATCATGGAATTTTCCATGACCATAATTTCCAAACATGATAGACTTTATCCATTACTACCACCCAAAGATCAAAATTCTACAACATAAATGGTTATAAAATTCACCATCGATCATCGTGGTAATGTTATAAGGATCAAAGAATAATGTTTTGTTTGGTTATTCACGTAACAAGAATAACTATAGTAGATGAGGAAATTAGTTAAAACATATTATTTTATTTATTTTCCACTGTGATAGAAGCCTTTTTTTGTTAACACATCAAATTTATTTTGTTTGAGGAATGAGGTAAAAAATGGAATATATCTACAGTTTTATCATTATACTGTTCCTGTGATAACTGAAATCATATCTAGTATTATAGTTCAATTATGAGTCCAAATATGTACATTTTAAAATAGAGATCAGGTTAAAGGGAATCTCTCCACTAAGTTGGAAATCTCGTAAAAATTTGATGGGGAATGTTTTAATATAAAAGAAAATATTTTATAATTTGTTTATTTCTATAAAATATTTAATGTTAAAAATAATTATTTTTTAAAATATCATTCATTTAAATTTTTTAGTAATATTTAAATCAATTTATCACATAAGACCACTATAATTGTTATTAATGATGATGATATCTTAGTTAAAGAATGTGTGTACAACTTCTGAGAACGGTCGACTCATGTAATTAGATTTTGAAGAATATTTATATATAATGGAATTATTCATGAATATTTTATATATATATATATATATTATATTATATATATTCAGGATGTGTATGGTTTGTTGGGTGACATAGATATGTGGTATTGAATCCATATTTCATGAGGGGAATGAGCCCTTCTTTTTAATTGGCATATTTTTAATTATTAAATAGCACATATATTTATATTTAGAATCCTTTTGTAAAACTATATGGAGAAGGGGAATATTCCTACATGGATATATATATATATATATATATATATTATAGGTATCAAATTGACGGTCACTATTTATCCCCTTTGAAATTCATAATTTTCATGTTCATCGATGAAATATCATAGTCATGATATATTTATACCATTGTGACCATGATTTAAAGACAAATAATCAATGACACATATTTTATATATTATTTTGAAACATGGAATTTCCCCTAAAACCACCACATATCCTGAATTATTCAAATATTGAAATAAAATAAGATTTATTTATTAGTAACTAGATCGAAAATATGTATATCTAATTCCAATTTTCTCTCCTAGATCATGATGATTATATTTTCATGTATAATATAGATCATTTATGGAATTCATAAGGAATATTTCAATATTACAAATAGAGAATATCATTTTTAAGGTTAAAAAACCTAAATTCATGTTTATCTTACTTTTATAGGGATAGAAAAATATAGCCCTCAAATAATTTATTTAGATCTATAAATATAACGAACATTAATAAAATAAGTTTTAGAAAAGAGTATGACAATATTGGAACAACACTATTTGTAATTATCGTGATGCATGGGGACACCCCAATGAGACCCATGATAATGAGTATAAAAATATAGAGAGTCATATAAATTAGTAATTCATTATGATACAAGGTTTTGATGATACTATTTCTGATGGTTATTAGTGAAAAATCATTTAAAAGATATTTTTTTCCAAAAATGAGTGTGTATGAATTTAGATGGTAAATGTGATCTAACATTATAGTTGATGATGTAAAACTTTTATTTTTCTCATTATGGTCTTGTTAACTTCCCAGGGATATGATTTAAGCTTTATATAGTGATGATTGTGATCTTTATGTAATGATAATGTGATATTGTGGTATAATGCGATTTAATGTGGACATGGTGCTTGGAATATTTGATGCAATGTGATATAATACATAACTATGATAGGATAACCGAATATTATTGACACAAGTTTGGTGAATCATTAAACAACTAGGTGGATTATAGTGGGTCAACAAGTAGAGTTATATTCTATGAGATATTAAATGTAATTATGATGTTAAATAATTATAATAATGAAAGGTATATTACTATCCCATGAGGTGTTTTCCTATGTGGGGGTAGAGTCCTGATTATAATCATGAGTACCTTGATGTTATGATAGTTATGAGTTGATAAGATACCTTGATATGGATAATCCAATGATGATATTGATATTTTTAGGACTAGTTTACGTATTTAAATTGGTGGTCATGTAGACTAGTTGGACCATTTGATTAAAAAGTCACAAAGACTGGTCATTAATCTTTATTGAACTATCATGGGTACATGAATGAAATTTATTACTTATTATACTTTAATATTTTTTAAGAGATGGTAGTACCAAATCTACATAGTTGAAAACTATATGATGTATTCTCAATTATGACTCAATATTTATCTCACACATGGAAACGAAATATCCATCTCAGTAGACACTCCCTTACCCCAAAATACTAGTTAGGTTATAGATAGATTATGTTCACACGTCAAAACTAGGTTTGATGAGATTATATATTCCATTCATTCATGTAAACTAAATTTGGTTATAATATGATATTGATATTATCATAGGATGTTATGTATTATAAAAATATTTGGAACTATCTAAATGGATTTAGTTTATTATGAAAATTCTACATTTTTATAACATGTGTTAAAAGTATATACATAATAATGTGGTAAGTATTATTATTGTGATTTTGTTAATGTAATGCTTATATAAGTTATGAATATAAATGAGAACATAACGATATTGGAAATGAGCGTGTTCATATGTAATATTTTATAAGACTTTAAGGAAATTATAGTACACTAGTTTATGTTTTACCTATATTAACCTAAGTGAAATGGTTATTTAATACAATATATTTTCTTATTATTTAACTTCATTGATTATAACAAACACATGATAAAGAATTTGTTATTCATCATGAGGGGTTGACCTAATGAGTATATGGATATACACACCCCTACATTAACATAAATGATTTAGAGTCTGAATTAGTAGATTTTTTGTGAAGTGTCACCTCAATGTCCATGGTGGAGTGTAGGATCTGGGTATGGGGGATTTTTTGATGTACCATTAATGTATGTAGGAGGCTTGAATTTTTTACATTGTCAAATTTTAGATGTTTTTTTGTCACAAATATATTTTTCTTGATTTTTTTGTTATGTTTTATAAAGATCATACATTATTAAAATTATATTATATCATTTAATCAAATATTTGGTATTTTTAGTAGTTTTGTGTGTTTAATTCGATATTATTTCCTTCTAGAGTGTTATTAATTAGGTATATCAAACTAATTGTTTGATTTATACATGGATAGAAAGTCATAAACTAGTAGTCTATTATAAGTGGGCAATGGGGGTCATGATCGGTTTCATCACTAGAACATGAGGGATTCAGATGAAAATAGTTGATGATATGGGGAGCTTAGTGTGTGTTATTTTGAACAAAAACTATATGTTATAATATAACTGAAAGGGTCGCCAATTATAGATCATGTTAATGGTTATGAGTTGGGTGAGGTCTTAAGATAATTGTCTTATTTTTCTTTAATGTTTTGTATGTGATAACTAATCAGTTAGACATGGTACAACTTAGGGTTTGAAATGTGAAATTATGGTTTATAACCTATGGGTTTATTGATAATTTAATAGAAAATTATGGGTATAGTGGGTTTTCTCTAGGATGATTTAGGAAATTGTGTAAGGCCTTTAACATAAACATTACATATTCATGTATTGTTTTAACTATAATTAACATTGTATGACCTTTTAAGTTAATAGTTTTACAGAATTAAGTAAATTTGATAAAATGTTAATCAACTTATACTTAGAATCCATTTTTTCACCAAAGAAAATATTCTATTATAAAATATGGATTCTTTAAAACATATCAATTACCATATGGTACTCATATTTATCCGTACTCCTCATTTAACCCTATGAAAATTATTTAAAAATGGGTATAGTAGATAAAATCAGTGAATGAAATAAAAAATAAATAAATCCATGAGTCTAGTGAAAAATATGAAATCCTATTTATTGAATTAAATTCAAAATTGTTTAATTAATAACACACATTTGTTTGTTTCACTGAAAAAATAATTATATCCAATAGAAATCAATTAAAACTTTTCTATGTGTCTTAAGCAATCATATTCATAGTAACCGATGAAAACAATTCAATTTGAATAACCATACGTCTAACTTCAAATAATTATTCTTAACCAATGAATTGGAGAACTTTAATGGGTATCAACCATCATATTTGATATATTAGGATCACCTTTGAGATATAATCTGGATCATCCATTCATATAAGTAATATCGGGCTCACCCATGAACTATATTATGGATGAACCCATTGTATAATCTATATCAAGCTCATCTATTTAATATAATGATTATAAACCATTACATGTATAAACCAATTTCATCATAAAACCCATTGAAGAACTCTTCTAATCCAATATGAAAACAATTCTGTTAAAACACGTTTTATTTTAAGAAAACATTTTCAATAACAAAAATCTGAAAATAATTAATGGTGTTTTTAAATATAATAAATAATGAAATATTTCAAATAAATATAAAAATTATATAAATTCTACAGTGGCAGAAAAGTGTTTTTCACTGTGTATCTTAAAAATAAAATATTATGTTTGTCATTTTTCAGAATTTTATTTATAAAACACATCAAGAGATTCATTATAGAAACATTAGATTGAAAATAAACAAATATGCATAAAATTTCCTTTATAATCCTTTGATATTAATATAATTAAAAATGTAAAATAATATCAAGAATATTAACAGGGAAAAAATAATTTGATAAAAATATCTTTAAACATTATAGGTGTCTCGTACCACATTTAAATATTTAAATAAAAAAATTAATCAAATAATAAATTTAAAATAACATTAAATAATATGATTATAGAAAAAATATTGATATGAAATGTCATATTATATTTTTTTACACCTTATAAAACAATAATGGTTCATAACATCAAAATTTTCCTCAATGAAATTATATTGAGACGAAATAACTTACAAATATCATAACATGGATGTGGAAATTAGTCAAATGAATGGAATAACCGTATATAATATAAATTCAAATAATATATGGTTAAATACATCATAATATATTCAAAATTAATTTCACATGTAATATTATAATGACATAATCAAGAAGTATATGTTTTACTAAAAGAATGGAAATTGGGTTAGGAAATTACTATAACTTATGCCTTAAATATATTAGTACTCATTCAAAACTACTGTATAATACGTGTAAGTTTATTAATCATATATAATAGAAACAAATTCATATTTATAATAATATATATTGTTTAATTGTTACATTATATTAATCTGTTATTAGTAACTCTATTTTTATGTTGTGTTTCATGAGATATTTTCTTTATAAATCATATGAGTTTTGACATCTTCATCTCGAATATTAAGATTTAATTTTTTATAGAATATGAAACATGAAATAAATATATTATATATTCTATATATACATATTTATAATAATCTTTAATGATAAACAGACACAATCATGGAGACAGTAGTCTGTATGTACCCATGAACACTATTTTTAGTTTCCTATTTTATTGAAAGTACGAAATTAAATGACATGTATATAAATATGTATATATATTTATAATTTAATTAAATTATAATTAATATTTCATTTATATCATGTTTTTTTACTATAATAATCTTTAATACATCATATTTTATGTGTGAACAAATCAGATCACTTTGAGGAGGTGGTAGTCCACACTTGCGCAAACAAAGTTATCATATAACCACAATATGGAAAGTAAGAAGTGTGTTTACTATAAAATTGAAATAATATTAAATAGGTTATAAAATAAATTCTAAAATATTATTTAATCAAAATTTTTTATGTCCATCCATTATGGAGTTAACGGAAAAAACAAAAAAAACATTATTCACAGAGGTGACTAACTGACAAAACATGGACGCCAATTCTATTTCATTGAATAATGTGATATGAGAACTGAAATGGATATTATATATTTCATTAGAAACATAATAATATATTATATACATTATTATAAAGTTATTATGCATTTATTGATGAAGGAGATGAGGAGAAAAGTGATAAAGAAAATGAATTAAGATAGGTTCCTTCAGAAATTAACTTCTATTATATCACATCCTTGAGAGACCCTGGGAGAAATTGGATTTGTTATATTAGTGACTCTAGAAGAACTTTTATATGGAGAGAGTGAGGAAGAGATGTTTGGATAGATATTTTAGGAGCTAAATGGTTTTTTGGTTAGAAATAGTGTGGTGAGGGGTTGCATATTTACTCAAGGATAGGTGGGTTCAAGAAAATAAATTATTGATTATTTTATATTTATAGATAACCACATTGAGGTTGCATTAATTTAAAATAATAAGACATTAAATTAATTTTTATTTGGATTTTTAGGGTCAATAAAAACCTGAAAAAAACCATTAATACTTTTTTTATTTTTAGGTATTTTAAACCTTTACAGTTTTAACATTTACATGCTAGTTTTCTTACCTATACAACATTAATTTTTTTTTCAAATTACTGTTTTTATAAATAAGAATGAAATTGTCCAAAAAAATAATTTATAAATTATTATTAAGATTATGAACCATTTGACCAAATTTTATTTACATAATTTAATTTTTTAAAATTTAATCACACAGACACAATGAAAAAGAGGGTTTTAAAAATGAAGAGTTGAAAACATGACAATGTTTTTATATCTAATCAAACTGTGAAATTTATTATTATAACCTAAATTATATTTTTTAATGTTTAATTTAACAAATTATAATTTAAAAATATTTTAATATAAATTTTAACTATATAAATACATTTGATGAAAAGGTGATTTTGAACTAATATTTTGTATTATTCACTATTAACTAAAATATGATTGTTCTATGAAAAATACAACAATGTTACCCTAACATTATTTTTTGTCTTTATTTAAAATAGGAAGTTTATGTTTTCATATGTAAATTATAAATTTGAAAAAAATTAGATTTAAAATGTGTTCTTCCTCAAAAGGCGGTAAAACTACATTTTAAAAATATTACAGCTTTATATGCTTACAATTAGATTTATTCTTTTTTTAATCTTATAAAATATATTGGATGATTGTGGAAATAATTAATGAACATTTAAATATAAATTATTTAGTTTTATCCATTATCTTTGACACAAGGACTAGGTGATAACTTCCACTTAAAATATTAATATTGACATTATTTTACTTTTTTGTGTGACACAATCTCACATTAAATGTATTATTTTAGAGAAACTCATTATTTCATGTTGGGTTTGCTTTTGAAGATATATACATATTCAAATGTAAAATTAATATCTAATTCATAAATATTAATAAATATGAAAAATACTTATTCTAAAATTACATGGGATATTACATCCTTCCCCCCATTTAGAAATTGCATCCTTAAAATTTTAAATTCATGATTGAAAACTATGGGTTTGAATTTTAAAAATATAATTTTTGAAATACCATATTAGAAAAATAATTAATAAGTCTTCAAATATTAAGGAAATAAAGAGATTTATGAAGATCACTTCAGATAACACATAGTAAATATCTATATTTGAAAACATAGATATATGAGAGAAAACTAAATATCTTGTAAGGATGGAGAGTGATAGAAAATATAGACATTAGAAAGTTTACAATCACAAATCCTTAGTTTTTTTATTTATTAAGAGTACATTGATTTATTAGTAATAAAATTAAACATATAATAATTTTATTTTCTAAATCAGATTTCATAGAGTTGGGTAATTCCTTACCTATTTTTGAACATAAGGTCGTATACATATTTAATCTATTTCAATTTTATATGAAATATTTAAAACTCATAATATTCCAAAACAATTATGTACATCCATAAGAAAAACCATAATCATAAAAGATTAAAAACCCCTAAAGGCTATGAATACCATAAAACTAGTGTCCAATAGTAAAGTATACTTCACATTAAACAAAATCCATATGTAAACATAAACAAAAAGAATCTGAAAAGGTCCTTATAAACATATTATCACACCACTTAAAACCATAGAATGTGTTTCTAAAACCTTGAACATATGTTTACCCTTCTAAAAATTCTATCCTCTCTGAAGTTTCTATAACTTCACTAGATTTCTCAACATCAACTACAATAGTAATAAACTATTTTCCTTCACATTTTTGTTTTTGATCATGATGACTTCCAGCCAGATTTACGTTATTCAAAAACAAACATCCCTAATGTCCCAACTGATTTAAGCTGAAGAAATTACTATAGACTAGTTATATGTTATATCATTTTTTGGCTCTACCGGACCTTTTTCCTCACAGTCATAAACCATGTGACAAAACATACAACATCATTAACACTTTCTAGATCCTAACATACAATCCCCAAAATAGATTTTACCACACATGGAACACATTTTAGGCTTAACTCTAGAATTATTAGTTGTCTTATATTAAATTTATTATAACCTTGAAATTTTCTTACTCTTATCATCTTATGGAACGTATGTTTGGAAAACTTAATTTCAATTTCCCAGTACAATGAACAAATGTTTCATAACTTTTAAATTTTTATGTGGAAAATTATCTTTGTAGAATTGGTTTAAATCCTGAGTAAAATATATTAATTTTACTATTAATGTATAGAATAAAAATTGGAGTATACATGTCCAATATTCTGAATTATTCTCCGTATGTGGAAACTGAATCATCATATTTTTTCTTTAATTCATCTAATTGTTTCTCCATCATAAGATGAACAACCTTAGGGAAATATTTCATAATAACAATATACTTATATGTTTCACATTACATGGAATAAAATTCATTTTTCTCTATACTATTATTAACTAATAACCACCAATGACTAGATTCACCATCAAAACGATAGATGGAAATAGTTAAACTTTATTTTTCTGACCATCCCATAAAATTAAATACCTTCTCTATAGAATTGATCCATCCTTCAGCAACCACAGGTTTAAATGATCTATTGAATGATAGAGGTGTTTCCTCATAAAATGTTCCACTACTGATATATTCATATGTGGTTGATCTGGATTCTCTAGTGTATGGATTCCACCATCATTAATAGCCAATGTCAACTAATACATCATGATAAGAAACTATTCAATTCCATTTTTGACCATCTCGGGATACTTACTTGTAAGGATATTTTCCTCCCGATGTCTTCCCACCACTTTTGTTATATTTCCTCATTAGAAAACCATTCTGAATAGATATATAAAAGATTAAGCAATAGGTAATCTTCATATTCTATAAAATTTTAACGTGTCAATAAGATAAATTATTTTAATGTAATATTATTAATATTTCCATAACCACTAATGGTATCTAAACCTCTATTTGATATCAACTATAAGTCCTCAGGCTTAAAAATTACATATTATTTTTTTATTGCAACAATAATTCATATTTTTAGATCCTTTGAGTTTAGTGTTTTAGTTAATTAGGATAGACTGTTACAATGTTAACCTACTTATACCCAGTATCTATTTTTAACCAAATAAAACATTCTAAAATAATGCATTGTTTCTTTATAACATCTCAATTCTAATAATTCCCTCATACATGTTCATAATCATCCATTAACACCATGAATAAAATTTTAAAATTTTGTATAAGAATTAACAATATGAAAGAGATATAAAAAAGAAATAAAACTATTTGTCTAGTAATAAACATTAAATTATATTTGATGAATGAAATTAAAAATTATGTCCTAATTTGGGCATTAATTGTTTCCTCAAAAAAGAAATAGAACCAATATAAATCAGTTAAAACACTTTTAGGTTACTTAGAGAATCATATACAAAATCACCCCTTTAAGGACCATTATATTTGAATACCCATACATATGTCTGAAAATAATTATTATTACCCAATGAATTATAGAAATTTATTTGGGACCACCATTCATTTAAGATATTTCAGGCTCAATCAAGAGCTATAATGGGGCTCATCCCTTCATATAAGCTATATCAATCTCACATGTGAGGTATAATGACGATAAACCCTTCGAATAAGCTATATCAGGATCACCCATTTCATATAATTCTCAATAAACTATTAATGTGTAATATTATTTCTTTATAAAACCCTTTGAAAGACTCTTTTAATCCCATATGAAAACACATTCATATAAAAATAACATTTTCTTTTAAGAAACCATTTTCAATAAAAAACCAATGGAATGAAATAGGGGTTTTCATTTAAGAAAAAAAATTCTTTTAAAGGATGATAGAAATTAAATAATAGTGACTGTGGTGGAAAATTCATTCTCTTTATGTACGTTAAAAATAAAACATTCCTTCTAAAAATATTCAAAGCATTTTTTATAAAAAATATAAAGTGATTTCTTTTCCAAATCTTTGAATAAAACTAAAAAATAGATATAAAATGACCTTTATAATATTTTAATATCCATATAAATAAATATATAAAATGATATAAAGAATATTAAAATGTAGAAAATGACTTCGTAATAATAGCATCAAACAACCAAGGTATCTCATAAGTTCTTGAACATTTAAATCATAAGCTCCAAAAAATTACTATAATATTAAATATTATAATTATGGAGAAAAAAGGTATTTTAAATTTTATAGTATATGTATATAAAAATTATAAAAGAATAAAGGTTCAAAATATCATGATATGCCTCAACAAATAGAGATCGACATGAAATCCTTAACAAATTTCATAACAAGGATGTGAAAATTAATCAAATGAAATGAATATGTTTAACTTATGTAAGTAAGAATAAAAAGTTTTAAATACAATATTATATATTCAATATTAATTCACATGTAATATTAGAACGACAAAATCAAAAAGTAGAATTTTATCCTAAAGAATGGAAATCAGGTTAAGAAATTCCCTTACTCTATGTATTCAATCTTTTCAGACTCATAAAAACCTCATATATAATATGTATAAGTTTGTTATTAATCTATAATAAAACTATATTCATATGTATAATTCACAATATCAGTTACTTAATACATTATATTACTCAATTATTAATAAATCAATGTTTGTGATAAATTTTAGATGTTATTTTCATTCTTAATCGTACATGTTTTGACTCCTTGTTATTGATTATATAGATTTAGTTATTTATAGAATATTAAATATGACATAAATATCGTATATATTAAATATATATTTCTTTATAAAAATATTTACAGATAAAAAAACACAGATCATTGAGACTGTAGGTTGTGTGTACGCAAGAACACTGTTTTCCTTTTCCTGTAGCATTTAAAGAAAGAAGTTAAATGTTATGTATGTAAGTATGAATATATAAAAAATATTATTAGAGTATCATTAATAATTAATTTATATAATATATTTTTACTAAAATAATCCTTAATACATTCTATATGATGTATGAACGAATCACATCCCTTTGATGAGGTAGTAGTCAACTTTTATACAAACGAATTTATCTTATAACCAAAATATTGAAAGCATGAAGGTATTTTTAATATATCATCTCCAGAAAATTAAAAAGGTTATAATATAAATTTTAAAATTATTATATAAACAAAAAATATATTTTTATAAACATACATGGTGCCAATAATGGAAAAAGAATAAAATCATTTTTCATGGATGTGATTAGCCAGTATAACATGGAAAACAAATTCATTTCTTTCAAAATGTGGGGGTGGGAATGAAAATGAAGATTATATATTCTATTAGAAACATAATACTCCATTATACTAGATTTTTGTGTAATCATGAATTTATGGTTGTATGAGGTGAGGTGAAAAGATAAAAAGAAAATAAATTAAGAGATGTACTTAATGAAAATTACCTCTTGTACATCACCTCTTTGAGAGACCCATGAAAACCTTGGATTTGGTATTTGGGTGATCCCAAAAGCACATATATGTAGAGAGATATAGGATTAGTGGATATTTCATAGGTTTTATCGGCTTCATGTATTTTTGGGTATAAATGGGTAGGTGAGGCATGGTATTTATACTTGAGGTTAAGTGGGTTTGGGTGATTAAATTACTGATTATTTTATATTTATGGCTAACCACATTGGGGTAGCATTAATTTAAAAAACTAATACATACAATTAATTTTTTCAATGATTTATTCAGGTCTATAAAAAACTCATACAACCTTTAAAATTATTAGTTTTTAGTTATTTTAATCCTTTACCCTTTTAACATTAACATGTTTAATTTTTTATTTATACCGTGATAAATAATATTTATACCATGGTAATTTTTATGGACCTCAAAATAAAATTGACCTTATAGTATAATATAAATCTTATGATTCCAAATATGAATCCATTTTACCTAATTTCATTCACATAATTGGAAAATTATATTTAAAATTAATATCCAAGACAAAATAAAAAACATGGGTTTTAAAGTTAAAATTTCAAAAGATCGAATTGTTTTTATTTCTAATTTAAATGTGATATTGACTACAATGACATAAATTATATTTATTGATGTATAATTAAACTAATTATACTATAAAATAAATTTCAAATATAAGGAAAATATTTAAATAAATTGGATGAAAAATCAGTTTTGAACTAATATTTTGTATTATTCACTATGCACCAACATATGAATGTTCTTATAAAAATTCCAAAAATTTACCCTAACCTAATTTTTGTCGTTTTATATCAAATATTGGGTGTCATTTTTGATATATAAATTATATGTTTTTAAAAAATTATATTTAAAATTGGTTCTCTATCAAAAGGTGGTAAAATAACATTTTAAAAATATTAGTTCTTTTTTATGCTTAAAATTATAAATATTCATATTATAAGCATATAAAATATATTGGTTGATTGTAAAAACAGTTAATAAATTTTTTTAACATAATATATCTACTTCCAACCATTCATTATTATACAATTTCTAAGGGATAACTTCCACATAAATTAGAAATATTATCATCATACTTTTTTTTATAACACAGTCTTCTGGGCAATGTTGGATTTCAGAGAAACATGTTGCTTCATGTTGGGTAAAATAATTCACATAGTTACCCATTTAAATTTAAAATTACTATATAGGTCATAAATATTAATAAATATAAAAAAAATTATTTTAAAATTACCTGGGATGTTACATTAGTGAAGGTACTTGAGATGTGTGATAAACTAAAGGAAATTATTATTCGATGAGGTATCAATGTAGGGTTATATAATGATATTCATAGGTGTTTTATATTATTATCCTAACTATAATATGATTCATCATGGATATATCATGATGATTCTTGGGGTTCATTATGAGATTCTAGGGGTCTATTTAGAGTGTTGTGGCACCCATTATGTGGTTCTTTGATAAGGTAACTAACTAATTAATCCCTTAACATTATTCATATGTAGATTGTAAATTTGATGATATTTCTGATTTTTTTCATTGATGATATAATTTTAATGGTATGTTTCATGGTATAAATAATTTGAATTATTTATAACTGTCATTATCTAATGTATGGTGGATAATAATGTGCCATAATACAGTTTCATTATGTTCTTTCCCTACGAATTTGGATATATTATGTCAATCCTATTATATATATATATATATATATATATATATATATATTGGAGGACAATTTTGGAGTCTAAGGTGAAAAAATAACATAGATTCCAATTAGGATTTTCATGTAAACGATCATTACACCAATACATCCCAAAATTGGTATGATGAAGCATCACGGTTTATTGAAAAGTACATGATAAATTTTCTTGTTATGTTTTATAAAATTACTAATTTTATTTTATATGAAATCCCCTTATATATTTTCACATGTCCTAGGAGACTATTAGTGTCATCTTACTAAATTTTTTACTCATAACCTATAGTGAACCTCAATGGATGTGTAGATATTGTGTCTATAACGAAATTAAAGTTTATGTCCCTCAAAAATGATACTACGATTAAGTAGATTAATGGGGTTATTGATATAGTTTAATTGTAAGGCCCATAAATTTTACTCATGTGTAACTATATTTGTATTTAAAATTTTTTATTTGATATATATGATCATCCCATCAGGAGATTGTAATTATGACACACCGATCATTTTTAATAACATGAATTCATTTTGAAAAATTATGTAGGAATATTTGTCTTTGTTATTGTAGAATTTGTATTATAAAATTCAATATTTTCACCCCAATAATATATTTATATATTTTTAGGTTAATTATTATTTATCTAAATGAATAAAAAATTCATAAAACTTTTTATGAGATGTAATAATGTAATAACAAGCAAAAATTTTATGAAAAAAATTGATTTAATTAAAATTCATGGTGATTCAACATGGAAATAATACTCTAACACCAGTAACAGTTTGTTTTATAATAATAAATTTTAATATTCACTAAAACCACAACCATAGTCCAAGGTTTGTTTTCACTATATAAGTCGTTTCAGAAATAGAATTACAGGAATGATAAACCTTGACCATTTCATTATTTATTTGTATAATCTATTTTGGGTAGCGAGTTGTTCAAATGTAAAAAATTTAACCTTGGATTGGTATACTTTTCTAGATCATGGATTTAAAAATAAAAATATAATTACAATAAACCATGTATACTGTTAGTCCAAAATATGGATCTGAAATTGATATTTCTAAATGATTTTCTTCAATAAGAAAATACCTCTTTTTAAAAAAAATCATTTTAATGAAAATTTACAAAAAACATTACGTGTTTATATAAAACATGGTTGTGATTATAGAAAAACAAGAAAACATAATGATTTTTTCAATTTTCATCATTATAATTCATTACCGACACATAGAATGATACCACTAAGAGGTATTTTATGAGATTCCTATGGCCAAATATAGTGGAACAAAGAACAAAACCTCTACACAAGAAAGAAAAATAGAAGAAATGATAAAATTAAATGGAAACATATACAACTAATATTTCATTATACATGCTATATGTTATATAATAATGATATTTATTATTATCTATCTATAGAAATCAATTAACTCCCACTATCTAATATATTCATTATCCAAAGGAATTATTGATTTTTTTGGTTGGACCGTAATACATTAAATGGTATTCTAGAACAACCTCTATGGTAAATTACGATAAGATAAGTAATGAAAGCATTGGATTTCATGACATTTATATACTCTATTAAAAAATAAGTTTATGAACTCTATTTAAATAGAACAAATTAAATTAATTAATTACCCACATGATGATTATAATTTTTATACTCTATGAAATATATAACTCTTCGATACATATGTTGTAAAATTTATTATAGAAACCTAATTTATTTAGTGATTATTAATTTTTTTATCATTTCATTATTTATTGAAACTTCATCATTTGATTTCTCATAATCTAATAATAATCTACTCATCATACAAGAAATATAGTAATGTTATATCAAGTAATTCTACATTAACAATATGATATGAAACGAAAAATTATAACAGAAACCATATCATGGTGACTCAAACCACATCATGGTTTATGACTTGGTGCATATAACCAAAACTAATCATAAATTAAATTAAATAACCGATAATAATTAATTAAAGTTTTAAGAGTTTTTATATGATGTCTAATTTATGATTCTCGTATGAAACATCAGACCTACTCATCGCTAATTACTAAAAGTCAAGAAATTATTTATCCTAAATGAAAACTCACAAAATAAGATGTGTTATAAATAACCAAATTAATAAATCATAATATGATATCAATTTTTATAAAAAATATTTTTTTTGTTTGATTAAAATTATGAATTCCAAAAAGGAATGACTATAGAATTTAAAATAAAGAAACAATATTCCATAATAAACATAGGAAAATTGTGTATTGAAATTTAGAAGGTAGGCCACACCTAAGTAATCATAATTCAATTCTTATATCTAATAATCTCATACCAGAACTTATGAAATAGAATGATTGAAATAAATAAAGTTAAGATAACAGAAAAATAATTTAAATGGTTTTGACATTTGTGTTATTCCATGGGGGAATTGTTGTATTACATTTACTCAATAGTTAAAGGATTAATTAAATTATGGATTCATACTCAAAAAAATATTGTCAAATTACTAAAATAGTAGAGTATAGATGATGAAATAAATCAATACCACCTTCAAATATTCAACAGGAAAAATTCACAAAACTTTTATCTCCACAATCATCCAAATTCTATATCAAAGACTCCCACCAACTCAAAACCATACACTTATTCATAGTGTTATATTCTAGATACTATAGGAAAATAATATTTTGTATTATCCCCATTTATTTTCATAAAATAAATTTTCAATGAAATCACAATAGTCATAGTCATATATATCATTCAAAAGAATACCCAAGTTATTTTCATCACCACAATCCACCTTACGGCTTATCAATGTCTAACGTCTGATTTATCACCATCTAGTATGCTAAATTTTGATTTTATTTTATCCATAGATCTAAACATTGGTCACATCACTTCACCATGCACATATAACATTAGAAGTTAAAATATCATATTCACTAATTTTGAAAGATTAACAAAATTTCTAGAAAATGGATTTCCTATGACTTGATCCTATTAATAATTTACATGAGAATAATTTTTAGGAATCACCACCAAGACCCTCTTTAGATTACATATTCCTAGTTCCATTCAATAATATTTCATTACACCAGATGGTTTCCACACTGTGATTCCAGTTTTACCACTCCACCAAGGGGTATTACCACCTCAATACGACATGGAATACAACCTTATATTCATATCTTATAGATTTCATTCCCAATTTATCTTTCATAGAGAATTTTTTCCCTCATATAACTTATATATAAAGTGATATTTTAACTAAATGATTTTTCTTAAAATGAAACATCAAATTAGTATATTAGTGTATTGTCATTTTTCAATCACATAACAATGTTCCAATGTCCTAATTTATCACGGAATTTTTCAATAAACCCTTTACTCAGATCAACACCTTATCATCTTAAACTAAAGAGATGTTCTCCAAATTTGTTTTTTAATGTTCAATAATAGGTTGAGTCTTTCAAATCCAACTCACTATCTTCCCATGAATGTTTAACACATTAAACATGGTACTCTTTTGAGACTATTTATATCCACCAAAGTAAATGTTAGAAAAACCCTATAAGGGATTGTTTATTGTGAATCAAAGTGACATGATATTAGAACCCTTTAATTACATGATAAAACATTTTACAACCACCTAATATTTGCTTCTTGGATTTAGCATAAAACTTTTAACAACTCCCATGACTTGCTCAATGTATAGTTGAATACAAACCATGTCATACATCAAGAATCCAACTAAAAATGTAGAGTCAACCTTTTCAATGTAATCAATATCAACATTGACTTATTATTAATTTTCACTACTCAATATAAAATTCCTTTCTAAAGGTTTTATAATTGTCTTCACCATGGTTATTCTCAAGTAATCAACCAAATTGTGGATATTTTCATACAAACATGATAGGAAATATACAGAAGATAAATACCTAAAAATATGTATCCCAAAGATATATTTATAGGGAACTAGATCATTTAACTCAAATCCTCAAAAAAATTCATCTTTCAACTCATTAGTCATTTATTTTTCTAGACCAGTAATAAATATGTCCTAAACATAGAGAATAAGAATGATGAAGGTCCTATCATCATAAAAAATCTGTTAACAGGAATGATTTTCATTAACATAGTTGAAATTTAACTCAACCATATTTTCATTGGACTTCATTTTATAATAAATTGTTTCTTTATTTTAATTATAATGGATCCACCTCATCTTTTACATAACAAATCAAAATTTCACTATGTATGTTCCTCAAATAAATATTAAACTAATAGCCTTTTCTATACATAGAACAAAAATATAATGAGTAATGAAATTTTATTATAAAATTATGAATAAAATAAAATAATAATAAAATATTTTATAGATAAAAACATAATAAATAATTATAAATTCATAAAAAACTTATTAAGACCAATTATAGTTTTAGAAATCCATTTTTTTCAATAAAATTTTTTTGTATTAATATATTTAAAATAAAAATTTTTTATTTTGGAATATTAATTTATTAAAAAATAATTCAATTTAGAATCAGGATTTAATTATTACCTAATGTGAAATTTATGAGTTTTTTTAAAAAAAAATATTTTTAGGTGAACATTTAACCTACCAATTTTGGTAAAATAATTCAACCTTAGGACATTATATTTACTTAATAATGTCTTAAAAATCATTGAAACACTTTTTTAATTACATTAAATATTAAATATGTAATATAAACCATTTAAATAAAAGTTTATGAATTTATAGAATCTATTTTAAGTGTTTTAGAAACGTGAGTAATATTTTCCACTAAAAAATATTTTTAGTCACTTATATTAAAAATTTGTTATCATAAAATTTAAAAAATTAAATATTAAAAATATTATTTCATATTTTACTATATAATTATTATATTATTCAATAGTTTCACTTTTTTAATACATAAAATTTGATTACTGTGCTTAATTACAATTACCTAGAAAATTTGTAAACAATTATTTGTTTGAAGGATTGACTTATTAACATTTTATAAAATTAGATAATCAATTACAGTAATATATAGTATTAATTTACTAAAATATTATTTTTAAAAACATATTTAAAAATATTAATACCCATTTTTTTTGTAATCAATACTAAATAAGGTTAGGGAAACTTTGTGAACATAACGACATTTTTCTACAATAACAACTATTTCTCTAAACATTATCTATTTTAAATTAAATGGTGATTTTATAATATATAAAAATTTATTTGGATTAAATAGTGAATAAAATTATAATCATAACTCAATAATTTATTATATGGTTTATTTTATACATTTAGTAAATCATAAATTACATGGTTGGAAACTTGTTACAATTGAATAAAAAATAATAATAAAATTAAAATTCCAAATAAAAAATGACTTCACACTAGTTTAAAACATTTTTAATATTTATAGTTTATTCTTTATCAACCTTATCTCACCCAACACTCCATTATTGGTCACTTTTGGAATGATGGACCCCTGAATAGTGGCATTCCATTATTGAAAAATAATGGGTGTTCACAACAATTCCATTTTCTTAAATTATAAAATGGTGTCTCTTACACCCAATCATGATTACACATTAAATCCATTTTATTTTCTAAATCTCATTCTCACCATATTTTCTATGAAGATATTTTATTAAAATAATATTTTCAAGAGAAATTACGTGATTCAATTAGTTGGTATTACTTATTTTTCCCCATTTTCTTCTTAATTTTTCTTTTACAAAAAATCCCAAAAATAGTAATATAATGACAATATTATAATTATTATAATTAGTTTTTATATTTTTTATATAACAAAACTTATTTATTCCTTTATATCCACAAATAATAACATAACAATGTTGATCATGTGTAGGTGCGGACTACCGCCTTTACAAAGTGGCATACTTTTTTCCTTCAACAGCAAACATGGATGAAATTAAAATTTTATTTAAGGAATAGAAAAGAATTTTATAAAGCAATTATTATTATATTGATATAATATTTGTTATTCTGTATGTGATATTGATAATTAAATTTCATAGTAAACTTAACCACATAAAATGAACATATCAAAGTATGTTTCTTAATCTTAGTTAATATTGAATAAAACCTATATAACTATATAAATTAATTTTAATAGAATAATTAATAACATATGCTATAAAATAATATATATTATAAAGTTACTCTATAAAACTATTACCCTTGGTCAACATACCAAAATAGTCACTTTTAAATGGACTAAAATTCAACAAATGACAAATATATTAAAAACTATATAATAAATAAATAACACATGCTAATAAAGAGTTTTTTTGATATAAAATATAATTGAATTAGTTTCCCAATAAAGTGTTTAATAATCGTAATTTTTTTATTTTGTATGTTACGAACATTTTTATTGTGAAATATTACTTAGGTAAGGGTATTGGTACTCAATTTTGTTTTATTTAGATATAATTTGTATTAACCAATTTATTCTTTTTTAGGTGCTTATAATAGGCATTTATTTATTTTTATCATAATTTTAATGAAATATTTGTGACATAAATATCTATCTATTTTTAAACCATTCATGGTATTTTGATTCAAATTATTATCTTGTTGTAAGGGTTTGGACTAAGATAATTTTATTTAATTGAGATTAAAACATTCTTATTGAACTCTACTATTACAATTTTGTCTTTATCTACCTGAAGGAATAACCATAATCTATTTAATCTTATTTTTATGAGGATGTAAAATTCTACCTTGTAATCTTGTTATCAAATTAACACCACCACAAATATTATGTTACTTGAAATGGTTCCTTGGTCTCAATTACTATTTATAGAGACATCTCCTGGTTATCATCTAATTTAATTTTATATGGTTATATACTACATGTTTATAATATTATATAATGAATTTTATTTTATTCATGGTATATTATGTTTTCATTCATCCTACTTCTCCTTCAATTGTTTTGATTTTATAATTACAGATGCTATATGGATTATCTTCAAAAACACATTTTAAAATCGTGATCTCTCAAACAAGGTAACAAATCTGATGAATTTAAATAGCCTTTCAAAAAAAATAAGAAAATCATTTTATTCTACTCTATTTTTCCATGGTAAGATTTCCTTCATTGTTATCTTGTTCTAAATATGAATTTATTTAATCTTTTTATGTGATGTGGTTTTCAATAAATGTAATTTTTATATTAAAAAATTAACCATTTTTCAGTCATATTATTTCTTTGATTACACATTTTATGGATATCCCTATATTTTTTCATAATTTGAAAAGTTAATTTCAAACAACCATGAATTTATTTCCACATGATTCAAAATTAAATGATTTTATCATTTTCTATTTTCGTTGTTTTTCACAAAAAATAAAATCATTGGATTTTATTATAATCATATCCTTCCACCAGTATGAAATTTTATAAAAATATCCCTTTATGTGTCTATGGGTTTTAAAATGGATTATCTATTTCATTGTTTTAAAATATGGTTTTTTAATTATTTCAAAAGATTAATTATTTTTCTTATTTCAAAATTTATTTTTAAAATACTAATATAAGATTTTTTTTTCATCACATTCAATGTATATTAATATATCTTATTATTGATAAGGGATATTCAAAAAATGAAACCATCCACATTAATTATTATTATTATAGATTATCAAATATTCATTTTTTATCAAAAAACAATTATCTATCATTGAATTTTCCTTTCATATACATTAGATATTTTTAAACTAAATTTCACATACAATGTCTTTCTTGTGTGAATAATATCTACCTATATCCTTTGATTAAAGTGTTCTCAACTAGATATTATACATCCAATGATTTTGGAAACAAGTGACCTGACAATGTAACCTTTATTTATATGGTGTAAATTCCATATTATTTATTATCTTATTGAATGGTATTTATGAAGAATATCACATATTATCATTGGATACCCATTAATGTTTATGGGTTTATCATATTATGATTATTCATGGAATTATAAATTATTTTGTGATATGATTCCATTTTAAAAGGCTATCAAACCCATTTGTATACCCTGGGTTTTTTATGATGTGATGAATGAACTCGTTTTCATTCCATGGGTTCTTTGTTTCATAATGAGTGATGAATTTTAAGGGGCACACATAAGTGTGGATGAATAATGAGTGTAATCTTATATCACCCACTAATACATTGGTTAAATGTTAAATATCTCATGATAAATATATAATCTAACATAATGTTGTTTCTCACAATCACTGGTTCTTGTGTGTGACTCAAAAATGTGATTTATATATATGTACAATTATGTTTTCTCACATGTGTGGGTGGAAGGGTGTGACTCATGGATTTTATTCTTACGAATGATAGTGTCTATGAAATAGTTTTAATCATTTTATCATGAATGTGTTATTCTCTCATGGATCATGTTTATTAAATTACGTGTCTACACCCTTTTGATTCATTTTTTATGATATGACTTTATATACTCCATTAATCATGTTTCATCAACTATGTATTGTTCATTATGATTTTATCTTATTAATTAATTATACTCATATTCTAACATCATTATCAGTTATTAGCTATCATTTTCAATGATTATTTTTACCCTAACTAAAATTTTAATGTCACCCCTTTATTATATTTCTAATTACATGGGTTATGAAGACAAGAGAAATATGAAATTGATATACGTGAATATTATGTAGAGAATTGGGGTGAGTTTATACAGACTTATTGTGGATTAACTAGTTTCTTATATGGTAGAAAAATTATCTATTAGTTGAAAAAGACTTGAGTTTTGTAATTTGAGGATTGTACTAATTCAATAAAACTCTAACCCTAAAATATCATAATATTTTATTATGATAAAAGTTTTTATTTATATCATGTAATTGAGATGACCTAATTCAAGGGTCCCCATAGCTAGTATAAGAGACTCTTTTATATATCTTTGGAGATTAGGATGTCATAGTTTAACTATAAAAATATTATCAAGGTGTGATAAGGTAAGGTTAATTATAACATAAATGGTATGGATAACCCATTTGGTTAGTTGATGAAATAATTAATTTTTAGGAATTAGGTTAAGATAACTTTAGTAAAAACCCGAGAGATAATTATATTATATAATCCTATGTATAGGATAACATCCCAATGCTTTTGTAAAGTATTTATTGTGTGGTTAACCATTCAATTGCACCCCGTATGGATACTGGAAATTCGATATGACTATGGAATAAAATAACAAAGGGTTAATTACACTAAAACATTGTATAGAATCACATAACTCTTTAATAGAGTACCTAATGAGTGGGCACAAGAATACACACTTTGATAAGAACCCTCAGTGAATATTCTATTATTAATAACATTATATTTACAATCCATTATGAAGGATTGAGTTCCTAATTACTTTATGATATTGAGTTTAAAAATATTATATAACACAACTTATTGTAACCAAGTTTCTTCCAAATGATTTATTATATAAAAACATTGTGACATAGTTGAAATGAATGTATCATATGGTGAAATAATGGTTTCATTATAGAATTCATATTAGGCCTATTTTTTATATTTATGTGATAATTTACTCGAATTATTTTGTATATTATCATATTCAATTTTATTTTAATATATGGTTATAAAAACAATCTTGAAAATAATTTCATGGATATTATATCCCTAGAAACACCTAATACAAATCTATAGTGGTATATTTGGATTAAATGGTTTATAATTAAATATGTGGCTATTATGAGGGAAATTTTATGTTACTTAGTATTCTCTAAGATAGAATCTTTTTAATGTATTATAACATATATATTTATTCTTGATTATCTTTCCATACCCTTAATAATAACTATTATTTATTAGTAATTAAAATTGCAAGGATATAATGTATTTAAGGGGAAGAGTGTAACGACCCAATGTTTCACTATGTATTTTCCTAAAATAAATATTATGGTAATATCATGTTATACATAGAGAACTAAAATAAATTATACATGGAAGAAATTTAACATATATTTTAAATTATAAAAATAATAAATACTATGGTAGATAAAAAGAGAGTAATAATTTATAAATTATAACAAAATGTTTTTTAGAAAACATAGAGTTTTAAAATGGTTTTTTCAATAAATTCAACCATATTTGTAAATTTTAATGATAAATATAAAAAATTTAGAATTTTAATTTGATGTAGTGAGCTTCAAGTTATAATTTAAAATAAAAATATTATCTTAGGGTTAACGTTTGACATCTTTCTAAAATAATTGATTTTTAGGTGAATAGTTAAAATATTGATTTTTCTAAAAACATTATCATTTTTATAACACTATATATAACACACAAAATCTAGTGACTAAGAGTTAGTTCTTACTTTATTAAATTGGTACAATATATATAGGATATCAAAACACAAGATTGTTCATTTAAGAATTATTGAAAAACTAGATACATACATTATTCTCATATAGCATTAGAAATATATAAACATAGAATAAGAAACCTTCTTGAATTATTAAATCATTTAAAAATCCATATTAATTTCCTAGGGAATGTAAAAATGTATAGTATGAGATCATATTATGATT
Organism: Viscum album; assembly: GCA_963277665.1. NCBI lineage: Eukaryota > Viridiplantae > Streptophyta > Magnoliopsida > Santalales > Viscaceae > Viscum > Viscum album. The sequence continues at coordinate 1,805,019,093 of OY728129.1, read as the reverse complement.
AAGGGTTGAATTTAATGGAATATGTCATCATAAAATTAGGGATATTCAATTTTCTCTTGTGGATAAAAAAACATGTTATCCAGTAAACAACATGATGATAATAAACATTAATGGTTAATATCAATATAGAAAACACATGGATAACAGAAATTGAATTATGAATAATGTAAATTCATAAAACTAGGCACTCATGATTTTTGGGTTAGTCCAACTCCAACTAATTTTAATGAGCCATAATCATATTTAATAAAATATTAATGAATTCCATTTTTTATGATATTTAACAGTATTCTCAAAAAAAATGTAGAATCCGAAAACTCTTTAACATACAATGAAAACATACTATAAAAGTTGGTTCCCTATAATGATCATTTCTGTACTTGATGATAACATGAATTCATAGTTTTTAAAATCAATAAACTCTTTATCACATCATTATTTTTCTTCTGAAAAACATAGTATGTGATAATGTCCAAAGAGTGTCTATCTTACTAAAAGTCCTAGAAGTTCCCCACTATGATGAGAATTGAGAAGTGCTATAACACTATTCATAAGAATATGTTCAATATTCAGATTTTATAATTTTTGGGCCAATAATTATATAAGCTATCAGGGGTATAGACTCATAGTATAGTGAGGCACCTTCTATTGGTGTACGCCCTTGGTAATATACAGTGTAGGATATTTTGATAATGAGACCCAATAATTGGACATCCATATTTATATGTCTCATTAGATTTTTCTATCAATATAAGTGTGTATTTGAACATATACATTATAGTTATTATTATTGATTATTATAAGTCAGATAATTTTATGTATTGATGAAAACCATAACGACATATATTTTTCAAGAAGTGGGATACCTTGTGTGCGTCACGAGTAATATTTTATTAAGTAAAAATATTATAAAGGATGTATCCCATTAGTTAATTAACAAAGTTGATATATTAGACCATGTTATGGAAATGATATAGCCTAAATAAATCCATGTCCATAAAGGTCATATAGGTATGTTCAATTTCATAAAATTAGAAGAAAGATACATTGAGAAAATAGGTTGAAGACACTTTTTGCAATGTTCTTGATTACAGATATCACAATAAAGGTATTTTATTACACTATAAGAATCTATATGAGGTATTAATTTGTTTCTGCCTTAACTAATTTCTCACTTGGTTTCTTGGTGTGTTTCTAGACACTATCCTTGGAATTTAGGATACTTCTTGTGATTCTGCTGAGAAAGAGGCCTAGCATGTCACACACTAAGTGTATCCGGATTCCTTGTAAAATATTATTTTAATATATGTTATATCTGGTTATATAGATTTTATTCACCCATTTGGTTTACTAAGTTTTCATGTTTTCCTGATCACAAATGTTTTATCACTAGTTATTTGAGAGAAAATAATGTGAGATTAGTATTTTAAAAATATTTATTTTCTATTTAATGAATATAATATTTATTTATATATTGGTGAATAATTTATAAATTTTTATTCATTAAATAAATATTTCTTAATTAAGATCCAATAAATATTTTGGGGTAATGGTGGACAAATTTATTAGGTCTGGTATGAAATAAAATATATTGAATATTTACTTATTAAAGAAAATGTTATTTAGTTTTCATGATAAGTTTCTGTAAAGAAAATAACAATATCATTATAAGTTTAGACTTGGGATTCCACATGGGATTAAAAAATATTAAAGGAAACTTTTTAAAATATTTATTTCTAAATAATTACATTATTTAATCCAAATTATATAATTTTTCAACAAGAACCACTTCATATTTTTCATTCCAAATGACTGGAAGAGATAATCATCTCAATCAACAGTGAGATACCTCTCCAGGAATGCTCACAAGAACGGAGGGTGATCTTCCACAAACTCCAAATCCAGATTCTAGAGTGATCATGAAAAACTCTATGGAAGAGATTATTAGGGACTTCAAAGGAAAATGATGAATGTGATACTTTCTTCTGTGCTAACACCATGATATTCCTACAACTATGTTTGGTGACATTTCGAGCATGAATGGATTACCACTAGAGGAAATATGCTCTAGATTCCTATAATATAATGAATTTAAAAAGAGTATATGTTTTCAGATCCATCAACAAAAAATAATTTACATAAAATATTTCTTTAATTTATTAAATTAATTATAAATATTATGTGATGATCCTCCATTTAGTTCAATCATTTTTTTCATTTTCAATTTTATTGGATTACATTCCATTAATCATAGATTTTATCATCGTATTGATATCAGATCAATCAAGCGAAAAAGATTATTTTGGCCTGACCCATCAAACTCTTTCACTTCTCCCGAAACCTTCAAGTGGTATGAGAGCTGCCACATAAATATTTATAATTATTTAAACATAATTAATGGATTTATTTGTTATTCAATTAGTCTTTAGTTAAAAATTAATCATCATTTTAATATAAATTGTGAGATCTTATTCTTTCACATTCATTTATCATACATCTAATCGAGAAAAAATAAATTTATGAAAGCAATAAAATCAATGAATTCATCCTGAGGTGCTGAGGATTATGGGAAAATAACATTGGATTACATGAAATGTAAACGGAGTAACATGACAAGTACTAGAATTAAATATACCAAGAATTCATTGAAAATTAATTCAAATAGTGTGTATTGATATCATATAGTGCATTTAATTTTCCACATAACATGTTGGTCGGGATAGCCTAGCTTATAGTCAGTTGTAGTATATAGCATGAAACCAATTTAAATGTCATGCAATCCTTTAAAGTCACATATAGGGATAATATTTCCATACACATCCTATTAGGCTTGTGACCATGTGTATCATAGACCACATTTATTGTCTCCCTTTATATATATTGTATACTAAACTTTTTATACGGCAAGATTACATGCCGAGTCCCTAAGAGTGTGCCTCAAATAGACAGTGAGAGAAAAAAACATTGTGTAGGACTCTTGTATATATCGTGTACTTATACCAAATTATTGATAATTAAAATTAATTTATTATTCTGATTAATCCTTATCGAGATGTGGCTATGTGTGGTCATTAAGTTCATTGGACACGCCATGTGATCAGTTTAAATGTACACACACACATATATATATATATATATATATTATTAATTATTTTTTTCTTAATCGTAAGATCTTAATATCACATATGATTCATATGATTGATAACCCTTTACATTCATTGATAATTATACATTAAAAAAATCACTTAATTCGTGTAATCATTAAGTTGAAAGTACACATCATGAATGTACATGATAAGTCATGTATTCTGTATGTCACTAGAGTAAATATTATATTATTTTAATACATGTTGGGTATATTCGAATGGGTATTAACCATTTTTTCCTCCAATATTAATTTAGGTAGATAATTAATTTTAAATAAATTTACATAATTTGTTTCAAATTATGATGGATGATAATCTCAAGGATATCCAGAATAGAATTTAGATAAATCTGTTGATTAATTAAGCAAGATAATTATTTCATTCAAGAATTATTTATCATAAAGTATAATGTTCAAGGAGTTAAGTAGGGTTTTATTAAATGTGTAATTAGTTTCATGAATGTTGATGATCATGATCATAGACCAAATCATTGTTTATTAATTTTTTTCATTAAATTTATATTGAATTTAATTATGGGAATGTATTCCTTATCTCCTCTTAATATGTAAGGGACTGAGTGCCCATGGTTTCTTTTATGAAAATATTTTTCCCCTCACCTATGTATGAGTAAAATAAAAAATAATGGATGGAGATCCCAAGCTGGTGGGCGTGGATCAATTTTGGAGCTGAGAAAAAACCAATTTAGGAGAGATACATAGATTGATAGGTGGAATAATGTAAGACAATCCATAATTTGTTCAAGTTGTTCATCCCTAGGGTCAATGACTTGTTTATCAACCACTAGATAAACTAAAAATTAGTAAAATTTCATGATTTTACCACTTTATTATTTTATTTATATCAATTTTCATGGTTATTTAATTTTGGATGTTTTCTCAGGATCACATGAACAAATTATTTATCAATCATGTATGTTAGAAGTAAAAGAAATTTTTATATGTGTAAATAATTTCCAAGACATTGTTAATCACTTAAGTAAATCCAATTAATATTATTACGAATTTAATGAAGATAATAATTGGATATTGTCACATAAAATTTTTAAATCCCTCAATAATATAAATTTAGTTGGGATAGCCTTCCACTACTTCAGTTGTAATAAAACCATAGTTCAAATATCATGAACGGTCAATGATGGGGTTCTTTTGATTATCGAGGAAATATTTCTCCAATTTTTGGGATGGAATAACATATTTCATTTCAAGGGTTGACTTCTAAAGAAGAACTAGGTTTAATTGAGAGGCAAGATTTCAGAAAACCCAATTTAAGTATTGGGGGATTAGGGATTCCACTCAATAGATCAGTGAACTTTGAGTTAATATAGTTGGTAGTTGGAATTCCAACCCAAAACCATTCAACATGCCTAAAAACCAAATTTTCAATAAAGTGAAGAATAATATGGATCCATCTCACTAAAATATCCAAGAAATAAGATATTCTTAATTTATTAGTGAGGCATATAAAGATTCGATAAAATAATCATAAATAAATAAATATAATATCATTTATTTTTATAAATTTTATCCCATAATGTAATAAAATATCTAATTATCATATTTTTATAAATAGTAATAAAATTCCCTAAAACATATCACTTTGGCCCATACATGAGATGGATAAACTTCATAATATAAAAAAACTCCTACTGTGTAAAAGGAAATTACATGTTATCCTACCCCATGAATGGATATTATATGTTTCAGGAGGAAAGTGTTGCCGATGTGACAGATAATAATGAAAGTGATAATAATTTTTCACTCTATGAGAAACATTTGAATGATTCTAATAATGCTCAGTGTTTCATGTTTTCATCAATGTCCAATGAGATTTGAATGCAATATGAAGACATGTTATGTGTATAATATGATGTCTCAAATTCATAATCCCTATAAATAAAAAGCGATAGATGTGGTATGTGGATCGGAAAGACACTGAATACAAAGAATAATTGAGAGTTTGTACCATCTAAGATGTTAATTAGTCAATATTATGGGATATATCAAATATGTTGAGATATTAGGGATTAAATTACATCATGAGTTGTGTATTGATCTCACATTTTCATCACTCCCCTAGACCTTCTCAACTTTGTTTATTATTTTAATATCATCAATAATGAGAAGATAATTTTAAAAAATCTTATACTGATTCACCATGTATATAATTACATGAGGCATGATAAACCTGAGGTCCTTATCATGAATATGAAAATGAATAAAAATAAAAATCTTCCACGACTCAGAGATTGTTCTAAACTCCCATGAACCATACTAACATGAAGAGAAAGATCTAGGGTAATGGAAAGGAAAAAAAGAGGTATTATGTTTTTCATGTGGAAAGCCAGGCCACTAGAAGATTAATTATGCCTAGTAGAAATGAGAATATAATTGTGCATTCATTATTGAGTTTATTATTTCATTATAAACGCATATAGTATTCGGTATGGAATGTGGTTCTATAATCTACATCCATATGAAAGAACCAAGAATATTATGAAATTTTTTTAAAGGGATGGTGTAGCTGATGTCTATTAATGGTGTGAGGCTCAATGCATTATTCATTGGTGACTACCATCATTCATTACCAAAGATAATGATATTGGTTTTAAAATATTTTTATTATTAACTAACTATTACAGATAACCTACTTTATTTATCATTCCTATATATATAGATGGGTTTAGTTTAATGTTTGTAAATAAGAGTTTTTAGTTTTATAATGACAATATATGTTATGTTATAGAACATTTACATAATGGTATTAATGAATTAAAGTATGAAAACCATGTATTAAAAATACATAATGAATCATGTTTACATGAATCATATAACAACCAAATATGGAATCACTACCTTGGACATAAAAATTATAAGAGATTGAAAATACTCTCTCAAGATGGTTATTTAGACACTTAAGAGCTAAAACTACTTCAAAATTATCTTTCCTTTTTATTAAAAAATGAAAAATCCTCAATTTGGTGGAAAATGTGAAAGGGATACATAGATTCAAGGATCATTATACACTGATGTCTGTGAAATATTTTCCATAGAAGTTTTAGGTTTATTTTCTTACTTCATAACATTTCTTGATGATGTGAGTATATATGGATATATCTAATTGATGAGGTATAAGTTCAAGTCCATGTAAAAATTCAAAGAATACAAGAATTTTGTGGAGAATAAACATGGAAAGAAGATAAAAACATTGATCAGATTGAGATGCTGAATATCTCAACATAGAATTTACCCACTGGGATTCTATCACAACTCACTCCAACAAACACACCACAATGGAATTATGTTAGTAAAATGAGAAACCATACCTTATTCATTATGGAATGTTTGATAACGAGTCATACAGATCATCCATTATTAGTTTTGGGATATGCATTACAATTTATGGAATACACATTAAACTGAGTACCATCTAAAGAGGAAAATATATTTTATTTTGATCTGTTTAGTGAAAAGAAACTTATTTTGTCTCATACATGTGTATGGGGTTTTGAGGAGTTTGATAGGGCCTTCCTAAACATCAAACTAGTGGAATAGGGTACAAAGTGTATCTTTATTGGGTATTTTAAGGATGAAAACAGATATTACTTATATAACCCCTCACATAAGAAAGTGTTTATCTCCAAACAAGTTGTCTTTATTGAGAGGGATAAAATCCTAAAAATGATATTTGGAGAATGATTGGATTTGATGAATTTGATTCAAAAGATATAAAATATTTGGTACAGTAATAGGTCCAATAGGTCCCCTTATAAAATTAGTTCCGAAAACACATGTACTACCTAAGATCAAAACATAGGTACGGGAACCAAAGAGATCTAATTTTGTAATCAACAAATATGGTGACTCGTTATTAGTTGATAATGATGAAACACTCCCCTAAAAATAGGCACAAGAGAAAATCATAATTTTGAAATAGATTGCATTTATTAGGACCATGATTGTGTTCTAGTCAATGATCTATTTGATGTAAAGCTCATAGGGTAAAAATGGTTATTCTAGAGAAAAATTTACATTGAAGGTAATTTAAATACTTATAAAGTATGTCTAGTAGCTAAATAATCGAATAAAATCAAGGAAATTACTAGGATAAATATTTTCACTATTTTCCATGTTTAATTCCATCATAATTTTAATTTCTATATTATATTACCATGACAACAAGATTTTGATGATTTATTTCAAACTAAAATTACTTAATGGGAAAAAGAAAGAAGTTGTCTATATGACGCAACTAGAAGAGTGTGTGATTTTATGTGATTCCAAAAGGACTTTAATGTTGCAGATATCCATTTATGGATTGAAGAATGTATATAAGTGATGAAACATTCAATTTAATGAAGCTATAAAAGGATATTATATCATTAATAATTGTTGTTAGTCATTTTTTTAAATAGGTTTAGTGAAAATGCGTCATTATCCATGTAATATATGTTTATGACATATTATTTATTGGAAAAAAGATACCAGTCTAATAGTCTTCTAAGGACTGGTTTAGAAAATGTTTAAAAATAAAATAAATAAGTTAAGAATCTAATATTATAAGTATAAAGATCATTTATCAATGATCTAGGAGTCTGTATTGAATAAGTAAAAGTACATTTATTCACCACATAGTAAAGAGATTAAGTATTGACAAATCCAATATGGGATTTTTTCCATAGTAATATGGTTTATTTAATTATAAGAAAAATTTTCCTCAGACAATATAGGATGAAGTGACAATGAGTAAGATCCCATACACTTTAGAAATATTATTAATCTAGTATGACATTTTATCTACTATAATTGATGTCGCATAAGTATTTATAATGTAAAGAAGATATCATGATGATCTTGGAGAACAACATTGTTCTGCTATTAAGGATACCCTAATATATATGATAAGAACTAAGGATATGTTTTTGGTGTATGGAGGAGATGATGATATGGTCATCTGGGGATATATTAATGCTAGTTTTCAAATAGATTATAATGATCTATAGTCATATTAAGGATATGTATTCTGTTATAATGGATGGGTTGTGAGCTAGAAGAGTTCAAAGTATCTAGTTTTCACTGATTATATAGTAGAGTCTGAGTATATATTTTCTTCTGATGTATCCAAGGAATCTATTGGAATTCAAAACATGGTCCAAGTCCATTATGTGCTACCTATAAGTAAATAACTGATCACATTATATTTTGATAATACAGAAGCGGTGTATCAAGAAAAGGAGCGAAGGGCACACCAACAAACAAAGAATCTACTACGAAAGTATCACATCGTTATTTATTTTTACAAGAGGGGTAGAGTTTTTGTTTAAAAGTACCCAAGAAATCACATGGAAGACCCCTTGTATACTGTCCTATTTCAATAGAGACATAAGTATCATGTGAGCGATATCAGACTAATGTTTTTTAGTTTTTGGATCTAGTGAAAGTTGTAGTCTATTATAGTTGGTGACCTAGAACCAACTTTAGTGTACTATATGATAACATGTATTAAATGTTTTAATATTAAAAAACTTTGTATCACATCAATAGTGTTCTTATTTATAACATTTTGTGCATTATTTTCTTAAGAGTAGCTTCCACACTAAAAGGTTATAATAGTTACCCATTATGATGTAAATCCACAAGTGCTATGAAAGAATTATTAAATAATATTTATATAGTAGGATGATATAATTTGAGGGAAATAAATGATTACCTAATAAAGGGTGGGGATTCAAAAAGATTTGAGGTGGATTCTCAAAGTTTACACAATTAGCAATATGTAGTGTAGGATATTATGAGAATGATACCTGGCAGTTGAAAATCCACATTTATATGTGTCATTGGATGTCCCTGTCATCTGACATGTGTATTGATCCTTATACATTAAGATTGTTATTATAAAATATTATAAGTCACATAATGTTATATACAGATGAAAACTATGATGACATATGTTTGTGGTGAGGTAGGATAGATTGGGTTAATTACAAGTAATATTTCATTAATGAATAATTTGAGAAATGATTTCTCCCATCAGTTATTTAACATAACTTGATATCATATGACCATTGATGGAAATGAAATAGCCTAAATAAATCCCGATACATGGTGTTCTATATGAAATTTTTATTTCTTGAAGGTTAATGAATGAAACATCAAGCACATAGGCTGATGACAGAAGCGTTCAACCAACATTATTAGAGATATCATGATAATGAGTTTATATTAAACTGTCTGTGTCCGTGTGAGGTTTTATGTCCTTGTAACATTTACATCATTATCTATGGATGAAATAGAATGTTTCTAGACCCTAACCTATAACTTAGGGCTACTTTTCCTAATGCGAATGAGAAAGAGTCTTCGAGGGCCACACACTAAGTGTACCTAAAATCCCACTTAACTAATATGTTATTATTTATTATTAAATAAGTTGAATAAATATTAATCCCATACATGGGTTAATAATTATTCATATGTTAAAGATCACATATATTCCATAACAATTTATTTAATGGAATATAATGTGAGTATAATTGTTGATAAATATTTATTTTCTCTTTATTGAATATAATATTTATTTATTTATTGGATAATAATGAAAGGATGTTTATTTATAAAATAAATAGTCATTATTCAAGCCCTGATAAATATTCTATAGGAATGGTGGAATGGGTTTTTAGGTCTCATGAGAAATAATATTTATTTTTTTAATATTAATTGATTAAATAATATTTAATATAATCCACATGATAAGAACATATTAAGCATCTAATAGTTTTATAATTTGTATAGAAATTGGGTACCACATTAGATTACAAAAACAAAAGGGTTATTGTGAAAATATTTATTTCTAAAATACTCTAGTATTTATTCCTAATTATATTATTTTTCCAATGGAGACAATTCCTTTGTGTTATGCAAATAATAGATGGAGAGAATACTCTAATTTCCTTGAGAGATACCTCTTCAAGAACGATCCCAATAACAGAAAACGATCATCCTTGACCTCCCACTCTCAATTATAGAGTAATTAATGGGAATTATTTTGGAAGTTATTATTGTGGAGATAAAAGTAAAATAATACAAGTGACACGATCTTATGTGCTAGCAACTGGAAATTCTTAAGTTGATGTTGAAATATTTTAAGAACATGTGTGGATCACCACTAGAGAGAATATTCTATTGATTCATAGAACCCAATGATTTTATAGAGAAGATATATTTTCATATTGATAAAAAAATAATTAATTCAAAGAATGTAATTATTTAATAGAATAAGATAATAATTAATAATATGTGATGACCCTCCCTCTGGTTATGGTGGTCTTTCCATTGTCTATTTTCTGTAATTCCATACCTTGTTCCATAATTTTTATATGTGTGTAGATCTTGGATTAATCATCCATAATGAAAAACTAAAATTTGTGCATGACCCATCACATGCTTATACTTTTCCTGGAAAATTAATTTACCACCCATTTAATGTGATTACTATGTGAAAAATTTGAACTAAAAGTGAAGTTTAAGTAACCATATGGAACTTACGATTAGTTGTACTCTAACTAACCACATGTAAATTCAATAAAACATGTATCAAATGAGAAAATTGAGTCTAGTTTGTAACACCTGAGACTTTTATGTTATATAAATATTCAAATTAATCTTTTTCTACACACAACACTTGCTTGGCTTGCATTACACGAAATCGTGACCTTCCTCGATAGCTTGCGACGTACGCAATACCGAGTTTCAATAAACAATGATATGATAATAAATTATTATTAAAACTAGCCATTATGAATAGTAATAATCACTTTTTTAAATTTTATAAATTTTATTTTTCAAAATGGACTTCATTTTTGGATTCGGAATATCGAAATTATCCAAGGGTGAAATTTTGGTATTTTTCTGAAAACTTTCATTTTTTGATGAATAGTGGAACCACTAAGTGGTAGTTAAAAAAACTGAATTTTTCATAAAACATAATTTTACCGCTTCTGTGAGTGGAATTTCAAAAATCTAAGAGACACGATTGATATCAGTAAGTAAAATGTGGTTCAATGAGATGAAAATAATTTTTGAGGAATAGTAACTTTTTACTTTTATTTACCACGGTTAAAAGTAATTAGTGTAATTAAGGGTAAAAATGATATTATCACCCTAACACATGTCCTAATTCTATTGGAGAAGTGTAATTCGACCAAAAAGAAACTTAGGAATAAAATATAACCATTTGGCCCACATGGATTAGATTAGGACATTTATTATTAATTTATTTAAAGAAGGGGTAAAATAGTTAAAATCAATGTTTAATAAGTAAATAATTTTTAATATAAGTTTATATATAAGATAAATTCGACTATAAATATTAATTAGAAATCTAAAAATATTTCTTACATAATCTTATTTTATTTGTAATTTTTAGACATTAAATAATTTAATTTATTTATGACACAAAGATGATGGAGGAATTATCTTATTAATGAAATATTGACATAATTGATGTTATAAATACCCAAATAAATTAATTTGAGACTTTTTATGAATTACACTAATTTAATAGGTTAATATGACATGTTATTATTTATTTAATTAACTTTTTATGAACTAATAATTCTGTTATGATTTTCACAAAAATCAATTACTAAATAGTGTCAAAATTGACATAAAACAGTTTTTAAAACAAATATTATATTTTTAATTGTTTTTTTATTCCTAAAAATAAAAGGTTCGGCCAAATGACTTAGATAAGGTTATATATATTAATAATAAACAACTTGGGGTTTTTTTGGCTGCTTATAGTATGTTTATTAACCTTATAGTATAAGAACACAAGAAGACACAGTAAAAGTAAACTTATTTAACTTAATGATAAATATAAATGATAATGTTAAAATAGGAACCTAAACTTGTCTAAATTCTATTGGATGAGAGGCTTTAGACCCATACCCACCTTAGCTTTGAAATAAATCAATTTGGAGCTAGTTAAAAACGAACTTGACTTTATAATAAAATAATATTTTTAGTTTTTCCAAAGGAGCCCCTCTCCTCCCTTATAAAAGGGCACCTCCTCCCTCTCTTCCTCACACCACTTTGAGCCTTCAAGCTCGGCCAACCCCTTCCACTTTCTACTCTCCACTTCCCTAGAGAAATCCTAGAGGACCTTTTTTCTTCAAAGACCAATTTTAGTGCCCTAAAAGGAGGTCTCAAAGAAGCACTTTAAAGAAGAGGTAATGTCCGTTACCGATTCTTTCATCTTTATTTCTTCATCCACTTCTTCTTATTTAGTTGTTTCATTATGAAGTAATAACATCAGTATCACTCATATACTTATATGTTATTATAAGTATGAAACAACCCTATTTCACCATCTATCCATCCTACGGAAAATGAAATCACCGCGCGTGCGTACGTATGGAATACCGTCTCCACGTCGTGGTGTAATCTATTTTCCACCACCACCTTACTTGGATGGGTATAATGGTGTAAATAATGACCATATATGACTATTGTAAAGTGATATTGATTCTGAAATAGTATACATACACTCCAATACAATTCAATTATCATGAGAACGATATCATCGCTCGTGCGTACGTACGAACTACCGTCTCCACGACGCGATGAGATTCATTCTCCACGTTAACAATTCATGAATGATTATAAAGTATATATAATAAGTAATCATGAAATATATCACATAATAATACTACTGGATTTATTTATATATGTATTTATGTCATCTACTTAATTTCACTCAATTCAATAAGGAAACGAAAACAGCGTTCATGCGTACGTACGGCCTACTGTCACCATAAACGGTGTATTTCTTTCCATTTACTGATCTATTATATATATGTTTATTCTGAATATATATTATATATAAATCATTTTTTATATTCTGTAATTAATTAATCATGATCTAAGTAATCATATGAATAATTACAAGTCAAAACACGGATGACAAATGAAACGATTTTACCCAAAACGCTCTTTAATATGGAATTTACAAAAAAACGGGTAAAATAAAGTCATAAGTGAACCAGATATGATATCATAACAATGACTATGATTCTAAAATAAGTCAATAATATTATTTAAATCATTATAAAGGATGTTTGGACATGTACAAATCATATCGGACCTAAGGTAAGGGAAAATATCGCAATCTCATTTTTATCCGAGATTGTTTATACTTTGAAATTTACTAGGGTGTATTTTATCATCCACATCCATGTTTCCTCAATATGTAATATTATTTCCATACACCTACAATTGTTTAAATCCAATTTTACTCTTCAGTGAGTTTTTTGTAAAATAAATCAAAGGAATATTTTGTCATTTTTCATACGAGGTACTTTTTGACTTTTCTAACAGAAGTATGAAGAATGTTTTTTTAACATATACGACATGAATGGTTTTTTTAAAACATTATTTCCAAGAAGCTTCCCTTACAAGTTTTCATGTTTATTTTTAATCAACTTCTTTTAGATTAGAATTGTATGACATGTTAAGAAAGGAAAAGTGTTTTTGAAGTAGAAAGGATATTTTCCTTAAGATTGGAGTTCAAGTGTTTTATCGAAATTATTTTCCATCTAAGATAATAGAGGGTTCTGTTTCTATCCCTATTATTAAATTGATTTGATTATATTGTGATGGAATTATTTTTATGAATTCCTTTATCTTATATGAATTGTTTTATGATGGCACGATGATTAAGAATCCTATTTTTATTACATGGGTTATGCTACGATGTATGGTTTATGATTTTCTGGCACACATAAGACTGGTATCATTATGATATGGGTGGGACCTATATTTCCCTCCAATGCATTGGGTAAAGATTTTAGATCTCATGAGATAGACATGGCTGGAATGGCATGTTAAACCGGTTCAGTAAAACAGGACTGAAACGAGGAGTGAACTCGGTTCAGAAATGGACTTTGTCCACTAAGATAGTCTTAGCAATGAGTCTTGAATAAAAAGAAATGATTCTCTATGATTATGTGTGTATGCCACAAAGTTTCATGTTTTATGTTATGATTATTGGGATTACATTTCACTACTATGATTTATCCAATGTTATGAAATTATGATCTCTTTTGCAGGTTAAGATTTCCAAATGTTATGTGCTTATGTATATGATGAGACTGATATTCCTTTTGTTTACCCTTACTAAGAATTTGAGCTCACCCTTTTGTATGATTTATTTTCCTAGGTCAGGAAGAATATTATTAAGTAGAATATGCCAAAAATGGACTCTAGATATAATGAAATAAATGGGAGGCAAAGTAGATGCTTTTTGAACTAGTTTTTTATGCTTTCCAGTTTCTAAAGACACTATACCTATACGGTCCATTCATGGTTTTGTTATATATTGTAATAAGCGTGCTTCAATTTTGGAGTAATAACAATGTATGTAAATTATGGGTCGTTATAGTTGGTATCAGAGGAAAGTTATAGTCAACATTTGGAAACTAGGATGCGAAAGCCTTAGTAAGAACCTGAAGGATAATTCTAAGCATAGAACACAATCTTAGTGTTTTAGAAATGACCATGAATAACCTTGGATAAGACCTTAAGTGTGAAATTTTATTCTGGATTATGTGGCTTTGCTATTATAATTAGTGTTTCTCACACTATTCTTCTTGGTTTTAGTCAATGGGTGGAACCCGAAGGAACCGTGTTAATGCGGAATGTGACGGTCAATGTAATGATTGTCCCCCAGAGCAACCAAACGTTATGGGAGTTGGAATGCAAAATCTTTTAGTCATGATCACACAACTTTCTCAAGCTATGAATCATGTAGGACTTCAAAATGATCAAAGGAAGGAGAAACATTCTGTTGAATCTTTCATGAGGCAGCGTCCACCTTCTTTCAGCGGGTCTACTGATCCATTAGTTGCTGAACAATGTATTAGTACTACTGAAAAGATATTTTCAGTTCTTCAATGTTCTGAACATGATAAATTCATCCTAGCAGTGTATCATTTGGAAGGAGATGCTGATCATTGGTGGAATCTTGTTTAGAATACGAGGCAAAGGGATGAAATTGAGTCCATGGAATGATACAAGTTGAAGAACTTATTTTTCAATAAGTGCTTCCCTCATATTCTCCGAACAAAGATGGAGAAATAGTTTCTTGAACTGAAGCAAAAGGTTGATGAATCTGTTGGTACTTATGAAGAAAATTTTACAATACTTGCAAGGTACGCTTCTGGTATTATTATCCAACCTGAGATTAAGATCGATCGATTCGTTAGTGGCTTAAAACCAAGTCTTCGAAGGGCTTAGCCATAAGGGACTTCAATAGCTATGAGGAAATCGTTCGATGTGCTCTCAAAGTCGAGATGGAGATTGGAGTAACCCATCAGTCATATGGGTTTGATAAGAATAGGAAAATGGAATTCAAAGGAAAATCTAAAGAGCACACTAAAAAGAAGATGAGCTTTCCCTTATGATCAAAGTGTGGAAAGAAACATGGAGGGAGTTGTCTTAAAGGGACAAGTAAATGTTTCAAATGTTGAAAGGAAGGTCATCGAAAATTTGAATGCCTCAATGATGGGAAGAATATGTCTAATGATGAAAACAAAGGAAGGGATACACAGAATGACTCTACTACACTACAATTTTTCAAGTGCAATGAGATGGGGAATTATGCCAATCAATGCCTAGATCCAAGGGTTGATGATGATGGTCGACATCAACAAACTCTTAAGGCTAAAGACAAAGTAAAGTCACATGCAATTTCTATCAGCGATGTGGAGTACGATAACGATGTGGTGAAAGGTACACTTACCATACACTCTAAAGTAGAAAATGTTTTATTTGATTCTGGATCCACCCACTCCTTTATTTCTGAAGAATTTTCTAAGGATATCACCATATTACCTCAACATTTAGATGTTGAGTTAGCTGTGACAACCCCTAATGGAACAATAGTTGCATCAAAATTTTATAATTCTTCTCTGATTGAAGTTTGTGGGAAAGTGCTTCATAAAAATCTTGTGATCCTTCCTATAGAGGAATTTGATGTGATTCTTGGCATGGATTGGAGTTCTCTACATGAAGCTCGTATCAATTTCCAAAGAAGGGAAGTCACATTTCATATTCTAGATCAATCTATGATCTTCTATTGATGTAAGGATGAACATAACCTTCCGGTAGAAATTTATTCCATTTTTGGGTATTGATTCCACTAAATGAAGGTTATTTATCTCAATTGGTTTGTGAGAAACTCACGATTAAGAATATTCCCATTGTACGGGAGTTTGATGATGTATTTCTGGAGGAATTACCGAGACTTCCACCAAATCGTGAAGTTGATTTTTCAATAGAACTCATACCGGATGCTTTGCCTATTTCAAAGAAACCGTATAGAATGGCCCCAATTGAGTAGTAGGAATTGAAGAAGAAACTCCAAGAGAATCTTGATAAGGGATTCATAAACCCTAGTGAGTCACCTTAGGGAGCACCTGTTCTGTTTGTTAAGAAGAAAGATGGATCAATGATACTCTAAATTGATTATCGAGAACTTAACAAGATCACTATCAAGAAAAAATATCCTCTCCCGCGCATTGATGACCTATTTGACCAACTACGCGGAGCTCAATACTTTTCCAATATTGATCTACGTTCAGGGTATCATTAATTAAGGGCCAAAAGGGAGGATATACCAAAGACGGATTTCCGTACAATGTATGGACACTATGAATTTATAGTGATGCCATTTGGTCTTACTAATTCCCCTGTTATCTTCATGGATCTAATTAATAGAGTCTTTAGAGACTATCTTGATCAGTTTTTGGTAGTCTTTATTGATGATATTCTTGTCTATTCAAAGAGAAAGAATGAATATGAAGATCACTTGAGTATTATATTGAAGACCCTAAGAAAGGAGAATCTTTATGCCAAATTTACCAAGTGTAAATTTTGGCTTTAAAAAGATTCATTTTTGGGTCACATAATCTCAAAAGAGGGGATATCTGTGGATCTAGCAAAAACAGAGGTTATCAAAAGATGGTCGAGACCAACAACAGTAACTAAGATCTGATGTTTTCTTGGTTTGGCTGGATATTATCGACGTTTTGTGAAAGATTTTTCACGATTATCTAATCCACTCACCAAGTTTACTCGGAAAGGAGTTAAGTTTGTTTGGACGGAGGAATGTGAAGAGAATTTTAAGGAGTTGAAAAGAAGGTTATCCAGTGCACCTGTGCTCACACTAACTTGTAGTGGAGAATGGTATGTGATCTACAGTGATGCATCCAAGAATGGATTGGGGTGTGTTCTTATGCAAAATGATATGGTGATAGCTTATGCCTCACAACAGTTGAAAATACATGAGAAAAATTAACAAACTCATGATTTGGAGTTAGCTGTGGTAATATTTGAATTAAAGATTTGGAGGCATTACCTTTATGGTGAAAGGTGTGATATTTATACTGATCATAAAAGTTTAAAGTATATTTTCACACAAAAGGAGCTGAATATGAGCCACAGAAGATGGTTGGTGCTGATTAAGGATTACGACTGCTCAATTCATTACCACCCTGGGAAAGCAAACAAGGTGGCAGATGCATTAAGTCGAAAAGACCATGCTAGTTTATCCATGATGAGGATCACAAAAAATCTAATATTTATGGATTTACAAAGGACGGATCTTGGAATTATAATGAAAAGGGAAAAATTGTATCTTTATCAAATTAATGATCAACCATCAATACATGTGGAGATTATAGAGGCACCGAAAGAAGATGACAAGTTACAAAATAAGGTTAGAAATGTTCATGAATTCAACCTTGATTGTGATGGGATAATAAAGTTCAGGAATCGGGTTTGTGTTCCTCCCATCCCCAAATTAAAGAAGGAGCTGCTGGATGAGGCTCATAGTTCTTCATTCTCTATTCATCCTGGAAGCACGAAGATGTATAGGTACCTGAAAGAATACTTCTAGTGGGATGGAATGAAAAGAGATGTTACTGAATATGTCTCTTGATGCTTGGTTTGTCAACAAGTTAAATCTGAGAGACAGAAGTCTAATGGTATGTTACAACCATTACCCATACTCGAATGGAAATGGTAAAACATCACTATGGACTTTGTCACATGACTTCCTAAAACATCCAAAGGCAATAATGCTATCTGGGTCATAGTCGATCGTCTTAAAAAGTCTGCACACTTCATTGCTATTAAAGAGGATTTTTCTCTGGATCAGCTTGCCAGGATATATGTAAAGGAAGTAGTAAGATTGCATGGAGTACCACTTTCTATTATATCTGATCGGGATCCGAGATTTACCTCGAAGTTTTGGCGAAGTCTTCAGCGTACTCTGGATACAGAGTTGAGTTTCAGCACTGCTTATCATCCTCAGAAAGATGGTCAGTCAGAGAGAACAATTAAAACTCTAGAAGATATGTTGAGAGCTCGCTCTATGGATTTCAGAGGTGGTTGGGATCAACACATACCTTTGGTGGAATTTTCTTATAATAAAAGATTTCACTCCAGTATTTAGATGGCTCCTTATGAAGCTCTCTATCGAATGAAATGCAGGACACCTACTTACTGGGATGAAGTTGGGGAAAGAAAGCTATTAGGACCCGATCTCGTTGATGAAATGGCAGAAAAGGTCAGATCTATTCAACAAAACATAAGAGCATCTCAGAGTCGATAGAAAAGTTATGCCGACAACCGAAGAAAAGACCTAGATTTTGAAGTGAGTGATAAAGTGTTCTTACGAATATCTCCCTGGAAGAGGGTCATGAGATTTTGAAAGAAGGGGAAGTTGAGCCCTAGATATATCGGTCCTTTCGAAATACTAGATCGTGTTGGGAAGGTAGCTTACCGATTGGCGCTTCCACCGAATCTCTCCCATGTTCACGATGTGTTCCATGTATCTCTCCTGAGAAAGTACATACCTGATCCTTCACATGTACTCAGCTCGGAAGTTGTACCGCTGGAGTAGGATCTTTATTATAAAGAACAGCCGATAGAGATTCTAGATCGTAGCAAAAAAGTCCTACGAAACAAGACCACTCGATTGGTGAAAGTTTTATAGAGGAACCACCAATTAGAAGAAGCTACATGGGATTATGAGGATATGATGAGGGAGAGGTATCCTCATCTGTTTGTTACAATGTGATGAATTTCGAGGGAGAAATTCATTTTCAGGGGGGTAGAATGTAACACCCGAGACTTTTATGTTATATAAATCATCAAAGGAATATTTTTCTATACACAACACTTGTTTGGCTTGCTTTACACAAAATTGCGACCTTCCTCGATAGCTTGCGTCATACGCAATACCGAGTTTCACTAAACAATGATATGCTAATAAAATATTATTAAAACTAGCCGTTATGAATAGTAATAACAACCTTTTGAAATTTAATAAATTTAATTTTTCAAAATGGACTTCATTTTTGGATTTGGAATATCGAAATTATCCTAGGGTGAAATTTTGGTATTTTTCTGAAAACTTTCAATTTTTGATGAATAGTGAAACCACTAAGTGGTAGTTAAAAAAACTGAATTTTTCATAAAGCTTAATTCTACCGCTTTTGTGAGTGGAATTTCAGAAATCCGAGAGACACGGTTGATGTCAGTAAGTAAAATGTGGTTCAATGAGATGAAAATAATTTTTGGTGAATAGTAACTTTTTACTTTTATTTACCACGGTTAAAAGTAAATAGGGTAATTAAGGTAAAAAATGATATTATTACCCTAACACATGTCCTAATTCTATTGGATAAGTGTAATTCGACCAAAAACAAACTTAGGAATAAAATATGACCATTTAGGCCCACATGGATTAGATTAGGACATTTATTAATAATTTATTTAAAGAAGGGTTAAAATAGTTAAAATCAAAGTTTAATAAGTAAATAATATTTAATATATGGTTATATATAAGATAAATTCGACTATAAATATTTATTAGAAAGATAAAATTCTTTCCTACATAATGGTATTTTATTTGTAATTTTTAGACATTAAATAATTTAATTTAGTTATGACACAATGATTATGCAGTAATTATCTTATTAATGAAATATTGACATAATTGATCTTATAAATACCCAAATAATTGTAATTTTAGACTTTTTATGAATTAAACTAATTTTATAGGTTAATAAGACATGTTATTATTGATTTAGATAACTTTTTTCGAACTAATCAATCTGTTAGGATTTTCACAAAAATCAATTACTAAATAGTTTCAAAATTGACATAAAATAGTTTTTAAAAAAATATTATATTATTAATTGTTATTTTATTCCTAAAAATATAAGGATTGACCAAATGACTTAGATGCATTTATATATATTAATAATAAACAACTTGGGGTTCGTTTGGCTACTTATAGTATGTTTATTAACCTTATAGTATAAGAACACAAGAAGACACAGTAAAAGTAAAATTATTTAACATTATGTTAAATCTAAATGATAAGGTTAAAATAGGAAACTAAACATGTATAAATTCTATTTTATGAGAGTAGTTCGATCCATCCCTACCTTATCTTCAAAATAAATCAATTGGGAGCTATTTAAAACCGAACATGACTTTATAATAAAATAATATTTTTAGTTTTTCCAAAGGAGCCCCTCTCCTCCCTTATAAAAGGGCACCTCCTCCCTCTCTTCCTCACACCACTTTGAGCCTTCATGCTCGGCCATCCCTGACCCTTTCTCCACTCCACATCCCTAGAGACATCCTATAGGTCCTGGTATTCTTCAAAGACCAATTTTAGTTCCCTAAAAACAGGTCTCAAAGAAGCACTTCAAAGAAGAGGTAATGTCAGTTACCGATTCTTTCATCTTTATTTCTTCTTGTACTTCTTCTTCTTCTTTAGTTGTTTCATTATGAAGTAATAACATCAGTATCACTCATATAGGGATATGTTATTATAAGTATGAAACAACCCTATTTCACCATCTATCCATCCTACGGAAAAAAAATCACCGCGCGTGCGTACGTACGGAATACCGTCTCCACGCCGTGGTGTAATATATTTTCCACCACCACCTTACTTGGATAGGTATAATGGTGTAAATAATAACTATATATGACTATTGTAAAGTGATATTGATTCTGAAATAGTATACATACACTCCAATACAATTCAACGATCATGAGAACGATATCATCGCTCGTGCGTACGTACGGACTACCGTCTCCACGACGTGATGAGATTCATTCTCCACGTTAACCATTAATGAATGATTATAAAGTATATATAATAAGTAATCATGAAATATATGAAATAATAATACTACTGGATTTATGTATATATATATTTATTTCATCTACTTAATTCCACTCAATTCAATAAGGAAACGAAAACAGCGTTCATGCGTACGTACGGCCTACCGTCTCCATGAACGGTGTATTTCTTTCAATTTAAAGATCTATTATATATATGTATATTCTGAATATATAGTATATATAAATCATGTTTTATATTATATAATTACGTAATCATGATCTATGTAATCATATGAATAATTACAAACAAAATACGAACGACAAATGAAACGATTTTACCCAAAACGCTCTTTAACATGGAATTTACAAAAAACGGGTAAAATAAAGTCATAAGTGAACCATATATGATATCATAACAATGAGTATGATTCTGGAATAAGCCAATAAAATTATTTAAATCATAATACAGGAGGTTCGGACACGTACAAATCATATCAGACCTAAGGTTATGGAAAATATCACTATCTCATTTTTATCCGAGATTGTTTATACTTTGAAATTTACTGGGGGTTTATTTTATCATCCAAACACATGTTTCCTCAATATGTAATATTATTTCCATATACATACAATTTTTTAAATCCAATTTTACCCTTCGGTGATTTTTTAGTAAAATATATGAAAGGAATCTTTGGTCATTTTTCGTATGAGGTACTTTTTGACTTTTCCGACAAAAGTACGTAGAATGTTTTTTTAACTTATACGACATGAATGGTTTTTTTAAAACATTATTTCCAAGAACCTTCCCTTACATGTTTTCAAGTTTATTTTTAATCAACTTCTTTTAGATTAGAATTGTATGACATGTTAAGAAAGGAAAAGTGTTTTTGAAGTAGAATGGATATTTTCCTCAAGAATGGAGTTCAAGTGTTTTATCAAAATTATTTTCCATATAAGATAAGAAAGGGTTCTGTTTCTATCCCTATTATTACATTGATTTGATTATGTTGTGATGGAATTATTTTTATGAATTCCTTTATCTTATATGAATTGTTTTATGATGTCACGATGATTAAGAATCTTATTTTTATTACATTGGTTATGCTACGATGTATGGTTTATGATTTTGTGGCACACATAAGAATGGTATCATTATGAGATGGGAGGGACCTATATCTCCCTCCAATGCATTGGGTAAAGATTTTATATCTCATGAGATAGACATGGCTAGAATGGTAGGTTAAACCGGTTCAGTGAAACAGGAATGAAACGAGGAGTGAACTCGGTTTAGAAATGGACTTTGTCCACTAAGATAGTCTTGGAAATGTGTCTTGACTAATAAGAAATGATTCTCTATGAATATGTGTGTATGACACAAAGTTTCATGTTTTAAGTTAGGATTATTGGGATTACATTTCACTACAATGATTTATCCCATGTTATGAAATTATGATCTCTTTTGCAGGTTAAGATTTCCAAAAGTTATGTGCTTAGGTATATGATGTGATTGATATTTCTTTTGTTTACCCTTACTGAGCATTTGAGCTCACCCTTTTGTATGTTTTATTTCCCCAGGTCAGGAAGAAGGTTATTAAATAGAATATTCCAAAAAGAGACTCTAGATATGATGAAATAAATGGGAGGTAAAGTAGATGCTTTATGAACCAGTTGTTTATGGTTTCCAATTTCTAAAGACACTATACCTATACGGTCCTTTAATGGTTTTGTTATATGTTGTAATAAGTATGCTTCAATTTTGGAGTAATAACAATGTATGTAAAGTATGGGTCATTATATAGTTAATAAGAATAACAAGCAATAATGTTCTTGTGATTTCATGTAAAAATAAATTATTTAAAATTGAAAATCAACCTACAGAATAAAAAGGATGTGATCATTACTTGAAATGGACACGTTGTGCAAATAACAAAACTAACCACATTAAAAAAAATATACAAATGAAAATAAGAACCTATCACATGAATAGATCGACTAGACGTTTGGCGAAATTATGTTTCCACAATAACAAATTAACTGACCATGCCAACATGCTATGTAATCCTACTGTGTCAACACGATATTCCAACCAACCATAAACCAAATTTAATTTTCTATAATTTAATACAAAATATCATGTCTATGTGAACTATGATGTATTTTTAATTACTCTATGATTATATATTTGGATATTTAATTATAGATATAATTAATTTGTTAATTCATTATTTTTTATGATTAAAAAATATATTATTATCCAATTCATATTTTTTATTAATCCTCTACCAAAGATGAAAGGAAATGCATGGAAAAAAATATTTGGAACATACATGTGTTTGTAATTGATATTCATACACAAAAATAACTCATTCAAAACACAATACGACACTTTTTTATCAACATTCTTTAAAAACATTGTTAATCCTTTTTCAATGAAATTTTTTTGGACTGATAAATAACTGAAGCTGGTTAGACTAAGCTTCATTAAATTTTCTCATTTTCTATTTTTTTCCCATTTTATTCAAGCTTATGTTTGGAGATATGATTTTTTCCACTATTTTTATTTATAACCACATGCTCATGTACCTATACTAAAGAGATCTAGAAACTCTATTTTCTCTCTTTAATATTTTACTACCATGCGTAACTATTTATGAAGGTGTGTAGCTTGGACAACCCATGTTAATTTGTTTTTCATTTTTTACTCCCACATAGAGTCATGGTAGAGGAACTTTAGAACTCGGATTGCCTTGTGATCTATTTTTTATATATACCTGATCTTGTTTTTATATTAGTTTATTAATTAATAAAATCATTTACATAAGTTAATTTCCTTGTGGAGAGGAATAGGTTTCACCTTGAGAATGAACCGATTGTATGTATTCCACCGTGGGTTTTCTTGTTTTTAATTTTTTCTTTTAAAATTAATAGTATTTATTTTCAAAACTATAAAAACAAAATATATTTTGTTGATTTTTACCATTGATTATTGTTTTATATACAATTTTTTGATAAAATTAAACATATTTCAAAATATAAAATTTTTTTAAACTATTTTTAACTAACCTGTGATGAAATATATAAAAATCAATTTAAATGGTCAAGTTTTAAACATCTATTACTTTTTTTAAGTGGGAATTTTAATGAATTAAGGTATTTTATTAAATTTATTAACTATATATTTTAATTGGAAACTGAAATCAACACCACATCTTGGGTTTTTAACTCTAACCAACAATTTTTATCAGAAGACTTGAATTTACTTTTTAATATGATCCAGTTTTACCAAAAGATCTAAATATTAATATTAATTGTAATATATTTTCTTTATTGATAATATTTTAGAATTAATTACCACTAAATGGCCACCTTATTTTAATATATATATCTTTTATCAATTAAATATCAAACTAGTTATCTTGATATAGAGCATCAAATTTCGATATTTGGACAGTTATCAATGATAGAAATGAAAAACCCAATGTTGTTAGTGCTGAAAAGAGATGTACCACTAAGGTCACTTATGAATATAAATATAATCCTATAAATGCATTTTATTTTTCATTACAATAAAATGATTTTTTTTATAATATATTCTAGTTCTACTACCTTTCAAATAGAGGACACACTAGTTGTTTCTAAATAAGGATCTTCCAATATTAAAGTGATATGCCAGAATAAGTATATCATTAAAAATGATTCATTAAAAATGAAATGTGAAGACTTGGTTTATGATATCTATCTCAACATTAATGATATTGTAAAAGAAATAATACTCATGGGAAGAAATTTGATAATAAAGATAAAAAAATGAGACTTTTGATATTTTTACTAGATATGTAATAGGAATTTGTATTTCCATAAGTGGATTGTGGGACAAAAGTTAGTTTCTTGAATAGAAGATTATTGTAAATCATATAATACATTGGGAGAAACTAAAATATACTAAATAAAAAGAATATGAACCTAATTGATAATAATTTTTCTTTATGAGATATATCATAAAGTTAAAATATAAGATCAATAATGAATATTTGAGTAATGATGAATCACCTTCAGAAAGTGATTGGGAAATGGATCACCATGCCAGGTGATTCATGAAATTCTATAAGAATATGAAATTATTATTGAAGAAAAATTGTGTAGGAAATTAGGATATAAATAGTAATTAGAAAATGGAGAATCATACAAGTGAAATGACTAGTTCTGAAAACAAAATAAAAACACACATCAATGAAGAATGTCCTAAACTAATGTTTAAGAATAGATATGACGACCATGCTATAATGATAGAGATGGATATTAAAGAAACAATAAACGACTATAAATATAGTTCAAGTGACTATAACCAAGAATAAAATACAATACTGACAGAAATAATATGTGTTTTGTGACAAACACATTTGATGTACTAAATATTATTTATACATTTGACATTAATTTTACAAATTTTTCTAATAAATAAATTCATTATGAAATCATGAGTAGTGAATATTTTATTGTAATATACTAATAGATAATAAAATTTATGACCATAATGATATATATAAATGTTCAAAGAATCATTATGCATTTTTTATTCATTTAAAATCTGAATTTACCATTAAAAAGATAAAAGTATCTGTTACTAAAAGAAAATCATGAACTCACAATTTCTAATGAGTAACTCAAAATGGATTAGGAAATATTTAAAAATGGAAGATAATTCCTTATGAATATTCTAGGTAAATAAGAAACACTAAGCTATAAAATTGGGATTGTTTACAAACTGATATTGGAGAATTTAATAAAACAAACATGTTCAAAGTTCATGTTCAGATAACTCTATAAATAATTATTATTTATATGTACAGAATAAATATTTCATTTTTAAAAGTATGTTTTTTAATAAAGACACATTTAAAATTTTTTATTCAGAATTATTTTTTTAATAACCTTTTTGGACCAAAGAAAACAGTGTACCAAAATATTTTTAGGTTTAATGTTTCTATTGGAGTCCTTCATGAAGAGTACTAGTAACCACTTATTTTATCCAGAAATTTTATGTTCGGAACACTTTACTTGGGAAAATTTGATCTTTATGATCCCAATTAAGGCTGATTTTATACATTTAACTTTTGGTTATAATGTTAATGGTACGGTAATTAGACATAATCAAATCTATAATTCCAATAATGTTCCAATTTCTAATGATTTACTTGTTTAAGGGTACAATTATAATTTCTTAATAGCTCACAGTTATAAGAGAATGGTAATAATTTAAAATTTCAATTAAATTTGTTAAGAATAATGATTCCAAGTATTATTTAGTTGTTTCTTATTTTTGCAATGAAAAGGTTTATACTCTTTATATTAATTCATTGTCTTCTAAAACTATTCCTATGTTATGGGTACTTAAAAATAGTATTGGGTTTGGAATAGGATACGAAGACACTAAAACCTCCAATCACATTAGAAGATAAAAAAGAATTGGCTAGTCAAGGGTCGTCTTAAAATAGGATTCTAAATAAACATAGTCGGTATGCCATGTAAAAAAGGGAAGGAACATAAGATCTCTTTCAAATAAAAGAAATAAGATTCAACTTTTCAACCAATAGAGATGGTTCACATGAACTTTCTTTTGACCATGTAGAGTATATTTCTTGCTTTGGAATCACAATGATTATGTTTTAGTACATTAATTTTCAAGATACACCTAGGAATTATTTTTTTATCACAAAATTGATGATTTATTACTATTTTTACAAATATTAAAAATATATAGAAAACTATAGTGTACTTTATACTAAGTCCTTATGAATTGATCATGGTAAAGAGCATAGAAATGAAGACTTTTAATCTCTATGCTCACAATAAGGAAAAATCACAAATTTTCTACTCCTAGGACCCCATATTAGAATGGTTTAGTAGAAATAAGATATGGAACTCTTTATAAAATTCCCCACACCATGATTAATGAGTATTTTGATCCCATTTACCTTAGGTAAGTGGCTGTGATTACAAATTTGTATATTATTAGTCTTGTTATCATTTTAACCAATTTAAAGAAAAATATATATCAGTTGTGGAATTTTATAAAACCCACTCTTAATTAATTTTGAGGAGTTTACTAAAAGGTCATTATTGTCAACAAGAAAGTGAAATTATAGAATAAATAATACAAAAGTGATAAATGAATATTCCTTTTTTATTATACATACAATAAATAAAATAGGTCACTAAATAAACGAACCAAAATTGTAGAATGAATTTTACATGAAAAATTTGACAAAATTGATCTATATGAACCTCATAACTTGTTAAAAAAACCTTCAGGATGATTTTTATAATATAAATATCAATACCTCATAAAATTAAGTAATTCTTCTATGATACATAAATTTCAAAAAACACATAGACCTAATGAAATTTTTATTCTACATAATGGAGATGAAAAATAAGTAACCAATACATTAGTACCTATATACATTTATATTCATAAAGACCAACCCTTATATGTTTTATTTTGAGATATTGATATACGAAATAAGATGAAATCCTCTCTTAGAAACCCGGTTGAACATCAAACCATCCTAAAATATGTTTACTCAAAAACATCCTTGGAGTAATAGATGATGAATTCTAGGTAATGGAAATGCTAGAAGAACTGAATTATTTTAAAATAAATAATGTTTGGGAACTAGTATAAATACATAAATACTTCTTTTCAATTGGCACTGAATGGTTATTTAGGAATAATGTTGATGAGTCTAGTATTATTACTAGGAATGAAAAAGCAATGGTAACATATGGGTATAGTCAAGGTTAAATTATTCACTATGGGGAAACCATTAAAGTTATATACAGACAGGTATATATCATAATGTTGATTTCCAAAATAGCCCTTTTGAATTTAATATTTTCAAAAATTGATCTCTTGAGTTCCTTTATTTATGGATATATTATAGAAAATGTTTTTATATAATAACTATAAAAAACACCTCCCTCCAAAGACTCTACAATGGGAGAAGATAGATAATAACCCCTCATGTCCCACCTCTAGTAGGCCTTGGGTTGGTGATTAGATCCCAGTGTATAAAAATCTCATGTATCAGAGGAATTACCCCTTATACAAAAATATGATTGGAAGATAAGGTGAATAGTCCAAAAGAAATGACATGGGATAAAAAAATAAAACCAAAACCATATCACCATGCAGGTATAAATTGAAATGATAGAGATAAAATCAACCAAAGTAAAATACGAAAAAATGAAATCTATAACATAAAAAACCATTATCCAAATAACTGACCTAGTAATGTCCATAGATGTCCATGTAATCATAATGGGAAACTGAAACCAATTTATATACATCGGGAGAGAATATTAATATACTATTTATTAAAAACAATGTCTCTCGTGAAAACATGAAAGAAACATAATAATACACCCATGAGAAAATAGAAGAACCAAAAGCCCATAAACTGGTCAACTATCCATCGCTACCTCACCACGTCATGATCCCCAAATAACTAATGCCAAATATTATAATATAACATGAATAAAATCAGTAAAGGGTACCATACACCACTTTACCACTGGTAGTACTCTATCATACATAAGTTTCATGAATCTAGGCACTATCATATCTTATGTATACTAAACCACCCCAAAATAGACGTCATATCACATCTCACCTAAAAACACTCAGGCCACCACCAAACATGATTGGTCACAACTCGCTTGAAAACACCTGGGCTATCACATCTCACCTGATGGCATCTAAGATATCACTACAGAAAACTAATGCACTAACAGAACATTATTCCACATAGATAATGTAATACCTACATCACATGGAATAGAGAGTAGAAAAGAGAGGTTACCCAGCCATCTTTCCAACTCACCAAGTGTGGGGGAAAACACCCCCTACCTGACTATGTGTGTGTCGGCACAAAGTGCATGATATTGGTGGAGTAAGTATATAAATAAAAACAATATAAAGTTATATAAATAATCCCAACCAATGGCTTCATGACAAAACACTAACCAACTGCTAATGTCATCATCGTTACTACAACATTTAAATTTAGAACACCACTTAACAAGACAAAATCCCTATTTCACATTTCCAACCTGTTTAATTTATTCATCCCATTATATTCATTATTTATAAAAACCCACAATTTACGACACAATATAACATTAAAATAGTCATTAACAATTACACCCAATTAAATAATACAACCCATGTCGTTCAGTAATTATTCATAAATTATTTATTTCACAACTCATGAATTTATCACAACATAACCAAATATCTCAAAAAACTAATCATTCTCATCATCCCATCACATGACCACTCTAAAATCAATTGAAAAAATCACATCCTTGCTTCTACAAAAGTAAAGGAATACTACCACCACCTCATAGTCCCAAAATTACAACCAATAAACCTCCTTTCTTCTACATAAGCATGGCCATAAAACAACCTCTCCACTCCAAAATCATGATAAAAAATCACATCACTCCCCCAAGTGCACACCAAACAAACCAAATATCACCTCACATCCCATCAAAACAACACATAATTGTTTCACAAGAACTCCCACACATAAAAAAAATATATATAATAATTTTAATGATTTTAAAAAATGATTTTATCATGTTCCATATCATTTTTGGGGTATTAACACACAAGTCATAAATCACATGGAAACCATTTCTATAGAAAAATATAAGTGCTTTGTAAATTTTCATCATAGGGTTAAATAAAAAGAATTACAAAAATAATAATAAATCTCATCACATATAATATAGTGCTACCAAATATCGAAAAATCCACAATCATTAGTGGGGAATCATGCCCATACAATCAACAATATCATAATAATATTACATTAATAAAATCATGTGAAAAGAATCCATTTTTCGCTTAAATTTTAATTCACCAGTTATTTATCTTTGATGAGGATGGAACAACAATCTCCCATATATAAAAAAGTAACCCCCCCCCCAAATGTGATACTCAATAAAGAGAAATGAGAGATCCACTACTTGAAAGAAGGTTTGATGAATCGATGTGCAATAAAGGGAGATAAGGAAATTCCTACCAGCCACAACCACAGCATGAGATCCAAGATAAACCTACACTACACCAAAGGTGCCTTAAATTGAGTCCCATTAATATAAACAAAAATAAACTACAACACTGAAGTGAAACTATAATGAACTGAGTGAAATAATTAAGTATGTGAGGATAGGTAACAACTGAATGATGATGGGAATCCAAAAAAAATCCCTGATGAAAGATATCCCAAAAAACTGAAAGGGTGTCTTCTAGACATATAGAATTAGTGATATTTTAATATTTAAGAAACCCATGTGATGCATCCTTTAAAATTCGATGTATATGGGAATTACATGGTTTTTAATTCATTTACAATTTGTGTAAATTTTGGTGTTCAGTTTCAATTGAAAAACATGCTACATTTTTATTATTTGTATGTCAAAATATACATATCATGTAAAATCCCATGATACATCCTTCACAGGAAACAAACTGCACTAACAATGTGTTTAGGAATCATGCATTATGTATTCATTACACTTCTAAAATTTATAAGCAAACTCATCGAATCCTACTATAGGCCTCATCCAAAAACATCCTACACAAAAAACTGGCAATAAAATGGGCCAAGAAGGAATGAAAGGTTACATAATATTCCTTTATAATGATTCTCACCATCTATAATCCAAATAAACCTATATGAAAATGGTTCTGAAAAAGCTCCTCATGAGACACCTCTCTAGGATCACACCATACCTCAAACATTACCACAAGCCAATAATGCCAAACAAATAGCCACATGACCTCTCACACAAACCAATCAACATACAACCATGAAACCATAACCATATAAACATGTACATAACCAAGACAAATAACCACTACAAAAAAACAAACCACATTATTCCTAACACATAAATCAAAAAATTCTATACTCTATGTCAAGTTACTATCATCAATTGGGCAGAACTAACTCACTAAAACAGGTTTAATAGCAAAAATATTAATGAATAATGATTAGGAATCATGTCCAAAACATTCAGTATTTCAATAAATTATCATGCATCATGCTACACACCTCAAAAAATAGGGAAAATTGATCGTGAGATAAAACAAAATCCAAAAAACGCATCACAAAGATAAATTGAGAAACAAAAAAGTAAAAACAAGTATAGTTGTTGGGCATGAATCTATGTCTTTTACATCCATGTAATTTCCTCCAAGACACAATTCCTTCACAACATAGAAAGCTATGAAATGGTCCATCCACACAGTACCTTCTCTTAAAAATCATTGATCTCTTTTGGCCACTCATAAAACATTGTGTCATCCTTGATATCTTAACATCCCTAGTTAATGACATGGGATTCATCATAAATATCCCCAAAAAGGTGAGTGATTTGGGCAATGTTGTGAATCCTCTCCATTTATGGTAGAAATTGTAACTGATACACCACCTCGACAACTCACACCAACACCACAAATATCCCAATAAACATGGGAGAAATCTTACTACCCCTACAAACCATCACTCCTCACATTGAGTGGAAACATTCAGTAACACATGGTGTCAATACTTAAACTACAAGGGCCTCCTCCTTTTATCAAAATACATATTTTTTCAGTCCTATTCTCCTGTTATCCTATCATGAACAATATAAAAATCTTATCGTGTTCTCTTTAGCACATCAGGCCTAAGAAATATTACCTCCCCATCCTCTGTCCAATACAATAGAGATAAACATGATCTCGTATACAAATCCTTTAAAGATATATGCCAATATAAGAGTGATATCTATTATTATAAAAACATTAATCCATGGTAATGTTTCATAATCAAGATACAATAAATACCAAGATACATTCCCTCCACATAACCTTAAATTTCTAGATATTTTTTATGTCTTCACATATGTCTGAGGGTGTAAAGTAAGTGTTGTATCATAAATGAGGGCTAAAAGAGTATTGTAATCCGATAAAAGATCATGAACTATAACATGCATGATGATATAAGATAACAGAACTCATAACTCTATGCAACAGGTCCACCTCATTCACATACCTCTTAGCTAAATCATATACTATGCAAAAATCCTTGATCAATAATAATTGGCTTGATTTCATCAACTCAGCCATTATCACCCAGATAGAATAACAAGATCTCTAAGCATGTGGTAACCGAATGATGAAATTAATCAATATTTCCTCCCAATTACATTTGGAATCATATAATTTCAATAAAAACCCACAAGGAACATGATGATCGGCTATTAATTATTGGAAAACCAAGAACCTTATCCCAAACACCACCACTTCCAATTCGATCCTGGACCCCCGAACATACATCCATCATTCATCGTACATCTTGGAGACTCTTAGGTATATCTAAAAAGGTATGATATGAATCAATTGAAAGAATCCTCTATGCATCACAACCAGAACAAAAAACCTCCAATTAAATAACACATAGTTCTAACCATTCTCTGAACATCCCTACAGAGCATCACTATACCAACATGACCATGAATCATCGCGTCCTATGAGTCTCCCAACTAATTCTCATTCATCTTCTTCATTATAGAAGATTTCACTCTTATCTAAAAAAAATAGAATTTACCACAATTCACCATTTCATCTAAGTGTAAGGTGGCAAACTTATCTATTGCTGTTGAAGCATCCATAGACCCCCAAACTTCATCCTTTCTAGACATCTTTCTCAATGTGTTGGGCACAAAATTCCCTTTTCCAAGGGTGTAATAGATATTGAAATCATAATCTTAGATAATTTTAATCCACCTTCACTATTTTAAGTTCGTATCCCTCTGAGTAATAATATACCTTAATATCATGTGATATGTGAAACTACTAGAAATAATCCCATTAGCGATGGGTCACTTGCGATGGGATCCCGTCGCAAAAGGCTATTTGCAACGGGGGTCCATCGCAAATGACCTGTTGCGGTAAATGGCATTGCAACTAACACTATTTGCTACGGGTCCATCGTTAAAAATATTATTTGCGACGGTAATATGTCCCGTCGCAAATACTAATCAATATATATATTAAAATCTTTAAATAACACTTTTACGACGGGCCCGTCGTGAATGTTATTTGCGACGGGCCACGAATACCGTCACGAAAGAGTTATTTTTTTTAAAAAAAGAAATAAGTAATTGTGACGGGTCCATCTCAATTTCTTATTGTGATGGGAAAATATTCTCATCGCAATAGGCAATTTAAAAAAAGTTAAAAAAATTAATGGTGACGGGCTACCGTCCCATCGCAAATATGTATAAAAAAATAAATAAAATTAAATTATTAATAAAAAATTGATTAATATTATAATAGTAATAATAAAATTATTATTCATTCAAATATTATAACAAAAAATCATTCAAATATTTTGAAAATTATAATTAAATTTAAATATTAAAAAATTTAAATATATATAAAAAAATTAATATTATAAAATATGAATAATATTATTAATCATATTAATATTGTAATATAAAAAGTATAATATTATATAAAAATAATAATATACTGAATTCATATTGTTATAAATAATTAAAAAATTATAACTTTAATTAAAAATTTTGAATCTTTTTATGTATTAATAATAATGAATATAATATTATTAAAATAATTAGAAAATAAAAATATGAAAATTATCAACATTTGCGAAAAGAAATATAAACAACAAATAAAATACTAAGAGTAATATTACTATTAATAAAATAAAAAAACATTAAAATAAATACCAATAATAAATAATAAAGTATAAAAAAGAAATAGAAATTAAATAATACAATATTGACACAAGTATAAGAGAGACATAAAATCTGAATAGAAAAAATGTCATATTTTAAATTTACATAATTTATAACATCAATCAAATAACTAATCTGAAGGAGGAGGGGGAGGGGTGGATCTGCTAGTGGAGGAAACTCCATCCCTAAGGCATGAGTGAGTCAGCGCATGTACTCCATCTTCTCTTGCTGCTGCTGCTACCACCGACTCATTTGCTCCTCATACACCTGCAACTGTCGTCGGCGCTCCTCCTCATGCCGCTGCTGCTGCTGACACATCTCCTCCTGCTCCTTTTGGAGACTCTCTATCAACTCATTCTGAGATCTCAACCAATCCTCATACTGTGTAGTGGAAGAAGATGCATGAGCTCCTCTCGAGTTGGTCGCTGACATCACAGCACTGCCATAATAATCTTTGGGAGTCAGTCGAGAGCCGATACCAACTACTCGGCTCCTCTCGAAGGCATATTGGGTCGCCTGCACCTATGACACCTCATCAAACCGATGGCCACTGGTCTGATCTGATGCCTCAGCCTGACCCTCAGGTCGGGTCTGTGACGCTGCGGTCTCATGTGACGCTTGTAGTTTCAATTTAAAATTAAAATTATGAATATATTATGTGCAGTTAATTTTTAAACTTGAAAACAAATAATACTGACCACGATGTGACGTTGGCGATCACCTATGAGCTCCCCAGTAGCTGGATCACTGTACATCCTCTGATATACGTCCTACTCCGTAACATCAGGGTGCTCGATAGCCTATTAGAATATAAAATAAATTGTTAATATTTAAAGTTATATAAAATATTTATAAAAAATGTACGTACCAAATGCTGTCTATGAGTACTGAAAGTATGACTCCCGTCTTGATTAGTCACCTTCTATCTCCCTCAATTCTGCTTCCCCACTGATGATCTCCTCTGAAAGCCACCACTCAACCAGTGTGCACATAATCCATCCCATACATGGGATGAAATGTACTCTGGTCGGTGTGCTCTACATGAATCGTCAAAATCTGACACTCCTGCTTTCTTCATGGAAGCACTTCTTAAATTGTGCAAAAACTAACGAAAGCGATAATGCATGTACACATCCCATGCCACGTGGATGGCGTCATGCATGGTATCCTTGATCAGATACCATAAACCCTACAAATAATTCAAAATATCAAGTTATAAATGAAATAAATTTCAAAATAAAAATTATTTATTTACGTACGTACCAACCAATGACCGAACATGGCATGCTGCACATCAACAGGAATATGCCCCCATGTCGTCCATGGCTGAGAAAAATAGTTGCGCAAAATAGCACCACCCTGTCTGACTACTATATGCGGAAAACCGTAAAAACAATAATCAAACATTTATCATGTAAATAGATTAATGAAATATTAGTAAAATGCACAGCTTATCACACCTCCGAATGTGTGGATCGAAACCAAGATGCGGACGTTGCTCGGGGATAGGGTCATGAATCATCAGTTGTGCAAGACCGCTCCCCCTCCGCGTACTCCCTGAAGCACCTTCAGGCTGAGGTTCAGGTGCTAGCAACTCATCCGCATCGAAAGATTGTTTAGCATCTACCAACTCACAAAATGTGTCATCGTCCATCTGAAACACAAAAAGAATTTTTTTATCAAATAATTGATAATTATTATATATATATATATATATTAGTTATGATTATATATAACTACCATTACATTGTATCAATGTTCAGCTTCATCATCATCTTCATATATGTCAATGTCATCTTTATATTCCTCCTTAATATCATCGATAGCCATTTGAGTTTCAGTTGCTTCATCTCCTACGATTTCAAATTCATTTTTGAATTCATTATCATCATCATCATCGTCACTGACTCTTAATTGAGGGGTGTCATCGTCGATACTCATGTCTCTTTTTAAAAAAGTTTGATTTTGAGTACTCTCTTGAAAAACTTCAATTCCTTGCACTTCAGTGAAAGAACATTCACTTTGACTAATCTAATTGTCTCAAATTTTCATTTTTATTATGCTCCACCAATCAGTCAAGTCTCTTTACGTAGCATAGTACTTTGCATAATAGACTTTATGTGCCTGTTGAGTCGGTAAGAATGGTTCATTTACTGCAAGAACACTTTTACATTTAATATCTATGATTTAATGAGTCGGATGAATACGCACGCCTCTCTCAGACTCCAACCACCGACATTTGAACATCGTTATGTAATGGTGTCCTAGATAACAGAGTTCAATGATTTCATCAAGTATGCCATAAAAGTCAACTTCATTTTCTCTATGATGAGATCCATCTCAAGAAAACTCCACTGTTCATTGTTTTTTTTATTCCCCATATGCATGTGTATGAAATTGAAAACCATTTACCACATATGCATTATAAGATTTCACCATTTTGGATGGTGGGTTACTCAATATACAAAGTTGTTTGTCAATTTTATCAGCATGTCAAGACACCTGAAAATTTGTGAAATAATTTTCAATATAGTAAACTATAAATTAAAGGAGATGATAAAGAATGAAAATTTTATGTTACCATTATTTGAAACCACTGATAAAATTCGTTTTGTCAGTGTTCTTTGAGAGCAGCTGCTGTAATTTGTGGAAGTTGTTTCTTGATATGATTATCTTACAATCTATAAAAAATAATGTTATTTATTATAAGATAAATATTAGAATAAGTAATAGATTCACTTACAGTAAAAATGATGTCATCTCTTTACAGTTGAGCAGAACATACGTATGAGCTCTGTGATGTTCATCATCTAAAATCCATTGTTCATGAACTCCCCCAAAACCAAGCTCTGACTAGTTAAAAATAGACAATTTATTGTCGATTTCATCAATGTTCCCCTCGTTCCATCCCATGCGGTTGTGTTTTAAAGGATACTCAGATTCAAAATAGTGGGATTAGAAAAAAGATATCTCCTCCTGTAAATAAGCTTCAGCAATAGATCCTTTAACAGATGCTTTGTTACGTACTTTTTTTCAATTTCTAAATGCATCTTTCGAATGGGTACATCCATCAAAACTGTATCGTACCTCCACATTTTGCTTCATATGTCAAATGTAATATCAATTGTTCCATTGAGTCGAAGAAAGACGACGTGAATATTTTTTCCAGTTTACATATAATTACAAAAACATCTTCTTTAAGATTTCATAGAGCATCGTAATCTATTGTCGCTGCACAAATGTCCCAAAAAAAATATGATACGTCTGTTATGGAATCCCATATAACAGAATTCAACAGAACTCTTAATCCAATGGGTAGAATTCTTTCCATTATAACATGAAAATCATGACTTTTTAATCCAGTAATATGACCATTATTTACACATCTACCCAAATTGGAATCACATCTATCTGGAAGTCTCAAATTTGCCATCCATTGACAAAATAATAAGAATCTTTCTTTGTACAATGTATAAGCTTATTTTGGTTTCATTAACCTTTCTATTCTGACATTCTCAAACAGTTCGAGTTCTAGACGCCTTCAAATTTGATCAAGATCTAATCGTGCATTTACATTATCTTTGCTCTTTCCTCGTGTATCCAAAACTTTATGAAACAAATTATCAAAATAGTTCTTCTGAATATGTATGACATCCAACATGTGGCGGACTAGTAAATTAGACCAATATGGAAAATCCCAAAATATGCTACGTTTTAGCCAATTGTGTTCTTTCCCAAAACCATAAATTTTCTGTTTGTTTATTGTGGGACCAAATGTGATGGGAGGTAATGAATATAAAACTGATTTTAAATCTGTACCTGATAGCATTTTTGGAGGTCCATCCCTTTTAATAGTGCCTTTTCTAAAATGGGATCTGTTTCTATGAAAAAGATGATCAGCTGGATGAAATCTGTGATGACAGTCAAAATAGTAAGGTTTTTCTCCATGGACGAGAATAAATGCCTTATTTTCTCCCATATAGAAAGGACATGATTTCGGCCCATGTATACTCCAGCCAGATAACATTTCATAAGCTGAGAAGTCACTGATTGTCCACATCAATGCTGCTCTTAGTATGAAATTCTGTTTCACAGTGACATCATAAGTACTGACACTAGTACTCCACAATATATTTAATTCATCAATCAATGGTTTCAAATAAACATCAATATTCTTCTTCAGATGTCCTGGTATTAGTAAGGTCAAAAAGATATAGTGTTCCTTCATCAACATCCATGGAGGTAAATTGTACAGAGTTAAAAAGATAGGCCAATATGAATACTGACTACCATAAGATCCGAATGGATAGAAACTATCAGTGGAAAGACCCAGTCGCACATTTCAGGCTTCTAAAGCAAATGATGGATGCGCTCTATTAAAATGTTTCCATTAATCACCATCGTCCGGATGATTCAATGTTTTACCGATTAAAATATTCGTTATGTTCCATGACATCATTGTCGTTGTATTCTTAGACATGAATAAATGCTGAAGTCTGGATGTAAGAGGAAAATATCTCAATTGTTTTATAGGAATCAAGCCAGACATTCCATGTTGACCATCTTTATACCTCGATTTCCCACAAGTGGGACAAATATCCAACGACTCATTTTCCCCAGATTATAAAATGCAATCATTTGAACATTCATGAATCTTCTGACAACTAAGTCCTAAATTCCGAACCAGGCTCTTACTCTCATAGTAATTTGCAGGCAAAACATTTCCTTCAGGTAACAATGTTTTAACAAAATAAAATATTTGATCAAAACGCGTGTTTGACATTCCATTAACAGATTTGATAGCCATAAATTTTGAAACTGCTTCTAATTTTCTTATCTTGCAACCAGGATATAACGCATCCTCAATATACCTCAACAACTCATAAAAATAAGAGTGTGCCAACTCAAGAGTTGAATCAATATCATCTTGAGTTTCTGTATGTTGAATAGATGGACCCGCAACATCATGTAGTAAATTTTGAATCCAGGATGGATCCAAAATCAAGTTAGTATCACCTTCGGTTGAACTGTGTTCACCATATTGATACCAGAAAACATGATTCGGTTTAAAACCAAAATGCAAGAGATGTCCCCCAAATTTTTCAAATGTGTAAAATTTTCTCAGTCCACATTTTTTACAAGGTCATTTTATTGTGACTTCTGAAACAAATTCTGGATTTGATGCCGTAAATGCTAAAAACGTCTCCACACCCTCTATATATACTGGATTTAAACCAGAACCATTCGGATTTCTATGTTGATTTATCCATATACGGTCATCTAATAATGACTTTTGACGACCTCGTTGTTCCATATGTTTCTATAAAATATAAAATCATTATAGGTTTTGAATAATTTGTTAGAAAAAACACTCAATTAAGGATAATTATAGAGTTTACATCAGACATGACTGCCGCAAACTTTTTATTGGTAATTATTCCTAATTATTGGTAATTAATCCTAATTATTGGTAATTAATCATAATTATTGGTAATTATTCATGATTATTGGTAATTATTCCTAATTATTGGTAATTATTCGTAATTATTCGAAATTATTCCTAATTATTGGTAAATATTGACAATTATAGGGAATTATTGGTAAATATTGGCAATTATTGGAAATTATTGGTATATATTGGTAAATATTGGTAATTATTACTAATTATTCCTAATTATTGTTAATTATTACTAATTATTGTTAATTATTACTAATTATTTTTAATTATTACTAATTATTGGTAATTATTGTAAATTATTTTTAATTATTGTTAAATATTGGTAATTAGTAGAAATTAATGGTAATTAGTGGTAATTATTACTAATTATTAGTAATTATTACTAATTATTGGTAATTATTACTAATTATTTGTAATTATTACTAATTGTTGGTAATTATTCCAATTTATTGGTAATTATTCCTAATTATGGGTAATTATTCCTAATTATTAGTAATTATTCCTAATTATTACTAATTATTCCTAATTATTGGTAATTAATCCTAATTGTTGGTAAAAATTGACAATTATTGGTAATTATTGGAAAATATTGGTAATTATTGGTAATTATTGGTAATTATTACTAATTATTGGTAATTATTTTTAATTATTACGAATTATTGGTAATTATTTTTATTTATTACTAATTATTGGTAATTATTAGTAATTATTACTAATTAAAGGTAATTATTGGTAATTATTGTTAATTATTGGAAATTATTGGTAATTATTACAAATCATTGGTAATTATTGGTAATTATTTATAATTATTCCTAATTATTCCTAATTATTGGTAATTATTCCTAATTATTGGTAATTATTCCTAATTATTTGTAATTAGTCCTAATTATTGGTAATTATTCCTAATTATTGGTAATTATTCTTAATTATTGGTAATCATTCCTAATTATTGGTAATTATTCCTAATTTTTGGTAATTTTTCCTAATTATTGGTAATTATTCTTAATTATTGGTAAATATTGACAATTATTGGTAATTATTTGTAAATATTGGTAAATACTGGTAAATATCTCTAATTATTACTAATTATTGGTAATTATTGTTAATTATTACTAATTATTGGTAATTATTGGTAATTATTACTAATTATTGACAATTATTGGTAATTATTGGTAAATTTTGGTATATATTTGTAATTATTGGTAATTATTACTAATTATTGGTAATTATTGTTAATTATTACTAATTTTTGGTAATTATTGTTAATTTTTACTTATTATTAGTAATTATTGGTAATTATTATGAATTATTGGTAATTATTGGTAATTATTGTTAATTATTCTTAATTATTGGTAATTATTGGTAATTATTTGTAATTATTATTAATTATTACTAATTATTCCTAATTATTGGTAATTATTCCTATTTATTGATAATTATTGGTAACTATTTTTAATTATTCCTAATTATTCCTAATTATTGGTAATTATTCCTAATTATTGGTAATTATTGGTAATTATTTTTAAATATTCCTAATTATTTCTAATTATTGGTAATTATTCCTAATTATTGGTAATTATTCCTAATTATTGGTAATTATTCCTAATTATTGGTAATTATTTCTAATTATTGGTAATTATTCAGAATTATTGGTAATTATTCCTAATTATTGGTAAATATTGACAATTATTGGTAATTATTGGTAATTATTGGTAAATATTGGTAATTATTGCTAATTATTACTAATTATTGGTAATTATTGTTAATTATTACTAATTATTTGTAATTATTTGAAATTATTACTAATTATTGACAATTATTGGTAAATATTGGTAAATATTGGTAATTATTGGTAATTATTACTAATTATTTGTAATTATTGTTAATTATTGGTAATTATTGGTAATTATTACTAATTATTCCTTATTATTGGTAATTATTCCTAATTATTGGTAATTATTGGTAATTATTAGTAATCATTGGTAATTATTCCTAATTATTGGTAATTATTCCTAATTATTAGTAATTATTCCAAATTATTGGTATTTGCGACTGGATCCCCTTCTCCTTTCATCTGTGTGTTTAACATTCTGTCTCCACATGTAATATTTTCATTTACTTTCACCTCTCTATTGGTGAGTAGGTTGATAATTTTGAAAAAGAATGCAACTATTACATGTAGAGACAGAAGTTTTCTTAAAACCAATACAGAGATGAATAAATAATTGAGAAAGATAATGATCACGCTAGTTTTTTCCAATTTTTTCATTATTACTAATTATTCCTAATTATTGGAAATTATTACTAATTATTGGTAATTATTTCTAATTATTGGAAATTATTCCTAATTATTGGTAATTATTCCTAATTATTGGTAATTATTCGTAATTATTGGTAATTATTCCCAATTATTGGTAATTATTCGTAATTATTGGTAAATATTGACAATTATTGACAATTATTGGTAAATATCGGTAAATATTTGTAATTATTGGAAAATACTGACAATTATTGGCAATTATTTTTTAAATATTTGTAAATATTTGTAATTATTGATAATTATTACTAATTATTACTAATTATTGGTAATTATTGTTAATTATTACTAATTATTGGTAATTATTGGTAATTATTGTTAATTATTATTAATTATTACTAATTATTACTAATTAATGTTACTTATTACTAATTAATGTTAATTTTTTCTAATTAGTACAATTTTTTTTTGAATTATTCCAATTATTACAAATTATATTCATAAATTACTAATTACATTCATTATCTACAAATTACATTCATTAACTACTAATTACATTCATTAATTACTAATTACTATCTTTAATTAAAATTAAAGTTATTAATTACTAATTACACTCACTTAAATATTAAATATTGTTAATTACTAATCATGAAATCTAACAAATCAAATTTAATACCTTAATACAACATAATTATATCTAATATGAAATAATAAAAACTAATGTAAAAATATAAAACAAAAACAATAAATAAATATTAAATTAATAATCAGAAAAAAAACTTTAATCTGGTTTTCAAGCTTTCGATTTGTTGTACTTGTAGGATGATTCCCGCAACCTCCTTGAAAGCAACATGCAAAACAAAACTCACTCAACACATATAAACTAGTAAAAAGTAGTTCATATTCAGAAAAATTGTCAAGGCTGGCTGTATTTATAGGTTAGATTATTTGCGACAGGGTTTATTGCGATGATATTCTCGTCGCAAATAACCCCAGCAACATTTATTATGCGCGGCAATAAAAGGGATTATTTGCGACGGGAAGTGGTTCCCGTCGCAAATAACCTGTTACCGCCGCTGGTTATTTGCAGTGGGAAGGGGATCTCGTCGCAAATATCTTTCGCCCGATTTGGCGCGCATTCACGCGAAACCATTTGCGACGGGTGAGAATATCCCATCACAAATGACCTGTCACTAATAACACTTTTTC
The DNA here is from genome assembly GCA_963277665.1 of Viscum album. Taxonomy (NCBI): domain Eukaryota; kingdom Viridiplantae; phylum Streptophyta; class Magnoliopsida; order Santalales; family Viscaceae; genus Viscum; species Viscum album. The sequence goes on along the minus strand of OY728129.1, from coordinate 1,804,975,983 downwards.
CTAGTGTGAATACCACAATGCATTCACCAATGTGGTAATCTTAGCAAAACATCATCACAAATACAACTTCTATAAACTTCAAATATTGTGTCGAATAGTTATGGTGGTGGGGACGTATCTACATAGACCCAAATCATATCAATGTCCTATTAAGGTGTTTATTTTCAAAATAACCATGACTATGTGGAAGAAACATGAAAATATATATGAATGGGCTAAAAAACTAAAGGATACAATATTTTATGTTTTGAAAAAAAAATCAATGATATGAAAATGAAAAAAATGAAAATGTAGATAGTTTTTTAATTACATTATTGATGTTTTTAAAGATATTTGTGGACATGGGGAATAAATTGTGAATATTAACATAATGTATAAAATCAGGAGAAGGTTCCCACCTCTATGTAGTCCAAAATTGCATTTCCTTGAAGAGTAGGCAATGTCTAAAATTTATCTTGATAATATTCTAAGTAGTATTATGGAATATGAAATTAGACGAAAACTAACAGATAAAAATATTTGATTAAGAAAAGAAATGGAATTCAATGCCCAAGAAAAAACATGAAATTTTAAAAGATAACGATGATGATGATGATGTGGATTAATAAATTCCAACTAGTTTTTCTAAATAAATAATCCCTGAAAAAGTTATGTTAGAAAGAAATATTAGTTTGGATTGTTTTCATTGTGGTAAAGTATGGAAAATTGTCTCTCATTGACCAAAGAGAATTGACGATGTAAAAAGTGATGCATATGTCATGCAGATGCCTTAGAGGAGGTTCCCTCAAAATGGAGAATTCAATCTACTAAGTAAGCCATAGATAAAAAGTTTTATCTATAAATAGGAACGAGATAATAATGATTTTTTTTGAGGATTTATGGTGATATTTAAAATTTGATGTTGAAGAATACGTAATGGTGATAGTTGAAAAGGATGTATCTATGAATGAATAAAACAATCAAAAAATGGTGTTGTAGATATCAAGGTGTAATGTGTGGAAGATATTGAGGAGCATGAAATTCAATGAAAGAAAATAGACTGTTGGGATATTTTTTGGATGATTAATAAGAGTGTGCATGTCATCTTGAATTATAGATTGATCAAATTCAAGGAGAGACCAAATAACATTTGACAACTTGTGAATGTTTATAAAATGTTTTGGAGTTTAAACATTGGGTTACGAGTGTGCATAAATCATCAATAAACATACATTGATATTAGAGGAAAAACTTATGATAGTTTAGGGCCTTGAAGAATCAGTCATTTCATTACGAATTAAATTAGAAATTTAATTATAATTAATGGAATCAAAGAATAAATTACATTTTGGAGGGTATTTAAATTTAGTGCTTTTAGAAAGAGTAAATTTCCATTCTCAATGAGTAGGGAAGTCCTTGAATGATCAGGGATCTCTATCTATGGGAGAAAGTGTGATTGGATATGATATAGAAACTACAAAGGCTAAAAATTAGATAATTTAAAGATACAAGAAGAAAAAATGTTGTACATACTACAAAAGAATGGGATGTCTGAAGAGAAATAACTTCAAACAAAAAAAGAGGCTAAAAATTATTCATCTAATATCCATAGAGTATCTCTGGTTAAATACCTATACAAAAGTTAGAGACATGTATAGGAATCGAAATGATAAGGTATGTCCTCTTATAAAATATCAATTATGTGGCTTTATAAAACATATCGTGTCTTATTATGAAGAGGAAACACGCTATCTGGATAGGGAATCACCTATAAGATAACAAAAAAGAATGATGCAACAACCCTCATTTTGTTGAATAAATAATTCTTCTATGGATATTGATTTCACCGCTCCAAACTTTTCTATATAGCTATTCATTATAGGGAGAGGATGGGTGGGAACAATAACAATTGGACTCTTAAATAAGTCAATACTTTTCAACAAAGTATAATTCTCCTAGAAAATAGGTAGTCACCTTTGGAATAAGTATATGAGTATGATTTAACCATGCATGTTAAAAACTTATTGGAGGGTCCATATTTTTCCTCTAATCTATAAGGAATATCATAGATGGAAAATTGAAAGATTGAGAAATATAACCTAGTTGAAATATATCTCAATTCTATAAAGAATAGTATAAAATAGTTTCTTTATTATAGACCCTCAAACCACATGATTGAAAATTTAGATTTATTTAAAAATATTATGAAAGTTGTTGATGAAACAATTATATTTTCCAATGATTGTTTCTTAACTATGAAAATATATGGAAATATATAATTGTCTAATAATGTTCTCATAAATAAATAAGTTCTCTATGTGGATGGATTAAATCACATTATCCTTAATGTTAGTCAACTCATTACCCCAAGACTAGTAGTGACATCCAGTTAGAATGTGTTCACCATGAAAGGGGTGATAGGTAATTCTGTAATGAAAATGTTTCATAAGGAAAGGTAATTTATGTTAGGAGAATAGTAAATAAAACACATGTTTCATAACAATTAAAGTGGTAAAAATCTTATGACACTATAGGTTAGGTCACATTAATCAATAAATAATGGAAAACATTTACATGATATAGGTTTTTATCAAAATTTTCCATTTTAATCATGATAGATAAAGGACATGTGATGCCTTTATATGAGGAAACGTGCTCTAGAATTCTTATTTATAAATAAAAAATTTTGAATCTTCTTGATCTTATCGACATCAATGTGTGTGGTCCAATAAATGTGGCAAGAATATATGAGGAAAGGTATTTTATTATTTTTATTAACAACAAATGTAAATTATATGGGTGATATTTTTTTGAAGACCGAAAGTGATTGAATAAATGAAGAAATATATATAAAGAGTTGAGAATGTAAGTGACCACACAATCATGATATTATAATTTGAAAATGGAATAAAATTAAGATACATTGAATATTAAAATTACTTTTAATAACACTAGATTTATCATGAGGTGTCGTTAGTGAGGACACCTCAAACAAATGGGTTTGTTCAACAAAAAAATTGATAGGCGAATAATATGGAAAGAGCTATGATGATTCAAAGTTGTATTTCTCATTTTTACTAGAAATAGGTTGTTCAAGTTGTGGTGTAATCTCAGAATTGAATAATGAATTTTATTAGAGAGTAAAGGACATGATATGATACATTACATGTAATAAGTCCATCAAGAAATCATTTTTTTGTTTTTTAATTTAAATTTTTTTCTTCTAAATCAAATAAATAACTCAAGGAAAATTTAATGATTGCGTAGATTATGGAATATTCCATTGACACTCAATGAGGATAAAATTATTCAAATTATACAATAATCATCATTGAAAAATGGGGGAAAGAAATGGTATCATTATCATTGATGACAAAATAATGAACAACTCAAAAAGATCAAATATTGATATGATTGAAGATGAAGAATAAGGGATAATAGGGATAGATTCACACACACACACACACAGATATATATATATATATTGTGGAAGGATTTACCAATATTTAGAAATATCAAAATAAAGATGATTCTGATGTAGAATCTGAAGAGGAATCCATTAATAAAGAAACCTTTACCAGAACCTCACAGGAAAAATTGTCGTGAAATATATTATCAATCCAACAATATTGGTGATTGGACACTCGTATATAGATAATGGGAATGAGTAATTAAACTCATTAATCCATCCTATTAATAGTATAACCAAACTCACTTGAATAAGTTGTAATGAAAAAATCATGGGTTAAGTCCATGATTGAATAACATGATCATATTGATAAAATACAAACATGAGATATTATAATGATACTAGAAAAACACAACGATATTGGAATAATGTGAATCTTCCAAAAAAATTCTATTTTTTATGGAAATGTTGTTAGAAAGAAGTTGTGCTTGGTGTGTAAAGGCTATGCGCATATTGAAAGCATTGATCTTAAAGAACCAGTTTCTCATATATATAGGATAGAGTCTATAGGCTCTTCACAGCCATGTAAATTCAAAGGGTTATAATGTTTATCATATTGATATAAAAATAACATTATTTAATTTATTTCTTGAAGAATAAGTATACATTGAACAACTAGTGGGATTTATGATTGGAAATGATTATGCAAAGGTGTTTACACTAAAGAAGGATATTTATAATCTAAAACTCAGACCATGATAATTGTATATTATACTATATTCTTATCTAAAGAATATAAAATATTTTATAAGAGTTTTCAAACATAATCATGAATGAATAATTCTCAAAGAGATCAATTTGCATTTCATGATTTTGTGTATGATATAATATATGGTCGGATAATACATGGATTAGTGGATGATTTTTTTAATAACAAGAAATGATACATTGAAATGTCTATTATTGGTGAAATCACATTTTATTTTGGGAAATAGTCGATTAAAAATAAGTAATACACATTAATTTCTCAGGCATAGCATGCAACAGAGAATGTGATTTAATTCAACTTTCATGACTCCAAACCGATGTTGGATCCTACAATAGTTGGGAGAAATCATAGAATGCATGATTATGGTAAATATCTGGATCCCACCTTTTACATGAGGATTATTGAAATCTTAATATAATTTACTATAATATGGCTAGATATTTTCATTATAACATCTTTAGTGGCTCATATCCAATGTAATCTGAAGGAAGGTCATTTTAAATAATTTAAAAGAATCATGAAATATATTCATGGTACTATCAAGATTTTAATACTCATTGTAGTATGAAGAGATACTGAATTGTTGATATTTTTTATACTGATCAGGATGGAGATGTGGTGGATTGATAGTCCACATGTATGGGTGCATTCTTCATTTGAAACACATGTTTGGGATGGTTGAGAAATAATTAAGAAATAATTTCCATTATTATGGATGAAGTAGGGTAAATATATGTGAAGAAGGAATGTACCCAACTGTTGGGGATAACGATGAAAATAACTGATATTGTGGTGGAGGTTAAACACATAATGTTTATTCATTATGACAACAAGAGCCTGATCGATATTATTAAAAATACAGTTCAATACTCCCATATCAAACATATTGTGATCAGATATCACTTCATCATATAAGAACATGAAAAAGGTCTAATTAAAATGGATCATGTTGGAACGAATGTTCAAGTAGAAGGAATTATGACTGGGAATTTATTAGCCCAATGCTTCAGAACTATCAGTTAATATTTGGTGTTCATCGACCTCTCAATGCATGAGGTGTTTATAGTTTTCCTTCTCTCCCAATTTGTGTTAAATATATTATTACATTTGTGAATATGATTCCTGTTTATGTGGGATATATGAACTAGGGGATGTTTTTTTCAGAAAACTGTCTCATTATTTGTTCTTTATGTTCATATCTAAAAGGGTAGAAATAATTTCAATTAATTTTAGGTTTAAAGGATTTTTGGATTTGTTAGTTGGTGTGGTTTCTTGAAGTAATAAAATAATATTTTCCACTTTTATTATCTATATTTATATTTTATCATGTAGAATTTTATTTATGAATGATTTATTTAATTCCAATCATATTTTTGATTTAGGTCGATGATTTATTGAAATTATCTCATGATTTATAATAAACCGAATAAGAGGGATTGTTTGAACAACTGTTTCTCTCATATAGAAATTGATTGATTTGTAATTTTTTTCAATCCAAACATGGATTATAAAGTATGTTAAAGGAAAAGATAATTATGTTGTAATTGTATTCTATTTTCAAGGGGGAATAATTCCCCTATCTTTTCCAATTTTTGGAGCTCAAAATCTAGAGGAAAGAGAAATATACATGCAAGATGGATTACTAGAATACAAATGTTGAAAATATTGAAAAGTAATATATATCACTAAAATTGGGATTTTTAAAATATGTGGAGTATCATGTAGTAATTTGGATTCAAAAATGTTTTAATGTTATCAAAATAGGTTCCACGAAGAATAGATGAGCGTTGATTGGAAGATGGTAATATATGTGACTATGAAAGGCCTCATAAATTGAATAATTTCACTAGGGATTCATAAAGAAAATGATCCTTTAAAATATTGAAAAAATATATTCTAGAAAAGAACATGGTGATATTGAACTAATTTAAAAGGAGGAATTTTCTATAAATAGATATTTTCACATCATTTGTGACATGAATAGAATTTTGAAAAGGGTTAAATCAATATGATTTCATGAAGGTCTAATTCTTGAAGAATAAAGAATTATTCATGAGGAAAAGCACCATGAATGTAATTTTTAATATGTAATTTAAACATCGGAATTTTCAAAATTGGGTTTTTAGGAATATTGTTTGATTCTCAATAGTTCATATTTCCAAGTAAGATGGAAACATCAGGATAATTTTTAGTTTATAAAAGGATGGGAGCTTCATGAAGGTTTGGGGTTCCACAAATACTGATAGCTTTTTAAATGAATAGAGCTTAAAATGTCATATTTTCAATAAGATTAGATATATAATTGAAGAAACAATGGGTTTTAAATCCTAATATCTTCACAAATAGTAATATTGAACATCGTTTTCAGTGAATTGTTCGTTCAATTGTATTAATTCAGGACTATGGAAAAATATACGTCTCATGGTAATTTGGGATAAAGAATTATATAACCCATATATTAATGAAACCATCATGATGATAAAAAGAGTAACACTTCTCCCAATTCAATGAGAAAGGGAGTGTCAAGGGAATTCATCCCAAGAAGTCTGTTATCCATATAATTAGGGTAAAAATGGTGTTATAGGCAAGGAGTGAAATAATATGAAAATTAGTAATCCATACTATCTAGTGAAGATTTATGAATTTTGGAATGACTGAAAGAGTGTTGTAATATTTAATTTGGAATAGCCCTTAGTATTGAACCAAGGAAAATATATATTTTTTGTTTATATTTAATTATCTAGGTGTTTGGTAATATCATGATTCCATAAGTATGGTTTAGCTTGTTCCAACTAACGTGGGTAAAAATATATCACATTTAAAGAAAATGTTGACCCCATGATTCAAACCTCCCCTATCAAGGTCTTATAGAGTACAAGAATATTTATTTAAATTTTTTATCTAACGAAATTTCATTTATTAAAAAATAAATAAATGTAAGATATTTTCAGTAAAGTAATTTCATCATTCGAAAATGGTTTTATTTATTATTGTGGGATAAAAGTATAATTAATTTATAAATCTTTAATAAATTATATTTCATAAAAATGATTTCTTTTTTAAAATAATCATATCATAATTATCTTAGAAGTAATTTTTTATATTTTTCATTAATTATTTTTTAATGAATACCGCAAAACATCGATATTTGGTACACTGTCATTTATTTTATTTTTAAAAAAATTCAAAGTACCATTATATTTTGGATTTTTTATTAGGTAAATATAATATCCAATTGATTTAATATAATTTAATTAATATCATTAGTATCGACATTTAACATGATTTTCATATTAGTGAATTTTTAGCCATAAAAGATATTTTTTCTAGAAAACTATTCTTCATCGAATTTTTTGGGATTAATAAAAATTTAATTTATGATACTTATTGAGATTAAATTTGGTTATATGAAATTCATATTTTTAATCTAAAAATTGATGTTATTTAATTATTTTAACTTATGTTTTTGTCATAATGAATACAAAAAGAGTAAAAAAATTACTATATTAAATGGTAAATAAGGAAATTAATTTTAAAAACAAATTTTGAACTTGCTTAAATTTATTTTACATCTTCCTTATTCATGTTTTATGATATATTTTAGACAATACATACCAATTATTTTAATATATGTAATTTTTTTCTCTTTTTTATTTTATAACAACATTTATATTATTTTAATGAATGGATAAATACCAAATATCTCTCTCTTGACTTTAATTTCAATTAAATATTCACATATTGATTAGAAGATTTTATGAATTGATCTAAAAGTTCAATTTGAATATTATTATCTCACTTTTATTATGGTAATTTATTTTTGATTTTTATTTATTGTATAAGTACCTTAATGGTTTTAACAATGATGACATATTCCTTCTGTAGGTAGTGGAAATATAAATTTAAATAATTTTAAAAACATTAAAAGTAATGAATTTGAATTAATCAAAGTTTAACATGAATTTTGTACTTATTAATAATTTATTATTGATAGTGAATAGTATTATCGTCAAATTTCATAATTTTCATGATGAATTTGTAGTCAAATAAAATGAACAGTGTCAAAATGAAATTTATGATATTTTATGAAAACTAATATTTAATAAATAATTTAAAAATAATAAATAATAGGAAAGAGGACATGTAGGATTATAAATGTTGAAAATTGAAAATCATATCCATTTAGGATAAACTATTTATGTTATAAGTAAAATTATAACCCTTTGATATTGGAAAAAAATTATTCGAATTAAGGTTAACACTGTTTAATTTAGTGATTAAGAGAAATTATAATAGTTAAAATACCATATCATCTTATCAAAATTTAATTGGTTTAATGTATCTCAACTATTCCCTACATTATCTTATAAATTCTTCCGATATGTGTTCCACATTCACATGAAAATGAATTTATTATATTTAAATATCTTCATTAATTCCATAGGTATCCTTTTGTTAACTATAAAAAGGTACTTCTTATCCTCTCTTCTATACACAACCTATGGAAACATAGATATAAAATCACAATACAAACTCTTATAAATGGAATTATTTATAATTTTGATTTTTTTATTCCTCAAAGGCCAACCCTATATCTTTTATGAGAAGATTTAGAGGATCACTATAAAGGAAATGGTAATCATCTTCAGAGAGCACTTTATTTATTTTCTTATTTTACAACATAAATTATCTCCTAACAATTAAAATAAAGTAATAAATATATCTTTAATATAATAGATTTTATAATCCTAATGTTATAAAATCTATCCTTTTCATTATCCTTATAATGGGAAACAAAACCATCACTTGTGTGTACGATGGACCACCGCCACATGAACTGATATAATCTGACTTCCATTTGCAAATCATATGGATTTCTATTATTATGGAACTAATTAATACATAGGATTATTATTATATATTTATATTTATATAAGTTTAATACATCATCTACTTCTTTACTGATAAACCTATTAAAAATGATAACGTTACTAGGGAATATGTACAAACTACCATCTCTATAATGCAGTTTGATTCAATTTTTATATAAAATATTTTTTCAATTAGTTTCCATGTTTTCTTTTAGACTTTTCCTAACTTTCCAAATTGAATCATGCAAATAAAGTTTTGAAATAAAAGATGTTATTTTTTCTCATTTTAATAGAGAATATTTTTCTTATGTGTAAATATATCCTTAAATTGATTTAAAAATGTTAACTTTAATTTTATAAAATGATTTATTCTCTATATTTTATGTTATCCATGAATTATGACTAAAATTTAAATCAATCATTCTAATATTTTTTTAAATTATCTTTTTTATCTTTCTTTCGAAAAATCCAAAAGGAATGTTTCATAAAATTTATATGACATTAATGTAATTTCCCTCTAAAGTAATCATTTTATGCTATTTATATTCTTATATTATTTTTCAATGTAATTACATAGAGAAATACATGTTAATTATTATTTTAATGTTTCTATTTGATTTTATTTACTTCTCAAAATGATATGATTTTATTAGAAAAAATAATTTTGATGAATTTATTGTCATATTATATCACTTATTAATTTTTTGGTCATTAACATTATCATAAAACATTCAATTTATTGTGATCATTTATCATTGGAAATTATATTTCCCTTAAATATGTGTATTATTTGTATCATGGATTTGATTTTCTCTTAAACCATATACCATATTTATAAATGTTATTTTACACTAAAATACAATTGTTTCACTATTGAAATCATAATATTTCGCATTATTTACTAAATGTGGATATTTATTAATGTTGAATACTTTTATGGATTAATTTGATCATTAAATATATGAGAAACGCATTAGAAATGAAATTAATATTGGGGCTTAGTTATAGATAATTTAAAAATGCATCTACAAGTCTCAAGATAAATACATATTGGCTAAACTTATGAAATGTATTTTTGGTGTATACCTACCCATTGATTATACTATCTTCACCCAAGGTGTTGATTATAAATATATCATGATCTTCGGTGTCATGATATCCAATATAAATAATTTCATTTATTTATATGTCATCTATTATTATCTATTGGATTGGTACATTGATATTATAAATATATACTTTTAGTGACCAAGTTACTGATTAAATGGGATATGTTTTCATTTATTTACCTTTCCATATGAGTTATTATTTATTCACTCATGAACGATTCTTCTTTGTGTTGCCCTTTCTATGAAATTGAGCTCACTATTTATTTTTTTTCCCTTTCCCTTTCATAGAGAGAATGATATTAATAATGATATCAAGGAAGAGAGAATGTTTTATAAGATATGTTTCTTTTATAATTACAATTTAATAAGGTAGTGATGTATATATCTAGTTCTCCAGGTCTACTAAACTGATCAGTTCTTTGAGAAGAGATATCTTATATATTATTCCAAACCAATAAATAATACATCCTCTCTCGTTAACTAGAGTTGGTGGTTACAATAAATTTATATTGTATATACTGCCTGTTTATTATATTATCTCGAGAATTATCTTTAACGTATGGTTCTTGAACATCCATTTTAATAAATTTCTCCTTCAAGGGTATTTATTTGAATGATTCTCAAGATGAAAGGTCTCTCTTCCTATCACCATTTCAAACTTTAGGTCTTTAAAATGACATCCAAAAATTAATGAATTTTATAGTCTTTTTATCTACTATAAAAATTATTTTCTTCTCTTATATTTTCACTTTGTGTGATTGTTTTCTATCTTAACGTTGTTTTAAATTTGAGTTCATTGGTTTTTCAAGTGATATAGTTTTCTAATAAATTATTTTTAATATAATACATAAAAATAATTTTCCAATCATGTATTATCTTTGATTTCTCAATATTTGGATATCAATAAATTTATATCAAAAAATAAATATTTATATTTTTAACCACCATCAAATTCATTTAAAATATTTGTAAAGCTAAACATTTTAAAAAAATTTGAAGTTATATTTCTCTTAAAAGAATCATTTTTAATGTTTCATTGGAAATGCATCTTTTTACCTCATTATCATTTTATATAAAAGATTATATAAATGATTTATTTTTGAAAAAGAACATATTTTTTTCTTAATTTAATAAAATAGTTATTATAAAAATCATTCAAAAGTTTAGGGATATTTCTTATTTCCAATGATTTTTTTCTAAAACTCCTAAAAGGTGTTCTTCACTTTATTAGTTATCATTTAACATATATTATACTTGATATAAGATATTCTTAAACTTATACTATCCACCTTATTTTATTAGGTGGATTTCTTTTTTATCATACAAATGATCTATCACTACATTTGTCTTATATAGATTGTGGATATTTACAAATAAAAATTTTCTTCTAATGATTTTCATCTGGGAATTCTATATATTTCATTCAACTAATTTAAGAGTGTTCACATTGATTCAATACATCAATTTATTTGGGAAGCTATTTACTAAACCATATATCTTTTACTTATATGATGTAAATTCCATATACAATATTAAATTAAATAAAGGTTATTTTCCTAGAATGTTACTTACATTCATTTGATACCCATTTATTTTCCATGATTTTATCATGTTATAATTATTTATGAAATTATAATGTTTTTTCTTATATGATTCATTTTTGGAAGGAATATAAAACTCCTTTCCATTCCACTGGTTCTTTATAATGTGATTAATTAAGGTCATTTTATATCCATGGGTTATTCTTTTATGATAAATGACTGATTTCAAGTAGAATATTCAAGTATAGAGGAATTACTAGAGGGGTTCTATATAACCTTCAAATTCATTAGTTAAAAGTTTGTATCTCATGTTATATGGAAAAGTGAATAGAATTTAGTTTCTCACAAGAACGTTTCCATGTATATAACTCAGAAATATGATGTATATGTAGTCATAATTAATATGTATTGTAAGAGTTCGTGTAACTGTGTAATTCACAGAGGTGATTTTTTCCTATGATAATGTTTTACATATTTTTTTGTTTATTTTCATGACTATGTTTTGACCTCATATCTCATATTTATTGACTCGTGTTTCTATAATCTTTTTATTCATGAATCCTGCATAATTATCTATGATTTCTATGTATAGTTCTCTTAGGTTCTTTTATTATACCCATATAATCTTCATATGTTCACATATGATTTTAATGGACTTCACTTACATTTATCATTATTGAGTGTTTGAGATAACCATTTACTTATGTTTAAATTTTCACATGTTATTATGACAAAAATGTATTTGAAATGTATATATTTTTATCTTGTGTGGATAGTTAGTGTGAGATGTTGATGACTTGTTATACATTGAGTAGTTTGTAATATTTAGGGAACAAAAAATATCAGTATTTGAAACATACATGAATTCATTTTGTTAATTTTTTTCCCTAATTAAATAAATCTAAAAACCTAAAATATTAGGGAAATGTATTATAATTTAATATTTTCATTATGTAATGTAAGTGAGGAGTTCTCATCTATGGGGATTGACGTTATACAAAATATTTGACTTTCATTTATCCAAAAAAAATTCTTGATACTCTATAAATATTTCATAATCGACTAACCCTTAAAGAAAATTGGTCTTTGCATTGAACCACTCTAGATGACGTCATTATATTAAAACTATATTGATTACAATAAAAATATTCAAACATTTAATAATTGTAGAAAAGATATTATAAAAATAAACACCTTCTATTTGTTGAAATACGTTCATAATTATCCTTTCATTGTACATATTTCAAGAGTATGATTCCCTATTGAGATGTTATACCCATTAATTTTGAAGCACTTTATTCCCAATTGGCCTTTTAATTAGATTCCTTGATTTGGATACATGTATAGAATCAATCTCATCCCTCATGGCTAACTCTGACCAATTCGAGTACTTTAAACCTGTAGCCTCTTTTGGGCTATCATATTTACTTTCATACATGAGAAGATGAAAAATATATCAATTTTTGTATCTATGTACTTGGTTGAAAAATCTAGTAGACCTATAAAACACTCTTTGAGGATTATCTTATACTATAACCACTTCTTTTAAAACTTCACCATCTATAAATCTTCCTCAAACATTTGATGTCTCTGAGCTCTTTGGAACCTCTATCCTTGGCTTCACCAATAAAAATTGATTACCATCCATATCTTATTCTAGATATTCTTGTGTTTCAATAACTATTATACTCTTTGAATTATATTAAAAATATTTAACTTCTAGACATCCATTAAATATAAACTTAGATGTCGAGGATACTTTTTTCTCATCAGATGTATCTTCTAGGTTATCATCGTTCCATAATATATCATCAATACAAATAACATTACTGAGTATAACGAAATTCTAACATTTTTTATCCTAGAATTGAAAAACAACTTTTTATCTATATTTGACAAGTTATTGATCTCAAAATAGATATTCTAGCTTATCCCACTCTTTTTCATTAACATGGAAATAGGGTAGTAAAATAAATAATTTGATATGACTGATTTGTGTATTCCTCATGGAATAATAGAATTATGGAAGTTTCTCCACAAATATAAAATAGGTGATATATTTTATTAATTTTGTCACATCATTCACTATGTCATACCATATATCATTTAGAAAAACTACACTAATTATCATGATCCTTTCCTTCTCAACTAACATCTAATTCAACCTTTCTGTGACTCTATTTTTTTGGTGTACTAGGTATGGTATTCTAAATACATGTAACCTGTTACTAATAAAACATCTATAACTCCCTACATCATTACCCTCTATCACTTCAATATATCAAACACATCAATTTTCATAATGTCTCTATTTTTACAATGGATCTCTGTCCAATAATGTTTTTAAATATAACTAATATTCTCTTGATAAAGAATATCCACACCATTCATGTTTTATCAATGATAAAGGTAGCATAATAAAAATATACACCAATATGATGAACTAGAGTTGGCCCGATGTATCTATATAAATTACCTATAAATTCTAGTTCTTTGGTGTCTTATATTCCATTTGGGAAGGTTCCTCCAACTACATCACATAAACACAATATTTGAATATATGATAATCCAGGATTATATTATATGGTATCCATTTAGTGGCTATAATTTTTATCCGTTTCCCACTCTAGTGAACAATATGTCCATGCTATAACATTTTTCAAGTTATCTTCCTAGCATTCATTACACATTCTGATTCTCCAATAAAGTCTAACGTTTTTCCCATTGCTCCATTATGGAAAAATAACAAGTCGTGGAAGATTACACCATCTATAAACAATGGTTTTATATAGACCCTCAACATCTATCTTAAAAATATAAATTAAGTTGTTCTTTACCCCTGATATGTTCTACACTTCTTACAACTATATATATACTTCATTATTTTTTCAAATAGAAATATCATATTCTCTTATAATTATTTGACATACATTATCCTCAATGTGTACACTATCATGTATTTGACATGTATAATTCCTTATAAAACATCTAATAATTGTTAAATGAAATGTAGCACTAATTAATACAATTCAAGACTCATGTAAACTAGAAACATTTATTATAATAAAACTCTAATCATATGATGTGGTACTTTTGGATTCACTTTTGAATGAATTTCTTTAATAGAAGTCTATTTTTCAAAAATATTTTACGTCAAATGATCTTTGTTTTCATAGTTAAATCACATGGTATAACCTTCCACCATAATCATCATTCATTGGCATCTCCATCATTTTCATTTTTTATAACATTTTATTTTGAAATGTCTCCTTTATTCCAAACTATATGCATTTTTTGGAGGATATATGGATCACCATTAGATGAAATTAATCATTAAATATAATGTATCTAACACCCACAAACACATATTATTTCATTATACTAATATTACTCACAACAACAATAATCATAACATAAGACATCAAGGGTGATCAAATTAGATTTCCCCACTATATATCTACAAATTTCACCATCACCAATTTCAACTGACTCTGAATGATATTGAGGTTAGTGATGTGATCAGCAACAAACACACCTTCCAACATTATCATTAAAAAAAACCTACAAAAAGGGGACACAATATTTATTATAATCATTTTAACATACACATTAGTGATATTATTGATAATTTTTGAATCCATATATGCCTCTGAAATTTTATAAGAAACATTTTTTGATAGTCACATCTAGATCATAATGAGTGATTTTTTATTTATCCTCTTCCATTAATTCATCTTCATGACTTCTATATTTTTACCATTTATTGGAATATAATAATATTTTTTCATTAAAATTCCTCAATTTACATCTTATATAATCTAGAGTGCCTATCATCAAATTGATCAACTAAGAACATATCCTTTTCCAACACCATTACTTCCTGATACAGTGAACTCAAACTAAATTTTATAACACATAATAGGTTTTAGGAACTGTATACCAGATTTATCCTATAATGAAATAAACATAATGATACAATGAAAATATTTTTTGAATTACATTAACAAGGTTTTTCCCATCTAAAAATCCATCACATAAGATCTGATAAATATTTTTAGGTTTGATGAAACACCAAAATTCCTAGAAGATACACCTACAAAACATATAATGTTGATGTAAAGTAATATATTGAGGTTATGATAATGATATTTCTTAATTTTTAAAAAAATATATATCAAAGTCACTAAACAACAATGCTTAACATCTAAAAAACTGATAAAATAACTTTTAGAAGATAATGAGTGAATAATAGGGTCAAATAAACACACAAGAATTTACATTATTCATACATGAGTCCTAATCCATATTGGGAACACTTCAAAACATTTATTTAATAATCATAATATGGTTAAAATGAGTGATTCATTATCAATAAAAGAGATTTTATTCTACTAAATTAATAGAGTCCATCCAGTGTAACTAATAACCACTACCTACCAATCATCAAATTTTGATTTTTATATAGATTTAATCCCTATGGTCGTCGCTCTACTTGTTCAAAGGCTTAAACTATCTCAAATTTATCTTATAGTAAATAGTTCTCAATTTTGGAACGTCTAAGAAAATAATATTACATATAATCCTTGAATATTATTACTTAATCCCTTTATTGATAAAATTCTATTGAAAAATATTATATATCATCTAAGGAGACAATATTATAAAACTCATTTTTTTATTCAAACTCCACCTTCTAAATTTTTAAGGTATAACATCCAATTTCCCATCATCCAATCGGCTAACTTTTGGTCATCCTTTGAACAGAATTATGAACAATAGTCACCTTACCCAATCATCTCCATCCAAAATCAAAAGTTTAGGCTAAATAATTCAATCATTTTGATAGACCTACAAAATTTTGGAAAAAGGTTTTGATACATCTTGTGCCTAATGAAATTTATAATACTATAGGAATTGAAGTATTTTAATACCATCTATAGATTGAATGTATAAATCAAAAAGAAAATCATTTTTCTATATTAGATTTAAATATTACTCTCATTTGAGTTACTATTTTGTAGAACACTGACCCAAGATAGCTGAAAAGAGGTGTCTATTTTCAATTACATTGGCATGATTACAAGGAATAAAAACCTAAAGGACTAAAAGTTTAGTTTCCTTTATAGACTAGATACATAACAAAGTGTTTTATTACAAATGAATACAATAATTACCACAATATTGTATTATTCTTCGTAAATAAAAAATATTGATGATAACAATAGTCCATCATGCATATCATTTCATATCATTCATAGTACGCTTCGTTTATTACTAGGGAAAGAATCACAATACGGGGGTGCTTAAATGCTCAGTAAGGGTAGGTAAAGTGGAATTAACAATGAATCATTAATAATAAATTAACATGGAAAGGTAAAAAACCAATAACTCAGGACATTAAAATAAATAGAAAATGAAAAATCAATATGGAATGGTATGAAACTAAAACACATGTCATTTAATTAATGAACAGAAAATGAATGGTATCCATAGATATGTCGAAAAAAATCTAATTGAGGAATAATAACTATAACAAAATAAAGGTAAATATTGATTATTCATTTCCATGATTCCTAGGTACATGGTACCTTTTTGATCATCACCATTCATAATATACCTTACAACATATTGGGTAAAACTCCATCTAATATAGCTAGACAAATGACTCGTCTCATGAGACTAGAGTTGTATTGATGAGATTTTCCTAACCATGCCCCACACATTTCGCACTAGTTTAAAAAATTGAACTTATTGAATAATTTAAATAAATAACATGACACATCAAATAACCGTATTGGATAAACATTATGGAATATTTCTACAAATTATCAAATAAAAGTCAATTTATACACTATGTGTAAAATGGTATACCATTTAGTAAATAGTAATATCAATGATAAATGATATGGATAAATAGAGGTAATTCAATGATCCTAGGATAACTAATATGTCAATGGTGTTTTAGAAATGAATCAAAATATGAATATAAATAATATCCTTAACCAAATCAATAAAAAACCACAATTAGGAAGGAGAAATATGGTATCAATACAACATATCCCATGTAGAGTAAAATAAAGGGTGGATTTCATTGATGAATATAAATATTATAAAATGATATTTTTAAAAAATCTTGAGAAAAATAACATGTTGTATTGAAAACCCTTTTGAAAACCATTTTGTTTGAAAATATATTTAAAAATAATTTTTTTTATAAATTAATCATTTAAAAATTAAAAGAATCTTTAATGGAATGGTGGTTGGTAAATCGTCACTTGTCTTACATGCTAAAAATAACGTTCTTTTTGTTTGGTAAAAAGCAAATGAAAATTCCTTGCTTGGAATGAGACAAGAAGAATACATTGAAAAAGAAAAAAATTAGTAAAATTATTTTACCAAATAAGATTTTTTTGAAAATAATTTAAAAAAACATGGTTTTTAGAAGAAAAAAGTTTCTCCGACTAAAGAGAGAAATAATGTTAGGATTTATAAAAATATTTTCAATCAAATTTTGAGTACCAAATAGTGAAAATGGTAACGAATAACCAGATGATATAAAATAAATGTTTTATTAAAAAATGATCGTATAATTTACTTGAATTTAAATACAATTAACATTTCATTAATGTTATTATTGTGGATAATAATCTTCAAACATTCCAATGTTCCCCATACCACATTGAATTTTTTTAAATCATAAACCACATAATGGAAAAAATTATATGAATGATATAATATCATGATATTAAATATATTTGTGATAAATCATAAAAAAGGCAGTATATACATAGTATAAAATATACTAGGTGAATAACAACAAATAGGTCTCAATGTAATATAAATTGATATGAAATCCCATACCATGTGTTTCGTTTCGGGTAAAAATTCATTAACATAATATATATTAAACATATGTTAATTCAAAAATTCATTATAACCCTTTTCAAGATAAAATTTAAATTATATTTCACTCATTACTATTTTCTATACAACCACCTAAATAATTATTTTTACGTTAGTTGTTTTGACCAAATTCAGTTTATGTCTCAAAAACAACTTTTGTAGGTCAACTATGGTCAAATGGGTCATTATATAAATTCTCATGAATAATAATCATGAAATATGTATCATATTTATACATCAATTATACTCTTAATTAAAATCATTAAATACGGTTATAAAAAATGAGTCATCATTAAAATCATGGAGACGATAGGTTGTACGTACACATGTGCAACACCCTCATTTTTTAGTGATCGTTATAGAAATATGGTAAGTAGTAATATATATTTTTTGAATGATAATTATTTTATAAATAAAATATTATTATATCATATGTACTTATACATATTTATTGTGAGGTAAAATGAATCTCATCAAGTCGAGGAGGCGGTAGTCCACACATCCATGACCAACATTATCACTTTTTAGTGTGTGAAAGGTTGATAAATAAAATGATATATATATATAATGGTAATTATGTCATTAATGTCATGTAAATATGTTTTTGTCGCATATGTTTAATTAAAACCATCCTTTCCACATTCAATGTATCAGGTGAATGAATTTCATCACTTTGAGGGGGTTGTAGCCACATTTCCTCCAATGATGTTATGATTTTTTTAAAATGAAAAGTATAACAATATGTGTTGTAAAAGAGTTAAATATGTATAATGAAATTAAAAATACCACATATAACATAAAAAAAATTGTTTCCAACATAATGGCTACCGTGAGAGGTGGTAAAGGAAAAATGAACATTCATCATTTCCTAAGGCATTAGTCAACCGTACCAAAAAAAAGTACTTTCGTTACCTATTTGATGGATTTTTTTAGTAATTGTACATCAAAACATTATAAAAAAATACTAGTATATTTATTATTATTGTGTTTTTATAAAATTATATTATAACAATTGTTGACATTTTGGAGAATGTAAATAAAACTAAAGTGATTGAATAAGTTTTTAACTCTAAATCAGATCACTACTTTTGGTTTGAACCAAAAGGATTACAGGTATTTATTCCTTCCCAATAGGATGATTCAAGGTCTAGGGGAGAATTTTTTGGGAATCTATTTTGGAATATTTGGGCCGAACCAATGTTGTTTGAGAGGTGTGAGTGATGGTGTAGCACCCCTGGTTTGAGGTATGTAGCATTTTTTATGTATTGTTTTGTGATTAAAGTGAATGGGATGAGTTGGGAAGAGGATGGGAGAGTTTGGAATTGTTTTGAATTAGATTGGAGGATTTTCTAAGGGTTCTCGGTTTGATCATTGTTAGGTGAAAACATGTGGGTTCTCAAGGAAAATGGGCAAGGGGTGACAGTGGGATTCGAACGACATGCATATGCTTTTCCAGACCAAGTGAGGCAACCATGAAGACTCCTTATCTCAAGGTAGTGGTGTGTGCACGGTTAGCACATGTTTTTCAAAACCATGTTCTGTAACCATGTGGCCACAAAAAATAGGGGTTAAAAACCTAGGATCAATGAGGCTTGCCACATATTCTCTCCATGATTCCTACCACCCAGGACTCACTCTATATTTTCTTTTCTCATTGGTTTAAGGGGCTCTCCCACACAATTATGAAGAAAATAGAAGGGATTCCATGGTGGTTTTAAGGTAATCCCTTCCGGGTAAGTCTTCTCTTGTGGTTCCTTTTGGTTTTTCTATAGATCCACTCAAATCCCTTCAATAGTTTCTAGATGTACATATGTTTCATATATATATTTAATTTTGGTTTCTTTTAGTTTTGATTTTAAGTCTTATAGATGATAAAGAAGGATATATATAGAGGTTTTAGTGGTGCGTTCATTGGATTTGTGGTGCGGTTGTTCGGGGATCGATTTTTCCAAAACCCCAAAGGTAGGTGGCTTCTATCTTGACTCCACTTGGTTAGAACTATTGGTTTTGTTAAAATTAATTTTATTTTCTTGATATTAATTGCGGTTTTTATGTGTGAAATTGTCTGGAAATCCCTTTGGGGGTGTTTTGTGGATTTTTTTGGTAAAATGGGTTTTACGGTTGAATGTTGTTGTTGTTAAAATTTAAAATGTAGATTTTAAAATTTGATTCTTGGATTGAGATAAATAAATGGTTTATGAAAATTGTTTTCAACAAAGAAGTTGTTGTATTGAATTCATTTTATGGCATGGAAAATGTTAAATGGGTTATTTCAATAAATAGATGATTTAATAAAGTGGATTGACATGTGTTAGAGACAGGAAATTGTATATTGATATAGCCTTGGTAAGTTATGATTGGTTATGTCTTGTTAGATTGTTATGTGGAAGTGGGAGAGAAGTCTCTCTAGGAAATTAGGAGGATAGTTATAAGAGTAACCACCATATGGTGAGTGGTCTAGAAATACCACTAGATTGGGAATGAGGTAAATGGGTTTGGATGAGAACTTCCACCAGGGTTGTTTGTTTGTTTGTGTTGTGGCTATAAAAGGTGAACTTGTTGTGGAAAATGGATGATGTTAATGGGTCTTATGACATAGTGTGGCTTTCTGTTGTTTTTCAGGGCCGGGTAATGGAACAACATGATTGTTGTAAGTTTTTGAAATGTTGATTGTTTTATATAAACTATTTTATATAAATTTGCTAACAATTTTATCCTAGCGGTGTGTGTAGGGAAGTCATTTGGGGAAAACCATTTGAGTATTAGTACATACCCCCTGCTTTGGTACTTTGGTGCTTTTGCAGAGTTTGAATTTAGGGACATAGGTAAATGTGAAGCATCTCATTGCTAGGGGTTCATGTTGATTCATAGGTGATTTGGTGGTTCTTAGAGCATGGATCTTGGTGTAGAGATGTGCAGTGTGTCTTGGTTTATTTTGGATCTCTTGTTTAGTCTTCCGCATAGTACTCTGATTTTGTGTTTGGTTGTATTAGTTTTTGGGTTTTATTGTGGAATAGTGTGGTTTGTTTTTTTAATGTATGACTTGGTTGTTTTGTTGACATGCATCATGTAGATTGTTGATAGTAGATTATTTGGTTGGTTGGTCTTGTCTCAAGGGAAAATTGTTCCCTAATTTATTCTTGAAGTACTCAACATTTATTAACAGCCTTTGGTGCCCCGGGAACATTGTTAAAGGCCAAGTAGCATTCCTCCACCCTCTCAACCCAATGGGATGGCACAGTAGGTTAAAATTTGTATCAATATGTTTTTTCCTTGGCTTTCAAGTGAAATCAGTCATTCGATCCTTTCTTGTTGATTGTTGGACTTGCCGGTGACATATGTTCTTGGCTTATTTATCAGGTTAGAATGGTATAATGTTATAGGATTTTCAGAGCATGGAATGTATATAATAAAAGCATGTAGATAACACTTTTATGATGCACATAAATTTACGTGGTATTTGGGTACACAAATTATTGGAGACACTTATAGGCATTGGAAATCTTATTGTCGTGGGTATAGCCAATGAGATGAGCATGGCATGCATTGTAGAAATGACTTCCCAGTAGGATGCATATTTAATTGGGGTATAATTAACTATGGTATAATATGAATGTGTGGATTGGAAAAATCTGAATTGGATTTCAAAACGGTTGGATTTGAAACATGGAAAACTCGTGGTATTTTGAAAATGGGATGATTTTTAAAACATGGTGGATTTTTTTTCAAAATAGTGAATCATGGGAAATGTGAACTTGTGGAAAGCCTAGTTGTTGATAGTTATAGTTTAATTGAATTGGAATTTTTGAATCATGTGTTGATTAAATAGAAGGACTTCGAGTTATTTTTGTATTGATATAAATGGCACAAGATAGGCGTCGTAGAGACCAACCAGAGGAAGCTGCTGAAAATGTGGTTGCACTTGATCCCCAGCTGAACCAGTAGCTAGTGAAGATTACAGTGAAAGCATCCCAAGTAGTAGGAAGTGTGAATAATGACATTAAAACAAGGCATTTGGATCATGTGGTTCAGTTTCAATGTTATAATCCACCCATATTTAGGGGTTATTTAGATCCAAAGAAGACTGAAGCATGGATGAACAGAATGAATCATATTTTTTACTTCTTGGGATCACCAACAGAGCTGAAAGTGACACTAGCAACATATATGTTGGAATATCTTTCCCTTCAGTGGTGAGAGAAGGAGGTGTAAGCTGGGTGGACCAATGTGTGACATGGGAGGGGTTTAAGGAATTATTTGAAAAATAATTGTACCCTCAACCGTTCAGAATTCAGCATACAACAAATTTCTTCAGTTTGAAGCAAGGGAACATGGTGGTGAAAAAATATGCAGCTGTGTTTTTTAACAGAGTGTAGTATTCACAAGAGGTGGAGGGTAGTACATCATACAAGGAATGGATTTTTGAAGTTGGGTTGAACTAATAAATTTGTTCTAAGATAT
This sequence comes from Viscum album, assembly GCA_963277665.1. NCBI lineage: Eukaryota > Viridiplantae > Streptophyta > Magnoliopsida > Santalales > Viscaceae > Viscum > Viscum album. The sequence goes on along the minus strand of OY728129.1, from coordinate 1,804,952,941 downwards.
CATGTTATGTATAGATGGCAACACGGAAATGCTGAATCAAGCTATGGTGGCTGAGAAGGATCTTGTTGGGGCTACAGGCTGGGGAAGAATGTTGGTACCCATGGGAAGTATTGGGAACTCGAACGCTGGGTTCAAATGGAAGAGGGACACTTATTTTCAAGGTGGGAGTATGACTCAGAATCTGATTTCATCATTAGTTAATCTTCCTCCGTAGCCTCAGAGCAAGCCAGAACGTTTTTAGTGAGGTTTTACGAGCCACATCAAGAAGGATTGTACAGAAAATCCTCAGGTATGTGATAATTGTAAGTAGATGGGGGAATCTGTGACTTTATTGTCTAAATTATCCAATATCGGGTGTATGTGATGCTCTTTAAGGGTTACATGGGTCTTATGCCTCGGTGGGACGATGACAGCAGCATACCCCTCAGCAGTAGAGTAAAATGGGTCATGGTGATTCTCGGAAAACCACGACGCCTCATCATGGTAATAAGGAACAGAGTGTGGCAAGTAAGAAGTTGTTTGGAGCTAAGCAGACAATGATGGACGATCAGTCAAGACCATCCATGGTGTGAGGTATGGTTCTTTTAAATTCCATGTTGATGCAAGTGTTGTTTGATACAAGTGCTTCCCATTATTTTATTTCTTCTCACATCGTTGATTTGTTGGGTTTAACGGTAGAAATGATTTTTATGGTTCTCAATCTTTAAACTCATCTAGGTAAAAGAAAATATTGGGCCTTCCTGTGTAGATCATGTCATGTAGTGCTAGATGTGATTGAGTTTAGGTGGGACTTCTCAGTGATTGATATGGATGTGTACGATATAATATTTTGAATGGATTGATTGACAATGTTTAAGGCAAACATTGACAGTTATGTATGAATGGTTAGTTTTGTGATGGACGATGGAATTAGACATCTCTTTCGAGGGGAGAAGAATGGGAAGAAGGGTGAAATAGTCTTGTTAGCAGTAGTGGTTGGAATGATATCATACCAGTTAATGGAATTGTCATTTAAAGAAGTGGAAGGTTCTGAAGAGAGTGTTCTTCCAGTAGCTGTGTATCAGTTTATAAATGTTTTTTCGGAATAATTCTCAGGGGTACCACTAGGAGAGAAGTGGAGTTTATGATTGATCTTCTTCTGAGGACCAATCCTATCTCACTTCCATCTTATCATATGGAAGTGGAAGAATTATGGGAACTAAAAGTTCAGTTAGAAGAGTTAGGGAACAAAGGGTTTATCTAGCCTAGTAAGTCTCCATGGTTAGAGCCAGTGTTGTTTGTTAAGAAGGCGGATGGAATGTTGTGGTTATGCATCGACTATCATAGACTAAATCATGTTATGATAATGAACCAATATCCACTTTCAGGAATTGATGATTTTTTTGACCAGTTTAGGGGAGCTCAGTGGTTCTCCAAGATTGAATTACAATCAGGGTATCATCAGTTATGGGTGTAGAAAAATGATATTCCAAAGAACAGATTTCAAAAGTGGATATGGACATTACGAGTATATGGTAATGCCCTTGGGTCTAACAAATTCACCACTAGTTTTCATGGCAATGTTGAATACGATATTTTAGAGATATCTGGATTCTTTTGAGGTGGTATTTGTGGATGATATACTGGTGTATTTGAGAACAAGGGTAGAGCATGAGCAGCACTTGGCGATCATGTGGGGGATCATGAGGGATCATTGGTTGTATTAAATATTGTAAAAGTGTGACTTTTTGATAAAGGATGTACTTTTATTTGGCCATGTTATTTCTGAGAGGGGTGTTCCATTTCATCCTAAATATATAGATGTATTTATCTCATGGAAACTACCAAAATTTATTTTCAACATACAAAGATTCCTTGGTCTAGATAGGTATTATCGAGGTTTTTTTCGTGATTTTTCTAGACTGGATTCATCGATGATAGCTTTGATAAAGAATAATGTTCCATTTCAATGGAATTAGCAGTATCAATAATGTTTTGAAGAGCTAAAGTGTATCATCACATCAGCGCCAATCATGGTTTTTCTAGAACTAGGGAAAGGGTACATCGTATATTTTGAAGCATCGGGATCAGGGTTGGGGTGTGTTATCAAGAAGTGAACCATGTAGTGGCGTATGGATCATGGCACTTGAGGTTTGATGAGAATAACTACACAACACATGATTTTGAGTTGGTGGTAGTGGTTCATACTTTAAAGATGTGGCTCCATTATATCTTCGGTGAAAAATTTATAGTTTTTACTGATCACAAGAGATTAAATAATATATATTCACAAAGAGAGTTGATCCTGATGCAAAGAAGATGGCTAGATTATCTTTAGATGTTTTATTTTATCGTAAATTACACATCGGGTAAGGGAAATTTGGGGACGAATGCATTTTGTAAGAAATCATATGCTCATGTGGGGAAATAGGCAGTTGATGGGTGGCAGTTATTGTTGGTCATAGCTGACAAGGAGTTGGAATGTGAGGACCCGGGTGGAAGAGTAGTCTTGTTTTCGGTTTCGTTGGTTCCTAACATGGATGGTTTTTTAAAGAGGCACAAACAATGGATTCCGAGTGTAAGGCAATGGGATAGAAACTCAACGGTAGGGGGACCATTGAAAACTGGGAACTGAATGGATATTCAGTCTCGTGTTTTGGGAATTGGATTGTGGTACTAGTGGATTATCAGGAGGAAATTCTAAGGGATTATCATCACTCCAGGTGGGCTATCCATCCTGGAACATAGAAAATTAATAATGTGTTGAAGTCGCATTTTTTGTGGGCTACTATGAAATGGTATGTGGATGGGTTTGTCTTGAGATGTTTGACCTGTCAGCAAGTCAAGGAACATCATCAATGGCTAGCAGGAATGTTCCAATATTTACGTATCCCAGTTTGGAAATGGTAGTAGATAGATATGGATTTTCTGAAGGGTCTCACAAGAATATTCTGGAAGCATGATTCCATATGGGTGGTTGCAGATTATCTCACAAAGTCTAACTATTTCATCCTGATTCATGTAACTCATACGGTGGAGGATCTGTCCAAAATCAACATTTGAGAGTTGGTAAAGAGGCATGGTGTTCTAGTTTCGATTATATCAGATTGAGATGCAAGGTTCAAATCTCTTTTCTAGAAATACATTGCACAATCCCTTGGAACATAGTATACTATGAGCACTACGTTTCACCGGCAGACAGATAGCCAATCCCAGAGGATGATACAAACCTTGGAGGATATGTTACGGGCTTCTATGATGGATTTTATTGGTCATGGGAGGAGCACTTATTATTGGTGGATTTCCCCTATAATAATAGTTATCAGGCATCGATACATTTGGATCTGTTTGATGCTTTGTTTGGGAAAATGTTTTATTCTCCACTATGTTGGGTGGAAACATGCGAGACATCAATGATCAGTCCGAGCCATGTCTAAGTGACTATGGAAAAGATCATGTTAATCCGGAAGAAGATAGATACAGCTTGAAGTCTTCATAAATCATATGTTGACCATCATCGATGATATTTGTCATTCGAGGTGGGTCATCATGTGTTTTTGAGAATCTGTCCTAGGTTGGTACATCATTGGTTTGGGAAGTGGTGTAAGTTTTCTTGGAGGTATATTGGGCCTTTTGAGATACATGAGTGGATTGGATAGATGTATTATCATTTTTCTTTTCCACCACAATTTATTTTGGTGCACAATGTGTTTCGTGTGCTTTGGTTGAAAAAGTATCAGCTGGATCGTGACCATGTGATTCGTTGGGATCATGTTGAGCTATAACTGGATTCTTCATTGTCTGTGTGCTAGTGTGGATAGTGGATAGGAACGAGAGAGTATTTCAGGCTAACATGATCGATTTAGTTTGAGTTTGGTGGTGGCATGGTCAGCTCCCATAGGATACTTGGGAGTGGGATAAAGAGACGACTGAGAAATGTCCCTAGCTATTTCGACTAAGAGATGGTTCTCTACTTTATGAGGACAGAAAGTCCAATTGTGGGGAGAATGTAGAACCCTAGTTTTAGGTAATTATCCCTTTATTATTTCTTTTTATGTGTTTATTGTGTGTTGTATGAGTTTTTAAGAGGTTGGGAGAGTTTTTAATGGGTTTGAATAAGGTTGGAGACTTTTATAAGAGATGACGGTTTGGGCACGGTTACAGGAAACCGTGTGGGTTCTCTAGGAAACTGTGTAGGGGGAGACAGTGGGCATTACATGGGCTATGCATGTTTTTCCAAACAATGAGAGTCAATCGTGCAGACCCCTTCTCTAGAAGCAGTGGTGTGAACATGGTTAGCGCATTGTTTACCAAACCGTGTAGATTAACCATGCAACTACTTAAAAATAGGCTTTAAATTCCAGGTTCACATGATCTTGCTTTATTTTCTCTCCAATCGTCCCCCACCCAAGCCTCGCTCAGTGTTTTCTCTTCTCAATGGTTGGAGGGGCTCTGCCACTCATATTGGAAGAAACATGAAAGGGGTTCCTTGGTGGTTTGAAGATAATTCCTTACGGGTAAGTCTTCCCTTGTGGTTCCTTTTGGGTTTTTCTAGATCCACTCCTCTCCCTTCCTTAGTTTCCAGATCTACATATTTTTCAAGTATATATAGGGTTTTGGATTCCTGGAGTGTTTATTTCATGGATTATTGATGATAGGGAAGGATATCTAGAGTGGTTTGGGTGGTGCGTTTACCAGATTTATGGTGCGTTTGATTTTTGGGTTGATTTTTCCGGAACCCTAAAGTTTGGGGATTCTCCCTGAACTCAACTTGGATATAAATAGTGTTTTTGGTAGAATTTATTTTTTATTCTGGAAATTAATTTTGGTTTTGATGTGTTAAATTGGTTTAAAAACCCGTTTGGGGATGTTTTGTGGATTTTTGGGGAAAATGGGTATTACAGTTGAATGTTCTTGTTCTTAAATATTAAAATGTAGATTCTAAAATTAGATGCCCAGCTTGGGATAAAAAAATGGTTTATGAAAACGGTTTTCAATAAATATGTTGTTTTATTGAAATGGGTTTTTGGCATGGAAAATGATAAAAGAGTTATTTCCATATATGGGTGATTTATTGAAGTGTATTGATATGTGTGGGAAATGGGAAATTGCATATTATTGTGGCCTTGGTATGTTACGATTGGTTAAGTCTTTTTGAAATGTTTTGTTGAAGTGGGAAAGAAATATCACTATAAAAGTTGATGGATAGTGGTTGGAATAACCACCATGTGGTGAGTGGTTGGGAATTTCCACTAGTTTGTGAATGAGGTAAACAGGTTTGGATGGGAAGTTCCACCGTGGTTGTTTGTTTGTTTTTGTTGTGGCTATGCAAGATAGACTTGTTTGGGCTAATGGGTGATGGTAATGTGGATTATGTCTTAGTGTGGATTTCTTTTGTTAGCCAGGGATTGTAAAAGGAACATTTGACTTGTTGTTTTTTGTTTCATTATTGATTGTTTTATTTGAATTGTTTTATATAAATGTGCTAATGGTTTTATCTTAGTGGTGTGTGTTAGGATGTCATTTAGGGAAAGCCTACTGAGTATTGGTACATAACCCATTCTTTGTAACATTGGTTCTATTGAAAATGTCATATTACAAGACATAGATAAAGGTAAAGAGTCTCATTTCTAGTGGTTCGTGGTGATGCGTAGGAGATGTGGTGGTGCTTGGAACATTGAGCTTGGTGTGGAGCTATGGAGTGCGTCTTTTTTTATTTTGGGTATCTTTCTTAGTCTTCAACATAGCACTATGATTTTTTTTGGTTGTGTTGGTTTTTGGGTTGTATTTTGGAATATTGTGGTTCGTTTTTGTTAATGTCTGAGTTGGTTGTTTTGTTGACATGCATCATGTAGTTTGTTGATAGTGGATCATTTTGTAGGTTGGTTTTGTCTCAATGGAAAATCATCAACAATTTATTCTTGAATTTCTCAGCATTTATATCCAGACTTTGATGCCTTGGGAATGTTTCTTAAGGCAAAGTAGTATTCCTCCACCCTCTCAAGCCAATGGGTGGGGCGGGAAGTTTACAGAAGGGGTGAAGTGGTAACCTTTTATAGTGGTAGGAAAAGAACCCACATGGTATTTTGAAATCAAGTTAAGTGTAGCAATGTTTTATCCTAAAAAGATTCATTCAAAATCAAACAAGACCCACATTTTAAGGTTAATTCCTAAATTATGTATAGAAAATGGTTTTTGAATAAGTGGCTAGTTCATTCGGGCCCCTAAGTGAAAGGTTTAGTCCTTTATGAAGCATAACTTTCCCTTAATAATTCTAATTAATTTTAATAACATTCACAAATATTTTTGGTCAAAAACAAATTTCGTTTAATTAGTCATGATAAATTATTCTAATTCCAAATATTTAATCCATTTTTTAAAATTTTAATAATATAAATTCATGAAATCAATTTATTATTCACCCTATAGTTTGGACGACAATGCGTGTTTTTAAAGTAATATTATCCCAAAGAGAGGTCTATTTTTTATTAAGTTTCAATGTGAAATATTATCCTATTATATAAATTGTATTAAATTATAAAAACATAATATAATTAAACATAAAAATAATTAAAATTATTATTAACCTTATAGATAATTTATAATAAAAAGTAGTTTTGGACTAAAATTTAAAATTTTTATCTGTTCAATAAAATTGAAATGTCTTAGAAAAATACGAAAAAATGACCCTAACATATTATTTTTGTTTCTATTTAAAGTATTAATTTTATATTTACATAATAAATAAATTAAAATTTTAAAATCAGGGTTTAATATGGGTTCTCCTATAAACAGTGTTAAAATTGCCTTTATTAAAATATTGGTTTTTATGTGTAAAATATGATCAGTTCATATATTTTCCCTAAAAACATAATGGATGAATATCGAAAATATTTTATTAAATATATAACATATATATTTCATTATAAAAACTAAATAATTGTAATTAATTATGTTTAAGAAGAAAAAACTCATTTGGAAGAATAAAAGTAGTAATATTTTTTTTATCGCATTGGATCTTATTTATGTTTCTCTTTAATTAGTAAATAATGATTTCATTTTATATTTTTGTAAACAATAGATCTCCATGATTTGGTTAACAATATTCATAACCACTAACATAATATCTAGTTAATATCATATTATATTAAATAATAATATTTTAATAATACATTTTTATTTGGGGAAACTCAGTCTTGCGTGCAATGCAAGCTGTCATGGAAGGTCACTCTTTCATGTAACACATGGTTACTCGGTGTTTTTAAAAATAAAAGCTATATAATTTATTATATTTATTAATGATATTAAATATATTATAATATATCCAATTATTATATTACATTTTTTACCCATGGTGTTTCATGTTATAAACACAATTGAATAAAAATATTCTCATTACAATTTCCTGATGTCACATTCTGCCCACTATTTTCGACGATTTCGTTGGGGCTCGCATATCTGTCTATTGAGGACGCATAGTTGTGGCCCCACATTCCTTCTTTCCAAAGGAGGGTGACATCTGTCTCTTAGTCACGGACGTTTTCTCCATGATCTAAATGGGGTGATGGGATTTCAGTTCCTCCTTTTGTGGATTCCTCCTTGGAACATGTAACATATAGTCCAGCTCTCCCTTATAGACTAAGACATTGTTTGTGAAACTTTTCCTAGTGCCATTTCTTCATGGACGTCAGTTAATTACACTACTTTTGTCAGGACATTCCAAGGGGTCTGGTCAGGGAAGTATCCTTCAGTCGGGGAGTAGACATGTTGGACATCACTAGTGTGTCCGGACACTGGAACACTAGTGTGTCTGGGTTTTTTACCCTTATTATAGGGCTTCATGAAGGTGCGAAAGCCTGAGGAATCCCACATCCAATTTGGGGAATTATATGCCATAGCCTATTATCCGAGGATTTCCTCAACTTCCTATGTTTAACACAGGGTATTTCGTGGGTTTAACATCTAGCGGAGATGGATCAGACTAATCAGAACACTAACCAGAGTGGATCAGATGGGTGAAACCCCTAAATGGAACACTGATGTTGGGACTAAGTCATCGATGGCTACCTGATTGTTGTTAATGGGATTGGGGATTGAGGTGGCATGATCCTACTGTGATGTGGTGTCTCAGGTAAGAATAAAGAAGGATAATGGATGGTTTTGTGTATAGGATGGGTAATGAGATGGAGTTGACTCAAGGACGATTGTGATGTTGGGATTTGTAATGTCCCGGTTCTGGAAGCCACTCAGAAGTGCCCCGTACCCTGTTCGTCACATGGCCTCAAGAACATTTTCCCAAACACTAGAGGCTGTCGACTAGTAGCGAGGGTCGTGGGTGTGATAATGGGGAAACTATGCCCTCATTGGAAGATTACACAACAGAAATAGATAAAATGAAACAGTTGAAGCTGTAATAACAAACAATATAAACAGCGGAAAACAAAATCAACAAACTAGAGCACATATTTATATATATGAAATGATGCATGATACATAACTAGGAATGCATCGAAACAAGTCACAATGCTGGAAAACACTACAGTACCAAAACAAGTACAAAATAAAAGTAAACAGCTCCTCAGCATCGCAAGCCAAAGCATGGTCCCATGCTCCCCCTGCTCTAAGCAATCATGTTCCAGAAGTCGAAGGGAGCTTTCCCTTGTCTAGACCTGCAACAACATAGTCTACTTGGGACCAAAAGCATGGACCAAACAGAGAGTGAGATAAAATCCTAGTAGGCATTCACCCCAATATCTGTGCCTAACATTCAGTGAGTATATGGTATGTAAAATTACTATAAGTAGTAAATAGAAATAGCAAGCAATAGGCAGTAACAGTAAGCAGTAAGATAGGATGATACATAGCAGCAATCAATCCATAACCAATCAACAGTACTGAAACAAACAAATAATATGTCGAAAACCCTCTGGGAAGTACTCGCAACCATCCCCTCTGGTCCTATCCAAGAAGTACCACAACCCTCTAGGTAGTGCACTCATCCTAACCCCTCTGGCTTGGTCATACGATATTATGAGACTCTCTGGGGAAGCCCACTCGGTCAATTCCCCTTATAGTCTAGGGTAGTCGAGGAATCTCTTGAGGAAGATCAAGCGGTCTATCCCTCTTAGCCCCGAGTTCTAGAGACTCTCTGAGGAAGCTATTTCGGTCAATTCCTCCTATATCCTTAGGTATACCCCAGACTCTCTGAGGAAGCTCACTAAGTCAATTCCTCCTCTAGCCTGGGAAGGTTCTTAAAGAGATTCAAACAAGATAAGACTCTCTGAGGAAGTGCACTCGGTCTGCACTACTGTAGTCTATAAAAGTCCAAGACTCTCTGGGAGATCACTCAGTCCATCCCCTCTGTAGTCTATAATATTTAAGACTCTATGGGAAGATCACTCAGTCTATCCCTTATAGTCTATAGCACCATGTTCTCTCAACCCCGTGTCGGTCAGTGCATAATAATTCTATAAGGCCAAATTATACCTATAGAGCTACTTGGATAACCTAAGTACACCTATAGAGCTACTTGACTAAACAGTCTACAGGGCAACAAACATGTTATGAATTTCACTCCAACCTATAATCACAGGGCTTGGAAATAGGTGTAACAGTTAATGGAAAATGAGACCCTAAAGGTCATAAACAGAACAAATCATTGGAAAAACATCCAAGCACAACAAAGTATCCTCTAACATTATCAATTTAACTCTATGAAAGCATAAAATAACGGTATAAAACAACAAGGGCAAGACAATAAACACACAATACCCCGTTCATGGGTATTGGTGGAATTTTCACATAAAACTCAAAGACTTTGAACTGTAAGGCACAAAACACCTACCTCGATCCTAGGAGATCGATATACTTGAACCACAATGGCTAATTCTCCCTAGAACGTTTTATATATGAGAAAATGCACAAAACGTTCAACCTTAGATAACTTGAGAAAGAGGAAGAACTGGAAAAACAAGGCTCAAGCACAAGGGTGACCTCACCGCTGTGCTTCCAACGCAATTGACCATGCACAAATTGGAAAACGGATAGAGAGGTAGGGATCGGGGAAGATTCGGCCATACATGTTTCTCTTGTATGAAGAACCTGGAGAAGGGGTATGTTCTGTCCATCAGGCCTGACCCCGTTGCATTTAGTAAAAAAATGAAAAGTACACGGCGTGTAATTTTAGAGTACATGGTGTGTACTAGGTTTTTCCATACTCTACCAAAATCGGCCTCCACGTCACCCCTACACACCGTGTATGTGGCCTGGACATGACCAGCACACGGATTCAATCCGGAGAGGAGTACACGGCGTGTACTTCGAAATTTTCCAGAAACTCCATTTTTTATAAAAAATACAGAAATGAAAGGAGTTCTTGAAATAAAGATCTGGGATGTTACAAACATCCCCCCTTAAAGAAATTCATACCCGAATATCCCTAGATGGGTGTAGAAGAAGAATCCCTGAACAACTCTGGCCACTGCGATTGAAACTCAACCTCCCTCTCCCAAGTCTCGTCATGTACTCACCCGTGCTGCCATAGCACTCGTACTAGAGGAACAAACCGTCCTTGGAGAACCTTCATGATGTGATTGAAAATCTGGATGCGATTCTCCTCAAATGACGCATCCTCTTCGAGCTCAACCTCCTTGGGAGGAAAGACATGAGACGGGTCTGAAAAGTAACGTCGGAGCTGAGAGGCGTGGAAGACGTCGTGCATCGCCTGGTACCTCTGAGGTAGTTGCAACCGATAAGCAACCAGCCCAACTCTCTCTAATACCTCAAATGGCCCGACGTACCATGGTGAATTCATAACCTTTCTCTAAATCCTCTTATGTACCAACCTCAGTGCAACATGTAGGAAAACCTGATCTCCGACCTCGAACTCCAGAGGTCATCTCTGCTGATCAGCATAAGATTTCTGTTGAGACTGTGCTGTAGAAATCCTCTTCCGAATCAACTCTATATGCTCTGAGTTCTCTTGAACATTACGAGGTCCTAGAAAAGCTGCCTATCCTGCCTCTATCCAGCATAAGGGTGATCAGAATGGCTTACCGTACAAAGTCTCATATGGTGCCATCTGAATGGTCGCCTGAAAACTGTTGTTGTAGGAGAACTCCACAAGAGGTATATGATTCTACCAATAAACGTCGATGTCTAGAATTCAAGCTCGGAGCATATCCTCAAGCACCTATATTGTGCGCTCAAACTGGCCATCAGTCCGGGGATGGTATGTTGTACTCAAAAGTACCTGTGTACCCAAAGCCTTCTGAAGTTCCTGCCAGAACTGAGAGGTAAAGTGTGCATCCCTGTCTGAAACAATGGAGTGTGGAACTCCATGCAGACGTAAAATCTCTCGGATGTACAGTCATCCTAGATCATCAAAAATAAAGGACTCCTTGATCAGAAAGAAGTGTTCTACCTTTGTAAGCCTGTCAACGACAACCCAAACAACATCACTTCCCCGAGGTGACCTCGGTAACCCGGTCATGAAGTCCATCGCGACATCGATCCACTTCCACTCCAGAATGGGTAACTACTGTAAAATCCCTGCTGGTCGCTAACACTCTACTTTAACATGCTGACAAGTAGAACACCTCATGAAATCACTAGCAAAATCCCTCTTCATACCTGGCCACCAGTACTAGCGATGAAGATATCGATACATTTTGGTGATGCCTGGATGAACTGCCCAAGTTGAGGAATGAAAATCCTGCATCATCTCCTCACGTATGTCTGTTGGTACCCATACACATCCCTAGAAACACAAGATCTCATCCTCGCCCACTGTCCATCCAGGGAGAGGGTCCCCTCCTGACACACTCTCCTACAGGACCAAGGTCTCTGAGTCTGATAGATACCTCATTCGTACCCGATAAAGAAGTGTAGAGGTAGCAGCCGCATAAGATATGACAGTCTGTCCCTACCTGTCGTGCACATCCATGTGCATCTTAGAGAATAGATCCATTAGTTTCGACTCACTACTGGCCTCATGAACTGCCAGAATCTGAGTTCATCTGCTCAACACATCTACTACTACATTGCCCTTTCCCGGCGTATAAGAGAGATCGAAATCAAAATACTAAAGATACTTGAACCAACTGCGATGTCTCAGATTCAGATCACACTAAGGGAAGATATACTTGAGACTCTAGTTTTCGGTGAAAACCACAAAGTACTCTCCTATAAGATAGCATCTCTAACATCGTAAGGCGTGAAAAATTGCATCCAACTCCAGATCGTGCATAGGGTAATTCCTCTTGTGTGGACCCAACTGCCGAGACCCATACACAACGACTCCATCTCCCTGCATGAGCACATCTACCAACCCGATACTTGAAGCATCACAGTAAACAGTGTAGCCCTTGCCCGACTCTGGAAAGACTAGTATCAGTGCTGAAGTCAACCTCCCTTTCAGCTCCTAAAAGGCTGACTCACAAGATTCTGACCATAAAAACTTCACCCCCTTCTTGGTCATACCTATAAATGGTGCTTCTAGGCATGAGAAGTCCTGAATGATGCGTCTGTAGTATCCACCCTGCCCTACGAAACTCCGCACCTCAAAGATGTTCTTCGGCTGCTCCCAGGAAACTACAACTCTCACTTTCTCTGGGTCCAAAGATACTCCAGCCTCTAAGATGAAGTGACCCAAGAAGTGAATATGATCTATCCAAAAGTGGCACTTAGAGATTTTAGCATATAGCTGATGCTCTCTCAGTGTAGTCAGAACGATCTCATGATTTGTGGAATGGTTGTGTCGAGTGTGAGAGTACACCAAGATATCATCCACAAAGACCACGACAAAGGAGTCCAAGTACGGATGGAACACTCAGTTCATTAGTGCCATGAAAACTGCAGGCGCGTTCATGAGACAGAATGGCATGACTGTATACTCAAAAAGACCATACCTTCTCCTAAAAGCAGTCAGAGGTATATCTGATGGTCTAACGCGCAATTGATGATAACCGGACCTCAAGTCGATCTTCAAGAACACCCGAGCACCTCAAAGCTGATCAAAGAGATCATCAATCCTCGGCAAGGGAATATCAGTTCTTGACCATCAACTGGTTCAGCTTTCGATAATCCACACAAAGCCGAAGGGTACCGTCTGCCTTCTTCACAAACAGGACAGAAGAACCCCATGAAGAAGTACTGGGTTGGATGAATCCATTTTCCTGCAACTCCTCCAATTGCTTCTTGAGCTCCTGCAACTCAGGTGTAGCCATAATATAAGGAGGAATGGACACTTGTGCTACTCCTATCAAGAGATCAATCGAGAATTCTACCTCACGCTTTGGAGGTAAACCTAAAAATTCCTCTGGAAGGACATCCCTGAAACGATCCACCACTGGGGGAAAGTCTATCTGTGAAGTCCCCTGTTCATCCAGATAAAGACTAGAAATCTGGGTGGTCACTTCCCCTATCCCATGATGCTCTGGTCCAGCTCTACCCGCTTGGACATCCGACTCGCCTCTATGAAGGAAGGATCTTCCCTCTGGTGATACAAAACTCACCCCGCTGCGATAGCAATCAACGACTGACTGGAAAAAAACTAACCAATCCATCCTGAGAATGATGTCATAGCCCGTCATCTCTAGGACATAGAGGTCCCATAAGAAATGACACCCCGCAACCCTAAGAGGGCACTCTCGGCACTGTCGTAAGCTAGATGTCCTTTTTCCCAACGACGTGTTAAGAGTCAACAAGTCAGCAGACGAAAAGATACATAGCCTAAGGATCTCCACAACCGCAACAAAGATAAAGCTATGGGAAGAACCAGTATCAAAAAGTGCTAAAGTTAAGACTGTGGCTACTAGGATCATACCTCAAACTGTAGAAAGGTCGGGATATTGTTCCTGATAGGTCTACTCCATGGCAAAAGACTGGCCTACACTGCGGCCCTACACCCCTGGCTGACCTCTCTGAATTGATCCACTCTGCTGTCAATGATGACCTGGTGACTGACCACCACGACCGTGACCTCCACCTCGACCTGAATGGCCGGCAGAACACCAGTTCCCTGACTGGTGGGAAACTGGTGAAACATCTCTAGAACGTGGGGTCATAGAGGAACCCCTACCCCCAGATTAAGGTGAGAAGATGTGACAGAAATACTAATGATGGTCCATCTTACCGTAAGTCCTGCACTCCATCGGGTCCATATGGCACTGAAGCCTAGTATGCCCACTCTTACCGCACTAGTATCATACAACTTGGCTGCTATAAGACCCATCTGGCGAACCTCGATCTCCTCGAGAAGGCTCTATGTGATTCTTCCTATTGTCCGTATGAGGAACACTAGCAATAGATGACGAACCGCCCTGGATCACTACTCTAGAATACCTCATATTGCGCTCAAGGATCAGTGTCTGGTTGACGATGGAGGATAACGAAGTCAACTGGAAGATATTCAACTAGGAACGGATCTCCTGCCTGAGACCGTCCTCAAACTTCCTAGAAAAGAACAACTCATCACTTGCTGGGATAGGTTTGAAACACTTTAGATCAGTGAAACGAGATGAGTACTCGATAACAGAGATTGTACCTTGCAGCAGACTCATAAAATCCTGGGCTCGATCAGCCCTCAGGGTCTCCGGATAGAAGTATTCATAGAAGGTGCGTCAAAAATCATCCCAAGACATATCCTGCTATCACCCTGACCGTGAGATCACCTCACACCACCTTTTGGCGGTGTCCCGGAGCATATAAGTATCCAGCTTCACCCTCTTCTATGGAGGGATCTATATGTTCTCAAACATGGTCAGTGTATCCTCTATACATGACTCTGCAGCCTAAGGTACTCCATCCCCTGAAAAAGGAGTAGGATGTTGTTGCTAGAAAACCCGTGTCAACTCATCTATCGACGGGGTAGGAGGTGACGCTCCCTGGAAGATCTACATCATCCTCAGAAAGTCCTCCCTAAACTGCACATCAGCACCTGCAACTGGTATGACAGCTGGTGAAAAGGATGGCTTGACTGGAGGATTGGAAAGAATTCCCTGATCATCCATATATGGCGTATGATCACTTCCTGACGACAGACGTACAACCAGAGGACATCTCGGAGGCATAGCTCTGAAAGATCAAAAGTACACCTTAGATCAGAAAAACAAGGATACAGAACAGAAGAGTATAAAACATGAACAGGTGAAAAAAAACACATAAGTTTACAAAACACGACGACACAGCGTGTATAAAAACTACATGGTGTGTCTTCTTAAGCCACTGACATGGGCGTGTACCCCGGCCCTATAGGTCGTGTGACACCTCAAACTACACGGCGTGTTGACCCAAAACACGGCGTGTACTTGGAGACTATTCCCATGTCCGAGTCTCCTTACATGACTAACTCACACGGCTCAAACTAACCTCAGACTACACGACGTGATCCCTAGGGACACGACGTGTACTAGACACTGACTCGACGACCTGTGTTGTTAGTTACACGGCCGTCTACACAACTGGCCCTTACATGGCGTGTTAGGAACAAACACGGTGTGTATAACAGAAGGTGACATCATCCCGTGTTGTTCGTGACACGTCCGGGTACTTGGGAAAATCTACTCGACGTGTTCCAAAAGCAACACGGCGTGTCTTGGATAAGTTTAGGCCGACCCGTGTTGTTCGTGACACAGTTTGATACCTGGATAGAATTACACAGCGTGTTCATTCATAACATGGAGTGTTCTAATCGATCTTCCCCAACCTGTGTTGTTAGTGACATTTCTGGTTATAAGGATCTACACTACACGGCGTGTACATACTATACACAGCGTGCTCCTGAAGTTATTTTACAACATCGTGTTCTTGCACACACAGTCAGTAACACAGCCTAAAAACTACATGGAGTGTAACTAGAAAGTACATGTCGCCTATTCTGGGTTTTTTGGGAAGTATCTTAGAAACTTCACAAAATCCCACAAACACGGAAAACAAGGAAAAGAGGTGCAAATTCTGATCTGTGAGGGCCCATACTCCCCACGAATCCAAGCTTGGCATCCCCTACAGTCATGTACAAGAGAAAAAAGGATCATGACCCTCCAATTTCAGATCCAAGAGGGCCCATAACACCTCAAGAATCAAAATATGGTGTTCATTTAAATAAAGTACAATACAACAATTTTCCAACAAGAAGAACAGATTCTATCAAGCATCTATCACAATAGCTTTCATAATCTACACAACCTCTATTACAACAACATGAAATCGCAAATGCACCCTAAATGGAATGGAAAGAATGCATGGCATGTTATTTCTACAAGTGTCTATATGATGAAAGAGATAGAATACCCTCATCTCATGTAGTTGTGATTGAAATAGAGTAGTAATATCAAAATCCTAACAGTACAAACCATGTGAATCACTCTAGGTGAAATTGTATCAACCGTAAAATCTCAAAACAAGAAAACTGCCATAAACGAGGTAGTATGAATTTTCCCTATACACGGGTTCACTACTTTTGGGAACAGCTCATTACCATGTACAGAGTCCGTCTTATCCCTGGCTAAGTCTCCAAACAGTACATCAAGAGAAAATAAATTCTTTTATACCACTTTGTAACGTCATGGTTCTGGAAGCCACCCAGAGGCACCCCATACACGGTTGGTCGCATGGCCTCAAGTGCATTTCCAAAAACTTCAGAGGCTTCTGACAAGCAGTGAGGGCCTTGGGTGTGATAATGGGGAAACTATGCCCTCATTGGCAGAGTACCCAGAGGAAATAGATAACATGAAATAGCAAAAGCATTAATAACCAACAATATAAACTGTAGAAAACTAAATCAACAAACTAGATCACATATGTATTTATATTAAATGATGCATGATACATATCTTGTAAGGAATCCAAACAAGTCACAATGATGGAAAACACTACAGTACTAAAACAAGTACAAAAGAAAAGTAAACAGCTCTCAGCATCGCAAGACAATGCTTGGTCCCATGATCCCCCTGCTACAAGAAATCAATTTTCGGAAGTTGAAGGGCGCTTCCCCTTGTCTATACCTACAACAACATAGTTTGCTTGGGCCCAAAAGAATGTCCCAAACAGGGTGTTAGATAAAATCCTAGTAGGAATTCACCCGAAAATCTGTGCCTAACAATCAGTGAGTATATGGCAGTTAAAAGTACTATAAGAAGTAAACAACAACAAGCAAGCAATAGGTAGTAACAGTAAGAAGTAAGACATGATGATACATAACTGCAATCAATCCCCAACCAATCAACAATAGTGAAAAAAATAGAAAATATGTCTAAAACCCTCTGGGAATTACTCACAGCCATCCCCTCTGGTCTTATCCAAGAATTACCACAACTCTCTGGGCAGTGCACTCAGCCTAACCACTCTGGCATAGTCATATGAAATTATGATACTCTCTGGGTATGCTCACTCGGTCAATTCCCCTTATAGTCTAGTGTAGTCAGGGACTCTCTTGAGTAAGATCACACGGTCTCTCCCTCTTATCCTCAAGGTCTAGAGACTCTCTAAGGAAGCTATCTCGGTCAACTCCTCCTATAGCCTCAGGTATACCACAGACTCTCTGAGGAAGCTCAATCGGTCAATTCCTCCTCTAGCCTGGGAAGGTTCTTAATGAGATTCAAACAAGATAAGAATCTATGAGGAAGAGCACTCGGTCTACCCTCCTGTAGTCTATAAAAGTCCAAGACTCTCTGGGAGCTCACTCGGTCCATCCCCTCTTTAGTCTATAATATCTAAGACTCTCTAGGAAGCTCACTCGGTCTATCCCTTATAGTCTATAGCACGAGGTTCTCTCATCCCCATGCCGGTCAGTGCATAATAATGCTATAAGGAAAAATTACACCTATAGAGATAATTGGATAACTAAAGTACACCTATAGAGCTACTTGGATAAACATTCTACAGGGTAATAAGAATGTTATGAATTTCACTCCAACCTATAACCACAAGGCATGTAAACAGGTGTAACCGCCAATGTCAAATGAGACCCAAAGGTCATAAACATAATAAGGTGTGGGAAAAACATTCAAGAACCACAAAGTATCCTCTAACATTATCAATTTACCTCTATGAAAGCATACAAGAAAGGCAGGAAAACAACAAGGGAAAGACAGTAAACACACAATACCCAATTCACGGGTATTGGTGGAATTTCCGAATAAAACTCAAAGACATTGAATTGTATGGCACAAACCACCTACCTCAATCCTAGGAGATTGATATACATGAACCATGATAGCTAATTCTCCCTATAATTTCATAGATCTGAGAAAACGTACAAAATTATCAACCTTATATAACTTGAGAAAGAGGAAGAATTGGAAAACAAGGCTCAAGTAGAAGGGAGAACTCATTGTTGCGCTTCCAACGCAATCGACCTTGCTCGAATCGGAGAACGGATGGAGAGGTGGGGGCTCGGGGACGATCTGGCTGTACGGGTCACTCTCGGATGATGAACCTGGAGAAGGGGTTTGTTCTGTCCATCGGGCGTGACCCCGGTGAATTTAGTAAAAAAAAGAAAAGTACACGGCATGTACTAGGTTTTTTCCATACTCCGCCAAAATCGGCTTCCACATCACCCCTACACACCGTGTGTGTGGCCATGGCATGGCCATCACACGGCTTCGAGTCGAAGAAGAGTACAAGGCATGTACTCAGAAAGTACACGGCGTGTACATAGAAATTTTCCATAAACTCTATTTTTCTTAAAAACTCCAGAAAAAGAAAGGTGTACCTGAAACGAAGATCCGGGTTCTTATAGGATTGATCCTCAATGAGCCTTTCTACATATCCTCGTGGTAGGGAATCAATGTCCACATAGTTTAGGATGGGGGTATTAAATCAGGGTGCGTGTAGGGGATAGTGACCCGATGATATACTGGGGCTTACATGTGGTTAGCAGCCTGAGTATGGTCTTACGACACTGGGACAGACAAGCGATATGGGCCCCAATAGAATGGAAGACATCGTCTTACTGCTAGTTTTTGGTTGACAACGGCTTACCGCTGAATGGGGTTCACAATGGATCACCTTTGGATGAGGGCGTAATGGCTTATTGCTAGATGGAGGCACAATGGCTTACCGATGGATGGGGTCCCAATGGTTTACCACTGGATGAGGTTACAATGGCTAACCACTTTATGGGGTCACTATAGATTACTGCTAGATGTGGACACAACGACTAACCACTGGATGGGGTCACAACGGCTTACCAATGGATGTGGTCACAACGACTTACCGCCAGATGTGGTCACAATGGCTTACTACTGGATAGGTTCACAACAGCTTACTGCAGGATGGGGTTGAACCTCATGGAGGATTTCTACGTACCTTGCCTTGGCAAGGATCAAAGTCCACGTAGTTTGTGATAGAGGATGCAGTTTAATATCATGAAGGATGAAAAGGGGGCATATAGTTTAATGTCATGTGGGATGAGTGTGGTCCACCGTGAAGGTGGTAGGAACCAGTGGTTGTTGTGCATGAACTTTAGGGAGGCTTTCTATGTACCATGCCTTGGAAAGGATCAAAGATCACGTAGTTAAAATGAAAATATGGTTGAGACCAATGGTTGTTGGGTTTGAACCTCAGGGTGGCTTCCTACGTACCATGCCTTGGCAAGGGTCAGAGTCCATGTAGTTTAGTATGGTGTTTGGGGCTTACACTCTAGGCTGTCCAGAGAGGATGTCATGGTCAATGCTTACTCTAAGACCATGTGAGTCGTGATCAGTGTGAGAAACAAGAGGCGTCAAGGACCTTACAATCACGTCGTGAAAGTTTCATCTGTGTGAAGTGAAGTGGGGATTACACGTAGTAATCAGGCCAAAGAGGAAATAGAGTCATATGCGTGGTTAGCAGCCGAAGGTGACGGATATTGGGACATACTCTAGGGTGGAGGCCTAGGTTGCGACAATGCCTTGTGGAAGAGGTATTTTCCACCTAGGAAGAGAGGAGGAGCATGGATGGTACCTCTTGCAAGTAAATATAGGGGCTTACAACAAGGTGGTTAGCCTGTCCCCACAGAAAAATGCCACTCCAATAAAGAAAATCTCATTCCAAGTGAAGAATGATTTCACTCCCATGGAGACCAGCGGGCGTACAAAATGTCCAAGGAGGGGGAACACCGTGTACAACGCACGGGGCGGGGTTACAGTTTAACATCATTTTCTGAGGATGATGACACTTGGCATTTTAACATCCTGCAACTCGGAGGAGGTGGGTTCACTATGCACCCCTAAGGAATTATATAACGGATACCTCCCACCCCTTTGGGAAGTTAAGGCATCAGTAATGTCGTGGAGAGGGGGTTTTATGGAGTCATCCATTGAGGGGTCCACGTTAGCGTGGCTATTCAATGATGCAATAGTCATTAGCATACATATGTGAAGAATCATTAGGTGAAGCAACACAATGGGAAGAACTGCCCAAGGAACTTTAAAGTTATTTCATTCAAACCTAGAAGGTCGCACGAGAAAAGGTGTTGTAGAGAAAAGGGGTTCATAGGTAGAAGCCTTGTGAGGCTCTGATGCTTCATGAAGTTGAGGGGCTTCGCGAAGGGGTGTGCTTCATCAAGTAATGTGGCCTTTCCTAGGCATAGGGTATAGGTGCATATGGAAAGTGCTTCGCAAATTTGAATTGCCCTCACAAAGTAGTACTTCTCAAAGCAATGGTTCCTTGTAAAGAAAAGCATTGTGAAGAAATGTGCCTCATGAAGCATAGTCACCATGCCTTAGCATGTGGGTCACATGTGCAGGGAGGGTGCTTTACAAAGCAATAGTGCTCCGCAAAGACCTGAGTCCCTTTAAGGATCTCTTTCCATCACAAAGGCCCATGGGCTCCACGAAGGGAATCCTTCTTTGAAGAGGGGCATAATTTTTTCAAAGGGGAATCCACTTAATGATGCAAGAGAACATTGAAAAGCTCATGGTTCGTAGAGAATAAATTGCTTCATGATGTGGGAGGTTGGAAGGTGAAAGTTCATAGGATTATCCTTGGGGCTCAGGGGGAGCCTAATATCTATACGCAAGAGGCGCAGCGAATCAGAGATCACTCAGCACAAAGCCTAGTGGAATTTTTTCATAACTACGGAGCCTCCCACTTACTTGATCCACAATAGGTTTCCAAACATCAAATGGGTTTGTGGAGCCTACCACCTTCTTGCTCTTCTGTGGGTTCTGAAATGTCAAATGGGTTCATGGAGCTTCCAGCCTCATTGCTCCGTGATGGTTTTGCAAAATTCCAATGGGTCAATAGAACATCTCTCCTTCTTGCTATGAAGTGGCTTCATGAAGAAGGGGCATTGCGCTGGCGCGGGGCCCCAGGGGCTCTGCGAACAGGCTTCACAAGATATCCTTTAATGTTTTCTATTTCTTCTTGTGCATCTTAAATTTTGGTACCAACAAATTCCCAACTCCATACTTAGAGCCGAGGTGAAATCGTGGGTTAATTTAGGTGGGTAAATCACCAAAATACTTCATCCAATCACGATGTTGACTCGAAAAGGAGGTTCATGAAGTAGAGAGGCGACAGTCAGCAAATGCATGTCGCGATGCTCGCCGTGGTTAGATACACCACGAAGTACCAGGGTCATTTGCCTATAAATTTTGGAGATAACCTCCCTTTTTTCCTATTTCTACTCTATGTTTTTGGCATTTAGCACTCTCGATTCATGAAGCTCTATGTAATCTATGGTTTCTCTCTAGGAAACAATCCTTCTACTTCATAGCACCCAACAGGTCTTTGAATCCGCGATGGTGCGCTTTACGTCTTGCATCCTAAGGTCAGTGCAAGAATTCGTGATTACTTTTCTAGGACCAAACTCCAAAAATGGCCTCCGTGAACGAGATTCGCAAAAGGTCTTCGTGAAAAGTGTTCAAATATGAAAATTGGAATGGCTCACCAAGAGGCTACCAGAGGGGTACTTGCAGATGCTGCCTAAAGTGAGTAGATGGTGAATCGTTTAGTTCCAGGGGAGTTGGTACAGAGCCACTCTGATCATGATTAATTGGTGAATCTACTGTAAGAAACCCAAAAGAATAATCTGCTATGTATGAGGCTACCTTTGTATGAAATTTGGATGTGGGGTGATGTCTTCATCCTTGAAGCAAGTAGGGATGATCCAGTTTACTGGTTCAGAAGCACGTCGTGCAAGTGCCAGTGGTTCAGGGCGACTGACGACCATGCCCAGGAGGACATCATACCTGTTATTACTGATTTTCTATACAATAATTTGAATAAAGATTATGATAAGAAGTTTCAGCCAGAGACATCCCCCCCTCTGTACAAGAAGATCATGAAGTCATCCCTAAGGAACCCGGGGAATGGATGGTTCAATGAGTGGGATCTATGTTAGGGTGGCAACTTCACAGATGACTATTCATGGGCCTACTGGGAAGGTTCCTCATGGGAAGAGTTTGGGGTAGAGCTGAGGAGAATGGGCCTTTATGAGGCGGCTTGGGCCTACCAATTTCATATCTATCAACCGAAGCATCTTATGCCAGAGTTGTTAAGAAGGTGGTAATCGAGGACAAATACCTTCAACTTACACCACAGAGAGGTTCACGTCACTTTATGGGATGTGCATCAAATATTGGGGGGTTCGGATACTGGGGGAGATATATGATGAATTCCTCCCCATTATGTGTTCATGGGGGGATCTAGAGAAAATGCCTCCAATGGAAATAGCGTTGATGGAGATGGTGCTAGGAGAGTACAAGGATGTTGTGAGATACATCCACTTCAGACTGTGGTTTAAGAACTTCCTGAACATCCCGACAGACAGGCAGTTTTTATTGAGGCCTCGAACATGCTGAAAGGGGGTTCAACGGGTCAAGGAGATTTTGTACTGGCGGCTCTTGGAGGATAGCTGGGGGAAAACGGGGGGATTTATTTTCAGCTTCGAGCAACAACTGGTAGTCAGGCTACTGGAATTCATCGCAGCTCTCCTCTACGATTGGACCATGCTGATGAGGTATACGAACATGGGCGTGCAACTAAGCAAATTTATCCTGGAGTCCATGTTGGCGACATGAGGGCGGGTCAACCTTGGAATCCTTATTCTCCCCAAGATGTACAAGATGGTGTGGCATATCAATGATGGGAAGAGGCCACAGAGGATATGCGGGCCGTTCCACTGCAAGTATGGGTGGATAGTAGTGAACGTTAGGGGGGTCTATGAATATCCAAATCCCATATTTCCTCTGGGAATGAACTTCTACACATCCATCCTGAACATCGCATGGATATTTCCTGCCAAGCTAACTGTGTCATTGGTACTGAACTAGGTCTAGAAGGTAGAGGAGTACAACTTTCATCTATTCCTGTGGCCAAAATGTGCTTTCCCTGATGATGTCCAAGGAATGGAAGAGCACTGGTCCTATCTCCTGGACTTTCGTGGTGTATTCTTGATGGAAAGTGTGGACTGTGAGCCTCTTTAAGAGCCGTACACCTCGTACTGATTCGCCAGGAAATTTGGGTGTATGTACCAACTAACCCCACATATCTATTTAGTGGTGCACCACGATGAACATCCATATGTGATAAGGCAGATGTGGCTCATGTTAACCCATAAATAAGATAAGATGCAGAATGAGCTACCCCCACCCACTGCCTTCTTCGGGTTGGTAAAGGAATACACCAAATCATGGAGGCGGACTACCTGGGGGATATGCTGAAGCAACCAACCATTCCGGCCGGTGATGGTGTGCCTTCCCAACCTCGAGGTCGGGGCCAGAATGCCACATGGACATCCCGCGGTGGTGGGGATGCCATGATGGCAAGGCCTGCAACGGTTGAGGGGGAGGAAGTTGCATCAGATCCAGCAATGGTAGAAAACCCGTGGGATCAATAATAACAATGTTATCTAGAGGGGAGGCCACTGAGATGATTCCATAGAAAATCGAATTAGGATCCATGGAAGCGGTTGTGCCACACAGACATGTCGGAGAATGTTGTCTTCCTCGACGCGACATCTGGGAAGTCAACAGGTAATTTCTCTGCCCGTCTGAGATTTGGTAACACCTAAACCATCTCTAGATGGATTTTTCAAGGATATTCCCTATGAGGGCCAGATTTGAGGTGTCCCATGATAAGGCAGAGAAATACCTAGCAGAGTTGGAGGAAATCATACACTCCTAGTGTGTTTCACTTCCAATGAGAGATCGGGTGAAGGTGTTGTTTGGTCAATGGCTCCCCCACAATTGTTGGCTGTTGATTTGAGGGAATGGTTCCCTCTTCCATAAGAATTCAACTAGGGGTAGGAGGTCAGTAGAGGGAGACCTCTACATGAGGGAGATGTGGGAAATCAAGGCTCAAATTTTGAAGAATTTGCAGAGGCACTTGATGTAAAATCTTAAGCCCCTTCCCTGAGATCCACTTCCAGAATTCTTTGGACCCCTCACCAATGTTTAAACTGTGTAGGAGAGCCTAATTCACAGAATTCGTTCACATCCCTCAGTGGATGCAGATGTTGGGCCTTTGGTATCCACACCCTCAGCTATGGTTATTACCACGTCTACTGGGGCCATGATACCCAAGGTGGATCCTCCGGAGTTTTCAGACCTTCTGACAATATACGGAGGGCCACGGCTTGGGGTCCCCACAACAACAACCTAGAAATGAGACTGAGAATTTGATCTCTGTAAGTATCCTTTACAATACTCATGAAATCCACCAATTGACCAGCCTAACTGATATCCATGCCTTTTTAGTATGTACAGTTTTTAAATGGAATGGGCTACCTTAGACAGGTTGGTTTGTATTCCTAGCAGTTCTTTTCCTAGGGGAATGTCGGTTGTTAGGGAGGCTGATATCCAGACCGACCAAGTTGTGGCACTCTTGATCACCAGTGGTACCACTGACAGGGATTTTCCTGAGGTTATTGAAGTGGTATATGATGATGAAGATCATTTGGACAGCCTGGGTTCTACCATACTTGATCAGACAACAAATGCAGACACTGTTGACACGTTCTTGGGGGCATTCACTGTGTACGATCCAGCCAACCCCATAGACTGGGATGAAACATCCTCTGATGAAAAGGATAGAAAGATAGTCCTTCAACAGTCATGGAATATGGAAAAGAACATTATTGATGACACCCCTAATGACCAATTGATGCACTAGATATGGAGACTTCGTTTGTGAATGTGTGAACACGTTGATGGGGGTATAGATGACCAACGTTGTCACATGCTCATCTGAGATCTCATGGTAGAGAAGATTTAGGAGAATTACCACAACCTTGGTGTGGGGTGGAAGTGGAGAGAAGCAGTGATCATCAAGAGGCTCCAGGAGGCTGAAAATGAGATTCAGTGGCTATAGGTATGGGCAGATGAATGCTCTTCTCTCCTCAATGTGCAATTAAGGATTATATCATGGATGATGTCCCAACTTGAAGAGGCCAAAGAGAGGATGAAAAAATCCTCCAAAAAGATGGTTATTATCCGGAGCAACGAGGAGAGGGCCCAAATTGTGGCTGACGAACTGCGCCCCACTGCTGCCGAGGAGGAGAAGGAACTGAAGTGGCAAAAACGGATCTTGGATGCCACGAGACAGAGTGTGGTAGAGCTGTAGTGTTCTTTTGATGAGGTCAACCCATCCATGGGAGGAGTTGATCCTCGGGTACGATGATGCTTGTAACTTTTGAACACAATTTCATGCTTTAACTATTTATGCTTGATTCATGCATGAGATCTGTTATTCATTTGGTTTATTGCAAATTTGTTTTATTCATCGAACATCTAGTGATCAGTCCCTAAGCTCACATGGGTTGTGCCCGATGTGAGAAACAAGAGATGGCCACTTTATCATTCCTTCTCAATATAAGAGTGAAAACCAAGATATAGGAAACCTGGGTTTGAACAACCAATCCAAATTTCTGAGAAGAAAGGGAGAGGCCCGACTAGAGGTTGAAGGTCTCAAAATAGTTGAATCATCACTTTCCTAGTGTGCGCTAGTGTAGGAGTGGGGTAATGCTAGGGGTGTTGGAATTAATCTGAACATAGGGGAGTGGAAGGTATGAATCACGATACCCAAAATTCAGAACACTATAAGGATGTCGTGACAATGAAGAATAATTATTAACCGTGTTTAACAAAAGTATCCATATTGCATTATCCTTAAATAGGGATAAAAAATGAGGGCCGAATATTGACCCTATTCAAAACATAGATCTTGACTCAAAATTTCATCCATTACTCTTCCAAGACGTTGAATCAGGATAGTAGGCGGTCCATAGGCTAAGCATCCATACTATTAGAGAGTTCCTTTGACGTGAAAGAGGATGAGGGTCTGAATTAATGGCATGCAAATCATGGAGTGTGGTGTGATGGGTTGATTGAATGGAGTCCAAACTCTTGAAATTACACCACCATGGTGAAAGAAAATTAGGTGGGAGAATCGGTTTGATTATGGATCATACTTACTTCCGAATAGGACCTCTCTGGTAAAGACCTGGAATGACATCTAGTTTTACATCATATAGTGAGAACGATGTGCATAGTTTAATGGTCATTCTTCCTGGACCAAGATCAGGGATGAGGGGCCAAAAGGGTAAATGACCCAGTGTTTGGGCCCAAGGTGAAATGCATGGGTGTCTCTACATATCCAATAAGGATGAGAATCAATCCATACATAGTTATTGTAGCACAGCGTGGTTAGAGACCAATGCTGGTAGGGAGAATCCTCTCTGTAGAGGAAACTGATGCAACCCATGATTAACATTGGACATCCCAAACATGTTCAGGGCAGCCGAACATGCATCAGTAGTCTCATGGGTGTCTCTACATATCCCATAGGATATGGGTTCATGTCTTGCGGCCTAGCCTAATTCGATTTCTTATATCCCAATTTGTAGGATGTCCTTTTCTAAATCCATATTTATAGAATTTTCAAAATATATTTAATAGAAATCATTGACATTAAGTTAATCACTAATTATCCTTTTAACTAAGGTCTTCAATACAACCATAGTACATGAATTTTTCATTCAATTATTTCTACAAAGGTTCTTCCTTGGACTAGGTTTTATCTATAATATCATTTCTAGGATTTCATAATCATGAAACATTATTTTTAATCTAAAACAACTTAGTTTTAACCTAGTTTACCTATTATATATCGAAATTCTTTATAATGATTTGCCAAGAAAATGTTAAATATCCTATGAATATCCCCCGTGATTGTTAAACTAGATTCCGAATAAGATTTTTGTTATTAATCATGTTACCTTGAGTTAGGATAAGAACACCATATTAAAGTTATTGCTCATAGATACATCTATTCCAGAACCATGTCCAAATGTAGTTTCAATATAGGGATATACATCTATGAAGGCCCGTATATTCTCTACCTTGAAAATAGTTTATGATGTTATTCTATAATTTTCCTCAAATTATACCTTAGGGTTATGTTATCTAACCTATAATTTCATAAATCTAGTTCCCAATGTTGCTACTAAACTTCTTATAATACCAACTATAGCACCCCAACCCCATATATCTTCATGCCAGTGTCTTCTATCAATTACATTGGCATGATTACAATGAAATAAATTTTAAAGGAATGGGAGTTTATTAGTCTTGTTAAATGAGATTAATATATGAGTCTTATATTATAAAATGATACTCTAATTAAAACACAACTTTTTATTCTTACTAAATAAATAAATTATATGTTAAAATTTTTCTATCAATTATATCCCTCCATATCTATCATAGTATGCTTCTTTTATTCTCGTAGAATGAAACATAACAAAGGGTTAGCTAAATAATCTATAGGGGTATATAAAGAGGAAGTTATAATGAATCAGTGAGATTAAATTAACATGAAAAGGTAAATAAATGATAACACATTCCATTAAATTCACTAGATAATGTAAATTCAATATGAAACTTTATGAAACTAAAACAGAGGACATTATATAAATGAACTAAATATGAAATGTATCCAAAGATATATTGAAAAAAAATCTCATAGATGAATAATAACAAAATATCAATAAGGTAAATGCTTTATTATTCGATGTAAAATTTCATTGGTACAATATACCTTTACCGTCAAGGCCTATCACAAGATAGTTTACAATATATCAGGAAAAAAACCATCCTTGGAGGCTTTCCAAATGACTTGTCCCATTAGACTATTGATGCATTGTGGGGATATCCTTAACTGAGCCCCAACAGTGTCATACCAGTATAAAACAATTCCTCATATTGAATAATTTAAAAAATAATATGAATTAAAAATAACTGAATTGAATAAAGAATTCAGAATATTTCTGAAATTGTCCAAAAATTGTCAAATTAGACCCTATATGTAAAATTTTATACTGTTTTGGAAACCGTAATATCCATGATAGATGATATAAACAATAAACATATATTTAATGATTATAAGACATTTAATATTTCAATTGGATTTCAAAAATGAATTAAAATGTGAATATAAATACTATCCTTGACAAAATAAATAAAAAACCATATAGAGGAAGAAAAAGGATGGTATCAATACCACATACCCAAAGTGGAGTAAAATAAAGGGTTGTTGTCATTGATGAACAAAAATATTATAAAAAGATATTTTCAAACATTCTTGAGGAAAATATTATTTTATATGAAAACCCTTTTTAAAAACAATTTCATTGAAAGTATTATTTTTTAAAAACCATTAAAAATTATCCTTCTAAACATTGAATGAATATTTAATGGAATGGTGGCAGGTAATACCATACATTCCATACAAGGTTATAAGAACGTGCCTTTTCAAGGTAAAAATGTAAGTAAAATGCCTTGTTTTGAAAGAGATTGGAATATTCCATTTAAAAAACAGGTAAAAGAAAAAATTGCTGGAAATGTCTTTCCCAAATAATTTTAGAAACATTTTCCAAATTTTTTTTTAATGAAAATTGGTTTTTATAAGAATACATGTTCTTTGAATAAAGAGAGAAATAATGTTGGGTTTTCTAAAAAACATTTTCTCATTCATTTTGTGTACCAAATAGTAGAAATATGGTACTAATACTTCATAATGGTCATGAATAACTCATGGACTGAAAATGAAATGTTTTATTGAATAATGTCCATATAATTTCCTCAAATAGAAATACCATTGAAATATCATTAATGTTATTGTTTTGAATTTTTCTAAACATTCCCAAGTGAGTCATAACACTTTGAAACTTTTTAAATCATAAAAATCAAGATGTAATAAAATTATATGAATGCTATAATATCAATAGAGTAGTTATATTCATTATATGTCCTGAAAAATGGAAGTATGTACAGCGTATTAACGAAATTACGTGCATAGTAACAAAAAAGTCTCAATAGAATGTTAATTGAGACAAAATCCATAACCTTGTGTTTCTGTTTAGGTTAACATCCTTTAACATCTTAAATAATAAACTTATGTTAATTAAATTAATTAATTAAAACCTTGTTCATGCTTATAATTAATTTTATCTCACGCATTACTATTTTTTGTACAACCACATAAATAATTTTTTTATATCAGTTCTTTTGAACAAATTTGGTTTATGTTACAAAGACAACATTGGTATGTCAAATATGGTCAAATGGGTCATTATATAACATCTCTATAAAAACAATAATGAAATAATTATCATATTTTTACCCAAATTTATTTTTTAAACACAATCATAAAATATGGTAATGAAAATTTAATCAACGTTACAATCATGTTGAAGGTTGGTCGTATGTACGCATTAGTAACATTATCATTTTTCAATGAAAAGTATTGAATGAATTTTAGTTGAATTATATCATAAACACAAAATTATTTAATCATGTATAATTATATATATAATTATTTTGATTTTAAAGGAATCACATCATGTTGAGGAGGTGGTAGTCCGAATGATCATGACAAATATTATCACCTTTTAGTGTGTGAAAGGGTAATAAAGCGAATGATATATATATATATATATTCAAAAAGGTATTTATTTCATGAATATAATTTAATTTTATTAAGTCAAATGTGTTTAATTAAATCCATCCTTTTTTCATTTCATGTATTGGGTCAACGAATCACATCGCTCCGAGGGGGCGCTAGTCCACACTTCATCAAACAATGCTATCGTTTTTAAATAAAATGAATAGTGTAAAGATATGTGTCTTAAAATAATTTAATAAGTATAAATACATTATAAATATTATATATAAAATTAAAAAACAGATTTTCCATCATAATGGACACTATGAGAGGCGGTAAGGGAATAATAAACAATTGTCGTTTTGTTAGGCGATTGTCTATCGTATGCAAAAATAATGTGTTTGTTACCCATGACATATACAATTATTTTTGTTGGTAAAAACCTTATCTGAAATAAATCCAAGAGTATAATTGATACTAATATTTTTTAAATCTATGGAACATTAATATTTGAGGGGTTGGAGAATAGAAATTAAACTAAAGAGATTGTGGATGTTTGTTACTTATTAATCAAGTAACTACTTTTAGTTTCCTCCAAAAATATTCCTTGGATTTCTTCCTCACAAAGAGAATAAATAAATTTTTATGGGTGGAATTTAGAGATGTTATTTGTGAATATTGTTTCGGAACCTAGGTGGTTGTATAGGTGTGAGTAATGGGGAGAAGTGGTAGCATTTTATAGCGCTAGGAAAAGGACTCAGTTGGTATTTTGAATACAAGTGCAGTGTACCCACGTTTGTATCAAAAGAAGTCAATAATGGAATATTAATAGATGAATTATTGAAATCCATTGGGTGTTGGACATGTGTCTATGTCATTTGGGCCCATAAGATAAAAGTTTATTCCTTTATTATGCTTAATATTTCCCTAATAATTATAATTAATTTTAATCACTTTCACAAATATTATTGGTCAAAAAAAATATTGGTATTATTATAATTATTTAATTATGATAACTCTAAAAATACAATAAATTTTTAAATATTCTAATAAAATAAGAGATAGAAATAAATTTAAAATTCATCCCGTAGGGGGATGACAATGTGGGGTTTTAATGTAAAAACATCCAAAAGATTGTGATGTTTTAATAAAAAAATCAATGTGAAATTGATAAAAAGGAAATAAATTGTATTAATTTATAAAAATATGATCTAATTAAACATTAAAACAATTTAATAGTAAATTTTAACTATATAAATAAATTTTAATGAAAATAAGTTTGGCACTTAAATTCATTATTTTTAACTATTCAATAAAAATGAAATATCTTAGAAAAAAAAAATTTACCCTAACCTAAATTTGATTATTAATTTTTAATTTTTAGTTTATTTTGAAATATTAAATAAATTATATTTTTAATATCATGTGTTTAAAATGGGTATTCGTTAAAAAGTGGTATATTTTCCTCTATACAAATAAATATTTTTATGTGTAAAATCGGATTTCTTCATAACATATGACTATAAAACCAAATGGATGAATATAAAAAATTAATTATTAAATATATAATATATATATTTAATTAATATTAAAAAATACTTGTAATTAATTTTTATTATTAATGAAAAACTCATTTGGAAGCATAAAAAATATAATATTCTTTTTTTATATCACATTGATTCTTATTTTCCTTTATGATTGATTTTTAACCAATGAATTCATTTTTTATTTTTGTAAATAATATATTTTCATAAGTTATTTAACAATATTCATAAAAGTCTATCATAACGGCTATGTAATATCATATCATATTAAATAATAATAATTTAGTAAAATGTTATTATTTTTTGAAACTCGATCTAGCATGTAACATAAGCTATTGTGGAAGGTCGATTTTTCATAGAATGCGATATCAATGGGTGATCAATGAATTAAATAATATAGAATATATTATATTTATTTATGATATTAAATATATTTTAATCCATCAGGTTGTCATATTCCCATTTTCTACATGGTATTGCATGTCATGAACACTATTGAATACAAAATTGTACTTCAGAATTTCAGGATGCTACATGTTCACTAAACTATATATATCAGTTTTAAAAAATTAATCCTATATAGAAAATGAAAAATATACCATCCTTAAAATAGGGGTTTGAAAAACAACTAAAATTCCATTGGACCTCCACTAAACTATCAGTGAACCCCAAGATTTGGGTAGTCTACCACCAGATACCTACTGGTAATGATGATCCAAATTAAAACCAGCTACTTAACCAACCAAATTCTCAATTCTTCCAAAAAACATAAGGTGGAGATGATATAATAAAAAATTTATAATAGACATAAAACTATAATTATTTTCTTTTTTTCCTTCTAAATCGTTAAAACCTTAATCAAGAAACATATTAATCATGTCAAAAATTGGGAAAAATATTAACAATTCCCCCAAGAAATTCAGAGTTATAAAAATGTCCCCACAATAAGCCTCATTATGCATCAGAAGCATCATTGAGCCTCTATAATGAAAAACACTATAGTTTCATTCAAAACATAAGCATGCTCAAACAATATAAAAAAATAAAACAGGATTTTATCTCCTAAGATCTTCTGACTCGGATCAATAATACGCAAGGGAAACTTATAGTTAGATTAATCTATATACATTTCCATGATATCACAATGAATCACATATGATAGGTCTATATAATAATTTATTAATTAGATACATGAAACCTATCATGCACCCAAATGTACTAAGAATTTAAATATAATCAATATAAACCTGACCAATATATTCAAGTATATCAAAAGGAATATTAATCCTAAGTGTTTATTTCCCCATCTTTCTTATTCTCTATGTTCAAATTTAGTGAAATATAGAAGAAACACTTGATCATACATATTTCACTTTGAAAATAATCTTATCTTATTAGCATAAGAGTTTTTTCTACTCTAATTCTGAGATAATAATTCCATAATCAACATAAATTTTTTTTAGTCCCATACACAATTTAAATCACAATGAATGATGCATCACCAACCACCATACCACTAATGTTGATGAAAAAAATATCTCATAAAAATCCTCAAACATTTCCATCAAAATATAATTCTAAAAATTATTGGTATAATTAATCATTACCAATCCCAAATGACCTTCCCAAGAACCAAAAAACTCAATAATACATGAAAATATCATACACACTAAAATATGACTAATGTACTTATATTACCAATATTTTTTTATGGTATATAATAGAAAACATCACTTTCATATGAAAACCATTATATATGTTACTAAAAATAAAAAATATAATCATATTTCCATAACACATATGATACTATGAAACTCAATGAATCCAAAAAAAATCTCACATATAAAATCTTAAATAATAATTAATTGTCTAGGTCTTGTATATCATTGAGAAATGAGACACTTGTTTACCTAATACATTTCCACCCATTTCACATCTCTCCCTCTATGTGTTCCTAGAAAATTTGTAAAAAAATCATAGTGAACTAAACCTATTTATGAATTGAAATTGAAAAATGTTACAATATAACCACTAACCTCTAATGGTCTATATTAAAATATTTACTTGTAAGGTATCTGAAGATAAACCAATAAATGTATATATTTTCATCCCTATGAAAAAAAATTGAATTCAATGTTATGTATTGTAAAAAATTAGATAAATTTTTCATAGATAGATATAAAACTTACGCATAATCATCTCATATATGCAATGAAACCATTTATTATAATCAGATATATAAGATTGCTTTTTTATATTCTATTGATGTTCTTGATTCTCACAATAAATATTTTAAAAAAACATAGAACTTATAATTTATACATCTAATATCTTTCACTAACTCTAATAATTGAGGTAGTAGTCAATGGTAGTAAAATAATGATACTGTTATCCCTATACACATAAAAAACAACATATAATAATATTTACATTTTTTCAACTTAAGGTCCATGGAAAAATTTCAACTAAAATGTTTAACTAAATGAATCGGTAAACCTTTATTCATTTATAGAGTGTACACCATCCCAAAATTATTAAAATATAGATACTTCACTAACTAACATTTTTTAATTTTATTATTTCAATGAGAAAAAATATATTTTTCATTTTTTGTATGCGTATATTATTACCTAAAACAATAGTTCCTAATATAGAATGATTCATTTATTGTTTTCATACATTAAATTTATATGTATTAAATCAATTATTCTTAGAATCATTTCATCACTGTTACTAGGAAATAGTTAATTATTACACGACCAACCTATATACAACAAATATTTGATATAATTCATCGACATAAACGTTTTATAATTTTATTTAACCTTATTAATACATAAGATCACACATGGATATACATCAATGAAATAATGTGAAAAATACAATTAATGGGGTATAATGGGAATATGGGAAACATAATTAATTTGAGATATATTTAAATTTTAAAACATTGTATAGTTTCATAACAAGGAAAAATAATACAAAATAATAGAAGAACGTAGAGTAAAAATTCAGAATGACATGATATTTTTGAGTAACGCAAAGGATCATTAGAGAAACCTGATTAATATTACTAAATCAGGGAATACTATGCTGGAAATGATAATAATATGGTAAAAACATAATAATTAATAGTCACAAAAAAACTCAATCCTCATTTCCAAGAAACTATAACACAGTGTTCAAGTATCACCAACCATTCACTATAAAAATATATATTAAACTCTATATTAATGCATTAAAACAATGTATGCTAGGATCACAACCCAAAAATGATATCATTGTATAAAAAGACTAGTACCAGATATATATATATATATATAATCTCATAGGATATAAGATTAAACCAATGAATTAGTGGGATATAAAATTTTACACACCACTATAACATCGTAATATGTAAAAAATTATAAATTTTTAATATAAAGTGAAGATAAAATTATTATATATTTTCAATAATAGTAATATTTATAACCCATGATAAAATAGGAAATAATTTCACAATATACTCATTCATCATAGAATATCATCAATAAAAACATTCTTTATGGAAATAATGGTAAGTAAATATAAGGTATAATATAATGGCCTTATGAAACATTAAAATAGAAGGTATATTAAATTAAAATCATATAAAGATAGATTTAATTTTAATGATAATGAAACAAAAAAGAATGCTTGGATGAAAATGAATATGGGAATGTTGAAAATTTCCTCCAAAAAAAATCAATACCTATGAAGGAAAACAAGAAAA
Source organism: Viscum album (assembly GCA_963277665.1). Taxonomy (NCBI): domain Eukaryota; kingdom Viridiplantae; phylum Streptophyta; class Magnoliopsida; order Santalales; family Viscaceae; genus Viscum; species Viscum album. The sequence goes on along the minus strand of OY728129.1, from coordinate 1,804,917,796 downwards.
TACTGGGAACTAGACAATTACATGTAAATACCTATAAAAAATATTATGTTGAATAGTGATTTTATACAAAACATTTGAAATAAGATTCATAAAAATTAGGTTTTTAAAGAGAATACATATAAATTTCATGAAAGGTCTTAATCACTAAAAGGAAATATATAAAATAATTCACATACCAATATTAAAATGTATTAGAGGTTTTAATTAGATATAATGTAATAAAAAATAGTGATAGAGAATAAGAGTTAAAGAGAATCCAAAAGGGAAGATAATGAGAATAGAATACCACTTATGAACATTGGAAGGTATGGCCTAAACATTAATTTTTGTGATTATAATGAATAAGTTTGTAAATAACTAAAAACAATTAATAAGAAAATGATTATGATATTTATAATATAAAATGAAAATATTTATTTTTAAATAGTCTTAGATAAAGTAGTAGAATCCAAAAGATGAAAATGATCAGAAAAAAATATATTTAAAGATTTCAAAATGTGTAATGTTTTATACAATAATAGAATGAATAAAAAATAAAATATTTTCACCATAAATAAGGAAATAATATAATTTGATAATTTCATTGTAAATTATATGTTTAGTAGTGAAGAATATGGATAATGAAGAGGGAAAATATTCTAATGAGTTGAAATTGAGATAATAACTCTCTCACCTATATTAATGTATTAATTTATCATACTTAAAACATATTTATAACCAACTATTGTTTATTTAGAAATCATTTGAATAATATTATACAATTTTTGAGCTTATTTTTGATAATCTATTTCCATTTATATTTATATGTTGGAAAATTTTTTACGAAAAAACATTTGAGTACATGTTTTCATGAATCATTACATTATCATTTCATTGCTTTAGTAATTTTGTTTGTTATATATCAATGAGTTAAATTATTTACAACTATATACACATAAATAATATAATTCTTATAAAGATATGTGGTTTGCTTTTTATGGCTTTATTGGATGGATGATTATAATTGTTTTTATAATGAATATATATGATATATATATCATTATTAACATTCAAGAGATTATGATCCCATGAGAAAGAAGGAATGACATACAACCCTAAACCCCAACTTACAATAAAAAACAAAATATTTAACAATTGGAATGAAATTTTAATAAATAATTATTAATAAACAAATTTAATAATTTAATAATTGGATCATATATGATATTATTTTTATTTATATTTTCCTCATATATAATTATAACAAATCTAAATATTTCATAAAGGAGGAAAAAATCACTTACAAAGAATGTTGACCCATGAGTAATGGGTTTATTTTCTAAATTTCATTTCATTGGATTATATAACTACTTAATTGATTTTTTATTCCATGATTATGTGTTAAATTAACATTCAATGGTTTATATTTTATTTCAACTAGTTTTAAGGTATAAATATCTTTCAGACAAAATATCAACATTGGTTATTCTCACATTAATTTTTTTTTATATTTTTAAGTTATTTATTTTATTTTAAATTTATTTTGAAAACTTTTATGCTTGAGTTTCCATGTAAGGAATTATATAATCCTTATCTGATAAACCCATTTAATTTTATTCTCCTATATTTATTTATATAATATTAAATTTATAGTAAATGTTTCTTCACATTTGTAGTTAAAATAATTGTGAAACTATTTATAAAAAAATGTACTTTATTTCATATTTTTTCAAGAATATTTTTCATCCATGTCCATATTTTCATTAAAATGGTATCAAGAATGTTGTTTTAATATAAAAGAAACTATTAAATTAATTTTTGAAAAACTTTACAGTATATAATATGTTTAAAAATGAATATTCTTGTAATTTATTGAATAATGTACTTTTTAGAAAATGTGTGAACACAAACATTACCTTAACATACACCATGTAATCAAATTTTCTTATCTTAAAAAATACTCTTTATTTTGAATCATATTTTACATGTCTTGATTGATATTTTGAAATGAAAATTTTTCCATAATATTCTGAAAATTTATATATTTTAAATAAGTGATTTAGAGATTAAAATTGTCTTTTCCTCAAGAAATGTTCATATAAACATTAAATGATATCTTCCTCTATTAAATTATAAATTTATGTTACTGGGGAGAAGATACAACAACAAAATATTTATATTTCTAGGGAAATTTTATGATGATAAACTATTGATGCTCTTTTTTTATAAGTCAATATGTATAATTTTTTACTTATAAGTCATTTTATTGAATGAATTGTATTCTTCCATTAAAATATGTTGAATGAATATGACATCAAAGATATAGATAGGGAATGATTATAAATTTTTCTTGATGAATTGATATATTTTGTGATTCAAAATTGATGGCCAAATTATATGGGTGTTTGGCTTCCATGTACCTATTTCTTGAAAATGAAGTTTTCGTTGAGTGGAATTGATGGTAAAATTCATGATATCTCATATAGAAGTTTATAATAATGATGTTCAGTGTTATGAATTTTTATCATTAAGAATTAAGTGTTCTTTTTAAATATTATTTGTATGTTGATATTTTCCATGGATCTAATTAAACTAATGCTTTTGATTGAATGGAATGTTTTTTATTATACACACATCCATAATGATTATTCTTTATTTACACATTATAGATTCAATTTCACACAACCCTTAAAAAAATCTGATATATGCCTTTATTTACTTTCCTTTTATCAACATATGAAAAATGATATTATGAAAGATGTCAAGTATGCAAGAAGGTTACTTATGAATTCTTTTTATTATTTGTAATGTAATATGAGAATAATGTTTTTATTGGGTTATTAAATACTACTAAACAGATTCATCATTGGTAATGTGTTTCCCTAAAGCAAATATAAAGGTAATTATGTTGACACGGACTCTGGGTTACTATAGTTATAACACTAAAAATTTTATTATATCAAATTTAGTACAAAACATTGGAAATATGTTTAGGAAAATAATTATTTGTGAACATAACACTATGGAAGACTGTGAGGATATGTCTAAGTATATGAGAAGATCCCAAATTACAGTAAATAAAATATTATGGGCTTCCTAGAAAATGCATCCCCATATAGATACTAGATATTTTATTGTTTTGTGCCACAACTTCACCAAGGATTAATAACTCAAAATGAGAAAAATTGGGTATTAACACTATAATTATCATTGAAAATGATTATTCCTAATTCCACGCACCAAGCTAGACACTCCTACGGTATTTAATATGGTTAATTTTCATTTTCATTCCAAAACATTAGTAAATGTTTTAATAAATAATAACCAATTATGACCTAGGTTAAACCTATATGGTCATAGATTTAATATAACATGTCATGATTTGAACTTAATATAAATGATTTTTCATTATTATATAAATTTTAACTATTATTATTATTTATTACACCATGAATAATGGTTTTATTCAGTTTTTAGAACTAGGAGGAATCAATTTGACAATAAATGTGAAGGAAAATGTAATAATTTTCTTCTTAGAAAATGAATGAGATTAGAGATAGAAGTATAAAAGTATTGATTATACCTACTAATGTATAAATATATAAAAAGAAAAATATAATCCTAAATGATTTTACTAACACATACAATAATTTAAAGTGGGGTTTTATTAAATTTTATGAGGAAATTATCAATAAGGAAAGAAATTTCAATTTCATTCATGTCAAGATTGTTGAAAGACTATCCCTAGAGAATGACTCTAAATAAGGGGAAGATAACTTCTTTGTAAAAATGAAGGGAATATAGTAGAAAAATTCCATGAAATTGGATGTATCATGTGTGGGGAACTTGTGAATTATTATATTTAATTCCCCAATCCAAGCATCAACTCCAAGACCATGGAAGGACATATCTTATGGAAAATGATAAAGTGAAAGTGTTGAAGTGTTTATTTATTTGGATTTGATAATTATGTAATAGAATATTTATATCATTTATATTATGTTTATAAGAATTATGAAACATCAAATTATTATTCTATTGTAGTTTTTCTTAAACATTTTCACATATATTTTGAATGGTACTGGTAATGTAGAAAAGTGATTTATGGAAAATGTTATTACTTTTTTGAATGATAAGGTATATTTTTGGTGGTATGTGATTTTATTTGGGGGAATAAGGATGTATTTAATTTTTGGAAGCATATATGTCTTCATTTAGTTTTTATAGTGATTTGTGTTATTAGAATGTTTCATGGGAGTATATGATCAAGGTATTCACATGTCTAGTATGTGACATTATAAAATACTTCATATTTCATGGGGATAAATGTTCGTTTTTATATCGAAGAAATATATGTGATTATATATTATGGTTGTCTGGGTTTTGAATTTGGTTTGATATATTTTATAAGATTCCTAAAGATGATTATTTATGTAATGTATTACGTTTTATCTATACTGGGTAACTTTAAGTATCAAATTTTATTTTAGAATAGATTTTTATATAGGATGAATTACGTTCCATCCATATATATGTTCCAAATTTATGGCCACTTGTATCTTTTTCTTTTTGATAATGACCAATATAATATGTTTTTATAAGAAAAATAAAAAATGATACTCTCCAACTTTGGATATTCTATTAGATTTTAAAATGGTGATAAAAATAATTTGAGAACTAATATTATAGTTTTTCTATAACATTATTAAATTATTATCATCAATGCATTTTATTTTTTATTTTTATTAATTATATAATTACCTTAAATTATTATGTAGCAATGACACAGTTCCTGTGTAGGGAGTGGAAAAATCTATATAAATAATCTTTTAAAAAAATAATGTATTATGGATGATTTATGGTATAAAAATGAATTAAAAACTATTATTTTGTATTCTTTATGCATAAATTGACTGAATTTTAATTCAATTATTTTCTGTATATCTTGAATGTAAAATTATGTGAATGTTATTTAATGTAATTTTATTAGTATTTTATGACGAATAATAAATTATAAAATTATTTTAAAATCATTAAAATATTTCAAGATGAAAACAATTATGACAAATGGTTCCAATTTATATCCCTTTGTTTTATATGTTACAATTGTTACCATATATTTGAAAGTTTAACCAATTATTATGGAAAATCACATTATCATGGTTATGTTTTAAATTGATTACAAATGGGTTAAACCATAAGATAAGGTTCAAAATACCACATAAACATTTATAAACAATATTATTATTATTTATTAACACCATATACTATTTTATATGCTAAATTAAGTCCAAAATTTTCCATTTTTACATGAAAATATTGTTATTATATTTGAATCATTTAATTATTTCCATATGTGTATTTTTCTCCACTTATAAAAGGAAAACCCTCCCTTCTTTTCTTTACAACACTGTGAGCCACATATCTCATCCAAATATATCCCAATAGCCTTATAAAATTACCTATAAATTAATTAAATGATCATCTATTAGTAAAATATCATTAAAAAGGACACTAAGAATAGATCTAAAGGATGTATACTAGAGAAGTGGTAATTTTTTTATAACCACGTTAAAATTATTTCCACTTATAATTCCTCTAAATGTGTTTTGACAATACTAAAACAATGAATCAAATATAATAAATAAATTTATAAGTCGTTATTATTATTTTGTATTTTCATTTCCCTCCTCTTTTCTATCATAAGTTAACATAAAACATTGCTAATGTATACGTACATCTTACCATATCAACATATGGTGTCATTAGTTTTTCATCCCCATTATACATAGATGGTTATAATGATTTATGAGATTATTATATATGATATTTTTAAAATATTTGTGGCTCCATAAATACAATTATCATTTACCTACTTACCCTTTCAGTAGTCGAATATGATAAAGGCACTCATTCATAGGTTTTGACTACCATCTTAATGAGGATATGTGATTAATTATTCATGTTTTTCATTAATAGATTATTATAAATATGTATATAATGAATATACATTATATTTACATAATTATTAACATTATGGATGTGATGGAATCCTAAAAATGATTCAATGACCGAAACTACCGAACCATAACCTAAATGAATGATGAAAGAGTTAACACTAAAAATAGTGATTTAAATAAATAATTATTAATAATTGATAATTGAAATGATAAAAGTGGATCATATATGAAATTATAATTACAAATGTGGTTCTGGAATATAATTTTAATAAATTTAAATTTATTATAAAGGATTATAAATTCCCTTAGAATGACGGTCATACGTAAGATAAGGGGTTTCCTAAAATAATTTCCATTAATTAGATTATATCAAAAATTAATTAAATATATTACTCCAAGAATATATGTGAATATTCATTTGATGGTTTAATAATTTATTTTAATGGGTATTCAATTCAATTTTTTTTCACATAATCTCTTCTTTAATTAATTTTCACCTCAAAAGATACAATCTATATAAGGGATTTCGTTTAAAATCTCATTTTATTTTAGGATTATTTATTCTTAAAATTCCATTGAGGGAAATTATATGATACTCATCTAGTAAACCCATATAATTTTATACTCTATTTTATTATTTTATTTTTAATGTAATATTATCATTTTCCTCTATTTTTTTACTTCAAATTACTTTCATTGTTTTCTATAAAAATATAGTTTATTTACTATTCTGTTGGGAAATTTTTTACTTTAGAGTTGAGATTTTTTAAAAAATATTATTTAGAATATATTTAATATTAAAAAAAGAATTATTAAATTCAATTATTACAATTTTTTATTTTCTAATTATTAAAAAAATTAATCCCCTTTTAATTTTCCAAATTAGTTACTTTTTACAAAAAGTGGGAACAAAATATTTATTTTAACATACACAACACGAGCAGGTTTTCCCATCATAATGAATACTCTTTGCATTGAATTTGTAATTACAAGATTCCAAGGTTATTTTACAATAAATATTTTACCATATAATTATATGAATTATTATATTTTAAAAAAGTTCTTTTAAAAATGGAAATGTTATTCTCTTCATGAAATTTTCTAGTGATATTTTAATGTTATTTTCATATATGAAAATACTCATTGATGATATTGGGTATACGATCCTAGGATACCATATTTAATATTCTTGTAGATGTTTTATGAAGATTAATTATTAATATTCTATATTATTGATTCAAAATAGATAATTGACTTGTAAGGCTTATTTTTTGATGAATTGTACCGATCTTTAAAAATATGATGAATTCAAAGGATGTGGAAGAGATAGTGGGGCCTTGTAATAAATATTACCCCAATGAATTAACATGTCTCATGTAAAAAAAAGTGTCCAAATTGGATGAGTAAATTATTTAAAACAACCTATTTGTTAATAATTATGTCTTGTTTGAAAGGCTGTAATAGCAATATTCATGATATCAAGGTTGAGAGGTCATGGTAATAATTTTTCGAATCATGTTTTTCCCTTATAAATATTATAGTTTTCATTATCCCTTTGTTTTCTATATTGATATTTTCCATATATTCTCATAGTACTCATGTTTTTTACTTAATAGAATGTGTTTTGATTATCCACTTTACCATTTTTATTATTCCATATTTACATATGATAGATTCCATTATACCCATATCTAAGGGTGTAATTTTGGCTTAGTGGACCGAAAGCCCGACAAGATCGACCCGAAAGAACGAGCAGCATGGCCCGACAAAGCCCACATCGGGCCAGTCTGGGATTGGGACGTAGGTTCAGCGGGTTGGGCAAGGGCCTTTCCAAGAAGGCCCGTGGGCCAGGGCGGGTCGCCCAGAAAAAGCCCGGCCAGCTGACCCGTGCGAAGCCCAGCTTGTGTGAAGCCCGCCTTCTGTAAGAAATTTAACTAGGGAACTGTGGGTTGCACCTGGAGCAACTAGTCTATACGCTGCGCCTATAAAATAATCACCAGCCTATATATATATATATATATATATATATCTATATCTGTATATATACATATATATATACCTATATATATACATGTATATGTAAACATATATATTTATCTATATATGTATCTATATATATATGTGTGTGTTTATATATTTATGTGTATATATATATCTATATATTTGTGCATATATAACTATATATTAAGAAAAAATAATAATATATATATACATATTATTATTATTATATATAATTATAATGTGTGTATAAATATATATGTACAACGATATATAATTATATATATAATAGTGTATATATATAAAAAATCCATTGATAATATATATCAATTAACTGTGGGTTTTAAAAAACCATTAATAATATATATATATATATATATATATACGTATATGATTTAATATAATATATATATATATATAAACAAAACGATTAATATATATATATATATATATCAATGATTTAGTATTATATATATATAATAACTTGTTGTATACTAATAAAATATAACACACTCACCTAATGATGTTCGTGCAATTCCCTCAACTATTTTAATTTTTTTAAGTATCTTGCAACATGCATATATTCTATATATACTATACATATATAAATCTATTCAAGAATAAAAATTAACTCACCCACTACAACGCACCCCCCAACCCCTGATTATTATTTTTATAATTTTCTCATATTATATATATATATCAATCATTTAACATTATATATATATATAATAACTTATTATATATTAATAAAAAAAATAACACACTCACCCAATGATATTCACGCACACCCCACATCACACTAATTTTTTCTAAATATGATGAAACTTGCATATTATATATATCTATATATAAAAACAAATCTAGTAATAATAAAGATATATATATATATAAAGACATTAATATTTCCAACGAGCTTGTAACCTAGTGGTATAGGCTTCTGCTTGGTATCCAAAAGACCCAGGATCAAATCCGAGCAGGAATTAATTTTCCAGTACTATAGCAGCGGCAGAACCGTAGCAGCGACTTCACTGTAGCGATGGAGGCACTGCAGTAGGAATTGTAGCGGTAGATGTTCTTTAGCAGGTACTATAGCAACATGGGTACTGTTGCATTACTATTCACTGAGGGGCTCTTTGGACAAACAAAATGGGCTTTTAGGACTAGTATTTAGGCCACTTGGTCTTGGGAATTCGGGCTATGTAATGGGTCTCCCTCTACCCTGTCTAAAGAGGCATTTTCTTTCAATAATAAAATGAGGCTTCAGCCCCAACCTTTTAAAAAAATCCATTAATATCATATATAAAGATATTAATAATATATATCAGTTAAGTGTGGCTTTGAAAAATCCATTAATAATATAGGTGTTTGTCTGTGTCAATGATTTAATATTATATAATAACTTATTTTATATTAACAAACAAAATAACACACTCTCCTAATGATGTTCTTGCACATCCCCCAACCTCATTAATTTTTTTGAAAATGTTGCAACTTGAAGATATTATATATAAATTTATTTAGAAAAAAATTAGCTCATCCACTACAGCGCACCCCCAACCCCTAATTATTTTTTACAATTTTATCATATTATATATATATATATATATATATATAATAACTTTATATATATTAACAAAAAAATAACACCTCACTAAATGATATTCGCACACCCCCAACCTCATTAATAATTTTTAAAATATGATAAAACTTTCATATATTATATATACTATATATACATATATAAATCAGTTAAGAAAAAAAGTAACTCACCCACTGCAACGCACCTGCTAAGGGTGTAATTTCAGTTCAGACAGGGCTGGGTTGGGTTTTCCCTGCAAAAAAATTTAAAAAATGTTTAAAAAAATGTTTTAAATTAATCAAATTCTTAAAAATACTTTTTATAAATAAGTTAAAAAAATAAATGTAAAAAAACATTTTAAATAAATTAGAAAAAATGTTTTAATAACAACACTTTAATACCACCACCCACTGCTACGCACCCCCCAATAACTCATTAATTTTTTTTTAAATTTTTACATAATATATTTAAATTTACAGACATGTATAATTTTATTTAGAAAAAAATAACATATCCACCCACTGTAAAATGTTTTTTCAAAAAACGTGTTAAATTTTTTAAAAAAATACATGTAAAAAATATGCATTCAAAGAAATGATTTAAATTAAACGTCTAAAAATTAATTTTTTTTTTTTAAATAAGTGATAAAAAATGGTTTAAATAGAGGTTTAAAGAAAAAATTTTAAAAAAGTTTTTAAAACAAACACTAAAAAGATACTTTTTACATAAAAAAATAAAACAAATTAAATGTTTTAAACAAATTCTTGTAAAAATCATATGTTTACAAAAATTCGTAAATGTTTTAAATTAATCATTTAAAAATTAATGTAAAAAACATTTTAAACAAATGTTAAGAATAGTTTAAATAAAAATGTTTAAATAAAATATCGTAACAAATGCTTAAATTTTTTTAAATAAGTTAAAAAAATAAATGGAAAAATGTTTTAAATAAATGTTAGAAAAACCTTTTAAATAATAAGGATTTAAACTCACCCACGACAGCTGCACAACCCTCATTATTTTTTTTACAATTTTCAATATATATATATATATATTCATAATATTTAAATCTATTTAGACAAAAAACATATCCACCGACTGTAAAATGTTAATAAAAAATAAAATAAATGTTTTTAAAAAAAATTGCATTTAAAAATAAATGTAAAGACTGGTTTTAAATAAAATTTTAAAAATGTTTAAACAAAAAAAATTAAAAGAGACAATTATTTTGAAAATAATAAAATCCTACCATGGCCCAGCCTGAAAAAGCCTGGCCTGAGTTGACTGTTTGGACCGGTCCGAGGTAGTGCTCGGGCCACCTCATGGGGTTGTTCGGGCCAGCCCGGACCGGCCCAAATAGTGGTAAGCAGCCAGACTCTTTACGTGGCATGCCCGGCCCGGACCGGCCCTGTCCGGGCCAGGTCGGGCCGAAATTACACCCCTACCCATCTCGTACTGAATATCGGAGCTCACCCTTTATGGTTTTTATTTCCCCATTATAAGAAGACATATGTTATAAATGATTACAATGAAGTAGGAATATTTATCATGCACTTTTCTCTAATTTCTAAATTATTACGGAAATAATGTAAGTATCTGGATCATGAAGGATATTAAATTGATCAATCCTTGGTTATGTGATCCGTTGTTTCTTATATCAGTTGAACAAAGTAGACACATACTCATAGAAACTTGATTCTATGTGATATAATACATAACACCTTCGCCACTTGTAGGGTTGATAGGATATATCATATCGAATAATAGAAAGTAGATTTTGACAGGGGATATGGATAGAATATATGTTATTTGATATTTTTAAGAATTTTATTGCAATGGAGGATATAAGGGTATTTATACTTAGAAGGAGGGGTATTTTTCGATAACATATTGAATATTAAATCATTTAATGAATGAGATATACAATTTTGGTCTTCATTATGACTATAAAAAAATTTATTATGTATATATATTAATTACTTTTAATGCTTTCAAAAACTAGAAAAATTTGTTTAAAAAAATCTACAAAATAAATAAACAAAAACTCAAAAATAGAATTTTAGTACATTAAATAATGTTTTCTGAATTTTGAAATTATGTTTTCGGGTTTTAAATTTAATATATAGTTTTTAAATATAATATTTATCTAATTAAACATATTTTGGGTCATTAAAAGCATTCTAGAAATGATTATGTTTATTATTAGATCAAATTAAAAATATAAAACTAATCTTATTTGAAAGGATGTAATTTTATTCACATAAAAATTAACACCTTTCTAAAAATGATAAAATTTTATTATTGGATAATTTTTTACAACTTTAATCCAAATATTTACTCCACTTGATAAAAACATTTCTTAATGAAAGGAATTGAATATATAAACTAACCTAAAATAAATAATGATAAAACACAATAAAAATTATTAATATTTTTTGGGTTTTATGAATTAGACCTGTTTATTTATTAAATTAAATGCTCAGTTATGGTATTTTTATATTTATTTATTGGTATTTTTTTGATATGTTATTATTAAAATAATTACCCATCATTCTCAATTTTTTGTTGCAATTTTCCAGTTGAATCTAATAGTAATATTTTCAACGGTTTCCTAACTCACTCTAATGGATATTTTATTTTCCCCTATCCAATATATACCCCTTGAATCATAATAACTTAAATCTATTAGTATTAAATTATTAATTTTTTCAAAATTTCATTTAATGAAATTCCAACATGATTTTTCTGATTTTTATTTCGTAATACATAGGGTTTTAGGGAATATAATTGATCAGAAAACATGATCTAAAGAATATAAATATTCAATTCATGTTATTTTGGAGTGTGTTTATTATCTCATTATACATTTTCTACTTTTAAATAATGTATTTATTATTCATTTACAATTAAATTTGATGATGTAGTAAAATAATAGTCATTATTCATGTACACTTCTACACATGAATTCATGTTTTTAAAATAGCACTTACATTTTATAAATTCAGAAAAATAATAATGGGAAAATATAATTAAAATAATAGTTTCATGTATATAAAATTTTAAAATAGCAGTATTTTAATAATTTTTTACACATATATATCATGGAATAAAATTTATTAAACAAATACATACAAATTATGGAATGTTACATTATTTTCTTAAAAATAAGTTGTATCATAGAAATTTGAATATATAGATACAAATATATTAATATTTCAAAATATGGTATAATATAGTTACTTGTAGAGTCATAATAAGTTCCTTAAAATGATAAATATATATAGGGTTGAGATTTTAACTTTATATTCCCATGTATGTCAAAATCGAGTTAGCTATATAGAACTGAAGGTTATATACCTAAGGATTTCCATTAAAATTTTTATATAACCCAATTGTAAAATATTACCAAACTATATTCTAATACCAAATGATACACTTTTAGAACCACTATATAGAATCTAATAAAACACAACTAGTTCTAAATAAAATGTACATTTGTTACATTAATTATTCCTGGAATCCTATGTCTTCTTTCATTGAGAAATAGGTACATATTTCATCAACAACATATATAATACCATAATAATATGATAAAATCCATTTAAACCTCATAATATTTCATTTAACCCTTTTTAATACATAGGATCATATGATATACACATAAAAAATTTTAATCTAAAATCCTTCTAAGGGGAAATAAATTGAAATTAAGGAAACATAATAAATTAATGATATTAACATATCATTAAATATTCTATTATATCATAACATTTAATGATAAAAAGGACTATAAAAGTAACATGGAATATTAATGTTTAATTCCTTGATAATTTGAGTAATTCACATGACCATAAGATAAATTTGAGTCTTATTAATAGAACATGGAATACAATGGTTGAAATAATAGATATATTGTAAAAAAATACCGCTGAAAAATCATAAGAACAGTTTAAGGATCAATTATAATGAATCATGACATATCGTGTTACGATCACCTCCCATAAACCAAAATATAGTGTTTTAGGGTCATTACATATGGACCACCTCATTGTGTTGTAGACTCACCACCCATGAATAATACATAGATTATCATGAAATGTATGTTTTACCCAATGAATTAAAACATTTTATAATTTTTATTAGATACATTACATCATAATTTTCTAAAAATCAAACATTCTCAAAAGAAAAGGAATATAAAATTATTATTCTTTATCAATAAGAATATCAAGGATAACCCATGATAAAACAGAAAAGGGTTACCTAAAAACCAAATACACAGTACTATATCGGCAATCTAGAATAATATATAGAAATAGTGGTACAAAAAAATAATGGAAAAATATCTTATGATTATATGGATACATAATTAATAATAGTTATATAGGTGGGATATACAATCATTATGATAATGAATTCAATCTTTGGATCAGGAAAAATTCAAAATAGTAATTGAGAAGTGTCCCTCCCAAAAGATACATTACATTTGAAAGAAGAATAATTCCATAGGCAAAATAGGATAATTAATTTTAAAACCCCATAAAATAATATTTACAAAATAAAATTATATGTAGATTTTATTGTTTTATAAAACTAAAAAAATAGAGAAAATATGAGAATTTCAAAGAAATGGAATATATGTTTCATAAAATGTTAAAGACAATAAATGGAAAAATGTAAAATAATATATATAAAAAATAATTAAATAATATTTAGGTATTCATAGAAAATAATATGATAAATAAATAATTATAGATAAGAAGAGTGAAATCATACATAGAAAGGTGAAAAATCAATAGGGAAACCCATTTAGAAACATTAATATAAGAATAATTGTTAGTGATTATTTTGAAATATTATGTAACTTACTAAAACATGGCATTAAAAAATGAATAATAAAATTTTATTGGAAAATAGAAATAAGGATTTAAGAAGTTGTTTTTGGTGAAGAGGGAGAATATAATATAATAAAGTGAATAGGATAGATCCCTAACAAGATTTGTCAAAGTGTGATGTAGGATCCAATAAAAGAGATACTATGAAAATTAAATGTCAATTAAAATTAATATATATATAATTGAATATATTTATTTCATTATAAATTATATATTGACCATGTATGATTTTATATAAATAAGGTGAATCATTCTCCAAATATATGTGGTTATGATTAGAATCCCCTTTATCTTAGGTCTTGTTACATATAGGAAGACATAAACATATTTTATAACCAACATCATTTTATTAAAACGTCATTATAAAACATAATTTAAATTTTATTACTTATTTATATCATTTATTTCCAATAATACTTATTCATTATCTTTTTTATTGAAGTAAAAATGTTTTGGTACATGTTTTAAAAAATTATTCAATTTTCATTTCAATATTTTTGTATTAGTATTTGTTATTTATCAATTTGATTCATTTACTCCATAAGAACAAACATAATTAATATTAAATATATATATATGCAATATAATTTATAATAACTAGTCATAAAATATGTGATAAATAAAGAAATATAGTATCATTATAGGTGGTTGAATTGATCGTGTTAGGATGTGTCAAAGTATGGTAAAAGATAATATGTATATGTATTGAAATTATTTTATAAAACTTTTATAGTTATCCAATAAAATTAATATCATTATGATATATTACATAATTATTTTACATATAATCTTAAAAAATAGATATTGAGTAAGAGGAAGATAAAAATTCAAATGAATAAATAGTGATATAACCACATATTTTGGACTTTTCCTTTATTAATTTACAAACACCTAAGGCACATTATGTGTGGTCAGATTATTACAACATCAAGAAGCGACTATTTCATTAGAGAGAGACTATGGGTAAAATAAAAACCATACAAGAGTGTATAGATTTTTTTAATGGGGAAGTGGGGTAGTGTTTTTATATAAAGGGGATCGGTATTTTGGGATAAAATATTTAATAATATTTTTTTTTCTAAAGCATTCCATGGTGGTCTTTGATGTCATTATGAATATTATTTTATTAAAATATATATATTTCCAACAATTTCAATCCTTTATGAATCCAAAACTCATTGTTTTAAAAACATATAAAAAATAAATAATAATATGTAAAAATATTTTTTTATTGGAGTAAATTAGGTTTTTAGAAATTTGAAATTATGAATAGGGTTTGTAAATTCAATTTAATATTTTAAAATGAATTATTTGTCTTATTGAAGATATTTTAGGTTATTAAGATTATTCAATAAATCTTTGGAACACTGTTATAAAAAAATTAATATTATATATAATATCATATTTGAAAATACGATTTTTTTATTAACCCAAAAGTGTTGTTTCTTCAAAAACAACTAAAAATATCACTCAAAACAAATTTTGATATGTTGTGTCCAAATTATTAATCAATTTTATCACAATAAAATTCAAAATGAGATAAATTCATCATTTAATTATAATATAACATACAATAGTTACATAAATAATTACTATGTTTTAGTTATATGAATTAAATAAATATATTAAATATATTAAGTTTTAATTTGATGTATTTTGATTTTCGTATATTAATATTTCATTGATTAAATAATTATTTAAATAAATACCCATAACACTCAGCTTACTATTGGAACATCCATGTTACTGCTGTAACATCCATATTTCCAATGATTGAATTACTTATTCAATTGATTATATTATTTTTCTCTACCATATATATAACCAATAGATCCTAAAGATTTCATTCAACTAGTTTTCTTTCATATTTTACATTTCATTTAAAAAATTTAAACCATTTTTCTATTCATTTCCATTCTTATTATTTTAGGTTATTCAATTATGGTATTTTTGGGAGAC
Source organism: Viscum album (assembly GCA_963277665.1). Classification (NCBI taxonomy): domain Eukaryota; kingdom Viridiplantae; phylum Streptophyta; class Magnoliopsida; order Santalales; family Viscaceae; genus Viscum; species Viscum album. Next base: position 1,804,901,423 of record OY728129.1, on the reverse strand, counting down.
CATGAACCTGTGGATTTATAAATTCTTGTAATGTTATTTAGTAGTGTTTATTATACCATTATACATATATATATTGTCTAATTTATTTATCCAATGTTTTTTATGTTATATGATGAAATAATAAAATAATTTTCATTTATTTAATAGTTTTATATATTATATATGGAATATATTTATAGTTTAATTCGTGTTTTTTAAAAAGAAATTATATATCATTGGGGAATGAAAATATTGAGGAGATAAATTAATATATAACTTAAAATTTTATTATCATCAAAAGAAGAGAAGATTTGTTTTTGTAATTTTTTTACACATATATGTTATTGGTTAATATTAATAATAATATACATAAAAAACTGTGATTTAGTAGTTTAAACAAAATATATCACAAAAAATAGTTGGTTCATCCAATACTTAATCATAGACACTACCATCGTTTTCGTGAGTCAACCCAGGTCTTCTTCAATAGGGCACCTAAGTCGGCATGTAGGAAGACTTGGAGGGATTTCTCAATTTCCATAGTCTTGAAACTAGTTCATGAGGATCAAGAGTCGCCATTAGGAATATTATAATCAATGAAAATAATTATATAAATTTATATTGAGTATCTAATGTGACATTTCTATATCTTGGTAACTGATGATCCAAAATATTTTGAAACTAAATATTCAAAGAAATAACCCAAAGAATCCTAAAGAATAATCACAAATATGATAACAACAATAAATGATAATTAAAAAAAACATTCCATCACCAAAAAACATGAGTAAATAATATATATATATATATAATCATATGGGGATATGGGTAAGAGAGACATTAATATGATAAAAAAATGAAACAAAAAATGAGAATGATGTTAGTACCCATATCAGTGTGACATGAGGGATCAATCCCTACATTGTTACCAACACTACCCCATTCTCCACTAATAGAAAGAACCACTACCACCTAAAAATATATTTCCTCTACATTTATTGGTAATTAAAAGTCTAAATACCCTCAATTTTTAAATATAGGGTGCATGCACAATAGAATAATAGGATCCCACATAATATTTCATAAGAAATATTTTTTTGATAAATAATTTCATGATAGTTTTAAAATAACTTAAATAGAATTTTTATTTTATATTTTAAAAAATAATATATATATATATATATAATCGATATTAAGTAATTTTAAAAAATGAATTATACCATGGATAAAATATAACAATTAATTATTGATAGCCCTTATGTAACTAAGGTCATATTAATATTTGAACTCTCGTATAATCTTCCCATCTAACGGTCTAAATCAAATATGCATGAAAACTACTTTGTAAATCATTATTTATACTGGTATCAAGGTGAATCCCATATAATTACATCATATTTTACATGTTTATAAGGTGTGTATATATTTTCATAGTGGTATGGTGACACTCATCTATGACACCATAACCTCGGTAACTATGTCTAGTACGTTTATTTAATGTGGGATATCTCAAAGTGGTACTTAATTCAATTATCCCACATAGATATTCATGTTCCCATGTGTAATTAATCTTTATTTTAACATGTATCATATCATTATTAAATAGATTTTTTATTAAAATAGAATATTCTTGTAGGTATCTAATAAGCATCCCACATTTCCATTCATAAACCATGGTTTCTAAATATATTTAATTTTTAATTTGAAAAGGGAGCATTAATAAATCATTTATATCACATATAGAATGATTTAAATAATGGTTAACATGAATCAAAACAATTATAAATGTTTTTCAGAAGTACGAAGGCACCCAAGAATTATAGAAAAATGTCAACATATGAAACCACTTACTTTACCTGGTGAAATCCTTTTATAATGGGTTCAAACTATGAAGGTAGGATTACAAGAACTCTATAAATCTTGGTAGATCCCTATCATTTAAACCTATTATAAAAGTGGGTTCCCAAGATCCAAAATTAATAGTATTTTTTATGACTCTATCATATCTACATAAATATTATACTAACCATAGATGTGTTGATACTCTCATGAACACTATTTACTTGGTAGTGACATTTTATTATTTTTCTCATAAAAATATTATAGTATATTCCATCTATAATGGGAACCAATATATATCCTTACAGCAATCATAACAATATTTCTTATGGTCTTGATACATCACATTGATAGCAATGAGATTATATATGTTTAATATGTTCTTCGGTATTATAATCATTGATACCTCGTCTCATGATGTTCTCACTTGATGATATTGAGTATAAAATATCATGAGAATAAACCCAACAATAGGAATACCACCTATTTTATATATATTTGGTTTTGACTATTGAAAATAATAAGAATGTGTCACTTATCTTTAGATCATTATTATTTTATATCACTTTATTTCATAGATTGAATCAACATAAAAACCATGGACTTTATATCATGTTGAGGTAACTTGATTTTGGTGTATCATTGGTGTTATTGAATTCATTTAATGGTCAAGCTAAAAAAATCAATTCTATAATTGAAGAAATATATTGGGTCCTATTGACCAGGGTGGCGGTTCCTTTAAAAATTTGTTTCCATTGTTAGAGTAGGATTATTTTTTATGTAAATCCATAAAAAATAAAAGAATTGTGGATTATGATACCAAATGTAAATATTTTGATGCGATATATCACAAGCCAAAGATATTTTTTTACACAGAGTGGATTAATAGGATGTTACCCTGATTTTGATTAATCCACATATTCATATTATCTTGGATGTGCTATATAACTCCAATTTTGGTCTATGAATATCAATCAATTATGTCGAGATAGAGTCCTATAGGGTCATATAAAATGAATATTTAGAATCATGACCAATTCTAGTGAATTATAGTTTATAGGATGTTAGGGGCCATGAAACACCTTATTTTATATCACCAAAAAGGAAACAAATAAATTCAATTTTATTTTATGTTATAATAATAACATATAAATTCATATACATACTATATTTCCAAGAAATACAGTGTATATAAATAAAATTATTTTTCAAATGAATAATTAATATTTAATAGTCATGTTTTGTATAATTTTTAGGGGGAGACTAGTTGAGTTAATGAATATAAATGTCTAATGTTACATATTTTTATATATACAAGTAAGTGATATATAACTTGTGACCATTGTGACTTCTTTCTATGGTTAAAAGTGTTATTTTTGGTTTTCAAGGTATTATTAGATTATTAAAGTCCTTATGTGAAATTTTAATAGGTTAAAATCTAACTATTAGTGGACTAATAAGACCATATTAATGGGAACAAACATTACATCTAATTTGAGAGATTATATACTTCCACTCTCATGTTATAGAGAATGAAAGGGAGGAGAGGGTAACCTCAATTTAGGATTTATTATATGATCGAAATATATGTTTATCTATTGATTGTTCTAACATTTAAGAGTTATCTGATTCTCCCTACTAGCACTTCAATAATTTATATAGAGCATCAAAAAGATTCTGTAATTCATTTCATTATTTTATCAGGTTCCTAGTTTGGTTTATTCAACCAATGATCATCAACATTGAATAAAACACAATTACCATCTAAATCACATGAGGTGTGATTTTGATTTATTTTTCATTGCTTAATTTAAATTACATGGGATCCATAATTTAACTGGGTGTATAACATCAAAGATGAACATACTATGTCAATATCTGTGTGAAAAGTTTAATTTCCAAAAATCACACACTTATACCACATACCAGGAACCAATACCTTGTATATGAGACAATAGGGATTTAGTTAAAGGGAATTTAAATTGTTTTTTCATTGAATTCAATGTGTGATTATATCAATGATCATAAAACCATATACTAAGTACCGATTCAAGATTGTGTGGTTTTTTATAGATATATAAAGGTTGAAATAATATCAAAACCAAATTTATAGATATTAAAATGTAAAATATAATTGTTATATATATAGAGGCACAAAGGGAAGTCAGTTCCATCATCGACTACTCTAGATAGTGAGTCATATAGAGAACATGGACTATGGGAACAAAAAAAATTTCAACATGGTATTTTTAGGAAAACCAAAAACAAAAGCATACCATACACGTATGATGAATAAAAGAAAAAATAATTTTTGGGGGTGGGGTAGCTATATACTGATTGTGACATGAAAACAATTAGAACCCATGTGGTCAACATTGAAGTAGGTACTCCCCGATGACATTGGGGGAAAAGGAGAAAAGTTGCCTATACTATATTGGTGTGGTCATAATATAAAAAAAATTATAAATAGGTGATGTCTGGTGCCACCCCACCTTGTTTAATGGGTTCCCACATGGGGAACCCCTTTCTCACCTGACCCTATGGTTGTCTAGGTATCCCAACAAATCTGAACACCTATAAAGGAGTTTTAAAATCCTAGAGAGACCATAAAATGCCCAAAAATTCCTAAAATATTTCAAAAATAATTTTTTAATTATTAAAATATATATCAAGATTGTGAAATTAGTATTTTGTCAGTAGAAATTTATATAGTTTAATATATTACAAAAAAATATCCCTCATGAAGAATTCATCAGAAATTTAATTAATTTACGCATGTTCACTGGGAACTGACTAATCATAAGGCTCGACAAAACAATAAATGTCCGATTTTTCATTTATATATTTACGTAGTTAATTAATTAATTAATTAATTTTTAAAATGTGTTTATTTTACGTAATTGTTTAATAAATGATGATATATGTATTGTCTTTGTCCTTGTTATATATATAAGGGTATATTATCCCACCATAGACATAAATTATCTTTATTTCTTATTATCGATATCATCTTCCATGTGTATGAGTATTGTTGATGTATAATGAAGAAGATGAAAGGTTGTCTAGTTTATGTCGATACATGGAGATGCATGAAATGAGATTTCGATTTATTAAAAGGGTTAAAAATTGTATCTTGTGTTTGATGTAACCTCTCATGACCATGGTGTTAACCCTAAGAATTAATTTGAGACATTATTTACACAATGCATCAACAATTGTAATGGGGTCATGATAGCATCATTTATTTTTAATTAATGATTCATGTTTTATTATTTTTATGTACATATAAGCATGATCACATGGAATGATAAATAACATATCATAGATGAAAATTAATATGCATGGTAAATATTTTCAATTTTATTAATGGTTTAGTTGTTAATAATTTTAAATAGAACATGTATGTGAAAAATGGAATATATTTCCTTCAATGATAATAATTAAAATCCAAAAAAGTAATGATTATTTCCTAAAAATATTCCATCTTTGGATTTCGAACAAAAATATATGATTTAGATGCTCCTCATCACAAGTTTATGGTGCAACATACTACTAGATAATTCTTATAGCAGTGGTTGGTTGACATAAATAATGTTTGAAGTAAAAAATATGCATTGCTAGAATATTCCCACATTAGACTAAAATCATTGATTAATACATTGTTAAGATTTTATGGAGATAGTTCTCCACTCAACAGGTTAAAAATTCAGGAGTTAATTTGGTTTTCAGGACATAATCTTATCTCGAGACTCTTTGAGAAGTGTCATAACCATATCTTTTATTATACTAAGAGGATTTAAGGGTCCCTTTGTCTAAAATAATAAAGATATCTACTATTATGAATTTATTAGTAGAGGGATACTATGATTTGATAAAATAGTTTGAGATATTTAAGATCAATAAATCTATAATATCTAAAAATAAATAATTTTGATAAAAGTACTAATATCCTAAATTTAGTTTTTTAAATAGTTGAATGTAATAACAAAAATTAACTATGCTCAATTGTGATAAAAAAAATTTCTTAATAGACAATATTTCCTATTATTAGTATATTCTCTTGTGCAGGGAACTATGATAAAAAAATACATTCTAATTTATAGAGTCCCCACAACCTACTGATCCACCTTAAGAAGAAAGTAGAAAGTAAATAATAAAATACATGAGATTATAATTACAATATAAAAGTAGATATTGAAATATGGATTCATATTAAATAAATATCATTAAATAAATATCACACTTTCATCTTTCTCACTATGTTACATTTGTTTAAATTAGAATAATAAAAAAATTATACTGTAATCTTTTCACAATATTTTGGGTGATGTTCACCAAGAATATATTAACTTAAATGAAGATAAATATTTAGATTTTATGTTATATATGATGAAATAAAAGTTGAAGGGTAAATTGGAAAGTGATTCCAAATGAATTATTTCTAAAAAATAATGATAGTGTGAATTGAATATAAACATTTTTAATTTTTATGAGGAATGAATGGTTATAAGAAGAAAAAATGAAATAAATTTAAGAAACAGGTATTGTCTTATACTTCCAGCATGTTCCTAAAGAAGAAGTAATTCTTATGTTATAGTTCTTATATATTAAATTCAATATATCCATAATATATGAGTATATAAATACATGAAACAAGTGGGTATAGAATCATTACTATAAAACAAGGGTGCATTATTGAAGCGGCTAAGAGAGAGAGATATAGTAATTGTAATGTTATTGGTGATAAGCACATGATTTTTAATACTCCAAGGATTGATTCACATGAAACTCTAATTATATATTTAATGTTTCATTAAATATAAATCATAGTTTTCTTTAAGAAATAGTTAGACAATATTCCATATAGAAATAAAGGTTTATTATCTTGTATCATAATCAATTAATTGTTTTAATGTAATTGAATCATCTACAATAATAATGAATTTAAAATTTAAGAAGTGATAACACCTGGTTGTGGAAAGATAATCCTTTATCAATTAAAACAAAATGTACATTTCATGAATATACCTAATATGATGTATAGATTTTGGAGATAAAATATTAGGTATTATTAACATACATACTTATCAAGTTTTACATAAATAATCTTATAAAGGTAATTCAAAAGTATTCAAGATTTTGTTCAACATAATCATTAAAACAGATATAAGGGCAAGGTAAAGGTTGGATTAAGATTCCATCCAGAAATTTATGTAATGTGGGAGATAATTTTTAGATATTAATGGTTTGAAGAGTTGAATTTCTTCAGTATAATGATTTTAGAATATCGTGATCAAGCATTCGTTGATAATATGGTTGTAGACTAGAGTAATTCAAAAACCATCGTCTATTTATACACATCAATGTATTTATATGAGTATTAGGAGGAAAAATGATGATTTTTATATGAATAAATTTATCATTATAGTGTTGAGAGTATTTATTCATAAACTCGCATTTCATTATACTCATCCGATCTATGATATAAGTAAATTGTGATCTATAATGAGACTTATATGTTGTGAACATTATTCAATTAATTTTTCATGAAATGCTATGAAAATAGTATAATTAAACCTTAACCCTAGGCCTAAAATAATGAAAAATGTATATTAGGTGAGTTATAATAAAGTAAAAATACGAAATTTCAAAAAACATGTGTTTAGATACAAAGAATTTGTTGAGGATATGTAAATAAAAAAACCTTTATTGAAAAAACATATGTTGATTCGAAGGAAATTATCTGAAATGATTCTAAGGGTACTAATAAAATATGAACTAAAAATGATATAGTCAAATAAAATACAATATTTATATATAAAGGAACACATGTCTATTTGAGATTGTAGGAGAAATATTGAATTGGATAAAATTCAAGGATAAAATAAAAAACTAGTTATCATATGAAAAATTTCTACAATATTTCATAGAAAAGGAACCTTTAAGGGACACATACTGCATAGGAAATATAAAACCAAAATGGGATCTTTTAATAGAATATGTCAAATTCATATATTATTCTTCGAGAATAATAAGTATTTATCCAATAAGGAAATATTAAATGGAAATAATATATGTTTGATATGTCCATATTTATTCTTTAAAATGTATTCTATATATAAAAATAAAGTTTAAATTTTTGTAGTTCCACTAATTATTGTAATGTCAATGATGGGTACATAAGAGAAACAGTATATGGGTGGTATAAGATTGTAACTAATGATGTATGTGTTTTTATACCAAATTATCATACTTAAATCCATTTTAATTACACATTTTATAGAAAAATAATATGAAAATTATATTTAAAAATGTATGTCAAGGATACCTTAGTTAGAGGAAATCCCATAAAATATATCTATATGATGCGACAAAAATATAGTGGTGATACCTTATAATTAAAATAAGAAATGAAATATATATAAATAAATTTTTTGGGTTAATATAGATATCGTGATCATTGAATATTTATTTAGAATTCCAGCATGATACATATCTACAGGAGGTTATTGGGAGTGTCATTGTTCCCAAAATAAAAAGTGTTGATCAAAAAATGGAGATAAATTATTATTCTTACATTTATTTAAGTCTAGGTTGAAAGTAACATAATAAATATTGACTTAGATTAGTAACCCATGTTCTAGGGAACATATTTTACAAAGTTACATCTAAGGGTTATTTATTAAAAAATTTACATATAGTGAACATATATTGAATAATTAAAATTTTAAACAATTCAAGAGAAAAATGTTTGTTATGGACCATGGAATAAATATCTTTTAGAAGATATATTTTAGAAATATGATATAAATAATTTTATGGGTGGAATTTATATGATTCAGTGATGGATCTATTTTAAATTCTATTATATCTACTAAACATAATATTTACAAAGCATATATTATTGTTGGGAAATATAAAATAATTCGAGACAACTATATGGTATGAAATTTGAACTATCTAATACTACTTGATAATGGGTAAGTGATATGTACTATTTATTTTGGGAGGAATGAAATTTATATATATTAGTTATCAATCCAATATTCATATGGATCAATAAAATCTAATATTATAGTTAGGATACATAAATCAGAAATAGAGGAACATTGAATCTAGTGGTCACCATATATACAATACCATGTATGATGTGGCTTCTGATACAGTGAGATAATAGTATTTAATATATAAATATTTATTCTAGTTCTATGAATTATTATATTGGTATTATCCATGATTTCATGGTAATTAAAAAAAATAAAAGGGTTAAACATAGAGATATCATCTATTGTGATATTTTATTGGAGGAGGTTAAGTCCTAGATAGTAGAGTGTCCATGTAGGAAAATGTGTTTGGCCCAATGACTAAGTCCATAACTTAGAAGATGAATGATATTATCATATGAGAGCGAAATGGTTTATGGTTATCATGTTGGGTCTAGTACAAGTGGGAGTGTTGTAATGGTGTGTTCCCTAGACCATGAATAAATATAAACTTTTTATTCCCATATCATTTATAATGAGTGTTAATCATTGTATATACATACCATAATAGTGATTATTATTTTTTCCACTATTTTCATAGTTGTGTGACTATTTATCATATAAACCAGTCATAGGAGTTACTAATTTTAATGGGAACCTCCAGATAGTATGATAGTAATCATAAACAAAATAATTAAATTCATGTTATTTGTTGTATATAATTTAATTTATGGTCAAGATATTATTATTTTTCTTCTATAAAGAAAGATGTATATGAGGACCAGTTGACTTGGATGGGTGTACATACACTAAATCCGTGTTCATGGTATGATACGATTATCGCATCTAGTAATCTATTTAAATGATATAAAATTAAAGGACGATGATATGAATTGTTCGTCCCCGTTAATGTGATATCATGAGACTAAGAGATTATATTACATAAAGTCTATCCATTGGAGGTTTCCCATCCTATGAGTAAAATATATCCTCTAAAGGGTCATGATGGGTTTCTAAACTCCACTTACTATCGTTATGTGTCACTCACTACCATCATGTTAAGGTCTTATATGGTCACACTAGGGGTGTAATTTCGGTCGGGCCTGATATGAAAAGAGTTAGGCCACTGACCACTATTCGGGTCAGGCTGGGCTGGCCCAAACAACACCATGAGGTGGCCAGAGCCCGGCCTTGGGTGGGCCCAAACCATTGGGTCGGTTTGGGCTTTTTCGGTCCAGGTCGGGCTTTTTAGGGCCGTGCAAGGCTTTTTCGGGTAGGGCCATGGTGGAATTTTATTATTTTGAAAATAATTTCCTCTTTTAACTTTTTTTATTTAAAATTTTTTTATCATTAAGTTAAAACAATTATTTAAATTTATTTTCAAATGCATGTTTTTTTAAAACGTTTATTTTATTTTTATTATTAACATCTTACAGTGGGTGGATATGGTTTAAGTCTAACTAGATTTATATATTGTGAATATATATATATATATATCTATATTGCATATTGTAAAAAAATTATGATGGGTGTGCAACTACTGGGGGTGAGTTTAAAGCATTATTGTTTAAAAGTTTTCTATCATTTATTTAAAACATTTTTTACATTTACTTTTTTATCTTATTTATAATTTTTAAGCATTTGTAAATATTTTTTACATAAACATTATTATTTAAACTATTTTTTAACACTTGTGTAGAATGTTTTTCTTCATTTATTTTTAAATGATTAATTTAAAACATTTTTTAATTTTTGTAAACGCATGATTTTTATTTGTATTTTTTTAAAACATTTTACTTTTTTTCATATTTCAATGTAAAAATTATTTTTAAGTGTTTGTTTTAAAAAATTTATTCAATTGTTTGTTTTAAAAAACTTTTAAAACAATTTTATTTAAACCATTATTTAATCCATTTTTTGAACACTTGTTTAAAACGTTTTTTATATTTATTTTTAGACGTTTTATTTAAAATGTTTTTTTAACGCATATTTTTTACAAGTATTTTTTAAATATTTAACACGTTTTTTATAAAATAATTTTATAGTGGGTGGATATGTTATTTTTTCTAAATATATTTAAACATGTCTGTGAATTTATATATATTATGTATAAAATAAAAACAATTAATGTGTTATTGGGAGGTGCACAGGAGTGGGTGGTGGGTTTAAAGTGTTGTTATTTAAATGATTTTTTTCTCATTTATTTAAAACGTTTTATTTATATTTATTTTTTTAAATTATTTATGAAAAGTAATTTAAGAATTTGTTTAATTTAGAACATGTTTTTAAACATTTTCTATTTTTTTGCAGGGTAGGCCCAACCCAGCCTTGTCTGAACTGAAATTACACCTGTAGCAGGTGCACAGCAGTGGGTGAGTTATTTTTTTCTAAATATATTTATATATGTATATATAGTATATATAATATATGCATGTTTTATCATATTTTAAAATAAATTAATGATGTTGGGGGTTTGAGAATATCATTTGGTCAGTAGTTATTTTTTGCTAATATATAATAAGTTATTATATATATATAATTTGAGAAAATTGTAAAAATAATAATTAGGGGTTGGGGTGTGCTGTAGTGGGGGACGTGCCCGAACATCATTAGGTCAGTGTGCTATTTTTTTATTAATATAAAATAAGTTATTATATAATATTAAATCATTGACACACACACACATATATATTAATAATGGATTTTTAAAAGCCACAATTAATTGATATATATTATTAAATGCTTTATATATAATATTAATGGATTTGTTTATATATATATATATTATCATTGATATATATATATATATTATTAGTAGATTTGTTTTTATATATACATATATATAATATGCAAGTTTCATCATATACAAAAACAATTAGTGAGGTTGGGTGTGTGCGTGAATATCAATGGGAAACTGTATTATTTTTTTATTAATATACAATATGATATTATATATATATATATAATGGTAAATGATTGATATATATATATAATATAAGAAAATTATAAAAAAAATTATCAGGGGTTGGGGGTGCGTCGAAGTGAGTTGATGTTTTTTCTAAATAGATTTATATATGTATAGTATATATAATATATGCATGTTGCAACATACTTAAAAATAATAATGAAGTTGAGGGACTTGCACGAACATCATTAGGTGCATGTTTTATTTTTTTACTAATATACAATAAGTTATTATATATATATAATACTAAATCATTGATATATATATATATATTAATAGCTTTGTTTATATATATATATTATATTTAATAATTTACATATACATATATATATATATATATTATTAGTAGATTTGTTTTTTATACACATATATATTATATGCATGTTTCATCATATTTAAAAAAAATTAGTGAGGTTGGGGGTGTGCGCGAACATCATTGGGTGAGTGTGTTATTTTTTATTAATATATAATAAGATATTATATATATATAATGTTAAATAATTGATAAATAAATAAATAAATAAATATATCTATAATATGAGAAAATTATAAAAAATAATAATTAGGGGTTGGGGGTGTGTCGTAGTGGGTGAGTTAATTTTTTTTCTAAATAGATTCATATATGTATAGTATATATAATATATGCTTGTGGCAACATACTTAAAAAAAATTAATGAAGTTAAGGGACTTGCACGAACATCACTAGGTGAATGTGTTATTTTTTTATTAATATACAACAAGTTATTATATATATTTAATATTAAATCATTGATATATATATATTAATAGCTTTGTTTATATATATATATTATATTAAATCATATACATATACATACATATATATATATTATTATTAATGGATTTTTAAAAACCACACTTAATTTATATATATTATTAATTTCTTTGTTTATATATATACACTATTATATACATAATTATATAACATTGTATATATATATATTTATAAAAACAGTATAATTATATATAATAATAATTATACGTATATATATAAAATTATTTTTTGTTAATATATAATGTTATATATACACACACACACACATATATATACATATATAGATAAATATATATGTATACATATACATGAATATATATATAGGTATAGATATATGTATGTATACATATATGTATCTATACAGATATATATATTTATAAAGATATAAATATAAATATATATATGTATAGGTTGGTGATTATTTTGTAGGGGTAGCCTTGGGAGATCGTGCTGGGCTTCACACGGGCTGGCCCGGCATTGGGAGCTCGTGCTGGGCTTTTTCGGGCAGGCCCGGCCCGGCCTGCGGGCCTTCTAGGAAAGGCCCAGGCCCGACCCGCTGAACCTATGGCCCGAGCCCATCCTGGTCCGATGCGGGCTTTGCCGAGCTAGGCTGCTCAGGCTTTTGGGCCGGGCCTGTTGAGCTTTTAGGCCAAAAGTACACCCTTGGGTCACACACAAAGCGTATTCACAAGCTTATTCAATTCTAGTGAATAGGGGTTTTTGATGTTCTAGGTCCCACAGTACGGGACATGTAATGTCCATGTTTATATTATTACAAATGAAATAAATAAATTCAATATTTTTAGAGTTTATAATGGTAATAGGTGTATTTATTTACTTATTATATTTACATGTAATTCCTTGAATATAAAGAAAAATAATTTTCTAATGAATATTTTATATTTCACATATTAGGTTCCATAAATACTTGTGGGGAGATGAGTTAATAAAATGGCTCTGAATTTATGAGATATAATATTTTTTTCTAAAATTAAATGATAAATTACTAATGATAATTATGAATTTTTTTTAGGTAATAATTTTTAATTATGGTCTTTTTGGAAGGGTTATCATATTAAAGTGATTAAGTGAAATTTGAATAAGAGAAAAGCTTACTATAAAAGAAAAAATATGCCCAAATTCAAGGGTATGGCCACGAAGACATAATATTCTCAATGTCACATGTCTTATATAAAATAATTCATTATAACACATTCTCATTATCTTTTAGGTTTATTGTTTTGGAGAATTAGTACCATACAATAACTAACAAAAATTATTTATTTTTCAAATAATGACTATTTTTTTCCCTATATAAACAACTTATTAATCCATAACATTTACTGAACATCTCAAAAAAAAATTGTTCACATAAGATATATTTCTATAAACATATAATTTCTAAATTATCTTCATAACCTTGGTAAATTGTATTATATAAAATGAGTGAACTGAGATGCTCGGTAGGGGTGAATATAAGCATAGAAAATTAGAAGTCATAAGTGATCATAATATGAGAATATGGTTATAATCTAAACCCAATAAATCATAGTTTATAAATCATGGTATAAATATTGACATATTAAAGTCATAAATAAAAAGGGTTATTCCACAAAACATGATCCATGAGACCTTGAAATAGTTATTATAATAAGAATAAAATTATGAACCATCCTTCCAATTTGGAACAGACATAAAAATAGATAATTTTATTTAAAAAATACACCATCATCACAGTCACACAACCTTCAAAAAAATTCATGTATCTTATTCGCACAATTATTTTTTGAGGAAATATTACCTCATCTCATTGACATAAAAAACATGTAAACCGAGATTCCTATATCTCGATGATGGAAAAAAACAATTAACAAATTTTCAAGAATATATTTCACATAATATATCATCATCTCATGTAAAATGAAAAAATCAAATGTAATTCTGGGATATATTTAACCCAATCCTTCATCATCCATGCATATGTGTTCCATTTGAAATCAATAATAATCAAATCATTGAAAACCTAGGGAAACGGAAAGTGTTTCTTAAACATTTTAATTGAATCACATAACACTAACATAGAATATCATACGATATAAAAAAAATCTAATTTTCAAAATTAAATTATTTCATAATAACATATTTAGTGTGATCAAAACATCACTTCATTATATGAAAACCATATAGGGTAAATAGATTTGAAAATATATAAAAACCATTCAAAATATTAAAGTACCCAAAAAATTCAAGGTAAAGAGAAGAAATTTTAAAACCTTATTTAAAATAATTTATTATTTAGTATACATATTTTGTATAAAAAATATAGTGTATGATAAACTATTTTATTTTAAAAATAGGAATCCATTTTGAATATTATGAAATTATTTTATCGAAAGAACACGTCATAAAAGAGGTAAAACCACATTCATTTTAAAGGAGAATTTAATATGCAGTTCACATTAGTAGAATAATATTTGGGTTTTTTGGAATAAATAACATGGTGGAGGAAAACCCTTATTTAAAAGAGATGATATTTTTTCTTCAAAACATTTCATTTTTAAAAGATAAATATTCATTTATAATAAGAATTTGAGTTGAAATAATCATTTTCCCAAGAGATAAAAAAGAAAATACCATATAAAAAAGGTTATATAAGTATTTATAAAAAATATGACATTTATTATAGAGGAATACAAGTTTAAATCAAATAAAATATATATATTATTTAATAAAATCCCTTTCAAATATCATAATTCATGCGGTAACAGACATTTAAAAAGCTAGTTATGTGGTAGAAATTTAAGTACACATAAAATAATTTAAATTGACATATAACATAATAAAATGGTAGAATGTAAAAAAATTAAATAAAATAAGTAATAGATGAAAAATCATAACTTAATGAATGAAAATTAATCTTTCAAAAGAATGCTTATGGAAATGGTAATATACAAAGAAGAGTGTTACCACGAAATTGAAATCAATGTATCATGAAATGATATATGTTTTTTAAAATTAATGAAATATGGAAGATAATACTTTTTATTAAAGAAAATATGGTGCATAATATAAAATCATGTCTCAAAGAGAGAAATTTGAGAAGATGGAAACTTACATTTTTAACAAATGATGAACCCTTACCTTGATTCCTTGATTAGATGACTGCACACTAAGCTTCTCACTTCCTGGATTATACTATTTATAAGAGGTATTAAACCATAGAATTATTGTATATTGATAATAATAGAGAATATTTGAGGTATTTTAGATTGATTAGGCAATGTTTGTGTAGATTTTGAGAGAATGTATGGGGGTTTTCTATGAGGGTAATTGAGCGAGGGGTTCCCCTTTTATATGTGAAAAAGATTGGGTTTTTTGTAAATAATTAAAATATTTCAATAATGTGAAGTCACTCACAAGGATAATAGATCCTAAATTTTGAAGAAAAATATTGTATAAGATATATGTTTGAGCCACACCACCACCACCCAATTAGAAACATGTTTTAAACAATTTATGAAAATTTCCTCTAAGATTACTCATTTTTAACAATTTAGTTTTCACTGTGGTAACTAATTTTTACCAAGGTAATTATTCTCTTATTCTAAAAAATAAAATTGTCATTGTTATAGTTTTTTCTAATTATTACAACTTTTTACTACATTTAATAATATTAAATTTCTCAAATTATAAAAAATAAATTATATAATAATAACTAAGAAATGTATTGAATATTTTTAAAATAAATATATTCTACCATAAAATGTCAAGTATGGGATTTAAAATTTAAATAACATTCATAAAGTTAAAAATTCACTTAAAAATACATGTTTTTTCTTTTAAAAAGAATACATTAATTTAGAATTCATACATATATATTAATAATGTCATAAAAGTCCACTTTTTTTAAAAAAAATGGTATATTGCACAATTAAGTTAAAAAGAATACTTTTTAAAAAATACAAAACTTTTCATATTAATTTAATATTAACAATTTTAAATGAAAAATGAATTTATATATATGAAATTAAATTATTTAAATTTATAAATTATATTTTAATTGAATATAAAACATATTACAAAACACCTTTTATTAAGAAAGTCGTATTTGTAAACATTAATTATTTTTAATCTTATTTAATAATTATTTATAAATAATTGAATATTGATATATTAGATAATAAATATAGTTATTTCATATTGTAATAATCTTTCAACCATGTTTGATTGTAATTTTTAAGACAAAATATAATAGCAATTTTGAATGGTTCTTCGAATAAAAATCATTTTAAAATATTAATTAAAGAGAACTATAATGTATGATTATTTTAAATTGACTATTATACTTTTTTCTACTAATCCATATATTATTTTATTCATTCTATGTATTAAATGGTTTGTTTTATTTGGGTGTTTTTTAGGTCGGTCTTTCATGTGAAACAAGCTATTGAAAATAATATTAATTTAAAGGATCTAAAACATCAAGTAGTTATATTATACCCCCTCAAATAAATTATACCCTTGAAAGTTTATATATAACCAACTTATTTATGTAGGAATGGGTATAAATAACATTTTTATAATTCTATAAATAATATTCAATGTGACATCTACCTTACTATCTTAAGCTTGATCAATGTACATATCATTCCACAAACAAAATTGACTGTTTATACCAAAATCATATATTCTCCATGTATATATTTCCAAAAAAAAATTGAATATCCAAGACACTAACCCATAGGGAAATCATAAATTTCTCTAAAAATAACTATTATATTCAACAACTAGTTGACAATATCACACACTAATCAAAATAATACAAAAAATGAGATAAACTCCCCTGAAAATATTATGAATCTATTATCAATGCCAAGGTTACCAGTACTATTTAACATAACTTTCCTAAATCAATCATCTCCTTATTAATTTAAACTCAAAAATATATTAATCCTAATATTTTCTCGTACCTCAATCATTTTTTATTCAAATTTTATGCCAAAAAAACATTTTTCATAAACCACTTTTTAAGGTTATTAATTCCAATTAATATTATTTTCAAAACCATTAAAGTAGAACTACAAAAGAAAAATCCATCGATTGTTCACATAACACTCAAAACTTCTAAAAACTGATAGAATAATATCACACACTAATGATAAAAATGTGATTAGGAAAACATTATTTATATTACAGTAAAAACCTCACTACCAATGATAAGAGTAGTAATCTCTCATTTATAACAAAATAGTTGTTAACACTAAAAAATAAGAATTATAAAAATCACAGGGGAAGAAATACCATAATATGGTTATTATTCCTCCTGTGGGTGAAAGGAAGAAAGGGATGGTCGATGAATCATGAATGTTATGAGAGACACGCGATCACGTGGTCATTTCAAGGTCATGTGAATTACCCATGCATTGTGAATCACCTGTAACTAGTGTCAAAGAGCCCTCTTCAACAAACCTACCAACTCTTTCAAAGCCCCCATGAAAGCCAAATATGTTCCCCTAGTCTATATGGTTTATCATTGGAATGTTCCTAACAAAATATTCAAAATACATATAAAATAAAGTGGGATGAAATTATAAAGGAAGAGACTACAAGTGGTCATTAAACTCATTCACTAGGTCATCATTAGAAAAAAATAATTTCCCTTGGTGATTTCTAAACAATCTAGTTTTACCTAGAAAACTTCACCACATTAAAGGATGGATATAAAGGGTAGTAGGTTATAGGGGTTTTTGGTTGCTAAAAGGCATGCAATGTGCACCCCAACTGACTGGTGAGGCGCCGTGAGTCCTTGTAGACATGTCAAACTCAGAACACAGAAGTCCTCAGGAGTGTCTATACAACCCTGTGACACTCTAAATATAATTGGATACACTTATCCACTAGACACTTGCACACTCTTCATTTGAACCATATTGGTCGAGTGAGACATAATCCAAAAAAGGAGTAAAAATAATAGATACTAATCATTATAACTCGCATGATCTATAATATTTGTAAAATAGTACAAAGGATATAGAAATAGAGGAGCTAAGAGGGGGTCCTGGTCATAGAAAGGCATGATACCGTCACACTGAGTGAGATTTGAGACACCATGAGTCCTTGGTGACATGTTTTTCTCACTACATGAAAGCCCCATGACTTGTCATCCATAAAGTACAGATGTCCTTGGACATGTCTAGGCCAGAATGCGACACTCTAATGACGAATTGATAGACTTTTCAATGAAATTCCTAGACACCCCCATATGACCCATATTGGCCATCTCCAAAAAAGGCAAAATACCCTGGGCAATATACCTAAATTTTTGCATAACTCCAAAAATTTGATACATCAAACAAAGGTGATTAAAAGGGAGGACGTGAGAGGTACTCTTGGTCACTGAAAGGCATGTGACGCACCCATCATTCCCACAATGTTGTCCCCCAAGACCCCATGAGAAGTCATAAAAGTTCTCATGAGTTTCTTACCATAAGAATTTGAATCTTATGAGGGAACACATACATGTTATAATGACAAAATGAATGTCCTTAGACATAACCGCATTTTCGAATAATTCTTCGATATTTAGAAATAATCCATTGAAGGATGCATTGATAAATAAGACTCACGATAAATATAAATCAGGTGACGCACTTGAAGTAGTACATGGTAGAGACTCAAAAAACGGTGTGGTGTTAGGCCCTTTCACAGACTCCAGCGCAGACATATTCCATATACATATTAAAACCCATTGATTATCAAGGGTTGTGATTCTTATAAATTCTCCACCCCAACATGAAGAAATGGTGGGATGTTTGATCGATCAGATGACCATGCTCTTCAGGATTTGGCACTCGATTTCTATGAAATTATCAGGGTAACTGATCACGCAACCTTCCAATATTCCATTTGGTAATATATAGGTGGGAAGATGGATTAGTCATGCACTAGACATGATGTTTTTTGTGTGATCAATCATAGATCACGCGAAGTAATGCAAACAAGACGTGTGAAGAATATACCAAATGACCTCTAAAAAAAGAAAGACTCAAATAAACTGACATTGAATAGATATAAGAACTTCAAAATATAAGGTTTTGGACCAAGATAAAAAGTGAATGGCCTAAATAAAGACTTTTTCGATGACCATCGAATGTTTAAAATTTGTTAGTCGAACATGCATGATAGAACAATGACACATCACTCAGATCTTTCGACAGTCCTCCGACCTACCTTTTGGGACATGATAAAGACAGTAGAAACATCAGAACAGGTCCCATGGTCCCCCTTTGAAGCCTATTTCATCTAAATAACCCTTTGGGTCTCTTACAAAGGATATGTTATTTTCTTCTTACTCATTTCCAAACTCATATAATGGTTTTAGGTAAAACTATTCGAGTCTCAAAAAAGAACAGGGATATGAAAACTAAGCACCCACGACACACTTTTGGAAAGTAATCATTGACTCATGATGCCCTCGAGACATTTCAACCACGTCTCAAAGAGTCTACGAGTGGTTTCAGCCAAGCACATGACACCTCTCAGATAATTCCACAAACGTTCTTATGAAATTCTCCATATGTGTCATTCTAGGTCATGTGATGGAAACTAGGTTGTACCAACATGGACTTGAAACACATTATAGAGAGTAATCCTAGAGCACTAGGGCATCCCCAAATAGAAAAATATTGTATGTACTTTGTGTGTATGCCCCGATCAATAGGTAAGCCTCCGTGTGTTTGTCCTGACATAAAGGTAACTATAAAGAATATGATTCCTACCATATTTAGGATACATAGGGAACCTCACCCTATGTTCTGAGCCCCGTATTGATCATCCATATAGAGGACAACATATGAGTCCCTTGTCCAAATAAATTACATTGATTACTTTCTATCTATTGATTCTCACAAATGATCATGCCTCACATGGGCTTAGGGAGTTTCAATGGTCATATCATCTACATTATAAACCCCTACAGTGGTATATGATAACCTCAGTCGGTAAGCCCAAACATAAAATGAACTATGAGAACTATAATTCCTTCCATAACCAAGATATATAGGACACCATCCTATGACTAGATCTCTATACCAAACACCCCAAATATTGTTTTAGTATTTTTGTCCCATACCCATATGCCATGTGGCTGATCATATACACCCCCTTGTTTCTCACCTTGACCATGGCTCATGTGGGATCAGGGGGGTTCAAGGAACACAAAATTGGCCTCATAAATCCCCGATATCTAGGAATCCTCAGTATTTAAGTCCCAATATAAAGGGAAATATAATGTATATCATTCCTTCCATACTCAGGATATGTTGGATTGCTATCTCTGTGGTTCGAGATATATATTGATCATCTTGTGGAATCCAGACATCTATGTCCATTACATAAGGAAATAACATTTGTTACATTCTATCCATTGTTTCTCACACCAGGAATGGGTCATGTGATATTAGGGAGTTTTGGTAATCATGTGATTTGCACCATGAGTCACTATAATGACATATGAAACTATAATATATAAGAACTATAATAATGTAACATTAATACTCAAATTCCCACAACATTCGAGATAAAAAGGACGTCCCTCCGAGACCCAAGCTGAAAGGTTCCCTAGATAACCCATATAATTCATTATCCATGACATAAAACCACATGAGTCGAAAGTATATGTGGGTTTTGATTCCGGAGATAATTGAGATATGTAGGATAACACATAACGGCTCAATCCCATACTCATAATATTAATCACCTCCTTTTTTAAAGGTTGGGTCCAAATTCTTATTTATTATTTAATGAAAAAACATCTTTATAATTGGGTAGAGGGAGACCCATTACATAGCCCAAAGTACCATGAACAATCTATCTAAATACAAGGCATGAAAGCCCATTTTTAGCCCAAAGCGCCCTTCGGTGAGTAGTACTACTATAGTATCTGGGTAGCTAGAGCCGCTGCTACAGTACCGCCACAACTACAGTTCCTGATACAGTGCCTCTTCTACTATAGTGCCACCACTGCTATTTTCCTCCACTTCTATAGTACTTCTATATTACCTGAAAATTCTTCCCTTTTCGCATTCGATCCTGGGTCTTTTGGATACTTAGAAGAATCCTTTTACCAATTGGGTACCGTCTCATTGGCATATTAATCACCTCTTTATATGGGAGTATATTCTAGAGAACATGGTTATATGGTTTCAACTTATAATAAAACTCATGTTGCTGAGGGATTATGAAGAACCTCATACATATATAGATGGACTCACCCAAGAGATCATGTTCTTTGGCATATAAAATAGAATTGGCTTAAAGTCATTTCGTCAGGGTAAACAATATAGTTTTGGGATTAAGAAGATATTAATTATCATATATTAAATATAAAATAGGGTCATAGAGTAGGAAAAAATTCCACCCCAAAAGGGTGGGATGAGCCCGACCTCCCATCCCCTCGACTAATGACAGTCCTTAAGAGTAGTTGCGCCTAAATACCCATACGTCTACCGACCCTTGGAAAATAGTTGTATACCTAGCTACGGATGGGGGAACCATTTGGAGTTTTATGGAAAATTGAAAATTGAAACATGATGAGTGAAACCCATTCCATGAAATATTTACAGATGGAACAAAAATGGTGAACCTGATGTGAATCTCTCTAATGAAAAAATGATTGCGTTATAATGTGTCATGCGACTTTGTATTTGAAATCCCTATAAAAAAGAAATAATTATGGAATAATCATAAAAAATAATACTTTGTAGTTAGGGTTCTCATAATTCGATCCTAATTTTGATAATTCCAAATATGTGGAATGTCATAATTGTGAATAAATAAACAAATGTGTTAACCATGGAAATCTAATGAACCATATTATGCCTACAGTACTGCACTAATTAGTAAACATGTTCATTATCATATCCATAATTGCAGATACTACTTCGACATCTAAAATGTATCTATTTTCTCCTATCAATCATTCAAGGTTCCAATGTTATTTTAATGTTTATAGCGACATTTGGGTCGATCATTGGCGATGGTACTTTTTAATAGTCGATTTTTTAATTCATTGTATTTTGATTGTGGGGTTTTATTTTCATGGGTTAAATAAAATGATTGAACAGTGATGATTGATTTAAAAATTTAATAATGATTGGTGTGAGTTCATAATGAGGGAGTAATTCTTTTGATATCCTTGAAACTTTATTTATATTGTATTAAATTAACACCCACTTCACAAGATTACTTTGATTGGATTTCCCAAGTGTTAAGGCTTTTATACAAGACTTAAATTAATTAGGGTTAGAATATCAATCAGTAATTGTTTATGGTAGTGTGTTTATGGTTCCCATAATCCATGGAATCCACATTTGAAACAAAAAATGTCATTAATCCATGGAATTTTTTGTTTAATAAACACAATTTTAACCAAATGAATACTCAATAACCTAAAGATCTCAATCACTTAACATCGCAAAATTATTACTCAACCAAATGGTATATTTACTCATCCATTGATATTGATAGTAGTTGGGTTATATATGTTTTATGGTGTTGAATTATAAATATAATGTAATGAAATGGGCATGATAATATTAGCTCTCCGAACACACTCACAAATGGTGAAGATAATTAAATACGGAAATTTGATTGAATGTTGCAGTGAAAAAATGGAATCTTTTCCACTTTATTTAAGCTATCTTAATACAATGAATATAAAAAAACAGATTTTGGATGAATATTAGCTAAAATTAATAATAAATATGCATTAAAATTTGACTAATGTGAAAATAAGTTATACGCTTAAAAATGAAGACAAACATAACAAAATAAGAAATCGAAATTGGAGGAGAGGTATCTCTTATTAAAACATGGTCAAAGAAAAGTCCTCTCATTCCCTTGTAATGTATATAGTTTGTAAAAAACACCATATTTTTCTCTAAAATGTTAACTTTATGTGAGTAGAATATGGGGATGCATTTGTACCCCAAGGTAGTGGACTGTTTTCATTAAAAATATTCCGCTCCATTCTACTCAACAATTTGGACATCCATAAATATGAATCAGAAGATATTATCTTTTTAATAGTTTTAGATATTTATTTTCTCTATCTACTATGAAAATATGAAATTTATTGGAAATTTTTATCCAAAGTGATGGTTGTTTTACAAATAATGTTCAACATTCAATTTTTATCAACACTTTTTCGAATAATGGAATGTGAATGGATTTATGAATAAGAAGATTCCATAAAATTAAAATAATTTGTTCTAAAAAGTTGGTCATATATATTGTGGATTTCACATTGTAAAAGATCAGCTCCTATTGATGTCTATATCATGATAAAAGTACATATTTTTGTGCCGGTTCTAATTCTCATACAGAATTGTAATATATTCATTGGGGTCCCTTTTTGTAGATTTGGTCTTTGAAATATTTTTCCAATATGAGTTTTATTGTCACCTGAATTATAGTGGAGCGTCAATGATTTTGGAAATCTAGATTGAGCCCAGAAATTCAATCATCATGGATTATCTAGTTTCATCACAGATTCTTTGGGAAATCTTTTGTGGACTATATGACTATTCCTATGACTGAATTGGACAATGATTCCTTCTAATGATATGTTGGAAATATAATAAGAAAGCATAAAAACAAAGAACCATAAATTTTGGATAAATAGGTTGAGTTTTATAAATTAAATAGTAAAATGACTGGATTAGATTAATTCAAATAATGTTCAAAAGGTATATTTAGTAGTAAAACATTGGGTTTTCACAATATTTATTTACTTTTATATGAAAATTACTAATAGGAGTAGAAACAATGTCATAAATAAATGAATAACTTCAAATCCCATAACCTTATTCTTGTTAATGTCCTCATGTAAAATAAATATGGAAACATAACAAAATCATTCTCCCTTTCCTAAGAAAGTGTTGTTTTATCTAATTAGGGGAGTTTTACACCATTTCACTCCTCTAGATTGAATTCCACCAAAAATTGTTACTAAAAAAATATTTCAAAAACCATTCATTTTTTCTACTCATTTTATAAATGGAAAATGTAGGTACTCAAATCATAAGCCTCTCAAGATGACAAAGATTTATTTCTGGAGGTTCACTCATTCACAAACCAAAAGTGAAAATCATAGAGTTTGAAATGGATATAAGAATCCATTCCCTATACTAATGTTAACTATACTCAAGAGGTCCTTTTTAGAGCGTTTTTTGGGGCTGTGATAAGATATTAATTTTACGACCAAAAGAGTGGAAAAGAAGGGGAAAACACTGACAGAGGTAAAACAATGACCTTTTTTTTGAAATGAAACATGGAAAGAAATAGAAACAAATATTTAAAAGGCTATGATAGTGTTAATAAAGACACAAAGTAGGAAGAAAATTTTCAGGGGATGAAAATATGATATATATATATATATATAACACAAAACTTCTCCCAGTGATATAAGTGTTCTTCTTTTCTTTTCATTTCTTTTTATAATTTTTTTGGAAGTTTAACTGGAAATAGATCTCACACTCATCTCCCAAACCTTTTTTAATCTCCACAAGACACTAATTGTAATAGTTATAACAATCTCAAAGTTAGAAAAAGAGTAATTTTATACTTTCCCTAGACACAATCATTTTTTTAATTTTTTTTAATTTTTCCCTATTTTTTGTTTGAATAATTTTTAATAAAAAAGTATATAATTATATAAATAAAAATTCATTCCCCAAACTCACTAATAGACAACCTCTCCCCACACATAAATAGATAATTTCCTTTGAAAATTCTGAAATGGATACCCAAAATGAAATACATTCCCCTCACAACTAAATTACAATAAATTATGAAATGTAATTATATATTGATATTTGGTGGGATAAGGTATTGGGATTATAATGTGTCTTTCAAAGAAAAGGTTCTCATAGTCTCTAAGGGGCTTTAAAAAAGGTGGATTAATGCAAGGTTAATGGGAGGCTCTAGAGATTTTTTTATTATCTTGGTGTTCAGAAAATGTCTATGTCATATTAATAGACACTAAATTAGGAAATTCGGCTCAATGTCCAAAAAATGAAAACTCTCAATTGGGTTGGAAAACCCAAAAAATTAAAAGATAGTCATCAGTGACCTTGGAAGGAAAGATAATTTAGTTTCTCATGGTTGGGGAAGAATAAATTTCCAAATTTAAAACTATGCATTAAAAATTTAGTATTATTCACAAAAAATTATTTATCAAAATTTATGATGAAAATACCAAATTTATGAGATGAAAACATGTCCTCTGACTCACCAAAATGGTTGTTAAAATTTTCAAAAATTGATGGTGAGTAACTACAACTTTTTTTCATATATATTTTTATTGTTTTTTTAAATACACACCCACACAAAAAAAAGAAATAGGAAAAAAATTGGTGAGTAAAGTGTTAAAAAAATTATAATGAGAGAGTAAGGAGAGAGAGAGTGATAGATAGAGTTAAAGGGAAATAGGTTCCCCCTAATTTAAATTTGGTGGGTCGCTATCTCCATTTAGTGATGGGTTAACTATAGAAGTTTGGGATCCAATTGAAGTTGATGTAGTTCCCAGGTCATGTGACATCATTGGTGATGAATTAGAAAAATTCCATTACCTAAAAGAAAGTTAAAATGATAATGTAGTTATTTAATTAATGAAAAACTAAAAATAAATAAAAATTCTTTAAGAGAAATAAAAGAAAATTAGTTTTCCTCCTAAGAGGCGCTGCTTTTATTTTTCATACAGCAGGACAATTTCATTGGACTACCCATATCCCAATGGTGTCTATAGTATTGTCTCAACCACAGAGTGCTTCCAGAAAAACATCTCAATTGGGAGTCACAATTTTTTATTGGACAATTTCTTCCCTTGTTGTTTCTCTTGTTGTACAATATGGTTGGAATGAAACTATGGACATCCTCCCTTTAGTGTTAAACATGTGGAATGATATTTTCTGAAAAGTTATGGTTTTATATGCTTTGAAATTCAGGAAGATATTTTAATTCTATTGGTTTGATTTATGTATGACTCAGATAACATGAAACAGAAGTCTGAGATCGTGATTGTTTTTAACTCATTTGTTTCATTACTTACCAATATAAGGTAATGAGGATTAGTGGGGACAAATTATTGGATAAAGTTTTCAATATATTGTTTATCAATTTTTTTCCAAATTATGGTCAATTTCAACATCACCAATTATCACTTTATTTATTATGGAACATATATCACAAACATCACTACCATCATGACAAGATAAACACATTGGTTCATGTTTTACATCACATATAACAGAATTTTTAATGTCATATATGGGGAATAATGAATGTTTGATAATTTGATTGGAATAAAAAAATGACCATGCTAGTTCATTTCCCTCATTACCATCCATTTTGGATCAGTAGAGATTACTGGAGAGATGGGATTACAAAGAGCCTTCAAGATCCTCTAGATCGATGGAGTCTAAATATTAAATGTCGATATTAACTTCTATATTTATGACTTTATTAATGAAGATGAAATATTCACAATCACGTTTGTCTTTAGAACAGGAAATACATGAAAAATTAGGGTTCAACAGACTCTCATAGAGACATTAAGAAACATGGATTTAGAATATAGAGTGATTATGTGATGGGTGTCGTATGGATTGAAAAATATTGAACTTGACAATTTGGTCAACAAATTCAGGGATACGTTTCCATCATTAACATAAATATTTTTTCTAGATTACATGAGTAAAGGACTTCCTAGAATTATTGGATATTGTTAATATGTTTTCTCACCTTCCATGTTAAGGACTTATAAGTCGGCTAGAAAGATAATATCATTGGCATAGATAAAGAAAACCTCATTTATTCCCTTAGGACTAGAAGTTCTCTGATTAGCTAACTGGATAACAATCCTCATTATGTGAAAGGGAACTAGTCCAAGGATGGAGAATATGGATTTGGGCATGAAATTTATTATGTTTCCTTAGTCAATGAGTGCATCATTGAAGTTGGAACTCCCTATTTTTCATGGAACAGTAAATATATATAGGTCTTTTCACTTCATGGGTGTGGACTCCCAGGTTGAATCATTCTCAATGGTCCTATGTTATATCTTATGGGTGCACAATTCATTATGAAACATGAAATATTTATGAATTTGTTTGATGGTATATAATAGGGTAATGTTCACATAAACATTTCGAAACATGTAAGGAATTTCATAATAATGTTCAAAGGGATTCTTTGTCTTTGAGATAGCTTAATGAAAAGGAATTGGGCTCCTAAGAGGAATATAAGGATTTGAGGGAGTGGATTCAATATTTTTAGTTAATTTCGACTTTTCCTTCTCAATATCAACGTTAAAAGGGGATTTAGGGGATTCATTATGAGGAATATCGACTTGCTTACCTAATATAAGTGAAATTAAAATTACATTAACCTTATGGTTAGGTATTGGTTGAGCTGTGAGTTGGGAACCATTGGATGGTTTCTGCTGGCTAAGGTTGGAGGCAAGTTGACCAATTTGGGGTTCAATATTTTTATTGTTAGAATGGGTTAAAGATGTAAGATCTTCAACTGCACCTTCTCATGGTATCATGGAATACGAGGCTTGCCCCTAATTGGTATTACATTGATTTTGGATTTGGGAAAGTTTTTGTATTGGGTTTGGAATACGGAAGGACCATCGGGACAGTGGAATCTATGATGATAAAGAGGATGATTGATCCATTTTGGTTGAGGGACAAAAGGATATGGTTGTTCGAAGTTACCAAAACCATGACCATATTGGAATTGGTTTGGGTTTTGAGGAGGAAATTGAGGGGATGAGAAATGCGATTACAATATTTCAAGACTAGGTTAAAGGTAGAAGACAAGGGCTCAGAGTGGGGATGGTTGATGTATCTAATAAACTGACCTGATTTTTGAGTGTTGTTGTTGCTCTGAGCATATAATGCATTGACTTCATTTGTCCAAAGGAATCAGATTTATCTTCTTGAAGTTGTGTAAATTTTTCAGTTGGATGAGATGGAGAGATACAGATTCCAAAATTAATGATTGGTCCATGGAATAGATATTGTGGATTAGAGGAGGTTGAGGCTTTGGAAACAACCGCTAGTTGTCTCAAAATTTCTTGTAAGTTCACACTTCCACTCAGTCATCTTGTTGGGATCTATGGATTGATTCAATTAGACTTGTTTTAATTGAGCATGTGCTCTAATATGAAAATATTTCATGTATGTAGACATATTACTTATGAAATCTAATTCAGCTACATGAGTTTTATTAACGGGTGAACTAACACTTTTGTCATCAATTAATGTTCTATCCAAAGAAAATAACACGTCATAGATGTATTGGATCTAGATTTGGTCATTAATTTGGTGATTTTGGTATGTTTTCACAAGATCTATGAACCCCACCAAGTACTAATAGACTGATTCATTTAGGAATTAATGGATATCATTAATTTCCATTTTGATAGAAGTAGTATGAGAATTAGGAAAAAAAAATTATAAGAAGAAATGATTTATGTAATTTCATGTGGTTAAGGAATAAGGATAGAGGTAGTAGATTTATGACTTGGTATAGTAAGATAAGGAGAATTGGAATTCTCAAGGGTTTATTTGTTCATTAGAAACCCCTTGAGGCTTTATGGTAATTCACACAACATTGAAATCTTATAGATGAAAATGTGGATCCTCAATGGCTAGCCCATGCAAATAAGGTAGAAGATCAATCAATCCCGATTTGATTTAAATATCTGCCTCAATATTTGTATATTAAATACAAGGGGGTTTGTAAATCATATTATGGGATGTGTGTTCTTTAAGAGTGTGTTCCGTAGGATTCTCTATATGTAATAAAATTGGATGAGAAATGAATAGTTCATGAGTGATTAGATTTTCCCAAATGTACCTCTTAAGTCATGGAAGAGATGACTCGATTTCCATGTCAAAAAAAACCGATGGATAATTTGGAATGATATATGTTACTTAGAGATTCTTGGAATATATGAGGAAGGATAGTGTGTTTCGTGGTTTTTTATGTTTATGATTTTTATGATAATGTGGGTTTATCTTTTTGTGTGTTTTTCTGATTTTTTTAATATTTTTTCTTCGAAAAGAAAAAACTAACAACAACTTAAGGCACCATCCCCAAAAATTACTCCATTTAAAGAATATCATATTTTCACTTATCGACCGTTCAAGGGTCTGATTCACTGCTAATGTGTATAGTAGCACTCGGATTGAAACATCGGTGATGGTACGTTTTAATAGTCAGTTGTGTTTAATTGATTGCCTTGGGGGGGGGGGTTGTTTGTAGAGATTAAATGAGATGATTGATTAATGAAGACTGATTTAACAATTTAATAATGATTGGGGTGAGTTCATAATTATGGATTTAATCTTGTGATATTATTGAGATTTTATTTATATTGCGTTAAATTAACACCCACTTCAGAAAATGACTTTGATCAGAATTCCGAAGTGTTAAGGCTTTAATACAATCAATAAATTTACTAGGGTTATAATATAAACCAGAATTTATTAATGGAAGTGTATTTTTTATTCTAATAATCCATATAATCCACACATTAAACCAATCATTTCATTAATCATGACACATTATGTTCAACATACATAACAATAACCTAAACAATGCTCAACGATAAAAAGATCTCAATCACCTAACATCCCCAAATTATTACTCACCAAAATGGTATATTTACTCATTCATTGATATTAATAATAATATTGTTAAATATTTTTTAGGGTGTTGAATTATAAAGGCAATAAATATAATGGGACAAGATAAGAGTAGCGTGTCGAACACACACACAAACGGTGAAGAGAATTAAATACGAACATTCGATTGAATGAGAAAGTGAGAAAATGGAAGGTTTTTCTAATTTTTTTAAACTATATTATGACCATTAACATTACACAATAGAAGTTGGATGAATATGAGATAAAATTAATAAGAAACATCCATTAAAATGTGATTGAAAGGATAATAAAGTTATACGCTTTCAATTGAAAACAAACATAATAAAAAAAGGTAAAGGAAAGTGGAGAAGAGGTCTCACATGTTGAAAAAATATCAAGGAAATACCTCCCATGGACCTGGAAAGGGTATGGTCATTTTAAATCTCCTCCTTTTCCCTAAAATGTCAACTCCATTCAAGGAGAATAGGGGGATTCTATTTTACCCCAAGGTGGTGGACTGTTTTCATTCCAAATTTTCCCCTCCACATGGCTAATAATTTTGGTCATCCAGACAACTGAATCTAGAGATATTCTATTCATAAAAGTTGTAAATATTTATTTTTTCTGTCTACTCTGAAAATTTAGTTGTCATTCGACTTTTTGATCCATTTTTATGGTAGTTTTACTAAACAATATGCACTTGTCCATTTTTATCAACACTTTTTCGATGGTTGGAAGGGGAATAAATTTTTTAATAAGAATATGCAATTAAATACAAATAATTTCTTCAAAAAATTAGTCAAATAATATCTTCGATTTCACTCTGAAAATGATCAGATCTAATTGATGTCTATATTAGGAGAAAATTCCATAATTGTGTACTGGTTTTAATTCTCGAACAGAATGGTGGGATGGACTTCATAGAATCATTTGGGTGCCTTTTGGGTGGATTTAGGCTTTGAAAAATTTATCCTAGATGAATTGTATTTTCACCCATATTCTGGTAGGGAATAAAATATTTTAAAAGTTGGTATTGTGCCCATAAATTCAGTCTTCATGGATGGCCCAGTTTCTTCACATATTTTATAGGCCTTCTTGTGTGGGCCATAAAACAATTTAAAAGACCGAATTGGCCAATTATTCTTTCTAATGATATGATGTAAATTTAATAAGTAAGCCTTTAAAATGAGAAACATAAATTTTTTATGGGAATTGCGAGAGATATAGATTAAATAGTAAACTAATTTGATTAGATTAATTCAAATAATATTCAATATTTATGTTTAGTAGTAAAACATTGGTATTTGACACAAATTATGAACCTTTACATGAAAATTAATATAGAGAATATAAAAAATGTTATTAATAAATGAATAACTTCAGCATCTTGATTTGATATGATGTCTCATCATCCATCATTTGTTATGGAAAATTTTCTGCAACTTCAACTTCTGCAGATCATAAAACTGTGTCACCTACACAGTGACTTCAATGGAAGGTGGAGAAAATGAAGGTTCTAGAGTACCACTGATATGGTACTACCCTAACCATGGTGGATTATCATGAAGTCCTTCAGTTTGAACAGTCAGTGAGCAGACATTACCCTGAGAAGGATGCTATTAAACTCGTGGCTCTCGTCACCACAACCAATAGATTCAGGATCTTTTCCACATAGCACTTGTACCACCACCTTCTGTATCATTGGATAGTGGATCGAGAAGCTGGATAAGGCTACATTTAGGTTCCACAGCTACCCAGGATGTCTCTTTCTAACTGTCGTTTCCAACACCATCCTACTTGTACCCCTCAGTCACCTACTAAGGGTACCATGCAATATATAGAACCTTCTGATGCCCATTACCAAGCAACAAGAAAAACTCATCACATGAGAAATGTTTCAGATACCCAGGAGAGGGCACATAACCCATTTTTTACTGACGATGAGTACCTGCATACTCAGGTTGGGACTACCCCACAGGCTAATATCCTTTCTCGCTTTGAACTAGTCTGTATTCATATTCATGCTGCAAGCTTGGGGGAGGCTCATATTTTTATCCCAATATACAAATCCGTTCAACATAATTTGATGTAACAAGGAGGAAAAAAAGAGGTAACATAACCCTTCCTCAATAGAATACATCTTCTAGTTCATCATATACATAGAAAATTTTCATTATTATATCACTACAGACACTCTTCAAAAATGCCAGTACATTTTAGAAATAGCTGAAGGACTCCGCAATCATATTTTGGAATTGGTGTATATGAAGGGATAGTTTCATACTAGTATCCCTACTTATAGGATATCAAAACACTTTTATCATCAATAATAAGTGGCTGTAATGAGGTATGCACGCACTCTGTTCCATACTCAGTAGGATTAATGAGATATTATAACAAACGGAGTGGCATCATATGAATCTTATATGCCCAATTCAACGCGGACTAACAAGGTGACATTGGAACATGCATTGGTATAGGGGAACATTTCTATCAAAGTAGTCTGGTGGAATACTCTAAAGGCCTAGGATTGGGCGCATATCCCTGTTCTAGCTGAGACTGGCCAAGTGGAAATGGAAAAAGCATCATGAAATGATTTGATTTCTATCAAGGGATCAATGAAAAATATACTAATAGATCAATGATGTGAGAAACATGTTCCTAATTCTTCTGACAAGTGACTATGGCAACACTATTCCAAGGAAACATAGGGGAAGGCTTGATGGACCATATAAAACCCTGAGAGGGGAGGGGTGAATCAGGGTATCTAAATTGTCTTCTAAATTGATGGATCTTATTACCACATTGTTAAGAACCTATTAAAATTGTCTCATGGTAATGTGTAGTAATTAAAACATTCACAAGTAGCAAGGTAACACAAGAAATTTACTTTTTTTACAACTATGGGATATTCTATGGTGCATACACCGACAGTGTGTCAGTAGTACCTAAATCCTATTATCTTAACTATATATGAAATATAGTAGTTTTAAAAAAATCACAATACTCTAGGATCACTACTCTTATATGGTTTTAGGGAAAACACACTTTGTACCATAGAACACTTCTGTCGAATCCCCTCACACACTACATTGAGAGAATTTTAACTAAGATAATCAAAAAGAAGGTATCTTCAATGGGTTGCCATTGAAGTCATTTTTAAGGCATAAAATGGGACTCTTCGTTTACCAGCGACATGATTTGATGCACACTTAAAGACCATTTCACAAACAAATTATATCTAAAGCTTCATTTTTTGAATCTCTTTCACAAAGCTCACCCTTCCAAGAAGCACGACTACCTTCACAATGCTCATTGAGTCAACATAAGATACCCCATTATCAAGAATCTCAATTTACTCATAATAGTTTGAATAAATCGAGAATAAACAAGTATTTTCATGATAGTCAATCAGTCTTAGAAACCTAGATTCATTGATCTCCCCTAACTTCATGAAATCAATGAGATTCCATATTTTCCATGAAAACATTTCCTGAGATGTGAAGAGGGGTAACCTTATATATATAGGCTCAATTTTCGCAATGATCCATATGTCTATATCACAATTTCCAGATCTACCAAATATATCTTCACATAAATCCCCCCTTTACGATGCTCCATTGAAATTTGATGTAGCCATGGGGCTCCCCATGAACACATCACGCCTTCTCGATGCTCATGTTCTCATATTTTTGAAGATCACCCTCTCCATTCGTGATTCTCTACATCTTTTTTATCCTTAACCTGGTATTCAGTAAACACATTCCATTACATTTTCATGAATATTTTATTACAGAAAACACCCCTTTGTGATGGTATCCACTTCCTCAGACGTTTTGACCCCAAAATTTTGGAAAACATAGGGAAATGATGCCACCTTCAACACTATTTCCAGATACATCCTTAAGATCCATTTTCATTCAATATACCGGATCTTTTATTTAATCCTTTATCTTCCATGTTGAGGATTGAAAAAAATACAAATTATAATCCATTTCCAACAAATGAACATCTTTGGTTCCATCAAGGCATATATTTCATCAACCATTCTGGATGTGTATCTATATATTCCAACGAGCAATGCATATTTGGACCATACTCATATTCTTGATCCAACCATGGCCAATAAGGTGAGAGAAACACATGACTTGGGGTAGGTTCATAACACCGCCATGAATGACCAACGACATAACCCAAAGGCTAAAGATCGGGCTCATAGTCCAATCTAGAATGAGCCTCACCATGTAATAATTGAACATGCCTCTAGATGGGCTCATATCACATTTAATAATAATCATTATTATCAGAATATTCCCATGTATTATCATTAGTGGGGTCATGAACCCACTTCACCTGATAGTTATATACATGTTCTGGAAACGACCATACCATAAGAATGTACTCATTCACAACTAGAAAAGTTGGGTTGGAATATTCATACCAAGACGCAGAACACAAACCATACCCCTTATTGTCTCAATGAAATTTTCCTGGGAGTCATTTGAGACACTTTCCCAATGCCAAATGGCAATGAAGACTTTTTTTATCAAAGCATAACTAGAAGACATTCATTGTAACAACAGTACTACTTCTAGTTGTGTGGAGATTGATCGTTGGGACACTACTCTGGAAATCCATCATGGATGACCTCCACATAGTTATATCTACCATGAAAAAGGCAGTCATCCCTTTTACAAGACACCTCCATATAGATAGGTGAACCAAACCCTGACACCTTTGTATAGAGAGGTAATTGAAACATCGTTGTAAATAATATTTTATTCACCAAAAACACCCAGCTACACTCCATTCCCTTCATTTAGAGACCATTAGAGGAATATTCTATGGTATGATCGGGTGGAGGTGTGTATTTAGGATTATAAGGTATTTAACATTGACATATAGAGAGTGTTAAGGGAAACAAACCTCCCCATCATCTGTTGGATGCTCACTACTCCCAGCTATGAGATCTTAAATGAGCTAAAAAGGAGTGAATTCCTTATCTACATAAGAATGTATGGGATAATCATCAGAAAATGAATGATTCATATATCCCTTATCCTAGATATTAGTTTCACCCTCACTTAATCATCATACTCTATTTCCAGCTTGACCGAGCTGCTATCTCCATGGTATGAGATCCAAAATAGGAAAATTATAGTGTAAACCTGCAACATGCTAGCCACTATTTTGACATGAATCTTCTATAACAGATCTATGAAGCAATATTTGGTATCCACTTTAGAGGATGAGGAAATTATTGATCATTACAATTCACTTCTCCCATGGAAAAGTTGAACCCTTTAGATATCATATCCTAAAATGTTCTGTTGTCTGCTGAGATAAACGATCGAAGAAATGATCATTATAGTTTGTCAGTGAGATGAAATTTCTTTTCTCAAAAAGTTCCCATAAATTACCAACAGAGAGGTATTCTAGCCAACATGAATTCAAACTTGGACTCTATAAACACTAAGAAAACATTTCAAACATAGAGACTGATGTTTCGAACACCGAGACAACTTTCTGTGAGAAATGAGACTCGTCATGGGTATCCATCGCACCCATCACCTACATGATCACAATTACACCACATAAAGGGGGAAATTATTACAACTATATTATCATGAATCAAAGAGTACACCCATCCCTATAGACCAAGTGAACATCTACCACCACCTCCACTTCTCAGATCATTAATTACTAAGAAAAGTTTTAATACGTCGACATTAGCTGCAAGCGAACCCCAGCCTGCTGGGTTGGGAGAATTTATATGTCAATCAATATACCTAGGTTCATCATCCCTTGAGAGGACCAGGGAGAAATCATCCATGATGCCAGAAATATCCCACCCCATTGGTCTATGGTTATTTATATCTTCACACCCTTCCCAGGAGTTGTCAAATCCCCAACTAGTGATATTGGATCCTCAATAATTAGACCAATCAGCGCCAAATATGGCCCTGAATGACCACCATCCGACTAGTATGGGGTCATATTCATCATAAACACCACTTTATAGGGACTCAAACATCTATAGATTGGGATAAATGAATCAGCAGTCACTATCCCACCTACTGCGAGTCACACCTCTGCTAGTTTTGGCCCATTCAGAAACCCTGACTGAGAACTCCCCCAGGAACACTATTCATAGAAAAAAGTGGTTGGAATGAATTATGAGGATGGTTAATACCCACCAAGGAAAAAATCTCAAAATACCCAATAAGGAAAATGGTTCAAATAAATACTCGGATGGAAGCAGTACATTATCTTCTTACTACATCAAACAAATGGAATAACCACAATTCCCCAATATGCCTCATTGAATGATGACAGTATCAACATGGAAGATATTTATGATGACAAAAATATAAAAAGCCACGACACTAAAAACATTCCTATGGTGGTTGGTGACTTCAATGTACATAATGAGGGTGCACATACCCGGAACCTAAGGTAGCAAAAAAACATGGAAATTATGAACATCAAGTTTCCACCTCCCTGATGAAATTATACCAAGGAGAAGGGTACAAAAAAAATCTAGATCACCTCCCTAGTGGAGCAAGGTTCCACCCACAGAGGACTGATTGTCACAATATTAATGTGAAATACAATATGATCTGAAACATAATGAGGAGTTAATAAGGGTTAATATTCCCATGGTGTACCATCTCCTTGAAGAGAAAAATTTTATCTCACCCAAACCTAATCCACTATAAATGAAAGCATATAAATATCATATTGGATTTTATTCTATGAAACCAACCCAAATTGATGAGGAAGTTGAAAATGATTATAATTTCCCTCCATTATGGAAACATACTCTTCCCTTCTAGGATAACCATTCAGTCATATGAGGAATTGAAAATTGGTAGGTGATAAAATTGGCCACCTCATCAACACCCTCTGACTCCCCATGGGTGGGATGTGGTCTAGGAAACCATAACCCCAGAGCTCATTAATGTCATTGAGTACCTTGCTACTAGAATGGAAGCCATGTAAGGGATTATCGCTCATGTGCTACCTGGAAGGAAGCCATATTCTGAATGGGTGGGTGATACTCTAGATCTATCTAACAACCGAAAATCAACCTTTTTTTACCTTTGATGGTACATGAGACCCTATGAAACATCTCAGATACATCATTTCCTGATGTGAGATCATGATAGGCCCTCAAGATCAACATGACACAAATATGATGAGCTGTTTTATACCGACTATGACAGGGACTTTATTTTTTTTGGTATAAAAGACTACCATTAGGATCTATCTTTGGAAAGGAAGACCTACATCATCAATTACTTTAGAAATTTTATTATATGTAGAGGAATACAATGATAGTTGACCTAAAAATGTAAAAAACAGAAAAATTATAGGGTTCCTGATTTCATAACATGGCAGTAGGGTTTTACAAATTCACTCAGCATCCATCTCTTGCAAGAGTAGATGTTGGAACTCTATGATGAAAATATTAGTGATTAATTATAGAAACCCTTGATAATAATGAAATATCTAGGTTGATTATATGAATTATCTAAAATAGTACCATCCCCTGAAGATTCTATTCAGCAAACACGATCCAAATTTCGAATAATTCCCAAAACATAGGGGAAAATGCCAACAAGAACAGA
This sequence comes from Viscum album, assembly GCA_963277665.1. NCBI lineage: Eukaryota > Viridiplantae > Streptophyta > Magnoliopsida > Santalales > Viscaceae > Viscum > Viscum album. The sequence continues at coordinate 1,804,863,516 of OY728129.1, read as the reverse complement.
ATTTTTAGATTTCACTATCAACCCAACAGTGACTCATGTCCAGATGCCCAGGTTATCCCCAAATGACCCAGTTCCTTTTATCAAGTGATAAGAACAAAATAATCACCCTCATCCAGAATAATAAAGAAATTGGGGTCATTCTCGATTTGAAGAACATATGATTAATATGTACTCCTTCTGAAATAAACATCTACCATGTTATTACGTAGAATCCATGGACATTAATCTGATCAAACTTCTATAACCAAGGAATCCTGATGAGGTTAACCTCACTAATCAGACCGATTACTACCATTTCCATAGAAGTATGGTACATAATATTCAGAATTGTTTCGCCTTCAAAGACATCCTTCAAGGCATGAATGATTCTAGATAAATAGTGCAGGATAATTCCCTAGAGAAAATGTCCTGAATAAATATGGTCAAACCAGAAGAGAAGGATATTTGAAAAAATTTCTTGGCCAGAAGTGCATGAAATTTTGAAAACTCGATGGTTTTAAAGATTATTGATTGAATCCCCTCCACTCTAAGAGCAAACTTTTGTAGGATAGAAGCAGCTCCACCACTAAGAAAGAGACATCATATGTACCTTCCAATGGTGTGCATGACCCCAAGAATTGAATGAAAATTGATGAAAATGAGTCACATTCTCCACCAATGTTTTCATTATACAAATATTATTTCTTCCCATTTACTTTAGTAACATGGGACCACCCCAAAAAAATGAACCCTCATCGGATGAGAACATCATAATTGGTTCATTCTACAAAATACACTAGAAAAAATACTTATATGATGATGATTATGCCTCCGAATATGGTATTCCTGCATATTACCAAGGAGTGGGATGATTCATACGCTAGAGGTAAGGATATAGTGGACAACACCGACGTGTTCAGCATCAATATTCTGGTCATGCCCCTATATATGACATATATACAGCCGAGACTCATGGGAATGTGCTCGAGGATGACATATATAGGAAAGAAGGTTCCTCTTAGTACACCAGTGGTCAACCACTTCCGATTTTCATGGATGACCACATATCAATGATCTAATTTGTTCATCCCAGGAAACAAGAAAGGATGGCGCTACCTGTACCACTGGCAGTAAATATTCCCTCAATGTTGGAACAAGCACTAGGTTCGTTTACCTCAGATGCTCTAGTTCCTTAACCACATGCCTAAGAGTAGCCCCATACGGGGATGCTCTGACCTCTGGAAAAACAAATATGATTTTATGAAACATCTATCTATAGTCACAATAAAACTCTCGATCCTGGATGTGCCCAATATATCAAAATAATTTATGGAGGTGGTTTCAAAATCTCTCAAAGCCCCCAGGAATTTGAGACAGACATTGCTTCCTCCAAAGTATACCGAGTGAAGACTATGCCATTAGAATTTCATGTTCCCGTCTATTTCATTAATCATGATTATGAGGAGGCCATCTATGGGAACATCACACCCTTATACATTTCATGAATACCGAATAATATCAATGTCCAAAGGTTACTAATTGATAATGGATCAAGGATCAATATTATCCCAGTGCGGACCCTCTGACGACTACAGTATACTGAAGTGGAATGATCCCATACAAAGAAGAAAATCTAGGGATATGAAAAGAGTGAGAAGAGACCCCTATAAAAAATCAAAATCAAAAAACATTTTTGGGAGCTAAATTTGACATCGTGTTCATGGTTATCTAGTAGGATACCACATATAATTTCATGATTGGAAGGCCCTAACTACATAGCCACCTTGAAATACCTTCAACATTCCATCAATGTCATAAGTACCCAACCAATGGAAAGGATGACATAGAACATGGTGAAAGAACCCCCTTCAATACTTGTAGAGCCACATATGTTGTAGAATATTTCTATAATAATGAGGGTACGAAACCAATGGTGGATGGGGATACACTTGATGTATCCCCTAATGGATTAGGGACTGCCATGATCAATTCCTAGATAATTCTTTATAATGATTATGTGATCCCTAAAAACATAGTTGAAATATCACATCCAATTACAGTGGTCTAATCATCTATTGTCCTCAATGATAATAATCTATAGCATCTCTCTACAACGACTCAAATTTTAAGGGATGATGATGTCCCTTATGATGTCCTCCCTCATCCTAATATCAACAATCAGGCCCCTGTATGACAATCCTCATATGAAAATGTGTCCACAGACTCAGAAATGGATGAGACTTATCTCATAAATGTCACTCTAATATTCGAGGAAGGCATCTCTACTAACATAGACATGATCGGGAAGATAAATATAGGGATAAGAGAAGACCTGCGACCTTCCTTAATTATTTATTCCTTGTATCCTGAAGAGAAATAGATTTACATTTCATTTCAGAAGAAGCACTGACATGTGTTTGTATGGAACAACACAGAAATGATCGGATAGAGTGTAGATGTGGCTACATACCAACTTAGACTGGCTGATGAACATTGGGGCTTCAAGCAAGTATCCAAGAATATGCACACCTCCCACACCACCAATGTAGAGGTGGATTTTGACAAGTTAATAAAATCCATCCTTATCTAAGAAGTGAAATACTCGTGATGAATTTCAAATATTGTCCACATCAAGAAGAAGAACAGGAAAATAGTGGTCTTCATTGAAATCAGTGGACTTAGTCAGAATTTCCCAAAGGATAATTTTTGATTACAAATCTCATAAATATTTATCGATGATACTACTAGATTCCAAGACCTTTTCATCAATTATGGGTACTCACAGTATAATCAAAACAAGATTTCCCCCATAGTTGAAGAAGCCACTTTTTTTACAACACCTTAAGGGATCAATTTTTATCATGTCATTATATTTTTATTAAATAATTTTTGTTCCACATATCATCGCATGATCCATCACATATTTATGCCATTCATAGGAATTATAGTTGATTTTATGTCGATGACCAGGTCGTTAAATACCGAAAGTGATGTGATCACATCACAGATCATTGAGAAATATTCAATAGGTTCTGACAACATAGTATAAGGTTAAATGCACTAAAATTTTCCTTCAGGGTAATGTAAAGAATGTTACTCGGCTTTGTGGTATGCCACCATGGCATTGAAGTTGACCCAGAGTAGACTGGTTCTATTTTAGAAATGTCACCCTATAGGAACATAAAATAACTAAGGGGTATCCAATGGAAACTCTCCTACATTATAGGATTAAAATCCAACATGACAGGAAATGCTCTCCCCTTAACTAGGTTAATGAATAAGGGATCGACCTACAAATGGGATGATTATTTTTATAAATCCTTTGAACGTATCAATATTTTCTTGCTAAACCCACAAGTTTTCATGCTTATAGTGGAAGGGAGGACACTCATCAAATATGTGTAATCTATGGAACACTAATTGGGTTCCCTTATCACAAAAGTGAATGACACAAGAATCATAATAGTGTATAATACCTCATTAGGAGAATGCTAGGTACTGAGACTTGATACTCTGATGTAAAAATAAATTGTCTCACACTCATTTCACAGTGAAAAATTTAAGGCAATACATCTATAACCATGTGGTCCACTTGGTCTCTCGTATTGATCCTATGAAGTACATACTTGGATTCCCCATATAGACTGGGTGTTTCGCTCAATGTCCAGTCATTCTTCAGCAATATGACAGTCAATTTTTGTCACAAAAGGTAGTGAATGGGAAAGCCTTGTATGGTTTCTTCATAGCTCACCCCACCCCATTAAGTACACCAGAAGACATCAAGATCCCTAACTGAGAGGGTGTTTTCCCATGATACCCCCCTGAACATGGTATATTTACATTGATGGCACTTCTCAAAGTCCCATTGGTTTTATAATGTAGAACCTAAAGCTCAATAGGGTTTCCCTGAGGATTTTATTTATCTCTCCTGAACAAGAAATGTCTCCCTACACCCTCTCACTATCCAGAGGATTCAAAAATATTGAGGTAGATTACAAACCCCTCATCATTATATTTTATGTATCCCAACAGCTGCACATAGCCTTCCTAAATATTAATGGAGACTCGGAAATAGTGATAATGTAGATCAATGGTGAATATAAAATTATGAAGGAATAGATAGGCCCACAAACTGGCTATGTCAAGGGATTAATGGCAGAAGAACCCTTTCATCTATCCTTGCATTATGTTCCATGATTATAGAATTCTTGTTCCAATCCCTTGGCCAATGCAGATGCCATCTTGGCTGACCCTGATTAGTAAGAAGCAACCTTTGATATTACACATCGAAAATTGGTGTCATCAGTTTCTGTATGAAATATGGAAGAGATCAACCAAGTCAACACTACCCCAGAGTTTGATAAACCAATGAACACCCCTGGATGTATGGATCCCATAATATCTTATCTTTAAGAATAGACTCTCCCAACAGATCATGTCGAAAGGGAACATATTTGGCACTAGGAAGTGAAATTCACTCTACAGGATGGCCTAAATCAGAAAAAAGTACTCTATAAGAATGGATTTTATTGATTTGTCCTCACATGCATAGACGAAGAATATATTCTCATCATCGTGAATGAATTCTATGTAGAATCTTGGGGATACCATCATTCTAGAACCTGAATCTCCCACCAAATCAATGTGATGGAATTTTACTTGAAAACTATGATACATGACTATGTGGATTACACAAATAAATTACATGCATACCAGATCAATTAAAACAACATCCACAGTCCCTAATAATTGATACATATCGCTAAATATTCCGAGCCATTTTTCATTTTGGGGATGGTTGTCGTGGAGCTATATCCCATAGACACACCTAATCAGTTGAAGTACATCCTTAATGAAACTGACTTCTTCGCAAAATGGGATCAGGCAATACCCCAAAGGATGTTCGTACAAATAATATCATCATCTTTTTAAATTCATATATCCTCACCATGTTTAGATTCCCCCACACAATATTGAAAGACAATGGATCCCATTTCTATTCCATGGAGTTGAAGAATCTTTACCATTATTAAAAAATTGAGTTTAATCACTCATCTTGCTATCCTTAAAGAAGAAAATGGATATTTTATTGCCATGAATAAGACCCTATCAAACATACTCCATAAGATGGTGAGGAAGAATAAGAAGCCATGTGCAGATAAAGTCCTCAATTCTTTATGAGTGTACTAGACAACTACATGTACTACTACACAAGAAACACCCTTTTCATTATTGTACTGGACTGAGGCAGTGTTACCCATATAATTTCATCTTCCCTCACTCTGAATATTAATATGAGGATATCTCGTAGATGATGAATAGTCACATAAAAAGGTTGTATGAGATGGACTGATTAGATGAGAAGAGGTTGCACATGTTGCACAACCTAAAAACCCAACAGAATCCAGTTGCATGAGATTTTAATAAAATGGTTCACATCTGCTAATTCATTTAAGGTGAACTAGAGTTGTCTCTCAGAATACCAATGATTTTGGGGAAGAAGCACACAAAAGTGCACCCAAGAGGGAAGGACATTACATCTTACATATGGTCTATCATAATGGATCTCATTTGTTGACCACCGTAGATGATGAGCGTGTTACACCACCCACCATGGTGAGAATTATTAAGAAATAATTTTTATAATATGTTAAGAGAAAGGGCATCCACATCAGAATAAACCACATTTTTCAGCCTGACCACATGATGGTAAACTATATAGATTTCATCCTAACCACATGACATTTAACTATATGGAATTCTCCTTACTGCATGACATTAAACCACATTGAAAAATTCCTTACCTCATGGCATAAATCTACATGGATTCACAACACCCATGCCGCTTCATGTATGGTAATCCATTATATTTTCTAGAAGACATTAAACCACATGGTTTATTAAGAACTATGTATGGATTGATTATCATTTTCAATGAGATATATAAGAATGCCTTGATACTATATATTGGTCTATCGAGGACATCATACAACATTCCAATGTAATACTAAACCTTTTTCTATAAACTGTAGGGGAACCCATGCAACTCTATATTTCTCTCACTGATAATAGTTCATGTGAGATTAGGAATTATGGTCGGGGAATACCCTCACAAGAAAGTCATAGAGGTGTATAACATATCAATTATGGTCTTGAGTATAATACCATAAAATTCCTGGAATAAGTTTTTAACACATGATGCTAAACTACAAAATTGTTGTCATTGCCACATGGTATTAAACGACATGGTCCTCCAAGAACTACGTGTGGTTTTATTCTCATCCCCTTGAGATACGTAGTGACTCCCGGGATTCCATCCTTGGGCCAAACCACGATATCCCCACAAATTCACGTTAGTCCACCATTATACTTACCATAAGAAAATAAACTATATGGATATCAAGAACAATGTGTGGTATGATTCAAATTTTCAGAGGATACATAGTGACACAAAATTTCCCTTCATTGGTCTCATCCGTCACATTACCACCTTTCACAATAGATCCTAAATCCTTACCATGTGATGTTAAACTGCACGGAAGCAAGTCCTCGCCACATGATGTTAAAATGAATTGACACAAATGCATCCCCAATACACGATAATTAACTATGCAAACCATCTCCCATTTTTCACACCTCATCAAAGGACCGCAAGAGATATACCTCGGTCAACCAGATTATGAGGTACATCCACCATCCATTACAATCCCCTAAAATCCATGTAGCACACTTCTTGTCTTGAGAATCTCGGACCACTTTCAACCTTCCATGGCCCTTGTAATTGATACCCATCTTCGAGGACCCTTTGTTCAACTATGAATACATGCCCATGGATCTTGCATATGTGCCTATGTCCATCAATCAAATGTGTAACTCAGAAAAAGGAAATTCCAATTATCATGAGCCCTGACAATATCACTACATCAATCAACACCCCAGTGTGTCTAAAATGGCCATTTTATGAATTTACTACGTCATTAATCATGACCTACAAAACATAAGTCCAATTTTATGTCATTTTCCTTCCATGCATGAGATGTGGTTGGAATTCTCGTGACCTTGTGTATCCTAGTTAACCACTTATGTCACATCCTCCGTGTTAGTTCAATTAATGTCGTGACCCTAAATTTCATATTCTTTGGTCAAGACATACATCCTTAAAATCTATCCCATAATGGTCTAAATCACACTACATTAAACAGCCTGCATAAGAGACACAAAAACATGTCAAGCCAAAAACCCACAAAGGGTGACCTAACGAAAAGTCGAGTCTCTACCAGATAAAACCTTCATCCTCTGGGTTTAGTTAAAAATTATAGTGTAAACATAAAAGGATAAAGTTCATAGGGTCCATAACCCTAGTAAAATCCAGGCTATGCTCACTAGACTCATTGTCCCACAAGGAAGTTAGGGAAATATTTTTCACACCTACTCTCTATGAGAAAATGTTCACTTAGAGGTGACATAATACTTAGCGCATTCAAACCCTCGGATTTTACTTCTTACACAGACCAAAATTCATGATTTTGGGCGACTCAAATCATCATCACCATCCATGTTGCTTGGAATGGATTTCTATCATTAATGACTATATTCTTTACTATGCTTGCATACCCATGGATCCTGCATATGCGCCTATGGTCATCAACCAAATACATCCCTCTGAATGGGGGCATTAAAATTTTCTTGAGCACTTACATCATCATGATAGCACTTAGCACCCCAATGTGTTTGAACCACTTACTGCATGAGAGTCCCATACCATTTTATGGATTCCACCAATCAATATCACTATTTGCAATCCTCGTACCAAACTATCCATGAAAACTCAATATACACAACATTACATCACAATTTTTCATTAACATTTTCAAATATGGATTGATACGCATCATTTCCTAGCCTTTTAGAACCCATGTCTAATGATTCAAAACCACAATCCTAGATATCGTGATTTATTTTTATATCTAGCTTCCCTAGGGTTATAGAAACCTTTCATGGATAGCTTTCTTCCCATATCCAACATCATCATCTAGTAGTTTGGCTCATCCAAAATATTCCATAGACCTTCAAAGGAATAGGGGATCTTCATTTTAGTGGCATGATACCACAAAATAAGGTCCTTGACCTACAAACTAAATGCATCTTCTCTTTTCCAGAAAAGGGATTCGATCCTTCTGAGCCTTTGCAACACCACGATGGAACCAGATATTTGAAAATCTCTAGGGACATACGTGGAATGTCTGAACCATATCACTTTTATGGACTCAATATCCTAGGTTTTGATTTAAATTATCTATACCCCATGTCACTAGGATGGTTTTGTATCCCTAATATTCCAACATCATCAATATTTCCACCATAAATATTCCACATCCCATAGAAAAGATACCTGCCTTCAAGGACCCTTTTATTGACTATGCATACATAATTATGGCTTCTCACTATGCGCTTATGGACATCAAACGAACATGTCACTCTACAAAATGGGCATTCTGATCCTTGTGAGCCCCAACAACACCATGGTAGGCAGCACCTCAGTGTGTTTTGGGTCATTCATGGAACGTCTAAACCATATCGCATGATCGTATGGCCCGAGCTAAAAGACCATAATCTAAAACAACAGATGGTCCATGATAAATAGAATATAAAGGAACATATGGTCAGAGATAAGAGACATTAAACCAAAAAAATATTGGTCTGGGCTAATGACTATAAACTAAATGAATGATGGTCCGAGATAAAAGACCTTAAAATAAGGTAATATATTGTCCAATCTAAAAGACCTCAAACAGAGACAACGGATGGTCCTAGCTATAGAACCTAAATTAAATAAGTAGATGGTCTCTACTAAAAAACCATAAACTAATGGGAATGGATATTTTTGTGAGGCCCACAACATTACCTTATTATGGTGAAGCCACTTTCCATAGATATGCAACACACTTATTTTACAGGACACAACTCCTGCCCAGGTGATCCTTATATAGATCAAGCATTGACGATCATGAAATGAAAAGCAAGTGATGGGTATCAATTAAGAACATAATAATTAATAAAATACAATGATATCATGTATATCATATAATGTTAAATAATATCTTCCATCGATACTATATAAAAGGATGGATCTCCACATACCAGATCCTCTTTTATGAATGTGCAAGCTAATGTATGATTGAAAAATTCTACGTCCATTATATGAGATTCTCAGATGAGTCTTTAAGATCAATAATTCTCTACCCATGTAAAGTCAAAGATTGTTGCAGTTGATTAATACATTTAGTCTCCATCTCTACAACACGTTGTGACACCTCCGCTTTGACAGTAGTATCAATCCTAGCTTTCTATATTGCATCTAGAAATCCACATTGCTATATCATGGTATTTTAAAATGTATGGAATTTATACTTAACATAGGATAAATCTTCCTGAAGATGGTTGATCTCAAACTAGAGCTGACCCGTCTAAACCTTCCCAACATTAATTAAATCCCCGTGAGTTATTGCTTCCATCGCTCATTGGTTATATTCATTCACATCCTCTCTCCAATCATACTTCACTAAGGAGGAATCCTCAGAAGCTTCTACACTCAAGTCAGTGTTCATATTCTATTCTTATATGAAGATTACCTCTTTGTCCTGAGAATTATAAGCATAATAGTCAATGTCTTCCTAGACATTGGCAGGAAACATGAATCTGAGATGACCTAATTGGTACATTAAATCGTCCAATGGTGTTTCTAACACTAAGATCCTAATCATCTTCCACATATATATATGAATTTATTAACAGAGTACTAAATATCCAGGGCCATAATCTAAGTCTATCTTAGGGAAGAGAACATATTCCGAAACAAGATCGGTCAAAGATAGGGTTGTGCCCACCATTATCGATGATGACCGGAGAGAACCATCTTTCTCATTTGATGATTCGATTGGAGTAACTCTAAGAGGGGAAAACACAAAAGCTTATAAACTCTAAGGTGAGGGATCTTTAATAACAGATATAGTAGTATGTTAGTTACATGATAAATCATATGGTACTGCCAAATATTAGCAGGTGTAACTATGGTTTGAAACACAACTTTTTAGTTCACATCCTTGGCATCATCCAATACCTAATCTTCCTCTGCAAGAGAATATGAAACTCATTATTGAGATGAATAGTTTAATACCACCTCTGAAAACATGTCTGAAGATGTGCCTAGCTCACAACCATTTTGGACTGATAGGGTATAAAGCAATGTTAGGAAGCATGGCATGAGTAAAAAAATGGGTTGGCCTTGTTAAAATGAATTACCTTCTCGAAGCAAACCTACATGCTGGCTAATGCAGTGGAAGATTAACTACATACACCAACACCCTCCAATAATTCCTCCATCTGTGTTATATTGGATGGAACACTGGCTGAAATATATACAAAAGGCAACTAACCTAGTTGAATGGGCCCCTTACCAATGTCTAATTCTTGATGGACTATATCTGGCTAATGCAGTTGAAGAATAACTACATACACCAACACCCTCCAAAAATTCCTCCATATGTGTAATATTGGATGAAACACTCGCTGAAATGTCTACAGAAGGAAACTAACCTAGTTGAATGGGCCCCTCAACCATGTATAATCCTTTATGGACTGTATCTTGTAGTGGAAGATCAGCTGGAGCCACTAAAACCTCACCCACATCCTCATGAATATACATGTGATATTCTAATCAAGCTCAGTAGGGACCTATGTTTTCTCAAAAAATCATGAATTCACTTCCAGATAAATATAAGATAAAAAGGATAATCGAATACTCTACTTACTTGGAGGTTACGAAGGACACATGTATGACAAAGCAGACTGGTTACTTTTCTTTTTTTTTTATTTTTTTTCGGATAAACAGACTTCTGAGAGTTTTTTTATACATTTTTAAAAAAAATTACAAAAAACGGTTAGGGAGTTTTTTTTCAAAATGCACCTTAAAGGCGGCATCATGGATGCCGCCTTTGCATTTCGGGTGAATGGTGGCATCGCGGATGCCACCTTTGCACCAGGGCTGAAAGGTGGCACCTGGGATGCCGCCTTTCCCCTAACAAAATAATTGAAATTCGTTTATTTTTAGTTTTGTTTATATATTTATTTATATATATAATTCATAAAAAATGATCAAGAGGATGCCTCCTTTCACCTAACAAAAAAAATTATTAGTTTTTAAAATTTTGTTTTGAATATTTGTTTTGTTTTGTATATATTTTTACTTATATATATATTTCATAAAAATTGTAAAAATTATCATTTTTGAAAGTTTTGTTTTTTTATGTTTTGTTTATATTTTTATTTACCTATATAATTCATAAAAATTGTTCAGGAAAAATAATTTATAAGATTTCAAAACAGCCTACTTGATAGTGAAAAATATTTCTAGTACGTGACTTTGAAAGACTATAAAATATAAACCATAAGACCAATATAAATGAAACTTTCAAAATTCATTAAACATATAAGAAATTGTTGAAAACACAAATCATTTAACAATAATTGTTCATGAAAAATAATTTATATGATTTCAAAACCACCTACTTGAATCTTAAAAATGTTTCATGTATGTGACTTTGAAGGACTATAAAATATAAACCATAAGACAAATATAAAAGAAACATTAAAAATTCATTAAACATATAATCAATTGTTGAAAACACTAATCTTTTCATAAAAATTGTTCATGTAAAATAATTTACAAGATTTCAAAACCACCTACTTGAAACATAGAAATGTTTCAAGTAAGTGACTTTGAAAGACTATAAAATATAAACCATAAGACCAATATAAACAAACCATTAAACATTCATTAAAAATATAAGAAATTTTTGAAAGAACAAATCATTTCATAATAAATGTTAATGAAAAATAATTTATAAGCTTTCAAAACTGCCTAATTCAATGTTAAAAAAGTATGTGACTTTGTATGAAAATAAAATATAAACCATAAGACCAATATAAATGAAACTTTAAAAATTCATTAAACATATAAGAAATTTTTGAAAACACAAATAATTTCAAAATGATTTTTCATGAAAAATAATTTATAATATTTCAAAAACAACTAATTGAAACTTAAAAATGTTTCAAGTACATGACTTTGAAAGACTATAATATATAAACCATAAGACCAATATAAATGAAAAATTAAACATTCATGAATCATATAGGAGTCAACCCCGAATCAATAGGATGCATGGTGTCTCTAGTATGACACACATAAAAAATCTTTAATGCATGAAAATATGTTATATCTCTTTCATGGGAAAACGAAATCCATTCGTCCCCCTGTCATGTCCATATCAATATCAACATTCAGCCACATAAGGGTATGGTGAAAGATATGCCACATGAAATTCTCATAGGTTACCATCTTGCAAATAACAACCCCTTTAACACCACCATGCATCCAACCATTATAATTTCTTCCACAATTTTCACCCCATTTCTCCAAGCCCAGTTGATCAGATGAAAACACTAACGATTCCACATAGCCCATCGAACTCTTCATCACCAAATCTTTATCCTTTATCATCTTAAAAAGGCCAATGTAGGACCTACTTGATCTATCCATTCCAAAAACTCACATACAAGTATACTATAAACATAAAAACTAGAAAATTTTTTGGTTTCTATGTTTATAGTATACTTGTATGCGAGTTTTTGGAATGGATAGATGAAGGTGGTCCTACAGTAGCCTTTTGAAGATGATAATGGATAAAGATTTTGTGATGAATAATTTGATGGGCTATGTGGAATTGTTGGTGTTTTCATCTGATCAACTGGGCCTAGGGAAATGGGGTGACAATTGTAGACAACATTATAAAGGTTGGATGCATGGTGGTGTTGAAGGGGTTGATATTTGTAGGAATGAGAACATATGAGAATTTCATGTGGCATATCCTTCATCATACCCTTATGCGGTCAGATGTTGATATGGATATGGACATGGCATGTGGAATAATGGATTTCGATGTCCCATGAAAGGAGATATATCATGATTTAATGCATCAAAGATTATATATTTATGTGATACTAGTGACACCGTGCATACTATTGATTCTGGTTTGACTCCTATATGTTTCACGAATGTTTAAAGTTTTCTTTATGTTGATCTTATGGTTTATATTTTATAGTCATTCAAATTCACGTAATTCAAACATTTTTATGTTTTAAGTAGGCAGTTTTGAATGTTTATAAATTATTTTTCATTTCCATAGACAGAAAACATATAAATGAACATGAAAAATCAATTTCTATGTGTACAGTGAGGAGATCTTGTCCCAAATGGTGGTCTAACAGAAATCATTTCATAAAAAATAATTTCTCATTTCCATAGACAAAAACATGTAAATGAACATAAACAATCAATGTCTATATCTACGGTGAGGAGATCCTGTCCCACATGGTGGTATAATAAAAGGAAGTCTGCAGCGAGATCTCTGGGGAGTCTGATGACCTGGAGAGGGCTAGTACTCGGGCGCTAGAAAGTCAAATGTCATATCCTCCACCTTTATGCCAGTGGGAGAAAATATCAACTCCACCCCGTACAGCCCTCATGATCCTTCTCCCACCTCAATGGTCGAGGAACCCAACATCATCGCAGTGGGGAACAAATAATATGGTGGTACTATACCCCAACTCTGTGATGGGTATGGACCCCAAGGATGCGAAGACCCTGGAACCAAAGGATGTGCTCCATATAGACCCCAAGATGGAGAAAACTGAGGATATCCTGTCAAAAAGGATGGATCCCATGATGGTTGAGGCACATCCTGCTTCAACTCAGACTGGACTACTAGTGGGATGACCTCTGCCTGTGGAACTGGTGAGGCCTGACGTAAATAATGACGCTATCTACATCGTCGTTGTCAGGGCTCCTCAACAATAGCAGCTGCTGCAGGATCTTCCTCTGCGGCAGGAACCTGTTGTCTCCGTGTCGGATGCTCCAAGAGGTTCTTAGAAAATGCATGGACAGATGACCTCAGCTCCAACGCTTGAGCATAAATGGCTTCCCAGCTGGAGACTCTATCCTCAGCCTCATCCCTCATATGAATAAGTCAATCTGTGTGACTATCCTGTAAAGAGATTAAAAATGAATTAGAAAATAACTCAATAGACATAGTAATATAATTTAATTGACTTACAATCATATGCATCTCTCTGCTAGCTCCGGTAAGATATAGTATAGACTTCAGTCTATACCATGGCTCATACTCGTGTTGCACTGAAATAGAGAACTGTATCTTAGGAATTACCTAGATACAAAACCTTGCACGTTTGTGCCAACAGTCGAGAAATACACCATGTACTCGATGCCAATCATCATCCTGCCTCACTGTCAGCTTCATCCCATGAAGCTGATCTATCTGCCTCAGTGATAATGGAATCTGCTTAGTCAATAGAAACTGGCGAATGACTCTGTCAGGCTGGTGCCACTCAAAAATATGAATGTGATTGAGTGACACTATAGCCGTAACATCGTCAAGACCAATCATGCAGTATAGAGGCAACTGGTCCATAACAGACCAGTAAAAAACCCATAAAATCTGAAATAACATATTACCCTTGTTAGAAAAACGGTTAAATAAAAAAATAATGCTATTATTAAAATTTTTAGGCAGTTATATATTGTATATACATACCTAATGGGGTAAGATAAAGTCCAACTCGAGCAGATATACGGCCAAATCATGTCTCCGAACTGCATTGAAATTGTGTCACTGACACCACCTATAAAATACAACATCGATAGTGATAAATAAAGAGAAATTAAAGTCAATAACTTGTAGTAGCATCAGAAACTGAGAGAAATGAGTGATAATACCAGCTTCCACGTGGAGCATCATGCAGCACTGCCATCTCGACCTGTGGACCAGCAAGATCAGGGCAGAATGCGGGGATGTCATCCCACAGCCACATCTTGATAAGGATGACACATCCACTGAGACCTGTGCGCTGCCTGTCGAATATCCTACATAATTCTCTGTATGTGTATACCAAGCAGGTGGATCCCCAACTGTGCATCATTGCCCAATCCAAATCCTCTAATAGGGGTAGATACATCATGTGCACGTGCATCCCTGAATGATCCCTACACATGGTCCCTCCAATAAGTCTTAATATATATGCACGTGCATAACGCATCACCATCTGCTCGTCAGCATCATTAGCTAAAAGTGGAATCTGTGACTCCAGCCAAGTCATGGATATCGATGCTCCATTGGTAGCACTATGGTCGGAAAAAATTTCAATGCCTAACAAGCACTGAGCAAGGTCGGACCAAGCTGCCCGAGTGGATCCAATAATGGGTGTCCCCTAGATAGGAAGACCAAGAAGCACAGCCACATCCTGGAGGGTGATGGTCATCACTCCCACAGATAGGTGGAATGGTTGTGTCTCTGGTTCCACCTCTCCATGAGTGCAGCTAGTAGGTGATGGTCTACAAATGTAAAATATGATACCGCAATACCATAGAAGACATCACGACGCAAATATGGTATAATGACATGAGGAGGCTCTGTGTCATGAAAATGGTGTGCTCGATACACCATGATCAATCGATCGGGACCACCATCTATCACAACCTGTGAACAATGGGTATCCTGCTGACTGAGTAGTATGGTGTCAGTCATCTGCATATAAAAAAATCAAGTTTTATCAAGGATTCACATCATGGATCATTCCCAAACTATAGGTGGATTCGTATCAAATCTATATTGGATAAACCATTATTTCACAAGGTTTTATAAATTTTTTTATAAAATAATTGGCATGATTTATTTATTTTTTAAAAATGGTTTTTGATAGAATATTGTTTCCCCAAATTTTGGTAAATAGGAGGGTGTTTTTAAAGAATTGTGAAATGAAGTGTGAAGAAGTTTGCAAAGAATGTTTTTATATTAAGAAAGGGTTTTTTGTATTTTTTTTGAATGTTATAATTCACATTCAAAATGAATTTATGTATATATCACAAGTAATCCATGGGTATATAGGTGGAAGGTGTAGTACTAGGGCTCATATTTTGAAATTGTAAGAGAGTTCACTTTTGGGGGTGTTATTCTATTACAAGATCAGGATTCTTTTGTCTCTATGAATTCATTAACAATGCAGAAGGGTTCAATTTCTAGGGTGCTCCTCTAATCCCTAAAACTTTATGCATGGGTTATAGTGATTTTTAGGGCACATTAGTCATATTGATGTATGATTGTACTAGATAACCTGGTGATATGTTTCATGATTATTTTCTCAATCACATAATGGTTTGAAAACAGATTTCAAGGGAATATGTTTTTGGGTTTACGGTTTATGTTTTCAATTTTAGGATTTAAAGATTACAGTTTCACTTTTTGCCTTTTGGATCTAGGCTTTCCGATTTATTTTAACGTTTTACGGTTTAGGTTAATGATTTGAGAAAATATTTTGAGTATTATGGTTTAGATTGTCAGGATTAGGGTATAAAAAAGATGTTTCTCAGTTTACTGTTATGATTTTTTGTTTTGGGGGTTAGAAAACCGAGGTAAAAAAGAAGAGATAACAATATAAAATTTACAATATGAGAATATCCTAATAACGACAATACATCATTGTGGCTTAGAGTGTAAAATTTCCCCAAATATGTTAGGGAATCTTTTCCGATTATCTCCTTCTTGATGACATATGCGGTATCTCAAACTCTGTCTTTTTTCTTGAGGCCAGTCCATCTCATTTCGGATCCTACTGGCCTTCAGTCTCCCACATGGATGCAACCGATTCATATCAGGTACCACTATCAGTTGACCATTGGGCATTGGGAAATAACAAAACTCGCCAATAGGTGTCTATGGTGCTGCATAACAGTTATCAATGGTGTTCATCCAGTACACTAGATCAATATATGCTTCCCATGATATGTTAACAGAGGCACATGATGCGATGGTGTATGCGCATGGAAACTGAATGTCCTGAATGATTCCACATTGACATTTCCTCGTTTCGAGTAATACCACTATTTTTCACCAATGCTATTTGTGATGGGGTTCATCTTATCTTGAAATTCAAATTGAGAGTCTTCTCGTCGAATTAAGAAGACATGATAACCAGAAGCTTCATCAATATTCTTTTCAATCTCTGGTTGAAAATGTCTTCTGTATGTTAGCCCCTGATTTATACCATCCGATGCTAGTTTTTGTCTATCAACAAATTACTTCAAGCAACGATATAATGTTTCCGGAACTAGGGCAGTTATAGGTAGCCTGTGAATCCCTTTGAAGACAACATTTATGCACTCTACAATATTGGTAGTCTTGTGTCCATATCTCCTCCCCTCATCATATGCCAATGTCCATTTTTCTTTTGGAATTCACATCATATAATTGTAAACTTCTTCATTAACATGATGGATTTTTTCTAAAAATTATTCAAACCATCGTTGATAGGACTCATATGATACACAAAATAGATGATATTTCACATGTTTTGAAGTTAACCTTACGTTGATATACAAAAAAATAACAAATACAATGCGTACCAAGTCTGGTGATTACCTTCTTCATCGGTTATTTGTGGAATATATTATGCAAGTTGCTAGAAATGTGTCTAATGCAGAACCGATGATGTGCATTTGGGTAACTCCATGTATCAGGACCCACATTGATTGCCTCATTAATTTCCAGATGCCGATCTGATATCAAACAAGCACCCTGAATGTTGGGGAAATGGGTGTTGATACATGCCAAAAACCAACTCCATGATTCATAGTTTTCTTTATCTACAATAGCAAAGGCAAGCTGAAGAGGTGAACGGTTTCCATATTTGGTTTCCGCAATCAATAATACACCCTTTTATTTTCCATACAGAAATTTTCTATCAATATGAATAAACTGTTTTCAGAAGAAAAAGGCATAGATATAGGGAAGGAAGGCCTAGAACAACCGATGAAATTGGACACGAGATGGATAAAGTCAGTTATCATGAGACACATGTTCGTTTGTATCTAGATGGAAGAAAACATGGTTATGATTCTTCAGTATGGCTAGAAATTGCATCAACAGCCGATATTATTCATCCCAATCACCATAGACCTTCACAATTGCCTTCTATTTTTCCTTCCATGCCTTATTATAATAAATCTTATAACTGAATGTATGTTGTATCCTCTCTTGCACAAGGGCTATCAGAATATCTTAACATGTCTTAATCATCTCAACAACAGTGGATGACACAAATTCTTCATCCAATGAAGTATGATCTTCTGTCAGGCTTGGCTGAACGCAAGCATGAGCTTCCTCAATCCATGAGATTCTCCAACCTCCAAATTCAATGTCCGGAATCGCCCTCAATCAAAATCTACAATCATCCCCATACTTCTCACATCGTATTCCATATTTTCTATGGTCTGATTCATAAACTACATAGCTATAGTGCCTCCCAATGTGAAATCTCTTTAGCGTAATTTTTAATGAATCTTTACTTGGAAAATTTCTTTCTTATATAAAAAGTTTTATCCATCTAACTAAACCTACCTCATATAATTCCGAGAAACACAGTTGTCGGTGTGAGAACATTTTCTTCAAATTCAGGCACACATGTCATTGCTTCTGACGAAGATGCAAAGAGCAGTGGATGATTAATTGTAGTTCGATCATGCTGTATAACTAATGCATTTCTCAAAACATCAGTTGTTCCTTCCTCATCAGCACTACTATCTCATTCTATTTCTTTATTACGAAACTCTTCATCAGATGTCGGGTTGACATGTATATCTAGGGAGATCAAGTAGGTTGTCCTCTTCTGTATCATTTGGAAGAGTCTCAACATCATGGGGCAGATTACCTTCAATGACTCTTGTAAGTCTATGTCTTTGTACAATTGGATGTTGTTGTTGTAAAGTAGAAACATCAACATATAACTCCATCATGGTACCATCCGACCATTGAGAAAAAAAACCAGCTGTTTGTATCCAATGTGCATCATCAACCAATGGACAAGACAGATGCAACAATGTTGACAGGAAATACAAATGTCTATAACTCATTGACTTGATCTTTTGATCAGGTCATAAATTTAATGATCCATGACTTCTGTCTTGAAGGTCACTTTGGGTTACAAAATCAGTTTTATTAACCACATTTATTGGTTGTGTACTGTAAGAATCTCCTTTTTCATTTTGAATAGCCTCCCCATAGAAGTACACACAGGCAAACATTATGTTGTACGTAAAAAAAGTTTTCTGATCAAGATTTTGATAATCTTAGTGACATTTAGAATGATGGTTACCAATATAAGTTCGATTTTATACATTGAAGATGTAATTAAACAACTTATAAAAAATAAGTTGGATTTTACCTCACGTTCAAATAATAACTATTACTTCTAAACTATAAAATCTTTATGATACTTATATTTTAAAAGATCTTATATCCTAAACTAGTTTTTTTCTTATGATACTTACTAAATTATTAATTATTTATTCAATAACTTATTAGAGTTAATATATAAATAACATAGAGTTAAAAAAATAAATAACATCATGTTTCGAGCTTCAAGACTTTCTTGCAATGAATTGGATATCAAAATTTCAGAAAATCCATTTTCACATTGGAGTTCTCAAATTTTGATATTCAATTCACTGTAAGAAAGGCTAGAAGCTCGAAACATGCTATTCTTTATTTTTTAACTTTATGTTATTTATATTTTAACTCTATGTTATTTATATTTTAACTCTATGTTATTTATATTTTAACTCTATGTTATTTATATATTAACTCCATTAACTCTATGTTATTTATATTTTAACTCTATGTTATTTATATTTTAACTTCATGTTATTTATATTTTAACTCCATGTTATTTATATTTTAACTCCATGTTATTTATTTTTTAACTCCATGTTATTTATATTTTAACTCCATGTTATTTATTTTTTAACCCCATGTTATTTATTTTTTAACTCCTTGTTATTTATTTTTTAACTCCATGTTATTTATTTTTTAATTCCATGTTATTTAATTTTTTACTCCATGTTATTTATTTTTTGACTCCATGTTATTTATTTTTTCACTCCATGTTATTTATTTTTTTACTCCATGTTTTTTATTTTTTCACTCCTTGTTATTTATTTTTTCACTTTCACTCCATGTCGTTTTTAACTATGTTATTTTTTAACTCCATGTTATTTTTTAACTCTATGTTATTCAATATCATTTGAATTGTAGTTTTATTTTTAACTCTTTTCTATTTATTAAGTAATTTATAATTAATCATTCCTAATAATAACTATCGACATCATTTCTAAATTTTCAATTTATCATTTATTTTCTTAGATATTTTAGTAGTCTCTAAAGAAATATGCATATCTTAAGCATGTCCTTTGAGAGTTTCAAACAAGAATGCAGCAAGGCCCGTTGTCGTGAACCAGTTCCTTTCGAGTCTAGCTCAAATTGGTGTTTTCAGGTTTTACCCCTAGGTACATCTGTGCCAGAGCCACATTCACTTGTTTGTATCCAGAAAAGTATTTGATTGCTTAGATAACATAGTCTTTTTTCTACCAAACATTCATTAAAATAATCATAAATTATTTTATATTAATGATAATTATAATTTCTAAATATATATAACTAATTAAATAATCTAATAAAAAAATAAAAACTAACTAAACTACTAAATAATTAAAATATTTAACTATAAACAATTCAACTAAATAAAAAACATTAAATTTAAAAAAAAATATTTAACTCAAAATGATTATCCAAATTAAAAAACATTAAATTAAAAACCACACCTCTAATAGCATTCCAAAAATTTCAAACCGCAACCCTCACCACAAAAGGCAAAAAATGAGAGGCAAATGAGTGTTTGGAAGTGGGGAGAAGGGGAGGGGGTGCTGCCCTTTCACAATGTCGCCAGGCGAAAGACGGAACCGCGAGTTCCGCCTTAGCCATGTCAGTGATCCGCACTGGTAGTGCCAAGGCGGCATCTACGATGTTGCCTTTCACCTGAAATGCAAAGGCGGCATCCGAGATGCCGCCTTTTAGCCGCATTTTGCAATAAAATTTCGCCGTAACAAGTTTTTGTAATTTTTTTAAATATGTATAAAAAACATGACATCCGAAGGTGTTGAAGTTGGAGACATCCCATCAGAATCATTAATTGTCACCTTCATTTTTTCATGTTTTCCTAGGAACCCTTCATCATCATCTCCCTGGTCACAGCCAAATTCATCACCGAAAACCATACTGTAGTGAAAATACTTTGGGGACGACATGGTCCTGCGAACTTTAGAAACTGCCTCCTACAACCATATATAAAGAAGATGTATCCTTGCTAGAAATGACACTGTGTCATCATATGATACATAATAGGCCCAGAATCACTACTTCTTCGATAACAGGGAATCCCTACGCATCTGTATCAATTTGAGGCTTGCCCAGAAGGACCATTTGGTGGAATCGTGGGTATTAAAATATTAGGTATTGGGAAATCACCAAGCCCTTTTCAATACATCAAAGGAGGGACCTCACATACCCTTGATGCTCCTCAAAGGTAATTCCATGAGCTACTGAAAGAGAATCAAAACCATTTCAAATCACCTCTGAGAAGATCGGTGTTTCCCAAAGGGAATACATAGAGTACTTCACTTTCTAAATCACCCATTTCCGTGACAAGATGGGAAACATAAGGTGACACACATCCCTATTCTCCATAGTATTAGATGTCTTTGCAGAAAATGGTAAGAAATTTACTTCATTTCATGGTTTTACCAGAGCTTCTGGCCTTTTGGAATCCCGCTTCTTTCTATTTTGTGGATTGTATTCGACTACTGGGGGAAGGCAAGAATCACTCACCAAATTTGATAATTTCTTATTGGGATATGAGCAAATCCAAATATCTTCATAGCTTTGGGACAAGACAATGTCTACATAATGAGGGGGATGGCATGTCTCTAAACTAGTTTTTTCTCTAGTGAACATTATCAAAAATTGGTGTGCTACCATCTAGTGATTCTTAGCTCTAACATGAACTGATCTAGGATACATTGATTTCATGCACAATATTTTGTGGATAAACCAGCATGGTTAATACCATTCAAAAATGAAATACCAATAAATGTGGGTAGTGAGAACCCCTCATGAGGGGATGTTATGTAAGCACATTTCCCAATACTAGCCTTATAATCATCAAAAAAATTCTAGTAGCAATGAATCATATATCCAAAAGGAGAATAGTTCATGATGTTTCGAAAAATCCTTAACTTCTCAATATTTCAATATAATGGGTCTTACCCCAATAATATGAAGAAGGTAATGGTACAAAGTTATTATTGGGGAATTCGTAAATATTTATATATTTATAACCACCCATATGATTCCCCATCGAACCCCATAGCGCATGGAAGGGTCTTGATATTTTTTATGGATCCTCTCCCTTATAAACACAATACGGGAGGTAGTAAATTATTTCCAACATAGGTATATTCAGTACTAGACACTCCTCTACAGCTATCTTAGTCTTTGTTGCAAAAGTGGATACTCAGACTCCCCCTTCTTTTTTTAGAAAGTAAGTACCCACATAGGTACATGGAAAGAAGTCTAGCTACTTGGACCAATCAATCAGCACTGGTGAAAACCTATCATCCCCAATCATTAAACATCCCACCTTAAAACATGGGATAATAAGAACCAGACACACTTCAGGAATCCTTCATAAGCTAGGCCTCTGGCTAACTGACATCTCGATCATAACTTTTCTTGTTAATAATATATTCTTTGCATGTTTTGAAGGGGATTTCCTCCCTTGGAATCATCCCATTCGGGTTGGTCTTCTCGGCTAACTTGGTTAGATATCAAATTAAAGGAGGTGTTTTGGTCACATCATCACATAATGATTGTGGCTGAAAAAATTTGTAAAATTTATTATTGAATATAGTCACACCACAAATCTGTTTCATATCCCGAAGGATAATGCCAAAATCACAATGTGTGGGGGGGAGGTGTTTATATCTGGGATCCAATGGCTGAATATCTCCACCATCAAATTTTTATTATAATATGCCGATGTCTAAAATATCCACACAACATCAAAAATACCAATTTCCTTCAGCTCCTTGGGGAATTCAGAAATAATATATTGACCCCAGAAGGGTTATTCCCTGTCCATTCCATAGCTTCCCCCAAGGTAAAGTCCAAAATTGAGATCCATCCGTACAATTCATTACTGTCCAACAATAGTATTTTCAAGTGATACATATGGTTTTCCCGACCTGACATATGATTACTCCCATCAAATTCTATCAACATGAATGCCATTATAAGACCATACACTTGGACCCATTTTGAAATAACGTGTCCCAATAGACAAATGTTATCTCCGAGGGTATTTTGATCTCTCCAGATCCTGAATGAGTGCATAAACTATGACTTCAAAAAATTTATGGAATATTCAATGGTATGACCAAACATATAAAGGGGATTGAATTATGAAAGGTGATAGTTCACGAATTTTTATCCCATAAATTTTAGTAGTCTCTGTTCATATGACCCAACTGAACAACGAAACGTAGGGTCCACACTCATTACCATAGCCTCGTGGTGGGAAATAACTTCTCCCACCTCCGAATTCGACATATTATCAGGGGGTTGATGAGAACTAGAAGCCATCTAAAAATAAGTAAGTGGTACATGTTAGATGATGAAAATAAAATGTTTTGAAAAAAGTAAAGAATGATAAAATTTATAGTGGAATCTTGAACATCACATGACTCAGTAAGGGACCAGTGAACCATTCGGAGGGTTTTCAAACTTCCTAACAACTAGAGGACTTGGGGGGAATAGGACCCCTACAAGAAATCACATTAATAAAATGACCCCCTATATAACCATGATCATGTGACCTAAACGCGGTCATACGATTTGAAAATTCTATAATGATCAAGTCATCAAATCTTGTGAAACCACTCGAGGATACCGTAGCCCTTAAAGCCGAGTCTGAGGAATTACCCGAAAAATAGTTTGCAGTCGTGGCAGTCGAGCACCAAAGAAAAAAAATTGCCTTGTAGAAGATCATAGGTTAGATGGGTTCACGAAATTGACTTGTAGACATGGTTCGTGATCTGGGTTCTTGGTAGGGTCTCGCGATGTATAAATAATCAGAGCATTATGAAGATAGGAGACCGGTGGAATGAATTTTCCTTTTCACCCTCAATATATAGGAAGTTTTCCTAATACCTATTGTCTCCATATATACCATACATCACTATTTAATTAATTGAGACATCATCAATGGTTATGTTGGGATATATATTTTCATTGAACCATGCCCTTATCCCCTCAAACATCACTCCTGAGGGGGGAATTTGTTGATGCCTACCAAATTAGAATCAAAAAAATCATAATGGAAGAAATATCTAAATATGGCTGTTATTTTCCCCATAAAAGAAAGGAATATGGGAATGGTCAAAGAATCGTGAATCCTTTGAGAGACTAATGACCATGTTACCATTTCGAGGAAATTTGAAGGCCCCACACATGGAGCATCTCCTACGGATAGTGTTGTAGATCCCTTTTAAACAAACCTTCAAACTCTTGAAAGCCCCCCCACCCAAAATCATAATGTGTGCCCCAAGTATGCATGGCTTATCATTTGAAAGTGTCTCTAAAACCATCCATAACCCATCAAGAGTAAAGAGGGATTACATTATAAATAGATACCCAGTATTCATGAAACTCATGTGTCATGTCATCATTATGAAGAATGAAATCCCTTGGTGAAATCTAAATAATTTCACATGACCTCCAATCCTTTTCCCCATAAAATGAACGAGATATTGGGATAAGGAAAGAGGGGTTTTTTGTCACTAAAATTCATGTGATAGGAACCCGAGTGACCAATGAGATGTCGTGGGTCCTCGGAGACACATCCTCCTCACCTAGAGAAATCCCTATATCTTTTGAGCTTCACCGCAAAGAAATCCTCAGGAGTGTCCTAAAAACCCAATATCTCTCTAATGACAGGCGGGTATAACAAACCACTACATGATTACACACTCTCTATATGAACCATATCTTTCAAGAAAGAAATTATCCAGAAATTGAGTAAAAATAATAGATACTACTTGTTCCACCTCGCAAGATACCGATCATTGTAAAATAAAACAAAGGAGGTAGAATGGTAGGAGGTGAGAGGGGTTCACAATCATTTAAAGGGATACGACATGCACCTCAAGTGACCCGCAAGACACCACGTGTCCTTAGTGACACATCCGTCTCTACCCATGAAAGCCCTCTAGCTTTTCAGCCTCACTGAATGGAGGTCCACAAACATGTCCATGAAACCCCACGACACTCTAATAATAATGGGATAGAATTTTCCATGAAATGATCAGGCACCCCCATGCTGCCCAAATTTGTCACGTGACACATCTCCAAAAAGTATAAGAAATACCATGGACAACATACATGGAATCTCACATGACTCCAAACATTTTTTACATAAAACAAATGGAATTAATAGGGAGTAGGGGAATGGTACTCATAGTTTCTAAAATGTATGTGACACACCCGGCGCGCCCATGATGTTATCCCGTGAGAACTAGGACAACTTACTAAAGGCCTCACGAGTGTCTTCCCACATGCATTTGAATCTTGTACAAGCCATCAGACATTTCATCAAGACAACATGGAGGTCTTTAGATACAACTAAATGATCGAAAAAGCCTTTGATAATCGACCATAGTATGATGAATGACACATTGATGAAGGAGAATCGTGGATCACTAAAAACATGCAATGCAATTGAAGTATTCCATGGTAGATAATTGAAAAACAACATGGCCCCATGACCCTTCCCCAACACCATCCTCGACTATCACTGGATACACCACACAAACATGAAAGTATCAAGGGTTGTGATTCCTATTAATTCACCACCCCAATACAAATAATGGGATGTATTTTTTATCGACCGGACACCCATGATATATAAGATTCAGATCTCATATTCTGCAGACTTCATAAGGCAACTGGCCACTTGACTGACCAGCTTTCAGTCAGGTAATATACTGATGGATAGCTAGAGTAGTCATACGCTTGGAATAAAGTGATTCTCATGATCACTCATAGATCATGAGAAAGACATCTGGCATGATATGCGAAGAATATATTTCATATCCTCCAAATCACATGAGACTCAAATAAACTGACAATTAACAGATCTAAGGCCTTCGAAATACAAGGGTTATGACCAAGATCAACAATTAAAGGCCTAAAGAAAAATACTTATTTGATGACCCATAGTAGCATTGCGCATGTCACTTGAAGATGCGCGATAGCACTAGGACACTTCGCTCCAATCTTGTGACACTCCTTCAACTTGCCATATGAGACTCAAAAAATACTCTAGACATGTTAGGAAAAGTTAAATGGCCACATATGGATGCCTCTTTGATCGCACGAATGATTAGGGTCTCTCACCATGGTCCTGTGACATCCTTCAAACACATCAATTGGATCATATAATGGTTCCTCTTCACACCAGCCGAGTTTTGCGAATGAATATGGATGTGACATCCCAGCTCCCATGACACCCTTTGGGAAAGGTAGTTGAGACTCATGATTCCCTCCAGACATGTCAGGAAGGTATCACGGAGTCTACCAGAGGTGTCATCCCAGACAAGTTATGCCTCTCAGACAATTCACCACTGGTTCTTACAAAACTCTACATTTGTGTCAAGCCATTTAATTGTGATGGCTCCCAATATTTAGCAACTATGACTTGCGAAATCTTCTATATAGTAAGGCTGGAGCACCAGGTCATCCCAAGACTAGAAAATATTGTCTGCCCTTGACTTGCAAGCCCGGATCAATAGCTAAACCTCAGTGTGTGGGCCCTAAAATAAAAGGAACTACGATGACTTTGGTTACTGATTTATTTAGGATATGTAGGACACCTCCCCTTCAGTATCAAGATCCATATTGAACATCTATAGAGGGACCAGAATATTAGTCTTATATACAATGAAATTAAATTGATTACTTTCTATCCCTTATTAATATGAAACAAGCATGTATAATGAGGGATTAGATTTTTAAATGTTCATATCACCTGCCTTATAAACCAAAAAAATGGTACATGGTAACGTCATGGCGTATACCCCACATAAAATGAACTGTGAGAACTCTGATTCCTTCCATAACGAGGATATGTAGGATGCCTTCTTAAGGACTGATCTCTATACCAAACACCCCATGGGATGTTTTAATATGTTAGTCCCATACCCATACTCCATGTGGCTGATCATATACTCCCCCTTATTTCTCACCCTAATCATTGCTAATGTGGGCATAAGGGGATACAACGAACACTTCACCAGCATCATAAATACCCACTATCCAAGGAAACATCATTGTTTAGGACCCAATATAAATGGAACTATGACAACGTTGATTCCGACCATACTCAAGATATATAGGCTACCTCTCTCCGAGGTTCGAGTTCTATATTCATCATCTAGGTAAATCCTAGAATATATGTCCCTTACACCACGAAATATAAATGGTTACTTTCTATCACTTATTTCTCACACCAATCATGGATCACATAAGCTTAGGGAGTTGTGGAAATCAAGTCATGTACACCACAAATCCAAATATTGACATAGAAAACTCCAACATATAAGTCCTAAAAGAATGAACAATGAAAATTTTGATTCTCTCTATATTTTGGATATGTAGTAGGTCCCTCTAGATACAATCTTGATGGTTCCTTAGAGATCCTATATAAGTCCTTCCACACAACATAAAATTACATGGGATAAATGGACTATACGGGTTATGATTCCTAGAATATCATTGATACGTAGGACGCCTTGTAATGCATCAATCCCATCCTCAGAATATTAATCACCTCCTTATATTAGATTATGGTATGAAGAACATGGTTACATGCTTTCATATTTTAAGTGGCCACCAATTACAATTGAATGAGGAATAACCTCAGACACATATAGATGGACTCACCCAACAGATCTCATCCTTTTTCATGTAAAAGAAAATTTTCCTAAATTCATTTCATCAGGGTAACTGGGCTCATATCGGTATTTGTAATGGATTCATGAATATTATTAAATCTATAATAGGGTCTTAAATTAGGAAATAATCCCCCCCCAATGGTGTGTTGAGACCAACCTATGATACTCTCGACCAACGCGAGTACCTAAGAGTTGTTGGGCCTGAAAACCTAGAAAACCATTGGCCTTTTGAAAGTAGGCTTGTACCCATCTATGAATAGGGGAACCACTGAGAGTTTCAGGGGAAAATGAAAATGGTAACACGATGAGAAAAAACCATTCCACCCCACATTGCCAAATAAAACAATAGAAATATACTATTATTTTTAATCCATTTATGTATACTCCCTTATTCATTTATAATACATAGTGGTTTTTCAGATTCTTACCATTTTCAATTTTATCCTGATGATAATGTTCTAACAAACTAAAAAACCAAAATGGCATTGAGAAAACAAAAATGAATCAGAGTTCATAAATATGAATTATCACTCCTAAGATGATTCTTCCAATGACGCACTTATTTAAACCTATAATACTATATATTAAACTATATCATACATGGTCAATACTATTACTCTCTAAGATTTACTTAGGTAACTTTTGAAGGGTTTTTTAGAGTCTAATAATTATATTAGGACATTAGGAAGGGATATAAAAACTTATTTGTATAATCTCCCATGCATGACATATGAGTCAGGTATATGAAAATAAAATGAATAATTAATATGAAATTTCATACGTTAATACGATGAGACATTGCATTATCCCCAGAATTCAAAACCTGTGTTTGATAAAGATCAATGTATCACAAAATAATCCCTGAAAAGTGGTATATCCAAAGGATAAATTGAATTATCCAATGTTCTAATATGATTCACCTTTTATCTATGGTATTCTATTAACTCTATATGAAAATAAGGAAGAAGAGTGAGGGATTTGGGGTAGAAGATAGGTTCGACCAAGCATCATGTGATACCCCCATTATCATCACATGGTGGTGATATAAATATAATCACCTAAGGGAACTCCTTGTTTTCTGTTTCATTTACTAATGTGTTATAATGAATGAATAAATGAAACATCCAACTTCATGAATCTAATGAATGAAATAACTCCCATATGTTATGTCATATGTAATAGTTTCTTTAATGGTGTAATTTGTGGGAGAATAAATAAATTATATTTTTATCATTTTTCCATAGTCATAAAATTCATAGGAATAGAAATAATTATTTTCAAGTAATACAGTAATATTTATAAATATATCACATTTACATCAAAATCATCAATTCATATTCCAATTAATCTCCCATATTCACTATAGAAAGGAATAATATGTTCTATTTCACCTTATATTGTTTCATATATAATAAATAATTCAATAAAATCCAAAACCATTTTAGATATTTTTCAAAACACTTTTTGGAAATCCATCATTAGTTATTACTTATATTACTTCATATGTAATACCTTATAAATAACCATCCAAAACACCTTTTTGTTAAATCTAAAACACATTTAGAGTGTCTATCTTTTTCAAACTCAATCCCCCTTAATTCAACCCCTATATTTCACCCCAAGGTAATTTACAACATTGTAAATAAATATAAATCTATATATCAATATATGTATTTCATGATTTTATTCTACAAAAGAATCCATTTTTCTCCATACCTAAAGGTATCTAGTGTGATTTCCATCAAACACATGTATCTCTATACCTGATTCCACCATTCATAATCATATGAATATTTCCATTCTCATATTTTTCCTTCTTCCAATACATAATGTGTCTATAAGACACACAACATATCAATCCCATATAGAAAACTAATCAATTGTCAATTATCAAAGTATAGACTAACAAGATTGATGAATACATCACATGTCGTTCATCCTTATGGATAAGAATATAACATGTATCTTCTAAAAAAATATATTATATAGTTTTAGTGGTCCACTCCAACTTTCTATCTAATTTGAGGTCATAGAAGTCATACTTGTTACAAAAAAACAAAAATTTCGTCATCGTTATGATCAATTTGATGAAATAATCAATAACATATCAAACCACTCCCATAATAGCTAAGTAAAAATTTAGACTTTTGTATATAGGATATAAAAATAAAAAGGCTATCATTTTATGTATCTCATCAACCTCTGGTAGTGGGAATTAAAACATTATCCACGCACTCATAGTATCATAAAGTCAATTTTATGACACTCCATGTTGTATAATTAGTGGTGCATCTTGCACACAATAATTATCTTATTCTTTGTCATATTCATCAGGGGAATGTTTTGTATCTCTATACACGAAACCTACACATTCTAACTATAACATTTTATAATAACCAATTATACTCCTTGAGAAACATTAGTTAGTGATAAACTCAAATTCATACATTGACAAGTCAATTACCATATCATTTAAATAAATATATGCCTATATATACATTTATGTATGAAATTTTAATGAATGATAAAATGGAGGTTTCTTTTACTATAATTAATTTTAATTTTATTAAACAATTTAAGAATTTTTTAAAAAAAATCACTATTTTTTCATATCATATTTGATAAACGTACATATAATCCATATATTTTCTATACATTTAGATTTCAATTAAAAAATTACATCATAGGTAATACCATACATATATCTATGTCACCATCTAATAAAAGACTCCCACTAAATATTTAGTGGGGCACATCTATATGGAAATCTTGTTTAAATTGTGGTGATATTTAGAAATCATATTCCTAACAATTCAACTCAATAGTCATATTAAATATTCTTAATATCATAACATGAAATGTTTTGATGTCAAATTTTATTGTGTACATAAAACTCTTTCCATGTTAAACATCATCATTCCTAGAACCAAATTCCATCAAACATTTCCTTGATGTAAGATCCCAGAGATCATGGAAGTATGTAATTGTTTATATTTTGGTTTAAATCAATTTTTTTGGTAAATAATGTGTGTCCTAGGAGTTTGGGGGAATTTTTGGGGTGTTTTGGTTTTTGGTACAAAAAATAAGGGAAAACTGGGCCAAATTGTGCAAGGATCCTTATTTGTGCTCGATTAAGTAAATCATGAGGCCTATCCTTGAAAACCATGAAACCATGGACAATGGAATATCACACAGTTGGTTCATGGTTTGTCAAGCCATGTTTTCATGTCAGAAAACTTTGTGAACCAAATCCCCTTAGATAGTGGCTTTCACCTAGTTTGTACATGGTTTAATAAGCCATACAGATAAACTATGTGTCTTAACAAAAGTATGAAAATTTACAATTTTTCTATTAATTTGTTTTAAAGACTCACCATATTATTTCGATCATTTCTTATCATGAAATAAAAGTGATGAACATGGACATTGAGGATCTTTCATGGGTTGATCTATCTAATTTTGTTTCTGTTTGGAGCACTGTTGGTTTTATATCGAAGCTCGAGTATGTCTAATAAACTCATTTATTATCTTTTCTAGATTGGGGATCGTGTCTTGGGAAATATTATTCTGAATCCATAAAACTCTTTTCCTCATGTGGAATAAAGGATTAACCTTTAAAAGGGGTTTTTATTGTGATATATGGCTTCAATTAAGAGTGTGTTCAAAATCAGATTTGAGGTAGGTGGTCTAAAAGATATATCCCATAGTCATTGTGTCAATTTTTGCATGTTTTGTGGCATTCCTAGGTGACTCTTATTTTAATTAGAATACATTTGGGGGTATTTAGTTAAATTAATATCTAAATAATGATGTGAACCTCTCGCTATCCATGTGGGATGCAATGAGGATGACTAGACAGATTTAGGGCCATCCATGGGGCATGCCAACTTTCATGAACATGGTTTACAAAAATATTCATTTCGGAATTGATATTTGATTAAGTAGGGCTCATGATGAACATGTAAATGGGTTAATGTGATGACTAATAATGGAATATGGATAGTTGTGTCTAGATGTGGATAATTTATAAGTTATTGGTTAGATTGGTATGAAAAATGTGGTAAATGAGATTAATGGGAATATTCTACATGAATTGTTCTTCATAAATGATATTTATAAGTGGGTTAATATATGGGAAATTATGAAGGAGATATATGAGTTGTAATATGGTAATGGTTAAATATTTTTATTGGTTTAATGTATGGGGACTAGTGAATATTTTAAGAGAGTTCAGCATAAGAAATGGGAATTTGGATAAATGAACATGTAATTTAAATGTTAAATTTTTTAGTGGGTTATGGAATAATGTTAATTCCCATGTTGATTGTTATGATTTATCTTTTCTATTAGTATTGGATATATTTGGTTTTTATAGTGTATATATGCAGTGAATTGATAAATAAGAATGTCCACATGGATTGGTGGAGTGGGGTATTGACATGAGGATCTACACCAATGGGTCGAGTTAGACTAAGGCTCTAAACAACACAAAAATAAAAGGTTTAGGGAAGGGGATGGAGTTCTATTTTTCATAATGGTTTCATTCTATGAAACCACTTGGACTGAGGCTTCAAGGTGAGTGTGTTATATTTGTGATGACGTGTGTATCCCTAGTGAGATAGGGATGTTTGCTTATTCTTTTTATGCAATTAGATCGACGAATGTTCCAAATCCATTAAACACATGATGAAAGTAAATTATGTAATAAATATGGTATATGGCTTAAAATTGGAAATAATGCAAGGAATGAATTAGGATAATCTCGATTACCAATGGTACCCATACAATCTTTTGTTTACTTTTACTTTATTTAGTGCTTCCATGCACCATTTTTTGACTATATATATTGTATACATCATTTATGGAAGCCTACTAAGTTGCACTAACACCTTGCTTGGACTGCTATAGGTTACACGAGTAGACATCATGCGTACATGACAGGATAAAGGTAAAGGCCTTGTGTTTGGGAGTTTAGTTAGGCTTCGTATGTACCTAGATGAGGTTCTGGAAATAATGTCGAGATAATTTAAGTGGTTCATATAATTGTTTTTATTTTGGTTTTTGTTCACCTGGATCTATTTAGCATAACATGACATCTACCAATAAATGTGGGTAGTGAGAACCCCTCATGAGGGGATGTTATGTAAGCACATTTCCAAAGACTAGACTTATAATCATCAAAAAAAATTCTATCAGCGATGAATCATATATCCAAAAGGAGAATAGTTCATGATGTTTCGAAAAATCATTAACTTCTCAATATTTCAATATAATGGGTCTTAACCCATTAATATGAAGAAGGTAATGGTACAATGTTGTTATTTGGGATTTCGTAAATATTTATATATTTATAACCACCCAGATGATACCCCATCTAACCCCATAGCGCATGGAAGGGGCTTGATATTTTTTATTGATCATCTCCCTTATAATGATTATACAGGAGGCAGTAAATTATTTCCATCATAGGGATATTCAGTCCTACACACTCCTCTAGGACCATCTTAGTCTTCGTTGCAAAAGTGGATACTCAGACTCCCCCTTCTTTTTTTAGAAAGTAAGTACCCACATAGGTACATGGAAAGAAGTATAGATACTTGGACCAATCAATCTGCATTGGTGACAACCTATAATCCCCAATCATTAAACATCCCACCTTAAAACATGGGATAATAAGAATATGACACACTTAAGGAATCCTTCATAAGCTAGGCCTCTGGCTACCTGACATCTCGCTCATAACTTTTCGTGTTAATAATATATTCTTTGCATGTTTTTAAGGGGATGTCCTCCCTAGGAATCATCCCTTTCGGGTTGGTCTTCTCAGCTAACTTGGTTAGATCTCAAATTAAAGGAGGTGTTTTGGTCACATCATCACAAGATGATTGTGGATGAAATAATTTGTAAAATTTACTCTTGAGGATAGTCACACCACAAATATGTTTCATATCCCGAAGGATAATTCCAACATCACCATATGTGTGGGGGAGGTGTTTATATCTGGGATCCAATGGTTGAATATCTCCACCATAAAATTTTTATTATAATATGCTGATGTCTACAATGTCCACACAACATCAAAAATCCTGATTTCCTTCAGCTTCATAGGGAATTCAGAAATAATATATTGAAACCAGAAGGGTTATTCCCAGTCCATTCCATAGCTTCCCCCAAGCTAAAGTCCCAAATTGAGATACATCTATACAATTCATCAGTGTCCAACAACAGTATTTTCAAGTGATACATATGGTTTTCCTGACCAGACATATGATTAATCCCATCAAATTCTATCAACATGAATTTCATTATAAGACCATACTCTTGGATCCATTTTGAAATAAAGTGTCCCAATAGATAAATTTTATCTCTGAGAGTATATTGATCTCTCCAGATCCCGAATGAGTGC
Organism: Viscum album; assembly: GCA_963277665.1. Taxonomy (NCBI): domain Eukaryota; kingdom Viridiplantae; phylum Streptophyta; class Magnoliopsida; order Santalales; family Viscaceae; genus Viscum; species Viscum album. The sequence continues at coordinate 1,804,829,101 of OY728129.1, read as the reverse complement.
ATAAACTATGACTTCAAAAAATGTATGGAAGATTCAATGGTATGACCAAACATATAAAGGGGAATGAATTATGAAAGGTGACAGTTTGAGAATTTTTATCCCATAAATTTTAGTAGTCTCTATTCATATGACCCAACTAAACAACGAAACGTAGGGTCCGCACTCATTACCATAGCCTCGTGGTGGGAAATCAATTCTCTCACCACCGAATTCGACATATTATCAGTGGGTTGATGAGAACTATAATCCATCTAAAAATAAGTAACTGTCATATGTTATATGAAGAAAATGAAATGTTTTTGAAAAAAGTAATAAATGATGAAAGTTATAGTGGAATCTTTAACATCACATGACTCAGTAAGGGACCATTGAACCATTCAGAGGGTTTTCAAACTTACTAACAACTAGAGGAATTGGGGGGCACAGGACCCCTACATGCAATCACATTAATAAAATTACCCCCTATATAACCATGATCACATGACCTAAAGACGGTCAAATGATTTGAAAATTCTATAATGATCAAGTCATTGAGTCTTTTGAAACCACTCGAGGAAACCGTAGCCCTCAAAGCCGAGTCTGAGGAATTACCCGAAAAATAGTTTGCAGTCGTGGAAGTCGAGTACCAATGAAAAATAATTGCCTTGTACAAGATCATAGGTTGGATGGGTTCACGACATTGACTAGTAGACATGGTTCATGATCTGGGTTCTTAGTAGGGTCTCGCGATGGAGCAATAATCAGAGTGTTATGAAGATAGGAGACCAGTGGGATGAATTTTCCTTTGCACCCTCGATATATAGGCATTTCACCTAATACCTATTGTCTCCATATATACCATACATCACTATTTAATGAATTGAGACATCATCAATGGTTATGTTGGGATTTAGTTTTTCGATGAACCATGCCCTTATCCCCTCAAATATCACTCCTGAGGGGGGATTTTTTGGTGCCTACCAAATTAAAATCAACAAAATCATAATGGAAGAAATATCTAAATATGGCTGTTATTTTCCCCATGAATGAAAAGAATATGGGAATGGTCAAAGAATCAGGAATCCTTTGAGATACTAATGATCATGTTACCATTTCGAGGAAATTCGAAGGCCCCACACATGGAGCATCTCCTACGGATAGTGTTGTATATCCCTCTTAAACAAACCATCAAACTCTTGAAAAGCCCCCCCAAAAATTTGAATGTGTGCCCAAGTATGCATGGTTTATCATTGGGATGTGTCTCTAAAACTATCCATAATACATCAAGAGTAAAGAGGGATTAAATTATAAAGAGATACCTAGTATTCATGAAACTCATGTGTCATGTCATCATTAAGAAGATTGAAATCCCTTGGTGAAATGTAAACAATTTCACATGACCTCCAATCCTTTTCCACATAAAATGAACGAGATATTGGGATAAGGAAAGAGGGTTTTTTTTCACTAAATGTCATGTGACACACACCCGAGTGACCAACGAGATGTCATGTGTCCTCGGTGACACGTCCTCCTCACCTCGAGAAATCACTATAGCTTTTGAGCTTCACCACAATGAAGTCCTCAGGAGTGTCCAGAAAAACCAATATCTCTCTAAGGACAGGTAGATAAAACAATCCACTACATGATTACACACTCTCTATATGAACCATATTTGTCAAGAAAGAAATTATCCAAACATTGAGTAAAAATAATAGATACTACCTGTTCCACCTCGCATGATACTGATCATTGTAAAATAAAACAAAGAAGATAGAATGGCAGGAGGTGAGAGGGGTTCACAATCATTTAAAGGGATACGACATGCACCTCAAGTGACCCGCAATACACCACGTGTCCTTGGTGACACATTCGTCTCTACCCATGAAATCCCTCTAGCTTTTCAGCCTCACTGCATGGAGGTCCTCAAACATGTCCAAGAAACCCCATGACACTCTAATAATAAAGGGATAGATTTTTCCATGAAATGATCAGGCACCCCCATGCAGCCCAAATTTGTCATGTGACACATCTCCAAAAAGTAGAAGAAATACCATGGAAAACATACATGGAATATCACATGACTCCAAACATTTTTTACATCAAACAAATGGAATTAATAGGGAGTAGGTGAATGGTACTCGTAGTTTCTAAAATGTATGTGACACACCCGGTGTGCCAATGATGTTATCCCGTGAGCCCTAGGAAAACATACTAAAGGCCTCACGAGTCTCTTCCCAAATGAATTGGAATCTTGTACAGGCCTCCAGACATTTCATCAAGACAACATGGAGGTTCTTTGACACAACTAAATGATCAAAAAAGACTTCGATAATCGACCATAGTATGAAGAATGACACATTGATGAAGGAGAATCGTGGATCTCTAAAAACATGAAATGCACTTGAAGTAGTCCATGGTAGATAATTGAAAAACCACATGGCCCCATGACCCTTCAACAACCCCATCCTAGACTTTCACTGGATACTCCACACAAACCTGAAGGTTTCATGGGTTGTGATTCCTGTAAATTCCCCAACCCAATACAAATAATGGGATGTATTTTTTATCGACCGGACACCCATGCTCTGTAAGATTCAGATCTCATATTCTACAGACTTCATAAGGCAGCTGGCCAATTGACTGACCAGATTTTAGTCAGGTAATATACTGATGGATAGCTAGATTAGTCATACGCTTGGAGTAAAGTGATTCTCATGATCACTCATAGATCATGCGAAAGTCATCTGGCATGAAATGCGAAGAGTATATTTCACATCCTCCAAATCAAATGAGGCTCAAATAAACTGATAATTAACAGATCTAAGGCCTTTGAAATACAAGGGTTATGACCAAGATCAAAAATGAAAGGCCTAAAGAAAAATACTTATTTGATGACCCTTAGTAGCATTACGTATGTCACCTGAAGATGCCCGATAGCACTAGGACACATCGCTCCGATCTTGTGACACTCCTTCCACTTGCCATATGAGACTCAAAAAATACTCTAGACATGTTAGGAAAAGTTAAATAGCCCCCCTATGGATTCCTCTTTGATTGCACGAACGCTTGTGGTCTCTCACCATGGTCTTGTGACATCCTTCAAACACATAAATTGGATCATATAACGGTGCCTCTTCACACCAGCCGGGTTTTGCGAATGAATCTGGATGTGGCATCCCATCTCCCATGACACCCTTTGGGAACAGTTTTTGAGACTCATGATTCCCTCCAGACACGTTAGGCAGGTATCACGGAGTCTACCAGAGGTGTCATCCAAGACAATTTATGCCTCTCAGACTATTCCCCACTGGTTATTACAAACCTCTACATATGTGTCAAGCCATTTAATTGTGATGGCTCCCACAATGTAGCAACTATGACTTCTGACATCTTCCAGATAGTAAGGCTGGAGCACCAGGTCATCCCAATACTAGAAAATATTGTCTATCCTTGAATTGCAATCCCTGATCAATAGGTAAACCTCAGTGTATGGGCCCTAAAATAAATGGAACTACGACGACATTGATTACTGACATATTTAGGATATGTAGGCCACCTCCCCTTCAGTATCAAGCTCCATATTGATCATATATAGAGGGACAAGAATATGAGTCTTATATACAATGAAATGAAATTGATTACTTTCTATCCCTTATTAATATGAAAAAAGAATGGATAATGACGGATTAGAGTTTGTAATGGTCATATCACATGCCTTATAAACCACAAAAATGCTATATGGAAACATCATGGTGTATACCCCACATAATATGAACTGTGAGAACTCTGATTCCTTCCATAACCAGGATATGTAGGATGCCTTCTTAAGGAATGATCTCTATACCAAACACCCCAAGGACTGTTTTAATATGTTAGTCCCATACCCATACTCCATGAGGCTGATCATATACTCCCCCTTGTTTCTCACCCTAAGCATTTCTAATGTGGGATTAAGGGGATACAACGAACACTTCACCAGCATCATAAATACCCACTATCCAAGGAAACATCGTTGTTTAAGACCCAGAATAAATGGAAATACAACAACTTTGATTCCGACCTACTCAAGATATATTGGATACCTCTATCCGAGGTTCGAGTTCTATATTCAACATCTAGGTAAATCCTAGAATCTAAGTCCATTACACCAAGAAATATCAATGGTTACTTTCTATCAATTATTTCTCACACCAAGAATAGATCACATAAGCTTAGGGAGTTGTGGAAATCATGTCATGTACACCAAAAATCCCAATAATGACATAGACAACTCCAACATATAAGTTCTAAAAGAATGATCAATGAAAATTTTGATTCTCTCTATATTTTGGATATGTAGGACATCCCTCTAGATACAATCTTGATGGTTCCCTAGTGATCCTATATAAGTCCTTCCTCACAACAAAAAATTACATGGGTTAAATGGACTATACGGGCTATGATTCCTAGAATAACATGGATACGTAGAACGCCTTGTAATGCCTCAATCCCATCCTCATAATATTAATCACCTCCTTATATTGGATTATGGTATGAAGAACTTGGTTAAATGCTTTCAGATTGTAAGTGGCCACCAATTACAATGGAATGAGGAATAACCTCAGACACATATAGATGGACTCACCCAACAGATCTCATAATTTTTCATATAAAAGAGAATTTGCCTAATGTAATTTCATCAGGGTAACTGAGCTCATATCATTATTTTTAATAGATTCATGAATATTATTAAATCTATAATGGGGTATTGAATTAGGAAATAATCCCCCCCCAATGGTGTGATGAGACCAACCTCCAATACTCTCGTCCAACGGGAGTCCCTAAGAGTTGTTGGGCCTGAAAACCTAGAAAACCATTGGCCTTTTGAAAGTAGGATTGTACCCAGCTACGAATAGGGGAACCACTGATAGTTTCAGGGGAAAATGATAATGGTAACACGATGAGAAAAACCCATTCCACACCACATTTCCAAATAAAACAATAGGAATATACTATTATTTTAATCCATTTATGTATAATCCCTTATTCATTTATAATACATAGTATTTTTTTAGATTCTTACCATTTTCAATTTTATCCTGATGATAATGTTTTAAAAAACTAAAAAACCAAAATGGATGTGAGAAAACTAAAATGAATCAGAGTTCATAAATATGAATTATCACTCCTAAGATGATTCCTCCAATGACACACTTATTTAATCCTATAATAATATATATTAAACTATATCATACATGGTCAATCCTATTACTCTCAAAGATATACTTAGGTAACTTTTGAAGGGTTTTTTTAGAGTCTAATGATTTTATTAGGACATTAGGAAGTGATATAAAAACTTATATGTATAATCTCCCATGCATGATATATGAGTCAGGTATATGAAAATAAAATGAATAATTAATATGAAATTTCATACGTTAATACGAAGAGACATTGCATTATCCCCAGAATTCAACACCTGTGTTTGATGAAGATCAATGTATCACAAAATAATCCCTGAAAAGTGGTATATCCAAAGGATAAATTGAATTATCCAATGTTCTAATATGATTCACCTTTTATCTATGGTATTCTATTAACTCTATATGAAAAGAAGGAAGAAGAGTGAGTGATTTGGGGTGGAAGATAGGTTCGACCAAGCATCGTGTGAAACCCCCATTTTCATCACATGGTGGTGATATTAATATAATCACCTAAGGGAACTACTTGGGTTTTGTTTCGTTTATTAATGTGTTATAATGAATGAATAAATGCAACATCCAACTTCATGAATCTAATGAATGAAATAACTCACATATGTTACGTTGTATGTAATAGTTTCTTTAATGGTGTAATTTGTGGGAGAATAAATAAATTATATTTTTATCATTTTTCCATAGTCATAAAATTCATAGGAATAGAAATAATTATTTTCAAGTAATACAGTAATATTTATAAATATAACACATTTACATTAAAATCATCAATTCATATTCCAATTAATCTCCCATATTCATTAAAGCAAGGAATAATATGTTCCATTTTACCTTATATTGTTTCATATATAATAAATAATTCAATAAAATCCAAAACCATTTTAGATATTTTTCAAAATACATTTTGGAAATCCATCATTAGATATTCCTTATATTACTTCATATGTAATACCTTATAAATAACCATCCAAAACACCTTTTTGTTAAATCTAAAACACATTTAGAGTATCTATCTTATTCAAACTAAATCCCCATTAATTCAACCCCTATATGTCACCCCATGGTAATTTAAAACATTGTAAATAAATATAAATCTATATATAAATATATGTGTTTCATTATTTTATTCTAGAAAAGAATCCATTTTTCTCCATACCTAAAGGTATCTAGTGTGATTTCCATCAAACACATGTATCTATATACCTAATTCCATCATTCATAATCATAAGAATATTTTCATTCTCATATTTTTCCTTCTTCCAATACATAATGTGTCTATAAGACACACAACATCTCAATCCCATATAGAAACCTAATCAATTGTCAATTATCAAAGTATAGACTAACATGATTAATGAATACATCACATTTCGTTCATCCTTATGGATAAGAATATAACATGTATCTTCTAAAAAAATATTATATAGTTTTAGTAGCACACTCCATCTTTCTATCTAATTTGAGGTCACCGAAGTCATAATTGATACAAAAAAGGAAAGAAATCATCATCGTTATGATAAATTCGATGAAATAATCAATTACATATCCAACCACTCCCATAATAGCTAAGTAAAAATGTTGACTTTTGTATATAGGATATAAAAATAAAAAGGCTATAATTTTAGGTATCTCATCAACCTCTGGTAGTGGGAATTCAAATATTATCCACGCACTCATAGTATCATAAAGTCAATTTTATGAGACTCCATGTGGTATAATTAGTGGTTCATCTTGCACAAAATAATTATCTTATTCTTTATCATATTCAGCAGGAGAATGTTTTTTATCTCTATACATGAAACCTACACATTCTAACTATAACATTTTATAATAACCAGCTATACTCCCTGAGAAACATTAGTAAGGGATTAACTCAAAGACATACATTGAAAATTCAATTACCATATCACTTCAATAAATATATGCCTATATATACAATTATGTATCCAATTTTAATGAATGATAAAATGAAGGTTTCTTTTACTATAATTAATTTTAATATTCTTAAACACTTTATGGATTAAAAAAACATAATCACTATTTTTTCATATCATATTTGATAAATGTACATATAATCCATCTATTTTCTATACTTTTGGATTTAAATTAATAAATTACATCATAGGTAATACCATCCATATATCCGTGTCACCATCTAATAAAAGACTCCCACTAAATCTTTAGTGGGACACATCTATATGGAAATCTTGTTTAAATAGTGGTGATATTTAGTAATCATATTCCTCACTATTAAACTCAATAATCATATTAAATATTCTTAATATCATAACATGAAATGTTTTGATGTCAAATTATATTGTGTACATAAAACTCTTTCCATGTTAAACATCATCATTCCTAGAACCAAATTCCATCAAACATTTCCTTGATGTAAGATCCCAGAGATCATGGAGGTATGTAATTGTTTATATTTTGGTTTAAATTAATTTTTTTTGGTTAATAATTTGTTTCCTAGGAGTTTGAGGGAATTTTTGGGGTGTTTTGGTTTTTGGTACAAAAAATAAGGGAAAACTCGGCCAAATTGTGGAAGGATCCTTATTTGTGCTCGATTAAGTAAATCATGAGGCCCATCCACGAAAACCATGAATCCATGGACAGTGGCATATCACACAGTTGGTGCATGGTTTGTCAAGCCATGTGTTCATCTCAGAAAACTATGTGAACCAAAACCCCTTAGATAGGGGCTTTCACCTAGTTTGTACATGGTTTAATAAGCCATACAGATAAACTATGTGTCTTAATAAAAGTATGAAAATTTACAATTTTTCTATTAATTTATTTTAAATACTCACCCTATTTTTTATACCATTTATTATTGTGAAATACAAGTGATGAACATGGACATTGAAGAGCTTTCATGGGTTGATCTGTCTAATTTTTTGTCTGTTTGGAGCATTGTTGGTTGCATATCGAAGCTCGAGTATGTATAATAAACTCATTTATTATCTTCTCTAGATTGGGGATCGTGTCTTGGGAAATATTATTCTGAATCCATAAAACTCTTTTCCTCATGTGGAATAAAGGATTAACCTTTAAAAGGGGCTTTTATTGGGATATATGGCTTCGATTAAGAGTGTGTTCGACATCATATTTGAGGTAGGTGGTCTAAAAGTTATATCCCATAGTCATTGTGTCAATTTTTTCAGGTTTTGTGGCATTCCTAGGTGCCTCTTATTTTAATTAGAATACATTTGGTGGTATTTGGTTAATTTGACATTTAATAAGGATGTGAACCCCTCATTATCCATGTGGGATGCAATGAGGATGACTGGACAGATTTAGGGCCATCCATGGGGCGTGCCAACTTTCTTGAACATGGTTTACAAAAATATTGATTTCGGAATTGATATTTGATTAAGTAGGGCCCATGATGAACATGTAAATGGGTTAATGTGATGATTAATAATGGAATATGGATAGTTGTGTCTAGATGTGGAAAACTTATAAGTTATTTTTTAAATTGGCATGATAAATGTGGTAAATGTGATTAATGTGAATATTCTACATGAAATGTTCTTCATAAATGATATTTATAAGTCGGTTAATACATGGGAAATTATGAACGAGATATGTGAGTTGGAATATGGTAACAGTTAAATATTATAACGGTTTAATGTATGGGGACTAGTGAATATTTTAAGAGAGTTCAGCATAAGAAATGGGAATTGGGATAAATGAACATATAATGTAAATGTTAAATTCTTTAGTGGGTTATGGAATAATGTTAATTCCCATGTTGATTGTTATGATTTATCTTTTCTATTAGTATTGGATATATTTGGTTTATATATTGTATATATGCAGTGGATTGATAAATAAGAATGTTTACATGGATTGGTGGAGTGGGGTATTGACATGAGGATCTACACATATGGGTCGAGTTAGACTGAGGCTCTAAACTTCAAAAAATAAGGTTTAGGGAAGGGGATGGAGTTATATCTTCCTACTGGTTTCATTCGATGAAACCACAGGGACTGAGGCTTCATGGTGAGTGTGTTATATTTGTGATGATGTGTTTTTCCCTAGTGAGATAGTGAATTTGGCTTATTCTTTTTATGAAATTAGATTGATGAATGTTCCAAATCCATTAAACACATGATGAAAGTAAATTAAGTAATAAATATGGTATATGGCTTAAAATTGGAAATAATACAAGGATTGAATTAGGAGAATCTCGATTACCAATGGTACCCAAACAATCTTTTGTATACTTTTACTTTATTTAGTGCTTCCATTCACCATTTTTTGACTATATATATTGTATAAATCATTTATGGAAGCCTAAAAAGTTGTACTAACACCTTGCTCGGACAGATATAGGGTACTTGAGTAGACATCATGTGTACAGGACATGATAAAGGTAAAGGCCTTGTGTTTGGGGGTTTAGTTAGGCTTGGTATGTACCTAGATGAGGTTCTGGACATAATGTCGGGACCATTTATGTGATTCATATAATTGTTTTTATTTGTTTTTTGTTCACTGGGATCTATTTAGCATAACATGACATCTACTACTCGTTATGTTTTGTTCCCATCTTAAGGAGATATTTGTTTATTCTTGTTCATTGGTTATTATATATTGTTTTCACTATTTTTTTTTATTTTATATTGTGTAGTACTCTGGTAAATAGGGTATAGTATCCCCAAATTACCTTTTAGACCCTTTCTGGTATTCGACAACCTCTTGCATAAGGGGAGGCACACTTGAGGCCATTTGGTGACTTGGATTGGGGCACAAGTTTAGTTCCAACTGGCCATATAAAGTTACAAAGTGGAATTAGAGGATAGGTTTGTGGCTTACTATTGGGGGATGGTAGAACTAAGTATAGAAAAGTTTTGGGTCTTATTAATGAGTTCTTTCTTTAGAGATGTTGACACATGTAATGAGGAAAATACAATTCACCCATGTGGTGAAATTTTTTTCCTGTTATACGTTGTTACATTTGATGATATTCAACTACTGGTTGATACATATGTTAGATGATGTGACCATTTTATTATTATTTTTATGATGGAAACAATGACGTGTTCATGTGAAATCATGAAACATTATAGGTACTTATGTATATTAGTGGAAAGAATCTTGATAGGAACACACATGATAGGGGTGGGGGTTTGAAAGGTAGAAGATATATTTCATCCCTGGAAACATGAAGAATATTGTGTCAAATAAAAGGATAGAAATGGGAAAAATTAAAATGAAATGAAATAGTAGTTAAAAAATTCGGTATAATTAAGGGTTTAATGTGACTTAATAAGTTTAGTGTAACAAGTTATAAGATTAATAATGTACATAAAAGGTAATTTTAATATTTGAAGTATTGAAATAGTTCTAAAAAGGTGTCTACAGTAGGTCTTGTGACATTGTGAGATGGTTAACCCATGTTAACCATGGCCCATCATAGGGATGGTTGAGAGTTGTGGTTGGGATGTTCTTGATGAACCTTGGGACTATGTATGTGAATATGTTATTTTCAGCTATAAGATATCCTTCTTTAATACAAAAAATGAGAGATTTATGTTGTGTGTTCTAAAGATTATTATTTTTTTATTGTAGTGAAATTCATCTATGGAGTCATTTGTCAGTTGGGAGATAAGAGGATATTTCTTAAAATGATACTCTAATAGTGTAGTAAAAGAACGTGGTGATTTTGGATAATAGATAAGTTCGGTTCCATGAGAACCTTGCCCACTTTATGAAAATGATGGAACTAGACCCAGGGATGGTTGTGGTGAGAATGATTGAGCTAACCCGGGAATTTCAGCTATAGAACCCTCTGATCATTACTGGAGAGGGTGGAACAGAGGCAGGAGAATTCTGGATAGAGTCCATCCAGATGATTGTTGACAATTTGGAAACCCCTTTCGAGAATCTAGTCAAGTTGGTGGCATGTATATGGAGAGGTTAGGAAAAGCATTGATGAGATATCACAGTGTATCACAAACAAGATGAAATAATGTTTTCAAAATATTTCTAGGGAAATGATTTTCCTAATTTTTATCTAGATAGCTTGAGGTAGGATAAGGTTACAGATATTATGAGTTTCACCCAAGGGGAAATGTTGGTGGTGGATTATGATAGATGTTTCACCAATTTATGAAATTTTTTTCCGAAAATGGGAGGAGATGATGTAGTAGTTGAGAACCATTTCCATTGAGTTCTGAGACATGAGATTAGGTATCAGGTAAACATATACAATTCTTAAATGATTATAGATGTATTGGATTGAGATATTATCTTAGAAGGGAAACTGAAGGGGGATTCAGGTAGTGGAGTTGTGGTACCAGTTGGATGGGAAAGTGGGTTAGATTTTGAGTGTAAGAAGCACCGTTTTGGAAGCTCCCAGTAGGGTTATATGGCATAGATCTGTCATAAGATGGGGTTATCCTCATAGAGAAGAGATTTTTGTGTTCTGTTACAAATGTGTTAGGTCGAGGCAACTACGAAGTTAGTGTCCCAACCACAGGGGGAGTTAAAGTCTATCTGTTGAAAGGGGAATGTACATAAGTTCTATATGAACCCATGATAACATGGAATGGATATGGGTAATAGGAAGATGATGAGTGTAGGTAGGGGGTTTGTTACCACATATCAGGTAAGCAGTAAAAGTTCCACAGGATTTATTGGTAGGGGTGTTGGATGTGGAATTCTAGGGAGAGAGAGTCTATACCCAAAAGAGAGTGTAGTGATGGGTACATTGAATGGAACCTAGAAAAGATGGTTAGGTTAGTTTCAAATGGTTCTTTCTATGCCTATAGGTGTAATGGTTGAACCATCTACAGTCCGAGATATGAATCTTGTAGCTTCCATACTCTCTAGTGCCTTATTTGACATAGGAACCAAACATTCTTTTATTTATGCTCATTTTTTGTAGTGTTGGTCTTAACTAGGGAACATTAATGTGGGGTTATATCCATTGATACCCCATTGGAGGTGAATTCATAGGATATCTTACAACGAAAGGGGTTTTATTTGATGGTTGGTGGGTTTGAATTTTTGTGGGACTTGTTCATCCTCTAGATGACGGGGTTTGACCAGATTTTGGGCATGGATAAGATGGTGTTGTACTAGTACCATATCAATTGTTACCACCATTGGGAAACTTTCACATATCTCAAGGGAAGAATTTATGTCCATTAGAGTGCATGGGATTTTTGGGCGAGCCATTACGGGTCATTTTATCAATAATTGTGAGAACACATAGCCCAAGTGGCCTATCTTCTTCTAGACGATGGATGTGTAGAGGTACATATCTTTCCTCCAATTGGGGATCAGTTTTAGGATTTGTTTTTGGAGGATATCTCAGCTATCCCCCCAATGAGAGGGATTTTGAGTTTATAATAATTTTCCTGTTGGGAGTAAAGCTAGTTTATGTACCTCTTTATAGGATGGCACCGACGGAACTCCAGGAGCATAAGGTTTAGTTGATGAAGTAAAATAGGAAAGTGTTAATTCATCCAAGCATGTCACCTTGAGGATATCCCTTGTTGTTTTCTAGGATTTATGATATATAATTGATGTTATGTATTGATTATTGGATGCTAGATCAGTTGACATTTATGAATAGATAATCTCTTCCTGGAATTGATGATTTTTTCGACCACTTGAGAGGTGCTTGGTGTTTTCAATAATAGATTTGAGAATGGGATATCACTATATAAGGGTGAGTTCTTATGATATACCATAGACTTCCTTTAATAGAAAGTACATATTATATTTGTTTTTTGTTATTCCATTCAGTCTGACCAATCCTCTAACTATGTTCATAGCTTTAATGAACTGAATATTTCACCCATTTCTGGATCATTTCATAGTTGTCTTTGTTGATTACATCTTGATGTACTCTAAAACTCATGATGATCATGAACAATATCTTGACATCATCCTTATAACACTAAATGATAATTGGATATAGGCTAATATATCATAATTTCAGGTTTGGATGGATAAATCGAATTTAATGGGTCACATTATCTCTAAGGAATGTGTGTCAGCTGATCTAGAGAAGGTGTAGGATGTTGTGTCTAGAGAGCATCCCAAAAATGTCTCTGAAATTCGTAGTATTCTAGGATTTTCATTTTATTACTAAATTTTCATTAAATATTTATACATTTTTGTATGGACACATTTGGACTTAACCAATAAGGTAGATAGGTTGTAATGTTTTGTGGGTAGTTAGAGGGCTTCTCAAGAGTTTAATAAGCAGCTGATGGCCGCAACGATCCATATATTGTTTGATCCAGGTAAAAGATACACATTGTTTTGTGATGTGTCTAGTGTTGGACTTGGGTTACTATTGATGCAAGATGTTTAGGTTGTAGCATATGGGGTAAGAAATTTGAGGCCCCATTAATGAAATTACCGTATTCATGATCTTGATTTGGCCTTAGTGGTTTATGCCTTAATGTGTTCGATGAATTATTTTTTTGGTATAGTGGTTCATGGTGTTTACCGATCATAACATTATTATGTAAATATTTTCTCAACATGAATTGAATATCTGGAAGTGAAGATGGGTTCAACACATTTATTATTTTGACTTCATGTTTGTTTATACACCAAGGATAGGTAATAGTGTGGGAGATGCTCTTAACAGAAATACTCAGAATGAGGTAGTTTAAGAATCAAACACTGAGTGGAGAATTATGGCCTTGTTTACTGAGATGAACCTGATGGTGTAGGATGGGCACATGAAGATCACACCTATGTCCATATATGGTTATTCCTCACTTCTGAGATACATCAAGGAGACTCATCTAGATGATTCATAGTGTTTGTCCAGGAATAAGATTCTTAAAGGTGGGGAGTCACGTTATGGTGGGGCTGTTGGTAAATATTGGTTTGTTAGTGTTTGTGGACATGTGGCTGTGTTGAAGTGTATGATGGAAGATTTGATATAAAGGTTACTAGTTTTGAGCTGTGATTTTAATCCTGGTTTGAATAATTGTTTTTTGATCTTATTAGGTATTATTAGAGGTCATGAATAAAGAAGGGGTTTGTGGGTTTTATGGAATGATGCATTACCTGCCAATAGGTGAGGGATGAGTATCAATGCCTAGGTGGGTTGTTAAATCCATTTCCCACTTAAAAATGGAAGTGGGATGAAGTATATTGTAGTGGTTCTTCAGAACATTCCTTGCGAGAATGATGTAATCTGGGTAGTTGGGGATCATTTGATGATGGTGTCACATTTCTTACCAATATAGGGGACTTCTATTGTAGATGAGTTTAGTGATTTATTTATTTAAGATATATTATAATTTTATGGTGTACTAGGAACTATAGTTTCAGATTAAGATCTATATTTCACATAGCACATCGGTAAGCGATTACATAAGGTTCTGGGTACCCATGTGATTTGTGTATGTATTTTCACCCACATATAAATGGGTAATCAGAGCATACAATTTAGGTTCTACAGGACATTTTGGGGGATTTTCCTAGATTTTGATAGTTCTTGGAAAAAAACATGTGGCTTGTTGAGTATAATTACACCTATTGTTTCAAAGATAGAATTCTTATGGAACCATTTGAGACACTCGATGGCAAGTGGATCTCTATTGTGTTGTATGGAAGTTGAAGAGTTTTAGATTTTGGGGCCGAGTCTTATAGAGGAGACCTCAGAAATGGTTCAATTTATCCAAAAATGTATTGTAATGACTCGGAGTAGATAAAAATTGTATGATGATCGACATAGTAGAACTCTATAGTTTCTAAGAGGCTATATTGGGTTTCTTCATGTGTCACAAAGGTTGGTCCACCATCAATTTCATAAACATGGTATGTAGGCACCCACATATTTGGTGTTGTTGTAGATATGGAGAGGATCAGATGAGTGGCATACCTATTGGATCTTCCACAATGGTATAGTAGAATGAACGTTGTTTTTTATGTCAAAATTCATCAATAGTATCACCCTAATCCATCGTATGTGATTAATGTTGAGGATGTAGGGTTTGAGGCTGATACATCCTTTGAGCAGCATCTAGTTCATATCATGGATTATAGTCAGAATGTTTTGGGGGAAATATTGTCCCCTTGGTTAAATTTTTATGGAAACATGGAAACTTTTATGAAGACCCATGGGAATTGGAGTTGGATATGAAATCCCATTGGCCTAATCACTTCTCTTCAGAAACTCAATGATACTTGGGAGCATAGGTCAATGAAGAGACGTTATAAGGTGTTGAGGTTGTCAGATCCCGGACATCGTGGAGGTATGTACTCTGTTAAATTTTTCTTTAAAAATATTTTTTTTGTTAATGAAGTGTTTCCAATGTTTTAGGGGATTCATGGTGTTTTAGGAGTATGTTACATGATAGAAGTGATAACCGGGCCAAATTATTCAACGGAGACGTTTTGAGCACAACAAGTAAATTGTTTATTCTTCCTAAGAAACCCACTCAACCTTGGATAGTGGCATATCGCACAGTTGTCACACATTTTAAAAAACCTTCTGACCTTTCTAAGTAATCGTGTGTCCCAAATCCCCTTTGATAGTGGATTTCACATGGTTTACACATGGTTTGGTAAAATGTATGGGTAAACATTGTGAACCTCTAAAATTTGTAAAATTAATAGTTTTTCTATTATAGGATTTTAATGCCTCAACTGATGTTCACCACCGTTTCTACCCTTGAAACCCTACTGATGAACCAAGAAAATTAATAGCTTCCAAGGATCAATACCCCTCATTTATTAGTCATTTTGACCATTGGTGGTTACAAATAGATGCTCCATGTAAGTTTAACCCCCTCCTTTTCATCACTTTTACTAATTAGGACTTGTATCTAGGGAAATGTTCATACAAATCCATAAATATTTTCTATCTAGTGTAATCGAGGTTGAGGATAGAAAATGATTTTTTATTAGTATTTATGACTTCTACTAAGAGTATTTTTAAGGCCATATTTGATATGGGTGGTCTACAAGTTATATAATATAGTTGGTGTGTTGATTTCTGCATGATTGGTTTGCTTCTTGGGTGCCTCGTGTGCTGATTTTAATTCCTTTGGTGATATTCTTCCAAATAAAAATCTAAATGAGGATTTGAACCCCTCAAGATCCCCATGGGATGCATTGAGGATGACATCAATAATTTTTGAATATCCATGGAATTCCTCAACCACCCTGATCAAGGCTAATAGAAATGTTGGGTGAAAAATTGAATTGCGATTATGTAGATCCCATGATGAACATGTAAATTGGTTAATGTGATTTTTATGAAATTCATATGGATAAATGCTTCTAGATTTGAATAATGGATAAGGTATTGTTTTTATTGTAGTGAAACATGGGTTTAATGGGATTATTGGGAATGTGCCACATGAATTGTGTTCGGTACATTAAATTCATAAGTGGGTTAATACATATAAAATGATGAACAGGTTATGTGAATTAACATATGGCTATGTATGAATATGTTAAATTGGTTAATGTATTGAGACTAGTGAATATTCCTATAGGTTTAGGCATAATAAATGGGAGTTGAGCTAAATAACTATGTAATATAAATGGTAACTACATGAATGGGTTATGGAATATTTTTATTTACCATGTAGATTTTTATGGATTATGTTTTATATTGGTATTAGTAATGTTTGGTTGTGATAAGGTTTATGTGTGTCTAATAGAAAAATAAAAATGTTCACATGGCTTGGTAGAGGGGGGGAATTAACATGAAGTTCTACTACAATGGGTCATGTTTTATAGGGGCTCTAAACTCCACAGAAAAATGCATGGGTTAGGGAAGGGGACAAAGCTTTATTCCCCTAATGGAAGTATTCAATAAAATCACATAGAATAATTATTCAAGGTGAGAGAGTTATATCGATGATCATGTGTTAATCCCTAGTGAGATATAGAACATGAAAAGTTCCCCTTATGCATTGAGATTAAAGATTATTCCTAATCCACTAAACACGTGATGAAATTAAATTAAGAAAAAAATATGGTATAGGAATTGAAATTGAGAATAATGATTGGAATAACATAAGTGAATCTTTTTAACTAATGGTACATGAACAGTTTTTTAAATACATTCCCTTTATTGTTTACTTGATCCACAATCTATAGTCTAGATATTTTGTAGAAACTGTTGGTGGTAGGCTACTGAGTTATACACACGCCCTACTCAAGCTGCCATTGGGTAACCGAGTAGACTTCATGTGTGCATGATAGGATAGGGAAAAAATATCTCTGTTTGGGAGTTGATCAGGGATTAGTACATACATAGATGAGGTTCATGACTTTGTGTCAAGACTTCTTTGGGAATTCCACATTTTCTCATTATTTTGTGTTTTTTTCACTTGGCTCTGTTTAGAATGACATGGTGACTATACTATTGTCTTTGTTTTGTAGCCATATTCACGAGATGTTTGTTTACGTATGTTCAATTATTTTTATATATTGTTTCGAATGGTTTGTTTTTATATTGGTGTGTCTTACTTTGGTAAATAGTTCATAGTATCCCCAAATTACAATTCATACCCTCGCTACTAGTCGGAAACCACTTGTATAACGGTATGTGTTCTTGGGGTCACATGGCTACCTGGCTCGGGGCACCGATTTAGTGTCTCACGGGCTTGGGACGTTATTTTTGAAATAATGTAACTACATAAATCTTTGTTTACCATCCCTTCTAAAATAATATATGATAATGTTAGACACAATATTTTATGTTAAACAATATAATTCATTTTATTTATTTTTACTGACAAACCCAAAAAACATTATGATATCAATTATAATTTAGTTATCATTTTTTACTTATATAATACATCAAGAAATAGTAACATCATATTTTTTGTAATTACTAAATGTTACTCTTTATGTTTTTCATTATCATCAGATATCCCAAACCCTTTTGTAATATTGAGTGAAATAATTTTTATCTCTAAATGGTACAATATTTTAGAAAATGGTTATATTCTTTTTGTAAAAGGAAACTTATTGTAAAAATTTACATTTCCCTTTACCATCACATATCCTATTTTTTTGAATATTATGTGAGAATAATTTAAACATATGTTTTGAGTTATCATGGATTAGTTAATTTTAAACATCTCTAAGTCAAAACATACTCTGACTAGAAACATATATATTATATTATCTACAGAATATATTTCTACAATGCATTTAATCTTTAGTTTTGGGAAATAACACTTTTTTAAAGGAATATTTATTATATATAATATTATTTCCATATCAAATATTGTATTCAATGAATTTGGAGGATTTTCATTAGAATGTAATTTTTTTAAAATATACAATAGATTGGTGGTAGGAACACATTAACATATAATTTAACAAATATCATCACAAACACATTTATCCTCGCTAAAAAACATTACATATCTTCTGCTAAGATACCATTATAAAAATTAATTATTCATTAATAAATTCATAAAAAAAATTTATTATCAAACATAATCCCTTGTCAAATAATAAAAATGGGTTGAAGACACACATAATTTACTTATATTAATTTAATCTTGATAAAATCATTTATATTTATATGTAGAAACTCTTTACTTAATAAATGATAACTAAAAGATCATACAATTCATCCTTTGATAATAGAATATTATGTACTGCAGAACTTGTAAAATATAAATTATGCTTCATATACCATTAATAACTAAAGAATTAATTTTAATAACATCCATACCTAACATGGAAATTTCATGTATTTTTACAAACACCATCATGTATATTAGATAATCCCATTGTAAGGTATTATTATTCCACCTTGACTACCATAGGTTTCAATGGCCTTTGTTGGATTCTTTAAGAAACATTATCAAACATTTAAAATCACTATTTTTATTTTATTATGAACTTTTACACACTTGAATAGTCCATATAGTACCAAAATCGAGATATCAAAATCATAGTTCTTCCATTGTCAACACTTTGAGAATAACAAGTATACATTCTGTGAATACAATCATATTATCAGAATATTTCTATATATGATAATAAGTAAAATTCCATAACTAGAAAATGCCATTGAAACCTTCAATGAATCAATATGTATTTCTTTAAGCATCTATATTCACTTGATGAAAAATTTCAACACCTAGTTACTGAGGAAGGAATTATACTAATACATCTAATAATCCTTAAAAAAATTTCTTATAACACTAATCTTTCTTAATAACCTTTCTTAAGATACTATTATAAGGAGTATCTTTCATTAATATTATTATTTTATGCATTGATTACAATGTTTTTATTGATGATGATGATGATGAAATTATCAATGACAACAACTTTTATAATATATGTGTCATAAATTATTTACTATTTAATAATAACTTTTTTAAATGGGTTACCTTTAAAATAATGAACACTTTATTATATAATATCTATTAGTATACCAAGATCCATACTTCACTATGTAATAAACCTACTTAAGAAATAATATTTCTACATAATCATTTTGTTAGGGAATAATCCCAATTATATAATATATGATTCATGGATATCTGAGTGGAAAACAATTTCCCCGTTCTATTATATGGATAAACATACCTTTATTACCTTGGTATCTTTCCACTAGGTTTCCTGGCTATGTTTATCCCCAAACAACCACCAAGAATATACTAACAAAATAAAATAGAAATGTGAACTTCATGGGGAAAAAATCCCTAGGATTATATAGTGTTATATATTGATTTCATTACTTACATAACAAAATTTTGTGAAATATTTAAAGAGAGAATTTACCTGATTGAATGATTTATGTCTGGAAAATTTCTACTTTGGAATTAATGTCACACTTAGTTTTTGAATCGGATTTTAATCCCACCACATTTTTATATATTATTCCTATTTATGTAAAAATTATTTTAGTAATTTATATAAGAATCACATTAACTCTATATAATCAATATGATTATTCTATATTGATGGGAAACTCATTACACAACCCATATGTTTATGCTAATTACCCCAAAATAGAATACAAACATATTCATAGGTATTGAAATGCATCATATTCATAAATTACATGAACACTTGATGTAAATATTTAGAATTATATGGCATTGAAAATAACCGTATTAGTAATTCAATATTTATAGATAACCCACCCAATTAACCAGCCTCGAAAAGGCAAAGCATCCAAGTAGGTTGGTAGTCCAACCCCAATTCCCTATACCTTGAGACACTTTACTCATGAGAGAATCCAATTAATCCTAAATCTAACACCTAATATGTATAAACTATATTGATAATATCATGAACCATGCCCCCAGCCTCGTTTCGTGACTACCCCTAGCCCGGATTCCATAGGCCAGGGGTTGGTGACTAACATCGGGAAGGAGAAACCCAAGAAGGGAAGGCATTTCCCTCAAACCTATACACACACAGACCAGGCACACTGCACACAATCAAAACACAATAGAAAAAGAGTAGTAAAACCACTACAAGAAACCACCACTGAGAGTAAAAGTTTATAATTAAAGTAAAATGGGATTGTATAGAATCCTAAATGAAGGATTTGTACAAAAAAAGGAAAAACAAGCTCCAGAGTTCATCCACTAAGGATCCTACCTTAAGGGTAGGTACAACTCATCACTATGGCTCACCACGTCAATCGGTCACCTCTGGACACCATCTATCACTTGTTCTCCAAAGTCTCAGTCAATTTGGCTATCGTCTGCACATGACACAACATGGTGTGGGTAATTCCCATGTAGGGGTGTGTATAAAAATTATTAGAAGGGACCCTAGGACTCTCGAAGGTATCTTAGATTTAAAAAAGGGGAGAAACCACTAATCATGACCTCTATCGTAAATCACAATGTAAATGAAAGCTTACACCAGGTATACAACATAATGTACAGGAATAAATATGATTATTCATAAAGCAATATCATTTGATTCTGTCAAGAGGCTTTTTCTTCTAGACCACACATGTTCTCTTGGTGTTGACCCACAGAGGATCGCTAAGTGATGACACACATATGTTTACTATGTGCTGACTCACATAGGATTTCTATGTGCTGACCCAAATAGGATCACTCGGTGCTGAACCACAGAGGATCACTACGTGCTAACCCGTGAAGGATCACTAGGTGATGACCCATAGAGGATTGCTAAGTGTTGACCCATAGATGACCACTAATTGCTGACCCATAGAGGATCACAAAGTGCTGACCCACAAAGGATCGTTATTCCTTCATCACATCACATCCAGCCACTGGATTCCCTCATATAGAACGCTTGATTTCTGGAGGTTCCACTCCTCAAGATACTAGTAATATCTCAACCGCCACAAATTTAGACATATAATTAACCCCAAGGACCATTTTTTCGTAAGGTTTCTAGCACTATAGATGATACATCAATCAGACACTCATTCTATAAGATACTGTGAAATAAGAAAATAGGGCCTGGATGGATTCATGTTCGATCCAACCCATCCATAATCCAACATCTTTGAAAACTCAAGTGGATTTTCATAAATGGACTACCTCATTTCAAGGATCCCCAGGCCGTAGATGGTGAATCGATCGTATGCTCAGTTTGTGAGTTATAGATATTTAAGGAAACAGGGATGGTCTGGTCCAGGTCTAGTACGACCTAGTCTGAATGACATGACTTGACCCAAGGTTCTAGAGTGGGTCCGTCCCAACCAACCTGTTGGGACCCCAGGTCTAGCCCTATGGTGGGTCCGACTTGGCTGGTGCAGGTCCATCCCAGATGGTGCAGGTCCGACCCTACAGGTGGAGTCCGACTAGGCTGGCAGGATCAGACCACAGGTGGCCTGGAGCACTGGTGGGGCACAACCCACCCAAAGAACCCATCTGGCTTGGTGCAGGTCGGTTACACTGCACCAGACGTTGGGCATCTAGATCTTGCAACTCGAGGTACCAGTAGGTGCCGCCCCATCTCCCTCTATCGGTCGGTATAAGACGTCCTTCTCTTTCCCCGACGGTGCCTGCATGCGCCTCCTCCTCCACGCAGTCGGCGTCTTCTAGACTCCACCACCGGACGCAATAAACACCTTTTTTGGGCCACCAGAGATTTTCTAGTGGTCTGTTTTCCATCTCTTCTTCAACTACAGGCCTCTCAGGTCACCGCCTCTAATAAAAAACCCATGGAAACACCATTACACCATGTTTCATGGTCTCCCACAAAGCAATCTCAACATCCATAATCAAAAGAGGGTTTAGTCCTTATTCAGGTTGGATTGTGACCTCCGCATTAGCGTTTTTTTAATGGGTTGATAACAATAATCATATGAATTAAGAAAAACCCCAAATCAAGCCCCCGCAACAACCTGCCACAATAATGAATGAGTCCTATATCAATACGTTATTCGGTTGATCTGCATTCATCGTATTTTTTCAAAACCGAGATAAAAGGAATCGTTAAACACTTAGAGAAAGTAAATCCCCTAAATGTATTTGGTTGAATATATTGCATACGAGGGAGGAATTCCACATTCATTAATGTTCCACGTTCGTTGGAGTTCTTCACCGCTGGTCGATCTCCGGATCAGATCTTCCAATGATCGATGTTCATTATTTTTTATTCATCGGTGGAAGTTGTTGTGAGTTATTCATCAGACGTTTCCCATATTTTTCAATTCGTTCACCAATAGATTTAAAAATAAATAAAATAATCTTCATTTTGGGTTCAATAATGCGGTATATTAATTAACCTTAATTAATAAACCATTGTTTTAAAATGATGTTGCGACTAAATATCAAAAGAAACAATTCATTAAATGATATTCATTTAGTGCACATCGTTACATTTCAGTTTTTCATACCATCACTCAATGGTTGAGGAAAATAATAAAATTACTCAAAGGTTTATTTTATTATTATTTTTCTAAAAAGTCTAAAATTTATCTTTTTCATCCAACCCCTTCCGGTTGAATCTATGCTTCACCTAAAAAAATTCTGTTACTAAGAATTTAATGGTGCCCAAGGATTTTCAATATGAGCACTAGTTCAAATGATATAAAACCACGCTCGCACGTTAACTAAAAGTACCTTAAAAAAGTTTAAAAATATGTTATGAGACCTCTGGGCCTCAGAATCACGTGCCATATAATTTTGATGTCTCAAAATAATTACATATAATAAAGAAATTATATGTAATTTCCATGTTTTTACATTCTATACACCTTAGAGATTTACGTCCCCAAAATCCAAAAAAAAAGCTTAGAAAACAATTGGGGGTACTGAGCATGAATCTGAGCCTCCCACACCGATGTCATATTCTAGAGGTTCTCTTACTTCCACCAAACTCGCACCAGAGGAATCAACTAACCACAAGGGACCTTCTCCTTTCAATCCAATATCTCCAATGGGAACTATGAAAAAGTCTCCCCATCGTCAATGTCCATATCGGCAAGGTCGATGACATGTGATGGGTTATGCACGTATCTCCTCAACTACAACACGTGTAAAATTTCATGCACTAGGTGCATATCTGGGGGAAGAACTAGGTGGTACACCACCTCGCGAACTCTTATGAGAATCTGGAAAGGTCCTATGAACCTTGAAGATAACTTGTCACTCCGGCCAAATCTCCACAATCCTCATCGGGGTGAGACCCATATGAATACATGGTCACCCTCCTCGAACTCCAAGGGTCTACATCCTCTCTCGGCATAGGACTTATTCATGCTCCATACAGTCTTAATCTACTCTTGGACAATATTAACCTACTCTATGGTATCCCATACCATCTCTGGACCCATTAGTGCTGACTCCCCTATGTCTTTCTAGCATATTGGTGATCTTCATGGTCACCCATACAAGGAATCAAACGATGCCATGCCGATGGTGGAGTGATAGTTGTAATTGTATGCAAACTCCATCAGTGGTAGGTGGTCCTCCCAAATATATCCAAAATCAAGGATGCAAAAATGAATGATTTCCTCACGTGTCTTTATGGTTCATTATGCCTGCCCATTTGTCTAAGGATGAGAGGTGGCGCTCAAGCGTAGCTGAATCCCAAATTCCTCTGATAACCCCTTTCACAACCAAGATGTAAAATGAGCATCTCAATATGAAACGATCATTGATGATACCCCGTGAATTCATACTATCTTCTAAACCTAAAGGCACCCTAAGCACTCTATTGGTCTTTACTCTCAGATGGGTAGAAAATGGGCCCACTGGGTGAGTCGGTCAACAATCACCCAGATAGAGTCGTGGCCCCGGGACGTGCATGGTAACACAATCACAAAGTCTATAGAGATACCATCCCATGTTCATTCCAATACATCTAATGTATATGTGAAGCCTTCTAGAACCTAATGCTCAACTATCATTTGCTGACAAGTGTGGGGACATGAACCAAACTCTACCACTGCTTTGTTCATCCTTGGCCACCAGTACTGATGTTGGAGATCCCAGTATATCATTGCCACACCAGGATGTACTTCCAAATGGGATGTGAGTAACACCCTCAGCAGCCTATCCAATGATGTAATTGTTACCATTATGAAACCTTTAAAAAGGATGATGTGCTCCCCGGTAATTTAAAATCTATCAGGAGCCTCTCCTGAGGATATCTGAGTATGTTGGGGCTCACAGTCAACGTACCAAAGATGTGCCTCCCGAACTCATTGATGACGTGGGGGATTGAAAATCATATAGTGGAGGTATACAGCTCCATCACTATCCACTATGGATATCTACAATGCATGTTGCTGCTCTGTCGCCTCACTCAACAGTTGCAGACTCGACCTCTTGATGAATGTGTTTTCAACTACGTTTCCCTTCGAGGGAGTGTATACTATATCAAAGTCATAGTCCTTAAGGAAATCCATACATCGCCATTGTCTTAGGTGTAGGTAATTATTTGAGAAGATATACCTAAGCCTCTAGTGATTAGATAAGACAAAACATCATTCACCCATCATGTAGATATGCCACATATTCAATGAAAATACCGCTACTACAAACTCGTGGTCATGGGTTGCGTAGTTCTACTTAGATTTACATAGATGTAGATATACGTAGGTGATCACTTCTCATTCCTGCATTAGGACACATCTCGGTATGGTCCCTGATATGTCGTAGTAGACTACATAACCAATTGACACTTATGGTAGCCTTAGGATGGGTTTCTCTTTAGTCTCTTCCATATCTCCTCAAAACTCTACTGGCATCTCTTCGTCCATATGATGTGCATCCCCTTCATTTTCAAAGATGAAATGGTTGATTCTACTCTATAAAAGTCATGTACAAATATCTGGTAGTACCCATCCAACCCCAAGAAACTCCACACATCAGTCACACTCTTGGGTGGCTCATAAGAAAGTACTACCTCTATCATCACCAGATCAACTACAACTCTTGCCTCTGAGATGACATGTCCTAGGAAATGGACTTAACATATCTAGAACTGGAACTTTAAGAGCTTACCATAATGTTGGTGCTCTCACAGTGTATCCAAAACTATTTGTAGATGTGTGGCACACTACTCATCTAATTCCAAGTACACCAAGATGTCATCAATGAAAACCACCCCAAAGAGATCATGGTAAGGATAGAAGATCCTATTCATGAGTCCCTTGAACATGGTGGGGTGTTGAGAATGCTGAAAGTCATCACCAAGAACTCAGTGTGGCCATACCAGCATTTGAAGACTGTCTTTCATACATCTTCCTCCCGCACCCAAAGCTGATGATAGGATGATCTGAGGTCTATCTTTGAAAACCACCTTTCTTCCTTCAGATGGTCAGAAATATCATCAAACCTTGGAAGAGGATACTTGTTCTTCATGGTCACCTAGTTCAGGCACCGATAGTCCACGCAAAGCCTCAAACTCCCTTCTTCCTTCACAGAAAACAAAATTAGGTCTGCCAATGGAGAAACATTGGGCTTTACGAACCCCTTACTTTGTATGTCCTCCAACTTTACCCTCAACTCAAGAAGCAATGTGGGTGTAATCCAATATTCTTGTGTAGATATCAGTGTCGTACTGGGGTATAAGATGATGTAGAAGTCTACCTCTCTGTGATGAGATCATCCCAGAATATCTTTAGGAAAGAAATCAGAATAGTAGTCCACCACTATAGGATAACTCTAACTCCTCTCATCCAGTACACTGAGGATGTGGCAAGCCAACTGATGAGTGAGCTGCTTCACCTTACTTTGATAATGTCTATTAGGTGCCTCTAAGGTCCACTTCTCACCGGTGAAGGAAAAACTGGTCCCATACTCACAGTGGATAACCATCCCATACCCAAGATGACATCGTAAGGCCTCAACCCTACTACAAGAATATTATAGTCGAAACTCTCACATCCTAGAATAATCTCAAACTACCAGAACTAGTGTTTAATTTTTGAATCCCCTGCTGTATGAGTCTCTAATCAGAATGATCGAGCTAACGTCTCCACCAAAATCAATGACCAATGAACCAAAGTTGTGACAATGAAACAGTAAGTGAAACATTTATCTATAAGAACTGCATCTTGGGTCGATATGACACAAATCATTCATAGAATCATCTAAGGAGCAACGTGGTCATATGCCTCTACTTCCTAAAGATGAGCTGTTCATTTTCCTCCTTCTCCCTGAGGTGGATGTAGAGACCCAAATCTTGATGTACATAGACATTACATTACTTTTTCAGAATACTTAATACATAACAAAAATAGACACACAAGGACCGTAATATTATAATGTCTTTGGAAACTTGGAATATAAACATCTAAGGATGTTGAAAGATCTTAAACATCTCCCATAACGATATTACCCTTTTTGTTTCCTTACCTAAAACCTTCCTTTTAATCCTAGGGAATTGAAAACATAAAAAGGGTGATCACAAATGCTCAGTACGGGTAAGAATAGAGAACATAAATCAATTATTAGACTTTTGATTGTAAAAACATGAGCATAAAATCTAAACATCAAAATCTTGAGCAATGACATAAAACATGGTAGTATGTAAGGCATAGATCAGGAAGAAACATTAATCATGATGAAATAGAATGGGAATAAAACATGTAATTGTGGAAAACCATTAATTACAAGATATGATTTCCAAAGTATCCAAGGCATTGCTGCCAAAACCATCTTAGTGGACAAAGTCCCTTTCTGAATCGAGTTCACTCCTCATTCTAGTCTAGTAATACAGAACCGGATTCACTTACCGTTCTAGCCATGTCTATCTCATGAGAAATAAATATTTACCCAATAAATTAGAGAGAGATATAGGTCCCACCCATCTCACATTTAAATCATTCTTATGTCTGCCACAAAACAATCACAAATCATTCATCATAACCCAAAGAATAAATTGGTTTTCATAAACATCATTCCATCATAACATAATCTATATAAAACAAATGGATATAATTTCATCATAAGAAAAATGAAACCATATAAATCATAGAGACATTATACTTGAAATATTCACATATGAAATAATGTCATCTTAGATGGAAAATGATTTTGATAAAGGACCTGAAATGAATTCTTGAGGAAAATATCCTTTCTTCCTGAAAATCATTATCTTTTCACAAAATTCCATTCAATTTTAAAAGAAATGGATTTTGTTGAAAGTAGTCACGAAATCTTGTAGAGTATGTTTTATGAAAAAAGGCATTATGAAACCATAAAAATCCATTCATGTTGTATAAGTTAAAAAAACATTCTTCTCGTACTTTTTCCAGATAAGTCAAAAAGTACTTTTTATGGTAAACAAAAAATAAGATTCCTTACATACTAGGTAGTAAAAGTAAAAAATGGGTAAAAAGGACTTTAAACATACATAATTTTTTTTTATAAAACTATTACATAGATGATAAATATAAACCAAGTAAATACTTACGTATAAGCCATCTCGGATAGAAAACAATTGAGATTGCAACATTATCCCTTACCTTATGTCCGATATGCTTCGTATGTTTCCGAACCTCCTGTATAATGATTTAAATAATGTCATTTACTTATTACAGAATCATATTCATTGTTATGATATCATATATGGTTAACTTTTGACTTTATATTACCCGTTCATTTGTAAATTCAATGTTTAAGCACCATTTTGGGTAAAATTGTTTCATTTATCGTACGTGTTTCGACATGTTGTTCTTGATATTATTACTTATATACTAATTTACATAATTCCAGAATGTAAAACACGATTAATATATAATATATATTCATCATATAAATATATATGATATATTTATAAATAGAATGAAATACACCGTTTATCGAGACGGTAGGCCGTACGTACGCATGAACACTCTTTTCGTTTCCTTATTGAATTGAAGGGAATTATGTAAATGAAATATATATGTAAATTAATACAGTATCTTTATTATGTAATATATTTAATGATTATTTATTATATAGATACTTTATAATTATACTTGAATGGTTAATCGTGGAAAATTAATCTCATCGCGTTCGTGGAGACGATAGTCCGTATGTACACACGAGCAATGATATCATTCCCATAACTATTTAATAGAATTGGAGTGAATGATATAATATTTCAGAATCATTATTAGGTTAATAATATCATATATAGTTATTCTTTACATCATTATACACATCCAAGTAAGGTGGTGGTGGAAAATAGATTACACCACGACATGGAGACTGTATTCTGTACGTACGCACACGCGGTGATTTCATTTTCCGTAGGATGGGTAAAAGGTGAAATGGGGTTGTTTCATATTTTTAATAACATATCAGTATATTAGGGATACTGTTGTTATTACTTCATAATGAAACCACTAAATAAGAGGAAGTAGAAGAATAAAGAAACTTGAAAGAATCAGTAGAAGGTATTACCTCTTCTTCGATGTTTCTCCTTTGAGCTTCTTCTTAGGGAACTAGAGATGGTCTTTTGAGAAAAACAATGCCTCTATAAGGTTTATATTAAAGTGGGGAAGTGAAATGGGCAGAGGTTTGCCGATATTAAAGGCTAAAAATGGTGTGATGAGGAGATGGAGGAGGTTCCCTTTTATAAGGGAGGAGAGGGACAACTTTGGAATGCTCCAAAATATTAGTTTAATATAAATTCAAACCCCACATAAAAACCTCCAAAAATGACTCAATTGGAAGAATAGATTATATAGGGTTTTAATCTCATAAACCAATCAAATTTATACATGTTTTGATCATATTTTAAACCTTGTCATTTTGATTTATCCTTATTTAATATATTTAATTTTATTTGTGGTAATAAAATTCTAAATTTTAAATGATTATAAATAATCAATTATGAATTGTTAATTGTACATAATTGGATACGTTATGACATTGGAGAATATATAAATTTAAATTTATAATTTTTAAATATTTTTTGTGATTTTTAAACAATTTAATAATATGTTATTTTTATAAAATAACAATTGTGTAAATTTTGACACTATTCATTTATTTGAATTTAACTAAACTACACACAGAGGATATATTCAAAATAAAATATTTAATAGGTTACTAACACATCATAGTAATCTAGAAAATTAGTTTAGCACATTAAATAGTTTATATAATCATTATTTTACTATTTTTAATACCATTTATTTGATATTTATCTTAGTAAAATAATTACTACAACATTTTTGTATAATTATTAAATATACATATTTTTGGCATAAAATTTAAAAATAAAATACTAGGAGGTATATAAATTTTATATAGTTCATAATAATACATTTAGTTGGATTTATCTTCTAAAACACCCAAATTTGAAAATGTTATATTTATTAAATAATGAAGGTGACCACATTGATATCATTTAAAATAAACTAATATAAGTGTCATAATCACTTTTATAAGACTCCAAACGGTCATATATTTTGTAATTGTATGCTTATGGTGTAGATACACATTACCAATAAGTTTTTGTCAGGTTTTTGGCCCCTTTAATATGTATTACTATTTCAATAAAAGCAATATTATTGATTTTTTTACTAAATAAATAATTTCCGAATCATTAATGTATAAGCTAATAAGGTAATTAAATAACTCTTAAAAATTACAAATAAACTACCATGAAAAAAAAATTAGATTTCAAATGAATATTTATAACCGAATTTATATTCTGTATAACTTTATATTAAAAATATTTTAATTATTAAAGTTTGAGTGAGATATATTTCACTTTCCAATAAATAAAATAAACTAAAGGTATTAATCACCTCGAAGTGGGTTCTAATGGACTCCATTTCGATCAAAATATTACTTAGGACGAAATATAATAATCTAATTGTATTAATACAAGCATTATAGTATTTTTATACTATTATATTTACCCTTAATTACCTGATTTACCTTTAATGATGGTAAATAAAAGTTACCGTAGTTACTATTCATAATGCCCAAAAATAAAAAAGTTGTTTATTAATATAATTTGGACCCACTGTTTCCAAATATGGAATCCAATTTTCCAAATTCAATAAAGAAAAGTTTCAGAAATTAAATTAAAATTAATCCCCTTGTCGAAAGAAAACAGGTTTTTGTTTAAAACATTGTAAAAGACTGAATTGATTTAATCTACGAATTCATTGTAAAATCAATGCTAATGACATAAATTATATTAAATGGTAAAAATATATATTCTATTTATACTTTAAAACCATTAAATATTATAATTTAGACACATAAATTATTATGATGAAAAAAGATGTTTTTAATTAAAATAGAGCGTGTTTTTACTATTCATTAAAATATTTATTTTATCAGAATAATATGAAAATTTTATCCAAGATAAAATTTTATATCATGATTACAAGGAATAATTTTATTTTGTAAAATTTAACTTATAAACATCTCAAAAACTAGATTTAATGTGGGTGCGCCATCAAAAGGCGGCAAAACTGCATTTTTGAAAAATACTTATTTTACCCGAAAAATATATTTTGTTCTCATATGATGTTCTATAAAATGTGTAAGATGAATTATAATGTCATAAAATTCAAAATTTAGATACTAGTATTCATAACGGAATGTTCATAATAATATTTTAACAATATATCGTCATTTAGTGAAACCTGGTATTGCGTACAACACACGCAATCGAGGAAGGTCGCGATTGCGTGTAATGCAAGCGAAGTCAGGGTTGCATGTAATTGAAGACTCCTTTGTTGTTTCATATAAAAAAATAGAACCATATTTCATTTATACATTGAATATATATATATACACTCAATGTTAAATAGAATAACTACTATCAAACAAACTTGAAATTGTGTGTAACACGATCCAAGCATAGTGTTGCGTATACTACAAGATAATAAGGTGTTGCATATAGTGCAAGATAATCATGGTGTAGCGTAAAATAGAAGATATAAAAGAAATTAAAAAGAACATATCTCATAAAATCTCAGGGTGTTACATTCTACCCCCCTTAAAATTAATTTCAGCCTCAAAATTATTCGGGGTTATAAATGGTTTATTTCATGAGAGTTCCTTTCAAAGAAACCCACATCGTAAAAAGGAATACCAAAACTTATCTTTAAAAAATAAAGTATGAAAGGTAATGGTAACCCAAATTAACTAATCACTGGGTTCCCACATAGGATAACATAGGTGAAAATATGGATATGAAAGAGAAATCTAACCATCATGTTCTGATGGAGAGTGTTAGAGAACATGGATATGAAAAATCAAAAAATCACAAAGCAATAAATTTATGATTATCTAAGGTACCATCGGATAAATCGGATATGAGGACACTAGGAAAAATATTTGGGGTTTCAAGATCATTTCCCTAAAGTTGATGAATTAAATGAAATACTTAAATTATTTTGTCACAATCTCACCGTTGTTCGTGCCATGAACAATTTCCACTTCATCTCTTAAAGAAATGAAGTTGAATTTCCCTTCTGTGAAGTGTTATTAGATCATGTGATAGAATGATAGGTCATTCAATATGTCTCAAACAAATGTTTAGAAAAATAGAGAGAGAGATATATATATATAAGTCCATCTATGGTGATATTAATCATATATGGTTCAAAAAATGGACTTATACTTCATCTATCATACCACATAATATAATAAAACTAGTTTCTACAAACCAGGGACTTCCTGTAGGCCAGTGGTAGGCGATAAAGGCATGTCACACTTCAGTTGTGGGTTTGATTCCCGCAACCTTGTCCGACACGACGAGTTGTCGCCCATCCTACAATTTGTCCTTTTTCTAAAACTATACTATTATAACATAACAAAAATTTCTAGCCTTAAACAATACTATGTGATGTATAAATTAATCGATCTTAATATTTAGGCTTATCCAAAATAAATATGTCCAATCCCATAGTATAAACAAAACGATTACTTGAAAGGTCACAGAATAGGCACGTGAATACCATCATTTATACCCCATATATCATAAGATATATCTTGTTGGTCACATTCCAAACATGTGAATAACTTAATCATGTATTCTTTCGAAACATGAATTACCATAGAACCTTAGTGAAAACATGAGTGCTGTCAAAAGTTAACTCTTTCCACATACCAAAATCCAAAAAAAATTATATACTCACACCATGATATCACTTTGTCCTTATATCAGTCATGAGCTCATGAATACTATGAAAATTTTCATTTTCTCCGTATCCCTTCATTATGCGCATATCATATGCTTTCCAAAATATTTGAATCACTTTTTATGGTTACCAGTACCATAAAATTATTGAAAACCAAAATAGACTAACACAAAAATATTTCAATACACCATAAAAGTACCTCAATAAAATTAGTCATGAATACCAATACATAAACACTTCAATCCATCCTCTTCAATGATTGCTATGGAATAAGTCTTTCCTTGATTTACAAGTAATATCTTAGGTCTGGGCATTGAGTTGGGTAATGCCCATGTTCTTCACAAATAAGACATTGAACTCCATAACAGTCTGTCACTCTCTGAACCTTTTCTCCACACATATAACATCTTTCCCTCCATTTGAGGTATTCCTCAAGGTTCTTCTTCCTTTCTTTAGAAATCTCAATAATTCGTTCTCTATGATCCTCACCATGGAAACATGCATAAAATTCCACATTCTTCTTATTTGATGACTTAGGAATACCACCAAAGTTCACCTTGTTAATCATATATCGTGATTACTGATTCGGCATAATCACAATATCATTCTGTCTAGGCATTACACAATTTTATTGATCACAGTCACCAATTTTTTCATCAGAATCAACATTAACCGAATTCCTTCTATTTCCTTCCACTAACTAAAACCAGAAACCATAGTGTAAGAAATAGTTAAAATAACGAGGAACCATGTAATCATTAAAAGTCACTTATGGGATGTCTAACATATGACACATTCTTTAATCCATAAAACCTTAGGTTCACCCTAGGTTATTCATGATCGTCTACATAATTCTAGTACTGTAACCTATAGTCATACTAAACCTTAGAGACACCCCTAGACATACCATAGAAATATCTCTAGGAATATCACTAAATTTTCCACATCATAGTTTCCAAAGTTTGACTAAACCATTCCTCTGATACCAACTGTAGAGACCCAAAGCTTGACTTACATTGACATTATATTACTTTTGCAGAATACTTAATACATAACAAAAACAGACACACAAGGACCATAATATTTTAGTGTCTTTGGAAACTTGGAATATAAACTTCTAATCATGTTGAATGATCTTCAACATCTCCCATAACGATCTTCCCCTTTATGTTTCCTTACCTAAAACCTTTCTTTTAATAATGGGGAAAAGAAAACATAAAAAGGGTGAGCTCAAATGCTCAGTAAGGGTAAGCATAGAAAACACAAAACAATCCTTAGACATTTTAATGTAAAAACATGAGCATAAAATCTAAACATCAAAATCTTGAGCAATGACATAAAACATGGAAGTACGTAAGGCATAGATCATGAAGAAACATTAATCATGATGAAATATCATGGGAATCAAACATGTAATTGGGGCGAACCATTAAGCAAATGATATGATTTCCATAGTAGCCAAGGCATTGCTGTTAAGACCATCTTAGTGGACAAAGACCCTTTCTGAATCAAGTTCACTCCTCATTCCAGACTTGTAATATGGAACCATATTAACATACCGTTCAAGCCATGTCAATATCATGAGATATAAATCTTTACCCAATGAATTGGAGGGAGATATAGGTCCCACCCATCTCATATTGAAATCGTTCTTATATGTTCCACAAAACAATCATAAATCATTCATCATAACCCAAAGAATAAATTGGGTTTCATAAACATCATACCATCATAACATAATCCATATAAAGAAAATTGATATCATTTCATCATAAGAAAAGTTAAAACATATAATTCATGGATACATTATACTTTAAACACAAACATATGAAATAATGTCATCTTATATGGAAAATGGTTTTGATAATGCACTTGAAATGAATTCTTGAGGAAAATATCCTTTCTTCTTGAAAATCATTTTATTTTCACAAAATGCCATTCAATTGTAAAAGAAATGTATTTTTTTGAAAATAGTCATGAAATATTGTAGAGTATTATTCATGAAAAAAAGGCTTTCTGAAACCGTAAAAATCCATTCATGTCTTATAATTTAAAAAACATTCTTCCCGTACTTTTGCCAGAAAAGTCCAAAAGTACCTCGTATTTTAAACAAAAAAAATATTCCTTACATACCATGTAGTAAAAGTCAAAAATGGGTAAAAATTACTTTAAACATACATGAAAACATTTTTATAAAACTTGGACATGGATGATAAATATAACCCCAGTAAATACTTACGTATAAGCAATCACGAATAGAAAACAATTGAGATTGCAACAATATCCCTTACCTTGTGTCAGATATGCTTCGTATGTTTCCAAACCTCCTATATAATGAATGAGATAATGTAATTTAATTATTACAAAATCATATTCATTGTTATGATATCATATATGGTTCACTTAGTACTTTATATTACCCGTTCTTTTGTAAATTCCATGTTAAAGAGCCATTTTGGGTAAAATCGTTTCATTTATCGTACGTGTTTCGACTTGTTGTTCTTGATATTATTACTTATATATTGATTTACTTAATTCCATAATTTAAAACATGATTAATATATAATATATATTCAGCATATAAATTTATATGATAGACCGATAAATGGAATGAAATACAGCGTTCATGGAGACGGTAGGCCGTACGTACGCATGAACGCTGTTTTTGTTTCCTTATTAAATTGAATGAAATTAAGTAAATGAAATATATATGTAAATAAATAAATTATCATTATTATGTAATATATTTCATGATTATTTATTATATATATACATTATAATTATACTTGAATGGTTAATCATGGAAAATGAATCTCATCGCGTTCATGGAGACGGTAGTCCGTACGTACACATGAGCAATGATATCGTTCCCATAATTATTTAATAAAATTGGTGTGAATGATATAATATTTAAGAATTGGTATGATGTTATAATAACCATATATAGTTATTCTTTACATCATTATACTCATCCAAATAAGGTGGAGGTGGAAAACAGATTACACCACGGCGTGGAGACGGTATTTCGTACATACGCACGCGTAGTGATTTCGTTTTCCATTGGATGGATTGAAGGTGAAATGGGGTTGTTTAATATTTATAATGACATATAAGTATATGAGGGATACTTTTGTTATTTCTTCATAATGAAAACACTAAAAAAGATGAAGTATATGAAGAAAGAAACTCGAAAGAATCAGTAGAAGGTATTACCTCTTCCTCGAAGTGCCTCTTTTGAATTTCATCTTAGGGCACTAGAGATGGTCTTTTGAGAAGACCAGTACCTCTATAAGGTTTATAGGGAAATTGTGAAGTGAAATGTTTTGAGGTTGGACGAGCTTCAAGGCTCAAAATGGTGTGAGGAGGAGAGGGACGAGGTGCCCTTTTATAAGGGAGGAGAGAGGCACCTTTAGAATCCTAAAAAATATTAGTTTAATATAAATTAAAGTGACACATTAATACCTCCAAAAATGGATAAATTCGAAGATTAGATTATAAGGGTTGTAATCTTATCAACAAATAAAATTTAGACATGTTTTTATCTTATTTTATACCTTATCATTTTAATTTATCCGTATTTAATCTATTTAATTTTATTTGTGGTAATAAAATTCTAAATTTTAAATGGTTATAAATAATCCTTTATGTGTTGTTAATTTTCAATAATTGGATACTTTATGAAATTGGAAAATATATAAATTTCAATTTATAATTTTTAAATATTTTTTGTGATTTTTAAACAATTTAATAATATGTTATCTTTATAAAATAACAATATTGTCAATTTTGACACTATTCGTTTATTTGAATTTAAATAAAATCGACACAGAGGATATATTCTAAATAAAATATTTAATAGGTTCCTAACATGTCATAGTAATCTAAAAAATTAGTGGACCTCATTAAATAGTTCATATAAGTTTTATTTTACTATTTTTAAAACCATTTATTTCATATTTCTCTTAATAAAATAATTACTACAACATTTTTGATTAATTATTAAATATACTTATTTGTTGCATAAAAATTAAAAATAAAATACTAGGATGAATAAAAATATGGTATAATTCATAAGAATACATTTAGTCGGATTTATCTCTAAAACACCCAAATTTTAAAATGTTATATTTATTATATTATGAAGGTGATGCTTTGACATCATTTAATGTAAAATAATATAAGTGTCATAATCACTTATATAAGACTCCAAAGGGTCATATATTCGGTAATTGGATGCTTATGGTGTATATATACATTACCAATAAGTTTTTATCAGGTTTTGGCCCTTTAATATGTATTACTATTTCATTAAAAATTATATTATTGATTTTTTTACTAAATAAATAATTTCTGAATCATTAATGTATACGCTAATAATGTAATTAAATAACTTCTAAAAATTACAAATAAATTACCATGATAAAGAAAAACATTTTAGCATTCAAATTAGTTTTTATAACCAAATTTATATTCTGTATAACCTTATATTAAAAATACTTTAATTATTAAAGTTTGAGTGAGACATATTTCACT
The DNA here is from genome assembly GCA_963277665.1 of Viscum album. Lineage (NCBI taxonomy): Eukaryota > Viridiplantae > Streptophyta > Magnoliopsida > Santalales > Viscaceae > Viscum > Viscum album. The sequence continues at coordinate 1,804,791,874 of OY728129.1, read as the reverse complement.
TTCCTTTAAATAAAATAAACTAAAGTTCATAATCACATCCAAGTGGGTTCCAATGGATTCCATTTCGACAAAAATATGACTTAGGACGAAATATAATCATCTAATTGTATTAAAACAAGTGTTAAGGTAATTTTATAATATTATATTTAACCTTAATTACCCGATTTACCTTTAACGATGGTAAATAAAATTTACCGTAGTTACTATTCATAATTCCCAAAAATAAAAAGTTATCTATTAATATAATTTGGACCCACTGATTCCAAATATGGAATCCATTTTTCCAAATTCTATACACAGAAGATGCAAAAATTAAATTAAAATTAATCCCGTTGTCGAAAGAAACGGGTTTTTGTTTAAAACATTGCAAAAGATTGAATTGATTTAACCTACGAATTCAATGTAAAGTCAATGCTAATGATAGACATTATATTAAATGGTAAAAATATATTATATTTATACTTTAAAACCATTCAATATTATAATTTAACCATATAAATTATTATGATGAATAATGTTGTTTTTAATAAAAAAATAGCGTGTTTTTACTATTCATTAAAATATGAAAGTTATCAGAATAATATGAAAAATTTATCCAAGGTAAAATATTATATCCTGATTCCAAATAAGAATTTTATTTTTTAAAATTTAACTTATAAAAATTTCAAAAACTATATTTAATGTGGGTGCGCCATCAAAAGGCGGCAAAAATGCATTTTTGAAAAATACTTATTTTACCCGAAAAATTCATTTTGTTCTGATACCATGTTCTATAACATGTCTAAGATGAATTATAATGTCATAAAATTCAAAATTTAGATACTACTATTCATAACGGCTAGTTCATAATAATATTATAACAATATATCATCGTTTAGTGAAACCCGGTATTGCGTACAACACATGCAATCGAGGAAGGTCACGATTGCGTGTAATGCAAGCCAAGTCAGGGTTGTGTGTATTGAAAGACTCCTTTGTTGTTGTGTATAACAAAATACAGCCATATTTAATTTATAAATTGTGTATATATATATACACTCAATGTTAAGTAGAATAACAACTATCAAACAATCTTGAAATTGTGTGTAACATGATCCAAGATTAGTGTTGCATATACTGAAAGCTAATAAGGTTTTGCTTATAGCGCAATATAATCTTGGTGTAGTGTACAATAGTAGATATGAAAGAAATTAAAAATAACATATATCATAAAATCTTGGGGTGTTACAGTGGAGGTGGACCACTTGGAGGTGGTGGTGGTAGTACCTCAAATCGTCGCCCACCGCATGTTGCACGACCTGGTCCTCTACCACGTCTGCTGCCCTGCGGACCTCCTCGTTCGAACAATAGTTCCTCTCTCACTGGTTCCTTGACCAATTTTTGGTCATCCATGTACAGACAGTTGCGAGCCATGTTCCCCTATCCATCACAAGAGTAACATACTCTAGTCCTCAGATCACCTCGTCTACCTCGTGAGCTATATACCTCCGACCCTACGTCCTGGGGTCGTCCTACGGATGGTCTGGCCCATTTGGACCTCTGCGTAATTTTCTAACATCATCATACAGATGACTTGGATTCATTTATTCTAGTGGTAACTCTCGCTGTCGGTGCCTCCTCGGCAAGAAAAATATCCACCAGTAGTTCCTTCTCTAACACTCTAGCCTGCATCAGAATGTTGAGAGAAATCATTGATTCTATGATGTCCCATGGGATACCCTACTCAATGGTACTGTACCTAATTAAAGGGTATCTTACCATGTCAGTGGAGTAGCGGGAGAGCTCAGTAAATTTCACCGAGTACTGGGAAAATGTTAGATTAACCTGCTATAAGTACATTAGCTCGTGAATACGCATAGAGCATAGAGTCACTGGTACAAACTCCTCCCTGAAGAGGTGCTCAATTTAAAACTAGGAAAGATTCACATTCTCATGATTCTAGAGATTTAGTCTCCACTATATCCCTAATTTTCCTTGAAATAGATTAGCATACAGGTTCACCATCTGGTTTGCTAGTGTCTCAACCAAGCAGAAAACACATACTCTAGCCTCCAGCTATATCTTAACTGCCTATGGGTCCATCTCACATAGAAAATGTAGAGGAATATATCTCTATAACTCATGAAATTCATTCAGTTGGCATGAAGTATCCACTGGTGGGGATGATAGAAAATGCTTCTCCCCCAGTGGTGGTGATACTGGTACACCACCGGGAGGTGCTACTGCCATATGTGGTCCATGTACTGACGCCTTAACGCTCGGTAGACCATCATCGTGATCTCTAACTAGAATCATGTCTGGATGTCTTCATCGAGGCATCCTATTGAGAAATAGATGTATAAAATTCAATACATTATACCTGGTGAGATGACTTAGAGATATAAATATTAAAACATTTTCAAAACACATGCTATTAGTGTTTTCATGTACAGAGTTAGAAAACAGAATTTAGGGTCCTAGTGTATAGATACATCTGTTTCCACACCAACAATTGACTCCCCAAACTAAAAACCAAACCAAAAACAATTAACACTATTTCCCCATTGAAAAAATAGACTCTCAGTTCTTCCGGTAGGAAAGACCTCCCTTTGATACCCCTTTGTCACGACCCGTCCCCCTGGGTCCCTGTCGTGACTACCCAAAGCCCGTATTTCATAGGCTAGAGGCTGGTGACTAGCACTGCAAAGAAAAAACCAAAATAAGGATGGAATTTCCTTTAAACCTATGCACAAACTGATAGGGCACACTGCACACCTGAAAAACACAACAGAAAAGGAGTAGTACAACCACCACTAAAAACCACCACTGAGAGTAAAAGTAAGTACTGAATGTAAAAGTGGATAGTATAACAACCCAAATGAAATGGAAATACATCAAAAATGAAAACATGATCCAGATTTCACCCTCCAAGGATCATACCAGAATGGTTGGTAGAGCTCATCATTGTGGCTCACCACATCAATCGATCACCACTGTGCACCGTCTAGCCCGTGCTCTCCAAAGTCTCGGTCAGGAAGTTTATCATCTGCACAAAACACAACAAGGTGCAGGAGAACCCCATGCAGGGGTGAGTATAACAATACTTAGTAGGTACCCTAATATCACAGAAGGTCTCTTAGAATTACACAAAGGAGAAACCACAAAGCATGATCTCAATCGCAGAGCACAAATTAAAAGACAACTCACACCAGGTATACAACATAAAGGGTGAGAATAAATATTATTAGTCATAATGATAGATCATATTATTCTGTCAAGAGGCTGTTGTTTTTGGACTGCACAAGGTCACTAGGTGTTGAGCCATAGAAGATCACTACGTGCTGACCCACATAGGATCTCTAAGTGCTGATTCATAGAGGATCACTCGGTGCTGACCCAAGGAGGATCGCTACGTTATGACCCACAGAGGGTCACTAGGTGATGACACCTGATGTATCTCTACATACTGACCCACATAGGATCTCTAAGTGCTGACCAACATAGGATCACTATGTGTTGACTGATAGAGGATCATTATTCCTTCATCACGTCACAACCAACCACTAGATTCCCTCACTTAGCATGATTATTTCCATAAGGTCCACTCCTCAAGATACCAGTTATATGTCATCCACTCCAAAGTCCAACTTAAAAGTAACCCCATGTACCTTCTTTTCTTAAGGCTTCCAACGTGATAGATAGTGCATCAATCGGACAGTCGGTCTATAAGATATATACAAATAGGTAAATAGGGCCCAGTGGGATTCGAGTCTGATCCCACTTGGACATACTAAAAATTCTAAAAAAACACAAGTGTATTATCGAAAAAGTACCACCTATTATCAAGGGTCCTCATGCCTTAGATGATGCGTCAATCGAACGGCTGGTCTGATGGTTATATCTGTTTTAGAGAAATAGTGCTGGTCAGGTTCGGGTCTAGTCCGACGCGGTCAGACAACCCAACCTAAGCTGAGGATCCGGAGTGGATCTAGTAATTCTCCGGCCGAACCAGCCTATTCGGTCCCCAGGTCTGGCCAGGCTGGCACAGGTCCAGCTCTCCTGGTTAAGCGCGACCGCCTGAAGATCCTGGACCATGCGGTGTGGCCTGGTTGCACTGGACAAGACACAGGTCATCTGGTTCATCCATTTGGTGGTGCTAGCCGGTGCCACCCCATTTCCCTATAATGGATGCCACGAACTAGTGATTTTGCATATCCACTAAGAGGACAAATTAAGCTTCTCCTCCTCCACACAGACGGTGAAAACTGGCCACCTCTTTCTACCATGGTGCCTGTGGGCGCCTCCTTCTCCACACAGCTACCATGGGTCTTCCACCGCCGATAGTCAATGGTTCTGCAGCACCTATGACTCCGCGCTAGTGGTTTCACACCGAAAACACTTTCCACAATACACCATAGATGTTTAGGTGGTCCGTTTTCCATCCTGTCTACAGATACAAGCCTTTTGGGTCACCTCTATAATTGTGAATCCCACAGAAATGCCTTGCCGCCACATTTCTCGGTCTCTCATGAAGAATCCCCAACATATAAGATCGGTGAAGGGTCTGGGCATCCTTTAGATCGGTACGTTTCCTCCGAGTTATTGTTTTAATATTGGGTTTGATAACAATCATCATATATATTAAAAAAAATTTCCAATCAATACCCCACAACAATATCCCACATGAAAAAATCAGTCGCAGATCAACTTATTTGATGGTTTATCAATGTTAATTTTACTTTTCAAGAAAGAGTTAAGAGGAATCATTAAAAACATAGAGAAATTAAATACCCTACCTGGATTTAGTTGAATATGTTGCGGAAAAAGAGGAATTCTGCATTCATTAACCTTCAACATTCACTAGAGTTCACCACCACCGGTCGATCTCCAGATCGAAACTTTCAATGATCTACTTTCGTTCACTGTTCTTATTTGGGAGGAGATGTCACCAATGCTTCGTCATTGGTTTCCTATAGTTTCCCATTTGTTCTCCAACGAATTGAATAATAAATAAAATGATCTTCATGTTGTATTTAATAATGTGGTTCATTAATGTACCATAATTTATGAACCATTGAATTAAACTGGCATTGCGGTTACACATAAAACGAAATGATTCATTAAATGAACCTCATTTAATGAACGTCGTTACATTAAGGTTTTTCCAACCATCACTCAACGGTTAAATGAAAGAAAAAAAGTAACTCAAAGAATGATTTTAGTATTTTTATCTAAAAAGTCCAAAATTTAACTTTTACGTCCAACCCCTTCCGGTCGAATCTATGTTTTTCATAAGCGAGTTCTGGTGCTACAAATTCAAAGGTGCCCTCATATATTCAATTCGAGCACCCTTCAAAAGGTAGAAAATCATTCTCGCACGTTAACTGAATATACCGTAAAAATATTTCAAAAATCTTTTCTAGGCTCTCCATGCCTCAGAATCGTGTGTTGTCGAATATAAAAGACTAAAAATAATTCAATATAAATAAAAATATTATACTGAATTTTTTGGTCTTTATAGAAAAAACTAAATGCAATATAATAATTACAATAAATAACTGAGGTCAAGGAATATGAGAAACTAAATTCAACATATAGTAAATCCTAGAATATAATTAAATGATCTATCCCATAAATATTTTAATAAATTAAATAAATCATAAAAAATATTCATATTTATTAAATAGTTCACTGAACATTAATATATCAAAGAAAAAAATTTAAATAAATAAACTATTAAAATAATTAAACATGAAATAAATGTTTATAAAAAAATCATAGATAAAAAATAATATTACCATTTTATAATTTATATTATTAACATTATGGACGTTATAAAATATTTTATATAAGGATTTTATATTCATCTTAATATAAAATATTTCATACTTATCGTTATATGTAGTTTTCATTTTATGTATTCTATATTACATGAATTTTAAATAATTTATAATCGAATTTCTATTATGGAAAATTTTTACAAAATTATATATATCATATACTTAATCATTATTTAAAATGTGATAAAATCAATCACCAAAACACTTTTGGTATGTCATACATAATATCCAAAGAGGCCCTTTTGTTATTAATAATTCATATTAATTAATTGTGAAACATTCATTACATAATTATATAAAAAAGTATATTTTGGGCTTATTTTATAATTTATAACACATTATAATTTAATATATTTGATTTCTAAATAAACTATTTCATTTTATAGATCATAATTAATTTTTTATTAATTATTAATAGATATTTTAATTATTACCATTTAATATTTTGGAAACATATTTCCTTAACATATATATTTAATTAATTCTAATCAAATTATAATTTATTAACTAATTTATAAACCTTTTATAAATAAAAATATTCTAAAATACCTTTTATAATGATTTATAAAATTCTACTAAACCATTAAAAAAATAATAATAATAAAAATTTATATTTACCCATATTTAAGAACCCATTTCTATATACGGGTATCCTCCTTTATCCCTAATGTTGATACTATACGTAATCTTGTTCTTGTATTTGATAAACTATCCATCACCCTTACAAAGCATAAATTTAATGTGTTTTAAAATGGTAATAGGATAATTATCTTTACAAAACTAATTCTTTGTAACGGTAAGACCCCTAAATTATTGATTCATGTAAGTTAAGACATGATATTACTTTTTGTATCCTTTAAGAAACATAGTGCAGGGTTATTACCTTCATGTAGTTAACTCATGTAAGGGCGTGACTTTAATATGACATGGTTTCACCCAAGGGAAATATGTCATTTACTTGTACACAATTTTTGGATAAACCGAATCACACATATGTACCAATGTATCATGTAGGGGTAAATAGTAGTACACCCTTACATAACCCATTACGTGTAAGGGAATGATCATGTAACCCATACATAGACAAATCTATGTTAGGATAAAGTGACATGATGCTTACATATTACTCTTTGTATATGGGTAAAGCCTTGGATATCATTATGCATCTCAGAAACGTAATGGTAAGGTGTTGGTTACCATTATTTAGCTTATCTATATAAGGGTAAGTCCTTTTACGAAATCAAAATTCCATAAACAAAAAAATATATTTTTCATGATTTATTATACATACCCATGAATTATAACATAAATAAATATCATCGCTTCACCTTCAAACCATATAAATGATTGTTATATTCTTATAAAAATTATTAGAATGTGTTTAAGTGATTTAAATCCCTACTTATAAGAGCTCCCATTAAAGATATATGAAACTTTCATATGAAAATGAACTGTATAAATACTATAAATGTGAAAAAGTTACCCTAATTACCAATACATCATCCACAAACTCTATTACATGGTTTTGATAAAGATCTCTAAGTGGGAAAATAATCCCTCTATTATGGGTTATCTGTGGCCTAAAATGAATCATCTGATTTTACCATGGGATTAACCTTTCATCTATTGTATGTTAATACCAAAATAAGAAAGGGAAAATAGAAAAAATATAGTTTATTGATTGAAGAGAGGTTCATCCAAGAATATTGTGATACCCCCACTTCCATCACATAGATTGATATATATATATATATATAATCAACTGGGGATACTCCATGGGTGATGATGTATTTATTCACGTGTTTTAACCCCTGAATAAGTTATACGATGAACTTCAGGCATCTAATTCATGATTGTACTAACATAATTTACATTTTTAACATAACATTTCCTTTAAAGAAAAAATTTGTGGGAAACTAAATAAATTATAACTATTTATCATTTTACTACAACCATAAAATGAATTGGAATAACAATCATAAAATGGATGAAAAATATTGTTTCTTATGCATATATCACTTATACATATTATGATTTAAATGATATTTCCATCATCTTAAAGTTGTATTCTATAAAACTTTTTCACCTAATACCCTAATGTAATTTGGAAATAAATCCTTTATATTATTCAATATATATAATGTGATTGATCATAGTATATCCCCCATGAGTGTATAACTAGTTTTACAGTTTGGCCTATTTGTCATGCACTATGTCATGGTTGAGTTAACACCCAAAAATCCCTATTTTGGTTAATTTATCCTAGTAAAACATTACTATATCCAATATAAACATGTTAGTATCTAGAAAAGTATTTTTATTGTAAAAACCATATAATCACAATTTTATAAAAATGATGGAATGGTATCGTACAATTAGACTTATGCAGTAGTCTTGTTCCCAGGGTTTTAATAATATTATATTATCTTAATCATCATAATATTACCTCAAAAAACCTAAAAGATCATATAATTTTTTTAAATTAAAATCAAAATTAACTTATCAACCATTGATGACATTACTAACTCCCAATTTATCATCAACTGGTTTCATCCTAATCTACAAAGTTATCTAAACCCTCCTATGATACTAGATATGATATCCAAAACCTAATCATCTAGTAATTAAAAATTTTTAAATAAAATTTTATTTTACAACACATTCCCAAGACCTTCTAGGTTTTTAATTTTAGTGTTTTAAGACATAATATTATGTAAAACAATTCATGTATTTCTAATAATGGTCATTTTTAAACTATATAATCAAATTATCAATCAATAATAATTATTTAATATATACCATAATTTATTCTCTTATTTTACCTATCTAGAAACATCATAGATCTTACTTATCTTCATATCATGCGGAAATGGAAACATAGGAAAGGGGTGAGCTCAGATGCTCAATAAGGGTAAACATAAGCTATAATAATCAAAAATCATACGGGGGTATAATATGGGAATATTGGTATAATCTAGATATATAGGAAAATATTACCCAAAATATACCATCTCATAAATCATGTCATATATCATTACATTAAATAATATATTAATATCATGAGTGAGCCAATAAAATGATCCATGAAATAATTACATCGTCATGAGAATATGAATAGAACCATGAAATATCCTTCAAATATGGAACATACATAAGACCAAAACAGATTATGAACAACTCGTCCTACATCGGGAACCCACAAAAATGTTATATTAAATTTTAATGCATCTCTTTCACATAATAAACATGTCAATAATGATTATTGCAACTCATTCAGACAAGAAATGTGTAAAAAAGGTTCATGTGTCTCATTAATGAAACATTTCATCATCTCATGTTATATGGAACCTAAAAAAAATACAATAATGGGTGATATAGTACCATAAAATTCATCATCCTTACATATATATTCCATTTAAACACATTCATCATCATATCTTATAAAACCAATAGAAAAAAATAGATTTTTTTTTGAAAATTACAAAACAATAACATAATATAAACTTAAAATATCATACGATATCAAAAAAATAATTTTAAAAAATAAATAATATCCAAATAACATATTGAAGGTGATCAAAACCTTAATTTATGAATTTTACTCCATGGAGTGTAAATATAAGTTTAAATGAATTTTTTTTCACAAAACCTTATATAACATTATATTTTAAAAACCTAGTTGTTAAGAGAGAGGGATTACTTTTGAAAACCTTCTTATAAAGAGTAAAAAATAAATATCCATATGTAAATTTAATGAATTTAAATAAAACAAATTAGTGGGAAATAAAACAATTGATTTTGATAGGAAGGGAAACATTTTGAATATTTTGAAATGGATTTATTGAATACCCACAACATAAAAGAGATAATCCATCTTTCATATTAAATGCGTAGAATGAAAATTGGAGGTCACATGTATAGACACATTTTTTGGTTTCAAAATAATAGTGGGAAACCATTTTTTGGAATAACAATCTTGGGAATGGAGGATACACTATCTTTATAGGAGCCAATTGTTTTCAAAATGCTACAATTTTATGAGAGATTAATTTCTCATAAAAACTTAATTTATTTAAAAATAATAATCATATCCAGATATAAAAGGAGGATATATCTTATGAATTAAAAAATATAATTATTTATCAAACATTTATTATTAATGCTCAAGGAAAAATATTTTATCTCAAATATTGAAAATTTGACTTAACTGAATCCCTTAATGATGTCCTAACTCATATATTAATGGATATTTAGAAAGGGGGTTATGTTTTAGAAATGTATATGCCTAAAAAACCACCAATTAATAAAATCAATGGTAAAATCATTCTTAACATATTTGAAATAAGTTCAATAATATCAATCATTACTCAATGAATGAGAATTGAGTTTCCAGAAACACTTATAATAATGGTAACATAAGAATATGATGGTGACCATTAAATTTAAATTAATGTAGCTTGAAATATGAGATATTAATTTTAATTTAATGAAATATTAAATTGGATACATAATATAAAATAAATTATGGTGAAAATATTAAAACATTCCACGAATATAATCATTTGACGTGTAAACCCATTGTCTTGTTTCCCAAATTTCTCAGACGCACTCTATATTCCTAATATCAGGGATTATCTCATTTTATAATAGGATTAAACCTTTGAGAAATTTTTTTAGATGAAAAAAATAATCTTTATGGTTTATAAGAGTGTGTTCGGTTGGTTTGGATATATTTTTAGATAAATTTATGGGATTTTGGTGTGAGGGGAAGTTTACAAAGAAGTGCCCATTTTATAAGTGAATATGAGTGGCACTTTTGGAGAATCACAAAACATTCCAATAATGGGAAATCAATTATCATATAAATTGGCTCAAAATGGAGCAATAATTCAGTGGATAAGTTATAATGTTGATTCACACCTCCTCAACCCAATTAGAATCATTTTTAAACATGTTAGGTCCTTTACCACAAAGCTTACTCATTTTTTCCATTTTAGTTTTCACCATGATGACTTTTTATTACCTATGTAGTTTATTATTTATGAAAAATAATAAACTAAACCTTATTATAAAATTAATAACCAGTAATTCCAAATACTAAATTCATTTAATAAGTTCAAATTTCTAAAAGTTAAAATTAATTTTAAAATAATAAATATAAGATGTATTAACAAAACTGAAAAATATTTATTCAATTAAAAAATTTATAATATGGGGTTTTAAATTAAAATCAATACTTTTAATATTATAAATTCCCTAATAAAAAAGTATATTTTTTATAAAAATATTTCAATAATTTCCAATTCATACTTATATACCAACAAAGTCAATATATTCATGATATTTGTGAAAATGGTATTTACACTATTCACCAAAACATTAATCCTTTAGAAAAATACCATTAAATAATAATATTTCAATATTTATGTCTGAAAAAAAAAACCTCTTATTTATCTAAATTAAAAAAAATTTATAAATTATATTTTAATTAAAAATATTCTATTTAAATAAAAACAATTTATTCAAAAATGACCTTTTTAAACATTATTTGTATTTAATATTATTTCATATAGATTTATTTTTAATTGAATATTTAAATATTTTTTAAATATAAATACGAATTATTATGGTAATGTTATTATTATGATAAATTTAAATTTATTAACGTAAATTACAACACATTTTTTTAAATAGATCTTTGAATGGAAATATTATTTAAATATTAATTATCAATAATAATAATTTATAATAATTTTAATTAAAGTTTATCCTTTTATATACTAGTGACCATATTAATAATGTAATTTTAATATCACATTATTTATTTTATTCATGTGTCATGTTAATTTAGTGTTTCATGTGACACAAGCTATTTAAAATATTATTAATTTTTAGGGTCCAAAATCTCAGGCTGTTATAAAGTGAATATTAAATTACATTAATTTTAAATAATATCTTTTATATCCCTCATTTTATAGAGATATAAATGGAGGATCAGGTTATCATGATCCGTCATTTCTTCCTTAATTAAAGATGCCTTTATTCCATGATTGTTGCAACATCGAAGAGATCTTTGTTTCTATACGATATCAATTTGATCATGAATATATACGATCGAAATTATTCAAGAATTTCTGCGAAAAATCAATAAGGTTCCTAGTTTTGTTACTTCAAGTGACTATTTATGAAGAAAATTAGAACACTTTTCGAGTTGAAATCGCATGTAATTTTCTTTTGATTCATTTTTCATGCCTAATATAAAAGACCTCAGAACCACATGTTAACTGGGTGTATAGAACTAGTGACGATATTTTGACATTGATCATCACATGATATTTTAATTTACCCCAAAATAGAATTCATCCTCTACATTCCCAAAATGAAAAAAATGCACCCTTTAAGGTTCGGTAAGGCAAACCACATGCTTCCATGGCCATAGGAGAAATTTAATGTATGAAAAATAAAACAACCAAGAAATGAAAATTTCACCTACTTATATGATTTTTCATGAATATTATAGGGGAAATATTTATAAAAAATTGATCCATGGAGGATGGGGAAGGGTGGTCACCATCCGTAGGGGGATAAAAATTGGAGTGAGGGATGAAATAGGGGAAATAAAGGTAAAATCAAGTGAAGGGTTAAAAAATTATTTTGAGTTTAAATTTTTTTCTGAAGACCATATGACTTGATAATTCAAGTAACAATCTTGTTGGTCTCTCTAGAACATTCCTGTGTGTCACATGGTTTGGCCTCATAGATAGAAAATCATGTGCATAATATAAAAAACACATATTTTATAAGGCAACAGGTTTCACAGGGCTTTTCACATAGTCAGTACCAACAGTGAACCAATTGTGAAACTATTAATATCCTCTCATTTTCATAAAAATTCAATATGAAAAAACTATGTAGTAAATAGGAATAATATAAATGAATAAATATTATAAATAATCCCAAAAAAATATAAGTGCGATAATCACCAAATTCATATCATTATTCACGTAATTCTTCAAATTCAAATAATGTTGTCAATATCTATAAGGAACAGCTCTTAGATATACACACAACCCAACACTAATCTATAAATATAATAATATAAATAATAATAACTAACCAACATTAGTAACAAAATCTTAGATTTTGAGGTGATTATACTCTTAAATTATTAAAATGTATCACCGTATTGATTTCCGTAATACAATTCTACTCCACTATATTAAAAATTTATCTTTGCTACAAATTGTTTTATAAATACGGTAAAAAATAATAATAGTATACTATGAGTATAAAAAATTATAATCTAAAAGACGTTATCAGGTACTACCCAACACATCACTATCTTCACCTTCCACAAAGCACCAACATCCAAGATTTTGACACAATATTCATAATAAAATACACCTCTCAAATTTAGATATTAAATTCCAATAACATAACATAACATATATTCTGACTAGAAGTTAAAAATATAATATCTAAATCGTCACCATGCTTGTCCAATGATAATAAAAACGTTAAAAAATAATCTATAAATTTAATCTTGAAGAAATATAGATAAATAAGAAAATATTGTTTGTGAAGGACACAATCAACGCCAAAAAATTTATTAAGCCAAATAAAATTTCCAAGAATTCAAAATTACCATATTAAATAAAAAATAATGTATTTGGAACATTATTAGTAGACAACCCAAGATGATCATAACTTGTTTGAAGATAAATTTTAGGGAACTAATGAGGTCCCCAAAATTAATCAAGAAAATTAATTATTTGAGGCAATGAATATAGTGTTTTAATATTTTGTTTATTTATATCTTGATAATGTAATTATGACACAAAAATCCCATGTTACTTCTTGGAAAATATCATTAGAGAAAAAAATGTGAAATACTATACCTGATAAATCCCTTCGACTTGAAATCCAGTTATTTAATTTTCCACTCTTGAAACTAGATCTGATACATATGATATATAGTATTGAAAATTGATTTAATATGAGTAACAAATATATTATAAAATCTACATTCATGTCCCAGTGAAATCCATAGAAATTTTTAAGACAAACAATTTAAAAGAGTCATTCACAAAAGGGGAAGTCCTTGCATATAATAAGTGATGATTCTTAATTATCAATGACCAAAACAATTTCAAATCGAATAAAAATATATTCTCCATTAAAAGTATAAGAAATATATATATAAGGATTAAAGGATACCAATATATGGAAGAACTGAATTAGATAATGGATGTGTATCAAAAACTGCAAACTTAATGTGACATAAAATGTTAACATATTCAAAGTATAGAAATCACAAATATAATTTATACACATTAAGGATGATAATACATTATAATCCCCTATAAACAAGATATGTCTTCTACCATGTTAGAGAATCCACTTTCAGCACCCCAGAAAAAACACCACAATTAAAACCAAATTAGAAAACATTGGGCAAAATTATGAGAATCAGATCCCCCATACCAAATATGAGGCCATAATTAGTAAAATTATAATTTCCCATCCTAGTTTTCCCAAATAATGAATGAGTTGAGTGATGATATGTGACCTCGAGAACTCATTCCCATGAACTAAATAATTTCATCTAGTGTTGAGAGTCTATAACCCACTATAGCAAGACCGTGCTCTTAGGGTCACAATATAATATCTCTATTTTGAATCATTGTATAACAACAATGGGTGTACTAGAAATTAAATCTATTAGATAATGATATGAAATATATAAACATCAATATATTGAATAAAAATATATTCAAGTAAATCATACATACATATATCTAAAGGATACAACCATTGGGATAATATTATACAAACATATACCATGAAACAATAATATAATAAGAATAATAAAAAACTTGACTCTGACATTAGTTTTTCCTCCACTACCAACCACAATTATCGATCATAGTCACATGGTCAATATATACATGATTTTATGAATCAAAAATATTTTTTTCATGTACATTATGGTTCATGTGTAGTTTTTGAGTACCACACTATATAGGAAAACTCAAATGAGGTCCCTAATATATTCCATAATATATCATGTGTTTTTATATTTTAGAAAATAAATAACATTATAATAATCAATATGTAAAAACCTGCATTGTGTCGTTGTGTGATAACAAAGTCACCATGAAGCACTAACCTACCTTCTCCATCTAATGTCAGTGAATTGATTTTATATTTTATTAATATCATTTCATCGTAATTCATATTCTTCAAAAAATCAACTGAGAAAATATTTGCATCTAAAATATATGAAGGTTATATCAAATCCCTTCCCACAGGAAGTAACCATATATCCAAATGATGGGTAGGGTTGAATATATCCTTTATTTTGGGAAATAATCTTCACATAATAATAATCGGAAGGTCATAACATATATTTTTCCTATAGAAATTATTTTTGAATTTACATAATGTTATAGGGGTAACATAACCATTACTGTGAGAAATAATTCATGCATCTAAATAATGGGAAGGCCTTGACATATCACTTTTCTCTGGAAGAAATTCAAGTCCATAAAAACAGAACATACATCTATGTAAATGGGAATTTTATTAGAAAAATTTGAAGGGACTAGTATGTCATTTCTCTTGAAAAATAGGTTACATATACAAATAATATGAAATTCATAACATATACCTTACCATGGGAAATAATTTGTGTCTATAATAATAGAACATGAATCTATGTAAATGAGAAGTGTTTGAAAATAATTTGAAGGGAATAATATATCATTTCCATCAAAAAATTAAAATATATAATAACCATACATGTATATATATAAATGCAATTTCAATTAGAATATTGAAAATGTTGTAAATTATCCATTCCCTTGGGAAATAAGATGATAAAAACTCTAAGTCTAGAACATGGGTCGAAATACATATATCATTAATAATAGATTCATATCCTAAAAATTATGTTCCATAAAATCATGTTAGGATGAAATTAAATAATTGATAGTAGAATTTTCCCAAAATCTATCTCTCATGCAACAAAAAAACTCCCACCAAACCCTTTTCTATAACGAAATGAAGGGTTTCTAGGGATAATTTAATGATGAATCTATGTGATTAAAACATATATAAACCATGATTCCAATGAAAACTATTCCTTTAATACTAAAATCGGATAAAAATTGAAATGAATAATGTGTACCTTCCACTACTATCTTTTTCGCAGAGTTTTTCCATGGGTTTTACTAAATCACCCAACCACTTTTGGTAGGACCTTCCAATCCTCCATGGAATGCTAGTATCTCATGTCTCTAAAGTAGCTAAATGAAGAGTGATTTCTAAGGGGGATATTATCATCCATTTATTATTTAAGGAACTCACATCCAAGACTCAATTCTATAAATCCTTTATACGTGAAATATGGATGCTCCTTGGTCCATGTATTTAATTTTATGTTTCATAAATGTACGAGTAATGAATTTGGTTACGTACCATACAACCCTCAACAATTAACTCTACCATCCATTTTATCTTATGAAATGGATAATAAATTATAGCTTATATGTATGAAATTACGGTGTTAACTCATTAATGATCCACTTGTTTTTTTAATTATATTATTTCCATATAATGTTTCCAATATTATATATGGGACTATGGTTCAACATGTCATATAATATGACCAGCATAGGCAGTGATTATATGATATACTTATGTTGTTAAATGTGATATACCCAATTGTTAAAATATAGTTATTTTTCCTTATGTATGTCATATCATATGACATACTATATCATAACATATAATATTTCAAGTATTTAGGGAATATTCCCTTAAATATCCCACTTTCACAAAATCATAATTGAATTTTGTTCCATTTCACCTTATATCATATCATATATGATAAATTGTGATATAACATCAAAACCGCCTTTTTATATCAATGAAAAAATATTTCGAAAATCTATCATCAATTTCACTATGTATCACATAATATATAATACCATTTGAATAACTATACAAAATTCCTTTATAGATAAACTCTAAAAAAATTAAATCAACTCTTTAAGACTTATAAGACTCACCCCCCATTCTATCAACTTAAAAGTGTGACCCCCCTGGCCCTTGTAGAGTTGAAAATAAATATAAATTCATGATATCATAATCGTAATAAAATTTTCTCTTCTAGAGAAGATTCATTACTAATCAATCTTTAAAGGGGTATAATATAATCTCCATAAAACATATGTATTTATATATATTTCTCCAACAGAAATATCATATACAGGAACTCATAATCATATAATACCTTTTTATAAGAAATTCATTAAATATGATACATGGGTATGTCATTCCCATATTTTCTATTCAAACATTATCGACTCTCTGTGTATAGATAATCTAGGTTCATAAACACATCTGATTCCATTCATCATAGTCGATGAGAACATCTTAAGACCTCATCCATATAAATAATCATGTCATATTCACTCTCTAACAATAATCATACATTTTTTTAGTATATCTTAATCAGGGGGTACATGTCAGAATCATTATACTAGAGGAAAAATAACATCTTGTTTGTGATCTAATCGATGACATGATTAGCAACATACAGAACCACTCATGATTAACCCATAATTAAGGATTTCATAAGAAATGTTGTAAGGTATAAAGTTTCCCTATTTATATATCTCACCAAAATCTAGTATGGTTATTATCTATAAAACATACACCCAATATTATACCAAATACCAGGTGTATAACACTTTATGTGGTATACTTCACAAATCCCCTAGTGCAAAAAAAACTCATTTTGTGATTTATGACTATAGTTTGTTTCTTGATACAAGAACCCAACTCATGAAAAAATAAAAATTTATTTATAGGGAATAATTATCAATGATCAATATCTATTAGGGATAAATAAAATTCATACTTGTAGATGTCAATTATCATTTCACTTCATATAATATATATCAATATGTACAAATATTTATCCAATCTGAAAGAATTGTTTGACGGTATTGACTTTTTTTATAACATGATATTTTTATATTATTAAATTGGTTAACAATACTAAATAAAATCATAAATAATAATTTTTATGATAATATCAAATATAATAGACTACTAAATCACCTTTATGTTGGAAACACATCTATGGTTTTGTTGAATTCATTACATCCCTATATAATTCATTCCACATCAATATATAACAACCATATAAAACCCTATAACTATATTATATTGAGAAACATCTATAATGTTATAAATTTTTAGTATTGTTGAGACTTAAGAAACATTTTCCTCATGTTCAACTCGTTGAACATATTCAAACTCCTTAACTTTACATCATCAAATTCTATAATGTTAATAACCTCTATAGTTTACCAAGAAAATATCTAAGTTAATCATCATTATTTCTATTTAAACATTTTCAACCAAATGTTTCCCTTCAAATACCTTTCACAAGGGGCCTCTCCCTAAAAAAAATTAATATATTCTATTAGAATTTCCGATTGTTAGGGAATCCACACATGGTCAAAACCCATAGGAACTTTTTCAGATCTAACAAACCAATGCTAATTGGAATTTCTAAACTAGAGATGTTGTTTGGGAATAGGAACAACATAAAATGGGAATCTTTTGGATACACCTTAATTTCCGAAAATCATTACCAATCGAACACTAATGACCTTTTCATTTGGAGGAATGAAAGCATCAATGTGATCACATGTTAAAAGTTAGGGAAGTTCATAACTGTTTCCATTTTCATCAAAGGCCACAATGTTCTTGTTTCTTTTATTTATTCCTTGACATAATAGATTATGAGAAGTGATATTTGGGAGGATATTGAAAAAATCCATATGAATGAGTTTCTAAAATGGATTATTTTGGGTGAATTCAATATTTGTTTGACACCTGAAAAGACAATTGGAACTATTTTTAATAGGCTAGATTCTCTTGAATTTTTTTCATGTATTGATCAATGATACTTTGTGGAGGTTTCAAATATAGGGGATGATTTTACTTAGAATCATCATCCTTTGAATTATAGGAAGATAAGAAATCATGTTTGGTGTAATATTCTTTTATCTGATAGGAGATTTATATATGTGTTGTTGGGTTACAGGTGGCCTAGGCACAATTTGGATCATAACCCCATTATTGTGGATGTCTTCTGAATAAAAATGCTTGTTCTACTTCCTTATCTTGTTAATAATGGTTGGTTTGTCTCTCTAGTACGCTGGGAAACTATTTTTGTGGCTTGGAAGCTTGTTCCAATAGAAATTTCACTCAGAAAGTCATGGTGAAACTCAATAAAACTAAGAGTATTATAAGAAAATTGAGTAAAAAAATCCGTTTCACTACTTGATGTGGAAATTAAGGATGGTAAACATAACCTTGTCGACACCAAATTTAGAAACCATAGACATGATACTACCTCCAGGGAGGAGCTTCATGATCAATAATAGATGGATGAACTCTTTACCATTATGTATTGGGTAGAAATGAATAAAATGAATGTTAAATGGTTTATGGAAGTGGATATGAACACATGTTTCTTTCATAAACAGCATACAGAGAGGAGATCATGACTGGTGAAAAATTCCATCATCCTTAATGTACTTTTTCACACCTATGAGAATGATATTTCATAAGATTTCGTTCACTAACACAGTGGGTTGTTTATAGATGATGGATCTGATATCTCATCAATTATTGTTGACAATATTATCCCTATATTGACGAGTAGTATAACCAAGTCCTTGTCTCCATTCAAGGCGATTAAGGGGTTAGGAGAGATATATTTTCTCTCAATATGGAAAGTGATGTTCGGCCTGATATATTCTCAAATAAATTTTTCATTTTATATTGGGAAATATTATAGGATGTCTTGGTTAAATCATTAAGGGAATTAATCACCCAAACAGATTTTCCATATAGAATGAATTAAAATTTAATTAATTTAATTCCCAATATATATGGTGCTATGGATATCAAATAATTAACTAGGTTTCATTAGAAACATTATCCCCAAAGAAAAATCTAAAATCCTCATGAATAGGATGGGAGTGCATATCCAAGACTACATGACACCAAATTAGTATGGACTGTTCCCTCCCATGTGCATACCAAAATTTCAGTTCATAACTTCCAAAATTGTGAACATAATGAAGTAGATTGTTATGGAATGGATCTAATCCCTCAATATTGATAATAAAATGTGTTTTAACATTAAATTAATGTTTTCTTAATTTACATAAGAGATATTTCTTATCTAATGCATTACACAAGATGATAAACACTATCCTCCCATATTCAAGGTTTCCCATTCATATAAATGGGTCTCCCGAGAGTTACATTCAATGTACAAGGGGTGTTCAGTAAGGATATGCACAATTGGGCCTCTTGTTTTCTATTACAATAGATTATCTGATTAGTTGAATTAATGATATTTCACATGTTTTTATTTATAAACAAATCTAAGTTGGTATAGGTGAACTTGTTCCATCACACCTACAATATGAAAGAGATGTTCTTCTATTTGGTTAGGCATCTGAGAGGACCATATCTTCCATTCAAGCATTTTTCTCCCATTATGATGGAGTAGAATAGAATTATATCTCTTTGGGTAAATCCTTTATTGTGTTTGTAGATAGACCCAATATGGGTAGAACAAATAAAATTTCATGGAGAATTATTGTGGGGAATGGATATATCC
Source organism: Viscum album (assembly GCA_963277665.1). Classification (NCBI taxonomy): domain Eukaryota; kingdom Viridiplantae; phylum Streptophyta; class Magnoliopsida; order Santalales; family Viscaceae; genus Viscum; species Viscum album. Next base: position 1,804,771,339 of record OY728129.1, on the reverse strand, counting down.
CATTTACATACCTTGGTGTTCCACGTTTCTAAGACAAGGTAAAAAGTGTCATTCTTAGAGAAATCAGCTCTGGAATTTTTAACTAGATTTCAAAATGGAATGGGAAATAAATGTGTCAAACCGAGAGGGTTTGCCTTGGGAATTCATTAATCAAATGTAATTTTTTCTATTAATTCTCTTTATATAGATATCCAAGAGGACTCCTTAGTGTGCAGCAAGGAAAGATAAAGAACTTTATTTTCACATGTTTAGTTCTTGATAGGAAATTGATTATGATCTCATGGAAGGACTGTGTTAAAGCTATTAAAATGTGGGTCCTCAGTTTTCATGATCATAAAATTTTCAATGATGGACTCATTGAAAAATTCACGTGGAATCCCCGGACCACTAATGAAAACTATGGTGAATTTTTATGCTGTAGGTTCAAGAAAAGGTTGTTTTATGGTTATAACTACAATCATGGGTAATCGATGTGGTATTCAGTCATAAACTTCATCAATGATATTATGTGGAATACTAACTGGCTAATATCCAGGATATCTAACTTTAATTTATAGAACACTGATTGTCTTGAGAGAATACTAAGGTATCACATACTCATTCCTCCCAAAAAACTAAATATTACTTTTTTTTAAATCATGGTTACTTAAAACAACATTGACTTCTTCCCCATGTTGGTTTTTCTAGATATTCATCATCAAACCATCATTGAAATTAACACCCTTTCTTAGAATTCAAGTACCAATGGTTGACTTAATACCAGGGATTATTATAAAATAGATATTCCAAAAAAAACATGATACTCACATGGATGTCCCTGTTTGAGGTGCATTTCATCTAGCCATCGAGGTACAAGATCCTATGGTAAATTTACAAAAATAAACTCCGAACACATGATCAACTAATAAAAACTAAAAATATATAGTCTCTTTTTCCAAATTTTCCTCAAGGAAGAATAGAATAGAAAAAAATTTATTAAATGTAAATATTCATAGTGACTATGGGAATATGTAGGATGGATTTTTGGATTGCACCTGGGAGCAGGTAGACCACTCGGGGATCATCTAGAATTTATCACCATCCTAGAAACGAGTTTATATATTAATCACCTCCTCCTTACAGGGGCTGCATTATTAATCATATAGATATAGAATGAATGGAATGATGATCTGTTTGAGGGTCAAGATCCATCAACCCATTTTTCAATCATGGACATGCACAATGTGGTACATGCTACTTTAAAGATGAAAATTGGGGAAATTAAAAACATTGTATGTGATAGGATAATTCTTCGACTATTCCAAGTTGGGGGCTAACCCAGGAAACCCTTGGACCTAAAATATATAAGATGGATCCTGCTGATTGATCCTTGGATTAAAGTCAGTGTGGATGGTACAAACTCTAGCATGCCCTAATCTTCGGGATATGGAGGTATTTTCTGAACCACCAATGTATTTTTCCCAGGTTTCTTTTACTATTACATTGGAATAAGAAATTATTACAAAGGTGAGTTATTGGCGATGATGATCGCTATCAAAAATGTTATCCATTATAAATAAACAATTCTATGGATTGAATCATCTCTGAAATTGAAATTGCAACTCTAAAGAACAGATCCTAGAATGTACCATGTAAACATCATTATCACAAGACTGAATGTATTACTCATATAACTCTACTATATATGAATATTTCACATATCTATAGAGAGGAAAATTTGGTCGAGGAAGCTCTTTCAAAAATAAAAAACATGAAATGATGTAAGATGCGGTGTTTTAGAGCTCTTGAGCACTGCGTATCACTCATGGATGATGACTTGAATTGAGTTGTTCACTCCCAACTTTGTAATCTCCCATGAAATGCATGACATTATTTATATTTATTTATTAATATATATTGGGACCATATTTTTCCATCTCCTTGATCTTCTTGGTATATCCATTTTTTGAATGGATTCACCAATGAGTTTCTTGGGAAGGGGATTCAACAATATATTGAATTTTCATTCTATATTTTGAAGAAATATTAATTTCCCATAACATTTATTTAAATTACTATCATTACATTTTTCATTACCCATGATATACCTGAGGTTCAATCTTGAAGATGGTGATGTTTTAAATATCTACAATAGAATCTTTCATCATAGGGCTACCGTGTTTTACATTTATTTAATAAAAAATTTTGGTAGCTAAACTCCAATAAAAATATTGAAAATTTATAAAATATCACATCCAATTGAATGCCAAGACCAATATTTCAGTAATATTTTAGATTCTTCCGTTTTTTTACAATAAATAATATATTTAGGTATGGAGTCAACTGAATCATATAACATATTAATATTAGTTAGTTGATTGGATAACCTTTATCCAATCCCTTATATGTATAAACTCAACTCTATTACTCTAGAAACCTAATACTATTTAGGTATCCAAGATAAGTTTAAAATAATTAATATTTCAAGAAGAGGAAAACATACTGTTAGGGTAACCCATTACTTTATTTACTCATAAATGATAATACCAAGGCACTAAGATTTGGCATCACCAACTCAATTGTGTGATAAGGTCTTAACAAGTAAATTCTCATCCCAACCAATTAGTTTGGATTAGGTTAGATGATCCACTAAACATAGGTGAAATATTTAACCCATGAAAGGATAAAAATAAATTCAAATTTCTTAACTAATCAATGGGTTATGTTTTTTCCATTATGTAATAAAAAACAATACATAGTAAGATAAAGAAATAAATAAAGACTATATGTTGAAATCTATTAAAATTGATTAAACAAAAAATTAGAAATATAACCAACATTATACATGAAATATTAAAGAAATGAATTAACCAACAAGTATTTAAAGAAAATTGGCCCTAAAAACAGATATAATTGGAAAAATATTTATCTATATCACAATAGATCTATGGAAAAATGAGAGAACAGATTAGATTATATATATTGAACAAACATTAGTAAGTAAATAATATTGATACCAGGAATACATCAATCATTGATTTATTAAAGTCACCTACCATGTTAAAAGGAATAACCAAGGATGCCTAGAAGAGATGAGGATTTCAAGAGTCATGGATACTTTAAGTGAAATGAGGGTTTCAGGGGTAATATTTGAGTTAAAATCTAATTTTAGAGTAATTAATGCACATTGTATAGTTATTACACCCCATTTTTCAAATCATGATCCAACTATTTACATTATTCTTTTTGTAAACCAAAGATATTCATGGTTATAAAATACATTTTTATGAAACCATGAACCAATGACACACATATTATTTTACATTACCTAGGAAGATGCATGACTTATAAAATTGTGCAATAACTCTGTGCATGATATAATATAAACACCACAATATCACATGGTTTCTCTTGGGCACCCACATGGTTTTTACAAACCATGTTCCAAGGACTAGATCTTTCTTAAAATATGTTAAAATATATGGGAGTCCTTTTCCTTCTTAGATAAGGCAATACTAACAACAAGACAATCAGATTCCACCAAAACATTGGTCCATGCCTTTGCACAAGCAAGAAGGATCCCCTAGAGAATGGAAGATGCCTCTGTCACCACTAGGATCCAAGAGGCTTGAAAAACCCTATAGTGAGCTTCCACAACCTTACCATTTCAATATTGGGCAATGATAGCATGACCATCCCTGGAATTAGTAGATACTTCTACATCATTTTCAATTTTAAAAAACCCTATGGGGGGATACTGATAGAAAGATGCTTACCGAATGACACAAAAGGAAGGGCCATCATCATCTAATTTCCAACAATTAATCAATTCCTTGGCCCTCTAAACCCAGATACGATCTGGGGTCAACTTATAATGGAAAATACATTCATTTATTCTATTCCAAAACAACCATAAAATCATGAAAATCAGCCCCACCACTCTTCAATCTAACAAAGACACCAATTTAATGAATTTTTGAACCAACCCAACAGATGGATCAATGTATTTCTTAAAATCCAGTGCCCATTCCTTCCACACCCCTTTCATCCCATGATAGAATAGAATTTAATGCAAAGGAGATTTAACCTCTTGATACAACAATAGACAATATGCTTCCTCCACAAGATGACGTCTCACAAGAAGGTCGCAGGTTGGAAGAACACCAGAGTAGACCTGCCATCAATTTATTTTTAACTTGGGCGGAGAATTGAGTGACCATAGACTCTCTTATCCATTGTCAAGAACCCTAGGCCAAGCCATGAACCCTCATTTTGAATCCCGGTCGAACAAAATATCCCCTAAATGATTCTCTAGTCCAACAAATCTGGTCCTTACCCATTCTTGTTGTGATAGGAATAGTCATAATGTGATGAAGATTGATCTCATCAAACCAGCTTCAAATATTACCCCAGTCTCAATCCTCCAACGAATAATTAATCAGATCTCACACACTTTCATTTTTGAACCCTAGGACAGTAGTCAAGGAAACACTAATGTTGACACCTTTATCCCACCATGGATCATTACAAACAATAAAATAATTTCCATCAGTAATTCTCCACACACATCCAAGGTCAAGAAGATATCATTCACCCCAAATTCTTCTCCACATAAATCTAGGTCATGATCCCAACTGAGCATGAAAAAAATCAGAATGAGGGAATTATTGTTACCATAAAACATTTGAGAATAGGGAATTTGGATTACAAAGAAGGCACAATCCTTGATTCGCCAAAAGTCCCTCATAGAACTAATTGAGGTTCTTAAATTCATGCCCTCCGCAGAATTTCGAAACACACAGTTTCTCCCAAGACATCCAATGGGTTTTATGTTTTCCCTCATGGGAGCCCCATCAATTGTTGGAAAACTGGGAATTAATTTTTACAAAACAAGTTTCAAGAAATTTTATCATGGACATGGAATAAGATGGAATCTCTTGAGCCACTAACTTAGTAAAAATTTTATTACCTGCCTTGGAGATCCTCCTACTAAACCGTAAAGAAATCAAGATATCTTCTCTATCCGAAATCGAGGTGAACACATGTTTCACCAATCTATCAAAAATGGTCGGGAGCCAAGGTATTATGGATGCTTTTCAACCAACAAAAAGATACATGATCGAAGTAAATCCTGCCCCTTTTTAGGTAACACTCCTTTACTAAAGAATAAGTCTTAATTCGAAGGATTGATATGTTTCCCAGAATCCCTTTAATACAGTTCAATGATTTTATGCACTGAAATACCTTCTTGTGGGGTATCACCAGAAAAAAGAGACGATCATCTTCAATGAAGTGATAAAAGATAGGAGGCCATTTATACATACCTTAGCACCATGGATAATTCTGTGTTCCGCCGCTTTCAAAAGGAGATGTGAAAAAACATTATCCATAAGAATGAAATGAAAAGGTGAGAAAGGATCCCCCTTGTGAAATCCTATTGAGAGTTTAATTATCTCAGAAGGGGCCCTATAAATATTACTCTAAAATTATATTTTTTATTATTATCAAACACTTTTAAGGAAAAAAGTGAGAAACCAAGTCAAGCACTGAAGGGGAGAACAAAGTCACAAAAATGGAATTGCAGCCAACCCGTGTTAACATCTCTAAATAGTTTCCATGATGTAGTGTTTACCTGGATGTCTGGTTGCACCATTAGAAGGTCTTTAAACCTGAATTCCAGCTTTCCCCATGATTGGATGTACTCCTCTACATTTATCTTGCCGTTGTTGAACCCCCGAACTAGAATCAAGTCCTGCTTTTCCATCCATGAACTCTGCTCATCATTGGTGTCCACATTGAAAGTCTTCGTCATCATTCTTTCTACCTACTCATCCGGAAAGTTTCAATAAAATTCCATTCGACACTCTCATAAGTTTTCATCATATCTAACTTCATTTTCATAATGTCTCTTTTAGCTGAGGAACAGGTGTTCATAGAGTGGAAAAGTTCAAAAAAATGGCCGAATTATCAGTAATATACCTCTTTCAGGCAAATGAACTTTGGTTTTCAGTAAAAATTTGTGGGATAAAATCCCTAAACCTGGACACCAAGATCTTGGAAAACATTTGGTAAACAACAATACACAAACTGATATAATGAAATTCCATGATTTTTTGAGGTTTGGGGTTTTTTGGATAAGGGTAACAAGAATTTCGTTTTGTGCTTCAAGGTAAGATCTTCCGTCCCACAATTCCTTCATCAGAGTAACCACATCAGTTCCAATGATATGCCAAAAGAATTTGAAAAACCACACATGAAACCCATATGAACCCGAGGCCTTTGTAGAGTGTATAAGATGAAGAGCCCCAAGCACTTCAACCATAGAAATATCTCTTTCTAGGTTACAGTTCATATCCTCAGTAACAATATTTATGATACAGTTAGTCAGAAAGGAAAGAGTGTCAATACATTCTAGTTTATAGAGGTTTCTGAAAAAAATTTGAATAATGGAATGAATGTCATTGGGATACAAAACCACCCTTCTAGTATGGTCTTCAAAATGATAAATACAGTTTTTCCACCTCCTTGATGATGCTCTTTGGTAAAAAATGGTAGTATTATGATCACATTCTCTCATATGGTATTATAATTCCCTCAGAAACCAAAATATATCTTTCTCCCTCAACGCCACACATAGATTTTTTTTCCACAGAAGTGATATCCCTCAACATAGAGTTACACCAAGGGAAAGGGTTGAGTCACTTCATGTGATTTTCTGTAGTATTAATGCATCTATCCAAATCCCCAAACCAAATCTAACTACACTTCTGTAATCAAGACATAGTACTGCAGATATTGGATGTGAGACACTGGTTCATCCCCTCCCAAGACGACCTAACCACTTCTTCACAAAAAATGTCTTGGAGCCCCAAACTATCAAAATGAAAGGTACACACATGCCTCCTCAAAACCCCTTGAGGGCTTGTTTATAGAACAATAAGGCAGTGATCAAAAGATACCGAAGGTAAGTGAGTAATAGAGAAGTAATAGGAGAGAGACTTTCAATCATGTGTACCAAAAAATATGTCCTACCATTTTTCAATTAGATTCTCCATAGACCTACCAATAAACCAAGTAAATGGAGAGACAGAAAACCCAAGATCATGAAGATAATTCAACATAAGTGAATTCTCAAAATCATTCATAGCACCACCCATCCTAAATCACCCCCCTTATTTTTCTTGATGGATAAGGTCTTCATTGAAATCTCCCCCAACTTGTAATGGTCCATGGAGGGAGCCCCACACCTGATTCAATAGGATCTAAGAATTGTGTTTATCTTGACCTCCAGGCCACCCATAGAATCCCACAAAAGACCATATTGGAGTACCTGAGGCCTCAAAAAAAGCAGTAATGTGATTACTTGAAAAATTAACCACCTGAACACCAAGATCCTCTTTCCTAAGAAGGCACAGACCACCAGAGTGTCTCTATCTGCCCATTGGGACGACGTTCTTGTAACAAATCTTCGATCCCAAGAGACCAGAATCCTTATAATCCCACAAATATTTGGATACAAAAACTATGTCGGGGTAGTATTTTGAACTCCAGTGATGCAGTGAGTGAACTTTTTGGGTGTCGCTAAGTACCCGACAGTTCCAACATAGGGTTTTCATTATTCTAACTGAGGCTGGGACACACCCGCCTTTGACTATTTAATTTTGAAAAACATTCCATCACCCATCACTTTCCACCTCTTTCATAAGATCACAGAAATTATACATGCATCCAAGCTCTGTTTAGATTCACAGTGCATTGCACAACTTGGATAACAACCCTGGTCCCCTCTAGTCATCCTTTTCCACATCTGGTGTTTCTGAGCACCAGATGACGTTACCCCAAGAATATCAACTTTTTCCGGGGCCATGATTCTTGAGGGATCAATATCTGGAAGAGGTCTTGGATTCAAAGGATCAACACAGAATTTCTCCCACCCAAAGTTTAGGCTAGGTGGTTCCTTGTCTCTTGGTATTGACCCAATGAGTGGAAATGGGGGATCCTTGATAGAAGAAAAAACTAATGCAGGGTTTACAGCCGGGTCCTTCCCATATCATAATTGTTGTTACCTAGAGTTGAAAAAGTCCATTGTGCTGTGAAAAGGAATTCTTTCGGATTGCTGATCCACTATTGTGCCAATAAAAAACTCTGGTGGCCCCAACATGATAATGTTATTTTGTTCATGTTCAGAATAATTTGTGAAAGCCTTCGCAATTTCATCACAATTGTTTGGTTTTTACACCTCATAAATGAATGTGGATCCTGCAGTTTTTTTGTGAAGCCAAGGTCCATATTGCATAATGTTGTTTCCCTATGCATTCTTCTTTTTTTCAAAAATCATTCTCAACCTGTCCAATACACCCACAAAAGAAACATAAGATTGGAAGGTTGTTAAACTAAAAAGATATCCAGAACATAGAATCATTAATTGGTAATAACGGACCCCTCGTTAGTGGTTTTTCCCTAGAAACCAAGGATCTGATCTGCACCATGGATCCCTTGTGATTTGGAGTAGATCTATCCCATTCCATAAATTTACCGATGCGTCCTGCAATTTCCGGGATAATGCGTTTAGTTCTACCACGAAATGGGATTCCTTTTATTCATATCTAAAATGGTGACCAAGTCAGAAAAATTTTCTAGAAATCATCCTCGCCTTTAATGTCCTCCCTGGGAACGTGCTGGTTATCAAAGTTCCATGTCCTTCCTTTAAGAACCATTTCTTTATCTCGTTCATTAATGAACTCAAAAACATGAATGCCTTCTCTCACTTCACATATGGAAATGCCACCCTCAAATCTTCATAAATTTGCAGAGTGTTTTTAAGGGACCCCTGAATAAATGGTGGTTTTGTCACAAATTTCCCAACCAACAAGAGAAAAATACGATGTGACATGAAAGGCATATTTATCTTTTATTGTGGAAATCATCAATTTCTCTTTATTTGTCAACGCAGGATTCTTCCACCGATTTACCATGTCCGAATCCATGAAAAGAACGACCTTTTCTTAATTTTTTATTGTTCCTTTGTTGGTTATAGATCACAACCCTTCCCAATCACAGCCCTTCATGATCACAGACCTATCACAGACTAAATTTCCCTGCGCAAACCAAGAGAGACTCCTCAGCATGAACTGAAATAAACTCCCTACACGAACAGAAATCCCTATGAAACAAAAAGTGCCCCAGCGCAAATAACACTCTACTACACTAACAAAAATTCTTTCACGATCCACACGCCCCTACATGAACCAAAACCTTGTGCCACATAAACTCCTCGTTCGTGAACACAACTCCCTATACAAAACTGAGAACCCCATCGTGAACACACCATTCACATAACTCCTTCGCGAATCCACCCATCACGAACCTACCCTTTGCGAACATGCCCATTGAAAACCTTCCCTTTACGAACCTACACTTCACGCAAACCCCCTTCGCAAACACACAACTACCTATACAAGCACACCCTTCAGGAACATGGCCTTAGAAAGCCTCCTCACAATCGGAAAAGGCACATAGAAACTCATTCCTACACATGACCACACTTCGTGAGCCCACCCATCTCAAACCCAACCTTCGTGAGCCATGAATGGAAAAAACAGATAACCTGAAAACGAAAAGGCAGCTAAAGGAAATCAACAGTTGCAATCCAACACCAACTGAAGGGTCCTAGAGCTAGCAGGAAACCAGAAACCCTACTCAAACTTGAGGAGTCATAAAAGATGAAGAACCAGAAAAAAGAACCACCAACGCAGACAATATCTACAACACAGTGAGGCCTAAACCAAAGAACCATAGTTCCATAGGGGAACCATATACTGGGAAGTAGGGAAGGAAAAAATGGGGAGAGCTGACGCAATCAAAAACACGCAGTCAATGACGAAATGTAGTACCATCACCTGAAGTAGATCTTATATGTAGTTCCACCACTACTTCCAGAACATTGTGAACCCTAAAACCCTAGAGTGTTCTAGATAGAGAAACCATGAACCAAATATGTGGATTGATTTGTCTATTTGTTGGACACAATACATATTATATATGGGAATCCCACATGGTTTGAACAATTGTACAATGCTTGTGTTCCTACTTATGTTCAAGGGTAAATGTCTACACTGATACTTAAGAAGGCCCACACAGTTTTTCAAACGATGTTTGGTCCATTTCCTAATCTCTATTTTAGACACCCACAAACATCATGGTTATACTTCATGCTCAAAATAACCATGCTCTAATCATGAAACATTCAATTTTGGGAATCTTTTTATCAATTTGACATCCAGAAACCTTAGGGAATCCTTTACTTTTTCAATACTACCCATAAACACTCCATTAACAAAAAGAATGGTAGTTTAACCAAATTTTAACATGATGTCTTCATTAACTTGGGTTTGAGATCTTATAATATCCCCACTTTATAATAGATTATCCTCGTGAAATGTTCCAAATAATCTCCAAGCCTCCAAGATAGATGGTTGAGACACTGGGGCCACATATCAACTCCCATTCTTCCATAATACTCGGGCCAAAAAAATATCCATACACTGAAGATTTTATCACATTGATCCACAATCAAAAACCTAATTTCCCTCAAGTGATGCATTAATTTCAACACGAACATCAACCACAGGAACTCAATAAGTAATCCAACAAAACACTGCCTAAACCATGACACAAGGAAACATATTTCAAACATCATACTAATGTGGAAGAGCCAATCAAAAATATACAACTGTGATACCCTTCTCAACCATAACCCAAATATCTTGGATCCATTTTAACCTAGTTTTGATATTATAATGATGACACAAGCTTAGCATCACTCAAAGAATAAAACTTTTTTTCAATCACATTCCCTAACCTATGTTTTCGACAACTCGAGGACCAACAACCTTGTACAATACCTGAACACAAAAAACCCACTCCAAGAATGAACTTCACCTCAAGACATTAATCTGGTGAAACCTCAGCCTATAATAATTTCCAAATATACAATATTAATGTGAATCGTACCTGAGACCAACCAACCCATAACACTAATCAGATCACCATCTAGCTAGTTTCCCTCTATGGTCCTCCCCATCATATTATTTTAACTCATGACCACCATATTCTCATGCTTTTCACCTCCACAATTAGAAAATTACCAATAGAACCTTAATATCAAGTTTTAACAACACTTGATGTGTTTAATAACTCACCATGTAAGAACATTCTCAACAATACTATCTAACACTAAGATCCTCCCTTTTCATCAAAACCACCTAAAATTGTTGCACAACTATCATCCATACACATACTAAGGATAAAATTGATTTTCCCAAAATCCCACCAACATTCTTTAAATGAACCAATCACTGCAAAACAAGAACCCAAGGTTGTTTACAGCATACCAACTAAATTTAGTTTTACTATACCATATCTGATAATCCCAATATGAAATTCCCCAAAATACCTCCCCATTATCGAAATGAAATTATAATTAAAAAACATGATCCAAAGGTGGCTTAAAAAATTCCATATACATGCCTTTTCACCATTACATGTTAGACCACCCCCATCAGACTTTCCCTGAAAACAACCAACCCCCACTGTTATCACATTACCACCTCACCTGTTCAAGGGGCCTTCACGCCATGGAAAACCACCACCCTATTAACACACCTATTGGAGTCCATATCCTATACATAGTAAAATTCATCACAAAAAACTCCACTTATCTCATTATTAATCATGACTAAATACAACCAGTAACACTTTTATGAATCAAACAACTGGTATTTTCTTATGAACCACGCTGATCCTAAAGTCAATTATCATTTCAATAAAACTCCAAATCCAAGTTCCACATGGCCTTGTTTTGGAATATATACACATACCTCATAGGTTCCTCTTGGCATAAATATTCCACAATGCCAAACACATGGTTTTCTCCAAACATCTTTGAGTGACACGTCGCTCCCCAACTTAGGTGTTTCATTAACTCTACCCCACCCGACCAATTCCAACCACCATAGCTTATGCTCCAATAATGTTGAGCCCAAAAGTGGATTTTCCCATCTCACCACAAATTAAGTGGAAAAATGTTAACGATCACTCATCCCTAGATTTTAGGAATAGAAATTTAATTATTCATGGACTTGAATATCAAAACAGAAATATCATACATAGATAATCAACAGTGAACCTCCCATCACAGAAATTCACTAAAACTGCTCCAAGAACTCAACCACCAATAGGTTCTCAATCCGACCAAAAGAAAAATGATTAGGTATAATTGAATGTAGAAAAAACCATCTCATTTTACCAAGGTTTATATTAAGATATTGGGTATGATCATATTTACACTATGAGTATAGTACGATGTGCCCAACAGATACCACAATAACCAGTTCATTTTTTATATCACCACTCACTATATGGAAACCTGAACCCACTATTAAGACCTATGATACATTTCTCACAAAAGTATCATCAGCACCATTCCACCACAACTCAAGTGGGATTTACATCCAAAACTCAACACCACATTATGACTCTATACCAATAATCCATGATGAAATGTTTTCATTGGTTCGAATACAGACACACTACTCGTGTTCTTCAAGCATAACCCTATAGATTGGCAACATGAAATAATGATTCATCAATAAAATTCAAAACCAAATGGTCATTCTCACAAACTATTTTCAATACATTTATTTCATAGGGAAAAATAGGCACTTTCTCTACGTTTCGTATTCACACATCCCAAGTAGCATCATACCTCTCTAGCGCATGCCCCAACATCTGATCCTTATTAGATCCTTCAAGGAAATTTAATTTCCTATGATCATAAATTAATATTTACTCATGATTCAATGATACGTACGTCAATAATGGTATCCCAAAACCCCCACTATTGGAATCACCCTTCATGTTTAGCTTTCATGTTCAAAAACATCCACAAGGCACTTATGCACTAAAGAACACTCACAACAGAGCTAACCCCTCTCGTAGGTCTCCCTTGAAGGTCAATCAACACCACCTTACTAAACCGATGTCATTTCTGAAAAAGGCCACTAGTTCTCCCTATATTCCATACACATAACCTTCAAGAAAGTAACTGTTATCAGGCAGAAATCATTCCCTTATTATAAAACCAAAAGCATCTAACCCAACTAATAAAACCATTACTCTAGGTTCCACACCCATAATAACATAACCAATACTAACAATGTAATTACCAAAAAATCATATATCAAGAATTAATGAAAACCCACATGATCATAACCTATAGTGGTTTTCACATGCACATTTAGAGATAAAATCTCACTACCCCAAGGTCACAACCCTATCAATGTTAATACAAGCACATACATTTTAGCACACATAAAAACCCAACAAGGATTCATGATCCATAACCATGGTCTCTATCTAAAGAACACTTAACAATCCAAATACCCACACACAATTTATTGTCACAATACTAAGGAAACTAATTTATCGTGTCCCACCAGGTTTGATCAATTCCAATTTCTTTTCTCAATCAAACATAATATTTCAAATTTGAAAATTCATGTTTAAAACATTCCATTTCTAAAACCTAAGGTTTTAGACTCTCAAAAGTCATTTTAATACTCAAATTTTTAAAAATAAATGTTTTACTAAAATTAAAATTTCAAACTATTTCACTAATAACCATTTAAATGATATATTAACATGATTGAAAGAAAGATAAAAAACACCCTTTTAGAATATTAATCCCACGGGACTATCAATTACAAGAAATATATAGACAACATGTCATTAATATCTTCCTAGCATGACACATGAACTCACACAACATCTCATACCATACATAGACAAGGGATAAAACAACATAAGTTAATATAATCACATCCATGTTAACCATTAGAGGTTGAAATATCAATCAGTGGTAATAGATGAAAATAGAATATCAATTTCAACCCCAGGGAACTTGGATTTTCCCTCATGTGTGGGGATGAATGCACCTTAGAAGGAACTCTTTATTTAGCCCTGATAAGATCCTAGTATCATATATACCATAACAAAATTTTAATATAAAACAAACCACCTCTGATTTGATATTTTAATGTTCTAGCATGGGTTCCACTAGAATTGGTGCCCTGATATGGTGTTTTCGTATGACCATAGAAGTACCTCCACATATTCTAGGGGCTGCCGAATAGAAGAAATACCCCCAAAAGGTTAAATACGGAGACTAAAAATTCATTTCAGGGTATAGCCACAAAAGAAATAATAACAATATATATCAATAAAATGAAACAATACACCAGAATGACTAGATTCATGGGCAATAAACAATCCATGTGAGATAGAATATAAACATGGAATTTATACACAATATTGTAGGTATTCATACAATAAATACCCAAAATACCAAAACCATAAAAAGAACCCTAGGATTTTTCTAAGTCCTTATCTAATCCTAAAAACTAGTGCTCCAAAAAATAACATATACATGATCAGAACACTATGTCCCCCAACTAAACATATTCAAAAAACAAGTTGCAACTTCTCTGGTACCCATGTGGCATGGAAACTCGAGCAGGTTGTGAGTACAACTTTGTAGGAAACCACTAATGGTGTCTCAAGCAATAACCAGCTTATAAAATAGTGCATGAAGATATTATATGTGAGATTAATGAACATAAAAATAAAGGCATCATGCTTCAAATTTACACAACCATTAAATAATCATTTTATCCTTTATGATCCATCATGAAATCTTACCAACCCAACGTTCTCTAATCACACCAGGAGACTAATTCATTTAATAGAAAGGGGTTACAAATTTCTACTCAAAAAGGGCCATTCACTAGTCAAATGAATTTAATCATGTACCATAGATCATCAGTCTTGGTAATCATATAATTTCCATACATTAGGAGCATAGAGCCTCCATATTACATCCCAAATTGTGGCTTATTTTGGATTCTTGATCCTCAATCCAACATTCTAAACTAGAAATTACATTGTTGTATCCAAGAGAATATGTCTAGATCCAACCAAAGAGGAAGATCCTATGTCCTATCCTTTATTCATGTAATACCTTGGTGGGGTATAAAGAATCAGCCCTACCTATCCTCTGGGAGTAGATACTAGAGTCCATTACCACTCCCATAATATTTTCCTCTTCAAAATGATTATTTTATCTTTATCACATTTACCCATATATCATTTGAATTACCATGGACCCAACAGACACTTAAAAAATTGGTATGTAACACATAAACCAAATATTAATTTATAATCCTATATAAGACACCATATTTAACATGGTTCTTCCACATTGAAGGAAAATTAACCTATTTTTTGAGGATTTCATTTCCATTTCCAACTATTTCAAATATATATTTAACAATATGAAAAGGGGAACCACACACTCATTTCAAATCATCATTTAGAATATACTAATAAAAACCCCTCTTAAATAATATTGAGGTGAACTCCTTTTTTGATGTTATTTATCCCTTTCCAAACATCATTTACCTTCATTGGAATCCATAGACAGATCAAAATCCAGACACATTGGATCCATTTTAAAACTCTTATACATATCACAAAACCTATCATATAAACATTTATATTATCCCATTTTCCAAGACAACATACCATGATAAAATTCTTAACCCATTAACTTTCATAATCACCCTATCTAAAATATTACCCTCACATTTCACAAATTTATTGTGTTTAGAATACCCCATGGTTATCTTAATGTCGGATCTCATGTGAATAATGAACCTAAATAGATTAGTTTGGAGTATTTCATCTCAATAAAAGTCCCAAATTACATTCCTTTTTCATAGACACTGAAGCATAGAAAATTATAACATACTCATGACCACATACACATATAAAACAGTAATAAAATAGGAGATATTTTCATGAACACCTATCTCATGGTCATTGACAACCACTCATCAAATCTAGAACATATCTCTGAGCTTAAATAGCCAAAACCCCAAGAATAATAACTCCCTATGAAAAGAGGTTTTAGAGTTTCAGAATTAAAGGCAACAACACACAAATCAACTTATAAAAAATATAATGAAATAGAGGTCAAGACTTACTTGGTGCGTATATTGGTAGTAAATATCATAGAAAACACATAAAGATCAAGGTTGAATCATCCATGGAGGAGGGAGGAGCTCCTAGTTCGTCACACCTTACTATAAGGGTTTGAATTGAGGAGAAATTAAATTTTGTAATCTACAAATCATGAGTGGGAAAATCAGAATTTTACATCCTTTTAAATGAGAACATGGTTTGGCTGTAGGGTTGGGAAAACCATATTTCAACCCTAGTCTCCCTCTGAATAAGAGGGTTTCAGGCTGCACAATCATGTTGGGAATCATACAAGGTATGTAAAAACCATGTAGTGGAAATGTGAAATCCTTTATCAAATATTTCATGGCCTCACAGGTACCTAGTAAGTACAACATGGTTGTAAACCCATTCAAGAACCATTTCCTTTTCCCAGTCTAAGACACCCAAACCCATCATGGTTATAGTGCATTGTTAAACTAATTTTTCTAAAACAATGGAACTTTATCATTTTGGATTCAATTCTAAAATGTTAAATAAAATACATCTAGCACATCCCCAACACTGAATTTACTCCCCAGAATCATTCATTTAAAAATTAAAAATAGAGTTTAAACAAAATTTAAATGGGTAAATACTTTTTTTGGGATAGAGATCTTATAAATGTAGTGTATTTTTTATAGAAAATGTTGGTTAGTGTATATTGTTATCAAATTATTATATTAAATTATGATTTTTCTATCATTAGAACTAAGTGTTCAGGTTTGAGTTTGTTACCATGATATTTTGGGGAAAGGAGGCAACCCTGTTGATGTTGAATCAATCAATTCTTTTCCCTTTTGTGTCAAATCTCTATAAAACCCAATATAAATTAGAAACAAATAATATAAATTTTAATATCAATAAATCATATATATAATTATTTATTTAACATATACATAATGAATTCAATAAATAATACCAGTAATTTTATTATTTCTATATCGTTTACTTTAACTAAAAAATTCATCATTAATAATATATTAGTTGAAACATTGATTAAATTATTAACAATTATATTTTGAGACTAAATTTTATGTTCCATATGAGTATATAAACCAAGTAATATCGGTTTTATTCATATATATATATATATATATGTCTATGTACATGTGTTAAAAACGATTCAAGAACAATTGGTTATATATGTAAAATCAACATGAATTAAATAAAGTCAAAAACTCATTTCTTAGAAATCAGAAAACTGTAACTCATCAAAATAATAACTCCAATATCATAATTTCCTATAAACATAGTATTAAACTATGAATTTGTTGGTCAAAAATATATTCCCAACTTCCCCTTCAATACTTAAATTCTAATCAAATTTTTACCTTTTGTCTCATTTATCACAATCAAATAATATAATAAAACTACTCTAATTGTATTTTGTAATGTCCCACCCCAGCAAGACCATAATGTCATCATGTAATTTTACATGGATATAATTTAACTACTCAATCCCCCTTAGTTAGGGACTATTTGTGAAGGAAAAAAATTACATGGGGAATTATTTTCCCTATAATGAATCATCTCTAATTAAATAATGGATATTCATATAAATTCTAAAAAAGGATAATAAATTAACCCTAATCTCATTAATGATATACAACTAATGAGGTGCAAATAAACAAACCCAAGTATATGTAATAATGAAAAATACATCTAAAATAACCTAATTAAAATGTAGAACATATCATCACCCCATATCCTTCCTAAAATCATCAAAATTGCCCCATCTTGAAATAGCAAGACACACATGTCCTTTTCCTGTACCTAGAAGATTATGAATGGAATTTTTATTTTCACAATATTTATACATATAAGGTATAAAACTAAAATTATATAATGAAAATATATACCTAAAACATCTAATAAATCCTAACATATTTATATATGTAACATATAATGTCATATGATAATTTAATTAATTTAAAATAGCACATGTAATATATAGTCGAGTGCTTACCCAATAACTTCATTAGATTATTTACTATCTTTATACAAATCAATTTAGATGATGCACTATTTTTTTTAATTAATTCTAATTTTCACGTAAAATAAGAACACACCAAAATGACATTATTCTTTATTAAAATCAATTATATATTATTAAAAAAAATACAAGTGAGAATTTTTATGTTGTTTAAATTTAAAAATACTAATGTAAATCCTTTGAATAAAATGAAAATATTATTCATAAAACATGATTTTAAGATTTATAGTGTTTTATTAAAGTTAATGTGGTTTTGTTTTATAAAACAAAACTCATTCGATAATTCCCTATTTTTTAGATCTTAATATATTTATTGAAGTGATATAGAATAAGGATTGAAAACTATATCATTGTTATTATAAGAAATATATGTTGTTTTTTATCATAGAATTTTGGTTATAATAAAATATAGTTATTATTCCATGAAAGATAATAATTTTAATATGATTTAATAAGATGATTTTAATTATAATAAATAAATTTAGGTATTTGGGTTTTAGTTAAAAATTTGTATTGAAAATGGACCACATGGGTTCCTAATAAATAATTTTCTTAACAATGATTCTCATGCCTATGAGTTGTGGAAAACAACTCAAACCATAGTTAAAGTATAAGAAGAGATGAGAGTTTTTTAATAATTATATTTACACTATAATATATTAAATGTATATATTTATAAATATTTTCACATTTGATAATTAGGGGATTTTGAATTTATTAGTTAGATATTTTATGAGTGATATGGAATTTTATGATATTATAATATAATTTTTATAGTTACCCCATAGTTCATATTATATCTGTAGGTTTTAATGAATACCAAATCCTTCAAACCTAGATTCTTCACGATGATAAGTGGAGATATTTTTCAACCATATTTGACATCTATGACTCTTTGATATGGGTAAATTACATGTTTATCAATCATGTATGCTATTAATAAGTTAGAGAGATTGTATCCATTGATCAATTCTAAAAATGTGCAGGAAAATACTATAGATATAGTATAAGAAGGGTGTAAAAATAAGAATGAAATATTTGTATGGTGATTCCTGAAAGTGGAATTATTTCAAAATAGATGAGATTATTCATTTATTAAGTAATCTATCCTAATATAAATAAACAGAATATGAGATCATCAAACATAATGAATATAGAGTTTAATTTTACACCAATGGAGGTGTATAATTTTTTGATTTGGTTTATGATATCAAACATGTAGATTAAAAATGAAATGAGTCTCTCTTATGGGATAGAGTGGTATGATTTCATATTTATGTGTTGTTTTAAATTTATTGAAATGGCATGTTTTCCTTAAACCGTATACAAGAAAACCACCATAGAGGATTTTTCACATCACCATTCTAAACTCCTTGGATATCACATGATGATGATTAACTATAAACAAATCTTATGGTATGTGACTTTTTTCATTCATTTTTGGAGATGAAGAGAAGAGGGTTAATACTAAAATTTGAATAAGATCGTTTAAAGGAAATATTTTGAATTATAATACCTTGATTCACCCCAAGGGTATTATCCCATTGTGAGACGAATATGTGATATCAAGGAGATTGGTTATAATTGGTAGAGATAGGAAGCCAAATAATTATTTTCCCACCCTGATTATTTTATTCCTTTATTTTGGAATATTTTTTATATTAAAGGGAAATTTTGGTCTTCAAAATACTAACCTTTTAGCTATAAAATAATTAAATGAAGTAATTATTCAAATGAGTAAATATATATGTGAATATAGTAGTCATACATGGAATTATAGCTAACATGGAATGTAGAGATCCAATATAAAGAGATACTGTGGAATTAGATATTGATTCCAGAGGAATCAATACTCTCTCAGACTATTTTCCAATGTAATATATAAAAATATCTTGTCATGTAAATCCATAAACACTATGTTTACATGTCAATTGAATATTTATAATGGTGGATGAAAAGTTATAGAATAAAAAATACATGTGAATTATGAATCAAATAAGCACCTCAAAATGAAACTCACTAAATCATTTGATGCATTTTTTCATTTGGTGAAAGTTATTTTAGAGAAAATGTGTGAAAATATAAAAAATATTAATTAATTTAATATTATGAAACTTATATTATGATTTTTTATACCTCAATTAAATATTTAGGTTTGTTTATTGAGAAAAATGATCACAAGGGTTTAACATTTGATGACTATTAGAGTATTGTTGTTGTATATAATATTATAGATACCAATTATGAACCTATGGAAAAAGGATATCAAACGATGTGGAATGAAATTAAATAATAAATTAAAATATTAAATATGATCCAAAAGAGAAATAAATTGATGAAGTGAATTCATTCCTTTCCTTAAACATGAATTGAAGAAATATTAATTTTAAAGGAACCATTCCACTCCCTTCCTATTTGGATAAATTAAACAAAATTTTGATAAGTGTACTAATAAATTATATTAAATAAATGAATATGATCTACCCATGGAAAAATAATCCTAATATAAGGGAGGAATTAAGAAAACTAAATAGAATTTATTAAAAAATTATAACTTTATTTCATAGGGGTCAAATTAATTGATATAATCAAAAAAGGAGAATGTGATGGGATATAAACACATCAATTAAGAAGAAAATTTTTATTTCATTGAAAAAATACACAAATATAAGAAATTAAAATTTGAAGAAGTCAAAGTTAATGATATTATTTACATTAATGTTGAACTCAAATTTGTACTAAAGAAAATAGGTTATTGGTGGTATATGATAAAAAAAGTAAATGTAGAGGTACATGGATTTGAAATATAAATTAAATACTAGTAGTAGTGAGAGGATGAAGATGAATTGAATTCAATGATAGAAAATCTCACATATGAGAAGCTATATAAATAAAAAAAATAATTGATATCAAGATAAATGTGGATTATAAATCATGAATTATTAATAATTTAACCAACATATTTAATGAAGTGGTCCAATTAGTCTATGAGATTGAAGATAAACTCTTGAAAATGTGACAAAAAAATAATATCATGATAGAGTTGTAAATCTGGGAATGACCATGGGAAACTAATTCACATGAAATATTGATAACATTAAGGAGAGGAATGGATACCCTCAAATTGACATGACGAGACCCACCGAGACCCCACTTTGGTTGGACAAAAGATGAGTGTGCCACCTAAAGCCATCCTTCAAAGGGTTCGTGGATGATTCTAATCATTAAGAAGGCATATCACATATTTTAAAAAAATTATCCTATAAACCTGAAATATCCACATATGAATGAAAAAATATATATATAAATTCAAATAAATGTATAAGACTAATTCATTTTAAGTATTCCATGGATATGGCAACAGAAAATATTCCAACAATGAAATGAAAAAAATACTAAATGAGGGAAGGTATATAGATCAATAATATATGATATTTACTAACATTCATCAATGAAATAGTTAAAATCTGCATCATGTCATCACCAACATGAGAAACACTAGAAATAAACACCACCAGATGCTCTTATAAAACATCACCACCAACTCCACATCCGTAAAATTTTTAATTATCTATATAAAGGCATAATGTATGGGAACGAATCCCGTGAAATTATGATTATAAATACATCTAGTATGATAACCAGAAATTATATGAAAATAGTAGGACATAACAAACTCTCAAGACAATAATTATAGATATGTATTTAAAATATCATTTAACCAATTTTATGAGTGTCTTCATTCGTTATAAATTATTTTCACTATATTATTGGATGATAAGAAATCCCATATATCCTTTTCTTCTTAGAACCAATAGATACCAACCCAAAACTATCTCTTCTAAATCATCACTTAATATTATGAATGATGGGGGACTCATGCCTCATTGTAGAGAGTATGTTAACTTAGAGAGTTACCAACCCTTGTGGAGGACTCATGCCTAGCGTTTGTATACCCATCATCTAAGAGAGCTACCAACACTATAAGGGACTACTCATAACACATCCTCATAAGAGTGTTACCCATTTAATTCTCATTATTTCATTGTTCCCTACTGGGGATATTTATTATCTCCCATCCACAAAATTAATTCTAATATGTGATGTGTTTTCACAGATGATGCACAATTTTATGAACATAGAACCAACGGTGATAATTCATAAGATAGATTGGTGGTATTTATTAAAAACAATTCTCTAGTAATTTTCAATATTATATGACGTTTTCCAACTTCTTTGATAGAGGTTAGTCATTGTAATGATATTTTGGTCATTATTGCATTCCTTTTTTATATCATGGGTTCTTATTGTAATTAATTTTTTTATATTTTTTTGTCACGTAAAATATGCAATTAAATATATATATATATATATATATTCATTATTATATATATTCATTCTTTTAGATCTCCACATTTTTAGGATTCTAGGCCAAGGTCTCCAATATGTGTTTTATGTCGTCTTAGTGATATTAAGAATCCTCTGGTTTGTTGGATGTGGTATTTTTGTTGCATATTGACTTACTATTATCCAATGAGGGGTAGAACTGGGTTACTCCTTGACATAATTATTAATCATCCCCACTAATAAAAAAGTACACCATGTAGTTAGTATAACCATGATATTATATTGGAAACAAAAAAATCATTGTTAATATGGCGCATCGATTTACCACTCCTATGGGGAAGATTGATTAATGTGTAACGTCCCAGTTCTGGAAGCCAACCAGAGGTGTCCCGTACCCGGTTGGTCACATGGACTCAAGCGCATTTCCCCAAACACCCAAGGCTACCGACTAGTGGTGAGGGACTTGGGTATGATAGTGGTGAAACTATCCCCTCATTGGAAGAGTACACAATGGAAGTAAGAAAAGAATACAATAGGGGAAGTAGTAAATATCCAACAATAATAAATAGTAGAAGACAAAAACAATAAACAACTGGGGAACACATGTATATATGAAATGATTCCCGATACATATGTCTAGATAAGTAGCCAAACAAGTCACAATGCTGAATAAAATACTAAACCAAAGTACAAAAGAAGAACAAATAAGAAACTCAGCAGCATCGCAAGCCTCAGGTTGGTCCCATGCTCTCCTACTCCAAAGCAATCAAGTACCAGAAGTCGAATGTCCCATTCCCTTGTCTATACCTGTAATAACATAGTCTGTTTGGGACCAAAATATTGAACAAATTGGGTGTGAGACTAAAATCCCAGTAGGCAACCACCTGAAGATTTGTGCCTAACAGTCAGTGAGTATATGGCAGGTAATAGTACAGTAAGTAGTAAATAGTAACATTAAAAAGTAGGCATTAACCGGTAAGCAGTAACAGGATGATATACAACATTAATTAATCCATAGAACAACAACCAACAGAGAAGAAAATAGCTAACCACAACAGGAACCCCTCTGGTAAGTACTCACAGCCAACCCCTCTGGTCTTATCCAAGAAGTACCAACAACCCTCTGGGTAGTGCACTCAACCTAACCCATCTGGTTTGGTAATACTAAATTATAAGACAATCTCGGGAAGCTCTCTAGGTAAATTCCCATTATAGTCTAGGGTAGTCAGGGACTCTCTGAGGATGATCATGCGGTCTAACCCTCTTGTATCCCCATGGTCTAGAAACTCTCTGAGATGCTCCCTCGGTCAATCCTCCTATAGTCTCAGGTCTATCACAAACTCTCTAAGGAAGCTCGCTCAGTCAATTCCTTCTCTATCCCGGAAAGGTTTTAAAGAAATTAAAACAATGTAAAGACTCTCGGAGGAATCTCACTCGGTCTACCCTCCTGTAGTCTATAATATCCAAGACAGTCTGGGAAGCTCAATCAGTCTATCCCCTATTGTCTATAATTTCAAAGACTCTCTGTGGAAGCTCATTCGGTATATCCTCGAATAGACCATAATATCCAAAACTCTCTGGGAAGCTCACTTGATCTATCCCATATAGTATATTGCACCAGGTTCTCACACTCCTGTTCCAGTCAGTTCATAATAATGCAATAAGTCCAAGGTACACCTACAGAGTTACTTGCCTACCAGTCCTCAACAAAACAAGCATGTCAAGAATATCATTCCATCCTACAGTCACAAGGCATGGATGACATGTATAACGGCCAAAGACTAACAATACCCAAAGGTCCTAAATAAAAAAAGGAATGGTAAAAACATCCAAGCACAACAATTATCCTCAAACATGATCAAATTACCCCTACACAAGCATACAATCATGGAAGGAAAACAATAGGGGAAAATAGTAAACATGCAATACCTTGTTCACGGGTATTGGTGGAAATTTGAACATAGAACTAAAATACAATGAAAGGTAAGGCACAGTCCACCTATCTCGATGCTAGGAGATCAATATACTAGAACCACGATGCTTGATTCTCCTTAGAACGTCATAGATCTATGAAAACACACAAAATGTTCAACCCACAATATATTAAGAAAGAGGGAAAAACATTGAATGAGACTCAAGAAGAAGGAAGAGCTCACTGCTACGATTCCAATGCAATTGACGACAATCGATTAGGAAAACAGACGAAGGCTCGAGGGCTTCGAGGATGTTCGCGGCCGTACGAGCGCTCTCGGTCGAAGAACCTATAAGAGAAGGTGTTTCTGTCGATTAGGCGTGCCCTCGGTCCGTTTGATGAACAAAAAGAAACTACAGGAAATGTACTTTACCTTTATGTACTCTACTTTAAGTGGCATCCAGATCGCTCCTACACACCGTATGTGTGGCCAGGACACGGCCATCTCACGGCCTTGCGCTGCATCAAAGTACACGGCGTGTACTTCGAAAAATTCTAGATTTTCCACTTTTTCTCAAAAATGAACAGAAAAGGAACATACCTGAAATGAATATCAAAGTTCTTACAAACATCCCCCCTTAAAAAAATTCTCCCCTGAATTTCCCTAGAGAGGCATAGAAGAATAAACCCTGAACAGCTCCGGCCACTACAATCGTGCTTTAGCCTCCCTCTCCCAGGTCTCGTCCTGTACTCACCTATGCCGCCATAGCACCCATACCATAAGAACAGACCGGCCACAGAGAACCATCATACTATGATGGACGATCCTGATAGGATGATCCTCAAATGATGCATCGGCTTCAAGTTCATCCTCCTCATCTTGAAAGACATGAGACGAGTCTAAAAAGAAACGTCGGAGCTGAGAAACGTGGAAGACGCCGTGCATAGTTTGGTACCTATGAGGTAACTGCAACTGATAGGAAACTAGACCAACTCTCTCCAACACCTCAAATAGTCCGACGTACCATGGTGAAAGCTTTCCCTGTCTCTGAATCCCCTTGTGTCCGAACCTCGGTGCGACATTCATGAAAACTTGATCACGGACCTCAAAATCCATAGGTCGTCTAGGTGGATCAGCATAAGACATATGTCGAGACTTTTCTATATAAATCCTTTTTTGAATCATCTATATTTGCTCGGAGGACTCCTAAACAAGATGAGGTCCCAACAAAGCTGTCTCTCCTACCTCGATCCAGCACAAAGGTGATCGGCATGGCCAACCGTACAAATCCTCGTAAGGTGCCATCTGAATATTCACCTGAAAACTTTTGTTATAGGAAAACTCCACAGGAGGAATATGCTTTTAACAAGGACTACAAAAGTCTAGAATTCATTCTCAGAGCATATCCTCAATAACCTAGATCGTACTCTTAGACTTGCCATCTATTTGGGGATGATATGTTGTACTCAAAAGTACATGTGTACCTAAAGATTTTTGAATCCCCTGCCAGAACCGAGAAGTGAAACGCACATCCCTATCTGAAACAATAGAGTGTGGAACTCTATGCAGGCGTACAATCTCTCGGATGTACAAATGTCCCAACTCATCAATACTGAAGGTCACCTTGATCTGCAAGAAGTGAGGAACCTTCGTAAGCCTGTCGACGACAACCCAAGTAGCATCACTCCCTCGAGGATACCTCGGTAACCCAGTCACAAAGTCCATCACGACATAGTTCCACTTCCACTCGGGAATGGGTAACTGTTGTAAAATCCATGCTGGTCGATGATACTCTGCTTTCACCTGCTGACAAGTAGAACATCTCATGACAAACCCAACATCCCTCTTCATACCTGACCACCAATACTGGCAGTTTAGATCACGATACATCTTGGTGACTCCAGGATGAACTTCCCAAACTGAAGAATGAAAAACCTACATCAGTTATTCGCGTATGTCTACTAGAACCCATGCTCATCCCTGGAAATTCAAGATAACATCGTTTCCCACTGTCCATCCAAGAAGAGGGTTTTCTCATAACACACTCTTCCATAGGACTAGTCCTTCTGATTCTAATAGATTCCTCATCCGTACCCGATAAGGAAGGATAGAGGTAATAGCTACAGAAGATAGAAAATTCTTCCCTTGTCTATCGTGCACCTCTAAATGCATCTCAGAGAATAGAGCCATAAGCTTCCACTCACTACTAGCCTCCTGAACTACCTGAATCTGAGTTTTCCTACTCAACGCATCAGCCACTGCGTTTCCCTTTCCTGGGGTATAATCAAGATCAATGTTGAAACACTGAAGATATTCGAACCACCTATGCTGTCTCAGATTCAGATCACGCTGAGTGAGGATGTACTTGAGACTCTTGTGGTCGGTGAAAACCACAATGTTCTCTCCTAGAAGGTAATTTCTCAAATAGTGTAGGGAATGAAAAAAAATCTGCCAACTCCAAATCGTGCATCTGGTAGTTCCTATCATGTGGTCTCAACTGCCAAGACCCGTAAGCAACGACCCCATCTCCCTTCATAAGCACAACTCCCATACCGATACCTAAAGCATCGTAGTAGACTGTATAGCTCTTTCCCATATTTGGAAAGACTAGTATCAGTGCTAATGTCAACCTCTCATTCATCTCTTGAAAGGCTGTCTCAAAAGAATCTAACCATAAGAACTTCACGCCTTTCTTGGTCAAAAATGTTAGTGATGCTGTTAGGCATGAAAAGTCGTGTATGAAAAACCTGTAGTATCTAGCCAGCCCTAGAAAAATTTGCACATCAAAAACATTCTTTAGCTCTTCCCAGGAAACTATAGCTCTCACTTTTCTAGGTCTAGTGATACGCTTGTCTTTGAGATATAGTGACCCAAGAAGTGAATCTGATCCATCCAAAAGTGGCATTTCGAGATCTTAGAAAATAACTGATTATCTGTCAGTGTACTCAAAATGATATCAAGATGGGTATCATGGTCACGTCCAGTGTGATATTACACCAACATGTCGTCCATGAAATCCACCACGTAGGAATCCAAGTATGGATGGAACAATCGGTTCATCAGTGCCATAAAAACTGCTGGCGCAATAATGAGACTGAATGGCATGAACGTATACTCGTATAGACCATACCTGATCCTAAAGGCTGTAAGGGGTATATCTGATGGTCTAACGTGCAACTGATGATAACCAGACCTCAAATAAATCTTGGAAAACACTCAGGATCCTCGAAGGTGATCAAAGAGGTCATCGATCTTCGGTAAGGGATATCGGTTCTTGACTGTCAACTGGTTCATCTTCAGATAATCCACACAAATCCTAAGGGTGACTTCTACCTTCTTTGCAAAAAGGAAAGGTGAACCCCAAGGAGAAGTACTGGGTCAGATGAAACCCTTTGCATTCAACTCTTCCAACTACTTCTGGAGCTCCTGAAACTCAGGTGTATCCATCCTATAAGGATGAATAGACACCGGTGTCGCTCCTAGAATGATCCCAATCGAGAATTCTACCTCACTCTCTAGAGGAAAACTGGAAAAGTCCTCTGGAAAGACATCATTGAAACGATCCAACACTGGAGGAAAGTCTAACTCTGAAGTCCCCTGGTCATCCAGATAGAGACAGGAAATCTGGGCTATAACTCCTCCTATCCCATGATGCTTTGGTCCAGCTCTACCCATCTGGAAATCCTGCTCTCCTCTATGAAGGAAAGATCCTCCCTCTTGTGATACAGAACACACCCTGCGACGATAGAAATCTACGACTTCTTGGAAAGGGACTATCCAGTCCATCCTGAGAATGACATCATATAATGTCATCTCTAGGACATAGAGGTCCCATAAAAAGTGACACCCTACAAATTCAAGAGGGAACTCTCTGCACTGACGTACGCTAGATGTCCTTGTTCCCAATGGTGTATCAAGAGTCAACATGTTTGCAGACGAAAAGATACAGAGCCCAAGGCTCTCCACAACAGCAACAAAGATAAAGAAATGCAAAGCACCAGTATCGAAAAGGTCTAAAGATAAAACTGAGGCTACTAAGATCATACCTCAAACTGTAGAAGTGTCGGGATCCCGCTCTTGTTAGGTCTGCTCAATGGAGAATGTTTGGCATGTACCGCGGCCCTGTGACCCTCACTAACCACTCTGAGCTGATCCACTTTGTTGTTGCTGGTAACCTGGTGACTGAACACCACGACCGTGACCGCCTCTACGGATCGAACGGCCAGAAGAACTCCAGTTCCCAGACTAGTGAGAAACTGGCGATACATATCATGTACACAGGGTCATAGAAGAACCCCTACCACTAACTATATGCGAGAATATCTGACAAAAATGCTGAATATGGCCAATCATACCACAAGAGCAGAACTCCATCGGGTCTCCCTGGCACTGAAGCCTAGTATTCCCACTCCTACCACACTGGTATCATACTACCTGGATGCTTGTAGATGAATTCTGCCTACCCTGATCTCCTCGATTAGACTCTCTACAGCGCTTCCTGCTATCAGTAGGATGAACACCGACTCTGGATGTCGAACAGCCCTGGCCCACTTCTCCAGAATCTCTCAGATTACGCTCAGTGATCAGCGTGTGGTTGATGATAGATGATATCGAAGTCAACCTAAAGATATTCACTTGGGAACGGATCTCATGCCTGAGACCGTCCTCAAACTTCTTATCAAAGAACAACTCATCACCTGCTGGAATCGGCGTGAAGCACTACAACACGGTAAAACGAGACGAGTAATCAATAACAGAAATAGTACCCTGCTCGAGACTCATAAACTCTTGGGCTCGGTCGGCCCTCAAGGTCTATGGGTAGATTTAATCGTAGAAGATGCGTTGAAACTCATCCCAAGTCATACTCTGTTAGTTCCCTCACTTTGAGATCACATCCCACCACCTCTTGGTAGTGTCTTAGAGCATATAAGTAGAAAGATTTACCCTTTTCTCTGGAGGTATCTACAGATGCTCAAAGATTGTTTGCGTGGCCTCTAGCCATGACTCTACAGCCTGGGGTCCTCCATCCCCTGAGAACGTAAGAGGATGCTACTGTTGGAAAACCTGCATCAACTCAGCCATCGATGGGGCATGAGGTGGTTCTCCCTGAATGGTCAGCATCATCGTCAGGAAGTCCTCCCTGAACTGCACATCAGCACCTACAACGGGTATAACTGTTGGTTCCATGGCTAGAACAATAGGAGGATCTACAGGAGGTCCCTGATCAGCCATATTCGGTGTCTCATCACCATCTGGAAAATGAAGTACAACCAAAGGATGTATCGGAGGCATAGCTCTGGAAGAACAATATCACACCATAGATCAGGAATATCAAGGACAGAGAACACAAGAGTACAAGACAAGAATATGAGAAAAGAACCAACAAGTTCTAAAAAACATGACTACACGACATGTACTAGACAAGGTTTCGACGACCCGTTTTTTTAGTTACACGGCCGGCTACACGGCGTGTTCTGAACAAACACGGTGTGTATAGGAGATGAAAACAATGGCCCGTGTTGTTCTTGAAATGGCCAGATACATAAGACAAGGATACACGGTGTGATAGTAACAAACACGGCGTGTACAAAATGAGCTTCCCCGACCCGTGTTGTTAGTGACATAGCTGGGTACACGACTCACTACTACACAACATGTAATGACCGTACACGGCGTGTTCCTGAAAAATTTTTCACCACCCCGTTTTTCTTCTCACATAGTCAGTGACATAGTTTAAATCTACACGGTTTGAATTCAAGTACACACCGTGTATTTTGGGTTTTTCCAGGATGTAGCTCAGAAACTGCACCAAAGCCCAGAAAACACTGAAAAACAAACATGGAGGTGCCAAATTCCGATCCTTGGGGGGCCATACTCCCCGCGAATCAAAGAATGACATCTCATACATATCAAATACAAGGTAAACAAGTCAATGATCCACCAAACTCTGATTAATGAGGGCCCATAACACCTCAAGAATCAAAATATGGCATTCATTTAAGAAAAGGTACAATAAAAACAATGTCTCTATCAAACTGTAGAGATTCTATCAAAGCATCTATCACAACAGCAAGCATAATCTACACAACGTCTATCACAACAACATGCAATCGCTAATTCACCCTATATGGAATGTCAAGAACTCATGGAATGCGGTTTCTATCAAGTTCGTATATGATTCATGAGATGGAATACCCTCATCTCATAAGGTTGTGACAAAAATATAACCGCAATAGAAACAACAATAACAACACAAGACATGTGAATCACTCTAGGAGAAATCATATCAACCGTAAAATCTCAAAACCTGAAAACTAAAATAAACAAGGTTTATTGGATTTTCCCTATACATGGGTTAGCTACTCCCAGGCACATCTTATTACCAAGTACAGAATCCGTCCTATCCCGGGCTAAGGGCTCCAAATCGTAAATTAAGAGAAATGAGTTCCTATGATACCACATTGTAATGTTCCGGTTCTAGAATCCACCCATAGGCGCCCGTACCCAGTTGGTCACATGGCCTCAAGCACATTTCCCCAAATTCCTGAGGCTTCCAACTATCAGTGAGGGCCTTGGGTATGATAGTGGGGAAACTGTGCCCTCATTGGAAGAGTACAGAGCAGAATTAAACAAAGCATACAATAGTGGAAGAAGTAAATATCCAACAACAATAATCAATGGAAGACTAAAATAATAAAAAACTAGAGGACACATGTTTATATGAAATGATTCACGATTCATAGGTCTAGGAAAGCAACCAAACAAGTCACAATGCTAAATACAATACTAAACCAATGTTCAAAAGAAGAACAAATATGCAACTCATCACCATCGCAAGCCTCAGCTTGGTCCCATGCTTTCCTGATCCAAAGAAATCATGTACCAGAAGTCAAAGGGAGATTTCCCTTGCCTATACCTGCAACAACATAGTCTGTTTGGGCCCAAAAGCATGGACCAAACAGGGTGTGAGACTAAAATACTATTTGGAAACCAGCTGAAGATCTGTGCCTAACAGTCAGTGAGTATATGGCATGTAATAGTACAGTAAGTAGGAAACAGTAACAGTAAACATCAGGTAGTAACTGGTAAGCAGTAACTGGATGATATACAACAGTAATCAATCCACAGAACAACAAGCAACAGAGAAGAAAACCAATAACCACAACAAGAAACCCTCAGATAAGTACTTGAAGCCAACCCCTCTGGTCCTATCCCAGAAGTACCAACAACCCTCTAGGAAGTTCACTTAGCTTAAACCCTCTGATTTGGTCATACGAAATTATATGACTCTCTGGGGAAGCTCGCTCGGTCAATTCCCCTTATATTCTAGGGTAGTCAGGGACTCTTTGAGGAATATCACGTGGTCTAACCCTTTTATAGCCCCAATGACTATAAAAACTCTGAGGAGCTCACTCGGTCAATCCTCCTATTGTCTCAGGTCTATCATAGAATCTCTAAGGATGATCACTCGGCCGATTCCTTCTCTAGTCTGGAAAGGTTTTAAATAAATTCAACCAATGTAAAGACTCTTTGAGGAAGATCACTCGATCTACCATCCTGTAGTCTATAATATCCAAGACTCTCTAGGAAGCTCAGTCGGTCTATCCCCTGTAGTATATAATATCCAAGACTCTCTGAGGAAGCTCACTCGGTCTATCCCTGTATAGACCATAATATCCAATACACTCCAGGAAGCTCACTCAGTCTGTCCCTTATAGTCTATAGCACCAGGTTCTCACTGTCCCATGCCAGTCAGTGCATTATAATTATATAAGGCCAAGGTACACCTATATATTTACATGGCTAACCAGTCTAAAACAAAACAAGGATTTTAAAAAAATCATTCCATCCTACAGTCACAAGGAATGGAAAACAGGTATAAGGGCCAATGGATAACAAGGCCCAATGGTCGTAAACAGAACAAGTAATGGGAAAACATCCAAGCACAACAATTATACTAAAACATGATCAAATTACCCCTACACAAGCATACACGCATGGTATGAAAACAACCGGGAAAAATGGTAAACACGCAATACCCCATTCACAGGTATTGGTGGAAATTTGTACATAAAAGTCAAAGACTTCGAATGGTAAGGCACAAACCACCTACCTCAATGCTAGGAGATCAATATACTAGAACAAAAAGGCTTTACTCTCCTTAGAACATCATAGATATATGAAAACGCACAAAACGTTCAACACACGCTATCTTGATAAAGAGGGAAAAACATGGAATGAGACTCAAGAAGAATAAAGAGCTCACCGTTGTGGTTCAAACATAATCAATGGTGGTCAATTCAGAAAATAGATGGAGGTTTGGGGGATCGTATGATGTTTTTGTTCGTACATGCGCTCTCGGTTGAAGAACATAGAGAAGAAGGTGTTTTTGTTGATTATACGCGACCCCAGTCCGTTTAATTAAAAAGAGAAACTACACGGTGTCTACTTCTAGAGTACACAGTGTGTACTTTCCCTTTCCGTACTCTGCTTTAAGCGGCCTCCACATCGCCCCTACACACTGTGTGTGTGGCCTGGACATGGCCAGCACACGGCCTTGTGCTGCATCAAAGTACCCGGTGTGTACTTATAATGTATACGGTGTGTACTTCAAAAAATTCCAGATTTTTCTCCTTTTCTCAAAAATGACCAGAAAAGGAACATACCTGAATCGATGATCCGGGTTCTTACATTATGAGAGACCCAAAATATCAATAATGAATAAAATATACTAATACACCTAAAATTTGGTTTCATTATTATAAAATTAGGGGAAATACAAAAATCTATGTTATATATAAAAAAGGTACTTTGATCCATAGTGGGTAATATGGTAGGTGACTAGATTATGTTATCATTGATATATTTTTATGGACATTTATTTTGGTGTGATGGTTATATACCGAAATCAATTTATTTCTTATCATGATTTAAAAATAATATCCCAAAATATTACTCAATTTGAACATAATAGTAGATTACAGAAAAACGAAACATATAAAACCAAATACTAAAATATAATTGTAATGTGAAGAGGGCCCCGTATATCTTGAAAAAGAAAAATCATATAAAATACAAATAATTGTGAAAAACTTTTTGATAAAAAATATATGTGGGGAAATGTCTATAAATGTGAATTCTTCACTGAAATCAATGGATTAAGATAATGATTATATTCTTCATAGATGATATACTTCCCAAATTATGGGAAAAAATATATCTAATAGGTTACCAAATATGATATGGAATGAGTGTCATGATTTGGAACCAATTAATGATTGACTATTGTTGGCACCAATGAAGCCAAAATTGTAGGAATATATATGAGAGTGATGAATGTATTTTTTATTGAAGGACAACGTCAAAATATTTTTTTGTGAAAGTCTATTGTGAGACTCGAGCCATGCTATAAGATTTACCATCATGACTTGAATAGTAAAATTATTGGACATTGTAATTATGATTCAATGTAATAGAATAAATGGTAATATTTATCATATTTTTGGTGATGGAGACTTGTGATTTTCAACCGAGAAAGACAAATATAATATGTGGAATAAAAAACATGGAAATATGAGATAAAAATAAATGTAATTTTTATATAAACTCGAATAATAATGGAAAATCCTTAGTCTTATAGTAAATCATAATCACATGTTATATTTTTTTCAAAATGGAAGAACCATTTTGATGACTTATAAGTTGAAAGACATTGAGTTATAACTATTTCTAAAATTAGTGCATGTAGATGTCTGTGGGTTGATATCTCCAATCATATACTTTTTAAAATTGGTATTCTTTTTTATTAATTAAGGGTTATGAGAAATTGTCATGGTTTATTATGATATATTATGTATATAAATATTTTCATTCTATTATGTGATATCAGTGACTGGAGGAGTATATGTATGAGATGGAAATTAAGAATAAATTAAACTATAAATGGTATATAGTTAAAAAATAATAAAAAAGTGAACGATTGTCACAAGAATCATGGTGTAAGGAATAATGTTTCAATAAAGAGACCTCTTAAAAAAATATTATTTAAGAGGACAAAATAAATAATCTATAAAATAGATAAGATAATTAGTATTGATTAGGGCCAACTAAAGAAGTTTTAGAAGGAACACGGGCCTTTTTATATATTTAAAATGAAAAACCTCTATATGTGACGTGTCTTTGAAACAATAAAAAAATGAAAAAGATTTTATTCTTCAGAGGTAAATGTTTTTATTAATAATGTGAAAATCCAAAATAAGATTAAATTTTCTTGGGGATGAAGAAATATTTGTAACATTACTTGTAAAAATTTGAAATCCATGAAGCCATTGTTTTGAAGACTAAGTAGGGTTTTTAATAAATTAGTGGAAAATTTTATAGAATAAATAGTTGTTGAGTTTATTAGAAGAGAGGTATTACATATAATTTTTGATTATTTTAAATAATAGAAAAAAATATTAAAATTTAAAAATATTTTTAATAAGAATAATTAATTCATGAAGTAGAGAAAAAATCAATGAACATAACATTATTTGTAGAAAGAAAGTTATAGAATAATCATAAATATTAAGGACTCTACAATTGTCAGTTAATTTATAATATATGGATCCTTAATGTATTCCTTAAATTTCTCATGATAATATTTGGATCAACGTTTGGAATGATGGTCTTGATAAAATTGACAAAAATTAAACATCGTGTTATTTTTTATATAACAAGTTTAATGATGAGTAGAATCTGATTCAAAATGAACCCTAGATAGTGTGTATAGTTTACTCACAAATTAAATTTCTTTATATTTTGGAAACATTTTCTTTTATGAATAGTTTAGTAAAGACTTGGTTATTCATGGTAATAGTAGTGAAAATTATTTTCAAAGTATTACAAATGGATATAAAATCAATTTTTCTCAATTAAATTTGTGTAAAAAAGTATAAATTGAATAGAAATATTTTAACACCCTTGATTGTAATCACCCAAATTTGTGGGGTTATTTATTACATGGTATATTAATACATGAGATTTCATACCAATGATCCAATTGTTGTTTTCCCTTAAGGAACTACATACAGAATATGCAATACATTCACATTATAATGGAATAAAATATTTGGTTCTTAAAATAATTATTTAATGTTTCATTATTCCTTCATCAATAGTATCATTAGAATACCATACATAGTAAAAATTTTCATTACATGAGGAAAGGGTGAAACATATGAAAGGTCTGAGCTCATATGCTCAATAATGACTAACCTATTAAAGAACCATTATCATTGCATAAATAATATGGATAGAGTAAATAATCAAAATAAATCCATATCAAATAATAAATGATAATAAAATAAGGATTATTATTTCATAGATAATGTATGGATTTAATAATTATGTGAATTTATATTGAATGAAACCATAAATTTTTGGAAAGGCCTCCATCAAATACATCTTATTTTAAAGGACATGGACACACGCATCGGAAATCCTAGTTATCTCAAGAGACATACCAGTGCACTGATGATATATTCAAGTATATATATATCAATTAATATTTTCTAATGGATATGAATAGTAAAAAATAATATTGGACATTGTAAAAATAAATTACCCATTCTCCCAATGTAGATATCCAACACCAGCAAGCCCAAAACCATTGTTTACTAAAATTAAATTTCCACAAGATACAATTTAATCATGTCCCAAAGTATCAAACAATTTATTAGTCTCGATAAACTTGATAAATAAATTATTTTTATTTTAATAATGATTACACAAATTCAAACATATTTGTTTGGCAAATAACATTATTCTTTCAAGCATATCCTTGTATATCATTCTTAGAACACTTCATGGAATCATGAAGAAAGGAAGGATAATAAGGGTGAGCTAAAAATCATAGTAATTGTAAGGTATAGTGAAATAAATATTTAATCAATGAAAATAATTAATATTATATTGTAAATAACTATGAACACAATACACGTATTAAAAAACTTTCAAGGATGAGTGTAATAAATATGTAAAGATAAATAACTATACACACATGCCATATAATCAATAAAATGAGTGGATAAACCAAATAGAGTGCTAATAAATTGAAACACATTCCATTCAACTATCAAGATAAGTAAATATCAATATGGAATGTTAATAAACTAAACCAAATGATATTTAATCAATAATCTAATAATTGAATGCATCCATATATATGACCAAGGAAAAAAATTGAATGCCATGTTTCATTGGTAATGAAACCATTAATGTCGACACTATTCAAGAAGATGGTTTAAAACATACTACTTAAAAACCTATTTGGTTTGTCTAAGCTTATATTTACTTTAATGAACATTCAAAAGATAGTTTCAAACTATATCATCTAGGAAAAAACATGAAGGGTATTTTCAACAACATTTTTCTTCTTATGATAGTACTGATTCATCAAGGAGCTATGTAAATCCTTGTCCTCACTCTTCACAAAATATCCAAATAATTACTAATACCAAATAACCAATTTTTCTTATTAAAAATATATATTTAATAAAGGTTATAGATTTAAAAATATTTCTCCAAAAAATTAAATATCTTTTTATCAATACACTATAAGATAAATGTAATGTGGTTTAGGTAATGAATATATATATATTGTAACACCCCAAGAATTCATAGTGTGTTATTTCTTCAAAATAATTCAATAACTTGCACTACACGCAACACCGAATTCAATTGCACCATGACTTACCAAAAATCCATTCAAAAGAGGTTATGAATAGTATTAACTAAGTTTTAAACTTTATATAATCCTTATAATTTTAGAATCCATATTATGAGTATCTTAGACATAATGCAAGAACAAATTCATTTTCAGTATTGCACTTTTATCAACTTTTAAGAGTGAACCCTTTTTAAATACAATATTTTAAACTTTTTGACTAAATAGAGACATCAAAAATTTAAAATGAAACATCCCAAGATTCCACGGTACGCTTTCTTTGAATAATACAGTAGCGTGTGTTGTACGCAACATTGAGTTTTAACACACACCACGACCAATCAAACTAGCCGTTATGAATAGTAATACCTACTTTTTGAAATTATATATATTTTATATTTCAAAATGGACTTCAT
Source organism: Viscum album (assembly GCA_963277665.1). Taxonomy (NCBI): domain Eukaryota; kingdom Viridiplantae; phylum Streptophyta; class Magnoliopsida; order Santalales; family Viscaceae; genus Viscum; species Viscum album. The sequence goes on along the minus strand of OY728129.1, from coordinate 1,804,733,869 downwards.
TTTTGGATTCGGAATATCGAATTTATCCTAAGGTGAAATTTTGGTACTTTTCGAATAACATTCATATTTTGATGAATAGTGAAAATTACTAAATTTTAATTAAAAACAACTTTTTTTAATCAAATAATTAATAGTGATAAATTATGAATTTGATTGGTTTAAAAGTATATTTAGAATTTATTTTTACCATTTCATATAATGTTGGTCATTGGACATAATTTTACAACTAAACCGAACATAAACAAGTGCCAATCTTTTGATAGTTATTATCTCTTAAAAACACGCTTTTTGTTTTGACAACGGGAATTAATTTTAAATTAATTTATGCCACTTCTGTGTTTTGAATTTAGAAAAATAGATTCCATATTTTGAATCAGGATGTTCAAATTGTGTAAATAGGTAACTTTTATTTTTAGACATTTTGAATAATTACTGTGGTAAATATTTTATTTACCATGGTTAAGGGTAAATCCGGTAAATAAGGGTTAAAAAACAATATTATAATAATACTAAATTACCCTAAAACGTGTCCTAGACTTATTGTTTGATACATGTTCGGACATAGGCATACTTGGGTCGATTATGGGCCCCCATGGTGCCATTTGTAGGTGATAGGGACACTTAATTTTAATTAAGTTAAAATGAATATAAAAATGACACAAGCATATATCGTTTAGAAAAACAATTTTTATATAAGGGTATATATGTTGTAATATAGATTATAAATATTCATTAGAAAGATAAAAGTATTTCATACATAATGATTTTTTATTTATCATTTTTAGACATTAAATAATTTAAGTTATTTATGACACAATGATGATGGAGTAATTACTATAATAGTGAAAAATCAAAATAATTGATATTATAAATACCCAAATAAATATAATATGATACTTTTAATGAATTAAAATAATTTTCTAGGATAATATGATATATTAGGATTGAGTTAATTGACTTTTTTCGAAGTAATCAATAAGTTATGAGTTTCACAAAAATCAACTATTGAATAGGGTCAAAATTGACATAAAAGAGTTCTTAAAACAAATATTATATTATTAATTGATATTAAATTCCTAAAAATCTAAGGTTCGACCAAGATACTTATATCATTATATTATCATCATTAATGGACCACTTGGGGGGTCTCTTGTATATATATAGTAATTTTATTAACCATATTATATAAAAATACAAAGAGACATTGTAAAAGTGAAACTAATTGACTTAGAGTTAATACTTAAATATAAGGTTAATATAAGTATCCAAACCTGTCTAAATTATATTGGTTGGGTTGTTTTCGACCCATACCCACCTTAAAATTTAAATAATCAACTTTGGATCCATTAGAAACCGATTATGAATTTATTATAAATTAATATGTCTAGCTTTTCCAAAGGTGCCCCTCACCCCTCTTATAAAAGGGAACTCCTCCTTACCATTTCTTCGCACCTTCAAAGCCTTTTGGTTCGGCCAAACTCTGCCCAAATACTCTCCCAACATCCCTCACTACAACCTACAGGCATTAGTTTGATCAGAAATCCAACCTAAGGAGCCCTTTTGATCAAATCAAAAGGAAGAAACCGAAGAAGAGGTAATGATTTCACCACCCTTTTCCAAGTTCCATTCTTCTTCCACTTCTTCTTCCTTTGTTGTTACCATTATATAATAATAACTCCAGTATAATATATATACTATGACGTTATTATAAATATGGTACAACCATATTTAGTATTCTATCCACCCTTTGAATAACATGTCACCATACGTGCGTACGTACGACTTACCGTCTCCACGTCGTGGTGTAATTGTTATTCAATATATTATTATTTGGATGGGTATAATAATGATGTGTAACTCATGTAAATAATAAATATAACATGTTAATGATTCTGTATATATGATATACCATCCATTTATATGATATTTTAATTTCAAAAGAATGATATTGTCGCTCATGCGTACGTACGGACTTCCGTCTCCACGAACGCGATGAGATTCATTCTCCATCGTATCCATTCAAGTATAATTATCATTTGATGATTTAAAAATAATGTTTAAGGACTTGATATCATTCTGTATATGAATAATATACACCCAATCCATGAAAAACATGTCTTATGTAACAAAACATATAAAAGAAAACGAGTAAGTTAACACCCGAAACAACGATAATACTAAGATATTATTAACAAATCAATGTTAAAAGATCATATATGATATCATATTAATGTATATGATTCTTGTATAATTTAATAACAATTATTTCACCATTATACAGGAGGTTAACCTACCCCAACCAAGGAAAAGTACAAGGTAAGGGGTTTTCATCTCACTCCTTATTTCCGTGAGATTCATGCCATATTGCCACCATCAGCTTTTGTGTGGTGTATGTACTGCCCATAATTATATTCATTGTGTAATACACTCTAATTTATGTGTATTTACATATTCATTGTATGATACCTATTTAATGGGTTGTATGTTCCATAAGTTACCAAATTGTTAAGGGTTATTTCACAATCTCTTCATTATCCGAGGTTATTTATATGTAATAATCTACTGGGATCTCTTTACCATCCACATCAATGTTTTCTTAAAAATGTATTTTAAATCATTTTTATTAATTATAAGAATATGGGTTAAAGTCATTTATACCCTTGTTTGACTTTTTATAAGAGAAATCTTTCCATCGTTTTCAAAACAAGGTCCTTTTTAACTTTTCGACAGAATTAAGGTAAGAATGTTTTTTTAACTTATACGGCGGGTGCGGTTATTTTCCGCCGTTATAAAGACATCAAAGATTTACTTACAAGATTTTAATAATATTTTCAAAGAAAATGTTTTATTTTATATGGCTCTTAAATTATTTCAAAAATATAAAGAGATATTTCTCTAAAAATTGTTTTGATTTCATCTATGTCAACATCCTTTAATGGATTTTACGATTATTTAATGTTGATTTATTATGATATAAAACTTCCATATTGTAATGATGTTTTGTGATATGTTTGACTGTGGATGTGACATTTATATAGAATTCATGGTTTAGGAGTAAAGTATTGACATTTCGTATGCTGGTTCCAATAAGAATGTTTATGTTATATTTCAACCTTTACTTCATATGAATGTGTTGGACAAGTATGTTCTAGGTTGGGGACTGGTTAAAGTAAGCCCTCCAGGTTGGGGACTGGTTAAAGTAATCCCTCCAGGTTGGGGACTGGTAAAAGTAAGCCCTCCAGGTTAGGGACTGGTAAAAGTAAGCCCTCCTGTTTTGTCTCCGGTTATTAGAGGCACTCCGGGTTGGAGTCTGGTTATTAGAGACACTCCGGGTTGGGTTCCGGTTACAGTTAGCCCCTAGGTCTTGGGACGAGGCCTAGATAAAGAAATTAAAGTTTAGTATTATGCATTCCAACATTATTAAAGTGGTTATTGATATTTCATGTGATTATTCGATTAGTAGAATATCCATGTGAACAAGTAAATGGCATTATTTCATTTTACTTTTGCCATTCTATGTTGAAGTTCAAGTTTAAAAGGATTTTGCATTGCCTTAAATGTTTATTCTTATATTGAATGTTCCGCTATATTGTTATCCTTACTGGGCATTTGAGCTCACCCCTTTTCTATGTTTTATTTTTTCCAGGATGTGAAGAAGTAAGTTATGAATGACCTGCAGGGATATTATGAGGGGATAATATTGTGGACTATGGAGACATTATGTTGTTGTAGTAGTTTTTCATTTTATGATGTAATGTAAAACTTATGAATATATCTAGTGTTTCCATGGCTACTAAACCAATCGGTCTTTCGATATTTGATCCTTCTTGTGATCATGCCAATGTTATGTAATAAGGCACCGACTCTGGGTAACTAGGGTCGGGGCGTTACAGTTGGTAATAGAGGAAGTTTAGTACAAACCTTGGAAGCTAGATTTAGATAAACTCTGATTAGAGCACGTATACCAAAGATGAACATTGAGGATTAGTATAGAAGAACTTCCTAGAATTTTGGTATTGTAGAGATTTTGTGAGTTTTCCAAGTAATACATCCCTGTCTGGATACGAGCAGGTAGAGGCGGCTCTAGTACAGATGTACCTAGGTGTAAAACCTGAAAACACCGCTTTAAGCTAGACTCGAACGGGAACTGGTGCACGACAACGGGCCTTGTTACACTCTTGGTTACGACACTCCTGAGGGATATTCTTAGGATAACTCTCATTTTCTTTACAAATCATTATGAAGGGTTTATGAGTATATACTTCCTCAAAGGAGACATTTTTATGATTATAGATTATATCCATAAACTATTTAATTTATGTTATGTGTTTTACAAGTTTGGGATTAGGTATTGTTATTCATAAACTAATCTAATGTATGCCATTGTTTAGAAATGGCGCCCAGTATAAGGAATGAGGACTCTAACAATGCACATGATACAAAGAGAAAGAATGATCATATATTTTATGGTCTTAAGCAAGAATTTACAAGAGAAATAGTCTCGCATGTATTATCATCATATGAAGAAATAATATCATGTGTTGATAAGATAAGTAAAGAGTTTACTGAGTCATATGGCTTTAAAGGGAAGCAAGAGAAGAAAAGGATGGAAGAGAGAAAGATGGATAAAGGGAAGAGGGAAAAGAAGAATTTTCCCATATGTGATAATTGTGGAAAGAAACACCCTGGAACTTGCCTGAAAGGAATGGGAGTTTGTTATAAGTGTGGAGGAAAAGGGCACAAAGTACGTGACTGCAAGGGTAAGAAAATGGTTTCAAATGTAAAATGCTTCATTTTCAAGGATTTTGGACACTACGCGAACCTATTTCCCTGTCATCAGACTATGCTGCAAATGATGCTATTGGATAATAATCAAGTTATTATTCTACCACAGATGAAGAGGAATGATTAGAGTTCTTACGTTGATTATGTCAATTGAGTGTTGTATCAACAATGTACTTGTTATAATAATTATAGAGTATATAAAGATTGCAATATAGTACTATTTCATTAAGGACTTGAGATTGTGTGGAACAATGAAAAGTGATTCAATAGAAGGATAAATTTTTGGAAAATATATGGTTGAGAGAATGATAAACCATAATATAGTTCTGATACCGAGGTAGTGATTTTGGAATAATACATGATTGTTTTGGATAAATTATATTGGATATTTTTGACTACCTTGGAACTGATTAATGATTTTTATATTCCATCATTGTTGGGGTTTAAAACATTTTTGGATTGATGAAGTATATCTAGCATTCTATATGGAATAAGGGAGCATGAATAAGGAATATGGTAATTCAGGATGTTTCAGTGTATTAAAAGAATACATGATGAATGTATTCATATGCTAATACGGGGTAAATAGGATCTACATTATGTTTACCTTCCTTATAAATGTTGGACTGTGAGTTTGGACAGAAGTATTTTGGATAGTCCTAGTTTGGATTATTTTGGATTGCCATAAAAGGACAACCCGGAAGTTGGGCGGCAACCCGTCGCGTCCGGCAAGGCTGCGAGACTTGAACCCGCAACCGAAGGGCGACAAGGGTGTATCACCTACCACTGGCCCACGGGATGTCATGGATTAAATAATGTAGTTTTTTTAAAAGATCTGGTAGATGAATTCTAAATTCATTTATTTTGGAACCTTGTACGAATAGTATAAATAGAATTTTTTTACGTTCAATTTTCTTTTAGAGTGAATGATGAGTTTTTGGTAGAAATTTATTAATGGATAAAACATTAATTATAAAGTAAGTATATCTCCTTATGATATTATCCAATCTCATAAATAAATTACTCAACATAAATAAAAGGAACTTAGAAAAAAAATGTTGTCCTAGATGGTACCTTAAATCATCACTAATTTATGGCTTTGGGATTGTTGGCCTTTTCATAGCCATGTTCTCTACCACTCTCCATCAGATAATTAATGGTTAGATTTTTCTTCCATATCCATATTTTCCTACATGGAACCCTAGTATGTGTTATTTTCAGTAATCTTCATACTTTCCACTCTTTATTTTAAATAGAGGCCTCATTAATTCATATTTCGATGTGGGATTTCAACTAAGATATTTTGAAACGTCAAAAATGTGTTATCCTAATACCCTATGTTTTGTTGAACCGATTGTATTTAAAATCATCATAGATTGATGAATTTAAGGACCTCAAGTTTAGACTTTTTTGTGATTGATGACCTCAATCACTACCTATAAATATTTACGTTTTCCTCCAATTATATGTCTCTAATTTCCACCAATGTTCTCCTAATCGAGATCATAATTTGGTGGTGACCCTTTTATTTCTCTTTTCCTCATATTAAGACTAAATTTTAGTAACCCAATTTCCGATGCGGGTTTTCCCACAAATATATTTTCTATTTTCAACCTTTTATTTTCAAAGAACAATTTCAAATTGCGAGGACGCAATTTATTGAAGGAGTGGAGAATGTAACACCCCAAGAATTCATAGTGTGTTATTTCTTCAAAATAATTCAATAACTTGCACTACACGCAACACCGAGGTCAATTTCACAATGGCATACCAAAATGCCATTCAAAAGAGGTTATGAATAGTATTAACTAAATTTTAAACTTTATATAATCCTTATAATTTTAGAATCCATATTATGAGTATCTTAGACATAATGCAAGAACAAATTCATTTTCAGTATTGCACTTTTATCAACTTTTAATAGTGAACCCTTTTTAAATACAATATTTTAAGCTTTTTTACTAAATAGAGACATCAAAAATTTAAAATGAAACATCCCAAGTTTCCACGGTACGCTTTCTTTGAATAATACAGTAGCGTGTGTTGTACGCAGCGTTGAGTTTTAACACACACCACAACCAATCAAACTAGCCGTTATGAATAGTAATACCCACTTTTTGAAATTATATATATTTTATATTTCAAAATGGACTTCATTTTTGGATTCTTAATGTCGAATTTATCCTAAGGTGAAATTTTGGTACTTTTCGAATTACTTTCATATTTTGATGAATAGTGAAAATTACTAAATTTTAATTAAAAACAACTTTTTTTAAACAAATAATTAATAGTGATAAATTATGAATTTGATTGGTTTTAAAGTATATTTAGAAAGTATTTTTACCATTTAATATAAGTTTGGTCATTGGACATAATTTTACAACTAAACCGAACATAAACAAGTGTCAATCTTTTGATAGTTATTATCTCTTAAAAACACCCTTTTTGTTTTGACAGTGGGAATTAATTTTAAATTAATTTCTGCCACTTCTGTGTTTTGAATTTAAAAAAATGGATTTAATATTTGGAATCAGCATGTTCAAATTGTGTAAATAGGTAACTTTTATTTTAAGACATTTTGAATAATTACTGTGGTAAATATTTTATTTACCATGGTTAAGGGTAAATCCGGTAAATAAGGGTTAAAAAATAATATTATAATAATACTAAATTAACCTAAAACGTGTCCTAGCCTTATTTGTTGATACATGTTCGGACATAGGCATATTTGGGTCGATTTTGGGACCCCATGGTGCCACTTGTAGGTGATAGGGACACTTTATTTTAATTATGTTAAAATGAATACAAAAATGACACAAGCATATATCTTTTAGAAAAACAATTTTTACATAAGGTTATATATGTTTTATTTTATATTATAAATATTAATGAGAAAGATAAAACTATTTCTTACATAATTATATTTTATTTATAATTTTTAGACATTAAATAATTTAAGTTATATATGACACAATGATGATGCAATAATTACTATAATAGTGAAAAATCAAAATAATTGATATTATAAATACCCAAATAAATATAATATGAAACTTTTAATGAATTAAACTAATTTTATAGGATAATATGATATATTAGGATTTATTTAATTGACGTTTTTCGAATTAATCAATCTTTTATGAGTTTCACAAAAATCAACTATTGAATAGTGTCAAAATTGACATAAAAGAGTTTTTAAAACAAATATTATATTATTAATTGATATTAAATTCCTAAAAATCTAAGGTTCGGCCAAGAGACTTATATCATGATAGGATCATCATTAATGGACCACTTGTGGGTCTCTTGGATGTATATAGTAAGTTTATTAACCATATTATATAAAAATACAAAGAGACATTGTAAAAGTGAAACTAATTAACTTAGAGTTAATACTTAAAGATAAGGTTAATATAAGTAGAAAAACCTGTCTAAATTATATTGGTTGAGTTTTTTTCGACCCATCCCCACCTTAAAATTTAAATAATCAACTTTGGAGCCATTAGAAACCGAATATGAATTTATTATAAATTAATATTTCTAACTTTTCCAAAGGTTCCCCTCACACCTCTTATAAAAGGGCACTCCTCTTTCCCATTTCTTCACATCTTCAAAGCCTTTTGGTTCGGAAAAACTCTGCCCATATACTCTCCCCAATTCCCTAACTACAACCTAGAGGCATTAGTTTGATCATAAAGCCAACCTAAGGAGCCCTTTTGATCAAATCAAAAGGAAGAAACTGAAGAAGAGGTAATGATTTCACCACCCTTTTCCAAGTTCCTTTCTTCTTCCACTTCTTCTTCCTTTGTTGTTACCATTCTAAAATAATAAATCCAGTATCATATATATACTGTTATGTTATTATAAATATGGTACAACCATATTCAGTATTCTATCCACCCTTTGAATAACATGTCACCATACGTGCGTACGTACGGCATACCGTCTCCACGTCGTGGTGTAATTGTTATTCAATATATTATTATTTGGATGGGTATAATAATGATGTGTAACTCATGTAAATAATAATTATAACATGTTAATGATTCTTTATATATGATATAACATCCATTTATATATTATTTTAATATCAAAAGAATGATATTGTCTCTCTTGCGTACGTAGGGACTACCGTCTCCACGAACGCGATGAGATTCATTCTCCATCGTATCCATTCAAGTATAATTATCATTTGATGATTTAAAAATAATTTTTAAGGACTTGATATAATTCTGTATATGAATAATATACATCCTATCCATGAAAAACATGTCTTATGTAACAAAACATATAAAAGAAAACGAGTAAGTTAACACCCGAAACAAGGATAATACTAAGATATTATTAACAAATCAATGTTAAAAGATCATATATGATATCATATTAATGTATATGATTCTTGTATAATTTAATAAAAATTATTTCACCATTATACAGGAGGTTAACCTACCCCAACCAAGGAAAAGTACAAGGTAAGGGGTTTTCATCTCACTCCTTATTTCCGTGAGATTCATGCCATATTACCACCATCACCCTTTGTGTGGTGTATGTACTGACCATAATTATATTCATTGTGTAATACACTCTAATTTATGTGTATTTACATATTCATTTTATGATACCTCTTTCATGGGTTGTATGTTTCATAAGTTACGAAATTGGTAAGGGTTATTTCACAATCTCTTCATTATCCGAGGTTGTTTATATGTAATAATCTACTGGGATCTCTTTACCATCCAACATCCATGTTTTCTTAAAAATGTATTTCAAAACATTTTTATTATTTACAAGAATATGGGTTAAAGTCATTTATACCCTTTTTTGAATTTTTATAAGAGTAATCTTTCCGTCGTTTTCAAAACAAGGTCCTTTTTAACCTTTTCGATAGAATTAAGGTAAGAATGATTTTTTTAACATATACAGCGGGTGTGGTTATTTTCTGCCATTATATAATCTTGAAAGCTTTCCTTACAAGCTTATAAGAATATTTTCAAAGAAAATGTTTTATTTTATATGGCTCTTAAATGATTTCAAAAATAGAAAGAGATATTTCTCTAAAAAGTGTTTTGATTTCATCTATGTCGACATCCTTTGATGGATTTTACGATTATTTAAAGTTGATTTATTATGATATAAAACTTCCATATTGTAATGAAGTTTTGTGTTATGTTTGACTGTGGATGTGCCATTTATATAGAATTCATGGTTTATGAGTAAATTATTGACATTTCGAATGCTGGTTCCAATAAGAATGTTTATGTTATATTTCATCCATTACTTCATATGAATGTGTTGGACAAGTATATTCCAGGTTGGGGACTAGATAAAGTAAGCCCTCCAGGTTAGGGACTGGTTAAAGTAAGCCCTCCAGGTTGGGGACTGGTAAAAGTAAGCCCTCCAGGTTAGGGACTGGTAAAAGTAAACCCTCCGGTTTGGTCTCTGGTTATTAGAGGCACTCCGGGTTGGTGTCCGGTTATTAGAGGCACTCCGGGTTGGGTTCCGGTTACAGTTAGCCGCTAGGTCTTGGGACAAGGCATAGACAAAGAAATTAAAGTTTAGTATTATGAATTCCAACATTATGAAAGTGGTTATTGATATTTCATGTGATTATTCGATTAGTAGAATATCCATGTGAACAAGTAAATGGTATTATTTCATTTTACTTTTGCCATTATATTTTGAAGTTCAAGTTTAAAAGGCTTTTGCATTGCCTTAAATGTTTATGCTTATATTGAATGTTCCGATATATTTTTGTCCTTACTGGGCATTTGAACTCACCCCTTTTCTATGTTTTATTTTTCCCAGGATGTAAAGAAGTAAGTTATGAATGACCTGCAGGGATATTATGAGGGGATAATAGTGTGGACTATGGAGACATTATGTTGTTGTAGTAGTTTTTCATTTTATGATGTAATGTTAAACTTATAAATATATCTAGTGTTTCCAAGGCAACTAAACCAATCGGTCTTTAGAGATTTGATCCTTCTTGTGATCATGCCAATGTTATCTAATAATGCACCGACTCTGGGTAACTAGGGTCGGGGCGTTACATATATGATAAATGACAAGGATAATGTAATGTCTTAGGTTTTAAGAGTATTAATTTCAAATATTATATGGTTTGATTTTGGGAACCAGTGTTGAGATGGAATGTGATTGTGAGGCCCAGTGTGATGGGAAAAAATGTTCAAAAAATATTTAAACATTTAATAGAACACACACACACAGATGTGGTTCTCCTAAAATAGTTGAATAACTCTTAAATGGATTTCCTGATCAAAACTCTAATGGGAACCATCATATTTTGAAGGGCGGTTGTACCCTCGGTGCGACTTAACATTGGACAGTGTGGCTCTTTTGTGAAGATGTTGTCAGGGAGAGAAATTAATAAAATCAATTAAAATAATGATTTATTTTATTTTTATTTTATGTAGAAAATTTCTATCCTATAAGTTCATAGTTAAATTAATTTTGTCAAGGTTGGATTATAAACCTCAGAGACATGGACACCATTTTTGGAGATCATTCTTGGAATATGAAAAAGGATTCGGAACATATTGTATATTTTCATGCTATCCGAGTTGGAGGATCTCGTCAACGAGGGAAAAACAACCATTATTCATTAAAAATAGATCCAAACTCAATGTAAGATGATTTTTTGTTGGTTATACCCATTCATAATTTCCATTATGACCTTAAATAAATCAAAAAATGGATTGTTTTGCAGATCAAATGCCTTGTGGCATAGGAACATATTTTTGGGGTTTATTTGAGATATTTATTATGAATTTTCAATTCCTCTTGGTTTATCATTCTATTGGAAATGAATTTAGACCAACAAGAAGAGCTTTAATGGTTTTTCCCTCGAGGTTATTCATTGCGATTTACTCCCCTAATTATTACTTTCACCATGTGAATTCTTCATTGTCCTGGGGTTTGAAACCTCCTGATCAATCGATCATTTGTGCACTAGTTTCTAGGTGCCACGGTCTAATTTCACTGATCTAGGATCGAAAGGATGTAATGGAGGTACATTGATGGTTGCAACAATGAAGTGGGGGATGGATGAATCCCAATTTCATGTTATTCATCATTCTTAAGTATGGAACCAATAACATTGATTTTGATCTATTTTGCGTGAAGATATGGTGATAAAATATGTTGATTCGGTGATGGCATGGAAAGATGACATCTGATCAATAGATTCACAGTATGATGAATAAGTGATCAAGGGTCAGAGAATAGGCCAAGGCATGGGAGGATGAATATAAGACTCTATAAAATACTATAGAACACAACATTTAGTCAGGGATTACGTGGTGTGTGGGACCCCTTGGATGTGGTGCTAGGTTTTGGCCAGAGTGAAATATCATATGGCATCTGACATCTATCACACACCGTGTAACCCACCCCGATTGTCTTGGTGAGTAATTTGGAGAGTACATGGACACATGCAATAATATATTTTCACATGGAATATCATTTATGTACACAAAGTCACAGGTTAGCGTACATGAACCAGTACATAGACATGACTTCGATACAAAGACACAACCAAGAGACACGTGTAAGAAACTGTGTCTCTATACACACCGAGTACCAATCCTACAAACCATGTAATTTCAAACTACATTTCATGAGAGGTTTTCAACATGGATACTACATGGGATGAAAGAACAAACCATGTACCCCATGGGACATACCATGTACTCCCATCAAGAGTTATTGAGGCTCTTCATTTTCCTAGATTGGATTAGTATAGGTTAAGGGAATTACCTTGGTCCTTCCCAAGTGGGTATAGTGAATCATTACATCCACTTCACAAGATTGTAACCTTTTATAGAGGCTATGTATTAGATATATTTGTGGTGTCCCTCCTTGAGGATGGAGTGAAATCCTATAACATTCATTGTAGAGTTTATAGAATCATCAGGAACTACCTCAGTAAGATGTTGATCCTCTATCCAATGGGTCAAATCAGTAGGGTCTATAAAATCATTAGCATATGATCCCTTACATAGTGTGTTGATCTATATTTGGTTTTTTGTGTCCCCCTGTTTTTCTAGGCATGACCCTCTACTTGTGTATCAAGGTTGATCTAGGCTGGGAATGTTTTATCCCCATGTGAAACTAGACATGACCCCTATTGGTGTATCAGAGTCTTCTTAGACCAATCTGTTCTGGTTGAACTAGACCCAAATGTGATAGATCTATTCATCAAGTGTCTCCAAATATTTCATGGCTTGTGGAGTGTGTTCTATCAGTACGACCATTTCATTGCGTTGAATCATGTGGCTGGATGATGGTTATGACTGCTAGATGGTATGGTGCCCCTCCTCAGTATATACAGGCTTTACCTTATTGTATGTTTTACATCTCTAATTGAGCTGACTATACTTGGTGCTTTGTGATTACTCTTTTTGGGGTATCCTATTGAGTATTTTTATACCCACCCTTGCACCAGATTTTCCCATACGTTTCAGGTCTTCTGTATATGGTAGCCCTTTTGACTTTGTCCTTGGAGAGTAGAGAGTGGTTTGAGTGTAGCTAAAAATTGAAAGATATAAGTGTTTATCAAGAGCATACCTTTGACTTATTCCTCTCCCTTATAGTAGTTTGGAATCTTTAATGTTTTATTTGGGATTTTTTTTCATCCCCTTTTATATTTATCGTACATTCAGTGTCATACTCTATTTTAGGATCATAGATGTATGCATGCATTCATTTAGTTGTTTTACATTTCAGTTTTGTGTGTCTTGGTTATGTGAATGTATGTACCGATACTTTAGGATAATGTGTCCCATTTGTGGGAAATTCCTACTCAGTGTTAGTCACCATCCCCTAGCCTAGTAAAGGAGGGATAGGGGTTGTAATGCTAGGAGCCCCTCTATGAAGGGTTGTGATAGAGTGGTATCATAGGGGTCGGTTCAACATTAGGACTAAGAGACCGTGACATTGGTTGGGATCAACAATTTTATCTGTTTCAAGTTCGATTTTCTATCCAGATATTCCAGTGTTGGTGATGTTTCCAACATATCCAGACACCAGTAATATAATCACCCATTTTTGACTCGGTACATGAGAACACTGATTATATAAAAAATGGATCATGAATCTTATTAGAATGGTTGTTTTATTCCATGTAAATCTTTTATCAACTCCCCAAATATACTCTTTTGAACAAGTTACATTATGTTTTATTTTAGGATGCATCAACATAGATATCCATCCAAAACTCTTCAACATGATCATGAGGGTGATCCTACTAGTGCTGAGGCATTTTTATAGGATTTGTTACTTGAGATAGAACCTGCGTGTTGTTTACCAACTATACCACCACCCGTCGAGTAGTAGATAATAAAAGCTCTACTATCTAAGGATTAACACAGGATGTGTGAATTGCACAAATTTCAAAGGTAGTGATCTCTTATGCTTCAGGGTGATCTAGACCCCCAGAGAGCTAAGGATTTGCTAGAGGTATTTACTTGTGTTTTCCACCTTTCATGGACACCATCCACCAAGATGACAGTACTTTCCATTAGTCTTCTTCAAATCTATATATGGCGATGGTGGAGCTTGGTGACTCAATCACATGATGAGATAACTTTATTTTGGATATACATCAAGCTTCTCTCTAGATATGAGTTTTATATAGACACATTGTGATAGATATGAATACATGAGCTCCTACATCTACAACAAGGTAGTATAACAATGGAAGAGTATTCAATGATGTTTTCTAATATCTCGCATTACTCTTTGAATATTGTACATCACTAATTATTCAGATATCAGAACATAATTATGGTCTGGTTCTAGGACATCAAGGAATTATTGATATCCCTTAGCATTTATACTTATACTAGAAAACTAGACTGAGCATTTTTAGTGGAATGTTTTCTAATAGAGAAGATGTCGGTTGTGGGAGCTAACAGCTGGCACCCAATTGCTTGGACCTTGATATAAAGTAGTTGATAGTAGTCACAGGGACCCAAGTGGGTTAGTCACTTCAGGAGGTGATACTTGGACTCAATGAAGGTGGTTCATGGCTCATAGGGTGGATCATATCAAGAAACATATATGAAGAGTTCTTCTTGCGAAATGAATAAGGCATGAATGAGATTTCCAAACCAATTGTAAAACTGATCAGGAGTATGTTGGGGGAACTCATAGATAGAGGAAGAGAGAGGATAAGGGTGTTTCGCAGTGAGGTAGATGTGGAAGATGGGATGGTATAGTAGTAAGAGGTAGTCGAATGATTGACCTATGCCCAACACCACACCCCGGTTGTCCACGCAAGGCTAAGGGATCTGGTGGATATGGATGAGGCTAGAAACCGTATATGAAGGATTATAACATAGAGGCTATAGGGATAATATGAGGTATAATATATGACTTTTATACCATAAATGTAATATTGATAGTCATAGTTTATAATAATTGATTTCTTATAATGAATCTTGGTTGAAACATAGAGATTCTCATTGAACAATTGACTTGACCCAGACACTTATAGATCCTACTAGAGGAAACTCGACGATCACTCACTGATGTCAACAGTGTGGCCATACTATTGGAGGTGTGAATTTCGATTGACAACACTTGGTAGTGGTGTCGATGAATCATTACATCATTATTAGTATGTACTCTTTATCCACATTTAATGCTTAGATTGATTATTTTAGGTTAAGAGTGTGGTGTTTCCCCAGTGATGGAACCAAGTTATCTATTTTTGCGAAAACGGAAATCCAAGCAGTGAGGGATAGACTAGAGTATTTTAGGTTTCATCCAATTACTCATTAGTTATCTAGAGTAACCCTCAATACAGTTGGTGTTATGAGTCATAATTTTCTTATAGTGGTGGCCAAGTATGAGGACATATTTGATTAAGATGATCACGGTTTACAACCCTACATGGATATATACTTCAACATTTATATACACACTGGGACTATACTGATATTTAAACCTATATATCATATGTCTCTTGCAGAGCCTTGTGATCTGAAGTTATAGATAGAGGACTTACAGTGGAAGGGTTCGGTGAGACCCAATGTTTCACCCTGAGAAACCGTAGTATTGTTTTCCATGAAGGCAGATGAGATCTTGAGGTTATGTGTGTATTTATTGCACATGATCCAGGTTTACATGAAGAAAACGTATCCACTACCTAGGATCTATGACCAATTTGATAATTTGAATGGGGGCATGATGGTTCCCAAAGATTGACCTCATATTAGGCTATCACAATCAATGATCTTGCGATGTGGATATACCAATGATGATATTCAGATGTTGTTATGGTCCCTATGAGTACATTGTGATTCATTTGTTATGAAAACATACCTAGAAATTTAACATTGAGTCATGAACAAGGTCATTCAGCCTCACTTTGATGGGATTGTGCTGGTCCTCATTGATGACATCCAAGTGTATTTAGCATCTGAGGAGGAGAATTTGAGACACTTAATGATTTTCCTGTACACATTAAGAAAACCCACTTTAGAGGAATCTCTTAGAATACCAGTTTTGGATTAAAGAGTTCAATCTCCTGGGGCACATCATGTTAGAGCCAAGAGTTGTCGTGGATCTAGAAAACATTGTGTAAATGCATTCTTGGAAGCCACACAAGAGCGTTATTGAGGTGAAGAGTTTCCTTAGATTGGAAGGGTACTATTATAGGATTGTACATGACTTCTCTAGAGTGGAAGAACCCTTGAAATCATTGACATGGTTGTGGAATCCTTTTGGGTGTATAGAAAAGTTGTTGCAGTGCTTTCTGAAGATGAGGTTGAGGTTGACGAGCTTTCCCATCATGAGGTTACCAAAGGAAGGTGTTGAGTATGAGGTAGTTTGAGATGTATTAGTAACATGGCATGGTTTTTTCCCGATGAATAGACATGAATTTATTACCTATGTTTCATATCATTTGATACGGTATGAGAATAATTATGCAACCCATGATCTTGAGTTAGTAGTTATGGTCTTCTCATTGACGATATGAAGACACAACCTGATGTCTGAGAAGATTGTCATCTACTCTGACCACAACAGTCTCAATTATATCTTCCCTCATAAGTATACGATCATAAGACAGAGGCGATGGACAGAGTTTTTACAATACTATGAATTTTATATTTTCTATACTCTTAGGAGAGAAATATTTGTGGTAGATGATATCAATATGAGATTTAGTTCACAGTTTCTAAATGTGGAGGCATATCATTGGGCCTTATTTTAGTTATCATTTGTGGATGGATATGGAGTATCTTACCTCCAGTCAATGGTTTTCCCCCCTCCACTGTTAGAACGGGTCATGGAGGAACATCTTGAGGATAATGACCTAGAGAGTTGTCTATAGGGCATTCTTTGGATGGTTATTCAAAATGTGGGGGCATTCCGTTCTCTTTAGAGGATGCACGATGGTGCCCATGATATTGCAGGATGAGGTTCTGAGGGAGTTTCATACATTTTCTTTATTGGTATATCCTAGAATTGAGAAGATATAATAGGACATATGGAGTTATTTTTGTTGTCTAGGAAAGAATAAAGGTGTTTTTTAATTTTTTTTGTTGCCTTACATGTCAGCAAGTGAACACGTAGCACTAGGTTCTAATGGGATTAGCTCAACACCTTGATGTTATATAATTAATGTGTGTTGGGATATTTATGGACATTATGATATTATTACCATGTATGTCTAGAGGACACGATACCATCTATGTTATCATTGGCTGACTCACCATGTTGGCTCACTTCCTACCTATATGAGAGTAGAGTTAAGTAGAGGTCAAGGGATGCCTCTATGTTTAGGTGATAGTTTTACTCCATGTATTCCCATTAATACTTTGTTTTCTGATTTTGATGCTGACTTTACATCCAGGTTCTGGAAGGGATTGTAGGAGGCATTTGGTACCTTCTTTTGCTTCAACATAGCGTTTCACCCAAAGACGGATGACTAGACTAAACAGACTATTTAGGTTCAAGAGGACATGATGTGAGATTTCATGTTGTAATTTGTCCATATTTTGGAGGATCACCTACAATTGGTGGAGTTTTCATAAACAAATAGATACCATTACACCATTGGTATGGAATTATTCAAGGATTTGTATGAGAAAACGTGAAGCTCAACACATTACTGGACTGTCCAAGGAGAGTTAGATCTCTGGGCCAGAGTTGGTGCGAGCAATTATATAGAAGGTGTATATCATCTAGGGGAAAATGAATACAGTAAAAAGTCATAAAAAATATTATGATAATAGATGATAGATGCCTTTGGTGTTCATGGAAGGATACCACGTGTTCCTTTGAGTTTATCCTTTATGGGGACTATGGATATTTGGATGGGGTGGAAAGATATATCCATGTTTCATTGGAACATTCCATAAAATATTTATAGTTCGTGAGGTGGCATACCTATTGTCTCAAACACTCATGTTGGACCAGGTACACATAATCTTCCACGTGTCATTGCTGAGGAGGTATATGCATGACCAAACTCACGACATTGACTAGGGTGAGTTGGACATCGAAGATGGAGAGATTTTTCTTAGTACCCAATAGAGGTTGTGTATCAGAAGAAAATGAACATTCATGGGAAATTGATTCACTTAGTGTGTATCTGGTGGTAGCACAGAAATCTACAAGAGAGAACACATGAGCATGAGGATCAGATTCATGCCTTGTACCCTCATCTATTTGAGTATCCCATACCTTGGATATTTGGGATGTAAATCCCAAAGGATGGAAATGTAACATCTTTGATATTATGAATATTATTTTAAAATATAATATATATTGATTTTGAGACTAGGCGCAAAGATAGTGTGCGATTATGAGGCCCATAGTGGCTAGAAAAAATGCTTGAAAAATATTAAAAAAATTCATATCCTATGCATGAGGTTTTCCTAAAACAGTGTAATAACTCTTAAATGGGTGCCTGGATTACAAATATAATGGAACTACAATATTCATAATGGATGTTTTACCCAAGGTATAACTTAACATTGGTCAGTACATGTCTTCTATGAAAAATATGTCGGGGTGAGAAATTAATAAAAAACCTTAAAGGAATGATTTATTTTATTTTTCATTGATAAATAGAATTTCTCCCATATATGTTAATAATTAAGGTAATTTTTTCTTGGTTGGTCACCCTACCCTAGAGACCTAGACTCCATTTGGGGAGAGCATTCCCTGCAGATGAAAATGGATTCAAATAAGATAATGGATCGTCACACCAATGGAGTTAGAGGTTATCATTAATAGTGGAAACACTAACATTATTCATCAATGATCAATCCAAACTATTGGTAGGATGATTTCTTTTTGTGTATTTTTCCCCATAATTTATTTATTGGATGAACATAAATCAATTGAAAAATATATTCATTTGAGGATCGAACACCTTCCGATATGGGAAAATATTTGTGTGGTTTATTTGGAGGATTTAAAATGATTATTTTATTCCTATTAATTTTTCCTTCTAATGGAAATGAATCATGTCTGACACGAACAACAATTGGGGTCCATTCCATAAGGTTGTTTGTTGTGTTTTTATACCCCAATTTTTCAGTTCACCATGGGAATTCTTCATTGGACTAGGTTTTAACACCTCTCAATCAATTGATCATTGTGGATCTATTGCTTAGCACAACGATTTGACATCATAGATATAGGATCAAAATGAACTAATTTAGGTGAGAAGATGGTTGCGGTAATGAATTGGATAATTAATGATTCACGATTTTATTCTCTTTAGTGTTCATCAGCGTGGAACTAGAAATGTTTATTTTTATTCATTTTCTAATAAATCTAGTAATGAAATATTTTTATTTGACGATAGCATGGAAAGACATTCTTGAATCATTATTTTCATGGAAAGGATGTTATAGGATCGAGGGCACGAGAATTAGTCGAGGTTCCAGGGAAAGAATCTTTTATTCTATAAAATCAACTAAAATAGAACGTATAATATAGGATTACACAACATGTGTCCCCCCTGACCAAGTCACAAGGGTTTTCCCAAAGATAAATATCATACGACATATGAAACTTATAACATGGTATGTGACCCTCTCTAGTTGACTCATCATGTACTCTAGAGAGTACACAGGCAAGGAAAACTGTAAAATACAAGATGGAAAGTTTTTTACTTATAGGTAGACACAGATTGGAGTACTCAGAATATAACACAAACTCATACATGTACACATATATGACCATAGAACAGGGACATGAATAGGTGAAATATGTAGGAAACTACGTTTCTCTACATTTCATGTACACATAAGTCATTATTTGAATTTTGATACAACATGTCATATGATTGTTTCCTCATGGGAAATACTAGGGATAGAAGTACACGTTATGTACCCCTGGGACACGTTGTGTACACCCATCAAGAGTACTAGAGGGTATTGTTTTTCCTAGTTTAGACTAGTATAATTTTATTGTATTCCATTGGATCTTTCCTCAAGGTTATAGTGAAGAATTACATCCACATCAGTAGATTGTAATCCCATCAAGGGGCTGTGTCTCAAATAGATTTCATGTTTCTATTCTTCATACTGGAGTGAGATTCTCTATCATCCCTAGTATACTTTTTGGAATCAGCATGACCTCCCTCAGTAGGACATTAGTCCTCTATCTAGTGGTCCACATTAATAGGGATTATGGAATAATTATAATAAGATCCTTAATGTAATTGGTTGACCCTGTTTGTGTTTTGGGTGTCCCTCAATGTTTTGGGCAAGACCCCTTATCTATGTATTATGGTTGATCTAGGTAGGGTTCCGTGTGTCCCCCAAAAATCATGGGAATGACCCCATATCTATGTATTTTAGACATCTTTGACCAAGAAATTCACTTATTTTGGGGCCATAAATAGTTATACCTCTTCATCGTGTGTCACTAATGATAGAATAGCTCATGGAGTGAGTTATATTATAATGAGCATTGCATCGAGTGGATTACTTTGTATGGTAGTCGGTTATGGCCACCTGATGGAATGGTGCCTCTCCAGAGTGTAACTAGATTTTTTATTTATTGTGTCTTTTATATCTTTTATTGATCTGACTAAACATGTTACTTCATTATTAGTGTTTTTAGTTTTTCAAATGAGTATTTATATACTCATCCATGCACGGGCTTTTCCCGTACGGCTCAAGTCTTTTCCAAGTAGTGGACCTTTTGACAGTGTCTTGGGTGGATAGACAGTGAGTGGAATACTAATTGATATTGGAATACTGAGGTGTTTATTGAGGGAAAATTTTCGACCTCATCCCTGATCTTTTATAATGTTGGACACTTTAATTTGTTGGTAGGTATTATTTATTTCCTATATTATATTTATAGTAATATCACTATCATACTCTATTGTGGGATCATATATGTATGCATGCATTATTTTATTTGTTTTAAATTTCATCATTGTGTGGCATGGAAATGTGTGCATCTGTATAGCTAAATTAGGATAACCACTCCCATTTGTGGTAAATTTCCACTTAGTGTTAGTCACCAGTCCCTGACCTATTTGAGGTGGACTTGGGGTAGTCACGACATTATCCCCTCTTAGATGGGTCATTATAGATAAGGAAATTTAAATGTTTAATGATCATTTGAAATTGATAATTTCAAGGGGGATAATGAAGGAAATGATAAATTTAATTTCTGTAATATCCTTATCTAAAAAAATCATAAACCATCCGATGTAAGAATACAGATGGTATCAATACAACATATCTCACGTGGAGTGAAAATAAATGGCGGTTGATGATGATGAATATTAATACTATAAAAAGATATTTTAAAACATTCTAGGGGAAAAATATTTTTATTTTTATTTTTTTTATATCATTTTCTCCAAATATAAATTTTTTAACCATTCTTTATAAATCGTATACTTTAAAACATGCAAAGGAATATTCAACGAAATGAAAAAATTTAAATCATAACATCATTTTTAAGATTAAAATAACATTCCTTTAGTATGATAAATCCTTATAAAAATAAATTATTTAGAATGAAAGAGGAAGATTCCTTTAAAAAATTAGCAAATATTAAAAGTGAATTTTTTTTAATTAATTTTGGAAACAATAATTTGTTTTTTCAAATTATTTTATAAAATAGGGGTTTTTTCAAAAACAAGTTCCCTGAAAAAAGAGATAAATAAGTTTGGGTTTTCTAAGAATAGTTTTCAATATCATTTTGGGTACTAATGAAAAAAAAACTGCCATTACATAAAAAGTTAATTAGTAACCATAGGGGAATAAAACTAAATTTATTATAGAACAATGATCTAAAAATTTCAGTTGATGGAAATTCAATTGTACACAATCACGAACAAAATGAGATCTTGATGCAAAACCTTAAAAATACCATAATATTTATGTGATAATTAGTAGACCACAAAATTAATTGGTTATATTAAAAATATACTAGAAATAAGTATAAATACTAAAATATTTATTCATATT
Organism: Viscum album; assembly: GCA_963277665.1. NCBI lineage: Eukaryota > Viridiplantae > Streptophyta > Magnoliopsida > Santalales > Viscaceae > Viscum > Viscum album. The sequence continues at coordinate 1,804,711,604 of OY728129.1, read as the reverse complement.
CATTATACAGATAATTATATAATATTAGTGACAATGAGGAAGAAATATTACCCAATGTAATGGAATTGGTTTATGATATTTCTTAACCACATTAAATTTTTTAATTAAAATCCCCATAGAATAAATAAATCAAATTAAAACAGAAAATACCATAAAGATAAATTAATTCATGATACAATATAACAATATTTTTAGTAGATACACCACACAAAAGAAGTAATTTTTGAATGTGAAATTTATATCGTAAATGTAAAAAGTCAGATAAAAATATTTTACATTGATTTTTGTTTTTTGGTTTAACCTCATTTATCCTACTGTATAATCTTTTTAAACAAGTAAATAACTTATAAAAGAAACAAAATAATATTTATAATATCATATATCAACTTATTATAATATCTCAATACTCTTTTGTTAAAAATCATTCATTCTTCTTGCTATGTCATGGGTTATTTGTCTAGTTTTTTAGTGTGTTTCGACTTCTTATTTTTTATTCCGATAACTGAGATCATAATTTATTCATCTAATTAATTTAAAATATTATTTAATTATCACATATATTTGGTATATGTGTATTTAGAATAATCAATAATGTTTGTATTGAAGAAATTAAATTCACCATTCATGGAGATAGTATGCTGTACATATGCATGAACCCTACTTTAATTTCATTATAATATTATAAAATAATGAAAATTGAATTATTTATAATTATATATATATATATATTATAATTCCATTATACTATCCATTTTATATATGATATAATGTTTTATTAAAACAGTAATTTATACATTTCATGTATAGTGTGAATGAATAACATCGTTTTGAGGAGGCAGTAGTCCACTATTCCCCAAATGATGTAATCATATTCCCAAATAATGGAAATCTTGAAGGTATGAGTTATATAAGAATACCAAAAGAATGAAGAAATTATAAATATCATATATAAATAGTGTTTCCATTACAATTGCCTGCCTTGAAAGGGTGAATAGGAAAAACTAATGACATCGTTTTGTGAGGCAGTAGTTCGTCTTACACATAAATGATGTGTTTGTTACCCATTAGTTGGAATTATGTGTGAGTATTGGTAAAACAATTATAATAAAAAAATCTCAGTATATTTATGATTATATGGATATTATATAATACATTAATAATAATATTTTATGGCGTGGGGAATGAAAATATAGCAAAATATCTGGAGGATGGATGTTAACTCTTATTCAAGTAACTCATATTGGATTGCACCAACGGGATTCAATGCATGCATTTCTTCCCAATGTGAGGCATATAGGTTGAGAGGAAGTATTTTTAGTATCTATTTAGGAATATCATTGTCGATATATTCTGTTTTGAGAGGTTAGAGGAAGTGGGAGGTGTGACTACCATTTTATAGTGGAGGAGTGGAATTCATGAAAAGTATGAAAACGGAATTCTGCCCACATATTTTCAATGAAAATTGGATCCAATAATGGAAAAAACTATATCCAATAGACTATAAAGAATAAATTTTTCCATCCAATGGATTTTTTACAAGTGTATAGGTCATTTTGGATCATGAGTTTGAGGTTTAGTACATTATTAAGCTAATTTTTCTCTAAATCATTGTAATTAATTTTTATCACATTCACTTATATTTTTGGTCAAAAACAAATTTGACATTAATGGAGAAAATAAATTATGATTATTCTGAATATGGAATGCATTTTGTAAAATTCAAATAATAGAAGTAGTATAAATTAATTTAATATCTAGGTATATATTATTTAAAATAATAGATTAATAATATATTGTTCTTTAGTAAAACATCATCTGGCATGTGACACGAGCTTTCAAAAAAAGTCATTTTTGTGTGTAACATAGGATAATTTAGTATTTCATGAATAAAAATATTTATCTTAGATTGAAGTTTTTTGAAATGGTAACTATATTTTGAAGTATCATGGTATTATATTTCTTTATGTTCTTCGTGTTTTTTGTCGTACATACTATCGAATACAATGTACTTATTTAATATTTTTGGGTTGTAAACTGTCCCCACCTTATTTAAAATGCATACTACCAATTTAAATTCGACCTTGGTAATAAATTTTATGATATAAACTACATTTAAATCCAATATAATTATAACTTTTCATAAAACACCATCTATGAAAGATAGAATGATAAGTACAAAGGTTATAAGAACTTATATATAACTAGGTATTGAAGTTGGGGAACATTAGTAGAATGTGGATATAAGTATCAGGAGGAAAAGAATATATATTTAAAGTAAGTGATTAAGGTCATCAATCAAAAAAATATAGTGATCAGTGTAATGTTGAGGGTCTCAATTTCATAAATCCCTAATGATTTAAAAGGCCATCAGTTCAACAATAATGATGTATTAGGGAAACATTGTTTTTTTTATAATAATTTTTTTAATGATGAGAAATTATTTTACTATAAATGTATATAAAGAAATATACTAACTTGATATATTTTTATAAACACAATTTCATCCATTGAATGGGATTCCTTCAATTTCAAATTCATCCCTTACATCAAGAAATGGATATCAAAAAATTATTTTTAATGGATTAAGCACTAAAATAAACTTTTAATGGATATTATGGCCCCTAAAAGAGTGACATGTCTAAATATTTTTCATAAACTATTCTATAAAGTGAAAGTAGTTTATACATTAATCTCTAAATAAAAACAAGTAACCTAACTAGTTCATCATTAATATTAATTCATCAAATTTATAAAATATAAATAATGAAACATTAATTGAGACGTCACCTAGGATAGTGGTAGGCGGTAAACCGTTATTTCTATTTAGTCAGGGATTCATGTGTCATGGCTATGTTGGACATTATGGGGTTTCTCCTAGTAGACATGTTGTGCTTTTATAAAACCAAATTAATATAATTTAAAAAATAAATATGATAATGATCCATGAAATACAATTAATAATAACATAGCCTCTTAACTAATATTTTAATATAACATCAATACAGAAATACTTTCTCCCACTTATTTAATCATAGGACGTTCATTGGCCTATGGTTTAACCAAGTTTATTCATTTCCTTATATATTCAAATCATTCATTATTATTTCTAAATACAATTGGGGTTATAATAAACATTCCCCCTGAGAGGGTCAAACTAGGTGCACATTAAGGCCCATTGTCGTATATCAGGATACATCATGTGAGGCTTGAAATACATTATAGGATTTGTTACCTCTAGGCACATCTGTACTAGAAACATGTCCACTTGTATTATCCAGGCTCATTTTTATTGCTTTTAGGACCCACATAATCTCATCCTTACCTGTTTGTATGATGTTCTTCTATAATTATCATTAAATTTTACCATAGGGTGATATAATATAATCTATGTTTTCCTAAATCCAATTCCCATGGTTGATACTAAACTTTATATAGTACCAACTAAAACATCTTTACACCATAAAGAACAAATACAGTGTCTAGAACCATTACATTTGTATAATATACAAGTAAATTTCCTCTCATGAACATAAAATTTTTTATTCTTGGTAAACTAGATGCATTCAAGAGTATTGTATGAAAAATTAATACCAAAGATACCAACTAATTGTTTTTAGGGTAACATTATTCCTTGTATTGTATCTTTTCAAATCATTCTTAGTATTTATCAGGGAATCCTTAGGAAATTAAACGTAATATGGGTGAGATCAAATGATCAGTAAGGGAAATGTATAGTAGAAGAAATAGTGAATCAATGAGAATAAACAATATGAAAATGTAAATAATTAATAATACATTCCATGTAGTTAATAACTGTGAAGAAGTGAGTATACAATATGGTAAGGTAAATAACTGAACACACATGACATATTATCAATAATCTGAGTGGATAAAAAATTTAGCCCTGAAATGACTAGAAACACATACCATTCAAATAAAAAGATAGGGAAATATCAATATATTAGGGTGAGAAACTAAAACTCTTACCATTTAATGAATATAAAGGGAATCAAATGAATATATAGATTTGTCAAAGAGAAAATATCATGGATAATAATTGGGTAATATAAAATAATGAAAGTATTAATTATTGGAAACTATGTTTCTCATTTACGTAAAATTTTTATCATCAGGACCTTTCACAAGATGGTTTAAAAAATAATGGTGACAAAACAATTTCATTTTCCTAACCTTCACTCTACTATATATTCTATATCACAAGTTAGTTTACAACTTCTCTAATTTTTTTAATTAAACATAATATGTATTTTTTCTAACTAATTTCATCATGTGAGACTATCGAGGCATCAAGGAGATATATAATGTCTGGTCACAACCAATCATTACTTGTCTGAATAATTCCTTATATCTAATAAAAAATGTTAATTATGAAATATCCTTATTCAATAAAGGGTATAGATTTATCAATGTTTCCAAAAATAATAAAACAAATTTATAATTAAAAACCGAATAAAAATGGTACATGGTTTATTAAATATACATATATTTGATAAATGATATGGATAAATAGGTTAAATTCAATGTCCAATGATCATAAAAAACTAAGTTTTTAATTCGAAGTATCAAAGGAATAAAATAAGGGAATATGAATATTATCCTTATGAAAATAAATCCTAAACCATTAGGTTTAATAATAATGATGGAATCAATACAACATTTAAAATTTGGAATAAAACTAAAGGGTTTTTTGATGAATAACAATGTAATAAATGAATATTTTAAAAATTTTCCTGTAGAATATATAATTTTTGTCCCGATTGTTTTTTTGAAAAAAACATTCCATTGAAAATTAATTTTTAAAACATTTTATTTAATAATTAACCTTTTAAAAATGAAAAATAGACTTTTAAAAAAATTATGGAAGGTAAATTCATATATGTCGTGCAAGATAAAAATAATATTACTTTTTCACAGGTAATGTTTTGCAAAATTCATTGTTCAGAAAGAGAAAAAATAATTCCTATAAAAAAATTATAAGAGAAAAATGATAAAAATTTATTTGATAGATAATTTTTCAATAGTTAAAAATATTAAAAAAATTAGAAAAAAAGGGTTTTAATAGAAAATAAATTCTTTGACTAAAAAGATAATTGAATTTTGGTTTTATTAAAAATATTTTCAAAAAACATATGAGCACTAAAGAATGGAAAAATGATACTATTACATGAAATAGGTTTAAAATAAACATAAGATACTAGAATTAAAGGTTTTACTAAAATATTATCCAATAAAATCTTCTAATGTAAATTCAAGTGTAAAAATCTCAAACAAAATGCGATCGTGATGTAAATCCGAAGAAAGACCATAATGTTGCTATGAGAATAAATAAATAAATAAATTATGTAAATCAATATTAAATATATATTAAATAAGTGTAAATACATGAATATATATTAAATTTAATTATAATAATAATCATAGATTATTAAGGACAACGAAAATAAGTAAGTGTTGAATACGAAATTCATCTTTGAGATGTAAAAAGTTAGTTGAAATCCTTTACCATGAGTTTCGTTTTTGGGTGAACGTCCATTATCCTAATGTATAATGGTTTTAAACAACTCAAAAAATTATAAAATAATCATACTCTAATTTATAATATCATTTATTATCTTCTAATAATATATTATTACTCTTTTTTAATAATCTTTCATAATTCTTTCTATTTTGCGTGTTAATTTCCTAGTCTTTGGAGTATGTTTTGACTTGTTATTTGTTGATCCTATTACTTAGATAATGATTTAATAATATCGAGAATGTAATTTTTTTTGTAATTATCATATAAATATATTATATATTTATTTATAATAATCCATAACTTTCTTTTAAAGGAAATGAAATACACTTTTCATGGAGATTGTAGGACGCACATACACATGAACTCTCCTTTAATTTCTAAATCATGTTTTAATATAATGAAAAGAAAATGATAAAAATGTATATATATTATATTTATAATATCATATATATTTTATATATGTTACATTGGTTTACTAAAAACTACCTTTATAAATTCCTTGTATAGTGTGGATGAATCATATCACATTGAGGAGGTCGTAGTACATACTTCCACAATCTTTGTTATAGTATTCCCAAAAAATATATTACATGAATGTATGATTTATAAAATAATTATAGATGAATAATGAAATTTTAAATATCATATATATATATATATATATTAATATATATATATCATATACAAATAGGATTCCCATCATATTTCCCAACAATGAAATGTGGTAAAAGAAAAAAATGAACAAAATCATTCTGCGATGCATTAGTTATCCTTAAACATAAACTATAAGTTTGTTAACCAATAGATAAAAGTATGTGTTAATGTATGTAGAAAAATTATTATAAAAAATTACAAGTTTGTTAATGATACTATGATTACTATATAATCTGGTAATAAGAATATTTGAGGGTGTGTAGAAAGAAAATAAAATAAAAGAGATTGAGGTATGATGCCACCCCTTATTCAAGTAACTTTGTTTGGATTGAATAAAAGGGAATCCATGGATATATTTCTCCCCAAGGTGATACTTTTGGGTTAATAAGGGGGATATTTATTAGTTACTGTGGAATATCTTGTTCAATACATATTTTCTATAGAGGTATGAGAAAGTGGGAGGTGTGACTGCCTTTTAATAGTTGAAGAGAAGTGGTATTCATGTAAATTTTTTAAAACGGAATTCAACCCTTGTTTTCACTATTAATTTGGCCCAAATAATGGACAAAATTTCAGAAAAAGTAGTATATGGTCTATTATTTACATCCAATGGATTTTAGATAATTTTCTTATTCATTTTGGCTATTGTGATTATGGATTACACCCATGTTGAGCTAATTTATCTATTAATCTTCAAAATTAATTTTAATAAAATTCAGTTATATTTTTGGAAAATTATTATTTTGAACATATGAGAAATGTTAAATTAAGATTATTCCTAATATGGAATCAATTTTTACAAATTAAAATTATATAATTGTCTGAAATCAATATAAATTTAATCCTTTAGAAGGGATGACAGTGAAATTTTTTTATTTAAAAATTTTCAAAATATTGTTATGTTTTTAATCAATTTTCAATATGATATTGATTCTAATGACCTAAATTGGAATAATTTATATATAATTGATATAAATTTACTTCAAAATATAATATATCTGTAAAAATAAATTATATGAAAAAGAAGTTTTGAATTAAAATTCATTATTTTTCACTATTCATTGAAGTAAAACTTCACATAAAAATACCAAAACATTATTCTAATATAATTTCTATATTTTTATATCCAATATGAAGTTTATTTTGACATATAATATCAATTAATGTTCAGAAATTTCTACTGAAAATAGTTTTTCCATTCAAAGGTGGTAAATATACCTTCAAAAAATATAGGTATTTATCCATAAAATTATGTTTGTTCATCGCTTATCCTTATAAAATATATTTGATTAATATAAAAAAATTATTTAATATATAAGATATATATTTCATTAATAAAATTTTATAATTTTATGTAATTTAACTAATTAATTTAAAATTTCATTGGGAGCATAGAAATTATTTCCTCTATACATAATTGGTTTATATTTTCATTTCTAATTAATTGGTAACCAATGAATTCATCTTGTATTTTTGTAACCATATATTTTCATAAGTTTTTTAATCCTTTTAATAACATGTAATTTAAAATATAGTACATTTCCTATTAGTAGTAACATTTTAATGATATATTGTTTGTTCGGTAAAACTTTGTCTTCCATGCAACACACACTAATAAAAAAGTCACTATTACCAGTAATGAAAGATACCTATGTATTTTGTGAATAGAAAGGTATATTATAGATTGAAATTATTTAAAATAATAATTATATTGTAATGTATTGGGATATTATATTCTCTTATTCGCTTGTAATTGTGTGTCATACAAATTATCGAATATAATGTTCTTATTTTATAATTTCAAGGCTTTACACCCAACACCATAGTTATAGTTGGAGTGGCTCCTTGAACCACTTTATTAATTTATTTTTCTAATAATTAAATATATTTTTTAATAATAAAATTATTTTTTATTCTATTTTCCAATAATTTTTTTTCATTTCTTTATCAATTATAATTATTAATATTTATTTTTATTTTTTGTTAAAAATTATAAAAAATTAATTTTATAACTACCTAAATACCTTTAATTGAAAATTATTTTTTTAACCTTATATAATATGTCAAATTTTCAATTTATCCTTTCTTAAATTGTACAAATATTTATTTACCATTACTTAAATTTAGTTTATTCTTACATAAAATTATTCTAACGTATAATTAATATGATTTTTTTTAATTACCCTTAAATAACATATAGAAACATCATCATACCATAAATTAACTTATTAAAAATAAAAATTACATTTATATTGAAAAATATAGATTCCTTCAATTGGTTAATATGCATTTATAGTTACCCTTACATAACTTATAATCCTTAAAGAAAAATCATATAAAAAGGTGTTTTCTGAAGTTAGTTTTGTAGGGTATTTTGATCCTAAAATGTGGTAAAACCATATGAATTAAACAATTGCTGATGAAATGAATAGATAATAAAAATATTTTCAATTCATTAAACAAAAAATATATCTGAATTAATCATTTTTTGTCCAAAAAATCGTCTGAAATCTCATCATTTCATTTTTTGTCTTTAGTTTTCAAATTACTTTTCCATTTCTATCAAAAAGATATATTAAAATAAAAATATCATATTCAGGTGATATTTTATTGGATAAAAATATAATATAATTTTATAAATATAATTAATATACAAAGGTAGTTAAAATTCATTTTATATGGTTTAACGTTCTTCCAAACATTTTGTAGATAAGTGGATACACAACTTATTTTATCTTTTATGCACGCTTTATAAATAGAGTATTAACTTTACATATTCTATTGCAATTTATTCTTACCCTTATCAAGTGTGTGTAATATTCATTATACCTTCATTTATCTCACTATATTTACATTTTACCCTTATATGTTTGTATAAAATTAAAATTATATTGATTTGGAAAACAAAAAATTCTAGTTTACTCAATTTTACATTTTTCATGATGTATTGAATTAATTCAAGTTCATAATAAGTGTTTAAATTTTTCAGGGATTATTTAACTTATTAAAAATTATATTTAGCCGATGATAAATATTTTTATAGTTTTTTAACCACATTTATATGAACATTAATTTTTTTGTTGTTTTCACTCATATTTATACATCTTAAAACTAATGAAAATTAAATTTATTTATTTATGTTCATTTCTATTTTATTATTATTTATATACTAATTTTTCAATTTAACAAATTTATTCAATCTTTTTTTATAATTTTTAATTAAATATGTTCATAATTTTATATTATTAGAGATTTATATTTATAAAGAAGTATGAATAGAAAATATTTTGTATTACAGTTTGAAATTGTGTGACTTATTTCTGCTATATATGACCAATTATTTCGGATGTGTTTAGAAACCATTTAATAATTTATTTAAATGATATTGAATTCATATTTTTTTTAAATTTTAAAAATATGTCATTATTTTTTATCTTTTTCTATCTTTCTCTTTCTCCTATATAATTTTGGGCTATTATTATTACTATATTGAGTTTGATTTCACTGAATTTGTTTGGATATATTGAGTCAATTCTATTCAAAGTGATTAAGCGTGGTTCAAAAAATGATGGGAGAGATATACGATTGTGAGATAACTATGTGAAATAATTAAAGAGAAGGAGAGATTAAGCCTCATTAATTGAACATCCAATTTAAGTAGTGTATAAAACATTCAAAGGAGAGCATCTTCGTCATTTTTCATTAATTATTAATGTAAATTGATAGAACACCTGGAATTAATAATTAAAATCAATTTTTACGAGTCAAAAATAATTTCAATATAATAGAATTTATATATTCAACATTACATAAGTTATTTTATTATTTTATTTATTTCTTCTTAACTATTCTGAGTATTCCATACACAATATTTTCAAATAGTAGTTTATACCATCAATTATATATATTTTTTTATTCTCACGTGTCCAAATGGAAGAACACACTTTTTTGGATATTGTTTATAGAGAATCATTTGTATTGTAGTCTCCCACAACATACTAGATCATTTTGGGGCTTATTTTGGGTTCATGTTTAGGGTTTTGGATTTTAACCAAAGTAAAAGTACCTCCTTATTTAGTGGTAGTCATACTCCATTTTTTGGGGGTGTTGAGAGTATAATTGGATAATTAAATATGAACAGCAACAAAATCCTTTAGGTTTATATTATTATTATTTTTCATACAATCACCATAAAACTATTATTTAATATATTTTAAAAAAATTGTTTAATCCCTTTAAAAAAATCCAAAAAATATTCTTAATAACATTGATAATTTTATTAAAGGAAATTTCACCCACTCTTTTCATTTTTTATCTAACATACATTACCTTACATATGTAATCAATAGAGTTCATTATTAAGTATGGGTTAGCTCAATTAATGTTTTTCATGATTCCTGACAATTGGAATCAATGGTTATACTTAAAATGATTATTTTTTTTATTTTTTATATTTTTTATTTAAATGGAAACTTGTGTCTTAGTCTTTAACATGACCATGGAATGATCTATTTCAATGATGGACTAATAGGAGAATAAAAATTCAAAAAAAATTAATTCAAATGGTGGTGTGGGAAAATGTTCTCTAATGTAACGTTGTTGGAGATCTTGGATGGATCATGCATGGACATTGAGAGGGGGTCAATTAGTGTACCCAACTTTTACCAAGTTTTCTATTATATTTATTTATCCCCTCTTACACTTAAAACTCTACCCTAGTCATAGTAATGGATTAGTTGTTATCTTTTGACTATCACATACACATGTAATGTAAAAAATAAATGAAACATATACACAAATTAATTTGTAAATGGTTTGTTCATGATGTGACAAACTACTCTTTTTTCTAACCAACCTATTGTTGTTTCAAAAAACATATTATCACTATACCTTATTTCTGATTACAATCACCTATAATTGGCATATAATTCTTTTGTAGCATGTAACAAATCTTCCCAAGTGAGTAGAGTTCCTCATACTTGTATCACATGAACATTAATGGTGTTTTTTATATTGGAAACACCAGTTCGATAAATATTTTCAACACAAATTATGATTAAGATCTCACTATGGTAAATAATTTCTTTGCATCAAGTGAGTAATCTTATTCCTCAACTGTATTGCATTGACAAAAACTCATTCAATAATATTTATTGTATTAATTTCCTCTTAGTACTCTTCAATATTTGGAAGATCCAACTACAACACCAACTCACTTATTTATGACAATGATCAAATAAATAATACCTCATTATTCAATATGTTGTCTTATTCGACAATTGTTAATTTATTAAGAAAATAATCCTTCTTCGAATGATATTATTTGATTCAATAAGATGTGTTTTAGTGATTCCCACAATATCATCAAAATTATTTAATGAATGAATAATCATGAAAAATGTCAAATTATTTTTCATGAATTCTCAACATGCACATAAAAAATGGTATTGATATTATTTTTTATGCTTCTCAATCTAATTCACTATACAATAAGAAAATAATATAAATTTAAAACATAAGTAAATTATTTATATGTATTTATGGTACTACCTTCATGATACTATGTACTACCTTTCAAAATCCTACAACATGATACATGTAATTATTATTATATATGCATGAAAGTATAAATACTACATTCACTTTAGGTTCATGAAAACCTTAAAATATTTAACAAAACATTCCATTTCAATATTAACTCTTCTTCGTGTGTCTTATCTAAAATTAAAGACATTGATTTTCTTTAATGTTTCTTACAAGAATTCATATCACAATGAATGAGTAACACGTAGAAAATTTGTAGTTTCCAACATGAATATATGGAGGAAAGGGTCGCCGTAAAATGTATATCATGAATGTAATTCCTCTTGACATGTATCATGTTATTCATTACAAAAAATAGAATCATGAAACCTAGAACAATATTCACCTAACATAGTGTGTACATGGGATATTATCCTCATGAAATTATTTAATGTGCATGTTACCTCTTCTAAAAACATGTTTCTTATTACTATGTTTATGAAAAATGATGACTCTATTCAAAATGGAAATAATAATCACTGAAGGCTCATCCCGTCATCAATAATTATTTTCATAGCTTAACTTCCTTGAAAACCTCATTCCTCCAATTTTTATGTCATGTCAAGCCTTCATGTTAAATTCCATGTCAATAACGATTCAAAACATTTGATTATATCAGGATTTATTTGTTTCTTCAAATAAATATTTCATTCCAATTTCATCTCTATTTGACCCAAAAAATAATGGAATCTTGGAATTATGTCCAAACCTCCCATACATGTGATTATGATTGAGTGTATCACCCTGAACCATTTATACTCATGATCATCAACCTTTATTTTTCATCATCTCAATTGAATTTTTATATGAATAAAGGAATTCATTCAAGAAAGATATTTTATACATGATTGTGAGGAGTTGAGAATGACTAATTATTTACTTCATCTTGATCATTGAAGGTGTGGTCTTTATAAAGGAAGAATAATCACATCTTTCAAAAACCCCTGAATGGTTGGTAAATAAAAAAATGCACCATTAGACGGTATGGATTCATCCAATCAGGCATCCATTATTTGATGCATAAATTTTTACGTTGTGTATTTTAATGAGGTGTTTCCCAAACCATATAGGTGTTTTCACTATCTATATAGTTATATATATTAAATACCATTGTATTCACCTCTCAAACCATCATAGGGGATACAAAACCACAAAACTACACACATCCATATGGGATAGTCTCACAAGCATGTCCCCTTGCATGCCCCCTGCATACACAATTCATGTACATTGATCCCACCAATATATAACATTATCCTGATAATATTGGTGTTCACACCATTGCCTTCCTGGGTAACTTGATAAGCCCTATCAGAAAATGATGACCATTGGGTCCAAAATGTGTGGTTGAGGGGGAGGGGGGGTCCGTGATTTTCATATGGTTGGCCCATTTTTTAACCCCATATATATAGTATAGTTACCAAGTACAAGTATTAAATTTACAACACAGTTAAGAATTATTTAAATGAATCATAAAACAAAAATATATATTCGCATGGACTTCTCAAAAACTCCTCATTAAATTAAGAAATATTGAATGACCTTCATTTGACATCCTCAAACATGGATCAATCAGAAATAACATAGGATTTATCATCTTAGTTATTTTCATATTTCTTTTAATTTGGAGTTCAATTATAAATTCATAAGATCTTGAAGATCAAAGAAACATCCCTTTCTACTTATGTATCCCAAGTCACGTTTCACTAATTCCTACATAATTTAAAAAATTATATTTATGGACACAGAATTCATCACGAATAAAAACATTTACATGGAATTATTCTGTCATTTAAATATATCAGACAATGTTTAATCAACCAATACAAATGAAAAATGTCATTTCAATTAAAGAATATTATAACAATCATCTGACATAGACATTAATAATTGATTAATCATGACATCTAATTAAATTTCATTAACATGTAACAAGTATAAAACTACCATCATAAGACTAATTACATATTTCTTAAGCGGATTCCATATTTATTATTTCAGGACATATCACTAGTCATAGAGGCTTTTATCATACATTTAAGTTTATTACTTATTATATATTTTACAAAAATATAACTACACTCATACACCATCCATATTTAATTTTAAATCTCCCACATTGGATTTTTTTCAATAAAATTTTCTTAAATAAATTCAATGTCCCATTTCCCCCATATTGAAAAAAAAATAAAAAGGTATAATAAATGAGTTTTCACTTTTATTTTTCTACCTTTAAAGGAATTTGTGTATATTTTTTACTAGTTATAATAAAAAGGTTGGTACCTCATTTTTCTCTTACCAAAAAAACATTAGTTTGTCTTCTATAAGTCTACATGGGCCATCCTAGTGATAAAACAAGAGTGATATGACCAAGGTTATCTATATTTTTTATTAACTACCATGCATGTTATATAACTATTAGAACATAATTATTTCTCATGTTGGGAATGTATAAAATTGATTTATCAGGAAATATATACACCATCACAATTTATAAAACACATTATAAATATTAAATATAATAATAATATACTCCCACATACTATGAGCGTACACATCAAAGAAAATTCATATTTTCTGACCATATTTTATATAATCAAGAAAAAACAATAAGTGTGATTGTGTTATCTTTATTTTCAACATATGTATAGATTACATGAACATACTAATATTCATGAAAAAACACTTTCAAGAATATTATTTTTGTTTTATCCCCCTCAACAGGTGAAATCCAATCATATTACCTGGTGGATAGTAGTATTGAATTTCATTAAATATTTTACTTTTTTATGATCAACCATTTTTAAAAAATCAACATTCTATAATATCTTCAATAATTATTCAAACATGTTGTTTTATAATTTTCCACTCAACTATCCTCTTGATATTGAACTTCATCATTAATTCCCTACAATGTATGAATAAATACAGAACAAAATAAGTAAGTGAATAAAGTGTAAAACTTATGACATTATTAGTAAGTGTAATAGGGTTGAGTATTATTTATTAACCCATAGAAACTTTTCCTTATATCTTGAAAGTATATGGTATTCTAAATTATTTTCACTACTCTAAATTTTACATTATGGGGTTTCATTAATGACATATAATCTTTACTTTTTTTCAAAATCATCTTTTTTGGATTATTTATCTTCACATCTTATAGTTCTCAAATTGAATCCCATGATGTTTTTATATATATTCAGCATCTCCTTTTAGTATTTAGAGGCTTAATACAATTTATTTCATTATACAAATTCTACTTGAACCATCAACGCAATTATTTTAAGACACTTGATTTTTCATTTTTTGACAATCAATAATGAAGTTCATATTCTTTTTCATGTTCAACAATACATTTTACTTTTTAATTTTCTCTAGCTAGGAATTCATCTGCATTCTTATGAAATTATCGATCATATTTCACTTAGTTGAAAAAAATAATTCAGCACTCCTTCAAAACATATACTTATTTAGATCTTTTAAATTTATTACTAAATATTTTGGAGTTACCTTTATTTTCTAACTCATCAAAATTCTCTTCAGGAATATCTTCAATTAATAATATCTTCTTGTTTCATTCTAAGACTGATTCCATTTTTCATTTTCTCATTCTTCCATTAATTTTATTTTCCATATTCTTTTTATAGTGGTCCATGGTCCAACAAATAATTTATTGTGGAATCATATTTTAATTATTTACATGGAATTAATGGAATATATTTTTCTAATCATATTATTAGTGGGTCTTTATATATATTATAAATGTTTTTATATCATTCAACACTTGTTTTGTATCCCATGGGTGGTAGTTAATTTTTATTCCTAACCATTTCCTTTTGAGTAATGGATAAAAATTAATATCACCAGAGTAGTTGTAATTGGATAGTGAATACCTTTAATTATCTTGTATGTGACCAATTATATTTTAGTACACACTAATATATAAAAGAAATTTGAATCTGTTTCTAGTATATTGATTCCTTCTCTTCAATGGAATCTTCTTTTGTTTATCATATTTATTGATTTCATCACATATACTACCCTATAATATAAGAATTAAATAGTATTCATACCATGTAGTATTATTCCAAAACTCAGCAACATGATGCTTAAACATCCATCTGCACCATGAGTGTCTAATGAGTCTCCCTCATTGGCTTGTAGTACTAATAAAACCTGATTTTTACCTTTTTAATTTGTGTTTTAGTTGACATATTTGTAGGATCATCATGGAAGTTGTTTTTCTCGATATTATCAGTATATAACCTTGGTGTTTTGGGGTATTTATCATCAATTTTATATACCCAAGTATTCCTAGATTTATTCTATCATCATAGAATAGTATATGGGGCTACATTGGTAGATTCAATATTAACTAGATTATGGGTAACCTTATTTCATGATTTTGTTGTATATTGATCAAAATATTATTATAATTTCATATTTCAACCAATATGAGTATCATTAAAGACATAAACATCCTCAATTGTTTAGGTAGACGCATCCCTTTTTGGGGCATGACTCTCTCAATATGATTGTGTGGAATAAATATTCTTCTTAGAGACATGGATAGTTCCAGAATTTGTCTCCTTCAAATTTCCAATTCACTCTCTACTATAACACATTTCATACTGAATGCTTACAATCATTTTCAGATAATTTCATCCTACCTTCCAATTCAAATTTCATTATATTTATATGATATTATTGTTTTATAATACTTTCACTCAAATAATTGGAAATGTCTTTTATTTTTCTAGATTTAACATCCAATTATTTTTCCTTGAAACTGATGATAGCTTTCTGATATTCATTTAGAGCATGAATCACCTAAATATAATCTTCCAAAAACATGATATTTTCTTCCTCTATTAATTTATGCTTCTTAGACTTATATTTTTTTCATCAAGATGTTAATTTTCTGACACTGTCTCAAGGGCACGGATTACTTAAATTTTTTTTTTACTCTTGATCCCCTCATACAAATTTAACTGAAATCCTAATTAAATTAATGATATCATTTCATTAAAAATAGCCACATATTCTTATTTTCCGTTAATGAGTTATATGAGAACATCATATATTTTTAATTTCTTAACATCTACATCCTCATGTTTATTAATTTAATCATTAAACTATTCTACTTCATAAAGAACTCATGGGAAAAAATTATATATGAAATTAATTCCTAAGGAAAAGATTTCATATATCTTTCAAATTGTGAGTAAAAGTCTTCATTATTTTGATAAATATATTTTCCTCATACTCTCCACAACTAAATTAAGTTTCTTTAAAAATAGAATTGTTAAATGATTGGATAAAATATAGCTGATCATTATCTTATTTCATTAATATTTTTCAAAATCTCTTTTCTTCGATATTCCTCTTATTTCTCAATATCTTATACAATGACTTAATATCTTATTCAATAAGAGTGGAAACTATGCCTTCCAATTGAGGTACATTAGATTTAATATCTAATCAAAACATCTTATAAACCTGGTAGAAACAAATGAGATCGAATCCAAGGTGTTACTATTCTCTAATACAATATCTAGAGCCTCGATGGATCATGTAGGGATACAGAGGGGGGGGGGGGGTGAATCATTGTGCATAGCTTTTACAGAGTTTTAATTTCTCTTCAATTAGAAACTCTTACTATCAACAATCTATTCTATTAATGAGGAATGGTTTTTTTGTTCTCTAAATAATCACATACACATGTAAGGGAAGTAAAAAATCATAAAAAGACAAGGAATTTATAAGGTTTAGTCTTGATGTGAGAACCCATTCCTTATTATGGTCAACATGTGGCTATTTCACATTATTTTTTATCTCTAAAATTTTTAACATCTAAAAAATGCATTGCATTGACCCAGAATCATTTAGGTATGAAATTAACAATATTACTATGTGAGTGGATATCATTATACTTCAACCATCTATTGTTCAATGCCATTTGTTATTACGGCACAATAACCTCTTCAATTATTTTCAATAAACTTTATGAAAATGATATCTCTATTATAATATATATATTTGTATCACTAAAATAAACATGTTCATTAGTTGTAATAATTTTAATTCTACTGAATAAATAGTATATATTATATACACATCATCGTAGTATTCATAATTAAATGGATGATCCAATATACACTCAAACTCATTGTTTTCTCATAATGATAAACTATAGAATCCCTCAAAATATTGTAAGTTTTCCATTTCCTCTATTATCAAATGATCATCATGATTCTCCATCTACCAGTGATGTTCCCAACTTCAATCATATGTTTCAAAGTGATACACACAATATATTCAAAATTATTTTATGCAATAACAATTTGTTTATACACTGAAATTATTCTTCTTGAAATATCATATATCATATAAAAATGATATTTTTATTATTTTATATGATTATTAATCTTCTTCACTATACATTGTGCAAAAACAAAAATATACAACATAAAAACATTATTTGTATTTGTTTATCTTAGTGCCTTTTCCATGATTTGTGGTACTTTTTATGTTTGCATTACTTAATAAATACAAGTGTTATTGTATATAAATGAATGTATTGAAACTGATTTCTATTTATGCTTTCAAAAACCTCTAATGTATTCATGAAAAAAGATTATTTTAAAAATAACTATTCTTTTCATCTCTAATCTCAAATTTCAAACATACAATATCTTTATTACTTTTAATATGCATGAATTATGAATTATATGAGAATCAAATAGAAAATTCTCAGCTATCATGATGAATGTATAGGGTAATGATTCACGTAAAATAGAATATTATATCACAAAAGTTATTATCATGAGATGTATAATTTTTTTCATGAAAGAATATATATTTTTTGAATCTTCATTTAGCATTACATAACATATTTTTGTATGTAAGATCTAATCTTCATGCTACCATGTCAAGTGTTGGTTCCATATTCCCAAAACATAAATTTTTTTGTTCCCTATTTATGGAAAATGAGATCCCTATTAAAAATAGAATAAACGATGAAAAAAGGATCATCCTACCATCAATATTTATAGTTGAGGATTCACTTATTTACAACACCACATTCCACATCTTTTTTATGTCATTTCATGGATTCAAGTTATATTTCACATAAAATGATGATTCAAACCTATTAAATATATTTTGATTATTTTGATTTTTCAATCGTGGGTTCTCATCTATTTCCAAGGTATATTTGAAAATGAAAATAATGGCATCTTGGTATCTTGATCATCAATTGTGTTAATGTGAGAATGATCACATTCATCATCCTTAGCCATTTCCAATCATCATCTGAAATATTTGTTTATCATCAACAACAGTATCATATTAGTTGAGCATATTAATAAAAATGATTTGATGCATGATGTAAAAGTGTCAAGAATGTCTCATTCATTACATATTTACTATTTGACTGAACATATTCATGAATGGTCCTCCCAAAATAGTCGGTGAGTGTCCTGGTGCTTTGTCTTCTTCAATGGAAAGTACATGAAATACTGATGGAATTATCAATCCTTCATCTCCTACTAGGATATCCTATAAAATGCCTAATAATAAATGACTGACTATTCACTAATTAAAACACTACGCTTTGGGGATTTGTTTTACTTATTCATAAAGATAAAAGTAAAAAGCGAGGAATCAAATTTATAAAATCCCCTAGATCACATAATTCTCACGAAAAAAATAGATGATCCAGTAGTGCAAGAAATAGAGAGAACCTCTAGATATTGATATTTTATTAGAATGGATTGTGTGATAAGGGAATAAACACTTCTCCCAAATCTAATTCTTCTATTATAATCATGCTTCATTATTTTACTGAAAACATCCTTAATAAATTTTTCATATTTTATAATTTCTTAGATGGATTCACCAAAATGGGAATTTATTTTAAAATTATATAATGTTTCCTTAATTTAAATTTGGAGTTCATACTCTTCAATGTTCATAAACTAATTAATTTTATAAGGGAATGGAATGGGAATGACCACTTTATCCCTTTATTAAGTTTTAATGGTTGTCTCTAGTGTTTCCTTCCTATAACTTCTTATCCTTCCTCCTTCAACA
This sequence comes from Viscum album, assembly GCA_963277665.1. NCBI lineage: Eukaryota > Viridiplantae > Streptophyta > Magnoliopsida > Santalales > Viscaceae > Viscum > Viscum album. Next base: position 1,804,691,731 of record OY728129.1, on the reverse strand, counting down.
TTATCTTCATACACTCCACTAGGTTTGTCAGATTGGTCTTAAAAAATATTCCAAGAGTTTGCATCATTTATGTCACCAATTATAAATTAATAATTCATGTGTTCAAGTGTTTTAATCTCTTCCATGATTCTTATTGTTTACATTATTATATTATTCATTGGATTTGGGACTATTAGAGAAGGTAGTTATATTTTATTTTTTTGATATAAAATCTACTAGAATTTATAATTAAAATTTTAACTTATCCACTTTATCTTATATAGATTCAAACATACATTGTAGTTTTTACTTCTAAATGCTAGTAAAATAGTTGAAATTTATTCATTGGGATTCATTTGTTGGGTTTTTTGGGTTTTTTAGAAATCTTGTTTGTATTAGGTCAGTATCGAGGGATATTTAATAGGTGGTTTATTTTTGAAATTTTGGTTGGTATGAGAGATGATATGATAATTGTACCCTATATAACGGTCTAGATTGAATTTTTGGCCCCAAATCCAACTTTTCTATCTGAATTTTCTCTCTATGTATTATTGTTTAGACTTATGGTGAAAAAAAGCTACTTCAGAACTCGCCATTGACATTAATTTTGTACATTGATTTATCTAATTATTGGGTAAAGAGCACAAAACACAATCCCAAGGGGGTTCTTGTTGTCAAATCACTTATTTAAAATCCACATACCTCACTAAAATAGTTACTTATTCATGTTTTGTTTCTATAAAGGGAGATGAATTTTATTATTTCACATCATTAATTGATATTTTACAAGTATGTATTAATTAAAATTGCTCGAAACTCCATGGAATATTCTCAATTGGGATCCAAGCTTCTTATGGTGACTTTCCGAGAAAAATATGTTCCTGATTATTCATCCAATATATTCCAATAATTCTCCAATACACCATGATATAATAACACAAGGAAACTATATTCCTCTAGGGATTAATGACTGTTACTGGAACAAAACTTATTTAATATCTCCCAATATTCACAGAGAGTCTATCTGGATTCTTGTTGTATACCAAAAATTTAGTTCATATCTTTTTGAATCTAGTAGTTGGAAAACATATTTGAATAAATAATAATTATAGTTCATCAAGGTCATGAATCTCCCCTACTTTTAGGTTATACAATTACTCTTTATATGATCCTTAATGTGAAAAGTAGAATACCCTACAATTGAATTTTTCTTTATATAAACCTCAAATCATGAAATTTTAATACACATATGTGAAATATTGTATTTTTCTTTTAGTATCTTCAACTTTAAGACCAAAAAATTTAGGTAGTGGGTATATCATGTTAATTCAAAATTCAAAATCATTTTGTACCTCTGTAATTCAAAGGTGGGTTTTTAGAAAATTGTGGGTCATTTATATCTATTAATGATTAATTTAGAATAAAATACTTGACACTAAAATCTGACTGAAGAATATAATTTTTAGTTAATTATGAAAGTTTTAATTCTCAGTAAAAAATTATCTAAATGAATGTTCCTTAGTCTAGTGAGTTAGGTTCCTTAAATTTTTGGGTGAAGATGAAATATATCTTCATAATAAGTCATATTCATGAAATTTGTAATGTTATATTAAAACTAAATCAATGGTAGAGGCACCATTTTTTAATCCACAATTGTCATGGTCTATAAAAACTTTTAATTATTATTTTTGGGAATATATTAGTAGTGGTAACCAAGGTTGTCTTCGTATATGAGTTCTCAAAATTAATTCTCTATAATTAATATATGAAATCATGGTGTTTTATTTTTTAAGACTAAATAATCAATTAAATTTGAAATTAAAATTATATTATGTGAAAACATATCAGGTCCGGTTTTGATTCCTTGTTATAATGTTATCATGGCCTTTTATGATAGATAAATGTATCATGTTAATTGATAAATGATAGGTTCTATAATTAAATCCCCTTTTCACCCTTGATTTTTAAATTATGGTGAGACTATGCTAATAAAATTATCTTCATTTGTTTACCCTCTATCCAATATAATTATGAAAAGTTCAATCATCCTGAATTCAATTTGGTAATACCAAATCACGTATTGTGGTTCCCATGTAAACTATATATAACCACTGTTACTTCATCACATGTTAGAAATCGTAAAAAACTCACTACTTATCCTCAGAACATTCAGTTATAATGATCTAAAGCCATGTATATGGAGATGATGGATCCTCAACCAAGGAAATAAATTTTATAAAATAATCAATATAAACACAAATTAATTCAATATTAATTCTGAAATAGATTATTAAAATCAATTAAAATAATAAAAAAATATTTTACATAATGTTCCACAAATCAAACACCAAACAGAGTTTCCTTCCCTTCAATAATTTCCTAATAAATATAATACTCTATTTTAGAGGAATAAAAATATAAATGAAGATTATAAGACACTTTTAAAAAAGTAAAAATAGAGAATATAGATTGATATATATGGTCCTTCGATGGGAATGAAGATATTAAGATAAATCTATACCAATATTTTTCTATGGGAGAGTTCATTTTCAGATATTCCAAGAAAGTGACATCAACCATATCGGTTAACAGAACTAGCATTGAATATAATTGACTTCATATATCATGTGAAAGGTATTGTATAAAATGATAAACATTTGTAGAAGGTCAGATATCGTTGTGACATTGTCATCTTTCTATACGTGTGTCTTGGCGTGATATTAATTGATGACTTTGAACGTAAAGTAGTTATGAATAATTCCAAAAATAAATAAGAATAAAGTTTCACACAATAACTATATTTAAAATCCTATTAATATTAATGTATTGAATTCAACATGTTATAGTAAATAATATTTATTCAGGTTTTATTGATCAAAATGATTTAATAACAAGTTATTCAAAAGAATAATAAAGTTAAATAATAATAATAAATATTTATTTTTATGGTTTAAAGAATATATTATTTTTATATATTTATCAATGAGTAATTCAATGTAATTTATTTATTAATTAAATATTCATTAATCATATATTACTAAATAATGGAAAGGGAAAGCAGACCAAGAATGATATTCTATTGGGAAATGATATAAATGATATTTATTTATATTCTTAAATTGTGGTGAAAATCTGGGGATTTATAATAATAATAATAATTCACATGAGATTAACTATGAATGTCGATGTATGAAAGGTGATTGTGTGAGATTTTAAAACCCTAGACCTGCTATAATAAGTATCTAATTATATCACTTTACTTAATCACTCTTATTATGAACAAATAGATAGAGACTCTATCAAGCAGTAGAGGGAGATCTACTGATATATAACTAAGTCACCCTTCCACATATCTCAATCCTTTGAGAATGAATAAATATTTATTCCTCCATCAATGAGAGTTTTTTGGGGATCAACCATGAAGAGTTCAAGTGATAAGTATCAATCATGCTAACACATGATGATTCTATATTGATTTTCAAATATTTTGGGGCATATGTGGATCCATGGTAGAGGTATTATTCTATTTTATATTTCCTAAAAATGATAATATTTTGAGATCTAGTCAACTATATCATCGAATAAGAAGAAATTACAGGTTAATGAAATTCTACATTATCTCATATATGAATTGTAAATAACATGTGATGTTCCCCTTCATCTTGTTCTAGTGTTTTTACTTATTTAACCAATGTGGGGTTTTTATTGGTTGTGATTTTATTTTTCCTGATTTTTAATTATTATTAATATATTAAAAATAATATCCAAGTATTTCATGTGATCCACATGCTCCCACTGTTCTCAAAACCTACACATGATTTCAGAGTAGTCATAGGTTTAAATTATAGTTATTCATTATTCATTTATTATTGTATTCATTTACATTTTAATTTTTTTAAGATAAATATGTTTTAATATCTATATATTTTAATCTCTTCCCCTCTTTTTTTCTTTCTAACATTACTAGTAAAAGTGTAATATTTAAATGAAGAAACATTCAAAGAAAACGATATAGTGGTAAAAAAGGATCTTCCATGAAAAAAATAGAGTACACAGTGTGCACATCCTTGATAAATAATATGAATTATAGTTCAAATCTTTATCTCATGATAAAATAAGAGACATCCATTTAAATTCAATCTACGATCTATCAAAATAGGATCCGAATGTAGATCTGAATCGACTGGAAAACTAATTTAAGAACTACACAACACGTAACAACTATACATTGTGTATAGTCCTATTATTGTCATGGACATGAAAAATAATTGTCCTAGTGTTCCATGTATTGGATACTAGACACATAGAGTAATTTTTTGTGAAACTCTTTGGCCATATACTTAGTAAGATTGGATACACATCGTGTACCTCGAACTCTTCCATATTAGTCAACATACCAATTTCATAGGTGTATGTTGTAGACACTAGTAGAAGAAAATCATTTCATGTAATAAAATACACATATTTTAGTTTTCTATAGATATTGTTACAATTTTATATAGTGAATAATTAAATATATACTTTAACCTACTCACATGGGTTCCATATTTCATCTATTTAACAGTTCATTCCATGTACAAGGATTGATAAATATATGTTAAATCAATTTCTTTGATAACTTTTTTGATAATAATAGGTTGTTTCTTCCATGTAAATATCTGTATGTCATTAATTTTAAATGAAATTAATTTTTTTTTCATTATAGATGATGCTGAGTTAAGGACACTTGGATCAAATCAATAATAATTGAATTAATTGGATTAATTCATGGGGAATTATCTTTAAAAAATAATGAATTTATTTAATTGATAATAATATTGAAAATGTATGCATATTCTATATTTTTCGATGATCATGATATTAGAATAGCCTAATTTATGTGATTTAACTATCTTAATTTATTGTTATTAAATTAAATTTTATGGAAATCATGTCATTCCCTTATCCTAATTATGTAACAGCTTGTGTACCCTTAATTTTAATTATTTAAAATCCCTTTATCCCATCCATTGGATCATCTAACCTACAAATGAGTAAATTCATAAATAAATATGGATATCCTTGGAGAGATAATGTGGTCAGATTCCAGGTTTGATGGTGACACCAATCAATGAGATAGATTTAAATCAAGGTGGAATTATAGAACTTGAACTAAGATACAATTCAATGTGTATCTTTATAGGGATGATGATTGGTTTATCATGCTCTGAATAATGTATCCATTAGAAAATATCATAATCATACCGCATAAATTTTATTTATATCAATCGTATGGTAAATAACTTGTGTATGTGGATGATACATGATCAACTAAAGAATAATTTAACAATCATGCAATATGAACTAAAATATAAAAATATAATGAATAAATATTTAGAACATGCTCTATACCTTAAGTAAAATTAAAATAATATTAATATGTTATTTGTTAAAGATAAAATTTCATTTTATGAAAAAGAATAAAAATCCCTCAACTAAATTATTATGTTAGTATATCCCTCTGCTACAAATGGTATCATCTATATAATTACAAGTTCTTAAACAACTCTTATTGGGGTGATATCAATTATCATGGAACTTTTACCTTAATGACTCTTCCTGGACTAAATTATTTCACAATATGTGTTGACTACCCAAGCAATAAATGGTGTAATTAAGTGTAAAGTGTTTATGAATTATTTAATCAGTAAATTATGAGTTAATTCATTAGTCAGGATACGCCTACCAAATACCCATCAAGTAAAATATTGAGACCATGTTGTTGTTATAAGAAGGTGAATATGAATCCTTGACATTAGAATATCAAACTTATATTATATTTTAAAACTAATGGTTTGGGTTTTTATTTTAAAAAACAATGGGGGAGACTAATGGAATTTAATAAATTTAAAATTTATTGTTTTGGTTCTGTAATAAAAAAACTAATTATATACCAATAATTTATAGAAATGTCAAATCAAATGACTCTAAAAATATAAGAATCATCTATACTAGATAAATATAACCTTCTCACTATCATGTATTTCTAGAAATGGTATAAATTTTTTGACAATATATCATTACTCAAATCGAAATTATAGATGCTGGAAACTCCACTTCCAGAGTCTCTTGACAAACAGTCTAGTGAAGAAGAAGTTTCTTTCTATTTGAAACATTTCAATGACACAATATATTTCTAATATTTTCTAATTTCCTCCATGGAAAATTAGACTATAAATCAATATGAGGATATTTATTCATATAGAATATTTTTTTTCCATTGGGATCTCTATCAATATTTTGTCAGATGAGAGAGATATAAGATATCAAATGAACTATTCTGTTGTATTCATGGGGGTTCTGGATGAGTTGGGCCTCGTGTAGTTGTATAATTTTGTACATTATGTTCTTAGAAATCATGGGTTTTAATAACACAAGTTAGTTTTTCATAGATCCCATTATTTCATCAATACCCAAAATCATTATCAATTTAATTGTAAATTATAATATGAACAATAATGTGAATACACTTTTAGAACTTCATAATAATATTCTCCAGGTTGAGAAAGTCATAGGGAATTATAAACCCATGATCCTTATAGAAAATAAGAATATGAAGAATAAGGGAAAATGTTTGGAGACTCATCCCAAGTCTATGTCTAAAGAGAACCATCCTTCTAAGAAGAAGAATATCCAATGTTAAGGAAATTAATAATATATTTAGTGTATTTCAAGTGAATGAAAATCTAATGGATTAGGAATTTGACCTAGCTGAAGAATCATGGGGAGACTTCGTCTATGTTCATCTTCATATGTAATCTATACATATCTAAAAGTATAGTATTTGGGTACATGAAGGGCTCACATTTGTATCCAAATACAAGAACATAGTAGATTTTGTAATTATTATAGAGGATATGTGGATCTATGGGCTAATAATGGAGCTATGATAGATTCTCTATCATTGGATGCTACCATAACACATTTCTAACAAAAATTGTTTTAGTTTTTAATTTTTTTATTATGTTCCAAGAGTTAACTAGAACATTGTTTTAATTTTTTATTTTAAAATGGATGGATTTAATTTCAACTTTGGAAATAATATATACTAATATTATAAATATTTCAAATGTTTTGGTATGAATAATTTAATATCACTCTTTATGTGTTAAATTATGAATAAAAAATATCAGTAATTGATACCAAAAAAATATGTCACTCATATAAATCCCAATTGTGGTATCACAATACTGGTCACATAATTTAGAGGTGTTTGAAAAGGCTCTATAAATATGGTTACATAGAATTAATTAACCATAAAAACATGAAGGATTTCACAATTGTTAATAAGTAAAGATGAATAAACTACAATTTGGTGGTCAGGGTGAAACAGACTTATAGATTCTGTAATTTTTATACAATTCTATGTGTCAACATTAACTTCTAGAATAGAGAGGTTGATTCTAAAAATTTATAATATATATCGTTGGCATGAGTATGTATAATTATATATACGTCATGTCCATGATTAAACTTTTAATATTGTACAAAGGTATTTCTTTCCACAAGTATCACATTTTGTAAAATTGCACTTTCTATTCTTCCCTATATCCATTTTTTGACCAAACATACACTTATTATTTTTCATTCCTTTGGAAGCCGGGCAACATGGAGAATTATTTCTCTATCTTGACAACACATGACAATACATCCTCATATGATGTGAATTTTTTTGATACTAGTTCTCTTTGAATAATTGGATAAATCCCATAAAATAAATTCTCAATGTAACCCTTTTAATTACATAAGTAGTCCATAGCACACCTTAATAACCTTGTAAAGTGAGCATCATAATTCGATACAATATCACCTTACCTTTTTCTAGAGTTATGAATTATTTCAATACATCAGATGATTATTTTTTTAGAAAATATTTTTTCATGAAAATTTATATAAAAAGATTCCCTTCCAGATTTCCAATTTCCTTCTCATACTTTTTTTCTGGAATCAATAACCATCATTGATGTGAATCCGGTGAGTGCTGATAACAAACCATGATAATATTCTCCCTATTAATAGTTAACAATGAGAGAAATATATTCACCAGGGAAATTATCCATTTCTAATTTATAAAGAGTTCTTCAGTCATGTTGACTGATATATGTTCTTAATGTAAGATGCATTCTCACATGGTTAAACCATGTTATGGATCAAAATACTGCTCCATACAATAAGGTTATTGTTCATAATTTGAATAAACTATTCATATATAGTTTTAAATTGTTTATCTCCAACTATAGATACAAATATATATACATTATATTTCCTATATGGTAAATCCCAATATGGACTATGTTAATTGACATGGATTATTTTTCATTAACTATATTCCATTTCTAGACAATGGAATACCATATATTAGATCATAACATTATGAATCATAATGTGTAATTACTAAACTATTGAAAATCATAACATAAATTTGGAAATGTGTGAATAAAAAATATAAGAATCATATTCTGGGTTTCTTTTATAATATCCCCATGTTTTATTACAATGTTATGTTCTCTAATATATTTTTTTCTAAATCATGTTCCCAAGGTTTTTACAAAACTGTCACTGATTCCAATTGAAAATATCTCAACCGTTGTATCATATAGATGGTTGTCACATTATTACATTGGCAATATCTATTGGAAATCACATCCCACGATGATGAGTAGTTTAGTAGTCTTATAAAATCAAACACATTCCTGAATTTTCCATTATATTTGAAAACATAAAATATACTATAGTATTAAATTCAATGAATAATTATTCTCTAGAGAGTAAACAGTATATCAATCCAAATACATATTGTTGAATCCAGAAGAATGAAAATAAGAAGTTCTGAGTACAAATGATTTGTAATTTTTTTTCATGTGATGGATCGTAAATATTTCATGAATAATATTGAATTATATAAATAATTTTATATACATAACTACATGAGCTAAAAAATGGTAATTTATTTTAAAAAATTCAAATAATCATAAGATAATAAATAAATTATTTCATAATATTGTACTTTATAATAGCAAAAAATTTAACATATTTATGAGGCCTTATTGAAATAAATCTGACCATCAAGGCCTTTTGCATATACATTAATACCATCAGGGCCTCATGCCAAGAAAAGATTCAAAAATTGGTCAGGGATCATCCAATTTCTAAAGGTGTATTACCTCATTATTCTTACCAATGAATCACGGGAATATTTAATTCTAATCCCCACCCATAAAATAATAGGTCTACTGCATTTCCAATATGAGTAAGTAAAAAAAATTAATCATTAAGCCATAAAATAAATAATGGTATATATAAGAAGAACTAAAATAACAAAAATGAATATTTTCCCTAGTAAAAATAATCATAATGTATCCATTAAAATATGATTGTGGGTAACATAATAGAACAACATAAATAAATAATAATATTCAATTATGAGTGTGTACTTAGAAAAAGAAATTATAAAAATATCATTGGGATATTTTTTAGGAAAACACACTTTTCAATTCAGAATTAATTTATTAAACAATTTAAAAACATGGAGGAATATGTTTTACTTAAATAAAAAATTGTATTCTTGTAATGGAATATTAAAATACAATGTTAGTAATCATTGTGGAAAAAATATATTAATTTCATATAAGTTAAAAAAATTCATTCACTACCATTTATGAAATGTCAACAAGTACTATGTTCAGAAAATAAAACGAAGATTCCATTTAAACAATTTTTAAAAGATATAAATGGATGAAAAATAATTTTAAAAATCATAGATGAATATTAAATATATCTTTTAAATCATTTTAGGAGAAAACATACATGTAAGATGAATATTCACCAATAGAGGCTTTGATAAAAAAAGATCAAATAATGGTTTTATTAGGAAATAAATTTTATCCCCGTGTCTAGATTCCCTAATACATGTTCAAAACTCTTATATAATAAATATATATTTATTATAAATATTTTATTGAACTTTAAGTATAAATAAAGTTCCATATGTGACTAAATGAAAATCATTTATCACCTATTTATTAACAATTAATTGTTAAAATCACCGTTTGGTGTAATAACTGATTCTTTTTATATGTATGTTTTAGTTTTTTAATATCAATATTATTACATTGATAATGTTTAAACCATCAAAATTTCCCTAATAACTCTAATAAAATAATATTTTTTAATTATAAATGTATAAATAGTAATCCATAAAAGTTTTAGATTGAAAAACAAACTTCACCATGCATAGAGAAAGTAGTTCATACGTATGAATGAACACTTCTTCCATTTTTGAGAGAGGGAAAGAAATACATGTATATAATTATAATATATAATAGAATAATTATTATACAATTTTAATCATATATATTAATAAAATATATCCTCATTTACCATAAATGTAAAATAGAAATGAAAAATGAATAACATAGCTTCGTGGAGGTGGTAGTCCACACATACACATGAGGGGCGTTATTATTTCCCTTTAGATTGTATGGAAAGATGGAAGATATTATATTAAAACTATATATGTAAAAGTTTCATATAAATATAATATATTAACATTAAACGCATTTTGATTCCCTTCTATAAAATATGGTAATGAAAATGAATTTCATTGCTACATGGAGATAGTAATTCATACGTACAAACGAGCGATACTTTCACTTCTTATTTGATAAGAAAGAGGGTGGATAATTGTGGTTTTAAAATCATAATAAAATTTAAGTATATTTTAGATACTGAATTTATAATTTTATGATATTAACCATAGATTTATAACCAGTATAAGAAAAAGTGAAAACGAAAATTATTTGTTACGGTTAATACATCTTACTTGGATGAACTCATTTGGTTCTCCACTCAATGATACCGGGGATAGTCTTTTTGGGAGACCAAAATATCTATAATATTTATAAGTATGTTTAGAAGGTATAAATTTTGGTAATTACGGATCTATAAGATTAAATATAGTATAAGGAAGTGGAAGGATATGCGTCCATTTATAATTGAGGAGAGGGTTAATATTGGATTTTCTAAAAATATTAAATTAATATTGATGTATAAGTAGATCGAAATTGGTAATATTAAAATATTATACTAGTAAAATTCTAAATTATCTTATCATATAATATTAGGAGATATTTTGGGAATGTTTTCATCCTTATATTTTAGTTTCATCCCTTTTTTAGCACTTTTTGGGAATTACTATAATATTAAATTTTCATAACCATTTATGGTTAATAATCTAACTATAAAATAATAAAATACCTATAAATGGAAGATGTATTATTTTTAAAATAAAATATCATTCATTTGGATGAATCTTATATTTTTTTATGAATTTCAATCATTTAATAAATCATTATTTATTATGAATATAATAAATGTCATTTTAACACTATTTATTTAATTTAATTTTAAATACCTCAGGACAAAGGTGAAATTAAAATATAATATATTAAAAGAACCATAATAAAAATCAAATATCTATAAATTTAGTGGGAGATAATAAATAATTTATATTTTATCACTTTTAATATTGTTAAATTCATTTGTCATATTTTTTAGTTAATTACAAACATATTATATTACCATTTCATAAGTATTTAAGGTACTTATATATTTCTTAATGTATTAAATAATTTTTTACTATGAAAATACTTTCATTTATCTTAAATTATTCATTGATATTAATTCATGACGTTACTTTTTTCCCAATTTGGATATATAATAGATATTTAAAACTTAGATGGTGATATTTCGTAAAATTCCTTATTTTAGACATTAAATATGTCATTTTAGTGAAATAATTTCTAGTTAATAAATATATTTAAATACTATAATTATAATTTAAGAAATATATTCATCTTATACAAATTATTATGACAAATTATGGCCTTTTCACTTAGTTTAAACCTTTATTATCTAAATTTACGCTTTACCAAAGTGATACATTTTACCATAATTACTATTTTTAATACATAAAAATAAAATGGTACCTTATTAAAAATCATAAAAATGTGATTAAAAATAGGTATTTAATTTTATGAAATTCAATATTTATATGTGGAAAAATTACTTTGAAAATAAGTGTGCAAAATGTGAAGAAAAACTATTTTTAGAAAAAAAACAGTTTCTATTTTTAAAATTGGATTTTATTCTTATCTCATTTCTATAAAATATTAAATAAATATTAAACAATATTATTGAGTATATATTGAATAAATTATGTTAATAGTATTCACTAATAGTGATAAATTTGTTTTTTGTAAAAGAAAAACACATTGAGCTCATGAAGAAGTTTGTCAAAAAAATCATCCCGATTACATTCAAATGATCTTTTTTATTTCAATTTCTAGTTAATTAATGACTATCGAATTTATTTTATTCAAATTTATAAGATTTATTTTTAATATTTATTTAATACTATTTATACCCTCCTACCCAACATCTTGGTGATAAATGGTACATTAAATAATATTTAATATAATTTCCCTGTTCATTTAATCATGGTGTTGCGTATAATGGGTGTTATTGAATAAATAAATTTTTTTTAAGAGAAAAATATTATAAAATATATGGTTGTTACATTCAACCACCCCATAAATAAATTTAACCCACAAAATTTTTTCCCTTTGATACAAACAAATGAGGATATCATTGACTCAGTACATTCTCAGGTTCCCATGTAGTATCCTAAAATTTATGGTTTCACCATAAAACATTGACCGTGTGAGGGGTATTGTTTCATTGAACATTCTCCTAGTGATATAAAATCTTCACTTTTTTTTTAAAATAAAATATATCATTCTCTTGTGGTAAAACCTATGAGTTTAGTACAATTTGAAGGATCAGTTATGTACATTCTTAGAAGAGATACAAGGAATAGATCATTGACATAGAAGAGGTTCAGTGGATGTGTTAATTGATAAGTTAGCATCTAGAAATGATCAAAAAAAATTAAAGGACCAATATATTAATGTATAATGTTTCCATTATTCAAAATTCTCATCAACCTCTTCCACACTGATATCCATATATATACCATATCACCATGTTCAACCATAAAATATTTTGGATTATTACAATCAAAACATTTTTTTAGACTCTGGCCTTCTGTTATATACGGTTTAATATATCCAAAATTCTATAACATTTCATCATCTTAGTTGGGACTAAATAGATTTGTTTCTCCATATTCATTTTATTAATTTGTTGTTCTACACTTCTTTTCATATATAGATTCAAAAGGAACCATTTGAAATATAGATTGAAAGCTATTTTTGTTAGAAAATTATACTGAAGGGATATGTTGATCCTATCAAAATCTAAATTAAACTTTTAAAGAAAGAAACACATATGATGGAGTATGAATGGACCTCTCATACTGATAATTTTTCTATGAATGATAAGTAGTGATGAAAAATAACACTATATCTGGAGAATTATAATTTAAATTATAGAACATCAAGGAAATACTTGTATCTAATTAGATACAATAAAATGTGTTACTTACTAAAACCTAAAAACTTCCCTTATAAAAATACCATAATTATGTTCAATGTGGAAGTATTCCATGATGTAAAGTGTGTTATCTATGCAAGGTGATCAATTAAAACCCATATAAAATTATTACATTTAGATTTTTTGGGATTCTGATGAAAAAATAACTTGTGGTGTTTTCATATTTACAATATATCATGGGTAATAGTGATAATATCCCCTTATATTTTTATATCTTATGCTTAACAAGCTGACTTAAAAATAACCAAGAAATATATTCTTCAAAATCTCTCTTCATGTCTTCCCTCTTGAAATAATAATTCAAATATCAATACATATTTGTATTATTAGGAGGACAATATAAAGAAGAACTATAATCTTCATCCAATAACTAATTTAAATATGTTATTTATGGACGAAAAAATATATATTGAACCTTATCATTTTAGAACATTCAATGTTGAACTCTAGAATATTTCCCACCTTCTTCTTCAACATCACATATTATTTTTTGGAAAATTTTATCCCCACATAGAAAGATTGTTGAATACTCAATTGAGCTAGATAAAATTTCACCCCTACCTTTCTAATTTCTAGATATGTACTTTTAAAATCCAAACATATTGGATATTTGATGATCCTTATCATAGATAAGCTAGCATTATCTTTTCGACTGAGATCAGTATCCACACTATTCTCCTTCTTAGGGTGGTAATTTGTTGAGTAGTCATAATTTTTAATGAGTTATAACAATATTCCCTCAAATATCTTTAATTATTTTTATTTAAAAATATATATTAAAATTTAGTAATGAGTATATATATGAAAATTTACCTGTAAATTTAATTCCTTTATATCATTAATGAAAACAATTCCATAGATAACTCCAAATCATGAGTTTGGTAATTTTTATAAAATAACATTAGCTGGTGTGAGGAATTATCTATCACTATACCATTGTTCTAAATGAAACATCATAATAATTTATTTGATCAATCACTATATATTAAAATCCAATCTACACAATTGGATTTTTTCAGTATAGGTGTAATGAATAATATTCTCGTTTTTTCCTTGACTTCTTCCTATCATTCAGTTATCCAAAGGTAATTTGGACCGTTCCGTGTTACCATGGTATATAGATGGTAAATTATTGAAAAATTCATCAAAAACATCAATAATAACCAGAAAACCCTTGAAAACTATAGATCTTGGTCATTGTGGTTTGTATAGTCCAACATTTTATAACTTTAATATTTAATGGATGCACAAATATTCCCTCAATTCAGATTTTATATCCCAAAAAATGATAAAAAGTATTAAAAAAATTCACACTTTTTAAAATTTTCATAGAACTTCTCATTTCATATGGTATTTAGAAAAATCCTCAAATGATCTTAATTCTCTTCATTTATCATTTAGTATATAAGAATATAATCTGTAATGTGTATCAAAAAAAAATCTTATCTCAAAATGATATTTTCAATATATCTATAGAGATAGATGTAAAACCTAAGAATTTTAAAGGGTTTAAATGCTAAAAGATATGACTTGTGTCAACATAATGAACCTTTATTTTCAACATCCAACATGATTAAAACTACACAATTAAGTTTCCATATAATAGAGTAGTCATAAATATGTCTTTCCTCTAGGGATTTTCTCATGGTGTCTGTGATTGAGGAAAAAATCACTAAATGGACATGTGTTGGCGTATGTGGTAAATAATTAGTGTTATGATCTGTTCGAACACATTGGTGTTCCATAGGTAGGGGACCACATGTATGTGGGGAAACTGGTGGTGTCTAGAAGGTGAGAAAATAACAAACATGTTAACATAGTGTGTATGTTCTATCAGTGGGGCCTAGATATTAAATTTGTTTTGGGGAAATAACCCAGTCGAAATTGAAGTGGTAGTAGATTGGTTTCCATGTAGGGTCCACAAAGAGGACATTTTTCTCTAAAAGGGATGAATATAACACAATATATTTTCAAATTATTAAAGGGATAAATGATATTACTAGTGTCAACTAGGAATAAAATCATTTTCGGGAGCCTACCAGATTAGAACACCAATTTTATACATTATTGGTGTAGAGTAGTGATCAGGATGGGTGGCCTCCTTGGAAGTTTCCCTAGGTGTGTGTGAGTGAGTACAAAGCAAACTTAAAGAAAATGTATTGGCATGTCTAACAGGCATTAGTATGAAGATATGTTGGGTATTCGAGTGTGCCCTATGTAGGGGCCATTGGGGGGGGGGGGTTAATAGTGGTTCCTAGCAGGCTATGAACTGATGGCCTTATTAAGGTGGTGTTTTTGTGCTTTCAGTGGGGCCCAATTGTAATAATAGTGAGGTAATTGGTAATACTTAAAGGAATAAATTTATAATAATATTTTTCATACCTTGTTTATGATTTTTTTCATTGGTATATATATAACACCCTAAGACATTAAAGTATATTTTTTCAAAATAACTTTATTCGCTTCGATCACTTCTGATGCACACAACAACCGGTTTAAATAAAACCCAATAGTGTTTTCAAATATTTTTAATTATACATCCCCAATATAGCCTCGCTGTCATGTTTTGAGGTATAAATATAAATTACTATATTTTTAAAATTATATGATTTAAATATGTAAGAGATATATTCAATGGATGTATACTAAATATAAATAAAATAAAATTCATTTTTACGAATAAAAGAAATGTCTTCTAAAAAATAGCATTTTTTTGAAGAGATGGTTTATGCTCTTTTTGAACAAATAATTTTCATTAAAAAAATAAAAAAAATTGAAAATTTATTTCTAAAAATTCACTTCATTTTTAAATAATATTATCAAAATTATCTTTGGGGGATTATTTTTAATTTTCCTAAAAAGTTTCATTTTTCGATGTATAGTGAAAAATAAATATTTTTATTAAAATATACCATTTCATTTAATTAATTTACATGCACCAATTTATGTTAATATTTTTTAATAAATTATTATTTAAATCCATTATAAATTAATCCAAATTAAGTCATTATAATAAGTCTCAAATTTAATTTTTTTTTATAAAAATATTTTCTAAAATTGAAATTTATTATTTTAAAGAACTGTTTTATTGACATGTATGTAGGTTTAATTTCAAAATTTATTCTGAAAAACCCATGATTTTTTTTTCAAAAAAGTATTCATTAATTTTATAAATCTTTATTTATATTATTTATTAATCTCAACATAATTTTGGACCATAATGAATTATGAAAATAGTAAAAATTGTAAATCGTGGTTAAGAGTAAAAACGGGTTTATCGGAGGTTATAATAAAAATATTTGTGTTTACAATTACCCAAAACATGTCTAATTACTATTTTAGTTTCCTATATTGACCTTATATATAATAATATTTTAAAATTATTAATTTTTTATCCTTTCCCATGTGAAAAATGTTGGTGGAATTCATTCTTTTCAAAAAAGAATATACTGTGTCCCCTCTTCCACTTATAGAAGGATAACCCATATTCTATCTTTTTGACACTTCCAAAACCCTTAGGTCCAGAAAATTACAAAAAAACAACTTCTTGACATCCCTCACATATTTTCAGAAGGCTTTTTTAGAAATCCAAACTAGGCATGTGTTTGGTGAAAACCAAAAGATGTTTTCCAATAAAAAGGCAACATCCTTATAAATGATATTTTTATATTATTTCTTCCTCCAAGCCCATAAAATATTTGTAAACCATGATGATATAATAAAAAAAATTATTCTGAATAAATATATTTTTTATGTTAAAGTAATGACCTACAACTATTTTCCACTCTCTCAAATGGGAACTGATATCATTGATTTTGTGTGTGGAGAACTACTACCTCAAGAACTTACATAATTAATTTTCCAAAAATGCTTATAACAGATAGAAATAATGGTTTATCCCTTTTATATATATATGAAATTTTAGATATAATTATGTCTTTTGAATTGCAATTACATATATGCCTTCTTAAATTTTATTTCTTAGAGAATACGATAATCTTTCTCTTGTGTATAGAGGACCACCATCTCACGAAGTGATGTCATTAATTTTTTACCTAAAAATTACATGGAAGGTAATAATGATTAATTTTATGTTTATATATTATGTTAATTAAATATTATCCATTTTCTAAAATAAATATTCATATAATTCCATACCTTATAATTATTCAAGTAAATGATAGCATAAGACCATCGCCTTGCGAAGCAATGCGATTTGATTTTATGACTACATCACCTGGATGGTATATGTAATTTTATTTAAATAAATAATAATATATTTATGATAAAATTTTATTTTTAAATGATATAAAACAAATACTTTCTTTCCATCATGACCATCAAAAAAGGGAAACATTACCCATGCACCAGTACGGCATACCATCCCCATGATTGTATCAGAGTTAATTATTCAAAACCATATTTCATTATTGATTTAAATAGTATAATTTATTTTTAATGATAATAATTATTTTATTATTTATATTATTAATCTGAATAAATAATAATCTCTATTACTTTAGTAAACATACCAAGTGATTTTGAAAATCTTTTTCAACTATCGTTAAAACATCCAAACTAAAATTAATCAGATAATTAATCGAATAATACATGGTAAAAATTAGAATAAAATAAATAATAGAAATTAAAAGGGTTTTAAAGAAATTAAATAATTATCTAAAGGGTACTAATCGAGTAAATAAAGAACACATGCTACAAATAAAACATGATGTTTGGATCTATTTTGACAAACCATTTTCATTAGGTTATAACCATTCTTTCTCTAACTCATTTTATCTCCCTTTAATGTTATGTAATCCTTATAAATCATGTATATATATATATATATATATCTGATATATACACATAGAATATTATCTCATCCTTCTATTGGGTAATACAATCCTTATGATCATAACTAAAATGTATTTTTTAAGGAATATCTTTAGAAATTTTTATAAGATAAGATTATGAGACCCATTTCATTACATGGGTAATTCATATAATTATGAGCTGTGATGGATTTCATTATATGGAAATAATCTCCTTGTAAATAAAATTAATATAACAGGAAGTCCTAGAATTATAAATACCTTAAATTCATTAGGTAATATTTAGTCTCATGATACGTCATGTATGGGATTAGGGAGTTAACCTAGTGTATTATGAGACTCTATAAACCATGTGATTCTATCTTAGAAGGTATCCTTGAATTATGTTTATGTTATGTGTTATGTCATTTCAAATTTTCCATGATTAAAATATATTATGATAGCATTCAATTTATATTATTATTCCACTCAATTACTCATGTAGATTCTTTTTTACGATATCATATTATACATTTTAGTCACATATTATGCTTCCTTATCTTATTTATTCCCATACTGGTCTTTTTGGATGACCCCTAACTTTAACATATTCCCTTGTTTATCTCATGTTGTTTTTTTAATATTAATGTATTTATGATCTCATAAAGGGAAATAAAATAATGATTCCATTTTTGATTTTCCAACAATGTATTATGAATATAGTCTTTGAAATACTCTAGAAATTTATAATACATATGTGGTAATTATTTAATATTTCTTATTATAAATAAAGTAATAATATGTGTAGAAGGATCAGGTGACTGTAATATGTATCATAAGAATGGTTTAGTTAGACTTTTGAAACTGTGATAAGAAAACATTAGTGAAACCATATGGATAAATCCAATGATAGGTTTTAGGATAAGCCAAAGTATATGAAAATATATTGAAATTTTATAGAAGTATAGTGTGAATTGATTCTTAGAAATTTAATCTATATATAGATACTACATGTGTATTTGGATCTATCACAGATGTACCTAGGTGTAATGAATATAAAAAAGGTGCACCAGGAATGACTCGAATGTTACCTAGTATGAGATAATGTGTCCTGCTATGAACCTATATTGACACTCCTAAGGGATATGTTATGAGAATTCACACAATCTTTCTAAACCATTATTATGGGAACAAAAAGTTCACATAATATTTTATACTAGGATATAGATCACCAATAATATAGGATGAAACCTAAAAATTCAATTGTTAAAAATCATATTCAATTTATGAGTTATAGTTTTAATGTTCATAGTTTCTCATGTATTTGTATAATAGATTAAACAATATCATTCTTAATTCTCCATTTATTTCATACAAATGTATGGATATATGATAAACCAAGTCAAAAACTATCTTGAGGGGAAATGTGATGAATTCCCAAATAAGAATCCCAACGGGATTGAATCAGGAGTTGGGAACTTCATGACAATACTTTCTCATCAAAATATAGTTTTGAACCAAAAAATTGAATCTAGAGGAACATCTGAATCTTTATAAAAAATAAAATATTTCAATGAAAACGTTTATGTGATTAATGTCTCCAACATTTTGTTTATCCTAGGATCATTTAATAATAGATAAATGGAAAACATATATTGTGAATATCCTTTTTATCCTAAAATTCTATTAACAATAGAAAGTTTCACTGAATGTTTATCAAATGAAGGGATAACCTCCTGAATAGTGGGAATTAATAAAAAATATGTACGATGAGGAAGACATAAAAGGGATGGAGATTAAGAAATTTTGAGAAAAATTTAAAAATATTTTCCTCGCACTCTTTCATGTGAAATAGAGAGGGGTTTCATTAACCTTAAGGAGGATCATGAATTTTTGGGGCGTATTGGGAAAGATTCACAAGACATTCACAATAAACCATCTAATATATAATATCCACAAAAATTAATTTTTATTTCTTCTTTTGTGGGATAAATTCCGATTTATGAAAATATTTGGAAATTTGAGACTTAGATAGCTTTGAAAAGATTGTTTGTTGTTCCCTCAATGTTAAGATAATGATCAAAGAATATTTAGACTCTCATTAGGATTAGAAATAAAAAATGGAGATTAACTATGGTGGTATTATTGATAAATATAATGGTGTAAATAACTGACAACATACCACTTTTTGAAAGTGTTGGAAGAAGTGTTATAATTTTTTTTGATGGGGACCCAAAATTTCTTTAGGTTTGGGAAGAAGGGACACCAATCTAGTGATTGTCGATGGGAGAAACCAACCAATGTGATGGAAAAACGAAATGCTCCAATCCATCATTAGTATATTTTCAAATGTTATATGTTTATAGAATAAAGACATTATAAAAACTAATGCACTAATCCAACAGTTTTTTATGATATCCAATTAAGAAATTCATCAAGGCCTAGAGGGAAAGGAAGGCATATATCATCAAAAATGTGGATGTGGATCTTGAAAATGTGTTGGTGAAAGTTACAATAGTTATTCATTAAAAAATAGATAATGTTAGTTTCTTTTCTGGTTCTATGTTGTCATTCATATCACATGTGTGTAGTTTAACATTTCAATAACCAACTCAAAACATTAATGATTTGTTGTTGGTAAAGATGTAAATTGATCAATTTATATATCCTAATAATATAAAAATCCCCTTTCCTTGTTTTTTTGGTTAGACATACAATAAAACTTTATTATAATTCCTTTAGATGATTTTTTTTAAATTATATGTGTGGATTAGTTTTCCTTATATATAGACAACATTAAATAAAAAGAGAAAAAAATAGCTATCAATATCAGGAATCTCCCTCCAACATAATAAAATTTCAATGATGGGGATTAATATTCCTTGGTTTAATCACTTGAAGAAAATATATTTCTTCCTTTTGAGAATGTTTATCTTGTTGAAATTATTAAGAATATGGAAAGGATCACTCTTGAAGGCATACCCATTTATAAGAATTATATTAATATATTTATTGAAGAATCTTACTGTCTTTCTCCTAGAAAATAGGTAGAATTTTAAAACATGGTTATAATTAGATCATTAAAATATCGATTAATCTATATATAATGTCCATTGTTTAGGATTAGGTGTATAAGCAGTAAAATCAAGAGAATCTGGAAAATGATTTTATATGATCTCGTAATTCACAATGGGTCTCACAAGTACTCTTCATTAAGAAAAATAATTGGTCAATGATCATCTCCATTGATTATCGTTGGTGTAAAAAAATCATGATATTGAATAACTATCCCCTTTCATATATATAAAAATCTTATAATCTTCTCTATGGGGCTTATAATTTCTATAAGGTGGTCCTTCAGACAAGATTTCAACAACAAAAGGTACAGAAGGATGGTATTCCCCAAAACTACCTATCTATAAAATTATGGACACTATGAGTTCATAGATATTCCTATTATACTAACTAATTATCCAATAATAATTATGGAACTAATGAATTGATTATTTAGGGATCACCTCAACAAAAGTTTGGTAGTATTTTCGGAATGTATTCTGAAATAATCTAAGGTCAAGAATGATAAGGAGGATAATTAGAATACTATGATAAATTCATTGAGAAATGATAATATATATGAAATTTATAGTAAATTTATGTCATCGATGAAGGATGTAACATTATTGTGGGATATTATCACCAATAAATTGATATCTATAGACCCTTCTATGAAATAGACTATTGTAGACTAGCCTAGACCGACATTTTTATTAAAGATCTATAGTTTCCCTAGACTATTTGGATATTACCAGTGATTTTTGGAAACAAAATCATTATTATAAAACATAATAACCAAGATACCATAGAAGGGTGTAATTTTTTTGGACAAATTTATATTCAGAGATATTTAATGTGTTGAAGAAGAATCATATCACTACACATGATCTTATGATACTATCTAGAGGGGATCATTTTATGGAATACAATCATTTTTCAAAGAAGTGTTTGGGTTGTGTAATAATGTAGAATGAAATGGTGATATACTATGATTCTTTATAGATAAAATTTCATAATCATAGATCTACCACACATGTCCAAAAGTAGGATGTAGTGATCTTTTTTTCATGATTAGGCGGCATAATGTCTATGGGGAGAGGTTTGAAATATATATAGACCACAAGAGAATTCAATATATATTCAAAAATAATGAACAAACCACGTGTCAAAAAATATAATTAGATCTAATCAAGTACAGTGACTGGTCAGTCCATTACCATTCTAGGAATGTAAATAATGTGAGAGATACTCTATGATGAAAGGATCCAATGATTTTGTCAATGAAAATAATTGAGAAGGATATAATCTAATTTTATTAAAAAGGATGGATATTTTAATGAAGAATGGATATTCTCCCTATATTTATCCAATAACATAGCAGCCATCAATTAATGAGAGGGTTAAGGAGGAAAAGAATTATAATGAGGTGATACCTGAAATGGTCGAAAATATTCTGGAATTAGACATTTTTAAATATGGGGATATAAGGTTTAGAAACCAGATATTTTTTCCCATAAAAACCTAATATAGATAAGGATATTATTTATGATGTGCATATATCTACCATTATTATTAATTTGGGATGCACTAAAATGTATATAAATCTAAATAAAAACTTATTGTGGGATAACTTGAAGAAGAAAAGTTTTGGAATTTGTATCTCAATGCTCGATATTCCAACAAGTAAGCAATTAATGATAGAAGTATAAGAGTTTTAACAAATAATTTCCTATACTAGTACAGAAATGGGAGAAAATGACCTTGTATTTCATCGTAGGACTCCCTAAGACACCTCAAATAGATAATACCATGTAGGTGGTAGTCAGTCATTACATAATGTCAAAATATTTTGTTACTATCAATGAATATTTATATCTTGAATAAATATCTATGATATAATTAAGGTAATCTATATGATTTTTGGGTATTATCATCGATATTTTATTTTATAGAGATTCATGGTTTACTTCAAGGTCCTAGAGAATTCATTAGAAAGAATTGGATAAAGAACTCAGTTTCAGTGCTATTTATCACTCTTAAGAAGAAGGTTAATCTAAGGGAACTATCAAAATTCAACATGATATATTGAGGTTCTACTCAATGGAATTAAAATAATTATGGGATAAGAAACTTCTCTTAGTAGAGTTATCATATAACAAAAGTTTTTGTTATATCATTCAAATGAGAAGTTAAGTGGTTGTCTATGGGAAGTGATGTTGGGCTCCAACATGCATGCGAAAAGTTGAAGAGTGGAAGATCATGGGACCTTATCATGCCCAATAAATGAGCTAGAGGTTCTAAACCATTAAATTTCACATTAAATATATGAAAAATAGATAAAAATGGTATAAAAAATGTCATTTAGACCTGGATTTTTCGGTTGGAGATAAGGTGTTCTTTTATTTTTCACAATGGTAGTAATTCATTAGTTCTGGGAATAAGGGAAAGCCTATCCCTAGATACATCATCCCATTTGAGAACCATAATTATAGTAGATAATTTTCAAAATGACTATCACTCCATCCAAACCAATCTCAAATACATGATGTGTTCTATCAATACCTCTTGAGAAAGTGCATAAAACGACCCTGATGTGTATTGATTCAAGAGGTTATGCCATTAGGTAATGAACATTAATATGATTATTAGTTGGTGAAGATCTGGAATTGTAGATAAAAATTTATAGGAAACAATATAACTGAAATAGACTAACTTTTTTTTGAAAAACTACAGGTTTGGGAAAAAAACATGAAAACCTAAATATGTGATGATGTAGAGGTACCCAGACCTGTTTTAACCTTATTGTGAAATATAAAATTTATAGGGTGAAATAATATTAAAGGTAGAATAACATAACACCTTGATATATTAATATATATTGATATATATATATATATATTTAATAAATTAAATATCTTGAATGGGTTGGGATTCATTAAACACCGAGTTGAAATGAAACATGATACTCAATTGAAATATTATCATTTAAGCATGGCCATTATAACCTAACTATTATGTTAATAAAAATAAATATGAATAAATAAATTATGAGAAATTATATGTTTTAAAAATTTATAAAATAAATCTATTGTTAATCCATATATTTGAAATAAAATAATAACAATTTCAAACAAAAAAACAATTTTTTGAGAAAGTATTGTTTTTTAAAATGCAATTAACAAGTCATTAAACAAAAAAAATTAAAAATAATTACTTCTAAATTTTGAAAATTAATTTTAAACAAAATTTACCTAATTTTTTAAATCTTCATATCCAAATTATCTTTTGATGAATTTTTTGGTATTTCTCTAAAAAACTTCATTTTTGTTGAAGAGTTGAAAGACCTGATTTTTATTAAAAATCACTATTTATTTACCGAGTTTAAAAGGAAAGTTTTATTTTAATGTACTTTAAAATGTCAAATTATTTCAATTATGTAATTATTAATTAAAATTATGTAATTGGAATCAATTTCATATTTAATTTTTATATAAAACCATTTCTATCTTCTGAATGTTTTGCTTTTGGAAAACTGTTTTTCAACACGTCTATAGGTATATTTTCAAAATAAAATATACAACTTCTTTGAGAAATTTTTTTGAAAATGTATTCCATTATTTTAATTAAAATAAATAATATTATATAAAATTTCAACATAATTGTTGACCATAATGAATTGTGAAAATAGTCAAAAATATTTAATGTGGTTATGGTATAAATAGGTTTACTAAGGCGTTAAAAAATAATATTAATGATAAAAATTCCTAAAAAAATATATTTTATATTTCATGGTCATAATTCAACCATTTGTCTTCTGTGTTTAAAATGTTTCCATTTTGGATCCTTGTGGCACGTGAAAAAAGTGGAGGGAACTTTTTTTTCTCAAAAAGTATAATTGTGGCCTTTAACTCAAATATAAATATGTCACCCCTCTCATATCCTTTACACACATAAAAAATATGTTGTTTCATCCAATAAATACTCAAATTAATTTCCTAAATCCATACTAACATCCTAAAATCATTTTTTGGTCATATATATGGCCTAATAATGCCTTTGGTTCAATCGATAAGATGTTTCTGTGAAAAAGATATAATGTCTTTAATAGAGAATTTTATTTTATTTTTTCCATACAACTCATTGAAATATTATTAAAACATGTGTATATTTTATCAACATTATATTAAATAGAATTATATATTTTTATATTAAATTTAGGACCTCAAACCATCTCTTCCTCCCTCAAATGGGAAACGAAACAATTGATCGTGTGTATGGAAGACTACAGCCTCACGAACCGACATAATGTTATTTCCATAATCACTTCTCAAATATGGATATAATGATGTATATAATGTTTATATATGAACATTATTAAACAATTATACCTAATTAATTATAATATCCTATATACCTTCTTAATTTCTACACTATAAAGATAATGTAATTCTTGTGTACCACAGACAACCTTCCCACAAAGTGATGTGATTCATTTTTTCAGATATAATTTTAATTAAAGTTAATAAGTATTAATATGATATTTATATATGATATTCCTGAAATAATAATCATTATGTAAAATAAATACATCATATAATTTCTACAATATCATTCATTGAATAAATGATAATATTGTACTACCGCTTTTCCGAGCGATGTGATTTACTTTTATCACCACATCACATGGATGGTATATGTAAATTTATTTAATGAAATGTTTTGATATTTATTTAAATTTTTTCCTTATTTTCACATTGATCATTAAAAAATTAAAATGTTTCTCATGTGTACATATGGAATACCATGTCCTTGGTTGTAATGTCATTAATTTTTCATATCCATTATTCATTATTGGTTTAAAAAGTATAATTTATGTATATAAATAGTAAAAAATTAATTATTATCATCCTTAATATTAAAAAAAATAATCTATTTTATCATTGTCAACTTACCAAATAGATTTTCGACAAATGATCCTTTTATCATTAAAATGTTCGATGTCAAATTAATTGGTTAAGTAATTGAATACAACATAGTAGAAATTAAAATAAAAGGAATAATAAACATGAAAAGGTTATTAAGAATTTAAAAAATTATCTTATTTTTATTATTAGGGTAGATAAAAAAATTAATGTGACATATTGGGCTCTAAGTAAGGGATCTTTCTAATCTACCCTTTTCATCAAGATATCAACATTCTCTGTCTAACAAATTTTCTCTGTCTTTAATGATTTAGAATGCTTAAAAATTATGTATATATGTCTATAACATATATACTTATCATATATCCCTTCTATTTATAGAAAAATACATTCATTGTGATAATCTATCCAATTCATTATTTAAGGAATATCTTTTTATTATGTTATTAAAAAATATTATGTAATCCATTTCATTCAATGGGTAATTCTAATATTTATGATTTATTATTGATAACATTATATAGAAGACATATCCTAGTACATGAAATGAATAGAACATGCGGGACAGGAAATATATATCCATCAAATTAATTGGGAATTGTTTTACTCTCATGAGACATCATTTATGGAATTAGGGAGTAAACCTAATATATTATTGGACTATGTCCACTATATGGTGTTTCCTTGGAAATTCGTGTTGACTTATGTTTATTTAAGCTGATATTCCATCTCCAATTTCCCATGTTGACAAGATCTTATGATATTATTCTAATTATATTTCCCAAACACATTATTACACATGTACCTTCTCTTTTTTTATATCATGTTATACAATTGAATCATATATTACGCTTCCCTACTATGTTTATTCCCTTACTGGGATTTTTATATCACCCCTTTCTTTCAAGTATTCCTCAAGTTATCCTATGTTGTTTTAGGAGATAAAATGGCTTTATGATCTCATAATAAATAATAAAATAAGTATTACTTGTTTTATTTTAGTTCTTTGTATTATTAACTTACTCATCCAAAGATACTGGGCCATTACAATTCTTGTGTTGTAATTATTGGATATTTATGATTAAGAATCATGTAAATATGTATAAAAGTATTGGGTCATCATAATATCGACCTTCATGACCCTCAATTGATGATCTATAGAATGAATTTAAATTATAAAAATGTATTTAGCTTCATGTAGTTGATAAGAAAAACATCAATATGGGGAAACATGTACTTTTTTTATAATGATCTTTTTATGTTCTCAATAATCAATGTAGAGTCTCATTGATCCATCTTTTGGAATAATAAAAAAAGATGTTCCCCCAAAATTGATGTAATTTTATTAATGAGTCCCATACTAAGATTCTCCTACAGTTTTTTCTTTTATTATTAGACCTCAATCGAGGCCATTGTATATATACACTTTCAAATAGGTGTAGCAACATATATGAGTTCTTTTGAAAACCCAAACTCGTGTTTCTTTAGAAATCACAGAAAATATTTTGGAAAGAAATAAAGAAACTCCCAAAAAATCGACACATTATTGATATTGTGTTTTTTACAATCTTATGATATGGACACCCATTTGGAATATGAATCAACACACATATAATATATGTGAATTCTAAAAGAATTTCACATTAACTATCACAATGGTAGACGATCATAAGACAGTTTGTAATATCAAATTTTATATCCATTTATTTTAAATTGAGGTGTGTTATATATAGATAAATAAAATCTATGCATATGATAAGATCAAATATTACTAGAGGGATGATAATAGGGTTCTCAAGAATCACATTCCCATAAATTGTTATTAGATATGAGTAATATATTTGATATGTGACCATCATACAATATGTGTTTTTCACAACCAATTAAATATATAATAGTTGATGTTGTGATGTGATACCCTTGGAAACATTTTCAATTATAAAATATTTTATAGAAATAAAGTCAGGTCAAAAATTTTAAATCCTATATTGGATGATAAGTGTACCTTTTAATATTTATCAAGGAACCTGCATTTTTTTACTATAGTATCATTATAAGATTTTCCTTCTCCCCTTATCTACCTTTTTTCTAACTTTACTTGGTGTGTGGGGAATTGGTATGAATATTTCCCCATCTTCTTATAGTTAATGTATTGTAATTGAATCATAAATTCAAGATAATCATTGTATATGTATCCAAACATGAAACAAACCAATTTTATTTTATTCTTGTGGCACGATGTTTCTTCCAACATATATCACATGTTCGAAAATTAATCTTTCTATTGTTACCCTTTTCCATTTTTTTCTATTTCATCCCCTTATTTTCATAAATTTCTGAAAATATCCATGACTTGTAGAATTGATTATATCTCCTAGTATAACATGATTTTTGTCAAAAATATTATGATAATGTTTGAGAAACTAGTTCCCTTAATATAATTTTCTAAAGGATATCAAATTAATGGTATATAATGCTCTATAAATTACTTATTTAGTCAAAAGAATTATTACCTAACCTTGTAAAGTTAGAATCAGATATAGAAACATTTTTCTCATTATCTTGAATCAGACTGAATAATTTACTACCCATAAATCATCATTGTTTTCATAGGAAATATTTTCCCAGGAAAAGTTCTTTAAATCATCCCATTCTATATTCTCCATTTCCACCTCATCCTTAGTGTTATGAATCAATGAGAACAATTGATTAGATTCCCCTAAGAGAATATAAGATTCTATGAAAAACATTCTCATTCATCACTTCCCAAATAATGAAAAAAATTCTCGAAGGACATATTTCATTTATCATCTATGAATAGATTTATAGTCTTATACAATCATTGAGGTTTATGATGAATAAATTGGTCTAACATCATAAAACCCCATTGTATATCATCAATCTTCCATATATAGGCTTGGATATTTCTCATATCCTGGGATAGTTTCCCAAATATAGTTATAACTTATTCAGCTCTAACTAAGGCTCTTTCCCTAACAACATTATCTTTCCTAAAATGGTGATTTCTATATTTATTATGTGTAGTGATACATATTACATTCTTTCCACATGGAACCATATATAGATAATAACATTCACTATATTAATTCATATCTTTATGGCTCATAATATATAATGTTTATACTAGGAAATATCTCTAAACTAAATTTAAAAACTAGTCATAACTAATCTCATAATCATAATATTTCTTTATTTGGGAATATCCATAGGGTGGATCATACATTTACATTACCTAATATACTTTTTCAAAAAAAAATCCAAATGTTCCCACTAAACATTCTATGATGCCAACAATGAAGATCCCAACCTTAGTAGCCTAGAGTCATTGGTTACCTTATTACATTTTCACTAGATACAATAAGTCACAACCCAAGGGAAATTTTTTTTTACTAGTTTAATGAAACTTGTTTTTAATGGACATTATTTTGAGTATAAATTTGAATTTTCTAGTATTGGAGTCTCAAGAGGGGGAAAATGGACTTTTCCCATATCCTTTGATCTCGCATAATTTTTCTGACCAATTAGTTGGTTGTAGAAAAATTCTTTGACCCTTGTATAAGAGTATGGTGGAATTATAAGAAAATATGTGTTTTCTAAGAATATTTAATATTTAGTTAACAAAATATGATATTATTATTTTAGATTCGTGTATTTATATCTTTTGAACAGAGCATCATATTGAGATTCCAACTTCATAGTTGAGACTAAAATGGCAGGTTTACCTAAGAATGATATAAACCTACTTTAGGTTCTAAGACTCATGACATGTGTTAAATGGGAATGTAATTAAATAGAAAATTAACAAATTAATTAATCAATTAATTAAATTAATTAAAACACCCCTCATTTTCATTTTATTTCACATGAAATGATGTAGAGGTCACAAACCATGTCCAAAATGGTCATACCGGATGTAGGAGGAGGTGATGGTTTGAGACATCATACATAGAGTAAATCAAGACCTGGTAGACATGTAGTGCCTTTTAGGAGCTGATTCATATTCGAATCTTCGGTGGTTGCACCAAAAGGTAGTCTCATTTTTTATTATTATTCCATGAACACCATAGATGGTTTTTATAAATATTTGATAGCCCTGTTATGATATTTAAGGATTCTATAGGGGGTGATCTATACTTAATTGGGAAAAAAGGATTTTGGAGGTTTGTGGGGGGTTTTATATGAAAACCCCAAGTACAATGCATTTGGTTTTATGAAACCTTTCCATATGATATTCCCTTTCATGGAAGATTTAATTTACGAAGTTAAATCCATGTAAATAAATTGTAAACTATTTTGTGGTACTTGGCTATATACCTAGCCATGTGGAAGATTGCATGGGAATATTAATTTTTGGATGGTACACGATGTGTGCTATGGGTAAAAAATGTGTAGTGGGAATCAACCATGTGGCTATGTACCTTGGAAGACACATCATGTGAAGAGTACATGGCCATGTAGTAATACATGTGTAAACCCCAGGTATTCCCTAGTCATGTACTAGTACATGGTTGGATCCCATTTTTCCATTGTCCATGTATATTTTCTTGGCCATGTGATGGTTTGAGAGTACACATCATATAAACAGAAGTACATGTTGTGTAATTTTTCAATCATTGGAGTTTTTTGTTATTTTTATCCTAGAGTTAAAATTTTAAATTTTAGAAATCCATTTTAAGTAGTTTTCTATGTAAATCAGAATAGTGGATCCCTTGGGGTGTTTTTAGGGCTTATAAGAGGTGGTTTTAGGGTGTGTATGTTTAGATTGTGATCTTTTCATCAAAGAAGTTATATCAACACTTACATGAGATTGAGAAATGGGATGAGACATGGGTGAGTGTCATGATATTGATTGGAGGATATAGTATGAGTTTTTTGGAGACATCATTTGGTGTCTTCTATGAGATTTCATTGGTTATTGGGACCATGATTGGAGAATAGGCGGTGGATATGTTGGGTGTTTAGGCCAAACAAGGGGTTTTTTTGGAAATGTGATGGTCATGAGGATATTTTCTCTCAATTTTTTTACTTTTTTTTAATTTCTATGTGGTCATGAGTTTCTATATACTATGTTTCAGGATGTGTGACCCCCAATGTGAAGAGTGTTTTCCTAATGAATTTTTGGATTCAACATATTAGTTAGGGATGTTTTTAATATGTTCTGACCTATAGGAATCCAATGGTTCCATTATTGAAGGGAACCATCGGCTGAGACATCAGACTATATTTTCATCAAAATATATTTGGAACATCGGTGTGTCAATCCATCAGTGACTTCCCTGGATACTCCAATATATAATCCTAAAGAAAACCATCCATCAAAATATGGTTCTAAGGTGTGGTAAATATTGTATCTAAATGGATGGAGTGAGCATCAGCCAATCTGCTAGATGTTGGTGTACATGGAAAGGGAGGGATAATGCTTATCATAAGAGAGTTACAAGGTCATGGATCAGTCATATTTTCGATACTAAGAATATTCTCATTGACCTAGTTCATCTATCGAAGGGAATTATAGACATTCATTCTAATCAGACTCTTCAGGATGCCTCTCTAATAGTCATCACTGATTCTGGTGAACCACCAGGATAGTGTTCTAGATGGTATCCACAAAACACATGTCTTGAAATGAATATCGATGGCTCATGTAGCCATGGACCCATGATGGGTTGGGGGGGGGACACATTCTTTGTTACACAAGAGGGTCCATCATCCGGGAATTCCCACCGTTATTCTGCTAGGGTGAATCCCATCATGGATTCGATCATGTGATTTTCACAGGAATCCTACATTATATATGAAGATACATCCATCTTGTGGTGGTCGAGGAAGATTAAATTATCATTTACTGCTCCCTGATCGATAATGGTAACACTCCTCAATCCATTGATTATATCATTAATAAATCCAAGTGTCTTGTTCACATTTGTGTGGGCATAAAAAACACATGGAGAGAGGTGAACATTGTAGTTTACTACATTGATTACCATGAAACACAAAGAGAGAGGATAACCACTTACTGTAGTATCACGTCATTTTCATTCAGAGGGGGTGTAAATTTTTAGAACATATTCTCTTGGACTCCATTGTGTCCTCCCCCATAACAATTTTGTCTAGGATTCCTCTGACCCTTTATAATTATGTGTTTATTTTTTTCTATAAGTTTAATGAAAATTTAGTTAATAATGGTAGAGGGATTCCAATGTTTATTTATATATTCCGAGATCGAGGTAAGTTTTTTATTGTTAGGGTGACCCTGAGTGAGTACCAGTTTTTTGTAGTGATGGTATTGGGTGTTCCCTTGGAATGTGAAGTGAAGTACAAGATAATACAGATGAGATGTTGATGATTATCATGATCATTTATCCAACACGTAGAATGATTCTGTATTGGTTGAACTTTGGTCTTTATTTAAATTGAAGGGTTATTGTGGTAAGTTGGAGATTCATTGGATGGATCCAAGGTTATTGAGATGTGTTGTTAGGGATGAGTGTTAAAACATGTGGCCCAACAAATATTGTTTCATTTTCCTGGTATGATGATCCATTTCCATTTGATATGTCATTCCATGAGACATTTCATATTAGTTCCAATAACTTTTTTATGGTTTGAGTGTTGGTATGAGGTTTTAGGACTGTTGTTTGATATTTTGAAGTGTGGTGGATTTAGCATTCCTCAAAAATATTTGAGATACATGATAGAGGCTCTGAGAATGTGTAGTATACTATAAGGCATATGTTAAAGAATGACTCTACAAGAACAACAGTTTATATAAGGTATAGTTGTTTGAATGATACTCTAAGAAACACTGATATTGTGTATGGAATGGTTGGGGGATGGTAAGAAAGGATATACTAAATATTGAAGGAATTTAGGAATTTATGTTCCATGTTTATCGAAATGTGACTAATAGTATTTTGATGATGGACTAATGATTCACTCCCTTATATTGGGTGGGACATACTGTTTTTCCAGGATCCCCAATGCACTATAGTTTTCAAAGGATGGACTAATTCTTATGACCCCAATGATGGGGGCATGTCATTCCATATCAGGTTTGGCATGGTCAAACCAGGTGTATCGGATCCCAGCTTGATACATGTAATTATGCTCTTAATTTTTTAACTTGTGACCCAGTTTCTGGGATGGTTGGACATAGCGTACCCAATCTGAATCGTATATTTGGATTTATTCTCATTGTAAGTAGTATTATTACCTTAGTGATTTATGGTTTGGGTTGATAGACATAGTATTTGGAATCCCGTGGTATACGTGGATTGATTCTTCTTTTATGTCAATCTATGACCACTTTTTATTATGGTTGGGATGTTCAGACATAGAATTTTGAATCATAGTTGGATACATGGACTGATCCTCCTCATATATTGACTTGTGTACCCTATGGTATATTGTTTAGATGACTGGAATGGTTCGAAGCATGTATGGTTGATCGATGTCATGGACCTAAGGATCGATGATTGGTTATTACTGTATTAATTTTAGTTATGTTTCGTTTATTATGGTCATATTACATGGACATGAACTTATGGAAGTGCAATATAGGTTCATTGTCAGGGGTGGCCTATTGAGAATTATTTACCACCCCTTATACATGAACCTCAGTCTTTCTGTAGACCTTATGTATACATTAATGTTGATCACACATTCATGATGATTAGGGTCGAGTCCCATGATTGAATGGTTGAGAGGAATTCTTGTTTGAAGTCTATTGATTGGACTGGATTATCTCAATAGGGTGTCAGAGACCAAGTATGTGACATGAATCGAGGATGGAAGAATGTCCTGATGTATTTATTTTCATGTTTATTATTTTGTATATTAGATCACATATTTGAGATCTTTTTTGTATGTACAGAATGGATATTCTGGAATTTAGTGTATTTAATTTTTATTATATAATGTTTTAGTTTCGTTTTAAATAATATTCTGGGTTGTATGATGTTTATAATGTTTTTTTGTTTACTTATGGGTGTGCACTCTGATATGTGGTTATAGTATTCTCATATATCTGCCTTAGAACACCAATTCTAGTCGACATCATTTAGAATATAAGGTGGCATTTTTGAGGTCTTTTGGTGAACTGGACCAGGGATTCCATTTTTGTGTCACCTGTTCTGTGAAATTGAACATAGTATTGGAATACTAGATACATACTTGAATTTTACATTACATTTGAAAACATAAAATACATCATAATAATTTCTTATAGGATATTATTATTTCACCTAGAAGAAACCTATATAAAAATTAAAATACACATCCTCATATCCTAGGGAATGAAACATAATAAAATGGTGAGATCACATACTTATTTATGGTATGTGTAAATTATAATAAAAATAAGGAATGAAAAATATATAATTAAAAACATAATTCCATATAAATAACCACATGAGCTAAAATATTATTCATAGATATTATTATTATTTAAAATTATAACAAGGAAATTAATAAATACTTTCATAATGTTGTACTTCTTGACATATCATATAGGCCCCATTCTAAGCCATATAACATTTCAAGGCCTTTTCCCAAGACATCTATTCAATCATGGTATTGATTTATGACATCATACATAAATGGGTAAGGCCTCACCAAAAAAATTAAAGCTAGATTATCTCATTAGACCTGTCGATGCATCTTGGGGATATATAATTATGATCCTCACAAATCTCTTAATAATTAAAATATATTCCTTCTATGAATAGATAACACTACATTATAAAATTGTCTTAAGATAAATAATTTTATGTATTAGAAGAACTATCATACAGAATATATAAAAAATCTTGACTGAAAATTATCATAAATCACGCATAAATATATAGAGTATGGTATCATAAGAGAGTATCCTTAGTACCGTATGATTCAAAAAAAGAATGTTGATATAGATAAGAATAAATTAAAATGATCATTGAAAATTTCTTCAAAAAAATATCCCTTTCAATTCGAAATCAGTTATTTAAAAACAAAAAAAAATATGAAGGAAATAATGTTTTTTAAAAAATCATAAAACATTTAAAGGAAGCATCAAATTTCAAATTAATCGTGATAGAGGAAAAATATTCTCATTTTTTATAAGTTAAAAAACATTGCATCCATGCTATTTTAATAACATTCAAAACATACCTCATTTTAAAAATGACACAATTATTCATTTTAAACCATTATGTAAATTTCAAACATAGTTTAAATGAAAATTAACAGTCATAGAAGAACAATATTTTTTTTATTTTTTTTAATAAATATTATCATGGAAGGGAAATACTGCCTATCAGAGAGTTGAACAACAACCAATATAATGATGAGATTCTAAAATAAACTATTACCTCTTGTTTGACATCCATTGTATTTGTTTTATCCTCATGTATAAAAAATATAGATTTATAATACATCTATAAAAAACCCTAACCATATATATCACACCATATATGAATAACATATAATCTTTTATCCCTTGTTTCTTAATAATTCATTGTTAAAATCATTGTTTTGTTTAATAAATATGTTGCTTTTTATAAATGTTTTAGTTCAATTGTTTTAGTATTTATTAATTCATTAATTTTACATAATATCCAAAATGTTAATAATGATTTAATTATCATTTATAATTATTATATATATATGTATAGTAATCCAACAATGTTATCAATAGAAAATAGAATTTCACTATTCATGGAGACGGTTTGTCATACTTACATATAAATGTTGTTTACCTATTATGATAGATGTAATGAAATAATGGTAGATAATTATTCTCATTTATAGAATAATTATTATAAAATTTTATTCATAAATAATCATCAAGTCCATTCTCTTTAAAATCTATGTAAAATAGATACGAAAAAAATAACATTTGTTGATGGAGGTGTTAGTCCACACTTATTCAAGAGAGACATTATAATTTTCCAATAGGTTGAAAGGAAAGAAGTTTTATATGATTTTTTAATTATAGAAGATTAATTAGTATATAAATATAATATAAATAAATTTAACCCGTCATAACTCCCATCCATAATATATATTAATAAAAATGTATTATATTGTAATATGAAGATGGTATTTTGAACATATGCATGAGCCATAATTTCAATTTTAATTTGATGGGAAAGATGGATTATAATGGTGGTTTCATAATCCGTATAAATATTAAATAAATTTATTATATTTATTTAATCATTTAATAATAAATACCCTAGATCTATAAGAGTTATAAGAATTAGTTAAAAAATGAAGTGAATAATAAAGGTGACTACCTCTTATTTGGAAGAACATATTTGAATATCCTCTTTATAGTCATAGGCTTATTCTTTTAGGAATACTAGAACCACTATATTGTATCAGTGTATCCTAATAAAATTATTTTTCAACTAATGGATGATCAAGAATAATTAACGTGGTGTAAGGAATTGAAAGGAGAGGTGTCCTTTTATAATTGAGGGGATAAGAAATCTAGAAATTTCATAAAATATGAAAATAATATAAATTAAGTTAGATTTGCAGATGGATCCAAATAGATAAAATAAAAATATAATATGAGTATGAGTCTAAATACTCTAACACAATTAAATTTTTATAGGTTTTGAATATTTTTTCACCCTTATTATTTACATTTATCCCCCTCCCCCAGTTAACCCTTTTGAAAATTTTTGTAATATTAAGGTTTCACACCATTGAAGTGCTAATAATATTACTATAAAATTAAAACATTCTTATAAATGGATCATGTTTTATGTTTAAAATCATATAAAGTTCATATTGATTAATTTATTATTTTATTGAATTTTGAATAATTTATTAAAATATTATGTATTATTAAATAAAAATAATGTAATTTTCAACACTATTTATTTAATGTGAGTTGAATACATAAATAAAAAGGGATAATTCAAATATAATTATTTTAAACCATAATTATATTTCACACAGACCAATTAAAGTTTTGGTAAAAAATCAATCAAATTGTATCAATTTTAGTATTTTTAAAATCATTTATTTGGTTTTTCTTGTAATTAAACAAATTTATTATTATTATTTCATAAGAAATTAACGTAATGTTATCATTTATAAAAATAGAAATAAATTTATATCATGATAATAGTTTCATGGATCTAAAAATAAAATTTTATATTCATTCATAATGTTCTTTTTTCCTAATTTGTATATGTAAGAGATATAAAAAAAGATTGTGACATTTTTGTGGCATTCAACACTTTAAGTATTAAATATTTCATTTTTAGGGGGAAAATTTAATTTAAAAATTATATTTAAATCCCATCATGAGAGTGGTATAATTATACTCTTCTTCTAATAATTATGCTGAAAACATATGACCTCATCACTAGGTTTTACTCGAGATTATCAAGATTTACGCTTTACTAAGGGGAAAACTTTTACCATAATTACAAGTAGTAATGCTTAAAATTAAAAGGGATCAATTTACCTAATATGAAACTCCTAATTAAAAATATATAATGGATTTTATAAATTTATATATTTAAAATAATAACAATTAATATAAAAATTAGTGTTCAAAATGCGATGATTCACGTTTTAAGAAAAATAAATTTTTTAAAAATAATACATGATATTATTATTAAATCATTGGTAAAAATTATTATATAAATATTAAAAGGTATTATTATATATATATTAAAATTTTAATTAAAATCATTAACCTAGAAGTAATTATTTTATTTATTTACATAAAAACATGTTTCACATAAAAAAACAGTCTCTGGAAATAGAATATCTTTTACATTCAAATGATTATTATAATTTTCATTTCAAGTATTATGATAACTAATAAATTCGTTTTATAAATTTTTAAAGCATATAATTTTTAAAATTTCCCTATTCCTACTCATACCGGCTTACCCAACATCTTATAGATCACTGTTACATTAAATAACATATTAATAGAAGATCAAAATTATTTTAAACTCAATGTTTCATGTAATTGAATATATTGAGAAAATAAAATTACTAAAATAGAAATATTTATTAAAAAATAACGGGGATTTACATATTTCTTATACATTATAATTATATTATTTATGAATTGGATGAATTAAGTGATTGGTGGATCTCAAAATAGATACTTGGTGCTCAGATAGATCTCATGTAACATCTCGTTGTCTGTTTTGAGATGATATAAATCAATAGAAAAGAGGGTGAATTGACATCACATAAAAAATATAAAAATTATTAAAAATAATTTCCTAATTGTATAGTTTAAAGAGATTAATTTTTTTTCTTAAATCATTATGAATATTTGAAATGGGAACAGTGTATGTAAAAAATCAAAAAGATGAAC
Organism: Viscum album; assembly: GCA_963277665.1. NCBI lineage: Eukaryota > Viridiplantae > Streptophyta > Magnoliopsida > Santalales > Viscaceae > Viscum > Viscum album. Next base: position 1,804,653,059 of record OY728129.1, on the reverse strand, counting down.
ACAAGAAATTTTATTTTAGTTTGGATCTAAATATTCTTACTCTACTATCAACACCCAATATAATGACCTAAGAAAACAAAAAAAATATAGAGATATTAATACAGGTAGTATAATCCAAATCCAACGAAATTTACATCAGGGTATCTGTATAACTAACTATCTTTTTGTGGGAGCAACAAAAACCTAGTATTTTCTATAAGAAGGATCCCCAAAAAACATATTATACCTTTTTCTTAATAAAAAATAACAAAGGAATAATTTTTAAAGGTGGTAAAAACTATTATATTAAATTATTATGTGTAGAAAACTCTACCCATACTAGAGGTAATAAATATCACAACAAAAGAACTGATATAGAGTTATATATAGAAATGTTATTGTAGTTAAATTTTTCTTGGTCCCTTAAAATATATTTCAATGAAATATTCGTGGTGTTATAGAAATGTACATCAAAGGGAGATAAAGAATGATGAATCATATTTTACATGAAACACTTCAATATGATACATAGTTTATGGAGTTGATTTTTTCCTTTACTTTTATCATATCAAAAAGTGAGTTCATAATCATATGTCACTACCATCATTTGTTCAAAAAATATTGATCCATTAAATAGTATTAACTTAAAACCTACATGGAAATTATTAGTCAATTAAATTTAAAAATAATAATTATAATAGTCTAGAATTATCAACGAGAAAGTGAATGAATGAAATAAACTTTTTCTATAATACAGTTGTCTAAAATTCTAAAGAATTTTTCCAATTCAAATTCATTTAAAAATAATCATTTAATGGTTTTAAAAACATTAAAAATAATAGGATAAATATAATGCAAAAATTTCACATAGTTTCAACCATTAATATTTATACTTTTATATTCAATGTTCCTTGCAAATAAAAATATCTAATAAAATAAAACATTATGGATACTGCATTCACCACTATGAAAGGGATTTAAAATCATTTATAACATCAAAATGAATTCATAAAGAAAAAATAATTTAAAAATAATTAAATCAGTATTCCTATGTGTGAAAATAAGAATATAATTAATCCTTATATAAACATGTTTATAATACTTTAAAAGCACTTATTTTGGGTTCTATATAATGAATATAAATTTATATGATATTTAAAACCATTAAAAGGACTATAATGATTAGGAAGCAATTCAATATATCCTGAAAATTGTAATATAGAGAAAAACCGAAATTTCTAGACTTCTAAATCTACAAACGAGTAATTTTATATGCATGATTATGGGGAACATATGTATTAATTAATAGGAATGCTTTTGTAATATTTGTAAATAAATATTAATGGTTCTTAATTATTTTACCCTAATAATTAATTTGTTTTTAAAATTGTGGATAATTTTCATTGGAAGAATTAATTTTTTAAAAAATAAAATGATTAAATTTAATTTAATTTGTGCTTATGCATTTTTGGGAAAATGTTTTATAAGTGATAAGAATGTTTTCGGTAAAAATATTAACCTGTTAATTGGCTAGCTCTTATCCCCCCATGAGAATCATAGCCATCCAAAAGGGGTTTCCAAATATGGCACTAGGGAGGGATGTCATGGATGTAAAAAGGGACAATATGTTAATGATGTGTTCTAACTCATGGGAGGAGGATCCGTGTGGCGGAGGGTGCAAGGAAACTCCGATGGAGTAAGACATGGGTGGTATGAGTCAACCGAGTCAAGTATAACTCATTTATTGAGTCAAATCCATTGGATTTTTTATAAAAAATATAAATTTTTAGAACATCTGTAATATTGCACCAATTTATATGGGTAAAATGTACAACTTACAAAAATGGTTCTGCATCATGCTTGAATGTTCAAGCCTCCTCTAGGAATTTTCTGCCACTATCTTCCATATTCAAGCTCACTATACCACAACTACTAATCACTAGAAAATTCCATGTAATCCGATGGGGAAGCTCTTATTAAGCTAATGAACCACTTCTAAGGGATGAGATTTTTATAGGATTTCATTGTTTTCCTGAACAACTACCATGGGATGAAATTTAGATGAAGGTAAATCCCCATATAAAGAAGAAGATTCTAAAACCTTCGTTATGATCATTGAGTGGGAAAGATATGCTGAACAGGGGGAGATTAAAGATGAGACACCTCTAAAATTTCATATTTCTGGGTCACCATGGATAATAGGAATCTCCCAAGATCAAAAATCCTAACAATACATAGAGTAATCCATAATGATGAGTGTGGTCAATTAAAAACCTGTGTAAGGATTCTTCTATATCATACTAGTGCTTAGTAATGTCCTAAATAAGAAGATCATGCATAAAACTGACATGTAAACGGGAATTCTAATAACTATGGATAAGACCCAAATTCATGATTAATAAAATATGAGGGGGGAAATGACTAGCACTAGTCTATATTAATACTGGTACTTCATACATAGGTAATGATAGAACGCGAAATGGACATGAATTTAACGTGTTGTAGTTATGTTTGTATACCTCTTTCATGGTTAGTGTTTAATGAAGAATAAAACCAGGGATGATATTCCCATAGTAATAAACGGTTGTGGAGGACATTGGGAATTATGTTTGGGAATGATCTTGACAACGCATATGGGATACAAACCCTTGGCGCATAGGAGAAGAAAGAACTCAAAATGTCATATACAACAAAATAGAGCAATTTAAGGAATCTATTTTGAAAATGGAATCATGATTGAGGGTTCCTTCTATAAATAGGTAGAATCTATAGAGTACAAGCCTGCCATGTAAATGATTGAATATAAAGTATCGTGGATAATGAGGCAGTTCCAATGGGTTTTTTTGGGTGATCAAAATGGGGTTTTAATACCCATTCAAATTTCATGGATATAATGTCAGTTTTGAAAATATTATAAGTGCATGGATGGCCTAGTGAACTCAACTTATAATCTTTATTTATGAATAATAATTTCCACTCATGAAAAAAACATCATTTCTATTGGAAAAAAGAGTACCTTACAACAACCTAAATTATTGAAATAGCTGAAGATCATATTAACATGTAATTTTTAAATAATTTATGACCATATATAGAATTACCTTAACTTTTAATTCCCTCATCATTCCTGATAAAATTTACAAAATCTCATTATATCATCCTTGAAATGTCATATCCAAGTTATTAATCTCTCTTGTTGTGATCTATATATGAACCATATTCCATGAACATGATCTTATAATCATCGAGTTCTAGCAAGGATGATCATTATTAATTTCATTGATCAAGCTTCATTGTAGTAGAATTACTCTCATTGAATGAATAATTCTCGATATTATCTCTATGTATTGAGAGAGGAGTAAGATAGAGAATTTTCTAGATACTTTTATATATCTCATGGGATTGATAGAATCTCTCTCTCTCTTTTGTTCATATCAATTGTTATTATAGAAATTTGTATAATTATATATTTTTCTATGTTTGGAAAATGGTGGTAAAGTGGAAAAACCCCCCTTTTAAAAATTATAATTTTAGGTTGAACCCATGTTTATTAGTATTATTATTAATCACTATACACGTGTAATGTTTTAAGAATATGAATTAACATAATTTATATTATTTATATTCACACCTTCTTTCTCGATCAGCTTTCCGACATCGACATTTACTAATCCTTTAATAATGAGTATTTATTTAGTAAATAAATATCATTAAATTATTCATCAATATATATAATACTATCCAGTCCATAAATTTTTTTTATTATTGCTATTATTAAACACACTTATTATTTTTAATAACATGTTATGATATCATGTTGATCAACAAACAAGAATAAATTATATTTATTCTAACTTGTTAAATTTAGTATTTGAACATAATTGAGACTGAAAATAAATTCAGTGTATGAACCTCACTGAATATATCTCAATGGAATTGGGAACAATTTCTTAATGTCCATGGTTATCATTTATAATAATTCCATGATAGACATGGATAAATACTTTAATGTAATAAGAACAAAAAACACTTATGAATGTTTATAATGTAATATATTCCCTTTATCATGATATCTCAATGTGAGATTGTTTCATGCTGGTTCCATCAACCTATTTTCTCGATTTCACTTTATTTTAACTTTTTTAAATAATCTCGCCTAAAAACACCATGTCCATGGATTTATCATCGATTTTCAATTCCCATCAAAGGGACTGAGTTATGAACATCATACAAGGGACATAAGGTATAAACAATTTCAATTCTTATTCATTAATGTAATATCACACTTGACACACCCATTGTATCATACTTCACTATGATCATATTTCATCATGGTTTTGTAGATTCATCAGGGTATGTAAGTCATGGTATCCAGTAATGATATATTAATGTTTAAGGATCATTACACACATCAACATATCAGAAAATCCAATAACACATTAATGTTCGTATTTTCTATGGATTATTATCTTCTCATAACATACTATCTTGGATATTTACCAAGGGAAAACTGTTAGAAGGTGACTAAATATATTATGAGCCTCCTACCCTAAATAGAGTATATCCTCTTTGACGTATAAAATAATATCCACTGTAAATAGAGAAATATTTATAAATTATGTCATTGAATGTCCTATTTCTCAACATAGTGGGGATCTTCCATGACCTTTCAATGTGACATGTTATCTTAAGACATTATCACATGAAATTATTTTATATTGGAACACTAAATCTATCATATTTAAAAACATTAATTAACATATATAGAATGGAAACAATTATTAATAATTTTGGTTATAGGGTAACAACTCTAACAGGCTCTCACTTGCACTGGAGTAATCTTGAAATATATTTCAATCCATTACTAGTTACATTGTACTCATGTATCTACTTAGATAGAACCTTGGCCATGGGGTTTTCCCTATTTTAATATGGGGATATTCTACTCACCGCAATTTTAAATCATTGAGAAAATTCCATAATTTGATGAAACTCCGAAACATTATGGTTTTTCTTTTGATATGACCTTGGTTATTTAGATTGGGAAACCACTATAGTATTACCATAGTAAAATGTGATAGGGTATTGAATAATAGGCATGATATTTAATAATTGAACAAATCTGTAAATACAATATGATTCCTTTGATATATCAAAATATATAATATATTGAGACTCTGTTTTAGAATTAGGGATAACTTGTTTTTTATAACTCTTCCAGATCACAACTCCTCTATTGAGGAAAATACAATATTAGACTACAATGTGATATCAGTTTGATCTCTCTAAAAGCTATCATATATAAAACCCCTAACTACTATATCCACATATCCTTCATACACTAGGAACATATTCTTATTTTTCCTCAGATACATTAGAATAACGATAATATAAATCCATTATTGTTCACTTGGATCTTCTTGATATCTTCCTACCGTTACAAATGAAGTTATGATATCCAAACTCATACATTACATGGGAAACATGATAGATCCTATCTTAGAGGAATATTATATCTTTATCATTCTCCATATTTCCTCTTGTTTTTGAGGACCCTTTTTCTTAGAATGGGGATATCATGTGACTCCGAAACCAATCCTATCTTGGATATTTCCATACTAAATATCTTTAGTATCTGCTAATTGTATGTACCTTTAATTTGAACAATAATCCTCTTAGATCTATCATGCAAGATCGGTATCCCTAGGATGTATGGTGCTTTACATATGACCTTCATATAGAGGAACTTTCTCAAACCTGACTTATCTTCTTATAAGGATAGTATCTCATTTATATTTAGTAATGGGGAATGAAAATATAATAGTGTAAAAATAATTTTAATCCAAATAGACTACTTATAAATATGTGGCTCATATTTATTCTTAAGGAAAAAAATTCTTATATGACTTCATTAATGAACATTTTCCATAACCTAGATACTTAATTTAATTTCTATATAGATATTTGTAACATTTATATTTATTTGTAATTTTTTATAATCCCAAGACCATTTTTTCATTAATAGAGATCCTCATGGAGTTTCTTACTATGTAAATTAATATAGGCATCAATTTTAAAAATCTCATAGTCATCATAAGCATATATGGAAAAGAACTCATTGATTTAAGCATGAAAATTTGAGAAAATATTTCATCATATTTAATGCCTTGATGTTGTATAATCCCACTTTCCACTTGTCATGGTTTATATATATTTACATTACCCTTTATGTCAAGTTTTCATTTGAATACCCATTTAAAGACAATCAATTTTAAATAATCCAGAGAATTGAACAAAACCTAAACATGGATTTGATATATTGAATCCATCTTATAATTGAAGGATTATTTCTGCCTAGAAAATTTGCATCTCTCAATTATTTCAATGTAGGTGAGAGGGTTGTTATTGTAAACCAATAATGAGTCTCCATCAACGATGACTAGTAAACCATATATGAATAGTTCTCATCCATATCTATAATTTATACAATGTACATGTGTTTAAAAAAACATCATCCATAAAATATTTTGGAATCTATTCATTTAACAACTCATGTGTATCATGGGAAATAACATCATCGAATTAAATCTTGTTCCAACTATACTCCTTAATGATTTTTCCCTCATAAAATATGACCTACATACTAATGGATAATTTCTAGAATAAAGTGTATGATAAATTGTGTCCCTTTATTTACATTGGATTCCATTTAAAGATATACATAATCTATCAGGTTATTAGCTTGTTTCTTTAATAGACCTTAAAAAATTCCTCAAAACCCCATGAAAAGGCATGTAAAAATTGGGTTTATGTCGAATACATAACTTGAATGGAGTAGTGTATGTTTCCTCCTTTCCGTAGAAACATTCCACTACAGTGTGAAAATTATAGTTATTTAGCTATATATAGAAGGGGAACTATTTCAACCAATTTCATAAACAATAAGGAAATGTTCCGTAAAATAATCCAAGGTGAGAAGGACAAGATTATTCTGTTATTACAGTTGATGTGGAGGTTTCTAGTGATGTGTTGAAAGGTACATGTATCATCCACTATTTGATTAAATTTATTTTATTTTATTATATTTCAACCCACTCTTTCAAATATAAATAATTTTATATGGTTATTGCATCATCGCCTATACAATTAGATATTGAATTTTTTGTAAAATATTCTAATTTTACAATGATCATATCTCACATCTATAGCACATCTATACTAGAAGTTTGTGGGAATGTTCTTCCATAAAATCATTTTATTATCACTTTGATAAAAATTGATGTTTTTTAGACATGGATGGTATTTAAATACATAATTACTAAATAAAATTTCTAGAAATGGAATTCATGTTTGATATTTGAAACCAACGAAGATCATATACCAATCTGAAGGTAAATATGAACTTCCGATTGAAATCACATCCTTTAAATAGATCATTATTTCTATTCAAACATCATGTTTATCTCAGATAGTTGGAGAAAATATCCATATATATAATTTCCCAATTTAAAGATAGTTTGTCAATGAATTTAAGGAAGATTATCCTATGCTTTTAGTGAATCATGAGGTTTAGTTTTTAATTGAAATCATACACAGTGATACACCTATTCCAAATACTCAATATAGAATGGCCCTGATTGATTTTTTTGAATTGAAGAACCAAATCCCATTTAATGTTGACATGGTATTTATTTGTCCTTTTCTATCATTTTGGGGGCACTAGTTATTTTCCTTAAGAAGAAAGACATATAAATTTGAATCTTCATTGATTATTGAGAATATCAAAAGGTCACAAAAAAAGTATCCTCTACCTCGTAATGATGATTATTTGATCAACTACATATTGATCAATAATTTAAAAATATTTAAATTCATTTTGGATATCACCAATTGTGGGTCCAAAAGTATAATATACCCGACAAAACATTATGTACAAGGTGTAGATACTATAAATTTATAGTGATTCTATTTTATCTTAATAATTTACAATTTATATTCATCGATTTAATTAATATAATTGTTATGGATTACCATGATCAATTTATGGAAGTATTTGTTGATGATATTATTATATAATATGAAATAAATTAAAATAATTAATATCATTTGAAGAGTTTCTTAAATACCCTTAGAAATGATAAGTTGTATGAAAATTTTATTGTGTTATTATTTCCGATAATGTTTTTCATTTTTAGTCATATAATCTAAATAGAGGGTATTTATGTGGATCCATAAATGGAGTAAGTTATAGAAAATTATCCCAAACCAACCATGTTGAATGGGATATATTTTATTCTTGGTTGGTATGGTGACTATCGTAGGTTTTTACTGAATTTTTGTTATATGTCTAATCCACATGACAAGTTAACTCAGAAGAGAGCCAAATTGCATAATGTGAATTAATGTGATCAATGAATTAAGTAACTAATGGAAATAATACATAGTGAAACTATTAATACACTACCCTATAGTAAAAAAAGGTTAAAAACATTAGTGATTCCTCAAAGAGGGTGTTTGGATGTGATCGAATGCAGAATGACATGGTAATCATTTATGACACATGCCAACTAATTGTCCATAAATAAAATTACCCAACTCATGACTTAGCGATAATTATATATATTCTTGAATTAAAAATATTGATGTGTTATCTTTTAGAGAAAGGTGTGATATCAATATATATTGATTGTAAATGTTTATCATATATTTTCACACATAAAGAGTTGAATCTACACTAGAGAAGATTGTCAAAGATAATTAAAGGTTATGAATGCTTAATATAATAGCACAATGGGACAGAAAATGGTAATTTATGTTATGATTGGAAAGGAATATGATATATTCTCTATGATTTAGATAACAAATTTTGAGTATTCTATATTTTAAATGTATATATATATTAATTATAATGGAATGAGATAAATATTATCAAGCCTAGATGATTATTCAATCATTTTTCCATGTGAGGATTAATGTGGTGAAAAAGGAAGTTGTGGAGATGTAGAAGATGTTGAGTAGTGTTCATGAGTTCAAAAGTCATAGTAATGGAATGATATGGTTCATCACCTTCTTATAAATACCTTAAATACCATATTTTAAGGTCTTTTTGGATGATTCTTATAGTTCATAATTTCATTTTTATCCTAGGAATAAAAAAAGTATAGTGATTGAAGGAGTATTTATAGTGGGATGAAATAAAGAGATATATTATAAATTCTGTTCTTTGGTACCAGGTATGATAAAAGGTTAAATCTATGAGATAAGGATATAAGGGGATGTTATAACCATTAACAATATCAAAATGGAACTGGGAAAATAACGCCTGTATTTTTTCTTTCGAATCCCCAAAACATATAAATGGAATAATGTTATATGGGTTGCAATTAATCCCCTCGCAATGTTAGGATAATTAATTTCCATAGAGAATTTTTTAATCTTGATCATAATTCTAGGATTAATATAAATGAAGTGATAATGTTGCATGGAATACCACAATCTATCAACTCTATTCTGGATTCATGGTTCAATACGGCGTTCTGGGAAAGTCTTTAGTGAGTTGTGGATATAATGTCTATTTTAAAAAATTCTTTACATACTCAGAAATATGGTCAATATGACTGGACCAATAAAACTCTATAATAAATTTTGAGATATTTCCCTTTTTATTTCAATGGTGGTTGGGGTCAATATGTCTATTTGGTGTAATTTTCTTTTAACGATAGATTTCACATCATCATTAAGATGAATTCTTATGATGACCACTTTTTCAATAAGTATAAAATCCATCGTGTTGGAAATAATATAATGAAACAACACTTTCTGGACCTGATTTACCTATGGAAATGGATGATGGGCCTATATCCATTCAATAGTCCATAAGAGCGGCTCATAGTCGATAAAAATATTTTGTTTAAATTCATCAAAAAATATTGTGTTTGATGTTAGTTATAATGTATTAAAATATATATATCCCTAGAAGAAAGAGATAATAATTGGGAAGAAGGTAAATATAAACTATTGTTATATTAGTCGCATCAAAATTGTTTGATCATACTGGGATGTTAGCTTTTTGATTGGGACTTCCACTGAATACCTTCCAAGACAATGATTTCTTCCACATATCTCTCCTGAATAAGTACATAAAAAATCCATTACATGTACTAAACATGGAGGTCATACTACTAGAAAATGATCTCTCTTATGAGGAACATCTGGTGAAGATTCTTGATCATAGGAAGAAAGTGTTGTGGAACAAGAGCACTATCCTGGTCCATATTTTTCTAAAAAACAATTAAATTAAGGTAGTTATGTAGGAATGATGAAAGGATGTAATGAAGAAATGATATAATCATTTTTGTGTATTAATGAAAGAAATTTATGGCCTAAATAAATTTTAGGCATGTTATAATGTAATAAAATACTAATTTATACAATATTTCTCTCTAAAGAAGTAGATTTCTTTGATAGATTATTTTATAAGCAACACCAAGTTTAAACGAACGACAATATTATATTGAAATATTATAAATTATAATAGTTATAAACTATACACTATGTTTTCATGTAATAATATGAATAAAGTAGTTATGAAAAAATAAATATGTATGAAAATAGGTCATTTGATATAAATTGACTAGAAATAAAGATAAAAAAATCATATGAAAGGTAAAGATATGATTTTTCTAAACAAATATATTTATGAGAGCATTGTCTTATTAAATAATAATAATTGATCAATATTATTTAATTATTTTAACGAAAGCTATTTAATATATACCCAATCTGATGTCTGGTTATTAATCAATTTTTTTCTAAGAATGAGATAAGAATAAAAAACAGTTTTAGGCTTACAAATATATGTTTATAAAAACTATTTTCTTAAAATTTTCTCACACTTATTTTAATTTTATATTAATTAACTTTTAAAATTCAATTATATAACATGAAATCCATATTAGGATCATGATGTTAAATTGTTTTTATTAGAATCCATTTTTTAAAGTATTATTTATAATATCTGTAGTAAAATGTATCACCTTCGTAAAGGGTGAATCATGATAATCTAGATTAAAACTAAGTTATATGAACATGAATTTTCATTAAAATTACTATTAATGAATATAATTTGACTCACATTATATATGTCTCTAAATTTAATTTCTAATTGGAATTTTTCTATGAAAATGACATTCTTAATATTTAATGTAATGAATGTTACAAAATTTCACTCTCTTAGTTTTAAACATCTCTTACATGTGCACATAAAGATAAAATAAAGATATAAACGAATATAAATGAATATTTTAGGCTTAAATAAATTAATTTCATTATATAAATTTATTTATAATTTCAAACAATTATTTAATTACAATAATGTTTCTGGAAATGCTGATAAAATGCCTATTTAATTAACAGAAACTTATAATAAATGATTTTCAAATAATAAAATTTTTAAAATTTGAATAATTTACTATTTAAAAACAAATTATTAGATATATGTGACATATTATGTTGGGTTTAAGGAATTATATTCGGATTACCCATTTTTCTTGATGCATTTAATGCCAAATTAAATGACTTTTTTTAAAATTATATTAATGATATATTATAATAACTGATATTTTATTAAATGATTTATAACTAATAAAAATTGTAGATTTATCCAGATAAATTGGATATGGTTTATAAAATATTTACTTGTTTATTTATGTGTATTTGTTTCATTTTATTGTAACATTAATAACACTTAGTTGGAAGGAAACATTAATTTTCTGATAATTGTGAAACAGGTTAACGGGGGTAAAAACTATATTTTAAGATTGAGAAAATATATAAACCATGTCCAAATATTATTGGAATAGATTATTTATATTTAAAATCATATTTTATAAACATAATATATATTTTGAATCATTTTTTCATCAATATTTGTTTAAATTAATTTAATATTTTAATAAATTCCAAGAATTCTCCTTCCCTCAATTATAAAAGGACACATCTCCTTTATCTTCTTCATACAACTTAAATCTAATATATAAACCATTAAATAAATAAATCTACAATAAGCTTACATATCCACATTAAATAGGTTTTATTACCCAAAATGACATAACCTAGTATCCTTAAGAGGAGATCAAAATGAATTCCTCCACAAAAGAGGTAATCTTCTTAACTAATCATAGTGATTTTTTACTTCTTCTTTTACCTCATATAAATTTATTATATTGATAAAATAGTGGTAAAATAATTATCCTAACTATACTAATTTTCTATAATTATTATTAATACACTATTATCCACCCTTTTCCCATTAAATGTAATTCTAGATTGTCACATATGTGTATGTATGACTACCATCTCTACATAGTGATATAAATTATTTTTTTAAAACAATTTATGGATGGTATTTTTTATGGTTTTAATTTATATATATGATATTTATAACATTATTATACTACTATAATTATAATATAATATCTACCTTCTTTCCATCAAAATTTTTGGGAAAGGATAACGTCACTTGTGCGTACGTGTGGATAACCACCTCCATAAAGTGATGTGATTTAATTTTCATTTATATTTTACATCGACAGAATAGAATATGGATTTGATGAATATATATGATTTAAATGATTTGATAATTTTTCCTTAATATATAATAATTATCTACCTTTCTTTTATAACATTTTCAAAAAGTGGAATCAATGTTCATGCCAACATACGACCTACCATCTCCATGAATGATATAGTTAATTTTTTTTGTAACATTCACGTATTACTATTAAAAACTATATAATTAATGTAAAATATTTTTATATCATTTTTAACCTTATTGAGATGATTATAACATGATAAAAGTTAAATACAAAAACTACCAAACTAAAACATACATGAAAAACGAAATAGTTATTACGTGGAACTTTGATTTTATAAAAAAACAATTACTGAATAGATGATGAATTGTTATAAGTAATTCATATCTAGAATTGTATATGTACGTATTATTTGATACTATAATTATATAAATCACTATTAAATATTCAGGATTTTCAAAAACATATGAAATAAGTCACACGTGAGAAAAGAATTTATTTTGTTATATCAATATTATTTTTAATTTTTTATGTTTAAGCCTCCTGTTGGGAATATTTATCTCCCATGACCATGTATTCAAATTATGATTTCAAAATGTGTTTTTACTATTATACAATTATTGTTAAAATTCATTTTTTACATTTTTTACTTGTAAGAAGTATTTTAAAAAGAATTATCTTATAATATTCCAAACATTGATATTTTTACATTTCATATAAATGTGTCAAAGGAATGTTTTTTAACTTATATTTCACGAAGGTATTTTCCCACCATCATGAATAATATTTGGTTTAAATCATACGTTACAGTTTTTTATGCTTTTTTAAAATAAAATTCCTTTCTTCATATTTATTATGTTTTTAAATCAGTGATTTAGAAGAAGAATGGGTATTTTATGCAAGAAAATTACAATTGTATTTTAATTTTTTTATCTATTTAAAAATAATTAATTGAAAATTTCCTTTAAAATGATAATTATATTTTGATAACATACAGATTATTTTTATAAATGGTTTATGATCAGCTTTAATGTGGAATGTATTGAAATTATAAATGTTAGTTATTCCCAAATGAATAATTATTGATTTTTAATGAATTTTCATTAAGATGTGTTATTGATTCATATGACGAATTCATTGGAATTATTGTGTGATGGGTGGTGAAAAAAATTACATATCACCTTGATGTAACGGTAGGTCCTATAAGTTAATATTTCTTCGATATTTGGTTGAGGGATTTCTATTTATGTTATATGTCTTTCCATGAGGCCTTGACAGAATAAAATATTGGCATGAGGCCTTAATGGTATATATTTCTTGGAACAATGACATTATAGTATTTTATGATGTTTTTTATTATGCATTAGAATATTATACAATTAGTTATTGATGATCAGGTGATTATATGTAATAGTTTTTATATCCATGAATAATTTTTCAACTAATGTGATTATTTATATAGAATTATATATTTTATACCCTATCAATCATTCCTTGTTTAGATTATGTTGTATGTATACCCATATTGGGCATATTGTCTTACTCCTTTAATATATTTCTTTCCAAAATACATGAATATGTTTATTATGATTAATATATGAGGTTATTGTAAAGGAATAAATTATTTATTTGATGATAGTATTGTATATTATTATTCATTTTCAACTATAATGTAAAATTCATGTATATAATGAATTTCCCAAACAACTAAACTATTTAGTCCTATAAAATAAGATTGATTTTATGAAGTTTCATTGTAATAATTTTACCACTTTCCCTGGGGTACTAAAATTGGTATCTATATAATATACATTTCATAATGTTAAATATTAAAATATATATCAATGTATGGATTAATAATAAAAGTTTTTCTTTTTAAGGTTTATCATATTGAATAAAGGGAATAAATATTCATATAGATTGTATTCCCCACTCAATAAAATATTATTCTTATCTATGTGAATATCATTTAATCATATTAACATATTATATGGTTTTTATAATATGGATGATATGGTAATTATTAATGTTACTAGAAGGGAATACATGAGAACTATTAATATAAAAATGGAATATATCATCTTATATGGGAAATCATACCATAATGTATTATCTATGCCCCATATGAGAATAAAAATGATGTGGGAGCGTTTTATGGAGATCCCCATAGTCTACGTGACCTCCCACTTACCCAAGATTACCCTTTCAAACAATAATTCTAAGATATTCCTCTATACGAAGTCATAATAATTTAATGGAAATTATTTTTATTATTAATATAATATATTAAATAGTATTTTTAGAATATTTATATTCCTATATATTTTTTTATAAGGAATGAAATGGGAGGTAATAGATTTAAACACTCATAAAAATATTATTTCCCTAAAACCATGGATACAAAGGAAAATAGATAATGGAGCTTAAATAAAGGTATTATTTCGTCATTATAACTGTTATGAAAAGAGTTTAATGAGAGTAAATGGGTAATATCTCACAAATAAAATATAAAATGGATTATAATATAACAAAAATATAATCATGGAACTATTTTAAGATGATGTTTATAATAAATTATAACAATTTAATTTGAATTATGAATTGAAAAATAGGAATTAGGAACCCTTACTTCAACATAATAATATATTATAAAGAGGGTATAATGAGATGAAATGGGTAGTATATAATGTAGAATATATTACAATGATTATAATAAAATAGTAATATAATAATTATAGAATGTGAAAATGGAATTTAAAATTTTTTGTAACAAATAACTATAATTAAGAAATGAAGAGGATGTGATAGGATACCCTTACTTCAATGTAATTATGGTTTATGGAAAGGGTATAATGAGAGGGAATGGGTAATATAACATTGATAATAAACCAAAGCGATAATAATTTTTTTTAAACATACATATTAAAGAAAATGCTTTTTTATTTTTAAATATATTACTAATGAATATATACAAATAAGAAATGTTTTGTGTGGAATAAGATACACATAAATCAGTCTAATAACTACTTATAAAAAGTGTGTAATGGGAATTCATGATAAATATGTCATTGATAATTGATCAAATTAATAATAAGAACTTGTAATCATATTCCTTTAATCATATTAACTACTATTTTGAAATACATTATAATAAAATTACAACAATTGTAAAATAAAGGAAGATAATTAAGAACCCCATACTTTATTTTAATAATGGCTTATAGAAAGGCTATAGAGAGAGGTAATGGTTGTTATATAATTAATAATAGTCCAAATAGATTATAATATCATATAAATATATTCATTAAATCATATTAAGAGTAATTATAAAATATATTATAATAAACTAATTTCAATTATGATAAGAAAATAGATTATTAGGAACCCTTACTTTGGCATAACAAATGTTTATAAATAGGGTATAAATAGAGGGAATGTGTACTATCACATTAAGAACATATCAAAGAAATTATAATTATTATTAAATATATTATTTCAAGAATATAATGTGTGAGTTTAAATATTAAAAAATAATTACAACTACGAAATGAAGTGGGTGAGGATTAGGGATCCTAACATTGTTTTCTTGTTATTTTTTAAACCAACCCTTAAACCTATCATAAATCCTCCAATATGGAGTGGTAACCCAATTATAACAATATTAAGTTATATAACTAATAGAATTTAGTTTTTTTAAAATTCATGTTGTGAAGGATTTTTGTAGGTGAAATTGAGGGATATAACTTTGGAAATATGAGGTATATAAGGGGAAATCTGGGAATCAGATAGGTGATAGGTGAGTTCGGTGAGTTGGGTGGAGGGATGTTAGACGGAATAGTAAAATTTAATTACATACCAAAAAAGATATATGGGGAAATTAAATTATCAATTTATCTAATCAAATTTCTATGCATTTCATATTTTTCCTTTTTAACTAATTTCACTTTGTTTAATTATTTATCACAATAAGTTTTTATCTAAACTAAAAAATATAACTTATTTCTTAACTTTAGTATGTTGATTAAAAATTATGACTAAATTTTATAAAATATAAAATCTAAATTTTAGAAATTTAACTTTTAACTAAAAACATATAATATATTAGAAAATAAAAATACTATTTTTTATATGAGTGCGTTTTTTTATTTATTATCAATCTATAATTATTATATCAGAGAAAATTTAAATTATATGATTTAAATTATATAATACATATGTTTATATATATATATATATATATTATAAAAATATTACTAATTTAAAACTATTTTGTCATGTCAATATTCTAATAATCACCGTAGATAGTTTATTTGGGTACCATGTCGATCTCATTTCATAATAGATGTGTGCATGTGTGTAACCAATTATTATTTAATAATAACACAAAACATATACCTAATATAATTTTTTTTATAAAACAAATAATTTCCATGATTTATACTCAGGTTAAAATCTTAAAGAATTAATTTTCATTGCATAATTTAAAATATTTTATTCATTTTCCATTATTACTAAATATCTGAATAACCGTTCAAATTTTCTAATATAATAACCTCCCTTCCATGATGATGATTTTATTACATGGATAATAGTTTTCATCCATTTTTTAATGGTATTCAATCTCTTCAAAATTTATTTGTTTAATTATACTATTTTATTACTTATAGTTATAATGGTAAATGTATTATTTTTTCCTTTAATTAATTAATTAAAAATAAATTTATTAGGATTTATTATATACCCAATTTCATTATTTCAATAGGAAAAGGAAAAAAACTAAAATTCATATATGATATACTGATATATATATATATTAATGAAATTAAAAATAGCCATGAATGACAAATATATTTCAATCATTGAATTTAATATAAAAAAGAAAGAATATGAAAATATTTATTAAACATATAAGGAATAAAATTAGAATAAAATTTTGGTATGTCACATGTATATATTTCACAGACATTAATATAAGGGTAAAGTGTATTAATTAAAGAAGGAACATTATGGGTTGGAGAAATAATAATGATGTTGGTATTTTAGGATGGATCAATATCTAAATGTTTTGGTTTCAAAAGTAAAGTATTTGGTCAAAATATTTGTTAAAATGATGTATGAACAATAGATTACGATGTTAGTTTATATGGATGATATTTTATATGGAGACTCCAATGATGTCTAATTCCTGAAAAACTATAGACATACTAATAGAAACAACAATGAATAATATAAAAAATGAGAGTAAAAGTGACAAAAGGATAAATTGAAGAAGAATAATAACATGAGACATATTGATTTGTGTGCTTCAGTAATAATCAATATGACCAAGGAGAGGAAGAATCACCTTAATATGTTTGGAAGTAAGATTATGTGGTGAATTATTAGAATACATGTAACCATAGATCGTATAAGATCATAATGAAATTTTGTGAATAGTAAATCAGGTATCTATAGTTCCCATATTGTAAGTCCACTATATTGTAGTGATGACACAAAAAATGTACAAGCTACTACAGTATTGGTGGTAGAAATTACGTACAGATAAATTAATGTAGATAGATGTTTCTACAGTGGTTCTTCTCTACTTTAGTTCCATCTTGGTGTCATTTAACATATCATATATAGTTCAATTAGAGTTTCTTCAATATCCAAAAAATATATTCCGGGGTCTTTGGATCATGTACACCTAATAAAGTTCATGATTCCCCATAAAAACCCAATAAAAAAATAGCGGAGTATGAACCATTGGATTCATAGCTCGTTGTGCAGTATGGGCCACTAATTATTCTCCAAAATTCACCCATGGATTTCCCTACACCGGTCCAATAATCATTCACATAATCCATGATCCAACATGATGTCCTTATTTGATGATGTTCAATTTTAAAAATATACTTAATCTAAGATATTGTTCTTTAGTCCCCAATTTGATATTCAATTAAATTCTTCAATTTCACGAAGAATATTCATGCAATAAATGAAATATTCCCTCATATTCTCTTAGAGTGTTCTCTCTATTTATTCTTATTTTCCTCCATTAGTAAGTGAAGATAAATTTGGGCATAATATTTTCTCATCTTCCCCATCACTATCAGCATAATCTATATGTAATCTGGATTGTTGGTTACATGAATCATCTATAATGTCAATAACCAATATTGTGGTAATCCTCTGATAAAATGGCACTTCAACTAAATGTTCTTCATCCAGGTATGAAATAATAGTTTCTTTGTAATGTGTATGAAAGTATGATTTTCATAGTGAAATACATTTTCCACGGATATCCATGTACAAATCCACAACTACCTCTGCATGAGAAATACTCGGTCGAGTACAAACCATAGAATACAATAATCTTCCAACAACTGATTCATAAAGAACCTTTTCTATTTTCCAAACCTAATATTCCATATTTGCTGCTTGCTCCTTTGAAAGTTGTAATTTCTTTCCAAGGGAATAAAAACTATATTTTCTTCTATCATACAAAATCATCTCAATATAATTCCAATGTTGTAGGTCTATGACAACATCAATGTTTCATCTATGTAGTCTCTCTTCATCATCATCCATAAAATATTCATAGGTTCTCTAATACATTTCTACTCAACGTCCTGAGTCATCTACCCATTCTTCTCATCAATCATATGCATACATGATCCTATAATGATAATTTCATCCATATATAGAATCAATATAATTTATCCATCACCATTTAATTTATTATTTTATCTTTAATAAAATCCACATTATTTTCATCTATTAATTCATCAAAATTCTTATTCAACATCATTAGTGCCTACTATAAACTATATAATCTCTTCTATAATTTTCACATCTTGTCTTCCATTACTAAATCATCATATCAATTTGGATACTACATATACATTTCCTTTCTATATCTCTTTGATGGAGAATATTATTTACATCAAGTTCATAAAGATAAAAATGATCTGATTTAATAATAATTGTAAGAACCCGGTTTTTGGTTATAAAAGACATTGGAATATTCTTGATATTATTCCAGAGCACCACCTTCAAACGGCGTGCGATTCCGAGCCCTGGTGTGGCTGGAATTAAATTTTCAGTGCGTTCACACTGGGCAGACCAAATAAATAGGATAACTCCTAAATGGTAATTCGGATCCTAAATCTGAAAGTATGAATGGGTCTGAAATGGGGTGTTTACCCTATAAATGACATAAAACATGTCGGCGTAGGGCGTTTGGTCCCCTCGATTGCTATCAGAATGTGAAATGAATAAATTAAATAATCAATTCATTCGTTTAATATTTAAACTCAAGTAACTCCTTAACAGTAGCTCGGACGGAAAAACTGAGGCCACCATTGAGATCAGAGCATGTCGTTTACACTAGAAGGGGTGTAACATTTGCGGGTGCGAGCCTTCTGTGGAAAATGGCCCAGGGGCGTTTTTTTAATTTAGCGGCCTCAGGTGTTAAATTTTATAACTTTCGAATGGAGTCTTAGATTAAAATTCTGAGACCACCGTTGTGCTCAGGAGCTGGTGTTTACCCTAGGTGTGATATAACTTTCACTGCGTTTGGGGTTTCAGACGTGGATTTAATTTGGGTTGAGTTTTTAATTAATTAAAGGATTAATTAATTTTCTTTATTTAATCCCTTCATCCCCTTCCTCCCCTCTAAATTCCAAGGCGAAAACTCCTCTTCCTCAAGCTTTCCCTCTCCCATATTCACATCCTCCTCCCAGCGGATGATGACGGAACTTCGACGGATCACAACGGATGCGTAGTCATCGACCGACGAACAAATCAAGGTAGGATTTATTTCAATTTTTGTTTTTAGATTGAATTTTCTCTCGTAAATTCATTCTTGATCGTATTATTTAGTTATTTTCATTATCAATCGTCATGGTTTCACTAACACAGTCATCAATCCGTGTTCCAAGGCTATACATGTATCTGAATTCCATCTTTTCTTCACGTCCTTAGTCCTCTATCTTTTTGATCAATCAAATCATCGTCGAAACATGAAGTAATATATATGTTTATGAAGCTCTCAATCTGTGGAGTCTAGATCTGTGGTCCGTTTTGATTTTCGGGCACCAGTGGAGCCGCGAAGGTGAGTGGAAGTGGTGGATATTTATTTCCGCATCAAAATAGCGGCTCACGGCTGCCAGCCTATGGTTGAGCGGTGGTCTGGGCGAAGGTGTGCGGTGGCACATGGTGGCTCACAGGCTCCCAGGTGGCAGGAAAGGTCGGTGCTGTAGCGGACTAGGGGCAGCGGCGGACCGGTGTGCGGCGGTAGCTCCGGATGTGCCCAGGAGAGGGAAGTGTTATGCCGTTAGGCCGACGTGAGAGGGTTTACAAGGAGGGTGTGAGCAGGGGAGGAAGATGGTAGGATTGAAAATAAAAAAAAAACCAAAGAAGGACTTGGAAAGTGGGGAGGAGACCCGCGTGGGGGAGAAAAATGGGTTCTCTACTAATTGGAGAGAGAAATATCCACCAATAATGAAATAAAAATTTGAGAAAAAAAATTATAAAAAATAATTTTTTATAATTTTAATAATGTTATAATTATTAAAACATTTAATTGGGCATAACTTCCCCGTGCGGCTCCCAATGCATGTGTCGTCAGTGGTAGTGTAACTCAATCTTCGATACAGTCTTTTTAAGACCAATGTTGGGTACCTTTCACTGACTTGTGGAGCAGGTCATTAAAACGCCCTAAAAAAATAATTTTATTATTATTTTCAAAAGGTGATTCAGACGTAACTTTTAAATGGAGTGTCCGATTAAGATGTCATCTATGGCAGCGTGTCCATGACCTTGAGACGGTCATTTTTATTCCAATCTTGGACACTTAATTCAGGCTCATGGCTTGGTTACCCAGAATGCCCAAGTATAATAATAAAAATATAATTATTATTATTTCAAGGAATCTTATATCGGACTGTACGTCTGCATTCGACATCTGATTGACGTGTCGTCAGAGGCATCGCGACCCTGAAGTTGAGGCGAAAATTTCAATATGTATTTCGAGCACTTAAACCAAGATCAAGGTGTGGACCCCATGAGGCCTATAATGGGGGTTGGCGATGAATTTCAGCTAATCCACTGAGTATCCATTTAGGACAAGCGAACAATTGATCTTGTGTGCTTTTTCGAGAGGATCGCAATGGTGTGATCCGTTCGTTGCGCTTTGCGACCGGTATGTAGGTCCCTCGAAGCACCGCTCTTGTGTGGTGTAGTGAAATACATCTTCTTCACCAGGTATCTGTTCCAAGCGAGCGAGCAGTCAATTTGACATGTTTTTCCGAGGGGTTCGCAACGGTGTGATGTGCCCGACTGTTTTCGGGGCTGAGTCTCAGGACCACGGGACGCCATTCGGGTGTAAAGCAGTGTTGGACGAATTTTCCATCGGGTGTCAGTTTGGGACGAGTAAAGAGTCTATATCATGTGTTTTCCACGATGATTACAACGGTGCGATCTGTTTGGATGTGTGGAGTCTCTTTCGAGGTCTCATTTAATGTGGAAGCATGGAATGTGCTCTGGTGGTGGTTCTTCTTGCTATGTTTGGAAGAAAACTGTTGTTGTGTGATCGCGTTCACTCACGTGTAAGTGGATTTGATGTTTGAGTAGATGTGGTTGGGTGTGCTAGAGTCGTGGATGAAGCTGGTTGGCGAATTATGTTTTCTCCCTTCGCATGGATGTTGTGTGTCATGTGCCTGATAGCCTTTGTGCTAGATATTTTGTATAATCTGGGAGTATACAGGAATACTTGGAGGTACATGATGTAGTATGTGCCTGAGAATGTCTGTTCTTGGTTGGGGGATGAGCTTGGGCCACACGTCGTGTGGGACCCATTTGTGTGTCGTGTTCTACTTTACGTACCTTTGACCTCTCGGGACATAGAGGGTCCTCCTATTCACGATGTTTTAGACCAGTAGGGTTGAGTGGTTTCCCATAGTTTTCTTTTGGAGTTGGGTGGTTGCGTGATACCCACTCTGAGTTCTGTTGGCCAGTGTTGTACCATCTAGTAGGGATGGCCAGAGTAGTTCTGGGTTTACCCTCCACAAGTGACTGGGCAGTGGGTTGCTTATCGACATCTTCAGGTGTACCCTTCAGTAGAGACTGGGTAGTTAGTTGTTCACTAACTCTTAGGGTCTACCCTCCAACAGAGACTGGGCAGTGGGTCACCCGATGAATCTTGAGGATCTACCCTCCAGCAGGGTTGGGCAGTGGGTCGCCCGTCGTCTTGTTCCAGGTCTACCCTCCAGTAGGGCTGGGCAGTGGGTCGTCATTCAACTTATTCCAAGTCTACCCTCGAGCATGGATGGGAAGTGGGTCACCCAATATCTTATTATGAATTACCCTCCAGTAGGGTTGGGCATTGGGTCACCCGTTGGCATTTCAGACTCAGTTCTTTCTACTAGGCTAATCTGTGGCTTTAATCCGTGACTACCGGAGTGGGACCCTTGTTTGTACGGGTCAGTGATGTGACAACTTCGAATTTGAGCAGACCTCTCGACTGTGTGACAGTGACGAGGTGTGATTTGACTTTACCCAGAACTCTCATGTATGAGGAGCCCTTTCCCCACCGAGATGTGTCCTCATGACGTGACCTAAAACCGTGCAGGCGATTCAGTGCCACCCAAAGTGGATAATGTTGAGGTGTGGTGATTTGATCCCCTTAGCTTGCAGTTTGGGGCAGACATGTGGGATGTTGGGCGTCGATGATGGTTACTTCTGAGATTGTTGGCTACTCACTTTATTGGGATGAGCAACGGGAAAGATATCCCCTTACTATCTTGTTTGGGCTTCTTGATTCAACATATGGATATGTATATACATTTTTCTAGTACCCACAGCTTGGGTTTTGTTTACTCTCCTTCCAGGAGAGGTGAAGACGCACGGGGTATGCCACGTGCTTTCTGTGTCTAGTTTCTCGTGGTTGGAAGAGTCTACTCTCCTGCTATAGGTAGCGAAGACTCATCGAGAAGTTCATCTTCTCACCGTTTCCAGATCCTTGTGTTTGGACAAGTCTAATTCCTTTCTCTTGTTGGTTGAGCTAGACTCTCTACTGTACTCTTTACTACACTCCCGGTTCTACTCCTTTTTGTTTCCCTGTTTGATATACTTATCACATCTTCATTACCTCATTTTTTCCTCCCTCGAGCCTTCGGGGCATCCTACTGAGTATTTTTATACTCACCCCTACTTGGGATTTTCCCACACATGGTGTGCCCTTGCAGACGACGGATAGGTTGGTCATGACTTAAATGGAGCTTAGGAGTTCGGGAGCATGGACCGTGTGCGGTGGTTGTAGTCAGGTTCCAGACATGGGACTCTTCCAGTTGTTTTTTTGTTTACCTGTTGTCGGGGTGTGGCACTTTTCTGGTTGGGCGCGTGTTTTGCCCTTTTATTTTTAGCATACCTTCAGTACTTTCTTGTACTGTTTAGAGGTCGATGCACATTTGTGGTTTATGTATACAGTTGGCAATTTACTTTTTTTACTCTGCACTTCTTCATTGAGTGGGCTGCGTGTGTGTGTACCGGTACTTAGGCAAATGCCTCCTCGAGTTGTTTAGCCTTCGGCACTTGTCGTCAACTTCTAGCTTATGGAGGTGGGATTAGGGTAGTTGTGGCTCGAGACCAGGCAGGGTAAGGTCGTGACAAAGTTGTATCAGAGGTGGTTCGTTCCTTGGTACATTGTTTGGAAGTCTCTAAAAAGGAATTGGTTGGGATCTCGGGCAACAGTGTCAACGTGTCTCGAGAGCGGCTCTCAGGACAGGGAGTCCAGTGATGGTGCAACGACCGATGTATCCATTCACCAGGACCCTGGTAATCCGCTTGTCAACTCGGCATGCTAAGACACTCGTTGTAGGTAAATTGGTTTCTGAATCACATAATATTGAGTCTTTGCATGTCCTTCTTGAGTCACCTCCCCGTTGTTGTTATAGTTACATACATATATGCTCATATGGCCAAGACACTCCTTGATAAAATTCAGGATGTCTCCGCGAAGCCAGCCAGCTAGGATACCAGCTTTGATTCATGAAGACGACCCTGTGAGCTATGAGGCCTCAGTCCAGGACCCATCATGCGATCCTCTTTCTCTGGGTGGGCTAGTAGCAGCACCCCCACCTGTTGAGCAGCAGATAGTTTCATGAGAGCATACTAAGCTTGAGCGTTGGTTGAGTATGCTCTGTGAGTTCCAGCGACAAAGACCGCTGATGTTTTTTTATGAGCCAGACCCTCAGGCAGCAAAGGTTTCTCTAGAGACAGTGGTTCACCTTTTTAGGCTTGTACAGACACCGACAGATCTTATGGTGGCTTTGGCCGCCAACCTTTTCCGCGGAGCAGTTTGGCGTTGGTGGAGTCTGGTGACTCAGTTTCATGAAGAGTCATCACTTTCATGGGGATACTTTCAGTTTTTGTTTCGTGGGGAGTTTTTCCCTTCCTTCTTATGCTCCATTCTGATTCAGGAGCTCCTGCAGTTTCAGCAGAGAGGGATGATGGTGGCAGAGTACGCGACTAGTTTTGCAGACCGTGCACGCTTTTACACAGACTTGGCCCATGACGTCAACCTCCGAGCGTGGAAGTTTGAGAAGGGTCTCCGCCGAAATATTCATGCTATCATAGTACCCTTGGGCATTCCCACATATGTCGGGGTGCTAGAGTAGGCACTGGTGACAGAGATCTTCCTTTCAAGTTCTACAGATTGTGGTGGCAGCAGACTCATTGGAGCTGAGACGTCTGCTGCAGCTAGCGGGCATCGGCAAGCAGAACCTCAACGCCGGTGGCTTTCTAACAACCGGACTCCGGAGAGTGGTCATACACCACAGTGGCGCCAGAGGGTACCAGTGAAACCCGAAGAGAGTATGTTCTATTCATGTGATGGGTGAGGTCACCTGGCGCGGGACTGCCCAACTAGGCATGCTGAGAGCTTCGGGCAGGCAGCAGGTGCACCACCACGATGGAGGCAGCTCTATGATCAGAGTAGTACCAGAGAGGTGGTGCTAGGAGAGGAGCGGGAGGATCTGGTAGTGGGGGAAAACATCACGAGGTCTTCCCCTCACTACTCGTCGGTCCACATCAGGCTCCGGGAGCTGACAGTTGGGACCGCGGATAGCCACGATCTTTGGATGTCTACGATCCTGCAGAGCATGATGTGATAATAGGTATGCTCTATGACTCTTCTATTTCTTGTAGTAAAATTGTTAGACTTTGGGTGTGAAATGTTTTTCTCCACGATCCTTGCTTGAAGTGTTACCAAAGTGACACGCAGGCATCGGTGTGGCCCTGTGTCAGTAGAGAAAAAGGCATGGAACCTTTCTCTTCAGTCGATGGTGTTGACTCTATCGCTTTCCGAGCGTTTAAGAGTGTCTTGGTTATGGGAAATCGACTGTGAACACTTGTGTGACCAGATGTCCTTGGGTGTTTCACCATATGGTTGTTCTAAAGGAGGGAATCATCGGGCCTTGTTCCAGGAGCGTGCAATGATTTCAATTGTGACATGTGATGTAGGGGTTCGGTCGAAGAGTTGAACTACACCTGAGGTCCTTCATACCAATTGACACCATACAAACGGATGGTGAGGTTACCTACAGCCTTTCCCTAACCCCAAAGTCAGGATTGGGTGCACGACGTCTCCAGCGTAGCTTACCTAAGGAGATGTGCACGTACTCCTCTGCACGTCATCAGTAAGGACAGACCTCACGTGAAACATATCAATCCTTTGGTTTGTGTGCGGTGGAACATAACTGTGCATGAGTTCCTCTGGGTACGGGAGAGCCAGCTACGAGATTAGTACCCTGAGTTGTTCCCTGGTTTTACTTTTCAGGGACAAAATGCTTTAATTAGGGAATGATGTAAGAACCTGGTTTTTGGCTATAAAAGTTTTTGGAATATTTTTGTTATTATTACAGAGTAGCAGTTTCAGACGGCGTGCGATTCCGAGCCCTAGTGTGGCCAGAATTAATTTTTCAGTGCGTTCACACTGGGCACGCCAAATAAATAGGATAACTCCTAAATGGTAATTCGGATCCTAAATCTGAACGTATGAATGAGTCTAAAATGGGGTGTTTACCCTAGAAACGACATAAAACATGTCGGTGCGGGGGGGGGGGGGGGGGGTTGATCCCCTTGCTCGCTATCAGAATATTAAATGGATAAATTAAATAATTAATTTATTCGTTTAATAGTTAAACTCAAGTAACTCCTAAATGATAGCTTGGATAGGAAAACTGAGGTCACCGTTGAGTTCGAAGCGTGTCGTTTACCCTAGAATGGGTGTAACATTTGTGGGCGTGGGCCTTCTGTGGAAAATGGCCCCAGGGGCGTTTTCGTTATTTAGCAGCCTCAGGCGTTAAATTTTATAACATTCGAATGGAGTCTGAGATTAAAATTTTGAGACCACTGTTGTGCTCGTGAGGTGGTGTTTACCCTATGTGTGACCTAACTTTCACTGTGTTTGGGGTTTCAGACGCATATTTATTTTGGGTTGAGTTTTTAATTAATTAAAGGAATAATTAATTTTCATTATTTAATCCCTACATCCCCTTCATCCACTCTAAATTCCCTGGTGAAACCTCCTCTTCCTCAATATCTCCCTCTCCCATATTCTCATCCTCCTCCCTTCGGCAGACGATGACGGAATTTCGGCGGATCGCAACGGACACGTAGTCATCGACCGACGAAAAAATCAAGGTAGGATTTATTCCAATTTTTGTGTTCAAATTGAAGTTGCTCTCGTAAATTCATTCTTGATCGTATTATTTCGTTATTTTCTTTATCAATCATCGATGGTTTCACTAATACGGTCATCAATCCGTGTTCCAAGCCTATAAATGTATATGAAATCCATCCGTTCTTCGCGTCCTTCATCCTCCATCTTTTTGATCCGTCAAATCATCGACGAAACATGGAGTAATATATATGTTTGTGAACCTATAAATATGTTGAGTCTAGATCTGTGCTTCGTTTTTATTTTTGGTCACTAGTGGAGCCGTGACGATGAGTGGAAGTGGAGGCTAATTTTTTCCGCATCAAAATAGCGGCTCGCGGCGGCCAGCTTATGTTCGAGCGGTGGTCCGGGAAATGGTGTGCGATGGATCGCGGCGGCTCACAGGCTCCCAGGTGGCAGCTCAGGTAAGGTCGGTGCTGCAGCGGACCGGGGGCAGCGGCGGACCGGTGTGCGGCGGCGGCTCCAGGTGAGCCCAGGAGAGGGAAGTGTGGTGCCGTTAAGGCACCGTGATAGGGTTTACAGGGAGGGCGTGAGCATGGGAGGAAGATTATAGGATAGAAAATAAAAAAACAAAAATAAGGACATGGAAAGTGGGGAGGATACCCATGTGGGGAGAAAAATGGGTTCTCCACTAATTTGATAGAGAAAGTCCCACCGAGAATGAAATAAAAATTTGAGAAAAAAATTATTAAAAAATTATTTTTAATAATTATAATAATGTTATAATTATTAAAACATTTAATTGGAAATAACATTCCTGTGCGGCTCCCAATGCATGTGTCGTCAGCGGCAGTGTAACTCTATCTTCGATACGGTCTTTTTAAGACCAATGTTGGGTAACTTTTGCTGACTTGTGGATCGGGTCATTAAAACGCCCTAAAAATAATAATTTTATTATTATTTTCAAATGCTGATTCGGACGTAACTTCTACATGGAGCGTCTGATTAACATGTCGTCTATGGAAGCGTGTCCATGACCTTGAGACGGTCATTTTGAGTCCAAAATTGGATACTTAATTCGGGCTCATGCCTCGGTTACCTAGAATACCCAAGTATAATAATAATAATATAATTATTATTATTTGAGGGAATCTTCTATCGGACTGTATGTCTGCATTCAACATCCGATTGAGGCGCCGTCAGCGGCATCGCGTCCCTGAAGTTGAGGTGAACATTTCAAGACGCAATTCGAGCACTTAAACTGAGATTGAGGTGTGGAACCCACAAGGCCTGTTTTGGGCGTTGACGGTGAATTTCAGCTACTCCACCAGGAATCTGTTTAGGAAAAGTGAACAATAAATCTTGTGGGCTCTTCCGAGAGGATCACAATGGTGTGATCCATTCATTGCTCTTCGAGACCGGGATGTGGGTCCCACGAAGCACCGCGCGTGTGCGGTGAGGCGAAATGCATCTTCTCCATCGGGTATCTGTTCCAAGCGAGCGAGAAATCAATTTGACATTTTTTCCGAGGGGATCGCAACGGGTCAATGCACCTGACTGTTTTCGTGGCTGAGGCTTGGGACCACGGTATGCCATTCGGGAGTAAAGTGGTGTTGGGCAGCTTTTCCATCGGGTGTCCGTTTAGGGCGAGTAAACAGTTTATCTCTTGTGTTTTTTCACGAGGATTACAACGATGTGATCCGTTTGGAAGTATGGAGTCTCTTTTGAGGTCTCATTTAATGTGGAAGCAAGGAAGGTGCTCTGGTGGCAGTTCTTCTTGATTTTTTTGGA
This sequence comes from Viscum album, assembly GCA_963277665.1. Classification (NCBI taxonomy): domain Eukaryota; kingdom Viridiplantae; phylum Streptophyta; class Magnoliopsida; order Santalales; family Viscaceae; genus Viscum; species Viscum album. The sequence goes on along the minus strand of OY728129.1, from coordinate 1,804,624,034 downwards.
AGCGAACCCTTGGCGTGTTATTGCGTTCACTCCCGTGTGAGTGGAGTTAATGTTTGAAGGGATTTGGTTGGTCATGCTAGATTCGTGGAGGAAGCAGTTTGGCGAATTAAATTTTTGCCCTTCGCGTGGACGTTGTGTGTCGTTTGCATGATAGACTTTGGGCTAGAGATGTGGTATACTCTGGGAGTATATGATAATGCTTGGAGGTACATGATGTAGTATGTGCTTGAGAAAGTTTGTGCTTGGTTGGGATATGAGCTTGGGCCACACGTCGTGTGGGCCCCATTTGTGTGTTGTGTTCTACTTTATGTACCTTTGACCTATCGCGACATAAAGGGACCTCCTGTTCACGATGGTTTAGACCAGCAGGGTTGAGTGGTTTCCCATGGTTTTGTTTTGGAGTTGGGTGGTTGCACAATACCCACTCCGAGTTCTGTTGGCCAGTGTTGTACCATCCAGTAGGGATGGCCAGAGCAGTTCCGGGTTTACCCTCTAGTAGAGACTGGGAAGTGGGTTGCTCATCGACTTCTTCAGGTTTACCCTCCAGTAGAGACTGGGCAGTGGGTTGCTCACTGACTCTTAGGGTCTACCCTCCAGCAGATACTGGGAAGTGGGTCACCCGACGACTCTTGAGGGTCTACCCTCTAGCAGGGCTGGGCAGTGGGTCGCCCGTCGTCTTGTTCCATGTCTACCCTCCTATAAGGCTGGGAAGTGGGTCAGCTGTCAACGTATTCCAGGTCTACCCTCCAGCAGAGTTGGGAAGTGGGTCGTATGATGATGTATTAGGGTTTACCCTCCAGCAGGGCTGGGAAGTGGGTCACCTGATATCTTATTATGAATTACCCTCCAGCAGGGCTGGGCAGTGGGTCACCTGTTGGCATTTCAGACTCAGTCTTTTCTACTAGGCTAGTCTGTGTCTTTACTTCGTGAATACTAGAGCGGGACCCTTGTTTGTATGGGTCAGTGACATGGAAACTTCGACTTTGAGCAGACCTCTCGACTGTGTGATAGTGATGAGGTGTGGTTTGACTTTACCCGGAACTCTCAAGTATGTGGGGCACTTTCCCCACCGAGACGCGTCCTTGTGACGCGACCGAAAACTGTGCGGGAGATTCAGTGCCACCCAAAGAGGATAGTGCCGAAGTGTGGTGATTTGAGCCCCTTAGCTTTCAGTTTGGGGCATACGTGTTGGATGCTGGGCATCGATGATGGTTACTTTTGAGACTGTTGGCTACTCACTTTCTTGGGCTGAGCTACCGGATGGAGATCCCCTTACGATCTTGTTTGGTCTTCTTGATTGAGCATATGGATATGTATATACATTTTTCCAGTACCCAATTCTTGGGTTTTGGTTACTCTCCTTCCAAGAGAGGCGAAGATGTGTGGGGTATGACACGTTCTTTCTGTGTCTAGCTTCTCGTGGTTGGATGAGTCTAATCTCCTATTATAGGTAGCGAAGACTGGTTGAGAAGTTCATATTCTCACCGTTTCCAGATCCTTGTGTTTAGACGAGTCTACTTCCTTTCTCTTGTTGGGTTGAGCTGGACTCTCTAAAGTATTTTTTACTGCACTCTCGGTTGTACTCCTTTTCTTTTCCCTGTTCGATCTACTACTCACCTCTTCAGTACCTCCTTTGTTGCTCCCTCGAGCCTTCAGGGAATCCTACTGAGTATTTTTATACTCACCCCTTCTTGGGATTTATCCGCACTTGGTGTTCCCTTGTAGACGACGGACAGTTTGGTCGTGACTTCAGTGGATCTTAGGAGTTCGGGAGCATGGACCGTGTGCGGTGGTTGTAGTCGGGTTCCAGGCATGGGACTCTTCCAACTATTTTTCTTTTATTTACATGTTTCTAGGTTGTGGAACTTTTCTAGTTGGGTGTGTGTTTTTTCCTTTTCTTTTCAGCTTACCTTTAGCACTTTCTTGTACTATTTAGAGGTCGATGCACATTTGGGGTTTATGTATACATTTGGAACTTTACTTTTCTATTTTACTCTGTACTTCTTCAATGAGTGGGATGCGTGTATGTGTACATGTACTCAGGAAAAGGCCTCCCTAGGTTGTTTAGCCTTCGGCACTTTTCGCCAGCCCCTGGCCTATGAAGGCGGGCTTGGGGTAGTTGCGGCTCGAGCCCGGGCAGGTTCGCGTAGTGACAATAATAAAAAACACCCGCTTAGCAGTAGGCTTTATTACTAGTGAGTAAAATTTAGTGAACTCCATACTTTTCATATAGTGAAAACTATTAAACATCAGCCATTAAATGTACATATTTTTACCATATTCTTCTTCCTTGAGTTGGTATACCCATTTATTATATAATGAATTAATTCCTTGTGCAAAAGGGGCCAGTTCCCAAGTATTGATATCATGCAATGAATAAATATCGTCCTTTATAGCCAAATCTATCTTATTTGACACCTTTAACTACATTTCCTCCTAAAAACTCATTTCCCATACATTATTCAATATTAGATAATTTATATATGATTAATACGTTTATAGGGGCCCTATAACCCTTGTTGATCTCCTCCACTCCACACAAGATGTAGTCTCTACTGGTTTAGTGTCACATACTCTTATACACATTTATGCTCCACTAACTCTAGGAACTCTGATTCATTATTTTCAATATCATCTTCAGCTACATAAAAATACCATTACATGAAACGTTCATTAAATAACAGATTTTTATTTCTGATGATCATTCGGTCATATCAACCCCCTATTGATAAATAAACACCTGAGCAACATAGTGAAAAAAGAAATAGTATTTTTATTAACATCAAGCGTGTCTCTTGAATTTTTGAATATTAGTACATATGAAAAAAACCAAATACTAAGAAAATGGGAGATCTATTTCTCCTTTAATTAATAGTGATCCTTAGTTATACATTCTTCCATTGGTACATATGGACTAATTTTGATAATTTATTCTTGTATATTCATTGCCACTACCCAAAACACTTTCGAAAACTCTTTGTGTACATTTATACTCCTAGAATTATCATTTTGGGTCATGTTCATCCATCTCACAACAATATTCTATTATGATATAAATGAATGATTATTCTTCCACAAAATTCCATTAATTGTATATAATTATGTGAACTCACTACTTCCATAATCCATACTATTTTTGAAAATTGATAATTTATGATTTGATCAAGACTCATTATCCAACATGTTTTTACACTTCTAAAACATGATAAATACGTAATTTTTTTCCAAAAAGTAAACCCACAAATTTCTTATCAATTCATCATAAATATGATATACTATTGGGACCCTCCAAGGGAATGTACTGATGCATCCCCCAAACACCAGTGTGAATAGGATCTATCTTTTTTTCCTTTATTGTTATACAAACCTTTCTAAAGGATAAATTTTTATTCATTCAATGATATAATCTTCACATAAGGTAGCTTCTACTGAAAATAGCATTAGTATAATTCATTTTGTTTCTATCACATTCATCCCCTTCTCACCCATGTGTCCTTTCCTATAGTTCCGTAATATTGAATCCTTTAAAAAAATTATTATTTCAAGCATTTCCATGTAATTATCTATCATATATTATAGGGGATGGTACTTTAATATCTATAATATGTTCATAAATCCCTTAGTAATATTTCATAAACCACTAGTGAATGAGGTTCGAAAACCTATATATTAAATCTTTCTAATAGAACTAAGATTTCTTCTCAATATTGGGATATACCATACATGCCCCAAAAGATGAAAACTCCCACTATTTGTTTTAATTCATGAAAATTCACCCCCTATAATTTTATGGTTTCATCATCAGTAATATGTATATTCCCAAATTATTTAAAAACAGATTTGTTCATAATAACCTTATTTGGAGTTGAATGGGATATACCATACATTCCCCAAAAGAAGAAACCTCCCACTATTTGTTTTAATTCGTGAAAATTCACCCCCTAATTTTATGATTTCATCATCAGTAATATGTACATTTTCAAAATATTGAAAAACAGATTTGTTCATAATAACTTTATTTGAAGTTGAATGCACATATACCCATGATTCCAAAATCTAAGACTAAATAGGGTTGTTAAAACTTAGCAGCAACACATCAGAAGTTTTATTACTGAATTCTTTGTCGTATTCATCTTAGGTTCCATCTACTTTTCTCTATAATAATTATTGATTTTTAATTTATTTCAACAAATAAACTAGGTGTGACGAATATAATTATCCTTACCTTAGCACTTTCCTGTTGAATTTTATTTCCCCTTATGATTTTATAAAAAACCTTTTTTCCTCATCCTTCCAGGGCCAAAGAAAAACAAGAGATTATTTAAATTATCTTCTCTAAATATCCTCCCAAGGATCAAGTTTCAAATATCATTCAACATAAACTTTCTTACTTCGTGAATAACTAATAATGGATATTATAGTAGCTTCACAACAATAAGGTAATGAAGATAGAAAAACCAGTCCTCATACTTCATCATCTATCCCAATTCCCATTCATGAAAACTGTATTTTCATGGGGTTGAATTCATTGATGGGATTAGAAATAATATTCCCTTGAATCATCGTTATAATAAGTGTTCATCACATTAGATACACTGTTTGACATATATTTATTATCTTATACATTTGTAATATTTTTCATCATCCTAGACCTCATATTCTCCTCTATGATGTTCACCACCATTTTATTACCAACATAAGGATCCCAACTCCTAGAACATGTTCATCAGGTATAACTCACAACCTCTTATACATACCCATTTTTTTCACTATGATGTGGTATATGACTCATTTTATTTAGAGATAGTCCTAGATTAGCATCCTCCAGTAATGGAAGTCAGATCCATCGTAGTGGTAAATCTTATCATTGAATTATTTTATAGAAATAAATCAACTAGATAAATCTATCCATGAACTTCTAAACTCATGATTGGATAATTTTTTTCAAATAAATTTTTTGAGAAATAATGAAAAATGATATTTGAAAAATATATTATGTTCACTATGATAAAATTTCACTACGAACCAATTCCATGATGCTACAGTGTTAGTGGCTGGATGTTTTTAAACCTTTATTATTATTTTACAAGATTATACAGAGAGTTTTCACTATTGAAATCCCCTAATCATGTCTTCAATTAACTTATATATTTTTTATTTAGAGTTTCCACAGTTTCCAACAAATTTAGGTCTAGGACCGTCAACCCATAACATGTAAGAAAGGTCACACTATACCTTTATACGCCCTGCCACATGACGGTAGAGGTTGAAAATGGTATTCATGGCCTCTTTTAAAGTTTGTGATACCAACAATTGACCTAACATCATCCATGTATTGGGATATACTAATCTAATATGGAATTAAATGAATTCATTTGGAGAATTTTTAAATGTATATGATTTTTTAATTAATATATTCCATTAGATTTCATGTAATGCAAGAAAAACTTGTCAAATTCTTATATGAATACATGAATCATAAGGAACTAAAAATTTTATTTTTCATGGAGGAAATAAAAGATGAAAAACACCAATTTCTGCATTCAATATTTATTTAGATATTGATGTTGGAAAAATGGTCAATGATATAGTGTATTGGAAAATCCTTCAATGCTAATTGTAATTAACCTTATCCTAACATAATATTGTGTCTTCTATATGTTAAAAATGATTTTATCAAAGAAAAAAATAAGTAAATACATATTTTTAATGTTAAAAGGAAACATTGATATAAAAAATTACAAAGTGTTTTGGACTATAATATATATTAATACATTGGGATGATTTTTTATGATATAAATTTTTGATTGGGTTGGTTTAATGGATGACGGGAAGTCAACATCAGGTGTTCTATTATATCATGGAGATATGTGTGTTTCTTATATAATAAATAATAGATATATTATATCAATCAACACTGTAAAAGATGAATAATTTTTATACTGAATTATCTATTTTTCAAGGTGATAGTTGACTAAGGGAGGGAGTAATTAGTGTATATCTCTACTTAGGATCCAATTATGGTTATCGTGGTTAATTAATTATTCAAATAAACCCTTATAAAGGATCATTTTTTCTCTATATGTACATATTTCTCTATCCACTTAACAGATTAAAGAATCACCCAAATGTTTTTTTCATTCGACAATTATTTTCAATATCTAGTATCACTCACTTAAAATTTTTTGATGTCATTTTTTATTTAACAAGTGGTTCATGATAGGGTATATTTCTATTATGCATCAATTTGATATGATATTCTTTCCTTATCAAAACCCTGAAATAAATTTTCTTGGGTTATTTTACAAAGAGGGATACATAATCGAACATAATGGGGGAGTGATAAGTGTTTATTGGGGGAAACAATTTCCCTAAGCGACATTTCAAGTGGGTGGATACTCTTGAATGAGGAAGAAAAATTAGGTGATAGTATCAGAAATAATTTTCATGGGGAGAAGAATGGAATATGGATTTAATGATTTAAAGGTGTTGATATGAGGCTAGTGATGTATTTTGATTAATTAAATTTTCATTTAATTCTTGTTTTTCACAAGGAGAAAGAAATATGTGGGATTAGATTAAATGGTTAATGATTCTTCAAATTCATTATTAAGATGATTTTCATGGTTCAATATATGCCTAAAAATTATGTTTGAGATGGTAGAGGATGATTTTTAAAGATGTCTATTTTAAAAAAACCTAAATGGGGGATTGTGAGAAAAATTTATCTTTGAAATTTTGGGTGGTATTTATTGAAAAATGATAACGTAAATCCTTCAAAAAAGACACAAAATATCATTGTGAATTCATGTTATAGGTATCCAAGGAGTTTCGAGGAAGTTAATGCATTTTTTAGTAAAGATAAGATCCCATCTTAATTAGCAATATATTATGTCTTAACATATTTGGTAGAATCATGGAGATTAGGGAATGATGATTTTTTCCAATCTCATTTAAGATATACTACATATTTTTATGCTATAATTTTTAAGTAAATATAAGTAAAATATTGAATCATAATGGATAATAATTTCATTGTGATTTTTTGAGATGATATGAATTGTAAATAATAAATTTATCTTTGTTATTGTAGATAAATGTTCATTCTCTTGAAAACACTCATGGTTTTCTAGTAATTTTTTTTGTTATGAAATGATTTTATGGATGTGTGTTGTGACATATGGATCATTACACATTTAAAGGTTGAGATGTTATAATTTTATTGTGAACATTTTGGTTAAACATTTATGTATTAAACATATAATTTTTTATATTTTAACATTTTATATAATTTAGGGACCTAATATGAATTTGATCATTTTTTGTAGAGATGTGGAATTTAAGGATATTACACATAAATTCTCATAATACACTATAATTTTGGTTATATCTATTATTTTTGATGAATTCAAAATCCTATAAACATGGAGGATTCATGATGATATGAGGAGATATATTTTCACTCTATTGGAGATAAATTACGATCTAAATATGGTACATGATATATTTCATGATCATGGAGGACATAAAACATCAATGTATTCTATCCATTGACTAATTCAAAAAATCCTGAAAATATTCCATGAAGATTGCTGAAGGTGTACACTAAATTGTGAGAGGGAAATTGGGGACATTATTCTGGAGAGTAACATTCTAGAAAAATGTTTCTTATTGGTAAATGATTAAAAATTAGAATAAAATGTAGAGTATATAATTAATCATACAAAATATGGATTATATTATTTCACCCAAAAGGTGCATTTTTTCCCTTTTGATTTTTATAATCAAAAATACACATGTGAGGGTAATTGAGCATTCCTTGTGCGTGAGAGTGGTGATATTTCATCCTTATGATTATGTAATGTCTCATATTTATAGATCACTTATCGGTTCTCGGACAAGCATAACACGATTGTATCAAAGGCATGCCTCTCCACATGCAAGATGATTTTTACTAGAAGTATGGTTTTCATGTTGTACAATAGGGAAACTATACCTACAAATCATATTAAATTAATAGGGGAAATAATATATACATATAAAACATGAAAATAATTAGGTTAATGGAATAACATCCAGGAATGACCCAATAATACGAAAATCTAACATGTTTTTGCAAAAACAATTGAATACGTTGAATTAGAAAGTCAAACAGAAAAACATTGATGATCATAAAATATAATTAGGAAAAAAATCGATATGTATTATTAATTTCTTTCCTAATACAAACTCTCATGGTCCATATCAGTTATTCGAACCAATACCAATTTCTAGGCCCCTACCCATTGTATGTACATAATAACATGTAACATATTCTAGGGAAGGTGGGTTCCATAGAGACCAAATAAGGGTGAGTTGAGAAATCTGTAGACCACAAAAAAAACATTCCTAAAAGCAATAAGTATATAAAAAGTGCGTGTAGATGTTCTCAAGCTAATAGGTACAATTTCAACCATTTAAACATTTAAAACTAATTCATATACAATCATCAAACCTAGGTTGAATGATTCACTTTGTGAATGGTATATAAATACTTCATTCAATGTTAATATGTCTCTGATCACATCACAATAATGGTTCCAGTCTAACTCATGTTTGGGGAAACATACGCGTCACCGACGGACAATTGATACTTAGGGTAATATAATTATCCCCTTGGCTCCAACATCCCCTCAGGGGGGAATGTGTGCACAACAGGATTAACAATCAACCGGTATACACTCTGGGGCCTTGATTACTATGGGTTTAACCATAAACAACTTAATACTACGGGTCATGTTCGTATTGGTATTTACCATAGATCAACAATTTGATCTTCTTGAGGGTCATGTTCACCCTAGACCATTGTGCATAACCAAGTACACCAACATTCTATGGTCTCCTTGAAACTAACAAAAAAACAAACATATATCAATTTTATATTATTTAAAACAAATATACAAAAAGATTGTTTTCCTTTCTTTTAAAACAACAATCTAATCCACATATACCATTACCATTAATAATCCATAAGGATTGAAATGATGGTCTTGAATTGTACCATTCAAAATCCATTTCAAATTGGTAATGGGGGAATTGAAATCAAGGGCCCAAACTATTTTTTTCACTATTTTAAGGACACGTCTCAATTTACCATATATAATTCACATTAATAAAAATACAATTTCTAAATAAAACCCATTCAAATTTCTATTTTCAAAAAATACCAGTTCATTTACATTTTAAATTTTATATTTTAAAACATTTATTATATTTACTACCAAGGAACCCCACATAGGATCACCTTTAATTTGAACAAAAAATAATAATTAGGGGGGGTTTAAGTATAGAAAAATGACCAATAAACCACTTATATTCACCTTATCATAAAAAAATACCAATCAGATGCTCCTACCACATTAAATCCAAGACCAACTATACTATATAGGTATCTAACAAGGTCACCTAGGAAAAATATCTATCACCTAAAACCAAAACCCGAGCTAATATATTTAATTAATGTAAAAATCCTTAATAACTCATGTGGATACGTACCTCCATCAAAATTATGGGCTACAAAAATATATAATTATCTTTAGATGTAATCTATAAAGTTAATATCGAATCCCAATAATCTCAGTATGATTAAACTTTCTATCAATGGAATCATCTAAAAAACACCTAATAGAGAGAACCAAAATTTTGGGGGAGATAATGTGGAGAGGAAGGGAGATCACTAAATATAAAAAACTACAATAAATATCCATGAACAGAACCCAAAATAACCCCTACCAGAGAGGTAACTAATAAAAGAGAGATTAGAGTACCTATGGTCTAAATAAGCCTCCAATAATTGGAAAAGAGTAGCAACGTCTCTAAAAACAAGATTGGATAATTTTAATTCTAGATAAAGAAACCCCCACTGACAGTCTCCACTAGTTAGTCCATTTTGATCCACCGGTTAATCAATAAACCCCTACTATCTAATAGTCCCTTTAGTCTAGCTACCAACTGGACAGTGGCTATAGGATATAGATCCATCCACCCAACCTGTCTCTGGATCTTTCCCACTAATCTTAGACACCCATCATACCTGAAGCATCATACAAAAACACCCTTTCAAGGTGTCAAATCATTTAGGATAATATTCCAAACTCTAGGTCTCAAAAAAACTCATAAAATAAATGAATTCTCAATTTTACCATATAAATTTAAACTCATACATGTACAAGGGTGTTATATACTACCCACTATTACACTTATTATCCATAAGAATCCATGATGGTCATCTAAAGTGTTTTACAACAAATATCAGTCTCCAAAACTCACTCAACAACTACTTTACAAACTCATATGATCAACACGATTCATAACTACGCCATGAATTTCTGGAACATAATCCAATAAAACACAATCCACCACTTATAATCATTACTAAAACACTGAGATTTTTCTCTCCAAATCTCATCTCTCTAATAGACGTAAGGTGACTAGATCTAACATATCATGCATATCTGGTACTCCCCAATATAAGACCCAACCCAAAATGGCCAAATCAATGCCACAATTACACCTGCCTCTTGAATTTCAAACGAAAATGTGATGCATAAATTCTATGATGCTCTTAATATGGTTTCAAATGATTTTTTTCTGGTCACCCAGGAAAAAAATGGTTAAATGCTCGTATGACACTCCATTTTAGAATTCAAACAAATAAGGACGTACAATTACCTTCCCCTGAAGAATCCCAATCATGCTATATTTTTGTTGAGCATATTAGAATGAACATGAATGTATTCTTCATATCATGTACAACTTACTAGATGCATTCATCAAGTCACCACATAAATTTCCACCCAAGAACGCAAGTTATATCTCATATGGTCCATTTTTCCAAAAACACCCATCATCAACTGTCGATACACCATTAACCATCCCCATGATTATTTCTTAAACACTAATGAAATATATTGATCATATAAACATGTCTGTTCATTCCCATACACAAATTATGATGATATTCCATAGACAAACCATCAACCATCCATTTCCCCCATCATACCATTCTATAATCATTGACCCTCCACAAACCAGATCATGTTTAGATCACCTCAATTCATCCCCATCCCCAAAATGATGCTTGGAACCAATTTTATTCCATATATAAATATAATACTAGAATTTAAAAAGGAATCCATGTAAATTAACTTCATTTTCCACTAACATCAAAACATAGTAACAATCATCCCCTTATGAATCTCATACACCCCATATTTTTCTCTCAAAGGGGACACATCACCAATATTTTAATATATTCCCCACCATAGGAGCATCCCTATAAACAAATCATTGAACCATTTCCATTTTACAAGCCTCCTATTTTCATAGTATTGAACATTAGGAAAAAATAGGGCCAAAACATATCACCCCTAAGAACCACTATGAAATTCAATTCATCAGGCTGTCAAGGATTATTGATAAGTTACCCAAGGCTCTCTTAGAAGAACCCAATAAAAATGTGGGAAAACATTTAAACGATGGATTGCGTACTCAGTACCATCCAAATCATTTGTTACTTTCCTAGAGAATCATCACAAATGGGTCTCATCAAAACAACATGTTTTTTAATCCTCTTGACCTATGCTTCTATATTAGTCACATTAAGCTATAATTATTACATAAAGGATCAACCTAAAATCAAATATGTCAATTCACCCAATCTATGAAAATTAATTTTACCACCACTGGAATATCACAACACTACCTGGAATCCCTGATCTAATAAGACCATAATACCCAAATAGAAATTCATTTTTTCCAAAAACTACTCACATAAATTGTTATTTGTTTAGTAATTATGGGTTCATGTTCCCATACTATCCAAAAACATAAGTGAGTGTAACATCACATATCCAATGTACATGCCCCCAGGTCTCATAATTGTTTAGTGGTTTCATGATAGCATACATCTATGTCACAAAACAACAATTAGAGCTCTAAAAATACATGTTTTAGAGACTTGGTACCCACATATAATTAAGTAACCATGCCTCTCCCATATGCCAATTTTATAAAATGTATATCACCATCAATTATTTTCAAAACTAAACCATATCACCAATAGCAGGCCATCCACATGGACACTCGAAACTCAAACCTCATTATAAATCCCCTCTTGTGTTCATTTAGACTCTCACTGCATCACTAATGGTATATAATAATATGATAGGGTTAGACATGCAGTTGATCTAGAAATAAAATATCGTATGTGCTACTAAAACTCCTACACTAATAGTACTTGACCATTCCACATGCCTACTACCAATCTCCTTTTTTGGTGGTCTTATTCATAAGAACATATTTCATGATCCACATCACTATTATCAAGTCTTCTCCATTTGTATTATCATTTATATAGTATAGCATACAGCAAAAAATACATGACACCCAAGAACCACACATGATTTAGCTTCTAATAGAGTATTTAACCACACCATATAGGCTCCAAATCAGCCATCCATGACCTTCCTCATTCAACCTTTGGAACCCCGTTTTAGGGAGTTGATAGGGTTGTACATCTTAATGACTCAACAAATATCGATACTAACCTTAATACCAAAAACACCCACACCCAAATACTGCTTCCAAGAAATCCCGTGGAATATTCCACACCAAAACACATACCTTGTAACACCCTTTGTGTACTAATATTATAAGATGAAGCAAGTACTTGCACCCCTCATATTTAGAGGCCCTCACAAACTCAGCTGACCCCTATCAGGGGCCTCCTTCAATGTTCATAAGACACCGACATTATGTCCCAAAGTCATGCCTAAGGAATAACATTAGGCTCTCCCACCTAGCCCACATATCATGCCAAAACTCACAAGGGCCTTAATTCAAAGGCTTTGTTCATCCTCCCACCCAAAACACAAAACAAATAACTTTCATAGGACATTCGACTACTCACTCATAGATTAGGCATAACTTATAGGATCATAAGTAGTCGCTACACACCACAATGTAGAGTCACAGATATTGGGATGAAACCCACTCTCGTTCAAATATTGAACAAAACCTAACCACTGAACACTCATGTCAAGTTCACACATATAGTTTTGAATAAGGTCTACTCTACTAACTATCAGGTCAACCAGACCAACAAGTCTCCTAGGCCACAACAATACATCAAAGGTCATGTTCACAACTCCAACTAAAGCTAAAATATGTAAGACATTTCATCATCTTAAATACCCTACAACATAAAGTTCTCAAAATCACAACAATATCGCATAACTTGAGAAGTCACATAAACCCACCACTCCACACATAGGGTCAACCCCTAAACACCTAGTAGGTCTATCTCATATACATACATAGGGTTTATGATTTAACAGTCTCACACATTCCATTTTACATTAAACATAATTTTCCAGAACAAGGGTGTAGTTAAATGAATATAAAAATATATAATTATAAATCGATACATACATATATATGCATATACTAATATTTATATAATTAATAATATGTATTTAGGAATTTAATTAGAAATATAACAGATTTATAAAATAATAATTATTTAATTATAAATATATAATAAATATATTTATTATTTAAATATATTAATTATAATATTCAAATTATTTATATATATAATTTTTTGTTTAAAATAATATAAATATTTTTAAAAATATTTTGTATATTTATTTGTAGTTATAAATATATAATTATATATATCAAATTAATAATATTCAATACTAACAGCATACATAATAATATTTTATAATAATATATCTAATAATATAATACATAATAAGAAATATATCCTTAAATTATATAAAATGTAATTTTAATGTTTTTTAACACTAATGTATGTGTCTTGAAAAATATTTTTTTACTATAATATTATTTTATTTTTCATTTTCCGATAATTTATTATATATTTAGTTAATGTGATAATTTTTTTTTAGATTGTATTTATACATTATAATTTATATTATTTCAAAGGCAACTATCTGAAACATAATAATGTTACAAGTATGTGACACTGAAATCCAAAAAATTACAAAGTATAAATACAATCTGAGTGAATATTCCTTAATTACTAGACATATAATAATGTATTGGAATATGAAAATAATTTGGAAACAAACTTTAATGAAAAATAACTTTAATTAAATAATAATTATTTCAATACATAAAAGTTATATATAATTTTTTTCTATATTCACTTAACTACACAAAATGAGATATATATCAACAAACTAAATCAATGTTGAAGGTAAAAATCCCATTTATAATAGTGAAGGTAATGAAATAATAATTTATAAGTAACAATTATTTATAAGAAGATATATTATAGGATATAAAATCTATGTAAAATCTATGTCAGAAATTAAAATGTTGGGAATTTGTTTATTAATTAATAGTTCATGTATATTAGTTTTTGTTTAAAATATTTTTTAATTTCATTTTTTTTACTAAAAAAATTAGTTTCCTTAATAAATATGTTTTTAATATATGCCACATGACATTGGAATAAAATAATTTTTATTCCCCTCAGTACCAAAACATGGGGTATGATCCTCTTACACCCTCTGGGTCTGATGTATTTTTCGATCCAGATTCCATGTAATAGGTGTGGGTTCCTCCTATTGTAGTGCTACAAGTGCCTCCTCGTGGAGCACTATAGGGGACTACATGAAATCATATTTGGAGGACAACTCAACATCATATGTAGAGACATATTCCACAATGCCTTAAAAATATGGTGGATGTGTGATATCAAAGAAGTCATTATCAATGGTATTGGGTCCACCAGATGTTTTGTTACCACAAAGAGGGAATAGTTTTTCATAGTCAGATGAGATAGAGATGACATATGTGGCATATAAACCTCTCCCAACATTGAAATATCCTTAGACTTCTATGAACGATCTTCCCTCTGTGGTGCAACAACATCTATGGGTGCCTATCTCAAACAACTATGTCCTTTCCTTCCCCCTCATCTCTATTATCCATATGGTGGTGGGAGTGGTTGTGCATTATCTTAAATAGGAATAGTATGGACATCCTCATTCCCCATGAGCCTCTACCGAAGCATGTGGACTGGGATATAATTGCACCTCTTCATCATAGACAATATCATTATTTCTTCTGGAAATGGGGATGACCTTGTTTGTTTATGGTTCAAACATTCCAATCAGTTTCAAACGAGTTTATTCGTAGAACCAGACACATCCAATTATTCTATATCCATTTAGAGTTACTTTCCAAAGGTAGGTGCTCATTAGTTGTAGACCCATGAGGCTTAATAATTTTAATTAGCCGAGAAGATGGGAGGTCAAGCTAATCACAACTTTTTTGGGGGAATTATTACCTACTCTAGGACTCTCTAATATATTTATTTTATGTTCACGAATTCTTATTAATTCACCAATTATGAAAATGAGTTTTCCTTTAGATTTAGTAATCAATGATTGATTTTTATGGTATTTAGAGAATATTTTACATGTATTTGAGGTTCTTCATCAATGTAGAATCATCGGTATGTATTAAAGATTCTTAATCAATGGTATCCTACATTACATAATATAGAAATATCTTGGTCAATATGATAACCATACTGGTTTTAAATCCACTCAGTGGGGAACTTGAAGTTGATTGTCATTTAGAAAGACTGGGAATATTTCATAGTTAGGATCGTACCTGCAAATGGGCTAGCTACGTATATTTGGTAAAAAGGAATCAGAACCCAAGTAGTTTGATAAGAAGGATATAGTTTAATGACATATGGTACAGAAAAGAATTAATGAAATATGGTATGGAACCTTATAAAAGATTCCTACATACTCTACTTTTTGTGCAGAGATCAAATTCCACATAGTTTGGGTAGAGAAATATGGGGTTTATGCATGGTTAATGGCCCAAAAAGAGATGCCATGATTATTTTTATACTCTAAGCTTACGTGAGTCATGCTCAGTGTGAGAAACAAGAAGTATCAGTAAACTTGACGAAGTTCCATGAAAGATTCAATTATGAGAAATGATGTGGGGATTACGTATGTAAGATGGCCCAAGTAGATGAAGACCAGGACTTAGGAAAGACGTCAAGGAGCAGGGTCCATAAAGGTATTGTAACTTTATAGAGATTTGGAATTTTATCTCGGGGATTAATCTTGAAAAGGATTCCCAAATTAAGAGGGAATTGTGATTGGGGTTTATTCCTGAGAAGGAATCCCAAATCAAAAGAAATTATGATTAGGGATTACTCCTGAGGAGGATTTCCAATGGATAAGGAAACTATGACTGGGGCTTACTCCTGAGAAGGAGGCCTTGGTTAAGGGGAGTTGAAACATGAGGCTTACTTATGAGAAGAAATCCCAAAATCAAATGATCTTCTCTTCTTAAAGGATGAGGTTATATAGGAAACCTCTAACGGTGGTGACATAATACTTGTAAGTCAAAAGTTTTTGGGAGAGTTTCTCATAGAATTTCTTTCAGATAAGAAGCCAACAAAGGAACCATTCCAAGAATGGCTTTGAAAAGGTGTTCGAGGGAAGATATCTTGAATAGTAGTGTTGAACTGAATAGAGGCACACAAATAATGTTGGCGTGTAATTATGGCCCAACAAATCATTTGGCGTTGAATCCTTGGTCGCACAAGTGTACTTTCACGACATGGGTTCACCTGGGAAACAAATAATCTATAGGGTAATACTTGGGCGAGGCTTAACTCAAGCCTTTAGTATTATCCTATGATGTTTCCAAAAGGGAGGCACACAAGTTTCATTGAAAGGGTAGGATGGCGCGCAAGTGTTTCCACTTTTATGGAGGTATGGACACTTAGGCGTGAAAGTGTTGATGAATACTAAACACTTAGGCCTTATCCTACTCCTTCAAGTCATCCATTCTATGTAAAAATTTACCTTATAATCTTTTGGAAGAGTTGAGTTGAATGCTTGGGTGACCAGAGATTGAATCTGACTTTTGGAAAATTCTTCCTCCTAATGGGGGGCCCATATGGGCTATTTTTTAGTCCACCAAGCACCTTGGGCCAAATAAAAGAATAGGGTGTGTCAGTGACTTGCTCAACCCATATGTGGTGCGCATGTGACTTGCGCGTCGTGTAGGAAACTTGTGTGACTCCCTCCAAATGGGTTCCTAGTCCATGCCTTTGTGAATTTTTTATGTTATTCAAAGGGTGGCCCTCTTTGTGTTTAAGGTATTAAGATTTTCCATTCGTTGGACTCTTTGACAGAAAGGAGCATCAACAAATGTCCCCCTGAGAGTTGGATCTGAAAATGAAAGAGCATCAGGCTATGAGGTAAGGCAGGAGAACCAAGGGTCTGTGGCGCTCAAGTTCGGCGCGCAGATGCTGGGGCATGAAAGTATGTCACACAAGTGGTATGGATCGCCTATATATACAAGCTCAATCCCACATGAACTCATTAAACTTTTGGCAACTTGAGCTCTCATAACGCAGGTGCTTCAGTTTTCAGTCTTCGGTCTTTGGGATTTTTGTCGCGCTTTAGATGAAGGTATTTGACTTGCACGTCATGACCAGGGTGTCAAAACTTACGTGACCCGATTGACTTACGCGCCCATTTATGGGTTGCATTCCTTAATTCCTTTTCCATTTTTATTTAATTCATTCAACAAGATTTCACAAAACAAACTTACTTAAGGCTCATATATTTGATCTTTGTGTTGATTCAGTGTCTCCTAGAAGAATTGGATCATCTGATGGGTTAGCCAACAAGAGTATAGATAAAATGATGAATTTTTTCATCCATGATTATTATATTATCTGCGACATCACTCTCACGGATTTGTCTATGTACTTCAATAAATATCATGCCAATTTCCCACAGAGCATCTACGTGCCTTTATATGGCCATGATCACCTGCAAGGAGTCAACATTCCAGAAGAAAAGAATTATATTCCTCATTCATGGTTTTAGACTTACACCAACTTCACTTCGAAAAATGTCTCAGTTGCAGGATCATTTTTCAATGCTGTAACAGTGGATAATGCATTCATATTGCATCATAGCCCATGATCTCCATATCTGAATCATTACAATCCTGAGTTTCATCCACATTTCTATCCCTCTATTTTCTGAAATTCATAGATGGACGAATCCAAGGGATGAAAAAATAGTTGGGATTTCCATCTTGGAGGAGGTGTGAAGCTGACTTGGATGTGGGCATATTGGGTGCGACAAACCTGTGTAGAGTTTTTCGATTATCTGAAGGGAGCTACAATATATGATGCTATCTGGGATGGGCAGACATATTTCTACAAGAATGAAAATTTCATGGCGGAGTTAATCAGTCGTTGGAGCCCAGAAACAAATTCTTTTCATCTGAATCATGGAAAAGTAGGCATTAGTTTGTGGGATGTACACAATATTTCAAGGGCTCTAATTTTGGGAGATATGTATGATTAATTTATCCCCCCAAGGTGACCTGGAATGATTCAATGAAGACTCCGGATTTGGCTCGAGAGTTAATGAAAATTGTCCACAAGCTTAAAAATACCAACACCACGAAAACCCACATTAGAAAAGATATCCATCTAGAGGAGTGTATGGACATGTTTCTTCTTATGAAGAAAGAGGAGGGACCATCATGCACTTATCCAACTAGTTTCCCAACAGTAGCAAAGAGGGGTGCTCCGGACACATTTTGGCCAATTTTTAAAGCAGGAGAGTTTAATAAGTGGGAGTATGAAGTGAACCAAAAAATTCAAGTGAAGACCCCTCTGGTAGGATTTTTGGATTTGTGGATCAATGTGTACCTTTTATTAGTTCGGGATTCGAATGGAGGCATGAGGCCGAGGACCTTGGTCATTGCAGCCATGCTGGATGAAAGGAAGATGGTTCGGTTGGCCACCCCAGTTTTGGAGAAGACTCACAGGATCTTACTTCATGTTTATATGGGTATGTATCCTCTAATAATAGAGGGACCTTTCCATGTATTATGTGGATGGATCACCACTCACTTCAATACATATGTCGTACAAACTGGGGTACAGGTTCCTGGAAGTTCATTCTGACCGTCTATTCAGGCCTTTTATAGAATTTATCCCTTATCCCTCAACGCTTATGATATCAAAATAAGGCTAAGCAAGTTCAAGGAGTTTCACTTCTTTCCTTATGGAAATATTCCAATAGGGCGATTTTTTGATGATGTAATAGCTAGCTAGTAGTTAAGGGAATACATGCTGGCATGTAGAAATGGTACACTGGACATAAGTATAGAAAGATAAATTATATTCGAGGCCTATACTCCATATAGATTCGGACGTCAATTCAAATGTCTGCGGAAAATTACCGTATCTACTCCGGTGAATGTTAAGTTATAGAATCATCCAATGGTTTCACGTCAACTATGATGGAGACATATATGGAGAAGACAGGGGTAGTATTTGATTTACCATCTGTTGGAGAAAAAAGTCGATTGACTACATGGTATGGCATGATCTGGGTAACATCATACCCTAACGGGGTACTGAATCATCTGGCCCCTCGGGTGGGGACAAAGAAGAGAACTATTAGGAAATAAGCTTTTTATTTTGAAGTTGATACTTCTTCCCTCGGAGCTAATTCACTGGGTTCCTCATCCGGGGCTGATTCACCGGATTCCTAGGATGGGGATGATGAGGCACGGAATGCATCAAAGTGGCCTCGTGCTAGATATAATCCACCTTCCATATTCAAGAGACCTACTCCATCTACTCATGGTGAGTTATATCATTGAGGAAATTTAATCTCCATTATTTTAGAGAGAAACATTTTTCATTTTCTTATCCTTTATTTTTGATTGTAAGAGCTGGGAAGAAGTTGAAGTTCCAGATTGTTAGACCCTCCTCACGACCTTCTAGTGCACATTTTGAATATTTAAGACCAGAGGGTGTCTGGACAAGGAGGATTTTATATTTTGATATTGAAACCGCCTGGATGGACTTATGAAGAGGGTTTCATATCCCTAGAGTGGCGAATCTCTGGGCTTCCACTAACATCTGTTTTGAGGAAAACCCCAATGATGTTAGGGTTTTCATCAAAGAGATGGAAATGCTCATATATGCCACTGATAAGTCAGTTCCTGTCACCAAACGGGTGATGGAAATGATAGACCGTGGTACCATTGAGGGGATTGTTCCTTCATTAGATGAAGAGTGGCATGATTACGTGGCCTTTAAAGATGTATGTTTTCCTTTTTATCATATTTCTATTTGCTTTTCAATTTGAACTTAATAAAATCTTTGTTATTTAAGGAAATAATATTCTTCATCCAGTAGCTTCTAAAGGAAAGAACCACTAAAATCCATTCTCCACGGTATAGCCCTGGTGGCACCGCCTATGGAGACAAGGAATCTCCTTGTGAGCCGGGAAAAGTATATCCAGGAAATCAACCTATGGATGAAGAGTTAGAAAGAATGTTATTGTCTCTGATACCTATTTTCGGAGATGATGACCCCAGTCGGCCCAAAAAAACCATGAATCAAAAACATCGAAGAAAGAAGACCACATTCAAACGCTTTATCATTATTGGTAAGTCTTTCTTGTATTCATGAATCTTAACTCATGAAAAAGTGCTCAAACTTATTGGGATTTTAGGGGATTATGTTGTTTCCCTTTAAGGAGAAAGTACTGACCATCCTCAGATTACAAATGAGGGTGTTGGAGAATGGCCACAAGTTCCTGATCAAACGGCTCTTCTTGAAGAAATACTGAGAGAAGATGTGACGACGTATGTTTCCAACACCGCTCCTATTTCAGAACATTTGGCAACCACTGAGCTGACCCCACAACTGTCTATGAAGAAGCTATTTGTGGTCAGAGATTGCTAGATGAAAGTCATGAAGAATACATGCTGAGTGCTCCCACTGGTGAGACTAACCTGGGATATGAGACATCATTGGATAAAATGATTAAACTTGGAATTTCCATTGAAGAAATTTTATATCATGTTAAATTACCATGTGATTTAGAAGCTTTTGGAGATCTAGTTATAGAATCATATGGATGTGGGTTTCATCATTTGTCCTTTTCATCTTCTCAGGATTCCACTTCTAGCCCTGTTTGGACAAAAAATGCAAAGTTCCATCTAAAGAGACTGATGAGCCAAAAACACTTGAAAGGGGTGTAGACATTGATGTCAACCCTATTATTGCAGAAACATTGGCTCAGGTGGAACTTAACATGAAAGACCCTCCTGAAACCCATCCAGAAAATCTTGTTGAAGCTAGGAAAGATGGGGAGGAGTCTTCACAAGTTTTTGATCTATTGTTAGGTATAGATGATGATATTTGTGGCTTACTTAACCTGCATAAAAATCAATTAACTTTTACTATCCTTTGAAACTAAACATATATATAATTGACCAAAAAGGTATGTAAACATCAATCGATAGTTCTAGAGGTGAAGCCTCAGGATCAGCCCAAACAATAGTAGAAGGTGAAGCAATCAGGGTCAGGGAAGGAGCAGAATAGGGCACTTCCTTAAGTGCATTAATCCCAGACTATGTTCCTCCCTATGATAGTGATGTTGAATCATACCCAGAGGTGCAAAAGGTGCTCCAATTATCACATCACAAGGCATGAAAAAATATATGGAAGATAATATCTGAGGTTCCTCTTGAAGAGATGCCTTAAAAAATTCCATGACATTCATCTCTGTTCATCATGCTGGGACATGGTAGTTTTGGATATTAAGATATCCATGTCGCATTGAAACAAGTCATTCGGAGGGGGGAGAAAGAGAAAAGGTTCTTTCAAGACCTGATCAGAGCTAGATTGCTAATAAATATCAATGTATTTCAGGCTACAGTGTCCCGAGTTGAGGATGATTATGCAGAAAAGCAAAAGTAACAGAAGAAAAATATCGAGGGGAAGAATGTCCAGTGGTTGCACATTCAGCAAGAGTTAGATGTTGTTACTAGGGAGCTTGACCAGCTTCATAATTCATTGGAATATGTCCAAGAGGATGGTATAAAATCCATCAATGATGCCAAATAAGCAGTTCATCAAGCTAAAGAGAGTGATGCTGGTCAGGTAGATGAATTTCAAGTGGCTGCTGATGAAGCTCGGGAAGCTGTGAAACAGATGAGAATTCATGTTGAAATTCTTCTGTAATTTCATCATTTTCTTGATAATTTCTATCATTTTTACCTAATCCAGTGGTCTTAGTAAACATAGTTTTATTTTTACTAGGTTTATATAAATAACCCCACAAACATTATCTTTAAATTGCTCAATATTGCCTAAATCATACAAAAAGTATGTCTAGAGAGTTGGGACTCGACTTTTGTTCAGAGTACCCTTTATATATTCCCAATTTAATGAGTAACATGTCTTTTGTTATTGGGATTATAAATTCATGCATGTTGGACTATAAAAGTCTAATATTTAAGGTCGAATAGCTTTGGATGAATGGATGATATTGACTCAATTCTTGATAATTTTTTTGGAAACCTATTACTATATTCAAGTCTGGAGGGGGAAAATTGTAAACTATGACTTGATAAATTTTGAATTTGATGAATGACATGGAGAAAGAGATAAAAGGCATTAGAGGAAGTGTTTTCTAAGAATGAAGTTACCACTACTTGAGAATCGTGTTCTGGGGGTTGAATTATGCAGGTCCAACTAGGGCATAAGCTACATAGTCAAATAGTAATATCTTTTGTCTGATAGGTCCATTATGCAGACAACTTATGCAAGGACACCTAAGGGAACATGCTTCATAGTCTGGAAAAAGAACTCTCATAAATTTGACTTTCTATTGAAAAAAATTGAAGAACGTTTTAAGGTGATTCAAATTTTCATAAGCATAGAGTCTGCTTTATGTAAAAAGGTACTTGAATATGGAGAGGATATTTCCAATAAGAATTGTCAAAGAATTGGAGGAATGTAACTTCTACGAAGGTCTGACCCAAACTTAGGAAAATAGGTATCTTTGGATTAAAATCATATGATTAAAACTGGAGATAGAAACATTTATCCAAAATTATAATTTTATATCATGAGAAAGAGTATGGAAAAAATATGTTAAGGATGAAAGTTTTTTTGCAGATCCCTACATATCGTCATTAAGACTAATAGGGACAAAAGAGGATTCTTCTAAGAATGATGTTTACATTAGATGACAAACCTGTTATGGAGGTTGAATTATGCAGGTCCAACTAGGGCATGAGCTTTATAGTTAAATAGTAATATCTTTTGGCTGACAGGTCCTTTATGTAGACAACTTATGCAAGGCCACATATGGGCACTGTTTCCGACGCTTTCGCTGGGGCGTGAGCATCCGTCTGCTTGAGGCGCGACAGGCACGACTTTTGTGTTGCCCCGCATTCTCTCTTTCCAAAGGCGAGCGATATCTGTTCCTTATTCAGGGATGTCTTCTCCTTGAACGAAATGGGATGATGGGATGTCTGTTCTTCCTTCTGTGGATTCCTCCTCAGAAACTCATCACCTAGTCTGCGTCTCCCTCATAGATTTAAAACACTATTCGTGAAACTCTATCCAGTGCCATGTTTCCATGGAAGACGGTTAATTTCACTTTCTTCTCTTAGGACATTCCAAAAGGTCTAGTCAGGGCATCAACCTTCAGTTGGGGGATTAGTCATGTCGAGGCATCATTAACATGTCTGAATGCTGGGGAATCAGCATGTCTGTCTTTTTTCCCTTATCATAGGGCTTCTCGAGGGCACGTAAACCCAAGGAATCACACATTGAGCATGAGGAATCATATTCCATAGGCATGTATCTGAGGTTTTCCTCAACTTCCAACATTTAACATAGGGTATGCCACAAGTTTAACATCCAGCGGAGACGGTTTGGCCTGATCAGAACACTAGATGGAGTGGATCAGATTGAGAAATCCCCCTTGAGAGAATGTCGATATCGGAACCAGCCGTTGGGAAGATTCCCGAATGCTGTGGAGGGGAATGGGGTGGCATGATCTCACAGGGATGTAGTGTCCTGGGAAATAATCACGATGCATGATAGAGAATTTCATGGAGTGAAGGTGGAATTAAATGGAGCTGTTAAGGATATGGTGTTTGTGATGGGATTTATTCTCGAAGAGACTTCCTATGTATCCCCATGGCAGAAAATCAATGTCCACATAGTTCAGGATGGATGTGTGGGGCTTACACTCTAGGATTCCCAAGGTTTTGGAAGAACCGACGTGAATACGGTCGGAATGAATAGGTGGTGGTGGGATTGAACCTCATGAGGCTTCCTACGTACCATGCCTTAACATGGATCAAAGACCACGTAGTTCTGGTTGAGCACCGGAAAACTGGAATGAAAAGGACCTTTTCCCAATGGGTGGTGGGCTTGATCCTCGTGAGGCTTCCTACGTACCATGCCTTGACATGGATCAAATTCCACGTAGTTCGGGAAAAGGGGCTGTTATACTGACACGAAAGGGTGTCGGAACAACTGGATGGTAGGGTCACAACAGCTTACCGCTAGATTGGGATGTAGTTTAACGTCATGCGGGACGTGGGCGTGTCAGAGAACTGACGTGAAGAAGGACCTCGGCCTAAGTGGATGGTGGGATTGATCCTCAGGGAGGTTCCCTATGTACCATGCCTTTACATGGATCAAAGACCACATAGTTTTGGTGGTGTTGGTGAACCAACGTGAAGAAGGACCTTGGTCTGATGGATGTCGGTCTAGAACCTCAGGGAGGCTTCCTACGTACCATGCATTGACATAGATCAAAATCCTCATAGATTGGGTGAAAATGGGTGCTTGTAACATCGACACGGAGAATGTCATGTCCAATGATCATTGGTCTTGAACCTCTGGGAGGCTTCCTACATACCTTAACATGAAATGGATCAAAGTCCTCGTAGTTAGGGTAGGGTTTTTTCGGCGAACCGATGTGAAGGTGAACACAGGGGGGGTCCACTGGTTGTGGGCTTGAACCTCGTGAGGTTTCTTACTTACCATGCCTTGACATGGATCAAAGTCCTTATAGTTCGGGTGTGCAGTTTAACATCATGCGGGACGAGGGGCATACAATATAACGTCATGATCGCCGGGGGAATACAGTTTAACGTCATGCTGGATGAGGGAATATAGTTGAACGTTATTCTAGATGATGGAATATAGTTTAACGTCATGCTGGACGAGGGCATATAGTTCAACGTCATGCTGGACCAGGGAATACAGTTTAACGTCATGCTGGATGAGGGCATACAGTTTAACGTCATGATGGACGAGTGAATTTTCATGTTCGATGCTAACTCTAAGCCCACATGAGTCGTGCATGGTGTGAGAAACAAGAGGCGGTAGAGACCTGAAGATCACGTCGCGAAGGGTGTGTCCGTGAGAAGTGAAGAGGGGCTTACGCGTTAGGCGGCCCATAGTGGTGGGATTTCCTCCAGGATGGAGTCCCGAAGTGTGACGGAGGTGCATGGGTGTAACCTCCCGCAAGAAGGGATAGGGGTCTTACACCAAGGTGGTTTCCCTTCCCCATGGAAAAATGCCACTCTTAGAAGGAGGATATCATCCCCTGTGGGGACCAGGGGGCATAAAAAATGTCCGAGCTAGTGGGACCCTGCGTGCGAGGCACGGGGTTGGGGAACAGTTTAACGTCATGTGTTTAGGACGTAGTGCTTGAAAGTTTAACGTCCTGCAACTCAGATGAGGTGTTTTTACTCCATATCCCTTGGGCTTACATGATTGGTACCCTCTGCTACTTGTTTGAGGGAAGGTACAGGAAATGTCGTGTATAAGGGGGGTCACAGAGCGAACCATCGAGGGGTCCACGTAAGCATGGATATGCGAAGAAGCAATATCAATTAGCGTGCCTATGCGAAGAGGAATTAGGCAAAGCAATGATATGGGTGGTGTCATCCAAGGGACTTTGAAATCACATCGTGAAAACCTGGAGGGTCGCACGAGAAGAGTAATTTCTAAGTAGAGGGGTTCACAGGAAGGGGCCTTGCGGAGCTCGGTTTCTCTGCGTAGTAGAGGGAACTTGCGAAGAGGTGTGCTTAGAGAAGTGGAGTGCCTTGGCCTTAGAATGGGGCAGAGATTCGAGTGGGAGGTTCTTCGCAAAGTGGAATGGTGTTTCCGGAGCACTGCCTCATGAAGCAGAGGTGCCTCACAACGCTAGGTGTTGTGAAGCAGTGTGCTCAGCGAAGTACAGTGACCCTGCATTTTCATGTGGATCATGTGCACAGGATGGGTGTTTCACGAAGCATAAACACTCCTCGACTGCCTGGTTCCCCTTGGGGATACCCTTCCTTCGCGAATGCTCTTAGGCTTTGCGAAGGGCAACCCTCTCAAAAGAGGGGCTCAAAACGAGACAAGAAAGAGGCCTCTTGCGAAGCAAAAATACCTCGTGGTGCTCCTGATTCCCAAAGAGAAGAGTGCTTCACAATTTGGGAGTTGAGAAGCCAAAAATTCGGATTGTCCATCCGGATAGCTCATGGGGAGCTTGTTATTTATAGGCAAGTTGCGTCACGAAGTAGAGCTCACGCAGTGCGAAGGGGCTTCGGTTGCTTCGCGGCGGGTCATGAATGTCAACCGGGTTCCCGGAGGGTTACTGCCTCCTCTGCTTCTTGGCGGGTTCGCGGAGGGTTACCGCCTCCTCTGCTTCACAGCGGGTTCACGAAGGATTGGTCATTCGCATGGCGTTACTGCCTCCTCTACTGCTTCGCGGTGGGTTTGCAAACATCCATGCATTCGCGGCGCATTACCGCCTCCTCTGATTCATAGCGGCCACGTAGCTCAGAAGTCCTCCGTTTCGGGGCTTTGCGATGCCAAGTGTGGGGCCTCATTTTCTTCTATCCTTTCTCCAAATATTTTGGTGATAAAAAATTCCCCCCTCCAACTTGCAGCCTCGGAGGGACCAAGCGTCGAAGTCTGAGATAAATCGCCAAAATTATTTGTGGTTCGTGGTGCTGACTGGCGAAGAAGGCACATGAGGCAGGCATGGGCCATGCGGTCTGAACACATCGCAAAGCTCTGTGCGGGTTGGATGCGCCGAAAAGCTACGAGGGCCGCTGCCTATAAATAGGAGGGGTTGACCACTCTTTTTCCTTTCCCTTCTCCGTGACTTTTTATTTTTGCGCTCTTGATTCACGAAGCTCCGCGTTCTCCGCGTTTGCTCACCGTGAATCGAGCTTCACGGCGAACCTCAAGTCTCCGACTCTGAGACTGCGCCAAGCGAATGCCTGCTTGTGATCTAAGCCCAGACACCAAGTCTTGGCTTTGAGAACGAGCTCCGTGGATGATCTTCGCGACCCAACCAGAAATATTTCCGAGTTATGAAACCCAATGGCCCGTCAAGAAGGTGCACTGGGCGTGCTCGTAGATGCTGCCTGGAGGGATGAGATGGCCAACTGTCTGGGCCTTGGGGAGCTAGTTCGAAGCCACTCGGACTATAATTCTTTGATAGAAGTGCTATCAGAGAGCCAAAAGAACTATCCACTATGAAAGAAACAGCCCTTGTACGACTTCGGGCTGAGGGATGACGTCTTCATTCCTGAGGCAAGCAGGGAAAAACTAGCTTGCTGGTTCAGGAGCACGCCATGCCAACGTCAATGGTTCAGGGTGGCCGATGGTCACGTGTGGGAGGAATTCACACCTATCACCGCCGACTGTTTGTACAACCATGTGAACAACATTAATGGGAATCCACATCAACTGGAGACGTCCCCTCCCATGCACTGCACCAAACTGATGGCCACATTGCGAGATTCGAAGAAGGCGTGGTCCGATGAGTGGGACCTGCGCCATGGTGGCAAGTTCACCAACGACTAGGCATGGGCCTATTGGTTAGGTGCCACATGTGAGGAGTTCGGGGCCGAGCTGAGGAGAGTGAGCTTGTATGAGGTGTCCTGGGACTCCCAATTCCACATTTATCAACCAAAGCAGCTGATGCCGGAGCTGTTGAGCAAATGGTTATCTAGGACCAACACTTTTCAGCTACACCATGGGGAGGTTGGAATCAGACTGTGGGATGTCCATCAGATCTTGGGGGTCCCATTATTGGGGACCATGTATGATGAGTTCCTCCCTATAATGAGCGCATGGAAGGATCCAGAGCAGATGCCGTATCTGCCGCTGCCATTGATGGGACTGGTCCCCGGAGAGGACAAGGAGGAAGTGAGAGTTGTACAGTTTAAGAAGTGGTTCAAGCGGTTCTTGAACTTCCTGGAGGATCGATAGTTCCCTACGAGGCCTCAAACTTGTAATAAGGGGGCTCAATGGGGCAAGGAGAACTCGTATTGGAGGCTCTTGGAGGAAAGCCAATGGAAGACCTAGGGTTTCAGCGTCAGCACTGAACAGCAGCCAATAGTCAGGCTAGCGGCGTACATCACGACCCTTATCTGTGGTTGGTTCCTACCAGTGAGAGATTCCAAAATGGGGGTGTGGCCCAGCTCGTGCATCATGGCGTCCATGCTGTCCACAGGATGGCGGGTCAATATGGGGATTCCAATGCTTTCCAGATTGTACAGGATGATGTGATACGTTAGTGAGGACAAGAATCCGCTAAGGATATGTGGTCCCTTACACCTTCTGTATGGGTGGATCGCGGTGCACATCATGGGGGTTTACAAATATCCAAACCCCATCTCTCCACCGGGGTCGAACATTCGCCCCTCCATTCTAAATGTGTCCAGGAGCTTCCCATTCAAACTAACCATACTGATGGTGCTGAACCGGGTGTGGAAGGTGGAAAAGTTTAACTTCCAACCATTTCCATTGCCGACGGGAGTACTCACCGATGACTGTCAGGGAATGGAAGAACACAGGGCTTATAAATTGGCCTTTTGATGTGGAGTTGTGGTGGCACGGGTGGACCGTGAGCCGCTCTGCGAGCCATACACCCCGCACCAGTTCGCGAGGCAATTTCAGTTCCTACAACGGCTGACCCCGCGAGTCTATTGGGAGGTGCGTCATGAGGATCACTCATGTGTAATGAGGCAGTTGTGGCTCATCTTCACACGGGAAGACGGAAAAATGTGTGTTTCATTGCCTCCTTCCACTACCTCCTTTGGACTGGTGAAAGAGTATGCCATCAGCTAGGATGCAGCTTATCCGGGGGAAATGATGAACCAGCTAACCATTCGAGCCGGTGATAGTGGGCCTCCCCTATCCCGAGGTTAGGGTCGGAGGGCAGCAAGGGCCTCTCGCAGGGGCGAGGCTACCATGGCGGCAAGACCTGCACCAGGTGAGGACACGACAACAGCGGCAGATCCGACAGCAGTAGTGGACCCGGTGATTCGGGAAGAGCAGAGCCATCCGGAGGGGCGGCCGCCGAGGGGATTCCCCAGGATATCCACTCAGTCTCCTGGGGAGTGGCTGCGCCATATCGACATGCCAGAGGATGCTATTTTCCCATAGGCTTGGGACATTTGTGACTTCAAACGACAACTCCTCAGCCCGCCCGAGATGTGGGGAGACCCGAACCGTCTCGGGATGGTTTTACTGGGTATAGGCCTTATACAGGCTGGTTTCACGGTGTCTCCGGAGGAGGCGGAACAATATATGGATGATCTGGAGGACTTTTTCCATTCCAGTGGTGCCCCACGTCCAATGAAAGACTGGGTAAGGGTACTGCTGGATTGGACGGTTCCCCCACAGCTGTCGGTCGTTGATTTGAGAGAGCGCTTCCCTCTACCGGAAGAATCAGATGAATCTCTTGGGGATGATGAGGTTGGCAGAGGGAGCCCGTTGGAGGAAGGTGAATTCGGAGATCAAGACTCAGATTCCAATTATTTCACAGAGGTTCTCAAGGTAGCATTCCAAATTTCTTTCCACAGGGTCCCCTCTTAGGCCATTATGGACCTCTTACGAACATCTGAACCGTGCAGGAGGAACTTGTACGCAGACCTCGCTCTCGCCCCTTAGTTGGTGATGATATCAGACCATCGGAACCCGTGCCTGCAGCTGCGTCCAGTTCGGTGACTGGTGGGGCACCCGAGGTGGCTCTTCCAGAATCTCTAGACCTTCTGACAATATACGGAGGGCTACGCCTCAGGGTCCCGTCAGCATCGACTCAGGAGAAGAACCGGGTGTTCGATCTTCGTAAGTCGTCTCCACTGAATTCATTGTTTTCATACATATATCATGCCAACTGAGTTCCATGACCTTCTCTGTCGCGTATAGTTCTACGATTAGAATGGGCCACTGCAGAAAGGCTGGTCAGGATGTCTGCAGGCATCCCTCCTAGGGGTATGCCATTGATCATGGAGATAGTTACCCTACCTACCCGATATGTATAACTCCCTATCATCGGCGAGACCACCAGCTGGGTCGTGCCTGAGGTTATTGAGGTGGAGTCCAACAATGAGGATCGACTAGTAGACCAATGTCCCTCCACACCTGCTCTAGCGCCAGATGTTGCACCGGATTCAATGCCAGTTGCAGATCATGCTGAAGATTTCTTGTGGGCGTATCCTGCATACGAGCCTTCCAATCACGCAGACTAGGATGAAACAGCCTCCAATGAAGAGGACATCAAAATAGTCCATCGCTGATCGTGAAAGCTGATTATGTGCTTCATCAATGATACCCCCCAAGTTATGTGGTTGAATGATATGGA
This sequence comes from Viscum album, assembly GCA_963277665.1. Lineage (NCBI taxonomy): Eukaryota > Viridiplantae > Streptophyta > Magnoliopsida > Santalales > Viscaceae > Viscum > Viscum album. Next base: position 1,804,593,471 of record OY728129.1, on the reverse strand, counting down.
TAGACTCCTCTCACGACTGCACGAACTGTGCGCTAGGGGACTGGATGCCCAATTCCCTCATACGATCATCCGAGATATCATGGCAGAGATGATCTGGGAGTATGATTGCGGGCTCAGTGTGGGATGGCAGCGGAGGAAGGCGATGAACATAAAGAAGCTCCAGGAGGCTAAAAATGAAGTCCATCACCTACAGATCCGGGCAGATGAGCATTCAGTCTCTCTCAATGCACAATCTAAGTAGATCTTGCGATTGAAGGCCCAGTTGGAAGAGGCGAAAGAGCGTATGAAGTAGGCTTATGGATAGATGGCCTCTATTTAGGCTGACATAGAGAGGGCCTGAGCTGAGGCTGATGAACTGCGCCCCATCACTACTGAGGAGGAGTGGGAGCTATGTCGGTGGTAGTAATTCCTGGAAGCCACAAGCCAAAGGGTGGCGGAGCTGCAACGCTCTTTTGACGGGGTCAATCCGTCCATGGGGTGAGTTGACCCCTAGGTGCTATAATGGTTACAAACCCTTAAACATTCTTTCATTCTTTTGTATTTTTTTTTGAATTTCATAGAATGCACAAGTTCCGCTATTTTCACTGGTTCATTGAATCCTTACAATGTTTGCGGAACGCCTTGTGACAATTCCCTAAGCTCACGTGGGTCGAGCCCTATGTGAGAAACAAGAGATAGTCCCCTCATCGCCCAAACACAGGAGTGTAAACCATACTTTGGGCATTCAGGGTTTGGATAACTGGTCCTGATTTCTAGGATATGGGAGATACCTGACTCGAGAAGAAAGTTCTCAGAACATTCGAATTACCCTTTTTCCAGTGTGCTCTTGTGCACGAACGGTGCAACGCCGGGGGCGCTGAAATTAGTCCGAACATGTGGGATTGGGAAGTGTGAATCATGATACCCAAGATTCAGAACATTGTGAGGGTGGAGTGACAATAATGGACAACCGTTAACCATGGAAGAAAACTGGTATCCTTACTAAGTTAGCCTGAAATGGGGACAACAAAGGAGGGATGACCGTTGAGCATGTTTTCATCATGGGTCCTAACTCAAATATCGTTGATCAGTCATCTAGTTCGTTGGCCCAGGACAACATGCAGACCATAGGTCGAGCATCCATACTATTAGGGGGTCCCTCCAAACATGACCAGTCATTCGGAACATTGGCCCAGGATAGCAGACAGACCATAGGTCAAGCATCCATACTGTTAGGGGGTTCCTCCAAACATGAAAGGGGATGAGAGTCCGAATAAGGGGCATGCAAAGCGTGGAATGTGGAGTGATGGTTTGTTCGAACAAATTCCAACACTCATGAAATTAAACCACCGTGGTTGGAGTACACCAGATGGGCGCTTCGGTTTGATCATGGATCACTCCCCATTTTTTCAGACATGGCCTCTCTGGCGAGGGGGTCTGTCACTTCCCAATGTCATCTTGGGGCATCCTGAACTTGTTCAGGGCAGAGTTATAGTTTTACGATTCCCTACTAGGGGACCGACCAGGGGGCTGGAAAAGGAATGAACATGTTTTATAACCCCTGGGGGTTGGACCCTAGGCAAAATACCAGGGTGTCCCTACGTATCCCATGAGGATGGAAATAAAGCAACACGTAGTTCTTGAAGCACAATTTAACGTCATGTAGGCTGATGAGAATCCTGGTTGCGCCGGTACACATCGTACCAAAACCACTAATCCCACGTGAGTCATGATCGATGTGGGATACAAGAAGTAATGGAGAATTTTCCCAACACAAGAATGGGCATGTTAGGGAAAAGGTACGCTCGGTGAATACCACATCGATCATGACTCACGTGGGCTTAGTGGAAATGTGTGAATCATGATGCTCGAGATTTGGATCACAATGATGGCGGTGTGACGGTAGAGGATAATTGTTGACTATGGAAAAAATGTAGCATACATTCTAAATTAGCCTAGAATGGGGATAGAAAAATTAGGGTCAACTGTTGACTATGTAGAAACACGGGACCTGTCGCAAATGTCATCCGAGATCCTTAGGGAAGTCGGTCCGAAATGATAGGAGAGCCCTTAGGCCCAACATTCATGGATATCCCTTAAGCCTAGAATCCATGTCGTCTGAGGGTCCTTTTGGATGTGGAAGAGGATGCAGATCCAAATGGCGGGCTCACAAATCTTGGACGTGGAATGAGAGGAATGTCCCCTTGAAAATTCCACACTTCGGTCTCTTTTTCAAAATGCATCTGAATACATTAACGAGACGTATTAGACGGAGGGAGTCGAGTCCCTTCCCATAGGGAGATCTTAGTTTAGGGTCGTAGAATGTAGACCATGGACAAGGAGAAAAATAGGAGGCATATGGTGGGGTAACTCAAATACCCGACGTGAATGGGAACTGGGGGTTCTGACCACCACGTGCTTCTCGGAGATGTTTTAGGGTGAGGGGCCGAAAATGAGAGTTAAGCTGGGCCTGAAGCAAAGTGCACATGCGTTCCTATGTACCCCATAGTGATGGGGATCAAGATACACTTAGTTTTTGAGAGGGGCTTTGCATAAGGTCTTAGAACTCAGACCATGAATGGGTAAGGAGAGCAGGGGACCCACAGTAAGGTGGTTACAAAACCCGACGTGAACGAGGACATAAACCATACTTACCGTGTGTTCTTTGGGGAAGTGCTCGAGTCAAGGGACCAAACACGAAAGTTAGGCTGGGCCAGCGGTGAAGTTCCCTGGCACTCCAACGTATCTCATAAGGATGATAATCAAGAAATACGTAGTTCTAGGGAAGTTGAATGGGGCACACGGGTCTGGCCCTCGCACCAAGAGAAGCGGTATTTGATAGATCTTGTTTTTCCATTAAGGTGGGTGGTTTTTTTTGTGAAGTGACAGGCCTAGGGTAATAAGCCCTGGTGGCGCCACAAGAATCAATCCGTGATGGGCATTGACAAATGGCATGGCATGTGACCGATACCCAATGTGATTTCTCCTATAATGGGGTCATCATAATGTAGTGTCGTTTTTCATCGTGTGTCTAGGATGATAATTTCACCGTTTAGGGTTGTGCGATAGGACGAAGAATGCATTTTAACATCATACAGCGCAGACATAGTAGAGACGATGATAGGCATGGGATGTGTACGGTGCCATGCAACATAACCATATGAATGGGGACATAATCCCACATCATACCATATACAATTTTGAGAGAGTTACCTTAGGCTGAGGTTCCTACATAGAGGTGAGAGGTGAACGGGGAGAGACTAGCTCCCAAATGAGCTGGACCCAAAAATGAGATGTTTGGGTGGTCTTACATATCCTATGAGTATGGGAATCAAGCTGGATATAGTTCGGTCGGTCCTACATATCCTAAGATGTTTCCAAAAGGGAGGCGCACATGTTTCATTGAAAGGGTACGGTGGAGAGAAAGTGTTTCCACTTTTAAGGAGGTCTAGACACTTAGGTGCTCAAGTTTTGATGAATAATAAACACTTAGGCCTTATCTTACTCCTTCATGTTTTCCATTCAGGGTAAAAACATACCTTAGAAGCTTTCAGAAGATTTGAGTTGAAGACTTGGGTGACCCAAGATTGAATCAGAGTTTTTGGAAAATTCGTCCTCCTAATGGGGGCCCCACAAGGGCTATTTATAGTCCACCGGGCACCATGGGTGAAAATATATAATAGGGAACGCAAGTGACTTGCGTGACCCATAGGTGACGCGCAAGTGACTTCCGCGGAGGGCATGAAACTTGCATGACTCCCTCAAAATGGGTTCCTAGTCCATGCCTTTGTCAATTTTTGATGTTCTTCAAAGGGTGACCCTCCTTATGCTTAAGGTATTCCCCTTCGCCATTTGTTGGACACTATGACGAAAAGGAGTGTCAACAATCATGTATGAAATGTAGAAGTTATATGAGATTCATTAGATCTTGGTGAATTGCAACCCGCCTAATAAATTTATCTTTCTTAGGATTTGAGAAATGTACAAGTATATGAAGTTCATCTAACTGGAAATGAAATATCATTAAAACTAATATGAAACATGAGGCAAAAAAATATAATAAATCTTATGAAATATACCACCATGGATTTCCTATCTCATGACCTGTAAGGTACACAATCATGTTTCTTTCGTGAATGATAAAATTGATCATTTAATTGATGTCATGATGAGAGATATTCATTCAAAAAGATAATTTATTTTGTGATTGCGTACCAATACCTAATATAATGTTCAATAAACAATGATCAATCTATCATTTTTCTACCTATAAGAATAATGAAGTTTCATCCATGAACATGTTATGGTGATAAGGGGATATGTTGTATATCGAAAAATTGTTGTATGACTCAGTGTATCAAGTTCCACTCAATGACGTGGATGTGGATGAGTGGAACAACAACACCATGATCTCCAATCATAGCACTATAGTATGGTGGAAGTGATGCATAAACCTATATATGAGGTCCATTAAATCTGAAATGTAAAGTGAAATTTTAATTGATTAATTAGTAAGATAACATTACTATGAAAAAATTGAAATATATTAATAAGTTAATAACAATATTTATTTTTCAAAAAAATTAATTTTTAAAATACATTAGAGGGTTTTATAGCTTTGACTATATATGAAAAGTTGTGCACACTACATATCAGATTATGTAAATGACATTGAGTCTGACTCAACTAGGCTAAAATGAAGTAATTTAGAACAATTTTATAAAATAAATATATAAATTTACTAAATAACATAAAATAATGATGTCAACAAACCAGCATCCCTAAGGACAATATCAAATTAGTTGTTATGGAAGAAGTGTGACAAAGATGGGATTAATATATATAAAATGGTACCATGACCATATCTTTATGAAATTAATATATCCTCTAATATGTTATGGATCATCTTATGTACTATTAAAAAATCTATATTAATGTACGATTACAGTGGAAAGCCAATTTTATCAATCCATTTGGTCCATATATTCATGTAATGGTTGGTACATTATGTGTACCAAGGTGGTGGAGTATTCCACACACAACATGCCTCCAATCAGTCACATAACATTTTCAAGTGTTAGCTGAATTAGTATCTCCTCGTCTGCATTATTTAGAATAATGATTAAATTCTCATCGGTCCACCCCAATTCATAAATAGTAACCCTAAAGGATAATTGTTTACCATGCAAAAACATAGCATCCATTCTTAATTAGCCTAGAATGGGGATAGAAAAATTAGGGTTGACCGTTGACTATGTCGAAACATGGGACATGTCGCAAATGTCGTCCGAGATCCTTAGGGATGTCGGTCCTAAATGATAGGAGAGCCCTTAGGCCCAACATTCATGGAGATCCATTAATCCTAGAATCCATGTCGTCCGAGGGTCCTTTTGGATGTGCAAGAGGATGAGGATCCAAATGGCGGGCTCACAAATCTTGGACGTGGAATGAGAGGAATGTCCCCTTGAAAATTCCACACTTCGGGCTCTTTTTCAAAATGCATCTGAATACGTTAACGAGACGTATTAGACAGAGGGAGCCGAGTCCCTTCGTATAGGGAGATCTTAGTTTAGGGTCGTAGAATGCAGACCATGGATGAGAGGAAAAACAGGAGGCACATGGTGGGGTAGCTCAAATACCCGACGTGAATGGGAACTGGGGGTTACGACCACCACGTGCTTCTCGGAGAGGTTTTAGGTCGAGAGACCGAAAATGGGAGTTAAGCTGTCCCTCAAGAAAGGTGCACATGCGTTCCTACATACCCCATAGGGATGGGTATCAAGATACACATATTTCTTGAGAGGGCCTTTGCTTAAGGTCTTAGAACTCAGACCATGAATGGGTAAGGAGATCAGGGGACCCACAGTAAGGTGGTTAGAAAACCCAACGTGAACGAGGACATAAGCCCTACTTACCGTGTGTTCTTTGGGGAAGTGCTCGAGTCAAGGGACCGAACACGAAAGTTAGGTTGGGCCAGCGGTGAAGTGCCTTGTCACTCCAATGTATCTCATAAGGATGATAATCAATCCATACGTAGTTCTAGGGAAGTTAAAAGGGGCAGACAGGTCTGGCCCTCGCACCAAGAGAAGCGGTATTTGATAGATATTGTTTTTCCATTAAGGTGGGTGGTTTTTTTTGTGAAGTGACAGGCCTAGGGTAATAAGCCCTGATGTCACCACAAGAATCAAGCCGTGATGGGCGTTGAAAAATGGAATGGCATGTGACCGATACCCAATTTGATGTCCCCTATGATGGGGTCATCATAATGCAGTGTCGTTTTTCATCGTGTGGCTAGGACGATAATGTCACATTTTAGGGTTGTACGATAGGACGAAGAATGCATTTTAACATCATGCAGCGTAGACGTAGAAGAGATGATGCTAGGCAGGGGATGTGTACGGTGCCATGCAACATAACCAATGTGAATGGGGACATAATCCCACATCATACCGTATGAAATTCCGAGAGAGTTATCTTAGGCCGAGATTCCTACATAGAGGTGAGAGGTTAACGGGAAGAGACTAGCTCCCAAATAAGCTGGACCCAAAAATGAGACGTTTGGGCGGTCTTACGTATCCTATGAGTATGGGAATCAAGCTGGACATAGTTCGAGCGGTCCTACATATCCTAAGATGTTTCGAAAAGGGAGGCACACATGTTTCATTGAAAGGGTACGGTGGAGAGAAAGTGTTTCCACTTTTATGGAGGTCTGGACACTTAGGCGCTCAAGTGTTGATGAATACTAAACACTTAGGCCTTATCTTACTCCTTCATGTTTTCCATTCAGGGTAAAAACGTACCTTAGAAGCTTTAACAAGATTTGAGTTGAAGACATGGGTGACCCAAGCTTGAATATGAGTTTTGGAAAATTCTTCCTCCTAATGGGGGCCCCACAGGGGCTATTTATAGTCCACAGGGCACCATGGGTGAAAAAATATAATAGGGAAAGCAAGTGACTTGTGTGACCCATAGGTGACGCGCAAGTGACTTGCACGGCGGGCATGAAACTTGCACGACCCCATCAAAATGGGTTCCTAGTCCATGCCTTTGTCATTTTTTGATGTTCTTCAAAGGGTGACCCTCTTTGTGCTTAAGGTATTCCCCTTTTCCATTTTTTGGACACTATGAAAAAAAGGAGTGTCAAAAATCATGAATGAAATGTAGAAGTTCTATGAGATCCATTAGATCTAGGTGAACTGCAACCCGCCTAATAAATTTATCTTTCTTTGGATTTGAGAAATGTACAAGTATATGAATTTCATCAAACTGGAAATGAAATATCATTAAAACTAATATGAAACATGAGGCAAAAAAATATAATAAATCTTATGAAATATACCAACCATGGATTTCCTATCTCATGACCTGTAAGGTACACAATCATGTTTCTTTGGTGAATGATAAAATTGATCATTTAATTGATGTCATGATGAGAGATAGTCATTCAAAAAGATAATTTATTTGGGGATTGTGTACCAATACTTAATATAATGTTCAATAAACTATGATCAATCTATCATTTTTCTACCTATAAGAATAATGAAGTTTCATCCATGAACTTGTTATGGTGATAAGGGTATGTGTTGTATATCGAAAAATTGTTGTATGACTCAGTGTATCAAGTTCCACTCAATGACGTGGATGTGGATGAGTGGAACAACAACACCATGATCTCCAATCATAGCTCTGTAGTATGCTGGAAGTGATGCATAAACCTATATATGAGGTCCATTAAATCTGAAATGTAAAGTGAAAATTTAATTGATTTATTAGTTAGATAACATTACTAGGAAAAATTGAAATATATTAATAAGTTAATAACAATATTTATTTTTAAAAAAAAATTAATTTTTAACATAGATTAGAGGGTTGTATAGAATTGAATATCTATGAAAATTTGTACACACTACGTATCAGATTATGTAAATGACATTGAGTCTGACTCAACTAGGTTAAAATGAAGTAATATAGAAAACTTTTATAAAATAAATATATAAATTTACTAAATAACATAAAATAATGATGTCAAAAAACTAGCATCCCTAAAGACAATATCGTATTAGTTGTTATGGAAGATTTTTGACAAATCTGGGGTCAATATATATAAAATGGTACCATGACCATATCATTATGAAATTAGTATATCCTCTAATATGTTATGGATCATCTTATGTACTAGTAAAAAATCTATATTAATGTACGATTACATTAGAACTCGAATTTTATCTATCCATTTGGTCCATATATTCATGTAATGGTTGGTACATTATGTGTACCAAGGTGGTGGAGTATTCCACACACAACATGCCTCCAATCAGTCACATAACATTTTCATGTGTCAGTTGAATTAGTATCTTCTCGTATGCATTATTAAGAATAATGATAAAATTCTCATCAGTCCACCCCAATTCATAAACAGGAACCTAAAAGGATAAATGTTTACCGTGGAAAAAATGTAGCATCCATTCTGAATTAGCCTAGAATGGGGATAGAAAAATTAGGGTCGACCGTTGACTATGTCGAAACACGGGACTTGTCGCAAATGCCGTCCGAGATCCTTAGGGAAGTCAATCTGATATGATAGGAGAGCCCTTAGGTCCAACATTCATGGAGATCCCATAATCCTAGAATCCATGTCGTTAGAGGGTCCTTTTGGATGTGGAAGAGGATGAGGATCCAAATGGAGGGCTCACAAATCTTGGACGTGGAATGAGAGGAATATCCCCTTGAAAATTCCTCACTTCGTGCTCTTTTTCAAAATGCATCTGAATACGTTAACGAGAAGTATTAGACGGAGGGAGTCGAGTCCCTTCCCAAAGGGATATCTTAGTTTAGGGTTGTAGAATGCAGACCATGGATGAGAGGAAAAACAGGAGGCACATGGTGGGGTAACTCAAATACACGACGTGGATGGGAACTGGGGGTTCTGACCACCATGTGCTTCTCGGAGAGGTTTTAGGTCGAGGGACCGAAAATGAGAGTTATGCTGGGCCTGGAGAAAAGTGAACATGTGTTCCTACGTACCCCATAGGGATGGGGATCAGGATACACGTAGTTCTTGAGAGGGGCTTTGCTTAAGGTCTTAGAACTCAGACCATGAATGGGTAAGGAGAGAAGGGGACCCACAGTAAGGTGGTTACAAAACCCGACGTGAATGAGGATATAATCCCTACTTACCATGTGTTCTTTGGGGAAGTGCTCGAGTCAAGGGACCAAACACGAAAGTTAGGCTGGGCCAGTGGTGAAGTTCCCTGGCACTCCAACGTATCTCATAAGGATGATAATCAAGCCATACGTAGTTCTAGGGAAGTTGAAAGGGGCACACGGGTCTGGACCTCGCACCAAGAGAAGCGGTATTTGATAGATCTTTTTTTCCATTAAGGTGGGTGGTTTTTTTCGTGAAGTGACAAGCCTAGGGTAATAAGCCCTGGTGTCGCCAAAAGAATCAAGCCGTGAAGGGCGTTGAAAAATGGCATGGCATGTGACCAATACCCAATGTGATGTCCCCTATGATGGGGTCATCATAATGCGGTGTCGTTTTTCATCGTGTGGCTAGGACGATATTGTCACAGTTTATGGTTATGTGATAGGAAGAAGAATGCATTTTAACGTCATGCAGCGCAGACGTAGTAGAGACGATGCTAGGCAGGGGATGTGTACGGTTCCATGGAACATAACCAACGTGAATGGGGGCATAATCCCACATCATACCGTATGCAATTCCGAGAGAGTTACCTTAGGTCGAGGTTCCTACATAGAGGTGAGAGCTGAATGGGGAGAGACTAGCTCTCAAGTGAGCTGGACCCAAAAATGAGACATTTGGGCGGTCTTACGTATCCTATGACTATGGGAATCAAGCTGGACATATTTCAGGTGGTCCTACGTATCCTAAGATGTTTCGAAACGGGAGGCGCACTTGTTTCATTGAAAGGGTACGGTGGAGAGAAAGTGTTTCTACTTTTAAGGAGCTCTGGGCACTTAGGCGCTCAAGTGTTGATGAATACTAAACACTTAGGCCTTATCTTACTCCTTCATGTTTTCCATTCAGGGTAAAAACGTCCTTAGATGATTTCATAAGATTTGAGTTGAAGACTTGGGTGACCCAAGCTTGAATCTGAGTTTTGGAAGATTCGTCCTCCTAATGGGGGCCCCACAGGGGCTATTTATAGTCCACCGGGCACCATGGGTGAAAAAATATAATATGGAACGCAAGTGACTTGCGAGACCCATAGGTGAGGCACAAGTGACTTGCGCGGCGGGCATGAAACTTGCACGACTCCCTCAAAATGGGTTCTTAGTCCATGGCTTTGTCAATTTTTGATGTTCTTCAAAGGGTGAACCTCTTTGTGCTTAAGGTATTCCCCTTTTCCATTTTTTGGACACTATGACGGAAAGGATTGTCAACAATCTTGTATGTAATGTAGAAGTTTCATGAGATCCATTAGATCTAGGTGAACTGTAACATGCCTAATAAATTTATCTTTCTTAGGATTTGAGAAATGTAAAAGTATATGAAGTTCATCTAACTGGAAATGAAATATCATTAAAACTAATATGAAACATGAAGAAAAAAAATATAATAAATATTATGAAATATACCACCCATGGATTTCCTATCTCATGACCTGTAAGGTACACGATCATGTTTCTTTGGTGAATGATAAAATTGATCATTTAATTGATGTCATGATGAGAGATATTCATTCAAAAAGATAATTTATTTGGGGATTCTGTACCAATACCTAATATAATGTTCAATAAACTATGATCAATCTATCATTTTTCTACCTATAAGAATAAAGAAGTTTCATCCATGAACTTGTTATGGTGATAAGGGGATATGTTGTATATTAAAAAATTGTTGTATGACTCAGTGTATCACGTTTCACTCAATGACGTGGATGTGGATGAGTGGAACAACAACACCATGATCTCCAATCATAGCTCTGTAGTATGGTGGAAGTGATGCATAAACCTATATATGAGGTCCATTAAATCTGAAATGTAAAGTGAAAATTTAATTGATTAATTAGTAAGATAACATTACTAGGAAAAAATTGAAATATATTAATAAGTTAATACCAATATTTATTTTTCTAAAAAAATTAATTTTTAACATACATTAATGGGTTGTATAGAATTTAATATCTATGAAAATTTGTGCCCACTACGTATCAGGTTATGTAAATGACATTGAGTCTGACTCAACTAGGTTAAAATGAAGTAATATAGAACAATTTTATAAAATAAATATATAAATTTACTACATTACATAAAATAATGATGTCAACAAACTAGCATCCCTAGGGAGAATATCGTATTAGTTGTTATGGAAGAAGTGTGACAAAGATGGGATCAATATATATAAAATTGTACCATGAACATATCTTTATGATATTAATATATCCTCTAATATGTTATGAATCATCTTATGTACTAGTAAAAAATTTATATTAATGTACAATTACAGTGGAACTCCAATTTTATCTATCCATTTGGTCCATATATTCATGTAATGGTTGGTATATTATGTGTACCAGGGTGGTGGAGTATTCCAGACACAACATGCCTCCAATCAGTCAGATAAAATTTTCATGTGTTAGCTGAATTAGTATCTCCTCATCTGCATTATTAAGAATAATGATTAAATTCTCATCAGTCCACACCAATTCATAAATAGGAACCTAAAAGGTCATATGTTATGCTGATGATGTCAACGCCCTGGAGAGGGTGTTGGACATCACACTGGTTGAAAAAAGTGTCACCCATAACAACCTATCTATGGATGTCTAGACTGAGTTTGCAGGCAATGTCCTCTAAAGTAATGGTAATATCCCCTTCAAGAGATGAAATATGAGTTCCTACAGCTTCCATCTATAAATTAGGGTATTAATAGAAAAATTATCAGGGGTCATGAAGTCACACATGGAGACTATATAAAATACATAAGATATGAGGCATGGAAAAAATGGAATCTAGAGGTGCATCATAATGAATATGATGTGACCTAAAATCCGGATGTTGTTTAATAGGTCCCCATTTGAAAACATTTTGTGACACATACGACAAATAGGAAGATAATAGAGGCCACTCCAACTAAATGTATGAATAGTAGTACATTAATTACAATAACTATTAAACTCATAACTATTTTGTGAATTTCTATAAAATATTTCATATGTTTCCTTCATAATTAGTTTATAGATGAAGAGTTTTATTTTATGTGCCGGAATATGTTATTTGAGATATGTAATTGTTTAGATACAGTTGTGTGTTGGTCAGTTTATATCACTCAAGAGGGGGGGGGGGTAATTGAGTGTCTATAAAAATTTCTGTTCAAAAAGTATTCTTAAATGGTTTCTCCAATAAATTTAAATACAACCTAGTTAATCAAGGTTATATTGTTATGAAAGTTTTACTATTCAAATAACTTCTTAGAAGATTGAATAATTCTCAGTAATGTTAAAAGTTGTTATTGATATTACTTTTGAAGCTATTCTAATAAGGTAAGAAAATTAAAACTTCTTTCTAAGATTAACTATCCAAATGAATTTAGTGAATTCTGGATTAAACAGTAAGATAGAGAAAACCAAATTTAAACATAACAACATATATAAAACAAGTGGTTCATTATCTATCTGAGACCTAATCCACTCCACTTGGTGATCACCTTCCCCCAATAAGTTTATATAATCAAACATGATCCACAAACTGGTTGAGGGTTCACAAAAGTACATCTGACTGTCCAGGTCACACAACCTCTTCCATAGTTCTACATGGGTACGAACTACCAGGCCACATAAGGACCTATTCCACACTTATCCATGGATATAAAAAAGTGTAAAAATATTTTTGATAAATTATATCTTATATCCTTTAGTATAATGCAGGAGAAAGAGTGTGTTGTTAAAAAAATACACACACTTCTTGAAAGCTAATAAAATGATACACAACAGAGCAGAAATGATGAGATAAAGTTTAGAAGTTCTCTGAGTAGTTTTCTATGCAGCTATGCACTTCTAGGATGAAGTAGATGCAGAAATCAATTCCTCATATGAAAAAAGATTATTGCAGGTCTGCTTTGGTAGGTGTTTTTAGTGGTGAAGTTGTCGTCCACTCCGGTGTTTGAGTATTCTTTGTGTGTTATTAAGCAGTGTCAAGTTGTATAGGACAATTTTATCTTCGAAATTGATCTATGTTTTTCCTCATTTTCATGCTCACAAACTTGCTTTACGTTATTCCACTTTCATGCACGCATTGTTTTTGGGCCGCAATACTCTTTTATCTTGGAGTGCATGTGTTGGAGCCGATAGGATACATATATTCTATACCTCGTACCTCGTACTATCAGGTGACATGTCTAAAAAGAAACATTTATTATGTCAGTGATTTTAAAATATTCAAATATGACTATTAGGGATTAAACTTTAAAATTAAAGACATATTAAGAATCGGTGTCATAGTATTTCTGTGAATGTTGTCTATATGAACCGGTGTCTCCATGAAACAGTGTCTGGATTGGTCACAGTGTCTAGGTGGTCATGGTGTCTAGATGGTCAAAGTGTCTGGTAACAGTGTCTGGTTCACAGTGTCTGGTTCACGGTGTCTCATGGTCACGGTGTCTCATGGTGACGGTGTCCACTTCATGGTGTCTGGTTCATGGTGTCTCATGGTCACATTGACTGGTTCACGTTGTCGGATTCACAGTGTCTCATGGTCATAGTTTCTAGATCATGGTGTCTAGTTCATGGTGTCTCATGGTCACAATCTATCATGGTCACAGTGTATGGTTTATGGTGTCTGGTTCACAGTGTCTCATGGTCATGGTGTCTGGTTCATGGTGTTTGGGTCCTTTTACAGAAAAACATAACCAGTGATAGACTCACGGTGTCTCAGACTTAGCCTAAAATTTGTATTCATACTTAAATAGTGATATTCATAAAATGGATTAGACTTCATCATTTATCAATGAAATAATTTTAATGTAAATCTAAGATAGTGTATCATAATCCAACTGAATGTATAGAATATAAGAACTATGGATATCTTTACTAAACAACAATACATTTAATGTGAGATATATTATAAGGTATTAACAAGGTTTATTGACTAGATAGGATTCGTGATCAATACAACATGAATAATACATGTGGAGTCTAACAATCAACCACTTTTTGAAGATCATAAATCATGTGTATTTAGAGTGTATATTTGTTCCAACTACATATTCCCAATGTGCATATAACATATATAGACCAATGTGCATATAACATATATAGATTTCTCCAACATTTGGGATTATCAAAAAAATTGAATAGGAAAAGAGATGAAAATTTCATAATGTAGTTGAGGAAAAGAGATTCAGAACAAATAGTAGACAGAAAAACAAATGCAACTATAGTCCTATCAAAAGAGAGACATAGAAGACTGGGGCCAATGTAGGTGCATTAGAATATTGTGGCAACTATTGATCAATGATTATAGGCCTGATCTGACTCAAGGCCTGACTAACAGAAATAGAAGTGGAGGCTAGTGTAGAGGAGAAGGTAGGAATACTAGATCCCAGAGGGGCATCCAAAGGAGAAACTATGGTAGTACTCTATACATGAAGATAGGGCCTGAGAAGTTTGACAAAATCTGCAATGATCTCCCCAACATAATGCATGGATTTTTAAAATTCATCAATGTTTTCCATAAACTTAACCAACAGAAAATTGAACTCTGGGAGATTTTGAAAATGAGTCTTGAAGGCTTGAGTAACAGGAGTAATCCTTAGATTTTCCACAAGGTTCTTGAAATGATTGGTCATATCAGTCTTAGAGAGGATCTATTTGAAATAGAAGTATGATTTCTTGGAAATTTCTTGTGGATCATAATTAGCAATCCTAGAATGGATTTTCACCAAATAAATAACTATGTCACTGTTCTTGATAACTTCATATAGAGATTATTTATTAAAACCATTAAGCATAGCCTGATGTTCTTCCTTAATAACTGTTTGAAATAGATCACTATCTAAGGAAGGTTGAGAAGATTTACCTCATCACTAAGTAGTTTTTTCTCAACTCTGAATTCTGGAATCTCAAGACACATTTTGGGTTGACTCCTCTAAATGACACTTTTTGATAACATTCAAGAATCTCTCTACCTAAGATTTGTTACAGGAGTTGTTTGGGTATTAAGGAGTTGTTCAACCCCAGCCCAAAGGGTTTCTATAAATTCTTTCAGGTAATTTTTACTCACCAATGAAGGAGGTTCTAGTGAAGGCTCAAATATTGAAGTTGAGACAAGATCAGGTTCTATAGAAGAGATAACATTAAGAGAAGATTCCATTTTCAACTGAAACATTGTGGAAAGGTCATAATCTTTGACTGATACTTCCTTTGAGTCATTCACATCGACATAACTGGGAAACTTATACCCTATGTGCACTAAGCATGGATAAATTGGATATGGCACTATAACAGATTCTAGAATGGGGAGATACTCCCCCTCAAAAGTTTCATCCTTCACAGGACACAAAGACATATGACCTTGATTTATTTCCATGAATTAATCCCTTTTATCCTCAATCATTTCCTTTTGAGCCTATTTATTTGATTATTCCATTCTCTCATCTACAGAAATAATGAATTCTAGAACATCTTGTTCCTCTGGGATTTCCTCAAGGGTGGCTTCTTGTATAATACGAATTTCTTATTCTATATGTTCTTCCACAGTATCCTTTTTGGTTTCTTCAGCAACATATTACATTTCAACTTCGTGTTGGTCTTCATGATTAGCATCATCTTTAAGATATGGTACTTCTTTCTCAATTACTACTTGCGGAGTAGGAGGACTGTCTTCCTCATCTAGAACAGTTTCTCTGGCAGGCACAATAACATCATCTTCTTCTTCTCCGTAATACTCTACAACTTCATCTGCTTCCAAACCAGGATCAGAAACACCTTTTAGTCTTGAGGTATGTTCCACTGGTATGAACTTTTCAAGGATCCTATCATTATCTTCCACCCATGACTTTTTCCAAGGATTCCAATTGATTTTTATCTTCTTTATAATAACTTTTGAGAGACAAAACTCATAATCCATGATAACTTCTTCATTTGGTCCAAACAATCCTTTACCATATAGCATGGCTGAGATAAGCCAAGAATAGAATAGGGAGGTTGGCTTGGACATGGTCTTGATCAATTCACAAATGTGGTGTATGATATACTTACAAAGATTTATCTTATGTCCATTTTCATGAGATGAATAAAAAATATATCCTAATATTTAAGTACCGTGAAATCACCTTTTCGAGGGCTAATCAAGTTCTGAATATACTTAAACATAATTCTAGATTCTCCATCCAGTTCAACAACAATGGATCTTCACTTTTTGCCATTTCATGTTAAAATTTTCGAGGCATAATCCAAAAAAAGGAATTAACTTGGAGGTGGAGGACCTCTCTGATAATCTTAAAAAATACATTCAAAAGGTATCCTATGTCATGCATCCAATATCCTCGCAAAAACGTGCATATATGGCCATTTATCTAACATATTACAACATTGACAATTTCTGAATCAAACGAAAATTGAACATACTGATAAAATTGTGCAACTAGCTTTGGGTATATAGGTATATATTCCTTTGAAAACTAATATAAACAACCTTTCTCATTCATTACTTTCAAAATCAGAGACTTACTCGATAGAATCCACTTAGGGAATATTGTTTCCTCAGATACAGCTATTCAGTTCACCATATTTTGATTTAGAGGACCCTCATGTGCTAACTTAGGTGCAATATTCTTCTTCTTTGAACTGCATTTCTCAGGAGTTGATGACGAAGGATGTTTCATCCTGGAAATTCATCAAAGGTTTGAGAGGGATAAGGGTTGAAGGGTTGATGAAGGGTTGCAGTTTGATAGAATAGAAGGGTGCTCGAGTGAAGGACAAGTGAAACTTATTTTATTTTATCATTTAAGAATACCAATTGTTGCAAAAAAAAATGCGTGGGAAAAAATGGATAAAATAAGTAATCACCATGATATGGGTTCTAGTTTATAAATAAAATAAAAAATCATTCTTACGGTGAGATATTAACTAACTCTCACGGTGAGACAGTAACAAGTGTTTACGGTGAGACCACAACAACTATTTATGGTGAGACTGTAAACATGAAATAGCAAGTCTTAAGACGGCAAAATATGAATTAGTGTGATATAAAATAGTAAGATATTTACATAAGGATTATTATACCTAATTCATGTATGATGTAGTCTATTCTTTCCAAATTGAATGGTTTGGTAAATATATCCAGAAGACGATAATCAGTTCTAATGAATTCAAAAGTGATATCACCCTTTTGATAATGATCTCTCAAAAAGTGATGTCTTTCATAAATATTATTTGCCCTAGAGTTTGAAACATGAATTTTTTTAGATGTTAATAGCACTTGTACTGTCACAATTTATAGTTTCATGCTTGCATTGATATCCATAATCTATTAATTTGTGTTTCATCCACAAAATTGTTTGCACATAAACTACTAGTAGCCATGTATTCAACATCTGCAGTAGATAATGCAACATAATATATGTTTCTTACTACACTATGATACTAGTGACTTTCTTAAAAAGTGACATTTCCTAGAGGTTCTTTTTCTATCTAACTTGTAGACACCAATGTCAGCATCAAAATAAGTAACTATTTTCAATGATTTTCCTCTAGGATAGAACAGTCCTAGAATGGGTGTATGCTTGAGGTATTAAAAATTAACTTTCCTACATTTAAATGAGATTCCTTAAGATTTTCATAAAAATGGGCATACATACACACACTAAACATAATTTTTGGTTGACTATAATTTAAGTAGATTAAACATACTATCATTCCTCTATAAGTGGTTTGATCAAAAGAAATTACAACTTCTTCATGATCCAACATAAAAGTGGAACTCATTAGAGTCTCACTACCTTTAGTGATATCCAATAGAAAATGTTTTAGAAGATATCTAGTGTATTTAGTTGGATTTAAAATAATACCATCATTATTTTGAAATATTTTAAATCCAAATAGAATTTTAATTCACATAAAAAATCATTTCAAAATCATTTTTCATCATTTTAGAAAAATTAATACATGAAGAATTCATTGAAGATCAAAATCTAATGTCATATACATATATTTTAACAACAAAAACATCATTGGAAATTAGTTTTATAAAAAGGGTAAGATCAACTATTACTTTTGTAAAATCTTTGGAAATAAAAAAAGTACTCAGCCCATCATACCAGGCTATTGGAGCTTATTTTAAACCATATAAAGTTTTTTATATTATAAAAATATGATTTGGGAAATTAGGATCTGTAAAACCAGGAGGTTGCTCAACAAAGACATCCTCAACAATATACCCATTTAGCAATGTGCTTTTTACATCTACTTGAAATAGGTTTAAATTCAGATGTGCAGCATAAGCATGTAGAATTCTGAGGGCATCAAGTCGAGATACTGGTGCAAAGGTCTCCTCGTAGTCAATTTCTTTTTCTTGACTATAGCCTTTTGCAGATAATCATGCCTTGTTTCTAACTATGTTACTCGCTTTATCTACCTTATTTATAAACACCCATTTAGTTCCCATGATGAATCTGTCCTTCGGTCTTTCAACAAGTTTCAAAACATTATTCCTTTCATGGTAATTATGTTCTTCTTTCATGATCATCACCCAAATTCATCATTGATAGCATCATTATTGTTTTTCGGTTCATGTTGTGCTGAGAAGACAATATGTTCAACAAGATTTCTAGGTGAAGCTCTAGTTTGAGTTCCATTGTTTATGTATCCTACCACAACATTTAAGGGATGGTTCTTAAGTGTTCTGACGGCTCTAGAAAAGGAATGAATAATGATTTTAGATTCATTAACAGGTTCAGGTTCATTGTTACATGAGTCTAAGAATTTCCATAATTGGAAGTTTTCACAAATTCTTTCACATAATGGTTTGAGTATTTTGAGTTAATGTCTAGATTTGAGACATCATCCTCAAATTCTTGTAGAATGTGCTTAAAATCATGTGGATCTATTTCATTAAATTTTCATAGATAGATTCTTCCACACATTTATTTCTTTTATTGAACACTCTATAGGATTTACTAGAAATTGAATATCTTAAAAAGATTATTTCATCACTGTTGGTAACAAATTTGTCAAGATTATCCTTAGTATTAATGATATAGACCTTCCAACCAAAAACATTGAAGTAGATAAATTTTTGTTTTCGATCGTTCCATTACTCATATAGAGTCCTTTTAAGAGTATTTCTAGACAATACTCTATTTATTATGTAACATGTTGTATTTATAGCTTCATCCCAAAAATAAAAAGGTAATTCATATTAAAAATCATTTTTCTAGCAATCACTTGCAGGGTTCTATTTCTTCTTTCTACAACTCTATTCCGTTGAGGTGTTCTAGGGGTTGAGAAATTGATAATATAACTATTTTGTGACCAAAAGGATTCAAACTCTTGATTTTCAAACTCACTTCCAGCATCACATCTCACACATTTAATTTTAATACCCCTAAAAATCTCTATAGACTTGGCATATTTGGTAATGTAAGAGAAAGCTTCACTTTTGTGAGCCAGAAAGAAGGTCCAAGTATATCTAGATAAGTCATCTATAATAACATAAACATATTGCTTCCTATTTAAACAATAAACTCTAGATGGTCCATACAAATCCATGTGAACCAGTTTGAGAGGTTGAGAAGATTACACTTCATTCTTTGGATTGAAGGAAAATTGTGTTGTTTTATATTTTGACAGGGATTACACAATTTATCATTTGGAAACCCAAGTTTGGGTAGGTATTTGACTAAGAATTTTCTAGTAAGATTTCAAATGGAGTGAATATTATGGTGTACTAGTCTCTTATTCCAAATCCAAGAATCTTTATGAAATACAGTTAAGCATGAAGCATTTTGAGAAACTAAAAAATCTATGTTAACCGAATATACATTTTCATTTCATAATGTAGAAAACACTAATTCATTTTTATAATTAATGACATTGAATGCGTCATTTTCAAATTTAAAATGAAAATTATCATTTAAAAATTATGAGATACTAAGAAGATTATATTTCAATCCATCAACAAATGATTCTTTAGAAATCAAAACTGAGTTTGTTACTGATTTGGCCATGACCAATGATTTTTACTTTGGAATTTTCACCAAATGTTACATGTACTCCATTAATTTTTTTTTATTTTCATGAAGAATGATTACTCTCCTGTCATGTGTCTTCAACACCCACTATCCAAGTACCATAAACTTTTACAGGAACTCTTTGAGAAGCATTCCTAAAAAATGATCAATCGAAAGAATATTTTGGTACCCATACATGTTTGGTTCCAGTAACATTAGTGATAAGTGATTTAACAACCCATATATTCCTTTATTGGTTTCCTATAATAATTATGTAATGTACTTGAAAAATAAACAGTATTGGGTCCAAAAAAACAAGAAACAGTAGAAAGTGTATCATGACATGAACTAGTTGATTTGTAGCTAGAACTGGGAGTAAATATATATGTCCTAGATTTAGAAATAATGTTTGTTCTACCATGATTTCTTTTTTCAGGTTGATAACCAATGTCGATATAGTATTTAGGGGAAATGTTTTTACCTATCAATTGTGCCAGAGTATTTTTCCCATAGGTAAAATTTTCTAAGTCATTGTTTAATTGCTCATTAGAAAATTTTAATGTTTTGTTCTCCTTGATCAGGTGAGCATTTTTTTCTTTTTCAGTTGTGAATTCAGATATAACAGTCACAGTAAAAGAATATTATTTCTTCAATGATTTATATTTATCTTTTAGTTCATTGCATTTTTTTTCAAGGAATATTACAATATTCAAAAATTTCTTCATTAGACTTATTTTTAGAGTCACTCTAATCTCCAGAATAGTATGAATTATGTACTGAAGAGACTAGTGATGCCTGAGATGTGTTTTTCATAAAACACATATTGGGTTTGTTAGAGTGTTCATCATGTGATGTTTCTTAGTCACATGAACTTTCCTCAGAAGCACTCTAGGTCTCTCTTATTTTCATTTTATACTTTCCATCTTTGTCTTTATGTCTCATTTTGTACTTTAGCTTTGGATAGTCATACTTGATATGTCATTTGTTCTTAGATTCATAGCATACAATCTCATCAGTCTTGTCACTTCTTTTCCAATCATTATTCCAACATTCTTTTTGATCATATCTTCCCATGAAGTTAGGATTTCTTAAAATGTCATTTTTTGTAAAATATTTTGAATCTTCTGGATAATTGATCCATCTCTTCATCACTATATGCTGATGATTGTTCACTACTAGAACTCTCTATATACGCTTCCAATTTTCATTGGTATTTTTTTAAGGTTGTGGTCTTGAATGCCACAAATTTCATTTTTGGTTCATCCTCCTCTTCCTTGTTGACTATCATCTCCTCTTCACACATCATCAGTTTCCCAATGAGTTCATTTACAGGTAGATTGATGATGTCTCTTGACTCTCTAATAGAGACAGAGGTTCCTCTCCATCTGTTAAGTAGACATCTAAGAATTTTCATGAAATGTTCCTTAGTAGAGATTCCTCTTCTGAGAGAAATCATTATGCTGAAAATTTCATTGAACCTAAGATACATATCATAAATTGGCTCATCAGGTTTCATTTTTGTGTTTTTATATTTAATAGTATAAGAATTCAGTATCATTTCATTCACACTAGAAGTTCCTTCATCTGAAACAGACAAGGTATCCAAAATTTTGGGGGCATGTTTACAAGTAGAAATTATGTTAAATTTTTCATCCCCTAAATAGAAATATAAATCATTGGTAGTTTTGAAATTGTTATTGAAGGCGGTTTTGGTAGGTTTATCCCAAGTGGTTCTATCAGTAGAATTAATCTTATGTTCATCTATAATTGGAGACCAAATTTCAAAATCCATACTTTCTAAATGAATTTTCATTTTAATTTTCCATTGATCATAATTTGTTTTATTAAAAAATGGTGGTCTATTGGTCACAGAACCATCAAATATAATTTCCATAATAAAGAAATACTTTGAAACAGCTTGAAATCAAGAATTACTATAATTTTATAGGACTGTACAATATAACTACAATCACATTTGAATAAGGATAAAATTAGAGACTTAATAAACAGCCTCTAATAGCAAATGTTGGTTGGAGTAGATCACTCAAAGGGGGGGGGGGGGGGGGGTGAATTGAGTATCTATAAAAATTTATGTGCAAAAGGTATTCTTAAAAGAATTCACCAATAAATTTAAATTCATCCCAGTTAATAAAGGATATACTATTTTGAAAGTTTGACTGTTCAAATAAATTCTTAGAAGATTGATTAATTCTCAGTAATGTTAATAGTTTTTATTAATATTACTTTTGAAGTTATTCTAATAAGGCATGACAATTATAACTTCTTTCCAAGATTAACTATTAAAGTAAATTTAGTGAATTCTAAATTAAATAGTAAGAAAGAGAAAACTATATTTAAATAGCACAAAAAATATAAAACAAGTGGTTGTTTGTCAAGAAAAAACCTAATTCACTACACTAGGTGATCACCTTCCTCCAAGAAGTTTATATAAAAAAACATGATCCACAACCTGGATCAGGGTTCACAATAGTACACAGGACTATCCAGGTCCCATGACCTCTTCCACAGTTCTACATGGGTACAAACTACCATGAAACATAGGGACTTCTTCCACACGTATATGTGGGTATACACAAGTGTAAAAATTTGTTTGAGAAATGATATATTGTATTCTTTAGTTTAATTTAGTAGGCATAGTGTGTTGTTATAAAAATTCACACACTACTCGAAAGCTAATAAAATGATACACAATAGGGTAAAAATGATGAGGTAAAGTTTATAAGTGATCTGAGTGGTTTTCTATGCATCTCTTGACTTCTAGGATGAAGTAGATGCGTAGATCAAGTCTTTTTATGAAAACAGTGTATCATAAGTCATCTTTGGTGGGTGTTCTTCATGGTGAAGAGGTCTTTCACTATAGGATTAGGGTTTGCTTCATGTGTTCTTTAGTAGTGTCGAGTAGTATGGGACAATTAACTCTTCACAAATTATCTAAGTGTTTTCTTCATTGTCTTGCTCACACACTTGATTCACGTTATTCTACTTTCATGCACCCATTGTTTTCAGGATGTACTACACTTTTATCTTGGAGTTCTTGTGTTGGAGCCGACAGGTTGCATGTATTATACACCTCGTACCTTCTCCTATAAGGTGATATGTCTACAAATAAACATTAATTATGTCAGTGCCTTTAAAATCATAAAATATGAATATTTGAGACTAAATTAAAAAATGACAAAATAGATTAAAAAAGTGTGTCACAGTTTGTCTGTAAACGATGTCTCTATGAACCAGTGTCTCCTTGAAATAGTGTCTGGATTTGTCATAGTTTCTAGATGGTCATGGTTTTTGGATGATCACTGTGTCTGGTCATGGTGTCTGGATCACAATGTCTAGTTCACTATGTCTCATGGTCATGGTGTCTGGTTCATGGTGTCTGGTTCACGGTGTCTGATTCACTATGTCTCTTGGTTACGGTGTATCATGGTCATAGTTTCTGGTTCACGATGTCTGGTTCTCGGTGTACCATGGTCACGATGTCTTATGGTCACAGTGTCTAGTTCACGGTGTCTGGTTCATAGTGTCTTATGGTCACGGTGTCTATTTCATGGTGTCTTGGTACTTTTCTAGAAAAACATAACCGGTGACAGACTCATGGTGTCTCAGACTTAGCCAAAAATCTATTCTCAGATTTAAGTAGTGATATTCATAAAATGGATTTGACATAATAATTTATCAAAGAAATCATTACAATGTAAATCAAAGATAGTGTACCATAATGAAACTAAATGTATAACACTTAATATATTTGGATAGCTTTACTAAACAATTGTACATTAAATGTGAGATAGATTACACGAGATTAACAAGTTTTATTGGCTGAATAAGATTTGTGATCATTAAAACATGATTAATACCTGAGGAGTATAACAATGTGCTTGGGAATAAAATGAGATATACTCTTATAGAGGAACATATTCATGATATTATAAATTTTATTTAATAGTTAGAATAATAGTTTTACACCTTTAAATAACCATGTTCTATTAAAATTGATGAGAACGATTTGGAAATATCAAACTATATTAATACATAGTATACGTTAATTGGATATATTTATAATTTTGTGTTTTAGTTTTAAATTATTTTAAAAAAAATTAATTAGGATAGTGAATTCAACCCCCTCTTGAATGTTTTGGTCTGATGAACTTGTCATTATAATGAAAAAAACATTTACTTATACCAATGTTTTACATTAACTGATAGAGTACATGAATCATTTTAACTATTAGATGATTCTTATATGTGTATATAGATTTTATCCCCTTATGTGACCATCTTGGACGTATAAGACGGACCTCCATCTAGGAACATGTTTTTTGGGAAATTCCATCTACTTTCAAATAGTCGACATTTCCCTCCTATTTAGTCACATCCTAGTCATGTTCAGTAGAAGAGTTGGTGTTCCATCATACAGTCATAATTTCTAATATACACTTATTAGCTTCCATAACGAATGGTAGTTATCATTAATAATCTCCAGTCAATAATATGGATGAATGAACTGCTCTCACAATTATTATATGGAAGATCGTGTTGTGATAACGTAACAGCAAGGGTATCATAATTCTTGAGCAATTCCACAATCACAGTTACAATGGTCCAGTAAAATGGCTCACACACAACCACTAATACTAGTCATAGCATAATGGGGCTCAATAATAAAAAAGATAGGCTCTGTACAATAAAATTAAGTGACTCAAAATGTTTTATCCTCATAAATAACTCTATCTACCACTCACTATAAAGGGTGACCATATCGCATCAATATTTTTAGACCCTCTTCCAGAATCATTCCTCATTCCAAAAAACACATTACACTACAATAAATATTATCATGTACCAAAATTATATTTAGTATTAAATACATTAAACTATTATTTAATTTTATCTTTTATAATTTAAATATAAAATAATATTCAAAAGTATACATGATGATTAATTTCAAAACTCCATAGAAAACTCCATTTATATATTATATGATTTTGGTTATCAAATTTCAATATCTCCTCCACTAACCAATCTTCAATAACCTAGTATGCTTTCAAATTTTCATTATGTAATCAAAATATTTCTTATTATCTCTATTAATATCTTAGAGACGCTCCTCTAACCATTATTAGTGAGGTTAATATGGTAAAGAACAAGAAGAAATTAGAACACATATGAAATAATTATGACAATAAATTTGGAAACAAAAAAGGATGTTCATACTATTTTTTGATTCCATTCATTATGCACATATCCTTGAACTCCATTCACACATTTCTAGAAATTTAACCAATACAATATTGATGATGGGAATAGGGTGGTATACATGAAAAACCACTAGACTATATTACCACTATGATTTCTTGATGATGATATAAAATAATAAAACTCCCTTATGCTCACATAGAAATCTCTCTAA
Source organism: Viscum album (assembly GCA_963277665.1). NCBI lineage: Eukaryota > Viridiplantae > Streptophyta > Magnoliopsida > Santalales > Viscaceae > Viscum > Viscum album. Next base: position 1,804,567,870 of record OY728129.1, on the reverse strand, counting down.
GGAATGGATGAAATTAGATCTATGATGAGAAGTTATCCTTCTTAACAATAAAAAATGCCTATGATAGAGGGGATCGATTAAAATATTGTGTGGGGGAATTAAATTATGTTTCAGTATAATTTTGATACAAAATTTTTCCATCATTCTATATAAAAAATTTCAATGCATAAATGCATCCATACGTTAAAATATTTTCCAAAACAATCATTCAAACACAACCATCATTTTATCAACCTTTTTTTGTTGGTTAACATAATAAATATTATTTAGCCAATATATAACATGATTTTTTGATTAAAATCTCTATAATCTATGAAAAAAATTTATTAGTGTTATCCTAGTCAATGAAAAAGTTCACAATAGCCATCTATCATCCCATAAATTCCTTCTATAAAAGATATGATATCTGAAAAAAAGTTTTTCATTCGCTCAACCTGTAGAATGATAGGAACTTATGGACATACTATAATCATTTCAACAATAATTGTTGAACCAAAATTCGTGTATAATGATATGTGTTCATATAAAAAGGTTGGAATCACACAAAAGTCTAGTAAATCTATTGATTCACCAACTGTGAAAAGTGTTATCGATTATATATTACAAACACATATGACAATATGAATCATATTTCCCACACTGAATCACATAATAAGATCAATTTGACTCCTGTGAAACACAACTATACTTTATTTCATTGTGATATAGTTTTATCATATTTTCAATTATTATTTTCTGTCAAACTATCTTCAAATATATAGAAAACCTTTATATAAAACTCAATTTGTGCCACCAATAATTCCTAGAAATGTATCTAATAATAGTATTATTTGAATAATAAAATTTTGTAAAGAATGTATTGCCTTCATTCGACCATTATGCAAATAGTGGATGATGGTTCAATGTTCAATTGAATCAAACTTGATTAGGAAAAAAATGTTCTTCGACATTTTATTTTTCTTAAACATCCCCATCATAGTTTTGTTCAAAATTGAAAACATCCTAAAAATTATTAGAAAAATCATCTTAAGTACACTGATGTATAACCATGAAAACATAAATTACCCTATCATACATCAAAACTTTTGGCTATGAAGCTATTTCCTAAGGATATGAAAAAAATCTACTATTTCTGATGGAACTTCATGAGGTGTTATAATGTGTAGATATGACATTTTATACTAAAGTTATAATGAACCAACTTCCAATGATGATGGATCCTCCATTATAGAGATAGTGACATAAAAAGCTATAATTTGATTCTCATGATGACACAAAACAGTGACTTCATGTGTTCCCATTCATCAAACATCAATTATTGGATAGGCTACATGACATAACCTATCATTAAATTATATAGGTCTGTGTATGGTGGACTCTATTACATGATTCTCTATTAGTTCAACATTTTGATGAATTATCCTTTGAACACATTCTAATGTTTTATAGACTTCATGAATTAGAATTCCTCTGGGTCATATAATGTAACTATATACTTTCATAATTTTGATTATTTTACCATTGACATAAATATCAAAATTAATATATTTTTTTATAAAATAAACATCATTATAAATTAAACCAGAACAGATAAATAAAATATAAATTTCAAATATTTCAATACATCGATGAAATCTCACACTTAGTATTTTAGGGGGATTTATTCTCACCATATTATCTTATATTATTACTTTTTATGTTTATATGTTAATAGTAATTTGAGTTCAAATCCTAATCCCTCCCCCAAATCAATATGTTCAAACTATATTGATTAGTAACTGTTTGTAAAAATAATGAGTTCTATTTACTCACCCAAAATTTGGAGTCCAACATATTCATACATATCCACATAAATCATATCCATGAGATACATGGACACATCTTGTAAAAAAACAAAGTTCCATGATATTAGAGAAGTCGACATGAGTAAGCCGGTAGTGACATATAGCCAACCCCATTCAGTTTCCTTCATAGGTCTAGCCTCTAAGAAAGTATACAGTCCTAACCAAATTCCCTCAACCCATGGAGACTTTACTCAATATAGAAATCAATTCATGAAAACTGTAAAAATTAATATGAAAAAAATTATTCAACAACTGAATTCATGTTCATAACATCAATTACAAAATGAGGTTAAGGAAAATGAAAAACTAAATCCATTATCATAACTAAAATATAATGTAAGAATATATTATAGAATGTATTTATCAAATATAGTCTTATATAGAATTATTTTTAATATAAACAATTTATTGATATAAATAGAAATTATTAATTAATTAGTTTAGTAATGATAGTTAATTATTAATTAATCATTAAAAACTTAGTACATCAAAATTAATGAATCTTTCTGTATTTATCCATTAATAAGTAATTTTCAAATGAATAAATATTTAATTAATTGATCATTATTTTTTAAATTTCAAATTAAATAATACATCATCATTAATTTGTTTTAAGACTAATTTGAATGAATTTATTACAAAGAACACATTACTAAATCCAAATTACATGTAATAAAAGTAAATTAATTAATTAATAATATTATGTGATTACTAATTTCTGTTATCAAGTTTTTAATTATAATTAATTAAATAATAAATTAATTATAAGTAACAATTAACATGGTTCTAATTGTAAATAAATAACTTCTAATTACATTAATATATTTAATAAAAAATAAACTAATTAAAAATTACAATTAATTAATACTACATTAATAACTAATTATAAATATATTATTTCTAATTACAATTATTTAATTACTAACTAAAATTAATTAAACTATTAAATAATTAATAATTCTAGTTAACTAATTATAAAGTACAAATAATTAATTTAAAATTACATTAAATTATTTAATAATTACAATTATCTAATTATTATTTAGAATTTAGTAATACAAAATTAATTACAAATTATAATTAGGTAATTAATAATTATAGTTATTTAATTACAATTTAAAAATAAATAATTACTTATTAAAATTAAAAATTCTAATTAAAAGTAATTGATTTCAAATTACATTAATGTATTTAAAAGTTATAATTAACTAATTCAGAATTACAATTATGCAATACAAAATGAATTACTAATTACAATTATGTAATTAATAATAATAGTAATTTTATTAGTTATTATTATTAATTACTTAATTAATTATTTACTCATTACAATTAACAATATTATAATTACAAAAAAGAAATAACAAATTACATTAATATATTTATTAATTATAATTAATGTTTCCGAAATTATAATTAAGAAATTCTAATTTAGTTACAAATTAAACTTTTAAAACTAATAATTATAATTATTTAATTACTAATAAAAATTTATTACATAATTCACTTATTAAAAACTATAAATAACTAACTATTAATTAAAAGTGATTTATTACTATTTTCATTAATTTATTTACTAATTACCACATAAAATTAATTAATACATAATTAATTAATAATTATAATTATGTAATTGCTTATTACTGTTCATTAATTACTAATCACAATTAAATACATAATTAATTAATTAATACTTACAAATAATTAATTGTTAATGAAAATAATATATTTATTAATTGTAATTAACTAATTTCTAATTACAATTAAGAAATAATAATTTAATTACTTATTCCAATTATATAATTATTAATTATACTTAATTACTATTTACAACTATTAAAGTACTAATTAAAATTAATTAATTTCATATTAAATTTATTTAATTAAAATTTACAATTAAATAATTAATAATTAAAATTATCTAATATTAATTTATTTAGAACTTACTATTATATAATTATTAATAACTTTATACTTGAAAAAACTGTTAAATTAATTACATAATGAAATTATATAATTACTAGCTTCTAGGTACGACATAATAACTATTAAGAAATTATAAACTGCATTATAAACAATGAAATATTTAAATTAAAATATTAAATAGATTTAAACACATATAGAATTACCTCAATATCAAAGGGCGATACTTAAACAACGGTGGGGGGGGGGGGTAGACTGGAGGGTCGATGATGCATTAGAGCATGTTCACAAATCTTCACGGAGGGAGGATCATAAAGAAGCTAAATGATTGGAGGAGGGAAGATGAGATGTATGATGGGAAGGGGATATCACCCTTTTATAGGGTAGAATTTTATGTAACCACAAGAAGTGGTTTCATTATGTATTTTTATTCAGTAAAGAGTGCCAAGTCATGTGTTGCTCTTTGTTTAAAACATTTTAGAAAGAGTTCCACATAAAGTGGACCTTTGTCCATTGAAGCCCCAAAGTGCCACATGAATTGGTGCCTTATAAAAATTTACCAATGAGCCACTTAATATTTCACATGATATACCCATATCCCCAATTATAATAACTGCACCTCTCAGAATTAAATATAAGTCACCAAGATAAATGTTTCCCATAAACAAAGATATCTTCACAATAGAATTCTATGATTAATGAGGGGAATCGAAAGGAAGGGACAACATCAGAAGTAAACAGATACACAATAAGAGAATATGGATGTTTTTTTTTTGATTTAAGGGGGAAATATATAGACCATACATGTTCATTTTGCAATTGAATTGTTTGAATGAAGAGACAAAATTATTTGGAGGCTCCCATGAAGAAAGAAAACTCTTTTTCAGAAGAGCACCAAATCAAGTGGGGAAATTATATATTATTATTTTCTCTTTTACATATTTTTACTAAAACATTTGGGCCAATTTTTGTGGATCTCATGGTTGATAACTTTTCCAGGAGAGTGCCACATGAAGTGTGTCTTCATGGATTCTTCCACAAAGTGCCCCGTCATGGGGTGTTGTTTCTTTCAAATCCATAAAGCAACATATAATGTGGTTCTTTTTGGAAAGTTACCAATGTTTCATTTTATGCAGCTCTTTACATTCCCATATCCCCAAATAAAAATTCATCACCCCTTTTAACTAAATTAAATAAATTCCTACATCATGGTTTCCCACAATGGAAGATATCATTGCCCCAAAATCTCTATATTTAAGAGGAGAATCGAAACTATGTTAAAATATTTTAATTAAAGAGATACTTGAGGGGAGAAGATATATTTGTGGTTGGTTTTAATTTTGAAATATGTGTGGGAGATGTGTTGATTATTTCACTATTTTCTATGGTTATGATAGTTTTTTGCCTAAATAGTCAAAAAGTAGAACAAACTTATTAGGGGGATCCAATGTAGCAACTAATTGAGATGAGAAGAATTTTTTTAGTGGAGTAAACTTTAATTTTCCGACCATAAAATAAATAATATGATTTATATCTTTTTATGTCATGGTTTCTAATTTTTATATAATACGCATAGTATCAACTATTGATTTAAATTCATCTTATATTAAAAAAATGGACAGAGGGGTACAATTATATACATAATTTCATCCATAAATACATATAATCATATTTTAAAAAATAATCACTAACATAGGTTTTTAAAGGAATAAAATAGTTTCTTTAGAAAAAATAAATAATTTTTCAATGATAGACACAAAAAAATAAATTTAAAAAAAAACTATTTTAAATGATTGAAAAAAATAAAAAAAATAAAAAAATAATGGTAATCAAAACATAAAAATGCATGAATTAATCTATAGAGAATGTGGAATGGAGGGTGTAATGTGCATAAATTCACAAATCTAATTGTATGGGATTGGTGATTCAATTAAAATAAGATGAATGATGATGAAAAACAAGGATTTACTTATCCTCATTTTGAAATTACAGGAGGGGGTCCAACATGTATGCATGTAAGGACCAAACATGTCTTTGATCACTCTTTTTAACCCCAAAATATTATCCAAGACAACCTACTAAAATAAACTAATTATTTTAAATTCAGGTTCCTGAATGAATTCTCTATCATTATATGTGCTTGGATTATTTTCTCCAAAGTCACAGTGGAAATATTCAATGTCTCAATAGTTTATCAAAACGTTATTATCGATGCAAATATAGTCCCCTAAATCCATTTAAAAATTTTAAAATGACAAAAATTATGTTATAGGATTTATAAATCTCTGATATAGGTATTTTGACATGTATTTATCTTTTTTTAACAAATATCCCCCATACTTGTAATATTTTTGGATAATTTTGAATTTGAGTGTTAATAGAATATTTATTCTTATGTTTCTTTTGTTAAGGTAAGAATGAAATCATGACATTTAAAAAGAGTGATCACCCTTTATAGAGCATTATAATTAAATTTTATGGGGAATCTATCCTTAGGGTTCTAATTAATCACCCCTTCTCTTCCAATTTACATCAAATATATTTAAATTTACATTTCACTAACTTCCATCACTTTTATTTTATCATTTTCACAGATTAATACCATAAACCCATACAATATCACATCATTTTGTACTAGATTTTGGAAAAGGAAAATCTATTTTTTATTTTTTTATTTCTCACATACTTTTATTCTCCTTCTATTAATGTCCATCACTAATTCTAGACTAAATTTTCTTCTATCATTTCAATTACATTATATTTAAACATTTATACACAAGATTTATCATTTTTATAGTTAAAAATATCATATATCTTCTCGATTTGGAATCATTAAAACCCAACTCATAATTTTTGAGATATAACCGATTTATTTTTCACCACAAAACAACTCATCATAAATATATTAATCTTACAGATGGAATTCCAATCAAGTTTCATGTTTTCGCTAAAATGATAATTTATTATAGAAATTCCATAAATTCTATTTCTCATCCTTTTATAATTATTTTGATCTAATATGTGTCATTTTACTTATTTATATATTTTGACAACAAACACTGAAGTTTGATATTTTTTCACTCTCTCTTGGTTGAGTCATTTGAAAATAGTAGAAAAAAATTTCATAAAACAATATTATAAAAGTTAGTAAAAATTTATTTCACATTTTTTGGATACTTTATCACAAATTTCTTGGATATCTATTGAATTATTTTACTTCCGTATTTATTCCTTCAACAATGTGAACTTCTTATTTTCTCTTTACCTCCCATATTTTGTGGACTCTATTGAAATAATCACTTTTAAATTTTATTATGTTTAATGATTTACAAGAATTGATTTATTTATAATAATTTTTCTCTTGATTTAATTAAATAAAACTTATAAAAACCAATATTTTTCATGAATGTGTGAAGAAACCTTTGAGAGGTTTGTAAATTATAAAATGATTATGTGTCGAGTTAAAAACATATTGACTGAGGTAGAAATATGTGAGGATGACCTGAAATTTTTCATGAATTATATCGCTAACAAATTTACAATGTTGAATTATTGGTTGGATGATTTTCAAAATTCACCCAGGTTAAGGGTTCTATGACAAAAGGAATTTTATTTAGGAGATGATGAATACCCCAATTTAGATTAACCATTTCTTAAGAAAGGTAACGGTAGGGCTAGAAGAGAGTGTGACCTCGTAATCATCAAAATTATTCATCCATAATTTTATGGAATAATTTCTATGAAACTCTAGTTGATGTGGGATAGGAAGTTTGAACATGTGTTTGGCTATCAAAACTACTTATAGGAGAAGAAGTCAGATTTAGGGGAGATTTATTTCAATATCAATACAAGTATTTTCTAAGATCAATTTCAAGTATGTCCATAATGGAATTATGAAATAAAAATTCAATCTTTTGAAGAAATGAATATAGTAATGAAAAATATGTATATTTATAATCATTAATATCTATATTTCTATTTTAATTTACAAAAAACCTATGAAACGATTCATGTCAATAGAAGAATATAAAAATCACATGGAGATATTGATGATTTGAACCAATTAAGAGGAAGATTTAGAATTTATAGTTGTAAGGCATATCAATTTCTTGAATCCGATAATTTGATATGTGGTAGAAAAATAAACCTAAATTAACATGGTGTATTTTCTATATAATGTATAGAAGGTATAAAATAAAACAATTTCTTGAAGGTGTTATGTAATTCCCCAAATGTTTTAGAATTATAATTGAAAAGATACTAAATCAACATCTATTTGTAAGGGAAAAACCAAGCGATTGAAAATGTTTTCCTCAATAAAATAGAAGAGGAAAAAAGATTTCACTTTTGATATGAAATAAAATGTTGACACAAAATTACATTATTAATAACATGATATTAAGAGATTTATATTCCATGGATAAGGGAATATTATTTATCAATGAAAAATCAAAAGGAATATGGCTGTTTTGAAAGATGGATAAATTCTTAGTGGGAGATCTAGTGATGATGAGAATCCATATTTGGAGGGGTGTTCATATTTAAAAGTTGAATAACCCATATATGGATATATTTTAGTGGAAAAAATATATTTAAACATTCAACCAAAATATAATCATGATGAGTTGTATCACGACCATATTTTATCTATTAGATTCTAAGTCAAGGACAATATGTCTAGTATGATTATTCAATGTGGAGGTTTTAATTATGTTTATAATACCTTATTAGTGGATAACATGAGTTTACCTACTCTAAATCATCATATAACATTTATTTTGTAAGAGATTTAATTACTGTGGAGAAGTGAGCATCACAAAATATGCCATTATTTGATCTTTTCCATTGAAATATATCATAATGATCTGCCTTGTGATGTGTCATCAATGAGTGATATACATTTACTACTTTTTGGACCATGAAAATTTGATAGAAAGATGATGTATGATGGATATGATAACCTATTATATTTTAATTTCAATGGGAGCAATATTTTTTTGAATCTACTATGTCCCATTCATGAACATAGAAGACTATGATAGAGAAAGAATACATAAAAAAGAAAAAATTAGTGAAATAGAATGTGGGAAAAATAAAAATGTTTATGATAATAATGATTGTGATGAGATAAGAAAAATGAAAAGAGGTAAAAATAAATACAATGAAAATAGTGCAAAAATTAAGAGTGAGAAATGAGATATGGGTGAAATAAAAAGAAACCAAGGAAATCGAAGAGTTAAAAAAATGTTATGTGAAATGTGTGTTTATTTTCTTGAAAAGGTGCAATGAAAATTGCTTTATTGAGTTATAAAGTGGTCATAATAATTAGTAAAAATGTTAACCATGATAATAACTAACATCACTATTATTTTCAATCTTGTTCTATGTATTTAACGTATGAATTTGGTGATTTGTTTCCCAAAGAAACACATGATGGATTACCTCTTTTTAGAGGCATTGAGGGTATAATTGACTTTATACATAGAGACAAAATACCCAACATGACAATATATAGGGATAATCCAAAAGAGTTTGGAGATATCTATGTCTTAGTTGAGGAACTCATGAAGAAAATATTACTGGTGGAAATAATGAGTAAATGCATCATTTTGGTGATCCCAGTGACTAATAATAATAGAAAATGGAATATGTGTGTGGATTATCATGTCATATCAATGTTAATTATAATTATCTATTCGATAAACCTAATTTATTATTGATGAATTACATGATGATTCTTATTTTCAAATATTTATCATAAAAGTGGATACTTAAAAATTCAAATTAATGTGGGATATAAACGGAAAACTAATTTTCAAACAATGTTAGTTTTTATAAGTGGTTAGTTATGTTGTTTGGATTAACTAATTAACCACAAAAACTCAAGATTTTAATGAACCATTTCATTCCTTCATTCATTGTAAAACTCATGGTTACCCAATTTTATTACACATTGGTGTATAGAAAATCTCTAAAGAATCATGTTGAACACTTTTGTTTGTTGTGTGAATTTTAATAAAAGCAAAAAAAAATCAGTCTTCAAAAATTTCCCTTCTCCATGGATTAACTTTTATTTTCTGTCATTGTTTTAGGGGATAAATTTAAAAATATATATGAATATAAAGGATAATTAAATTAAGGAGTAGACATCACTGAATAATACTAATGTGGTTTAGAGTTTTCATGGATTGAAAAGCTTCTATAAGATGTTTGTTAAGTATTTCCCTTTCATCACTATACCAATTAATAACCATGTAAAGAAACATGGGGTTTTTATATATGGTAAAAACCAATAAAAATACATTCACATAACAAAATAAATTTTGTCCAATGAACCCCTTTTATGTAAATAGGATTTAACCAATTTCATCTAAATTGAGGGAGATTCATCAGGAGTTTAGATTTGTAATGTTAAACTCAATAGTCATATCCAATTGCTTACTTAAGTGAAAAAATGAATTTTGAAGAATTAAATTATTCAAATTATGTTAAAAATATTTATCAATTGAAAATTATCCTTGGAAACATTGAGTCAATAATACTAGCCTAAAGATATAATTTTTACTTTTGACCGTGAAAGCTTTAAGTATTTTATGTCTCAATGTGTGTTGAATGTGAGTCTTGCATCTTAGTAGGAATTCATTAATTCCTTCCACTATGTTATCAAGAATAAAAACTGTAACTAAAATGTTATTTTTGAGGCTCTATCAATTCTTTATGAACTACATACATCTCTTTAGGATCAATTACATATAATTTAATGGGAATTTAGGAAACTGATGATGTTTTTTATAAACGTTGGGAAACATGGAATTAATGAATATTAATAAATGATTTATTTATTTTAAAAATAGTTAAATTTTATCATTCTTAATTTCTATACTCTATAATTAATTGTAATGTAAATGCATAATGGTGGTCTGAAAGGGATTTTTCTGTTGAAGAAACACTAGCTAGATTTTTGTTCCACCCCATTATTGGAGTTACATTTATATGAATTTTGTTTTAAGATATCCTGAATCCCATTTCAGAAATGATTTCATCATTTTTATTGTTGGTCAATTTATCAAAATGGATAATTTAAGAGAATTATAAAAAAAATGATTCTATACTTATAAAAAATTTGTTTTTAAATGAAATTGGGATATTACATATAATTTCGAAAACCATTGTAAGTTATAAGGCGGTGAAACCCCCTAGAATATTTTGAAGGAAATTATAGAATAAATTGAGAACTAAATTATTGATCAAATTATTTTATATCCTCAAACTAATGGGAAAAATGAAGTGGTGAATATGACACATTCTACCCCCTTAAATATAATATTTCAAAAAAACTATATAATTGTAAAAAATGTTTTCCACCCAATGAGTTTTCATATAATTAAGATGTGCATTAGCTACTAAAATTTCTATTAGTGAGATTGAATATGGATTTAACCCAATGACTCTATTAGATATTCTTTAATTTCAAAATAACAATTTTTTTTATCATTCAATTGATTAAAAGAAAAAATATTATATGTATCTACAAGCCAAAGAAAAATAAAACATTTAATGAATAAATAAAAAATGAGTGGTTTGTAGAGAAAGAAAAAAATATAACTTCAAAACGAGGAGATGACCATTTCCTTGTTTTAGAATGAATCAATGGAAAAACCAAGGAGATTGTTTTACATAGACATATGGAAATTTGTGTAATACCTTTAATCTTACTGATCAATTTATACTTAAATATGCAGATTCCAGGATGGATCCATTTTAATTGATAGGTGATAATGAGATCCAAGGAATGCATATTCATGGAGGATTCCAAAGTGATCATGGTACATAGGTTGGAAGGAGAATCAATTATCAAGACCCATTACATGGGATTTACATTCCAATGATATGAAGAATAAATATTAGAATCAAATAGGATTTACATGGACTCATTTTAAAATTACAAGATGGGTCCAACATACATTCATGGAAGGTTAAAAAGGAACCTTCATAAATCTTATTAAATCCCAAGAGTGAAAACTACATTCCCACCCAAATTACCTAATGAATTTATATCCACTTTGTTGAAGAAAATCTCTAAAGTCAAAAGTGGTGAGCATCCAATCTTCATCTTCATGATGGGAATCTTAAAAATCATTGGGGTGATGGAAAAAAAGTAATTTTGATGGAAATTTTATCCTCTAAATCCCTGGAAATTTATAAAAAAAGTCAAAACATTTATAGGCTTTATATTTTTATAGGATCAGAATTTTGATATGTATCTCTCTCATATGAATATAAACATTCATCAAACTTATACACATTTAGGGTAATAAGAAAATTGACTGTCTCAAGTATTATTTATCTTGGGTTTCTTGGGATATTCTATGAATAAAATGAAGTATTATCAATTGTGTTTTCAACATTTTTTAGCTTTATAATTAAGGATTTAAGGGGAAAGTATCAATGAAGATCCAATTGATAACGCTTCCCTTAAATTTCCAATGTTCATCTTTTAATTTCCATTTCTCTCACTTTTATAACATTTATTTACACATTTTGTCCAACAAATATCTCACCCCCATATAGTAACATATGAATAAAGTTTATTGTTTTAAAAATAAAAAATAATTATATAATTTAAAACAACTTTATATATATTCAAAAAATATAGAATATCGAATAATTTCAAAACTAATTTCATTGAAAAAATTCAATAAATAGTTTATAACCTAAAAAAACACATACCATTAAAAATACACATTTTTATTATTTCATATTATAATTGATTATATATAAATTACAAATAATTATATTTTTATAAATTATTAAATAAAATAATATTTTATATAGAAAATATTTTTTCATTTTTAAATTAGGAAAACACTATTTTTTATTAAGATAGAAAATTTATTATTGCATTATCATATTTTAGGTGCTTATTTTTATATCCACCAACCAGCATACCCTCTACTCTGTCTTTGTATTTGATTCTAACATGTGTAAAAAATATAAGTTCCCCCCATCACATGCCATTATTATATACTCCCATATTTTGGGGAAATAGAGATGTTAAAATGTCATCATTCACATCTTCTTTTTTTCATCTCATTTAATAAGAATAACCAGTATATTATGGATGTTTTCATGTTTAACCAAAAAACTATTTTCCTCTGTATTAAAAGGTGTTTGAAAATAGGATTATCAAATTTATGTTTTTCAAAAAGTCGATTATATCTATAGAAGACGACTATTGATCCCCCATTTATAAGAACCCGACAATAACCTTTATCCACACTAAAAAGTGACGATGTACTAAAGTAAGATAAAGTGTTGTCTCATTTATTTTTTCTAAAAAATAAATGATAAATACACCTATTATTAGTGCTAAATAAAATTAATAGCAGATAAAAATTATAAAAAATATATTAATTGGGAAGAGATTAGCAGGGATATCACCCCCGCTATCAGCACTCGACCTCCCCCTTGTATATTTTATCAGTAATAATATATCCCCCTTCCCTTTTCCAATGCTTGGAATCCTTGCTGACTACACCCATATTTTTTAACACATAGATTTGAACATCAAGCCTCCACCCTCATGCACATGTGCCTTTATAACTCCTCTATGTTGTATTTTTTATTTTCTATGATATATCTATTAATTTATATATTTTTTAAAAAACATTACACAATTATTTTTTAATTTATTTATATATTTCAATATATTTAATTATAAATACTAATATAAAATATTTTGTGTGTGTGTGTGTTTATAAATTATACATACATACATTCATACATATATACATATATATGTATTTATATACATTTCTATTTTTCTAAAATATAATTATACACATTTAAGTATTACTTACATTTAATATATATATTATTTATATACATATATTAGAATATTTATATAAATATAAATATTTCATTTCAATAAATACACACAAATAGGAACATATTTATTAAAATATACAAATTATATGTACATTTTATGGGTATATAATGTTTCATAAATATTAATATACACACACACACAAATAAATTTAGAATATAATTTATATTTAAATATGTTTTTAAATTTATTTATAAAATTTAATTTTTAGGACTTGATATATAAAATTAGGTATATATGTGTATATATTTAAAAATAAATAAAACTATAATATGAAAAATGATAAATTTGAACAAAATAATAAACATCTAGTTGTAAGAACTGAGAATAAGTTTATCCTCTCCCTAAAAAAAGATATAAATACCCCCTTAAATGGGGATGGATTTACATTAATTTTTCTAAAATTAAGAAACCATGAATGAAACTCAATTTGGAAGGTATTATAAGATATTTTTTTATTTTTTTATTAGAGTGTGTTCCTCTAGTGGGGGGTGAATTGAGCTCCCAATAATTGTTTTTTGTTTAAACACTTACATACTTAATCCCCAAAATTCATTAAATATTCATATTTAATCATAAATATAGAAACATAAAACGTTATTCAAATAGTTTACTTGAAGTGTTATTATGGTGGAATTGAAATATGTTGAAAATAATTTAACTTTTGAAAAAATGTTACATCAAAAAGTAATTTATATAAACCAAAATTCAGATTTACTATCAAAATATAATTTTGTTTCATGGATTTTGAAAACTGATGGAGATTTAACTTTGAAACAAAAAAGAAAAATTAACAAGTCACATGGTGGAATATAAACAAAGGGTTTAGTCTCCAGTTGAGACTTAATCCCCTTCATAGGAAAAAACATAATTCTAAGAATATTATTTTACAATAGTAAAATATATAACATAGATCTGGTTTACCATCAACATTTCACATGATGCAGTATCACAAATCCTCTTCCATAATTATATATGGGAATAAAAACAATTCATGAGACTCATAACCTCTTCCATATTTGTTCATTGGTATAAAAATAATGATTTTTGAGAGAGTTTATCTAGAACACTCTAATTTTGAGAACAGAAGTCAGTGTGTATGTATAAGTAAAGTACAATATCACACATCTGAAAAGAAAAGCATAATATTGAAAAATAAATAAATATTTGAATATTAAATGTGATTCATCTTGAACCATGATTATTATATTATTATGTCACATGGATTTTTGTCTATGGAAGGAGCTTAAACAAGTTTCTCAAAATGTGCCAATAAATAGAGTATTGTTGGATTCGTTCTCATAGAAATCCTATGTTCTTACCTATATGTGGTCCATTTTCTATAGTAATGTTCCATCATCCTCTTCCCATGTTTGAATGTGTCTCTTTTAAAGAATCTTTATCAGAAGAATCCATTAGGGAAAAATCATCCTTCATTAGGTTCTCTAATTCTTGATTTAATGCATAAAAAATAACCATTTGAGATTTAAAATTATCAACTACTATGTTATACATGTTAAAATATCTTCACTTAAAGTATAGTCATCTCCTCTCCTGGAAACATGTCA
Source organism: Viscum album (assembly GCA_963277665.1). Lineage (NCBI taxonomy): Eukaryota > Viridiplantae > Streptophyta > Magnoliopsida > Santalales > Viscaceae > Viscum > Viscum album. The sequence goes on along the minus strand of OY728129.1, from coordinate 1,804,552,649 downwards.
TAGTCATCTGATATGACATGGTGATGTAGTCAGTTCACTGTTTCACTTGGTCATCTCATTACTTACTTTACTAAGTTGATGTACTCATATGATAAGCTTATTCTTCATAAATTCACTACATTAGAAACATACTATATGTATACCAATTTATTAATATTTATATACCATGTAAGGGAAAAAATATGTCTTCATGAACTAAGTCAATTCATTTTTTGGTAAGGTGATTCTTTCTTGTGATAATGTAATTACTTCTTACACTATAATGAATGATTATTGTGGTTAAGTGATTCATTCTTACTGTAAGGTTACTCATTATATGAATTTCATTATTCTTACTCATTTTAATCATTTTTTTTAATACGGGTGGGTGAAACAAAATGTATGGTTACATGTCAATGAATGATGTATACTTAACCCTTTTCATATTATTTCCCATAAAACATTTTCTAATAGAATGCATAAATTCCATTAACAACAATATAAACAAGATTTTGGATCACTAAAATAATGGGGATATAATATAATCCCAAAAAATCCCCCTTTTATGATAAAACATCATGACATATATATTAAAATAAATTTAATGAGTAAAAATAATATATTAAAAGGATTTAAATGACTGGAAAAGATTTCAAAATTATGAATAGATTATCCCCTCAAATTCAAGGAGTTTTAATTTTTTTTTTATTTTTTAACATAATAAGTAACATATAAACTATTATTATAATTATCCCCCTTTCAATACTATCAAAAATAAATAGAAAAATAATAAAAAATGACCAAAGAGATAATATTATTAATATATCTAATGAGATATTACGACTAAAGAGAATAAAAAATATAGAAAAAAACCTTAACGTAAATCATAATTTAAATATGACTAAATTTCATCTCTCATATATATAAAAAGTATATGATCTATTATTCTATAATTTGAATCTTGAGAAGATGTATTCTTAGAAGCTGATGAATTGGAAGGAGGTCCAATGACCAGACACCGAGAAACTAGTCTAATATGTTGAAATGCCTATGAAGGACTGAGGCTATGTAGATTGATTTTAAAGGAAGTATTAGGATAATATATAGGAATTAGTTATGGATAATTGTCTATATATTAATTGGTATAATGGTAAGGATTCATCATCCATGTAAACTCTATTATAGTTCGAGAAACATACTCTAGGGATTGAAGGAAAGCATGTCAACATTCAATAAATGAATCTAAAAAATATTCAATTCCTTTTTATTTTCAATATGATACATGAAGGTTTGGGTTAAAGGAGGCATCTTCAAATCCAATACAAGGGTCAGAAACATCCCTTCTAAATAAGACTTGGTAAATATCCTTCTCAAATAATAATCAGCGACCCCTTTCATTATATCCCTATCCTGAATGAATTATTTAGAATCCTAAAGAACCAAAGTGAGGGTCTTAACAACATGGGTTTTAAACCCATCAGACATAGATTCTTGATTTCTAATGATTTCTTCATACAAAACTAGTAAAGCTTCTGGAATAAACTATTTGATAATGTATTCATCCACTGAAGGAGACGAATACACGGTAGTCAGTTGAATCATAACATTAATTAATCAAATATCTAACTGAATGAACTTATTTAATAGATAGTCCTTAACCACATATATCTATTATGTCATATCTATAATCTTAGAATGAATCATTTCTATTAGAAATTTAATTATGGGACAAAGAATATTAATAACCATTTTAATAATCTTTGAAAGATCATTTTTTAAAACATTATTTAAAGTGGTGTGAATGTTATCAGATATTATTCAATGTATCCTCAGCATATCTAATTTTAATAAAATAGATCATCATTAGTGACATATGAGGATGATGGAAAAGAATGTGAAAGTGAACAAGGATCTGGATCACTAGTCGAAGGGGTACCATCTACATTAGGTAATTCCTCCATCCAGCTATATCTCCTTGTATGATCCTCAATCATTGAATATAAATAAACTATAACATTATTGGAATATTAATCAATTCCCCCATGAGATATATACTGATAATATTTATTTATTTTCTCAACATCAACCTCGGATATGAAGGATCCCTCAATGTTTCTTTAAATAGGAAGAGATTCATATCCACCGTGTAAGGGTGGATTGCCTCTATGATCTTCATCATCATCAGAGCTGGGATAATCTATGAACAAACAAAAATATTAATGGGATTTATCATGAAATGATGTTTTAGTTGGTGTAGGTTGTTTATGGGTACTCCAAAAATTAAGATATACCTCCAAGGTATCCTACTCAACATCAGATATAATAGTATTTTCCCATATAGGCTCATCTTCAAAAGCTAACAAATCACCTTTATTTAAATAAATAGATTTTTTTCTTCCTCCCCATATTATTATTCCTAAACAAATCCTGAATCTTTACATATTCCATCATCTTTTTTTCATCTTCAATAAGAGATAAAACATAAATAGTATATTCCAAAAATTAATTAGGTTTAAGACCTAGATTTACCCGCTCAGTTTTGACTAAAAGTGATCATTTTTATTGATTTTGAGAGATAACAATACATGGGAAGAACAAAAAGCATCACAGAGGTCTAAATTAATGCAAACCCAACAAATTATTGACAACAAACTTCATCCCTTCACTAAGAAATTAACCCATGTTAATAAAGGAAACTATAACGTGATTAGAAGTATCCCTTGACGCTAGAAAATCCGCTACTGTATTTCCCTCCCGCCATGTATGTGATATCACCATGTGGTTCCAATTCATTTTTCCAGGGGTTTTAGTTTACCAAAATTTATTTACATATCTTTTTATTGTGAAAAAACCAATCAATCTCTACTATAGGAATTATTCCTTTAAACTCTAGAAGATAAAAAATTCATCGTGGATCTGGTAAGGAAAAAAACATGATAATCACTTACTCAATTTAACTTTGTCACTCATAAGAAATATTGATATCTTTATAAGTACACCATTGTTTATAAAAAATAAAAAAATAATATATTGATTTCTCAAAAAATAGATTTCCTCATTCCCTAGACAGATAACATACTGAATGAACATTACCATATTTCTTCATTTACCTATTATATCTATAGTAGTTGGTCTAATGGGAGTTCTATTCCTGGTGAGCTCATACATAGAATTCTCAAAATTAATGATTTAATGATTACAGGTATAAAAACTTTGATAATATTTTTACCAACCATTCTGCGGTATGTTTCAATAGTTTCCCCTCAATTTTACTAGAAGGTGACCACTGATTTTTTAATCATTGAATTTACATTATCACCATTTCCACTTGAAATAAATAAATATTTACAGAAACTAGTCATGATTTTTTTTGATATAAGAACATACCATTATACTTAAACAACTTATCGAAACCATGATTCTAAATCTCATTTAAAAATATCAATATAATTGATTCAACCACAGAGAATTGAATTCATTATCTGAAAAACATAACAATTGACAACAAGAATGATTATTGATTCTATTGGATCACTTGAGATGGATTTCAATTTCTTCGACTTGGTGGATAAAAAATACTAAACTATAAATCTAGCTTCTGAAAAATTCTCATTTGTAGACATTCAGATTCGAACCGATTTTTTGATCTTTTGAGAATAGTAGTAAGAATATACGGGTTTTAGACGGCAGAGTAAGTGGTTCATGATTATAGGAAACAATTAACTCAAAATATATTAGAAGAATAAAAGATATATAATGGAAAAAAATGTGTTGGTTCTTATTAATATTTAAAATTATATCATTTAGGGAATAAATTAATAATTAACTTATAGAAATACTACCAAAATATTTTCCCATAATATTAAATATAAAAGAAGATAAAATAAGTATGTTTACCATGGAATTTTAAACACTGTAATCATGGTAGGCATGCTAACCGTAACACATGGTAGGTGTTCTAACTGTACTACAGATATGTTCACAAAAAAAATATCTCAAACATATGTATATATATTCATGGTATGAATAATGACTAGGTAAGTGTATATGTATATGTTTTCATGGTAGGAGTGATGATCATATGAGAAAATAGAAACACAAGATTAACCATTTGGGCATGTGAATTAATCATCACTAATATCTATAGATTAACATTGAAAATAGTTGTAAAACATTTTAACATCTAAACAAATTACTTACCAATTTAAACATTGTTAACAATTCCTAATTCATGTTTGATTTAGTTTACAATGTCATCATTCAAAGTCATTGTAAATATTCCAGAAAGCTGATGTTCAATACCTATGTAATAAACTGTTATATAACATTTATAATAATGATCTTGTGGAAAGTGATATCTTATATCAATATTCTCTATTCTTTATTCTCGAATGAGATATTAGATTATTAGAAATATTGACCACAACTTTATTATAACAATTTATAGGGTCATGTTTGAATTGATATCCATAGAATAGCAATGTATATTTCATCAAAGAGTATTTTTAGAAAAACATTCTAAATGTATGTATTTACATTCAGGATTAGATAATGCCACAAAGTTATACTTCTTACAACACCATTATACTAGTGACTTTGCCAACAAATTGATAAGTAGAGAATGTTTTTTTTTCTAAATATCATAAAAACAGAAAATTATTTATCTGGATAACTTTTTAAATCAAAATACATCCCCCTTTGGTAAATCATTCCAATGTTGGTTGGATTTTTAAAAAATTTAGAAATTCTATTTACATCTATGTGATGTCATTTTTTTCTATTTTCTTGAAAAAAAGATTAGATAAATACAGTAAACATAGTATTATATTAGATTATAGTTAATTATACTAATCTCCCAATCATTCATCTAAAATTTGTTACATCAAATGATTTTATAGGATCATCAAGATTTAATATACATCCTATATTCATGGGAGTATCATTTCATTTCAGGATATCCATACCCAATAGTTTTTAAGGTCATCAATCCACATACATTGATTTAAAATAATTTCTTCTTTATATTAAAATTATTGATCACAAAGAAAGAATACAAGTTCACCCATTATACTCAATTGAAAGTGACATTGAATTATGTTTAAACATTTATTACTAAAATACTTTATTGATGATCATAAAATATCATCAATAAACATTTGAACAATGAAATATATTTTTAAATTATTTGATAAATAATTAAGGATCACATGTACAATTAGTAAAAACATAAGAAATTTTAAAAGATATGATTCATTGACCCTAATATCTATGAGGTTATTGTAAACAATGTAAAGCATTAGTTAATTAAAAAACATGATTTGTAAAATTTGGGTTATAAAATCGATGGGAGTGTTTAGAAAAAACATCCTCAGTTATATAAAAATTTATGAATTGAATCCAAACATCAATTTTATATAGTTTAAAATTAAAATATACTATATATTAAAGAAACATTATTATTGTTGGAAATCTTCCCCCCGGTGAAAAACATTCCCCAATTTCAATTCATTCATCTTGACTGTATCCTTGTGAATCTAATATTAATGTTTCTCAACAATAGTTCCTAAATCATCATCCTTTTTTATAAAAACCCTCTTAGGTTCAATGGTTATAGTGTATTTAGGTCTATTTGCTATGTTCCATTTTTTTTCTCTCTAAGTTATTATGTTCTTATTACTTTTTCATTACCCTGACATTATAATTAATTGCATCAATTAAGTTCTCAGGTTTATGCATTGACATGAAATCTTGATATTTAACTAGATATCTAATACACTTTATAAATTATCTTTATATATCAAGGAATACAACAAAAGCATCTAAATGATGATACCTTTGATTCCTAAGAGTTATAGGAAAATAAAGTCTAGATATCTTATTATCCTCTACTGGCCAAGGTTTCAATTGTTCCACATAACTCTAGGATTTTTCTTCCTTTTTTACTAAACATTCCTAAGGACTATAATTTATATTTGTATTTCACATATTATATTTAAGGATTTATAATTTGTTTGTAGTCTCACATCGATATATCTGATTAAAATTTGAAAATATAAATGTTCTTCCACAATTTGTTTTATTTTATTAAAATCTATATACAATTTACTATATGTAGAATCTCTATGGAAAAGTCAATCATCACTTTTGGAATAAAATTTGTCAACATTTTTCTACTTCTTTAGAATAAAGTCTTTGGATCCAATGTATATTAAGTAATTAAACTCTGGTTTTTATCTATTCTATATTTCATAAGAAGTAATTTATAACATATGTCTAGGTAAAAATATATTGATTATATAATAAGATATATTTAAAGTTTCTTTCAAAAAGTAGATAGGTAAATCTTATTCTGTATGAATATTCCAAGATATTTCTTGAAGTGTTTTATTTCACCTTTTTGCATCATGATTCTTTTGAATATTACTAGGAGTACAAAAGTTATGAATATATCCATTATTTGAGTAAAATGATTTAGAATCATTGTCTTCATACTGACATAAATGATCCCTTTATAAGGAAATAATTCCCAATCCACAAATATTTCCTTAAAATTTGGCATACCTATAAAAATGATCACAAGATTCAGTTTTTCCATAATGAAATAATTCCCATGTATACCTATAAAAATCACCTTTAATAATATAAATATAGTTCTTCCCATTTAATGTAAAATCTTATAACGATAAAAACATTCATCCGAATCAACTCTACAGGTTGAGAAGTTGAAATTTCTTTCTATGATTTGAATGTGATTTTATATTTCTTATCTTATTCAAAGGGGTTACACACATTATAATTTGAGAATTATACATTATAAATATTTTTGACTAACTATTTCCTATTTAACTTTCTAACAAAACCAATGTTGAAATGGACCAGTACATTATTCCTAAGCTAGGGTTCTTTGTGAAAACAACTTAGACATGAAATATTTTGGGAAGAAAAGGATTCTAAAATAATAGTACAAATGCTGTCATTTATTAATGAAGTAAAAAACTGAATCATGTTTCGAATCAAAATCATTTCAGGAATTATTTTCAAATTTATCATGAAAATGATCATCATACAATTAATAAAAAATAAAATATCTACATTTCAATACATCTAAAAATAAAACATTATAAATTAAAACTGTATTAGTATTACTGATTTGGATAGGTTTGATTTTTTTCAACATTAGCATTATCACCTAAGGATACCTGTACACCATCAACATTGATTAGGTTATTAAATCCTGAATAATACCCAGTGATTTTTCTAGAATAGCTGATATCTAGTTACCATAGTTGATTACTATATTTTTTTAAGTAGGCTTCCTATACAAAATTGTTTTAAGAACCACTTTAGAACCCAAATAATCCTGGGTCCTGAAATATTAGTAATCAATGTATTAGGTATCCATTGTTTTCTTAAAATATTCCAATAAGAAGACGTTATAATTATTTAGGTAAACACATTTTTAGGTACAAGAAAATAAAAACTAGTAATATAATTAGCATAACAATAAATAAGAATAAAATTATTTTCTATAATCTTCCTCTATGGGTTTATACCCTCTATCTATGGTATATTTAGGTTCTATTATTTTTCCAACCATCTGGGATAAATTATTTATTCCATTTTAAACCCATTCCAAATAAAAAATAAATTAATCAATGGATAATTTCAACTAATGTTTTTCTTTTATAAGTAGATCATTTTTATAATTTTCTAAATTAAGACCAGTTTTATTGATAATATACAAAGCATGATACTTTATTAAAAATTTTAATTTATCATTATATTCATTGAATATATCCTTCAATATATTGACACATTGAAACATATCTTCATTAAAAATTATTTATTAATTTTTTCATCTCCTGAAGAATTAGATTATGAACATGAGTTGTAGGAAAAATAATATATACCTCTTAAAAGTTTTTCATGAAACACATATTGGTTTTATCATTAGTATACTTTTTTCTTGAATATCAATCCGTCTAACAAAACTCTAAAGACCCCCAAGTTTATATTATTGATCTCTTATACCCAAGATCCTTAAAATCATATTTCATATTAAATTTGAAATTAGGATAGTCATCAATGACATCAACACTTTTTTTGAATTCATATTATAATATCTCATTTATAGTATCATTCGTTTTCAAATATTTTCTCCAATTACCTATTTTTTAATACATTCATTTATAATTGGGTTTATTAAAAAACCTATTGCATTTTTAACATTTAATGAATATTTTGTCTATATGGGCTATATCCTCATCACTATTATGAGATGATTATTCATCACTTGAGCTATATGAATTGATATTTTTTTGAATATGTTGTTTTTAAAGATTATGATTTCCAATTTGTTTCATTAAATTCTTCATTGTTCAATTATAATTATTCCACGTACATCAACATCATTAAAATTAGTCCCTTTCCTAGAAGTTTTCTAATGTTACATAATTCTATGAATGATACCGTTGCTCCAATCTATCTTTTTGGTAAGAATTTTTTAATTTTAATTACATAATTTTTTCAGTGATCTTCTTTCCCAATGTACGCATTGTGTTTATTATCTCATTGAACCTGAGAAAAATATTAGATAAAGAATCATAAGGATTCCTCTAAAATAAAACATATTTTGTAGTGTAAGTATTTAAAAACATTTCTTTATCATTAAATGTTCCCTTATGAGAAAGAACTCAAGTATCCCATATTAAAAAATAATTACCAGACACATATATTCTATTAAATTCATCTACACCCAAAGAACAACATAAAGCATTAATAGCCTTACAATTATTATTATTATTATAAGTTTTAGTATCATCACTCAATGTTTCTCTAGATGATATAGGCTTCTCATATATATCATCAATTATTATACAAATGTAATAACCCAGAGTCTCTAAATAAATTTTCATATTAGTCATCCATTGAGCATAGTTAGAGACATTAACATAAGGAGGTCGATTAGTGGTAGTTCCTTCTTATAAATTATTATCCACAATGTACTAAAATCTTAAATAAGATAAATATATGATATTCACACTATAGATAAATCATAGCTGAAAATATATTTTAACAAAGTTAAGTACTAAATATTGGTCATAGTAAGTAACTAATGAAGGGGGTCAATTGAGTTCCCAATAATTTTTTTTTGTTAAAAATTGTTTATTACATAATCCGGCATATTGATTAAAAATTCTTGGTTAATAAAAAGAGTATAGATATTAATTTTTTATTTAAAATATTTTTTCATAAGTTTTATTATGGATCAATAAAAATATCATGAAAATATATTTATTTTTGAAATAAATATACATAAACAAGTAATTTATATAAACACAAATTAATATTAAATATCAATGTAGTGTCTTTTTCATAGATTTTGAAAATTGATATAGATTTAAAATTTAAAAATGAAAGAAAAATTTAAAATCTCCATAGTGGAAGATAAACAAGGGATTTAGTGTCATTCCGGTACTTAATCCCCTCCACTTTGAAATCACCTTATACCAAGATTATTAATAGACAATAATTAGACCCATAACAAAAATCATGTTTTAAAATAAACAGCCCACAAGTTATCCAAGTATAAATTCTATTCTACAATTATATGTGGGAAGAAAAACAATATAATATGCATTTGATGTTATCGATAGATAATTGTGTGTATAAAAATTATTAATGTTCATAGAGTATGCCAAGAAAACTCCAGTTTTAGATCATGAGTTAGTGTGTTTAGAAAAATAGAGTATACCATAACACTACTTAGAAGTATAGAATACGATGGAAATATCAAGAGATAGATGAATAAAAAATGTGATGTAAGTCGATCAATGATGCATCTGTTGTTTAAAGTAATTGAGTTTGGACATAGGAAGGATCATGTGCAAGTTTATCAGAATATGAAGAAAAAAAACTATAACAGAAGATGTTCTCATAGAAGTCGTCATTTCTTCTATATGTATAATCCAGTGTCATTAGAAATTAACCATTATCCTTTAACCAGGATTGAATAAATCTATTTAAATATATCTTAATAAGAAGTAGTCACTGGGTAATACTCATCAGTCATTAACTTCTCTGACACTTCATTTAATATATCAAAACAAGATGTTGGAGATTTGAAATTATCCAATAAAATGTTATAAATGGTAATATATCTTCAATTTCAGTATGATTATCTACACTCAAAGAATCATATCATGGTTACGTGATGTTGAAATGTGGAGTGTTTGGTTCTATTCACTTTACAATCATCTCATTACATCATGAATTATTTTGATTTCTTTATACTATAGACATGTTCTTCATGTGGTTATTACATAAGATACATTATAACACTATAGAAATTTATTAAAATTTACATAAATTGTCATGTTAGAAATAAATTTTAATGAGTTATGCTATTTCCTTTTTTGGTAATGTGATTCTCTATTGCGACATGTTATTTAATTCATATTGTAAAGTGATTCCTTCAAGAGGTATGGTGATTCCTTAGAGAAATTTCATTCTTCTAAATCAAGACATGATGTTTGTGTGTATAAGGTATGATGAAAAATAATGTATGGTAAGGATTCATGGTATGCCATATAATTATCCATTTTCACATCATTCTTTAATAATCCATTTTCTAACAGAAAAAATAAAAACCATTAATAAAAATATAAACATGATTTTAGATCATTAAAATAAAGGGGTGTTGTTCAATGCATTCATCGTTGAAGAAATTCTAATTGGGGTCACCATAGGTCACCACAACATAGATATTTTCTCAGTTATCGATTTGATATACAGTGGAGCTAAAACATATATTCTTAGCAAAATTTATGGACAATTGGAATTTAACTCATCTTTTCAACTTATTTTAGATCATTTTTTAATTTATTGAATTTTTCTATCATCAAAATATAATTAATTGACTGTTACTCAATAATTATTCTAAAATTGTAAATTCATATTTTTTATTAATTACACTATAGTCCATTTTTAAATAAATATATTATATATTGAGTGTGATTATATATTGAATATTATATAAATCATATTTTATATAATAAATTTTTTTATATCAATATAAATATATTTATATAATAAAATATTTTTTTATTAATTAATTTTTTTCATTAAATAGAGTATCTATAAACTCTAAAAATAAGTGTTTTAGCATAGATAAAAGGAATAATTTTATCATTGCAATGTAAAATGTTGATAAAAGTGTCTTTTTCTATAATAAATAAGAAATGATAAAGGAATACTTTTATCAAATATTTTTTAAGCGCTGATAAAGGTAGAATTTTTATCAGTGCTTCTTTTTACTATTGATAAATGTACATCATTTATCAGTACATTGTTTAGTTCTAATAATTGGTAGCTCTAAATAAACCCAAATCTATTTAAATATCAGCTTACTAGTGTGTCAAACATAAAAAAATTATAAAAATTTAATTAAAGTATTTTAGAAACTAAAAATCATGAATAATAATAAAAATTTGTTTATCCACATATTAAATATTTTTTAGATTTATAAGTAACTAATAATATTTTTAGAAATAAAATAATTTCTCATTATAGTTTTTAAAAAAATTATAACTATGTTAATAAAAATTATTATAATTATTTAAAAAAACTAAAAACTAAAAATTGTTTTAACAAGTGAATAAATTTTTATTAGTATAAAAAAATTTCTAACTATCATTGCATAAATATAATTTAATTTTTTAAAAAAAATAAAAAATATATTTGTATGTTGTAAATAATAATTCAAAACACAATTCAAAAATAATGGAAAATTTATTCTTAAAAATAAAAATTTTGAAACCATTAAAAAGTCATAATACTAAAAACTTATCCTTTTTAAGAATATTCTTTGAAATTTACAAATAATTAATAATTTTCAATTACTATTATGAAAATCGTATATTAATATTTTAAAATAAAATTAAATTTTTAAAAATACCTAAAATTGAAAAAATGATTCAAAATTTGTATTTTAATTTTATACATTACTTTTTTTTAAAATTATATAATAGTAAATTACACTCATAATGTGAAAAAAAATACCTATAAATAAATTCAGAAAAATTATAAGATACAATTTCATTGAAATTTTATATTACAGCATTCCAGTAATTCTACTAGCCTTAATTTTATTTTTTGTCAATAAAGGTCAATATGAGTTGGAAAATTCTTTGATGATGTCACCTTTTATAATTTAAGTGAAGATGTTCAACACATTGGGACAATTTAATTTAAATTGTTGCATAGCATTTATTTATTCCAAAAAACAATCACAAGGGATATTAGGTGAGTGCACATTGATTTCATCATTTTAAAAATGTGGTGTTTATTTTATGATTAGAGTGTTTTTGAATTTATGATTGTATTCCAAAATAAAACTATGATAACAACTTTTTTCATTTGGAAATGATCAGAGGTGAGTATTCTGGAATCAGAGTTGTGAGGGGTAATTTTGGTGTTTCTTTTTATTGAAAATTAACCAAAAAAAAGAATCACCTATAAGAAAAACCAAGGACACACCTGTAACATCTCGAACCGGGTCCCCACTAATATGGTGCTTGGAACGGTCGCCACATGACCTCAAGCACGTCTCCCTATACGCCTGAGGCTGCCGAATAGCAGTGAGTGTCTAAGGATAGTCAGTGGGAAGACTATACCTTCTTGTCAAAGTTGCACAGCGGTATATCAGTGTCGATAACAAATAACAACCAAAGTAGAACTCATAAATGACAAATAGCGGAAGACAAATAATCATTATTTAATTAAAGTTTCCAATACCAAATTATACAATGGATGCATGGATGACATGCTAATGATACAAAATTAGAAAATATTTAACAAAACAAAATGTTTTATATTCCAATTCATAATTAAATAAACTATGACTCAAAGCCCCAAGGGTGATCTCCTCGAGCATCCCAAGCATCCGCTTAGTCCTCTATTCCTAACTCCCATGTAAATACAAACAACATAGTCCTATAACCAAATAGTATCTAATGAAGTACCCAGTGCAGTGGAAGCCTGAGTGGGGTGTGAGATATAAATCTCAGTAGGCCGGGACCACCGGTGTCTACCCATAATCTAGACATTTGATAAATAATTTAAAACACGTGAAGGAATCCATAAAATAAATTAAGCAGTAAAAAGTAACTAAATACTCAAGTACCTGCTTCAACCCTTAGCTGGTGTATGAACCTTCACTATTCATTTGTCATGCATACTCAACAATCATTACATAATCATTTTTCACTATTGGAAATATGACCTTTCCCAACGCTTCTATACCAACGGTTTGTAAAAACCTTTGGTATAGGTCCCCTTTCCCAACGTTTTGGCCAAACCGTTGGGAAAGCCCACTTTGAGGTCACTTTTCCCAACGGTTTGGCTAAACCATTGGGAAAGGATATGGCTTTCCCAACAGTTTGTCCAAACCGTTGGGAAAAGGTATGGATTTCCAAATGTTTGGCCAAACCGTTGGGAAAATTCCACTTTGAGGCCAGTTTTCCCAACGGTTTATCCAAACCATTAGGAAAGACCATTCCCAACGGTTTTGAGAACCATTGGGATAGGTGACCTTATTTTTTATGAGTACATTTTTCTAATATCGTCAAATAAATCAATATATAAATTACATATATATATATATCCAAATATATTCATAATTGATACTCTAGGATAGTGTTAAAGTCATTGATTTATAACGTGCAGTTTGTGGGTTCAAACCTCCTCTAGAACTCTTTTTAATATATTTACCTATCCCAATGGTTTCCTCAAACCGTTGGGCCAATGGTTTCCTAAAATCATTGAGAAAGACCTATCACAATGATTTTCCAAACCGCTGGGAAAGACCTATCCCAATGGTTTGAAAATCATTGGGATAGGTCTTTCCCAACGGTTTTCTCCAAACTGTTGGGATAGGGATTCATATGGTTGGTTTTCCCAACAGTTTTGTTTAAATAGGGGGGAACATATTTACCAACGGCTTAATTACCAACGGTTTTTTGAACCGTTGGTATAAGATATACCAACGGTTCTGCAGGCTTTCCCAACGGTTCAGAACCGTTGGAAAATTGTCCGTTTCCAGTACTGTTTCATTTATCAATTACTCAATTCTTATTATGAATGTATTGAGATTCAGCAAACGCCCAACATCCCCTGTATAATTCACTCACCAAAGATATCTCTAAAGACCAACTAATAATAAAAGTAATGACTGAATCCAAGCTTGTGCTTTTTCTTGGATAACCCATAAAAAGTTATTCAATTAAATCTTTCATATATTATATCTAACCCCATCCACTAAAATAGTAATTCTCTCTGGGGTTCGTCTACTAACAGTGGTTCACCCAATTCATTAATAAGTCTAAACCCTTTCTCATAATCAATTCACAAAACATCATGTCATAATAGCCTTCATTAACCATTTCTTCATTTCACACAGGAACAATTGCACCCACGGTCCAATGTTAATTAATGGGTTTCTATCAACAATTCTAGAACTCTCATGAGTATTCAGAGCATTAGTCCATGTCTCACAACCCATGGGTATTTGGAGCTTCAGTCCCTAACCCATAAAAGAACATTTTCTTACTTGCTGGGTGTAGAATTCCAGGTCTAGAACCCCATGAGTATTCGGATCATCACTCCCTATCTCAAAAACCATTTATCAATCATACACATACATCTATAATTGGTTTATAACATCATGTATAACACCCTTTGAGTATTTGGAGCATCAGTCCCTACCTCACAACCCATTCATCAATCACACATATGCATTTATCATTGGCGTAGAATACCCGGTCTAACACCATAAAACCAACATGTTAATTAATTAAATAATTAATTAACAAAAAAAATCACTCTTCAGATAAGTCAACACATAATTAACCATTCAACATCTCATTAATTAATAATTAATTAAAAATTAATTATTCTTAGCAAGCCAACTGAATAATTAACTCAGCACTTTATTATCCAAATTATTTAACAAGTCTGAACCCGTCCATTAAACAATGGTTCGTCCAGGACTTTCACAATCTACAAGTACACCATAATCATCTCAAAACATGCTATGAAAAGCCAATATATTTAGTGACCAT
This sequence comes from Viscum album, assembly GCA_963277665.1. Classification (NCBI taxonomy): domain Eukaryota; kingdom Viridiplantae; phylum Streptophyta; class Magnoliopsida; order Santalales; family Viscaceae; genus Viscum; species Viscum album. The sequence goes on along the minus strand of OY728129.1, from coordinate 1,804,537,551 downwards.
ATCACATAACATTTCATATCTCTAACAAACTCCATCCAAGACAACTTATGGCATGGAAAACTAATACACATAAAAAGTACTCCCGGATAACAATCGTAACAAACAATCAATTCAAAATCATAATTTAATGCATGCATATTAATTAATTCAAAAATAATTAATCAAACCTTATATCTTTAACCAAACATCAGTTAGTTAACCATTTACCATTTAACAAGTAATAATTAATCCCTCTATTAATTATTACCAGTTCCCATTGTCTTCCGAACATGTCAAATATTCGATATTCCCAATAATATATAAAAGTAACAATTTCATTCCAACTCATGACTTGATAATTAATTATACCATTAATAACCCTATTACTCATTCGTCCTATTCAAATCATTCAACTGTTTAATCATATCACTTTAACTAAATTAATAACCCATGTTTAACAACAACACATGTTCAAGTACTCATTTATCACATGTGGGTGACATTATTTAATAACATCAAAAGTGTCATGCATCCATATATCATAATCAAGGAACTGATATTCTCAATTTATAAAAAAAGATCTCAAATTTTCATATAATGTTTTAATGATTTGGGACCCTACCTCGAGTTTTTACGGAAACCACAAAGAACGAAGAACCCTCAAGAGAAACAGGTTGATTCTTTGATAACCCTCCTTAGATCACATCTCCTAGCAAGACCAAGACCAAAACTCAAGATACTTCTCATCCAAATACTTAGATTTACCCATAACAGGCATAGATCTTTGAAACAGTGAGAAGAAGAGATGTAGATCTAAGAAGACCTAAGAAACCAAACAAGAACGAAGAAGAACATATACCTACCTCAAGAAACCGACTTCGATTCACCCAGAGAAGGCTTCAGATCACCTCCTAAACAATTGGAGAACCTTATCTAATGTATGGAGAAGCGAAATCCCATGTTATGGCTGCTTAGGAGGATAAACGATCCATCTAATGGCAAAAAACCAGAGAGATCGACAATTTATGGATCTCATTTAAGTGCTCGCATGGTTAGTTCACATGGTTTGACAAACCATGCACTAACTGTGCATTAGCTACTTCCTTGGCCACCCTTCTCGCATGGTTTGGACACACATTTAGACAAACCATACGTCACCCGTGTGGCTTCCCCTTAACCTCAAAACATTTGTCAATGTTCAAAAAAATGACATCTTCAGGTGATCCAACACTCGGAATAAAATTCCGGAGCTCGGTTTAAAAGAACGAACCATTGATAAACTGAAAAAGAAATTCAAAAACATTCTTATTTTTAACCCGGTTCAAAACACGGGATCTTACATTATACCCACCATAAAAACTTTTCGTCCTCAAGAAGCCATCGGGAACCACTACTAAAACAACCGACAGACCAAGGTCATTTAATCTCATTAGAAGTGACGTGTTTCATTCCTAACACCAAACACACCTTTCTCCCTTCTCAAACCCGATGGATAATCCTTTTTAACTAGATCCAAAGAATACTCTAAAACTCAAACATCGAAACAAATCTAATATCATAATTCATTATAAGGACCTTGTAAACGTAAAAGGTTAAACCTCGATCAAACAGCGGAACAGGTTTCTCATGCTTCACTCAAAGACGTCGCGGACCCAAAAGCCACTTTCACCCTTTATCTGACAATGTGTCTATAAAACTATTCCAAAACCATTCGCCAGTTTAACGAAGTCCTTACCCAACATCTGGTAAATTTTCCTAGTCAAGCCATTAAAAGGAAATTTCAAAAACAACCGTGCCCAAACACGAATAAGGAAGTTTCCCAAAGAAACAACGCATCTCACGTACAACCCAGATAACAACTACTCCCCAAGACCAACAACATTTAAACTGTATTTTGGCACAAGACCAAAACTATCAAAGTGTATCAATGATGGGGTCAAGATAGGGGACATGATTGTCATGTCCAGAAGAGCACACGAAGAGAAAACTGAGGTCATGAAGAAGATAAGTCAAAAGATTACTGGAAAACTCTGTTCTAAAAGATCTGCTTCACTTACCAACACATTCATCATAAAAAAAGTGGAAATACCCACCTTAGTATTTCCCATGACGTCTCTAGAAAAGATCATCCGCTCACCAGTGTGCAATATTAACAACAAGATCGGCGTGTCAAAACAACTGGGTCTTTCGAAAACCATTCCATGTATTGAAATGAAATTGTTTCTTTAATTCTCAAGTCACTCTACCTAGAGTTGACCCAAGACCATACTCAACCGTATAAAAAGACTTATTACGGAGTGATATTGCCTCAAATGATCATTTTCCTTGACGACGCCATAACCAGTCATCCATTACCAAGAAGAAAGGGTCAAACTACCCACAAAGCAGCCGACCATGCCCGAGGCACATCTAACTAGCTGAAAAAATCATTACACGATCCTCATGCCCACAAAAAGGTCATGAAGAACATCACCACCCGTTAGATAAAGGTGTCACTAAAAACTGGAAGTCCCACCTTGGACAACGGCACCCAAAAACTTGGAATGAGTGAGAAAAGTCATAGTGCAACAAGGCATTTATGTTCTGAGGGTGCTACTGACTGTAGGTTAGTCCCTTACAATGAAAAAGTGACAACCCTAATCCGGGTCACTTCAAACAAGTCACCAGGATCAAAATCCGAACATTAGGCCATTGCTAAAGAGATGAATTCCTATAGAAATTACTCACGCTTCTGTTCCAAGGAAACTCAAGAGAAGTTTGAACCACCCTTAACATGAGGGTTTTAAATAGTGGACACCAAAAAAGGATCCATTTCCATGCCTCTTATATTTAATCACTTTTAATCTTTAATTTTCAAATGATTTAATCAAAAAATCATGTACCGTTTTTAAAATTCCCCATGGGAAAACAGAAAAGTTTCATAAAACTTCCTTTTTAAAACATTTATGTTAGTTGGAATCTCTCCATTTTCAGAAAAATAATAAAAATAATTTTCTTTTAAGAATATATGGCGACCTACGAGCATCCCATTTTAACCAACCTGGGTTCTCTATAAAGCAACCCAATAGCAAACACACAGGTATTAAATTTTTTTAAACACCCAAATGTTTTATCTCATAAAAACACTACCCAACTGACCTACTTGGGTCCAGTTTCCTTTTGGAAGCTAGCCATTTGATTTCAAATCAACATTAAACAACTTTCACATGGCATCAAGTCATCACATTTAATATGAGTAATCATTTCCTAATTCATGAAGCCCATATACTATCCATGGATTTCAAATTGGCTCTCATTATTCGATACCAATGTAAACTAATAAATTAACATGATCATCCTAATTGTCCAAAATATATGGGTTACCACCTACTAATCGATAACGTTCCCATACACTTTAATGCTAGATTTTTGGATCCCATTTAACACAATAAACATTTATTTGACATTTTATCTTTAGAACCCCATTCACATATCAATAATTCTCTAACATGTTAGCATAAGCAGTAACACAACAACATGCTATATCACGGAAGAATGTCCCAAAAACAAAACATGCTAACAACTGATGTAGTATGGCATATAATCATTCAAGAATGTTAAATCTATCACCGAAACATGCTATCTAAAGAGGAATGATAAAAAAATTCAAACATGGAATTGCACTTAAGGAACAATATCCATATTAGTAGGCATCCTACTAATGCCACTACATGGCATGTTATATGCATGAAATGTGAATCTCTAGGTGCCTAAAATGATGCAAGTATAAAACTTCCTTGCCATATCAGGACAAAAAAATTAATCTTTTAAAAATTCTCAAGATCAATAAACAGCGGAAAATACACCAGTCACTGAAGGTGAAATCATATCAACAGTAACCTCTAATAGTACAAGCATCAATTCCCATCCCAGGACACTTGTTCATTTCACGTTCATGAGGCGATCAGTCCCAAGAACGATTATTAACCCAAGAGCTGACACATTCTTAGTCTCCTATCTATAAACCTCAAAACAGTAAGACAATGGAAAAGAAAGAAACCTCCCTTTGATACCACTTTGTATATTGCTGACCTAGGTCACCACTAATCTGATGGCTAGACCGGTCACCACATTAACTCAAGCACGTCTCCCCGTACGCCTGAGGCTGATGAATAACAGTGAGGGTCTAAGGATAGTCAGTGGGAAGACTATACCCTATTGTCAGTGTTTCACAGTAGTATATCAGTGCGGATAACAAACAATAGCGGAAGCAGTGACTCATAAATGGAAAACAGTGTAAAAAAATAATACTTATTTAATAAAAGTGGCCAATTCCAAATTATACAACAGATGCATGCATGACATGCTAAAGATTCAAAAGTAGAAAATAGTGAACAAAAGAGCATGTTTTACATTCCAATGTATAAATAAATAAATAAATAATCAAATCCCCAAGGGAAATCTCCATGAGAATCCTGAGCCTCTCCTCAGTCCTCTAATCCTAACTCTCATGTAAATGCAAACAACATAGTCCTACAACCAAATATAATCTACTCGTGTACCCAGTGCAATGGAGGCCCGAGTAGGGTGTGAGATATAAATCTCAGTAGGCCGGGATCACCGGTGTGTGACCCAAATCCATAAATTTAATAAATAATTTAAAACACTTGAAGAATGCATAAAATAAAGTGAGCAGTACAAAGTAACTATATACTCAAGTACCTACTTCAGCCCTCAAATGGTGTCTGAACTTGCACTATTCATTTGTCATGCATACTCAACAATCATTACATAATCATTTTCGATTTATCAATTACTCAAATATTGTAATGAAAGTCTTGAGATTCGGCTTACACCCGACATCCCCCATATAAGTCACTCACCAAAGATGTCTCGGAAGACTATCTATGTAATCAAAGTAAAGACAAAATCCAAGCTTGTGCTTTGGATTGGATAATGCTTCAAAAGTTATTCAATTAAATCTTTCATATATTATATCTAAGCCCATCCATAAAAATAGTAATTCCCTCCTGGGAATGTCCACTAATAGTGGTTCAACCAATTCATTAATAATTCTAAACCATTTCTCATAATCAATTCACAAAACATATTGTCACAACAGTCTTCATTAATAATTAACTCATTTCAGGCACGAACAATTGGACCCACAGTTCAATGTTTATTAATGGGTGTAAAACATCATGTCTAGCACCCTCGTGAGAATTAGAAGAATCAGTCCATGTCTCACAACCCATGGGTATTTGGAGTATCAGTCCATGAACCATAAAAGAACATTTGCTTGCAAGATGGGTGTAGAACGCCATGTCTAGAACCCCGTGAGTATTTGGAGCATCATTCCCTATCTCACAACCCATTTATCATTCTTACATATACATATATCATTGCGGTAGAACATCATGTCTAACACCCTATGAGTATTTGGAGAATCAGTCCCTATCTCACAACCCATTCATCAATCAAACATATGTATTTATCATTGGCGTAGAATACCAGGTCTAACACCATAAAACCAACCCGTTAATTAAGTCAACAATAAATTAACAACACAAATCGCTCTTCAGATAAGTAATCAATTAATTAAACATTCAAGAACTCATTAATTAATAATTAATTAACAATTAATTATTCTTAGTAAGTGAACTGAATAATTAACTTAGGAATTAATTATCCAAATTCTTTAACAATTTTGAACCCATCCATTCAAACAATGGTTCATCATGGACTTTCACAATATTCATGCACACCATAATAATATCAAAACATGCTAAAAAAATCCAAGATATTTATTGACCATCTCACACAAAATATCATATCTCAAAGCAACTCCATCCAACACAACTTAAGGCATGGAAAACTAATACGCATCCAAGGTACTCCTGGCTAAAAATCGTAACAAACAATCAATTCAAAATCATAATTTAATGAATGAAAAATAATTAAATCAACAATTAATTAGTCAAACCTTATCTATTTAACCAATCATCAATTAGTTAACCATTTACCATTTAACAAGTAATAATTAATCCCTCAATTAATTATTACCAGTTTCACATTATCTTCCAAACATGTCAAATATTCGATATTCCCAATAAGCTGTAAAAGACACAATTTCATTCCAACTCATGACATGATAATTAATTTTACCATTAATTATCCTATTTATCATTATTCCAATTCAAATTATTCAATTGTTTAATCATATAACATTAACTAAATTAAAAACTCATGTTTAACATCAACACATGCTCAAGTCCTCATTTATCTCACGTGGGAGAGATTATTTAATAACATTAAAAGTTTCATTCATAGACATATCATAATCAAGGAACAGACATTCCCAATTTATAAAAAATGATCTCAAATTCTCATATTATGTTTTAATGATTTGGGACCCTACCTCGGGTTTTTACAGAAACCACAATGAACGAAGAACCCTAAAGAGAAATGGGTTGATTCTTCAAGAACCCGCCTTAGATCACATATCCTAGCAAGACCACGACCACAAATCATCATACATGTAATCCAGACACATATATTTACCCACAATAGGCGTAGATCTAAGAAACCGTGAGAAGAAGAGATGTAGATCTAAGCAGATCTAAGAAACTGAACAAGAACGAAGAACAACATCTACCTACCTCAAGAAATCAGCTTCAATTCACCAAGAGAATCCTTAATATCACCTCCAAAACAATGGGAGAACCTTCTCTAACATATGGAGAATCCAAATTCCAAGATATGACCACTTTGGTTGAAAAATGAGCCATCTAAAGGCAAAAAGTATCAAGATCCACAATTTAAGGATCTCGTTTAAGTGCCTGCATGGTTAGTTCACACGGTTTGAAAAACCTTACGATAACCATTCATTATCTACTGCCTCAGCCACCATTCTCACATGGTTTGGACACACGGTTAGAAAACCCATCCACTGCCCGTGCGGAAGCTACTTTCTCCAAGACCAACCACGCACGGTTTGGCCGCACAGTTAGAAAGACCGTGCGCCACCCGTGCGAATTCACTGTAACCTCAAAAATTATATCATAGTTCGAAAAAAAATATCTCCAGGTGATCCAACACTCAAAATAAAAGTCTAGATCTTAGTTTCAAATAATGAACCATTGATAAACCAAAACATAAATTCAGAAACATTCGTAATTTTAACCCGGTTCAAAACACGGGATCTTACAACACCTCAAACACCGCTTGTCGTGTTCAAAATTATTATAATTTTAAGATAAAAAATTCCATTTAATATTTATAAAATAAAATAATATATCAAAGGTATAAATAAAAACTCTACTAGATAAATTGAAAAAAATATCCGTTAAAGTTTCAATGCAATTTTATGGTACTATTTTATTTCAATCCCAATATAGCTTATTGTATTTGTTTTCAATGATGTTCTATACATGTTAGATAATAGTTTGAGTCTACAAAGATGAATAAATTAGGAGAATATGTTCATGAAAAAATTATAATGTAATTTTGTTGATTTCAAAAAAAATTAATTCCAAACACATGTACAAAACAAATATTAAGTGATTACACAATGTTTTTATCATTTTTAAAAGTGGTGATGATTTGAAGTATTTTAAATTTTATGATATAATTCCCAAATAAATGAAAAAGATAAAATATTTGAATTTGGAAATGATGATAAGTGAGTATTTTGGATTTGGGTTTAAGATAAAAGATTTTTTAAACATAGTTTATTGTGGTTTAGTTAAATAAAGGGGAAACCATAATCCAACAAAGTAATCACCTCAAACCACACATCTGGTTTTAGAATTTATTTGATTTTTAGAACAAAAATTTTAATTAAAAATTTATACTGGAAAATTAAATTCAAATGGTAAAAATAAAATAAACATGTATAAATAAAAAATATATATATTAATTTTTTACAATAATTTAATAGAAAATTGTTTTGTAAATCCAATGAGAGTTTATTATATTTGTTGTTTGTAATGGTTAATATGTTTTGGAAAATTATTTGACGATGTCATCTTGATTAATTCTAGTAAAGAACATCATGACATTGCGAATATATAATAATGTTGATTTTATAGTGGTTCTTAATGCCAAAAATGTGTTAATGAGATATTATGTAAGTTCACAGTGTTTTTATTATTTTAAAAATTAAATGTGGTTTTAAGATTAAACAGATTTGTAATTTCTTTTTGAATTAAAACAAGAAATATGAGAACAGATTGAGTTTTTAAATAGTTTGAGGAATGTATTTTCGCTGGGGATCTAAGAGAATAAAATTTAATATCACCATTTATTGGGGTTTAACAAAAAATGGGATAGCCATAATCCAACAAAGCACCCACCACAAATGAAACATGTGGTTTTAAAATTTATTAGGGTTTTATAATGAAACTTTTTATTGAAAATTATTACTATGGATTTTAATTCATAAGGTTTAAATATAATTTATAATAAATATTTTCCAAAAATTTATATAATAAATTTTGGATAACATTTTATAGTAAATTATTTTATTAATCCTAATAAATATTATTTTCATTTTTTATTAAGATTCAATAAGTGTTGGATAATTATTTGAGGCTGCCACCTTGTAGAATTTTTGAGAATATGTTACGGATATAAAAGAAATTTAAGGATGATGATTTCATATAGTTTGTTAATACTAGGTACATGAGAAAAAGATATCAAGAGTGTGCACATTTTTGGCATCATTATAAATATTGAAATTAATTTTAAGAATAATGTGTTTTGGTATTTATTTTTAAATTTAAAACTTTAATTATGGGGATAACATATTGTGTTTGGAAATGATGATAAATTAGTATTTTCTCTTGGGCATATGAGAATGAAATACTTATATTCTTATAAAACAAACTATGATAAAAATCATGCAAGATATCTATTGAAATATGTTTGCATTACATGAAGTAGATCCCAGAAGCCAGAGATTATCGATATTGAGAGATAACTTCTAGCTACGATTATATAATTATCTGATATACAGATTCATGTCTCAAGGATTATCTTTAGGATTACTTTAAAATGTACCTATTATATATTGAAATAAAACTTTTAAAAATCATTTTGGAAATATAAGAAAGATATAGATGATTATATAGAATTATTTTGATGAATTAAAATTGTAATTATACTATTTTCTGAGGGTATAAAATTCATCCTTCGAAACAAAATTTTTATAAAGGGTCTTGAACATTTCATAGGACTCAATAAATTTAATTTTATTCATATTTACTTCAAATAAAAATGTATTATAACTAAAAAACCCTCCAATTATCTATATCATACAAAAATAATGATATTATCAATTTAAATTTGGAGTTCTTATCATATACATTCCATATCTATTATCATTAATAGTAGCGTTAATGTTAATATAATATTATGAATTTTCCCTTTTATAGTTCTGAAATCAAATACCAAGATCCTTTGATAATAATTTTTAGTTTCAGTCTACCTGTAAAAAGAATCAAAAGGGGTGAATTAAGGTCTTAAAATTTTCATCGCTTAAAAAATACCTTCAAATTTTTGATCTATAGGTTTTTTTTATTTTCTAAAAAAGTAAAAATATGGAAATAATTGAAGAATTTAAAACATCAAACATGTTAAATTTTTATGGTTTCCTAGAAAATGTATCCCCTAGTCTACTCCACCAATGATCAAATAATTGTCCTTAGATATTTTCACTATCACTATACATTTTACAAGGGACTACTTGACTGAGTTAAAAGAGTTGTAACTTAGTACAAAAACAATAGATAGTACTATGATCCCAAAAATATTTTCAATATAATTGACTCAAAAAAAAATATAATGAGTTATTAGTTCATGTGATAAGAAATATTGTTGAACCATTAGAAGATATAGCACAATATTTTAATACAAACCCAATAATAGATGAAGAATTATGTAGGGAAGATTACTATTTTTTGTGATCCACTTTGGAGGTCCTTCCACTAAAAAAGATAATATTTTATTTGTAACAACTGGGGAGTAGCATCAAGTATTTAATTATTTATGCATTATTAATCACTTATATTTTATTATTTTTAAACACATGTATCTTTCATTCCATTAGATGTTTTTTTATGTTTTTTTATTTATTTTATAAATATGGAATGAACTTATATGATAGATATGATATAAATATTTTTTATTGGGCATTTTCTTTTTTGCAAGAAATATGCTTTGAGGAGATCAATCATTCATTGTTTAGAAAAATTCTTTTCCAATAGACATAAATGAATAATTTTACCTGTTGAATGATAACTCCAATAGTGAAGAAATAATCATGAAAATTAGTATGATAACATGATATTAATAAGATAAGTGTCTAGAAATACTTTTCAAGAAAGATAATTATCCTAGAAACTTCATAAAATATATTACTTTAGGTCTCTGACTTCTACATCATGTATGATAAATAATTCAAATATAATATTTATGTATTATAATTCCAATCCATATGATAATATCTTATATTCATAAGACAAATCACTTCAATAAATTTCATTATTTATAAAATAAATTAGTTTATAATGAAAATTTGTAGAGACTTAATTAATTATTACACCCAACATTCTTATCTATCCTTAACATCATCTTAATATAATTATCTTCTCTATTAGAAAATTTACTTATACAGTAATATAAATTGTGACATTATGCTTTCATAATATAAAATCCATTAGCACCGACATGATATTTCAGACCATGTAAAAACACTTCTTTATAATGGAATTCTTTTACCCTTAAGATAATCCTAATAGGTATGTTAAATTACATTAATTGAAAAATAAATTCTACTATGAGAACAATGAATTTATCTATAAATTTTTTATGTATCTAATTGAATAATAATTTCATATGGTAAATTCCATTATATTTGTTCCATCAACCAACAGAAAAACCCTTATGAATAGCTTCACATAATATTCTTAAGAACATAATATAAACATTTCAAAAAAGAAATAGGAATTTTTTAAACCATCAAAACATATAAAAAAATAAAAGTATTTAGAGAAACAAATATATTTCCAACAATATTCTGATATGTTTTTGAATGGAAGTTATTGCATATAACTATGTTTTTATGTTTATATATGGGTATGACTGTGATTAGTTACGTTCAAAATTTTATAGATATACCAGACATTTGGTAGTTATGATTACATTTTTATGTGTTGAATGGGAGTGGGTTTCTATGTTCAAAATCGGATTCTTGTGCATTATTTCAACAAAATTGTTATAATAAGTTTATGTTTTGACCATAATATGGATACATGTGTTCAAAATGTTATTATTTCCCATTTTTATGGGTTTGAAATTTTTTTATGATTATGATATATGTTAATTATTATTTAAACTACTGTCCAAAATCTTATTACTCATGTGTTATGTAATGGAAGAATATGCATGGAATTCCTCATTATTTATGATATATATTTTTGGGTATTACTCTCAACTACTATGAAACATGATTATATTCTAATTCCCTCATGATCTTTGTATAATCACTTATGATGAAGGAGTCTTTGTGTATATTTCTTCCCATGATGTTCATGTATGATTACTCATTTATTATGTTTTAATTACCCATGATATGAACTAGAGAGTAACATATGACATTAATAAATGGTGGTATAGTGGGGCATGGAAATGGAGAAATGTTCCCATTTATATAAACTATGTTTTTTATTTATCTTATCATCAAATACAATAATCCCTTCTGTTCTATGAGTTTGTGATTTATTTTTTGATTTCATGAATATTAATCTAAAATGATATAAAATACATGAATTTTATGCTCATTTTATCTCACATGGTATCAAAAATATGTGTGCAATGTTTCTATTTTAGTACATAAATTGAGAGTGTTGGTTCGGGTGATTCAATAATCGATAACCACTACAAAAAAGAATTATCATATATATATATATTATTTTTGATAATCTATATTCTTCTAGAATTATAATCCTTTTCCTGGAATATGAACCAATAATTGATCGTACGTACAACACAAATAATTTATTCAATATAATGTCAACTCCAAAATCATAAAATATAACAACTACTTATTTAAATATACATATCTGAAATTCTCATGCAATATAAATAATTATCTAGTTTAATATTATTCCATTATGGAAACTTAGTATCTTATGTCAATATCCTCTTATAATAAATAAATTAACCTCTATCTGCATGTTTAATGGTTGAAAAAACAACATATACAGTCTATAGAAAATCAGAGTTATTTAGAACATACATTATTCAAGGATTAAATTACCCCTTATTAAAAATATACCTTAATTTTATATCAAACATTAGTGTACTTAAATATCCATTCTCTATTTTTTTCGTCAATATTAATCCACTAAATAAAAATTAAGAATCTCCTCTAGGAATTTAATTAATCATCCTATCATGTCTTCTTGAGAAATATTAATTTACTTACTTAGTAAATATATTAAAAACCCATATCATCCATGGAACATATTGAATTCCCATTTAAAATTATCACCAATACATATACTGAAAATATATTTCTATATGTTTTAAAAAAAATTATTCTTTGTCTCCACATTTTATAAAATAAATGAAATGGATGAAAAAAAATGTGTATTATAATTTTGAAAATTTTATGTCACCATGAAAAATTCGTTTTATAGATAATAGAGTAACTAGTCTACTTTATAACCCAACATATCAAAGAGACATCTTCCTCAAAATAATCTCTCTTTTCTTTTAATTGAACCATATAATTTTTCCCCATTATCATCAAAGTTGATTCTCTAAAAACATGGATACAATAATATGTAAAATATACCTCCAAGGTTAAAAAACTAGTTATTTTTTATAATTTTAAAATTTTAAGGATATAATGATATTTTGGGATGTTTATCAAATATTATCACCCTAATAGGTTATACTCTAAAAACATTTTTTTCATTGATAATGTCCTAAAATAACTGAATTCATAAATTTGTTTCATTAGAATATAGTCTAAAATTATTCAAATTTTAATTATTTATTAGAGGATGGTTCATCAAACAAATATTAAATATTTCACAACATACATTAACCAAGATCTATATTTACAAGGTCCACCTTTAATTTCCAACAAAGAAGTAAATTTAATAAAAAAATTGGGATCTCAAGGCTCTTTAATAACAGAAAAATATTATGTGTTTCTTATCATCTAAACACACTTTTCAATTTATATTTATTATTTATGAAAATATTATATTTAATCCATATATCACTAGATCATTAGTATCTTCAGAAGCACTATCATCTGGTTCTTTTGATCTATCTCATTGGATGGAAAATTCTTTTTCAATTTATATAATGTGGTATATGAACATCATAAGAATATTACTTTTAAACAACATATCATATTATATGGGAAATATTATCAAAACAATTCATGTGTTTCATGATTTAGTTCACCTTCCACCAATAATTCTCAAGAGTCATTCAGTCGCATTCTATTAGAAACCACTCATAAAATTTTAATACATAATTATTCTAATAAATTTAATCCACTGGGACAATCATTTTTATTATTTAAATGTTTTACATTTTTTCATTATCATTAATTCAGAATCATTAATAAACAAATATTTCTTACAATAGTCCATGGTGTAATCGTTTCATATTTATTTGAAGCATCTCCTTCTCAATTTATAGGAACCTTTTTAATAATCTTGGGAATTGTTTTTGAACAATTTCCTTTTTATTTCTGGCAAAGCTAAACTCACATACATTTTCCTATTGATTCATCCTCATTTTATTTCATTTCTCTTCAATATAATGTAGTTTAGTTTTATTTGTATAGAAACATACACTCATTTTCATAGTGAATACCATATTTGAAATTTCATAAAAGATATTAATGGACCCTAAGCCTATTAAAAATATTAAAATAGTTATAAAAAGTATTATATATGTATTTCTTCCACTAAACACTACTACACATAATATAAGCATTATGTGCCTCACCAAAATTGATATGTTATGTTCCAAATAAATATACATCTGCATAACATTACATATCACTAGAAATAAGTAATCCATCATTAATAATCTATAATATATATCAATTTTCTGATATTGTTTTATTTTACTATATAAAGGAACATTTACTTTAATAATCATTTGGGGAACTATATTTTTCTATCATTTCTATACCCACCTTGGATATAGTGTTTCGTTATCTAGGAATATTCTAAACTCCTTTTGTCTAGATTTTTTATTTTAACCCACCTTGAGTTTGTAAAAGTTACTATGATACACAATATATTTTTGAAAATAGGATACCTATTTACATAATCCTATATTAGATTTAACATTATATAATTTCGGAACCATTTAAAAATAGAGAAATCTATATTATAACAAGGACCATTATCTGAATTTAGATAACTCAACCATAACACACATGACAATATACATTAATATCCATTATATATATGAATGAATCACACCCCCACCACATATAGGTGTATTTATATTATTACTAAGAAATTAATATTTTGTTTTATAATACAATGATCATTTATCTATAATTTCAACACTCATAAAACCTTCTAGACTTGTCAAATTTATACTCCAAATTAGATCTAGAAAATGGAAAGATAATAAATGGGTTGTCATACGAACTCAACTACGGTAAATATGACAACCCTGGTTTTTATTACAACTTAAACATGATTTATTACATAAAACATCACTTGATACAACAAGGACAATCAAAAGGTTTAGTTTCTTTGGGGCTTAGTATCATTACATAAAAACCTGAAACATGAAATACAACATCTTTATTGAAAACTTCCTTTACATGACCACTACATTCCCTCGTACTTAGCATTGCATGGGATAACCTGAGGACATGCATAAGAAAAGGGTGAGCTATAAAGCCTGGTAAGGGAGTACACATGGATTAACATGAGGAGTAAAATACATGTTAGAAAATAGGCATATCAATAGAGCATAAAAGAAACACGAACATAATGGCATGATAAAGCCTGATAATCATAACATGGAAATGTGGCAACAACACTTAACATGGAATTAGCATGAGCCATGGCTCATTGCACATAAAGCATGAGTAAACCATCATTGCACATGAAGCAGGAGTAAACACTCAATGAACTTGAATTAGCATGAGTCAGAACTCATTTCACATAACGTATCATGATACTATACTTTACCCAATTCATTGGAGCGCTATAAGGGTGAACCATTTTAATCATTTCATTTCATGCATAAGTGTGCGACATGGATCATAATACATGGATTCATAAAACATAATTATTTATTCAATGATAAAGGAATGTGGAATTCATACATGAAACTTTATAATCAATAAGTAAATGTGCATAAAGGTGAATACTCTTGATGGAGAAATGTGAATGGTATTCACTACACAATGACATTGGCTTACAAAATTGGTGCGATTTTGGCAGTGTAAAGGCATGACATAAGAATCCATAAAAAATGTTGATGAGAGGGAAAAGGGTTCCTCATCATATTTAAATGTAATTGAATGTATGGAGGTCGTATATATACATGTACCAACAATTTTAATGGAATTTAGATTCATGATACAAAATTATTTTCTTGAATGTAAAACAAGAGAGAGAAGTTCCTTTCAGAATTTCGGCATAGTAACGGGTGTACATGGGAGGAATTTAATGAGAGAGAAATGGGTCCCTAATCATATTTACATGTAATTTACAGTAATTAGGTCATATAGATACATGTCTCAACAATTGTAATGGAATTTAGATTCATGATACAAAATTATTTGCTTGATTGTAAAAGAAGAGAGAGAAGTTCCTTTCGGAATTTCGGCATAGTAACGGGTGTACATGTGAGACATTTAATGAGAGAGAAAAGGGTCTCCCATCATTAAAAAAATAAGAGGGAAGTATGGGGAGGTTCGAAACCATACCCCAACATTCATAATTGAAATTAAAAGGGAAAAACAATGTAAAGAAAATTGAAAAAAATGAGAAAGGAAGAAAAAACCCTTACTTGGAAGTGTGCTTCCAAAGGCTATAGAGAGGCTTGTGAGAGGATTATTGGGAGCTTGGGGCACCTTGGGAGGATTAAAGAGAGTGTATGGCTAAGTTTGGAGGAACTCAAAGGGATTTTAGTTAGGAGGAAGTGGGAGCTTGGGTGGGTTTATATAGGAATGGTGAGGGAATGCTTTATTATTTAGGTCTGGTTCCCCTTCCATTAAATTAATCCAAACCACAAACCATCCCATGGTTTTTGCCCATGGTTATTGGAAAAGAGAATAGGAAGACAATATTTTATAAGGCCCATGTCCTATATTCTTAAAATAATAAGGTTTCTTATGTGGAGGTGAGTCACACTCGCAAGGAAATTAATTTAAAAAGGCAAAATGTTGAATATGTCTTGAGGGGTCCATTAATGCTATTAAAAGTAAGTAAAACAAACCCAAAATCACATTATTTTAATGAAAAAACATATATTGGCCGAACATAAGGATTATGGTATTTTATTACATCACCATTGGGTCATTATGATGTCATAAAACCCATTATATATTTAAACGGTATTTAATTTTTATCCAAAAATTTGACTGTCTCAGAAAATTATGGAAAATTCACCGTTGGATAATTTTGACGTCCTGATTCCACAAATGACATTTATTTTGTATAAAATTTTTTCTAAATATGTTAAATTTCACTTTTAAAATAAAAAACATTTATCGAAAATTCACGGGTTTTGACAGAAATGGATTTCAAACCTTAATATAAAATTTTAATTGAATTCATAAAATTATAAGACCATTTATATTTAATAAAAATTAATTTAATAATAATATTATTATTTTATTAAAATATTATTTAATTCAAAAATCCCTTAATTTTATAAAATATAATTCTTCATTAAATAATAACTAAAAACACCATTTGTACTTTAAAAACTATTTACAATGTATCAAAAATGACTAGAAATTATATTCATTATTATATACAAAAATAATGTACATGAACATAGTACTACTTATTTGTTATGTAACCTCTTAAAATAGCCACATAAGACCTAAGGGTAAGGTGCGCGATGGTGACAGACTTTTGGGGTGGCTCGGATAACATCGCTCGAGTGGTAATCTCTATCAACTTCCAATTTTCCCGTAGATGGTCCCGTTCGAGCTTGATATGGTGAAGCTCAGCTTGGGCTTGGTCAAGGGTGAATCCCAAGGATGCCACCTCTTTTTCGAGCTCTAAAAAATGGGCTTCGTATGGGGAAATTCTACTGGATGAGGCCATCACTTCTTTTGTCTGAGTAAATTGGATTTGTTAAGGTCCTATATTTACACTAATCATGTGATCACTTTTCAATGACTATATTAACAACTTTCAATATTTTAAACATAAAACCAAAGAATTTGACATCATATAAAAACATTTTTCATAAAGAGACATTTAACTAGATCAAGAGTGATTTTCCATTAATGAATCTTTGGGTTGTTACAATATTCCTCCCTTAAGAAATTTCGCCCTCAAAATTTTCCTTTTCCCATACTAAAACAAATGTGGGTAACTCAGCTTCATCATATCCTCCAATTCCCAAGTCTCTTCTTCAATCATGTGGTTTCTCCACAATACCTTGATGAGGGGCATTGTATTATTTCATAGAACTTTTTATCTACGATCTCATATCTTCACTGGTTTCTCCTCATAAGAAAGGTCATCTTATAATTGTACCACCTCAGAAGAGAGTACATGTGAAGGGTCTGTTATGTACTTCCTTAAGAGGGATACATGAAAGACATCATGTACTTTGGCCATAGTAGGTGGAAGTGCTAGTCGATAGGCCACAGCCGCAACACGATCAAGAATCTCGAAGGGGCCGATGTACCTTGGACTTAACTTCCCTTTCTTTCCAAACTTCATGACCTTTTTCCACGGAGATATGCGTAGAAACACCATGTCTGCAACGTTAAACTGAAGGTCTTGTTGACGATTATCTACATAACACTTCTGTCGACTTTGGGCTGGCTTGATATGCTGCTAAATAGTTTTTACCTTCTCCACCATTTCCTCGACCATTTTTGGTCAATGAAGCTTACGTTCACTGACCTCATCCCAACATGTTGGTGTTCTGCACCTTTTCCCATACAGGGCTTCATATAGTTCCATTTGGATGCTCGAGTGGAAACTGTTATTATAAGAGAACTCAACCAAAGGAAGATTTTGATCCCATCCTCCTTTAATTTCCATTGAGCATGCTCTCAAAATATCCTCAAGTGTTTGGATAGTCCACTCGGATTGGCCATCAGTTTGAGGATGATATGCCGTAATGAAGTTCAGTTCAGTATTCAGAGCATGTTGAAGAATCTTCCAAAACATAGAGGTGAATCTTGGATCTCTATCAGACACAATATATAGTGGTACTCCATGCAACCTTACCACTTCTCTAATATATATCTGTGCCAGTTGATCCAATGAGAAATCCTCCCAAACAACAATGAAGTGTGCGGTCCTTGTAAGACGATCCACAACAACCCAGATTGCATTGTTGCCTTTGTATGTCCTTGGAAGTCCGGTGACAAAGTCCATGGTGATGTTTTCCCATTTCCATTCTAGTATGGGCAATGGTTTCATCATCCACTTAGACTTCTGCCTCTCTGCCTTCACTTTCTGACACACCAGGCACTTTGATGTATATTCGGCAATCTCCTTCTTCATATTATACCACCAAAAGTTTTCTCGGAGATCTCGATACATCTTTGTGCTCCCTGGGTGAATAGAGAAATTTTAACTATGTGCATCATCCAAAAGTTTCTTCTTTAGCTTTAGACTTAGTGGAACACATAGTATCTTCCCAAACTGCACAATTCCTTCTTCATTGACATTAAACTCTGAGGATTTACCCTTTTTTATAGCTTCCACTTTTTCTTGAATTCGCACATCATCCTTTTGAGAATCCTTTAACCTTTCCAAAAGAGATGGTTGAGAAATCATTTGTGAAAGGATTGATGACGTTCCCTTCTTTATGATTCCCACATCCATCTTCAGCAAGTCTAAGAAGATTGGATCCTTCTCAATTCTCATCATTGATAGAATCATTGGATCCTTTCTACTTAGGGCATCCTCCACCATGTTCGCTTTCCTAGTGTGGTAATGTATTGAACAATTATAATCCTTTATGAGATCTATCCATCTTCTCTGGCACATATTAAGCTCTTTTTGTGTGAATATATATTTAAGACTCTTGTGGTCAGTATATATCTCACATTTCTCTCCATAAAGATAATGCAACCATATTTTCAAGGCATAGATCGTAGACGCCAACTCCAGATCATGCATTGGATAGTTTCGCTCATGGATTTTCAACTTCCTTAAGGCATAGGATATAAATTTATCATTCTGCATCAGCACACATCCTAAGCCCTTCTTCGAAGCATCACTGAATACCACAAAAAGCTCCCCACTCGTGGGTAAAGTGAGCATGGGTGCAGTGATAAGCCTCCTTGTCAAATCCTTGAAGCTTTCTTCGCATTCATCACTCCAAGAAAAATTTACTCCCTTTTGAGTTAGCTTGGTAATAGGGTTGGACAATCGTGAGAAATTCCTCACAAATCATCGATAATATCCAGCCAACCCCAAGAAGCTACGGATAGCCGTTACTGATGTTGGCCTCGGTCATCCCTCAATTGCATCTGTTTTGGAGGGGTCCACAGAAATCCCATTGGTTGTGATGATATAGCCCAAGAATGAGACCTCCTTCGACCAGAACTCACACTTGTTGTACTTTTCATAGAGCTTCGCCTTGCGTAGAGTCTCTAGTATAGTTTTTAAATGCTTCTCATGATCCTCCTTGGTTTTGGAGTATATTAGAATATCATCTATAAAGACTACCACAAATTTTTCAAGGTAATCTCTAAAGACTGTATTCATCAATTCCATGAATATTTCTAGAGAATTGGTGAGTCCGAAAGTCATTACAATGAATTCATAATTCCCGTATCTTGTACGAAAAGCAGTCTGGCGGACATCTTTCTTCTTCAAAATTACTTGATAATATCCCGACCGCAAGTCCACCTTGGAGAAGTATTGTGATCCACGTAGCTGATAAAACAAGTCATCGATTCTTGGGAGAGGATACCTGTTCTTTATCGTGATTTTCTAGTTCACGATAATCGATGCAAAGCCTCATTGACCCATCCTTCTTCTTGACGAAGAGGACTGGTGCACCCCATGGTGAAGCACTTGGGCGTATAAACCCTTTATCCAGATTCACATGTAGTTATTTCTTCAGCTCTGCAAGCTCTACAACATCCATTCTATATGGAGTCTTGGATATTGGTAGCGCCCCAGGTATAAGTTCAATTGAGAACTCAACATCTTTTCTTGGAGGAAGAACATACAGTTCCTCGGGAAACACTTCAGCGAATTCCAACATAATAGGCATTTCTTCAAGGATGGTTTCTACTTTGGAATCAATCATCTGATCCAGATACGCATGCTCATAGGGAATTAAAATCCATTCTTGAGATGATGGAGTTAAATGAGATAAATCTTCCTCCTGACACTTGTAAAGAATCGGGGGTCGATTCTCCATATGAAGTGTGATTTCCCTCTCTCGACAATTTATATTGGATCTATATAAGGAAAGCCAATTCATGCCAAGAATTGCATCAAATTCCACCAGAGGGAGTATGACGAGGTTCAATGGGAAATTCAATCCAAAGAATATAATAGGGGAGGACTTATACTCATGGGATGCAATGATTTCCCCATTTGTCTTAGTCACCGACATCTTTACTTCCATGATTTGTGGTGGTGCTAGGATTGTTATACTAAACAGCTGAGATATAAAATAATGCGTAGAACATGAATCAAAAAGTACCGTTTCTATTATTGAATTAATAACTAGAATATTTGTCACCACTTCGTTTTTGGGGTTTACTTTGGAAGAAGTGATGGCAAAAGATCTTCCTTGCTGTCTTGGAGGTTTTTGGTTGCCTCTGAAAACCCTTGGATTAGGGAACTGATTTGAAAAATGACACGGTTATTTGCATTTAAAGCATTTAACAATGTGTTGAGGTTCGAACAGAGTGTTCATCTCCTCTATCGCAGCTGCGGGTCATTCTTGCTGATAGTTAACAGCTAGGTTCCCTTCTCTTCCACACCTAAAACATTTTGTCGTCCCCTTAAGGCAATTTCCAGGATGCTTTTTTCCGCACTTTTGGCAAGAGGGGTGCTGGAACTTCTTAGTGCTGCTGGATTTATCCATCGGACCACCATCATTGAAGTCCACCTTACGCTTCTTGTCCCCATGATACCCCTGTGATTCATCGATCTCCATTTTTACCTTGAGGGCACATCGGACAATTTCCTCATAGCTGTCGAAGTCACGGATCATTAATGCTTTCCGCAAGCTAGGATTCATCCCACCAAAGAAGCGGTCAACCGTGAATTCGGGGATAACGAAAATGCCGAAAGCGTATCGTGAATGCCTTGTGAAGTTTTCCTCGTACGCTCCAACAGATTATTCATCTTTTTGCTTGAGGGAAAGTAAGTCCCTTTCCATCTTAAGCCGGAGGGTGCGCGTAATATATTTATCAAAAAACATCTTCCGGAATTCCTTCCATTCCAAAGCCCCGATCTCCTCCTCAGTCTTCATATTTTTTATCATCATCCACCATTGATCAGGTTCACCCTCCATATGATAAGCAGCCAGGATAAACTTCTCTTCTTCAGTACATTGGAGGATGGAGAAGATATTTTCAATGGATTTGATCCATTGTTAAGCGATCGTGGGACCAGATGATCCACTAAAAGTCGGAGGTCTTTGTCTCATGAAGCTCTCGATAGCGACTTGTTCATTCTTAGGGGGGTTGAAAGATCCTATTGACCCGTGATTCTATTCAAAACTTGAGTTAGATGAGAGATAAGTGTGACAAAAGTTCTTGATTCCCACTCCGATTAGATTTGGCATCTCATTAGTACAATCATCACACTGATCTTTACAATGGTTGTTAGCCCGAGTCCTCGTATTACCGGCCATTGGCTGGAATTAAAGGAAATTTAGGGGTAACACATAATGGGTAATCCAAAGACAAAAGTTGATAACTCAAAAACAAACTTTTATTTCTTTAACTCATGAATATATAGGCTTCAATCTAGGATTTTCATGATATAATTTCTAATATATATTCATATGGGCATTTTTGCCTTGATAAGGGTTTATACTAAGATTGTAAATTTATCATAACATATCCCCCGGGAGTGTCGTAACCAAGAGTGCAGCAAGACATGTTGTCGTGCACCAGTTCCCATTCGAGTCTAGCTCAAAGCGGTGTTTTCGGGTTTTACCCCTAGGATACATATGTGCCAGAGCCGCCTCTACCTGCTCGTATCCAGACCGGGATTCATTTTTTGGATAAACCACTTACTTAGTATTTACCAAAACATAGGGATGTATTTATTATACATAGTCTTGTATCTAAGGCTTTACTTGGGTTTTCCTAATCCCAAAAATAACTAAACCTATCCTCTGATACCAACTATGACAACCCTGCTTTTTATTACAACTTAAACATGATTTATTACATAAAAATTCACTTGATACAGAAAAAAATATCGAGAGGTTTAGTGTCTTTGGGGCTTAGGATCATTACATAAAAACTTGAAACATAAAATACGACATCTTTATTGAAAACTTCATTTACATGACCACTACATTCCTCGTACTTAGCATTGCATGGGATAACCTGAGGACATGCATAAGAAAAGGGTGAGCTATAATGCCCAGTAAGGGTGTACACATAGAATAACATGAGGAGTAAAATACATGTTTGACAATAGGAATATCAATAGATCATAAAAGAAACACGAACATAAAGGCATGATAAAGCATGATAATCATAACATGGAAATGTGGCAACAACACTTAACATGAAATTAGCATGAGCCAAGGCTCATTGCACATAAAGCATGAGTAAACCCTCATTACACATGAAGCACGAGTAAACCCTCATTGCACTTCAATTAGCATGAGTCAACACTTATTGCACATGACGTATCATGATACTATACTTTACCCAAAGCATTGGAGCTCTATAAGGGTGCACCCTTCTTAATCATTTCATTTCATGCATAAGTGTGCCACATGGATCATAAAACACGGATTCATAAAACATAATCATTTATTCTATGTTAAATTAATATGGAATTAATACATGAAACTTTATAATCAATAAGTAAATGTTCATAAAGGTGAATACCCTTGATGGAGAAATGGGCATGGTATTCACTACACAATGTCATTGTCTTAGAAAATTGGTGCGATTTTGGCAGCGTAAATGCATGACATAAGAATTCATAAAAAAGGTTGATGAGAGAGAAAGGGGTTCCACATAATATTTACTTGTAATGGAAAGTAAGGAGGTAATATAGATACATGTCCCAACAATTGTAATGGAATTTATATTCATGATACAAAATTATTTGCTTGAATGAAAACGAAGAGAGAGAAGTTCCTTTCGGAATTTCGGCATAGTAACAGGTGTACATGGAAGGAATTTAATGAGAGAGAAAGGGGTTCCTCATGATATTTACATGTAATGGACAGTAAGGAGGTCATATAGATACATGTTCCAACAATTGTAATGGAATTTAGATTCATGATACAAAATTATTTTCATGAATGTAAAAGAAGAGAGAGAAGATCCTTTCGGAATTTCGGCATAGTAACGGGTGTACATGGGAGGCATTTAATGAGAGGGAAAGGGGTATCCCATCATTCAAACAATAATAGGGAAGTATGGTGGAGGTTTGAAACCATACCCCAACATTCATAATTGAAATTAAAAGGGCAAAACAACTTAAATAAAATTGACAAAAATGAGAAAGGAAGAAAAAACCCTTACTTGGAAGTGTGCTTCCAAAGGCTAGAGAGAGGCTTGTGAGAGGCTTCTTGGGAGGTTGGGGCACCATGGGAGGATTTTAGAGAGAGTAGGGAAGAGGTTGGAAGAAGTCCAATAGATTTTAGTGAGGAGGAAGTGGGGGCCTGGGTGGGTTTATATAGGAAAGGTGATGGAATTCTTTATTATTTAGTTTTGGGTCCCCTTACATTAAATTAATCTAAACCACAAACCATCCCATTGTTTTTGCCCATAGTTTTTGTAAAAGGGAAGATGAAAAAAATATTTTATAAGGCCCAAGTCCGAAATTCTGAAAATAATAAGGTTGCTTATGTGGAGGTGAGTCACACTCCCATGGAAATAAATTTAAAAAGGCAAAGTGTTGAATATGTCTTCAGGGGTCCATTAATGCTTTCAAAAGTAAGTTAAACAAACCCAAAATCACATTATTTTAATGAAAAAACATATATTGGCAGAAAATAAGGATTATGGTATTTTATTACATCACCATTGGGTCATTATGATGTCATAAAAGTGATTATATATGTAAACGATATTTAATTTTTACCCAAGAATTGAACTATCTCAGAAAGTTATGAAAAAATCACCGTTGGATAATTTCGACGTCTTGATTCCAGAAATGACATTTATTTTATCTAAAATTTTTTCTAAATATTTTAACTTTCACTTTTAAAATAAATACCAACATTTATCGAAAATTCATTGGTTTTGACAGAAATGGCTTTCAAACCTTATTATAAAATTTTAGTTGCATTCATAAAATTATAAGATCATTTATATTTAATAATAATTAATTTAATAATAATAATATTATTTTATTAAAATTCTATTTAATTCAAAAATCCTTTAATTTAATAAAATATATTTCTTAATTAAATAATAACTAAAAACACCATTTGTACTTTAAAAACTATTTACAATGTATCAAAAATGACTAGAAATTATATTCATTATTATATAAAAAAATAATATACATGAACATAGTACTACTTATTTGTTACATAACCCCTTAAAACAGCCGCATAAGACCTAAGGGTAAGGTGTGCGATGGTGACAGACTCTTGGGGTGGCTCGGATAACATCGCTCGAGTGGTAATCTCTATCAACATCCACTTTTCCCATAGACGATCCTGTTTGAGCTTGACATGGAGAATCATAGCTTGGTCTTGGTCAAGCGAGAAGCCCAAGGATGCCAGCTCTTATCCAAGCTCCGACAAATGGGCTTTGTATGGGGAAATTCTACTGGATGAGGCCATCACACTTTTGTTTGAGTAAATTGGATTTGTTAAGGTCCTATATTTATACTAATCATGTGATCACTGTTAAACAGCTATATTAACAAAGGTCAAAATTCATAACATAAAACCAAAGAAGTTGACATCTTATAAAAACATTTTTCAAAAAGATACATTTAACTACATCAAGAGGGATTTTCCATTAATGAAACATTGGGTCGTTACAGTAAACATATTTGATCTCCATTGATTATAGGTGAACATTTAGATGGTCATATATGAGAATAAGTGAACATATAGTTCTAGGAAAATAATCATTATAAATGATAATTACATATGGAAATAATACACAATAAACCACAATTCATAAAACATGAATCATGACATAAATAATTTGGTATTAAATAATAATAATTAAAAATAATTATGTAACCTGAGATAATTATCACAATGCAAAAAAATAGAAAAATAGAATATGGTATAATGTATAATTTTTTCAAAGACCAAAGAATATGAAATCAATTCATGCAAAAAGAGTCACTATAAATACCCTCATCAAAAAAGTGGATATATTCCAATAATAGTGGTTTGATTACACTGTATAGTCCCTAACATTTCATCTATTTAGATACATGTTTTTTTCCTAAATAATTTTAGTGGTATATCATTTCATTAGCTCTTGTTAAAAAATAAAAAGCAATAAATATATGTTCCTAAAAACAAAAATAGATATATAAATCTGTTATATACTAATTAACCATTTGGAATGAAATTAGTTTCCTAATAATAATCAAAGGGAATATATATAGTCATATAAAGAAGTTGATTGAATGATTCCACATAAATATACCTCATTTGAAACATAAAAATCATTAACGATATTAAAAAATATGAAAAACAACTATATAGAAAATCCATTACTATTAGATCACAATCAATTAAAATGAAGTATAAGGTTGCACAATCT
Source organism: Viscum album (assembly GCA_963277665.1). NCBI lineage: Eukaryota > Viridiplantae > Streptophyta > Magnoliopsida > Santalales > Viscaceae > Viscum > Viscum album. The sequence goes on along the minus strand of OY728129.1, from coordinate 1,804,511,426 downwards.
TTCATAACTAGGTTAGATGCCATATTATTTTCCTTGCATTGGTGGTATTGTATTGATTTTTTTATTTGATAAACCATAAACATCATATTTCATTAATGTTAAATCCTTCTTGGTTAATATGTACTATATTATCTTATTATTAGTATATATATGTATTATGGTTTTAGAAATAGGGATAGTTCCACCCTATTATAATAAAAATATATAAATTACATGCCTTTAATGATTTTCATATAATTATTTCTCATGGTCCTCTAATTAATGTGATGAATAAAAAAACTCATTTTCATTTTTATGAGGAAACTCTCAAAACCCATATTTAATGAATCATTATGTATCAAAAACTATAATGCACTATAGGGTAACCTAAGTATAGATATAGTCACCAGCCCTCCATTTAGCTCCTTAAAAAATTATTCTCATTTTTATATCGAATGGAACATGTATCCCTTCAGTGGAAACATGGTTGTTGCCATTGAAAATATTACTAAATTTCTGACAAAGTAAAGACAATATGAAACTAGTCCCACAAAATAATTATCTCTATAACTAATTTTTGTGTCTATCATTTCTTTGTCATCTATACAATTATATAATATATATAAATATTCTAACTTTTTATTACATTACCTAATAATGATACAATATATAGTGAGAATTCACATTTTCCAAATTGAGCATACTATCTCACCATTATTATTTTCTTCATTGGAATCCTTAGAATATCTATATATTAAATATTATTAAAGAATATATGAAAATATATGGCATAATGGATATAAAAACTAACCTATATCATATAAATAGATTATATTCAGTAAATCAAGGAATAATGTGGGTTCATTTTTGTAGTTTTAATAAACTAAATTTGAATTCCTAATTTTAATATATTTCAAAAAAAATAACTAATATTCATATCCTCTATTTTTACACTTACATTTTAATATATGGTATAAAGTTCAATCTATGAGAATTTTTAGTCCCAAAATTGTATATCAAATATGTCATTAAATCAATATAGAGGATACCTGACCTTGACCTTGATTTTTTATGTATCTGATAATAAAGAAATATAAATACTAGTCCATCATTCTTCTAAAAAAGATTTTTATAACACCCCATAATTAATTAGTTGGAAATATTAAAGTCTTTTCAACATTATCTTTTTCCAGTTTCATAAATTTATCTAATAAAATAGGGAATATTTTATATGAACAATTTGATATGGGAATATAATTGAGTATGAGTTTAATGTAAAAATCAAACAAAAATTATTTTGGAAGGTCTGAAAACTCTTCAATGAATACATTATCATATTCGTTAACAGTTGTAATAACCTCAATATTTATATTCTTACGAATCATTTGAACTAATTACACTGAATTATTTGTTATTATATCCCATTTATGTGATGTAACATATATAGTGATTTTATAATTATCCTTGTAATGATCAATGATTACAGGTTGATTTTTCATATGAAATATAATTTCCCTATCTCAAAGAATTGATATGGGATATTTGTGGAGAGAAAATATCTATTCCGAAAATCACATAAAATTTGATTCAAGTGAGAATATCCATATTTACAATATCATTCCCATAAACTACAATTAGAGAACATTTTTAGACTTAGGGTATAATAATTATACAATAAAAAAATTACACCTATAATTTAATTATTAACTATAATATTTGTGGAGTAATGTTCATTTACATAATTCATCAAATAAAGTAATTTGTGGAAATATAATAAAATAATAAATTTTTATTTCTTGAGTGTATTAATTGTCTACCATCAAAAACATCATTTTCATGACCCATGGTAGGAGTTTCTGTGGAATAAGCATTATATTTCTTCATACCCATTAGAGGTGGTTGATGTCAATTTCCATCATTATCCTTTGGATTGGGTCACTATTTAGCGTATTGTCTATACACCATAAAATTGATGAATTAATTTGTGGGTGGTTCTTTATTTTTTAATATTTTCAACCATTTCATTCGGTTTCAATTTCATATCTCTTCAACAATAACATTTTTTATAGACTTATATAAAATAATTAAAAACATTTTCATGGTCCCTGAATTAATTGTGAATCATTATTCATAGAGAGAAAATAATTTATCCTTATATTCCTGAAAATAAATGATATTTTCACCATTTTATTATGTATAGTTTAGGGAATATTCATCTTAAAAATAGATTCTTAAATTCATCCCATTAATTGGAGCCAATATTTTCGTTTTCCAATAATGTTTTGGACTACTTTCCATCATTGATATTATTCATATTCTAGATAATAAAAAGAATTAAGAAAAATCTCATGTAATTGTATGATATGTGCATAAAAAATTATTTCCATTATGCTGATCTATTTCTTATCAATTTCAGGATCTGAACCCCCATTAAAGGATTGTGGTTGTTTTTACAAGAATAACATAATGATGAGTTTATACATTCATGGAGCACTAAAAAGTTAAATATAGTTTATGTTTTATTCATTACCGAATATATTTAGGTTAGTAAATCCATGGGATTGTATAGTATATCTACCATCCTGGATTGTTTTTCCTTGGATAAGTCATTTCATAGTCCATCAAATTTTTCATTTGCTTGGTTGTTATTGGTTTTGTACATTGAAAAAAAAGAATTTTATTAGTATTAAAGTATAATCTTTATATTAAATATCATATTATAATTGAAATCCATTAAAGATAACAAAGATTATGACCCCATCATTTAAACATATAATATAACTAGTTCAACATATGACTGTCTTATCTTAACTAATATAATATTTGGTGAATCCTACGATGATTAAAACTTAATATCCTTATTTATAATAAAAATAATTTATTAAAACCAATTATGATTACATCTATGATGACCCAAACATAACATATATTTATATTATGAAATTATACATGATTACCCATAATAATTCATTAAAAAAATTACACATTCATAATCGTAAAATTTAGTTAATTTTTATATTAGATTCATAAAAAATAATTTTACAGCATTGTGAACATTTAAATATTAATGCATAACACATGACCCCATTATAAAAACCTAAAATTTTAGACATTTATTTATGACCTGGGGAATGAAAACATAAGAGAGGGATGAGACTAGATACATTTTACGGTTTAACATAATGGATATCAATTGAAAATAGTTGAATGAGATGATGATCCCAATTGAGTATAATTTTGAACATGATTAAATGAAATTATAATTAATTTTTAAGAACATAATATATTGAAATAATATCCAATAGCACATTACTTATAAAACCCGAAATTTGGAATAATGATTTTTTCATAACATATAAATGATATATTGAAATGTTGAAACATGAAATTTTTTTTATAATCATTAAAAACATAACATCAGAATGTGTCAAATACATAAGAATATAAAATTACTTAATATTCCAAGTTTCATTGAAAATACAATTATCATGTGGTGTATAGATAACCATAACATAATGTGTTGGGTTCACTCCCCAATCCCATACATTTATTATTATGATATATTATTCCATATCCAACACATTATAAGGATATATAACTTCTATCCCACTCATCACATAATAAGAAACAATATTTATGTATCCCACTTGAATGTAATCACACTCATAAGTCTATTATAGTATAATTAACCCATATGAAATAAATTGGCTACTTATGAATAATCAGTGCACATAAAAATGAATCATCTTGAGAATTAAATTTGATTTTTGGGGTAAATTCTAATTATGCTAAACAAATAATGTTCAATATTTTAATTATATAACCATCTAAATTATTAAACAAATTTTTTTGAGGGATAAATTATAAACATGAATTGGGGATATAAAAAATTTAAATAACCTAGTTTAGATAGATAGATAGCATATTCATTATTTTTCAATGAAAAAATATATTTTGGAAGTTTATGGAATGTGGGGATAGATGAAAAGATTTGGTTTGACTTCCAATTATGCTTCTGATACATTAATAATTGTTACAACTCATTCAAGGATCATGTATCAATTATTATAATTATATTTGGTAATTGATAAAAAATAGAAAATTTGTGAATATTTAACAATATTTGTGAATAAATTCAATTTTAAAAAGTCAAAATGCAAAATAAAATAATTGAAAGAATTGGAATAGAGTTAAGAATTTAGAGAAACATTGAATATGTGTTTGATCAAGGTCCTATAATAACAAAATTTAAATGATTCACTTAAGTGTTCCATTTCAATAATTCTTATACTCCATGCCTTCTTATTCTATTAATATGGTCTATTCATTGATTATGGATTATCGGTCAATCTTGAGTGAGAAGTATCTGTAAGTTGAAACAAAAATATTATAATTGTGGGAATGAAATTGATGATTGAGTTCAGTCTTAAATTATTTTTGTTAGTTTAATTTTTTTAGAAAAATTAATAAAATTCAATATTTATTTATCATATATGTAATTTATAAATAAATAAGGGAAACTATATGGTATAGTGGATTTTCTTTCAATTAGAGTTGCCTAAATAATGTTTTCTAGAAATTATAAGAAAACCTAATTCAAAAAAGTTAAGGGAAATTATTTTAGTCATAAATAATTAAAATACATGGTATAGTATTGGTATAAATTTATAATGACTATATTTATATAATGAATATTGATATTAGTTATTTTATTATAAAGTAAACAAAATTATATATTTAACTAAATCATTTAAAAATAAAATAAAATATTTATTTTATCATTATCATAAAAATAAATATTCATAATGTTCATTTTTAGTTTTATTTTCAAATTAGTGATTTAGATATTACATAATTGCTAATCTTTTATATTCATGTATCTTTTGTATTTTGATTTTCCAATTAGATCAACTATAGACTTTTGTTATATGTTTCGCGCGGAATCCGGGGATGACCTCCTGGACGGGAGATTCAAACGTTCCGATCGGTTTCTAACGGGTTTGTTCGTAGAACCGGAAACATCCAATGATTCCACATCCGTTTGGACCTACTTTCCAAAGGCAGGCGCTCATTAGCTTGTGGGCTAATGAGGCTTAGGAATTTGCATTGGTCGAGAGGATGGGAGGTCGGACTCATCACACCTTTTTGAGGGGAATTATTGTCTACTCCGGGACTCTCTTTATAGATTTAAGTTAAGTTCGTGAATCCTTATTACATTACCAAGTATAAAATGAGCTTTCCTTTAGTTTTAACAATCAATGATTAAATATGCAAGAAATTTAGAGAATCTTTTATATGTATTCGAGGTCCTTCATCAATATAGAATCATCTATATTTGTTTAGAGATTCTTGGTCAATGGTATCCTTCAAAACATTTATATAAAAGTCTCTTGGTCATTTTGATGACCAGGCTGGTTTTAAAGCCACTCAGTGGGGCACTTGAAGTTTATCGTCATTCAGAAGGACAGAGATTATTTCAATGTTGGGATCGAACCCATGAATGGGCTACCTACGTATCCTTTGTTTTGAAAAAGGAATCAGAACCCACGTAGTTCGAGGAATGGGATATGATGTTTTATGATTGATGGCTCAAAGATGAATGTCATAATTACTTTTACACTCTAAGCTCACGTGAGTCATGCTCGGTGTGAGAAACAAGAGGTATTGGTAAAATTTAGACAATTGTGCCATAAAAGATGCAATCATAAGAATTTGTTTTGGGGCTTATGTATAGATGACTGCCCAGATAGGCGAAGGTTTAGGATTTACTTTTAGGAAGAAAATCCATGAACAGGGTCCACAAAGTTATATGTGCTTCATGGAGATTTGAATACTCTAATCTTGGGGCTTACTCCTAAGGAGGATGCCCAAGTTAGGAGGGGACTTATGATTGGGTTTTATTCCTGAAAAGGAAACCCAAATCAAAGGAAATTTATGACTGGTTAAGAGAAATTTTAAGAGACTTGGGGCTTACTCTTAAGAAAGAAGCCCAAGGTTATGACTGAGTCTTTATTCCTGAAAAGGAGACCCAGGTTAGGGATTAAGGTTTGGGGCTTACTCCTGAGGAGGATGCCCAAGATTAAAGGACTTTGATTGGGGCTTATTCTTAAAGAAGATTCCCAAGGTTCATGACTAGGACTTATTCCTGAGAAGGAAGCCTAGGTTTAGGGGACTTGGGGCTTACTCCTGAAAAGGAAGCCCAAGGTTATGACTGAGTCTTTATTCCTGAAAAGGAGACCCAGGTTAGGGATTAAGGTTTGGGGCTTACTCCTGAGGAGGATGCCCAAGATTAAAGGACTTTGATTAGGGCTTATTCTTAAAGAAGATGCCCAAGGTTCATGACTAGGACTTATTCCTGAGAAGGAAGCCTAGGTTTAGGGGACTTGGGGCTTACTCCTGAAAAGGAAGCCCAAGGTTATGACTGAGTCTTTATTCCTGAAAAGGAGACCCAGGTTAGGGATTAAGGTTTGGGGCTTACTCCTGAGGAGGATGCCCAAGATTAAAGGACTTTGATTGGGGCTTATTCTTAAAGAAGATGCCTAAATCAAAGGTTTTATAACTGGGGATTTATTCCTGAAAAGGAAACCCAGGTTAGGATTCTCTCATCTTAAAGGATGAGGTTGAATGAATGAACTCTCAATCTTTGGTGACATAAAGATGTTTAAATCATTAGGTTTTGAGAGATATTTCACATAATTCCTTTCAGATAAGGATGTCAAATCAAGAAATCATGCCATAAATGGCTTTGAAGAGTATCTTGAAGACTGAATCTTGAATAGGAAGGGTGAAATGGCTTAAGAGGGGTGAAAAAGGGCAAGATGGGCACCCAAAAAGATAGGGGCGCGCAAGTATTGAAGGTCGCGCAAGTCCTGCGGCGGCGCGCAAGTATTGGTCGCGCAAGTATACTTGCGCGACATAAGGGATACTTGCGCGATTTTCAATCAGAGTTGAATTACTTGAGCGACTCTTTATTAAACCCTTTCCCATCCTCTTGAGGTTCTTCCAGAAGAGGGACGCGCAAGTTATATTGAATGAATTAAGTCGGCGCGCAAGTGTTTGATAAGTTTCAACACTTAGGCCTTCCTTCTTCCCTTTAGATCTTCCATTCTAGGTAAGAAATTACCTTAGAAGTGTTCTGGAAGCTTTGAGAAGAGACTTGGGCGTCGGGAGCTTTGATACGAGTTTCTGGGAAAAGAACCTCTCGAATGGGGGGCCTACAGGGTCTATTTATAGGAAAAAGAAGACCCTGGGCGGTTACCGGGCGGTTACCGGGCGGTTATCACTTAGGTCGCGCAAGTCACTTGCACGACCATAAGGCGTCGCGCAAGTACTTGCACGACCACTAGGCGGCGCGCAAGTGTACTTGCGCGACCATGAGGGAACTTGCACGGCCTATGGGCAATGTTCTCCTTGTTCATCCCTTTGTCGATTTTTGATGTTTCTTCAAAGGATGAATCACATTGAGTTCAGATATTCCCCTTTTCCGATCTTTAGATTCTGTGACGAAAGGAGCGTCAACAAAAGTCCCCCCTCAGAGTTGGATCCGGAAAGAAATGAGGATTTGACTCTGAGGAAATTGAATACATTCAAAGGAATAGGGGGCGCGCAAGTCTTCAGGGCACAGAGGGCAGCGCGCAAGTGTGCTGGAACTTGACTTTTATTCAGAGTTCCTTTGTCTTTTGTGGGCAGTTTAAAGTCATGCACGCCGGACATAAAGGGGCTAATGTTTAAGGTCGAAATAGCTTTGACCGAAAATGGATTAAAAAAATGGATTCAATTCCTTGACAATTTATCTGAAAACATATTACCATACTCAAGTATGAGGGAAAAAATGTAAACTATGGCTTAAGAATATTTGAATCTGAGGAATGATATGAAAAAGAGCTAAATAGCATTAGAAGAAGTAGTTTCCAAGAATGAAGTTACTATTATTTAACAAAACCCGTTAGGGGGTTGAAATATGCAGGGCCACCTATGGGCATTGGCTGCATAGTCAAATAAAATAGCATCTTTTGGCTGACAAGTCTGTTATGTGGACTGTTTATGCAAGGCCACCTATGGGCACGTGCTGCATAGTCAGGAAAAAAGAACTCCCAGAAATTTACTTTCCTAGTGCTAAAAGCCAGTGAAAGTTTATGGAGATTCAAATTTTCTAAAGCATAGAGTTTGTTGTATGGAAAAGAGGTACTTGAATATGGAGAAGATATTTCCAAACAAGAATATCGAAGAACTGGATGAATATCACTCCTACGAAGGTCTGACCCAAACGTAGGGAAGAAGAATAAACCATAGACTTGAATACTTTCAGATCATGAAAAAGGATATGGGACAAATATGTTAAGGATGGCTATTTTTGCGGATCCTTACATATTGTCGTTTGAGACAAATAAGGACAAAAGAGGCATTCTTCCCAAGAATGAAGTTACTATTATTTAACAAACCCGTTAGGGGGTTGAAAACATGCAGGGCCACCTATGGGCATTGGCTGCATGGTCAAATAAATAGCATCTCTTGGCTGACAAGTCTTTTATGTGGACTGTTTATGCAAGGCCACCTATGGGCACGTGCTGCATAGTCAGGCAAAAGAATTCTCAGAAGTTTGACATTTTTGTGACTAGAAGTCATGAAAAGGGTTATGAAGATCTGAAAATATTTAAGGTTAGGATTATAATACATAAAGATGGGTATTTTCCAATGTATATAGAGATACATAGGTCAATGAAAACCATAATCATGTTATGGCTGGGTCCTGAATTGAAATTTTGGACTTCACTACGTATCTCATAAGAATGAGAATCAAGCCATACGTAGTTCTTGTAGTTTAACGTCGTGCAGGACGAGAGTATGAGTGATCTTAGTTTAAGGTCATAGAATTCGGACCATAATAATGAATACACAGTGTGTGTTTTCATGAGGACTTTTCAGCCAAGGGACTGAAAGTAAAATTTGGGGTTAGGCCCAAAAGACTTGGGACTGGATTCGAGGGACACTCGAATGTTCCTACGTATCCCATAAGGATGGGAATCAAGTCCACGTAGTTCTAGAACTACCCTTTGTACAAATTTGGTTCGTACATGTGAAGGGTGAAAGGGGACTTTAGTGCAATGATGGTTTAACCTAAGATAAAAAATTTAGGCATTACCATGTATGTACGTAGTCTTTTTGAAATGAAACATGATTGAAAAATCAATGTCAATAATAGTTCTCTCTCAAGTGAGGAGATCAAAGAATATTGTAGTTTATTGTCGTACCGGACAAAAGTGTTGTATAGTTTAACGTCATATAACAAGGACGAAAGTGAATCAATGTAAAGATATTGATTCCAGGGGTGGTTTCACAAATCATCATCATATGAGATGGTGATGAACCCATGTGAAGAGATTGTTTTTTGGGCTTGAACCTTGAGAGGTTGCCTACATACCCAGCCTGGAGGGCAAGGATCAAAGTCTGTGTAGTTCAATTAAAGAATGAATTAATGATCAAGTTTTTCTTGGGGACAATGATCTAATAAAAAATGTTGTTGGGACTTACACATGGTTAGTGGCCCAAAGGGAGTGTTATGGTTGATGTTCGCTCTAAGCTCACGTGAGTCATACTCGGTGTGAGAAACAAGAGGTAATAACAACCTTAACGATGCACAGTTTAATGTCATGTAGGACATAAAAAAAAGGGACTATGCAGTTTAAAGTCTTGCAGTTAGGACTATTGGTGCTGCACAGTTTAGTGTCATGTAGCAGGGACAAAATCACAGTTTAATGTTATGTAGGACATATCAAGGACTTTCTATACAGTTTAGCGTCATGTAGTTAGGACGATGGGGACAATACAGTTTAACGTCATATTGGACGAAAGGGGAATTGTGCAGTTTTAATGTCATGCTGGACTTTTGATGATTATATAGTTTAACGTCTTTCCGGACGTGAGGGACTTTTATACAGTTTAGCGTCATGTAGTTAGGACGTCACAGTTTAACGTCTTGCTGGACATATTTGCAAATAGTTTATGGTCGTATACATGGACCAGGAATGATGCAGTTTTAAGGTCATGCTGGACTGTTTATGGAACTTTTTCACAGTTTAATGTCGTGTGGGACGAAGTTGCAGTTTAAAGTCATACTGGACCATTGCTGTATAGTTTTAGCGTCATATAGCAAGGACGAACTGATGCTGTACAGTTTAAAGTCATGTAGCTAAGACTAAGGTGAATCAATATGAGGATATCAGTTCTGATCTTTTTACAGTTTATCGTCATGCTGGACATTGGAAGTGCCACACAGTTTAATGTCATGTTGCTAGGACACAATATAGTTTAATGTCATCTCGGACAGAATACAGTTTAGTGTCATGTAGGACAATAAGGGACTTAACACAGTTTAACGTCATGCTGGACGATGAAAGTGCCACACAGTTTAATGTCATGTCGCTAGGACAAAATATAGTTTAATGTCATCTCGGACAAAATATAAGAACTTCTACACGGTTTATTGTCATGTAGGACAAAATCAGGGACTATGCAGTTTAAAGTCTTGCAGTTAGGACTATTGGTGTTGCACAGTTTAGTGTCATGTTGCTGGGACATAAGTGCGAATAGTTTAAGGTCATATGCACGGACCATACAGTTTATCGTCATGCTGGACGTAGTTGTAGTTTAAGGTCATACTGGACCATTGCGTAGTTTAAGGTCATACCGGACCTAGTTGTTGATGCAGTTTAAGGTCATGCTGTATGAACCAATTGTAAGTCTTGGTTGTGGGGACCAACATTTTGTGTTTATACAAAATACTTCTTCAGAAATCTGGCATTAGTTGGAGTCGTGATGTGTTCTCCATCCATTGAAATCAGAGAATACGCTCCATTGGAGTAGACCTTATGTATTGAATAAGGTCCTTCCCATTTTGGTTCAAGCTTGGGAGGCTTCTTTCCTGGTATCATTGGTGTTCTGAGAACCAATACCAATTCTCCCTGAATGAATGAACGAAGACGAACTTTTTTGTTAAAAGCTCGTGCTATTCGATTCTGATAGATTTCCAAGTGGTGCAAAGTGCACAATCTTTTCTCATCTAACTGTTCCAATTCATTCAACCGCTTTTGGGATTGCTCATCTGTTGATAACTGATCACAAATGGCTATTCTGAGTGAGGGCAATTGGACTTCAATTGGCAAGACTGCTTCTGTTCCATATACCAATGAATATGGAGTAGACCGCGTTGCATTGCGAGTGGTAGTCCGATAAGCCCATAAAGCATGATAGAGTTTATCAGGCCATGACCTCTTATCTTTATCCACCATCTTTTGCAGTATATTTGAAAGAGTCTTGTTGAAGGCCTCTATCTGGCCATTAGCCGCTGCATGATATCGAGATGAATGGTTGGACTTAATGTTGTATTCTTGATACAATCTCTTTACCTCAGAAGAGCAGAAGTTGGTGCCGTTGTCTGTCAATATGGTATGAGGGACACCAAATCTAGTAATGATGTTAGACTTGATGAAGCTAACAATGCATTTAGAACTGACTTCTTTGAGAGGTACTGCCTCTGCCCATTTGGAAAAGAAATCAGTAGCAGTAAGAATGTACTTAAACTGCTTGGCTGTAGCTGAAGGGTAAGGTCCCACCACATCCATTCCCCATGTGGAAAATGGCCATGAGTATTTAGCTGTATGAAGCAATTATGGAGGTTGATGAATGAAATTGGCATATACTTGGCATGAATGACACTTCTTTGTGAAATTAACACAATCTTGTATCATTGAAGGCCAAAAGTATCCAAGTCTTCGAATTTGATCAGACAATCTATGTCCAGACTGATGGGCACCACAGACTCCTGCATGCACTTCTTTTATGACAGCCATTGTCTCTTCACCATCAATACATCTGAAGAGAACTCCATCAAAACCACGTTTGTAGAGAATTTTCTCGAGGTGGTTTGGACCATCATAAAGAGTAAAATTGACCACACGTTGCTGAATTTGTTCTCTCTTGGCTCTATCAGGTGGAAGTGTTCCATTTTGAAGGTATTCCCTGATAGGTGACATCCATCCTGTAGTATGACCATATGGTTCAGGAATGGGACTAATTTCATTAATTTCCTCTGTTCTGACTTGAACATAAGGTGAAATTGCACGACGGTGGGCAATACCGATGGTTGTCTCGTCCCGATTTGGATCTGCTAAAGCTGTGGCTATATTAGCCAGTGCATCAGCTTGAGCATTTTGTGATCTTGGGACATAAGAAAATGTCGGTTCTGAAGGGAATTCCGACATTAACTCTCTGACGTAATCATACAAAGGGATTAATTCTTCTTTTCTGATGGCATAATCCCCATTGATTTGTTTGATTACCAGGTCTGAATCACCTTTTACCTTTAAGTGATTCACTTGTGCTTGAAGCGCTAACTCCAAGCCTGCAATGAGAGCTTGGTATTCAGCTTCATTATTGGTACCACCTTCCCACAACAAAAAGGAATAAGGTAACACTGCCTTATCTGGAGAAATGAGCACAATTCCTAAACCAACTTTGTTGAATTTAGGATTTTCCATTTTCTTCCCTGTTGGACTTCTAGAAGCACCATCAAAATACATTTCCCATGTTTGAGGATTCTCTTGAATAGAAAAAACTTCCTCATCAGGGAGTTCGATATCTGAATATGTGTCTTCCACTGAAGGGTGTTCAGCCAGGAAATCAGCCAGAGCTTGGCCCTTAATTGCCTTTTGAGACACATATTGAATGTCGAACTGCTGTAGAATAACCGCCCACCTTGCCAGACGTCCTGTAAGCATTGGACGACTAAGGATGAATTTGAGTGGATTATTACGAGATACCAATTGGACCTCGTGATGTTGCAGGTAGTGTCTCAGTTTCTGAACTGCAAAGATTAATGCTAGGCAGCATTTTTCAATACTCGAATACCGGGTTTCTGCTTCAAGCATAGTTCTACTGAGATAGTAGAGACTATTTTCATTCCCAGCATCATTCTTTTGAGCGAGAAAGGCACCCAATGATCGCTCTAAAGCTGTCACATAGAGGATAAGAGGTCTACCCTCAACAGGTGGCATGAGTACTGGTGGACTTAAGAGGTATTTCTTGAGAATATCAAATGCTTCTTGACATTCTTTAGTCCACTGGTAAGTGACTCCTTTCTTCAATAATTTGGTAAAAGGTAAACTTTTGCCTGCCAAATTGGCGATGAAACGCCGAATATAGGCTAAGTGTCCTTGAAGTCCTCTTAATTCTTTCAAATTCTGAGGAGGTGACATACCAAGGATTGATTTGGTCTTCTCAGGATCGACTTCAATACCACGATGGCGTACAACAAAGCCGAGGAATTTTCCTGAGGTTACCCCAAAAGCACATTTTAAGGGGTTCATCTTCAAATTATGTTGTCGAAGCTTGTGGAATATGATTTCCAAATCAGCCAAGTGATCAAAACGTTGTTTGGATTTAACCACCAAATCATCTACATAGCATTCAACAAATTTCCCTAGAAAAGGTTTGAAGATACGATGCATGGCGCGTTGATATGTTGCACCTGCATTCTTTAAACCAAAGGGCATCACCCGGTAACAAAACACACCTTGAGGAGCTCTGAAGGCTGTATATTCCTCATCTTCTGGGGCCATTCGGATCTGATTATATCCAGAATATCCATCCATGAAAGAAAGTACTTCATAGCCAGCCGTCGCATCAATTAAGAGTTCTGTAATCGGAACTGGAAAATCATCTTTGGGACAATACCGATTAAGATCTCTGAAATCGATGCAAACCCTAATTTGTCCGTTCTTTTTCTTTACTGGGACAATATTAGCCAACCACTTGGGATATTGAACTTCTCTGACGAAGTTATCTTTGATAAGCTTATCCACTTCAGCCTCGATTTTGGAAGCATAGGTTGGGTGTGTTCTTCTCGCGGCTTGCTTGAATCCTCGATGTTCTTTTGGCAAACCCAAATGATGGGTGGCAACATCAGGATCAAGGCCAGGCATCTCTGTATAATTCCAAGCAAAGATATCTTTATTTTGCTTTAGAAAAGAAATATACATCTCTTGTTCTTCAAGGGTCATGGCCGCACTAATTAAAGTGGGGCGTGGATCTTTCTCTGTACCCAGATTTACTTCTCTGAGTTCATCCACAGTGGTAGAGATACCCTCTTCAAATGCTGGAGGAGCATCTCTAAGATCTTCTTCTTCCTCTTCATCATGTGTTATATCTTCCGTTTCTACTTGCAAAGTAGATGAAAAAACGAAATTCTCATGATCATAAGAGATGTCAAAATTTTCACATTTTGAAGAAGAAGCTTCCATTTCCGTCCCTATTGATGAACAAGGGTCTTCTTTGGGAAATAAAGAGGAGATGATGGATTGAGAATCGACATCAACATTCACCTCTGGTGTTGCTATAACTTCTTCTGGCCTGATTAGCGAAGTATAGACTTGTTGGATTTCAGCAGACGAAATGAAAACGTCACCACTTATGCTTTCATCATTGCTTGGTAAGTTACCAATTTCTCCCATGTTGTCTGGCTCGATTGCCGTAATTGACATTATGGATCTTTCCATAAGAGTATTTTGATTTGGGCCTATTTTGTCAATTTGACTGATAGGTAACACATAATCTGTACTCACATGTGAAAATGGATTTATTGGAATTTTTTCCAAACCATATGGAGCATTAACTTTGGTAATTTCCTTTATTGTAGATTTTTCTCTTCCCTTCATGTGATAAAATTCCGCCTCAATGTATTGAGACTCACATGTTTTGAACGGGGCCTTATCACCATATAATGTTCCAACTTGACCATCGAAACAGTATTTGAGACATTGATGGTATGATGACGGAATAGCTGCATGCTGATGTAACCAGGGTCTTCCAAGCAAGATATTGAAAGCTGAGTCTTGATCAACAATCATGAAATCTGAATTGGAAACAAGATCTCCAAACTGAGTTCTGAGCGTAACTTCTCCCAGTGGTTCTTGTTCATTTTTATCATATCCTTGCAACATCATGGTAGAAGGAGATAAATCAGATTCTGTGAGGCCCAATCGACGAAGTGTGCGAATGGGCATGAGGTTGACTCCTGAACCATTGTCAATGAAAGCTCTTCGAACATCTATACCATTGACTTTGCCGGATAAGTACAAAGGTTTTATGTGCCCATGCACAACATCATCCTCATCTTTATCAGTAAAAGATATCACTGCATGGCATTCTGCAGGATTATTCTCTATGTGATAAATTTCAGCTGCAGCAATCTCAGCTTCAAACTCTTGAGGACTTGACAAAGCTTCGATGAGTGCTTCCCGAAGATCTCTTGATAGATTCAAAGCATCCAAAATTGATAATTTGGCTGGTACTTGGGCCAAGTGTTTCAATATATCATACTTTTGATCTAGAGGCCTGCGTTTCCCAATAGGAATATGTGGTTTAGCAGGTATCTTGGAAGCAGATGCTTTGGAAGCTGATGCATCTTGTATTGAAGTTGGCAACATCTTTGGTTTTGGAAAATTAGACTGATTAGATCCATTTGCTTGCTGAGATAAAGAAGATGGAACCTTTAATCGGTCTTCCAAAATAATTGTGCCGAAGCTGAGTTGGCCATTAGCAGAAGAACTTGCTTGTTCATTTTGAGCTCGCTGAAGGGCTCTACCACGAGTTTCTGCTGCATATACAGTGCTAGCAGGGGTAGAATTAGAGTAGTGGCTTCGGAAAGATCCACGTCTTCCCCTATATCCTGAACCTCTAGAACTTCCTCGGGTTCCTTTATTTGATACAGGGAATTCAGGCTCATCAAGACTGGAATATGAATCTGTTAATTGAATCATATTAACAGAACCAAAGATCAATTCTTCGTCTGATAAAGACTCTGCCTGGTTGGCCTGTTTAGGCTGTGCCGTTTGGTGGGACGGTGCCCGTGACTTTGAAGTAGATGGCATGAAATCTGCCAGAGTCAAAGACAATTTAGGCTTTGATGCATACTCATCTTCTTCTGATTCCTCTTTCTTCTTTGAATTACGCTGCCCTTTTGAGGATATGTCCTTTGATGGAGGCTTTACTGCAGCTTTTGTAGGAGACACAATTGGCTTCTTCAATTGTGTTCGCAAAATGGAATGGGTCCGATTGATTGTCTTTCTGACCATCCAATCATCATATTTTTTCGCAGTTTTGCTATTGACTTCCTGCCACTCACCTCCTTCCTCTGGATCTGTAGCGGTAATACACGCTACATGAGCTGAAGAACCCTTCAATTTGACTTGTCCCAAGTCAACCATCTTTTGTAGGAGGTCTTTAAAGACAAAACACTCCTGGATGGGATGTCCCAACATTTGATGAAAGGGACAATAATTGGGACGGTCTTCATCTCCTTCCTTGTTTGGTCTCTTCGGCACTGGTAATTGAACCAAATTATTTTCCAGAGCTGAAATGAAGTAACCAGGAACTTGCTCACTTCGGAAAGAGTATGTTTTACTCTTCATATCCTCAAATTGTTTTCGTCGTTGATCTTTTTGATCATTTGGACGAAACAGCCTTTGTTGTTGGCGTTCAGGAGGTGGAGCCCTTCGAGAAGATGAAGGTTTTGAAGTAGAAATAGGTACAGGTGCCTGTTTAAGCATAACTGTAGCAGTTTCTGCTTTACCCATTCTTCTTCCTGGAGCTGATGGAATTACACGAGATTTAACCTTAGCCTGTATAAGGGAATCTTCAATCTGTTGAGCGATTGAAGTAAGGTCTCGAAACCCTCCTGTGTATTTCACAGGGATCAATGGCGTGCGTAATTCGTCACGCAAATTTGCCACACAGATTGGCAATAATTCCTTCTGAGGGAGTGATAAACTCAAGGAATACGTTAATCCCTTCCAACGAGAAATGAAATCAGAGACTCTTTCATTCTCCCTTTGCTTGCAGTTTGTAAGATCGAAAACTGTCGTTTTTGGCAAAGTTGAGCTGAACTGAAGAAGGAATTTTTGACGAAGATCCTCCCATCCGATGACTGACCGGGATTTCAAGCTTGTATACCAGACAAAAGCTGGTCCTTGCAAGGTTCGCACGAAGCATCTGAGTTTCACTGCTTCTTGTTGTTCTGGAGTTCCCATCATAGGATCACAACAAGACACGTAATGCGTCAAATGTTGTTCAGGGTCGCCTGATCCATTGAAAGTAGGGAAAATAGGGTTTCCAAAACTGGATGGAGGAGAAATTGAATCTACCCATTCAGGGTAAACTTTCTTTTCAGGTTGAACTTGCGCCCGTTTCCCTTCCATAGTTTCTAACCGAGCTGTTAATGACTCAATAGTAGTTATCAACTTTTGAGAAACGTCAGGTTGAACTTGGTTTTGGGTAGGTGCAATGAATGGAGCTTGGACAGCCGTGGAGGTTGGTGCTGCAACTAATGGTAGTGCTGCCAACCGTTGTTGCGTTTGACCCGTAGGATTAGACCTCTATGGGTGTACTGATAAAGGAGGATATTCCTGATCCATCTCAGTAGTTACAACAAATTCCTTCGGCTGTCGGACTTCAGCATTCTTAAGAAGAAGACTACTCTGAAGTAGTTCTGCATTCAACCTTCTTAATTCTTTCATTTCTTCCTCCTGTTGTGCAAGCCTTTGCTCTAATGAGAGCGATTGACCTCCTTCAGAGGAAGGGTGAGAAGTAACCTGATTCTTTCCTTTCCCCTTATTGGATCCTTTTCGGAGAGGGGGAAGTAGGTTACTTGAAGGAATACCCAAATTTTGGGTAAGCCTTTGATTACGTGTGCGCACACCTTCTTCATTTAGGTCTGTGTGCGCAACTTCTTGAGCAGGAACCTCTTCATCTGATCCCTCTGATTGAGCCTCATCTGGTGAATCAGCAGCAACGGCAGTGATGACATTAATGGATGCATATTTCATGAAATCCTTTCTATCAGCCTTTCTATGATATTGTCTCCTTTTATGTCCATGATAAGACATGGCATCCCGTTGACTTGACCCCTCAGGAATTTCTTTGTGAACCGTCACTTGGAGAGAATCTCCTGACATCTTGGCTCTTCGTTCCTCTTGAGGCTTATTCCCTAATCGAGAGAATACTGACTTTCTCTGAGGGAGGGATTGAAGATTTGAAAAAGTCCCCAGTCCGGTGGACTGGGGGTGTTCCTGTTGCTTCTGCTAAACTCCTCGAATTCCATTCGTTGATTCTGAGGGTTGGGTTAGAGAAGTCCCCAGTCTGGCAAGCTGGGGTGTCTCTTGACATGCTATGTCTGAGATCTTCTTGAAATCTCTCTTGATCTTGCGGATCATAGTTCGGAAATTAGCTGGATGCATTAACCTGTATCCACTTTTATCACCTGGTTCAACAGACCGTTGGATGATTTCCGAAACTTCTGTCATTTGATGACGTGTTTGCTCCAGACGAGAGGCTTGTGCAATATTCTCGCCTGCTTGATGTAGGATCAATTCAACAACCTGTTCTCTATATACTTGATTTTGAGAGGAACTAGTTGAAGCTTGATCTCGAGCAAGATTTTGATTATGAACAAAGCCCATTGACTGTGGCCGGCCATGGGCAATAACATTGCATGAGACCATTTTCGGCGGGCTTTGCTGACCGGAAAGCACTGTGAAATGTAGTGCTCCGTGAATACCCCATCCTCTGATATGAACATTAGATGGAGCATTGGAAATTAACTAACGCAATTTTCTCAGCGCGCCAAGGCATGAACGTTGAAGGGTTCTCTGTTGCTTTTCAGCCTTCGGATACCGAGAGACTGATAGAGATGCCAAATCAATCTGGCGTTGTAACCCTTCTATTATCTTAAGATGGTTTTCATATTCATCGTAAGATAATACCTTCTTCTTTAATTGACAAAGAGTTTTCCATATGTTAAGACGAATATCATGGATTCCATCATCCGTCAACATCTTTGGAATGTCATACTGTGAATCAGCCAAAGGCCAAAACATGACTGGTACTTCACCTTTTGCCAGTTTTTTCCTCATGTTCAGCATTTCCTCTTTATCATTAAATGAAGATTCTTCTACCTGTTTGGACCAGAGTTGGTGTTTCCTTGTTGCTTCATCGGATTCAACAAGATTGGTAGAGGAATCACTATTCATGCTGGAAGATGAATGACCTAGGGAAGGTTCGGAGAATAACCTGAACCCCAAGCTATCTTCTGATGGAGAAAGAGTTTCACCTGCCGATAGTAAAACTTCAGACATGACTGGTTTTACGTTTGCAAGTGCCTCGAGATAGGAGGGCTTTCTCGTCACTACATTGCCTTCTGAAGAATTTTCGAGACAATGTGAATCACTACTGCGGAGAGGACTTTCGCAGCGAAGTTCATCACCATGAGGAGGACCTTCATGATGGGTTACAGCAAAAGATGATATCTCTTGCTCCTTGGTCTTCTGACCACACAGAGGGTTCCTGTGGTTCTCATCTGAAGAAGAAACTTCAAGATTGACCGAATTTTCATGAAGCAAGTCTTCATGAGGAAGTGTCTGTTGAAGACCTTCGGGATTAATGTTCCTGTTATTGGGAACTGAGGGAGTAGAATCTTGAATTTCGACAGATAAATGTCTGAGGGCTTCAAGAACTCCAGCATCGAGCAAGGCCTTGTTGCAGATTGGCCTTTGATCTCCTGACTGTGCTGGGCGGATCTTTTTCTTAGATGCCTTCTTACTCGCTTTAGAAATCACTTGATGACGAAAGTGATTGCTCTGAGCAGGTGTATGTGCCTGATCAGGAAAGATGGTCAGGTTAGGCTGACGATCATCGCTCAAATCAGGTGTATGTGCCTGACTTGGTTGTCCATATGATATGGGGGAGTAGGCCCCACAACCCTCTTGGACTGGAACAGATGTGTGTGTCTGTTCCGGAGTGAATTGTTGATGTGTCACTCCACTGCTAGGGATAGATTTATGTGTCTGTCCCTGAGATGATGCTGAAGATGTTATGATATCCTGGCAAGCATCCAGAATATGAGCAGGAATTTGCTTCTGCTCTTTCACCATTGATAAAATATGCTTGGTGACTTCAGCCGCCGGAACAGGGATATACGTCCATTCCGGGCTTGGAGTAGGTGTATGTGCCTGCTCCTGTCCTCCTTTTCCTGTCAGTGAATCCTGACAGTACTTAAGTGTGGAGGCAGAGAGTTTAGTCTGCCTCCTGTTTGTCGTCGGGGCTTTCCGACTGACTTCTCCGTGCGCTACCAAACGAGACTGTTGGTAGGCTTGATTAGTATTAGCAGGTGTATGTGCCTGCTGATTACACTTCGCCAAACGCTGTTGACGAGATCCATCATATGTAGTCAGACGAGCCTGCTGACTAACTGCTGATGTATAAGCAGGTGTATGTTCCTGCCTATGGTACTCCGCCGGAATTGCCTGGCGGGATCGGCTTGATGCTGCCAGACGAGTCTGCTGGACAGCGGGATTAAAACGAACAGGTGTGTATGCCTGCTCGTTATTTGCCACCAAGTTAGGTTGGTGGATTTCTCCGGAGATGGCAGGGATGACAACCTGCCTATTATTAACCGGATTCCGTCTCTGGTGATTCATCTTGCCTGCTCGGGTTCGAGGAAACTGAGCTGAATGCCTGGAGCCGGTACCCTCATCATGTTGAGGGTGCACTACCGCACGAGTCTGGCGGCGATTGTTGATGGGTGCCCTTGAGAAGGACTCCTGTCTTTTTGAATTAAGGTCCTGCGGGACCTGCTCATTCACTTCCTCAGAATAAGGGAGTGAATGGAAATTGCGTTCCGGGGATAACGACCCGAAACGGTTGGAGACGGTAGTCAGCACCGCCTGCTTCTTGATTGCTGGTTGCCGTTGTCCGGACGACCAGGTAGAATTGTTAACTTGGAGGGCTTGACGAGCGGCCTCCAGAGTTGGGATAGTACCGTTACGACGGTACTCCTTAACCAGTGCATTTGAAACACAGCGTTGAAGACGCTGAGTTGGTGATGTCAACCTCAGAGCGGATGACGTTCCAGCAGGAGTAGCAGCATTGGTTTTCATGGCAGCAGACCTCACAGTAGAGGTGTTCTCAGCAGCAGTATTCACAGGGGTGAATTTAAGGAAAGCCATTTTTTGTAGAAGATCTTGAAAAAAGAGTGCCTGTTCCATATAACAGACATAATCAAGATGAATCCGGCTACTGCATCTTTTGGATGATCATATGTCAATGATTGCCTTGTTGGCCCAAGGGGCCTAACATCTAAGAAGAACATCACTTTAACTTGGTTAAGGATTCACGTCGGGTTCACCATTTTTTGTTTCGCGCGGAATCCGGGGATGACCTCCTGGACGGGAGATTCAAACGTTCCGATCGGTTTCTAACGGGTTTGTTCGTAGAACCGGAATCATCCAATGATTCCACATCCGTTTGGACCTACTTTCCAAAGGCAGGCGCTCATTAGCTTGTGGGCTAATGAGGCTTAGGAATTTGCATTGGTCGAGAGGATGGGAGGTCGGACTCATCACACCTTTTTGAGGGGAATTATTGTCTACTCCGGGACTCTCTTTATAGATTTAAGTTAAGTTCGTGAATCCTTATTACATTACCAAGTATAAAATGAGCTTTCCTTTAGTTTTAACAATCAATGATTATATATGCAAGAAATTTAGAGAATCTTTTATATGTATTCGAGGTCCTTCATCAATATAGAATCATCTATATTTGTTTAGAGATTCTTGGTCAATGGTATCCTTCAAAACATTTATATAAAAGTCTCTTGGTCATTTTGATGACCAGGCTGGTTTTAAAGCCACTCAGTGGGGCACTTGAAGTTTATCGTCATTCAGAAGGACAGAGATTATTTCAATGTTGGGATCGAACCCATGAATGGGCTACCTACGTATCCTTTGTTTTGAAAAAGGAATCAGAACCCACGTAGTTCGAGGAATGGGATATGATGTTTTATGATTGATGGCTCAAAGATGAATGTCATAATTACTTTTACACTCTAAGCTCACGTGAGTCATGCTCGGTGTGAGAAACAAGAGGTATTGGTAAAATTTAGACAATTGTGCCATAAAAGATGCAATCATAAGAATTTGTTTTGGGGCTTATGTATAGATGACTGCCCAGATAGGCGAAGGTTTAGGATTTACTTTTAGGAAGAAAATCCATGAACATGGTCCACAAAGTTATATGTGCTTCATGGAGATTTGAATACTCTAATCTTGGGGCTTACTCCTAAGGAGGATGCCCAAGTTAGGAGGGGACTTATGATTGGGTTTTATTCCTGAAAAGGAAACCCAAATCAAAGGAAATTTATGACTGGTTAAGAGAAATTTTAAGAGACTTGGGGCTTACTCTTAAGAAAGAAGCCCAAGGTTATGACTGAGTCTTTATTCCTGAAAAGGAGACCCAGGTTAGGGATTAAGGTTTGGGGCTTACTCCTGAGGAGGATGCCCAAGATTAAAGGACTTTGATTGGGGCTTATTCTTAAAGAAGATGCCCAAGGTTCATGACTAGGACTTATTCCTGAGAAGGAAGCCTAGGTTTAGGGGACTTGGGGCTTACTCCTGAAAAGGAAGCCCAAGGTTATGACTGAGTCTTTATTCCTGAAAAGGAGACCCAAGTTAGGGATTAAGGTTTGGGGCTTACTCCTGAGGAGGATGCCCAAGATTAAAGGACTTTGATTGGGGCTTATTCTTAAAGAAGATGCCCAAGGTTCATGACTAGGACTTATTCCTGAGAAGGAAGCCTAGGTTTAGGGGACTTGGGGCTTACTCCTGAAAAGGAAGCCCAAGGTTATGACTGAGTCTTTATTCCTGAAAAGGAGACCCAGGTTAGGGATTAAGGTTTGGGGCTTACTCCTGAGGAGGATGCCCAAGATTAAAGGACTTTGATTGGGGCTTATTCTTAAAGAAGATGCCTAAATCAAAGGTTTTATAACTGGGGATTTATTCCTGAAAAGGAAACCCAGGTTAGGATTCTCTCATCTTAAAGGATGAGGTTGAATGAATGAACTCTCAATCTTTGGTGACATAAAGATGTTTAAATCATTAGGTTTTGAGAGATATTTCACATAATTCCTTTCAGATAAGGATGTCAAATCAAGAAATCATGCCATAAATGGCTTTGAAGAGTATCTTGAAGACTGAATCTTGAATAGGAAGGGTGAAATGGCTTAAGAGGGGTGAAAAAGGGCAAGATGGGCACCCAAAAAGATAGGGGCGCGCAAGTATTGAAGGTCGCGCAAGTCCTGCGGCGGCGCGCAAGTATTGGTCGCGCAAGTATACTTGCGCGACATAAGGGATACTTGCGCGATTTTCAATCAGAGTTGAATTACTTGAGCGACTCTTTATTAAACCCTTTCCCATCCTCTTGAGGTTCTTCCAGAAGAGGGACGCGCAAGTTATATTGAAGGAATTAAGTCGGCGCGCAAGTGTTTGATAAGTTTCAACACTTAGGCCTTCCTTCTTCCCTTTAGATCTTCCATTCTAGGTAAGAAATTACCTTAGAAGTGTTCTGGAAGCTTTGAGAAGAGACTTGGGCGTCGGGAGCTTTGATACGAGTTTCTGGGAAAAGAACCTCTCGAATGGGGGGCCTACAGGGTCTATTTATAGGAAAAAGAAGACCCTGGGCGGTTACCGGGCGGTTACCGGGCGGTTATCACTTAGGTCGCGCAAGTCACTTGCACGACCATAAGGCGTCGCGCAAGTACTTGCACGACCACTAGGCGGCGCGCAAGTGTACTTGCGCGACCATGAGGGAACTTGCACGGCCTATGGGCAATGTTCTCCTTGTTCATCCCTTTGTCGATTTTTGATGTTTCTTCAAAGGATGAATCACATTGAGTTCAGATATTCCCCTTTTCCGATCTTTAGATTCTGTGACGAAAGGAGCGTCAACATTATACCTAGCCAAATATTTTTATTTTTGAGACTAATTAAGAGAGTCGAAAAAATATCCTTGAGAAGTGGTGATTATTTACGACTATTACTTGGTATCCTCTCAACCGCGAAAAAGAAATGAGTGAAACAAGTGGACATTTTAGGATAAGCCACGTGAAAATCAGTGGCCAATAAATATGTTATAATGAATTTCTGAATTTGAAAGGTTGTTGTTTTAGCTCATGAGGCTTATATGGTTAGAATTTAAACATATCCCTATAATGTGAAATGGGTGATAATAGAAGATATTCCACAAAATGTAATTTAGTATTATAGTTTTGTTAATCAATCTACATAGTAGAGAATATTTATCTATGAAATTCATGAATAATCTAAGGATAAATAGGAGTGGTTGGAGCCGTTTTTTAAATAAATTTTCTACGATAAAATACTCTAAAATAAAATATGTACCACCAAATTCTCAATAGGGATTATATATTTCAATATATAATTTATAATCAATTTAAAACATGAATTAACGCATCTTGATTATTTTTTCTTTTATACTGATCAATTTTTTAACTATTCTTATATCTTTGTTTTGATAAAGAACCCAATGTATATTTCCACCGGAAATATCTACACATGCACTAAAAATAATGTAACATCGTGATTACCCTATAAATGATATAAATCAAGTGATAAAGATACATATTATTAATTAGTTATTTTTAATTTCCTATATATATATTCCATAATCTAAGTAAACCCTATGTAAAATAATAAAAATATTTTTATTATTAATATTATTATGAAAAATTAATCCAATAAACACATTGATAATTAAAATCATCTCCCTCAAGCCATTAAGTTGTACTATAAAACCTCATTATTATATTTGGATCCTTGAATAATAATAATTATTAAAATAAATAATTTTTTCTCTAAATATTTATCTCTTCATTTTGTGATTAATTCACATTTATTGGTTAAATGAGACACAGTAAAAGCATTGAGAAATATAATGAAAATTAATCATCGTTGATAAATTATCTTTCATCCCAATAACCCTTAAAATATTAGAGTTTCTCTCTCTATGGAGGACATCATAATGAAAAATTGGTCCCAATCTAGTTCATCATGAATGTAATACTCATAAAGTGATTGTGTTGACCCATGAATTTTATATAGAAATATTACATCCTTTTAGATGAATTCTAAATACATAAAATAATTATACACAACCCATAACCAAGATAGGATTAGCATAATTGAAGAATATATATACAAAATCTTTCATGAAAGACATTCAATGTCCCCCATAATGTAATTTTCATATTATATCCTTCTTTGACATACCCTACTTAAAATAGTTCTTTATAACGTTACGAAAGGAAAAATATGAATCCATGAGACCAGTTGATCAATAAGGGTAAACGTGGGAGATATAAATAAATGATCATATGAAATAAAAATACAGTAATAAGGGTGTGAGATCATGATCGCATGTAACATCCCCCATCCCATCAATCTATCACATGGCTAAACTAGGTTTTCTACTATACATCTTGTGTGTCCCTATATATAATAAAGGCTACCAAATGGCTGCATGGGTGTAAAGTAAATAGTGTAGAGACTGTACACCTAGTATACAATTATAAAATGAGAATAACTAAACATTATAGTGATATAAATATAAGATATATTACAATAATAATTGATAAATTAGATATTTATGGAAAATGATCAGACCAATAATTTGAAAATTAATGTGTTGATGTGATGGAATGTATATATATTTAAAATAGATTTAATATATATGAATGAAGAAAACCAATCAAGTTACCAATGAACTTTGTTATTGATCCCCATATTATCCACATATCCAATCATAACCTGATCTGTTAAACAAATATCAATTATAAGGTCCATTTCCCTTATCTGAAAATCAACCCATGTAATCTATTCAGACACCAAATGGTGACTCGAATAAAAAGTGAGTATAATATAGTAGGTCAACACAAACTTTTCTAAACTAACCAAGTATGATTGTATGTAAATTCAATAAAGTGATAAGAATGACTATTAATTAGTTAGTTAATTAATTGATATATTTTAACAATAAACTTGCTTCAAAAAAATTCTAAATACTTCTGAGCATGTTGAATTACCACACCATCTATAATCACATATCCATGGAATAATCACATAACAAGGAAAATATCTCTGTATAATTATATCATTATAAATATATAATTATATATAAGAATTAAATAATAACCGAGACAAACCATATAAGATATACAACATAATGTTTCATATCCTTATATTAATTAAATTATAACTGAGTGAGTCCCCATAGAAATTATAGTATAAATAGGACAATACCTAAAATACTTATATCATATCATAACTCGGAAAAGCCCTATAACATGTACATTAAAATTGGTCCAAACCTAAAAATAATCATAGCATAAAGAGTATATTATATAAAGTAATTACAACATAACTAGGATAATCCTTTTAATTATTACAACAACAAAAATAAAAAATTCATATAGGATAGAAGAATGAAACATTACACCAAAAACCAAGAAGTTTAATTCATCCAATTACCTTTTATATTTCAATTCCCTTTTATTCATCAAGTTATGTATTAAACCATTAAAATTATATAATACAAAACAATATCATTTCATGTATTTCCAGTCATTTCAATAAATTAATCCTTTTTGCAAAGTTATCATATCTTAAGGA
The DNA here is from genome assembly GCA_963277665.1 of Viscum album. Lineage (NCBI taxonomy): Eukaryota > Viridiplantae > Streptophyta > Magnoliopsida > Santalales > Viscaceae > Viscum > Viscum album. The sequence continues at coordinate 1,804,484,877 of OY728129.1, read as the reverse complement.
ATAAACTAAAGGATCTTGTCATTTTAATTCCTTATTTAATATAATATCATATTCATTGTTGTTCAAGGTTATTCTCTCGCTACGGTTGGCCAAAAGCTTAATCTCAACACTTTTTCATTGAAGGGGGTCCAAATTAGTGGTCTAAATACATGATTATCATCACTAGTTAATCCATTACTCAAAACAAAAGTTGTGTCAGAATTATCACATAGTATTTCACATAACTAATTAATTAGGAACATACCATATGTATTTTTTATAGACCACATATCTTTATCTAATGATAATAAAATCCTTCTCAATATTTCTTTCAAATGATGAATGATTGAAAATGAGATCACAAGGATAATCTAGATCACACACACATCATTACATGGTCTAAATACATGATTATCATCACTAGTTAAATTCTATAATATACATTACAAAGGGATGTAATAACCGAAAACAAAAATGTTGTTGACATTGGAATTGAGAGAGGTGGTTGAACAATGAAAAAAATAAAACTATATATAAAACATTGTTAAAACCATTGATCATAATATACTCACTATGTTATCACCTTTCATGATGTAAATTCAATGATTTTAATATATATATATAACTCCATAACAATTAGTTAAAATAAAATTGATCATCAGTTTCATGATGTGAACTAGTTGATGGATATGTAAAAGTTCCATATGATGAACCAGTTCATGGAATATTACTAGTAACATGTTATTTTCATGTGACCTATTCATTACATGAATGTGTAACGTAGAAATATCACATAATAGATTCAATTGAAATAATTTTAACCACTTTCAATTCATTCAAAACCCAGCAATAATTATAAATGGACTATTAAAATTTTATATCTATACACATTTATTTCAAAAATCTATATATGTTAAATTTAATCCATTTTACCATGATAAATATCATCATCAGAAAAATACATTGTATGACCTCCATGGTTTTAGAAGAATAGGAACGAAACTAAAATAGGATTGAAAGAAACTTAAAGTGGGATGTACCTAGTAAGGAGGGTATCTAACAACCTCTTCACTACATAAAATCTCATCCATTAGAAACTCAATGAATAAATATGGGATCTTGAGGAATAATTATGGTCACTATGGTCACAAGTTAGGTTCCCTCTCCCAGGTCCCTTCTTGATCACATCCATGTTACAAATACACAAAATTTAAATGTACCATCATTCTCCATAGATATATCTCTCTGTGTCATCAGTTCCATATTGTATTTCCCTCATCGTACACATATACACCATTCTCAATGTCATCAATGCATTCCACATGAGAATGAATAAGTTTATATCTCTAAATATCTGATACATGAAAAACATCAAGCATGGAACTATGGAATCGTGGAATGTCCAATCAGTATGAAACTATTCTGACACTCCCCACACTCTCAAATGGACCAAAAAATATGTTTTCTCAAATTTCCTATTTCCTGATATGGTTTTCCGTAACATAGGAAACATCTAAAGGAAAACATGATAACACACCACCTACTCTATAGGCCATATCTACTAGGGAACCTACGATTTCCTTCTACTATGTACAATACCAACTACATTACAATCAACTAAAAATACATAGAAATATCTTATATGAGATTAGGTATAAAAGAAACTATTTTTCTTGGATCCATCCAACAAAGTTTAGAACTAAATGGACTGTCATAAAATTCCTCCAATGATGTTATCCTGACAGATTCTTAAAATCTATTACTAATCTCAAACTCAATGAGTTCCACATGATACTCCCATAATGTACAAAAATCTAGTTCAAAGAATCCTAAAATATTCCTCTAGATAATAATTTTCCATTTAAATTAACCTCTAGACATTGAATGATAGGTTTTATTCTAAAGAATCTATGATCCCAAAGCATTTGGATGCCAATTCCAAAACTAAGATATGAAACATGGATATCAATTAGAAATGGTATTTCTCGGAGGACGGTGTAGTTGAACTGTCTCCCTCATATCATGGCTATATATATCATTAACGTTGAAGGTATCCTTGATGGGAAATAAGTTATTTACGACCATCAATAAATCTATGTTCACCCATAGTATATCATTCTAATGAGGTTTCTTAGGTAATCAAATTCAGAATACCATATCGATATTATCCTATTTACATTCAATAACGTGATGAGGCTGCAATAGCCTAGATGGAATAAGATTCCCTGCATTCACCTATTGACAACTGAGGTATATTTCCACAAGGCTCCCAATATATTTCTTCATTTCTATCCACCCGTAATGTTTTTTGAGATCACTATAAATATTTTTTAGTCATAGTTTTAACACCCCTATTGAAGAATGAAAATATTTTTTCAAATGCTTGTAGGAGCCACTTGGATCCCATACTCCACGATGGCCATGAACATAATTTTCACTGTTATGTGACCATCACAATATAGGCTCCCTGCTATATATGATGTCCCCCATAACTAATCCCTCTCGATCAAATATCTATTCAGAACATAAAAAACCTAAAAAGCACTAATATAAAAGATGTTGATGTCATAGATGTTCATCCATGAGACTCCTGATAATCAATATGCATATCTGTATAGAGTTACCTAATCTTCGAATAATTAGAATACACGTGGACTTCCTATATAATAATATTTTAGATCGCATAATCAACTATGATTTTTCCCATTCAAAGTTCCTAATCATTCTCAAAGTCTATAGAATATTGATACGCGACCCACCAACACTGAGGAAGGTGTAGTTCTAACTAAGAAGATATTTATCTGTGGCTGTTTTTGTCCATGTAATCTGAAACCATCTGGAATAAAATATTGTTTCTCCCTCATCTTAGGGTGTATACCATCACCTCTAAATAAAGATTGTTAATTGGATAATTCACTCATATATTCTCAAATGTATTCAGCCCAAATCTATCACTCAGTTCTCCTATATCATAATTATTATGAGTCGAACTCCAGATGTATCATAGTGCACAATGTATGAATTAGCCGACTTAGGTAAGGTGATTATCAGTGTTGCGGTCATCCAAATATTCATCTCCTACAACTCCATCCCATATGAATCCAAAAAATAAACTATCAACCCTTTATTAATCTCCCTATACATCAGTTCATCCAAATATGATAATTCATTGATTAATCATCCATAATAACTTACTAAACCTAGAAAGTGAAACAATTTAAAGTAATTATTGTGTTGCTACCATGATACCACATCTGAATCCATTCCTAGGTCCACTGAAAATCAAGCATCTAAGAATTCATGACCCATGAAGGGAAAATTATCATCCTAAATAAAACATTTGGTTAGCTTGGTGAAACATTGGTGTTATATCAATACATAGTACAATGTCAAGATGATGGGAATGATCATCTTATTTAATCTCTCATAGTACAAAAATAAAGGTAATATACCATCTGCATTCATGGAGAAAATCATTGGAGAATCCCATGTTGACATATTGGGTTGTAGTAAGCACTTAGATTTCAGATCATCCAAATAAAAAATCAATTCTAGATGCCATGTGTGTAATGTCCTGTAAAGCGTGATAGAAACTATTTTCTCACTTGAAAAGAAATCAATCATGAACATAAACTCCCAATAGGGTGTTCATCTGTATAATTCATTGAGAAAGAATTCCTAAAACTTCTATACGACTTCGAGAAATGTGTATCTCTTTATTTCACTATCATTTAAAGTATGACCTACTATCTAATACACGATAAAACCCAATCCACACTAAATTACTCTTTCATGAAAAGACGAAAGATATCACTCACATTATTGAAAATACTACATCCTTATATATATAGTGGTAAATATCCTCTCATTTTAATAAATGTGAGCCTAGTAGATAACTAACGATTCTAGAACTCAGGTTAAATCAAAACTTTTCATTTATAGCACAAACATTATCTAAATAAAACTGAAACAACTAATTTCAAGATAACATTGCCTTCAACCACTTATATTCTAGATATAGACTGCCAATGGCATGTCAATTTTCAAAAAATCATCCGAGACTTCAAAAAACTAGACCAACTAGTTTTCAAAAATAAAATATATAAAGTAATATGATTCCATTATATCTATAAAAACAAATTCAAGGATTAATGATACAAGAATAAAACCTCTGATTGTAGAAGTTCCTTTATCCAAAATATCCATTCAAGAATGAAAAGTGTTTAGTTGACTTTCCTATATTCCCTGGGTCCATTGGGACTCCCCTATATTTCCCCCGTTAAATGGTACTGTCAGTCCTAAACATAGGCACCACAGTACCATCTTATACCAAAAAATCCAGAGAAACACCATATTATATTATGTTGATGGGTAGCTGAGCCCTTCCAAGACTATGGTACACTAGTTGATCCCATACCACTACTCTGAATGTTTAGTACCTGAAAAACATTTTTAAGTGTCACAATATATTGTAAGAATAAAACTGTATTTTATGGAAGAGACACTTGTGCCACTTGTGAACAAACTAACTACACTTGAAGCACTGCATCAAAATTTGGTATTAAAATGGATTCCCACTACCTTGAATAATTTACCTGGTATTTCATTTGTTAAAACATTCATAGAGTTAATTATTTCTAATGGAATATGTTCTTCCAATACGTCATGATGAAATTCCCTAGATGCAACTTAGGGCCTCTCTCAGATTCACTTATGGGATGATAGTTAGATTCATGATGTTAGAAATTATACTCAAGAAAATCAAATTCCTATATAACCTACTATCATAGCTATTCCAATCCCAGAAATTCCATTCCCTATAAATCTCATCATTTTCCAGAGATGGAGAAAAATGATAAATATTGAGGAAAAACCCAGTATTATCCATCACTATAATTCCCTCCAGTATTAGTTTCTTAAACTAAATAGAATTATAATCCATAAAAATAATAAGATAGAAGTATCTTAGAAAAAATTAATTAAAATTCTTCTATGATAACTCATTTTATTTCTTGGAATTCTCTATAATGTCCCGCAATTTCTCTATTGGTACAAACATCATATATGAATAAAAACACCACTCTTCTTTCTGTGGTTATCTTGATGTTCTTGAGGTTTGTATGGACTAAATCAATCCAGAACTCATCTTCCTATAGGCCTCCATCTGCAGTGAATGTCGGATGTCATTTTAGAAGGAAATCTCTTGTCATATAACACTATAAATGTATCATGGAAAAAATTTCCCTTTCCAAGGATCACATGATCTTCAAGAATTTTTCATGAAGATAAATATTAATTTGATACTCAATAACCATAGGAAGCTATGGTTCAACCTCATTTTGAGAATTCATATTGCCTCTCTCCTAATACTCAATTTGAATATGATGAGGTGTCATTTTATCTATAAGAAAAATGAACTCCTTAGAACAATTCATAGCATAGAGGTCAACCCTAATAGGAAAAAAACAAAGAAACATTGTCTCCTGGTATCACTATAAATTTTTTTAAAAATCAACTTCCATGGAAAAATAGTTTATCTATACTCTTTATCACTACATATTACAAGGATATAATTTCACTATTCATATAGGATAACATATCTCATTATATAAATATTAATTTATAATTAACAATTCATTGTCATACATATACCTACTTATTATCATGATGCATGCATACTCCTCTTGCCCTAAACTAGTCAATGTGAAAAAATACCAATAAAAAAACATAATAAAACTTTTGAATCTCTCTAGGTTAAATAATATTAATCAAAACAAGTGAACAACATTAATATAAATTCCATCCATGGGTAATCGACCATTTCCCCATACGTGTGTTAGCGAAATCCATTCACAAGGACATTAAATAGCCCCCACAAATTACTAATATCCTTTACACCATTGTGCAGTATTAATGAAATATAAAATATAAACATGGAGGTTTAATATCATGTTGTAATTCCCCACTACCCAATAATATCTCATGTGTCCAAACTGGTTTGGTCAATAGTGCTGAAGTGTGATTCCTCATATTCCAAGGGATACCTACTAGAACCAAGGGTGTAAAGAGAATTATTGGTAGACTATACACCATACTATAGGATTACAATATAAATGGAATAAAATATCACAGTATAAAAAATATATAAAATAAAAAAACAAAACTAGGTAAGAATATAGTGAAGAAAACTAATCAAACAAATAAAATGATAACTAATGTGATGATGAGAAGGGATGTGATTAAATACAGAGTTCCATTTAATATTGATAAATGAAAAAAACCCCATGGATGAAACAAAATACCCTAGTATTGATCCCCATATTGGACCCATCTCTAATATCTAATCCATAAAGTATGAAAAAATAAACAACAAGGCCATTTTCCCATGTCTAAACAGATGTCCTTATAATCTTCTTAGCAACCAAACAGATTCTTGTATTGGGTGTGATCATAACTAAGTAGGTTGAAACCACCATCCCTAAATAAAAATATTTAGATAGTATGTTCATGAAATAAAGTTCTAAAGTGGAGTATTAAATTTAATCAATTTATAAAACATAATAATAACATTCGTTTTAAAAATACTATAATATCTTTGAACATGTCAAATTACCATTCTAAAAGTATCCATATGTCTTTGGGATAATCACATAACTATGAAATTTAATCTGAATAAAAATATTAGAACAACCCTTCTATTCCCTATAAACATTAAAAACTAACTGTGGCAAGGAATAAAAACATTAAATCATAAACAATCCATGCTATGTATGAATTAAAGCATAACTCGGTAAAACCCTATAAGCATCACTCCAAACTCTGGAAAATCCTTATATGAATTATAAACACTCTGATCCAGGACCTATAATCATTAAAACATTAATGAGATAATTCCAATAATAATTAAAACATTACAATCCACAAAATTTAAAATGGAATGAAGAAAAGAACATTACATCAAAACCCCTGAGGGTTAACTCAGTCAAATACCTTATATCATCCAATTCCTATTCATTACTGATGTTATGTTTTAAAAAATTGACATGAAATATTATAATACCTTTTCAAATCAAATTATCTAATTTCATTAAAAAAATTAATCTATTTATAATGGGATGTTATCAAAAGATATATCATAAGGTCTCTTATCAAGCTAATTCATGGTTTAATAAAATAAAAAATTCATTATTGGGCTAGGGTAGACTCACCCAATGGGTAGACTCAATCCATGTATTATAAGTGTTTAATCCAAATGTATCTATGTATCAATCCATACACATGATTATGATAACCCATTAATATGTTAGTTAATGAACATGTTGTGTCTGTATGATTGCAAAGTATTTAGCATAGTTAAGCAATTAGAATAACAACATAGGACACTGTTATAGACCACAAACCATTATCTGCTAATCAAATAAACACTATATATTGAAAGATAATGATGATAGAGGAGATGTAGATCACAACGAATACCTATATCATAAAAAATCAAAATTTTATCCTGATTTAATAGAGGTCAAACAATCACAATGTTATAATAGTGAATTTAAAAAAATGATAACATTAAATAAAAGGAAATAATAACACATCAGATTCTATAATAGTTCATTTGATAGGGAAGAAATCAACCATAAAATTATTTGGAATCTACTTTTGGTTTGAGTGATGATGTTTCACAATTAATTAAAATAAAATCATATGTTCACAATGTCCAAAACAGTTAATCCCAATATATTAACCTTATTAAAATATTTCCCATAATGAGTTTCAGGATTTATAATATACACTAGAAAATGGGTCAAATAATGTTAAAATAACCCTTATCAACTATTTCATGATATAAATTAGTTTCATGGAGTGCAAATGTTTAATTCTTTAAACTATTTAAAATATCTTCATGGAAGCATGTTCATGTCAGCTAACTCATTCATGAGGGGAATGTTTCCTATAGACAGATCACATCCTATATTCGTTAGAAAAAATCCCAGTCACCTTTAAATGTTTACAAACACATAGAGAACCTCAAAAGAATTTTACACATTTATACCCAGAATCTATCAATTCAAAAATACGTATATCCACAAAAATTAGGTCATTTTCTATGGAAAAACCTCTTCATCCCACAAATAAATTATTTGTTTAACAATATTTTAATAGATATGAAACCAGACTAAAATAAGTTCAACCCAAGATGAAAGAGGGATTTTACTCAAAATGATATAATAATACATCACAAATTAAAAATATCATTAACAATTTTTAAAGATGATTATTTTTATTCATGGAATAATAATTTATCATTTCAAAATCCATGAATTAAGAGACACCAATTTGGCCAATGTGGTGTTAGTTTTATATTATTTTATAATGTTTAGGTTCATGTGAATATTGTATATAATATTTTCCTTAATCATGGAAATTTTTAGATATTTATGTTTCTTCACATTTAAGAAAAATTACTAGTAAAAAATATATTGAGTCATAGGAGAATCCTTGTGGTGATTTTGTGAGTCGGGGGTATGCTGCATGACTTGCACAAGATTAGGTAGACCATAAAAAAACATTTGGATTGAAATTATATTGTATAGTTTCTTTCTGGAATGATTGATCTGTGATTAGTCCAATATTATAGTTCCTAGAAGAAAAGGGCGATGTTTTATCTTGTGAACTCCATGAACATAGTCGTTGTGTGGTTAGATGAACCATGTAGCCTAATCATGTAGTTTGCATAAGTTTTTATTTAAAAGTTTTTTAGGATAAAACCCTTAAAAACTCTCCATTATCGATCTATCAATCAAGGGAAACACCCCAGGGCCACATTCTGTCCTCATAACACACATTCCCTTTGAGACATCCCCCCCTCAGATGATTCTAACCAAATTTAATTATAAATCTCAGTCAAATTATGATGGTAATGTTTACACATCTACTTGCCTTCATTTTATAGAGATTTATCTTCTCTCAATCGCTAATCTAATCTTAGTGAAACACTATGAAAATTTGGTTGACCAAATTTTTTTGGGGTTCTCTATTTTTATGGATTTTGATGGGTCTTATAATTTACATTATTTTGTGATTGGTCATCTTTCATTGATGGGGATGTGATTCTGACTGTTTTATTTCTCCTGTCATTAATTTAAGGTAGTTTTTTTTCATATCCTTATATTGTTTTCCATTAATTTCAATATATATTGAGAATGGAATTTATATAAAATTGTACATATATCTATGACCCATGAAGGGCCAATTATTTTAAAATTAATTCTGAACAAAAAATGGAATTATAATCCTTGGTATATGTTTGTGAAAATTTTAGTAGGATTTTAAATAATGAATTTGATTTTAAAAAGATTTTGGGAGAACCAATATAATTTTTTAGAAACAATTATATTTTTAGTGTGTGTTTAAAACCAATTATTTTCGGTTGTTTTTTTCAAAAGGATGTTGTAAAAAAATAGGTTTATTAGGATTTTTAGATTTCCAAATGAGTTGGGCGATTTCAATTGGGGGTGTTATCACATGGAGTTTTATTTTTTAACTCATTGTGTCTTTGAATGACTTCAAATACGATTTAAAATGGGAGGAGAGAGTTCCAAAATCACTCACTAGGTCACTAACAAGCCTAATTTTATGTTTTATTTATCTCTTGATGCATTATTAGAATTATCTAGTGTCAAGGGTTGAAAACATGAGTTTTTTGGAAGATAGTCTACAGTGTATAGTTACTTCTTGGTTTTTCATACCATGTGGCTAACTGAATGAGAGTTCTAGAGGGTGAGATAGATATCATCACATTATTTTAACATTTTTTAAATAATAAATCTATATAGTTCTAATCATGTGAAATATTTGGGCGTGATAGTGGAACCTTAACGGTTGGCACACATTTTTCTATACTATGCAGTGAAAATGTGTGGACCTATCTAGCTCAGCGTAAAAGTGTATTTTTACCCTTATACCACTATTGAGTATTTATTCATTGGGGGATCCTTCCCCCCACCATCATATGTATCACTATTAATTGGCAGTGTATTTTTCCTACTCCCTTGGTTATTTCTCAATGGACTCCTAGTGTTTTGGACTATGGTAAGCTATTTTCTCAGTGATTCATTATTATTTTTCATTTTTCATGTTTTTATTATATTTTTGAGGATGTGGTTAACCCTAGTAGGGGTGTTAGATGAATATATAGTTTTAGATGTGGAAACGGTTTGTTTTATTATGTATTGGATGTGTGGCGCCTTTTACTTCCTCTTCAGGGTGGTTATTGTCAAGGGAGATTAGCATCGAACTAGATCTAAGGTAGAGTCCTCTTTTTAATGGATTTATCCAAGGATTTAATATATAATTATATTCTCCATTGGGTTTTTTTTTATATAAAAATAAATTATTTATGGTTAATGCATATCCCATGTTTGATGTGTTCCTCAGATTGGTTTGGCAATTTTTTTAAATGGTTCTTTTTTAAATGTGTATGAATCGTATTCCAAATTGTAGAGATAATAATTTCCACATTTTTAATATAATTTTAAATTATCAAAACCCTTCCAATTTATAAGTTTTAGTTTATTTTAATTAATTTTGGGTTTTTGGTTTGTTTTGGGATAAAATGTAAAAAGTGCTTAATTCTAGAATTTTAAAATAAATTCATCATAAGGGTATTATGGGCGTAAAAGATTCAATATTTTTCTAATTTGAGTAATAATTTTTTTATTCACCAATTTATGGGGTTCAACTTTTTATTTGGAACCAAGAGAATCTTCAATGATCTAAATTATAAAAAAACAATCAAGTTGAAAAATGGATTGGGCGGGCAGAGTTGATACAACCACATAAAAAAAATTTACATGGGATGAACACATAAAATTGAGGTGATTCTTATAATAATTGAATATTTCATCATTGGGGAGTTTCACCAACAATTTAGATATAACGACCCATACTTTACATACATTTTTAATACTTCAAAATTGAAGCACACTTATTACAACATATGACAAAACCACAAAGGACCGTATAGGTATAGTGTCTTTAGAAACTGGGAAACATAAACAACTGGTTCCTAAATCTTTTACAGTGTCTCCCATTTATTTCATCATATCTAGGGTCCCTTTTAGCATATTCTACTTAATATCCATCTTCCTGACCTGGGGAAAAGAAAACATAAAAGGGTGAGCTCAAATGCTCAGCAAGGGCAAATAAAGGAAATAAAAATCATATCATATCTTTTTGAAAATCATAACCTGCAAAAGAGATCATAATATCTTAACATGGAATAAATCATAGAAGTGAAAATGAGATCCTCATAATCATAACATGAAACATGAAACTTTTTGGCTTGCACACATAATCATGGAAAATCATTTCTTGTTAGTCATGACTCATTGCCAAGACTATCTTAGTGGACAAAGTCCCTTTCTGAACCGAGTTCACTCCTCGTTTCAGTCCTGTATCACTGAACCGAAATAACATTCTGTTCCATCCATGTCTATCTCATGAGATATAAATCTTTACCCAATGCATTGTAGGGACATATAGGTCCCACCCATCTTATAATGAATCCTTTCTTATGTGTTCCACATAATCATAAACCATACATCATAGCGTAACCCATGTAATAAAAATGGGATTCATAAACAACATGACATCATAAAACAATTCATATAAGATAAAGGAATTCATAAAAATATTTCCATCACAACATAATCAAATCCATGTAATAATAGGGATAAAAACATAACCCTTTTATTATCTTAGATGGAAAATAATTTTGATAAAATACTTGAACTCCATTCTTGAAGAAAATATCCTTTCTACTTCAAAAACACTTTTCCTTTCGTAACATGTCATACAATTTTAAACTAAAAGAAGTTGATTAAACATAAACTTGAATATTTGTAAAGGAAGCTTCTTGTAAATAATGTTTTAAGAATCCATTCATGCCGTATAAGTTAAAAAAAACATTCTTCGTACTTTTTTCGGAAAAGTCAAAAAGTACCTCATACGAAAAAACGACAAAAGATTCCTTTCATATTCTTTACTAAAAACTCACCGAAGGGTAAAATTGGATTTAATCTATTTTAAGTGGATGGAAACAATATTACATATTTAGGGAACATGGATGTGGATGATAAAATACACCCCAATAAATTCTTACGAATAAACAATCTCAGATAAAAATGAGATTGTGATATTTCCCTTACCTTAGGTCCGATTTTCTCTGTACGTGTCCGAAGCTCCTGTATAATGGTTTAAATAATGTTATTGACTTGTTCCAGAATCATAAATATTGATATGATATCATATATGGTCATATTCTTAGCTTGTTGTTAGTAATATTTCATTGTTACTTGTTACTCGGGTCTTTATTGCCTTTTGTTCTTATGCGTGTTTTGCCGAATAAATTATTATTCTTCTTTTAAGGATATAGATACCTTATATCCAGAATGGTATTAGTGTAACATATATAATATTTAATCCTTCAATTCATTTATATAATTACTATGTAATGATGATCATGTAGAACGAGTCGCTTCACATCGTGGAGACGGTATTCCCTACGTACGCACGAGTGATGATATCGTTCCTATGATCGTGGAATTGTATTGTAGTATATATATATTATTTCAGTATAAATATTAATTTATGATAATCATAAATAGTTACTCATTACACCATTTTACCCATCCTTGTAAGGTGATGGTGGAAAATATATTACACCACGGCGTAGAGACGGTATTCCGTACGTACACACGCGCGGTGATTTCATTTTTCCGTAGGATGGATAGAAGGTGAATTAGGGTTGTTTCATATTTATAATAACATATCAGTATGTATGTAATACTGATGTTATTACTTTATCATGAAACAACTAAAGAAGAAGAAGTTGAAGAAGAAAGAAATTTAAAAGATCGGTAATGGATATTACATCTTCTTTGGAACGCCTCTTTGAATCCTCCACTTTGGGAACTAAGATTGGTCTTTGAAGAAGACCAGGACCTCTAGGATTATTCAAGGGAAGTGTAGAAGGGATTTTTTCAGGTGTTGGCCGAGCATGAGTTCTCAAATTGGTGTGAGGAGGAGGGGGAGGAGGTTCCCTTTTATAAGGGAGGAGAGGGGCACCTTTGGAATATCTCAAAATATCATTTTATATTAAAGTCAAAATCGGTTTCTAATGGTTACAAAGGGTCTTATTTCGAAGCTAAAGTGGGGATGGGTCGAAATCCTATCATCCAATAGGATTTATACAAGTTTAGGGTATTATTTTAACCTTATCAAGTAGATTTAACTCTAAGTTAAATAATTTAACTTTTACAGTGTCTTTTTGTTTTCTTTCACTATATGGTTAATACACTTACTATAATATGCCAAACGAACCCCAAATTATTTATTATTAATATATATATCCTTATCTAAGTCATCTAGCCGAACCTTAGATTTTTAGGAATAAAATAACAATTAATAATATAATATTTGATTTAAAAATTATTTTGTGTCAATTTTGACACTATTTGATATATGATTTTTGTGAAAGTCATAACAGAATTATATGTTCGAACCATGTTGATTAAATCAACACTAATATATATTATTAACCTATAAAATTAGTGGGATTCATAAAAAGTCACAAATTACATTTATTTTGGTGTTTATAACATCAATTATGTCAATATTTCATAAATAATATAATTACTGCATCATAATTGTGTCATAAATAAATTATTTTATTTAATCTCTAAAAATTATAAATAAAATAAAATTATGTAGGAAATATTTTTAGATTTATAATTAATATTTATAGTGGAATTTATCTTATGTATAAACCCATATTAAAAATGATTTACTTATTCAACTTTGATTTTAACTATTTTAACCCTTCTTTAAATAAATTAATAATAAATGTCCTAATCTAACCCGAGTGGGCCTAAATGGTAATATTTTATTCATAAGGTTGTTTTTGGTCGAATTACACTTATCCAATAGAATTAGGAAATGTGTTAGGGTAATAGTAATTTCATATTTACCCCTATTTACTATTAACCGCGGTAAAAAAGTAAAAAGTTACTATTAACCAAAAAATTATTTTTATCTCATTGAACCACATTTTACTTACTGATATCAACCGTGTCTGTTGGATTTTCGAAATTCCATTCACAGAAGCGGTAAAATTAATTTTTACACAAAATTCAGTTTTTAACCTACCACTTAGTGGTTTCACTATTCATCAAAAATTGAATGATTTCAGAAAAAATACCAAAATTTCACCCTAGGATAATTTCGGTATTAAGAATCCAAAAATGAAGTCCATTTTGAAAAATAAAATTTATAAAATTTCAAAAAGTGCTTATTACTATTCATAACGGCTAGTTTTAATAATATTTTAATAGCATATCGTTGTTTAGTGAAACTCGGTATTGCGTACGACGCAAGCTATCAAGGAAGGTCGCGATTGCGTGTAAAGTAAGCCAAGCTAGTATGTAGTGAAATATTCCTTTGATGATATATAAAAACAAAATATTACTCATAAAAATCTCGGGTGTTACATTCTACCCCCCTTAAAAAGAATTTTGCCCTCGAAATTCGTCACTTTGTAACAAACAGATGAGGATATTTCTCCCTCATTATATCCTCAAGCTCCCATGTAGCTTCTTCAAGTTGGTGGTTCCTCCATAAAACTTTCACCAATCGAGTGGTCTTGTTTCGTAGGATTTTTTCGCTACGATCCAGAATCTCTATCGGTTGTTCTTCATAAGAAATATCTTGCTCCAGTGGTACAACTTCTGAGCTGAGTACATATGAAGGATCAGGTATGTACTTTCTCAGGAGAGATACATGGAACACATCGTGAACTTGAGAGAGATTCGGTGGAAGCGCCAATCGTTAAGCTATCTTTCCAACGTGATCCAGTATTTCGAAAGGACCGATATATCTAGGGCTCAACTTCCCCTTCTTTCCAAATCTCATAACCCTCTTCCAGGGAGATATTTGTAAGAACACTTTATCACCCACTTCAAACTCTAGGTCTTTTCTTCAGTTGTCGGCATATCTTTTCTGTCGATTCTGAGTTTCTCTTATGTGTTGTTGAATATATCTGACCTTTTCTGCCATTTCATCAACAAGATCAGGTCCTAATAGCTTTCTTTCCCCAACTTCATCCCAGCAAGTTGGAGTCATGCATTTCTTTCCATAGAGAGCTTCATAAGGAGCCATCTGAATACAGGAGTGAAAGCTATTATTATAAGAAAATTACACCAAAGGTAGGTGTTGATCCCAACCTCCTTTGGAATCCATAGAGAAATCTCTCAACATATCATCTAGGGTTTGAATTGTTCTCTCAGACTGACCGTCTGTCTGGGGATGATAAGCAGTGCTGAAACTCAACTCTGTATCCAGAGTATGCTGAAGACTTCGCCAGAACTTCGAGGTAAATATAGGATCCCGATCAGATATAATAGAAAGTTGTACTCCATGCAATCTTACCACTTCCTTTACATATATCCTGGCAAGCTGATCTAGAGAGAAATCCTCTCTAATAGCAATGAAGTGTGCAGACTTTGTAAGATGATCAACTATGACCCAGATAGCATTATTGCCTTTGGATGTTTTAGGATGTCCTCTGACAAAGTCCATAGTGATGTTTTCCCATTTCCATTCGGGTATGGGTAATGGTTGCAACATCCCCTTAGACTTATGTCTCTCAGCTTTAACTTGTTGAAAAACCAAGCATCGAGAGACATATTCAGCAACATCTCTTTTCATTCCATCCCACCAGAAGTACTCTTTCAGGTCCCTATACATCTTCGTGCTTCTAGGATGAATAGAGAATGAATAACTATGAGCCTCATCCAGCAGCTCCTTCTATAATTCGGGGATGGGAGGAACACAAAACCGATTCCTGAACTTTATTATCCCATCACAATCAAGGTTGAATTCATGAACATTTCTCACCTTCTTTTGTAACTCTACATCTTCTTTCTGTGCTTCTTTAATCTTCACATGTATAGATGGTTGAACATTCATTTGAGAAAGATAAGATTTTCCCCCTTCCATTATAATTCCAAGATCCATCCTTTGTAAATCCATAAATATTGGATCTTTTGTGATCCTCATCATGGATAAACTAGCATTGTCTTGTCGACTTAATGCATCTGCCACCTTGTTTGCTTTCCCAGGGTGGTAATGGATTGAGCAGTCATAATCCTTAATCAGCTCCAACCATCTTCATTGATGCATATTCATCTCCTTTTGTGTGAAAATATACTTTAAACTTTTATGATAAGTATAAATATCACAACTTTCACCATAAAGGTAATGCCTCTAAATTTTTAATGCAAAGATTACCGCAGCTAACTCCAAATCATGTGTTGGGTAATTTTGCTCATGGATTTTCAACTGTCGTGAGGCATAAGCTATCACCATATCATTTTTCATAAGAACACACCCCAATCCCTTCTTGGATGCATCACTGTAGATCACAAACCTTTCTCTACTACAAGGCAGTGTGAGCACAGGTGCACTGGATAACCTTCTTTTCAACTCCTTGAAATTCTCTTCACATTCCTTTGTCCAAACAAGCTTAACTCCTTTCCGAGTCAACTTGGTGAGTGGATTCGATAATCGTGAAAAATCTTTTACAAAACGTCGATAATATCCAGCCAAACTAAGAAAACTTCGGATCTCAGTTACTGTTGTTGGTCTCGACCATCTTTCGATAACCTCTGTTTTTGCTGGATCCATAGATATCCCCTCTTTTGAGATTATGTTACCCAAAAATGCAACTTTTTTAAGCCAAAATTCACACTTGGTAAATTTGGCATAATCCTTCTCCTTTCTCAGGGTCTTCAATATAATTCTCAAGTGATCTTCATGGTCTTCCTTTCTCTTTGAATAGTCAAGAATATCGTCTATAAAGACTACCACAAATTGATCATGATAGTCTCTAAAGACTCTATTCATTAGATCCATGATGATATCAGGGGCATTAGTAAGACCAAATGGCATCACTATAAATTCATAGTGTCCATACCTTATACGGAAAGTCGTCTTTGGTATATCATCCCTTTTGACCCTTAATTGATGATACCCTGAACAAAGATCAATCTTGGAAAAGTATTGAGCTCCACGTAGTTGGTCAAATAAGTCATCAATGCGTGGGAGAGGATATTTGTTCTTGATAGTGATCTTGTTATGTTCTCGATAATCAATGTAGAGTCTCATTGATCCATCTTTCTTTTTAACAAATAGGACAGGTGCTCCCCAAGGTGACGCACTAGGGTGTATGAATCCCTTATCAAGATTCTCTTGGAGTTTCTTCTTCATTTCCTGCAACTCAATTGGGGCCATTCTATAAGGTGTCTTTGAAATAGGCAAAGCACCCGGTACGAGTTCTACTGAAAACTCAACATCACGATTTGGTGGAAGACCTGGTAATTCCTCCGGAAAGACATCATCAAACTCCCGTAAGATGGGAATATTCTTAATCGCGAGTTTCTCACCAACCATTTGAGATAAATAACCTTCATTTAGTGGAATCAAGACCCATAAGATGGAAGAAATTTCCACTGGAAGGTTATATTCATCCTTGCATTGTTAGACAATCGTAGATTGATCTGGAATATGAAATGTGACTTCCCTTCTTTGGAAATTGATATGAGCTCCATGTAGAGAAAGCCAATCCATGCCAAGAATCACATCAAATTCCACTAAAGGAAGGATCACAAGATTTCTAGGAAGCACTTTCCCACAAACTTCGTTCTCAAATGGTTAATCATTTCTTTCATGTTCTCCATTCAAAATGATTTCATTATTTCTAAATGGTGTGTTGGTACATTATGTGGCTTCATTGGTGGTTTTAAAATATCCCTTTAAAATATTTCCATTTTGGTATTTTGTAAAATATGATTCATTCCTATATGACATAGAAGGCTAATTGGCATCTATAAGTGTATTGTGTTATTTCATCATGGTTTTTGAAATAAAGTTAGATTTAAATTATACTTTCATTTGGAGTCCCAAAGAATATCACATCCATTCATTATGGTTTAAAATTTAATTTACTTTAGAAGGTGAAGTCTCATTTGGCATTGCACATTTAAAAATGGTATTTTATATCATCTTAGAACTACTCTTAGAAATATTGTGTGAGTGTACATGAAATTAACTTACCGTGATTCCCAATTGGCACTTCTAGTAGTTTTTGGAGGAAATGTGGTTTGAAAAATGTTAACGACTGATTGGTAACTTAAATTATTTTATGAAATGATTTGAATGTTTATATGAAATGAAGGTGTAATGGGGAATTTGAATATTTTTAAAGGAAGTGTTGCTTAATTAAGAGATTTAACAGCCTCATTGGAACCCTAAGCTATGTTTAATATATATATTTATATTTTGGGAAACCCTATCAACGATTTCTCATTGTCAGTTATCTTATGGGGATATATGTGTTTGGGGTAGGCAGGTGTTGTGTTGGCAGGTAAGTTGAGTCAAACATGTGAGGGCCTCCTATCACACAATATATTTTTACAAAAGGTTTCCTATGTTGTTGGATATAGAGCTCACCATATGCCTGTAGGTGTTAACATAACATAATTATTTAACACTTTCATTAAAAAAATTACAAATTGGTTATTGAATAAAGTGTTTCACCATACGCTGATATGTGATTCCAAACTGAGTACGTCCCTAGATTTCCCTAGAGATGTTTAAGAAATATCTGTAGTTTCATACATGTTTGTTCCTGCATTCTTTTGTGGAACATTTGGTTATTTGATATCATGATATTTTACGTTTATTTAGATATTAAAGAACATGTTTTGGTATTAGTTGGTTTTATAAGAATTCATTATTAGACTTATATGCCTTGGTAATATATTACAAATAATGAAATAAAAAGGGGGGTTTTATTAAAAGTAAAATCTCATTACTAGTTTTGATAAAACAGTTGGAAAACATAATTTTATATATCTTATTTTAAAATTATCAGAAAGGCATTTCCTTTTAGTTTTGGGGAATCATGATTGGATTCTAATGGAATTTCTAATGATCATCTTGGTACTCATTCCTAATCTATCTTTTCAATTCAATGTTCTCTTAGTTTCACATCGATCTTAGAGCATGCTTCATTTAGTGTTTGGTGGTGACACATGATTTCACATAGAGGTAAATTTATCATTTTATTTATTTTAACTATGATCACTTTTTTTTTATTATTATGATTAATTTGTATTTATTTTTTAATTTTTTTTTCATGGTCCAAATAATTCATACTGGTCACGACCCGTCCTCGGGGCCCGTGCCGTGACTACCCCAAGCCCGCCTTCCATAGGCCAGGGGCTGGCGACTAGAACCAAAGGCATAAATCCCGATAACTGGGAAGGAATTTCCTTTATAAAAGAAAACAAGCACCACAGAGTAAGCAAGCGGAAAAAGTAAACACTAAGTACAAGAGAAGTGCTGAAAAATAAATGGGCCAAAATACAAACCCAAAAGAAAGTACAACTACAACTGAACAAGTAAAACAGAAAAGATAACAGCTGGAAGAACGGAAGCAGCTCCTGGGTCATCCTCCTCGGATCCTACCTGAAGGGTAGGTACAGATAGCGCAGCTCCTGGATCGTCCACCACAGATCCAACCTGAAGGGTAGGTACAGATAGCATCCTCCACGCTCTCGTCCGTCAACCTCCTCCGTGTGTCGTCTCGTCGTGTAGTCCACCTCGGGGTACTGACTCGTCGTGTAGTCCACCTCCAGGTACCGTACAGTCCTCGAACACTCGACCACCGTCAGCACTACCGTCATCTGTAGCCAACACAACGAGGTGCGGGCAAGCCCGTACAGGGGTGAGTATGACAATACTCTGTAGGGATCCCGAGACCCTCAAGGTCTCACTAAATCCAACAAGGATAGCCACAAAGAAGATCTCAACAGATATATTCTACTTAGGTATATGCCCATACATATACCTAAGTCATCAAGTAACCCATCTCAATCATGAGGAAACACAAGAATTATGAATTAAACGGATAACCACTACCCATATATATTCCCATACATATACCTAAGTTATCAAGTGACCCATCTCAATAATGAGGTAAACACAAAGGTCAAAAGATTCAGTTCAAACCAGGATTTTCATTATCAAAACTGTAACTGTTGAAGAGCTCCGTCTCTGGAGTGTACAGTGGTCCTGTCATGACTCTGAGGTACTTCTCACTAACCTAATACTGCTGAGATACTCCTCCTGTCGAGTATCGCGGATTAGCCACCCAAACACAGTAGTGCTTCTTGCCGAGGTATGTCACCCAAACATAGTAGTGCTCACCCCCTAATAGCCTATTGAGGTACTCTCCGGATGAGTACCGTGGGTCTGCACTGTCCCATAGGTAGTGCTCTATCCGCCATGGGTCTGCACCTCACAAAGTAGTACTCCGTCCACTGGGCTAGTCGACTCACTCCAAGTCGAGTCGGTCAAGAAGTTGTCACATCTCAGTCAGCTACACGGTTTCCGTATTCCGCACGCTCGTCTCCGGGAGGGTCCGCTCCACGAGCTACAGGTCGATACTCCAAGTATCTCAAAGTCCCACGAATAAGTATCTCAAAGGACCACCTAATCATAGGGGTCTCAATGCAACAGACGGCGCGTCAATCGGACGCCCGGTCTGTGAGTTACTAGCCTTTTTGTCCCAGGGGCCTGGTTGGTTTCGTGAGCACACCAATCCCGGCCGTATGTCAACTCTACCCCAAACTCTCATAGGGTATACTCATAGGTACCATTTCTCAACGTGATCAACAACGTCGCTGACAGTTCATCAAACGGACGTCATGTCTGAATGATATCAGCTTTTCGGTTCCAGGGGCCCGGTTGGATTTCGAGTACAATCCAATCCGGCCATATCCAACTGCGTCCAAAACTCGGGCGAAATATGCCAAAAGTTCCGTCTCATCAAGAAGAATTTAACGAGATAGACGGCGCGTCAATCGGACGCCCGATCTGTGAGTTATTGGTTTTTTCGTTCCCGGGGCCCAGTTGGTTTCGTGAGTGAACCAACCCAACCGCACTCCGACGACATCCAGTCCTCAAGCGGAGTAAGCCAAAATATCTGTATCACTTAGAGGATTCCATCAAAGTCGATGGCACGTCAATCGGACGTCCGAAACTCAAAATATAAGCGTTTCCGCTCCGAGGGCCCGGTTGGTTTCGTATCCGAACCAACCTGGCCGAACCCAAAGTATTCCAAAACGTTGAGTGTGATATAACTAAACGGCCGTCTCATTCCAATGATCTCTACGCAACTGACGGTCCATCGATCAGAGGTCTGTAGCCCAAGATATGGGCGTTGGAACCAACTCAGTCTGAAAATAGGGGGTCTGGGCCCTGCCCGACCCGACCCAGTACCCCCCTAGTTCAACCGAACCGGGTCGACCCGGCCCGGGCGGCGACTCGGACCGACGAACTGGCCCTGCTCGGAAATCCGACCCGGCCGGCGGTGCGGCCTGGGCACCGCACATGCGCCGCGCGAGGGGGGGGGGGGAATTCCCCCCCCCCCCCCCCCCCCCGTGGTTTCAAAACGGCGCGGCAATATGCCTCGCCTTTACGGAAACCCCCCCCCCCCCACATGGGGGCCCGCTGCTTGGAGGCCGCACGGGGGGGGGGGGGGGGGGGGGCAAGCCCCCTCGGTTCCTTCGAAACCGCGACCCCTTAATGGGGCCGCTTCCTGCTAGCCGCCAGGGGGAATTAATTCCCCCGGTTCTCTAAGTCCGGCCGGCCCCCCATGGCCGGCCGACTCCTGCACCACGGGACCGGCAACGGCCGGTCCCCTTCCTACACCGATGTCGGCGGCCCGATGCCGGCCGCCGGTCACCCTGCTATGCCGCGGCCCGGAACTGGCCGTGACCCTTTTCGTCCGGCGCGGTGCGACGGCACTGCGCCCCTCCACCGCGGCCCCACTCTGGCCACGGTGTCTTCAGTTTTTTTTCGACGCGGCGCGACGGTGTCGCGTTCTTGAATTTCTTTCCACGGCGTGGCGCGAAGACGCCGCGCAATACTTTCCATGTGATTCCCACGTGGTGCGACGGCACCACGCCATCCCGTTCCATCCACAAGGAAACAAACATGAACATAGGAGGGGGGTTCGGCCGTGTTTGTGCGGTCTGGCCCCCCTCTCGTTAATCGATATCATCTAGACGAAAAATCCACGATAATCGATAACTACAATTATGAATCTAAATAAGTAAATAAAATAATCCCCTACCTCGGTTCAGGAACGGTGCGCGTTAATCGAGCCGCGGAAGACGAGCGTCACGGAAGTCGGGCGTCGTGGAAAACGAACGTCGACGTCGCGAAGCGAGGATTCAAAGTCGTTGATGGAGATTTCATCACGGGAAAACCGTCGCGGATGGGACGATGCGGTTGAAGAAGGTCGCATCGGGTATACGGCGTCGCGGAAGACGAACGTCAATTCCGTTGTCATCGTGGTGCATCCAAAGAGAAAACGTTGTTTAGAAGAAGACGTCGTGTTCTTCGGCGGAGGTGTTCTTCGTTGAAGAACGGTGTTCTTCGCGTTCATCGTCGAGGTTGAAGAAGAAGATGACCGCTTCCCCAATTCTCTCAAGGTGTCAAAACTCTAACCAAAAATAAAATAAGACTCTCTCTTATTTTATTAACACAACATCACATTTGAAATTCAAGAGTTTGAAATTATGTAACTCACTTAATTAATTATAACAAGTTGTCAAAAATTAAAGAAAGTGAGTTAATAGGGAGTTAGGAAAGTGAGGGGTTAAGAGGGTTAGGGAGTTTAAGGAATTTGAAAAGGTGGGGGGTTCGTGTGGGCCCCACCCTTTCAAATATCCACACATGGGATGTTGGATGGATGTGGGCCCACCACCAACTTCCCATGGGAGAAATAAACCACATAACATTAAAATAAAATTGATTCAACAATTTTATTCTCTTTATTTAATTAATCCCCAAAAATTAACTTCTTCTCCCGCACAAATGCAACTACGGTAGAGGTTCCCTTAAGCGATTACTGGAATTACGAGTTCATCAGTGCCATCAGATTTTAATTCCGAGCACCAGTTCAAAAGATAGGAAAACCCGCTCGTTCGTTCACTAAACGTACCCGAGCCAAACTTCAGAAATTGATTCTGGGCACTCCGGGCCTCGGAATCATGTTCCGTCAGAAACCGCGTTCTTGTAAAATCCAAATGAAAATTTAGAAAAAATATCCCTTGAATTTTACGGGTCTTTAAATTACTCCCACCTCAGGGCTTTACGTCCCCGTAAAGCATCAACACAAACTAGGGTCACAAAAGAGGTATAGAGCACGCATCTGAGCCTTCTGCTCCCATGTGCTTACCTGGGGGTTCCGTACTTCCAAAGAAATCTCACCCGAGGAATCGATCGTCCTTGTAGGATCCACTCCTGTCGATCCTCGATCCCCACAAGAACCTCCATGAAAAACACCTCATCGCCATCGTCCTGCTCCTCATGGTCGATGATATGCGAAGGGTTGAGCACATATCTCTTCAGTTGAGATACGTGGAAGTCGTCGTGCACCTGGTGCAACTGAGGTGGATGGTTCAAGCGGTAAACCACCTCGTCTACCAAGATGTAGACCTAGAAATGTCTGTTGAACCTCAGAGTTTACTTGCCGCCTTGGCCACAACTCCGTAAACTTCGTCGAGGTGAGACCCGTATAAGGATGTGATCGTCATCCCCGAACTCTAGAGGTGTCCAATTCCTGTTAGAATTGGAACTCGAAACGACTGCCGCCACGAGGGTATGGTTGGCCAACTCAAGAGTGATCGGTCGCACCCTCCCGTGAAAGAGTTTAACATGTGCTGCCCAGGGTTTCTTTTTCGCCGACCAAGGAAAATCCATCCCGATGTTTGCCTAAAACCTTCAATTTGAGTATGAACAGTTATTGCCCATTCCATACTCAAACTAATGTCGTAAGGCCTCGACGCTGCCACCAAGAGATTCCAACCGGAACACTCGCCTCGAGGGTCTGACCACACCATCGGCATAAGTGTGATTATCGAGTCTCCTCCCAAGGTGTCTCCAGACGTGAGGGTCAAGTCCACGGCTTATCGGAAACTCTAGGACTGGAACAAGATTTGTGAAAGCAAGGAATGATTCATATCGATGTCTGTTACTACAGCAGCTTGTAGTGGACACAGACTTTCCCTTGAATCATTTTTAGAGCCACTGGGTCACACTCCTTGACTACATGCAGCCGCACTCTTCCTCCACCCTCCATCTCCCTGAGCCTGGCGGAAATAACTAAGGCGGGTGGTTGTACCATGATAAGATGTACACCACCTCATGCTTCTCTCCTAGCTCTGCCTCCATGTCTTCTGCTTCGTAGACTCATCTCTCCTTTAAGATTCCTCTTCTTTAACATTTAACACGCTCGAGTCTCTAAGACTGGAGCCGGTTTCCTGTTTCTTACTTCACTGTGCAGTCTTCATCCGCTCATGGATGATCTGCACCTGCTTTACCTATGATGTGAAAGAGCTGCTAAAATGTCTCTTTTTCTGAAAAGAGAAACTCGGTCTCATCCCCTGGAAGATCCACACCCATTTCCTAATACAGTCAATCCTGACATGAATGACGCATTCATGACATGGATGACGTCGTAAGGACTCGACGTAACTACTAAGAGATCCAACTGTCACTCTTGCCTCCAAGGGCCGAGTCACACTATCGGCAGCAGTGTGAGGTCACTGGGTCTCCTCCAGTAGAAATCCCGAAAGTGAGGGTCAAGTAAATAGTTTAACCGGGACCACTCAGTATCAACCAAACAAAAGGATAGGAAATCAAACAAAGATAAGTGTCTTTTTATTATTGCAGCTCATAGTAGAAATACCCGAATACAACAGCATCATGGACCTAGAAGTACAAGGGACGTATCCACTAGTTCTGCTCCTATCCACCTGCTCCCGGAGCTCTGCTACCTTGTCCACTACTCAACTGTTTCTCAAGCACTCACCGCTGCTTCTACCTTGGTGGCTCCTCCAAAGCCTGCAGATCAACTGTACGAGGAGTCGGACAGTCACATACCAGGTGACCCTTTCCGCCGCATGAGTAACATTGTCTGTTTCTGGAATGCTTGGCTCTGACCCCACCCCGGGTGCCCCGCACCACCGGTCCTAAAGCTAGAGATCGTCCAACCGTTGGTATGGTCCTCCTAGACATCTGCATCATTTTTCTACTGCCAACAGATGACTCGGCTACTGATCGAAATACATGCGGAAAAGGCAGAAGCTTCTGTACACGCTCGGGGTGTAGAGCTACTGGCACAAACTCCACCCTAAAGAAGGTCTCGAAGTCTTCCCATGAGAAGGTCATTCCATCGCAATACTGGAACAAGTGGCTCCACCACCTACCTGTTGCTTCCTGAAGGAGGCTAGCAGCAAAGACCACCATGAAGTCTACCGGTGTCCCCACTAGCATGAAGACTCTCACCACAACCTCCAGCCAAACCTCAGCCGCCTGCAGGTCCGTCTCTCCCCGGAACCTGGGTGGCCTCTGGAACTAGAAATCGTGCAGCGCACTCATATGGCGTGCATCACCTACTGCTGGGGATGGTGGCATCAGTAGCCCAACGTATGTTAGTACCGCTGGTGCCTCCGCTGGTGCCTCAACTGGAAAAGGGCCTTGTACTGAGGCCACGTCGCTCGGCGGGCTGTCAGTACGCACATCCCTCTGGGCTGTAGCTGGTCGTTTGAGAAAAGGCATCCTGAAAGAAACAACGTGACATTGTCAAATGATTATACCTGGTGAGATGACCTAGTTTGAGATGATATCTAAAGGATACCCTTTGAAAACACACGCACAATCAGTGTTTTCGTGCACAAAGATGGAAATCAGTTTTCAGGGTCCTGGTGTATGGATACGTCGGCCGCCCGCACCAACACTGGACTCCCTGAACTGAAGACCACACTCGGTACCCTTAACACTATTACTTCACAGAATGAAAATATCAGAGTTATAAGTTCTGCGGTAGAACCGACTCCTTTAAAACCAATTTGTCACGACCCATCCTCGGGGCCCGTGCCTTGACTACCCCATGCCCGCCTTCCATAGGCCAGGGGCTGGCGACTAGCACCAAAGGCGTAAATCCCGATAACTGGGAAGGCATTTCCTTTATAAAGGAAAACAAGCACCAAAGAGTAAGAAAGAAGAAAAAGTAAACACTAAGTACAAGAGAAGTGCTGAAAAATAAATGGGCTAGAATACAAAGCCAAAAGAAAGTACAACTACAACTGAACAAGTACAATAGAAAAGATAACAGCTGGAAGGACGAAAGCGGCTCCTGGGTCGTCCTCCTTCGATCCTACCTAAAGGGTAGGTATAGATAGCGCAGCTCGTGGATCATCTGCCACGGATCCTACCTGAAGGGTAGGTACAGATAGCATCCTCCACGATCTCGTCCGTCAACCTCCTCCATGTGTCGTCTCGTCGTGTAGTCTACCTCCGGGTACTGACTCGTCGTGTAGTCCACCTCCAGGTACCGCCCAGTCCTCGAACACTCAGCCACCGTCAGCACTACCGTCGTCTGCAACCAACACAATGAGGTGCGGGCAAGCCCGTGCCGGGGTGAGAATGACAATACTCAGTAGGGATCCCGAGACCCTCAAGGTCTCACTAAATCCAACAAAGATAGCTACAAAGAAGATCTCAACAGATAACTTCTACTTAGGTATATGCCCATACATATACCTAAGTCATCAAGTAACCCATATCAATCATGATGAAACACAAGAATTATGAATTCAACGGATATCCACTACCCATATATATGCCCATACATATAACTAAGTTATCAAGTGACCCATATCAATCATGAGGTAAACACAAAGGTCAAAAGATTCAACTCAAACCAGGATTTTCATTATCGAAACCGTAACTGCTGAAGAGCTCCATCTCTGGAGTGTAAAGTGGTCCTGTCACGACTCCAAGATACTGCTCACTAACTTGAGACTGTTGAGATACTCCTCCTGTCGAGTACCGCGTATCAGCCACCCAAACACAGTAGTGCTTCTCACCGAGGTATGTCACCCAAACAAAGTAGTGCACACCCCCTAGTAGCCTGCTGAGGTACTCTTTGGACGAGTACCGCGGGTTTTCACTATCACACAGGTAGTGCTCCGTCCGCCATGGGTTTGCACCTCACAAAGTAGTGCTCCGTCCACTGGGCTAGTCGACTCAATCCAAGTTGAGTCGGTCAAGCAGTCGTTAGGTCTCAGTCGGCTACACGGTCTCTGTACTACGCACGCTCGTCTCCGGGAGGGTCCGCTCCACGATCTAAAGGTCGATACTCTAAGTATCTCAAAGTCCCATGAAGAAGTATCTCAAAGGACTGCCTCATCATAGGGGCCTCAACGCAACAGACTACGCGTCAATCGGACGCCCGGTCTGTGAGTTACAAGCCTTTTCGTCCCAGGGGCCCAGTTGGTTTCGTGAGTGCAGCAATCCCGGATGTATCTCAAATGTACCCCGAACTCTCATATGGTATAATCATTGGGACTGTTTCTCAATGTGATCAACAACGTCGCTGACGGTTCATCAAACGGACGTCATCTCTGAAAGATATCAGCTTTTCCGTTCCAGGGGCCCGGTTGGATTTCGGGTACAATCCAATCTGGCCATATCCAACTATGTCCACAACTCGGACGAAGTATGCCAAAAGTTCTATCTCATCAAAAGGAATTTAACGAGACAGACGGCGCGTCAATCAGATGACTGGTCTGTGAGTTATTGGCTTTTTCGTTCCAGGGGCCCGGTTGGTTTCGTGAGTGAACCAACCCGACCGCACTCCTACGGCATCCAAACCTCGAGAAGAGTATGCCAAAAGATCCATCTCACTTAGACGATTCCATCAAAGTCGATGTCATGCCAATCGGACGTACGGAACTCAAGATATAAGCGTTTCCGCTCTGAGGGCCCGGTTGGTTTCGTATCCGAACCAACCCTGCCGAACCCAAAGTATTCCAAAACCTTGAGTGCGATATACCGAAACGACCGTCTCATTCCAAGGATCACTACGCAACTGGATGAGGCATCGATCGGAGGTCCGTAGCCCAAGATATGGGCATTTGAACCAAATCAGTCCGAAAATAGGGGGTATGGGCCCGGCCCGGCCCGACCCAGTACCCCCCTAGTTCGACCGAACCGGGTCGACCCGGCCCGGGCGGCGACCCGGCCCGACGACCCGTCCCGGCTCGTAAATCCGACCCGGCCGGCAGCGCGGCGGCGCGGGCCGACGCGGCCTGGGCGCCGCACATGCGCCGCGCGCAGCAGGGCAAATTCCCCCCCCCCACTTGGTTTCAAAACGGCGCGACAATATGCCGCGCCTTTAGGGAAACGCCCCCCCCCCCCCCCCCCCCAACACATGGGGGCCCGCTGCTTGGACGCCGCACGAGGGGGAAAGCCCCCTCAGTTCCTTTGAAACCGCGACCCCTTAATGGGGCTGGTTGCTGCTAGCCGGCAAGGGGAATTAATTCCCCCGGTTCTCCAAGTCCGGCCGGCCCGCCATGGCCGGCCGATTCCTGCACCACGGGACCGGCGACGGCCGGTCCCCTTCCTGCACCGACGCAGGCGGCCCGATGCCGGCCGCCGGTCACCCTACTCCGCCGCAGCCCAGAACCGGCCGCGACCCTTGTCTTCCGGCACGGTGTGACGACACCGCGCCCCTCCATAGTGGCCCTGCTCCGGCCGCGATGTCTTCAGTTTTTTTTCGACGCGGCGCGACGACGTCGCGTTCTTGAATTTCATTCCACAGCGTGGCGCGACGGCGACGTGAAATACTTTCCGTGTGATTCCCATGTGGTGCGACAGCACCACGCCATCCCGTTCCATCCACAAGGAAACAAACATGAACATAGGAGGGGGGTTCAGCCCTGTTTGTGCGGTCCGGCCCCCCTCTCATTAATCGATATCATCTAGACGAAAAATACACGATAATCTATAACTACGATTATGAACGGAAATAAGTAAATAAAATAATCCCCTACCTCAGTTCAAGAATGGTTCATGTTAATCGAGCCGCGGAAGACGAGCGTCGCGAAAGTCGGGCGTCGTGGAAAACGAACATCGACGTCGTGAAGCGAGGATTCGAAGTCGTTGACGGAGATTTCATCGCGGGAAAACCGTCGTGGAAGGTACGATGCGGATGAAGAACGTCGCTTTGGGGATATGGTGTCGCGAAAGACAAACATCAATTACATTGTTGTCGAGGTGCGTGTGAAGTGAAAAAGTTGTTTAGAAGAAGACGTCGCGTTCTTCGGTGGAGGTGTTCTTCGTTGAAGAACGGTGTTCTTCGGGTTCTTCGTCAAGGTTGAAGAAGAAGAAGACCGCTTCCCCAATTCTCTCAAGGTGTCAAAACTCTAACCAAAAATAAAATAAGACTCTCTCTTATTTTATTAACACAACAACACATTTAAAATTCAAGCATTTGAAATTATATAACTCACTTAATTAATTATAACAAGTTGTCAAAAATTAAAGAAAGTGAGTTAATAGGGAGTTAGGAAAGTGAGGGGTTAAAGGGGTTTGGGAGTTTAAGGAATTTGAAAAGGTGGGGGGTTCATATGGGCCCCACTCTTTCAAATATCCACACATGTGAAGTTAGATGGATGTGGGCCCACCACCAACTTCCCATGGGAGAAGTTAACCACATAACATGAAATAAAATTGATTCAACAATTTTATTCACTTTATTTAATTAATCCCCAAAAATTAACTTCTTCTCCCTCACAAACGAAACTACGGTAAAGGTTCCCTTAAGCGATTACCGGTGTTGCGAGTTCATCGGTGCCATCAGATTTCAATTCCGAGCACCAGTTCAAAAGATAGGAAAACCCACTCGTTTGTTCACTGAACGTACCCGAGCCAAACTTCAAAAATTTATTCCGGGCACTCCGGGCCTCGGAATCAAGTTCCGTCAGAAACCGCATTCTTGTAAAATCCCAAAGAAAATTTAGAAGAAATTTCCCTTGAATTTTACGGGTCTTTACAATACTTATCTAATCATGAATCTTTATAGTAGTTGAAAGCCCATAGGAATCGAAAATCCCATTTGGGCCTTGTCACGGGCTGAATCGGGTGACCAGTTCGGGTTTAGTTAGGGTTGGTTCATGAAAATATGTTATCAAAATTGGATCTTATTATTTTGGGTTTCAGGTATATAGAGATTAAGACTATAAAGTCTCAAGAGGTAGGTTATGGGTCGGTTCCTAATCACCAACACCCCTAATAAAACATTAATTACTAGGGTTAGTACGGATTTTGAGTCGATGTCTTTGTTTTTTATTAAGGGACAAAAAGGGAGGCAATCCAATGTTATGTCATGATTTCACATGGGGTAGTGACTCATGTGGAGTCTAAGAACATGGTTTAAGTCCCTCCATGTTGTTGATGCTTACACAGGGTACAACTCAATGCCATGTCATCGGGTTAAGAATACCCACCAGTCTCTCATCCCAATGGTTTGTTGTATGTTGTGTTTTGTTTGGTTACAGTTGGTTTTAGTGAGTTATGAAAAAGGAAATTATTTTGGAATGAAAATTATTTAATTCAAATGTTTTAATGGTTTTGAAATGGGTTTTGATGGAAAATTTATCGGTTTGAAAATTTTGTGGCTGTATGGGTTTGCAAAGGGAATGATTTGGGTGTCTTTTTCTATTCCTTATGATTTTTTTAACATGTGAGAGTATGTGTTTGTAATTTGAGT
Source organism: Viscum album (assembly GCA_963277665.1). NCBI lineage: Eukaryota > Viridiplantae > Streptophyta > Magnoliopsida > Santalales > Viscaceae > Viscum > Viscum album. The sequence goes on along the minus strand of OY728129.1, from coordinate 1,804,454,153 downwards.
GTCAGTGTACATGGATGAGAACAAATGAACACTAGTGAAACAGTTCATATGATTCCTTGGCTGTGTATTTGAAACTAAAAGATTGTAATTTCTTTCTAAAGAAATGTTCAAAAAGGAAAATAGTTTAAAAAATTGGTTGCTATTTTTTACTGTGGGTTTTATTTGGTGAAAGTTTGTTTTGGGATTTGGATGTGGCTTGAAAAAGGATGTTCTTGAAAATACAAAAAAAAATTAATTTTTTAAAGAGTTTAATTTTGGTTTTTTTGGCATGTTTTTGTCTACAAACCAGTTGATTTGTATTGTAGTGTTATTTATGGTTGTTTTGTAGATTGATTCTAGTTTTGGTTTGTGTTTTTGTGTTGTTCATATTGTGACACTGAGAAAGGTACCTCAATGTTCTAATCAGTCATGCCTAGTTCTTACATTTTCTTGGATATTTCCTAACATTTACAGTTTTAGAGGTCCCTTTGAGGCACGTATGTGGCATAAAGAGGATGAGCAAGTATTCAGGGTATTGGGAACCCTAGATGTTATCAATGTGTGTGATGTTTTGGTTCTATTCAAAGGAACCTATCACATAAGAGTCTTCTTTGTTGGTTCAAGCATCTTGTTCATCAGAATACTTCCTGGTGGGCCACCAGTATAGTGGTCTGGAGAATTCAATGCCATCCTGTTGCATCCCTAAAAATTCTTGCAATATATATGGCCTTTCAGTTCACTTGGAGAAGTCCAGTAGGAAGCATTTCTAAAATAAGGAGTTGTGACTGAAGGATGGTCATACGTGAATGTGAGGAAGTATATGCTTCAGCCATCAAAGCCCCATCCTCAGGACTCACTATAAAGATCACACACATGCAGGGTTGATAGGGGTATGTGAGACCATTACCATTCTCCCATATTGGAATATAGAAATATAAGTTTTCCTTATTATTTTCCCCTTCCATTGTATGTTCATCATGTCATTGTAAGGTTATGATGTATTTATTTGGTTGTTATACAAGAAGTTTTAACTATTCTAATGTGGATTTTGGAGTCATTCATTTTCTTAGGGGATGTTTGTCCCTAACATGGGGAGGTTTTTATTTTGTTTCTAGTTGTGATCATTTTGATATGTAAGTGTTTTGGAAGATCAATGTTTTAATGTGTGTTCATTTCTAATATTTGGTTCGAATTTCTTTTTTTTGGTTTTCCGTAGTGTTGTAAATCTAATTATGGGGGTATTGTGGGGTTTTTCATGCTAGAGGAGTTGGATGGAGTTCATATCAGAAGTTCCTTGTTTTGATGGGGTTGTTTTTAGGTTAATGTGGTGAAAGGGTTTTGTTGGTTCGCTTATCCCATTGTACCAGTTTTCTGGTTCCCTTGTAGTGGGTTTCATATTTAAGTCTTGGTGGTGTTGTTTTAGTTTTATGGTTCCTGAGGTAGTTGTGTTCTTGTGGTTGGGAGACCCCCCTCATGTTCTCCCCTCAATATAGGGCATAATATTCTCCTTTAATTGAACAACTATGACATGTGGAGACAAATATCATCCCAGTATTCACGATTTTCCTTGGTTTTTTCTGGACATGAACTCGAGTTTCTATTAACAATCGGCTTTTTGAATTTTAGTGGGAAATTTTTTTTGTGGTGTGGATGATTGTCACACCCTAACCCCAGACACTCCTTTATTCCAAAATTTTCTTGGTAAGGAATTTTTCCGGTTGTGGGTTGGTTTGAGTTCTTGGATAAATATTCCAATTTTAAAAACATTTGGATAAATTTCTTATCCTGTGCGCGGTTAGCACACGGCCTGGAAGACCGTGTGGCCTACTCTCTGTCTAAAAATAATAAAATAATATGAAAAATAAAATAAAATAAAAATAGTTTATAATAATAATCATAATAATAATGATAATATTATTAAGATTATTATTATTGTTTTTGTTGTTATCATTTTTATTTTTGACATTGTTATTATTATAATTTTGTTTTTTTTATGGATGAACCCCTGAGGGGTCAAACCCCTTCTCCATTTTTGTGGCACAATCCACCCCCCCACATGTGCACATTTCCTTTTCCCCCACATCCACCTTTATCGCTGGTTCTCCTGCTCACTCCCTTAACAACAGTCTTCCCTCCAATGGCCACTCATCCCTCTAGAGGTTCCCCTTGCAAGACACCATTGACCCTCTAGCTCGAACCCCTAAACATGTGAACCCTTGTAGAACACAAGACCCTGTTTTTAGATCCTCTCTAAGGAATTGTTCAACCTAGATTTCATGGGGTTCTTTTCCTCATCCATCATTGTAAACCACATTCCTCCTACCTCTTCCTTATTATGGAAATTTTTCTTTCTGTCCACTATTCAAGGAGTTACAGATGAACCTAGGGTTTGATGGGTAATCATATTTTTAGTTTTCTTGTGATCTAGAGTTGTGCATATGGTACCCCAGGACCTATTATTACGAATTCCATCAACCACTGCTAATAGTGAGGCTGTTTATGTTGTTTCAGTTCACCAACACTATTTTTGGTGAGGAATTATTCTTCACGCTTTGTTTTTCACCATCCAATTTTATGGCCTTAAGATGAGTATGAGCCTTTTTTAATTTATTTTTGGTGCGTTGAACCATTCCTATAAATTTTTGTGATTATAAGATATGTTATAATGAGTTTTGGTCAATATTTAAGGGGGTACATTCTTATAATTAAGGTTTATATATATATAATATGTATATATATATATGTCCTCCAAGTATGTATTTACTCATTGTGGGTGGAATACATGCATTGGATTACATATGTATATATATATAGGTATGTGCGTGCATGTGTATGTCGGTGTACGAGTGGTTGTCGCCTAATTGTTCAAGCACTGAAGTGTCTCGGCTTAATATGACCCCTTGTTGGGTAAGGTTTCCTATGCCCACACATTTAACATGAGATTCATGTTTCCTTAGAATATTGAAATTCTATTTTTATATTTGTGTATTATTTATATATATACATATATATATATATATACATGACTAGGTCATTCCATCAATTATTTTCAAGAATGATCCACTAATGATTGAGTTTTCCTTCAATTCATTCAATCCGCTGTAATATTATTGGCATGTGAGAGTATAAATGTTCATGTTATTTCATGATTGAAAATTGGGGTAAATTGGTTTTTTCAATGGATTTCATAAATATTCCTATATATATATATATTCATGCCAAGTATTCAATGAAATGTCAATTTTCATTTTAAATTTTTTTTTGGTATTTTAATGGTTTGATTGGATTTGGTTATCATATTGTGGAATGGATAACTGTGATATGTATTGTCTGTGTGGGTGGTGTGACATAGAATCCTCATTATGAAATTTTTATTTTTGGCAAAATTTTTTTGAATGATTTTGTTTTTGTTTTTAAATGTTTTTTTTTATATTTGGGTAATTATGTGGAATGGATGGGATTGGTTTAAAAGAAACTGGGGATTCTGAAAAATGGTTTTCTGTGTTTTCAAGGATATTTACTGTGTGTTATTGGATGAGGGAACATTAGGGGGTGCACGAGGTTAACAAATGGATGGGAATTCAAATTTATATGGAACTTAAAAAGATTTTTTTCCTTGAACCCTAGTTCAGAAATATTTTCTATTTTATTTCTCATTCTCCTATAAAAATGATTCATTTATTTATAAATTGTGAGTGGTAATTTATTTGGATTCAATGGGAGTTTTAAATGTTCCCTTTAAAACATGTGTCATGTGGTATTTTTTAAAAGATTATTGGATTCTAAATGACTTCATAGGCCGATTGGAATCTTAATGTATGTTTTGTGCTTTCATCTTGGTTTTTGAAATATATTCCGACTTGTATTAAGTTCCAATTATAAATAACTAAGTATATCTAATTCATTAATCGTGGTTTTAAGATGGAATTTTCTTTATAAAGTGATTCCCCATTTGGTATTTCATAATTGAAAATGGGGTTTTATATCTTCTTAAAAATGGTCGTCGAAATATTGTGTTAGTGTACCTAAAATGGACTTAGTATAAGTCATGGTTGGCACTTCCTGTAGTTTTGGGACAACATGTGGTTTGAGAAATTTGAATACCCAACTGGCTACATAAATTATTTTTAGAAATTATGTTAATTTCTATGTTAAAAGATGGATTGATTGGAAATTTTATTGTTTTTAAGGAATGTTTTGAATGATTACACGACGTAACAGCCTGATTAAAACCATTCATGATATTAAATATGTATATATATATATAGTGGTACCCATATATTTTATTTCTATTTATAAGTTATAATATAAGGTATTTTCGTTAATGTGTTAGGAAAGTGCAGTGACTGATGGTTAGGCGCTTTTGAGGGCCTCCTACTTACACAATTTATTAATAACATAGGTTTTTTGGGAGTTTTTTAGAGGGTTGAGTGATGGTTGCTGAACAAATATGATTAGATGGGTTTGTACCCCCTGTATTATAGGAGAGTCCAGGTGGGTTTTGCCACTATATTGGTTAGTTTAGGTTGGCCAATTGGTTATTTACTAGGGATCTTGACCATATGATGGTAGGTGGTTCTGAACTGAGTTCATCCAAGGACCACTCTTGGTATGTTTAGTAAATTCCAATGGTTTCATACTTGTATGTTCTTACTTTATTTTGTCTCAATTTTGGTTATTTGATCTCATGAATCTTTTACTCTTATTTTTATATTAATGAACTTATTTTTTTAAGTATTTGGGTTTTAAAATAATTCATGGAATTGACTTATATTCCATGGTAAATGATTTAGAAAAATGAAATCATAAAGTTTTTTTTCTTAAAAGTAAAATCACGTTTCTTATTTTGGTAAAAGAGTGGGAAACGATATTTTTATATATCATGTTTTACAATTAGTAAGAAATTTTTTTTTATGGTGGGGCATTAGGTGTGGTTTATTTCAGAATTCATATATATTACATCCGTTCTCACACCCACACTATCATTTCAATTTCTAGTTCTCCTAGTTTCACATCTCTTTTGGAGTGAGATTATTTTAGTGTTTGGTGGTTACCAATGAGGTCACATGGTGGTACATGTATCATTTTATATATTTTCTATATGATTTCTTATTTTTATTATTATGTTTGATTTTTATTTATTATTTTATCTTTTTTTCAAGGGAAAAATCATTCCCACCTATTTAATCTTGATGCATGGCACTGGTTTCCCACCCGTGGGGATCAGGAATTCCATTAAGACCTTGTCACAGGCTGACATGGGTGTACATTTTAGGGCGAAATCGAGTTGGTTCATCATATCTGGGGTTTTTAGAGGTATCATATATTATTTTGAATATTAGTTAAAACTTAGTTCTAATTTACATCTATAGATAGATAGTCAGATAGGGAAAACTAGCCACAATATAGACGACATGTTTCAAATATAAATTATTTATTTTGTAGGTGCATGTATGTGGAACATATACTATTTGTATTTTTCTTATAGAATATATTATCACTATACCATTAGTATAGATCCATTCTAAGCACTATATGGTCAACAGTGCCAGTATGTGTTAAGTTTACTTAGATTAGTGAGTCAATGAATCTTAGACCATAATTGGTTCAAATCATGTCAATGATGGTGCATGTGATCCATGAGAGAACAAAGGTGGCATACTCTTTTCATAAGTCCAATGTTGATCATAAAAAACAATAGAGATCATAGTTGGATAACATGTGATTATAAAGGTTTCTACAACTAATCGGTACATAAATTTGATTTAGGGAGTAATATTTCTCTAGAATTTGTTAATCCCTTTTCAGTGAAAAAAATGTCAGATTTATCACGTATCCTTGAGAACTCACCCATATATGAACCAGAGTCATGATAATTTTCATATCCCTATATTATCTAATACCTTCATAATGGTTCCCATGTCAATAATTTGGGTGAGATAGATATTTATTATGATGATAACTTCAGGGGGAGACCCATTTAGTTTTAGGAAACTCAAGAGAGGTAATTTTTTTTCCCTATAAAACCATTGTATTATGTCATATAGAGGAATAGTTTCTTATAGTGGTGTATTAAGGAGTGAGAGTCATAGATATAGGCATTGTACATTTATTTATTTTACTTTTTCTTATTCCTGGTATTATTTTTTGATATTTTACTATTTTATGATATGGATACTGTTATTAAATGTATGTATGAATTTGAATCATGTTATGATGGTTGTATTCTAGTCTGTTGAGATCCTTGAGTGGTACCCATTCGATTGTTATTTTGTTATTAATTATTACTTATCATGTTTGGTTTTAAATTTATAGGGGTGAACTTTTTGAGAGGTATATTATATATGTTCATATGTTTCCAATCTCTCACATTGTGTTTTCATATGTCTTGGAGGTTCCAATATGAAAAATAGAAGAATTATGAGGGTTATTATCGAGTTTATATCCATATTAAGGTCAATAATTTTATAGTAAGATAATTGTTTTGAGTATCGGGTGTTTTAGAGTTGGTTATGTGGTTCATATTGAATAACAAAGAGTTAAATGGTTGGGATGGTTCTATTGGAATATATTTTTCCGCATTTAATTACCTTTTCTGAAATATAGAACGGATCCATACTATAGGGGAGTTCATTGTGACATTTTCTGCCTTGGGGTTCTCTATGTTATGAATATTTACTGCTCAAATTCCATTGTTTTTAAGTGTGGTTCTTGTAAATGAAATCTCGGGTAAACTAGTGACCCGTAAAATAAAATGTGTTAGGCATGTGGGAACATAAAATTGGGGTAGAGATGAGGATAAGAGAGGGAAGTAAATCGATATTTGAAGCACACCACATCGAATACCCTGGCATGTTGGGTCAAAATAATGAGTGATATTTCCTGATGACATGATGGAGTTCATGGTGACTTTTTGGGTGTAATGAATTTCACTATTCCCTGATTAATGGAATAATTGTGGTCAAATATTTTTAATGTGATTTAAAAAACATGTGATGTTAATGTAGTTCAATTACTTCAGACACTGGGGAAATAAGTTCTCCCTTTGACCTAACAACCATGGTTTTTTTATTGAAAATACTCTATATTGGGTGTAATTATGTCTTAATCTATAAATCAAGGGTTATATTCCCATTAGATGGGATATTTTCTTCTTATTTCAAACCATATCTTTCCTCTACCCCTCTCACCACCCGCCATCATAATCTTTTGAAATTATAAACACCTTGGATTGTCATATATATGTTTTGTGTACCATGGTAATCTCTCTTATCATCTTACCTTGTCATTGTTTTTTTCATCATTTTATTAATATTGTTGAGGACAGTTTCTTATGTTTCTTTGCTGAGAAACAATCTTGGAATGATGGTAGTTTGTTGTGGATATGTTTTGAGGTGGTTTACATTGACTTTCTTGGCATTTTACCATTGTTCATATGTAATTTCTAAGATAACTTTCAGCTAATAGTTGAGGTTTTTGTTACATTAATTAAAATTATTTTATATAAAATTGTGAGATTTTAATACATTATCCTCTTTTTTTAATGTTAAAATCAATAGAAATAATGATAATTACTATAATTAAAAGTGGAATAATAAGTGTTTGCTGATTGCTTGTTGGGATTCTTTGTCATTGATGTGTATTGATTTAATAGATAGTGTGATATCTATTTTCAATGATTTAGTTGTTTCATACATTATTAATATTTATGAAACATTATAGAAAATATGAATATAAAATTATAAAATGAATAATGAATAATGAATATTAATTTATTTAAAATCCTTATTAATATTAATTGATTATGAATGTATTTATGGAAAGTTATATTTGGGCGAATCATGGATAATGATAGATTTTGGTTATACGTTTAATGTCATTTAAACCATTGAATAATCAATTGATATATTAATGGTAATAATGAAAAAGTTTCCTTTCTGGAAGATAAATGTATAAGGATTAACTAAGGCATTCTTGTTTAGTAAATCCTTGTATGCTTTAGATTTTTTTTCTATTGTATCCCCATTACTACTTCATCCATATAATAATTTTTATGTTTTATGATTTCTATAGGATGGTATGACTTTCTTGTGGTTCATTATAAACCATATATGGTTGGGATATTTGATGATAAATGTTTTTTTCACAGGTTATAATGGTGGTTGATGTAGGTGATGATAGAATATAATGTGTTAGGAATAATGGTGTCAGGGGTGATAGTAGGATTGTTATAACAAGATGAGAGATGGATTTTCTCATTGTTTATGTGCTTGATTTTTTTTTGATTTATGAATTTCTAGATAGTTTATTATTTTGGTTCAGGAGTACTATCTATAGTTAACTTTGTGTGTTGTAAGTTCACACTTGGGTGCAGTATCTTTGGCGGAGTACAAGAGTGTATTGAAATTAAGGAGTGAGAAATGTTTTAATATTTAACCCATGTGATAGGTTTTTTAATGGAAAAAATGAATTATTATATACAGACACACAAGTATATATGTATATATATATGTATTAATTTGAACTAATACATTCTTGGATTAATTCTAAAAGGGAATGGCTATTGAATATGGAATTGGCATATGTTTATGAAAGCATATTGGCATGTGATGAACTAAAGATGCTTAAACTAGAATTAGTGACCATCTAGTAAAATATGGGGAAAATTATATTATTATATAAATCGATAGTAATTGATAAATAAAAATTTATATTTATTTGATGATGATTTTTTATTCCTATGTGTATATTTTCAATCTAGCCCCCTATGTTGTAGTGGTGGAAATCAGATATCATTTGGGGAAATACTTTTATTTGACTCTAACAATAGGATGTTTCCCTATATGGTTTTTGTAATATATCATTATATTTTCTAATTTAATACACTTCACTTATGAATTTAGAATAGAAAAAACACCCTAATGTTTTTTTGGACATTTCCCCCAATATCCAGATTAGCAAGGGAATGGATGAATAACTTCACTCTCTTCCCCAAACTCCCTTTGGTTATAGTATTATGTATGGATATACATGGGATGTGATGAATTAATATATAGGGTATACACTAACATATGTATTCATGGATCTTTTTATTACTATATATTTATATATGGAATGTAGTGTGATGAATTTATCATGCAGACTTATATTCCATCTACAGTGATTATGGTTTCCAATAGTTGTAATTTTATTTCTTGTGGTTTCATGAGTTATAATGAATGATACGTAGGCTATAGTAGATTTTATACATAGTACTAAATTATAGAGGAGATGATGATGATGTGGTTTTGATTACCTCTATGAAATGGAAAATGATATTTGATATGTAATTTTGGGGTGAAATATGACTTATTGTGAGGGTTATATTATAAGATGTTTGAAATTGGGTCATGAGGGTGACATTATAGTGGGGAAGTAAAATTAGTTTACCTTAATTTACCAAAATGATTGATATGTACTTTAATACTTTAAGGAATTACCTTACGGGTAAGTCATTTTAAAGATGGCATATATTTTTTCCTATTTAGGTAATGAGTTGAATTCGTTTATTTACTCATTGTTATTTAGTATTCTTTGTTCAAATTTATCATTAGAAGTTCTAGGGAGTATCCTAATACGTACACTTGAATTCTTGCCTAAATATTATAATTTTTTTGGTTTAAAACAGAATATGGAAGACTGACCTATACATTACTAGATCAAGGACTTTTCCAAGAGTTGTTGGATTTTTCATAGTCAATACCAATGATTTATTTTGTCCAATTCTATTTTTTACAGTTTTGTATTATATTACAATAATTTACTTGGATTGTTTATCTATCTATTATATAGAGTTGATTGTTGGTATCATAATTTATATTATTACATAAATTTTTTTATGTAGGTAACTAATCCTATTTCAATGCATTATATAACCTTAATAATATATGAAATCTCATTAGATATTAGATGTTGGCATCCAGAATAATCTCTCTCTCTCTCTATTGGTTTCGGACCTTGGAGGGGTACAAGTGTGGGGTAAGAAATAGATAGAAATAATAAATTAATCATAATTTTTATCAAATAAGAAAATATTTTATTTATAGAATTATTTAATCAGATATATATTAAGATGATTTTTTATCACCTAAACCAACATTAAAAAATATGGAAAATATATACAATGTTTACATAAAAGTGTTGGAGGAAAATATATATGTTCTTAACAACATGTTAGATGATTTGATGATTAATTTAACTAAAAATATTGACAATTTAGTCATTCTAATTATTTAGGTTGTTGTATGAATTTGTGGAATTATTAATGAAATAAATGATTTAGTAATCTAGTATAAAAATTATGTTGATTGACACCATCATGAAATCCATTGTTTCAAGAACATGAAGAAGTATATTTTTAAAGTTATCACTTAATGATTTAAATCAAAATAAGTGATCCTATTAAACGAATGATAATTTGAAGAAAAATTATTCATTTGTGAAAGTTGTAAGAATTAAATTATATGTTGAATCTAGATATACATGAAGTGGGTGATGAATAAGAATATATAAGTGATTAATATTTATCACTTATGGAATGAAAAAAATAAATGAGACAAAGAATGGTTTAAATTAATGATACCATTGTATTTTTTTGGGATGGTTGGACTCATTATTATGAAATTTATAGTGTGGATAAATGGTGAAAAAAGTGAATTTGAATTAAAAAAATAATAAAATAATATTTCCATATATAAATCATCAAATCTAAAAAGCCATATAGCATGATGTTTCAATGTATTTACATGGTAGGTAAGAAAAGGGATGATATTTGTATTTTAATTAAATATGGTGAACCCAAATTCAAAAAATATTTCAAATATTTAGTAAACATAATGGTAAAAAATAATGATAATAGTAATATGAAAGAAAAATCACCGAGAAGATTTTATTGATCTAAAAGTGGAACATGATGGTTCCCTTGAAGATCTTGATATAAAAAAATATTAATAATTAAATCAGTAGAATTATAAAATAATATTTATAATATATTGACCAACTAAACTAGAAAAGAACTCTATGAAAGAAGGATATTAAGGAATAGGTATAATTATTAAATATTAATATTTTTATTGAGTTTCCAGGTGAAAATTGGATAAAAAGTTTTCATAATGAATAAATGTTGACAATAGTGATTCATTAATAAATTTATAAGATTTAAATAAATATTATTGAAATTAAATTATAATTTTTTCTATAATATTAACTATTTTATGTATTTTATAGTAGGATACATGTTAATTATTTAAAATTAAAAATAAGGGTAATTGAACTATATTTAAAGAAAAAAATTCATTGGGACCCATGATTGATCAAGGGTAATGATCGAGGCAAAGAATTGATGAATCTAGGGAACAATGATGCTAAAGAACTAGAATATAGAGATTTAAATCCTAAATCAATTATTCATGGCCTAAAATTAAAGGGTGTTCACAAAGAGAAGTAAAACATGTAGAAAATAGTCTTCAAGGGACGAGATGAAAATTAAAGGCATGATACTATATGTCCCACCATAAAACATGAATAAAATATTAAAAATGGTTCATTTGAAAATTGAATGTTTATAAGGAAAGTGTATTATTTACTAGTAACTCCTTAGGTTGACATAGCCCCAATTGAGGTATAATTTTATGACCTGGGGGTGCTAAGAAGCCTATAAAGAAAAGGAAAGAGGATGTGCTTCAAGGAAATGGTTCAGAGACCAAATCATTAGGGAGTGGATGTGTATATAGAAGATTTATCCATCAGTCCATCTCCACCATTTTATTTTTTTTCTTTTTATTTCATTATTTTAACCTCTCCCTATAATTCCAATTATGGGGAATAAGTTTCTTTTAATTCTATGTGTGTATTGAAAATGTAAATTTTTTTTCATAATTTTTTTTTATTTTTTTGAATTTAAATTGGTTTTTCATTTTTTTATAAACCCATCAAATTTTAAATTTTTATTTCTATATGGATGACCATTGTATATCTAGATGAGAGAAATATAAGTTTCTAAATATAGTGAAACCTAGAACATCAGTTTCCACACGACCATTGGGTTAACCAAATCATGGATTTAAAAATGGATTCAAGTTACCTATTTCATTAATTTACAGAGTTACCATGATCATAGAGAGTTAGTGAGAGAGAAAATATTTACCATGACCTTTGAAATTATTTAAACATTACTATGATTAATATATATAATAATTTTAGTCTTTAAAACTTATTAATTACATGATCCTTCATCTATCATACATGATGCATTTTTTTATTTTCCTTCTCAGGCCTTCCTTAATAACAATTTACATGCTCCCTAACTTAGATTTATATTTTTAAGTCATTAATTATTTTATGATTATTTTATTAAGTTAAATTAAATTTCAAAAAAACTATCTTTATAGTATTCACCTCAAGTCTTGAAAATAATATACTACATAATTATATATTTAATGAATGAAGATTCATGTTTTTAAACATTTATAAATTCAATATCCCTATTGGAATTAATGATAACTTATAGGATATAATATTTTTGTATAGACTTTTAGGGATTGGTGTAAATTTAATTTTTTATTTAATATTTTAGGTGCATCAGTTTTTGATATATTTCTATTTATTTTATATTACTCAATTATTTTGATTTTTCATTTTTTATGTAGTTTGGTATTTTCGATCATAATGACTGGTATTTAATGTGTCTTGACAGAGAAATATAGATCAAAATTTAAATTTTATGATTTGACACAAAAATCTGATGAATATATAAAAATGAACAGTCAAGAAAAGAATTTCTTGCAGCCTTACCCATACATGAATGCAACATGACCTCCTGACCTTGAACCTGATCTTGTAGAGATGTTTTAAGATATAAAATGTTTCTATAATGAATCCAATATAATATTTATTCCCTAAGAAAAATTTATTTATTTAGAATACAAAATTAACAGTATAGTTTTGTATGAGTAAGAACAATATAATACCTTTTCAGATTCAATTTTATGTGCATTGTGTCTAATATGATATCCCAACTAGAGGAAGTATAAGTGGAGGAGAAGGATACAGTAGAAAAAAATTTAATGGGATTTATTGATAATTTCGGTGCACTGTGTGAAGAATGACTAGTTACACTTATCATTGACTTTGTAAAAGAACAATAAAATTAAGCAAAAGATAAAGAATATCCAATGATAGAACATGATGAGAGAATTGATAAATTTCAATAGTATTAGTTCACAATTAATGAAGAACATTAACAAGTGGATTTAGTGGTGGCCAAATGGTGAACGAGGTGGTACAAAAAAATGATTCTTTTGAGTGGTGTGAGGTTCAAATCCTAAGAACACACTCTTGGGTGAATTTATATTTCACTAAGACAACTTCATCTGTATGGATCACCCAGTCCCTTACCGGGTGGGAACAATGAGGCGCAGTCCACTTGTACATAAAAATTATTGTGTTAAACCATCACCGATTAGGATTTCTCCCTCTGAGATGCTCTACCATCTCAACTAGCAGATTTATGTGTTTATCCATCTCCGATCAGGATATCACCCTCATGGATGTTATTCCATCTCAGCTGGAAATAGATCCTTAAAGGTTGTGGATCACTCTTGAGTGATCCCATTATGGGGGGGGGGGTCCATGGGGTGGAGGGTTAAAAAAGGCCACACCCTTGGGGGTTCCTTAGTGTGTAGGGTTCAAAAAGGACACACCCAAGGATCCCCTTTCTTAGAAAACATTAGAATGTTGGTATAGACAAAGATTTATTCTTCATTTATTTCAATATCTCTATTATTTGGTCACATACCCTATATTTCATTCCCATAACAAGGAGGAGTAAGCAAGTTGAGTGGGACGGACTCCATATTCATAGTTTTTTCACATAAAAGGTTATATTTGTATCATATCCCCAATATCAAACCCCTGTAAGGTTGATCTACAAAACTATAATGAAAAGATAAGATTCTAGAAGGGAAACCATTTTTGTATTTAATTATATGTCCTTGAAAATGTATGATTTTTGAAAAAATTAATTTTATATTATAAAATTTAATTTTAAATTTACCTTAATGAATTATTTTAAATGAATGTACCACTCCCTTATGAGATTTTTAATACATTATGTTCAAATTGAATGTGAATTTAGATAAATAATAATATTAACAATAACATATTAGTGAGAAAAGATTGTCACAATTTGAGAACAACACGAAAAATGGGTCTACACATTTGACATTTAAAATATTCTTCGAAAAACCTATAATTATTTAAAAAAAACAATAATAATAATAATTTAAATTAAATTGAAAATTCATCTCCCATAATGATATTCTTTATTCTGCAATTGAAAATACAAAAAATGATTAATAATAATCATCATATCATGTTTTTAAATATATTTTTTTCAATAAATTAAACAAAAATAATGATAGAATAATTTATTGATGATAAATACATGATTTTTAATATGATGAATTAAAATTTGGGAATCTTTTTAATTTTTTTAAATGTTTTTTTCTGATATTTTTCTAGTACATGAGAAAAATATATTTGTATTAATTAATATTATTTTTATTTTTTTTCCCTACAAATAATTTACAGAATCATATATTATCATTATATATAATTGTTCTACAATTAATATTTCTTATTATTTTCTTGAATATATTTCTATAGTGAAATACAAGAATAAATTTTTTCTTAACTTTTATTTTCATTTTTCACAAGTATTATTGTAACAAATTGCATTTAAAAGACTAAAGTCAATATTACTGTTATACCTTACCATAATACATACATTTATATCAATACTTCATAATAATATAGAATAAATTTTATTCCATTTATTAAAGTAGTAAATTAAAATCCAATCATACTATTTCATACCATAATCAAAATATTATAACATTATTTTCAATGAAATTAGTGTGTTAGAGACATTATCATTTTGGAAGAGATATAATTATTTTAATAGATATATTTATAAGTAATTTTCATGATATATTTGGATATATAATGATTTATCATTTTTTGTAATCTATTTCACACAAACATTAAAAAAATTCAAGAAAAAATAAAACTCATAAAAATAAAAAAA
The DNA here is from genome assembly GCA_963277665.1 of Viscum album. Lineage (NCBI taxonomy): Eukaryota > Viridiplantae > Streptophyta > Magnoliopsida > Santalales > Viscaceae > Viscum > Viscum album. The sequence continues at coordinate 1,804,439,050 of OY728129.1, read as the reverse complement.
ATGTTCTTAGTGGGATGAAAACCAGTATTTTGATTTCCAATGAATTTTATCATTTGGCATTCTATTGTGGATGTGCGAATTATAAAAACTCAATTTTTTAAAAATAAAAAATAAAAAATCAATATATTAAACAATTCTGGATGATAAAACATATATAATATTTAATTGTATTGTGAAATATACATTGAGTTTATTGAAAATTGGATAAATCAATTTTTCAATGTATAATTTTTTTATGAGCCAATATTGATTACCATGAATTTTTTTTGGCTAATAACCGCCTTTTTAGATCAACCAATTTTAATATCATTTACACACAAAACCTTAGGCCTCAAGGCCATATGAACATTACACGGAATCACTCATAACAATTGGTCATTTTTATTACATGGGGGTGGATAAATCATATTCATTCCAAGCCAATGGAAATAATAATGATTTTAGATATGAGAAAATTTTCATTTACTTTTATAACTTGATGGAGAGTGAAAAAAATAAGCTAAAATATTAGTGGTGTATGAATTCAAAATAAACTAAAAAACATGAATGTATGAAAATAATTTTATGTTAGAATAAAAAAATTAAAATTAAAATACATGGTTTAATTGTTTCATTAAATAATGAGGAGTTGATGAAAAATTTTAATGTGATGGTTGAGCTTTTTAAATTCCTTATGTAATACATTAAGTTTTTGAAATATAATTTAAATACAAGAAATTGAATAAATTTTTTATGTTTTTGAAATATCATACTTGAGGAAAATAATGATGTTTTTATATGTGTGGACTTGGAATTATCATTACATGCATAAATTTTTGTTATTTAAAATAATTATCTTTTAATAAAATTTTCAATTCATGCACGAATATTAGTTTTTTTGGGTAGGATATAGGTTAATAATATTCAAATGATAAAATGAGTGGAATATTGGTGAGCTTCATAATATAATGACTCTATGAGTCATGAGAGATTTCATGGTTGATTTCTATTACTCATAATTGAATATTCAATTTTAGATGGAGGAAAAAATGATGGAATACACTAAATTGTGTCATGATTTACCTATTGATGGAATTAAATTAAATTGGATTCATGATGTCATATATAAGAATTGAGAAAATATGTCCCATAGGAAAAACTTGAAAAGTAAAAGTTTGACTATATGTGTCACTTCATGAAACATTCCCTCACAACCCAAAAATTTCCCTTTCGAAATTGAAATTTTGTAGGGCCCCCATATAATTTCACTATAACACCTTTTGTAGACATAGAAATATTTTACATCTATTTTTATAACCCCGGGTGATTCAAATAATATAAATATAAGTATATAAGGATTTATTCTAGGTATTGTATTGAATAATATATCACTATCGAGAGGTGTTGGTCACAGTAGTGTCTCCCACTGGTAATTCTCCCCCATTTTCTTTTTCAATAAATTTTATTATTTTTTTGTCACACCCTACCAGATATAATAAGGGGGTAATTTATTTTTATTCCATTTTTGTATTTTAAATGTAAATTTTGTTGAAGAAATATTTTCTTAATTTTTAAATTAAATTGGGTTCTCATTTTCTCATGAATTCATCATAAATTATTATTGTTTTGCTATGCATGAACATTATATACCAGGAGGAGATAAATTTTTTTAAAATAAAGTGATATCTAGAACTATGTTTTCACTATATAATTGAGAAATCAAAATTATACATTTAATAATCATTTATAGTTACTTATTTTATTAATTTATCAAATTACAGTTATAGTTAAAAATATGATGATCAATGAGTGTTGAAATAATTAACCTCACAGTCAGAATTTTTTCAAACTAATTTTGATGACATTTTAAAGGAATTGTTTCATTATAATTTCTTAATTACATTTAGCTATAATTTTTCTAAATAGTTTTTTTATTTTTATTACCATTCTCCTACCTTTTTAAAAACCTATTCACATGTTTTTTGTAACTGATTTAAATTAAAAAATTATAAATAATTTAGGTTAATATTATTAAATTAATAATAATTTTCCAAACCTATGTTTGTGGGATCATCTGTGGGATTTTAAAATCTATTAATTATTAATTATATATATACTGATGGTTATTTTTCATTTATATAGATTTTTAAATTTGCTATCCCCATAGGAAATAATGAATCCTCATTGCTTGTCTGCATTAATTCTTATCTTTTAGTGTGGGAAAATGGATTAAAGGCCTTGTTGAATATGTAGAGATATTTAAAAAAATAATGAAGTTGAAATGAAATCATGTGGTACAAATAAATACTTAGAGTTTTAAATGTCCACAAACAAAGTGTTTCCTGATAATAATGAAAAGAGAATAAGTACAGTATAGAAATTGTTGAAGGAAAAATTCCCAAAATAAAATTCCTTTTATATGGTTATTTGTGACATACTATGACATATTATGAAGATTTTCGAAGCAACAGGAAAGGATAATCACTTAGAAATGAATATAAAATGATGAATAAAAACCATACATCATAACAATGTAATTATTTTATAGATAAAATTTTTATTAATTAAATTTTTTTCGATTAATTTAAAATAGTCAGTGAATTTGTTTTGGATTTTTAATATTAAGAACAAATGAGAATGGATGTGGGACTAAAAATATTTATTCCTCTATGAAAAAAATTTCCTCCATAAAAGAAAAATAAAAATATTATTATGATTATTATGCTAAAACATAGTGAGGAGATACATTCAAATTTCATAGTTCAAACCAAAAATACCTTGATGGAAAGGAATAAAAATGGAAGGAAATCCTATCAAAAATTTATCTTTTACAATTGAAGAACTATAACACAATTATCCTTCGTATTGTATTTTTATCCCACATGTCCAAGAACATGAATTTTTTAAAAAATGTGTAATTTTTTTGTTGAGGAAATGAATCGTTTAGAGAATGATGTAGCATTAAAAATAATTATAATTGAAAAAAAGACTTGATAAAGATGGATTGAAAAATATTTAGGTCTTATATGATGATGGACATCAAAAAATAACCTTGATTTTTAACAAACAATATATCTTCTAAAAAAAATCACTTTCATCTAGAATGGAAATATAATCAAAGGAATATTTATAATTTTATTGATGAAGGTATATAAAATAATGAGTAATCTATATTATTTTTATAGAAAATATAAAACATGTAATATTTTTATATAAGAGTATAAAACCTTATGAGATAAATTTTTTAGCCTCAATCATCAATAATTTATGGATAATTTATCAAATATTTTTGGAAAATATATTCATGATCATGGGAAAATTTGTGTTTCATGTAGGAGAGGGAAAGCAACAAATAATATCTAATTGGAAAACAATAAGATGACATCAAATATACATGAAATAATTCATATATATATATGTGAATTTATTAAACATCCTAAAATTCCATGGGAGATTTATTGGTGAAAATTACAGTATAATGGGGTTTGGTTTGTTTATGCAATTCAAGGAGAAGTAAATTGAGTACATTAATAGGTTTTGAAGGAGACCAAGAAAAAATATAGGAGATTTAAAATTAAACATTATATGTATAATTGTATTTAGTATAAATAATTTTATATAGATAATCACATTAAAAATTATTGAATCAAGAAATAAGTAACATAGTGGAAGGCACCATAAAAATGGATTCAAATAGAGGTGTATAAGAATTGTGAAAAAATATGGAAAATACATTTCTTAATTAAAATAGTGTCTTAAGGTACTATTGGGATGATGTTGTTAATGTTTTTGTTTACATATCAAATCATAGTCTACTATGTCCTAAAATAAAAAATACATTTTATAAAATGTATAACATAAGGAATCCCACATTTATACACATTATAAGTTTTTTAATTAAATGTAATATTTAAAATAATGAATTTTATGATGGAAAGTACATATATGTGATTAATAATGGAATATTTTGGGCAAATAAAACATAATTATGTTTTATAAATTATTCAATATAATATTGTACAAGATTTTTGTTTGTAACAATTTCAATGTTATCAAAAATATTGTTGGAAATAAATCATGAAATATAAATTTGAGTGAATATATAAAATGATAAATATGTTCTTAATACAAATACATGAGTTTTCTAATGGTTAATTGGATGAAGAGGAAGATATCAAAGAGTGTTAATTGTTGTCAAAAATAAGATATAGGTGGGTTGGGGTAAATGAATCAAACATTATTAGTGAAGAATATAATCTATCAAAAAATATCATAATGGGAGGTGTATATCACAAAATTATATTACACTAAATGGATCAATTATCATTTGAATAAATATTTAAGGATTCATCTGGTATCAATTCAATGAAAAATATTATTATTAAAAATTGAGACAAATTATTCATGGAAGCTTATGAAAAGGATTATTGATTGTAATATCAGTGAAAAAATGTTAATGTTTGAGAACATATATGATGGAAATTATAATGTGATTAAAAATAATTTGTTATTGTTGTATAATTTATATTATAAAATTAAGGGAATATATATATTTAATAGATCTTCACTACTATAGATATACATGTGTTGATAATAATTTTCTTGTAATCTTAATTATAGAATGATTTAACATATATCAAATGTATTTGAAAAAATATATATTTAATAGGGTTCTAAATATGGAAGATTATATTGAAAATCCATTTTATTTGAAATTTTACGATGGTGAATCAATGTTTTAAAATTTTGATAAAGCCTTATAGGGATTAAGTAATGCACCTAGAGCTTGGTTTTATCTGTTAGATACTTACACGACGAAGCTATATTTCAAGAGAGGTGATTTTGATCATAACTCCTTTGTGATATCATCTAAAAAATAGAAATTCATGGTAACTTTCAAGGATGGTGTTATCATATTTGGTAGAATCAACCTCAAATTAGTCAATTAATTTATGAGATTAATGATTTTAGTGTTCTATATGTCCATGATCTATGAGATATTAATTTTTCTCATATTACATGTTAATAAATTAAAGGGATGAAATTTTATTTCGAAAATTACATGGAGGAGTTATATAATATTTATAATATTCTTGATATTAAAGAAGTTTCTTAACTGAATTATATTGATACAAAAATGTAAAATAAAAAAAATAAAAGGGTAGTTAACAATACATTATAACATAGAATTATAAGAAGCATGTTTTACATGACATTTATGGGTCCAGAAAATGTTTACACCTATTTTTTGTGTCAATGTTTACTTATTAATTCAATGATGTGGAATCATACTATTGTGAACTAAATTATAATATATTCACATATATCTCTCAACTAAATCTTTGTGCTCAATATGGGGGGATGCTGATGATTTGGTGGTATATTCAAATATTTATTTGGACGAAGAAATTATTGATATAAATTACACTTTTTGAGGGGTTCTTTTCATGATTATATGTATTAGTTGCATAAGAAATGAAAAATGGTGAACAAATCCAAGTATTAATCATGATGAATATGTCTTACCTATGAAGACATATACTAAATTTCTATAGATAACGAAATAATAATAAGATCTCTAGGATGTAATTAAGGTTCCTATGGTAATTATTTATGATAAAAATAGTGTTATTAAATAAAAAACAATAATTTATTACATTTTCATTAAAAAATATCGAACTTTTGTAGAATTGTATAGAGGAAAATGTGGAGTAAGTAGTGGTCATGATGAAATATGTGATTAAAAATAAATAAGTAGAAATTATAATATCAAAACCTTTGGACACAATGTAATTTGAGAAGCATCATTTAAATCATGATGTTTATACACCTACCTAGTTATATGGTTCTTTAGAAGATCCCCTCTCTAAAAATATATTTATTTTATAATATGACTAATCATGATTGATAAAATGTCACCCTTTTGGATTATTATCAATAATTCGGAAATTTTCAACCAGATCCCATAAATAATTTTTTTTTATAAAATTCATTGAATTCTTGGTAATTTTTTATTGATCAAAGGTCTATGTAAATAAGATAAAAAAGATGTAAAATACTAGAATTACCATCTCATGTGGGAGTTTAACATTGAGTATGGGTTCATTATAAATGATAAGGGACAATTGATTTTTTGGATGGGATATAAGGATATCAATATGGATCAAAATAAGTTGAGCTAGATAGAGTTTTATATCATAATAAAAGTATTTTCTTGGGATGAAAATAAATGGAATGCATATTATTCCTGGAAATATCTCTTGATATATACTTTTCACACTAATAGGTTCTCTCATAGATAAATATTCATTAAATATTTGGTATAATAATATTAATACTTTTCTAGATTTTAGTGGTCTTGAATTTTATATTAATTTTCAATATAAATACTGTTGGAGAAAGTTTGAATAAATTTTATTTAAATGGTAGATTGTTAAATTTCATAGAAAATGTTTGAAATATAACCACTAGTTCATAGAAATGATTTTATAATTTTAAGAAATGAATAAATCTTATAGAAATGTTATTTAAATAAATACTAGTCTTGTAGAATTTGAAATAGACAATAATATGATTTTAATATAAGTCAAGTAGAAGTTCAAATAATTAATGACATGTTTTTTCATTATCTAAGGATGACCGATTCCACATCCGAGATTTTCTAGAATGGGCTCATATAAACTATTTACATCATGAATGGGAAGATAGAGCATATTGTAATAATATCTCATTGAATAATTGTTTTATAGTGTGGTAGATGATGAACCAAGTGATCTTAACTAATGAAAACATTCAAAGAGAAGGGGTATCTCTGGCCTCTTGTAGTAGGTTCTACTGCTCCACTAATCAAAAAACTCAGGGAACCCGTTCTTAAAAATCAAATGGGATTCTTTGATCTATAACTCATTAGGGAATGAACTGGGACATGGAGTAAACAGTGAATCAATTCCAAAATTTATGGATAATTGGTTTCAAGGGGTGGTGAGTGAAGGGGTGGATAGAAGACATCATGCACTGATTTTTGTTGTTTTCAACTGAGTCCTATGGGAGGATAGAAACAAGTTTGTTGGACGTTAAAATTTATCAAATATTCTTCTCAAAAAGAATTTTATGTTCAATGTGGTGGATATGGGGTCTCTAATTAAGGCCAGGTAATCATTTTCACTTCATATAAAATTTAATCCAAGAGACCTTTCAGGATCGGGGAGTAGAGACAAGGGTAATCTAGGTAGATAAGTCAGATAGATTATGAGGCCCCGACCTTAAACCTTACATAATCTTGAGTTATTACAAGATTACACATTGAGGATCTTTTCAGGTTTAGAGTTTTAGAAAATTAGAACATAAAACATGCATTACATTCCACATTTGAACAAAGTGGTTTCATAAAAGATAGTATTCATTTTTCCCATCAATGGAAACATATTTAAAATAAAACATGGATTCTTTCTTGACACTTCTTTGACACTATCATCATATAATGTACCTTTCCCTTGACCTGTGAAAAACATTTCAAAAACTTGGGATGAGCATAAAAAGATCAGTAAGGGATATAAAAATATGGAAAGGAAACATGGGTACATATATACATAAGAATGAAATCATAATTTACCCATAAATCATAGGCACTTTAACATACCTCATCAAATTATGAGTAAATCATAGAAATCATAAGACATAAAGGTAACTTGAGACATTCATAACATTCTTACGTAGGGAGTAACCCCCTTGTTTACGTTTGGAATACCCATCACAGTATATTCCATAAATCTCTTCAGAGAAACCCTAACGTTTCACTCCTTCAGGTTATCCAATGCATTGGAGAGCAATATCGGGCTCACCTGCCCTTAGTTTATCACGGAACAACCCGTCTTCATAATAATGCCTAAGAACCTCAACATAATCGTATCACATAAAACATGCATATAGAAAACATAACATTTCCACATTTCAATCACAAGATATCAATACAACACGTTGATATAAAAACATTATGAACACCATTTTCAATACCAAAATAAAAGAAAAGTAAAACATGGTATTTATTTTTCTTTTAAAAAAAGGTATGGCTTGTAGTGGAAGCCAGAACTCAAATAATGGTCACAGAGGCGGAGAAGTCGTTGTCGCCGCATACGTACGAAAAAAACATTACCTTTTGTAATTTAGTAAACGCTTCATATAAAAAATATTCCTTTTGAATAAACATAAAAGTCAAAACAGTTTATACACCGTATAAAAGAAGGTTGTTTATAAAACAAAATATGCCTCGATGAAAGGAGATTGAGACGAAGTCCCATACCTCGAGTCCAACTTGACTCAGTCATTCTTTAATCTCCTGAATAATAAACTTGAGTTAATTTGTACTTGTTTAAGAACCTTTATCAAGTTCATTATTCCTTTTATATCACTTATTTCCATGTCATGAACACTATATACTTATTTAAGTTAATAACCGTCGTTTTAATGATCATTGGTACTTGAGTCAAAAATAAACCCTTTATAATTACAAGTTGTTCATGTATCCATTATATCCAGAATGGTATTGATGATGTAGATATCATATATATCATATATATCCATTAAATGCATGAATTTATAATATTATATAACATTTAGAGGTAAGAAATGAAATGCACCGTTCATGGAGACGGTTAGCCGTACGTACGCATGAACACTACTTCCATTTCTATTTCGTATTTTATGAAATGGAATCATAATTATATAAAGGTATTTTATAATTCTAGTGTAATATCATATATAATATCATAACTCCATCCTTTATACATCTCACATATGGTATTTAACGAATCAAATCACTTTGAGGGGGCGGTAGTCCGCACTTCCTTAAATGAAGATATCACGTTTACCCACAATGGAATCCATAAAGGTATGCCCAAAATGAAAAATAAAGAATCTTAAGGAAACCATAATCATATTATATATCATATATAAAGATAGTGTCATCTTAATGTCCACCTTTTAAGGTGTTAATAGAATGTTGAACAATCATCGTTTCGGGAGGAAGAAATTCGCCATCCACGGAAACAGTATGTTCTTTAACCATTAGATATAGGTGTGTGTATGTGTAGCACGATTCCTTCTTATAAAAACATCCTAGTATATTGAAGATACTGGAGTTGTTACAAAAGAAATTAATAAAAAGAGTTTAGGGGGTTGGAGAAGCAAAATAAAACAAAAGGACTTAAGTGAAAACATTACCTTAAAATTGGGTAACTCCCTTTGGTTTGAGCTCAAAGGATTCATTGGGAAGACTTATACACAAAGTGAGGCTTCAAGGAGTAAGATAGGGATGTGGAGAGACAAAATGGGCAGGGTGTGGCTGAGCCAAAGGCTTTGGAAGTGTGGGTAAGGAGGTAGAGGTGGGGGCCTTTTAAAAGAGGAGAGTAGTGGCACTCTTGGAAAGTAAAGAAATGTTACTTTATTTTAAAATGGTTTTCAGATTCAAAAGGTCCCACATTGATATAATTCGAGGTTAAGGTGATAAGGGTTCAAAATACACCCATACAATAGGTTTTGGACATGTTTAGGTCATAGATTTTACATTATCATTTCAATTTATTTAAATCCTTTATTAATGAGGTAATCGTTGCATCATCATGATTTCATAAATAATTTAATTAATTGAAAGTATAAAAATTATATAAAAAATATCATGATGTAGGAAATCTTTTTATATTTCTAATGAATATTATTAGTCAGAAATCGGACTTGTATAACCCGATTTAAAAATTGTTTTAGTAAAACAACTCATGTTTGTGTCATTTTAATTTTATCATTAAATAAAAAGATATCAATTTCATTTTCCTAACAAAGTTCCTCCATAGGGTCCCCACGTTTACCCATGGATTGTCTTGTTCGGCCATGACACATCCAATAATAGTAGGAAATGTTTCTAGGTATTTTCATTTTATTATAACATTATTTTTACCATAAATTACACTAATTACCTCTAATCGCGATTAAAAACATAAAATTTATTATTCACCAAAAAATTATTTTAATCCCATTGAACCAAGTTTTACTTATTAATGACAACCATGTATGTCGGATTTTTGAAATTCAAAACATAGAGCTGGTAAAATTTCATTTAAACGAAAAATCAGTATTTTAAGTACCACTTAGTGGTTTCACTATTCATCAAAAATTGATGTTTCTCAGAAAAATACCAAAAATTCACACTAAGCTATATTTGATATTCTGAATTAAAAAATGTTGTCTATTTTAAAAAATTCAAAACATATAAGTTTCATTAATTAATTTAATAATTAATTCCCGCTGTCATAGCAAATAGCGTGTTTTTATGAAACAATATGTATCAAAAGATTGACACTAGTTTAAGTCCAATTTCAAAGTGAAATTTATTGCAATGAACACTATTGGATTAAATGATAAAAATATATTATAATTTCACTTTAAAACCAATTAAAATGATAATATAATCATATAAATAAATTATATTAAAATGCAGTTTTGATGTAAAATGCAGTACTTTTCACTATTCATAAAAAAATGAACATTGTCAGAAAAATAACAAAAATTCACACAAAGTAAATTTTGATGTCCCAATCATACAAAATAGGATTATTTTGACAAAAATATCTTATAAAATTGTCAAAAGACAGATTTAAAAATGTTTTTCCATTAAAAGGCAGTAAAAGAATCTTTTAAAAATATTAGTGTATTCCATGCTTAAGATTGGATTTATTTTCATTTTAAGCGTCTAAAACACTATCTAATTCATTAATAGACATAGATAAAAATATTTATTATTCATTACTTACTTGGGATGTTACATCCTTCCCCCCTTTATAAAATTGCATCCCCGCAATTTATTTACTTATTGAATAAATGGGGGTACTTATCCCTCATTGCATTTTCAGATTCCCAAGTTTCCTCTTCCATCATGTGGTTTTTCCACAAAACCTTTACCTGATTAGTCACCTTATTCCGTAACACTTGCTCCCTATGGTCAAGAATCTGGACCGGTTGTTCCTTATAAGATAGGTTCTTTTCCAGCTGAACTACCTCTAGACTCAAAACATGAGATGGATCTGGAATGTACTTTCTTAGCATCGAAACATGAAAAACATTGTGTACCTGTGATAAATTTGGAGGTAAAGCCACCCGGTATGCAACTGATCCAACTGTCTCTAGAATTTCATATGGTCCAATGAACCTCGGACTCAGCTTTCCTTTCTTACAAAATCGCAACACACTTTTCCATGGTGAGACTTTGAGAAAAACATGATCACCTACCTTAAAAGATTGATCCTTCCTCCTGTTGTCCGCATAACTCTTCTGCCGGCTCTAAGCTGTTCTCATGTCTTTCTGTATCAGCTGAACTTTTTCTGCCAACTCTTCTACCAATTCTAGTCCATTCAACATTCTTTCACCCACTTCATCCCAGAAAGCTGGAGGTCGACACCGTTTACCATATAACGCCTCAAATGGTGCCATCTGTATACTGGAATGAAAACTATTATTATATGACAATTCAACCAAAGAAAGATGTTGGTCTCAACTTCCCGGATAATCCATAGAGCATAAACATAGCATATCCTCCAATGTCTGAATTTTTCATTCTGACTGCCCATCTGATTGAGGATGAGAAGCTGTACTAAAATTTAATTCAGTACCCAACGACTTCTGAAGGCCTTTCCAAAAGTTAGAAGTGACCCTGGGATCACGGTCAGATACAATGGAGAGGGGAACTCCATGTAACCTGACTATCTCTTTAAGATACAAATGGGAAAGTTGATCTAGGGAAAAAATATCTCGTATAGCAAGGAAATGAGCCGATTTGGTCAAGCGATCAACAATAACCCAGATTGCATTATTACCTCGAGATGTCTTCGGAAATCCCACAACAAAGTCCATGGATATATTCTCCTATTTCCACTCTGGCACTGGTAAAGGCTGAAGCATCCCTTTCGGTAACTGCCGCTCTGCTTTAACCTATTGACAAGTCAAACACTTCACAGTAAAAACAACAATATCTCTTTTCATTCCATCCCACCAGTAATACTCTCTCCGATCTCTATACATCTTAGTACTTCCAGGATGAACTGAAAACAGAGAACTATGACCTTCACATAACAACTCTCTCGTCAACTGTGAATCACAAGTCACACAAAATCTCTTCCCAAATCTCAAAAACACAATCATTATCAATGTTGAATTCAGGAAACTTACCTCTCTGAACCAGCTCTACCTTTTTCTAAAACTCACTGTCTTTCTTCTATGCTTGATTGATTCTATCTGATAGAGAATATTTCACTGATACCTGAAACAAAACATAAGAAGATACTGCACCAACAACTTCTATTCCAAAGTTCATCAAATACATAACCAAAGGATCACGTTCCAAATGCAACATTTCTAATGAATCATTACTTTTTTTGACTTAAAGCATCAACCACTTTATTTTCTTTTCCCGGATGGTAATGAATTGTACAATCATAATACTTGATTAATTCTAGCCATCTCCTCTGTCTCATGTTCAATTCTTTCTGAGTGAATATATACTTTAATCTTTGGTGATCGGTATATATTTCACACTTTACTCCATACAAATGATGCCTCCAAATTTTTAAAGAGAAGACAACAGCAGCTAATTCCAAATCATGTGTAGGGTAATTTACCTCATGAGATTTCAACTGCTGTGTAGCATAAGCAATTACCTGATCATTCTGCATTAGGACACAACCAAGTCCATTCAATGAAGCATCACTGTAGATAAAAAACTTACCATTCCTGGAAGGTAGTTCCAAAACTGGAGCATTCACAAATCTTCTTTTCAACACCTAAAAATAATCATCACATTCTTTTGTCCAGATAAACTTAACACCCTTCCGAGTTAGATTAGTCAATGGAATAGATAACCGTGAAAAATTTCAAACAAATCTTCGGTAATAGCCTGCCAAACCAAGGAAGCTACGAATCTCAGTTACATTTGTGGGTCTTTGAAAATTTTCCACAACTTTTTTTCCAGGATCAACGGTTATCCCATCTTTTGAGACAATGTGACCAAGGAAAGAAATTTGCTGCAACCAAAACTCACACTTGTTGAATTTCCCATACAATTTCTTTTCTTTTAGGGATTTCAAAATAACCCTTAAATGCCTTTTATGATCTTCTTTAATTTTAGAAAACACCAAAATATAATCAATGAAAACCACCACAATGTTATCCAAGAACTCATGGAAAATTCAATTCATTAAGTCCATGAATACAGCAGGTGCATTTTTTAGCCCAAAAGGCATTAATACAAATTCATAATGGCCATATCTTGTACAAAACGCAGTCTTCAGAACATCTGCTTCACTTACCTTCAGCTGATGGTACCCCGATCTCAGGTCAATCTTTGAAAAAAAACTGAGCTATCTGGAGCTGATCAAACAAATCATCGATATGAGGCAAAGGATATTTGTTCTTAACAGTGATGTTATTCAAGGCTCTATAATCAATTCAAAGACTCATAGAACCATCTCTCTTTTAAAAAAAATAAAATAGGAGCACCCAATGGTGATGTGCTAGGTCGAATGAAACCTTTCTCTAATAAATCTTGCAATTTCTCCTTCAACACTAAAAGTTCAATTTGATCCATTCGATAAGGGGGTTTTGAAATTGGCGTAGCATCAGGAACTAAGTCAACAGTAAACTCAACTTCTCGATCTGGTATTATTCCAAGAAACTCATCAGAAAAAACATCATCATACTCATTTACCACTAGCACATCATTAATCTAAACAGTTCCTTTATTTTCAATGATGTGTGCAATGTAACATTCATTTCCATCTTTTAAATGTTTCTCGGCCTCTTGATATGTTATCAACAGTAAGGGTTCATTCTTGTACAAAAACTACAAGTCTTTCTGAAAAGATACTTCTTTAGCTCTACAGTCAATCTTAGAAAGGTAAATAGAGTGCCAATCCATACCCAGGATAACATCAAACTCTACTAGAGGTATAACAATAAGGTTTGCAAGAAGTTTCTTTCCACAGATAAGGATATGAAGATTCTTATAAATTATTTTTGACTCAAAATTTCCCACAGGTGTTTTTACCACAAGTTCAGGAGTCATTTCTTGAGATGGTATTCCCATTTTACTAGGAAATGTTTCAGAGATGAAAGAATGTGTTGACCCCGAATCAAACAACACACTGGCATAATATGAAAAAACAAACAAAGTACCTGATACAACTTCATTTGATGGCCCAACATCTGCTGAAGTAGTTGCAATGGATTTCACCACCCCTTTCTTCTTGTACTCTAACTGCTTCACATCACTTGAACTCTTTGTCGGACACTCATTTTCATAGTGACCCATCTCATTTCACTTAAAACATTTTACTAACTGTAAATCAAATTTGGACTTACCATCACCTTGATTTTTTTTCAGTGTAATCACAATCCTTATGTCCCATCTTACCACATCGGTAGCACTTTCCCGAAATCAGAAGACATTCCCCAACATTCCTTTAACCACATTTATCACAAACTGGAATCTTAGTTTTCTTACCATCAGACTTTTTTGAAGAATTCTTCCCTTTCTCCTGCCACCTCAGTCTCTTCTTCTGATGGTTGTTATAGAACACTTGATCATCGACAAACTCCATTTACACATTCTTATCACATCGAACAAGATTTTCATAAATTTTAAAATATTGAGAAGCTAATTTCCTTCGATATTTTGGTTTTAATCCTAAGTAAAAACAATTGATTTTACTATCAAGGTCTCAGATAAAATTTTGAGAATACCTTGCCAATCGAGTGAACCTCCTTTCATAGGCAGCCACTGAGTCTTCCTTATGCCTCAATTCCAAGAATTGTTTTTCCATACTAAGTTGAACAGCCTTATGAAAATACTTTTCAAGAAACATACCTTTGAATTCATCCCAGTCGAGAGCATCAATCTCATCAACATCCCTGATATTTTTAATCATCGACCACCACTGATCTGCTTCACCCTCCAAACGGTAAATAAAAAGACTAACCTTTTGATTGTCTGAACACCCCATGACATAGAAAATCTTCTCCAGTGCTTTAATCCACCCTTAAGCTATCACAGGGTCAGATGATCCTCTAAATGATGGGAGGTGTTGCCTCATGAAATGTTCCACCACTGACATGTTCCTCAGAGGTTGATCTGGCTGATCTCATGCATGGATACCACCCCCATTTATCGCTTGAGTGAACTGCACCATTACTACAACAGACTGTTCAGTTCCAATTCTGACCATCTCAAGATGCTGATTCGGAAGGATATTTCCTTCTATATACCTTCCTAGCACTGCTTCCCTATTTCCTCTGTGGAAAACCATTCTGAACAAACATGTCTTAGATGAAGCAACATGGTAATCTTCAAATTCTATATCATTTCAAAAAAAATATTTTTGGATAATCATTTAATATGATTCTAACTACTAAAGTTATCTAAACCGACCTCTGATACCAACTATAAGGCCCTAACCATAAACCTTACTTAATCTTTAGTTATTAAAAGATTACACATTGATGATCTTTTCAAGTTTAGAGTTTTAGAGAATTAGAACATAAAACATTCATTACATTCCACATTTAAATAAAGTGGTTACATAAAAGATAGTAATCATTTTCCCCATCAATGAAAACATATTTAAAATAAAACATGGATTCTTTCTTGACACATCCTTGTCACTATCATCATATCATGTACCTTTCCCTTGACCTGTGAAAAACATTTCAAAAATATGGGATAAGCATAAAAAGCTCAGTAAGGGATTTAAAAATATTGAATGGAAACATGGGTATATATATACATAAGAATGAAATCATACTTTACCCATAAAACATAGGCACTTTAACATACCTCATCAAATCATGAGTAAATCATATAAATCATAAGACATAAAGGTAACTTGAGGCATTCATAACATTCTTACATAGGGAGTAACCCTCATGGTTACATTTGGAGTACCCATCACAGTATATTCCCTAAATCTTTTTGGAGAAACCTTAACGTTTCAGTCCTTCACATTACCCAATGCATTGGAGAGCTATATTGGGCTCACCTGCCCTTAGTTTATCACGGAACCACCCGTCTTCATAATAATGCCCAAGAACCTCAACATAATCGTATCACATAAAACATGCATATAGGAAACATAACATTTCCACCATTCGATCACAAGATATCAATTCAACACATTGATATAAAAAAATTATGAACACCATTTTCAATACCAAAATAAACGAAAAGTAAAACATGGTAATTATTTTTCTTTTAAAAAATGGTATGGCTTGTATAGGAAGCCAAAACTCAAATAATGGTCACGATATCGGAGAAGTCGTTGTCGCCGCATACGTACGACAAAATCATTCCCTTTTTTCATTTATTAAATGCTTCGTATAAAAAAGATTCCTTTTGAATAAACATAAAAGTCAAAGAGGTTTATACACTTTATAAAAGAAGGTTGTGTATAAAACAAAATATGCCTCAATGAAAGGAGATTGAGACGAAGTCCCATTCCTCGGGTCCGACTTGACTCGGTCGTTATTTAATCTCTTGAATAATAAACTTGATTTAAATTCTACTTGTTTAAGAACTTTTTTCAAGTTGATTATTCCTTATATATCACTTATTTCCATGTCATGAACACTATGTAATTATTAAAGTTAATAACGGTCGTTTTAACGATCATTGGTACTTGAGTCAAAAATAAACCCTTTATAATTACAAGTTGTTCATGTATCCATTATATCCAGAATTGTATTAATGATGAAGATATCATATATATCATATATATCCAGTACATTCATGCATTTATAATATTATATAACATTTATAGGTAAGAAATGAAATTCACCGTTCATGGAGATGGTAAGCCATACATACGCATGAACACTGTTACAATTACAATTTCGTATTTTATGAAATGGAATCATAATGATATAAAGGTATATTATAATTCTAGTGTAATATAATATATAATATCATAACTCCATCCTTTATACATCCCACATATGGTATTTAACGAATCAAATCACTTTGAGGGGGCGGTAGTCCACACTTCCTTAAATGAAGATATCGCGTTTACCCATAATGGAAACAATAAAGGTATTCCCAAATTGAAAAATAAATAATCTTAAGGAAAACATAAACATATTATATATCATATATAAATATAATTTCATCATAATGGCCCCCTTTGAAGGTGTAAAAATAATGTTATACAATCACGTTTCGAGAGGCAGAAATTTTCCATCCACGGAAACAATATGTTCTTTAACCATTAGATGTAGGTGTGTGTAAGTGTAGATCAATTCCTTCTTATAAAAACATCCTAGTATATTGAAGATACTGTTGGTTTCACAAAAGAAATTAATAAAAAGAGTTTATTGGGTTGGAGAAGCAAAATAAAACAAAAGGACTCAAGTGAAGACATTACCTTAAAATCGGGTAACTCCATTTGGTTTGAGCACAAAGGCTTACTTGGGAAGACTTCTGCCCAAAGTGAGGATTCAAGGACGAAGAGAGGGATGTGAAGAGACAAAATGTGCCAGGGTTGTCCGAGCCATAGGCTTTGGAAGTGTGGGTAAGGAGGTAGATGTGGGGGCCTTTTATTAGAGGAGAGGTGGAAACTCTTGGAAAGTAAAGAAATGTTACTTTATTTTAAAATGAGTTTCGGATTCAAAAGGTCCCACATTGATATAATTCGAGGTTAAGGTGATAAGGGTTCTATATCCACCCATCCAATAGGTTTTGAACATGTGTAGGGAATAGAGTTTACATTATCATTTCATTTTATTTAAATCCTTCATCATCATGATGTCATAAATAATTTAATTTATTTAATGTCTAAATATTATATAAAAAATATCATGATGTAGGAAATCTATTTAGATTTCTAATGAATATTTATAGTCAAAACTCTGACTTGTATAACCCCATTTAAAAATTGTTTTAGTAAAACAACTCATGTTTGTGTCATTTTAATTTTAACATTAAATAAAAAGATATTAATTTCATTTTCCTACCAAAGTGGCTCCATGGGGTCCCCAAGTTGACCCATGGCTTGTCTTGGTCAGACATTACACATCCAATAAGGTTAGGACATGTTTCTAGGTATTTTCATTTTATTATAACATTATTTTTACCATAAATTACACTAATTACCTCTAATCGCGATTAAAAACTTAAAAGATACTATTCACCAAAAAATTATTTTAATCCCATTGAACCACATTTTATTTCTTAATTAAAACCATGTATGTCGGGTTTTTTGAAATTAAAAACATAGAGGTGGTAAAATTTCATTTAAACGAAAAATCAGTTTTTTAAGTACCACTTAGTGGTTTCACTATTCATCAAAAATTGATGTATTTCAGAAAAAATACCAAAACATCACCCTAAGCTATATTTGATATTCTGAATTCAAAAATGCTGTCTATTTTACAAAATTCAAAACATATAAGTTGCATTAATTAATTTAATAATTAATTCCTGCTGTCAGAGCAAATAGCATGTTTTTATGAAATAATAAGTATCAAAATATTGACACTAGTTTAAGTCCAATTTCAAAGTGAAATTAATTCCAATTACCACTATTAAATTAAATGGAAAAAATATATTATAATTTCACTTTAAAACCAATTCAAAAGATAATCTAATCATATAAATAAATTAGATTAAAATGAAGTTTTGATGTAAAATGCAGTATTTTTCACTATTCATAAAAAAATGAACATTGTCAGAAAAATACCAAAAATTCACAAAAAGTAAATATTTATGTCCCAATCATAAAGAATAAGTTTATTTTGAAAAACATAGCCTATAAAATTGTCAAAAGATAGATTTAAAAATGGTTTGCCATCAAAATGTAGTAAAACAATCTTTTAAAAATATTAGTGTATTCTATGCCTAAGATTGGATTTATTTTCATTTGAAGCCTCTAAAACACTATCTAATTCATTAATAGACATAGATAAAAATATCTATTATTCATTACTTACTTGTTATGTTACATGGATTCTACCTTTTAGGGGGTTAAAGATGAATTTTGATAGATCCTTCATATCTGGGATCACGTTGGTTAGAGTTATTGTAACATTCTAGGTAAATAAAAAATATAACATTTTCATATTTATTAATATTTTTGAATTAAATATTAATTTTACATTGAAGTGTATTCAATGTTCGATGGCATACCCGATACACAACAACGAGTTTCTTTGAAATCTTATGTTGCAGACCATGTAGGGTCATATTGAAAAATAATAATATAACATTATTTTAAATGGTAGTTAATGCCTAGTAGTTGTATTGGAAGGAATTGATAGAACTAACTAAAATATGAATATACATATTTTTTAAATATTTTTACATTTATCAAATAAATTTTATAGGATTAAAATAAGAAAGAATCTGATTTTAAGAATAAATACTCTAATATTCATTAATAGGTAGATTAACCGCCTTTTGATGAAGAACCCTATTTAAATCTAGTTTTGGTCACTTTTATAAGTTATTTTTCACAAAATATATTTCTTCTTTAGAATTGGGACATCAAAATTTACTTTGGGTAATTTTTTTTTAATTTTTCTGATAAAATTCATTTTTAATAAATAGTGAATAATATAGTATTTTAATTCAAAACTGCCAGTTAGTATAATTTATTTATATGTATATATTATCTTTATAATTGGTTTTAAAGTTAAATTATTTTATTTTTTTCTATTTAATCCAATTTTGGTCCATAAAAGTAATTTCACTTTGAAATTGAAAATAAATAAGTGTCAATCTTTTGATGTATATTATTTCTTAAAAACATGTTTTTTGTTTTGACAGCAGGGATTAATTTTAAATTAGTTTCTTCCACTTTTGTGTTTTGAATATAAAAAAAGGACTCCATATTTGGAATCTGTAGGTCAAAATTGTGTATATAGTTAAATTTTATTTTTCGACATTATGAATATTTACATCAGTAAATATTTTATTTATCGTTGTAAAAGGGTAAATCTAGTAAATAAGGGTAAAAAATAATAATATAATAATATTAAATTACAATAACATGTGTCTTAATCCTATTGGAAGGTACATTTACTACCATGGAAATCCGTAAGTTGATTTTGGGACCCCATGGATCCACTTGGGAGTGGTAATGACACTTTATATTAATTAATATAATGTGAAGACAAAAATGACTTAAACATATATATTTTAGTAAGTTAATTATTACATGGGGTTATATAAGATATCTTATCTAAAATAAATATTCATTCTAAAGAAAAATATATATCCTACATCCTGATATATTTTTTATAATTTTTGTACTTCTAATTAATAATATTATTTATGACACAATAATGATGCGTTGTTTACCTCATTAAAAATGATTTAAATAAATAAGATCATAATGATTATAAAATTATCCAAAACCAGTATAATTATTATTGGATGATTTTATTTCTATCACAATTCATATTATCGTTGACTTTAAAAAGTTTTGGACCTTTAGAAACCAAAAATATTTATATAAATAAATAATATTTTTAAACATTCCTAAAGAGGCCCTCCCCCCTTATAAAATGACCTCCCTTCTAACCCATTACTCAAACTTCTCAAGCCATTTGTCACATCCAAAATCTTCCCAATTAATCTCCCTACATAGCTATACTACTCCTATAATCCTTCCCTTAGGCAGAAGGAAAATCAAGTAATCATTTTAGTTCAAACCAAAAGGAGATACCCGATTTAATGGTAGCATCTTCTCTTAAGTTCTTTTGTTTTATTTTACTTCTACAACACCATAAAATATTTTAATTCCTTTATTTTATAAAAATAAAGTATCCATAATATAATTGGTTGTTTTTATGAGAATTATTCGAACTACACCTATACACAACTCAATCTAATGGGCAATAACATACTGTTTATGTGTATGGTGAACTACTGCCTCACGAAACGATTATTGTTCAATCATATCCTACTATCTATTATGGTGTCAATTAAGATGGAACTGTATTTATATGTGATATATATTATATTTATAGTGTTTCTATGATTATTTATTTTTCATTTATAGAATTCCATTATGGTTTCCATAGTGGGTAAATACGATAATTTATTTGAAAAGTGCGGACTACCATCCCCTCAAAGTGACATGACTCGTTCATGCCATATGTGGAAAATATAAATGATGGTTTTAATGAAATTATGTATTATATTATACTATAATTATAATATACCTATATATTATTATGATTTTATTCCATGAAATATGAAATATAAATGAAAGTAGTTTTCATGCATACATACGGATTACCCTCTCCATAAACGGTGCATTTCATTTCTTTTTTCCAAATGTTATATACTATTATAAATACATATATATTGGATATATATGATATCTAAATCATTAATATAATTCTGAATATATTGGAATTTCAATAACATGGACAATTTATAAGTATAACAAGTTCATTTTTAACTCAAGGTTCGAACATCGACAAAATGTTTGATATGAACTCAAATAATTAACTAATTGTTATAGAAAAGTAATAATTAATCTAAAAGGTATAATAAACAAGAAAAAGGTTCTTATGAAAGTATAAATGAACTTTTGATTATTATTTAAAATAATAAATAATAATAGAATCATGTCAGAGAAAATGTAAGGGACTTCATCTCAATCTCCTTTAATTGAGGCATATTTTTTTATACATTAATTTCTTTTATACAGTGTATAAATTCCTTTGAAATTTCATTTCATTAAAATGGAATATTTTCCTACAAGTTGTTTTACTAAAAGACAAAAAATAATGTTTATTTTAACGAAAGAGGGACAACAACCTTTTCCACCGCAACGAGTATTATTTGATCTACGGCTTCCTTAACAAGCTGTAATGTTTTTAAAAGGAAAAAAAATATCATATAATCAATTACGTACAATGGTATTTAAAAAGGTTTTGATAATAGATATTTTATGTCAATATATTTAAATGATATATTGTGATTGAAATTTGGAAATTTTATCTTTCCTTTATTTTTGTTTTATGTGTTATGAATATGTTACCGTCCTTGGGAATTGTTACGTATATGGGTTGTTCTATGATAAACATAGGGTGGGTGAGCCCAAGATAGCTCTCTAATGAAAAGGGTAACATTAAGGAGGTAAACTAGAATGTTTCACCTAAGAGATTTACTGAATATACTATGATGGGTTTTCCAAATGTTACTCCCTACATAGTTGTGAAATCTACAACATAAGTATGTTATGGATTCCACATGTTACCTTTTTGATTAATGTTTTCTATGTGTTATTCAAAAATATTACGATTTCATGAGGTATGAGCTTATTCTTAGTATGCATTTATGGACTAATTTTATATTTCTTTATCTTATAACCCTTTTAGATATTTTAATTATCATACCATGTTTTCAAATGTTTTTAACAAGACTTAAAGATGAATATGGTCAAGGATGGGATCAATGAAAAGTCATGTTTTCTAAAACATGGAACTAGACATGACACTTTTCTTCAAGAGTTTTTATTTTATAAAAAAAATGGAAACTGAGTAGAAGTGTATACTTTGTAATTATTGAGATGTAATGTAATAGTTACGACTTAATTCTCTAAAATTCCAAACCTGATGTGATCCTCAATGTGAATTATCCATTTAATTCATGATTATGAAAAGTTTTTAGGACATGTCCTTATAGTTGGTGACAAAGGTTGGTTTAGACAACAATAGGAGTAAGGATATAGTTAAATTAATATCCATCAATTATTTTTAGTTTATGTTATGATTGAAATGATATTAAATTTATAGATTACCATGTTTCTTCCCCTATGATATTTCTGTGTTCATAATGGTTTTCTGTAGAGGGAACATAGTAGTTATAATGGGCCCATATCAGGAAGAAGACAACCTTCTAAATCAGAAACCTAAGAAGGCCAGAATCGGAACTGAACTTTCTGTACTAGTGATGGATGTTTTGACGCAGTATATAAATGGTGTTGGTATCCATGCATGAGCTCATCCATACCAATCATAGAGAAACATGTCAGTAGTAGAGCATTTCATGATGCATCATACCCAATCATTTAGAGGTTCATCTAACCATGTGCTAGCTGAAGGGTGTATTAAATCACTGGATAAGATTTTTGATGACATGGGGTGTTCATAACTTGAAATGGTTAGTCTCACTATTTAACGTTTTGAAGGTGAAGCCGATCAATGGTGGTCGATGGTGAAAATATCAGGGATAGTGAGGAAATTGATTCTCTTTATTGGGATGAATTCAGAGGTATTTTCTAGAGAAATATTTTCCTAAGGTGGTTAATCATAAGATGGAAAAATAATTCTTAGAATTGATGCACGAGGATGAATTTGTGGAAGCTTATGAAGCAAAATTCACTTGATTGGAAAGATATTCTCCAAATTTCATACAAGATCATGATAGGAAAATCAACAGTTTTTACACAGGATTAAATCTGAAGTATCGAATGGAATTAACATCCAGTGAGTTCAAAATTTATCAAAATATTTTTTGATGAGAAGATAAGTTGGAAATGGAGTTTTCCAATGATCCGGTATTCTTTGAAAAACAATATAATAAGAGGTCGAGGTGGTAGATGAAAGAGAATAACTCTTCAAAAAAGTCTGATTGTAAGAAACTTAAGTTTACAGTTTGTGAAAATTGTGGTAAAAATCATGTTTGGGAATGACTTTTTAATTTTGTTAAGTGCTACCAATGTGGTAAAATGGGACATAAGGATCATAATTGCACTGAAAATGATCTGGTTAATGGAAATAAAAAATTTGTTTTACAGTAAGTAAAATGTTTTAAGTGCAATGAAATGGGTCATTATGAAAATGAATGTTCAATGAAGAACTCAACTAATGGAATGCAGCCAGACTATAAGCAAAAGGGGTGGATAAATCCTTTGTAACCACTTCAGTAGATATTGGGCCATCGAATGAAGTATTATCAAGTACACTGTTTTTTTGTTCAGATTTTTCCAATGTGTTGTCTGATTTTGGGTCTACACATTCGTTCATTTATGAGTTTTTTTTTAGTAAATTGGCAATTCCATATCAATATATGATTCTTGAACTCATGGTAAAAATACATTGAGGAAATATTTAGACATAAAATTATAATAACCTTTATATCCTTGTGTGATGAAATAATCAACCAGAAAACCTTATTGTTTTGCCTCTAGTTGAGTTTGATGTTATTTTGGGTATGGATTTTCATTCTGTTTATCATGCTAAGATTGAATGCATAGCTAAAGAGGTTCATTTTCAAAATGATTTTATGTTTGTGTACAAAAATGGACCCTTAATTTTGATAACATATGAGGAAGCTGAGAAACTAGTAAAATATAGAAATGAATGTTACCTTACACATATTGTTGAAAATAAAGGAATAGTTTATATTAATGATGTGCCAGTGGTAAATGATAATCGTGATGTTTTTCCTAATGAGTTGCCTAGCATAAAACTTGATCAAAAAGTGAAATTTACTGTTGACATAGTTCTTGATGCGAACCCAATTTCAAAACCCCCTTATCAAATGGATCAAATAGAAATTTTAGAGTTAATGAATCAATTACAGGAGTTATTATATAAATGTTTTATTCTAACTTTCATGTCACCATGGGGTTCTCCTGTCTTGTTTGTGAAAATGAAAGATGGTTCAATGGGACATTGCACTGATTATAGAGAATTTAATAATATCACTGCTTATAACAAGTATTGTTTGCCTCATATTTATGATTTGTTTGATCAGATCTAGGGATCTCAGTATGTTTTGAATATTGTTTTGATGTCGGGGCACCATCATTTGAATGTAAAGGAAGAAGGCATTCTAAAGACCGTTTTTTGTACTAGATATGTCCATTGTGAATTTGTATTTATGCCTTTTGGGTTAACCAATGCACCTACTATATTCAGGGATCTTATGAATATAATTTTCTATGAGTTCTTGTAAAAGTGTGTGGTTCTGTTCTATGATGATATTTTGGTTTATTCCAAAAGTAAAGAGGATAATGAAAGCAATTTAAGGTTTCTCTTGAAAACCTTATATAAAAAGAAACTATTTGTAAAATTTACCAAATGTGAGTTTTGGTTACAATAAATTTCATTCCTTTTTCAAATTGTTTTAAAAACAGGCATTATTGTTGACCCTACTAAAACAAAATTTGTTAAAGAATAGACAAGACCCACAAATATAACCAAGATTCATAGTTTTATGGGTTTGGCCAGTTATTACTAGATGTTTGTTGAATAGTTAGCACAATTGTCTATCCGAATGACTAAGTTAACTCAAAAAGGTGGTATGTTCATTTGGAAAAAATAATGTGATGAGTGTTTTCTGAAATTGAAAAGAAGATTGGGGAATGCTCCTATTTTGGCACTACCTTCTAGAAATGTTGAGTTTGTTATTTACAGTGATTATTCATTGAAATTTTTTTTTGTTCTTATGCATAATGATCAGGTAATTGCTTATTATTTACGTCAGTTGAACCCCCACGAGTTAAGTTCCCTTACACAAGATTTGGAATTAGTTACTGTTGTTTTTGCTTTAAAATTTTGGAGGCGACATCAGTATGGAGGAAAATGTGAAATATATACTGAACGCAAAAGTTTTGAGTATAGATTCACTAAGAAATAATTGAATGTGAGATAGGGAAGATGGCTGGAATTAATCAAGGATTATTATTTCACAATTCATTAACATCCATGATAGGAAAATAAAGTGGCTGATGCTTTGAGTCAAAAAAGTAATGCTTAATTAACCATGCTACATTTTGAATGAGATCCTTTGGATTTTTATTTGATAAAATTTTTCATAGAAGTTTTTTGTGTAGGAAACTCATCTATTTTATTTTAGGTGTCAGTGAAATCATGTCTCTAATAAAAATTATGAAAGCGTAGATGGAAAATAATGAGTTGTGAAAATAGTTGAGTTGGTTCAGAAGGGTAATTTTCCTGATTTTAACATTGATAATGATTGTGTTTTGAGGTTTGAGAAGAGATTATGTGTGCCCTGTAATTCACCATTGAAGAATGAGTTGTTATGTGAAGCTCATAGTTCTTTGTTTTCAGTTCATCTTGACAGTACTAAGATGTATAGAGATCTTCAGAAGTATTACTAGTGGGATGGAATGATAAGAGATATTGTATATTTTACTGTGAAGTGTTTGACTTATCAATAGATTAAATCAGAGCACCAGTTATTGAAACGGATGACTCAGTCTTTACCAGTACCAGAGTGGAAATGGGAAAATATATCCATGGACATCATTGTGGGATTACTAAAGTCATCTTGAGGAAATGATTTAATTTGGGTTATTGTTGATCAATTGAATAAATCTGCTCATTTCTATACTATTCCAGATACATTTTATCAAGATCAACTTTCTCGGTTGTATGTTAAAGAGATAGTCAGGTTGCATGGTATTCTCCTCTCTATTGTATCTGATCGTGATCCAAGTTTTACTTATAACTTTTGGAAAAGCCTTCAGAAGTCATTTGGTACTGAATTAAATTTTAGTATTGATTTTCATCATTAATCATAAGTGCTGTTAGAGCAAAAGTTTCTTACCTTGGAGGATATGTTACATGCTTTCTTGAGGGATTACTAGGGAAGTTGGAACTAACATATTTCTTTGGTTAAATATTCTTATAATATCAGTTTTAATTCTAGTATACATATTGCTCCATTTGAGTCATTATATGGGAAGCGGAGTCGAACACCAGTTGTTTTTGAGATTTTGTAGGTGAAAGGAAGTTGATGAGACCAGAATTGGTAGAAGAGATGGCATAAAAAGTTCAGTTTATTTGAAAGCACATGAGAATAGCTCAAAGCAGGAAGAAACGTTATACAGATAACCGGAGGAAGGATTATTATTTTTATGTAGGTGATCATTTCTTTCTCAAAGTTTCTTCATGGAATGTTTGATGTGTTTTGGAAAGAAGGGAATGTTGAGTCTATGGTTGATTGGACATTATGAAATACTAGAAAAGGTTGAATCAGTTGAGTACTTAGTGACTTTACCTCCATGTTTATCCTAGGTACAATTTTGTTTTTCATATTTCAATGTTGAGAATGTATATGATAGATCCATCTCATATTTTGAGCCTAGAGATATTCCAGTTGGAAGAGAATATCTTTTATAATGAACAACCAGTCTAGATTCTTGACTGAAGGGAGCATGTTTTATGGAAAAGGTAATTAATTAGGTAAAGGATTTGTGAAAAACCCATATGGTTGAAGATGCTACTTCGGAATCTGAAAATGCTATGAAGGATAAATACACCCACTTATTTGATAAGTGAGTTGAATTGTAGGGACGCAATTCCCAATAGGGGGAAGGATATAACATCACATGTAAATAAAGAATATAAAATTTTCATATTTATTAATATTTGTGAATTAAATAACAACGTTACATTAAAAAGGATTCTATGTTCGATGGCGTACATGATACACAACAATTAGTTTCTTTGTAATCATATGTTGCACACAATGTCGGGACATACTAAGAAATAATAGTATAATATTATTTAAAATGGTAGTCAATGACAAGACATTGTATTAGATGGAATGGAAATAACTAACTATAATTTGAATATACATGGTTATTAAATGTTTTTACATTTATCCAACAAAATTTTTGAGGCTTAAAATAAGAAAAAAACATGATTTTAAGCATAAATACTCTAATATTCATTAAAAAGTCGATTTACCACCATTTGTTGGCGAACCCTCTTTAAATCTACATTTTTTCACCTTTATATATTTA
This sequence comes from Viscum album, assembly GCA_963277665.1. Classification (NCBI taxonomy): domain Eukaryota; kingdom Viridiplantae; phylum Streptophyta; class Magnoliopsida; order Santalales; family Viscaceae; genus Viscum; species Viscum album. The sequence goes on along the minus strand of OY728129.1, from coordinate 1,804,411,253 downwards.
ATTTTACAAAATAAAATTCTTCTTTCTAATAGGGACATGAAAATTTTCTTTGGGTAAATTTTTGGTATTTTTCTGATAAAATTCATTTTTTTAATGAATAGGAAAAATGCAATATTTTAATTCAAAACAGAATTTTACTCAAATTTATATATATGTTTACATTTTATTTTTAGTTGGTTTTAAATTGTAATTATATTATGATTTTATTATTTAATTCAATTTTGGTCATTGGAAGTAATTTCAGTTTTGAATTGAACATAAATATGTGTTAATCTTTTGATAGTTATTATTTCGTAAAAACACGCTTCCTGTTTTGACAGCGGGGGTTAATTTTAAATTAATTTCTGCCACATCTGTGTTTTGAATTTGGAAAAAATTGGTTCCATATTTTTAATCAAGAGTTCCAAATTGTGTAAATATGTAACTTTTATTTTTTTACTTTATGAATATTTACTTCTATAAATATTTTATTTACCGTTATAAAAAGGTACATATGGTGAATAAGGGTAAAAAAAATATTATAATAATATTAAATTACACAAACATGTGTTATAATCCTATCTATTGATACATTTATGACCATCGACACCATGGGTCGATTTTGGGACCCCATGGAACCACATGGGAGTGATAATGACACACTATATTAATTCATTTAAAGTAAAGACAAAAATGACTTAAACATATATCTTTTAGTAAATAAATTCTTACATGGGGTTACATAAGTTATATCTTAAAGTATAAATATTCACATTAAAGATAAAAATATTTCCTACATCATGATATTTTTTTATAATTTTTAGACATCAAATATATTAAATTATTTATGACACAATATTGATGCAATGTTAACCTCATTAATGAATTATTTTAATAAATAATATTATAACGATTAAAAAAATATCCAAAACCAGTCCAATTCTTATTGGATGATTTTATTTCGATCATGAGTCATCTTAGATTTGTCGTTAATTGATTTATGACCTTTATAATCCTAGAATTATTATATAATAAAGTAATATATTTAAACATTCTTAAATAGACCCTCCTCCCCTTATTAAAAGCCCTCATTTCTATCACCTTCCCAAACTTATCAAGCACCATGGCTCGTCCAAAATATTACCAATTAAGTTCCCTAAATACCTACACTACTCCTAAAATATTTCTCTAGGAAGAAGTAAATTAAATTAAACCTTATTGTTCAAACCAAAGGGAGAAAACTGATTTAAATGTAACCCCTTCTCTTAAGTTATTTGGTTTTATTTTACATCTCAAAACCCATAAAAACTTTTTGCTCCATTATTTTATAAAAAAAACAGTATCCTAAATATACTAAGTTGTTGTTATGGGAATTATTCAAACAACACTTACACACAACTCCATCCAATGGGCAAACAACATAATGTTGTTGTGGACGATGAACTACTTCCTCAGGAAATAATGATTGTTCATTCTTCTTGTACCACCTCTTATGGAGGACATTAACATGAAACTATTTAAATGTGATATATATCATATTTATGTTGTTTCTATTCTTCTTTATGTTTAATTTATATAATACCTTTATTGTTTCCATAGTTGGTAAATACGATAATTTCATTTGAAGAAGTGCGGACTACTGCCCTCTTAAAGGTATATAACTCATTCATGACATATGTGGAACATATAAAGGATGGATTTAATGAAATTATATAATATATTTTACTTTAATTATAATATACCAATGTATAATTTTGATTTTATTCCATTAAATATGATATATAAATAGAAGTAGCATTCATGCGTACGTATGACTTACCATCTCCCGGAACGGTGCATTTCATTTCTTGTCTCCAAATGATAGGTACTATTATAATTACATATATATACTGAATATATATGATATATAAATCATGAATATAATTATGGATATAATTTAATTTCGACCACATTGACAATTTATAATTATAACCACGTCATTTTTAACTCAAGTTCCGAACATCGATAAAATGTCCGATATGAAGTCAAATAATTAAATAATTGTAATATAACTGTAATAATTGATATAAAAGGAATAATAAACTGGAAAAAGGTTCTTATGCAAGTAGAAATTAAATTTTGTTTATTATTTCGGAGATTAAATAATTATGGAGTAAAGTTGGACATGAGGTAAGGGACTTCATCTCAATCTCCTTTCATTGAGGCCTATTTTTTTCATACATGACTTTCTTTTATATGGTGTATAAACACCTTTGACCTTTCATTTCATTCAAATGGAATATTTTATTATGAGGTATTTTACTAAATGACAAAAAATAATGTTTGTTTTAATGTAGGCAGTGAAAACAACCTTTTTCGATGCTGTGAGTATTATTTGATCTTTGGCTTCCTTAACAAGCTGTAATGTTTTTAAAACAAAAATAAATATTGTATACTCTTTTATGTATATTGGTATTGAAAATGTATTTTATAATGGGTTTTTATGTCAACCTATTTAAATGATATATTGTGATTGAAATGTGGGAATGTTATCTTTTCTTTATGTATGTTTCATGTGTTATGAATATGTTATGGTTCTTAGGCATTGTTATGTATACTAGCGGTTCCGTGATAAACCAAGGGTGGGTAAGTATGTTATGGATCCTATAAGTTACCATTATGACTTATTATTTCTATATGTTATTCTTAAATCTTATGATTTCATGATTTTTTTGCTTATGCTCGGTTTGTATTTATGGATTAAAGTTAAATTTCTTTATATTATAACCCTTACTGAGCTTGTTATGATCATACCATATTTTGAAATGTTTTTCAAAGGACTTAAAGATGAATAGGGTCAAGGATGAGATCAAGGAAAAATCATGTTGTCTAAAACATGGAACTAGACATGACCCTTTTTGTCAATAGTATTTATTTTATGAAATAATGGGAACTGAGTATAATTGTCTACATTTTAATTTTTGAGATGTAATGTAATAGTTGTGGACTAATTCTATAAAAATCTAAACCTAAAAATATACTCAATGTGTATTATTCATTTAATTCAAAATTATGAAATGTTTTAAGGATAGGTCCTTATAGGTATATTCCATCAAGATTTAGGATCATTCATTAGGTTTTTCATTGGTTTCTTATTTCATGAAAACCTATTGGCAGTAGAGATGAGAGACTTGAACACATTCCTCTCACTTTTTAGACTTTATAATATTTGGTTGGATGAGGTGGAATCTGATTCTAGTGTTTTAATTGGACTTATTCATGGTAAGGTTATATGTTTTTGGGTCCTTATCTATCATGTTAGATATCAAATATTGCTCATATATCTAAGTATCAATATCAATCATACATGGAGGGGACATAATTGTAATGCATTAGTCTTGTCTGGTAAAGGGATCCCAAGTGAGTACATCGATGTGTATTGGATTACTGGTTCTTTACCAACTGAATGTGGTACTGTCAATAAGGGGGTTTTCCCATGGATTTCATCAATTCCACCCTCATTAATTTAGGTATTCTTTTTGGAATATTGGAAAATTTTAAAAATGAATTTTGAGTGTTAAGGGGAACAAACAAATTAATATTAGTGTTACCTATTTAGAGTTGAAGATGACTATAAAGACATTATGGAGTTTGTGTCCATTTTTTTAATCATTTTTAAATATTCTCATTGTTCATTGATAATTGGTATTTTCCATCATACAGGTAATAATTAAGTGGGAAAATAGGGAAATGAAAAAGGGTTATGTTATTTAATTAGTGTTTCGATATCATAATTATGATAAAATTAAAATAAAATAAGGCAATTAATTATAATGCATCACAAATTAATCCATTGTATATCGAAACATTCATGTATTTTATTTGGAGTATAGAAATTTTTTTAGATTATTTTTAGAGTTTTTCACATATATTTAACTTAAATGGGGAGTTTGGGGTGTTTATGTAACAATATATTTCATAGTGTATATTAAGTCTACAAGAATGAAATATAAATGACTAGAAAGTCATTGAATAATTCATGGAGACTGTTGTTTCGTCAATAAATGAACTATACCATGTGTATGAAATATTTATTCCATGGTGGTTCAATATTTGAATAGTTAGGAATTCAAAACCATAGATTTATCCTGATGGGAATGTGTCAATGTCATGGTTTATATAGTATAGGGATTACATAGACAATAACGTGCATGGGTTAGAAATTCCTATATAATGGGGGATAGTTTATTTAAAGAAACTGAAAATTCATGATGGTCATCAAATTAGATATAAAATGGATTTTTATAGTTACACTAAAGTTTTTAAGATTAATAAATACAATGATATATCATAGGTTAACCTTTAAAATTTGAATGTTGATCCATTTTGGAGTTAAAATGAATGTTTTAATATAAAAAAATTGAATAGACTCTGATAGATATAATGATTTAAAAAATTAATGGAAGTAAATTTTGAATTTTCATTTTTAGAGAATGGTGGATATGATGAAATAAATTGAATAGTTGAACTTAAAAAATTGAAAATTATGAGAAATTATGACACCTGCATTTTTTTGGTGTTTATTATCCCCCATGACATCCATCTAAGTTACCTAACTGCCCCCATTTCTTATATTTTATATCTCAATGTGGTGGGTGGAGAGATATGTTTAGGTTGTGACCCTTGGATCAGAAATAAACAATTTATAAAAAATTTAATCACATAAATTTAATATATATACATATATATCCCCGGGTATATCAACTAATAATCAATTCCTTCACCTTAGATTAAATATCAATGGTTAATAATGTATAAGTTTCATTATCACTCCATTTAATTTCATTTTTTATAAATTAAAATGTATGCTAGGAAATGAAAATTTCACTTTCTTCATGAAAAAAATAACAATATCCATTGTATAAAGAGTAAAAATAATTTACACACCAATTATCCCGCTCCCACAAAAGGTGTTTTTTTTATGTTTCCATTCTAACATAAATTAATATAAATTATATAACATATAAATCTTGGAAAACTATTTATACAACAACATTTCCAGATTTATCAAATTGATGATAATTACTTATTTCCTCTATATATATAACAATAAGTTCCCATATCTATGAGTAACACAAAATATATAATAAAATATAGGGAATTAATTATTATTTTCACTTAAAGAATAACAACTTTTCTATTTTTATGATTGAAGTATTGAAGAGTGGTCAATTTTTAACAAAAAAAACCATATTATTATTTATGGTTTTGAATATCATATCATATAATTTGTAAATATAATTAATTTTAATCTATATGAAATATTATCATCATTTAAATATACATAATTTATATAGTTAATTTTTCATTTTACATAATAGCTGTAAAATATTTAACTATAATTATCAATACATCTAAAAATATATCACATGAAAATGGTATATGAAACCCCTATCAGGTAACGAATTAATCCCATAGGAGACCAAAATATTCCAAAAGAGAATATATTTTTTGATTGAATGTGACACCCATATATTTTATTATACATTTCCTTATAAATAAATTTGATTACATTGATGGCTTCTTTACACGTAAACCCAAGTTGAAACAAATTGTGTTATACAATTAAGGTAGTATTATTTAATGTTTCAGTTTTTTTCTTTCAATTATATAGGAATGCATGAATATAACTAACCAATTTATGAACAATTTAAATTTTACACATTTATAAAATGATATCATATGTTATTAATAATTTTGAAATGAAAATAAAAAATAATTTGAATGTCAATGAGGTTTTTTTCTGAAAATTATTTTTATGCATGAAATGTGTTTGTATAATAATAAGTTATATTTATTAATAAAATTTATTTATATTAATTAATTTTATTATATATTTAATCAATTTTTTCAACACTGATATAATTATTTTATTTATTGGATATGAATAAATCAAGGTTTATGCTTAAAATGTACTTTTAAAAAAAAATGGATTTCATCACCCTTTGCATAATTGATTTAAAATACTTTTCTTCCAATTAATGAAATTTAATCATAAAAATGATTTCATTATTTGGAATTATAATGATCAAATTTAAGAAAATATTTATATTTTACATTTTTTCATCAAAAATTGTTACCTTGGTAAATATTTGTCACTTTGATAAGGGTAAAACAGCTAAAATATGGTTAAAACATAGGAATAATTATATAAAATTTCTATAAAATAACTATTTAACCTATTTTATGATTTTATTTCACCCATTAAAACAAAATTTTGTAATATATATCATTTTGGTTCCATTTTCCCTTGATAATAACATTTTTATATTTTTATGTAATAAAAATTCTACAATATCAATATATTAACATTAATATATGGAATTTTTTTTAAAGGATAAAATATAAAAAAATTAGTTATAAATTTTTATTTTAAATATTAATTATATATTTCTATTATAGTAATTTAATTTAATTTTTTATCAAATAACTGCTATAATTACTTACGCAATTTGGGCGCAACGCTTGTGCAGGGAGTGGACAAATTAGGTTAGCTATTATTAAACCTCTAAAAGTAATATTATTTCAGTGATTTATAGTTACCCATTAATTTAATACATAAATATAACAGATTAGAGTTTTTTAGATCATTTTAATTCAAATTAATATGATTCCATGTTTTTATCAAATTAAAATTAAATGAATAGTTCCATAAATGACATTAATGATATTTTATAATAACTGATATTTTCATAAATGATTTAAATTAATAATTAAACAATCCTTAGACAAGTGATTTTTATATTGTTTAAAATATCAACCATGGTCCATTTATGGGAAACTAATATTCATATGGTTACATTCATGACCCCTAAAGAGTAAAAAACATTGATATTTTGGTAATTGTCAAAATGGGTAACATATTTTTATAAAAGATATAACGGTACAAAAATCACCTAAACATATAAATATTTTAGTTTTTTAGATTTTTCTGAATTTTCCTCATTATATATTCATAATAGATCTCTTTTATGTTACTGTAATCATAATATTAATTTATATTGATTCGATAATTTATGTAATTCCAAAAAAGGCCCCTCTCTTCACTATAATAGGGAGCATTTTATCCTCTCTTCATCACAGAATTGGAGCCATATATATTAACCATATCCTATATAATTATCTTATATTAATCCCAATAAATTAATTATATTTTTTTATTTTCTTAAGAGATGATTCTATGTGTACCTAATAAATTATTTAATGGGGCCCCACAAAGAAGATGTAATCGTCTTACCATATCTCTACAAATTTATTTCATCTTCCACCACCCCTATATCTACTAAATATATCATAAAATAAAAAATAATTTATCTTAAATATTCTAAATTGTTATTATTATTATTTAACCACTGATATCATCACTCTATTCCATCATATGGGAAATAAAACTATCACTCGTGCCTGCATGTGCACTACAACCTCCACGAAGTGATATAAATCATTTTTCATCACCATATCTCATTTATTTTAAATATAATGGTTTTAATTTTTATACATGATATTTATTATATTATTATTATTATATTATTATAATATCATTGCTACCTTCTTACTTTCTAATCTGTTGGGAAATAGTAGTGTCGCTCTTGGGTATGTGTATACTACCACCTTCGTTAAGCGATATGATGATTTTTATTATCATTTAACATGGATGGTAATAAGGATATAAATAATTAAGATATATGATATATATAATATATTAAAACTTAATAATTATTATTTTATTTACCTTTCATTTTTTCCATTCGTCAAAAAATAAATACATCCATCGTGCATAGAGATGACCTACAATCTAAATGAATGATGTAATTCATTGTTATATCTATACAATTTATAGATAACTATAAATATTAATATAATAAATATATATTACCTTTATATCATGATAAAAAAAATTTGAGTATCGAACCATGATCAATGTACGTGGAATGGTACTACAAAATCAAAATTCTATTGAAAAACAAAACAGATAACACTATGAAACAATGCTTTTAATAAGGAATTACTTATAAATAAAGGTTATTATGGGATAAAATATGGTATAATTTGTTTATATGTAAATTTTAATAGAATTACATTTAATTTAAATATATAATACATGATTTTAGATGGATTAAAATGTAATTTAAATTTGATGTAAGCGATTTTTTTCTATGTTTTATTTCTGTTAGACACATGACATATTAACCCATATTTTCTTTTATGTTGTCTATATACTTCCCCATGAATTCATTTACAATTATTCTAATGATATTTTTTGGATATACACAAATATAAAAAAGACATATTTCCATGGTTCAAAACTGTGGTGATAGGCCTTAAAACTGTGGCCACAGGCTACAGCCATAATTTTGGACAACTGTGGCCACTATCGCCGTGGCAGTAGGTCCCATCCTATTGCCAGGATTTTAATCGTGGAAATAGCTGCCTATGGCCATGGTTTTGAAAAAAAAGGAAATACATATTAAAAACTTCCACCGTGGAATTTTACATATGGCCACAGTTTAAACCATGGAAATAGGGGCCTATTACCACAGTTTTATCCCTGCCTATAGCCCTTGAAAACTACGGAGGTAGCCTAAAACTAATATGTGTCTACCCGGAATTGATCCCAACACCTTCCCTTCACATTCCTGTTCCCTAAAGACTACACCACCAAGCCTTTTGTTTATATATATATATATAATATGTTATATATATTATTCAAAACCGTGGAAATAACTTGAAAACTGTGGCAGTAGTTCTTCCCGCCATTTTTTTGGTGGGAAAGTTTTTCTCCCGCTCAAGAGAGGGAGACCTATATCCACGGTTTTCAAAAAGATGGATATAGGCCACATAAACATGGCTATAGGTATAGGATATATCCATGGTTTTGAAAACTGTTCCTATATACCATGAAAAAAACCTATTTCCATGGGTTTAAAACCGTGGATATAGCCCACATAACTGTGGTCGTAGCCACCTATAGCCACGATTTTAAAACTGCGGCAATAGGTTAGTGTCCATAGGTTAGTGTCCATAGGATATTTTTCAAGTATTATATATATATATATATAAATCCATCTCTTTCTTGATTTTTTTTAATGTCACCAATGTGCAAAGGGTTTTATGTTACAACCTCATTTGTTATGAAGATATTTTAATACATCATGTTTGATGATGAAATTTTATAAAACATCCATCTCGAATTCAATGGATTTTATTATCTAATGGTTTCTTCTTGATATTAAATAATTTACTTTCAATTTCACATCTTTATAAATCAATATATATATATATATATATATATATTGTTTTGTAGTAAAAATAGATTTTATTTCTCTCTTCAATTGAAAATCATTTTCAAATCAAGTATATGTTTTCCAAAAATGTATTCATGAATTAATTTACTATTATAATATTACATTTTAAATTAATTTTTATATTGTTTAAAGTTTTCTAAAATACATATAAATAGAATATTTTTATCATATTTTGAACAAGGAACTTTATAATTTTTACTAAAAACAAGAAATGAGACATTTTTCTAACGTACAAGGCATGAATAGAATTTCCAACCCTAATGTATACTCGATGATTTTGACTCCCCAAATATGTGTATTTATTTTCAACTAATATTTTTTCCTAAATATTTTAAATACATTTAAATTTTAAATAAGTTATTTTAAATTGAAATGTGTATTTTCCTATATAAATGAATATTTAGCCTTTTAATGACATGTGTCATCAATAATAACATCCATTGATATTAATTTTACATTACCTGGATTATGATCGAATTGTACTATCCAATTTAATAGTTTTGATGAATTTTAAGGCTAATGATTTATGTATGATTCCATGAAACGGTTATCTTACCCAAAGGATAATTTAGTTATGATGAAACATTTATAAAATTCATTTTTTAAATGTTTATACTACAATGAAATGTATACATGCCTATATATGTTGTTTCATTAAAAATGTTTATAATATGATGACTATTTTGGATATTATATAATATATATTTATTGTTTATGTTATGTGATTTGTGGGCTGATAATAATATATCCCAATAATGCATTGGGTAAATAAGGACATATCATAAGATAACAAGGACCAGAATGTGGAGAAAACCTAGTTCGGTAAGGTATTGTTTTAGATATGATATTATTGAGAGTAAACCCAGATTAATGACATGATGAAATGGGGAGTTAACTATATGTAGTGTGATATTCTTTAATTTGATCACTAAATATAGAAATGATCTTATATTCTTATGTGTATGTCACAAACTTATGTCTTATAACAATGTTATAATATGATGGGTCATGTTCTTCGATTTCATAAGGATTCATGTCTTATGAACTAACCATATATAACTCATCGATATTGATTATTATCTATGGAATGTTTTGTGTGGTTATATAATGTTATGATCATGTTATCATACCCTCATTAACATGTTATAATTTAGAGTTCATTAATATCAGAATTGTTTTCCCTTATTGAGCATATGTGATAACATATTTTTATGTTTCCTTTCCCCAAGATTTGAAGATATAGTTATATATAATTTGTCTAATAAGGGTTCTAGTTGTGGATAACTAATTGGGAAATGATTTTCATCTCTTATGAAAATGTTTTATATCTCTCTATGTTTCTGAAGACATTAAAGCATTACTAATCTATCATGGGTTATAATATTATTTGATGAATATTTATATACAATAAGGTCATATATATCTATGAATTATATGGTTAATAATTGTTTTCAAAAGTGTTGGTTTTAGATAATATTTTTACATTAAGACTAGATAGATTTTTAGAAAACTATATGGGTAATCCTAATCATATGATAATAACATAATGTTATTGTAATATTATGATTATGTGGCATTCCTAGCTATACATACCTATTTGGATAATATTTTTGGACACGATGTAGGAATACATAAATATTTTTATAATAACCATAAGATGTAACACATCATTATTTTATGATATATTTAAATTCAAATACATTAAATTTCATTTATATATTTTTTTACACGAAACACTAGATTTGAACAGAATGTGTTATACTATTGAAATATTATTATTCAACATGACAGTTATCATAAAATCATTAAATTAGTGAGTATGAATAAAACTCATTATTTAATGAATAATTTACGGTTTATATATTTTTATAATAAATTCATTTATTATCAATTGATTAGAAATGAAAAGAAATAAAATTTAATAGTATAAGATTTGTTTTTCTAAAAAAAATTATTATGTATGAAATTTTATTTTATATTAATAGAATATATTAATTTCTATTATTGAATTATTTTAATTAAATTTAAATATTATATATTAATAAAAACTTATTAACTTTCATGTGGTTTTTTTCTAGGCATCATATAGAAATAAGTCCAATTTTATGAGTATAATATATTTTTCTATAAAATGGTTGTCATCATTTTTTAGTACACATATTTTAATATGAATGTAGACAAATTAAAGAAATATAAATATGAAAAATGGATCCCTTAATTAGTAGAATTTTTTTCCAAATTTTTAAATTGGTTTCTTTTATTATAAGTCATTGTGAATAGAAACCTTAGTAATTCTTTGTCACCTCGGTAAGGGTAAAACATGGTTATAATTTTTGATTAAGTATTTAAAATTATTCAAACACTGTCATTCAATGTATTTGATGAGTGAATTTTTGTAGTATCCATCAATGAAACAAATATATGTCCACTTTATACCGTTTTAATTTAATTACAATATTTATTATAATTTAATAAAATTATAATTGAATAACATCACTCTCCTTATTTTAATATATTTAAATGTTTTACCTAATGATAAAAGGATTATATCTACAATTCAAAATTATATTTGAAAAAAATAATTATTTTTATCACATGAACTAAATTCTATTTTTTATTGAATAAATATCTTAAATGATTACACAACAACAACATAGTATTCATTCAATTAATAGAAAAAAAATTAATGATTCTAAAAATGTTGAACATAAAAAAGTTATAAAGATTTTTTAAAATGAATTTTATATAATAATATAACTCATTTAGAATGTGTTAAAAGAATATATTTGAATTTCATTTTTTTCATGTTGTCTTTAAATTCAAAATAAATGATTAGTTTTAAAATTATATAAATCATATTATATGATAAATAATATTTTTTAATTTATAAATATATCATAAAATTCGTACAAGAGGAAAAGTAGGATGAGAAGTGGTCTAAAATGTAATATCATGGACATTTATCATATAATTATTACCTAATGAATAAAATTACAACAATTTAATATTAAAAGAAATTATTATTATAATTAAGATTAAAATTAGTTTAACAAGGGGTTAAACCAAAGAATAAGGATCAAAATAACACTAAAACCTGTATAAATTTCATTGCCTGTGGTATTTCTACCTTAGCCTATTTTCTATGAATATCTACACTTTTTGAAGTATGTCTATTGAGAATGGATTCATTACATCTTAACCATTTTTTTATTCAGTCTTTTGGTTCCCTCTTTACTAAATAGACCCCCTTCTCTCTTTTCTTTAGGTAATATTGAGCCTTACAGTTTGAATAACCCCTAATCAATTTTATTCTCAATATATTTAAAGGAAAATTAGTTGTTTGGGTCTTCATAAAATACAATTATTGGCGTTCTAAATAAAATATCTAGTGGAGGTATTATGAATTGATAAGGTTAGAGTTCTATTGAATCAAATCATACGTATGTAAGGGTTTACCAAATAAAATTGTCTTCTTTGAGATATACGTTATATATTTAAACAATATTTTTTTATTCAGTTTAATTAAAACCTATTAAAAAGTTATATCATTATTTTCTATTGGTTCATGATATTTTTAGCTTCAATTGAAGTTATTATTTCATGGGGATTTTGATTTTAAAGATACCAAAGTGGTAAGGGGTTTATATTATAATTACATTATTTATCAGGATTATTTACGATTATGTTTCTAATGATAAAATTTCTATATCAATATCCAATGAATATCATTAATTTTCTTATCCCCTATTTATTTATACATATTACATTTCCCTTAAATTTTCCTTAATTTATTTACTCAATAGACTGAATGCATTTTCTAAGGATAAAAGAGTTTAGTTCTCTATTCGATCAATAATCCTTTCTCTTCAAGGTACATGTTCTATAAAAATGATTTGAATAATTATTTTAATATTATGCATTAATTGTTCAAATTAATTTTACCCACGTTTAACTTTTTATTAAATGGTTGTAAATGAAGCTTCTAATCATTTTTCGAATTAGGTATTGTTCACATTTTATCAAAAATATGAATGGAATCATTTTTTTAATATTAAAAAAATACAAAATAGGAATATAATTTCTTAATTTAAATAATTATTAATAATTTTAAGCTTCTTTTACATGTTTCTAAGAATTTTTTCCGAGAATTTTTTTTTAATAGTTGTTAATTTTTTAGATTTTAAATACGTGATTCAAAAAAGAAATATATTTTTTCTCCAAAAATATGACAGTGACCTTTTAAGTGAAATTTTCTTCTATAATTATATCCTTTTATGTTATTTATGAAATATTAGGTATATGATCCAATAATTCTAATGTTATTTTTTTCAATATGGTTTATGGTTTTGTTGGTGAAATATCGATGACACCCATCTCATTTTCCACTGGTTAGGTTATGAACAATGTTTTTATGATCTTGTTTTATATATATAAATGGAATAATTATTATGTTATGTGTGGGACCAAGATTATATATCCCTTAAAGAGAATTATTTAAATATCAATTTTAAGGGTACATGGGAGGTGATCAAAACCCCAAAAAAAAGATGGTACATAAGATCTTATCCCAAACCCTAATAACGGTACAGTTGAGATTATCCAAATATTAAAGCTCATAAATTGGTGGTTAGATAATGAATAAAATGTTATGAATCTCATAGTGGGTATCCTTGACATAGGGTTTTTATTATTATGATTATTCCATTCTTATTCAACAAACTTATGAAATGATATTATGAAAATATTATATAATAATTGATTATATTATATTATTTTTTCTGATTCATTCCTTATGAACTAAAATGCATTATTCCATGACACATGCATGTACACTAATAATTTCTATGTATTATATTTTAATATTTACCTCTTGTGATAATATCCTTTAGGATAATTTTATGGTCAAATTATCGTTAAAATCATTCTTATTTACCCTTACTAAACATCTGAGCTCAGACTTTATTATGTTTCATTTTCCCAAGGATATTAAAAACATTTATATGTATTATATGTCTATGAAAGTTTATTATTTTGAAAAAAAAAGTTTTATATGATATAGATACCTTATGAATAAGATTTTTATGTATCTATGTTGCTAATGAATCAAAACCAATATAGTTATAGAGTGGATCATAATTTTATTTAATGAATATTAATATAATACACTGTGATATTTAAATATAAAAAGTATTGTCTACTATAGTTGGTATCATAGTAAAATTTAGTTATCCTTGGAAACTATGATAATAAATCATTAGTAAGAACCCCTTGGATAATATATTGTATAGTAGAACATCCTAAGTTATTATAAAGAAAGTATTGTGGTATTAGATGAAAAAATCATCTTACTGGATACATAAAGTTGAAACCATTTTAGAACATATTAATCTATGGGTAGTAACAATGAAAATAGTTCCTCAATTTTATCTTGAAAATAATTTTTTCCATGGTGAGTCTGTCCTTACGACACATTTGGTTTGGCACTCCTGAGGGATATGATTGTGTTAACTCACATTCACATTATAAACCATCATGAATGATATGAATAGATTATGATCAAGGATGACATACATTAAAAATAATTTTTCTAAGATGGTTTCATGATTTATTCATCCATTAAATGATTTATCATTATTATGTTGTTTACCAAAATGATTATTTTTTCTCACACAAATATTTTTGGTTTTTATCAATAGAGGGAAAATGAAGGAATAATTTTTATGTTGAATGTGGTGGAAAATGAAATTATTTCCATCCCAAGAAGCCAGATGGTATCAGAGGTGGAATGAAAAATATAATTTCTATTCTTATGAAAAATTCTCAATTCACGAATCAATATATGATTCCAAACAAGAAAATATGCGTATAATGTTATGTGGAATCCTTCACGAGGAAACATCTATCAACTCTTTGATATCTATTGATCAAATAGTTATTAAACATTAGAATGGTAACATTGAAAATATTTTTCCCATTCTCTAGTGTTTAGAGAATAAAAAATTCATTTTGGTTTCTATCATTTGGAATTTGAAGTAGATTAATGGTGGAATCTATTTAGTAACACAAAGCAATAAGATGAAATTTACTCCATGATGTAGGATAAGTTGAGAAGGTTATTTTTCCTTAAGTATGCACCCCATGTTCTTAAAAAAATATTTATGGAATTATTTAAACTAAGGAAGATGTATAATTAATGTGTAAGTGTATTTGAGGAAGCTTTTATAATACCTTTGAGGCAGTCTTTTGGTTTGATCACTAAACAAAAAATTAATATTGATTAATTATTTATTGGATTAAAAAAATGTACCTTATGTGATTTTTCCATAAATGACATACATAATTATGAATATTTCGTTCTATGTACTACCAATGAAAAAATGGACATTATAGTTTCTTGACATTCTCATGGTTTTGATAAGAAAATAAATATTTAATTCACATAAAAAGAAAATAATAAAAACCTTTGAAGGAAGATAATTCATACATTATGTTCGATGTATGGATAGATTAATAGAGGAAATTATCCTAATATGACTAGAAAATAATTAATGTTTGGAAATAAATGTCCTCAAGGAATTTAATACTAATGTGATTGGGAGTTGTTAGCCAATGCTAGATGAAATGCACTATAGAATACACCACATACACTCTAGTGTTTCAAATGTAAGGGTATATGGATATTTTACTAACCAATGCACAATCATCATTTTTAATGAGTATGATCAAAGTCATCAACCTATTTTTCATTGAGAAAAATGGAAAACTCAAGTGATCATTATTTCCAATAAAGGGTATGATAATGATGTGGTGAAAGGTACACTTTCTATCCACTCTAAAACTTATAATGTCATATTTTATATGGTATCTACCCACTCTTGAATATATAATTAATTCTTATGGGTATCAAAATAACTCCTCAATAATTATATGTTCAATTAGTTATGAAAATATTTTATTGTGTGACGATCACATCTCATGATTATGATTTTCTTCACATTGAAGATCATGGGATTCTTCTCTCATTAAATATCATTACTCTCCCCTATGTTGAACTTGATATTATCTTTGGAATGGAATATATTTCTTTAAATAAATTCCACTTGATTTTTTTTATTATGGTGTGTCACTTTTGATATTATAAACAAGTCTATGATTGTGTATAAGTGAAATGAAAAATACAAACTTTCAATTGAAATCACATCAATTATATCGTAATTTATTTCTAATAAAAATGGGTGTATATCTCAAATGGTGTGAGTGAAACTCCACATGAAAGATATACCTATTGTTTGTGAGTTTTTTAATGTGTTTATGGAATATTTTCATAGTCTTACATTAGATAATAATGTTAGTTTTTTATAAAAAGCATTCATGATGTTACACCTATCTCTATGACTGCATATAAAATGGACCTAATTGAGTTGTATGAATTAAATAAGTAATTCTTGGATAATAATTAGGTGGGATTAATTTAAAAAAGTGTGTCTCCTTGGGGTGAACCTATTAATTATTTATGAATAAATATGATCATTTTGACTCCACATTAATTATACAAAACTCAAAAAATAACAATAAAGAAAATATATCATCTACCCCATATAGTTGACTTTTTGGATCAACTATATAATGATGAATAATTTTCCAAGACTGAACTATACTCTAGATATAATCCATTAACTGTCAAGATAAAGGACATACCTATGAAATCATTTCATATTATTTATGGAAACAATGATTTTATAGTGAACTCATTTGGTCTTTCTAATTCCCATGTTATATTCATGGATTTAAAAAATAATGTCTTCGGATTTTACCTTGATCAATTTTTGGTAGACTTTATAAATTATATTCGTATATATTGTATAATAAAGGAAGATAATTAATATGACCAGAGAACTATAATGAATACCCTAAGGAAGGATGTGTTTTATGGAAAATTTAATAAGTGTGATTTTTTTCTTCAAAAAGTTTATTATTTGAGACATAAAATCACTAGTGAGGGTATATCATTGGATCAATCTAGCTCATATATTATTTAATTTTGTCCTATAACAACAATTTTAATTTATATCTATATTATTTATGGTTTGGATGGATATTGTCAATGATTTATAGATAATTTATCATGGCTATCTAATCCACTTAATATGGTTAATCAGAAAGGAACTGTAACATCCTTCCCCTCGTCATTGGATTTAGAGGTGGTGGAATTAATACTTGGACTAAAGTGACAAACCCATGGAACCAAAGGTTTGAAATAAATTCCCAGGTCTCCAATACCGTTTGGGATGATTTTTTCAGTTGAAAATACCACAACCCAACCAAACAGATGATAAAAAATAACTACTAAATTATACTTGATATAAATCTGTGAAACTAAATGTATGACAATTCAATATGAATCCTAACTACAATCATAGTACAACAATAGACAAATTCTAACAACAATGCTCATAGATGAATAAAAATAAAAAAACATAAAAATTCCAAATAAACTAACATAGAAACTCCCTAACATTTCCATGATCCAAATGCAACTCCATGCTTGAGTATCATGAACCACGACTAAATAAGTGTGAAACGTTACCATTACCATTATCTAGATAAAACATATCTATAAAGGCACAAAAGTTCCAAATCAGGTGTGAGTTTTTAAACACAGAAGCTTTTTCATTTATGACATCCCTACTCTCTACACTAAGATATAATATGTTTTTATATTTATATAAAACTATATATATAAAATAATTGAAAACATATTATTTCATAATATTAAATATTTTTCCATAATTTTTTTTTACCAAACCTATAAAATGTACAAGGAAATATACCAAAAAAAACATTTAACCATTCCTCAAATACCATATTTTCATTACCCATTATATTCCACATTCCCCCCCCCCCACACACACAAACACACAATAATGGCCTTACTTTTAATAGTGGAATGACACATACATAACTCATACCTTTTCTGATGGGACTTCCCAACAGTTATCCTTCTAATTCAAATCACTCTAAACCATTTAAGCCATCAACCATGCCAACAATAGGTTTTTTAAAAACAATTAAATAATAATATCCTCTAATTGAAAAAAAATATATTCATCTGGACTAATCAATCGTTTCATATTTTTCAATCTAAAATAATGTTACCACATTCAATTTCCTCCAAAATACAATATTTTTACAATTACATAAAATGAAACCAAATATGATTTACATCAAGTCTCTCAAAACAAATTTTCAATCAATATCCACAAAATAATTCAATTTGATATCATGATTTATACTTCTAATAATAGTAGTTGAGATTGATCCCACATACCTTGGGAATTATTAAGGACATAAAGAATGGAACAAAATATAATAAAATTTTCAATCTCCAAAAAACCAACCACATATCTCTTTCGATAAGATTAGTAAAACCAAATTTCATCATCATTGACCTCAACCATCATAGATCTATGACCAATGGAAAAGATCTTGGAATTTGAAAGAGGGAAGGAAATTATATCTTAGAAAACTACAACAAATGAATACTTACAAAGGGAATCAAGATTAAACGCACTAAGTCAAACCTTTAGATCACTTCAGGTTTGAAGGCGAGAGAATGAACAACCGTTCAGAGGAAGAAAAATTAAATTTGGGTGAAATGGTGGAAATATATAGTGAATAGTAGAAACTATGAGTGTGATACATTTTTTAGGACCTCAATATTAAACTGTGCATGGTTTGGTAAACTTTTCAACTATAGTGCGCTGGTTTCTTCGTCAAGGACAACCTTGCATGGTTGTGTTGCATATAAAAACCACACATCAACCATTCAAATGTCCACTTTCCCATTTTACATTTTTTCTCCTGGGTAGCCACATGGATTTGGAAAACTGTGAGCCTTAACACTAGAATATGACTCAATGTGAATACTTTTCTTGTACGAGTTTTATAGTTTCAATTATCCATTATCAAACCGTGTATATTATAAAATCCCCAAAACAATTCCAAAAGTCTACCAAAGTCACCCAAACATCTCCCAAACACATTAAATGATAAAAAATCAGAATGAAAGTTTTACTTACCTAACACTAGGGGTGTTTAGTTCTCCCTACCATTGGAATTTATATCCTTATAAAATATAAACCCACTAATGTCTTGAAAGAGTTCATACCATTACTCAACTATTTAATTCTGAAGTTCTAATGTCTCATCCTAAATCTGACCTTGTTTCCAAAAGAGATGAACTAGATAAATTATTTTTCTATACAATACTTTATCATTATTATCTATAGTCTTTACTTCCACATGCACCAAAATGGAATCTGGTTCTAGTTCAACATGATCCCACTAAATCACAAGATCAAGATCACGAATATACTTTTTCCACTAAGATTCATTAAACACATTATATACATCACTAAACATTAGTGGACATTCCAATAGATATTAATCCACTACAAACCATTCTAGTATATGAAAAGAAGATTTTGTATGATGGAGCTAACTCTCCTCTAATTCCAAAAAAATGATTCCCTTGCCTTTGATAAAATCTTAGTAACACATGATCACTCACCGAGAATGACAACAACCATCATCAATGATATGAATATGATTTGGGAAAACTTTTTGTAATCTCTATTCTCTTCCTAATCAACTAATTATTCTCTATTTTCTCCTGGAGATTGATCAACCCAACCAGTGATGTATCACCCCCCCAAAAAAATGGGGAATGCCAAGGATTCACACATAATTATTCCAAAGCAGCGATATGTATCAAGGCATTATAACTTTTGTTATGTGATAACTATATTAATGGTACATGTTCTTACCACAAGCCACCAAAAAAATTTTACAGAGTCATGTATCATGTATTCTAATGTTTTCATCATCCTTTTAAATTGTCAATTTATTTTATTGTGATACGCCATACTCATTTTCAACTAAGTACCCATGGATTTATATAAGGATATCATAAAATGAGACATAAACCTTAGATCTCCCTCTTAAACTATCAAAGTTGTTACACCATTCTTATTATCCTCTTCTCCAATATATATTTTTGAAAATTCTTTCACCATATTCGATTCACTAATAGGGATGAAATGGGTTGACTTTGTGAGCTGATCCACTATCACCAATATGGAATTATGTTTCTGAACCATTCATCAGATAAATCTTAAAAAAATACATGGTTATATAATCCCATTTCCAAATAAGTATAGTTAAATACCTCAACATACCTTTCAGTTTATTATGATCTACCTTAATCATCAGACAAGTAAAGTATCTCAAAAAAAACTCAACCTCATTAATTTTCATTTGGGCCCACATTAAAATAACATCAAGGCCTTATAAATATTTCTTATTCCATGATGAAATTCCTATCACGAATGGTGGTATCCATAAAGTTGACTTTTTGTAATGTTCATAGGTATGACCATCCTATTTCAAAACCACGGAACAACACTCTCATACAGTTTTCATCCCTCAATGATCTCCCCACCATTGTGTTTTGACCTCCTATAAATTCATTATGAATTGGACATATGTTCCTATATATCATTAGAAACCAAATCAAGAAAAAAAAAAAGAAAACCACAACACCACCTTGTTCTTCACATTCCACAATCAAGTCTGCTATCACTAAAGTCAACATCCATTGACTTGAAGACAAATTTTCTAATTAATAATATTTCCTTCTTCTTAATGAATTATACACTAAATTTCCATTACATGGTGTATACATAAATTGAGTGTCAAAAAATTAGAGATACTCCATCCATCTTCATTTACTAAGGTTCAGATCCCAATGTGGGAAAATATGTTTAATTAACATGTGATATGTAAACACTATAATTCTATCACCAAAAAGGTAATGACACAATTTCATCAAAACATGGACCATGGAAGCTAAATCAAAATAATGTGATGCTTATTTCTTATCATGTATCCATAATATTCTTGATCCAAAACCAACATCTAATCAACCTACATGAGAATTCATCCCAACCCTGATCCCAAAGCATCACAATACCACACTTCCCCTTTACATGACTCTAGAAAAATCAAGATTGTTACAAATGTAAGGAGAACATTAAGCTCTTTAAAAGACATCATACATTCCTCAATCCAGTATAATGGAACATTTTTTCTAGAAAAATATATAATTGGTGAATCTTTTCATGAAAAATCCTGATAAAAATGTCTGTAAAAACAAAGCTATCTATAGATAGTGTGTATATTGAAGGCATTCATTTGCTGTTTCCAAGTTATAATAGTATCTATCTTATCTAGATCCACCAAAAAACCTCCCACACAGATTATAAGGATAAGGAAGCATACTTCTTGTATCCAAATATTTCACTTTGATAATTATTCATATAGACAATGATCTCTCATGGTTCCCAAAAATGATGTCGTGTGTCTCTCATGCTTATCTGTTTTCCTTGAATACACTAATATGTCATCTAAAAACACCACTACAAAAGATTATGGAAATCAATGAAATTAATGATCCATCAATTCTATAATGAGTTGTGGGGAATTCATATGACTAAAAATTCATAACCACAAACTCAAAATGGATATATCTACATCTAAAATATTTTTTTGGAATATCTTCTTTTCAAAAATTCAATTGGTGATATCCTGATCAAAATTCAATTTTGGGGAACACCGGAGTTCCCCTAAATTAATCGAACATATCATCAATTACTAGAAGTGGGTACTTATTATTTATCGTAACTTGGTCAATATTATGATAATCATTACCCAACTGAGGATCTCTATCCACCTCTTCGACAAATAAAATAGGTGCTACACACTAAGACATGCTTGGAAAAATTAATCATTTGCATTCTAGATCCTCTAACTGAAATTTCAGTACCCTTAACACTATTGGTTGCATTTGATAAGATATAAGGAAAATAATACTATTCCCTAAATGGATATCAGTCATAATTTCCACTTCTCATATGGGTGAAAACCCCTAAGAGATATTCAGGGAAAACATCTAAAAACTTGTCAACAACTATTGAAAACTACAATCATAAATCTCTTACATTGATTCCAAACTCCACTCTACCATATAGTACAAGATAATGCAAACTAACTATTCAAACAATCTCATTTCACCAATCTTTTCATTCTGGTGTCCCAAAATGAGATTCCCGACTCTATCATCATTCCTGAAAATATCCATTATAGTATAATAATCGTTTTGATCCTTGTAATTAATCCACCAATAAATATATAGAGTTATGTAATAAACATCCATCTCAATCATATAGATATCCCATATCAAATCAACTCCTTTAATATTCATAGAACATGCTCTACACGTAGGGGTTATACAGTCTCTTTGTCTGCTAGGAGTTTAAATTCTTCAAGGAGACTGCATCATCTCAACATTTAAAATAAAAAATAAAAAAAATGAGAAGAATGAATGGAATGGGGTGTAACCATATAAAAAAATCATACATTAAGGTATAATTCAAAATATTTATTCCTTTCACCATTTATGTTCTTGATTGATCATAAATTGTATCTTTATCATCTATATTTAATTTATTACTCGATGCACTTTGTGTATTATTTCTTGATGATGGTGCACTTACTGAGAAGTCATGGTATTACTAGAATTACCATGGCTATCTCTGTTCTTATGTTGACATGTATTCCATTACCCTTGTCCCGTGGAACCATACGATCTCTAAAACACATGATAAGTGTCACGAACACCCGACCTTGAAGCACTTTGATAATAGCATTGATGATTCCTCATCTAATTGCAATTATGACATGATCTAGGTTTCCCCATATAGTATCAGTTAATTTTGTTCAATGAACAATACTATAACTATAATTTATTCCTCCAAGGATTTGTCAAAATATTTACAGATCCATCCTTGTGATTATGATCCACTACACTACCTTAGAAATAGGTGTCACTCTTCCACTTTTTCCCTACAAGAGAGTTCCCACTATTTCCCATATGCATCAATATACATTTTCCATGAGTTGATTTTGAGGTACCCTTTCTTCCATTATAATTATTCTACCAATATATGTATAATATTTTATACAAACCACACAATCATTTATAAAATATTCTACAATATCCCCGGTTCAAAAATGTTTTCTTTCAGGGATGCACTAACAGAAAAATTAGGTGAAAAGTTGAATAAATTCATAAATTTATATTCATAATCTATCACAGTGAATCTATGCTAATTTATTCTGAATTATTATTTCCTTCATCCAATTATGAACATATAAGGATTTAATTATTTGTTGAATAATTCTTCAAAATACTCTTATTCAAGGCCATGGTCTAATTTAGCCCGAACTGCTAAATCCCCCAACTTTCATGACCTATCATCTAGTATACACATCGCCCAATTTACTTTCATCTCTACTAGTGTTCCATGGGAATAGAATATTCAATTTATCCTATTCAACCACACCTATACCTTATCTGGTCCAAAATCACCACAAAACATAGATGGATTTGTCTTCAGGAACTAGATGAAATGATCTACTTACCTTGGTCCATCCCTTTTATACCCTCTATCCCTAGCCTGAAAGGCATGGATAATACTCTAAACTAGTTTTCATTTCACATAAAGCTCAGGTGAAACCAAATTCTCAGCATCTTATTCTTATTGGATTCTATGATGCCTAATGGATCCCATTTTATTTAAACACAAAAAATTCTATATATCTTAATCAATACCAACTGAGGGCTTAATAATTAATAATTCAACCACATCATATAACACAAAAATTATTCCCAAAATTCAAAAATTTACACATTCCACCATTTTTTGAAATTTCACAATGCATTTAAAATTCAATCTATTTCCAAAATACTACAACAATTACCTTTTAAAAATATCACATTTGAAAAAAATCATCATTTTTTTAAAATGTAATCATTTGCACCAAATCATAAAAACGTAATCAATAAAAAATATTCACTCATGGCAGGATTTCTTTTGTATATATTCATGTCATTATATTATCAATGGATAAACCTATAACAATCAGATTACAATGCCTATAAGTGTCTCCAAGAAACTAATCTAACCTAATCCTTGTTATATTGATGTTTTTCATAATAATATTTTCTACATATTCTTATACTCTACATTTAATGTCTCAAAAAACCTACTCATTTTTACCATCCCAATGCCAGGAACCAGAATAACTTGCAACTCTGAGACTGGAACAACTAATAATAGATCATCGAACAACTCGTCAAATATTCATGTCAAGGATCTTACAAGATGATAACCCTTGTGAAATCCCACCCCAAAACAATGGATTGAGTGGGGGAGGATTGTTCATAGCATTATGTGACATCTCCAAGGTTCCAAAGGCTGACACAATATTCCAAGGTCATCAATACTGTTAGAAGATGATTTTGCATTTTAAAATAAAACAACCCAACCAAACACACGATAACAAAATAAAAAATAAAATATGCATGATAAATATTAATAGAACTCATCTTATGATAATTTATTATCAAACCAAACTACTATCAGAGTAACATGGTAGAAGACTACTAACATCAAAGAACACAACAAAAGAAGAATCCATAAAAACATAATGAATCCAAGGGCACCAATATAGAGAATACAAATATTTTTCAAGATTCAACTTCAACTCCATTCCCATGTATGATGAAGAACCACTGACAATGTGTGATTCTTTACCATTAACAATATCCTAATAGAAAATATTTTCAAAAGCACTAATGTTCCCATGTAGGGGAGAGTAATGAAACTCAGTAGGTTTTCCATAAATGAATTCCTTAATCATACCACAATTATTGAACATGCTATCAAATTTATATAAAACATTTATATTAAAAAATTGAAAATATATTATATTAGAATATAAACACATTTCAATAAGAACAAGTATCACCAAACCATAATAAATTTTTAAAGAAAGTAACCAAAATAGACTATTAACCATTTCTAAAATCCAATAGGGGAATTGCCTATTCTATTCAACATTAACCCTCACACACGCACACAAACACAAAATATTTTCATTACCTTATATGTTGGAACTCCATATTCATAACCTGTCCATTGGAAAGTGGTACACCGTGTCCATTATCCACCCCATTCAGATGATTATTAAATATTTAATCCATCAACCATTCCCACAAAAAGTATTTCCCAACTATTTCAATTAAACAATAACTTATTTTATAACACATTCCCAATTATCTATTCCAATAAACCATTTTAGAATTTTCATTTTAACATCATGTTACCACTTCCACTTTCAACCAAAACCCCAATTTTTAAAATTCCATTAACTAACACAAAATATGGTTTCCATCAAGCATTTCACAATAATTTTAAAATAAATATCATAAAAAATAATTTTGAAATAAATCCTTCACGTACTAATAAGAGGAGTTGAGGTTGAATACACCAACCTCAAGAATAATGGAGGAAATAAATAATGACTCAAAAAAATCTACGAAATTGGTTAAATCTCTAAAAAACACCTAACATCTCTTCCCTAACATCATCACGTCCATATTTAATCATTGTTAGCCATATAAATATTATAAATTTCTCAAATGGAATATATATTGGATTTATAAGGAGTGGTTTATTTCAGATCTAATAAAATTACAACAAACATAGACTTTCCAACGGAATTGGGCTTCAATTAACCAATAAAAACATTTAGATCACTTTTTAATCGAAGGGGAGATACCTCACAACCATTTTGAGGAATAAAAGTTTAATTATCATTGAAATATAAGAAAAATGATGGGATTAGGGGTAAATCCATGTGAGAAACACTTTTTTGGATCTTGTATTTAAAACATGCATGGTTAGTTGCACGATTAGGGAAATATTTCACTAACTATGTGCCAACATTTTCCTCAAGAAGTCCCTCACAAGGTGTTCAGGCACTTTTAGAAAAATATTTCCCAGCCATGAAAAATTTATATGTCCCACATTGCATGGATACTCCTTGGTGGTCCCAAATTTGGTCCAAACTGTTCACCTAATGGTGTGCCATCCCACCAACCCATGTCTCATTTTACACACTTTCTTGTATGAGTTTCTTGATTTTGACTAACCATGAACATACTATAAACCATTATTAATCATCAAAAAACATTCCAAAATTACTCTAAAATCTAAAAAACGTTTCTAAAACACATTACACACATAAAATTCATAATTGAATTCAAAATTACATGAAATCAGGGGGGCTAAAGGATTCTTGCCACTGTACATAGATTAATTTAATGAAAAATTCAATCAACAAAAGAGAATGTTAGTCAGCAAAAGTGTTATTACATTACCCTACATTTGATAAGGTTTTTTAATATATTTTTATGAAATATTGAATTTTTTGGGATAAATACACATAAAAAATTATACGGTGACGGCTTATTCCTCACATAAAATAATGTTTCATCATGAATTTTACATAACTTGTGACTTTGAGTGAGCTCTGATTATTTTTTCATTTAAATTATTGAAGAATTATATTTATGTATAAAGGTTTTATATATAAAGTGTTTATAGATTCTTAATATATATATTTAATTAAAAATTGATGAATATACACCAGAAAATATTGGCCGAGTTGATTAATTATTATGAATGCTCAATATATTACCACCATGGTAAAGAAAACAAGGTGGGCAATGATTTGAGTCGAATGATAATAATATCTTATCTATGCTAAGGATAAAAAAGATTCAATATTTTAATATTTTAAGAGGATGTATCTATAAAATTTAAGGAAGGGTGAAAATATTATCTCACTCATATGAGATTTCAACCATCTATCCATGTGCCGATTAAAGTGGCAGAAAATAAAGATGTGGAATTGCATTGGATGGTCAGAAATTTTCTTAATTTTAAGAATGAATTTTATGCAATTATAATGTTTAGGAAAATTGTATAAGATTCATCCCTACAATATTTGACGATGGATCAATTCTATGAGGCTCAAATTTTATCATTACCAATTGATCCATAAAGTATATAGATGTATAGTTATCTAAAAGAGTATTTCTTGTGGGATATCATGAAGAGAGAAATTTTAGAGTATGTATCATGGTTTTTTGTATTTCATCATTTTATTACTAGGATATTTCAATATAACTTGATGTAACAACCATTTCCCATACTGAAATGGAAATGGGAAAACATCACGAAGAATTTTTTTTATTAGGCTCCATAAAATTTCTAAAATCCAAATTGTTATTTTGGTTATAATTGACCACATTATAAATTCATCATGATTCATCAATTCAGATAATATTTTTCTCTTGATCATATTTTTTAATATACATTAATGGATGTTTTTTGGGATCAACACCTTCTTCTAGATTATTTTTCATTAAATAATTACTTTCACTTGAGTATATTGATGAATCCTTATGAATACCTCTGTTGAGTTTTTTTATATAACTCTATTGTGATGGGATGGAGTTGGAGAACAAATAGTCTTAGGTCCAAATATATATGAATAAATAATTAAGATTAAAATTGGTTAACCAAGGGGTTAATCCAAAAGTATGGTTTCAAATGATAAAAATTTATATCTAAATTTTTTTGGATAATATTATTTTGACCTTAGCATTTTTGTCTTTTAATCATTTTAAATTTAGAATAACTTATAATGAGAATGAATTAAATATACTTTAATTCTTTTAGAAATCCAAAATGTGGATTTTCATTCCCTTATTAATGGAAACACCTTCTCTATTATCTTTTCACCACATTAATCAACTGGAATCCACCAACCCCTATCTAATATTAGGGTTAATTATGAAATTATAGAAATTATGCCTCCAAATAAACAGGTTGTTATATCACTATTAAAGTATTTCAAACATTAGGAAAGGGTTTTTCATCTCAAATTATATTCATTATGTCATTTATTATGTTATGAACATATATTCTATAATGAGTTGTAAGTGATTCTATTGGAAATGTTTATTAATTACCATATTTATGTTTATTTTATGTATTTTTTAATTTAAATATATTCAATCATAGGTCTTATGATTCAAAATTTACCAAATTTGTAAGGGGATTATGTTACAATATGATTACTTTTTAGTATAGTTTACGATTATGTTTTTGATGATGAAATTTAATGATACATATCTTTTGAATATCATTAACTATTTTATCCTCTAGTAATTTCTTATGAATAATAATTTTCATTTCATTTTTATCAAATTAATTAATCAAGATCATGAATGAATTCATTTAAGAAAAAAATGAATTTTTCTCCAATCAAAAAATCTTTTTCCAACATGATCATGTTTTTGAAAAATATTGTCCAAGAGTTTTTCTAATATTTTCATATTATATTTAATTAAATTTTTACTAAAGTTTGAATGTTTTAAAAATTATTTAAAATTAATCTTATTATCATTTACGTAACTTGTAATTTTTAAATTTTTAATTAAAACATGAACTAAATATTCTTTTTATTATGTAGGACATGAATATAATTTTTCACTATTTTGGTGAATAAATGTTTTGATTATTCCTTTATATGATTCTAATGTATTATTTAAAGAAAAAAATATGGTTAATATTTAGTAATTTTTTATATTTTATATATGCAATTTTAAAATAAAAATAATAATTCACTCCTGAAATATTTTAGTGATCTTTTAAAGGAATTTTTAATCTATAATGACATCATTTGATGTTACTTATTTTTTACTCAGGATATGATCCAAATATACCTTATATATTCATTCTATATATTTTTTATGTTTATGGTTTTAAAAAATCAATGAAACTAATTTTATTTGATACTGTTTAAGTTATGATGAATTTTTTTTATGATTCTATGGACAAAATATGAATGAATTTATGAATATATGTATTGTGGGACAATACTAATATATACCATCAAATAACTGGGTGAAGTATAATTTTATATGATTTTGAAGGGTACATGGGAGGTTATCTTATGCCTGATAAAAGATTATACATGGGACATTATCCCAATCCCAGAAGTGGGTACACCGGAGGTTATCCAAAGACCAAAGTTGGTAGAGGCGTAGTTAGACAAATCCTACAAGTTTATGAATTCTATTTTGGTAATCCTAAAAATAACATTTCATTGATTAGGATTAATCCATAACTATTCCACAAATTTATAACATGATTTTATGACCATGTCATATTATCTTGGATTATGTTCTTTGATTATTTTATGATTTATGTCTAATAAACTACCAAGATTTATTCTATGATTAATGTTTATAATATAATAGTTATTGGGTATGTTTTTTAAATGTTATAATCATGTTCCCATACCATTTATGCTCATCTTTTATTTAACTGATTAATTAAATATACCTCTTTTACCATTACGAAGCATCAAATCTCACCATTTATAAAGTTTTCATTTCACTATTAGATGAATAAAATTTTAAGTATTATGTGTCAAATAAATTTAAAATTCAGGAATAAATAATTGTGAGATAACACAAATCACTTATGAAAATTTATTTGTGTATCCATTCTTCTAAAGACACTAAACCTATAATGATATATTCTAAATCGTAATGTTATGTAATAAGCACTCAACTTATAAGATGTAATATTTATCTTCTCAAAAATATATGGGTAATATCCCTTCCTTTTCTTGGTTTGAATCCTTTAATAATTTTTTAAAGATGGATTTTCTTTATTTTAATTCGAAAAATATTATTTATTAGTGAAATTTGTATAAATGTGATAAAGGGATTAATTCCAGTTAACATCTTGGAATATTCAACTGAATATTTTTAGAGTACAACACAGAGTTATTTTGAGATTATTAGGTCCCCAAAGTCTTGGTGAATTATAAATAAATTTAATAAATCTAAAATATAAATCACACTCTTTTTATAAAAATAATTGAATAACTCCAAAATGTAGAGTTGTATGGGATATATGAGACTAATTTTGTGTCTAGAGCAAGGTGTGTACCTTATGAGGGGTATAACATTAGTATGTGTCAGATGTTTGGAAGTCTCACTCTTTAAAATAACCTTTTCATATATAAGTAATTTTTTAATCCATATTTTGTTCAAATTAAATAAATAATATCACTCAAATAGTTCATCGTATGAAAAATATGAAACCACCATTGGGTCAAGAACTGGTGGTTTATCTTAGTAAGTGTATATATTTTATGCACAATTGGAATTTGATGCTCTTTTTTAAAGAAAAATAATTTATTTTATGAATTTAATAATTAACTAGAAATTAATTAAAATAAATAAAATTATGAAAACATAAATTTTAATATTTACTTGAAAGATAAAAAGAATATTATTTATAATATGTGTATTATTAATAATATTATTTATTTGTCAAACTAACTTAATAGAAATAATACATGTGAAAATAAATATTCTTTTTCACTTAAATGAGGAACAACACTTCACCACATGTGAATATTTGTGTTTTATAAATTTAATAGCGGTAAAATTATTAGTCAATACTAAATAAATGAAAATATGAGACTAATAATAATTTATTAACAATTATAGGCATTTGATGAATGTTACTGGTGAAACGTTCAAGTGAATGATACTTTATAATAATAAAAAATTTTGTTTTTGTTGATGTTGTTATCAATTTGAGAAAATAATTGTTGTCAAAACACCATTTCGGTCATAAATCATTCGTACGGTGTAAGATGAGCACACAGTCAGCAGTTACATGACCCTAAAATTGTGGCAATCATTTCATAATCAATTTTGAATATTTAATTCCGACTCATGGTATGGTTCCATGAAAGAAAAATATTATTATGAGTTTACACATTAAATTTATATGATATATTTGTAAATAAGTGAATCAGTTAACATTTTTTTAATTGGTTTGGTGAGATTTTGTCACGAGAAAGGGAAATCATTCACAAATCATTACACAATGTGAACTTGGGATTCATATCATTTAATAGTAACACCAAAATTTAAAAATATGTGTATCTAGAATCGTGTGAACCATGGAACATGGATTTCATTGTGGTAGACACATTGTGAACTAATGTATTCAACCCAAGATGTCATGTACACCTCCGTCTTAGACTGAATCACCTACACGCACCTCCGGAACAAATCAAAACTCTTATACAGGGCATCAATATTTGACCCAAAATCTTTTGTGCACATCTGTCCGGGAACACTGATCCTCTACAGAGCCTTCACCTTGGACAGAAACCCCTCTGCACACCACTGTCTTAGATCTAAAACCCTCTGCAAGCATCTCAGGATTCGAATCTAGATCTTGTTTTTCATTGCATTCTTGATGGATCCTCTTTAAATTGTGATTATCCATTAACAAGTATTATTCATCGCTTTTTGGTAGGTGGTCTAAAATTTAAATCCCATAGTTGAAATATTTAATTACATATATGAAATTCGTACAATTTCATGATCAATTTAGTAATTTGATTGCAAAAAATAATTATTTAATTTTAGAATCATGAAATATTGATAATTAATTACACAAAATAATTATGGAGTTATTAAGATTATGGAAGTAGATTAATTAATTAATAAATTAATTAATTAGAATGGATTGGTTTATGATATTTTGTTTTTGATAAAAAATTGTTGAATTAATTGTACCATGATAGAAATTGATGAGATTGATTAAAAGATAGAAAATTTATTTATTACTATATTGAAGTTGTTAGAAAAAGATAATTAATTGTATAATTAATTATTATACTTATTATGATTGTTAAATTGATTTAAATGGAATAATTAATTGAGGAACTAATTTTGGAAAATTGATTTATTGGAGATATAATAATTAATTTATTAGTTAATTGGGGTTACTGAATTGTTTATATTGGGAATCATTAATTGTACTAATTAATTAATGATAGTTTAGTTTTTATTTAATAGTTAAATTAAATAACGGGGTTGAAATATATTAATTAATTGTGGGAATTAATTAGTGGAATTGGATAATAATTAATAGATGTGTTAATTACCGAATTGTTGAATTATAAATTTTAACTAATTATTTGGTGACTTAATAATTTGAAGTCATGTTAAAAATGATTAATTAGATATTTAATTATTTAATGGAATTTATTTGATTAATTAATATAAGAATTAATTAAAGGAGTTGAAGTGAAAAATCAATTTATAAATTAATTGTAGGGATCATTATGATTTATAACTTGTGGAAATTAATTAATTATACTGAGGTGATTAATTAATTTTTAGATTAATTAATGGAAATTTGATATGATTAATTAGTTGGTGAATTAACTAATGTAATCAATTTAGTTAATTAATTGTTGAATTAATTGACGGAATTGAAATGGACAATTAATTGACGAATTAATCAAAGTGATGGTTATGATTAATTAATTGTAGAAATTAATTAATGAAATCGATGTTATTAATTAATAATTGGGGTAATTGATGGAAATGGGTTTTGAATAATTAATTTTTTAATTAATTATTGGATTTCAATTTTTTTTAAATATTAATTAATTGTCTAATTAATTAATATACAAGGATTCATTAATTTAGGAATTAATTAATGGAATTGAGGATGGTTTGTCATGATATAAAAATTAACATGTTTATATTAGTTGTTGTGAAAATTTAAAAACATGTGATGTGGGGTCAAAAAAATGATATAAATGAATACTTCAAATTTTGGATGATAGACACATGACATTCTAGGCTACTGATTATATAAATACATGGTTGAATAATGGATAGGCATGATGTTCTATGCTAGTGATAGATTTATCAGTTTTTTTGGAGTTAAACCTGATGATCTACACTAGTGACTATGTGTGCACAAAGGTGAATGCATGTGAACAAAATATTTTGGGTGTTAGACATGATATTCTATATTAATGACTACGTATGCACAAATATGACAGTGTGTGCACTAATAAATCTTTGGTGTTAGACATTGTGTTTTACACCCGATGTTTGTATACACTAGTGAATGTGTGTGCACAGGAAGATTTTGGTTATTAAAAAATGATATTTTAATCCCATTATATACATGTATTATTGAATTATTAGGGATCGTGTGCACCTTATAACATAGAGTACACAAAGTACATGAAAATAATTTGAACACTCACTTGAGTTAAATCAGGTGTTGAGATATCATATCACCTTGGAATACTTCATTCTCTGGGACATTTCGATGAATGTATTAAGATTTGATATTACCTAGGGAATTCTTCAGGCTCTAGTATGAGATGAAGTCAGTATTGAGGTATTGGTGTCCACTAGGACCCCAATGTTAAAATTATTAAATAAGTAATAAATGATAATGTGATAAGTGTTTATTTTTTTAGTTTTTTTCTTTCTTTAATGACATGTTTACAATGTCTTTTGACTGGATTTGTTGTACAATGTTGGTGGTGGTCTATTGTGTTATACTCAAACCCTACTCAGGATATCTGATCGGTACCTAAAGATACTTTTAGTTTTCAAGACATGTTAAATGTAAAGGCCCCGTGATAGGTTGTAATGTTGGGATGGAGCTTGTTGAGGGAACAAGACATAGTGTTGTGACTCCTTTAAAGAGTTCTTATTTTCATTGTTTATTTCATTAGGGGTTTCTCATTTTGACACATGTAATGTACACTGTCAAGGCATGTTTTCCTTTGAGTTAAATATTTTATTACCTATTTTGGATATAGAGTCATTGGTATTTTCTATGGTTTTGTTTATTCTTCCACTATTGTTTATTATTTCCACTGTTGTTTAATCTGATAAAGGAAGGTATAATCTCTCAATTATTAACATACCATACCCTCTCTTCAAGTCATATAACTCAGGAATACAGGGAGGTTCACATAAGTTCGTGTGGAAAACTAGGTCAAGGTACTAGTGTGTGGCACCTAGTCTGAGAAATTACAAACTGGTATCATAAGAGTTTCTTTTTATTCTTATTCTGTCTAGATCTAGGGAAAGGTATATAAGAGACTAGGAAGAGTCAGGGCATGGTTATGAGCTCGTGTGAGGGAGTAGCTATCCCATGTATATGGGAAAAACCATGTACATATGGTGGTAATTTTATTATTATTGTTTCATATATTAGTTGACTGTTATTTCCCCTTGGGTGACACTCTTTTTTTCTGGTGTGATTATTATTTTTGAGATTTTTTTATATTGAATTATATCCCTAAATTCTAGGATATTTGTGTCTGCATGCATCATTCTAGGAAATCAAGATTATTTTATAAACATAAAACATTTTAGAAATATATGAGAAATAGGTTTTTGGTATGTTCTTGAACATGAACACTTTTTACTTATGAAACTAAAATGAAAATAGAGCCTCACATGAAAACATTAAAAATAATGTAAAATTTTGTAAGATGAGAATAAATTGGTGTCTGAATGATAAAAATTTAATAATGATAATGTGTTTACCTTTTTATCCCGGACTTCAGTGTATGATTGATAAGGTTAGTGATTGTGCATCGGTTTTCATCATATGGTAGGATAAAGTGGGAATGGATTGATATAGTTTTGTGTAAATTCATATAGATAACAATGTTAAAAGTTTTGAAATTAAAATCCATTATTTTGTTTATTTGGCATTATGGTGGTAGGTTAGGGGAGTGAGAATTCCCAAGTATGAGAACTCGGTTGTGAGTTCTGTGAGTGACATATTTTTTTTTATCAGTGTGGTGAGATACTAGTGGGTATGGAAGCCTGAGACATTTCATAGGTTGATGTGTTTCCATAGTGGGAGGAAACTATGGAAATGAAGGATTGGTGGTGGTATTAATCGATGAAATCTTAGTTTATATTTAATTAGTGATGATCATGTCCCCTATATTGGCATTATCCAGGGTACACTGAGAAATATTTGGCTTTTTTACTAGCTAAATGAATGTGTTGTGGTTGGATATAGGGACCCTTAGTAGTTATTATTTTGAAGTAGTATATCTGTGGGACTGATGGTGTGAGTTATCCCATCAGCTGTTTAAAGATATGATTCGTAATAGGGATTAGAATTCGATGAATATTTTGGTACATGAGCTGTAGTGGTTGAATTATTTGACAATTCCATGTTAACAATGATCCTAAGGTTGGGAGTGAAATTTCAATAGTAGGTTTGTGGAGAAATATAATTAGGATAAAATGGTGGATTCAGAATCCCAAAGAGTATCAGGTAAGCTTCATGTTTATATTTATTGATGAAAGGATAGTTGAGCCATAGAGGTGTGGGATGTACACCCAATCTAAGAAGTTTTGATTGCTAGGCAAAGTGACAATGTTGTATGGTTTTTCATTTTTCTTGGGAATAGTGATCTGAGAAATGCATCAGGTATGTTGTTGATGTTTATCTTGAGACCGATTCATTATTTTAGGGGTATCAGATATTTAGGTTGGATTGGAGTGTGAAGGTGTTTCCAGAAAACATTTTTTTTATAGTTTGTATGTTTTAGAAAAATGGGAATGTGAAAGAGGGGTCATGAGAGAGAGAAGAGGATAAGAGGGCATAGTGGTCTGACCTTATATTACTCAAAAACATAGAGTTGGTTGGGAGTATAAATTGATGAAGAGTTTTTATAATGTGGGAAGATTGTAAGATCCCATCCTTTTTTTCTAGTGTGAATTCCTTACAACTTTTGTGAAGATGGGTAGTCTTTTTTTATATTTACAAATTTTTTTATGAATGAAATTTTGATAAATGTGTGATTGGCCTTAAATCACATTTAACATCTTGTAAAATTCAATTGAATATTTTTTATGTTTGAAAATGAGTTACTATAAGTTTATGAGGGCCATAAAGTCTCGTTGAACACTAAATAAAAATATAAAATATAAAATATTAAGCATAAGGTTTTTAATAATATAATTTATGAAGTACAAAATGGTGTATCATATGATATATTTGAGAACGTTGTTGTGTCTGTAATAGGGTGTTTAACCTAGGTGAAGTATAACATTTGTATGTGTCAGACATTTGGATGTCTTAGTTGGGAAAATATCCATTTTATATATACATAATCTTCAATGAAATTGATTGAATATTAAATAATTAATATCTTTCAAAAGGTGCATCGTATCAAAAATAATATACCACCATTATGTTTGGAATGGGGTTTTTTCCTAGTCAGGTTATAAGTTTTATGTGCAACGGGAATTTGATGTTACATAATTATTTATGTTTAATAACAAATTTTATTAATTTGACAATTTATTGAAATTTCATTAAATTAAATCAAATTTAGAGAACAATTATTTTAATATTTACTGTGAAGATAAAAACAATATTGTTAATTATAAGTGTATAGTTAATAATATTTTTTATTGAAAAAAATGAAGGGAAAAATAAATGTTTAATTGAATATTATAATTCCCATAAATGATGAATGATGTTGCATCACATGTGAGTATTTTTGGTTGATCAATGTATTATTGGTGAAATTATCAATCAATACTAAATAAATGAAAATGTGGGGTTATTATTAATTAGATAACTATTATCGTCATTTAGTGAATGTTATTGGAGAAACAATAACGATGAAAGATACATTATATTAATAATAATTATTATTATTATGATTATTATTATATTGAGAAAATAATTATTGTCAAAACGCCAGTTCAGTCATAGCACTTTCTAATGGTGTATGATTGACCTGCCGTTAACAGTAACAAGACCCTAAAGTTGAGGCGGTCATTTGACAATCAATGTTGAATATTTAATAAAGGATTATAGTATGGGTCCATAAAATACCCAATATTATAATGAGTTTATGCATGAAATTAATACGATAGATTAGTAAAAAAGCGATGTAATTAACTTTTTTAATGGTATGATGATATTTCATAGAGAGAAAGGGAAAATTAGTTAAAAATCATTACATGATATGAAATGATTACTCACATCGTGTAATAGTCACACACAGATTTCTAAACATGTGTATCCAGCATCGTGTGAACCTCCTCACATACCTTTCCTTGATATAGATGCTCTGCACACCACAATATTCATCCCAAGATGTCTTATGGACCTCCACCTTGGACCTAATCTCCTCAGTGCACCTTCGAAACAGATCAATGATCCTCTAAAGAGCTTATATCTTAGACCAAATCTATTCTATATGCCTTTAGAATAGATAAAAAATCCTCCACAGAGCTTCCTCCATAAGAAAAAACCCCTCCCTGCACCATCAACTTGGATCAAATCTCTTCCGCAGACCACCTAGGTTTCAGATCTATAATATTTTTCATGGAACTGCTTCAAATTTGGATAATCTGTTGGCAAGTGTAACTCAACATTTCTGAGGTAGGTGGTCTAAATTTTAAATCCCTGTCACATTTTTTAATTATGTATATGATATTTGTATAATTTTTATATCAATAGAGCAATTTAATTTCCTTAAATAATTAACTATCTTGCTGAATTAATTAATTAGGGAATCCTGAAATTTGGAAAATTAATTACTGGAATTAAATGTTGAGTTATTAATATGGGGGCACCTGATTAATTAATTGAAATATTATGTAATGAGAATTGATTGGTTTATGAAATTTTTTTCTTGGTAAGTAATTTTTAAATAATTATACTAAGATAGAAATTGATGATATTTAATAATTAATTTATAAATTAATTATTATTGTATTAAATTTGTTGAATTAGGATAATTAATTATATAATTAATTATTATAGTTGTTATGAATATTAATGTTTTTGACAGAGAACAGTTAATTTGCGAATAAATTGGGGAAATTGATTTATTAGAGATAGAACAATTAATTGATTAATTAATTTGTGTATTTTATTTTTTTTAGTTGGGAATAATTAATTTTAGAATTAATTAATGGGAGTATATTTTTTTTATCAATTTGTTAAATTAAATAATGAGGTTGAGTTAGACTAATTGAATGTGGGAGTTAATTAATGTAGTTGGGGGATAATTAATGAATTAGTTAATTATCGAATTATTAAATTGTAAATTATGAATATTTAATTGGTTAATTAATTATTATATGTCAAGTTGAAAAATGAATAATTACTTGTTGAATTAATTAATGGACTTTATTTGGTTAATTAATCGATGTTATAATTAACGGTAATGAAGTGAATCCGAAATAGCTGAATTAATTGAAAGGATTATTATTATTAATAAATTGAGGTAAATAATTTATGAAACCGAGGTGATTAATTAACCATTTGATTAATTAAATGAAATTGGTTATGATTAATTAATTAATTAATTAATTAATGTACAAGATGTAGTAAATTAATTGTTGAATTAATTATTTTAATTAAAGTGAAAAATTAATTATTGAACTAATTGAAGGGACGATTGTTAATAATTAATTGTGGCAATTAATTATTGAAATTTATGTGATTAATTAATCATTGTGTTAATTTGTGTAAATGGGTTGTGAATAATTAATTAATGGAATAATTATTAGATATTGATTGTGGGATAAGAATAATTAATTGTTCAATTAATTACTGGACTGAGATTAATTAATTTAATAATTAATTAATGGAATATATGATGGGTTGTTGTGTTATAAGTATTAATGTGTTTAATATTAGTTTTTTTGGTATTTTAAAAACATTTTATAAAAACATGCATGTGAAGTTATGTAGAAAAAATGATATACATTCATAATTGATTTTGGGGAGCTAGGCCTGATGTTTAATGATGGTGATAGTAAACATGTATAGTTTAAGGAGGTATATACATGATGTTATATTCCCGTGATAGAATTATTGGGTTTTTGGGTGTTATAAAGGACGTTCTACATTAGTTAATGTGTTCGGACTAATGTGACTACTTGTGCAGAGTTCTGATAGTGCATGTTGAGGGAACCAAACATGGGGTCAGGTCCCACTTAGAGGTGTTTTCAATTTCATTTTTTGTTTTTTTTAATATTTTATATTGACACATGGTATATAAAATGGGATGGCATGTTTCCATTTCTATTAAATATCATATTACATTTTTTGGTTATATTTAGATATTTTTATTTTTTATGGTTTGGTTTATTCCTATACTACTATTTATTATTTCTTCTAGTGTTTCCTCTAATAAAAGAGGTTATACTCTTTCCATGAATGACATACAATACCCACACTGCTATTTTTTCACCTTTGGCTTACGGGGAGGCGCGCTAGAGGATATATGGCGAGCTAGATCAGGGAACCGGTGGGTGGTAACTGGGAAGGGAGTTTAAAAAGGGTTATTATATAAGTTTTCATTTGTTTTTATTTTGTCTTACAATTTGGGAATGGTAGAGTAGATACTATGAAAATTTGGGGTTTGAATATGATATCATGCATGATTGTAGCGACCCAATTTACAAGGTAAAACCAAATTACTCATGATGGGATTGTTGTTATTACTATTGGTTACTACAGTAAAATGTTATTTCACCTTGGTTGGCACACATATTACATGATGTGATTTGTTTAGATTTTTTTTATTAATTTTTAGCCTGGAATGGCATGAGGTGTTAATAAGCATGGACAATTCTAGGAACTCAAGATTATTTTGTGAACATACATAATTTTATACATTCATGGGAAATGAGGTTTGGCTATGTTGTTGAAATTTAACTGCTTTTACTTCCTTGTAAAATTGAAATGAAAATAGTTCCTAAAATAAAAATTGAGAAATGATGCAAGATGAGAATAAATGGGTGTATAAATAATAATAATTGAATAATTATAATTTCTTTACCCTTTTTAACTAGGAACTGGGTGTAGGATATTTATGGGAAGTGATAGTGCCTCCATTTTGACCATGTGCCAGGATGAGGTGGGAAATAATTGATAAGGCTTTTTATAACTTTCTATTGATAACAATTATAAATTTTTTGAAATAAAATTCATTAATTTTTTATTTGGACTTTATGTGAGAGGTTTGGTTAATTATAATGTAGTAGTTTGGGAACTCGGTTGTGAGTTGTTGGAGGGACCACATAGTTTTGGATTAGTTAGGTGAGATTTTGGCAGGATGGGAAGCCTTAGAGATCCAACATGTTAAGGATTTTCTGTTGTGGGAGGAAAAATTGAAAATTAATGATTGGTGGTGGTATTAGTCATAAAATTCTTAGAATACTCTTAATTAGTGGTGATCATGTTCCCTACCCTTACATCATCCTGGCAACGCTGATAAATATATGGCTTTATGCCCAGATAAATTAATGTTTTTTGTTTGTATATAGGGCCCCTTAGAGGTTGTGATTATGAATTAGTATATATTTGAGGATGATGGTATGAGTTACACCAATGGTGGATTACAGATTAAGTTCTCAATAGGGGTAAAAATTAAATGAATACTATGGGACATGGTCCCTAAAGGTTCATTAATTTGAAAATGTGATATTAATGATGCACCTAATGTGTGGAATGATATGTAAATACTAGGTGTGTGTAGCAATACTATGGTGCTGAAATGGTGGCATCAGAATCCCAGCAAGGAACCTATAATCCCCATGTTTAGATTTACT
This sequence comes from Viscum album, assembly GCA_963277665.1. Classification (NCBI taxonomy): domain Eukaryota; kingdom Viridiplantae; phylum Streptophyta; class Magnoliopsida; order Santalales; family Viscaceae; genus Viscum; species Viscum album. The sequence continues at coordinate 1,804,370,426 of OY728129.1, read as the reverse complement.
GAAGAAAGGTCAGGTAAGCCTTGGAGGTGGTTTATGTTTATCCTTTCTATGTTGTATTTATGGAAATCCTATGAGCCAATGTTCAATGGTTTCATGTTTTTATTTGGAAAAGTTATTTGGGAAATGTGTCAGGTATGTTGTGTAAGTTGATCTTGAGACTGTTGATTTCATTGTAGAGAATTTGAATTTTTGGTTGGATCTTAGTGAGAAGGTTTTGTGGTAAAATACCATGAAGATAGTTCGTATGTTGTGGAAGCTAGGGAATTTGCAGGAGGAAATGTTGGAGAAAGTAGTGGATAAGTGGGAAAAGCGGCCCGTCCGTCATTAACTCAGAAATAGAGAGGTGGTTGGGATTATATATCAAGGATGACCTATTATAAGGTTTTATATTGTATGATATTATACTTTTACTATATGTGTATCCTTAAAAAAACATGAAGATGGGTTGTCTTTGATTTAATTCACAAAAAAATGATCTATTAGTGAAATTTTCATAAATGAGCTAAAGGCCTTAAATACTGGTTAATATATTAGAATGTTAAATTAAATATTTTTTGAGTTCTACACTGGGATCATGTAATATTTTGAGGCCCACAAATTATCATTGAAGACTAAATAGAAATATAAAATATAGAATATTAAGCGCACATTTTTTATTCAAATAAATGAATAAACTAAAAACGGGTTGTCATATCAGAGATCTGAGACCACCATTTTCTATTGAATAGGTTGTTTACCCAAGGTGTGGAATAAAATTTTTATGTTTAATCTATTTAGAAGTCATACTCATGAAAATAACCTTTTTATATATATTTAATTTTTAATCTGATTTTTATATAAAAGAATTAATATCTCTCAAACTATATGTTGTATGAAAAATATGAGACCATCGTAGGGTCCAGAATTTGGGGTTTATCCTAGTTGAATTATAACATTTACACACAATGGGATTTTGATGTTTTTTTATTTTTTAATATAAATAAATAATTTTATTAATTTAATAAATAATCTAAAATTAAATAAATTAAATGAAATAATACAACATGTATTTTAATATTTACTGCATAGATTAAAAAAATATTATTAATAATAAGTTCATTATTAATTATATTATTATTTTTTGTCATAAAAAATCAATTAAAATAAATAAATATTTAACTAAATATTTATTTTCACATAAATGATGAACGAATTTCTCCAGGTGTGAATATTTGTTGTCGATCAATGTAATAGTGGTGAAATTATTAGTCAATAATAAATAAATAAAAATGTGGGGTTAATACTCATTTTTTAACAATTATCGCTATTTAATGAACGTTGTTTGTGAACCTTTAACGGTGAAAGAAACATAATAATAATATTATTATTAATAATAATAATTGTTATTGTAATTATTAAAGTTTGAAAATAATTTTTGTCAAACTAGTGTTTCAGTCATAATTCTTTCGTATGGTGTCATATTGACACATCGTCAGTGGAAACATGACCAAAAAATTGAATTGGTCAATTCATGATCAGTTTTGAATATTTAGTTCAGGATCATTGTAGGGGTCCATGAAATGCCCAATATTATGATGAGTTGCCAAAAGAAATTAATAAAAGAGATTAGTAAATAAGTGACATAATTAATGTTTCTTATATGGTTTGGTAGGATTTCATCCGGAGAAAGGGGAAACCAATTAAAAAACATTACAAGAAATCCAATAAGGATTCCCATCACGTAATGGTCACACCAAAAATTTTAAAAATGCGTATAAAAAATCTTGTGAACATCGACACATGCCTTTCATTTCTAGAGATGCTCTATGCACCACCATATTCAATTAAATATATCTATTGCACCTCCACCTTGGATTGAATCTCCTCCATGCACCTTCGGTATAAAGTAATACTTCTCTCTAGAGAATTACTCATAGATAAAAACACTTCCACACACCTCCGTCATAGACCAATGCATATTCATTGAGCTTCCGCCTCAGACCGAAACCCCTCAGCGCACCCCTATCTTGGATCGAATACCCTCTGTGCACATCCCTATTTTTGAATCTCTACCATGGTCTTTGTCATGCTCTTGATGTATCCACATCAAATTGGGATTATATATTGGAAAGCATTCGTCACTGTTTTGGAGGTAAGTGGACTAAAATGTAAATATCATAGTCATAATATTTAATTACTTATGTGAAAGTTGTAGAATTGATTGGTCTATTTAGAAATCTTCCTCCAAATAAGAATTAATTGATTTTTTTAGAACTAATTAATTTTGGAATCGTGAAATTTTGATAATTAATTACAGATATTAATTGTAGAGTTATTATGATTGTTGCACCGTATTTATTAACTGCTAAATTAATTAATGATAATGGATTTTTTTTGACAAATAATTATTGAATTAACTATACCAAAATAGAATCTTTTGAGATTGAATAGTTAATTAAATAATTAAATATTGATGTGTTGAAATTGTTTAATATATATATATATTTAGTTGTATAATTAATAATTTGAGTTGTTATGATTATTAAATTGTTTGACATGGAACTATTAATTATGGAATTAATTAAGGTCGATGATTTATTATAGGTAATAAAATTAATTTATTAATTTATTGGGGTTATTGAATTGTTTATATTGTGAAATATTAATTGCATAATTAATTAATGGGATCAAAGTAGTTATTTAATTGTAAAATATAATAACAGGGTTGTGTAAGACTAATTAATCGCAGGATTTAATTAAAGGAATTGGTGGATAATTAATTGATGTGTTAATTATCAAATTGTTGAATTAAAAATTTCGAATAATTAATTGGTGTATTAATTACTAGGTTTAATGTTTTGAAATGATTAATTAGTTTTTTAGTTAATTAATGGACTTTAATTTGTTAATTAATTGATGAATTAATTAATGGAATTACAATGAATATTTAATTAATGAAATCATTGATAGGAACATTATGATTAATTAAATTTGGAAATTTATTAATGAAACTTAACTAATTAATTAATCATATGATTAATTAATCGGAAATAGTATTGTTTAATTAATAGCTGAATTATTTAATGGTATAGGTGTTATTAATTAATTGTTAAATGATTTAACTTAATTGACATGAACAACTAATTGATTAATTAATTTAAGGTATGGTTATGATTAATTAATTATGGAAACTAATTATTGAAATTGATGTGATTAATTAATCCTTGAGTTAATCAATGGAAATAGGTAGTGAATAATTAGTTGAAAAATTAATTATTATATATCTATTTTTTTGAAAAGATTAATTTACTGTAGAATAAATTAGTGGACTTGGAATAATTAATTTATGAATTAATTAATGGAATCTATGATGGTTTTTTGTGATATAATGATTAATGTGTCTTATTATTGCTATTATGATAATGAAAAAACATGGGATAATAAGATACATGTGATGTTGGGATGAAAAAATGATATACATTCATAATTGAGAGTTTGGAGGGTAGACAAGAATTTCTTGGTCAAGATGATATACATACATGGTTGAATGTGGGATAAACAAGATGTTCTATGCTAGTGATAGATCTATCAGGTTTTTGGGTGTTAGACATGACGTTCTTCACTTGTGACTATGTGAGAAAAATTGTGACTATTTGTGCACAAATGAGTTTTGGTTATTAGACATGATGTTCTACACTAGTGATTGTTTGAATAAAAATGTGACTGTGTGGGAAGAAATGATTTTTTGGTGTTATACATGGCATTATAGATCAGATTTATGTATACAATAGTGACTGTGTGGGTACAAATGGGTTTTGGGGTTTTACAAATAGTGTTCTACACCCATGATATGAATGAATGATTCACTTCTTATGGACTATGTGAGCCTTATAACACAGAGTACTCTAAGATATGGCCTCTCATGATAATAATTCGAACTGTATCATGAGTTGAATAAGTTGTTGTGGTATCATATCATTTTATAAAAATTTGATCTATGGAATGAGTCAAAGAGGGTATTAAGATATTATATTCCATAGGAAACACTTTAGGATCTAGTACAAGAAGAAGTAATTATTTAGGTATGGGTTTCCACTAGAACCCAAAAGCTAAACTGATAAAATAATAAATAAATGATTATGTGATAAATATTTATTTACACATTTTGTTTATTTCATTTTACCCTTGCATACACTATGTTTTGACTGGATTTTTTTAGACAATGTCAGTGGTGGCTTACTGAGTTATACTCACATCCTCGATGGGCAGTTTGATCAGTACCTAAATATACTTTTTTTTTCTGGACAGGTTAAGGGAAATATCCCTATGTTAGGTGGCAGAGTTAGGATGGAGCATGGTGAGGGAACAGGACAGGGTTTCGGGACCTACATAGAGTTATTTATTTCTTTTTCAGATTTTTATATTGACACATGGAACCTACATGGGCATGCCATGTTTCCCTTTCAGTTAAATGTTGTGTTACCTATTTTGGTTATATTTAGATATTTTTATTGACTTTGGTAATGTATAATCTTTTCTGATTTTTTATTATTTATACTGGTGATTACTCTGATAAAATATGGAATATTATCTGTATGACTGACCTACCAGCCTATCGTTGCTATTCGGTAGCCTCTACTGTATGGGGAGCCACACTTGAGGTCATGTGGAAAACCTGATCGGGGCACATGGGCCGAGACATTACAATATGGAATTATAGGAGTTTTATTTTCATCATCATTTTTATTACTATTTTGGAAAGGTAGATGGGAGACTAGGATGATTTGGATGTTGTTTATGAGCTCTTTCATGGTAATATATACCCCATGTATGGGGTGATACCCATGTACCCAGTGTGGGATTGGCATTATTATTTTTTGTTGTTCCGGTTGAATTGTATTTCACCTAGGGTGACAGACTTATTGTGTGATGTGATCATTGATTTGTAGATATATTTATATTTACTTGTGGCCATGAATTGGATAATAGTTTATTCTTCATGCAAAATTCTAGGCATTACAGGTTATTTTTTTAACATACATCATTTCACACACGTATAGAAAAAAAATGTTTTGGGTATGTTGTTGAACATGAAATATTATTACATTTGAAATTGAAATGAAAATTGTGTCTAACCTGAAAATTGAGAAATATTATAAAATAATTCAAGAAGATAATAAATGGGTGCCTAAATTATAATAACTGAATAATGATAATACTTTTATCCTTGTTAACTAGGTCCAAGGTGTGTGATGCTTAAGAGTAGTTGCAACACCTCAATTTTGACTGTGTGGTAGGATAAAGTGGGAAATAGTTGATATGGTTTTGTGTGAATCCTTTTTTAGCAATTCTAAATGACGTGATACATTGTTTTTTTTATTTTTCCCTAATGGTGGGAGGTTAGGGTAGTGTGAATCCCCTAGTTTGGTAACTCGGTTTTGAGTTATGTAACAGACCACATAGTTTTGGATCAGTTTTGTGAGATGCTAGAGGGAAGGGAAGAACTAAGCATTCAACTGAGTAGGCGATTTCCTTAGTGGGAGGAAACATGGGTAATGAAGTATTGGTGGTGGAATTAATCGATGAATTCTTTGAGTAAACTTAATTAGTGTTTATCATGTCCCCTAACATGACATCATTCTCGATACATTGAGAAGGATCATACTTTATGAATGGGTAAATGAATGTGTTTTGATTGGATATGGGGAACCTTGGAGGTAGTGCTTATAAGTCATTTTATATGTGTAGAATATGGTGTGAGTTATTCCATTGATGGGTTACATATTATGTTCTTAAGAGGTATCATAAGTCATTAAATACTGTGGGACATGGGCCCTGGTGGATGAGTTATTTGAAAATGTGATGTTAATGATACTCCTATTGTGGTGACTAATATATCAATAATATAGAAATACCATGAGGATAAAATGAGTGAATCCAAATCCCAATGAAAAACCAATATGCTTCATTTTCATATTTCTCAGAGAAATTTTTTTGAGACTTAGAGGTGGTGGATATACATCCACTCTATGTAGTTTTGATGGCAAGGCTAAGATCCAATGTTGGGTGGTTTCTTTTTTTTTTCTTTTGAAGAATGAGTTTAGAAACATGTTAGGTTTGTTTTAGAAGTTCATCGTGAGATTGATGCATTGTTTGAGAAGCATCTGATATGTGGGATGGATCTTAGTGAGAAAGTGTTACACGAAAATATTGTGTCGATAGTTTTTATGATGTGCAACCTTAGAGGGGTGCAGGCGGAAATGTAGGTGGGAGAATCAGATAAGAGGGTATAGTGTCCCGAACATCATTGAATAGGAAACATAGTGGTTTGGGGGTGTATATATCAAGGAATGAGTTTTTATTATGTGGGGATATTATATGAACCTATCATTTTTTCATGTGTGAATCCTTTAAAAAAATTATGTTGGGTTGTCTTGGTTTTAATTCACAACTAATGATTTATCAGAATTTTTTTGATAAATGTGATAAATGCTTTAAATGATAGTTAACATATTATCATATTCAATTTCTTATTTTTGGAGTTTGACATAGAGTTAATTTTATATTATTAGGCCCATAAAGTCTCAGTGAACAGTAAATAAAATTTACAATATTAAGCACACACTTTTTTTTTCAAATAATTGAAATAATAAAAAAAGCTATGTCTTATAGGAGATCTGAGAACACATTTGTGTCCAAAACTCGGTTTTTACCCAATGTGGAATATAACATTCGAATGTGTTAGATGTTTGGATGTCTTTCTCATGAAAAAAACGTTTTTATATATAATTTTTTAATTAGTTATTTTGAATATTAAATAATTAATATCTCTCAAACAGTGCATCATATGAAAAATATGATACCATTGTCGGGTCTAGAATGGGGTGCTTGTCCTATTCAAGGTATAAATTTTATGTGTTATAAGAATTTGAGGTTATATAGTTTTTTAATTTAAATAATTAATTTTTTTTGATTTGATAATTCATATGAAAGTTGTTAATTTAAATGAAATTAAGACAAAAAATATTTTAATATTTAATAGGCAGATAAAAAGAATATTATTAATAATAATAGTATTATTAATATTAGTGTTTTTTTAAATAAAATTAATGTAAAAAACACAAGTAATTATATATTATTTTTAGTTAAATGATTAACCACATAACATCATGTGTGATTTTTTTGGTTGATCAATGTAATAGGGGTGAAATTATTATTCAATACAAAAAAATGAAAATGTGGTGGTAATATTAATTTATTAACTATTATTGACATTTAATGAATGTTTTTTGTGACACATTAATAGTGAATGAAACATTATAATAACAATAATAATATTAATTTGTATTATTATAATTATAATTCAATATAGAAAATAATTGTTGTGAAAACACTGTTTCGATTATAACTCTTTCGTATGGTGCCATATTGACATGACTTCAGTGGTAGCATGACCCTAATATTAATGCATTAATTTCATGATCAATGTTGAATATTTAATTCTGGATCAGGATATGAGACCATGAAATTACCCATAATTTAATGATTTGATGCATGAAATTAATAGAAGAGATTAGTAAATATGAAGTGTAATTAATGTTTTTTAATGATTTGATGGGATTTCCATAGGAGGAAGGGGAAATCAACTAAAATGATTAAATTATGTGAAATGAGGATTCACATCTTTTAATAGTCACACCCATCTTTTTGAAAACGTTTATCCATCATTGCGTGAACCTCGACACGTGCCCTTCTTTTATGGAGATTCTTCGCTCACACAATATTCAACCAAAGATTCCCTACGCACCTCCACCATGGACTGAATCTCCTCCATGCACCTCTAGTATATATCATAGCTCCTATATAGATCTTCTTCCTTGGATCCAAAATCCTCCACGCACCTCTATCATGGATCAAAGCTCCTCCACCAATCTCTCACCTTGGAACAAGACATCATTTTCACCACCATCTTGGATCAAATACCCTCCGTGCACCTCCTGGGTTTTGGATCATCACCATGTTCTCTATCTCATTCTTTATGGATCTTCTTCAAATTAGTATTATTCATTGGAAAGAGTTCATCAGCCTTTTTGAGATTGGTTGTATAAAATTTAAATCCCATTGTTTTAATATTTAACTAGATATATTAAAGTTATAGAATTGATATATCTCTTTATGAATTTGATTCCCAAAAATAATTAAGTAATTTTATGAATTAATTAATTATGGAATATTTATATTTTGATAATTAATTATCGGAGTTAATTGGGGAGTTATTAAGATGGGTTTACCGCTTAATTAACAAAGAAATTAATTGATCAGAGTGGATTGATTTATGAAATTGGTTTTTTGATAAATAATTATTGAAATAGTTATACCAAGATATAAATTGTTGGGAATGAATTTTTTGTTTATAAATTAATTATTATTTTATTGAATTTTTTGAATAGAGATAAATAATTTTAGAATTAATTATTAATGTTTTCATGATTATTAAATTCATTGACATGGAATAATTAACTAAGGAATTAATTGGGGTAATTTATTTATTGGAGATAAAACAATTAATTGATTAATAAATTGAAGTTATTTAATTGTTTATGTTGGTAATAGTTAATTATAGAATTAATTAATTAGAGTAGAGGTTTTATTTAATTATTATATTAGATAATTGGGTTTTGTTAGATTAATAAATAGTGGGACTAAATTAGTGTAATTAGAGGATAATTAATTGATGAGTTAATTATTGACATTTTTAATTATAAATTATGAATAATTAATCGGTGAATTAATTATTGTATATAATTTTTTCAAATTATTAATTAATTGCTGAATTAAATAATGAATGTTATTTGGATAATTAATCAATAAATTAGTTAACGGAGTTGATGTGAACAATTAATTGATGAATTAATTGATGGGTCGTTTTGATTAGTTAGTTTTGGAAATTAATTAATGAAAATGTGGTGATTAATTAATCATTGGAGAGAATAATGGAAATGGGATATGATTAATTAATTGATGGATTTATTAATGGACTAGATGTAGTTGATTAATTGTTCAATTAATTAACAAAATTGAAGTAAACAATTAATTCATAAATCTATTGAAGGGATGGTTATGAATAATTAATTATGGAAATTAGATAAATAAAATGATCTTATTAAATAAACATTGGGTTAATTAATGGAAATGCATTGTGAATATTCAATTGGACAACTAATTATTGGATATTCATTGTGTGAAAATATTTATCAATTGTAGAAATAATAAATGAACATTGATTAATTAATTTATGAATTATTTAATGGAATCCTTGATGGGGTTTTATGATATAAATACTAATGCATTTAATCTTAGTTGTTGGGACAATGTAAACATACGTTCTGAATTTGAGATGAAAAAATGTTATACATGCATAATTGAGATCTTGGCCTCTAGACATGACGTACTAGGCCAGTGATGATATACCTAAATGGTTGAATGAAGGATAGACATGATGTCATATTCCAGTGATATATCTATTGGGTTTTTTTGTTAGACAAGACATTATACACTAGTGAATGTGTGTGAAAAAAATGTGATTTTGTGTGCAAAAATGTTTTTTGGGTGATAAGAATTATGTTCTATACTAGTGATTGTGTGTGAACAAATCTGACAGCATGTGAAAAAATGAATTTCGGGTGTTTGATATGGTGATCTACATTATATGTATGTAGAAACTAGTTACTACATGTGAAAAAATTGTTTTGGGGTTTTAGTCATGGCATTTTACACCCATGATATGCTTGTATGATTGATTTCTAAGGGACTGTGTGAGCCTTCTAACAAAAAGTACGTCGAGATATGGCCTCCCATGAAAATAATTTGAACTCTGCAATGAGTTGTTTGAAATGAGGAGATATCATATCACCATTTAATACTTCGAGCTCTCACTTGAGTCAAAGTAGATATTAAGATATAATATTACCTAGGGAACACATCAGGCTTTAGTGCAAGATGAATTTAGTACTAAGGTACAATTTTACATTGGAACCCCAGAGTTAAAATGATTAAATAAAAAATAAATGATAATGATATAACTATTTATTTACACATTTTCTTTCTTTTTTTTATAGACTTGTATACACTCTCTTATGACTGTATTATTTAAGTAAATTTTGGTGGTGGCCTATGGAGTTGTACTCACACCCTACTCGAGATGCATGATCGGTACTTTAATGTACTTTTTATGGAATGGTTAAGAGAAAAAGCCTTGTTTTATGTGGTGAAGTTGGGATGGAGCATGGTGAGGGATCGAGACAAGGTGTCGGGTCCCACTGGGAGAAGTTTTCAATGTGGTTTTTATGAATTTTTGGGTTTTCCTTATTGACACATGGCACAAACATTATCATGCAATGTTTCCTTTTAAGTAAATTATTTTATTAACTATTTTGGTTATATTGAGATATTTGAATTGTCTATGGTTATGTTTATGCATCTTTTATATCATATTATTTTCAATGGTGTTTACTATGATAAATGAGGGTATTGTGTCATCATAACTGACTTACAAGACCCACACTTCTAGTTGGCATCCTATGGTATTCACGGAGGCACTATTAAGTTCATGTGGAAAACTGGCTCTGGGAACCGGTGTGTGGAACTTAGGCCCAGATGTTACAAAGTGTTATCAGAGGTGTGTCATTTTCTTCTTCTTTGTTAATACTATTTGGGAATGGTTGACCTGATACTAATGAGATTCCAGACATGGTTATGGTCTTGCGAATGGGATTAGCAACCCCGTGTATAGGGGGAAACGAATGTTCCCAAGGATGGATTGTTGTTATTTATGTTTTTTGTTCTAATTGAATGTTATTATATCTTGGGTGACACAATTTTTGTGTGATATGATTATTGTTATTGAGATTTGTTTATATTAAATCACGGCCTTAAATAGAATTTTATTTGTGTCCTCATGCATCACTCAAGGCACTAAGGATAAATTTTTGAACCTGAATCATTTTTGAAATGTGCTGAAAAATAGGTTTTCGGTACATTGTTGAATTTGAACTATATTCCCTTTCTTGAAAAAATTAAATAAAAATAGTACATAAAATTATAATTTAGTATGATTGTAAAATGATTCAAGATGATAACAAATGTGGGTATAAATGAAAAAAACTGAATAATGATAATGTGTTTACCCTTGTTAAAAATGGAATAGGTGTAGGATGGTTAAGGGAAGTGATAGTGACTATGTTTTTACCATGTTGCTTGATAAAGTAGGAAAGGAAAGATATGGTTTCTTTTAAATAACACTTATTAAAAATGGTATATTTACTGGAATAAAAATCCTTCCTTTTTTGACCTTGAGGTGGGAGGTTAGGGTAGAGAGAATGCCCTAGTTTGGGAACATGGTTGTGAGTTGTGGGAGGGATCCCATGGTTTCGGATCAGTGTGGTGAGATGTTAGTGGGTGGGGAATCCTGAGACTATTAATAGGTTAATGTGTATATATAATCAGATTAAACAACAGTAATGTAGAATTTGTGGAAGTATTAATCAACAACTTCTTATCATTATTTTTATTTATGATGACCATTTCCCATACCCTGAAATCATCATGGGTATGTAGATAAAGCTCAGGCATTACCCCCAGATAAATGATTTTTTTTACACATGGGGACCCATAGAGGTTATTCATATGAAGCAGTGTATATGTGGGGATGATGGTATGAGTTATGCCCATGGAGGTTTATGTATCATGTTCTGAAGAGGGATCAATGTTGACGAATAATGGGGGACATTGTCCCAAGTGGTTGATTTATTTGAAAATGGGATGCCAGTGAGACACCTAAGGTTGGGTTTGAGATGTAAATTGTATTTGTGTTGATAAATACCATGAGGTTAGAAATGGAGGAATCAGAATCCCAAAGAGGAACCTAAAAACATCATGTTTAGATTTATCAAAGAATGGTCTGGTGAGAATTAGAGGAGGTGGATGTAAATCCTTTCTAGGGAAATTTGATAGCAAGTATAAGTGCCAATGTTTGATGGTTTCTTGAGGCTATTTGGAACAATGAATTTTGATGCACATTAGTTATGTTTTGGACATTTATCTTAATATTGATGTGATCTTTTAGGAGTATATGATATGTGGTTTGGATCGTAGTGAGAAGGTTTTGTGGTAAAAGGATGTAACAATAGTTTGAATGTTGTGGAAACATGGGAATGCTTAGGAGGAAAAGTGGGAGAGAGAAGTGGATTATAGGTAACAATGCATCGACCTTATTTGAGTTAGAAACATTGAAGTGGTTGTGACTACAACTTGATGAAGAGATGTTATAATGTGGGGAGATTATTGGACCCCATCCTTTTTCCTTGTGTAAGTCATTTATGTTTTTGGGAAGATGGGATGCCATTATTTTAATTCAAAACCAATAATTTATCATCAAAATATTTATAAATTTTTTAGTGTCCATAAATACCTGTTAACATCTTGGAATATTCAATTGAATATTTTTGGAGTTCGACACAAAGATAGTGTGATATTTGGAGTCCCAAAAACTCTCGGTGAGGACTAAATAAAGATATAATATATAAAATATAAACTATTAATTGCACACATTTTATTCAAATAATTGAATAGCCCAAAATTGGTCATATTATGAAATATTGGACACCACTATTGTGTCCAAAAATATGGTGTTAACCCTACGTGGGGTGTAACATTTATAAGTGTTAAACGTTTGGACATCATCCATGTGAAAATAACCTTTTTATGTATAATTTATTTTTTAATCCATTTTTTGAATGTTAAATAATTAATAACACTAAAATGGTGTGTCTTATGAAAAATATAAGACCATTTTTGGGTCCTAAATGGGGTGTTTATGCTAGTTGTTGTATGAATTTTATGCATAATAGGTGTTTGATTTCATTTAATTTTTCATGTTAAATAGTTAACATTATTAATTGAATAATTAATCTAAAATTAAATCAGATAAAATAAAGTAAGACAATATATATTTTAATATTAATTATTAAGATATAAAGGATATTATCAATAATAAATGAATCCTTATTTTATTTTCAAGAAATATTAATGGGAAAAAATCATGTGTAATTAAATATTATTTTTAATTTGAATGATGAACAACGTCTTCTACATGTGAATATTTTTAGTTGATCAATGAAATAATGGTGAAAATATTATTTAATACTAAGTAAATCAAAACGTGCATTTAATATTAATTTATTAAATATTATCGACATGTAATGAATGTTGTTGGTGAAACTTTAACAGTGAAAGTAACTTTATAATAATAATAATAATAATTATTATTAAATTGATAATATAATAGCTTTCAAAAGAACATCTCGGTTATAGATCATTCATATGGTGTCATATTGACACAACATCATTGGTTTCATGACTCTAAAATTGAGGCAGTCATTTCTAGATCAATTTTGAATAGTTGATTCAGACTCATTGTACGAGTATGTGAAACTCCCAATATTATGATGAGTTAATGCATGAAATTAAAAGTAAATATGAGTAAATAAGCGATGCAATTAATTTTTTTTATGGTTTGATGGGATTTCCTTGGGGGAAAGGGTAAATTTGTTAAAATTAATTACTTGATGTGAAATAAATATTCACATCTTGTAATAGTATAACCAATCTTTTTTAAATTGTCTATCCAACATCATGTGAACCTCGACACATGCCATTCTTCGTTGGAGACAATCTGCACACCAAAATATTCAACCCAATATGTCATGATCACACCCACCATGGATAAAATCTCATTCTCTAACCTCTATCACAAACCAAAACTCCAGCATAGAGCTTTCGCCTTGGACCAAAACTACTCCACGCCCCATCAAAAAGGACCAAACCTCCTCTATGCACCTCCATCATGGATCAAATACCATCTACGCACCTCTTAGGTTTCAGATATAGATTATTTTTCATCACATTCTTGATCGATCCACTTCAAAATGGTATTATGTTTTTCAAGACATTGTCACCATTGCTGCGGTATGTGGTTTAAAATTTAAATCTCACAATCATAATTTTTAATTATGTATATGAAGGTAGATGAATTGATGGATCTATTTAGAAATATGATTCACAAAATAAACACTATATTTGGTGAATTAATTAATTATGAAATCATTAACTTTTGATAATTAATTACAGGGATTAATTTTGGAGTTATTCAAATTGCTCTTCTAGATTAATTGATTGATAAATTAATTAACGAGAATGAATTGGTTTATGAATTGTTTTTGATCAATAACTTTATAATTAATTATACCAAGATTTAAATTTTTGATATCGAATAATTAATTAATAAATTAATTATTATTGTAATGAAGTTTTTGAATAGAGATAATTAAATATAGAATTTATTATTAGAGTGGTTATGATTATTAAATTGTTTTACATGGAAATTGATTGTAGAAGTAATTGGGGTAATTGATTTAATAGATATAGAACAATGAATTTATTAAATAATTATGGTAATTGAATTTTTTAATCTGGGACAAATTAAGTGTATAATTAATAAATAGTAGTTGAGGTTTTATTTAATTGTTAAATTAAATAACGATGTTATGTTAGATTAATTAATCATGGTAATTAATTAATCAAATTAGATGATAGTTAATTTACGATTTTATTATCTAATTGTCTAATTATAAATTTTGAATAATTATTTTGGTATGTCAAGTTGTGAAATGATTAATTAGTTGATAAATTAATTAATGAACGTAAATTTTTTAACTAGTTGATGAAGTAATTTACATAGTTAATGTGAACAATTACTTAATCAATTAATTAATGGGGTTATTATTATTAATTAATTATGGAAATTAATTAATGAAACTGGGATGATTAATTAATCGTTGTATTAGTTAATGGAAATGGTTTATGGTTAATTAATGGGTGAATTAATTAGTTTATTGGATGTTGATAATTGATTTTTGAATTAATTAACGGAACTAAAGTAAAAAAATTAATTAATGAATTAATTGAATGGATGGTTATGATTATTTAATTTGGAAATTAATAATTGAAATTGATTAGATTAATTAATAATTAGGTTAATTATTGGAAATGGGTCGTGAGTAATTAATTAATTAATTAATTATTTGATATTGATTTTGTGGTATGATTAATTAATTAAAAAAATAATTGATGGGATTGGATTAATTAATTTGTTAAATAATTATTGGAATCCAAGATGGATTGTTGTGATATAAAGATTAATGTGTTTAATATTATTTGATGGGATAATTTAAAAACATGTGATAATAAGATACATGTGAGGCATTGATGAAGGAATTATATACATGCATAATTTAGAGTTTGGGTGCAATAAATGAGGTTCTAGGTTAGTGATGATATACACACAAGGTTGAATGATGGATAGACATTACGTTTTATGCTAGTGATAGATCTTACAATTTTTTGGTTGTTAGACATGATGTTATACATTAGTGACAGTGTGTGCACAAATGTGATGGTGTGGGCACAAATTGTTTATGGATGTTAGAATTGACTTCTACACTAGTGGTTATGTGTGAAAAAATGTTACTGCATGTGTAGAAATGATTTTTGGGTGTTAGATATGGCGTTCTACACTAGATGTATGTATACACTAGTGACTTTGTGTGCAAAAATGGTGTTTGGGGTGTTACAGATGAAATTTTACACCCATCATATTCAAGTATGATTGATTTCGAAGGGATCATGTGAGTCTTCTATCACAAAGAACTCTAAGATACAGCCTCACATGAATATCATTCTTACTCTCAAAGGAGTCGAATATTATGATGAGATATCATATCACCTATAAATATAACGATCTCCAACACTAGTTGAAGTTGGTATTAAATAAAAACTATACTCTCATTAATTTATTTACAATTAATTATTCCCATATTAAAAAATTCAGTAACCCAAATTAATTCCCCAATTAATTCTTCCACATCTAATAATTCAATAATCATAAAAACTCTATTAATTAATTCTATAATTAATTACCTCTATTCAATAACTTCAATACAATAATAATGAATTTTAAAATTAATTATTCAATCTCAACAATTTCTATCATGGTATAACAAATTCAACAATTATTTATCAAAAATAAAATTTCATAAACAAATCCATTATCATTAATTAATCTTGTGTAACCATCCAAATAACTCTAAAATTAATTATAATAATTAATTATTAAAATTTCATGATTCCATAATTAATTAATTCACTATTTTAATTAATTATTTTTGAGAATCAAATTGTTAAATAGATATTGTTATTCTACAAATTGAATATACTTAATTAAAAATTACCACTATGGGATTTAAATTTTAGGCCACCAACATCAAAAATGTTGATGAATGTTTGAAAATAGATAATACCTATTTTAATTCGATCTAGAAATAATGTGATGAAGAAAATTGTCTATATTTGAAACCTAAGAGGTGCACAAATATTATTCAATCGAAGATAGTGGTGCATGGAGGGGTTTCAGACCCCATTGATTACTCTGTAGTGGATATTTGAACTTTGTTGGAGGTGCATGGAGGAGTATCAGTCCAACATGGAAGCTCTATAGAGGATATTTGATATGTTTCGGAGGAGCTCAGAGGATATTCAGTCAAATCCAGAGGTGTGTAGGACATCTTAGGTTTAATATGGGTTGTGAGGAGTGTTTCTAGCAAAGAAAGGCATATGTTGAGTTTCTCATAACGTTGGATACATGGTTTTAAACAGCTGGGTGTGACTATAAAATGATGTGAATCCTTATTTCATGTCATGTAATGATTTTTAACTGATTTCCCCTTTCTCATGAAAAAAATCCCATCAAACCATTACAAAAAACTAATCGCATAACATATATAATAATCTCTTCAATTAATTTCTTGCATCAACTTGTATCATCCCAGATCTGGGTGCTTCCAAAGGTGCCCCATACCCGATTGGTCACATGGCCTCAAGCACATTTCACTGAACTCTAGAGGCTTCTTACTAGTAGTGAGGGCCTTGTGCATAATAGTGGGAAAATAATTCCATCATTGGAAGAAAAACACAATAAAAACAAACAAAAAAAATAGTAGCAGAAGTAGTAATGTCACAACCCATCCCCCGGGTCCCATGTCGTGACTACCCCAAGCCCACCTTCTATAGGCTAGGGGTTAGTGACTAGCACCAAAGGAATAATTCCAAATACTTTGAAGGCATTGCCTTTAGAAGCTATAAACACTCACAACCATGTACACATCCGAATAGTAACACAAATAAACTGTATAACGAAAAGAGTGATGAAATGTAAAAGGTCCTAGAATACAAGCCCAACAGTAATGGTACAAGGAACTGGAAGTACAAGTACAATTGATGAAAAAAGGAAAAATAGCTAAGGGTAATCCTCTGAGGTTCCTACCTAAAGGGTAGGTACAGATCGCCTCCTCATCACTCCTCTTCTGTCTGTCTCCTTCGTGTACTGACTCGTCGTATGGTCCACCTATGGGTAGCATCCAATCCTGGTACTCTCAGCCTCAGTCAGTGCTATCCATCGTCTGAATCCAACACAACAAGGTGCCGGGATATCTCGTGAAGGTGTGAGTATAATGATACTCAGTAGGGACCCTGAGACCCTCAAGGTCTCAAAAAATACACCAAAGATAATCCAAAATGAACGAAATCAATAGATAACCCTACTTAGTTATATGCCCATACATATACCTATGTTATCAATTGATCCATCACAATCATGAGGAAAACATAAAAAAACTAACTCAGCTAAACCACGATTTTTTCAAGGGGTAGTATCAAGTAACATCCCCATTTACATTGTCGAAACCTCGACTGCTGTAGAACTACTCCTCTATCGAGTACAATGGGCATGTTGTGACACCAAGCACACTTCCCACTAACCTTGGACTGCTGAGGTACTCCTCATGTCAAGTATAATGGATCTTTCGTGTCACTATGTGTGCTCCCCTCCATGGGTCTGCCACATCACCAAGCGTGCTCCTGCTCATAGCCTGCTGAGTTACTCCTCTTGTCGAGTACAGTGGGTCTACTGTGACCCCAGGACGCTCCACACTATGGGTCTGCCATGACACCAAGGCACTCCCCACTGGACTAGTCAAGTCAATCTAAGTCATAACGGTCAGCATTTTGTATGTCTCTACACAATGCTCACTCGTCTCCAGGAGGATCCACTCCACGAGATATTGGTCGATGCTCCAACTGTAATGAAGTCACACTAAGAAGTATCTCAAAGGTCTGTCACATCATAGGGGCCTCAACGAAATAGACGACGCATCAAAAAGACGCATGGTCAGTGAGTTATTAACCTTTAAGTCTATGGGTCTAGGTTGGATTCGTGCTAGATCCCACCTGACCATTTCTCATATCAATCAAAAAATTATGTGGAGTATACTCAAAAGGACCATCTCACTCCATGATTTCCAGTTCTGCTAACGGTTCGTCAAACAGACGTTGGGTGCAAAAAATATGGCCAAAATAAAGTAGAGCGTCGTAATGGGCCCAAGTATGGTATGATCCGGTCAGGCCAACCCAGCCCGACCTGTTGGGAAGCCTGACCCATTGGGTCTGGCCTGGCAGGCCGTGAGGGGCCGTAGAGAGCCACGAGGGCATGAGGCAGCAGGACAACTCCGAGGGCCAAAAGCGGCGCGGCTGGGGTGGCTCGGCCAGTGGGCGGCGTGACTGTCGAGGGCGGCGTGACTGGATGGGGGCGCGGCTGGCAGTCTACACTGCTGGGGGGCTCTGCCGGTAGGTAGCCTGACTGGCGAGGGGGGGGGGGGTGCGAGCAGCTTGACTGAAGGGTGGCGCTGCCGGCGGGTGGAGAGGCCATCAGGGGCACCACTGGTGGGCGACACGGTCGAGGTGGCACGGCCGGTGGTTGGCGCGAGCCAGGGCATGGGCCATGTTCGGCCTGGGGCGGCGTGGCGTAGTGAGGGTGCGCGGTCGGTTCAGCTGGGAGACACATCTGGGGCGGCTCGGCCGGCGGGTAGCACTATCGGTGAGCGGCGTAGCCGACGAGGGCGGAACAACTGTCGGGGGGCGACGATGATGGCCGGTGCTGCCAGCAGGGGCTCGGCCAGTGGGGGAGCGACTAGTGGGTGGTGCGGCCGGGGTGACTTGGACGGCGGTTAGCGCGAGCCGGGGCGTGGGGCTGGTTCAGCCCAGGGTGGCCTGTCGCAGCGAGGGTGCGCGACCGTTTCGGCCGGAACACTGCCGGGGCGGCGTGGGCCGCAGGGGTCACGGGTGGCAGCATTTTGGCCTATGTCACCTTCTTTGTATTCTTCCATTTCAAAGAGTTCCAAAGAAGAATGACGAAGTGGTTAGGCCATGTTTGTTTGGGCCGCACCCTCCATGTTTAGGGTGGTAGAAAACGGTTCACAAAGTACGAAGAAATGAACATCGATGATGATCACCTGCTATTTAATCATTCCCAATCCAGCACAAGAGATGAAGGGAGTATACAGAATGTGAAAAAATAACATTAAACCCCTACCTTGATCGTTGAAGTTGGCGCGAGAAAAGTACGGATGTCGATTCGCAGTAGATGAGTACGTCCCACGTCGGAAGAAGTCCCACGGAAGAAGGTCGAAATAGGTCGGCATTCTTCGTTCAGATAAGAAGTTCTTCATTAGATAGATTTTCTCCAAAACTCCTCCTCTCCCCAATTCCACAAAAATGAAATGTGTTCCAAAATAATATATTATGAAATCTATTATTTTTTTGGAAAATTCAAAAGGTTAAATTAATTATGGTGGATAGAATAATTAATCAATAGAAGGGTTGTCATTAATTAACGGGGGTGGTGGCACCATTAAGTGGAGAGCTCACGAGGCTTCTCGGCACTTAATAGGGAATTTCAAATGGTTTTAACCTCGGGTGGCCCCCAACATCACTTCCTCTCATGGGAGGTTAGTTCAGGTGGTCCCCACCACCATAACCTCTCATGGGAGGTTTAGTTCAGGCGGTCTCCACCTAAAATATACACATGGAATCTAAAAATAAAATAAAATGAAGTTTATTTTATTTTAATATTTCCACGAAAATCCCTAAAAAATTAACTGTCACCCTCGACCAACTGCCATCATGTTAAAATTCTTATTAAGTGAAAATAGCCACTATTAGTTCCACGGTGCCCTCAGATTTCAATTCTGAGAACCAGCTCAAATGCTAGAAAAATCCACTCGCATGTTAACTAAATGTACCCGAGAACAAGTTCTGAAATTATTTTCCAGCACTCCGGGCCTCAGAATCACATTCCATCAAGTTTTGTGCACCTATAAAATTCCCATAATTTTTTTAAAAACATTATATTGAAATTATGGGTCTTTACATTCTCCCCCCCCCCCTTGGGCTTCATGTTCCCGTAAGCCACAACTCAAACTAAGGGAACAAGGGGGGGTACTGAGCATGCATCTATGCCTCCTGCTATCTTGTGATCTCTTGTAGGTTCTTGTGCTTCCAGCAAACACGGACCAAATTTATCAACTGTCCATGAAGTATGTGCTCTTATCGATCCACAATCTTTACTAGAACCTCTATAAAAGTCACCCCATCATCGATGTCCAGCTTACCATGGTCGATGTTGTGAGATGGGTCGTGCACGTATCTCCTCATCTAGGATATGTGGAAGACGTTGTGCACTTGGTGCAACTGAGGTGGAAGAGCTAAGCGGTATTCCACCTCACCAACACTGTTGAGGAACTGAAAAGGTCTGATGAACCTCATAGATAACTTGCCGCCTCGGCCAAATCTATGCAAACCTCTCCGAGGTGAGACCAGTAGAAAGACGTGGTCGCCAAACTCATACTCTATAAGTCTCTATCTATTGTCATCATACGACTTCTGCCTACTTTGTGAAGTCTTTATCTGCACCTGGATGACCTGCACCTTCTTTGTGGTAGCCCATACCATCTCTGATCCCACTACTGTTGACTCCCCTTGGTCAATCCAGCACAAGGGTGATCTGCGAGGTCGCATGTATAACTACTGAAAAGGTGACATCCCAATGGTGGAGTGATATCTATTGTTATACACAAACTCCACCAAAAGAAAGTGATCCCCCATTCTACGACCAAAGTTGAAGAAACAAGCACGTAGAATGTCCTCAAGGGTCTGAATGCTCTGCTCAGTCTGACCATCCGTCTGACGATGGAGGGCAGTGGTCAAATGAAGTTGTACCCCAAAAGGCTCCTGCAACCCCATCAATAGCCGAGAAGCTAAACGTGTATCACGATCAAACACTATTTCTGTGGGTACTCCATGTAGCCTCACAATATCATGCACATATAGGTGTCCCAATCTCTCTACTAAACCCTACTCTCTGATTGGTAGGAAGTGGGCCGACATGATGAGTCGGTCGATGATCACCCAAATCATGTCATGTCCACTGGATGTACGTGGATGTCTTATCATGATTTCCATGGATATCTCATCCCAATTCTACTCTGGGACCCTTAAAGGCTGAACCAAGACTCCGGGTACCTAATGATCCACCTTCACTTACTGACAAGTGATGTATCGAGATATAAACTCTGAAACTACTTTCTTCATTCCTGGCCACCAGGGCTGTCGTTGGAGGTCCTGGTACATTTCACCATTCCTGGATGTACTGATAGAGGGGATGTGTGGAACTCCCTAAACACCTACTCATGAGGTGACACAGGTACCATGGAACATCCTATGAAGAGGATGAAGTTCTCCCCACCTTTAGAAAATCCATCAGGTGCCTGTCCTGTGGATATTTGAGCATGTCTTGTCTCACAGTCAGTGTCCCCATGTTGTGCCTCTCTCACTCGCTAAAGAAGTGGGGGAGTGACTATAAGAGATTGTAGATATGCTTCTCCATCTTTATCCACAATGGATATCTTCAAATAGGCCATTTGCACTGTCACCTCACCTATCAACCGTATACAAGATATCCTACTAAATGCATCTACAACAACGTTCCCCTTCCCAGGTGTATAGAGTATCTCAAAGTCACAGTCATGGAGAAACTCAAGATAATGTCGCTATCGGAGGTTCAGGTCATTCTGGTTGAATATATAACTGAAACTCCTGTGATCAGAGTATATGGAAAAACGCACACCAATCAGATAGTTTCGCAACATCTCTAAGGAGAAGACCAATACTGCTAAATCCAGGTCATGGGTAGCATAGTTCTCCTCATGTTGTCTCACCTATTGAGATATATATGAAATAAATTCTCTCTCTTTCAACAGGACATGTCCAAGTCAGTTCCCTGATGCGTTTCAGTATACTACATACCCTACACCTTCCTCTGGAATCCTCAAGATGGGGGCACCAGTCAGCCTCTGCCTCAGCTCCTAAAAGCTATGCTGGCATCTCTCCAACCACAAAAATAGTTTCCACTTCTTCATAAAGGCTGATAGTGGTGATGAAACTCTGGAGAAATCTGTCACAAATCTTTGGTAGTATCCAGCCAAACACAGGAAACTCTTTACGTCCATCACCCTCCTGGGTCGCTAACAAGAAAGTACCGCCTCAATCTTTATGGGATCCACTGCAACACCAACCTCTGAGATGACCTGTCCCAGAAAGTGAACCTCTCGGATCTAGAACTGGAACTTCGAGAGATTACCATAAAGCTTGTGCTCTCATAGTTTGTCCAGTACTACCTGAAAATGGTAGGTATGCTCCTCCTTAGTAGTTGAGTAGATTTGAATGTGGTCCATAAAGACTATGAAAAAGCGATCAAGGTATGGTTGAAGGACCCTATTCATTAGTCCCATGAACACTTTTGGAGGGTTGGTTTCGCTGAAAGGCATAACCAAGAACTCGTAGTGTACTTACCGTCATCTTAAATTCGTCTTCTGCACATCCTCATTTCGAACTCTGAGCTGGTGATAGCCTTATATGAGGTGTATCTTCGAGAACCACCGTGCTACTTTCAGCTGATCAATGAGGTCGTCAATCCACATGAGTGGGAACTTGTTATTCACATCACCTAGTTTAGGTTCCGATAGTCAAAAAAAGCCTCAATATCCCATATTCCTTCTTGGAGAATAGAATCAGGGCTGCCCAAGGAGAAACACTGGGTCAAATGAATCACATCCCCTGCAAGTCCTATAGCTATTCCTGCAAATCACGAAGCTCCATGGGAACCATCCGATAGGTTGGTGTAGATATATGTGTCGTCCTAGGGAACAAATCAATGTAAACTTGGTCCCATCCGTGCGGACACACCGCACTTTATGCCTAATACAGTAAATATTATCACGGGCTGTAGATAACATGGTCCATACCTAAGATGATGTCGTTAGGCCTCGACACCACTACTATGAGATCCCAGCCGAAGATATCACCCCCTAGAATAAGCTCCCGCTGCTGACACCAGTGCGTAATCAGCAAATCTTCTCCTGTAGAATTCTGTAGCCTTAAGGATCGAGCCAATGGCTCTGTCAGAATCTCCGAGCTCTGAATGAGGGTAGTGGAAATAAAATAATGACTGAAACCTATGTCTATATTAACTGTAGCTAAGGTGGAGTAGACATAGATCATACCTCGTATCATCTTTGGAGCGCCATGATCATAATCCTCAGCTACCTAGAGTTGAGATCTCCCATGTACACCTGCTCCCTATGGTCAGTGTGGTCCTACTGGTGGTGGAGGAGGTAACATTTCGAATCGTCGCCCACTGCCAGCTGCATGACCAGCTCCTCTGCCACATCCAGCATCTCCCTGCAGACCACCTTGATCAAATCTCTATATCTACCTGGGCAGTCCTTTGACCATATGCTGATCATCCGAACAACAGTTCATATAGTCAAGAGCCATGTGACACTGCCCACCACATGTGAAACAATGACCACTCCTAGCATGTCTGTCTCTGCTTTGGGTGCCCCACACAACTGATCCTGAGTCATGTGGTTGTACACCTGTAGGTTGGGTCCTCTTGGACCTCTGTGATGTCTATCTGCTGCCAGCTGCAGAAGACTCTAGTATGTGATGACTAGTAGTGGGCCTCGCTCCTGGAGTCTGTTCAGGAAAGAAACGCTCCAACAAGAGGGCTCTCTCAAACACCCCCGCCTGCGTCGGGATGCTATGTGAGATCCTCGAAGCCCTGATATCCTATATGAGTCCATTCTCAAAGGTCCGGGCCTTGAAGAATGGGTCTTTCACTATATCTGTGGAGTAGCGTGAATGATCACTGAACCTCACAGAGTACTGATCTACAGTCATGCTGCCCCGCTGCAGATGAAGTAACTCCTGTATGCGCACTGCGCGAAGAGTTGTTGGGACTAACTCTGCACGAAACATGCTCTCAAATTCTACCCAAGGAAGTTTCATAGAATCTTGGACATGGAACATGAAGCTCCACCATCTACCTGCTGATTCTTGTAGATGGATGGCCGCAAGGATCACCAAGAGATCTGCTCATGGTCCTATGAGTCAGAAGACTCTCACCACAGCCTTCAACCAATCCTCAGACGCATATGAGTTCATCTATCCCCTGAAACTAGGTGACATTTAGCACTAGAACTCATGAAACGTTCTTAAGAAGTGTGCATTGTATTCTGCTAGGGCAGGTGGCATCAGTAGCCCAACGGGGAAAGGTACCGCTGGTGCCTCTACTGTTGCCTCTACTGGGAGAGGGCCCTACACTGAGGGCTCATCGCTTGGTGGGATATTAGTGCATACAACTCTTGGAACACTAGCAGGCTGTCTATGTGGAGGAATCCTAAAAAGAAATAGGTGCACTACGGTTAAATGTTATACCTGGTGAGATGACCTAGAGAGATGATCTAAAGAAAACTTTTGAAAACACACACGCAATCAGTGTTTTCCTGCACAAAGTCAGAAATCTGTAGTCATGGTCCTGGTGTATGGATACATCAGTCATTGCTCTAACACTAGACTCCATAAACTGAAAACCTCACTCACTACACATTACACTATTGATTCATAGAAATGATCAGAGTCATATTGTCTATGGTAGAACCGACTCCTTTGATACTAATTCGTCCCAGCCTGTCCCCCAGAAACCATGTCGTGACTACCCCAAACCTGCTTTCCATAGGCCAGGGGTTGGAGACTTGCACCATAGGCATAAATCCCTATACTACGATGGAATTTCCATTATAACCTGTAAACACTCACAACCATGTACACAACCACATAGCAACACAAGTAAACTATTAAACAAAAATAGTGCTGAAAAGTAAAAGGGGCCAGAATTCCAGCCCAATAGTAAAGGTACAAGGAACTGGAAGAACAAGTACATCTGAGTAAAATGGAAAACTAGCTATTAGGTTGTCCTCCGAGGTTCCTACCTGATGTGTAGGTACATATAGCCTCCTCAGCACTCCTCATCCTTCCGTCTCCTCCGTGTACCAACTCATCGTATGGCCCACCTCTAGGTACAGTCCAGTCTTGGTACTCTCAGCCTCAGTTAGCATTGTCCGTCGTCTGCATCCTACACAACAAGGTGTTGGAATATCCCTTACAGGGGTGAGTATAATGATACTCAGTCGGGACCCTGAGACCCTCAAGGTC
Organism: Viscum album; assembly: GCA_963277665.1. Taxonomy (NCBI): domain Eukaryota; kingdom Viridiplantae; phylum Streptophyta; class Magnoliopsida; order Santalales; family Viscaceae; genus Viscum; species Viscum album. Next base: position 1,804,344,887 of record OY728129.1, on the reverse strand, counting down.
TCACAAAATCCACCAAGGATAAACCACAAAGAATGATATCAACATACAACCCAACATATGTATATGCCCATACATATACCTAATTTATCAAGTGATCCATATCAATCATGAACAAAACATAGAAAAACTGACTCAGCTCAACCAGGATTTTATTCTCGGGGTAGTATCAAGTAAGATCCCCAGTCACTTTGTCGAAAACTCAATTATGGGACAACTCATCCTCTATCGAGTACAGTGGGCCTTCCGTGACACCAAGTTCATTTCCACTAACTTGGACTACTGAGGTACTCCTCCTATAGATTACTGTGGATCTGTCACATCACCAGGCGTGCTCCCCATCATGGTTCTGTCACCTCACCAAGCCTGCTCACCCTCGTAGCATCTTATGGTTGGAGCACAAGGAAAATCTTATTTGGGGCAAGAGGAATCCTATGTTTGTCAAATAGGGATTACTACAGTTTATAGTCAGGTAGAGAGGACTATTTGGCATAAGGTTCCTAGAAATGGTTGGTGTTTCTAATTATGCAAAGGCGTCCCTTTCGGGTTAAACCTGGCATAAGAGTTAGGTGATGGGGTATAGATGAGTTACGTGGGGAATGGTTCGACTCAAGGTACTCGGGGGGAATTTGTGGTGAGAATCTCAAATCACTACATGAGAAATGAACCAAGATGAATGTGTCAACTCAAGGTGTTTCATGGTGTGAAAAGGAGTATCTCAAATCATGATATTCCTTAGGTGGAATGTTTGTGTGCATAATGGCGCAATGGAAAATCCTGACATCACTGCTTGAAAAGTTCATGGTGTGACTCTCCATTTCTTATTGGTGTGGAACAAGTGGGTGCATGACTGTGTAATATTGTGCATAAAATACATTACATGAAGGATAGGCTGCCTGCAATATTGGACTGTGCGGCACAGTTACACCAAAGATTGGGCATCAGGGAACTATTGTGCATAATAGGGAAGGTTGGTGCATAATAGGGAAGGATTTTCATTCAAGTCGGATGGATTGAGTGCAATAGAAAAGGTGTGCGCGCAATATAAGATATGTGCACGCAATAAGAGGTCGTCCGCATAATAGGGAAGGAATTTCCCACAATAGGGGAGGAATTGCGCGCAATATGGGAGGAATTCAATGAAATAGGGAAGGAAATACGCACAATAGGGGATGAGTTGGACACAATAGGGGAGGTGTGCATGCAATTCGATAGGTGCCACACTGGTGCGTGAAAAATTTGGCATTGTGGAACTGTTGTGCTTAAAAATAATGCTTTGGGCGCAAAATTGGGCATGTTTACCCCTTTATGAGTAAAAGTGATGTTTTGCATGCATGATGGGGGGTTTTACAAGTAGGCACGGAAAATGAGGACTTATGCACATTAGAGCAGTGACCGAAATCTCAAGGCCTTCTTGAAAGAAGGGGGTGCACTTGTATTTATAGGTGAATACTTAAATGTCTATGCACATAAAATTCAATTCCAATTTTCGGCGCAAATCCATTTTATGTGCAAGATTCTTTTTTTATTTGCAAGATTCCATTTTTATGCGCATGATTCCATTTTTATGTGATTGCCCATATTTACCTGCAGGATTCCCTTTTATGCAAAAATCCATTTTTACACACAGGATTCCCTTTTTACGATGAAATCCATAATCTTCCCCAAAACCGTCCTAGAAGGACTTTTCTAGGAGCCTGACACTGAACAACCTTAACCTTTGATCCGTAACTTCGTTTGGGCTCTATGACAAGTCAAATAGAATCTTGAGGAACGAGCTACACTTTGGGATCATGTATGGTAGAATTAGGAGAATTACATGGACACGAATTCTAGTGCTAACACACATATAGACTATAACTATTTAGAATGGTTATAATAGGTATATCCAATGGCCTAATGTGTAACTGATGATTATTGGATGTCAAGTAAATATTCGATTACCCCTAGGCTCCTTGAATCCGATCAAAGAGATATTTAATCCTTGGTAAGGTATATGAGTTCTTTACTGCCAACTGGTTCAACTTCTGATAATCCACACAATGTCTAAGGGAAATTTCATCCTTCTTTACAATCAGGATATGAGAATGCCATGGAGATGTACTCGGTCTAATGAAAACCTTTTCCTATAACTCCTATAACTGTTTCTTGAGCTTGAGGAAATCTGGTGTAGCAATCCTATAAGGAGAAATAGACACCATTGCCGCTCCTAGAACAAGCTCAATAGAGATGTCTACTTCTCACTGTGGAGGTAAATGAAAAAATTCATCCTGAAATGCATCTATGAAATGATCCATCATTGGAGGAAGGTCCATCTGTGAATTACACTGGTTATCCAAATATAATATATAAATATAGGATGTAACTCCTCCCATCCCATGATGCTCGGGTCTAGCTCTACCCACCTGGACATCCCACTGACCATTGTGATGAAAACAAACCACCCTATGGTGACATGAAACACACACTACGATGATAGAAGTCAAAAAAGGACTATAAGAAGACCAACCAGTCCATTCCAAGAATGAAATCGAAGCATGTCATCTCTTATACATTGATGTCCCATAAGAAGTGACACCCACCAACCTCTAGAGGGAACTATTGGCACTGACGTACACTAGCCTAACTAAGACCCAATGGAGTGTCTAACATTTTAAAATACTTATAATTAAATATACAGAGCCCAAGGATCTCCACAACGGCGGAAGATATAAAAAAATGGGAATCCCCTATATCAAAAATATTAGCAGTAAAAACTGAGGAAACTAGAATTGTATCTCTAACCATAGAGGGCCCGAGATCCTAATCATATTTGGTCTTCTCTACTACAATGGTCTGACCTGTACCGCAACGCTCTGAACCTTCCTGACTACCCTGAGCTGATCCACCATGATGTCTTTGAAATCCTATCAACTAGATACCACGAGCACGATCTCCTTCTCAACCTGAACGGTCGAAAAAACTCTATTTCCCAGACTGATGAGAAACTGATGACCCTACAATTGAATGTGGAGTCATATAAGTACTCATATCACTAGCTACTGGGGAGAACAATTTGCATAAATGCTGAGGATGGCCCATATTTCCACAGTATTAGCACTCTACTGGGCCCCTCAGGCACTGAGGTCTCGTAAGTCCACTCTTACCACCCTGGTTTCATACCACCTTGATATCTGAAGAAGTATCCCTCCTACTTGGATCTTCGTGCATAGAATATCTGTGACACTAACTACTATCAGTTAGATTAGTACAAACTATGGATGCCGAACATTCATATCTCACATTTCTAGACTCCCTTAGATTACGCTCGGTGATCAGAGTCTTGTTGACTATTAAAGATATCGAAGTAAACCTGTAGATGTTCACCTGGGATCTGATGTCATGTCTGAGACCATCCTCATACTTCATGACCATAAATAACTCATCACCCCCTTAAATGGGGGTAATGCACTATAACTCTTTGAAGTGAGAAGAATGCTCCATGACTAAAAGAGTATCATATTCTAGACCCATGTAATCTTCGGCTCAGTCAGACCTCAAGGTCTTCGGGTATAAAAATTCTTAGAGGGTCCACTATAACTAATCACAAGACATATTTCATTGGAATCCCACCTGGGATATCATATACCACCATATCTTGGTGGAATATTTAAGAATGTACGTTTCTATAATCACCCTCCTCTTAAGAGGAGTCCTGAGTTGCTCAAACATGGATGACATGAATACCAACCATGACTCTATAGCCTGAGGTCCTCCATCCCCTAAGAATATGGGAGTATGTTGCTACAGAAAAACATCATTCAACTCTTCCATATATGGGGAAAGATGTAGTGATCCTTGGTAGGTCATAATAATCCTCAAGAAGCCTTCTCAGAACTATGCATCAGCACCTATGTCCAACATAGTTGGTTCCAAGATAGGAATGATGGTAGGATTTGCAGGTAGTCCATGATCTACCATTTCTATTGTCTGTTCGTTCCCTATATCTGCTGTACAACTGGATTATGTATTTGTGGAATGGCTCTACATGTTCAAGCACACACCACAGTTCAAGAATATAAGTGACTAAAACATAGAAATTCAAGAATGGAACAGGAGAAGAAAAAATTCAACTTTTACAAAACTGGATTACATGGCATTTATACCCGCCACATTTCATGTTCCCTTATGTTTCAACATGGTCAAGTACCTCTACCATTCCTAGTCCTGTAACAACCCTACACATGACGTTTTCCTCCTGTTACATGGCGTGTAATTGAAATTTCTATCCTGCTCGAGTTACTCAACATGGCTAAACCACATGGGTGTCTCCTGGGTAACACTACACGATGTTTTCACCATAGACATGACATTACCTATTTATGTTCAATCCACTAATGTCACTAGTCATGGGGTCAAGGACATAGTTGACGCCACACTACATACAATAATGGGACACGATGTGTACAACCAAAAATTCATCCACCCATGTCATTAGTCTCATGATCATACACATGAACTCTTCGACACAGTGTGTGCTCCCATTACACGATGTGTTATACCCATGTTTCCCAACCACATGTCTCTGCTCACAGAGTCAGTCACACGATTATAGACTACACGACGTGTACATATAGTACACGATATGTACTTAAGAAAAGTTTCTCCTAATAGAATAGAAGAAACCATGGCATGTGTTCATAACACCACATGTTGTGCTGTCTGGGTTTCCAGACAGTAGGTCTCTGAAACTCTTTCGGAACCCATAAAAAGTTAGAATTTTGTCCAATTAATGACAAATTCTAACCCGTAACAATAATTCAGATCATTTGATTTCTATCAAGTGGCTTTATGATGAATGAGATGGCATAACCTCCTCTCCTCGGGTTGCAACAGAAAAATTACCTCAATAAAATCAATGATAACAGCACAATACAAGTGATTCACCAAACGGTGAAATCATATCAATAATAACAATTACAAAACCCGGAAATTGAAATTCTCAAGGTAACATGGCTTTTCCCTTTACATGGGTTAGCAACTCCCTGGAATATCATTTTACCAATTACCAATTCCTTCTAATCTATATCTATAATATCCAAATTGTAACACAAAGCAGAAGAGAAATCCCTCTAATACCACTTTGTAACATCATAAATCTGGGTACCACCCCAAGGTGCCCTATACCCTGTTGGTCACATTGCCTCATGTACATTTCCTCATACTACAGAGGATGATGACAAGAATCAAGGGACTTGTGTGTGATTGTGGGGAAACTATTCCCTCATTGGAAAAATAAAACCGTGAAAACAAATAGTAAAGCAATAGTGGAAGAATTAATACCAATCAAAAATGTAAATAATGGAAGACTGATATTATACTCAACTATAGTATATATATATATAGTTAATGACGTGGGTCACAAGCATCTAGCGATGTAGACAAACAAGTCACAATTTTGGAATTACAATTTTAAAACCAAAGTACTGAAAATATTAAATAACCCCTATAGCATCGCAAGCCTCAGATTGGTCCCAAGCTCTCTAGCTCCAACAACTATAAAGTATCTGATGTAGAAGGGTGGTTTCAATTATCTATAACTGCAACAACATAATCTATCAGGGTCAAAATGTATTACCCAAACATGGTATGAGATTAATCCCTCTAAAAAGCCACCAGAAGATTTGTGCCTAACTGGGAGTGAATATATATATTAGGCAATATGAAAAATGAAGCAATAAATAATGAAGTACTCAAATGTATACAATCATACAACTTTCAATTACATTCATCTACATTTTCAAATTATTCAAAATGTTGAATAATGAAACCCCAGAACCAACCCTAAGCTCTATATCCCCTGTGTAATAGAAAAACAGATGTCTCGGATAACCATCTAACAATCATGTAACATTGAGTCCAAGATTGTGCTTTGTCTTAGAAGACTCATTACAATCAATCAATCATTCAAAATCAACCCTCTGGGAATGTTATCATAGTCTATCGCATATGGATCAACACAACTTCAAATCAATAAAGACATAATGGCTCTATGGGAAAGCACAAACAGTCTACCCCCTTTGGCCACACAAAAACAATGACTTTTTGATGAATCACTCATCGTCAATTCCCACTGTGTTCTTTTAACAATAAACAATAGACTCTCTGAAGAAGCATTCTACGTTTATTCACATGTGGTATTGTAATGGTAAACTGTAGACACTCTGAGGTAGAACCCACCATCTATCATCCCTATGGTATCGTAATGTAAATATAACAAACACTCGGGGGAAGCCCTCAATGCCAATTTCCCCTATGGTCTAACTACCCAAGGTTTTCATAGCCTTGTGTAATATAATCATGATCCAATGATATCAAGAAGTCCAAAGTAATATCAACTACTACCAGGATATATAGTTATAATTAATATCATAGGAATTCCTAGAGAAGAAATTAAGCAATCAATTCCAACCTAATAAGAAAGGAAAAGAAACATGCTTTTCCTCATAGGAAACTTAGAGCAAACGACGATAAACATCCAAAAAAGGAAATGAACCCATGGGGAATCCCATAAACATGAAACATAGCATAATAAATATCAACAAAAATCTCCAATAGACAAATCCATCTAAGGAAGATAATAATAGGGTTCAATTCCTTAATATGTAATACCCAAATCATGGGTAATCAAAACTTATAAAAATATAACTCAATGAAAAACTCGTAAAGGTAAAAAACCACATACGTCAACATTTTATGATTAAAACTCTCAAATTTCAACCCTTTAATTGGCCAAGAAAGTCATATATCTACAAAAAGGTCAAAAATATTTATCTATGAATAACCCGAGAGAGAGGATAAATCATGAAGTGAGGCACTAGGGAAGGGGATAAATCACTGGTGGGAATCCAATGCAACAGACGACGCCTTAATCGGTGCTCAGATAGATGAACAAGAGGCGCTGAAAGATTTATGGTCATATGTCACTCTCCTATTCGAGACACAGGAAGAGGAAGGCATTTCTGGAGATTAAATGCAAGCCTAGTCTGATCAATAAAATAAAACTAAATATACAATGCATGTTCATTTAATATACACACCGTATACTAGCCTCAACCGGCCCTCACTTTATGTGGTCCGCCAGACCCTGTACTCGGCTGCTACCCAGCTAGTACACAGATACACACGACAACCAGGTACAAGGCATGCACTCAGAAGTTAACTATGTGTACTCAGAAAATTTCTAAATTCATCATTTTCCCTAAAAAATGCCCGAAATCAAGATCCATACCAGAAATGAAGATCCAAGTTCATACACAACTCATCATAATATTTGGAAATTCATGGACTCCGCCCATGATCCTAAATTAAATATTTAACATTGATCATTAAATGACTACCTCAACTTTAGGGTCAGTCTTCCACTAAGACTGTGTCAATATGACATCATAAAAAAGATTTATGACAGAAATGATGTTTTTATAACTATTATTTTCTCACTTTATTAATAATCATAACAACAAAATTATAATTATTATTATAAATTTTCTTGCACCATTAAATTTTTTTCCAACAACAATCATTAAATATTGATAATAGTTAACAAATTAATATTAACCCCACATTTTCATTTTATAGTATTGAGTAATAATTTTTTACTATTACATTGATCAACGAAAATTATCCACACATGGAAAAAAATAAAACCTCATTTAAGTAAAAAAGTATATTTAATTATAGATGTATTTTTTTATTTATTTTTTTAAAAAATTATATTAATATTAATAACACACTTACTATAAATAATATCTTTCTATCTTCCCAGTAAATTTTAAAATATCGGTTGTCCTAATTTTATTTAATTTAATTAATTTCGTAATTTTTTTAAATTAATAAAAAAATTATTTAACTTAAAAAATTAAAAAATATCAAACACCCATTTTGCATAAAATGTATACCATTACTAGGCTAAACACCTCATTTTCAGACCTAATAGTGGTATCGAAGTTTTAATACAATTCATCATTTGAGAGATATTAATTATTTAATATTAGAAAAATAGATTGAAAATTTTATTATATAATAAAAGGTAATTTTAATGAGAGAGACATCCAAACATCCAACAGATAAAAATGTTATACCCCACCTTGGGTAAACACCATATTTTGGAAACAATGGTGGACTTGGATCTCCTATACAATGCACCGAGGCACTATTGTGGGGATCCCAAGATGAGATGTTATAATATGTTTCTATATGGAAAGAGATGGAAAAATATATCTTGATCATCAATATATTGATTATTTAACGTGATTACAACACACCTAATTTAACATTGTAGGGGGGGGGATATTCTTGGTTTATTTCACATTATTCTTGTTAACAATTTAAAATGATTTGAATAGATAGTGATCATGAATGAACTAGGTTAAACCTATGGTGTCATAGATTTAAAATAAGGTGTCATAATTTCAAATATCATTTGATGGATTTTTTATCATTGATCAATTTGATTTATGATGAATGATAGTCATGATAAACATTTTGGTTTTAGTTTGGGATTGAGATGGAATGATGAAGGTGTGGTGGTGACATGCATCTAAAAATATTCACTAGAAAATAGTATATTAGCATATGTTATTTAGAGAAGGATATGCAGAACCCCTCAAAATTTATTTTATCTACAAATTATAGGGGTTTATGCACAACACATACTAATTATCAAATTTAGAAGGGTTTTTGAACCCCCTAAGAATCTTTTATCAATTTTTTAAACCCCCTTTAATGTAGGATATTAGAGGAGGTCTTGAACTCTTCTAATTTAAGAGACTATAGGAGCTTGTGAACCACCAATATTTTCATAGAAAACAAATTCCATAATATATATATACATATATATATATATATATATTATTAAGACAGAATATATACATGTACTTATATAAATTATATTAACATATTATATAAATAACATATATCATAGTATTTAAGAATTTTTATATTTATACAAAAATATAATTTTATAATGTGTGCATTAATATAAACTTATTTTTATAAAATTATATATCATATAATATTAGTAATAAGATAAAAGTATCATTATTTTTTATAAATACATAAATATTATTTATTTTGAAAAATGTATCATATAATTTTTTTATTTTTTATAATTTTTTAAAAAATAATAATTAAATATTATTAAGATACTCACACACAAACGAATGTAAATAAACAAGTATGTATTATATAAGAAATGTATTTATTTTTTGATATATTATATATATTTTAAACATAAAATATAACATAAATTAATTTAATTTTATACACATATATATGTCATATAAATCATACATATATAGAAAAATCTATATATAAAATATATAAATATATATACACAATAATATATATAAATAAATATTTACAAGTGATATTTTATATTAATATAGAAATTTGTTTTTATATTAATATATTATTTATAAACTAGTATACATAGTATAACATTATATATAAATATAAATATACGTTTTGATTTATTATTAATACAAAATATATAAATATAAAAAAAGTATGGAAATATTATATTTCATTATATGTATATATATATAATTATTATACAATATATATAATTAAATTAAACATATATTATATTAATTTTTTTAACGAGTAGGGGAATATGTGCAGGGAATCATCCAATATCTATTTTGAATCCTATTGATTTAATTACCATAGTTGTACGAATATTCTTTGTGAAAATATCATTTTACCCCTCTAGTTGAATTTAATGTCATCATTTTTTTATTTACATAAATCCCTCATCAATTTCTGAAGAAGGGATGTTACATGTTATATTACAAAAGCAACCTATGATTACCTGTCCTTGTGATGATAAATATAATAATCCAAGGGAAATTAGATCCATTATATGGTTGTTAATTTATATTCAAAATGGGTGTCATTAGTGGTTCAAGTTAGAGATTATCAACATCAAATATATTCCTATTGTAATGGAGTATATTGAGGTCCAGATGGAAAACTTTCATAGTCTTCCTCTATAAAATGATGTTGTGTTTTTCGTATAACTCATACCTGGTGTTATATCTATTTTCAAGAACCTATCTAGAATTTCCATGATTGAGTTGTAGGAATTTAGGAATAAACCCTATGAGAATATTGATAAGGTATTAATCCAACCTGTGCATCACCATGTGGTTAGCCTATTCTTTTTCTTTATAAGAATGATGTATTTATGAGTCTCTGTATTGATTATTAGGTACTAAACAATATTATAATAAACAAAAGGTATAATCTATCCCTTATTGATGACATATTTAATCAACTTTGGGGATCTCAATACCTTTCCACAAGTTACCATTATTATGTATAACATTAGTTGAAGGTCATGAAGGATGATATACCCAATCGATCATTTCATATAAGGTATGGACATAATGAATTTATAGTTATTCCTTTTTGTGTTACTAATTACCCCACTATCATTATAGCAATAATTAATAGAGAGATTATAAATTATGTTATTTCATATTATTTGTGAATTTTAGATGAAATTCATATATATTCTAATAAAAATATGATCTTGAATATCAATTGAGGATTTTAATAGAGACCCAAAAAAGGAGAAGTCGCATAATTTTTTAAAAAAGTGTGAATTTTTGCAGTAGAGAGTTTCATTTTTCTTTAATATAACCACAATTGAGGGTATGTTGTTTGATCCATCAAATAATGTGGTTATTGAATTTTGGGACTAACCATCCACTATGGCTAGGATATATAATTTTATTGGATTTTCATGATATTATATAATATTTTGAAGAATTTATCAAGGATATCAAATATATTAAGAAAGTTAACTCAGAAGGGATCCATGTTCTAGTGGATTGATTAATGTGAAGAAAATTTCAGGTAACCGGTGATAATGTTAATCAGCTCACATGGGCATACTCTACCTTATAATAGAGAGTGATTTTCGATCCTTGGAGATGAATTAACAAAGGGAGTAAGATGGTTCCTCATACAGAATGATATCGGGATAGCTTATGTCTCACAATAAATAAAGGTTCAGGAACTAAATTAACCAACTCAATATTTTTATTTTACTACAGTAATTTAAAAATTATTGATTTGGAGGTGTTACCTCTATGGAAAAATGTCTGACATATATTCTAATAAAAAAGTATAATATATATATGCACATGAAAATAGTTTATTAGGAACATGATAACAGGGTTGTAGTTGATTAATGACTATGAATGTTAAATACATTACCACCCTAGGAAAGTGAAAAAATTTGTTGATTCGTTGAGTCGAAAGGATCAATCTAGTTTATATATAATGAAGATAAAAAAGATCCAAAGTTTCTAGACTTTTAAATGTGGTTACAGAAATATTGACGGGGAGATATTATCGTTCTTAGATGAGTGTTTAATAATTTATCTATGTGATAATTAAAAAGGGATATTAAGAAGATGTAGATATTTAAAAGAATCCAAAAATGTTTAAGAGTTCATGATTTACTATGATGGAATGATAAGGTTTTAGAATCATGTTTTTGTTCCATCCATATAATTTTTGAATTAGAAGATATTTGATGAAGCTCATAGTTGATAATTCTCTATTAATTATTGAAATTTGAAGATGTATAGATATATGAATGATTATTTAGGGATGTACAACATCAAGAGAGATATTGTAGAGTTTTAAACTTGGTTTCTATTATGTCAACGTGTTAATTCTATGAGATTCATGTCTAATTGGATGTTTTAACCCCTACCCATACCATAATAAAAACTAGAAAACAATCACATGGTTTCTACCATTGAACTCCAAAAAACATCTAAATTTCACTATGTTATTTGCGATGTAGTTGATCACCTTTTGAATTTATCACACTTCATTTATATTAGAGAATCCTTCTATCTTTTCTTCCATTTATTTTATAAATAAAGGGGATGGTAAGGCTACATGGAGTACACATTTAATTACATCTGTATGAGATTTAAGGATTTATGATAGATTTTGGGGAAGTACTCTTAAATATCTAGATTTAAAGTTATATTTTATTTCCACATATCATCCATATATATATTTAATTATTTAGGGAATAATTACAACCATATAGGATATGTTGATGTACTATTATATGAATTTAAAAGGTTGTTGTTATCAAAACATTCCTCTAATCAGTTTTTACATCATTAGTTATCAGTCGGGCATTCATAGGGATATTAATGAATAAGTCTATCACTTTTTGGGATGAAGATGGATTAATAAATAATTTGAGACTATATATAACTTAGGAAATAGTAATGAAGTTTTGATCCATTTATTTTAAAATTATTGAAACTCAGAGTCAACCGAAAATTTACATTTTCAATAATCAGAAAAATCTTGATTCCAATGATTATGATAACATATTCCCTTGAATCTCTCCATGTAAAAAGGTGATGAGATTTTAAAACAAGGGTAAGATGATCCCTAGTTGTATTGGATTCATTTTGATTCATTATAGAGTAGGGATGATAACTTATACCTTGGAAATTTTACATAACCACTATCAAGTTCATGTCGTGCTTCATGTATTTCTTCTGAAAAAGTACAAAAAGATCCTTCAAATGTATAGAAGGTAGAAGTTATACCATTGGAACATGATATTTCCTATAATTAAAACTTTATTGAAATCTTGGTTCATAGATATAATTTTTTTGGAAATATATTACTCATCGGGTTAATGTTTTCAACAGGAGACATGAATTTGAAGTACGTACCTTGGAACATGAGGATGTGATTAAACATATATATCTGATTTTTTTGTTAGGTTGGTGTAATTTCAAGCAATATATTAATTTTAATGATTATAAAATATAACACCTTATGATTGTAATATATATTTCTCTATAAATAATTTTTTTATTTAACATCTTTCTTAAAATGTAACATGGAGATTAAGGGAACTATGTTTTACTATTGAAGTGTTATTTTTAATTTAAAAATTATCACAAATCCACAAGATTAGTTTGTATGGAAATAAATAACTACGTTATAAAATATTTATGGTCAAAACATGTATAAATAGAATTCATTAGTTATCAATTGATTAGAATTGAGAATAAAAAATTCATTTGATGTAAATTGAGCTATTCTTTTGAATAATTATTTTTATGCATACTATGTGTTTTTTAACAATAAAATACATAAATCACTATTCATGAATGATTTATATGAATTTTAAATATTATAAATTAGAATAAATGTTTTATAATTTATCAAATTTTCTTTTCTTTTCCTATGATAATAACTTATCATGTTTTATGCATACAAATCTACTTTTAATGAGTTTCATCACCTATTACACACAACTTCTAATATTAACATCTACCACATTTTGAAATTGAATATTGAAACACATTTTCCCTTCATGGAATAAATGGGATCAAATTTGGTAAATATACCTTATATTTTATTCGTTATGAATAGTACCTTTCTAAATAATTTATTGAATATATAAGAGTAAAATGGGTAAACTAAGGTTAAAACATTGTGATACACATCTAAAATCACTATAATAAATGAATTTAAAATATTTCAGAACTTTTTTGGCCTTTTAAATCCATTTTTTGAATAAATTTCATTTTGGTGTTGTCTTCCATTTATAATGGATTTTATATTATTTTAGGTAAATAAAATTCCAAAATACCTATCTCTAGAAATTAAAATATAAAAAATATTTCATACTATAAAAAATATGATAAGTCAAATTATTAATTATTATTTTAAATTGGAATTATCTATTATTTTCCTTGTAATTTACTCTTAATCTTTAGTGTGAAATAATTAGACTAATTTCGTATAGAATTTCAATGAAATTCATGGGAAACCTGTAAAATAAAATAATATTAATGATTTTAAAAGTTTAAAAGTTATTTTATTTTTATGATTTATAGTGACCCATGAATTTTATAGATAAATAAAACATACTATAGAGGTGATATAGATTTATATTCAAATTAATTTTTTTCAAGTTGTTTTCAAATTCAAATTAAATGAACAGTTCCTAAAATGACTTAAATTATATTTTATAACAAATATTTTTTTATTAAATTATTTAAAACTCGTAAAAATAAAATATTTTTTTGATGGAATGGGATATAGTTTAATATGTCATAAATGGTGAATTTATTGATCACATGACTTTTTATGGTAAAATTATTGAACCTCAAAAATTAAAAATCATTGATATCGTGGTAATTATAATCAGGGGTATCAGTGGGTAAAAAAAAGTTAGGGGTTAATAAGAAATATAAACCTATAAAAATATTATTATATTATATTATTTCTACTCTTCCCCACCATATATTTTAATCTTATAATTTTGGATCCACCTCAACATGAATATTAATTTATATTAATTTAATTATTTAATTATTTTAATGAGTGTCTCTCCCCTCACTTATAAAAGGGAAACTATTATCCGATATTAGTCACACCAATTGAATCATACAGAAAAAATAATCCTATAAAATTACCTTATAAAATTCTTTATTCTAGTACTGACTGTTTTGGACTTCGTAGAAGAAGATTCCAAGTGTCCCTAAGAGAGGATTAAAGGGACACATACTGAATAAGAGGTAATCGTCTTACCTGAACAGTTTAAATTTATTTCATCTTATAACTCAAATAAAAATTTCTTATTATTCCTAAAATATTATGATTATAGAACCACTAATATCCAACCTATATTAAATCATATGTGATGTGAACTTATCACTCTTGCATACTTGTAGACTACCACCTCCATGTAGTTGTAAAATTAATTTTCCTTCACTATATTTAGTGGATGGGTATTATCTTTGGATTAATGTTTATAAATTATTATCCGGAATAATTTATGACTTGTAACACCCCGAGATTTTATGATAAGTATTCATTTTAATTTATTTGATGTCCTGTGTTTTATGCTCCACCAAGATTATCTTGTTCTATATGCAACACCGTATTAGCTTGTAGTATACACAACACTATTCTTAGATTGTGTTACACACAATTTCAAGTTTGTTTGATAGTAGTAATTCTAGGAAACATTCCATGTGTATATATATATATATTAAATTCATAAATGAAAAATGGTTGGATTATGTTATAACGAATCAACATACGAGTCTTACACAACACGCAACACTGACATGGCTTGCATTACACGCAATCACGACCTTCCTCGATAGCGTGTGTTGTACGCAATACCAGGTTTCACTAAACAACGATATATTGTTATAATATTATTATGGACTAGAAATTATGAATATTATTAACAAAATTTTGAATTTGATAACATTATTATTAATCTTACATATTTTCTAGAACATGGTATGAGAACAAGATAAATATTTCGGGTAAAATAAGCATTTTTCAAAAAATGCAGTTTTGCCGCCTTTTGATGGCACACCCACTTTAAATCTAGTTTTTGACATGTTTATAAGATCAATTTGACAAAATAAAATTCTTCCTTGGAATCAAGATATAAAAATTTAATTTGGATAAAATTTTCATATTATTCTGATAACTTTCATATTTTGATGAATAGTACGAACACACTATATTTTAATTAAAAACAACTTTTTTCATCAAAATAATTTATATGGCTATATTATCTTTTTAATTGGTTTTAAAGTGTAATTATAATATATTTTTACCATTTAATCCAATTTTGGTAATTGGAATTAATTTAACATTGAATTTGGACATAAACAAGTGTTGATCTTTGGATAATTATTGTTTCATAAAAAACACGCTATTTGATAACGGGAATTAATTATAAAATTAATTAATGCCACTTCTATGTTTTGAATTTGAAAAAATGGACATCATTTTATAATTCAGAATATCAATTATAGATTAGGCTGAATTTTTGGTATTTTTCTGAAAACTTTCAATTTTTGATGAATAGTGAAAATGATGGGTTACTATTTAAAAACCGAATTTTTATTTAAATAATTATTTATTTTATTTAAATTTATTTTAGGTCATAATTGATACATAATACCTATATAAGTTCAATGTAATTAATTGGAGTCATTTTATAATTATTATAAATATATAAAAAATTTATTGAACTTTTCACCGTCTTTTACCCACCTCCTAGAAGAATTTGGAAATTCACATAAAACATAATTTTACCACTTCTGTGAGTGGAATTTCAAAAATCCGAGAGACACCGTTAATATGAAAGACTAAAATTTGTTTTAATGAGGCGGAAATAATTTTTTGTGAATAGTAACGTTTTACTTTTATTTACCGCGGTTAAAGGTAAATAGGGTAATTCAAGGTTAAAAAAATATTATAATAATTCCAAATTATCTTAACACTTGACCAAACCATATTGGATGAGTAAGGACCAACCATGGGCATCCTTGGGTTGATTTTGGGACCCCATGGAGCCACTTATGAAAAACAATGACACATTAGATTAATTAATTTAATGTAAAGACAAAATTGGTATTAACAAATATCTTTTAGTAATTAATTTTTTAAGGGGATATATAAATTATCATTTCGACTATAAATATTCATTGGAAAGCTAAAACGATTTCCTAAACATTGGTATTTTTTTATAATTTTTATATATCAAATAAATTAAATTATTTATTACACGATAATGATGCAGTATTTACCTCATTAATAAATGATTTAAATAAAGAAGATTATAATGATTAAAATATTATCCAAAACCAGTCCAATTCCTATTGGATGATTTTATTTAGAATATGAGTCATCTTATATTCGAAATTAATGTGTTTTTGACCTCATTAAACCGAATATAAGTTTATAATAAAATAATGTTTTCACACTTTCCTAAAGAGCCCCTTCCCTCCCTTATAAAAGGAGACCACTTCTATGAAATTCCTCACACCTATCAAACCTTTTGAATCATCCAAAATCTACCCAACTAAGCTCCCTAAATCCATATCCTCCCACCAGAAGCCTTACATTAGGAATAAGGCACTTCAATAAGTCATTTTGGTTCAAACCAAAGAAAGTTATCCAAATTAAAGGTAATAGTTTCTCTTAAGTTGTTTTCTTTTATTCTGCTTCTCCAACCCCTAAACTCTTTTTAATCCTTTATTTTGTAACAAAACCAGTATACTCAATATTCTATGATGTTGTTATTATAAGGATTATAACTACACATACACACACCTTCAACTAATGGATGAAGAACACAATGATTCTCTGGATGGAAAACTAACGCCTCAGGAAACGATGATTGTTTGATTTTATCCTACCACCTCTCATGGTGGACATTATGATGGAACTGTATTAATATATGATATATATTATATTTATTATTTGCTTATGCTTCTTTACTTTCAAATTATATCAAGAATTTTTGGATTCCATAGTTGGTAAATACGATAATCTCATTTGAGGAAGTGCGGACGACCACCCCCTCAAAGTGATGTGATTCGTTAATGCCTTATGTGGGATGTATAAAGGATGTAGTTATTGATATTATATATGATATTATTATGGAATTATAATATACCAATGTATCATTATGTTTTAATTCCATTAAAATAAGAAATAGAAATGAACGTAGCGTTCATGTGTACGTACGGCTTACCGTCTCCATGAACGGTGCATTTCATTTCTTACCTCCATATGTTATGTAATATTATAAATACATGTATATGATGGATATATATTATATATATGATATTTAAATCATGAATATCATTATGTATATAATGAAACTTTGACCACATAAACAAAATGTTATTATAAGAAGTCCATTTTTGACTCAAGTACTAAACATCGACAAAACGAACATTATTAACATAAATGGTTACATAATGTTTATAACATGGTAATAAGTGATATAAAAGGATTAAAAATTTTTAACAAGGTTCTTAAGCAAGTACAAATTATATTTGGTTTATTATTCAGGATATTAAAGAACGACCGAGTCAAGTCGGACACGAGGTAAGGGAACTTCTTTACCCAATTTCTGTTCTTTGGGTTGATCTTCTCTTTCTTGTTTATGTTGTTATTTGATTATGTGAGAAATGAATTTTTATATATTATCATGTATTTATAATTTATTAATGTGACCTTACAGTGAATACATGTAAGTGATCTATTTTATTCACAAAGAGATCTTTGTAAGGGATAATTATTCCAATCTCATTCTTATCTGCGACTGTTTATTCTTAAGTATTTACTGGGGGTTATATTTATCATCCATGTACCTGATTTCTAAAAATGGTTTCATGTATGTTTAAAGTCCTTTTTACCCATTTTTTACTTTTACTACATGATGTGTAAGTAATATTTCTTTTTTTTATGTTACGAGGTACTTTTTTTACTTTTTCGGCAAAAGTACGAGAAAAATGTTTTTTTAACATATACGACATGAATAGATTTTTACGGTTTTATAAAGCCTTATTTTCATGAAGCTTCCTCTAAAATATTTCATGAATATTTTCAACAAAATCTCTTTCTTTTAAAATTTCATGGAATTTTGTGAAAATAAAATGATTTTCAAGAAAAAAGGATATTTTCTTCAAGAATTAATTTCAAGTGATTTATCAAAACCATTTTCCATCTAAGATTAAATTATTTCATATGTTTATGTTTCATGTATAATGTCTCTATGATTTACATCGTTTCACTTTTCTTATGATGAAATGATATCCGTTTGTTTTATATGGATTATGTTATGATGTGATGATGTTTACGAACCTCATTTTTATTATTTGGGTTATGATGAATGATTTATGTTTATGTTGTGGAACAAGTAAGAATGATTTCATTATGAGATGGGTGGGACCTATATATCCCTCCAATGCATTGGGTAAAGATTTATATATCATGATATAGACATGGCTAGAATAGCAAGTAAATCTGTTTCAGTAATACAGGGATGGAATGGAAAGTAAACCCGGTTCATTAAGGGACTTTGTCCACTAAGATGGTCTTGGCAGTAATTCCTTGGCTATTATGGAAATCATATCACGTGCTTAATGTTTTTCCATAATTACAAGTTTTATTCCCATTGTATTTTATCATGATTAATGTTTCTTTATGATCTATTCCTTATGTACTACCATGTTTTATGTCATTGCCCACGATTTTGATGTTTAAACATTATGTTCATGTTTTTAAGTTCAATGAACATGATTTGTTTTATTTTATCCATGCTTACCCTTACTGAGCATTTGAGCTCACAATTTATATGTTTTCTTTTGCCCAGGATTTAAAGAAAGGTTTTAGGTAAGAAAACCAAAAGGGGAAGATCTTTATGGGAGATGTTGAAGATCTTCCACCATGATTAGAAGATTACGTTCTGAGTTTCCAAAGACACTAAACTATTACTGTCCTTGTGTGTCTGTTTTTGTTAAGTATTAAGTATTCTGCAAAAGTAATGTAATGTCCATGTACATCGAGCTTCGGGACTCTACAATTGATATAAGAGGAAAGGTTTAGTTAACCTTTGGAAACTAGGATGCGAAAACTTTAGTGAGATCCCTATAGATATTTCTATGATATGTCTAGGGATGTCCATATTGTTAAGTATAAGTATAGGTTATAGTTCTAGAATTTCGATAACGATATTAGAATTAAACCTATGATGTTAGATATTGAATTTACTCCCCCTTTATTATGTTGATTTACCTTTCATGAGTTTTTCCTCTCACACTATTCATTTTGGGTTTTAGAAAATGGATGGAAACAGGAAGATACATGATAATAGAGAATATGATGGACAATGGAATGATATTCTTCATGATCAAGAAAATGAAATGGGATTTGGAAGGAGAAACATCGTTATTATGCCTAATCAGCAATATCATAATAGGATCAATAATGTTAGATTTGGTAAGTTTCCTAACTCAACAAATAAGAGAAATATAGAGATTCATCATGATCATAGAGGAAATAAAGTTCAATTTCCCTCATGTAAGTCATGTGGGAAGAGGCATCAAAGATAATGTTTCAAAGGAATTGGAAGATTCTTTGGGTGTGGAAAGGAAGGACACAAATCTAGTAATTGTAAAGGAAAATGTTCAGCTAACACCATGGACAAGGATAATGGTATTTCTAAGACATCAAAAATGGTTATGTGTTTTAAATGTGGAATGTACGGGCATTATGCAAACCAATTACCTAAGGGAAAATTGATTAAAGAGAATCAGTATGGTCATATTGGTAGTATTTATGTGGATGATGATGAATAGACTACAAATGATATGTGAGATGAAATAATTTTTTAAGATCATTCAATAGATTAAGAAGGTAGTGGAATGATTACATGTTTATCAAGAGTAATGTCGTATAATTAATCTCATGTTACTATAGAATAAAGAGACATATAAGGATTGTTACACTATTGTCTTTCCTTAAGTTTTGAAAGTGTATGATGAATGGTACCGGTAACCATGAAAGCTTATTCAGATATTTTTAGAAAGCACCTAATATGTGCATAAAGAAGTGTGAAGGATATAATTAAATTTTTTATTGTATTAATGAGAACATGAATTATATAATGACAAAGTGATATGATGGTTTGAGTATATAGAATTTTTCATATTTTAGTATGTGGAAAGAGTTAACTTTTGATATCATTCATGTTTTCACTAAGGTTCAATGGGAATTCATTTTTCAAGAGAACACATGATGAAGGTATTCACATGATTGGAATGTGATCAAAAAGATATATCATGGATAAATGATAGTATTCAGAAGCTCGGTATATGAAATTTCTAGTAATTTTTTTCTTTATACTATGAGATTAGACACATGTATTTTGGATAAGCCTAATGATTTGAATGGATTATGTTGGACATAAGTTAGTATTGTTTAAGGATAGAACTTTTTTCAATATTATTGATGGAATGTCATAATGATATAATTTTAAAAAAAGGACAACTTGCAGGACGGGAAATAACCTCTCGCGTCAGACAAGGTTGTGGGAATCAAACCCACAACCGAAGTGAGACATGCCTTTATCGCCTACCACTGGCCTACAGGAAGTCCCTGGTTAGTAGAAACTGGTTTTATTTTATTTAAAGGTATGATAGATGAAGTATAAGTCCATTTTTGGAACCAAGTACGAATAACCTCACCATAGATGGACATATGTATATTGATTTTGCTAACCTCGTGTTTGAGACAGATGGAATGACCTATCATTCTATCGCATGATTCACTAAAACTTCATGGAAAACAAATTCAACTTCATTTCTTTAAGAGATGAAGTGGAAATTGTTCAAGACATGAACAACAATGAGATTGTACCAAAATCAATTAAGAATTTCTTTTAATTCAAAAATTATTTTACATTAGGGAAATTGTCTTGAAATCCAAAAATGATTCCCTAGTACTCTTATATCTGATGAATCAGATGGTACCTTAGATCATCACAAAGTTATGGCTTTGTTATTGTCAGCTTTTTCATAGCCTTGTTCTCTACCACTCTCCATCAGAATTTAATGGTTAGATTTCTCTTCCATATCCATATTTTCACCTATGTTTTTCTATGTGGAAACCCAGTGATTAGTTAATTTGGGGAACCGTTACGTTTCATAATTTATTTTTTAATGTTCAGTTTTGGAATTCCTTTTTACGATGTGGGTTTCTATGAAATAAACTTTCAAGTTGTAAATCATTTATAACCCCGACGAATTTTGAGGGCGAAATTCATTTTAAGGGGGGTAGAATGTTACACCCCGAGATTTTATGATAAGTATTCCTTTTAATTTATTTGATGTCATGTGTTTTATGCTACACCAAGATTATCTTGTGCAACAATAAACACCGTATTAGCTTACAGTATACGGAACACCATTCTTAGATTGTGTTACACACAATTTCATGTTCGTTTGATAGTAGTCATTCTATGCAACATTGAGTGTATATATATATATATATTCAATGTAAAAATGAAAAATAGTTGGATCATGTTATAATGAAACAACAAATGAGTCTTACACAACACGCAACCCTGACTTGGCTTGCATTACACACAATCGCGACCTTCCTCGATAGTGTGTGTTGTATGCAATACATGTTTTCACTAAACAATGATATATTGTTATAATAAAATTATGGAATAGCTGTTATTAATAGTATTAACTAAATTTTTAATTTTATAATATTATTATTCATCTTACATATTTTCTAGAACATCGTATGAGAATAAAATAAATTTTTCGTGTAAAATAAGTATTTTTTAAAAAATGTAGTTTTGACGCCTTTTGATGGCGCACCCACTTTAAATATACTTTTTGACCTGTTTATAAGTTCAATTTGACAAAAAAAATACTTCCTTGGAATCATGATATAAAAATTTAATTTGGATAAAATTTTCATATTATTTTGATTACTTTCATATTTTGATGAATAGTAAAAACACGCTATATTTTAATTAAAAACAACTTTTTTCATCGCAATAATTTATATGGCTAGATTATATTTCTAAATGGTTTTAAATTTTAATTAAAATATATTTTTACCATTTAATCAAATGTTGGTCATTGGAATAAATTTCACTTTGAATTTGGATATAAACAATTGTCGATCTTTTGATAGTTATTGTTTCTTAAAAACCACGCTATTTGATAACGAGAATTAATTTTAAAATTAATTAATGCCACTTCTATATTTTGAATTTGGAAAAATTGACATCATTTTTGAATTTGGTATATCAAATATATCTTAGGATAACTATTTGGTATTTTTCTGAAAAATTTCAATTTTTGATGATTAGTGAAAACACTAGGTTACTATTTAAAAACCGACTTTTTATTTAAATAATTATTTATTTTTTTAAATTTATTTTAGGTCATAATTGATACATAATACCTATATAAGTTCAATGTAATTAATTTAAGTCATTTTATAATTATTTTAGATATATAAAAATTTTATTGAACTTTTCAACGTCTTTTACCCACCTCCTAGGAGAATTTTGAAATTCACATAAAACATAATTTTACCGCTTCTGTGAGTGTAATTTAGAAAATCCAATAGACACAGATAATATTAAGAACTAAAATGTGGTTCAATGAGATGAAAATAATTTTTGGTGAATAGTAACTTGTTTACTTTTATTTACTACTGTTAAAGGTAAATACGGTAATTCAAGGTTAAAAGAATATTATAATAATTCACAATTACCTTAAAACTTTCCCAAACCTTACTGGATGAGTAAGGACCGACCATGGGAATCCTTTGGTCGATTTTGGGACCCATTGGAGCCACTTATGAAAGACAATGACACATTACATTAATTAATTTAATGTAAAGACAAAATTGGCATTAACAAAAATCTTTTAGTAATTAATTTTTATAAGGGGATAAATAAATTATCTTTTAGACTACAAATATTCATTGGAAATATTAAAATATTTCCTAAATGTTGGTATTTTGTTTATAATTTTTATACATCAAATAAATTAAATTATTTATGACACAATAATGATGCAGTATTTACCTCATTAATAAATGATTTAAATAAATAAGAGTATAATGATTAAAATATTACCCAAAACCTGTCCAATTCCAATTGGAAAATTTTATTTCGAATATTAGTCATCTTATCTTCGAAATTAATGTGTTTTGGACATCTTGAAACTGAAGATAAGTTTATAATAAAATAATGTTTTCACACTTTCCTAGAGAGCCCCTCTCTCCCTTATAAAAGGAGACCACTTATATGCAATTCATCACACCTATCAAGCCTTTTGGATCATCCAAACTCATAAAACATAAGGTTCATTCATCCCTCTCCTCCCCCAAAAAGCCTTACATTAGGCAGAAGGAACTTCAAGAAGTCCTTTTGGTTCAAACCAAAGGAAGTTACCCAAATTAAATGTAATGGTTTCTATTAAGTTGTTTTATTTTATTCTACTTCTACAACCCCTAAACTCTTTTAATACATTATTTTGTAACAACACCAGTATCCTCAATATACTAGGATGTTGTTATGAGATGTATTAGAACTACATTTTTAAACACCTCCATCTAATGGTTGAAGAACATAATGTTTCTGTGGATGGAAAACTAACGCCTCACGAAACGATGATTGATCGATTTTCTCCTACCTCCTATCACAGTGTCCATTATGATTTCACTATATTAATATATGATATATATTATGTTTATGATTTCTTTATGATTCTATACTTCCCAATTATATCAATATTTATGGTTTCCATAGTTGGTAAATACAATAATCTCATTTGAGGAGGTGCGGACTACCGCCCCCTCAAAGTGAAGTGATTCGTTAATGCCTTATGTGGGATATTTAAAGGATGTAGTTAATGATATTATATAAGATATTATGATTTAATTATAATATACCTATTTATCATTATGTTTTAATTCCATTAAAATAAGAAATAGAAATGAAAGTAGCATTCATGTGTACGTATGGCTTACTGTCTCCATTAACGGTGAATTTTATTTCATACCTCCATATGCTATGTAATATTATTAATACATGTATATCCTGTATATATATGACATATATGATATATAAATCATGAATATAATTATGGATATAATGAACCATTGACCACATGAAGAACATGTTATTATAAGATGCCCATTTTGGACTCAAGTACTAAATATCGACAAAACGAACATTATTAACTTAAATGGTTACATAATGTTTATATCATGGTAATAAGTGATATAAATGGAATAATAAATTTGAAAAAGGTTCTTAATAAAGTATAAAATATATTTGGTTTATTATTTAGGATATTAAATAACGATCAAGTCAAGTCTGACATGAGGTAAGGGAACTTCTTAACCTAATTTCCGTTCTTTGGGTTGATATTCTCTTTCTTGTTTATGTTGTTCTTTGATTAGGTGAGAAATGAATTTTTATATCATATCATGTATTTATACATTATCAATGTGATGTTATAGTGAATACACATAAGTGATCTATTTTATTCAAAAATAGATCTTTGTAAGAGATAATTATTCCAATCTTATCCTTATCTCTGATTGTTTATTCGTATGTATTTACTGGGGTTATATTTATCATCCATGTCCCTGATTTCTAAAAATGGTTTCATGTATGTTTAAATTCCTTTTTACCCATTTTTAACTTTTACTACATGGTATGTAAGGAATATTTCTTTTGATTACATTATGAGGTACATTTTTGACTTTTCCAGCAAAAGTACGGGAAGAATGTTTTTTTAACTTATATGACATGAAAGAATTTTTAAAATTTTCTAAAGCCTTATTTTAATGAAGCTTCCTACAAAATATTTCATGACTATTTTCCACAAAATCTAATTCTTTTAAAATTGCATTGAATTTTGTGAAAAGAAAATGATTTTGAAGAAGAAAGGATATTTTCCTCAAGAATTCATTTCAAGTGCTTTATCAAAACCATTTTCCACCTGAGATGAAATTATTTCATATGTGTATGTTTCCATTATAATGTCTTTATGATTTACATGGTTTCACTTTTCTTATGATGAAATGATATCCATTTGTTTTATATGGATTATGTTATGATGGGATGATGTTTATGAAACCCATTTTTATTCTTTGGGTTATGATAAATGATTTATGTTTATATTGTGGAACATGTAAGAATGAATTCATTATGAGATGGGTGGGTCCTATATCTCCCTCCAATGCATTGGGTACATATTTATATCTCGTGAGATAGACATGACTGGAATGTAAAGTAAATCTGGTTCAGTAATACAGGGCTGCAACGGCAAGTAAAACCGGTTTAGTAAGGGACATTGTCCACTATGACGGTCTTGGCAGCAATGCCTTGGCAACTATGGAAATCATATCATGTACTTAATGTTTTGGCACAATTAAAAGATTTATTCCAATGCTATTTTATCATGATTAATATTTCTTTATGATCTATGCCTTATGTACTGCCATGTTTTATGTCATTGCCCAAGATTTTGGTGTTTAAACATTATGTTCATGTTTTCAAGTTAAAATGTATATGATTTTTTTTATTTTATCCTTGATTACCCGTACTGAGGATTTGAGATCACCCTTTATATGTTTTTTCCCTAGGATTTAAAGAATGGTTTTTTGGTGAAAAAAACAAAAATGGGAAGATCTTTATGAGAGATGTTGATGATCTTTCACCACGATTAGAAGATTACGTTCCGAGTTTCCAAAGACGCTAAACTATTGTGGTCCTTGTGTCTCTGTTTTTGTTATGTATTATGTATTACACAAAAGTAATTTAATGTCCATGTACGTTGAGCTTCGGGCCTATACATGACTCTAGTATTGTAATATCCTATATAACTTCTTACCATTAAATCCAGTAGAAAATAATATATTACTCATGCATACGTGTGGACTTCCACCTCCATGAAGTGACGTGATTTGTTTTTAATTTTAATTTTCTTTTGATGGTTATATGGATAACTTTAATTAATATATATTATATATTTCATATAATAATTTTAATTTAAAAGTGAATTATTATTTAAATTTTTTTCCATATATCTAAAATTTAAATCAGTGTTCATGCGTACGTTTAATTGACTATCTCCATGAACTACATAATACATTTTTCAATAAAATCCTTTTATGGATAAGACAAAATATATATAATAATGATATATGGTACTTATATCATGTTAAAAAATTTAGGGATGTTGTTACCATGATTATAGTACATGTAACAGAACTACCAAACTAAAATTCTCATTAAAAATAAAAGAGATAAAACTCATAACCAATAATTATAATTAAGAATTATTAATAAATAGGTTTTACAAGTAGATCATATATGATATCATAATGTATTTCATAACTATGGAGTATAATTATAAAAAAATAAATTTATTATATGGATGGTTATATCACTTTTTAAACACATCGAACTCTAGGTAACAGATCTTCGTCTCAAAATTATTTTTGTGAGACACACGTTATACCCCACCCCATATTTGTTTTTTGTGCTATATATAATACCCATGAATTTATTTTATGTTACACATAATAGATATTATATTGAAATATTTTCTAATATGTTGTTTCATATTCTTTGATGTATTTATTTAATATTTACTAAATTATAAAGAGGTTTATGTTATAATTCCACTTTTTATCAGGGTTGTTAATGATTAAGTTCCTAATGGTAAAATTTATGACATATCTATAAATAATAAAATTAATTTTCTTCTTTATGGTATTTTCTAAAAAATATATGTTTTAATTTTCATTAATTCTCTTTATGAACTCAAGATAATGAAATAATTGTTTTAATGAAAATTGTATTTATCTAACTGTTTGGTCAAAAATCCATTCTTCATTTATGTTTATGTTTCCAAAACTGTTTTGATTTCTTTTTAATATTCTAACATTATTTTTAATATTCATACGTTCTCATTATTGAATTTTTTAAAATTTTATTTAAATAAATGTTCGTATCATTTTTTGAAAGAAGTACTTTTACATTTTTATAAAAAATAAGAATGAAATATTTGTTTTAATGTACATGGAATGAGTGAAATTTCTTTCCATGGTGACCATTATATAGTTCTGAATATTCCATTATATGCTTCCAAATTTATTTTCAATTAAATATTTTACTAATATTAGGGAAATGTTTAAATTCTAAATAATTAATTTCATAGTGAAAATGGTATTTTCCCCAAGAAATGTTCTTGTGATGTTCTAAAGTCATTTTTCATATATGATAATATCCAATGATGTTTCTTATTATTTTTTGGTGTTATTATCCAATGCTAAAATGAATGTAATTTCCTTCTATGGATTTTCATGATGATTATTTAATGACGATTCTATGAAAATATTTCCCTCCTGTGGGGTAATTTAATAATGTTGAAATGCTTATGAAACCTATTTTTTGTTTCTAATTTTTATTATAGGATGAAATATTGAAATGTTTTTTTAAAACCATTTCTTCTCCATTTTATATGATAGTATTATTTTTTATGACCTTCTGAAAAACATATGTACGATGCTCGTTATATAATGGGTGGCCATAAATTTATATATTCTTCTAGTCCATTGGATAAATATTTTTATGTCATGATATAATAAGGACTGGAAGGGTTAGTGATCTTAGTTCTGTGAGGGACTTTTCCCACTATGATACTATTTGGAGTAACCTTTTATTAATGATATGACAAAATGCGGATTGAACATAATCCACTATCACAGTCCTAAAAGTTATCCTTAATTAAATAAAATATATTTTTTGTAATTACTTGTAAATAAAAACAATTTTTGTTACCATAATGTTTTTTTTCATCGATCACCAAATTTCATTTCTTTAATATTAATGTCTTGTAATCTTCCAATCATTATACCATAAATCTAGACTATGTTATATGATATTATTGATATGTCATTAAAAATCAAAAATCATGTTATAAACCCATTATTTTATTGTTTTTCTTAATTGATCATTAATATCTCCCTTATTTACCCTTACTAAGAATCGGAGCTCACCCATTTATATACATCCTTCCATTGGATGTGATGAATTATTTAACGTAATATATGAAGATAAAGGTGATATTTCTATTAAACTAAGTGGGAGATGATGTAGATCTCTTATTAACATGTTGTCAGGGTATCCAATTTTACAATGGCAGTAAACCATTATGATTAGGTATTGTTTTATTATATTATATAAATAATATGATTCAATTAATATGTAATATTTATGTATCGATATTTGTAATTATTATTTGGAAAGAAAATAACCACTTCTATACATAGAGAACAAGGCATCAGATTAGTTAGAAGTTTGTTTTAATGTCTCATTATACATAAATCATTATGATTGAGTGGTTTAATGATTCAATATAATTTTAATTGAAAAAATTTAATAATAATTAAACCAAAATTTACATATAAATGATGTAAAACAAATCATTAATATTAATTGGATTGATTTGAATATCTAGTGATAAACTAAAAAATAAACAATAAGGAATTTGAAAACCGCACATACAATAACCTATATCTAGTTGCTATATAATTAAATTTATAAAATATAGAATGGATATCATTACAAAAGATCAATTAGTTTTGTATGCATAAATAACTATATATATACATTATTACTATATTACTTTGAAAATATAAAATACATTCAATAAGACACATTCTCACATACCTAATAGTATTGATAATATTATTCTTCATATCCTTAAAATAGGGAAAAAATAGTGTAAGCGTAAATACTTCGTACGGATTACATAAAAAATAATCTATTATGGGAAAATAAGGAATAATCAAAATGGATCAGTAAATAACTAAAAACACATTCCACTTAACCGAAATAGGGAGCACAAAATGAATCTATATATAACATTAATGCTATAATATCTTGGATAATAATAACTAAATTATAAACAATGAAATTCTCTATGTTGAGCTTCATGATCTAAGAAATGATGTTATCTTTTCCATGCAGGCCTTGTATAAAGAAAATAACTTTAATGGGTATTTATTACCCAAAAAACTATTTAATATGTTTGGGCAACTAGTTCCTCTCATCATACAAGTATATTCATCAAGGGGATATCTATGATCAGTCTCTTCATATCACTACAATACATATTAATTTCTTATATATATAATTCTCAATTTATTTCCTAAATAATTTTCCTTATGAAAATATTTTCAGAGTACGTAAATAATAAATACTATAAATATTTCCACAATTAATAAAATCTAAATCATCATTAAAAAATCTATATATAAATGATATATGATTTTGGATATTATTAAATCTATGATACATTGAATATTGATATTTTGGTGAAATTAACTATTCAATGAAAAATTATTACAAGATTGTGAATGTTTCAGGAGAATGTAAATGACTATAGAATTAATAAAAGATATAATATGATCATTAAGTCATTATAAATATAGTTTTTTAATAAATAAATGTTAATTAGAGGTATAAATAAAATGGAATATTTTATAAAAAAAACAGATATCATTAAATATTTATCTTTTAAAAACCATTGAAAGTATATATAAAAATATAAATACCATAAAAGTTTTATGATGGTTTTAAAATCCATAAGAACAATATAAGTTAAAAAACATTGATTTTTAACTTTTTAATGTAAATTGAAAATTTCTATTTAGAGGAACAAAAGAAAAATTATTTTAAATAATATTATACATTCTTAGATGTCATAAAATTTCAAGAAAAATAATTATAGTAAATAAAAATGTAATTTTGAAAACAATTTTGAAACATATAGACCTATAAGAAAAATAAATCTGATCCAAAGAGAAATAAGATCAATTTTCTTTTAAGAATTTTTTTTCATTATTCATGTATAAAATGGAGTAAAATTTGAAAAGTACATTGAAAATCGTTATATATCAATATGATAATAAAATATATTATTTTTATGAATTATATATTATAAAATAACTACATTGAAAATATGGAAAATCCAAAAATGAGACTGTGAAATAATGTTTTAAAACATTGGTTACATTTATATTCATACACAATAAAATAGTAAAAAATAATTGAAAACTTAATCATCGTGAATAAATATATATTAATATTAAATAAATACATGGAGGGTTATATATGACACATAAAAATAAATAGGTTCATAATACAAAATACTTCCAAATGGAGTGAAATTTGAGATGAAGTCCCCTACCTCAAGTTCAACATGGCCTGTAAGTAATTTAAAAATCCAATATAATAAATTTAGTTTTATTTTTATTAAATTATAGAACATTATAAAAAACTAATATATCATATATTATTCACTTATATCTTTTTAAATCCCATTTACTAATAATTCTTTACAAATAATTATCATCTGTAGAGCGTTAATTTTCCTTTTTTTCATGTAAGTTTTGATTCGGTAGTTTTGTTTAGCAGATAATTATTATGGTACTATTATCTCTGAAAAAATAATGATATAAATATGAAATTAATTTATTTTATATATCTTTATATTCATCCATAATAAATAAAGATAGAAAAAATAATTACATTGTTCATAGATATATTATGCTTTATATATGCATGAATATTGTTTCTAATTTTTACAACGTTCAAAAAATGTAGGTTAAATAATAATTCAAAATTAAAGAATCATAATTATATAGTGAGTAAAATATATATTTACTAAACCCATAATTATAAAAATTAACGTAATGTGGTGATTTAAAATGAATTACAGGTCTATGTGGAGATGGTTAGAAGTACGTATGCAAGAGTGATGTATTCACTTTTTATAAGGATGGAAAGAATTTTTATGAGGTTTCTAGATCATAATAATAACAAATAATTTTATTGTAGATAAATAATTATTTATTTTAAAATGGATACCATATATATATAGGTGGGAAATTAAGAAATAAAATTGAAAATCCTTAGATTAAAATATACCTCATTTTCTGGAAACTTCTTTTGGATTAATCCTTAAACCTTGAAGGGATGAAATTATAGATAAACCAGAATTCCTAAGAAGTCTTTATGAATCTAGAAAGGTGTTATTTTAATTATGTTATGATATATAATTATCAAAAGGAGTGAGGAAGATAGGATAAGAGGTTCCCCTTTATAAGTGAGGGGAGAAAAATTCATGGAATTACATAAAGAATTAAATTAATATAAATTAATATTTATAATCTAGTGATTAGAATTGTAATATTTAAAATATAGGATGATGATAAGTATAATTCAAATTATTAAATTGTACCTTTAACATGTTAATGTTATTTTATTAACCTCATCTATTAGTTTAAACCCTTATTAATCCTTTTTACAATTATCGTAACATCAAGGTTTTATTATATTTATTTTTCAATAATGACAAAATGATAGTAAAAGTGACCCATAAATGTACCCTTGATTATATTTCCAACCATATGAAATTAATTTGGTTGAAGATTTTTTTAATGTCTTTTAAATCATTTTATAAAACAACATTTATTACAAAATATGATTAATATATTTATTGGACCTATTCATTTACATAGACATTAAAAGAATCAAGGAAGTTATGAAATTCAAATATAATTTTATCTACATATTGATAATAAATTTTATTTACTGAAAAATAATTTTACATAATAATTCATCTAATTATATTATGTTTTATATTTTTAATAAAATATATTTATTTGTATATTAATTGAATAAATATATTATCATCATTTCGTAATAATTTTTTATAAATATTCAATCACTAAAAAATATAAATAAATAAATATTGGGGTAAAAATTAATATATCTATTAGATAAATAATTATAACTGAAATGATCATATTTTTGTCATTATGAAATAAATATTGGAGTTATTAGAGGTGCATAATGATATTTTGTATTGAATATTTTCAAAAATTAATATATAATTCATAATAAAATAAAAATCAAACTAATTAATATAAATTCAAAAATATTTTATAGTGATTAAAAAAACTCAACCAATAAAATTTGGTCAAGTGTTAGAGAATATTAAAACCTTATCTTTTAGTTAAGCCAGTTTACGTCTATATTAACCTAAACTATTATAAATTACCTTTTTACCATGACAACATAATTGTATGAAGAAATATATAATGGATTTATAGAAATCGTTTTACCTGAGGATTAAAAATGTAACATACCAAGTAAATTAAGAATCATATATTTTTATATTTATTAATATTTGTTAATGAAATATTGATTTTACATTAAAAAGGTTGCTATGTTTGATAGTGTACACGATATGCAACAACGAGTTTCTTTGAAATCTTACGTTGCACACAAATAATATAATATTAGTATTTTAAATGAAATTTAACTTCTATCCGTTTTATTTTCAGGAATAAACAAAACTAACTACAATATAATTATACATGTTTACTTTTATCCAATAAATGATAGAGGCTTAAAATGTGAATGAATCTAATTTTAAGCATAATTTACTTCAAACGATCGATTTACCACCTTTTAATGGTGAACCGTACTTAAATATAGTATTGTTCACATTAATACATTCTATTTTACCAAATAAAATCTTTATTTAGAAAGGGGACATCAAAATTTACTTTGTGTAAATTTTTGGAATTTTTCGATAAAGTTCATTTTTAATGAATAGTGAAAAATATTGTATTTTAATTCAAAACTATGTTTTAATCTAATTTATATATTTATTTAAGTTATCATTTTAATTGGTTTTAAAGTTTAATTATAATATATTTTTACCATTTAATCCAATGTTGGTCATTGGAATTAATTTCACATTGAAATTGATAATAAACAAGTGTCAGTATTTTGATAGTTATTGTTTCTGAAATACATGCTATTTGTTTTAACAACGGGAATTAATTTTAATTTAATTAATGAAACTTTTATGTTTTTAATTTGGAAACATAGAAATAATTTTTTAATTCAGAATATAAAATATATCTGTGGATGAATTTTTTTTATTTAAATGAAAAACATCCATTTTTGATGAATAGAGAAACAACTTAGTAGTAGTTAAAAAATGACTTTTTCATTTGAATAAAATTTTACCACTTGTGTGAATTTAATTTTGAAAATACAACATAGATGGTTGTTATTAGTAAGTAAAATTTGGTTTAATAATATTTAAATAATTTTTGGTGAAATACCAACTTTTGACTTTTATTTACAACGATTAAAGGTAAATAGGGTAATTCATGGTAAAAAAGAATATTATAATAATTATAAATTACCTTAACACTTGTCCTAACCTTATTTGATGAGTAATGGACGACCATGGGAATCTTTGGGTCGATTTGGGGACCCCATGGAGCCAGTTATGAATGATAATGACATTTTAGATTAATTAATTTAAAGTCATAACAAAAATGACATAATCAAATATCTCTATGTAAATTAATTTAAAATGGTGTTATATGGGTTATTTTTTCGACTATAAATATTAATTGGAAAGATAAAAATATTTTCTACTTCATGGTATCTTTTTTTATAATTTTTAGTCATTGAATAAATTAAATTATTTATGACATAATAATGAGGTAGTGTTTACCTCATTAATGAATCATTTAAATAAATAAGATTTTAAATATTAAAATAACATCCAAAAACCTATCCAATTTTTATTAGATGATTTTATGTAGACCATGATTCATCTTATCTTCGACTATAATGTTTTTTGGATATTTATAAACTGAATATCATTATATAATAAAATAATATTTTCACACTTTCCGAAAGAGCCCCTCCACCCCCTTATAAATGGAGACCCTTTCTAACCAATTCCTCCCACCTCTCAAGCATTTTGTCCCATAAAACCTCTAAAAAATTAATATCCCTACATTCCTATACTCCACCTAGGAGCCTTACCTTAGGAATGAGGAACTTAATGATTTCCTTTTGGTTCAATCCAAAGGAAGTTACCAAAAATAAAGGTAATGGTTTCTATTAACTTGTTTTCTTTTGTTTTACTTATACAACCCTAAACTCTTTTTATTCCTTTATTTTATGACACAAAAAGTATCATCAATATAATATGATGTTGTTGTGAGAAGTATTTGAAATACACTTACACACACCTCCATCTAATGGGTGAAGAACATACTGTTTTCGTGGATTGAAAACAAACACCAAACGAAACGATGACTGTTCTATTATCTCCCACCGCCTCTCATGGTGGCCATTAAGATGGAACTATATTTATATATGATATATATTATGTTTATGTTTTCTTTATGCTTCTGTATTTTCCATTTCTAGCACACCTTTATTTTTTCTATAGTGGGTAAACACGATAATTTCATTTAAGGATGTGCAGACTACCGCCCCATAAAAGTGATATGACTCGTTCATGCCAAATGTGGGATGTATAAAGGATGGAGTTAATTATAATATATGATATTATAATGGAATTATAATATACCTATGTATCATTATGTTTTAATTCCATTAAAATAAGAAATAAAAATGAAAGTTGCGTTCATGCATATGTACAGCTTACCGTCTCCATAAACGGTGCATTTCATTTCTTATATCCAAAATGATACCTACTATTATAAAAATATATATATACTGGATATATATGATGTATATCATATCTAAATAATGAATATCATTCTAAATATAATTAACCTTTTACCATGTGAACAACTTGTAATTTTAAGAGGCCCATTTTTGAATCAAGTACCAAATATCAACAAAATGACCATTATTAACATAAATGGTTACATTATTTTTATAACATGGTAATAAGTTATGTAAAAGGAATAATAAACTTGAAAAAGGTTTTTAAGCAATAAGAAATTAAAATTAGTTTATTTTTCAAGAGATCAAGGAACGATCAGCTCATATCGGACACGAGGTAGGGACTTCGTCTCTATCTCCTTTCATTGAGGCATATTTTGTTTTAATGCATGAATTTATTTTATACTCTGTATAAACACCCTAGACTTTTAAATGGGGATGTTTTTATACAAAGTTTTTTTCTAAACGACAAAAATGAATGTTTCTTTTAACGTAAGCAGTGACAGCGACCTTTCTACTGTTGCGAGTATTATTTGTTCTTTGGCTTCCTCAACAAGACTTAATGTTTTTATAAAAGAAAAAAATACCATATAATGTTTTATGTATTTTGGTATTGAAAATGGTATTGATAATGTATTTTTTATGTTAATATATTTATGTGATATAGTGTGATTAAAATTTGGAAATGTTTTCTTTCCTTTATATTTGTTTTATGTGTTATGATTTTATAATGGTATTTGGACATTTGACGAGTGGTTACGTGATAAACCAAATGACGGGTGGTTCCATGATATCCCAGGATAGTTGGTTATGTTATAACCTCTAATTCAATGGGTTTGGAATTCGGTCGTATGGCTATTCCATTTAGTGATATATCTGGAAGTTGAACGTATGGTTATTCCATTTAAGTATGTTTATGTACCACGTTACCTTTATATGTTTTGTGTTTTTATATGGATTTTATAGTAATCTTATGGTTACAAAAGCATATGTAGTGATCTTTTATTCAGTGAAGAGTATTTACTACTTCATAAAGGAGAAAATTTTTACTTATGTTTAAGTATTCACGGTTTACATGTTGTTTTGAAAAACTAAATGTTTTCCTTCTTTGAGTATCCTTTACTGTGCTTTTTATGCTCATCCTATGTTTTGGAAATGTTTTTCATAGAAAATAATGTGCAATAGGGACAAGGATGGGATCACGAAAAAGTCATTCTATCATAAACATGGAACTGGACATGACCCTTTTTTCAAGAGTTATTGTTTAATTAAAATAAATGGAAACTGAGTAGAAGTGTCAACTTTGTAATCTATTGAGATGTAATAGTTATGTCTTAATTCTCTAAAACACTAAACCTGAAAATATCCTCAATGTGAATTATTCATTTAATTCAATATTATGTAATATTTTAAGGCTAGGTTCCTTATATTTGGTATAAAAGGTCGGTTTAGACAAATTTAGGAGTTATAGTATTGTTAAATAAATGTTCATAAATTAATTTACGGTAATATTGGAATGATATAGAATTTACAGATTGCCTTTTTGGTTCGCCTAAGATATTTCCGTGTTCAGAATTGTTTTCCGTTGAGGAAACATGGAAGATATGCTGGGATGACATCAGTAGGAAGAAAACCTTCTAAATCAGTGACCAGAGATGGTTAGAATCATAACTGAATAGTTTTTTGTAGTGATGTAATAGTTTACTCGGTCTATAAATAGGGGTGGTATCCATGCATAAGATAAGCTATATTAGCTGTATAGGAACATGTCAGTAGTGGAGTATTTCTTGAGGCAACATCCCCCAACAATTATAGGATCATCTCACCCTGTGGTAGATCAACGGTGGATTAAAGCACTGGATAAGATTTTCGATGTTATGGGGTGTTCAAAATATCAAAAGGATAGTCTTGCTGTTTACCATTTTGAAGGTGAATCTGATCAGTGGTGGTCGATGGTGAGAAATATCAGGGATAGTGAAGAGATTGATTCTCTTGATTCGGATGAATTAAAATGTATGTTTCTTGGGTTATATTTTCCTAAGTTGGTTCATCTTAGGATGGAAAAACAATTCCTAGAATTGAGGCAGGAGGATGAATCAGTGGCTTCTTAAAAAGAAAAGTTCACTCTACTGGTAATGTATGAACCAAATTTCATATGAGATATTGATGTAAGATAAATAAATTTTACTCAGGACTAAACCAATGATATCAAAGAGTATTAGCCTCTCATGAGTTCAAATGTTATGAAAAACTTTTGCGATCTGTGGAGAAGGTGGAAATGGAGTTTTCTAATGATCAGGTGTTCTTCTGACAAAAAACAGAATAAGAGGTCCAGTTGGCGGAAAAGGGAAATAATTCCTCAAATATGCCTGGAGGTAACAAAATTAAATATAAAACATGTGATAATTGTGGTAAAAAGAATCCTAGAGAATGTTTATCAATGTATGGAATGTGCTTCCATTGTGGTAAGTCTGGTCATATTTCTTGTAACTGTAAGGAAGATGATCAAGCAGGAAATGAAAATCCATCGGTAAGATGTTTTAAGTGTAATGAAATGGGTCTTCATGAAAATGAGTATCCAACAAAGAACTCAACTGAGGGAAAGAAGAAAAACTAGAAGCATAAAGGGGTGTTGAAATCCTTTGCAACTACTTCACCAGATGTTGGTCCATCAAACAAAGTAGTATAAGGTACATTTTTTGTTTCTTCCGATTATGACAATGTGTTGTTTGATTCAGGGTCAACACACTATTTCATTTCGAAGATGTTTTATAATAAA
Organism: Viscum album; assembly: GCA_963277665.1. Classification (NCBI taxonomy): domain Eukaryota; kingdom Viridiplantae; phylum Streptophyta; class Magnoliopsida; order Santalales; family Viscaceae; genus Viscum; species Viscum album. The sequence continues at coordinate 1,804,307,115 of OY728129.1, read as the reverse complement.
TTTGGAATTCCATCTCAAGATATGAATACAGAACTTATGGTAAAAACACCTAGAAGAAATGTTGAGACAATAAGAAAACATGATAACCTTCTTGTCCTTATGTACTGGAAGAATTTACAAAAAAACCATATTGTTTTTCCTCTAGTATAGTTTGATGTTATTTTGGGTATGGAATGGCTGTCTCTTTATCATGCTAAAATTGACTTTAGAGCTAAAGAGGGTTCATTTCAGAATGATTTATAGTTTGTTTACAAGAATGATCCCTTGTTTTTTATAACTTATTAGGATGTTGAGAAACTAGTAAAAGATGGAAAAGAATGTTACTTTTCACATACTGTTGAAAATAAAAGAACTTTTCAGATTAATGATGTGCCGGTTGTAAATGAGTATCTGGTATTTTTTCTTATGAGTTTCCTGGTATTATACCTGACGAGGAAGTTGAATTTACTGTTGACTTAGTTCCTGATGCTATTCCAATTTCAAAACCCCATTATCAAATGGCTGAAATTGAACTTTTAGAGTTAAAGTACAAATTGCAGGAGTTATTAGATAAGGGTTTCATTCGACCTAGAACATCACCATGGGGTGATCCTATATTTTTTATCAAAAATAAAGATGGTTCAATGAGTCTTTGCATTGATTATAGATAATTTAATAATATTCTATTATGAACAAGTATCATTTGCTTCATATCGATGATTTGTTTGATCATCTCTAGGGAGCTCATCATTTTTCATTGATTGACTTGAGATCAGGGTACCATCAGTTGAAAGTAAAGGAAGAAGAAATTTCGAAGACAATGTTTCATAATAGATATGGCCATTATGAATTTGTAGTGATGCCTTTTGGGTTAATCAATGGACCAGCTCTATTCATGGATCTTATGAATAGAATTTTCCATGAGTTATTGGACAGGATGGTGGTTGTGTTCATCGATGATATTTTTGTTTATTCCAAAATTAAAGGGAACCATTAAAGTCATTTATGTGTTTTCTTGTAAAACGTAAAAGAAAAGAAACATTATGGGAAATTCAGAAAGTGTGAGTTTCGGTTACAAAAAATTTCATTCCTTGGTCACATTGTTTAAAAAAATGGCCTAACTGATGGTCCTGCTAAAACAAAAGTTGTTGAAGAATGTCCAAGACCCACAAATATAACCGAGATTCGTATTTTTCATGGTTTTGAAGGTTATTACAAGAGGTTCTTTGAAGAAATTTCAAGGTTATCCAGTCCAATGACTAAGTTAACTCGACAATGTGTTAAGTTCATTTCGATAAAAGAACGTGATGATTGTTTTCAGGAATTAAAAAGAAGATTGGTGAATGCTCCGATTTTGGCACTATCTTCCAGAAATGGTGAGTTTTTATTTACATTTGAGCTTCATTGAAATGACTTGGATGTGTCCTTATGTAGAATGATTAGTTAATTGCTTATGCTTCACGTAAGTTGAAACCTCATGAGCTAAATTACCATATACATTACTTGGAATTAGCTTCTGTTGTTTTCGATTTAACAATTTTGAGTCTTCATTTGTATGGAGTAAAATGTGAAATATATACTAACCAAAAATGTTTAATGTATATATTCACTTAGAAATAATTGAACATGAGATAGAGGAGGTGGCTGGAATTAATCAATGATTATGATTGCACAATCCATTACCATCTGGGAAAATAAAATAAAGTGGCTGATGCTTTGAGTCGAAAAAGTAATGTCTAATTAACCATGCTACATTTGGAACAAGATACTTTGGTTTTTGATTTGATGCACTTTGAAATAGAAGATGTTGGTGCAAGAAATTCCTCTATTTTGTTTCAGGTGTCAGTGAAATCATCTCCATCAGACAGAATAAAGAAAGTGTAGAAGGAAGATAGTTAGTTGAACCACATGATCCTGAAATGGATCTTGAAACTATAGATGAAAAGGTCTCGATTCATAGACCACCGAAATCCCTAAATATAGCCCCACCAATCAGAGGTAAACTGACATATATCGTAACTCCCTGGAGGGAACTGTCCCAACATCTATAGAGCTGGTTACGATTCCAGATGACCCACTAGAAAGAAGCCCGAAGCCAAAGCAGATGCACTTTGAACCACCTAATCCCAAACCTGATCCGGAATGGACCAAGTCAGAAATCCTACCATAGAGTGAATACAGAATTATAGGAACTCCACCACCTAGCCCAATCACCCGTTGAACCTAGAAAAGGGTGCAGCATGAAGAAAGTGATGGTTAACCGCTAGACTCTAAACATGGGGAATTGAAAAGAAGAATTGAAACAAGCCAGTCAATGGGGAACTCCCCAAAAATATGGAAAACAATGGGTGTAAAATCATGTTTGGAGAGCTCAAAGGCTAAGGTAGGTGAGACCCATCCCCACCAAGATCAATTATTATATTATTTTTGAACTATCATGGGCTTGGAAAACCACGAACGGTTCTCATGCTCTAGCACAATTACGCCCAAAGTCTCCCCAATATGTTTTTCCTGTCCAAAACCATACTGAAAAAAAGGAATCCACTGGAATTTCACTGAAATGCGGCTTCCAAGGAGGCCTCTTAGTCTCTAGAAAAGTCCATTCTAGGGGACTCTGTCTCTTATGGATGGAAAACATCGACGTCAAGATATTGTCATTCTCTCCACACCATGTGGCGGAAACCATTCAGGCGAACCATACCCCGCCTTGTACTTTTGTGGGAATCTATGGATAGCTATCCCATAATGAGAAGGGGAAATCATGGGATCATCTATGAAAACTGTGTCATGATCTTTTGAGTCCAATTCTCTTTGGAGGGGACTTTAATGAAATTATGTTCCACAAGGAAAAGCGGGGTCGAATTGCCCGACCCTATGCGCTGATGTATAATTTTAAGGATGCAATCTCAAGGGTGGACCTGATCGATCTGGGATACACGTGTAATCCCTTCACATGTTTCTAAGGTAATAAGGATGGAACCCACATCAGTGACTTGACATATTTCTGGGCTCAACTAATTGGATAAATCTCTTCAGCATGTTCCATACTGGTCACATGATGCTCAACTGTTCGGACCACTACCCAAATTTCATTGACGGCACTCAAGGTGAATGTAACAGGAATTCCAGCAGACCCTTCATATTTGAGAGCTTCTGGTAAAAATACTAGGAATGCGAAAGGTGGTCCGATCAAGATGGAAGAGTTCTCATGAAGCTATTGACCTCAATTTTCAACAGGTAGTATCTGATCTGAGATCTTGGAGAAACAAGAAATTCCACCAACCTATTAGGAATTGTGATGTCCTTGAAAAAACCTGCACAACCTACTCTGGAAACCCCCGTCCAATTGCAATATCTCCAATACTGGTGCCACTCATAGAGAGCTGGAGGTGGCCCTGTGCGTTAAGGAATGTTTCTGGGCTATAAGGGTGCCGGACATCCACATTAAAGAAGGGGACGCTATTAAAAGTTATTTTCACCCGAAAGATTTAGCTAGACACTGGAAAAACTCTAACGCATGTATCTCACATCCTGGTGGAAGAAAAGTCTCTGACACCATCATAATTCACGATTTGTTGACATAATAATTTCAGAACCTTTTCTCTACAGGAAATCCTTTCATGTCTAATGAGGTGGAAGAATGCATCAAACCGATGATCACCTAAGAGATCAATTGTCATCTTATCGAAGATGTGACGAATGATGAGATATGCCTGGATCTGAAACAAATCAACCCCACTAAGGCCCTGGGACAGGATGGATTCCACACCCTATTCGTTAAAAATATTGGCACATCATTGGTCCCAAAATATGAAAAATGATAAAAAATATCTGGGTGTGGAATACATGCATTTCTACAATCAACGAAATGGTCCTCGTCCTCATTCCCAAAATCAAGAAACCTTTTGCGATCCCTGATTTTAGACTTATCAGCATCTACAATGTCTCTTATAAGATATTCTTAATGATCCTTGTCAATTGGCTACACCCATGGCTTCCTGATATTATCCTCAAAAACAAGGGCACCTTCGTGGTCAAGAGACAGATCACTGATAATGTAATTATGGCCCATGAAGTGTTCCACTCTATGAAAACACACTCCACCACAAAAAAGAGGAACTATTTCCTAGAAACTGGATATGACCAAAGAATATGATAAAGTGGAATGGAATTTTCATAGAGTCATGATGCTGAAAATGGGGTGTTATACTAAATGGACAGAAATACTCATGATCTGCATCTCAACCATCTCCTTCATAATCAAGGTCAATTGGGAGCTCAACCGAGGATTCTACCCAACCCGAGGATTGCACTAGGGAGACCCTCTCTCCCCATTTCTCTTTATCTTGGTGGATGATATTTTTTCTAACCTTATTTCCAGGGCTACATCCTATAATTATATTCATGGGGAAATGTTCTTCCATGAAATCCCACCAGTGTTGCATCTCTTCTTCGCCGAAAAATGCCTCCTTTTCTCCAGAGCAACAATAAATAAATTCCGGGTGATCAGCCATGCGATCCAGCAGTATGAGAAGGCGGCTGGATAGTCAATAAATCAAGGAAAATCAGAAATATTTTTCAGCGCAGGGGTGCCTCTTGCCAATATAGATGAACTTTGTGCATCAAAAGGCATCCATATGGTCGATAAACAGCAGAGGTATCTCGGGATACCCAAAGTGATTGGCCGGTCCAAAAAATAAATCTTTTCTTCTCTGGTGGACATGATTGTGAAAAAAATTCATGGCTGGACACCAAAATAATCTCCAAAGCATGTAATGAAACCCTCATTAAAGTTGTCATCCAGTCTATCCCCATCTATTTTTTGCCCCTATTTATGCTCCTGGTGGCCATCGTCAATCAAATCCATACACGTACTGCCAACTTATGGTGGGGGAAAAATGATGGGTGTAATATACCCCACTGAATGGCCTAGGAGAAACTCGGAAAACCCAAGTTGGAGGGAGGGATGAGATTCTAGAATCTTCTCCTCTTCAATGACGCACTATTAGCAAAGAAAGGATGGCGCCTTATTAACCGTCCATCATCTCTCTGTGCGTGGGTACTCTGAGCTAAGTACTTTCCCCACATGGACTTCCATGTTTCCTCTCTTGGCCCCCATCCTAGCTTCCTCTGGAGAAGCATTTGGTGGTCCCGAAATCTCTTGGAAAGAGGGCTGGGATAGAGGATGGAGAATGGCTCATCCGTCAACATCTGGACAAATCCCTGGCTGATCGATAAGGATGGTATGTAGGCCACATACCTCGCCCAAATGGGTCTTGAAGACTCTACTATCAGCTGCCTCATTTCAGACCCAGGATCGGGGTGGTGTGTGGAAAAGATCCATGAATTGTTTAATAGAAGAGACCAAAGAAGTGTCCTAAGCATCCCATGGGTCCCAGATGTAGGCCCTGACAATATTTTCTAGACCAACAACATTTCGTTCGACTACAATGTTAGATCTAGTTACTGACATACTCTTGGAAACCACTCTGGTGACTAGGAAGAGGGACCACGAAAATTGCTTTGGAAGCTCAGCGCCCCCCAAAAAATACGCCAATTTTGGTGGCAGGTGTGCAAGGGCACCCTCCCTACTATGATCCTGCTCATTTAACGACATATGGCCAGTGCTAATTCCTTCTCTTTCTACCAAAATATTCCAAAAACTTCTTTGCACACCATCATTCATTATTCGGGGAGCTATGGAAATTTGGAATAAATGGGGCCCACCTTCAGATGCTTCACTGGTCATTGCCTCTTACCTCCTCAATCTTCTGATGCGTTGGTGCTCCTCGCTCTCATCAAACAACACAGGCTCACTCTACACCCTGGGATGGATCATTTGGGTCCAGTGTAATGATTCTATTTTTCACCACATTCATAAACCTCCCGAATTTTGGATTGAATGGGCTATGTCAAGGATTGAGTGCTGGAAGGACCACAAAGGAAAAATTTTCCCATGTGTAACCCCCTCTTGTCCCCCTCATTGGAATCCCCTACCGGAACGGATTCTTATGCTAAACATGGACACATATCTCCCTAAGAATGGGTTTATTGCTCTCAGTCTACTGGCTAGAAATCATCTGGGGAAAATCATTGCTGCAAAACATGAATCACATCATGCCTTCTAGGAACCTGCAGTTGTTGAGGCCTCTGCCATCTTAGCAGGTATGATGCTCACTATGGAACGTGGATGGGTTGATATCATCATTGAGTTGGAGTACCTCACTGTAATTAATGCACTTAACCACAATGACGGAGGACTCTAGTCATTTGGATTCTTCATCAAGAGAATTTTCTCTCTTCACCAAGGCTTTTCTCGCTGCACCTTCTCCTTTACCAAATGGGAAGAAAACAATGTTTCCCATCAGCTGGTAGCCTTAGACCCCTTCGATGTCAACCAAATCTGGCTGGACAATTTCCCTTCATGTCTTGCAATTTGTATGTCAGCTGATCTTCATCATTAATGTTATCTATCCTTATTTTTGAAAAAAGGTAGAGTTGGTTCAAAAGGGTATGTTTCCTGATTTTAACGTTGATAATGATTGTGTTTTGAGGTTTGGGAAGAGATTATGTGTGCCTTGTGATTCACAGTTGAATAATGAGTTGTTATGTGAATCTCATAGTTCTCCATTTTCAGTTCATCTTGGTAGTGCTAAGATGTACAGTGATCATTAGGAGTATTACTGGTGGGATGGAATGAAAAGAGATATTGCTGATTTTACTGTGAAGTGTTTGACTTTTCAGCAGGTCAAAGCAGAGTGGTAGTCACCAAAATGGACTCTTCAGTCTTTACCAATTCCAGAGTGGAAATGGGATAATATATCTGTGGACATTGTTATGGGATTACCAAAGACATCTCGAGGTAATAATGCAAGCTGGGTTATAGTTGATCTATTGACTAAATCTACTCATTTCCTTCCTATTCAAGAAACTTTGTCTCTATATCAACTTGCTCGGTTTTATGTTAAAGAGATAGTCAGGTTTCATGGAGATCCCCTCTCCAATGTATCTGATTGTGATCCCAGATTTACTTCTAACTTTTCGAAAGTCCTTCAGATGTCGTTGGGTATTGGATTAAATTTTAGTACATCTTTTCATCATCAATCAGATTGGAATTCAGAATAAACAATTCAAACCATGGAGGATATGCTACGTGTGTTTTCACAGGATTACCAAGGAATTTGGGACCAACATCTTTTTAAGCAGAATTTTCTTATAATAAAATTTTTCATTCCAGTATACTGATGTCTCCATTTGAGGAAGTATATGGAAACCAGTGTCGAACTCCAAATTTTTGGGATGAAGTTGGTTAAATGAAGCTGGTGGGACCAGAATTGGTAGAAGAGATGGCAGAGAATGTTTAGTTCATTCAGAAGCACATGGGAAAAGCTCAGAGAAAATAGAAAAGTTTTGTGGATAATTAGAGGAAGGATATTTCTTTTGAGGTAGGTGATCATGTCTTTATGAATGTTTCTCCATGGAAAAGTTTGATGCGTTTTGGTAAGAAGGGAAAGGTGAGTCTGAGGTTCATTAGAACTTATGAAATCCAAGAGAAAGTTGGATCAGATGCATACAAAGTGGCTTTACCTCCATGTTTATCCCAAGTATACAATGTTTTTTATGTTTAGATGTTTAGAAAGTATATGCCAGATCCATCTCATGTTTTGAGTCCAGAGCTAGTTCAGTTGGAAGATAATCTCTCCTATGAAGAACAAAAAGTCCAGATTCTTGACCGTAGAGATCATGTTTTGAGAAATAAGGTAATTCACCAGGTAAATGTTTTGTGGAAAAACCATATGGTTGAATACGCAACGTGGGAATCTGAAAATGCTATGAGGGAAAAATACTCCCACTTATTTTGATAACTGAATAAAAATTGGAAGGATTCAATTTTCAAAAAGGGGGATGGATGTAACATCCCAGGATAATGAAGAATGTGATATTTTTATATTTATAAATATTTGTGAATTAAATATTAATTTAACTTTAAAAGAGTTGCTATGATCGATAGCTTACCCGATACGCCACAATTGGTTTCTTTGAAATCTAACATTGCACACTAATAATTTAACATTATTATTTTAAATGGAAGTTAACTCCTTGACATTGTATTAGCAGGAATGAAAAAAACTAACAACAATATAAATATATATGTTTATTTTTATCCAATAAAAGTTAGACGCCTAAAATGTGAATGAATATAATTTTAAGCATAATTTACATTAAAAGGTTGATTTACCACCTATTAATGGAGAAACCTATTTAAATATAGTTTTGGACACTTTAATACATTCTATTTGACCAAATAAAATCCTTCTTTATAATGGGGACATCAAAATTTACTTTGTGTAAATTTTTTCAATTTTTCAATAAAGTACATTTTTAATGAATAATGAAAAATAATGTATTTTATTTCAAAACTATGTTTTAATCTAATTTATTTATATGGTTATATTATTTTTTTAATTGGTTTTAAAGTGTAATTATATTATATATTTACAATTTAATAAAATTTTGGTCATTGAAATTAATTTCACTTTTAAATTGTACAAAAACAAGTGTCCATCTATTGATAGTTATTGTTTCTTAAAAACACACTATTTGTTTTAACAACGGAAATTAATTTTAAATTAATTAATTCCACTTTTATGTTTTGAATTTATAAAAATAGATATCATTTGTTTATTTGGAATATCAAATATATCTTAGGTTTAATTTTTGGTATTTTTGTTAAAAAAATCAATTTTTGAAAAATTGTGAAACCACTTAGTAGTAGTTAAAAAATTGAAAATTAAATTTAAATGAAATTTTACAACTTCTTTGAATTAAATTTTGAAAATCCGTCATACATGGTTGGTATTAGTATGTAAAATTTGGCTCAATAAGATGAAAATATTTTTTGGTTAATAGTTACATTTGACTTTTATTTTCTGCGGTTAAAGGTAAATATGGTAATTCAAGGTAAAAAGAATATTATAATAATTTCAAATTACCTTAAAACATTTCCTAACCTTATAGTATGAGTAATTTCTGACCATGGTAATATCTGGGTCTATTTTGGGACCCCATCTAGCCACTTATCAATGAGAATGTCTTTTATGATTATTTAATTTAAAGTAAAGACAAAAATGACAAAAACAAATATCCCTCTATAAATTAATTATTACATGCTGTTATATAAGTTATATTTTTTACTATAAATATTAATTGGAAATAAAAAAATATTTCCTACATCATTGTATTTTGTTTATAATTTTTAGACATCGAATAAATTAAATTATTTATGACACAAAAATGATGCATTGTTTACCTCATTAATGAATCAATTAAATAAATAAGATTTTAAATATTAAAATAACATCCAAAACAAGTCCAATTATAATTGGATGATTTTATTTAGACCATAAGTCATCTTATATAGGAATTTAAATATTTTTGGACATTTCGAAACCGAATATCATTATATAATAAATTAATATTTTCACACTTTCCAAAAGATCCCCTCGCCCCCCTTATAAAAGGAGACCATTTCTAACCAATTACTCACACCTCTAAAGCCTATTTTCTTATCCAAAATCTACCCAATTAAGCTTTATACATCCCTCTACTCCACCTATAAGCCTTAACATAGGTAAAAGGCACTTCAAAAATTCCTTTTGGTTCAAACCAAATGATGTTACCCAAATTAAAGGTAACAATTTCTCTTAACTTATTTAATTTTATTTTAATTATCCAACCCATAAACTATTTTTATTACTTTATTTTATATCAAGACCAGTATAATAAATATACTAGGATGTTTTTATGATAATTATTTGAAATACACTTATACACACCTCCATCTAATGGGTGGAAAACATATTATTTCCATGGATGGAAAACTAACGCCTCACGAAATGACGATTGTTCGATTTTCTCCAACCGCCTCTCATGGGGTCCATTAAGATGGAAATTTATTTATATATTATATAAATTATGTTTATGTTTTCTTTATGATTTTTTATTTTCCACTTATATCATACTTTTGTGGTTTCCATAATGGGTAAACATGATAATTTCATTTGAGGAAGTGCAGAATACCTCCCCCTCAAAGTGATATGAATTGTTCATGCCATACGTGGGATGTATAATGGATGGAGTTAATTATATTATATGATATTATACTGGAATTATAATATAACTATATATAATTATGTTTTAATTCCATTAAAATGATAAATAGAAATGAAAGTTGTGTTCATGTGTTTGTACGGCTTACCGTCTCCATGAACCGTGAATTTCATTTCTTATCTCCAAAATATTTCGTACTATTATAAATACATATATATAATGGATATATATTATGTATATAATATCTAAATAGTGAATATAATTCTGTATTAATGAACGTTTTACCATGTGAACAACTTGTGATTATAAGGAGTCCATTTTGGACTCAAGTACCAAAATTCAACAAAACGACCATTATTAACTTAAATGGTTACATAATGTTTATAAATGGTAATAAGTTATATAAAAGGAATAATAAACTTGAATGGTTTTTTAATCAATTAGAAATTAAATTTACTTTATTATTCATGAAATTAAAGAACGATCATGTCAAGTCGGACATGAGGTAAGGGACTTCATCTCAGTCTCCTTTAATTGATGCATATTTTGTTTTAATACAGGAAATTGTTTTAGACATTGTATAAACACCCTTGTCCTTTAAAAGGGAATCTATTTCTACAATGAGTTTTACTAAACGAAAAAAAATGTTTCATTTAATGTAAACTGTGACAATGAATGTTCAGCCGCCGCGAGTATTATTTGTTCTTTGGCTTCCTCAGCAAGCAGTAATGTTTTTTAAAAAGAAAATAAATACCATATACTATTTTATTTATTTTGGTATTGAATATGGTTTTGATAATATATTTTTTATGTCAATATATTTAATTGATATATTGTGATTGAAATGTGGAATTTTTTTTCTTTCCTTTTATATTTGTTTTATGTGTTTTGATTTCATAATGATACTTGGACATTTGACGAATTGTCACATGATAATCCAATTATTGGGTGGTGTCGTGATAAACCCGGATGGGTGGTCACGTTATAACCTCCAATTCATTGGGTTTGGAAGTCAGCCATATGTCTATTGCATTTAGTGATATGTGTGGAAGTTGAATGTATGGTTATTTCATTTAAGTATATTTATATCCCAGGTTACCTTTATATGTTATGTGTTCTTTATATGGGATTTATGGTAATATTTTGGTTACAAAATGGTAAGTTGCGATCTTTTATTCAGTGAAGAGCATTTATTACTTCATAAAGGTGAAATTTATTACTTGTGTTAAAGTATTCATGGTTTACTTGTTGTTTTGAAAATCTAATAGTTTTCTTTCTTTGTGTATCCCTTACTGAGATTTATATGCTAATCCCAAGTTTTTGAAATGTTTTTCAGAGGCCATAATGTGGAATAGGGTCAAGGATGGGATGAAGAAAAAGTCATGCTATCTTAAACATGGAAATATACATGACTCTTTTTTTATAGAGTTATTGTTTTATGAAAAATATGGAAACTGAGTAGAAGTGTCAACTTTGTAATCTTTTGAGATTTAATAGTTATGTCCAAATTCTCTAAAACTCTAAACCTGAAAAGATCATCAATTTGAATTATTCGTTTAATTCAATATTATGTAATGTTTTATGGACGAGTTCTTATAATAAATTTTAAACTTACTTAATTATAAATAATTTTTCAAGGATTAATAAATTAACTATAATATATGAAAAAAAAAGTATGAAAAATATTCTGTTTGGAATATACCCGAATAAAGAGTAAAAAAAATTCACTATGAAATAAATAATTAAATTGGTTTTAAAAAATATATTTAGTTAGATAATAAATATATAATCTATTTTATTGCTTTTTAATATGAATAAACTGAATGTCAACTTCCATTCCTTCCATTGATTGCAAATAATCAATTTTTTTGATTTGATTAAAATATAACTTGTCTTTCAGAAAAGGCATGGTTGGGTTCAAAAATTAAAAATAATTTTTTAAAATAAATAATTTATCTCATTATATATGTATTTCTCTTAAAACCAATAATCCAATAGGATAATTATTTTGTAAAATAGGTTTTAATGTTTTATCTCAAAGGTTTTACACAGTTTTACCAATTTAACTGGGTGAAAAATATCAACCATTTTAACAATTCATAGTGACCAAAAATTATGTTGTACCTATTAATTTATATTAACAATGAATTTAAAAAATATTATATTCATTTTATAAAAACAAAGTAAAAATATTATTTGAAATTAATGTAAAATTAATCCCATAAAACATGAAAAAATATTTTCTCTAGAAGAAAGTCTCTTCTTATCTGTAAAATGATTTTAAAACAAAAAAATTACATAAACAAATTAAATTTATCCTAAATGTATTTTTTATAATAATAATTAACTCTTATTATTTTGAAACCATTTTAAAATAAAATGATATTTAGAAATTCATGAAAGGAAAAGACAATTATTAGAAAAAATTTATTAATCTTTACTATTCACTAAAATATATATTTCAAGAAAAAAACCCAAATAATAATCCTAATATAAGTTGAAATTAATAATAATAAATTTATATCAATATTTTGAAATAATTGTATTAATTTTTTTCAAATTAATTATAATATTTTCACACAAAATGACATAAAAACTAGTTTTAAAGAAACCCTATTATCAAAACACGGAATAACTATTCAAAAATGTATGTCTATTTAATTATTATGCAAAAAATTGTATTTATATACCATAAAATATTTATAAATATTTAATAATCCTATTATTCAAATTCATACCACCAATTTCAATGATTTGTTTTTAATGATCATTTTTAAATAATTATATAGAATGTCAATGTTTATTTAAATTTAGTGCTTCTTATAGAATAAGAAATCAAATAAAAAAAATTTATTTATATAAAAAAATATTCTATATTATAGGGTGGTTTCCTTATCCTCCCACAAATTAATTTTACCATATTAATTTTATATTGGTCATCAAAAAATCAATATTTGAAAATAACATTGTTGAGAACCCACATCGTGTAAATGAATAATAAAAATTAATTTACAAATTGGTAGTTATAAACCTAAAAATTACCTAAAATAACACATAATCAGGTTCCCAGATTGGAAATAATTTTTTTGATGTTATAATATAAACATGGAGGAGGAAAATGACCTCCATGAAAAAATATATAGTGGTATATAATGTGGTTATGAGACAGTAAATGACCACAAAACCATAAATTAATGAGGGGTTATAATACCAATAATCCATCATAAATAAAATTATAAGAATAAAATCTTTATTTCAAGATGGTTTTCTTATATTATTTTGGGAATCATATTCTAATTCCAAAATCATAAAAACCGAACTATTCTCCCCAAATCAGTATTATTTCAAATCTAATCATAAATATAACAATCATGTTTGAAACAAGGTAATATGTTTTAATCTTAACTGAAAAAACTCGATAACTAAATTTATAAAAACCATATTTATTGATAATGACTAAATCAGAGTATCAAGGGGTGATTAAATATAAATGGAGAATATATAATAGTTTATTGACATGGAATCAAATAATTATTGAGTTTATGATCAAAGAAACTATTATCATAACATAATTTATTTTAAAATCAACTATAGTAATTGCATAAGATTGACCTTGATACCTTAACCATTTCTAGGGTATATTCACTTAACGCTTTTCAATTTTATTTTTGTGCTAACTCGTATACTAACATTTGAAACATTTTACTTCAGTCGCACTTTTATTAACAATACATTCAGGTGTTTGGTGGCCTTTCTCTCCAAACATGATTCTAACTGACATTCCATTCAAGAAAATACCAGGGTATCTTTCCACATAATTATCACATATTGGAAGTTCCATATTTCCATTATTTTTTATCACCTCCTTTCTTTTTTCATGGTGGACATTTTTACTCTTTTCTATTTATTTTCCATTGAAAATATAATACATGGTAAATTCATTCTCCATCATGATGGAACTTGATATTATATCGTGATATGGTGAAAATTTATAATAATCCATTTCCCTTTATATTCTTGGTTTAATTCCATAAATTAAATGATAAATCATACATTTATGTTTACATATTTAGTCTATATAATTCCATGGTAATCATTTAATTTTTTTCTCATACTTAGTAACACATTCCTATTTCATCTATCTTTGTAATGTGGAGTTTCAATTCCCTATCAGCTCCTTACTCATGAGGGAAGTATTTTTTTAAAAATATATCCTTAAAAATATTATGTTTTATATTCCATTATTTTAATCCACTTTTTTTATTTTAAATTAATGGAATCCATTGATCGTCATCATTATTTAAACAATACACTTTCATAATAACCTTCTCCCATTCAATAAATCTCAATGGAAGAAATATTTTTTAGGGGACTTGATCCAATTTTTAGTTATAAATGGTTTTTTAGTTCCATTAATGTATGGAGGATTATAAAACATGATGTGTTCAAAAATTAATGAATCATGTAGTGATACAATAGTGTCTTCCATATAGGAATAGTTATTCTTCAAAACCTTATTTAAACAAACTCATTAATGTATAATCTACTGACATCCAATGTTATTCAAGTTAACTTGATTTTGAGGAGTTTTCAGTATTTATTTCAAGGTTAAAAAAATTTTCTATTCTGTTATCATAGTTCAATTTCTATACAATATAATACACTAGATCATATGATAACATTATGAATCATAATGTATTATTGTATTCCTTGTGGAACAGAAAACAAAATTTAAAATTTATTCATATCTAATCCTAGAGTAATATGAATTGTATATTTATGAATGTCCTAAAATATTTCATAATGTTTTTTATGAATATATGAATTAACAAAAAAATATAAACAAAGTATTTTTAAATAATCTCTGATCTATGGGGACACTCACCTTGAATTTGAATGATGGTTGAGATATACTCGACGATCAATTTATTAGATTCTTACCTGTAGATTCATCTGTGCCAAAATTATGTTCACTTATATTTTCTATACATGGATATATTTCTTAGAAAATATATTAATATATACCTTACCAAAAAATATATCATTATCTAATAATTACATATATTCGGAATGTTATCCAAACTGTTGTGTTCCTTATTCTATCCTTTCATAAATCTAGTAAATAATGTTTATATTACATAACCGCTAGTACCAACTATGAATACATTGAAACTGGTATCCTAGAGTAGTTGGTAACATTATTAAAATATAATAATATATAAGGCATCACACTAGCAAGAATTGACTAGTTTAGTGCTATTGAATAACACCATAAAAATATAATTCCTATATTACATTGAAAATATACAGTATATTTCCTAGAAACATTCTAGAATCCTTGATATTATTCATAATATCTGTATTAATATACCTTTGAAATGAAAAAATGGGCGAGTTCCAATACTCATTATGGGTTCTATATAGTATAATACATTATGAGTAAATAAAGAATAATCAATATTAAAAGGTAAGTAACTAAAATCACTTTCCATTTAATCAAAAAACATATCACAAAATTAATCCTAGTATGATATCAATAAAATAATATCATTGATAATAAAATATTACTTATCACTTATGGAAATACATAATATTGGATTACATGGTTTCAGGCATCATGATATATTTTCCATTAAGGTCTTGTGACAAGACGGTTTAATCGTTGTGTAGGTATAAAATAAGAAGCCATTTAATAGTTTTGGCCTACTTGTTTTTCTCATGTGACTTATTGCATGAAGGGGAAATCTATTACTATCACCCACCCATCACGACTTGTTCACTAATTCCTCACATATTTAGTTATAAATGAAATTCAAAAAAATGCCTTATCAAATGAATATTTGAATTGTGTAATAAAATATAGAATATTATTATTTCCACAGTTTATAAAATATCTTCTATAGTAAAAAATTCATATATATAGAAATGGTATACAATTTTGGTTACAATCATCTCCAGGACACAAATATTGTGGAAATTTAAAAGAAAGATAGAGTCGAATAAAAAATTATTACCATAATGTAAATGTTCTAAGAGAAAGATAATGATCAAATATTTTAGAATATATATAATATGGTTATCGACTCATCAGAACTATAGGTTTTGTAACAAAATTACGTTCTTCAGGGAAATATAGAAAATTGTATAAAAATATATAAATATTAGTTCATTTGATATTTTTATTTTAATACCATTATAATTCTATAGGGGAAACACAAAATAATCTAATCATTACGATGTTGGAAAAATCCATTAGCACCATATTTTTTAAAAATAATTCTTCCTTGTATCTTTTGCAATGAAAGTAAAAAGTGAACCTATTAGAAAAAATATGAAATATTTTTTTCAAAAACTATTTAAAATTGAAGTGTAAAATAAATATCTAAATAATTCTTTTCAGTAAATAAGAAATAAATTTACAAAACAATTTTGAAAAATGTTGACATGGAATTAAAATATAACCAATCAAAAAATAACAACTGTTGGATTTTCGTTTGAACATTTATATGGTTTATTCAAGTTAAAATTAAAGGATGATTTTGAATAAAAATTAAAGATACATAAATATATTGAGTATAATAAAATTTACAAATTTTTTGTAGGATATATTATAGGACTCGTTCGATAAAAATAAGATAAATTCCAAAAAACTTATATTGTAAAAATAATTTTTAGCTCTTTGGTTACTTTTAAATTGTAACACATTGAAAGATTAAAAATTAATTGAATCTTTAATCAAAATTAATTAATATATATTAATGTTAGAAAATTAAATGTTTAATTATATACCCCACATAAAAATAAATAGGTTCACAATACTAAATATGTCTCAATAAAGATGAAATTTAGAGTAAATCGCATACCTCAAGTTTTATTTTCCTCATAATTGATTTTATCATCATTTATAATAAACATATATTTATTATAATTAAAAAACAGAACCATGTAAATAATTAATATCATATATTAACCACTTATAAAATTTCTATACACTTATATTAGTGATTTATTATTAAAAGTATTATTTTAGAGTGTTAACTGTCACATGTATGTTTTGGTTCAGTAGTTTTGATCATTTCACCATTTTCATGACTCCACCATATCTATAATTTTATGAGTTATATAAATTTCATATTTATTAAATTTATTTATATATATTTATTTATTTTTGTTGATAGAATATAGGGATAGAAATATTAATTACATCATTCATGGCGATGGTGGGTCGTATGTACACAAGAATAATGTTTCCATTATTTTTCAGATGGATCGAATTAAAGTTAAATAAAAAATAAAAATTAATGATTAATAATAATATAAAAAATAACATATTTTTTTATATTTTTATATAATATTTTTTGTGAAATAGTAATTCATCTAATTGGATTTAATTTACAAATTATTGAGATCATTTATTTTATTTTTTTCTATTAATTTAATTAATAGTGCCTTGATGTTGCGTAATCATTTAAGATAATTATCCAATCCCAAAATATTAAAAAAAAGTTACACTTATTAAAAAATTCCATATAAAATAAAAATTTAGAAACCAAATTATACTCTTTCTATCCATAAAAAAATTTAACATTTATTAATGTCAAGATAATATCATTTTGTATTTATTCGTTATTAAGACTAATATAAAGTTCATAATAAAAAAACACCATGTGTCCTTGTAATAAAATAGAAGATGTTATAGGGTAAAAATAAACTCAATTAATAATAATTAGAAATGGTTTTGATACATTTTAATAATTATAATATTGATTAACAACATTAGAAAAATTTTAACCGTAACTATCATCATTTACATTTCTACCATGATTAAACAATTATATATTGAATAAATAAAATGGTAATTCTAAAAACATTTGAAAATAATTATTACTAGTTTGGAATCCATTTTATCTGAATTAATTTATGTTTTAAAGAATAAATAACATTTAATATAAGAACATAAAACACTTGGAAACCCTTTATTAGGATAATACAAAATTTAGGAGTCAAAATCATTTCACAATGAAATAAAAAAATAAACAGGTTTTGAAAAAATTATATAGATAAAATTAAAAAAATAATAGGGTTTATAAATAGTTTGTCATGACCCGCCTACACCAAAAGGAGGGAAGGGTCAGAAGATTGCCAGAACCTTCCTTCTTTAAGTTTAAGGAGAGATAATGACCCCCTGAAACCCAAATTCAATAAGTCCTGGAGTGGCGACTAGCACAAAGGGTATAGAATCACACACTAAATTGAAGGTATTAACCTTTTTCATTTAATATGATCAGGAGATAAGATTGTAAATCCCAAAAACACCAAAAGAGGAATGTAAAATTAATGCCAAGATCCATTCCCAATGCATGTTACAAAAGTAAAATCCACAAGGTACAAAGTGACTATAAGGGTAATGTACCAAAGAAAGAAAAACAACAACTGCAACTGCCCCAAAGGTCCGAGCTAGTATGGTCCCGCGCGATCCCTGAAGTCCTCCTAAAAACATGAAAGCAGTTTTATATACGTAGGGTGAGCATACAAGTATAATCAGTAGGGATAGCCAAAGACTCTCGTGCACAAGTGGGGGAACATACTAAAGTCTCATGAGAAAAAGAGTAAACCAAACACCTAACAATGTAAACTATCCTACCAAACCTCACCAAGGCACACTCCCAAAATAACACAAGTCAAGTAATAGATAATAACAGCACATCGATGTTTGGGTACCCCGCTCCACTTTCCCACGAGTTATTGAAGACATCTTACGCATCAAACCAATCCATCCATTCTCATCGCAGTCCCACTACCACACCCCGCCTCCACACACCTGGGCCATATCATCACATAGTCACACTGCCAAACCCTGTCTGCAAACACCTGGGCCTCAACCACTATCCTGCCAGTAGACAACTGGGCCACAACTGTCACACGTAACCACGCCTGCAAACACCTAGGCCAGAACAACCACCACCACGCCCGAAGACACCTGGGATAGAAGATCCACTGCCACGCCCGAAGACACCAGTGCCTCATCCCAAAGAAACTTGGGAAACCACCTTCCCGCACACACCTGGGCCAACCACCACACTACCATGTCCGAAGGTTCTTGGGATAATAATTGACTTCAGGCCATCACAGCCTGCCCGAAGATACTTGGGCTATCTGAGAAAAGGAGCAGAAAGGATCTAATAACCATCCACTAACAAAAGTGTTGTAAAAAACACCGTCCCCCATGAAATGGGGTTGTTTGACAGTATGTGCTCAACTTGGGTGGGGTGCGAATAAGAAACACAAAACTAAAAGTATATGTATAGGTAGTAAGAACTCACCCAAGTTTAGGTTTTTCTTCAGCCAACCTAAAAAACACAAACAACACCCCTATCCACGTCACAAATCACACAAACAAAACCCCATTTGTCCCATACTTGTTTTCATGTTTAGTAATGATGTTTAAATAAGTTTCTTCACCTACTTGGGCAACTAGTAAGCATAAGCACAAGTCAAGGAAAGCAAACTGTCAAGCATTAACTACAACATCCACACCCGGTTTTCATGTAAATTCACAACATCAAAATGTATAAGAGATCCCTGAAAGTACTGGAACCAAGGAAAACCCCAAGATATTGCATATAACGTCTGCAAACAAGGGGGATTTTTAAATCCCTTGAAGTACAGGAAGAAAAGGAAACCCAGAGACACTCCCCCATGTCCCCCCAAATGGTTTCTCATCAACAGAGGATCCCACCCCAATTTGTTATATAAACAATGTAACCACCCGGTATTAAAATTTCACAGCCACATAATCCATATCAACAGGAGATCCCATCCCCACCCACATCACCCAGCAAATGACCTATGAAGGAAAAACAACCAGACCACCACCACCAACACAAAGCAGGACCATACCGGTATTTTCTGATTTATATGATTTAACACACTCCATGATTTCAATTTCCGTGCCTTAACCCAGGTTATCACAGAAGAGGGTTTCTCCTGGTGATTTTAATTTTATTTATCCAAATTTACATAATTAACCAAATTACAGTACACTGCTAGGGTTCACAACCACAATACACTCCGTTTAAACATCACCTGGGGTAAGGGTTCATTAGTGCACAGAGAAAGACCACCAACGACCATAATTTTCAACAGGAATAAGTCTACACAATTCAGAACAGAAGATCATAAAATAAAGCATCATCATCGATCACAACCCCCCCTTCATTCCTTATAGAATCCATTCATTATCTTCATTTAGGTTTGGTTCATCCAATTCTAAAGAATCAAACACATTCCCAACCCGCATGATACACAAAAGGGAGAGACGAAAGGGAAATTCCCTACATTATTGATCAACGATCGAAGTTTATCCTCACACGCCATGAACATCGGATGTGAAAACTGCAGGGGATGGGCCTCGGGAACTCAAGTACGAGCAGACGATTTGATCGGAGGTTGATCGAGAAAAAGTAAATCCAGGGATATCCCAGTAGTTTTATAAAGGCCAGTAATTTTTGAGATAAGAACGTGAAACCACTTAAGGAGCGGGGATGTGGGTTGACCACACGGCCCACAGATCAAAAAGGTCCCCGCCTTTAAGGGTGGTTTAAACCGACGCACACCTCGTTGAACATTTAATTAAACATCATTAATGGGCATTACTGGGATTTAAAATAAGTTAAAGGGATCAAAATAGGGTTTAAAACCCAATTTGCAAGGAGATGCTACTGGAAAACCCATGGGGGATTGGTCCACCGGTTAGCCAAGCTACCGGTAGACTCAGCTGCAGGTAGACCGAGCTACCGGTAGGCTGCAGCTACCGGTAGACCGAGCTGCCGGTAAACAGAGCTACAGGTATACCACTCTACAGGTAGGCTGCAGCTACCGGTAGACCGAGCTACCGGTAGGCGGAGCTAGTGGTAGGATGCAGCTACCGGTAGCCCGAGCTACTTGTAGCCCGAGCTACCGGTAGAAAGCTTTACCTGTAGGCAGAGCTAGCGGTAGGATGCAGCTACCGGTAGACTGAGCTACCGGTAGGAATAGCTACCGGTAGGCCTACTGTTAGGGGTCAAAACTTCATCGAGAAGCCTTGATAACTTTCCCAGACTACCCAGAACACTCAAAATCAGATTTTTACAAAGTAATGGACCCCCAAAAACCTGGTCTATTACATCAAGTATCTCTCAAACTATTCTCACCCTCGAAAATAAAAACAACTAGAAGGAAATAGAGGGATCAAACAACCACCTCAAAAGATACCTCTTAGGAGAGAACCCCGTTGCTAACTAAAAACACCTTCCCCTTAAGAACCAAGCAACATACCCTGTCAAACTGCCCAGTCATGTGGGTTGGGGAGTCTCCTCCCCCATGTCGAGATACTATCCGCTTTGGGCGGCACTGACTCGCCTGCACGGGTTTAATCACATTCACCTTAATGCTTCTTGATTAGGGGTTGGGTCCTCCCCTCCCCATAGCCAGTACTTTTCACACACATTCAGAGGAAAGAAAACCATGTATTTCATAGCCAAAAATGTAAAACCATTCTACCACAACAGGTATAATCAGAACAGTACAAAACTAAAAAGAACTCTGGGTACTGGGCCCGCATCTGTGCTTCCCTCTCCCACGTACTCTCATCTAGCCCACCATGTCTCCATAACACACGAACCAAGGGAATGGTTCTCCGACGAAGTGCCTTCTCCTTGGGATCCTCGATCATCACCGGTCATTCTAGAAATATCATGTCGTCCTCGATGTCTAGATCTCCCCAGTCGAGGACGTGTGAATCTTCATGCAAATACTGACAGATATGGGACACATGGATGATGTCATGTATCCTCAGTAGAGGCGGTGGTAACACTAGCTGATAAGCCACTTCGCCGACCCACCACAACACTTCGAAGGGTCTGATGAACTTGGGGAAAAGCTTACTCCCCCTGCCGAACCTCCGCTGTCCATGCCGAGGGGAGACATTCAAGAACACGTAGTCTCCAACCTCAAAATCCAAGGTCCTTCTCCTGTTATCAGCATACGACTTCTTTCGGTCCTGGGCAGCCTTCATCCTTTCCTGTATGAGCTGAACCTTCTCTGTCGTGCTCTGCACCACCACCCGGCCAAGGATGCCTGCCTCTCTGAATTCCGTCCAACACACAGGTGAGAGGCATGGTCTCCCATACAAGGCTTCAAATGGGGCCATACCAATGGTAGAGTGATAGATATTATTGTAGATGAACTCTACCAGAGGAAAGTGTCACACCCATGATGCTCCTAAGTCCATAACGCATGCCCGCATCATATCCTCAATGGTCTGGATAGTGCGCTATGTCTGGTCATCTGTCTGGGGATGGAAAGCAGTGCTAAGACGTAGCTGGGTGCCAAAATCACGCTTCAATCCTCTCCAGAATCGTGAGGTAAATTGTACATACCTATCTGAGACTATGGACCTCGGAACTACATGCAACTGCACCACCTAATCCACATACCTTCATGCCAAAGAATCCACTGCACTTGACTCCTTGATCGACAGAAAGTGATCTGATTTGGTCGACTTGTCCACTACCACCCAGATGGCGTCGTATCCCCCTTGGAACTTGGGTAGTCCCGTGACAAAATCCATCAAGATGTCATCCCACTTCCACTCGGGGACATCTAGAGACTGCAGTAGGCCTCCTGGAACTCGGTGTTCAGCCTTAAACTACTGAAACACTAAGCACTTGGCCACAAACTCTTCCACTGCATGCTTCACTCCGGGCCACAAAAACTATCTCTTCAGTCCCTAGTACATCTTGGAAACTCTCGGGTGTACTGATAGGGTTGAGTTGTCGAACTCACTGAGAACCTTTCCGTGCATCGCCTATAGAACAAACAACATTCCCTAGAAAAGCATCCAGTTCTAGCCATCATCAGTCTATCCTTCCAGAGCATTGCTTTGGTCAACTCAGTTACACATCACTTCGCACTCTGGGTCACCCCACTGAGACTCCTCCACTTGCTGTAACAGAGAAGAACACACTGTCATCTGATACAGGTAACCTCTACCACTATCCGTCCTCGCATCTAGGTGCAGGGCAGCCAACTCCTCCATCGCCTTCCTGGCGTCTTCCGACTCTCGGACCACATCCTTCTGCGACCTCGTGCTCAAATAATCGGACACTGCATTCCCCTTCCCTAAATTGTAGGAAATCTCAAAGTCGTAATCCTGGAGGAACTCCACCCACCTTCGCTGCCGCAAGTTTAGGTCCCACTAGGAGAAGATATACCTAAAACTTTTGTGATCTGTGAAGACCACAAAGTATTCTCCAATGAGATAATGTTGCCATAACTTTAGCGCAAAAACGATCGCTTCATGCTCTACGTCGTGGGTGGCATAATTACACTCATGATGGCGTAGCTACCTAGACCCATAAGATATCACCCATTATCACTGCATCAACACACATCCCAGGCCTTAACCTTAAGCATCACAGAACACCTCATACGCCGCCCCTTCTTCTGGTATCCTCAGCACTGGGTCACTAACCAACTTCTCCTTCAGATAGCTGAAGGCTACCTCACACAGATCACTCCACACGAAACCATGATCCTTCTTGGTCAAGGTCGTCAAAGGGACTGCTACTCAAGAGAAGTTGGGTACGAACCTTTGATAATAACCTGCCAGCGTGAGAAAACTACAAACCTCTGCCACATTCTTGGGTTCTTATAAAGAAAAAACTGCCTCAACCTTTGATGGGTCCACCGCTACCCCCTGCTCAGACACCACGTGCCCAAGGAAGTGCACTTCTCGTGTCTAGAACTTGCATTTTGACAACTTCCCATAGAGCTCATGCTATCGGAGGACCTCCAAAACCATCCTCAGGTGCTCCGTATGGTCATCCTTTGATCTTGAGTAGATCTAAATGTCATCGATGAACACAACCACGAACCGGTCGAGGTAGTCCTGGAATATGGAGTTCATAAGCCTGATGAACACAGCTGGGGATTTTATAACAACTAAAGGCATGAATACGAACTCCTAGTGTCCATATCTGCACATGAAGTCCGTATTCGGTATGTCTCCCTCCATCACTCTTAACTGGTGATACCCAGACCGCAGGTCGATCTTCGAGAACCACCCTACCTCTTTCAATAGGTCGAAAAGATCGTCTATCATCAGAAGATGGTAGTGATTTTTGATCGTTACCTGATTCGGCCTCCTGTAATCTATGAAAAACCTGAGACCACCATCTACCTTCATTGCGAACAAGACTAGAGCACCCCACGGTGATGCACTTTGTCAAACATAACCCTTCTACATCAGGTCGCCAATCTGAATCCGCAACTCCCATAGCTCCGAAGGTGCCATCCGGTAAGGAGCCATCGAGATCAGCCGAGCACCAGGCTGCAAGTCTATCCCAAACTCGATATCCCGTCGAGGGGGTATAGTCATCACCTCCTCAGAAAAGACTTCCATAAACTCATGGATGATCTATGGAACCTCCACCATTTCGGCGTCTACTGACTCTACTGACAGCTCAGCTAGCAATGAGAGGAGGGGTTCCTCTCGCCGGCTACCCTGCTGACTGCTCCGCACACCGGTGAAGGTAACACACCAGATGCCCACGTCTGAGAACACAAACCTTCCTCGGAATCAGTCGATGACGGTACACATAGAGTACAGCCAGTCGATGCCTAGGATGGCATCGTATGGTTGTATCTGTAGTAGTAGTAGATCTCTGCCCGACTGATGTGGCCTAATCATCAGTCTGCATCCTCGAAAAACATAAAACAATTCAGTCTGACCTCCGACTGGTGTGCTCAACACCAGGGGCACTGGAAGTCTCTAAGCATCTATATCCATAGCACATTCTAGACTAGGTGCGACGAAGGAGTGCGAAGTTCCGGTATCGAACAAGGCATGAGCAAGGGTGCTAAATAAACTGATCGTACCTCGAAAGACCTCCAGCCGTACTGGAATTTATACCTCCGTGGCGTGTAACTATCCAAGCCCAGATCCTCTACCCCTCGGCTGTCGGCCACCTCCCCGACCACGCCCCGGTCGAGATCCCTGAGGAGCGCCTTGAGGTTGGCATCCTCTTGCAACGTCTACCCTGGGAGGAGAGGGAGCTCGCTGTCCCTGCTGCTTCTGCTGGAAAGGCCTAGCTGGAAGCTGCTGCATGGGTGGGTGCTGGGGCTGTCCACCATAGCTACACTGTAGCCAGTCTGGGAACTGACTCCGAAGATGCCAATGTCTCCCACAAATGAGGCACCGCGGTCCTAGGCCCGGAGGAAAAGGGCGAGGACCAGGGGATCGAAACTGAAACTGTTGCGGCCTGCTCCCTGCTGGTCAGAACCTGGAGGGTCCTGACGCTGGAGGCATGGTATTGATGGCCTTCCCCTTCAATGGTCCCAGCAGGATCCCCTCTCATGACACACCCCCTAGATCGTGCATCCTCTCTACCACTTCGGCCTTCTTATGGACCTCCAAGTACGTCGGTAGGGTAAAGAGAGTAACAACATACTGGAGGGAGGGTCGGAGCACCTCCTCTAAACGTCTTGCCTGAGACTCCTCATCGGAAAAGAGGTCTAGAGAAAAACATAGTAGGTCCTTGAACTTGATTCCCAGCTCCCTCACCGACATACTCCCCTACTGGAGGGAGAGTATATCCTGTCTCCTTTCCGCCTTCATCGTCGAAGAGCGGAATTCCGCCAGGAACTCCCTCTCAAAATCATCCCATGCCACCTCAGCCTCTCTCCTCTCTCCCATGTTGAGCGCCCACCACTGACGTGATGTTCCCCGCATCTGGATGACGTCTAGAGATACCAAATACTTGGTCAGAGTCTAGATCAGGACAAAGGCTGTCACAAGCTCCTCTAGCCATCTCTCTGTCTTCATGTT
This sequence comes from Viscum album, assembly GCA_963277665.1. Lineage (NCBI taxonomy): Eukaryota > Viridiplantae > Streptophyta > Magnoliopsida > Santalales > Viscaceae > Viscum > Viscum album. Next base: position 1,804,281,158 of record OY728129.1, on the reverse strand, counting down.
AGAGGTGCTGCCCTCATATTTCTCGAGGGTCTGTCGCTGGAAGGCCTGAAGTGTCTTCTACCACTGGTTGTCCTCCTCCTCTCGATCAGCTCTCTGCCGATCGGCCAAGGTAGTCTCCGGGGCCGTGTTCAGACGCACCAAACGTGGTCTCCCTCCACGTTCCATAGCTACAAGGTAATCAAGGAATGCCTAAGCCCAAGTTGTGCAGAATATTTTTCTTAAAACATCATAATCTTTTTATTTATTCATCATTCCAAATACACCCCAGAAACATGAGAAAACAAGTCATTATGATGATTTTACCTTTCCTAGGGTCTCTACCCTGCAATCATCATGGCCTCACTTGGTCGTTTGGTAGGTCCAGAGTCCTTGCATCGGATCACGGGGGGCCCTAAAATCCCATGTCCTAGCCGGTCTTCCCTAGAATAATTCACCCACCAAGGTCACCCAACACTGTTTCCCGACCATCCCATGAAATCCTCACTATGCCTACCTACAAACCTCATCCTATCTCTCAACCTCCCCTTTGATACCATTCTGTCACGGCCCACCTTCACCAAAAAGAAGGAAGGGTCAGTAGATTTCCAGACCCTTCCTTCTTTAAGTTGAAGGAGAGTTAAGACCCCAGAAACCCACCTTCAATAGGTCCCAGAGTGGCAACTAGCACCAAGGGTATAGAATCACACACTAAATGGAAGGCATTACCCTTTTTCTTTTAATAGGATCAGGACATAAGATGGTAAATCCCAAAAACACCAAAATCATAATGTAAAGGTAAATCCAAGAACCATTCCCAAAGCATGTTACAAAAGTAAAATCCACAAGGTACAAAGTGACTACATGGTTAATGTTACAAAGAAAGAAAAATAGGTACTACAACTGCCCCAAAGGTCCGAGCTAGTATGGTCCCGAGCAATCCCTAAAGTCCTCCTAGAAACCTGAATGTAGTTTTATATACATAGGGTGAGCATACAAGTATAATTAGTAGGGAGAACCAAAGACTCTCGTGCACAAGTGGGGGAACGTACTAAAGTCCCATGAGAAAAAGAGTAAACCAAACACCTAGCAAGGTAAACTATCCACCCAATCCTCACCAAGGCACACTCCCAAAATAACGCTAGTCAAGTAATGTATAAAAAGATCATATCGATGTTTGGGTACCCTGCTCCACTTTCCCACAGGTTATTGACGACATCTTACACATCGAACCAATCCCGCCATTCTCACTGCAATCAGACTACCACACCCCACCCGCACACACCTGGGCCATATCCTTACGCGGTCCCACTGGAAAACGCTGAACTCAAACACCTGGGCCTCATCAACTATCCCGCCCACATACACCTGGGCCACACCTGTCACACATAAACACACCTACAAACACCAAGGCCAGAACAAACACCGCCACACCCGAAGACACCTGGTCTAGAAGATCCACTACCACGCCCGAAGACACCTGGGGCTCATCCCGAAGACACTTGGGAAACCACCTTCCCATACACACTTGGGACAACCACCACACAACCTCGCTCGAAGTTTCTTGGGATAGTAATGGACTTCAAGCCATCAAATCCTACCTGAATATACTTGGTCTTTCCAGCAAAGGGAGAATAAAAGAGCTAATAACTAGCCACTAACAGAAGTGTTAGGAAAACACCCTCCCTCTTGAAATTATAGTGTTTGGTACTAAGTGCTCAACTTGGGTGGGGCGCGAATAAGAAACAAAAAACTAAAAGTATATGTATAGATAGCAGGCACTCACCCAAGTTTAGGTTTTTCTTCAGCCAGCCTAAAGAACACAAACAAAACCCCTATCCACGTCACAACTCACACCAACAAAAACCCATTTGTCCAATCCTTGTTTTCATGTTCAGTAATGATGTTTAAATAAGTTTCTGCACCTACTTGGGAAACTTGTAAGCATAAGCACAAGTCAAGGAAAGAAAATAGTCAAGCATCAACTACAACATCCACACCCTGTTTTCCTGTAATGTCACAATAGTAAAAGGGATAACAGATCCCTCAAAGTACTATAACTAAGTAAAACCCCAAGATATTGCCTACACATTCTGAAACCAAGGGGGATAGTGAAATCCCACGAATTAAAGGAAGTAATGGAAACCCTGAGACACTGCCCCGTGTCCCCCCATATGGTTTCTCATCAACAGAGGATCCCACCCCAATTTTTGATATAAACAAGGTAACCACACGGTCTTAAAATTTCACAACCACTGAATCCATATCGACAGGGGATCCAATCCGCACCCACATAACCTAGTAAATGGACCATGAAGGAAAAATAACCATACCACCACCACCAACACAAAGCAGGCCCATGCTGGTATTTTCATATTTATTAGATTTAACAGACTCCATGATTTCAATTTCCGTGCCTTAACTGGGGTTATCATAGAAGAGGGTTGATCCTAGTGCTTTTAATTTTAGTTAGTTGGATTTACGTAATTAACCAAATTACATTACACAGAAAGGGTTCACAACCACAATACAATCTGTTTAAACATCACCAGGGGTAAGGGTTCATTAGTGCACAGAGAAAGACCATCAACGACCATGCTTTTTAGTGGGTGTAAATCCTCAAAATTCAGAAACGATGATCATAAAACAAAGCATCATGATAAATCACAGCCCCCGCCTTTGTTCTTTATAGAATCCATTCATTATCTTCCTTTAGGTCAGGTACATCCAATTCTACAGAATCAAAAGAATACCCACCCTGCATGATACACAAAAGGGAGATACGAAGATGAAATTCTCTACCTGATTGATCAATGATCGAAGTTTATCCTCATGCGCCACGAACAACCGATGCGCAAACTACAGGGGCTGCGCCTCAGGAGCTCAAGGACGAGCAGACGATTTGATCGGAGGTTGATCGAGAAAAAGGAAACCCAGGGATATCCCATTAGTTTTATAAAGGTTGGGAACGATTGAGATAAGAACATGAAACCACGTAAGGAGTGGGGATATGGTTTGACCATGAGGCCCACACGTCAAAAACGTCCCCGCCTTTAGGGGCCGTTTAAACCGATGAACACCTTGTCAAAAATTTAATTAAACATCATTAATGGGTGATACTAGGATTTAAAACAAGTTAATGGTGTCAAAATAGGCTTTGAAACCGAATTTGTTAGGAGACGCTACTGGAAAACCCGTGGGGGATAGGTCCACCGGTTAGCCGAGCTACCGGTAGACCAAGCTACCGGTATGCTGCAGGTACCGGTCAACAGTGCTGCCAGTAGACTGAGATACCAGTAGGCTGCAGCTACCGGTAGACTGAGCTACGGGTAGATAGAGCTATCGGTAGACTGATCTACAGGTAGGCTGTAGCTACCGGTAGACCGAGCTACCGGTAGACAGAGCTACCAGTTGGTGGAGCTACCGGTAGGTAGAGATACTGGTAGACTGCTGCTATCGATAGGCTGAGCTACCGGTAGGTTGCGTCTACCGGTAGACCAAGCTAATGGTAGGCCCGCTACCGGTAGTCTAAGGCTACCAGTCGGCCTACCATTAGGGGTCAAAACATCACCGAGAAGCCTTGATAACATTCCACGACTACCCAGAACACCCAACATCAGATTATTACAAAGTAATGGACCCCCAAAAACCCGGGCCATTACATAGTTTTTTACAGATTAAATACAAAATGGAATCTTTAAAACATAAAATTTATTAAAAATACTCAAGAACAGTTTTAAATTTGAGTGAAATATAACTCGTCATTCAAAAAATTCAATATTGGGTTCCGAAATCTACAAAATGTTTTAAAATACATATTTTACTCATTAGACATATATCTGGTCAAACAAACTTCCTTAAATAGGCTAAAGTCAAGATTGTAAGAAATTTTATTGTGTTATCCTATAGTTTTAACCATGTTTTACCTCTTTTACAGAGGTGAAAAATATGCAACAACTTCACAATTCAATATTACCAAAAAATATATTGAACATATCAAATTATATTAATTATGATAATTATATATATGGAAGCAGTTTAATTAAATTAAATATATAGAATTTGTTAACTATAATATAAAAATAATCACACAAAATGTAATGAAATGTGGTAATCCATTAAAATTTTCTTCTAAAATGTAAAAAACATTTATACCAATATTAATAATTAAATTGATTCCATTCAAATTAATTTAATTATTAAAACTATAAGTGATATAATTCTAATTTGAATCAATTTGAAAACAAAATATTATTTTATAAATGTTCGAAGTGAAGTAATAGTTTTTGGTAAAAATAAATATTTTATAGTATTTTATGAAAATAACCTTTTTAGAAAAATTCAAAAATTTAATACTACGTAAATTTTTATAGGATGAATCCAAAGATGATATACATTTTTTAAAGTACTAATTTTAAAATTGGTAAAATTATTTATAATATTTATATTGAAAGTTTCCTAAAACAAATTTTAATGGAATTTTTAAAAAAACCAAAATTGACTTTTCTAAAATGATATGAGTACTTATGTATTATACATTAATCAAGGAATTTTCATCATATAATACCATTATAACTTTTTTAATAATTTTTTTAATAATGTTTAAAATGTCCATTTTAAAAGATATGTTATAATTTTTAAATTAATATAGTTATATAGTATATCATGATTTTTTTAACATTGGTGTTGTGTGTAACGTAAGCTATCAAAAAAATTTAAATTATTTAATAAAAAAATATTCATAAATATAGATGTGTAACATTTACCCCTTAAATAAATTATTCCTATACAATTTCATATGGGTCATAAAAGTTTCAAAACTAAAAAAAACTTTGTGGAAAACATATATTGTAATATGGGCTAAAAATTCATTTCTTAAAAATGGGATGTTGGTAAAAATAATTTATTTTTTGAAATAGAACACAATCATGTTCCTAAATAATTATAACATTCACAAAATGTTAAAATATTGACATTGAGATGAATACGGACATCCAAGAATAAATAAATAATGATAGATAATGTGGTCAACAAACAGTTAATCACAACAAAATAAAAAAATCAATTACTGGGGAAATGATAATTAATTCAACCTAGATGAAGTTAGAAAAATAAAACTTAAATTTCAAGATCATTTTTCAATATTTTTTAAGATACCAGTTCCTAAATAATATAAAATAAAATAATCCCACAAAATCAAGAATTTTTCAAATACAATCATTAGTATGACAACTATGTTTTAAAATAAGTAATAACCCTTCATCTTAATAAAATATCTCAATAACCATATTCCTGCTAGGGGACTTAATTCAAAATTATTTCCACTGAGTTTCTATGGGTGATTTGATATTAATGAAAAATATATAATATTGTTTAGGTATAGAATCCAATAAAGTATTAGTTTATGATAAAAATAATTATTATAACTACATAAGGGATTTCAAATTCAGATGTAGAAATTTCATAATCTTCACTTTCATACATTATCCTCTTCTATCGAATATTTATTCCATTCATGGGGAAATAGTTTTATTAGTGCATCATATTATTAAAATTGAAACACAAAACATTAGAGAGTTATTTAATACCTTTCATTAATGTTCCAAATAGGGTTTCTCACTACAATTTAAGAAAAATTTCATTCCCTTAAAATGGGACCGGGTTATTTAAATCCCCAATTATCACATGTGGGAAGTTACATACTTCAATTATTTTCCTTCACAACATTTTCTTTTTTGTTGTACTCTCCCTCCCTCAAATTCTATCAATTTAATTTCAATAAATATGACATGGAGAATTCTTTATATGTCCTGATTCAACTTTATACCACATCATAATATTATCAAAATGTCTATAAAAATGAAATAATTTAGAGGATTATATTAAGATCATCAAAGAGATGATAAATCTTGATTTCGTAAAGACATACATAGACCATACTTTTACTTGGTAATATTCTAAATTTTTTCTTATATTCAGCAATATTTTATCTTCCATTATTATAATATTGAGAAATTATTATTCTATATCATCTCGTTTCTCATGAGGAATGTATTTTTACCGAATATATAACTAAAAATATTATATTAAATTATCTCTTTCTCTTACTATTATTTTCATTTTTAATCAATGACAACCATTTATCAAAATATTCCTTTAAAAAATACACTTCCAAAATATCATTCTCTATATCATTAATTCTAAAATACAAAAATATCTATTAATGGGATTAGACCCACTATTCATATATCAATGTATTTTTATTTCCATTCATGGATGTTGTGTTCTTCTACATAAAGTGGCGCAAGATCAAAAAATCATTTTTTATTTGAATAGTTACTTCCATACATGAATGGTTATTGGTTATATATTAATTCAACTATCCTAATTCAATCAAAACAATCTCTACTCCAACATTATTCATGTAAACATTCTCAAGAGAGATATACCTGTATTGAGTATGGGAGTTTATAAATGTTTCATCAATTCAATGCATAACCATTTTTAAAAAATGGAATACAATATATCAAACCGTAACATTAGGAATCATAAGGTATTATTTTTAAATTGGTGAAATAATTTACATAAATTGAAAATTATATTTAGATTTTCTCAGAATAAAATGATTTAATCATTCAAAATATCATCAAATATTTCATAAATATTTGTAATGAAAATGTGAATTATCCCAACCCAAGTAACTTATAGATGGTGGTAATATTATTATATTGGAATAAGATATAGGGGATCACATAAAAATGGATCGATTAGTTTAGTCGTCTTGATGAAACAGATACATACGTGATTCTCAAATTATATGGGAAATGTTGAATACATATCATAAGAAAAAGTTTATAATTATTTATATTATTTTTAATATATTTATTTATATTCGTAGTAAAGGGAAACAATAATGGGTGATATCAAATGATAAGTACAAGTTATGTAAAGTGGAATATAATTATAAAAAATAATGAATAATTAGTATAGTAAGGTAAACAACTGATAACACATGTCATTTAATAAAAAAATGAGCATGAAATTCATATATAGATAATATCAATATAGTACTGTCACAGATAATAATAAAAATATTATCAATGAACGAAAATTTTTATTTTGGATGTCATGATATCTGATATCATGATATCATTTTGATCAAGGACTTTTACAAAGATAATTTAATTGATGGGTAGATGTACATAAAAATCCCATTTAAATAGTTTTTCTAACTCAGCTGTCTCATTAGACATGTCTATGAATCAAGGAGCTATCTATAATCGAACCCCACCTATCATTCCATCTTCAATAAATTACCCATTTATTAAATTATTTATTTTATTCACTAATAATATTCCTTGTTATGAAATATCTGTATTGCATAAAGAATATCGAATATTGATATTTCTATAGTAAAACAAATATCTTTCACAGTAAAAACATTTATACATAATATTTATATGATTTAGGAAATAATTATATCAACGATAGAAAAAATTATATATATTTAAGATAAATATAGGGTATAATTATAAAAATATCACAACATAGTGAATGATTCAACAGAACTCTTTCAACCAAATAATTAATAAGGGATATAATATGACAATAAAATCATCAAAAATATAGTTTTTATAACAAAATAATTTCACATGGAGAAATAATTAAATTATAAGGGAAATATATAATAAATATTTAATTAATTAGTTTTCAATATAAAATCATTGAAATCAAGTAGAAGAATATAATGTGCATAAAATAGTTATAGTGGTTGGAATTTTTTTTATGCGATATATGTTAACAATAATAATTTGTTTTGACTTTCTATAAATTAAAAATGGACCTTTGAAATAAAATTATTATTATTCTTTAAGATTAATTTCAAAATTTAATTATAACATTAAATGTATTAAAAGATCATGAAATTTATTAAATTGGATATTTAAAAAAAAATTCAAAAACATGAACGTATTTGAAAAATATATCCAATTAAAATATAAATAAGAACATAATATTATTTAAAACATTAAATGGTTAGGTAAATTTCTAAAGAGAATTATATTTGGAATAAAAAATGGAAACTCTATAAATATATATATTATTGTAAATTTGATGGATTTTAGAAAGAATATATTTTATGATTACTTCAATATAAATAAGTACAATCCCAAAAAATGAGATTGTAAAATAGATTCTTACCTATTTGGTATCTTTTAAATTAAAACCTTATAAAATAATAAAATTGCAATTAAAATAACCCTAAATACCTAAATGGGGTATTATATATACCACATAATTAAAAAAATGTTCATAATACTAAGCATGTGTCAATGGAGTGTAAATTGAGAAGAAATATCTTACCTTATGATTGAATTGCCTCATAAGTAATTTAAACCTCATAAATAATAAATTTAAATTTATTATATATAAATTCAATAACAATATATATTTCTATAATACCATATATTATAAACATATAAAATTTTAATAATTTTTTATAAATTATAATTTATTAAAATTATTCTTTCAATGTTTCAACTGCATCTTTTTCATATATGTTTCTATTTAGTAGTTTCATTCATGGTATCATTCTCATTGTTAGATCATAAAAATTCTTTTATTCATGTTAGAAATATAATATTTATTAAATATATATATTTAATGTCATTGATGAAATATAGAGAAACAAAAATGTTTCACACCATTCATGGAGATGGTAGCCAATACGTACGAAATAACATTGATTCTATTTTATAATGGATAAAATGAAATAAAGGTAAACAATAATTCACCAATCAATAAGAATAACAATATAATAAATAAAATATATAATTATTTTACCCATAATTATAATCATCCAAGTAAGGTTGGGAAGAAAAATAAATTACACTACAACGTGGAGATGGTAAGTTGTTTGAATTCTTGAGTTATGTATTTTCTTTCCATAGGATGGAAATAAAGTTTATAATTATTGATACATAATTAAAATGAAAATGAATTATATTTATTATAATTTCTAATTATTTTAGATTGAATACCACTGACTTAGGGGAGTTATATGGATAAATAATATTTAAAATTCTTAGTTACGAGTTATACCTCTTCATTGAAAAACCCACTTTTGGATTATATAGTAACTATTATAAGGATTATATTTTGAAAATAAAAAAAGATCTAGTATTTGGATAAGGAAGATATAAATGAATTATTGTTGGTATTTTATTATATGAAATAATAACAATGTGTGAGTAAGGTAGGAGAATAGATTCCCTTTTATATGATTGGGGAGTGAACTCATTGAAATTTTTAGAATAAATATAAATTATGTTCTATAATGAAGTGACTCAAAAAAAAGAAATATTTTAAAATATAGTATGATTATATGTTTATATTCTATAATAACATAAAATCAAGATCAATTTATGATATGTTTTAACACTTATCTATTATTTTTAACCCCCACACTCATTAATCATTATCAAAATTAGAACAATACCAAAGATTTCTACTATTTAAGTGTGAAAAATGTCATAATAAAATTAAAAGTGAATAATAAATGGAAAATGGATGGTCTTTTAAACAATATAACATTTATTTGGGTGAATATGGGTTTTTAGTTGATTTTAAACCATTTCATAAAATATTTTTATTATTATAGAATATAATTAATATCATTTTTGAAACTGTTCATTTACATTTACATTAAAGTAATCAAGATAGTTATGGAATTATAATATAAAACTTTTATACACCCTAATATGTATTATTTATCTTCAAAATGATTGTGCAATAATGATTCATTTTTAATTTACTAATTATAGTATTTTTAGTTTCATTTCATTCATTTTTCACTTAATCGAATAAATATTGTGTTGGCATTGTGTAAGAAATTTAGATAATTATTCAATAATTAAGAATTGAAATTAATTTTATACAATATGAAATTAATTTATCTATAAAATATATATTTATAACTAAAACAATAATCTTTGAAACCATAAGTAAATAACATTGTGATATTAAAGATAATAGAATGAAATTATATATATTTTTTCTTTTCCATAAATAACATAATGGTCATAGTCAAAGAAAAATGGTAACATGGTAACCAAAATTAAAATATAATATATTAAAGGGTCAAAATAAACTCAACCAATATAATTTGGAAACGTTTTGGATAAATTTTATGCTTATAATATATTAAACACATTTTTACATTAATCCTGATAATTTAACTTTTTACCATGACAACCATATTATATGAGAAAAAATAAAAGGGTTCATATAAATGAATTTAAACTTAGATGTTAAAATTTTGAAATACATTTTATAGGAATAAAAAAATGAAATTTATTTTTTTGGAAAACACTCAATTTAAATATAAAAAAATCACTTATAAATAATGTAATAAATTGATTTGAAAAAATGTCTTTGGTAAAATAATATAAAAATTAAAAAAAATTAGAATGTTAAAAAATAGTTTAATCTTCCATCCATACCATAAATTGTAATGAATAAAAAATTGTTTTAAATTTGGATAAAATAAATTGTATCTATCAGAAAATTAAATATTTTGTTCTCAATTAAAAATAATTTCTTTAAATACATAATTTGATTAATTAAACATCTATTGTTTCTAAAATTAATCATAAAATATGGTAATCTATAGTGTGAATGGGATTTTAATGTTTAACGGTATTGTTTTAATGGACGCTTACCTCTTTTATCATGTTGAAAAATAGTTACCACAATAACTATTTATAATGAACAAAAATTAAGTAAACTCTATTAAATTATAATACTTATGATGAGTAATATTGTGATATAATTTTTATAAAATTAAATTATGATAATTTTATGGATTTAATTAACATTTAAAATCGCAAAACTAGATGAAATGTGGTTTTCCAGGAAAAATATCTTCTTCACTGTTAAGACAATTTATACAAAAATCAAGAATAAAACTGAATCCATTCATATTAATTGAATTATTTATTTTATAAATTAACTAATTTTTCTTTTAAAACCATTTTAAAACATAATTTAATTTTCTAAATTTCAGAAATGAAATTAGCGTTTTCAATAAAAATTATTATTTTCTAATATTCAATGAAAATATAATATTATAAAAAAATACAAAAATTTCCTTATAAGTTTATTTTGATATACTGAATCTAAAAATGGTGTCGATTTATTCAAATAAATTTTAAAAAATGGTAGAAATTAATCAGTATATTTTCTCATAACTGTATTTTAAAGAAATACATATTTATGATAACTAAAATGAATTTACAAAAAAAAGAGTAATTATCCAATATACATTAATCAATGTATTCACATTATATAAATCTTATATAGTTAATTTCACAATTTAATTATTCTTATTTGTACCACAATGTTTTATAACTATGTTTTAATTATCACATTTAAATAATAACATATTAAATCATGGTTTATATAATCATTGTGATGCATGTAACACAGTATACCAAAGAAAATATTTTTTTTAAATGAAAATATGTTATAAAATCTTAGGTCATTGCATGAAATATAAAAAATATTTTAATATAATTTAAATTTTTCTTGAAAATAATAAAAATAAATACATGTTATCCAAAAATATATATTTAAAATATAAATATTTATAAATTGATAAACTACTCAAATATTTCTTATTATACATAAATACTTCATAATTTAAGACTAAAAATTATGAATATTTAACCTATGTATGTATATATGAATATATATAATAAAATTAAATATAATATTTACCTGATAATTAGAACCATTAATATTTATCAGAATATATTATATATATTAAAAAAATAAATTTACATATCATGCATTGATTCATATGAGCACTTCATATTTCATAAAATGAATAATTCACATTATTAGATAATTTTTTCCCTCGAAAAATGTGTTCTTGTTAGAAATCACTATTTTTGAATGCTTTAGTGTGGATTTTTTTTATCGAAATAGAAACAGTCAATAGTTTTATTTCCAAAAGTGTCTTCATTCCAAAGGTATTAATCGGTTAAGGATTTTGACCAAAAATGCTGAAGAACTTTCATTGGTCGAGAGTATGGGAGGTCAGTCTCATCTTACAATTTTGAGGGGAATTATTTCACACTTTGGGACTCTCTTATAGATTTAATACTTGATTATGAATCCTTATTAATTTACCAAGTGTAATTTTGGTTTCCCTTGGATTTTTTATGGAATTACAAGCATGTGTTGTATTATTAATCATCTGTACGTGTTAGAGGTTCTTCATCAATGGAGATATTTGTGTGTATCTGATGATCTGCATTGATTGTATCTTCTTATATACTACATAGATATTATATGGTAAATATCATGAAAATGATGGTTTTTATACCCCTCAACGGGAACTCTATAATTTATCGTCATCTAGGGAGATGGAAATTATTTTGATGTTGGGATTAGGCGCATATGTGGGATTCATACGTATTATTGTGAATGAAATTAGAACCCATGCAGTTCTGTGCCACATAATGGGACAATTCATACTTTTTAGGTCTTATGATAAAGAACCAACCATATAGTTTAATTTCATGTTCTATGGATATCTAGTTGGAAGGTTCCTAGTCAATTCTTGGTGTGAGACTTATGACTACATAGTCGAACGAACATAGAAGGAATTCTGGCTCCCAAGTTGAATTATCCCATTTTGGAAATCTGGCCCAAAGAGAACTGGGTTGATTTGGGAGTTTTCATTTTGATAATTAGAGAGAATTCATGTGTATCTTATTTGAATGGGAATCAAATCCCATGTAGTTTAGTATGTCTCAAAGGGGAGTATGTCCCTTTTGGAGAAATTGGTTGGGGATTACTCCAGAATACGATTCCTTTGTAACAAGCTCCACCAGAGTTGTCCAAACTCATGGATATTTTGGGGGGATTAATTCTGGGCTTACTCCAATAAATGATTCCCATATTTAGGGAATTATATTTTGACTCCTATAGTGGAATTATAGTGACCTCATTCCCTAGGTGAAGGATTCCTACGAAATCTAGTTATGGTGGGAATTAGAGTTCTCAAAGTTCATTCCATTTGGTCGATTTTGTGGGTATTGGAATCATAAAAAATATCAAATACCACATGAATCATTCTCTGTGTGACAAACAAGTGGCTGTGAAGGATTCAACCAAAAACATACACCTTTCCTCCTTCATTGGTGGAAGAGGACATTCATATGAAGGAACATGCCAGAGCAACAAAACTTCCCTCTGTTCTCATTATATTGGATGAGGTTCCTATGTAAGGAAGTAGAGAATGTGAAGGATGATAAAGGAGAAAGACTGCAAACCCTTACATGAAAATTTGTTGGCATAACACAGGAGGGGTTCCCAAAAATCTGTTCCACCACTGTACGAGGATCAAATTCCCTCTTTAAGGGAAAAGAATGTGTGATCTTCACCTTCCGTTCTCGGAACCAGGGGCTCTGAGTATTAGAACCGAGATGGGATGGACATGCTCAAAACCCATATCCACTAGATGTAGAAATCAATAATAATTTATCTTGGGTTATGGTCTATGCGACTATAGATATCCAAATATGAAGAAACCCTGAAGAACCATATCCTTCGGTAGTACAAGTGTGAGAAACCTCTGACCATAGATATCTAAATACAAATGGGAGACATGCTGATCTACTATTACTAAAGGGATGATAAATTAGGATGTCTTTTTGGGGGTTTCAACTTGGTCCTTTAAATAAATGGATCAAAAGAAGGAGAATCACTATCATGAGTGGTATAAATAATGTCTTAAAGGATTCATCACATAGGTTTTGAGCATAGGTTCTCTGAACGAGTATGGATCGTAGGTACTCCATGTAGGTATTCCACATAGGTATGTCATATAGGACCTCATAGGAATTGAATAACATGTAGAACAGTGAGTATAAGTCTATTTAATATTGATATGCTTCGGTAAATGGACAACCGAGATAGGAAGACTTTGGTGTGGTTTTAACATAAGCACCCTAGGTGTCCCTTGAAGTCCTTAGAAGAAACCAACACAAGTCTTTGTATAAGGAATGGACCATGTGTAGCTGAATTCTTCTTATAGAAGGAGGTTCCTCAAACTGTCATCGTACATTTTAGACCCTAAATGGTATTTGATCATGGTTTTCAGTTTTAATCCTCTCTTCACTTGTGTTTCATAGAGCTACCTGAGAAAACTCAAGGAACATAGGAAAGGGAGTCGTGCAATGAGAGGATTGGGAGCTCTTCCAACATTTCTGTTGTCGAAATGAGGAGGCCAAGGGTCTTATTTATAGTAAAAGAGGGGACCTGGTCAGAGGGAGTTATTTGAGTGGCTCTTCAATGTTGGTCCACAGTGTAGATCTTTCATGTAGGGGTGTAAAAATTTAAAAATCCCCAAAGGTCCTCAGTGTGGGTCCTAGTCGTAGGTCCTCGGTGTATGTCTTCTGTGTAGTTCCTCAGCGTAGGACATTGGCATAGGTCTATAGAATGGGAGAGAATAGGTTCACAATAATGGCTCTTTAGAGGTATGACTATAGGTGAATGATTATGTAGAAATAATGCTGGATAACAAAGATACATTCTATTGCTTTCCTACATAGGTCCTCAACGTAGGTTATTAAGCATAGGTTGGTTGCGTAGGCTACTGGTGTCTATAAGTACCCCATACCTTTTTCATTTTATTCACCTTCATTTCCGATTTTTCTCATGTCACATAGATCATTCATCCCTTTATATTGCATTATTCTACAATAAAGGTCCTTAAAACTTTTTCTCAAGGTATATCTAGCTATGCAATAAAGTTGCACGAAGTCACATTGTTGAATGAGCTGCACAAATGGACCTCGTCGAGGGACCTACATTGATACATTGTCTATGGACCTATGTTTGGAACCATATTAAATAAACTATGCAGAGATATTCCTTTTCCAAATATTTATGTTCCACTATTGTAAAATTTAGAATTTATTAAGTTAATATTCCAACATATGAGAGAATATTGTTCTTTCAAATAGATTCAAAATGGATAGTTTAATGACATAAAATGAGGAAGTTTCATTTCACCACACTGAAATGATGAACGGTGTCAAACTAGAATATTATGACATCATTAAGGTAACCATATTGAATTGGAGACAACCTTGGGTCCATATCATCATGAATGTCCATTAACCAGCTATCTGCCTCTATACGGACATGGGATTAAGATGGATGCTCAAATTCCAACATATATGAATTATTTTTTGAAGGATTTGTTTGTAAAACAAATCAGATATCCTTGTTTCAAAATATATTTGAAGGGTGTCCCTATTAATGATAGAACAGTTCCTATCGGATGATTCCTACATCAAGATGGTTATAATCCTGATATGAAGAATAATGTTATAGACCAAATTACACATTGCAATGATTCAACCTTTTATGCTTCAATGATAGATCAATATAATTTATTGAATGAATATTGGGATTTTTTCTCTAGAGGTGGAGTCAAGCCTGAATTTTTTTGGGTGTTTTGGGTACATAAAATATATGCTGAATTCAAGAAAGCGTTGCAGGATGATCAAATTTATAATTCTGTTTGGGTAGTTCAGAATTATGTATATAAAAATTACATCATTCTGAAATTATTGACACAATGGATTCCACAAAAAATTCATTCCATTTGATGTTTGGTGAGTTTGGCATCAGTTTTAGGGATATATATCAAATTTCTAGGGCACCCATTCTTAGGGAGATGTATGATGAATTTATCCCAACAAGGACAACCTGAGATGACACTAAAATAACTCCAACAATTTTCCATGAGATTAAAAAAAGAGAAGGGTCTGTATTAAGAAAAAAAATTGCATCATCCTAGAGCTGACATCCATGTGAATGTGTGGGTGGATTCTTTTTAGAAACATTGAAATATAAGGGTCATACTTGAGGAATTCCAAGCATTATCCCATCTATAGATAACTGGGGTTCCTATAGTAGGTTTTGGACCACATTGGAGAAGGATAATTACAAACATTGGGGATTCATGGTTAATCCAATGATTGATGTAAAGGTACACTTGTCCATCTTTCTTTCCACGTGGCTATGTATTTATCTACATATAGTCCATGAGTCTAGTGGCAGTTGGAGGCTGATGAATTTTCTTATTACAACCAAATTAGCAGAGAAGAAGTACATCTGGTTGGCTTACCATATATTGGAAAGAATCTACCACAACATGTTGCATTAATAGAATAGAAAAGATCCATTTGGACTTGCAGGATGATTTAAAGTGATGTGAGGTTGTATTAAAGAACATTTTAGTTCATATTAGATCTTTAATTTAGTTATGATCCCTAATGGTCGATTTACCCTATTTGTTCATAATGTTTCTAGGATTCATTCTTTGATCCTGATGAATAATGAGGTGCTAAAATCACTGAATGTATATTGGGAACTCAGCTTCTTTCCATTTGGAATCCCACCATTTGGAACACATGTTGATAATGTGAAGGAGGATAATTGGTGCTGAGGGAATATATGAAAACAATCCGGGAGTGTTTATTAGTAACCCATATCGACAGTGATATTATCTATTAAGGTAATGTACTTTATAGGTTTTCTTTCTAGTTCAAATATCAATAAAAATCAAGCACCTTCCATCCCACATAAGTTTGGCATGAAAAGTAACTAGTAGTAACACAAAAATTATTTAATTAGATATCTTTAAAATAATCCTAAATTTTAATTACGCTACCATAATCATAGGAATAAATTGGATTAGAGGTTGTATATCTTAAATAATTTTTTTTCTTCACACACACAAGTGGATTTACTGAATGTCGCATATCGAGTAGAGGCCACAACAACAATTGGTCATGAAAATCATGGAAAGAAGTAAAAAACCTAAGATTATGAGGAGGATTCAGAGCCTTCATAACATTCTCATTGAAATTATACCATGAAAACTTTGGTTAGGGTGAAACCACTCCAAGTACCGATGAAGTACAGTCATGAAGTTCAAGAAGAAATTTCCAATTCATCCCCTGGTTCTTCTGAAGAAGAGGTAAGACCTGAAGAGAATTTACAATTATAGGATGTAAATTTTTTTTGATATCCAACAAAAATAGGTCAAAACTATGTTCAACCTTCACTAATACAATAATGGTAAAATTATGAATCGTAATCTCAAGGATGCATTGGAGTTTCGTCAGAATGGCCTTCGAATTAAATGTTTTGGTGATTCTAAAGAACCCTCTGGTTATCATATGGAAATTAATTTTGCTGATGTAAATGAGTAAATAATGGAACTATATATTTTAATATATTCAAATGATAACCATGTCACATGCCTGAAATGAGTATCTCACATGATGGATTGGGAACATGTGAAGGGGTAATTTCTCACCCTGAGGAGGAATGAGACCATTATGTCAATATTGATAATATATTTCTCTTTTATTTTATTTCATTTCTTCTCCTTGATCCACCATCACTATTTTTTTGGGATTTCATTTTGTATCTTGAAATCATCGAAGGAGAAGAATGAGGAAAGGTGCCCATGTAACAAAAGTAAAAACACACATGCACCAAAAATGATACATTGAATGAATCTATTAGGTATCCATAACATTCTCTAGGAGGGAAAAAATTGATTGAGGTAATGAAAATGGAAAATCCATAGTTGTTACCTCAAGTCTCTATTTCCCAGAAGAGTAGTACAATTTCTCTACGATCTTATAAAAAGAAGCACATAAGGGCATTGAAGTTGGTATGGAGA
The DNA here is from genome assembly GCA_963277665.1 of Viscum album. NCBI lineage: Eukaryota > Viridiplantae > Streptophyta > Magnoliopsida > Santalales > Viscaceae > Viscum > Viscum album. The sequence continues at coordinate 1,804,263,409 of OY728129.1, read as the reverse complement.
GTACATCAAAGTGATTGTTTGAACTATCATCTGATATTATAACTTTCTTGAGACAATTTTTTTATTCTGTTCTACTTTTTACCAAATATGCATCACTTTTATCTCATGAGGGATCTGATAGAGGTCCTTCAAGTATTGACAAGAAATCCCTCGGGATGGTACATATTCTTATTGATGAATCTATCACCTTAAAATATAATGTGTCATTGGATGTGGATATATCTTCCACTACTTATATTGAGAGAGTGGTGGGTCACAATAATATTAGAATCAATACATCTGTTTATCATGGGTAATTTCTAACATTCTTCTACCCATAATATCTCAAATATGTTTCCTATACCAGAGGATCCTACTGAATTACTGCAGATATTCATATTGCTATAGGTGGGATAAACGAAGAACCTAAGTAGCATTAAGAATGTGTTGGTGTTGATCCTAACATAGAAAGGTTTGATTGAAGTGTATGATTTGAAGAGATGGCATAGAGAAACATCAGAAAATCCCATGCATATATTGATCAACATTTGCTGAAGAACATAAATGGTGAGTGTGATGTGATATACAAAGCAGTATACACTGAAATAATATATAGTCTTAACCTATACATTAATAATCCATGTTTCATCAAGGAGATTGGGGGTTTAAATGAATAATTGAAAGAAAATGAGTTTTATCATTCTTAAAGTTTTCATAAATAACTATTATTTTATCTAACATTTCACATCAAAGTTTAACTTATGAATCTTTTTATATAGTTAATGCAGCAGACGATCCTCAAGAACGGGGAATCCCACTCCACCCTACATCAAATGACATCATAGAACAATGTGCAGAGAATATTGAGTTGGGAGATGCTTCAAAGCCATTGAACACAAACCCTGATCATGCTCTAGAGAATATCCCCAATTAGGAAATATTTATTGAAAATATTGAAGTTGAGAATTATAGTAAAGAATGTAACAATGTTTCATACATATTACTGGGTAAATGTTACCAATTCTCTTGATTTTTCTCTATTACTGATATTGCCTTGATGTTAACAATGATTTTGATTTAAGATTTTTTGATTATTAGCTTTATGGCTGGGTTTGAAGGTGAATATTCCACCTTGGCTCAACCATCAATGGATTGTGATTCATTTGTTGCTTTGTAGGAAGTATAGAAAGGCACTACCATGAGTAATTAGATTCAATAATATGATCTACCATATGAAAGTGACTCTGATTCAGAGTTTGAGATGTAGGTTGTCGTTGGTATCACACAAGGTAAGACATAAAGATTCAATAGACATGGTGAAGAGATACCCTCAATTTTTTTTTTAACTTCTACCATTGTTTGGTTTACATGGATTTAGAGTATTTGATTATCGCACAATTTCTAATGTGGTGTAAGAGACCATCCATCAGTAAGATCAAGAGAACAAAATTCAGAAAGACCTTGTAAAGGTCAAACTATTTTCAAATGTTGTGGGTTTTTTGGATATAGTATACTTGATATAATCCTACCATAATGAAAATATTGTAGAGTTTTGATGGAAAATTAAGGAGTGGACATTATAAGTGTTTCCCCTCTAGCAAGATGTGTCATGCCTTTAACAAGAGTAGGATACTGCTCAAGAGGGACTTGTAAAACTCCATAAATTATGAGAATAAGGCCAAATTGAAGGTTTAAGTACCATTAGGACAATCGTGGATGCACATCATAAAGCCAAGGAGACCGGAGGTGGACAACTGATTGAGGTTCAATAAGAAGTTGATAGGGCTCAAGAGGCTGTCCAACAAATGAATATTTAAGATGAAATATTCTTATAATTTAAGCTAGATAGACTCCATTCTGTGGATATTCCTCTGATTTTTTACATAAATGAAAAACTATTTTGTCTCGAATCATATATGTCTTCATCCATGATAGATTTATGATAATCATTACTTCCACGCAGGTTTTCATTATAGTATATCTTAATGAAAGATAATGATAATTACAATCATAAGGATGAAGGGTAGTTTTATTTTTCTTATCAACTTAGTTATCTGAGTGAGCATAGTTTGACTGGTTCAATGGTCATATAGAAAACCCTACAAACTATTTGTCTTGATTTTTTGTTGATCAATATTGAATAAACCATATAGAGTGTAGGTCTAGCAAGCTGAGACTCAAATTTTTTCCAAAATTACCTTGGCAGATGTTTATCATAGTTACTACTAGGTCTCTTTTTGTTGGCAGTTTAATGTCAGGTTGATTGGACTAATAATGCTAGTGTTTTAGGTTGAACATCATTGAAAATAGATTTTGAAATTATAATCCAAACTAGGATTTAATGATAGGAATGTATTAATATCGATAATTTTAGATACTTCCAAGGGGAATCATGAGTAATAACTTTTATGGCTTCCAAATCATAAATATTAAATATATGAATAGAGTAAGAATCTTCGAAGAACAAAGTTACTACAATTTGAAAAACCTGTTATGGGGTCTGTATTATGCTAGACCATCAATGAAATATATTGCATATCCAAATAGTATCATCTTTAGGATGAAAACCCCATTATGTATGCTATATTACACAAGGCCAACTGGGGTAATGTACTACATATTATGGTAAAAGATATCTAAATACTTTTTAAATTAAAATAATGATAGAAAGAAATTTTAAATATTTGTATGTCTCAAGACTACAGTGATTGTAGTTTCTAAGGAAATACATTTGAGAATAAAAGGGGTAATATGTTCTAGCACAATCCGTAAATGAGAAACAACTTCTATATAAACATGATTAGTGAAAAGGGAACATTATGAAGTGTAATTTAATGTCATTCCTCAGGTAAATTATGTGATGCAGTATAAATTCTTATAATAAGGACATTATGGTGTGCAGATTAAATTCATGTGGTTAGGATATTATGTTATTTAGTTTAATTTCATGCATCAAGGACATTATGTTGTGTAGTTTAAAGTCACATGTCAAAGAAATTATGTTATGCAGTTTAGAGTCATAAAACAAGGAAGTCAAGGACTTTTATTTAATGTAATTTTCTTTCAATAAAGATTTTATGGTTTTCCATTTATTGGAAAATTTTCAGGAAATCTGCTACTATATTCAGGTATGGAAAGGGATAATTGTATGCTCTGAATTGAAGATTTCTCAATCTGAAAAATGACATGGGAAAAAGGGATAATGGAATTTGTAGGAGGCATATTCTATGAATGAAGTTACCACTATTTCAAAAACATGGTATGGGGCTGTATTATGCAGTTCCAGCTAGTCATGTGCTATATAAACAAACAGTGGAATCCATAGGTTGTTATGCCTATTATGTAGGTGAATTTTATGCAAGGAAAACTTGGGCATGTAATGCAAAGTCAGGTAATATAGCTCTCAAGAATTATGAAATATTGTTTTCTAAAAGATAATAAATGTTTTTGGATATTTTTAATTCCATAAGAACATAGTTTTTTTAAGGAGAAAAGTACATTAATATAGATGGGATATTTCTAGTCATGATTTCCAAATAATTGGAAAAATATACACTCTATGAAGTAATAACCCAAATGTAGGATGTATGGTTCATGTAGTTTTAGGCCATATGACTAGGAGCATAATATTCTGAAAAAATGGATGATATGTTGTCGAATGGCCCAAGATTATTCCACTATGCTTTGGACTTATAGAGAGGGAAAATGTAAACCATGGTATTAGAGACTTTCATGTTAGAAAATAAGATATGAGACAAATGCACAATGGTTGAATTCTTTAAAACGTGTGTCCCTACATAACTTCATTAAAATTGAATGGTATAGAAGATGATTATTTCTAGAATGAAGTTACCTAATATTTGAAATATCCATTATAGGGGTTATATTATGAAATTATAAGTAGGGAATGTGTTTTTTAGACAAATAGTATAATCTATTGGCTGACAGACCTGTTATGTAGGTGAATTATATTCAAGTACAACATGGGAATGTACTTCATTTCTAGGAAAAATAGAACTCAGGTATCAGACATTATGTCACTAGAAACTAAAGGAAGATTATAAAGATCAGAATGTACTCATGCTTAGAAGGAAGAAATGTGAAAGTGATAATGTCAAATTCAGAAGATAAGTATTTGAATTAATATTGGAAATTAGTTTTCAGTCCATTATATAGATTTAATCCATATATATATATATCTATATTATGGGTATCTATCATTTCCTTGATGGGTTATCTATGGAGATGGGAAAAAATAAATGATCTTATATATATCTTTATCTTACATAGGATATGATAAAATTTCCCTTATCCCATGGCTTGGACTAGGTATTGAGATATAGTTCTAACTACATATATCAAATGGGAAGATAATCCAGTCAAACATAGTTCATTCAATGTATTTTATTGTCTGGTGGAATGGATGTTGGTTACATAACCTGATTAAAACATTATGGCCAGGAAAGGTGATAAGACCCAAGGATCACTATGTAACTTTCTAGGGGAAAGAATCATGCCACACATATTTCATGATAGGTTCCCTGTGTAGATCTAATTTATAAACATAATGTAATGGGGTATTATGATTAATCATAGCTGGACTAAGATTAGAGATCTGGGTGTTTGTATGTATCTTGTTGAGGAAAGAATCATGCCACACATAGTTCTTAATGGTGCTACCAGTTCAGTTTTGATTCGTACACATTGGGGGTGAAGGGAATTTTCTATATTAAAGCTGGAACTAGGATTGGAGATATGGGTGTCACTGTGTATCTTTATAGGGCACGAATCAAGCCACCTGTAGCTCTTGAGGATGGCCCCCACACCAATTCCATGTTGTCATGAAAAACAGGGGCTTTAATAGTTTCCAAAATCATGGTTGGGCCTAAAATACGAGATGGTATGAGAATCAAGCCATATTTTCCTAAATGGTTACATGTATAGAATTGACTCATATACCCGGAAAGGGGGACTTTTTTATTTGTATGGTTCTGGCTGGGTTCAAGATAGGAGATCTAGGGGTCACTACATATCTCATTGGATTGACAATCAAGGCGTACATATATCTTGAAAAGGGTTCCATATGTAGATATGATTCAAACATAGAGACAATTGGGATTCATGCGCCACTACAAAATGGTAATTATGAGGGTAATGGTTACACGTGAATAATACTCATGTTTTAAGAAATAAAAAAAATGTTAATTTCTTGTATCTTTGAAGATTTATTAATGTCAAATGAATGAGAGGTTAACTGTATAGTTTAATGTCATGTGGTGAGGCAAATGGTGTTTTACAGTTCCAAGTCATGCGATTGGGACCACATGTCATGTAGTTAAATTTTCTGTGACTTGGATGAGGATTATATGTAGTTTAACATCATAATACAAGAATGTATAGTTGTAAAGTATATTATCATCATACAAATATGAAAAACATTGTGTGATTACATAATGTACTTATTCATGAACCTTGCATTGGTTGGAGCTATAGTGATTTCTCCTTCAATTGAGATTACGGAATAATCTACATTATAGTAGTACTTTTGTATGGAATAAGGTCATTCCCATATTTCTTCAAGCTTTGAAGGCTTCATTCCAGGTATCATTGGATTCCTAAGGACCCATATCAATTATCCTTGGAGGAATAAATGGAGGTGAACATTATTATTGAAATCTCATTCTGTTTAGTTTTGATAGATTTACAAATGATGAATTGTTTGTAATAACTTTTCATCCAATAAATCGAACTCATCTACTCACTTCTAAGACCACACATTTATAGATAACTAACCTCAAACAACAACTCAGTGTGAAGGAAATTGAAATTCATGTGGAAAGACTGCTTATGTTCTGTAAACTATTGATTACAGGGTTGACCATGTTGTAGAATGAGTTGTAGTCCAGTAATACCATAAGTCATGAAAGAGTTTATCTGGGCAAGTATTTTTATCCTGATCCATCCTCTTCTGTTATACTTTTAATACAGACTTGTGGAATGCTTATATATGTCCATTGGTTGCTGCATGATAACAGGATGAATGGTTGGATATGATACAGTATTCCTGATATAATTTCACTACCTTAGAAGAATAGAAAATAGTGTTGTTTTCCATCAATATTGTATGAGGGAAACCAAATATGTTAATGATATTAGCTTCGAAAAAGCATACAGTGATTTAGGCTCAAAAATTATTAAGAGGTATATCCTCAAACCATTTAGAAAAGAAATCGGTAGTATTAAATATGTACTTAAACTTCTTAGTTGTATCTATAGAATAATTTCCTACATCATCCATTCCCTATAAAAAATAACTTGGAGTACATAACTATATGTAGCAACTATATGGGTTGATGGATGAAGTTTTCATGCACTTGGAATGGATGACACTACATAGTGAAATCTGTGAAATTCTACGTCATCGAAGGAAAAAAGTATCCAAGCCTCTAGATTTGATTAGAAATCCTATACCCAGACTTGTGGGAACCACAGGCTCCTGTATGTACTTCTTTCCTGAATGTTGCGATTTCATCCCAACCAATGCATCTATGGAGAATTCTGTCAAAGCATCATATATAGAGGACCTTTTGGTGATTTCTTCTACCATTAAGAGATAAATTAAATACTCATCACCAAAATTTCTATTTTCCATCTCTATTTGGTAGAAGAACTCTTCTTTTTGGATATATTCTATGATGGGTTTCATCCATCTAGTAGTAGGACCAAATGGTTTTGGAATGGAACTGATATCATTGATTTCCGCTGTGTGGATTTGTTCAAAAGTTGAAACTATACTATGATGAGGATTGTTGACGATTGTTTCATCTTCATTCTAATCATTCAAGGCTTTAGATACAATTTATAATGCATTAATTATATAATTTTGTGATAGAGAGACATAAGAAAATGTAGGATCAATGGGAAATTATGCCTTTAAACCTCACACATAATCATTCTGTGGGATTAGTGATTTTTTCTGAGGGTGTAATCCCCATGGATCCGCTAGAATATAAATTCTAAATCACAAATCACTTATATGTGATTTACTGGTATTTGGAGTTCTAATTCATGTCCTACAATGGGAGCCTAATATTCAACGTCATTGTTGAACCAACTTCTGATAACATAAAGGAATAGGGTAAGAATATCTTTTTGGAGTGATAATTACAATTCATAAAGAAAAATTATAGAGTATAGGATCCTACATAATCATCCTTTTTGTACATTATGGCATACCATCTTATACATCTCCCATGTTCGAGGGCCATCCTGACTTGATAAGATTTAATTTTCAGATAGTATTCAATAATGTTTCTTCAACAGATGTGTGTTCAAAAAGGAAGGAATCCATGACACGACCATTCATTTCATTATGAGTCACAAAATGTATATGAAACTGTAATAGAATAATTACCCACCATTCCAAACGTCCTTTCAACATAGGACAAGAGAGGTTAAATTTGACCAGGTTATTGCGATAGACCTCGTGGACCTCGTGATGTTGTTGGTAGGTCCTCAGCTTCAAGACTGCAAATATTAATTATATTTATCACTTATATACATCGGAATATGGAGTATCTTCATCAAACATGGTTATAATGAAAAAATAAACGTTTTTTTCATTCCCCGCATCATTCCTGTATGCAATGAAGGCACCAAGTAATCACTCTACGGATGCCACATTATGGATGGGATGTTTTCCCCTAGTAGGTGGAGTCAATACTAGTGGACTAACTAGGAATTACATTAGGTTATCAAATCCCCCTTTACAGTCAATGGTCCATTTATATGTGACCCAATTATTAATCAATTTGGTGAACGGATGTAACACCTCGACCCTAGTTACCCAAATTTGGTGTATTATTACATAAAATTGGCATGATACAAGGAATCATGTCCCAAAAGACCGACCAGTTTAGTAGCCTTGGAAGTATAAGATACATTTATAAGATTTACAATACATCATGAAATAAAAACATCAAAAATATTTTCCCCCTTTTTAACACACTTATATCATTAGCCTATCCCTATAGGTCAACCATAAAATACTTCTTCACATCTTGGGAAAAATAAAACAAAGAATGGGGTGAGCTCAGATGCTCAGTAAGGATATAAATATAGTGGGAACTATAGTAAATAAGCATAAACATATGAGGAAATGTATAAGACAAATACAAAAGCCTTTTAAACATAAACTTCGGCATAATATAGAAAAGATAAAATCACATAATTCCATTTACTTATTAACATGGATATTATACTAGTCAAATAATCACATGCAATATCCAAAACCACTTTCATAATGATGGAATGCTTAATGCCATACTTTATAACCACATAGTTAAGGCCTTGTGCCAAGACTAAAAATACAATTTTGTCAAGGCCTTATACAAAGACACTAGTTTGTCTCATGAGACCCACCAATGCATCGAGGGGATATAGTGGGCTCCACCCATCACTCACTAAGTCCGATACATTAATCATATAAAAAGATTTAAACATAACATAACGATTCATATTAAAACTATCATACGAAATGTCTATACATTTTCCACAAACCATTTATGGTGTAAAAATAACACATCCATAGTCAAACACATCACAAAACCATCAATACAATATGGATGTTTTCTATCCTAATAAATCAACTTCAAACAAGATTAAAATCCTCCAAAGGGTGTAAACATAGATGAAATCAAAACTTATTTAGAAAAACAAATCTTTCAATTTTAAAATCATTTAAAGGTCATATTATTATAAAAGAAAATATTTATTTTTAAAATATTATTATAAGATTCTATGGGAAGCTTCAATTATGTTATAAGTGCGGAAAATAGTTGCACCCTCCGTATAAGTTAAAAATGATATTCTTACTTTAATTTTGTCAAAAAGGTCATAAAGTACCTTTTTAAAAAAAGATGAAAAAATTCCTTTAAAAACATATATGTTCAAATTAGGGTATAAATGACTTTAACATGTTTTTTAGTAAATAGTAAGAGTGTTTTGAAATTCATTTTTACGAAAACACGGATGTGGATGATAATGAGGTCCCAGTAGATACTTACGTAAAAACAACCTCGGATAAAAAAGATATTGTAAAATTAACTCTTACCTCGTACTTATCCTCAGTCGATGGTATGTTAACCTCCTATATAATTGTCAAAACATTCTTATTAAATTATACAATAACTATATACATAAATATTATATCATACATGATCTTATAATATTTCGTTGTTAATAAAATTTTAGTAGTATCATCGTTTTAGGTGTTAACTGATTCATTTTCCATTATATGCTTGGTTATATAAACCATGTTTTTGAAGGATAATATGTATTTTATTTGTATAAAAAATGATAATATGTCTATAAAAATTATTTTTAATCATAAAAAGGAAATTATTCTTGAATGATTACAATGGAGAATGAATCTCATCACGTTCATGGAGACGGTAATCTGTATGTATGCACGAGCGACAATATCAATATATTGATGGTGAAATCGTATATAATTGGATGGTATATCATATATACAGAATCATTAACATGTTATATTTATTATTCACATCATTTATACTCATTATTATACCCATCCAAAAAATGAAGTGTTTGAATAAAAAACTACCCCACGACGTGGAGACAGTAATATGTACATACGCATGTATGGTGACTTTCTCATTTATAGGATGGATAGAATAATGAATATGGTTGTACCATTTTTATAATAAAATCACAGTATATAGAATATACTGAAGGTATTAATTTAGAATGTAAACAACAAAGAAATAGGAAGTGGACAAAGAAAAGAACATGAACGAGGTGATGAAATATTTATGTCTTCTTTTTGTTCTACCATTTGATTTGATTAGAAGGGAACCTTATGTTGCCTTTTTGACCAAAGGATGGGTTTCAAGATGAAGGGAAGAAATTTGGGATGATATTTGGGTAGTGTATTTCCAATCCAAATGTCTTTGGAGGTGTGAAATTAAGAGAAGTTGAAGTACCCTTTTATAAGTGAGGTGAGGGTCGCTTTAGGAAAATCTTGAAATATTATTTTATAAAAAATTCTTTTTCAGTTTCTAAAGGCTCCAAAATGTATTATTTAGAGAATAAGGTGGGGATATGTCAAAAAAAACACAACCAATAGGTTTCAGACAGTTTTAGGTCATCATATTAATCTTATCTTTTAGATTTTACTCTTACTTAAATAGTTTGACATTTACCATGTCTCTTTGTATTTTTCTATTATATGGTTAATAAACCTAGAATAACAAGACAAGAGATCCCAATGTGGTTCATTATTAATATATATAATATTATCTAAGTCCTTTGGATGATCCTAATATTTTAGTAATATTATATCAATTAATAATATATATTGGTTTTAAAAACTCAATTATATCAATTTTGACACTCTTTAGTATTTAGTTTTTGTGAAAATCGTAACAAAATGATTACATAGAAATAAAATTATTTAATCAACCCCAAAATTTCATATTATCTTAGTGTGGAATTCATCAAAAATCTAAAATTACATTTATTTGGATATTTATAATACCAATTACTTTAAACTTTCTTTAATAAGGTAATTAGTGCATCATCATTATGTCATAAATAAATTAACTTATTTAATGTCAAAAAATTTATGAATAAAATATCATTATGTAGGAAGTATTTTTATCTTTCTATTGAATATTTATAGTCGAATTTATCTGATGTATAACCCTATATTAAAAATGGTTTAGTTATTAATCTTTGAATTTAACTCTTCTAACCCTTCTTTAAATAAAATAATAATAAATTTCCTAATCAAATCCATGTGGGCCAAAAAGAACCGTATATTATTCCAAAGTTGTTTTTGGTGGAATTATACTTATCCAATAGAATTAGGACATGAATTAGTGTAATTATGATATCATTTTTACCCTTAATTAACATATTTACTTTTAACCAAAGTAAAAAAAGTTAAAAGTTACTATTCATTAAAAATTATTTTCATCTTATTGAATCACATTGTACTTATTGATATTAACCATGTCTCTTGGATTTTTTAAATTCAACCCACAGAATAGGTAAAATTATGTTTTATGCAAATTTGCAAATGCTCCTAGAAGGTGGGTAAGTGACGGTTAAAAGTTCAATAAAATTATATATATATATAAACTTATTATAAAATTAATCCAATGAATTACATTAAACATATATATGTATTATGTATCTATTTTGACCTAAAATAGATTAAAATAAAATAAAAAATGTTTTTAAAAAATATCGGTGTTAAACAATAACACAATGTTTTTCATTATTCATCCAAAATTGTATGTTTCCAGAAAAATACCAAAAATTTACCCAAAGATAATTTTGATATTTTGAATCCAAAAATGAAGTCCATTTTGAAAAATAAAATTTATAAAATTTCAAAAAGGGTGTATTACTATTCCTAACGGCTTGTTTGATTGGTCGTGGTGTGTTAGAATCTCGAAGTTGCGTACAATGCAAGCTATTGCATTATTCGAATGGAAATATACCATGGAAGCTTGGAGTGTTACATTTTCTACTCCTTAAAATAATTTCATCCTCTAAATTTATAGAATATTATTTCATAAAAAGATTTGGGTGGTTCTTCATCATAAGTTTCTTGGCATCTCGCATTGCCTCTTTCATCTTATGGTTTCTCCATAGAACTTTTACCAGACATGTCGTCCGGTTTCTTAGAACTTGTTATCTTGTATCAAGAATCTTGACAGGCTCTTTGAAATAAGAAAAATCAGGTTCCAGTTCAACTTCATCACAGGTGAGTATATGTGTTGGGTCAGGCCTGTATTTTCTCAACAGTGATACCTGGCACGCATCGTGAACATGGGAGAGACTTGGTGGCATTTCCAAATGGTAATCCAAAACCCCAATTCTTTCAAGAATTTTGAAATCTCTGATTTACCTGGGACTCAATTTTCCTTTATTATCAAATTGTATAACACCCTTCCATGGAGATAACTTCATGAAAACAAGATCTCCTACATAAAATTCCAGATCATTTATTCGGTTATCGGCATTGATCATATGCCTACTATGAGATTCCTTGATTTAGGATTGAAAGACATTCACCTTTTATATCATATACTCAACAAGTTCTGGTCCTATGGATTTCCTTTCACCAACATCATCTCAACATGTTGGTGTCCAACATCTCTTTCTAAATAACACTTCATATGGTGCCATCTGAATACATGAATGGAAACTATTGTCATAGTAAAATTCAACCAAAGGTAAATATTGATCACACATACCTTGAAATCAATGTTAGAAGGATGTCAACATGTCCTCTAAGGTTGGAATTGTCTTTTATGATTGTCCATCGGATTGAGGGTGGTAGGAAGTGCTTAAAAAAAGTTCAGTTTCTAGGTATCTCTGAAGAATTTTCTAGAATCGTGATGTAAAACGGGGATCCCGATCAGAAATAATCAGTAGGGGTACTCCATGGAGTCTTACAACATCATTAATATACAGTCTTGCTATACATTCAAGTGGTAAATCTTCTCTTATAGTAATAAAATGTTATGACTTGGTAATACGATAAACAATGACCCATATTTCATCATTCCTTCTCCGAGTCTTTGGTATTCCAATGAAAAATTCCATCGTAATATCATCCCATTTCCACTCAGGTATGGGAAGAGGTTTCATGACTCCCCTAGGATTTTGTCTTCCAGCTTTCTCTTGATGGAAAACCATACATCTTGACACAAAATTAGAAAACTCTCTCTTCATGTTGTGCCACAATAAATGTTCTTTAAATATCTATACATCATAGATCTACCGTGGTGTATAGAGAAATTGGAGCTCTGAGAATCATCTAAAAATTCTATTTTCAGATCAAGTATATCAGAAAGAGAAAGTCTTATCCCAAATTTCAAAATCTTGTCTTCACATATGAAGTCGATTAATCTCCCATCATTCACAACTTTTATTCTCTTTTGAAAATCCTCATCATCAGCCTAATAAATTTTTATCCTTTCAAGTAAAGATGATATGGAAACCATTTGAAAAAGTATTGATGTTTCACCATCCATGATTATTCCCATATCTATTTTTACTAGACCCATGAAAATAGGATCTCTTTCAACTCTCATCTTGTTCAAAACACCATGATCCTTTCAGCTCAAAGCATCTACCACCTTATTTTCCTTCCCCAGGTGGTAGTATGTTGTGCAATAATAATCCTTGAGAAGTTCAAACCATATCTTTTGCCTCATGTTGAGTTCTTTTTTTGAGGAAATATACTTCAAACTCTTGAGATCAGTATAAATCCCACAATTATCACAATAGAGATAGTGTCTCCATATCATCAAAACATAAATCACAAAAGCAAACTCAAGATCATGAGTGGGGTAGTTTTTCTCGTGAATTTTTAGCTGTCATGATGCATAGTCCAAAACTCTATCATTCTGCATTAGGAAATAAACAAGTCCTTTCATTGAAGCATCACTATAAAAAAACAAACCCATCGTTCCCTGATGGTAGAGTCAAGATAATACAATTGAATAATCTTACAGTTAGTTATTCAAATAATTATTCACACCCTTTTGTCAAAACAAGTTAAACCCCTTTAAGAGTGAGCTTGGTTAAGGGGTTTTCAAATAGGGAAGAATTCTGGACAAAACACCGATAATAACCTGCTAAACCATTAAAACTGTGTACCTCAGTTATACTCGTTGGTGCTGGCCATAATTTTATAGCCTTTATCATAGAAAGATCAAAATATATTCCATCATTTGAGACAATATGGCCAAGAAAAGAAATATCCTAAAGTGAGAATTCACATTTTCTAAACATCCCATATAATTCAGTTCTTCCTAGAGTCATTAGGATAATACGCAAGTGATTTTCATGATCTAATTAGCATTTGGAGTATACCAAGATATCATCAATAAATACCACTAAAAATTCATCAAGATATTCCTTGAAAACTCTATTCCTTACATCCATAAAAACAAAGTGTGCATTAGTCAGCCCAAAAGGAATTACTGTAAACTTGTAATGCCAGTACCGGGTTCGAAGTGTTGTTTTTAGAATGTCCTCTTTCACACACAACTAATGATATCCAGATCGAAGGTCAATCTTTGAAAAATATTGTGCTCTATGAAGTTTCTTGAATAAATCATCAATTTGAGGTAGGGGATACTTGTTATTTATTGTTATAGTATTGATCTCCCTGTAGTCAATGCACAACCTCATTGACCCGTCTTTCTTCTTAACAAAAAGGACATGGGCTCCCCATGGAGAAACACTACGGCAAATAAATACCCTATTACTCAATTCCTCTAGTTTTTTATTAAGTTATACTAATTCCATAGTGGCTATTCTATAAGGGGTCTTCGATATGGTCCTTGAACTTTGAATTAAGGCAATGGAAAACTCAATTTATCATTCTACAGGATGTCTAAATAAATACTCTAGAAACACATCAACATATTCTTGCACAATATGTATCTACTCTATTCAAACATTCTTTTCCAAACCCATATATATTTCATTCTCTTCTTCCACACTAATTGAATTTAGTTGTGAAACTGTAGGTGGATCTAGATAAGAATCGGGTGGTGACGTTTCTGCTCTAATGATAAGGTACTCCTTGTCATCATCAAAAATTGTAACCTCCTTCTTATTATAATAAATTTTCAAATCATGGTCCGAATGCCAATATATTCTGAGGATTATATCAAATTCAATCATGGGTATGACAATGAGATCATTAGATAAATAATATCTATATGCCCTAACAGGAATTGATTCACAAAAAATTGCTGCGATGATACTTCTCTTAGGTAGTTTGACTAATTACTCCCTTGTTACGTCAAACTGAAAATATCTAATTTTCATAATAAACATGAGAGATATGAAACAATGCGAAGATCCAGAATCAAATAAAGAATTGGATAAACATGAAAAAACCATTATATTACCTACCACCACGTCTTTCAGAGCTTCAACCTCAGTAGTATTGATCTCATAAGCTTTTCCTTACTCCCTTGGACTTTTTGAGGTAAGTTCCCCTGGCACGTAGGAAATTCATTTGCATAATGACTCTTTTCTCTACAATTGTAGAATTACACATTGAAATCCTCTTTCTTTTCCTTGTAATCATGAGCATAGTGACCTTTTCACGACACTTGTAATAGGCTCACATTCCCTTCAGACAAGTACCTGGGTGTTTCTTCCCACATTTACTACAAGTTTAATATTCAACTTTTCCCTTCTTCTCATTATTTCCATTTCCATAGTTAACTGAAAATATATTTTTCTCTTTCATTTTTTATGGTTATAAGACATAGAGAATTCCTTTGATGTATTGATAGCAAATGAGACTATAACTTTTTATGGTGATAAGGATTGTGAGACAGATATTCAACCGAGATATGGTTTTAAACCATCAAATAATTGATCAATCTTACTCATTCAGTCACATATATAATCTACTACATTCCTTGAAAACTTTGTAAAGATAGCCTCATACTTTGCGACATTTTTATCCTCTTTTGGCCTCATACTTAGAAATTGACTTTCCAAATCCGGTCGATGGTCACGAAGAACATATTTTTTCAAAGAAAATATCTTTAAACTCCCTCCATTAAATGTTCGATACTTCTTCATCTTACTTTGTGTTTTTGATTAATGACCTCCATTGATCTGCATCTCTTGTGAGGTGATAAACTTGCATGAAAACTTTTCCCCTTTCACTACTCACCAAAGCGTGAAATATTTTCACTACGGAATTTATCCATTGATCATCTATTAATGGATTTGTACTCAAATTGAATAATGGTGTTTGTTGACTCATGAATCGGTCTAACATTGATCTTCCACGTTGTAGATCAAGGTGCTCCATACGGGTAAGGTTATAATTCATAACCTCAGTGAGTTGTCCCAGTATGGTGATATGCTGATCAGCAGTAGTTGCATCACCAACTCCACTATAATTATCTTCAGTAGGAATGAAATCCCTACATGGATTACCTACATTGATACAGTTTCCATTCCTCCAACTTGGCACAATTTCAAAATAATTGAATACACAAGATTAGTTTATGATTCACAATACCAAATTATAATCTTGTAAAATAGTTAACGTAAATTGAACAGTTTGTGGATATAATACAAAAACATAAAAAAAAATTCATTGAGGAAGCATATAGTCATAAACTCTTTATAATGGTTTGTAATGAAAATAAGAATTTTCCTAATCAGATCCTATGGGAGTGTTGTAACCAAGAGTGAAACAAGGTACATTATCGTGCACCATTTCTTGTTTGAGTCTAGCTCAAAGTGGTGTTTTTAAGTTTTACGACTAGGTACATCTGTTCCAGAGCTGCCTCTACCTGCTCGTATGTAGATAGAGATGTATTACTTGGAAAACTTACAAAATCTCTACAGTACAAAAATTCTAGGATGTTCTTATATACTAATCCTGAAAGTATATCTTAGAGTAATGTTTTCTTATCAGAGTTTTTGTAAAACTAGATTCCATGGTTTTACTAAACTTCCTCCGATACCAACTGTAATGCCCCAACCCCAATTACCTAGTGTTGGCGTATTATAACATATCATTGGCATGATACAAAGAATCATGTCTCGAAAGACCGATCAGTTTAGTAGCCTTAGAAGTACTAGATACATTCATAAGTTTTACATTACATCACGAAATAAAAACGTCCACAAAATTTTGTCCCCTTTTGATCACACTTATATCCCTATCCTATCCTTGTAGGTCAACCCTAAAATACTTCTTCACATCTGGGAAAAAATAAAACATTAAAAGTGGTGAGTTCAGATTCTTAGTAAGGATAACAACATAGAAGAAACTATCATAAATAAGCATAAACATTTAAGGCAATGTATAAGACTAAAACAAAAGCCTATTAAACACAAAATTCAGTATAATATGGGAAAGATAAAATCAAATAATTTCATTTACTTATTCACATGGATATTCTTCTAGTTTAATAATGACATGCAATATCAATAGCCACTTTCATAATGATGGAATGCATAATTCCAGACTTCATAACTACATAGTCAAGTCCTTGTGACAAAATTACAAATAAGATTTTGTCAATGCCTTGTTCTAAGACACAAGTTTGTCTCATGAGACCTACCAATTCATCGAGGAGCTATAGTAGGCTCAACCCTTCACTTAATAATTCAAATGCATTCCACATATGAAAAGGTTTAAACATAACATAAACATTTATATTAAAACTAGCTTAATAAATGTCAATACATTATCCATAAACCATGAATGGTGTAAAAATAACAAATCCACGGTCAAAAATATCACAAAACCTTCAATACAATATGGATGTTTTGTATCATAATAAATCAACATCAAACAAGATTAAAATCCATCAAAGGTTGTTGACATAGATGAAATCAATTTTTTTAGATAAATATATCTTTCAATTTTGATATCATTTAAAAGTCATATAATTATACAAGAAAACATTTATTTTTGAAAATATTATTATATGATTTTATAGGAAGCTTCTATGATGTTATAACGGTGGAAAATAGTTGCACCTATCGTAGAAGTTAAAAAAGGAATTCTAACCTTAATTTTGTCGAAATGGTCATAAAATACATTGTTTGGAAAATGATGGAAAAATTATCTTAAAAAATATAAGGTCAAATAAGTGTATAAACTACTTTAACCTATTTTATATTAAATAGTAATTTTTTTGAAATACATTTCTAATAAAACATAGATGTGGGTGATGAAGAGGTGCAAGTAGATACTTATGTAAAAACAACCTTGGATAATAAAGAGATTGTGAAATTAACCATCACATGGTTCTTTTTCTTGGTATATGGTATGTTAACCTCCTGTATAATAGTTAAAATATTTTTATTTAATTATACAATAACTATATATATAAATATGATATCACATATGATCTTATAATATTTCTTTGTTGTTAATATTTTAGTATTATCATCGTTTTAGGTGTTAACTGATTCATTTTCCATTATATGCTTTGTTACGTAATCCATTTTTGATATGTATAGAATGTATTTTATTCATATACAGAATTATATTATGTTCATAAAAATTATTTTTAATCAAAAAATAAAATTTATTCTTGAATGATTGCGTTGGGGAATGAATCTCATCACGTTCGTGGAGACGGTAATCCGTACGTACGCACGAGCGACAATAACATTACATTGATGGAGAAATAGAATGTAATTGGATGGTATATCATATATACCGAATCATTAACATGTTATATTTATTATTTTTATCAATAATACTAATTATTATACCCATCCAAATAATGATGTGTTTGAATAAAAAACTACACCACGACATGGAGACGGTAATCTGTATGTACGCACGTATGGTGACTCTGTCATTTATAGGATGGATAGAATAATGAATATGATTGTAAAATGTTTATAATAACATCATAGTATATAGAAAATTCCTTATTTATTATTTTATAATGGAAACAACACCGAAAGAGAATGTGGAAGGAGAAAAGAACCTGAAAGAGGTGATGAAAATATTCACCTATTCATCGGGTTCATTTTTATTTGATCAAAAGGGATCCTTAGATTGGCTTTCTGACCAAAGGAAGTACTCCAAAATTATGGGAGGAAATTTGTGATAATATTACGGTAGGGTTGGTCTGAGAAAAATTTCTTTGGAGGAGTGACATTAAGAGAAGGGGAATTATCTTTTATAAGAGATGTGTGGGTCACTTTAGGAAAAGCATGAAATATTATTTTATAATAAAAACATTTTTAGTTTTTAAAGGATCCAAAATGATTTATATGGAGGATAAGGTGGTTAGGGGTCGAAAAAACTCAACCATTAGGTTTTAGATAGGTTTAGATCACTATATTAACCTTATCATTTATATTTTAAGCTTAGTTAAATAGTTTTTCATTTACCATGTCTTTGGGTATTTTTATGTAATATGGTTAATAAACATACCATAAAAAGAAAAGAGAACCCAAGTGGTTCATTATTAATATATATAATATTACTTAAGTACTTTTACCTATTATTATATTTTCATAAATACTATATCAATTAATAATGTAGCATTTTTTTAAAAACTCAATTATGGCAATTTTGAAACTATTTAGTATTTGGTTTTTGTGAAACTCGAAACAACATGATTTATTAGAAAAAAAATATTTAATCTTATTTAAAAAGTCATATTAACCTATAAAATTAGTTTAATTCATCAAAAGTCTCAAATTACATTTATTTAGATATTTTTAATATCTATTATTTTAATCATTCATTAATAACGTAATTACTACATCATCATTGTGTCATAAATGAATTCAATTATTTAATCTCTAAAAATTATAAATAAAATACCATTATGAAGATAATATTTCTATATTTCTAATGACTATTTTAGTTTAATTTATAGTCTTTATAACCCTATATTAAAAATGGTTTAGTTATTGTACTTTGAATTTAACTCTTTTAACTCTTCTTTAAATAAAATAATAATAAATGTCCTAATCTAATCCAAGTGGGCCAAAGAGGGTCATATTTTATTACTGAAGTTGTTTTTGGTGGAATTATATGTATCCAATATAATTAGGACATGTGTTAGGGTAATTATGATACCATTTTACCCTTAATTACCATATTTACTTTTAACTGTGGTAAATAAACGTCAAAAGTTACTATTCACCAAAAATTATTTTCATCATATTGAACCGAATTTTATGTACTAATATTATCCATGTCTCTCAAAATTTTCAAAATCAACTCACAGATGTGGTGAAATTATGTTTTATGCAAATTTGAAAATGCTCCTAGGAGGTGGGTAAAAGACGGTAAAAAGCTCGATAAAATTTTATATATCTAAACATATTATAAAATGACTCCAACAAATTTCATTGAAAATATATAGGTATAATGTATCTATTTTTACCTATAATAGATTAAACTAAAGTAACTAAATATTTAAATTAAAATTCGGTTTTAAACAATAACGTAGTGTTTTTCACTATTCATAAAAAATTTAATATTTTCAAAAAAATACTAAAAATTAACCCTAAGCTAATTTTGTTATTTTAAATCCAAAAATGAAGTCCATTTTGAAAAATAAAATTCATAAAATTATAAAAATCGTCTATTACTATTCATAGCAGCTATTTTGATTGGTTGTGGTGTGTTAGAATCTCTAAGTTTCGTACAATGCAATCTATTTCATTATTCAATGGGAAACGTATTGTGGGAGCTTGGGTTGTTACAAGGGAAATTATTTTCATATAGATTAGAAATCATGTTCAAGATGTATTTCAAGTGTTCTTAAATTCCAATCAACTCTTTCATGTTTTCTGGAGGTTAAATTCCAATGATCTTTGGTCTTCTAGTGATCAACTTCGATATCATTATGGCATACCACAAGGTCGAGATATTTTTCCATGGATTCCATGAAACAAAAATTAATGGGATTATATTCATATTTTGCTATGGAATATTGCATAATATTGTCTCTAGGTTAGTCAGGTGATCAAAACATTGTCTATATGACCAGTATATCATCAACATATCATTTAACAAATTTCTCTAATAATGTTTTGAAGATGTGGTGCATTTCACGTGGATATGTTGCAACATCATTCTTTATGCCAAAGGGAATTAATAAATAAGAAAAATATGCCATTAAGGACTCTGAAAGTTAAATATTATATATATTTTGGCTCCATCTAAACTTTTTTGTAGCCAGAGTAGTAATCAATGAATGAGTGATCATTGTAGCCAAATGTTTCATCCATAAAGAATTATGTGATTGGAAACTGGAAGTCATCATTGGGAAAATTTCAGTTGAGATCATTGAAATCAATAAACACTCTAATTTTGTAATGATTTTTTTTTCTTCAGGTAAATATTTTCTAAAAACTTTGGATATTTCACCTATAGGATGAAGTTAGATTTGATAATATTTTCAACTTCAGGCTCAATTTTCTAGGAAGGAGTTGGGTATGTTTTTATTACTGCCTACTTATATCCTTGATGATCTTATGGGAAGAGAAAATAATTGGTGGTCACATCAGGATCAAGGCCTAAAATCAATATGCAATTCCATGTAAATAAATCCCAGTTTTGTTTTATAAAGGATGTATACACATATATATCTTTATAATTCATTGACACACTAATCAGAGTGGGGTGTAGATCTTCCTCTATACTCATATTTATTTCTCTACGTTCATCTATAGCGGTGGAGACAACTTCCTCAAATTTTGGAGGGGCATCCCTGATGTCTTACTCTTATTCATCTCCTTCATTTGTAACTTCATTCTGCCTCTACTTGATGCGTAGGTGATGAATAGATATGTTTATATCTAGGTAAAGAGTTATTATTTGGAAATATTGAATAGAATGAATCCATCTCTGAACCAACTGAAGTTGAAAGGTCTTTTTTAAGCTCTGAAAAAAGTTATTTGGTTTAGAATCAACACACCTATCTTTTTTCCATGAGTGTGAAAACATCTTCTATCCTAGATGATTAAGAAAATACTTGTTCAAGCATGGAGGATTCAATGAAGACATCCCAGTTTATGCTATCATCACTGCTTGTTGAATCAATTATTTCTCCTATGTTATCAGAACCTTGTTTCTGTAAATGACATTATGGAAACCATTGAATGAGTGCTTCAATTTGGGCTAACCATTTCAATATTATTAATATATAACACATAATCTTAACTATGATTCTTGAATTGGTTATATAGGATATTTTCCTGACCATTTGGAGAATTGATTCTAGTAACAACATTATCCATGGATTGTTTTACCTTCATGTTATAGAACACTTCATCAATGTACTAATCTTCAAATATTTTTAATGTGGGATTATCACTGTGAAATGTCCCTATATGGAAATTTACACAATTTATGAGACATTGGTTGTACGATGAAGAAATACATGCATAATGATGAAGCCATGGTCTCCCCAATAGAATGTTGAAAGCAGTATCATGTTAGATAACCATGGACACTAAATCGGATATGATATCCCCATATTGATTTTTGGCCATAATATCACCAATTGGTTCTTTCTCATTCTTGTCGTAACCTGGTATCATTAAAGAGGAGGGAGAAAATTGGTGTTCAATGAGGCCTAATTGGTAAACTGTCTGAATGGGAATGAGGTTTACTCCTGAGCCATTATCAATGAAGGATGCTAGGATGTCAGAATCATTGATATTTTTAGATAGATAAAAGGGTTTTATGTGTCCATGTATGATAGTATCCTCATCGTACTCTATGAAAGATATGACTACATGGAATTGTTTTGGGTGATTCTATTTACGGTAAACATCTGCGGAAAAAACAATGGATTTAAACATTTGAGTGCATGAAAATTCCTCGAGAAGTGCTTATCAGAGATCTTTTGGAAGATTTATAGAATCCAAGATTGATAGATTGGCTAGTACATGGGAAAGTTTCTTCAACAAATAATAGTTTTGATCAAGAGGTTTGAGTTTTCCAGTTTGAAGATGCTTTTTTTAGGTGCCTTGTAAGATGATCCTCCTTATGTGGATATAACATTTTTGAAGATAGAAATGGGAAATACTTCTTCTCATGGTGTATTAGGTGGGCTAGGTCATCCCACTCTCCATGAAGGTTATGGTATAGCCTCTAATCGATCTTATATAATGATCATGTCAGAGAAGTCCCAGTCAAGAGTGGGAGAATTTTCTTGTTTTTACTAAGCCCATTTGAGGGATCTACCATGAGTGACAACTATATTAATAATTAGAGAATGTTTTTTGTTGGAGTAGTGTCTTATAGAATACCCAAATATTCCCATGTATCCTCGGCCTTGATGACCTTTACCCCTAGTTACGAAATCATGTATTTGGAACTCAAGTCCATAATCAGAATCAACATTTTCATAAGGATTTTTATAGTGAATAACATTATCAGAACAGAAGATTTACTCCTCATCTGATGAAGATTATTCTTGGGGGGTCGACTCTTGTTGTTTCATTTGGCGGGGTGGTGCTCATGTCATTGAGTCAGTTGGCACGAAATCAACTATGGTCAAGGAAAAATTTGTCCTTGATAATAAATCATCTTATTTTTCATCCTCCTTATTCCTCAATCCATGATTCTTCTTTCATGACTGGCCTTCAGAGGATAGGGATTTTGATGATTATGAATTTTCTGTAACAAAAGAGATATGGTACACAATTGGAAGTTTTATTTGTCTTCAAAGAATGGAATAAGATCAATTTATTGTTTTCCTTGCTATCCAATAATTGAATTTAGGATCATTATTACTTTTTAATTCTTGGAATTGGCCTTCCTTGTATGGATCTATAATAGTAAAACATGGTACTTGGGCTGGTGAATTTTTCAACATCACTTTATTTTAGTTTAAATCCTTTTATATGATTTCTATAAAAAAAATTTATGGATATTGTTCTCAACATATGATATAAGTGGAAATAGTTTGTGAGGTCCTTGTCCCATATATTGTTAGATTTATTGGGCCTTGGAAACTGAAATAAGTAGTTTTGCAAAGCTAAGATGATGTATTTCCGGACATGGTCATTTCAAAAAGAATATACCATGATTTTCAACTCCACAAATTGTCTCTGACTTTGACCTTTTGGGTCACCTTAATGAGGCTGTTATTTTTACTAACGCTTGAGAGGTGGCGCCCTATGGTATGATGAGGGATTTGATATAGGAGTGGCTATAGTGGTCTACATAATTGTGATTGTAGCATTGTTTTCTTTTCCTACTCGTATTCCTAGATCTGATGGGGTTACCTGATATTTTTCTTTATTATATGTTATGGAGTTTTTTAACTATTGAGAAATCGAGGCCAGATCCCAAAACCCTCCTATGTATTTGGTAGGAATTAATGGTGTTCAAAACTATTCAAGGTTATTTTCAACAAATAGGGTGGTCAATTATTCATGAGGTAGTGGTATATTCAATGATTATGATAATGATTTCCACCCAGCAACGAAATATTAAACCATTTCATTCACCCTTTTCTTGCAGTTTGTGAGATCGAAGACTGTTGTCTTCAATAGCATTGTGATGAATTAGAAATGGAGATTTTTATGGAGATCATCCCATTCAGTGATCGAACGAGACTGCAAGCTTGTGTACCATACAATGGTTCGACCCTACAATGATTGTACAACACATCTGTGTTTTACTACTTCATGTTTCTCAAGTGTCCACATTATAGGATCATTGTAAGAGATGAAATTAGTCATGTGCTTCTACGAATATCTGAATCCTCTAAAGACTGAAATTTTTTTATTCCTACAATTTGGCGGAGGAAGGGTCAGATCCACCAATTCAGGATAAACCTTCTTTTATTGTTGTATTAGTGCACTCTGTCCTTCCATAGAATCCAATAAAGTCATTAGTGACTCAATGGTGTTCATGAGTATTTGTGAAATATTTGGTTGATCCGAGACCTAAATTCATGTGGCGACTAGTGCCTGAATAGGTTCAATGACTCGCAAGATAACTGGTGGTGGCATAGATGGTATATTCTATGGATAACCAATAGGGGCAGGCCTCTATGAATGTGCTTGTCCCTAATCTAGTTGTACATTAAATGGGGGGAATTCATTATATGCATTAGTAGTATTGAAAAAACATCATTGCTGAGGAGATCCAACTCGAAGTTAAAAATGGGAATCTTCTTGTGGAGAATATTTGGAAAGAGTGATGGATCAGAGTAACACTAAATTAAGTCTTATCAACTCCTTCATCTCATCCTCTTGCTGATAAAATTATTCAACAAGTGAATTGGATTCACGTTCTCCAAGGTAAAAGTGATATAAGGTATAAACATTACCTTTTTCCTTTATTTGGTTCTTTTAAAATAGGTGGAAGTGGATTATTTGAAAGGATACCAAAATTTTGGGTAATCTTTTGATTTTTAGTACACACACCTCCTTCATTTTCATTGATGTGGGCCACATTATGAATAAGAACCACATCCAGTGAATCCCCTAAACTAGACTCATTTTCTAGAGGATCTTCCATGATTGATTTAATGATAATCACTAATGCATAATGCATTACTAATATTCTATCGGTATCATTGAGAGATCACCATCTTCTACACCCTCCACAATACCTTGTCCTCCTATTTTTTGGTTCCCTAAAAACAATTTAGTGGAAAATAATCTTAATGGTATCCTTATATATTTCAGTTGTCCATTCATTTTGTGTCTTCTTCCTTATTTTGTAAAAATATGACTTCTGCTGAGGAGTTAATTGTGATATTGAAATATCACAAATCCCTAGAGGTTGTGTTTCTTACTATTATACTTTTTCCACCCTTTGGAATCTATTTTTTTGGATATTAGGGTTGATTTAAAAATTATCCATCCTTATATGTTGGGGTTTCTCCTGAACTACTATCGCTTATATCACTATAGTTTCACTTTAGATTTTACGAATTATGGTCAAAATGATAGTTGAGTTCATTATTTGGAACTCACATAAATTTCCTTCTTGGGAATACAATTTTTCTATTTCAAAAATTTGTTCAATCTGATGGTTTCATCCTATATGTGGGAGGCCTACTCAGTGTTTTCAAACACCTAATGCAAAATTATTGTAATATATTTCTCTCATTGGGCTAGGATTTGGTGGAAGCTGGTCAAGGCTTGTTCTTTCAGAGAATCTCTTGGGTAATGAAATTTTTTTTCTTGTTGTAGAAGTCTTGGGGAAATAACATTACATGAGACCACTTTTTGCGTGATTTTTAGGCTTTGTATTGTAGTGAAATAAAATTCCCCATGTGAACCCCATCCTCTGATATGAAGACCAGTTGGGATATCTATGTTGAGTCTTTATAGCTGTATTAATGCATTGAGGCATGAAAAGTGAAGGGATCCTTATTTCTTCTTGTTTTTTGTATCTCAGGAACCCTAGGGTGATGCAAAATCAATTTGGTACTAAAAAAATTCTATTATATTAACATGAATTTTATATTCATCATACAATTATACTTTTCCTTTTTGATGATGAATATTATTTCCATATGTCAAAGAGGATATTATGAATACAATTGTCTGCCAACATCTCTATAATGTTTTATTGAGAGGTTTCCAAATACTAAAATAGGATTGGTATTTCACCCTCATCTAGTTTTTTCCTCTTTTTCAGCATATCCTCTTCATATTTTTCTAGAGGATTCACTACTTGATCTAACCAAAGATGGTCTTTTTCTACCTATTTATTAGAATCAATATGATTAGTAGAGATTTCCACTATTGCATTGGATGATAAATGGACCAAAGGTGGTTTAGATAACGATAGTCACCTTGGGATATCTTCCAGTTGAGAAATAATTTCACCCACCAGTGACCTAGAATTCGACATGACTTTTTTTGTATTTGAATGTGACACAAGATAAGATGGATTTCTCATCACTATATTATCAGTTGGATAATTCTCTTGGAAATGTGAAACACTATAGTAGAGAGAACATTCACAAAAATCTGTCATCTTGGGGAGGACCACCATGGTGGTTTTGAGTAAGGGATAAATCTTATGGTCCTTGGAATTATCGCCACATGGAGGGTTTTATGGCTCTCATCAAGATATAGGTTCTCTATATTGATTTAATTGTCATGAAGAAAGACATCATGATTTTTTTCTCATGTGTACCTTCAGAGTTACTACTACTGGTCCCATAATTTGGTAATGGGAAGGTAGGATCTTGAGCTGCAACAAATAAATGTATGAAGGCTTCAAGAACTCCATCATTAAGGGGAACAAAATCATAAACTGGGTTTGATTTTCCAACTATTTTGAATAAGACTATTTTTGGATCCTTCATACAATCATTTATGGGAACTTTCTTGGAAAAGTTTCTATCATGTGTAGGTTTATGTGCCTACATTAATGTGGCTACCAGAATAGGATGATTATATTCATTTATAAAGGGTGTATGTTCCCGATATTGTTGTGCATATGATATGGGGAATATTCCACATAACCATCGTTGAAGGAAATAGAGGTATGCATCTTCTCTACATTGACATCCTGATAATTCAACATTATTTTCCAGATAGACTTATAATTATGTCCCACAATTAATGTTGTTTCTGTTTGACTGATATCATGGGATGTCTCTAGAATATGGGATATAATTTTTATCTTCCCTTTCACCATTTTCAGGATGTGCATTGTTACATCAGCAGCTAGAATGGGATTATATGTCCATTTCATTTCTAGAGTAGGTATATGTACCATTTCATGTCCACCCTTTATAGCAAGTGGATACTAGAAGTACTCATTTGTTGGGGAAGATATTTATTCCTACCCTCTACTTGTCATCGGAGAATTCAAACTGACATTTTAGAGTGTTTCCAGATAAATCTATTAGCATACAAGATGAGTCCCAACAGGTGTATGTTCTTTCTTTTGGGATGTTGTCGAATTGGGTTGGCAGGCTTCTTTGAACACTAACAAATGAGGATGATTGCATGATTCATCACTATCATAATGTTTATGTTCTTGATCATGGTAGTCCAAAATATTTGAATGGAATGATTGGTTGGGAACAACCAAATGATTATTTAGGGTAATTTAACTAAGGTTTATGGGTATATATACCTACTCTCTATGTGTCAACAAACGGGGTTGATGGGCATCTCCTGAGGTGGAAAAGGTAGAACTCTGATCCCTATTAGATGGTTGTTATCCCCAGAGGAGAAACTTTCATTCCTGAGTCTGAGGGACCTGGGACATATAACTGAAGAAAAAACCCTCTTCCTGTTGAGTGATTTCTATCATGCGGTGTTATCAGAGATGATTGTTGGTGGGAACCCTAGGAAGGAACCCTATGTCTTTTTGATGAACCCATAGGAGGCCATTGGGTCAACCTCCCTGGAATATGGGAGGGGTTAGTTATTGGGTCCACAGATATGATTATAAAATGGTTAAAGGCGGTGTTATTCACTGTTTGCTTTCGGACCATAGGATGTCTCTAACTAGATGATTTAGGGTTATTCTTAATCTAGAGGGTTGGCCGGGCATCCTCCAAGGATATAATGGAACCATTTTGATGGTACTCTAGAACCAGCATGTTAGTCACCCAGCATTGATGATGCTGATTCGGTGATGGAGTCCATTGATTGAACGAGGATCCATCTTGTGCATCAGTCGGGGTTTTAATGGGTGTAAACATGAATGAATCCATTTGGAATGATGGGATCTCTTGGAATATATTGCATGAATATATGAAAAATAAAAACAAATAACTCCAAAAATGTTTCATCTTTTTGGATGAATGTATGTGTTAGTTATTACCTTTTCTTTCACTCATTTATCAATTGATAGGGGCCTAATATATGGTTAACACTATCATCTTCATTAATGATTTACGTTGGGTTCAACATTTTTTTATTTCATTTGGAACATGTGTTATGGTTAGGAATCACTATTTATGAACAGTTTCCAATAGATTTGTTTATGGAATTGGAAACACCCAATGGTTCTATATCCAAAGGGACCTGCTTTCCCATGGCAGACAATTGTTATGAAAATATGACCCATGATACTGAAGGAATCAAATTTTTCGATAGAATGGGTGGTCATTACCATTGTTACCTTTTGAGGTGAATTATTACCAACTCTAGGACTCTCTTATAGCTTTAAGATATGTTCTGGAATCCTTATTAATTTACCAAGTATTCTGTTGCTTCCCCTTGAATTGTTTAATCAATTGTTAGCATGTGTCGAATTTAAAATTATCCATATGTATTTGAGGTTCTTAATCAATAGAGATATCTGTTTTTATCCAAGGACTTACATTGATGGAATCCTCTTATATTCTACTTATATATTATTTAGTCCTTATCATGAAGAAGTTGTTTTTTAATCCACTAAATGGAAATCCCGAGAATATATCATTATCCAAGGAGATATAAATTAGTCTGATGTTGGGATCGAACACATAAATAGGAATCCTACATATCCTTGTGAAAGAAATCTGATTGTACATAGTTTAGTGCATCTTAATGAACACATCTTACCTTTTATGGTATTGTGATAAAGACCCAACTGTATAGTTTAGTCTCATGTACTAAGGATATAATGATGGAATGTTACTAGTCAAAGCATATTTCTGAACTTATTCCTATGAATAACAAGGAACATGTAAGGAATATGAGCTCCCATGTTTAATTAGACCCTTATGGAAATGTGTCCTAGAGAAAATAGGGTTGATTTGGGGGTTTTGGTTTTCAACCTTAGGTAGGCTTCCTATGTATCATGTTTGGATGGGAATCAGATCCCATGTAGTTTTGAATGTCTCACAGGGGAGTATTGAAATTTGGGAGAAATAGGATAGGGTTTAATCTTAAATAGGATACGCTTGTAATAGGGTCCACAAGAGAAGCCCTAACACATGGATATTTAAGGAGGTTTAATCCAGGTCTTAATACTATGGACGATTCATGGATTAAGGGTATTATGGGTGGAAACTTGAGTAGGATATGTAGTGATCTTGTGCCCTAGGTGAAGGCTTCCAACATATCACTGTTATGGTGGGAATTAGAGTTCCTTTAGTCCATTTTTCATGTACATTTTAGGTGTGTTGGAATTATCAAAAATATCTAAGAGCACATGATTCATTCTCAATGTGATGAATAAGTGGATATTAATGATTCAAAAAACATTACACACTTTCCCTCCTTCACTGGTGGAAGCAATTGGGCATATAGTGGAAGAGTCCAGAGCTATGCCAATTCCCTCTATTTTGGATCCATTTATATTAGATAAGGGTCTAATTTAAGGAAGGAGTGAAGGTGAAGTATATAGAGAGGAGCAAGACTACAACCTCTTATATGAAAGTCTAAGGGAATACCTTAGGGAGAGTTCCCTACAATATTTTTTTACAGAAGGAGGAGGATATAATTCCCTATTGAAGGGAAAATATAGAGTGATCATCACCCTCCCTATTGTGAACTAGATGCTCTGGGTCAAAGAGATGAGATGGCTTGGACAAGGATCAATTTCGAATCCTCTAGACAAGGAAATTAATAACACTTTCTCTTGGGTAAGGGTCTTTGTGGCCATAGATATCCAAATATATAGACAACCTGAATAGCCTTACCCTCAAGTAGTACATGTATGGGAATACTCTAACCATAGATATCCAAATCCAAATGGGAGACATACATATGTTTCATTCCCAATGTCCTAATAAATCAGTAGGTCTTGTTGTAGGTTTCAAATTAGTCCCTTTCAAATAAGGGATCCAAAGAAGTATAAGACCAACCATGAGGGGCTTAAAAGATAGCTTCCAAGATATCATGTGTAGTCCATGAGCGTAGGTGGTCCTCCCTTGTATGATGCGTAGGTATGCCATGTAGGTATACCCCATATGTCTCAAGAGGATCTGAAAAACACTTAACACAAGGAGGAAAAATCTGTGAAAGCATGATATTCCTTGGGAAATATACTATTGGGACAACAAGAATTGGAAGGGGTTTAACTTAAACACCATGGTAGTCCCTTGATGTTGTTAAAAGAATCTCGCAATAGTATTTTCGTAATGAATTGACCTTGCATAGGGTACTTCTTTTTATGGAATGACGGACCTAAAACAATTATCATGTATTTTATACCCTAAAGCGACTTTGATATTTCTTGTACATTTTTACTATCTATTCTATCATGATTTATAGAGAAACCTGATATAATTTGGGGACCTAGGTGAAGGATCACTGCAATGAGATCTTTGATAGTTCCTCCAACATTTCAATTATTGAAATGGGGAGGAAGGGGTCTTATATATATCCATAGAGGGGATCTAGATGGATGGATTTGTTGGTGTAGGTATTGGAAGTATGTCTACAATATGCGACTTTCGTATATGGGTTTAAACAATTACAAATATTTTTGGCCCTCGTTGTTAGTCCTTAGTGTAGGTCCTTGGCATAGATCTTCAACATAGATCCTTGATGTAGGTGTTCAGTGTAGAGGGCTGCGATGGTATTCTTATGTGCAAGTGTGCTATGTTCGTCTATTTAGTCAAATTTCATTTCTTATTCTCAAATTTCCTTGATAAGTCTTCTTTTTTATAATCTTTTTTTCATCCCTTTTAAAAAGGGAGTGTCAACAATAATTATATATTTTAATATAATTTCAATGAGATATGTTTTCCTTGTGTAAACAACTATATTAAAAAATAATGTTGGCACAATATAATTTCACATGGATTTGACCCACAATAATAATGTTTTGTAAGATATGAAACCAATATGAGAAATTCATATATATTGGATACTTCAAATGTATTCAATAAATATTTTTTGGAAAAAATAATAATTTAAAATATATAAAAATGTAAATATTTGGTAATTTTTATATAAATTATATACTATTATTAATTTAATAAATGATTATTTTTTATGAAAAATATCATCTGATTTGATAAATTTATATTCCATGGTAAAAAATAAATTTATTTCATATCATATATCTATTTTCACTAGGATATCACATGTCATTTATCACCTTTTACATCTAGGGATATCATAGATTGCAAATTTTAATTTCGTATCACATGATATTTATTTTAAATAGTACCATGTGATATTTTAAAACCAAAGAAATGATATTTTATTCACTATAATATATAAACATATAAATGTTCTAATATACCAATATACATTGAATTATTCATGATTCAGGTATATAAAAACATGTGAAATAATACAATATGTTATATGATTGATTAATTCATCGATTTGAAAATGTTCCCTTCATATCATAACTCACAATGTCATTATATCATTACGAGAGATAAAATATCATATATATATATATCCCATATTGACTTATTAGATTTATATATTATTTAAATACATTATAAATTCGATAATTATATAGATTAAATAAATATATTAACTAGTGTGGATCTAGGACACATCCTGACCTCATTGGGGCACTGCCCATGTAACACCCCAATATGGATACCAACCTAATACCAAATATAATGAAATTTTAGGACCTTTAAGCACATACCCTAGTCATTCGAGGAGGAGATATAGTGTCTCAGGTCCAAAAAACACTTGGAGAAAATTGTTTCTGGATTCCAACCAAGATACTCTTACAAGGATTTACTAAAAACAATCGAGAATAAGGTATCTATATATGAGATATAACTAATTCATGTCATACAAACAAAATATTATCAATATATTTCATTGAAAATGCATAAATACTTCACTCATTTATTTGCAAGGGTACTTATACATCAATATTAAAATAAAATGTTATATTTATGTATATATATATGTAGGTATGAAAAACGTTATGTTATATAAAAAATTATAAACATCGATAGTATAAAAGATAAAATTTTTAATATTAATTCAGTGTAGGAAACAAAAATTAACATAAATGATGAACAATGCATACTCAATCTCCATATTAATTACTATTTCATGACATAAAAGGTCATAAAAGTCATCTTATATATCCTTTTATAAAACTAAAATGCCAAAAACACAAATGTATGCATGTGCATTGAGATTCACATATAAGGGGTGAGTATATGATCATACCTAATAGGTTTTCCCTTATTTATCAAAATGGTTTCTCAAAAATGATTCTTTAAGGTGTTCCTATGAAAGTGGTATCAGAGTGAATTTTCATAACCCATGACAATTTAAAATCAATTAGATAAAATTATTTAAAAGCCCATAAATAATGAATAATTATAACTAGTTATTTTAAAGTTCATAAATTTAACATAATAAATACTTTTAAATTGATAATTAATATTATAAAACCTCACCAAGATAAAATTAAAAAACACTAATAATTTTAAAAAATTCAACATAAGGGAATACATTGATAGATAAATTTTCTTGAAACCAATGTTACACTTTAAAGTAACCCAAATGACCCCTCTATATCACTTGTAAGACCACCAGGCTTTAATTATTCACGGTTTCCCCTAACCTATCCATCTCATATGTGGATCCAGTTAACTAATAAAACTAAATGAGATACTTTTCCTAATAACTCACCCCAAATCCATAATGAACTAGCGAAAAGAACATATTCATGTCATACCCAACCTCGATTAAACCACTCATATCTACCTTAGACCATTAACATTTTCCATAATGTAAAAAATAATAAAATAGTTTTAAAAAATTATATTTGAAAAAATATAAAACTATTAAACCATAAACCACATAAAAATTATCCTCAAATTCATAAAAAATAAAAAGAAATCCTTTTTTACTAAATATATTGACTTGAAAACAAAATATAAAAAACAAAATATAATAACAAATGTCTTTTAAAATATTTTAGAAACATTTTAAAAAGAATTTCTATAATAATTTAAACAATTATACATTGTTTTAGCTTAATCCTAGAAAAAAAGTGATGTTGTCAACTTTTTTACACCTTCCTGAAATAATATCTAAAATTTTATTCTCTAATTTTTGTAAGGGATACTATAGAAATCAAGAAAGATGATTTCCGTTAATTTATAAAGCATCATGAAATGAGCTGATTAGTTTTACGTTTTTCAAACAACAATGAACAATTTTATAACATCAATGAATGTTTTAATGATATATTTTAAGCAAGAATTAGTATTATTAGATTTTTTTTAGAAAACACAACATTAAAATAATTTTTTTTATATAATAAAACCTCCAAATAATTAAATCCTAAAATGTGATAAAATGATACTTGGTAAATGAGAATGAAGATAATGTGGAGGGAGATTAATTGGGGAAGAGATTAATTTTTTAGAGGAAACCCCTAGATGAAGATCAATATAGGTATATTGAAAAGGGAAGAAATATATGTAAATGAGGGCAGTATTGAGGACCTTTTTTTGATCATGTAATGTGGGGGTGGTTTTTTTATTTATTGAAAGATGAAAAATTATTAATACTAATAGTTATTATTATACATAATATTATTTTTACTATAGAAGGAAATCATTGTTGGTATTTTTTCTACCAATCTATAAATTATTTGAAGAATGATTACTCCAAAGTCTCTATATAGGGATTGTATATCCTTGAAATAATTACAATTCTGGAAAGAATTTAAAAGTATAAATGTTTAATTTTTGTTTTTAGATTCCCCCATATATAGGTTGGATGGAAGTTAATACAATTGGTGTAGTTAATTGAATCCCTAGACCAGCAAGATGGAGTTGGATAATTAGAGAACTAATAGTGGATCAAACATTTATCATATTAGTATTGTGGGATGGAATATTATTACAAGGATAATATAGAAGTGATCTTATTTGGAATAATCATTTCAAGGTTCGAAATCTAGTCTATGAATTGGCATGAGGTTTATTCTACCTATATTGAACATGTTCTTAATATCTAGTATGATTCTTGTTCATGTGTGTTGGAATAATATTGTGAGGATTTTATAGATTACTATAAAAATTATATTATGGTTTATCAATCTTTTAGTGATGAAAAAGGGTCATAGATACCGTGGAAAAAGTTGGTGTAGGTTCTGGTTTTTCTTTTGGTACTGATGTTGTTCTTGCATGAAATAAATATTAATTATACCTGGAAATTTATAAATATCCCTCTTATCATTTTTATCATATTTCTTATCCTTTAATTTTTATCTCTATGGTTGGATTTTCATTATTATTATGTTTTATTTGATTATGTTTTTCTGACACCTAATTATATGAACATGTATTGGGTTTTTTGGTTGTGTTTTTTGAAGCTTTGAATCCTTAGATTATAGGAATAATAATTCTTCATATTGGTAAATAATAAAAACCCATTATAAAAATATAGATATTTAAACCTATGTTGAGAATGATATTTTATGACCACCATTGTTCTTTGGGATTTTTCTTGAGTAGTTGGTGTTCTAATAAATATTCATTAAGAAATAGAGAGGTCTAAGTTTGGGAACATTACTCGAATTCATATTGATATTATAATTTTCTCCCCATTGATTAAGATGACTATATAATTTATTTTAGAATATCTATTTCACGTGTCTATTTACTTTGATGGTTTAACAATATTTTATTACATATTTGAATGCTTTTAAAATTATACTGGAAAACATCATCATTGTTTCTTATTATCTTTTTATAAAAATTATCTTCTCTAGTTTTCCCTCAAAAATTTTGAATGAAAAAATCTATTATTGGAAAATGTTCTAACAGTAGTATCATTATAAAAGATTTTGTCCAAAAGATCAATTTTTCTCATGTTCGAGTATGATTGTAGTGGAAGAAAATATGTTTGTATTGAATTATTTTCTTGGATAAAATTATTTTTCAATGTGTTTAATGGTTTCCCTTTCCATGTTGCGTATGCATCGATAAATATTACAATACATGGTATTATATTATTGGATGACATGAATCTTCAAGGTAATTGACTAGGATATAAATGTTGTTATTCTTTCCTCTAATTCCCATGTAAACATGATGTTCCAATGTGATGGGATGATCCATGATCTTAGGGGAGTGAAACAATGGTTTATTTATTTCTTATACATTAATAAGGCATTATAATATTGATTATTATTAATAAAAAGAAGGAAACTATATCCTGTGGGGGATTACAAATCAATTAAATTAAAAACATAAAATAATGAAGGTTTTATGACTATAATCATTTTTAAACATATAATCCCTAATCCTTCAATAAGGGTAAGGAAATTCAATACATTATCTCATCAAAAGTGTTTGATTCCTTTTGATATAGACTTTGTTGTTGGTTTTGTAAAATTGAATAAGTAGATTTTTTATTCTACTCATTCCTAAAATAATTATTCGATTAAAATTTTATATGTGTATACACATCAATTAGAAACACTGGTGATTAATAGGGACATAGGATATAAGAATATTATTAATAAATATCTCTATTAATTTATCTCCATGCCTTAATCAATTAGTATCTCTGATAAATGTGGAACATATTTAGAAGAATCCAAAAAGGATTTATATATGGTCAGAGAAATATAATGTTCTCACTATAATTTTCAATCCTATTAGAGAGGATGTGGGGTAACCTAAGGCTAAACCTCAATTACTGATTCATATGTCTCTAAACACTAAGGTGGTAAATATGACAATAGAATATGATGATGATATTTTCAATGCTAATGGTAAAGGAAATTGATGGAAAATAGTTAAACTATTGATTCAAGGTTGATATCTATATGGTTTAGGCACTCCTCATAATATGGGAATTATATATAAATCCTATAAAGGATAATGGAGTGATTAAGATTCTATATTTTCCATGTTTTTAGTAAATTTATGTTTATGTGATGAATGATAGGGGATAGTAATTTGAAATTATTTTTTCCTAGAAATATTCTAGGTTCATTTTATTTTCAATCTATTTACCCAATTTAAATATTGAATATTGAAAAAATATGAAAAATAATGATTTAATTTGTAACTCCCAATATCATTATAGATGAGGGTTATTCGTCTATGGAATTGGTGTCTAGAGGATGTAGTTTAATTTTAAACAATCATTCAACTATTGGTTTTTCATTAAACCATTGGTCTTTATTTTTCTTATTTTTATGTAAATCTATATTATTTTATCATTTCATATTCCCCTTTACAATACATTCATTAATTTTATAAAGGGAAAATGGGTTTGGATTTCCAAAATCATGGGTCAATATATTCTGTATAATGATGATTATTATTATAATGATAATAATTATTCTTATTAGTATAACCATGTGGAAATAAGTATGGTTAATATAGATTAATGAAAATATAAGTAGCATATAAAGTTAAAATCCCCTGTGGCATTTCATGGGGGTATATGAAATTTGATAATTTGGACTAAACCTTTTAGGCTTCCATGCCCATTAAAATAAAATGTGTATTGGAGGTGGGTCAACCCTTGGTGGTGGTTTGGTACAAACCCTATACATATTCTTATCATTTTCAATGATTTATAGCACAAATCAACTTCCTTTATTATTATTATTATTATTATTATCTAAAATTGTTCAATGGGTTACAACTATATTAAAATTCTATTGCACCAAACCCAATAGGTCATTTCATGTATAATTCAATGGTACCGTATAATGCATTGTGTTATACATGTTGAGTCAATATTAATATTTCTCTTGTACTTATAGAATTTGAAATAGGCCAAAACTATTTTATTTATATTTTTAACATTACTATTACAACTAA
Source organism: Viscum album (assembly GCA_963277665.1). NCBI lineage: Eukaryota > Viridiplantae > Streptophyta > Magnoliopsida > Santalales > Viscaceae > Viscum > Viscum album. The sequence continues at coordinate 1,804,226,192 of OY728129.1, read as the reverse complement.
TGACTGTGGTTGGGGTGGGGACACTGCCGAATTCTAGTATCATGTTCTTGTTTTCCAAAGGAAAGTCATATCTCAACCCCAGGGTGATGGTGATGGATCTATCAATCAGGTTATAGGATGTGAGTTAATCCCATCTAAAAAAGATTTTTACTTCCTAGTTTGGGACACCCTCATATATTTAAGACTTATCTGTGAAACCCTAATGGTAAACATCCTTTTTGGAATTAGTTAATTTTGTTTAATTCTATATTATTTAGGGGAAGAACTTATTATTTAATGGTTGAATTTTTTTACATGTTGGATTATTTTATTTCATCTTTGTATTGAGAAATAGACGAATCTAATGTTTAACATATGTGGATGAATAAATATGAAATTAAAATAAATTTATGTGATGGTACTCTACAATTTATAGAAAATATGGAGGAATTAATGGTTTAAAGTATAGTGGGGACACTCATTTTTTATATTCTAATGTGGATACTCATGGTTTATATTCTAGTGGTGGAAATAATGGTTTAGTGTTCTATGGGTAAGTTACAGTTTAGTTCCCAAAAGTGATTCCCACCATTTAGAGTCCAATGAGGAAACTCATGGTTTGAAGTCTTGTTGGGATGACCATGATTTGGATTCCACTGGGGGAATACATGGTTTAGAGTATAGTGTGGAAACTATATGTGAGGATTCCACTTAGGTATGAACTTTGATGATTTTAACACTCTTTGATAAGGTGATCAATTTATGGGGCATGGTGTCTCTCAATATGAAATTTGACGGAAATAATGATTGGATTTAACCTAAAGGGGTAATCCATTTTATCTTACTAAAACGGGAATTAAAACTAATGAAATGATATTCAAATAATTTAATGTTTTATGATATGACCAATTTATATGGTTATGAACCATGTTTTAAAGATGATTGTGTTTTGAAAGAGATGATAGCGAAGGATTGGGTTGGAATAATTCTTGTGGTTCCATGAATGATAAATTCTATATATTGGATTTTTCACTCATTTCCTTGAAGGAGTAATGTTATTTGTGGGGATTATTCTAATGATTCATGAACCATGTCAGATCCAAAATTCAAAAAGGTGAAAATTCAAAACATCAATTACAAAGGTATTTTATGAGTGATCCCATCTTTGGTGAATGGAGTCCCCATATGTCATCACCCTCATGTATTTTTGTCTCCACAATGTGATAATATTATGGTTATTCCTAACATAGGTGTACAAAAGTACTGGGTTACACAAGGATTTCATTTTCATGACTAATTATTCCTTATCTTGAAATTTTATCTTCAAAGGAGGTCTGTTACAAAATGTATTATCAAGAATTTTCTTATTGATTGAATGGATTTTCAAGAAGTTTGTCCTAAATGTCCTCACCTACAAGAGTCTATAAATTTTACGATTATTATTTTTTGAGCCATTAGGCTCATGCTTATATGCATTTTGGTGCATTGGATTCCAAAAATCCCAAAAAGATTGAACGAATTGTTAGTTTAGGGTAATTTACAGGGTTTGGCCCCATTGAAGTACTTTTCCACAATGGGAATGCAACATTTGATTGCAAAATATACCAGTTATTATATTTTCATGGTTAATTTTGATATACAGTCATTGAAAGTTGTGATATTTCATGAGAACATGGACTTCGTATCTGAATTAATTGTTTTTCAACTTCAATACATGGGAAATTTATTTTTTAGAAACAAAAATACCCCATTGTAATTTTAGTTGATGTTGGAAAATATGATTATATTTTGAGGAAAATATCGGTTCTTGGTGATCATCTACAATATATTTTTCGAACTCAATGAGGTGAAGTTCACCACTACTCTCTATAAAATGCCGTAGGGACCACAAATGGAACGAAAAAATTTCATGAAACCAGATTCCTTCTCCTCTTTTCATATAAATCCAAATCATTAATGAATTTAATATGAATTATACCCTTTGTATGTTCATTACAAAATTCTTTATGTAAACAAGTCTTAACTGAGCCGTTTTTTGTAATAGTTATTCCCAAGAGATAACCATTTACCTGAGTTGATGAATTACACAAGTGCGAGACTTCCCTGAACCCCTAATCTTTAAAGGATCATGATTACTATATATCAACTGAATTATATTCATGGTTTTTCTATGTACTAAAATAATAAGTATTTCCACTACATACAAAATCATATAGGGTTTTAGCGATTAAATCTCACTATGAAATCAAATATTGTTATTTTATATCAAATAGCAGTCATAAGAGTGTCCACATTAAAAAATTCATAACTTGTATAAATGTTTCCTACAGGATAATATATAAATATCAATAGATTTTTTTGACACGAAAAACATGTTTCTGAGCTCTAATAGGTATGTATTGAAGAACATTACTAAAAATATCAATTTCATGAGGAAATATGACATAACACTATGCTAGATGTTTTATAATATTACCCTAATAGTGAATAATAGATAATATCATACTAATCCATCACCTTCACAATAATTAATTATTTACCAAGCCATATTCCTTGTTAAAGGTTATATATAGAATCATGTGTGGGAATTAAACATATGACTAAAATTTATAGATGAGTGGTTATGGGTATTCTGGATCTAAACTACATTTATGGAGTTCAAATGTAATATGTTAATATTTTTTTATATGAGGTGGTGTGGATGTCACAATTATATTCCTACCACCATATAGACCTCATTCCAGGGTTCCTTAACCATTGATTCAATTATACTAACACCATCCAATTACATCATGGGGAAGTTGGAATCAACCTATGGGGCTTACAAAAAACATTTAGGTCTACTAATATGTTATAAAATGAATGAATAAATCTTACTAATAGTGAATGTATAATGATATGAAAAATAGACCTACGCTATTAGCCAATGTTTTTCCATGAGTGAATAGTAAGAAATAAAAAAAATCCTTGACCAAATATTGACATCCACTTTAATAAATTCATTCAATTGTTCTAATAGATACTTGAAGAGAAGATAGTGGGAAGGTAAAACTTTTTCCTACATGATCTTTCTAGGTGTATTTGATGTAATATTGGTCCATCCATGAGAACGATCATCAAAATATGTGAATATTCCATCTAAATGAGGGTCCAACCTTTGACTTGAGGCTAGGGGATTCTCTACAACATTCCCCTGTGGATGTCTTCTTCTAGTGATGGATATCCACATAAGGATGAGACTGTGAACATTCATTATAGTTTCATAGAAGGTGTGTGGGTGGGATATAAATATATATATATCCAAATATTTGATATTTTAAATGAACATGTAGGGAACATGATCTAGGAAAAGAACACTTATGAATGTATGGGAAATTATTATTATTATTTTCAAGGATTAGTACCCAGTTCGGTGGGAAGAAAAAAAAATTATAAATGCATACTTCAAGATAAATATTCTGAATATTGAAATCATACGGCCCATGTTTATATAAATGATCAACCTGGTTACAATATTTGGATCCCATTTAAGGATTACCATCACCATGTACAATTATCAAACTTGGGTGATTACAAACAACAAAAACTTCCCCATTGAATATTTTTGTTCATCTCTATATTCAATTGAAGGGTATTACCCTCACTAATTTATCGAAAATTTCTATACCATCTATATTTCCAATTATTCTTTGTACCAATGCATTCCTACCACCAATGGTTTACACCATAAGTCTACACCTGAATGCATTGGGGGATCCATCCACTAATCATCCAATATATATGGTGGATTTTGGTCTATGAGAACCCTGAGTCTCCAATCACTCAAATTATTATTAGGGACTATGATTAAACTACTCAAAGAGAGTGGTTAGATAAAGAAATATATCTTCTATGAAATCATTCATAATTCATCGGTTCTACAAATAGATTCATCATGGGATAATTAAAGGTTGGGTGTATGACAAGAAACTAGCAGGGGAACCCAACAGACCAAGTGTAGGGTGTATACTAAAGTATAAACCATTAAGGAATATTCATGTACCTTCATCATCCATCGTAATGATTCCTTGGGGGTTATATAAGTTCCTTATATGGGGAAACCCATAAACATAGATGGGATATATGTAGAAGATTCATGAACCTCTTCATCTATTCAAGGAGTCACCATGGAAAAATGCTTGATGGAGTTTGAAGAAGAAACATATAGATCTATATTTTCCATAGCTTGGGATGTGTGAGATGAATCATAAATATCCCTTAATTAAAGGGAATTATGGGGTTGTCTTCTAGTATATTTCATTTATCTTTTAAGAATTTGATTTTTAAAATATACACTCGAGCTGGCATATGGAACTCCATGTGAGGAAGAAAATACCCACCATAGTAAATTAGTGGATCTAATTTACTCCCAGGGATTTGATGATTTCAACAATAACCATTTACAAACCTTGATCAATAGGTGTGTTGAAGGGAACTCTTGCAATGATGTGAAAATCAATGACAATAAGTAATATGAGAAAGCACTGGATTCCATTCTTAAATAGTAGATTGCATCTTATAGGAAATCATTTGAGGTATCTCCATGTCAAATAATTCCCAAATAATAGAGATATAAATTTCATATTTATTGTAAAAATGAAATAAAATTTCCGTTTTATATATGACTTCTCTTGAAAATAATATTTTACACAACCCCTTCATCCCACACACATTGGGGATGACATGTAAAACACTAATGATGAGTTAGAAAAGGATGGATTTCATTATTCTATGAATACCATGATAATCCAGGGAGTTCCCTATTAAACTATATCCACACCATTCCTAACACATAATATGTATATTGAAGATAGTCTATTGGGGTTGAAGATAATCCAATAGTGTGATTAACTTTATAGGATTAAATTATTTCTCCACATAATTTTCTCTAGTAAAATTTTACTAATATCCCTGACACTTCCATTATATTTCCAACATACTCAGTTGATGACCCCCCTATGGTGGAATTAGGGATGCTGACCAATGTCGAGATTTTTTAGTTCATTGATTCATCATCCACAAGATATGTGTTCAATATTTTAGATACCATTGTAATTAGTTTGTTTGAATAGAAGAAACTCCTATGATAAAATATTATGTCCTCTCCCTAAAAAAATTAATGAGGCTTCAATACATAATAAGAGGGTAGGATCTTTCTACATCACCCAACATCCCCTTTATCCCCAAGGATTAAATTATAGATCTAATAATTATAGCACTCCTTGGCCCTGATTAACCAATATCGGATGGGTCTCTATTCTAGTGGAGGTACCAACCACTACATTATCATTGATTATGTTGGAGCAAGAAAAAGAGGTATCACCATCAATGATAAAGGTGGAGCTATATGAATCCAAAGAATAAAAGAAAAGAGAAATACTAGGAGATAACTATCCTCAATATTCCCATTATAACATCAAAATATAGTCAATAGATGAACTATATAGAGGCTTTATCACCAGCATTGGGGTAGAGTCATGTGTACTCTTTTTCTAAAAGATCAACATGCCAATACTTATGGTACATCACTATATATCTCAATTCATGTATAGTAATAACTAATAGATTATTTAATTATTTTGAAATAAACAACAGTTTTACATATTGATATAAGACCAATGGTATCATTAGTCATATTCACTACCCAATTCATCATGAATTTTTTCTAAAAAATAATTACCTAATGACAATAAGACTATATCAGGATCAGAAATGACCACAATAAACTATTTGATATGGTAGAATGAATGGTGTAATATCCATATCATCATAAAAAGAACTCAACTATACAAAAAGGGTGATTTTGTGGGACATGTTCACAACTGTATGGTGGTCATAGGGACTATATGATTTGACTTGTATGCCCTTTATACCATCATTTTTTAATTCTAGACCAAACATGAGTGGTCAGAAGAATGATCAGCCAAATTTTCCCAGGATGAGTTTGAGGCCCATGGAATTGTGATTTTGTTGGACATTTAAAATAAGAAATAGATGGTGAATCAACAATAGGTCCCCATTTTGGTGAGGCTATTGAATTTCATCAATCTGAGGACCCAGTTGGTGGTTTCCAAAAGTCACGGTTACCTAAAAATTGATCATATGGTGGAGTGGAGTGCTCACTAATACATACTCTAAGTATAAAGGGACATGTACACCCACATGCGGGGATAATATAGATAATAATATAGTATTGGGGAAAGTTACTGAATCTTCTAGGGAATGTATGACTATGATTGAGAAGTAGATTACTTGGTTTCTTCCAAAATAGTTTCTGTACCAATAGAGAGACACCAACTTGTATATGTTTTACCACAATATTCATATTAAACAATTATAAATAGTAAAATTTTATACTCATAATTACTATAAAAATATATAATTCTATTGAAACAATAAAATAGAATATCCAATCCCTCGTGTGTTATACTTAGTGTTGGAAATGATAGGGTATATAATATTTTTCTGTATTTCGAAATAATACTCAATTGAGATGGTTTGGTAGGGTTTGAAATATTATATTGGTCATCACAAAAGATCCCATGAGAATTGGGAAACCATGGTAGATATAATCCCAAAATAATAATTCATCGTAAAAATAAGGGAAAAAATAAAGAGGTGCAACATGGGGATTATTAAAAATGCACTCGAACATAATTTAATGGGGGATTAAATTTTGACATTTAGATTTTGAACTGATGGATGATGTAAAATCTAGGTTGAGGAATACCTTTGAAAACCTTTTCAAAAGACTGATTCCACTACTATATAATTATAAATTGGGGGGAAAAAGCGTTTATACTGACCGTTAACCATTATTACGAGACTAGTTCACAAGATTATTTCTAAAGAATATTTCTTCATATTGTGTTCCCTAAAGTATTGCTAAGAACTGACTAAGATTCATGTGTTTTCACAATATACCAAGTGGTGTATAATTAGAATTTAATTATTTAAGTGGTGATTCGAACTCAATTTATTTTTTTTATTTCATAGGAATGGATGATACTTAGGAGGAGTTAAATCACTCCATGGGATACGTCCTCATGCATTAATCATATATATTAGGATATTCAGTATAGGTGGAATGAATGAAATCTAGAACTCATTTTAAAGGATTGTGAATTCCACCCCAATATAATACATGATATTATAAACTCTATTATTCCCTAATTAGGGGATCAATGTGATACCTAATCCTATATAGTCTGGTAACATTTATCTTTTACTAAATAGTGTGAATTGACATTATTTTAAGGTAATACTACATTGATCAAATTGGTTGTTCCTGTTTTAGGGAAATAGTCCCCAAACTATCTCCATGGAGAATATTATAATCTTAATAGAATATAAGAAATGTTAACCCAATGTCTGGGAACAAAACCTAAAATAGAAATGTGTCAATGGATGATTTGTGTCATGGAATAATAATGATGAATATTAAAGTAACTATATATCCTCTAAAATAGTAATCCAGCCACATATAAATTTCCGAGGGGAATATTTGAAATATAAGATTATATAATGTGTATTTGTGATTATATACAATAGTATAGGAGTTTTCGAGATGTAATGTGATGTTCAGACTGATATAGAATATTCAAACCTTACTATAAATCACATATAGTGGTAATTAATCAATATATTATCCACGAAACAAATGCATTTTATATTTAAAATTACTAAATAAAAGGGGAATCCTCCCACGGGGGATTTTGATATAGTTCTATAGTTTATGTGTCATAAAAAAACTACCAGATATAGAATTTCAGTTCATGTAGCAAGGAAAAAATGCATCACACAATTTGCAGATATGTCAAGGGAAATTCCCATGAATTTTAACATTGTGTAAAAATAATATTTACTATTATTTTTAATGTCATAAGGTATGGTTTTTTTTATCTAGGTTCCACATAATGTGTTAAGGATAATTTATAAATAGTTTAATTGCATAAAAAAATATTATTTGGTCAGATGTGATCACCACATTATTCTTTTCTTGGATCCTTTCATTGGTGGGGGTGTGATGTTCTCCATTTATTTGGGTATCAGAGATTATATTATATTAGACTAATCCAATTTAATGGCGAAAGGAAATTCCCCCTTGATCTCTTGCCTCAATTGTTCTCTTTTTGACATATTTTGTGTTCTCAATGATAGAACCATGTTCCACTGGGAAAACAAAGGAGGTATAGACATCTTAATGAATACCCAAGACAAGCTATTGTGAGAAACCTTGATGTTATCAAATTATTACTATTTATTTTAATCAGGGGAGTCTAAATCATCAAATTGGAATTATGACCACTCATTTTATGTAAATTTATTATAATTAATTATACAAAATGATTATAATTAAAATTTTATAGAAAATATTATATTGTTTCTATACATGATGTAGTTAGGAGTCACCTGGTTGGCATTTCAATTAATGGTATAATTTTTCAAAAATCTATTAGAGGGCTTATTGGGATAAATTATTGTGTCCTAGTACACAATATTCTATTTAATATTAGAGGTGAATTTATTTAACTCATTAAGACTCCTGTCTTCAAAATATGATAGTAGGAACTAATTTTATATTATATATGATACATTGCATAAAAAATATTGAACTTATGGGATTGAAAATTGATGCAATTATATATAAGAATTGTGTGATGAACTCTAAACTAGTCTATTATTTTATGTTACAAAAAAATGATCGAGGAAATGGTCCTGAAATAATTCGAGGTAAAAAATTCAACACATTTTAATATGAAATCAGTAGTAGTACGAATGATGTTGATCTATCATGTTGTAATCAGATGGTATTGACCCATGGAATCGATTACACATACATTTATGGTCCAAGAGTACAAGGTACTATAAATTTTTTTTTGACATTGATGTGTGAATTTATAATGACCCCATAAACAATATAACTTTATGATAAAATCTAAGTTATGTTTGGTCATGGTTGGATAAAATAAGACCACATTTTATATTTGATAGGATATATTTATACTGGTCTTGTGAACCTCAAATTACCAGATATAGAGCTCCTATAAGATAATAAAAATTTATATTTCCTTGACTAAAAAAATTAATTCGATAAAATCTATGTTATTAGAGAAATTTATTCAAGTTGAGGTCATTACAAAGAATAAACATCATTAACGACATGAATATCTATTATTGTTATGTCCAACGAGAAGGAATCATCTGATGTAGGAGGTACTCAATCAATTGAGTAATCCAATTTATAATTTGTTGAATCAATGATGTATTCAAGTTCCCCACCTGTGGTGAACCAGTTCTCAGTTGGTTCAACTTTGAGTCTCACTAAAAATAAAAGAAGGGGTTATTACTCTGGGAAGAACCATATGGATGGCTATGTCATCCCAGTTTCAGTCATCAAGGGATACTTCCAGGTTTACAATACTATCTACACAGTCATTCTAATATTTTGGAACTTAATATATATTCAGTTAAAAGTACAATATCCATATTAACTACTGGTTGAGTTCATACAAGGGGATAAGATCACCATTTTTAGTAGTTCTGTCACAAATAATTTTATTCATGGCCATATTAGAGTCAAAATTCACATTATGCTACTGATTTTATACTTCTATATAAAAATGGAACCTGGTAATAAGGGATTGATATTTTCAATCATTTTCAGGAAATACTCTTGAATGTAGGAACAAATATCATATGATGGCCTTCATGGAAAAATTAGAATAACTCAATGGCCATCCCTATTGAGTTAAAGATTTTTTGTCCAACTTACAATACTATAGTGGGAGGAAGTGTTCAAATTTATTTCAATATTTGAAACGGCTCTTCAATAGATATAGTATCCCCATTCAAGAATTCTACATATAAGAGAAACATATCTAGTGTTTGGTTAACAATAAAAAATTATTATCCCCGGAAATCCTTAGGATGTTTGAATATGATACAAATCATGGGATTCAAACTTTTGATTTTTCTAAAAGAATGTTTTGCACTAGAAAATTGAGTATTGAATTCAATGATTAAATGTTGATGATTTACGAAACATCATGATGATAAAATAAATGACACAACTTATAGACTATAAAGACCAAGGGAAAGAAATTATTCTCTATAAGTTCATATCTAACCTCAACATATATTATATATTGACTCAGCTTAAATATATTATTCAATTTATTCTAGTTGTTATTATAGTAGAATAGGGAACCACAAAATTGTATGAGGCATAAAATTGAATTTGTACAAAGTGTTCATACGCCCTAGATCATCACCTTGTTTTGTGCTAGTGATCTTTGTCATGAAGAAGGATGGATTAATGTGTATATTTATTGATTATCGATAACATTAAAGGATTACTATAATGAAAAATTATCCACTTCAAAGGATTGATTAGTTGGTCAATTAATTGTGAGGAGCTCAGTTTTTCTCAATGGCGGATAATCATTCTTTATATCTTTATCTAAAGTTGATAATGGATAAAATTTAGAATACTTCCTTCGAAATACGGTATGGGGACTATGAGTTATTGGTGACTCCCATAAAACATCCAAATTCCACTAAAATGTTCATAAATTTGATGAATTTAGTCTTTATAAATTACCATGAAAAATTTGTGGTAGTTCTCATCAATGATATTCTCAGCTACATCAATATTAAGTAGAAATATGAAGAACATCTATGGACTGTGTTGGTGACATTATGGAAAGAGAAATTGTATTTCATGTTCTTCATGTGTAACTTTTGGATATAGAAAGTAACATTCTTGATCGATGTGATCCCATGTGAGGGATGTTTTATAGACCCTTCAAAAATAATGGCAATTAAAGAATGTACCAGACCCTCATGTGTAAAGAAATTTATAGTTTTCATATCTTATTAGTGTACTATCAAAATTTTGTGAGAAATTTCTCATGATTTTTTGTCCCACTAACTATATTAAAAAATAAATGGGTAATGTATTGTAGGACTAAGGAATATGAAGAAAGCTTCATGGAGCTAACAGTAAGGCTTCTCATTTAACAGATACTCACATTACTGAAATGTAGAGAATGTTTTGTGATATATAGTGATGCTTCAAATAAATTCTTGTGTTGTGTACTAGTAAAACATGATAATTTGATATCTTATGCCTCATGGTATTTTATGATCCTAGACCAAAACTACCCTACGAATGATCTAGAGCTTGTAGCTATGTTTTTTCCTTGAAAATTTAGCGACACAACCTCTATGGTGAGTAGTGTGACATATATACCGATGAAAAGAGGATACATTATATATTAATAAAAAGGATATTGCTATGCGTCAAAGAATATGGGTAGATCTAATAAAAAATATGATTTTAATATTCACTATCATTTTGGGAAGGCATACATTATAGCTGACGCTGTAAGCAAAACAAATTAATTCTCTATCTATGTTTTGGAATTAGAAAGACAATATTTTCATGGATTTCCTTGGGATGGATTTGGAAATAATAACATTATGGAATAAATCATACCCTTCCCATATTATTACCCAACCATCTATCTAAGATAATATTATGGAGGAACAATGCGATGATTCATAGTTGCAAAAGAGGTTGAATTCAGAAAAGGAAGGGAGGCTGTAAGAGTTTCCTATTGATGATGGAAGTTTGAGTCGGTTTAGAACAAGGCTATGTGGGAATTCATCACCTTGGATAAATTATTTATTAGAAAATGAACATAGGTAAACTTTATCTCTCCATCCATAGAATACCAAGATGCATCGTGATCTCATGGAACAATTCTGGTTGGATAACATAAAGAAGGATATTGTTGGATATATCTCACGGTTCTTGATATGTCAGAATGTTAAAGGAGAGTGATAAAAGTTCAAGGTTATGATGAAAAAATTTCTTATACTAGTTTAGAAATTGTATATTATCACTATGGACATTGTTAAGGGTCTCTCGAATTCATCCAAATAAAATAATGTGATATGGGTTGTGGTGGAACAACTCCCCATGACTTCCCACTTTATCTCTATTCAGGAAGATCTCTCTCTTGAACAACTTGAAAAGATGTATGTTAAGGAATTTTTGAGTCTACATGGGATCTAATTTGAATGGTCTCTAATCCTGATATCAAATTTACATCTAAAACTTGTGGATTATTCAACATGATTTGAGTACTCAATTAAATTTCAGCACCACCTATCACCCCAAAACTGATGTCCAATCTGAATGAACTATTTAGATTTATGAAGATATTATAAGAAAATGTTCATTATAATTAAATGGTGTATGGTATTTTCATATCCCATTGGTTGAGTTATCATAAAAAAAAATATCTTCGACTTGAGTTTTTAGATGGCTCTATATGAAGATCTATATGGAAAGAAATATGGTTCTCCAACCTATAGGGATGAAGTTGGGTAATGAAAGATACTTGGACCTGGTCATGTATTATAAATGATCTAAAATGATCAAGTCATCCAGAAACATATCAAAGCTGGTTAGATTATGCAAAATATCTATGCTGCCAACTGTTGAAGGGTCATGGAGTTCGATGATAGAGATAATGTCTTCCTTTGAATCTCCCCATGAATGAGAGTAATGTGGTTTCAAAAGAAAGGGAAGGTAATACCATGGTATATTGGCCCCTTTTATATCTTTTATCTCATAGAAGTTATGTTCTAATGTCTTTCACATCCATAGAATTTTTTTGAGGTTCTTAATGTGTTTTACATATCACTCTTGAGGAAGTACATACCAGATCCATTACATATACTGAACTCATAGGTGGTATAGTTATAAAATGATCTATAATATAATAATTAGCCAATAAATATTCTAATTTTGAGAGATAAGGTTCTATACAATAAAATTACCAACCTTGTATATGTGTTTAGAAGGAACTATATGTATGAGGAATCTATTTGGGAACTGAGGAGGCGATAAAGGATAAGTACCCTCACCTTTTTATGTAAAATAAAATTTTGAGAGAGAAATATATAAAGTGGGGAAGAATGTAATGACCTAATAATTAATTAATGTAAATTTATACCTTCATATATTAATAACATAAGAACACATATAGAACATAATAAATTGTTTACAAAGATGAATTAATGAAATAATAATAATAATTTGATGTTAAGGATCTATTATTGTTCAAATTGTAACATAACGTTAGGACTAGTAATAAGACCCTTATGAATAGTAAACTGACCAAATGAATTTTAGAATCAACCATGAAAGTAGAAATAAAATTTTAGAATATTATAAGTTAAAATACGATATAATTATATCATAAAAAAATAAGTAAATATTTTATAAATTATTATTTATTTGTTTGTTTTTTATAAGACATAAATATTTAATAATGATTTTAAGATTAAATTAAAATTTGAAAAGAAAATTTATTATCAAAACTTGTATCAATAAATTAATATTCTGATATCTTATGATTTTATGATAATTTTATGAGACCTTAATTAAAATTTTGATGTATTATAAAATCAGTTGTAATTTTAAAATTTGTAATTACCAAGTAAATGATGATTTTAATTACCATTATATAAAAAAATGTCTTCATAATATGGAGTTCATTCAATAATTATTCACATCTAAAAAATGGTTAAGTTTATTTTTTGGGATTTTTCTGAATTACGTTATTTTTTGGTGAATAGTGAAATACGGTAATATACAGTACATATATACTATAAGCTAAATATATTATTCATTGAGTCATCACTGATGTAAGCACCATTGGTTAAAACTCACATGATCTAATTACAATATTTAGTCTCAATAATCAACATTATATTTTTTATTGAACAAAATTATATAGTATTGAATTAAATATTAAGAAAACACCCCTCTCCTCCAGTATATATACCACCCCTCACAACCTCTTCTCCTATCAAATCTAAACCTTTGATACTTTAATAATTTATGACCAATACTCTTCTCTATACCATACCCCCATCAAATATCCATTGTTATTATCAAAATAAAAATCCTATGTATCATGAGGAGGATCTCAAGAGGAGAATTCAAGAGGTAAATCCTCTCCCTTTTTCTTTTGATTTCATTTTCATTTGTTTTCATTTTATATCCTTACCACCTTTAATAAAAATACAATGATAACTCTATTAACTTACATATACATTAATTATTTCATGTTAATGTACGATCTATCATTAAAATCCTCTATCAGTCTCTTTTATTTTAAATACGAAATCATCACCCGTGATGTATCAAATTACCAACATCGTGGGTGATGCACTTTCATTTTCTTTAAACGAATTCAATGATATTAATGAGGCCATTAAATTTATTAAAATATATTTTAATTTTTATTTTATAACAATTTTTATGTTCTATAAATAAATTAAACACATTATACTAAATGAAAAAATGAAACAAGTTCATTTTCATCAAAAAACCGAAAAAATTAACTAAACATGGTCATCACTAACTTTTGTCTAATGAATAATCCTAATGGTATATAGTCAAATAATTTCTAAGATAATTTAAGCTTTTATAGGATCATTAATAAAAAATAATTACAATTCTATATTTTCATTCTTATTTTAAACATAATTTATTCCATGTATAAAAGAGCACCAATCATGAAATCTATGAAAACGAACACCCCCGATCGATGAAATTATACACTATAACCCATCCAAAGGCCCATTAAAGAAATTCATAAAACCATAATGAATCATATTCATGTATAAGAAGATCATTAATTTTTAATTAATTAATCTAATGTGTTTATAAATAAAATTAATGTGAATAAAACATTCAGATATAAGGTTAGAGGAATTCTGGAACCCAACTCTCTTTCTCTGGGTTTTCCCTCTTTTACTCCATTTTTAGTATAGATTCTCCTTATATATATTTTAATCATATTTATATTAAATTTTATGTTATGTACAAGATTTTTTATTATGTTTATGAAAAAAATGTTTTTCAAAGAACTCTACTTTAAAATAAAACAGACCTTTTACTTCTTGAGAATGTTTCTTATTCACTCATGATTGATGATTTTTATATAAAGTATGGTATTTACTCTTTCATTAGGGAACTCATTTTTTATTATTGTATGATTTATTAAATGAAACAATATCCATTACATGGGTTATTTTATTTCCAACACAGATATATGTTTTATGTGGCTTGCATGATAATATAAATGTTATGATGTAACAAGTATTTCTAGCATTATTTAGTGAAATGTAATTGTTATGATGTGACAGGTGCTCCCAGAATTACATAGTTCTCCAATTAATTGGTTAATTTGATTAATATCATGGGAAAAGTGATATATTCTTGAACATTATGCTAAATCTATTCACAACTATGTGTGGTAGTTGACAACTAAGACATGACGTTTCATTTTATGCATTTCCAAATTTCATGAATTTAACTAATTATTCCTCTAGAGAATATGATGATGATTTTATGACCATATTTACCTTGTTTTATATTTCTTCGTGTTCTTTTCTATCCTCTTACGAGGCTTTAAACTCACCCCTTTTGAATTAAATCCTCAGGCGACTACTTGTACTAATGAGATTTCAATGGCCAATAAGATGCTAGAGAGGAAATAGTTAAATAAATGTTTATATTTTATGTTGTAGAGGTTGTTCATTATCCTAGTTTCCCAAGAAACTAAACATTTGAATACACATTTGGAAATGATTTTATTTATTTTTTTGATTAAAATGATGTAATAGTAATGTTTGATAAAATAGCGTCGATATTCTATTTAAATGATACCCTTGATATTCTTGGTGATAATATCAATTCCTTTATAATAAACAAAATATCCTAAAAACATCCAAAAAATAACCCCAAATGAAAACATAATGGGTCTCATCATTAGATAGTGGGAACAAAGCATTATAGAGAATCTATTATCATAACAAAGATAATCATGGAATCAGATGGATTTTACCACAATTTCATCCACATATAACTATATGGGATTTTTAAAGATTGGCATGTAGATGTGATGCATAGTCTATTGACAAGTAACTACAATGATTTTATAGAAAAAAAACGAATCAATCGATTTTTACCTATATTCAGTGCCCTCCTCCTCTTCTTGGTCCATACATATTTTATTACATATTGATCACACATCTACAATGGAGATAGTATAGAATCTATAAGTCTCATCAATCAATAGTTCAACAATAAAAATAGTAAAATAATATTTTTGGTAGTGGTAATTGAGATCTTTAATTTCAATACAAACCTTGATCTATAAATTGTTTTTTCTAAGAGGGACAATTATGGAAAACACTTGGGGTATTGTACCTCCCAAAATATGTAGAATTTTATCAACTTTTATCACTTTATCCTCAACCATGCATCCATGGGGGGGTTCATGAATCTCTAATACTACTTATTCTAAATATGGGTGTCTAGAAAACAAAATCGATGGATGGAAACATGAAGATAAATACTTATAATATCCTTTTAATTCAAGGATAATTCATTATTATGTTTCATAAAGATTATGATATACTATATATATGTTTTATGATACGTGACCTTTCTGATAAATATCACCCATGTTTCTTCATCAATACCAAGGTTCACTAAAATTATCTTGTCAATGGTAGTGTAAAACCAATATTTAATATTATTATGGTCTTTATTCAACTCTTATTTATCATATTTATGAGTTATATCAAGTTAATTTAGCTCCTCTAGTTTATGAATAATTGAAGTGGCATCATTCGCCCATGTAATAGAATAACCTCTAGAAAAAAAATCTATGATTCTCATAATTTATAGAAACTATGATAGAAAATGTTGTGATCTTAATCCATGTGAATTTAACATACATGGTAGAGAAAAAATATTGAAACACCTTGTCTCAAATGATCTATATTCATTTAATCGTACTCACTATTATAAATGAGTGAGATATTGATTTATGGGAATATGGAGAACTTGTTAAAGCACAATGGGTGAATATTCCATTGGATTTAGAATCACATATCCCTTATATAAGAAGTATATGATCTATCAGTGACCCTTTATCTTTTTAATAATAATGTAATTTATGAAATCTGTATTGGTTTATTTTAGATGATATATAATCATTAGAAAAATTCATTTCTTGTCATCCCAAGGACATTTCTAGGTGGTTTTATAGTTATTTGGCTTGTTGACGATTTTGGTTCCATCAAACCAGGGTTGATTACCAATGAATTTTTAATACATTTATTGATGTTGTATTTTCAAAATGAGTCGATGGGAAAGAATCACTATAAAGCTCCCCTACTCGCCCACTTAGGGTGTTCATCAAGAACTAATGGTATGATGAAGGGATGTGGGTGTGAAAGTCTCTTCAAGACATCTACAGTAAGGCATTCATAGTGATATCTTTTGAGAATATAAATAAATTATTATTTTATTCCGAATCACAAAACTAGATCATTAATGGAATCTACCTAGGTGGATTTGTTTTACTATTTTCATATCAT
Organism: Viscum album; assembly: GCA_963277665.1. NCBI lineage: Eukaryota > Viridiplantae > Streptophyta > Magnoliopsida > Santalales > Viscaceae > Viscum > Viscum album. The sequence goes on along the minus strand of OY728129.1, from coordinate 1,804,208,699 downwards.
TATCATCACAATTGAAAAATATTTTTCATCCTTAGTGTATCTATGCTAGTGGGGCATTTGGATTAGGATATGGTTGATCCTACATCCATTATCTATTAAAACTTTATACATGTCAATAACATTGTGATTTATAAAAACATAAAGTGGTATTATATTGCCTTACATGACCACGATTGCATCTTCCCCAAAGGAATATATGATATCTTGACATTTTTACTTCCTTCCATATTCTATATGAATTATTCAATGGTGGTTACATTTATCTAAAAATCCAATGGGATATTTAGGGCCACAATAAGGCCATAAAGAAGATTCCTTGACTAAAAAATTGTTTCTTGGATTGATATCCATGTTGTGAATCTAGGAATGTTCTTAAGAACATTCTAGATTCATGAAAAAGTCTTATTTTTACACTTGAGGAGTTGTTACTAGAACAAGAGTGAAGAGGAACTAGAGGGTTGAGGTTGATAAACTTGGATGGGATCTAAACAATAATATTTTAGGACCTATAATTCAGTCAAAGAAAAATAGGAAACAAGTATAATGAGAAGTAGATTTTTACTAGAGGTCGTTGTAGCAGAAGTCTTCTCCTAAAGAGCTTAGAGAAATGTTTTTCTTATTGTTTAAGTGTCAAAGATGTAATTATTAGGGATGAAAACTCAAGTATCATGTGTAAATGGGTAATTTCCTCCCATAGAAAACGGTTTTTAGTGAGATTCTTTATGAGGTAATGGAATTCAAGATTTATCCATAGGCCCAACACGTCAAATTAAAAATATGATTATGTTCGTAGTATAAATATGATATTCCTTAAAAAAATTATTTTGACACATTATAGAGGCTTGGATTTCGACCCAATGTGGGATTATTAATGACTATGTGGGTGTAGATTAGTCATTGAACTGATGTTGGGTACTAATTTTTCTTATGGTTTCAATATTGACATCCCTAAGCTCTAGTTGATTACATATCTATTGATGTTGTATTTGAGGAAGATCCTACTCAGGAGGAATCTAGAAGATTCAATCGATTATAAAATTCCAAATGGGAAAAATTTTGAATTTGAAACAATCCATTCATTGAACTATTAAATGACTTGATACAAGCCCTTTGGCTTGTTACTTGTATCTTAATCATCATATGGGCTATTATAAATGCATGTAATATCTTTTGATGGTGACTTGATTCCACTATACCATAATATTACATCTTCTAGAGACAATATTTGATTACAAAGTAATCTTGTATGCTATGTCCGATGTACATTTTATTTTTATCTTCTGTACATATGGTCTATGTTCCTTACTAATAATTTGTCTTTTTTCCTTTAATTGGTGGTTAATTTATCATTTAGCACCAGTATTTAAATTTGGAGCTTTCAAGCCCCACTAGAGAATCATTTTAAATGAGGAAAGGCAGTTGTTTTTGACATTAGGTGTTCAGAAGATCACTAGATGGAGGTTAGGGTAGGTGATTGATCATTATATGGGTTAGGAATCCATTCTCACCACAAAATCTTGCTGGTGTCCAGTTTTCCCATTTATAATGAGGGAATTCTACATCATTTCACCTTGGATAACACCATCCTAAACTTATATGTTATTTTGGTCTCTTTCAAGGCCAATATCCCCTCTCTCATGACATATCCCCCTCTCTTCCTCCACCGGGATACCCTTTGAATCTTATCCATTAGAGGAACCATTATATCATATTAGGAGCTCTTAGTGGGTATATGAGTCCTCTTTTATCCTTCATTATATAATTCAATAGTAATATTTCTCTTCTACTTTTAAGGATAATACACCATATTTGGTAATGTGTTTTTTTATTTTTTCCATTTTCTATAATTTTAAGATAAAACAATGGATGATACATGTTATGTGGGATTTTATAAGGATGGGGTAGGTGTTCCCTTTAATTTAACAAAAATTCTATCTTATTTATAAATTTATAAATAGTAGAGGTAAGCTAATTATGTTGTTCATTGACCTCCATTTTATTAATTGTTTTAAATTGACTTTACCTTAGTTATAATTCAATCATTATAATGTTAGAATTCATAAAATTATTTTCCATATTAAGGCACATAAATAATTTTTTGGCCTTGGGTTAGGCCAATACTGTTGAGAAATTTATTTATAGAATATAAATCAAATATTATAAGGGGTTATTAATTCCTGAAATGTTTAGAATGGGGAATTTGGAATAAATTAAATTGTTTGGAAATATGATTTCACAACCATAAATGTGGTAAATGGAATTTGGGAATCTTTCATGGATAATTTTTTGTAAAATTAGTTGGACCTTTATTAAATTTAAAATTTATTTTAATAGTTTTAATTAATAAATTGATAATTTGTTTAATTTTTTTAAAGGTAAATTAATGATGAATTTAGAAAATGTGATGTAGTTTATTTTAGGACATGGATATTTATTGATAATTGTCTTGACACTATATGAAGATGTACACTTGGGTTTATATTATTTAATTTTATTGCATTTCAGAAAGTATCTACTTGATATAAATTGATAACTATAGAATGAATTCTTTATGACATAACTGTGGATGGGAACATCATTGAATGAATCTGTGGAGTCTTAATGGAATGAAACTTCTATGAAATGTCATGATAGAAACTCTGATAACATTAAGGGGATTCCATGAATTCAATGGGGGTGTTGACATTGTTGGATTTATAGAGATCTAATGTTATTGAATGCCTTGAGAATATAATTGAATTTCACATAGATTCCTTATCTTGAATTCCATGGGGTAGTGTCATGATGGAATTTAATAATTTATGTATTACTAAAATTTCAATGATTCATTACATGGATTCATGTGAGGTACGTTGGTGAATTCCATGGGGTGACCTCCCCATATTTTTCCGGGTTATGTCATGAGAAATTCCTTAGGCATAAAATGTAGATTTCCATCAGGTCATTCTCTTGAATTTATAGATGGTTCCTTGATATTATACTAGTATTTTATAATAGTGTGATGCCCATGGTCACCCATCCCTTAGATTCCCTATGGGATTCGATGTGACAGAAGTCTCAATTGAGCCATGTATGTTCCATAGAATTGTAGGAAAATGGTTTTCAAAATAGTATACCATCGAACTAGTCAATTTATGATATGGACTATGATGAAAGTATCACCATATATGGAAGATGTAGGTATATTCCAATTCCATATTACATTAGGTATCCATATAATGGTTAGTTATTTTACATACCTTCTTTTTATAATAATAATCTGTTAAACTATTAAAATTATAAACATTATATTTTGTAAATAGAACTTCTGCATGAGTTATTTTGATGACTGATTATTTTAATTATAAAAATGGTTGTTTCCTACTGATTCTTTCTCACACCTTGCATTTCCTACATAGACAGTGTGTACGCAAAAATAATACTACCTACATTCATGTATAGGTTTCTGAATGCACCTGAAAAGGTGATTGCTAAGGCTGTGCATGGCTTGCATGGAGTGTGGGCATCAGGTCTGGAAAAAACACAAGACATTTTGAAAATTATTTTTTCTTTTTTACTGTGTCTATTATATTTTTCTACGAGATCCATCCATAATGGACCAGTTATGGAATGTAAAACATTATTTATTATGGTATCATGTTGATATTATATTTATTTTTAGAACTTTACCAAGATTATATGTGATGGTTATTGGATATGATTAATATTAATAATATTATTATGTAGATGTAACTTTGATGTGTAGTTATAGACTCCCCATTGTTAAACCATAGACCTGTGCTACTTGTTGGTAGCCTCTAGAATATATGGAGTAATTTCTGAGGCCACGCGGCACACAAGCGAGAGGAATCAGTTTAGTGGCCCTAGTGAGGTTCATTAAAAAATGGTGTCATAGTATGTTTTTAATGAGTATTACTATTTTTTTCAAGATAGAGAAGAGACTATATTTGGTTTTGATCATGGAAATAAGCTCATTCTTACTAGTGATCAGCCCTTGCAAGGGGGAAACCTAAGTTAATAGGTAAATGAGTTATTATTCATGGATTTTAATAATTACAGTTGTATTTCATTTTCTCCAATAGTGGAATATTAGACGTGTGATATTACTATTACATGAGATTTATAGACTTCATTCAGTTTGAAATGTTTGCGTGGTTTCATTCATGTATCTTTTCAAGAATTATGGGATTTACAAAACATGATTTAATATAGGATATTGGGATTGGGATGTTTATTTCATTATACATTTTATTTATGTATTATTTTTATTTTATTTTACTTAGTATATTAGTATGATTTATACCTAGATATGTTATATAATTTACCAGTAATAATTGGGTTGGTATTTAAAACGTATTCAGTTTTATATATGGTGTTTTCCATGTACAAATGTAGTGTAAATATTCTAGTCCAATTAACAATTTTATATCTTAAAGTATAGGTAGATATAAATAGATTGATGATAGTATTGAATAATAAGGATTTTGTAATTATCCTCTATTGGGTTTTAAATCATATCATTTGACTGAATTTTTATTTAATCAAAACAATGAAATTTATTTTCGTGATAAATCCTTGATATAATTAAAGGGTAACTTTATGAAAAAAATGTATATAAGTTGTCAAAGGATAGTGGAATGTAAATAATGGGTTGTTAAGTGACCGATAATGTGTTTCCTGTCATATCATGTAAATGGAACCCTATTTAAACTATCCTAGATAATTTTTAAATCTTGATATACCCTAGATCAATGTTACGGAATGTGGTAATTGAATTCATTAGAAAAAAATTGTTAATATAAAATTATGGTTGGATTAATTAAAATTATAGTAAGAATCCAATAATGAAAATTACTCTATAGTTTGTAAATGGAGTTATTTTTAACTAACCAATTTCTATGAACCATAAAATGGTAAATACATAATAATGTTAACATGAAATTGTGGGGGAATAATAAGTGAATAAAGTGACCAAGAGGACATATATGTTTAGCTTGAACCTGGTGAGGGTATGTGGGGTCCAATAGAGAGCATATTTGTGAGAAACCTGAGATGGGTTCCTGGAATACATGATATATCATAACATTGTAATGAGTTTGAGTGATTCCGCACGAGATATAGGTTTTGTGAGACCTTAGCTGATGGTATGGGTGGGAGTACATATTGACCTTTGATAGAATCAAAGTTTAGTGTGTTGATTCTTTGTGACCCTCAATGGTAACCTATGAGAGTGTCTGTTTAGATTTTGTGATGTTCCTTTACTGATTTGAGGTGGGTGGATACTCTAGCTAATATTATTACAGATGTTCTGTGCTAAAATGTGTTAATATATTTTTGATTGAGAATCTATGGTGTCAAAATTTTTTCCCTAGTCTTGTTTTGATGGGATTGAAAATTTAGATGTGTTTCCCTAAAAGTTATTGATGTGAATTTGGAACATGATTTCTACATATGTAAGTGGGTTGGGATTCTCGAATAAACCCCCAATTTACATTTACCATGTGCATTGTAGTGACATGTGTGAGGTTTATAGCTTGTTTTAATCGATAATGTAGGATTTAAATTATAATTATATGTTAAATTCGATGATACAGGTAAATTTATTGGGTATAAATGTGAGCATAGTATTGGTGATGCTCGACATATGGTGTGATGAGTCGGGTAATTTGAACATTTAGTAGTTGTTTATAGATCCCTTGGGCCTCTATGAGGCTGTATGATGTAAGAGTGAGAACCCATCATATAATATGAAATTGTGGTACTAATGGGGGTTTGGATTACTACACATGAGGGGTTACTGGGTGTGTGATATATGATATAAATTATTTTTGTTGATTTAATGTTGATAATACATTGGGGTTGATGTTTGGTATCAAGGTAGGAATATAGGTAAGGACTAGTCGAGTGACCAATACATTCAAGATCATCGTAGTTTTTCAACCAGCACAGTGTTTTTGTTCTTGGATTCTTATTGTCTGAGAATAATTGTAGTGGGTATGTGGTTGTTTGATGGACCATAGAATAGGTGAAGTGTTATTTTAGAGGGATAATACCAAGGGTACTACATATTTAGTATGACTTAACAACATGTAATCAAGGTTAGTGGTTTAGGTATGAGATTTGATATAAGATGTGATATGACTTATGGGAAAGTGATATGGGATAAATGATTTGGTGTTTTGTATTATGTAATCTTTTTTAGGAATAAAGAATTTTTTTTAGTAAGAACGGGGCTTAATATATTTTGGTTCTAAAATATGATATGTTCCAACCCATGTTCGATGAACACGAGGAGATTCCAGGGGCATCATTATACAATGTTTGGTTTGAAAGTGGAAAAGTCATTCAGTTTAAAGGGGTGGTGTTAGTATGGATTTATTTTTTAACATGGTCATTCCAAGAGATCAACCCATGCTGGGTTTATCTAGAATGTGTGTGTAAATCTGGAGGAGGGGAAAGTGTGTGGGAATGATAGAACCCATAGCATTTGGCACATGAGATGTTATTTAAGGAAAAAAATACAGTCGGGAAATCATCACTGAACATATAACGACGTGACCATCATTTATTGAGGGTTTTAATGAGAATAGAGTATAATGTTTAAGGATCCCGATGTGGTTAGTGTATGATGGTTGTAATAATTATTGGGTTTGTGTAGGTCAACATGTGTCCTACTATAGCATTTTGTGATAAACATGAAACCAGTCGGGAGATCGAGGTTTTGACTTATTGAAAATATAATAAATACACTTCCAAGGTGGAGATTGTCATATCTATTTTAGCTATATAGTACTTTTATAAGAATGGGTTTCAATATGGTGGAATGGTTTTGAGATGGTCGAGATTGAAACAAATTCTAATTCTTGTGGGGTTTTGAGGTTGTCAGGATTCAACTTGGAATTTCAATAGGATAATATCCAAGTATTTTTGGATGGGTCCAAACAATTATTCCAAGAATAGGATTGAATAATGTTATCAAATCATGGTTTATTGTGGTGGAATATTATTGATAGGGTGTGAGCATAATGAATTTCGATAGTGGTCAATGCTTTTCCTATGTAACCATATGTGATGTTTGATTGGATGTCAGTGTGCTTAGATGATCATGTGATTGCTTAGCGATTAAGGTGTATTTATTCAGTTTTTTAAAAGGGACCTCGTTAGTAGAATTAAATCATTCATGATTACATTTCTTTGATATTTTAATCAGGAAATGACATTATGAGTAATGTTTAACCTATAATGTGCATAATTTGGTAGTTTTAGATTGCTATCATGGTTGGACATCTGGAATGGGACGTGAGGTATGACATTGGCGGTATATGATAGTTTTATAAAAGGAATTTCATATGAGGTTCACCATGTCATATCATGTGTAGTTTGATGTGATGAGTAAATTTTTTTATCATGTCATTTAATATAAAATGATTAGGCTTTATAATTATTTTTAGGGATTTTGAGAAAAGGTAGGCTTTTCAGGTCATTATTGGATGGTGGGGTATATACATTTGGGTTCAGAAATGGAAAACGAGAGTAAGTACCAGAGTTTATTGGATCTCTCATGTGGTTTGGGATATGGTTCATTTGGAACTATACCGATTCGTTATTTGGATTACTAAGAGTGTTTTTTGTAAGAATTTCTACCATCTAGAGGCTCCATAAATTAGATTTCGACTTTGTGATATAGGTCCTATAGTGGGTGGAACCACAATTTTGAGGATCATTTTAAAAAATAAAAACTTCTTGTATCAGGATAGAAAATCTTTGGTGAATTTTGTCTCAAGGTTTGGGAATTTAATGATAGTTGTAACTCAAGATTTGATAAAAGGGAAGCATGTTTTCAAGAGTATCAATATAGAATATTTTTGGATGATTGTTAATTAATTGGTGTTGTTTCATTAATTTTGATGACTGATGCAGGTTGGGTGATGTTATTTGATTTCCACAAGATCTGATAAATTATTGTTTGTTCTATGGAATGGAATTGTTATTGATCATGTGTATGGATGGGCCTTGGCCCTCAATGATAATTTTGATTTTCCATTTAGTAGGGGGTTATTTTATTTCCATCACATTTATTCAAATTTTGGTTTTTAAAACCCCTTCTAAAGAGATTTTATGAATGGGGAAAGGGGGTATAGAGTTATAATAAGAGTTCATGGGAGAACCTGAGGGTGGTTGGAGCAAGTTGGGTTTTTTTCTAGGCACCCACTAGTTGGTATCCTTACTAGGGTAACACGGCCCGCCTGTGAACACAATATAGCCATTATCCTAGTTTCTGCTAACTAGTATCCACCAATGAACTATTGCCTATCCTCCCTCTCATACTCAATGAAGATCTACTTTGACTCAAAGCAATTTGAGGCTCCATCAATTGTGATAAATATCCCTCTATGAGTCTATCAGTCCTATTTCCTTCAATATTCATTTATATCAATACCAATATGATTCCCTTATTTATGAAAAATGTGCCATATTTCTAATGATTTTGTCTAGTTTTATGTTCACTCTCATTTTAGGAAAAACTAGATGTTGATTCATGACATATGGGCATGTATACTGTAATGTTTGGTGAACCGTTTAATTTAACCAAAATTATTTCTTAGTTCCAAGTGTATTCTTCGAGTGGTCAATACAAAAATGTTATGACTAAACCAAAGTTTATTTAATTGTATTAAATTTATATTTAATTAGTTGGACTCCCCCTCTATATATTGGTTTGAACCTTATAACGTTTTTCTACAGTGAGGAACATATAGTGTGGTTTTGACCTTTTGATAGGCCAATAATGTGGTAAATTATATTTATAGAATGTAAATGGAATATTCTAAAGAGGAAATATTGTTTAAAATGTTTATAAAGGAAATTTTTTGATTAATTTAATATTTGGGAATAGAAAATCCGATCCATAGATGTGGTAAATGGAATTTCAGATCCTTTTTGGAAAAATTTGTTTCATAAATGAATTACATTTTTATAAAATGTAAAATGGGTTTTAAAAGTGATAGGGAAAAAAGTGATAAGTGTTATAAATTTTTTAAAATTTAAATTTTTGAACAAATAATGAAATAAGATTGTGTATATTGTTTTTCATTAATATTTATTGATAATTGATTATAATAGTCCCAGAAAAAAGATCACAGGGTTTGTTCTTGTTTGATGATGTTCTTTGTCAGAAAGTATTTTCTTAGTATAAAATTGATAAATCATGAGTAATTATATTACAAAATTATTATGGATGAGAATTAATTATGATAATTCCTTAGAGTCTTTGTGTATAGGGATATTTTTCAAATCTCATGAGTGATCCATTTCTTCAACTAGGTGACTCACATAAATGACATGGGGGGTGATGACACCCATGTATTTCTGAAGGCCCAATAATATGAAATTCCATTAGTGATCCAGTAGATATATATTAGATTCATTATTTTGAATTATGTGGTGTTAAACCCCCTTAGATTTGGTAAAATTTATATGGTATCAGAATACCACCTATTATTATCATGGATTCTGGTGTTGTTCCATGGTGAATTTCATGAAATCAACTCCTCAGATTCATCCAGGTTATATTGAGTGGAATGCCTCTAGTGTAAGATGAGGATTACCATTCGGCCAATAATATGAATTTAAAGGAAGGTTCCAATAGTTCATATTGGATGTTAATATTATTGGACTTATAAGGTTCACTCATCTGTTGGATTCTCTATGGGATTTTTTGCGATGGATTTTCTAGTACAACCATGTGGGTTCCCTTGACTTGTATGTATATGGTTTCCAAGGTATTCTAGCTTATAATAATTCATGTTTTGATTTTTAATATGAAAAGAGAAATTAATTTACTAAATTATATAATTTTAATTGTAAAAAATCATATATTAATTCTTCATAATGAAAATATTATCTTAATATGGAATTTTGGGATTTTATGGGAAGATTGATTTTTAGATGAATATAATAAAATATCAATTTTACAATTAATCTGAATGTTGAGACATTATTAAGATATAAGTATGCCATAAGTTTTTTATTTCCCCGACCCCAGTTACCCAGAGTCGGTGCATTATTACATAACATTGGCATGATCACAAAAGACCAAGTCTCAAAGGACCGATTAGTTTAGTAGCCTTGAAAACACTAGATACATTCATAAGTCTTACATTAAATCATAAAGTGAAACAAAACTACAAAAACATATTGTTTTCATATCCCCTCATACTATCCTTATAGGTCATTCATAGAATACTTCTTCACATCCTGGAAAAATTAAAACATTTAAAGGGGTGAGCTCAGATGCTCAGTAAGGATAACAATATAGCAGAAACTTTCATAAATAAACATAAACATTTAAGGCAATGTATAACTAAAACAAAATTCGTTTAAACTTGATCTTTAGAATAATATGGAAAACGTAAAATGAAATAATTCCATTTGCACACCCAGAAGGATATTCTACTAGTCGAATAATCACATGATATATCAATAACCACTTTCATAATGATGGAATGCATAATGCCATACTATCATAACCACGTAGCCAAGGACTTATGCCAAGAATACAAATAAGATTTTGTCAAGGCCTCATTCCAGGACACTAGTTTGTCTCATGAGACCTACTGATGCATTGAGGATCTATAGCAGGCTCCAACCATCACTTATTAAGTCCAATGTATTCCTAATATGAACAGGTTTAAACATATCATACACCATAACATAATCGTATCACATAAAAAATTCATAAAAGAAACATAAGATTTCCACATTTCAATCACAAGATATCAATACAACACATTGATATAACAAAAACATTGTCCAAACCATTTTTAGTACCAAAATAATTTAAAATTAAGACTTGGTATTTATTTTTCATTTTAAAAAAAGGTTATGGCTTGTAGAGGAAGCTGAGACTGAAATATTGGACACGGCGGTGGAGAAGTCGTTGTCCCCGCATACGTAAGAAAAAACATTCCTTTTGTCGTTTAGTAAAAATGATTTGTATAAAAAGATTCTTTTTGAATAAAATTCAAAGTCAAAAAGTTTTTATACACAACATAAAAGAAATTTGTGTATGAAACCATGTATGACTCAATGAAAGGAGATTGAGACGAAGTCCCTTACCTCGTGTCCCACTTGACTCGATCGTTCTTTAATCTCCTAAATAATAAACTAGAGTTAATTTATACTTGATTAAGAACCATTTTCAAGTTCATTATTCCTTTTATATCACGTATTACCATGTTATGAACATTATGTAATTATTTAAGTTAATAACGGTCGTTTTGTCGATCTTTTTTGCTTGAGTCAAAAATAAACTTCTAATAATTACAAGTTGTTCATGTGGTAAATTATTAATTATAACCAGAATTATATTCATGATTTAGATATCATATATATAATATATATCTAGTATATATATGCATTTATAATATTACATAACATTTAGATGTAAAAAAAGAAATGCACCGTTCATGGAGACGGTAAGCCGTACGTATGCATGAATACTACTTTCATTTCTATTTAGTATTTAACAAAATGAAATCATAATGATATAAAGGTATATTATAATTCCAATATAATATCATATATAATATCATTTACTCCATCCTTTATTCGTCCCACATATGGCATTAATGATTCAAATCACTTTCAGGGGGCTGTAGTCCGCACTTACTAAAATGAAATTATCACATTTACCCATAATGGAAATCATAAAGGTATGCCAAATATGATAAATACAGAATCCTAAGGAAAACATAAACATAATATATATCATATATAAATATAGTGGCATCTTAATGGACACCATGAGATGTGTTAAAAGAATATTGAACAATCATCATTTCTTGAGGTAGTAATTCACTACGCACAGAAACAGTATGTTCTTTAACCATTAGACGAAGGAGTGTGTAATTGTAAATAAAATACTTCTCATAACAAAATTATATTATATTGAAGATACTGGTGTTTTTAAAAAAGAATGTAATAAAAGGAGTTTAAGTGGATGGAGAAGCAAAATAAAACAAAAGAACATAAGAGAAGACATTACCTTAAAATCGGGTAACACTTTTTGATTTGAGTCAAAGGCTTCCTTGGGAAGACTTATGCCCAATGTGAGTCTTCTATTAGTAAGAGAGTGAAGTTGAGAGAGTATTTGAGTGGGGATTGTCCTAGCCAAATGGATTTGAAGGTGTGATTAAGGTGGTAGAGGTGGGGGCCTTTTATAAGAGGAGAGGAGGGGCACTCTTGGAAAGTCATAAAATGTTACATTATTATGAAGTCCTTTTCGGATTTCAAAGTTCCCAAAATTATATATTTCTAGGATAAGGTGATAAGGGTTCTAAATCTGCTCATCCAATAGGTTTTTGAAACGTGTTTTATTAGATTTGACATTATATTTTCATTTTATTTAAATCGTTAATTAATGAGGTAGTCGCTGCATCATCATGGTGTCAAAACAATTTAATTTATATAATGTCTAAAAATTATTAAAAAAATTACCATGATGTAGGAAATATTTTTATCTCTCTAATGGTTATTTATAGTAAAAAATATTACTTGTATAACCCCTTATAAAAATTGTTTTAGTAAAACAATACATGTTTGTGACATTTTTATATTTACATTAAATAAAAAGTTATTAATGTCATTTTCTTACCCAAGTGGCTCCATGGGGTCCCACAAATTAGCCCATGGGTTGTAATGGTTGGCCATGACTCATCCAATTGGGGTAGGACAAGTGTCAAGATATTTTCATATCATTTTTACATTATATTTCACAAATTACCTTTAATTGCGATTAATAAAACTTAAAAGTTTATATTCACCAAAAACTATTTTCATCCCATTGAACCACATTTTACTTACTAACGACAACCATGTCTGTCGGATTTTTTAATTTCAATAAACATAGGTGGTAATGTTTCACTTACATGAAAAACTATTTTTTTAACTACCACTTAGTGGTTTCACTATTCATAAAAAAATTGAAGTTTTTCAGAAAAATACCAAACATTTACCCTAAGTTATATTTGATATTCCGAAATCAAAAATGATGTATATATTAAAAAATTAAAAACATATAAGTTTCATTAACAAATTTTATAATTAATTTCTACTGTCACAACAAACAACATGTTTTTATGAAACATAATATATCAATAGATTGACAAATTTTTATGTCCAATTTCAAAGTGAAATTAATTATAATGACCACCATAGGATAAAAGGGTAAGAATATATTATAATTATACTTTAAAACCACTAAATAGTATAATTTATCACTATAAATTATTTTGTTTAAAAAAGTTGTTTTTGAGTTTTTTTTACTATTCATTGAAAATTGGAAGTTCTAAGAAAATTACAAAAAACGCAACTTAGGATATTTTTGATATTCCAAGTCCAAAAATGAAGTCCATTTTGAAATATAAAATTTATATAATTTCAAAAGGTGGGTATTAATATTCATAACGGCTACATTGATTAATCGCAGTGCGTTAAAATATCGAACTTGCGTACAATGCAAGCTATTGCATTATTGAAAGAGAAGCATACTGTGGAAGCTTGGGGTGTTACAATAATAGATTAATATAATTTAATAACCAAATATGTTATTAATTATAAAAAATATACATTAAAAATTAAAAATTATAAATTATTAATCTATGTCTTAAATTTTAGAACATAAGTTATATTTTCCTCATATTAATTTTATATTTCATATATTTATTATCTTGAAAATTGTTTTTTTCATTTTTAAAATTTAATATTTTGAAATTGTTTTCATATTTTGACATCAACTATAAAAATTTTATAATAAGGGTGATTTTATTTTTAATCATAAAAATAAGTTACAGATGTAAAAAATGAGTTATCATGGTGAAAGTAAATTATTGTAAAAATGTAAATAATGGGGAAAAAGCCTAAAATATCTCAAGAATTATCCAATAGTTGTGTGGATGAGATGTGTATTGAAATTTAATCCTACCCTCCCCATTATTTATCCTATTTTAGTAACCTTCCTATAAATGTTCCAGGACATTAATATAAAGTTATAAATAATTTAAAAAGTTTCATCCCTCTCATTTATAAAATGGACCACTTACCACCCCAATTATCGTCATATAAAAATTCTCATAATTCAGAAAAAAATTAAAAAATTCTTTTTAAAATCTTCTCCCATGGCTTATAGGTTATTTTCTCACTAAAAACATTTTAAATGGGTCATGTGTTTTCCTCGAGTAGTGTTGTAAAAATACATAATCAAACAATTTTTATTTATTTTCCCTTATTTGTATCTACACACCTTGAAAATATATTCATTAGATTATTAAATTTTAATTTCAGTATTATAATTACACATAAATTAAATTATTTTCATGTAATAATAATATTTTATGTTCCCCAACTATTAAAAAGATGAAAACATTGCTCGTGCGTACCTTTGGACTACCTCCACTATGAAGGTACTATCTTATTTTTTTACAATTTCCTCACATGGATTTTTATAATAATTTATTTAATTAATAAATATTATATTTATGAAATAATTATTATTATATAATGATACATCATTACCTACCTTTTGTGCCTTCGAATGATCTGAGGATGAAAATATCACTCTTGCATACGTGAAAACTACTACCACTATAGATGACGAGTTTCATTTTTCATCGACACCTTACATGGATGATTTTGAAAAAATAATATTAATAAAATGTATATGATATTGAGGTGTAACATATTTAGTTAATATATTTTTAAAATTATTAATAAATAATTAAAAATCATTTTAATGTAATCAGTTAATGTCAGGAAATTACCTAAACCATGATTTTCACCAATTTCATATTCAAAAATCAAAACTAAAAAACTAAAGGAATTATAAAAGAAATTTTTAAATAATTAGGTGAAATATATTAAAGTTACATAAATTATATTATAAATATGATATTAATGGGTTTTGGTGTCTTCATTACAAAAAAAGTTTAAAATAAATAGAAATTTCTAAACTTTTATGATGAAAATAAACATTTACTAAATAATAAATGTATATTGAATTCATATAATTATAGTGTTTTAATGGTAATAAATATTCATAAGGTTATTAAAGATTTTAATAAAATGGTTATTTTTATTATATAAGAGGTTAAAATACTTTCATGGAAGATGAGAGTTTGGGTAAGAGTTTATTGTCTTAATTTTATTTCTATTAAAGAAACTTTATATTAAAAATTTTTGTGGTGCCGATAATTAAATATAGATGTTTATATCATTCTTTCATAAAATTAAATAAATTTAAAATTCATTTTATGTATTATCATTGGGGTTTTTGTTCAATACATACCAATCATGTATAAGATTATGGTAACTCAGAAATCATCTCTTTGAGTTAAAATTCTTGGCCTTGAAATTATTTAGTCAATAGTTGGTTTCTTCCACTATAATATATTATTAAATTACAATTTCCATTTCTATATTTTGAATCTAAATTTTTATAATCCAAGCCTATAATTTTTTTAATTTAGTTCTCATAAATGTAAATTGTTGTTAAGAAGAATTCCCATCATTTTTAATGACCATTTTCACTCTATATCCATTTTATTTATTCATAATAACGTTATCCGTCTTTATTTTGAAATATAAATATTTATTATTAATTTTTATCTCTTTATCAGTCTTTACCCTTTTTATCATGTTATTAAATTCACCCATTTTATTATGTGAGTTTCAATAAAGGTATTTTTAAGAAAAATTAAAATGGTTTATCCTTTTCCATTAATGATTTTTGTCATTCGATAGAAAATTACTCTATAATTTTTTATATACTTTACAAGGATCCATTACTGATATTCTTTTCAAATAATAGTTTTTGTAAAAAATCTTATCTCATTATTGGAGGGTACTTTTTAATGTAACTCGTAACATCAAGATTTTACAATAATGTTTAATTTTTTTATGAAAAATCTTATAATGTATTACATTATTTGTATTCTTTATGTATAAAATATACATCCCATTAAGATTATTTTATTGTTAATTATCCTAATAATTTCTCTATTAAATACAATTTTAGGCGATTTCACTTTGGGTATCAATTAATTTTACTCTTGAGTTAATTTCATGGGATATAATTTATAAGTATTAAGAAAAATATTTTATTTCCATACGTTCTTCATTACATTATTTATGATTTATTTTTCATATAACATGTAAAACTTCTATATTTTTATTTTTATTTTCAAATATATTTATTCTTTTTGATATTTTACTGTACACACATCACTAAATTTAGTTTTCAGTACACATAACACTATGTCTAGATTGTGTTATACACAATAGTATGATTAAAATTCCTTACATGAAACCATATGTTTGGATTTTGATAAAAAAAATTAAAAAGTTTATCTTGTATTGCGTTCAACACAATGTTTTTCTTGTTTTGCATACAATAGCATGTTTATCTTCTGTAACACACAACATCGAGTTCTAATGAAATGTGACATACTGTAAAAATATTTTAATTTATAATGATAGTTATCATCTAGATTTTGGAATGGAGAGTATGAATATGATTAACTAAATTGTTCAAATATATAGTTCAAAAAAGTATACATAATGAGTTATTCTAGGTATAATAAATTATAAATGAAAATAAAAATATTTTATATATAAAGGGAATCGTTATATGGAAACTATTTTTTGTGCACCAAAACACTATTTAATTAAAAAAATTAAATGAATCACTATGGGTAAATTATGTAAATGAAATTTATATATTATGTTTTCAATAAATATTTTAAAATTCATCATTTATTTTTTACTGAAAATATATAATAATATATCCCATTTTATTATTAAACATTTATTTTTCTAAAAACAAGTGTTTTTTCATTTAGATCACTTATTTTAAAATTTAAATTTACCACTTTTTAAAAAATTTATTCTAAAACATAAAATATATTTTTGAAATCATCATGTCTACATTATCATAGGGATAATTTCTATTATTTTTATGAAATGTTTTTTCCTGAATAGTGAAAAATACTGAACTCTATTTGAAAATTTCTTTTTTTAATCTATTTATAATATTGATTAATATTTTATATCTTTTTTCAAGTAAAAAATTTTAAATTATAAAAACATTTATCAAAATTATCTAATTTTAATAAATTTCATATTTATTCTTGATATAAAAACATTTTCTGTTTTCAGTATTTTCTCTCTAAAATCATACTTTTCCCACATGCATGTCGAATTATTTTTAAAATATATATTTCTAATTCTATTTATGGAATTTAGATAAATTTATAACATATTTTGAATCAACCAAATTTGTTTATCTAATAATATCAACATAATTTTTTACCAAAATGAATTGTGAAAACCATTTAAATTATTTAACACAATTATGGTAAAAATGGGTTTACCATGGGTTAACATAAAAATTTAAGTGTTAAAATGACTTATAAAAGGTATAAAATCTACTTTATTTGCATATATATACATTATAATTTATAATATTCTAAATTTATCCATTTTGGTACCTTTTGGTATCAGAATTATGTGTAATATTTTTTTCTTTTTAAAACATTACAAGTGTGTACCCACCTCACTTATAAAAGGCTGCCCAACTCTTCTCTTTTTAACACCAAAATAAATATTTGAATCTTCCAACACATACCAATATAACTTCCAAAAATACCTATATTAATCTAAGAATACAAAATTACAAATTAAATACAACTTGTGGTGGATTTTGGTGAAAACCTAAGAAGGATACTTGAATAAGCGGTAAGGTTCATCAACAAGAATTTTTTTATTTCTTCCCCCCACCACCTTAATTTATTAATGTAAAATGATGATATAAAAAAACAAATTATATTCCATATGTTGAGATTATTTTATTTTATGTTAAGGATCTACCAGAATCTCAATTTCAACCAATGAGTTTTGAAATCATTGGTCATGTGTATGCCTGACTACCATCAAGCAACCTGTTGCCATTCATTTTTCCATCACCACCTATCAAGGATGAGTGCTATGGTGGATATAAAGTTTTTATATGATATTTATATAATAATTATACATATAGTTTCTTTATATCATATTTATAAACACTTTTAATTTCTATTTCATAGGGTATATGATAACATCGATCATGTGTACGATGGACCACCACCTCCGGAAGCGATGTATATAAGTTTCACTAATAATATACATGGGAGATATTAATGATAAATATTTGTGATATAAATGAAATAATTATGATATTAATGAAGTTTTTATCACTATTAAATGGAAATATATAATTTTCTTTCCTACCTTTCAACTCACTGAGAAATGATAATTTCATTCGTATACAAGTCGACTACCACTTTCACATTTCATCATAAAAATGTATTTTATGTAATGTACTTCATTTATCAAAACCATCATTCATGATTAGTAATAAAAATTTAATTTATGTATAATTATGATTATTATTTCTTTTATATTATTCTATATATTATTGAATAATTATCAAATTACGCAGGACAAAATATAAAAAATCAAATCATTTGTGAATAACAAAGAGTTTTTACTCAAAATGTAATCCTAACAAGTAGTTTTCAATATATTGGTAATAAATCTTCTTATAAAACTACTATATGGTAGTATATATGTATGTTTTTGTGTCTTTCAATGATTTATGGATAAAAAATTAATATTCATTATACTCTAAGCCTAAACATCTACGATGGAATTTGATACTTAAGGTTAGAGAACTTTTTTAGACTATTTACTTTTCTAAGAAAAATTCCATATTAACCACCTATTTCTATTATGTTTTGTATATAATACCCATTAATGTATTTTATGATACTTATTCGGACAATTATTGGTTTTTTCATATCTATGTGAGGATCGATCTGTCATAGAGTTAACAGTTCAAAATGGAGAAAATTAGTAAGGGATTTCTGTTTCAATTTTCTATCTTTGATATGTATGTTATGTTATACAGCTATATTACTCAAAGAGGTATATATACAGCCACTTTGGAAAGTAATATTAGTGATTTATTCATATTACCCCTATTTTTTGTTCAATTTTATGATATTTATATTATATTAGGTTCCCTAGAACTAACTTTTATATACATTATGATAACATTTATTAATTGTTTTGAATATTAATAAGCATCATATCACAGAAAAAAAATTTTATATCGTAACATAGTATTTGATAATTTCTAATGTGTAGTTATGATGATAAATGATCATAGAAATTACCCATAATTATTTGAACCCATAACTTCTATGACACAATTATTAAATATATGAATTATTGATAGATGACATCATTTTAGAGACAAAAATGATATTCGATATAAATGGTGGATAATCATAGGGAATTGAGGATCTGTTTCACGGTGTATGACCTTGGTAATATCCAGTGTATTATATTATGACAATACGCCCTACCAAAAAACAAATCCACATCTATATGTGTCATATTATGTTCCTATATATTGTTGTGTGTATTAATCCTATGACTTTTGTAGAAGAATATTATGATTTTCTTAAATTTATATATATGTGAAAACTGTGATAAGATTTTTTTTATAGAGAGGTAGGATAAGTTGGGTGCATCTAATATAATATTTCATTAACGAATAATAAAAGAAAGAATTTTCCCTTTTAATAATTAATAGTTGTTGATATCTCTATCCCTTTCTATGGAAATTGAATATACTAAATAAATCCATGGTCATGGTGTTCTATAGGAATGTTTGATTTCTAGAAATTAATATTAAGATACACCGATCACATAGGTTGATGGCACCAACACGATACTTTCTTGATCAGATATATCATTATAAAATGATTATATTATAATGTGAGGTCTCATATGTGGTTTTACTGTCAATGAAACAATAAATTATTTCATTAGGGATTCCTTGGTGTGTTTTTATACACTAGCCTTGGACATCAGACAACTTCACTTAATTCAATTTTTAAAAAGACATATCGTGTCACACACTAAGTGTATCCATAATATCAGTTAAATAAAATGTTTTTGATTTATATTTAAAATCTTAAATAAATATGTTTCATCCACATGGTTTAATATTTATTAATGTTTTCTTGGTAGACTATATTTTTTCACTAGTTATTTGAGATAATATTATGCGAGCATAATATTGGATAATAATTTAGTTTCTACATATTGAATTTAATATTCATTTATTTATTGAATAATAATATAGTGATATTTATTTAATAAATAAGTCAACATTATTAAGGTCCTGATAAATATTATAGATGAATAATGGACCCAGATTAAATGGTTTGGTGAGAAATAATAAATATTGAATATTATTAGAACAAATAGTATTTAATTTTAATTATCACATTATCCACACTTGGATAAAAATAATAATAATATTATTATTATTATATACATGATGTTCCACATGGTATTAAATAAATAACATGGGGTACTTGAGAAATTTTTCATTCTTAACCATAGTGATATTGAAACCCAATTATCAAATATTTCTAGGAGATACAATTAATTTGTGTTATACATAATGAAATCTGGAGAGAATCCTCTCAATCCCTAGAGAGACCCCCCTCTAAGAACTCTCCTAATATCTGAGAGCTATATTATAAAACCTCACACTCTTATCTGTAGAGAGGTAAAGGAGAACACTTTGGATGTAATTCTAATGGTAACAATGTATAATGATACAAGCGATATGATCAATAGTGCTATCAACTAGAGATTCCAATTGATATGTTTAGATATTTTTGGAACATGTGTTGATCAATTCTAAATGGAATATTCCATTAATTTATGCAATGAAATGACATTACCACATAGATATTGTTTCATATCATTCAACTAAGACAGAATTTATTCATTTTAATTATTTATTTAAATAAATAAATTTTAAATAATATTTGTTGATTATGTACTTTTTTTCAGCATTCCATTCATTGTCTCTATTGTTTGATTCAATTCTATTAATGAAAATAGTCATCTTCATTAAAATATAATATTAATCATCGATCAAGAGAAACAAATATTAGACATGACCCATCACACACTTCTATTATTCCTGAAATCAAGAAGTGGTATTAGAGTGTTCAAATAATTATTTATAATTATTTTAATATTGTTTATTGATTTATGAATTTGTGATTTAGTTTTCAATTCAATTTTAATCATTCCTTAAAACAAATTGTGACATATTATTCTTCCAATTTCTTTTCTCAAATATCTAATCAAATAAATTAATTTATGAGTGATATAAAATCATAGAATTCATCTAGAGGTGCTAAGGATTCTAACAAGATAACCCAAGAGTAAATGCTATGTAACCAGAGTTACATGATGGGTAGTAATTTTTAATGAACAAGGTGTTAATTTAGAATTAATTCAATACATTTTCAATGATAACACATGACAAATTTAATTTCTTATACTTCCTGTTGACCGAGCCAACCTAACACACATTCCGCTGAAGTACATGCCATGTATCCCATATACATCGACGATATTCCAATATGTCACAGACTAGTCATGTATTTTCCAATAGATCCTAGATGACTGGTGGTAATGTAACATAGAGTCCACATGATGTGTATCCCTTTAACATTCCATGTACTCCAATTTTTTCGAGGCATGATTTACACACCACATTCATAAGCATGTTCGTAGATAAATGGTCATATATATACACGCATTTAGCTCCCTTTTACACATCGTGTTGCAAATAATGAAAACAATTAAAATTAAATTATTATACTATGTAAAAATTATCAAATTGTTTTTATTTGTGTATATTATATGGATATGACACACCATGTAATGGGTTTTAATATATGTATATATATGTTCAATTAAATTATTTGTAATGCTCAGATCTAAATATTATGTCTGATTCATTTGAAATATATTATTCTACATGCATTAAAGAGTAATATATTAGATACAAATCATTTAATTCATGTAATCAATAATTTGATAGTATATGTTAGGAAATGACATGACATTCATGCATTCCACATGTCACCTTAGTAAATAGTATTTGAGTGTAATATATATTTGGATGATCAAGATGAGTGTTCACCATGTTTACTCGAAGAATTATTTATCTACACAATTAATGTTCAATAAATGTTTTTAATTTTTTTTAAATTATTAGGGATGAGAAAATAAATCAAATTATGATGATAATTAAGAAAAAAGAAATGATTAATTAAAGATGATAATTAATTTATTTGAGTGTTATTTATCTTAAAAAAGAACTATTAATAATTAAATTATAGTTTTAGTTTAAATGAGAAATTCATTACATGGAAGTGCATGATCTTTATCATGGACCATAAGTTTTTAATTAATAAGTTTCATATAATTTATTATTATTTTAAATTTTTGGCATGCATGCCTTCTATCCTCTTATTTGGTATGGGAATTGATGTACATGGTTTCATTTATGTAAAAATATTTCCCATCATTTGTGTGTGAGTAAAATCATATATAATGTATGGTTCTCGGAGGATAGTGCATGTACTTTAAATTTGGAGCTAAGGTTAAAAAAATCCATAGAAGATACATAGGTGGACGAGTGGAAATCTATAAAATAAACATTAGTTGGTTCATGGTGTTTCCCCACTAGGTCAGATGTTAGTTTATTATCCTCTAGATAAAGTAACAATTAGTAAAAATTTATATCATACCACATTATTATTTTATCCATGTTAAGGATCAGGGTTATTTTATTATGGATGTTTTTGACAAACACGTGAATAAATTAATCAGAAATAATTGTAGATAGAACTAAATTAAATTCTGTTATCATCAAATATTATATAGAATATGACCAATAACCTTTGTAAATCCACATAATTTAAAAATCATTTAAAATGGGTAATAATTGAATATTTATTAACAAAAGATAAAATCCCTCAAATTTATATATTATGTTTGAATATCCTTGTACTACGTTTGTTAAAATAATAACATTGTTCAATGTGACTATCCAACCAAATTTTTTGTTCCTTCAATTATTAGTGTATTTTAACTTGCTTTTATGGGTTTACATAACCGAGTTTACCTTAAGGGATGACTTCCAAAGAAGGACATGTGGTGACTGAAAGGAAATGGTTTTGTAAATTCAAATTATATATTTCAGGACTAGGGATTCCACCCAATAAATTATAGAATTGTGTGTCAATGCAGTTCACATTTGGAATTTCTAACTAAAACCATTCATGTTTTAGGAATAAACATGTTTTTGGTAATGATATGGAGAATATGGATCCTCTCCACTATAATTTATATGTTATAGGATATTCTAAATCAAATTGTACGGTCTATAAAGATTTTATGAAATAGTGGGAGATTATAAAATATATTATTTGTTTATTTTGTATATTTTTTCAGATAATGTAATTAAATTATTCTAATCATATTTGTAGAAACAAAAAATATAATGGCTTCAAACATGCCACTGGGATCCACACTACAGAAGAATAACCTTTTCAAAATCACTAAATTTAAAAAGTTTCAAAGGCTCTTACACATCATTGTCCTATTTTAATGGAAATTTAATGTGTTGTTAGAGCCTATTACAAATTAATGTAAAAATGAGGCTAGTAAAGGAATGTTTTATCTCTATAAGAATCATTTTAATGACACTAAATACATATATTATTTCATGATATCATCCAGGACCAATGATATTTTAAAGAAACATGAGGACATGGATGCATATAGAATGATGTCTTTCCTTTTTGATATGTATCAAAATATTTTAAGGTGAGTGATATATAAGTTCACCTATGTTTTCTTTATAACTAATCTGGAGAGTTTGTTCTAGATCGGCCTCATATAGCCAATCATTTTGGATAAATTGAATGATTATATATCTTATGAATTAAATTCCCAAATGAGATGGATATAGATCATATAATTTCATCATTTTCAAATACCATTCTATTTTTATTATTCGTTATGATATCATAAATAATGAGAATAGTATTTTTAAATTTATTACATTGTTTCACTATGTTGATAAGAACATCAGTTATGATAAACCCATGGACCATATGGAGAATAATAAAATTAATAACAATTGAATGTTTCCAAAGACTAATAATAAGTCTAAATCTCCGTAGAACTATACTTCCAATAATATGATGATCTTGATATGAGGCAATGAAAAAGAGGTAATATGTTTTTCATGTGGAAATAAAGGCCACTAGAATATTAAATACAAACAGAAGAAAGGGGACACAAAAAGTCAACTCATTATTGATTTTATTCACTAAACATCTACACATTGGGTATTATATATATATTAGTTTTCTCACAGATATATAGAAAAGAAATATATGGTCTCTCGTTCAGGGTGCGGGGATCCTTCCTATGGACCATGACTTGTTTGGTTTCAACCACACCATAGTACAAGACATAGTGATTCTTATACAACCAGTGTTTTGTCACCACATCATATTATTTCAATGTCTTAGGATCCTAGGTGTGGCATCACTGAGAACACCATGGGTGTAGTTAATTCCCAACACATTGTGGTGTTAGTTATACTAGAATTCATAAATACGTTAATCAACTACACTATCATCAAAATAACATTACACCAAATAATGAGGATGACCCTGACCATTAAAAGATGGGTTTTAGTTCCATTTATATAGGTTATCCCAATCATAAACCAATTATATTAATTACCTATATATGTATTTCAATTCATCTGAATTCTAAGGTATGTTTTGAATGAATTATGGATCATTGATATTTTCTTCTCTCATCCACATATATCCTTGATTTTCACTATTTGGTGTTCTTATTGAGTGATCACACTAGAGATATGGGTTATTATTTCCCTATACTAATCTAGAGAAGTCTGGATTGAAGACTCATGACATGGGTTTGTGGATATAGGGAAGAATATTATCTCCTTAGATATTTACTTCTCATATATTGTGTATCCAATGCAATCAATGGAAAAACCATGTGCTTTTATGTAGGTGGTTTTATAAAAAATCATTTTCCAATAAACTAGTCCATCTTGATCATTTCTATTGGTTCTTAAAATGATTAGAAATAATAATTTATGGATTTATCTATTGAATGAAACGAAATGGATTTACATACATGATTATTTATGTATATTAATTTTATAAAATTGCTTCAAAAAGGGTTTCCCCTCAAGATGCGTTGATAAAACGTTTCTGCAAAGTATGTCGTATCTTGAAGAAAACTGATTTGAAAAAATCTTGTATTTTTATATAATTTTATGTCAATGTATGTTGTATTTAGTTGATAAGTTAATTAAAAAAATTATCTTGAGTAAATGTGAATTTATGGTATGTTATATGAAATTGAATGTTTTATAATTGTAGAAGATGAATATTGATTAATTTTAATTGTTTAACCTCGATATTGTAAAATAATATGGGAACCTGGTGTACATATTAGGGGGATAATATTTCTACAATAATTCTTTTCATGGTTTGTTTTCCCAAGCATGGATACCCTATAAAAATACTATATAAAAAATTCTTGATATAGGGTGAAAATTTTAGGAGAGTACTCTTAGACTCATGGATTGTGTTTTTGGGTAACATGTACGAGGTTCCATTGGATCATATATATGATGTAAGGATCCTAGTTAGGTCAAATATATTATAACATAGTATTTTATTTACATATTTTATTTCATTGAGAAATGGTTTTTTTACCATTACATGGTTATTTAAAATTTTTCAAATTCATTGAAATTTTTGAAATGTGAATGGTTTCAATGAATGTGTTTTGAAAACAAAAATTGAGAAGGATATCAAAACTACCTAAAGTTATGAGATTTCTTGTTTTGATATAATTTTTGAAAATGTATTTCATCGATTTTTTATGAAATGAGAACAATTTTATTATATTATTGATCATAATTATGGAAGACATTTTTGGATCTTGTTATGATTATTTGTTCACATACATCACACACCATTTGGTGTGTATAGATATTCCTTTATATGACACATGTAATGGAAAAGTTCCTCATAGGGAAAGATATAATTTATTTTAGCATGGTCTAGGGGATTTTAAAAGATGTGGTGGTATCCTTAACAACATATAACATAGTTTTAGTTTGCATTTTTTTAACTAACCTGAATTTTTTCTTTCTGTTTGTAACTTTTTTCCTTAAAATAAATTTAGTCCACTATTTTTTTGTGACATTGTATTAACATGTTGGTTTTATTTTGTATATTTCTTTCTTTATAAACATTGTTCTCATTTGGGTGTATAAATAGTTCTTAAATGTATTTACTGATTCACATGTGCTTATTTATAGCCCATGTATTAGGAAACACCCATGGGATTTGCCAAGGGTCGACTCAGGTGTCTAGTTCCAGAATGAATCTCATATATTCTTGAACATTTGGTTTTAAAAACAAGTTTTTCAATCATCTAAAGGATCTAAATATCTATGGATGTTCGCGTAGATATATGTAAGATTTATGATACATAAATGACTGTTTGTAAAAATGTTCCCATCTAGATCTCACTATAATGATCCTTAAGATACCAAGGGATTATGAAATGTGTGTATCATGAGATGATTTTTCATCAATTCACAATACATTTATTATGTTCCATATTCTCAAACTATGATTTACCTTTTTTTCTGATAGTATTTTCCCTATCATTTGTGTATTATAATAACACAAAGAAAACTTCCTATAATTACTCAATATTGCATTGTGAATAATGTTCTATAAAGAAACACTATAATTAGTTGGAATCTTATTTAAGTAGAAGTATGAAAAGTATGTTCCATGGAATATATTATTACTCATTTCCTGGCTCAATATAGAGAGAAATAACTAATATTTAGTGGATATGAATATAAATCCAAAGCGTTCCCCCTTAAAAACCACCATAATTACTATAGATGAACAATCCTCGTGAATAAATACACTGGTTGGGGTATAGTGAGTGGTTTTTTTGACTTTTTGGAAATTATAGATTCTATTAAGTTAACGTGTTTTACCATTAAGTGTGATATCCAATGAAGGAGATAGAGGGACATTGTGGTTTTGGAAAATTGACTAGAGTTTTTGCAGTGTAAAGACTTCAAGACCATCTGTTTTCAATAGTTTTTCATGACTCAATGATGATGGCCATATCTAAGGATTTCCTCACCTTTCTATAGGGTGATTTGACTGTGACTAAGTATGCTAACCATTTTGTTGAGTTAGTTAGTTTTTCTCCAAATGTGCTATCAAATAATATGTTAATGGTTTTAATGTTCAAGATGGTATTATGATAAAATATCCAATATCAAGTATTATTACTGAATCTTACAATCAATACAATTATGTTGGATGAAGAACTTTTTGAAGATATTGGATGGGTTGGAATGTAATGGTCGGTTTGAACTCATCTAGAAAACAATTATAGTTTTATTGGATCACAAGGGTTGAAGATGACATGTAAGGAGACTCATAAAGGTGGTTGTAGTATCTATTCTATGAAGGTTTACTCAATACCTTTAGTGGATTTCATTTGACATAATAATAATGAATCAAGACTGGTAACATGATAAACTTTTTCGAAGAACCTAAAAAGATCTCTAACTCATGTGGTTGTCAAGGCCACTTTAAGAAATTTATTTTGGATAATTCTACATTTAATTTTTAATTTATTTCACCACCCTAAATGATCAATGGTGTATTTGGTTTCATCAATGTCATTAGGGTTTCATCCATAGTCCTCTAGAATAAATTATTCACATGTAATGGTGGATTCCTTAGTGGAATGTAATTCATGTCCATCAATAGTGAAAATTTCTATATTTTTTTATTCATATTTAGTGACTTCATTATTTGAGAGAGTTTCGTCCTACTACTATATATATAATGGATTTTTGAATATTTTAAATCATCCAGAAAAAATTGTTCCTTATGTGATAGAGGTGGAGATGATTCTAGGGTAGAAGATAATGGAAGGCTTATGATTTACATTATGTTTATTTTGTTGTCTAAATCTGAACTTATTTTGGGAATTACAAGTTATTTTCATGGGACTCCTTTATTTTATTATTGGTATGGATTTTTTGATAACTGAAAAAGTGAAGATAGATTATTACCATTGGTAGGTGTCCTATAATACATCTGATTAGAGATCCCTGTATATTTTTGGGAGTTTATTATTTTATTTATAGTCATGTTTGACCTAATTTATTGGATATTGGAATATTAATATATTCATTATCAATCGAACTTATAGACGATCCCCCAGTTTGTGACCTTCTATCAGTGATCAACGAATTTGCCAATATATTTGATGATTAAATTCATATTTTAACTCTATAAAAAATGGTGGAATTATTAATTGATTTATTTAGTAGAATTTCACTTATCTTTATACCTTTTTATCGCATGTAACTACAAGATTTGAAATAGTTTAAAATAAAATTGGATAATTTGGTGGTAAAAGTCTTTTGTTTTCCTAGTGTATCACCATGGGAAGATCCTATGCCTTTTTTAAGAAGACTAATTGATCTCTATGTATTGTTTTTATTTTAGGAATATTAACATAGAGATGATTAATAATTAATACCATTTTACAGATTTTAATAAAATTATTTATAGTTGATAGATGAAACAAGGTGTTTGATAATATATCTTTAGTTTGGATGTCACTGGCTCATTGTCAATAATTTAGATTTTATAAAACCATTTTTAAGAGAAGTTATAGATCCTTTTAATATATTTTTATAGTTCTTTTCTTGAAACAATATCATATAGTTTCATGGATTTAATGAACTAGTCATTCAACCATTAGTTTAACTATTTTATCATGTCATAAATTTATGTTATTCTGTATTGTTGATGTTCAAAGGAAGAGAATGTGTTTCACCTGAAATGTGTTTTTTGAATCTAGAAAGTTTTTTATATTTTAGAGAAATTAAATAAATACCATTTTTTGGATTTAATAAGTTATGTTCATCAGACATGATGTTTTGGAACAAGGCATATTTATTGACCCTACTAATGTGAAAGTTGTCTTGTATTTGGAAGAATCATTGATATTATTAGAGGCTCAATGATTCTTAGGATTGGGAAGATATTATTAGTGGTTAGTAATGGATTTATGGAGACTTTCATCACCATTGACTTATATTACTCATTAAATCGAAAAATTATTATAGGATTCTAAGTGTCATATATCCTTTGATGAATTGAAATGGAATATAGAATCTTGTACAATTTTTTAATTCTATAATCCCATCATGGAAATAATGTTTATTATGGTCCTTAATGTTTGGGTTTTGGAGGTTCTTTCAGGTTAGGATATCATGTGTTGGCATATGGATATTTTGAGCTTTGTCCTGTAGAGAATAATTACACCAATCACGAATTTGAACTGATGACTATTATTCATGATCATAATCTTTTGAACAATGCCTTTTTTGGGAAAAAAATTTACAGTCATTTCTAATCATATGAATTCATGTTATATATTTTCTATGAATGAAAAGAACCTTAGACATAGGTCAGTGGTGGTGTACCTTAAAATGTTTTTCTATGACATCACTTAAAACCTAGTGAAGGGAAATTTTACTAATGATCTTCTTAGAAGGAAATGTCCATATCATGTTGTTATATAGTTTAACAATGATTGTGACCTCATGATACTCCTTTTTTAGATACACTTAAATGAGACAAAAGAATAAATCAATTTTATTATATCTATAATTTAGTTGATGTCATCTTTAACTAATTTGATTCATTAACAAAGTTCATAGTATTACTAGTTTTAGAGTATCCATATTTCTTTATATGGTTGGAAGACCATCAATGATGGTTAATTCTATTAAGAAGGCATTCTTTGCATTGCAATCTATTTTGATGTCCTACTATTCTTGAGAATGTCGGTGATACAAGATTGTTATTATTCTATGGTATTTATTTGTCCATATAATACTATGATTTATTATGACATGAAATATCAATTTTGGTTTCAAGGTATAAAGCATGACATATCTTATTTTTCATCTTATTTTTACAGATTCTATAAATTTTTTCTTGAGAACCAAGAGACTCTTTGTTTTCTCCAAACACCATCTTGTGTCACAATGGATGTGGTTTTATTTTCCTCTGATTTAATTATTGTACTACTATAGACCCTATGAGGAATGAATTCCATTATTGTGGTGAATGATGGGTCAACTAAGTCATCTCCCATTATTCTGATTTGGGAAACCACTAATATTTATTATTTATTAATGTTTTTACATGTAATAAATTGTTAGTGTTTATTCTGATCTATCTAAATTATCTCAGATAGTGACCCTCCAGTTTACCTCTATGTTATATAAAGGCTTCCAAGTGGTGATGGGTTCTAAAATCAAGTTGATAAAGAATTACCAACTTAATAAAATTGATAGACAGAGAATCCTATTCAAAATTTGTATGATATAACACATTCTTTCATCATGGACTTTGGAGTTTCATTGGATTTATACATTGGACTAGATAAGTTTTCTTGTTAAAATAGTTACCAAGCATCCATTATAATATAACGCATTCATGCTCTCTATAGTTGAACATATAGATTGACTCTTTGTTTTTAAAAGGTGGATCAACCTAATATTATAATAATTAGCCTTATTTAAGAGAATTTTCTAAAGATAAAATATATTGAAAAGTAGATAGTGAAAGTTCACAGTAAACATAAATTTTATGTAGCTTTTAAGAATCATCCTATGGAATTATTTATTTGAGAATGGTTTTTCTTGAATGTAATACCTTATTTGGGTCACCGTCATCTTGGGAAATATATAATGTTAATTATGATATACATGAGACCATTTAAGATAACTGAGTTGATTGAAAATATGTGTTATCAATAATATTTTTCTTCTCAATTAAAATTTATCCATGAGTTATTCTATGTGTGTCGACTTAGAAAGTATTGACTTGATATGTCTTATATATTTAATAGGGGGACCTTCAATTGTAACATGATATGTCAGTGGTTGAGACACCTTTTTTCAACGTTAAATTATTGTAAAATATTTTTTTTGAATCATTGTTTATTTTCTTCATGATATGGAAGAATAAAGGTGATTCTCCTGAGATTTGGTATTGAGAGTCTATAATAATGGAGTAATAGCCACGTCTCATTGTGTAATAACCTTCTTCCTCCAGATCTTTTGGGGACAGAATGTTCTATAGTGGGGTTATATTCATATCTAAACATGAGGTATGACCAATTTTAGATCTTTAGGATAGTTTTTTTGGTATAGGATGTATAGGTTGGTTCTTAATGGAAAGAAAAGGTTTTTTCCATTTCATAATATATTAAAGGATATACCACAACATTGTTTACGATGTGTTGATTCCTAGAATCACATTCATTTCATGAAACAACTATGCTATTATTGGATATGGTCTTATGTGTGGTGAATGTGGAGCCTTCACGTACACCAAAACTAATTATATCTCTACCACAACATGGTACAAGGATGGGTCAGTCAAAAACATATAACTTTTTTACACCATTTTGTGGTTAATCAGTCTATTTAGATTATGGGTAATTAAAAATAAGGACAAAAAATGCATGGTGATTTCCTATCACATCATGGTGTTATTGGATTCATAGTTTTTAAATGGATAAATCGACCACCTGGTCTTCTAGAGAAGGATATACCCCATAATACGAGTTTTCTGGACCATTAAAAGATGGGGGTTAATGGAATTTTTCTTTTTTCCCCTATATAAAACTCCACTAACTTGTTCCCTTTCATGTTTTTTTATTTATTTTAAATATATTGAATTATTTGGATGTCTTCTCCATCATTTATCTTTTCTCTTAAATGAGGTCCTCCTTCCTTCATTTTATTAGGTTTTAGTTCTTCTAGAACGATTGGATGAAATGTATTTTGTAATTATTGTTCTCTTATATTATATAGATCATTGGGATTGAGGTTAATGAGATAGTTATGTTAGTATATTTATAATTTTTTTCTCCCTATATATCGCATCCTCATTGCTTATGGATCGCATCCAATCATTGGTCACACCTATTGTTTTTTAAGTAAGTGGTTTCCAAAATTATATTTTCTATATAAACATTTCATCTTGATCATTTAAATTCATCCCTAAAATGATAAAAAATCATAATTTATGGATTAATCTTGAAAATTCATTGACATTTTTTTAATTTCATGATTTGTGATATAATGTGTTTTTTGAAATTTTTATGAAATTGTTTCCCATTGAAATATGTTTATGAAAGGTGATTCAAAATAATTTTATATCTACATGAAAAGTAATTTCATATCATATTGTATTTTATCAACGTATTTTAAAAGAATGTATTATTTAGATGAAAATTAATTTTAAAAAATATTTTATCTTGATGAAAAGTGATTTCAAATCATCATATGTGAAATTGAAAGAACAGTGTAGGAAGAGAATATTGATTGCTTTGAATTGTATATCCAAACCATAACAAGATCATAAAGGAACCTGGGGTATATTAGAGATGATAGAATTGGTACATATGTTCTGGTAATTGATTATTTATCCTTGAAGAGATGAAAAAATAAAATTATAACTAAATAATTTATAATGTACAGAGATACATAGAGTAGTTTTTTCGTACATGTTAAGCATATTGTTCTAGAGAAACATGGATTAGCCGGCCTCTGGTCAAAGAGGTAGATTGGGGATCCTAGAAAACCCAAAACAATAATATCCTAGGATTTAGTATTAATGTTCATTTTATTTGAATATTGGTTTTTCTTATTGCTTCGGTATTTGAAATTTTTTAAATGATTTCAATTCTATGAATGGAGAATAGTTTCAATGGTTTCTCTTTGAAAATTTCTTTACATTAAAATGTTTTGGTGAAGTAGTTAAAGGGGTTTCATTCCATGTGTTGATATAATTTATGAAAATATATTTCATTCCATTGTTTATTATAATGATCATAATTGGTTTATCATGTAATGACAAATTGTGGATCACTTTTTGGGATCCTACGAGGAATGTATCCTCACACATTTTACATAACTCTATGTTTATTTAGAACTTAATTTATCAAATGTTGGTAAAGTAAAGTTCCCACATTTATGAGAAAATTATATGTGTTAGTGGGGTGTGGGAATTTGGCACTGATATGTTGGGATGTTGACCTAATAACTAGTTAGAGATGGTTTGTTATTATTTTTTATTACACTGACATATCTCTTTTGATTGGAAAATTTTTTCCATGTAAAATTTTGGTGTCCTTCTATTTGACATTATTTTCACATTCAATATTTCTTTTATATATGTAGTTGTATATTCCATTGTTTCTTATTTCATGGGTAAATAATTACCAAAGGATGTTATTGATAAACAATATGTTATCTCTAACTCATGGGGATCAGGAATTCACTTCAGGACTTACCGTGAGCCAACTCGAGGGTTTGGTTTATGGATGACCAACAATGGTTCAAGAAAAAAATAATTAAATTTAAATCACTTAAGATTGGGTGGTTCATTCATTATGAAATTGATCTCTTACATTCTTGTTTTAACTATATTCTTAATAATTTGGTATTCAAATACTTGATGACCATATTTTCCACAATTTAAGAATTTTCTAGTTCTTTAGTAAGGTCCATCTATGTTTCTTCCATTTTTTTACTTACAGGAGTGTAAATCTTATTTACACTATAATTTTTACAATTGAGGTTTCCATGAACCTAAAATTTCCTCTTTATATCCCCAAAACAATGAAATAATGAGATTCTCTAATATCCATTTATCCCTTGGAAAGACCTTGAATAATTTCTTCATAACTAAAAATGTACCTAATAGATAATTCCTTTTAGAGACTTTATTTTAAACGACTAAGTTAATGATATATTTTTCTTTTATGGCTAATGATAAGTTATAAGATTATCTTACATATTTCATAAATATTTATTTATAGTTATTAATAAATTAATCATCCTTTTTCTTCTGCTCAGGGAATTTTCCAAGTATTTTCTTAAATGATTTCAAAGAAACCATTTATAATCATATTGTATTAAACTTATTCCATTCTATGGATTATATTTCATAATTTTCAATCATATTCTTATGGAACGTTCACTATCGAATTGATTGTCCTTATATATTATTAAAATAAAATGAAATATTTTAATGCTTCTAGTAATGAAAGATAGAAAATATATTTTTTATTTCGTCAATCAAATGATGAGTATTTGGTATATTAAAAACCCCACTAAAGGATAGTGGTCATCATCATATGAATGATTAACTGCTGTTTTATTTATTTATTTATTAATTTTGTATCTCGATAGTCTTTAGGTTATTATTCATTGATTGACATACCCTAGGTAGCCTGACCATGAGATTTTAAACATTAAGTCTCATCATGTTTAATTTAATTTAATTTTCGTTTCATTTTTTGTTCACATAATTCCCGCGGCTTCCATCTATTGAGTATAACCAA
Organism: Viscum album; assembly: GCA_963277665.1. Taxonomy (NCBI): domain Eukaryota; kingdom Viridiplantae; phylum Streptophyta; class Magnoliopsida; order Santalales; family Viscaceae; genus Viscum; species Viscum album. Next base: position 1,804,174,175 of record OY728129.1, on the reverse strand, counting down.
AAAGGTTTGTGTGGGTATTAAAAAATAACGACTAGAGTAAAGAGTCATATGATATGTTAATATATCATGATATTCCCTAATTTATATAATATTTATGATACTTATTTTTATGGTATAAATAATTTTATTCAACCAATGTTTATTTATGATTAATCCTCTTCTTTTATATATCTAAATCCCTATGAAAAAATAAATAGTACTCTGATACCAACCGATATAACCCAACCATAAAAATAATAATACATCATTATACATGACTATACTTTAAATCACATGATCAGTCAAAACCCCATAACCTCAATGTTTAATGTCTTTTGATATTATATACATAAATATATTATTTTACCAAATTGTAGGCATTTTATTGACATGTGAATCAAACCTGATTATCTTCCATACATATCTTATGTATTAATATTATTTATAACATTTAAAATTGAAATTAATGAAATAGGTTAGATCGAATGGTCATTTTGAGGTAAAACATGTGATATATCAATTACAACGCCCAAAGAGACCGTAATGAAGATCATAAGTGGGAATAAGATGTATTGTGGGCATAAGTGCCTAATAAAGTTGTATGAATATAAATAAATTAACCCCAATGAAATATGAATCTTAAAACATAAAAGTCAATAAAAAATTAATGATTTTGGAAAATCATGTAAAATTATCTAGAGAAATATGGAATGGTAAACAAATGTGGAACATGTATAAGCATATAAAATAATATCTTTTGTTGAGGCACACTTCCAATACCATCATCACATGGGGCACAATAATTCTATATAGTATTTTGGTTTTAGAAAACCTCTCATGTATCATGACATAACAACTTATAAGATATAAAACATTACCAGTTAAATTAAAATGCTATATAATTATGTTCCCACACATTAAATGAATATAAACATTACACATGTGTTTTATATTAAAAAGTAAACATTCATAAATCCAACATATCATAGTTAATCTTTGAAAGTGATTAGGTTTCATAAAACATTAAAATACATTAATATATCATCGTCAGAAAAAATGTGAATGATTTTATTAAAACAATCACCATTATTTCATCAGATCATTCAAATAAATTATATCATGAAATAATATTTAAAATTTTGAAAATCCTTTAGAGGGGTGAAAATTCATAATGATTAGAAATAAACAATCCCTTTTATTTTTAACATTTCTCTTTTCAATTAAATTATTGTTAATAAATTCCTTAAAATGGGAAGGATAGAGTTTGTTTGAAAAAATTAATTGAATTTGAAAATGTGGAAAAGATGATTTGTAAATAATATAGATTAAAGTGGTGGAATAAGTTATACAAGATAAAAAACACTAATGAATTGAGATAAAAAAGTTTCATTTAACATTTTTCTAGTAATATAATTTCAATAGAAGGGGGGATAATATTTCACTGGAGTTTATATAAGGATATACATAGAGGAATATAATTATTATAAACAAATAGAAGAAATATTCAATATGTAAAAATTATATAATGACCATTCAACATACCAACATAATTTTGAATGAATTATGAATCAAAGATAGGGTTACAAAGGCATAAAATCCAAAAAAAAAATTATAATAATAGATTTAAATAAATGGAAATTTATAGGGAATAAGGTTAAAAAATAATCAATGGATATATATATATATATATATCATCAATTTCCAAGCGGTACAGGTGGGAAAAATCGTACCATTACCCAAGAATCCAATGAATATACTCTCTCTGTACTCTATAGTAAACATATATATACTAATCAATTATTTCATTACCTTATTAAAAAAAATTACATTTTATACTATTCAATTATATTAATTATTCACACATATATATTAGTTATTTATAGTTTATTTTACTCATTGGATTCTTGCAGTTTAGATTGTTTCGTGCTATATTTAGTATGGAAAGATTTAACAACGTTATTTTATAATATGTTTAAAAAACAAATTATTTTAAATTATAGTATAATCATAATATTTCTATGTTTAATATATCACTATATTCAATTTATAGAATGTAAATATGTGGTTTGAAAAAATGGAATTAAAAATGCATAGGTTTTGAGTAAATTTATATACAATGTAGATTTTCCTTATAATGAGCATTCATTTTTGGTATTATCCTAAAAAACCATAATCATAATATATATTCATCTTTAATATAATATATTACAATAGATTATGTTCTTATAATCATCCATAATGTAAATTATGATGATAGTATATCATCGTTAATGTGGGAGTTTGAATTTACCCAAATAATAACATGTTATACTAATGAATTTTTAATGGTATAGTGTTAGATTTTGAAAACGCCAATTTATATAAATCATATTTATGTTAATTGAAAATAATCTTATAGTGCAATGTTATATCAAAATATAATGTATGATAGGATAATTGAAAAAATAGATAAGTGCCATGGGTTTCTTCAAAATAATATATTCATGCATCTTTTATTAAAAAAGAAGCTACTCAGCATAGAATAATAATTTATGAGAAGAAAGTTTGGTAGGGATTAAAATATTACCCATATGATAATTTTTTTGTGGATGGGTAAAGGTGGTCCCTTTTAAATTTTAGTTTTTGTGGAATATTTTCAATTTATGAATCCTTAAATGTTAATGGAATACCATTTTAAAAGAGGAAGTAGCCAATAATGGAAAACAAGGGGTATCAATATTTCAATCATTTATTTTATTTTAGTTTAATTTTTATATTTTTAAACATAATTATTTCCATATACTTTTTTTCACCATTTTTAAAGTTTACTATCATCAGTCATTATTCATCCTAATAACTCATTTTTTCACTAAAAATAAAATTTATCTTCTTTCATAATTTCCATGCCCTATTAAAAAACTAAACTAATTTTCTCACATTAAAATCTAAAAATATGATAACATTAATTTTTTTTTAAAAAATAAGTTTATTTTTATAAGCATAATTTCTTTACATACCCAAAACCCTTAACGCTCAGTTAGAGGAAGACCTCTGACCCTTTATTAAAAAAAGAATAGTACAAGAGAATAGATTCAAGAGTACATGCATACCATGCATCCACATCCAGATTAGTTCCAATCAAAAAATGGTCAGCTACATATCATAGTAGTCATAATCATCTCCAACTCTATAATAAGGAACATCCTCCATAGTCTTCGACTCCCATTAAGAGTTCATATCATATGGTTTTAGAATCTTGACATACTTCTGTTTGAGCTCTAGTTTCTCCATAGTGAGTTTCTCCTTATTTTTTTGATTGCACTCACGGCTCTTTTTAGAAATAGGTACATCCCCTTTTTCCTTCTTAACCGAGGACATAGTGGAAACTGGCTTTGGTAAGTGAGAATATCCCTTTCGTGGCCTCATCTTTGGTGGGGAAGTAACCGCACCTTCACTGCCAGACAATTTTTCCTAACCAACTTTGACTATGTCACTGTATGAGGTTCGTGCAGCCCTACGGTCATTCTCCTTGTCACTATCATATACATTCCCCCATTTACCCATGATAGTCATCGGGATGAAACATTCATCCCTATCTTCTTGCCTTAATAAAACTCATTTTGAGTTTCTCAGAGACTCACCCCCAAGAATCAGATCGAGTCTATTATGATCAATTGGACCAATACTTTGAAAATTTATCTCCTTACTAGGGTCCTCAACAGTCCCCACAGGGGCAGAAACTACATCCTTTGCCTGAGACATGGAACCAATTTGCATACTTAAGTCTTATGTCCCCTAAAAATCAGTTTTCAGATTGGCTGGCTCCTCCTGATCCAAGAACTCAAAGCTCTTACCAGAAAGGACCTCCTGTACAGAGGCCATTACACCTCGATTTATGCTGCCACCATGTCCAATAGCACCCTCCTACACATTGGGGTCCTCCAGTCCAAGACCACACTTGATCCGCCTAAATACCTGCTGCACAGATGGGTTAATTGAGTCCCAAACCTCCTTCACATCACAGTCATGCGAACAAACCTCTGCATGAAAGGATTTCCAAAACTCCTGCTCCACACCTGGACCCATAACTACCGTACCAATGCAGGGGCTTCATATATGTTTTAATGTACATTTTAAATTTATATAGAAGGATTATATAACTAAAATAATATATTGAATTTACCCATTAGTTATATGTATTCTTGGTAAACATATATAATACCAGCCATCATATTACCCATTTTCACACCCATATATCCTTAAATACATCACTAAAAATAATTCATCCAATTATTACATTTATTATAATTTTTTTACCATATTCAAAATATTTTTCTTCTTTTTATTATTATGATCATTGGTTTAATCTTCAACGAAAATTGTGATGATTAAAAATTAAATTATGTAGTATTTCGGTTAAATTATTTTTTTCATACCTCTTGTTCTTAAAAATACAAATTTTTATATTTAATTTTCTAATTGTATTGATGTTCATTATTTTTTAATAATATTTCTTAATTAAATAAATAATTTTTCATTTTTATTTATTTGTTTCTAATGAAACGAGCTATTTAACATATTTTCGGATTGAAAATATTGGGTGTTACATAAATACTGATGGGGTATCCAAAGGAAACACCGGTTTGATGGTTATTATTAAATATTAAGGAACTGTGATGGTAGTTTCATTTGTATCTTATATTAATCTTATGGAATATATTATGACCTAGTTGAAGATATATAAAGAGTTATTACAATTGTTTATATTATATGGAAATGGGGATGGGGAAATATATGGATATAATTTGAGTATATATATATACATTTCAATATATTTAAAACATTAAAATTAAACATGATAGGAATATTTTTCCATAATGGTTAAAATTAGTGAATTATAATTACTCAACCAATTCAATTTTTAAAAATTATATCCATCAGGTTTATTTTTTAGTACATAGTTTTCCAAAAAAAATTGTGCCTTATAATTATACATTTCTCATGTTACATAATTACTTATGATTTTGTTAGCACCCCAATGAGATATCATTATAGAAATAATATTATGAGGAAATTGTGAGTTTATTTTTTTTACTTTATGTTCATATGGTTTTGTTTACTCCTTAACATGTTATTTTTAATTATTAATATGGTTTTTTTTTTGTTTTATTTTTTTTATTTGTATAATTATTATAATTATTAATCAAATAGTCACATAAAATAGTTTTTATTGAATATTTATAAAATATAAGATATTTTGAGTTCAAAGCATAAATCTATAATTACATATCCATATTTTTATATATTTTTTAAAGAAGTGTCGATTTATGTCTGTCATTTTTTTATTTATTGAATTGAAATAATGTTTTGAGATGAGTTGGAAATTATAAATTTTGGAACCTCAATATAATAGAATGGATATATATTAATGATATATTTAATTAAAAACTCAGAATAAATATATACATGGTAAATTTAAATCAATCTAGAGTAGTGGAAAAACAAGTATTCTTTGGAAAAAAATATAAAGTCTATATTTGTCATTTTTTATACTAGGAATGATCTAACAGAGGTAAAAAAACATTATGTTGGTTATGTGGTTTAAAATAATGAAAAATAATCTCATTTAGTCATTGAGTTGTTTTTATTTTATTTCAAGGCCTATGTTAATTACCCAGTGATGGGATTTTATAAAAATAATCATTTTGGATCATTAAAAATAAATGTCTATTTGTTGTGTGGGTTACCATTAGAGGGATTGTGATATCAATCCTAGTGGGATCTGAATTTCAATACCCTCACATAAAATCACCCCAATTAATATGTTTTAATCCATATTCATGTATTAAATTAGATATTTTTTACCCCCAACTTTTAGTGATTATTTTTTTATTGTATGTTTTTCCATTAAACTTGATGATAACACCGTGAAAGGAAAATTTGGTTTCTATTCCTAGATTTTAGTGGATCATAATAACGATTTAGTTTTCCTAATATTTTCAATAAAATTAAAATTGATATAAACACAAATTTTACAATGAATATATATTTATATATTCCGACATTATAAAAAAATTTCAAAATTTGGGGGAATGATGTTTCTAAAATAATGTGGTTATTAAAATATAGCTAATAAGAATCCAATTTTTAGGAATGAAGAATAGAATTATACTACTAAAATAAAAGGATAACATAATTTCCAATGTATATGATCATCATAATTACATGAATTGAAATAAAATATTTTATAATAATACATTGTTTTGATCTTTTATGTTTAATAATTTATATTATTATGATCAATCCTTAACTAATAAAATCCACGTCTATTTTCTCTAATAAGTATTTTTTTCTACTATACTAGTAACTAATTAATTTTTAACATGTCTTTAACGTCTCGAACTATTCTACACATAGTATACAAATCAATATAAATCTTTATATTTTATTTCTGCATAATTAATGTAAATTGATACATAAGATATGTGTGACCTCAGATAATTTGTAATTTTAATCTTATGCAATACAAATCATAGATAATAACCTATCATATGATGATAATTTGGTAATAAACATAATATAAATGAATATTATACTAAAGAAATCATAGATTATAATTCTTACACCTTGGAATAAATGTTGTAATTATATAAAATATCAATCAAAAGACTGTGAAAATAAGTTCCACTAATCATTATCCATGAGAGATTGTCCTTCAAAAAATAATAATCATATATTCTAAATATAGAAATATAGAATATCCTATAAATGAAATGAATCATCGAAATATTTAATAAATTTAAAAACAACTTAGAGATATATCACAACCACAAAAATAGGAAAATATTGTAAGAAAACTAATTATTCCAAAACCTTTTCGAACAAACAAATTATGTCCACACCTAAATATAAATCAATTCTCATAATGTTAATTTTTAAGTGAAAAATCTCATTACTACCGAACTTGAATAGATCAAGATTTATAAACTTAATCCAATTCATTATAGGGATATATATGACCCCAACCATCATCATACTTACATATGTATGCTATAATAAATCAATTATTAATCCTAAAGAACCAATGAAAATAAAATGGGGCTCATATTCCTTTCTAATAGAACCATTTATTGAAAAAAATCATAATTCCATCAACAATTGAAATAGTATATACTCATGGAAAGTGGGCATCAAAACATATAGATTAACATTCTAGGTAAATACCCTTGAATGAAGATAATATTGCATATGATATTCATAACTTATCAATAAAGGGTATAGGAATGAGACCATAGTTTCCCCAATCAATCTATGTGTGGGGATGTAGGTGAAAACACTTCAATCAATGAAATAAAAAATATATTAATTGTTGAGGAATGGATTGGGATAAAAATTATGATCATACTTCAATGATTATTAGGTAAGATATAAGAAAAAATGGATAATTTATATAATATAGATTAACCATTGAAATTTTTTGAAAACATTAGTAATGAATCAAAAAATGTTTGAAGAAAACATATTGAAAAATAGAGATTTTTTAATTTGAAAATCATGATGAAAATGAACCTTTTCTCTTGTGATGGTCTTATGACTTCCACATGAAGCATAATTCTCCGACCACTACAATTTGGGTATGGATTCCTAATATACTATGTAAATTTTAGAATCCTACCATTATCCGCATTCTTGGAAATTTGGTAGGCCGATATCTTTGTTATGATTGGAGAACTAGGGATGTGTGTCATCTTGTCTCACTGAGAATATTTGTTGAAATTGATCTCTTAAAGCATCCAGTTAATTATTTTTTTCATCACTGTGAGTGAGGAGTTTTGGTATAAGAAATCAGTGGTGTCTGAGTCGTGGCTTGAGTATTGCTCCCAGTGTCTCAAAGTTGGGCATCATAATGATGTTTTCAGGGGAAGAAGGGTGGATTCGCATGAAATATAGGATGGAATTGTTGCAGGGAACTTGTATTTTTAGCATGAGAAATAGGTCCTAAATCATGTTAGTGATACGGTTGTTCACAAAGACCACATCAAGCTGATTGAGGCATCTATAAACCCGAGGGTGGACGTTGTGGTTGGAAGGCTGATGAATGATCTTGGTGTGATCAAAACATGAGGTCTGGTGGCCAATGTTCAAGATGCAATGCAACCAGTCAGGATTAATGATGATGTTCTTGAGGCTCTAAAAACGGGAGTTGTTATGGATGTCGTGAAGCCAGTAGCTGAACCATATCGAATTAATGAGGAATATAGGGGCATACCTGCTATGTGTTTACAGGTAGGTGGTCCATTGGATGAAAATTAAGGATGAGTGAATTTTTTTGCCAGGATACAACCACACCGTGGAAAATAGGTGACCAACATTACACTTGGAAATTTATTTTCAAGTCTGATGAATGGTGGTTTGTAAATGACTCAAGGGTGATTTGTGTTGGACCAAGATGCATCTTCTATGTCTCCTGGAATAAATATGGTCGAACATTTTGATAAACATGTCAGCAGTGGGTCTTTTAATCCGTGAAAATATTGTAAAATTGGGATGATTTCTATTGTCGATGAGGAAACTCAAGGGAATGATGATGGCCAAATACTATCCGAATTTCAATCATCTAATGTTGTTTTTGGTGGAGATACTTTCCAGAAGGAGACTCATGGTTATCTTGATATTGTAGAACATCTTTAATTCTTAGCAATGGTCGATGCTAATAGTATCTTTGAAAAATAGCATGGTGTGAATGATGGTTTATAGAGGGTGAATATTTCTAGAAATTGGGGGGATATATCTGAAATTGAAAAATAGAATGTTGGCCGGACATGTAAGACTTCTAATTGTGATTTTTTTGAGGGTGGAAAAAAGAATATGTCAGAGAAGGAAGAATCTATGACCACACCAACAAGAAGAAGGCATAATAAGGATTACTCATCTATTTCAAAGACAATTCCTAATAGGTCCTCTATCAGCAAAGGAAAAGGTACGCAACATTATGATGATTTTTATATCACTAAATGTTAAATCTTAGAAGAAATTATGTTAAGAAAATGAAGCTGTTTGAATGATCATACTGGGAGTCGGCCACAGCAGAAAAAGCACTTGATTATGGAAATGATAATGGGTATGGATTTTATGACATGTAAGTGTTTTTTGGGATTCTTTCCTACTATAATTTTCCTTTATTTTAATAAATGGTCATAGGCTTTCTCTCTGGCTGAGATTTTTCATATTTTCAAAACAATTATTAAAGATAATTGGATTTATTCCCAAAATTTCTATACTTAAAAAAAACAATTTATCAAGGTAAAAAATTTCAATTAAAATTTATTTGTCCCATATAAAAGAATATAAAGTACCATGAATGAAAATATTAGGGAGAAAAAAACAATATTGGAGTAAAAAAGTTAAATTAGAATCATTATATCACAATGATTGTATATGAGTTGGCCAAAACCCTTACAATTTTAGTGTCATTGGAGATTAAATCAATTTAAAGAGATAACATGTTACAAATATTTGGAACCAATTAATTATATGAATATGGTAAAATATATTATTATGCATTAATCACACCATTTTAAAGATATCATGGTGCATAGTATGAAATTGAAATCATGAAATTTAATTTGAGATAAGAACCTCATACCTTGTATTCCATCATACTCATACACACTCTAACATTCAATAGAAAATAATAACATCTAAATATTATATATCAAAACCTTATTAATATAAATAAAATATTATAAACATTATTTATAATAATTTATTTTCAATATTTTAGTTTGTTACCTCTTATTTTTATTATTGGGTGTGGTTATCTTTAATTTTTTCTTGCATGCTCTATGATGCATAATTTTGAATTAATTTTATGATTCCATGTTTATATTTACTAGTTAATATAAACTGATTTAATATATAACATATAATTTTTTTATAAATATATTTTCTCATTCCATATGGGTATTTTTTATTATGCATGAAAATGGAATTAGAGTTGTCTTATTTTCGTAATTTTCGCAATCAAAGATAATATTTTAATAATATAGTAAATACTTAAAATTTCCCTCAGAAAACATGAAACAATAATTATTTTATTATTAAATTTTAATAATATTATTTTTTATGTTCCCAGATTCAAGAAATATTATTTTCATAGCGTTGTAAATATGTGTGGTAAATCTGACCCAAACATTATCATACCAGAATAAATGAATGATTTTGGTTATAAAAGTTGTGTTTTTGTCATAATATCTTTATTAAATAAATAATAATGATATTATTTTGATATATTAGAAATTTTTAATCCTATATTTAAATATTTCAATAAATAATAAATAAAATATTTGTAAAATGAGTTATGATACTCTTGGGAGGCGGTAGTCTGCACGACACATAATAAACCTTCATATTTCTAAATGAATGAAATGGAATGAAGTCAAATTATAATTTTTCTATTTTTGATAATATTTTTATAATAAATCACACATTTATTCTTAAATTAATATTTTATAAATAGTGAAGAGATTAAACGGTGAAAAATAGAAGAAGTTTTTTAGTAGGTGGTAGTATGCAGAAACAAGTCATTGACACTATTTTATTGTTCTTAGTGTTTTTGCAAGAATAAATAAGTGTAGTACAATTAATATGATAAAAATTATTCTAATGATGTGAAGTTCATTATATTTATATTTTTATGGTTGGCTTATATGATGAATTTTGGAACACCGATATATTTTATAATATATTTCACCTCAAATAATTTTATTTCTTATATAGATTATGTTAACACATCACTGAGTATAAATGAACTGCATTATTCAGTTAAAATATTTAAATGTGACTATTTTATCGTAGGTGTTAAAATTTGTGGAACTAATGGGAATTACTTATTTTTTAAATTTTATGTCACAATATTTTAGATAAAGAATATATATTGGTAAATAACAAATCCAATTTTAGTAAAGTCTTTACTTGCTTTAAAAATAAATTCTTCCCCATAAATATTTTTATTTATTTTTATGAGAAAATAATATGATTAATCTATCCAAATTAATGAAATTTTACTATTAAAATTAACATCATTTTTAAAATACCCATTTCAAAATTAAATTAGTGTGAATTTATTGTATTTTTCAGAATTTATTTATTTTCCAATTAACAATGAAAGATAATAATTTTTTTATAAAATTGTAATTTATTTTCATTAAAAACCCCCAATAATATTTTTAATTTAATAATAAATTAATAAAAATTTTATATATTTATAAATAATATAATCAACAGCATATTAATTAATATTTTATCCGATCATATAATAAATATAATTTTTGACTTAAAAATGCATTATTTTTTGAAAAATCGTTTCTTTTTCATGCTTCCCACGATACATATAAATTTAAATTACTCCAATTATATGGATTTAATTTGGAAAACTAAATTAGATATTTAAATTTATAACAATAAATAATTTTTAATATGATACAATTAATTTTTCCATAAAAAAATTTTAAATCATTAAATATTTTTCACTAAAGTAAAAACAATAAACCATGTTAACCACAATTAAAAATAATTGATAATTATATACCTTTCCTTCTTCAAATTATATTTGATGAATTAATTTCTTCCCTCATCACCTTAGGTATTGAATTTATTTTTTTATGCGAAGTTTTTTTATAAATGTTACAAATATATTAATTTATGAAATGAAAAAGAAATAAATGTCACTCTATATCATTTTAAAATATATTTTCTGAGCCAAATGGTTAAATGAAGTTATGAATTAATATTATTATTTATTTTTAGAAGAAATAAATTATTTTTAATGATGTAAATTTTTTTCCAATTTTTTTAATTATATAATTCACCTAAATTCTTATGTAATTCCATCACAAAATTTCTTTATTTAATGTGAAAATAAAATATATGGTTTCAAAAATATAATGATGAATATTATTTGAATGAATTATTATGTTCCAAAATTTATTTATATAATTATATCATATTATGGGTTTGTTGATATAATATATTCCAATTTCATATTATTCTTGTTATATTTGAAGTGAAATTAATTGAATAGCTCAAACATTGACATTAATGATATTTTTTAATATATAATATTTTACTAAATAATTTAAAATTCATAAAAATATTATATTTTTCAATTTTAATTAAAGAAGTTTTAAATTATGAATGTTATTCTCATTATGAATTATTTTTCCATTTATGATATCATTCCAAACCATTTATGATTTAAATAGTTGTTATTATAGTAAAATAAATAATGGGGTTTTGTGTGTTATATGCACTTATTTTAAAATTAAATTTAAAAAATATATATGTTTTAAATTTTATTTTATATGTATAGTATGTTCTTTAAATTTATCTTATAAGGTAAATTCTATTTTTAGTCTAAATAGTTAAATGATCTAAGTAAAAATAACTAGTTAATGCGTTGAAAAAAAAAATCTAAAAATTAGTAACCTTATTGGAGAAGGGAGTAACATGTCTAACACATGTTTTATTATATTGGAGGTGTTGATCGACCTTATCTTACATATAATACTTCATTTATAAATTTTCATTGGAACTAGTCATGATATTGAATTCTCGTTATTGAATAGATTTGGGTATTTACAAAAATGAAACTTTTTCTAACTTGTAAAAGGGAACATATTTTTCACTTTTATTAACACTTAAAAAGAATTTTGGTTCATATATTCTCTAAATACTACCTTTATTTAATCCATTAATACATCCCTTATTCCATTTTTATTATAAATAGTCTTATAAAGGATTAAAACATAAAGAGGTTGTCTAAAGAAGAAGTATTTTTCTTTGCTTAGAATTTGTTTTTATTTATTCATCCATCCATTTCAAGTAATATTAAACCATGTTTACATATCAAAATTTGAATATCGCATATGAATATATCTTATTATGGTAATGTAATAACCTAAATCCATCCCCTCTTCAATTAAATTGTTAATCAAAGATATAGAACTTTTGTACAAACGACTACCGCATTGCGAGCCTATGTAATTCATTTTCCATCATCACCCTTCATGGGTATTTATGATGATGGATTTAATATATATATATATATATATTATATTTCAGAAATATTTTTCATTATATAATTATAATATATCAGATAATATATTATGTTCCTATTCAATTAAAAATTGTAAAAATGTCCATGTGTACGTGTGGATTATAACCCCCATAAAGCGATCTGATTCATTTTCCATAACCGAATAACATTTATACTATATAAAATTGTATTCATTGAAAATTATTATATTTATATTATAATTATAATTCATTAAATATTAACTAATAATTACATTATTTCCTTAATGATCGTTGAAAAATGATATGCAACTCATGCGTATGAATGACTTACTGTCACTATGATTGTGAGGTAGTTGATTTTAATAACCATCATCCAGGAATTGTTTTTAAAGTATAATTTTTTTATTAAAATGATAATTATTTCCGAATTATTAGTCTATATATTTTTTAAATAATGACTTCTTTGACTATATTAATCCTACAAAATATATTTTGGATATATGAGGAAAATATTATCAAAAATTATTAAATGAATATAGTTTAATAAGTAATTGACTATAACAGGTCCATTCATTTCCATGTATTTCAATAAAATTTTTATTTATGATTAAATAGATTATAAAGATCAATTTTTACCAACTTTTACTTTCTTTAAAATATTTTATAAATAAAACATTTTAGGATTTTCATAAAGAAAACTTTTCACTAAATAATTTGTTTAAAATTTTTTAAAGATTTATTTTATGAATCATAATCTTCCATATAAGTATTAATAAAATTATTTATAATTTATTTATATAAGAATAAATGAATTAAAATTGAATGTATTTCACATAATTTATTTTAATGTTTCTATAAAGGGTTGTTTTTTAATTTTAAATATAATGTTCTTAGTTTCTGTGCAAAAGAACAAAGTAAGGGTTTGGTTTAATGTATTTGGTGACAAAATATTTTAATTACACTGCAATAATTTTTTATATTCAGTTTTCTATATAATATTCAATGTTTGAAAATAATAAAAACCATATTTTCATTTGTTATATATATTATCCAAAGGGGTTATAAGTGGAATGGATATTTGGATATCTAGAAATGTTTTTCATATCGGTGTAAGTGATCTCTATGAACCACTATTTTTCATTGTGTTATATATTTTTTTTCTAAATCACTTTATAATGCAATTATTATAAATTCTCTGTATATTATTCTCAAATATATACCGATCTTATTCTCCCTTCCATTAGAGAAATAATACATTCCTTTAGTTCATTTCTCACTGCATTCATTAGAAAATATACTTTTATTAAGATATGAGACAAGATTATGAAACCCACTTCGTTCGATGGGAAACTAAAATAGATATTAATTTTAATTGACTTCCCTTTAGGTCACACATAATCATAAACATGTTATGACAGGTGTTCCCAAATATAACTCCAATTCATTAGGTATAGATTCTATCTCATTAGATATTACCTATGAGATTAGGGAGTAAACCTAATCCACTACGGGACTCTGTCCACTGTGTGATGTTTTCTAAGAAGTCATTGTTGACATATCCTTATAGAATGTTATGTGTTTATATCACATTTACTATATTTTCATTATCTTATGACACCATGTTATTTGTTTTACTCTCCCACATTATTTATCACTACCCTTTTATTGTACGATATCTTGTTATATAAATAAATCATGTGTTATTATTTATAATAATTTTTTACCGTTACTAGGATTTTAAGCTCACACCATTATTTTATGTATTCTCAATGTCATCCAATGATGTTTTAGGAGATCAAAGAGATTTATGATCTCAACAGAGAGAATAAAAATAATGTTCGTATGTTTTAGTTACTGTTAATGTTTTATATTCATATTATTCCGAAGATAGTAGGCCTCGTGATCTTTAGGTTATACTTATTGAATATTATATTTAAAAAAATGTAAAAATATGTGTAAAAATATTGTGTTTCTATAGTTGGTATCAGAAGAAAACCTAGTTAATATTATAATTATGATTCTAAAAAAATAGAAAAAACTCCAGGGATAAGTGTATGTATATGATTTTATCCTAAATTTTTTATAAGGATGATATTAGGTAGTCGTCCTAGAAATATTTCTATGTCTGAATACTACTAATGGATGAGGTCAATAACTGATGAATCTAGGGGTAATAAGCCTAAATTTTTTTTTTGAGTAAATCTAATCCATAATTTTGATATATGTTTATTGTTCCCAAATAGATTTCCTAGTTTTACACACTTGGGGGATATTATTGGGTTATTTTTAATTTTTCTTAAGAGATTTTAAAATGATTGAGAGAATAAAACCAATAAAACATATGAAATTCAATAGTGATATGAGATAAACCTAATGCTTCTTTGGTTGATAAGTATAAGTTTTAGTATATTTTTAAAGGCATAAATACCCATTTTATTTTTTCACGTTATGGAGATATAAAATGATTAAGAGTATTATAAAATACATTTATAGAAATATATCCCTTAGATTTAGTATGGGTTTTAGTAAAACAATTATTTGAATATAATTCCATTAAATATTTTATAATACGTTTAATGGTATTGGTATGATTTTCGTTTATCTTATCTTTGATGTTAAGGTGGAATTTCCAATTAAGATTAT
Source organism: Viscum album (assembly GCA_963277665.1). NCBI lineage: Eukaryota > Viridiplantae > Streptophyta > Magnoliopsida > Santalales > Viscaceae > Viscum > Viscum album. The sequence continues at coordinate 1,804,158,497 of OY728129.1, read as the reverse complement.
TTGATTTTGTGAAAAAATTATGCATTATAGAAAACCTTAGTAGTTACAAAGTGATTAAATTATTGATGTAAATTTTTAGGGTTTTAATCATATTTTTTTGAATGTTATAGGAATTATAGTAATATAGTTTTAGACAAAGGTTAACCCATATTCTAAGTTACGATACATTTCTTATGAAAACTTCCCAGGTATTTAACCAACAACATAAGGCTAATATGGGTTTGAAACCTACCACTGGACTATGTGTCGACCTATTTAGATTGAAATTTTTTTACATAAAGGGGCTTATGGAAAATGATTATGATCATTTTGGAAAACATATTATTGGATCAAATATTTTCTAACTTTTATGATATTTGAACTGATTAACGGTATTTTGGGAGATGTTTTTTGTGGTTATCATATATATATCCAATAGGTTTAATGGAAGTTATTATAGATTCACAATGTTCATACATTTAAGAAAAAGGGTATAATATATCCTTTGAGGATAAAAAAATCATTAATTTTGAGGTTATTGGGGTTATTTTGGATATAGGTTCATTTATTTAAGAAATTAAATATGTTAAACCTTTGGTTTTATTGTTGGTTTTAGGATATTGATAAATTATTTCATCATATAATTTTTTTTTCATATTTCTTATTATCTTAAATTATGCTACCCATTTTGGTTTTATTATATAAAATAAATATATATAGTTATTCTTTTTGGGATTATTTGATCCACTAGAGTTTGATTTTAGTTACTTAGGCATTAAATAAAATTATCTTGAATACTTATCAGTTTGGAGGAAAATATGATATTATTGTGTAAATTGATTAAAGGCTGACATTATACTTGTAAAATATGTATAACATGTTATTCTATTATTTTAGATGGTAAATTAATTCCCAAACTCAATCAAAAGGTTATCAAAGTAGACATTTTATCATATTACATTGATTTACAATGAATCAGTCTACTTTTAACCCATCATGGATTTATGGACATATTGAAATTAACATCATAATAAACATGTTATATAACACTCAATATTAGTCCTTAAAAATTATCCATATCTTATATGTCTATATGTGAACTTATGATCAACTTCTTCCTTATCTAGGAACCCGGATATGTGATATTTCTGGTAAGCATTATGATTTCCCCTTTCTTTTTTTAAAGAAGTTTTAGTATCCCTATATATGATTTGTCTTTTTAACAAAAAATAACAATTTTATGAAATAAATTGAATTGTGCGTGAAAAATATATTTAAGGGGGTCGAATGTTACACCTCGCTATTTTAGAATATATTTCTCTTCAAATAAATGGATCCCATAGATATCTTGTGTTATACAAAACTTTATGTTTAAACTAAGTGTTATATGATATTAAAAAATTTAAATGCGACCATTATAACAAAGATTTTAATATTCAAAGTTTTAATTATAATATATAGTTTTTTAAAATTATTTAAAATTAATTTATATAAATAAAATATATTAATAAATAAGTACTCAATTTTAATTAGAGTCTTTACAAGACACAAAATTTTATTTTTAAACAAAAATGTTTTCATTTTTTTGGGAAAATATAATATAATTAGTTTCTTATATTTTTATAAAATTAATTATTACAAAAATAATATAATAAAATTTTTGTATTTTAAGAAAATATTAATTTTTCAGAGAATAGTGAATAATAATATTTTTGTAAAACTATAATTTATTTTCCTTGGAAATGATAAAAAATGTTTTGAATTTGATAATAAATTAATATAATACTCTTTTATTTATAAATTAAATAATTAATCCGATATGAATTGACATTATAAGTGATCAAGGTATAAAAAAACATATACAACTAAAAAGAGTAAGTCCTAAAAGAGTAAGTCTAGTTAACATAGATTAAAACCAAGTGATAAGGCCACCATTTTTAATAATAAAATTGATTATAAAATGTTATTTCTGAACTTCTCACCATAGTGTTGATTTTTATGTTTTATGGGATACTTTTCCATGAAATTAACCTATATACTAAACTAAGTGATGAAAATGATAAAATATCACCCTTAATTATAAATGTATAATGTGTTCAGAATGAAAAAAAATAATGTTCGAAGTGAATATTAATTGTTATTTTTTGAATAATTAAATTATTTTGTTCATTTTAATTTATTTTTAAATTTAATTCGTTATATAATTACCTTAAATTCTTACACAACACTGATGTAGAATTTATTTAGTTAGTATAAAAACAAATGATTGTAAAAATCATAAAATTAATATAATTTAAATAAATTATTATGTGACAAAATTTTTAATATAATAATAACATATTTGGTCTCTATTAAAATAATATAATCCAATTCCATCTTCTTATTTGTGACATTAACCTCAAATTAAACAAATAGTTAAAAAAATTTATATTAATGGTATTTTTAATAAATAAAATTTTATTAAATTATTTAAATGTCCTAAAAGTATTATCATTTTCAAATTGAATGGAATACTTTTCCAGATATCAATTACAGTGCACTTATGATTCGGTTTTTTAATTTTGATAACATTCATAACCCATTAATTTTGAAACAGTTGTTACCATGGTTAAGGTTAAAACAATGTTTTCACGTTGAATGTTATTGTGTTAAAATTATTTTTCCAATAAGACATAATTTTTATTTGAAAATTAGTGATTATATTAAGAATAATTGGGTCAAAATTTTCTATTAGTAATCGTTTTATTTTTATTCTTGAAGAGTAAATTACATTAAAAAAAATTTCTACCTTGGTTAAAACTAAAATAGAAGAAGTTTCTAACCATAGAGGTAATGGTAAAAACATGTTTAGAACATGTTTATTTGTTATTTTTGATGTGTTTGTAACAATATATTACCTCTAATACATAATTTAATTACTTTTTATGCACTTTACATGGGATTGACTTCCAATTATTGAATAGTTTAGAGTATTTATGAAACATCATCTTTTAGAAACATATAAAAGGAAACATTTTCTCCTATTTTCTTAACACCTAAAAATCCACTTAGTTCATTCTGAACATAATTAAATTCCATAATTATAACCCTTAACATTTTCATTATGATTTATTTTGATTTTAAACCCCTCATAAAATGGCTCTTTGTGTAAACTAAAAGTGGTCTTCTGAAGAATATGTATCCTTATTAACTTAGTGTTATTTTTTTATTCTAACACATCCTAGAGATATTATTCAACAATGATAATATAATATAATATTTATTTCTGAATAAAAAATGTGTTTTTATGTTAATTAAATAAAAAATTATTATCACCTCTTTCATCAAATGGGAAACAATACCATCATTTATGTGTACGGTGGATTTCCACTTTGTGAACCAATGTAATTGGTTTTTTAACATCATGTTATTCGGTAATATTGAGATAGTAGGGGGTTGAATTTTTATTCTTTTAATCCTTGAATAGATTTGAATGAACACTCTTGATATGCAGTGATTATTTTTCTTTTCTCTTTAAGATGTGAGAGCTGTGGAAATTAATAATGAAAATAACACGGCAATATATATTGGTTCAAATAAAAAATATCCCTTAGTCCACTCCAAAATTTTTTCTCAACAATCATGGTCATTTCAATAGTAATTTTTTTCATTGGGAACATCAAAAAATGTGTTTATACAGTTTACACCTTTACAATAATTATTTATCAAGGCCTTCTAGTTCTTTTATAGGGAATCGTAAATCGACCACTTAAACCAAGAAGTTGGTACTCCTTCACCACCATAATTTAATTCGAAGAGCTGATACTCCAATAAATCAATTGAGATTGAATATATTGAAAAGAAAGGATTCATTCACATTTATAGCAACAACAAACAATTTTTTTGATCTTAAATAATGTATAGTAGTATAAAATATATGTTCAATAACACAGGTATTTTATTAAAAATAGATAATGAAAATAGAAAACATATAAATAAACATGTATATCTCCAAAGTGTAACTCTGGAAAAAGCTTTATCAAAATTGGTAATGATGATTTATAAATAATGTTCATCAGTAGTGATATAAATAATAAGGAGTCGATAAAATATATCAAAACATGTATATCGTTAACGTGCACCTCTAAAGGAAATAATATTTTGTAAATTTTCATACAATTTTTTTATATTTCAATATATAAAAATATATATTTAGAAGATAAATCAGTCATTATTTATATTATATATCGAACATCTCTGAGTCAAATGATTATAATAATAACTAATAATTTATCACGAATATTTTGAATTGAAAATCATTCAATGATATTTTAAACATCCCTTTAAAATGAGAATGATTTGATATATAGTGTATGAGCCTCTAATTTGGTCATAAAATAGATTTTAGAATATATTTACATCCAAAGAAGCCATTTAAAAAAAACTAAAATATATTTAATTTAGAACTCTATCCTTGATGTAACACCCCAATATTTTATAGTACGTTATCTCTTTAAAGTAATTTAATAGGTTGTGCAACAAGCAACTTCGAGTTCGAGCGCACCACATCTTTCCAACAAAGCCATTAAAAATGTGGTTATTAATATTATTAATATAATTTTGAATATTATATACTATATATAATTTTAACACCCATATACTGTGTTTCTTAGAAATAATATAAGAACAAATTCAATTTTCCAGATAACGTTTATATTTTTAAAAAATGCAATTTTACCGCCTATAATGGTGATTTTTTTTGGAAATGCAATATCAAACACTTTTTAACTAAATTTGAAAAATTAAACTTCTTATTCAGAAGTGTTATATAAAAATTTAGTATGAATATATTTTTTGTTTTTTCTGATACCTTTCATATTTTGATGAATAGAGAAAGATGCTAAATTTTAATTGAAAACACCTTTTTTAATCAAACTAATTTATAGTGTTAAATTATAATTTGAATGGTTTTAAGGTTTAATTAGATTATATTTTTATCATTTAATACAATGTAGAACATTATAAGTAATTTTACAATTGAAGATTACATAAACACATGTCATTATTTTGATAATTTTTACTTTTTAAAAAACTGCATTTTGGTTTTACAATGGGAATTAATTTTAAATTAATATATGAAACTTAGATGTTTTTAATTTGGTAAAATAAAAATAATTTTTGAATTCAGAATATCAAAATTAGTATAGGGTTATTTTTTTGTATTTTTCTTTAAAGATTCAATTTTTGATGAATAGTGAAAAACACTACGTTTTTGTTTAAAATAAACTTTTTATTTAAAAAATTATTTATTTTATTTAAATTTATTTATAGTAAAAATAGATAAATAATACATATATTAGTTAAATTTAATTAATGGGAGTCATTTTATAATAAAACTAGATATATATTATTTTATTGAATTCTTAAACAGCTTTTACCCACCTTCTAGGCACGTCAGCAAATTTTCATAAAACATAATTTTACCACTTCTATGAGTTGAATTTAGAAAATCCGATCAACACGGCTGACATCAGTAGGTAAATGTTACTAAATTATTTGAAAATAATTATTGGTGATTTGTAACTTTTCACTTTTATTTACCACAGTTAAAAGTAAATAAGTTATTTAAAGGTAAAAATGATATTATAATTACCTTACACGTGTCCTAATTCTATTGTATAAGAGTAATTTGACCAAAACAACCTTAGGAATAAAATATTATCCTTTATATCCACTTTTATTAGATTATAAAATTTATTATTATTTTATTTAAAGAATAGTTAAAAGTGTTAAATTCAATGTTTATTAACTAAACGATTTAAAATATAGGGTTATAAATAAATTAAATTAGACTATAAATATTCATTAGAAATATAAAAATATTTCCTAAATAATGGTATTTAATTTTTAATTTTCAAGGATTAAATAATTAAATTTATTTATGACACAATGATGATGCAATAATTACCTTCTTAATGAAAGAATAAAATAATTGTTATTATAAATATCCAAATGAATATCATTTGAAATTTTGTTAAATTCCACCAACTTTCTAGGATAATATGACATTATAGGCGAGATTAGATATAAAAAATTAGAAGTGATGAGGTTCTTATGCCATTCACAAAAACAAATACCAAATAGTGTCAAAATTGACTTAAATTAGTTTTTTAAACAATAACTATATTATAGGTTGGTATAATATTCCTGCAATTCTATGGTTTGGCCAAAGTGCGTAAATTATATTATTTATGCCATTAATGAACCATTGGAGTTTCTATGGGTTTTTTAGAGTAAATTTATTAACATTATAGTGTATAAATACAAGAAGACACGGTAGAAGTTAAACAATTTAACAAAGAGTCAAATCTAAAATATATGGTTAAAATAGTAACCTAAGCTTATCTAAATTAGGTTGAATGATAGAATTTTGATCCATAACCACCTTAGGCTCGAAATAAATTTATTTGGAAGGATTATAAACCGAATATGATTATATAATAAATTAATATTTCAATCTTTTCCTAAAGTGACCCTCACCCCTCTTATAAAAGGGAACTTCCCCTTCTATTAATTTGACTCCGTCAAAGCCATTTGGCTTAGACAAACCCTACCAAAATATCCTCCCAACTACCCTCACATTAACCTAGTTTAAATCCTTTGATCATATATCCAACCTTAATGTTCCATTTTGATCATCTCAAAAGGAAACACTTGAATAAGAGGTATAATTTAACCACCCCCTTTCATGTTCTTTTCTTCTTGAAATTCATCTTTCCTTATTGTTACATACCAAAATAATAAATCAATTACCACATGCATAATATGAATTTATTATGAATATAGAACAACCATATTCGTTATTCTATCCATCCTATAAATGACAAAGTCGCCATACGTGCATATGTACGACTTACCGTCTCCACGTCGTGGTATAGTTTGTTATTCAAACGCTTAATTTTTTGGATTCTTATAATAATGAGTATAAATGATGTAAATTATAAATATAAAATATTAATTATTCTTTGTATATGATATACCATCCAATTACATATGATTTCACCATCAAAATAATGATATTGTCGCTTGTGTGTACGTACGAATTACCATCTCCATGAACGTGTAGAGATTCATTCCCCATCGTAATCATTAAAAAATAATTTTCATTTTATTATTAAAAATAATTTTCAATATATCAATATAATTCTGGATATGAATCAAATACATCATATCCACAACAAACATGGCTTACGCAACCAAGCATAAAAAGTAAAACAGATCAGTTAACACTCGAAACGATGATACTACTAATATATTATTAAAAAACAATATTAGAAGATAATATATGATATCATATTTATCTTTTTTCATTCTTGTATAATATAATAATAATTATTTAACTACTATAACAGAGGTTAATGTACCCTCGACCAAGTAAATGTGTAAGGCAAGGATTAATTCCTCAATATAATTATTATCCGAGATTGTTTATGAGTAAGTATTTACCAAGAAATATTTATCATATATGTCCATATTTAATGAAAATATTTTCATAAAAAATATTTTAAGGATTTATGGAAGGGTCTATTTAAATATATCATCATTATAAATTTTTTAAATATTTATTTTTCTATATAATTTAAATTAATGTTCGTGTTTTCAAATTGATTTTAAGGATTTATTTATATAGACCCCCCTATTTTAAAATGTTAATTCCCTTAAAAGTTTCAAAGTGGTATGGGACACTTAGATTACAAAATGAATTTAAATTTCTTCCTTTCTAAATTATGTGACTTTTAAAGGATTTAATAAAAAATGAAATATATATTTCTCTTAAATTGTTTTGATTTCATCTATGTAAACATCCTTTAATGGATTTTACCCTTGTTTGAAGTTTATTCATTATGATACAAATCTTCCATATTGTATTGATGTTTTTGTTATATTTTTTACTATGGATGTGTTATTTTTGTACCATTCACGGTTTATGGTTAAAGTATTAACATTTCATAATCTAGTCTTAAAACAAATGTTTATGTTATGTTTAAAACGTTCAATTGAGGAATTCATTGGACATAGTAAGTGATGGGTCGGGCCCGCTATAGCTCCTCAATGTATCGGTAGGTCTAATGAGACAAACTAGTGTCTTGGAACAAGGACTTTAAAACGTCTTATTTGTATTCTTGGCACAAGGCCTTGACTATGTGGTTATGAAGTCTGGCATTATGCATTCCATCTTTTTGAAAGTGGATATTGATATTACATGTGATTATTCGAAAAGAAGAATATCTATGTGAATAAGTAAATTGAATTAATTGATTTTATCTTTTCCATATTATGCTGATGTTTAAGTTTAAAATGATTTTTCTTTAGTCTTATACATTGCCTTAAATTTTTATTCTTATTTATGAATGATTCTGCTGTATTGTTATCCTTATTGAGTATATGAGCTTACACATTTCTATGTTTTATATTTCCCAAGATGCGATGAAGTATATTATGATTGGAATGTAGGGATAGTCTAAGGGATATGAATATAATCAATAAAGGCAATGTTGTTTTTCTTGATATTAATTTTATAATGTAATGTAAAACTTATTTATGTATCTAGTAATTCCAAGGCTACAAAACTAATCGGTCTTCTGGGATTCGATCCCCTGTGATCATGCCAATGTTATTTAATAATGCACTGACTATGGGTTACTTGGTTCAGAGAGTTATAGTTGATATCAGAGGATGTTTAGTATAATCCCTGGAAGCTATATTTAGAAAATATCTAATTTGGGAACACTACCCTAAGATATACTTTGAGGATTTTTATAAAAGAACTAATTAGAATTTTGGTACTGAAAATATTTTGTGATTTTTCCCAGCAATACATACCTGTCTGAATATGAGGGGGTAAGGGAAGATCTGGCATATATGTACCTAGGGATAAAACTAGAAAACATCGATTTGATCTTGGCTCGAACGGGAAGTGGTATATGAAAATGGTCCTTGCTGCACTTTTGGTTATGACACTCCTTGGGGATATGGTTATGATAATTCACATTTTCATTATAAGCCATTATGAAATATTTAAGAGTAAATAATTTCTCAAAGAAAACATTTTATTATTATAGATTATATGAATAATATTTTCAATTTACATTAGGTATTTTATAAGATTAGAATAATGCATTAAGATTAATAAACACCCCTGTTGTATTCCATTGTTTCGAAATGGCGCCTAGTATACAGAATGATAATTCCAGCAATATGCACGATCGAAAGATTAATAAGGGTCATATCTTTCATGGTATTGAGACAACAATTAAAAAGGAAATATTCTCCCAAATTTTCTCATAATATGAAGAAATAGTTTCATGTGGTAATAAGATAAGTAATGAATTATCTGAGTGTTATGGATTTGAATGGAATTAAGAGAATAAAATGATGGAAGAGAGAAATATGGATAAAGGGGAGATATGGAAGAAGATTTTTCCCATATGTCATAAATGTGAAAAGAATAACCATGGTACCTACTTGAATGGAATGGGAGTTTGTTATATGTGTGGATAAAAAGGACACCACGTCTGTGATTTCATGGGTAAGAAAAAGGTTTCTAATGTACAATTCTTCATCTACAAGGTGTTGGGACACTTCACAAATCAATGTCCAAATAATCAGAGTATACCCCAAATTCTACTATTGGATAATAACTAAGTTATTATACTACTAAAGATGAAGAGGAATGATTAGAGTTCTTATGTTGTATTAAAGTATTTTTCATTTGAGTATTGTCTGAATGATGTACATTTTATAAGAATTATACAGTATATAAGGATTGTATTGTAGTACTATTTCATTAAGGTTTTGAGATTTTTTTTTTAAAAAAAGTGACTTTATAGAAGGTTAATTGTTTTGGAAAATATATGGTTGAGAGAAAGATAAACCATAATATAGTTCTGATACTGAGGTAATGATTATGGAATAATATATGATTGATTTGGATAAATTATATTGGATATTCTTGACTACCTTGAAACTGATTAATGATTTGTATATTCCATCATTTTTGGAGTTTACAACATTTTTGGATAAAAGGAGTATATCCAATATTATATAAGAAATAAGGGAGAATGAATGTAATCAAAAAGGTTTTATGTTAATTCTAGATGTTATAGTGTTTTAAAATAATACATGATGAAGGTATTCACGTGTTATTACGTGGAAAAAAAGATCTTCATTTTATATACCTTCCTCATAAATTTTGGAATGTGAGTTTGGACAGAAGTATTTTGTTTAAGTATAAAGGTTGGAATCGGTTATGTTTGAAAATGGATATTATTTTTAAGGTTAAATAATTTCTGGAGATTATTTTTTGATTATAATAAAAAGGATAACCCGAAGGTCAGGTGACAAATCTTCTCATCCAGCCAGGCCACATGACTTGAACCCGCAACCGAAGGGTGACAAGGGTTCATAACCTACCAATACCCTACGTGTTGTCATGGTTTGTATAATGTAGTTTCTTATGGTCTCAAAGATAAATTATATATTCAATTTTATAGAACCCTGTATGCTCATGATAAATATAATATTGTTTAATTCTATTATCTTTTGGAGTGAAAGATGGTTTTTTGTTAGGAATTAGTTGAAGGATGAAACTATACCTATCAAGTATATATATATATATATATATTCCTCTTATTATATGAATAAATTAATTTTTAAACATTAGGTAAGGGATCTTAAAACCAAAAATTTGTTATCCTAATACCATATGTTTTGTAGAACTGATGATATTTTAAATCATCGTAGATTGATGGATTTGAGGCACTCAATTTTACATATGTTTGTGATTGATAACCTCAATCACTCTCTATATATATTTACATTTTTTCCTTCAATTATGTGTCTCTAATTTCCAACAATATTCTCCTAATCGAGATCGTAATTTTGTGGTGACTTTTTCATTTTTCTTTCCCACTTATGTTGTTTAAATTTTATTAACCCAATTTGCGATGTGCATTTTCCAGAAAGATATTTTTCTATTTTTAACCATTTATTTTCGAAGAAAATTTTCAAATTTAAAGGATTCATTTTATTGAAGGAGGGTAAAATGTAACACACCAAGATTTCATAGTATGTTATCTCATTAAAGAAATTCAATAGCTTGCACTACAATAAACACCGAATTGGAGTACCCCACAACATACAAATATAGCCATTCAAAAAAATAGTTATGAATAGTATTAACTGCATTTTGAATCATATATACTCTTTATTATTTAAATACCCATGTAATGTGTTTCTTAGACTTAATATAAAAACAAATTCAATTTTTTAGATAATGGAAGTATTTATCAAAAATTCAAATTTACCGCCTACTGATGGTGTACTTTTTTTAAATGCAATATCTGACACATTTATATTAAATTTTACATAATGAACTTTTTATTTAATAGTTGGACATAAAAATTTAGTTTGGATAAATTATTGGAGTTTTTTGATAACATTCATATTATGATGAATTAGGAAAGATGATAAATTTTAATTGAAAAAATCTTTTTTTCCTAAATAATTTATAGTGTTAAATTATACATTTGAATAGTTTTGGATTATAATAAGATTATATTTTTATCATTTAATACAATTTACTTCATTATATGTAATATTACATAAATATTTGACATAAACAGATGTCAATCTTTTTAAAGTTTTTACTTTTTAAAAAACCTGCTTTTTGGTTTTGACAATGGGAATTACTTTTAAATTAATAAATTCAACTTCTATGTTTTTAATTTAGTAAAATATACTTCATTTCAGAATTCATAATATCAAAATTAGCTTAGGGTGAATTTTTGGTATTTTTCTGAAAACATTCCATTTTTTGATGAATAGTGAAAAACACTACCTTTTTGTTTAAAATAGACTATTTATTTAAATTTATTTAAATTCAAAAAAAGATAAATAATCCCTATTTATGTGGCCTTAAAACACTTGTTTTTCCACATATTTTCTTTAATTTTTAATGTTTTAATAAGTTTTTTTTGTACTTTATACTATATATTAGCACTTTTGTATTTCAATAAATAAATTTATGAATTTTTCAATTATTATAATTATTCACGTGTTTTATGCTTTAAATTAGTTAATTTCTATTTTACTTTATTTAATAGTCTAAATGTTTTTATTGAGTATTGGTGTTTTAGTCTGCATATTTGATAATTTAACCTTAATTAATTAATTAAGTCTGCCTTTGCACCAAATTAATGTACTCATTATCTAACATTGAATTTATTAAAAATTAAATAATATAACCTAATTAATAGATGACTTTTAGTAATTCATTAATTAAAATAAAATATTGTAGACCGACATCAATTATTAAGTCTCTTTAATTTCTATTTCATTTATTAACATAATGGTTTAATAATATACTAATTATATGCCTACTTTAAATTAATTAAATTTGTTAAATTAAATAATTTTAATAATTTTAATTTGTTATATAAGTGTTTAATTTTACTTTAATCTTTAATAATTTATTTTCTTTTTAATTTCAGTTTAATTTGGTAACAATTTTAGTTTTACATTTATTACTTGTACACTAGTATAGCAGTGCAAGGTCGATTCACAGAGAAGGCAGATGAGAATTCTAGGTTTTATATTATTTAAATTTATTTAATGTGAAAATAGAAAAATAATCCCTATATTAGTTCGGTGTAATTAATTGTTGTCAATTCATAAAAAAATTAGATGTATAAATTGTTTATGAATTTTTTAACATATTTTACCCACCTTCTAGGAACGTTAGCTAATTTTCATAAAACTTAATTTTACCACTTATGTGAGTTGAATTTCAAAACTCCGAGAGACACGATTCACATTGGTAAGTAATTTTTTTTAAATAAGTTGAATTTTTTTTGGTGAATAGTAACTTTTAACTTTTATTTTCCACATTTTAAAGTAAATAAGGTAATTAAAGGTAAAAAGGATATTATAATTACCCTAACACATGTCCTAATTCTATTATATAAGTTTAATTCGGCCAAAAAAACATTATAAATAAAATATAACCCTTTAGGTCCATGAGGATTAGATTAGAAAATTTATTATTATTTTATTTAAAGAAGTTTTAAAAGTTTTAAATTCAATGTTTATTAACTAAAACATTTTTAATATAGGGATATACATAAGATAAATTAGACTATAAATATTCATTAGAAGAATAAAAATATTTCCCACATAATGGTATTTTATTTAATGTTTTGAGAGATAAAATAATTAAATTTATTTATAACCCAATAACGATGCAGTAATTAATTTGTTAATTAAATATTAAAATAATTTTATTATAAATATCCAAATAAATATATTTTGAGATTTTTTAAAAATAAGACTAATTTTATAGCTTTATATGACATTTTAGGGTTGACTAGATAATTGTTTTCGAAGTGATAAGGTTGTTATGACTTCCACACAAACAGAATACCAAATAGTGTCAAAATTGACATAAATTAGTTTTTAAAACAAATACTATATTTTTGGATGATATAATATTCCTCAAAATCTACAGTTCTGCAAACAGGCTTAAATAAAATTATATATGTTATTAATGAACTACTTGAGGTTTTCTTGGAAGTTAATATTATGTTTATTGACCATATAGTGTAAGAATACAAGAATACAAGTTAAAGGTTAAACTATTTAACTAAGAGTTAAATCTAAAAGATAACGTTAAAATGGGAACCTATACTTGTATAAAACCTTTTCTTATATTATGTGGACCCATAAATATCAATGGATCGAAATAAGTTCTTTTATAGCCATTATAAACTGAATATTATTGTATAGTAAATTAATATTTTAATCTTTTCCAAACGGATCCTCACCCCTCTTATAAAAGGGAACATCAACTTATACTAATTTCACACCTCCAAAGCAATTTGGCTCAGCCAAAACCTACCCAAATATCGTCCAAACTTCCCTCACATAAACCTAGAGTCCTTACATTGATTAGAAAGACAACCTACGAATCCCTTTTGATCAACTAAAAAGGAAACACCCGAAGAAGAGGTAACAATTTTACTACCATCGTTCAAGTTCATTTCTTCTTCCACTTCCTCTTTCTTTGTTTTTTTCATACAAAAATAATAACTCTAGTAAATCCTACATACAGTGATGTTATTATAAATAGGGTAAAACTATATTCGTTATTCCATCCATCCTATAAATGACAAATCCACTATACGTGTGTACGTACGGTTTACAGTCTCCACGTCGTGGTGTAGTCTGTTATTCAAAAACATCATTATTTAGATGAGTAATAATGAGTATGACTAATTTAAATAATAAATATAACATGTTAATGATTAATTATATATGATATACCATCAAATTACATACGATTTTACCATCAATATAATGATATTGCCATTTGTGTGTACATACTGATTACCGTCTCCATGAATGCGATGAGATTCATTCCCCATCATATTCATTCAAGAATAATTTTCATTTTATGATAAAAAATAATATTTAAAAACCTAATATAATTATGGATATGATTAAAATACATCCTATCCATTGAAAACATAGTTTATGTAACGAATCATGTCAAGGAAAATAGATCAGTTAACTCCTGAAATGATGATACTACTAACATATTATTAACAAAGAAATATTAGAAGATCATATATGATATCATATTTATCTATGTGGTTTTTTATAATTTAATAACAATTATTTAACTATTATACATGAGGTTAACATATACTCGACCAAGGAAAAGTACAAGGTAAGGGTTAATTCCTAAATCTCATTATTATATGAGATTTTTTATGAGTAAGTATTTACTGGGACATATTTATCATCAATGTCTATATTTAATAAAAAAAATTTCAAAAGGAATATTTTAGGGTTTAATAGAAGGGTATATTTAACTAAATCATCATTTTAAATGTCTTAAATATTTATTTCTTAAAATCTTTTTCATAAATTTCCATGTTTTCAAAATTATTTTAACGATTTATTTATATGGACATTATTGTTTTAAAATTTTGATTCCTTTAAAATTTTCGAAGTGGTATGCAACACTTTGATTAAAAATGTCTTTAAATGACTTCTTTTTGAAATTATGTGACGTTTAAATGATTTCAAAGAAAAATAAACTGATATTTATCTCAAATAGATTTAATTCCATCTATTTCAATATCCTTTGATGGATTTTACACTTGTTTGAAGTTGATTCATTATAAAAATAGTGTTCCAAATTGTAATGAATGTTTTGTGCTATGTATGATTGTGGATGTTTTATTTTTATACCACCTATGGATTATGGTTAAATTATCAACAATTCGTATTCCGGATTTAATATGAATGTTTGTGTTAGGTTTCAACCTTTCATATGAGGAATAAATGGGACAGATTAAGTGACGAGTGGTGACCGTTATAGCTTCTTGATGAATCAGTAGGTCTTATAAGGCAACCACATGTCATGGAACATGACCTTGACAAAATCTTATTTGTAGTCTTGGCACAAGGCCCTAACTATGTGGTTATAAAGTATGGAATTATGCATTCAATCATTATGAAAGTGTTTATTGATATTTCATGTGATCATTAGACTAGTAGAATATCCATGTGAATAAGTAAATTTCATTATTTGATTTTATCTTTTCCATATTATTCTGAAATTTATGTTTAAAAGGATTTTTTAGTCTTATACATTTCCTTAAAAATTTATTCTTACTTTTGAAGGTTTCTACTTTATTTTTTTCCTTATTGAGCATCTGAGCTCACCCCTTTATATATTTTATTTTTACCATGATGCGTAGAAGTATATTATGGCTGACCTATAGGGATAGTCTAAGAGATATGAATGTGGTAAGTGGAGGAAATATTGTTGTTGTTGTTTACCATTTCATATTGTAATTTAAAACATATGTATGTATCTAGTACTTCCAAGGGTATTAAACTGATTGTTCTATCATGATTTTTTCCCTTGTGATCATGCTACTGTTATGTAATAATGCACCGAATTAGGGTAATTAGGGTCGGGGCGTTTCAATTGACTAGAAAAATGTTGGGTTCCTTCATGTTGTGATAAACTTTAAAAGGAATGGTCGACATTGTATAGTTATTTACAAAATATGTAGTGATGAACTATAGTTTTATTCATTTAAATGTAGGGTTTCTTCCAAATACAGGGTACATGGTCTAAATATTATATTCCAATTGTATTGTTTCTTATCTATTCGTTACAATTACATATGTAGGGAAGGAATAGTGTTTCCACAATTCATTCAATAACATCGAGAGTAATTTTAAAAAATATTTTCCAAGTGAATCAATGGATATTATATTCTTCCAGACTACAAATAAATTTTATAATGAATATAATTTTCCATAAATTCGAATAAAAACATTATTAGTAATATAAATGATGGAGTCTTTGGGAATAAAAAAATTGAAATTAATTAAATTGATGAATCAAAACATGATCAACAGTACCCCCGTTTTAACGATCATAAAACCCACAAAATATATTTTAAAAATAAATTAAATAAACAAATTTTATTTAGTACAATTCTTTGATTTTTCAGAAATTTTGATAAAATTATCAACAATCTCCTCCAACCAATCTCTTTATTAATTTCTCCCCCAATTTGTGCAATAAATATTTTTTAATAAAATGGGATAATATAGACTCCATTTAAATTCATGTAAGAATGTATTGTCAAGAATCCATGATATGATATAAAATATCATTCATAAAACAATAAGGGTTCATAATTATTTAAAAACATGAATTGAACAACTAAGTTCATTCCATAATAATATAATAATAAAATACATTATAAATATTCAAAATAACTATATATGAGGAATATAAAAATTATAAAATATATTTACAAAATTAAATAAATTAGTTTCAAATAATTTTAATTAAAATAATGGATTTTCAAAAGTTTTAAAGTAAATTCTTTTTAAATAATTACAAAAAATTATTTTCTCAAGTAATAAATAACCAAAATATATTTATCTATTAATAAATAAATTTATCACTTGCTATAAATTTTTAATTTATCACATGAAATAAATTTAAAAAGTGAAACATTAAAAAAATTCTTATACACAAGTATTCATTTATACAAATTTATAAGAGTATGATAATTTAAAAATAAATTGTGAATATTTTTAAAATATGTTCTTTTACTAAAAAAAATTGTTAGACAAAATATAAAATATTTTATTAGTTAATGATATAATGAAAAATATAGGGTGGTAGGAATGATTAGGTGGTTCATCTAAAATTTATGAACACTGAACACTTTCATTTAATTATTATAAATCTATTGACTGTTGTTCTAATCTACTTAGAACATATGAAGATATTTTATTCAGTGAGTAAGACAAAAACATTTGACCAAAAACTCCTTTAGTTAATCAAGAACACATTTAGTGACATATTCCCTTCAGAGTAACTCTAATAAAATTATAATTTCAACATTAAAGGCTTGAAAATATTCTTTTTAGATCAATCATTCTATCGCATTATGATATTTCCATTGATTTGTATCAATTTTTCTTTTGAATATTTTTAATTATTATCTCTTTATATGACATTCTATACATTTTTAGTTCATCATGCAGCTTTACTATTTCTTTATACAATATAATGGAATTAAATAGATGCTCTTCAGAAGACATTTCAATATTAAACCTGTGAGGTGATCAAAATTATATTTCATCAAAACCAAGAACTTACTTTTATTTTTTAAAGGAATTATCAAATGATTCATTAATGTAAGAAATCTATTATTCTCTTTAAATATCATAAGAATTATTATATACTGTTCTATTTTGAGAAATAATTTTATCCGAACATGTTGTTTTTCATCGCTTCATCTTTCTTGGAATGATATCATAATTCATGGAACAATATATTTTGAAAAGGAAAGATAAATAAATTGACATGATTTTTGAAAAAGACTCTATTGTTATAAAGAGCACAATTATACATTTTCATTTAATAATTTGTGGATGATGCCTCACATTCTTGAGTGGAAAGGAAATATAACAATCATTTCATACTTTATAAATCTAAGAAAATGTTTATGTAAAAGAAAAATTAATTAAATGGATTAAAGAAAAAAATATTAATGATAAGAATACATTTAAAGTATTAAACAAATAATATAGTTTTTAAAAACCCGATTTGAATATTATAATTTTTTTTATAAAATCACGTAAACTATGTGTAAAAATATTAATTTAATATAGGAAGGAAGGTTTTAAAAATTTTAACATAAATTATCTCTCTCATCCTTTATAGAACATTTAATAGAACAAAATAAATATTTTATAATAGTAATGAAATACTTTATAGATTATTATTTCTTGTTATTAAGGATTTTTTATAATGAAATACTTAAGAGTTGGTCAATTCTTTGTTAATATTGAAGTTTCCATATACTAATTAGATGTCCACTTAATGATTTAAAATGTAGTTTAGTGGTTTATTCTTATAAACTAACAAATAATTAAACCTTTTTATACCTATATTCTTTTGTGTCCATTATTGTTAGTAAACTATTTATTTAAGTATCCAAATCTATTTATTTTTTTTAATTATTAAAATTTTATAGTTAAATACGTTTTTAAAAAATAAACAATTGTAACATAAAAAATTTTATGTTTTATAATGAAACATTTATTTTCAAAATGTATATTAATAACACCATAAAAAATTTAATAATAAAAAATATTCTTCTGTTATATTGCAATATAAAATAATTCATCTACAATTTTGATCTTTCACCATTACATCCCATTCAATGTTTTCCATTGTGAACTATATTTTACCAAGGATTTGATTTAATTATTTTTCATCATTTATAATCATACTAAAATATTTATTAAACGTTTAAACATCAACCAATAATTCATTTATTCTTATTTCATTTTGATGAGATAAAATTTTGGAAGAATTATATTTTAAATAATAATTTTTTTTCTAAGAAACGTTAATTATCTAATAAAATAGTATCATAATAGTTTCTTTGTTTTATATGATATTTCATTAAAGAGTAATATATAATTAAGAATAAAAAGACACTAATTTAGTTCATTATATATACATCTTTCGTAATTATGGTTTTCAGAGTATAAAGATTGTATCACATTGGTATGATCCATAATAGATATCATTTTATTTTTTTGATCATCCTCATAATTTGAAGACAATTCCAAATTTTTACCAGATGAGTGAATCCCACTATCCTATATATTTTATTTCCTTTTATTTTATAATCATATTTCAATTTAATTTTATATAAATGTTGTGTAAATTTTTATATCATTTCTTTTAACATTAACGAAATATATTTTTTCAACACCTTTCTTTATTTTTTGTACATATTTTCAAACGTTTTAACATGATTTGATAATTCTTTATCTAAATATGGATGACTTGAATTAGATGATTCATCGATAGATGTTTTGAGAGAATATTCTTTATAGTTAATATGATTTTTATCTTTGTCTTGTATCTCAGATTTATACATCATCAAAGATCAAATTAGTTATTTCATTGTGAATTATTTAAATGGTTTTGATTTTCTCATAGCAACAAATATTACATTCCACATAATGGGTAAAACTATAATTACTTTTATAAGGGGATTTAATTTCATAACGTTACCTTTCAAATCAACAAAATTGTTTGAAATTTCAATCAATATACAATTTATTTGTTTGATGAATCCATCATTATTATTTTTAAAATAATCAATATTTAATATTAAAGTATTATACATTATTTCTATAATATTTTCATTTTTTTATATGTAAAAATAGTTTTCTATCATATCATATGTACTCGATCCTTTAGAAAATTGATTATACTCATTATTCACTAAACCATAGAAAATGGCATTCATTTTCATTGAATTAAGATCATATTAATTTTTATGATCATCATCCAATTTCTCTAGATCTTCAATATGTATTTATAAGACTTGAAAAACTATAAATGAACTCATATTACAATATTTTTCAAATAAATAATTATATGAGATTTTTCAGATCTATAATTATCACCATTAAAGTAAGGAGCATAGATAATTGACATACCTTCTCTACGATAATCCATTTCAAAATTTTTCTTCTCCAAAATCATTAAATCGTGATTAATAGAGGTAGAATATACATTTGAAATTACAAAATAGTACACACATTTATAATCATTGACATAATAAAACAAAATAATAAATAGAGAACAATCTTTGATATCACCAAATGATATCGGATAGAAAAATAAAAATATTCAATGATTTCCCAAAAGAAAATTAAATAAATAGATCCTTTCCTCTCATACAATATGTTTGGTAGGTTTTATTATAAAGAAGAAACTAGAGGGGTGAATGGTGATTCTTTAAAACCTTTAATAGATTGAAAAAGGTCCCTCAGGATGTGCATTTATTCTTTTCGTACTCTCATTAAGAATAGTTTTAAATAGAAATAAATAAATGAATACTATTATATATATTTGTTTAGATGAAAAATAACCCATAGTCGACTCCACTAATACTCTTTTAGTTAGATTGGTGATTTTCATAAGTAAGTACTTATTAATGTATGTCTACAATTGTGTATTGATATTTGACAACATTATAATATGGATTTCACAAGGCCTTCTAGTTATTTAATTTAGATTTTTAAATCCCCATATTTGTACGAGGAGATGATACTCTTCACCACTGTTCCTGATTCAATCAACTAATTCAAAAATAAATAAAAATTTACTTATTTTATTGAGAAATATATGATTCATTCATGGTTTTACATGAAACTAACAGATGCATGGATCTATAATAATGCACAACATTTGAAAATAAGCCTTAAAAAAGGAATAATATTTAATTAAATATTAATAGAGAAACCACTAGGTGTATGAATAAACATATATGTATCCAAAGTTTATCTCTGAAAAATTATTTATCCAACTATTAGATCTATATTTAACAACAATTTTTAGCTATTGTGACTCTAACATCGGCCACTCGATCAACTAGATAAAAACATGTATATCTATAATGTGCTACTATAATGGGAGTAATACAAAATTATTTTCCAAGAACTAATATTTTTCCTTTTATATATATAATCATTAATTAAAAATATGAATAGGTGAGTATTTATAATTTAGTTCAAACAGATCAAGGTCAAACATTTCTAAAAATATCGGATAATATATCATAGATATTTTGAAATAAAATCATTCAAAGAGAGTTGTAATTTCCCTTAAAAATAAGAATGATTTCATTGGTTGAGTATTTTCCTTTAAATCGATCATAAAATAGATTTGAATAGATACTCAATTTTGGGAAAATAATTTTATAAAACATGGAAAATATCATAAAATTCAAAATCTATCATTAACCACTTTACCATAGGGTTCCTTCACGTATCAATAAACTACAAAGGTTAAGGTTAAAAATGTACTTTTTTACAAAAGTCAGTTTGATGAACCATACATTTATTCATTTAAATGAAGTTCTTATTTCAAATTTAGGGAACATGATCCATATATTTTATACCAAATTAAGGGTTTAAAATCCATATTTTATGCTTATATGTGTTGGGTATAAACAGTGTTTTCATAATACTTTGAAACGTGTAAATATCACATTAAAAAATATTTTCTATACAAATAAATGCCTTTTTATAAAATTCCAAAATAGCTAGAAATAATATAATGAATATCATTAACCTGAAATTTACATAAGGTATACATTGTTAATAACATAAAGCTTGGTGTTTGTGAGCATCAAAAAAATCATAACAAAATTGTTAAATCCACCGACATCCCAACAAAATTTATGATGATGGATTTACTATATATATATATTATATTCATGAAATATTTATCATAATGAAAATATAATATATCATAAAATTTCTTTAATACCCATTCATTTAAATAACATAACATTTTTCATAAATATATGTGGATTATAGCCTCCATGCGGAGATGTGTTTTTTTTTCATAACCACATCACATGAATGATATATGTAAGTGTATTTATGTAAATAATATGAAATTTTCTTATAATGATAATTATTTAAAAAAAGAATAATACCTACCATTTTCGAAATGATCATAAAAAATGGAAATGTTAATAATACATATGTAAATCCTACCATCTCCATGATTGTAACGTATTTCATTTTTCATAACCATTATTAAGGGTTGGATTTAAAATTATAATATATATATTCAAATGATAATTATTTAATTATTATTTTCAAGATGTTGAAATAAAATCCTTGTTTACTATAGTCAACCTACCAAATTCATTTTGGACATATGATCCAAATAATATCAAAAGATCTGATGTAAACATAATTGATTAATTAATTGATTATAACATGGAAATAAAGGATCAAAAACCTAAATTTTTTTTATCAATTTCAATAATCATTATATTATAATTATTCCAGAATATAAAAACAATATTTGATGAGTAAAACTGAAGGTAATGGACATTATTTTAAAAAATCACTTTTAATGATTCCCTTATAACTCTATTTATTCCATGTATATGTTCCTCTATGTGTCTCATGAAAATTGTTATGTATGCATAAATGAATTCTAATACACCTTTTGAAAAAAAAATTAATTCCTCTAATATTTAAAAAAATGAATATTTTTGGG
Source organism: Viscum album (assembly GCA_963277665.1). Lineage (NCBI taxonomy): Eukaryota > Viridiplantae > Streptophyta > Magnoliopsida > Santalales > Viscaceae > Viscum > Viscum album. Next base: position 1,804,135,831 of record OY728129.1, on the reverse strand, counting down.
TTTTATGTAAGGGATAATTTACAATAAAAACCACATTTTAAATGTTTTATGATTTATTTTATAAATATTTCTCTTCTATATACATATTCTTAAAATTATTTTATTATTTTGGTTATATATAAAAATATTAATTATAAATTAAATTTATGACCATTTTTAATTTCATTGAAATGGATTTAAAACGAATATTATTTAAAATATTAATGATATTTTTTACATTATTTAAAAAATATTGAATGAATTTTTTATTTTAACATATACAGCGTCAACAGATTTTCCTATCACTGTAATCATTACATGATATATGAATTTCTATATAATATTACTTGTTTTATTATAATGGAACCCATATTTATCTTTTTTTATTTCTTTTTTGATTGATTTTTAAATTGAATAGATATTATGATAGATAGAAATGTTTGGAATAGGGTGTAAGGGATATTTTTAAACCACCTATTCTCTTTGAGTTTGACCATTATCTCTCTAACTCTCTTTATCTCTATTTTTAATGTTATAGAATGATTATAGATTTTTTATATTTTTTATAATAGATATATGTATCGTATTCTTCCTTCCTTTGACGGTGTAATACATTCCTTTAGTTCATCGCTCAATTCCATCATTATGAAATCTCATTTGATTATGATATGAGGAAATATTATGAAACCTAATTGTTTCCATGGTTAATTCTAATTTTTAACCCTTATTATTTAATTCCTTTCATGGAAAACGTAATGATGAACATTTTATGATGGTGTGCCGAGTTGGTACTCTATTTCATGGAAGTTACCCTTGAATTTTGATTGTTTAATTTTTTGTTTTGGTACCAAATTCTCTATGTTAACGTTATTTTATGATACCATGTACTTTATGATGTCTGACTTTGTGATTTATCATGTGCTTTCCCTTTTATGATATAATGTTATACCTATGACTCACACATTGTTATTTCTTATCATGTTTATTCCCTTATTGTTTTTTTCAGATCACCCATTTCTTTAATGTATTATCGAGGTTATCTGATGTAGTTTTATGATCACAGAGAGATATATGATCTCACTAAGGAGAATAAAAATAATTCTTTTTATGTTTTAGTTTCTTTTTTTTTTTATGTTTTTGGTTTTAAGAATGCATTATGACTCATAATATTTGTGCATCAATTATGTGATGTTATGTTTAAAAATAATTTAATAATATGTGTTAAAGTATGAGGTCTCAACAATGATTAAGAAGAAATAGTTAATGATTTAGTCAATCCCATATTTTGACCTTGAACATTCTCGTGAAATAATATTTAGAAATAAAGCGATCAACATAACTTATGGTAAAAAGGTTTTTTGGTTTAATTCATTTAACTTATTGGATAGAATAATTTGGTATGATTTAAAGATTGTTTTATGTACATATGTAGCTTGGAGAGATTATAAAAGACCCCCTTTAATATGTGTCGAAAAGGGAACTCTTGTGAACACATATTTGTTTTCAATTATGGAAAGACACTAATCAAGATCCAATGATTCCAAAAGTGTGAAATAATGTAATTTGGGCTTGATAATTTGTTAGTAATTCCATGAAAATGAACACCATCACATGTTTTAGACTTGTTTCAAGTCATTTATTATAATTTATAAATATTTTATCTTTTTCACTTTCAACTAGTTAAAAAGATTTTACCAAAATAGTTTAAATTATACTAAAAATATAAAATAACACCACATAAAAAAATTTGGGATGATGAAACTAAATTAAAACTCAATTTAATCTAATTAAATTATAAAATATTAAAAATTTATCATTTATATTAAAAGTATAATGTATTAGAAAACGGTTTTTCGAAGAAAAATTATTCAATGTTTATTAAGTGTTCTTTACGTTCGTGAGTATTGGTTAACAATTAAATAAAAAATTATATATTTATATATGTAATGAAAATAATACTAGAGTCATTATTTAATATTTATAAATTTTAGTTTTTGATAAAAATACATATTATTAGTAAAAGAAATCACTAAAATTAACAGTTTCACCATTATCATGTTAATTAACATTAATATTACTAATAAAATATTTATGGTTAATAATAAAGTTGAAATTGATAAATAAAATTTCATTTTTGATGAAAAATATGAATTTTTTTAGATTTAATTTCTATAAGTGATAAAATCAAATCATTAATGTTAGAACATTAATTGGTTTTTTTAATATTAATTGATTTTCAAAATTGTTAACCATGTATTTTATAAATTTAACATTTTATTTTATAAGTGATTTATATTAGTTATTCAATATGAGATTTTTATATATAATTTCTTTCATAAACTACTGTGTCATATTTCTATTAATATAATTTCAAAAAATGAGATTTTTGGACATAATCGAAATTTTCACTATTCACCAAAAATCATTTATGTCTAAAAAATAACAATAATTCATAATATGTGTATATTCAAATTCTTAATTTTAAATATGATTTTCACTTAATCAAAATAAATGTTTGAAATTCATAAATTTATCTTCGAAATTTGAAATATAAAGAAAAAATTAATTTTATAGAAAACTAAATTTTCTTTTTTAAAGAGTCAATAAGTATCCTGTATAACACATATGTGATAAATTATTTATAACATTAATTATAAAAATATTATATAATCATAATTTATATTTTCAAATCAATCCATGATTTACACATAATATCTAAGAATAATTTATGATCTGGTGGTAGTCACGGGTGGCACATATGCTAGCATGGATCACATGGAAATTTCTAGGAGCTTGAATTTATATCACATGTGATTACACTCATACCATTATTCTTGGATTTTATATTGGAATTGGTACCAAGAAACCCACGGTTAATCTATACCATCTCTAAAAATGGACATATAATCTTTCTAATGGTGACATTCACTACCTAATGCCATTTTTTTATTTTGTGTTCATTGATTTCATAATATTATTTCATCATTTTATACCCACCATTTGAATATATTTTTTATAAAAATAAATTTCTTTAAATATATCATGGATTCATTTTACTTTTTTTTGAAGCATTATAGTATATTTAATTAATATTTAGTTTAGTAAAACAGATAGTGAAATTTCATGTTATTACATTCTACCCCATAAATAATTTTCATCATAGCAATTTTAATAATTCATATCTAATTAAAGTATCAAATGTGTCTATATGATATAAATTACTTTGGATTTAATTTATAATTATTTTTTATCTTTATTATCCATGGTATGACTAGTAAACACATCATTTCCTACATATTAGGAATATAACCAATGTTTAACTTTCCTTTAACCATTTGTGTTAAAATTTCCCAACATAATGTGAGTAATTGTTCATCAGAAGTTTATAGTCTTCCTTGTAATAATTTTGTGATCATGGATATATTTTTTAATGTTTTCCATCATATTGTGAATTAAAATGGACTCTATGTTAAGATAAAAAAATCCTCTCCTAATATCACATAAAATTTTACATACAGAAGGATGATGAGATTTTATATTAATAAAATTCCTATAAACATATATTAAAGTGTATTTATATGCTTGGGATATATTAATCATACGACTAGAAGTAAATAATTCAAAATCATTTTATGTGCTATTATGTTCTAAGAATAAATTCTTGGTAAAGGGGATTTTATTGGAAAATAGATTAATAAAAACCCCAAATTTCTGTAGTTGGTAATAAGTGTCCTTCATTCAATATAATTTCTAAGACCCAGGTCATTAGTTATGATTCATTTGGATTTCCATTATTCTGTTTGTAGTTGAAATGTATTATTCCTATATTCCCTTTTATTTTATATATTGGGGCATTTATTGGGTCATTCCCATATTTCCCACATTTTAGTCATTCAAATGTAAATTGAACATCAAGCCCAACTATTCTACCTTTAAATGTTCCCACTAAACTCTACATTTGTTTCTTGAATTTTTATTTCTCTATTATATAAATTACTATAGATAAAAAACCTTATATTTATATTAATAAATTCTTTTAGTCTGAACATCCATCATTTTTAATATGAATGATATTAATTATTATACTCATCATCATATTCATCACTTGATCACCATAATAATACATCTTTATTATAGCCCTAACCTCACAATCCCAGATCCTGCGCTAAAAACATGATATTTAAAATTCTATATATGATGCTGAAGAATGTGTTCCAATTTTTTATTTCCAAACCCTGTAAAATAATAAAATGGATTACATACATAACCAAAGGCCTTTTGGGTTCTTAGTTTTATGAAATTAAGGGAAAATCATACATAAACCATACCCATCTATTCATATGAATGTTCCTCCCACATAAACAATCCATTCTTATTCCAAATTATGTCATAAACATCATCTATATGAAAACATTTTATAAATAATTCATTCAGAATCATTCAGGATAACATGAGGAAAATGATACTTAGAAAGGGTAAACTCAAATGACCAGTAATGGTAAATAGAATAAGTAATGACTAATTGTCATTAGTGAGAGTAATATGGGCATAATTGTATGCAGATATAATCAAAGTGCTTGAGAATCACATAAGATAAATCATACACATGAAACCTGGATAAGGAAACACATGTCATGGCATAAATATATAACAAAATAAATATTTAAAACCAATATCAAGCATAGAGAAAATTTGTTGGTATATTTGAAACATTATCATAATAGAACACTTACAGATCCCTAAAATAACCAATAAATAATGGAATAACCATACAATTAATTTTTTTATCGCACCATTTTCCAAGTATGAATTCCTTTGAATATTTCATCTAATTTATTTCTCTTCACTTTCCTCTAACATTAAGCATTTTTGGTTTATACTTGTACAAAGATGGAGAGACTTTTTGGGGTAAATGAAATGATGTTCAGGGTTTTATGTTGGTTTAAAATAATGGCTCCATGTATAAATATTTTAAATGGATTTGTATTGGTTTGTCTTATGTTGGAAGGATTTGTAGGTTTTTTTATTTTGTAGAGACTAGGATGAAAACTATCTCCAATACATTTATACATCATGTAAATGTCTCTAAACCCATGTTGTGAATGGTTGAAGGTCATGAACTGATTCATAAAATGAAAATAATATGCATCATGAAATATAAATACACAATGATTAACAGTAATAGGGATAAATATTAAACCGAGTTAGTGGGTTTTTTAGTATATCTCTTAAGTATGAATCATTGGGTGTGAAATTAGATTAGAATATTTTATTTATCATCTCTAACGGTTTAATGGATGTCATGTGTATGATTATACTCATTCCTTTTTTGAAGTCTCTCCCTCTCAGACCTAAGATGATCTATATGATTATATATCCCTTTCCTCCATTTTTTAACACACAATTTACTCATTAAATCCCAAATGAGAATATTTTATCATGGCTTCTCATAAATTCCAATACACTCCGTCTTTGATGTTTAAATCTCTTGACCCATATTTTTTTGAGTTTGGATCTCATTTTTTCATGATCTAAGATTCTTCTTTAGCACATTATTTCCTCTATTTATTATTGGAAATTCCAGCTAGAAGAATTTCTCAATAACTTGATTAAGGTAGGGGTTTAAAACAAAACCTTATTGTCTTATGAAGTTTTATTAATATCGAATATTGTAAATTTTCCAACATAAAATGTCCATTAATTATTTTAATGATGAATTGGATTATTCATTACAGCCCTTTGGAACCAACTGATATTGACCTAAATTATGTCAACCCATTGGTTGAGGAAACCATTAAATATATATATAAGTATGAATTGGTTAATGGATTAAATCTAATTCAACATAAACTGAGATTTTGGTGATTTCATGATATAGAGTAACTGTGGAAATGGATTTTCATTATTAAATGGATTACATGTTATTGGTTTAATTCAATATTAAAAAATGAATTTTGTAATTGAAATATTAGTGTAAATTTACATAATTATCCACTGATCCATGTAATGGGATATTTGTATATCTTTAATATTATGACATGTGTTATGATATAGGTTGTAGTGATTAAATTTTGCAGAATTTCCCTTATCACATTTTTCATTTCTTAAATTTAGAAGGCTCTACCTAGTACCACGTTGTAATGCTTATATTGAGAAAGTTATTTCTAGTCACATGTTGATTTATGTATTGTAATAATTGATTATTTAATAGACTTGAAAATTTAATTATTAGATGAACTTATTATTAGGATAGTTTTTTTAGAAATAGTGTTGTTAGACTAATGAGTTCTACTCGCACACTATTCAGGTCATCATTTGGTACCTTAGTAGATTACATACAAGCATGTTTGGACAAGGGAAAGGGACCTTATTGTAAATTGTTCTTCTTAGATAGGCTAGATTCTAGAGACAAGACTGACATGTGGTTAGAACCGGGGATTATTCTGTTTATTATGTTATCTAGATATTTTATTTGGACTGCTTTTAGTTTTAAATTTACATACATATGAAATTTTAATACATGATTCATTATTATGGGACTATTTATTGTTCATTTAATTCTTAGTTGTATGATATAATATTTCCATTATTTTCTATTACATTGATGTTTATTTCATTTTTTTTATTTATACTATATTGTATGTTTAAACTAGGTGGTATAGTCTCCCCACTATATTCCCCACACCCCCTAAACTAGTCAGTTTCATCTTACAAAAGGGGAGGCATGCTAGAGATCCTATAACCACCCTTATTTTCCCATGCGATAGAGTCATTGACTAGAGGATGTTACAAAGTTGTCAGAAGTTATAAGATTTTTCTATTAATTTACTATTAGGGAAAGGTAAAAAGGAGACTAGGATGTGGCAGGAATTTATAATGAGCTTGTGCAAGGGAGACGCAAATCCATGTTTTGGGGGAATCTGAGTTCCGAGATATAGGATTGTTGTTTGTGATGTTTTCTTATTATAGGTTATGTTATTTCAATTAGTGTGTTTCAAATGATGTGTGATACTATTATTTCATGATATTAACACTCATTTCCTATTATGGCGTCATATGATAATTCATTCCCCCTGGTAGTCACATAGTGAAATGTCTTGACAAAATTTGTTCATTATAGGTACATATTTACTGCATATGATATATTTTACATGATTAATTGTGGAGTTAGATACATGTTATATCTAAAAAATGAACTAAAGGAACTATTATTTTATATCAAAGTAACTTTTAATCCATTCTTAGAGATACTGGGAGCAGTTGTTCCCTACTCAAGTCACCTGTCGAGTTAAAAAAAGTTTTTTATAGTATTCTAAGGAGAATATTTATCATGTACATAAAATTACTCTTCATCGTATTTGTGTTGAGTATTGGGAGAGTGGTAATCATCACCTCCTAACAAAGCTTATTTTGAGTGTCCAATTTCTCCTAAGTATCATATTTATGTTTATATTATAAATATATCCCTAAGGGTCATGAAATTTAGGGAAAATGAGATTATTCTAATTGTACCTTCTGATATGTGAGCTGAAAATATATTTTCAATAGCAGCATCTGCCTATATTAATTTATTGGAGTCCCCTAGGAATCTAATTTATGGACTGAATTAGTACATACGGTCTTCAATCATTTTGAGTCACCCAGATATAAGAGGTTAAATCATGTTATATATATTTCATAGACCATCCAATAATTTGTGGTACATTATGGATAATGTTGGGAAAAAAGTGAATCTATCTTAGATGTACTTCAAGGATATTTTCTTGAGCTCATTATATCCTTATACATTAGGGGATTAGAGGGATACTGATTTCATCCTCTTGATGTAAGAGGGAATGTATGTGTTGGACTATATTGGATGCTTCACCGACCTATAGAGTTTGCATCATCTTTAATAGTTGAAGGGATCTCTAGGGAGAGGAATTATTAGGATCAGCTTCACTATGAGATCCGTTCATAGGTGAACATATTCTATATGAGTTGTTTTAGGGATGTGATGAATTTAGAACCCATTACATAAGGGAATATCGGAGAGTCCCCAAGTAGCAACCAGGCTATTCTAATTGGGTGAAAAGGAAGCACTACTTATGGAGGAAACAATCAATACTATGATATTTTTCTCTAATTAATCAAAAGGAAATGTATCTATGGAAGTGTCCATCCATCTTAGGACTAGATTTTTTTAATTATTTTAGTGTAGAAAGCTACTAAAAAATTGTTATCATTGTATGTACCCATATTAGGAGTTCCATTCTTATAGCATGATAGGCCAACTATAGAGGTTTTGTATGGGAATGCAGCAGTAGAGAAGGGATAGGGCATCAGGACTGGGAATAGAGTATGGGAAGGACATTTCTACACCTGAGTAGATTGGTAGTGGGAGTTCCACTTGGTATTTAGGTCATGTCAGGGAAAATAGTACATCATCACATGCAATTCAATTTTAGGAAGAAGAAAAAATATAGTGGAGTTAGACAAGAGCCTACGGAAGAGGGGGAAGTGATCTACACACTATGAGGATTACTACACTCATCATGGATACATTGACATTAACTAATGAGAATATTCACTAATATGTTCATTATTCGTGGTTGAACTAGATAATAGTAAATAACAAGTATCCCCTTTCGTACATTGATGATCTATTTAATAAGTTGAGATGTTCTAGGATTTTCTCTAACATTGAAGTGAGATAATTGTACCACTAGTTGAGGGTGACACCATTAGATATACCTAGAATATCTTGTAGGAGTAGTTATTTATTGAATAAGTTCACAGTGATGTATTTTGGTCTAGAAAATGCACTAGAGATATTCATGGATTTTTTGAAACATAAAATTCATCATTTTTCTAGACTAATTTGTGCTATTTTTCTTCAAAAACATATTTTTTTATGCCAAATAAATAGGTGATCATTCCCAACATCATGAAATGATTTTCAGTACATAGAAAGGGATTAAAAATTACACCAATATATCAAAATAAATTTTTTTGATTGATAATGTTAACTACTTCAGATATATCGTCCCAGAGGCATGAGTTTTAGAAGACACAAAGAAAGTTGGAGACACGCTATCTTGGGAGCGCCCAAAAATTTTCTTCGAGATTTTATGTTTTTTACCATGTTGTTATCATTATTCCATCTCAGAATTATGCCATATAGAATCACTGGTGTATAGGATGACCTAGATGAGAGTGATGAATGTTTCCTTCAGACTATGTAATGGGTCTCCCTCTACCCAGTTAAAGAGGTCTTAGGTTTTCTTTAATAATAAATGAGGATTCGACCCCAACCTTTAAAAAAAGAAAGCTGAGCATATAACATATCCTCAGTTTCCTTGTTTTGGGTAAACAATATACCAATTACCATGACTCATTTTGTGTTTGAATCAGAGGAGTTCTGATATAGGGGGATTGAGTGATTTCTTATAGTTCCTAAAAGGTAATAACACGTGATAGGAATTACCCTTCCCAATATTTAGGTTATTAGTGGTGGTATATTCCATATGAATTTAGTGGAATTATCTTATAGATGAGATGTTTTTGGTATACACAAACCACACTTTCCATAGTTACATCATTTATCATCTAGACATGCAACTTCTATAGAGACGTTGGGTGAAGTATATTCAGTATTTTGGATTTTATTATATTTACACATCATTAAGGGGAATCATTGTTATTGATGCATTGATCCATAAGATTCAAATAGAGGCATTTCATGAATCTTGTGATGAATGGTTGGTGATTGAACTATTTGCATACACAAATTTAGATGTTCAGGTTTCTTGGGGATGAGTATATCAATCTTCAACATCATTTTTACCTTTTCATTTGAACCATATCAAGATAGAATCTTTATATTATTTAGAGGTACATTTTCAAACATACAACTTATCTTGTGGGGAGACACCATCGAGATGGACTCTTGGTAGTGATAATTCTACTAATTTTTGTTGGTGAATAAATTTTCTTATGAACTTGCATGAGGAACTGATGAGAGAAGTCCATGCTTATAGATGAGAAGTAAATTCAAGTTTGACATATATGTATCATGTTTTCCATATATAGATCTATAGATCAAGAATATAGAATGAGGTATCATTATTTTTGGATAGATGTTTCTTCTGTTAGTAGTTAATAGACCAGAATCAAAGGATTGTAGATTCATTACAACGTTTTCTTATTCTTAATAGAAAATGTGATGACTTCACTGTGGATTTTTAATAAGATAACATAATGAAACTTGTAATAATGATTCATTATGGGTGATCATGGGTCTACTAACAAAGTTATCCTAATTATGGATTATCATGGAAACCATTATCATTGATGATATGGGTAGTATTTATGTGTGATGGGTATTTCTATTATACATTATTCTAAAGAGCATTGTTTTTTAAAGATATCTTTCTATCACATTCTAGTAATTGAAGCATAACTAAAGTCTATTAGATTATAAGTTCTTCTAAGCGTAACCAATCATCCTCATATTGATGGTTAGTCTAAGTAGTCTATTTAGGTTTTGAATGATATGTTATTAGATAGTGTTATTTATTTTTGTGGTTCATGGAAGGAGAATTTAGAACTCATGTCATTTTCATATAAAAATAGATTCCAAGAAATGACTTCGATTACTCCATTCAATGCTTTGTATGGAATTTTCTTTCATTCACCACTTTTTGGATGGTGGAAGGTGATTTATAGTATTTTGACTTAGTCTCATGTAGAAGATGACTTGTTATCTGGGGTTGGTCATGAGGTGGTTGGTGAACATGTATATTATTAAGAAATTGTATATTAACCATAATCAATGACCTATAGAGTTTGAAGTGGTTATCATGTTTTCTATAGGATATCTTCTTGGTTGGGATGACACAATATTACGAAATAAGGAAATCTAGCACCTAGGTTTGTTGGAAAATTTGAGATTGTGGATAGGTTCACTCCAATAATAAAATTATTTTCCCTTCTATTGCACTATATTTCCACACACAACATTTTTCATGTGTCTTGTCATAGTAAATATTATCCAAACCCATATCAGGTGGAATACACCAATTTTTTCGATATTTATACTACTTCATCTATTAAGGAGCATACAACAAAAATTTTAGACCACAGTGGGAAGTATCTACAGGTCAGGAAATTTCCTCTAGTTCCTGTGTAGTGAATGAATGGTTATGTTTTTTTGGAGACCTAGGAGAGGAAGTTAGATATACGTGCATAGTGGCTAGACTTATTTTCATAGACCTCATAGAGATGCTTGGATTATCTCAGAGATGAGATTTTATATTGTGGGGTGGTTATAAGATCCATATTTTTTCTATTACATACATCGGTCATTTATTCATCAAACATATTTTCTTATCTATTATACTATCTTAACCCCATGTTTTCATAACATTGTTTAGAGATCAGGAGACTTTTTTAGGGAAAAAGAGATATTGTCAAGGGATGTATGTTTTTTTAATTAATGTAGTCAAGATATTAACATATTAAATGGGTTTGTGGGGGGTCCATATGTTCATAAGGCTTTAGAGATAGTTTATGTTCATTTTTAATAATTGGTATGAAAACTATTTTCATTATATTTACAATCCATGTAATTGTATTACAAGACGTGAATAATAGGAAAACAAATTCCATAAATGGTTTCTATCCATGAATTGGTTCTTGACATGAATATAATATACAATGTAATATCCGATTAGATGATGTGTTGTAGTCAATCATGATAAAAATTAAACGAAAGCAATATATTTTTCAACATATCACATAAGTAGAAAATACATGACGTGAATTTGGATTACACACTGTGTCTTCCTCATCTTCATCTGTTTTAAGGCTATCATCTGAATGATTCCCCACATTTCTCCAATGAAGCCTCTACCACGTGGACCTAATGCACTCCATACAATTTTGGGTCCCTTTCCACCATTATTGATTTCCCTATTATGAGTTTTACCCCCAAGTGTTGTTTTACACCTCTCTTATGTTGTAAATATTTATTGCGGTGTAAATATCTTGACAATAGTAGTTTTGGGTTATGATCTCATTGTTTCATGATCAAGGTTCTTTCTTCCAATATTCCTAACCTCCTTTATTTTTTTTATTATGGTTGTAACAGTTTATTAATTGTTATATTAATATAGGGACTCTAAAACCTAATCCTTTTGTCTGCTTAATTTTCATGTATCTGAAATATTTTTATTACACCAACATAACATGAGAATTCATTTATTAAATGATTAATTGGATTATCCCTTAGATACCTTGGGATCCTATTGATAGAGAACTAGCATATACATAATCTTTTATTGAGATAACCCTTGAATATATATATATATATGAATTGTCTATGAATTAATGTGTGTTGAGAATGACATGATATTCAAATGATTAATTGATTTAGATTCACCCTGAAAATTTATTAGTTTATTTAAATGGATGGAATGATAATGTTTTAAGACCAAATTGATAATTGAAATGATTAATTGAAATATTAAGGGTAATTTTAGTCAATAACCACTTATCCATATGATGTGATATTGTAATATCCTTATTTTTATTATATATCTAGTGATTCATACTCTAATTCATATAATGTGGGGGCTCTTCCAAATCCCATGCATTAATTATTATATAAAGTGGGATCTACCGAGTCTCATGTTGTAATGTTTATATTGAGTGGACTCTACCTAGTCCCATTCTTTAATTATTATGTTGGATGTATAGCCCAATTAATTGTGATTTGTTTTATGGATATATAGTTATAGATTCCATAGTTTCACTGCATGCTCAAAGGAATTCCAATATAGTGCATGAGAATGTTGATTTATTTTTTTTATTAATTTAATAATTAATACAAATTGTCATCATATTATTTCATTCACTTATTATCAAGATAGTTTTTTTTCACATGGTGGTTTTGATATACTAAAACTCACATCATATTCAAGCCTCCATTTGGTACTTGGAAAAATTGCATGGATTCAGGTTTGGACAAGTTCAAGGGACCTAATTGTTAATTAATATTATTTGATGGGATGGAGTTTGGAGATGGTAGAGAAATAGGGTCGAAACCATGGGATTTCAATTTTATTATGTGAGTGTGTTATTTAATGTGGATTTATTTCAGTTCAAAATTTTGATAAACTTCCTATTTTCATAACATGATTCATTAAAATTGGTCTATTGATTCTTCTTTCATTTCACAGTTATATGATATATTGTTTCTTTTGTATTCTGTAACACTATTGTTTATATTTATCATTTTTTTAATGGTATTTATTATCTAAAATAGTGTTTATATTCTCCCCACTATATTTATCAGACCCTCACTACTAGTCAACAAACTCTGGAATACAGTGAGTTATTCTAGAGGTCCCATAACCAACATGATTTGTCCACATGAGAGAGTGTTGTATTGGGGGATGTTACATCTTCCACTATAATTTCCTAATGAATTGGATTTTTTTCAAGGTTTAACCATCATGTGAACTATATCTGGATTTTGGATGATCTGTAATGGGGATAAACCCTTCATAAAAATAATTCATGAACCATAATATGAGTAAATTACGCTGAACTATCATCTCAACACAAAACTCGCAAAACATCCATTATTACCTTTATAAAATGATTAACCTAAGGAAATAATGGCTTCCATTACATTATATATGAAACAAGATTAACCCTTTAGAAAATTGGGTAATAGGAAAATATCTTTGTAATCATGATTATCCTATTGAAAATAAATAGGTTCCCTGATAATCACTTTCAAACCAGATTAACCCATTGAAAAGAAACGGATTTAGTGAAAATATCATTAAATCAATAATAATACATTCATATAAATAATGGGGACGTTATCAGTAAAACTTATCACTACTGAGTATAATAAACACAATGGGTTTTTTCTTTTTATGAATAGAAATACAAATAAAGACATTGAAAAAACTCTTGAGAGAAACAATATTTTCATATTTAAACTCACTTTCAAAAACAAAATGTTTTAAAAATAATATTCTGTGAAAATAAAATTAGAACCATATAAAGTAATATTAAAATACTCTTAAAATAATGTAAAATATTGGGAAAATCATTTCATGATGTAAATGGTAAAAATATATATCCTTTACAATTATTTTGTAAAGGGTGTTAAAAGTAACCCATTTTGAAATATTTATGAAATTTCTTTCTCAAATACTCATAAAATAAGGTAAAATATTTTTTAAAATATATTTTTTAAATATATTTTCTTGTATAAAACACAATATTTTAAAAATATTTTAGAAAATATGGATAAGGAATAGAGGGAATCTCAGTCTAAAGGAAGAGACAATATTGGTATCACTTACAAACGAATTTCTTAATGATTATTTCATAAATAATGGGGAATGGGAAATAAAACATACCTAACACATTAATAAAATTAGGAGAATATAATATTTTTGGTTACATAAATTTATAAAAATTTATTTCATCAAAAAGAAACTTCAACATTAATAATTTCCAAAATAATAGAGATTGTAACAAAAACACTTTAAAACTTTGGTAAATTTTCAATTACAAACACCCTTAAAGAATAAAAAAATGAAACGTTAAATGAAAATAAAATAAATTTATTAATTATATTAAATTTTAAATGGTCCACATATTCACCACAAAGATAAATTTAGGAACCTAAAATCAATATATGTCCCAAATAAATTTAATTTGAGATGATTGGCCCTAATAAAGATCATATCATCGAAATGAGAATTAATAAATAGATATATCATGTTTAACAAATTTAAATAGGTAGAAAAAATTGAAATTATATAATAAATATATTTATATAGTGATTTACCAACAATCATGTAATAAAATAGTTAATGATTAAGTAATTTTACCCAATAAAATTAAATTGAGTTATAATAACTTTTACCACATGATTACTTTAAATTTAAAATCCCCTCGGATGAACTATTTTAGCGTGAAACATACATTAATATGATTTATTAATGATTCATGATATAAAAAAGAAAAATGGGAAGCATATACACCACAAAATATAAATATGTTGGGAATATGACATATATCACTTGGAAATAAAAATGAGACGAGAAACCCTTACCTTGAGTCTAGATGTTCAATGCATGTCCTCTAACACTTACATAATAAATTTATATAAATTATTTTGATTAATTTTTAACCTTTTCTAGGGTTAATACATTGCAATTAGACAATTTAATTTATTTATATTAATTACATATTTTAATACTTAATCTGTAATGTCCTCATTGGGTGTTTTGAGGACATTATGTTCATTATTTCCAAATGTTCTCAATGGGATGACCATGGACAAAGGTTTCATTATTTAAAACTCTCATGAATAATAATAATAAAATAATTACCATTTTTATAATTAAATTATAATTTTAAATTCATCGATTAATAATGGTTATAAAAATGAATTATGTTGTGATCATGGATATGGTAGGTCTTCCATACCCATGAGTAACGTTTCAATTTTTCTATGATCCATATGAAATAGAAATTAATTATATTATATATTTATAGAATGATAATAATTTCATAAATAAAATACCTTTATTTTAATATGCTTATATATATTATCAAAATGATTTTTTGATGAATGATTATCACATCGCTTCAAGGTGGTTGTAATCCACACATACACACAAAGGAAATTATCATTTTTGTTGTATGAAATTTATTGATATAATATTTTTATAATGATAAATATTTAATAAAAAACACAATTAGGAAATAAATATTACATATATTTATTAAATGTATCCTTCTTTCAGTCCATGTATTGTGTTAGTGAAAAATTGGATTCACATAACTTCGTGAGGTGGTAGTTCGTCCTACACATGTGTAATATTATCATCTCCCCAATGAAAATGAAATTAAAAAGGTGTATATGATATCATAATTATTGACATATAATGATTTTAAAAATATCATATATATATATATAATTTTATTCCATCATTACAACATGTCATGAGAGTCAGTGATGAAAAATGAATTACATCAGTTCACAATGTTGTAGTCTGCCATATACCGGAATGAAGGTTTCATTTCCAGTTTGATTGATGTTGAGACAGAACTATATTATGATGTTACCATATAAAAATAATTATATTTAATTTTAGGGTGTTATTTTATAATAATAAGTGAATAAAATTTTAATGTATTGGAATAAGATATAAAATTAAAATGCTCAGAAATACACAGTACCTCTTCTTCGCACAACTTCTTTATGTTTGCACTAAAAGACATATTCAGATGTATTTACATTCAAACCAGGGTTATATGAAATTTATTATGGATATATGTAAGTTATATATTAACTTACTAGTTTTACTAAAATGTTTTGATGATTTTAATATGATAGTAGAGGGGCTAGCTTTTATAAGTGAGGTGAGTGTCACACATGTAGTGTTTGAAAACAAAAAGTGATACCCACGTTTTTCACATATCAAAGGCTTAAAACAACAAACATATTTCTAATAAGAAATTTTTTTAACTAAATATTTACATAAAATATATTTTAGACAATTCTCTTTAACTTTAACCATTATCACATTAGTTTAAACCCCAGTAAATTGGTTTTCTCTTAAACATAATAAAATAATTTTTTTTATTTTCACTATTCATTATGAGAAAATATTATGTTGAAATTATTATATAATATAAATTATTATTATTCCAAATATGTGAAAAAATTACCAAATTCTATTTTCATTATTGGAAAAGTCTAATTTAAAATAAAACCCACATACATGTTGAAAATGATGTTTTTCAATAAGTGTATTTTCTTGTATAAACTATATTATATTAACTCCATGACTTGTAATAATTATTATATAAAATTAATTTCATATTTAATTATATATATTCTATAAATTTATTTTAAATAGTTTCCAATTTTGTATTATTTTTTCTAATTAAGATTTCAGAAACATTATTCACATTAAAACTATATTTAGATAAACATGTTTTTAAACCCAAATATAAACATATGCCAAAATCCAATATAACTGTAATTATAATTCAGTTATTTGGATTAAATATAAGTATATAATACTTATTAGACTGGAAATTACATTAGTGACATAATGATACTTTTGAATTAATTAATTTAATAAAAATAAATGGTTGTTTTACAAATAATTATATTTCCACTATTCATTGAAAAATAAATATATTTTGAAAACATCCAAATTTTCACCCTAAGATAATTACAATATTATTATTTTAAACATTAATTTAATTTATTCAAGTAAAGTTTCTAAATTTTCTATACGTTTATTTAAATATTTTCTCATAAAAATCAATAAAAATCATTTTTTTATGAATATTTATTATTTATGAATAAAATTACATTAATTAAAATTTATCAATTTTTTAATAATAATGTATTAATAAATATAATATAAATATTAAAGTTATCTATATATTTGAAAAAAAACATAATATTATTCATACCCACCAATTTAATGGTAAGGTCATGATAGTCATATATTTTGCTGGTTATTTAAGATCAATGTTTTGTGCCGAATACAGTATCGAACATAATAATACTCTTTTATAGTATCAAGTCATTATATCCTCCCAATCATTATTAAAATTAATCTTCAAAATTCAATCTCCATCAAAACAATTAATTTTTTTACATTTAAAATATTTTTTTGAAAACCCACATTAAATAAAGTGACAATAAAACATCCACTTGAAGAGGGAGATGGGGAAGTGAAAAGGTAATCTAAAATAATGCACATATTAGTTGACAAGAGGGATACCATTAGTGAGAAGTTAATATATGGATATGGAAGTAAACTTTAATTCACAAATAATGATCAGTAGTGACAAATATCATTGATCACAATAATATGATTTTTTATAAAAACTGTTACAACCTACACCATAGAGGTGTGAAAGGAACCATCATTTCATCTGAAATGACCACTATATAATTAAAGTTTCATTTTAAACACATTTTCCAAATATTTGAGAAATTACATACCATCTAGTATAAGAACGTAAGGGAATATATGTACTTTATATATTAAATTTCACCCTTTAATTAATTTATTCTTCTATAAAATCATTTTCTATAAAAAATGAGTATTCCAGATGAGTTTTCCATGCCTAGAGAACTAAAATAAAATTTTAAAAGTATTCATAATCCTAAATAAGATAAATAATTTATTACAACTATATTAATAAATTTCGAAATACTAAAATAGTTGACATACGGTAAAATGTTTCCCAAAAATAATAAACCTCAAAAAGTCAAAAGTAATAAACAATGTTCAAAGAAAATTATTCCATAAATAAATAAAACTATATCCAAAACAACCAAAAAATAATCAATGCTTTAACCTTAACATTTATCTTATACCATACATTTTATTTTCCATAAATATTGTTATCTTCTTCTAAAATAAAAATAATCACTTAGTTACCAAATCACCTTTAAATATTATAGAATCTATATTGTAAAAGACATATTCTAATAACTAACCCAGTATCAAATAATATAGAAACCCTAATAGTTATTAATTATTTAAAAAAATTAAACTAAAATTACATTTATACACCATCTTTAACCAAAGGTTTACATATTCTAAAACCTGATAAAAAGATTCCTAAAATTTCCTTAATCACTTAATGGTCACATCACATAAAAAATCAAAAACATGTGTCCTATAATTTTAACTTATGATCAACCTTAATCTCATAAAATCTTGTTTGTATGAATATATCTTAATAAAACCTCTCATGAAAAAAAAATCTATATCATTATCTAAACACTTCTATGATACCAATAGTAATAATCCCAAAACTGCACTCCTAGTTCCTGTGCTAAAAACATGATCCTTAAATTTTTATATTCCATACAAATAAATGTGACCCAATTTACATCCATTAAATACAACAACATAGAAACAAAATATGAGATTACTTCTATAAATGAATATATTTTAGTTTTAAATTTTATGATAATTATGGAACACTCATAGATTAAAAATTCATTTGTATTCATGTGAGTGTTCCTCCTACTAAACCAATAATTTCTTATTTAACATTGTGTCATCATCATAATCTATATGAAATAAATCTATAAATAATTAATTCCACATAAATCTTTATAACCCGATAAAAAATAATCATAAGAAGGGTGAGATAAAATTCATAGTTAGGGTAAACTAAAGCATTTGCAACTGAATGTTACCAGTGTGAGTAATATAGGCATAATGGTATGATGAAAAAATAAAATTTTGTGAATATAACATAGCATGAATCATACCTGTGAATCATAGATCATTAAACAAGTTTAATGGAATAATTCTTAAAAAAATTAATGAGTAACGAGAATCAATTATCATTAGCCCTCAAATGTCAACCCTGATCAAAGGAAACATTTAAAACCTATAGAAATGACAATGAGAACATGTTGGTATATTTGGAATATTATCATCATAAAACCCTTATAAAACCCTTATATAACACTTAAAAATTTAGAATAACCATACAGTCTACTGAAAACATAATTACCCAATGTGTTGGAGAAATATATGGGTGCACCCATATTATATTCTATATCAGGATCACCCATCAGTTTTAATGGGATTCAATAATTTCTAAACAATTTCTAATATCCATAACTTGAATTAAGTACATAAAACAATAAGATAATCATAGAAATTGAAAATCCCACCATTTTTAGTTTCATAACATGCTTAAATAATAGAAAATAAATGGGTTCCATGAATTTATCTCTGAAACATGAATAGACATTTGAAAATAAGTAGGTTCATTTTAATCTATTTGAAACAATATTAACTCCTATAAAAGAAAATAATTCTATTAAAATCACATTGAAATATGATTATTCCATGGAAAAGGAATGGTTTACGTAAAAATATCATTGAATCAACAATAATGTATCTAGAGAAAGAATTAGGACTATAACATTACAAATTATCCCTAGTGGAGCATAAGTAACGATAAGTATTGTTGATTTTCGTGAATGGAAATACCATTAAATGTTCATTAAAAATATTCTTGAGGAAAATAACTTTTCACATTAAAAATTACTTTTAAAATCAAAAAATTCAATTAATATTTTGAAAATCATTTTAAATGAAAATAAATTTGGAAACATATACTTTATTCATCAAAAAATTACTTTCATGATGGTGGGATAATACATTGATGTTTTAAATGTTAAAAATTTATATTATTTTTAAACATTGTGTCATGGGAGTCAAAGCTCATCCATTTGGAAAATGTTATGAAATTTATTTTTTAAACTCTACTAAAAAAGGAAAAATATCATGTAATATAGATTTATGAAATCATTTTTATTTATAAAAAAAATCATTTTTCAAAGAATTTATGAAAACATGGATATTAAAGAGATTGAAAATCTATAAAAATGAATATACACCATTTGTATCACTGAAAAAAAACATTCATGATGATTACTTAATCAATAAGGTAGGAAATGGATGTAAAACATAGGTGCAATTCCCCCACCCTAGTTACCTTGAGTCGGAGCATTATTACATTACATTGGCATGATACAAGGAATCATGTCCTGAAAGAACTATTAGTTTAGTAACCTTGGAAGTACTATATACATACATATGTTTTACATTACATCATGAGATAAATACAAAAACAACATTTTTTCCCCTTTGAACACACTTATAAAACATAGCCTATCCCCGCAGGTAAACAATAAAATAATTCTTCACATCCTGGGAAAAAAACATAGAAAGGGGTGGGTTCAGATGCTCAGTAAGGATAACTATATAGAAGAAACATCATAAATAAGTATAAACAATTATAGCAATGTATAAAACTTAAAAAAAGCCTTTTACACTTAAAATTAATAAGAATATGGAAAATATAAATCAAATAACTCTATTTACTTATTCAAAAATATATTCTACTAGTCGAATAATATAATTTAATATCTATAACTATTTTCATAATTGTGGAATGCATAATTTCGGACATCATTACCACATAGTCAAGGCCTCGTGCCAAGAAAACAAATATGATTTAGTCAAGGCCTTAATCTAAGACATTAATTTGTCTCATGATACCTACCAATGCATCAAGGAACTATAGTGGTCTCCACCCATCACTTACTAAGTCCAATGCATTTCACATATGAACTGATTGAAACATAACATAAACATTCGTATTAAAACTAGCATACAAAATGTTAATACGTTAACCATAAACAATGAAGGGCATAAAAATAACACATACATAGTGAAACATATAAAGAAACCATAAATAAAATATGGAATATTTCTATCATAATAAATCAACTTCAAACACGTATAAAATCCATTAAAAGATTTTGACATAGATGAAATCAAGGTTATTTAATAAGAATATCTTTTTCTATTTTGAAATGATTTAAAAGTCATGTAATTATTAAAGAAAAAAATTTATTTTGAAAATATTCATATATTCTTTCGCAGGAAGCTTCAATGGTTTTATAATGGCAGAGAATAACTTCCCCCTCTATAAAGTTAAAAAAAGTCTTACCTTAATTTGTCAAAAAGGTCATAAAGTCCCTTGTTTGTAAGATGATGGAAAGATTCCTTTCGAACCACTTTATAAAAATTAAAACAAAGGGATAAATGAATTTAACCCATAGTATATTAAATATTAAAAAAAAATTGAAATACATTTTTAAGAAACATGTATGTGGATGATAAAGAGGCCCCAGTAGACACTTGCATAAAAACAACCTCAGATAATAAAGAGATTGTGAAATTAACCATTACCTTGTACCTTTCCTTGGTTGATGGTACATTAACTTCCTATATAATAGTTAAATAATTTTTATTAAATTATACAATAACCGCATGCATAAATATGATATCAGATATGATCTTATAATATATCTTTGTTAATAATATTTTAGTGGTATCATTGTTTCGGTTTGTTAACTGATTCGTTTTCTTTTATATGTTTTGTTACATAAGTCATGTTTGTTATTGATAGGATATATTTTATTCATATCCAGAATAATATTATATTATTAAATTTGATTTTTAAGAATCAAATGAAAATTATTCTTGAATGGTAACAATGGGGAATGAATCTCATCGCGTTCGTGGAGACTGTGATCCGTATGTACGCATGAACGCTACTTCAATTTCATTTTTTTATTTTAAAAGATAAGTAGACCTAGTGATACATAGGTATATTGTTATTCTAGTATAAAATAATATTTTATATATGTTACGTATGTTCATTAACACCATCATTTATATGTTTCATGGATCGTGTGAATGAGTCATATCACTTTGAGGGGGCGGTAGTCCGCACTTTCTAAAATCAAGTTATGGTATATATATTCAACATTAAAAGAATACAAGTATGAAATAAAAGAGTATTAAAGAATATTATAGATAAAACAATATCATAAATATCATATATAATTATAGTTCCGTCATAATGGACACCATAAGAGGTGGTAGTAGAATATTGAACAAGATTCATTTCGTGAGGTAGTAGTTCGCCGTCCTCATAAATATTATGTTCTATACCCATTAGATGGATTTGTGTGTAAGTGTAGTTCAAATAAATATTATAACAACAACCTAGTATATTGAGGATACTATTGTTGTTATAAAATAATGGAATAAAGAGAGTTTAGGGGGGATGGAGAAGTAAAATAAAAGAAAAGAACTTAAGAAGAGATATTACCTTTAAATCAGGTAACTCCCTTTGGTTTGAACCAAATGGCTTCCGTTAACTTACTTATGTATAGGTTAAAGAGTATAATAAGATTAGAGGTATGTGGGGAGATTTATTGAGAAGTTTTTTGTCGATACAAGGGGCTTAGGAGGTGTGAGAAATGGGTTATAGGTGAGGGATTATTATAAGGGGGAGGAGGGGCTCTTTAGGAATGTTTGAAAATATTATTTTATTATATAATGATTTTCGGTTTCTAAATGACCAAAACACATTAAATTTGAATCCAGGATGACTCATGTTTGAAATAAAATCATCCAATAAGAATTGGATAGGTTTTGGATATTTTTTTAATTTTTATAATCTCATTTATTTAAATCATTATTTAATGAGATGAACACTGCATCTTTATTGTGTCATAAATAATCTTATTTATTTGATTTATATAAATTATAACACTAAAACCTTGAAATAGGAAATATTTTTCTCTTTTAAATGAATATTTATAGTTTAAAATATAAATTATATATCCACTTGTAAAAATTATTGTACTAAATAATGTATGTTTTTGTCATTTTTGTCGTTACTTTTAATTAATTATTATAATGTGTCATTATCACTCCCAAGCGCCTCCATAGGGTCCCAAAATCGACCCAAGGATGGTAATGGTTGGAAATGTATCATCCAATAGGAATAGGTCAAATGTTAAGGTAATTTCATATTATTATAATAATATTTTTTTACCCTTATTTAAAGAATTTACCATTTAACCCTGGTAAATAAAATATTTACAGAGGTAAACATTCATAATGTTTAAAATTAAAATTTTCCTATCTACGAAATTTAGACCTCCTGATTCCAAACATGGAATCCATTTTTTCAAATTCAATACATAGAAGTGGCAAGAATGAATTTAAAATTCATTCCCGTTGTAAAAACAGAAAGCGTGTTTTTGAGAAATAATAACTTTTAAAAGATTGATACTTTTATATGTCCAGTTTAAATGTGAAATTACATCCAATGACCTAAATTAAATTAAATGATAAAAATATAATCTAATGAAACTTTAAAATCACTCAATTTTATAATTTAACACTATAAATTATTCCAATTTAAAAGGATGTTTTTAATTATAAATTAGTATTTTTTAGCTACTGATAAAAAAATTTAATAATTTCAAAAATGTAAAAAAGAATCACACTAACATAATTTTGATATTCTAAATCCATAAATAAAAACCATTTTGAAAAATAAAATTTATAAAATTTAAAAAAAGTGGGTTTTAGTATTCGTAACAGCTAGTTTGATTGGTCGTGTTGTGCTAAAATATCGAAGTTGCGTACAACACAAGCTATTGAATTATTCAAAATGAAACGTACAATGGAAGCATGGGGTGTTGCAATATGGAAAAAATTAATAATCATAGGAGAATAAAATATTTTTATATTATGAAAATTAGATCAGTTTATTTCTTCTAAAACATTCTTCAACATAAGAAATCCAGAAAACAATGGTGATTTCAACATAAAGCCTTTCATAATTTGGAAACATTTCAATCATAATCCAAAATAAAGAATAAAATTAAATTACATATTGAATAATAATTAAATTAAGTTACCCATGATCTTACAAGATAAATAGAAGGTATATACACCTCATGAAATAAGTTATGTGCCCAACATCAACATATGTCACAAAGACCAATAATTTGAGACGAATATTCCGTATAAAGATCAAATCATTGAAGTGATAATTAATCGATTGATAGATTTTTTGTGACAAATATAAATCCACAAAACCAAAGTGTAAGTATATAATAAATTAATTTATAGAAAAATTAAAAATTAATTATTTCATAAAAAATCATTAATGAATTAATATTACCCAATGAAAAGTAATTGTGGTGTGAAAAAGTATATACATGGTAAAATTCAACTCAAATACCATTGAATAAAATAATTTAAATTGAAAAATAAAATGAAATTTACTATAAAATATTTATTATATTAAATTTATAATTGTAGTAATGTAAACCAAAAAATATAAATAAGTAATGAATGTGACATATGTCTCAAAGATATAAAAGTGAGGCGAGAAACACTTACCTAAAGTGTTGACATTCCATGTATTTTCATTTAATATTATATAATAAGATTATATAAATAAAATTATTTCATTGTAAAAATTTATATTTTTAGTAACTTATACAAAAAAAAATTTATTTTATTTATTTTAATATCACATTTAAATACCGAATCAGTTGTGTCCACACTGAATGTTTTGAGGATGACTTGTTCATTTTTTCAAAATAGCTACAGAGTGCTGACTGTGATTAAATTGATCAATATTGCAACATCTGTAAAATAAAAATCAATAAATATTTTTAATTTTTATAAATAAATTATACTACTACGAAATCCATTAATGATGGGTTTTAATAAAGATCTATATTACGATCATGGAGACAGTAAGTTGTATGTGGGCATGATTAACATTTCAATTTTTCAATGATTAGTATGAAATGAAGTTTAGTAATATTATATATTTATATAATTATAATAATATCATAAATACAATATTATTTCTTTGAATAATATTATATATGGTATCTATGTAATGTGGTGATGGAAAAGGAATAATATCGCTTCGTGGACATAGTAGTCCACACATGCGCATGAACGACGTTATAATTTTTCATTATAAAAAATAAATTTATATATTATCTTTTAAGAATAAAAAATATGTCATAATAATCATAATTATTTCATATATATCACATATATTAATTAAATATATCCTTATTATATTCCATGTTATGATTTAGTGAAAAATGAATCACATCGCTTCGTGAGGCAGTAATCCGCCGTACACAAGAGTGATGTTATCATATCACCCAGAGAATTCAAAGCTATAAATTATAAGTGATATCATATTTAAAAAGGTATTATTATATTAAAAATATTATACATATACTCTAAATCCATAATTATAAGATGTTGTGAGAGGTGATGATGCAAAACAAGTTACATCAGTTTGTGAGGCGATAATCCTCAATACACACGAATGATGGTTTTGCATCTTTATTTTATTAAATAAGTGGTTAATTTAGGTTATTAAATTAAGATAATAACATATATGTATATGGGATATTATTTTTTAATATATAATAAAAATTTAATTTGTTCTTAATGAGGTGAAATAAGAAATAAAATAAACATTCTCAGTTAATAATGAATCCTTTTCTTCAAGAAACCTCCTTTTGTTCGTATAAAAATCTTTCTTATGATGAATATATAAAAAAAATAGGATCTAGGTCATGGTTTCGGATTTTATTAAGTAATTTAGGTATATAAAAGAAAATACATGGGATTTTAATGTGTGAAGATGATATGATAGTGGTTTCCTTTTTTATGTGAAGTGAGTATAACACTTTTTATTTTTGAAAAGAAAAAGTTATACCCACATTTTTACAATCCAAAAAGATAACAATTAGACTATTATAGACATTTTAAAAATATTTTATCATAAACGTTTCATATAATATATTTTATACTTGTTTTTAGGTCATTTTAACTTTTATTTGTTTTAGTTTAACACCATTGTATATCCATTTTTCATTAACTGTAGTAAATGATTTTTACTATTTTCACTATTCATTAAAAAATTAGGTTGTGATTATTATATATTATAATTATTATCACTAAAAATATGGAATAAATTTTATAAAATATTATTTATATAATTTTCATAATTTAATTTAAAATAGAACTCATAGACACGATGAAAAGAGGCTTTTCAATTGATGTATTTTTCATGAATATGATGATTTTCTATTAACACTAAGAATCGTAATTATCAATTTAAGAATTTAAATTAATATTTATTTACATTAAATCAATAAATTTAATTTAAAACAATTATAATTTGATATTATATTAATTAGATAAAATAGATAAAGATTATATACATTAAAACAGTTTTCCTAAAAATCTTATTTTTAAACTCAAAAATATATGTATAATAAAATCCAATATAAGGATGGGTAAAATTTGTTTAATTAGATTAAAAAAGAAGAAAAATAATTACATTAATTTAAATAATTTTAAAAACATAATAGTACTTTTAAAATAATTAATTTAATAAAATGAACTTACAGTTTTAAAGATTAACACATTTTTAATATTCATTGAAAAAACAACATTTTTTGAAAAATGAAAAACTTACACATTAAGTTAATTTTAATTTTATAATTTAATAAATTAACGTTATTTTATCAAATATATTATAATATTTTCTCAAATGAACGAATAAAAACCATTTTTATATATCAAACATATAATGAATAGAATTACTTTACTAAAACTTGATTGATTATTTACTAAGAATTTATCACAAATGTATATTTAGTATGAAATTAATATATATATTTCATGAAGTATTTTATAAAATTCATACCCACAAATTTATTGTCTAGGTTATAACATTCATATATTTTTTTGGTCATTTAAGCTCGGTGTTGTGAGTCCAATACGCTATCAAACAAAATTTTCTTCTTTTAAAATAACTGGGTGTTATTACCCAATTAATATATTTTTTCAAAAAAATATGAACTTAATATAAACAATTAATATGTTCGACATTTGAAATTTGTTTTTTCAAAATCCCTTATATTATAAATGGTTAGTAAAATATCCTCTTGAAAATAAATAGAGGTATGTACAAGGGATATATTCAAGAGAAAAAAGATGGTTTCCATGTAAGATAAAATTAGTATGAAGTGAATATAAAAACATGGAAGAATTTGTTAGTTAATAAATAATTATGGGGATTGAAATATATCTTTGATTACAATAATGTCAATGTTCATGGGAAAGTTAACAACCAGAAAAACATAAACCAAAGTAGTGTGAAAAATACCACCGTTTCCTAAAAAATGAATGTTGTGGGATAAAATATTAATTTTTAATATAATTTCCTATATATTGGGAATTTATTACCATATATACTAATATAATGAGTAAAAATAATTACTTGATATATTTAATTTCGTCTTTTAACCAATTTTCACCACAATCTCATCACTTTCTCATAACAATGAGTATTTAAGATAAAATTTTAAACCGTAAAGAACAAAAATTGACTTTTAGAGGATCACATAATCATAAAAGGTATAATAAATATTCTACACCTATATTAATATATTAACCATTACAAAAATTGTTAGCATATGGTAATATGATTCCTTAAATTTATAATCTTTTAAAATTCAACAATAATACCCAATATTCAAAATAAACCAGTCCATAAATAAATATTAATATATCTAGAATATCTTTAAAATAAAAGATTATATTAGCCTAAAAATTTATCTATTTCATTTCATTTTACATCCCCAAATATATAGCTATCTTCTTCTAAAAAAATATTTTTCACTTAGTCACCAAATAACTTTTCAATCCGACTATTTTCTATATGATAAAACATGTTTTCCCATAATTACTTTAATACCCAAGAATATGTAAACCCAAAAGATTATTAATAACTTAAAAAAATTTTGAAAAATTTTCATGTTATAATTTATTTTAGATGAACGTTTTATATATAATTTAATCTAATAAAATTTCTCCCAAAATATCATTAACCAATTTATGTTATCGTCAAAAATAATTGTCTAATAATTTTATATTATGATAAAGAAAATCTAATAATAAAATAATTGTATCCATATATATTAATAATACCCCTCACTAGAACATAATAATAACCACATTTATCTAAACTATGTTTTCATACCATCTGTAAGAGCCCTGAACCTACGCTCCAAGATCCGATGATAAGAAATATATTTAAATTTATAGCTTTGATACTGATAATTTTGAGCCAATGTTTTCCATTCAAACCATGAAACATCAAACAAAAACTAGATCACTTACATACCCCAATTCCTATTAGTTAATGTTTTTAAAGAATAATGAATAACTTTTAGATAAACAATACCCATTTATTAATAAGAGTGTTCCTCTAACTAAATCTGTCATTTATTCTTTCACATTAAGTCATCATCATCATCCCTGGGAATCCTTTATAAAAATAATTCATTTAATAACATTCAATATAAATTAGGAAAATGTAAATATAGAAAGGTAGTGTTCAATATATCAATAAGGGTAAATATAAACCTTATAAACATCATGTTGTTATTAATAGTAGTATGATGATTAGGTTATGATGACATAATACAAGTGCATGTGTTTAATATTGGAGAAATAATACCCATCAATTCTATATCATTATGGATGTGGAAATGAATAATTCTTTCACATAGTAAATAGTCAATAAAATTAATAATCATGAGCCATTTAATGTTAATCATGATAAAGGTAAATATTTAAAACCCTTTTAAGTCATAAAGAAAACATATTGGTATCTTTTGAACATTTTATTTATAGAACCATTACAGAACCCATATAAAACCCTTAAAAATTGGAAGAAACATACGGTCAGATTAAAATAAAACTATTAAATTTATTTGATTACAATTTAGTAGTAGCCATTGTATAATCAATATCGGTCTCACTAGTGGGATATAAATGGAGCTCAACTATTCGTAAACTATGATTGAGAACCTCAAAATGCACAATAAAATTCATAAAAACATCCATTATCCCATTCATAACATGATGAAATCCTATAAAATAAATATTTTACAAGAAAAAATATCTGAAACATAAATAAACCATGTAAAAGAAATGGGTTCCATGAAAATATATTTTAAAATGATTATCCCATGGATAACAAATGGGTTCCTTGAAATTCTCATTGAAAACATTATAATTCTTCGAGAGAAATAAATAGGATGGTATCATTAAAAATTATCACTAATAAAAAATATACAATATTAGTGGCTATTTTTGTTGATAAATGGAAATATCATTAAATGTTCATTAAAACATTCTTGAGGAAAATAAAATTGTCAGTTTTGAAATCATTTTTCAAAACTAAAATATAAAAATTTTAATTCAAAAATAATTATCATTGAAAATAAAATTGAAAAATAAAATTATTTGAATTTTAAACTAATATAATGATCATGATGGTGGAAAAATCTATATCTGATGTAAATCATAATAATACACATTGTTTTCAAATATTATGTATAGGGAGTCAAAATTGACCCATGTAGAAAAAATTACGAAATTTAGTTTTTAAAAACATGCCAAATTTGGTCAAATTACATTTTAAATAGGTTTCGTAAATATTTTTTATTTATAAACCATATTTTTTTAAAACATTATAAAAACATGAATAGGGAAAAGAAATAATCCTGATCTTAAAGAAGATACGAGATCAGTATCACATACCATCAAATTTATTAATGTTTCATTGATAAATAAGGGAGTAAATGGAAACAAACCATGGGGAAAATATACATATTAATGGAATAATAAAATAAATATGATTCAATAAAATTTGATAACATAATTTCATCCAAAAGATCCCTCGACATAAAAAATCAAGAAAAGGGTGGAGATTGTATTCCAGAGCCTTTACCACATTGATAACTTTTAAATTGTTTGTCTTATGATATAATAACATCAAATGAATCATTAAATATTAATAAAATAAATATAATCATGATATTACTTGATTAATGGTAATTACATACAACCCATTAAATAATTTAGGTGCATAACATTAACATATGTCCCATAGAAAAACATTGAGACAAATATCCCTTATTATATAATATGATTTATTTGAGAGTTAATAAGATTATATAATATGTGTAAAAATTAAAATCCACATAAAAATGATTAATTATATAATAAATAAATTTAGATATTAATTTATTAATATTCATTTCATAACATAGTCACTGAATAACTAATATAACCTAGTGAATTATAATTGAGTAATGAAATATTTTTCCACTAGGTAAATTTAATATAAAATACACTTCTATGAAATAATTATAATTCAAACATATTATCCCATGAAGTATAAAGTATTAATTATATTGATTTTAAAATTTATAGTGTAAACACCATACAATATAAATTTCTGGTGAATATGGTATATGTCTCAAAAAAATAAAATTGAGATGAGAACCACTTACCTAGAGACCAAATTTTCAATGCATGTCCTTTAACAATTGTGTAATAGGATTATATAAATTTTTTAAATTATAGCGAAACATATATTCATTTCATACCTTATAAATAAGAAATGTTTTTTTATTTTAATGAAATTATTAAATACTACATCAGTTAAGTCAACATCGGTTGTTTTGAGGTCTTTTGGTTCATTGTTTAAAAATGGCATCATTGTGTAGACCCTATTAAAAAAAGTAATTTTAAAACCTATAATAATAATGAAATTATTTTATTTTTTAAAAATATATAATACATTTAAAATAATACATTAATAATGATTATGGAAAATTAACAATGTTATGATCATGGATACTGGAGGTCATATAAACATATGAGTAACATTTCCAATTTTGAACGATCATTATAGAAAGGATTAAAGTAATATTTTATCATTAAATAATTAAAATAATATAATAAGTAAACTACTATTTATTTAAATATCCATATATATATGATCCATTTGATATGGTGATGATAAAATATTCGCATCTCTTCGTGGGGGAGGAATCCCACACATGCGCATGAATGACATTACCATTTGTCATAATACTATCAATTAATAATGATAAATATTTCATTAATATGACTATTTTTTTATGAAAAAGGAGGATATAAATTATGGTTAATAAGATAATGATAGTATTTAGTCAGTTCATTTCAGAATGATAATGTTTTGATGTTTTGCAGATGATTGGCTAGGGGGTGACCTTTATATGGGAGGTCACTAGATCACTTTTAATTTTTTAAAAGAAATGTGATACCCATGTTTTTCACATAAAAGAAGGATTATAAATAGAAAATTTAAAATATTTATATAATATAATTTTTAAATATGTATATCCAATTTATTTTATATAATTGTCTAGTTCATTTTATCTTTATCATTTTCTCACCAACCCGATAAATATGTTTTTACCTTATCCACGTTAAAATATTTTTATTGCTATCAATATTTATAAAAAAATTAGTTTGACCTCATTATATCAATAATTATGATTATAAATATTTAATGCACTTTAAAAAATGTAATTCTCATAAGTATCATAATATAATTTAAAATAAAACCCACCGACATGATGAAAAATCGGTTTTTTAATTTGTTTATTTTTCAGGAATAAGATGAGTTTATATTAACTTAATGACTAGTAATAATAATTTTATGAATTTGAATTAATATTTATTGATATATAATATAAAAATTTCATTTAAATAATTCCTAACTTGTCTTTATTTTAATCATATAAAATAGGGAAATATTATACACATTAAAATAGTTTTGAGAAGAAGAAAAATCTCATTTTTAATTCCAAAAAAACAGATACAAAATTAGAATATAAAGATTATTAAAATGAAATTAACCAGATTAAATATATATATATATATAAATTTTATTTAGTTAATTTACACTAAAAATTCTCTTTTAAATAACTTTATTTACTGAAAATAAATTTCAATTTCACAAATATCGGCAATTTTCACTATTCACATAGAAATCAGGTTTTTCGGAAAAAATCCCATATTTTATCCCTAAATTTATTTTCATATTATAATTTAAAATATTTATCAAATTTTATCATGTATATTTAGAAGAAAAATTTTAAAAAAATGCCTTACAAAAATCAATAAAAACATTTAATAAAATACATTTGCAAGGAATAAAATTAGATTACTAAAAATATTTTGATTATTTTATAAAAAAATAACAATAAATTTCTATTGAGTAGAAAATTTAAATATTTTTTTTTACCCAAAAATTTAATTTTGAGGTTATATTAATCATATATATCCTTGGTTGTTTAATCTTAGTGTTGCATATCGAGAATGTTATGCAACTTAATGTTCATATTTTAAAATATCAAGGTGTTATAATATCACTTATTTGATGTGTTTTGAAGATAAACTAAGTCCATGTTGTTAATTATAATTATTTATACTCTATTTGGAATAATAATATGTTTTCTCACTTTCGTTCTTATCTAATTAGGTTTCTTGTTTGTATAATCTCAACATTTTCCATGACATCAATTATTAACTTGGTTCTTTTGATAATCATCCATTGATAAAACCAAAAGGAGTTAATCATATTTCATGAGTAATGAATACTATAATATAAATTATATATGATAATTACATGTGAAATTCATCCTTAATATGTGTTAATTTTATATATTATTGCATTATCTTTTAGTTCAACATAAATCACTCTTAGATCAATCTATGTTTCTTTGCATTGAGTTCACTCATACTTCATAATATAATCTCTAAACAAAATTATGGAATAAATCCATAATAATATCACGTATGTGTAATTTGATTAACCAAATCATATCCTCTAGGAGTGTCTAGTTAGGTGTGCATTATTCTTCCCACTCATTATGAATCTGAGTGAAGACTGAGTTGATACTCAATCGTCTTTTTTATAGAGTAATTATAAAAAGGAGAATCTATTTAATAACATCTATCAATTCCCAGTATCCAAGTATGTATTTAATTTCTTTTAGAACCACAATATCTCCACTTGACAAAAATTTCAGAATGTTATTTTATACTTATACATATTTCATACACTTTTCAGGGATATTTTACAAATATTATCATATCTTAATCCCTAATATATTCAATATTACTTCAACAAACCTAATGTGTTATCTATAAATTTATAATTAATATCAATCCTAACTTATCGACCCTGAAATTTTTCCCACGTAACATCCTAGTCATTAATGTTTTTGGCTTATTGTTTCTAATAATTACTGAAACACTTTTAGAGATAAAGCCCATTTGTTTTTAAACTAATGAAACATTTTCTCACTATATAAGAAACTAAATTATCCATAAAAAGGCTTAATCATATCACAAAAATTATTCACATATAATACTCTTCTATACACATCATACATTGAAATTGTAATTATAATATGGGTATATTAAAATATTAGATATGGGTTAGCTTATATTCTCAAAAAGGGTAAACATCTGAAATAAAAAAAAGATCAGTATCCATCATAAGATGATCATATAGTCATAATCAATATATATAAGAATATCATACTGAGTATTACATAGATGAAAAGTCACGATTAATGGCATAAATCATGGAAAAATATAAGGCATGATTAAAATGTCTATGGAAACATATTTTAGCAGTCATGAGGAATAAGAGTATATTATAGCTAAAAGAATAATCATTAAAATTGTAACATGGAACTGTGGCATAGTCTGGAAATGAAACTAATCATATAATTACGTAAAAATATACAAAAAAAACATGGGGATAAAGAATAACCAAAATATAAGGAAATACTAGTCAGTAAAATCATTATATCTATACCAATATGAAAAAACTCTTTTTTTCTGTTCTTGACTATATCATGAGATATCACCTTAATACAATAAATTAGATAGAGATATTAGATCCCACTCATTATCATCCTTACACAAGTCAACCCTAAAAATAATTCATTATATACAATCAACGCATGGAAGGAAAATGGGTTTTATATCCATTTCACATATAGTCATATAAATAAAACATTACTAATTCCAACAATAATAAAAAATTGACATACTCAATAAAACCAGTTATCAAAATTCAAATATTAACGTTTCAAGTTAAATAGCCTTTAATAATTATAATATGGAATATGGTATTTGAAATTTATAGATATAAGGTATACATTAATTTGAAAACATTACCCAACCAAAATTAGTATAGGTGTCTTTTTGAACAATGTTTAATCAATGGAATCAAAAATTTGTTATTCACTATGGAAAGGAAATGGGGGAAAATTGTTATTATACTATGAAGATGAATAAAAAATAAAAAGGGATTAATTAATCTTTTATCTAATAGAGATTTCATATTTTCCAATTTTAAAAACATTATTATAGAACCAACTCTACATGAAAAAAGTCTTCAGAATAGTAGTAAAATATATCTTTGGAAAGCGTGATAAAAATGAACCATATCCCGAAAAACCATTTTAATTGAAACTCATTAAATAATATAAAAATAATTTACTCTATAAAACAATGAAACATGGGAGAGAAGCTTCAAAATTATGGGATATCTATAGTTATGAATACATTTTAAAAATAACTTCCTTTCTTATTTTTATAAATGATGTATAAGATAAAAAGTCACTAGTTTATTTTGAAAATTCATTTTGAAAACATTTTGGAATAACAAAATTAAGATATATTAATACATTAAATTTTATGAAATCTCAAATAATATAGTCATCAGAATTCAAAAAAATGTTTTATAATGAAAACATGGACTATATGATAAAAAATATAAATCCATGACACGTATAACCATTTAAGATTTACAAAAACTTTTATTGAAAACCCATATGAAAATAGCGAAATTAAATTTCTATTTCAAAATTAGTGATGATATGTAAGAGGAAAAATATATTTAACAACATTTCATTTTCTAAATGAAGAGGATATCATGTGGGGAAGGAAACTGTGGATATGATGGACAACCCATCATGAAAGATAATGGGAATTATTGTAAACATGGATATGGATTTTGAGAAAGGGTTTTATCAAGTTAAAAAAAATTAATTGAATGTTTATTTACCATTATATTGTAAGAAAAAGTACCCAAAAATAAAATATTACAGTGGAAGAAAGAAATCATGGAAGATAAAAGTTCAATAAGAAGCATTGTATCTCAATCAAGGAACTTGAGTTAATAAAACCCTTTAAAATTGAGTATATTTTGATAAGATATAATCTTAATGATAGAACGTGATATAGATCATAATAAAAAAAATATTTAATTAACATTTTAAAAGTCATTCATAATAATTAATCACACCTTGTTATTGATATCGAGGTGGAAAAATATAATTATGTGTCTATAAATTAAATTTGAGACAAGAACACCATAACTTGAATCCCCATATTCTCGAACACACTATAAACTCCTATATAATAAAAACAATATCATATTATTCAATTTAAAAACATTATTCTTATACATTTCAATTTATATACATTATTTTGGATCATAAATTTTGAATATTTGAGTTATTTTTCACTTATATTGACCACCAGGATTTAGTAACTTTAATTGTTTTGGGCATGATTTATGATGTTGATTTCAGTACAATGTACTGTTAAAAATATTATGAATTAATATAATATGACATTACCTAGAAAATATGTTATAATTTATAAAAATTAATAACTATAATAAGAAAATATATGTTGTATAATAAAATAAAATTAATTTATGGGTTAAAAATTCATTAAAATGAGTATTTGTA
Source organism: Viscum album (assembly GCA_963277665.1). Taxonomy (NCBI): domain Eukaryota; kingdom Viridiplantae; phylum Streptophyta; class Magnoliopsida; order Santalales; family Viscaceae; genus Viscum; species Viscum album. Next base: position 1,804,099,671 of record OY728129.1, on the reverse strand, counting down.
TCAATTCAAATTAATTAAATTTTTTTTATATAAAACCATCATTATTTTCAAAAAGCTATTTTATCCTAATAAATTATAATATTTACAATTTATTAATTAGTTTAATTTAATATATAATTTTTATATACAATAAAATATTTTTTATATTCATCCATGTTGTTTGATATTCATAAGATTAGAACAAACCCAATTGTACACATAAAACATATATTTTTATATATGTAATTTTACCTCCTTTTGATAGAGAACACTTTTTAAATATATATTTTCACACTATAATTTATTTAATATGTCAAATTAAACATCTTATCTTATATTTAAGCATTATAAATAAGTTATGTTAATTTTTTAAAATTTTTCTTAGACATTTCATGTTTTAACGAATAGTTAAAAATATTGAATTTTAGTTCAAAACTACATTGTGGTCTAATTTATTTATAAGGTTAAATTATAATTTCAATTGGTTTTAAAGTTAAATTAGGTAATATTTCAATTAATTAATATAATTTGTGTCATTGGGATCAATTACCCATTAATTTTGATTATAAAACCATAGCAAACTTCCAGGTGATTTTACATTAAAAAGTAGCATTGTCGTCAGGTCTACGAGAATAATTTTAATTACATTTCTAGAATTTTTGTTATTTAAATTTGAAAATATTGATTCCATTTTTGGAATAATCATATTATATCATGTTTAATATGACCATTTCTTTTCCAAAAATATTTTCAAAAGTGACTTAAATTGTTTGTAATTATTAAGAAGAAAATAAGCTAAATAAAGGACTAAGCCTTACATTTGAGTTCCCAAATGTCATATCCACTTTTCCAAAACCAATTGGATGTCCCTATAAATCCCTTTAACCTTATATTATTTATTTTGGTTTATTTTTTATGACTTTTTAGTTTAGAACATGTGCTCACCTAACTTCCTTTCAAGAATACCAAGTGTGTCATTTTTTCCTTTATTATAAAAGGACACCTCCTCTACCCATTCCTCAAACCTCTATAACCCCTTATGCTTGGAAACTCACTACCCTAATATCTTTCCAACAATACTACACTTTATCCTGATTCCTCACTTATTGTGTAAAGCATCCCATGTAATCCTTTTGGTTTAAACCAAAAGAAGTTACCTAGTTAAGAGGTATCATCTTCTCTCTTTCTTTTTAGATTCCTTTCCATTCTCCACATCCTAAAATATATTTTTTTAAATTACTGTAAAAAAACTGTATCCTCAATATAATCGGATATTTTTATGAAACGTTTTCTACCAACACATATACACACCTTTATTTCAGGGAAGCAAAAATATTGTTTCTCTGTATAGAAAACTACTGCCTGAAGAAACAATAACTGATCAGTTTTCCCTCAATGCCTTTCATGGTGGCCATTATGATAGAAACATTGTTTATATATGTAATATATTATATTTATTATTCATTTATAGTTTTTTAATCCTTTTATAATACATACATTTAACAATTTTCATTTTCTGTTTATACGATAACAACGTTTGTGGAAGTGTGGACTACAACGTCCTCAAAACTATGTGATTCATTCACAAAATACTTGGAATGTATAAATAAATAGTTTTAATTAAACATACGTGACATTTAAAAAATAAATAATATTTTTTAAAATAATTATATTTCTATAAATATAATATATTTATATATATATATATCATTTTATTTATTACCATTTCAAACAATTTAAAAAAGATAATTTTGTTTGTAGATGTGTGGACTACCGCCTCTTAAAAAAGATGTGATTCCTTTTACAAACAATAATTCTATATATAAGTTTATAAGATTATATAATTTGGTATTTATTATATAATTATTATTTTGGAAATATTTTAGTCACACACCTTTCTATAATAACCATTTAAACATGTTCATGTTACTCATGCGTACATACGACCTACCGTCTCTATTATTGTAATATTATCACATTTTCCTAACCTAAATAATGATTGTTTTTAAAAGTATAACTGATAAAAAAATTATAATTATGTCAAAGTTATTATTCTGGAGATTTTATATGAATAACCCTTTGACAATAGTTGACCAACAATAGTAGTTTTGGCATATAAATTGAATTTGGTCAAAACCCCCCAATGTAAACATACTTGTTTAAGTAGTTGTATACAACAAAATAATAATTGAAATAAAATTATATATAAACATGAAAAATGACTGGAATAAATTATGATGTTGACATATGTTTATTATACATTATGTTAAAGGTCATTCACCGGAATGTAAACAAAAGGTAAGGGATTATTGTCTCATTTTCATTTGGTAAGGCATAAAATTTTTTTCTAGTCCTAATTTCTTATATATGGTGTACATACCAACACATTGACATATAATGTCCTTAATTATATTATCTTCATGGTATTTAAACGTTTCATTTATGTATTATTACATTTGGGTTTTCTAATCCATTTTTCATTACATTAGAAAGGGATTCTCATCTAAAATTTTACATCCATGAGATAAATGACCTTTTCACTACTTATATCTTGTGTGTGGTATATCTCCTTACATTTTTATATTATATCATGAATTAATTTTCCTTTATGGTATTTAATAATTTCATTTAATATTATCCTTTTATGAGTTTTATGATTTCAAAGTGTTTCAAACTGGTATGGGACACTTTGGAATGTAAAAAATATTATTTTTCCTCAAGCCAAATCCTATTGATATTTCAATGGAATTTTCATTATAGGAAATTATATTACCATTTTTTTAATAAAACCTTTATTTATTATATGAATTTTCATGACCATTTTCATGTATTAGTACTATTTATCCACTCATTGGTACTAACTGTTTTTAAAAAATGTTTTAAAGGAAACCGGACTACACTTCTCTTCTTTGTCAGAGAACCTCTATTCATCTAAAAATCATGTTTTATTAATATGTTTTCAAAAATGTTTTAAAATTTTTTAGTAAATATAAATTTATCCTTTTTTCTATTATCTATGTTTTCAAAGGAATCTTCTTGTCACATTCAAAATAAGTAATTTTATTTCATTTTTATCGTACAAAAATAATATTCTATTTACCCGAACTGACATGTACAGATTTACCCACCATCATTTCATTGAAGTATCCTTCTCATGCTTAAATGTGTTTATTTTTAATATGTTAAGAGAATGGATTTTCACAGAAAAATATTTTCCAGTTTTTTTAAAGAGTATGATATTTCTCAAAAATATTTGTAATACTTATTTATTAACATCATGAATGAAAAAAACTCTATACTAATAGACATAGGAATTTTTTGGTTAACATCATCCTCATTATTCTTCTAGAAGGGTTATTATTTTTTTGTCTTAGGATAATATTCAAATTCACTTCTGTGATTTATTTGGTATTCACATTAAAATATTCAACATCATGTGATCATTGAACATTGAATTTCTCAAAATTATCCATAAAATTTACCATAGATATTATTATTACCTATACTCTACACCACAATACATATGGTAACTGGTTTTATTGTTATTTTATTAAATTTTGAAATGTTGATAGGTTTATATTCCCCATTCTATATAGTTTTTGGATCATTAAGATTATTTTTTTTATTATTCAATTTGAGAAATGCTTCGGACTGGAAATTACGGGTGGATCCGGGAATTTGTATAGCTTTTCAATGCATCGACAGGTTCTCAGGTGATGAATAATTATAAAAATGGGTTTCTAACCTTAGTGTTAAACCTTCTTGTGAATGTTATTGATTTTAATATGTCCTTAATTCAATATTCATGAGTTACATTAATAAATTGTTTCCATATTAGTGGATTTAGTTATTATTCATCCATGATATTTTATATCAAAATATCTATGGATACATTTCTTTCCTTTCCTTGAGTGATGGAATGTTTTTTTAATTTCATACCTTTCCATATTAATTTTTCATTATCTAGTTATTTTAATGGAATGGTTTTCATGTCATTACATTTACATACAACATATGTACTTCCATTTAGTTTATTTATTACAAGTAATGTGTGTTTAATTATTTTCATTTCCTTATTGACTATTAACATTCATTCATTATTTCTTTCTCTATATGTTTCCCTTATTGAGTTTTTTAGCTCACCATTATTATTTTTCATTCCCTAAGAATCCTAAAAGTGTACTATGAATGATATGTATAAATATAAGTGATGGATAAGAGTTATCCTCAAAGCAGTTATTTTATTTAGAAGAAATCAAATTTGTTCTAATTAGTGTATCTATTTGTATTAAAATTATAATTTATGTATGTGATTGACGAAGACTACTAAATTGATCAGTCCTTCAGGGATTAGTTCCTTTCAATCATTCCAATGTTATTTATAGCAGACATCGGCTTCAGGATATTTGGGGTTGATTCACTGTAGTTGGTATCATATTAATTTATTAGCAAACTTGGGAACTAGATTTGGGAAAAATTAGTTTAGAGAACAAAACACTAACATTGAATTTTAGGACATTAATCGATGAAAACCCTATAATTTTTTGGGTGTTCCTAGAAATACATCATTCTCTGGATAATACAACTGGGTGTGGTTGGGGAACAAATGTACCTAGGATTTATAACTCTGATAAGGTATTCCAAGACCGACTCAGGGTATTATGGTACACAACAAACGGCCTAACTGCGCACTTGGTTTGACACTCTTGGGGGATATTCATTGGATAACCCCATTTTTCTTTAAAACCCATTTTGAAGGATTTGTATATATAATATGAAACCTAGGTTAAACCTATGGAGTTTTAGATTATAGATAATGTGTCATGATATAGAAATACAACTAATGATATTATAGATAAACACTAGACCAAGGAAAGACATATGTAGAAATAAAATGGATGAGGTATTTTTGGGTTAAGGCTGCAGTAAAAAACCTACATAAAAGTTTATTTTGTGATTAACCTTATTTCATGAATTTCCATCATATTTATATTTGATTTTTATATTAACATTGTTTTAGCAAAGAAACACATGTAATCCGGGTGACAACCAATCAAATCAGGTAAGGCTGAGGGACTTAAATCCATGACTGAAGGATGATAAGGGTTTCACAACAACCCCTAACCAATGCAATAACCTATTTAATTTTTCATTATTTTTAGTTAAACAATTTGATGAATTACTGTTAAGGATGAACCAATAATATTAATTTTGAGCATTAGGGACTAATATATGAACCATATTAGTTTTTAATGATAGTTAAGGATTAATTTTTAGACTTTTCAATCTTTTATTGGCTTTTTGGTCCTTTAAGAGTGTCTTTTACTTCTTTAATTTTAAAAAGATTAATTGTTGGTAATTAATTTTTGGGAGTAATGGGATGAATTGGATTTTTATCGAACCACAACCAGATGTTATGATTGTTTATATGAGTTTGAATCTGATCAAGTTAGAATATTTTGATATATTCTTGGTTAGTAAAATAATTACCCAACATTAGAAAAATAAATTAGATATAAAAATGATGTTCTAATACTTAAATTTCTATTAAAACAATGAATTTTTAAATCATCAATGATTTATGGATTTGATTCCCTCAACATTCCATTCATCATTAACTTGTTTGTGATTTATGACCTCATTTAATCCATATAAATATTTATGTTTTTACTCAAAGAACTTACCCCTAATTTCAATTGAAGTTCACTTACTTAGAGGCCTAGTTACATAGTATTCATTATGACCTTAGTGATTTACATTCTCTCTTTTATAGAGGATTACTTGGAACACTTCTCATTATGTGGGATTTAAAACATAGAAAATGTAAAACAATCTATCACCATGATTGAGTTTAAATTGAAAGGATGCAATTTAAATAAGTTCAGGAGAATGTGACACCCCAAAAAACTAAAGTTAGAACATTGTATTTGATTGTGTGGTTGAAACATGACAACAATCACATAAGGTTTTATAATATATGGATACATTATAATATGTTTACTATTTACAATATATCCCATGCTTGTAACACCAAGTTATCTTCTACTACACACAAGAATGACCTTTCTCGATATCTTGTGTCACACACAAGAGAAACCATCCACGATAGCTTGTGTTACACTCAATTCCGAGTTTCACCAAATAACAATGTGTCACTAAAATATCATTATATAATATAATAAAGAATAAACTAGACTTTATGTTAGTGTTTATGAATAGTACTAACTAAATAATGAAAATTTATGGTTTATAATAATATATGATTAATTTATATGTTAAAAATTATTTATAAATGAATAGAGGATCCAATTGAATATAAACAGAATGTATTTATATAAAACCATTTCTATGCTCATGAAATTTTTTTATCATAATAAATTATTGTAATTAATTTTAGTTAATTATTTTTATTTAATCTATATTTTATATAATAAATAAAATATTTTTTATATTCATCCATTATGTTTGATATGCATAAGAAAAGAAGAAACCCTATTTTACACATAAAAACCTATATTTTTATATATCCAATTTTTGTTCCTTTTAATGGAGAACCCGTTTAAAATATAAATTATAACTAATTAAATTTTTTAATGTGTAAAAATAAATTTATTCTATGAAATATAAATATAACAATTTATTTATGGTGAGTTTTTTATATTTGTCTATGATATCTTAATTTTTAGCGAATAGTTAAAAATAATGAATTTCAGTTAAAATTGTATATTAAACTTGTTTATTTATAAGGTTAAATTATAAATTTAATTTTTCTAAAATTATAATTAGTTAATAATTTTATTAATTAATACAATTTTGTTCATTGGTATCAATTTCACTTTCAAATTCATTATAAAACATAGAAAACTTTCAGATTTGTTTACTTCAAAAATATTCATTAGCATCCCATCAATGTGATTAATTGTAATTTAATTTCTTCCAATTATATGATTTTAATTTTGAAAAATGGATTCCATATTTGGAATAAACATAAATTATAATGTTTAATAATACCAATTTTTTTTTACCAAAAAAATAGTGAAAGTGATTAAAATTAATTAACATTATTAAGGAAATTTAAGCTTAATAAAGGACTAAGACTTTAATTTAAGTTCCCAAATGACCAATACACTTGTCCAACACCCATGGTAGAGACATATATCAGCAATGAAACTTTAATTAGTTAGTTATTTTTGTTTTTTATGACTTTTAATGGGTAATAACATGTTTACACCTAACTTCTTTTCAAGAAACCAAGTAAGTCCTTTTCCATTCCAAAAACATGCCCCCACCACTACCCATTCTTCACACCCCGAAAATCACTTATGTTTGGCCATGATATTCCAAAATAGCTTCACCAAAAATCCTCTCCTAGGCCTTTAATCCTTTTTATGGAGAAATTCCTCCCAAGGAATCCTTTTGGTATACACTAAAATAAGTTACTTGATTAAGAGGTAACACATTCTCTCATGATTTTTTGATTCATTTAAATTCTATATCTCCTAAAATATTTTTTTATTACTATAGAAAATACACATATACTAAATATACAAGTATGTCGTTATTCTAAGGGATCGACCAACACTAACACACACCTCAATCTAATGGATGTGAACAGACTGTTTCTGTGTAGGACAAACTGCAACCTCACGAAATGATGATTGTTCAATTTTCCATTACCACCTCTAATGGTGGACATTATAATGGAAAACTTGTTTTTATTTATTACATATAATATTTATTATGTAATTTTTCATTTTTTAAAGATTTATAAAACATACATTTAATACTTTACATTTTACATTAATGCTATAACATCGTTTAAGGAAGTGTTGACTAACACCACCTCAAAGCAATGTGATTCATTCACACGATACATGGAATGTATAAATTAATGGTTATAATTAAATATAATTGACATGAAAAAATAATATATTACTGAAATAATTATATTTCGGTAAATAATATATATATATATCATCTCCTTTATTACCCTTTCACACACTTTAAAAGAGATAACATTGTTCCTGGACGTGTTGACTACCACCTCCTCAACATGATTTCATTAAATTTACATCAAAGAATTATATATATAATTATATATGATTACATAATGTGGTATTTATTATTGAATTATCATTCTTTAATATTTTAGTTACTTACCTTCTTTTCAAAATGATCATTCAAAAATGGGAATGTTACTTTTTTGTATGTAGGACCCACCATCTCCATGATTGTAGTATTATATAATTTTCATACATATATTTAACGACTTATTTTGAAAGTTTAATTTATCTAAGAATATGATAATTATTTGATGGCTATTATTCTTGAGTTGTTATATATTGAACCCTTTGATCGTAGTTGACCAACAATAGTTGTTTTGAAACATAAACTGAATTTGGTAAAAATGACCCGAAGTAAATTTAAATTTTTAAGATGTTCAATACAACATGGTAATAAGTTAAATAAAAGTAAAAATATGTATAAAAAGGTTCTGAATAAATTATATTATTTAAAAAAGTTTATTATATTCTATGTAAAAGAACATCCACCCATAATGAAACACAAAGTAGGGGATTCTTGTATCATTTTCATTACATAAGGCATACTTACTTATTTTACACATAATTTTTTATATATGGTGTAATTAATAACACATTAACCTATAATATCATGACTAATATAATATTCATGTTATTTCATTGTTTTGTTTAATGATCTTTACCTTTTTTTCTAATCCATTTGTTACAACATTAGTAAAGGATTCTCGTCTCACTTTTTACATCTATGAGATAAATGTCATGTTCACTAAATACATTTTTTGTGTGGTGTATGAACTACTATTTTGATATTATATCATGAATTAATTTTCCTTAGTATTATTTAAAATTTTCATTAAAATTATTCTTTATTTTTAATATGAATAAAAAATGTTTCAATGTGGTTTAGGACACTTTGGAATGTTTAAAGATTATTTTCCTCAGGACCAATCCTATTGATATTTAAATGGATTTTACATTCACGGAAAATATATAACCTTTTTTAATAAACCCTTTCATTCTCCTTTCATCACTCATTCCCATTTTTAGGTATTAGTACCATTTTTTACACTTTAGTACTCAAATTGTTTTAATTTTTTTAAATGAATCTCAACTTCACTTCTCTCTTTGTTCGGAGAAACTATTTTGTTTTAAAAACCATGTTTCATTAAAAAATCAATTTTTCTAATGTGAATTGTTCAATAAATTTTAATAATTTTTTATTTTACCAATATTTTCAAATGAATCATCTTTCCTCTTTTTGAACAATGAATTTTATTACCTTTTTTCCATGATAAAAGAATGTTCTTTCTACCTTATACAGTATATATGGATTTATCCCCATATTTTTTTAAATTATCATTCTCTAGTTTAAAGGGGTTTATTTTTGAAAAGTTTTTATAATATCATTTCAATGAAAAATGTTTTTAAAAGGTTTTTTAAAAAAAAATTAAACTTTCCACAAGAATATTTTTAAAAGTTATTCTTTTTTTATATCAATGACAACCACCTTCTATTTTACCCCACATGGGATTTTTTGTGTTGATATAATCCTCATTCATCCTATAATAAATGAACCTTTAAGTAGAGGGCATTAAATTACTTTTGCAGAATTATTAATACATGACATTAAACAATACCCAAAGACCGTATTTGTTTAGGGTATTTGGAAACATGGAACATAATATACTAACATGGTGAAAGAATTTTAACATCTCCAATAAAGATATTTCCATATAGATTTCCTACCTAAAACCTTTATTTATCTATTACGGAAAATCAAACATAAAAAGGGTGAGATCAAATGCTCAGTATGTGTAAACATTGAGAACATAAAACATACCATAAACATATGAATGTAAAAACATGAACATAATGATTAAATATAAAGATCATGAGTCATGAAATAAATCACTGCAGTGCGATTGTCATAGATCATAAAATAACATTAACAATGATAAAGTATCATTGGCAAAAAACATTGAATTTTGGCAGAAAATTAGCTTATACTATGATTTCCATATTATAAAAGGAATTGTTTCCAATACTATCATAGTGGAAAAATTACATTACAGATATGTGTTTATGTGATGTTCTAGTAATGAATTACTAACCCTGATTTACTTACCATTCCAGTCCTATATTACTGAACCTAATTTACAGGTTGTTCCAGTCATTTTTCTCGCATGAGATATTAATCTTTTACCAATGTATTTAAGGTAGATATAGGTCCAACTAGTCTAATAAAGAAATCATTCTTACACATTCCCCAAAAACAAAAATCATTTATCATAGTATATCCCAAGATATAAAATGGGTTTCTTAAACATCATTCTAGCATAACATAATTTTAGGGTCCTGAAAATTATTCCAAGGGAAGAAAATACCCCCTCTAAAGCTTTATAGAAGGAATCAAGTACTTTTACAAGTATAGAAAGGTCAATTAACTCAAATTGAGTTTGAATTATTTATTTTTAGGACTGTGAACCAACAGGTAGGCAGCCCGATCAATGAACGTCCACCCTACGGAGCGATGGCCAGAGAAAATGGAAAACCGTGAACCACATTGCCGACAGATTCATATGTGTGATGATGGTATGCGTACCATACTGCGAACCTATCAATTCATAGGTGAGGCGAAATGGGAAGGCTTCGTGAACTATTATCGTGAACTGAATCCTCTACGAACCCCGGCAGACTTAGTCTTCCGCGGGTTAGGATATTTCTTCTATGAGCCTCTTCAAATGGCATTGTGTGCCCAGTAGATACGATTGCATTGATGCTCTATAAATGGATAAAAGTAGAATTACAACACCCATAGAGGAAGAATTACTGGGAGAAGGATGGAGAACGAAATAATGAGTGATACATATAGTTTTTAGACCAGCTTCCATCTTGTATCATCAGTGAAGCACAAACTACAAAGCACACCCTTTCCAAGTACATCTGGCCACAAACCATAAAATGATAAAATTGAAAAAAATAATAGTCCAGTGAACCTAACAGGTGAACTATGAACTAAGGACTTCTCGTAGATTAAATCACCGTGAACGAGGATACCTTGAACCCCCCCCCCATAATATGGTGCTCCATATAGTGTATCACTACATAGACTAAATCTGGCATTGCATACTGCATCAGTACGCAGGTGGAACCTAAAGCGGGGTGATGGGCCGCATACCACTATGGTATGTGGTTTCCTATACCCATGCTCGCATACTGTAGTGGTACGTGGAAAAACCCTCTACCTGTATACAACTACGGAATTCAGATCCTCCCCCCATCCTGCATAAAAAATCAGTATGTGGAATGTGGTGTTCTCGGGTATTATTCATTCCAGTTCCAACCTCACCCCTCCATTGTCGTCTAGTCCCACATGGTCCCTCTGCTAATTAGTTCTCCGAAATTAGTCCAAAGCCTCCTCAAAATCCATTGGAACCGTATGATCAGACCATCAGGTGCATCAGCATGCCTCATTGAGTCTACATATACACGGTATACAGTGTCACGAAGGCCCTCCCCACAAAGGTGTGGGATTCGGGAATGCTTGTGAGGATGCATTCCCACAGTAACCCAAAGACCAACCATGGGACGTTGAAGTGGACCTCCCTATTCTCCTGAATAATGGTGATCACTTTCATTTCCATTCTATTAGGAATAGTGATCAGTCGAAGGGTTTACGGTTTCTCCCTCCATTGAGGAGGAAGAAATTCCTCCCCTTCCCAGAACGTGTTCTGGATCCCTCCCACTGAGGTAAGTACCCAATATTATGAGGATGGGCCACATGACCATTAATACCATCTCACATGGAATGGTTCTTTACTCCACACCCTCACCCTCCGTCACCCCGGCCTCTTCCTACATGGGCTATCCCTCCCCCACCAATAGGAATGGAGGCATGTTCATTGTTGAATATTTTACATCCTCTTTTTTATTACACCGATCATTTCTCATGTGAGTTTATATGATTGGGTGGATTATAACATCTACACATTCTAATCTATGATAACATTGATTCCTAATCAAACTAGGATATATAGTATTCCTACTATAAGGCCCGAGCTCAAAAGGGTACCCATCCAAAAAGGGTTCACCCAATCATGCCTCCTCAATGGGTTCTATCGAGGTGTAAGCCCCACACAATCGAAACTATGGGGGTTCTGGTACCTCTCCTGAGGATATATTGGAATCCCTTATTATGGTCCCGCTCCCAGCATCAAGTCACCTTACATCCCCCAAAGATTACAATAAACTACAAAGCGCCAAATAATTTAGCTCAAGTCAACATCATCCCTATAGCATCAAATATATGCATGCTTATGATGATTTTTCAAACAAGGGGTTTACCTTGGACACAATCTTGGGGAATGAACCATGTATTCAAAAACATATGAAAATTACTTAAATCTATAAGAGAATCATGAAACATTAAACAATCCTTCCCTGAAAGGGTGTGTTGAGCCTTACCTCCCATCCTCTTGACCAATGGAGTCCTTAAGTGTCATCGGCCAAATACCCATCCAAAAAGCACCTTTCATTAGAAATAAGGTCTGTGAATCATGGATATCAGGGTTGTTGGGTGTTCGGAGATCCATTATTAAACTTTTTGGGGATCATCCGAGGAAGTAATATCTGAGGGGGACCAATTGCATGATTTCTTGAACCCAGCAAAATTGCCTGCTGGGACCAACAGTTCCTGCAGGGTTAATTCAACCTTTTTTAAAGGATAATGATGTCAAAAGGGATGAAACAAAAGGAATGGTGAATTAAACGATGACCTATCTCTATAAAAAGTGGGACGGGAGGTGATCCTTGTCGAACCATTTCTACACCGCCCACAAACGCACCACCTTAGTGGCAAAATAAAAATGGTGAACCCAAAGTGAATCCTTAACCAAGGTGGAGGTTCTACCAAAATGATATAAGATAAAAGGATACTAAATGTCAAACCATTTTCTTCACCCCGGTTTCTGAAAACGTGCCACCTTGGAGGTAGAACACAAATGGTGAACCCGACATGAATCCTTAACCGAGGTAGCGGTTCTACCCCACTCTGAGCCCTTCGCCCTATAGCAAAAGAAAAGGGGAAGGGGCCAAGATGAATCAACGAATATGAATATGTTTAATGGAATGCTACATTGATGATGTTTTGTGATTTTTATGTCATATATGTATATATAATGTTTCCGAAAAGTGACCTTTGATCCAAATGACATCCTTAGGATCCATGCAGACACACACATCAGCGATCCACCAGGCAATTGAGGCCCCAATGATGAGAAGACCCCCTCACCTACCAAACATCTTCAATGATGGGTATACAATATGCTGATCAAAGAGTACCTCTAAAATGGTACTCTAACCTTGTTGGAGGCTACAAGACAAGACCCCTAGGCTATAAAGGTCAGCCAGCCACCTCTGCAGCCGCTGCTAACACCCCAATATAATGCATCCCTGGTGGTCGTCTCAGATCTTTTTGGGCGCCTATCCCCAAAACATGAAAATGGGGACCTCCCTTTCTCATGGATGCATATGAAGTGAATTATGACGACTTCATTTAAACTTTTCAGGGGTCCTACTCATGCTCCCCAACTAGAGAAGCTCACAGCTAACATCGGACGACCAGGCCTCCTATAGCTGAAGAAGCCCTTATGACGAGGGCACCTACCAAAGTCCAAGAGTCCAGGGAACCTAGGGATTCCTGCCAAGGGAGGACATATATAATTAGGAACTTGCTTCCACCTTGGTTCCTGAGGAGAATCTCCACCATAATAATGCAACGTAATTCAGGGGGAAAACATATAACTATTCCCTCTCCACTCAATCCCACCACAGAAATTGGGTAGCACAATACAAGAACATGCATATTTCTACTAATTCATGTCGGTCCCGCAGTGCAGAGAGAGTGGAAGACTACATGTAGATGCAGATATCTCCCAATACACAACAAGACCACCATCCAAATAGGGTGGAAACCAGCTATATGAAGGCACAAATACCAACTGATGCATTTCATGTTTTCCATATAAATAGGGCAACAACTAGCTATATGAAGGCACATACACCTGTTGATGCACAACAATCTTGCATCCAAATAGGGAGGAAACTAAATATTAGCGGAGACAAATTCTTGTGGATGAATAAAAATACCTTGAGAAAAATACAGCAACAATAGACTAGATGAAAATATATACTCGTGAATATGAATACCACCCATCAAATATAGTTAAAACAAGAGTAGAAAACTGGCAACATACTCATTCCATAGTCCCAACACAACAGTACTTCCAGTATCTACAGTAAACTCATGGAGGATTGTAGTAGGCACCAACTCCTGCTACAACATCAGAATGGGCCTTCATTCCCATTCCAGCCAACGATGTATCCCATTACATCCTAAATATGATGAATGATCAGACGTAAATTATATACCATATCCTCCAAACCTGATGAGATATGATTGAATTAGTGGAAAATGGGAAAAATTAGTCCCACGACCCGGTTTTCATGAACAAAATAACTCACTCACAGAATGAATTAGTGACTCCGGAGTTATTATGCATCCATGCTCTATTCCAGGAGGGTCAATGGAAATATCTCATGACATACGAACAACCAGATTGGGAACAAATACTCCTTCCATCTAGAGGATTCCAGTCCAATGTGGTGGACACTCCAAGGCATGCACATATCCCTGCCCGAACACAAGATGTTTGTCAGCATATCCTGATGAAATCCTGGTACCCAGCAAGAAAGAGACTCGTATATGAATTTCATTACCCACAGTATATTGTCGTAGTAACCCACAAGAGAGATCCCATGAATTAAAAGCGCCAAAGGCAACTGGAAAAAGAAGAGCACATACATGATCCTGCTCTGCTGAAAGATGATGTTCTTGACCCCCTCAAACATATATCAACAAATACTCAAATCTTTTTCATTCCATTACCAAAATTTTGGAAGTGGGAGTAGTTTTTGTCAAGGTACTCCCCACAATATTTCTACCAGTATCTCTGAAGGTCCTCCACAGAGAAACATAGGGGCTTACACCATGGGTCAAGAATGATTGATCACAAGATCATATTTCCTGATGCATGTCAGGGTAGCCCTCACCTTGAATTAAATATCAATAAGGAAGAAGGTCGTCCCCTTGTTTCCATCGGACCTGATGGTCCTCGCTAGGGTATATGATGCAGATACATGTATCCCTATAGTCAGATGCCATGTTATGATGGTAGTCCTCTTCATAATGATAGTCATTCAGAAGACCGCCCTCACAATAACAGTTGATATTATTTTCCTCCTCATAGAGAAATCGAGAAATGAGAAAGTCCTACCCTAATTTCAGTATATCCTAAAGGCCCTCCCCTAGATGTACACTGCAGAAATTCTCCCAGAACCCAGGAATCAATTCATGATGGTAGTCCTCAACATGATTACAGTCACTACAATGGACATTCCTGCAATGATTCTTGATGTGAAGGTGCTCCCTAAAGTGACATCAAGAAGCAAGAAGGTCCTTACCATGCTGCAACCCACCCTGAAGGTCCTCCCCATGGTATACACCATAATAGAAATTCTTTCGATTGGTCATTAAGTTGCTATGGTAGCCCTTACCATTGGAGCGCCACATGTGAAGGTCATCCTCACAACAAAAATTCATACTAGGAAAAGGACCTCCCTTTTCAGGAAAAAAATTGAGATAGCCCTCTTTTGCTGAGGTGCTTGGAAAGGAGTTGGACACATCAGGAACTCCATCTATAACGAGTGATAGTCCTTCTCATTTAGAGGATGGCTTAGGGCCACACTCATCTTCTAAGCCACCCCAGGGCGTATGAAAAATAGTGAGGCTCGCAATATCTTGGATGCTTAGAAAAAAATTATTAAGAAGCATTCGAGATAGGCTAATCAAGTAGAGGAGCCTTCGGAAGAATAACAACTTGTTATGTTGCTGGTGAGAAGACAACTAGAATGGGATAATATACCAGTGATGTATGAGCCCATGACCACTTCTCACTTTCTCATACTAGAAGAGATGTATGGGGAATGAATGAATGATATTCACCTCAATATATGGATGACTCATCATCACCTGAAAGATAAATTGTAACCCAATGAAGGGTATGGGGACCATGTCAGCAAAATAGGAGAGATTAGCCGTCTAATCGACTTGGAATCCCTCCCATCCCCAAGGCATCCATAATCAGAAAGGTGAAATGAAAACCTCGAACCAGCTTGCATCCACACATTGCATAACCTATGTGGCCTCATGGGAAATTCCCCAGCTTGAGTTAACAGTCGGGGATGGTGAAAAAATGTATCTCTACACTTTACTCCACGTCCAACCTAGAAGGCCCCATTATAAATGACATTTTTCAATTTCATCACCCTCAGGCTGCAATCAAATAAACATCCTACTCAGAAATGATGGGATAATCATCAAAATATAGCTTTGGGTAAGTCTCAAAATTATAAAAGACAAAAAAATCAATTCATCGAATAGATTTTGAGTTAGAAAACTAGGAATATCCAGTATGCTTTATGCCTAGGGTAAGCTAGCTGACAAGAAGTGATCATGTTGTTAAGATAGTATTGACTCCATGTAGGCCTAATTCCATACTCCGATTAAACCTTCACGAGAGTACGTGAAATAGAAAAGGTGGAAATAGTGGCACCCACCACCGCAAAACGGGAACAACCCCAACCCATAGGGTTGCGGGAATTTTTAAATCAAAATTCCCTCATAATACCAACAACTCCAGCTCGTAACACATCAACAAAAGAACTAGAACAACCCCAACCCCTAGGGATCGTGGATTGTTTTACCTCAAATCCCCACACAGTTGGCGTCTATCTTCTACCATCTAGGAATAATGATGTATAGAGGAGTTAGTCGTTCCACCACTTCTTATGGTTCTCACCCTCCGAGATAATGGTGCGTTATGAGATTATACAAAGGGTCCCTTTGGGTTAATATTTTCCATGAAACCCGAAGAATAACACAAAATGGAAGTAGAATGTCCAATAATAGGTGCATGAATCCTTCCTACCATTTGGCATCGTGTACACTACCCATAGTGTGGCATGCCTCAGTGAATGTGGTAAACGTTAACCCCGTATATCTCACAGGACGCGGAGGAAGATGGTTCCCTCTAAGAGGTATCATGCACTTTCCCTGATGGCATGCAAACATGGAACCAGAGAGCGGTCCTAAATTTGGGCACCCCTCAGCTAATATATTGTTACCTCCCCATCGAAACTCAAATAATGAAAAAAATAAATCAAAGTAATTCTATGACCTGCCTCCTCCTGCCCCTAATAATGCATCCCTCACCCTTGAGGAATGGTTCTCTAAGTAGGAGGAATAAATGAAAGATACCAGGCAAATTAATTTCAAGCTACGTCGAGGGAACTATTTCTCCAGACGTGTTCCCCCCACGAAACATCAATTGGTGATCCTAGAAAAGGTGCCCAAGCCACATGAACTCGTCCCAGTGAATGAATCCAAGCTTGGTTGACCGTTCAATATGGACCCAGAAGGATACCAACACTTACCCCATTTGGAAGATATCTAGAATATATTTACGAAAACCCACAAATGAAACCTCCTACTAGGTATCCATCCCAAATTCTAGCTGCAGCAGCATACCCAGTTTGGGCCACTACCTCACCAGATCATGATCAAGTCTGAACGAACACGCATCAAGGGCTCTTAAACATCATCGACAAGCTAACAACTAAATTGGAATCCATGTAGCGGTGGCATGCTCCAATACATCGAGACCCAAAATTCTACCCCGAATGGGGGATCAATGTTCCACCATGACCAAAATTTGAGAACCCCGCCTTCCCAGTATTCAATGGATCAGGGGACCAGGAACCGAATTTGATGCACTATTCATCTTACTGTTGACACATCATGGGAACTCTAGAGCATCAAGAATCCATAAAACTCAGGTGCTTCATATGAACCCTTCAGGGTTCGACTTCCAAATGGTATAGCGACCTGCAAACCAATTCAATTACAGGATAGGAGGACCTCCAATGAAATGTTCTCTTCTAGTTCAGTTCCACGCTTCCCAAGATGATGGCTAGTGACATCATTAACTACAAATAGTGAGAGAATGAAGGATTCTCAGACTTCATTTCTAGAATGAAGGGACAGACTTATTCACTGAACTGGACACTCCCCAAAGTTGAGATACGCACTATGTACATCGATAACCTTCAGGATAAAATACGAACACCGATAATCTCATTGAAGTACACCGGTGGATTTAGAGACATTTCTACCATTGAACAAAGGATATAATACTCCTCACAATGAACCAACCTCAAGACCTAAATGTCCCCATCATCCACTAGGAAAAGAATGGGAAAAGATGAACCAACTTCTTTTATGCTTATGCCACCCCTGGCACTAGCTCCAGTTGTGAGGCCCCCACTGAACCCTATAGGACCCCTAAATGTCAACAGCCACCCCCACATCATCTAGATGAGAGACAGGGGTAAAATAAATTAGGTCTAAGAATGAAGAAATAAATTTCATTCATTCTGAGATGACCAGATCCATAGCTATTTCAAAGCCTCCATGAATTTCAATTTTCTTCGTTTTCCAGAGCCAAAGCGAGCTGATGAAGTGGGTCTTTACAAATGCCCAAATTAATTTCCATATTGTAGGTTATGAGTGTAGCAGAAGAACTTTGGTTGGTGTAGCCTACATTAATTTGAGTGTTAACAATGATCAATCTGAGATCCATTATGATAATAAAATGTTGGTTCATTGGAATAGAACGAATTATGAAATCAAAAGAGGGGAGTCCCTAAACCATATATAAGATCATAATATTTTGGTTATAATTAATTTAATTAATTTTCTAAAATTACCTTGATGAAATATTTTCTTTGTTGATCTTTCCTATCACAATCTGATGTGATCCATCATTGTGTCATAGATTCCAAGTGTTGGATTCGTCGAACTGGGATCCACATGTGCTCCACGTATCTTTGGACATCTCTGAAGTTATCTTCAGGTGCTAGAATAGAAGAACCTTCGCTTGAAATGTCCACATTCGATCGCCTTGATCAAGTGGAGAAGAATCTCACTCTCATAGCTTGGGAGCGTTCTTGGACGAAAAGAATTATCCCTTGGCTTGAGAGATTTCTCTAGATTTGTTCAGCACACCCCAAAAATATGTCTTGGAAAATGAGAATTATATAATTGGGATTTTAATTACATTGAATAATAAAATGAATTAATTACCTAAAAGAATTTATTTATTTCATTTAATTCTTAGTAATTCTGCATGACTAATAATAATAGTTGACTATTATTATTACTTCACATGTGCCAAGCGAATAACACCTAATATTATTTAATTAATTAAATAATATTATTTCTCATAAATTCCCAAAAAAATACACTGTGTATATTTAATATACCTGACGGGTACTTTTGATTTTACATTTTCATATATTTCCTCCACCACATTTAGTAGACCTTGAATAATGGCTATTTATTTCTCAAATAAAGATCACTACATTAATCACTAATAAATATATTATTTCTCCCATAATATATTTTCTTGAATAACTAGTGTTGAAAAAAATGTGATCATGCATCCTTGAATAATTCTTAAACCACAATCGTAAATAATATTTATTCAACTGGTTAAATTAATATTTAAATTAGATACTTGGACACACTTAATGTCTAACCCTGTAGACATCTTTCTCAGTGGAATTAGGGGGAGCCTACCAAATGTCCAAGGTTAGAATCTATAAACACACCAAGGAAAACATAGATAATGAAGTTAATGCCACAATGATGTGTCAGCTCATACGAACGTTTATTGTGTAATATAATACCTTTGTCTTGATATCTCAAATTAGGAGGGTTTCATGCTAGTGTCATCAACCCATGAGCTCAATTATTATTTCTTTGAAATTCCATAACTAAACTTTCCCATTCCTCACCATAGACTTGGAAATATTCAGGATATATCAATTCTATCAAAGGGCATGAGATATCTACATTCGTTATGGAACAGATGGGACAAATAATTTCTAGCATTATATATTAATGTAGTATTACTTGTGATGCTCCCAACATATCATACCATATTGAAAATAGTGTGTCATCACATTTTTGTAAATACATCTAAGTGCACGAGTTGTAATACCCATTAATAATAATCTTAGAATCTAAGGACCAATACACACATCCGTAGATAGGAACATGCAATGACACTATGAAATGTGGATTTCCTACTGGCGGGTCTCGTTCTCCTTATATCGTCCTGGATATTACCAAGGGATCACACCATGAGAAGGTGACTCAAATTTATATGATTCCTCACCCCTAATGGACGGTATTATTTTTTCCCTCAAATAACATCATCTGGTCATAGAACATATTTTCAAGAACAGTGTTATGGAACATTCATGTTCTCATCATATTAGGGATCTTCTATGGCCCATTAATGCAATTGATTTACATAGGAAATTATCACATAAATTACAACATAGAAGAACAATAAATATATTACAAGGAATTTATTAGTGAATAAAGTACAAAGTAGTTGGTTCTAGGCCACCAACATCAACAGATTCCCATTTGGACTGGAGGTAACTTCAAACATCCTTTAACCCGTTAGCTCTCACTTGATATTCATGCTTCTACTGATATACACCTTTATTCAAGGGGTATGTCCTGTTCTCTTCCCTGGACACTCTGCTCACTTCCACATCACACATTTGAAAGAAATCCCTCATGAGGTGATACTTCTAGTGTATGTGCTTTGTCCGTTGATGTGACCTTGGTTCTTTTGCAAGAGCCATTGATGCAGTATCATCATAATATAATGTGATAGTTTAATTTACTTATGGGAACCACATGTAGCTTCTAGAAAATGTTCAGAATCCATATGGATTCCTTGGATACATCAAAAGACTCTATATATTCGGACTCTACTATAGAATCGACAACAACTGGTTTCTTAGAACTCTTCCGACTCACAGCTCCTCCACTGAGACAGAAAACATATCCAGATTATGATTTCATATCATTCTGATCTGTTTGAAAACCAGTATCAACATACCCACTGATGAAAGGCTCTTCGTCTCCATCAAACACCAAGAATATTTCCTTATTTATTCTCATATACTCAAGGATAGTCTTTACCACAGTCCATTGTTGTTCTCCTAGATATACTATATATCTGCTAACTATGCTCAGTTCATAGGAAACATCAAGCCTGATACATAACATGGCATACATGATGGACCCTATTGCTGATGCATCTGGGATATAACTCATTATATCTTTCTCCTGTTGCATCTGAGGACACATTTTCTTAAAAAGATAATGGTCGTGTGACACTGGAACCAATCCCCTGTTGGAATATTCCATACTAAATATCTTTAGTATCTGGAAAATATAAGTGCCCTGACTTAGTCCAAGTAGATTTTTGGATTTATCATGCGTGTTCTTGATCCCTAAAATGTACCATGCTTTGCCCAAGTCCTTTAGGGAGAAACACTTGTTCCACCAGTCATTAACTGATTGTAAGACTAGTACATTTTTTCCAATAAGAAATATTTTGTGAACATATACTACTAGGATAAAGACCGAATTCCCATTAACTACTTATAAACACATTTATCACATTCATTCTTAACGAACCCAACTTCTTTTATGGATCCATCAAATTTAATGTTCCATGACAAGGATTGTTTCTCTAATCCATAAATGGATTTCTACAACATGGAAACTCGTTTGACTTCACCTGGTATCACAAACCCTTCTGTTTGTGTTATATGTTTATATTCCTGAAGAATCCCATTAAGGAATGATGTTTTTAAATCCATTTTCCAAATCTCATAGTCATGGTAAGATAATATGGAAAGTATGATTCATATGGATTTAAACAAGGAAACATGTGATAAGGTTTCATCATTGTCAATTCCTTGACGTTTTCTGAATCCTTTAGCCACTAGCCTTGATTTGTCGTTTATAACATGACCTTCCATGTCCAGATATCTCTTGAAAAACCATTTGCATACAACATGATTTACATGAACTATCTCATCGACCAGAACTCAGAATTAGTTCTGATACATGGAATCCATATTAGAACTCATAGCTTCATGCCATATTTTAGCATTTAATATTTCTACTTCTTCCTTGTAGGATAGAGGTTCATCATTGTCTAACAATAATGATTCACCATCCTCGGGGACTAGGAAACCCAATTTCTCTAGTTCCCTTACTTCTCTTGAGCTCCTACGTAGTACTAGTGTTTATGGAACCTCTTCCATGGGGACCTGTGGAACTTGTTCTTATACCAAGTCCTATGTATCTTGAGCATCAACTTCCATTAAGTCAATAATTCTCCCACTATCCTTTTTGAGGGTATTCTCCCTCCCAAAAAGAACAACTTGTATAGGGAAAATCACTTTCTTGCATGAAAGGGTTATATAGATAATATCCATTCATTTACATAGGATATCCTATAAAGATACACTTTGTGCCCTAGAGTGAGAGTTTGTCTCCTGATAAGGCCTTAACAAATTACTCACATCCCCATACAATTGTGTTTGACAAAATGGGTTTCTTTCCATTCCATAACTCGGTGGGAATTCTATTTTATGCCTTAATTGTCAATCAGTTTAATGTGTATGCTGCAGTTTGTAATGAATATCTACAAAAGGATAATGTACGATCTTCTTGAATCATCATTGACCTCACCATGTCGAACTAGGTGAGTTTCATCCTTTCACTAAAACAATTCCACTCTAGTGTATAAGGAAGAGTTAGCTGAGCTATAATCCCAGACTCCTGTAGAAGATCGATGTACTCTTGATTCAGATATTCTCCCCCTCAATCTAATCGAGGTTTCTTTATCTTCTTACCAAGATGATTCTCTACTTCTTTCTTGAATTCCTTAAAATTCTCTAAGGACATTGACTTATACATCATTAGGTTGACATTTCCAAATCTACTCAAATCATTAGTAAAAGTAATGAAGTATGAATATCCATCTCTAGCTTCTACAGGAAATGGTACACACACATCTGTGTGAACCAATCCTAGATGCTTTCTGGCCCTTTCACCCTGTACACTAAAAGGTTTCTTGGTCATTTTACCTTGTAAACAAGCATTACATCAATCATGTGGTTTCAGATTAGTACTATCTAAATAACCATCTTGTCATCTCCTTTTCAAGTGCTTATCATTTACATGACTGATACGGTGATGCCACAACTCGGTGATGTATCAGTCCTGAGAGTTTGTTTCGTTATCAATTTCAAACAGTTGGTTTTTGTAATTTAATACATATAAAACATTATTTGAATGCATCCTACCATATCATAGGTTGTTACTCTTCCAGTGGCCTTGCTTTCCACATGCAAAACATACAGCCTCATGTTCCTTACCTTGCCTTTGGTTATTCCACTTCTTCGAAGGATGGTGCTCAGGGGCTTCAGACCAATTATAATTCCTTGGACCCTTTTCCTTGTCTTTCCTTTTTCTACTCACCATAAGGACTGTGGGTTTTTCATGCCCCGTGACCTTATCTACCTAGGGAATTAATGTCAGAAGTTCTGATAGACTCTCCTCATTGTTTCTCATGTTATAGTTGAAAATAAAGCTAGAGAAGGTCTTGGGATGTTATGATAGGATGAGATCTGTATGAAAATCATCTGAGAACATAATCCCTAAGACTTCCAGGTGTTCAATGTAACCAATAAGCATGAATACATGAGGCCCAGCTGGCGTAGAGTCTCCCAGCATAGTTGTAAACCATGTGTTGGAGATCCCATATCTATTATGTCTTTCCTTCTCTTGGGAGAGATCCTTAAGGTGAGACATAATGTTATATGCATCCATGTTTTCATGTTTCATCATGATATCATTAGATATGGAAGATAGCATGAATCATTTAATATGTGGCGTCATCTATATCTTTCATATTGAGAGATAGTTCGTCATCACTGGCCTCTTTTCCTGGCACAACTGGAACATGATCTTCCATCACATACAATTTCCTATCATTGTGAAGGATGATGCGTAAACACCTCTTCCATTCTAGGAAATTGGCACTGGTTATAAGTCTTTCATTCTCAAGTATGTTTCACAATGATATGATTGAATTTATTTTTCTTGTCAATTTTTCAAATTAATATAAAAAAAGGTTTATTACATTATCATAATAAATCTGAGACAAATAAATTAATTAATACTTATTATCCTCCCATTATTTTATCGAGATCCAATATCCCTCACCATTGACTTCAGATTATTATGTTGCTTGAATATTCTAGTGATAAGGATCCATGTTTCCCATCGCATTACCCCAAATAGGGTTGTTCATGAAACATTAATGGTTTTATGTAGGCATTCCAAATGCTAACTGTATTAACTCGATGTTCCTTCATCTACTGAGTGGACTCCCCAATCTTGAAATCCGTTTATTTTGGATATCATTAACCTTTTCCTGTTGGTCACTCCAAGTCCTACTATAGCAGTCAACCTTGATGGGAACCAAGTCAATTCAACCCAAAACCTTGAATTATAATTCCTTGATAATTAAAAGTACCCCAACTAGGGTTTGGTCAAGAACATTGAACTACTGTTCGATTCTAACCAAGATTCTGGAAGGCTATACCAATATAATATTTCATTTAGAGATTTTATCCTTATACATATATTTCCATTTTGTTATCTTTGATTACATGCTTGTTAATATTAAGTGGGATATACTTAACTGATTAACCAAGTCTAAGATGATATTTATGCATAAGCCGGTCTTATTTTAGTTTCACCATTCTTGATTGTTTAATTCATTAATTGTGTGATCATGGCAACACACCCACAATAAATAAACCACACAACTGACTGAAATAATATAAATGTTAGGATCATGATCATGTTATATTGGTTAGTTTTTCTAGTGGTTGATAAACTAACCCAGGACCTAGGGGAGAAACACGTTGAACCTTTTGGGTTCGTGTTTACAGCTTTGGACCTGTTCACCTTTGTATCTCCTTGGATTGATTTCACCTTGACTCTTAACCTAAGCTTCCTTTACTAGCTTGGGAGCTCAATCAATTACATATTATTTTATCTCACACGTAGGTGAGGGTTAAAATTAGGTTTTACATAAAATAATCGTTGGGAACGCATGCCCTACATATTAATGAGGAGAAGGCTCGTAGGCCCACAAATTTAATTTAAATAAATAAATTAAAAGAAACCATTCACATTAAAATTTCTTTTTCTAGCTCATGATCATCCATTCATGCCATGATATTTTGCATAAATAAAACTAGCATTCAATTTTTTAATCATTCTTGTTTTTAATAAATCATGCTCGAATCAACTAATTATCTTTAATTAATCAATCCTTTTATCTTAAACCCTTTTATGAATTTCCTTGAGATACTCATTCATCATAATTTTAATCAAATAAATTATTTTAAAATTATATTTTTACGTAACATGTACCTTGGAGGAAACCCAGGGAATTCCCTTTCGTAACTACCCAATGAGTAGAAATGAACATTACATAGATGTTAAATTAAGCATATATATATAAAACACCTATCATGTGTTGTTCCTAATCTTTACACTTACACTGTGGTACACATCCCAATGGTTTGTATTATATAATAATAATTTTTAATAAATATGTGTAATTTGGAAGAGTACACAACATGTAGTTCCCAATATATGGCGTATACTTTTGATCACCATCCATCCAAAGTAAACTCTTGGGGACATGGCGTGTAGATGTAATTCAGAAATTTTTTGAAGTACACAACATGATTAGTGGGACACAAACCATCTAGTATTTGTGTTACACGTTTTCCAGCTGGGCAAGCCATGTATAAGGTACACAGTCCAACCCAAAACCGAAGGTATTACACACTGTGTTTAGTAGACCACATGGAGTGTAATCCATAAATCGTATGCCACATATTCCCGGTCAATAGACAGTGTCATTTAAGACTTATAAATAATCCATCACACGACCTGATTTGGCAGACCAGTCTGATGCATTGAACCTAGACAACACAACATGTATTTCCAAACACACACCGTAAATTCTAGTGTTGTATGGCTAGGAATGTTTGGCACATTTGGATGAGATCCTCTACTATATTTAAATCAATATAAAAGAAAAATGTTTTTATATATGGTGAATGAGGAACAAGAGAGGGGGAACAGATATCAAGATTCACATTTAAACAACAACTAAATTGAATTGAAACAACCAAATTATTAAATTCGTAAATCACAAATGGAAAAATAAATAATTATAATAAATGATATGACCTCCTCTGATAGCATTTCATGGTTCTTGGCATAGCGGAAGTGCATTGGGGGGTGTACCGAAAACAAATTTTCGCAATAACAATAATCAATCCGAGATCCGTCATGATATTAAAAATACCGAATCTTTGGAATAGAACTAAGAATGAAAATGAAAGTGGGGAGTCCCAGAACCATATATAGGATCATCATATGTTGGTTATAATTAACTTAATCAATTAACAAAAATTTCCTTGGTAGAATTCTTTCTCCATTGATATTTCCAGTCATGATCCCATGTGATCCATCATTGGGTCATATAATCAAAGTGTAGGATTCCTCTAGCGGTGATCCACAGAAGCTCCACATATCTCTGGACCTCGCCAAAGGGATCTTCGGGTGCTAGCGCAGAAGAACCATTTCTTTCAATGTTCGCCTTCGATCGCCTTAATCCGGTTGAGAAGGATCTCTTCCTCGTAGCTTGAGAGCGTTTTTGGAAGAAAATAATTCTCTCTTGGCTTAAGAGCTTTTTCTATATCCATCGTGCACACACAAAAAAATGGCTTAGTTAATTAGAATTATAATATTGGGATTTTAATAAAATAGAATAATAGAATTAATTAATTACCCAAAATCATTGATTTATTTCATTTAATTATTAGTAATACATCATGTATAATAACAACAGTTGACTATTATTATTACTTGACATGCGCCTAGCAAATTACAAATAATATTGTTTAATTAATTAAATAAAATTATTTCTCATAAATTCCTAGAATTAAATACACGGTGTTTATAATTAATATACATGATGTGTACTTTAGTTTTTCCATTTTTCTTGATTACATCCATCACATTTATTAGTCCTTGAATAATGGCTATTTATTTCACAAATAAATATCGCTTCATTACTCACTAATAAATATATTATTACTCCCATAATATATTATCTTGAATCACTAGTTTCGAAATAAATGCGATTAAGAATACTTGAATAATTATTAAACCAAAATCCGGAATAATATTTCCTCAACTTATTAAACTAATATTTAATTGAGATATGTGAAGACACATAGTGTGTGACCCTTTAGGCATCCTTCATAGTGGCATTAGGCGGATCGTGGTTAAATTCCAAGGTTAGCATTCAGCGACATGCCAAGACACCCATAGATAAAGAAGTTAATGCCACAGTGACGTGTCACCACCTATGAATGCATACCTTGTAATATAATATGTTAGTCTCCATATCTCAAATCAAGTGGGTGGCATGCTAGTGCCATCAACCCATGTGCTAGATTATTGTTTCATTGAATTTTCGAAATTGAAAATTTCCATTCCTCACCATGGATATGGATTTATATAGGTTATATCAATTCTATCAAAGGGCCTAATAAATCTACTTTCTGTGTATAATAGAAGGGATAAATCCTTTCTGAAATTATCTATTAATGCAGTATTACTCGTAACGCAACAAACATATCCTACCTCACTCCAAACAATGTGTTTTCACAGTATTAATCAATAAATCTAAGTGTGCGAGTTGAAATTCAAATTAATAATAATACTAATGTCTAAGGACCAATACACACGTCTGCAGATAGGAACATCCAATGACACTCTGAAATGTGGATTTCCTACTGGAAGGTCTCATTCTCATAATATCCTTTTGGAAATTAACATGGTCTCAAACTGTGGGAAGGTGCCTTAATGTTTTATGAGTTCTCACCCCTAATGGCCTATATTATTTGTGTCCCTAAAATAACATAATTCTGGCATAGAATATATACTCAAGAACAGTGTTATAGAACTTTTTGGTTCTCATCATAAGAGGGATCTTCTTTGACCCTTTAATGAAAAAGCTATCCTTTTGACATTATCGCAGTCATTATCATGCGGAAGAATAGTCAAGATGTTATAATGTATTTATTAATGAATAAAGAAAACAGTAGTTGGTTCTAGGCCACCAACTGCAACACATATCATTGGATATTGGGATATACCATCCAGGAGTTCTTTGTTAAGAGGAACTCCTAAAAAAGATGGTGTATTCCAGGCAAGTCATGTTGGACCTGCCACCAGCACATGTGGCAGGCGTTCCCACCTCAGACTCAAGAGAGGAAGCGGTATGGTAGAAAATCACTAGTAAGAAGGAGAAAAAGTTTGACAATTGGATGACCTGGAAGTGTAACTTTATAGGAAAACAATGAAATAATACATTTTCATTTTAATTAATATTTTTCCAATTAAATATTAATTTTACTATAAATGGGTTGCTATGTCTGATGGCATACCTGATACACAACAATGGGTTTCTTTGAAATGTTACGTTGCGCAATAATAATATAATATTATTATTTTAAATAGTATTTAACACCTAGTTGTTTTATTGGTGGGACTGAATAGAAAAAACTACAATATATGATTATAAATAGTTTTTAAATATTTTTTCATTTATCCACTAAAATTTAGATGCTTAAAATGTGAATGAATCTAATTTTAAGTATAATTTAAATTAAAAGGTTGATTTACCGCCTTTTGATGGTGAACCGTAATTAAATCTAGTTTTGACCACTTTTATTTTTTTTATTTGACGAAATAAAAAATTACCTTATAATTGGGACATGAAAATTCACTTTGGAAATATTTTTTTTGTATTTTTCTGATGAAATTCCATTTTTGATGAATAGTGGAGAAACTGTATTTTAATTTAAATCATCCTTTTAATATAATTTATTTATAAGGTTATATTGTATTTTTAATTGATTTTAAAGTGTAATTAAATTATATTATTACAGTTTAATCCAAGTTTGGTCATTTGAATTGATTTTATTTCGAAATTGGGCATAAAAAAGTGTCAATATTTTGATAGTCAGTATTTCTTAAAAACAAGCTTATTGTTTTAACAATGAGTATTAATTTTAAATTAGTTAATCCAACTTCTATTTTTTCAATCAGGTAAAATAGACCCCATTTTTGAATTTGGAATATCAAATATAGCTTAGTCTGAATTTTTTGTTTTTTTTAAAAAACATTAGTTTTTGATGAATAGTGAAACCACTAAGTAGTAGTTAAAACTAAATTTTTCATTTAAATGAAATCATTCTGCTTCTGTGAATTTAATTTATAAAATATAACATACATTGTTGTTATTATTAAATAAAATGTGGTTCAATAAGAGGAAAATAATTTTTTTTGAACAGCAACGTTTAACTTTTATTTACCGCAGTTAAAGGTAAATAGGGTAATTCAAGGTGAAAAGAACATCATAGTAATATTAAATTTACATAACATGTGTTCTAACATTATTGGATGAGTCATAGAAGACTATGGGAATCCTTGGGTATATTTTGGGACTCCATGGAGTCTCTTAAGAGTGATAATGACGCTTTATTTTAATTAACGTAATGTAAATGAAAAAATGAAATAAACAAATATATTTTAGTAAATTATTTTTTAAATAAGGATATATAAGTTATATGTTGGACTATAAATATTAATAATAAATATAAACATTTTTTTTATACCATGGTAATTTATTTATAATTTTTAGACATCAAATAAGAAAATTTATTTATGACATAATAATGATGCAGTGTTTACCTCATTATTAAATTACATAAATAAATGAGATTATGAAGATTAAAAAAATATCCCAAACCTGTCCAATTATTATTGGATGATTTTATTTTTACCATGAGTCTTATTATATATGCCTTTAATTTGTTTTTCACCTGTATAAATTTAAGATCAATATATAATGAAATAATAGTTTTCACACTTTTTAAAGAGCCCCTCCTCCCCCTTATGAAAGCCCTCACCTCTATCCCATTCCTAACACTTATCAAGATTCTTGTCTCATCCAAAACCTGCCCAAATAATCTCCCATGATTCGTATATTTCACATAGAAGCATTATTTTAGGCAGAAGGCACTTCAATAAGTCCTTTGGGTTAAAACCACAGGGAGTTACCCGAATTAAAGGTAACAATTTGTCTTAACCTTATATCTTTTATTTTACATCTCAAACCCCTAGACTCTTTTTATTCATTTTTTTATAACAACACCCATATTTTTAATATACTAAGATGTTTTTATGAGATTTATTCAAACTAAAAATTCACACACCTCCATCTAATGAGTAAAGAACATATTGTTTCTATTGATGGAAAACTAATGCCTCACGAAATGATGATTGTTCAATTCTCTCCTACCACCTCTTATGGTGGCCATCAAAATAAAACTTTATTAATATATGATACATATTAGGTTTATGTTTTATTTTTTTCTTCTATATTTTTAATTTATATCATACCTTTATTGTTCCCATTATGGGTAAATGTGATAATTTTCTTCTAAGAAGTGCGGACTACCGCCCCCTCAAAGTGATATAACTAGTTTTTTTTGACAAGGTACTTAATCAATAAAAATGAAGATCCGTGGAAGTACAATCACATAACCATGAAGAAAAGTGGTCCAGCCAAGGCTGGTCATTTTCAGGAGGGCCAGAGGCCGCCACCTGATGGGCTTCCTTGTTTCCTCCCCTTTTTATAAAGGAGAAGGTGAAAATTGTGAAGATCTGATGGAGGGAAAGGATTTTCCTAATGAGTGAACCAAAATGTTGAAAACTGCCATCGTTGAGGTTGATATACTTGATAATGGGGAGATAGACCGATTCTAGGTGGACTACTCCCCATCCACGATCTTTAGAGAACATCATCCCAGCGAGGATGGCGGCGACTTCAACAACCACGGGTTCCCAAAGAACGTGATGAGATTCATGTTTGGCTACGATGGTCTACCCAGGATGTTGCTAGGCCACTAGAAGAAGACAAACAGTTCTATCCTTTAGAAGATATGCATCCACATTAATCTTGAGAATCCCTTCTGGTGGAGGGAACCAATGTAAAGAAGAGGATGGGGTTCTAAAGGGCTTTTTCTGTTTACTGTGATGCTTCCATCCCTCAATCCATGATACCGGTCGTTCAATCCAGAAATTGGGTGGCTTGATGATGTGGTTGAAAATGAAATCATTGTGAGGCAACCAGACGATTCAGGCCAAAATGGAAAGTGATCCCACTTTGGCTGGTGAAAAAGAATAGCACCATCACATCAGGAGAGAGGGGAGGTCTGGGACCATGTCTAGTAAGAGATTCATACAGGAGCCCCATTTGTATAGGAGCTCGATATGTGGGACATATAAAGAATGGAGTTAATTATATTATATATGATATTATACTGTAATTATAATATACCTCTGTATAATTATATTTAATTCCATTAAAATAAGAAATAGAAATGAAAGTAGTGTTCATGCATACGTACGACTTACCGTCTCCATGAACTGTGAATTTCATTTATTACATCCAAATGTCATGTAGTATAATAAATAAATGTATATACTAGATATATATGATACATATGATATCTAAATCATGACTATAATTATAGATATAATGAAATTTTGACCAAATGAACCACTTGTAATAATAAGAAGTCCATTTTTGACTTAAGTACTAAATATCGACAAAATGACCATTATTAACTTAAATGATTACATAATGTTTATAACATGATAATAAATGATTTAAAATTAATTATAAACATGAAAAAGGTTCTTAATCAATTAGAAATTAACATTAGTTTATTATTCAGGATATTGAAGAAAGAACAGGTCAAGTCGGACATGAGGTGAGGGACTTCATCTCAATCTCCATTCATTGAGGAATATTTTGTTTTAATACATGACATTATTTTATATGTTGTATAAACACGTTTGAAATTTTATTTCATTCAAAGAGAATCTTTTTCTAGAAGTTATTTTACTAAATGAAAAAAATGTTTCTTTTTAAAGTAATCGGTGACAATGGCCATTCCGTCACTGAGAGTATTATTTGATCTATGGCTTCCTTAACAAGGCGTAATGTTTTTAAAAAGAAAATAAATACCATATAGTCTTTTACGTATTTTGGTATTGAAAATGGTTTTGATAAAGGATTTGTTATGTCAATATATTTAAACTATATATTTGGATTGAAATGTGGAAATGTTATCTTTACTTTGTTTTTATTTTATGTGTTATGAATACATTATCGTTCTCGGGCATTATTACATATACGGGTGGTTCCATGATAAACCTAGGTCAGGTGGGCCCAAGATATCATTCCAATGCATTGGGTAGCATGACGGAGGTAAACCTGAATTTTTCTCTTAAGATGTTTAGGGAATATACAGTGATGGGTATTCCAAATATAACTCCCTACATAGTAGTGAATGCTACAACATAAGTATATGATGGATGCCACAAGATACCTTTATGATTTGTGTTTACTATGTAAATCATATGATTTCAGGAGGTATGTTAAAGAGCTTATGTTTTGTATGTATTGATGAACTAATGTTTTCTTCATTATTTTATAAACCTTACTGTGCTTTTTATGCTCATACCATTTTTGCAATGTTTTTTATAGGACTTAAAGATGAATTGGGTCAAGGATATGATCATGGAAAAGTCATGTTGTCTAAAACATGTCATGAGACATGACTCTTTTCTTTGAAGAGTTTTTAATTTATGAAAAAAATGTAAACTGTGTAGAAGTTTCTACCATGTAATTTTTGAGGCGTAATGTAATAGTTATGGATTAATTCTATAAAACTCTAAATATGAAAACAAACTCAATGTGAATTATTCATTTAATTCAATATTATGTAATTCTTAAGGTTGTGTCCTTACTATTGGTATCATAGGTCGGTTTATATAACAGTAGGAGTTAGGTTATTATTAAATTAATATCCATAAATTAATTTATGTTAATATTTAAATGATATACATTTATAGATTACAATGTTTATTCGCCTATGATATTTCTATGTTCAGAACAGTTTTCTGCAGAGTAAACAGGGAAACTATTTTGGGAAGACATCAGGAGGAAGACAACCTTCCAAATCAGCAACCTGAGATGGTCAGAAATGGAACTGAATAGTTTTTTGCAGTGAATGCATAGTTGACTCTGACTATAAATGGTGGTGGTGTCTTTGCATGAGATAATCTAGATCAACCACATAGGAACATGTTAGTAGTGGAGCATTTCATGATGCAACATCCATCATCTTTTCGAGGAACATATGGCCATGTGCTAGCTGAAGGGTAGATTATAGCACTGGAGAAGATTTTTTATGTCATGGGGTGTTCAGAACATCAAAAGGTTAGTCTTGTGGTTTACCATTTTGAAGGTGAAGCTAATCGGTTGTGGTTGAAGGTAAAAAAATATCAGCGATAGTGAGGAGATTGATGCTCTTGATTATGATGAATTCAAAGGTATGTTTCTTAGGAAATATTTTCTTAAGTTGGTTCATCATAGGGTGGGAAAACATTCTAGGAAATTGAGTCAAGAGGATGACTCAAAGGCTGCTTATGAAGCAAAATTCACTCGACTAGCAAGGTATCTTCCAACTTTCATACGAGATCTTCATAGTAAAATCACCAGTTTTTACACAGGATGAAAGACAAAGTATCTATGTTCTTCAGCTTCTCGTGAGTTCAAAACAAATGAAAAACTTGTTCGATGTGCAGAGAAGGTGGAAATGGAGTTTGCAGATGATCAGGTCTTCTTTGGAAAACAATATAATAAGTGGTCGAGGTCACAGGCGAAAGGTAATAACTCTTCAAAAAAGTCTGATTGTAAGAAACATAAGATTATAGTTTGTGAAATTTATGGTAAAAATAATATTGGGGAATGTATTTTGAATTATATTATGTTCTACTGATGTGGTAATATGGGACATAATTCTCATAATTGCACTGAAAAAGATCAAGGAAATGGTAGGAAAGAATCAGATTTACAATTAGATAATGTTTTATGTGAAATGAAATGGGTCATTATACAAATGAGTGTCCAATAAAGAACTTGACTGGGGGAAAGCAACCAAACTACAAGAATAAATGGGGGGTAAATTCATTTTCAACTACTTCAGCTAATGTTGGGCCATCAAATGTAGTTGTATTAGTTACACTATTACTTTGATCAGATTAAGCCAATGTGTTATTTGATTCGGGGTAAACGTATTCGTTCATTTCTGAGAAATGTTCTTGTAAATTTTTAATTCCATCTCAAGATACGAATCTTGAACTTATGGTAAATAAAACAGGGGAAATGTTGAGACAAAAAGAAATATTATGAACCTTCTTATCCTTATGTGTGGAAATAATATACCTACAATCCTTATCATTTTTCCTCTAGTAGAGTTTGATGTTATTTGGGGTATGTATTGGATTTCCATTTATCATGCTAAGATCTACTACAGAGCTAAAGAGGGTTTTCTCAGAATTATTTTTAGTTTGTGTACAAGAATTAATTTTATTTTTGATAACATATCAGGAAGTTGAGAAACTAGTAACTGATGGAAATGAATATTACCTTGCACATTTTGTTGAAAACAAAGGAACTGTTTAGATGAATGATGTTCCAGGGGTAAATGAGTACCTTGATGTTTTTTCCAATGAGTTTCCTTATATTATAACTTATCAGGAAGTTGAATTTAATGTTGACGTAGTTCATGTTGCTATGGAAATTT
This sequence comes from Viscum album, assembly GCA_963277665.1. Taxonomy (NCBI): domain Eukaryota; kingdom Viridiplantae; phylum Streptophyta; class Magnoliopsida; order Santalales; family Viscaceae; genus Viscum; species Viscum album. The sequence goes on along the minus strand of OY728129.1, from coordinate 1,804,064,764 downwards.
CAAAACCCCCTTATCGAATGGGTCAAATTAAACTTCTAGAATTAAATAAGCAATTGAATGAGTTATTTGGTAAAGTTTTCATTCAACCTAGCACATCACCATGGGGTGAAACTCTCTTATTTGTTAAAAAGAATGATGGTTCAGTGAGACATTTCATTGATTATCGATCATTTAATAACATCACTATTAAGAACAATTATCCTTTGCCTCATATTGATTATTTGATTGATAAGCTCTAGGGAGCTAGGTATTTTTTGAAGATTGATTTGAGGTCACGATACCATCAATTGAAAGTAAAGGATGTATACATCCCAAAGACTACTTTTCATACTAGATATGGCCATTTATGAATTTGTATTTATGCTGTTTGGGTTATCAAATGCACCTGCTATATTCATGGATCTTATGAATAGAAATTTCTGAGAGTTTTTGAAAAAGTTTTTTGGTTGTGTTTATTGACGATATTTTTCTTTATTCTAAAAGTAAAGAGGATCATGAAAGTCTTTTAAGGGTTATCTTGAAATCTATAATTGAAAAGAAACTATTTGAGAAATTCATAAAATCTGATTTTTGGTTAAAAATAAATCCTTTCCATTGTCACATTGTTTCTAAAAATGGCATAACTGTTGATCCTGCTAAAAAAGATTTGTTGAAGAATGGCCAAGATGCAAAAATATAACTGAGATCTGTAGTTTTCTTGGTTTGGAAGGTTATTACCTGCGGTTTGTTGAAAAGATTGCATGGTTATCTAGTTCAATAACTATGTTAACTCGAAAATCTGTTATGTTCATCTGGACAAAAGAATGGGATGATTATTTTTGGGAATTGAAAAGAAGATTGGTGAATGCTCCATTTTTGGCACTACCATCAAGAAATAGTGAGTATGTTATCTACATTGATTCTTCTTTGAAAGGAATTTTTTTGTTTCCATATGAAAAATGATAAGGCAATATCTTATGCTTCATGTCTATTGAAACCTCAAGAGTTAAATTACTCTACACATTAATTGGAATTTGCTGTTGTTATTTTATGCTTTAAAAATTTGGAGGCATTATTTGTATGGAGTAAAATGTGAAATATATACTGTCCAAAAAATTTGATGTATATATTCCCTCAAAAATAATAGAACATGAGACAGAGTGGATGGTTGGAATTAATCAAGGATTATGATTTAGAGATCTTTTTTCATTCGGGACAGGAAAATAAAGTTGTTGATGATTTGAGTTGAAAAAGTAATTCTCCGTTAACCATTCTACATTTTGAATGAGATAATTTGGTTTTTGATTTGATTTACTTTGGAATATATGTTTTTGGGGTATTAAATTCCTTTTTTAGGTTTCATTGATATCATCTCTATCATATAGAATTAACCAAGAACAGGAAGAAGACAATGATTTGTAGAAAAAGGTAGAGTTGGTTCAGAAGTGTAGGGTTCCTGATTTTAACATTTATAATTATTGTGTTTTGAGGTTTGGGAAAAGATTATGAATGCCTTGTGATTCACATTTGAAGAATGAGATGTTATGTGAAGCTTGTAGTTCTCCGTTTTCATTTCATCCTAGTAGTACTAATATGTATAGTGATCTTCAGGAGTATTACTGGTGGGATGCCATTAAATAGATATTGATGATTTTACTATGAAGTGTTTAACTTATCAGTAGGTTAAAGTAGAGTGGTAGTTACCGAAAGGGATGATTCATCATTCACAGGATCCAGAGTGGAAATATGGAAATAAATCCATTGACTTCATAGTGGGATTACCAAAGACATCTCGAGGTAATAATGCCATATGGGTTATTGTTGATCGACTGACTAAACCTTCTCATTTCCATTCTATTTGAGATAATTTTTCTCTAGATCAAGTTAATTGGTTGTATGTTAAAGAGATAGTTAGGTATCATGGAGTTCCCCTCTCCATTTAATTTTTTCGTGATCCCAGGTTTACTTCTAACTTTTGGAAAGGCCTTGAGAAGTTGTTGGGTACTGAATTAAATTTTAGTACAACTTTTCATCCGAAAACAGATGGGTAGTCCAAACAAACAATTCCGACCATGGAAGATGTTCTATGTTCTTGTTCACTAGATTACCAGGGAAGTTGGGACCAACATATTTATTTGTTTGAATTTTCTTATAATAACAATTTTCATTCAAGTATACAGATGGCTCCATTTGAGGAATTATATGGAATGCGTTGTCGAGAACCATATTTTTGGGATGATGTAGGTGAAAGGACACTGATGGTACATGAATTGGTATAATTGATGGAAGAAAATGTTCAGTTCATTCAGAAGAACATGAGAACTACTCAGAGTAGGTCAAAAGTTATGCGGATAACTGGAGTAAGGATCTTTCGTTTGAGGTTGAGGATCATGTCTTTCTCAATGTTTCTTCACGAAAGTCTGTGATGCATTTTGGTAAGAAGGTAAAGTTGAGTCCATGGTTTATTGGACCATATGAAATCCTAGAGAAAGGTGGATCAGTTGCGTACAAACTGGCTTTACCTCCACGTTTTTCTTAGGTACAAATTTTTTTTCGTGTTTTAATGTTGAGAAAGTATATGCTAGATCCATCTCATGTTTTGAGTCTAATGATAGTTCAGTTGGAAGAAAATATATCTTATTAGGAACAACCAGTCTAGATTGTTGTCAATAGATAGAAAGTGTTGCGGAATAAGGTAATTCACTAGGTAATGTTTTTGTGTAAAAACCATATGGTTTAAGAGGAAATGTGAGAATCTAAAAATGCGATAAGGGATAAATACCCCCATTTCTTTGATAAGTGAATAAAATTTCGAGGATGCAATATTTAAAAGGGGGAAAGGATGTAACATCCTAGGTAAATAAAGAAATAATACATTTTCATTTTAATTAATATTTTTTTAATTAAATATTAATTTTACTTTAAAGGGGTTTTTATGGTCAATGGCGTACCCGATACACAACAATGGGTTTCTTTGAAATCTTACGTTGCATAATAATAATATAATATTATTATTTTAAATGGTAGATAACACCTAGCCACTGTATTGGTGGGAATGAACAGAACTAAATACAACATGATTATACATTTTTTTAAATGTTTTTACATTTATCTAATAAAATTTAGAGGCTTAAAATGCAAATGAATCTAATTTTAAGCAAAATTTACATTAAAAGGTTGATTTACCACCTTTTGACGGGGAACCGTATTTAAATATAGTTTTGGTCACTTTTATATGTTCAATTTGATGAAATATAATTCTAATTTAGAATTGGGACATGAAAAAAAACTTTGGGTAAAATTTTGGTTTTTTTCTGATAAAATTCAATTTTTGATTAATAGAGGAAAATCCTGTATTTTAATTTGAAACTAACATTTCATATAATTTATTTATGTTGTTTTATTATCTTTCTAATTGGTTATAAAGTGTAATTATATTATATTTTTACCATTTAATCCAATTTTGGTCATTGAAATTAATTTCATTTGAAAATATGACATAAACAAGTGTCAATCTTTGGATAGTTAATATTTCATAAAAACAAGCTTTTTGTTTTGACAACTGGAATTAATTTTAAATTAATTAATAAAACATCTATGTTTTCATTTTTTAAAATAGAAATCATTTTTTATTCTAAATATAAAATATAACTTAGGCTGAATTTTTGGTATTTTTCTAAAAAACATCAATTTTTGATGAATAGTGATACCACTAAGTAGTAGTTAAAAACTGACATTTTCATTTAAATGAAATTTTTTGGATTCTGTGAATTGAATTTTGAAAATTTGACATACATAGTTGTCATTGGTAAGTAAAATTTTATTCAATAAGATGAAAATAATTTTGGTGAATTGTAAATTTTGACTCTTATTTTCCTCGGTTAAAGGTAAATAGGGTAATCCAAGGTAAAAAAAATATCATAATAATACTAAATTACCATAACACTTGTCCTAAAATTATTGGATAAGTCATTTTTGACCATGGTAATCCTTTGGCCTATTTTGGGAAACCATGGAGCCACATAAGAGTGATAGTGACACTTCATTTTAATTAACTTAAAGTGAAGGGAAAAATATTAAAAAGAAATATCTTTTAGTAAATTAATTTTTACATAGGGATATGTAAGTTATCTCTTAGACTATAAATATTAATTAGAAATGTACAAATATTTCCTACATATTGGTAATTTATTTACAATTTTTATACATCAAATAAATAATTTTATTTATGACACAATATCAATGAAGTGTTTACATCATTAATAAATGAGATTATAAAGATTAAAACAATATCCAAAACCCTTAAAATTATTATTAGATGATTTTATTTCGACCATGAATCATCTTATAATTGAATTTATTTAGTTTAGGACAATTAGTAACTAAAAATAATTATATAATAAAATAATATTGTTACACATTCTTAAAGAGCCCCTCCTCACCCTTATACAAATCCCTCACATCTAACCCATTCCTCTCACATCTCATGCCTTTTTTCTCATTCAAACCCAGCCTAAATAAGGTCTAAGGATCCATATCATCAACCCATAATCCTTACCTTAGGCATAAGGAACTTCAAAATGTCTTCTTGGTTTAAACCCAAGGGAGTTATTCGAGTGAAAGGTTACGATTTCTCTTAAATTCTTTTCTAGTATTTTACATCTCATACCCCAATACTCTTTTTATTACATTTTTTATAACAAAACCAGAATTATTAATATAATAGGAAGTTTTTATGAGAGGTATTTGAACTACACTTTGAAAAACCACTATCTAATGGGCAACGAACATACTGTTTCTGTGGATGGAAAACTAACACCTCATTAAACGATGATTATTCAATTATCTCCTACCGCCTCTCATAGTGGCCATTTAGATGGAACTATATTTATTTATGATACATATTATGTTTTTTTTATTCTGTATTTTTCATTTATAGAATACCTTTAGGTATTCCATTATGGTTAAACACGATAATTTCATTTTTGGAAGTGCGGACAACCGCCCCCTCAAAGGGATATGACTTGTTAATGCCATATGTGGGACATATAAAGGATGGAGTTAATGATATTATATATGATATTATAATTTAATTTTAATATAAATATCTATAATTATGTTTTAATTTCATTAAAATAAGAAATATATATATGAATGTAGCGTTCAGGCGTACGTACGACTTTCCATCTCCATGAATGGTGCATTTCATTTCGTACCTCCAAATGTTATTTTTTATTATAAATACATGTATATACTGGATATATATGATATATATGATATATAAATCATGAATATCAGTCTGAATATATTGATCCTTTGACCACATGATCAACTTGTAATTATAAGAAGTCTATTTTTTACTCAAGTACCAAATATCGGAAAAATGACAATTATTAACATAAATTGTTGCATAAAGTTTATAACATGGTAATAAGTGATAAGAAAAGGTATTATAATCTTAATGAACGTTCTAAATAAAGTATAAATTATCGTAAGTTTATTATTCCTTAGATTAATGAACGAATGGGTCAAGTCGGATACGAGGTAAGGGACTTCGTCTCAATCTCCTTTCATTGAGGCATATTTTTTTTAATACATGAATTTATTTTGTGGGGAAGTTATCAATCTCCTTTCATGTTTTCATAGAACATAAATATTAATAGGTTCAAGACTGGGATGAAGGAAAATTCATGCAGTCTAAAACATGGGACTAGACATGACTCTTTTTTTAAAGAGTTTTTATTTTATGAAAAAAATGAAAATGAGTAGAAGTTTCTACCTTGTAATTTTTGAGATGTTATGTAATAGTTATATCAAATTTCTCTAAAACTCTAAAGATGAAAATATCCTCAATCCCAATTATTAATTTAATTCAAGATTATGTAATGTTTAAGGCTAGGTCTTTATACGAACATAATAAACCGAGTCCATGGTATCCTCCAGGCATAGTTGAAATAACCAACTCCATCCCCAACAGCTCCCAAAACAGCACAACTATCTTCCTCAGCCCCACGGTCCTCTAATTGAGAGAAGGGTAGAATGCAATAGAAATAAGATGAGTTGACAAGAAATCCAAAGTTAGTGTTGAAACTTTTTGAATTTATTCCAATAGTCTTGGTTTAAGGGGAACTTCCACAGAAAATGGTTCAATGGGCACTTCCCTACAAAATGGTTCAATGGGGACCACCCTGCCAAATAGAACCATCAGAAGAGGACAATCAGAAAGAAATAGTGTCGGATCAAGAACTATTCTTCAACTCCATTAATGTCATTTACTTGATGGACCCCTTCTAAAATTAAGACTATGGCCACAAACTCGAAATCCTTGTTCCCAACTGGAGAGCTAGAGGAAGAGGCTGCATAGGATGGAGGTTTCATGGAAGGAATAATCGTGGTAGTAGTCAAAGTTCTTGCCAAAAGACAAGTCATACCATTAACATCCCTGAAACTCGTGGAAGGTCCCTCTTATAGACACCACAATAACCGAAATTCTCCTTCACTCTAGTCGAAAGAAATACATGACCAGTTTTCTTGTAATATCCATCAGGCAAAGAAGAAATACCAATCCAACCATAGAATATACGTGGACCGGTTCGACCAAACCGGGAAATGGCCACAACACGACCGGCCCCAGTCACTGAAGTCGAACCATCTACATCCAATGTTAAAACTCCTAATGTGTTTGTAAAAGAGCAACCACGAGACAGGAACCACCGGCCTTTAGAGAATAATTATGATATATTAAAGGAGCTGGATTCCGAACCAACAAAGGTGTCAATCATGGTTACGTTTAGTCTTTCCACAAATCTTAGGGAGGCACTCATCGAAGCCTCACTAAGTCCCCAGGAGTTTGAGAATGAAGTAGCAACAGACAATGTATAATGAATGGAGACTAGTCCTGAAGAATGTAATGTCGACATCTCTATAACAGACAGGGATTAAGGCACCATCATGAAAGGGAACATAAAACCCTTATATATTTCTATAAAGATAAATGGAATCATTGTTCAAAGGATATTAATCAAAAACATATATGGAGTTAACCTCCTCCTACGGAGAATGCTTCTTCATATGGGATATGATGTAGACAGCTTGACAACCTGAACTATGACTCTTTTGGGATATGAAAAAAGTGAGAAAAAACTATTGGGACTAATTAAGATTAAACCATGGCTTAGAGATCTCATATTAGATTACAAATTCGTAATCGTGCGGGAAAGAACTGCCTTCAAGGTCTTGTTAGGTAGGCCTTGGATGCTTCGGCACACTACAATTTTGTCCTCATACCATTAGTGAATCGTGTATTGTGATAATTGGAAAAAACGGGATGTTTCATGCTGATAAATACCTAATTGAATGTTTTGAATCACATTATATTGACGCAGGGTTCTATGCGTCAGAATAAAAAAGATTTCGGCTAAAGATGTTGATTGGATCAATTCCCCCGAATAGATTGGAGATGGCCCCCGCAGACCCCCTCCAGCAACTTCTGGAAAAGTATATAATACCATTCAACCAAGTTGAATGCATAAACGCAAGTCTAGGTGTAGTCTCAGATTTATTCATGGTCTCTGTCATGACCACCATGTCCAATGATACAGAAGAGTGACCTGACCCCCACAATGACAGAAAAATCCCTATCAAACATGCTCTTGGCCTGTCCTCACAGCATCAAACTACCCTTTCTTCAAAAACTAATGCAAAAAGAGATTCCTCTCCCAACAATGGATAGTTCATCTCAAAAATACTCTTTCCATTAGAAGAGGAAGATAGTGAATTTGTTGATAAAGAAGAAGAATATGCAAAAGACCTCATTGATGCCCCTCCTATATTTAAAGAATGTGTCTCCAACCCAATTTATGAACTTATGAAGATAAATATGGGCACTAAAAATGACCCGTGTACCACTCTAATCAGTGTGGCCATTACTACCATGGAACAAGATGAATATAACTCCTTCCTAAAGAATAATCGAGATGTGTTTTCCTATAATTACATAGATTTTCCATGCCTCGATCCTGAAGTCTCCACCCATCATATGGGCTTAATAGAAGATGACTTGGGTAATAAGAAAGAATCCAGAAGGACCCACTCAATGCATGCTTCCAAAATAGATGACGAATTTGACAAGATTATCAAAGATAACTTCCTAGAGTAGGTATAATATTCAACCTGGATTGAAAATATATATCCTGTAAAAAAGAAGAATGGACATATTAGAATCTGCATTTACTTCAGGGGAATTAATAGGCAATGTAGAAAAGGTGACTTCCCAGTCCTCACCATAGAATTTTTGATTGATGAAAAAACTGGATAAAAATAGCTCACTTTCATGGAAGGATATTCTATATATAATAAAATCGATATGGCCCAAGGAAATGAAAAAGCTAATACTTTTAGGTCCCCTCCGGGTGTGTCTTTTTATAAAGTGACACCCTTTGTTCTAAAGAACAATAGTGCCACATATTAGTGCATCGTGCATCGAGTATTCAAGACCCTTCTTGGAAAATTTGTTGAGTGTCATGTGAATGACTTTTTGGTTAAATAATGATAGCGTTCGAACCACCTGGATGATCTTGAAAATGTATTCATCAAATTGGGACAACATAGTTTAATGAAGAATCCCATGATGTGTGCCTTTGGCGTTACCTTTAGAAAATTAAACAGCTTCGTTGTATGGAGTAACGACATCAAATTCAACACTGAGTAGACAGAAGTCATACTTGGCATGTCCCCCCTTTCATACTTACAAAGATGAGTGGTCTCCAAGGACACTGTTCTTACATTCAGCACTTCATAGCCATCCTAGAAGGTAAATTTTTTCCTTTCCCCATACTCTTGAAGAAAGTAGTTACGTATGAGTGGGATATTAAGAGTCATGAAGCCTTTGAATATCATAAAAGATATCTTCTAATATCGTCGGGGCTCATGACACTAGTTGAGGGGAGAATGCTCCATTTGTATATAACTACCCGAGAATGGTCATTAGGCACCTTCCTCATGCTGAAGAATGATGTCAGCGATGAAAATAGCCTCTACAACCTCATCCAAACAATGATAAACTCTAAATCTTAGTGTTCAAAAATTTAAAAGAACTGTCTACCTCTAATCTCCTCATTTCAAAAGCCCATGCATTACCTGCAGTACCATGAGGTCCACCTGGTCTCCTGTTGCAACCTTATATAATATATCCTCAACCATACCATGATGAATGGGTTCTTATCATGATAAGAGGTCATCCTACAATAGTTTGACATACAATACATGCCCCTGAAGGCCAAAAATGACCAAGAGTTAGAAGACTTCCTAGATGAGCACCCCTCAGAAGAAACATCACCATTGGAAGCCAAAAATCTAGATAAAGAAGTGTTTTTCATTTAGGAAAACCCCATGGCAATGTAGATGCAGTTCAATGTTGCTTTCCGAATCCTGATGAGAAAAATGATGGGGGATCCCAAACAAAATAAAATGGGGTTGGAAGTCATACTCATATTCCCTGAAAAATATATCATTCCTTAATCTTTCCATCTTTTAGAAGGGTGAACAAACAATGAAGTGGAGTATTAGGCCTTCGTTGTAGGCCTGGAATTGGAATGCCAGGTCCAAGACAAACACCTAAAATTAAAGGGTGATTCGGATATACTCCTCAAAGAGGTCAACAATAACTATGTTGTAAATAAAGAAGTTTTGGTTCCTTTTATGAACCTTGTTTGAGAACTAATGGAATAATTACCATCAGAACTAACGATGAATTATATCCCATGGTCACAAAATGCTAAAGCCGATGCTTTGGAAAATGTAGCCACATCCATGGCCTATCCTGACCGGGATGAAACAGGCATTAGCATTGCTCACCTCCATATGGTCTTTCCATTCATTTAGAGAAATACAAATAAAATCGATGAAATTTGTCATGTTCCTGAGCCTTATGGTCATACCACTAGCCTGATGATGCCTGCTGCAAGATATCATTGGAATGGGGAACTACCACTAGATAGGGATATAAGGGAGCATATCCAAAGATGGGAAATCAACACTGTCATGTACATTGGGGTAAACCAAGAAAAGGTTCTCTAAAAATAGGGCCTTGAAATTTTCCTTCTTATATTCATTGATAGAGAAGAGACTTCTTCCGTCATGAAAGAAGTGCACATCAGAGCTTGTGGAGTGTACCAGTCAGCAACCATTCCCTCTTACCAAATTATATGGCATGTTTATTATTATCCCACTATGAAATAGAATTGATCCACATTTGCTAAGAAGTGTCATTCCTACAATGTTAATACTAATTTCAAACTACACCCCTATAGTTACTTCATGCAGCTATGTACTCATGTCCAATCATCTACTAGGGGATGGATATTGGCGAACCATTTCCCATCTCTACTTCATGACAGTTCTAGTTCATACTCATGGTGAAAAAATTCTTTTCTAAATGGGATAAAGCCATTCCCCGTAAAGAATTTGGTGTGAAAAACATGGTTAGATTTGTAAAGGCAAACATCATCACAAGATTTGGTGTCCCTCATACAATACTAATGGACAAGATCACTAACTTTTCCTCTGCTGAGTTTGACATGTTATACCAGGAGTATTGGATTGAAGATAATTGTTCATCCCACTACCACGTGGTGGCCACCAGTCAGATAGATGCATTCCACAAGACTTTGTCCAAAATACTTCAAAATATAGTCGATACGGATAAGAAATCTTGTCTAGATAAGATCCTTCAATATTTGTGAGCTTACCGGACCACGACCCACTCTGCCACCAAGGAAACCATGTACTCATTAGTATACGGGGTAGAGGCAGTTTCTCCTATCGAAATCTAGGTTCCATCACTTCGTGTGTCCATATGTGAACCACTATCCTTGGATGAGCAATCCTAGAGATTTTCTTGATGAATTGGAGCATTTATATTAGAAAATCCTGCATACTCTGCACCATTTGGAAATCTACCCAAACCATATTGCACAATCCTTCAACAAAAAGGTTCTCCTTCGATCATTCCTCGATGGAGAAATGGTGCTAATCCTCTGAACCCCAATGATACTTGCGAATAATCCCCAAAATCTTGAACCAAAGTGGGAATGACCATAGGTCATACATAGGGTCTATTCCAATGTAGCATCCACCCTGATATCAATGTATGGAAAGCTCATCAAAACCCTTAAAATTGAGATATTATTGAAGAAATACTTCGCATAGACCCCAAGTTGTAGGCCAAACTCTACGACCCTAAACATGAGTAAAACATTTCTCTAAATCTAAGCTATAAGATCTACAACCCTAAACCATGAGCTATAATAATTCCCCCGATTTATGCTCCAAACTATAACACCCTAAATATGTGTAAAAATGCCCCAAAAGCCGAAGTCCGAACTCTATGACCATAAAATATGAGTAAATAATAAAATAAAAAATATAAAAATATATCCCTAATGTTGTGGTCAAAGCACTATTACCTTAAAATGTTAGTAAATAATTCATCCACTACCATTTTCTAAACTATAAGACCTTAAACTTTGAGTCATCATCCTGACCACATGGCATTAAATTGTATGGAACTCGTCCCTACAACAATACAATAAATGGTGACTCACATCCTTGCAATAGGATGTTAAGCTAAATGACACGAAACATCCTAATCACATGATAAAAGGTGCATGATCTCTTATAGAACTACATGCGGCTTGATTCCTACCCTCACAGGATACATAGAGACACCTCAATCCTCGATCTTGGCCCAGCCCCACCCCCATAAAAACATTAAAAAACCCCATCACACCCCTTATCTACCCATGTTTCTAAGGGAACCCTTATCACTCCTTTTTTCATACATAGAGTATAACTTCTGTTATCTTAGGATTAGTAGTAGGGATTCTCTTACGAAATCCAACAATAGAATTACATGGTAGACCTGGAAACTGTAATGGATACAATTAAAATTCCCCCACCCTTTGGGCCGAGAAAAATCGGTATAGGGTATGTACAGAATGACGTCTGGCTTGATTCCTGCCCTCATAGGATACATTTTGATTCTTTGATCCTCGACCTGGACCTACCCCATTAGGAATGAAAATGAAATCCCTCCCTCATATTATCTACCTCCCGGTACATGCGAAGGAGAATCTATGACCACTCTTTATTTCTCACATCGAGTATAACTCACATGAGTTATGGATCAATGGTATGTATTCTCTTACAGAAATAAATTGTAGGGGATATGGTAGGCCTGGAACCCATATCAAGTGAAACCAAAATTCCCTCACATTCCCTAACACATGGACCGAACCAAATCGGTATAGGGTACGTAAAGAACTATGTGTGGCTTGATTTCTTCCCTTTCTTGATACGTATTGACGAATGGATCTTCGATCACAGACCAACCATCATTATAAAGAATACCCTCAAGTTTCCCTAACACTTTGAGTGAATTCATGTAGGGAACATTAAGAACAATGTGAGGCTTGATTCATTCCCTAACAGGATACATAGAGATTCTCAGACTCGGCTTCCCTGACAAGCCACGAGCCAAAAATGCCTCATTCCCCCATATGTTGGTCAGACTGCTACGGGGAATCCATGAGAGGTTATGTCACATGATAATAAATTATGAAATTTCACAAGAGTTATGTGTGGACCATTCCTCAGTATTATGAGATTCGGCACATGCCTCTCAATCATGAGAAGTCAAAAGATCCTACATCCCCCCATACATATGGTTTAAACCTATATGGAACTATTTTCCCATTTTTCACACTCCATACCTTAGGAAAATTTGGTTCCCCATAACCCTCCAAGGCCATATTGGATGGAAGGCCAATGTCTTATAAAATCATTTTCTTTACTATGCACATCATGCTCATGGTGTCTCTATATATGTTTCCCACAAAAATGGCCATAAATCAAAGGAAAATTCATCCCTAAGAGACTCCTCTCCTTTATCAGTATGCCCAATGACTTCTAGGTCCCACGTAATCCTTCTTAATTCATGTTTCCCTCGGGACTATGGTTTACACCTTCTGTCATCACCCATGTCTAAGAAATTCTGGAACATCCTAGTTAAGATTAACCTAAAAACTATTTAAGATCGTTATGACAAATAAATCGTCCTCGCTACATGACTCTAAACTACATAGCATCACGTCCTCATTGCACAACATTAAAGTGCATGGCCAAAACCGTCCTTTCTATATGACATCAAACTACATAATAGTGGTTTAAACCCAAAAATTCCATCTAATTCTGATTTTTCTATTCTTAATAAATGATATTGAATCTACGCAATCCTTTATTTCTTACACCGATCCTAGCCCACACGAGCTTAGGTATTTTAGAGAGACATCCACCATGGCATTATGGAAAAATAGTCTAAAAATTTGGTCTTAGTAGCACAAACCTAAAAGGCATGTCATGATTCTGTCCCCCAAGAGGAACCCCATGTTATAGGCATGTGATTTTAAATAACCATGTATCACAATGATGAATAAAATGCCATACACTACATACGAGTCTGATCTATGTAAGGGACACCATTTTCCATGAGTAAATCGCAACCCAAATGTCCCCAATATGTCCAGATACACTTCTTCTACATTTCAAACTCCATGCTCTGAACGATCTTGAATAAACATATCCCTCGAAGGGCATATGGTATGGAAGACCAGTGTCATGTGGAAACCTTTTCCTGACAATGCATATCATTCTCTAGTGGCTCTGCATATCTAGCCCACAAAAATATACATAAATCAAAGGAAAATTCGTCACCATGAGAGTCATCCCCTATCTCTGTATGCCCAATGGCTTCAAATACTCATCCCATCCATCCTGATTCAAGTCCCATCAAAAGATAAGGTTTACATTTTTCTCCTTTCACATATCATGGATATATCGTAACATGAGGACTCAATTAATCAATGGTCCCTTTTGAGGCATCTAATGATATCCCATCTATATGCGTTAAGATGATTCACATTAAAAAGAAGAGTGCCCCCACTTGTTTCTAAGTTTCCCTGAAGCAGCTCAGTTAAAATGCCTCCATTTGTGTTCAAGAGCAACCCTCAATGAACGTTACATACCATAAGTAGAAATTTCTTGATGTACATAATCCTCAAAGTCCATCAGAGACAGAAGGCCAGTGTCTTGTGGAAAACTCTTCTTGATTACTCATATCATGTCCCGGTGCCTCTACATATGTCGCCCCATAAAACAACCATAAATAGAAGGAAATGTCTTCCCTATTAGGGTCAATTCAAACTTCCTTATTCTCAAATGACATCCACGTCTTGTCACACCCCTGATTTGGCCAACATCTGGATAATGGCCTATTTACCTCCTTCTTCCAAAGTGCCCATGACATAAAAAAGATGCTTAATTTATTTGATCATTCACCATATCTAACTTAAGCATTAAGAAATGTGCCATAATAGTTTCCCTGTAAAATAAAACATGAATGACCCTAACGTCTTCATACACCACTACTCTGGATAGCCACCCATTGTGGCTCTTGATGTAAAAATAAAGTCAAAATGTTTCGTATCCCACCTGGCCATCAGAAACAGAAGTACATTGTCCTACAAACATTTTTTATAGACTATGCATATCATTGCCCTGTGGCTTTACATTCATCACCCACAAAACAAATGTCATCAATAAAAGTCAAATTCATCCCTAGTAGAGACAATTCGTACCTTGGTAGACCTAAACCGTCTCCTTAGCTTCATTCATGTCCATAATCCAAAAAATAAAGGCTCAAGAAAAATCCTTAATCCATGTATGAAGGATATTCGAACATTTCTGGTTAATATTCCCGAGTCAAGGACTTGCACTGCTATGTATGGTAATAGATTTTTGACCACAAACACTAGTATCGTGACTGATTGGAAGGAAAATGAATTACTAGTGAAAAACAAGCCATACTTGCCAAAGGAAAAGTCTCCAAAATGGCACCTTTGGGAAATATTCAAGTATCGAAATTGGAAACATTGATCCATCAAAAAAGGCATAAACCTTATTAGGTGGAAAAACTGCAATGGGCGGCCTAATGAAAATTCAACTTAAACCCGCTAAGTCCATATAAAGCAGGATTAGACAAATAAATAGGATTATAATAAAAATGACATAATGGGTTGTGAGGGGTTCCATAAAACTATAGCAACTGTAGAACTACACTCACTGAGTCCCTTATCATAAGAAAAAATAGAGCTAAATTAGATTATTATAATTCACTAATTTCAAGTCATGGTTTGAAATTAATACATGATTAAAATGATATTAATAGTTAATGATAGAGAAAAGATGTTTAAAATCCAAATCTGTTCCATTAGGTTCTGAAAAAATGGAAGAACATCCTCAATTCAATGTCTCTCGAGACTATAGAAAAAGAATAAAAAGAAAAAAAATAGTTGATATTATAATTTGCGACAACACTACAATAGGATCTTGTCTACCATTTCCAGTAAGAGGGCGAGTTATTGCCATGGAATGTCGATGGTTTGTTCTTCTGATGTTCTCTCCTTCGTATTGGCTTTGACTTTCGGATGCACCCTCTTCAGATCCGATTTAAGGTCCCTCCCCTTCATCAAGATGGAATCATAGTTATCACGTGATGAGGCCAGTTATTCCCTCAACATTTCTACACATGTTTCAAACTCCTGTAACTCTTCCTATTGGATCTCTCAAATATCATGGTACTTCACCTCCTCATCAGTCAGATGATCAAATTCTTTCAAAATATCTCTAAAGGTCACCCCTAGTGATGGGAAGAATTGAACTTGGCCATCTTGACCTCACAAGAGGCAAGGACATCGTGGGAAATGATGATTTGTTAAATAAGGAGGTGTAAGTGCAGATAATCAAAGCAACTGGAAACTATCTTTGTGAATAAATATGGAAAATTTTCACCTTCATCAGCCAAATAGGCCAGGGGTGTCTCCACGGCAAGAGAACATAACTAGTTCCATGCCACTTTTCGCACTATATATTGTCTTCCCACAACACTTTCACTTCGATCCTCCCATGATTCCATGTGTCTATAAGAAGGAAGTGTCACCATTGGAGTGGGGAGGGACCTAAGTCAAGTCACCCAAGATGAGAGTCTCCTTTTTCCCTTAGACGACCCAGTCAATGGAGCCAAATGTGGAAAACTAATCATGGCCTATTGGATGAACGGTGAAACTCAGCTGGTTCCAGTCTCATTTTTTTCTTGGGAAATATCTACAAGAGGGGAATAGTCGGAAACAGTTACCACCAAAATGTTTTGTACAGATGAAACCCCTCCCAGATGTTTTTGACGTTGAACTGAATGCCTTTTTAAAACAACAGTAGGAGAAGGAGGTGTATCCATCTTGGTTTTTATAGAGACAGAAGTAGAAGGTGTAGCTATTTCACATTTCTTGGTAGAAGAAATGTGTCGTGTTGTCATTGGGGAATGTATGGGGCAGGAAATGGTCAAGGGGTTATTCACCCACCAAAATGGTTCTTTCTACATCTCGTCAGGGAAACAATCTACCCAATGTTGGGGACACTCTAGAAATATAAAGGTGGGCTCATCCTATTAGAAATAATAATCTCCCTAGCATCACTTTCACGCATCATCATAATCCACAATGGGAGAAGAACCACGAGATGAGATTACCCCCTTAACTGGACGACCTGAAGAAGTGAAAACCACTGAAGGTATCTGAATTTCTAGTAAAATTAGTAGGGGAGGTATGTATCTCAAATGAATAGTCAGTCTGTATGAGTAGCGATCATATCATCTCGAAGGATGATGAGGTATGATAATTCTTCCAATGAACTTCCCCTGTCACATCTCAATGATCTAGGAGGGGTAAGATCTGATGATAATGAGAAATGAAAGGCTTTATACAATAGCCCAACTGCATCGGTAACACTCAGAGCCCCGGGATGAACAATAGAAATGCTGAGAACAGGAGGATGAAAATCAGAATGGGGAACCATTGTAGTATGTTGGTATTCATTATAGGAAAAGTGTTCTTTCATCCACCTGTACATAAATGGGAATGGTCTGCTGAGATGATGTAGAGGCTTTCCTTCATGTATCTGTCCCAAAATTTTATTATAATGACCCATACATTACATAAATTGTTAGTACTTCAAAATTGAATTACACTTATTAAAACATATAACAAAACCATGAAAGGACTGTATAGGTATAGTGTCTTTAGAAACTGGGAAACATAAATAGCTGGTTCATAAAGCATTTACACTGTCTCCGATTTATTTCATCATATCTATAGTCCCATTTGGAATATCATACTTAATAACCTTCTTCCTGACCTAGGGAAAGAAAACATAAAAAAGGTGAGCTCAAATACTCATTAAGGGTAAACAAAAGAAATATCAATCACATAATATTCATAAGAACATAACATTTTGGAAATCTTACCCTGCAAAAAAGATCATAATGTCAAAACATGGAATAAATCATGGTAGTGAAATGTAATCACAATAATCATAACATAAAACATGAAGCTTTGTGGCATACAAACATAATCCTAGAGATTCATTTCTTATTAGTCAAGACTCATTGCCAAGACTATCTTAGGGGACAAAGTCCATTTCGGAACTGAGTTCATTCCTCGTTTCAGTCCTATTTCACTGAATCGGTTTAACCTTCCATTCAAGCCATATCTATCTCATGAGATATAAAATCTTTACCCAATGCATTGGAGCGATATATAGGTCCCACCCATCTCATAATTATACCATTCTTATGTGTTCCACAAAATCATAAATCATACATCATTTCATAACCCATGTAATAAAAATGGGATTCTTAAACATCGTGGCATCATAAAACAATTCATATAGGATAAAAAAATTCATAAAAATAATTACATTACAACATAATCAAATCAATGTAATAATAGGGATAGAAACAGAACAATATATTATCTTAGATGGAAAATAATTTTGATAAAACACTTGAACTCCATTCTTGAGGAAAATATCCATTCTACTTTAAAAACATTTTTCCTTTCTTAACAAGTCATTAAATTTTAAACTAAAAGAAGTTGATTAAAAATAAACTTGAAAATTTGTAAAGGAAGATTCCTGGAAATAATGTATTAAAAATCCATTCATGTCGTATAAGTTAAAAAAACATTATTCTCATACTTTTGTCAGAAAAGTCAAAAAGTACCTCGTAGGAAAAACAACGAAAGATTCCTTTAATATCTTTTACTAAAAACTCGCCGAAGGGTAAAATTGGATTTTAAAAAAATAGGAGTATATAATATTACATATTGAGGAATCATGGATGTGGATGATAAATATTCCCCATTAAATTCTGAAGTATAAACAATCTCGTATAAAAATTGAGATTGTGAGATTGTCCCTTAACTTAGGTCCGATTTACTTCATGAGTGTCCGAACCTCCAGTATAATGATTTAAATAATTTCATTGACTTATTACAGAATCATACTCATTGTTATGATATCATATATGGTCATATTCTTTTCTTATTATTAGTAATATTTCATTGCTACTTGTTATTCGGCTGTTTATTACTTTTTGTTCTTATGCGTGTTTTGTCGAATAAATTATTATTCTTATTTTTAGGTTATAGATACCTCATTAACAGAATGGTATTAGTGTAATATATATCATATTTATTCACTCAATTCATTTATTTAATCATTATGCAAATGAAGATCTTGTAGAATGAGTCGCATCACATCGTGGAGACGGTATTCCGTACGTACGCACAAGCAATGATATCATTTCCATGATCGTGTAATTTTATTGGAGTGTGTGTATACTATTTCAGAATCAATACCACTTTCAAATAATCATATATAGTTATTTATTTGAACCATTATACTCATCCACGTAATGTGGTGGTGGAAAATAGATTACAACACGGCGTGTAGACGGTATTCCGTACGTACGCACGCGCGGTGATTTTGTTTTCCATAGGATGGATAGATGGTGAAATAGGGTTGTTTCATAATTATAATAACATATCAGTATATGAGTGATACTGATGTTATTACTTCATAATGAAACAACTAAATAAGAATAAATGGAAGAAGAAATAAAGTTGAAAGAATCGGTAGCGGACATTACCTCTTCTTTGAAGCGCTTCATTGGGACCTCTTTTAGGGCACTAAAATTGGTGTCTGAAGAAGAACAAGACCTCTAGGATATTTCTAGGGAAGCGGAGAGGAAAAATTGGCAGGGTTTGGCAGAGATTGAAGGCTAAATGTGGTGTGAGGAAGAGAGGGAGGAGGTGCCCTTTTATAAGGGAGGAGAGGGACACCTTTGGAAAAACTAAAAATATTTTTTTATTATAAAGCGATATTTGGTTTTAAATAGCTCTAAATTGATTTATTTCAAAGCTAAGGTGGGGATGGGTCGATATCCTCTCATCTAATAGAATTTGGACATGTTTAGGTTACTATTTTAACATTATCATTTAGATTTAACTTTAAGTTAAATAATTTTACTTTTACCTAGACTTTTTGTTATCTTACACTATATGGTTAATAAACATACTATAACAAGCCAAACGAACCCCAAGTTGTTTATTATTAATATATATATATCCTTATTTAAGTCATATTTCCGAACCTTAGATTTTTAGGAATAAAATAACAATTAATAATATAATATTTGTTTTAAAACCTATTTTATGTCAATTTTGACACTATTTAGTAATTTATTTTTGTGAAAATCATAACAGAATGATTGGTTCAAACAAAGTTAATTAAATCAATACTAACATATAATAGTAACCAATAAAATTAGTGGAATGCATAAAAAGTCTCAAATTACATTTATTTGGGTATTTATAACATTAATTATGTCAATATTTCATTAATAAGATAATTACTCCATCATCTTTGTGTCATTAATAAATTAAATTATTTAATGTCGAAAAATTACAAATAAAATACCATTATGTAGGAAATATTTTTATATTTCTAATGAATATTTATAGTCGAATATATCTTATGTATAACCCTATATTAAAAATTAATTACTTATTAAACTTTGATTTTATCTATTTTAACCCTTCTTTATATAAATTAATAATAAATGTCCTAATCTAATCCAAGTGGGCCTAAATGGTCATATTTTATTACTAAGGTTTTTTGGGTCGAATTACATTTATCCAATAGAATTAGGAAATTAGTTAGGGTAATAATAATATCATTTTTACCCTTAATTACCCTATTTACTTTTAACTGTGGTAAATAATAGTAAAAAGTTACTATTCACAAAAAATTATTTTTATTTATTGAACCACATTTCTCTTACAGGAATCAACCGTGTATCTCGGATTTTTGAAATTCCACTCACAGAAGCGATAAAATTACGTTTTATGTAAATTTGAAAATTCTCCAAGGAGGTGGGTAAAAGACGATGAAAAGTTCAATAAAATTTTTCTATATCTAAATTTATTATAAAACTACTCCAATGAATTACATTGAACTTATATAGGTATTATTTATCAATATTGACCTAAAATAAATTTAAATAAATAATTATTTAAATAAACTGTCGGTTTTTAAATAGTAACCCAGTGTTTTCACTATTCATCAAAAATTGAAAGTTTCCAGAAAAATACCAAAATTTTATCCTAGGGTAATTTCAATATTACGAATCCAAAAACGAAGTCCATTTTGAAAAATAAAATTTAAAAATTTCAAAAAGTGGTTATTACTATTCATAATGGCTAGTTTTAATAATAATTTAATAGCATATCGTTGTTTAGTGAAACTCGGTATTGCGTACGACGCAAGCTATCAAGGAAGGTCATGATTGTGTGTAAAGAAAGCCAAGATAGTGTTGTGTGTAGTGAAATATTCCTTTGATTATTTATATAAAATCAAAATATTTCATATAAAAGTCTCGGGTGTTACATTCATAAAGTTGGGGATGGCTATGAAGGGACAAATTAATGGGTTAACCCTCTCCCAGGATGGCTTCCATCATAAAAGTGCATGCCCAAACACCGGTGTATACATCAGTGGATGGGAAAATCCATCCACTCAAGAACATATCAAAGAAACCTGTCAAACTTAGCATAATTGAAATTTCTTATCAAAGCTTGTATCCCCATGTGGTTTATCACACTGCTTCTTGGGTAGAACAATATGACCCTAGAATTCGGCGGGACTAGAGAGTAAGATGAGTTTGAATGTGGTGAGCCCTATATTGGGACCATTCATCTACATGAATAACCATATCCTTCATTTGAATGGGATGAGGGAATGAGCTTCAAGGGGATGATCCAGTGATACCGCTGCCATGACCATTATGCACCTTGTCAAAGGAGAAACATGATCAGTGTCATTCCATGTGGTGACTGATGGTAGGAACACTTCATACATTTCTCCTTTGATGGGGAGCCCCCAGCTGATAGATATCCCATAGACAAATTACCACCTCCCCATGTAGTTGGTGGAAGGTGTTGGTGCTCAAACACCTGCGGATCAGCATTTTCGGAAACATTTCTCCTAGAGAAAATATTGCAAACTAAGAAACCTGAGCTTCTTGGTATAAGCCCACCACATCCAGCTAGTCGAGGGACTCCAGACATGTCTAATGCACACCGAATTCCCATGCCCACTCATTAAATAAATATCCTTCATATCGTAAACCCCACATGGTGATCCATCCACCACTAGGATTCACTCAGGAGATGATAATGATATATGGGTATTCTTGAGCATCTAGTCTCGGGACACCATCCTAGAACTCATGATTTCCATGAGTCCATGCTGAGCCTCGCAGCATGAATATGTTCTCCTGAATTTGAGTGGTGATGGCTTCTCTTATTGGGTAAATGTAGACATGGTCATGGCCTTGCAGTGCCTCCAAGAGGATGAAAGGGATGACTGTGTCATTCAACGAGAGAGCACATCAGCAGGAATACCAAAGCTGTAAAGGGGAAAATATACAGATTACAAATAAGCTAAGAGCTCTGGAATAAAAAAGACTGTCAGTAAGTAGTCACATGGAATGATGTGGACACGAAGATGATAATTTTATTCTTTTCCATGGTTTCCCTTGTCTTCATTGATTTTGTAGAAACCTGTGAATCATCCATTTTAGCCTCTAGAAGAAGATCCAAAAGCTGATGAGAAGTCATTCTGATAAGAAATTATTGGATAAAGGCTATGGAAGAGTGCTTGAAGGAATCAAAATATGTCCACATGAAGCTCTACGTATAGATTATGGAAATGGAACATGGTAACCAGATACCACGTACTGAATGAAATGTGGAAGTGACTCCCTTTATAGTTACAGTGCACAAACTCACCCCACCACATACAGCCATGGTACGTGAAACATCCATGAGGCATTGGTCCATTCATCATTGGTTGTAGAATGGAAAGGTTCACCAAAGATGTCCGATTATCCTAAGTTTTGATTGAGATCATGTTCAGAAATGGAGGCTTAAATTTTAAGTCTGGATCGTTAACATTCAGAAAATTTGGTTCCCCGGTCCTTGTTCGGTATGCAGATAGGCCATCCACGTAGCGTTCTTATAAGAGAAATCATTATTTTTAGTTTCAAAAGTACATAGTCCTATTTGTGGAATCCTAAATTTGGTATTCAGATGGTAAATTGGTGATGAAATCGGTTCGTAGTACATACAAAGTAGTCCGAAAATGCAGTTTTGGTAGGGAGCATGGTATGTGAGAGAAAAGTACTCTTGGTAAATCGAGATCACTATTAGTAGCGTGAAATTGTAAAAGAAAAATGACATGGGCCCCTATATATAGGTGTGGTCCCCTCCAACTAGTCCATTTGTTCTACCGCAATCCATTTCAATTGAATACTAATTCTATATTGGAATAGTCCCCTTTTCCTTCCAAACGGACACCATTCCGATGCGGGGAAATTGTAGAGTCCTAGAAATTCCTCCATGGGTAGAAAATACCCCCACGAAAGATCTGTAGAATAAATAATGTACTTCTAAAAGTCTATCATGGAAAATGTACTCGAATTGAGTTGCAATTATTTGATGGAACCTGACGGAATTTGAGTTTTCAAGGTTTTTTATGTGCCCCGCGTACCATCACAGGGAAGGGTACACGGAGTAGCAGGACTGTGAACCAACATGTACGTAGAACGATCCTCAAACTGTTGGCTCGCAGAGTGATGTCCAACGAGCATGGAAAACAGTAAACCACGTTAATGATAGATTCATATGCGTGATGACCATCTGCGTACGATGTTTCGAATCATTCAATTCGTGAATGAGGTGAATGGGAAAGGGATCCATGAACCATTATCGCAAACTAAATCCTCTACAAACCCCCAGCTAAATAAGTCTTCTGTGGATCAGGATATTTATCCAATGGGCCTCCGCAAATGGTGTCATGTTCCCAGTAGATATTATTGCTTTGATGCTCTATAAAATGTGCAAAGTAGAAGTACAACACACACTGAGAGGGAGATCTATAGGGATAAGGATGGACGATGAAAGATTGGGGGAGACATAGAGGTTTCACTCTGGCTTCTATCTTGTTTTATCAGCTAAACACATACCGTGAACCTCTCCCTCTATAGGTACAGTAGTCCGTCAACCACAAAACAAGGGAATTGAATGAAAATAATAGAACTGTAAACCTAATGGGTGAACTGTGAACCAAAGGCTTCTAACGGAGGAACTACCCACACATGATGATCCCCTGCACCCCCTTAAATATAATGCTCTGCGTAGTGTACCTCTATGTAGACTAAATCTGACGTCGCATACTGCAGTAGTACGTGGGTGGAACCCAAAGTGGCATGATGGTCCATGTACCACTATGTTACCCAGTTGCTTATACCCATGACCATGTAACGCAGTGGTATGCGGACAACCAATGTGCCCATATACCACTATGGAATGACGAGCCTCCCCAGTCCCTCATAAAAAGTCTTTATGCGGAATGGGTTTTCTCATGTATTGTTGGTTCCGGTTCTAACCTCACCCCTCCACTACTGTACTGTCCCACATGGTTCCTCTACTAACCAGTCCTCTTGCATTAGGATAAATCCTCTTACAAAGCCACCAGACCCGTATGATCAGACCATCGAGTCCATCAATGTGCCCCATTGAGTCTACATACCCATAGTAAGCGGAGTAACAAAGGACCTCCCCACAAAGGTGTCGGCATAGGGAATGCATGTGAGGCTAAATTCTCATGGTAACCTCGAGCCCAACCATGGGATGCCGACACGATCCTCCCAATTCTCGGTAATACGGGTGATCACATTTTGTTCCATTCAATGAGGTATAGTGGTCAGTCTAAGGGGTTATGTATGCTCCCTCCTTTAACGATGAAAAAATACATCCCCTTCCCAAAACGTGTTATAGGGCCCTCCCACTGAGGTATTTCCCCAATCATCTAGTTCTAGGCCACATGACCATTAATACCATCTCACATGTAAGGGTTCATTGCTCCGCGCCTTCACCCATCGTCACCCCACCCTCTTCCACCATGGGCTATCCCTCCCCCCACCAATAGGAGAGGAGGAAATTGCATTGTTGAATCTTTCACATCCTCTTGTTTCTTTCACCGAGCATGTGTCGTGTCAGCATAGAGGCATGGGAGGATTACAACGTCCAGACATTCTGCACTATGAGAACTCTGATTTCTAATATAACCATGATATATATAATTCCTAACATAATCCCCGAGCACAAAAGGGTGCCCATACAAAAAGGGTTCACCCAATCATGCCTCCTCAATGGGAAGCTTCAAGGCATAATCCCCACCCAATCTGAAATACATGGGCTCTGATTCCTCTCTTGAGGATATGTAGGAATCCCTTCTTATGGGCTCGATCCCAACATCAAGTCATCTTCCATCCCCCCTGGATGACGATATACTAAAGAGTTCCTTATAATATGTATTAAGTCAGTATCATCTCCACAACATCAAATATATAACTGGTTACGATGATTTTGAAAACCTAGGGTAGCCTTTGGACAGACTCTTTAGGAATGAACCATGGACTCACAAAAATATAAACACGACTTAAATCTATAATAGAGTCCAGGAATAGGCAACAATCCTCCCCAAAAAGGGTGCGGTGAGACTGAACTCGCATCCTCTCCACCAATGATGTTCTTAAGTGTCATGGGACAAGTATACATTCAATGAGTGCCTGCCTTTGTTAATAAGGTCCATTAATCATGGATACCAGGGTCGTTGGGTGTTCTTCGATCCACGATTAATCCTATTGGAGACCATCCGAGGAAGTTATATTTGAGAGGGACAGATTGTATGTGTGCTTGAACCCGACACAATCAGCCGAAATTACCAATAGTCTCTATAGTGTTAATTCATCCTTCTTTAAAGGATAATGATGCTGAGTAGGTCGAAACAAAAGAAATGTTGAATTATATGAGAAACTTTATCTATAAAAAAGGGGAATGAGTGACGATCCTCATCAAACCATTTCTGCACCACTCGATAACGTGCCACCTCGATGCTGGAACAATAATCCATATAAAATATCATTCCACCAATAAAAAAATCAAATCAATGTAATAATGGGGATTGAAACATAACCCTGTTTGAGAGTGTCTTCTTTGATGGAAAATAATTTTGATAAAATAATTGAACTTAATTCTTGAGAAAAATATCATTTCTTCATTAAAAACGATTTCTTTTCTCAAAATTCCAATAAATTATAAAATAAAAAAATTTCGAGAACATAATCCTGAAATAGTGTAGAGGAAACATCATAGAAATAAGGTGTCTTGAAACTGTAAAAATCCACTTTTACCGTATAAGTTAAAAAAACATTATTCTCATGATTTTTCTGGAAAAGTGAAAAGGTACATCATTTGGTAAAACAATATTCCTTAAATATCATGTAGTAAAATATAATAAATGGGTAAAAATTAAATTAATCATAAATAGAATAATGGTAAAAATTTTATGAAAACATTTTTATAAAACATTTATAGGGATGTTAGATATATCCCTAGTAAATATTTACTTACAAACTATCTTAGATAAAAATTAGATTTCAAAATTATCCATTGACATAGGTTTGAGATGCATAATTTGTGACCAAAAATTCTTGATAATAATTTATATTTTTTTAATATCGTATTCCAAAATCGTTTTCCTCATATATTGTCATATTCTCCATCATTTGTTTGTGTCAATTCATTGTTACTAGTTATTCGGGTTTTAACTTCATTATGATCGTAAGAATGTTGTGTCGAATAAATTCATGTTATATATATTAGGTCATATTTATATCATTATAAACTTATAATTAATACCATCTTTATTCATTATTTACATTTATATAATCATGCTGGAGTTGTTATCATGTAGATTTAATCACATCGCATTGGGGAGACAGTGGGTCGTACGTACGTATGAGCGACGTCATCATTCTCATAATTGTTGAATGATGATGATTTGCATGGTGTAATATATTTCATAAAAAAAATTTTTATAATAATCAAATATATTTATTACATACAATTTTATAACCATCCAATTAAGATTGTTGTGAGAAGAATATTACACCACAACGTGGAGACGGTAAGCCATACGCACACACACGTGGTGATTTCATGTTTCCTTGAATAATAGAAAGTGGAATGAGGTTGTTTCATAATTTTAATAACATCTCAATATATAATTTATACATTATTTATTATTATTTAACAAAATAACTCATGAATTATAAATAGTAGTAGAATGAAATATGAATGAATTCCTTGGGAAGATTACCTCTTCTTTAACGTTCTCTCTTTAGATATCCTTTTAATAGAACTATAGTTTGTTATTTGATAATATCAGCAACAGAAGAATGTAATTTGGGATGATTAGAAGGGAACATAGTTGGGGATGGATGAACTTTAAGTGTTAATGAGTTGTGAAGAAATGAGGGAGGAGGTTCTCTTTTATAATTGAGGCGATGGGATCTTTTGAAACCCTCAAAAATATTATGTTATAATAAAATCAAACCCCACTCAAAACCTTCAAAAATGTCTCATGTTCGAAGATGAGATGATATAGTGTTGTAATATAATTAAATATTAATTTTAGAAAAATTTATTTTTCCATTCAATGCATATCATTTCAATTTAACATTTAGTTATTCTATTTCATTTTATCTAGAGTAAAAAATATTACAATATTAAGAGGATAAAATATTTACTTATTTCATGTAAATTAGATAATAAATATATAATTTAGGAAAAAAATTACAATTAAATAATCATTATATATTTTTTAAAATATTTTATGATTCTTATATTATTTAATAAAACTCTATTTTGATAATCAATCAATAGTGTCAATTTTGATACTATTCAACTTATTGATTTTTAAAAATTTAAAGAAAACAAGTTAACTTCTAAACAAAAAATTATTATATTCTTATAAGGTCATGGTTATCTATAAAATTATTTTTACCTTTTAATTTCTCAAAATATATTTATTTTAATGTAGTTAATAACATTTTTTTCATATTTTTTTAATAAAATAATTACTAGGTCAATATTGTGTAATGATTTAATATACAAATATAATGAATAAAATATTAAAATAAAATACAATTATGAAGATAAATTTACTATATTCTATTATAATATATTTAGTCAAATTTATCTTCTTGAAAATCCAACATTAAAAAATCTATACTTATTAGACTTTGAATGTGTAAATTTAAACATTAAACGAAATTAAATAATATAATTGCCTTCATATATTCCATATGGCTCCAAATGGTCCATAACTCGACCTTTGGATGATTATAGTCAATATATACTCAACTAATAAAATTTTGTAATGTTTTTGGGCCATTTAATAGTTATTATAATTTTAATAAAAATTATTTTATTTATTTTTTTCAGCAACTAAATAATTTCTGCATCATCCATATATAAGACATTAATGTAATTAATTATTTCCTAAAAATAAAAAAATACCATGATAAATAATAATATTTTAGTTTTCAAATAATTATTTATAGTCTAATTTAGCTTCTATATAAACCTATTTTAATCATTTTATATTATTTATAATAAGAATGTGAAGGATTTAAATCTTCATTAAATAAAATATTATAAATAACATAATATCTCCCAAATGGCCGCAAAATGACCAAAAAAATTATATCAAAGAAATACGTTTATTAATTTAGAAATTACAATTTATATTTGTTAATACCGCCCGTTTGTACATATGTGGATACATTATAGATATTAAAGACAATGAAAATGACACTTTATTTCTTTCATTGATTTAAATATTATTTAAGTCATTTTCATTGAATAATGTCCATTAAATGACATAATTTAGATCCTTAAGCAATAAGGGTAGAATTTAATAATAAAATTATATTGATTCATTTGTTTTTACCATTTTATACTCATTATTATTTTATTTTTAACCTAAATTACCAAATTTAGCCTTTTCTATGGTAATAAAATTTACCATGGTAATTATTCATGTAGGATAAAATAAAAAGGGGCCTATGTACCAAATTTGGAAATCATGAATTCAATGTTTGTATCCATTTTTCAAAATTCAACACAAAGAAGTTTTATAATTACATTTCAAATTAAACTGTTCAAATGTCACGAATTGTTTTTTTGAAAAATGCCCCTTTTAAAAGAGAAAACGTTTTTATAATAAATTTACATATAAAATCATTCTAAAAATATATAATTTTTAAAAATTTAACTAATTAAAAATTAAATCAAATTAAATTCATAATATTACAATTTCATGTCTTAAATATTAAAAAAAATTATTATTTTTAATGTGCATCAAAAAAATTAAAACTTATTAGAAAAATACAAAAAAAATCAAAATACGAAAATTGATATATTATGAACTAAAATGAGAAATTTAATTTTTAATATGGAATATTATAAATTTTGAAAACTAGACTTAAAATGGGTGCACCAACAAAAGGTGGCACAATTTTTTTTTTTGAAATGAACTTTATTTTTCTGAATAACTGATTTTGTTCTTCTATAATGTTCTAAAAAATAAATAAGATGAAATTTAAGGTTATAAAAATAAAAAATGTGGTTAATACTATTCATAATTTCTAGTTTATATCCCATAATAATATTTTAATAATGTATTGTTGTTTTGTGAAACATGGTATTACGTACAATACAAGCTATCAAGGAAAGTCTATATTACATGCAACGTAAGCCATGTTAATGTTTCATGTAGTGCAAGATTTATTTGGGGTTTCGTATAATATAATTCAAACATAGTTCTATTATAAATTGAAAAAAATCTATTCATAGTGTGGCGTGAAATGAATTATATCAAAAGATCTTGAAATTATGTGTAATACAAGCCAAGAATCATGTTGTATGTACTGCAAGCTAATACGGTGTTGCGTATTGTGAAATATAACCTTGGTGTAGCATTAAACACGTGAAATCATTGAAATTAAAAACAATCAATCTCATAAATTATCTGAGTGTTACATTCTTCCCCCCTTAAACTGAATTTCTCCATCTGAATTCATCATGGATATAAATGATTTAATAATTAAAATTTTCTTTCATGGGGACCCACGTCGTATAAAATAATACTAAAACTTAATTTCAAAAAAGTAATTTTTGAAACGTAATGGTTACCCAAAGTAACTGATCAATAGTTTTCCACTTATGATAAGATAGTTGGGAAGGGAAAATGGATATGTATGAGAAATCAAACCACCGTGTTGTAATTGAGAGTGATTGAGAATAAGGTTTGGAGAAAGTTAACTACCAAAACCACATAAATAAATGATGATTTAAGGGACCATCATAATCATCGTATAAGAAGGTATTAGGATAACATTTTTCTTCATGATCATTTTACTGATGTTGATGAATTTATTCATGATGAAAAATACATACTTGATTTCAGTACAATCTAATTGTTGGTCATTCCCCCAAAAAATTCCACATCATCTGTTATTTGAAGAAATGAAGTTGAAATTTTCATTATTGAATTATTATTAGATCATGCGATAGATTGATAGTTCATTCCATATGTCCCAACAAAAAGGTTATAATGGGTTATAAAATATGCATAAATTCACTTACAGTGAGATGATACATTAATCTAACAAACTTCAACAATAATATAACTTATACTATCCATAAATGTATAATGTTACAATCCTTCCAAATAAATATAAAACTTCAGAAATAAGTGAACTAAATCAACATAACATTTATCTCACATATCTTATAAGGTATTTCTTGGTTGTCACAATTAAAACATGTGAGTACCTTAATCATGTATTCTATTAAAACATTAGAATAATATTAATTGCGGTATAACCTTAATGAAAACATGAATTCTATAAAAATTTAGTATTTACATACACTAATATTACCAAAAAATATATATACTCAGTTCACGATTTCAATTTTTCCTTATATCAATTAGGGTGTCAGTAATACTATCAAACATCACATTTTCACCTTATTCATTCATTATTCACATATCATCTTCCTTCCAAAAATGTTTCTATCAATTTTCATGGTTATCGATATCAGTCAAATTATACATTCAAATATATAAGTACCCACAATAGTGTAACAACCATTAGATGTTTCTTTAATCCATAAAACAAAAAAATTTAGTTATGCAACATTATTCATGGTAAACATGTAATCAATCCATAATCTTCTTGAAACATTGACTGAACTACATTTTTTTTATTCCTCACAACTTCTTTCATCTGATATATCATTTGTCGTCTCCTCATCTTCTTCAACATAAATACTTCCCATACAACCATGTTGACTCTCTTCATGACATTTTCCCTTAGGGAATAAATTTTCCTAATTCCTATACATTCCATTTTTAAAACATTTAACAGTTATTTTTGTCTTATCAATACCCTTATCCTTGTACAATGTGTTAACTAATCATTATCCTTTACAATTACTATCTTTATGTCCTTTTATACACCCCTAAAGAATATTACGGTCCCTTTGAAACATTCTCTTTGATGCATCTTCCAAGATGATTTAAATGAGGAAAATTGATCTTTATTTCCTCTATGATCACCAAGAAACTCTATCATTATCTTATTACTTGGGTTAGCAAACTCAAATTTTTTTGATTATTGATCATATTATGACATTGGAGATTAAGAATATTTATTATATTCACAACTCCCATTTCATTTGGCTTCTCATGATGAATATCATTCAATTTTTCATCATATTCACCATAAACAAGAACCCTCCTTTATTCTACTATTATCTAAAACCAAAAAAGTCATGTGAGAGGAAAAACTCATACAAGAAAAACAACATAATCATGGCGGGGTATATTCAATATCTAACATCTTAGGTTTAAACATAGGTTATTCATGATCATTAATGTAATTATTGGACTGTAACCTATAGTTATACCTACCTTAGGGACTTCCCTAGACATACCTTAGAAATATCTCAAGTGATCTAACAAAATATTTCACATCATATTTTTTAAAAGATGACTAAACCATCACTATGAAACAATCTCTAAAGGTATAGAATTATTTCTAGTGGAATAGAGTTTATACTAATTAGATCACTCCATGGGGGGACACACCCCCTTGGTGGGAAACACCACCATCCGCAGTGGAAGTCATTTCCACATGAAGCCCTTGTGAATAAAGCCATGCTTCGTCCAATATTCACACATGAGAGTTCCCATGGATCATATTCATTTCAATCTCCTTTAATTTAATACCAATTCTAACAACCCATGCTTTATGTACATGGACATGAAATTAATTTGGAGGATTAATTAATACATGAAACAAACAAATTCCCAAAGACCATATTAGTTTAGGGTCTTTTGAAGCATGCAACATAAACATCTAACTTGGTGAAAGATCATTAACCTATCCCTTAATTATATTCACCTTTATATTGCATACCTAAAACCATTCTTTACATCCTAGGGAAAATAAAACAAAAAAGGAAGAGCATAATTGCTCAGTAAGGGTAAACATTAAGAACATAAAACAAACCATAAACATGAGAATGTAAAAACATGAACATGAAGTGTAAATATCAAGATAATGATTCATGAATTGAATCTAAGTAGTACATATGGAATTGATCATAAGGGATCTTTAATAATGATAATATATAATTGGCATAAAACATTTAATTATGGAAACAAATAAGCTCTTAAAATGATTTCCATAGTAGCCACATTATTTCTACGAAGACCATCATAGTGGAAAAATTCCTTTACTGAACCAAGATTACATGTCATTCCAACAATGTATTACTAAACTATATTTTCATAACGTTCAAGCCCTATTTTACTGAACTATATTTAATTTACATTCCAGTCATGTTTATCTAATATGATATAAATAACCACCTAATGAATTAGAGGGATATATAGGTCCCACCGGTCTCATAATGAAATCATTCTTACATGTGCCACAAAACATAAATCATTCATCATAACATAAACCAATAAATAAAATGGATTTCATAAAAATCATGCCATCATTAAGACAATCAGTTCATAGTACTTATAGTTTTATAATCATAACCATATTTAAGAGTTTCATCTTGGATGAAAAATAATTTTGATAAATTCTTGACCTTAATTGCTAAGGAAAATATCATTCCTTATTCAAAATAGTTTTTCTTTCTCCAAATGTATTTAAATTTCAAAATAAATGAATTTAGTTGAAAATAAACATGAAATAGTTTCAAGTAATCTTCATAGAAGCGAGGCATCATGAAACCATAAAAATCCTTTCATACCGTATAATATAAAAAACATTCTCCTTGTACTTTTGTTAGAAAGGTAAAAAATTACAAAATATGGAAATCAAAAAAATATTCCGTTCATACCATTTAAGAAAAACAACAAATGGGTAAAAATGACATTAAACATAAGTAAAGGAATAGTAAACATTTTATGAATACATTTTTAGATTAAATGTACATTAATGATAAATATATCCCTAGTAAATATTTATGTATAAACCATCTTGTATAAATATGATATTGGTAAATTATCCATTAAATTAGGTCCAATTTGCTTACTTAGTGTTTGAAACTCTAATATAATAACTGAGATAACGTTATGAACTTATTCCATAATCATGGCCATTGTATATGGTCATATTCTCTTTTATTTTTTTGTAATAACTAATTATTACTCGTTATTCAGGTTTTCACTACTTAATGATCATATGAATGTTTTTCCAAATAAGTTCTACTTCTCCTTCTTTGGTCATATTTATACCATTATAAAATGATAAAAAAACCATATTTATTATTTATGTACATTTATA
The DNA here is from genome assembly GCA_963277665.1 of Viscum album. Taxonomy (NCBI): domain Eukaryota; kingdom Viridiplantae; phylum Streptophyta; class Magnoliopsida; order Santalales; family Viscaceae; genus Viscum; species Viscum album. The sequence goes on along the minus strand of OY728129.1, from coordinate 1,804,031,496 downwards.
TAATCATTCTTGAGTGATTATCATGTAGAACGAATCACATCACATCATGGAGATGGTAGGTCGTATGTACACCCGAGCGACGATATCATTCCCCAAATTGATGAATGGTATGGATTTTCTTGGTGTACTATATTTAAGGATAAAAATAATTTTATTTCAATAATATAAAGTTATTATATAAATTTTTATATACATCCAAGTATGTTTGTGGTGAAAAACATATTACACTATGGTGTGGAGAGGGTATGTCATACGTAAGCACGAGTGGTGATCTCATATTTCTTAGGATGGATAGAAAGATGGATATAGTTATTTCATAATTAATATAAAATTGAATTATATAATTGAAACTGTACTAATTTTCATATAATGAAATACCTCATGGAATATAAGTATTAGTATAAAGAAATATGAAATAATTGATTGAGGAGTTTACCTCTTCTTGGACATGCTCTCTTTAGATATCCTCTTAATAGAAATAGTGATGGTATTTGGAGAATAAAAAAAACTCTATAATGTAACTACGGATGTTTAGAAGATATATTATTCTGGTATAGAACAACTTTAATTCTTAATGTGTTTTGGATAAATGAGGGAGTAGGTTCCCTTTTACAATTTAGGTGATGTGAACTTTTGGAAACCTCCAAATAATTAGTTTATAATAAAATCAAACCCCACCCAAAAACCTCCAAAATGTCCCAATTCTTAAGAAGATATGATATAGTTTTGTAATATCATTAACCAATTAATTCTATATATGTTCCTATGTCCAATAAAACAATATATTTCAATTAAACACTAAGGTATTCAATTTCATTTTAACTACGGTCACAAATATTTCAATACTTAAAGAGAAAATATTTACTTATATGATTTAATTAGAACATAAATAGATAATGCAAAAAAAATTAGACCATATCATAATTATTCTTTATTTTTAAAAATGTTTTCTGATTGTTAAAATATTTAATAAAACACTATTTCGAAAACAATCAATAGTGTCAATTTTGACGCTATTCATTTTATTTATTTTTAAAAATATAAATATAACAGGTAAAATATGAAAAAAAACTACTTTATTATATTATTATGTGGTCATGGGTATCAAGAAAATATATTGGACATACTCAGTATCCCAAAATATATTTATTTAAATATTGTTAATAATATATATTTGATATTATTTTTTAATTTAATAATCACTACATCAATATTGTGTACTTAATTAATATGATTATATGATGATGAAAAATTAAAAATATAAAACTATAATGTATATAAATTTAGAATATTTTAGAATAATATATGTAGTCAAATTTATATGCTTTAAAATCCTACAGTAAAAACATTGTACTTATCAAAGTATAAATGTGATAATTTTAACATTACTTTTAATAAAATAATATAATTGTCTTAATCTATTCCATATAGATTCAAAAGGACTCTAACTCGACCATTTGATGGTTATGGTCAATATATAATCTACCAAAAGAAATTTAAATCTGTTTTAGCGCTTTAATATTTATTATCTTTTTAATAAAAATTAGTTTTCGGGTTTTTTCAGCAGTTAAATAATATATACATCATCCCTATATAAAATATTAAGGTGATTATTTATTTCCTGAAAATAACAAATAAATTACCTTCATAATGATAAATATTTCATCTTTAAAATAAGAATTTATAGTAGAATATATCTTCTGTATAACTTTATCTAAAAAATGATATATTATTTAATACAAGAATGTGATATCTTTACATTTTCATTAGGTAAAATATTATAAAGGTCATATTATCTCCCAAATCGCCCCAAAACATCAAAAATAAATTTATATTAGCAAAATATTTTTATTAAGTTGAAAATTACAAGTTTAATTAGTCAATACCACCAATATTTTTATATGTGTATACAAAATAGATATTAAAGACAAGTAAAATGACACTTTGTGTCTTTAATTGATTTAAATATTATTTAAATCATTTTCATGGAAAATTTACCATTAAATAAAACACTTTTTATCGATATGTGTTAAGTGTTTAATTCCATTCGTCGAATAAATTTTTTTATTTGTTTGGGTCATTTTATAGTCATTATAATTTTATTTTTAACCTAAATTACCTAATTTACCCTTTACTGTGGTCAAAAACTTTAACATGGTTACTATAAATATTGGTCAAAACTAAAAAGGATCTATATTCCAAATTTGGACCTCATGAATCCAAATTTGTCTTCTATTTTTCAAAATTGTGTACACAGAAGTTGAAAATTTTATTTTAAAATAAAATCGTCAAAATGTCACACATTTTTTTTGGAAAATAGACAATTTTTAAAGGGAAATGTTTTTATAATAAATTTCTGTATAAAATAATTTGAAAAAAAAATTATTTTGTAAAAAATTTCTAATTTAAATTTAAAACTAATCTAAAACATAATTTTACAATTTAATAACATTAAAATAAGAAATTAGTATATTCACTATTGATCAAAATAATGAAACATAATAGAAAATTACCAAAACCGAAAACAAAGTAAATTTTTAAATTCTATAATAAATAGAGAAGATTATTTTGTCAAATTAAATATAAAAAGTGTCAAAAATTATATTTAAAATGGGTGCACCCTCAAAAGGTGGAAAACATCCTTATTTATTGAAAAGTACTTCTTTTATCCAAGAAACTGGTTTTGTTCTTTTATCATGTTCTAGAAAATATTTATGATGTAACATCCCAGGTAAATAAAGCATAAAGAATTTTCATATTAATTAATATTTACGAATTAAATATTAATTTTAATTAAAAGGGGTTTCTACATTCGATAGCGTACTCGATACGCAACGATGAGTTTCATTGAAATCTTACGTTGCACACTAGTAATATAATATTATTATTTTAAATGGTAGTTAACATGTAGTCGTTGTACTGGAGGGAATGGATAGAAATAACTAAAATATGATTATATATTTTTTTAAATGTTTTTCTATTTACCCAATAAAATATAAAGGCTTAAAATACAGAAAGAATTCAATTTTAGGCATGTATACCCTAATTTTCACTAAGGGTTCACTTATCACCTTTTGATGGCGAACCGTCATTAAATATAGTTTTGATCAATCTTATAAATTCTATTGGACCAAAAATAAATCTTCTTAAGAATTGGGACATCAAAATTTACTTTGTGTTAATTTTTGGTATCTTTCCGATAAAGTTCTTTTTTTAATGAATAGTGTAAATGTTGTATTTTAATTCAAAACCTCTTTTTAATATAATTTATTTATATGATTATATTATCTTTTGAATTGGTTTTAGAGTGAAATTAGAAAATATTTTTACCATTAAATCCAATAGTGGTCGTTGGAATTAATTTCACTTTTAAATCTAACTTAAACTAGTGTCAATCTTTTGATACTTATTGTTTCATAAAAACACGCTATTTGCTCTGACAGCGGGAATTAATTATTAAATTAATTAATGTGACTTATATATTTTGAATTTTGTAAAATAGACTTCATTTTTGAATTCGTAATATCAAATATAGCTTAGGTTGAATTTTTGGTAATTTTCTGAAAAACTTCAATTTTTGATGAATAGTGAAACCACTAAGTGGTACTTATAAAAACTGATTTTTCCGTTTAAATGAAATTTTGCCATATTTGTGTTTTGATTTTCAAAAATCCGACATACATGGTTGTCATTAAGAAGTAAAATGTGGTTCAATGAGATTAAAATAATTTTTTGGTGAATAGTAACTTATTAAGTTTTTAATCGCGATTAGTTGTAATTAGTGTAGTTTAAGGTAAAAATAATATTTTAATAGTATGAGATGACCAAGACACATGTCCTACCCTCATTGGATGTGTAATGGCCGACCAAGACAAGCCATGGGTCAACTTGGGGACCCCATGGAGCCACTTTGGTTGGAAAATGACATAAATACATTTTATTTAATGTCAATGTAAAAAACAGCACAAACATGATATGTTTTACTAAAACAATTTTTAAATGGGGTAATACAAGTCAGATATTTGATTATAAATAGTCATTGGAAAGCTAAAACGATATCCGACATCATAGTATTTTTGTTATAATTTTTAGACATTAAATAAATTAAATTATTTATGACATAATAATGATGCAGCGATGACATCATTATTTGACGATTTAAATAAAATTTAAAGATAATGTAAAATCTATGAACTAAACATGTCCAAAACTTATTGTATGGCTGGATTTAGAACCCTCATCACCTTATACATGAATTATATCACAGTGGGACCTTTTAAAACAGAAACACATTTTCAAATAAAGTAATATTTCTTTACTTTCCAAAAGTGCCCCTCCTCTCCTCTTATAAAAGGCCCCCACCTCTACCACCATACACACAATCCTCAAGCATTTTTCTCGGCCAACCCCTGCCCATTTACTCTCTCCACATCCCTATCCTCATCCTAGAGGATTTCCTTTGGGCAGAATCCTTTCAAAGCAAGCCTTTAGGCTCAAATCAAAAGGAGTTACACTTTTAAAGGTAATTCATTCTCTCTTGTTCATTTGTTTTATTTTGCTTCCCCAACCCCCTAAACTCTTTTTATTTACTTATTTTGTAACAAAACCAGTATCTTAAATATACTAAGATGTTGTTATAAGATTTATTCGAGCTACACTCTCACACAACTACATCAAATGGATAAAGAACATACGGTTTCCGTGGATGGCGAAATTCTGCCTCCCGAAATGATGATTGTTCAATACTAATTTAACACCTTCAAAGGTGGCCATTAAGATGTCAATATATTTATATTTGATATATAATATGTTTATGTTTTCTTTAAGCTTCTGTAGTTTTCATTTTGTGCATACCTTTATGGTTTCCATTATGGGTAAACATGATATCTTCATTTAAGGAAGTGTGGACTACCGCCCCCTCAAAGTGATGTGATTCGTTAATGCCAAATGTGGGACGTGTAAAGGATGGATTTAAAGTTATTACATATGATGTTATACTGAAATTATAATATACCTCTATATGATTATTATTTCTTTCCATTAAATTATGAGATAGAAATGAAATTAGCGTTCATGCGTACGTACTGCTTACCGTCTCCATGAACGGTGCATTTCATTTCTTATCCCCAAATGTAATGTACTATTAAAAGTACATGTATATAATGGATATATATAATGAATGATATATCTAAATGACGGATATAATTCTGTAATTAAAATATACATAACTCTCATTTAGTTTTAATTCCATTAATATGACAAAGAAATGAAAGTAGCGTTCATGCGTACGTACGGCTTACCGTCTCCATGAACGGTGCATTTCATTTCTTACCTCTAAATGATTATGTAATATTATAAATACATGTATATGCTATATATATATATGATAAATTTGATATCCAAAATCTGGAATGTCATTCTGGATATAAAGAACCTTTGACCACATCAACAACATGTAATTGTAAGAAGTCCACTTTCGACTTAAGAACCAAATATCGACAAAACAAACGTTATTAACTTAAATGGTTACATAATGTTTAGAACATGGCAATAAGTTATATAAAAGGAAAAATAAACTTTAAAAAGGTTCTTAATCAAGTATAAATTAACTCAAGTTTATTATTCAGGACGTTAAAGAACGATCGAGTCAAGTCGGACCCAAGGTAAGGGAATTCGTCTCAATCTCCTTTCATTGAGGCATATTTTGTTTTATACACAAATTTCTTTTATACGGTTTATAAACCCATTTGACTTTTACTTTTAAACAAAAGGAATCTTTTTCTACGAGGCGTTTTAATAAATGACAAAAAGGAATGTTTTTTTAACGTACGCGGTGACAACGACCTTTTCCGCCGCCGCGAGTATTATTTGGTCTTTGGCTTCCTCAACAAGCCGTTATGTTTTTAAAATGAAATAAATACCATATAATCTTTTATGTATTTTGGTATTTAAAATGTTCTTGATAAAGGATTCTATTATGATATATTTTGATTGAAATTTTGAAATGTTATCATTCCTTTATATTGGTTTTTTGTTTTATGATTTTATATTGGTACTTGGACATTTGATGGGTGGTTACGTGATAAACCATATGACGGGTGGTGCCGTGAATACCAGGACGGGTGGTTACGTTATAACCTCCAATGCATTGGGTATGGAAGTCGGCCGTATGGCTATTCCATTAATTATGTATGGAAATTGGTCGTATGGTTATTCCATTTAAGTGATATGTGTGGAAGTCGACCGTATGGTTATTCCACTTAAGTATGTTTATGTCCCAAGTTACCTTTATATATGTTATGTGTTCTTTATATGGGTTTTATGGTAATCCTTTGGTTACAAAAATTTATGTAATGATACTTTATTCAGTGAAGAGTTTTTACTACTTCATGAAGGTGAAGGTATTACGTTGATAGAGTATACATGGTTTACTTGATGTTTGAAAAACTAACAGTTTTTATTCTTTGTGTATCCCTTACTGAGCTTTTTATGCTCACCCCAAGTTTCTTTGAAATGTTTTTCACAGGACTTAATGTGGAATAAGTTCAAGGATGGAATCAAGGGAATGACATGCTATATAAAACTTGGAACTAGACATGTTTCTTTTAAGAGTTTTTTTATTAGGGAAACTTAGTAGAAGTGACTACATTGTAATCTTTTGAGATGTAATAGTTATGTTCTAATTCTCAAAAACTCTAAACCTGAAAAGATCCTCAACGTGAATTATTTATTTAATTCAATATTAAATAAGGTTTAAGGCCGGGGCCTTATATATGATCTATTTTAGTGTTTTATAAAATTAATAATGTGGTTAAACTATTCATAGTGGATATTTTATATCACAAAATAATATTTTAATAATATATCTTTTTTTAGTGATACTCAATATTGCTTACAACAAATGCTATCAAGGATTATCGCTCTTGTGTGTAACACAAGCCATGTAAGAGTTTCTTGTAGTGAATACATCTTTTAGTGTTTTGAATTACAAAATCCAAACAATTTTTTTTTATACAATAAAAAAAAACTATTCTTAGTTTTACTTGAAATGAATTCTATAAAAAAACTGAAATTGTGTGTAATATAAGCCAATAATAGTGTCACATTTACTGAAATCTAATATAGTGTTGCGTATAGTGCAGTATAATCTTGGTGTATTATACAACACAATACATTAATGAAATTAAAAAAAATCTATCTCATAAAATATATAGGTGTTACATTTCCTCTGGATGGTTTATTATTAGTTTGTCTGTGGATAATATTCGCATTCACTTCCTTGATTAATTTTTTATTCACCTTGAAATATTCAAATTCATATTATCACTGAGATTTAATTTCTCCTAATTAGAAATATAACTATTTTTTAAACCTAATACCATTGTATATACGGTGCTTATTTTGATAGTTATTTGATTAATTTCAGAATTATTAATAGATATTTACTCCTCATTCAACATGATTATTTGATAGGGCATATTAGATTTTTTGATTATTCGATATGATAAATTATTTGGACTGGAAATGACATGGGGATCCTCGACTTTATATAGTTCCTCGATGTATCTTCAAGTTCTCATGAGATGAATAATTGTGCAAATGGGTTTAAACCCTTAGTTTTGAACCATCTTGTGAAATTTCATGATGAAAATAGGCCCTCATGTTCTTTAAACATAAAATCCATTAAGAAATCATTTCCCCTATAATATTTTCATATATTATTCATACTATAAATGATATTCTGGAATACATTAGATGAATTAGAGTTATCCATGATGTTGTTTATCTGATTAGAATAACAAAATATGTTGTGGTCAATGTATCCATTTGTAATTCAATTCTCATTTATGTATCTGGTTTACCAAGACTACAAAAATGATCAGTCCTTTGGGGATTGATTCCTTGTAATCACTCCAATTAAATTGAGTGGAGACACCAAAATCAGGCCATCTGGGGTCATTTTTCTAATATAGTGATCCGTGATAATGTTTTAAACCAACAATCAAGTAGTTGGTTAGATAGACCCAAAAAACATACTATAATTAATGGATAAATATGGTTATGAAATTCATTCTTGTTTTAATAATATCATTATAATAGAATAATAATGATATTATTTATATATTTTTAATTTTTTTAATCATATTTTATAGTATTTTACTCTATTAGAAATAAACTACATGAAAAATGAGAGACGTTACTACATGGTGGTGGAAGTCTTCACAATCCAAGATTAATGATTTCCTTCCACAATGAGTGAGATGGATTGGTGGCGTACAATAATTTTATCTTAATTGAAATTATTATTTTATTAATTTCATGTTTACTCTTAAATTCAATCTTTTAACCTAGTTAATAGAGGTAGTGGTGAAAATGGAAGATGTCGCTTCGGGGAGGTGACAATATTCACTAATTCATGATCGATATTTTTTTATTTTTATAAGGGGATGGGAAATAATTGATAAGGTTTTTAGATTAATGTAATAAAATTTTACTATAATAATGATACATAATTAGGTATATTATTATGGTTATTTCTAGTTTTGAAGATAAATATTATGAATAAAATGTTATGGATCAAGTAATGCTCATATTGGGACCGTCAACATTCCATTTAACGTATCATTAGGAATGAAGAGTATGTGAAATCTTATGGTGAATAGGGTATTTATTTATTCAAATTTACTTCATTAAAAGAAAAAAATTATTTACATTAATGAAATTTAAAATTGGGAGAGAAACTTTGATAGAGTGTTTGTGATTACCTTACATAAGTGAATAGAATGACACTTTTGTGGACTCTTGTTAATTTTCAATAATTGTATGATTTATTTAAGAACAATGGTTCCAAAAGTGAGAAATAATGTATTTTGGGGTCATATTGGGCTAATAAATACGTAAACATTAATTTCAACACATGTTTTAAATTTATTTCCATTCACGTTTCAAAAACATTTAACATTTTACCATTTTAGTTATTTACCTTTGTAAAATGTTTTTAACTATGAAATTAGTTTTTTAATAAAAATATGAACTATACACTCCTAAAATATTTGGATATTCTAAAAATAAATTTAACATCGTTGTAACCCTATAAAATTAATAAATATTACAAAATTAACATTATAATTAAAATCGATTACTTATAGAAAAATACTTTTATATCAAAAAATGATTCCATGTTTATTAAGTGTTCCTAAACTTTTCTAGTATTTATTAACTATTAAATATGTGATAATAAATATAAATATTTTCTGAAATATAATAATATATTTATTATTTATTATATAATAATTTAAATGATTATATAAAAACATAATGTTAATAAATTAAATCTTTAATAAATAACAATTTCCCCATTATAGAGATAATTAAATTTAATATTATAAACATATTTTAGGTTATAAAAATGATATTAAAATTATGATATAATATTTGAAAATTTATATAAATTATGAAAACTATTTTTCTATATTTAATTTTTAGAACTGACGAATTCAAATTTTTAATTTATCCGCATAAAAGAGTTATTATTGAGAAATATTACAAGAGTATCCGAAATGTTTAACACGTTCCTCATAAATGCAACATATTATTTTTAAATGATTTAGATTGCCTAATAAATATACTTATTATATATATATATAATGTTTTATAAAATTTTTTACATCGCATAATATTAACAAGATTATATCTATTACTGGATGTAATAAATAATTCCGATAGAGAAATATATTTGGTTAAAATGTTGATAATAAATTAAAAAAGAATAGGAGAACACCCCCTTTGACTAAAAATACATTAATTTTAAATTTACATCAATAATTAGTAATAAAATGGGAAAAGTAAAATAGATATATCAGTAGTGATACTGTAGCTCTCTTCGTCTGGATCCATCATCAGTTGGAGCCCCCCAAAGTTGATGATGATAAAAATAAAAATAATTGGGAAACTAGAAAAATGGTCTTGATTAGATTACTAAAATGTTTAGGGTTTTTATATTAGACCACTATCTATATATAGTATTTATAAATAATATTGTTGGGTTATTGGTTTATAGTTGTTGAGGCTCTCAAACAAAAAAAATTACCAACTAATTAAATGTTTGCATAACCATCAAAATAATTTTATATAGTATACATATATATATGATAATATTATATATTATCTGAATAATGTACAAAGTCTATGATAATTTCATAAAAATTTAGTAAATTTAAATAATTGTAAAGGATAATGGTAATATTTATGTAATGAAATTACATAAAACGGGATGTTTAAATAATCAGTTAAGTGATTAATTTTGTGTTGAAACATTATCCTATAAGATTGAAATTTAAAATTAATATGAGATTTACTGAACATATGTTTTAAAAAATACTTTATTTTGAAGGTAAAAATATAAAATGATAAAACATTTTCATATTTTTATTTTTATTTTTATTATGTATAAACTTATAATTTGTAAAAAAATTAGCAAGCCCCTAAAGCAGCCTAGGTAGCCCTCAATAGACTGTCAGACCCCTGAGGGTAAACCATGTGGAGAGCTCACCCAAGGCCATCCTGAGTAGTAGAAAATGAATATCACCTCACATTGAGCCAAGGTTGGGTAGATCCCTCATGATAAAAGCAGAGGATGGCCACAACCTGAAGAGAGAGAGAGAGGTAGGCAGGTACGCCTGTATGCCCGAGTGTAAGGATGGTTCTTATTATGGAAAATTAGAGTTTCATATTTACATATATACAAGCTATAATTCTAGTCCCATTTAATTATGGGGTCATAATTTTTTATCAAGACAAACCATAATCGTTGGATCTGCATGCCTCAACTATCAGATCAACCCATTAGCATTGTCTTCCTAGTGAGTTGTCTCCCTCCTCGTGATCACATGATCCCATGACTATTCATTAGCCTCACCCTCAAGCAACACTATAGATGAAAATTCCACCTCCATTATCTTCTCATACCTTATTACGGATCATGGAATCATTAGTGACAAAACCTACTACTCTATTAACCATTGATGCATCCCTTCTAAAATACCAGCTTCTCTTAGAAGTTAATACCATGCTGGTCTGAATGAGGAAATGTATATATATATATATATATTAAATAAAAGGACCATATTAAACCACTAGAACAGTCCCTACCTAATTTAAAACCCTTCCCTCTTATTACCCTAGGTTCATGACCCTCTATGAATGTTTGAACTCCCTTCCATCACTCGAGTTTTACTTCTACCAAGGATTTGGAAGCCTCATTTCAATTTCCAATAAGTTATCTATGAATAACATTTTATTATATTTTTTTATATATTTATTTCAAATTTCATGAATGTAACAATATATGTTATATTTTCATTTTCATAAAATATAAATATATATGTATTATTTTAAAGATACAATTTGTTCATTTTAATTAAGAAATTGTTATTCAAATTAATACTAAGATAAGTGGAATTTTATTTTTAATTTTCCAATTATTTTTATTACAAATTCCATGATATATATATATAGAAAATTTTTTAGAAAATTCAAGATCATTTATCTTTAATACTGCTACTGTCATATTTATAATTATGTATATATGTATATTATTATATGAATTATGGTTTATGATCTTAAAAAAATATGTGCATGTACTTAAAATTAAAGAAGTACTTTCGAAGTTTATTTAACTAATATTTTCACACTTGTAATGTTTTCATATAAATATATATACATATTTATATGTATAGATTTGTATTGTATTGCATGAATTTAATTAATTATTATTTCATTTAAAATCATGTATCTTACATAATTTGACATTTCTAAGTTGAGAATGGAAGATATTATTTTTTTAAAAATGTTACTTTTATAATTTATATTTGTGTTATATAAATTTTATTTCAAAATTACACGTTTTGGGAATATTTTATTTTCTTTATATATTTATTTTATGAAAGTAACATTATATGAATATATATATTATTAAGAGAATTTTTATATGAAAATAGTTATTTTAAAATTTCGAGTATGTACACCATTTTTTTGTGTTCATATATTTTATGTGACCAAGAATGTGATCTCAATGTTTCAATAATGTTATAATATTGATGTGTATATATATACACACCTAACTATGTAATAACTGATATGGATGATAACTCACTTTAAATTCAGGTTATGGTTTTTCTTAATTTGATAATTTTAAAACCATTCAAAAATGACGTGATCTTTAAATATAAATTATTTTAATTTTATGTATAATTATGCTCACGATTATTCAGAGAAAGAAAAATTAGACACCTATTATAACAACCCTACTTTTTATTACACATTAATCATGATTTATTACATAAACTATTCACCGGATACAACAGGGAAGATCAAAAGGTCTAGTGTATTTGGGGATTAGGAACATAACATAAAAACTTAAAAAAAATTTCCAACGTCTTTATTAAAAACTTACTTTACAGAACCACTCCATTCCCTCATACATAGCATTTCATGGGATAACCTGAAGACATACATGTAAAAAAGGTGGGATATGAAACCCAGTAAAGGTGTAAACAAGTCATAAAATGAATAATACAATACATGTTATGAAATAGGCATATTAATGGAGCATAAATGAATCATGAACATAAAGTCATGATATTTCATGATTGTCATAACATGGAATTGTTGCAACAACACATAACATTGAATTAGCATATGCCAAGGCTCATTGTACATGAAGCATGAGTAAAAACTCATTGCACTTGAATTAGAATGATTAAATAATCATTACACTCAAATTATCATGACTAAATACTCATTTCATTTGATGAATCAGGACACTAATCTTTACCTGTTGCATTGGAGAGGTATTAGGGCACACCTTTCATAAACATTTCATTTCTTCTATAACTGTTCCACGTGGATCATAAAACATGGAATCATTAAACATCATCGTTTATTCCAGGATAAGGGAATATGGAATAAATACCTAAAACTCTTTAAAATTTAAGGAAATTTTCCTAATGGTGAATACCATTGATAGTGAAATGGGCATGGTATTCACTACACAATGATTTTGGCTTAGAAAATTGCGGTGCAATTTCGATAGCATAATGATGTGACATATTAATTCATAAAAATGGATGATGAGAGAGAGAATGGGTGTCTTATAATATTTACATGAAATTTTAATTAAGGGTGTTAACATAGATACATTTCCCACAAAATTTAATGAAATTTATATTCATAATACAAAACTATTTCTTGAATGTGTATGATAAGAGAGAAATTCCTTACGGAATTTCTGCATGGTGACAGGTGTACATGGGAGGCATTAATGAGAGAGAAATAGGTTCATCATCATTTCAATGATATGTAGTGGAATATAAGGTAGGTTCCAAATCATACCCCAACATTTGTAAATGAATGTAAAAGGGTATTACAATATTAAAAAAATGGACCAAAATAAGATAAGAAAGAATCCCTTACTTGGAAGTGTGATCCCAAAGACTTAAGATGGGTTTGAGAGAGGCTTAATGAGAGATTAGGGTGCCTTTGGATGATTATATAGAGAAGAGGTAGGGGTTTGGTCGAGCTCCAAAATCTTTTAGTGAAGAGGAATTGGGGGCTTTGGTGGTTTTATATAGGAAAAGAGAGGGAATTCTTTATTATTTAGGTTTGAGACACAACACAATAAACTAATCAAAACCACAAACTAGCCCTTGGTTTTTGCCAATGTTTTTTCCAAAGGGTACTAGAAAAAATATATTTTATATGTACAATGGCCTAGATTCTTAAAATAATAGGGTTTCTTATGTGGTGGTGAGTCACACTCTCAAGGAAATCATTTTAAAAATCTAAAATGTTTTATAAGGCTTGGAGGGTCCACTAAGGCTTTATAAAATAAATAAATATAAACCTAAAGTCACATTATTTTAATTTTAAAACATATATTGTTAGAAAATAATGTATATATTATTTTATTAGATCACTATTAGGTCGTTATGGTGTCATAAAACACATTATATATTTAAACAGTATTTAAATTTTTCCCAAACTTTCGACTGTCTCAGAAAATTATGAAAAGTTCAATGTTGGATAATTTTGACAACCCGATTACAAAAATAATAATAATTTTATCCAAATCATTTTCTAAATATGTGAATTTTAACTTTTAAAATAAAAATAATCATTTATCTAAAATTCATGGGTTTTTGACAAAAAATATTTTTGAAACCTTAATAAAAATTCCAATTGTATTCATAAAACTTTTATGATAATTTATACATAATAAAAAGTAATATAATAAAAATCCTATTTTATTAAAATATTATTCAATTAAAAAATCCATTAATTTATCATAATAGATTACTTAGTTGAATATTAACTAAGAAATCTATTTTTGCTTTAAAACTATTTACAAAGTAACACTAATAAAATTAATGTATATTCATTATTATATAAAAAATTTACATATTCATAGTGCTATATAATTTTTCAATAACCCCTTATAAAACCCGTATAAGACCAAATTATAAGGTGTGAGGTGGTTATAGTCACTTGGTGTGGCTCAGATAACATCGCTCGGGTGGTAATCTTTATCGACTTATACTTCTCCAGTAGACAATTCTATTTGAGCATAACATGTTGAAGCTCATCTATGAGTTGGACAAGAGAGAAGCCCAATGATTCCACATCCTTTCCTATATCCAAAAATGGACTTTTTATGGGGAAAGTCTACTGGATGATTCCATCACTTCCTTTGTATGAGTATATTAGATTTGTTAAAGCACTATATTTATACAAATCATGTGGTCACTGTTCAAGAACTATATTAACAACAGTCAAAATTCTTAATGGTATTTAAAAAAAAATTCAAAACCATAAAAATGATGAAGTGAATATATTATATAACCATTTAACATAAAAATACATTAAATTAGATCAAAAATAAATCTTCATTGATAACATTTTGGGCGGTTACAGTCTTCCCCCCTTACGAAATTTCACCCTGGAAATTTCCTTTTCCCACACTAAAACAGATGCGGGTAACTCTGCATCAACAATTCATTTGATTCCCACATTGTCTATTCAAACTTGTTGTTTCTATACAACACTATCATGAGGGGAATTATATAATTTCATAGAGATTTTTTCCTATGGTCTATGATGTTCATTGGTTGCTCCTCATTTGAAAGATCATTTAATAACTATACTACTTATAATGAGAGTACATGTGAAGGGTCTGGTATGTATTCCCTTAAAAGGGATACCTGAAATACATCATGTACTTTGTCATTGGTGGGTGGAAGTACTAGTAGATAGGCCACAGCCCCAACAAAATCAAGAACCTTGAAGGGGTCGTTGTTCCTAGGACTTAACTTCCCTTTCTTTCCAAACATTATGACCTTCTTCAAAAACGATATACGTAGAAATACCAAGTCTCCAACATTGAACTCAATGCCTCGTCAACGGTTATCTTTATAACTCTTCTGTCCAATTTGGGGTACCTTGATATGTGGCTGAATGGTTTTAACATTCTCCACCATTTCTTTGACCATTTTAGGTCTTACTAGCTTACGCTCACCGACTTCATCCCAACACGCTAGTGTTCTTCACCTTTTCCCATAAAGGTCTTCATATGGTTCCATTCAGATGCTCGAGTGGAAACTATTATTGTAGGATAATTCAAAATGTGGAATATGTTGGTCCCATCCTATTTTGAAGTCTATAGAACAATATCTTGACATATCTTCTAGTGTCTAAATTGTTCACTCATATTGGACATCAATTTGATGATGATAGGCCACACTGATGTTAAGTTCAGTTCAAAGAGCATGTTGGATACTTTTCCATAACTTCAAGGTGAATCTCAAATCATAATCAGATACAATTGATAGTGGTGACACATGCATTCTTACCACTTCAATGATGTAAATTCATGAAATTTGATCCAATGATAAGTCCTCTTGAATCCCAATAAAGTGATTTATCTTCGTAAGACGATCCACGATGACCCATATAGCATTGTTTCCTATAGATGTCCTTAGAAGTCCAGTGACAAATTCCATGGTAATGTTGTCCCACGTCCATGGGTTAATGGGTAGTGGTTGCATCATCCCCTTAGTCTTTTCCCTCTCTTCCTTCACTTGCTGACATAAACAGCTCTTTGATATATATTCATCAATCTCCCTTTTTCATATTGTCCCACCAAACGTTTTATTAGAGATCTTGATACATCTTTGTTCTCCCTAGATGATTTAAGAAGGTTGAGTAATGTGAATCATTCAGAAGCACCTTATTTATCTCTGGATCAGATAATACACATAATCATGACCCAATTCTCACAATTCTATCCTTGTAAACCATGAACTCTATGGATTTCCCATTTTTGATAGCTTCCACCCTTTTCCGAATTTCACCATCCTTTCATTGATCAACCATTTTTTATCATTGATGGATAGTTGAGATATCATTTGAGAAAAGATTGATGATGTTCCTCTGTAAATGATTCACATGTCCATCCTCTCAAAATCTATGAAGAATTGTTCTTTTTCAATTCTCATCCCTGATAAAGATATAGGATCTTTCCTACTTAGAGAATCTGCCACCTTGTTTTCTTTTCTAAGATGGTGGTGGAATAATCCGTCAAAATACATGATGACTTCTATTCATCTTTGTTGGCACATATTAAGATATTTTTGTGTGAATATATATTTTAGGCTCTTGTGATTAATATATATCTCCCAGTTCTCCCATTAGAGAAAATTCCTCTAGATTTTCAACACAAATATCACAAGCCCAAACTCCAGACCATATGTGGGATAGTTTTTCACATGGATTTTTAGCTTCCTTGATGTGTATTCTATAACTTTATCATTCTACATCCACACAAAACACAATACATTCTTCTAATCATAATTGAATAACCCAAATGTTTCTCAACTAGTAGGTAAAGTGAGCATGGGCATTGTGATAAGCCAGTATTTTAACTCATTGAATCTCTCTTTGCATTCATCACTCCAAGAAAACAATACTCCCTTCTGAGTTTTCTGGGTAGGAGGTTTGGAAAATCATGATACATTTCTCACAAATGGGTGATAATATCCAGTTAACCCCTATAAACTACACATATCTGTTACCGATGTTGGCCTTGGCCATTACTCAATTGAAGTTGTCTTGGAGGGATCCAAAGATATCCCACTGCATGTGATGATATGACCCATGAATGAGACCACCTTCAACCATAACTCACACTTGTTGTACTTTGCATATGGATTTTCCTTTTTCAAGGTCTCTTGTATAGTTCTTAGACGCTCCATATGATTATATTTTCTTTTGGGAGTATATTAGAATATCACGTAGAGAGACTACCAAAAAATTGTCAAGGTAATATTTTAGGACTCTATTAATCATGTCCATGAAGATTGATTGAGAATTAGTGAGTCCAAAAGGCATTAATATGAATTCATAGTGCCCATATCATGTACAAAAAGTAGTCTTGTTGATATCTTCCTTCTTCACCCTTACTTGATAATACCCTGACCGCAAATCTACCTTGGAGAAGTATTTTGATCCATGTAGTTGATCAAACAAGTCATATATTCATGGTAGTGGATACTTGTTCATTATCGGGATTTTTTCAAGCTGACAATAATCGATGGAAAGGCACATTGACCCATCCTTCTTCTTGATGAAGAGGACTGGTGCGCCCCATGGTGATGCACTTGGGCATATAAATCCTTTATCCAGATTCCCCTTTATTGGATTCTCCATATCCTTAATCTCCATATCAACCATTTTATATGGAGTCTTGGATATTGAAAACACCCTGGGTATAAGGTTAATTGATAATTCAACATCTCTTCTAGGTGGGAGACTAGGCTATACATCAGGAAAACCTCATCGAATTCCCTCAAAATAGGCATGTCTTCAAGGAAGGTTGGTTCATTGGAATCAATCATCTATGCCAGATATGCATGATCATAGGGCAGTAATATCAACACATGGGATGATGGTGATAAAAAGATTCATCATCCTATTTTCACTTGTACAGAATCAGTGGTTGATTCTCCACAAAGAGAGTGATTTCCCTCTCACGACAACTTGTTTTGGCTATATATAAGGAAATCCAATCCATGACGAGAATTGAATCAAATTCCCTAAGTGTTAGTATGAATTGGTTCATCAGAAATTCTAGTACACAGATTATGACAGGTAGGAGTTATATTCATGGGATGAAATGATTTCGCCATTGACCAATGTCACTAAAATCATTACTTCCATAATTTGTGGTGGTGTTGGGATTGTTCTACTAAAAATTATGGATATAAAAAATCAGTATAACTATGGTTTATAACCCTTACATTTACTTTTTTACTATGGTTCTACTCTATCCAATATATAATTATGTATGAGTACTTTTAAACAACTAATCCCATAAAAGGGAACCGAAGGATAAATATGGATATCTTATAAATTACTTTTATTTCCTTAACTTATGAATCTATAGGCTTCAGTGTATGTTATCCAAGATCTACTTCTTAATATCTATTCTTAGAGGAAATATTTGTATTCCATAAATAATGGATCAGACTATGATTTTGAATTTACCAAAGCATATACCATTGGAGTGTCTTATCCAAGAGTGATGCAAGGCACGCTGTCGTGTACCGGGATACCCTAGGTGAATCCTGAAACTCCTTATCATAGTTTCCACCCCTAGGTACATCTGTGCCAGAGCCGCCTCTACCTTCTCATATCCAAATAGGGATGTATTTTATTTATAAACCACTTACTGAATACTCACTATAACTTAGGGATGTTATTATTATACTTTTTCTTATCTCTAAAAATTTACTGTGGTTTTATAATACTAATCCCAAAAATAACTAGACCTATCTTCTTGTACCAACTATAACAACCCTGTTTTTTTATTACACACTTAAACATGATTTATTACATAAAATAATCACTTGATACAACAAGGAAGATCAAGAGGTATAGTGACTTTGGGGTTTAGGAGCAATACATAAAATCTTAAAACATAAAACACACAACATCTTTTTTGTAAAATTCCTTTACATAACCATGACATTCCCTTATACATAGCATTACATGGGATAACCCGAGGACATACACGTTAAAAGGGTGAGCTATAAATCCCAATAAGGGAGTAAAGAAGGAATAAAATGAATAAGAAAATACATGTTAGGGAATAAGAATATCAATGGATCATAAAAGAAACATGAACATAACGGGATGATATAGCATGATTATCATATCATTGAAATGTGGAAACAACAGTTAACATGGAATTAGCTTGAGCCAAGGATCATTTCACATGAAGAATGAGTAAAACCTGATTTCACATGATTTACCTTGAGTATAATATTTTTTCAATTTAATTAGCATTAGTAAATCCTCATTTCAATTGAATTATCATGATAATGATCTTTACCCAATGCATCAGAGCACTATCAGGGCACACCCTTCTTTAACATTTAATTTCATGAATACGTTTTCCACATGGATCATACAACATGGAATCATTAAACATAATCATTTATTCTATGATAAACGAATGTGTAATAAATAAATGAATCTTTTAACGAAATATGTAAATGTACATAGAGGTGAATACCCTTGATAGATAAATGAGCATGGTATTCACTATACAATGATTTTGGCTTGGAAAATTGTAGTGCAATTTCTGATGCCTAACTGCGTGACATAAGAATTCACAAAAATGGATGATAAGAGTGAAAGAAGTGTATCATAAAATTTACATTAAATGGAATGTATGGGGGTCATATAGATACATTTCTAAACAAATGTAGTTGAATTTAGATTTGTAATACCAAACAATTTCTTGAATGTTAATGAGAAGAGAGAAATTCCTTATTCGGCATGGTAACAGGTGTAAAAGGGAGGAATTAATGGGTGAGAAAGAGGTATCTCATAATTTAAAACATAGGTAGGTGAATATAAGAGAGGTGAGAAATCATACCCTGGAATCTGTAAATGAATGTAAAAGGGTATTACAACAAAAAGAAAATTGGATAAAAATAAGAAAGGAAGGAATCCCTTATTTTGATGTGTGATCCCAAAGGCATGGGAGGGGCTTGAGAGAGGCATATTGATATCTAGGGGAACCTTGTAAGGATTCTAGATAAGGGAGGGATGGGATTGGTTGATATCCAATGGCATGGACTGAAGATGAAGTGGGATCTTAGGTGGGTTTATATAGGAATGGAGAGGAAATCGTTTATTATTTAGGTCTGTGACACAACACATTAAACTATTCAAAAACACAAAAAAGACCATGTATTTTTCCCTTGGTTATTGAAAATGTGGATTGGAATAGAATATTTTATAACGAAAATGGCCAAATATTTTAAAATAATTTGATTTCTTATGTAGGGGTGAGTCACACTCTCAATGAAATCAGTTTTAAAAACTAAAACATTTTATATGTTTTGGAGGGTCCAATAAGGCTTTGTAAAATAAATCAAACAAACCTAAAATCAAATTATTTTAATGGTAAAACATATATTGGAAGAACATATTGTTTATAATATTTTAAAACATAACTATTGGGTTATTATGATGTCATAAAACACAATATATGTTCCAAAAATATGTAAATTTTACCCAAACATTCAACAGATGACTGTCAATTAACTTTTTTTTATTTCCTAAATACCCAATTTATGGGTAAGATGTACCCATAACAACACAATAACCAAAACCTTACACCAAACATGTGATCAGAATTCAATTTATAAAATCCAAAATTCAAAATAGCCACAGGACCCGTGGAAAACTCAAGCCACAAGAACCCTCAATTGTCGGTCACATCGCCAAACATCATCATGCATTCCAGTGCGCCTCATCGGCTATACCTTCATACCCATATATATGTTCACCATATTCACCAAAATATCAAGAATGAAACACTGACGTCATTTCTTACCTATCATTACTGGAGCGGATATGATAACCAAAATGAACTTTTATCCAACTTCTCCATTCATAATGGTGAATATTCGAAAAACCATTCAAACATCATTCTGATCCACCATTGTTAGAATCACAAAATCAAAAGGAAAACACAGCCTTCATTGATACCACGCCATTTCCGCACGCTAGAATTAACCAATCTCAAAATAGAAATCCATAACCAAACCAAAAACCAACATCACATCTAAGATGAAAATTCAGAAACCAAAAAATGAAGACCAGGTAAAGAAGAAAACTCGCTGCAAGCCCACTGCTGCCTTCAATCACACACATCGTGACCAGATTCATCCAATTGCATCCAGAAGAGCTGAATCATGGATGCATCCTCAACACAACACCAGAGAACTCAACCTTCGGACCATCACCGCGCCACCTAAGATCCATGTCTGAAGGCCAGCATACAGTGAAATCATCGAGCAGTTCAAGATGCCTCCTCCACAGGGAACACTGCACGTCACGAAACCACTGATTCAAAGTTTCACTAGAAATCTGAGCCACAACGGGTAAGAGGAAGACGGTGGTGGGGGAGAGAAACCCTAGTGGAGCCCCCTACAGGCGCGTTTTCCTTTTTTTCTCTCCTCCTCCCAAACATTCAACTTTCTCAGTAAATTATGAAAAATTCACTATTGGATAATTTTGATGTCCTGATTACAAAAATAATACTACTTTTATGCAAATAATTTTCTATATATGTGAATTTTCAATTTTAAAATAAAAACCGTCAGTTATCGAAAATTCATGGGTTTTGACAAAACAGCTTCCAAACCTTAATAAATACTACAACAATATTCATAAAACTTCTACAATCATTTATAAATAATGAAAATTAAATTAAAAATAAAAATATTTTATTAAAATATTATTTAATAAAAAATCCATTAATTTCTCAAAAAAGATTCATTAGTTGAATATTAACTAAAAATACAATTTGTGCTTTAAAAAGTATTTAAAAAGTTGTAATAATAAAATGAATATATATTCTTTATTATATTAAAAAATAATTCCCATAATCATAGTGATATTTTCTTTTTACATAACCCCGTATAACACCTGTATAAGACCGAAGGGTAATGTGTATGACGGTGATAGACTCTTGGGATGGCTCTGATAACATCGCTTAAGTGGTAATCTCTATTAACTTCAACTTATCTCATAGGTTGTTTCGTTTGAGCTTAACATATTGAAGATTAGATTGGGCTTGTTCAAGAACAAATCCAAATG
This sequence comes from Viscum album, assembly GCA_963277665.1. Classification (NCBI taxonomy): domain Eukaryota; kingdom Viridiplantae; phylum Streptophyta; class Magnoliopsida; order Santalales; family Viscaceae; genus Viscum; species Viscum album. Next base: position 1,804,009,269 of record OY728129.1, on the reverse strand, counting down.
ATTCCACCACCTTTCTAAGATCCGACAAATGGGATTCGTTCGGAGCAAAGCTACTGGACTAGGTCATCACTTTTTTTCTGAGTAAATTGGAATTGTTAAAGCTCTGTATTTTTTCTAATCATGTGATCATTGTTCAATGGCTATATTAGAAATGGTCACAATTCGTAACATTATTTCAAAAAATCTTAAATTATAAAACTAAATAAGAGTATATGTTATATAACCATTTCACATAATAATACATTTAATTAGATCAAGAATAATTTTCCATGATAAAAGTTGGGGTCATTACATCTATTATCGAAATTTCAATTTATAATTTCTGTTATTTTATGAGAATGGATTATATATTTTTTATTATATTTTATGTGTAATGGAATCAATTTTTTAATTAAGGAAATCAGTTTTAAATGATAAAAGTTATCACTTTGTATCCAATTTCAATAAAATGTAGTTTATTAATGAATTATTGAATACATGGATGTTTATTATTATTAATTCTTTATGAAAAGGATAAATGACATGAGTTTTCGATGTACCAAATATTTATGTTGAGTTCTAAAAGAATTTATTATTTTAAAATTTATATATAGATATTATTGTAGATGTATTTAATGAATGATTACTTTTTTAAAGATAATACTGCCTTAAAAAAATGAATATATAAATATATAAGGAATGCTCAAAAAAAAATTTATAAAAATTTGTACTTTTACAGTGTAAACATTAATGGGGAGTGGGAAGTGAACCCATTATTAAAGAAATATAGTAGTATTAGACAACTATCAATGCTTAATGTGGCCCCATTGTTTTTTTCAAAATCATGCTAAATTTATTCTGAAAAATCATTGGATTATTTTAAATAATTTTCAAACCATAAGTATATTCAAAATTATTGTTAGTATTTTCTAAGGAAAAAATATTATTGATTTCATTTTCAAAATCCTATTTTAGAAATATTTTCAAAATAGTTTTCAAAAAAATATTTTTTTAAATGTGTTTTCAAAATTATAATTATTTTAGGAAGGTATTTTCCCTAATTATTTTTAAAATTTATTTCATAAAATGGCTATTACTGTCTTTTTAAAAACACCATTCTATAAAAAAAATTCCACCCTATGTTTTCATCAAAATAACCCAGGTTCATTTAGAGGATTCATGAAATACAACTTCAATAATGAGCTAGTTTGAGTGAAGTCCTATTCTTTCCCTTTTTTACATTGACAATTTCCAAGAGTTGTCCTTTTCCTTCAAATACTATACCAGAAAAGGTCTTCATATGTAACTGGTTGTATAATTTTTATTTACTTTTTATAATAAAAAATATATATATTTTCAGCAGATCCAAAATCATGGTTCTAGGGATTCACAATATTTTATGTCATCCTTTTTTAAAATAGTTTCATAAAAATGTTTATTTTTAACAAAATCATGAATTTTCACTATTCACATAAATTATTAGCTCAAAAAAATATCAAAAAATAATATTAAACTATTATTTATATGATTATTTATTAAATTAATTTCATTTCATGGAATTAAAATACTATAATTAATCTATTTAAGTTTTAAATAAAAAATGTATGAAAAACTCTATTTGTTTGAAAATAAATTTTTTCTTTAATAGTCAAAAATATTTTTTTTATTAAATATGTGATAAATAATTTATTAAATTAATAATTACATGACAATATGATCTAACTTTTAGTTATATATACCCTTGAGATTTTAGTGTATGATCTAAGCATGAGGTATGCTCTTATAGTAGTCAATTGTGGTGGTTATGAATTCATAGAACTCAGAACAATTTCAATGAGATTAAATTTCACTATTGTAGAATTTTTTCATACCACAATTATTGGATTTTGGATTTTTCTTGGCCTATTGTAGACCATAGAGATGTCACCTATTTTCCATTCTCAGAAAAATGACTTATTAAGGAATACTTCCATTACCTGATTCCATTTCATTATTTTTAATTTTAGTTTCATTGGATGATTAGTTTCTATTATACCCACTAGTTTAAAAACATTATTATAATGGTAAAATTTTATTTTAACATATCATGGTTTCATTTAATTTTTGTTTTTTACCTTTGAAAATTTATTCAAATAATATTTATTTAAAGAAAATACATAGTGAAATATTGAGTTGTTGAATATAGTGATAGGTTATTAGTTTATTTAAAAATAAGGATATGAACTATTATTCTAAAAATAAAGCCTTATTAGACTACTGAAATCATTTATAAAGAGTTGTTATAGAATAATTAGTGAGAAGAAATTTATTTCAATGTCGATTAAGATGTAGATGATAGTAAAAAGGAAGGGGAATGTATTTTTTCATTATAGAAATTTTTTTAAGGTATTCAAGATTTGTAATCAGTTAATAAATCTGAATATTATAGAATAAAAACATTGATTATAATGGTGGAATTAGATAATAAGAAATTAGAAGATGAAACAAGACTGATGGTGAAAATAAAAATAATTAGTAATAAATTCTAGCTGAATCAAAATATGATAATAATGAAACAGTGTTCTAAAATAAATTAATAGTGATACCTATGAAGGTAAAATCCTTGAATAAGAATAAATGGATTCTAATAATTACATATCCATGAAAATTACATAGAAGTCTTGATCTATGAGATTTAAATGGAAATCTCATTTAAAATGAATATCTTATTTTAAAGTTTTCGAGGCATGTATAATTTGAAAACATTTATATCCTTAGATATAAGTATTTCTAAATAAGAAACCCTTATTAATTTTAATTTCAGGGAATATTTCCCACTTTATTAATTTTAGAGGAATTTATTCTACTTTTTTTGGAATACAATATGATTAGTTTAAATGTGGATATTTTTTCTATAGAAAAAACCCTTGGTTATTACTGTTTATAAATCTTTTTACATTTTGGTTGTGAATTCCAGCCATAGAATTATAAATTGTTATTTGAATTATATATATAAATATTTTTTCAATTATTTTTTTATTCCTTAAATAGTAATCAACATAAAAAATATTTATGGCATGATATTTCTATTGAAAAATCTAAGATTTGATGGTCATTATATGTGGATTGGGGTATTTAATGCATTGATATAGTATAGGAGAAGATTAAATCTTTTAGTGTCCCCATTTCTTGTAGATAATTCAATGTTTTCATTGATAGAAATAATTTTTATCTTTATTATAATTTTAAAAATATTAAATAATAATTGAGTGGTTTATAGAACATTAGATAATGATTTTGTTAGTGTAAAATATCTATATTTTTGAGACTCGATGTATTCTCCCACTATACCTTACATTAATTCATACTAGTTGGAACATCCCTCACATGGATACCACTAAACGGTGCCTTGATCTAGGTTGGACATTACCTCAATCACATTTATCGGAATGCTAGAGGCTTCTTACTTGCAAAGAGCCCTAGGGAGTGTCCTTGTGGAGATTATGCGCTCATTACCAGTGTGTACCATAATGAATAAGTAATATAATTGGATAATAATTAAATAACACACACAAAGTTACAATAAAAATAGACAATATAATAAAAATATTTGTAACCTATCGCAGTATAAGAATATCCGCAATGGAGATGGTAGTGGAAGAGAAATAGATATCCAATCACTTAATAACAATCAAAAGTAGCGAACTGAATCATATACAACTCATGATGATGACATGTATCTAAAGAACTAGGAAAACATGTACACATGGTAGCAATAAGTCAATATAGAACATGACATACAAAAGGAAACATATAGGGAAAAACCTATCCAAGCCACTCGAGTTCCATCCTAGTCATAAATTACTAAGCACCCCCCCCCAATGTCATGTAAAAAAGTGACCAGTTCATAAAAGGATTATTCCTTTTATCAACACCAGCAAGAATATAGTATATCTAGTACCATCGACAAGCCATATACGGTGTTTTATAAACTTTTTAGGCCATAATAAACAACAATAATAAATATCCAGTCATTGTGTGTAATATGGTTGGGTGTTTATATATAAAACTTAAAAGTAGTACTAATAACTATATAGGGATTGGCTCTAGTTATTGAATGGAAATAGGGATAACACTACCTACTTCATCGCATGTAAAAATATCTATGAATGAGTAATAGGGGAAGTAATTCTTGATATCCCAATAGTAGAGGATTCCAGGACCAATGCCACATTTATAAGAGAAGACATGCCCAATATCATTGAACAGGGAATCCATGCCCAGTATCACAGAATAAGGTGTCCTTTCCCAGTATCACAGAATATAGACATTATACCTAGTATCATAGAATATGGGTTACATTCCCATTATCACAGTATATGGGTTCCGGGACCAGTATTATAGTGTAGGGACCCCATGCCCATAACATAGAATTGGTAATTGATTTCTTATATCACAACATAAGGACTCCATGCATGTATTACAGAATATTGATGCCATGATCGATATCAATGAATAGGGATGCCACACCTAGTGTCACGAAATTGGGATTTTCTACCCAGTATCAATTTATTGGGATTCCATTCTCAGTATCAAATTTACATAATGGGTCACAATACCCATATAGTTATATAATAATAAGGGTCTTCCTCCCCATTTAGTATAATTATTAATGTTCATCACGCCCATTTTATATAAATTAGAAGGGGTATTCCTATATAGATATAGAAGCACAAGGGTCTTCATATCCAATTATATACAACAACAACGGTCATCATGCGCATATGAAATATAACAAAACAATAGTCAAATAGGCTTTATAACTGTTTAAATATAATTCTAATATGGGTGTGACCATATTTCCATTGATAAGGGATATTTTGTCCTAACACTCACCATTATATAATTCCATATGATTTGATAAGCGTGTTAGCCAATATTCAACAAAACCATTATCCCATTCTTTTATAAAATCACCATTTAGATGTTAGGAAAAAACTACATATATAATGGCTTGGTCATTTTGACATATATAACAATTATGGAAATTTTATCAACATGCCTCAAGGGGTAGAAAATTTTTAATGGATATAAGAAGATCATAAGGTTATTAATTAAGGAAAATAATTCCTAAAAGATACAATTTTGGAGAAATTCATGGTTATAATGGAACATTGAAGAATAGAACCAATTATAAAACCTAAAAACGTGAGGGGTAGTTAATATACCACATTGAAAAATCTTCCAGTACTCTCCTTGTCTTGTATCGGCCGTTCTTTTTTCCTATATTGATATAAAAATGAACAAGGGATGAATGCCATAAAAATATGGCATATGATCCTACACCAAAAATAGGTCAAAGATATGAGGTAAAATGGTGAACCAATATTAAAGAGTTTCAAAAATACCAATGTGCTTCCAACATGATAGTAAGATCTAAAAATGGAATTTAAATTAAGAATCCAGAGAAAATCCATGATTAGGGATTCCTTGGGAGATTTGCGTGAGAGATAAAGGAGGGTGTGGTTATTTCTAATCTAAATAAAAACTCTTCCTATATTAAAAAACAACTACCAATGAAATTACACAATGTGTAATTCTCTTACACACCATGTAATTCCTGCCTCGAAAATACCATTAAAATTTTGTGAAAAAGAACTAAATAATGTAATATACATTGTATAATATTTATATGACATGTATTGTAGATACATGTTAGGTAATTGACATGAAGGAAGTCTTATACCCTCGTTTACGTTCTCCTCTAAAATAATCCATCTGGCCCACTTCCCCTCATAGATTATAAACCAAAAATAGATCAAAAAAATTAATAAACTAAAAATAAAAATGTTTCATACATAATAGAGAAAAATATGGTTCATAGAGTCTTCCCCCTTAAAGGAAATCGTCCCAAAGTTCCCCATCCAAGTGTAAAAAAATGACTCCCGAGAAAAACTCTTGGAACATAGAATGTACATAGGACTTCCACACATATTCTCATTATGTACATGGATGTAATACTATAACACCTGTACTAAATGGATACACTGATCTAAAAGAGACTTCGTGTTCAAATCAATGATTCTTATTGGATATTTATTAAATAAGATTCATGATCTAATTCAGAATCCGTAGGATCAAAAGTACGAGATTGGTCACCATGATATCAATTAATCTATGAAACATGGAAGACATCATTTATTGAATAATAAATATTAGGGAAAAAATTGATATGCTATTGTTGACATAATTAAATGTGTTCCATGCACTTTCCTATCTACTTGAAGATATGAACCTCACATAGACACCGAAAATGAGTTTATGTAGAAATACATCCTTTATTGTGAAATATGGAGAATAATTAATTTACATATGTCGTGACCATTAACATAATCTATTATTCTAGAAACATTAATGGTTTGACTCTACATTGATTATTGGGGGTCAGTGACGGTAGCAAAGTGACATTCCCAAAAGGTTGGGACCACAGCCAATCATTGATCCTGAGTTGGGGTATAGGGGTGCAACCTTTATAGTATGGAGTAGTTATTTTTCACAAGGTATCCTCAATCACCATAAAAGTGAAATTTATTTCACTCCACTCCACTTGCGCAACCTAACACATTCTCCCAATTTCTCAAATTTTCCATTAAATAGATATTTGGGGCCTTCATTTGTACAGATGAATTTCCCTGAAGGTCAATTGCTTCTCTAATCACCCTAGTTCTTAACCCAAGTCCCTCAAAACCACATTGTTTGTTTCCTAACACCTAATGATAGGGAATGAATGGGGGATAGTTTGACATTTTTCTATTTAGTGTTAAAATTTAATAAAACTTTTGTGAATCATTTTCTCAATCTCCTTGATTAAAGAAGACTAGTGCGACTTCCCTTACACAAATAAGAACATGGGAAAAATAATTCTAGGAATCACTATAGAGACCCATGAAGTCTTGATCTACGCATATCTAAAGTTTATTCAGCTTGGTGTTTCTTAACTAAGGTGAAAATAATTAACTGAAGCCTACCTACCTAGAAAATCATTGTGAGAGGCACCCCTTGGGCAGTCCTCATGGGTTTACCTCACCTTGTTAGTTTTCATGATCCTTTCATGAAGCCTCCATGAAATCCAATCATGGAAAATATTATCCTTAACATTCTACCTTTTCGTAAAGGGACCATGTTGAAATCTCAACCAAGACTGCATGATATACAAAAACTTATGGATGGGAACATCATCGTGTCTCCTATTTGAATTTAGATTTATATCGTCAATGGTTTCCAAAATATTTCCAACCAGAGGGTAAGTATCCTCTAGGAGTTTGTATTTTTTTATTTCTATGATGATACAGACTCTTAACCTAGGGATAGTGTTTTGGAGTTAGCAGTATTATATTCCTTAGATAAGACTCTATCTTTCCCTTCCCATATCTAAGACTCAGAGCATATAGTCCCTCATAAGGAGCATAAGGGTCATACATTCTTTTTTCCTTTGGCAATGAAAAAGTCTATCTCCTCTCCCAGGACTAATTAGAGTGAAAAAATCCTGGCGTAATCCTATATTTTTTCACATGTGAGGTTACATTATTGATCCTCCCTAGACCCTTGAACTTCATTCCATCTTTATCTTAGACTCTCATCCAATGTAAAGTGAATAGATGGAAGTTCCATAAACCCGGTGTCTTACTCTATATCCCCTAAATATTCCATCGTAGCCCTTTCCTTTTACCCTAGAAAAGGAGGAAAAGGTCATGTGGTTTTTTGAATCATTCAAATCATCTATTATCCCACATTGATCATGACTCACAAGAGATTATTGGTATTTAATGATTATAATATCCACATAATCCACCCTAAAGAATGGACTATGATAAATCTAGTTATTTTTAATTGGGATATGTACCAATCCCACATAGGGCCTGAACTCAATGAGAATCATTGTTAAGAATAAGAGTAAATCATAATCTCTTTAATCTTTGTATCATCCTCGGGTGAAATACTCATGTTAGGCACCCAAATCACCATTTTTTAAAACATAACTCATTGTCCCTTCATATGGGATATCCTTCACAGGATTAATCCCAAACCTATCATCTCAATGAAAAATAATCCCTTACCAGACATACCCTAGAGGGGATCTATAGGCATGGGTACTCACCAACGAACTACACCATCTTCGATTACCATCCAAACGGGATACATAGGAATTCTCTATGACGTTCCAACGAAACATAAAAAACATTGTTCTTATATTCCATTAACCTATATAGAATAATTAAAAAGGGAAGCTAATATCTGTTCCAAGTTCCTTAGACTACCTAGTTATATGTCCCACAATAAACATCGACTAAGAACTCTTTTCCTGGACATCCTTTCCACATGACAACATACTGTAAATTTGGTTTTTTATCACACGACCTTAAATGGAATAATGTGGACAATAAAGTGATACTGAACTACTTAGGTTCTGATTCCTATCACAAGGATACACTGGAATCCTATCTATGGGTTTTATCCCCAAATAAAAACAACTATCATCTCCTTGTATGACGATAAATTATAGTGTGACATTCATCTACATGGATGACCATAAACTCAAGAGTGCCCCACAACATTTCTAGAAAACCAAAATCATCATAATAATGACAAAAGAATCTCTTATTAATATATAATTGGATATAAAAAATGGAGAAACTTAGTTACATACAAATATCAACATTTATGAGGAACCATGAACACATATGGATGATTCTGAATTTCACAAATGCTGATACTTTATTGCTAATATTGGGATAAACCTCAAAATACTTAGTAATTTATGATGGATCCATACACATATCTTAAATCTATAGAAGAGTCTCATAGTTGGGCATAATTCCCTCAAAAAGGGTGTTATGCCCCTAACTACCCCTCCTCTCGACCAGTGCTTGTTCATAAGAATAGTGGGTCAAAATCCATAATGAGGCATGCCTTTGGAAAGGTGGTCCATATAGTTACAGAACCATTGGGTTTTTCTAGTTCCATAAAAAACCCCATTGTCAACCTTTTTCAAATAATAATTTCCCCCAATGAAGTCACACTTCCATCAGAAACAACAAATTTTGAACCGAACATCAATTATTTACCTAGATGATAAGGTCACAAACGGTTAAGCCCCTTCCATTATCAAAGGAAATTAGGAATGGATAGGGAAATAAATCATGCATGTTTTAATGCAAATATATCCAACTTTTCTAGAGTCCAATTTTTGTATTTATCATATATACAGGAACTTCCTTCTAAGAACTCCCTTAAATCCAAATCATTCCTTTGTGTTTACACCCATGAATAGCCCAGTTGATGCTCATGGCAGATCGTCGTCCGCATGAAGGACACCATCACTAACATAGCATCATATACACAGGGTCTCCAATGAAATAGTTTTAGATTACAATTAGTATAGAACCATCCTAACCTTGGATAGTGCCCTACATTCTTTCCAGACCAACAATCACCCTCAGTATTCTAGTCAATGATGATCAGAAGTCCTAAAACAGATGGGGTCAACCACTATCCTCCACCATCTCGGTAGCATATCCCTTGAATGAAATGAATATTCTCTTAAATATTTTATGGAGGTGGATCATGAGGCCACTTCGGGACTCATTCTGAAGAGAAAGGTGTCATCAAGGGCTCAAGCCAATAATAGTCACTACCAACGCCACCTAGTAGTGAACCCTCAACAGTATTAGGGGGTCTCCATCAACAATCCAGCCCATATATTTATGACCAGGGCATGGAATATAGACTGTTGGGGAATAAAACAGGACAATATATGGATGGTTCATTCCATTTTTCCCTTTAAATAATCCCAACTACACAGTTTTGGGGTAAGCAGTGAGCAGGAGCATACACTCTTCTGCCTTTTTTGGTCATCCATTAAACTCATCTGGTGGTTCCCAACCAATACAACCATTCATTTTTAGTTTATGACAATGATTGTGATCAAAAAAATTCTTAAAATCATCATTATTTCTATCATCCTTATCTAGAAGTGTTCAAAGAATCTGGCTAACTCATTTTAGAAGAAAACCTCAAGCAGGAACATACACCTACATTCATTAACAAATCCTTCCAGCAACCTCATTTGGAAGAACCTAGAGAAGTCTGCTGAAAATATTTGATGGAAATCTGGGTGCAGAATCAATTATATACCCCCACACATGAGCACTATCTATGTACAATAGAAGGAAAGGGAGGATAGTAAAAGGTATATATGCATACTCTTGATACAGAAGGTACTTATAATCCCATTCTAGTAGCAAGTTTCACCAAGTACATTTTGAAAATTGTGAAAGGGAAAACCAATTTTTTTCCCATAAACTAGAAACTCTCTACAATATCATAAAAGGGAAAATAGTATTATCCAAGGGACATACACATAAATATTTTCCCTTACATAAGGTTTCTCATCATTTTGTCACCCTAGAGCAGATACATACCTCTACTCCAGTCCAAGTGGGTTATGGGAAACACTACCTCATATCATACGGACAAATGGTTCAGGCACATACACCCCCTCCAACTAGAGATGATCATCCTATTCTAATGGCCACTCCAAGGAATTCACATACACCTACCCTGGATAGCCACTTCTCTCAGTATCTGGCCCCAAATACATGTAAGAATGCATCCATGAAGAATACTTTCCATTTATAGTTTGGGAATCAAGATTCGATCTGTGATCTTAATCCTCATAATGCTAGAGTTCTTGATTCCATAATACATTTATCTATTGAACCTCAAGATCCTACTCTACCTTTACTAAATTATGGGCTTAATTTTAGTAATTCTAATGTTCCTCATCCGACACATCATCATGAAGGATTTCGTCATGATAATCCGGTAAATCTCGAGATCTGATCTTTGGAGGAGATCCATGGTAACCCTCTATTTATTGAACACCATGTAGTTAGAGGATTTGTCCCTTACTATAATCCACCATGATGGTCTTCCCCATGATGGTGTTCCCTGTGAAATTTCTCTCCACATTAGTTTATCACATTGTCAATATAATTCTATATTAGACATTGTAGTGACAAGAAAGCCCTATTTCATGAGGAACTTGCAATCACAAGGATAGTCATGTCTGTTACCCTTCCACTGGTAGGTGAAATGAATTCTAAGTTGAAGATATCCCAAGGATATGGTTATTATCTGAACTACATTTTGGCTGCTTCCCTTTCAGTGCAATAAATGAGCACTCTTCTGATCTCTATAAGGATGATAAAGCAATAGGAACATGACAACATTGGTCTAATCAAATAGATACCCCTTTAGAAATAGGAGAATAGAATATGTTGATCATAAAAAAAATTTGGAAAAGTGTGAAATACCAATCATGTTCTGGCATTTTTTAGCATCTCAATATAACATTCTAGAAATGGTGGAAGAAGATTATATTCATGATATCATTCATAACATATGGAAAAATCTTCATCAACTAGAAGAAAAGGAATTACCCTATAAAGAGTATAAAAATAAGATCAAGGTAATAAAATGGTAACAACACCAAAATGACTTCACATATCTCATGTATTCCAAACATCCAAAGATTTTGAAATGGAAGGAATAAATTTAATGTTAATGCCTCGATTCATAAACGATGTTTTGAAAGTTGGTCATAGAATTTCCATTAGATGTTTCTCTCTGAGGATAGGGTGTACATAATTAATTTCATTTTACTGGGATCCCATGCTATAGAAACATAAAAAAAGTGGTTTCTTGTAATTTTATATCCCCAGACTAGCTATAAAAAATAGATTCTATTCATTACTGAAGATATGTTCGATAGGACCAGGCCCCGACCGACTCTCAAAAAGTTGTTCCCAAAGATATTAAGCTACTGAAAGAATTTTTCATCAGGATTCTGAAAATATCATGTAATCCTCCCTTATTGGGGATATCAACCATCAAATTTCACATATTTTTTAAATAGGACAACAGTAATCCAAAACATGAAATTTATATAACTGCCAAATAATTCACCCAGATCATGTTCAGACCAAAATCCAGAAAATCATAAGTGTATCTGCAGTAATATCATCCATTGTAGTTTATGAGAATCCTGAGGCCACCAAGCTAGAAAATTATTTAACCCAACCATTAGGATCATCCAATCAATCCCAATGGGTTGCAAAGGTTGAAGAGGAATAACCCCAGCCGTCAAGGTTGGGGGGTTTTCTTTCCAATAATCCCTTCATCAGTGAAAATCAGTTTTATATTGATGAGGCAATATGGTGCATGTTCAATCAAATCATTTTATGAATTCTCATAATTTAGAACCATCATTTGGAATGCGTAAAACTGAACTATTTGGGGATTTCCCATGAGTAACCATTCACCAAACCAATCCTGAAGAGTCGTCAAATATGAGGACAATGTATTGCGGTTGACATAGATGAATTCTATCTCACATAGATAACAATATAATACCTAAAATGTGCTATTAATATATGAATGTCATCAATTCCATCATTAAAGACCGTCTAGAACACTAGACTGATTGAAAAAATTCTGATGGAGAAGATCTTATTCCCAATATAGTCCAGACCAAAAGGAATACATAAGGTGTGTTTATGAAAAACTAGAGGCTTACCAAAAATTTGGATATCCCATAAAATAATCCAACTCTACCTCCATGAAAGGAACGTAATTGAGGAATAGGTAAGGGTAATACCATATCTAACCTTTACCTTGGAGAAGGCCATTCCCTTTCAATATTGTAATGATTTTCTCAAAAAATAGGACGAAATCATAGAGTTGAGAAGACTCAATGCAGTTTTAATTTGAGAAAATCATCCTAAAAGATATTCTCTACAAGTAGACCCTCCAATCACACTTCTAGTTGAATCACACCCAATAAAGAGGGTTTTATGCAACAAATGAAGTAGAAATGAAACATCTGCTCACTGTGAAACATCAAACACCAATATATTTGAATCATGCAACAATAATACAAGAATTCCCTCCATTGGGTACACATCCAAAACATGGTCATGAACATCCTTACATACCTTCTCTTATTGGTTACCCATGGTAGATACTAGTAGTGTAGACACCAATGGACTTCCCAATTATCACACTTATTCAGGATCAATCCACATCACCTATTCAGGTCCTGGCTCAGCCAGATATTTCTTGAAAACTTATGAACAACATTTAAACATGAACAACTCAATTATAAGTTATGGATTGATGAAATGCACCATTATATACAAAAAAATAATTATTCCAAATAGGTGGATCCAACCTCTCATCCACCAAACTTTTGAAATCCTATATTTTTTATTTTTTGTTGATCGGGATATCCAGATCATCACATGATACTTTTAGTCTCCCATTATGATCCTATTATGAGAACACATGAGAAATAGGATGAAGTGAAACATAGTTTCTCTGTGCAATAATTGCAGGGCCCATCATTTGTATGGTACATAATTTTAGAGTCCTGGTCGATCACTAGAATAGAAGATCTCTTTCAGAAGTTCATTTCCAAGTTCAGATCAACTCTAAAAAAGAAAACAGTCTTCAATCTCACAACCTGAAATCAAATAGGGAATGAAATAGTATAAAATTATATTTTTCAGTGGAAAGGATTGAATTAATCCTTGAAACTGCCACTCCAAAGAGAAGAGATGTTACCAATATTCCTAGAAAATATTTGTGTTGATTTGTGCACACCATTAATACCCATGAAATACACCTAAGGGTTTTTGTATTAGACCTCAAATTCTCAACATCTAGAAAAATCTATCATAGATACCAGTGCCAAGTCATGGGTAATCTTATCATCATAGGTAAAGTGAACAAGAAATACATCAACCACTTCAGAAAAACATAAGCAAGCCCCTATTCCAGCTCCTACCTCAATGCCTATACCATACGACAATTATATAACTCTTGAGTGTCAACAAAAATGATTGTTTAGTCAACATGATCAAATAAATTAGTGATAGAAAGAGTTTATGGAGTTGAAAAACAAGTTCTATTCCATTCAGATCGACCAAGTCCCCTGATACTTCATCTTATCTTTGAAAACCAACTTATTCTAGTGTCCATATACCAAGAATTCTAAATATTTGGGTGATATGGATCTCCCAAACTATTTCCATTTCCATTATAAGTTGGGACATCAAATAAATGAGTGTTTTGTTTTCAAGGACATCCAAAAAAATATGGTAGATTCTGTGAAAGTGAAACTATAAAATTTACCGACCAAGGAAGCATATGTTTTTTTACCAATCTCGAGGAGGATGGAGAGTGGAGATAAGTTTAAAGAAATAATCCACAGATGTTTGATGACTGTATGGTCAAAAGAATAATCATTCGAACTCATGGAATTCAATGATTATAGATTAAATTTCTAAATGTGGATCCATCCTCTTTATCTATATCAAATATAACTTCATAAAGATCCCAAACCTCTAAAAGCCAATCTTTAAAGAAGTGTCATGGATGGATGGATAATGAAATAATATAAGAATATTAACTCTTGTTAAGGAAAACATTTTCATTTACATTAGAACATTTCATGCAAACCATCTCAAAAGAATGGGCACCACCCCTCCCAATGGTACAACAAAAGTAGATCCCCTTGTATAATCTTCATTAGATAATGAGTTTATCTTTGGTTCCATTAATTTTATACACATAACAGATCCCTACTTCATTGAGTATCCTGATGATTGAAACTCAATTCCCTACACTTGACTAGGGAACTGGGAGAGAGTTCATCAAGGTCGAGGATATAGTGGAAGTCATGGTCATTATAGAGGACATTACTTTAACCAAACCCCAGATCGAACATTCCATGGAGTAGAAACATGGGGGAAATATCTCCAACAATCTCAACAGTAAAAAGGGAGTTCTTCCTCCACACATGACAGGGTTGGCCCGAACATGATTATCCTGTAAGACTGGATAGATTATATTCCACCACCACCTTTTCATGTATGTATACCAAGACAACCTAATCCACTGGGAATATGAGCACATCAAACTCCTTCCCCAAGAAGGGATCATCCACCACAGGAACATAAACTCCTAAAGTTACTAAAAAAGAGAATCTTCATTCTAGAAAGTACAGACCTTTGGACCAAAAATATGATGTCTTGAAGAAACTATCCCATGTTCCAACCATGTAATCAATCCTAGATGCCCTAAGTATGTCAAAAAAAAATCCGAGAAGCACTCATTAAAGAAATTGTCAAACCCTTAGTAATTTTAGGTTGATATTGTTTTAGCTGAAGTATATTGTGTAGTGAATGATCATGCATAATTCCATGTTATCATTTCCTTCACTAACTAAAATGAGGATTCTATTGTACTAGTACATGTTAGACCCTTTTATATATTCAGTAGGATAAATGACATTGATATCTGATGATACTCCATTGAAAATGACTCAAAATTCAACCTCAACCATATCCGGACACTTCATATACTAGGCCTCAATGAATCTAACTTTTCTCCCACCACTCTGATGATGTAGGTTTATGATAAGAATGAGAAATAATCTCTTGAAGAGATACAAACAAAATGTATTTTGGAGATCTGGTAATAGAGTTAGTGTTCATGGTTGTCAGGTAGGACACATCATTCACTATTTTACTAGGAATACCATTGATGCATCAATATGTGGACATTTGTTCGGTATACCACCAGTGTATAAAATATTCATCAATGCTAAAATTTAACATTATATAGTGACAAGTATCTATTAAATTTTTTTGAAACACAATATATTTATGTAGGGTTATATCATCATGGAGGAAAACATTCTATGGATGGCGATTTCACTCAAATCATTGCCCCGAATGGATTGGAGATGATCCCTACATACCCTTTGAAGCAGCTCAACATAGATTACGAGTTGCGTATTAATGAAATATAAAGGTTATGTAGAGACCCGAAGCTTGATGTACATAGATATTACATTACTTCTGTGGAATACTTAATACATAACAAAAAAGACACACATGGACCGTAATAGTTTAGTGTCTTTGGAGACTTGGAACGCAAACTTCTAATCGTGGTGAAAGATCTTCAACATCTCCCATAAATATCTTCCACTTTTTTTTCTTTACCTAAAAACTTTATTTATATCCTGGGGAAAAGAAAACATAAAAGGGGTGAGCTCAAATGCCCAGTAAGGGTAAACATAGAGAACATAAAACAATCTATAAACATTTGAATGAAAAAACATGAACATAAAATCTAAACCTCAAAATCTTGAGCAAATACCAGAATCATGGAAGTATGTAAGTCATATATCATAAGGTAACATCAATCATGGTAAAATAGCATGGGAATAAAACATGTAATTGTGGAAACCATTAGGCACATGTTATGATTTCCATAGTAGCCAAGGCATTGCTGCCAAGACCATCATAGCGGACAAAGTCCCTTTCTAAATCGAGTTCACTCCTCGTTTCATCCCTGTAACACAGAAACCAATTAACTTACCATTCCAGCCATGTCTATCTCATGAGATAAAAATATTTACCCAATGCATTGGAGGGAGATATAGGTCCCACCCATCTCATAATGAAATCATTCTTACTTGTGCCACAAAATAAACATACATCATTCATAATAACCCAACGAATAGAATGGGTGTCAAAAACATCATCCCATCAACACATAATCCATATGAAAGAAATGGATATCATTTCATAATAAGAAAAGTAAAACCATTTAAATCATAGAGACATTATACTTGAAACATACACATATGAAATAATGTCATTTTAGATGGAAAATGGTTTTGATAAAACACTTGAAATGATTTCTTGAGGAAAATATCATTTCTTCTTAAAAATCATTTTCTTTTCACAAAATGTCATGATGTTTTTAAATAAAACGATTTTTTTGAAAATAGTTATGAAATATTTTAGAGGAAGCGTCATGAAAATAAGGCTTTATAAAACCATAAAAAATCTGTTCGGGCCGTATAAGTTAAAAAAAAACATTCTTCTCGTACTTTTGCTGAAAAACTCAAAAAGTACTTCGTAAAAGAAATATTCCATACATACCATGTAGTAAAAGTAAAAATGGGTAAAAAAGAAATTAAACATACAAGAAACCATTTTTAGGAAACATTTACATGGATGAGAACAATAACCCCAGTAAATACTTACGAATAAACAATCTCGGATAAGAACGAGATTGGAAAAGTTATCCTTTACCTTAGGTTCGATATGCTTAGTATGTATCCAAACCTCCTATATAATGATTTAAATAATTTCATTGACTTATCAATGAATCATATTCATTTTTATTATATCATATATGGTTCACTTATGACTTTATATTACCCGTTCGTTTGTAAATTGACGTTAAAGTAGGGTTTTGGGTAAAATCATTTCATTTGTCGTTCGTGTTTTAACTTGTAATTATTCATATGATTACTTAGATCATGATTAATTACATCCAGAATGTAAAACATGATTTATATATAATATATATTCAGAATATACATACATATAATAGATCAATAAATGGATGTAAAAACTACGTTCATGGAGACGGTATGCCGTAAGTACGCATGAACGCTGTTTTTGATTACTTATTGAATTGAATGGAATAAATAGATGAAATAAATATATATATACATAAATCCAGTAGCATTATTATTTCATATATTTCATGATTACTTATTATATATACTTTATAATCATTCTTTAATGGTAATCATGGAGAGTGAATCTCATCACGTCGTGGAGACGGGATTCTGTACGTATGCACGAGCGATGATATCATTCCCATGATTGTGGAATTATGTTAAAGCGTATTTATAATATTATAGAATAAATATCACTTTAACATAATCATATATATTCATTACTTTCACCATTATACTCATCCAAGTATGGTGGTGGTGGAAAATAGATTACACCACGGCGTGGAGACGGTATTCCGTACGTACGTACCCGCGGTGATTTCATTTTCCGTAGGATGGATAGATGGTGAAATATGGTTGTTTCATACTTATAATCAAATATCAATATATTATTGATACTGATGTTTTTACTTGATAATGAAACAACTATATAAGAATAAGTGGAAGAAGAAATAAAATTGAAAGAGTCGGTAACAGACAATATCTCTTCTTTGAAGCGCCTCTTTGAGAACTCCAATTAGGGCTCTAAAATTATTCTTTGAAGAATAAAAAGACCTCTAGGATGTTTATAGGGAAGTAGAGAAGAGAAGTTTTCAGGGTTTGGCCGATCATGAAGTCTCAAAGTGGTGTGCGGAAGAGAGGGAAGAGGTGCCCTTTTATAAGGGAGGAGAGGGGCACCATTGGAAAACTTAAAATATTATTTTATTATAAAGTCATATTCGGTTATTAATAGCTCCAAATTTATTTATTTCGAACATAGGTTGGGGAGGGGTCGAAATACTCTCATAAAATAGAATTTGGATAATTTTTTGTTACTATTTTAATCTTATCATTTTGATTTAAATCTATGTTAAATAATTTAACTTTTTCCGTGTCTTTTTTGTTTTCTTACACTATATGGTTAATAAACATACAATAACAAGACACACGAACACAAAGTGGTTAATTATTACTATATATATCCTTATCTAAGTCATTTGGCCGAACCTTAGATTTTTAGGAACAAAATTACAATTAATAATATAATATTTTTTAAAAAAACTATTTTATGTCAATTTTGACACTATTTGGTACATGATTTTTGTGAAACTCATAACAGAATTATTAGTTCGAAAAAAGTTAATTAAATACAAAAAAACATGTCATATTAACATATAAAATTAGTGGAATTCATAAAAATTATCAAATTACATTTATTTGGGTAATTATAACATCAACAATGTCAATATTTCATTAATAAGATAATTACTGCATCATCATTGTGTCATACATAAATTAAATTATTCAATGTCTAAAAATTAAAAATTTAAAAAAATTATGTAGGAAATATTTTTAGATTTCTAATGAATATTTATAGTCGAATTTACCTTCTGTATTACCCTATATTAAAAATTATTTAGTTATTAAACATTGATTTTATCTATTATAACCATTCTTTAAATAAATTAATAATAAATGTCCTAATCTAATCCAATTGGGCCTAAATTGTCATATTTTATTCCTAATGTTGTTTTTGGTCGAATTACAATTATCCAATAGAATTAGGACATTTGTTAGGATAATAATAATATCATTTTTATCCTTAATTACCCTATTTACTTTTAACCGTGGTAAAAAATGTAAAACGTTACAATTCACCAAAAATTATTTTCTTCTCATTGAACCAAATTTTAGTCCTTGATATTAACCGTGTCTCTCAGATTTTCGAAATTCAATTCACAGAAGTGGTAAAATTTAATTTAAATGAAAAAGTCAGTTTTTTAACTACCACTAAGTGGTTTCACTATTCATCGAAAATTACCGTTTTTCCGAAATATACCAAAATTTCATCCTACTAATTATTTGATATTAAAAATTCAAAATTGATTTATATTTTTCCAAATTCCAAACATAGAAGGGGAATTAATTAATTTTAAAATTAATTCCCGCTATCAAAACAAATAGCGTTTTTTAAAAAACAATAACTATCAAAAGATTGATACTTGTTTATATCCAATTTCAATGTGAAATTAATTCCAATGACCAAAATTGCATTAAATGGTAAAAATATATTCTAATTACAATTTAAACCCATTTAAAAAGATAATCTAACCATAGAAATTTTGCGTTGAAAAAAGTTGTTTTTAATTAAAATATATCGTGTTTTTACTATTCATTAAAATATAAAAGTTATCAGAATAATATGAAAAATATATCCAAAGTAGCTTTTTATATCCTGATTCAAAAGAAGAATTTCATTTTGTCAAATTGAACTTATAGACATGTTAAAAACAAGATTTAAAGTGGGTGCGCCATCAAAAGTCGGTAAAACTACATTTTTTTGAAAAATACTTATTTTACTCAACAAATTGATTTTATTCTCATACCATATTCTATAAAACATGTAAGATGAATAATAATGTTATAAAATTTAAAATTTAGTTGATACTATTCATAACGGCTAGTCCATAATAATATTATAACCATATATCATTGTTTAGTGAAACCTGGTATTGCGTACAACACACGCTATCGAGGAATGTCGTGATTGCGTATAATGCAAGCCAAGTCAGGGTTGCATATACTGCAAGCTAATACAGTGTTGTGTATAGCAGAAGATAATCATCGTTTATCATACAATAGAAGACATCAGTGAAATTAAAAAGAATATTTTTCATAAAATCTCGGGGTGTTACATTTTCCCCCCCTTAAAAAGAATTTCACCCTCGAAATTCGTCGGGGTTATAAATGGTTTACTACTCGAAACATTATTTAATAGAAACCTACATCATAAAAAAATAACAAAACCAATATTTAAAAACTAAAGTATGAAACGTAATGGTTTCCCAGGGTAACTCATCACTGGGTTTCCATATAAGAGAACATAGGTGAAAATATGGATATGGAAGAAAAATCTAACCATCAAGTTTTGATGGAGAGTGGAAGAGAACAAGGCTATGAAAAAGACAGCAATCACAAAGCCATAGACATTTGATGATCTATGGTACCATCTGATTCGTCAGATATAAGAGAACTAGGACAACATTTTTGGTTTTCAATATCATTTCCCTAAAGTTGAAAATTTTGAATTAGAAGAAATACTTTCTTGATTTTGGTAAAATCTCATTGTTGTTCGTGCTTTGAAAAATTTCCACTTAATCTATTAATGAACTAAAGTTGAATTTGTTATTCATGAAGATTTAGCAGATCATGTGATAGAATGATGGGTCATTCCATCCGTTTCAAACAAAAGGTTAGAAAAAGTTATCAAATATACATAAGTCCATCTATGGTGTGGTTAATCATATATGATTCAAAAAATGAACTTATACTTCATATATCATACTGCTTAATAAAATAAAACTAGTTTCTACTAACCAGGTATTTCATGTAGACCAGTGGTAGGCGATATAGGCCAGTCGCATTTCGGTTGTGTGTTCGATTCACACAGCCTTGTCCGACGCAATGGGCTGTCACCTGTCCTGCATGTTGTCCTTTTTCTAAAACTACATTACTATAACATCCCATCAATAATAACAAAAAAAGTTATATCCTTAAACAATACTAACTTATGTCAAACATAAACCAATCCAATCTTTAGGCTTATCTAAAATACTTCTGTCTAAGCTCATAATATAAAGAAAATGATTACTTGAAATGTCACATAACAATCCCGTGAAGGCCATAATTTTCCCCAATATATCATACGATATATCTTGTTGGTCAAATTAAAAACTTGTGAATACTTTAATCATGTATGATCTTGAATAATGAATACCCATTGAACCTTAGTGAAAACATGAATGTTGTTAAATTTTAACACTTTCCACATACCAAAATCCCAAAAATTCTATATACTCAAACCATAATATCACTTAGTCCTTGTATGAGTCATGAGCTCATGATTAATATCATATTATTTTCTCCTTATCCATTCATTATGTGCATTTCATATTCTTTCTAAAAATAATTGAATCACCTTTTCATGGTTACCAGTACCATATAATTATTGAAAACCAATACATAGATATTCCAAAATTCTACAATACCATAAATGAGATTCCATGATACTGTTTTGAAATCCCATTACATAATAACTTAATCACTACACAACATCATTTTCATACTCAATATCACAAATAGTGATCGCATGAGACTTCCCTTTATCCTTTGCCTTAATAGGTTCCTCACGTTGATCATCATTAACCCGTGGATTAGGGAATTTATTAGCATAATTCCTCATTTCCTTGCACATGAAGCCTTGAAGTGTTGGTGGAGAGTTCTCTGTAGTCTTTTCTCTATTCACATCATTAGCAACCTTTTTCCCATTACTTCGATAATAATCTGCTCGATGACCTTCTTTTCCACACTTAAATCATTTTCTAGTACCTTTTAGGCAATATGTACTATGATTCTTTCCACACATTGAGCATAATGAAACAGTCATATTATTTTCACCATTGTTCTGAGATTTTTCCATGAACTCTATCTTTCGTTTCTTGTCAAAACCATGAGATGGATATGTCACACCAACTTCCAGTTCTACCTTGATAGCACAACGCACAATTTCTTAATATCTACTAAAGTCTCTTATAGCTAATGCCCGTTAAAGACTTGGTTTTAAGCCACTGAAAAATTCATCAACTTTACTTTCTGGTTGGATGATAATGCCAGTTTCATACCTTGAATGTCTTCTAAAATTCGCTTCGTATATACCAATAGATTCATCATCCTTCTACTTAAGCTCAAGAAACTCCTCTTCTATCTTAGTTCGAAGAATACGAGGGAAGTACTTACTGGAAAAAAAGTTCTTGAACTCGTCCCATTCCATGGACTCAATTTCATCTCTTTGCCTCGTATTCTTGATAATATTCCAACATTGATCAGCATAAACTTCCAAACGATATACTTCTAAGATGAATTTATCAAGCTCAGAACATTGTAGAACTGGAAAAATAATTTCAGTAGTACTGATCCATTGTTCAGCCACTAAGGGATCAGAAGACCCGTTGGATAAAGGTGGGCGTAGCCTCATGAAAGATTTAACAGAATGTTTCTCCTTTATCTGCTCATTTTGAAATCCATAATGATGAATAGATTGTGTAAGTATAGAAATAAGATTTTGCACTCCATCTCCCATGACATTGGTTTGGTCCGGAGGAAAATCATTTAACTGTCCATTATATTGATCAACATGGTTCCTTCGAGTTCCATCCATCGTCTAAAACCCAAAAAGAATAGTGTGAGAGGAAAATAACATTCTAGGGAAACAACATAATAAAGGGGGAGTACCTTCAATATCTAACATCTTAGGATTAATTATAATATTGTTAGCGCACTTCTAGGACTATAACCTATACGTATACTTAACCTTATGGACATCCCTAGACATTCCTTAGTAATATCTCTAGGGATCTCACTAAAGGTTTCGCATTGTAGTTTCCAAAGGTTAACTAATCCTTTCCTATGATACCAACTGTAGAGACCTGAAGTTTGACGTACATAGATATTACATTAGTTTTTCAGAATACTTAATACAAAAAAAAACAGACACACAAGGACCGTAATAGTTTAGTGTATTTGGAAACATGGAACGTAATCTTCTAGTCGCGGTGATAGATCTTCAACATCTCCCATAAAGATCTTCGACTTTTTGTTTCCTTACCTAAATCCTTTATTTAAATCATGGGGAATAGAAAACATAAAAGTGGTGATCTCAAATTCCCAGTAAGGGTAAACATAGAGAACATAAAACAATCCATAAACATTTGAATGCAAAAACTTGAACATAAAATCTAAACATCAAAATCTTGAGCAAAGACATGAATCTTGGAAGTATGTAAGGAATATATCATAAGGGAACATCAATAATAAAAAATATCATGGTAATAAAACATGTAATTGTGGCAACAATTAAGCACATGTTATGATTTCCATAGTAGCCAAGGCATTGCTGCCAAGACCATCTTTGTGGACAAAGTCCCTTTCTGAATCAAGTTCACTCCTCGTTTCAGTCCTGTAACACTGAACTGGATTAACTTACTGTTCCATCCATGTCTATATCATGATATATAAATCTTTACCCAATTAATTGGATGGAGATATAGGTCCCACCCATCTCATAATGAAATCATTCTTACTTGTGCCACAAAATAAACATACATCATTCATAATAACCCAACGAATAAAATGGGTGTCATAAACATCATCCAATCATCACATAATCCATATAAAATAAATGGATAAAATTTCATAATAAGAAAACTAAAACCATGTAAATCATAGACACATTATACTTGAAACATACACATATGAAATAATGTCATTTTAGATGGAAATTGTTTTGATAAAACAGTTGAAATGAATTCTTGAGGTAAATATCTTTTCTTATTCAAAATAATTTTCTTTTCTCAAAATTTCATGAAATTTTTAAAGAAAAGTATTTTTTGAAAATATACATGAAATCTTTTATAAGAAGCATCATGAAAATAAGGCTTTATAAAACCGTAAAAAATATGTTCGTGCCATATAAGTTAAAAAAACATTATTCTCGTACTTTTGCAGGAAAAGTCAAAAAGTACCTCGTAAATGAAAGATTCCATACGTACCATGTAGTAAAAGTAAAAAATGGGTAAAAAGGACATTAAACATACACGAAAACGTTTTTAGGAAACATTGACTTGGATGAGAACAATAACCATAGTAAATACTTATGAATAAACAATCTCTGATAAGACAGAGATTGGAAAAGTTATCCCTTACCTTAGGTCCAATATGCTTCGTACGTATCCAAAACTCCTGTATAATGATTTAAATAATGTCATTGACTTATTACATAATCATATTCATTGTTATTATATCATATATGGTTCACTTATGACTTTATATTACCGGTTATTTTGTAAATTCATGTTAAAGTAACGTTTGGGTAAAATCGTTTCATTTGTCCTTTGTGTTATAACTTTTAATTATTCATATGATTACATAGATCATGATTACTTACATCCAAAATGAAAAATATGATTTATATATAATATATATTCAGAATATACATATATATAAAGTATTGATAAATGGAAAGAAATACATCGTTCATGGAGACGGTAGGTCGTACGTACGCATGAACGATGTTTTCATTTCCTTATTGAATTGAATGGAATTAAGTAGATGGAATAAATATATATATAAATAAATCCAGTAGCATTATTATGTCATATATTTCATGATTACTTATTATATATACTTTATAATCATTATTTAATGGTTATCATGGAGAGTGAATCTCATCGCATCGTGGAGACAATATTCCGTACATACGCAGGAGCGATGATATCATTTCCATGATAGTGAAATTGTATTAAATTTTATGTATAATATTACAGATTAAATATCACTTTAAAATATTCATATATATTCATTACTTTCACCATTATACCCATCCAAGTAAGGTGGTGGTGTAAAATATATTAGCCCACGGTGTGGAGACGGTATTCTGTACGTACGCACGCGTAGTGATTTCTTTTTTCGTAGGATGGATAGATAGTGAAATATGGTTGTTTCATAATTATAATAACATATCCATATATGAGTGATACTGATGATATTATTTTATAATGAGACAAGTAATGAAGAATATGTGGAAGACGAAATAAAGTTGAAAGAATCGGTTACGGACATTACCTCTTCTTTGAAGTGCCTCTTTGAGACCTCCTCTTAGGGAATTAAAATTGGTCTTTAAAAAGACCAGGACCTCTAGGATGTTTCTATGGAAGTGTAAAAGAGAATTTGGCAGGGTGTGGCCGAGAATGAATCCTCAAAGTGGTGTGAGGAAGTGAGGGAGGAGGTGCCCTTTTATAAGGGAGGAGAGGGGCACCTTTGGAAAACTTAAAATATTATTTTATTATAAAGTCATATTCAGTTGTTAATAGCTCCAAATTTATTTATATCCAAGATAAGGTAGGTATGGGTCGAAACCCTCTCATCCAATAGATGGTGGACAAGTTTTGGTTACTATTTTAACCTTATCATTTAGATTTAACTCTAAGTTAAATAATTTAACTTTTACCTTGTCTTTTTTTTCTTACACTATTTGGTTAATAAACATACTATAACAATCCAAAAGAACCCCAAGTGGTTAATTATTAGTATATATATCTTTATCTAAGTAATGATGATGAAACTTATATTTTTAGGAATAAAATAACAATTATTAATATAATATTTGTTTTAAAAACAATTTTATGTAAATTTTGACACTATTTGGTACTTGATTTTTGTGAAAATATTAAAAGAATTATTAGTTCTAAAAAAGTCAATTAAATAAATATTAAAATGTAATATTAACCTATAAAATTATTGGAATTCAAGAAAAGTCTCAAATTACATTTGTTCGGGTATTTATAACATCAATTATGTCAATATTTCAATAATAAGATAATTATTGTATCATCATTGTGTTATACATAAATTAAATTATTTAATGTCTAAAAATTAAAATTAAAATACCATTATGTAGGAAATAGTTTTATCTTTCTAATGAATATTTATAGTCTAATGTTTCTTCTGTATAACCCTATATTAAAAATTATTTAGTTTTTAAACTTTGATTTTAACTATTTTAACCCTTCTTTAAATAAATTTATAATAAATGTCCTAATCTAATCCAAGTGGGCCTAAATGGTCATATTTTATTTATAAGGTTGTTTTTGGTCGAATTACACTTATCTAATAGAATTAGGACATGTTTTAGGGTAATAATAATATCATTTTTACCATTAATTACACTATTTACTTTTAACAGTGGTAAAAAAAAGTAAAAAGTTACTATTCAAAAAACAAATTCATCTCATTGAACTAAATAATAGTCCTTGACATTAACCGTGTCTCTTGGATTTTCAAAATTCAATTCAAATAAGTTGTAAAATTTCATTGAAATGAAAAATTAAGTTTTTTAACTACCACTTAGTGGTTTCACTATTTATCGAAAATTTCAGTTTTTTAGAAAAATACCAAAAAATAAACCTAAGAATTATTTGATATTAAAAATTTAAAATTGATTTCTATTTTTCCAAATTTAAAACATAGAAGTGGAATTAATTAATTTTAAAATTAATTCCCGTTATCATAACAAATAGCATGTTTTTTGAAGAAACATTAACTATCAAAAGATTGATACTTCTTTATATCCAATTTCAAAGTGAAATTAATTCCAATGACCAAAATTGGATTAAATGATAAAAATATATTATAAGTACACATTAAACCCAATTAAAAAGTTATTCTAACCATATAAATTATTGCGATGAAAAAAGATGTTTTTAATTAAAATATAGCGTGTTTTTACAATTCATTAAAATATGAATGTTATCAGAATAATATGAAAAATTTATCCAAAGTAAATTTTTATATCATGATTCCAAAGAAGTATTTTGTTTTTTCAAATTTAACTTATATACATGTCAAAAACAATATTTAATGTGGGTACTCCATCAAAAGTCGGAAAAACTACATTTTTTGAAAAATAGTTATTTTACTCGAAAAATTGACTTTGTTCTCATACCATGTTCTAGAAAATGTGTTAGATGAATAATAATGTTATAAAATTCAAAATTTAGTCGATACTATACAAAACGTCTAGTCCATAATAATATTATAACCATATATCGTTGTTTAGTGAAACCTGGTACTACGTACAACACACGCTATAGAGGAAGGTCGTGATTGTGTGTAATGCAAGAAAAATCAGGATTGCATATACTGCAAGCTAATATAGTGTTGTGAATAGTGCAAGATAATCTTAGTGTAGCATACAACAGAAGACATCAGTGAAATTAAAAAGAATATTTTTCATAAAATCTCAGGTTGTTACAGGGTGGGTCGGTATACATGAATGCATTCAACATCTTCTATATTTTCAATCATGAATGTGGAGTACAATGATGATAAAGAAGTTATCAACTCCCTAGGTGATAAAAAAAGCTTGAATGGAAATGTCTTCATTTTATCCCTTGAGATTCAAGAAAATCTGGTTCATTCAACTAAATTAGAGGAAGCATTATTTACTATAGGATAATGGTAAATGAATCTTTCTCAGTCCTTCATTTCTCCTCCTGGGCTCCTAGAAAGTTACCTTCCAACAAGTGAGCCTAAAATGGTTGCCTCATTTCCCTGATTTCTGAATAGAGACTCTTATATTCCTTAAAAGGAACTTTTTTTATCATCTCCACCCCAAGCAGATAAAAAAATAGTGGATAATTAGGAAAAGGATAGAGAAAAAGATCTTAGGGATACCCCTCCATCATTTTAGAAATGCATCTCCACCACCATGAATGAACTCACAAAAACAAATTTGGGTACAAAAGAAGATCCACACACCACAATAATTAGTGTGGCCTTGACTCCTGATGAATTGGTGGAGTACATCGCCTTCCTAATGTAGAATCGAGACTTGTTCTAGGAATTACACAGAGATTCCAAGCATTGACCCAATGGTGGGAACCCATCATTTGGGTTTTCCAAAAGACCATTAGGTGTACAATAATTTACCCAGGATGACACACCCGACTCACACCTCCAAAATTGAGGCCAATGTGGAAAAAATCATCATGGATCACTTCATATGAGAGTTAAAATACACAAATCAGATAGAAAAAATTGTCCCTATAAAAACGTAGATTGGGGTAATTAGTGTTTTCATTGATTCCAGAGATCTCAAATGGTAATATCCCCAAGATGACTTCCTGGTACCAATTACAAAACTCTTGATTGATGAAATAACTAGCTACCAATCTCTTTTCATTCATGATGTCTCTTTTGGGTACAATAAATGCAGAATTTCCCCAAAATATAAATATTCCACATCATTCAGAGCACCTCAAGGTATATTATTCTATCAAGAAATTCCCTTTGGTGTAAATAATTGTCGTGACACATATCAATGTTCTATACATCACATCTTCAAACCCTTCTTGGAATGTTTCCTGAATGCTATATTGATTATCTAGTATGTAAATCCTGATAATGTTCTGATCACTTCGATGTCCTAGATACATCTTCATTAGGCTATGTTAGAATAATCTGTTGATGAACCCCTTGAAATGTGCTTTTGGGGTTACCCTATATAAATTTATCATCTTTTTTTCTTCTATAGTGAAATCTAAGTATCTCTTAAAAAGACTAATTCTATCCTTGACATGTCACATCCTCATAACATGAAAGAGTTAAGAAGGGATTCACTTATCAGGGAACCAATGACTTCCATGAAGCATTTGGTTCATTCAGGAAATACCTCTTGAGTACATGTGTATTTTTTCCACCCGTTTATGGAAATACACATATTCTATATTTCAAATCCTTAGAGAAATCATTGGGTACATTCCTCACACAAAATAATGATACTGGGAATGAAAACAGAATTCACTATTTAAGTCAAACCATGCTCAATAAAGAGACTCGATATTTAGATATTGAAAAGATATTTCCAGTGTTAACCTTGGAAGTTCATAAGCTAAGGAACTACCTACAACACACTGATATCCATTTGGCCTGTCACAATAACATGACCAAATTTATCCTTAGTCATCCTATGCCTAAAATATACCTTGGATGGTGGAATATTATCGAGTAGTATTTTGATATTATGTTTGTTCCACATAAAGTAGAGAAAGGCCAAGCATTAGTAGACATCCTCACCGAGAACCCACCTACAGAAGATACAACGTTAAATATTGAACTAAATGATGAATAAATCTTATATATTCAAGATATTCTTAAAAAATAGGATATTTACGTTGGCGGTGCTTCCATATGTCAAACGGGGAAGAGAATTAAATACCCTATGTTTAACAAATTTCTGTTATGAATTGTGCTTTTCTCCCTAGAGAAGGTAATGTTTCCTATTCCATTCTATTATAAAAATTTGGAACAAATAATGAGGTATAATATTTATCTCTCATTAAATTTTTGTAATTTTCACCCTATATACTAGAGAATAATCTAGAAGTGAAGGGAGATTCAGAATTAATAATCACGTAGATCTATGGGGAGTATTACATCAGAAAGGAAGTGATAATCCCTATGTGTAATTTTTCTCGAGGGTTAATGGAATAATTTACCTCAGAAACAACATTTAATCATGTATTGTTGTAATATAATTCCTAGTTAGTTTCATTGGAAAATGCATCTACATCTTTGGAAAATCAAAATTGGGGTGAAACAGTCATTAGCATTTCCCATCGTCAAACGATTTAACCTTCTATTCCGATTATAGAAAATAATATCAATGAAATAAGTCCCATACATGATCCATATATTACTACAATGGTATGTATAACACCCATCCAAGAATATCTAAAAGATAGATTACTCCCCCTAATCACGGTTGGAAGAGAGATGATCTGGTGGTGAGTGGCTAATTTTACTCATTTTGATGACCCAAATCACCAAAATGTCCACTAAAAAAGAATATTTGATTGAGTCCTTATATATATTGATAGATAATATATTTTTGTTGTTTTAGAATATTTACATTTTGGAACATATGGTCCCCACCAATTAATGTAAAGGCTTTATAATCAAATTTGATGGTTTGGATACTTCTGGCCTTCAATGAAATAGGACTGCACATAATTCACTATGAACTTTCATCCCTACCAAGTACATTCCAATTTCATCCATCAACACATAGAGTTTTTTTATATCTAGATACAAATATCCATTTTCCATATGGGGAATAGATATTGCTGGATCATATACTCTAGTTATGGCTATGTAGTTTAAGTACATCCTTACTGTTACAGATTTCTTCTCCAAATGGGATGCAAAAATACCCCTCAAAGAAGTCACAACCAAAAGCATTTTTATCTTTGTCAAAGTAAACATAGTTTCCAGATTTGGTCCCCTCAATCCATTTTGATAAAAAATTGAGCCAATTTATGTTTTTCTAAGTTGGATAATCTATATCCAGAATACAAAATCAAATCCAACCATTCATAATGTCACCATGTAGTGGCCAATGGATTGATAAAGAATTTTAATAAGACCCTATTGAACATAATGTAGACGGTGGTGGATAAAGATAAGAAATCTTATCTTGATAATAATGTTCTTTCGATATGGGATTACTGGACTACTACTCATACTACGACGCGATCAACCCTATACTCATTAATGTATGGAACAGAATCAGTATTTCCCATTGAGGTTCAGCTTCCATCACACCTTAATGCCATTTGTGATGAGACATCCATGGATGTAAAATCCCTTAATTTCCTAGAAGAGCTAGATCGAAATGATGAAAAAAGATTTAACACCTTGAACCACCTTGAGGTCTATTAGAATCTGACAACACAATACTTTAATAAGATGGTATGTCTTCACGTATTCTTCCAAGGATAATTGCCATTGGACCTTATAACTCAGATGATCCAATGAAATAAGCCTATGATTCTTGAGCTGACATAGAAGGGACTTCACTCCATACATAATGTCCACTCTAATTTATTTTATAACATAATGGATAGCTCAATAAAATTCCAACCATTCATAAAAAAAATACTTTTATAGTCATAAAATTTTCATCTTAGCAATAGGATGTTAAACAACATAGAAAAATTTTCATCTAGGTTGCCTGATGGTAAACTGTGTAACATCATCTCCCTTTCCACATTACGATAAAATTCACAACATATGGTCCAAGCGGTAAGATGTTAAACTTTATAGAACCAGTTTTCGACACCACTAGACATTAAACTATATGGTTTACATCTCTCTTGTTAGATGTTTTGAAATATCCAAGATACAATGAGTATACACTCTTTGTGTTCCATTTCAAGATGAGTATCTTTCATGTGTAAACCTCACTCACCTCATTTACACACCCTATTATCACAAGAGGACCATTTCTTCATATCATTGGATTAGACCTACATGGGGAGTAATTATCAAGATCGATGTGTGGTTTGATTATTTCCCCAAATAGATCTACTGTAACACCCATATCTTTTATCATGGGTCCAACTATAATGTTTCTATCACGTCAAGTGACCTCACATCCTAATCTCATGATGAAAAATTACATATCCCACCAAAAAATATGTGTGGATTTATTATCATTTTGATGAGATATGTAGTGATGATCATATCTCCAATATTGGGTCCACATGTGACCATAAAGAAGTAAAGTCGTATTTCCCTATGTATGAACCAAACCTCTAAAGAGAAATCTTCAAGAACATATGCCTTGATTCCCATACCATATGATGTATTGGGCCTAATAATTATATCTGCATAATATTAAATCATATTCCTCACATCAAAACCCAGTTGTTGTGGGGAACCATTTTCAGAAACTACATGTGGATTTATTCTCATCCTTATGGTATACATAGATATTCCTAGATATCTAACCCCTAGCCCTAGCCACAAAGTTCCAAAATCATCTCTTTAGCCCTTTTGTTCTGAGTTTCCTCTAGGAATGTGTGTTGTGGTGATGATCTATTTGATCCTCATTCACGTTGGATTTCCTCATGGACCCACATTGCCTACCTTCCCTTTAATTGGTATGATTTCTACGACCTTGAACTATTATTCTCAATGTCATCATCGAATTAATTCAAACTATATGAAACTTCTATAACTATGTATGGAATGATTCCTACCCTCACAGTATATGTAATACAACCCAAATCTCTTATCGCGTGTCTATGCACAATGTCTAAAATATCTTTCATTACATGTGTATGGAACATATCTACACATTGACCATTTCCAAGAACAATTTGTGGATAGATTCCCATCCCTTTGAGATAATTTGTGAAGCCCAGATCTCCAATCATGGTCCAGAAATGATTCTAGAAAAGAAAATATCCCTTTCCTTTCCCTATTCATGAACTAAATCCACTAACAGAACCATTCCATTACATATAACATGATTTTAATTATAATTAAGATGCATATTGATACCTAAACGCTATGCTTTAGGCCCATCCATTAGTCTAAAATTTATCAAAAGTACCATTTCCCACAACATTTTCTGATTAGTGTGGGAATTAACTTTCAAGATCTACATGTGGCACGATTCTTACTCTTAAAAGATATTTAGTGACACCTAGATCCCAAATATTAGGTATAATCATGATTAAATCAGAAATCCCCTACTTTTTCATGAATTAGATCTACCCAGGGAGCATGTTAAGAACTAGATGATGATTGATTCTCACCCCTATGAGACGCCATGTAATTCACCGACATTCATTCTTGGTCAAATTTTCGATATTTCCATCACATCACTTTAGTTCACCATAATCCTTACAACATGTAATTAAACTTCATGGAATTCCTATAACTACGTGTGCCTTGATTCTCATTCTATTGAGATACGCAGTGACACTCGGGTAATATCCCCTAGTCCAACCATAGTTTAAAATCTCCAACTCCCTATGCACAAATCAGACATGACTGGGGAACTTCATCAAGAACTTTGTGTGGCTTGATTATTTCTCCGAAAAGATACATAGTGACTCCCAAATATCATATATTAGGTCCATCCATGATTAAATCCTAAATCCCCTTCTTGTGCATTAATTATATCAACACAGGTAGCTTTTCCAAAACTATGTATGGCTTGATTCTCACTCATATGAGATATGTAGTGATTCCCGAACTATAAGTCTTGGGACAAGTCACAACATGATGAAAATAATGCCTCTTTTATCCCATGTATGATTAATCTCTGTGATGAGATTCAATATGAGTTATCATCTAATGTATGAACCCTGTTCCGTGAAACCCCCATTATCATCCACTTATGAATTCAAACTGGAAGAGGGATTGTTATTTGAGAACTATGTGTTTTTAGATTCTCACCGCATTGATATACATAGTGATGTACTGATCTTTAATCCTGGTCCCAACAACATCAAAACATTGAACAATCCCCTACTCTCCTGTGAAAAAGTCAGATTTAGGTGGGGAAATCTAATATGAGTTCTCACATTACATATTAACTCATATATATTAGAACTATGTATGGATTGATTCTTTCCCTAGAAAGATTTGTAGTGACACCATGTTCTTACATCCTAGTCCAGCCACAATATTCTTTTTTCTTAGTCCAATAACCCATTCTCCATCCATAAGATGCTAAATTACACATCCAATATCCTTACCACATGAATTCAATTTTCATGATACCTCTTGAACTACGTGTGGCTTTATTATCATCCCATTGAGGTACGTAGTGAAGACTAGGACTTAATCCCTATCTCTTGCCATGGTGTAATGTAAAATTCCCCCTCTCCTACTTATAATAAAAAATCTATGTAATATATTTTGTTTTGTGTCCTCTCCTTATAGATCCCACCATGGAAACAAGAGATTTCTCAATTCTATATATGAGTTGGGTCTATAAAAGGGGCTCAAAATTCATGTCCATTATTGGTCCAAATACTTCTCTTATGCATTTTCCATTTCACATTCTATATTTTATTCTCCTAATCTTGGATACTTTCATATCATTATTATCATTTATTATCTTCTTTCAGAAAATATATGATAATTGAGAGCTCTATAACCTGACTATGCAGTACATTCCCTTGTTGGCCTTCCATTATCCACCCACATTACGTGCCTATCAGCCAGAGGATGTAACTATTTAACTATGTTGTATGTTCCCTAAATGGCCTTGTATAATATAGCCCCATAAAAGGTTTTTCAACTAGTGGTAACTTTTTTCTTCATAGAAGAATATTTAATATCATTAAGAATTGATGAAGGTATTCTAGAACCTAAAAATCATCAGTCATCTTTGGTGTATTTTTCTTTGATCCTTTCTCTTGACCTGAAAGTTTCCAAGACCATTGTTTACAATTTTCCACTGCACTTGTTTAAATCTTACAAGAATAACCAAGGAACATGATAGCACATTCCATCCATCATTTTCATAACTTGGGGATACTAATAATATGACCTAAAACTACACTCATTGTTCATCCTATGTTTGGGTCAAACCTTTTTATAGCATCAATTTCACTAATTCATTGGAAATTCTAACCTGAAACACCCCTTATGTATTTAGGCACATTTCTCTATAAGGAAATATTTTTCCTTAAGAATATTTGAATCTCCAAAAATATACATCATATTTTGGGGATTGAATGTTAGAATCCATGAGAGATCATTTTCCTGACCATGTATTATGTTCCCTAGCTGGCATTGCACATGTCGCCCCCCCATAATGGGTTTGTCAACCGTTGGATTCCATTATTTGGAAATGCAGGGTGTTCCCCAGTTTTCCTTCCATTAATGAACTCTCATAACTGGTTTTTTAATTAATGGTAACATCATCCTCAGGAGAGATATCCTCTAACATCATATGAACTTTTTTATAGCACCCCTCGAATATAGAAATCCCTAAATCATAACTTATGATATTATCCTCCCATACCTGAATATAGTGTCATATTTCAAGAAAGAATACCAAGAATCAAAAAAACATCATATCTTTGGTCAAATATAAAGAACGTAAATCAAAGACCATAATTTCTTGACAACATGACATGAAATTAGATATCACAATGTCCATTTTGAATGAATTAAAATAGCAAAACCCCCAGTTTTCCATGATTCATGACTTCAAATATCAAAACATAATTTCCATGTGGGATGACGTAAAATTGAACAACCCCCCCCCCCCAAATGTCACTACTTGATGACTTTAAACTGCACAACATAATGTCCATGATTCAAGACTTAAAACTACAAATCCCCCTAATGTCCTTGTTGTATGATTATAAACTCCACAATATAATGCCTTTTCTACATGACATAAAACTGCATTGTCCTCCTTATGTTCTTGTTCCTTGACTTAAAACTGTACAACATAATATAAAAAATACCCTTTATCAAAAAAAATTAGTCTTCTTCACATATCAAATTATTTTTGGATTGGTTTCCCGTTTATGGAATGTGTTAGTACAAATTATTCCTTTATTCTCAGTATTCTTTCCTTGCCAAATCCACTGAAAGGGATATTAGGAAAACCAAATCATAAAAATTCTTTTTTCATCCTTAAAAGAATATCAGAATTTGTGAGAACTCATTTACCTTACAATGTTGTACATTATCCAATTGACCTTGCATATTCCCCCCCATAATGGGTCTTTCAGCCTAAGGATTCTTCTACCTTACTATGTTTTATGTGCACCAAGTTGGCCTCACATTTAACAACCCCCGTAAGAAGTTTTTCAATTTGTGGTATCATAATTCTCAGGAGAGACATTTTCGATTATTGAATACCATGTCTGAATATGGAAATCAAAAAATTGTATCAAGTTTCACCTTGTATGTATCTAGAAAATATTATAAATTTCTTACTTACCTGACTGTGTGTGGGTTATCATCTCAAAATACACAATCAAAGCTGTTCGACCGAAAAAAATCTTCTTTAGTATCACATGAAATACATTAAACCGATATTAAAAAGAGGAATAATATGCACCTGGTTGTAAACTAACAAAAGGGAACCCTGGAAAATTGTTGAGTCTAAACTCCCTTGACCTACACTATGTTTGTTTTATGTATAATTGAACAATGAAATATTAAAAGATTAAATGTTTGTATAGTTTTCTATATGACCATAGAAAAAGATAAAATATGCTCACTCGAACCCCCTATCTTAGGAAAAAATTTTATTACACCATCCCTTTCATAGTAATTATGATTAGCTATCGTGAAGAAGTAATTCTATGAAAATAAACATCAGCATTATGATTACAGTAAAAATGAATGGATAACAAAATATTTGATTGTAAACAAAATTTTTTCATTTAAGGTGAAAAATAAGAGGAAGATCCACAAAAGAGAGTCTCTCTATCACAAATTACATGAAGCCTTCAACCTAACTCTTCATTTAATGAATAACCTCCTAAGCCCCATCAAATTCTTGTGGATGCTCTGTTAGTAGAACCATGTTCTCACTAGGCCCCCAGGCTTAGAAAAAATTTAGAGCATGCTTCAAACATTTATGTAGATCCAAATCTCACAAAATTATTTTGGAATGTGTCTGAGTTCCCTAACGATTCCATAGAACCGTATTATTTTCGTTCGGATAAAATCTAATTCTAAGAGGGGGGGGGGGGGGGTGGGGATTTTATTGACACCATGAAATTTGTTACTTGTACATTTCCATATATTTGAAGTTGTGATCATCAATTAGACACCAAATTCTGAATATAAGTATAAATACATATTTTATATTAAAAGTTTGATAATAATGGATTTCGGAGTTCAGTGATCCTTAACGTCATCGACGAGGATCAATATTTTTGTTGTGAGACAATATGTTTTGTATGGGGTTCAATGAAGGTAACAAAGGGATCGATTGAAAGGTCGAAGACTACAAACCATCTGTGATCTAAAGAATGGGTTTGGGGGTGCAACCCCCTTGGTATGGAGTAGTTATTTCACCCAATGTTTCCCCAATCACTGTTAGTGCGCAAGAAAATTCATGACACCCCACTTATGTAACCAGATACCTTCATCCAATATATCATATTTTACATTTAATTGACCTATAGGGCCTTTATTTTTATGGATAAATTACCTTGAAGGTCGATTGCTTCTCTGATCACCCTAATGCTTCACCCAAGACACTCAAAGCCTCTGAGGTAGTTTCCTAAAAACTAAATATTTGTAATAAAAGGCGGATGGTTACGTTAAGTACATTTAGTTTTAAACAAATAACACTTCCATTGAGCATTCCCTCAATTCAACTTATTTAAGAGTACTAGAATGACCTCCCTTCCTCAAATAGTAACTTACATGACTTACTTCTGAGAATACCAGTAGATACCTAAGAAGTATTGAACAAAGATTTTCTCAAGTTTAGTCATCCAGGTTTTTCTTCATATAAGGTGAAAAAAATTATACCAAGACTAATTGTGAAGTGATCCCTTTCATGGTGCACCCCTTGAATGATCCTCCAGGCTTCACCTCTCCCCTTTAGTTTGTGAAAGCCCTTCAGGGATCCTCATTCAAGGCCACTCATGGAAACGCTTCTCCTTCCTTGGGTCTCTTGCCTGAAAGGGAACATGTTGAAACATCACTATGACCTAATTTAGAAAAACCTTACAGATTGGTAGATCATCCTATTTACCATTTGGATATGGATTTATATGGTTAGTGGTTTCCCAAACTTGTCCAATCATATTGTAAGGATCTTAGAGTCATATGTATATTTGGATATATAATGTCACATGGACCCTTATAATAGCTAATGTGTTATAGAGTTCCCGATCATTGATTTTGGGGATACGACTCTATTCTCCCATTCTCATCTCTCCAACCTACTACCTACGTTCCATGGTACGGAGGGTATAGATCACATTTCTTTTCCCTCTTTTCATAGAAAATGCCTCACTCCTCTCCCATAAAATTTCATAAAGAATCCATCCTTGTGTAGTCACTATGTATTTCAGGTAGGAGGTTTTAGTCACTCTTCTCACTTCACCCTTCAGCTTCATTCCTTATTTACCTTAGACTCTCATCCAATTTAATGTAAATTGAGTGATGTTTCATATCCCCGGACACTTCCACTAGTGATAGAGGGAAAATGAGTTTGGTTTGATGAATCTTTCACATCCTCTTGTTTCTCACAATGAGCATGACTCATTTGACCTTGTAGTCTTATAATGTTTACAACAAACACATAATCCACGAAAAGGATAGAACTATGATAACTCTATTTACTGTTAGTTGGGATATGTAGGAATCCCACTCAAGGAGAAGCTCAATGGGCATCCACCATAGGAAAAATACTCTATAATAATTTACTTCATATGGGAATCCTCTTTAGATGAAAACCACGAGTTAAGCCCCCCAAATCACTATGAGTTAAAACATCCCTCATGGCCCCTTCACTGGGTATATCCTTCTCAGAAAAAAATCCACAACCTATCTTATCAAATAGACAAACTCCCTTGAGATACCTACCCTTGTGGGACTCCATATACATGGGTCCTCACCAACAAACAATGTGGTCTTGGATTCCCATCCAAACAGGATATGTAGAATGCCTCCCTGAGGATAAAACATGACATCCTAAACCAACACTGTACTTCATGGACATATCCTCATCATGGTTTAATTTAACATTGAATATCTTGTACCTTCAATGTTCCTTGAGATACTTAGGTATAAGTCCCACACAAATATTCGACAATGCACCTTCCACATATATTTCCCTGCCACATGACGTTAAACTATATGAAGGTTTCCTTATCACAAAACCTTAAAAGGTATGATGTGTCCCATTATGCGACACAAAAATATGTGGTTCTTATTTCTTTCATAATGATACATATGAAACCCAACTATGGGTTTAATCCCAACATCATGAAAACATTAATCTCCATGGATGATGATAAATTCTAGTGTAACATTAATATACCTGGATATCCATAAACTCTAGAGTTCCCAACCGTGTGGCTAGAAAACTAACATAGTTGTAATAAAGACCAAAGGATATATATGGAGTATATAATAGGATACCACCAATGTAGAACCTCATATATTGTTAGGTCCTTTATGTTAAATACCATGAATGGGGGGTGAATTAGGGTATGAACTATTAAAAGAACTATGCCTTTTGATATTATTTCATTGTAAAACAAAACAATCCCCTCTCTCTATATTATAAAATGGTGTGAATAAAAATTAAATAATACATACGAAACAATGATTTTACTAGGTTCACCCTCAGTAGGCTATGTCCACGGAGCATAAAACGACAATGTGTCGATGTTCCAAATCTAATATAATAGAACTATTGTTTACAAAGTTTGGAGTGGGATCATTGTCCCTTCGAGTTTACAACTAAACACAATTTGGAAGCTCACTGCTCTCTCATGTTATGTGTGCTCATAACATCATTAGAAAATTCAATCACAGTTTATATACTTGTAGGCACCTTCATTATCTCTAATGAATGAACCCTCAACTGTATCATGATTTTATATTGATGTCCAACTTTCATCCACTGATGAATACCCCTTTACTATAGATTTACTGGGTAACTCCAAATCTTTTTCATGATGCTTACTATGCCTTGTGTTCATGTTTTATGACCTGCGCTCAAAACCTCCTCTTATAGGAAACTTCATTCTTACGTGAAGCTCAAATCTTATGCACAACTTCTTTAGCTTGTGTGAAACTCCAATGTTTTCATGAAAATCCCATTTCACGAAATTATTATACGATTCAGAGCTCCAATTCTCTCTAAGTGTTGATATCTTCTAAATTAGTGAGAGTCACGCCTTATTTATTTGAATCGCAGTCCCTTTCAAGGAATATTCTACATGTCATTCAAGATCCTCCAACTGTGAACAAAACCCCATTTGACGTCAAATTGGGAGGGTAATCAACTTTCATGCATACTCTTCTTTCACAAACATTTAAAAATATTTTGTGCACTTTATTCATTTTCCATATTTCAATGATCTAACCCTGAAACATGCCTTGCGTTCATGTTCTCAAATCACATCCAATCTTGCACACAACTTCCTTTTCCAAAAACATGTTCCTTCATTTTCAAATTTTGAGGACCAAAAATTTGGTAAACACTAGAAAATAGAACCACCTTGTGACTTTTCTTTTTTTAAGGCCTCGAGATCATCAATTTCTATGTCATAGTTCATTTTCAACATTGATAGTTATGAATTCCTATTAAACATGAAAACTCACCATTTGAAACCTCTTTATAAACAATCATAATCATCCCAAAAATTATTCAATGAAACCTAAAGGAATATTTCTCAACAATCTCCCCCCTTGGGACTGATGACAACTATTTCATAAAAAGATACATCTTTATGGATTCAACCATCATCTACCACCATTTTCATCATGGGTTCAATTAGTGATCAAAGTTTTACTAAACACATACTCTAAGACCAAATGAGAAATGTTTGTCTTGATATACAAGAGTGTAATGTTAATATCATCCATGAATCACTTCATTCTTAACACCCACTCTTGAATCCTATCAATATATTTCATGACAAAATTCAGCTATTATAATATTTCTACTTTGATCAATCACTTCTAACATCGTCAGATTCAAAAATCTCACTAGGAAACTACTTGGGTTCTCATGTTTTATAATTCTCAATGATGTCCATGATGAACTCTGGTTTTTCCTCAAAACACTAATAAATCGTCATCATGTTACTCCCCCTATGAGCTTCTCCACCTGTCTTGAATAAATCCCCCTATCTATCTTCTCGACCTGTCTGCTTCTCCCCATGTCTTGACTAAGACATGTTCTCCCACCATTTCCCCTCTTTTTCAATGAACACAAAGGTCACTCTATTGTGTTCTGAAACATGGTAAAGAACACTTATCAGTACATTAGGTACATCACACCATACCTTTGGGAGATGGGGTCCCAAATACACACTTTTTTAGGTGTGGGGAGTTGAATGAACTCCTAGATCTAGTCAATGACTCTAAAATACTCCTTTGGGTAAGGCATTCATCAGAATGTCTTAAACCTAGTGGTCTGTAGGTACATAATCCAACGTCACAATCCCTTGTCCACCTTATCCTTGATAAAATGAAATTTTATTTAAATGTGCTATGTCATTGAGTGATGGAATGGATTTTTTATAACATTTATAGTACTTGAATTATCACAATGGATTCTTCCTGGAGACATCAAATCAACTCCCATGTCATCAAGCTCCTGCTTCATCAACGATAATTGTTTACATACCTGATTAGATGCGATATATTCATCATTTATAGTGCTCAATGAAAGACAATGTTTTTCTTTCATAGAAAAGAAATAAAAAATACACCAATATATAATGTACCTCATGACATTAATTATCTATCATCTGTTGATCTAGCCCAATATGCATCTTTATATTCCAAAATCCCTTGATATGATTTTTCATTATATGTGAAACCAAATTATATAGTTCCTTTAATATACTAAATTATAATTTTCAATAAAATAATGTTGATTTCCTTAGGATTGATTTCATACCTCATTGCATGGCATGTGGAAAAATATATCAGGTCTTATCAATGTAAATTACTATAATCATTCAATAGTTTTCTTGTATTTATTGATATTAACTTCCTATATAACATTATCTTTTGATAGTTATTTCTGGGTAGCAACCAGATAATTCTTCTCTATGGATTTATCCATTCCAACCCATCTCAAATATTACTTGGAATATTTTTATTTAGAAATGAATGTGTCATTCCATCATTGTGCCACCTAAAAAATAAGTAAAAATTTCAGTTCACCAATCTTTGACATTTCAAACTCACTCATCCTGAATTTAAAAAAAATGTCTTCATTTTGTTTCATCTAATCCACTGAAGATTATGTCATAAATATACTCTATCACCATCATACGTGTATTACTATCATTGTACACATATAGACTGTAATCAAATCCACCATGCTGAAAACCAAGCTTCTTCCCAAACTGATCAAGCATTGAACACGATGCTCATGGTGACTATATCGAGCAATATAATTCATTCTTCAGTCAACATACTCTGTTCCCTTCTCCGTCAATGAGAAAAACATCTAACTGGTCAATATACACTTCTTCTTCCTGAACACCATTCAAAACTGGTGACTATTCATGCATATAGAAAATGACAAATTTTTATTTCACTATAATGGAGAAGATTAATATTATTTTATCCATCCTTACAATAGGTGTGAATGTATCATTGAAATCAATATCTTCTATCTAGGAGCAACGTTAACACACTTTTCATGATTTATTTTTACTCTGTTCAACATATTAATATATCTTTTTTACAAAAGACCCAGTTAGACCTGATGGTATTCTTATCTGTTGGCCCTGAAATGATCTCACATTTCTGATTCTTCTCAATCTTCTCCAACTCATCATTCATTTCTTGAATTAAGTTTTCACCTCCAACTACATTAGTAATTCATTTAGGCTCTACCTGAGATAGGAACGACTCCTACAATAATGAATTCCTTCTTGTTCTTATAACTAGTACTGTCTAATCCCAAATGATATTCTTCCTATCAATTTTATCTCAACTTTTTGTCTTCTTCACAAATGTAGAATTTACTTCTTCTTGATCATCTTCGATATCTTATTCTGAATCATCATCTTGCACTTCTTCTCCCAACTATGTTTATTACCTTCTCATCACATTCATCAGGTAATTATTCACTATATTGTTGAATATTCCCTTCATTTTCCACAGTAATAAAATCCATATGCTAAAATACTTTTCACAGCCTCTTATTGAAGAATTTATATTCTTTTATTTTTCTTGAGTAGCCAAATAATATCCCCAAATATCAATGTGATTCCAATTTCATGTGTTATACTTTATTGGGAATAAAGAACATTCTTATAGATATTCAAAAGTATTTTAATTTTTCCTTCTTTTCATACCACATTTCATACTGAGTCATTCCTTCCTTCAGACACAACAGAGCCTAAATAAAAATGTAGACTGATGTTAAGACTGCTTCCGTCCAAAAAGTAATTGGTATGGCCTTTTCAATAATCATATTTTAGCCATGTTGTTGACAATATGATTTCTCTTATCAACCACTACATTCTATTGAGGATTAATCATTGAAAAAACTCGATTCGTTTCCCTTGTTCCTCGAGACAGTCTTCCACATGACTGTTTGTGAATTTCGTACCATTATCAGTATGAAACATCAGAATTTTTTACCCACCCATCCTTTCAAGTATCCTATGATACTATTTTATATAGCTGAACACATCAGACTAATGGTAAATGAAAAATAAAAATTCCATTATGTTATAATGATCAATGAAATGAATGTAATATCTATTTTTGAAATGGATCATGGTGAGATATGTCCACATACATCAGCATGCACCAATTCGAGCACTCTTGTTGACTTCTCTTCCTTTAACATGTATGAAATTATAATTATTTCCCCTTATTGACATGTATCACACATTTGAGTATGATCACGTGATTGCCTATGGAAGTATATTTTTTCATCACACATTAACAAATCTTCTCAGGATGGTTAGAATAAATGACCAAGTCATTTATTCCATACCTTGTTTTCTTCATCTCTAAAAGAAAAAGGCAGATATCTTCTTCCCCACATACAATGTATAGATTTATCTTTTTACTTTTTTCATATAGAACAACATTACCATTTTTTCCTTTGAGGATACCCATCTTCCTAGTAAATATTATTTAATGGCCTAAGTTACATTGTTAACTGATAATAAGCATGATGTGAATGAGAACTTCTACTACTAAGACATCAACACATCTCCTTTATTTTTCCCCCAAACCTGGCCTTCCCAGAACCAATAATATTTAGTCCTTCATCATTTAAAAATTTTATGACTCATTCTTGGTCTTACATTATGCATGTAACAAGATACTTATTCCCTGTTATATGGGATGTGCAACCACTATCAAGGAATTATAAAATTGAACAACATGATTCTTTCAGTAAAATGTCATCACCCACATCCTTCTCAGATATACTATTCTTGATCCCAGTTTTTGAATTTATACTTTCTATATATTGGTATTCTTGATCTTTCTTGAATTATGATGGACCTGCCCCAGCTTGTAAAGCTGCAAATTGATTTTTCATTTTTAGCTCAACTATTGGTTTGTTGATTTGGTGATTCGGACCACTTTGGTTCTTCTATGGAACATTTCTTTGAATGGATGATGTACAATATACATACATGTGGAAAAATCCTCTACACCAATTGAAATTTACTTCAAAAGTTATTCTAGGGTGTTGATCTCATTTTGGCACCACTGTAGTTCTTTTTCCCTTCGATATCTCCTGG
Source organism: Viscum album (assembly GCA_963277665.1). NCBI lineage: Eukaryota > Viridiplantae > Streptophyta > Magnoliopsida > Santalales > Viscaceae > Viscum > Viscum album. The sequence continues at coordinate 1,803,964,803 of OY728129.1, read as the reverse complement.
CTATAGAAGTCAAATTTTTTGAATGTCCCATATTTCCATAGTAATAACACCTAATGTAGGTCGCATTCATATGTGTCACTTATATACTTACGGTTTTCCATTCGGTTCTCTTCATCATATAATTCTCCTATGTACCCAAATCAATCTTTAGTCGTGGAGTAGATTCGTGTGGTCTGACATCAAACATGACTGCTTTCGGTTTATGATCAAGCACTCTACTAACCTTATCATTTTTATTTGTCTGTAGCTTCTATTTTACAGGACTTATATGCTCCTCTTCTAACTTTTCAAGCTTCTGAGTGATCATCTTTTTCAATTTCATATTCAGAGTCAATATATTTTATTGGTGCTTAACTTTCCATCACATAAAAAAACTTATTCTTAAAGATCTTTAATGTGTTTGATTTGATTTTTAATTTTTTTTATTCAATAAATCAATCTCCTTTGTCTATTCATCATCATTGAGTTTGTGATTACTAACTGTTTCGCAGTCTAGTGTAAATGAAAACCTGAGATTCTCAATTTCTTCCCTTAACTCAGACTTATCTTAATATTACTATAGCATGTAGAGTTTGGAGTCACAAACCACTTTATTTTCATTCTTCATTTTAGCCATCCAAATATATACTTCTTAAAGTGATACTTCAAATTCATCATCCACATCGATTATTCCTTTAATTTCTTCCCCATCAATGTCGGTTTCTTCCTTTTTATAACCACTACCAATAACTTCCACCATAGCATTTTTCTATACTATCTTTTCATTTCTCAATCTCTTAAAAATTTTCAACCTCTGATTCATATGAAATATCACGTTCTTATAAAAGAATATTATTTTTCTTGAATAAATGTCTCTTAGAATTTTCATTTCTTTTCACATAGGCTAAATACTTCTTCATATGGATTTTAACTTCATCCTCATCATCTTCTGGGAACTTCTTGGGGAACCTTGCAATAACATGACCTAAATTTCCACATATAAAGAAATCAAGTGAATGTTTCCCCTTTAACATCCCTTTTCCTCTTTTTATATTTGAATAATGTAATGACTTCACCTCATCTATCTCTTCTTCTTCCTAAGAATCATCAATAGTTATCTTTTTCATGGATTTGGATGCCACCTATTTTGATTTCCCCATTTCCACGTCATCATTTTTATCATTTCTCATTTCATATGAGATAGGGGTACTATGAAAGTTATCTAGTGTTAGGTATTTAATATCTTTATATTCCAATACTGCAACATTCAAATTGAACCACGGTAGAAGTTTCCACAAGATACACTTCATAGTCTTTATATATTCAATGACTTCTCCATGACCTCACATGTCTTCCACTACAACATTTAACATATAAATAAATGAATCAACAAACTCATTTGGGTTCATTCTTATATTTTTTTACATGTTTCATAGAACCTACAACTTCGACTCCCTGACCTTTGATTCACCTTCTTATATATTCAATAGCTTTTCCCGTATGTCATTTGATATTTTACATGACGTCTTTTTCATATATATTCCATTGGATAGGGCTCCCCCTATATCATGTATTACATTGTAATCAGAATCAAATTCCCTTATTTTATCTTTTGATAAAGAAATAATATTAATATCATCTATAAGAACTTGCATCACTACTCTAATGACATATATTCCTATGGATCAGAAGTAGTGTTGCATCTGATTCTTCCATACCTGAAAATTATTCTCGTCGAATATTGGAATCAATTTGTGATTGATAAACTCTATTGAGAAAGAAACAATGATATTAACCTTTTATTCTAATACAAATGGTTAGGTACACTATGTCAAATAACCTGATTGGGGGGGTGAATTAGTGTATGAATGATTAATAAAATAGTCCTGTTTGATCTTATTTTTTTGTTAAACAAAACTCCCTTCTCTACCTTTCCCATATAAAGCTATGAACAGAAATTAAATCATGAACAGAACATACTGATTTTACTTTTTTCACCCTCATTGGGCTATGTCCAACAGTCATACACTGGTGATATTCTGATGTACCAAATCCACTAAAAGCGCACTATTGTTTACAATGTTCAGGGTGGACTCACTATCAATCCTGTTTTACAACCAATCTTAATTTGGATGCCTTCTTCTCCCTCAACTAATGTATGAAAAATGATTTAACAGAATATCAACTCATAGTTTATTGAATTTTTTGTCTCTTCATTATCTTTATTGAATGCATCCTCCACTATATTTAGATTCACTATTGATGACCCACTTTCCTCCACTGATAAATGCCACTTTACCATAGAGTAATAGTTAACTCCAAATCCTTTTCACATCTCTTGTTGTTCCTTGGATGAATTTTCTATTCCATTCATGAAAAATTCTTCTTACACCAAACTTCAAAGTTTCATTAATGTCCAATATTATGCACAACTTCTTTAGAGTGTGCGCAACTCAAATTCTTCCACGCATCTCCCTTCTCATGAAATTCTTATGCGATCTGAACTTGGATTATCTCAATTTGTTTAGCTCTTTTGAATAAAGGGAGTCACCTATTATTTATAGGAATCACTGAACCCTACATAGAAGATTCTATGTGATGTTAAATATCCTCCATCATGGCACAATACCCCTATTTGATGTTGCATTGGGTGTGTAATCCTCTTTCACACAAACTCAATTTTTGTGCACATTTTCTAATATTTTTCTCACTTCATGCCTTTTTGATATTTCAATGATATCATACAGAAACATGAACTATATTCATGTTTCCAAATCACCTTCAATATTTCATGTAAATCATTTTCCAAAAGACACGTTTCTCCATTTTCTAATTTTTAGGAACATAAATTTGGAAAAAAACGGAAAACTTCACTACCTTGTAACTATTATTTTTTTACCGCCTCTAGATAATCAATTACTTTTTCATGGTTATATGTAAACATTGATATTTAAAAATACCTCTTGAAATCGATAACTCCCCCTGGAAACTCTCTTTTTCCTCAAATAAAATCAATCCAAATATACATCAATGATACCTTGAGGTATTTTTTCCCAATAGATACATAAAAATATCTCCATTAATGAAGAACCTAGAATACATATTAATGATTATAAATTCCACATATGCTAATAGTTTTTTTCTAATATTGGGATAACACACATCGAACTTGGGAATTAATGTACAATTCATGATCATACATTAAATCTATAATAGAGTCCTATGGTAGGCAATAATTCACGCCAAAAGGGTGTGATGAGCCCAACCTCCCATCCTCGTGACCAATGTGAGATCTTAAGCATCATGGGTAAAAATACTTAATGAGTTACTCCCTTTGAAAATAAGGTCCCACTGTATATATAACCACTTGTTGTTTCTGGTTACATGAACAATCCAATTGGAAACAGTTCGAAAATAATGATTTCCCCCAATGAAGTCACATTTTTCATCAGAAACACCTACCATACCAACTATCTCCAGAATCTCAAGCAACCTAAAAATGAGTGGTGGAGGATTCCATTTAATATTTATCTATCTATTCCTGTGTTTTTTTAATACTCAAAAGTAAATACAATCCCCAAACTCTAACTCTATTAGTTTTTGAGTGTGATCGATATAGGATTTATTTCTTTACTAAGCAAAAGACATATGCTTCTTGATATGATGAACCTACACTAAATTCTCATAAATTAAATGAGAAATAATTTGTGTTGCATCTCAGTCCACTAACTATAATAAGAGTGAAAGGAATAATCTATCATATGTATCCTCATATGGGTCCATTTGAATCATCGAATGATGACCATTATATTTGGATGACTTGGTAAAAGGGAAATGCTTCTCCCATGAACTACTGAAATCAATGATTCATTCCCTAACCATTTCTTGTAAAATATTTATAACCTATTCTGACTATTAATCATGTAGAGGAGAGAATATATTCAATGAAGATCTTGTGTGACCATATCCTTCTACAACCCCTTCTGAAATCCTCGATGTAAAATGAGTGTCCATATCCAAAATGATAGTACGAGGGACGTGGTGTATCTGTATGATCTCACTAGAATAAAATGTTCCCAGATCATCAACTGATAATGTCTCTTAGATAGGAATGAATTTAGATTATTTAATTAGTCGGTCCATGACTACCCAAACTTTGTTTCTCACTCAAGGTGACCTCGGTAAGCCGATGAAAAAATAAATCTTAACATCTTTTCATTCCATTCATATACCGATAATGACTATAATAGTTGCTCACTAGTGTTATCATCTTCACTAACTAATAGCTGGAACACCAGGTAATAAATCACATTATATAACACTAAATCACTGGGCACTAATACTTTCATCGCATATCATGAATTTTTTTTGAAATACCTAGTTGAACTGCACATTTTGATGTATAGAACTCACAGATCATCTCTTCTATCAAATCAATGAAGACTTAGAAAATCCAATTTATATATAGGTTGTATTCACCATAAATAGTCATATCTGTAGGTGGGTCCTCATCTGTAATACTCTCTATTAAGACAAATACCACAAGATCTGAAATCATCATCATCTTCACCTTTTACATAAGTAACGTGATCACCGATAGCGATGCAAGTACATAATATTTATGATGGCCCCACACCTTGATGTGAATCCTAGAAAACTAATCCATAATATTACATTCACTACTGGCCTCCTAAAATTCATGTTTCTGAATCCTTCTACATTATGCATCAGAAATATCATTTCCCTTTCTAGGTACAAAATAATATTGAAGTCAAATTACTATATATATTGAAACCATCACCACAGATTACTATTAATATTTCACTATATAAATATATACCTGAGTATGTTTTGGTCCATGACCACCAAATAACACTATACTATTAGTTAATTCCCTAAAATAGTCATGTACAATAGATTCTATCCCAAGATCATGTATTGAGTAATTTGTCTAATGATGACTCATCTTCTAAAATCCATATGCAATGAATATATCATCATACATCATCACAAATCCAAAAAAAAATTCATGATGCATCACACAACATTGTATATCCTCTTCAATGTTATGGAAACATCATAATAGGTTTCTCGATATGCCTTTCCTTCCACACTAGAAAGGCCTTCTTGCATTCTCTTAACCATATGAACTTAACACAATTCATGGTAAGACCAGTAAGTGGTGAAAAAAGGCATGAGATGTCCTAAATAAAATTCCTATAGCATCCATCCACCCCAAATAATATTTTTATAAAAAATAAATTGATTGGATTTTCCTATGTAAATATAATACTAACAATATCTCGGTTATCTGAAACTCCTACCTCAAACATAATGTGACCATGGACATGAACTTTTTTGTTCCATGAGATAAATTTATTATTCTTAGACTATAGGATGTTTTCTCACAAATTATTCAAAATGGTATCAATATGAGTATCTTGGTCACTATGAGTGTGATAATGCACCAACATGTCATCTATGAAGACCATGACTATGCAACCTAGATAGGCCATTGAACACTTATCATCAAATCCACAAAGATTGTAGGAATATTCATAAGGCTCGATGACATCAATTGATACTCATATAAGCTATAATAACTTTGGAATGTTATAGGTGAAATATATGATGTCCTAACACATACTAGATGATATCCTGATCTAATGTACGTATTCTAAAAACCCCCAAATCCTTCGAGATGGTCCTAAAGACCATCTATCCAAGGTAAGGGATACTATTTTGTCACTGAATATTATTCAACTTCTCATAATAGACAAAATATTGAGAGTTTCATCCAAATTTGTTGAGAAACGTACAGGTGAACTCTATGGAGATGTATGGGGGTTATATAAAACTATTGGCCTCTATGTCCTTCCACTACCTCTTGAGCTCCTAAAACTCAGTATCACCCATCCAATGAGGTGGATTGGATATTAGTGTAGCTCTAGGAACTAGATTGATAGTAAACTATACCTCTCTCTCAATAGGTAGTATAGAGAAAACAATGAGAAAAAAATCCCAGAATTGATCCACTATGGGAGGGAAATCAGCAAAATGTATCCCATGATCATTCATATAATGGTTGGAAATATGGGTGGTCACTTTACGTAGTCCAAGATTCACTATTTTATCTCAACTAGACTAGAAATTACACTCTCTATTGTTAAAAAAACTATTTCCATCTAGTTATGTAAACAAAACCCTCCATTAATAACGGTCCAAAAAGGAATCATAGGAAACCAACCAGTCCGTTCAGAGAATGACATCATAGATGGTCATCTCAAGGAAACAGATTCTCCATAAGAAGCCATGGTAGTCTACATAAAAAGGATTTTCATTACACTTGGATGTACTCACAATATGTTTACCCAATGGTGTACCAAGAATCATACTTCCATAGAAGTACTCAATAAGAAACCCATGGATCTCCATGACTTGAAGAAGTATGAATTAATGTGACGAACCTGCATCACATAAGGATGAAATGATAGTGGGGGTACACTAGAATACCTCAAATAGTATATTTATTGAGATCATACTCCTCTGGCATAGGATTCACGGAATAAAAATGGAATGATCTAAGACCTTGTGCTACAACAAGATTACCTAGAATGGTTTTTCTCTACTGACACTATATATATGAAGCCTAATTTCCATGACTATGACCTACTCTTTTTTTAGAATGTATAGTAGTACTCTAGATACCCACCTAGAAATATGATATTGAACATATTACCGAAGGTTGATATAGAATAGATCTTATCCAAGTCATAAAAAATGGAAAGTTCCTAAGAAAGATGTTTTTGATACCCAAATATTCGGCATCCTTGAAACTGGATGTGCTATTTGGGAAACTTGGGATTCTTTTGAACAGGATTCCCATAGGTACCATGTAATTGTATTTGGAATTATTCTCACCGCTACTCCTCACGTGAACATACTCAATATGTAATCCGGTAGATAGTAAAATAACTACTCTATCTAGGTTATGAACCACCATATCTCACTCCTTCTACTTCCCTCATATACAGCTCAGTGATAAGAGGTTGGTTCAGTATATCAGCAATTATATCCAATCAAAAAACATTCTCCTAAGAATGAATTGTTTACCGTAGAGCTTTCTCAAATCATCTAAATTTCATTGGCTCGTCAATAGTATATACTAGTGCAATGCACCAAATCTCTGTAAAGTGACATGAATAGTCTGTAAATTTCATAAAACCCTGTACAAGGCTAATGAAATTCCAGGCATGATTGACCCTCAATGAATATATGTAGAGAGATTCACTCTCATCCTAGATGGTGCCTCCATATTCTTGAATGTATTCATGATTGTCTTGAGCCTTAACCCTACAACTGTTGGTATGCCAACACGTTAAAATGTGGATGAATTATTCTACTTGAATTCTCGAGTCAAATCTCCCATTTATGGGTTTGAGTTCTATGCTCATTGTATCCTCTACATAATCAGCTAGAAATCTCATAAGAGATAGGAATCATCTCCTATATTAGGAATAGGATGAGGTGCAATAGAAGTCAAAAATAGTGATATAACTAGCAGATCATGGACCGCCACCTCTGGGGAATGGTATTCCTCACCCACCTAGAGTATAGATGGAGAATTTCATGGTGTAATTGATCTATAATTCCCAAATACATACATAAGATAAGGAATTTCATAACAAAATAAACCTCATATATAAATAAAATTGGTATAAAACCTTTAGTATTTAATAGTTGTACCACTATGGATGCTCAATCTGTCAGGTTTGGGAGATAGAAGCATTCATATAAAAGAACAATGACACTACCTACTACCCACTATTAATGCCAAGGCTGGGTCATTCCATGTGTTTTTGAATTTCAGCTAAATTTAAATTTCATAATTACATTTCAATATGATCTAAATGGTTGAACCAAATGGTTCACCAATTCCATTAAATAAGGCCTCATACATATTATCATCAGAAATACAAAATCCAACCAATCCATACCATAGTAATTTCCATTCTATGTGACCAATGGTACATGTGATTCCCTGAAAAACTAAAGCAAAAACATTTTATTTGATAGCGTATATGACACGCGACAATAAGCATGTAAGGTACTTTAATATACAAATAAGTTATAATATATTAATTATTTACAATAGATTCCCTGTTTGTAACTCCATGTTAGCTTGTATTACACGTAAGAGTGACATTTTTAGATCTCTTGTGTTAGACGCACAAGCAACCTTCCCCGATAGCTTGTGTTACTCACAGGACCGAGTTTCACCAAATAACATTGTATTATTAAAATGTTACTATTTAATAAAATATGATATAACCTAGCCATTATGCTTGATTTTATGAATAATATTAACTAAATTTGGAAAATATATGGTTTATAATAATATAATATGAATTCATATGTTTAACTTTATTTATAAATTAATATAGGAACGAGTGGAATAAAAATGGAATTTTTTTATATAGAACCATTTTATTCTCATGAAGATATTTTATCCTAATAAATTAATGTAATTACAATTAGTTATTTATTATAATGAAATATATATGATATATATTCATTCAAATATTTATGATATTCATCTATTAGGGCTGATATTCATAATATAAGAAGAAACCCCATTTTACACATAAAACACTATATTTTTATAACGGTAATTTTTATGCCTTTTAATGATGAACATATTTTAAATTTTAATTTTGATACCATTATTAATTTAATACATAAAAATAAATTTATTACAAGAAATATAATTCTAATTTTTAGTTTAGGTTGATTTTTTCATATTGTTTTGAGAGATTTATATTTTTAATGAATAATTAAAAATAATAAATGTTAGTTCAAAATTGCATTTTAATATAAATTCTTTATAAGTTTAAATTATAATTTTAATTGTTTTTATATTTTAAATAGATAATAATTTTATTAATTAATATAAATTAGTACATTGGAATCAATTTCACATTTCAATTGACTATAAAACATTTACAACTTTTAGAATTTTTACTTTAAAACCCACATTGTCATCCCATCTGTGGGGTTAATTTTAATTTAATTTATGAAATGTATGTGATTGGAATTTGGAAAAATGTATTAAATATTAAGAATCAGAATAATTTATAATTTCTAATAATACCAAATTTTATTTTGACCAAAAATATTATAGAAAGTGATTAAAATGAATTTCAATTATTAACACAACATGAAGCTTCATAACGGACTAAGCCATTAATTTAAGTGCCCAAATGACCTAGACACTTTTCCAAAACCAATTGTATGGCCATATCTTGGCCATTTTCCTTAAATTATTTAGTTTGGTTGGATTGGTTTTACTTTTATTTTGTAAGGACATGTTCACACCTAACATCTTTTCAAGAATACCAAGTGATTGGGTTTCCTTTCCTATAAAAGGCTACCACATCTACCCATTCCTAAGACCTATAAAACCTCTCTTATTTGGCCAAGAACTTCCCAAATATTTTTCTGAACATCCTCCCATTGAACTTTAATCTTCCATTATGGGATAAATTGTAACACCATCACCCTAGTTACCCAGAGTCAGTGCATTATTACATAACATTGGCATGATCACAAAAGATCATGTCTCGAAAAACCGATTAGTCTAGTACCTTTGGAAGTACTAGATATATTCATAAGGTATACATTACATCATAAAATGAAAATCTACAACAAAATTGTTTCCATATACAATACTGAGATCCCAGAAACTATCACTACAGGTCAGTCATAATATACTTCTTTGCATCTTGGGAATAATAAAACATTGAAAGGGGTGAGCTAAGATGCTCACTAAGGATAACAATATAGTGGAAACTTTCATAAATAAGAATAAACATTTATTACAACGTATAAAACTAAAAAAAATAATTTTCGACTTAAACATCATCATAAAATGGAAAATATAAATCAAAATAATTCCATTTACTTACACACATGTATATTATAATAGTCAAATAATCACATGCAATATCAATAGCCACTTTCATAATTATGGAATGTATAATGACAGACTTTGATAACCACATAGTCAAGGCCTTGTTCAAAGATTACAAATAAGATTTTTTCAAGGACTTATTCTAAAACACTAGTTTTTCTCATGATACCTATCGATGCATTAAAGAGCAATAGTGGGATCCAATAGTCACTTACTAAGTCCAATTCATTCCTCATATGAAAAGGTTAAAAAATAACCTAAAATTTCGTATTAAAACTCGCATAAAAAATGTCAATACGTTATCCATAAAACATGAATGGTTTAAAAATAACACATCCACACTCAAACATATCACAAAACCTTCAATACAACATGAATGTTTTGTACCATAATAAATCAACATCAAATAAGATTAAAATCCATCAAAGGATGTTGACATAGATGAAATCAAAGTACTTTTTTGACAAATATCTCTTTCTATTTTGAAATCATTTAAGAGTCACATAATTATAAAGAAGACAATTATTTTGAATATATAACTATATTATTTTATGGGAAGCTTTGATTATGTTATAACGGTAGAAAATAGCTACACCTGACATATAAGTTAGAAACAAAATTCTTACCTTAATTTTGTCAAAAAGGTTATGAAAGACCTTGTTTGGAAAACGACGAAAAGATTCCTTTATAAACATCTTATAAAAATTCAAGCAATGGTATAAATGAATTTAAGCCGTAGTCTATAAAATAGTAAGAATGTATTGAAATACATTTTTAAGAAACATAGATGTGGATGATAAAGAGGTCCCAGTAGATAATTACGTATAAACAACCTCAGATAATGATGATTGTAGAATTAACACTTTCCTAGTCCTTTTCGTTGTTCGAGGGTAGGTTAACCTCTTGTATAATGGTTAAATAATTGATATTAAATAATACAATAATCTTATACATTAATATCATATCATATAAGACCTTTTATCATTACTTTGTTAATAATATCTTAGTATTATCATCGTTTCAGGTGTCAACTGATTCGTTTTCCTTTATATGCTTTGTTACTTAAGTAATGTAAGTTATAGATAGGATTTAACTTATTAATATTCATAATGATATTACATCATTAAATATTATTTTTAATCATCTAATTAAAATTAGTCTTGAATAGATAAGATGGAGAATGAATCTCATCGTGTTCGCGGAGACGGTAATCCGTACGTACGCATGAGCAACAATATCATTATTTTGATATTAAAATAATAAATAATTGTATGATATATCATATATAAAGAGTCAGTATAATGTTTTATTTATTATTTACATCAATTACTCATCATTATTATACCCATCCAAGTAATAATGTACTGAATAACAATTACACCACAACGTAGAGACGGTAAGCCGTACGTACAGACGTATAGTGACATGTCATTCAAAGGATGGATAGAATAATGAATATTGTAATACCATATTTATAATAACATCACAACATATAGAAGATATTGGAGTAATTATTTTTGAATGGAAATAATAATGAAATAGGAATCGGAAGAAGAAAGGAACTTGGAAGAAGTGATGAAATATTTACCTCTTCTTCTGGTTCTTCCTTTTGATTTGATTAAAAAGAATTTATAGGTTGGATTTATGACTAATGGAAGGCCTCTAGGATTAAGGGAGGATAGTTGAGAGGAAATTTGGGCAGAGGTTGGCTAAGATAAATGGATTTGAAGGTGTGAATTAGAGAGAAGGGGGATTTCCCTTTTATAATAGGGGTGAAGAGAACCTTAGGAAAAGCTTGAAATATTATTTTATAATAAACTTATATTAGGTTTATAATTGAACCAAAGTGGATTATTTAAAGGATAAGGTATGGAGGGGTCTTAAACCACTAATCCAATAGGTTTTAGACAGGTTTTTAGCAATATATTAACATTAACATTTAGATTTAACTCTTAGTTAAATAGTTTGACATTTACCATGTCTCTTTGAATTTTTATATTAAATGGTAAATAAACTTACTGTATACTTCCAAGAGAACCCCAAGTGGTTCATTAATGATACCAATATCATTATATAAGTCCTTTTTCTGATCTTTATATTTTTAGGAATATAATATCAATTAAAAATATAACATTTTTTTTATAAACTCTTTTATGTCAATTTTGACACTATTTGGTATTTTGTTTTTTATAAATTTATAACAGCATTATTACTTTAAATAAAATTAATATAAACAACCCTAAAAGGTAATATTTACCTATAAAATTAGTGTAATTCATCAAAAGTCTCAAATTTCATTTATTTTGATATTTATAATATTATTTATTTTATTATTTCATTAATTAGGTAATTACTGCATTATCATTATGTCATAAATAAATTACATTATTTAATGTCTAAAAATTATAAATAAAATACCATTATGTAAGAAATATTTTTATATTTATAATGCATATTTATAGTCTAACTTATCTTATGTATAACCATATATTAAAAATGTTTTATTTATTAAACATTCATTTTAACTCTTTTAAATCTTCTTCAAATAAAATAATAATAAGTGTCCTAATATAATCCAAGTGGACCAAAGAGTTTCATATCTTATTCATATGGTTTTTCTGGATGAATTATACATATATAATATAATTAAGATATGTTTTAGGGTAATAATAATATCATTTTTACCCTTAATTACCCTATTTAATTTTAAATGTGGTAAATAAAAGTAAAACGTTACTATTCACCAAAAATTATTTTCATCTTATTGAACCGCATTTTTCATTCTGATATCAACCATGCCTCTCATATTTTTTAAATTAAACTCACAGAAGTGTTAAAATTATGTTTTGTGTGACTTTACAAATTTTTCTAGGAGGTGGCTAAAAGACGATAAAAAGTTCAATAAATTTTTTATATATCTAAAATTATTATGAACAGACTCCAATGAATTAAATTTAACTTATATAGGTATTATGTATCTAATTTGACCTGAAATAAATTTAAATAAAATAAATAATTATTTAAATACAAATTCAGTTTTAGAAAATAACTCAGTGTTTTTCACTATCCATGAAAAATTGAATGTTTTCAAAAAAATACACATAATTCACCATAAGCTAATTTTGATATTCTGAATCCAAATATAAAGTCCACTTTGAACGATAAAATTAATAAAATTTCAAAAAGTGGGTATTACTATTCATTACAGTTTGATTGGTTGTGGTGTGTTATAACTCGAAGTTGCGTACAACACACGCTATTGTATGATTCAAAGAGAAGCGTACCATGGAAGATTGGGGTGTTATATAAATCTTCTCAGAGAATCCATTTGGTATAAACCAAAAGATGTTACCTGATTAAGAATAAACACCTTCTCTAATTCTTTTTAGTTTCATTTCCATTATCTAGGTACTAAAATCACTTTTTTCAATTCATTTACAACAAAAAAAGTATACACAATATACTATGATGATTTTATTCAAAAATGTTTACCAACACATACACACACCTACATCTAATGGATGTGAACAAGCAGTTTCTTTTTACGGTGAACTATTTCCTCATGAAACAATGACTGTTCAATTCTCTTTACCTCCTATCATGGTAGAAATTATGATGGAAAATTGTTTATATATTTTATATATTATATTTATTATTTATTTATACTTCTTTAAACCTTTTATTATATATAAATTTAATAATTTACATTTTACAATAATATGATAACATCGTTTGAGGATGTGTGGATTACCGCCCCCTCAAAACAATGTGATTTGTTTGAATGATACAAGGAATGTACAAATAAATGGTCATAATTAAACATAAATGACATAAAACATCAATTATATATTCATTATATAATAATATTACTTTAAATATAATATATATATATAATCTACTTTATTACCCATTCACACACATTGAAGATATAACGCTGTTTGTGGATGTGTGGACTATCGCCTCCTTGACATTATGTGATTCCATTACATCAAATAATTTTATATACACTTATATATGATTTAATAATATATTATTTATTATATAATTATCATTCTATAAACATTTGAGTTTCTTACCTTATTTCCACAATTCTCATTTAAAAATTGGATTGTTACTCTTGCGTGTGTACGACCTACCATCTCCATTACTGTACACTTAAATAATTTTCATAACCATATTTATTGATTTATTTTATGAGAATTAGTGATGTAAAAAATTTGATAATTATGTCATGGTTATTATTATGTATATGTTATATAATTACCCCTTTGATGATAGTTGACAAACAACAGTTGTTTCAACACATAAACAAAATTTGGTCAAAACACCTAACATATAATTAATTGATTAAATAGTTGTATACCACAAAGTAATAAGTAAAATAAAAGTAAATATAAACATTTAAAAGGATACTAATAATGTATAAAATTAACATTAAATTTTTATACATTGTTTTAAAGGATTTAAAACAGAATGGAAACACAAGTTAACGGATTCTTATCTCACATTTTATATCTGAAAGATAAATGTCATGTTCACTACTTATATCTTTTGTGTCTTGTATCTTCTACAATTATTATATTATATCATTAATTAATATTCCATCATGTTATTTAAAAAATTCATTACATATTATTCATTGATGAGTTTTAGGATTTTACAATGTTTCAAAGTGATGTGGGAGACATTGGAATGTCTAAAAGTATTTTCTTCAAGACCAATTATATTAATCATTCAATGGAATTTACATTTGAGGATATTATATAACCATTTTTAAATAAACAATATAGTTATCCTCTAGTTATTCATGACCATTTCATGTATTATTACCATTTTCCACAATTTCATATTCAAATTGTTTTAAAACTGTCTTAAAGAAAAACCAACTTCTTTTATATCTCTAGTCATAGAATTTTAATTCCTCTAAGGACCACATTTTTTTATAATGTTTTCTAAAATGTTTCTAAAATTATTTGGTAAGTACATTTTTACTCTTTTTAACTTTTACTAATGTTTTTAAAAGTAATATTATTTTTGATTTGAAAATAATTCATTTTCTTACCTTTTTACCTTGAAAAATAAATGTTCTTTTTACCATGTACAACATGTATGTATTTACCTACCATAATTTATTTGATGTATCCTTCTCAATATTAAAAAGTTTATTTTTAAAATATTTTTCAATGGTATTTTCAATGAAAAATATTTCCATTGGATTTAGCAAAGAAATGGATAATTTCATCAAGAATATTTTAAAAATGTATTCTTTTATAATATCAAGGATAAAAACATCTATTTTGCCCCACATGGGATTTTTTTTGTAGATACCATCCTCATTATTCATTTGGGTGTATTATTATTAGTTGTTTCAGGGATAATATTCAAATTCACTCCATTTAGTTATTTTCTATTCACATTTAAGTATTTAGTTTCCTATGATAATTGAACTTTGAATTTACCCTTATTGTCCATTTCAAATTTCATGGATATAATAGTTTTCTAAACCATATACCATTTAACATACAGAGCCTAATTTAATAGTTATTTTATTAATTGGGGGAATTATTGAAATATATGCATTTCTCCTTCAATACGATTATTTGATATGGCATATTAGTTATTTTGATTATTCAATAGGATGAATTATTGGGAATGGCAATGATGGTTGGAGCCCAGACATTATATTTCTCCTCGATGCATTGAAAGGTTCTGAAGAGATGAATAATTTCACAAATGGATTTCATCCCTTATTTTTAAACCGTCATGTTAATGGTCTGGATGATAATAACTCTTTAAGCACATTATTTATTATGTCCAATAAGAAATCATTTCCCTCATATTACATCCTTTTATTATACATCTATGAGATTTTTTATCAACATGTCCAGGGATACATTTCATTTGATATAATTTATTAATAGAACCTATTTTAGTTCCATACCTTTCCATAATTATTTTTCCACATCTAGTTATTTGAATAGAATGCATTTATATTTATTTCATTTCCATATCGTTTACTTTTTTCCTTCTCATTTTGATGAGTATTTGGTATAAATGTCTTGTTATTTATCATTTCATATTTCATACACAGATTGATTCATTATTGCTTCCATTATATTGTTCCCTTACAAATAATTTGAGCTCACCCTTATTGGGTTTCTTTCTACAGGAATCACAGAAGCATAATATGAATGATATACAGTAATATACTAGATGGATTAGAGATCATCCTCAATATTTTCCTATTTATAAGGGAGAAATTATATTGTAATTAGTGTATCCATTTGTAATTAAATACTGATTTATGTATTTGGATGGCCAAGACTACTGAACCGGTCATTCCTCTGGGGTTTCAGTCCTTGTAATCAGGAAAATGTAATTGATAGTAAACATCGTCTACTAGATATATGGGGATGGGTCGCTAATGTTTGTTTTAAAGTATGTTACTATCATATTATGGTAATGAATTTAGAAAAATGTAGGTTATAGAACATAACCTAAGATAGAATTTGAGGACAAGTCTAAAATAAACCTTTAGATTTTTATTAATGTACAAATTATCTGGGTATTCCTAGAAATAAATCCATTTCAAGATTCTACAGGTGGATATGGTTTTGGAATAGATGTACCTAGGAGTAACAACTTGGAAAAGGTGTTCCCTGCCAAAATCGAGGTAACCTGGTACCTGAAAACGAGCCTCACTAAGCACCTAGTTTGACACTATTGGGGGATATTTTTATGATAACACACTTTTTATTTTCAAACCATAATGAAGAATTTGGATACATAATAATTAACATAGGTTTAACCTAAGTATTTTTAAATTGTAGATAAGGTGTCCTAATTCAGAAATCCAACTATTGATATTATTGATAAACCCTAGAACATAGTAGTACCTATATGAAAATTACATGGATGAAGTATTTATGTGTTGAGGATGTAGTGAAAACCATAGTTAAAATGATATTTATTGATTATCCGAATTTCAAGGATATCATTCATATAAATTTTTGAAATTATATTAATATGGTATCAAAAAAAGAGCGCATATACGTATGGTGGAAACCAATCAAATTTGGAAAGGCCACGGTTCATGAAAACATTACTAAAGGACGATAAGGGTTTCACACAAACCACTGACCTATGCAATGTCCTTGTTAATTTTTCATTGTTTTAGTTAAAAAATGTGATGAATAAATGTTAAGGATGAACTAGTAGTACCACATTTTAGGATTAGAGATTAATCTATTAACTATATTCGTTTTGGAGGATAGTTAAAGAAAAATAGTAAAACTTTTCACCGTTTTATAAGATTTATGATCTATTAAATGTTTATTTTAGTGCTTCAGACATAAAAAATAATTGTTGGTAATTAATATTTTGGAGTAAAGGGACGAATTATAATTTATTCAAATCAAAAAAAAAATTAGGATTGTTCATGTGAGATTAAAACCTTTCATGTAAGAATATATCATTGTATTATTTTTTAGTAAAAAAAGTAAAAAAAATTAGTATAATTAATTATAAATAAAATGTTTTCATAATACCTAAGTTTCTATTGAACTAACATCCTTCCAAAACATCAATTATTTGTGGCATTGAGGTCCTCATCAGTCTACTGATCATTCACTTTTTATAGATTGATGACCTCATTATCTCCATCTAAATATTTATTTTTTTTCTCAAAGGATGTATCTCTACTTTCCACTAATGTTATCCTACTGAGAAACATAGATACATGGTATTCCATGTGACCATTTTTACATTCATTTCTTTCTTTTATATAGGATTACTTATGAACCATTCTCACGATGTGTTATCTTGAACATAGTAAGTATCAAACAATCTATCACCATGATAGATTTTAAATTGTGATGTCATTATTTAAATAATATGGGGAGAATGTGACCCTTGAAAAACAAAACTAATAACCTTGTATTTGATATCATGTATGACACGCCACAACATGTTCATAAGTTAATATTATATAAAAATATATTAAAATATGCTTACTATTTACAATAGATTCTATGCATTCAACACCAAGTTAACGTGTGTTACACGAAAAAAATATATTTCATTATAGCTTGTGTTACATTAAAGAAAGACCTTCCACAATAGCTTGCGTTACACATTGGACATTGATTCACCAAATAACAATGTATTATTAAAATATTATAATTTAATATAATATGAAATAACCAAGCCATTATGTTAGTGGTTATGAATAATAATAACTAACTTATGAAAATATGTTTTAAATAATAATATATGATTAATTCATGGGTTAAAAATTAATTACAAATGAACATAATAACCAATTGAATATAAACAGAATGTAATTATATAAAACTATTTTTATGCTCACGAAGCTATTTTATCCTAATAAATTAATGTAATTACAATTGGTTAATTATTATAATAAGATATATGTGGTATTTATTAAATAAAATAATTTTTTATATTCATTCATTAGGTTTGATATGAAAAAGATAAGAACAAACCCTATTTTACCCATAGAACCGTATATTTTAAATAAGAAAATTTTACCACTATTTTATGAAGAACCGATTTTAAATTTGAACTGTGACACCTTTATAAATTTAATTTGTAAAATAAACTTCTTTTCTAAATTTGGATAATATTAATTACGTTAGGGTTAATTTTTGATATTTTTGATAGACATTTCACTTTTTATGGAATTGTTAAAAATACAGAATTTTAGGTCAAAATTAATTTTAATATAATTTATTTATAAGATTAAATTATAATTTTGTTCTTTTTAGAGTTTAATTAGATAATAATTTTTTCAATTAATCCAACTCAGGTTATTGTAATCAATTTCACATTAAAATTGACTACATAAACATAGCTAACTTTCAGAAATTTTTATGTTAATAATCTGTATTGTCGTCATGGTTGCGGGATTAATCTAAATTTAATTTCTAGCACTTCGGTGATTAGAATTTAAAAAATACAATTCCATATTTTGAATTACTATAATTAGTAATTTATAATTATTCCAACTAATTTTTGACAAAAAATATTAGTGAATTTTATTAAAATTAATTATAAATTTTAAGGAAACATTAAGCTTAATACTGGAATAATACTTTAATAAAATTTCCCAAATAACCTATCCACTTGTACAACACACCTTTAATGACCAAATATCAACCATGAACCTTCCATTCTTGATTTGTGTTGGTTTGGTATGAATTTAATAATGCAAGAACAAGTGCACACCTAACTTCTTTTCTAGAATACCAATTAAGTCCTTTTACATTCCAATAAAAGCCCACCACCTCAACCCAGACCGCACACCTCTAAAACCTCTTATGTAAAGAAAATATATGAAAAAATATCTTCCAAAAAATCCTCCTCTTGACCTTGAATCATAACTTAGGTCAGAAATCCTCCCATGGAATCTTTTTTGTATAACCCAATTAAGAGGTGACACCTTCTCTCATGCTTTCCAGTTTCATTTCCTTTATCTACATCCAAAAATCAATCTTTTATATTATTTTTCAAAAAAACCAGTATCTTCAATATACTATAATGTTTTTATTCTAATTTTTATACCTACACTTACACACACCTCCATCCAATGGAATCTACAATAATGTTTTTGTGTATGGAAATCTACCGCCTCACGAAATGATGATTGTTTAATTCTCATTACTACCTCTCCTTGTGCCCATTATGATGGAAACGTTGTTTAGATATTTTTATATTATATTTATACTTATATAAAATTTATTATAATTCATACAATTAGTAAATTCCATTTTATGTTAATACGATAACATCATTTGAGGATGTGTCGACTACCGTCACCTCAATGTGATATGATTCGTTCACACGATACATGGAATATTTAAATCAATGGTTTTTGGGAAAAAATTTCTCAATGAATCATTGAATCATTTTTTAGGTGATTGTGTTTGTTATTAAAGAGGGCCTTCTTGTTGTGTTTGTTGATAATGCAGACCACAATGTACAAATTTGTTGAAAAAGGGGGATTACATGGTGAGTTGTTGAGTTCAATGAATGTTGTAAAAAATCCACGATTTATTGAAGAACCTAGAAAAAGGAATGGATGATCTCGAGGTAGTACAAAATGAGAAAAAACAAGGTGGTGTTATTTTCTAGTGTTTTCCAAAAAAATTCACCTGAAAATTGAAAAATGGAGAAATGTGATTTGGGCACTGGGACTTGAGCGCTAGTGTGTTGGAAGCTTGAAACCTGTAAACCATATGTTTTTCAATTTTATAACATCAATATATGGAAATGGAATGTGGGGCACCCAAGTTCTGGTTTGGGTGCACATGTAACTGGGGCGACAGAGACTCAGGCGGATGCAATTTTCTGCCGGTTCTCAGGGTGTGAAAAATGCCTATAAATAGAGGTCCACCCTCCACATTTTTTAAAGAGTTCAAAACCTAGAGAAAATAATATCTCCAGTCATACAAGTGGTTTGGTATCACAAGTGGTGGTTTCTTCACACAACTATAAACAAACTCAGAAGCTGCATGCTAGTTGATAGTTGTTCACCAATATTGATTTGGTAAAAAAGGTAGTGAGTCTCCCATGTTTAGAGTTGAAGAAGGGGGTGTAGTGGAAGTGGTTTGGTGACACTTGCACCCCATGTTTGGAGAAGTTCACCAAAGAATATAAAAGAATTCAATAATAGAGAACCATGCTGATTATTCTAGGGATGCATGGATGTTAGAAGATTTCCCGGTACGTCTATGGTAAAGTTTTATTCTTCAGTGGATGGATGTGGAACTTCAACAGAGCATCTACATACAGAAGTAGATGCATTCATTTTTCATAATGAAGCGACAAAAAATCATTAAACTATGAGTTGATCTTCTGAATAAGTAGTGAGATCACTTCAGTTGAAAGGGTAGTGACTTTTCATATTGTGAGTGGTCATAAACTAGGAGGGACAGAGAGTCTACTCCGAACTTTGTAAACAGTAGTGCACTTTTAGTGACTTTGGTACATCGTCACATTGCCCGTGTATGATCCTTGGACATAGCCTAGAGAGGGTGATCCAAGTAAAATTCACTGTGTCATGTTCATGATTTAGTTTCTATTTATACATTTCTATAAGAAATGGATAGTTGGGAGTTTTTCCTAATAGCGAAAAAAAATCAGTAGGGTAAGTTGTTTGAATCTATCATACCCCTATTCACCACCACCCTCTTCTGGTTTCTTACCCAGTGGGCATAAAAATGTTCATAATTAAACATAAGTGACATACACAACATAAATAATATATTCATGAAATAATTACATTTCTGTAAATATAATATAATATATATATATATATATATCATCTCCTTATTTCCAATTCAAACACTTTTAAAGAGATAATGTAATTTGTGGATGTGTGGACTATCGCCTCCTCAACATGATGTGATTCATTTTACATCACAGAATTATATTTATAATTATATATGATTAAATATTATGGTATTTATTATATAATAATCATTCTATAAAAAATTTAATTACTAATCTTCTTTCCACAATTCTCATTCAAAAATAGGAATGTTACTCATGCGAGCGTATGACATACAGTCTCCATGATTCTAACATTATATCATTTCCATAATGATATTTAATTAAATATTTCAAAATTATAATTGATTTAAAAAATTAAAATTTTGTCATGGTTATTAATCTATAGATGTTTTATAATGACCTCTTTGACCATAGTAGACTAACAATAGTTGTTTTTGACATATAAACCGAATTTGGTCAAAAACACTAGAACAAAAACATAATTGTTCAATTAGTTGTATACATAATGGTAATAAGTAAAATAAAATTAATTACTAACATAAAAAATATTGTTAATAAAGTATAATATTATCATAAGTTTATTATATATGAATCCATAGGAGGTTCACCCAAATGGAAACATATGGTAATGAATTCTTATCTCACTTTTTACATCCATGAGATAAATTTCATGTTAACTACTTACATATTTTGTGTCACGTTTCTATTATAATATTTATATAATATCATGAATTAATTTTACATAATGGTATTTAATAAATTAATTTAATATTTTTCTCTATTGAGATTTATGATTTAAAAAATTTTCAAAGTGGTATGGGACAATTTTTAATGTTTAATGATAATTTTCCTCAAGACTTTTCCTTTTGATTTTTCAGTGGGATTTCCATTCAAGGTAATTATATGAACATTTTTTAATAAAACCTATCATTCTACTCTGGTAATTCATGTCCTTTTTCATTTATCAGTACCATTTTCCAAAACATTGGTATTGAATGTTCTTCAAAAATGATTTAAAGAAAGACCGACTTCACTTCTCTATTTAGTGAGAGAATATGTTTTTTTAAAACCAATTTCTTATTAAAAAAATTCAAAAATATTTTCAAATTGATTTGGTATAGATATTTTTACAATTTTCTCCATTTACCAATGTTTTCAAAGGAATATTCATGTCTCTTTCTAATTTTTTTTTTCTTTTTATTGGGAAAAATGAATGTTCTTTTTACCTTGTACGACATGTATGGCTTTACCTACTATCATTTATTTGAAGTATCCTTGACATGTTTAAAGGGTTTTTTTGAAAAAAAATAAAGGTTTTTCAATGAAAAATATTTTCAAAAGGGTTTTCAAAGGAAACAAATATTTTATTGAATAATAGTTTTAATAGATATTCTTTTTATCTCATCAATGAAAATAACCCTCTATTTTACACCACATGGGATTTGTTTTGTTGATACCATACTCATTCTTCCTATTAATGGATAATTATTGGTTTGGGAAAGGATTGTTTTTAAATTCACATCCTTGATTTATTTTTTGGTCACCCTGCAGAATTCAATTTCCAACTATCATTGAACTTCAAATTTCTACATATTATAGATTTATTTTTTCAGGGATTTTTATTTTGCCTAAACCATATACAATTTTACATATGGTGCCTACATTGATAGTTGTTTGATTAATTGGGAAATTCATAATACATCCATATTTATCATTTAATATGGTTATTTTCTATGGCATATTACTTATTTTGATTATTTATTACGTGGAATGCTTTGGACATGAAATAATGGGTGGGTCCCGAACTTTATATAGCTCATCAATGCATTGATAGGTTCTCATGAGATGAATATTTACGAAAATGGGTTTTGTCCTTAGTTTTAAACCATATTGTGAAAGGTCTTAATGGGTATAGGTTCTCATGTGCCTTATACATGACGTCTATTAAGATTGTTTTTCCCTCATTGTGAATTTTGTTATTATTCATCCATGAGATTTTGTATTGATATATCTATGAATACATTTCATTTCATCTCATTGATTAATGGATTGTGTATCAGTTTTATACCTTTCTATATTAATTTTTCCTTATCTGGTTATTTAAATGGTATGTATTACCAGTTATTACATTGCCATATTTTTTATTATATTCCTTATAAATTTTATTATTACTTGGTATATGTGTCCATTTATTTACCATGCCATAATTATTGCTGTCCTTGATTCATTATTTCTTCTGTTATATTTTTCTATTACTGAGTACTTGATCTCACCCTTACTATGTCTCATTCCCTAGGAATCCAAGAATCATACTATGAAATATATTCATGAATATACAAGATGGATTAGATATCATCCTCATTTTTTAGGTTTAAAAGTGAAAACATATATTGTAATCAGTGTATCAATTTGTAATTAAATACTCATTTATGTATCTATTTTACCAACACTAATGAATAGATCAGTCTTTATGGGATTTATTCCTTTTAATCTTTCTAAATTAATTGATAAGAGGCACCATCTACAAGTTATCTAGGGCTAGGTCACTACATTCCATGACCTAACATTCCACAGTAGACTGCTTAGGGTGTCTAATATATCATATAAAAGAAAAACACAGTTTAGGTTATGGATGGAACTATAAGTTCTATAAATGTTTTATCAATTTCTTGCAAGGGTAATTATCCATTGAAAATTTTATTTATTATAGTCCAAGCCCTCATGGTAATCATTGGCTATGAAACTAACACAATTATCCCATATTTCATGGGATTTGTGTTGCATGTTAATTTTCTACAAGGCTCCATATATAATTCATGCAAAATGATTCATTTCACTCATCTCATTGGTAAAATTATAAATGATAAATAAAATTATATCATCAATAATAACACAATTCATATGTGTCACCCAACTGTGGAATCAAAGAAACTGACAGATGAAAAATTAATAATATTTCAATTTTCATTTGAGGAAACATAGATTTTCTCTGTACATTAGAATGCTAATCCAAATAATATCTCATTAAAAAATAAATTAGAATTAATCATCATCATTCTATTGTCTAAAAATAGTATGGTGATAAAATAAATCTTATAATACCACTTTTGGAAGCCACAAACATTGATTCCCTTGAATGGTTACCTGAGTGTGGTTGAACACACATCCTCAAGAACATCTCCACGAACACTAGAGGTTGAAAACTATCTATGGAGGCCTATGGTGTGTTCATGGATGTACAATTCCCTCATTACCATATTTTATCATAGTGGATATTTTATATAATAAATAGATAATGGAATCATATACACAACAAGTAGAGTAGAAACAAACAATATAATGAGAAGACCAGTAACCCTCCATAGCGGAAGAATATCAACAACGAAAAATATAAAATAAAAGAAATAAATACCCAATAACTAAGTAATAATAAAAATTACTAAAGTGTATCATATAAAAATGATTATGACTTCATGTGTCTACATAATAGTGAAAACATTTATGCATGGAAGTAGACAGTCGATACAATACAAGATACACAAAAGGATAAAAAAAGATAAAATTGATACAATAATCTCAATATATATCTCAGTCATATACTACCACAAACCCATTATATGTTATGCCAAAAATTCACACAT
Organism: Viscum album; assembly: GCA_963277665.1. Lineage (NCBI taxonomy): Eukaryota > Viridiplantae > Streptophyta > Magnoliopsida > Santalales > Viscaceae > Viscum > Viscum album. The sequence goes on along the minus strand of OY728129.1, from coordinate 1,803,939,900 downwards.
CTATATGAGGATGCTTTCCCTTATCAACAACTCGATGAATATAGTGTGCTTGGGTACCACAACGTCCCAGATAGGGTGTGAGATAAACTCAATAGGCCACCACCAATCTCATATATAAATATAAATTAATTATATATATTATAAAATTTATCATATATAATAATGATTAGTACAATTAATAACTATATATGGGTTGGATCTGGTTCCTGAATTGAAACAAGGCTAACTCAACATGCTTCAACATGTGCTGGAATGTCTCTGAATGAGTAACATGGGATGAAATTCTTGATACCAATAAAGTAGGTCATGATATGCCCAATATCAAAATTATAAAGGATACAATGACCATTATAATGAAATTGGATTCCATTCCCAATATATCAGAATAGGGATATTATGCCTTTTATCACATAATAGGGACACTATGCCTAGTATCACATATTAGGGATGTCAGGAACTGTATCACCGTTTAGGGACACCATGTTTTTATAATAGAATTGGAAAACGATGCCCGATATTATTGTATATGGACTCTATTCTTGTATCATTATATAGTGATTCCATTTCTGGTATCCAAAAAAAGAGACACCATGCCCAATATCACAGAATAAAATTTCCTTGCCCAATATCACAGTTTAGGGACACCATGCCAAATTTAAAATTTATTTAAAGGGTATCCATGAACTTACATATACAATATCAAAAGGGTTTTCTTGCCCATTTAGATATAACATGGGTCCTCATACCCATTTAGTATAATCGTAATGGTTCATCAAGACCATTTGATATAAAAATGTTGGACGTCTTTCCCATATATATATATATAAGAACATGGGTATTCATGCACATTTATATACAATAAGGTTATATATATTCCTATTTTTTATTGAAAAAACAATAGTCTAATGGTATTTACAAATATAGATGTTTCATTCTAACAAGGTTGTAACCATTGTTCCATTTAGAAGGGTGACATGGTTATAACACTCGCTGTTATATACTTTAACTTGATTTGGTAAGTGTGTTATCCATGCTTCAACACAACCATAACCCCTATCATTTATATGATCTCAATTTATAAGTCATTCCAAAGCCATATAGACAATGGATTTTTCATTTAAGAATTTATAACTATGAAAGATATTTTATCAGTATACAATTAGGGGTGTAGAAAATTATAGGTTACCTAATAAGTTCATAAAGATATCAATGATTGAAAAATATTCTGTATAGATACAATTTTGGGGAAATTCATAGTTAAACTGGCGTGTTACAAACTAGAACATAATATAATACACAAAAACTTAAGGGATAGTTATTAGACCACCAACCTCTAGCATGTAGTACTCACCTCATCCTTTATTGGTCCATTTTTGTCTTGGATTGTGAGATAATGGATGAACGGACTAACAATTTAAAAATAAGGGAATACGATCCTACACAAAAATAGCGCAAATGATATGATGAAAAATAGTAAACAAATACTAAGAGTGAAGGAAATACCAGAACTCTTCTAATTTCACAAACAGATCTAAAAATAGATTTTGTATGGTAAACTGGGGGAAAATTGGATCATAGGGATTCCTTGGTTTCTCTAATATAAGAGAGAGGGGGTAAGGTTCTAGACCTATAGGTAGCCTTCTTTATAAAATTTCCTTAATTACCAAAAAACCTAAGCATCCCGTGGCCTGCCGTTGGTTATGAAACAAAACAAATTTAACATAACAAGGGTTGAACCACAAATAAAAAAGATTTTTTTACCAATAGTAAAGAACTATGTTCATACAACAGTACCTATTTCAGATTATTTTATTCAAAATTACATTAATTATACATTAAAATTTAAATTAAATAATTAATGTCTCAAATAGAATGAATATAACCCATTAGATTAGGTATTTGGGATTTATATCTAATTTGGTGATGATATTTTTGATTCCTACATAAAAATGATTTTTTAATGAAAAGACATAAAGAATGGAGTGAATATATATTGGACCCACAAGATAAATATACTGGTAATAATAATTAGTAAATCATCCCTCATCAAAGTTCATAATCTCAGTGTAATTTTTATGTATATGATATTGTGAAGTGATTGGAGCTTACTGATATATTATATTAATTTACTAAAGTCAAAATATTTGTGTGTCTCCCTAAATATTCAGATACTAATGATATATCATCATTTAGTGCTAAATTTGTCCAATTATATTTGAAAAAATTGTTTTTAAACCCATTTTCAATCTTCTCTAAGGATTTATTACTCAAGTGGTAACATCAAACTAATTTAGATTCATTCATCAAAAATGAAACACGACTATCTCATATATACTTCAGAATAAATTAATTTAAATAATGAAAATGCCATTTTTTGTAGTTTTTCAATTAATATTAATGTCTTTAATTATTTTGAAACTATCAAATGGAGTTTCAGTTTTCATGTTTCATGAAAATGTGGAGTTTTTTAAATTCTTTATCATTTTGGTAACCATTTTTTTAAACAGTGCTCATTTTTTATGCTTATTTTCGAGGTGTATGAAGCTTAATTTTCTTACTCTTTGGGTTTTAGTCAAGGTGAATATATATATGATATGTTACTAATATATTTTCATATTAACATAGTCATATCAGAATTTAAATTGTTTGGGGAGGGTTCATTAAAATATGTTTAAAAAGGTAGAGTACTCATTCCTCTATAATGTTATTCATATATTTACGTTCTCATTATTTTTAGTAAGGGTTCCATGGGGAAACATGATCATTTTAAAGGTATATTTCTTCATTATTTGTTGTTTTATAGTCATAATATTGGTTGGAATATGTTTTTGAATACATTTAGAAAAATTATAGTCAGACTAAGAATCAAGAGTTTATTCTATGGTGGTTAGAGATGTATTTCTACTTTCATCTATCTTGTTGTAACTTTATTTCATGGAATTCCGATATCTATTTATTTTAATGGGATTATAATTCACATTCTCAATTATATGTATTCCTACAATGGAAAATCTATTACAATAATTATAATTATTTGTCCCATTTATTTCATAACTACTTATAAGTTGTTTATTTATTCTTGTATTATAAATTACTAATTTTTCTGATTGAAATATTAATGTTAAAATCATTATTTTTTCATGGATAAGTTTTTTTTTATGAAACCTATTTTTACAGCAAGAATTTTTTGTTTTAAATGATTTTATTTTTTGATTGTGATATAAAAAATATTATTATTTTTAAAACATTATTATGGATAAAATTTTATAGACACTCTTTTAGGACAAATCTAACTCCAATTCAATTTTGAAATGTTTTATTTTAAGTGTAAATAAATTAGGCTACATGAATTATTTAGAATATTTTTTGGACTACCCAAAAACATACATTTTATTTAATTACTTTTCATTCCATATGGATAATTTCTTTAATTTATAATATAAATTTATTGAAATAAAATTTTATTATATTTATACCCACTTTGTTATTAAATGATTCCAAATATGTTTTATGATCAAAAATTTAAATTTTTTTGATAAGGTATATGGTTCCCTAAATAATTTCCCTCTTAAAATTACATATGGTTTTGAAAAGTTTTATTTCACATGTTTTTATGTTCTTGTTTGGGAACATAAATTTGATGGAGTTCTTAGTTAAAAAAATTTATATCAAAATTTAATGAAAATATATTCCATTTTATGGGTAAGCTCAAATATTTCATTAAGCAATAGATTTCACTTTTTAGATATATTATTATATTTAAAATTTCACATGGGATACTATCTATCAATTCATGTTTGGAAGGAATTTGTTTCTCTATTCCGTTCATTTATTTTCAATTTATGAAAAATAATCTATTGACCATGTATTCTATCATAGATTTTTTTATATGGGAATTATTGAGTTCATTATTTTAAATTTTTGAAATTCCTCTCTTGGTTTGTTATAGTGTTATGGATTATATTAAAGTCTATTTGAATTTTACAATTTTGAATTAGTTTTAAAAAATCATTATCATTTTTATTAATGATATTCTTTTCATAGTTTTTTTAATCATAATTGCATTAAATATGAAAATAAAAGATTCCATTTTCATGAAACCCTCTCTCATTATTTTTTCATGAAAGGATTCTAATTTCCTACTATAGATATTTTTTAGGAACACCCCGTATAATCTACCAATTTTGAATAGATTTAGAATTTTAGGTAATTTTACGTTGTCCAAGTGATACACTAATGTTTTTTTATAGAAATTGGAAGAGAATTTGACCTATACGAACATGGATAATGTATTAAAGTTGATATGAGATCCATGAGATGTGATCTTGTCTTGAGGAATCACATGGGATAGTCATTAGATACTTTTATGATTCATACTTTGATGTATTTATTATTTATCTTATGATAAAGGATGATATCACTCTTCTATGGATTTTGAAGTAGAAAAAATAATTAATATTGTGAGGAATTGAAAATGTGATTCACTATTTGATTCATATGATCAAAAAGAGAATCTATGAAAGTTGTATTAAACAAAATATGATATCTAGTAGTGGAACATTAACATGGAGGTAAATGTACTAGAATTTTTTATACAAATTTTCTATATAAGTCTTCAGTTACATAGATAATGATGACTGGTAGTTATGTAAAGTGAATATATTAGGGTTTTATGATGATGATATCTAATGTTCTTCCATACTGTGTTTTTTGGAAGAGGACGGAACATAAGAGTCATTTGATGGATTGTAAGAGTAACGTTCATAAAATTAAGTGTAACATATAAGATCACAAAATATCTGTATTCAAATTCATATTTCAGTATGACATTATAGGTTTCAAGTGAATTAGGTAGTTCTAAAATATGATTCAAAAGGTAGTAGAATCAGTTTTCTTGTTCATCGTCACTAAAAAGTTTGGGTTGCACTATCTGTATATTTTCATGTAATCAATGACATTGTTAGGTTTAATTAAAATTAAGGGACTAAAATTATTTTAAAATGGTATAAATAAAAAGTAAATCCATATTTTTATATCAATATAGGATTCAATTAATTAACCATGTAATCATTGTGTTTCTCTATGACAATGTCACTTGTATGTTTCTATTTTAGTTCTATAGTTTGTTCGAGTTGTAATAAATATTCATTGTGGAGTGTTGATTCGGGGTGAATATTAAATTAATATTTTTTAGTATATTAGTGTTAGGTTTTATCATCAAATAATTGATGTTTCATGATATTGTTTGTTGTTTGATCCTTTGGTGGTGTAACTACGAGATATCAGGGAAGTGGGTTTTCACAAATAAGTGGATTAAAAAATTGGTTCTGCATGACTCATAAGATTACATCATATCAGACTCAGATAGATCCCATATCTAAATGATATATAAATTCAATTTGATTTAATTTTTTGAAGGTACAATATTATATGAATATAAGTTCATCATTGAGACATTTTAAAGAATGGACATGAGATTATAGATTATTGTCACAATCAGGGTTTTATTTTCAAGTATTTTTCAATTTATTCTAGGTTTACCTTTTCCCTATAGATTTATTTTTGGGTTTTGGACTAAAATGGAAGCTTTTGTGTGGACATACTCTGGTGCATGGTTGGCACATAGTCAGTAGTAACTGTGTGCCCTCCCTAGGGAACTGTGTGGAAAACTAGGTTTTTTCTTTATAGTCTTATCACACAAGTAGGTAAAACTTTATAAACTATGTGTTCTAACCATACTGCATGTCCTTGGTTGATAGTAGAATCTACATGGTCACCGCATGGTTTGAAAAACCATGAGGTCTAACTGTGTGGCTTGTCAAGGTCCTTAAAAATGTTGAGTTTAAATTTTTTCCCTTTTTAGATATAACCCCAAATCATCTCCTCATCTTCCCCACTCAGAATTTTCATCCATATAATCCTGTACTCCTCCCCTTTCTTCCTTGGACCTCCATTTTGAGGTTGATGTTTGGGGAGATCTCCAAGATTCTTTAAGTAAATGTCTCTTCACTTTGATTATACCTTTTTTTGGGGGGGGGGTTTACACTTTTCATTAGGGTTTCATTTTTTTATAATCTATGATTATGATTTTAAGGTCCAATCATTATCATTAGGGTCTGATATTATTTATTAGGGTTTTATCTTTCTTCTTTGTGGTGCAGATGAGGTGTAGATGGACTGTAGCACTAGATTATGTGGATTTCTACACCAATGGAAGGTAATTCTATGTTTAACAATTATTTTATGTAAGTCATTATTCTTTAATGTGTAATTAGTCATGTTATATTATTTATGAGTGTGGTGTGAAGGTGGGATTTCATAGTATTTGATAATAATTTGGATTTGAATTGGTTTTCCTACAGTAAATTGGGTATAATTATTATGTAAAACCTTGTTGTGTTACTTAAAAATGTTTTATATATTATTTAAATGATTTATCAATGTATACATGTGATGTGAATCTTGTTTCATAGTGATATGGAGTGATTTTGATTTTATAAACGAATTTCGGTGTGCAAGTGGTGGCATATTGTGTGTATTTTTTATTATTTGGTTTATGAATGGTGGAAGTCGTGTGTTATGTAAAATATGGGACTTGATTAAGAATAATGAAAATCTTAGGTGACTACATGGGCATACTAGGGATTATATGATAGTGATATGGAAGTGTATTTAGTATGGTTTCACGTATCGGGATTTATGGTGAAAACAGTAACTAAATATTGATGATGATTAGAGACCACTATAATTTTGGATGTTTCACCTCTCTAGTGCCTTATGCGTGTGAACATGGATCTAAACCGTTGTAATACCACATTAAACCAAGAAAATGTGTCACTAGGGTTCCAAATTTAGCTATTTCCTATAGTGATCACCCATGACTAGTGATAATTGGTTATGTTGCACTTACCATTGGAATTTGGCATGACTTAATGGTTATTCCAATAGTAAACATGATTTTTTCTTAAAGTTGTTTTCTCTCAATGTCGATTTTCAATAAATATTTCTAGTTCCTTTTAATTAAAATTGAAATTCATTTATCTTATAATGTTTATAAACATGGTATCTTTTTTGAGGTGGAATCTTATTGGGAATTACCACACACCATACTTACTCCTTTGGGTGTAAGTAGACTTGATTATGTTTGACTCAGGTAAGTGAAACATGTTTGGTGATGGTGGTTTTAGTTGCCAGTATTCATCCTTGGTGTGGTTTTCTGGTAGTATCTTATGGGTGATGGTCCTCTTTCCATGTGGTGGTTTTTGAGTTGGTTTTTAGGTTTTTCATTTGACCGTAGACTTTTTGGTTGTTGTATAAACATTGAAACTCAAATTGAGGGAATTTTTAAGCCTTGATTGGTTCTGAATTATCAATTTAAATTTGTTTATTTTATATGTTACATTTTGTTTATTTTTTGTAAATCATTCCAATATTGAATCATTGATACTAAGGAACGTGTTGCCAGCCTCTGGGGAGTGAGAACTCCCTTCGATCCTTGTCATAGACTGGGACGAGCACCAATTCAGATGATAACTCAACTTATATCATGAAGAAATGATATTAATGGAGGTTACATATTTATGTCCTTTTATTTGGGATGAATCTCAGTAGGCAAGAGCTATGGTTATCGGGGTTTAGAATTATATTTGTGAGTGGGGTCCCTGGCCAACACACCTCATCACAGACCATGATTTATCATGGGATGTTGGTATTTTTTTTGACTTCACCCCCAAGTGAGACGTATACATTACAGAATATATAGGAACATTGGGTGGGTGTGAAGTCATTTTGTCATTAAATTTTCAGGAAATGTTTGATTTATTTGAATTTGTTTTTTTTGCAAATTTTTTAGATTGGTTGTTTTAATTATTTTCCTCATTAATGTTTCTTTTTGTAGAATCATGCCTCCCCAAATAATTATCTTTCAAAAATTGGAAGAATATAGAGATAGTTCTCCCTTAGTAGTAGATCATATGTTAGTTAAAGATGTAGTCCTATCTATTTAGGCTCTAGGACCAGGAGCGAGTTTTGGTCCAACTCGATTCTAAGAAGTGGAACATGGTCCTAGGTAGGAAAAAGCTGAGGAGTTTATCATGAAAAAACCTCCCTCTTTTTGGGGAAATGTTGAGCCTCATGAAGTAGAGGAGTGTCTTTAGAATATAGAGAAGATTTTTTAATTAGTTAACACTATGGAGGGAATTAGGGTGAAATGTTCCTCATTTATTCTAGAGGTTTTCAGATGAAGGTGGTGGGAATTAGTGATTAAATCTATGAATACTGAGTATATGAGTTAAAAGGATTTCAATTTAATTTTCAACAAGAATTATTGTCCTAAGGTCACTGAATATGCCAGATCCCATGATATCATGGATCATTCTGAGGGAGGCTAGTTAGTGGTGGATTATTCCAATCTATTCTCTGATATAGGGTAGTATGCACCCAACATCGTTTCAAATGAGTATATGAATGGTCGGAGGTTTGAGATGGGACTGCTGTAACAACCAAGGTATTTATAGAATAATAGTTTTTCTTAATAATTAATATTAATGATTATTTTATTAGTTTTATTTCAAAGAGGAATGTTTTTTATAGCGTACTCAGTGTGCAATAACAAGATTCTTTGAAAACTCATGTTGCATAAAACATTGAGTTATATCGATAAATAATAAAATATTATTATTATTTCAAATAGTAGTTAACACATAGCTATCATATTGCTACGAATGAACATAACTAACTACATTTTTATAAAACATGATTAGTAAATGTATTTATATTTATCCAATAAATTTTAGATGCTTAAAATAAGAATATATCTGATTTTAAGCATGAAATACTATAATATTTTTAAAAGGACGGTTTATGTCATTTTGATGAAGACCCCATTTTAAAAATAGTTCTTTCAATTTTATATGTTCAATTTTAAAAAATAAATTTCTTCTTTTATGGAGGGAGATAAAAATTTACTTTGGGTCATTTTTTTCGATAACTTTCATTTTTTTAATGAATAGTGAAATATACAGCAGTTTTCGTCAAAAATATCTTTTTATATAATTTATATATAGTACTATATAGTTCATTTAAATAATTTTAAAGTGTAATTAGATTATATTTTCATAATTTAATCCTATTTTTTTCATTGGATGTAATTTCACATTGAAATTGGACATTAACACATGTCTATCTTTTGGTAGTTTTTACATCTTAAAAAAACACTTTTTGTTTTGACAACGAGAATTAATTTTAAACAAATTTTTGCAGCTTTTTCATTTTGAATTTGAAAAAATATATTCCTTATTAGGAAGTAGGAGGTCAAAATTTTGAAAATAGGTTCCTTTTATTTGTATACATTATGAATAGTAACTTTGGTAAATATTTTATTTACCATTGTTAATGGGTAAATCTGATAAATAATGGTAAAAAATAATATTATAATATTATGAAATTACACTAACACATGTCTTAAACCTATTTTATGAGACATTTATCACCATAGTCTTCCTTGGGTTTATTATTGGATCCCATGGATCCACATGTGTGTGAAAATGACATTTAATTACTTTTAATTTAATGTTAAGGAAAATACAACCCAAACTTGTATCTTTAAAAAAACAATTATATGCGTTTATATAAGTGAAATCCTTATCTATAAAAATGAATTAAAAAGATTAAAATATTTCATAAACCTTTGTATTTTTTTTATAATTTTTAGACATCAAAAAAGTAAATTTATTTATTACACAATGGTGATGTATTGATTACCTTATTAACGAATGATTTAAATAAATGAGATTATAAATAATAAAATAAATTCAATTTTAAACTTCTTCTACCTTCCACAAATTTTAGGGATGATTATGACTTTTAAAATTTAAATTAATTTTTTTTCTATATAGTCAAGATTTTATGGAATTTTTTAAAATGTCATGATTTGAATAGTATAAAAATGGACTTAAATGAGTTTTCAAATAAATAAATATTTTATAAAATGATATAAAAGACCATAAAATCTACGATTTGGGTAAATAAAATATGTGATATTAAAAGTATCATTAAGGATCCATTTTTAGGAATCTTGTAATTTTATTGTAACAATGGTAACTATATACAATGAATATACAAGAAGACATGGTAAAAGTTAAATTAGTTTACTAATGGTAAAAGCTAAAAGATAAGGTGAATTTTATGACCTAAAGTTGTATAAAATCCATTTTATGAGATAATTTAGACCTATAATAATATGATATTCTAAATATATAACTTTTTTGTTTGTAGAATTAGAAAATCCATTAATAATAAAATAATATTTTAAAACATTCTTAAAGTACCGCTCCTCCCTCTTATAAAAGGACGCCATATCTAACATTTAATCATAGCTATCAATCCACCATAGCTCATTGAACCTTTGCCCAAATAATCTCCCAAAATCCTTCTCTTCCTCATATAAGCCTTACTTTGAGGAGAAGGAGATTATAGAATGACTTTTAACTTAAATGATAGAGAGTTACCCGATTTTATGTAATGCCTTCTCTCATGATTATTTCATTTATTTTCCTTTCCAACCCCATAAACTATCTTTATTAAATTTTTTTGTAACAAAACCAGTATATTTAATATACTAGGTTGTCTGTATGAGATGTTTTTAAACTAAAATTACACACACTTCCATCTAATGGATATATAACATTCAATTTCTGTGGATGGAGAACTAATGCCTCACGAAATGATTATTGTTCAATCTTCTCATACCAACTCATATGGAAGACATTATGATGGAACTATTATTTTATATGATATTTATGATATTTATTTTATCTATATGATTATTTAATTCTCATTTATAATATACTTTTATTCTTTTCATGTTGTATAAATACAATAATTTCATTTGAGGAAGTGTGGACTATCGCCCCCTCAATGTCATAATACTAGTCCATGCCATACATGGAGCATATAAAGGATGGAATTAATGAAACTATGTATGATATTATACTGGAATTAGAAAATACCTATTTACAATTTATTTTTTATTCTATAAATATGAAATAGAAATTAATGTTGCGTTAATGCGTATGCACAACATACTGTATCCATGAATGGTGCATTTCATTTCCTATTTCCAAATGATATGGACTATTCAAAATACATATATATTGGATATATATGATATATATGATATCTGAATCATTAATATAATTATTGAGATAATTTACTTTTTACCACATGGAAAATTTGTAATTATAACACGTTCATTTTTTACTCAAGTCTAGAACATCGACAAAATATCCGATATGTACTCAAATATTTAACTATTTTTCATAGAAAGGTAATAATTGATATAAAAATAATAATAAACATGAAAAAGTATCTGAATTAGGTAGAAATTATCAAAAGTTTATTTTTCAGGAAGAATAGGCAACATAGGAGGCAAGTCAGACTCTAGGTAAGGGACATCGTCTAAATCACATTTCATTGAGGTATATTTTGATAAAATAGACCTCCCTTTTTTATACAGTGTATAATAAAACCCTTTTACATTTATATTCATTCAAAGGGATTTTTTTCCAAAAATCATTTTAATAAGTGACAAAAGGAATGTTTTTAACGTATGCAATGACAATGACCTTTCTGCCACTGTAATCGTTATTTGGATTCCTCTATAAGACTTAATGTTTTTAAAATGAAAAATAACCCCCTATTCTATTTAGGGTGTTTTGGTATAGAAAATGGTTTTTGAAATGGATTGATTATTTCAATATGTTTATATTATATATTTTTATTTCAAATGAAATGTTATTAGTGAAATGTAGATATTTTTAATATTTTATTTTTTACAATTATATAAAGGTACGCGGATGTTTGACAGGTTGTTACATGACAAACAAAATGAAGTGTGGTTCTGTGATAAACAAAACTGTCCCTTTTGATCTTATTTTGCTGTTAAACAAATCTCTCTTCTCTCTCTTTCCCATATAATGATATGAACAAAAATTAAAGCATGACCAGTACATAATGATTTTACCTTCTTCACCCACATGGGGCTATGTCCAACGACCATACACTGGTGATATTCCGATGCACCAAATCCACTAAAAGAACACTATTTCTTACAATGTTCAGAGTGGACTCACTATCACTCCAGTTTTACAACCAATCATAATTTTGATGCTTGCTTCTCACTCAACTGAAGTATGAACAATGTTTCTATAGAATATCCACTCATAGATTATTTAATTTTTGGTCCCTTCATTATCTTTAGTGAATGAATCCTCCACACTATTTAGATTCTCTATTGATGTCCCACTTTCATCCACTGATAAATACCACTTTACCACAGATGTAATGGTTATCTCCAAAACCTTTTCACATCCATTGTTGTGCCCTGCATGAATGTTTTATGCCTCACATGAAAAAATTCTTCTTACACCCAACATCAAACTTATATGAATGTCCATTATTATGCACAACATCCTTATACTGTGCGCAACTCAAATTCTTCCACACAACTCCCTTATCGTAAAATTATTATGAAATTTAAACACGGATTATCTTGATGTGTTGAGCTCTTTTGAATGACAGGAGTCACCTATTATTTATATGCATCATTGAACCCTACTTAGAAAACTCTATGTGATATGAAAGATCCTCCATGAGGGCACAATATCCATATTTGATGTTTCATTGGGTATGTAAGCCTCTTTCACGCAAACTAAATTTCTACGAACATTTTCAAATATTTTTTTGCACTTCATGCCTTTTTGATATTTTTATGATATCATACAGAAAAATACACTATATTAATGTTTCCAACTCACCTTCAATATTTCCTGTAAATCCTTTTCTAGAGACACGTTTCACCATTTTTTAATTTTGAGGAACAAAAATTTGGAAATAACCAGAAAACCTCACGACCTTGTAACTATAATTTTTCACCACCTCTAGATAATCAATTCATTTTTCATGGTTCTATGTTAACATAATTATTTAAAAATACCTTTTGAACTTGATAACTCCCCATGGAAAATCTCTTTCTCCACAAATAATATCAATCCAAAATGCATCAAGGATACATTGAGGTGTTTATTCCCAACTGATACATACAAAAATCTCCATTAATGAAGGAACTATAATACATATGAATGATTATAAATTCCACAAATTCTAATAGTTGGTTTCGAATATCAGGATAACACACATAGAACTTGGGAATTAATGTGTAATTCATGACCATACATTAAATCTATACGAGAGTCCCATAGTTGGAAATAATTCCCCCCAAAAGGGTGTGATGAGCCCAACCTCCCATCCTCTTGACCAATGTGAGATTATAAGAATCATGGGTAAATATACCTAATGAGGGACTCCCTTTGAAAATAAGATCCCAATTAAGATATTACCCCTGGTTGTTTTTGGTTACATGAACATTCCCATTGGAAATGGTTCAGAAATAATGATTTCCCCCAATGAAGTCATATTTCCATTGGAAACATCTACCATACCAACTTTCTCTAGAATCTCAAGAAACATATAATTGAGTGGTGGAATATTACATTTAATTTTTATATATTTATTCCTAGGTTTGGTTAATACTCATATGTAAATACAATCCCAAACCTCTAACTCTATAAGTTGTCGAGTGCGATCGACCTAAGATTTATTTCTTAACTAAGAAGAAGACATATGCTTCTTGATATGATGAACCTACACTAATTTATCCTAAATGGGATATGAAATCATTTGTGATGTATCTCAATCCACTAACTAGAACAGGATTTAATGTAATGGCCTCTCATATGGGTCCTCATATGGATCCATTTGATTCATCGACTAATGACAATTATATTAGAAGGACTTGGTAAAAGGGGTATGCTTCTCCCAAGAACTGCTGAAATCAATGTTTCATTACCTAACCATTTCCTATAAAACATTTATAATCTCTTATGACTATTAATCACGAAGAGGGGAGAATATATTCAATGAAGAACTTTTGTGCACATATCATCCTACAACCGCTTCTTAAATCCTCGATGTAAAATGAGTGTCCCATCCAAAATGATAGTACGAGGGACCTAGTGTATCTGTATGATCTCACTAATATACAATGTTCCCAGATCATAAAAGGATAATGTCTCTTAGATAGTAATGATTTTAGATTCTTTAATTAGTTGGTCCATGACTACCCAAACATTTTTTCTAACTCAAGGTGACCTTAGTAAGCTGATGAAAAAATCAATCTTAACATCTTCTCATTCCATTCATATACAGGTAACGACTATAACAGTTGGTCACTAGTGTTATAACTACACCAAATAATACTTGTAACACCAGGTAATAAATCACATTATATAACACTAAATCACTGGTCACTAATACTTTCATCACATTTCACGAAACAATTTGGAAATACCTGGTTGAACTGCCCATTTTGATGCATAGAACTCATAGATCATATCTTCTCTCATATCAATGAGGACCTTGATAATACAATGTATATATAGGATGTATTCAACATCAATAGTTCTATCTATAGGTGGGTCCTCCTCTGTAATACTCTCTATTAAGACTAATGCCACAAGATCTGAAGACATCATCATCTTCACCTTCTATATAAGTAAAGTAATCACCAATAGCGATGCAAGTACAGAATATCTATGATGGCCCTACACCTCAATGTGCATCTTAGAAAACTAATCCATAATATTACATTCACTACTAGCCACCTAAAATTCATTTGTCTGAGTCCTTCTACACAATGCATCAGAAATATCATTTCCTTTTCTAGGTATAAAGAAATCATGAATTCAAATTACTATATATATATAACCCATCTTCACGGATTACAATTTATGTTTCACTATATAAATATATACATGTGTATGTTTTGGTCCTTAAACACCAAATAACACTATACTATTAGTTAATTCCCTAAAAAGGCATGTACAATAGATTCTATCCCAAGATCATGTATTGTGTTATTTTTATCATGATTCCTCGTCTTCTAAAAACCGTATGCAACGAATCTATCAACCTTAATCAGTAAAAATCCCATGTAAATTCACAATGCATCACACAAAATTCTATATCCTCTTCAACGATAATGAAGAATCATAATAGGTTACTTGGTATACCTTTCATTCCACACCTGAAAGGCCTTCTTGCATTCTCTTAACCACAGTAACATAACACAATTCATGGTAAGACCAGTAAGTAGTGAATAAAGTCATTGAGATGGCTTAAATAAAATTCCTATAGCATCCATCCACCCGCAATAATATTTTTTTTAAAAATGAATTTATGGGATTTTCCTATGTAAATATAATACTAACCATATCGAGGTTATCTAAAACTCATACCTCTTACATAATGTGACCAAAGAAGTGAAATTTTTTGTTCCGATAGATAAATTTATTATTCTTAGAATATAGAATTTTCTCTCTTAGATTTTTCAAAATTATATCAATATGAGTATCTTGGTCCCTATGAGTGTGACAATGCACCAACATGTCATCTATGAAGACCATGACAAAGGAATCCAGATAGGCCATAAAACACTTCCCATCGAATCCATGAAGACGGTAAGAACGTTCATAAGACTCGATGACATCAATGGATACTCATATAAGCTATAATAACTATGGAAAGTTATATGTGAAATATATGATTTCATAAATCATACTAGATTATATCCTGATATAAACTACATATTCTAGAAAACCCTCAATCCTCTGATATGGTCATGAAGACCATCTATCCAAGGTAAGGGATACTAGTTTTTCACTATATATTATTCAAATTCTGCTAATACACACAACGAATGAAAGTTTCGTCCAAATTTGTTGAGAAACAATACAGGTGAACTCCATGGAGACGTATGGGGGTTATAAAAAACTATTGGCCTCTAAATCCATCAGCTACCTATTGATCTCCAACAAATTAGTAGTAACAATCCAATGAGGTCGATTAGATATTTGTGTAGCTCTTGGAACTAGATTGATAGTAAACTCTACCTCTCTCTCAAGAGGTAGTCTAGTGAAAACAGTGAGAAAAAAATATCAGAATTGATCAACTATGGGAGGGAAATTATTAAAATGTATCCCTTGATCATTCATATAATGGTTGGAAATATGGGTGGTCACTTTACATAGTCCAAGATTCACTATTTTATCTCAACTGAACTAGAAATCACACTCTCCAATGTGAACAAAATTGTTTCCATCTGGTTATGTAAACAACACCCTCCATTGATAACGGTCCACAAAGGCATTATAGGAAACCAACCAGTCCATTTAGAGAATGACATCATAGATGGTCATATCAAGGAAAGGTATTCTTCATAAAAATTCATGGTTCTCTACATAAAAAGGATTTTCATTACCCTTGTTTGTACTCACAATATGTATACCCAATGGTGTATCTAGAATCATACTTCCATAGAAGTACTTAATAAGAAACCCATGGATCTCCACAATTGGAAGTAGTATGAATGAATGTGATGAACCAGCCTCGTATAAGGATGAAATGATAGTGGGGTACACTAGAATACCTCAAATAGTATATTTATTAACCTCATACTCCTCTGGTATAGGATTCACAAAATAAATTGGAATGATCCATGACCTTGTGCTACAACAAGATTACTTAGAATGGGTCTGCTCTACTGGCACTATATAAATAAATCCTGACTTCCATGACTACGACCTACACTTTTTCCAGAATTTCTAGTATTACTCTAGCTACCCACTTTGAAATGTGATATTGAACATATTCCTAATGTTGGATATAGAATAGATATTATCCCAGTCATAAAAAATGGGAATTTCCAAAAAAATATGTTTTTGATAACCAAATATTCGGCATCCTTGACACTCGAAGTGCTATTTGGGACATTGGGGCTTTTTATGACTAGAATTCCCATAGATACCATGTAATTGTATTTGGAATTTTTCTCACTCCTACTCCTCACGTGAACATACTAAATGTGTAATCCGGTAGATAGTAGAATCACTACTCTATCCAGGTTCTGAACTACCATATCTCACACCTTCTACTTCCATCAGATAGATCTTAGTGATAAGAGACTAGTTCAGTATATCATCAATTATAGACAATAGTAAAACATTCTCCTAAGAATGAATTGGATACCTTAGAGCATCCTCAAATCATCTCTCTTCCATTGGCTCGTCAATTGTATATACTGGTGGAAAGCACCAAATCTCTATAAAGATACATGAATAGTCCAAAAATTTCATAAAACCCTACAGAAGGCTTATGAACATCCGGGGCATGATTGACCCTCAAAGAATGTATTTAGAGAGTTTCACTCTCATCCAATATGGTGACTCCATATGATTGAATGTATTCATGATTTTCTTGAGCCTTAACCTTACAATTGCTGGTATTCTAACACATGCAAATGTGGATGAATTATTCTACTTGAATTAACGAGTCATCTCTCACATTTATAGGGTTGAGTGTTGTACTCATTGTATCCTCCACATAAGAAGCCGGAAATCTCTTCAAAACTAGGAATCATCTCCTATATTCAGAAGAGGATGAGGTGAAATAGAAGTCAAAATAGAGATATAACTAGAAGCTCATGGACCAACACCTATGGGTAATGGTCTTCATCACCCACCTAGAGTACGGTAGGAGGATGTCGTGGTGGAATTGATCTATAATTCCCCAATACATACATCATATAAGTAATTTCATAACAAAATAAACCTCATATAGAAATAAAATAGGTATAAATCTTTTAGTATTAAATAGTTTTACCCCTCTAGATGCTCAAAGTGTTAGGTTTGGGTGATATAAACAATCATATAAAACAACAATGACACAACCTACTACCAACTATAAATACCAAGACTAGGTCATTACATGTGTTTTTGGATTTCAACAAAATTTAAATTTCATAATTACATTTCAATATGATCTAAATGGTTGATCCAAATGATTCACCAATTTCATTAAATAAGGCCTCATACATCTAATGATCTGAAATACGGAATCCAATCAATCCATACTGTAACAATTTCCATTCTATGAGACCAATGGTACATGTGATTCCCTAAAAAACTAAAGCAAAAAAGTTGTATTTGATAGCATATATGACACGTGACAATAAGCATGTAGGGTAATTTAATATCCAAATAAATTATAAAATATTAATTATTTACAAGACATTCCATGTGTGGAACTCAATTTTATCATGTTTGACACGCTAGAGAGACTATTTTAGATAGCTTTTTTTAGATTCACAAGAGACTTTCTCCGATAGCTTGCGTTACTCGCAGGACCGAGTTTCACCAAATAACAATGTATTATTAAAATATTATTATTTAATAAAATAAGATATAACTTAGCCTTTATGCTTGATGTTATGAATAGTGTTAACTAAATTTTAAAAATATATGGTTTATAATAATATAATATTAATTCATATGATAAAAATTATTTAGAAATTAATATAGGAACCAGTTGAATAAAAATGGAATTCTATTATATAGAAACATTTTATTCTCATCAAGCTATTTTATCCTAATAAATTATTGTAATTAAAATTAGTTATTTATTCTAATGAAATATATATGATATATATTCATTCAAATATTTATGATATTCATCCATTATGCTTCATATGAATAATATAAGAAGAACCCCTATTTTACACATAATACACTATATTTTTATAAGGATAATTTTAATGCCTTTTAATGATGAATAAATTTTAAATTTTAATTCGGATACCATTATAATTTTAATATGAAAAAATAAATTTATTCTAATAAATAGAATCATAATAATTATTTTAGTTTGATTGTTTTTATATTATTCTGAGACATTTCATTTTTTTAATGAATAATTAAAAATACTAAATGTTAGTTCAAAATTTCATTTTAATATAAATTATTTATAATTTTAAATTATAATTTTAATTTGTTTTATATTTTAAATAGATAATAATTTTATTAATAAATCTAAATTAGTACATTTGAATCAATTACCTTTAAATTGACTATAAAAAATTTCCAACTTTTATAATTTTTACTTTAAAACCCACATTGTCCTCGCATCGGTGGGATTAATTTTAATTTAATTTATGAAATTTATGTGATTGGAATTTGGAAAAATGTATTAAATATTTATAATCAGAATAATGTATAATGTCTAATAATACCAAATTTTATTTTGACCAAAAATATTATAGAAAGTGATAAAAATTAATTTCAATTATTAACGCAACCTTAAGATTCATGACGGTCTAAGCAATTAATTTAAATGCCCAGATGACCTAGACACTCTTCCAAAACCAGTTAGATGACCATATCTTGTCCATTATCCTTAAAGTATTTAGTTTGGTCGGTTGGGTTTTACTTTTATTTTGTAAGGACATGTTCACACCTAACATCTTTTCAAGAATACCAAGTGATTCAGTTTCCTTTCCTATAAAAGGCTACCACCTCTACCCATTCCTCAGACCTCAAAAACCACTTATTTTTTTTCCAAGAACTGCCCAAATAGTTTTATAAAAATCCTATCATTGACCTTGAATCCTCTATTAAGGGATAAATTGTAATGCCCCTACCCTAGTTTCCAAGAGTCGGTGCATTATTACATAACATTGGCATGATGACAAATAATCAAGTCTTGAAGGACCGATTAGTTTTGTACCCTTGGAATTACTAGGTACATTAATAAGTTTTACATTAGATCATAAAATGGGAAACTACAAAAACATTGTTTCCATAGACAAAAATGAGATCCCATAGAATATCCCTATAGGTCAGTCATAATATAATTCTTTGTATCCAGGTAATAATAAAACATTGAAAGGGGTGAGCTCAGATGCTCGGTAAGGATAAAAATATAGTGGAAACATTCATAAATAATCCTAAACATTTATGTTAATGTATAAAACTAAAACAAAAGCCTTTTTAACAGAAACTTCATAATAATTTGAAAAATATAATCCAAAATAATTCTATTTACTTACTCACATGCATACTCTACTAGTCGAATAATCACATGTAATATCAATATCCACTTTCATAATGATGGATTGTATAATGCCAGACTTTCATAACCACATAGTCATGACCTTGTGCCAAGATTACAAATAATATTTTGTCAAAGCCTTGTGAAAAGCAACTATATTGTCTCATGATACCTACCAATGCATTGAGGAGATATAGCGGGCTCCACCCATCACTTACTAAGTCCAATTCATTCCTCATATGAAAATGTTTAAACATAACATAAACATTCATATTAAAAATTGCATATGAAATTTCAATACATTATCTGTAAACCATGAATGGTTTAAAAATAAAACATTCATAGTCCAACATATCAAAAATCCTTTAATACAATATGGATGTTTCGTACCATAATAAATCAATTTCAAATAAGCTTAAAATCCATCAAAGGATGTTGAAATAGATAAAATCAAAACCCTTTTTTTGAGAAATATCTCTTTCTATTTTGAAATAATTTAAGAGTCGCATAATTATAAAGAAGTAATTTATTTTCCAAATCTGCTTATAATATTTTTAGGGAATCTTTGATGATGTTATAATGGTGGAAAATATCCACACCAGACATATAAGTTAAAAAAAGACATTCTTACCTTAATTTTGTCGAAAAGGTTATAAAGGAACTTGTTTGGAAAACGATAGAAAGATTCCTTTATAAACATATTATAAAAAGTAAAACAAGGGTATAAATGACTTTAATAAATAGTCTATAAAATTTTTAAAATGTTTTGAAATACATTTTTATGAAACCTATATATGGATGATAAAGTGGCCCCAGTAGTTAATTACGTATAAACAGCCTTTGATAATGAAGATTGTTGAATTAACCCTTATCTTGTACTTTTCCTTGGTAGATGGTAGGTTAAACTTCTATATAATGGTGAAATAATTGTTAATAAATTATACCTGAATCATATACATTAATATGATATCATATAAGATCTTTTGACATTGCTTTGTTAATAATATCTTTGTATTATCATCGTTTCGGGCGTTAACCGATTTGTTATCCTTTATATTATTTGTCACGTAAGTAATGTTTGTTATGGATAGGATTTATCTTATTAATATTAAGAATTATATTATGTCTTTAAATATTATTTTTATTCATCTAATGAAAATTGGTCTTGAATGGGTACAACGGGGAATTAATCTCATCGTGTTCGTGGAGACGGTAATCCGTACGTACACACAAGCGACAATATCATTTTTTTGATATTAAAATAATATATAATCAGATGTTATATCGTATATAAATAATTATTATCATGTTTTATTTATTATTTACATCATCTTCAAATCGTTATTATACCCATCCAAATAATAATGTATTGTATAACAATTACACCACGACGTGGAGACGGTAAGCCGCACGTACACACGTATGGTGGAATGTGATTCAAATGATGGATATAATAATGAATATAGTTGTACCATATTTATAATAAGATCACTGTATATAGAATATACTGGAGTTATTATTTTTTAATGGAAAAAAATGAAATAGGAACTGGAAGAAGAAAGTAACTTGAAAGAGGTGATGAAATATTTACCTCTTCTTCGGGTTCTTCCTTTCGATTTGATCAAAAGGGATTTTTAGGTTGGCTTTATGACAAAAGGAAGGCCTCTAGGATTATGGGAGGATAGTTTAGAGGGTATTTGGGTATACGTTGGCTTAGCCGAATGGCTTGGAAGGTGCTAATTAGAGTGAAAGGGGATTGACCTTTTATAAGAGGGGTGAGGGGCACATTAGAAAAAACTAGAAATATTATTTTATAATAAAATCATTTTCGTTTTATAATGGATACAAAGTGGTTTATTTAAATTATAAGTTGGTTATGGGTCTTAAACCACTCAACCAATAGGTTTTAGACAGGTTTGTGTCAATATATTCAATTTATCTTTTAGATTTAACTCTTAGTTCAATAGTTTGACATTTACCATGTCTGTTTGTATTTTTATATTATATGTTTAATAAACCTACTATATACTTCCAAGAGAACTAGAAGTGGTTCATTAATGATACACCTATCTTTAAATTAATATATTGGCTGATCCATAGATTTTTAAGAATAGAATATCAATTACTAATATAATATTTGTTTTAGAAACTCTTTTATGTCAATTTTGACACTAATTGGTATTTTGTTTTTTCTAAATTCATAACAGCATTATTACTTCATAAAAATTATCTAACCAACCCTGAAATATAATATTAACCAATAAAATTAGTATAATTTATAAAAGGTCTCAAAGTACATTTATTTGGATATATATAATATTAATTATTTTAATATTTCATTAATTAGGTAATTAATTCATCATCATTGTGTCATAAATAAATTACATTATTTAATGTCTAAAAAATATAAATAAAATAAAATTATGTAGGAAATATATTTCTCTTTCTAATGAATTTTTATAGTCGAACATATCTTATTTATAACCCTATATTAAAAATGTTTTAGTTATTAAAATTTTATTTTAACTCTTTTAACTCTTCTTTAAATAAAATAATAATAAGTGTCCAAATCAAATCGAAGTGGACCAAAGAGTTTCATATTTTATTCATATGGTTTTTTTTGTTGAATTATTCTTATCCAATAGAATTAGGACATGTTTTAGGGTATTAATAATATTATTTTTACCCTTAATTACCCTATTTACTTTTAACCATGGTAAATAAAAGTAAAAAGTTACTATTCATCAAAATTTATTTTCACCTTATTAAACCACATTTTTCTTAATGATATCAATCAGGTCTTTCTAGTTTTTTAATTCAACTCACAGAAGCAGTAAAATTAAGTTTAATTTGAATTTTCAAATTCTCATAGGAGGTGGGTAAAAGACGGTAAAAAGTTCAACAAAAGTTTTATATATTTAAATTATTATGTACAAACTCCAATTAATTACATTGATATTATATATGTATTATGTATCTATTTTTACCTATAATAAATTTCAATAAAATAAATAAGTATTTAAATTTAAATTCGATTTTAGACAATAACTCAGTGCTTTTTGCTATTCATCAAAAATTGAAAGTTTTCATAAAAATAAAAAAATTCATCCTATGCTAATTTTGATATTCTGAATCCAAATATAAAGTCCATTTTGAAAGATAAAATTTATAAAATTTTAAAAAGTGGGCATTAATATTCATTACAGATAGTTTGATTGGTTGTGGTGTGTTAGAACTCAAAGTTGCGTACAACACACACTACTGTGTTATTAAAAGAGAATCATGCCATGTAATATTGGGGTGTTACATAAATATTCTCACAGAAGACTTTTGGTATAAACCAAAAGAAGTTACCTGATTAAGATTAAACACCTTTCTCTCATTTTTTTTTAGTTTCATTTCTCATATCCATGTACTAAAATAACTTTTTTCAATTCATTTACAAAAAAAATGTATACTCAATTTAATATGATGATTTTATTCAAAAGTTTTTACCAAAACATACACACACCTCCATCTAATGGAAGTGAGCAAGCTGTTTCTATGGTGAACTACTGTATCATGAAATGATGATTGTTCAATTCTCCTTACCTCCTCTCATGGTAGAAATTATGTTGGAAAATTGATTAAATATTTTATATATGAAATTTATTATTTATTTATACTTATTCAAACCTTTTATCATATATAAATTTAATAATTTCCATTTTACATTAATATGATAACATCGTTTGAGGAAGTGTGGATTACCGCCCCTGAAAACAATGTTATTTGTTCGCACGATACATGGAATGTACAAATTAATGGTCATAATTAAACATAACTGACATAAAACATCAATTATATATTCATTATATAATAATATTTCATTAAATAATATATATATATATATATATCATCTCCTTTATTACCCTTTCACACACATTGAAAGAGATAATGTTGTTCGTAGACGTGTGGACTACCGCCTCCTTGACATTATGTGATTCCTTTTACCTAAAATAATTCTATATACACTTATATATTATTTAATAATATATTATTTATTCTATAATAATCATTCTGTAAACATTTTAGTTTCTTACCTTCTTTCCACGATGCTCATTTAAAAATTGGATTGTTACTCTTGCGTGCCTACGACCTACCATCTCCGTGATTGTACAGTTAAATAATTTTCATAACCATATTTATTGATTGATATTAAGAGTATTATTGATGTAAAAATATTATAATTATTTCATGATTATTATCATGTATAAGTTATATAATTACCCCTTTGACAATAGTTGACAAACATCAGTTGTTTCGATACATAAACCAAATTTGGTCAAAACACCCAACATAAACTTAATTGTTTAACTATTTGTATTACATAAGGTAATAAGTAAAATAAAATTAAATATAAACATTTAAGAGGTTATTAATAATTTAGAAAATTAACATTATATTAATATAAATTGTTTTAAAGGATTTAAAACTAAATGGAAACAGAAGTTAAGGGATTCTTATCTCACATTTTACATCTCAAAGATAAAGTTCATTTTCACAACTTGTATCTTTTGTGTCATGTATCTACTACAATTTTTATATTATATCATTAAATACTATTCCATCATGTTATTTAATAAATTAATTTAATATTATTCATTGATGTGTTTTAGGATTTTACAATCATTCAATGTGGTATGGGAGACATTGAAATGACTAGAATTATTTTCTTCATGAACAATTATATATATCATTAAATGGAATTTACATTTGAGGATATTATATAACCTTTGTTCAAGAAACCATATAATTATCCTCCAGTTATTAATGACCATTTCCATGTATTATTATCATTTTCCACAATTTCATATTCATATTCTTTTAAAAATGTATTAATGAAAACCCAACTTCTTTTCTATCTCTAGTCATAGAACATTATTTCTTCTAAAGACCACATTTTATTATAATGTTTTAGAAAATGTTTTTAAAATGATTTGGAAAATACATTTGTACCCTTTTTTAACTTTTACTAATGTTCTCAAAAAGAATATTATTGTTGATTTGAAAATAATCCATTTTCTTACCTTTTTACCTTGAAAAATTAATGTTCTTTTTACCTAGTACAACATGTATGTATTTACCCGCCATCATTTCTTTGATGTATCCTTATCAAGATTAAAGGGTTTATTTTTAAAATATTTTTCAAAGGTATTTTCAATGAAAAATAATTTCCAATTGATTTTAAAAATAAAAGGATATTTTCATTAAGAATATTTTAAAAATGTATTCTTTTTTAATATCAATGATAACAAAACTCTATTTTACCCCACATGGGATTTTTTGTATTGATACCATCCTCATTATACATTTAGGTGTATTATTATTGGTTTTTCCTAGGATAGTTTTGAAATTCACTTCTTTTAGTTATTTTGTAGTCACATTGAAGTATTCACTTTCCAATGATCATTGAACTTTGAATTTCGCCTTATTATCCATTTTAGTTTTTGTGGATATAACAGTTGTCTAAACTATATACCATTTAACATACAATTCTTAATTGGATAGTTATTTTATTAATTGGGAAGTTATTGATATATATGTATTTCTCATTCAATATTATTATTTGATATGACGTATTAGTTATTTTGATTATTCAATATGAGGAATACATTGGAATGGAAATTATGTATAGATCCCAAACATTATATTTCTCCAAGATGCATCGACATGTTCTCAAGAGAAGAATAATTTTTAAAAATGGATTTATTCCCTTATTTTTAAACCACCTTGTTAATGGTATTGATGATAATATCTCCTCATGTACATTATATATGATTTCCATTAAAAAAGTATTTCCCTCATAGTATATCATTTTATTATAAAACTATGAGATTTTTCATCGACATGTCCCGGGATACATTTCATTTAAGATCATTGATTAATGGACCCTATTTTAGTTTAATACCTTTCCATAATTATTTTTCCACATCTATTTATTTCAATGTCATGTGTTTCTAGTTGTTTCATTTCCATATCATTTATTCTTTTCCTTATCATTTTGATGATTACATGGTATAAATATCTAGTTATTTACCTATTCATATTTTTTACACTCATTTATTCATTACTGCTTCCATTATATTTTCCCCTTACTGAGGATTTGAGATCACCCTTATTAGGTTTCTTTCCACAAGAATCATGGAAGAATAATATAAAAGATATACAGTAATATATTAGAGGGATTAGAGATCAACCACAATTATTTCTGTTGATAAGGGGGAAATTATGTTGTAATTATTGTATCCATTTGTAATGCAATACTGATTTATGTATTTGGTAGGCAAATACTACTAAACCGGTCAGTCCTATGGGGTTTCAGTCCTTTTAATTAGGAAAATGTAATTGATAGTAGACATTTTTTACTGGATATCTAGGGATGGGTCGCTAATGTTAGTTTCAATGTATGTAGTATCATCATAGGGAAATGAATTTATGAAAATGTAGGTTATAGAAAATAACCTAAGATAGAATTTGAGGACATGTCTAAAATAACACTTTAGATTTTTTTAATGTATAGATTATGTGGGTATTCCTAGAAATACATCCCTTTCTAGATTCTACAAATTGAGATGGTTCTAGAATAGATGTACTTAAGAGTAACAACTTGGAAAAGGTGTTCCCTACCTAACTTGTGGTAACCTGGTACCCTAAAACGTGCCTCACTAAGCCCCCAATTTGACACTGTTGGGGGATATTTTTAAGATAACACACTTTTTATTTGAAAAACATAATGATGAATTTGGATACATAAGGAATAATATAGGTTTAACCTATGTATTGTTAAATAGTAGATAAGTTGTCTTAATTCAGAAATCCAACTAATGATATTACTGATAAACCCTAGAACATAGTAGTACCTATAAGGAAATAACATGGATGAAGTATTTATGTGTTGAGTATGTAACATCCCAGGTAAATAAATAATAAAGAATTTTCATATATATTAATATTTACTAAATAAATATTAATTTTAAATAAAAGGGGTTTTTACGTTCGATAGCGTACTCGGTACGCAACGATGAGTTTCTTTGAAAACTTATGTTGCACAAAAGTAATAAAATAATATTATTTTAAATGTTAGTTAACGAGTAGCCGTTGTACTGGTGGGAATGGATAGGAATAACTAAAATATGATTATATATGTTTTTAAATGTTTTTACATTTACCCAATAAAAGATAAAGGCTTAAAATACCGAAAGAGTTCAATTTTAGGCATTTATACTCTAATTTTCACGAAAGGTCCACTTATCACCTTTTGACGGAGAACCGTCATTAAATATAGATTTGATCGATCTTATAAATTCTATTGGACCAAATATAACTCTTTTTAGAATCGGGACATCAACATTTACATTGTGTAAATTTTTGGTACCTTTCTGATAAAGTTCATTTTTTTAATGAATAGTGTAAAATGTTGTATTTTAATTCAAAACCTCTTTTTAATCTAATTTATTTATAAGATTATATTATCATTTGAATTGGTTTTAAAGTGAAATTAGAAAATATTTTTACCATTAAATCTAATAGTGGTCGTTGGAATTAATTTCACTTTGAAATCGGACTTAAACTAGTGTCAATCTTTTGATACTTATTGTTTCATAAAAACACGCTATTTGCTCTGACAGCGGGAATTAATTATTAAATTAATTAATGTGACTTATATGTTTTGAATTTTGTAGAATAGACTTCATTTTTGAATTCATAATATCAAATATAGCTTAGGGTGAATTTTTGGTAATTTTCTGAAAAACTTCAATTTTTGATGAATAGTGAAACCACTAAGTGGTACTTATAAAGACTGATTTTCCGTTTAAATGAAATTTTGCCATCATTGTGTTTTGAATTTCAAAAATCCGACATACATGGTTGTCATTAAGAAGTAAAATGTGGTTCAATGAGATTATAATAATTTTTTTGGTGAATAGTAACTTATTAAGTTCTTAATTGCGATTAGTGGTAATTATAGTAGTTTAAGGTAAAAATAATGCTTAAATAAAATAAAATGAGCTTGAAACATGTCCTACCCTCATTGGTTGTGTCATGGCCGACCAATACAAGCCATGGGTCAACTTGGGGACCCCATGGAGACACTTTGGTTGGGAAATGACATAAATTACTTTTTATTTAATGTAAAAGTAAAAATGACACAAACATAATATGTTTTTCGAAAACAATTTTTACATGGGGTTATAAAGATCGGATTTTTGATTATAAATAGTCATTGGAAAGATAAAAATATTTCCTACATCATAGTAGTTTTTTTATAATTTTTAGACATTAAATAAATTAAATTATTTATGACATAATAATGATGCAGCGATGACATCATTATTTGATGATTTAAATAAAATGGAAATATAATGTAAAATCTATGAACTACACAAGTCCAAAACCAATTGGATGAGTTTATTTCGAACCCTTATCACCGTATCCACGAATTATATCAATGTGGGATCTTTTAAAACCGAAACACATTTTCAAATAAAGAAATATTTCTTTACTTTCCAAAAGTGCCCCTCCTCTCCTCTTATAAAAGGCCCCCACCTCTACCTCATTTCACACACTCCTCAAGCCTTTGGCTCGGCCAACCCCAGCCCATTTACTATCTACACATCCCTATACTCATCCTAGAGGATACCCTTTGGGAAAAATCCT
Source organism: Viscum album (assembly GCA_963277665.1). NCBI lineage: Eukaryota > Viridiplantae > Streptophyta > Magnoliopsida > Santalales > Viscaceae > Viscum > Viscum album. Next base: position 1,803,911,202 of record OY728129.1, on the reverse strand, counting down.
TTCAAAGGAAGCCTTTAGGCTCAAATCAAAAGAAGTTACACTTTTAAAGGTAATTCATTCTCTCTTGTTCATTTGTTTTATTTTGCTTCTCCAACCCTCTAAACTCTTTTTATTTACTTCTTTTGTAACAACACCAGTATCTTCAGTATAATAGGATGTTGTTATAATTTTTATTCTGGCTACACTCTCACACAACTACATCAAATGGTTAATGAACATACGGTTTCCGTGGATGGCGAAATTCTGCCTCCCGAAACGATGATTGTTCAATACTCATTTAACACCTTCAAAGGTGGCCATTATGATGTCACTATTTTTATATATGATATATAATATGTTTATTGTTTTCTTTAAGCTTCTGTATTTTTTAGTTTGGGCGTACCTTTATGGTTTCCATAATGGGTAAACGCGATATCTTCATTTTAGGAAGTGCGGACTACCGCCCCCTGAAAGTGATTTGATTCGTTAATACCATATGTGGGATGTGTAAAGGATAAAGATAATGATATTATATATGTTATTATACTGTAATTTTAATATACTCTTATATCATTATGATTCCATTCCAGAAAATACGAAATAGAAATGGAAGTAGCGTTCATGCGTACGTACGGCTTACCGTCTCCATGAACGGTGCATTTCATTTCTAACCTCTAAATGTGATGTAATATTATAAATACATGTATATGCTGAAAATATATGATATATATGTTATCCAAATCATTAATAGCATTCTGGATATAACAAACCTTTGACCAAATTAACAACATGTAAGTGTAAGAAGTCTATTTTTGACTTAAGAACCCAATACCGACAAAATGAACATTATTAACTTAAATGATTACATGATGTTCATAACATGGTATAAAAGGAATAATGAACTTGAAAAAGGTTAATAAGAAAGTAGAGATTAACTCATGTTTATTATTCAGGAGATTAAAGAACGGTCGGGTCAAGTCAGATACGAGGTATGGGACTTCGTCTCAATCTCCTTTCGTTGAGGCATATTTTATTTTATAAACAACTTTCTTTTATACAGTGTATAAACCACTTTGACTTTTAAGTTTATTTAAAAGGAATATTTTTTATATAAAGCGTTTACTAAACGACAAAAGGGAATTTTTTTTTCGTACGTATGCGGCGACAACGACTTCTCCGCCGTTGTGACTGTTATTTGAGTTTCAGCTTCCTCTACAAGCCATACCTTCTTTTTAAAAGAAAAATAAATACCATGTTTTACTTTTCTTTTATTTTGGTATTGAAAATGGTTATCACAATGTTTTTTGTGTTGTATTGATATCTTGTGATTGAAATGTGGAAATTTTATGTTTCCTTTATGCATGATTTATGTGATACAATTATGTTATGGTTCTTGGGCCTTATTATGAAGACGGGTGGTTCCGTGATAAACTAAGGGCGGGTGAGCCCGATATAGCTCTCCAATGCATTGGGTAACGTGGAGGAGTGAAACGTTAAGGTTTCTCTGAAGATATTTTAGGGAATATACTGTGATGGGTATTCCAAACGTAACCAAGAGGGTTACTCCCTACGTAAGAATGTTATGAATGCCTCAAGTTACCTTTATGTCTTATGATTTCAATCATTTACTCATGATTTGAGGAGGTATGTTAAAGTGATTATGTTTTATGGGTAATTATGATTTCATTCTTATGTATATATGTACCCATGTTTCCATTACATGTTTTTATAACCCATACTGAGCTTTTTATGCTCATCCCAAGTTTTTTTGAAATGTTTTTCACAGGTCAAGGGAAAGGTACATTATATGATGATAATGTCAAGGAAGTGTCAAGAAAGAATCCATGTTTTATTTTAAATATGTTTCCATTGATGGGAATGAAGAATACTATCTTTATGTAACCAAATTGTTTATATGAGGAATGTAATGAAAGTTTTATGATTTAATTCTCTAAAACTCTAAACCTGAAAAGATCCTCAACGTGTAATATTGTGATAACTCAAGATTAAGTAAGGTTTAAGGCTGGGGCCTTATAGTTGGTATCAGAGGTCGGTTTAGATAAATTTAGGACTTAGAATTCTATGAAAATATAATCCATATTTTTTGAAATGATATAGAATTTGAAGATTACCACGTTGCTTCATATAAGACATGTTTGTTCAGAATGGTTTTCCGCAGAGGAAACAGGGAAGCAATGCTAGGAAGGAATATAGAAGGAAATAACCTTCCGAATCAGCATCCAGAAATGGTCGGAATTGGAACTGAACAGTTTGTTGCAGTAATGGTGCAGTAGACTCAGGCTATAAATGGTGGTGGTATCCATGCACGAGATCAACCAGATCAACCGCAGAGGAACATGTCAGTGGTGGAACATTTCATGAGGCAACATCCCCCATCATTCAGAGGATCATCTGACCCTGTGCTAGCTGAAGGGTGGATTAAAGCACTAGAGAAGATTTTTGATGTCATGGGGTGTTCAGAAAATCAAAAGGCTAGTCTTGCTATTTACCGTTTGGAGGGTGAAGCAGATCAGTGGTGGTCTATGGTTAAAAATATCAGGGACGCCGATGAGATTGATGCTCTTGACTGGGATGAATTCAAAGGTATGTTTCTTGAGAAGTATTTTCCTTAGGCTGTTCGACTTAGGATGGAAAAACAATTCTTGGAATTGAAGCAATAGGAAGACTCAGTGGCTGCCTATGAAGAAAGGTTCACTCGATTGGCAAGGTATGCTCCAAATTTTATCCGAGACCTTGATAGTAAATCAATTGTTTTTAATCAGGATTAAAGCCAAAATATCGAAGGGCATTAGCTTCTCGTGAGTTTAAAAGTTATGAAAAGCTTGTTCGATGTGCTGAGAAGGTGGAAATGGAGTCTGCCAATGACCAAGTGTTCTATAACAACCAGCAGAAGAAGAGACCATGGTGGCAGGAGAAAGGTAAAAATTCTTCAAAAAAGTCTGATGGTAAGAGAACTAAGATTCCAGTTTGTGATAAATTTGGCAAAAGGCATGCTGGGGAATGTCTTCTGAATTCTGTAAACTGCTACCAATGTGGTAAGATGGGACATAAGGCTCGTGATTGCACTGAAAAGGATCAAGGTGAAGGTAAGAACAAATTTGATTTACAGTTAGTGAAATGTTATAAGTGCAATGAGATGGGTCACTATGCAAACCAGTGTCCGACAAAGAGCTTGAGTGATGGGAAGCAGTTAGACTACAAGTAGAAAGGGGTGGTGAAATCCTTTGCAACTACTTCAGAAGATGTCGGTCCATCAAATGAAGTTGTATCAGGTACTTTGTTTGTTTTTTCAGATTATGCCAGTGTGTTGGTTGATTCGGGTTCTACACATTCTTTCATCTCTGAAACCTTTTCTAGTAAAATGGGAATACCATCTCAAGAAATGACTCCTGAAATTTTGGTAAAAACACATGGGGGAAATTTTGAGGAAAAAATAATTTATAAGAATCTTCCTATCCTTATCTGTAGAATGAACCTACTTGCAAACCTTATTGTTCTACCTCTAGTAGAGTTTGATGTTATCCTGGGTATGGATTGGATCTCTATTTACCATGCTAAGATTGACTGTAGAGCTAAAGAAGTTTCTTTTTAGAAAGATTTTCAGTTTGTTTACAGAAATGAACCCTTACTTTTGATAACATATCAAGAGGCCGAGAAACTTGTAAAATATGGAAATGAATGTTACCTTGAACACGTCGTTGAAAATAAAGGAACTGTTCAGATTAATGATGTGCCAGTGGTAAATGATTATCCTAATGTTTTTCCTGATGAGTTGCCTGGAATAATACCAGATCGGGAAGTTGAGTTTACTGTTGACTTAGTTCCTGATGCTAAGCCAATTTCAAAACCCCCTTATCGAATGGCTCAAATTGAACTTTTAGAGTTGAAGGAGCAATTGCATGATTTATTAGAGAAAGGTTTCATTAGACCTAGCACATCACTATGGGGTGCTCCTGTTTTATTTGTTAAAAAGAAAGATGGTTCTATGAGACTTTTCATTGATTATAGAGCCTTGAATAACGTCACTGTTAAGAAAAAATATCCTTTGCCTCATATCGATGATTTGTTTGATCAGCTCCAGGGAGCCCAGTTTTTTTCAAAGATTTACCTGAGATCGGGGTACCATCAGCTGAAGGTAAAGGAGGAAGATATTCCGAAGACCGCGTTCCGTACGAGATATGGCCATTATGAATTTGTAGTAATGCCTTTTGGGCTAACCAATGCACCAGCTGTATTCATGGACTTAATGAATAGAATTTTCCATTAGTTCGTGGATAAGTTTGTGGTGGTTCTCATTGATGATATTTTGGTGTTTTCTAAAAGTAAATAGGAGCCTGAAAGACATTTAAGTGTTATCTTGAAAACCTTAAAAGAAAAGAAACTGTATGGGAAATTCAGCAAGTGTGAGTTTTGGTTGCAACCAATTTCTTTCCATGGTCACATTGTTTCTAAAGATAGAATAACTGTTGATCCTGCAAAAACAAAGTTGTGGAAGAATGTCCAAGACCCACAAATGTAACCGATATTCGTAGCTTCCTTGGTTTGGCGGGCTATTACCGAAGGTTTGTTAGAAATTTTTCACATTTATCTAGTCCAATGACTAATATAACTCGGAAGGGTGTCAAGTTTATCTGGACAAAAGAATGTGATGATTGTTTTCAGGAATTGAAAACAAGATTGGAGAATGCTCCAGTTTTGGCACTACCTTCCAGGAATGGTGAGTTTGTTATATACAGTGATGATTCATTGAAAGGAATTGGTTGCGTCCTAATGCAGAATGATCAGGTAATTGCTTATGCTTCACGGCAGTTGAAAACTCATGAGGTAAATTACCCTACACATGATTTGGAATTAGCTGCTGTTTTTTTTTGCTTTAAAAATTTGGAGGCATCATTTGTATGGAGTAAAGTGTGAAATATATACCGATCACAAAAGTTTAAAGTATATATTCACTCAGAAAGAGTTAAACATGAGACAGAGGAGGTGGCTATAACTAATCAAGGATTATGATTGTACAATTCATTACCATCCGGGAAAACCAAATAATGTGGTTGATGCTTTGAGTCGAAAAAGTAATTCTTCATTAACAATGTTGCGTTTGGAACGTGATCCTTTGGTTAAGGATTTGATGAAATTTGGAATAGAATTTGTTGGTGCAGAAAGTACTTCTGTTTTGTTTCAGGTATCAGTGAGATCTTCTCTATCAAGATAGAATCAAGCAAGCACAGAATCAAGACAGTGAGTTGCAGAAAAAGGTAGAGCTGGTTCAGAAAGGTAAGTTTCCTGAATTCAACATTGATAATGATTGTGTTTTGAGATTTGGGAAGAGATTGTGTGTGACTTGTGATTCACAGTTGAAGAGAGAGTTGTTATGTGAAGCTCATAGTTCTCCGTTTTTAGTTCATCCGGGCAGTACTAAGATGTATAGAGATCTGCGGGAGTATTACTGGTGGGGTGGAATGAAAAGAGACATTGCTGATTTTACTGTGAAGTGTTTGACATGTCAACAGGTTAAAGCAGAGCAGTAGTTACCGAAAGGGATGCTTCAGCCTTTACCAGTGCCATAGTGGAACTGGGAGAATATATCCATGGACTTTGTTGTGGGATTACCGAAGACATCTCAAGGTAATAATGAAATCTGGGTTATTATTGATTGCTTGACCAAATATGCTCATTTCCATGCTATACGAGATACTTTCTCTCTTGATCAACTTTCCCGTTTATATCTTAAAAATATTGTCAGGTTACATGGAGTTCCTCTCTCCATTGTATCGGATAGTGATCCCAGGTTTACTTCTAACTTTTGGAAAGGCCTTCAGAAGTCGTTGGGTACTGAATTAAATTTTATTACAGCTTTTCATCCTCAATTAGTTGGGCAGTCAGAACGAACAATCCAGACATTGGAGGATATGCTACGAGCTTGTTCTATGGATTATCAGGGAAGTTGGGACCAACAACTTTCTTTGGTTGAGTTTTCTTATAATAACAGTTTTCATTCCAGTATACAAATGGAACCATTTGAGGCATTATATGGGAATCGGTGTTGAACTCCAGCATTTTGGAATGAAGTGGGTGAAAGGAAGCCGATGGGACCAGAATTGGTAGAAGAGATGGCAGAAAAATTTCAGTTGATTCAGAAGCACATGAGAACAGCTCAGAGCAGGCAGAAGAGTTATGCGGATAACCGGAGGAAGGATCTATCTTCTGAGGTAGTTGATCATGATTTTCTCAAGGTTTCTCCTTGGAAAAGTGTGATGAGATTTGGTAAGAAAGGAAAGCTGAGTCCAAGGTTTATTGGACCATATAAAATTCTAGAGAAAGTTGGATCAGTTTCTTACCAAGTGTCTTTACCTCCGAGTTTATCTCAAGTACACAATGTTTTTCATTTTTCAATGTTGAGGAAGTATATGCCAGATCCATCTCATGTTTTGAGTCCAGAGGTAGTTCAGCTGGAAGAGAACCTATCTTATGAAGAACAACCAGTCCAAATTCTTGACCATAGGGAGCAGGTGTTACAGAATAAGGTGATTCATCAGGTAAAGGTTTTGTGGAAAACCAGGTGATTGAAGAGGCAACGTGGGAATCTGAAAATACTTTGAGGGATAAATACCCCCACTTATTTTGATAAGTGAATAAAATTGCGAGGACGCAATTCCCAAAAGGGGGAAGGATGTAACATCCCAGGTAAATAAAGAATAATGAATTTTCATATTTATTAATATTTACGAATTAAATATTAATTTTAATTAAAAGGGTTTTCTACGTTCGATAGCGTACTCGGTACGCAACGATGAGTTTCTTTGAAAACTTACGTTGCACACAAGTAATAAAATAATATTATTTTAAATGTTAGTTAACGTGTAGCCGTTGTACTGGCAGGAATGGATAGGAATAACTAAAATATGGTTATATATGTTTTTAAATGTTTTTACATTTACCCAATAAAAGATAAAGGCTTAAAATACGGAAAGAGTTCAATTTTAGGCATTTATACTCTAATTTTCACAAAAGGTCAACTTATCACCTTTTGACGGAGAACCGTCATTAAATATTGTTTTGATCAATCTTATAAATAATATTGGACCAAATATAACTCTTATTTAGAATCGGGACATCAAAATTTACTTTGTATAAATTTTTGGTACCTTTCTGATAAAGATCGTTTTTTTAATGAATAGTGTAAAATGTTGTATTTTAATTCAAAACCTCTTTTTAATCTAATTTATTTATATGATTAGATTATCTTTTGAATTCGTTTTAAAGTGAAATTAGAAAATATTTTTACCATTAAATCCAATAGTGGTCGTTGGAATTAATTTCACTTTGAAATCGGACTTAAACTAGTGTCAATCTTTTGATACTTATTGTTTCATAAAAACACGCTATTTGCTCTGACAGCGGGAATTAATTATTAAATTAATTAATGCAACTTATATGTTTTGAATATTTCAAAATAGACTTCATTTTTGAATTCATAATATCAAATATAGCTTAGGGTGAATTTTTGGTAATTTTCTGAAAAACTTCAATTTTTGATGAATAGTGAAACCACTAAGTGGTACTTATAAAGACTGATTTTCCGTTTAAATGAAATTTTTCCGTCATTGTGTTATGAATTTAAAAAATCCGACATACATGTTTGTCAGTAAGAAGTAAAATGTGGTTCAATGAGATTATAATAATTTTTTGGTGAATAGTAACTTATTAAGTTCATAATCGCGATTAGTGGTAATTAGTGTAGTTTAAGGTAAAAATAATGCTTCAATAAAATAAGATGAGCTTGACACATGTCCTACCCTCATTGGTTGGGTCATGGCCGACCAATACAAGCCATGGGTCAACTTGGGGACCCCATGGAGACACTTTGGTTTGGAAATGACATAAATTACTTTTTAATTAATGTAATAGTAAAAATGACACAAACATAATATGTTTTACGAAAACAATTTTTACATGGGGTTATAAAGATCAGATTTTTTATTATAAATATTATTGGAAATCTAAAAAGATTTCCTACATCATAGTATTTATTTTATAATTTTTAGACATTAAATAAATTAAATTATTTATGACATAATAATGATGCAGTGATGACATCATTATTTTACGATTTAAATAAAATGGAAAGATAATGTAAAATATATGAACTACACATGTCCAAAACCTATTTTATGAGTGGATTTCGAACCCTTATCACCTTATCCACGAATTAAAGCAATTTGGGACCTTTTAAAACCGAAACACATTTTCAAATAAAGTAATATTTCTTTACATTCCAAAAGTGCCCCTCCTCTCCTCTTATAAAAGGCCCCCACCTCAACCTCATTTCACACACTCCTCAAGACTTTGTCTCGGCCAAACCCTACCAATTTACTCTCTCCACATCCCTCTTCTCATCCTAGTTGATTCCCTTTGGGCATAATCCTTTCAAAGGAAGCCTTTAGGCTCAAATCAAAAGGAGTTACACTTTTAAAGGTAATTCATTCTCTCTTGTTCATTTGTTTTATTTTGCTTCTCCAACCCTCTAAAATCTTTTTATTTACTTCTTCTATAACAACACCAGTATCTTCAATATACTAGGATGTTGTTATAAGATTTATTTGAGCTACACTCTCACACAACTACATCAAATGGTTAAAGAACATACGGTTTCCGTGGATGGCGAAATTCTGCCTCCCGAAACGATGATTGTTCAATACTCATTTAACACCTTCAAAGGTGGGCATTATGATGTCACTATTTTTATATATGATATATAATATGTTTATTGTTTTCTATAAGCTTCTTTATTTTTCATTTTGGGCGTACCTTTATGGTTTCCATTATGGGTAAACATGATATCTTCATTTTCGGAAGTACGGATTACCGCCCCCTAAAAGTGATTCGATTCGTTAATACCATATGTGGGATGTGTAAAGGATAAATTTAATGATATTATATATGTTATTATACTATAATTATAATATACTCTTATATAATTATGATTCTATTCCAGAAAATATGAAATAGAAATGGAAGTAGCGTTCATGCGTACGTACGGCTTACCGTCTCCATGAACGGTGCATTTCATTTCTTACTTCTAAATGTGATGTAATATTATAAATACATGTATATTCTGAATATATATGATATATATTTTATCCAAATCATTAATATCATTCTGGATATAATGAACCTTTGACCAAATTAACAACATGTAAGTGTAAGAAGTCTATTTTTGACTTAAGAACCAAATACGGACAAAATGAACATTATTAACTTAAATGATTACATGATATTCATAACATGGTATAAAAGGAATAATGAACTTGAAAAAGGTTAATAAGCAAGTATATATTAACTCAAGTTTATTATTCCAGATATTAAATAACGGTAGGGTCAAGTCGGATACGAGGTATGGGACTTCGTCTCAATCTCCTTTCATTGAGGCATATTTTATTTTATACACAACTATCTTTTATACGGTGTATAAACCACTTTGACTTTTACGTTTATTCAAAAGGAATCTTTTTTATATGAAGCGTTTACTAAAAGACAAAAGGGAATGTTTTTGTCGTACGTATGCGGAGACAATGACTTCTCCGCCGTCGTGACCGTTATTTGAGTTCCGGCTTCCTCTACAAGCCATACCTTCTTTTTAAAAGAAAAATAAATACCATGTTTTACTTTTCTTTTATTTTGGTATTGAAAATGGTTATCACAATGTTTTTTGTGTTGTATTGATATCTTGTGATTGAAATTTGGAAATGTTATGTTTCCTTTATGCATGTTTTATGTGATACGATTATGTTATGGTTCTTGGGCATTATTATGAAGACGGGTGGTTCCGTGATAAACTAATGGAGGGTGAGCCCGATATAGCTCTCCAATGCATTGGGTAACGCGACGGAGTGAAACGTTAAGGTTTCTCCGAAGAGATTTTATGGAATATACTGTGATGGGTATTCCAAACGTAACCAAGAGGGTTACTCCCTATGTAAGAATGTTATGAATGCCTCAAGTTACCTTTATGTCTTATGATTTCTATGATTTACTCATGATTTGATGAGGTATGTTAAAGTGATTATGTTTTATGGGTAAATTATGATTTCATTCTTATGTATATATGTACCCATGTTTCCTTTACATGTTTTTATAACCCATACTGAGCTTTTTATGCTCATCCCATGTTTTTTTGAAATGTTTTTCACAGGACAAGGGAAAGGTACATGATATGATGATAGTGTCAAAGAAGTGTCAAGAAAGAATCCATGTTTTATTTTAAATATGTTTCCATTGATGGGAATGAAGAATACTATCTTTATGTAACCACATAGTTTATATGTGGAATGTAATGCATGTTTTATGATCTAATTCTCTAAAACTCTAAACCTGAAAAGATCCTCAACGTGTAATCTTGTGATAACTCAAGATTAAGTAAGGTTTAAGGCTGGGGCCTTATAGGGGATGTAGTGAAAACCATAGTTAAAATGATATTTAGTGATTATCCTAATTTCAAGGATAGCATTCATATATATTTTTGAATTTATATTAATATGGTTTTAGAAAAGGAGAACCTATATGTAGGCTGGAAACCAATCAAATTTGGAAAGGCTGCAGTTCTTGAAACCATTACTGAAGGATGATAAATGTTTCATGCAAACCACTAACCTATGAAATGTCCTTGTTAATTTTTAATTGTTTTTAGTTAAACAATTTGAGGAATAAAGGTTAAGGATGAACTAGTAGTATCACATTTTAGGTTTATAGATTAATCTATTAAGTACATTTGTTTTAGAGGATAGTTAAAGAAAAATAGTAAAACCTTTCACTCTATTATAGGACTTACGATCTATTAAATGTTTATTTTAGTGCTTCATACATAAAAAATAATTTTTGGTAATTAATTTTTTGGAGTAAAGGGATGAATCATAATTTGATCAAATCACAAAAACAAATTAGGATTGTTCATGTGATATTGAAACCTTTCATGTAAGAATATATCATTGTATTATTTTTTAGTAAAATAAGTATCCAACATTATTATAATTAATTATAAATAAAATTTTTTAATAAGCCCTAAATTTCTATAGAACTAATAGCCTTATAAAACATAAATTATTTTTGGCTTTGAGGTCCTCAGCATTTTATTGATCATTCACTTTTTATAGATTGATGACCTAATTTACTCCTTCTAAATATTTATGTTTTTCCTCGAAGTATGTATCTCTGCATTCCACTACTGTTCTCCTACTTAGAGACATAGTTATGTGGTATTACATGTGACCATTTTACTTTCAATTCATTCTTTTATATAGGATTACTTATGAACCATTGTCATGATGTGGTATTTCGAACATAGTAAGTATAAAAAAATCTATCACCATGATCGATTTAAAATTGAGATGTTGTAATTTAAATAAGATGGGGAGAATGTGACACCTTGAAAAACAAAACTAATATCCTTGTATTTGATATCATGTGTGAAACACGACAATAAGTGCATAATGTAATATAATATACATATACATTATAATATGTTTACTATTTAAAATAGATTACATGAATGCAACACCAAGTTAACGCATGTTACATGCAAAAGCAACCTTTCATTATTTCTTGTGTTATATTCAAGAGAGACCTTACTCAATAGCTTGCATTACACAGTGGACATAGTTCCACCAAATAACAATGTATTATTAAAATATTAAAATTTAATATAATATTAAATAACCTAGCCATTATGTTAGTGGTTATGAATAATATTAACTAACATATAAAAAATATATGTTGGATAATAATATATGATTAATTCATGGGGTAAAAATTAATTAAAAATGAAAATAAGAACCAATTGAATATAAACAAAATGTTATTATATAAAACAATTTTTAGGATTATGAAGCTGTTTTATTCTAATAAATTAATTTAATTACAATTAGTTAATTATTATAATAAAATATATGTTGTATATATTAAATCAAATAATTTTTCATATTCATTCATTACAATTGATATGAAAAAGATAATAACAAACCATATTTTACCCATAAACCCATATATTTTTTTAAGTAAATTTTACCACTATTTTATAAAGAACCGATTTTAAATCTGAAATTTGAAACCGTTATAAAATTAATATGTAAAATAAACTTATTATCTAAATGTGTATCATATTAATTAGGTTAGGGTTAATTTTTGATATTTTTCTGAGACATTTCACTTTTTAACGAATTATTAAAAATACCGAATTTTACGTCAAAATTTAATTTTAATATAATTTATTTATAAGATTAAATTATAATTATATTTGTTTTTAGAGTTTAATTAGATATTAATTTTGTCAATTAATCCAATTCAGGTTATTTTAATCAATTTCACATTGAAATTGACTATAAAAACATAGCCAAATTTCAAATTTGTTTATGATAATAATCGGTATTGTCGTCATGTATGCGGTATTAAACTAAATTTAATTTCCATAACATCTGTGATTAGACTTTTAAAAAAATAAATCCCATATTTTGAATCAGTATAATTAATAATTTCTAATTATTCAAACTATTGTTTGACAAAAAATATTAGTTAATGTTATTAAAATTATTTATAAATATTAAGGAAAAATTAAGCTTAATACAGGAATAATCCTTTAATTTAAGTTCCCCAATAACCAACCCACTTGTCCAACACCCCTTTAATGTCCAAATACTGTCCATGAACCTTACTTTCTTGAGTGTTGTTGGTTAGTATTAATTTAATAAGGTAAGAACATCTGCACACCTAACTTCTTTTCAAGAATACCAATTGAGTCCTTTTACATTCCTATAATAGCCCACCACCTCAACCCAGATCCCACACCTCTCAAACCTCTTATGTAAAGAATATATATGAAAACATATCTCCCCAAAAATCCTAACCTTGACCTTGAATCCTACCTTAGGTCAGAAATCCACCCAAGGAATCCTTTTTGTATAACCCAATTAAGAGGTGACACCTTCTCTCATGATTTCTAGTTTCATTTCCTTTATCTACATCCTAAAATCACTTTATTATATTATTATTCAAAAAAACCAGTATCATCAATAGACAAGAATGTTTTTATTCTAAATTTTATACCTACACTTACACACACCTCCATCCAATGGAATCTACAATACTGTTTTTATTAATGGAAATCTACTACGTCGTGAAATGATGATTGTTCAATTCTCTTTACTGCCTCTCATGGTGGACATAATGATCGAAACGTTGTTTATATTTGTTATGTATGATATTTATACTTATATAAACTTTTTTATAATTAATACATTTAATAAATTCATTTTTATGTGAATACGATAACGTCATTTGAGGATGTGTCGACTACCGTCACCTCAAAGCAATATGATTTGTTCACAGGATACATGGAATATATAAATCAATGGTTTTTGGAAAAAAAATTCTCAACATATCATTGAATCAATTTTTATGTAATTGTGTTTGTTAACAAAGAGGGCCTTCATGTTGTGTTTGTTGACAATGCAGACCACGATGTACAAATTTGATGACAAAGGGGGATTACATGGTGAGTTGTTGAGTTCAATGGATGTAGTCAAAAATCCACGATTTATTGAAGAACCTATAAAAATGAATAGATGATATTGAGGTGGTACAAAATGAATAAATACACAGTGGTGTTGTTTTCTAGTGTTTGCCAAATTTTTGCCCCTCAAAATCAAAAAATGGAGAAAAAGTGATTTTAGCAATGGGACTTGTGCGCTAGTGTCTTGGAATGTTGAAACTTGTGGACCATATGTTTTTCAATATTAGAACATAAAAATATGGAAATGGAAAGTGGGGTGCCGAAGTTTTGGTTTGGGTGCACATGTGACTAGGGTGACAGAGACTCAGGTGGCTGCACTTGCGCGCGGACAGGAGACTTTTGTGCCGATGCTCAGGGTGTGAAAATGCCTATAAATATAGGTACACCCCTCCCCATATTTTACAGAGTTCAACACCTAGAGATAATTAGATCTCTAGTCATAATAGTGGTTCGGTATCATAAGTGGTTCTTTGGTTGCACAAATATAAACATACTCAGAATTTGTATGCTAGTTGATAGTTGTGCACCAATATTGGTTTACGAAACAATGGGTGTGAGTCTCCAACATTCAGAGTTGAAGAAGGGGGTGTCGTGCAAGTGGTTTGGTGACACTTTCACCCCAGTTTTGGAGAAGTGCACCAAATCATAGAAAATCCTTCCAATCTTAGGGAACCATGCTTGTTATTCTAGGTATTCATGAATGTTGGAATATTTCCCAGTATGTCTGTGGTATATTTTTATTCATCAGTGGATGGAAGTGGAACTTCAACAAAGCATCTAAATATAGAGGTATATGCATTCATCTGTGATAATGAAGGGACCTAAAATTCATTAAACTGTGAGTTGATCTTCTGAAGAAGTACTGAGCTCACATCAGTTGAGAGGGTAGCGAGCTTTCATATTGTGAGTGGCAGTAAACTAGGAGGGATAGTGTGTCTTCTCTGAACTTTGAAAACATTAGTGTGCTTTTAGTGATTTTGGTACATCGGCACATCGCCCGTGTATGCTCCTTGGAGATAGCCTACTAAGGGTGATCCATGTAAAAATCACCATGTCATGTGCATGATTTAGTTTCTGTTTGTACTTTTCTATAATAAAGATATAGTTGGTAGTTTTTCTTAACAGTGAAAAAAGATAAGTATGGGAAGTTTTTTGAATCTATCATACCCCGATTCACCCCCCACCCCCTCTTAGGGTATCTAACCCAGTGGTCCTAACAATGAGCATAAATAAACATAAGTGACATAAACAACATAAATAATATATTCATGAAATAATTATATTTTTGTAAATATAATATATATATATATATATCAAAACCTTATTATCAATTCAAACACTTTTAAAGAGATAATGTAATTCGTGGACGTGTGGACTATCGCCTCCTCAACATGATGTGATTCATTTTACATCAAAAAATTATATATATAATTATATATGATTAATTATTATTTTATTTATTATACAATAATCATTCTATAAAAAAGTTAAGCACTAAGATTCTTTCCATAATTCTCATTCAAAAATGGTAATGTTACTCTTGAGAGCGTATGGCATACAGTCTTTATGATTGTAACATTATCTTATTTTCATAATCATATTTATGAAATATTTTAAAATTATAATTGATTTAAAAACAGATAAATTTGTCATGGTTATTAATCTAGAGATTTTATATAATTACCTCTTTGACCATAGTAGAGTAACAATAGTTGTTTTTGACATATAACCCAAATTTGATCAAAAACACCCGACAAAAACAAAATTATTCAATTTGTTGTATACATAATGGTAATAAGTAATACGAAACTAATTAGTAACATAAAAAATATTGTTAATAAATTATAATATTATCATAAGTTTTTTATATATGAATCCAAAGGATGTTCACCCAAATGGAAACATATGGTAATGAATTCTCATATCAGTTTTTACATCCGTGAGATAAATGTCATGTTAACTACTTACATCTTTTATGTCACGTTTCTATTATAATATTTATTTAATATCATTAATTAATTTTACATAATGGTATTTAATGCATTAATTTAATATTTTTCGCTCATCAAATTTATGATTTAAAAAATTTTCAAAGTGGTATGGGACCATTATTAATGTTTAAAGATAATATTTCTCAAGATCATTCCTCTTTATATTTTAATGGAATTTCTATTCGAGGAAATTATATAAACATTGTTTAATAAAACTTATCATTATACTCTGGTAATTCATGACCATTTTCATTTGTTAGTACCATTTTCCAAAACATTGGTATTGAAAGTGCTTCAAAAATGTTTTAAAGAAAGCTCGACTTTACTTCTCTATTTAGAAAGAGAACATGTTTTCTTTTAAAACCAATTTTTTATTAAAATGTTTTCCAAAAATATTTTCAAAATGATTTGATAAATATTTTTTAACCATTTTCTCCATTTACCAAGGTTTTCAAAGGAATATTCTTGTCTCTTTCTGAAAAAATACATTTTTTACCTTTTTACTGGGAAAAATGAATGTTCATTTTACCTCATACGACATGTATGGATTTATCTACTATAATTTCATTGAAGTCTCCTTCACATGTTTAAATGGTTTTTTTGAGAAAACAATAAATGGGTTTTCGATGAAAAATATTTTCAAAACGTTTTTCAAAGGAAAAAGGATATTTTCCTGAAGAATATCTTTAAAAGATATTCATTTATTTTATCAATGACAAAAACCCTATATTTTACACCACTTGGGATTTTGTTATTTAATACCATACTCATTATTCCTACAGATGGATAATTATAGGTTTAAGCAAGGATTGTTTTTAAATTCACATCACTGATTTATTTTTTGGTCACCTTGAAGTATTCAATTTCCTACTATCATGGAACATAGAATTTCTATGTATTATCGATTTAATTTTTCAGGGATATTTATATTGCCTAAACCATATACAATTTAACATACGGTGACTACTTTGATAGTTGTCTGATTAATTGGGGAATTATTAATATATCCATATTTCTCATTTAATATGGTTATTTGATATGGTAAATTAATTATTTTGATTATTCATTACGTGGAATGATTTGGACAAGCAATAATGGGTGGATCCTGAACATTATATAGTTCATCAATGCATTGATAGGTTCTCATGAGATGAATAATTACAAAATTGGGTTTTTTTCCTTAGTTTTAAACCATATTGTGAATGTTCTTGATGGGAATAGGTTCTCATTTTCCTTATACATGATTTCTATTAAGATAGTTTTTCCCTCATTGAACATTATGTTATTATTCATCCATGAGATTTTGTGTCGATATATCTTTGAATACATTTCATTTCAGCTCATTAATTAATGGGATGTGTTTTAGTTTTATACAATTCTATATTAATTTTTCATTATCTAGTTATTTAAATGGTATGTATTTCTAGTTATTACATTGCCATATTCTTCATTATGTTCCTTCTCAATATGATTATTACTTGGTATATGTGTCCATTTATTTACCATTCCATAATTACTACTCTCATTGAATCATTATTGCATATATTATATTTTTCCCATACTGAGTACTTTATCTCACCCTCACTATGTTCCATTCCCTAGGAATCCTAGAATCGTACTATGAAATATATTCATGAATATACAAGATTTATTAGACATCATCCTCAATTTTTTTAGGTTTAGAAGTGAAAAAATATATTGTAATTAGTGTATCAATTTGTAATGAAATACTCATTTATGTACATATTTTACCAAGACTAATGAACTTATCAGTCCTTATGGGCTTTATTCCTAGTAATCATTCTAAATTAATTGATAATAAGAACCAACTATATTTTATACGGGGCTAGGTCACTACAGCCCATGACTTATCATTCCATAGTTGACTGCTTAGGGTGTCTGATATATCATATAAATAAAAACACTATTTAGGTTATGGATGGATCTATATGTACAATCAATGTTTTCTCAATTTCATGAAAGAGTAATTATCCATTGAAAATTTAATTTATTATAGTCCAATCCCTCATGGTAATCATAGGTAGTGAAACCAACACAATTATCCTATATGGCATGTAATATTTGTCGCATGTGAATTTTTTATAAGGTTCCTAATATAATGAATGTTAAATGACTCATTTCTCTCATCTCATTGGTAAAATGATAAATGATAAATAATATTATATCATCAATAATAACACAATTCATGTTTTTCACCCAACTGTGGAATCAAATCATTTGACATACGAAAAATTCATAATATCTCTATTTTCATTCGTGTAAATAGAGATTTTATCTCTACATTGGAATGCTACACCAAATAATATCTCATTAAAAAATAAATTAAAATTTATAATCATCATTCTATTGTCTCAAAATAGTATGGTGATAAAATAAATGATTTGTTAAATCTATTTGTATCATTTTCTCCATTTACCATGTTTTCAAAGGAATATTCTTGTCTTTTTCTAAAAAAATAAATTTTTTACCTTTTTACTTGGAAAAATGAATGTTCTTTTTACCTCGTACAACATGTATGGATTTACATAATATCATTTCTTTGAAGTTTCTTTCACATGTTTAAAGGGTTTTTAAAATAAAAAAAGGATTTTCGATGAAAAATATTTTCAAAAGTGGTTTAAAAAGAAAAAGGATATTTTCCGGAAGAATATTTTTAAAAGATATTATTTTATTTCATTAATGAAAATAACCCACAATTTAACACCACTTAGTATTTTTTTGGTTGATACCATGGTCATTCTTCCTACAGATAAATAATTATTGTTTTGGTCAAGGATTGTTTTTAAATTCACATCCTTGATTTATTTTTTGGTTACCTTGAAGTATTCAATTTCCTACTATCATGGATCTTTAAATTTCCACTTATTATTGATTTCATTTTTCATGGATATTTATTTTTACTAAACCAAACACCATTTTACATACAATGCCTACTTTGATAGTTGTCTAATTAATTAGGGAAGTATTAATACATCCATATTTATTATTTAATATGGTTATTTGATATGGAAAATTACCTATTTTGATTTTTCATTATGTGGAATGCTTTGTACTAGAAATAATGGGTGGATCCCGAACTTTATATAGCTCATCAATGCAATGATAGTTTCTCCTGAGATGAATAATTATGAAAATGGGGTTTTTTCTTAGTTTTAAACCATATTGTGAAAGTTCTTGATGGGAATAGGTTCTCATGTGCCTTATACATGACGTATATTAAGAGAGTTTTTACCTCATTGTACAATATGTTATTATTCATCCATGAGATTAAGTGTTGATACATCTATGAATACAACTCATTTCAGCTCATTGATTAATGGAATGTGTTTTAGTTTTATACCTTTTTATATGAATTGTTCCTTATCTAGTTATTTAAATGGTATGTATTTCTAGTTATTACATTGCCATATTGGTTATTATGTTCCTTCTAAATTTGATTATTACTTGGTATATGTGTCCATTTATTTACCATGCAATAATTATTACTCTCCATGATTCATTATTTCTTCTATTATGTTTTTCCCTTACTGAGTACTTGATCTCACCCTTACTATGTCTCATTCCCTAGGAATCCATGAATCACAATATTAAATATATTCAAGAATATAAAAGATGGATTAGACATCATCTTAAATGTTTGTAGGTTTAGAAGTGAAATTATATATTATAATTAGTGTATCAATTTGTAATGAAATACTCATTTATGTATCTATTTTACCATGACTAATGAACTGATCAGTCCTTCTGGGCATTATTCCATGTAATAATTCTAAATTAATTAATAACAGGAACCAGCTACATGTTATCTAGGGCTAGGTCACTATAGTCCATGACTTAACATTCCATATTTGACTGTTTAGGGTGTCTGATATATCATATAATGGAAAACACTATTTAGGTTATTGATGGAACTATATGTACAATCAATTTTTTCTCAATTTCGTGCAAGGGTAATTATCCATTGAAAATTTTATTTATTATAGTCCACGACCACATTGTAATAATAATAAATGAAACCTACACAATTGTCCTATATTTCATGGAATTTGTGTTCCATGTGAATTTTCTACAGGGTTCCTAATAAAATGCATTCTAAATGATTCATTTCACTCATCTCATTGGTAAAATGATAAATGATAAATAAATTTATATCATCTATAATAACACAATTCATGTGTGTCACCCAGCTGTGGATTCAAATCAACTGACATATGAAAAATTCATAATATATCAATTTTCATTCGAGGTAACATAGATTTTCTCTGTACATTGGAATTCTACTCCAAAGAAAATGTC
Source organism: Viscum album (assembly GCA_963277665.1). Taxonomy (NCBI): domain Eukaryota; kingdom Viridiplantae; phylum Streptophyta; class Magnoliopsida; order Santalales; family Viscaceae; genus Viscum; species Viscum album. Next base: position 1,803,891,333 of record OY728129.1, on the reverse strand, counting down.
ATTTAAAAATAAATTAAAATTCATAATCATTGTTCTATTGTCTCAAAATAGTATGGTGATAAAATAAATCATATAATACCACTTTTTGAAGCCACTAACTGAGATTTCCTTGAATGGTTCCCTGAGTGTAGTTGAACACATATCCCCAAGCGCATATCCTTGAAAGCTAGAGGTTGAAAACTATCTATGGGGGCCTATGCTGTGTTCATGGATTTAAAATTTCCTCATTACCAGATTGTATGATATTGTACATTTTATATAATAGATAGATAATGGAATCATATACACAAAAGGTAGAGTAGAAAAAGACAATATAATAACAAGACCAATAACCCTCCATAGAGGAAGAATATCAAAAATGGAAAAGATAAAAGAAGAATAATAAATATCCAATAACTAAGTAATAATAAAAATTACTAAATTGTATCAAATGAAACTGATGATGAATTCATGTGTCTACATAATAGTGAAAACATGTATGAAAGGAAGTAGACCATAGATACAATACAAGATACAAAAAAGGATACAAAAAAGATGAAATCTATCCAATCATCTAAATATCTATCTCATTCTTCTAATACCACAAACCCATTATATGTTATGCAAAAAATTTACACCTCCATACGAGGATGTTGCCCCTTATCAACACCTCCATGTATATAGTGTGCTTGGGTACCATCAACATCCCAGATAAGGTGTGAGATAAAATCAATAGGCCACCACTAATGTCATATATAAATATCAATTAATTTTATGTATTATAAAATTTAAAATATATAATAATGAATATTAAAATTAATAACTATATATGGGTTGGATCTAGTTCCTTAATGGAAACTAGGCTAACTCAACATGCTTCGAAACGTGCTAGAATGTATCTGAATTAGTAACCAGGGAAGAAATTCTTGATACAAATAGAGTAGGTCATGATATTCCCAATTTCAAGATTATAAAGGATACCATGCCCATTATAATGAAATTGGATTCCATTCCCAATAATACAGAATAGGAATATTATTCCTTTTATCACATAATAGGGACACTATGCCTAGTTTCAAATAATAGGGATGTCAGGACCAGTATAAATGTTTAGGGACACCATGTTTTTATAATAGAATAGTAAAATTATGCCCAATATCATTGTATATGGATTCTATTCTTATATCATTATATAGTGATTCCATTTTTGGTATCACAAAAAAGAGACACCATGCCTAGTATCATAAAATAAGTTTTCCATGCCCAATATAATAGTTCAGGGACACCATTCCAAATATCAAATTTATTTAAAGGGTCTCGATGAACTTATAGATATATTATCAAAAGGGTTTTCTTGTACATTTAGATATAACATGGGTCCTCATACCCATTTATTATAATCGTAAGGGTCCATCTAGACCATTTGATATAAATCTGTTGGACATCATGACCATATATATGTATAAAAGAACATGGGTATTCATGTACATTTAGATATAATAAGGTTATATATATATGCCTATTTGGATTAGAGAAAAAACAATTGTCTAATCGGATTTACAAATATTGATGTTTGTTTCTAACAATGTTGTAACCATTGTTCCATTTAGAAGGGTTACATGGTTATAACACACACCATTATATACTTAATAATGATTCGGTATGTGTGTTAGCCATGCTTCAACACAACCATAATCCTTATCATTTATAAGATCTCAATTTTTCATTCATTACAAAACCATATATACAATGGATTTTTCATTTAGGAATTTACAACAATGAAGGATATTTGATCGGTATACAATTAGGGGTGTAGAAAATTAAAGGTGACCTATAAAGGTCATAATGATCTCAGTGATTGAAAAATATTCCTAATAGATTCAATCTTATGGAAATTAATTGTTAAACTGGCATGGTACATACTAGCACGTATTATAATACATAAAAACATAAGGGATAGTTATTAGACCACCAAACTCAAGCATGTAGTTCTCACCTCATCCTGCATTGGTCCATTTTTGTCTTGGATAGTGAGAAAATGGATGAACAGACTAATGTTTTGAAAATAGGAAATAAGATCTTACACCAAAATAGCGCAAAAGATATGATGAAAAATGGTTAACAAATACTAAGTGTGAAGGACTTACCAGAACTCTTCCAATTTCACAAACAGATCTAAAAATGGATTTTGTATGGTAAACTATTTAAAAATCGAATCATTGGGATTCCTGGGGTTCTCTAATGTAAGAGAGAGAGGGTATGTTTCTAGACCTACAGGTATCTATCTTTATAATATTTCCTGATTTAGCAAAAAAAACATAAGCATCCAGTGGCCTTCCATTGGTTATGAAACAAAAAAAAATTAACATGACAAGGGTTAAACCACAAATACAAAGAATTTGTACCCAATAGAAAATAACCATGTTCATAAACCAGTACTTATTTTAGAATATTTTATTAAAAAGTATGTTAATCATACATTTCCATTAAAATTAAATAATTAATAGCTCAAATATAAGTAATATAAATCCTTGGTTTACGTTTTTTGGATTTATATCCAATTTGGTGATGATATTTTTTCTTCCTAATTAAAAAATAATTTTTCAATGAAAAGACATGAAGAATGGAGTGAATATATATTTGACCCACAAGATAAATATATTGGTAATAATAATTAGTAAATCGTCCCTCATCAAAGTTTTTAATCTGAATGTAATTTTTACGAATATGATATTGTGAAGTAATTAGAGCTTACTGGTATAATATATTCATTTAATAAAGTAAAAATTTTAGTGTGTCACCCAAATGTTTCAGATGATAATGATATATCATCAGTTATTGCTACATTTGTCCAATTATATATGAAACAATTATTTTCAAAACCATTTTCAATCTTCTTTAATGATTTATTACTCAAGTGGTAACTTCTAACTAATTTATACTCATTATTCAAAAAGAAAACATGACTATCTCATATCTACTTCATAATATAATAATTTAAATAATTAAAAGGTTATTTGTTGTAGTTTTTCAATTAATATTTATGTCTTTAAGTATTTTGAAACTATGAAATGGATTTTCATTTTTCTTGTTTCATGAAAACATGGAGTTATTAAATTTTTTTTATCATTTTGGAAACAAATTTTTTTAAACAGTGTTCATTTTTTATGCTTATTTACGAGGTGTATGAAGATTAATTTTCATACTCATTTGGTTTTAGTCAAGGTGAACATATATCTGATATGTTATTAATATATTTTTATATTAAGGTAGTCATATAATAATTGAAATGGTTGTGGATATTTCATTAAAATCTATTTAAAAGGTAGAGGATTGGTTCCTCTAAAACATTATTCCTATATAGACGTTCTCATTATTTTGAGTAAGGGTTCCATGGGGAAATATGATCATATTAAAGGTATATTTTAGCATTATTTGTTGGTGTATATTCATAATATTAGTTCGAATATTTTTTGTATACATTAAAAAAAATTATAGTCAAAATAAGAGGTAAGAGTTTATTCTATGGGGGTTAGAGATTTATTTTTACTTTCATCTATCTTTTTGTAAATTTCTTTAAGTGAATTACTAAATCTATTTATATTAATGGGATTATAATTCAAAATATCAGTTATATTTTTTCTTATAATGGAAAATCTATTACAAAAATTATAATGATTTTTCCCATTTATTTCATAACTACTTATAAGTTTTTTATTTATTCATGGATTATTAAGTACTAATTTCTCTGATTAAAATATAAATTATACAATCATTATTTTTTCATGGATAAGATTTTTTTTATGAAACCTATTTATGCAGCCAATACTTTTTTTAAATGAATTGATATTTTGATCGTGATATAAAAAATATTATTATTTTTAAAACAATCTTATGGATAAATTTACATATACACTCTTTTAGGACAAATCAAATTCCAATTCAATTTTTAAATGTTAAATTTTGTGTAGAAATAAATTAGGCCACATTCATAATTTTGAATATTTTATTTGGACTACCAAAAAACTTACATTTTATTCAATTTTTTTTCATTCAATATTGATAATTTCTTTAATTTACAATATTATGTTATTGAAAGGAAATGTTATTATAATTCTGATCACATTGTTATTAAATGATTCCAAATATGTTTTACGTCAAAAAATTTAAACGTTTTTGATAAGGTATGGGGTTCCCTCTATAATTTCCCTCTTAAAATTACATATGGTTTTGAAATGTTTTATTTCACATCCTTTGATGTTCTTGTTTCGCATCATAAATTTGATGGAGTTATAAGTTAAAAAAATTTATATCAAACATTTAAGAAAATGTAGTCCATTTTATGGGTAAGCTCAAATATTTCATTAATAAATGGATTTCACATTTTAGATATATAATTATATTGAAAATTTCACATGGGATACTAGATATTAATTCATATTTGGATGGAATTTGTTTCTCTATACCATTCATTTGGTTTCAATTTATGATAAATAATATATTGACCATGTATTCTTTCATAGAATTTTTATATGGGAGTTATTGAGTTCATTATTTTACATATTTGAAATTCCTCTCTTGGTTTGGTATAGTTTTATGGATTATATTAAAGTCTCTTTGAAAGTTAATATTTTGAATTAGTTTTAGAAAATCATTATCATTTTAATTAATGATATTATTTTCATAGTTTTGATTAATCATAATGGAATTAAATTTGAAAATAACATATTCCCTTTTCATGAAACGCTCTCTCATTTTTTTCTTGAAAGGATGCTAATGTCCGAAAATATATATTTTTTAGGAACACATTATATGATCTAACAATTTTGAATAGATTTAGAATTTTAGATAATTTTATGTTTTACAAGGGATACACTAATCTTTTTGTGTAGAAATTTGCAGAGAATTTGATCAATATGAACATGGATAATGTATATAAAGGTGATATGAGATCCATGAGGTGTGATGTTTTCTTTATAGAATCACATGGGATGTTCATTAAATACTTTTATGATCCATAAATTGATGTATTTATTATTTAAATTATGATCAGTTATGATATCACTCATCTAAGGATGTTGAAGTACAAAAAATAGTTAATATTGTAAGTAATTGATAATTTGATTAACTATTTGATTCATATGATCAAAATGAGAATCTATGAAAGTTGTAATAATCCAAATATGATATCCAGTAGTGAAATATTAACATGGAGGTAATTGTACTAGAAGTTCTTGTACTAATGTTCCATATAAGTCTTTAGATTCCTAGATAATGATGAGTGGTAGTTATGTAAAGTGAATATATTAGGGTTTTTTTATGATGACATGTAATGTTCTTCCGTACTGTATTTTTTGGAAGAGGACAGAACATAAGAGTCATTTGATGGAATTTAATACTATCCTTCATAAATTTAATTGTAACATATAAGATCTCTAAATATAAGTATTCAAATTCATACTTTAATAAGAAATGATATGTTTCAAGTGAAATAGGTTGTTCTAAAATATGTTTCAGAAGGATGCAGAATCGGTTTTCTGGTTCATCGTCACTAAAACGTTTGGGTGGTACTGTCTTTATATTTTCATTTAAGTAGTGATCATGTTAGGATTAATTTCTATTAAGGGATAAAAATTATTTGAAAATTGTTTAAATAATAAAATTAATCCATATTATTCTATGAATATATGATTCAGTGAATTAACCATGTAATCACTGTGTTTCTCTATGACAATGTCACTCGTATGTTTTTTTTGGGTTCTATAGTTTGTTCGAGTGGTAATAAAAATTTATTCAAGAGTGTTGATTAGGGTTGAATATTAAATTCATATGTTTTAGTATATTAGTGTTAGAGTGTATCATCAAATAATTGACGTTTCATGATCTTGTTTATTGTTTTAGTTTTTGGTGGTGTAACTACGAGATATCAGTGATGTGGGTTTTCACAAATAAGTGGTTTTAAAAATTGGTTTACATGACTCATAAGATTACTCTATATCAGACTCATATAACTACCATATATGAATGTTATTTAAATTCAACGTGATTTATTTTTTAGAGGGTACAATATTAGATGAATATATGTTCATCATTGAGGCATTTGAACGAATGGATGTGATATTATAGATGGATATCACAATCATGGTTTTATTTTCGGGTATTTTTCAATTTATTCTAGGTCTACCATTTCCCAATTGATTAATTTTTGGGTTGTGGAGTAAAATGGAAACTTTTGTGTGGACATACTCTGGCGCATGCCTGGCACACAACTAGTAGTAACTATGTTCCCTACCCAGGTAACCATGTGAAAAACTAGGTTTTTTAGGTAGAGTCTTACCACAAAATTAGGTAAAAATTTAAAAACTATGTGGTCTAACCATACTGCTTGTCCAGGGTAGATAGTGGAATCCACATAGTCACCGTATTGTTTGAAAAACCATGAGGACTAACTATGTGGCTTGTCCAGGTCTTTAAAAATGCTGAGTTTATATTTTTTTCCCCTTTTTAGATATAAACCCAAATCGTCCCCTCTTCTTCCTCACTCAGTATTTTCATCCATAGAATCCTCTTCTCCTCCCCTTTCTTCCTTGGACCCCAATTTTGAGGTGGATGTTTGGGGAGATCTCCAAGATTCTTCAAGTAAGGGTCTCTTCACTTTGATTCTTCCACTATTTTAGGTTTTTTTTCAATTTTTATTATAGTTTCAATTTTCTATAATCTAGGATTATGATTTTATGGTTGAATAATTATCTTTGGGGTCTGATCTTTTTTATTAGGGTTTTATCTTTCTTATTTGTGGTGAAGTTGAGGTGCAGTTGGACAGTACCACCAGATTTTGGGGATTTATACACCAAATGTAGGTAATTCCATGTTTAACAATTATTTGATGAATTAATTATTCTTTCATGTGTAATTAGGCATGTTATATTATTTATGAGTGTGGTGTGAAGGTTTTTTTTCAAATTATTTGATAAGAATTTGGATTTAAATTGGCTTGTCTATAAGAAATAGGGTATAATTATTATCTAAACCCTTATTGTGCTACTTAAAAATGTTTTATAAATTATGTAAATGATTTATTAAATTATACAAGTGATGTGAATTATGATTCCTAAATTATTTCCAGTGATTTTGATTTTAAAAAAGATTTTTGGTGTGCAAGTGGTAGAATATTATGTTTATTTTTCATTATTTGGTTTATAAAGAGTGGAAGTGGTGTGTTATGTGAAATATGGAACTTTATTAAGAATAAAGGGAATCATAGGCGACTATATGGTTAGAATAGGGATTATATTCTAGTGATATGGAAGTGTATTTAGTATTTTTTCACATACAAGGATTTATGGTGAAAACAATACCTAAATATTGATAATGATTAGAGACCACTAGAATTTTGGATGTTTCACCTCTCTAATGCCTTGTTCTTGAGAACATGGATTTTCACCATTGTTATACCACTTTAAACTGAGAAAAAGTATCACTAGGGTTCCACATTTAGCTATTTACTTTAAGGATCTCCAATGACTAGTGATAATTGGTTACGTCTCACTTACCATTCGAATTTGGCATTACTTAATGGCTATTCCAATAGTAAACATGATTTTTTTCTAAAATTTGTTTTCTCTCAAGGTTGTTTTTTATGAAATGTCTCTAGTTCCTTTTTATTAAAATAGAAATTCATTTATATTATAATCTTTATATACATGGTATCTGTTTTTTGGTGGAATCTTATTGCGAATTAGAACACACTATACTTACTCCTTTTGGTGTAAGTAGACATGATTATGTTTGATTTAGGTAAGTGAATCATGTTTTGTGATGGTGGTTTCAGTTGAAAGTATTCATAATTGGTGTGGTGTTGTGAATGTATCTTAAGGGTGATGGTCCACTTTCCATGTTGTGGTTTTTGAGTTGGTTTTTAGGTTTTTCCTATGACAGTAGACTTTTTGGTTGTTGTATAAACCTAGAAAATCAAATTGAGGAAATTTTTTATGCCTTGTTTGGTTGTGAATTTTATGTATCAATTTATTTATTTTTAATGTTACATTTTGTTTATAATTTGGGTAAATCATTCCAATGTTGAATCATTGATACCATGGAACTTGTTGCCAGCCTCTGGGGATTGAGAACGCCCGTCGATCCTTTCCATATACTGGGTCAGGAACTAGTTAAGATGATAACTCATCTTATATCCTGGAGAAATGATATCAGTGGAGGTTACATATTTGTGTCATTTTATTTGGGATGAATCTCAATAGGAAAAAGCTATGACTATCATCGTTTAGAATTATAGTTGTGAGTGGGGTGCCTGGCTAACACACCTCATTACAGACCATGAGTTATTATGGGATGTTGGGATTTATTTGAGTTCTCCTCGATGTGAGGTGTATATGTTGCAGAATATACATGAACATTGGTTGGGTGTGATATAATTTGATCATTTAATTTTCATGAAATGTTTGATTTATTTTTATTTGTTTTTATTTTTGTATTTTTTTTCTTATTGGTTGTTTTAATTATTTTTCTCATTATTGTTTCCTTTTGTAGAATCATGTCTCCCCAAATAGTTATCTTTCACCAATTGGAAGAATATAGAGATAGATATCCGTTAGTATTAGATAATAGGTTAGTTTAAGATATTGTCAGAGCTATTCAAGCTCTAGGACTAGGATCGAGTTTTGGTCCCACTCGATTATGTGAAGTATAACTTAGTCATAGGTAGTAAAAAGATGAGGGGTTTTTCTAGAACAAACCTCCCAATATATAGTGAAATGTTTTTCGCCTTAGGAAGCAAAGGAGCGTCTATAGAATATATGGAACATTTTTTAATTTCTTAACACTCTTGAGGGATTTTGGGTGAAATTTTCCTCATTTATTCTTGAAGTTTTCAGATTAAGGTGGTTTGAATTAGTGATTCCGACTATGAAGACCGAGTATATGAGTTAACAGGATTTCAATTTAATTTTCAACAAGAATTATTGTCCTAAAGTCATGGAATATGCAAGATCCCATAAGATCATGGATCTTTTAGAGGGAGGCTAGTCAGTGATGGATTATTCAAATCTATTCGCTGAGCTAGTGTAGTATGCACCCAAGATCATTTCAAATGAGTATATGGAAGGTCGGAGGTTTGAGTTGGGACTGCTGTAACAAGCCAGGTATTTATAGAATAATAAATTTTCTTATCAATTAATATTTATGAATATTTTATTATTTTTATTTCCAAGAGGACACTTTTTTTATAGCATACTCAGTACACAACAACAAGTTTCTTTGAAATCTCATGTTTCACACAACTTTGAGTTAAATCGATAAATATTAAAATATTATTAGTATTTTAAATGGTAGTAGACACATTGAAATTGTATTTATATGAATGAACATAAATAATTACATTATTATTATACATGATTAATAAATGTCTTTATATTTATCCAATAAATTTTAAAGGCTGAAACTAAGAATAAATTTGATTTAATGCATTACATACTCTAATATATTTAAAACTATGATTTCTTTCCCTTTGATAGAGACCCAATTTTAAATATAGTTTATTCACTTTTATATGACCCATTTTACAAAAAAAATCTTCTTTTAAGGAGGTGCATCAAAATTTACTTTCGGTAAATTTTATTTTTTTTCTAATAAATTTCATTTTTTAATGAATAGTGAAATATACGACATTTTACATCAAAACAATCTTTACATATAATTAGTATATAATACTAGATAGAAACTTAAAACAGTTTTAATGTTTAATTAAATTACATTTTAATAATTTAATCCAATATTTCTCATTGGAAGAAATTTCACATTGAAATTGAACATAAACACATGTCAATCGTTTTCTAGTTTTTACATCTTAAAAACAAACATTTTTGTTTTGACAATGAGAATAAATTTTAAACAAATTTTTTCAAATTTTTTGGTTTGAATTTGAAAAAATATATTCCATATATTGAAATAGGAGGTCAAAATTTTGAAAATAGGTTCCTTTTATTTGTATACATTATGATTTGTAACTTTGGTAAATATTTTATTTACCATGGTTGAAGGGTAAATCTAGTAAATAATGGAAAAAATAATATTATGAAATTATGAAATTACCCTAACACATGTCTTAACCCTATTGTATGAGAAATTTAACACCATCGTCTTCCTTGTGTTAATTATTTGACCCCATGGATCCACTTGTGTGTGAAAATGACATTTAATGACATTTAATTTAACATTAAGGAAAATACAACCCAAACATGTATCTTTTAAAATAACAATTTTTATATGGGGTTATATAATTGATATCCTTAACTATAAAAATTCATTATAAATACAAAAATATTTCATACAACATTGTATTTTATTTATAATTTTTAGACATAAAATAAATAAATTTATTTATTACACAATGGTGATGTAGTGATTACCTTATTAAAGAATGATTTAAATAAATGTGATTATAAATATTAAAATTAATTTATTTTTAAAAATTTTATACCTTCCACGAATTTTAGGGATTACTATGAATTTTCAAATTTTAAATAATTTTCTTTTTTCATTATAGTCATGTTTTTATGGATTTTTTTTAAAATGTAAAGATATAAATAGTATAAAAATGGAAATAAATGAGTTTTCAAATAAATAAATATTTTATTAAATGATATAACAGCCCATAAAATCTATGATATGGATAAATAAAATATGTGATGTGAAAACTATCATTAAGGATCCATTTTTTGGTATCTATTCATTTTATTGTAACTATGGTAACTATATATAATGAATATACAAGAAGACATGGTAAAAGTTAAATAATTTTACTAAAGGTTAAAGCTAAAAGATAAGGTGAATGTTATGAAATAAAGTTCTCTAAAATCCATTGTATGAGAGGATTTAGACAGATACTCATATGATATTCAAAATATATAACTTTTGTGTCTTTATAATTGGAATGTCAATTAATAATAAAATTATATTTTAAAAAATTCTTAAAGTATTGCTCCTCCCTCTTATAAAAGGACATAATATGTAACCTATAATCGTAGCTATCAATCCGCCATGGCTCATCAAACCTCTACCCAAATAAACTCCCAAAATCCTTCTCTTCCTCCTATAAGTCTTAATTTGGGGAGAAGGTAATTAAAGAAGGCCTTTTAGCTTAAATGAGACATAGTTACACGATTTGAGGTAATGTCTTCTCTCATGATTCATTCAATTATTTTCCTTCCCCAACCCCATAAACACTCTTCATTCAATTATTTTGTAACAAAACTAGTATATTCAATATACTAGGTTGTTATTATGAGAAGTTTTTGAACTACAATTACACACACCTCCATCTAATGGGTATAGAACATATAATTTCTGTGGATGGCGAACTAATGCATCACGAAATGATGGTTGTTCAATCGTCTCTTACCAAATCCTATGGAGGAAATAATTATGTAACTATTATTTTATATTATATATATGATATTTATTTTATCTATATGCATATTTAATTCTCTTTTAGAACATACCTTTATTCTTTTCATGTTGTATAAATATGATAATTTCACTTGAGGAAGTGCGGACTACCGCCCCCTCAAAGTGATATGATTCATCCATGCCATACATGAAGCATATAAAGGATGGAATTATTGAATCTATTTATGATATTATACAGGAATTATAATATACATATTTATAATTTAGTTTTTATTCTATAAATATGAAATAGAAATGAATGTAGTGTTCATGTGTATGTACAACATACTGTATCCATGAACGATGCATTTCAATTCATATATCCAAATTATATGGACTATTCTAAATACCTATATGTTTGATATATATGATATATATGATATCTTAATCATTAATATAACTATTGAGATAATTTACTTTTTCCCACATGGACAATTTGAAATTATAACACGTTCCTTTTTTACTCAAGTGTCGAACATCGACAAAATATACGTTATGAACATGAATAATTAATTAATTTTCATATCAAGTTAATAAATGATATAAAAATAACAATAAACATGAAAAGGGATATGAATTATGTAGAAATTATCTTATGTTTATTGTTGAGGAAGAACAGGGAACAAACGAGACAAGTCAGACTCGAGGTAAGGGACTTCATCTCAATCTCTTTTCAGGGAGGTATATTTTGATAATATATACCTTCCATTTTAATATGGTGTATAATAAAACCCTTTTACATTTAAATTCATTCAAAGGGAATATTTGTTTCACAAATCATTTTAATAAATTTTAAAAAGGAATTTTTTTAACATATTCAATGATAATGACGTTTCTACCACCGTAATCATTATTTGACTTCCCCTATAAGACTTATTGTTTTTTAAAGGAAGAAGAACCCCTTATTCTACATTGGGTGTTTTGGTATATAAAATTTGTTTTTAAATGGATTGATGTTTTCAATGTTTTTAAATGATTTGTTTTTATTTAAAAAGAAATTTTATTAGTGAAATGTAGATATTTTAAATATTTTATGTTTTCTGATTATATAATGGTACTTGGACATTTGACAGGTTGTTACGTGAAAAACTAAATGAAGGGTGGTTCCGTGATAAACCAAGGATGGGTGGTTACGTTATAACCTCCAATGCATTAGGTATGGATGTCGGCCGTTTGACTATTCTATTTAGTGATATGTGTGGTAGTTGACTGTATGATTATTCCATTTAACTATGTTTATGTCCCAAGTTACCTTTATATGTTATATATTTTATTCTATGGGATTGTGGTAATATTTATTATAAAAAAGGGTAAGTAAATACCTTATATTTAGTGAAGTGTTTTTAGTACTTCGTAAATGTTAAATGTATTACATTATAATAATGTATTCATCATTTTCAGGTTATGTAAAGACTAATAGTTTCCTTTATTTATTTATCCCTTAGTCATATTTTTATGCTTATTCTATGTTTTGAAATGTTTTTCACATGAAATAAAAAAGATTAGAGTCTAGGATGGCATGAAGGAAGAGTTATGATGCTAAAACATGAAACAATGTCTTGTTTTTTTATTGATTTTTTGTTTTATTAAAATATGGATAGTGATTTGAATTGTCTCCGTGTAATATTGAAGATGTTATGTATAAGTTATGACATAATTCTATAAATCCTTAATCCTGAAAATATCTTCAATGTGAATTATTAACTTAATTCAATATTATGTAATGTTTATGGGTGGGTCCTTATAGTTGGAATCATAATTCGATTTAGAAAACATTATAGGTTAGGGTGTTATTTAATAATAAGTAACATAACCATAATGGTTAGAATATTAGAAAGAGTCATAGTTATTTTACATAAATTGGATGAGTTTAAAATAACCTTAATAAGTATATATTAGTTTTTAGCCTCATCATAAGATAATATATGATGATTTTACTAATATAATCACACTGAACATTCTAGTTTTAATAAAAGTAAGGATCTAATAGGCACCAAAGTAACAATTGATGTGACGGAAACTGTGGTGGTTTTCTGAATGAGAAACTAAATGAAATGTTAGCAATAATGAGAAATTTTGTGGTTATTCTTAACAAACTATCAGAAGTCATGATTGACCACTTGAATATTTGTGATTTTTTTAAGGCATCATATATACAAGAAAGAAATACCTATGGAATTTCATGTAATAATCATAAGGGTAATTATATTCAAAAACCTATGTGTTAAGGATGTGGAATGAAACACCTATGAAATTACATTAGTGGGACATGAAGATGATTTTTATATGGTAATTAATTCATAAATTAATAACCTAATATGGAAAATTGAATTATTCAATTGGCTCTAGGAAATTGAATGAAGTTCTTCTCAAATGATCATTTGAATGTTTTAAATGTGGTTTTCATGGTCATTAAACAAATTGATGTCCTATAAAGAAGGTTCGAGAGTGGGGTTAGTAAGATCAAAAAATTTATGTTTACTAATTCTTGATGACATTCCAATTGAAGATGAGGAAACTAAAAATGACCTATAAAAGGTAAGTATTCTTTCATAGCTGATGTTTTGACATTACTAAAATCATAGGATATTATACATGATTTTGCATCTTGGAAAGAATTATTAAAGAATAAGATCGGAAAACATGGATAAATGATCATGAAGAATGTTCTATGATTATGATTTGAACATTTTAAGAATAAAAAGGTTATGTTGGATCTATGAATGATGATATGTTTAAATGTATTAATGTTATGATTACTTTGGAAGAATATTTCTGGTATATGTAACCCTAATGTTTAATATGTGAAAATGATATTCCAGGAAGAATTATATTTTATTTTTTGGATGTAGTTATAAAGAACCATTTGGGATTATTTGATCCTTGAATTTGAGACAATTGCAGCTCATTACTTTTTTGGATGAAAATGCGAGGTATGAGATAAAATTTGTGGTTAAAATATGATATGGTTAATTTTGAGGAAATTATCTCAAAATTGGAAATGTTATAAAATTATATTGATTTGGAAAAATGAAAACACACAGAGCATGTGACAACCTGTCGTGTCAGACAAAGCTGCGGGAATTGAACCCAGAACCAATGAGCGATTAGGATTTTTCACCTACCACTGTACTACATGATGTCCCTTGTTAGTATGAATTATTCCTTTTAGTTCAATTATTTTATTGAACGAAAAAAAGTTTTTTTGGGAAATTATCTTATATAAACTTTATATCCTTAGTATAGGAAAATTATTTGTTGATTAGGTGAAAAATGTTATTTTGGAAGACATTATCTCATTTGGGAACACTATATGATAAATGAAATTAGAATTCTATGGGATCTCATTTGTGGAGTAATGGTTGAAATTTTAATCTTGAAGAATCTATGTTTTTATTATGGAAATATGGTGTTTTGGGTTATTTATGGAAATGTTTAACCTATATCGAAGAATATGTGATTTGGATAATTAATCATCAGTATGATACTTTAAGAGTACTCAATGTTATTTGAAGATAAATGTTACAATTTAATATGGAAGACTATGTTATTTAAACCTTCTATGTTTCGGGTTTCAATATTAGTTTGGATTATAATGAATAATTTTAAAGACATTTGTTTATTGAATGGTCTTTGTTGATCATGGGGTATTGTTTTCCAGATTTTGGATATTAAGATTAGTATTTCTTTTTTTTAAGTATTAATGTTTTTTGAGATTATATACTCTCGTACAAACTATTTTGGTTTTGGTTAATGTATGAATATAGTGGAAATATATAGATCATTTTTTGGATTATTTGATTTTATAAGAAGATTATTCTAGCGCTTTAGATGTGATAAATCCATCTAGAATACCCATATTTTGTTGAAAAGATGAATTTGTGGTAGAAATTTGATTAAAGAATGAAATAGTACATTTCAAGTAAGTTTATTTCCTTATGATCTTTGTCTTGGTAGTATTAAAATTTTTCAACAATAAAAAGGACCATGATGAAAATATTTAATATTATTTATTTTATCATCAGAGTTTTACCTAACAAAAAATTTATGGTATTGTGGTGGTTCACTTTCCATGATCATGTTCTCTATTACTCTCTATTAATCGGGGAGAGTTATTTTCTCTTCCATATAAATGTTTTCCTACATGGAATCCTAGTATGTATTATCTCAGGTGACCTTTGTACGTATCTTTATTTTTTTAATGTGATAGTTTTATTAACTATTTTTACGATTCTGGACTTTCAATGAATCTTCCATGCCCAATATTAAAATTTAGAGGATGAAATTTCACAAAGGGGGGAAAGATGTAACAACCTATGTATTTATAGAATAATTTTTTTTTTAATTATATTAATATTTATGAATATGATATTAATTTTATGTTAATGATGAATCATTTTTTGATAGCACTCTCAAGACGCAACAACTGGTTTCATTGAAATAATATGTTGCACACAACATTGAGTTGTACTAAAAAATAATATAATATTATTATTATTTTAAATGTTTGTTAATGCATAGACCTTATATTGCAGGGAATAATCATAACTAAATAAATTTTGATTAATCATGTTTATTAAATGCCTTTAAATTTATACAATAAATTTTATAGTCTTAATATAAGAATGAATCTAATTTTAATCATGAAATACTATAATATTATTTAATGGGCAGTTTATCTCCCTTTGATGGAGAACCCTTTTTAAATATATTTTCTGTCACTTCTATAAGTTCCATTTGAAAAAATAAATATCTTATTTAGAAAAGGGACATAGAAACTTAATTTTGTTAAATTTTTGGTATTTCTTCCGATAAAGTGCATTTTTTAAAGAATAGTGAAAAATTCAGCATTTTAAGTCAAAACTATCTTTTCATCTAATTTATATAAATATTTAAATTGAACATTTAAATTGTTTTAAAGTTTAATTATATTATATTTTTATTATTTAATTCTATTTTGGTCATTGTAAGTCATTTCACTTTGAAATTGGTCATAAACACTTGTTAGTATTTTGATAGTTTTTACTTCTTAAAATCATGCTTTTTGGTTTTGACAATAGTAATTATTTTTAAATTAATTTCTAAAAATTCTGTGATTTAAATTTGGAAAAATGGATTCCATATTTGGAATCAGTAGGTCCAAATTTTTTAAATAGTTACCTTTTATTTTGTAAATTTTTAATAGTATCTTCTGTAAATATTTTATTTACCATGGTTACAGGGTAAATTTGGTAAATAAGGGTAAAAATGTTATTATAATAGTATTAAATTACACTCACCAATGTCCTAACTTTATTGTATGATCTATATACAACCATGGTCATCCATGTTTTATTTTGGGACACCATGGAACCACTTTTGTGTGAAAATTAAATTTAATTACTTTTAATTTAATGTTTTCGAAAATAATATCTAAATATGTATCTTTTAATAAATTGTTTTTAAATGGGGTTATATAAGTGATAAATTCGACTAAAAATATTAAATCTAAAGTTAAAATTATTTCTTACATCATGTAATTTTATTTACAATTTTACACATCAAATAAATAAATTTATTAATGACTTAATGGTGATGTAGAGATTACCATATTGATGGAAATGTAAATAAATAAGATTAAAAATATTAAAATAAATTTATTTTTAAACTTTTTATTACATACAAGAATTTTATGGATTATTATGACTTATTATCTTTTAATTAAGGAAGTTTTTTCAAAATAATAAAGTTTTTTTGTATTTTTTAAAAATTCATTATATTAATATTATAAAAAATGACATAAATAAGTTTATAAATAAAATAATAATTTATTAAATGCTATAATTGTCCTAAAAAATTAATATTCTATAACCTGACATATATGATGTTTAAAATTTCATTAATGACCCATTTTAGGGTCTTTTAGAATTTTATTTTAACTATGATAACCATATATTGTGAATATACAATAAGACATGGTAAAAGTTATATCAGTTTACTAAGGATTAAAGCTAAAGGATGAGGTTAATTTTATGACCTAAACATTTATGAAATATATATTTTGAGAGGATTTATACCCATCCTCATCATATCTTATAAATATATCACTTTTGGGTTTTTAATAATTCTAAAATCAATTAATAATAAAATATTATTTTCCAACATTCATAAAGTGCCCCTCCTCCCTCTTATAAGAGGAAACCACCTTTAACCCTTACGCACACCCCTCAATACCACTTGACTCATCCATCAATTTCCCAAATAATATCCCAACATCACTATGTTTCTTTAAAAAGCCTTAATTAGGGAAAAAGTAAATTAAAGTATGCCTTTTAGCTTAATTCAAAAAAAAGTTACCGGATTTGACGTAATGACTTCTCTAAAGATTCTTTTATTTATTTTCCTTCTCCAACACTCGAAACTCTTTTTATTCAATTATTTTAAAAAAACATAAATTTAAATATACTAGGTTATTTTATGAGGAGGATTCGAACTAAACTTACACACACCTCCATCTAAAGGGTATAGAACATACTATTTGTGCAGACGGAGAGCTACTACCTCATGAAATATTGACTGTTCATTCTTCTCTTACCACCTATTATGGTGGCCATTATGTTCGAATTGTCATTATATATGATATATATTAAATTTATTTATCACTATTACTCTATAATTCTCATTTTGAATATACCTTTAATTTTTTCATATTGTATAAATAAAATAATTTAATTTGAGTATGTGTGGACTACAACCCCCTCAAAGTGATATGACTCATTAATTCCATACATGTAATGTATAAATTATAATGTTAATGTAATTATATACGATATTATACTGTAATTATAATATATCTATTTGTCATTTAGTTTTCATTCCTTTAAATATGAGAAATAAATGAAAGTAGTGATTGTGCGTACGTATGGCTTACAGTCTCCACAAACGGTGCATTTCATATCTCATATCCAAATTATAGGGACTATTCTAAACACATATGTACTGAATATATATGAAATATGCATGAATATAATTCTGGAGATAATGTACTTTTGACTACATGGATGGTTTGTTATTATAACTAGTTCATTTTTTACTCAAGTTCCGAATATCGAAAAAAATGTCAGATTTGAAATCAAATAATTAAATAATTATTATATCAACGAAATAAGGGATATAAATGAATAATAAACATTTAAAAGGTACTGAATCAAGTATAAATTGACTTAATTTTATTATTCTGGACGAACAAGGAGTATACGAGACAAGTCAAACTCGAGGTAGTGGACTTCATCTCAATCTCCTTTCATTGAGTCATATTTTAAAAATATATACCTCTTTATTTTATACAATGTATTATAAAACCCTCTTACTATTACTATCATTAAAAATAAATATTTTTAATGAAGTAGTTTACTAAACAACCAATGGAATGTTTTTAATGTATACAGTGACAATGAACTCTCTATCGCAGTAATCATTAATTAGCTTCCTATATAAGCATTGTTGTTTTTAAAAGTATAATATAAAAGGCTTCTTCCATTTTTTTGTGTTTTGGTATTTAAAATCTTTTTTTGAAATGGATTGATTATTTACATATCTATAAATTATTTCTTGTGATTGAGAATGAGATTTTATTTTTGAAATGTTGATATTTGCAATATTTTATGTGTTATTATTATATAATAGTACTTGGACATTAGACGAGTGGTTACGTAATAAACCAAATGATGGGTGGTTCCTTGATAAACCAAGGATGGGTGGTTAAATTATAACTTCCAATGCATTGGGTATGAATGTTAGTCATATGGCAATTCTATTTAGTTATTTTTGTAAAATTTAGATGTATGGTTATTCCATTTATGTATGTTCATGTCTCAAGTTAAATTTATATATTATATGTTTCATTCAATGGGATTGTGGTAATTATTTTGTTAAAAAATAGTAAGAAATGATCTTATATTCAGTGAAGTGTTGTTACAATTCTTAAAGGACTAATGTATTACTTTATGATAAATTCTTCATGGTTTTCATGTTATTTAAAGTCTAACAGTTTTCGTTCCTTATGAATCAATTACTGATATTTTTTATGCTCATCCCACATTTTGAAATGTTTTTCACCGAAAATAAATAATATTAGAATCAATGATGGGATCAAGAAAAAATTATGTTGTTAAAACATGAAATGATGTCATGTTTTTTTTAAATAGTTTTATTTTATAAAATAAAATGTATTTTGAGTTGAAGTATCTACTTGAAATATTCAATATGTTATATATAATTTATGACCTAATTATATAATGTTGTATACCTGAAAAGATCCTCAATGTGAATTATTACCTTAATTCAATATTATGTAATTTTTACAGTTGGTTCCTTATAATAGTGACCATATATTTATTCTTAAGGCTTTATATTCAAGATGGTGACCTATTATAAAATTTATTATCATTATTACATGGTTGAGATCATTCAGAAATGAATGTCTGGTTTCCCTGGATCAGTGTCAGCTATTGGCAGTGGCAGCTCATCTAAGAAAGAGAAAAAAATGGGATGAGTATGGGAGGAAAAGATGTGGTTGTTCAGGCCAACATTCTCAACAGTATTCATCCATGTCATCTGATGCACGGTCTCTTTTATTCTCCTATGTGGGAATGTTTGGAAAATACAACCTGTAAAAAATATCCTTTGAAATCCTATCATAAACATGGGTGATGGTGAACTTATAGTGACTTTAAAGGGAAAAAAGTTCTTATCAGAGTGGAGTATGATCTATATATTCTAGGGGGATTTCAGAACAGTCCGAAAAATCATCAATGTTGGGACCTCATTTTGGTGGTTGTGAGGGCATGATCAGAACTTCTCCTGGTCAATGTCGTTTTATGGTAGAGCCATAGGTTAGTGGTTGTGTTTATACTCTGGTAGAGACCATGAATCATCATGTAGTGGACCAAGAACCAGTTGGATTAGATGTAGGTCCCCTAATATTCTGGGGAATCATTCTGATTTCATATTCACTAACATTTATTTTCTTATACTGTCACTTCTACATCTTTGATCTCTCCATGCCTTGTGAACCTATTGAATTTTAGAATCAAGTATATCAATTTTATGATGGAGTTGATAATGTCATTGGGTATGAAGATGGAGTAGGGTCGCATGTACCAGTCTTGTAAAATATCTATGTCAAGGGTCAAGTATTAATG
Organism: Viscum album; assembly: GCA_963277665.1. Lineage (NCBI taxonomy): Eukaryota > Viridiplantae > Streptophyta > Magnoliopsida > Santalales > Viscaceae > Viscum > Viscum album. The sequence continues at coordinate 1,803,870,709 of OY728129.1, read as the reverse complement.
GGATTTCATGGTCTGAGATATAAACAATTTTTATATAATCCTTGGTATAGATAAGAAGGTGGGCTTCACGGTGCATATTGATTTTTATGGGCGGTGGGTAAGTTTTAGGGATCCTGATTAGGGTGCTCATATTTTTCTTATATAATGGGATCCTAGATCGGTTCATATTGGACCTCCACTCCTAGATTTATGAAATATTATTCATCATTTATTATCACTCGTGCTAGAGGACGATGGAGGTGCTCAGGAGGTTGGATTACCTCATGCCAAAAATGAGTTCTTAGAGGTATTCTCATATGAATTTTTAGGTTTACCCCTTGAGCGATATGTGGATTTGTCAATTGATTTTTCATTGGGGACATAGAATATATCTATTCCCTCAAATAATATGGCCCCTATTGATATGAGTGAATTAATGATATAGCTAGGTGATTTGGAATCCAATGGTTTCATTCAGACGAGCCTCTCCCCTTGGGTTGCTCTTGTCCTATTCATCAAAAAGGCCAGTGGATCTCTCTGGTTGTGTATCGATTACATAAATATGAATAAGGTAAAAATCAAGAAAAATTCTTCATTTACTTGAATTGATGATTTTTTTATCAGTTTAATGGGTCAAAGTTGTTATCCAATATATATTTGCATTTTAGATATCAACATGTCAGGGTGAAAGAGGCCCATATTCAAAAAATGGATTTCCGATGAAGGTATAGACACTTTAAGTATTTCTTCACGCCTTTAAGATTGGAAAATGATCCAGTGGTCTTTATGGAACTCGTGAATAGGATGTTCCATCAGTATCTGAACTCATTTTTTATGGTATTCGTGGATGAAATCATGTTTATTCTATGTCTGAGGAAGAGGATATTCTATTATAGATCATGCTAGGCACTTTGATGGATCATCATCTTTATGAAATGTTCTCAAACTAAACTATATGGATTAGGTAATTGATGTTGTGAATTTGAAAAAAATGGTTTTGGGGGACCCCAAAAAATATTAGTGTAGTTTTTTCATCGGAGGAACAGAAGAACATGTTCAAGATCAAGAGTTTTCTTGTCTAAAAGGGTATTACATTTGGTTTTCCCATGATTTCTATCTGATTGTTTCTTCAAAAATGGTGCTCACTCATATAGGGGTAATATTTTAATGGTTTCTAAAATGTCCATCATCCTTTAAAGAGTAGAACAAGTGGTTGACTAGTTATCCTATACTAATCCTACCAGAACTGGGAAATGGGTATATGGTTTATTGTGTTGCTTCAAGTATAGGTATCAGGTGTGTTCTCATGAAATATGATCATGTGGTGGGATATGGTTATATCCAACTCTTACCACATGAATAGAACACCAAAAACCATGATCTAGAGTTATGAGCAGTAATTCATGCATTGAAGAAGTTGTGTCATAATCTTTTTGGGTGGAAAATTGAAATCTACTCGGACCATAAAACCATATCCTACTTCTTCTCCAAAAAGGACCTAAATTTGAGGCATCACTGTTGGGTTGAGTATTTGTACGGGTTCCATTTTGATATATTTTATACCCTGTGAAAGGGTAATTAGTGGTGGATGCCTTGAGCAAGAAATTATTGCAGCAAACATTGTGGATGTCCAGTGATGAGTGGACCTTGATGGGAATCTTTTCCAATATGTGTTTGGAAACCAAGGAGAATAGAGGTGGTGTGTTGTTGGATAACATTTATTGGGATCTTTCTCTGTTGAATTTTGTTTAGTAGTAAAATTTTGTTGATTATTTAAGCCTTAAATCTAAGTAGTTGCATCACGATGGGGAGATATATTTTGGTTGGTTAGTGTCACTAAAGGGAATATCGGGCTTTAAGGTCCATATTTTCCATTGAGTCTGGGGAATGTAGTGATTTAGGATAGCCACCAGTGTTTGTAGTTCATTTATTCTAGAGCTATGATGATGATTTATGATGTTCATCGACAATTATTGTATCCAGGCATGAGGTAAGATATATCTGAATTCATATCGAGGTTCTATAAGTGTCAGCAGTTAAAATAAGAGAAATGAGAGGACCTTTAGTTTTCTTTATCCTCAACCCATTTCAACCTATAATTGGGATGATGTTTCCATGGATTTCATTGTTGGAATGACTTGTAAACCTTGGGGAAAGAACAAAATTTGTGTGGTTATCGATCCTTTAGCCAAATTATCCCATTTCATTCTAATCAAAGATTCAATAAAGTTGGATGAGTTGGGATGATTATATGATCAATAGGTGGTATGGATCTATGGTGTTCCATAATCAATTGTTTCTGATAGGGGTCTCAATTTTACCACTTAGTATTGGGAAGCCCTTTAATGGTAATTAGGGTCTCAAATCAAGATGATTATGGCATACCATCCTCAAATGGATAGTCATACATAGCAGGAAAATAAAATTTTAGAAGACATTATCCTTGCATACATCTTGGATTTAAAAAGATCAGAGGATAGATATTTGTTAATGGTTGAGTTTTCTTTAAAAAAATATTTAAAAATCATTTATCTGAATGGGTATTTTGGAGGAACTCGATAGTTTCCCTTTTCGACCTCCATTGTGGTGGGATGAGGTCAGTGAGACCTTACTATTAGGGCTGATCATTATGAAAGAAACATTTGAGAAGGTCATTTTGATTAATCATTGGTTGTTGATTGCTCATTTTCGTTACAATTATTATGTCGATTAGAGGCACTGTGATATTGAGTTATATGTGGGTGATGGGGTGTTCTTGAAAGTAGAACCAAGAATGGGTAATATTCATTTGGGAAATAAATGAAAGCTATCTCCAAGGTATGTTTTACCTTTTGAAATCACCCAGTGATTCAGTAAGGTGGCATAAATGATATATTTTCCTTCACAATTTACATCAATTCATGATTTGATTCATCTCCCCTAATTGAAGAAGTATAATCTGGACCCATCACATTTGATGAATTGAGATGATTTTTAGTTTCAGACTGATATATCCATCTTTGAACGACCAATGACGATAGTGGATTCTCAAGAGAAGATTCTTTGTGGGAAGTTTATTCCCCTGGTTTGTGTCATTTGGATGCATAGTTTTCACATGCATGAGACTTGGGAGTGGAATTCATGGGTTGTGATAGAGTATCCATTTCTTCCAATCAAGCTTCATGTTGACATTACAAGGAAGAAGAGTTTTCATCATCGGTAGAATTTTCCCATCTATGGTTTTATTTTCAGATATTTTTCTAATTCTTTGAGGTTTACCCATTTATCCATATTTTTCTTTTGATTTTTTGGATTAAAATATAAAATTTTGGGTGGACAGGCTTGGGTGCACGTTTGGCGCACGGTTAGAAGTAACTATACACCCTTCATAGGTAATCATGTGGCCAAGTGGGGTTATTGGATAGACGATTATCACACTATTAGTGAATGGTTTGTAAACCACGAAGTCTAATTGTGTGGGATTTGCTAGGTACATAATGGAAACCGCATGGTTTGACAAACCAAGCAGACTAACCGTGTGACATGCCCATGTCAATAAAAATGTGGATTTTACCCTTTAGACCTTCTCATATTTAACCCTAATTCCACCCCTCTTCTTCCCACTTGGAATTTTTATCCCTGGAAGCCTCCATTCCTCCCACTTTCTTCCTTGGACCTCTATTTTTTAGGTGGATTTGGTGGGATATCTTGAATATTTTTCATGTAAGTGTCTCCTCTCTCTAATTCTTCCTCTATTTTAGGTTTTACATCCCTTTTCATTGGGGTTTCACTTCTATAGAGGGCAATGATATTATTTTTGGGTCTATTCATGATTATTTCAGTTTGATGTTGTTGATTAGGGACTGAACTTGATTCCTCATGGTGCAGTTGAGGTGTGGTTTAATTTTCCATCATATTTTGGGGATTTTTACACCTAAAGTAGGTGATTTCATTCTTAACCATTATTATATAAAATAATTAATCATTCATAACTAATATGGCATGTCCTATGATTTATGAGTGAGTTGAGAGGGTAGTTTTTCAATGTATTTGATAGGAATTTGGTTTGAAATGGTTTTCCATACATGAAATTGGGAGTACTTATTATGTAAACCCTTGTTGTGAAGCTTGGAATTTTTTAAAATGATTTATTGAACTATTCATGTGATGAGAATAATTCTTTGTATTGGTTTTGGTGTGCATATGATATTGAAAGGGAATTTTGTATTGAAAGTGGTGTCATATTTGGTTTATTTTTAATTATTTGGTTTATTAATGGTGGAAGTGGTGTGTTATGTGAAATATAGAGGTTTATTTGTCATAAAAGAAATCCTAGGGGACTGGGTAGGTGTACATGGACAAGTACGATAGTGATATATAGGTGGATATAGCCTGGTGACATATAGAGGGATCAATTAGGAAAAAACTTTAAAAATATTGATGATTCTTGGAAACCACTAGAAATTTGGATGTTTCTTTTCTCTAGTGGTTCTGTCATAAGAAGGTCGATTGTCGTGGTTTCTGTACAACTTTACACTGAGATACAGTGTTTCTATGGTATCAAATTTTGCTATAGCCTATTTGGATCTCGCATGACTAGTTCTACTTGGTTATATTATAGTTGTTGTCAGTATATGGCATGAATTGTTGGTTATTCCAAAAGAAGGAATGATTTCACCTAACATTATTTTCTCTCAATGATGATTTTTGTGAAATGATTGTAATTAACTTTTTATAAAATTTGAAAGTCATTTATCTAACAATTTTTATATCGTGGAATCTTATTAGGTGGTATAATATTGGGAATTATCATACATCCTACTTACACCTTTTGGTGTAAGTAGATTTGATTATTTTTGATTCATGTTAGATAATGATGTTTAGTGATGGGGGTTCTGGTTACTAGTGGTATTCTTTGGTGAGGTGTTATGGAGGATAATTGAAGGTGATGTACCTCTTTTTATGTTGTTGTTTTTTAGATGGTGTTTGGTTTCTCCTTTAGTTATAGTCTTTTTAGTTTTTTATAAACCTTATAAATCAAATCTGGGAAATTTTGTTATGCCTTGTTTGTTTATGGATTTCCAGTTTTGGTTTGATTATTTTGTTTATTGATATATGTTTATAATATTGGTAAATCATTCCCATTTTATAGAATTGATATCGTTTACCTTATTGCCAACTCATGGGGATTGGGAATTCCCTTCGGGCCATGCCGCAGACCGGGTGGGGAACTGGTTCAGATGATGACCTAGGTTGGTTTTTCGAAATGATAATGATAAAAGACTATCAGATTCAGAATAAACATGAAGTTATGTTTAAGTAACTTAAACTACAGTAAGTAGAGAAATTTTAATTGGAAATGATGGATATAAGTTTTCTTAGGTGGATTCAGGCTCCATTATCATAAAACATTTCCTCTATCATAAAAGAGATGAAAACCATAGTAGATGTAATGAATGCTTTGAGGAATATATAAGGGAAATAAAAAATAACTAACAAGGCATTCATGAAGTGGTGGTTCTGGGCATGAAGATATTGAAATGAAGACCATTGGTTGATAATGTGAATAAATTTAACATAAAGAAATTTATTCTTAAATAATTTAATTATATTTTTAAAAAATATGGTTGAGATTTTTTGTTTTAATCATTGATTTTGAATTCATGGGATTTGATGGTAGCTAATGTAAGTAACTATTATAAAAAGAAATCTTAGTATTTGTGGATTTAAAAAGTATATTTTTAAATAAGATATCAAATAGAGGGATACCAAAGAACCTTATATAAATTCACAGAATGAAGAATTTATTGGATGATCTCATTATCTTCTATGTTAGAAGAAAGAAAATGTTCGGTTTATAGAAATAAGTTGAGTTAAATTGAATGGGATGGATCCATATGTTGGAATTGGTAGGAAAGATGAAATCTCAAATATTTTTACATTCAGAATTTAGTACATTATAGAACAAAATATTTTGAAATATTTGGTTTAAATAAATTTATCTTCAACGGTATAAGTGTTTATTGATGACGTATGAACTTTAAATTATTTCTTGAATCATTAATTTTGGAGATTCATTATATTCCACATCTAAGCAAAAATACAATTATAATTAGGTTTCTATAAGGTATTACAAGGTTCATTTAGTTTATGATGAAGCTATTGAGATTATGGGGATGTGTGATATTAAAATCAATATAAAGAATGAGTGTAACCTTTAAATGAAATGTGTGTAAAATGTACTAGGTTTATTGTATAATCTAATTTCTAATGACTAAATAAATCAACCAAGATTCAAATCTAGTTTCCTGAATAGTGTCTCGATTGTAAAATGATATTTCATGGACATGTATAGAGGTGAAAAAGATAGGATGATGAATCTGATAAATAAGTCATAGGGTGATATAACATTCAGAATGAAAAATTATGAATGTTTGAAGTTATGAAACAATCATCATCAGAAACATAGTGAGAAGAATATGAGTGTTCATGTAAAAAATGGTGTATTGAAGTTTGATCCTAGAGGGTTTACAAGTATTGGGATTTATATAATTCTAATTTAGTATAAGGTTTTAAACCAATTGAATCGATGGAAAACAGAATCATGGATGTTAGAGCTTGTGAAAATAGACATTTTGGGTCCTAGAACAGTCCATTATCTTATTAGTTCATTGTACATTATGAAATTCATCATTGATTCAAATAATAATGTACGAGTTTTATTTATAGAAAACATGTATGAGGTGTTCAAATTGTTTCTATGATGGAGGTACATGTTGGAAATGGATAAAATAAGTTATATTAGGTGCTTGAAGTTTAAAAATGGGGTTGAATATAATATTTCGTATTTCTATAACATCTATTGGGGAAAGATAATCATGTTTGGAAAACGTATACACATAACACTAGGGTAGAATGCTATAGATAAATTAATTAATCACAAATTATCTAAAAAGGCATAAATTATGGGGTATGACACATAATTTTCATTGAAATCTTGGTGGAAGAAGTTAATTTTATAGAATATCTTGTATATAGATATATTTCTACACTAATAGATGGGGATATTCAAGATAAATTGTGAAATAGTAAACCAATGAGAGATTACCACATAAAGTTTTCCTCATTTTTACCGAATTTCAATGTCAATTCAAAGGATATGTAAAACTCTAAACGAAGTTTTAAATGGGTAACTTTATAATAATATGTTAAAAAACATTAGTTTATAGCATGAATATATTGATAATTGGATGTAAATTGTAATATAAAATGTTCTCTCCAAGGATAAAGTTTATAAAAAAGACCCAAATTTGGTATAAAATGAAGTTGAGTGAAACGATTAAATAAACCCAGTCCAAATTGACCTTAATGGAATTTCTAGAAGGAAAGGCACTAAAAATTTAGGGGCATAAAAATTCTATTTTATATTCTAGTAAAAGATGTTCCAAAATGATAAAATACTATAAAATAGTAGGTTAGAGTATTGGAAGTTTGGGTTTCAAAAATTTTAGTTCCATAATGTTTAGACCCACATGTTGAATATTGGTAATTTAAACATTTAGATGATCGCTACATAGGTTCAAAACTAAAATTGATTAATTTATTATAATATATTTTTTTGAGTCTATGATCATGGAAAAATGGTTAGTCTTAGTGATTATATAAAGTGGCAGTTATCTTTGAAAAATGATATTGATTCATTTCATTAAAATGAATCCTTTTTGGAAGAGATACAACACTTGGAATGATATCAAGGGATTTCAAAGTATTTCAATAGATGGAATGAGTGGAGTTCTCAAAACATTTCTCAATGATAATTAAACATACTACTATATAGATAGTTATCATTCTATTTTTTGATATATTTTACATAGAAATTATAGATTTAAAAATAAAATTCTTTCAGGGTGATTTTGGGGTTGTAAATATACAAGATGAAACTAGTTGGTTTTGTGGTCCAATTGAATCTAGACTTGATATGTTAGAAAAAAGAAATTCATTATGGCTTGAAGTATAATCAGAGGAAATGGAACCGAAATGTCAATATATTTTAGGATGATAATGGGTCTACCTGAAGAAAATATGAACACAATTTATATTGGAAGGTGTTTGAGTATGATTTGATTTTCCTCCTTCTATAGTATATTGATGATATTCTCTTGTAAGGTCTATAAATGAGATTTATTTTTTAGTTAAAAAATTATTTTTCAATAATATTTGATATTAAAGAAATTTTCGAATCCACAAAAACATTGGGGATACATATTATGGAAAATAGGAAAATAAAAAAATTTCTTCTGACTTAAGAGAAGTATATCTGAATGTTAATATAGTTATTCAGGATGTTTAGATGTAAGAAAGTCTCAACTCCAATAGACAAGATAATCAAATTTCCATAGATAATGAATAAAAATACATATTAGTCTACGTTTATGATGAAAGATTCATTTTTATCATAAGTATAAATACATATGTACCCCATGTAATTTACAATGATAAATATTTGATTTTTAGTGGGAGTTAAAAATTGGTTCATATATAGTCTTGGGAACAAACACTAAGATGATTTGAAATATATTATATGCCACAAAAAAGGATAGGTATATATTTATTAAGGCTTTATAATGGATGATTCATTACAGGGTTATGTATATGATAAATTTTGGGGAGATCCAGTCACTTAGAAGAGACTGATAGGTTTTGTGTTCACATTTGTAGGAATGAAGGGTTTCGTAATGTGAAGGTTGAAAGTGATTAGTTTTCATGATGATAGTGAGTAATATATTTGAAAACTAAATATTTTATTGTTTTTATGATAATATGTAAATGACTTCCTTATGGTGTTTCACAGAAAAGTATGTAATGTGAGAGTCGTCATAAGAAAAGTATGACTAACTTTCCCAAACACATGGGTAACATACAATCATATTATATTAGTTGTTTAATATAGAATTGTATAGGCAATCAGAGGTCCCTATGGAAAATAGTGTGTCATCTATATGTTTTTGGTTTATTTAGAACCATTTGATTGGCTAAGAACATCTATAAAGTTGTAATGGGATTAATTTTTGTGGTTTTGTGCGATTAGTGATCTAATTGACTTTAATTTCTAACAAGTGATTCTAATATTTGTAAATTTAAAGAAAAACACTGATATGGTGGTTTCCCATGGATGTAGGATAAAACATATTAAACACTTAATTATTGTGTTTTCTTTATTTATGTATATTTTTTTATATAATTTTTCCTCAGTTTTGTATTTTTCATGATCAGAGAGTATGTGTTGTGCTAGTGTCGTCATTTTGGGTGTAAGTTATCTTCCAATGTTCTAGTACATCATTGCAAGGGTGTTCTCTTTAATAAAGGATAATTTTTAGAGATTTTTCTTCATTTAATATTTCTATGGAATAAATTATAGAAATCAGTATTATGGGTTCGCACCGAAACCAATTATGGATAATGAATTATTTTATTACTCTTTTTTATAGTAATATATATCTTAGATTATTATTACATGGTGTCTTGGGGTGATTAATTTTTTATAGTATTGATTTATTTCCCTTTTTTACCATTTTTTCCTTTAATCATGGTATTTCTAGTAAATTATCTTTGACCTATTGTGAATTCAAAAACATATGGGTTGCAATCAATAAGATATTATATAGGTTGTATGGAGCACTATAATTTCTACCCAACTAAGTAACTTATTGAATACACAAATCATATAATGTCTGTTGGTTAATTTAGAAATGAAAGAACTACATATTACATACAATAAATTCCCTATCATTTAGGGGGGATGTTACAAATAATATACACTGTACAATTATTTTATATCATATAAAAATTCAAATTCTAATAACAACATCAAATTTAATACTATTCTGAGGAAATTAAGTATCATATTCAACAATAATGTCCTAAGGTGATCCATTATATATTATTGAAAATCAATAATTAAAATCAAGATTAATGTGTTCCATGATTGAGAATAAAATGGAAACCCCTAAAACCAGTTTATGGTATGGATTTCAATGATGATACATTTGAATTTATTGGATAATTCTATGGTAATTATAGTTTCACATATGCTCTAGAAGTGTGGAAGTAAAGAATAATCAAGGAAGTGAAGATTGTGAAGCAAAAATTGTTTGAGGTTTTTAGGGTTGAAATGTGCCACTATATTAATCTTTGATGTTTCTAATAAATTATATATTTATATCTCATTTTATATTCTACTACTTTGGGATAGATGACTTTTAGAACTCTACTCTATTATTTTATTTATTTGATTTGATTATTCAATATGAGGGCTAATTTGGATAGGTACGACAAAGGTGGGACTAGGTTATAGATTTCCCATAGATGCACTGGTAGTATCATGAGATGAATCAATTTGTCAAATTAGATGATTTTTCAATCGATATGAGAAACCATCTTGGGAATTGTATTGAGAGTAAAGGTACATTATATCTAGAAAACCTATAATCCAGTAATTTATCATTTTTATCATTTAAACTGAGTTATTATTTATCCATAATAGTTTTCTACATTGAAATATCTATGGATTAATTCAATTTATACTTTATTTATATAAATGGAACATGTTTAAGTTTCATACCATTCCATATCGGTATATTGTTATATAGTTTATTGAATTGAATGTTTTATCTATTATTTATCTTTCTATATTGATTATTCTCATCAATTAATTATCTAGTTCACTTTACATACCCTTATTGACCATTTTACCTAACCCATATACTGTATCCTTTCCATAGGGTTTGAAAAATATTCTCTTGAATGAGTTTCAAGTATGATTTTTTCATTTTTTTCGTATCATGTTTTTATTTTTTTCCCAATATATTATGGGTATCATGTATGTGATCTGGTTTTCCAAAAATACTAAACTAATCACCCCCTTGGGATTTGGATATTATACCTATACCAATATAATAAATTAATTCACCGACTTCATTCTTCTAGGTTTCAGGCATTATAGTTTGTATCAGAGTAGGTTTAGTAGGAACCTGGAAATTAGATTTCTAAAAAACATATATTATGGAACATAACACTAAGATTGAATTTGAAGATAATAATTGAATTACATCATAGAATATCAGTATGGAAGATATTATGTCGGTATTCTTATAAATACATAAATGTATGCATACTACAAGAGGACATGGTTCTGGAAAATATGTACCAAGGGGTAAAAAATCTGACAAGGTTCATCGAGCCTCATTCAGCGTATCATGGTTCATGAAAACAATCCTTATTTCAAAAATACTTTGACACTCCAATGGGATACTCACATTATAGTTTGAATATTCTTTAGGATTTATTATGAAGTATTTTAATTTATAGATATCCCAAATGAAAACATGTCTATTATTATGAAATAAGTAATTGAAAAAAATTCAATTTATGATTAGTGTGTCACTAGTTTTGGTATTATACATTCTATTACATAATGTCATGATCTAATCCAATATATCATATTTTTTAGAAATTTTGAAGGGAAGGAATGACGATATGATTACTCATGGAAAATTATGAGATTTATCTATTGAGAAAAAAAATATAGTTGGTTTTGGAATTGAGAAATTTATGAAAATATTAGGGACCCTTTATCAAGTTACGACACATAAACATTCCTAGATGGAGAATCATTTTCCACAAAGACTTTTCTTAATTTTTGATTACATTATGTGAAAAAATCTTCCATCATTTAGTGGGACTACTATACCAATGGGATCCGAGAAATAGATTATTTATTTAGATAAGATAATTATGGTATTGGGATGTGGTGAAAATGAAAATGGTACCCTTCCATTGTATTGTCCAAATTGTGATGTGGATCAATGGTGGTCATAGGTTTGGAATGCTAAGGATGATGTATAAATGGTACTCATGGAATAAAGAACATTGAAGGAGAGATTTTTCAATAAATACTTCCCTCATGAACAAAAAACTGATGTGAAGAGAAATATTTTTGGTTTAAATAAAAAGGACAAAGAAAGTGTTTCTGAATATTAATATTACATTACATGGTTTCAAGGTATGATATAAATTACATATGAAATACATAATGCATGATTGACCATTTATTTGAAGGATATATTCCATGTCTCTAATGGGTGATGGTGTCTCAAAAAGATTTTTCTTATGATGAAGTAGGATTATATTTTATCAATAGAGAAAAATAATTCAACAAGTCTTATGGATTCAATGGGAATAAATAATTGAATATAATTGAAGATAAAATAAAAGAAAAATCGATGAATGGAAATATTTATTTTCCCAAATGTGATTACTTTGGAACGAATAACCCTAGTAAGTGCCTGAAATGTTTTGGAGTTTTCTATATGTTGGAGGAAAAGGGTCACTATAAAAATGAATGCAATGGGAAGAACATAAATGTTTCTATTCAGTGTTATAGTTATATGGATATGGGGAACTATCCAAATGAAGGCCCCAAACATCAAGGGAATGTACCTCTACTGAAGATAAGGATCCAAGGTCAAGAATATGTTATTGACACACTTAAAGTGGAATGATTAATGGACTCCTATATTTGGATCTAATATATATTTTATAAAATTATTTTGTTGAATAAGTTCTGATCATATGAACTATGAAATATAGAAGGGTTGAACTATAGTAATTTTTTGATAAGGATTTCAAATCATATGTTGAATGGTACCATGACACATTATTCAATATCATGTATAACATTTTGAAAAAACAAAACGTTGATGGAAATATAAGCAATAATATGTTCCTAATATTATGAAAATGATGCCTTGATAAAGAAATTATTAGTTTGGCCAATTTAAATAAGATAAGTTCTTACTACCTTGGAACTAAGTACAAATTTATTGAAAATGTGGTTTATGTTATCATTTATGGATTTTATATCCTTATTTTCTATGAAGAATATATTCGATAATATATATAATATTTTAGGAATAAGAATCATTAATGTTTTCAATAAGTTATTATGGTAATTAAATTTATTAATATATTGAAATGTTTTATATGTTACGATTAAAAGACACTTCATGTCATATGATAAGATCATTTTTGAAATTCGGTCACCATCTTTCTAAAGTGTGGGACCATAATATTTTAGAGAACATAACCTTTTATGAAATTGTTTATGTTCACATTTGAATGTGATTTTCGTGATTAATGTATCACTTCAATATATTAAGAATCCTATGATAAGAAATTAAGTAGAATAGTTCATGGAGAAACCAAAGGATAATATTGTATTTATGAAATAGAATTGTATATTTAATTTTATTTATATAAAATGAAATAACTCTTCAACTATAATAAAAATGGTATAGAAATTTTTTTCCCTATAATCAAAATTTATTAGGATATCAATTATATTTTTATAATAGTCGTTTATGGATTTGGGGTTATCAAATTCTAGTTGAACTAGTTCTCTAGAACAATCCATAAGAACTTGATTGTTATATTTCTCTTCCATATCCGTGTTTCTATTTCCATCATATGTTCATGTAAAAGGTAGCCTAGTTACGTGACCATTGTACTTTCCTTTGTCCATTATTAAGAATATGTGTTCCTAACCTTATTTATGATGTAGATCTTTTAAAAATACTTTAATTTCAATTATAAATTCTATAATTAACGAGATCAAATTTAAATTTAGAGAATGACACTTAATTAATGTGGGGAGAATGTAATGCCCCTAAATTCTAAAGTAAGAACATCATATGCAATAGCGTTTATGATAGGAAACACCAAGCATGTAAGGGAATATAATATTTTTAGTCTTTATAATATGATTACTATTTTAAATAAATTCAAACTATGATTTAGATTAATCAATGTAGAATTCCATTTTTATCTTCTGTTACACAAAATATTGATTTTCTTCAATGGCTTGTGTAACACGTAAGACCGAGTTTTATCGAACAATAATATATTATTCAAAATATTTTTATTTAATATAATAATATATAAACTAGATGTTAGGTTAGATGTTATGAATAGGATAAACTAACTAATGATAATACATGGTTGAATAAATTAGTTACAAATTAATGTTCAATTAATATAAGGACCCATTAAATATAAAGGGAATGTTTTTATAGAAAACTATTTTTATGCTGACAAAGATATTGTATCCTAATTAATTAAATTAAGTTAAATTAGTGGGTGATATTGAATTAATATATACATATCATATAGTTAATCATAAATTTATGATACCCATCTAATATATATTATAATCATATGACAATAAGAAACCAAGTTTTTCTCATAGAAGCCAATAATTATATAAATGTAGTTTTAATAACTTTTAAATGAAGAAAATATTTTAAATAAATTTTTGGTCACTTTTTTTTTTATAAAAATATAAACATAATATTAGAAATTTTAACATAAAAATTATCTTAGGATAAATGTTTGGTATTCTTCTATGAATTTTCATTTTTTAATGAATAGTGTAAAATACTAAATTTTAATACAAAACTATATTTCCATACAATTAATTTATAATGTTAAAATATATTTTCTGATGGATTTAAATCTTAGTTAGATTAATTTTATATCATTAAATCCAATTTAGTCTATTTTAATCAATTTATCTTTGAAATGGGATATAAAAACATATCAATATTTTATACATTTTTATATTAAAAATATGCATTGTTGTCCCATCTAAAGGATTAATTTTAAATTAATTTATAACACTTTGATTATTTGAATTTGTACAAATAGATTCCATATTTTGAATCGCCAAATTATATAATGTATAACAATGTCAACTTAGTTTTTTACTAATAATATTAGTGAATTTGATTAAAATTAATTACAATGATTAAAAGAAAAATTAGTTTAAAAAGTGACTAATCCCTAAACATCAAGGCCAAATGACCTAAAAATTTCTCTAAAAGTAATTATTTGGAAATATTTATAATATCCATTAATTTTATCTAAATTGTACATTTTTTAGCCTCATATGAAGCAAAATACGTGGTTATAACTCCATTTTAAGAAATTTACAATAATGTCACTCCTCCACTAAAAAAAGGCACACACCCCTCCCACATCCTTGAACCCATGAAGAAATATTATGTTCAACGATATATTCCTAAATAGTTCCAAAACATTCATCCTCTAAACTTATAATCCTCCCCTTGGGTATAAATTCATCCAAGTAAGCCCCTTGTTGCAAACCAAAAGGAGTTACCCAAATAACAAGTTACATCCTTCCTCAGGTTCTTTAGCTTTATTAAATTTTCAACTATTTAAATTATCTTTATTAGATGATTATATAAAAAAAATATCACCAATATACTGAAATATTTTTTGTTATGTTTTCTACTTACAATTACACACACTTAAATCTATTGGTTAACGAACTTACCATTTTTTATGTATGTCGAACTACCGCCTCACAAATCAAAGTTGAATGTGTTTCCTTTACAACCTATCATTGGTGGGAATTATGATTGAAATAATATTTATATATGATATACATTATTTTTATAATTTCCTTAATTATTCTATTATATTTATATATAACATAACTGTATTATGTTCTTTTTCTGGGAATATGATAACATCATTTGTAGAAGTGTGGACTACCACTCCCCTATGTGATGTGATTCCTTCACACGATTAATGGATGGTTTAAATGTTTTTTATAATAAAACATATATCACATAAATTAAATATATAGTATATTCATGGGATAATTAAAATTTTATAAATATAATATATGATTTTCTTTTTCACCCATTTTATACACATAAAATTGATTACGTTAGTTGTTGATGTGTTGACTACAACCACATAGCCATGATGGGATTCCCTTTTCATCACAATAATTATATATATAAGTATATATTATTAAATAACATGGTATTTATGATATAATTATCATTATAGAATAATTTCATGTTACATACCATATTTTCATAATGATTAGTGAAAAATTGGAAGGATACTCAAGCATACAGGTGGCCTACGGTCTGCAGGATTGTAATTTTGGGTCATTTCTCGAAACCATCATTCATGAATGATATTAAATTATCATTTATGTATAAATATGATAATTATTTCATGAATATTAATCTAGTTATGTTTATATAATTACCCATTTGACCATAGTTTACCTACCAAATCCATTGTTAAAACATGAACCGATTTTGGCCAGAACACCAGACGTAAACATAATCATTTAAGTCTTTGTTTAAGAAAATGTAACAAGTGAAATAAGTAATTAAAAAATGAAAAGTTTATTAATAGAATATCTAATTAACATAATTTTATCAATCAAAAATATAAAGACACATGTGAAAACTCAGTATTAAGGTAAGGGATTTAATCCCAATTTATATTCCATTGAGTCTTATTGGTTGTTATGAACAAATACAATTTTAAATTGTGTATATACTTCAATTTGACATGTTATATCATGAATATACTAATTCTAATTACATAATATGTGTTAATTTATGACATTCATTCATTTAAATTGTGATGAAAATGTTTCAATGTGATATGGGGCACATTGGAGTGTTAAAAAATTATATCCCTCAAGATTTATTTAAGGATATTTCAACGGTATTTTTATTAATCAATTTTTAAAAAAATTTATTACATAGAATATTCTAGGGAATTAATAATAAATTTAAATCCTCTATTAAATATAGTTATTTGATAAGGAATGTTTTTTTATTATTTTAATCGATTATTCAATATGAGGAATGCGTTGGATATGCAAAATAATGGGCATGATCTGGTTATAAATATCACCTCGATGGGTTGGAAGTCTCATGATATGAATCAGTTTGTTAAAATATATTGCTTTCTTACTTGATATGCTGACTTTTCTTATGCATTTTATTGATGATAAAGGTACCATGTGCCGAGGAAAAAAGGTATACAATAATTAATTATTCCCCTCATTTAAAACCAACATTAGTCAAATGATTTTTTTATTAAAATTGAATTAAATTTAATTTAGTTATTTTACACATCAACAGAAATCCATCCTTAATTTGAATTTTAATGTGAGTGGAGTTCGAGTTTTAAAAAAAGTTAAAAGGATTATTCCATAATAAGAATAAATGAATTTTAGTGAAGCTATTTTATTGAAGAAGTGACCTGGTCTAAGAAACATGCTTTCAGATTTTAGGTCATCATAAAAAATAATTATTTTTTGAGTGTATTCAATATTCCATGATATTATACACTTTCCCATATTTGTTTTATCATATCTATTTGCATAAATTCTCATGCATTTATTTTTAGGAAAATAGATTTTATTATTATTTTTTTGGACTGATTCATTACATGAAAAGGATCACATCATAACTCACTTCATTTTGATATGAATTGGAAAAAATATCCACGTATTTTGATTTCAAAAATTTTCATATCTGGATGATTTAATTCAACCATTATTAATGTATACAAGGAAAAAAATGAGGTGGCAGTTGGAATAATAAGTTTGATACTTTTAGATGATATTTTTTAAGCTGATTGATGGATTCAATCAAGATAATTACATTTATGAGAAAATATAAATGAAGAAAAATATAACTAATATATATCTTGAACTCAATGAAATATTTACCTCAGATATTATTAATATGCGTGTTACATATTTTTTTAGTATGTTAATAAATATGGGTATAGAAATAAACGCTAACATTATATGGGCATGTTTAATTACATTTATTCATTCATTATAACAAACTATGGGTATATTTCTTTTTGTATTTATCAGGAAGTTATGAGTGTACTGATAACAAGTGGTGTTGATCCATGGACCCTATAGTGAACTATTCCTAGAAATTTATTTAGCAGAATATGAATTAATGGATTCATGGTACATCGATAAATAATCCATGCATGCTCCTTGGGAATATCCCTTTTTGATGAAACAATTTTGGTTTTTGTGTCCGTTTACATTATTTATTATTATTTGGATGATGTAATTGGGTGGTGTTATTGTTCATATTCAATTGTTCTTGGTAACAAAAGACTAATATCCATTAAGTGAGAAATGAAACAAGCATTAATTAACCCCCGCCACCATTAAGATAATTAAACCCATGGTGGTTACAGTTGATATCCTTGCATAACATTTTCTGAAATAAATTGTATCTTTTAAATTCTTGAAATTCAATATCTCCTGTACATTTTTTACCTTCAATAGTTAATGATTTATACAACCACTATTTTTATTCTCACTTATTGATTTATATTTTTACCAGTTCAGATAATTCATTTTTCTTAATGGTATGTAGTAGGGCCTAATCATGTTCAAATCGTTAAATAGATAGATAATGAATAATTAGTGGATAAACATGGACCTATATGTTCATTTATTCATAATTTTTTATTTGGTATAATATGAGGGTATTGGGTGAGACCCCCATAAATAGGGACTCGAGGCCCTAAAATATGATTCATTAGTCATTCAAATGACCTTCACATAGTCATATTTGATTTCATATAAATGATTCAAAGTGTAAAAATGAAGTCATGTCATCATACAATGATCATATAATGTGATCCAACAAACATGGGTTTTGATTCATTTCATGCACATGGGTATTTGGAATCACACTTTGTGTTATGATCTAATAATAATATAGTGTGATTAACACAACCACTGTATTTCCCAACCATTGAGAGACACATGTCTCCCATCGTGGCTTCATAATCGACATCCATTGATTTCATATTGGAAAAATATACAAGATTATTATTGTTTCCAAAATTTTTTAGGTGGGAACATTTCTGTACAAGTAGTTATATGATTTATACAAATTTAAGGAGATGTGGTCAAAATTTACTCATTATCACATTTTCACATAGAAACCATAGGGTTTTAATGGTGGGATACACTGTTGAATAACAATTTGACTTCAGATCATCCTTTAAATCATAAATATAATTATATTTTTTGTTGAATATTTTATTATGATAAAATAATAGTGTGACATTTAAGGATAATCTATTCCCTACATGATCACCTTCTACCTCCCACTCTATTCATCCTAATCTATTTAAATATCTTCCATAAGTATAGTGTTTGATAATTATTTGACTAGTAGTTTTAATAATCAACTTGATTATGCATTTGATGTGTTGTCACGAGCTTGGACATTAGAATTGTCCACTAATTATACATTTTATTTATTTCTAAATTAATATAATTATTAATTTTAATTAATAATTAATATTTAAAAATTACCCAAAACAAAATATTATAATTAACATAAAATATCAAAAGTACATAATATGAACTAAAATAATTGGATTCTATAACCCAACATCAGATGAGATATTCAACACGTATTTGATCCATTGAAACTCATGATTCCCCTTAAATAGTGTAAATGAGAGTAACCATCGGGTATGTCCATATTTATTTCTAAAATGGGCCTTTTGTGGTGGGGAAGAAATAAATGAAATTTAAATTATACCCCTAAATAGAAAAATAGTGTTGCAAGAAATATTGTGATGTGGATTTTCCAATATAAGGACTTTTTTTATATCATTATATTATTAATAGTGTCTCTTGTTTATGAAATTATAATTAATTTATATTATATTCTTTTTTATCAATAAATTTAACTTATATTAATTTATTATCAGTAGTCACACACACAATCATGGAGATAAAAAATACAATCATAATTAGGATAATAAAAAAATTGATCACAGAAAATTGGAAACATCGAATTACTTAACCCTCAAGTATTATTTTCCAGAAAAATTAATAATCGATCAAAATTTTAAATGAACTAGTATTACATGTGTGAATATTAACATGTGTCTGTTTTTTTAATCCCACCATGCTTATAAATAATATGATTGAGGTAAATCATTCACTCATAAATAACTATATTACGACAGTCTTTGAGTACCACTATCTTCTTAAAAAATGTTTTATTATCCTCTATTGAAATATATCCCCAATTAATTATTCTCATCTAATTATATATAAATATCATTAGTTATAACATATAAAAGACCCCATTTACTAACTAAAACAACTTTTGAAATTCTAAATTGTTTTTTACCATGATTATTATACATGATATTTGGAATTCCCAAATGAATTCCAAGGAGTGTTTGTTTATTTAAAAAACAACCTTAAAACATAAAATGGTGAAACATTTGGTAACATATGATCCCCCAACTCCAATTTTATAGGTCTCTACATCAATTGTACATTGGAATTGTGGATTTATGCTATATTTATTAACTCATGGGTCACTATAGCCTTCTTCATAATCAGTTTTAGTATCCCAGATCCTATGAACAATAGCACAAAAATCATAGCTCATAAAAGTTCAGAACATTAGGGCCTCCCAAAATATATTATAATGTATCCTTAATATAATGAATACGTAATTAATTTTTTACTCAAACTACTATAAAGGTAATGATTAAAAATATTTCAAAAAAAATTTGTATGTAATCTTACAAAGTTACTCCTATTACCTAAATACTCTATTTTTTCTACCTATATGTTTTAGTGTGGAATATCATACTCAGAAATAGTGAAGTACCATAACCATTATGTAATATTTTAATAAGGCATCGTAGTAAGAAAATTTTCAAAGGTAAGTACTGGAATTAAACATCCTATTCTATGTAAAGGATTCCAAAACATGGTTTTTGAAACATTCTAATAGGGAATTCATGCCTATGTGTGCGGTCAATCACTGAATTAGTATTTTACCTCGTATTCCCTCTAAACAAATTTGGGTTTAATTCATCACTTATTTAGAGATTTCAACTCCATTATTGAAATTCGGTGATGGGATATTTGTCCCCCTTTCCATGGATTCATCCTCAGAACTCATCACTTAGTCTATATATCCATTATCAATTACGTTTTTATTATTTAAACTCATTTAAAGTTCCATCACTTTGTGGACCCTAGTTATTTATTCCATTGATGTCTAGAAATTCCAAGGGGTCATGTCAGGGAAGCAACCTTTGGTCAGGAGAGTATTCGTGTTGGGAATCACTAAGCATGTCTGGATGTCGGAAAATTGGTACACCTGTACTATTCCTCATAATGGGATTATCAAGGGTGTGATACCTGGAGGTAACCCATTTCGATCATGGGGTATCTTATTTGAATGGAATGCATTCTAATGTTTCCCTTAGGCATCCAATGTTTAACACGGGGTAGACCACAACTGTAATGTCTAGGAGAGATGGAGGTCAAGAGTTTAACATCTTTCAAATAATGAAGGGATTGATCAGAACATGTGTAAAGGTGGATCCGAGGGGTATATCCCTAAGAGGGATCACCTAGAGGGTTTACCAAATGGAAATATCATAACACACAATGACTACAGACCCAGGATGGTGTATCGTATAATGGTATATTTCCACATCATGTTGGATGATCTAGACACCACTGGGGGTGGAATACAGAGGCATAACCAATTTTTGGGGACATCATGGTTTATCAATGAAAGGTATTAAAACTAGGGGAGGATTCCTACATACCCTTTTTAGAAGATAGTGACAAAAACCCACATATTTCATTGGGTATAGTGGGGCTTATGCACAGAGACTACACATTGCAAGAGTATCTATCTTGATTATATGATGAGTGATGTGGGACTTATGAATGGGTAGCTTCTCAAGTGCTGATAGGAGCAGTAAGAATGGGGATTAATGAGGATTATTCATTGAGATGACCCAAATGGATGACATGACCTTACCGTGATAATGGTGAGGTGATGAATCATGCCATTGGGGATTACCCATAGGATTTTCACAAATGAATATTGAAATATCAATTGGATGTGAAATCTAAGGTAAGAATTGTGATGGATGCGAATGAAGTGGGTGCAATATATGAATTGGATGGGTTTTAATGTGTGTTGAACATGAACCATGAGGAGGTTTCTGATATATCCTAGTTAGTTTTGAATCAATGTCCTCGTAGTTCTATAAGGGGGAATGGGGATTACGTGAGGAAGCTTCCTAATGATCCTGGAAGAGATATGTTCTCCTAGGTGATGGGCATGATCATACGAGGGATACGACCAGAGGAGATCATGCTAGATGTGGATGAAGTTCATAGACCATGGAGAGGCATCCTATGTATTCTAGTTAGTTGGGGAGCAAAGTCCACGTATTTTAGAGTGGGTAATTGGGTCAAATACCTAATGAGGATCCCATATAAAGACTGATATAGACACAACTAGGGGTAGATCAGGGAGGTTCCCCACTAGGAGGGGGATCCATGGATTACCATTCATTTGGATTGAACCTCATGAAGACTTCCTACATACCCTATTTGGGAGAGAGTAATCAAAACCTACATAGTTAATAATGATGAAGTGGGTATTATGCAAGAAAGTAGCCTAAGGGATTCTAGGAGTAGAAATAATATGGATGGGGCTTATGTATTGAAGCTGACCATGAAGATGGAAACTTTGGATTACTTTAAGAGGGATTCCCGTGTAAATTATGATATGTAAACCAATAGGGGAAGATCAGGGAGGTGAAACCATTGGAGGGGCACCAAGGTCTACCTTTTGTTGGTATTTAACTTCATGGAGGCTTCCTTTATACCTTATCTAGGATACAAGGATCAAAACCCATGTAGTTCGTAAGGATGATGTAGGGATTATTCATGGATGTTTTCCAAGTGATATAAGGAGTCGTAATGAGATGTATGACTCTTACTTGTTGAAACATCCCAATTTTATAGTTTTCATGGTAATTATTAACCTCTATGTACATATGATTCATTATCAATGTGATAAACAAGAGGAAGGGGTAGACAAATTGACTGCATCATAAAGGGTGTGTCTATAAGATATGGTTTGGTGATTACACATTTAAGCATCCCAAGGAGGATATATTGATGTACATGGAGGTTCACATTTCATGTGAGGAAGATCGCATTTAATGTTAATCATATACTGATCACCCTATCATATGTGTATTGGGGATTACATGGAGACTTCCTAAGGATCATATAATGTAAAATCCCAAAGAGGGATAGAAATTAGAGGGCCCTAATTCTAATCACATCTCTTATCCTTCTGGACCTACCACACATGGGGGAATCACTATTTAACATTGTGTGTTGAGGAGGTTGGTTCTATGAAGATTAATGTATTGCAGCTCAAACATGGGGTACTCACTCCTCACCCCGTATACTTAAAAAAACTGATACTGGCCAGGACATGGGGATGTGAAGGCACCAACAATTCCCAATGTGAGTGAGGTGAAGGAGTGGTCGATAGTGGGATCTATGTTATCATAGCTAATAAAAAAATCCATAACCGTACCTATTCCGAAAATAAATATGAATAGAAATTCAATAATATACACCATACGATGGTCCAATAAATCACTACAATCAATCCTAGAGGGCCATACCGTGGAGGTTCACACATGACATAGAAGGTGTGTGTATGAGGGGATCAAACATGGTTTTTTCGAGTAAAATCAAACCCATAAAGATTATGTGGAGGGGTCACCCAATTTTGGAGGCTTGTACGTAAATGTGATGGTGTTGAGTGGAATATGAGGCATTCAAGGGAAACTGTTTCATGCAATGGGGTATTTTTCATGCACTTTCCTTACGAGAAAATAAAAAATCGGAGTGGGTCAGTCAAACATTGGCCCTAATGAAGGGGATCATGTAGGGGATCCTTTTCACAATATCTTAAAGCTTTATGGGTTCTTGTTTTGTGAACTATCATGGAAGTGGTAGTCCTAAATGTGAGAGGGCTAAAATTAAAATTTTGGATCATTTCCCCAATGAAAGATGGAGTGATTCTATTTATAAAAAAAATCCTAGGTGGGGCCAAATAAGAAGTTCGGTGTAGAATTGGGCGTCTGATGACATGTTGGTTGTATAAGATACATTCACAAATTCCAAAATTTTATGTGCCAAACTCTCCAATTTTTTTCACATTCAATAGATGTTTTGGAGTGACCGAGTGTAAAATTAATCTTTGACATTGCATTTTGCATGTATAGGTTATACATATTTATTTGATTATTTCACACATAGCTCGGGTCTTGCACACGTCTCCCTTATACATCTGGTAATATTCGGTTGATTCAAATGGTTTCCTTGGTTTTTTGTAAAGATGAAAATCTATGACCTCATGTGGAATTTAGAGCCAAAAAATCTCCCCCCACATAATATGCACCCAAAGGGGAACCAAAGTTCATGTTTATAGGGAAATGCCTAATGGAAAATTTCATTTGTGAAGATGCGTACAAAATTTGATGAGAAGAATGGAAACCACTTTTCTGGGATGTATAAGACCACTTCAATGCCTAAAAATATGCAAGGGGATCTAAATATTACTTTTACATTCCATACAACAATTTATTTCTCTCTCTTACACATAATTTTCTGATTCCTATGTGGATAATCAAAATTTGGTTGGTTTTTTATGCACAACTTTTGAATCATGTCTGATTCAAACATAGCATGGTTTTCCACATCATTCACCCAAATTATTTACATGAAATAATTTTTACCACCAAACATAAATATTTCATGCATCGACCATAGGGTTTTCCGAACTAAATCAGAATTTCTGTCCAACAGACTGCTATTGAGAGAGAAGTAACCATTGTTGGGAAAAGGTATATATGATCAGGAATCCCCAAATAGTTCATGCCAGAAGGGTGATGTCAGATAATATGAAGCTCTTGGGAATGATCACATATCCTTGTAAGGATATTATCCTAATATTTCACCCCCCTATATGAAAGTTTTGGGTCCTAGTTAAAGTGGACTTCTAAAGATTTGATACCGACTCACCACAATCGTGGGTCACAGGTGAGGATATCATCCAGTGGTTCAATATCATAGTTAATTTCCATGATTATAGGGAGAGACACGGTATGGTTTTCTGTGTTCTAAACATAAAAACTAGGGCGATCGTGGGAGAAAATATAGTGCCTAAGGAATATCGTGCCCAATATGGGAGTACCTTCTGAAGTAGTATAACAGATGAATCATTGGGCTGCAAGAAGAACTAAGACATTAAGTTTAGGGGTAATTTTAAAAGAGTGGTCATGGTTGTATTGGGTATATAAAACATTCGGTGAGTTTGGAGAATATATATGCAACATCGGTCTATATGAAAATGTGTGGATGTCACAATTCCAAATCTGCCACTATCAGGATTTGGTGACATAGTTGTTCAACCGGGGGTGGCATGACACAAACACTATCCACCAACACCAGGGGATGTTGGATTCATCCTTTAGTAAATTGATTTTATTAGAGGCATTCCTCTAGAGGGACTCAAATTTGAAGAGTGCTTTCCAACAGATAACATTTGGATGGATAGTGCATGAACCCCCTTTTTAACATGGTGTCTTATAGGTCAGGAAAATTAGAGGTTGTGTATTGATTACATCATGAAATTCATCCCATAATCAGCATTATTTGAATTGTTATTAAAGATGTATAAGATGGTGAGGATGCTAGGCTGAGGGAATTAATGCCAAAATACACCATAGAGGGGAAATAAAGGATCATACTGGGTGATCTTAGAGGAGGGAGAATATCAAACATGGGGGTACATCATGGAAAAGATATAGGATCCATTGGAGCGATATGTCTCTTTCCATCATGACTTTATGATGACGTGGATAATTCAAGTGAGGGATAAAATAACATGGTTCCACTGAGGTATGATGGTGACAGTTGGGATCATGGAAGCTGGAAACGAGGTCAACATGGGAGATACAGTGTTGGTGAGGATTTATACCATTATGGGGTGTATCCCAAGTGGAGGATCTCCCAAGGGAGTTTTTGGACCATTCTATATCCTACATGGATAGAATGTAGCTCATCATGGAGGATATGATTTTCCAAATGACATATATCCTCTTAGAAATGGTCTATGAAAATATCCCTAGAATATTATTGGGATTCATCCACTAACTCTGAATGAGGAAGGGGTCAAGATCCAAATTTTTAATCATGAAAAGTTCAAAATCATACCCTTCCACACTCCGATCAGCCAAATGGTAGATGACTTGTGAGGTTAATTGAAGAAAATGTAATATCTACAAAGTATCATGGGATACATAATAGTGGCATGGATTTGTTAAAATATTCTTTATTAACAATATGTGCCATCCCGGTTTGCCACCCAGTTCAGAAGGAAACTGCAAATGTCCATGAAAATGTATATAGATTTCAATGATAAGAAGCACCCCTAAATCCTAATATTTTTGGTATATGTCTAGGACTACTGTATTTTATGATAAAATCATGCTGCGCACTGCAGATATTGATGTCGACCTATCAAAAGAATAAGCTAAGCACTGGGTGGTAGCATAACCAAATGTTATCTTTTCAATGATGCATTCAAAAAATCAATGAAGGAAGCGTAGTTTCTGGGTGGTGGGGATGCATGGAGTCTTCCAATCATGGGTGAATACATGGATCGGGCCAAACACGAGGTGTGGCATGATCTAGGACCTTCGTAGTGGGGATATCACAAGGTTTTTTCACACCTCTAACTTCTGAGGAGGGGTTTTCATGAAGGAGACCTTGAAGACCATCTTAAGAGACCCTTGAAAATTAAGTTAGATAACAAATTCAACCTAATACTATTGTAATATTTATCATTCTTTATTTGTCCTATATAACATTTTGATAATCAATAAATTTTAAAGTCCTATAGAAGAAATTGACACGAGATGAGATCCAACATCTAGAAATTGGGCACAGTCAGGTCATAGATAGGGTGTAATTTCAATGGTGATATGAATATATGATATCCATGGACATCTACACATGAAAACATGGGAAATATGATTATATTTACCTCTTGGTGAATTTGATTCTTGGTCTAGGGCATGATCTGGAGGAAATTCCGGCTAAAGATGATTGCCAGTACATAGGAGAAGAAGAAGAAGAAGAGAATGGAGGAACAGAGTAATAGGTTAATGATAGAGATCATGAAGTTGTGGAATCCCAAGTAATAGAGGCTCATTAGGAGAATCCATGGGTGAGCAGCAATATAATGGGTGTTAAGGAGCGGCTCGCCGAGTTTCTGTTGGTAAGTTTGAATTTCATCTTCATTGGTAATTTACCCCCATTAAAAACTCAAACCCATTAATCAAACCTGATCATGTATAAAAGATCATTGGATGTGATCAAGGATCCCATATTGTATGGGGTTATAATGTTCAAATGGATGTGGATGGTAAAGTCCTTAGGCCTGCACCTAGGGGTGAGCAATGTGATGAAATGGTTTCGGCCGAGGTGAGTAGTGGTGAGATGGTTGAAGGGGTAAAGTTGAACAACATAGAATCCCATAAATTCCTCAAAATTATTGGGTAATAAGTACCAATTATCAAATTACCAAGTTTCTAATAGTATCTAGGGGTGCTATTCCTTGCGGTGATTCAGGAACATGATCCGACTGGGCTCATATCTCGTATATATCTACCCTCATAGATTCATACCTATTACTTGAGGATCTGGTTGAATGATGTGTATTTATTATGATGTGATGATAAAACTACCATCTCTACAATACAATGAGATTAAAAAATCGTTGATATCTCCTTTGATGACTTCACTTGTCTGTGAGGATCCGGTCACTCAAGCTAATCTTTCCCTGGCACCTGGTGATTGGGGGGTTTTAGCTATGGGTGATACCACTAATTGGGGCGCCTAGAATCTATAATAGGTGATGTAGTTGAGGAATAATTGATCCAAGATAGTATCCCACATATTATATATTCTAGTCCCTCATATAGTATTCTAGAAAAATATTCCATCGCAATGCTCCTGGATATCTTCCCAGACTATGAACCCTTAGACCATGAAGAACAGGATGACTTTGATCCTAAAGTAGATGAGGAAAGTAGCATGACTCGTTTTAGAATGTGGAATTGAATCAAGCCAGACCTTGATGCTCTAGAGATTTAATTGGTGTGGTGAATAGTGACACTATGAACCTGGCTATACTATATCTATGATAGAGGGGTTGATGCTTGCAATATTCATGTATTGATTTTTGATTATCTTGTTATGAAGATATAAGAAATCATAGAAACATGGATGCTATCTGGTTCTAGAAGAAATATAATAGTGTTAGGAAATAGTAGGATTATTAATAGGATATCCATCACATTGAAGAGTAGACAAATGAGTGTTCTTCCTTTATCTCCCATTAGTCGAAACATGATGTTTTATTGATGGTCTAGCTAAGAGAGTCCCATAGAGAAGCAACAATAGGAATGATGTTATGTGAATGATCTCCAATATGAGATGGAATGGATATAGATCATGGTTTATGAGATTAATAATATTTTTTTATAAATATAGGGGTCTTAGGAGGTGACAAGAGACCATAGAGGTCACACGTTGAATGGTGGTAGAGCTGAAGCGCTCAATTGAATTTAGAGATCCATACGGGGGTGTTTTTTCAAACATTTGAAACATTGATGCTCGATTTCATTCATTGATCTACACTGATGTAAATATTCTAACATTGATTTAATTATATCACATTAATCCTAATTTTAAAATATCCAATGACTAATCCTTAGTCTCACTTGGTTCATTCCTGGTTTCTGAAATAAGGGATGATCACAAGATCACTCACCTTGCATGAGAGTTTTTTATAATCATCATACACTATGTGTCTAATAACATTAACCGATCACCCATATTGGTTTTAATAAGAGAGGTTGTAGCTGGAGAAGAGTTCTCTTGGAGAAGCCAAATTACCTTTCTCAATGTACTCTAATGCCCAAACAGAATATTGCCTTGGGTGTTGGATTAAATCTAAATTAAGGGGAATAAAAATTATGAATCAAAATTCACAAAATTTGGAACATAGAGATGTTGGAATGCCGATACTGGATAACCTCCGACCATGATCAAAACACATTATCTACACCCCTATCCAATAATGGGGATAAATAAACAAGGGTCGAACGATGTCCATGTTCGAAACATGGGACCTAACTTGAAATGTGGTCATATGTATTCTAGGATGTTCACCTAGGATGGTTGGTGAGCCAATGTGGCATAGTAAGGCCATTAGTGGGACAGTTTAGACATGAAATTAGAGGGGGATCCAACCGAGGGGCATGTGAAACATGGGGTGGAGTGATTGAATGTATGAAATGATTCCAATAACCTTGAAATTATTCCCATGTGACTTAATGCACATTGGTGTGAATGTACTTTTATAAATGAAGATCAAACATATCTTCCAGGGAAAGTCATCTGAAATGTCGAGTGATAGTTGAGTATTTGGGAAATGCGGTGAATGACCATCATCGAGGAAGAAGACCTCTTAGGTAAATCCTATGATGATTTTCAGTTTCAAATCATGCATGTAGGGATGATGAACACATAGTATAACATTTTACGATAAAGAAGATACATGGTACAGTTTAATTTCATGTGATAAGAGTGTATCTCATAATTTAACAACATATGATTAAGAAACTATATACAACTTCATATAAAATTTCATTGACCCTAGAATACATGTTTTCATGGACAAAATGAAATATTTTACATCATAGGGTATGCATTTATCATGGTAGAGGTAAAATAATATGTGAATGAGGCCATAGAGGCTCATGTGTTTCATACACACCATAAAAAAATGGAATAAAGATTAAGGTTTCAATGTTTGTACCATAACTAAGGAGAGAGGGGAGTGAAGGTCAATAAACCTATAGATGGGCCTGAATAAAAAATATATGGGCATCACTATGCATCCCATACGGATATGAATCAAGTCGTATATAGTTCTAAAACACATCATGGTGATAGACCAATGCCTGTTGGGTAAATATATTTAGTGAGGAAGCCAAAACATAAAATTATTATCATGGGGTACCCTGAACTTATTAGGGTATGATCATAGTGTAATGTCATGCGTTGAGGATGAAAACTCTTATATTGAGTACATAGATCTTGTACCACATGGATAGTATCTCAGATGGGTATGTTTGATGTAGTGTTATGAAAATCCCCATATGAATGAGGACCGAGGGGGTCCCAACACCTCATGACACAATCTCGTAAGAGGCCTGCATACTGTTTAAAGTCTTAATTATTGGACTATAAGCTCTCAGTTGAAGTTCATGGTGTTTTTACCATAGGGGAAGCATTACAAAAGGAATATGCATAACGCAGTGATATAAAAAATCTGAAATGGATGAGGATCAAGGAGAATGACACACAATACATATTCATTCATGAGGAATCTTTCATATAGTTTAAAGTCATGTGGATTGGACTATAATATCTCAGGTCAATGAAGTGTATTTTATACCATTGGGTAATTATTACATAATAAATATGCAAAATCCTGCGATATAACGGACTTGACATGAATAAGGACTGAGGAGGTCCACACCCTACATCATAATCCCCAATAAAGATTTCATACAGTTTAAATTTGTGTAACTTGGACTACGGAGACGAAACACTCAGTCTAAGGGTATATGCCAAACATTAAAAATAGCCAAAAGTTGCCACATATTACATATACACCTCAATATGATATTCCTACAGTTTAGGGCCATGTAGCATGGACCTTAGGGTTTTCTAACTCCACTATATTGGTACAAACACTACCAAAAATCTTAATACAACGTGATCCAGGCTCGGTGTGGGAAATAAGAAGTATTAGTTAGTCATTCCCCATAACATGTATTATAATAGAAAAAATATATGGGAATTAAGGGTTAATAATTTCCCTAGAATACCAAAAATCCTACCCTACATGCATAAATCCATGAAAGAAAAACCCTAGTGTTTTTAGAGTTCCATTAAAATTAATAGAGGTGTAAAATATGTAAATTAACTCATCCTATATTTGAATTATAGAATGAGAGACTGATAAGTTGGAAAATTTCTATCCATGTTCGTAATACAAGGTATGGAAATATACCACTCATATGTGACACATTAAAGTGAAAAATTGACTATTGATAGAGTTTGAAACAAAGGATCGGCCAGTTATTTCCAAATATTCAATATGGAGTTGGCCTAGGATGTGAGGTAAGTATAAGAAATGAGAGGCCATTACTGTTATGTGGTTTTTTTGGATGTAAAAGATGGTATAAATTAGAACCCAAAAAGGATTTAAGTATTTAAATGAATCAGGAAATGTCTGTGTAGAACCTGACACTATAGGCTTCATACCCTAGAACATCTGAGCATATGAGTGATAGAACCCAACTAAACTCATGGTAAAAGAAACTAGAATAGAAAATAGTTTAAGGGAATATTGCATGAACCCAGGGTTTTAATCTCAACCAAGAGGGACAAGTAAGTCATGGAAGGAGTAACCTGGTGAGAATACAGACCATGGAGGAAAAATTCCATACATAAAATTTCTAAAATAATCTAGGAAATGCTCTGAGTTCATGGCCATAGAGTTTGGACCCAGGAGAATATATAGCCCTTCAATATGTGTACAACCCTTATCAAAAACCATATGCCCATGTGATCCATGATCAGGGAGGTAAACAAGGAATGGTGATAATTTTCATATCACATGAAAGTGAACAATATGGTAATAGGGAAGTGAGAGGATGTCTCAGCAAAGTTGACCTATATAACCAACACACATAGGTTCATGGAGGGGTAAACCCAAGGGTGTTGTAGTTCCGCCAGAACATAAGGAGGTGGAAACTGTGAATCACAATGCTCAACATCTTGGACACAAAAGGGTGGTGTAATTATGGTGGATAATTTATAACCTTTTCCAAAACATAGAATCCATATCATGTTTCCTGGGATGGGAAAAAATAAATGACGCTCGACCACTGACCATGTTCGTAACGATGGACCTATCTCAAAATGTCAACGAGAGTCTTAGGGGGCGTTGGAATATGATGGTAGGTGATCCATATATCCATGCACCATGCCATTTAGTGGACCCATTAGATATATATGATGATGATAACCCAAATAAATGGACATGTGAAGCATAAAATTGTAATGAGAAAATACCCACGTAGAATCAAACAATCTATGTCGTACGCCACATCGCAATTGAGCATGTCAATTGGAAATATTAGATAGTGGGATTCAAACCAAATATCAAGGAAAGAGGTCCTAAGGTAGATCTTGTAGGAGTAATGATAATTTATCCGTGCCAAATAAGTAGGATAATGAGGATGGGTACCGTGATATAATTGTTTGTAATGTGGTTAATAAGACTTGAAGTAAATGAGGACCAAGGAGGTCCAACACTATATTATACACTCCCTAGAAAGGCATGTGAATAGGTTATGATTTCTAGACTCGATCATCCTATTTAGGATCACAGATCATGTACCATTAGGCTCTCATTTTTGGTCATAGAGTTTTTTACGAAATTGGGAGGTCGATGGGTATAAGAAATTAAAAAACATGGGGATATACCAGAAGAAAAAATGTTCGCGAATCACTACGTATATCATTAGGATTACAATGAATCCATACACAATTCTTGACATTCCATGAAATCTAATGTCATTTGGTATGTACATTGGATGTTATGAAATTTATCATCGTACATCTATGATGATGGGTGTAACATAGTTTATCTTCACGTGACTATGACATTTTGGGAGATACATCCAAATGAATATGTATGATGTGGTTTCCATAAACTGATGTGAATGAGGACCATGGAGGTCTATACTACATCATACACTCTCAAATAAGGTGTTTGGATGGAACCAACTAAAAAGAGTCCATGTGTCGCTATGTATCACATAAGGATGGGAATAAATCCACGCGTTGTTCTAGGATTTGATACAATTTAACTTCATGTCGTAAAGACGTTAGTGATCCAACATGAAGAAGAAAAATATTTGTGCCTATAATAAAGGATTCAAACTTTGGAACCACTAAAAATATTGTTAGGGTATGAATAAATCCATACATAGTTTTCGGTTTATTTACTTGTGTATGTCTTACTGATGCATAAGGAGAGAGACTCCCTTACTTTTATTTTCAAATTTTTTTAGTTCATTTATTTTTTTGTTGAGTTGTTAGACCCATGTGGAAAATACATGTGTCAATAAATATCACATAAGTATGGGAATAAATCCATAGGTTGTTCTTGACTGTGGCATGGAAAAGGACTAGTTCCATGGGTGAATCACTCTATGGAGATAACACCACGATGTGGTGTCATTTTTTATTGTGCGACCAGGATGATCCTGATAATGTCGTTTAAATTCATGTGACTAGGACTTAGTTATGTTACATTTTTATGTCATACATAAATCACTATCAATAATGTGTTTCTTAAATTCATGAATGTAGTATATCATCATACCCATATGATGATGATGTTTTAGTGTAAGGTCATATTACTAGACCAATCTATATAGTTTAACATTATGTTGTAATAAGGATAGAGTGACTAGTCTATGGTATCACTATTTAGACCATGGGTGATAATTCTATATGGATATGCATATAGCAGTGTCATGATAGAACTGATGTGAATGAGGACCCTGGAGGATTATACCACACAATGCATTCTAGGGAGAGTCTCGAATACGGTATATAGTGGTGATACCTATACTTGTTTTAAATAGTTAAGGATCATTGTTTCAAGACCATAGGCCCTTATTTTATGTATGTAGAGTTTAGACCATGGAACCAAGTTTAACATTGTGTTTTTGGGATAATGGTCTAGGAGGTGTGTCCAGAAGTTTAAATGTATGACATGGTAAATATGACCCAATTCGAATGAGGACTATGGATGTCCATACTATATCATAAATTTCCCAAGGAAGTCTTGTAAAACATTTTTTTTGGTTATAGAGATTGGACTCTTGATAGTGAATACACAAAAAGAGGATTCCCATATCCATGCTATGTACTGGTCGAGGGACATGGAATTGGTTGGAAGAGTGATGTGCTCTCCATCCCTGGTGAGAAAATAGTATGGGCCTTTTTGTTAGACCTTAGGAATGATGTATATTCCATCCCACAGGGGATCCAAATTTTGGGGATTCCTTCCCAATATCATCAGCATTCTATGATCCAATACAGTTTCAACTTAGAGGGAGTAGCAGAGACACAATTTCTTATTGGACGCTATGACTATGTTGTTCTGGTGCCACTCAAGATTATGCAAGGCTCATAGCCTATTCTAGTCGAGGGATTTAATTTGATCTATATAAAATTAGGCTAAATTTTCTAATTTATACTGATCATGGAAAACTATATGAAGTGAAAATGACTAGTATTCAATGTTCATGACTACCTCTATTCCATACACTATGGAATATGGAGTCAAAAGGGTTGAATTGCGGTTCATCTTCCGATAATACTAGATGGTGTTGGGGATCTTTTCCGAACAACACTTATTTTTTACCACCATATTATGCAGAATTCTAGAGAGGGTCTTGTTGAACATCTAGATCTATCAATTTTTATTTTTTTAGGTTATTGAGATGTATGGGGGGATTGGATAATCTAATTGTCATAAAATTTAATCAGCTCAACTACCCAGAAGATGGAGTCATTTTTGATGAGAACAGTGTGAGGTACGTATAATTGATTAATGATGCTGGATATGACCAACTACATAGTAAAAAGTGTTTTTCCATCCTTGAGCAGAATCACCTATTCCCACACTGAAAAGAAATCCATCATGGTTAGAATGAACCTTCGTCGGTGAGTTGTTGTTGGTGGATATTATTCCATAA
The DNA here is from genome assembly GCA_963277665.1 of Viscum album. Lineage (NCBI taxonomy): Eukaryota > Viridiplantae > Streptophyta > Magnoliopsida > Santalales > Viscaceae > Viscum > Viscum album. Next base: position 1,803,836,020 of record OY728129.1, on the reverse strand, counting down.
CATCGAGTCCCTAGACCACAAATAAAAAATAGTAATTGGTAGTAAGGACGGGATCTGGTGATCGTTGCACCAATTTAGAATGGATCTAACATATGTGTAACCTCTGGGAATACTCAATATAGACATGGACCATAGAAGGCCAGGAGAATCCCATCTTAATAATCTGATGGGATTTTTTCATCCATGTATGATGAGCAACATAGTATCTGGTATAGAATTCCTAGGATACCTAGAAATTCCCATATCCTTGAATTTAGTGGACGAAAATTCCATCAAAACCCTGTTTGTAGAGAGCCTTCAACATGTTGTGGTTTCTCTAGAGGCTAAACTATATCGTATGGAAGAAGATCCCCGTACATTCAGCTCTATACAATGGAAAATTTCCATGATTTATACAATAAAATAAATGATTCATCCATTATGTGGATTAATCACTTGATGAGGGATTTGGAGGCCATGATGTGGAATCACTGGTGATAAGGTTATTTACCGACTACTTTTTATCATCACCCGGAGTGACGGGAGTGATGAATCTGTGATGTACTAGATGTTTAAAATGATATTCCTAGTCAGAATATGTGATATATTTGGATATATAGGAAAAGTAATTGTTTTTACAATTCCATGATAGTGAAACATGAGTGACTTATAGATGTGGATGGAATTGCGCAATAAGCTGATGAGTGTACTCTAGAAAGGACACAAGATCTGGCTTCCTCACGATGTAGTCATCATTAATATTATTAATGAAAAAATTAGATTCCTCGTTCACGAGAAGGTGTGGAACATCAATATTGAGATCCATATTAAGGCCAATAATGAGAGCATAATAATCATACTCTTTTTTGGTGAAGCCTTCTGATTGAAATACTAAATAACGAAAGAAAGACTATATAGGCATGATGAAGACAATCCCTATTCCTACTTTATTGATCCTGGGATCATTGTTCCATCTACTAGTTGGTGTTTGGGAAGAAGCATCTAATTGAATCATCTATCATGGAATAGCCTAATTACTGAGAGAATTGTCTCGTCTGAAATAGCAAGATCCACGGACTGCTCTACAGGGGCCATATGGGTAGCTAGAAATTCCACCAATGCCAGACCCTTAAAATGATTCTATGGGACAAACCTGATTTCAAACTGCTGAAGGATCACTTCCCAATGAGCTATACATTTTTTAAAATTGGGGAGATTTATAATTTACATTCATGGATCCATGAAAGAAACCCATTGTATCTCGTGATTTTGTAGATAATTCCACATCATATGCACTATGAAGACAGCCAAAAGGTAGCTCTTCTTGATGGAACAATATCAAAAATCTGTGTCTAGGAGAATGCAATTGATATGGTAAAATATACTCCATATCCCTTCGTAGTTATTCTAAGAGAGCAGGTTACCAAGGGATCATTCTAGAGTGGTCAACTAGAGGGCCAACGACTTATTGGAAACAAGTGTCATCAGAACCAATGGTTGTAGCGTATAGTTCTATATTTTCTCAAACATGATCTAGAATATTTTTTAACTTTTTTATAAATTTCATTTCATCATTATCATGGAAAAGGGATCACAATTTCCATCTAGATTCACAATGAATCGAAGTTTGTAGTAAATGTGGCCTTGAATTCCTTGTAACTCCCATATGTTTCTAAGAGTCCGAATCTGGCTGACATCCTTTATCTTCTGTAGGTCTATTTTTGTTCCATTGTATCTTAAAATGAATCCATGTAACATTCCAAAGGTCACCCTGAAATAACATTTCAAGGGAGTCATATTCAACATCCAAGAGCATATGATGTCAAACACTTCTTCAAGATCCCTGATATGGTTTTGAAACTGGTGGTATTTGACCACCATATTGTCCATAGAGCATTCCAATAGCATTACGAGGACCAGTTTGAAGGTTTGGTGCAAGGAATGATGATAAGTGGTTCCTATATTCTTTATAATGGAAGGAATTACCTAATAACCAAATGTACCATGTGTTCCTTTGCAGGTGGTAGAATCATCATCATCAGGGGCCATTCAGATCTAATTATTCCTAGAATACCGATACATGAATTAGAGACGATGGAATCCAGTGGTAGCATCAATCAACAACTCTATCATAGGAAGGGAAAATCATATTTTATGAAATGATTGTTGAGATCTCAGAAGATGGGGTACTCTGATTTTTCAGTTTTTCATCTTGATGGTAACTATTTTCCAACAATCCGGGGTACTGGACATTCTGAAAAAGTTATATTTGATGATCCTATCAACCTCACCCTCAACCATGGAACCATAGGTGGTGTGCATCTTCTTGGGATGTAGTTTTAAACCCTGATGGATCATCATCAGATGAGGATTGTGGATGGAGACCTGAGGGTCTAGTCCCAAAATTTCATCATAGCTCCAAAAATATTCCTCAGGATGTTACTTTAGGAAATCCACATACTATTATAGTTCCTCTGCAGGAATGTCTACATTGATCAATTCTGACTCTGATATTTCTTGGTTGCAATATTCAATTATAGTAACTCATTGATGGTCATAGAGATTCCGTATTTGAATTCATGAGGAGAATAATACATTTCTTCTTCATCAAAAAAGATATGGTAATTAAAGGGGGAGATAGTTCAACCAATCTTTCTACTTCTAGAGGAACAGTGGTGCCTATATGGGAGGGTGTAAAATCTTCACTGGAAAATTATTGCACTAAAAAAACCATGAAAACAAAATCTAAAAACCCTATTCCCTTATAACATTGACTGAGTGGCCCATTATTAATGATATAATATTAGTGGTGGTGGGTTGTTCTATGTTTACACAACCCATCTCTACTGAACAAGAATGTATGGCATACTACTATATCCATGGGTTGAATATCCTGAAACCTCATATGTGTAATAGGCTCCTGTATCACCAAAGACTATCATGTGGATAAGTACAAGTTAATCCGATGGTTTTATTTGTACCTTCGAATGTGTATTCCCCTCATCATGGAAGTGATGAAGTAATTTCTCATGTCTAGGGTTGTGACATCCAACAAATGAATCTGGATGATGAAAGCATTATACAACTTCAACCATGGGTCGGTTGTGCTAGAACATTTCGCACCCCCATTGGTCTAAGAATTTGTGTCCCTTCTCTGGTAGTAATTATAATCCATATAGAGATCCCTATAAGATGAAAATGGAGAAGAATCACCTTGTATAATTCATACTTAATAGTTGAGGTTGTACATGAGGGGCTAGTGATATGATGATGGAACCTCAACATGTAGATGGAGAAAGGGTATAACCAACAGGGCAATGTAAGTGGTATCTTGTGATATAACCATGAATTTGGTGTTAGAAATAAGACCACCTAAATCAGACTTTAGGTGTTCTTTTCACACAACCTATGATTTTTCATTTTATAACCTTGAATTTTCATGTCAAAGGGACTCAGATCATCTTTAGTTAGAAAAATATTTGGTAGAGCCTTGGTGGGGTTATAACTAATCTAGGAACCTGTGTCAATGAGACAATTATGGAATTCTATGCCACTAAACTAACATGTGATGTACAGATGGATGATTTGCTTCTGAATTAGTGAACTATAATCTTCTCTGGTGAATGAGATTCTATATTTCCATTCTAACTACTCGACATACTCTATGTGTAATGTCTTGACTTCATAAAGCATTTTCAAAGACTATAGGGGGGTCATAAAAGCTTTTATGATTGATCATAGAATGTATTATGATACATAGAGTTTCTTGAGAGTCGATAAATTTATAGAAATGTTGAATTTTTTTAATCAGATAATAATTCCATGTAAGGAACACATTTTTTGATAGGTGGTTACTCTATGGGAGGAGGTATGAAGGCCGCTACTGGTCAAACTCATGGATTCTGGATGATACATGAAATTTCGGTTTTTCACTAGATGATCTTCCAATAATCATAACTAGATGACTATCTGATGGCTAAGGATTGGTTACAACTAGATGTGGATAATCATGAAACAATAACGGATGTACTTATTGATTTAGTAGCATGATTTTTGGTGGAAGAGAAACCAAAAAGATAGGTTGATAGGGTAATTCATGCATAGATCAACGCTAAATCTGATGTATGGTATCAATAGCATGCATAGTGTGGATTAAACTGCTAGCATGTCTACTTTTGAGATTCACATATCCATATCCCCATAAACAATGGCATTGACCAGAGTTGTTAGGAGGACGTTCCTAGTCCCCCTCCTCATCATAAACTATATAGGGGTCAAGCATCTTGATGGTGTGCATAGAGGCATACTCCTTGTCATGAAATGTGGATCCTTCCAATGTTGTATAGACTCTAGGGAAATTCCAGTATCTTGAGGTATGGAATCACAATGATTGATAGATAGTTTCAGCACAGGTAGGGGAATCTCCTTTACCTTGCATCATCAGAGTCTATTTTCTATGAATTAGAAGGATATGATGGAGATGAAACACCAGTAGCTGAAGAAGGAACTGTGAGTTATGAAGGTTCAAGTCAATTCAAATGATCCCATATGAAACCATGAGTGAAAGTTACAACTCTCCGAGCTATCCAATCATGATACTTATGAGATTCAAGGTGTATGAACCACTTCCATTCACTTTTTCTATCATTGTAAGGTACTATAGAGATACATGCCACTTTTGACAAGGAGGGGTCCAATCTGACTACATTGGTATCAACTAGGTCCTGAATCCAATCCTTGATCATATTTCATTTCTTGATGGTATGTCCAACGATTCATTGATGAGTGTTCAAGTTGTGGATATCAGTTGACATGGTCTCCTAGGGTTTCTGGCATTATTTGAGCTTCATTATTCATTGATCCAAGGAAAAACATAATTATCTAAGGACAAGGACCTCATTGAATGAGTAGTTCTAATTTATCTTATCATGGATGGGAATTCTAAGAGTTGGGATCTCACAAGGGGTTGGGGCCTGATGGGGTGCTAAAACACGGTTGTATTTTCTAGGTGGTCATGCTTGATGGGTTGGTGCATGACAATTCTATGGTGACTAATGCTGAGCCCACAATTGCTCTTAAAGAAATTTACCTCAGTGAGGCTATAGATGAGGTTCTTTTAATTACAACTCTTGTGGACTAGGTCATCTATCTCTGCAAAAAACGAAAATCTTTTCCATGGTGGATCTTCTTGAAGAAGATGGAGGAGGCAACTGGAATGCCTACATAACTTGATACAAATGTTTCTCAAGGATCTGAGCCTTTTTAGAGAAATCCTAGAATCTACCAAGAATATTATGAGTAATGAGGGTGGGGACCTATTCAGCGATTACATTCTCAATTCACATCATTATGAGTTTTTTTTGAGTCAATGACATATTGAGTGAATAAGTGATTCCATTATATTTGGTGGGAAAGTCTATGACTCTCTCACCTAGCTATTTTTTGATATTGAAGAGGTAAAAAATAATTTTATTCTGTGTGGTGGAGATAAACTAAAAACTAAACTACATTCAAAGAACATACCAAATATAAATGTTCTCAATAGGTTACTAGCTGTACATGAAGAATGAAATCACTTATAGTGGATGTATGAAACATTAGATCTTGAAGGATTCTTATTTTTGTGTGTTTCTAGCATCGGTCCACACCGTGAAAAAATGTGGTTCAAATTCTGCTATGGTTCACCCATCCCATTGGTGGGAGAGATGGTTGGATTCATGAAATATATGGGTGCCTTCATGTTTTCTACCCACATCGGTTATGAATTTCCATCTTGTGTGATCACCCCTGCATTGTATCAAGGTTATTGAGGTGACTGATGAGGGAAGACCTAAGATCAAACTATTAGGGATCAATGATCACCAGTTCATTTTTAGGCTCTTCAACAAGATAGGAAGTCTTAGTGGTTCATCGAGCAGGTAGAGGAGCGAATGGGGGAACCACTAGAGGAATGTCCAATGGAGTGGCTGAAGGAAGGACCAATGATGAGTCTCAAAGAGGGTTTCCAGGAAGCCCAGAAGGATTTGGGCACAAATCTCAATGTCTCATTCCATAGGCTCTGGTATCTACCTTTTCATGTCCAACAAGATTGTCGGGATCTATTGGTGAAAAATGACCAAGGAGGACATGTTGATGCCCTTACTATACCAATGAAGAAGGGACGTGATTTTACAAAGGATCAAAATAGTACAGATATCTCTATACATGGATTTCAAATAGGATATTATAAATTTACATTTTCTATTCTACAAGAAGTTGGATAAAATTAGCCTTAGCTGGATCGACATCCATCGTCTGCCCTAAAAAGGATGGGTTAGAGGGATTTGGGGTCCCAATGTATCCCTCCTCCTTATTGAGGTCTCAAATGAAGGGAAATAACTCAAAAGTATCTATAAGGCCAAGTATCGATTTTTAATTTTGATTGATGATGCACATATAGTCATCCTCATGGTAATGTACTACCATAGGAGGTGATTCTTGTTCTCCAAGATCTTTCTCGGTGTCCGTCTCTTTGAGCAGATGAAGGTCAACAATATTCACCATGACTAGACTCGATGTCATATCCTCAATATCATCAGGTAAGTCATGTTAGCATTGGAAGGGAATGAAGTGAATATTAGAATACTTTTTCCGGCCATGTATCTGAACGTGTAGGTTTTCCTCCTCAATAATTCTGCGGAACATAGTGAATTTATAAATGAATATTTTCTGAAGGTTCCAGTGATAGCTAGGTCATGTTGGGTTATGAACCATGAAAAGTGCTACAAACTCAACCATATGAAACTTCTTGTAGTTGTCATCAAAATTCACCTTAATTTCTAGATAATCAAACTAACTACATCGAAGACAAAACATGTGTCACCAAGATGGTACGATGAAATCACATAACCACATCCTGGGTGAGAAACTCTAGAATATTGCAGTCTAGTGTGGTGATTAGTAAAATCACGCAATCCAGTGATCTATAGTTTGAGTTACAGTAAGATTTTTTATTCTGAAGTGGGTTCTGACTCTTCATTTCCCCATTATTAAATTAGTGACAGATTGGGAAATCACAACTGTACTTATGTGGATAACTACGACGGTGTATAGACTAGTGGAGAAATTTTTTTTCAAGCCGACTGATCGTCACTTTCTTGGTTTAAACATGGAGGAAGTACCAACCAAATCATCATTTCCCTATAGAAATAGATTTTTAAAACTACATAATTTGTTAAGTAAGAAGTTGTTAGTGGTGGATCTGGTGATTTATCATTGCCTACCTTACCCCAAAATAATTCTTTGTGATCACATATCAAGGTAGAAAATGAAAATAGTGATGATCAAGAGCACTACACGATAAGACCCTAAAATGGAACAAAATATTCTTCATCTTACATGTACCTATGAATGGATTTATGTATGAGGTTAATATCACCTTCCAATATGATAAAAATCACATGCAAGGCTCATACCCCTGACTCTGACATAGAGGATTGAGTGGAGGCTTTATCATTGAGTCACATTCTGCTTCTAAATTAGAGATGTAGACTCGATTGATGATGACTTAGAACATATAAGTGTTATTACATTAGTACTGAATGTTCTACATTCTTCCCTAGGATGGAATGTTAGTTCAGGGTAAATTTCGGCACATGGAGGGCCACCATGAAGGTTGGTGGTTGAGTGGGGAGGACCTCTACTTGATCTAAAAGGAATATGTGGAGGAAATATGTCTTGTTTGTCATCAAAGTATGGAGGACCTTTAATGGGACTACTATGAGAGTGTGGAATGCATCCACTATGGCCTCAAACATAGTAGGGAGGAACTCTTCTTGAATAACTGAGGGAATAGTGAGGACCTCCATCTTGGGTATGAGAGTAGAGAATACCGTCTTCCCATTGAGCTAATGTGTGAGGTGCACCTAGGCATATATCAAACATTGTAGAGGGAGGATGTCTAATTTTGTTTCATAGTTCCTTCAAATATGTGTTCTAGTTTTAAAAATCACCACTTCCATGTGGTTTTAAAAAGATTTATTCATGGAACTGGAAACATCCAATAGTTCTTTATCTAAAATGGAACTGCTTTCCAATGGAAGGCATTCGTTATGTTTGAACTTTACAATACTTTAAGAATATGTATTGGTCGAGAAGATTGGACGTTAGACTCATCACACCCTTTTAGGGGGGATTATTGTCTACTCTAGGACTCTCTTTATATATTTAAGATATTTTCATGGATCCTTATTAATTCACCAGGAATAACATAATTTCCCCTTGGAATTTGGAATCACATATTAACATGTCTAAAATTTAGAATCAAAAATATATATTCAATTTTATTCATTAGTGGAGATATCTATATGTATTTGAGATTTTCTATCAATGGTATCCTCTTATAATTCTATTTAGATGTTATTTTAATCATAAATATGATGATACTTTTTTTAAGCCACTCAGTGGGGAACTCTAGAATTTATTTTCATCCAGGGAGATGAAGTTTTCTTTGGATATTGGGATTATAACAATAAAATGGGTTACCTACGTATCCTTGTTAAATGAATCAGAACCCTCATAGTTCGGTACCGCGTAGTGGGAAACATAATACCTTTTTAGGTCATGTTATTAAGAACTAACCATATAGTTTAATGTCATGTATTTAGGACATCTAAGTGAAAAGATCTTAGTCAATGTTGGTTGTGGGACTTATGCCGAGGTAGCCCAAGGAACATGGAAAAGATATGGGTTTCAATGTAAGATTTGAACCTCTTGGGAATTTGGACCATGGAGAACAGGGGGATTAGAAATGTCGGGTTTCAAACTCATGGAAGCTTCCTATGTATCCCACATGGATGGGAATAAAACCCACGTAGTTTGATAAATATCATAGGTGAGTATAATACATTAAGAGAAATGAGTTTGGTATTACTTTCTAAAATTGATGCCTCAACTATTTTGGGCGTTTAATTTGGGGATTATTCATAAGAAGGATGCACGTATTAAGGGAATTAGGGTTGGATTCTTGAAGATGATATCCAATGAGCTAAGGTCCTGAAAGGGCATCTTACATATCCATATTATGGTGGGAATCAGAGTTCTCATAGTTTATTCTTTGTGAATATTTGTGCACATGTTGTAATCATCCCGAATCTCTAAGACCACGTGGGTCATGCTCGGTCTGAGAAACAAGAGTATGTGAATGATTCAACAATGAAACATACACTTTTCTTTCTCCACCAGTGGAGGAGTGTGAGCCTATGGACAGGGTGGATGAGGTTGAGGTGACCCAGGAAGAGGGTGAGGCAACGAGCCCTCCCTCTATTCAATTTACTTTGGAAAGGGGTCTAATAAAAATATGAAGGGATAAAGGTTAGGGGCTTACACCAGGATGAATAACCTAAAATATTTCATGGTAGGGTAGGGGGACATTTCATTCACATGAATGGAAAATCAATTGTGAACTTACCTTCCCTACCAAAAGTCTTGAGGCTCCAAGTCTCTTTGAGAAGTGAGAGGTCAGGACCCAATACCTCCTCCAAAACAGGAATATCCAAACACTATTCTAGGGAGAACGTTCCATATCACTATGGATATATAAACCCACATACATTTCATGAGTCCTAAAAAATTACAAAAAAATGTGGGAAAAAATTGACTATGTTAATACAAACCCAAATAGGAGAAACAATGATATTTCTTTTCTAAAATATTGATAAGTTGTGAGGTTTTGGTGGAGGTCTCAATTGAATAACATTCATGAAAGGGAGGAAACAATGAAGAGTAATTTCTAAGGATGGATTTGAAGAGGGCTTGATGAATAGTAGACTAAAGAGTGTAAGTGAATTGAGGAGGGGTTCCCAACTATGTAAGGGAATGAAAATGTGGGAGTGCATGTAGTGTTGGGTGACAAGATGTTCACTTATGTGTCGAAAAACCTTTATGGTAATTCTTGGGTGACACCTAACTCAAGCCTTCTAGAGTATTCACAGGTGATCCTAGAAGTTGGGTGCTCAGGTTCCCGTAATTGAAATTGGTGGCGGGCAAGTTTTTCTGATTTAGGGAAGTTTGGAAATTTTTTCACGCAAGTGTTATGGTTTTCAAACACTTAATGGAATTAAGTCTAATGATCCTTATTTAAATCCTCTTCTCATGATTTTGAAGAACTACCATGAAAATTTCATAAGACTTGGGAGATGTACTCGGGATACTAGAACAACAATTGGGCTTCCGGGAAATTTTTCCACGTAAATGAAGACCCCAAGGGTCTATTTATAGGCAAATATTGGACCCTGTGAGAAAAAAGTTAGGGCATGAAAATAAGTTCCGTGAAATATTGGGGTGTGATGGTAGGCTACACACTGACTCCATTTTGGTCTAACTAAGGCTACCCAATACGCATGCCTTTTAAAATCATGATTTTCTTCATGTATTTTTCCATTTTATTTATAAGGTATTTCCCTTTGTCATTTTTTAGACTATTTTATGGAACACAGTGTCATGAAAATCCCCCATCCTAATTGGATAATGAATGAAAAGATGAATCTATACTGAGGTAATGTAATGGAAGATAAAGAATCGATTACTGGGTTGTGCAAGTTTAATGCGCATAGAGCAACTGGTCATGTAGGTTGGCAGTGCGCAGGATTCTGGCGTGCAGGGTGACATACCTAATTTATAAATATTATCTTCACTTCCGTGAAAAGCCTCTTGACTTCCGTATTTTCATCTCTCAACATACAAGTATTCTTTCACTAAGGCGCTTCTGTTTCTCCGCACTTCTTCTATACATTTTTTAGATGGGTGCTATAACTGGGGTGCTACACTTGCACGCTAGTTTACACATGGAATCCAATTTTATACGTGTGCAAATTAATGCCTTTTCTGATTTTTTCAATTCTTTTGAAAATATCAAAATTGAATTTACATAAAACAATGGTTTCCTATCCTTTTGTTGGTTTAATGGCTCCAAGAAAAATTGGAATTTCGGATGAACTATCCATTAAGAGGATGGATGACATGATGAATGTCATTGGTCATGATTACTTAAACAATTGCGAAACCACCCTTCCAAACATAGAAAAATATCTAAAGAAGTATCATTTCAACTTTCCCTGAAGCACCTATCTACCTTTTCATTTCTATAGTCATTTTTAGGATGTTAATATTCCATATCCAATGAACTATGTCCCACATTCATGGTATCAAGATTATACCAACTTCTCATTGGACAATTTTTCTATTTGGGGAACATTTCTTAATAATGGGACAGTAGATAAAGCTCATATTATGCATCATATGTCGTGTTCTCCAGATTTGAAAGCACACACCCCTAAGGTGAAGCCACACTATTATTCATCCATCTTTCGGGGTCTTAGATGGATCATTCCAAGGGTTTGATGAAAAGTTGGTATTTCTCCCCAAGGGGAGGTGTAAAACCCACATGGATATGTGAATACAAGGTTAGAAAGACTTGTGCAGAATTTAAATATGACTTGAAAGGTGGTAGGAATTATGAGCTGTCTGGGTTGGGTAGACTTATGTGAATAGGAATGATGGTTTTGTGCCAGAATTATTATACCTATGGAGCTGAGAGACTAATTCTTTCCATTTAACACATGGATAGGTAGGCATAATCTTTTGGGATGTTAACAATATTTATGGAGCTCCAATCCTTGGAGACATGTATGATGAGATCATTCCTCCTAAGGTTACATGTAATGACTTAGAGAAGACAACAGTGTTGGTTCGTGAGTTGATGAAAATACTTAACAAACTCAAGAACACAACCCCCATAAATTCTCACACTAGGAGAGATATTCATCCAGAGGAATGGATGGAAATATTTTTGATAAAGAAGAATAAAAATGGTCCCACTTACACCAATCTGACTAGATGTCCAAGGGTAGATAAGAGAGGTATCCCTAACACCTTTTATCCAACATTGGAAAAAAGGAGAATTTGACAAATGGGGATTTGAAGTCAATCCAAAAATTCCACCAATGACACATCTATAAGTTTTCATGGCCATGTGGCTCAACGCATTGTTGTTACCAGTCTGAGGCTCAAAAGGAGGTGTGAGGCCAAGAATCTTTGTTATTGCGGCTATTCTGGCTGAGTAATGGTTGGTAGGGTTGGACACTATTGTTTTTTCAATGATTCATAGGAGCTTTCTGCTTATTTACAAAGGGAATTCCCCCTTTATAATATCGGGACCATTCTAGGTTTTAAGGGGGTGGATTGCTACTCACTTTAAAACGTATATTGTACTAAGTGGAGTACAAGTTTTCGATTGTTCTATTCGACCATATGTTTAAGCTTTCTCTGGTATCTCAAACTTGTCTCAGAATTATTATGACATCATGGCTTGATTAAGCATGCCTAAGGAGTTCCATTTCATTCCTTATGAGAATTATCCTACGGTGCAATTCGTTGATAGTGGTAGGACCAGTTTAGAGTTGAGGTAATACATTCTATCCTACAGAGATGGCATGTTGGCCACCAAAATTGATGGATAAATCATATTTGAGGCCTATGATCATTATAGATTTTTGCATAAAATCAAATTTCTACAACAAAAATATATATCCCCTCTTATGCATATCAGATTAGACAAACATCTAATGGATTTCTAACAACTACAGTCATTTACATCTACGGAGAAAACTGGGGCAGTTTTTAATTTACATGCTGCTAATACCGAAAGCAGATTAACTATTTGGTATTCTAGAAACTGGGACATGTATTACCCTTAAAGGGTATTAAATCATTTTCCCCTCGAATGGGGGTGAAGAGATGTATCCAGAGGGAGCACCTTAATTTGGAAGGGAACTCTTCATCCTCAGGGGATGACTCACAAGAGTCAGAGGGTGATGGTGAATATGCTCCAAATTCCTCAACGATACCTTGTTCCAGATATAACCCCCCTACAAGAGTGAAAAGATCCACCCCCTTCATCCCTACCTAAGTTGTATCGAGGTGATCTGGTCGCCATCATTCTGAAGAGTGGCGAGTTCCATTTTCTAATCCCCCATTCATGACTATGGAAGTTGGGAAGAAACTTAATTCCAAGGATAAAGGATCCTCTTCACATCTATCTAACATACAATCCGAGTATATACTACTAGAGTCTGTTCAAATATGGCAATGTTGATACTGTGATGCAAAAACCATGTTGATGGATCTGCATGAAGGACTGCATGTTCCATGATTAAGGGATTTTTGAGCTTCTTATGACATTTTTTTAGGGACGATCCAAATGAGATAAGGTCCTACATTCGTGAGCTAGAAATTCCCATATTTGAAACCGATGAATAAATTCCCACCACGAAGTGGGTAAAGTAAATGATAGATCGTGGTACCACTAAAAGGATTAGTCCTTCATTAGATGAAGAATGGCGTTAATTCGTGGATTCTAAGGATGTTTGATTATTTCATCTCACATTCTCTTCTACTTTTCAATTTGAATTTAATTCAATGCATTGTTAATATGGGGGAATATCATCTTAACTTTCATCTAGTTAAAGTAAGAACATTTGAAGATCCATCACCACTGTATAACTTTGGAGGCACTACTCTTGGATCTACCAGATCACCCCGTGAATCGGTAGAAATATCTTTGGGCCAACAGGTCTTGGAGGATGATATAGAGAGAATATTGAAATCTTCAATACCTATCTTTGCAGATGATGATTAAAGGCATTCTAATAAGGAGGAGAATAAGAATCACCAAAGAAAGAGATACATGGTTAGGAACATTCTTAGTAGTGGTATGTCTCCCTAGTAATCAAGAATTTTTTTCTTTATTCAAGAAAAATTGATTAAACTTCTTAGGATTATAGGGGATTATTCTGTTTATTATTTCAAATAGACTACTAATAAGATTTTAGGAATGATGGAGGGTTCTTCTCAACATAAAAAAATTTCTACAAATCTTGTGGTTCATTAAGGGGAATTGAACCCAAAGTAACCGACATCTGTTCCCAACACTATTCTCATTCCAACTAATAGAGCAGTAGAGGCTTCTATTAAATAAACAATTATTTATAATAAGTCAAATGTAACATCAATAAAATTCCATCCTGTGATACTTTAGGTTCATCACATGCACCAAAAAATCTAAAAAATCTTATTCTGACCCCACAACCATTGCTAAAGAAGCTATTTGGGGTTAGGCGTTGTCGAAGGAAAGTTGCGAAGAAAACACACCGGGTGCTCCCATGGGTGAGACTAAGCTAGAATTTGGGATATCATTTGAGGAGATTATGAACCTTGAAATGTCATTCTAAGAAGTATTAAAACATGTTAATATACCAAATTCTATTGATGATTTTGGAGTTCCTAGTGTAGAATTAACTAGACATGAGTTTTAATTATTTGTCCTATTAATCATATTTTTATTAACATTATAACCGTGGTTGGTTGAAATATGTAGTTCCATCTAAATAAACTGATGTCGAAATGATACGTGAAGGATGTATCAATATTAATATCAATACCCTCATTGTGGATACAATTGAATAAGTGAATGTTGAGAAATAAAATCATATTGACATTGAATCTGAAGATCCTGGGCCATTTAGAGATAACACACCCCACCCTAAAGCATCAAACATAAATGTTGAAACTGAGAATATTATGGAAGAGTCTTCCTAAGATTCTAACCTACTATTAGGTAACATATACTAATATTGTGATTGTATTCATTTTTGTTATTCCTTGAATCTAATCAAAAACATTATTTTTTTAATTTACCACATAGGGATATCATTTTCAATAGCTATGTCTGGAGGTGAATATTCTACGTCAGCTCAAACAGTACTAGAAAGTGAAGCATCCATTTTTTAGGAATGAGTGAACAAGGAACTTCTATAAGTTCATTAATCTCAGAATACATCCCTCCTTATGTCAATGATTCTAAATCGGACCCAAGAACTACAAAAGGTTCTTCATCATGCACGTTAAGAAGAATGGCAGAATATATGGAAGATAATATCAGAGATGCCCCTTGAGGAAATGCCTTTATGAATTCCCCAACTCTAAACTATGTTTATCACACTTGGTTTTGGCAGTTTTGAATACCATGATATTCATACTGCAGTGAAAGAGATTATTTGGAAGAGGGAGCAAGAGAAAAATCTTGG
Source organism: Viscum album (assembly GCA_963277665.1). Classification (NCBI taxonomy): domain Eukaryota; kingdom Viridiplantae; phylum Streptophyta; class Magnoliopsida; order Santalales; family Viscaceae; genus Viscum; species Viscum album. The sequence goes on along the minus strand of OY728129.1, from coordinate 1,803,820,919 downwards.
GCCAGACTTGGTAAAAGATAAACTGTTAATCAACACCTATGAATTCCAAAAAGCGTTGTCCTAAGCGGAGGCTAATCATAGTAGAAAGTTGAAGGAACTGAACCATAATATCAAAGAAAAAACTTTTCATAAGGTTTGTATTCAACATGAATTATATGTCATTATAGGGGGGCTTGAACAACTTTGTTGCTCATTAGAAGATGTCCAGAAGGATGATGAAAAATCCATTTGAGATACAAGACAAGCACATTATCATGCTGAAGAGAGCAGAGATAGTCAAATAAATGTTTTTCAATGGGCAACAGATGGGGCTCAAGAGGCTGTTAACCAAATATGGAGTTATTTAGAAAAAATATTGCAATTTTTTTGATAAGGTAGAGACTCCAATTTGTGAATTCTCCTCTATGAAAGTTTTTTTATAAATGATTTTTTTTAATCATCTGTGTTTTCATTCTAACTAGTTTTTTTTGTTTTACCTAATCCATTTGGCCTAGTAAGCATAGTTTTAATTTTTCTAGGGTTATTTAGACAATCTCACAAACATTGTATCATTTGAATTTTTATTTCTCAATATTACCTAAATCATACAAAAATGTACGTTTAGTGAGTTTGGACATAAATTTTTTTCCGAGTGCCCTTGGAAGGTTCTAAATCTATAGAGTACCATGTCTCGTGTAGTTATATTTTTAGGTCATGCATGTTGGACTATAAAGGGATAGTATTTAAGGACGAACAACAATGACTCTAAATTTTTAAATTAGATCCCAAACAAGACTCAGTGGATAAAAATTATTTAAATATTCTTTAAATGTTTCCAAGGGGAATCATGGGATATTATTTTTAGGGTCACAAAATTTAAAACTTGTATCAACATAAGGGGGTATCCTCTATGATATAAGTTACCATTATTTGAAAAACTAGTTTTAGGAGTTGTGTTATGCCAGGCCAAATAGGAAATATGTTGCATATCTAAATAGTGGTATCTTTTGACTGATAAGGTCGTTATGTAGGAAACTTATGCAAAGCCACCTAAGGGGACGTGCTTCATAGTCAAGAAATGGAGCTCTCAAATGTATAACATTTTACTGTCGTTAGATAGGGAAAAATAAAATTTGGGTGACTCAAGAGCTCAATGAATTGTTTTCTCAAGGAAAGGAATTTTAAGGATGAAAGAGCTGTTTTATACCGACATATATCCTGAATAAGAAAACATTTCCATAAATATTTGGTACATGAGGAATAGTTAAAATTTATCAGAAAAGTGAATTTATGATATAATGTTGTGATGTTTTAAGTCATGCAGTGAGGAAATGTTACCGTGTAGTTTTATGTCATGCAGTGAGGACATGGTACTGTGCAATTTTATGTCATGTAGTGAGGGCATGGTACTGTGCAGTTTTATGTCATCCAATGAGGAAATTGTGTGGATTTAATTTAAGGTCATTAACATTGAAAAAATGTATTAAAGTCTCTAAATTTTTAGATATTTTTTTGGAATCATACTACCATATTTAGGTTTAGATGGTAAAATTGTAAACTATGATTTGGGAATTTATAAATCTGAATAAAGATATGTAAAAATGCTAAAGGCATTATAGGGTGACTTTTCTAAGAACTAAGTTACTATTATTTGGAAATCCTTTTATGGGGGTCTTATTTTGCAGGGCTGGATGAGGAATATGCTACATGTCCAAATAGTGAAATCTTTTTACTGAAAGACATGTTATGTATAAAACATATGCAAGTCCACCTAAGGGCACATGATGCATAGTCATGAAAAAGAGCTCTTAGAAGTTTGAAATTCTATTTCTAAAAGATGATGAATGTTTATGGAGATTCATATTTTCCAAATCACCATGATTGTTTTGTGGAGAAAGGTACCTAAATATGAAGAGCATATTTCTAACCAGGATTTCCAAATAATCGGAGGAATATGACATCTATGAAGGTCTAGCCCAAATGTAGGAGGTATGGTGTCTATAGTTTTAGGAAAATACATCTAGGACCACAAATTGAAACTATATATGATATATGGACAAGTTATTCCAAGGTTATTTCATATTGATTTGAATACATGGACTGAGAAATGTGTAAACCATTTTAATGAAGAATTTAATTTCGAGAGAAATATAATGGGAAAAATATACCTGAATAACTGTTTTTAAATATAGATTCTTGTATATTTTCATCAAACATTTAAGGGAAAAATACACTATAACCAATAATGAAATTACCATCTTTTGAAAGATCCGTTATGGTGGTTGTATTATGAAGGTCCAACTGGTGTATATGTTGCATAACCAAACAGTGGCGTCTTTTGACTATAAATCCCAATATATAGGCAAAATATGCAAGATAACATGTAACGCCCCGACCCTAGTTACCCAGAGTCGGTGCATTATTACATAACATTGGAATGATCACAAGAAAGATCAAATCTCGAAAGACCAATTGGTTTAGTAGTCGTGGAAACACTAGATATATTAATAATGTTTTACATTACATCATAAACTAAAAAAACTACTACAACAACATATTGTCTCTATAGTCCACACTCTTAACCCCTCATAATATCTCTGCAGGTCATTCATAATTTAAATCTTCACTTCCTGGAAAAAATAAAACATAGAAAAGGGGTGATCTCAAATGCCCAGTAAGGATAACAATATAGTGGAAAATTTCATAAATAAGAATAAACATTTAATGAAATGTATAACTAAAACAAAAGCCTTTCAAACTTGAACTTTCAACAGAGTATGGGATAAATAAAATGAAATAATGCCATTTACTTATTCACATGGATATTCTACTAATCGAATAATCACATGCAAAACCAATAACTACTTTCATAACGATGGAATGCATAATTCCAGGCTATCATAACCACATAGCCAAGGCCTCGTACCAAGACTAAAAATAAGATTTTGTCAAGGCCTTGTGCCAAGAAACTAGTTTGTCTCATGAGACAAACCGATGCATCGAGGAGCTATGGCGGGCTCCACCCATCACATATTAAGTCCAATGCATTCCCATATGAAAAGGTTTAAACATAACATAAAAATTCATATTAAAACTAGCATACAAAATGTCAATACTTTCACCATAAACTATGAATGGTATAAAAATAGCACATCCACAGTCAAACATATCACAAAACCTTCAATACAATATAGAAGTTTTGTATCATAATAAATCAACTTCAAATAAGCTTAAAATCCATCAAAGGATGTTGACATTGATGAAATCAAAACTATTTGAGAGAAATATCACCTTTTTTGAAATCATTTAAAAGTCACACATTTATAAAGGAAGTAATTAAAAAAGAGATTTTTGAATCAAAGTGTCCCATACCACATAGAAACTTTTGAAATGAATTAAAATTTTTAAAAACATTCATGTTTATATAAATAAATCCTTAAAACCCATTTTTAAGACATGGACATTAATTAAAAATATTTAGAAAGATAAATCTTTAAAACATTTAAAATTATGATTCTGATAAAGAGTACCTTTATGAAATTATTAAAATATTCATTTTGAAATCATTTAAAAGTCACATAATTATAAAATAAAACATTTACATTGAAAATATCCTTGTAATCTTATAAGGGAATATTTGATGATTTTATAACGGCGGTAAATAGCCGCACCCGCCGTATAAGTTTAAAAAAAACATTCTTACCTTAAATTTGTCGAAAGGTAAAAAGTGCCTTTTCTGGAAAACGATGTAAATATTCCTTTAAAAACACATAAGGGTATAAATGACTTTAACCCATATTCTTTGTAAATAGTAAAAATGTTTTGAAATACATTTTGAAAAAAACATGGATGTGGATGATAAAGAAATCCCAGTAGATTATTACGTATAAATAACCTCGAATAATGAAGAGATTGTGAAATAAACCCTTACCTTGCACTTTTACTTGGATGGGGTAGGTTAACCTCATGTATAATGGTGAAATAATTGTTATTAAATAATACAAGCATCACATACATTAATATGATATCATATATGATCTTTTAATATTGATTTGATAATAATATCTTATTATCGTTGTTTCAGGTGTTAACTTACTTGTTTTCTTTTATTTGTTTTGTTACATAAGCCATGTCTGTTATCAATAGGTTGTATCTTATTCATATCCAGAATGATATCAAGTCCTTAAACATAATTTTTAAATCATCAAATCATAATTATAATTTAATGGATGCGATGGAGAATGAATCTCATCACGTTTGTGGAGACGGTAGTCCGTACGTACGCACGAGCAACAATATCATTCTTTTGATATTAAAATAATATATAAATGGATGGTATATTATATATACAGAATAATTAAAATGTTAAATTTATTATTTACATGAGTTACACATCATTATTATATCCATCCAAATAATAATATATTGAATAACAATTACACCACGACGTGGAGAAGGTAAGCCGTACGTACGCACGTATGGTGACATGTTATTCAAAGGGTGGATAGAATACTGAATATGGTTGTACCATATTTATAATAACATCACAGTATATATATGATACTGGAGTTATTATTTTATAATGGTAACAACAAAGGAAGAAGAAGTGGAAGAAGAAAGGAACTTGGAAAAGGATGGTGAAATCATTACCTCTTCTTCGGTTTCTTCCTTTTGATTTGATCAAAAGGGCTCCCTAGGTTGGATTTATGATCAAACTAAGACCTCTAGGTTGTATTGAGTGAAGTTGGGAGAGTATTTGGGCAGAGTTTGGCCGAATCAAAAGGCTTTTAAGGTTTGAAGAAATGAGAAGGAGGGGTGCCCTTTTATAAGAGGGGTGAGGGGCACCTTTGGAAAAGCTAGAGATATTAGTTTATAATAAATTAATATTCTGTTTCCAATGGCTCCAAAGTTGATTATTAAACGTTTATGGTTGGTATGGGTCGAAAAAAACTCAACCAATATAATTTAGACAGGTTTGGGTACTTATATTAACCTTATCTTTAAGTATTAACTCTAAGTTAATTAGTTTCACTTTTACAATGTCTCTTTGTATTTTTATATAATATGGTTAATAAACTTACTATATACATCCAAGAGAACCCCAAGTGGTCCATTAATGATGAATATATCATGATATAAGTCTTTTGGCCGAACCGTAGATTTTTAGGAATTTAATATCAATTAATAATATAATATTTGTTTTAAGAACTTTTTTATGTCAATTTTCACACTATTCAATAGCTGATTTTTTTGAAACACATACAGAATGATTACTTCGAAAAAAGTCAATTAGATCAATCCTAATATATCATATTATCCTATAAAATTAGTTTAATTCATTAAAAGTTTCATATTATATTTATTTTGGTATTTATAATATCAATTATTTTAATTTTTCACTATTATAGTAATTAATTCATCATCATTGTGTCATAAATAAATTAACTTATTTAATGTCTAAAAATTATAAATAAAATATCATTATGTAGGAAATAGTTTTATCTTTCTAATTAATATTTATAATCTAAAATCCAACATATATAACCCTATGTAAAAATTATTTTTCTAAACGATATATGCTTGTGTCATTTTTGTAATTATTTTAACTTAATTAAAATAAAGTGTCCCTATCACCTACAAGTGGAACCATGGGGTCCCCAAATCTACCCAAAGATGCCTATGGTCGAACATGTACCAACCAATAAGTCTAGGACACGTTTTAGGGTAATTTAGTATTATTATAATATTATTTTTTAACCCTAATTTACCGGATTTACCCTTAACCATGGTAAATAAAATATTTACCGCAGTAATTATTCAAAATGTCTAAAAATTAAAGTTACCTATTTACATAATTTGAACATACTGATTCCAAATATGGAATCCATTTTTCAAAATTCAAAACACAGAAGTGGCAGAAATTAATTTTAAATTAATTCCCGTTGTTAAAACAAAAAGCGTGTTTTTAAGAGATAATAACTATCAAACGATTGGCACTTGTTTATGTCCAGTTTAATTGTAAAATTATGTCCAATGACCAAAATTATATTAAATGGTAAAAATATATTCTAAATATACTTTAAAACCACTCAAATTCATAATTTATCACTTCTAATTATTTTTATTAAAAAAGTTGTTTTTAATCAAAATTTAGTAATTTTCACTATTCATCAAAATATTAATGTTATCCAAAAAGTACCAGAATTTCACCTTAGGGTAAATTTGACACTAAGAATCCAAAAATGAAGTCAATTTTGAAATATAAAATATATATAATTTCAAAAAGTAGATATTACTATTCATAACGGCTAGTTTGATCGGTTGTGGTGTGTGTTAAAACTCGAAGTTGCGTACAACACACGCTACTGTATTATTCAAAGGAAAGCGTATCGTGGAAGCTTGGGATGTTTCATTTTAAATTTTTTGATGTCCCCATTTAGTAAAAAAGTTTAAAATATTGTATTTAAAAATGGTTCACTATTAAAAGTTGATAAAAGTGCAATACTGAAAATGAATTTGTTCTTGCATTATATCTAAGAAACTCATAATATGGATTCCAAAATTATAAGGATCATATAAAGTTTAAAATTTAGTTACTACTATTCATAACCTCTTTTTAATGACTTTTTTTTGTAATTCATGGTGTGATTGAACTCGGTGTTGCGTGTAGTGCAAGTTATTGAATTATTTTGAAGAAATAACACACTATGAAATCTTGGGGTGTTACATAACCTAAGGGCACGTACTGCATAGATAGGCAAAAGAGTTCTCAGGTATTAGAAATTTAGTCACTAGTAACCCTAATAATGATTATGAAGATATAGAAATATCCATGATTATGACTATGAAAAATAGAATGGGTTTATGCTCAATAAACATAAAAAAGTTTAATCATCATTTCCCATGAGTTTGATGTCCTTTACGTTGATCTGACTCATATGTAAAATGGATACATTCTTTGTATCCCTTTGAATTTACCTTGTGATGTGATGTTTTAAGTCACGTAGTTTGTACATTAATAGAACCATAAGAAATTCGGACACCTTGTTTATATAAAGAATAATTATATCCAACTCCTAAGCTAATGTACGCTACACTATGTGTGAGAAACAAAGAGAAATAAGGGTTTTTTATAACACAGAGGTGACACAAGTGAAGAATAGGGGTATTTAATTTCTATACATTTTAATGTCATGTAGTAAGGATGAAGATGAACCAATGTAAAAAGAACGAAAAATTGTAACTGGACTAAGGGATAAAACTCATGTGTCACTATGTGTCTTCCTGGGGGTGACAATCAATCCATACGTAGTTCTTCAGACATTCACTATAAATGTTTAATTATTATATATGGAATAAATGGGGGTTTTCTATCGTAGTGGGGACCAAGATTGGTGATTAAGATGTCTCTATGTATCTCATATAAATGAGAATCAAAACGTACATAGTTCTTTAAAAGTTCAATATATAGGTTTGATTCTTTTATAAGGAATAAAATTGGGTTTTTTATAATGGAGGGGCCCAAGATTGGAGAATTAAGAATCTCTATATATCTCAAATAAATTATAATCAGAATGTAAATAGTTATTTAAACATTCATTTACATCACCAATTGAGTTTGACATGGGATACGGGGTGCTTTAACACATTTTAGAATAATAATTAAATTAAGACACTAGATGGTATGAAAATAAAATCATATATCTTGAAGGATCTATCTATATTGATCTAGATCATATACATGAGAATAAAATGGGAAATAAAAATTTTGTGATTGCGACTGGGCCTTGATTGGATATCCAGGCATCTCTTCGTATCACAAATAGATGAGAATCAAGCCCCATGTAGTTCTGGAAACATGGTCTCTATGCAGATCTTACTCTAAAATAGGGAAGAGAGGGAATCATGTGCCACTAAGGAGTAGCAATGATGTCCCTGATTCTTACTTATGAAAACTCTTAACATCAAGTAGAGAAGATATTATCCATATGGTTTAATGTCATATAACGATGACAAATGGAGTCATGAATTTTAACGTCATGCGGCAAGGACAAAGTTGCTTTGAATTTTAACGTCAAGTAGTATAGACGCTTATAGTTGTTATCTAGTCTAATGTATTGCAATTAAGACTTTGTACTGGAGATTTTAAATTCTTGCAGTAAAGAAATAGGAGCTATGTAATTTTCAGTCTTGTATCGATGATATTGTGTGCAACTACAAAAAGTATTTCTTGAAGAATATTTCATTATTTGTAGTTGTATTAAGGTATCCATCCATTGAGATTGCGGAAAAATCTGACTTTGTGTAGACCTTAAGTACGGAATTAGGTCATTCCCACTTGGGATCAACCTTTGGTGGTTTATTTTCTGGTATAATTGGATCCCAGAAGACCAATACCAATTCTCCATGAAGAAATAAATGGAGGCAAACGTTTTTTAAATGCTCATGATACACTATTCTGATAGTCTTCTAAATAATGAACAGTATGCAATATTTTCTCGTCTAATCATTCCTGTTCATTAAATTGTATCTGAGACCTTTCATCTGTAGACAACTGATCACATATTGAAACTCTGAGTGAAGGAAATAGCATTTCAATTGGAGAAACTGCTTTTGTTCCATATACCAATGAATAAGGAGTTGGCTGGGTGGTAGTACAAGTAGTATTCTAATATGCCCATAAAGCATGAAAAAGTTTATCGGGTCAAGATTTCTTATCTTTTTCAACCATCTTATGGAGTATATTTGATAAGTTTCAATTGAAAGCCTATATCTCCCCATGGTCGCCGCATGATAGCAAGATGAATGTTTGGACTTGATATTTTGATCCTAATGTAAATTCATTACCTCAATCAAAAACAATTGGTGCAATTGTCCGTCAATATATTATGAGTGGAATTGAATCTAGTGATGATGTTAGTTTTCAAAAAACTAAAAATGATTTTGGCTTCGTCCTCATTGAGAGGTATTGCCTCAACCGATTTGGAGAAAAAGTCAGTAGTAGTTAGGATATACATGAACTACATAGTTGTAGCTAGAGAATAAGGTCCTACTATATCCATTCCACATGTGAAAAATGGAAAGGATTATTTAGCTGTATGTAGAAACTCTTGGGGTGATGAATAAAGTTGTCATGCACTTGTAAGGGATGACATTTCTTAGTGAAATATGTTCAATCCTCCATCATTGAAAGCCAAAAGTATCCAAGCCTTCAGGTCAGATCAGAAAGCCTTATCCCAGAGTGCTGAGCACCACAACCTGCTGAATGTACTTCTTTTATGATAGTTGTAGTTCATTCTCCATCAATAAATTAAAGAGGATTCCATCGAAGTATCATTTGTAGATTATTTTATTGTGATATGGACTACCATAAAGTGTAAAATTGGATTCTCGTTTTTTGATCTATTCTTTTTCAGTCTTATCTAGTGGAAGTATTCTATTTTGAAGATATTCCTTGATTGGTGTTCTCCTTATAGTGATATGACCATATCGATCAAAAATAGGGCTAATTTCATTAATTCCATCTATTCTAGTTTGAACAAAATGTAATACCATATGACGATGTGATATTGTGATGACTTTTTCTTCTCAATTTGGATCTTCCAAGACTGTAGCTGCATTAACCAGTGCATCGGCTTGTGAATTTTGTAATCGTGGGACATAAGACAATGTTTTCTCTAATGGAAACTCATCCACTAACCCTCTAACATAATCACTCAAAGGTATTTACTCTTCTTTTCTAAAATAATATTCCCCATTGATTTGTTTGATTACCAATTATGAATCACCATTCAATTTCAAGTGATTCACTTGCACTTGAAGATCCAATTCCAAGCCTACAATGAGAGTTTGACACTATAGCCTATTATTGGTTCTTCTATCTAATAATAGGAAGGAATAACAAAAACAACTTTTTTAGGGAGATAATGACAATTACTAAACCAACATTATTGAGTTTAGGGTTTTCCATTCTTTTCCCTGTTATACTTCTAGAGGCACCATCAAACTACATCTCCCATGTTTGGGAATTATCCAGAATAGAGAAGACCTCTTCATCAGAAAATTCAGTATTTAAGGATGTATCTTCTACAGATGGATGTTCATCATGGATGTAAGCCAAATATTTGATTTTTATTGACTTCTGAAGAAAAATGTGGATATCAAACGGTTGCAAAATAACTTCCCACCATGCCAGACGCCCCATAAGAATCAGACGAACGAGGATAAATTTGAGTGGGTTATTGCGAGATATCAATTGGACCTCATTACATTGCAAGTATTGTCTTAAATTATTACCTAATATGATTAATGTCAGGAAACACTTTTAAATACTTGAATATCGAGTTTCTGCATCAAGCATAGTTAGACCGAGATATTAGAGTCTATTTTCATTCCCAACATCATTCTTTTGGGAAAGGAAGGCATCGAGTGATCACTCAAAATATTTAACATAGAGAATAAGTGGCCTTCCTACAATAGGTGGAATTAATACTGTTGGACTGAAGAGATATTTTTTTGGGCATCATAATCATTTTGGCAGTCTTCATTCCATTAATAGGTGACTCACTTATTTATTAATCTGGTGAAGAAAAATCACTTGCCTGCCAAATTGGTGATAATGTGATGAATATAGACCATGTTTCCTTGGAGTCCTCTTAATTTTTTCAAATTTTGAGGAGGTGACATACCAATGATTGAGGTTTTCTCTCAGGATCTACATCGATACCGTGATGGCTTACAATAAATCCAAGTAACTTTCCTTAGGTCACCCCGAATGCAAATTTCCAATATTTCATATTCAAACTATGTTGCCGAAATTTATTGAATGTGATATCCAGATTAAAAAAGTGATTGGAAAATTGTTTCGATTTGACCACCCAATTATCCACATAACATTCAATAAATTTTCTTTTGAAGGGTTTGAAGATATGGTTCCTTACACATTATTATGTTTCCCTTGCATTCTTTAAACCATAAGACATTACCTGGTACCAAACAAACCTTTAAGGTCCTTAAAGGATTCAGACTATTCATCTTTGGGGGCCATATAGATTTTATTATACTATACTATCCATCCATGAAAGAAATAGCTTCATAGCCAGCTATTGCGTCAATTAAAAGATCTATAATCGGAACTGGAAAACCATCTTCAGTAAAATGTCGGTTCTGATATCTTAAATCATTACAATAACTGATTTTCCCATTCCTCTTTTTCACTAGGACAATGTTGGCCAACCATTTGGGATATTAAAACTACATGAAAATTCTATCCTTTATAAGATTATCAACTTCAACAAAAAATTTAGAGGCATGAGTTGGGTGTATTCATCTTGTTGTCTGCTTGAATCCCTAAGGTTCTTCTAGTAATCCCAAATAATGAGTGGCTACATTGTGATTATGACCTGGAATATTTGTACAATTCCATGAAAATATTTGTCAATGTTTCTTTAGAAATAAACTATAGAACTATTTATCTTCAGAGGTCATGTTAGTACTAATTAGAGTGGGTCATAGACCTTCTTCTGTACCCAGATTTATTTCTCTAAGCTTATCCACATTGGTAGAGACACCTTCCACAAATATAGGAGGAGCTTCCCTGAGATATTTCTCTTCTTCTTAATTACGTATTACCTCTTCTGTTTCTACATTCATAGTAGATGACAAGGAAAAACTTCCATAGTTATGGGAGAAGTTAGTATTTGTACATCCTAAAGAAGATGCCATCATATATGACCCTACTGATGATGAAGGGTCTTCCTGTGGTAATAAAGAGGAGATGACGGATTGGGAATCAAAATATCTGTATTCCCCTATCATTGCTACAACCTATTCTAATTTGATTGAAAATGTAGAGTCTATCTTTTGTTTGACAGATGATACGAAGACATTTCTTTTTAGGCATCCATCATTACTTTGTGAATCAACAGTTTCTCCCATTTTTTCTGGATCACTTGCCACAATTTAAATTATGTAAGTTATTGGAGGAGTGATTGGATTTGGTTTTACCCTTTCAATTTTATTGATGGGTAGCACATAATATGTACTCAAATTTATCAATGGGTCTGATGGAATCTTATCTAGTTTATTTGGAGCATTAACTCTAGTTATGTCCTTTTTCATGGACCTTATTCCTTTTGTGTGATAAAAAGCTTCCTAAATATATTGAGACTAACACATTTTTAATGAAGCCTTATCACCATAAAATGTCCCTATCTAAACATTGAAGTAGTACATACAACATTGGTGTTATGGAAAAGGTATGGATGCATGTTGATGCCTCCAAGGCCTTTATAGAAAAATTTTAAAGGTTGTTTCCTAATGAAAAACCATGATATCTGAATTAAACACAAGATCTATGAATTGAGTTCTGATTGTAATCTCTCCCAGAGGTTCTTTCTCATTCTTGTCATATCCTTGCCACATTAAAGTGGAAAGAGATATGTCAGATTTAGTCACAACCAATCGACAAAGTGTACGAATGGAAATGAGGTTGACGCCAGAGCCATTATTAACGAAGGATCGCCGGATATCTATTTCATTGACCTTTCCAGATAAATACCAAGGTTCAGATATGTCCATGTAAAACATCATCTTCCTTTTCAACTATAATAGATATGGCTGCATGGAATTAAGCAGGATCATTATCTATATGGTAAACCTCTGCTACAACAAATTCGGTTTCAAACTCTTTAGGACATTAAAAATCCTCAATAAGTTCTTCTCAGAGATCTTTTGGCAGATTCAAGGCATCCAAAATTGATAACTTAGATGTTACTTGGGCCATTTTCTTCAAAAAGTCATACTTTTTATCCAGAGGTCTGTGTTTCCCAGCATGGAAATATGGTTTTTCAGGTGTCTTGGAATTTTATGAGTCTATTGTCGACGTACCCTGTGTTGGAGAAGAAGCTAGAAATACTCCGAGATTTGGGAGATTTGAACAAAAAGGTCTATCTACTTTTTGAGAGGAAGATGGGGGGACTTTTAATCGGTCATCCAAAATAATCATGTCAGAACTGAATCTGTCTTTCATGGAAGAAACTCCATTTTCTTGTTCAGCCCACTGAAGGTCTCTTCCATGAATTTATGCAGCACATATGGTTCATGTATGAGTACAGTTAAAATGGTAGTTTATAGAATTCACACGTCGTCCCTTGTATCATAAACCACAACCACTTCCTTTAGTTCCCCAGTTAGGTACACAGATCTTCAACTCTTTATAATTAGAATAACCCATGGAATAAGGATCTATTTTGTGGATACCATTGACAGAACTGAAGATAAATTCTACATCAGATGAAGATTCTTCCTGACAGGTTAGTTCTGGTTTTGTTGTTTGGAGGGACGGTGACAGGAATTTGAAATAGATGGCATGAAATATGCTAGGGTCAAGGAAAACTTTTTCCTTGACACGAACTCATATTCTTCTGACTACTATTTATCCTTACAATAACTTCCTTTCATTGATGATTGACTTTTTAGTGAAAGTGGTTTTATTGTGGAAGGATTTTCAGAAGACATAATCATTTCTTTCAACTATGTTTGTAAAATGGCATGAGTTCGGTTGATCATTTTCCTGATCATCCAATCATCATATTTTTTTTACTTTTTTACATTTTACTTCCTTCCATTCTATTTCTTCCTCTAGACCAGTAGCAGTAACACATGCTACATGAGCTGACAAACATTTCAATTTCACCTGTCTAGAGTCTACCATTTATTGCAGGAGATCCATAGAATAAATACTCCATAATGGGATGCCCTAAAATCTAGTGAAAGGTAAAATAATTTGTAAGATCTTCATTTCCTTCTTTATTTGGTTTCTTCTCCCTTGTCAACATAACCAAATTATTTTCTAGAGATGAGATAAAGTATCCAAGAACTTTTTCATTCCAGAAAGATTGAATATTTTTCTTTAATTTTCAAATTGTTTCCACCTTTGATCTCTTTGGTTATCATGAAGAGGTTGTTGTTATTGCTAATTCTCATGTGGTAGAGCCCTTCGATATGATAAAGGTTTTGATGTGCAAGCAGGTAGAGTTTCTTACTTGAGTGTAACTCTAGAATCATATGCCTTCCATATTCTCCTTCCCATAGCTGATGGAATTAAATGACTTTTAACATTAGTTTCTATAAAATAATATTATATCTATTGATCTTTTTATGTAAGGTCTCAAAAAACTCCTGTGAATTTTATAGGGATCATTGGTGTGAGTAACACATCACATAGATTTTCCACAAAAATAGACAGCAACTCATCTCGAGGGAGTTTCAGAGATAATGAATATGTTAATCCTTTCCCTGATGTAATGCAAAATGAAACCCACTCATTTTTCCTTTGTTTACATTGGTAAGATCCAAAACATTCATCTTCAGTTGTGTTGAGCTAAATTGATGAATTAATTTTTGGTTGAGATCTTCTAATCTAGTAATTGATCAAGATTGTAAACTTGAATACCAGACAAAAGTAGGTCCCTGTAATGACTGCACAATACACCTAAGCTTTATTTATTCTTGTTGTTGAGGAGTTTCCATCATGGGATCACAGCGAGAAACAAAATGTGTTATGTTTTTTTCTGGATCTCTGAAACTATTAATAATTGAAAATTTGGTATTCCCAAAATTTGGTGGGAGGGAATCAGATGCACCCATTCACGGTAATCTTAATTTTCTATTTGAACTAGTGAAGGATGTTCCTTAATAGCTTCCAATCAAGTTGGTAATGCCTCAATTCTGTTCGTAAGAATTTTTGGAATATCTGGATGACATAAAACCTATGTTGGTACCATACATGGATCTTGAGTTGGTGTAAATACTAGAAAAACCACTAGTGGGGCTACTGGTATCTTCCTTAGATAACCCACAGGAACATTCTTATCAGGTTGTGTTTGATCCTACCTTGGTTTTGTACCCAATGCATGGAATTCATTATTTACATATGTAGTTACTTCAAATCCTCATTATTGAGGACCTCCTATAGGATGCTCATGTTGAGGACCTTCTTGGGAAGTACATCTCATAGAAATTCCTCTTCGAAGTAACTCTGTATGGAGTCTTCTCAACTCACTCATATACTATTATTTCATTGAAAATATCTCTTCAAGAAAATGAGATTTACCTTCTCCAATGGTAAATTTAGATGCAATCTAATTTTTAGCATTCCCCTTGTTAGATTCCTTTTAGAAGGGGTGGAAGTGGGTGATTTGAAGCAATAACTAGATTCTATGTAAGCCTTTGATTTTGGAAATTTACACCTTATTCAATTACCTTAGTGGTACCATATTATGGATAAGAACTTCATCTTCTGATTCCCCTAAACTAGACTCATTTTCTAAAAGATCTTCTATAATGGTGTTAATGGAATTTACTGACACATAATGCATTTATGTCATTTTTTCATTATATTTGTGAGATTGTCTCCATTTTTATCTTCCATGAGAATTTTTTCCCTTTTATGAATAATTTTTGGGAACTGTTTGGCTGACGATAACCCGAACAGAATCCTTGGATAGTTCAGTTGTACGCACTCCTTGTGGATTCTTCACTAGTTGGGAGAAAACTGACTTTTGTTGAGGAGGACATTGTAGATGTAAAAAATTATCCATCCATGTGGGATGTGGTTGTTCATGTTATTATTCATCAAACCTTTGAACATTATTTAATGAACATAAAGATTTAATTAAACGAGCCCCCACCTTGAAATCTGGGGTGGTTCCTGAACTGCTATGGATATGATTAGCGCAACTACTCTTATGATTTTATGAATTTTGGTTTGGACATTATCTGGATGCATTATATGACAATCACTAAAAACACTTGTTTCGTAGGATCACTATTCTATTTTTGACATTTGTGTTATCTGGCGGCTGACATCCCCTAGGTGGGATGCCTGCTCAGGTTTCATAAATGCATGATGTAAATGTAACTCAAAAACTTCTTTTCTTTAGTCCTAACTCAGATGAGATCTATTTTATTCGTGTTCTTTATCATGCATTTGATTACATACAAAATATGTTGATTATGGCTGACCGTGGGAAATCACATTGCATGAGACCACATTTAGAGAACTTTGATAATTCTAGATTGTAGTGAAATTCAATGCTCCATGTGCACCTCATCCTCTAATATGAACACCAGATTGTATGTCGTAAATTAACTAGTGTAGACTATTTAGATCATTGATGCAGGCACACTGAAGGGTTCTTTTCATTTTTTTCAAACTTTGGATGTTGGGAAACATAGAGTGATGCCATGTCAATTTGGCGTTGAAACCCTTCTATTACCTTTCTATGATTTTTATATTGATCATAAGGTAATACATTGGTTTTAAAATTACAATGATTCTGCCATATGTTGAGGTGGATATCATGAATACAATCATCTTCCATCAATTCTTGAATGATAAACTAATAATTTTCCAAAGCCCAGAATGGGACTGGTATTTCTCCTTCAGAAAATTGTTTTTTCATGTTTAAAATATATTCATTTTCTTTTACTAGAGATTTATCTACTTGGTCGGACCAAAGTGAATGCTCTATATTAGAAAATAAATGACCCAAGGGAGGTTCAGAGAATTATTGTTACCTTAGGATGTCTTCTAATTGAGAATGTGTTTCTCCCGTAAATGAAAAGGCATCAGACATGATTGGCCTTGTGTTGGAAAGTGCCTTCAGTTAAGATGGGTTTTCCATTACTACATTGCCAATTTTAAATTTATCGTGACAATGATAAATATTTCTCCAGAGAGATCATTTGCAGAAAATTCCATCATGGGGAGGTGCACCATGGTGGATTAAAACAAGAGATAAATCCTCTTGCCCCTTTGCCTTCTGGCCACCCGGAGGGTTTCTATGGCTCTCATATATAGATAGATTCTTTTAATCGACTAAATTTTCATTATTCTAGCCTTAATGATGAAGTGTACAATGGGTAACTTCAAAATTACTTCTACCACACTCATAATTTGGAAATAAGAGGATAGGATCTTGAGATACACCAAATAAATGTGTAAGGGCTTCATGAAATCTAGCATTAAGATGAGACAAATTGTAGTTTGAATCTTTATTTTACAAACATGTTGGAAAATAATTCTTCTTGGATGTTCTCTTACACTTAGTTGGGGCCACTTTCTGGGAGAAGTGGTTGTCATGGGTTGGTGTTTGTGCGTGCCTATGAGCGGCCACCAGAACGGACCAATTACATCCAATTGGAAAGGGTGTATGTTCTTGATCCTATTGTGTATATGATATGGGGGTATTACCCATTACCCTCCTATAATAGAACCAAGGAGTGTATATACTCTGTAATTTCATGCAGATGTTTCATCTGATATGTGGGGACTGATTTATTTGTCTTTTTTCCCCTATACTGCTAATGTAGTTGTTATAATATCCTTACATGCTTCTAGAATATGGGAAGGAACTTCTGTCAAACCGTTCACCATTGATAAGATGTTTTTGGTAACTTCAGCGGCTGGAATGGGAATATACATCCATTATATATTTGGAGTACGTGTATGTGACTTATATTTTCTTCCTTTTCCTTTCAATGGGTATTAACAATACTCACGCATGGGGGAAGAGAGTTGGGTCTGCCCCTGATTTGTTGTCAAAGATTTCTGACTGACTTCTCCATGTGCAGCCAAACGAGACAATTGGCAACCTTCATGAACAATGGAAGGTGTATGTTCCTGCTAGATGTATTTGATAAAGTATAGTTGAAATACTTCCTTCAATATAGGGAGAGGATACTACTTGTATAATTGGGGATTGTAAACAGGTGTATGTTCCTATTTACCAGTTTCCACCACAATGGTTCGGTGGGTTTCATTAAATGTAGTTAGATGATCCTACTGAATGGTTTATAAATTGTAAGAAGATGTATGTGAATGTTCATAGTACTAGACAAGATTTATCTGGTGGGATTGGTGGGTTGCATCTAGATGAGTCTATGGGACAGAAAAATTAGGAAAGATTAGTGTATGTGCTCACTCGTTGTTCTCCATCAAGTTAGGTTGATGGACTTATCTGGAGGGGGAAGAGGTAATACCATGTTCCCTATTGACTGTATTTTGTCCCCGATAGTTCATCTGTTATACCCGAGTTTGAGGGACCTGGTCCAAACGTCTAGTAGCAACACCCCCATCATGATGGAGGTTCACTACTGCACAATTCTGCTGGCAGTGATTATTGGTGGGAGTCCTCAAGAAGTATCCTTGTATCCTTGAATTGAGGCCCTAATTGACCTAGTGATCTAACTCAGTATAGTACGGGGGGGATGGTTGTTGTGTTATGGGGATAAGGCCCTGAAACGGTTGAAGATGGTTGTTTTCACCATCTACTTCTTGATCATCGGTTGTCATTGGTCGGACAATCATGGATTTTTATTGACTTAGAGGGCTTTCCAGGAATCATCCAAAGTCAATAATATGTAGTACTGGCTATACTCCTTTACAATCACGTTGGAGACCCAGTGTAAAAGACAGTAGGTGGGTGATGGTTCCCTTCCCGTGGATGAAGATCCATCTTGAGAAATGGTAGGGAAGATAAAAGATGTCGTCATGAATAAATCCATTTGGGACTGAAGTGAGTTCTGAGAACAAAAACTGAGAAACAACAACCAAATCCATTAAATAAATATATTTTATATGGATATATTAATGATTTATTCCATTTTCAATCCTTCCTTTTTCAATTCATATGGGCCAAATAGGTGGGTGACATTATTTACATGGTCAAAAATTCACATAGGGTTCACCATTTTTGTTGTGTATCTCAATTAAAGGGGTGTTCTAGTTTTAAGTATCATTGCTTCTAGGCGGTTTCCAATGGATTTATTTATGGAACTAGAAACATACAATAGTTCATTATCCAAAAGGGACATTCTCTCTAAAGGTATGAGTTAGTTAGGTTTAAACATTATGATACTTAAGAACGCGCATTGGTCAAGAACATGGGAGGTCAAAATTATCAAACCCTTTTGGGGGGAATTATTTTCTACTCCCTGACTCTATTTGTAAATATATGATATTTTCATGAATCCTTATTAATTGAAAAAACATAACATAAGTTCCCCATGTAATCTTCAATAACTTATTAACATGTGTAAAATTTAAAATCATTAGTATGTATTAAATTTTCATCATTAATTGAGATATATATAATTATTTGAGACTCCCCATCAATGGTATCCTCTCATATACTATTTATAGATTCATTTAATCATATTTATGATGATACCGGTTTTTAATCCACTCTGTGGGGCACTTTGATATTTGTTAGCATATAGGGAGATGGTGGTTTGTTTTGATATTGGGATCATACCCAGGAAATGGGATACCTACAAAACCTTGGGAAATGAATCAGAAACCTCATAGTTCAGTGAATCTTATTGGGACACATCAAAACTTTTAAGGTCCTGTGATTATAACCTATCCATACAGTTGAATGTCATGTAGAAACTACATCTATGTGAAAGGTTCTTAGTAAACATTTGGTGTGGGACATATGTCGAGGGAGCCCAAGGAACATGGAAAGAATATGGGTTTCCATGTAATATTAGACACTCTTGTGAATTTGGAAAAAGGATAACATGGTGGATTTGAAATTTTGGGTTTGAACCCCAAGAAGTCTTCCTACATATCCCATGTGGATGGAAATCATATCCCACGTAGTTTGATAAATCTCATAAGAGAGTATATTCTTTGGAGAGAAATGAGATTGTTCTTACTTCCTAAAAAGGATTTTTGGGGGATTAATTTGTGGCTTATACCTAAGGAGGATGCCTAGATTAAGAAAACTAGGGTGGGATTCTTGAAGAGGATTTCCTGTGAGATCATGCCTTGAAAGGGGTTCCTACATATCCCAATTTTGGTGGGAATCAAAGTTCTTGTAGATCATTATTTGTGAGTGTTTGTGTACATGTTCTAATCAACAAGAATCTCTAAACCCACATGAGTCATGCTCGGTGTGAGAAACAATAGGATTTGAAATATTCAATAAGGACACATACACTCTTTTTCCTCTACTGGTGGAGGAGAGTAAGCCTTCGACGACCAGGGTGGATGAGGTTGAAGAAACCCAAGAAGAGGGTGAGGTGACGAACCCTCCCTCTATGCACTTGACATGGGACAAGGGTCCAATGAAATGAATAAGGGAATACGTTTTGGGCCTTACAATGCTATGGATTCCCTAAAATCTATTCTGGTAGGGGAGGGGGACGTTTCATTGGATTTATTGGAAAATCAAGTGTGAACCTTTCCTTCCCTACCAAAGACCTCAGGTTCCGTGTCTCTTTGAGAAGGGAGAGTTCAGGACCCAAACCCTCCTCTAAACTAGGAACTTCCCAAGACTGGTATGGGGTGAATGGTCATTGTGACTTTTGGTATACTAACCCAAATAGGAGAAATGATGATGTGCCATTCCCAAAGGTTTGATATGTTTGGAGGTTTTTTTGGATGTCTCAACGGAATCACTTTCAAACAATGGAGCCAATGAAGAAGAAGCATTTCCATTGATTTATTTGAATAGGGCTTGATGGATAGTAGACTAAAGTGATAAATTGGATCGAAGAGGGGCACCCATGTAGGTAAGGGAACACGAGTATGGGTCCTCAAGTAGTATCAGGTGATCTGATCACTTAAGCAATGAACAACCTGTATGATAATACATTGGCGAGACCTCGCTCAAGCCTTCAGGAGTATTCACAGGTGATCCTATAAGTTGGTAGATCATGTTCCTATAAAGGTAATAGGTGTCCTGAAATTATTTTTGATTTGGG
The DNA here is from genome assembly GCA_963277665.1 of Viscum album. NCBI lineage: Eukaryota > Viridiplantae > Streptophyta > Magnoliopsida > Santalales > Viscaceae > Viscum > Viscum album. The sequence continues at coordinate 1,803,800,165 of OY728129.1, read as the reverse complement.
GATGTTGGGCGATTTATGCACACAAGTTTTATGGTTTTCAAACACCTAAAGGACTTAAGTTTAATGATCCTCCTTTAAATCCTCTGCTCCAGGTGTTTCGGAACTACCTTGAAAATTTCCAAAGACTGCGGTGATGTACTAGGTAGACCAGAGCAGCAATTGGGCTTCAGAGAAATTATTCCATGTAAATGAAGACCTAAAGGGTCTATTTATGGGAAAATATAGGACCCTGGGTGAAAGGGTTTTGGGAACCCAATTAGGTTGCCCGACAGATTGGGGCATGCAAGTAGGCTACACACAGATTCCCTTCTAGTGTCTGACTAAGGTGGCCTAAAACTCATTCCTTTGAAAATCATGATTTTCATCATTTATTTTCTTGTCTTATTCTTACGTCATTTCCCTTTTTCATTTTTGAGACTCTTTGACAGAACGGAGTGTCAAAAATGTTAGTGAGCTTGACTTTGAGGAGGAACTTCATACTGGTTTATGGATTCATAGTTAGGACCTCCATGATGATGAGTTCTAGAGAGGGGAGCAACTCCACTAGAGCAAGTGAAAACATGGGGAGGGCCTCCATATTAGATTATTATGGTATGGGTATGACTTCAACACCAGTCATTGGAAAAGCAGTGGGACCTCCAATTTGATGGGCGCTGTAGGGGGGAGGACCTCCACTAGAGTTAGTGATGATACAAGGAGGGAATTCGTGTTGATGGTTCATGGAACATGGAGGACCTCCAAATCAGAAACAATAGTCACGAGATGCTAAATTTTGACAAGGTGAGCGGTAAATTATTTTAAATCAACATTGAGGACATGGGGAGGATATCTATGCTGGGTGCGAGAGCATGGAGTACCTAAAATCTAGCTGGTGATGGTTTGTAGAGGGCCTCCATACTAGATCTCATCATCTTGGGTTAGCCCATAATAGCTACTGGATGCATAATAGATTGAAAGAGTTAACTCAACCTACCCATGGGGTGGCTGAGGTCCTGATCTAGATTGGTCATTGAAGTACCACTTCTCTACATCATCTAGGATCTAGTAATATGTATTTGTGGTGGAAAGGACTACTAGAGTTGTGGAAGATGACGCAACCTAATTGGAATCTTCTTGAGAATGCACCTCACATTGGTGCCGAGTTATAAAAACTCAGATTAGCAAAGCCGTGGTGTAGACAACCTAATTTTTTGACTGTATCACTAGTATTTGTTGGCATTGATGTGGCCTAGTGGGAGCCCTCCTTGGTAGATCCCAGGAAGTGGTCATGGTTGAGGTTACTTGAGCATCTCCTACCTCATTGGAATACAGGACTGAGTCATAGGAATGTTCTGGGGAGAGGATCCTGATCAGTTAGATGTAGGATTGGGGAGCAGTGTCTCCCTATATGGCATGTGGGGTCAATGGTGATGGTGAGCCATAGAAACCTCCAGGTCCTCACGGTCTGTATCCCTCATGGTAATTACCCCCTCCCACACATACCATCATATGAGGATGTCTATCACCCTCTATTGAACAATCTCTGATGGTGAGATGGCGTGTGGGTGTCTAGTAGACGTGGTCTTGGATGACATCAAGGTAGAGGTGGATTCATGTAGGATAGCCATATTGATGTTCTTTTTTCACATTATCTTTTGGGTGGGAGGATATTTTTTCCTACAACCTGGGTCCTATGGAAAATTAAGATTCAATCATTAGTATAGAAACAAGGAAACAAATGCCCAATTACCCAGTGTTGTTCATTATTCCATGAATGGAGGGAAATATACACACCGACTATGTCGCATACCATAATTACCAATGACTAAATACCACAATAAATTGTGAGTTGCACAAGAATCCCACTGTTTACTTTATGGGACCTAGTACCGGAGATCTGGATCTGGTAACACACTCATCAATTATTGTCTGGAATGCTACTAATTCCCATGTTGAAAAGAAGAGTTTCACATCGGGATCCCAATTTTTGAAGGTGGAATGATTTTTATAGTGTCTGAGAACACTAGAAATGATTACCGAAATGGATATTCCCCATGTTTTAAAGAGAAATTTTCCACATCAGATTCACTATTTATGTTTTTACACTTTTTTCCACAGTGTGTCTCCTACACATGTGGTCATTCACTAAAAGTGAACTGTAACATGCATTCTCTATTTCTAAATGAGTCCAACATTATTCACTTATCCAGATATGTCTTCTCCTTGATCAAAAATAGATGATGTCTTCCCAGTCCCTTCCACTTTGGATTCCTCCATGGAACTCGTCACCTCGTCTGAGTCTCCGATTATGATTAAGATGTTATTCATGAAACTCATTCTCTATTCCATATCCTTGTTGATTTCCTTAAATAATTTTTCTTATATCTAGATGATCCAATGGTTTATGTTAGGGAATTTACCATTGGTTAAGAGAGTAGTCATGTTGGGAATCAGTGACCATGTATGGATGCTGGAACATTGAATCACCTGTATTATTCCTCATAAGAGGTATTCTCAAGGGAAATAAAACCCAAGGAATACCCTGAAAATTTTCAACTATATTATGTCAATATAATATGTTATGATGTTTTCCTCATGCATCCCATGTCTAACATGGGATAGGCTGTGAGTTTATCATATACAAAAGATGGGGGGTTGTGAGTTTAATGTCTTGTGGAGATAGTATGGATTGATCAGAACACTTGGGATGGTGGATCAAATGGGCACATACCTATGGAGGAGCACCTGGTGATATTTCCAGATGGATTGATTAGAATGCACAATGAGGATAGTTCCAGGATAGAGTGTCCCATAAAGGGAATGTTTCACAAAGTGAATACTGATCTGGAAACCATTGAGGATGGATCAAAGAGTTTTACCCCCAGTGATAAAGACACCATGGATTACCCTTTCTTTGGATGGAACCTTTCCTAGTATTTCTATGTACCCTATTTAAATGATAGAGATCAAAACCCACATAGATCTGTCATTAGAGTGGGGCTTACACATTTATACTACCCTTCATAAGAGGACTTCTCTTGGTTAGATAATGAGTGGTGTAAGGAAAATACTTGGTTAGATTCCCAGGTACTACTAAGAGTAGTGATAACATGAATGAATGTGGATTCTCCACTGAAATGGACCGAATGTATGACATGGAAATATTGTAATAATGGAGATGTGATAGAGAAGTTGATTAGGGATTACATATAAGATATGACTATATGAATGGAATGATCCCACTAAGATAAAGTGGACCTAGTAAAAATAAAGATGAATGGGAATGATGTGGGACAAATCGATAGATTGGATGGGTTATTGAGGGTGTAGATTTTGAACCTCAGATAGAATTCCTATGTATCCCAGATATTTGGGAATAAATTTCCATGTAGTTCTAAAAGTGGGCATGGGGATTACACATAGAAGCTTCATTATGAGAAATAAAGAGATAATGTCTTCTAGATGATGGTAAAGATCTTACCAGGGATACGACACAAAAGATATAAATATGGATATGGATGATGGGATTAATCCCCATAGAGGGTTTCTACATATACATGTTAGCTGTGAATCAAAGTCCACATAGTATAGAGGAGGAAATTAGGGCTTCTAATTAAGTATGAATCCCATTTAAATAGTGATCGGGACATCACTAGGGGCAGTTCAGGGAGGTGCACCAATATAAGGGGGCACCAAGGTTTTCCATTTAATAGGATTGAACCTCTTGGAGGCTTCTTATGTACCCCGTTAGTGAGAAAGGGATCAAAACCCTTTTGATTTTGAATGATGATGTGAGTCTTATGCATGGAAGCATCCCAAGTGCATCTTGGAGCATAAATCACATGGACGTGGATTACAAGTTGAAATAGACCATGGAGGTTGAAATTAGGGTTTACTCTAGGAGGTATGCCCATGTAATGACTAATATGGAAACCACTGGGGTAGAATTAGGGAGGTTCACTCCTAGGAGGGGGAACCAAGGATTTCCATTTGTTGGTATTGAACTATAAAGATGATTTATATGTATCCTATCCAGTGAACAGGGATAAAAACCCACATAGTTTAGAAAGAGGATGTGGGGAATTTTAATTCAATCAACCTAAGATTTATTGTAAGAATAAATGATATGGATGTGGATTATAGTTTTAAAACATATTATTGGATGAATCTCATGGTCACTACTAACCTCTAAGCCCACATGAGTCATTATCGGTAAGAGATACAAGAGGAAATAGTAAACTAGATGATCACATCGAGAATGGTGTGTCAAGGATAGATAGTGTGGGGCCTATGCAATGAAAATGTACAAGGATGATATCTTACTGTATGAGTTGATCTCATTCCATGTGAGGAATATCTCATTCCATGTCAACTGTACACAAAATAACTTTATCATAGGTGTTTTAGGGATTTTTTGGAGACTTCCCGAGGCACACATGGTGATAATTCCAACAATGAGGGGGAAATGAGAAGGAATTGATGACAATCCCTCTATGATCCTTCCAATCTATAAAAATATAGTGGAATCACGTTTTAACATCATGTGTTTAAAAGATTGGGTTTAGGAAATTTACCATATTATAGCTCATATATGGGGGAGTCACTCCCCACCCCTTGGACATTCATAACTGATACCCACCCATGCTTGGGGATGGGAAGGAATCTACAATACTCAATTTGAGTGGGGTGGATTAGTGGTCAATAATGGGTTCTATGGTAGCATGGATATTCCCAAAATAAAAATCAATTGTCATACCCATTCCAAAATGAAAGTGGTAAGTAAAAAACATGGGACGCCATACGAGGGACCATGAAATCATGGTGCACTATCCTTGAGTGATTCTTGAGGAGGTTCACAAAAAACATGGGACGTTTGTGTAATAGGGGATTAGAATTCTTGATTTAGAGTAAAATAAAACCTTGAAGATTAATAGAATTTGTGTTCACGGTATTAGAGTTTCTCACACAAGCAAGAAGGTGTCGAGGGAAATTTGAGGTGTGAAAGGTAATGTGTTTCAAGAAACAGGTATTTTGAATGAAAACTCCATTTGAAATTAAGAAAATGGGTGAGGGTCAATCCCTTGTTGTCCCATATAAAGGGGGACCAATATGGGAACTTTAACGCAAGATCTTGTACCTTGATGGTTTCATGGATCATCCACTCACATGAAAGAGGTGGTCTTATGTACATGGGAGTGACAATTCATCTTTCAGATCGTTTACCCAATGAAAGGGGGCACCCTTCTATTTATAGAAAAAATCAAGGGTGGTAGCACATAAGATGTTAGATGCAGAAGATGGTGTTTGACATTGCATTGCATTCGTATGATACTTATGTGTGGGCTCAACTATTACATGCTGACCTCTACATTTCTGCTCACCTTCCTTAGCCATTTTGGAGCATTCATAGTGGAAAATAGATCATTGATGTTGCATAGGGAATTTATATGTCATCTTTACAGATTTCAATCTTGTGCATGGAGATTGGGGCTTGAGCGTGACTCCATTATTATTCATGGAATGTTCTGTTGAGAAAAAGGGTGTCTTCGGTTTTCTTAAATATTGTAATATGTTGCATCGAAAAGAATTTTTCACCAATAGACTCTCTATTGAACTCCTCTATTTAAATTTAAATTAGTGACTAAATTTTTAAAAAATTATACAATTACTCAAATGAAATTTTTACCCATTTTATGGAAGGAATTTTTAATCCCAAACTATATAAATATATTATCCCACATCTAAAATGGTGAACAGAACAATTGTCACACCCCTCTAGGAACCTAATTGGATGTACCTTACCAAATATACTCAGACCATGAGTTAGAAATTGAGTTTCACACGAAATATTTATTTTAATTTCATAGAGTAACAAAAGTGATCAAGGTAAGTGGGACTAAAATAGTGAAAACAAGAGAATCACCCCTAGAAATGTCCATAAATCTGATAGGGGACATCCAAAAATTGAAAAAGGGGAAAATGCACCATCATATTCAACTCATGAAGCCAATTAGTCTACCTTTTTATTCCCCTTGTGCTATGAATGAAGAATGTTCGTGAAATATTTTAGGATATTTTTTCAGTTATAGATATGGTAAATTATTGAAAAAGAAACACCTATCTGGTCGTAGATTATGTTTGAGATAATAAACAGGATTATTTCAATCAATTCCATATCAATGTTCTTATCACCACCAAAATCTGGCCCATTGGACATTGAACAAACCACCAAGATAAGGGAATCCCCTTGCCATAAGAAGCATTTTATGTGAACACAAAATATCCCTGAGGGTCCCAAAAAATAACATCATCACAAAAAACACCAAAATTAAAGGATCCATCAAAATTAAACATAATTCCACATTAGGGGTAGCGTAATGTACCCAGTGTCCTTGAGGATATGCTTGCTGTATGGGGAGGAATGACCACTACGGTTAAAAATATATCTCATGGATGAGGCATACTCCCTTCATTTTGGTGGAGAACCAACTCAACCACTAGTAACCATACTCTGATATCTATCGTATGATTCAAATAGTCATCTCCCCCATTCCGATCCTTATTTATCAAGTCCTAGATTCACCAACAACCAAAAATAAGTAGATTCACCTGGGCACTCTTATTTATGATTCTTCCTACAACCCCGTTAAAGCTTAGATGGAGAAACTCGCTACCATTATTTACATTTTTCGCTACACTAGTGAAGGTATTGAACTCACCCCAAATTATGTTGGCTTAGATACTATAGAACAATATATGAGAAGAGGATTCTTCTATTGGGTTACAACAACATAGGCACCTTATGGATAGTCGAACCCCCTCCATATACCCTACACATCTATGGGGATATCATGGTTTCCAGTCCTCTAATTAGAAACTTGTATTTAACAAGAATGTAGTTTAACTATATAGTGACACCCCATGCATCGTCCAAGTCATTGATAGGAATAGACAAATGGTATGCCTTTGTTGAGATGCTTCTAGTCAGGGAGCCCTAAAGCACACATGATTCCCATTAATTTGAAATACAAATACAATGAAGGATGAAACACTAGTGGTGGTTTATAACTACATTGATTAACTAGGGGAAGGTACTAGCTATCCTGAAATATATGTGAGGGGTTAGCTACCCTAGAAAACCAAGAATATCCCTGAACATTTCTGGTCCATGAAGCTTATATCCCCACACCCAACGGTCCATTTGAAATTGTCAAAATGAACTTGGATGTTCCCATGAATAGTATTCCAGTAACCAGAGACCTTCTCCTTATGTTTACTTAGATCATTCCTACACTTGTTAATGATAATACAACTTTATGGTGTCCTTACCTCAATCACATCCCATTCCAACTTGTCTTGGGATACTATGCATTATTCCCATTAAATAATTCATTTTAATACATCCTGCACCTTAGGTCTTGTCCAGTATCTCCCACGAGACCCAATGGGACCTCCCATAATTATGGGTATACTATATTAATGAGACTATGAAATTATCAAAATTCCTAATGACTAATTTGTGAACATCACAGATAAAGAGGAAAATCATTTGAATGGATGATTGAATTTTTTTAACAAAGTGATCCTACCACTATTTGATAGAAATATATTCTTAGAATTATTTATTCTACCTAAAATATATTCAACTATACATTAGAAATGATATATACGGATTCGTCCTAGAATGATGGTGGAACCCAAATACTCTATTGAAAAGATTCTTTTATAGAATCCCAAAAAGTCTCTAATCACCTTCTAATGCCATTATGATCATTTAATTGGGACATAATGACTAATTTTGACAGTATTAACACTTTTCACATGCCATATAAAAAACTTTTTTATGAAACTGTTGAATTATCCTAGAGATATACTCCTACCATTGAGACAGAAAACCACATCATTTGTGAAATGAAGGTTTGATACTCCATTGAATCTTCACCGGCTCATATATGGAAGGATTTAAATTTATTTAATTGAATTAATGAGATACTTTTTGAGTGCATCCTACATAAATATAAACAAAATAATACGTCGATGGTCCCCTTTCATCAATAGTTAGTTATGCAAGAACAAACGAAGTATGTATTTGCTAATGCTTATAATGGATATTAGAAAAAATAATAAATATTAAATTAAAAAAAAATCCATGGAACTCATCCTCAAAATAATTATAATAAAATTAAATAAATAGCTTTCTAAAAATCATAAAATAAGGATAAAATATGCCATACCTTCCTTGAAAACACAACAACATCAACTCTCTTAAATACTAAAACAATAAACAATCAAACTCTCTCAATATATTATAGAGTTAAAAGAAAATATATGATAGTTATATAATAGATCGATTAAACCTAATAAGAAATCAAGAAAAATACCTCGATTGTAATCACTAAAATTAAATATCTCTTATATATAACCCTCTTGATGTGTTGCGCAATCATTAGGGATGAAGATGGAAACTTCTATTCTTTATAATACCAGAGTGAAAATCAACGAACTATTATTAAAATACGTGTTATTAAACAATGGGATAAAAAATATAAAAGGTTATTTTAATATTTTCTTTTTGAGGGCTACACCAATGTAATACTGTACAAAAATTAGTTAAAATATGATAATTTTTTTTTAATACGGAATAATAATTTCTATAATTAATAAAATTAACATATTTGGATATTAAATCAAATATTACCTACATATAAGACCCTAATAACATAATTAATTATATTTAATTGGATAAAGAATCATTAAAAATAAATAAACTTATACTTATATAATATAAAATATCTATAATGTAATTAACATAAAGAAAATTAATATCTTTATCTTTATCTTTTATCGCTAACAATATGTATCCTTCCATTTGATAAAAAAACAATAATTTTTGTCCATATACTTTAATAAATTTTAGGTTTTCATAACAATCCATTTAAAACTTCTAAATATCCCACAACAACCAGAAGACAAACAAATATGTTCCCCCTCCCCATTGTATACCTTGGGTTATTCCCATATAATGTTAATGAAAGTTAAGAATAAAATATTAAATCAAAGAAAAAGATAATCTAAGAACTGATTTCACATTTGGATAAAAGAGTCTCAAATATTTAACAATCTATTTGTGGAATAAATTAATGAAAAATAAAATGGGATGGGGTCCAATTTTATATATATATATGATCCCAATGGAGGCAAAAAATAAGTTACCCTCTACTACATAGTAAAATATATAATAAAATTATATATTAATGATTTTAATATAACATAAATAATTTATTATTAACATGTATATATATATATTAAATCGGATTTCCAAAAAAAACTATTTCACCAATATAAATCAATTTAATAAATCATATTTAAATAACTAAATTAATATATGATATGTGAAAAAGTGGTGGTTTGAGATTTTTTAAATAAAATAATGTCTGACACATTTTTTGGAATAGTTTAATAACTATTATCAATATAAATTTCAACATTTTTTGAAAAACATTAATTTACATTCAATAATTTAAATTTATAGTTATAATTATTCATAAATTGGGGTGTTACAATGATGATTCTTCTTCAACAATTAACATATTATACTTCTAGATGTGAATAAAGTGATATGATTATTCATACATGGACATAAAAATTGTCTCCTATGATACTGGGTAATCATCCTGATACTTAGATACATTTCCTTTAGGGATCTATTAAATCCCCTCAAAACCACCTCTCCAATATATTTTGTCACTGCTACTCACCCATATAAGATAATCTAATTTGACACATTTTCATAAAACCCATTTCTTCATCACATGAGAATATATTATCATTAATTACTGATAAAGAAAACATTTTTACATATTTAATACTCTAATTCAATTTTAAATCCCACCATAGTGTAATTTTATAGGCAATTGTCACATTTTTAGGTTTCTGTGGTTTTTTTAGATTAAATTTTCTAGACTAAAACAATCATAAATGTATACACATGTGCCCATTAAAGATGAAATTTTGTTTTTATTCATAGGACATAAAATTTAACAACTTTTATTAAATAAAAGTTCCTTGATTCAGATATTTATTGAGGAAAAGGAACAAATAAATCTAGAGGAAAAATTGTGAGCCAATGTTTCTCACACATTTTCTCTGTAAATTATCATCTATTCCACCTCTTACAATGACATCCATTTCATGGGGAAATTATAGAGTGTTCTATTTTAATTTTTTTGATACATTAATTATATTTTACCTTTTTTATTATTCTTCATATGTGAAATTTATTCTCATTCACTTGGATTTTGTGCTCCCCCCACAGTGATCCTTCTAATCTCCATGTAACTGGAAAAATAATTATCATTATTGTTTGAGGGGGGGGGAGTGGAGTGGATTTTATTCAGTTAATTGTTCCTAAATATAAATCATTATTTTATGATAATAATTCAGAAGTTGTGAAATGGGTTTGGTGTTGGGTTTACCCCATAGTCACTACTGTTGAGTTCTTCATCCCGTTTTAATCTTTGTCCTCTCCATCATCATCATAATGTTGTATCTAGTGTGTAGTATCACTATGGTGTTGATGTGTGTGAGTATTATCATTCATTAATAGGGTCTTTGTGAGATAATAAAATTTCATGGGATGTTTTTTAGTGAAAGGTATGATCTCAACATTGACATGAATATTGAGAGAAAAAAATCATAAAGAACAATGATTTTATCACCACAATCTACCATGAATGAAAACGATTTCTCACTAACTTCTTTGCGTAATATTTCTTATCTATTGTGTTTCTTTATATGTTTTGTTTTTTATTGAATATATAATTAAATAAGTAATTCTCATACATTTTGATCCCTCTTTTTTTATATTTTTTCAGTAGTATATGAATTAGTTTATAAAAAATGATAATAGAAAAATCGGTGTGTGTAAGCAGCCTCCACAAGAGATCGACCATAGGGTGTGCCACTATGGTGCATTATTATGAAATAATAAATTATTTATTATGGATATGAGACAAATCCATCCAAAAACTTTGGTTCTACTGTCGGGGTTTCCATGCTCTCATGCACACAGTGTTTCATAAAAACCCAAAAAAATCATAAATTTCAAAAACTGATGTTTTTTACATTATTTCATATCTTTACTTTCTTGGTTCAATGTTGTAATTTCAATGTAAATTTTCATATTATTTTAATGAGTCCATAAATAATGTATCACTGAAAAATCAGTTTAATGATAATTATAAAATGTTAAAATAGATAAGGAATAAATAATTATTTATTTCGTCATCCACATAGGAATTAGAAGCTCAAATGGAGGCTCAAGAAAGAGCATAATCAATTATTTTTTTCCAACATTTTGAATAGAAGAGCCATGTGAGGAAGAAATTATAAAAGAAATAGCCTCAAACCTATCCATAACATTTCCCTATGAGGTTGAAGAATATGACTTTCTAGCTGATGCACATGTGAGATATCAATGTGAATTAGAAGTATATTAGGCCCATTTTGTAAAATTAGAAAAGGTTTGTCATTATCACATCATTGAAATTGAAAAATCATCACCTTTCAACCTCACTCTTTCATTGAAATACGATACAAAATATGTTCATATTTAGATGGAGTTCCCAATGCCCTTTCTCAAAGAGATAAATTTCAACGATGAATTACTCGAATTGGATGATTTCCTTAAAAATTCATCATGTATTAATTTTATTCATGCTGAGATGTTTTTTAAATTCTCCTTTCCTAAAATTTTTAACATAGCAAAAATGTATCTATCCCAGGATGACAAGAAATAAACCACCCAATTATTTGTGGATTAGGAAGAAGAGATGGAAAGGTTTTTGGTGGTTTGAATACCTCATCTACAACAACTTGCATACCAAATAAAGGTAGACACCCTGGAAGTCATTTGGGTGAACCCTTATTTTCTCTTACCCATAACTGGGGACCACAAATTCTTTCCTTATTCTTTATTTGGGGTTGAGATTTTTATTATCTTTGTTGTGGTTTTCCTTTCTCCTTGTCTACTCATGGACAATGGGAGAAGTTAAATGTGGTCCTTCATCTCAAGGAAACTGCACCAACCTTTTGATTGGGGTAAATCCATTATAACTTCTTAAATAGGGGTAGTAAAATCCTTGCACCCATATGGGGGGGGGGGTCAAAAACAAGTTATATTATCTTTTAACTTACTCATTATTTTTTTACATTTCTTATATATTTCTTTATTTCTTTCTTTCTAGAATGTTGTGATAGAATTTATTATCTTATCTCAAAGATTCAATTGAAAAATAAATTGAGGTTTTATATTTCCTTCCCTTTATTTTTCTTCCTTTAAATTTAGATTTACTGTGCTGAAATGAAGGGTAGTAAAATCAATGTATGGGGGAGTGTCAACCTGTGTAGTTGTTCTTATGTGCTATATCTTCTTATTTTTCCTATTTCTATGATTATTGAAATTCAATTAATACTCTGATCATTTTTCTCACATCAATTGATTTAAATAAAGTAGTCATGATTTTTTAAGAAATGGATTTTATGTTATTTTTTATGTGAATACTTTTTCCTTGATTTGGATTTTCAATCATTTTTACGAGTTTGACCTATTTTTTAAATCCATTCCCATGAAAAACTAACTTAAATCATTTTTTAAGTCCTATGAGGTATTATAAACCATTTTAAAATATTCATCCTCATACCCACACATTCATAATGGAAACATGGATTTTGAGTGAGAACCAGAATTTTGGATTTTTCTATTTGGATGATTTGGATTTCTTGGAATGTTTTTGAAATAATTGAGGCATATATTTGGATAGCAACCCTATATATCGAGACCCACCCTTTCATATATCCTTCATTATCCCTTAAATTAAATAAATTTCCTTATAGGTTTAATCCTCCTTACAAGATGATTTTTCCTTACCTATCCACACTCTTAGTATTTTTTCTTGAATATTTCTAGTTAGATTGTAGGGGAAGGGCCTTTCATGTGCATTTTTTGGATGTGTTTTATTAAAATTTGATGTGAGGTGTGTGTAATCATTTTGTACTATCGATAATGATAAAATTGGGCTTGAGTCATCATTTCATTATCATTAATTTTTATCACCCGGTTCTCCTATAAAAAAATTAAACCAAAAGACAAAAAATGGAGATGATCTTGAATATTTAATTGAACATACATTTATGACTCACATACCAATTTCCAAATAAATTAATGATTATCATGAATTAATTTTATTAAATTTTCAACTCATTCTTTTAGGGAAAATAATAAAAAAAATTAATGTTGTTCCTTTCTGTTGTTTAAAAAAATACGATAAAAAGGGGGAGAATTTGGATGACCACAATAAATATAATCACTGATTTTATCAAGACCCATGAAATAAAATGGGTTTTTTTCACATATTCTAGGGGGGTTGAGTGAGGTTTTTCACGTGTTTCCACTTGAATATTCATGCATTGTTCTTAATAGTCCAACCTCCTCTTTTTAGGAAAAAAATTCCATTAATTTTCCCACAAACCCTAAGACATAGAATTATCCTTGGAAAATACCTCATGATTGAAAATATTTTCATGGAAGGCATTGTAGAGAAATTTGAATGTTTACAAACATATGGTGATACATTCAATTTCCAAGTATGATCATAACACAAAGTTCAATTTCCCTTGACTGAAGAGTGACTGAAAATTCAATGCAAGGTAGGCTGTGACTGGGAAATCGATGTATTTATGGTTTTTAAAAAAATTAAATGTGACAAAAGAAAATGATAGTATTTTTTATGGAGGTAAAATAATAGAATTCAAATATGGAAATGATCATTGATGTTTTCTGATTTTTAATTTTTGTGTGGATTATGATTAGAATATATGACGATTGCATGTGAGTGAAATGGTTAAGTGTGGGGGAGTGATAAATTAAATAATTTCACATATCTTATACTATAATTCAATTTTTTAAATTTGACAATAGTGTTATTTTATTAAAAATAATCAGATTTTTAGTTTTTTGTGTTATTTTGAGCTTAAATGCAAAATTTGGCTTAATTTGGAATTTAAATGTTTTATATTTATTATATATTTAGAAAATATAATTACATACATTAAACAATATTTTAAAAATCCTTTTTTAGGTTTCCATACAAATTGGGCCTCATTTCATCCTTCTGTTGTCAAAGCTCAGTCAATCATTTCAAATCCAAAATCTAGATCACAAACTGGCCATAGAAAACCGTGTACAGATCTGGACATATTTGAATATGAGATTATATCTAGAATTGGGATGGAATAAGGGAGTATTAATTATACATGGAGATATTTAAGTAATTAATGTTGATATTTCATGACTAAGGTCATATGAAAATATGCCGCTACGAAGGGAATAATGGCATGGGATGTTTGAAAAGTAGAATATGAAAAGTCACCAGACCAGATTAAATGTTCCAAACTAAATTAGTCATAAAAATATCCACATGTTCCCAATCAAGATTACATCTTGTGGTTAAATGAGAGACATAAAATGGATCAATTTTTATGAGGATATATTCCAGGATTCTTCCATTTAAATAATAATGTTCACATAAATCCGTAAGAAACATTTTGAGCCAATGTTTCTCCCTAATTTTCATTAAATATTTTTATCTTTTCTACCTCTTATGAGGATAACCATTTCAAGGGTTCATCATGGATTTTTGTACCATTAATATTTTTTTATTTTAATTTTATTTTATCTTATTTATTTTTATTCTTATGCACAATTCTATTCTCTTTCATTTTTGATTTTGTGCTCACCCACATTGATCCTTCTAATCTCTATGCGAGAGGAAAATTAACTCTCCTTGTTGTTCAGGGAGGGGGGGGGGGTTGTGGTTGTTTTTTTATTTCTTCCTAAATGTTTCACTTTAATTTATTTTAAGAATTTATTAGTAAAGAATCAAATTTCGTGTATGGTTCACCCCACTTTCACTACTATTGGGTTCTTCTTCTTGTCTTAATCTTTTTTCTCTCTATCATCATCGTAATATTATATCTATGGCGGAGTATCATTATGGTGATGATGTGAGTGCGTATTATCTTAAATTGGGGGGGGGGTGTGAGATAATAACATTATAGGAGAATGATTTTAGTGATACGTTTGATCTCAAAATTGAGTTCCATATTGAGAAAAAATACTTTTAATGAATACTGATTTTATCACCACAATCTCCCATGAACACCAACTATACCTCACAAACATCATTGTGTTATATTATTTTTCCATTTTTTTATTCATTATGTGTTTATTTAAAATAAATAAATAAATATACATTATTTTAATTCATTTCTATCCCCTTGTTTCTAAATTAGTTTAGTATTATGTTAGTCAGTTTATAACTCTCAATAATAAAAAAAATTGGCGTGTAAGTGGCCTCCACAAGATATTGACCCTAGGGAATTCCACTATGGTGCATTCATAGCTAATAATAATATATTAGTAAGGGAAATGTGTAAAATCCTTGTCACAAATTTGGATCCTTTTTCAAAGAGACCAAGTGCTAACGCACACTGTTTTTCATAAAAAATCAAAAATTTCAAAACCCAAAAAATTATCTTATTTCATATTTTTTTTCTTGGTTCAAAGATGGAATTTCAATGTAATTTTTCATATTAATTTCATGAGTCTATCAATAAAGTATCATTAAATAATCATTTGGATAAGAATACTAAAAGGACAGAAGATATAAGGAATCAATTGAAAATTATTTCATCTTCCTTAAAGGAATTGGAAGCTCAAAAAGATGCTCAAGAAAATGTGAAATCAAATCCCATTTTAACAAAATTATCAATTGATGTTCCAATTGAGGTAAATTTTTTGAAGGAACTAGCCTCAAACTTATCCATACTATTTCTATAGGAGGTTGAAGAAGTTGACTTTCTAGATAATGCACATGTGGTAGATCAATGTGAATTGGATTAATATTGGGATAATTTTGTGGAAGATGAAAAGGTATTTCATTATCACATCTTTGAAAATGAAAAATCACCCACTTTTTACTTCTCTCTTGCATTGGATGATGATAATAAAGATGTACCTATTAAGACGATGTTTCTAATGACCTTTCCTAAAGAGATAAATTTCCAAGATGTATTACTTTTATGGGAATATTTCATTATTGATTATTCAGGTTTTAATATTATTTAATATGTGATTTTTTCTAACTTATCCTCTCCTAAATTCCCGACACAATAGAAGTGGAGCACACTTTGGATGTTAATTAAGAGACTACCCTTGTGTTGGTGGTTGAAGAAAAAGATCTAGAAAAGATAGTGGTTGTGTGAATATATCCTCTACAACAACATGCATACTATATGAAGGACCCAAATAAGTCATCAGGGATCACCCCTGTTTTCTTTTCCTACCATCTATGGAAATAAAATTATTTCTTTATATGTTATTATGGGTTGTGAATTTTCTTATCTTCTTTGGGGTTATCAATTGTTGGTGTCTACACATAGACACTGGGAAAAGTCACATTTAGTGATTTATCTGAAAGAAACCATTCCCACATTAGGATTAGGTTTAAACCACTATGACTTTCTGACTAGGGGATTTAAAATACTACCACCCAAATGGGGGTCTAAAAAATGTTATATCATCTTTTACCTTCCTTTTTTATTTTTTTATTTTTATTACTCATTTATTTCTTCCTTTCTTTCTTAGGATATGTTTTCAAATCTAAGAGAATTTCTTAAATATGTCAATGGTAAATAAATTCAGACTATATCATTCTTCCCATTGTTTTTTTAATATTATATTTATTTTTATTGTTCTAAAATGAGGGGTAGTTAAATATTAGTGTGGTTCAGTTTCAACCTATATTGTTGTTATTGTGCATTTTTTATTTTTTTCATTTTCTGAGGATTATTAAGATTCAATTAATATAAGAATAATTTTTCACTCATCAATGGTTTTTAAGAATATAGTAATGATTTTTGACGAGATGGATTTCAAATGATATTTGATTTGAAAACTTTTTCATTGATTTGGATTTTCAAGAATTTTTAAGAGTTTGACCAATTTTCAAAATCCATTCCCATGAAACGCTGGATCAAATAACTTTTCTAGTGTTTTGAGGTATCCTAAACCATTTTGAAATGTTCATCTAAATACTCACACTTCTTTGAGGGAAACATAGATATTTTATGAGAACCAGAATTTGTGATTTTTACCTTTCAGAGCATTAGACTTCATTGAATGTTTTTGATATGATTGAGGCATCACATTGTCTAGACACATTCTATATTGACACCCACCCTTCCATATACACTTATTATCCCGTATATTCCTTAAAATTTTTTATAGGTTTAATCCACATAACAATACAATTTTTCCTTACCTACCCTCACTCTGGGTATTTTTTCATAAACATTTCATGTTTGAGTGTGTGGGAAGGACCTTTAATGTGATTTTTTTTGGGATTTGATTAATTTTTGGTTGATGTGAGGTGTGTTTCATTATTTTGGGCCGTGAAGAATTATAAAATTGTTATTATGTCTTCATTTCATTATGCTTAATTTTTATCACCCGATTATCCTCCATGAAAAGAGAGGAAAAAAGAAAAAAATGGAGATGAGATTGAATATTTAATTATACTTACTTCTAGGAATAGTTCCCCTATTTCAAATAAATTTTATTATTGGCATCAATTCATTGTATTAAATTTTTATCTCATTCTCTGTGAATGAAAATGAAAGAAAAAGAAAATAATGTTTTTCCTTTCTACAGCTTAAAAAATATATGAGAAAAAATGGGGAGAATATGGATTATGTCATTAATTTCAATCACTGATTTCATCATGTAAAATAAAATAAAATGGGGTATAGTGTTTCGTTTCACACTTTCAAGTGTCTTTTATGGTGGTTCATCCTATGTATTCACATGAATATTAATGAATTGTGCTTAAGAGTCCATCAAACTCTTTTTAGTACTACTTTTCATTCATTTTCCCATAAACCCTATGTCACAGAATTTTCCAGGAAAAATTAACTGATGATTAAAAATATTTTCATTACTTGCACTGTGGAGAATGAGAATTTTATCAAGAAAATGGCGATACATTAAATTTACATGTAGTAGCATAACTCAAGATTCACATTCTATTGAGTTAAAGAGTGACATAAAATTCAATATGAGGTAGGTTTTGATTGGGAAATGGATGTATCTATGAGGAAAAAAAATAAAAGTGGGGGATAAAAATTATAATAAATTTTCTTCATATATAGAATATGATTTAATTCTACAATGGAAATGATCATTAATGTTTTCCCATTTTTAATTATTATGTGGATGATGATTTGAATATATGATGATTTCTTGACAGTGAATTTGTTTTGTGTGGTGGAGAGATGAAAACAACATTTCCATATATATATTATACTGTAATTCAATGATTTAAATCCCACCATAGTTTTATATTATATGAAATTTTCACATTTTTTTTGTTGTATTTTGAGCTTAAATGAAAATTTGGCATAATATTGATAATAAATGTTTTATTTTTACTCATTATTTCTGCGATAACATTTCATAAAATGAATAACGTAATGAAATTTCACTTTTTAAAATTTACATATATCTTGGGCCTCATTTCATCCTTATAGAGTCAAAGCTCAGTCATTCATTTGAATTCCCAAATCTTACTTACAAACAGGTCTAGATATTTGTGTATGTATTTGGAAATATTTTAATATGAGCTTATATCTAGAATTTGGATGTCCCAATGGAGATGTTATTCGACATGTATGTGTAGAATGAATTCATAAAGAACATTAATGAATGTCGTCCTTTCAGCATAAGCCACTGAATAGTCATAATGGTGTGGGATGTTGGAGAAGAGGAATATGAAGATTCACCTAACCAAATTAAATGTTTCTGACCCAAACAGTCATAACATTCTCCACATGTGTCCCTTCGAGCCAAAATTTGGTGGTTGTACATTGAAAATAAAATATAAAACTATTTATGAAGGACACTCTCTATGATTCATCCATTTAATGAGGATAAAGGATGGATCAGTTTGGAGGATAGATTTGGAGCCAATTTTTCTCCCACATTTTCCTTATATATTATAATCTATTCTACATCTTACGACGACATCCATTTCGGGGAACGGGGAATGGTGGATTTTGGTATATGTAATAGTTTTTATATTTTTATTATATTTTTGTTTAGTTATTTTTCTTTTTCTATAAAATTCTCTTCTCCTTAATTTTCGAATTTTTTCTCCCCATATTGATCATTATAATCTCTATGTATGTGGAAAACTAACTCTCACCGTTGTTTGAGGGGGGGAGGGGGTGGTGGTTCTTGAGTTAATTGTGAATAAATGTTAATATTTATTTTTTTATAAGAATTTAGTGGGTGTGAGATAATAACATTTAATGGGATAGTGTTGAGTGATCAGTTCGATCTCAACATTGAGTAGAATATTGAGAATAAATAGTTTTATAGAAAAATGAATTTATCACCATAATCTTACAAGAACGAAAAATATTCCTCACTACATTTTTTGTGTCTCATTTATTCACCATTTGGTTTTGTATTATTATTTGTGTGTTAACTGAATCTATATATATATATATATAATGTTCCTGAATTTCAAACCCCCATCTTTTTATATTTGTTATGTTGTATATCAGCTAGTTTATAAATTTTGACAATAGAAAAAGAGGTGTGTGTAAGCAGCCTCTACGAGAGATCAACCCTAAGGTGTTCCAAAATGGTGCATTCATAGATAAAAATAAATTATTTGTGAGGAATCCTTGAAAAATCCCACTCATAAATTTGGAACCATTTCAGAGGATTACAAGCGCTTACAGACACTATTATTTCATAAATAACAAAAAAATCATAAATTTCAAAACCCAAAAAATCAAACATCATTGAATATCATTATTTTATTAATTCAAAGATAGAATATCAAGGTAATTTTTCATATCATTTTCATGAGACTATCAATAAAGAATCATTGAATAACCACTTGGATGAGAATTATAAAATGATATAAGAGATAAGAAATCAAATGAAATTTAATTCATCTTATATGATGGAATTGGAGGCCCAAAAGGAGGCTCAAGAAAAATTGGAATCAATAGTTGTTTTTCCAAAAATTTTAATTGAATATCCATGTGAGAAAGAAATAAAAAATTGAACAATCCTAAAACCTATACATACCATTTCTAGATGTGGTCGAGGAAGATGACTTTCCAATAGATGCACATGTGGGAGATCAATGTGAATTGGATGAACATTGGGCTGATTTTGTAGAGCCTAAAAAGGAATGTGATTCTCCCATCTATGAAAATAAAAGATAAGTACCTTTCTACATCTCTATTGATTTGGATGATGATATAGAAGATGTACCAATTGAGATGGAGTTTCTAATTCCCATTCTTGAAGAGATAAAATTACAAGTCGACTTACCTGAAAGGGAATATATCCGCATTGATTCTTCATGTTTTAATCTTATTCAAGCTGATATGTTTTCTGACTTATTATTTCCTAAACATTCTAACAAAACAGAATCGAATCAGGCCTTGGATGCTAAGGAAGACACCACCCATGTGTTGGAGGTTGGAGAAGATGATCTAGAAATGTTTTTGGTGTGGATACTACCTCATTTATAGAAACATGCATACCATATGGGGGAGGACACCATAGAAGTCATCAAGGAGCACCCCTATTTTTCTATTCCCTCCAACTATGGACCTCAAATTATTTCTTTATTCTTTATTAGGGGTTAGGAATTTTATTATCTTATTTAGGGTTCTCCATTATTGGTGTCTACTCATGGACACTAGGAAAAGAAAACTGGAGAGGTTTATATAAATGAAACCACACCCACCATTGGATTAGGGATAAACCAATGCATCTGACTGACTAGGGATAGTAAAATCCTTGCACCCACTTGTGGTTCCAAACCATGATCTATCATATTTTACCTTCCTCTTTATTTTTGTTGTACATTTATTTATTTCTATCATTCTAAGAAGATTTGGAATCAGATAAGAGCTTATCCCAAATATGCAACTGGAAAATAAAGGGAGGTTGTATCTTTTCTTTTTTTTTCTTCCCTTATATTAATTTTTATTGTGCTAAAATGAGGGGTAGATAAATATATATGTGTGGAGGGAGTGTCAACCTGTGAATTTTTTCTTGTGTTGTTTCCCTTTTTGTATCTCATCTTTCTTGGATTAATGAGCATCAATGAAT
The DNA here is from genome assembly GCA_963277665.1 of Viscum album. Taxonomy (NCBI): domain Eukaryota; kingdom Viridiplantae; phylum Streptophyta; class Magnoliopsida; order Santalales; family Viscaceae; genus Viscum; species Viscum album. The sequence goes on along the minus strand of OY728129.1, from coordinate 1,803,778,930 downwards.
ATTCTGATCATTTTTCACAAATCAATTGATTTTAAGAATGTTCTCATTATTTTTGAAGAAATGCATTTTAAATGAATATTTATGTGAAAAAATTTTCTTTGCCTTGTATTTTCAATAATTTATTGAGATTGACCAATTTTTTAAATCCATGCCCATGAAAAACTGATTCAAACTAGTTTTTCCGTCCAATGTGGTATTCTAATCAACATGGAAATATTCATCCTAATATGCACACATTCTTGATGCAATCTTGGATTATGTGTGAGAGCCACAATTTTTTATTTGATTCTTTGGAAGATTTGGATTTCATGTAATGTTTTTTATATGAATGTGTATTTTCTTTAGATATCCATATTCTATATTGAGACCCACCCTTATATCTATCCCTTGTTATCCCTTATATTCCATGAATTTCTTTATAGGTTTAAGCCTCATTACAATATGATTTTTCCTTACCTACCCATAGTCATTGTATTGTTTTATGAGTGTTTCAAGTTTGGGTGTGGTTGAAGGGCCTTTCATGTGTGGTTTTGATATGTATTTCAATTTTGGGTGATGGAAGCTGTGTGTCATCATTTTTGGAAGTTGATAATGATAAAATTGGTCTTTAGTCATAATTTCATTATGCTTAATTTCTCTCACTCAATTATACGTCAAAAAAATAGTGATGAGATTGATAATTTCATTTTACATAATTTTATTAATCATGTACCTATTTTAAATAAAGTTCATGATTTTCATCCTTTCATTTTATTAAGTATTTTTCTCATTATCCATGGAAAAAAATCCAAATTAATGTTAATTTTTCCATTCTAGAGAAATAAAAAATATGTGAAAAGGGGGAGAATTTTGATGATAGAATTCATTGTAATAACTGATTATATCATATCCCATGAAATAAAAAGGGTATTGGTATTGTGTTTCACACTTTCAATGATATTTGAGTGAGTTTCATCCAGTGTTATCAAATTAATATTCATTCATTGTGCTTATGAGTCCATCCTCCTATTTTTAGTGTCAATTTTCATTTCGTTTCCGACAAAACCCATGTCACAGATTTATCCTAGAAAAATACCACATGAATGAAAATATTTTCATGACTAAATATGTGGATAAATGATAATTTTCACAATTATATGGTGATACATTTAATTTCCAAGTATGAGCATAACTCCATGTTCAATTTCTCTAAAGTGAATAATGACTTAAAACTCAATGTGAAGTCAGTTGTGATTGGGAAATGGATGCATTTATGAGGATTAACAAATTTAAATGTGAGTAATGAATGTTATAGGGAATTGTGTTTCATATATGACACAAGATGAAATTATACTTTGAAAATGGTCATTGATGTATTCTCATTATAAATTATTGTGTGTATTATGATTTGAATATATAATGATTGCATGGGAGTGCAATGGTTAAGTGTAGGGGAGTGATGAATAGATAATTTTATCATATTTTATACTTTAATTAAATGTTTTAAATCTCTCCATTGTGTTATTTTATGGGAAATTGTCATATTTTTAGGTTTTTGTCGCATTTTGAGCTTAAATTAAAATTTGGATTAATTTGTATTTTAAATGTGTTATTTTAATTATTTATTTCAGGAATAAGTATTGATACACTTAATAAAAATGTCAAATTAATTATTTATAGTTTTCCATATATAATGGCCCTCATTTTACCCATATTGAGTCAAATATCAATCATTCATTTGGAATCCAAAATCAAGCTCACAAACAGAGACTAATGAACTCTGTACATATTTTGACATATTTTAATATGAGATTATATCTAGAAGTGGGATGTCCTAAATGAGATAAAAATTGATATGGATATATATAAGGAAATAATGAAGAACCTTTATGAAGGATTTCATTCAATAATATGCCTCTGAAATGGTCATAATGGTGAGTGAATTTAAAAAAGTGGAATATGAAGAGTCACCTAACCAGATTAAATATTCTGGACTAAAACAGTAACAATAATCTATCCACATGTCCATTCAAGAAGACATTTTGTGGTTTCACACGTTATATAATATGAAACAACTTTTTTTAATGCAAGTTTGAAATATGTGGAAATTTAATGAGGATAAAACAAAGATCAATATGAAGGATATATTCAGAACCAATGTTTCTCACCCATTTTATATATAAAATTTCTTCTCTTATAACTCTTACAATGATAGACATTTCAATGAAGAATGATGGATTTTGGTATCTATAATAGTTATTTATATTTTAATTATATTTTACATTATTTATTTTTCTTCTTCTTTTCTGTTCTTCTCTCTTTTATTTTCTATTTTTCTCCCCCACAACGATCCCTATAATCTCCATACAATTACAAAACTAACTGTCGTTGTTTTTCATGGGGGGGGGGGTTTCTTGAGTGTTATGTGCCCAAAATTTTCTCCTTATTTTTTATATTAACAAATTATTGTTTAAATGGGTTTGGTTTAAGGTTAACCCCACTTTCACAACTATTTAGTTCTTCTTATTGTTTTAATAGTTTTCCTCTCCATCATCATGATAATATTGTATCCAAGATGGAGTAGCATTGTGGTGATGATGTGAGTGATTATTATATTTAATGCATTGGTTTTTTGGGATATAATAACATTTACTAGGATTTTTTTGAGTTATATTCTTGATTTCCACATTTAGTTTAATATTGAGATTAAATACATTTAAATAAGATTGATTTTTCCCCATGATCTGACAAGAACGACAACAATTCCTAACTATCTTTTTTGTGTCATCTTTCTTCTCCATTGTGATTTGTTTTTTTTTTCATTTTGTTTTTATTAAATATATATATATATACTTTATGTTTATTAATTTCAAGCAACCCACTTTTTATATTATTTTAGTAGTATATTAGTTTGTTTATCAATAGTGACAATAAAAAATCGGTGTGTGTAAGTGGCCTCCAGGAGATATCGACCATACAGTTTTCCACTACAGTGAATTATTATTTAATAACAAATTATTTTTTAGGGATCCTTTTTAAATCCCTCTCATAAATTTTTCTCCATTTCCAAGGAGGTCAAGCGCCTATTCACACTATTATTCATAAAAAATAAAATGTATTAAAAACCAAATAAATGAACATCATTGCATATCTTTGTTCTTTTAATTAAAATATGTATTTTCAAGGTAAAATTTCATATGATATTAATTAATATATCAATAATTTATCCTTGGTGAATCAATTGGATGAGTATTAAAAAAATGATATAAGAGATAATAAATCAAAAGGCATTTATTTTATATTCCTTAATGAAATTGGTATCTCAAAAAGAGGCTTTAAAAAGGGGAGTCAAATCATGTTTTTCCAAAATTTTGAATTGAAGATCCATATGAGGATGAAATTATGAAGGAACTAGACTCAACCCAATCCATACCTTTTTAAGAGAAGGTTGAATAAGATGACATTTTATTTGATGCACATGTGTGAGATCTAGGTAAATTGGATGAATATTGGGCCGATTTTGTGGAAACTGAAAAGGTATGTTACTCTCCCATCACTAATAATAAAAAATCAGCACAACTAAAACTATATCTTGATTATAGGATGAAATATAAGATATAATTATTAATATGAAGTTTATAATGGCCTTTTTGTAGAGATAAATTTACATGCTTACATAGTTGAAATGGAATATTACCATATTGATTCTTCATGTTTTAATTTTTTTCAGGTTGAGAATTTTTAGACTTGTCGTTTCCTAAAATTTCCTTCACATCATAAATGCAGAAGACCTTGGATGTTAAGGAATTTACCACCCATGTGTTGGTGGTTGAATAAGCAGAGCAGGACAATTTTTTGGTTGTGTGACTACCTCCTCTACAACAACTAGGATACCAAAAAAGTCATCAGGGATCACCTGTATTTTCTTTTCCCTCAAAATGTGGACCTCAAATTATTTATTTACTCTTTCTTGCGGGTTGGGAATATTTTTATTTTTTATGGGGTTCTCCATTCTCGGTGTCTAGTCATGGACACTAGGAAAATCCAAATTTTTGGTTTTTCACAAAGAAACAACACCCACCAACAGATTATGGTTAAACCACTATAACAAAAATTACTGTGGGAAAGAAAATATTAGCACCCACATGGGGGTCCAAACCATGTTCTATATTCTTTTACCTTCCTATTTATTTTTTAATTTTTAATATGATTTTTTATTTCATTATTTATTAGAAGACGTGGTATAATCTAAGATCTTATCTCAATGATGCAACTAAAACATAATGTCAGGTTTTATCTTTCCATCACTTTGTTTTTCAACCCTTATATTTATTTTTATTGTGCCGAAATGTGTTGTAGTTAAATATAATTGAGGGGGAGTGTAAACCTTCGTAGAACCAGTTGTTCTTTTGTATTTCAACAATTTTTAAAGATGATTGGATAATTAGAATGTATTTAATAAAGGTTTGGATATAAAATAGACAAATATTTATTCGATTTAAATGGTTTCACACATACAATTGTTGCACCGTATTTTTTTACATTACTTGAGGGGTTGTGCATTGTGACATATAGAGTTATCATAAAAAACTATGTGATGTTACCAATTTTTTTGTGATTAATAACTAAATTGGTGACACACAATCTTGAATGAAATAATGAAAATAAAATATATATTTAATTATAAATTCACACTAATTATAAAAAGAAAAATTGGAATAAAATTAACATAATTTAAAAAAAACTAATTCAGATTAGATAAAATTAAATATTTTATCATGTAATTGTTTATTAAAAATATCCTCTAATTGATTTTCTATAAAAACAATTCTAAATATCTATCACCCTTTTATTCATAATCCCTTAAGAAAATATGTTGTATATCAATGTACATTTTTCTAGATTGGTAAATTGGATTCGTTTAAATGTTGATAGAACTTGATCTATCACATTTGATTAGAAAACAATTAAAATTGTATCCAAAATCTAGAATGGTGTGTTTCAACCATAACACTTTTCAAAACAATTGCCTGATGCAATATACTCAGCTTTAATTATTGATAGTTTTATGGAGTTTTGTTTCTTACTTGATCGTGATAATTGATATTTACTAATGAAATTATATGTTCCTGAGTTGAATTTCCTATATATTATATATTCAAAAAATTAAGAGTCTTAATATGAAGTTAAATTAAAATTATATATATTTTGAAAAACTATAGAAAGTGACATTACCCCATTTAAATATCTTAAAATACTTTTGACAAAATTTAAATGAGACTATTTTTGATAGGATTGTAATATTACAAAATGGTATAATAAATAAATATTTTATTTCCTACATATAGTAGGATAATTAAAAATTAAAATAATCATACTATACAACTTCTTCTCAACTATTTTTTAGCTTCATCTAAGTCAATTTAAATGTTTGAGCTCATAAGAGTTGAAAAAGTCTTATTATTTTAATATAGAAAATACCTAATTAAATAAGTTAAGAATTTAATTTGATTTAAAACATTCCAAAAATCTTTTTTGAAAACATTGAAATCCAAAAACAAAGTTTAACTCCCCCTTGATACTAATTTCAAATTACTTTTTCATATGTTTTGAAAAATTATTTCACAAATTTTTAATTATTTGATCTATAAATTACAACATCAACATATATTTACACAGAATAATATATATAGATGAAAATTAATAAAATAATTCAGGATATACGTTTCCTACTAAAAATCAATTTGACAATATAAAAGTTCTTAATCGCTCATACCATTCTATAGTTTTTTGTTTATGTCCTTTGAGAGGTTTGATAAATTTAAAAAAAGATTTATGAAAATGAAGGTCTTAAAAACCAAGAGTTTGTTTAAAAAAACATCCACCATTAAAAAATAATTTAGAAATGTAAATTTAACATCTATATTATATAATTAAAATTCAAATAATATTCATTTTTATGGGGATTCAAGTTGTTTCTACCCTATCCACAACTAGAAATCTCACATCAAAGTCTATTTCTTATTCTTGATTGTAACCTTTCACAAATAATCTATCTTCATTTCTATTTATCATCCCTTAAATGTATTATTTATTCATAAATACCATTTTTTCCTAAATAGGATATTCACAAGTTCTACTATCTAATTACCATACCTTATTACCCATGAACTACTTTAACTCTTCATTCGTAGATAATACCCAACTTTTACCATCTAAATATTCATCTATAGTAAAAAATTCTAGTGATGATAACAAATGAACATAATTATAGTCAATTTACTATATTTATCATAGTCCAAAATTCTTATTAAAAACTTCCTATAACTATTTCTAAAGGATGATATTTATGTTTTCTAGGTTGTCTAGTTAAAATACATTCTGGTTTAGCAATGTCAACCCATATAGGAATTTGTTCAAAATAGTAAACTTCCGAATAATCATAAAATTATTTTCAAAAGGAGGTTAAAGTATCAAGTACATAAAATAATATAGAAACATGTCACTTAGAGTGATTTTGTGATCAAAAGGTTCACTTTCATCAAACATCATTATTGTCCCAAAAGGAAACTCAAGAGGGGTGAATTGAGTTCCTATAAAAATTTCTGTTAATGATTTATTTTTTGAAAATTTCCCCTAATCAAAAATATAATACAAGCCAGCTTCTAGTGAATTTATAAGAGTCATGAATGTATAATTAATTTCTCATGATATTTAATAGTTCTTAGCTACAATAATTTTCAGATTAATATAACATCCCAAAATAACCTACTGGTTCAAAACTCTTATAAACACTTTCTAAAATAAATATCAAAGTTTGATATTTTTTAAATAAAATTTTTCATGAAACAAAGTAAAGGAATATAAAAATAAGCACAACGGAATTTAAAACAAGTTTTTTTGCCTCAAGATGATATGTAGTCCTCTCAAATTGGTGATCACCTGTCACCAAGCAGTATAAATTAATAAAAATGCATGATCCACACCCTGGATCGGGGTACACAAAAACACACAAGGATGTCCAAGTCACCCTTGACCTCTACCATAGATCTCCATGGGGAAAACAACAGAAACGTCACACATGACCACTTCCAAAGTTCTACATGGGATAAAAATGTATAAATAGATTGGGATATTGAGGATATCAAATATCCTCTAGTTATGAACATGAGGTAGTGTGTGCGTAATATATAGGTAAACAAATTGGTTAGAAATGTAAATGAATGAACATAATAGATCTAAATATGTAGATTTAGGTTTATAAGGATATTTCTGTTATGCAATGCAACATTGGACTCATTTGATGTAGTGGAATTGATGTTCGAGTCCTCTTCTACAAGGTGACTCTAAAACAATTTTTTATAGCATATGTGTTCGGGCTTCCAGGAGTCTGAGATATTCAGCTTCTTGATTGAAGGTTTTTTGAGTCATCTTCGTAGGTTTATCTAGATTTAATGATTTCCCTATATGTTATTCCTTTTGAGTTCTTGTGTTTTGGATGTATGCTTGAGAGTTTCCAGAGTTCTTCTCTTTTTACATGTTTTCTATTCATACTGTTATTCTATGTACGTTTTTGAATTATCCAGCTTGTTATCCTTTTATCCTTCATGGTCTAATTGGCATAATAAGTTCCTCTCATGTATGTTCCACATACTATCTTCTAAATATCCTGTAAACAACCTTAATTAATTTCGTAATAGTTAATTTATCTAAATATTACCATTAGATATAAAGTTGAATAAATAAAATAAAAATAGTTTTATTACTATTGGTGAGTCTTAAGTATCAGTGAGTCATTTGTACCATCGGTCTGTTAGTGAATTGGTGAGTGATCATTAGTGACTCGTTTTAAACTATCAGTGCATCACCCATCATTGAGTTTTCCATCGGCGAGTCCTTTCAACTATCAATGCATCGCCAATCCGAGGGTCGTCCATCGGATTGTCCTTTGAACTATCAGTGTGGCCGATCATTGGTGAGTCGCTTAAACTATCGGTTTGAAAAATCATCGGTGACTTTTTCATTGGTGTTTCGTTTGTTCTATCATTGTGTCCTGCATCAGAGTCTTCTTTGATAGGTGATTCCTCATTGATGAGTCAGACATTGGTGACTCTTTTGAACCAAATGATGTCTGAGACTTATATAAAATTAAAAGGTGTCTATCTTACACAGAACAATACCATATCAAGTTAAAATCATAATTACCTACACTTGTAAATATATTAAAACCCAAATATCGATAATTTATTGACTTATGGAAGTGTATTATACCATGTGACATAATTTATTCATTTATAAATATTCATTGATATGTTTATCATCATTTTAAACATTATACATGAATTATCGTGATTTTTAATTTGGAATGATTTGTGACCATTAAAACCACTATTTCACAAATGGTCCATCAATATACCCTTTTTTATAATAAAAAATGATGGCATTAGTGAGTTATACAAGATCTTAAGGAATAAGAATGACTTGGCCTAGCATACCAACAGTGAGTGTGAATTCAAAATAAAACTATAATTTCTTTCTTTTTATTACCCACTTAAATAATTGTATCGGATCATATATAGAAGGTATTTACAAGAGAGTTATATGAAATCTCAATGATGCTCCCTCTTAGTAAGTTGTATTACATAAGTATTAGTAATTTATATCAGAGATGGGATATATATATATTTATATTTATAGTTATTCTCTTTTGATTACATGGCATATTTCTTATGCCATTGTTAGTCTTCCCCATAGGTTAAGAGTTCATTCCATCCATTGAGTTTTCTCCCTTTTGTGATTATAAAAAAATGAGAAGAAACATAAATGATAAGGGAAAAGAATAAAAATAAACATGAAATACATTGAAGTCAAATTTATATTTATAAATGTAAAAAAGATCACAATCATCAAAATACACTCATCAAAATAAATGTACAAATCCGTATCAAGGAATGATCCACAGCTAAGGCTTAGAATTTAAGAAGATCATTCCCTTTGTCTAAAGGGTCAATAATGTTGACAAGAGGTGGTTTGGTGGATGTAGGAAGGGTTGATCGACTGGTTACACTAGGTAAAGTAATGGATACAGTAACAGCAGGTGCAAGGCTTGGTCTCTGCTCTGACAGAACACAACTGGGAGTCTTCTCTTGGATCATTGTCCTTATCTGAGATAATTCTTGAAACAATGAAATATGAACAGAAGGTAGTGAAGTAGGTCTGATGGATGTAGCTGTAGGGACATCTATATCATCAAATTGTACAAGATGGTAGGGCATAAAAAGCTTAATAAAATTAGTTTCTCTTTCACCCCATACTTCATGAACATCTCAAAATCCAATTTTTTTCCATGAATTTATCCAAGGTGGGAATAAAATCATTCAACTGGCTCACTTACTTCTTGAATTCCTTAGTCAGTAGTGGTATCATCAGGTTTTCAGCCATGAAATCAATGTTGTTATCCAACTCATGCATTGTGTAGATTTTAGAGAAATATATGTCCAATTTCTCTCTGATCTCCTTTTGTGCAGCATTTTCCTCATTTGAATATTTTCTCACCATGTTATAAACATTGTCACTATTCTTTTTCACTTTGGACAGGGTTCCTTTATCATATTCATTCTAAATGGACTTGATCAATTCTTTTATCATAGTGCCAAAGGACCACATAATTTCTACATATTTGATAACACTAGAACCAGATTCTCTAGAAATCATCTTTTCGAGATCCTCATTCGAGCTTTTCAAATCTATATTCTATAGATGTGTAACAAGGTTCCTAAGAACCTACAAAACACCACCAAGTCTTGTTCTGAATTCATTGGATAAGGGTACCATTTCATGACACATTTTCTTCAATTATTATCCCATCACCAAATTATTTTTCACATTGATCTCAACTATATAGATAATATTTGGAAGTTTTTCTTGAATTACCATTGTAGAAATCTGAACAGCATCTGCCTATGAAGTAATCATAGATGTAGAAGCATCATTTCTAACTATAATTTAAGATCTCACAGGTTCACATGAATAAGAATTGAATTGTAACAGATTAACCTTGGTGACATATTCAAGAGGCATTGTATGTACAAAAAGATCATTATCACTAGGTAAGGCAGGTGAAGTGGGTGTAGTAGGTTCCACAACTACACGTGAAGTAGGTGTGACTACCATATCCTCAGCTGAGTTACTATAGTCTTTCCCAAATGGGATATGTCCTAGATTATAGATCCATTTTTTATAAAATGTTGTATCTTTAGGATCCATAGTATCTATTCTCACTCTTTTACCTAGAGTATCCCCTCATTATAAGGGAAAGGAACAATCTGATCTTCAGCTTTTTCCTCTTGACATACATCCAAAATAATAGCATGTTAATAAATGATGCTTGAGCTTCATCAGGGTGGTCAAGTCCATCATCATTTCCTACATATCCATAATCATGTCCATCATGATCAACATCATCCTTTTCAGTAGATGTATCAATTGATTCTTCATCATTTTTATGCACATACTCCTCACCAGAGAAAACTGCTTCTTTTCTAGCTTTCAGTGAGCCACTCAAATACTCACCATCATCATCCTTACAATCATCATCATCTTCATCATCAGCATCACCGTCCGTTCTCACATAACCATAAAATCTAGAGACATTAGTCTCTCCCTCATATTCATAATCATTTAATAAAGGTTCATTAGAAGGTAATTCTAATGGTGGACTTGGTGGTCCATAAGACATTTATCTAGGGATTTCAGTAGTATATAGTTTACTTATATCATCTATATGGGAATCATTTTCTATTTATAGATCTGGATCAACATTCTCTTCATCTAAATACATATCCTAATCACCAGGTCTAAGACCTGGACCTGCTTGATAACTTGTTCTGGTAAGATGATCAATGGGATTATAAACCTCATACAATATCACTTAATGTTTTACCAAAATTCTCCTCATTGGGTTTCAATTTTTTTCATTCTTTTTCAGATGTCTTTGTGCAGAAGAAACCACTATATGCAGTAATCACCACATCATCATTTTAAACACATCCTTGTCTTTTCAACATTGTAGAAATCATCCTCGAATAATATAATAAGGTTTCTCTTCAAGAAGATTTTATAATTTCAAAAATATATACCGTAGAGTTCCAACACAGGTTCACCATCACCATATTCTTCAACAAATAAATCAATAAGACACCCTGATTCTTTAAGGAATAAAAATACCCCTTCCTTGAAAAGATTAGGTGTTGGATAAAAATGAATAGTATTCTAGCCTCTCCATCTAATGATGAAGCTATTAGCCTCCTTGACTCCTCAGTTCCAGTTAAATACATCAAATAATTTTTTTAAGAAAATTAATCTTAAGTGTATATAATATTACCTTGGTAGTCATCAAATATTCCCTCATAAGGAATCCTTAAGCATTCATCCCACTCCCTTGAAGAGAGTGAAATATCATCTCCCTTTACCATAGACTTCATCTGAGCCTCCTCCTCTACTTCCAAAAACACTTCTAGATATAAATAAAATTGGTGAACCAATATGTGTTAGTATGATGTATCATTATCTATAAACCAAATAATCCACCTTTTTGATTCCAAAAAAATCAGCAAAAGAGACTTTTCTGACAACATCCATTCTCCAGACACCTCTTTATTTGGAGTTTCTACACATCTTCCCAACTCATGATTTATAGGACTTGAAACACTAATTTATTATCCATTCGGGCACTTGGCTAACAATGATTCACTTAGTCCTTCCAAAACATGATTTAACCTCTCCATTCTGAAGTTTCATGTTCCATGAAGGTAGTCAAAGGGATAAATGTTTAGAGGTAGTGTGGTTAGTTGAGGGTTGAAGGGTAGAAGTAGCGCGGATTGATTGAATTTTATCAATCAATGTTTATACATCATAAAAATGTAAAATAGAATATCACTAAAGTAAAAAAAAGAAACCATGTCATTTTACTTAAAATATAAAGGCAAATAGATCTACTAAAAGGCCCTTATCTGTATCGGTTTCCTAAAATTATCATCGGTATCATATGATCAGTATGATCCTATCTGTATTGGTTTCATCTGAACAGTTTCACGCGATTAGTGAGACATGAAAACATAATTTCTAATGTTATAAGGTTAGATAGTCTTCATAAATTTATCATACCTAGTTTATGTATGATGCATCTCATTCATTCACAGTTAAAGGATTTGGTAAAAATGCCTGTAAGTTGATGTTTAGTACCAACAAACTCAAGAGTAATGTCACCTTTTTGATAATGGTATCTCAAAAAGAGATGTATTACATCAATATGTTTTAGTCTATAATGAGAAATTGTATTTTTATAAATTATAATAGAAATTTAATTGTATCAATTTATGGGGATTTGTCTGAATTGAAATCTATAGTTTATTAAAGTATTTTTTATCCATAAAATTTGTGCACATCAACTACTGGCAATAATGTACTTTGTTTTAGCAGTTGACTGTGCAAAAAAATATATATAATACACTATGAAATTAGAGACTTTTACAAAAAAATTGACATGTTCCAAAGGTTCTCTTTCTATCTAATTTACATCCACCAATGTCAGCCTCAAAATATCTAATCATATCAAAGAGTTGTACTCTTGGGTAGAAAAAGACTAAATTAGTCATATATTTGAGGTAATTGAAAACACTTTTTATAGCATTTATATGTGACAGTTTTAGGTTTTCTTTAAATCTTTCACAAATACCCACACTAAACATGAATTATTTACTACTATATGTTAATTAGAGTAAACCCTCAATCAATACATTGTATGTGGTTTGGTCTACAGATTTCCCAATTTGATCGAGATCCAACATACATGTACAATACATAGGTGTTTTGGTACCCTTAATTCCATCAAAGACATATCTTTTCAAAATATCTTTAGTGTATTTACATTCATTTAAAATAATACCTTCTATTTTTTTGAAATATTTAAAATCCTGGAAAATATTTAAGCTCACCCATAAAAGTAATTTCAAACTCACTTTGCATAAATTTTGAAAATTCATAGTATAAATAATTTTTATAAGATCCAAAATTAATATCATCTGCATATATTTAAGTTATTAAAAAATCTCAAGAAATTTTATTATTTGTAAATTAGGATATGTAACTCATTTTTTGAATATATTAGAAATAATAAAGTCACTTAACCTATCATACAATGATCTTATAGCTTTTTTCAAACCATATAAAGCTTTGGTTAAATTGAATTTGTGATTCTGAAAATGTGGATTTTAAAACCTGGGGGTTGTTCAACATAAACATCCCCAATTATATAACCCTTATAGAATTCACTTTTGAAAACCGTTTGATAATGTTTAAAATCCAAGTGTGTTATACAGGAAACTAATATTCTAATGGATTCAATCCTAGATACTGGTGCAAAGGTCTCCTTGTAATCAATTCCCTCTTTGTGATTATAGACTTGTGCAACCAATATAACTTTTTATTCTAACAACATTTTTGTATTCATCTATATTATTCCTAAACACCCATTTAGTTCTTATGGTCAAGGTATCTTTCGGTCTATCAACATGCTTCTAGACATTATTTCTCTCAAACTGATTAATCTCTTATTACATATCCATCACTCTAAATTCATCATCGATTGCACCATTGATATTTTCAGGTACATGTAGTGACAATAATGCTTTATGTTCATCCTAATTTCTCGGTGAAGCTTTAGTCAGTGTTCCTCTATCTAAATCTCTAACTAAAGTATCTAAGGTATGGTTTTTAAGGGTTATAGTTGGTCTAGAAAAATCATGGCTAGTTATTTCATGTTCATCAATTGGTTCTGGTTCATTATAGCTAGAATCTAGAAAATATCTAGAAATAGATGTTTTAATAGATTCCTTTAAAGGATTGTGTGAGGGTTTTGCAATAATTTCCAGAGTTGACATATCATCTTTATTATTATCTTGTGATGTTTTACATTCATATGGATATGTTTCATCAAACATGACATGTAAATATTCCATCACTCATTTGGTTCTTTTATTAAAGACTCTATATGCTTTGAATGATGTGGACTATCCATGTAATATTCCTTCATCCCTTTTGGAGGAAAATTTAATAAGGTTTTCTTTGGTATTATGAATATAGATTTTGAAACCACGAACTCTGAAGTAACTAACCTTCTCTTTTTTAATGTTACCAAAATCATAGGGAGTCTTCTTGGGGATAGGTAGAAGTAAGACTCTATTTATTATATAAAAAGATGTATTAAAAACTTAATCCCCAAAACCAATAGATATGTCACATTCGTTAAGCATAGTTCGGGAAATTTCCCATAAGGTTCAATTTCTTATTTCTACTACACCATTCTGTTGTGGTGTCCAAGGGGTAGAGAAGTTAATCCTATATCCATTATTTAAGAAAAAATATTCAAAGTCTTGATTTTAAAACTCATGTACATTGTCACTTCTTAAGGATTTAATTTTAATCCCACAAGTATTTTCTACAGTCCTAGCATACATGGTAAAATAAGGAATAGTTTCACTTTTTTGTTATAAGAAATAAGTCCATGTATACCTAGAGAATTCATCCCCAAGAACATAAATAGATTGTAACACTTTGATATATGAATCTCTAGATATTCCATATAGGTCCATGGGAACCAAATTCATATGTTGAGAAGTTTTGACTTATTTAATTTGTTTGAAAAGTATTTTATGTTGCTTTCCTATTTGACATAGATTACACACACTATTGTATGGAAACTATAGTTTCAGAAGGTCCTTAACTAAAAATATTTTGGTTAATTTCATAAGGGATTGTACATTACAATTTCCTATACATTTGTGCCATATCCATGACCCTTTGTGAAATTTACTTAGCCAATAAACATTCTGTGATGCTAGTGTCTCTAAATTTATAGCACATACATTAGTATTTATAAGAGCAGTAAATACCTAGTTAATTTTGGCATCACAAACATTGAATGAATAATTTTAAAATTTGACATTAAATCCATAATCACACAGTTGAGATATACTAAGTAAGTTATTTTTTAATCCATCCTCATAGAGTACCTCAGAAATTGAAAAAGATTTAGGGTTACCAATATATCCTAAGAAGATGATTCTTCTTTACAATTGTATCCAAATGTGACATGTCCTCCATCAATCATGATAAGATTCATGAATCTTGAGTATTATGATGTCATGTGTCTTAAACAACCACTATCCAAGTGAAAAATATTTCTATAGGAACTCTTTAGGTATTTTACGTACAAAATAATTCATCCAATAAATGATTTTAGTACTCATATTTGTCTGGGCCCCAAAAAATTAGTAATAAGGGCTTTAAAAACCCACAACTGTCTTATTGGTTTCCTATATGTTGATTTTTATGTATTTGAAAAATAATAATTATTTGGTTCATAAAAACATGATTATGTAAAAGACTTTTCAGAATTGTAACTAGTAGAAAAATATTGATTTTTGGACAGAGAAGCAAATTTATCAGATTAAATTATAAAAAGGGTTTTAGATAAATTTTCTTGTCCTAGATGATATCATATTCAATTAGTATACATTAGAGTTATCTGTTTACCAACAAATTCAGTAAGTGTGTCTTACCCTTTGGAAAACATTTCAATATCCTTCTTTAATTTACCATTATATAACATTAGGTCATTATTTTCCTTTATAAGTTGTGCATTTTCTCCTTCCAAATAGTATGTTCAGATTCAATATTTATAGATAGTGCATGTTTTTTCATTAATGATTTATTTTTTTGCTTTAATTCATTACAAGTTTATTTTAACATATTTCAATACTCAAACAGTTCATCATTTTACATATTTTCAAAATCCAATTCATCTTTAGAATAATAGTCCTTAGGTACATGATATTTTATGAGTACCAATATGATATTTTTCATAAAGCACATGTTTTCTATATCTTCATTCTCATTCTAAGAAGTAGCAAATTCGTAGGTGTTTTCCTCAGATGCACTCTATGTGGCCTTCATTAAATTCATATAATTCTTATATTTATACTCATACATCATTTTATACTTTAATGTATGGTATTAATCTTTGATATAAACTCTCCTTTTAGATTCATGGAAAACTATTTCTTCTGATGTTTTAGGCTTCTTCCGATCCTTTTTCCAATCACCTTTGTTGTCATATATTTCTTTATAGAATGGTTACTTAATGAAAATTATTTATAAATTTTTTTTATTCTCTAAGCTAGATGGGTCATTTCCTCATCACATTCTAAATGATAATCTTTACTACTTGTGATATGAATAGCATCTCAAACTTTCTCTTTATCTTTCCTATTGGAGGTGTTAGTCTTGAAGGCTACAAATTTTCTATTTTTCTCTTCATCCTCTAGAGTCACCTCTAGTTCATCTTCATACATCATTAATTTTCTAATTAGTTCCTTAACTAGAATTTTATCAAAGTGTAATGATTCTCTTATAAATACTAATGTCCCTCACTGTCTCTCTGGTAAGAATCAAAAAATCTTCATGATATAATCCTTTGTTGTTACAAATCTTCCTAAAGAAATCATGGTGTTCACAATTTCATTAAACCTGAGATACATATCTGAAATAGAATCATCGGGATTCATTCTAAAATCTTCATATTTAATATTTTATGTATTTAATATCATCTCTTTCTCATTAGTTTTTCCATCACGGGAAATAGCTAAAGTGTCCTAAATATCATCATAAGTTTTATAGGAAGAAATGTGATTAAATTCTTCCTCTCATAGTGACCAATATAATAAATTCATGTATTTACATTTATTTTTCTATTCTATCGTGGAAGCTTCATTCCAAGTGTTTCTAGTAGTATCATGTAGTGCATATTTACTTTCAATTGCAATCTAGATTTCAAATCCCATTCTTTCTAAATTTATTTTAATTTTAAGATTCCACTAAGAATTATATGTTCCATTGAAAAATGGTGGTCTATTCATAGTAGTTCCAAATATATTGTCTATAATATAATTTTGGAAGAACATTTCAAGAGATAAAAAATTTATAAGTAATATAGATTTTATGATCTTGAAATACAACTAAAATCATAGTAGAATTATATTTGAGAAAAGACTTATAAAACCTGATTGTTTTGAAAAATAAACTCTAAGATCTTATAAAAAATGCTATCCTAGTGGGAGACAAAAGAAGATGGTGAATTGAGTTCCTATAAAGATTTATCTTAAATATTGGGTCTTTGAAACTTTTCCCTAATTAAAAATATAATCCATGTCAGTTTGTAGTGAATTTACAAGAGTCCCGAATGTTCAATTAATTTATCAAGAGATTGATTACTTCTCACTTATACTAATCTAAAGATTTATATAGCTTTTAAAACTAATAAAGTGGTTGAAAACTATTATAAACACTTACTTAACTAACTATCAAAGTCTGAATTTTCTTGAATGAAATTTGTTATAAAACATATAAATATGGAGTAATAATAAGCACAATAGAATTTTAAACAAGTGGATCTGTCTCAAGACGAGACATAGTTCTCCCAATGTGGTGATCACCTACCACCAAGCAATATAAATAAAAAAAATTTGATATACACCCTGGATTGGGGTTCACAACAGCACAAAGGCTATCAAGGTTACTGAAGTGCCCAGATCAGTGTGAATCACTGAGAGGGGGAGGGGTGAATCAGTGATCCCTTAAAACTTTTTACTAATTGATTCTTTATCAATTAAACCTCTATGGATGGTTAAAGCCTCGATCCACTCTTCTTGTATCTCTCAACCTTTCCCGGATAATGCAGTAATGAAAAGGCACAGGACACAAGGATTTACAAGGTTCGGCACCAAAGGCCTACATCCTTGCCATGCTCTCCCAGAATGGATTCTCCCATTATAATCTGTTAGTATTACAATGGTCGATACAGCTTCCCACCGTATCCCTCCTGAGTCCCACAGGAGGGTCTTTATACTGCGTCCCACAGTGTTACCAGAGTCCCATTGGCCTGCTCCAGAATCCCACTGAAGACTTCTTCTCCCAGAGTCCCACAGGGTCTTCTCCTGGCTCCTCGAGTCGCACGAGTTGCTCTTCTTCACTTTAAGCTTCTTCAAGTATCCTCAGCAGCCTGGGATAAAGGCTGCTGGCCTTGCTCTTCTTCTGATCACTTGTGGTGAACAGGTCTTCTCGTCTAGCTCGGGCTTTATCACCTTCTTCTAAGGATGCCCCAGCTTCTCTCCAATTACTGAATGCTCAGACAAATAATATCTTTATCTTTGGTCTGGTCCAGTCTCAGTTGCACACCACTGATTTAGCACTGTTCACGTGTGCACGTGCATGCATGCATGCATGCACTCTCCTTTTCTTCCTCTTGGTGCAGTAGACCCACAAAGGGTGTAGTCACTTTAAGCACACACCAACTCCTTGAACATCATACACTTTATTCTCTTTTGATTACACACATAAATGTGGGTTATACACTAGTGTGGATGTCTTATCTTCTTCTTAGTGTGTACACACTTTGTTTTGCACACACACTAAGGTTCGGCCTTGTTGTCTTTTTGCACACACTTGTTTCACTTTGCACACACTTTAGACTTGGCCTATTCTCCTCTTCTTGTTGCACACACTCACTTTAGTGTTCTTTTAGTTTGTTCTTCGAAGTGTGCACACACAAGGTCACAACCCTCGGCCTCTTCAAATGCACACACTTAAAGTGTGTTCTTCTTTGTTCAAATGCACAAGCAAGACTATGGATTATTCAATGCTTACACACACACAAAGTGTGGTCTTCCACTTCACTTGGCACACACCACTTGGTGTTGTCTTTTGTGCACACACATGGCCTCAGGTTCTTCTTCTCCACTTGGCACACACATGAGGCAAGGCCTCGGCCTCCTTTACTTATTTGCACACACTAAGTGTCCTTCACTTTTCACACACAAGTGCTCAAGCCTTGGGTTCTCCTTGAACACACCAAAACCATAGGGTCTTATCTTCACTATGCACACAAGGCATGCAAGTCTCGGCCTTCACTTGAATTGCACACACACAAATAGTGTGGTCTTCTTCCTTATGCACACACACGGCCACGGCCTTCCTTCTCTTCTTGCACACACACAAGGCTACGGCTTGGGTTCTCCACTTTGCACACACACTGCCTTCTTCTCTTTTTGCACACACAGCCCGAACACTCAACTCCACTACCGCGCAGGGTCACAAGGCGCAAGGGTGCGACCTCTACTGTCTTCAAATGCCGCGCGCAAGCCCTCAAGGTGCACAAGGCTCGCGCAAACACCTCCTGCCGCGCAAGTCCGCGGGCAGAGAAGGATGCAACCACGGGCGTGCAAGGATGCGGCCTCGGGTTCTTCCTGTCGCGCAAGAGAGGCGCGGAGGGAACTCTTCGGGCCTCGGGTGGCACCGGGACAACAGCCACGCAAATAATTTGCGCAGGGCTTCTACTTCTCAAGGCAGAGGCTTCACGGGACTCTCTTCAAACTTTCAGCGCATCAGCAAGCTTAATGAGAGCCTCGGGCTCTCCTTATATAGGCAGACGAATGCCTTTGATCATCCGTGTGTTAAATCTTGAAATCCTGAGATCTTCGGATCTTTAAAAACTTTCCAAATCTTTATTTTGCTCCTCTGTTTCACGCGGGTTCTCTCTTTTATTTTTCCTCACGTGCATGCGATTTATAACGCATGCACGGCCTCTGTTAATCCCTGTCCATGCAAAGGCACGAACACCGAATGGCCTCGCACCTCCGGTTGCTTCGGCCTCGCTCGAAATCCTCCTTTCATCGCATGCATGCTTATTTTATTGCATGGTTATGTTCAGTAGGCACAGACGATCACAATGGACACTTCGGTTTGATCGTAGGTGGCCGGATACACAAATTCTTGTCGTCGGGAGGCACTGGTTCAGCGGCGGCTTCGCGGGAGGCTTCGGTCGAGCTCGAGGTAGAAGATGGACTCAGCACCGTTGGATGCGGTGATCAAAAAGCCTTCGACGGCTTGGATCAGATCGGGGACGCGGCAGATTAATCGTGCGGCGGAAATAAGACGCGCGATGAGATGTGCGGCTCAGATTCAATCCCGGTGAATTTTCCGCGTCCCACATCGAAACGGGGCGCGGTTTTCTCGCGCTTTATAACCCTGGAGCTGCCGCAACCCGCCAGTTGAAACTTCTCCCTCCACGGTGCCGCCCCGCACCGTGTTCTCCCTGCGGGCGCGCTCTGCGCCCACTCTCTGCTCCTGCGGGCGCGCTCCTAGCGCCCACTATGCACACACCGGGTGCGCGGGCTTCACCACCGCGTGCCCTGCGCTCCTCCGTGCGTGCCCCAACGCCTCTGTGGTGTCTGCGGGTGCGCCCCTGCCGCCCTGAGCTCGCCCCATGGGTTCCCCCTTGGGCGTGGCGCCTTAGGCCCACATGAGCCTTGGGGTTGAACCCACAAGGTGCTCACGGGTTGGCCATAATTTTTTTTTGGCAAGTGGACAGAATAAGACTTTGTTAAAAACAAAGTCCTCCATAAAAGAAAATGCCAATTCTAAATGCCAAGCCATCTTCCTCTAAGCCATTCTTCTTCTACATTTTTCCTCTTCTCCCACATTTCTATTCTTCTTCTTCATTAGAATTCCTCCATTCTTCTTAAACAAATAATCTTCACTTAGGAGGGAATTCCCGAAGGGTCTTCATCTTCAACTGAGCTCCTTAATCACATATAATCTTCAATGTCTTCGTTGATCTAATCAGAGATCAAATTGGGACTTCTTCAGATTCACATGCACTAAGTGTTAGTGCATGGACTTCATTAAACCACTTCACCCACTTAGAAGTTGTGGATGGATCTTCTTTCATCTCCTCATGCATTGTCAGTACAATGCATGGTCTTCAAACAATGTTGTGACATTGTATCATCATGATACAAGTTCTATGAACTTAAAGATCAGCTCAACAATCGTCAGATTTTCATGGAGAATGTTTCAACCACAATTTCCAATACCACTTAGTGAATCTCCTAAGTGACATGCATCTTAATACCATGGCCATTCTCCTTCACCACCAACACCATCACAACCTTTGGCATTCACATCTTGACATTCCTTGACTTCCATTCATTCCAAGACAACTTCATGCCTCATTGACAACAAATGCAACACAATGCACTTCAATCTCCCCCTTTGTATTTGTTGTCAATACACTCCTTCAGCACATATGAATGGGTCAATATGTGTGCCAATATTTCTCCCCCTTATTGGCAATCAAATGCAAAGGTGTGGTGTGGTTCTCTTTCAAAAATCTCTTCCTCCCTTTGAAAAGTATTTTCTTGAAAAACACTGAGAGAGGGATGATGTCACATGTTCTCTTTAGCAAAGAACCTTTAGTAAATCAGCTCTAAGTCTACTTGGGCTAACCCGGTGTAGAAAACAAGAGTGATGTGACCAAGGAATTCAAAGCTGTCCATAATTCTCTACACATGTGAGATCATGCTTAGGGGTTTGAAATTTTTCAGATATTCAATGAATTGCTAAATCCTGCACATACTTCACCAAACACATTAGAAAGTTCAAGTGCAAAGATAAAGCTCCCCCTTTCATCCATTTGTCTTCAATCAATACTCCCCCTTAATTGACAAGATAAACTCAATTAAGAAACAAGGGATGAAAGTATGATTGGAATACCTTCACTTTTCTCAAGATGATATTAATTTTAGAACATCATCTTCTCCAGATTGACTCCCCCTCAAGGGGTGCACTCCATTCCTTCCAAACCATCCTCCACTTGAGAATGATCATCATCTTCAATTCCCTGCAATGTCAGCACATGTAAATACCAATAGTATAAGGGAATAAGATGGAACCTCCTTGGTTCATCAATGTGAACAACAAGGTTGAGAAGATTCTCTCAACCGAGATGTCCCATTTTCACCAGTCTTCACACTTGCACATTTGATCTTCATTGATGATTGTGCTGGTGTGGTTCTCAAAACATCTTCATGTGAAATATTTTTCTTCTTTCTTGCCTTAGCAATTGCCAGAACTTCATCTTCAGCTCTTTTCAGATCTTTGGCAAGTTGCAACTGATTTGGCCATATGACTAGTAAATCACTTGGAAGTGTGGCCTCAGTTTTGGAAATTCCACATGGTTCTTTTGATGCTGTCAAACTACTTCTCTTAGGCAACTTGTTTTCAATCAATCCCTTCTGCTTCTTCTGGATTGATTGTCTGTTTGAGTTCAGTTGGCTTCTATTGATTTTCATGGCTTCTTTACAAAGATCCATGATATGTCCTTTCTTCCCACAGTAGAAGCATGTCTTCTTGGTGGCTCTTCTTGATGCATCACCCTTCTTGGATTCAGACTCCAAGGACTTCTCTTCATTTCTCAAAATCTTCTTGGGAGAATCTTCCACTTTCTTCTGCTTGCTTCCCAAGGAATCCTTTTGAGCCAGGTACTGTGATCTTTTCTTCTTTTGAGCTCTGGATACAGTTGGAGACTAACATGTATCTTTTTGACCACTTTTGCAATCATCCCAGATGTTGTCAAGTAATCCAAATCTATTTGCAGTAAACAGATGTCTCTGGACCTGTGGATGTTGCTTCTTTACTTCTGTCTTGCTCCCCCTAGGTATGGGCTTCCTCTGTGCTTTGGCATTCAGTGGATTGTACCAACAATCCTTTGCAAAATGCCCATACTTGTTACAACACCAACATTGACCCACAAATCTTGACCTCTTGATTCCTTCTGATTGTAGGGTACCTGTCTTGAATTGTTGTGCTGCTTCAGGAGAGCTTTCTTTCTTCATTGTCTTCATCCATATTTGTTTGGATTCATTCTTCCATCCTGCACTTTTAGTAGAAACACTTTTAGAAGCATGAGTACAAGATGGTATGGATGGTACCTTCTTTTTAGAAGTTGTTGCACTTTCACAAGAGGATGTCTTTCTTTTAGAATCATCCTTCTCAAAGATCACTTGAGTGGCAACATTTCTTCTTCCAGCTGTCTGGGAGGCTTGGGCTTTGGGTGATTGCTGATTTTTCAATATCACCTCCAGTTCTAAGCATTTCATGTTAAGGGAGTTCTTCTCATCCTCAACAGCTCTTAGCTTTCCTTCCCAACTTTCTTTTAGCTGATTCATCTGGTCATCATGCACTGTCCTCAATTCAAGCAATGAATTGTCAAGCTCCTTCACCCTGTTTACTTTGTCTTCAAGTTGAGCATCTCTGACATTCATTGAAACTCTATGCCTCTTCTCCAGTGCATGGTAAACATCTTTGATTATTACTTTAAAGATTTCTTTCTCAGAAAGGCTTCTTTGCAATTCTTCAGCAGTGTCTTCATATCTTTCATTGCAAAGGGAAACAGTTTCATCTTTGGCATTTACCAGCTTTCTGAGAGTGTTGGTTATGCCAACCCTTTTTGCCAATTGGACTTCCAGAGAATTGGCTTCATCTTCTAGCTGTAATTTTTCTTCTTGAAGATCAAGGAGGCCTGTAGCTATACACATTGCAATTTCCTTGGGGACTCTCTTCTGAAGATATTTGATTGCATTTAGAAGATCATTGTTCCTTCCATCTTCATCACAGCTAGAGCAGGCTTCATCAGAAGAATGATAAAAGGAATTGTCGTCTGATGTGACTTTCACATTTCTTTCCATAGAAGGAGTTTCTCTGATTGCAGCAACCTTCTTCCTCATCTTCTTTGCCTGTTTCTTCATTCTGTTTTTCAGAGTCTTGGCAGATATCTCCATTTGAGGTTGTTCTTTCATTTCCTCAAATCTGCACTCCATATAGACTCTCTTGGATCTTTTAGAGGTAACCTCCCTCTGATACCAATTGAAGTGCCCAGATCAGTGTGAATCACTGAGAGGGGGAGGGGGTGAATCAGTGATCCCTTAAAACTTTTTACTAATTGATTCTTTATCAATTAAACCTATATGGCTGGTTAAAGCCTCGATCCACTCTTCTTGTATCTCTCAACCTTTCCCAGATAATGCAGTAATGAAAAGGCACAGGACACAAGGATTTACAAGGTTCGGCACCAAAGGCCTACATCCTTGCCATGCTCTCCCAGCATGGATTCTCCCATTATAATCTGTTAGTATTACAATGGTCGATACAGCTTCCCACCGTATCTCTCCTGAGTCCCACAGGAGGGTCTTTATACTGCGTCCCACAGTGTTACCAGAGTCCCACTGGCCTGCTCCAGAATACCACTGAAGACTTCTTCTCCCTGAGTCCCACAGGGTCTTCTCCTGGCTCCTCGAGTCGCACGAGTAGCTCTTCTTCACTTTAAGCTTCTTCAAGTATCCTCAGCAGCCTGGGATAAAGGCTGCTGGCCTTGCTCTTCTTCTGATCACTTGTGGTGAACAAGTCTTCTCGTCTAGCTCGGGCTTTATCACCTTCTTCTAAGGATGCCCCGGCTTCTCTCCAATTACTGAATGCTCAGACAAATAATATCTTTATCTTTGGTCTGGTCCAGTCTCAGTTGCACACCACTGATTTAGCACTGTTCACGTGTGCACGTGCATGCATGCATGCATGCACTCTCCTTTTCTTCCTCTTGGTGCAGTAGACCCACAAAGGGTGTAGTCACTTTAAGCACACACCAACTCCTTGAACATCATACATTTTATTCTCTTTTGATTACACACATAAATGTGTGTTATACACTAGTGTGGATGTCTTCTCTTCTTCTTAGTGTGTACACACTTTGTTTTGCACACACACTAAGGTTCGGCCTTGTTGTCTTTTTGCACACACTTGTTTCACTTTGCACACACTTTAGACTTGGCCTATTCTCCTCTTCTTGTTGCACACACTCACTTTAGTGTTCTTTTAGTTTGTTCTTCGAAGTGTGCACACACAAGGTCACAACCCTCGGCCTCTTCAAATGCACACACTTAAAGTGTGTTCTTCTTTGTTCAAATGCACAAGCAAGACTATGGATTATTCAATGCTTACACACACACAAAGTGTGGTCTTCCACTTCACTTGGCACACACCACTTGGTGTTGTCTTTTGTGCACACACATGGCCTCAGGTTCTTCTTCTCCACTTGGCACACACATGAGGCAAGGCCTCGGCCTCCTTTACTTCTTTGCACACACTAAGTGTCCTTCACTTTTCACACACAAGTGCTCAAGCCTTGGGTTCTCCTTGCACACACCAAAACCATAGGGTCTTATCTTCACTATGCACACAAGGCATGCAAGTCTCGGCCTTCACTTGAATTGCACACACACAAATAGTGTGGTCTTCCTCCTTATGCACACACACGGCCACGGCCTTCCTTCTCTTCTTGCACACACACAAGGCTACGGCTTGGGTTCTCCACTTTGCACACACACTGCCTTCTTCTCTTTTTGCACACACAGCCCGAACACTCAACTCCACTGCCGCGCAGGGTCACAAGGCGCAAGGGTGCGAGCTCTACTGTCTTCAAATGCCGCGCGCAAGCCCTCAAGGTGCACAAGGCTCGCGCAAACACCTCCTGCCGCGCAAGTCCGCGGGCAGAGAAGGATGCAACCACGGGCGCGCAAGGATGCGGCCTCGGGTTCTTCCTGTCGCGCAAGAGAGGCGCGCAGGGAACTCTTCGGGCCTCGGGTGGCACCGGGACAACAGCCACGCAAATAATTTGCGCGGGGATTCTACTTCGCGAGGCAGAGGCTTCGCGGGACTCTCTTCAAACTTTCAGCGCATCAGCAAGCTTAATGAGAGCCTCGGGCTCTCCTTATATAGGCAGACGAATGCCTTTGATCATCCGCGTGTTAAATCTTGAAATCCCGAGATCTTCGGATCTTTAAAAACTTTCCAAATCTTTATTTTGCTCCTCTGTTTCATGCGGGTTCTCTCTTTTATTTTTCCTCACGTGCATGCGATTTATAACGCATGCACGGCCACTGTTAAACCCTGTCCCTGCAAAGGCACGAACACCGAATGGCCTCGCACCTCCGGTTGCTTCGGCCTCGCTCGAAGTCCTCCTTTCATCGCATGCATGCTTATTTTATTGCATGGTTATGTTCAGTAGGCACAGACGATCACAATGGACACTTCGGTTTGATCGGAGGTGGCCGGATACACAAATTCTTGTCGTCGGGAGGCACTGGTTCAGCGGCGGCTTCGCGGGAGGCTTCGGTCGAGCTCAAGGTAGAATATGGACTCAGCACCGTTGGATGCGGTGATCAAAAAGCCTTCGACAGCTTGGATCAGATCGGGGACGCGGCAGATTAATCGTGCGGCGGAAATAAGACGCGCGATGAGATGTGCGGCTCAGATTCAATCCCGGTGAATTTTCCGCGTCCCACATCGAAACGGGGCGCGGTTTTCTCGCGCTTTATAACCCTGGAGCTGCCGCAACCCGCCAGTTGAAACTTCTCCCTCCACGGTGCCGCCCCGCACCGTGTTCTCCCTGCGGGCGCGCTCTGCGCCCACTCTCTGCTCCTGCGGGCGCGCTCCTAGCGCCCACTATGCACACACCGGGTGCGCGGGCTTCACCACCGCGTGCCCTGCGCTCCTCCGGGCGTGCCCCAGCGCCTCTGTGGTGTCTGTGGGTGCGCCCCTGCCGCCCTGAGCTCGCCCCATGGGTTCCCCCTTGGGCGTGGCGCCTTAGGCCCACATGAGCCTTGGGGTTGAACCCACAAGGTGCTCACGGGTTGGCCATATTTTTTTTTTGGCAAGTGGACAGAATAAGACTTTGTTAAAAACAAAGTCCTCCATAAAAGAAAATGCCAATTCTAAATGCCAAGCCATCTTCCTCTAAGCCATTCTTCTTCTACATTTTTCCTCTTCTCCCACATTTCTATTCTTCTTCTTCATTAGAATTCCTCCATTCTTCTTAAACAAATAATCTTCACTTAGGAGGGAATTCCCGAAGGGTCTTCATCTTCAACTGAGCTCCTTAATCACATATAATCTTCAATGTCTTCGTTGATCTAATCAGAGATCAAATTGGGACTTCTTCAAATTCACATGCACTAAGTGTTAGTGCATGGACTTCATTAAACCACTTCACCCACTTAGAAGTTGTGGATGGATCTTCTTTCATCTCCTCATGCATTGTCAGTACAATGCATGGTCTTCAAACAATGTTGTGACATTGTATCATCATGATACAAGTTCTATGAACTTAAAGATCAGCTCAACAATCGTCAGATTTTCATGGAGAATGTTTCAACCACAATTTCCAATACCACTTAGTGAATCTCCTAAGTGACATGCATCTTAGTACCATGGCCATTCTCCTTCACCACCAACACCATCACAACCTTTGGCATTCACATCTTGACATTCCTTGACTTCCATTCATTCCAAGACAACTTCATGCCTCATTGACAACAAATGCAACACAATGCACTTCAGTTACCCTTGACCTCTACCATGTTTGTTTTTGGGAAGAACAACAAACATGTCACGCATGACCTCTTCTATATTTCTACATGGGATGAAAATAGATAAAGAGAGTTTGAGATTGATGATATCTATTATCATCTATTTATTCAAATGAGTTAGTCTGTGTGTGTGTGTGTGTAACACATAGATTCGCACACTACTCAGAAATTTAAAGGAATGAACACAACATAGATAAATATGTAGGGTTTGGTTTAGAATCATCTCTGTGTTATGTGGTGCATCTCTAGGCTCGTTTGATGTAGTGGAATTGAAGTTTCAGTCCTATTCTAGAAGCTGAATCCAAATAGAGTGTCTTATCCTTTGGTTTTTATCTTCGAGAAGTATGAGATGTTTATCTTTTTGTTCAAAAGATGTTCAGGTCTGCTCATCATTTTTAGCTTGATTTCATGATCTTCCTATGTGTTCTTCTTATTTACTTCTTTGGTTTAGGATGTATGATTGATTGTTTTAGGAGTCCTTCCCTTTTTAAGAATTTTCTCTTCTAATTACTATTTTAGGTATGTTTTGACCGATCGATATTGTCATCCTTTTATGATTTGAGGTCCAGCAGGAAAAATGATTTCCCCACATGCATGTACCTCATACCTTTTTCTGAATATCATACAAACATCATTAATGATGGTCTTTATCATTAATTTGTCTAAATATATCTGTTAGATATAATGTTTAATTAATAAAATAAAAATAGATTTTATGACTACTGGTGAGCCATAATTATCAGCAATTCATTTGTAATATCGGTCTTTCCAGGCATCATTGAGTCATCATTGGTGACTCATTTTAATCTATATGTGCATCACCCATTAGGGAGTCTTCCATCAGTGTGTCCTTTGAACAATTAGTGCATCACCCATCAGTGAGTTATTTGTTCTATCGGTGTGACCGATCATTGGTGAGTCACCTATTGGTGATTATATTGAGCTATTAGTGGGACTGGTCATCATTCAGTCAACAATCAGTGAGTTTCTTTACCTATTGGTGTGACTAATCTTCTGTGAATAGTCCATTGGTGTGTTGTTTGTTCTATCGGCGAGTCCTACATCAGTTTCTTCTTCGATTAGTGTGTTCCCATTGGTGATTCCGCAATTGGTTACTCCTTTGAACTAAACGGTGTCAGAGACTTGCCAAAAATTAAGAAGTGTTTGTCTTACACAGAACAATACTAGATCAAGTGATAATAATAATCACATAAATTTGTAAATATATTGAAACATATAGTTCCATAATTTATTAACATATTGAAATGTATTATACCATGTGACATAATATATTCCTTTATAAATATACATTTACATATTTATCATCACTTAAAACCAAATATGTGGATTATCATGATTTTTAAATTGGAAAGTTTTGTGATTACTGAAATAAATATCTCAAAAGGGCCCAAAAATCACTATTTTATCAGGGTTTCTATGTGTGAAATTGGTTTATCTCATCAGGACACCATTTTCACTTTCCCAAAATAACACTCAACTGTTCCCCCATCTGTAGCTAGGTACAGACGTTATTTCAGAATGTTTGTAGTCCTCTTGGTTTTTAGACCTAGTGACTCTTGGGTACTCACATTGGTCGTGAGGATAGGAAGTCTGTATCATCACACCCTTTTGGGGGGAAATCGCCTTTTTGGGATTCTCTTATTGATTTATGATATGTTTGTGCATCTCTTCCTAATCCTGATATGGTATAGGTTACCCAAAAAATGGCTCATTGGTTACTTCTCCCATTAAATAAAAGAATATAGTCTTAGTAATGAACAAATAAAAGTTCATTCTCAATAGTGAATCCATCTATATGTATCTTAGGTTCTTCATCTATTTTCCTAATGGAGATTAACTACTTTATGTGCAGAAGTTGTTTGACCTGATGCTTTGGAATGTTCTCCAACAAGAGGAGGTAGTTAATATAATGAGGAGGAGATTGATACTTTATGAATAGTCATACATGTTCTAGTTATTATAGGATTCAAAACCCATGTAGTTCATTTTTCCTGTGTAATTTATTATCATGTGGAGATGACATATGTGTATGTACTGAGACTAAAATGTTTGATCTTGGCTCTCATGGATTTTTTCTATGCATCATTATTCTGGAGAGAATTAGAGTCATCATAGTTTAATTACACACTTGGGACTGGCCCCAGAGTATATATCCTAATATGGGGGTGTTCATACAATACCACTCATCATGTCTTATATACTGGGATTTCCCTGGTGAGTAGAGATTCAATATGTGCAATGGGTTTTCCATTGCATCTCCCTAAGCTCATGTAATTTATAATTGATGTGGGAAACAAGGGGGAATATATGATCAACATCATAGGGTATATATATGGGACATTTATTCTAGGATAGTCTTTGGGATGTTTGGAATGGAGGTTGGGCCTTAGAAAGGCATCCTTTATAAACCGATTATAGAATAAATTAATGTTTTCATAGTTCATATATCCCTAAACCTAATGATAGGCTAAAGTGGATAATCAAACTCTAAACATTATGATTTTATTTGAGTTTTAGAGTACACCAAGGGATAATTCTAAGGTGGATTACATATTGATTGGGGACATACTATATGATTTGGGTAGTTGGGGGTCATGCACTGACACAACCCATATAATCCTGGGGTGTCTAGTGCAGGTGAAAATATCAGTGATACTCCCTAATCCAACAAGATCAATGCTAATTGTAAGAAAAAATAGGGTTACCATTTGATCAATTCCATTTCATTGGGCACAGGTCTTAGATACAAGGATCACCCTAGATAGTCAAAATGGACCTCTAACCTCAATTAGTGGTGTCTTATGTATCCTGAATATGGTAGGAAATAGAGTTGTCATAGTTCCCTTGATCAGGTATAACACACTGAGGTTTCTCTTTAATTTTGGGCCCACACACTGGGGATGGATGTGGATATCAAATCATAGGATGCCCTTGTGGCATATCCTAGTTGTCTAGAGGGTCTTGCATAACACCATTAACTTGTCTAGCGGACATCTCATTGCCCTATTGGCTTATCCTAGAAGTTATCACATGGAATATCTTGACATATATGGTGAGTGTCACAAGATTCAGTACAACATGGTCTGAAAGATGTAGTGTTTCTTTGATTATATCCGTATATGTCATCACAAGACCTGACCATCATGTTTGGAGGACTTCACACCTCTCAATTGCCTTTTTCATTGGGTTTTGTGATAGATTGCTCATCATTCCAAGATAAAATGATGAGGCTCTGAATGATATGAAATAACACCATTATATGAGCCTGGTGATGTATCTGATTGATGATATCAGGCTCATGTGATTGATGCAGAAGTTTTCGTGATACTGAGGAGATGATCCCAAAAGAGGCATTTGACTTTCTTTGATATGTCATAATTATTTTTTGTACCACAAATAGTATGCTTAATGAATGTTGTGAGATCTTAGTGACATTTCCTACTGTTGTCTCATGTATTTATATGACTCACATGAAGTACATGAGGGCTAGTGATCTTGTATTTTGATTAAGCCTTACACTATCATTTTTGTTTCTATCCCTTGTTTTGTGAATGCCTCATTTTTTGTTCAATATCAGTCTATATTATGTATCTCTTGATCTAGTAGACATGAGGTATGTTCTTCACATTCCTTTCTAGTAGCCCTTCACATGATCTATGAATGATCACTTGAAGTTCCTTATGTATGGGATATTATTGCTCTGTCTGGTAACAATTATATTACTCAATGGAAGTATTTTCAATTGTATGATCGGGTTCTCTGAGAAGCCCGCTACAATGCTTGGTACTTTTGTGCTCAAGAGTTCCCTTCACGTTGTAGCTGATGAATTTTTTATAATGGGGTGGGGTATTTATAGGACTCGCCACCACAGATGCTCATAGAATTGTGTGGCATATCTGGCGCAAATCCATGCTAAAGTCGGTGAAGTGGGATGACATCATGAAATTTCACAAGTATTTTCTGTAGACTATTCCGAGTGTGTCACCTAATTGTCAGTGGTTTCTAGTCTCTTCCCTTAATGTTTCCTTTATCTTATTATTTATGATTAATGAAAACTTGTTTGATCATATGTGCATGTCAAAATACTTTTCATCTTTTCCAATATAAATTCTCAAAGGACTTCATGAGATCTATGTTTGACTATAGAAATTTTATCATGAGATTCATTGTGGACTATTTGGGGATTTCTGCAATACAAGTATAACATTTATAAGGGTCTCATGGGACCACACTATTGACTTTCTTTCCACGTCGTAATAATTTTATGACTACGAGTACCTTCCACATTTTCCCTATTTTATTTTGTTTTATTTGAAATTGGTTTGGAGTCATGTGATATTTTATAATTAATGTCAAAGAAAATTACTCAATTTTTTCGTGATACACCACATGACCAATATGAGCCATATGGGGGCTTGTGGGAATGCCTGGATCAAATCCATCTATTTTCCCTTAGAGCACCAAATGGGAATCATAGAGTTTCCTGGACATACCCGCAAACTTCCATGTGGCGAGGCTGATAAGACTAATGGATTTCACGAGGTGAGGTAGACATGTATCTAAGGTATTGCGGTGTGTTTTGGATCATTGGGGGAACACCACATATCCTTTAGTGACTTAAAATACCTCTCACCACCTACCCTTTATTCCCTTTTTAATTTTACAATGGCTCAAATGTTATTTCAAATATCATGAATAATATCAAGGGAATGTATCCTCTCAAATAATGTTATGGGGAAGAATCTTCAAAAACACTGTAGTTATATTCCTTTGGATATTATTCTCTTTATATATTTTTGAATTTTTAATACTTTTTAATCAACATTCCCGGTGGCTTCGGGTGCTCATTCGCCTATCTGGAGAGCCTTCGTAAGTACAAGATGGCTCGTTGAAGGGGACATCACTAGATTTTCCACAGGCTATGCACTGTGTGTGGAGTCATAGAAACACCATAAAATCATCATAAAATCCTGAGTCCCTTAGAGTTCATACGATATACATTCCTTAGTTACATTGATTTTGTGTAGATGGTAGTTTCCATATCAACGTATTACCTCAATTGTGAATTTTTTGATTCTCATTTTGCAGGTGTCCAAAAATTCTCCCCTTAAGAGAGACGTCTGTGGGGATAATGACTCAGTTCTGAGGAAAACTAATTCCCACATGAGTCTACATTGGTGTCTCTAACTGGTGTCATAGGTGAATTTTGGTCCATCATTTTATGTTTTATAATCAAATAAATTACTTATATATAGGGTTGGAGGATAATAAATTTAGCTGGTCACCCCTTCTCCTAGGAGTTCTCATTTTTTCATCCACTCAGCGCCTATGTCGCGATACCATTCCAAGAACCCTAAACATGAGACCCATTAATGAGTTTGTGTTGTAAGTTTTCTTTTTAACACCCCATGATTTCATAGTACATTATCTCTTCAAAGTAATTCAATAACATGAGTTACATGCAACACTGAGTTCGAGCGCACCACGACTTACCAAACTAGCTATTCCAAAAGCGCTTCTGAATAGTATTAACTGAATTTTAAATATTATGCACTCCATATAATTTCAGAATACAAATTATGTGTTTCTTATAGATAATATAAGAACAAATTCATTTTCTTCAGATAAAAGAAGTATTTTTCAAAAAAAATCAATTTTACCGCCTTTTAAGGGAGATCCTTTTTTAACACCAATATTTGACACTTTTATATATTCAATTTAATGAAATTAAATTATTCTTTATAATCAGGGAATATAAATTTAGTTTGGATAATGTTTTGGTAATTTTATGATAAATTTCATATTTTGATGAATACTGAAAAATACTAAATTTAATTTAAAACAAATTTTTAAATCGAAAACATTTATAGTGTTATATTTTTAATTTGAGTGGTTTTAAAGTATCGGTAAAATTTTTTTTTAATATTTAATATAATTTAGTAAATTGGATTTAAATTCACATTTAAACAGGACATAAACAAGTTTTAATATTTTGATAGTTATTATTTCTTAAAAACACGTTATTTGTTTTGACAGCGCGAATTATTTTTAAATTATTTTCTGGCACTTATTTGATTTGAATTTAGAAAAATGGATTCCATATTTTCAATAAAGAGGTATAAATTGTGTAAATAAGTAACTTTTATTTTTAGCCATTATGAATATTTAGTTCAGTAAATATTTTATTTACCATGGTTAAAGGGTAAATCTAGTAAATAAGGGTAAAACAAATATTATTATAATGATTTTAAATTACACAAAAATGTGTCTTATTCCTATTTTCTGATACATGTATGACCATGGAAATCCATGGGTCTATTTGGGGACCCCATGGATCCACTTGAGGGTGATAATGACATTTTACATTAAATAATCTAAAGTAAAGACAAAAATATCAAAAGCATATATCTTTTAGTAAAACAATTTTTATATGAGGTTATATAATTTATCTATTAGAATATTAATATTAATTAGAAATATAAAAATATTTCCCACATCATGAAATGTTATTTATAATTTTTATACATAAAATACATATATTTATATATGACACAATAATGATGTAGTATTTTTCTTATTAAAGAATGAATCCAATAAAGGATATTATAAATATAAAAATAAATATAATTTGATAGTTTTGAATCCATAAAATAATTTTACAGGTTAATATGACATGTTATGATTGATTATATATATTTTTTTCTATGTAATCAGGTTGTTATTACTTTCACAAAAACGAAAATCTAAATGATTCAAAATTTACATAAATGAGGTTTTAAAACAAATACTACATTATTAAATGATATAATAGTCCTAAAAATATAATTTTATGCCAAAAGACTTATATAATAATATATATGACATTAATTAACCTCTTTGGGTTCTCTTGTATTGTTATAGTATGTTTATTAACCATATAATATAAAAATACAAAGATACATGGTAAATATCAATCTATTTAACTAAGAGTTAAGTCTACAAGATAAGGTAAATATGATTCCCTAAACCTGTATAAAACATATTGGTTAAGTGTTTTTCGATCTATACCCACCTTATCCTAGAAATAATTCATTTTTTATCCATTATAAACCTAAAATTATTTTAATATAAAATAATATTTCACGCATATCCTAAAGTTACCATAACCTCTCTAATAAAAGGGAACTTCCCCTTCTCTTAATTTCACACCCCCAAAGAAATTTGGCTCAGAAAAACCATCACCAAATATCCTCCCATCTTCTATAACATCATCATAGAGGCCTTAAATTTATCATAAAGTTATCCTATGGAGAAATTTTGATCAACTCAAAAATAAACACCTAAAGTAGAGGTAATAATTTCACCACCCTCTATCATGTTCTTTTCTTCTCCCAGTTCCTTTTTATTTGTTGATTACATTACAAAATAATAAATCAAATAACTTATACATAATTTTATTTTATTATAAATATATTACAACCATATTATTTATTCTATCAATCCTATAAGTGAAAAAGTCACAATACGTACGTACGTACTGTTTATCGTCTCCACGTTATGGTGTTGTTTGTTATTCAAACACTTCATTATTTGGATGGGTATAGTAATTAGTATAACTGATGTAAATAATAAATATAACATGTTAATGATTATTTATATATGATATACCATCCAATTACATAAGATTTCACCATCTATATAAGGATATTGTTGCTTGTGCTTACGTACGGATTATCGTCTCCACGAACGCCATGAGATTCAATACCAATCGTAATCATTCTAGAATAATTTTCCTTATTTTAAATAAAAATAATTTTTAAAAACTTAATATCATTCTGGATATGAATCAAATAAATCCTATCCATAAAAAACCAAGC
The DNA here is from genome assembly GCA_963277665.1 of Viscum album. Lineage (NCBI taxonomy): Eukaryota > Viridiplantae > Streptophyta > Magnoliopsida > Santalales > Viscaceae > Viscum > Viscum album. The sequence continues at coordinate 1,803,743,700 of OY728129.1, read as the reverse complement.
TTACGTAACCACAGATATAAAGTAAAACATGTCAATGAACACCTGAAACGATGATACTACTAAAATATTTTTAACAAATAAATATTAAATGATCATATATGATATCATATTTACGTATATGATTCTTGTACAATTTAATAACAATTATTTAAAAATTATACAGGAGTTTAATGTACCCATGACCAATGAAAAGTATAAGGTTATGGTTAATTTCACAGTCACTTTATTATCTAAGGTTGTTTTTACGTAAGTATCTACTGGTACATATTTATTATCCATGTCCATGTTTCATAAAAGAGTTTTTAGAGGGGTTGTTTTTAAGGGGCATTTTTACTAAAACAACATTTTAAATGATTTAATGGTTTATTCTTCTAAATATTTTTATTTAATGCCCTTATGTTCATAATTGTTTTAAGGATTTATTTATATGGACATGAATATTTTAAAATATTAATTCTTTTAAAAAGTTTCAAAGTGGTATGGGACTCTCTGATTCAAAAATATCATTTAAATGACATTATTTAAAAATTATGTAAATTTTAAATTATTTCATGAAAAAGGGATATATCTCTCAATGATTTTTACTGATCATTTTCAACTATGTAAACATCCTTTATGGGATATTATTCCTGATCATGGTTGATTTAATATGACACAATCTTCCATATTATATTTAAGTTTTTTTATAAGTTTGAATGTGGATGTTTTTATTTTTATACCATTAATGGTGTTTGGATAAAGTATTTACATTTCGTATGCTACTTTTAATAAGAATGTTTATGTAATGTTTAATCATTTTAATATGAGGAATGTATTGGACATCGTATGTGATGGGTGGAGCCTGCTATAGATCTTCGATGAATAGGTAGGTCTCATGAGACAAACTAGTATCATGGCACAAGGCCTTGAAAAAATTATTATTTGTAGTCTTGGAATAAGGCCTTCACTATGTGGTTATGAAGTCTTCCATTATGCATTCCATCATTAGGAAATTGACTATTGATATTTTATGTGATTATTCGGCTAGTAGAATATCAATGTGAATACGTAAATTCAATTATTTGATTTATCGTGGCCATATTATGATGATGTTTATGTTTAAAATGATTTTTTAGTTTATAAAATTTCATTAAATTATTATGATTATTTTTGAATGTTTTTCTATATTTTGATCATTTCTAAGTGTTTGAGCACAACCTTTTCTTATATTTTATTTCCCAGGATTCAAATAAATGTATTACGATTGATATGCAGGGTTAATCTTGGGGATTAATGGTATTCTCAAAGGTTCATTTATTTTGTGTTAAATTTTCTAATTTGTAATGTAACATTCATGAATGTAATATATTTTCCAATAATCCTAAACTGATTGTTATTTCGGGATTTTATTACTTGTAATCATGGAAATGTATTAAAATAATGCACTGACTCTATGATTTGGGGTCGGGACGTTACAGATAGTTTCAGAAGAAGTTTAGAAACCACCTTGAAAATAGATTTAGATAAAACATGATTAAAAAAAATTACCCTATGATAGAATTTGAGTAGTATAGAAGCGCATCCAATAATTTTGTTAATTTAGTTATTTTCTGTATTTTACAAAAAATAAATCCTTGTCTGGATATGAGCATGTAGAGGCGGCTCTAGAATAGATGTTCCTAGGAGTAAAAACTATGACAAAAAGTTTTAGGATTGACCCTGGGTATCCTAGTACATGAAAACGAGCCTTTCTTCCCTCTTGGTTACGACACTCTCGAGGGATATGATTAGGTTAATTCACATTTTCATTACGAGTCATTATGAAGGTTTTAGGATTAAATACCTTCTAAAAACATTTTGTGATTATAGATTATATTCATAATCGTTTCCATTTACGTTGGGTATATTACAAGTTTGGAATTATGCATTGTGATTCCTAAACTAAGATAGTGTATTCTATTGTTTAAAAATGGTTCCTAGTAGAAGGAATGCTAATTTCATAAATATGCATGATCGAAAGATTAATAAGGATCATATTTCTCATGGTATTTAGACAGAATTTGAAAATGAAGGAGTCTCTCATTTGTTCTCATCATATGAAGAAATAGTACCATGCATTAATAAAATAAGTAAAAAATTCCTTGAGTCCTATGTCTTCAAAGGGAAGCAAGAGAAGAAAAGGATGGTAGAGAGAAAAATGGATAAAGGAAATAGGGGAAAGAAGGATTTCCCATATGTGATAATTGTAGAAATAATCACCTTGGTAAATTCATGAAGGTAATCCAAGGGTAAGAAAAAGGTTTCAAAGGTACAATGCTTCATCTGCAAGGAGTTGGGACACTACACGAATCAATGTCCAAATCATCTGAGTATGCCCCAAATGATGCAATTGGATAATAATCAAGTTAGGATACTACCACAGATGAAGAGGAATGACAGGTATTATTAATTTTTTATTAAATAATTTTTCATTTGAGTGTTTTATCAATGATTTACTAGCTGTATGAATTTTGTAAATAAATAAGGACTATACTGCAGTATTATTTCATTGAGGATTTTTTATTATATGGTTTTATGAAAAGGTACTCAATGGAAAGTTAAATTTTTTGGAAAATACATTGTTTAAGGAAAGATAAACCTTAATATGGTTCTGATACTGAGGTAGTGATTTTGGAATAATATATGATTGATTTGGATAAATTATATTTGATATTCTGGAGTACATTAAAACTAATTAATTGTTTGTTTATTCCATTATTGTTGGAGTTTAAAACATTTTTGGATATAAGGTATATATGCAATATTCTATAATGAAAAGGGAGCATGAATGTAATCAATAAGGATTTATTATAATTTATGGTGTTACCATTGTTTAGAAGAATACATGATGTAGGTATTCAAATGTTATTATGTGGAAAACAAATCTTCATTGTGTTTACCTTCCATATAAATTTTGGACTATGAATTTGGAATAAAGTATTTTGGATAACTCTAAATGTTGGAATGTATTATTCTGGAATTTGGATTCAATTATTAAGGTTAAATAATTTCTTAACATTCATTTTTTATTGTTATAAAAAGGATGACTTGGAGGTCGGGCGACAGCCTGTCGCGTCCGACAAGGCTGTGAGACTTGAACCTACAATCGAAGGTTGACAGGGGTGGACCACCTACCACCGGAATACATGATGTCCTAGTTTTTATTATGATATTTTTTTAATAGTAGTACAAATTAATTATAAATTCATTATTTTTGGAACCCTATATGATTTGGATAAATATCATATTTTTTAATTCTATTATCTTTTGGAGTGAAAGATGAATTTGTGGTAGAAATTAGTTGAAGGATAAAAATCTACTTATCAAATATATATATATATATATACATATTCTTATTTAATGAAGAAATTAATTCTTTAACTTAAAGGAAAATATATTAAAAACAAAAATTTGCCATCCCGATACCTTATGTTTTGTTGAACTGATGATATTTTAAATCATCATAGATCGATGACTTTAAGGCCCTCAATTATACACTTGTTTGGGCTTGATGACCTCAATCACTCCGCATAAATATTCACATTTTTCCTCCAAATATGTGTCTCTAATTTCCCCCAATGTTCTTCTAATCAAGATCAAAATTTTCAGGTGACTTTTTCATTTCTCTTTCCCTTTTATTAAGACTAAATTTTATTAACCAAATTTTTGAAGTGGGGCTTTCACAAAGGTATTTTACAATTTTTAACCTTTTATTTTTTAAGAACAATTTCAAATTGAGAGGAATCAATTTATTGGGGTAGGGGATAATGTAACAGCCCATGATTTCATAGCACCTTATCTCTTTAATGTAATTCAATAACTTTTATTGCATGCAACAGCGAGTTTGAGCACACCATAACTTACCAAACTAGTCGTCCCAAAAGCGGTTATGAAAAGTATTAACTGAATTTTGAATTTTATATACTCCATATAATTTTAGAAATCATATTATGTATTTCTAATAGACAATATAAGAAAAAATTCATTTTTTTCAGATAAAAGAAATATTTTTCAAAATATGCAATTTTATCACCTTTTAATGGTGAAACTTTTTTAAAACCAATATTTTACTCTTTTATATATTACATAAAATGAAATGAAATTATTATTTATAATAGAGACATAAAAAATTTAGTTTGTATGCTTTCTTTGCTAATTTTCTGATAACTTTCATATTTTGAAAAATAGTGAAAAATACTAAATTTTAATTTAAAACAACTTTTTTAATCGAAATAATTTATATTTTTTATTTATAAATTTGAGTAGTTCTAAAGTATTATTAGATTATATTTTTATCATTTAATATAATTTAGGTCATTGTATGTAATTTCACATTAAAACTGGACCGAAACATGTGACAATCTTTTGATAATTATTATTTCTTAAAAACACACTTTTTGTTTTGACAATTAGAATTAATTTTAATTTAATTTCTACCACATATGTGTTTTTAATTTGGGAAAATGGATTCCATATTTGGAATCACGAGGGAGAAATTTTCTAAATAGGTAACTTTTTATTTTTATACAGTATGCATATTTTCATCAGTAAATATTTTATTTACCATGGTTAAAAGGTAAATCTGGTAAATAAGGGTAAAAAATATTATTATAATGATATTAAATTACCCAAACGGTGTCTGATTCCTATTTTCTGATACATGTACGACCATGGGCATCCTTTTATGGATTTGGGGACCCCATGGAGCCACATTAGTGTGGTAATGTCATTTTATATTAAATAATATAAAGTAAAGACAAAAATAAGAAAAGAATATACCTTTTATAAAAACAATTTTTATATGAGGTTATATAATTGAACATTCGACTAAAAATATTTTTTAGAAAGATAAAAATATTTCCTAAATCATGATATTTTATTTATTAATTTTATAGATAGTATAAATATATTTATATATGAGACAATAATGTTCTAGTATTTTACTTATTAATGAATGAATCGAATAAATGAAATTATAAATATTAAAATAAATATAATTTGAACATTTTCATTCAATAAAAGTTTTTTATTGGTGAATAAGACATGTTATTATTGATTCAATGTAATATTTTTAAGTAATAAAGTTGTTATGTCTTTCACAAAAACCAAGAACTAAATAATGTCAAAATTGACCTAAATTAGATTTTAAGAAAAACACTATATTATTAAATGATATAATAGCCCTTAAAATATAACATTTGACTGAAAAGATTATATAATAATATATATGACATTCATGAACCACATGGGGTTCTCTTGTCTTGTTATAGTAAGTTTATTAATCATATAATATTAAAATACAAAGAGACATAGTAAATGTCAGACTATTTAACTAAGAGTTAAATCTAAAAGATAAGGTTAATATGAGGACATAAAACTGTCTAAACCCAATTGGATGAGAGGTTTTAGACCAATCCCAACCTTATCCTCAAAATAATTCATTTTGGTTCCATTAAAAACCGAAAATGATATTATTATAAAATAATATTTCAATCTTTTCCTAAAGTGACCCTCACCACTCTTATAAAAGGGTACTTCCCCTTCTCTTAATTTCACACCTCCAAAGCCATTTGTCTCAGACAAACCCTACCAAATTATCCTACCAACTTCCCTAACTTAATCATATAGGCTTTAATTTGATCATAAAGCCAACCTAGGGGTCCCTTTTGATAAACTCAAAAAGAAACACTAGAAGTAGAGGTAATAATTTCACCACCCACTTCCAAGTTCCTTTCTTCTTCCATATTCAATTTCTTTTTCGTTTCCATACCAAAATAATAAATCCAGTACCTTATACATAGTGTGATGTTATTAAAAATATGGTACAACCATATTAGTTATTCTATCCATCCTATACATGACAAAGTCACAATATGTGTGTAAGTACGACATACCGTCTCCAGGTCATGGTGTAGTTTGTTATTCAAACACATCATTTTTTGGATGGTTATGATAGTGAGTATAACTGCTATAAATAATAAATATAACCTGTTAATGATTATTTATATTATATATACAATCAAATTACATATGATTTCATCATCAAAATAAAGATATTGTCACTCGTTCGTACGTACGGATTACCGTCTCCATGAACGCGAAGAGACTCTCTCTCAATCGTAATCATTCAAGAATAATTTTCATTTCTATGAATAAAAATAATGTTTAAAAACTTAATATAATTATGGATATTAATCAAATACATCAAACCCATAAAAACATGGCTTACATAACTAATCATATAAAGGAAGACGAGTCAGTTAACACCTGAAACGATGATACTTTAAAAATATTACTAACCATGAAATATTAAAAGATCATATATGATATCATATTTATGTATATGATTATTGTAAAATTTAATAACAATTATTTGACTATTATATAGGAGGTTAAGGTATCCTTGACCAAGGAAAAGTACAATGTAAGAGTTAATTTCACAATATCTTTATTATCCAAGGTTGTTTTTATGAAATTATCTACTGGAACATATTTATTATCCATGTCCATGTTTAATAAAAGAGTTTTAAAGGGGGTTATTTTTTAGGGAAGTTTTTACTAGAACATCATTTTAAATGTTTTAATGATTTATTCTTCTAAAACTTTCTCATTAATGTCCATGTGTTCAAAATTTTTTAAAGGAATTATTTATATGGACATGAATGTTTTAAAATTTTATTTCCTTTAAAAATTTTCAGTGTGGTATGGGACACTTTAATTCAAAACTATATTTTATATGAATTTCGTTATGAAAAATGTGACTTTTAAATGATTTCATGAAAAAAGGGTATTTCACTCAAAGCTTTTTACTGATCATTTTAAACTATGTCAATATCCTTTATGGGATATTATTTGCATCGATGTTGATTTAATATGATACAATCTTCCATATTGTATTTAATGTTTTGTTCTATATTTGACTATGGATGTGTTATTTTTATACCATTCATGGTTTTTGGACCAAGTATTGACATTTCATATGATAGTTTTAATACAAATATTTACGTTATTTTTAATCTTTTTCATATTAGGAATGCATTAGACTTAGTAAGTGATGGGTGGAGCCCTCTATATCTCCACGATGCATCAGTAGGTCTCATGAGAAAAACTAGTGTCTTGGCACAAAGCCATTACTATGTGGTTATGAAGTTTGACATTATGCATTCCATATTTATGAAATTTTCTATTCATATTGCATGTGATTATTCGATGAGGAGAATATAAATGTGAATAAGTAAATAAAATTATTTGATTTATCTTTTCTATATGATACTGAAGTTTAAGTGTAAAAGGAATTTGTTTTAGTTTTATACATTTACATAAATGTTTATGATTATTTGTCAAAGATTCCGCTATATTTGCTATCCTTATGAAGAATTTGAGCCTACCATTTTCTTAGGTTTTATTTACCCAGGATTCCAAGAAGTGTATTATGATTGATATGCATGGTTAATAAAAGGGATTAATGGTGTTCTCAAAGGATAATTTATGTTGTCTTATATTTTCTAATCTGTAATGTAACGTTCATGTATGTAATCTATTTTCCAAGACTGCTAAACTAATCGGTCTTTTGGGAGTTGATTCATTGTAATCATTCCAATGAATTAAAATAATGCACTGCCTTTGGGCTTCTAGGGTCTAGGTGTTACATGTTTCATTAAAACTCTCCTGCAGGATTATTTCTTTCTTAGAAAATTTTCTAATCCAAACAAAAATTATTCCTCATTATTTTTTCAGAATGTTTTTATGAGCGTTATATTTGTCTTGAGGATCATACGAGAGTCATTTCCTGGAGTATTAAATCCTTCAAGACATGTGTGACCTTGTTCAGGTCATGTTGTCCTGTGTCTCCATGGGGGGGGGGAAGTGGTTCATGTGATTCCATATTAGGGTTATTCAAACCATGATTCCTCATGAGATCAGGTGATCTGTGATATACTTATGTGGTTTTCAAATCCCTTGTCCAGTCATGTGATATTCCTAATGATGATGGTTCTCATCATGCTTTAAAAATATTTATTTTATTCATATTACATGTGCCACTTAATTTATTTCAGATAGATCTAGGTTCTCTTCACAGTTCTTCAACGATGGTCAATCAGAAGTCCATGATCACCAAAAATCATATTTAGTATCCTCTTTAATTTGTGTATATTGATAATTAGACCCTAAAGTGGTTATTTTCCCTTAATGTCCAAAATTATCCATTATCTCATTAATTTCCACTATATGGAATTTTTTTTACTGGATGATTCATCCATTACCCCTACATATTTAAATATTCCTCCTAGATAGGGGTCCACTTGTCTTGAATGCATTGAGATAATAATTTCTGAGGAAAATTGGATTCCAATATCTCAATCCTAATGCTTGTCTTATCTTTTTTTCGACTCTCCTATGGGTCATAACAAAAATGGTTTCACACGGAATCCTATCTCTCAAATATTTTCGAAAATATTTTATTCTTCATTGAATAATGTAGGCAGTTTATGGTAATAGAAATGGGATCTATATCACAAAAAAAATTCTCGAATGAGTTGGTGTGTCCTTTCTAGATTAGAATATTATCTTTGGAATTATATGATGATTTATACATGGGTCACCTTCATTAGGTTGTGTATATCTTTGAATTCATCATCTATTGCTTTACCAACCACCTTCGAGATATGATTATATATTTGTGTACCACGACCCACACTTTTCACTTTTCCAAGGCTGAAGTGGGAATCATCCTACATGACATCTATCTGTTGGGTAGGAACCTTCCCCTTAGATAAATGTGTGATGAATTCCTAGCTGATGCGAATGACCAGGAATATCCTCAAAATAAATCAGTTTTGGTGAGGTAGAATCTTGTTATTGTATGGGTGAATGTGAAGAATGATCTGAAAATTAATTCACATATTTATTTTAGGGATTGGATCAATATTTTTCCCTACAACAGCAGAGTTAGACCAGCCACTATTCACCCTCATAGGTTCCCCTCCTAGAAGGTCCATGATAGTGATAGATCATATTGGTCCATCATTGAGGTTGAAGATTATAACTCAGGGTTATATTTTGTGAACTCTATGATCCATCCAAAAATAATACTTTTAGGGTTCATTGCATTGTTTTGGAATGGGTGGCTCTTTCTTGCAAGGGAGAGACGTTCTGGAATAAGTGTTACTACACTAGTGATGGTAGAAGGACTTGTAGAAGAAAAACACCTTAACTTGGTAGTACCCATCCATTCATTCCTTTATCATACAATGGGTCATATTTAATAAGGTATCACCCATTACAGGATCAATTGACCTCTAGAGTTTCTCTTTGGAAGGATAGGAGATCACTTTCATTATCATGAATTTTACAATGCATCTAGGATCCCAGACGACATATCTCATCCCAGATTGTTGTGAAAAATTATGGTGGAAGATATTTCCCTAAGCCCTGTTGAGGTTAAAGGATCATTATGTCATCCTGGAATCTTTGACATTATCCCCATCATTACACAGGCTACAATTATCACAGATGAGGGTAGTTTCTCCCTTGACGAAAGATATTATATGATCTCTATTTGGGAAGATATTCGCACAACTAGTCTGGAGGAGATGATCATCTATGAGCCATACAAACCACATCAGTTCACCAGAATGATTGCATATGTTAATAGGGAATCCCATATTCCTATCATCGATGTTCTATTAGAGCAACATTTTAGGCTAATCTTCCCATGTTAGAGGATACTAACATGTTAAGACACTGAGTATGAGATTATGATTCCACCTACTGATGCTTCTTCAACATTCCATACCCAAAATTATGCCCAGGCATGGGTAACTACTTATCTGAAATCCATTTTTTTATTTTATAAAATCTAATTCTTTGTTAGCTAAGAATCGTACAAAAATATCCACAACATCACACAAATCATGATTAAAAAACCATACGATACCACAATAAAAGTTCAAATTTCAACATTAAAATTTCAAAAAAATTTAAAACTACCACATTCTCCATGTTCATATCATCCACTTCATCCACTCCAAATTGTCTATAATAAAACAAAATATCCATTTCAATTTTTGAAATTTGAAAAATATTCAGACCATTAACACTTCCTCAGTCATCAAACTGCCTCGACACCCTCACTTTGGCACCGAAGACATTGACTATTATATCACCATCATGATCTGCACACTTGAAAAACCTATCACCAACTTGATCAATGTATTCATGGTTATATAGAATCACTAAAAACCATTGTCGGCATCGAGGAGAACACAATTTTCACCATCACGATACACCATATCCAAAGATAATTAGAACCAAAATATGAATTTTGTCCTCAGATATGACAATTTCCATGACCACCAACACCTTCACCAAAAGAACCCACAAAACTAGAAACATCCACCGTTGGTCACATTACATGGAACTGCATACCGCTATCCATACACATCCCTAAACCTCTATGTTAACCATATCACCCAATAGATCTAGAAGGGTGAAAAGAACAAAAAATATAATGGAGGAAGGTGAAACATGGAAGAGAGAAGTGTACATGATGATTATTCTCATGTTTCAACATTGATATGACTGGACTTTCATCCTTCTATTTCATCTACCTCATTTTACATAGTGTCTCAACCAAATCGATTACTGATCTAGGAAACGATTCACATATTGATTACTAAGACCCCCAAGGAAATATTATAAATCGAAGGGGAACACATTAACTAGTTATTTCAAGACTTAGGGGAAGATGGAATCGACCATAATCCTTTTTGTGAAATCATGAAGAAGACCATATTGACCCGATTAAACTTGGATCTGGATGAAAGGTATTTTTGTTAACCTGCAAATGAGTTTTACATTGCAAATAAAATTAGGGAGACGGTGAGGGAATTTGAGCATGGTCTTCAGTTTCTATCTGAACTGCAGGCTCATATAGATTATTGGACCACAAAAATAGGTCGATATGAAGATATTATTTCTCATATGAGGTATAACATTTTGACATCATAATCCTCATTGGTTATTTCACAGATAAGGATTAAAGAGTTGACTACACTAATTGAATCCCTCCTTCTTAGGGTTGATTAAAAATAAGTGGGGACAGAGTCACATCAATGATCAATTAATACATCTTTTCAGACCCTGGTCCACATTATCTATATAACCAATAAAATTTTATCATCATTTCACTCTTTTAATTCATATCATTTTGGTAGAATCTTCAGAGAGACTCTAGAATGTGAAGACTCCTCACCCCCTTTTGAACATACAAATGGATCTTCTCAAAATATTCATTTTCTGTACAGCTTCTCTTGGTATATGATATGTATGATATTTTGTTTCTATGATAATATAAGAATATCTAACACTACCTAACCTTCACAAAAAAGAATGAAAACCTGAATGTATGGATCTATATATTTGGATCACGACAGACTCCTTTTAGAGGAGTTCTCATGAATGCCCACCGATAGGAGATTCTCTACTGATGATCTAATCCAGTTATTTTGAGATCTCCTAATTAACATAATGATAAATTGGTAGAGTATATTTTCTATAGGGAGAGTGCTCCATTATTTTTCAAATGTTGACATGCTTGGTGACCATATATTGATTCTGCTATGGACAAATGGTGAGCCTTATAAACTCTAATCCAGTAAATAATTACCATTTACCTTAGTTTCGTATCTTTTTTCACGGACCTAAAATATATTTATTTTAGGGTTATTTAGCTTATAAATTATATTTATTTTGATTAAGTTCATTTAGCTCGGACCTTTTGTTACATTAGATTAAATTATCTTCACATGGACATTATTTTGATTTAGTCTAAGGTTTTCTAGCTCGGGCCTTATTTTGATGTAGATAAGGTTCATTTATATTATACATAAGTTTCTTTATAATAATTTCTTTAATATCGGACTATATATATGATCATGATATATGGTTCCAACATGCCATGAATGACCTAAAACTCCCAAAGATGTTGGGTTTTCTCCATGGTATTGTTGAGACTCACAAGAATCCAAAATTACTTTTTTAGAGTGACATATATTGTTGAAAACTAAAGGCACATATAAAAGATCCATATTCATGCATTAATAAACATAAAAAAGGTCCATAAAGGTAGTTATCCTTTATAGGGGAAATAAATTATGTATGGAGTTTATATGGTCGAGGTATAAATATTAGAGAAGTTAGATATTCCTAGATATTAGGAATATACAGGATTTAAATCATAACCCCAAAGACTGATTTCATAAATATGAGATGATACATACATGTTGGGTATGTCCCATGACATTCTGAGATTCCACATTCCACTGTGATGTTTCTTGGGATCACAATGATTGAGGCTCCTATCTTGGAAGGATAAGATGCCTTTATTTGGTAGTTTAAGTCCCTCATGCATCGGTGGCATGACAAGACAAAGTCAATATCCTCCTCTCTAAGGGCCATAAAAGGGTTTTTGAGACTCAAACATCTAGATATTGAAGTTTGGTATGGTTGGAAGGCTACCCGGGAAGAGTAATGGAACCCTAGTGAAATTATCTCTTAAATCATAAAGCTTGATCCCTATGCCCAGTGGTTTTGAATCATGAGGCATGGGCTATCAAAGGCTAAGGAATGAATTGTCAAATTTCATCCATAAGAAAGTGAATGAAACACGATGACTCAAAATTGATGATATCGAATATTCTTGGATAGTTTGGTGAGGGGATTGAAAATCATGGAATAGTGTTATCGTGTCAGGAGGATAATATGGGACAGTAATATAGGGAGCGGTTCTGACACACTGAGGTGTTCCATGATACAACAATGATGTTTGGGGTCATGAGGATTAGAATATTCCTTTTTAGAGTATCTCATTCAGTTGAAGACCATACACACATATGCAAGATCCATGGTCATATATTCACACTCAAGAAAATGGTTCCATGAATCCATTTATCCCTTCCATGGTACATGGAAGGTTATGATTATCTGAGACACCCCAACTCCTGAAGTGTGATCTATGGAATGTGTAAAATCCAATGATGGTGTGAGTACCCTAATAGTTGTTCCATCACCTAATAAACATTTTTTACAAGGATATGTGACCAATCATCACTCTAACGTTTTCTTGGACCATGGGGTCCAGTGAGCATATCCTGGATTTTACTCGGGTTGTTGGGTAGAACCTATCAGAACTTATTACTTCTATATTTAATTCCAAATTCTTTCCTAAACAATTTTATTGTGGAGTTTAGAGGGAGTAGACTCATCTTTTTCTTATGATACATATTTTGTATTTTCGACCAGACAAGATTTTTCTGTCTTTCGTTAATAGTTTAAGGTCTTGTGATTTGAACCATATGGGCCATAGATTAAGGTTGTATGGCTTTGACCAAAATATAGGTAGTTTTGGGTAATGAATCTCATGGACTTAAAATTGGAGATGTTACCAAAGAACCAAATTCTGATACCTAAGGTAAAGAGAAACCCAACATATTTCTGAGTGGGAGATGTGAATGTTGTAAATCATGGATCAAGGTTTTTTGGCCATGAATAAATACATTGGACAATCATAACGGGATTAGTTCAGACATGATGAGGTATTGAGTTCTGTGGAAGTGATGTCAGGGTTCACAGGGATCAGAGTTTCCTTTTTTAGAGTAACTCAATAAATTGATGTCGATAGACATATATGCAAGATCCATAGGCATGTATACATAGTTAGGAAAAGGAAAAATGAAACCGGATATCCTTTCCAAAGTCCATGGAAGGATTCGGTGATCTGAGAAACTCAAGGAATTATGTGTGCCTTATGTATTGATGTGATTTAAAATATGGTGGGAAAAACTCGTACTCTAGTTGATCAGGATGAGTCTCTTATGGTACTTTTTTAAGGAAGGATAAATGGGTAACAATTTTCCTAGTTTACTATCTTGTAGTGGGGATGTACATGTATCCTTGTAGTTTTAATGTCTTGTGTTAAGGACATATTTCCAGGTAGTTTAATGTCATGTGGTTAAGACGTACTTCCATGAGATTGGACGTCATGAGATAAGGACATAATTAGATGTAGTTTAACGTCAAAAAGTAAGGACATACTTCCATGCTGTTTAATGTCATTCAGTATAGACATATTTCCATTTAGTTTAAAATCATGTGGTAAGGATATTTGAACTATCCTAAAGGTGTGGAAATTCCATGGCTAGGACTAATTATGGAGATGAGGTATCACTACATATCTCATGTGGATGAGAATCAAGACAAAAATAGTTCTGAATGAAGCCTCAGGTGACGGTCTGACCCATACACAGGTAGGATGTAAATTTTATACTTTTTTGTTGTGATTGGGCTCAATTTAGGAAATTCAGTTGCCACAACGTATCCTATGAGGGCAGGAATAAAGTAACACATAGTTCATGAATGGGAAATAATCTATCTAGGTTTTACGCTTATGTAGAGGGGAGCATTATTCCCATTACCAATTGCTATTGGGCCTAGGATTGGATATCTAGGTTTCACTATGTTTCTTGTGTTGACAGGAATCAAGAAACATGTAGTTATTGATGCACCACACATTTTAGCATAATATGGAGAATACGAATGTGGACTGAAATTAATAAATAGAAATATTGTTTCTAATACTGAGAATGGATGTTCAGGCATCGCTACATATCTCATAAAAGTTGAGAATTATTATAGAGGTATTTTTGGAAATTCTATTCAGTTTAACATCATGGGGTGAAGATTGAGGAGAAAGAACATGAATTGATGGGTATATCATGGTTCAGAACAAGAAAAGAATTCTATGCATCACTACGTCTCATATGAGGATGAGAATCAAACTACATGAAGTTCTTATAAAACCGTGTAGTTTAACGTCATGGGGAAGGACATTGACTGTGAATTGTATCTTCATGAGGTGATGAATCAAAATAGGCCAGTTGTATACCTTTAGGCCTTGATTATATGCGTAATACATAGCAGTAATTCCTAAGCTCATGTGTTCTCTGCCCGGTGTGAGAAACAAGGAATGAAACGGGTTTCCCTACAATGTAGAGATAGAATAGTTTATGATGATGTCCTTTCATATCATGTAGTTGATGGACTGTGATGTAGGATCGAGGTGTCCATATGTATCTCATCAGATATGGGAATAAATCTATATGTAGTTCTATATAAACTGTATATTTTAACATCCAATGTCAAGGATGAACTCTATACAGTTTTTGTCATGTGTTCAGGATGAATTATGGGACTAACTTTGATGTGGATTCCATGGATGATAGTTTATGAAAAGTATTTCTTATGAAACCTCACATTGGTGGGAGGTGTGACCTGCTCCCAATCCCTGGTGGACAATTATTAAAACTTATTATGGTATAGTTTATAGATGATGTAAGGTCACACAAATTTGGCTTCCAATATAGGGGGATTCGTACCTAGTGTCATTTGGGATTTTAAAACCAACAAAAGTTCCCCTTGAAGGAATTAATGGAGGTGGATTTTTTTTATATTTTTGAGCTAGTCGGTTTTGATTAATTTCCAAATTGTGCAGTGTGTGCATCCTTCTATCGTCTAGTTTTTCCAACTCATCTAGTCACCTTTTGTATTGTTCATCATATGAGAGATTTCTTTATACGGATACTCTGAGGGAGGGAAGATAAAACTGCATGGGTAACACTTCCTCGTTCCTCTACACTTACGAATATTTAATATCTTGTGTAATAGTATGTGTGGTGATACAATAGGCCCATAAAGCATGGATATGTTTTTCCGGATATGTCATCTAATCCATGTTCACCATCTTCAAGAGTATATTCAGAATATTATTATTTAATAATTTTATATAACCATTTTCTACTACATGATAATGAGATGAGTGATTGGAATCAATGTTTTACTCCTAGTATAGTTTCTTCAACCCTGTGGAATAGAAGTTCATGCCATTTTCCATCAATATTGCCTGTGGGAGAACGAAATTGGTGATGATATGGGAATTTATGAAGTTGATGTTGTACATCATCCCAGACTCCATAACGAGTATGGACTGAACCCATTTGGTATATAAGTTAGTAGTAGTAAGTATGTTCTTGAAATGCTTATCTATGTCTGGGGGATATGGCCCCATGATATCCATCCCCCAAACAACAAACGTCCAGGAATATTTAGCTTTATGTAGAAATTATTGAGGTTTGTGAGTGATGTTCACATGGATTCATCATGCATGACTTTTCTTGTCTAACTCCACATAATCATGTATCAAGGATTTAGAGTAATATCATATCCTCCTGATCTAATAGGAGAGCCTTGTCACAGATTGATGGGCACCACAAGAGCCTGCATGGAATTATTCCAGGTCAGCAAAAATAATTCATTCTGCTATGAATTATAGGATTATCCCATTCAATTAATGCTTATAGAGGGTTTTCTTTTTTCATTTGGTACATTATTTAGGGTATTGTACACTACATAGTGCCAAATAGATTCCCTTATGGATCTATCTGTTGGGAGAATCCCATTTTGTAGATAGATAATTATGGGTTCTATCCATTTTGGGGTGAATATTGACGCATCATGATCTAGGGTGTGGTTGACTTAATTAATCTCTTCCATATCATGAGAAATGATTGATGAGACCATTATCCAGTGTGTAATTTTTATGAGTGTTTCTTCTTAATCGGGATCGACCAACACGATAGCCTCATTTGCCAATGTGTTTCCACAATCATTTTGTCATTGGGGAACATGATACAATGTGGGTTCGAAAGGGAACTATACCATTAGTCCCCTAACATAGATAGTGGAGGGGTCAGATCTTCCTTATTTATGGTATATTCTATACTAACCCACTTTATCACTAAATCTAATTCCCCTTTGATGTTTAGGTAGGTGTTTTTTAGTTGTAATCCCAATTCTATTTTGATGATGAGGGCCTGGTTGAGCTTTGATATTTCAATATTTTTTCTAATTGGACTTTGTAAAGAACCATCAAAATAAATCTCCCATGTCTGGGAGTGTCATAGGCATAGAAGATATATTCTTTTAGAATCTTGGTGTCCTCTGGTATATTTTTTGGGGTGGGATGTGCTGTGAGGAAATCTGTTAGGGGCTTTTCCTTTCATGGACATCTGTGAATGAAACTAAATTTCATATTATTGAATAATTTCCTCCCATTTGGCCAAGTACCCAGACCACATTAGACAATGAATGAAGTACATGATCGGATCGATATGAGACACCAATTTCAATTCCTGGTGTTGAATTTAATGCCTCTATTTTCTCACTATGAAGATGAGCACGAGGTAGTTTTTCTCGACATTATAGTGTCAGGTCCCACTACACAGCATAGTACAACTAAGGTAATAGAGTCTTATTTCTCTTCCTGCATAATTATTTGGTTGGGGGAGAGGTCCTAATGAGTGTTCCGTGGAGGCCATATATATATGATGAGAGTCCTCCCTTCTACCAGAAGCATCAAAGGAAGTGGGTGATGTATGTATTTCTTGATACATTGAAAGGATGTTTTGAAATCATTATCCAATTTATAGAAACATACATTACTCATTATCCTGGTGAAGGGGAGATCTTTACTAGCTAGGTTGGAAAAACTATTGAATATAAGAAGGGTTCCCTTAGATCCCCGCCATTATTTTAGATTTCTGTGGGTGAAATTTCTAAGATAACACTATTATTTTTTGGTTCGACCTCAATAATATGGTGGAATACAAAAAAACCGAGAAATTTATCTTATGTTACAATAAATGTTTCTTTTAGTGGATTCATCTTCAGACTGTGCTGTCATAGCTTGTTGAAAATTGTTTGAAGGTCAGTGAAGTGATCACACTACTGTCAGGATTTAACCACCAGGTCGTCAAAATATAATTCAATTGTATTTCCTTCTAATGACTTAAATATATTGTTTATAGATCATCTATATATGGCTCTATCAATCTTTAAACCAAGGGTCATGAGATGATAGCAAAGGAATCCCAAAGGCTCTCTAAAGGTAGATCCATCTTCATCTTTTATGGTCATATTTATTTGATTTTACCTTGACTACCCATCATTGAAAGAAAGGTCTTTAAAACCAGAAGTTGCATCAATAAAGTGTTTTGTGATTGGTATTGGGAAATCATACTTTGGGAAATGTCTATTAATGACTCTAAAATAAATGCATATCATAATATCCCCATTCTTCTTCTTGGAATAGATGATGTTGGAAATCCATCTAGGGTACTTCACATCTTGGAAAAAGATGGATTTCATCCACATATTTACCTCTACCTCAATATTGGATTCATCAGTGGGGTGTATCCACATGTCTTCCTACTTGAAGCCTTGATGCTTGTTTGGTAGCCCGAGATGGTTCATATCCACATATGGGTTCAGTTTGGGAATTTCTATGTAGTTCGAAGTGAACACATTTCAGTGTTCCTTCAGAAATGTGATGTACATATCGTTATCTTTGAGGGGAATGGAGTGACTAATCAGTGTACATTGTGGGTATTCTTATGTTACCAGATTTATCTACCTGAGTTCATCGATGTTGGTAGAAACACCTTCTTCAAATGTTGTAGGGGTGTCTCAGAGGTGAACCTCATATTCTTATATCTCTGAATCTGTTGATGAATTTTCAAATGGATATATATATCTTGGGGATTCATTATCATTATCAGGGAGAGAGAGCCCATGAGAAGAGAAATAATCATCCCCTGTTGACTGGGTCGTTATAGAGAGACATCAGAGCTAACATTCTTCACGACTATCATTGGGGACAAGAGGGGCTTGGACCTCGAGTATTATATCTGTCTCTTATATCGTGTTTATGGGGTTTATATAGTCATCACCAAGTATAGTCCTACGATTCACATGGGTGGTCCCCAAGACATTGGGAGTAGAAAAATATACAACAACATCAATCATTGGTTGTTTACCTCCCTTTTTTCAGAAGTCTGCTTCAGCATATGTGGAACCAAAAGTCTCGAATGCATAACTATCACCATATAGTTTTTTGATTTTTTTCATTAATGGGATAATTCCTTCACTAGTGTAATGTTTAAGTTATCTCTAGTTGTCTATGGATCTAGGTCTATTTGAGAGGGACATTATACAAGGTTTCTTACTGGATTAACATAAACACAACCCGTGATTTATGATCACTAAAGAGGGCTTCAATCTTTATTTTCCTGAGAGAACATTTCTCATTATTATCATACAATTTGATGGTTAGATTATGGTGGTGGGAATCCCTTTTACCATATCTCAAACATCTTAGGGTCCATACTGGGATAATATTGATACCGTAATGATTATCAATCAGATCCCTTTTGAAATTTACATTATTGATTCTACCTAGGACATAGTGGGGAATGATATTTTTATGAAGGGATTATTAATAATATTGGTAAGTGAATAATATGGAGATGTGAAATACTGATGAAATGTTTTCAACTCAATATACCTTGGATGCAGTAACCTTTGTCTCGGCCTCTTGTGGGAGTTGGAGGGCTTCAAAAAGGGCCTTTCTAAGATATTTTTAAATATAGAGTAGATTTCAGATTTAAATAATGGTTGGACTATCGCCAACTATTTTAAAAAACAAATTTTTTTCCAAAGTTCGATGCTTCCTTATATGGGGTTTCTCATAGATGTGTGGTGGAGAAGCTGATTCATTTGGGGTGAAAAAAGACGATGATTGTGTAGGGGTTGTGAGATAATCTTCTACTGGTGGTGTAGGTCATTATTGACTTCTTCTATGTCTGGGATGATCGGATGATTAAACCCTCACTAAGTATCCATGCAAGAACATTGGATTCTTGCAACTATCAGAGGGCTCTAAGGAACCTGCTTGCCTCTTTTGAGCTTCCTGGAGCACTTTCCGAGCAGTAACTACTATATATATGTACTACATGGGAATATGAATGGAATATTGAGTCTTAACACATCTATAATGTCCCTTGTATCATTGGATCTAGCACATATGGCCTCTCCTTCAATGATTATTTACAGGAAACTCATGTTATGGGATGAACTCATTGTTAGAGAAGGGGTGTGACAAGTGTATTTCATTTATAGAACTTAATATCATCTCTTTATCTGATGAGGATTCCATTAGATAGGGCGGTACCCATCCTGTAAATGTTCATGGGAAGAAATCAATGATAGTTAAGGATCTCTTTAGAGGATAATATGACTCATCCTCCATTATTTATTCATACTTTTGATGGTCATCCCACCATTGTGTGTTTTAATTTATGTTACCTCCATATGTGGTTGTGATATCTCGGGTTTACGAGAATGAGATTTTAGAGTGGTGTGGGACAAATAAAATACCTTTCAGGTCATCAAATTGTTGTATTTTCTTGCGCATATGGTTGGGACCTTCTTCCAATCCCCATCTTCTTCCAGTTATATCATATTTATCCAAGCCACCTACACTAGGGAGTTATCTAGAATCACCACTCTATTTTTTTCCATGCCCGGAATTACATCCTTACAAATAAAGATGTTTTGGATATTGTGACCCAAATGTTCATAGAAAGGGTAGTAATTGGGATGGTTATTGAGGTTGAAATCCTTGAGCCTCCTATGTTGCGAGAGTGGGAGTAGGTTATTATCCATGGATTCCAAAAAATAATAGGGGTCTAGTTCAATTTCCAAAGGAGTATACCTTTTTATCCATTCCTCAAATATCTGTCAACAATGAATTCTCAATGCTTCTAGCCAGTGGAGATTCTATGGTTGTCACCACTTGACAGGAGCTACTAGGTAGTTCAGGACCAACCCAAGTATATGAAAATACATTTCATGTTGTTTGAGAGTTATATACACATATTCATCTTTGGTCAGCCTTTTTCAATATATAGAAGGTATGAGTTGAGTTTTGGATCGAGTCCTCTAGATGGATTCTTCTAAATATTGGAGAATTTATGTAAACTCACAGAATCCACCATGATTTTTCAGTAGAATAAGATGTGTCTTCAATAAAAAGAAATATTTTCAGCATAGAGTTCCAATAGTTATTTTGTGACAGAGGGATGTTGAGTGAGTTGGTAAAACCCTTCCACCTTTCTTTGATTCCAGACACCCATTCATTCCCACATTGTGTGTAATTTTTATGGTAAAAAATTGTCATTTTCCTCACTGTACAACTGAATTAATAATGGTATTGATGAAGAATGTCTTCCCATCCTGACATAGATCCTACTGGAAGACTTCAATAGAAAACAAAGGCTAGTCTTATCGGCTTATTCCTAAAACACATTATCTTTTTCCTCCTATTGATCTCATGTGCCCATCACTAGACCATTTTCGGATATGAAGTGTGTGATATATTGTTCGAGGTCTTCCACACCATCAAATGTGGAGAAGAAAGGATTTCAGAAATTGGGTGAAGGAAAAGTGTCATATTCCAAATCTTGATATAGATTTTCTTGGGATTCACAAGTGTGTGTCACCCTTCCATGGATTCCATTTTAGTATTCAAGGACTTGATTTTTTTATGAACCTATAATGGAACCATATTAGGAGTCATCTCTCATTTATAGGGAGTCAGAGGGGGTCGATGAGGTGGCCCCACTTTCATCTCCATACAATTTTTGGTTTTTCCTAAGATTGACCGGTTTTATAGGTGACAGATAGATTGCTACCATAATAGAGGGAAGTGATGATCGTTTTTGACATCCTCATTTTTTTTGATTGGATATCTAGACCATAATGTAATTGGATTCTCATTTACCAGTCTTGCTGGTGGATCGACTGTGGGAGGATGAATATTCACCTATGCCTGAAGATGATACCCAATTGGAAAATTTCTTTTGAGTAACTCCTCGTTTTGTTTTTGTAGAGTTTGTATTTTTCTATCATATTGTGACTATAGAACCACTAGTGAAGCAACCACAATCTTTCTAGGAGGTTTTTGGGATATATCAGTACCCTTACCCTTGATGATATTCTATTGTGGAACTGGTACGTCAATATTTCAGAGGTTCCGTGTTTTGGATCCATCATTGGTTCCTAGTGCAGGCAACCTCATTTGGGTATCCAATTCACCCTCCTCCCAAGGTAAGTTTTCCATGTTGTGGCCTTCTGCAATTTCCTCATGGTCAATATGTACCATCTTGAATGTGATGGCTTTTATAGAGGAATATCGGGTAATGGTTGTTCTTCCATTACATTCTACGCAACATGATTTTTCTTTATTGTCTTCTCTAGGGTAATTATTCTAACCCTTGTCCATATTGTGATGTTTTGGATTGCAATCCCAAAGGGATCACATTTCCATTTTCATATTCTCCCCCACCCTTGTTCTATGAACAATAACTTGAATGGAGTTTCTAGTCACTATTGTCAAATATGCCCTGACCAACTGGGGATTTTATTATGATGGGAGATGTTTTTGGAGTGTTGGTTGTTGATTGATTCATCCCAACCTGGAGAAAACTAATTCCCTCTAAGGTGGTGATGATTATAAAAATTCCCCTACAAATATGGGTTCAGGGACATATGGGGCTATCATTGTCATTTAATGGTCCAACATTGAAGATTCAATGACCCCATTTGAGGACATGATGATTCCTAGGATGGACATGAAGATATAAATGCCCCTAACCAGGTGGGGTGGGGTTGGTCTGCAATGACCACAGATCTCTCTATGGTTCTATCAGGGGATGATGATATTGGTGATGGTGATTGGGATATAAATTCCCACAGCCTAGTGGTATGGGGTTCACCTATGGATGTTGATGGTATGTCCTATGTCCTCTAGAGAATTGATGATTTGAGGGGTGCTGGTGGATATAGATATTCTTCCATTCCATGGGTTGAGTCTGATCCTTGATGGATACTATGGTAGCTTCTACTTTGGTCTGTGTGATGTCGAACAATTTTGCTCACGTGGGATATGGGTGTGATGTCATCACATTATGAGAAAAATCTCTTACGGGATGTTGTCTAGGTTATCACAACATTTGTCTCCATGATTTAAATGTCCTCCTATTGTATTGAGGGGCCCAATTGAAAATCTTATTGGCTATGCTCTCTCCCTTTCCGGGGTGTTTGTGCTCCATTAATGTGGGGGGATTCTGTTGCAGTGACCAACTGGCTAGAGCATTACCCGTAACCCTAATTTTGTTGGAGAATATAACATTGCAGTATACCATATCTAAGGGGTTATATAATTCCTTGGGAGAGGAATGTTGTTACGCTCAATCCTTTCCCCATCCCCAAATAATGATGTATGACTTTGATTTTGAGATCAGATGCTAATGATTTGTGATGTAATGGTAGCAATCTTGTTTCATATTTGAAATGTGGTTTTTTAGTTTTGGATCTCAATATATGGAGATAGAATCCAGGGATAGCTGGAAATAGATTTTATTTACTATCTGAAGCTGAAACTCGTATCTCAGATAATAGATATGTCAAGCCTTTAGTCATGGATTATTATCCCACATATTCTGGTATAGATATGGCATTCACTCCTTTTCCATCTCATTAGGGATCCCATATTTAGCAATATAAAGGGGATATAACATGATGGGGTGGTTGTTTCCAGCAAACTCTATCTATATGTCAACTTTAGAATCCTCCTCATTATATTTACATGCCTCCATCTCGTGATACCATAGAATATGGCTCTGATGATTTCATGTTGACGAGATTGGGATGCTACTGGAAGTTGATGGGGAATAATATACAGTTGATCCTGATGTTTCTATAACCTATCTCTATGAATTTTTCATATTTTGGTTCACCTATCTACACAGAGGTGTTTGAATAATGGGAGGATTTCTTTTCCCATGGGGGATATCACCATGGGGTGGTTGACCATGGTGGATGTCAAGAGTAAGGTCCTTTCAATCCATCTCCACACTATAATGATAACGTATATTGTGGTAATGAACATCATCCTCTTCTGATTTGATAGAGTATTTGAAGAACCATTTGTGGTGTTGAGAATGTGTCTTGAATGACCTCAAGGAAACTTTATTTTAGGAGATTCAGAGTATGTTCAGTGTTCTATATCATGGTAAGGATATGCTCACCTGGATCATGTGATTGTGTAGGGGTATGAGCCAGTTGTATGATGGTTTTCAAAACATGTATATAAATTTATATTTCTTTGATAGTATGATCAGGCTGCTAATGAGATATTGGTATATTCTAATGTTTTGTTACATTGCTAAATGTAATTTGATCATGTCTTAAGGTTTGTGTCATTCTCACATTGTGATCCTCAATTAGGATGGGAATATCTATATGATCATGAGCCTCTTGAATATACAATTTGTATTTCTTTTCAAGAGTATGAGCCTCCCCTAAGACATGTTTCCTTATCACTTGGTGGGCCCTGATTGGATTAGGAATATGATCCTAGTACGAATACGAATTCCCCTTATGAATATTCTGATAGAACCCCTAAATGGGAGAATGATTTTGACCCATCCCCTATGTTTGTTTTAGAAAGATGCTGGTACAATCGTTTTTTAGTGGAAGTAGGAATATGTGTCTTGTTTCTGTGATCTGCCAAAATATAGTAGACAGATTCATAGATATAAATGTAGGCCTTCCTAATACCTATTCCATTCTTACTAGGATAGATTCATCTATAACAGGGATTGGTTCCTAATCCTGGGCCTTTTGAGTATGATGTTGGACTTATTCAACAGAAAAATGAACTTGAACTGAGGCATGCGCCCCTCTCACGTGGTGACCCCTGACCAGGATAGAGATATGAGACCTATCATCGGGATTTTGAATTTTCTGCTAGTTTTATTCTTTATGAATGTTTCCCATTACAAATGCATGTTCCACTCTCACCTGGGAGCCCCAGCTGGAATGGGTTTATGAGCCCAGTCTAATGCTTCTCCCTTTATCGAAATATGCTGATAATACTCCAGGTGGGAACAAGAATGTGTGATTTCTCCAGTAAAAAAACTTATTTAAGATGATCAAAGTGTTAAGATATCCTGGATATAAGGATAAATGTATGCACCTATACCATCATCTATAATAGTTCCTAAATATTCCAGTAGAGATCTTTATCCCTTTCTAAAATATATTGGCCTTTTAGAAAATTTTGTGCAGGAATATGGGACCGCACAGTTTCTATCTCCATGCTAAACTAGAAGATGTCATCAATTGAAGTGGGTCTATGTTCCCACTTTTTTCCTCTTTGTCCCACAAAAAAATGCTGGTGGGCTTCATGCCTGAGGGTAGGAGTACGAACCCCCCCCCCCTAATGCCTATTCCATGTATATTCCCATAGACTTAATCTGAATGAGAAGATATATGAGCATGCTTTCTGATTACGGCCTGAATATATTGGTAGTCATCAGTGGTTTGAGTGGGAATATAAATCCACTCTATGATATTAAATGCCTTCCTCCTTTGATAATTTTTCCTTGTATCACATTCATGAGCATCATAGGTTGTTGTGTGTTGGATGGTACCATCTTAAGGCGGTTGATGGATATTAGTGGGAATGGTGTTAGTGATGGAGTTTAATAGGTTCCCTCATCATGGCACAAGAATATAAAGGGAGTTTTATTTGGCATCCTAGTCCAGCTTCATCAGATATGTAATATGGATTCTTACACACTGTAGGGATAATCTCCCAAAGCTATTGGTCTTGGCGACGAGAGATATTGGCTTAGAAGTAGTCCTTCCTGTTAATATGGACTCATCGTTTATTGTCCATGGAGAATTTGACGAGTATCATTCATGGTCGGGATATTAACAAATAGGTGGCACTCCCGAAGCATCATATTTTCTACCTACCTTTGGAGTTTCAATTTAAAATATATTATATTGTGACAAAAAGATGATACAGTCACATATGATTTAATAGAAAGATGTTGGATGATGAATATATTTTCTTGAATCAGGATGTTGTCAATTTATGTATTCATGTAGAAAAAAGGATACCAATTACTGTAGTGTCATAGGCATAATTTTCCCAATCATATATTCATTGTTAAAACAATTTTCATGATATTACATGATTTGGAAATTCTATTTATTTGGACATGTAAAAACAAGGATGAACTTATATCCTTAGAAACCTGGTTTTAGAGTTCAATCTATAAGGATTTACAGGTCTTACATCATTTTTTGTATAGGTTTTCCAAATCAAAGTGGGTTGGCACATTATAACATTATCATCGCATTATTAAAGAGATCCCCATTAGTTTTATTTTTTTTCATATAGGAGAAAATGAAATGGCCCAACAAAAAATAACCAATTATTTTTTCATTTAAGAGATTCACATCGGGTTCGACATCTTTTTAATCAAGTTTTTGATGTGTAAAATGGTTTTTTCACATTGGGATACCATTGTCACTTTTCTTAGAAACTCCCAATGGTTCCCCCACCTATTGCTGGGTACATACCTTCTCTCCAAAGGTCATCAGTCATCTTGTTTTTTAGGGCCAACAACTCTTGGGGACTCGCATTGGTCTAGAGGAAGGGAGTTCGATCTGATCAGAAAATATTTTGGGGAACTATTAGATACTCTGGGAAACTCTTATAGATTTAAGATATTTTCATGTATCTCTTCTGAATCTCAATAAGGGACCTGTTACCCAGAAAAATGGATCATTAATTACTTCACCCATTAAACAAGAAAAGGGAGTCATGTTGATGAATGGAGGGGAGTATGGTCTCATTGTTGAATCCATTTGTATAAATATGATGATCTTTATCCATTTCTCTAATGGTGAATATCTACATTATGTTTTGAAGCTATATGACCTAATGTATTAAAATTTTCTACCTAATAAGGTGGAAGTTAATATCCTGAGGTGGTGGTTGATCTGTTTTGAGGCATCATACATATCCTCATTAATGCATGAATCAATACCCACAAAGTTAATTAATCTTGAGATGTTTAGTTTCATGTTGATAGGACATATATGCATGTACTAAGACACTATATGTTTGAGCTCGGGTCTCTGAGAGATGTATTTTGTATCCTGGTTATAGAA
Source organism: Viscum album (assembly GCA_963277665.1). Classification (NCBI taxonomy): domain Eukaryota; kingdom Viridiplantae; phylum Streptophyta; class Magnoliopsida; order Santalales; family Viscaceae; genus Viscum; species Viscum album. The sequence continues at coordinate 1,803,716,700 of OY728129.1, read as the reverse complement.
GGAATCAAATTCATCACAGTTCAATTATGTCCTTGGGATTGGCCCCAAGGTATATAACCTTAAATGAGGTGTGTTCATACCATACCATTCATCAGGTCTTACATACCGGGATTTCTCAAGTGAGTGGAGAATCATGGTTTCCAATGAGCATCTCATTGCATCTATATAATCTCATGTGAGCTATGCTCGATGTGAGAAACAAGGGGGAATAAATGATGAATCTCATAATATATATATATATGCATCTTGTATAGTAGGACTATCTAGAATATATTTGGTATAGATATCAGGCCTTGGAAAGGTATCCCACGTATCTCGATTATGGGCGGAATTAGAGTTATCATAGTTCATTTACCCATTAACTTGATGATAGGCTAAGGTGGATAATAACACTCAGAAACATAATGAGTGTCTTTGAGGGTTGAAGAATACCAGAGGCACATACCAAGGCATAATCCCTATTGATTAGCAAAATACAATATGATGCTGGTAGTTGGGGGTTATGCAATGAGTCTACCCGTGTAACCCTGTGGTATATAGTGCAGATGACATGATCTGTGAAAATACCTAAGCCCAAGTGATCTATTCTTATTGTGAGAAACAAGGGTTATCATGTGATTAATTTGATTACTTTGGGTAAGGGGCCCAGATACTTGGATAACCCTAGATGATTAATATGAACCTCAAACCTCTAGGAGAATTGGTCTACATATCTAGAATATGGAAGGAATCTGAGTCGTCATAGTATCCTTTATCGAGGATTAAACTATAAGGCATACTTTTTATTTGGGTATTACACACCGGGGATAGATGATGAGCTCAAATACTTATAGGCCCTTATGGAATATTTTTCTTTTCTAGTGGGTGTCACATAACCCCAGTGACTTTTTTGGGGGACATCACATGAACTGGTTGGCTTATCCTGGAAGACATCGCATGACCCATCTTGACACATGTGGTGGTGTCACAAGGTTCAGTGTGCCATGTTCTAAAGGATGTAATCTGTCTTGGATAACTTCCCAATAGGTCATTTTGAGACCTGACAATCATTTCTGGAGGGCGTCGCGGATCTTAGAAGGCTTGACCAGTGGGTGTTGCGAGAGGTTTATTATAATGCCTAGATGAAACAGTGAGGCTTTCACTGATATGATAAATATCATTGCATATGTCCAACGTTTTATCTGAAAGATGTTTCATGGCTCTATTGATAGACCTATAAGGTTTTACAGGACCAGTTCAATGTACCAATAGGGGTCACGTGACTTTATTTTATATTTGAAGAGGATTTTATGTGTCCTAAGTAACATACTGAAGGAATGTCGTGAGATCTGGGTGACATGTCATAGTGATATTGTCTGTCCTTATAATACTCCAAAAAATTGAATGAGTACCAGTTATCATTTATTTTGTTTATGTATTCATCTTTTGATCATTAGTCTATAAATTTTATTAGAAATGGATCAAGATTGTTCAATATCAGTTCATTTAATATCTTGTGTGATCTAGCAGACATATGGTATGTTATTCGAAGGCCTTACCAATAGCCCTTCCTTTTAACTATGAATGATCATAAAAATTACCTTATTTATGCTGAATTATTTCTCTATACCTTTAAAAATATATTATCTAATTTAATTATAGATGTCACGTTATAGGTTTCTTAGAGAACTATGCTCCATTGTTAAGGACTTTTACACTTGAATGTTTTCTTTGTGTAGTATCTAGGGAATTTTTTCATTATATGGTGGAGAATTTATAGGCCTCTCCACCCCTAATTCTCACCGATTTGTGTGACAAATCTGGTGTGTATATAGGCTAGAGTTAGAGAATTTGGCTGGCACCACACAGTTTCACAGTTGCTTATCAAAGACCGTTTTGAGTGTGTTACCTGATTTTCAGTTTTCATGAGTCTCTTTCATCAATGGTTAATTTACCAGATTATTCATGATTTTTTATTAAATGGTTGATCATTTAAGTATGTAAAAAACATTTCATCTTATCCTTCGGTCATGCCTGGGGGATTTTTTATATCCAAGGTGCATGTTAAATGTTGATTGAGATATGATTAATGACATATTGGGGGAATTCCATGAGACAAGGATGAATTATCTGAGTGTCTCACGGTATCTTGTTGTGGACATACATTGCATGTCACATGTGTTTAAAGACAACAAGTACATTTATCCTCTTTTGTCTTTTATTTCAATGGTTTTATTTGAAAAACATCAAGAGTCATGCCATATTCCATAATTAATGTCAAGGAAAATTACTCTACTTTTTGTTGATGTGTCCCATGACCAATATGAGGAATATGGGGGTGCACGAGCATGTCATGGAAAAGTGAATATATTTTTCCTTATAGCACCGATGGTGAAGCACATTGTCTCCTGGATATACCAGAAAAAAAATTTCAGGCAAGGCTCACAGTCCAATGGGATTTCTCAAGGAGAGACAGATATTTCACCAAGGTATCATGGATTATTTCAATTTTACAATGGTTCACCGCCAATCCTCCCCTAATCGTGAGTACATCTCAGTAATTATATTTTTCTATTTGTTGTATTTTTCAATTTTTTGAAAGTTATATGAATTTCCCTAAGTAATATTGATGAAAATTAAACTTTCAAATGATTCCACGGTGCATGAGATTCACAACCACTGGGGGTCACTTCATTTGTAAATTATTCCCCTTATTTCCCATGATATTATGAATGGTTTTTCAAGAACATACTAAGAGGCCTAGGGGTTCTCATTAGACTGTCTACAAATCCTTCGTAATAGCATGAAATAATGTTGAAGGGGACTCTGTGGGATTTGTCACATGTTATTCCATGCACATGGAGTCTTCACATGACATTAAAATGTTCATGTGATCAAAATTCGTTGAGAGGATCATGTGATCCAAAAGCCTCATTTCATTTGATTTTTGGGGAAGGAAATTCTCATATCTTGGTTTTACTTCCTTTTATTAATTTCTTGATGTTCATTTAGCAACATTAACTATCAGATTAGTTGATTCTTCAACAATCCATGAATTGTTTTTAAAAACTCTATAATATTTGGAAGTAATATAATAACCTAGGAAGATACATTCATTAGATTTTTTATCTAACATACCATTATTTTAATTTGTGTTTACAATATAAACCTTGCATCCAAATAATTTAAAGTTCCATACCTTTTTTTCTATCATTTAATAACTCGTTGAGTGTTTTATTTAAGATAGGAGTTAATATAAGATTTTAATGAGATAACATGTTGTGTTAACAACTACAACCCAAACAACTATGGGCATGGAATATTAAATTAATATTGTTTAATAAATTTCACGCATATTTTTATTCCTCCTTTAAGTAACACAATTATGTTGAGGTGGCCTAGAAGTTGAAAAACTATGTTCAATACAACATTATAAGCGATAAAAATTAAATTCATGATTAAAAAATTCTCCACCAAGATCACTTTTGAAATTCAAAATTTTGGAATATTTCTACTCTTCCAAATTTTTAAAAAATTATATCTAAAAATAGAACAAGATTCACTTTTAAGTCACAAAAAGTTATCCAATTTAAATCCTGAGAAATCATTAACCATTATTTTAAAAAATATATTTTCTAGAAATTAGTGTGGTGCTAGTAGGTCCAAATAGATCCAAGTAGAAAATATATAGATGTCGATACAATGAAACATCATTTATTGGTTTAAAATATTCAATCATTTTTTTTACCATTTAACACCCATCATATACTTTCTTTTCATATAATTTATGTTCAGGAAAATTAGAAATCTACATTATTTTAGATATCTGGTTCATGTAATGATCATTATAATTTCCAACACATCTATTCCAAATCCATTATTCATCGCCTTATGTATTCAAACAATTTACATTTTTTTCTACACAAATTATAATGATAAAAAATAAATACATTGTTATTATTTCATTTAACTTGAGAGATTTTTATTTGTGAACTTACTATAATTTTTTAGAATAATATAATGTATAACCATAATCATAAATATGAGAAATACTTATCAGGGTTTTATTTGTTACTTCATAAAATGTTCTTTTTTATGATGATAGATTGTGGGTTTCTAACTAATCCAATTCCCACAATTTTTCATTTTTTTATTTTCACCAAATGTAACATAGCCTCCATTAATCTTGGATAGTGAGTGATTGTTTTAGAAATATCCATGCATGTGTCTTGAGTGGAAACATTCCATGATACATTTTTCATTTTTTATGTGTCCAGTTCCCCATAATGAAAAATCAAAAACAAAATTATTTCGTACCCAAAAACTCTTGGATCAATAATTTTTTGATATACATGAAAAGTGGATCCAAATCTGTTTTTGTTTTCTAAAAAAATAAGCCTAAACTTTTCAATATCATTTTGTGAGAATATATTTTTAAATTCAAAAAAATAAGGATTTATCATATTATAGATATTGGAAAAATATCCTATTTCACCATAGTGTAATCATATAACCTTGTATAGGTTTTAGTTTTTATATCTTGGCAGAAAATAGTTTTTATAAAATTTGGACCTTTCAACATGACATCCCTTCCCTAATTTTTTCATTTTTATGATGGTTTTCACCAAGAATATTGTCTATGAAATATTCCCCTCTCAGTGAAGACACATGAAACATATTTTATGTTTTGAACCATTTTCTTAAGGTTATCAATTATGCTAATATGTATAGTATATTATGTGTACACATTTCCAACCAATTTCTCAAATCTAATTTTTTATTCCATTCTTGATTAATTTTTTTATAGGAGTTCCTAAAATATATTTTTTTCATATTTAAAATTTCATTATTAGTTTATATCAAGGTATCATATTCATTTAATTATTCATGTGATCAGTATTAATAAGCTGATTCAAACACATTCTAAAATGAATAATAAAAATATACCTCAGCTGAATGTACCATGAAACACAAGCAGGACAATTGATAAAATGTTTCAGCTTTTAATTCTAAAGATTTAGATTATTTTGAGTCTTCCAGATAACTTCTAGTTTCTTTATTTTCCTTCTTGATTTTCATTTTAAATATGATCTTCTTCAAGATTATTTTTTCAGACTTTTTATTTTCATGAAAATGTAGACAATATTTCCTGATATGTCCAAGATTATTTTACTCAAAGAATCTAATTTATTTATAATTGTAAATATACTTCATGAAATTTTTAAAAGGATTATAAACCCTTATATCTTATCATGGAACTTTTTTAACATCTGTTAATACTAAACAAGTTCATATTTGATCTATAATTTCAATGGGAAAATTCTTATTCAGGTGTTTCAGTGTTCTATATATCCTTGTTCTTTTTGTCTTATCTAGAAGTTGAAACAGTGAAATTAACAAAAATTTCTTAACCATTTTATATTCTCTATCTTTATTTTCTATTTCTGATTAATATATCATATGCTTTCCTATTAGGACATTTGTTTTAAATTTTATGATCTATAAAGATTTAATGAAAATTTCTTATATTCCACTCCACATTACTATTAAAACTTTTAAAACATAAAATACATTATTGGGACATGTAATTAGTGTTCCAAGAGTAGTAATATTATTCATTATAATTGTGTGTCTTCCATTCAATTGAGTAATTATTTCCCCTTCATCTATTTTTATGGTGTGAAACAAAATTATGGAAGTATCTTATATATGGGAATTCTCATTATATGTACCCTAATATGAAACTATAATAGGAGTCTACATTTCATGATCTATTTGACATTGACAAACTCGATTAAACTCATATTTACGTAGTCCACATTTTATAGAATCATGGACATAGAATTACAATCATATCTAACGTTTTTATTAACATCCCAAATTTTTGGATGAGTATTTGGAATTTTATAAGGATTTATTGCTTTAAGATTAACCATTAACCAATGGATTCTCAAATAGATGGCCATTCATTACATCTGGAAAACATAATTTTCTCCATTAAAGTAAGGATATTTGAAAATTGACATGCATTATCAATTAACATCCATTGTATTAATTTGAATTAAGATATTTGGACTTCATCCATTAACAACTATTAACTCAAGAGTCATGAGATCTGATACCAATTGTTTTCTTATCGAATGGATAACAAAAAAACAAGTGGGGTGAATCGAGAAGCTAAAAAAATTATTTAATATAATACCACACTCTTTAAAGTGGGTGATTTCCAATATTTTTATTACTAGAAATTATTAGTGAAAATATAAAATTTTAGTGGAAATAGATTGAATAAAATATATTTCTACTGGTTCTGGGAACATAATTGATCTTGTCCACTCCACTAACACTCTAGTCCATGATTATGGTGATTTTCACAATGAAAAACGTTTTTTGGGGGATCCCACATGAATACATGTATATGTTACATGTTAACAAGGTTTATTATATTTATAATATGATCTCCCTTTATAGACTCCATCCACCATCCTAACACGCTCACTTAAAATGAGTGTAGATGAAATATAAATGAATGAACATTAATGAATCATTGTAGCACACAGTTTTGAATAGTAACTAATTACATATAGAGATTCTTTAAGATATTGAGATGATCTTAAAAGAAATGATTTTTATATTCTATGGTTTTAACTAATAATTTTTTTTCATAAAACACAGGGTATTTACGATATTTCTTTTATATATATGTGTTTTACTTTGTGTGGTAATATATTTCCTAAATACATGGGTATCTCTTTCATAATATCCATGTAGTTTCTATTTAACATTATTTATATATATTCTTTTCCTTTTTACCATAAGAAAAAACACATATTTACAATAGTCTAGTGATTAATCCATTGAAAAGTATATGAGATAATCTCTTAATGTCTTGTATCCATTCATTACAAATATGGAATAGGCTTCTTCAATGGTGATGTCACAAATAGTCTTCTTCATATATTTCTATTCTTGGAAAAATAAAACTTTACAGTAATTGATCATCCCTTGAGAGGGTATAGCCTCGCCATCGGTTATGTGCCCGTGCTTTGGCACAGGACTGCTTGTCCAAGGGTTATGTGTTAGCGAAGGATTGTTATTAGATTACTTGATTGGATGGGGTGGTCCAATTGTTTTCATTGGTTTTAGGTGGTTTCTCACATTTCTCTTAAAGTGTTTTATATTAAAAAATTAATTTTCAGTCAGATCTTACCTTAATTACACAAATCCTTTTCAAATATTATTCAAATCATGAAATGAAATATTGAGATGTTTTTATAACATTACAAGTGTAATCAGAATTATTTTTTCATCATCTTTTTCTTAATAATATAACTGATTGGTAACACTTTACACATTAAAAAATTTATGAGTAGCTTTAGAAGATAAAATAGAATGGCGACTTCTAATATGTGTAAAATAAATTGAATTCAACATTATGTTAGAAAAATATTCTTCGAAAGAGAATTATGTTACTAAATTTTGTTACATAACATTCATTACATTACATGGTGACTGCAATATAAAATTTAGATAATATCATTTTTATATATTGAATAATTTTCAGAACTAATTTTTATTGAAATTCCTATATTTTAATATTTGAATATTCACTAGTTAATATACCCTCTTCAGAAGATAATATGTTATATATTTGATAAAAATTAATCCTTGATTTTCACCACATGGAGAAAATATAGGATAAAATTTCAAAACTGAATATCTACAAGATAAAATAATTTACTAGAGATTAAATACTTTACCCAGCTTAAGATAATCACTGGTGTTACGAAAAATATAAATTCATTTGAAACAAATTTCTCACATCTTAGAAAAAAATAAATTTTGAAACACTTAAGATAAAATCATTAGCACTAAAATTGGGATTTTGTGAATCCAGAATACGCAAAAAAAAACTATGATATATTAGAACAAATTAAGTCTATTGAAATTTTAATATCTTCCCTTTACAATAAGATAATCCACAATATTATCCCCATTATCTGAAAAATTAAAGGAATTAAATAAGGAGAGTTAAAAAATAAACATATTGGGAATTTGGAGAATGTTCACCCAAAAATGATCACTTAATTATTAGAATGGATCCTTAATTACAGTCTTCATTAGGATCTCCACTTCATTAAAAACTATTATAATTTAGTCTCTATACATTCCATATTATCCTTAATGAATTCTTACTAGATGTCATTATATTTCATCCTAAAATGTCTGACATGATTTTCTGATAGTTTGATTCAATAGTTATTATCACATCCAAACCTCAATGGGTATGAAACATTCACCCTTATGTACTCATGTTGTGATTTCATGAAAATTATATCTATTTTGGATTGAGATTCCACTATATAACCATATTCCATTATAATTTTTTTGACTGAACGTTTTTTCTAAGAGTGTCATGAATTGTATATGCTTGTGATAAATAATGCCCCTCCTAAAGATTACTTTTGATCTTCAATTTCACCCACAAAATTCACATAAAATATTCCATAGAGATAAAATGTTTAGTTTTTTTAAAACCACAATCCATAATAACAAGTTAATTTTTCATAGAAAAAAAAACCTTTTCTTTTTCAAAAAATTCAACTCCTTAGGATTTATTCAGAATCATGCCCCAAGAATAGTCGAAAAAATTATATCTTTTATAGATGTTATCACATGGATTATGGTTTTAATAATCCATAAAAATACTCATTTTTATGTGAACTCCTAATATATTAATCTGAGGATACCTTCTTCATGTCTCATAAATTAATAGATACCACTCTTCATTTTTTAATTCCATTAGTATTTAATAACTCAATAGAATACTTCACTTTTAATATAAAATAGATAAAACATTCAATGTTCATAACTTCCAAACCGAAAATTAATATCATCTAACAAGCTATCTAAAATTCAACAAAAACAATTTTGGATTTAAATTATCTCATGAGTATTCTCATACTTTATAGAGAAAATTATATTATCAACATACATAATCATAATGAGTGAGTTTGTGTACTATTAATCGATAAAGAGATTATTATCCACATATACATTCCTAAAATTCATGCCCTTTAATCTATTTTTCAATACTATATACCATTATTGGGGAGATAGTTTAATCCTATAAAATAATTTCATTTCATTTCAAAATTGACAAATATTATCATTAATTATAAAACCTTCTATATTATTAACGTAGATATCTTATTTGATGTATTTATTTTGTAACAAAAACATAACATCAAATTACATTTTTCTAGATTATTGGAAAAGATATTTTATAAAAATTCTACATTATTTCCAGACAAGTGACTAGATGAAACATTTCATCAAATTTAAAACTTCAATTATAGAGTATTCAATAAATATAAATTAGCATTGCCTCAAAAGACTTCCCAATTCACATTGTGATTATTTTGAAATATTCACATTCCCAAAATCACGTTAATTTCATTGAGACATAAAAACAACCCCAGTTTTTCATTATTCACAATCTGATTCAACTCTTCCTATATCAGTGTGATCCAATCCACATGTTACAATGCTTTATCAATATTTGTTAGTCTGACCTAAAAATATATTACAATTCGAATTTATTATACTTATTCTTGTTTTTATTCCATTAATACTATATAAAATAATTTATTTAGGCTATACTAGTTTTCTATTTATTTTATTACTTAGTTCTTCTTTTTTCCTAACCATTCAAATCACTATAAATTTTAAAATCAGTATGAAAAACCTTAAAAATTACTTCTCAATCAAGTTTATCTCATATTTTCTATTATGATAATAACAAGATTATTCTATATCATCACCTCTAAAAAAATAATTTCCATGTTATACTATGATTTTATTGATTATACCATAAAATACATGAATTATTTTTTATATTCTTACTATAAAATAGGAAACTTATTCTACCTAATTGGTATCCAATAATCATCCCATTACTATCTTTCTTATAAAATTCTCCGAAATTTATTCCTTTTGTTTTTAAACACTCAGGGTTCCAAAATAATTTCATTGTATTAGAATTTGGATTCTTATAAAACAACAATATATATTCAATATTTGATTACTTTGATCAAAACAGGAATTGATTAAGAATCTAGATATTCTCCATTATGGAATTATTCTAAAAGAAGTTTTTTTCCATGCCATAATATAATCATTCTCTCATTTCCACTAAATTATAATATTTATTTTTGGTAATCCATTTTGTTTGGTATTATATGTAGAATTATAATTAATCATAGTCATATGATCCTCATGATATATCTATATTTCTTTATTATTTTATAAAAATTGATGGATCTATAATTATACAAAAAAACATTTGAGGGCACATCATGTTTTACTATTATCACATATCTAAAAATAAACAAACCTCTTAATAGATTTTTCTAAATAGTACAAAATAAAATAAATCATATGGGTGAAATCCTTAATAAATATGATTAGGTTGTCATATATGTTAGTCTAATTACTACTCATCAATCTACACATATCTGATCATATAAATTCATGAGGCCTTTTTGTTTTTATATCCTTGGGTTTGTGGATTTTGTTCACCATATTTGCTTTATAAATTATATGACATGTGTTTCTACTCTCCGAAATCATCTTTGGTTGACTTAAGATAACTTTAAAATGGAATATTTTTTCTTTTTGGTTTTATTTAAAATTTTCAAGTCTCCAATTACAATATTCTTTATATTTCTTTATAATCATTTAGAGAAGTGTTCTTCCATCGAAAATATAAAATAGATTTCAATTTTTTCAATACAACTTCAAGATTATTTTTCAAACCAAATGTTTTAAAAATTTATCAATTTTTGTAAACTGTCATCCCATTTCTATTTTCAAAAAACTAATTGGAACTCATGGGATTAATTATTTTCCCATTGATAAGGAAAACACCATTGGATAAAACCATATTGACATAAATTCTGGTTCTTCTAACGCCATTGAAATCTAATAATCCATCACATATAATAGTATAGAATTCAATATCATCCCTTTATAAATCCATTAGGATATTATTATTATCAATCATTCGTCTAAATAAATTATTTTCCAAATATAAGGACTTACTCCTCATGAAGCATTATAAAACAACTCAATCACTATTGGGTTATCTTGAATACTCCTCCTATTGATTGATTTATAGGTTTAATTTATGTTTAACTACAGTTATATTATTATAAGATACATTTCAGTGATATTTCAAGGATGATCACACCTACCAAAAATTTAGTCAAGAAAATCAATGGAATTATAAAATTTCAACTTCTTATTTTTCTATTTCTTTGATTACACTTTTATGATTTTATCATCTATCCCCATTGATTTTTTACATTTAATGACTAAGGGAGTGAAATATTATACAAAAACAAAATGGATTTGTGTTCATACAATATTTATCAAATACAATATTTCTTAAAAATGAAGTATCATTGGATTTAAATATTTTTTTTTTCTAACTATTTTCATTGATTTAATTTTATATTTTAAAATAATGTTTTTGTTCAAATTCCTCATTCTTATAAGAATACTCTTTTATATTATATTTCTAATTATCTTAGTTTTAAAATAATTATTATTCCATACCTCATGTATTTTTTTTATTTCAAGAACCACATGTTGAATTAATAATTGGTAGGTTTCCTTTATTTGGTGAAGTAATCACCTCATTTCCATTCTTTTCATTTTTGACAATTTGTTATTGAAATTTTGTTTATCTAGAACATATTTCTTAGAACTGAGATACATTCTATTCTCAACATATTAAAATTAAAATCCTTAATCAATAATTTTTATGATTCTATGATTCCCATTATTAAATTTTGAAATTGAAAATTCATATTTTCTCAAAGAGTTTCTTTCTTCAATCAAAATTTTCTCAATATATTTTTCATCCTCTATATTTGGAGAATTTGTTTGTTATAACATAACTTATCTTGTATATCACTTCAGGTATTTTTTATCACTCGTAGTTTCTTAAATCCCTATTTATATCTGAAAATATTCCATGTAATTTTATTTATAAAGAGATATTCTCAATGAATCATTCTAATTCTTATAAGATTTATTTTATCCATAAATATTTTTATTCCATTTATAAAAGTGCATTATCCTAAATAAAATTTTCTTTTGTGTCTCCAAATAACTAATATCCTCTTTACTAATTCTTTCTACTTCACTTGATGTATCCTTGTACTCAATTGATTTAGTCATAAAATCTTAATGTTCTTTAATATTTGACTATTATTTTTTTCTATGACATTCCTCACCATAATATGCATGTCATCATTTTTGTTAAAATTAATTATCTTCAATGAATTACCCTTAAATTTTACATTATATAATTTTCGTCCAATTTTAGTAATTTCCACTTTATTTCATCAACATGGTAATTTGGGTTGATCGTACTCTCAATATCATTTTTTATTCTCAACTAAATTTGATAAAATTGTATAAACATACTATAATTATAACACATAAAATGTATTTTTCATGTGTACATAATTTGTTTTGAATATTTACATTCAATTAAAATGATATTTTATCATTTAAATAAATAGAATCATACTTGATATTGAATTCCCCTTCATAATAGCTTCTAGATTGAATATATTTGGGAACTTATGATGTTTTGATTGCAGCTACTTTCTAAATTTTTAATTTTTAATATAGGATTTCCCCCTCGTTATCTCATAGAATATTAAGATATTTTTCATCTTATCAATGGTAAAATTATAAATGTTTTGATTCTTTAATTATTATGTATTAAGAAAACTTCTCTACTCGAATTATCATTAATTTATTCACCAAGGTTTGGTCCTTAAGAATATATTCATAACATTTAATAGAGATAAAAATGTTTTATACTCAAATTTATAACACACCCAATAATTAATAATTTTAATTAAAAAACTATAAAATAAAAATTATTTAATTTTAAGTATTACACATTTACTGTTATACCTCCCTCATGGATGTCATAATATTTTCTCCAAATTTCATTCATTATCTTATATCTTATGACTCTTTCCAAATATTTATTTGAGAGGGGTGACAATATGATATTGTTACCCCTCATATATGCTTCAATATGATTCTTATTGTTTTATAGTATGGACAATCATAACATTGGGAATACTAAAAACATTTTATATGTTCTCAATAATGTCCATGCTAAGCGATATTGGAATAAAGACATCATTTCATCCAGTTGTTGAAATATTTTTTCAATAAAACATGGGAATACAATAGTTATTGATGAAATTCATGCCCTCCCTAAATCCTCACTCAAAATAAATGATCAGTATGAAATTAATAAAATCATTAAAAATACCTAAAACCATCAATATGAATATCCACAAGACAAAATCACTTGAATAAAAAATTTAATGTAAAATCCTACTCAAATAAAAAAATGTTAAACCTAAATTAGAGATGTATGAACACAAAGATAAAGGGGAATCAATCGTCAATAAAACAATATCAAAACTAATTTTTCACATTCTAGTAATATTTTATCATTAATGAACGAAAACAATTATTGGTGATGTGAGATAAAGAGAGTAAGAACACACATAACATAAGCAATTTATGAGGTTTACATACTATCTTTTGAGTTCCTAATTCTTACTTTCTACTGGAAAAAATACCATTATCCGTTTTCTAATATTATCATCAATATGAATAAATAATATTGTATTAATATTGTCTTGAACACTAATTATAAGAACGTTCATAACATGCACTAAAATGTTATCAATAATTTGCAATCATTCTTAAGTGCCTCTATAGTTGGATAATGATTATTATTATTCACAAACTGGATAAAATACTCAGAAAAATTATCTATTGAATGTATGGTTATCTATATGAATGTTTTAAATAATATATTAAAAAAATACGCTACCTAAAAAACATGACAATACAAACATTATTTCCAATATATCCAAGGCTTGGATACCTTTTTCATATCCATATTCGAAAATATTGTATAGATATCATTGATTCTTCTAATATTTTAGTGGTCAATTTCATACATATGATTATATCTTCAATATTTACCGTAGTATATTCTATTTCACGAAACCTTTATTTTCTCAGGTTCAACATAGATATAGTCTAATCATTGAGAATCTTCTTCTCAATAATCGTATATAAAATATGTCTTCTATCGATTAATTGCAACATTATCATTTTCCTCAAAGATCCTCTAGTTGAGTCTTAATGTCCTATAATAAATTTACTAAAACCATAATAAACTCATCATGTTGGTGTTTTAATGAAAACCATGACATAATGGACAACCATAATTAATTAATTAAACTTACTTGGGGAAATATGTTATTTATGGAAAAGACTATGACCACTAAAATTGTCATCCTACCATTAATTATTAATTATTTATTTTTATACACAAAACCATTGCATGTTTTGGAAAGCACCATGGTGTACTTTTTTCCCATATTAAAATTTATTCATTCATTTTATTCTAGTTCAAATTCATTAGCATCCAAATCCACCATGAGTATTTTTATAATAAAAACAACAAAAAATTATAATTTAAAATCATGAATTAATCATCTCAAAAAATTTCTGATTATAATCTCTCAATATGAGAGTAACCCCTACACAACACTGTTATATATAATGACGATTCAGTAGTACTCTAACATTAATTTAATTACCAATACAATATTTACCAATTTTAAATTTGTATCTTATTATCTCTATATATTTTAGTTCACCCCATGAGGTTTATTCAATATCTATGGGCTAATCAATCCCACAAATGATCAATTTTGTATCAATAAATTTATCTTGATAACAATAGAATATTATGTCGTATAAAGAATGATAAGATTATATGTGAACTAATACTCACTATGTACTAGTGAATATAAAATAATACATTAACTAAATATAAATAATATATTTGTCCAACTTCTAACCATGTTCAGGGAAACATGTTTGAATCCCTCCACTATTTGAAATTGTTCATTCTCTTATACAGTATCTCATTTTCCATAAAGACTCCTTATTTATCCATCAAAAATCACAAATTTGTAGTGGTGGTAAACAAGGTTTGACAAATTGTTTTATACTAGCTTCTCCAATATGACCTCATAATCCCTCTATAGGCTCCACACAATAACCTCCTATATAGAGTTCCTTATATACATAGTGTTGACTTAATAGAGTTATATCCACTAACTCAATCTATACACCTAGGATGGATCTTTTATCATATAAATAACATTATATTTTAATGAGAACCACATAAAAATGAATGGTTAAAACTCTAGATTACATGGAAATCCAATGAAAACCTCAATATAATAAACACTTGGATGATTCTTATCCTAGATTAATTCACCTCTTATAACATCCAGAAGGTTCTTATTAATTGGTTATCCAAAAAGAACTCAATCATGGATGAAAATATCTAAAATTATATATCTAATAGTGTTATAAAATAACATTTTTTCATTATGTCCCACTCAGAGACCTCTAAGTAGGTATGAAAATAATGATGTTCCACCCCAACATGTATATAAATCCAGAGACTCCACTAAAACAACATATCTCATAGAAACTCATTATAAATTGTATAGTTTAAAAAATTGATAACTATGTGAATCCTTAGAAATACAGAATAATTGACATATCATCCTTTTTGAGGTCTATAATCAACTATAAACAATTTATCTATAAATTTAAAAAAGTATAATTTTTTAAAGACACATTCATATTTTTCTCAGGACATTTTGTACAACATATGTATCTATAGAGCGAGGGAGTATTATTTTCTAACTGGTCCATTAAATCCACTCTATACTAAAACCAAAATATCCTTTTTATTAGTCCCTACAAATATAAAAAAAATGATAATAACTCTATTCATTATCATCTGTATTCAAATCAGGATCTCACATAGATCAATGTAACCATTAGAATCGAATCTCATCAAGTATCTTAATTAATTTTGAAATATAATTAAACACATTATGATCTATTTTGAAATATATTATTGATGTAATCCCCCAACATGATATAATTCACTGACTCACTAACACCATGTTAATCATCAATAGGATTCACAAAAATGGGATTAAATATTTCTGAACAATTTTCCAATATTCAACATTATTATCTATGATATTTATTAATTTAGAATGATTTGTTTATGATAATTATCTCATTTATATATCTTATAATAAGAGAAATTGTTTTTCAATATAAGGGAAAAAATTTACTTGATTTTCTATATTGAAATAGTTTTCCATCCAAAAGAGATCATTTCCATGATTAATAAACTATAATTAAATATATTTTGAATGTACCATACTATCTGTGCACTTATGTAAACAATCCAAGAACCCTATTTTTCCATAAAAATATTAGATTACTTGTGTAGGACCGAGTCAACTGCTAAAACCATAACTCAGTTCCTTGACATGAAATATTGAACTAAAAATCCCAAATCATTAATTCTATGATTATTAATATCAAAACATATCATTTTATAACTCAAATAAAAAAATATTATACCCACTCTAATTCCACTATAACATAACCCAACCTGGTTGGTACATCACCCATGTTGTTGATGGATTATGTGGTCCACATTATGATTATCTCTTAAAGACCATGGGGTTATGACTAGCACTAAGAGGGATACCACAAAATATGAATGGAATTAAATAATAAACCATGTAATACTCTACTATTAATATACAATTCAAATAATGTATAAGAATACTATATGTGGTAATATATGCTATAAAAAAGTAAATGTTTTCATTCATGATACATGAACCATTATAAATCATTAATGAATATGTATAAAAAATAATATATATGATGAACAATCAAAGTAATAAAAAATCGATGTTGACCCCCAAAAAAGGGATAAAATCCAAATAACTACACCAAATAATCAATATATCCTACTTCTACATATGTGATAGCCTTCACAATCTATAAATAAATGAAATTAATATACAATCCATAAATACAACATCACACGTATATTGGTGTAAGGATAGTAAAACCATAAATAATAACACATTTAAACTACTAAATTACCCTTATTTTATAAATTCATATGAAAAATAATAAATCAATAAAACTGTAATATATAGTAATGATCTCATCTCCCAATACCACTAATGGTTTATACAAAATCATGCAAGTTGGGGATTATATTATCTCAAAAAAATGAAATCCCTAGATGCCCATAAAAACCACTCTATAAATAAGAATGAAAAGATAGGAATACACATAAAATAATAGTTCTTATTGGCACATGCTTATCTATTGGAAAATAAATCACGAGAATGTGATGTATCATACTCCACCAATAGAGGTATCAAACAATGTAAATTCATTAGCCCTGTCGTGGAGGATCAAACACTCTTAGGGGTTTTATTGGCTATCATAGTACCCAAAGTCTAAACATATAATCTCTACACATCACTATAAAAAAATAATACTATCGTTTTGGTCACTTAGATAAGAACTGAAGTTTGTGGTTAATTGTAATGTCGTCACTAAAATAACCAAAATGTAATTTTGGGGAAATCATATAAACCCTATATGATAATCATTACCTTTAATATAAATATATATATATAATATAAAAAATCTAACTCTAATTTCAACAGAATAAAACATGATCATTATGTCATTCAAAGGCTACAGATGATAAAATTATCTATAGAGAAACCTGAGAAATGTAACCCTTCATTCCAATTTTCATTCTTTATATAATATACCAAATAATTAATAGAATCATGAGTACATCATCATAACATTTACTAAATTTTAAATTTATCAAGATTAAACAATATATTATAGTTTTCTTTAACTCATTGGTAAACCATGATCTCTTTACTATCATCTATAGCTATTGTGAAGGTCTTTATATAACCATTACATCCATTCTCATTTTGAAGCCTATATTTATAAAAAATAAATCATTTATGATCAAAAAATAATCAATAAGATTTTCTTAGAATACTTTCCTTGATATATTAATATATAAATGGTTTTATGGGTCCAAAAGGTCCTCATATGTATTACAATATTCTAAAATCCATCTTGTTCAATTATTTGGTTCCACCTTACACCCCTATGACTGGGAACACATGGACCCCACCAACTTTATGATGCACAGGTACATTAGACAGTTAATGTTTGGATTATTTTTAATCTGGAATTAAAATAATATGGTGAGAGTTCCCAGTCACTCTTGTATACTGTAGTTATATTTTTCATCAATTGATGGTGGATTTATTTTTATGAAAGATAATCCAAAAACCTTATGTTTCAATTCATATCACATTTCCAATAAAATAAGATTGTGCCATGTAGTGTGATCCAAAAATAATAGATGTAATTAAAAATATTGATCATATCATTGAATCATTTGGTGAAACAATAAATATTTTATTTATTTGAAAAAACCCCTTCGCACATAATTAATGAGCCAAAAGACAAGATAGCATAGTTATGAAATAACCTGGTCTTTCACTATATAGGGTGGATCTAAGATTGTTATGTGGACTATAAAATATTTATGGGATATTTCGTTCAATTTGAATATGAAATGTTTAATTCATTTTTATTAAAATACTACATATGATCACTATATTCATTTTATGTAGAAACGTATTAAATAGGGTCCCTCCTCTTTTATATTTTTCACTAACTCATGAATCAAACAGTCATTTCTTCAAAAGGTACATAGTTAAAGAGATAAAACGACGAGATATGTGTATTAACCATGGGCTTTTTTTCCACATATTTTTCTATTTACCAACCATTTTCTTCTATTAATAGTTTTTTCTGTCAATTGACACACCTTACGACATTATTCATAATTTCAGTGTTCCCATTGACAGGATACAGTACCATAACCTTGATTATGAGGGATAGTAATATAATAATATATTGTTTATTTTTTTAGTTAATTAAAATATTTATTTAATAATTAAAAAATACATTAATTAAAATTAAAATTATAGATGATATGTAACATGAAATGAATAATATAACATGAACCGAGAAATGAAGATTTGGTACTCGTATCTCTGGTGGGACTATGAACTACCCACTAATCCTTTAAAAATTTAAATACTATTAAAAGTGTTATAATGATATTAATAAAGAAGTATTTACCTATAAATAGAGATTTTTTTATTTTTTGGGTTTATTATTTTCCGTATTAAAATTTCATCAGTTAATGAAAAACAATGACTTGGAAAATACTGTGATAAATATTTTAAAAAATAAGTGTTGTACTATGACCTATTTAAATTTTTTTATTTGAATTATATCATAATCCAACCCCACTAAGAACCCTATAGGGGTATAAGTGATTATTATAAAGATCATCCAATCCAACCTCCAATTGTATATTCATTTGGGACTTGCACAAAGGGTGTGAAAAAATTATTGTGGGAAAAATTTTCTTTTTTCAATCCTAATAAAATAAATTGATCTTGCAAGTAACTTTGAAACAGAATAAATAATAATGTTTAATAATCCCGAAAACATTATTTAAAATTAATTTACTGTTATGAATCAAAAAACCATAAAAACAATACTATAAAACCAATAGTTCATAAGAAAAGCATAGAATCCCCTAATATTTACTAACCACACAGTTATAAGAAGGTATGAACCATCCTAATTTCCTACATCATCCTACAAATATAAATATATATATACATATAGAATTTGTTATGAATATGATTCATACTAAGAAGGTTACACCATTTTAACTCTCATGTTTGTATGAAAGAAGAATACAAAATATTCAGTGAATAAGTAGTTATAACTGCTTGTTAAAAATGGAATTTACAAACTTGTCTCATCATAATCAAACTATCCAATATATAAGTGTAGTATAGTTATCGAAAATCCTGAAAATTTATAAATTGAGGAACCACTTACCCAATTCTTCATTAATCAAGTATGCCTTAACTCCAAATTTCATATGGGTTAATGCTCCCAAACTTTCCAATTTAAATATATATATATATATATATCATTATGCTATCAACAAAAACTCAAAACACCACCACAATGTCTAAGTAAAAATTATACTACATAAATATCCAAAATAGAATAATAAATGAATATATTACTAGAAGTGAGGGTATTAAAGTATTACTCAGCCATCCATTTATTAATATTCATGGATGATGGGGAATAAACTAGTGCCCAATTCTACTTGGTAATTGATTTGGTTATTTGACTAGGGTGATGGTGTAAAGAAATAGTGAATGTCTCAAAAACCAATTCCAATAGAAAAAACCATATGGGCATATATATAAACTCACATATCTAAAAACTAGGCTCTACATCCTTCTAAGGTCAAATTGTTTCCTCCCTATCACATAACTCACCATTTTCACACAATTTCTCCAGTTTAACTAATCATAAATCAGAAATCAATAATCAACTACAAATTTCTATTTTTATAAGTTACTATATAGATTCTTCCACTTCATGGAAATTTACTAGTTGTTCATATAACTAAATTACCACATTAAATCATTATTTCAATTAATTTGATAGTACACATCCCATAAAATTCCTTATAATTATATCATTCAATCATTCCATGTGATTTGAATATTTCTAAATTTACCAAAACTATGTTAATGTCATCAAACTATAGTATCCACACTGAATTACCACTTTTCAATTATATATACTCAAAAAACATCAATGATATCATGTATCAAAACAACATTTAAAATAAAGAATAATATAATTATTTACAACAATTATGTCTCTCTAAAATTAAAATTTTAATTATATGATTAGTCAATATTTTAAACCTAATCAGTGAATACTTTTCATGTATATTCCACATGAACAATGGTAAATAATTATATAGATCTAATATAATAGTCGGTATATTCTATTTTAATCATCATTTCATTGGAGAACTAGATTTAATTCTTCAAATTCTCATGTACTCATAGAGGAATCCTAATTAATCAACAATTTATAAATCTCATATCAATCCTTTACAATGATAATGTATCATCCACTATCTATAAAACCCCCAAGATGGATGAATATATGAAATTAGATGAATTTAATAAGTAAGATACATTATCACATATGGAATCAACATTATTGTGGATGAAACTCAGGATCCACCAAATCTCACTAAAATACAAAGGAGGATCATTGTATCATCTATGGTCACCATTGGAGAAGAAGAACTATATGGGAAGGGAGAGTGGAATATAAATTTATAACTAAAATATGGTGGAGAAAACCACAATATGTCTCCCAAAACAAAGGAATACCTTATGTATTACAGCTTGGATTTCAAAACCATTTTATCCTAATTATGTTCTCTCTATGAATTCGTTAGTAATTTCCTTTTCAAATTTTTAAAGTTCAACCAAAACCATGATATGGTTTAGTCCAACATGAATTGACATTAAAAACTTATCAAAAATATGATATGAAACTAAAAAAATACTCCCTCAAAATCATGTTTTTTAACTATAAAAAAGAAACACCGCATGGTTATTCACCACTTTGAAAAATAGATTCCACAAAATATATATTCAAACAATATATTTACCATAATCACTTCAAAAAAAATATGTAATGAAAAACTGTGATGTATTTTCACCCCTCATGAAATTATGTACCAACATCAATATTCATGTACTGAACCATGACTTCACACCATGTTGAAATTACCAAACTATGATTTAATAAGAAACAGATGATGGAATAAGGAATGAACCTGATGTAGTTTTCCTTTATCACCCATAATTATTTATTTATTAAATAACTAGATTCAAAATTGATTATTTCCATTTCAAACACAAATAAAATTAAAAAATTCATGAACACCATGAATTTGGACCATCACGTTAGATACCTCACAAAAAATCTCATCCAACAGATTAAAGGAAATTTATAATGTATACAAGAAAATTTTTAAAAAATAAAGACCATGGGAAAAAATTCATCCAACATATTAACAAATCCTTAAACAATATTCAAACTACTTTGAAACAAAATAAAAATGTATACAATATTTTCATGTATCAGGATTCCAAAAACCATTGAGCATTACTACCATAACATTCATTTTTACCCCCATGTTCATTCCTCAAAACCACCAAGTTTCTAAAAATATATATTAACGGATTGAATCATCTATGAAAAATGATATATGGAAAAATTCTAGATATTCAAAAGTAGTTACATTAATATAGAATCTTCTTATGCAGGTAACCCATCCTAATAACTGAAATTGGAGTAATATTTATGATACCATTTAAGCTATAATACATTGAATACATCCACAATTTCCTTTATCCTATGAGGATGTTTTGCTAATCCAACTACTCAAAACCCTAAAATGGAATAAGTAATCATAGATAAATATTTCTACCAATAAAAAAACTCGATTTCCTATAATTATTATAAAAAATTATGAACCCACAATCAATATAATGTAATTTTAATTCTCTTTTGCTTGGATCTTTAATTTTTTTTAAATATTATCCAGCTCTCATCCACTCTAGAATTACATGCATGATTTCCACTATAATCTAAAATAGTTCTGAAAAAATTAGTATCATATAAAAAACCATAGTCTAGAATATGTTTTTTATATGGGTACATTGATTCAATTCATCTAAATGATCTATTCCAATCGGTGAGTGATATAAATTATTGTAAAAAACTCAACTAATGGAAATTGTTTTATCAATAATCCTATAACATTGTGGGAAAATGATCACATCGTGTCTTTAATAGTCTAAAACATAATTTTATTTATATACGGAACACATTATCATATAAATCATAACATATTACCAAAATTATGTTTTATCCCCATATATATAATTAATGTGAAGGGAGGATATTGATCTGAAATTATTCCTCTTTCAAATCTATATAGTTTAAACACTTATGATATATAAATAATTTCTAATACATCCACTAGAATCATCTCCTTAATCAAAATAAAATTATCCAAATTTTTTCATTGATTCACAATAACCAATATGGAATCCAACACAATAAATGGAGGAAGAAAATCTATTTCAAAATACATTAATAACACATTAATTTTTATAGAATAAAAATCAGATGCTATAATAAAATAGCCCGAACTAAACTCCATTATTTTACCTATAAATACCATTACAATTCAAGGGAATTTTTTTTTTCTTAATTTTCTTTGGGATTTTAAAAGAACGCAGTTTCTGACGGCACCTGATTCCGAGGCCCGGTGTGCCCGGAATCAATTTCCAAAGTTTAGCTCTGGTACGTTCAGTAAACGAATGAGTGGATTATCCTAACTTTTGATCCCGGTGCACGGAATCAAAATCTGAGGGCACCGATGAAACCACAACGTTGGTTTTTGCTTAAGAACACCTTTTCCGGATTGTGTTTGCGTGGGTGAGGTTATTGATTAAATGGGTTAACTAAGGAATAAAATAAAATATTGTGCTACAAATTTTATTTTTATTCTAGGTAGTTTAGACCTATTCTTGGTGGTTGGAGTGGGACCCACTAATATCCTAACTCCAATAGGTAGGATATTAGTGAGGTGGGTCCAACATCAGCCCCACCCCCTTTATTTCCTTTTTACCTCCCACGTGCATTTAATTTGGTAACTCACCCGCACCCCCTCTTAAATGCCAAGTCAACTCTCGCGATTAATTGGATTATCAAACGCCTCATTGATTGGTCAACGCTCGGTAATTAAGTCATGATTTAATTTTGAATTTCTAAAACAGATGTCTTGAGTAATAAAATAAGGCAAAGCCTTATTTTATTATTGTTGTTGTGTTGTGAGAGAAGATTTGGTGAGGAATTACTCCAGTCATGAAGAACGTCCTTCCTTGTTGAAAAACGCAAAGAACGATGAAGAAATCCGGCCTCTGACGAAAGACGACAAAGAACTCAAGTTCCTTGGAGACCGACGGCACGACGCCGTGTACCGCGACATCGACGATCATCTTCCCCACGATGTTGTGTACTGCGACGCCCATGATCCTCTTCCGCAACGTCGTCTCCCACGACATCTTTTCCCGTGACGATCCTCGTTCGACAAATTCTTAGAGGTAGGGGTTTTGGTTTAATTTATTTTATGTCGATTAAATCTTTGACATGTGTTTAAATTGTTGAAATTAGTTTGAACCACTAACGCGGTGGGAGCGGACCAACGAACAAGTCTGAACCCACTATTTCTCTGTTCTTGGTGTGCGGATCAACGGGCAATGACGAAATTTACGCAAAGGTGTTTTGAACCCTTCACAGTAATCTACAGGTCCCAGGAGAGCCATAGGCGTAGACGGCGGGAAAAAACGGACCACCAGAGGGCGTTCGGTGGTCCACGGAAGGCGCTGCCGGCGTGCCCCGCCAGTGCGGCCGGAACCGGCAGGCCGCCCAGAGGCAGCGGCGCCCCGGCGCGCCGCCGGCAGGACCCGCCATGGCTGAAGCCATGGTGGCAGTGGGATGACCGGCTCTCGCGGCCATGCCGAATCCGGGGGAGACGTGGCATCCAGCGTCGTGTCCGCTGGCAAAGGAAGGGGTGGACCGCATCCCCCCCATGCTCAGCCGCTGGCTGAGCCAGCGTGCCACCAGGCCAGGCCGGGCTGGGTTGTGCGGACCGGACCGGGCCGTGCCCCAATGGGTCGGACACGGACCCGGGTCGGGTCGGACCCAGTTCTGGCCGACCCAGGGGGGTTGGGTTGGGTCAGACCGGGCCCATTCCCCCCCACTTTCGGACCACTTTTATTCTTCTTCCCACAACATGGGCTATGGACCTCCGATCAACGCACCGTCAGTTGCATAGCAATCCTTGGATCGAGATAGTCATTTCGGTATGTTACACTCAAGCTTTCAGAGAAATTTGGGTACAACCATGTCGGTTCGAACACAAAACCAACCAGGCCCTCGGAGCGGAAACACTTATAACATCAGCTCCGGATGTCTGATTGACGTGTTATAGACTTTGTTGGATTCCTCTTAGTGAGATGGACCTTTTGGCTTACTCTGCTCGAAGTGTGGACGCAGTTGGAGTGCGGTCGGGTTGGTTTTGAATTAAAACCCAATCAGGCCCCTGGAACGAAAAAGCCAATAACTCTCAGACCAGGCGTCCGATTGATGCACCGTCTGTCACGTTGAGTTCCTCTTGTCGTGATGGAACTTTGAGATACATCAAATCTGGAATACGTGTCAGTTGATGTATTGACCCCTTGGCTCGTGGAGCGGACCCTTCTGGAATAGAGCATGCTGTGTGCGGGAACGCTAGAGCCTGCTGCGACTGCGACGACGATGATGACTGCACTGAAATCCTACGTGTGTTCAGCAGCAATGAAGACCATACTAAAATCATTTGTGGGTTCAACGATGATGAAGACTGCACTGAAATCCTACGTGGGTTCGACAGCGATGAAGACCGTACTAAAATCCTTTGTGGGTTTGAGGGAGATAAAGAATGCACTGAAATCCTACATGGGTTTGACAGCGATGAAGAACGTTCTGAAATCCTCCGTGGGTTCGACGATGATGAAGACTGCACTAAATTCTTCCGTGGGTTCGGCAACGATGAAGACCATATTGAAATCCTCCGTGGGTTCGATGGTGATGACTACTGTTCTTGTATCCTACGTGGTCCCGGCAGTGTTTGCCTCTGTTCATGCTATCCTACGTGGGTTTGGAAGAGTGGCTGGTCTATATCCTATGTGGGTCTGACAGCTTAGCTGGTTTAGTATCCAACGTGGGTCCCAACATAGACGAATCAGTGGCTATATCTGATCATCTCTATCACCTTATGAAGAATGTATACCTGTGTGAGCTGAGTCTTGGCTTTCAATCAATAGCTTCGATATGATTGACTTGATTTCCTATGTGGATTGGTTTGTGTTATCCTGTGTGGTTTGGTTTGTACTCTTATGTGGATGTGTTCGAACTTGGGCTCGGATGTTGGATCCGACCAGGAATTGATGACTTTGGTATATGTATGGCCATATACCTAAGTAGGGTTGGTTGTTACTCCGTGATTTTATCTTTTCTTTGTGGATTATCCATGTGGATTCTGGGAGACCTTCAAGGGTCTCGGGGTACCTACTGAGTAGCGTATACTCACCCCTACACGGGCTATGCCCGTACTACATTGTGTTGGATGCAGACGACAGACAGAGTTGATCGTGGTTGAGGCTTGTGGTGTAAGTCGGTACTTAGAGGTGGACCACTGGGCAGGACATACACGAAGCGGACAGATTGACCTGAGGAGCTGAGGTGGCTATCTGTACCCACCATTCAGGTGGGACTTCTAGTGGACAGCTCGACGTTACTGCTTTACTTTCAGTTGCTGTACTTCTTTCCAGTTGTACCTTACTTTCAGTTTGGGTTTTTATTCTATCCCATTTTCTTTCCGTAATTACTATTGTACCTAGTTTTTCAAAGTGTTTACTTTTTCTTGCTTACTTTGTGGTGTTTTTATACTTTATAAAGGCAATACCTTCCCCTTTTTGTCGGGATTTACGCCTTGGTGCTAGTCTCCATCCACTAGCCTATGGGAGGTGGGATTGGGGTAGTCACACCACTGGTCATGAAAAATTGGTATCAAAGGAGTTCGGTTCTACCATAGAACTCTGGACTTTGATCTTTCTTCTATGTAAAGTAATAATGTTAAGGGTATTGAGTGTGGTTATCAGTCCAGGGAGTCCAGTGTTGGTGCGGCGGTCGACGTATCCGTACACCAGGACCCTGACTTCTGATTTCTGACTCAAGGCATGAAAACCTTGATTGCATGTGTGTTTTAAAAGTTTTGTTTGTGATTACTTTGTGTCAACTCACCAGGTATACTATTTTGACCAAGGAGCACCTGTTTATTTTCAAGATGGCCCCACGATGACAGCCAGCTAGGGTTCCGAGCTTTGAGTGAGACGACAGCCCCCCGAGCGACGAGGCCTCGGTGCAAGGCCCTTTGACAGCGGAGGCACTAGCGGTACCTCTACCCGCCGAGACACCGATGCTACCAGACCCAGCCTCTGATATTTTATGTCTCCTTAGTGCACTGCACGAGTCTCAGCATCAGAGACCGCCTAGGTTCCGTGGGGAGACGGACCCTCCGGAAGCCGAGGATTGGTTGGAGGTGGTTGTGTGAGTTTTCATGTTAGTGGGGACACCAGGTGACATCATGGTGATCCTCACAGCGAGCCTCCTGCACACGGCAGCAGGCAGATGGTGGAGCTTGATGCTCCAGGTGCACAACAAGGAATCACTCCTCTAGACGGTCTTTGAGAGCCTCTTCTGCTCGGAGTTCGTCCCAGCCACCCTCTATGAGATGCGCATCCAGGAGCTTCTACAGCTGCGAAAGGGCAGCATGACGGTCGCCCAGTACTCGGGGAGATTTACCGACCACTCACGCTATTCGACAGACATGGTACGAGATCCATTCATCCAGGACCTGAGCTTCGAGCAAGGACTGAGGCATGAGATCAGGGCATCGATGATCTCCCTCAGCATTCCGACACAACAAGAGTACTGGAGCGATCTCTTCTCATATAGAGCTTTCTTGCTGAGCCTACGTCTGTAGCGAGACCTACCGCGGGCGTCATGTAGCAGAGTCATCTGCAGTTGTAATTCGACGGATGTCACAAGGTTCCAGGCGGATAGGACCACCAGGAAGACGACCTCAGAACACTGGCTCAGAGGTGCGGGGCACACGGATCAGAGCCAGCCTTCTAAGGAGCAGACAGTGCTATGCTTGCAGCGGGTAGGGCCGCATGGCTTGTGACTGCCCGATCCGTCGTGCAGAGGATCAGCAGATGGTTGAGGGGCCACCTAGGCAGAGGCAGAGGGTCGATCGTGGCGGTCCACCGAGAGTAGGATGACGAGGAAGGGAAGCTTGCCGAGCAGCAGGTGGTGGGCGACGCTCTGAGGCTTTTCCACCACCACCATCAGGAGGCCCCCATCAACCACAGGGAGATGGTGGGCAGAGACAGGCTCAGCCTCAGGCAGCGGAGGCCTATGACCACGGTGCATGAGAGATGATTCAATATATTATCTGTTTCTACTCCACCCTTGCTGCAGTTCTTATAGACACAAGAGTGAGTCATTCTTTTATTGCCTCTGCTCTTGTTCGGAGCTCAGAGATTCCGATGGATCCGTTGGCTCGATCCTTACGGCTAGAGACTCCTATGGGAGCAGACTCGACGATTACACACTGGTTCCGGCAGTGTGAGCTTACTCTAGGAGGTGTGATCTTTGGATGGTATCTTCTTTTAGTGGCGTCAAAGCCTTACGACGTCATCTTGGGCATGAATTGGTTATCTATAGTCCATGCTCAGATCGACTGTATTAGGTGCAAGGTGTGGTATGTTCGCACCGATGGGAGAAGTTTCACCTTCACCAGCAAGAAGGTAGCCTTTGCAGCACTGGATGGACTCACGCAGAGGAGAGGACAGCCCATCACTCATCATTTGGCTATCCTCATCCTAGGACCAGTTGACGTGCGGAGTCCTAGTTTCCCTGTAGTGGTGGATCAGTATGAAGATGTTTTCCCTGAAGACGTTCCAAGATTACCTCCTCACAGAGAGGTAGACTTTTATATTGACCTATACCCTGGGATAGCCCCGATATCCACTCCAGCATATCGGATGGCTCCCACTGAGCTTCGAGGGCTACGAGTACAGATGGAGGACTTACAGAGAAAGGGATTCATCTGACCCAATGTTTCACCCTGGGCTTCCCCGATATTGTTCGCCAAGAAGGTGGGCGGGAGCTTGCGACCTTGCATCGACTATCATCGCCTAAACCAGGTGACCGTGAGGAATAAGTATTCGCTACTAAGGATTGACGACCTCTTCGATCAGCTCAAAGGAGCATGGTGGTTTTCAAAGATAGACCTCAGGTCAGGCTATAATCCGCTCAGAGTTCAAGACGAAGACGTGCAGAAGACGGCCTTCAGATGTCAGTATGGCCACTACGAGTTCTTGGTTATCCCTTTCGGCATAACCAACACTCCAGCAGTGTTCATGGGTCTCATGAACATGATCTTTCAGCCATACCGTGATCGATTTTTCATGGTCTTCATTAATAACATTTTGATATACTCGACCACTGAGGAGGAGCACGCCTACCACTTGCAGGTTGTACTATACACACTCCGAGAGCACCAGCTTTATGGAAAGCTCTAGAAGTGTTAGTTCTGGTTACGTGAGGTCCACTTCATGGGACATGTCATCTCTGAGGCGGGAGTTGTGGTGGATTCTGCGAAGATCGAGGCAGTGCTAGCTTGGAATCCACCCAGGAGCGTGAGAGAGGTGCAGAGTTTCTTGGGTCAAGATGGGTTCAATCGGAGGTTTGTGCCAAAATTTTCCAGAGTTGCGGCACCACTCTCGGCTTTGACGAAAAAGGGAAACCCTTCGTGTGGTCAGATAGAAGTCAGTAGAGATTCTAGGAGATGAGATAGAGATTGATTAGTGCGCCTATCTTGAGGCTACAGGAGGAGGGAGTGGGGTACGTAGTCTACTGTGATGCATCAGGGACCGGACTCGGATGTTTTCGAATGCAGGAGCAGGCTGTGATCACCTATGGATCATGTCAGTTGAGGCAGCATGAGAAAAACTATGCTACCCATGACCTGGAGTTAGCAGCAGTGGTCTTCACTCTGAAGATGTGGCGACACTATCTGATGGGCGAGCGCTTTACAGTCTACTATGACCACCAGAGTCTCAGGTACATTTTCCCACAGAAAGACCTGAATCAGAGACAACGATGATGGATCAAGTTCCTCCAGGACTATGACTCTGAGATAGTCTATACTCCTAGGAAGGAGAATGTAGTAGCTGATGCTCTCGGCATGAGGATGGGCCTCCAGCTACTCGGGGAGGTGACAGAGCAGCTAGCTGCTTTGTAGATATCTTTCGTGGATAGAGATGGTGTATCCTTTCTTCAGTCACTCTCAATCACTCCTCCACTACTGCAGAGGGTCAGAGAGCCACAGCGTGGGGATGCTAACTGTGAGACGCGGCGTGCGCAGATATCCTCAGGACAAGCACCCGATGGATTCTCTATAGGATGAGAGCACAACATCTTTTTTAGAGGATGTACCATAGTACCAGTTGCATTACAGGAGGAGGTTCTAAGAGAGTTTCACACTTTCCCTTTAGCGGTACATCCAGGAATGGCGAAGATGTATCAGGATCTCAGAGGACAGCACTGGTGGCTGGGTATGAAGAAGGTTGTGTTGGAGTTTGATTCTTGATGCCTCACATTCTAGTAGGTGAAGGCAGTGCACCAGGTACCAGCAGGCTTGGTAAAGCCCTTGGAGGTCCCGGAGTTGAAGTGGGAATGGATATCTATGGATTTCGTGACTGGACATCCACGTACTTCTAGAGGTCACGAATCCATTTGGGTGATTATCGAACGACTCACCAGTTTGGCTCACTTCTTACCCATGAGCTAGCAGGGCTCAGTGGAGAGCTTGGGGTGCCTCTACATTCAGGATATTGTACGACTTCATGGTGTTCCATCATCTATCGTATTAGATCGAGATGCTCACTTTACATCCCGGCTTTAGAAGTGGTTGCAGGAGGCATTCGGGATGCATCTATGTCTGAGCACCATCTTTCACCCTCATACGGATGGTCAGATGGAGAGGACCATTCAGACTCTCGAGGACATGCTCTGTGCATGTGTCCTCGACTTTGGTCGAAGCTGGGAGGACCACCTACCCTTGGTGAAGTTCACGTACAACAATAGCTACCAATCCACCATCGAGATGGCACCATACGAGGCATTTTACGACCGACCATGCAGATCACCTCTGTGATGGATAGACCCTAGGGAGTCAGCACATGTGGGACCAGAGATTTTCCCAGCCACGATAGAGAAGGTCCAGGTCATCCAGGAGAGGATGAGGATAGCTCAGAGCCGGTAAAAGTCTTATGATGACAGGAGGCAGAGACCACTAGGGTTTGAGTATGGTCACCACGTCTTCTTGTGGGTCTCACCTCGACGTGGATTACGGAGATTTGGTCGGTGCGGCAAGTTATCTCTGTGCTTCTTCGGACCATTCCAGGTTCTCAGCACGATAGGCGAGGTGGCTTATTGCCTGGCTCTACCACCTCAGTTGCACCGAGTGCACAACGTCTTCCACGTATCTTATCTGAGGAGAGACGTGCCTGACCCGATGAATATCATCGACCGTGGGGAGTTGGACATTGAAGATGGGGTGACTTTTGTGGTGGTCCTAGAGGAGATCGAGGATCGGCATGAGCGGGTCCTATATGGGCCGTCGATTCCTCTAGTGCGCTTCCGATGGCAGCACGGGAACCTCCAGGAGAGCACTTGGGAGCGGGAGGCTCAGATGCATGCTTAGTACCCACATTTTTTCCTCTAGTTTATGATGTATCTTTACGGGGACGTAAAGCCCTGAGGTGGGAGTAATGTAAAGACCCGTAAAATTCAAGGGAAATTTTTTTTCTTAATTGTCTTTGGGATTTTAAAAGAACGCGGTTTCTGACAGCACCTGATTCTGAGGTCCGGTGTGCCCTGAATCAATTTACAATGTTTAGCTTGGGTACGTTCAGTAAACGAACGAGCGGGTTTTCATAACTTTTGAACCAGTGCTCGGAATCGAAATCCGAGGGCACCGACGAAACCGCAGTGTCGGTTTTTTCTTAAGAACACCTTTTCTGGAGTTGTGTTTGCTTCGGTGGGCTTATTAATTAATTCGGTTAACTAAAGAATAAAATAAAATATTGTGCTACAAATTTTATTTTTATTCTAGGTAGTTTAAACCTATGCTTGGTGGTTGGAGTGGGACCCACTATTATCCTAACTCCACTAGGTAGGATATTTGTGAGGTGGGGACCACACGAGGCCACCCCCTTTATTTCCTTTTTACCTCCCACATGCATTTAATTTGTTAACTCACCCGCACCCCCTCTTAAATGCTATGTCAACTCTCGTGTTTAATTGGATTATTAAATGCCTCATTAATTGTTCAATGCTCAGTAATTAAATCGTGATTTAATTTTTAATTTCAAAAACAGATGGCATGAGTAATAAAATAAGTAAAACCCTTATTTTATTATTGTTGTTGTGTTATGCGAGATTATTTGTGGAGGAATTACTCCAGTCTTGATGAATGTCGTTCCTCGTTCAAGAACGCGAAGAACGAAAAAGAACACCGACCTCCAACGAAAGACGACGAAGAACACAAGTTCCTCGGAGATCGACAATGCGACGCCATGTACCTCGACGCCGATGATCCTCTTCCCCGTGACGTTGTGTATCGCGACGCCCACAATCCTCTTCCGTGACGCCGTCTCCCACGAAATCTTTTCCCGCGACGATCCTCATTCGACAACTTCTTCGAGGTAGGGGGTTTGGTTTAATTTATTTTATGTGGATTAAATCCTCGACATGTGTTTAAATTGTTGAAAGTCATTTGAACCACTAACACGGTGGGAGAGGACCGACGAACAAGTCTGAACCCACCGTTTTTCTATTCTTGGTGTGCAGATCAACGAGCGATGATGAAGCGGGCCGCAAAGGCATTTTGAACCCTTCGCAGTAATCTACGGGTCCCAGGAGAGCCACAGGCGTAGACGACAGGAAAAATGGACCATCGGAGCATGTGCGGTGGTCCGTAGAAGGCGCAGCCGGCGCCTCGGCACGCCGTCGGCAGGAGCCGCCGTGGCTGAAGCCGTGGCGGCAGCGGGATGACCAGATCCCACGGCTGCGCGGGATCCAGGGGAGACGCGGCAACCCGCGACGCGCCCGCTGGCATATGAAGGGGGGGACCGCATCCCCCCCATGCTCGACTGTTGGCCAAGCCAGTATGCCACCCAGCAGGGCCGGGGTGGGACGCGCCCTAATGGGCCGGAACCGGACCCGGGTCGGGTGGACCCGGTTCGGGCCGACCCAGGGGGATTGGGCCGGGTCGTACCGGGCCCAGACCCCCCACTTTCGGTCCACATTCAGTATTTGGCCCATAACATGGGCTTCAAGACTCAGATAGACGCAACATTAGTTGTATAGAGATCCTTGGATCTAGACGGTCATTTCGGTATATTACACTCAAGGTTTCGGAGAACTTTAGGTACGTCCGGGTTTGTTCGAACACAAAACTAACTAGGCCCTCAGAGCAGAAACACTTATAACCTGAGCTCCGGACGTCCGATTAACGTGTCGTCGACTATTTTGGATTCCACTTAGTGAGACGGACCTTCTGGCTTACTCCGATCGAGGTTTGGACGCAGTTGGATTGCGGTCGGGTTGGTTTTGACTTAAAAACAAACAGGGCCCCTGGAACAAAAAATCCAATAACTCTCAGACTGGGCGTCCGATTGATGCGCCGTCAGTCACGTTGAGTTCCTCTTCTCATGACGGAACATTGAGATACATCAACTCCGGACTACGTGTTAGATGATGTATCGAACCCTTGGATCGTGGAGCGGACCATCCCGGAATCGAGCATGCTGTGTGCGGGAACCCTAGATCTGGCCGCAACTACGACAACGATGATGACTGCAGTGAAATCCTACATGGGTTAGGCAGCGATGAAGACCATACTGAAATCCTCTGTTGGTTCGATGGCGATGAAGAATGCACTGAAATCCTACGTGTGTTCGGCAGTGATGAAGACCATATTGAAATCCTCCGTGGGTTCGACGACGATGAAGACTACACTGAAATCCTACGTGGGTCCAGCAGGTATGAAGACCGTACTGAAATCCACTGTGGGTTCGACGACGATTAAGACTGCACTGAAATCCTCTGTGGGTTCGGTAGCGATGAAGTCCATACTGAAATCCTCAGTGGGTTCAACAACGATGACTACTATTCTTGTATCCTACGTGAGTTTGGTAGTGTTTGAATCTATTCTTGCTATCCTACATGGGTCTGGCAGAGTGGGTGGTCTGTATCCTATGTGGGTCTGACAGATTACCTTGTTTAGTATCCTACGTGGGTCCCAGCTTAGATGAATCAGTGGCTATATCTGATGAACTCTATCACCTTATGAAGATAGTACACCTGTGTGAGCTGAGTCTTGACATTCAATCAATATCTTTGATATGATTGACTTGCATTCCTTTGTGGATTGGGTTGTGGTATCCTGTGTGGTTTGGGTTGTACTCCTATGTGGATGTGTTCGAACATGGGCTCGGATGTTGGAGATGATCGGTAATTGATGACTTAGTTATATGTATGGGTATATACCTAAGTAGGATTGGTTTTTACTTCATGATTGTATCTTTACATTGTGGATTATACTTGTGGATTCTGGGAGACCTTCGGGGGCCTCGGGGTCCCTACTGAGTAGCATATACACACCCATGCACAGGATGTGCCCGAACTACGTTGTGTTGGATGTAGACGATGGACAACGTTGATCGTGGTTGAGGCTTCTGGAGAAAGTCGGTACCTGGAGGTGGACCACTGGGCGGGACGTACAAGGAGCGGACGGCTGGACCCGAGGAGCTGAGGAGGCTATCTGTACCCACCCTTCAGGTGGGACTTCTAGTGGACGGCACGACGTTGCTACTTTACATTCAGTTGTTGTACTTCTTTTCAGTTGTACCTTACTTTCAGTTTGGGTTTGTATTCTGGCCCATTTAATTTCCGCACTTACTATTTTACACAGTTTTACATAGTGTCTACTTCTGCTTGCTTGCTCTGTGGTGTTTCTTTACTTTATAAAGGCAATGCCTTCCCATTTTTATCGGGATTTACGCCTTGGTGCTAGTCGCCAGCCCCTGGTCTATGGGAGGCGGGCTTGGGGTAGTCATAGCACGGTTCCCGAGGACGGGTCGTGACATTACCCATTTATATATAATAATAATTTAGTAATAAACTCCACTAATAACATCATTATTATAGAACCATAAATATAGTCCTTGATATCATTCTACATATTTGATTTACATTGACGAATTACTATATTTGGGTAATAAAATTCATATAGAACTGTGTCTCATATTTTTCCAAACCTCCCCTACTGGGAACCACTCATAGGCTTAAAGGTAAGATAAGAGTGACCCCTAAGTTCATCATCCAATAAGACATAGGTTGATGAGTATAATTAATGGTATATAATATTCAAATTATATCCCCTTCCCTCATAAATCCTGGGAAGATAACATTAAATCCACCTATAAAAATTATTATATAAAATAAACCAAGCCCAAAAGAATCTATAGTACAGGATGTAACATAGAGACCTAAAGCTTGACGTACATAGACATTACATTACTTTTGCGGAATACTTAGTACATAACAAAAACACACACACAAGGACCGTAATAGTTTAGTGTCTTTGGAAACTCAGAATATAATCTTCTAATCATGGTGAAAGATCTTCAACATCTCCCATAAGGATCTTCTTTTTTTTAAACCTAAATCCTTTATTTATATCCTGGGGAAAAGAAAACATAAAATGGTGAGTTGAAATGCTCAGTAAGGGTAAACAAAAGAAATATCAATCACATCATATTCATAAGAACATATCTTTTTGAAATCTTAACATGCAAAAGAGATCATAATTTCATAACATGGGATAAATCATAGTAGTTAAATGTAATCCAAATAATCATAAATTAAAACATGATACTTTTTTGCATACACACATAATCATAGAGAATCATTTCTTATTAGTCAAGACTCATTTCCAAGACTATCTTAGTGGACAAAGTCCGTTTCTGAACCGAGTTCACTCCTCGTTTCAGTCCTGTTTCACTGAACCGGTATAACCTACCGTTCCCGCCATGTCTATCTCATGAGATATAAAATCTTTACACAATTAATTAGAGGGAGATATAGCTCCCACCCATCTCATAGTGATACCATTCTTATGTGTGCCACAAAATTATAAATCATACATCATTGCATAACCCATGTAGTAAAAATGGGATTCTTAAACAACATGACATCATAAAACAATTCATACAAGATAAATGAATTCATAAAAATATTTCCATAACAACATAATCAAATCCATGTAATAATAGGGATAGAAACATAACCCTATATTATCTTAGATGGAAAATAATTTTGATAAAACACTTGAACTCCATTCTTGAGGAAAATATTCTTTCTACTTCAAAAACATTTTTCCTTTCTTAACATGTCATAAAACATTAGACTAAAAGAAGTTGATTAAAAATAAACTTGAATAATTTTCAAGTAATCTTCTTGGAAATAATGTTTTAAAAATCCATTCATGCCGTATAGGTTAAAAAAACATTCTTCTCCTACTTTTTTCGGAAAAGTCAAAAAGTACCTCGTACGAAAAACGACAAAAGATTCCTTTCATATCTTTTGCTAAAAACTCATCGAAGGGTAAAATTTGATATTAACTATTGTATAAGTATATTAATATCACATATTGAGGAAACATGGATGTGGATGATAATGTACACCCTAGTAAATGCCAAAGTATAAACAATCTCGGATAAAAATGAAATTGTTATATTTTCCCTTACCTTAGGTCCAATTTTCTTCGTAAGTGTCCGGACCTCCTGTATAATGATTTAAAAAATGTCATTAATTTATTAAAGAATCATATTCATTGTTATGATATCATATATGGTTCACTTATGACTTTATATTACCCGTTCTATTGTAAATTCCATGTTAAAGAGCGTTTTGGGTAAAATCGTTTCATTTGTCATTCGTGCTTTGACTTGTAATTATTCATATGATTACTTAGATCATGATTACTTAATTCCAGAATATAAAACATGATTTATATATAATATATATTCAAAATATACATATATATAATAAATCAGTAAATGGAAAGAAATACGCCGTTCATGGAGACGGTAGGCCGTACGTACGCATGAACCCTGTTTTCGTTTCCTTATTGAGTTGAATGGAATTAAGTAGACGACATACATATATATACACATAAATACAGTATAATTATTATGTCATATATTTAATGATTACTTATTATATATACTTTATAATCATTAATGAATGGTTAACGTGGAGAATGAATCTCATCGCGTCGTGGAGACGGTAGTCCGTACGTACGCACAAGCGATGATATCATTCTCATGATCATGGAATTATATTGGAGTGTATGTATACTATTTCATAATAAATATCACTTTATAATAGTCATATATAGTCATTATTTACACCATTATACCCATCCAAGTAAGTTGGTGGTGGAAAATAGATTACACCACGGCGTGGAGACGGTATTCCGTACGTACGCACGCGCGGTGATTTCTTTTTCCGTAGGATAGATAGATGGTGAAATATGGTTGTTTCATACTTATAAAAACATATAAGTATATTATTGATACTGATTTTATTACTTCATACTGAAACAACTAAAGAATAATAAGTGGAAGAAGAAATAAAGATGAAAGAATCGGTAACAAACATTACCTCTTCTTTGAAGTGCTTCTTTGAGACCTCCTTTTAGGGCACTAAAATAGGTCTTTGAAGAGGACCAGAACCTCTATTATGTTTCTAGGGAATTGGAGAGGAGAACTTGGCAGGGGTGGGCTTATATTGAAGGCTCAAAGTTGTGTGAGGAAGAGGGGGAGGAGGTGCCTTTTTATAAGGGAGGAGAGGGGCACCTTTGGAATAACTAAATATATTATTTTATTATAAATCCAAATTAGGTTTCAAATAGCTCCAAATTGATTTATTTAAAATCTGAGGTGGGTAAGGGTCTAAACCATCTCATACAATAGAATTTATACAAGTTTAGGTTCCTTTTTTAACCTTATCATTTAGATTTAACATTAAGTTTAATAATTTTACTTTTACTTTGTCTTCTTGTGTTCTTACACTATAAGGTTAATTAACTTACTATAACATTCCAAAAGATCCCCAAGTTGTTTATTATTAATATATATAACCTTATCTAAGTCATTTGGCCGAACCTTAGATTTTTAGGAATAAAATAACAATTAATAATATAATATTATCTTTAAAAACTATTTTATGTCAATTTTGACACTATTTAGTAATTGATTTTTGTGAAACTCATAACAGAACGATTAGTTCAAAAAACGTTTATTAAATCACTAATAACATGTCATATTAACCTATAAAATTAGTGGAATTCATAAAAAGTCTCAAATTACATTTATTTGTGTATTTATAACAACAATTATGTCAATATTTCATTAATAAGATAATTACTGCATCATCTTTGTGTCATAAATAAATTAAATTATTTAATGTCTAAAATTTAAAAATAAAATACCA
Source organism: Viscum album (assembly GCA_963277665.1). Lineage (NCBI taxonomy): Eukaryota > Viridiplantae > Streptophyta > Magnoliopsida > Santalales > Viscaceae > Viscum > Viscum album. Next base: position 1,803,678,432 of record OY728129.1, on the reverse strand, counting down.
TTATGTAGGAAATCCTTTTTGATTTCTAATTAGTATTTATAGTCGAATTTATCTTATGTATAACCCTATATTAAAAAATTATTTACTTATTAAACATTGATTTTAACTATTTTAACCCTTCTTTAAATAAATTAATAATAAATGTCCTAATCTAATCCAAGTGGGCCTAAATGATAATATTTTATTCCAAATATTGTTTTTGGTAGAATTACACTTATCCAATAGAATTAGGACATTTGTTAGGGTAATAATAATAACATTTGTACCCTTAATTACCCTATTTACTTTTAACCGTGGTAAAAAAAGTAAAAAGTTTCTATTCACCAAAAATTATTTTCATCTCATTGAACCACATTTTACTTACTAACATAAACCGTGTCTCTCAGATTTTTGAAATTCCACTCACAGAAGCGGTAAAATTAATTTTTATGAAAAATTCATTTTATTAACTACCACTTAGTGGTTTCACTATTCATCAAAAATTGAATGTTTCCAGAAAAATACCAAAAATTAGGCCTAAGCTATATTTGATATTATGAACTCAAAAATGATGTCTATTTTACCAAATTCAAAACATATCAGTTACATTAGCTAATTTAAAAATAAATTCCCGTTTTCAAAACAAATGGCGTGTTTTTAAGAGATAATAACTATCAAAAGATTGACACTTGTTTATAACTGGTTTAAATGTGAAATTACATCCAATGACCAACATTGTATTAAATTGTAAAAATATATTCTAAATATACTTTAAAACCACTCAAATTAAAAATTTATCACTATTAATTATTTCGATTAAAAAAATTGTTTTTAATTAAAATTTAGTAATTTTCACTATTCATCAAAATATGAACGTTATCCGAAAATTACCAAAATTTCACCCTAAGATAATTTCGATATTCCGAATCCAAAAATGAATTCCATTTTGAAAATTAAAATTTCTACAATTTTAAAAGGTGGTTATTACTAATCATAACGTCTAGTTTTAATAATATTCTAATAGCATATCGTTGTTTAGTGAAACTCGGTATTGAGTACTACACATGCTATCGAGGAAGGTCATGATAGCATGTAATGAATGGAAAATCAAGGATGCCTGTTGTGAAAGCTCATTTTGGTGTAGCGTATAACACAAGGCATTAATGAAATTAAAAATAATATTTTTTGTAAAATCGTGGAGTGTTACATTCTACCCCCATAAAATTAATTTCTCCCTCGAAATTCATCGGGGTTATAAATGGTTTACTATTCGAATGTTTCTTTAATAGAAACCCACATCGTAAAATACCAAAACCAATATTTAAAAACAAAAGTATGAAACGTAACGGTTACCCAAATAAACTAATCACTGGGTTTCCACATAGGTGAAAATATGGATATGGAAGAGAAATCTAACCATCATGTTCTGATGGAGAGTGGTAGAGAATATGGCTATGGAAAAGCCAGAAATCACAAAGCCATAAATTTGTGACGATCTAAGGTACCATCTGATTCATCATATATAAGAGCACTAGGACAACATTTTTGGTTTTCAAGATCGTTTCCCTAAAGTTGATGAAATTGGAATTAGAAGAAATACTTTCGTTATTTCGGTATAGTCTCACCGTTGGTCATTATTTGGAAAATTTCCACTTCATCTCTTAAATAAATTAAGTTGAATTTGTCATCCATGATGTGTTAGCAGATCATGTGATAGAATGATGGGTCATTCCATCTGTCTCAAATAAAAGGTTAGAAAATTTATCAAAAAATACATACGTCCGTCTATTGTGAGATTAATGATATATGGTTCCTAAAATGGACTTATACTTCATATATCATACTTCTTAATATAATTAAACTAGTTTCTACTAAACAGGGACTTCCTGTAGGCCAGTGGTAGGAGATAAAGGCCAGTCTCACTTCGGTTGTGGGTTTGATTCCCAGAGCCTTGTCCAACGCGATGGGTTGTTGCCCATCCTGCAGGTTGTCCTTTTTTCTAAAACTATATTACTATAACATCCCATCAATAATATCGAAAAAACTTCTATCCTTAAACAATATTAACTTATGTCCAACATAATCTATTCCAATCTTTAGGCTTATCCATAATACTGCAGTCTGTTCTCATAATATAGTGAAAACGATTACCAGAGATTTAATACCATCGTTGATCCCCATATATCATAAGATATGTCTTGTTGGTCCCATTCCAAACATTCAAAGTCCTTAATCATGTATTCTCTTGAATACCCATTGAACCTTAGTGAAAACATGAATTTAGTTAAAAGTTAACACTTTCCACATACCAAAATACTCAATATTCTATATACTCAAACCATGATATCACTTAGTCCTTATATCAATCATGAGCTCATGAATACTGTCAAATATTTCATTTTCTCGTTTTTCCTTCATTATGCGCATATTATCCTTTTTCCAAAAATATCTCAATCACTTTCCATGGTTACTGGTACCATAAAATTATTGAAAACCACAATAGACCAATACATAAATATTCCAATATTCCACGATACTATATACAACATTATTTTGGAATCCCATTACATAAACACTTAATAATTCCACCACATTGTTGTCATATTCAACATCTACAATAGTGATCACATGTGACTTCCCTTTGTCCTTTGCCTTAAGTGGTTTCTCATGTCGATCATCACTAACCCTTGGATTAGGGCATTTATTTGCATAATGCCCCATTTCCTTGCACTTGAAGCATTGAAGTGTAGTAGGTTCATTCTGTGTATCCCTTCCTTTATTTGCATTAGTAGACATCTTCTTCCCATCATTGCGGCATTCAAATGCCCGATGACCTTCTTTTCCACATTGGGAACATTTACTTGTCCCTTTAAGACAATCTCCACAATGCTTCTTTCCACACTTTGAGCATAGGGAAACAATCATCTTCTTTTCACCATTATTATGAGATTTCTCCTTGAACTCCATCTTTCATTTCTTGTCAGAACTATGAGATGGATAAGTAATACCAACTTCCATTTCTACTTTGATACCCCAATGCACAATTTCTTCATAGCTACTGAAGTCTCTTATAGCTAATGCCCTTCGAAGATTTGGTTTTAAGCAACTTAAGAATCGATCAACTTTACTTTCAGGTTGGATGATAAATCCAGATGCATACCTGGCAAGCCTTGTAAAATTCACTTCGTATATACCAACAGATTCATCATCCTTTTTCTTTAGTTCAAGAAACTCCTTCTCCATCTTTGTTCAAAGAATACGAGGGAAATACTTATTGAAAAATAAGTTTATGAACTCGTCCCATTCCATGGACTCAATTTCATCTCTTGGCCTCGTATTCTTGATAAGATTCCACCATTGATTAGATTCACCTTACAAACGATATACTGATAAGATGACTTTATCATGTTCAGAACATTGAAGAACTGAAAATATCTTTTCAGTGGTACTGATCCATTGTTTAGTAACCAGTGGATCAGAAGACCCACTGAATGAAGGTGGACGTTGCCTCATAAAGGACTCAATAGAATATTTTTCCCTTTCTCTGCTCATTTGGAAGTCCAGAATGATTCATAGCTTGTGTAAGTATAGCAATAAGATTTTTCACTCCATCTCCCATAACATTTGTTTTTTCAGTAGGACAATCATTGCGTTGTCCATTATATTGATCAACACGGTTCCTTCAGGTTCCATCCATCGTCTAAAACCCAAAAAGAATAGTGTGAGAGGTAAAAATCATGCTAGGGAAAACAATATAATAAAGGGGGAGTACCTTCAATATCTAACATCTTAGGTTAAATTCTAAGATCGTTAACGTAGTTCTAGGACTATATCCTATACGTATACTTATCCTTAGGGACATCCCTAGACATACCTTAGAAATATCTCTAGGGATCTCAATAACATTTTCGCATCCTAGTTTCCAAAGGTTGACTAATCCTTTCCTCTGATACCAACTGTAGAGACCCGAAGCTTGATGTACATAGACATTACATTACTTTTGCGGAATACTTAGTACATAACAAAAACACACACACAAGGACCATAAATATTTTAGTGTCTTTGGAAACTCGGAATATAATCTTCTAATCGTGGTGAAAGATCTTCAACATCTCCCATAAAGATCTTATTTTTCTTAAAACCTAAATCCTTTATTTATATCTTGGGGAAAAGAAAACAAAAAATGGTGAGGTCAAACGCTCAGTAAGGGTAAATAAAAGAAATATCAATCACATCATATTCATAAGAACATATCTTTTGGAAATCTTAACGTGCAAAAGAGATCATAATTTCATAACATGGGATAAATCATAGTAGTGAAATGTAATCCCAATAATCATAACTTAAAACATGAAACGTTTTGGCATACACACATAATCAAAGAGAATTATTTCTTACTAGTCAACAGTCATTGCCAAGACTATCTTAGTGGACAAAGTCCCTTTTTGAACTGAGTTCACTCCTCATTTCAGTCCTATTTCACTGAACCGGTATAACCTACCGTTCCAGCCATGTCTATCTCATGAGATATAAAATCTTTACCCAATGCATTGGTGGGAGATATAGGTCCCACCCATATAATAGTGATACCATTCTTATGTGTGCCACAAAATCAAAAATCATACATCATTGTATAACCCATGTAGTAAAAATGGGATTCTTAAACAACATGACTTCATAAAACAATTCATATAAGATAAATGAATTCATAAAAATATTTCCATCACAACATAATCAAATCCATGTAATAATAGGGATAGAAACATAACCCTATAATATCTTAGATTGAAAATAATTTTGATAAAACACTTGAACTCCATTCTTGAGGAAAATATCCTTTCTACTTCAAAAATATTTTTCCTTCCATAACATGTCATACAATTTTAAACTAAAAGAAGTTGATTAAAAATAAACTTGAAAACTTGTAAAGGAAGCTTCTTGGAAATAATGTTTTAAAAATCCATTTATGCCGTATAAGTTATAAAAACATTCTTCTCGTACTTTTGTCGGAAAAGTCAAAAAGTACCTCGTATGAAAAACAACAAAAGATTCATTTCATATCTTTTACTAAAAACTCACCGAAGGGTAAAATTGGATTTTAACTATTGTAGAAGTATATTAATATCACATATTGAGTAAACATGGATGTGGATGATAATGTACACCCCAGTAAATTCCAAAGTATAAACAATCTTGGATAAAAATGAAATTGTGATATTTTCCCTTACCTTAGGTCCAAATTGCTTCGTAAGTGTCCAGACCTCCTGTATAATGATTTAAATAATGTCATTGACTTATTAAAGAATCATATTCATTGTAATGATATCATATATGGTTCACTTATGACTTTATATTACCCGTTCTTTAGTAAATACCATGTTAAAGAGCGTTTTGGGTAAAATCGTTTCATTTGTTGTTCGTACTTTGACTTGTAATTATTCATATGATTACTTAGATCATGATTACTTAATTCCAGAATATAAAACATGATTTATATAAAATATATTTTCAGAATATACATATATATAATAAATCAGTAAATGGAAAGAAAGACACCGTTCATGGAGACGGTAGGCCGTACGTACGCATGAACGCTGTTTTTGTTTCCTTATTGAGTTGAATGGAATTAAGTAGATGACATACATATATATACACAAAAATAGTATCATTATTATGCCATATATTTCCTGATTACATATTATATATACTTTATAATCATTCATGAATGGTTAACGTGGAGAATGAATCTCATCGCGTCGTGGAGACGGTAGTCCGTACGTACGCACGAGTGATGATATCATTCTCATGATCGTGTAATTATATTGGAGTGTATGTATACTATTTAATAATCCATATCACTTTATAATAGTCATATATAGTCATTATTTACACCATTATACCCATCCAAGTAAGGTGGTGGTGGAAAATAGATTACACCACGGTGTGGAGATGGTATTCCGTACGTACGCACGCGCGGTGATTTCTTTATCCGTAGGATGGATAGATGGAGAAATAGGGTTGTTTCATACTTATAATAACATATAATTATATCATTGATACTGATGTTATTACTTCATAATGAAACAACTAAAGTAGAATAAGTGGAAGAAGAAATAAGGATGAAAGAATCAGTAACGGACATTACCTCTTCTTTGAAGTGCTTCTTGGAGTCCTCCTTTTAGGGCACTAAAATAGGTCTTTGAAGAAGCCCAGAACCTCTAGGATGTTTCTAGGGAAGTGGAGAGGAGAACGTGGTCAGGGTTGGCTGAGATTGAAGGCTAAAAGTGGTGTGAGGAAGAGGGGGAGGAGGTGCCTTTTTATAAGGGAGGAGAGGGGCACCTTTGGAATAACAAAAAATATTATTTTATTATAAATCCAAATTCGGTTTTAAATAGCTCCAAATTGATCTATTTATAATCTAAGGTGGGGGAGGGTCGAAAAATCTCATCCATTAGAATTTAGACAAGTTTAGGTTCCTATTTTAACCTTATCATTTAGATTTAACATTAAGATAAATAATTTTACTTTTACAGTGTCTTCTTGACTTCTTACACTATAAGGTTAATAAACATATTATAACAAACCAAAAGAACCCCAAGTTGTTTATTATTAATATATATAACCTTATCTAAGTCATTGGGCCAAAACTTATATTTTTAGGAATAAACTAACAATTAATAATATAATATTTGTTTTAAAAACTATTTTATTTCAATTTTGACACTATTTAGTAATTGATTTTTTGAAAATCATACCAGAATGATTAGTTCTAAAAACGTTAATTAAATCAATAATAACATGTCATATTAACCTAGAAAATTAGTGTAATTCATAAAAAGTCTCAAATTACATTTATTTGGGTATTTATAACATCAATTATGTCAATATTTCATTAATAAGATAATTACTGCATTATCTTTGTGTCATAAATAAATTAAATTATTTAATGTCTAAAAATTAAAAATAAAATACCATTATGTAGGAAATCTGTTTAGATTTCTAATTAGTATTTGTAGTCGAATTTATCTTATGTATAACCCTATATTAAAAATGCTTTACTTATTAAACATTGATTTTAACTATTTTAACCCTTCTTTAAATAAATTAGTAATATATGTCCTAATCTAATCCAAGTGGGCCTAAATGATCATATTTTATTCCTAAGGTTGTTTTTGGTCGAATTACACTTATCTAATAGAATTAGGACATGTTTTAGGGTAATAATAATAACATTTTTACCCTTAATTACCCTATTTACTTTTAACCGTGGTAAAAAAAAGTAAAAAGTTACTATTCACCAAAAATTATTTTCATCTCATTGAACCATATTTTACTTACTAACATGAACCGTGTCTCTCGGATTTTTGAAATTCCACTCACAGAAGCGGTAAAATTAAGTTTTATGAAAAATTCATTTTTTTAACTACCTCTTAGTGGTTTCACTATTCATCAAAAAATGAAAGTTTCCATAAAAATACCAAAAATTATGCCTATGATGTATTTTATATTATGAACTCAAAAATGATGTCTATTTTACCCAATTCAAAACATATCATTTACATTAACTAATTTAAAAATTAATACCCATCGTCAAAACAAATGGCGTGTTTTTAAGAGATAATAACTATCAAAAGATTGACACTTGTTTATAACTGGTTTAAATGTGAAATTACATCCAATGACCAACATTGTATTAAATTGTAAAAATATATTCTAAATATACTTTAAAACCACTCAAATTAATAATTAATCACTATTAATTATTTCTATTAAAAAGTTGTTTTTAATTAAAATTTAGTAATTTTCACTATTCATCAAAATATGAAAGTTATCCGAAAATTACCAAAATTTCACCCTAAGATAATTTCGATATTCAGAATCCAAAAATGAAGTCCATTTTAAAAAATAAAATTTCTAAAATTTTAAAAGGTGGTTATTAATATTCATAACGTCTAGTTTTAATAATATTTTAATAGCATATCGTTGTTTAGTGAAACTCGTTATTGCGTACTACACACGCTATCGAGGAAGTTCGTGATTGCGTGTAATGCAAGGAATGTCAAGGATGCGTGTTGTGAAAGCTCCTTTTGGTGTAGCGTATAACACAAGACATTAATGAAATTAAAAAGAATATTTTTCGTAAAATCTTGGGGTGTTACATGTAACACCTCCTTTTACTATTGAATATTTTTCAATTCTTCATTTTAATTAAATTTAAGAAGAATTGAAATTTTTATGAGCTTTGGATTTGTATTAAATGTTTCCTGATTCTTTGCTTCTATTCACTTTTTTTTGGAGATTATATTGTAGGATTCAAATCAGGTACCCATACATGGGGATGTATCAAGTAGTTTTTCTCTTGTATGTTTTGAATTTTATTAGAAATTTAAGGTGGGGGGAAATTGTTAATATTAACCATGTGTCTCTTTTTTTTTATTATTTTCTATATCACATGACTTCTGTGTGCTTAAGAAAACTATGTGGTAAGAATAAGACTTGGATTTGTTGTTGGATAAAGTCATTTGGAATAGTTAGAATACTGGTAGATGATTCATGAATGTTCCATACAAGATACCATGTTATGGAAGTTTCTTATAAAGTACCCACAACACGATTCACTCATGGCTTACAAATCATAATGCCTAACCATAAGAGTTACATAGATACCCAAAAAAGTGAAATTAAAAAAGTGGGCTATCAATTTTAATATCCATAAGGTTTTTCTACCCACTCTCTCTCTCTATCTAGATATTATTTGGATTGTCCTATAAAACAACATAGGTTGTTCTTCCCTTCTTTTTATTTTGCTATTGAAGCCTATCCAACACTGTTTCTTATGTATTAATTCAAGGTAATACCTCTCTTCCCATAAAATATTCTCCCACTTACCTTCCCTTTTTGTTTATCCTATCAATATAAGGTATTATAGGATCTATAAGGTTTGATTTTGTGTGTGGAATTATTTATTCAGTGTTTTTTACTTGTTATCACTTTCTCGCGGTCCCTTGACGGTTATTGGAGTGCTTGTATCCCCATGTGATGACCACCTGCATTGTTGTCGTCAAACTGTGGTAGGCGTTTTATGATTTTTAGTATATTGTTATTCCATTAAGTAATTGATTGTATTCAATTTATTATTTTTTCTATTAAATTCATGTGTGATGGTTTTTTTGGTGTTTCAATGATATAGAAGTAGGTTTTCTACTTGGAATTAAGGTGTTACATGACATTTCATGTAGCTCTTGAAATGCCATGTATTGTTAAATCATTTTACGATTGTATTTTTATGTTTTCAAAACTTATTATACATAGATATTACATATTTATATATGAATATTCATTACATAACATAATGATCCATTCCAGAATCATTTAGGTTTAGTGCATTTGAAAACTCTGATACATAAACAACATGTTCATAAGTTGGTTATATCATCTCCCACTAAGTTCAACATAAATATCACCCACCTAAGACATATAATAAATAATACCATTATCTATATCCTTGGAAAATGATTCATAATAATTTGTGGATCCTTATACATAGGCTGGTTAGATAAGGGTGATATTAATATATGTAACACCCCAAGCTTCCATGCTACGCTTCTCTTTGAATATTGTGATAGCGTGTGTTGTACGCAACACAGAGTTCTAACACACCATAACCAATCAAACAAGCCATTATGAATAGTAATACGTACTTTTTGAAATTATATATATTTTATATTTAAAAATGGACTTCATTTTTGGATTTGGAATATCTAATTTAGCCTAAGGTGAAATTTTGGTACTTTTCGGATAACTTTAATATTTTGATGAATAGTGAAAATTACTAAATTTTAATTAAAAACAACATTTTTAATCAAAATAATTAATAGTGATAAACTATAAATTTGAGTGGTTTTAAAGTATATTTAGAATTTATATTTTCCATTTAATAAACTTTTGGTCATTGGACATAATTTCACATTTAAACAGAACTTAAACAAGTATCAATCTTTGGATAGTTATTGTCTCTTAAAAACACGGTTTTTGTTTTAACAACGGGAATTAATTTTAAATTAATTTCTGACACTTCTATGTTTTGAATTTGGAAAAATGGATTCCATATTTGGAATCAGGATGTTCAAATTGTTTAAATAGGTATATTTTATTTTTAGACATTTTGGATAATTACTTCGGTAAATATTTTATTTACCACGGTTAAGGGTAAATCAGGTAAATAAGGGTTAAAAAATAATATTATAATAATACTAAATTACTCTAAAATGTGTCCTAGATTTATTGGTTGATAAATTTTCGACCATAAGCATATTTGGGTCGATTTTGGGACCCCATGGAGCCACTTGTAGGTGATAGGGACACTTAATTTTAATTAAGTTAAAATGAATACAAAAATGACACAAGCATATATCGTTTAGAAAAAGAATTTTATATAGGGTTATATATTTTCTATTTTCTAATATAAATATTAATTAGAAATATAAATATATTTCCTACATAATTATATTTTATTTATAATTTTTAGAGATTACATAATTTAATTTATTTATGACACAATGATGATGCAGTAATTACCATAATAGTGAAAATTTAAAATAATGGATATTATAAATGACCAAATAAATATAATTTGAGACTTTTAATGTATTAAAATAATTTTCTAGGATAATATGACATATTAGGATTGATTTAATTAACTTTTTTATAAGTAATCATTCTGTTATGAGTTTCAAAAAAATCAACTATTTAATAGTGTCAAAATTGACATAAAAGGGTTTTTAAAACAAATATTATATTATTAATTGATATTAAATTCTTAAAAATATAAGGTTAGGCCAAGAGACTTATATACGGATATATGTATCATTAAAGATCACTTGGGGGTCTCTTTGATGTATATGGTAAGTGTATTTACCATATAATATAAAAATACAAAGAGACTATGTAAAAGTGAAACTAATTAACTTAGAGTTAATACTTAAAGATAAGGTTAATATAGTAACCCAAACCTGTCTAAATTCTATTGTTTAAGTTTTTTTAGACCCATACCCTCCTTAACCGTAAAATAATCAACTTTGGAGCCATTATAAACCGAATATTAATTTATTATAAACTAATATTTCTAGCTTTCCCAATGGTGCCCCTCACCCCTCTTATAAAAGGGCACTCCTTCTTTTCATTTCTTCACACCTTCAAAGCCTTTTGGTTCGGCCACCATATGCCCAAATACTCTCCCAACATCCCTCAATAAAACCTAGAGGCCTTATTTTGATCATAAATCCAACCTAAGGTTCCCTTTTGATCAAATCAAAAGGAAGAACCCGAAGAAGAGGTAATGATTTCACCACCCTTTTCCAAGTTCCTTTCTTCTTCCACTTCTTCTTCCTTTGTTATTACCATTCTAAAATAATAACTCCAGTATAACATATATACTATTATGTTATTATAAATATTTTACAACCATATTCAGTATTCTATCCACCCTTTTAATAACATGTCACCATACGTGCGTACGTACGTCTTACCGTCTCCACGTCTTGGTGTAATTGTTATTCAATATATTATTATTTGGATGGGAATAATAATGATATGTAAATCATGAAAATAATAAATATAACATGTTAATTATTATTTATATATTATATACCATCCATTTATATATTATTTTAATATCAAAATAATTATATTGTCGCTCGTGCGTACGTACGGACTACCGTCTCCACGAACGCGATGAGATTCATTCTCCATTGTATCCATTCAAGTATAAATATCATTTGATGATTTTAAAATAATGTTTAAGGACTTGAAATCATTATTTATATGAATAATATACAACCTATCCATGACAAACATGTCTTATGTAACAAAACATATAAAATAAAATGAGTAATTTAACACCCGAAACGAAGTTAATACTAAGATATTATTAACAAAGAAATGTTGAAAGATCAAATATGATATCATATGAATGTATATGATTAATGTATAATATAATAACAATTATTTCACTATTATACATGAGTTTAACATACCCTAACTAAGGAAAAGTACAAGGTAAGGGTTATTTCACAATCTCTTCATTATCCGAGGTTGATTATACGTAATAATCTACTGGGATCTCTTTATCATCCACATCCATTTTTCTTAAAAATGAATTTCAAAACATTTATACTATTTACTATAATATGCGTTAAATTCATTTATACCCTTGTTTGAATTTTTATAATAGGTTTATAAAGGAATCTTTCCGTCTTTTTTCAAACAAGGTGCTTCTTAACCTTTTCGAAAAAATTAATGTAAAAATTTTTTTTTTACTTATACAGCGGGTGAGGCTATTTTCCGCCGTTATAAAATCATTGAAGCTTCCCTTAAAATTATATAAGAATATTTTCAAAGAAATTGTTATTTTTTCATAAATATAAGACTCTTAAATGATTTCAAAATAGAAAGAGATATTTCTCTAAATAGAGTTTTGATTTCATCTATGTCAACATCCTTTGATGGATTTTACACTTATTTGAAGTTGATTTATTATGATACAAAACTTCTATATTGTATTGAAGGTTTTGTTATATGTTTGACTGTGGATGTGCTATTTTTATACAGTTTATAGTTTATGGTGAAAGTATTGACATTTCATATGCTAGTTTTGATACAAATGTTTATATTATGTTTAAACCTTTTCATATGGGAATGCATTGGACTTAATATGTAACGGGTGGAGCCCGCTATAGCTCCTTGATGCATCAGTAGGTCTCATGAGAAAAACTAGTGTCTTGGCACAAGGCATTGGAAAAATCTTATTTGTAGTCTTGGCATGAGGCCTTGGCTATGTGGTTATGATAGTCTGGCATTATGCATTCCATCATTATAAAAGTGGTTATTGATATTTTTTGTGATTATTCGATTAGTAGAATATCCATGTGAATAAGCAAATGGAATTATTTCATTTTACTTTTTCCATACTATGTTGAAGTTCATGTTTAAAAGGCTTTTGTTTTAGTTATACATTTCCTTAAATTTTTATTCTTATTTATGAATGTTTCTGCTATATTGTTATCCTTACTGGGAATTTGAGATCACCCCTTTTCTATGTTTTATTTTTACTAGGAAGTGAAGAAGTAAATTATGAATGACCTGTAGGGATATTATGTGGGGATATGAGTGTGGAATATGGAGACAATATGTTGTTGTAGTAGTTTTTCACTTTATGATGTAATGTAAGACTTATGAATATATCTAGTGTTTTCAAGGATACTAAACCAATCTGTCTTTAGAGATTTGATCTTTCTTGTTATCATGCCAATGTTATGTAATAATGCACCGACTCTAGGTAACTGGGGTCAGGGCATTACAATTGGTATCAGAGGAAGTTTAGTACATACCTTGGAAGCTAGATTTAGATAAACTCTGATTAGAGAATGTAGACCTAAGATGAACATTCAGGATTAGTAGAGAAGAACTTCCTAGAATTTTGGTATTGTAGAGATTTTGTGAGTTTTCCGAGCAATACATCCCTGTCTGGATACGAGCAGGAAGAGGCGGCTCGGGCATAGATATACCTAGGGGTAAAACCCGAAAACACCGCTTTGAGCTAGACTCAAACAGGAACTGGTGCACAACAACGAGCCTTGCTGCACTCTTGGTTATGACACTCCCGGGGGATATACTTAGGATAACTCTCATTTTCTTTACAAATCATTATGAATGGTTTATGAGTATATACTTCCTCAAAGAAAACATTCTTATGATTATGGATTATATCCATAAATAGTTCAATTTATGTTAAGTGTTTTATAAGTATGGGATTATGTATTTTGATTCATAAACTGATCTAGTTTATTCCATTGTTTAGAAATGGCACCTAGTGGAAGAAATGGAAATTGTATCAATGCACGGACTCCATGTAGGGATTTCCCTCCTGCTCAAGATAATTATAGTGGATCTGGTGATGCAACTAGTGCCGATCAACTAATCACCATACCGGGACAACTCACTCAGGTTATGAATAATAACCTTACACGTATGGAGCACCCTCATACGCAGCGTGGAGGATCAATGTTAGATTGATTCATGAGGAAACAACCACCAACGTTCAATGGGATTACAAATCCCTTAGTAGCTGAGCAATAGATAAATTCCCTAGAGAAAATATTTCAGGCTTTCAGGAGTAGTGAAAGGGAAAAAGTCATCATGGCAGTTTACCGCCTCACTGGAGATGCTGATCAATGGTGGTCATTGATTCAAAACACGAAGGAATATGACGAAGTATCAAATAAGGAATAGAGGGAGTTCAAAGATCTATTTTTAGAAAAATACTTTCCTCGCGACCATCAAGAAGATATGGAAAGTCAATTTCTGGGTCTGAGACTGAAGGAGGATGAGAATATCGCAAAGTATGAGGATAACTTTACAAGGTTAACAAGGTATTCTGAAGAATATATACGTAACCCAAGAAGTAAGATTGATCGTTTCTTTGATGGGTTAAAACCATTTCTTTGTAGACCATTAGTCTCACAATCCTTTTCATCATATGAAGACATTGTCTCATGTGCTATTAAGACCTAAAAGGAATTCTCTAAGTCTTATGACTTTAAAGCAAAGCAAGAGAAGAAGAGACCTGCAGATCAATCAGGGAATGGAAATAAGGGGAAGAATGGAAAGGTTGAATATCCATCCTGTGGTAAATTTGGGAAGAAACACCCCGGTACTTGCTTGAAGGGAATGGGAGTCTGTTACAAGTGTGGTGAAAAAGGCCGCCAAGCTCGTGATTGCAAGGGGAAGAAGGAATCTACCAATGTTTAGTGCTAAAATTACAGGGAGATGAGGTATTATGCAAATGAATGTCCTAAGATTCAGGAGAACTTACCTTAGAAAAGGCCAAGGGATCAAGGCCAAGCTTATGCTATCACTACTGCTGAGGTAGAAACTCCGAAAGACGTGGTGGAAGGTAATTTAATGTTTTCCTCAAGTTTAGTAAATGCATTATTTGATTCTGGATCATCACATTATTTCATATCTTCCTAGTTTTCTAAGAAAATTATATATTTCCAATTTGATTTAACAAGGGAGTTGTCCATTAAAACTCCTAAGGGAAGTATCATTGCAACACAGTTTTGTGAATCAGTCTCCATTAGAGCACATAAATGTTCTTTATCTACTGATCTCATCGTTATTACTATGATTTAGTTTGATATAATCCTCGCTATGGACTGGCGTTCGGACTATGATGAGATGATTTATTGTAAGAAGAAAGAGGTTATGAGTCTTGATGATGACGATAAGGAACACCTTATCTTTAGAACAGAATCGTCACCACCTAATTCTTATCTAGATCCACCCCTAGTAGCTCAACTAAATTCAATTATTGGGGAGGAAGAGAATGAAATGACTATGGGTGAGGAAATGAATGTTCAAATAGAAGATGTACCTGTTGTAAAAGAATATGTAGATGTATTTTCGGAAGATTTACCTAGACATCCTCTAGAACGAGAAGTTGATTTTTCCATTGATTTAATTCCTGGATCAAGGCCTATATCGAAGACCCCTTATAGAATGGCCACTGTAGAATTAGTCGATCTAAAGAAAAAACTAGAGAAATTGGGTAATAAAGCAATTATTCGCCCTAGTGTTTCTCCATGGAGAGCCCTTGTTCTTTTTGTAAAAAAGAAAGATGGATCTGTGAGGTTATCTATTGACTACATGGAGATCAATGCTATAACGATAAAAAACAAGTATCCCCTACCTCGCATTGATGATTTATTTGACCAACGTCATGGAGATCAATACTTTTCAAAGATTGACCTTCGATATGGATACCATCAGTTGTGTGTGAATAAGGAAGACATTCTGAAGGCAGCATTTCGAACCAGGTACGGGCATTATGAGTTTACAGTAATGCCTTTTGGATTGACTAATGTACCCTCTGTATTCTTGGATATGATGAATAGAGTTTTCAAGGAATATCTCGATGAATTTGTGGTGGTATTTATTGATGATATCTTAGTATACTCCAAAAGCTACGAAGATCATGAAAATCACTTGAGCATTATCCTGAAGACTCTAAGAAGACATGAATTATATGGGAAGTTTAGAAAGTGTGAATTCTGGCTTCAGGAGATTTCTTTTCTTGGCCATATTGTCTCTAAAGATGGAATCACTATTGATCCTTCTAAGCCCAAGGAAATCCAAGAATGGCCAGCACCTACGAGTATAACCGAGGTACGTAGTTTAATTGGTTTAGCAGGTTATTATCGACATTTCGTCCAGAATTTTGCCTGATTGGCTAACCCATTAACGATGATCACACGTAAAGGGGTAAAATTTGTTTGGACAAAAGAGTGTGAAGAATGTTTCGAAGAACTGAAGATAAGATTATTCAATGCTCCTATATTTACTCTACCATCGGGGAATGATGGGTTCTTTATTTATAGTGATGCATCGAATAAAGGACTTGGTTGTGTCCTTATGCAGAATGATAGGGTTATTGCCTTTGCATCACGATAGTTGAAAATTCATGAACAAAACTATCCTACTCAAGATCTCTAGTTAGCAGCTGTGATCTTTGCTTTGAAGATATGGAGGCACTACCTCTATGGTGAAAAATGTGAGATTTATACTGATCATAAGAGTTTGAAGTATATGTTCTCACAAAAATAACTCAACCTGAGGCAAAGGAGATGGCTTGAATTACTCAAGGATTATGATTTCATGATACACTACCACCCGGGGAAGGAAAAAAAGGTGGAAGATGCTTTGAGCAGAAAAGACCATGGAGTTTTGAACGTGATGAGGATTGAAAGGGATCCAATTTTCATAGATCTAGTGAAGATGGACATGGGAATAAACAGGGAAGGAGAAACATCAATGCTTTTTCAAATAGTTGTCAAACCATCTTTACTAGAAAGGATTAAGAGTTCTCAAACTAAGTATGGAGAATTTCAAAAGAATATTAAAGCTGTAAATGATGGGAGATTGAGAGATTTTGTGTATGAAAATGGAATTTTGAAATTCGGGAAGAGGCATTGTGTTCCCGATATACTTGATATAAAAAAGGAATTGTTGGATGATGCTCATAGTTCAAATTTCTCTATACACCTTGGGAGCACCAAAATGTATAGGGATTTGAAGGAACATTTTTGGTGGGATAATATGAAGAGGGAGATTTCTGATTATGTGTCAAGATGTATGGTTTTTCAACAAGTGAAAGCTGGAAGGCAACACCCTGGAGGAGTCATGCAACCTCTTCCCATACAGGAGTGGAAATGGGACAATATTACGATGGACTTTGTCATGGGGCTACCAAAGACTCCTAGAAGGAACGATGCAATATGGGTTATTGTTGACCATCTTACCAAGTCATCACATTTTATTTCTATAAGATAAGATCTACCACTGGAACGTCTAGCAAGACTATATATTAATGAAGTTGTGAGACTTCGTGGAGTACCCCTATCAATTGTTTCTGATCGTGATCCCCATTTTACTTCAAGATTCTGGAAGAGTCTTCAGAAATCCCTGGATACTGAACTTCATTTGAGCACTGCCTACCACCCTCAGACAGAAGTACAATCAGAACGGACTATTAAAACCTTAGAAGACATGTTGATATCCTACTCACATGACTTTCATGGTATGTGGGATTAGTATTTACCTCTGGTAGAATTTTCCTATAACAATAGCTTCGATTCTAGTATTCATATGGCACCATATGAATCATTATACAGAAAGAGATGTCGCACACCAACCTGTTGGGATGACGTTGGTGAAAGGAGACTTGTTGGTTTAGAACTGGTGGAGGAAACGATAGAAAAGGTGAAGGTAATCCAAAATCACATCAAAGCAGCTCAAAGTAGGCAGAAGAGCTATGTCGATAATCGAAGGAAGGATTTGGAATTTCAAGTCGGTGATAGTGTTTTCCTGAAGGTATCTCCATGGAAGGGAGTCATACGTTTTGGTAGGAATGGTAAATTGAGTCCCAGGTACATCGGACCTTTCGAAATTCTAGAACGAATTAGGGCTGTAGCTTATCGATTGGCAATGCCGCCAAGTCTCTCCAAAGTTCACGATGTGTTCCACGTGTCTCTATTGAGGAAATATATACCTGACCCAATGCATGTACTCACCTATGAGGAGTTAGAACTAGAACCATATCTGTCTTATTGTAAAGAGCCCGTCAGGATTCTTGATACGAGAGAACAAGTACTGAGAAACCGAATGCCGCGTCTGGTAAAAGTTTTGTGGAGAAACCATAAGATTTAAGAGGCAACGTGGGAACCTGAGGAACTTATGATGAAGAACCACCCGAGTCTTTTCATGCGATAATATTATAGAAATTTCGAGGACGAAATTATTTGAAGGAGGGGAGAATTTAACACCCCAAGCTTCCACGATACTCTTCTCTTAGAATAATGTGATAGCGTGTGTTTTACGCAACACCGAGTTCTAACACACCATAACCAATCAAACTAGCCGTTATGAATAGTAATACCTACTTTATAAAATTATATATATTTTATATTTCAAAATGGACTTAATTTTTGGATTCGGAATATCGAATTTAGCCTAAGGTGAAATTTTGGTACTTTTCGGATAACTTTAATATTTTGATGAATAGTGAAAATTACTAAATTTTAATTATAAACAACATTTTTAATAAAAATAATTAATAGTGATAAATTATAAATTTGAGTGGTTTTAAAGTATATTTATAATATATTTTTACCATTTAATAAAATGTTGGTCATTGGACATAATTTTACAACTAAACCGATCATAAACAAGTATCAATCTTTTGATAGTTATTATCTCTTAAAACACGTTTTTTGTTTTAACAACGGGAATTAATTTTAAATTAATTTCTGCCACTTCTGTGTTTTGAATTTGGAAAAATGGATTCCATATTTGGAATCAGGATGTTCAAATTGTGTAAATAGGGAACTTTTTTTTTAGACATTTTGGATAATTACTTCGGTAAATATTTTATTTACCATGGTTAAGGGTAAATCCGGTAAATAAGGGTTAAAAAAATATTATAATAATAATAATTACCCTAAAACGTGTCCTAGCCCTAGTTTTTGATACATGTTCGACCATAGGAAACGTTGAGTCAATTTTGGGACCCCATGAAGCCACTTGTAGGTGATAGGGACACTTTATTTTAATTAAGTTAAAATGAATACAAAAATGACACAAGCATATATCTTTTAGAAAAACAATTTTTACATAGGGTTACATATGTTGGATTTTTGTCTATAAATAATCATTAGAAATCTAAAATTATTTCTTACATAATTCTATTTTATTTATAATTTTTAGAGATTACATATTTTAATTTATTTATGACACACTGATGATGTAGTAATTACTATAATAGTGAAAATTTAAATTAATTGATATTATAAATACCAAAATAAATATAATTTGAGACTTTTAAGGAATTAAAATAATTTTATAGGA
This sequence comes from Viscum album, assembly GCA_963277665.1. Classification (NCBI taxonomy): domain Eukaryota; kingdom Viridiplantae; phylum Streptophyta; class Magnoliopsida; order Santalales; family Viscaceae; genus Viscum; species Viscum album. Next base: position 1,803,658,992 of record OY728129.1, on the reverse strand, counting down.
TAATATGACATATTAGTATTGATTTAATTAAGTGTTTTCGATGTAATCATTCTGTTATGAGTTTCACAAAAATCAACTATTGAATAGTGTCAAAATTTACATAAAAGAGTGTTTAAAACTAATATTATATTATTAATTGATATTAAATTTCAAAAAATCAAAGGTTCGACCAAGAGACTTATATCATGATATTTGTATCAATAATGGACCAATTGGGGGTCTCTTGGATGTATATGGTATGTTTATTAACCATATAATATAAAAATACAAAGAGACATTGTAAAAGTGAAACTAACTAACTTAGAGTCAATACTTAAAGACAAGGTTAATATAGTAACCCAAACCTGTCTAAATTCTATTGGTTAAGTGTTTTTCAACCCATCCCCACATTAACCTTTAAATAATCAACTTTTGAGCCATTATAAACCGAATATGAATTTATTATAAATTAATATTTCTAGCTTTTCCAAAGGTGCCCCTCACCCCTCTTATAAAAGGGAACTCATCCCATATGCTCTCCCAAATTCCCTCACTACAACCTAGAGGCCTTAGTTTGATCATAAAGCCATCCTAAGGAGCCCTTTTGATCAAATCAAAAGGAAGAACCCGAAGAAAAGGTAATGATTTCACCACACTTTTTCAAGTTCCTTTCTTCTTCCACTTCTTCTTCCTTTGTTATTACCATTCTAAAATAATAACTCCAGTATCATATATATACTATGATGTTATTATAAATATGGTACAACCATATTCAGTATTCTATCCACCCTTTGAATAACATGTCACCATACGTGCGTACATACGGCTTACCGTCTCCACGTCGTGGTGTAATTGTTATTCAATATATTATTATTTGGATGGGTACAATAATGATGTGCAACTCATGTAAATAATAAATATAAAATTTAATGATTCTGTATATATTATATACCATCCATTTATATATTATTTTAATATCAAAATAATGATATTGTCGCTCGTGCATACGTACGGACTCTCGTCTCCACGAACGTGATGAGATTCATTCTCCATCGTATCCATTGAAGTATAATTATCATTTGATGATTTAAAAATAATGTTTAAGGACTTGATATCATTCTGTATATGAATAATATACAACCTATCCATGACAAAAATGGCTTATTTAACAAAACATATAAAAGAAAATGAGTAAGTTAACACCCTAAACGACGATAATAATAAGATATTATTTACAAAGCAATGTTAAAAGATCATATATGATATCATATGAATGTATATGATTCTTGTATAATTTAATAACAATTATTTCAATATTATACAAGAGGTTAACCTACCCCAACCAAGGAAAAGCACAGGGTGAGGTTTATTTCACAATCTCTTCATTATCTGAGGTTGTTTATACGTAAAAATCTAGTGGGATCTCTTTATCATCCACATCCATGTTTCATAAAAATGAATTTCAAAACATTTTTACTATTTACTAGAATATGGGTTAAAGTCATTTATACCCTTGTTTGACTTTTTATAAGAGGTTTATAAAGGAATCTCTTCGTCGTTTAACAAACAAGGTGCTTTTTAACCTTTTCGACAAAATTAAGGTAAGAATGTTTTTTTAACTTATACGGAGGGTGCGGAGATTTTCCGCCATTATAAAATCGTCGAAGCTTCCCTTACAAGATTATAAGAATATTTTCAAAGAAAATGTTTTATTTCATAAATATAAGACTCTTAAATGATTTCAAAATAGAAAGAGATATTTCTCTTAAAAGAGTTTTGATTTCATCTATGTCAACATCCTTTGATGGATTTTACACTTATTTGAAGTTGATTTATTATGATACAGAACTTCTATATTGTATTGAAGGTTTTGTGATATGTTTGACTGTGGATGTGCTATTTTTATACCGTTCATAGATTATAGTGAAAGTATTGACATTTCGTATGCTAGTTTGAATACGAATGTTTATTTTATGTTTAAACCTTTTCATATGGGAATGCATTGGACTTAATATGTGATGGGTGGAGCCCGCTATAGCTCCTCGATGCATCGGTTGGTCTCATGAGACAAACTAGTGTCTTGGTACAAGGCCTTGGAAAAATCTTATTTGTAGTCTTGGCACGAGGCCTTGGCTATGTGGTTATGATAGTCTGGCATTATGCATTCCATCATTATAAAAGTGGTTATTGATATTGAATGTGATTATTCGATTAATAGAATATCCATCTGAATAAGAAAATGGCATTATTTCATTTTACTCATTCCATACTATGTTGAAGTTCAAGTTTAAAAGGCTTTTATTTTAGTTATACATTGCCTTATATTTTTATTCTTATTTATGAAAGTTTCCGCTATATTGTTATCCTTACTGGGTTTTTGAGCTCACCCCTTTTCTATGTTTTATTTTTACCAGGAAGTGAAGAAGTAAATTATGAATGACCTGCAGGGATATTATGTGTGTATATAAGTGTGGAATATGGAGACAATATTTTGTTGTAGTAGTTTTTCACTTTATGATGTAATGTAAGACTTATGAATATATCTACTTTTTCCAAGGCTACTAAACCAATCAGTCTTTCAAGATTTTATCTTTCTTGTGATCATTCCTATGTTATGTAATAATGCACCGACTCTAGGTAACTTAGGTCGGGCGTTACAATATAACATGAGCATAAGGGTACGAGACAGGAGAATAACATTTGAAAACTATGACTGGCATATCATAGAATACAAATGTGAGTCATGGAATAAATATTTGAATTTAATAATTCACGAATCATAATGAAATAAAATAAAATAATCCTATATAAGATATCATTGGCATCAGAAATATATTTTTGGAACACATATATGTATTGAAAATCATTTCTTTGGAAGTCACGACTCATTTCAAAATCTATCATAGTGGATTGGGTTCACTCATAAAACCATCATAGTTGACAATGTTTACTACAAAAAATATCATAGTGAATTATCTACAATACCCAATACATAATGGTAGAAATGGTTCACTCCTATGACTATTATAGTGGAACAATTCCATTACTAAACTTGGTTCACTCCCAAATCCAATTCTGTTTATCTCATGATATATCAATATTTATCTGATGCATTAGAGGGAGATATAGGTCCCACCCATCCAATAAACCATAATGTTTTGTTTTAGATGATCTTAAAACATTCATCATATTATTATCCATGAAAATAAAATTACTTCAACAACATTTAATTATAGCATATGTCGTGGAAAATAAACAGGGTAAATAAATATTTCATCATTTCATCATAACATAACCCATGAAAAAGGAACAAGTTAAAAAACCACTTCATCTTAAAAATAAAACATTATGATAAATAAATAGAATTTTATACATGGATAACATCAACATTAAATTATATTTATCAACAAATCAAGTGACCTTAATGAGGAAATCATTTTTGAAAGATCACATGGAACATTTCTTAAAGAAATAGCCTTTCTAATTTGAAAATAAATTTTTTAAAATAAAAACTAAAAAACATTTGTAATACAGTTTCTCTAAAAATAACCTTTGAAACATCTAATGTATTCTTTAAAACATTGGTTGTTAATGATGGTGGTATTTTTAATGACTCAAAGGTATGTTAAAACAAATAGGTGTTTCATGTTTTTTTGTAAAATCTTATAAGGAATTGTTTGGAAAATGAAAAGAATATTCCATTGATTTTTTTACAAAAAGATAAAAAATAATAAAAATTACAATAAGAAATTGTATTGAAACATTAATAATTATTTGAATCTTTCTTAGACAGCATGGATATGGAAGAATAATGGTTTTCGACTGAAGAGAAAATGATGACAATTTTCATTAAAACATTCTGTTGGAATTATGAATACATAAAGAGAGAAATATTATTGGAAGAAGTCCTCAATAAATTACCATGTGGTAATAATATTAATATGTTTCCTAAGTGATATATCCTAATATTTGATTATCATAAACTTAATCATAAATAATCCTGATAAACAATGAGATCACAACATTTAACTGTTAATACTTTTGTATATTTGGAATAGAAATCCTTGTGAAATAAGGAAATTTATAATGATATTTAGATACCATATTTAATGATTGTAATCACATAACATATACATGGTATGTATATACACCATATAATATTAAAAAGTAGTATATACGACATGTTTCCCACTAAAATAAAAGTGAGATGAAAATATAGTACCTTGTCTCAACATCCTCCATACATGTTAAGAACACCTATAAAATAAATATAATTTTATTATAAATATATATTTTATAAAAATAATAATATTTATCATACCATATATGATTTACCTATGATCTATTATTACATATTTATTATAAATTCCTTGTGAAATCATGTTTTAGGTAATAATTATTCTGTTTTTCATCTACTTTTTTAGTATACACAATCATTTTACATTGACCATGGTAAGATATTACAAATAATGATAAGAATGATATAAATATAAAATATATTCCTTATATATGTATTTATAGTAATCAACTAATGTTAGAGATACAAAATGAAATACACTATTCAATGAAATGGATGGTCGTACGTACGCCTGAACAGAGTTTCCTTTTTCTCACGGAATAAAATTAAAAAAAAGGTAAATTATATAATACATTTGAATAATAAATTTTATTTCAAATATTTCACATATTTCCATCAATACTTTCATTTTTACTATAAATACAATGTGTAAGTGAAAAATGAATCACATTTGTTCGTAAGACGATCGTCTTCCGTAAGCAAGAGTGACATTTTTGTATTCCCATGAAATGAGAAGTCTAAAAGGTTTTATGTGATTTTATAATATTATAAGTTTAATTTTTTCCATTAATATCATATAAATAATTTAAATACTTTTTTTATATCGACCGAAGATAGGTGGTGATGGAAAAAGAATTACATTAGTTCGTGAGGCAATAGTCTACAAAACATATGACTGATGGTCTCACTTTCTATTTGATTGCAGAGGAGGTGGGTATGTGTATTGAAATTAAATTAATAACATATCATTAAATGGGATCTAATTTTTTATTATATCATCATGTTTTTATGTTATTTTATGGAGGTTGAATAATAAATAAATCAAAAAATAGAAGTTTAATAGTTTCACCTCTTCTTCCGATAACATCTTTAGGATTATACCTAATTACTTATTAAAAGGGATTTATAATATAAATTACCTCTTTAGTTTGATGATATAGAATTATTTAATTTATTTGGGAAGGTATTGGTTGAACCGATGGTTTTTGTATATGTAAATATGAGAGGAGAAGTGGTGTCATTTTAAGTGGGTAAAGGATACAGTTCGGATTTTTGAAAAGAATACTGTTTACCCACCTATTTCACAGACAAAAATGATAAAAAAAGGTTCATTATCAAACCCCATTGGTTATAATGTCAATATACCACCATAAAATGGGATTTTTTTAAGTTTCAGGTTCATTATATGTTTTATATTCTTAGTTTTACCAGTGGTAAAGTCGTCTACTCCCCAACCATGGTAATTAATTTTTACTATTTTCACTATTAATTTTGAAAAAAAATTATATTGAGATTATATTATAAAATTAATTAATTTTATTCCAATTTTTTAATCCATTTTTTAAAATTATATTCATATAAGAGGAATAATTTAATTTTAAAATAAAACCCACACACTTGATGAAAAATATGTTTTTCAAAGAAAAATGTTTTATAAGTATAAGAAGTGTTTGTAATGTGCCAACACTAGTAACCCAGAGTCGGAGTATTAATAAATAAAATTGGAATGTTCAGAAGAGATCATGTCTCGAAAGACCGATTAGTTTAGTAGACTTAGAAGTACTAGATATATACACAAGTTTTACATTACATTATGAAATGAAAAAACAACATCGTGTCCCCTTTTAAGACATTCATATACCTTAGCATATTATTTTAGGTTAATAATAATATAATTCTTATCCTCCTTGGAAAAATAAAACATAGTAAGGGGTGATCTTAGATGCTCAGTTAGAATAACAATATAGAGGAAACTATCATAAATAGGCATAAATATTTAATGAAATTTATAAGTCTAAATCACTATCCATTTAAAAATAAAAATAATAATAATATGGAAATGATAAATCAAATAATTCCATTTACTTATTCACATGGATATTCTACTAGTCGAATAATCACATGTAATATCAAAGTCCCATTACTAATGATGGAATGCATAATTCTAGACATCATAACCACATAGTCATGGCATCATGAAATGACTATAAGTGTAATTTTTCAAGGCCTTGTATCAAGACACTAGTTTGTCTCATGAGACCTACCGATGCATCAAGGAGCTATAGCGGGCTCTACCCTTCACTTACTAAGTCCAACGCATTCCTCATATGAAATGTATAAAACATAACATAAAGATTCGTATTAAAACTAGCCTAGGAAATGTTAATAATTTGACCATAAACTATGAATGGTATAAAAATAACACATCCATAGTCAAACATATCCCAAAACCTTCAGTATAATATGGAATATTTTATCATAATAAATCTTCTTTAAACAAGTGTACAATCCTTAAATGCTTGGGGACATAGATGTAATCAAAACCATTTGAGAGAAATTTCTCTTTCTATATTGAAATAATTTAAATGTCACATAATTATAAAAGAAAAAATTTATTTTTAAAATATACTTATAAGTTTGTAAGGGAAACTTTAAATGTGTTATTAAGGAAGACAATACCAGTAACCACCGTATAAGTTAAAAAAAATTCTTACCAAAATTTGTTGAAAAGGTCATAAAGTACCTTGTTTGGAAAGCGATGGATATATTCCATTTAAACCATTTTATAGAATTTAAAACATGAGTATAAATTACTTAAACCCATAGCCATGTAAATAGTAAAAAATCTTTTAAAAACATTTTTAAGAAACACGGATGTGGATGATAAAGAAGTCCCAGTAGATACTCACATATAAAAAACCTTATATAATGAAGAGATTATAGAATTTACCCTTACCTTGAACATTTCCATAATAGAGGTTAATTGTACCTCATGAATAATAGTTAAATCATTGTTATTAAATTATAAAAGAACCCCATTCATAAATAGGATATCATATATGATATTCTAATATTTCATTGTTAATGAAATTTTAGTAGTATCATTGTATCAGGTGTAAACTGGTTCATTTTTCATTATATGTTTTGTTACGTATGTCATTTTTGTTAGGTATAGGATGTATTTGATTCATATCCTGAATGATATTAAGTTCTTGAACTTTATTTTTAATCATAAAATGAAAACTATTCTTTAATGGTTAAGATGGGGAATGAATCTCATCGTGTTCATGGTGACGGTAATTCGTACGTATGCATGAGCGACAATATCAATCTATTGATGGTGGAATTGTATGTAATTTAATGGTAAATCATATATAAATAATAATTAACATGTTATATATATCATTTACATAAATTATACTCATTATTATACCCATCCAAAAAATTATGTGTTCAATAACAAACTATACCACGACATGGAGACGGTAAGTCGTACGTATGCACGTATGGTGACTTTGCCATTAATATGATGGATATAATAATGAATATAGTTGTAGAATATTTATTATAACATCAAAGTATTTATAATTTAATGTAGTTATCATTTTGGTATGGAAACAACAAAGAAAGAAGAAGTGTAAGAAGAAGTGAACATTGAATGTGGTGATGAAATTATTACCTCTTCTTCGATGCTTCCTTTTGATTTGATGAAAAAGACTCCTTAGGTTGGATGATAGTCCAATTAAGGCATCTAGGATGAAGTGAGGGTTGTTGGGAGGATATTGGATCAGGGGTAATCCATGCCAAAAGGCTTTGGATGTGTGATATTAAGATAAGGGGGAGTGCCCTCTTATAAAAGAGGTGAGGGTCACTTTAGGAAAATCTTGAAATATTATTTTATTATACAATCATATTTGATTTATAATGGATCCAAAAGGATTTATTTCGAGGTTAAGGTGGGTATGGGTCACAAAACTCCCAAACATTAGGTTTCAGAAAGGTTTAGGTCACCGTATTAACCTTACCTATTAGATTTAACTCTTAGTTTAATAGTTAAACTTTTACCATGTATTCCTATATTATTATAATATATGGGTAATAAAATTACTATAAAAATGCAAGAGAACCAAAAGTGCATAATTATTGACATATATAACCTTATCTATTCATTTTGGGGGAACCTTAGATTTTTTGAAATATTATATCAATTAATTATATAGAATTTGTTTTAAAAACTCATTTATGTCAATTTTGACACTATTTAGTATTTGGTTTTTTTGATAGACCAAAAAACTTGATTACATACAACAAAATAAATTAAATTATTTCTAACATGCCATATTAACCTATAAAATTAGCTTAATGCAACACATGTCTTAATTTATATTTATTTTGATATTTATAATATCAATTATTTTAATAAATCATTAATAAGGTAATTAGTGCATCATCATTGCGTCATAAATAAATTTAATTATTTAATGTATAAGAATTATAAATTAAATATAACTATGTATGAAATTATTTTAGCTTTATAATTAATATGTATATTCTAATTTATCTAATTTATAACCTAAGATTAAAAATTATTTAATTATTAAACATTGAATTTAATACTTTTAACTCCCCTTTAAATAAAATAATAATAAATGTCCTAATATAATCTATGTGGATCAAATAGGATCATATATTATTACGAAGGTATATTTGGCTCAAAAAACACTTAACCAATAGAATTAGGACATGGTTTAGCATAATTATGATATCATTTTTACCTTTAATTACCCTATTTAGTTTTAACTATGGTAAATAAAATTCAAAAGTTATTATTCTACCAAAATTATTTTCATCCTAATGAACATCATTTTACTTATTGATGTCAACCATGTATCTCAAATTTTTGAAATTCAATTCATAAAAGCTGTAAAATTATGTTTAAGGCAAATTTAAAATTTTTTCTAGAAGGTATTTAAAAGACATTAACATGTTCAATAAAAATTTATACATCTATTTTTATTATAAAATGAATCTAATGAATTTTATTGAAATTATATAGGTATTATGTTTCTATTTTGACCTAAAATAAATTTCAATAAATAAATAAGCATTTAAATAAAAACCATGTTTCAAAAAATAATGCAATGTTTTTATCAATTCATTAAAAATTTATAGTTTTCAGAAAAATACCAACAATTCACCCTAAGATACTTCTGATATTCTGAATCCAAAAAAAGTCCATTTTTATAAATATAATTAATAAAATTTTAGAAAGTGGGTATTACTATTCATAACGGCTAGTTTGATTGGTCGTGGTGTACTAGAACTTGATGTTACGTACGACGCAAGTTATTGTGTTATTCAAAGAGAAACATACCATGGAAGATTGGGGTATTTCATTATTTCCTATTTCAAATAATTTTATCCTAGATATATCTCGAATACTACCTTATAACAATATTCGAGTGGTTCTTCATCATATGTTCCTCTGGTTTCCATGTTATTTCTTCCATCTTCTGGTTTATCCATTTAATCTTTACCAGATGATTCGTCCAATTTCTCAACACTTTCTCTCTAGTATCATGAATGTTGATAGGATCTTCAGAGTAAGGCAATCGGGATTCAATTCTATTTCTTTATAGGTAAGTACAAGAATTGGGTCGGCCTTGTATTTCCTCAATATTTATGTGTGGAATACATCCTGAAAATTGGAGATACATAGAGTCATTAACAAACAGTAAGCTACAACTCCAATTGGTTCTAGAATTTAAAAATGTCCAAAGTAAATGGGACTTAATTTACCCTCCTTATTTAATAATACAACACCCTTCCATGGGGATACCTTCATGAAAACATGATCTCCTACTTGAAATTACAAATACTTCATTTGGTTATTAGTAAATCACTTTTGCGTACTTTGAGATGCTTTGATGTGGGTTTTCATAGTCTTCAACTATTCTATTGTTTCCTCAACAATTTCTAGGCCTACGAGTTTTCATTCACAAACATCAACACAAAAAAGTTGGTGTGTGGCGTATCTTTCCATATAACGCTTCATATATTGCCATCTGAATACATGAATGGAAGATATTGTTATAGGAAAATTCTATCAAAGGTAAATATTGATCCCACATACCTTGAGAGTCATGAGAGAAAGATCTCAACATGTTTTCTATTCTTTTATTAGTACATTATGATTTTCCATCAGTTTGAGTGTGGTAGGTGGTGCTCAGAAGAAGTTCAGTATTTAGGGACTTCTGAAGACTTTTCTAGAATCCTGATGTATAATGGAGATCCCGATCAGAAAAAATCGATAGGGGTATTCTATGATGTCTTACAACTACATTAATATATATTCCTACTAAACGTTCAAGTCATAAATATTCTCGTATTGAAATAAAATGAGCTGATATGGTAAGACGATCAACAATGAACCATATTGAATCATTCATTCTAGGAGTCTTTGTTAGTCCCATGACAAAGTCCACTGTAATAAGATCCCATTTTCACTAATGTATGGGAAGATGTTGCATGAATCCTCTAGGATGGTATCTTCTAGCCTTAACCTATTGAAAAACCATACATCTTGACACATGATTAGAAATATCCCTCTTCAGGTTTTCCCACCAAAAATGTTACTTCTAATCTCTATAAATATTAGTGATACTATGGTGTATTTAGAAATTGGAGTAATGACCATCATCTAACTATTCCATTTTTAGATCTGCTATATTAGGAACACAAAGTCTTTTCCAAAATTTCAAAATTCCATCTTCATAAATGACATCAATCAATCTCCCATTATTCAAAGCCTTAATTTTCATTCAAAACTCCTCATCATCAGTATGAGAACTTTTTATCCTTTATTATAAAGATAGTTAGAAGACCATTTGAAAAAGTTTTGATGTTTAACCTTACATGATTATTCCCATAACGATCATTACTAGATCCATGAACATAGGATCCCTTTCAACTCTCATACTGTTTAAAACTCTATGATCCTTTCCGCTCAAAACATCTTCCACCTTATTTTCCTTCCCAGGGTGGTAATTTATAATGGAAACATAATCTATTAGTAGCTCGATGTAGGACCCCAGGACATCCTGAGAGGGGAGGGGTGAATCAGGGTGGCAAATTTTTCTTCTTTTAGTTGTGAATCTTGTTCCCACATTGGTAGGAACTACTTAAACCTGTATGATGGATATGAACAGCAATTAAATACTCACATGCAGAGAGATGACACAGCTATTTTTACTTGGTTCACCACTAAGGGCTATGTCCAAGGAGCATACGCCGACAGGTTGTCGGTTGTACCTAAATCCACTATGCTTCACTAGCTACGGATTACAAATGTTCGGGTACAGACACTCTGTCCCAGGCTCACTGCCTTTACAATTGTTAAGGGATAGCTCACTGCGTCCCTCGGGACACTCCCGTTGACTCCCCCTGGCTCACTGCCATTGGTGAAGTCTCACTCAGTTTATAGACGCAAAGGTCTCTTCAATAGGTGTGCATTGAAGTTCTTCGTCTCCTGTTCAGAATGAGACATTTCTTGCATCAGGGATCAGATTTGATGCTCCTTTTAGTTCAATCTTTCTTCTTTAGTGCAATGAATGAATGCACTAGATCCCCTTGTCTTCGTTTGCCTGAATCACAATCACTGATGTGATTTCTTAGTTAATGATGCGCAGCTTACTCGGCGTTGTTAGAATCAGTTCTCCATGTATGCATGAGATCATGCATGTATCATTTAGATTTCTTCTTCAATATCACTTTGTACCAGAAGTATCAGGCAATATTTCAGCTCTTGTTCATCTCCAGAAAGGCGGGCATGCTTTAACAATATATGGCTCTTCTTTTCAAGCCCGACGCGCAAGTCTCCCCCGGCGCGCAAGTCTTAGGCGTGCAAGTATAAACTGGCGCGCAAGTGTCACAAAAGCACCTGCGCGACTCTGCCTTCTTGAACTTTAAACCTGCGCCACTCACTTCTTTTCTCGCCCAAATTACCTAGGGCGCGCAACCATCAATCAGCGCGCAATCACCACTTGCGCGGCTCAACCACCTGCGCGACGAGATCTCGAAAAATCTCTAAGTCTTGAGCTCCATCAGAAATGAGGATGGGTGGTCCAGTATTTATAGTCAAACTGAACCCCCTACGCGGCGGCACGCAAGTCCCTCGACGATGCGCAAGTCTTGTCTCCAGTAACCTCTGTCGCGCAACTCACTTGCGCGACCCAACCAATACTTGCACGACCTTCTTTCCTTAGCCAAATTTTGACGTTATGATCCTCAAAAACATATGGAGCGCAAGTCTTATATCCTCCAAGACCTCAGCACGCAAGTACCTTTTCCAAAAACACTTAACTTTATTGGCTGATTTTCAGGCCCAAAAATTTGGCAAACACTGCGAAACGGCACCACCTTCACTATTGTTTTCGGCTTGAACGGTATGATCTCTTTGTGGGTACACATCCTGAACTTCCACTGCGGATTGACAACAAACACAAACCATATGCCAAATCATGCTTTGAAGACCCTGGTTCCAACAATCTCCCCCTTTGGGTTTGTTGGCAATCCGAATAAATTCAATAGATCTCCAACCATGAGCAAACCCAAAATGCAAGAATCAACTCAGCCAACACTCTAAGTCTACGTGAGCAATGCTCGGTGTAGAAAACATGAGAGGAAGCTTGAATTGGGTTCCAGTGTTTTGAAATTCTCCATAACGCCCGATGTTATCCTTCTTAAACTTCTCATCACAGAATAATTTCTTTCCTTGAATTTATTCCTTTCTCCCCCATTGACAATAAAACCAAAGACCGATAAGTTGTTCAACATTCAGCTCAAGCCATACTCCCCTGGATAGTATCTCCCCAATAAACCTGCATCACATCCATAAGCAGATAAAAACAGTTAAAACAAACGGGGAGAGGGGAGGGGTGAATCAGGTGGCAAACTTTTCTTCTTTTAGTTGTGAATCTTGTTCCCACGTTGGTAGGAACTACTTAAACCTGTATGATGGATATGAACATCAATTAAACATTCACGTGCAGAGAGATGACACAGCTATTTTTACTTGGTTCACCACTAAGGGCTATGTCCAAGGAGCATACACCGACAGGTTGTCGGTCATACCTAAATCCACTATGCTTCAGTAGCTGCGGATTACAAATGTTCGGGTACAGACACTCTGTCCCAGGCTCAATGCCTTTACAATTGTTCAGGGATAGCTCACTGCGTCCCTCGGGTCACTCCTGTTGACTCCCCCTGGCTCACTGCCGTGGGTGAAGTCTCACTCAGTTTATAGATGTGAAGGTATCTTCAATAGGTGTTCATTGAAGTTCTTCGTCTCCTGTTCAGAATGAGACATTGCTTGCATCAGGGTTCATATTTGATGCTCCTTTTTGTTCAATCCTTCTTCTTTAGTGCAATGAATGAATGCACTAGATCCCCTTGTCTTCGTTTGCCTGAATCACAATCACTGATGTGATTGCCTACTTAATGAAGCTCAGCTTACTCGGAGTTCTCATAATCAGTTCTCCATGTATGCATGAGATCATGCATGTATCATTTATATTTCTTCTTCAATCTCACTTTCCACCAGAAGTATTAGGCAATATTTCAGCTCTTGTGTAGCTCCAGAAAGGTGGGCATGCTTTAACAATATCTGGCTCTTCTTTTCAAGCCGGACGTGCAAGTCTCCCCCGGTGCGCAAGTCGTAGGCGTGCAGGTATAAACTGGCGCGCAAGTGTCACAAAAGCACCTGCGCGACTCTGCCTTCTTGATCTTTAAACCTGAACGACTCACTTCCTTTCTCTCCCAAATTACCTAGGGCGCGCAACCATCAATCGGCGCACAATCACCACTTGTGCGGCTCAACCACCTGCACGACGAGAGATCGAACAATCTCTAAGTCTTGAGCTCCGTTAGAAATGAGGAGGGGTGGTCCGGTATTTATATGAAAACTGGACCCCCTGCGCGGCAGCGCGCAAGTCCCTCGACGGCGCGCAAGTCTTTTCTCCAGTAACCTCTGTCGCGCAACTCACTTGCGCGACCCAACCAATACTTGCGCAACCTTCTTTCCTTAGCCAAATTTTGACGTTCTGATCCTCAAAAACATATGCCACGCATGTCTTCTATCCTCCTAGACCTCAGAGCGCAAGTACCTTTTCCAAAAACACTTAACTTTATTGGCTGATTTTCAGGCCCAAAAATTTGGCAAACACTGCGAAATGGCGCCACCTTCAATACTATTTTTTTCTTGAACGGTATGATCTCTTTGTGGGTACACATCCTGAACTTCCACTAAGGATTGACAACAAACACAAACCATACGCCAAATCATTCTTTGATGACCCTGGTTCCAACACTCAACCCATCACCTTTTCCTCATGTTGAGTTCTTTTTGTGAGAAAATAAACTTTTAACTCTCGTGATTAGTATAAATATCATAGTTTTCACCATATTGATTGTATCTAAATTTCTTCTGAGAAAATATTACAGCTAATAATCCAAGATCGTGATTAGGATAGTTCTATTAATGAATTTTTCGCTGCCATGATGCATAATCGATAACCATATCATTCTGTATAAGGACACAACCCATTCTCTTATTTAAAGCATCACTATGAATAGAAAACCCATCTTCCTCGATGGTAGAGTCAATATTGGACCATTGACTAATATTTTATTCAATTATTCAAAACATTATTCAAAATCATTTCTCCAAAAAATTTATCCTATTTATTTGTGAGGATGGTTAAAGGGTTATCCAATCAGGAAAAATTATGGACGAAATGCCGATAATAACCTGTAAACCAATAAAATTGCATACATCGGTTATACTCCTCGGTGTTGGACATTATTGAATTTCCATTGTATTTGGAGAATCAATAGATTTTCCATCCTTAGAGACAATATTTCAAAGAAAATAAATCTATTGAATCCCTAATTCACACTTTCTAAACATCTCATATACTTTATTTCTTATAAGAGTCTTTATAACAGTGCCCAAGTGAATTTCATGATATTCATTTCTTTTAGAGTATACCAAGATATCAACAATAAATACCACTACAAAGTCATCATGATATTCCTTGTAAAATCTATTCAGTAGATCCATGAAGATAGAGGGTACATTAGTTAGTCCAAAAGACATTACTGTAAACTCTTAATGCCCATATATAGTACATAATTTTGTCTTCAGAATGTCTTCTTTCTTTACATACAACTGATGATATCCATATCGAAGTTCAATATTATAAAAATTTTGAGCTCCATGAAGTTGATTGAATAAATCAACAATGCATTGTAGGGGATACTTGTTGTTTATTATTATAGCATGGATCTCCATGTAGTGAATACACAACCTCATAGATCCATCTATCTTATTTACAAAAAGGATAGGGGATCCCCATGGAGAAACACTAGGGAGAAAAAATCCTTTATTACTCAATTCCTCTAGTTGTTTAATTATTTCCACTAATTAAAGAATCTCTATTATTTAGGGTTTCTTAGATATGGGACTTGAACCAGGAATTAAATCAATGGAAAACTTAATTTCTTGTTCTATAGGATGCCCATGTAAATCCTCTAGAAACACATCAATATATTCTTGTGCAACAGGTATGTCCTCTATTTGAACATTCCATTCCTCGCCTATAGTTATTTCACTCTATACCTCCCTAAAAATTTAATTTAGAAGAGCTACTTGGGGTGGATCGAGATAAGAATTAGATCATTACGTTTTTTCTCTAAGGGTAGGGTATTTCTTATCATCATCGAAAATTGTAACCTCATATTTCTTTATAATAAATTTTCTCATCATGGTTGAAAATCCGATCCATAGCCATGATTATATCAAATTCAATCATTGGTATAATGTTGAGATTAGTAGATAAATAACGTTTATATACCTTAATGGGATCTTATTCACAAAACATTGTGGCAATGATACTTCCCATACGTGTTTTGACAGACAATTCCCTTATTAAATCAAATTGGAAATAACTGATTTTCATAGAAAACTAGGAAGATATTAAATACTGCGATCATCCAGAATCAATTAAAGCATTGTCTAAATTTGAGGAAACTATTAAATTACCGGCCACCACGTCAATTAGAGCTTCAACCTCAGCATTAGTGATTGAATAAGCTTGGCCTTGCTCCCGTGGCCTTTTATGAGGTAAAATTACTTGGCTCTTAGGACATTCATTTGAATAATGCCCCATTTCTCTACAATTTTAGCATTCAACATTGACATCTAGTTTTTTTCCCTTGAAATCACAAGTTTGGTGTAATTTTCACCACACTTGTAATATAATCTCATTCCCTTCATGCAAGTATCAGGGTGTTTCTTCCCACATTTATTACAGGATGGAAATTCAAATTTTCCCTTCTTCCCCTTATTTCCATTTCTAATGTCTTTAGTAGATCTTCTCTTCTCTTTCTTTGCTTTAATGTAGTAAGACATAGAGAATTCTGTTTATGTCTTGATAGAATACAAGACAATATCTTTATACAATGAGAAGGATTTTGAGACTAATGCTCGATGGAGAAATGGTTTTAACCCATCAAAGAATAGATCAATATTACTTCTTGGGTTACATATATAATATGTTCCATACCTTGCTAACCTTGTAAACATAGCCACATACTTTGCGACATTCTCATCCTATTTTTATATCAGACTGTGACATTTTCTTTCCATATTTTCTTGATGGTCACAAGGAAAGAATTTTACTAGGAAAAGATCTTTAAACTCCCACCATTCAATATTTAATACTTCTTCATCCTTCATTGTGTTTTGAATTAATGACCACCATTAATATACCTCTCTTGTGAGGTAATAAACTTCCCTGAAAACTCTTTCCCTTTCACTACTCTTCAAAACATGAAATATTTTCTCAAAGGAACTAATCCAATAATCACCTACAAATGGGTTTTTAGTCCCATTTAATATTGTTGGTTGTTTCCTCATGAAGTGGTGTAACAATAATCCTCCCCATTGTGGATCAGGGTGCTCCAAATGGGTGAGGTTATTATTCATAACCTCACTGAGTTGTCCCAATATGGTTATAAGTTGTTCAGCTCTGGTTGCATCACAAGTTCCACCATAATTATCTTGAGTAGGACAGAAATCCCTATATGGATTACGTACATTCATATAGTTTCCATTCCTTCCACTAGGCTCCATTTATAAAAAATATAATACACTAGATTAGTTTATGAATCACAATACATAATTCCAAACTAATAAAATACGTAAGTTAAATTGAACAGTTTATGCATATAATCCATAATAATAATAAATTTTTTTTAGGATTTTCTCAAAAACCATTAATAATGGTTTGTATAGAAAATGTGAATTACCCAAAGGATATCCTTCGAGAGTGTCATAACCAAGAGTGCAGCATATCACATTGTCATGTACCATGATACCTCAGGACAAACCTGAAACTCCTTATCAGAGTTTTCACTACTAGGAACATATATTCCAGATCCACCCATAACAACTTGTATCCAGACAGGGATGCATTCCCTGGAAAATTCAAAAAATCTCTACATTACCAAAATTATAGGAGGTTATTATATAGTAATCCTCAAATCTTATCTTAGGTTAATGTTATCTAATCAGAGTGTCACGACCCATCCTCGGGGCCTATGTCGTGACTACCCCATGCCCGCCTTCCATAGGCCAGGGGATGGAGACTAGCACCAAGGTGTAATTCCCAGTAAAAAGGGAAGGCATTGCCTTTGTAAAGTAAACAAACACCATAGAGCAAGTAAGGAGTAGAATTAAAAACTAAGTAAAATCTGGTACAACAGTAAGTGCAGAAAATTAAGTGGGCCAGAATACAAACCCAAACTGAAAGTAAAGTACAACTCGAAAAGGTAAAACGACAACTGAAAAGTAAAGCTGCAACCTCGATCTGTCCACTGGACTCCTACCTAAAGGGTGAGTACAGATATCCTCCTCTGCTCCTCAGGTCCAGCCGACCGCTCTGAGTACGTCCCGCCCAGTGGTCCACCTCCAGGTATAGTCCTCCTCCACAAGCCTCAACCACGATCATCACTGTCTGTTTTCTGCAACCAACACAACGTAGTGCGGGCATAGCCCATGCAGGGGT
This sequence comes from Viscum album, assembly GCA_963277665.1. Classification (NCBI taxonomy): domain Eukaryota; kingdom Viridiplantae; phylum Streptophyta; class Magnoliopsida; order Santalales; family Viscaceae; genus Viscum; species Viscum album. The sequence goes on along the minus strand of OY728129.1, from coordinate 1,803,640,809 downwards.
GAGTATAAGCTACTCAGTAGGGACCCCGAGATCCCTAAAGGTCTCCCAGAATCCACAAAGGGTAATCCACAAAGTAAAGATACAATCATGAAGTAACATCCAACACTTCTTAGGTATATTCCCATACATATACCTATGTCACAAATTCTCGTTCGTCTCCAACACCCGAGCTCAAGTACAACCCAGTCCACACAGGAAAGCAAAAAGTAAATCCTCGCAGGATAGCACAACACAATCCACAAAGGAAAGAAAAACAGGATTCAGCTCACACAGGTATACTTGTTCGAATGACGATAGAGATGATTAGATATTTCCACTGATTCATCTAAGTCGTCGGAACCACAAAGGATCAATAGGTAACAAACCCCCACAATGACCCACAAAGGATCTGACCCACAAATGATTGATAGGTAACTAACCCCCGCAAAGACCCACACAGGATCGGACCCACACAGGATCTGTTGGCACTGGCCCACACAGGACCGCTGAGCACTGACCCACATAGGATTGGACCCACAAAGGATCTGTAGCACTGACCCACGTAGGATCGCTAAGTACTGAAGTCATCACCATCGAATCCACTGAGGATCTATGCACAGTCGTCGTTGTCATAGTCGCAGCCAGCTCTACGGTTCCCGCACACAGCAAGCTCATTCAGGAGGGTCCGCTCCACGAGACGAGAGGCTGATACATCAACTTACACAAAGTCCAGAGTAGATGTATCCAAGAGTTCCATATCGTCAACAGGAACTCAACCTCGCAGACGGCGCGTCAATCGGACGCCCGGTCTGGGAGTTATTGGCTTTTTCGTCCCAGGGGCCCAGTTGGTTTTTAAGGCAAAGCCAATCCGACCGTACTCCACCTACATCGAAACCTTGGGTAGAGTAAGACAAAAGATCCATCTCACTTAGAGTAATCCATCAAAGTCGACGGTACGTCAATCAGACGTCCGAAGCTCAAGATATGAGTGTTTCCGCTCCGAAGGCCCGGTTGGTTTCGTGTACGAACCAACTCGGCCAAACACAAAGTACTCGGAAACCTTGAGTGCGATATATCGAAATGAAAGTCCTGATCCAAGGATCTTATCGCCGCTAACGGTGCATTGATCGGAGGCCCGCATCTCATGATATGAGAAAAAGACCAAAAAGGTCCGAAAATGGGGGTCTAGGCCCGGACCGACCCAGCCGGCGCGGCCCAGCCCGGCCAGGGTGCCCCGGCCCGAACCAGCAGGTTGATTTGGCCAATTACGGCCAATCGGAGCAGGGGGGGGGTGCTACCCCCCGCATGAGAGAACCGCGTCCCCTCATGGGGCCGCCCTTGCCAGCGGACGCGGCCTGACCGCCGCGTCTCGTGCTCCTCCAGTCCCGCGGAGTCGTGGGACCGCGTTGTTGCCGGCACGGCTTCAGCCACGGTAGTTCTCCATGGTGGCGCACCGAGCGCCACTGCCATCCGCTGCCGGCGCTGCCGTGCCGGGGTGGCGCGTGGGCGGGTCGCTCCGTGGACCACCAGACATGTTCTGGTGGTCGGAAATTCACGTCGTCTACGCCAAAGGTCCTCCCGGGGTCCGTCCTTCACTGCGAGGACCCCGCGTCGCGCGTGCGGCCTGGTTTCTCGACGTCTTCCATTTCGCACACCAAGAACGAAATGGGCATTGGGTTCGGACTTGTTCGTTAGTCCGCACCCACCGCGTTAGCAGATTTAAAAGTCTCACAACAAAAAAAAAAGTTTAATCAAACGCTGCCGGTATAAATCACAAAGATTTAAATAAAACAAACCCCTACCTCGTCGTTGTCATCGAACGTGAGTTCTTCACGGAATTGACCGTCGTGGAATAAGAGGATCGTTGCGTCGCGGAAGGGGCATCGCATCGAAAATCTCCGAGGGTTAAAGAAAACACACAGATTTAATGGAACGTTTAAACCCATGTTTAGGATAAAGAATTCAAAAAGAAAAATTAAAAGATTCGTAATCCCCCTACCTCAATCGGTGTTGATCGAAGATTGTCGTGGGGAAGCATTGTCGTAGAAGAAACGTCGCGGAAGAATATTCGTCAGTGTCATGGTACACGGTGTAACGTCGTCGATCTCCAAGGGTTCAGCGTTCTTCGTCGCCTTCACGTTCTTCACGTTATTCACGTTCTTTGAGTTCTTCGCGAAGGAGGATGAAGAACATAGAGTTTCTCCAAATCCTCTTAACAACCACCCACATGCAAAACGTGCATTGGTATTATTTTATTTCATGCCAAAAATTTGAAAAACAAGTTAAGAAATGAACCATTAATTCAGTGAATTAATGGTAACGACTTAACTGTCCAATTAATAGGGGCGTTAAGAGTTTAAGAAAACGCACAGGTTGACTTTCATTTAAAAGGGGTTTTCGTGGGTGCATTACTTAGAGGAAAATAAATGGTGGGGCTCGTACGGGCCCCACCTCAAAAATATCCTACCAAGTGGGTAGGATATTTTGGGTCCCACCCTATCCACTTCAACTCAGCTTAAGTGGATTTAAGTGTCATTAAGTGAAATAAAATAAAGTTGTCGCACCACTTTATTTTTTTCTTAACTTAACCCCAAAAATTAAAAACCACACCCGAGCAAACACAACTTCAGAAGAGGCATTTCTAAGAAAATATCGGTGTTGTGATTTTATCGGTGCCCTTGGAATTTGATTCCGAGCACCGGTTCAAAAGTTAGAAAAACCCGCTCATTCGTTCACTGTACGTACCCGAGCCAAACTTCGGAATATGATTCCAGGAACACCGGGCCTCGGAATCAGGTGCCGTCAGAAACTGCGTTCATGTAAAATTCCAATGAAAATTATGAAAAAAAATTCCCTTGAAATTTACGGGTCTTTACATCACTCCCACCTCAGGGCTTTACGTCCCCGTACAGATACATCATGAACTAGGGAAACAAATGTGGGTACTGAGCACTAATCTGAGCCTCCTGCTCCCATGTACTCTCCTGGAGGTTCCCGTGCTGCCATTTGATGCGCACTAGAGGAATCGACCGTCCACGTAGGACCCGCTCTTGTCGATCCTCGATCTCCACTAGGACCTCCACAAAAGTCGCTCCATCATCAACGTCTAGCTCCCCATGATCAATGATATGCGTCGGGTCGTGCACGTATCTCATCAACTGAGATACGTGGAAGACATCGTGCACCCGGTGCAACTGAGGTGGTAGAGCCAGACGATAGGCCACCTTGCCAATCCTACTGAGGACCTGGAATAGTCCGATGAAGCGTGGAGACAACTTTCCGCCTCGTCCAAATCTCTGTAATCCACATCGAGGTGAGACACACAAGAAGACGTGGTGTCCATCCTCGAACTCTAGTGGCCTCCGCCTCCTGTCAGCATAAGACTTCTGCTAGATCTGAGCTGTCCTCATCCACTCATGGATGACCTGGACCTTCTCTGTCGTCGCATGGACCATCTCCAGTCCCACAAATGCTGACTCCCCAGGGTCTGTCCAGCACAAAGGAGATCTTCAAGGTCTGATGTACAATGCCTGATATGGTGCCATCCCGATAGTGGAGTGGTATCTTTTGTTGTATGCAAACTCCACCAACGGTAGGTGGTCCTCCCAGCTACGACCAAAGTCGAGGACACATGCGCGGAGCATGTCCTCGAGAGTCTGAATGGTCCTCTCCGTCTGACCATCCGTCTGAGGGTGAAAGGCGGTGATCAGACGTAGCTACATCGTGAACGCCTCCTACAACCCCTTCCAAAGCCGAGAAGTATAGCGAGCATCTCGATCAGAGACGATAGATGATGGAACACCGTGAAGTCGTACAATCTCCTAGACGTAGAGACGTCCCAAGCTATCAACTGAGCCCTGCTCTTTGATGGGTATGAAATGATCCAAATTGGTGAGTCGGTCGACAATAACCCAAATGGAGTCGTGACCTTTGGAAGTGCATGGAAATCCAGTCACAAAGTCCATAGATAGCCCATCCCACTTCCACTCTGTGACCTCCAAGGGCTGTACCAAGCCTGCTGGTACCTGATGCTCTGCCTTCACCTGTTGGAAGGTGAGGCATTGAGAAACGAACTCTACCACAGCCTTCTTCATGCCCGACCACCAGTGCTATCGTCTGAGGTCCTCGTACATCTTCGCCACTCCAGGATACACCGCTAAGGGATAAGTGTGAAAATATCTCAGCACCTCCTCCCGTAATGAAACTGTTACCAAGGTACGTCCTCTGAAAAGGACGTCGAACTCTTCTCTAAGGGAGAAACCATCAGGTGCTTGTCCGGAGGATATCTACGTATGTCACGTCTCATAGTCATCATCCCCATGATGTGCCTCTCTGACCCACTGTAGTAGTGGAGGGGTGACTGTGAGAGACTGAAGGAAGGCTACTCCATCCCTATCCACGAAGGATATCCGCAAAGCGGCTAGCTGCTCTGCTGCATCCTCATGTAGCTGAATTCCCGTACTCCTGCTGAGAGCATTAACTACCACTTACACCTTCCCAGGATTATAGACTATCTCAAAGTCATACTCCTAGATGAACTTGAGCCATCACCGCTATCTCAGGTTCAGGTACTTCTGAGAAAAGATTTATCTGAGACTCTGATGGTCAGAAAATACTGTAAAGTGCTCGCCCATCAGGTAGTGTCGCCATGTCTTCAGAGCGAAGACCACTGCTACTAACTCCAGGTCATGGGTAGCGTAGTTCTGCTCATGCGGCCTCAACTGACGTGATCCATAGGCGAACACTGCCCGCTCCTACATTAGGACATGTTTGAGTCCGGTCCCTGATGCATCGCAGTAGACTACGTACCCTACTCCCTCCTAAGGTAACCTCATGATAGGGGCGCTGGTCAATCTCTTTCTCAGATCCTGGAAGCTCTGCTGACATCTGTCTGACCACACAAAGGGTTTCTCCTTCTTCGTAAGAGATGAGAGTGGTTCCACAACTCTGGAGAGGTATGGCACAAATCTCCAATAATATCCAGCTAGTTCCAAGAAACTCCGCACCTCCATCACGCTCCTGGGTGGCTCCCAAGCTAGAACTGCCTCGATCTTCGCAGGATCCACTGCAACTCCCACCTCAGAGATGACATTTCCCAAGAAGTGGACCTCACGTATCCAGAACTGACACTTTGAGAGATTTCCATAAAGCTGGTGCTCTCGGAGTGTGTCTAGTACAACTCGCAAGTGGTAGGCGTGCTCCTCCTTAGTCATCGAGTATAACAAAATGTCGTCGATGAAAACCACGACAAATTGATCGAGGTATGGTGGAAAAATCCTGTTCATGAGTACCATGAACACTGCTAGAGCATTTGTTACGGCGAATGGCATAACCAGGAACTCATAGTGGCCATACCGACATCTGAAGTCCGTCTTCTGCACGTCCTCGTACCTAACTCTAAGCTGATGATAGCCTGACCTGAGGTCTATCTTCAAGAACCACTGTGCTCCCTTGAGCTGATCAAAGAGGTAATAAATCCTCGGTAGAGGATACTTGTTCCTCACTGTCACCTGGTTCATGCGACGATAGTCGACACAAAGTCGCAAGCTCCCATCCGCCTTCTTGGAGAACAAAATCAGGGAAGCCCAGGGTGAAACACTGGGTTGGATGAATCCCTTGCCCTACAAGTCCTTTAACTGTACCCATAGCTCTCGAAGCTCGTCGGGAGCCATCTGATGTGATGGAGTCAATATTGGGGTTGTCCCGGAGTACATGTCAATATAAAAGTCTACCTCTCTGCGAGGAGGTAGCCCTGGGACGTCGTCGGGAAAGACGTCCGCATACTGATCCACCACTGTAGGGAAACTAGGACTCCGCCCGTCAACTGCTCCTAGGATGAGGCTAGTCAACTCATATGTTATGGGTTGTTCTCTCCTCTGTGGAATACCATACTATGCTGCGAAGGCTCCCTTCTCGCCGGTGAAAGTGAACCTGCTCCCGTCGGTGCGTACACATCGCATCTTGCACCTAAATAAGTCAATCTGTGCATGGACTATAGATAACCATTCCATGCCCAAGATGACATCGTAAGGCCTCGACACCGCTACAAGAAGATCCCAGCCAAACCTCTCACCTCCTAGAGTAAGCTCACACTACCGGCACCAGTGCATAATTGTCATGTCTGCTCCCGTAGGAGTCTCTAGCCATAAGGATCGAGCCAACGACTCTGTTGGAATCTCCGAGATCTGAACAAGGACATCAGATATGAAAGAGTGACTCGCTCCTATGTCTATAAGAACAACAGCAAAGGTGGAATAGACACAGATACTACCTCGAATCATCTCGGGCGCACCGTGGTCGTAGGCCTCCACTGCCTGGAGCTGTGCCTGTCTCTGCCTGCCAGCTCCCTATGTCCAGGGTGGACCTCCTAGTGGTGGTGGTGGTAGAGCCTCAAAGCGTCACCCACTACCTACTGCTCGACCAGCTCCTCTGCCTCATCCGCCTGCTCCCTGCGGACCTCCACGGTTGACCCTCTGCCTCTGCTTGGGTGGCCCCTCAATCGTTTGCGGCTCCTCAGCACGGTGGGTCGAGCAGTCATGAGCCATGTGGCCATGCCTGCCGCATGTGTAGCACTACCTGCCTCTTGAAAGACTGGCTCCGCACTGTGTGTCCCGCACTGCTGAGACAGTGTCTTGAGGTCATCTGCGTGAGGGTCTGGTCTTCCTGGACCCATGGATCATCCATTGACTCCCTACTGTATAAGACACTGCTACGTGTCGCCCCGCGGTAGGTCTCGCTGCTGAAGAAGTCTCAGCAAGAATGCTCTCGATCAAAAGGGCTCACTCCAGTACTCCTGCTTGAGTTGGAATGCTGAGGGAGATCAGCGATGCCCTGATCTAATATCTCAATCCCTGCTCAATGGTCCAGGCCTAGAAGAATGGGTCTCGTACCATGTCTATCGATTAGTGTGAGAGATCGGTAAATCTTGCCGAGTACTGGGCGACCGTCAAGCTACCCTGCCGCAGCTGAAGAAGCTCCTGGATGCGCACTACACGGGGGGTGGTTGTGACGAACTCCAAGTGGAAGAGGCTCTCAAAGTCCGTCCAGAGAAGAGATGCTTCATCGTGCACCTGGAGTATCAAGCTCCACCATCGGCCCACTAACGCGTTGAGTAGGCTCACTGCGAGGATCACCACGAGGTCTGCTGGTGTCCTTAATAACCGGAAAACTCGTACTACTGCCTCCAACTAGTCCTCGGCTGCCTGGGGGTCCGTCTCCCCGCGGAACCTGGGTGGTCGCTGGTGCTGGAACTCATGCAGTGCACTAATATGACGTGCATCATCAGCGGATGGGGCTGGAAGCATCGGTGGCTCGGCGGGTAGAGGTACCGCCGGTGCCTCAGCTGTCACGTGGCCCTGTACCGAGGCCTCATCGCTCGGTGGGCTGTCGTCATGATCAACTCTGGAACCCTAGCTGGCTACCATCGTGGGGCCATCCTGAAAGGGAAACAGGTGCGCCACGGTTAGAACAGTATACCTGGTGAGCTAACACAAAGTAATCACAAAGAAAAATTGAAACACACATGTAATCAATGTTTTCGTCCATTAATTCGGAAATCAGAAGTCAGGGTCCTGGTGTACGGATACATCGGCCGCCGCACCAACACTGGGCTCCCTGGCCTGATAAACACACTCAATACTCTTAACACTATTGCTTCGCATAGGAAAGAAAATACCAGAGTCCAATGTTCTGTGGTAGAACCGAACTCCTCTGATACCAATTTGTCACGACCCGTCCTCGGGGCCCGTGCTGTGACTACCCCAAGCCCTCTTTCCATAGGCCAGGGGTGGCAACTAGCACCAAGGTGTAATTCCTGGTAAAAAGGGAAGGCATTGTCTTTGTAAAGTAAACAAACACCACAGAGCAAGAAAGCAGTAGAAGTAAACACTATGTAAAATCTGGTACAACAGTAATTGTGGAAAAGTAAGTGGGCCAGAATACAAACCCAAACAGAAAGTAAACTACAACTCGAAAGGGGAAAACAGAAACTGAAAAGTAAATCCACAGCCTCGATCCTTCTACTGGACTCCCACATGAGGGGTGATTACATATAGCCTCCTCTGCTCCTCGGGTCCAGCCGACCGCTCTGAGTACGTCCCGCCCAGTGGTCCACCTCCAGGTACAGTCCTCCTCCGCAAGCCTTAACCACGATCAGCGTTGTCCGTCGTCTGCGACCAACACAACGTAGTGCAGGAATAGCCCGTGTAGGGGTGAGTATAAGCTACTCAGTAGGGACCCCAAGACCCCCGAAGGTCTCCCAGAATCCACAAAGGATAATCCACAAAGGAAAGATACAATCATGAAGTAACATCCGACACTGCTTAGGTATATGCCCATACATATACCTAAGTCACCAATTCTCATTCGGCTCCACCACCCGAGCTCAAGTACAACCCAGTCCACACAGGAAAGAAAAACGTAAATCCACATAGGATAGCACAACACAATCCACAAAGGAAAGAAAAACAGGATTCATCTCATACAGGTATTTCTTCGAATGACGATAGAGTTGATCAGATATTTCCACTGATTCTTCTAAGTCGTCGGACCCACAAAGGATCGATAGGTAACTAACCCCCTCAATGACCCACAATGGATCTGACCCACAAAGGATCGATAGGTAACTAACCCCCACAAAGACCCACATAGGATCGGACCCACACAGGATCTATAGGCACTGGCCTACACAAGACCATTGAGCGCTGACCCACACAGGATCGGACCCACAAAGGATCTGTATCACTGACCCACGTAGGATCGCTGAGTTCTGAAGTCGTCGCCGTCGATTCCACTGAGGATCTCTGCACAGTCGTCGTCGTCACAGTCGCAGCTAGCTCTAGGGTTCCCGCACACAGCTAGCGCGTTCGGGAGGGTCCGCTCCATGAGCCGAGAGACTGATACATCAACTGACACAAAGTCCAGAGTTGATGTATCCAAAAGTTCCGTATCGCAACAGGAACTCAACGTCGCAGACGGCGCGTCAATCGGATGCCTGGTCTGGGAGTTATTGGCCTTTTCATCCCAGGGGCCCGGTTGGTTTTTAAGGAAAAACCAATCCGACCGTACTCCACCTGCATCCAAACCTCGGGTGGAGTAGGCCAAAATATCCGTCTCACATAGAAAAATCCATCAAAGTCGAAGGTACGTCAATCAGACGTCCGGAGCTCAAGATATGAGTGTTTCCGCTCCGAGGGCCCGGTTGGTTTTTTGTACGAACCAACCCGGCCAAACCCAAAGTACTCCGAAACCTTGAGTGTGATATAATGAAATTACTATCTCGATCCAAGGATCACATCGCCGGTGACGGTGCATCGATTGGAGGCCCATAGCTCAAGTTGTGAGCAAAAGAACAAAAAGGTCCGAAAACGGGGGTCTGGGCCCGGACCGACCCGGCCCAGCCCCCCCTGGGTCGGCCCGAACCGGGTCGACCCGCCCCGGGTCCAGGTCCGACCTAGGTGGCATGGACCGGCCCGGCCTGGGCGCATCCCGGCCCGAACCGGCGGGTAGGCTCGGCCAGTTACGGGTGAGCGGAGTGGGGGGCGTGCTGCCCCTGCGTGAGAGATCCGCGGCCCCGCATGGGGCCGCCCTTGCCAGAGGACGCGGCCAGGCCACCGCCTCCCGTGCTCCTCCGGTCCCGCGCTGTCGCGGGACAGCGCTGCTACCGCCGCGGCTTCAACTGCGGTGGTTCTCCATGGCGGCGCGCCGAGCCCCGCCGGCGGGTCGCTCCGTGGACCACCGGACGAGTTCCGTTGGTTGAAAATTCACGCTGTCTTCGCCAAAGGTCCTCCTGAGGGTCCATCCTTCACTGCGAGGACCCCTCATCGCTCGTGCGGCCTGCTTTTTTGACCTCCGTCGTTTCGCACACCATGAACAAAAGGTGTGGTGGGTTCGGTCTTGTTCGTTATTCCGCACCCACCGCATTAGTTGTTTTAAAAGACTCACAATAAAAAAAAGTTTAATCAAACTTCGCGGGTATAAATCAAAAAGACTTAAATAAACCAAACCCCTACCTTGTCTTTGTCGTCGAACGTGAGTTCTTCGCATAATTGACCGTCGCGGAAGAAGAGGATCATCACGTCACGGAAGGGGCGTCATGTCGACGATCTCTGAGGGTTAAAGAAAACACACAGATTTAATGGCACATTTAAACCCATGTTGAGGATAAATAATTCACAAAGAAAAATTAAAAGATCCTTAATCACCCTACCTCAGTCGATGTTGATCGAAGATTGTCGTGGGGAAGGATTGTCGCGGAAGAAATGTCGCGGAAGGAGATTCATCGGCGTCGCGGTACACGGCATCGCGTCGTCGATCTCCGAGGGTTCGACATTCTTCGTCACCTTTGTGTTCTTCGCGTTCTTCTCGTTCTTCATGTTCTTCACATTCTTCGTGAAGGAGGATTAAGAACTTTTAGTTTCTCCAAATCCTCTCAACAAGCCACCCACAAGAAAAACGTGTGTTGGTCATATTTTATTTCATGCCAACAATTTGAAAAACAAGTTAAGAAAATAACCATTATTCCGGTGAATTAATGGTATCGACTTAACTGTCCAATTAATAGAGGCGTTAATAGTTTAAGAAAATGCATCGGTTGACTTTCATTTAAAAGGGGTTTTCGCAGGTGCGTTACTTAGAGGAAAAGAAACAGTGGGGCTCGTGCGGGCCCCACCTCACAAATATCCTACCAAGTGGGTAGGATATTTTGGGTCCACCCTATCCGCTTCAACTCAGCTTAAGTAGCTTTAAGTGGCTTTAAGTGAAATAAAATAAAGTTGTCGCACCACTTTATTTTATTTTCTTAACTTAACCCCAAAAATTAAAAACCACACCTGAGAAAACACAACTCCAGAAGAGGCGTTTCTAAGAAAATACCGGCGCTAAGATTCCATCAGTGCCCTCAGAATTTGATTCTGAGCACCGGTTAAATAGTTAGAAACACCCGCTCGTTCGTTCACTGAACGTACCCGAGCCAAACTTCGGAAAATGATTCCAGGTACACCGGGCCTCGGAATCAGGTTCCCTCAAAAACTTCGTTCTTGTAAAATTCCAAAGAATATTAAGGAAAAAAATTTCCTTGAAATTTACGGGTCTTTACACATAGTTTTTCTAAATATAGTTTCCAAGGTTTGTACTAAACTCCTATGAAACCAACTGTAATGCACCGAACCTAGTTACCCAATGTCCGTGCAATATCACATAACATTGGAATGATCACAAGAGATCAAGTCTCAAAGGACCGATTAGTTTAGTATCCTTGGATTTACTAGATAACTTCATATGTTTTACATTACATTTTGAAATGGAAAGACAAAAAAATTGTGTCCCCTTTGAACACAGTCATATCCCTTATCCTATTACTGTGGGTTAATTGTAATATACTTTTTTGAATCCTAGGAAAAATAAAACATAGAAATGGGTGATCTCATTTCTCCGTAAGGATAACAATATAGTGGAAAATATCATAAATAACTATAAACATTTAAGGCGATGTATACGACAAAAAACAATCATTTTAAACATAAACTTTAGCATAATATGGAAAAGATAAATAATATATTTTCATTAACATATTCACAGGGATGTTCTACTAGTCAAATAATCACATGTAACATCAATATCCAATTTTATAATGATGGAATGCATAATTCCATACATTATAACCACATAGTCAAGGGATCGTTACAAGACTATAAATAAGATTTTGTCAAGGACTTGTGCCAAGACACTATTTTATCCCATGATACCTACCCATGCATCGAGGAGCTATAGCAGGCTCCACCCGTCACATACTAAGTCCAATGCATTCCTCATATGAAAGGTTGAAACATAACATAAACATTCATATTAAAACTAGAATACAAAACATTAATACTTTAACCATAAACCACGAATAGTATAAAAATAACACATTCACATTCAAACATATCACAAAACCTTCAATATAATATGGTAGATTTTATCATATTAAATAAACTTCAGACAAGTGTAAAATCCATTAAAGGGTGTTGACATAGATGAAATCAAAACCATTTGAGAGAAATTTCTCTTTTTATTTTTAAATCATTTAAAAGTAACATAATTATAAAATAAATATTAATTTCAAAAATATTATTATCAATTTTAAGGGAAACTTTCAAGGTTCTATAATGGCAGAAAATATCTTCACCCTCCATATAAGTTAAAAACCATTCATACCTTAATTCGTTGAAAAGGATATAATGTACCTTTTTTGGAAAGCAATGGAAAGATTACTTTCAAAACATTTTATAAAAATTAAAACAAGGGTATAAAATAATTAACACATAGTATAGTAAATAGTAAAAATTATTTGAAATACATTTTTAAGAAACACAGATGTGGATGAGAATGATGTCCTAGTGCATACTAACATATAAACAATCTCGAATAATTAAGAGATTGTTGAATTAACCCTTAAATTGAACTTTTCCTTAGTTGAGGGTAATTTATTATCTTTTTTATTAGTTAAATATTGTTATTAATTTATACAATAACATATACATAAATATGATATCATATATGATCTTCTAATATTGCTCTGTTAGTGATATCTCAGTAGTATCATTGTTTCGGGTGTTAACTGATTTGTTTTCTTTTATATGTTTGGTTACGTAAGTCATGTTTTTTATGGATAGTATGTATATGATTCATATCCAGAATTATATTAAGTTCATTAATTTTATTGTTAATAATAAAATGTAAATCATTCTTTAATGGTTGCGATGGGGAATTATTCTCACCACGTTCATAGAGACGGTAATCTGTGCGTATACACAAGTAACAATATCATTCTATTGATGGATAAATCGTCTGTAATTGGATGTTATATCATATATAAAGAATCATTGACACGTTATATTTATTATTTACATCAATTAATACTCATTATTATACCCATAAAAATAATGAAGTGTTGAATATCAAACTCCACCTTGATGGGGAGACGGTAAGACATATGTACGCAGGTATGGTTACTTTGTCAGTAATAGGATTGATAGAATAATGAAAATCGTTATAAAATATTTATAATAATATCATTGTATGTATGAGGTACTAGAGTTAATATTTTGTTATGGAAACAACCAAGAAAGAGGAAGTGGAATAAGAAAATAACTTTCAAAGACGTGATGAAATTATTACCTCTTCTTTGGGTGCTTCCTTTTGATTTGATCAAAAGGGCTCCTTAAGAAGAATTCTGATCAAAGTAATACCTATAAGTTGAATCGAGGGTTTTTGGAGGATATTTGATCATGTTTTGTATGAGTTAAAATTATTTGGAGGAGTGATATTAATATAAGGGGGTGTACCCTTTTATAAGAGAGGTATGTGTCACTTTTGGAAAATATTGAAATATTAATTTATTGCACAATCATATTCAGTTTGTAATGCCTTGAAAGGGATTTATTTCGAGGATAAGTGGTTCTGGGTAGAAAAACTCTCAACCAATAGGTTTTATATAGGTTTATGTCACCATATTAACCATATCCTTTAGATTTAACACTTACTCAAATAGTTTACCTTTTACCATGTATTCTTGTATTATTATAATAAATGGTTAATAATAATACTATAAAAATACAAGTGAACCCCAAGTTGTTCCGTATGGACATATATAACCTTATATAATCCCTTTAAAGGAAACTTATATTTTTTTAAAATATTATATCAATTAATAATATCAGTTTTAAAAAAAACACATTTATGCCAATTTTGACACTATTTAGTAATTGGTTTCTGTGAAAGTCAAAAGAAACTTGATTACTTCGAAAAAATAACTTAACCCAATCCTAATATGTTATATTAACCTATAAATTTTTTTTAATGCATCGAAAGTCTCAATTTAAATTTTTTTTATATTTATAATATCAATTAATTTAATCATTAATTAATAAGGTAATTACTGCATCATCATTGTATCATAAATAAATTTAGTTTTTTTAATGAAGAAAAATTATAAATAAAATAACATTATTTAGGAAATATTTTTCAATTTCTAATGAATATTTATATTTGAATTTATATTATGTATAACCCTATATTAAAAATGGTTTTGCTATTAAACTTTGAATTTAACACTTTTAACTATTCTTTAAAGAAAATAATAATAAATGTCCAAATCTAATCTGATTGGATCAAAGAGGGTCATATTTTATTCATAAGGTTTATTTTGTTTTTGAAAAACACTTATCCAAAAGAATTAGTACATGTCTTAGGGTAATTATAATATCATTTTAACCATTAATTTCCCTATTTACATTTAACCGTGGTAAATAAAATTCAAAAGTTACTATTAAAAAAAATTATTTCCATCCTATTGAACCAAATTTTACTTACTTATGTAAAATGGGTCTCTAATATTTTTGGAATTCTATATACAGATGCTGTAAAGTTACGTTTTTATCAAATTTTCCAATATGCCTAGAAGGTGGGTAAAAGACGTTTAAATGTTCAATAAACTTTTATACATCAAATTTTATTATTAAATGAGTCCAATAAATTACATTTGACATATATAGGTATTATGTATCTATTTTAACATATAATAAATTTAAATAAAATAAATAATTATTTAAATAATAAGTGGGTTTTAAACAATGACGCAGTGTTTTTCACTATTAATAAAAAATTGAAGTTATTCAGAAAAATACAAACACTTCCTCCTAAGCTAATTTTGATATAAAAAATACAAAAATAAAGTCAATTTTGATAAATAAAATATATTTAATTTTAAAAAGTGGTCATTACTATTCATAACGGCTGGTTTGATTGGTCGTGGTGTGCTAGAACTCGAAGTTGCGTACAACAAAAGGAGTTTCATTATTCAAAGAGAACCGTACCATGGAAGCATGGGGTGTTACAGTGTCAACACAAAAATTCAATATGAAAATGATTATGATAAAAAAATTATATTTATCAATATATTATTTAACTAATTTTAAATTTAATTTTTTTTTAAATAATATGTGTTATTACAAATTTGTTAAATGAAAAAGTTGTTTTCAATTAAAGTTATTATATTTTATTATTCATCAAAAAAGTAATATTTTCAAAGAACTATTAAAAAATCACTCAAAGATAAATTTGACATGTAGATTCAAAAACGAATTTTATTTTTTCAAATAATTTTTTTAAATTTTTGAAAAAATACTTTTATTTTTTGTTTACATTCTTAAATAAAAACATTTTTTTGAAAATTATTATTTTCAAACCATAAGAAGAATTTACTATAAATTATGTACTTTTTATCAATATGTTTTATTTATATAAAAAATTATACATAATATTTATGAAGTGTTTATTCCCATTGATACCACCATGTTTAACAATTAGGTTATAGTGGTATTATTTATAAAATAATATTAATCGTATATCACAGTTCGTTAAAACTAAAAGTTGTGCATAATAAAAGCTATTGAATATATTAAAATATTTTAAAAAATATATTTCATAATAAATAAGGGTGTTAAATTATTCCCCATTTTAATGAATTATTCCCTCAAAATTTTATCACTTTGGAAAAACAACTGAGGGTACGTCTTCTTCATTACTATCTCAGGTTCCCACATAGCTTCCTCAAGCCCGTGGTTTAATCACAAATCATTTGATAGGTTAGTGGTCTTTGTCACGACCCATCCTAGAGGGGTCCATGCTGTGACTCCCCAAGACCATCTAAAATATGCCAGGGGTTGGTGACTAGCACCGAGTAGTAATATCACTTACATGGGAGGCATTGCCTATGACCAGTGTGCACAAACTAAATTCTGAATTACAAAACACTAAGAATACAATTAATGAAAACCACTGAGGATGACATGAATAGAGTGAAACAGAAAAGTAATGTACAATAGGCTGACCTGGGATAGATTACATTTCCACCAAAAATGAAGAGTTTGTGACACATGTACTGAAGCTAGGCTATAGAAAACCATACTTGAACGGTAGGTGATGGGAATCTTCCAAATGACATAGGAATACATCTCATTAGCTTGATCTCACTAGGCACTGTCTGGTCCTAGACCTCCGAGTTCTCTATAAAAATGTCGGCCATCTTCACAAGACACGGCATGTTCTGGAAAATCCCATGTAGGGTTGAGAAAAATAGTAATGAGTAGGACACCTTGAAAAAAAAGAGTAAAAGTCCACAAAAGAAACATCACTATGAATACATAGTCAGCTCAACACAGTTATATGTATAAAGGATAAAAATCATGACTTCCAAATGTAATCGATGAATACCTAGTATTGATGAGACATTGATGCCCAATGAGTCACATAGACAGATAGAGTCACTTAGACCCGATGAGTCACTTAGACCTGATGTGTCACATAGACCCAATGCATCACTTATACATAGAGGGACATAATCTTGATGTCACCTATATCTTAAGTCACATAGTATCTGTATCATAGAAATCCATAGGATTCTGATCATAATGTCGTTATTCCGGAATAACCGACTCCTCAAGCCAGTGGTCGCATGTCGACTTCCATAAAAATGCACAAAGAGTATCCCAGAAGAAAAACATCATCTTGAATGCCCCATCCCCGAAAAAAGATCATCAAACAAACACATGATTTTAATGTTTTTCATAATTTAGTGAAAATAGGCCGGTTGGGCCAGGGTCCGGTCTAACCTGCCCCAATTCTGTTTAGGTGGGAAAGGACCAGCCTATCCCATTGGCCACATTGAAGCTTTTGTTTGGACTTTTAGACCACTGGAGTTTCCCATATTTCCTGATGTGGCCGCATAGAGAGGGCCAACATGCTTCACTGGTTGCGGCCCCATTTACCCCACACGCGGTGCATCCATGTGCACTTCTCGATCAATGAGGTCAGACTGCATGGTGTGGCCAGTCCGCATGACCACTATATCCCACATCCCTTCCATGGGTCCCTCCTCCAATGTGGCACTGGTGAACCAAATCCCTCCATAGCGGCCTCCAGTTGCGGACGTCCACTATAGCTACGACCTGCCATAACACAACTCTAGATCTCCAATCACGGTCAGCCGCTATTGTCCATCTAGCAGGTGGCCTCTTCCTCCACCACTAGAGGCCTCCCCTTCCATGGGTAGTTTACCTCTATGGTTCTGCTGGACCGTGGGCCACCATCGTCGACTCCCATGTTGGTGACTGTCTATCGATCCCGACCACATCTACTATCGGCCGCTCCATTGGAAACTTAATCTCTTGCCTCATCGATAATCATACCTCTATGGGGTCCGTATGGTGTCAGTTACCCGTTTGGGTTTTTGTGCCTCAAGTCAAATAAGCAACAATTATTCTCTCTCAGGATCACAAAGAATGTGATGAATGATGAAAAAGGAGAGGCAAAAGAACACCCAAAGAGATATCCATTCCTTTTTTTCATGGTATCCTTAGTTCATCGTTGTTAGAATAATCACACATAATGAGAATAGAATCACAATGTTCTCATACCCCTTTTATTCCACAAAAGATAAATCTAATCCGGGATGGATGATGGTCATGCAGATCAACCTGTGAGTGGGTTGATCCACATTTTTCATTTAGAAATAATGAATAGGGGAAAGGAAATCACATAAAAATAAAATCCCTACCCAGAGGATTGGGTCAATCACTAATGTTGAGTGAATCATGCATTCATCATTCACCAATCCATCGAAGCATAATCTAAATCCCAATCTTTGATTCACTTATGTTTTTTTCATTCATCGTTCTCCACCTAGATCATTCACAAACACCTTTTCATTACCAGTGATTCTAGGGAATTTAACTTGGATTTTCAATATGATCATGTATCCCCTATCATGAAATTAAAATAACAAACACATTTCAGCATCGTCATTTCACTATGGTGAACCATCACCACATAGTTATATATATGAAATGAAACAGATGCTTTTTCATGGTGTCGAAGTGCTATTGTGTCACTAAAAACTGTTAAAAGAAATAATATAAACATTTTTTGAATTATATTTTATTATATTTTTAAAGATCAAAAATTAATCTTCATCCCTCCTCCAATTCCGGTCGTGGTTAGGCCCTGCCTAAGGAAAGAAAACACATACGAAGTCAATGGTGCTCTTGAATTTCTAATCTGAGTTACAATTTATGAGATATAGGAATGGAAAATAAAATATTTTTTATTTAATTATTTTATTTACGGTCACATCCCAAAAACTACTTTCCATAGTTTCTTTGTGTTGAGCAATGTTAGGTTATGCCTAATGTAAAACCAATGCTTTGAACGCCAGGGTGACCTTTTATTTTTGATCCAAGAACCCATTTAAGAGTTGTCCCACATTTTTTCGAAAACTTCTCACGTGTGTTATATAAAAACATAACATTTTTTGACGGATTGTTTCAAGAAAACTAGGCCTCAAAATCCCATGTCCTCTCAGAACATGGTCTCATAATTTTCACATGAATTTTCTAAAAATAGAATTGTTAAATTACGATTCATTAAATTCACCCCACCATAAGGCTTCACATCCCAGAAAATCCAAACAAGGTCTACTCAAACCAAAGGAGATAGTAGAGAGCATGAATTTCAGCCTCCCGCTCCCATGTGCCTTTCTTGAGATCCATGTAATGCCTCCGAACCCGCAACAAAGTTAAAGATCATACACAAGGGATCCTAGATCTTCATTGGGTACTCAAATGAAGTCACTGTAATGTTGATGTCCAACTCTCCCATGATTATGACAGGCAAAAAGGGTTATGGACAAAACACCTCAGCAGATCCACACAAATTTTGGAATCCCCTCCTGCAATACATTCCACAACTAGGATATAAAGTGAGCATCAAAACCTGAAACAATCATTGAAGAAACTTCATGGAGTCTAATTATTTCTTGCACATCTAAACATCCCAAGATCTCTATTAAACTCTTCTATTTTTTAGTTAGAAAGTGGATCGAATCAGTGGGTCATTCATTGATCACCCAGACGGTATCATGTATCCTCGATGTATGTGGTAAACCCATCAAGAATTCTATTTATATTTCTTACTAATTCATTCTTGGTACCCCAAGAATGTGAATGGACACCCCTTGCAAGTATAGGTGCTTGACACAATGTATTTACAAACCAATAAACGGATTCAAACATGCGCTCAACTATTATGTTAATTGGTAAGCCCATATACAACCTATTCTGTCATCCCTAGTGTCATTCTTGACTCCAAAATGGATATACTGATGCATCTCTCCAATCTAGGAATGCACTAATACAAGTTTTCATCCTCTAAAAGGAACAATATTCTCCCCACCTTTCGAATATCAATCAATGGAATTCCACATGGACAACTAAACATGTAAATTATCACTTTTTTGTATCACTGATTCATGCTTCCCTCACTCATAATAAAAGTAGTGGGGTAATAAACACTGATTGGAGAAATGATTAATCATCTATATTTATGAAGGATAACTTGTATTGAGGCCAACTGCTCTATTTCCTCATTTAGAAACTAGAGACTGGATCTCCTACTGAGAGAATCTGCTACCGTGTTTCCCATTAAAAGAGTATAGTCTCTCTCCATGTCACAGTCTGGGAGAAAATTTAGCCAATCCCTCTACCTCATGTTCATAACCTTCTCATAGAAGATATAATTGAGACTCTTCTAGTTTGAGAAGAAGATAAACTACCTACATTTGAGACAGTGTCACCACATCTTCAATGGGAGGACTACCATTTCCAACTCAATATCATAGGTCAAGTAGTTCTTCTTCTGTGGTTTCAATTGATGAGAATCATAAGGAATCACAAAATTCCTCTAAATCAAGAAAATACTATGTCTGATCCTTGATGAATCGCAAAACACTACGTACATGACTCCCACCTCTGGAAAACTAAAGATTGGGGTGCTCCTCAAACCCTGTCTTAACATTTGAAAAGCAGGTTTTCACCTTTTTATCCATAAGAAAGGACACCCCTTTCAACTGATCTAAGTGATTATTTTCACTTTGTTAGTGGATACTTGTTCTCCTTGGTAACTTGTTTAATGTTCCATTAATCCACATATATCCTCGAACATTGGGTCTCACAAATCCCTTCCTCTGCAACTCCTTCACATTGACCCTCAGTTCATGCTTCTGAAAATTCATTTTCTCCATTTTCAAATAGGTCACTTTTTGGGTTAGTGAGAACAGAACATGCAATGAGAACCATAGGCGGGTTGGATTTGGAACCACAAACCCCCATTTCATGAAGCTCTATAAAATACATCTGATATATTGATGATGATATAGATTCCATCTTGGGGTGTATGAAAATGAAGAATTATATCTTCCTGAGAGAGGTAAAACATTAACAAATTTAGTGAATACGTCCTCCTACAATGACACTGCTGATGGGAACTGAGAACACCTAACATCAACTTCCCCGAAGGTAATGCTAGCTGACTCAAGAGTGATAGGTTGCACCATCCTATTCATGATTCTATCCTGAGATGCATGGGATTCCTATTTTGCCGACCAAGTAAAATTTCACTCTAACATTTTGGACATATCTCACCCTATCTTCCTCAACCAGTCAATCAGAGCATTGAATTAATATAACTAGTATATACCATGAATGATGTGGTAAGGCCTCAACACTACCACCAAGAGATTCCAACTAAAACTCTCACCTCCATGGTCAAATCACACTCTCAATAGTAGTGTGATTATCGAGTCTTCAACCGAAGGTATCTTCATAGATAAGGGTCAAGTCAATAGTTTAAACAGAAGATATAGGTCTTGAAGAAGATTTCTGACAAGGAAGAATGATCAGTGAATGTGTTTATAAATATGTAATCTAATAATAGGCACAAATCAACCCAATAATCTTTCCTATTTCCCTTGGTACATATTCCTTCACCACATGAAGTTTCCCAATCCCATGTCCTCCTGCTCCCTGAGCCTGGTGTGGACAACATGAGGGTGGTGGTGGTAACATGTATAAATTTCAACCACCTCCTGATGCTCTCCCAGATCCTCTTCCACTTATTTCACCCAAAACATTTATCTATTCGTATCATTGTCTCTACACTAGTGGCCCATCCACTATTTCACTATCAGTAACATGATGGGATAGAAAATTTACAGCAATATGTCCCATGCCATCTTATGAATTGCATTGACTTCCTCTAGGACTATTAGACTCACCCTATGATCCTTGAGCGGTGGATCGCCTATCGTTGGACCAATTCTCATAAAATATCACAAATATATGCCTTTTCTTCTATCATCATCTTCCTACTCCCAAGGTTTGTGCTCCTTTCTTCCTGCTTCTGTCACCCACTGGTTACACCCTCTCATCCAAATGACATTAAAACACAAAAGGATCACTCAAGAACCCTTGAATAAGTTGTAATTCAAAGAGGAATAAATATTATTTGGATGTCCTTAAACAAACATCACTCAGATATTCGAGCACTGAAGAACTAGTCTTATCTTATTCACTGAGTACCTAGAATGGTCGGCATTCCATGATTAATACTCATAAACCAAAATGTTTTCCTACCAAAGCTGTAGAATCTCTTGGGAACACATATCCTTTAGATTTTATGGTGATACCCCCTTCTCTGAAAATGGTTCTCAAACTCTGTCAATGGAAGAGTCACCTCATCATAAGATCGAGTAATCTAAAAACCTCAATTGTCGTGATGAGCCACATAGAAGGCTAACCGCCTATACCACCATCTGATTTTATGGCATCCTAAATGGATGGAAAACATATTCAACACCCCATGATATTCCTTATTTGATATTTTGTTGGGCTGTCCGTGGAACTTGAGGGGTATATGTCACTAAAACACCTGAAGTGAGCACAACTCGTGAATATCATCTGCTGGTACTATGAAAACTATGTGATAATCCACAGGTGGTGGTATAACATGTATAACACCCAGAGGATCTCTCTATGGTACAAACCCTTGTTCCAATCTCTTCACCCCATCGATCATCCTCATGATCACGCGGTAGAATCCTGGTTGGTTGCCTATGTGGAAGCATATTGAAACAAAATGATATGTACCACAATTAGTAGAGTATAACTGGTTAGCTGTATAATGAATTACAGAGAAAACTTAACCCATTACTATAAGATGCATGTACCATCTTTTTCATCAGAACTAGTATTTTTATGTACTGAGTCAAAAAGAAGAATTTAGGGTCCTGGTGTATGGGTACGTCGGCCGCCACACCAAAACTGGATTTAATGGCCTTAAATCCAAACTCGAAACACTGAACAATGTTTCCCCAAACAAAACTCATAGACTCTGAGTTTTTATGGTATAACCAATCTCATCTGATACCATTATTTCATGACCCATCCTAGAGGGGTTTATGTCATTCCTCCCCAATCCCACCTCCAATAGGCTAGGGGTTGGGGACTAGCACAGAGTAGACACATCACTGACATGGGAGGAATTTCCTATATTCTTGTACACACACTCACACAATGATGAAAGGTAAAATAATAAGTAAACCAAGAAACCACTAAGTAAGAAACAGCAAGCATGCAACATAAAATTACAGTACAATAGGGTGACATGGGCTATAATACAAGCCCACCAAAAAGAAAGAGACTCTAACACTAGTACTGATTCTCATCAATAGATAATCTTACCAGAAGGGACGGTGAAGGGAAGCTTCCTGAAGTCATAAGAGTATGCCTTGTTTTTCTGATCTCAAAAGGGAACTACCTGGTCCAAGACCACCTAGGTCTATGTCAAAACATCAGTCATCTGCACAAAGGATGAGACATGACGTAAAATCCCATGTAGGGGTTAGTAGAACATTACTCAGTAGGACACCCTAAAAACATAAAGTAAAAGACCATAAAGGAAACTCCTCTAAGAAGACACAGTCATCTCAACAACATTATAAGTCTAAATCATGAAAGAAAGACATCCAAATATAATCATAGATTATCTATTATTGATGAGACACACACCCCGATGAGTCACATAGACCTGATTAATCACTTAACCTGATGGGTCACTTAGACCTCATGAGTCACTTAGACCCAATAAGCCACATAGATTCAAAGATACGAAGTCTTGATGTAATGTATACCTCATGTCACATAGTCTATGCATCATATCTAGCCATAGAATGTTGATCATATCATGCTTTTTCTACAAGAATCTATACCTCAAGACAGAGGATGTATTTTGACTTACATTAGAACCCGCTTAGAGTTTCTCAAATGCACCTCCAAGTCATGAGGGTCCCGAACCAAAAATGGATCGTCAAATAGATACATTGTTTGAATGTTGTGTGAAATTTAGCGAAAATGGGTGAGATTGGTTTGGGTCTGGTCTGACCTAGTTGGATCTAATCGACATGACACGACCCTGTCTGGCTGACCTGACACAATCTGTGTCGACCCGGATGGGCCCGACCTGAAGGCCTCACCTGTTGATCCCATTGGGCCTACTGGATCCATCTCATTGGGTGATGGGTATAGCTCACTAAGCCATTGGATTGGTCTAGCTTTCCAAGTCTAGAATGTATGCGATGGGCCATATTTCTCCACTCGATTTGGCCCGACCTAGCCACAACCCCATTTTCCCCACACCCAGATCACCTCGATGAGCCAATCAGTTAATGTGGTCGGACCGCATGGTGTGACCAATACCCATGACCAATAGATTTCGCAGGTCCCTCCTCCAACATTGCTCTGATGAGCTATGACCATCGACCACTGTCAGAGCCAGCCTGGTCACAACTATCGTATACTTCCCGCGACCATGTCGCAGTGGGTTCCTCTGCCACCAGCTGTCGAGCCTGCAGCCTCCATAAGGACCAACCACAGTCTGCCCGACCGGGGGATGTCCACCACTGCAGTCCCATTGGAATACGGGTCACCATCACAGGATCTCGTGCCATTGACCATCTAACTACCTCGACCGATCCATTGGGTTGTTACTGCATCATTCGTTAGTAGCTCCACCAATACCCTCATCCTGCACCGAACCTTCCATAACATCACTATGTGGTCGTTTTGGTGTATGGCTCTCAATTTGGATTTATGCTTCACGAGTAAAATGCACAAAAATTATTCACTCTCAGGGTCATGATGAAAATGAATAACCGCGGAAAATGAGAGGCTCAAGAACACTAGAAGAATGATCTAGACCTTTATTAATGTTGGCCATAGTTTATTATTGTTATCAGGATAGGAAGAACATGAATATAATCAAAAATATCTTATCAAATTTTAAATCCCAACAAGATAACTACCATATTTCATGGATGATCAACCCATGGATCGATCTATTAGTGGGTTGATCCACAGTCGTCGTTTAGAGATAAATAACAAGGGAAATCAAATCACATAGAAATAAAAACCCTGCCTTGAGGATTGGATCGATCACTAATGAAGATTGAATCCTCCGTTAATTGTTCACCAATACATTGATTCCTGCTATGAATCTAAATCATTGATCCATAGATGTTCATCGTCATTCGTCGTTCGTCATTCGCCATCGAGAGGCTTCACCAATGCCTTTTCTTTTATAGATCTTCTATGTAATTTCTCAAGGATTTTTAATCTGATCATGTATACCCTATTAATATGTTAAATGAAGAAACTAATTTCCGTATCTCCATTTCACGGTGTAGTAGTGTCGCCACAAAATATCATTTATGAATGGAAAAAACATCTTTTTCATGGCATTGTAGTGTCGATGTGTCACTGTGAAACATTAATAGAAATAAAATACTATTTTTCAAAATTTTATTTTATTATCTTTTAAAATTTCCAAAAATTATCTTTTACCCTTGACCGAAGTCGGTCGAGTTTAGGCCCTGCCTAGGGAAAACACACCCTCAAGAGATCAATAGTTCTCTCAGATTTTCAATCCGAGTAACCATTTACGATTTATAATATTTATTATAAAAAAAATTACATAATATTTTTATATACGGTTACATCCCAAAAACTAATTTTCATTTTTGACCTACTTCGGCCGGTGTTAGGTTACACCTAAGATAAAACTACAGCTATTAACGCAATAGTGCCTTCAGATTTCTGATATGGGCACCCATTTAAGAGTTATCCCACATTTTATGGATAACCGCTAAATAACTCTATTTAAAAACATAAAAAATTTCATTGGATTGTTACGGGAACACTTGGTCTCAGAATCACATGCCATCTCAGTGGATCCCCTCTTACTTTTTGTAAGAATATTCATAATATAGTACCCAAAAAAACAGAGTCGTTAGAGTATTTTTTTTGAATCACATCCTCTATATGATACTGAATCTACATTAGTTGATCCTCACGATAAATTTAGTGATCCAATAGTACTGCCTCTAAGTTTATTATATGTGTAGTGTCATGTATGTAACTCCTTGGGAGAAAAACATGGAACAGATTATGGAATTGAGAGAGGTTTGGTGTAAGTTCTAATCGATAATCTATTTTCCAGATATGATCAAAATGGGTTAGGAGACCGATATACCTAGGGTTTATTTTTCAAAATCTCTAAACCTCATGGCCTCTTTCTATGGAGAAATTCATAGAAACAAATTTTAAAAAACATCAAATTCCATAATTCATCTATGATTTTCATCATAAATTTTTTTCTAACTTTATATTTCTCTTATATCTTACGGAATAGATC
Organism: Viscum album; assembly: GCA_963277665.1. Classification (NCBI taxonomy): domain Eukaryota; kingdom Viridiplantae; phylum Streptophyta; class Magnoliopsida; order Santalales; family Viscaceae; genus Viscum; species Viscum album. The sequence continues at coordinate 1,803,615,210 of OY728129.1, read as the reverse complement.
TATCATTCCCTATCATTTCTTCAACCATTTCTAGTCCTAGTAGATTTCTTTCTCTGACATCATCCAAATATATTTTAGTTCTATACTTCATTCCATATAGTTCATCATTATAATCCATTTGAATTTCTATGTGAATGATATTGTAGTAGAAATAATTGACTAGAGGAAGGTGTTGATCTCAACCAACTTTGAAATACATGGAACAAGATCTCAACATATCCTCAACAATTTGAATTTATATCATAGAATGACCATATATATGAGGATGATACATAGTGTTGAAACTCAACCTTATGTCAAGATATTTATAAATACATCATCTGAAGTTCAAGGTAAACCTTATACACCAATCAGATACTATTTAATTTGGTAAACCATGAAACCTTAAAAATTATCATATATTCTATAAAGTTGATCTTAAGGGAAATATTTTATGATAGTTATGAATTATGTTAACTTTATGAGGTGATCCAAAAAAAACCCTTATATCATCATGATCTTAAGATGTTTTGGGTAGTTCGATGAAAAAATACATGGTGATGTTTTCCTATTAACATTACACTATGTGTAATGGTCATAATAACCCCTTATACATTTATTCTCATCCTCAAATTACTGCCATACAAAGCATCAAGATAAAAACTCTGTAATATATCTCTTTAATCCCTAGCACAATAAACACTCTTTCAAAACACCATAAAATATTATACATCCCATATGAATATAGGATAAATAATTATGAACTTCATCTAATAGCTCCTTTAATTAAGGTAAGGGTGGAACACACACATGGTTCCTCAACATTATCATTCAATCATCATCAAAGTTCAACACAAGAACATTTCTCACATTATTTTACAACTCTATATCAACCATTTTTCCAATTTTTTTTCAAAACATTGATATATTGTTGGAAAATTATTTGAAAAAGATAACATTTCTTCATTACCATAATGATTTCAAAATCTATCCTTTAAAAATCCATAAATATTGAATTTTAGTTATCCTTATCATAATTAATCTATTATAATTCTTTTAACTCAAATTATCGGCCACCTTGTTTGCATTATTTGGGTGGTAATGAGTTGAGAAATCATAAACATTCATCCGCTCTAACCTTATTCTCTAGTGAATATGAAAATAAATTTTTCTGAATATATACATTCAGATTTTGCGAACATTCTATATATCAATATTTTCTCAACAATGATAATGCCTCTATATTTTTATTGTAACGATTACTGCAGTTGACTCCAAATTTTGAGTTGGGTAATTTTCCTCAGGGGCCATGACTTTTCTTGAGGATTAAGCCATAACCATGTTGATCATCATGAGAACACTTACGAATCCCTTCATGGATTCATCACTATTGAAGATAAAACCTTAAACACATTAGGGTAATGTAAGAACATGTGCACAAAATAATAATCTATTTAGTTCCTTCGAATTTCACACACATTCCTCTCTTTAGAGGAACATGGATACCTTTCGAGTTATCATAGTGATTATATTAGATAGTAATGAGAATATATAAACAAAAAATTGATAATATCCAATAAAAATAAGAAAACCATGGATAATAGTCACTATGGTTGGTCTGGTTCAACATTCAAAAACCCCCTTCCCTGATGGATCTACTGATATACCCTATCTTGAGATCGTATGACAAAAATATTTAACCTTTTGTCACCAAATTTCACACATTGAATGATTTTATTATAGTTCCTCCTTCCTTAGGGTCTTCAGTAAAACTTACAGTTGATCATCATGGTCTTCCTTATTCTTTGAATAGATGAGAATTTCATTTATATAAACTATCAGAAACTGATCAAGGTGATATATAAAGTCGTTATTCATTAAATCAATTATGATATCAAGGGAATTAGTATGACTAAATAACATCACTATATACTCACAGTGTCCGTAGATGGTAGTGAATTATGTCTTGTGTATGTTCTCCTACTTAAACATTAACTGATGATATTCATAATGAAGGTTATTCTTGGAAAGGGGTTAATATACCCATAGTTTGTAAAATAAATAATCAATACAAGGAAGATGATACTTTCTCTTAATTGTAATCTTACTTATTTCCCAATAATCAAGGTTGAGTCACATTGATCCAACTTTCTTATTAACCAAAATAACTATTGTACCCCATGGTGACACACATGGCCAAATAAATCCCTTTGCAAGATTATCCTAGTGTTGCTTCTTCAATTCTTTCACCTTAATCAGTGAAACTCTATAGGGATTGTTTGAAATTGGTGTAACACCATATATAAGTTCTATTGGAAAATTAACTTCCTAAATTGATGTAAGACTTTGAAAATTATTCTAGAAGGACATAAATTAACTCCCACAAAATAGTTATATATTTGATGCTGATTTTCCCCCCATCTATATAAGTTAAATTCACCTACTGAATAGAAATCATAACCCATGCAATTGATATGATCTCTATTGAATGTTTATAATTATTTTCACATTAATAGATGATCATAGTTTGGTTTTTAATTTCAAACATGACTTAACATCCTTGGAAATTGATGCTTGATTTATGGAGATAAAGCCAACCCATGCTTATGATTACTTCAAATTAATCCAAATAATGAATAAATATATTTTCCAGAGACACATTCCAATAAATGGTAACTATAGAAGAATCATAGTCTTGATATTTTCTCATCATTCCATAAGGGGTTTTCATTATTAATTCAACATATAATAGTTTATATGTTATTTTTATTCCCTTATAATATTATTCGGAAATAATTGAGTCAGTAGATCTAGAATCAAATAGCACAATAGTTGTTCTAAATTGGATTGTATGTTTACATTTCAACACCTCATTATCTCATCCCACCTTAGAAATAGTTATCACATGATATTTACCTATTTACCTCATCTTAAAAGGATGATAACATCGAAAATCAATAGTAATCATATGATTGATCAATGGTTGGAATAATGACCATACTTATTTCACTTGAAAAAATAGAGTGTGGTTGGTTCATTTTGTGCATATTTATCACTATTCACATCATTAGATAACTTCTTCCCATCACTTCAATATTTGATTTCACAATGACATTACCTTCCCCACAAAATATTTTCACATGCCCCCATGGTTCAATTTCCACCATATTTCATTCCACGCTGTAGTAATGAAGTAATATCATACCTTTCCTCAATTGTTTTTATACTTTCCTTTGATTTACATCATTTTTTTCTTATCAAAACCATGCAATTTATGTGTATCTCCAATTTCTATTGCAATATTGATAGCACAATTAGTGATTTATTCATATATACTGATGTTCCTTATGGAAAACACCGTTTAGAGAATTAGTTTTATCAAATTAATGAATCAATAATCCTTAAATTTGGGTGGGATAATAATAATATTGAGTGACTAATATGTATTATAAAATATAATTCATAGGTACCAAAATATTCATAAATTTTTTTCATTAAATAATGTAATTACTTCTATATTTTTCATTGAAAAACACTAATAATGTACATATTGAGAAATATGTTTATAAACTCATCAAATTATATGGTTTCAATTTCATATTATTGAATTGTATTCTTGATCAGATTCCATTATTGATCCCTTTTTTCTTGCAAATGATAGACAACCAAAATTAATTTCTGATACCCAAAATACTATTGAATATAACATTTCTTCCTCGTGAGATTTATCAACTCATGAGTAACTAGTAGATCAATTTAATGAATAAATAATGGTATATATTATTCATGAAGTCTAAATAGGACATTGTTCACTCTTATTCTCATTTTTAACTATAGTATGATACATATATTGATAAATGTTTCTTATCATAGCAATGATATTTTTATTTCTACCTACAAAATCATTTGGTTTCTTAGGAGTTAAATAATTTGATTTTCTATTACACTCAATATTATCATGGTTCATTTTCGTTCTATCTATTAACTAAAACCAGAATTCATATTTTAAGAAAAGATAATCATATTGGGTAACCACATAGTCATGCAAAATCACATTTGGGATGTCTAGATCACAACACACAAATTTTAATCGATTTAACCTTACGATTAATTTAGGTCATTCATGATCATTATTAAAATAATTCATGATTGTTTTTAAAGATAATGTTAATCAACCAAATAATATTCACCATTAGTGAAAAACCAAGTGTCGCGTAAGGTGTGTTGTCATATACTATGTAATCTTGAGTCAAGCTAGAAATGCCTTTTTCAGAGTTATTTCCCTTCTGTGCTTCTATATTAGAAAGATGTCCAATAACAGTATCTAGACAGAGATATGTGTCATGGAAAACCACAAACTGTTCTTATAAATATCATAGAAATTTATTATATAAATATTATTATCCTAAGGTTTTTCATGAACATTTTATCATCCTTGTATCTAAATGTTTTTATTAACTTTACTCTGATACCAACTATAAAAACCCACACATTCCAAACATATATATGACATAATAAATGTTTCATATTCATAACATAACATAATTATTCATTCCAGAATCATTTAGTTCTAGTGTATTTGAATACATAGACACGTCAACTACCAGTACATATGTCATTGATGTCATTTCCCACTAAATTATTCTAAACATGAACCCTTTATAGACGTATCATGCATAAAACCATTACTCGTACCCGTGTAATGGAAACATAAGAAACGTTGATATCAGATTCCAATAAGTGAAAACAAGAGATATTTCAATATAACATGTAATTAAGGGTTTGAGATAATTGTAATAACAAATAATAACTATTCCCTAGATATCATAGCTCATAAAAATGAGTCATGGAATAAATCAGGGTAGTTAATAAGACATGAATCATAAAGGAATAAAAAAACATGATCCATAAGAATATAACACCCACATAAGACATATATTTTTAGGAATAAACATAAGCATAGAAAATCATTTCCATGTTGTCAAGAATCATTTACAAAACTATCATAGTTGACTGGGATCACTCTCCAAACCATTATAGTGGTCAAGGATAACTCCTACGACTAACATAGTGGATCTGTTTCACTACCCAAACCATCATAGTAGTCATGGTTCACTCCCAGGACTATTATAGTGGACAATTCCCTTACTAAAATGGGTTCACTTTGTATTCTATTCTTGTTTATCTCAAGATATCTCAATATTTTACCAATTCATTGGTGGGCGATATAGGCCTCACTCATCCAATAATACATAGATTTTAGTGCCGCAAGATCATAAAATATTCCACATATTAAACCCCCGGAAAATAATTAGGATTAAAAAACATATCATCATATCATAACTTCTGAAAAAACGTGTTCAATAAATAATTCATCATCTCAACATAACATAACACATAAAAAAGAAATGAGCTTCAAAAAAATCTTATCATCCTAAAGATAAAACATTAAATGAAATAATAATAATTGTATCCTTAGATAATATTCCTAATAAATCATATTTAACATCAAAGGATTTAATTTCAGATGTAGAATGAATCTAAAATATCACTTTGATAATTTCTTGGGGAAAATTGACATTTCACTTTCAAAATAATTTTTTTACACGAAAATTCAAAAACATTGAGAAAATTTTTTTATTTTCAATTTACCTTTTATAATTAGAAAAGAATATTAAAAATAGTGAGAAGTCATGATATCATGAAATTCCCTTAATTTAGTACATGTTAAAATGGATATTCCTTTAACATTTTCTAAAAAATCATAACAAACCATGTTTTGAAAAAAAATAAAGATTTTATTTAAAACCTTTACCACTTTGGTATCTTTTGAATAGTAACACCAATGAAAAAAATATCATTATATCGATATTTATATTCCACAATTCCATTTTATGAATCATAATAAACATGCAATGGTTGTATATACACTACATAAAAGAAATAATTGTTATATAAGGTATGTGTCCAACAGATATAAATGTGACATGAAAATACCTTACCTTAAATATCATCTTCTTTGGTACATGTTAGAACCCACTGTATAATAAATATATGTTTATTATAAAAATATTTATTAACCAAAATAATATTTATCATTCCATATATTGTCAATTTATGATTAATTATTGACCATTTATTAAAAACTCCCTGTTAAATCACATTCAGAGTAAAAAAATATTCAATTTTTATATTTGTTTTGGTATGGTATTCATGGAAATTTATAATTAATTATAGATACATAATCTGAAAATTTTTAACCATGATATAATTATCTTATATATTCATTATATAAGTATTTAGATCAATCCATTTAAGTTAGAGATATAAAATGAAAAACACTATTAATGGAGATGGAAGATTGTACGTACACAATAAGGATGTTTCCATTTTATATATGGATGAAATAAAATAATGTTAAATAATATATTAACTTTAAAGATTCATTTTTATTTTTATATATCAATTTTTTTAATTAATTTCTTCCTTATTACTTCTTATAAAAATTGTAGTTAGAAAATAATCACATCACTTCATGAGATGGTAGTTTATCATACACTTGAGCGACGTTATCATATTCCCATAAAATGGATAGTAAAAAAATGTATATCTGATATCATAATTCAATAATAAAAATTTTGTCATAATTTTCATATAAATACGTTAAATCCATCATTTTATCCATCCATGAGAGGAGGTAATGGGAAACTATTGACATTGATTCATGAAACGGTAGTGTGTTGTACACACAATCGTTGGTTTGTTTTGAATTTTATAGATGTGCGGGTTGATATAGGTTATTACATTAACATAATAAAATATAGGTATATGTTATGTTACACCCCTACCACAAAATTATGGATCTAGTTCATTACATATTACATTGGCATGATTACAAGGAATGATATCCCGAAGGAATGATTAGTTTAGTAGTCTTGAAGAAACTAGAACAATATATGTTACTCATATTACAAAGGGAAAGGTAACAAGATAAAATACATAACAAAATCTAATAAACTCCATCCATGATAACTCAATAAATTTCCTCCTCTTCAAAACCTCTTAATGGAAAATAAGTTAAAGAGATGATATCAAATTCTCTATAAGGGTTACAAATAAGCAATCAATAATCAATAATAATTGAAACATAATCAATTTGGCATAATCAATATTGAATGGAGAATAAATCAAAAACACATGCCATTAATAAGATGAGAATAAAAACACATTCCTATATTTTCTCATAGTGAAAACCTCATGGATAGTTATAACTAATAATGAGTAAAGATAATGCTTATTAATTGGATGTCTTGTATCTAGAACAAGATACCACTATATCCTCTAAACAGTTTAAGACGGTGGGTAGATACACGTCTGATTAAATTTTTGAAACAAAATCGAAGGGTTTTTCACCAACTAATTTGTATCATGAGACCTATTGATGCATCAAGGGGCTATAGAGCCCCTACCATTACTTCAAGTACAAATAATTATTTATTCATAAATTTAATACAGCTACAATATTCATTCTCAATATCCATATAGAGGATACAGATTCATCAATATTACTATAGTTAAAAAATATTCTTAATAAACAATATATATAAAAGGGTATAAATCATAAGAAAATAATAATATACATGAAACGAGAATATGGATATATAATATATTTACAATTTCAAATGAAAAAATATCTCAAAGGGGCTATAAGTATACCACATAAGAATGATTAGGTTCACAACACCAAGTAAATCACAATGAAATGGAATATGAAACAATGTATGTTACAACATTGTAATCAATTTAGTTAATATTAATCATGTGAATCATTGAATACAATGAATATAATCATGATGTTATATATAAAATGGCATTAAACATACACCACATACAATAAATAGGTGGAGAACAATGGGAATCTCATAAAAATAAAAGTGAGATGAGAAACACTTTACCTTATGTCCAAATGTGTTCTTCATTTGAACTTAATAACTTGAATAATAAAATTTAACATTATTAATTAATACTTCCAGAACCATGTATACTTTTAGTTGATTTATTTTACCCTCATTAGATTTACTCATGGACATTTTTATGGGTTTAAGAGGTTCAATTTTATTGTTTTTGGAAGAATTTTCTTCTTTGGTTATGAGGATCGGTTTACTTGAATTCCTTAATGCATGTTCATTAAAAATGTGATTAAACATATGTAATTGTTAATATATATTATTAGTGAAATTAAATATATATAAAATATCTAATAATGATTTTATTTATATCCCATGAGGATGACTCATTAGATGAATGTTAATGATAAATACTTGGATTAATGTGGAGATTTTATGTATAATGAACTTTTTTTATTATTAGTTTATATAATGAGTATGTATGGACTGAAGAACATAAAATAAGATAGAAATACATATATTATGATCTATTTCAACCATTATAAAAGTTTAATGACCATTTTTGAAGACAGTAAGAGAAAATGAAATCTCATCGTCCTTGAATGTGATAAAGTTACACATATCGGGTGGTGTTTTCATTTTTAGTGTAAGAGGGGGGGGGGTAAAGAGAGAAGATGATGAAAGATTACATTTTCACAATATAATTACAGTTCATGATAGTTACTGTAATTATCATTGAATTTATATGAGGAGATGTGGGGAGAGAGAAAAATGAATGGAACTTAAGAAAGAAGTTGAAAGAAAAAACAAAGAGAGGTTCACCTCTTGAGTACTGCTACTTTAGAATCTATTTAAGGCCTTTATTTTTGGACCTTTTATGAGACCATCAGATCCAGGATGTGGGGGAGGTCTTCAGAATTTTATTAGCAAGTACTTAGTAAAGCCTCAAATCTTGAGTGGTGTGAGAGGAAGAGGGGGTGAGGGGTGGTTTATATAGTAAAGGATATGAGGGTTTTCTTAAGATTTTAAACATTAGATTATTATTTTTCTCTAAGGATAGAAATAGTGATGATACCATGATCTAAAATAGTAATATGTTCATGGGAATTAGAGATTAGTGTGGTTTTGTTTTTCATGATATTAGGAATATTGGATTTAAATTATAATGTATTTATATGACAAATTAATGTATTTTATTATTCACAAAAAATTCATGTATTTCAGAAAAATATAAAAAAATTTCCCTAACAATTTTTTGATGTGTATAATACAAAAATGAAATCCATTTTTAAAAAATAATGTTCAAATGTGAGAAATTTACATTTTAATTAAAACCAAAATTTAGTTGAAAAATACCAAGACATAAAATATTCAACTTCATTTTTATGGTGGGTAAATTTTAATTAAACATTCAAGGGTAAGGTTACCATTCATAAGGGTCATATTACTATTCATAAGGGTAAGCTAATATTCATATGGATAAGTTACTATTCATAATATTAAGTTATTATTCATTAGGGTAAGTTACTATTTACAAAAAATTAATTTGATTCAATCATACTCAAAATGTCACCCTGATCGGAACCGTGTATGTCCATTTATCGAAATTCATTCCACAAAGTCGAAAATTTATGTTCAATGGCTTGGTAATGACTATCTCCTATAATATGAATGTTCTGTTTCATATAGGCTTAGTCCTTCATGAAATATAGTCTATCTTATAAATTGAATGTATTTTAGAGAAACATACCATAAAATGTTTGGGGTGTTATATTCTTACCACCTTTAGAAATTTCATCCTTAAAATTAATGACCTTCAAAGTGATGTGGGTGGTTCTTCTTCATAACACCCTCAAGTTCCCATATTTACCACTTCATTTTATGGTGTCTCCAAAGAACCGTTAAGAGGAAATTCATTCGATTTCTCAATACTTTCTCTCCAGTGTCAAGAATCTGGATAGGCTCTTCATAGTTTGAAAAATCAGGCTCCGACTCTATTTCTTCATAGGTTTGTACATGTGTTGGGTCAGGCATGTATTTCATTAACAATGACGCATGGAACACATTAAGAACATCGAAGAGATATGGTGTCATTGCTAAATGGTAATCTATAACTCCAATTCCATCTAGAATTTCAAATGCTCCGGTGTACCTAGATCTCAATTTTCCCTTCTTACCGAAACATTAGACAGCCTTTCACAAATATAATTTTTGAAAGACATGATATTCTACTTGAAATTCAAAATCCTTTCTTCAATTATCAGTATAACACTTTTTCCTACATTGGGATGCTTTTATATAGGCCATAAGTTTCTTTACATTTGTGGTTGTCTCTTAGATATGTTCTAGGCCTATAAGTTTCCACTCACCAACCTCATGCCAACAAGTTAGATTTTGACACCTCTTACCATATAATGCTTCATATGCTGCCATTTGAATGCTAGAATGGAAACTATTATTAAATGAAAATTACACAAATGCATGTACTGATTCCACATACCTTGAATGTCAAGATAGAATGATCTCAACATGACATCCATTGTTTGAATAGTCCTCTTAGACTGTCCGTCGGTTTGGGGGTGATAAGGAGTGATCAAAGGATGCTCATTAACCAACGCCTTATAGAGACTAACTGACTGAAAGTTATTTTTCATTATTACCTTAAAAACCAAGGTTACACGTCACAGAGGAAAAACATAATAAAGGCCAAGTGAATCCTTCCGAACCATATTAACACACTCAACAGGAAGAGAATTGAGACTATCATAAACCACCAAAGTCTCCTCTAGTCTACCCCAACGAGCCAACGGGTCAGCCAAAAAGTTGGACTCCCTTAGACTACGATGAACCATCCTTCTTTGATTAGTCTCCGCTTTGCACCTACGATAAACATACACCAAATATCAAGAGATGTCGTGATTACCCTGCAGAGATCTGACCAGAACCTCCGAATCTGATTCCACTTCCATCACCAGAAGGCCTTTCCTCCTCCAAACAATCAGACCTAATAGAAGTGCTCTAAACTCCACACTCATAGAGTTTCCAGGTCCGTAATAAGAATTGAAAGCGATAAGAACTGAACCCCAATAGTCCCGAAGAAAACCACAAACCCTCATGATTCTTCCCAAGCAAGAATCATCAACATTCCGCTTCAACCCAATAGTTGGATGCTACCACCTTACCCACCGCCCTTTGTCCAAATTCTGTATGCGTCTGTGACCGAGGTTCCACAGCTTAACTGAATGAACTCCATTCTTGAAAAGAGAGGATAGTTCAACAATGAGAGATCTCATCCGGACCTAGAGAGTTAACAAAGACCTCCTTCAACGCAACCGCACCTGATTGTGAGCCTCCCATATTGTCGAACAGATGGATACTAGAATGATAATATGGGTTGTTTTCTCCCATGTCCTGCTACTAATACCAGAAAACTATAGTAGAAGATAATCTCGAAGTGAATGACACTCCCCAGCTGGAAACCTGTATTGAGATATCTGAGACAAGAGGAAACCAGCCCATCATCCCTGAAAAAATAAATGCAATGTTGAATCCGAACATGGGCTCTCACAATAGTAGCATCTTGATTCCATGCAAACCTTTCTTCTCTGAATATTTTCCTCAGTGGGCAGGGCTCTGTTTTGGATCCTCCACACCAGAAAGTTCATTATCGGTGGGATCACATTACACCATGTAACCTCATCACCTAACACCACCGTATCCCCCCTATGAAGAATCCTCCTGTAACCATTCATATTAAAACGCCCCGAGCTAACCTCTATAAAACATCATCTGTCTGGATCATCACTAATAACAACGCTGTTAAATAGGTTCAGTTGCGACGGGTTAAGGTTTGCATGTATAAATGCATACCATCCACATGCCTCCTTAAAAGAGATGCCAGGGTGAGGACAGTCTTCCCACAGAATCCACTCCTCTGTCCATGTATCCTCCCAGAAGTTAATCTCCCCACGACTAATCAACCATCTGGGGTGATCATGCAGCACCTACAGATGAGAAAACATGCACTTGGCGAGACGTGTCACTCCACACATGCAAAAACACCCATTCCAACCATATTGTGCTCTGAAAAGTCTATCCCATAGAGACTTACCAATAATCACCTCCCAAGATAGTCTGGCTTGCATCACCAGAATGGATTCATGAATATCTCAAAGTCCAACCCCTCCCTCCTCCACTGGTCGGGCCAACCTCTTCCAAGAGACCCAATGACATCTCCCTTCTCTCTTCGCGTCCCACAAAAAAGACATGAGAATGTGTTCAATCCTATACACAGTACCCTTCGGGGGGTTGATGATGGAAAAAACATGCATAGGTATAGATAATAGAAAGCTATTGATAAGCATGATCCGACCTCCAAACGAAAGAACCTTGTTCTTCCAGTTGTAAATCCTTCCCAAGATACGGTCCACAATCCCATTGAAATGATTCTTCAGAATCCTTCCACTGGATTAAGGAACTCCCAGATAATGATTAGGGAGTTTTCTCTGTCCACAACCGAGAATGTCATAGATAATCATGCACCTTCCTCCCGTGCATTTGTTGGATATGAACAAGTGGCTCTTCGAATAATTGATCGACTGCCCACTCAGCTTCCCATGCATGGCCATAATACCCTTAAGATCTATTACAATTCTACACCCTCCATTCGAAAATAATAATATATCATCGACAAACATCATGTTGGATATACTCCCTGAATTCCTTCTGCCATGAAAATGCCTCAATCTACCCTCTTCCATACTCATCTTCATTTTTCTGGACAAAGCATCTTGAGCGAGGACAAAGATGATAGGAGAAAGAGGGTCCCCATGTCTAACTCCTCTAACATATTTGAAGAAACCAAAACATTTCCCTAATAAAGAAACAGAGATCCATGGAGATGCAATGCACCTAAAACAGAGATCACAAAAATGCTCACGAAACCCAAAACTCCTCATGACCCATAATATGAAGCTTCACTCCGAATTATCATAGGACTTATTCATATCCACTTGCAATATGATATTGGATCCAACAGTCCATTTATTCAAATCATGAACCATCTCACTCGCGATTCTCACTGATCCTTGAATGCTCCTACCTTGAATAAAACCATGTTGTTCCTCATATATGATCATGGGTATAACGTTGGATAGTCTCCTACCAATAACTGTCTCAAGAATTTTGTAAGAAACCTTACAAAGGCATATCGGTCTAAATTGGTTAATGGGAAAGGGTTATTTGATATTCGGCACAAGAACCACCCTTGATGATGATACCCCCTTAATCAAGAGCCCCCCCCCCCTAAATAAGTCTTGAATAGCCTCCACCACACACGGCCCAACAAACTCCCATGCAGCATTGTAGAAGGAGGCCAGAAAACCATCTAGGCCAGGTGCGCTCTCTTGTGGCATACTTCCCAGAGCCTCTCTTATCTCCCTATCTTGTGGGATAGAGGAGATTCGATTATTCTACGTTTGATTTATCATCAAAGTTAAACAGTTCAAGAAATTAGAATCCTCTAAAGATTCTCTATCAAAACCAGAAGTATTCTCCCCCGCCCACAAACCCTCAAAGTGTTCCAATTCAAGCTTGCCGACAACATTCATGTCTGACGTATAAGATCCATCCTCCCCCTTTATATTATTCTTCATGTTCCTCCTCTCTTTGATGCGTGCCTGAAATAATGCGTTGTTGCGGTCCCCCTCCCTATGCCATCTCACTCGAGAACGCTGCATGAAGACCCTCTCCATCTCTAACAACTTCTCAGCCAGGACCACTCTTTTATCACATAGAGTAGCAAGCTTCTTCTTATTTTAATCTCTAAACTAGGGATGTCAATTTTTAAAAAATCAATAGAAGTGCACCATGCAGTCTTACAAATTCATTTATATAAAGTCTTTTCAGGCCCTCAAGTGGTAAATCTTCACTTATAGCAAGGAAACATGCTGATTATTTGATATGATCAACAGTTACCCATATCACATTATTCCTTTAAGGTTTCCTCATTAATCCTATGAAACAATCCCTTTTCATTTCATCCAACTTCCACATATGAATTAGTAGAGGTTTTATGACACCTCAAGGATGTTGTCTCTTGACCATCACTAATAGAAAAACTAAACACCTCAACACATAGTTATATATTTATCACATCATGTTATGCCACCAAAAATGTTACTTTAGATATCTATACATCATAGTGATACTAGGTTTTATAGAGAAATTTGAACTATGTTAATTTTATAATAGTTCAATTTGTAGATCAGGTATCGATGGAAATCATATCCTCTTCCAAAATTTCAGAACTCCATCCACATGCACAAAGTTTTACAATCTTCTATCCTTAACAACATTAATTTTATTTTGTAGATTCACATGATAATATTGATTTCTTTGTATATTTCTAATATAGATGGTTTATCCATCATTTCAAAGAGTAAATATGTTTCTCCTTCCATAACCAATAACATATATATCTTTAGTAGATCCATAATTATTGGATCTCTCACAATCCTCATTTTGGTCAGAACACTATGATCATTCCATCTTAATGCATCTGCCACCTTATTTTCCTATTTTGTGTGGTAGTGTATTGAACAATCATAATCTTTGAGTAACTAGATTCATCTCCTTTTTCTCATGATGAGTTATTTCTGTGTAAAAAATGTATTTCAAACTCTTATGATCAATACATATCTCACATTTTTCACCGTAGAGCTAAATTCTTCATATTTTCAGGGAAATAATTATGGCTACTAACTCAAGATCATGAGTTGGATAATTTTTCTCATGAGTCTTAAATTTTTTGGAGGCATAGGTAATAACTTTATCATTTTCCATAAGGATGAAACCCGTTCCATTTTCCAATGCATCAATGTATATCACAAATCAATAATTTCTAGATGGAAGAGTCAAAATTGGAGATTTGACCAATCTTATTTTCAATTATTCAAATCATTCTGTACACTATTTCATCCATACAAACATAACCCATTTACATTTGATCCTAGTTAGAAGGTTAGCGAGTTAGGTAAAATTATGAATGAAATGCTAATATTAACCTGATAAGCCAATAAAACTACGTACCTTGGTTATGTTCGTTAGCATGGGAAATTCATGGATTCCCATTATCTTCATAGGATCACCTAATATTCCTTATTATTATATAATATGTCCAAGAAAAGAAATTTATTAAAGCTAAAATTTGTAGTTTCTCAACTTCCAATAAAATTCATTACTTGAAAGTGTTTTTAGAATAATCAGCAAGTGATTTTCATGGTCCTCATTGATTTTGGAGTATACCATGATATCATTGATAAATACCAAAAAAGGTCATTATGATATTCCTTGAAAACTCTATTCATTAGATCCATGAAAGCATAGGGTTCATTAGTCAGTCCAGAATGCAATACTATAAACTCGTAATACCCATACCGAGTTCAAAATTCTATCTTTGGAATATCTTTCCCACTCAAAAATAGATGATGATATCCAAATTGATGTCCAATATTCAAAAAACACCGGGCTCTATGATTTTCATCAAATAAATCATCAATTTTTTTCCATTGGAGACTTGTTCTTTATGGTAATTGCATTGATTTTCCTATAATCAATGCATAGCCTCATAGATCCATATTTCTTCTTATCAAATTGGATAGGGGATCCCCATGGAGCTAGGTCAACTAAATCCTTTGTCGATAAATTTCTCTAGTTTTTTATTTATATCCACTAATTCTGTAGTGGTCATTCTATAGGGATTAATTGATATAGGTCTTGAAACATGAATTAAATCAATAGGGAACTCATCTTTCTACTCTTGAGGATGTCCAGGTAAATCCTCTGGAAATACATCTTTGTATTTTTGCACAGTATGTAAATCTTCAATTTGAAGATTTCATTCCTCACATATTGATATTGAGTTCTATTCCTCTCTAATAATTTCATTAAATAGACCTAAGGGGGTGGATTTAGAAAAGAATTAGATGGAGAGGTTTCTAATCTAAAGATGAGGGATTCTATACTTTTTTCATAAAAGTTATCTTCCTTCTTCTTGCAATAGGTCTTCACATCATAATATGACATCCAATTCATACCATTAATTATATCAAAGGAAATAATTTGAATGATTATAAGGTTTGAAACAAAAGCATTTTTATGTATCATGGGGGGGATTGATCAACATATATTTTTTGAAATGATAAATCTCCTATGATTTTTAGCTGAAAAATTCATTATAAAATAAAATTGGACTTGTCAAATTTTCATGGAAAAATTGGATGATATAAATGAATGCAATCATTAGTAATAAAATAAATAATTGGCCCCATTTTGGGAAAATATTAATGTACCTGCCACCACATCCTAAGGAATTTCAACCTCCGCAATTGTAATCAGATAACCTTTCTATTTTTCTCAGGTCCTTTTCTGGGGAATGATTCTTTAGAACTTAGTCATATCATCTTCATAGTGTCTCATATCTCTATAATTATATCATTTTACATCATGGACTTACACATTCCTCTTGAATTCACTCAATCGATGACCCTTTACCCCACAGTTATAGAAAATTCACATGCCTTTCATGCATTTCCAAGGATGATTCTTTCCACAGTTCTCGCATAATGTAAATTTCATCATTCCCTTCATCTTCATTTCTTCTTAAGCTTTTCCATGGTGATTAAAATAATTCTTTTTATCTTGATTTCCCTTGAAAAATTTTGATCTAGAAAATTCCTTCTCTATTTTGATGGCACTTAATACAATTTCATCAAATGATAAAATGTTTTTAGAATTATGTCCCCTTCAAATACATGGCTTAATCCCTTAAAATAAATGATCAGTCCAGTTTATTGAAAGACCTATGTAATCTATATAATAATTGTAAAATCTTGTGAAGGTATCCTTATACTCCACAACACTTTACTCTTCCCTTTGGTTTAGGCTTAGTAATTTGTTTTTCATTTCAATTTTTTGTTCATGAGGGAAATATTTGTCGGAGAATATTTCCTTAATATTTCTCCATTACATATCTTCAATTTCTTTTCCCTTCTTGGTATTTTGAATCAAATACCATAATTGAACAACATCTCCCTTGAGTAAATATACTACATGTAAAACCTTTTCATTTTAATTGCATCTTAATACTAGAAATTTAATTTTAGGGGACTTGATCCACTACTCGGTTACCCCTGAATTAGTAGTCCCACTAAAATATAGGGTCTTCTATTATATGAAATGATCTAGTATATGTGTAGCATGGTTATGATTCATCTCCTCAGTATGTTGTCCCAATATGGTCATGCTCTAATTTTCTCTAACATTGACTGTGTTGACTTGCTTAGTGGGGAAATCCCTACATTTTTTTCGGGTGTTGAGTCCCCTTTTTCCATTAGGCACCATAACTAAACAATGGAATAAACTATATTATGTCATAATTAATAATTTATAACTACCAAAAATTAACCTAATATTAATGTTTATAAATGAATAATCTCATAATCGTAAACATTGTTTCTATTTACCATTAAATCCTTCATAATGGTTTCTGATGAAAATTTAATTTATCCTACGCATATCCCCAAGCATTGTCAAACCCGGTACACAATGTTGCCAATTTGTTATGTACCAGGATACTCCAATTCAAGCCTGAAACTCTTTGTCAGAGTTGTTACTCCTAGGTATATCTATATGAGAACCACATCCACATGTTTTATCCTGTTAGGGATGTATTTTCTATGAGTACCCTAATAATCATTACTTTAACAAAATTAAAGAATTTCCTTCTATGATTGTCCTAAAATCCTATCATTGTTTTATGTTCTCCAAAAATTGTTTCCTAAATTTGTTTTCCAAGGTTGCAACTAAATTTCTTCTAATACCAACTATAACACCCCGACGCCAGAAGCACGCATCTAGTGCATTACTTATTACATTGGCATGATTATAATGAATTAGATCACAAATGAACGATCATTTTAGTTACCTTGATGAATCAATATACATTCATGTTAATCATATTATAAAGGGATAGGTAAATAATATGATACATAGAAAAAACAAATAAAATACATCCATGGGAACTCGATAAATGGTCTTCTATTCATAACCTGTTGAAGGTAAAAAAATAAAAGAGGTGGGATCAAATGATCGGTAAGGGATTGAAATAGCCGAATCATCAATATAAAATAATTTAATCATAATCAAATGCGCATAATCAATTTGTCATAGTGAATAAATGAAAAACACACGCAATTAATAAGTTGAGACTAAAAATACATTCATAAATTTTTCTATAGTGAAAACCTCATTGATAGAAAAAACCGAAAAATAATGAAGATAATTCTTATTAATTACATATCATGTATCGGGAATATGATACCACTACACTGTCTACAGGATTTCTGTCTATGGGTTGATACCCATCTTATTTTATTTTAAAAAAAAACTCCAAGGGTTTTTTGCCAACTATTTTGTCTCATGAGACCATTCTATGTATTGAGGGGATATAGAGGGATCCTACCATCAATAGAATTCTAAATAATTATTTATAAATCGATTTAATACAAGTAAAATAGGACTTCTTAGTATCCATATAGATAAGAGGATATAGATTCATCAATATTTCCAAAGATAGAACAACATTCCAAATAAACGCTATATGTAAAAGGGTATACAACATAAGAAAATAATCATATCCATGAAACCAGAATAGGGATATATAATATATTTAATATTTAAAATGAAAAATGATCTCAAATGGGTATTAGGTACACCACATAAGAAATATTAGGTTCACAATACAAAGTAAGTTACAATGAAATGAAAACCGAAACAAAGTCTATTAAAACATTGTAATCAATCAAGTTAATATTCATCATGTGAATCACTAAATTCCATGAATATAAAGAGAATGATGACATTATATATCAAATGGCAGTAATCATACACCAAATATAAGAAATAGGTGGCGAATAATGGAAATCTCATTGAAATAAAAGGGGGATGAGAACACCTTACCTTATTCCCAAATGTGTTTTTTTAGAACATAATGACCCTAATAATAAAAATTACCATCATTAATTAATAATTACACAGACTACTATACATTTAGATGATTTATTTTGACCTTATTAGGTTCATTACTGGCCTTTTGATGGGTTAAGAAGTTCAATTTTATTGATTTTGGGAGTATTTTCTTCCTTGGTTTTCATGATCGATTTACTTATATTCATTAATGGAAGTTCATTCAAAATATAGTTAAACATCACAAATTTTTAATATATATTATTAGTGAAATTACATAGATATTAATGATTTTTTAATGATTATGGTTATATACCATGAGGCTGACCCAATAGGTAAAAGTTAATGATAAAGTCTTGGATTAACATGGCAGTTTAGTGTATAATGAACTTGTTATGTATTATTTATTTATATAATTAGTTTCTAAGGATTATAGAACATTAAATTACATAAAATAAGTATATTATGATATGTTTTAATAATTATAAAGGTTTCATGACCAGTCATGATGATAGTAAAAGAAATTGAAAACCCGTCGTCCTTGAATGTGATAAATTAACATATCTCGAACAATGTTTTCATTTTTAGTATAATAGGAGGTGGAAAAGAGAGGTGATGATGAAATATTCCATTAACATAATAAAAATAAATTTCATTTAAGGTACAATATTTATCATAGAATTTGTATGATTATAGGTGAGGAGGGAGAAATAAAATAATGGAACTTGTAAAAGAAGAAGACAGAAAAAGGAACTCTGGTTCACCTCTTGAGTACTCCACCTTGAGAATCCTCTTAAGGCCTTTGTTTTAGCATTTTGGTGAGACAAAAAAGTTCTTGGATTAAGGGTTAGGGCTTGGTGAATGAATTTGGTAGAGAATAGGTTAGGCTCAAAATATGAGTGGTTTGATAGGAATAAGGGGTGAGGGGTGGTTTATATAGTAGAGGGGGGGACGATATTCATGATATTTTAATCACTACTTTATTATTTTCCCAACAAAAATAAATAGTCATGAATCTAAAAACTAAAATAGTAAAAAGTGAATGTGATTTTGAGATTAGGGTCCTTTCACAAATCATGTTGTTAGGAATAGTTTATTTAAATTATAATTTATTTATACAGTAAATTAATGTATTTTACTATTCACCAAAAATTTAAGTATTTCAGAAAAATATAAAAAATCACCATAACAATTTTTTGACATGTAGAATTAAAAAATGATATTCTTTTTTTAAAAATAAATTTTCAAATGAGAGAAATATATTTTTTAATTTAAATCATCTTTAAATCAAAAAACACCAACACTTAAAATATTCATCTTCATTTTTGAGGTCCCTACATTTTATTTACACTTTCATGGATAATGTTACCATTCATAAGGGTCATATTACTATTCATAAGGGTCAGTTACTATTCATAATGGTAAGTAACTATTCATATGCATATGTTACTATTCATAAGGGTAGGTTAAAATTCACCAAACATTTAGTTGGTTCCATCAGACTCCAAATATCACAATGATCCCAACCTTTTACGTCCATTTTTCGAAATTGAAAACAATGAAGTGGAAATTTTAAGTTCAATGGATATGTTATTACTATCTTCCATAATAACCAAGTGTTGTTTCAATGATACTCAGTGCTTCATGCAATATATGAAATCTAATGAATTGAAATTATTTAATAGAAACATAACTTAAAACGTTTGGGGTGTTATATGGTATAAACCTATGTAATTATATCAGCATATGTTTTTGATATTTTATGTAAGTGGAGGAATAAATAAAATTAAAATCAAATTTTAATATTTTTACATCTTCTTCGGAGAACCTCTTTAGGATTATACCCAAATTATTATTAAGAAATTTTACAAAAAAAAAATAATGACTCAAGTATGTGGGGAGGGATGTAAGTAATGGATATGATCAGGTTGTGACTGAACAAGATGTTTTTTTAAAGTGTAAAGAGTAGTGGAAATTATGTGGCCTTTTGTAAATGGGGGTGATGAAACAATTAGATAAAAAAACAATATATTTTACCAACATTTTTCTTTGAAAAAAGACTCTAAAATGCGTAACTATTGATTGTTATAGAATATAATGTCACCTAATTTCCATAAAAGAATATTTTTAAAAGTTTCTATGTCACTTTACCTTTAATGTTTTAAGTTTAACACCCTTATAAACTCATTTTAACCTAATATTTGGTAATTAAATTTTAATTTATTTACTATTACCTTTGAAAAAAAATTATGTTTCCTTATTAAATACTATTAATTATTCACATTCAAAATATTGATTCTGTTTTTAAAAATTCCATTCATATAATTTGGAAAAAATCTTTTAAATTTAAACCATCATATGTGATGAAAAAATAGGTTTTAAAAGATAACTTTTTCATAAGAATAAAAAGTTTTAATACAAAAATCAAATACTAAATTGATTAAAAGATCCTTAATTGGATTTATAAATACATAATAAAACTAATTTAACTTTTATATATTTTCTTGAAATTATGGATCTTTGTAAATTCTTTAAATGAAAATGCAGTTTTTAATTAAATTATTTATTTTTCATTATTCATCAAAAAATTAATTTTTTCCGATTACACTCAAATATCAAATCAATAATAATTTTGAAACACATATTTTACAAATGAGTTATATTTTATAAAATAAATTTTCTAAAAGTGACAAATTTTACATTTATTATTTTTTCATAAAATTAAAGAAGAACATTTTTTGATAAAAGTATATTTTCTAAACATATAGAATTTTTTAAAAATCATTTATTGTTTTCTCAAGGTATTTTATTTACATATGACACTTATAATTAATATTTAATAAGTGTTTATTCTTATTTGTACACCATGTTTAATGGCTATGTTATAACTGTCTTATTTCAATAATATTATTAATAGTATATTGTGGTTCGTTTAAATATAGAGATGAATGTAATGAAAGCTATAGAAGCCAATAATTTCTTTAAAAAATATTTCATAAAAACTGAGGGTTTTAAATTATTAACTCAAATTTGGTGTTTATTGTTTTTAGACCCTGTTTTGGTCATAAAAGGAAATTGGATGTTTGGCTTTCATGTTATGTAGGGCTTTACATGGTAATTCAAGAAAATATTTAAAATATTGATGTTTTATTATACATACAATGAATATTCCTAGATACATTATAAATTTATAAGATTCATTGACCCCATTTTGGTCATAATGTGAATTTAAATGGGTGTTTAATGAATATTGGTAATTTTATGGGTATTTTTTGGATTCTGTAAATGGTTTGTCCAAATGGTTTCTGAGTAGGATTTTTTGAAGATTCATTTTAAATTGATTTCAAGAGGTTGATTTTAAGGAATAAATTAGAGTGGGACTTTAAACCATTGAGAAGCTAGTTGGAATTTAAATTCTTTTAATAAAAGATTGTTTGGAACTTTGGGTGATTTTTAATTGATTTTGATGAGAGTGAGACCCTCTTGATCCCCTTGCGTATTTTAAGACAAAGGGTAATATTTCTTGTTACTTGATGTGACTTTTTTCTTGAGTATCATGTTTTCAATTTCATGTTCTATTATTGAAATGTGATGGGGTCCTTTATTGTGATTGTGTAAGAGGTGTGGGGTGATTTATGGATTTCATATATTGAGTCATGTTATTTCTCTGATCCATTTAATATATGTCATGGGAGTCCTAGTTGAATATGTAAGGGTCTAGATAACATAAAACACTAGAATGGAGATTGCGTCGACTAGGGAGTGTTGCTCAATAGAGCAAGTGGTATACTAGAATTTATTGTTGATGTTAGACCAATAGAGAAAATGGAAGAGAATCTTATGGACCATGGTTTCATTTTTCACTAGGGAGATACATCATTGATTATTTTGATGAGACTAATAGGGATGAGATATATTCAATTTTTCAAGCCTATAAATCATGTCCCTGGTTTATAAAATTATACATGATACCTAGGAGGTTACCCATGATGTTCTTATTAGGTTAATTAAGGTATTACAATGTTTATACCTTGCATATATTACATATTTTTTACTAAAATATGGAACCATTATTCTTATTTTTGAATTATTTTGAATGTTTTTTTATTCTAAGTACAATTATATCTTACACCTGTTTGAGTTGTTGTTTTTTTCACTTTAAATTTTGTTTTGGAAAATTATTTGGAAAGAGGGTTTGAAAAACAACTGCATCTTTTATGAAATGGTTATTATAATAAGTTCTTTGAAAGTAGAAAAATGGATTTTTTTTTCTTAATGGTTTTTTATCAAAGGGTCCTCTTTCATTGTTTAAAGAAAATTTATTAAATGGTTTTGAATTGCACAATTATTTATTTACTAATAAAAAGTATCTGTTTTATATAAAAATGGTATGATTCTTAGAATTGGTTTTTATGTGATTTTCATTTTTTAATCCAAATAAATTCATTTTTTTAAATATGTGACTGTGATTTTGATTTTTAAAACTTTTTTATTGAATCACAAGATTAAATGATTTTTTAAATATAGTAGAAATTAGATTTTATTTTATATTGAATTTCACAGACTCTATGGTTCTTACAATCTAAGCTAGATTTCTCACACACCCTATATATAACAATCGGTGTATATAGTTATAATGGTTTTCTATCAAGTGCTTTAGCATTAGACGCCCTTACTTTATAATGGTGGTTGTTCAAGATGTTAGTATTTGGATTTTGAGAGTGAATTTGGGTACCATGGATATTATGCATAGCAATTTGGTTTTGTTTATCTTTAGGTTGAATATGTATTAGCTCTATTTTTATCATTTATTAATTAAAGGATGTGATTAATTTTCATTTATGCATCTTATTCCTGTAAATTAATTATTTCATTATTTATTTTTGGTCTCTTATTTTCTATATTTATCATGTTTCTTTCTCTGATGTAGTTATGGTATATCGATTGGTTTTTTTAACTTGGGTGAAATAGTTTCTAATGATTATGCTCTGAGACCATGGAAATGGTTTTCTTTACTAGGGAAATCAGTAACTTGCATTGGGTATGTTACAGACTGGCTTGGGTGTTTGATGGATAGACATCTCAGGTTTATTCAACACACCAATTATGTTATACAAATATAGTTATCCAAATTAAAATACCAAATAAAATTAATAGGAAATAACTCCAAATTCAATCTCGAGATCCAAGCTAAAATTATACAACTCAATTGCTAAAATCACCTTAAACCCTAAAATATAGTTTATATCCATATGGGTGAGAATAAAATGTGTAATCAGTAGTTTCATGATCGAGACTCTAGGAAAATGTTGAAGAAAAAACTAATTCATTACTGAACAAACTATATAAGCGATAAGAACTTATTCAGGGATCCATCATTCAACCACACCAAATACCAGTCGCCATATTTTAAATTCATCTATAATCAAGTAATATAAAAAATATAATAGAACTGTTACCCCCAATGACTTAATCACTGGTTTTCCCTATCAATTCCAAATGTTATTTTTTTTGTGATCATAATCCCATTAGTAGTTTTGTAGTAGCACACCATACAAATCCCATCACATCTGATGTGGTACAAGATGCTACCATACCAATCTGAACCTCCCACAAGGTCCAAAATCTCATATTAGAATCAGTCAAGTCATAAAAAACAATAATTTCCAATTCACATCACATATCCACTTATCAAGCACATATCAAAAACGCATCACATGTGCATCTCAATAGGGTATCCTGAACATGATGGAAATCTACCTCCTGCCCTCATCCTATCATGCATGAACACCAATAATTACAATCACCATATCCACACAAACAGACCACCACACCACACCTAGAACGGAGATATATAACAAATTACTATCAATCTATCCACTCCCTCAATAACCTATATGTTTGAGAAAAAAACCCATAATCCACTATATTTGGGAATAAAAATGGATATCTGATTACTGTGTGGTATATCTGAAATAATAAGAAATAGATGTACAACGAGGCACAAACATTTCTAATATACCATGTTCACAACCAAATAGATTTATATTAGCCGGTGAATGTCAATAGAATCCACCATTTTCCGCATGAAACTGCTACCTCACACCAATCAACTTTACATTTTTCTAAACCACAAAAAAATCATCATCACATGAAAAACAACCACATAAAGAATCCATAAATACCGATTAAGAAACCTTATTCATCCAATTATTAGATTTAATACTTCCTACCATATTACTTTAAATGTTTTATTACAATTATATATTTATTGATAAAATATTCGATTCATTCCCAACATTTATTTCATTGAGTACATATTCATTTCATGCATCATTATTTCATTTAAAATCCTTGATTAGTTAAATTTCATTAATAACTATTTCTATGTTCATCATTTCTGGTTATATTTTTTTACTACATGATAACAATTAAATAAAATAAACAAAAATTTTAATTCAATTATTCCTTAACAACTTCTCTATTCCCTCTTTCCAACTATTGTGATGTAGCCACATCTCCACTACATAATCTACACTATAAGCCTGACCACCACATGATAGAAACCATCACTACTCAAAATAAAAAAATCATAGCCTCATTGGACAACATTTCCCATAGAAATACAGACTAATAGGCACCCTACTAAGGTTAAAAATTCACAACATCACAACTATCAAATAGTATTATATATCAATTAATATAGTATTAACAACACCTAAATATTCCATATTAAAGAATGATTTAATATTAATTCATATTCAATTTCATAAACATTAATACATCAATTTCAAGATTTTATATGGATGTTAATTCCCATCTATAGATTATTATCAATTTATTAAATGTTATATCAACTGTAATTAAACATCAATAGAATTGAATTCCCTATAACAACAATGATTTTTAACAACAGAATTAAACATACATCCAACACATGATCATTATCAATGCACTTAATAAAGAACTGATAATAAACCCTTTTTCTTCAATTTCTTTGAGTCATGTTTATTATCATTATTAGGAAAATCTACACCGACAACCCAAAAAGAGAAAAAGAATGATACTTCCAAATTATAAACAAAAGTAAATAGATTTCTAAAATCCCCCACTCAACTAATGAATTAATTTCCAATGTGCAAGAACAATTTGGAGACGTTATTATCTCAGGTTCTAAATCATGAAGTGAACATCAAAAACCTAAAATATATTAATACCATCAAAATTATAACCCAATTCCACTAAATACTATCACCAAATGACTTCCAAGACCTTATATATATATAATATATAGTTTAAAATAAGAGGGAAATATTAATTACTAGACTTTTATGGTAGAATACATGATATTCATAAGTCAAGGATCAATTGATTTTGAACGGGGTCCAGACTCTCCAAAAATACACCTCTAGTTCCAAAATGTTTAAGAACAATTGAAGGAAATAATGGAAATTGAAGGGAATGAAATTTTATATTCGGTTAAAAAAACCTGGTCCTGAGGTGACAGGAAATTGAACCACCGTGACTTGATGAAAAAACACAGAGTCACGACACAGAAAAAATTTCCACAATATAATCAATACTAGATATATAAGGAACCATTTTAATTTTTTTGAATCCCTTAAATATACACTCATCCTACACTCACTCATCATTCTAATCCAAAATGACTGAAGAGGGGTCATGTTGTAACCCTTATCACCATATCACAGGAACCCCCAAGTAGAACCACAAAATCTCAAAATCATACTTACACACAATAATGAACAAGTGTACTTAGTGATGATCATTGGTGAAAAAAATCCCCCACTTACTGGAAAACCTTCAATCCATGAATCATCCTTACAATCCATTACTTACCAGTTTATAACACCTCTCATTTTTTAACAGATGAAATTCATTCAATGACACAAATGGTCACATCATGACCTACCTCATCCAACCAAATCTAGATACCCCACTCATGTGTCCTCATATCTCATCATGGTTCTTCCAACATACAAAAAATCCTGAAGGAATGGTTCAGAATATTTTTGGATGTCAGATTAAATACCACTCAAATAGTTCTCATTATTGTGAATTAAAATCAAACTGACAAGAAGGAAAAAGCACCCTCTAAGCCAATCTCTCCTAAGGAGATACGTAACAAATAGAAAGACACCACTGAAAAGAATGAATCACCATCCTGAAAAAAACATGGAAACCTTCTATATTAGCCATCTCATAAAATTTATTGAGAAATTAAATATCACATCAACCAATCAAGAAAATGATTAAAATAGATCAAAATATTAGGAAAAAATTTATAACTTACATTCCCATATACACTACTCTATATAAAAATTCCACTATATTATGAAAACTAAAGTAATAGCTCACCGATGCATCACATGTTCCTGCTGACCCCAAATCATAACTGGAAACTCTAGAAATTTCACATTACCCCCAACATCCAACTCCCCCCAAAAAATTACTTAGGAGTCATCAGAATGATTTAAAAAAATATTTGATACCTGGAACACATTGTGATCCTATTACAACAATGTAATTGAAATCAATTTATATTTAATATCTTCAATAGGCTAAACCAACTCAAACTGGTAGATAAACCAGGGAGAGAGCTTACCCCCCGTATCCCAACCTATATTTCCCATGATGAGAGAAACCCTCTAGAATAGATAGTCACCAAAATTGAACTCCATATGTCACCTTTTCCAATACATATATAATTTTTTATTGTCATGTTATGGGAAGTTATTTGGAACCAAAAATAATATTGAATAATTCCATAAAGTCATGATGTATTGTAATTATCCGAGAAGATATGAGGGTCCTTGATACACTATGATGTCACACCACCTCAACCATATACAACTATGATAATGATTCCAAAACCCTCTACATCCTAGTCACCAATAATTGACCTAACATTGTGAAATTATCCACAATCTTCCAAATTAAATCACATCCACACTAAGATCATAGTATCAGTGAAGAAATCCATCAATATGTCCCGTCATTTCCACTTGGGGATATCCATTAGCTAAAGAAAACCGCCTTGAAAAGGGTAAACTATATTCACCATCTAGTAAACTTGGCAGCATGACATCACCTCTTCCACTAGACACTTCAACTTTAACCACTAAATAGGGCCCCTAAAAATGGTAAATCATGGACACACTACCACTACTGAGTTGTGGAACTCATGGTGAACCTCATCTTCTACTTATAAAAAAAACTAAACTCTTCTAAAACATTGTCTAATGACAATAATACATTGACCATCTCTCCAAATCAACCTCATGGATGACATGATTTCACATCAACTCTACTTCTATGTATCCCATTTGATACTCCTCCACTAGCTACCACAAAGATAATAGTTCTACCATAAAAAATAATAAACCATTACAACTAGCCTACTTTACATCAATATACATCACCAAAATAACTTCTATCACACTCTAAGTATCTCAATAATATAAAAATAGATATCCATATTGAATCTTAGTCAATGAATAAATAAATGGATTCCCTATTCATAGGTTTTTTATATCTAAAAGTCATAGTTCTTTAAAAAAATATATGTAGTTTTTCTATCACAAATTTTGATCCCACTTAGAGAAAATATACCATTATATATTGGGATCTATAAAGACCCTAGATCAACCACTAATGAGTTATTATCAGAAAAATTGTATAGAAAACCCCACCATTTACAACTCGAGATCATGGGTGGAATTGTTACACTTATGGGGAAACATATTCCTGGACCCATATGATATCATTGGTTTTGGTTAAAATAAGATTCTTCCCAATCCATGATGGAAATAATCAGAAAAAAAATAAAAAACCTCTCTCTCCTTTGAAAATAAGGGAACGAGACCACATATCAACTTACACTTCTATCGTTAAAAATATTACTGATGATCATTAATCCATAATAAAGGATAATTCATCCAAGCCAATGAAACTCGTAGAGATAAAAACTAAGTGAAATAATATATAAACGTCTTATAATAGCCAATCATTCCAAGGAAACACTATAATCATACAACATTCTTAGCAATTATTTAAGAAGAAATGGGCTCAATCATTTATATATACACTACCATCCATATATGAGAGACCACATTCCCTAGGAATTGTTCCCCAAATATTGAAATATTACACTTAAACAAATTATTATAAATCTTATTGTATCGATGTAGTTGTATAATAACCTTGTGGTTCCCAACATGCTCTTCGTATGATCTCAAATATACAATAATCTCATTGAAGAAAATTGAAACAAATTCATCCAATAACTCATGAAATAAAAAAAAATCATGAGTACCATGAAATTTTTTTGGTCGATTGTGATAGGAATGGTGAAAATCCCACATAGTGTCATTACTTCCACATGGGGGACAAAATTTTGAATTTTATTATTTTTTCTCATCCAAAACTATAATGAAGATTTTTATAATAGTGGAATCATGGAGTATATCAAAAATGATGTTATAAAGATAATAATACTTCAAAAATTAGCAATGATTTGAATATTCTTGAATAGTTGTGAAAGGAAGAGTAACTTAATTGGTTTTTCTGGAATATTATAAACAAAGATAGGATTTAGAATTAGTTTTAGGGGGAATTTTCGAAGTACATCATTAATATGATTATGGGGTAATCCAAAGGTGGTTCTTTAAAAATTATTCTAGAATAATTAAATTCATCATGAAAAATAAATTGATTCTATAAAAATAAATAATTGTACACTGGTCTTAAATATGTAACCATTTTAGGTGCATTATGAAACACTCTTAATGTGGATGATAAATAAAATTTATTTATCATAAATAAATTGTATCCACATGATTGGGGTTCTTCTAATGAAATTATCTTAATCAATTTCATGTAAAAGTATATTATTTGACTGATTGAAAACCTAATTCATAAACATTTCGATCTCCCATGTTCAGATTAATGACTCATTAGCACTCTATCTAATTATTGTAGATTTTGAACCCCAAAAATTTTTATTTTTTATGGTCGAGAGGGATTCCATCACTTTTGAGGATAATAGATCAAAGGATGAAAACATGGAAAGAATAAACACAATTGAATGTTATAAAAATTGGAACAACATAGTTGAAATGAGAATAAACTTATGTCTATAACGACTGTAATTGAAATTAAACCAATTTTGAAGCACACTAGTATATAGGAAAGACACATCCTTCAAAGTAACAACATTAATATATGATGAAACAAAACAATGGAATAGAGTACTCAACCCCCATCAATATTTCAGAACAACTAATTATAAATAAGATAAATATTTCAATGAGATGAATTAAGTTCACATCATCAATATGCCTGAGATCCTCCTAATTGAGAGTTTATAAAAAACATTTATATGAATATGGTCTGATAATGTTAATTTACGATGGACTCTAAGATTATGGCTCTTCCTTGATTACTGGAATGAAATGTGGGGGTTAAAACATTGGGACATGAAAAATTGGATTTGATCAACACATTTAAATAATGAATTATAGTTCTTGTCATGAATCAATTTTTACACCTTCTTTTCATGGTTTCAAATGTGTATCAGGGATTTAATGATATATATGAATTATTTTCGTATTCTATTTTTATAATTCACAACATGATAAAGGAATTCATAATATGAATTATATATAATTCCATTTTTCCAATTTCACAGCCTCAAAACTTGTTAGCTTTGACAATTTTACAAAACTCAATCACAAAATCATTGAATCCAATGAAAAGAGAATCAAAATTGAAATTTTAGTGAAAGTTTGTATTCAATTAAGTCTTATGAAATTTTTTAACTGTTACATAATGTCTTGTCCTCAATAAAAATCAACTCAATAATGATGCTAAACGAACCATGAATCATAACTAGAAAAAAAGGTAAATGTAATCATATAAATAAAAACAGTTATTAGATGAAATGAATTAATTAACAAAGTCTCATTCCCCCTTTAGTTTACAATTATTACTTCATTTTTAGGTTTCCACTACAATACCACCTCTCTTATATAATTGTATTCCATCCTTTCATTAAGTGATTATGCATGTCTTTGTGATCTACCACATATTAAATTTTTCTTCTCATTACTCTGGGAAATCTTTTTGAGGTGAATTTATTCTCAAACATTGGTTACATGGTTATATATATATGATTACATTGGATCTCAAATCTCCATATCATAAAGAGAAATCAAAAAAATAATCCTGACGGATTTACACAATGTATCAAATTATTATGTGAATTAATTTTAGGTGGGTAATGATTTATCAAATCGAGGCATAAAATAGCGGTTTATCTCTGATAATAACGCATGAAAATAAAAATTAAAATGAAATGAAAATATATTCACAAAATTAAATTCAATCCCCACCCAATAAAATCAATGTGGATCATGAATGTGATAATTAATAATATTTAATGACTCCCTATATTATATGTTTGTATAATTTACACTAAGAATAAGTATCAAATCCATCACCTAACCCCATATAGTCTTAAAATAATTCGCATAGTGATGAAAAGTTTTGATCTTCAGAAAAATAACCAAATTTTTAATAAAAAATAAGGAAAAAAATTACCAAAAATGAATGAAAAAAATTGAATCCCTAATACCCAATGAAATACCTCTAAACCTCACCTTTGTACAAATCATCCCTTTATAGCATAACTTATTTCACCCTAATACAAATTCAATCATCTTTTATGAAAAATACAAGATATTAGGTTAGGAATAGATAAAATTATCTTCTAATGTGGATCATCCATAGCAAGGTCTTTAATGGATACTATGGTCCAATTAACATTAATTTATTGGTGGATCTTATCATATAGGGATCATAAATTAAAATGTGATTTTTTTTAAAATTAAATTCATAAATTAATATATTTGATAAGATGAAAATGAATGGTATTGTTGGTTTTCATTTCCCATGTATCTCTCATGAAATATTCTCATAAATAATGAAAATATATATGCTAATAATACCTTCAATATTATTAATAAAAAAGGGAATCGATCATGATATATTATACATGTAAATAATATGATCAATAAAAACGTTCCAATTTTAGGATCTATGAAACACAACTCAATAATCATACGAGATTTTCCTAAAAATAAAAATAGTTTAATTCCTAAACCAATATTCAACAAAAATAATCATATTTTTTATGTGTGGGTGAAATGTAATTTTTAGGTCAAAAAATACTTCCAGTGGAATGTGTCTCTTAACTAGATAAGAATGGGAAATGTCTATGTCAGTACAAAAATTTCTATATACACCCCCACCCATATAAACCGAACTGTTTCCACACTAGTCAAAATCATGGTGAGAAGTGTCAAATGAAAAAAAAATAAAAAAAATGAATTAAACTATATATAAGTCTTCCTAAATTAGAGTAATGTTCCTAGGATATCATAATGGTTTGAATGTGATTTATGGTTCCCGAAATAGATAATGAGGAAAACAAATGTACTTATTCTTTGGTGTGAAAAAAAAATATAAATTATAATGAATGTAATACAAGTTATGTGATAAATTGAACTTAAAAACTGATTTTATTCCATTAATTAAAATGAAATGTTATAATATGTTTCAGAATGTATGATCATGTCAGATCCATACAAGAGGAAAAATTATGGTAAAAGGAATAAATTTATAAAAATAAATGAAAATAAATGGAATATAACATCTTTCCTTCCATTAAGCCTGAAATATTACACATTAATCTAGATGAAAGGAAAATGATTAATCACAGTTTTCAATACGCATAGAGGTTTTTTTCCACTTCACCAAATTAGAATTAGTATTCTCCATATATAATTCACTCTTCTAGGGGTTTCGAGTAGTGAAAACTAATTTAGAGAACCATTCATGATGAATTAAAATAATCCTTTAAACCATATGAAACATCACTAAAGGTATCCCAATATTTAGTGTAACTTGATTATAAGATTCAGGAAGAAATCCCACATTCATCCAAGGAGGGGAGACGTCTATCAATATTAATTCCTCAAATCAACGAATTGAATTAAAACGCACTGTTAAAACCTAAGTACAAAATAATGTCATTCAGTATGAGATAAAAACCAATTTACTTTCCATTAATGTTATGATGAAATATAAAATGGGTCACATAAAAAATACCCAAATAAAATATATAAATGGGGTGAATAAATGGGTAACACTGAGGTAAAACGAGTATCATTAAGGATATTGGATGTGGTGGTACACTCTCTAAGGTCTAGATTCTAAAAAAACCCATCCAGGTCAATTTATATAATAGTACTTAGGTTTAGAGGAGTGGTAGGCAAGGTAGTATCCAATTTTAGAGAATCAGTGGTAAAATCCAAAACAAGAGTAGAAGATAGTATAGGATAACTACATATCTTGACAGGTAATAATGAAATGGAACCATGTTCAATGAATGGAACCATTGGATGAGTCCAATTTATGGGATGCATTCAGTAATGACTGTTACAAAGAATGAAATCTCATTGAGTGTAATATTTTGTGATATCTGGGGGAGCTCAACCATGTGGGTGAAAAATGGAGTGTGCGGGAGTGGGAATCAAGTTAGTTTCCTACTTAGAAATAGTGAGATGTTGGTGGGGACAATTACTGGAAGCATACGAAGGTACACGAGTATGGGTGGATAGGTAAATAGAATATTTATTTGATCAATTATGAGGAGATACAATAATTATTAGATTTTATATTCATTCTTTAGTTGATATTTAAAATCATCTCCATAATATAGTAGCTACTCTCAAGAATGAAATGATGTTTTACCATCTGGGATAACATAGAATTGGTGGGAATTGTAGTTGGCACAAGAACAACATGGGATACTAAGTCATTTGGAATCATTTTCTTATTAGTGAAATTTTCATAATCTGTTTCCCAACACTAATGTTGTCCATAAATCCATATTAACACAATATTATGTATAAAACCTAGTATATTAACTATAGTGGGACCGATTATGAATAGGGAAATGATGAGTGAAAAACCCCTAATTGAATCTCCAGAATAGTGGAAAAACATCGACCATGGTAATATTAATGGTTTTTTGTGAATTCACCTCAAAATAATGTGTGAACTTGGGGGACATATTGACTATTGCTAAACCCATGTATTTTGTAATAAGGACCAATTTTTGGATTATATACCCATGTGAATCTTTTTATTCTTTATATTCATGATTATGAAAATAATTAATATTACTCCAAGCTATACTACTCATCTTGGTGCTCATTTTCATGCAAGGATTATGAATATTCATATTTTCATGAAAATTCCTTATACAGTTTTTTAATTTATCACCTTTTTTGGTTTCCAAACTCAATGTTTCATATGGAGAGGATTCCATAAAATGAGTGGAATACATTCTTGAGGTCAATTACAAACTCCTTCCAGGAAAACTCCCACTATTTTCAACCAAATTGAAAGGAAACATGTACCAAATATATTTATAATATATTCATGATCTCAAAGAATATATCTTGCTAGGACTCCTAATTGGTCTCAATGATATGTGGTTGATTCATCCTAGAATAGGCCTCTATAAATTTGTTAACCACATATATCTTCTTTAGGATCTCTTGAACTATTGATTTCTCACTTATCATGTGTTTGAACTATAAGTGGTAAATATGGTGCTAATTATATAGGTCTATAAATAATGATAAGTATGGATATAGGGTGGATGATCTTCTTCATTTTATGGATGTTGTGAGTTAGAGGTTAATGTATAGGTTGATAGATTTTTGTAGGGATCTTAGTAAGTTGAAGAGGAAGGGAACCTAGGCTCGACGCTTCTTGGTGGAATGATCTTGGGAATTCAGAGGGTTTCTGATCAGGGACCTAATAGGTGTCTAATTGATTGTATGCTTCTTCCCACCAATAGATTTATACGAATTATAGATTGGTGAGGGGTTAGATATGGGATATTTCGAACGATAGGGGATAAGGGAGGGAGTAGTTGTAGGGGAATTAAAATGGGCTCCATGTAATAGGTTTAGTGGCCGGATTTTTAAAGAAATATAACCTATAATTATTTGAATATTTAATTAAAATCCTGAAATATAAATTTTGAAAAGAAATGTTTCGTTAAAATTCATAATTTGGAGTGGTAGTTTATGTTATGAATTGGATGATCAGCTTGTTTTCATAATTGGTTAAGCAGTATAAATGGGTTCTCCTTGGATAACTCATACTAATACAAATACAAAATATAAACTAATGGAATTATCAAGAGTTTTCTCATAGTCAATGCTACATTTATAGTTGACCGCTAAAAATTAATTTGGGAGTGTTGGGTAAACTTCATGAAGAGGACTCATCCTTCTTGGAATGGTTCCTAGTGATGTTTTAGTTTTTTCCCATTGATTATAAATGAATATTTTATTAAATAATTGGATTTTGATTTCTCTATATTGGGAGACTTTTGTAACTATTAAGGGACCATACCAACATAACTATTATTTCCTAGAAAAATGTTATTTGTAACATTTAAAATTAACAATTGTATCCCCCTATTCAAATATTATATGATTAATGCACTCGGCATTCCAATTGTTAGACTTATCATTTTAAATGATTTCATTTCCATGAACATCCCCTCTAAGATCCTCCAATTCCTTAATTGGAATAATGAACTTCACTCCAACACAATGGGAATCCACGTTGTCATTTCTTACTATCCAAAATGACCAATGCTTTGGATTTAACAGTAAATAAAAAGTATTTCTATAAACAACACTTTAATGGGACATACCACTAGGTGTTTTAAATGTGGTATAATATTCCACATTGCATCAACCATCTTTTTACTTGAATTTTTTTTCTTGATTTTACAAAGATTTTCGAAAACAAAAATAATTTCGTAGTTGGATAATTCTACATGGACACTTGTTTTTTGGTGATATGGGTTGTAGTAGTTTTACCTAATTATATAATATTCCTGAACCCTCTTCATCTTATTTTTATTTAAGTGAGTTACCTAATCACTGATGAGTAATTCAAAGATTCTAAATAAAATAAATGTTCTTCTTTAAAATATTCATAATCGCATTTGTAGTGTTAAATGAAATGGAATCCACTTCTACCCATTTTAGAAAATAATTCAGAAATAAAAGAATTTGATCCGTTAAAAGTATTATAAAGGGTCCCATAAAGTCGATGCCTACACATTAATCACTTATAGTTCTAAATCCTGTTTTTGTGGAATCACAATACATATTACAAAATTTCATACTATTTGATAATGGTCCTTGGTCTAAACAATATTTTTTCTATCATAACTAAGTGTTTTCTAGAACAATCCACTTCGATGTATCTTAGAAATGGTATTCTTAGGCCCATTTCATTCTCCAGTGGGTGATGCATTAAAATTTTACATGAAAAATTTCATTATATCCACATGTATACAGTATCCCATTAATCTATATTCAAATTTCTTGAAGTGAAATGGTTTATACCAAAATGAGTGCAATGTATCAACCAAAAAAATACACTTTTATAGTATTATAAGTAATGGTGGATTTTCAGAATGGTCATGTATTTTACTATATCATCTAATTAAAACTGAGACTCGAAATCTAGATAGAATAAAGACTCATCTAAGAATCTATAGAGTATTTTTAGCTCTTAATCTTCTTCAATATTTTTAATTGAAAATATGTATAAATGACTATCTAAAACATTATTTGACCCCATTATTCATTTTAATATGTTATAAAATTATGGCACAAATAGGATAAATTGAATCAATATTTGTTTAGAATCCTTTTTATTTAATTTTTATCTTAATATTTCTTGATTAGTAAATAAATAAATATCGAAAAGTTCAGGTACAATAATAATTTATCGAATGAAAACACCACTGAATTTAATTCTTTCTCTATAGTTTTATAGTTTACATGGGTATCATTGAGGGTGTGGCTAGAATTATAGATGGTCTAGACGATACGGCTGAGCTTCTATCTTAATACATCACCAATAGTGAAATCACTTTCATTTAACCTAAACTAAAAGTCTATTTTATATTCAGTTATATGGTAACAGAATCTTTCATAATGTGTTATTTCATGAATTAATCTTTTTATGGAATTATTCATCGAACATGAGTGGATCATCATTTTTCAAAGTTTGTATCAATGGTCAATAAATCATGTAAAAATATTTAACAAATCTATGATGAAATAAATCATGAACAAGAAAACATAAATTTCATTTTATGCTGGTATGTTATGAATTATGTTTATTGATCATTTTTTTCATTTAATCAAATTACATTCTATTTTTAAGGTTTTTCCCCATAATGATACCACAATTGCACCATGAAATGAATTTTTTCCAATTTAACACGTGGAATTTGTTTTCAGACCAATTACCCTTGAATCCCAAATCATTAAATCATATATTACCATATATACATTAAATATATAAGTTTTCCATGAAAACATTCAAAAAACGATTCATCTATATCACGATATTTGTGTTTCATGCACTGTTGGAATGTTTCTGGTACATTAAACATCCCAAAATACATCATCTAATTGGAAAAAGATATCATATTTACATGTGAAAGTTGTATTTTATTGATTGGTATGGTAAACTTGTTTTATTTCCAAAAAAAATTCAAGATTACAATTAATTCATGCCATGTATGATTTTCCATTATTTGACCCATAAATCTTAATGGGAAGTGATCCTTCTGGGTTTTTTTGTTTATCTATTTATAGTCAACATAAACACATTAACATGTTATCATTCACATAAGTATTATTTTATATTCATTATTATGTGTCACTTTGCAGACTCTATTTTTAGAACAAATTGGTGTGGTCTCACCCATTCTATATTGAAAATGGTGAAGATAATATCAGAATTATATTACATTGTCACCACATTTTTAAAAACATCCATCAATTTTTTAGTGAGACTTCACTAATTTTGGATTCCTAGATTTAATCAATATTTATGTTATCTCTTAGGTTTTATGGTTTATATATTGATCCTCATGACTTATAACTTACCCCTTGCAATTAAGTGATACCTCTTTCTCAAAATAGTCAATAGTTTTTCTTTTTTTTCCTTATTAAGTATCAAATTTATAAAGACTAGTAACATGTATTCAAACCCTAGGAATAAATACATGAATTTACATGGAATTGGATTTATTTCCATGTTTATTGGAATTATAATTGGGGTTGTAATATCTCTATATTTTTCCCTTTTTAATGGTTCAATGCACATTACCTCCTCACATTTACGGTTGTGCTTTTTTTGCTATGAATCGTTTCTCTTTAGGAACCACCATTTTTTCATAAAGATTCATTATGAAATAACCTTCTTATTGTTATAATAAATATAGTGTTATCTAAATTGAATGTTCTTCTTCATCGTTCAAAAAAGTTTCATGGCATTCTACCAAATATGATCCTTTCTTGGCATACTTCACTAAGTCGAATATAATGTGCGCTCCACTAGCC
Source organism: Viscum album (assembly GCA_963277665.1). Classification (NCBI taxonomy): domain Eukaryota; kingdom Viridiplantae; phylum Streptophyta; class Magnoliopsida; order Santalales; family Viscaceae; genus Viscum; species Viscum album. The sequence continues at coordinate 1,803,576,758 of OY728129.1, read as the reverse complement.
CTACCAATCTTTTTTCACTTATTCTAATTATTCAAATATTTTTTAGTAATAATAATTGTTCATCCTAGATTAATTATAACATTTCCTTCTCCCTCCATATAAATAATAATAAAATTCATGGATAAATTAAGATTAGTTAATTTTACCGGAACATCTTCAAGAAACCCCATTGATATTTTAAAGATTTATAGGTGAATTGAATTTGTCCCCTTTTCATCATTAGTTCATTGATCCCAAATCATAAATTGATTCTTATGGGTATAATATTCCTGATTAAAATGACATAACATAGTTTTCCAAACGTTTCATGTTATAATGGTTCATGGAATAATGATTCTTATAGGATCTATCATGATCAATAGAAGCTTCCATTGGATGACCACTGAGCATTAATCATTAAGGGAAAGTACTCATAGGTTTTCCAAATTATTTTTATTACAGAGAATCTCCTTAAATAATCTATTATACACCCGTATCGAGTTAATAGATTCTAAAAAATTTAATATTAATAGGATTCTTCATGAACATGTCTAATATTTAAATATATTGGCCTTTCATATATCCTTGACTTATCCTCTCTATTAAGGGTAGAGTCGGTCAATATGGTAATGGTTCCATGTATTTTTTTCTTTTCGTGGTTTCATGTTCGGGAATATGTTTGTCGTTTTCTAAATCATTATGTATGTTTTTTCTTTCTACCATTCCATGTGTCATTTAATCATCCATTTCATATTTATTTGTTTTCTCTTCCACGTTTTACTCACCTCTATAAGGTTTTTGTACATCTAGATCTCATTTATTCTTAAGAATCTGACCTTTGTATCCTCTCAGGCATGATCCTCTGTATTAACAAGAAATATACTTTATAGTAAATTTGAAAAATCATTAAAGGTTTTTCAAAATTTATGTTTTAGGTTAAAGTGGACACCTTTGTGATTTTTAATTTTATTATATTGTATGGGATTCCACTGATCAACCTTTTGAATGAATTTAAAATAAAAATTATTGTTTTTGTATTTATACAATGAGAATATTTATGGCTATTTTAGTCAAGGTTACTGCTAGTATTATTGATAGGGTGGTTATTATTGAGACCATGGTTCAATTGAATTTTGGAAGATTAAATGAAAAATTGGATGATGTGCATACCTAGGTACATTATCAGTTCTTCGACATATCTATCCACTTTTTTTCTAGTATCATCATAGTTTTTACACATATTGAGGCTGGAATGGTCTTTGTTGATGGTATATTGATTGATATTGTTCTAATTATAGATTATATCACCATTGATTCCACATTTATTCATATTTTAATCCAATACCTTGTGGAACACTTGATAGGCATGTGGGTCTACACACATCTCACATGATTTTACTTCTATATTAGGTGCTGGGGAAGATTGTTGTTATTGTGGAATCATGAATCTCTCCAATTTGTAAGTAAGATCCACTACCAAGTAAGAATGGAAGGTTGTTTCCCATATTTAATGCATGCCATAGCTGGGAGGTACTCAATACATTTTCCTATGTCTAGAGTTATGTAATATTTCATCAAAAATATCCATATCAGAATCAATTGTTTTCTCTATTATTGATCCAATAATAGATAAGACATCTACCAAAACTCATGCAATGGAATATAGACTATAATAAAACATTTGAATTTAATTTAAAAAGTATATTTCATTATTTTGGAACATAAATAAAAATCTCAAGAATTGGTACCACACATCTCAAAAGGATTCACCACCTACATATGCTATTTTTTGGATATCTCTTCTCAACTTCCATGTCTGTACTAGTCTAACTTACTTTTCCTGGAAGTTTTTACCCATATCATGTCAAGTCATAATGGTTCAATGTGATGAATCTTTTACCAGTTTTAGGATCAGTCCCCAAAAAACAATGGAAACACCCTTTGTTTTATTAAATTTGTAGATACACCCTATTACTTAACAGTATAAAAACCCTCTAATAAACTTGATATATTCATATGTTGTTATTCAATTTCAATATCACTAAATTCCCTCTTCTCCTAGATTATCAAAATGAGGCTAAGATTGAACTCAAATGTGTTCACATGGATATGATGGAAATTTATTCTAACTAAAATAACATTGATCAATGAAATTCTAAAGTTCATAATGGTGTGATCTAGTAATAGTTTTTGTGCACCATCTTCTTGTTGTGAAAACATAGAATTTTGGCATTATAAGATTTTAGGTTGTTCCATCCAGTTATGTTTTATTGAAATCATAAAACAAGTATATTTCTATTTCCGGATGCAATTTGAGTGGTTCTCGAGTGTCTAGTCTTCTATAATGATTAATGGGATCCTAGATCATATACTAGGGATTTTATATAGTAGAATATTATTTTCCAAACACAAAAATAAAAAAATGGAATGAGGATAAAAAATAGTGAAGAAGTATTGGGTTGGATTCAGACATCTACTGGGCCAATCCCTAGTGACGATGTCAGTAATATGATACTTACTCAGGTAGTACTTTTTTACTCATAGGGTACCAAAATTTATAATTTTATACTTTTTCATGATCATAAAATACTATAGTGATTTTTAGAATAGTGGAAGCACAATGTTGATCCTATAAAATGGAAAATGCCTAGTTGGACTTCAAAAAGTCGCCAATGGATGACACATCACCATGATTTGTGAATGGTATAAAAAATAAGTGATTTTTCAAGAATAATATAAACTAATTAGAAATTCAAAATAAATATAAATGGATTTGTTCAAAGTATGTCATCAATCCTTCCATGGTTCAATCCAAATGTGTTAGCGACAAGTATATCTGGGTAGCAATAATTTCCTCATGTAAAATTAATTTATTATAAAAAACCATAACTACATCTAGGTCTATAATCAATTCCCAATTTTGTTTTATTGAGAACAAAAATTAATGTGATAATATATTTTTAGTATTGATAAATCAACTATCTCAACTAGATTGGTCTTCCACCTATAAAATTAACAATATCAAGTTCATGATAAAAGATCCGATTTGATTAATTTCGAGACTAATTCATAACTTATTAAATTTCCAAATTATAGATTAATGACGCTAGTGCTCTATCATACTAATTTTTAATTCATACCCCTATAAATTTATCAGTGAATAGTGGAGAGGTATTCCATAAAATGTAATGAAAATAAATATATGAAAGAATATATGGAAATATTAAACTGAATTCCATGTGATGGAAATTGGAACAATTCATTTCAATTCATTAGAGATATAGGTTAATAGAGATTGTAAATGAAATAAATCAAATTTATATGCACAAAAGAACATAGGAAACTCATAGACTTCAAAGGAACAACAAGAAAATAAGAATAAATGAAACCAATGAAAAGAGTTCTCAAATTCCATAAAATGTTATGAATGCCTGAATATAAATAAGAAAAATGTTTTTTCCAATGGGAATTCAGTTCTCATTGTGAATGGCCTTGGGGAACATGAAAATTATAGATAATCATTAACATACACATCATGAATTGTTTTTCTTGATTTGAATCTTGAAATCAAGTCTTTGAGAAACAAAATCTCCCTTGGTTCATGGATTGAAATGTGGGGGTGATATAATTAGAGCTTGATGGGTTGGATATGACTGACACATTCACAACCTTAATTGTATTTCACCTCATGAATTATTTATTACATCGTCTATAAATGGATTTACTTGAGTATCATGGGTTGAATTATATTTGGTTATTTCTATCAACATTTGATTCAACGGTTCACATCATGATATAATAATTCATGATTTGAGTTTTCTTTAGTTTCATATTTTTAGAACATGTATCTAAAGACTCTTCAACATGGAAAATATAATAATAATAAAAAACAAAATGAAGTAAAATTATGAATAAATAAAAAAACTAAAATTCAATTCAAAAAATAGTATTCAATTAATGCTTATCAATTGGAATTACTATAAACAAAAAGTTCCGATATCGACACCTGAAGGTAAGATTTATGATATCATCTTGCCTTACTATATTGATTGATTAATTTCATACCAAACAATTACATATTATTTTATTAATATTAATTATGTATCATTATGATTCATTCCAGAACCATAGAGGATTAATGTCATTGAAAACATGGATATATATGAAATTGGTTCATAAAGTTCAATATCATCTCCCAATTTGTTCTTCATGTCTAGAACCCTTCTATGGATAAACAACCACAAAAACATTCTTCTTATCTAAGGGAAAAGAAACATTATAAATAGTTAACATATATATTTAGTAAACTTATACATGGGAGATTTTAGTAAATGAATATTTATAGGTATAACATGAGTATAAGTGTATGAGAAAATTATCCTAATCATAGAATATCATAGCCATCTATTCATAGATCATAATCACGATTTATGGTGTAAATCCTGGAAATTTATGTGACATTAATCATAAGAGAATAAAAATTCATGAGCTTTGAGAACATATCATAAGCATATTATCATTTCATAAAAGAGTGGATTAAAGTTCAGCATACATATAATCATATAAATCATATGAAATGGCACTTTCAAGATCATCATTACCTAGTGGACATAAACTCATTTTAGAAAATTCAACCATGTTAATTCCAACATTCTCATTGGAGTATCTTCAACACAGTTAACTTTTTCATAATTTCTAGATGCTTTGGAGCTATATACAATTTCGTCCCCACCCATTAGTTAATCAAAATACATTAATTTTTATACAATAAGATCATAAAAATCCATCATATCATTATTGAATAACTCATTGAAAATGGATGTTTTTCATCAATATTTCATCATCATAATCAAAAAATCTTTTATCATGGATTAATTGACCCATAGAAAGAAAATGTGATTCATTTAAAGTATCACATCATCATAAACCATTAATAAAAATAATATTTAACGTATTATATGAATATTTTATTAATTCATCATAATAAACATCACTAGGTGTTGAATTGGGTGAAAATAGTTTAAAATAATATTTAATCTGTTTCTTTCAATAAAAAATAAAAAATCATTTTATTTTTATATATTTAAAAATAAAAAATAATGTAATGTTGATAAAATGGATTTATTTGAAAAAAAATGTATAATTTTATTCGAATCATAAAAACAAATGAAGGCCCTCAATATTTGAAAATACATCGAGGTTTTGTACTTTTAGAAAATTAATTTTGAACTTTTGTAAAATGAAAAAATACCTCATTCAAGAAAATAGCAACAAAAATCATTTTAAAAAATATTTTCAAAATTTAAACATAGTTAAAAATGTCTTAAACTAATCATTGGATAATATATAAAATATTTCCTTAAAAAATAATAAAATACGGACAAAGAAGAAACATACTCACAATGACCAAGAGAAATAAGTTAAATTTAACATAAAAACATTCTTGTAGGTCTCTTTGAGAAAAAAAGTGTCCCATATTAGATAAAAAAGTAAAATTTTATAATTTTCTAAACCATAAGAAAATAAATTCTTTTTTTCAGATTTAAATCAGATAATTCAACCAAAGTAAATTTTAATATAAAGGATCCCACTTAAAAGGGAGATCATAGAATTAACCCTTCTCTATTTTATAACCATAAATTTGTAATCCCCATGAATGAATAATATCAAATACAACATTAAATATCCTGAAAAAAGATATAAATGATATAAAATGTCAAATTTATGGTATTAAATTATCATAAAATAGGAAATTTGTATAACATATGTCCCAATGTTGATGATTTGAGATGATAAATATTTACCACTTTGGTAACATTTGAATAAAAACCATTAGAAAAATATAATATCAATTTTGACATTAAATACCATAAATTAATAATGATACATGATATAACATGTTAGAAGGAAAATTTTATACACCTCATAATCATAAATAGGTTGACAACATTAAACAAGTCTCAATGAAACCATATGAAGATGAAGAACCCTTACCTAACATCTGACTTGCTTAGTAACCACTATAACCTATTGTATAATAAATTTAAATTTATTATAATTCAACAAAATAACCATATAAATAATTATAAAATAATTTATTATCCAATTATAACATTTATTAAAACATTTATCAGTGATAATTTATTAAAATTTTAATCATTAGTTGTTAACTAGTATGTTTTTCATGTATGTTCTAGTTCAACATTTCATGTTTTTTCATCTTGATAATGGTTAAATAATATCCAAAATTTTATTCATTGTAGAAATTTAATTTATATAAATTAGATACATATTTAAATCCAAACATATAAATTAGATATAGAAAAATGAATTAATCTAGTAAGGGATATAGTAGTTTATACGAATGCATGAACACTATTTTCATTTTCTAATGAAAATAATGAATGAAAGGTAAATAATATTCTATCTATAAATAATATTATTTAAATCAATAAATTCATATATTTTTATTTAATATATTATTATTAATATACATCTGAGTTGATTATATAAAATCAATCATATTTCTTGGTGGAAGTGGCAGTCCACATGTACACACAAGTGATACATTCATTTCCCATTTAATAAAAAATGACATGAATAAAGATATAACATTAAAAAAAATTATATCCTATATATTTATGTATTAATATTTTAATGGATTGGATATAATTTATATAGGTATAAGAATAAGTAAAATAAAAACCCATGGTTTAGAAAACTACAACATCGTTGAAAACCCTCTTTTGGATCTCTCTGTAAGGACCATAAGGATAGTCTATTGAGTAGAAAAAAAACATTTATAATATTTAAAATGAATTTAATAAGAGGTTTTTCATGTTTTTTCAAGATAATAGTATCATGAAGTGTATGGAATATAGGAGATTCAATTTCCTACTATAAGTGAAGAGAGTCGAACTATTGGAATTACATAATTTATTGAATTAATGTCAACTAATTTTATTGTTTAAGGGGATAAAATGATATATTTAAAATATAAGATGAAATTATGTTGAAATAATAACATTAAATAAATATTTTAAATTTTTTAATGATTTTAACCCTTATCTCATAGTTTTAACCCCTCATTGCCTCTTTTTTGGCATTACATCGATATCAATGTTTTTTACAATTTATTGGTATATAATGTTACCATAAAAGCCCATGTAAACCATAAGTGGAAAATGGTTTATATTATATACCATATTAAATTAAATTTTCCAAAAACAACATTTATTTTAAAATCATTTAATAAAACATTATTTAACCCAGGATGCCATTAAATTAATTTTTGGGACTATTCAAATAGTTTGAATTCAAAGAAAAAAACATACAAGAATTAAAAATATTAAATTTTAACACATCAATAATATCATATATTTTCTATATAAATCATTGAAAATTATAATTTATCAAAATTTTATTATTTATACTATTTTGAGTAATATTTATTTCTTTTTTATATTACATAGACGAGCATTGTTTGGGCTTTGAATAAGAATATAAATAAATTATTATATAGATAAAAAATAAAAATAATTCTCCCTATGAAAAAAAAAATTATTTTAAATAAACATATATAACTAAACATAACATATTTTTAACACTATAAAAAAATGTTACAGATAATAGATTAAAGTGATAAGCATTTTGTATTTATTATTTAAAAAGTATATTATTATGATCATAATCAATGAATAAAGGCCCCAAATTTCCATGTATCCAAGTAATATATAATAATTACTGGGATCCACTAATCCAATTGAATATATAAAACATTTATAGGTATTTTAATTACCTTTCCTAATGTTTTAACCCAGTTTTAACTAGTTTATCCTTACTTAGGTGACAAATCATTACAATGGTTACAATCATAAGGACAAAAAATAAAATATACCTATTCAGCATATTTTGAAATTTTAATTCCAAATATCGAATCAATTTTGTCAAATTAAATCCCAATAAATGGATGAATTACTTTTAAAATATAACTGAAAAATGAGAAGAAAATTTGTTTTCTAGAAAAATGAATTTTTAAGTAAAAAATGATTTTACACCAAAGATATGATAAATATTAATTAAAATGAAATTAATTTTATTAATTTTATTAATAAGTGACTTATTTTATTTTAAAATAAATTTAAAAATAGTACTTTGTAAATGCTTAAATGGAAATACCAATTTCTATAAAATAATTATTTTTACACTATTCATTGAAAAATTAATCATTTCATAAAATTCCCAAAATATCACCTTAAGAATAAATCATCATTTTGATTTGATAAATTATAAAATTTTTATAGAATAAAATTTATAAAATTGTAATAAATAAATATTAGTATCTATTAAAAATATAATAAAACCAAATTTTGATTAAATGTATTTTTGAAGCATAAAATGATTATGTAAAAAATTGAGTGATTATTTTCTGATAATTAAATAATACATTTTTGTTTATTAGGAATATGTTTTGTATATTTCATAATTTGGTTACACTTATAGATACCCACCAATTAAGCGGTTATGTTATAATTGTCACATTTAGAGAATAATAGTTCAAATGAATATTTTGAATCTGTTAAATCTTAGTGTCACATATTAAGAAATCAATTAAACATATAATTATTTTGAGATAAATTTTTGTGGTGTTAAATTAACCCCACCACCCATAAATAAATTAAATATTTAAAATTTTAAATTTTTCCTCAAATTATTTTTATTTGAAAATAAATTTCTTGAAAACCCATATCCTTTAACAGTAAAATAAAACATTATTTTAAAAGGGGAATCGGGAAACATAAAGGTTACTTGAAATAACATATAATGAAGTTACTGCCTTAGGATAACATTGGTGGAAGTGAAAATATTGATATATAAGAAAAAATATGATTTCTATAGAATAATAGAGAGTTATAGAGAACCTGATTATGATAAATTAATGACCACAAAGCTCTAAATTTGTGAGGGGTAAAAATGAACATCAATTCTTCAGAATAACTATAAAAAATAAAAAACTAATTTTCATGATTATTTTTTATAAATTTATGGCATGAATGGCCTGAAGGCCTTCTTTTTTTATTATTGATAATCCCCCTGTTAAGGTTTGAAGAGGAACCCATACATGACCCGTAGGCCCAAGGCACAAGGCCCGACAAACCCGCAATACAAGACCCGAAGGCCCAGAGGCATACCATGCCCAATACATGACCCATACGCCATCCCACATGAACTGCCCCTCCCCAACTTTCTACATCATTGATCACCTAGCTCCCCACTCTTGCATTTTTGATCTGCTAGCATTTCCCCGTACAAAGCTGCACGGTGCCTGGTCCCAATGGCAGCTATCATACCCACTAATTCTTCCAATCTGGTTAGCTCTAAATCTTGTGGCTGCTACTCCTGCTGCTCTGATCCTCTTCTAGGGCATGTTCTGTATGAACTGGGATACTCAATGGTCTACGTAAATTTATGGAATTATATTAATTTTTAATAACATAAAATATAATTACATGGTTTAATTAAATTTATAAATTCAATTTCTTCCTTTGGTTTCATGATTTGAATAGATTCCACTATTTCCATTCTATATGCCAATGATGAATGAAAAATATGAATTTCCATGACTAATTCACTAAAACTAACCTCTAATTGATCATAATATCAATAAAATATTAAAAATATACTCTTTTTGTCTAATTTTATTTACTAAAACTAGAAATGGTCCTTATGTGATAAGATAACTAATATTAATAAATTATCATTTGAAATATTATTCTCACAGATTTATAAAATAATACACAGATGTCAAATTAATTATTTCCAAAATTTGATAAATTTTAAAACTCCTCAAATTATTCTTAACCAGTATTCATAAATGAAAAATTAACAATATTAATAAAGGCATTGAATTTCTGAAATAAAATTATCATTAATCCCAAAATAGCATAATGCATCTCATAAAGTCACATATCAAACACATGAATACCTTGACCATATATTCTCTTAAAATGTTATAATAACCTGAATCTCCATATATCAACAAAAAATCATCTATAATTCCAAATTTAACTCCATCCTTATTCTGAAAATAAAATAAAAAACTATTGATCATATTCTATAAATCCAAAAATCATTACACTTCATCATAGATAAAATAGATCACAATTTCATCAAATAACTAATCATTTTCAGGGTCTCCAACATTATCCAACTTACATTACAAATAAAAATCATTTATTTATGCATAATAAACATTATAATCTAAAAATTATGCACATATTGAGGGTTATTTTTCCCACAATCACATGTTTTAGAAAAATATCATATTTCAACTAAATCAATTATTTAGATTATGAGAACCATTAAATATATTTTTTATATTATAAAATAAAAACTTCTATAGAATAATAATCAAATGTTTCATGAATATTATGGCCATAATATCATTGATAAAACATATCTACAATGTAATTATCAAATCTCAACAAATAAACTCATCAATCATTCAACTTTAATGATAGTTAAAACATAGGACCTTCCATTTTATGGGAGATAACACTTGTATTAGTGCATTATCAGAGATAATTCCCAAAATTCCCCACACCTAATACATTAAAATATAAATTTAACCTTATAATATTCTATATGCCCCTCCACTAAACTCTTTATATTTTCTCTGATTGTTTTTATTTAAACCCTTTTTTCACATAAAAAATATTCTTCTTCATTTTATATGGGTTAATCATCACACATTATCCACATGTAGGATGTTGAATCTTTTTTCCTTCATGGTCATCATAAAACAATTTCTCATATTTGGTTTCTTCATAAACACATTGTTCTTAATGTTGTTAATCATATATCTTTATAGCTAGAAAGACATAATCATATGATTTCTAATTCGATCTATCATTTAATTTGGTTTCTCATTAGGAAAATCATTTCTTTATCAATCAATTTCAATGTTAACATGATTTCATATATTTAGAATCATTGAATTAAATTGAAAACCATAGTTCAAGCAGTAATAATCAATGTGAGTAATCATATATTCACGAAAAAAAATTCATAGGATGTCTAAATCTTGACACCTTATTTTCAATCTACTAAACAAAAAGATTAACCTTGGTAATCCTTCTTCATTTTCTACTAGAATATTTTATAATGGTTTATAAAGAAAATTTTAATTAACCTAATCATATCTAACATGAGTTTCTATCCAGGTTTTCATTCATAGTTCCACTCATAATACAGAATCAATGATTGATTTTATAATCCATCTAACCGTTTTAGAGTTCTTACCTGAAGGTGCATCATTACCAAAACTACAACAACATTCTACTATCTATATAGGGATGTATTTTAATAGAAAAACACTATCCAATAATAACAATAAATTTATATTATCTCGTGTACTTTGAATTATTTTAAGGGTTCTCACTAAGATTCGTCATCCAAGTTTATAAAAATTACCAAACCTTATTCTACTATTAACTGAGGAACCCTATGCATTACGAACACAATTAATACATATTAATAGATGAATATTCATTAAATATCCTTTTGATCCATGGTATAACCATAAATGTTTAGTTTCCTTAGAAACATTGATATTTAAAAAACCAGTTCATAAAAATCTACATCATCTCCCACTAGTTTCTTACAAAGTAGTACCCTTCATTGAAATAAAATATTTAAAACCATTCTTTAAATCATAGGGAAAAGAAACATTATAATTTTTGAGATCAAATGATCAATATGAGTAAACATGAGTGATATTAACCAATGAACATTTATTTGAATCACAAGGGAATAATTGACTGAGAATAAGATCATAACAATAGAAAACCATACCCAACAATTCAAAGATCATAATCACAGTTCATGGAATAAATATTAACAGTTTTTAAGACATGAATCATAAAATAATAGAAATTATTGATCCATGAGAACATATTGTAATAATATGATCACATCATAAAAGAGTTCTTTAAAGTGTGGCATAATCATAATCATAGAAATTATATGTCAACTCTCACTTTCATGTTTATCATTTCTTAGTGTACATAAACTCATTATGCTAAACCCAACATGGTTAATTCCAACATTCTCTTAGGAGTAACTTTCACCTATTTAACTCTATCGTCAGTATCCATTTCATCGGAGTGATATATATAATTATTTTTACACCTATAAATAATCATAACACATTCATATGAATGAAAAAAAAGCAAAAAACATGCACCATATCATCATAGCACAACTCATGAGATAAAATGGGCTTCATCCATATTTCATCATCATAATCATAAAAGAATTTATTGTGGATTATTTTACCATTGGAAATAAACCGGGTGTTATTTCTACTTTTTCATCAACATAAACCATCTATAAAATTATTATACAAGGTATCATAACAACATTTCCTTGGTGGAGAATAATGAACATCAGTATATGCTGAATTAGATACAAAATACCTTTAAAAAAATATAAATCATTTATCTAGAAACATTGAAAATATATTTTTCATTAGAAATCATTACAAATAAAAAGAACAAATATTTAAAAAATTAGTTTATATTAAAATAAACTTATAATATTTTAAACTAAAAAATATATAAAACAAAGTTCATCATGACAAGAAAATCATCCCATGCTGTCCATGATAAAAAAAATTCACACTTTAATAAAAATACCAAAAGTGAGTAATATAGGAAACACCAAGAAGGTTCATTTTAGAAATTTAAAAAACAATAAAACATAGATAAAAATGATTTGAGATAATAATTTGATCATAGAAAATAACATTCCTTAAAACATTTCAAAAAATATGGACATTGGAGAAAATGATTCTCAACCATAAAGATAAATAAGGTTAGTTTTCCTTAAAATAATTTTGTTATATATGAGTAACAAAGAGAGGAAGATGAGAATATAACATAAAAAATTGTAATTTATTATATTAGTAGAAATGAAATTGGAATTTAGAAGAGTGAAATCATATAGTTCAATGAAAGTAAATTTCATTATAAACAATCCCAATTATAAGTGAGATCTAAAAATTTTCTGTTACTACTTAGGTAACTTTTGAATAATTTTCAACATGACATATTGACTTCAAATAAAACATAAAATGTATAGAATAGAATATTATAAGTGATATAACACTCCAATGCGGTAGTATTTTCACCATATAAATGATGATATGTGTATATAAATTCCCAAAGGAAGACGATTAGAGATGATAAATTATTAACACTTTTATACCTTCTGAATCAGTACCCCTTGGATGAAATAATCTCAATTGTAAATTTAAATACCTTGAATTAAGAATAATAAATGATGTAAAATGTAATAATGGAAATTATTCACACCTCATAAGAAAAACTAGGTTCATAACATCAAGGATGTATCAACGAATCATTATTGAGATGAAGAACGATTATCTCAAGTCTGACATTCTTTATAAGAACTCTAATGTAATATATAATGGATTCTAATTTATTATAATTCTATAATATAATTATATATATATAATTAATATATCATATATTATCCTATTTTTACATTTCAACACCATATTATAGATAATTCATTATTAAAATCGTCTTTTCTAAGTGTCATTTTGTTTATTTTTTCATGTAAGTATTCACTAGAAGGTTCTAAAACATGCATCTTGAATGTGGTTAAATCATCAACATAAATTAATAATTATATTAATATAATATATATTCATTTTAAAACTTTTTTTGACCATATATAAATTTAATAGATATAAAAATAAATTATACCATTAATGTATATGGTAGTTTATACGCACACTTGAATGTAGTTTTAATTTTCTAATGAAATGAATGAATGAACGATGAATAGTAGTTTATCATTAAAAATATTATTTGAATAATTAATATCTTATGTATTTATTAAATCCATAATTATAAATATCTATGGGAGGTGTTGATGGAAAATAATTGTATCAATTTTTGGAGGTGGTACTCCACGCATACACGTGAGAGATACATTAATTTCACATTTTAAGAGAAAAATGAAATTAATTAGGTTATACCATTAACATGATATCATATTATTATATGGTAGATACTAATTTTATCATATTCTAATGGTCATGTTAAAATTGATGGAGGTAGAAGAAGAAGTAAAATGAAAGTGCTCGGTCAAGTGTATTACCGTCTCCTTGAAGAACCTCCTTGGGATCTCTCTGTAAAGACCTAAAGGACGGTCTTTTAAGAATAAAATAACCTTTATAATGTGGATAAATATGTTAATAAGATTTTTTTCTATGTTTTGGTTTATGTATGTAGCTAAATAAGTGTGAGGAAGAGAGGAGAGGTGTTGTCATTATATAAGATAGGAGAGGGGGAACCTTGGAATCACATGAATAATAAATATAATTTAATTTAATTTTCCTATTCCAGTTTCTCGTAATAGATATATTAAGAATATTTATTGATGATAATTCTAAATAATCTCATAAAATAATATTTATAATAGTTTAAAAGATTTTTAAAACATATCACTTTTTTTAACCCCTTCCCAACCCTTTTGATGATTTCCATGATATATATGTTTTTTACTCTTTATAGATTAATAATGTTACTAAAAAAGTAGCATGTAAGTGGAATGCAGTTGATATTCTGTAACATATCAAAATAAATTGGATAATATAATTTTTTTAGCAATTTTAAATCATTTAATAAAATATCATTTAACATTAGATATCATTAAAGTCATTTTCAAGACTATTCATATAGTTTGACTTTAACGATAACAACATAGAAATGGAATTATATTATAAACTATTGACATATCACTAATATGATATATATTTCTTTTTAATTCCAATATCATAATAATTAAGCCAAATAATATTACATTTAATATTTTTGAAATTATTTATTTTATTTTTCTATTACTTGTATAGGCATTGTGTTATTGTTTCATTAGAATTTATTGTAATTATATCATCACTAAAAATAAAAAATATATTACCATGATAAAAAATTCAATTATTATTTCAAATTAAAAATTATAAGTAAACAAAATCTCATTTTTCCCTTATGAAAAAATATGACAAGTATTAATGAAATACGAGTTTTAATTTTATATTTATTCACTAAAAAATTTAATATTGATGTTATAATAAAATAACATTGGAAAAAAAGTTTTAATATATCAGAAAATTTTATGATAATGTCCTAAATAAAATCATAAAATAGGGTAAGTAAAACTGTTAGAGGGATCTTAATTCCATATCCCAAATTTTTACCTTTTGTACCTAATTTTCCATTATTGAGGTGAAAAGTCCAAATAAACATTACTGTTCATTATGATAAGAAAAAAAATGTATATTTAAAAAGTATCTACATGTTTTTTATAAACATAAAATCCAATTTATCATATTTAATCCCTAAGAGTCTCATAAATTTATTTTAATGATACCTAAAAAACATGCTGAAAAATGGTTTTCTAGAAAATATCATTTTTAGGTACAAATTGTATTTTACAATGAAATAGAATAATATAAATTACAATAAAATTAAATGGGTTATGATTAATAAAAATAACTTATTAAATTTTAAAATAAATTCAAGAAATGAGGATTTTTACACACTTGAAATGAAATGTAATTTATCTCTAAAATTGATATTGTCACTATTAACTAAGGAATAATTAATTTTATAAAATTCCTAAATTAAAGCCTTATGTTAATTTATATTTTTAGATATAAAAAATGAAATCATTTTTATAAAATATATTTTCTAAAATTTGATGTAATTAATTTGAATATCTACTCATATAATTAAATAAATACCATTTTTGAAGAAATTTATTCTCTAATCATAAAATTACATCACTAAAATTTCAGTTCTTATTACATAAGATATAATAAATAAAATATATTGATTATGACCATTTCGAAAATATTTCAAAATGTGGTTACTCTTATACATACCCTATAATTTAGTAACTAGGATATACTGATCACATTTAAATAATAACATTTTTATATCATCTCAAAATTTCTATAAAGTTGAGTGTTTTTTTCTAGGAAAGATATCATGCTTGTTATTATAATAATCTAAATTTTGGGGTGTTAAACTTAATCTCATATTGTGATCTCTAGACATCAAATAAATCTTCTAAAACCAAATACCTCTCTTCAACTTGTTGAATATATCAACTAACCTCAGAAGAGGGTAATGGTTCTTTATTATCACCATATTCAATTACTAATAGTATATTAAAAATCAAAACACCATATAACTTCTTAGTGAATAACATAGGAGAACCCCACATTGAAAAACTGGGATAGATAAAATGTTTTTTCATCAAATAATTTGCTATAATCTTCCACTAACATAGCTCAGAGGGTTTCATCCAATAAAGAGTATTTGAAATTGTAGAGGAACTAGGTTAAAACTCTATCTTCAACATGAAATCATATCAATGGGATAAAATCAAAACCTATATAGGAAAAAAATTATAGACCTCCTCTATGACGCTAGGGATCTCAAACCCTTGTTCCCCCACTGAATCTAATAATAAGGTTGATATATTAGACAATAAGAACTCTAAATATCTATTACCCATATTATAATGTCACTTGAAAATGAATTTTTTTTCCATCCTCACCATTGAAAAAAAACATTCTCTTAGCTTATAAGAATGACCAAAGCCACATAACACAATCATTAGATGTCATAAATGATGTTGTATTCAAGAGAAGAAATAAATCCGTGTGTATTTGATGTTTCCCCATCATAATCACACACCCAACACACATCAAGAGGACTCATCTAATCTCTAACATGAATAGTACAAATCATGGGAACTGGAATCATCTCCACCTCGACTCCCAAGGTATAGACTAACTTGGGTGAAATAAAATAGTGTGATTCTCTATAATTTAATAAAGTGTAAACCATGTTACTAGATAAACATATAGTTCCTTGTATAATCATTGGCCTCTCTAGTTTTGGTATCTCTATAGAAACAATTTTTCCACATATGACTCCCCATGTACCATGTATGATTATTGGGACCTCCTTTGTCAAATATCGTCTTATTCCCATAAGGATGGATAACATTATGCACCTAAAATCTAACTTCCTAATATCCTCTTAGGGGAACAATGTTCTATATCGATTTCTGATTGTATGGCCACTGTAGAAACTACTACTATTGGGGATGATAAGGAATAAAAATTCATTCACACACTAAATACCAAGAATGTTTGAACACTAAGATCACCAATGAACATGCACTTCAAAGGAAAATAATACTAGTAAAAATATCTTTATTGGATAACGATAACTAATATCCCTAGAAAATTGGAGAAAACAATGTTGAGGATGACTCCCCACCAGTTGGAACCTCGACTACTTCATCACCTACAATCTACAACCAACAATCATACTCCTCAGTGAGCTCTGAGAAATCATTTATTGAGATATCCCTAGATGATCATGAATCTTATTGATAGCCTCTCCCTTCATTTTGACCTATAAATATATAGTAATGATAAAGGGTTGACTACATATTGAATAACCAAACTCACCACCACACCCAAAAATTGTCCCATAAACTGATTATTAGGGGTTATATTAGCCAAGATGTGAATGAGGTATTTAAATATATTACTATGATCATTCACAATAAAACTTCATAGTTGGAGACAGAGTAGTTCTAACATATTTTCTTCCCTCTTCATTGATGATAGTAACTCTGCACATAGCTAATACAAGAATTCATCTGAATATTCAATTTCCTCATTCTACTCCTTAAGATACATCATCCACTATTATCATGATTCTCATCACATGTATCTAAATTATAATGGTATCTGATACACAACCCTATCATGAATCCCAGTGAACGTAATATCGTGATAATTTAACTAGTTATGTATCTCCAAATTACAGATTCTCCCAGCAAAGTATCCTATTCCCAAATAATGAAACTCATAACTATTCTTCAGCTAAATCACGTTCTATTTGGATGGTTCAACACTTCTACAATCAACTGATCTAAACAAAATAATGATCATCCATAATTCATGTACCATTTTCTAGTCATACCCTAAAGGTTACATCACTTTTATAGTCGTGTTTAGTGAGATTAATCTATTTTCATTGAATCACAAGGGAAATAAAATCATGTTTTGTATCTAGCCTACCATGCTTATACCACAGAGTAATCTCAACCATAATTTTTTCCCCACTAAACTCATATAATCCTCACTAGTTTTAATCTAAAGAATCTATCATAACTCTTATCCAATGATATAATACCATTTTTTCACACCCTTCTCCCATTGGGAACCCCTTATAGGAATGGAATTAATATGATAGTGACCCATGATGCCCCCCTCCAATACAGCTCGATTTGGAAACTATAATCGATATTATATACCATACAAATATGAGTAATTATCCTTATATATCACATAAACATAACATGAAATCCACCAATTATCACTAAACCATAAAATAAACGGATCCCATGAGAATCCAAAATGCATGATATGGTAGATAATTTCAAGTATACAGTTGAAAATACAAAATAAATTCCTAGGAAACAACTTAAAAACAATCCAATGATCTCATCTAGTACTATATTATTCGGTCACCACACTCACCCAAGAAACATAAAAAGAGTTTAAATAGATAAGGGTGAGTATAAAATGTATAATTAGTAGTATCATATTCCAAACCACTCTTGAATAATATGGAGGAAGTATACTAATTACTCAATGGAAAAACAACATAACTAATAGGAACATATCATCTCACCAATCACCCATCCTTGAAAAAACTCAGTAACTAAGTAAGAAATCCATGTATAATAATGTAATTTCATGCATATGATATAAATGGTAACTCATAACAACTTATCCAAAGTTTTATTTCCATCACTCCCCCAATAATTTAGTTTCTCTTATTACCTTCTATGACAATGACATTGATCACCATACAAATCATGCCACATTTTATGTGGTTCAGACCATATCCCTACCTATCTCAACCTTCTATAGTTACTAACATCTGTTATTTTTGAAATTCCGTCCTTACCATATCTACCGGCACCATTTCACATCACATATCTACACCACCACTGCAAATTAAAACCTCATTGCATGTCCATCATATAAGGTTAACCAGAATATGAAGGAAATCGGCCTCATAACCTCCTAATATCATACATAAATCCCACTAACAATAATTACCAAATCTACAAAACCAGACCATCACACTAAACCAGGAAATTATAGATATTAATAGGATGTATTCATCCATTTTATCCTTTTTTAAATTTGTTGTTTATGAAAAAAAAAGATACCCAACTTTTCGGTGTTTGTAAGGTTATACTACTCAGGTGGGGTACATATGAAATCATAAGAAAATAAAATCATAAATAGGCACAAGAAATCCCTACATGGTAGGTTCAAACTATAATATGCCAATAATAGTGAAAAATTTCAAAAACAATCCACCAATTTCAACAAGAAATTGATACCACACACCAACCATCACATCCTTTTTCAAAATAGTAAAACCAACCACAGTTATCCTACAAAACATCCTCACAAAGCATCCATGAAAACCCATTTGGATAAAATATTTATCTCATTTCTAAATTTACCATTTCCACCCAAATTAAATTCAATATTCCATTTCACTTCCAGATTTAATAAAACCCCACTCAATTTATTACCTTTATTTCCTTAATTCATTACCCATACATTTCATTTATCATTATTTCACTAAAAACCATGGTTTATTTATAATCTATTCCCACCAATTTCCTAGTTCATCTTTTCAAATAATATTACATTAATAATAAGAATCTAAAAAATCACAAAATAACTATCATTGATATAATCCCACAAGAACATCTACATTCCCTCTTTCCAACCATGCATTGGAAGCCACAACACCACTATATAGTCAACACTAAAAAACCCAAAATCCACAAACCAAAATCCATCACCACATAACCCAAAGAAATAAAATACTTTCTACAAAACATATCCCATAAAAAACAATCCATAAAAAACTACTAATTAAGGGTGAAAAGGAGATAATCACAACCAGAACATAATATCAAATATAGATCAATTTTAGCATAAAAAATTAATAAAAATTCAATTTTAAGGAATTATTTTAGATTGATTCTTATTCAATTTCCAAACCATTGACCCATAATTTATATATTTTACATTGATGATTCATTTCCATATTTACATTATAAAACCTTTATGATAGGTGGTTCCAATTGCATTTTCACAATAGAAACAGTCAATTCATATAAAAAATAATGATTTTTAGAAGAAACATTAAATAAAATTTAGGAACATGATGAATGTAATAGATACAAATATTCACAAGTGAAGAACTCATTTCCCTTAAATTCCTGTAATTTTTGTTTATTATATTAATTCATATAATCCATACTATCAACTAAAATGAATAAACATCATCCTAACTCCACATTATACCCAAAGGAGAATAGATTCCTTAAATCCCTTAACTTAATCGATGCTTATATGATCACTATGAAATTATAATACGGTGAATATATAGACTCAAGGATTGAGTCACTCATGGGAACCTCAAAAAACAGAAAACATAGAAATCCTTGTCAAAATCACTACGAAAGGCTACCAAAAACCTCACCAACCATCTATCGTAACATTCTCCAAATAATGTAAAGTGAGGAAAACAAAATTTAAGAGGAATAACTAACCCCAAATGGAATAATCCTTGTTTTTGGGATTATAATTATCAAAATATACCAAAATTATATTACGAATATCCAAAAGTATACCTCTATTAATCAATATTTTTAGATAAATTGATAGAAATATAGGAATGTTGAGGGGGATTCAAATTTATATCTGGATGTAAAAACACATTCTCATAGCATGACCGAATAATATCATATTGTGACTATCTAAAAAAACATTAATCCATGGAATAGTAGAGCTTTCCTTCTTATGGCCAATCCTAGTCCAACATCTTCGTTCGTTCTTGGGTTTCGCTTTGGGTCTCGAAGTTGTGTTCTGTCAAGGGGGTCGGCCACTCGCTTCTCTGCTCTGGCACTTGGTCTCCACCTCTCTCCGAGGCGGATTGCACGGTGGTCTCCCCAGTGCTCTGGGATGTGAGTTCGAGTGGTTCGGTGTCTCGTGGCAACTTCATCTTCGTAGGCCCTGGTTGGTTGAGGGTTTTGGCTTCGCGGTTCGGCATGCGGGAGGCCCCGTCACTTGTGCTCTGCTCTGGTTTCCAAGTTCTTCGCACCCACCCAGGTCGGTTGGGTGCGTTTGCTTCTGAGGAGACTTTGGGATGTGTTCGTGCAAGGGGATGGGCGTCCAAGGTGCTGCGTCTTATTCATCTCTTTGGTTTATTTCGTCATCGGGGAGATCCTTTCTGTGTTTTTTGGGTATTCTGGCGATTCGTCTGGTGATTCGTGTTCATACGATGAGTATGGAGTGGATGTTGAAGGTGAAGGGTGTTTTTGGTGGTCGATGTCGACGATCTGGACGTCGGTGTCGAGTGATGAGGACGGCGACGACGGTGATGGATGCTCCGACGATGACTATGGCGATGATGAAGGTGATGGTTCCGAGAAGCGATGACGACGGAGAAGTCTGAACGAATCTAGGCAGGTGACTGAATCAATGTTAAAGCATCTCGAGGCGGCTCTTTTGTGATCTCGAGGCAGGAGCGTGAATGATGGAAGGGTTTTGCTTTTTGAATGTTGTGTTTTCTTTTAGGCGGCAATGGTGGTACTGATGGGTTGGTTGCAGTGTTTTGTTTGAAATTTGAATGTTGCATATTTCCCGTGTAACTCTGGTGATGGTTGTGAGGGTCTACACTGACCCATTAAAAGTGTTATTAGAAAATACAAAAATATGGATTGTGGCCTAGTCCAACAAATATCTAAAATTTAGGTTGGGAACTCGCTATATTTTATTCATATAATACTCGATTAACTTCTCTATTATTGAATGACTGAAGACAACATGTATCTTTATCCTTATAAACATGTCGCAACAACACACCACGAAGAACCAAAAAATATAAAAATCATTTCTATGTTCTATGATAAACATATTTTCACCACAGGACACATTTTATAAAAAATACCACCACTAATTAGAGCATCTTCCCACTACAAATCATACTTACACATTTTCATTGACATGTCTATATCACATCTCATTTCCAACTAGCTAACACACAATCCACATCACCATTGGTCATGTCATGATATACCTACTCTAGCCAAAACCAACTAATAAACCCCTTTGTCTTTTATCATATCTCCTTCTCTAACCTAAAACACCAAAAACACACAAAGGAATGTGTCAGAAATGTCTAATCTAATACAATATATCCCAAAAAAACATTTTCCCTTAGAAAAAAACTTATCTTTTTCCATCCACTGTCTATCTATATTATATATCTGTATTATTAATTTTATCTCTCCGTATCTCCCACTTAGGAACTTCTAGTTGAGACTCCTTTACCTACTGGAACATTAAAGAGTTCACTATCATGTTTCCTAGAAAACTCTACCAAAAACCTAAATATTTATATATGTAAGGATGAAATATCAACTATTATCCTCAATTCATCAATAGTTACTTGAAAACAACATTATTTTCCTTTTTTGTTAGTACAATAACCACCATATTTCCTTCCACAAAAGATTATGAGATCTAGATTTCATGGTGTTAGTGAATTTTCACCCACTTCTAATGGTGTAGATTTTAAATACCTTTGAGAAAATATATATAAAACGATATTATGGTCCATAAAGACCCTAATGTTATCAATAATGAGGTTTTCTATCTACAAATTTCAATAAAATACTATCTCATTAAGATCAAGTTAATGAATAATTTATTTATGATCACAAGGATGTAATGACCTATTACCAGAGAGATCATTATCATTTTACATCAACATGCATCTCTGAGAAAAATCGGATTTTTAAAAATAGACCATAAACATAAATCCTTCATTAGGAAAATTAATGATATTCTAACACATTGTATTATAGATAAAATATTCAAAAACAACCAACAATTGATCATTCTATATAAAATCATGGCCCTTCATGTTCACGGAATCTGTAGGGGCTAAAATTTGAGATAAATCAAACACTTTCTTCTATCAAGATCTTATCTAAACAAGAAAACTGTATACCATTACAAAATTTTTATATTCTTACCTAGATATGGATGACTCATTGTTTTTATAAATTAACTATTATTCCTTATAGAGACATGACATGTCCATGAAAATGGACATCACTTATCTATAACTTTCAATTTTAAGTCATGTTGTATAACTACAATCATTGGATAAAATAAAAAATAGTTCTCAAATTGTTTTATGATTCTCCTTATTGAATATATCTAGATTTTATCAAAGAAAACTACTGTGAATCTATTGACAGTGGAAATTGTGTGCCCAAAATTTTCCAAATTCTTCAATGTGTGATCCAAGATCGTATCACATTCCACAAGCTTAAATTTGGTAGGACATAGGGCCCGAACAGAGTTACAGATTAGGAGTTAAGGACATTTGAAGTTGGGCTGGAAAACATGTTCGTGAAGCCCATTCGCGAAGCCCCCTCCATGATCGCGTAGCACCTCCATGAAGAAATGAGGATGGATTCTCATCGAACCCCTTAGAAATTCGCGACCTGCTGCGAAGCAAAGAGTCGGTAATGCTCCACGAAGACCTCGGACGTTCTCGAGCCATCGCGTAACAAGGAGGCGATAATACTCTGTGAGCTGCTTTGACATTCTTGATCTTCCACCTAGTAAGATCCATCTTCACACTGAGCAAGCTCCGCTTCGCGGCACCTCTCCCCTATAAATACCCAACTCACCTCCATTCTCTAGATGGCCACTTCGCCCCTTGGGCAGCGGATCTCCAATTTGGTGGAGCTCCGCTTTCCTTTGTGAAGAGGCTCTGCGTGCCCCTACTTTGCGAGCAATTCCCTTTGCGATACGTGTCTGTGAGACCATGAAATATAGAGATCCACATTCTTTCATGATACTGCTCTGCACGCCCATGCTCTGTGGTAAGCGTCCTTCGCGATGCTGCTCCGTGAGTCCATGATCCGCGTGTCCATGCTATATAAGTCCATGTTTCACAAGACACCATTCTCCTCGATCACCTTTTCACCACGAAGCTTCTTCATGAAGACCTATCCTTTGTGAGGATTCTACCTTTGGGCCGGTCCCTTCACTACCGTCACTAACCCCCACGAAAAATAGAGAGTCGCACCGTGAACTTTTCAGGCCGGGACATTGGGAATTTCCATTTTTCCCTTATTCGCACCATCCTTCCATGTGTGGAATATCATGATTTGAGAGACTCCTCTGCACACCATGAAACACCTTGAGTTGACATATTCCTCTTGGATCTATTTACATGTCACGAGTTGAGATTCTGATCATCAATTCCCCGAGTACCTTGAGTCGAACCATTCCTTAGAAAACTCCTCCAAACCCAATCACTTGGCTCCTATGCCTGGCCAAACTAGAAAAGGGACGCCCTTGCATAAGACCCAACACCATCCATTTCTAGGCACCTTATGCCAAATTTCCTCTCTATATGACTATAAACTGTAGCTTACCCTATCATTAAATGATAGGATGCCTCTTACTCAATATAAGAGGTTCCTTGTGATCCAAGCATATGATGATAATAGTCCTCTCTACAAGACTCTAAACCATAGTGTACCCTATGTTCCAAACATATGACGTCTCTTTCTCTAAAAAAGAGATGGATTATTCTCCAAGCATGAGATTCCAATAGTCCTCTCTACATGACTCTAAACTATATACTACCATATGTTTCAAACATAGGATGTCTCTTTCTCTAAGAAAGAGATGTCTTATGCTCCATGAATAGGATACCTAATTCCATGACTATAGTTTCATAATTTCAAGAGCATTGGAACCCGTTCAAACATTCCATCACTCCACATCATGCTTTGCATGTCCTTCATTCGAATACTCATCCACTTCCATGTCTAAAGGGACCCCCTAATGGCCTGGTCCCATGTCGCATCGGCTCACCTACCATCCTGGGCCAACGCCCCATAAGACATTGGATGAAACTTTGAGTCAGGTCCTGTGTTTCAAACACAGTCAGCAGTCGAGCACCATTTGTTTATCCCCATTTCAGGCTAATGCAATATGGATGTTGTGTTTCGAACACGGTCAACAGTTATCCTACATCACCACTCCACCATTATTGCATTCTGAAAGTCGGGCAAGTGATTCGCAGTTTCCAATTTCCTTTGTTCGGACTGATTCCAATGACCTTGGCATTATCCCTCTTATTCACTAGCACAAGGGAGAAGGCCTCATCTCACCAATGGGTCAGGATGCCCTCATGGACAATCATGAGAAGACATTACGGGAAGCTTCCTAGCATAAGCCCCATTCACCATTTCCGCTCCATATCATCACCCTTGAAGCATCCTTGCATAAGCCCCATACACCATTGCCGCTTCGTAGCGGCACCCGGGCATCATCCTTGTGTTAGCCCCATTCGTCATTCCTGCTCTATAGCGGCACCCAGGTAGCTTCCTCACGTAATCCCCATACCCCATTGCCACTCCATAGCAGCTCTCGGGTAGCTTCCTAGCATAAGCCCCATTCACCTTTTCCATTACATAGCGGCACCCATGCAGCTTCCTTGCGTGATCCCCATCCTTTCATTTCCCGCTCCATAACGGCACCCGGGCCTCCATCCTGGAGTAAGTCCCAACCTCTTCAGGCAACTAACCATGCATAAACCCCTATTCCTCTTTAGGATAGGATCATGTGTAATCCGCACTCCACTTCCCATGGACGCACCTTTTGTGACGTGATCTTCATGTCTCAACTATCTCTTGTTTCTCACACCTAGCATGACTCATATGGGATTAGAGTGAGCACCGACCATGAAATATTCCTTTAGAAGCTTATATTTTAAGACCCACATACCCTTCTAAACAATGTGGTCTTTCATCCTTGCCAAGGCAAGGTATGTTGGAAGCCTCCCCGAGGTTCAAGACCAACAACCATCAGACCCCAGGTCCACCTTCACGTCAGTTCTCCTTCATCCCTCATGATGTTAAACTATATCCAACAATCCTGAACTACAATGACTATGATCCTTAATAAGGTAAGGTATGTAGGAAGCCTCCCTGAAATTAAAGCCAAACACCTAGTTCTTCTGACCATCTTTCACATTGGTTCATCAACACCTTGGGTAGCCTAGAGTGTAAGCCCCATGCCACCCCATGAACTATGTAGTCTTTGATCCTTGCCAAGGCAGGGTACGTAGGAAGAATACATGAGGTTCAATCCCACCAACACTTGGTCATTCCGATCCCTTTCACGTCAATTTTCCCAAACCCATTTCTAAACAATGTGGACTTTGATCCCTGCCAATGTAGGGTATGTAGGAAGCCTCCATGATGTTCAAGGCAAACACCCATTGGTTCTGACCATTTGGTTCCATGCCTCGTTCTGAAATATATGGTCTTTGATCCTTACTATGGCAAGGTATGTTGGAACCCTCCACGAGGTTCAATCCCACAACCCTGGTCGCTCTGAACCCCTCTACATCGGTTCACCAACACCTTGGGCAGCCTAGAGTGTAATCCCCAGACACAACCTTCTAAACAATGTGGTCTTTGATCTTTTCCAAGGTAGGGTACGTAGGAATCCTCCATGAGGTTCAATCCCACTATCTATATGGGCCCCATGACCTCTTTCACGTTGGATCACTCCCGTACAACATGGCGTTAAACTGTGAAATGAAAACAGCGGTAAACTATTGTTCCTCTATTCAGAGGTAACCTGATGTCAATGACATTCGACTGTAAGCCATTGATGTACCCAATCGACGGTAAGATTTCATCAGATGAACTATGAAGACTTTGATTCCATGCCACAGGGATACATAGGAAGCCTGCATTAGGATGAAGCACAACTCCCATATCTCATTCCGATCTATCCCTCGATCTCATGTGTTCCGGGAAGGTTATTCCCTAACTCAGAGGTTCTGCATCCACCGGGTCCCATCCATGCGTCCATTCTCACTGGCTGCCTCCTCAGGTATCTCATCATCCCACCAAACAACGTAGACTTTGAATCCCTTCCACGGGGATATGTAGGAAGTCTCTTCGAGCCTCAAGACCAAAACTACTTTCTCCTTCATGACGGTCCCATTTCATTCCCCCTCTACTCCATTCAACTCTCCATCATCCATCCTAATTCTCACCCGGGCCATAACAACCCAGTTGGATCATGTCATCCCCCCCTCTCTGCTCCTAGCAGTACTCGTGCCATGATCCACGCGTACTCCCCAACATGTAATCGGTCGTTGTTCTTTTTGTGCACCCCGACTCATCACCCCTTCGAACTACGTGGGTTTTGATCCCTGTCATCTACATGTGGTATGTAGGTAACCTCGCTGAGGTTCAATCCTAGACAATAGTAATCCTTGGTGTCCCCCATTCTAGGGTGCACTCTCCCTGATAATTCCTCATTTCTGTTCAGATCAGCCATTACAGAGTGACATCTTCCCTACATGGGGCGCACCACCTCAGATTCGTCCTCATTGGGCATTCTGATCCATCCATCTTCCAGGTGTCCCCTCCTGGTTATGTAATAGTTAGATCCATCTCTAGGGGACGTTCTAATCACTCTCAGTCCATCTCCGCAAGATGTTAAACTCGCGGACTACCATGTGATAAACATGAAATGCCTGAGGAAAACCTCGGAAGATAGGTATTTAGTGTAACCATCACTGCAAGAAGTTAATATTGCAGCATACCCCGTGTTAAACATTATAAGCTGAGGAAAACCTCAGGGACATTCCCCGACATAAGATACCTCACGACTAACATGGGATGACTCATGTTCTGCACTCTTGAGGTTCCCTCTTATGAGGACGAATATTGGTTCTCATGTGTCCACGCACCAAGAGATGCCCCGACATGCCTGATGTTCTCATCTACTCCGACCGAAGGTTGCTACCATGTCAAGACCCCATGGAATGTCCTGAATAATGTAGTGTAATTAACCGGTGTCCACAAAGATATGGCACTAAGAATGAGATTCACGAACCATGACTTAATCGATAAGGGAGACCCAAACTAGGTGAACAGTTCTGAGGAGGAATCCACATAAGGATGAACCAGCATCCCATCATCCCATTTTGATCAAGGAGAAAATGTCCTTGAATAAGGAACGGATGCCTACGGACTTCTAAAAGCATGAATGTGGGGAAACAATATTACATCCCCATAAACGGATGCGCGTACCCTGGAGAAAGCGTCAGAAACAGAATCTATATAATATCTCAAAAACCATGAAGTTTTTTAACCCCAAAACCCTTTATTATTTTTTGTGACTCTAAAGGACATCACCTAAAATTGTAGATGCTACTAACAATACTAAGAAGTGGTCTAATTAAATTCCTTTCCATTAACCCATATTTAATGATACATAATATATATAAAAAACAAAAAAATAGTTATCTATAGCCACTGGATTAAATATTTCATCCATCCTTGATAGTGTCTAATTGTTCTTCTTCATAACTTGTTTAAATTATTTTAATCTAAAAAAGAAAAAATAGACATTCACTTTTCTTACAGACAAAATTGATGCACCCCATGTAGAAAAAAAAAATTTAAACTGAATACCTAATGAAATAGGTAATCAATATGGATTCATATATAACATAACTTTGAGTACTCTATCCTTAAAAAGGAAAATTTAATATGATGAACATTAGGAAAAAAATATGTCCTAAACATGTCCTCACATCCATGGGTATTATCAAAACCTATACATGAAAAAATCGAATAACTCTCTTAAAACATATATAAACTCCATCATTCAGCCATCCTTCGAACCTAAAATTATTCACATCAAATATTAGGTAATATGTAGCATCCTAACCTGTATAACCACCCAATCAATACTTTCAGGCCAGTGGGCCACTGGCCTTATGCACACCTCCCTGTATGCCAAAGTAAGTGAGGTTGTAATTTAACATGTTCGAGAGACTATAGACTATGGGAATATATAATAATACTTGTTTGAGTATACAAATATAACATGTAGTGGGAATAAAGAATCATCAGACTCAAAAAAGATCCACCAATGGATAAAGAACAACAATATCAGACAAATAGCGTGTAATGATAAAAAGAAGCATTGTAATATAAATAAACAAGCCATCATGCTGATCAAACAACTTGTAGAAACAAAATAGAACAAGAATTCATATAAAAACAGGTCACACATATCAATATATTAAATAGGGTCATTAATGGATGAACAGTACAACCATACATATATCGCATGATCATTTAGAAAATAAACTGAACAAAATCTCCTAATACAAATGACCTCAAGGTCTTGTGCCAACCTCCATGCCAAACAGACACTACAAACCAGAAAAAACGTCGGTCCCTTATATAAGCATAAAGAAATAATGTCTAAATATTTCTGGAACGGTTGGGTATAGGGTGTGAGAATAGTTCTTAGTATGATACCACCTAGTGGTTCATACCTAGAATATGTGTTTATGTAGTCATGGTATAATAAGTAAACATAATAAATATGATGTAATAAATAAACAATCAAACCTCTATGGAGCTCAACCTCCAAAAATAAGTTTTCACATACATCATCCAATATCGGAATCTCATAATTAGAGATGGTCCTTAGACAATGCCCTAAGGCACCATGATGTTAAAAAATTAGGTGAAACCCTAGGTTTGACATCAATAATATAACACAAAACCTTGTTCTTTCTTACACCTTGTGTCTCAAAAATGTACTGACATCCCAAAGGAATGCCCAAACAATTACTAACCTAGTCCCATGGAACCCAGATCGAAATAAAACATCTTTCCAAGGACCAAAAACTAGAGGAACATTGATATTAGTCCAAAACTAAAAATCAATGTCAACTCATAGCATGACGTTCTGAGGGGTAGCAATATATATCCTCAAAATAAATATCCAGGCAAACAGCTTCAAGCACGGTGACCATTAACCCCCAACTAATGGCTCCATCACTATCAACCAAAGGATCCACACCTTGAACCTATATTTATACATCAATAATCCCCATAATGTTTTAGAATATCCTCTATGGGGCCATTACCTAAATAAGTTGTCAAAACCACCTCATCGAAGACTCAAGATTTGGGCGCATGACTCAATTCATATTTTTCACCATTGTAGGTGACTAAAATTCACCAACATAAAATTATATTCCACATTAATCAAAAAAACCCATTCCCCTTCAACCATGTCACTCCATACTGATGGCCTTTCCATCTGAATATCATGGTCCATGACAAGTCTAAAGGCATCACCACCCAAATCCAACGTCTATGATGTCCAATCTTGTGGTCAGTACCACTCAAGAAAATCTATCCCAAGAACCACTTAGGATCAAGATCACTCAATCTTGATTTCTATGTTATCCCAACCTATGGACTAGCCAGAAAAGATTCCTTGGATCCATCTCTTGCATCTCAATCATTTCATATATATATATAGGGATGTCAATCAAATAAAATAATTCAATTTATAACAATTGAATTTTACAAAAAAAAAATATGAAAATTTATCTAAAATGAATTAGTTAAGTAAATTACACATAATCAATTCAAAATAAATCATCTTCCAGCTCAATGTAATTGAATTTCAGAAATCCAAATTAAACAAACAATTCAATGTAAACAAAGATCACCACCCCGATATAACAACCCATGGTGTTCGACAACCTCTAACCTAGACTCAAACCTATGAAAAAGGATAGGTCATGCCTAGAGGAATCACATTTTGTCATACCTTCAATTTGATATCAAAATATGGGGGTATCTCTCAATTTCCCAAATGTGTGCTAAAAGACGCACCCCCCAAAATGACGGTGATGAGTTATCAAGATATGCACTACCTTCTATAGACTCGTAGACATATGGATATCTGATATCAAGATCCAATTCGAAGTGGATTGGGGTAGATTTGTGTTTTTACTAAACAACCTACAAATAGGGTGAAATGGATCAAACAGATTTTGTTCTCCATCAGGAAAAATTGTGGAAAGGAAACACGGGTGTGGAAATCCATACTATCACAATTCTATTTCTTCTAATGGATCAAATAATGGATAATCGAGGATAAAGAGGATCAAAATCCTTTGGAGGAGGAAATGGGAGGGTTCTACCTAACTTTTTGTGACCAAGAAGGGAGAAAAAGAGGGGAAAAGAGAAATATTAAAAATTATAAAGTAGAAAAATTGTAATTTTACCCCATTTACTGAGATACATGGTTCACCCACATGGATTTCCAAACTATGCAGTAACTCTGTGTGCTACATTGTCAGGGTTCTACCTATGTGGTTTTACTTGTGGGGTATACTGGAAGATTTTCATTTACCATGCACAAACCAGGTAGTTTCTCTCTACAACTTCGGTAGACCAGCTCACATGTCTTTGCAACCCAATATTAATGTTTTCCCAAACCCTGTGGAATTTCAAAATTGGCTTCATGGTTATATTCAAGGGTCTATATGGTTTACCCTAAATTGTGTTCTATAGTCTATATTCTCCAAAATAACCCATTCGACCAATGACATTAAATAAACACCTTCTAAACAAATGAGGTACTTTACAAGCCTCTAAACCAACCCAAACACATCAAATAAATATGATGTAACTCATTAAATGGATTTTTGATCCTCGAAAGAAAATTATTGCATAACCATTAATTAGAATTTTCAAAAAGGTACTAATTTTCAGCATGATTCAAGAACTCAGGATGATACAATATTCCCACCATAACATAGCTCATACCTGAGCTATCAAACAAAACCCATTGATGGTACCAAATATAACCATCCTGATAAAATATATTTTGACTACACTGGCCTTAAACATATAGTACAATTAGATCATGGGGGCCCTCATCTTAGGTTTTTCCAAACCTGATCACATCCCAAACAAATATAAAATCATTGAACTACCCCAAAGACCATTCTAGTATGAAAATATGATCACATAACAAATCGTCACTCTCACAGCTCATTTGGTTCCCTCGTTTCACACCAAACTCCCAAATCAAATCTAACTCCGTATCAATTCCCGCCAAGGGGCCATGTCACATATGGCATTATGCGGTTTCAATTCCCCAGGATGCTCAAAAAACTTATGGTTCCTTGATAAACAATCAAATAATACTTCATTGATTCCCTAAAACCCATGGAACCTCAACTAAACTACATCCATTGGATTAATCTAGGCCAAAGAACCTCAAAACATACATCCAATGATTCTTATGATGCCAATAACCTCATATATATAATCACAAAACTGAGCCACTCCCAACCTACCAACCAGTAACTGGTCAATCCATATACATATTGTTCTCCTCATACTAACAAAATTAACATGAATAATTAGGAAATTAAATCCTGAAAATACCTCAGTGGGTCATACCAAATGAATAAAAAAAATTTAAAACCAAACTAATCCCACAAAGTACCTCTGAATTTCTTCGAATCACCATCCTACTCTGAACCTGGAATCTTCACAACATCTACCTAGCCATGAGAACGAATTCTGGAATCCTATCCTCTCTATGGTTCCGCACCAACTTCCTTCCATTTACCCCATTGGTGGGTCCCACCATCTCTAACATGAGCTCTGCATGCAACCAAACCTCGGCTATCCTACTCGAGTACCAATCTGTAAACACCCTCAAAGGACTGAGTCTGTCTCAATCCCTATCAGTAAGTTTTCTGAGAAATTTCCTTATTGAAAATCTTGATGTGTTTGAACTATCCACATGGAAAAATATTTTTTAATGGCCCCTCACACTGAGTACGGATATATCTTGGTTTTCCACACTAGGAGAGAACCACTGACAAGCAACCACAAGGTGGTCTTGCAGTGTCCTTGGCTTGAACTCTCTAAGAGAACTCATCCCAAACTCATTTCCTTCCATATAAACCATCACCATTGAGATAACCTAATGTCGATGTTCACGTAGAGTAGGACACATCTGTCTGGTGTATCTCAGCTATGAGATCATGGTTCACTTCATTGATGAATCGGTCCTACCTAAGGATGTTTACCTGCAGCTGAATTGCACATTGTAAACTATCCTTGAAACACATCACCCTATAGGTTTTATTGATCACCATTCAAGTTGAAAATAATGAAAACACGTCAAAACATTATTAGAACCCCGGTCTATACCCTAGTAAAACTGTAATAGGCTCTCTCATATATTCTCATAATGAAATGGTTCCATCATGGTAATATCTAGTGGCTGCATTTTGTGCAATAGATCATGTAACTGACATGAGTCTTTAACTACCCCTTAGCATGTACATGCTCTGCATAACCCTCAAGGGTCTAAACCTGATCATTATCATGGGACACTCTTCCATCACCCATCTAGCACTCCATCCATGTTTTCTAGTTCATAACTCACCTTTCCTATCGCAACTGTGCCACATAGAATCCTGACCTTGTGGCCTCGTTACCCATCTTCAACAGATCCATGTATCAATTGTACCTTGGGCCCTACCAATACAAACAACCAACTTTGGCACAATCCAAAGACCGAGTCTCCCAACGTAGTGATCAATGTAACCCCATTTCACACAACATTATTTCTTCTTTAATATACAGGTCCATTTAACACAACAAGAAATTTTATATATATTCAAATATCATGGAATTTAATATCTCACATCAGCAGATTTGTTTTCATGGAACACATGATTTCCACATATCAAAGAAATTCAATCATTAAATACGGATTTAGAAAGAAAATATATATTTAGAAAAATGTATAATCACTTTATATGGAATACATGCATTCATAAAACTGAAATACCCTAAAACTGTGCCCACACAATGCTATGTCAAAACAAAAATCATAGAATGTTTCCATAATAGGATAAGGATCCATATTCTCATCCCTTACCTCACCGGGTCAAGGGCCAGACATCACAACCAATGAAATTACATTCCAACTGAGCCACCAAGGTGGGAATAATATAAAATATAATTTGAGAAAAACAGAACAATAATTCCCACCCCCAGAAACTCAATCCATCCCTTATACATGGGGTTATTGGCACCCCAACATGAGTTCAATCTATAGTTCTAACATCACGTAGTTTCCATTTTACCATAAAAAATAGTATGGCTAGAAAAAATAAAAATTTATTCTTCATCTCATTAGCAGGAATCCAAATACCTCTTTTAAATTCTTGTCAAGAACTACTCTGATACCACTTTTAGCATCTTAACCCGAATAGCCACCCAAATAGATCTTATAGAGTAGTGGGCCACTAGCCTTATGCATTTCCCCCTATATGAAAAAGGAAACTGACTTGTAGTGAGGGTGTAATTGAACAATTTTGGGAGACTATACCATCTGGGAATAGGTAATAATACTGGCTAGAGTATAAAAATATAACATAAAGTCGAAAGAAAGAATCAACATACTTGAACATAGCCTTACAAAGGAAGAAGCACAACAATATCAGATAAATAGTGGAATCAATGATAAATAGAAGTAGCATAATGTAAATAAACAATATAGCATGCCAAAAACCACTTGTGGAAACTAAAAATAACAAGAATACGTATCAAAATAGGCCATACATATCGATATATTAAAGAGGTTTATCAATGGATGACTAGTACAAGTCATACATATATAGCGTGCTGATACATTAAATAAACGTAAAAAACTCCAACTAGGAATAGCGTGAAGGTCTCGGGCCTATCTAAATTCTAAATGTCCTCTATGAACCAGCTCTTGAATCTCATCCCACACCTGAATGTAATTACATAATGTATAAAAACGTCTTGAATGGGCCATTTATGTTTTGAGAATAAGTATCAGTAGGATACAACCTAGTGGTGCGTACCTAAAATATATGTTTAAGAAGTAGTGATATAATAAATGAAAGTAAGAAATATAGTGCAATAAATAAACAATAAAACCTCTCTAGTGCTCAACCTCTATAACGACCCATACTTTACATACATTGTTAATACTTCAAAATTGAAGCACGCTTATTACAACATATGACAAAACCACAAAGGACTGTATAGGTATAGTGTCTTTAGAAACTGGGAAACATAAACAACTGGTTCATAAATCTTCTAGAGTGTCTCCCATTTATTTCATCATATTTAGGGTCCCTTTTAGAATATTCTACTTAATATCCATCTTCCTGACCTGGGGAAAATAAAACATAAAAGGGTGAGCTCAAATGCTCAGCAAGGGAAAATAAAAGAAATAAAAATCATATCATATCTTTTTGAAAATCATAACCTGCAAAAGAGATCATAATATCATAACATGGAATAAATCATAGAAGTGAAAATGAGATCCCCATAATCATAACATGAAACTTGAAACTTTGTGGAATGCACACATAATCATGGAAAATCATTTCTTGTTAGTCATGACTCATTGCCAAGACTATCTTAGTGGACAAAGTCCCTTTCTGAACCGAGTTCACTCCTCGTTTCAGTCCTATATCACTGAACCGAAATAACCTTCCGTTCCGGCCATGTCTATCTCATGAGATATAAATCTTTACCCAATGAATTGGAGGGATATATAGGTCCCACCCATCTTATAATGAATCCTTTCTTATGTGTGCCACATAATCATAAACCATACATAATAGCGTAACCCATGTAATAAAAATGAGATTCTTAAACAAAATGACATCATAAAACAATTCATATAAGATAAAGGAATTCATAAAAATATTTCCATCACAACATAATCAAATCCATGTAATAATAGGGATAAAAACAGAACCCTTTTATTATCTTAGATGGAAAATAATTTTGATAAAATACTTGAACTCCATTCTTGAGGAAAATATCCTTTCTACTTCAAAAACACTTTTCCTTTCTTAACATGTCATACAATTTTAAACTAAAAGAAGTTGATTAAAAATAAACTTGAATACTTGTAAAATAAGATTCTTGGAAATAATGTTTTAAGAATCCATTCACGCCGTATAAGTTAAAAAAACATTCTTCATACTTTTGTCGGAAAAGTCAAAAAGTACCTCGTACGAAAAAACGACAAAAGATTCCTTTCATATTCTTTACTAAAACTCACCGAAGGGTAAAATTGGATTTAAAATATTGTAAGTGGATGGAAACAATATGACATATTGAGGGAACATGGATGTGGATGATAAAATACACCCCAATAAATACTTACGAATAAACAATCTCGGATAAAAATGAGATTGTGATATTTCCCTTACCTTACGTCCGATTTTCTTTGTACGTGTCCGAAGCTCCTGTATAATGGTTTAAATAATGTTATTGACTTATTCCAGAATCATACATATTGATATGATATCATATATGGTCATATTCTTAGCTTGTTGTTAGTAATATTTCATTGTTACTTGTTACTCGGGTCTTTATTGCCTTTTGTTATTATGCGTGTTTTTCCGAATAAATTCTTATTATTCTTTTAAGGTTATAGATACCTTATATCCAGAATGGTATTAGTGTAACATATATCATATTTATTCATTCAATTCATTTATATAATTACTATGTAATGATGATCATGTAGAACGAGTCGCTTCACATCGTGGAGACGGTATTCCGTACGTACGCACGAGTGATGATATCGTTCCTATGATCATGGAATTGTATTGGAGTATATATATATTATTTAATTATAAATATTAATTTATAATAATCATAAATAGTTACTCATTACTCCATTATACCCATCCTTGTAAGGTGATGGTGGAAAATAGATTACACCACGGCGGGGAGACGGTATTCCGTACGTACGCACGCGCGGTGATTTCATTTTTCCGTAGGATGGATAGAAGGTGAATTAGGGTTGTTTCATATTTAAATAACATATCAGTATGTAAGTAATACTGATGTTATTACTTTATCATGAATCAACTAAAGAAGAAGAAGTTGAAGAAGAATGAAATTGAAAAGATCGGTAATGGATATTACCTCTTCTTTGGAACGCCTCTTTGAATCCTCCACTTAGGGAACTAAGATTGGTCTTTGAAGAAGACCAGGACCTATAGGATTATTCTAGGGAAGTGGAGAAGGTATTTTGGCAGGGGTTGGCCGAGCTTGAGTGCTCAAATTGGTGTGAGGAGGAGGGGGAGGAGGTTCCCTTTTATAAGGGAGGAGAGGGGCACCTTAGGAATATCTCAAAATATTATTTTATATTAAAGTGAAAATCGGTTTATAATGGTTACAAAGGGTCTTATTTCGAAGCTAAAGTGGGGATGGGTCTAAATCCTATCAACCAATAGGATGTAGACAAGTTTAAGGTATTATTGTAACCTTATCAATTAGATTTAACTCTACGTTAAATAATTTAACTTTTACCGTGTCTTTATGTTTTCTTTCACTATATGGTTAATACACTTACTATAATATGCCAAAAGAACCCCAAATTATTTATTATTAATATATATATCCTTATCTAAGTCATTTTTCAGAACCTTATATTTTTAGGAATAAAATAACAATAAACAATATAATATTTGATTTAAAAACTATTTTGTGTCAATTTTGACACTATTTGATATATGATTTTTGTGAAAGTCATAACAGAATTATATGTTCGAACCAAGTTGATTAAATCAACACTAATATATCATAGTAACCTAGAAAATTAGTGTAATTCATAAAAAGTCTCAAATTTAATTTATTTTGGTGTTTATAACATCAATTATGTCAATATTTCATAAATAAGATAATTACTGCATCATAATTGTGTCATAAATAAATTACATTATATAATGTCTAAAAATTATAAATAAAATACCATTATGTTGGAAATCGTTTTAGCTTTCTAATTAATATTTATAGTAGAATTTATCTAATGTATAACCCCATATTAAAAATGATTTACTTATTAAACTTTGATTTTAACTATTTTAACCCTTCTTTAAATAAATTAATAATAAATGTCCTAATCTAACCCAAGTGGGCCTAAATGGTCATATTTTATTCATAAGGTTTTTTTTGGTCGAATTAAACTTATCTAATAGAATTAGGACATGTGTTAGGGTAATAGTAATATCATATTTACCCCTATTTACTATTAACTGCGGTAAAAAAGTAAAAAGTTACTATTCACCCAAAAAATTATTTTTATCTCATTGAACCACATTTTACTTACTGATATCAACCGTGAATGTCGGATTTTCGAAATTCCATTCACAGAAGCGGTAAAATTAAGTTTTATGCAAAATTTAGTTTTTAACCTACCACTTAGTGGTTTCACTATTCATCAAAAATTGAAAGTTTTCAGAAAAATACCAAAATTTCACCCTAGGCTAATTTCGGTATTCCGAATCCAAAAATGAAGTCCATTTTGAAAAATAAAATTTATAAAATTCCAAAAAGTGGTTATTACTATTCATAATGGCTAGTTTTAATAATATTTTAATAGCATATCGTTGTTTAGTGAAACTCGGTATTGCGTACGACGCAAGCTATTGAGGAAGGTCAAGATTACGTGTAAAGTAAGACAAGCTAGTATGTAGTGAAAGATTCCTTTGATGATATATAAAAACAAAATATTACTCATAAAAATCTCGGGTGTTACATTCTACACCCCTTAAAAAGAATTTCTCCCTCGAAATTCGTCACTTTGTAACAAACAGATGAGGATACTTCTCCCTCATCATATCCTCAAGCTCCCATGTAGCTTCTTCAAGTTAGTGGTTCCTCCATAAAACATTAACCATTCGAGTGGTCTTGTTTCGTAGGACTTTTTCGCTACGATCCAGAATCTATATCGGTTGTTCTTCATAAGAAAGATCTTGCTCCAGCGGTACAACTTCTGAGCTGAGTACATGTGAAGGATCAGGTATGTACTTTCTCAGGAGAGATACATGGAACACATCGTGAACTTGAGAGAGATTCGGTGGAAGCGCCAATCGGTAAGCTACCTTTCCAACATGATCCAGTATTTCGAAAGGGATATATCTAGGGCTCAACTTCCCCTTCTTTACAAATCTCATAACCCTCTTCCAGGGAGATATTCGTAAGAACACTTTATCACCCACTTCAAACACTAGGTCTTTTCTTCGGTTGTCGGCATAACTTTTCTGTCGACTCTGAGCTGCTCTTATGTGTAGTTGAATAGATCTGACCTTTTCTGCCATTTCATCAACGAGATCAGGTCTTAATAGCTTTCATTCCCCAACTTCATCCCAGTAAGTTGGAGTCCTGCATTTCTTTCCATAGAGAGCATCACAAGGAGCCATCTGAATACTGGAGTGAAAGCTATTATTATAAGAAAATTCCACCAAATGTAGGTGTTGATTCCAACCTCCTTTGGAATCCATAGAGCAAGCTCTCAACATATCTTCTAGGGTTTGAATTGTTCTCTCAGACTGACCATCTGTCTGGGTATGATAAGCAGTGCTGAAAATCAACTCTGTATCCAGAGTATGCTGAAGACTTCGCCAGAACTTCGAGGTAAATCTCGGATCCTGATCAGATATAATAGAAAGTGGTACTCCATGAAATCGTACCACTTCCTTTACATATATCCTGGAAAGCTGATCTAGAGAGAAATCCTCTCTAATAGCAATGAAGTGTGCAGACTTTGTAAGACGATCAACTATGACCCAGATAACATTATTGCCTTTGGATGTTTTAGGAAGTCCTGTGACAAAGTCCATAGTGATTTTTTCCCATTTCCATTCGGGTATGGGTAATGGTTGTAACATCTCCTTAGACTTCTGTCTCTCAGCTTTAACTTGTTCACAAACCAAGCATCGAGAGACATATTCAGCAACATCTCTTTTCATGCCATCCCACCAGAAGTACTCTTTCAGGTCCCTATACATCTTCGTGCTTCCAGGATGAATAGAGAATGAAGAACTATGAGCCTCATCCAGCAGCTCCTTCTTTAATTCGGGGATGGGAGGAACACAAACCCGATTCCTGGACTTTATTATCCCATAACAATCAAGGTTGAATTCAAGAACATTTCTCACCTTCTTTTGTAACTCTATATCTTCTTAATGTGCTTCTTTAATCTTCACATGTATATATGGTTGAACATTCATTTGAGAAAGATAAGATTTCCCCCCTTCCATTATAATTCCAAGAAACATCCTTTGTAAATCCATAAATATTGGATCTTTTGTGATCCTCATCATGGATAAACAAGCATTGTCTTGTCGACTTAATGCATCTGCCACCTTGTTTGCTTTCCCAGGGTGGTAATGGATTGAGCAGTCATAATCCTTAATCAGCTCCAACTATCTTCTTTGACGCATATTCAGCTCCTTTTGTGTTAAAATATACTTTAAACTTTTATGATCAGTATAAATATCACACCTTTCACCATAAAGGTAATGCCTCCAAATATTTAATGCAAAGATTACCGCATCTAACTCCAAATCATGTGTTGGGTAATTTTGCTCATGGATTTTCAACTGTCGTGAGGCATAAGCTATCACCATATCATTTTTCATAAGAACACACCCCAATCCCTTCTTGGATGCATCACTGTAGATCACACACCACTATAAGGAAGTGTGAGCACAAGTGCACTGGATAACCTTCTTTTCAACTCCTTGAAATTCTCTTCACATTCCTCTGTCCAAACAAACTTAACTCCTTTCCGAGTCAACTTGGTGAGTGGATTAGATAATCGTGAAAAATCTTTTACAAAACGTCGATAATATCCAGCCAAACCAAGAAAACATCGGATCTCAGTTACTGTTGTTGGTCTCGACCATCTTTCGATTACCTCTGTTTTTGCAGGATCCACAGATATCCCCTCTTTTGAGATTATGTGACCCAAAAATGAAACTTTTTGAAGACAAAATTCACACTTGGTAAATTTGGCATAAAGCTTCTCCTTTCTCAGGGTCTTCAATATAATTCTTAAGTGATCTTCATGCTCTTCCTTTCTCCTTGAATAGACAAGAATATCGTCTATAAAGACTACCACAAATTGATCAAGATAGTCTCTAAAGACTCTATTCATTAGATCCTTGAAGATAACATGGGCATTTGTAAGACAAAATGGCATCACTATAAATTCATAGTGACTATGCCTTGTACGAAAAGCCTTCTTTGGTATATCCTCCCTTTTGACCCTTAATTGATGATACCCTGAACGAAGATCAATCTTGGAAAAGTATTGAGCTCCGCGTAGTTGGTCAAATAAGTCATCAATGCGTGGGAGAGGATATTTGTTCTTGATAGTGATCTTGTTAAGTTCTCGATAATCAATGCAGAGTCTCATTGATCCATCTTTATTCTTAACAAATAGAACAGGTGCTCCCCAAGGTGACGCACTAGGGCGTATGAATCCCTTATCAAGATTCTCTGGGAGTTGCTTCTTCAATTCCTGCAACTCAATTGGGGCCATTCTATAAGGTGTCTTTGAAATAGGCAAAGCACCCGTTACGAGTTCTATTGAAAACTCAACTTCACGATTTGGTGGAAGACCCGGTAATTCCTCCGGAATGACATCATCAAACTCCTGTAAGATGGGAATATTCTTAATCGCGAGTTTCTCACCAACCATTTGAGATAAATAACCTTCATTTAGTGGAATCAAGACCCATAAGATGGAAGAAATTTCCACTGGAAGGTTATATTCACCCTTGCATCGATAGACGATCGTAGATTGATCTGGAATATGAAATGTGACTTCCCTTCTTTGGAAATTGATATGAGTTCCATGTAGAGAAAGCCAATCCATGCCAATAATCACATAAAATTCCACTAAAGGAAGGATCACAAGATTTACAGGAAGCAGTTTACCACAAACTTTGATCGGGGAAGAATTATAAACTTTTGATGCGACATCTGTGCCATTAGGTGTTGTCACAGCTAACTCAACATCTAATTGTTGAGGTAATACGGTGATACCCTTAGAAAATTCTTTAGAAATAAAAGAGTGGGTGGATCCAGAATAAAATAAAACATTTGCTACTTTAGAGTGGATAGTAAGTGTACCTTTCACCACTTCGTTATCGTACTCCACATCGCTGATAGAAATTGCATGTGACTTTCCTTTGTCTTTAGCCTTAAGATCTTGTTGACATCGACCATCATCATCAACCCTTGGATTTGGGCATTGATTGGCATAATTCCCCATCTCCTTGCACTTGAAACATTGAAGTGTAGTAGGTTTATTCTGTGTATCCCTTCCTTTGTTTCCATCATTAGACATCTTCTTCCCATTATCGCGGCATTCAAATGCTCGATGACCTTCCTTTCCACATTTGAAACATTTACTTGTCCCTTTAAGACAACTCCCTCCATGTTTCTTTCCACACTTTGAGCATAAGGTAAAGTTCATCTTCTTTTCAGTGCGCTCTTTAGATTTTCCTTTGAATTCCATCTTCCTCTTCTTATCAAACCCATGTGATTGATGGGTTACTCCAATCTCCATCTCGACTTTGAGAGCACATCGAACAATTTCCTCATAGCTATTGAAGTCCCTTATGGCTAACGCCCTTCGAAGACTTGGTTTTAAGCCACAAAAGAATCGATTGATCTTACTCTCAGGTTGGATAATAATACCAGAAGCGTACCTTGCATGTCTTGTAAAATTTGCTTCATAGGTACCAACAGATTCATCATCCCTTTGCTTCAATTCAAGAAACTCTTTCTCTATCTTTGTTCGTAGAATATGAGGGAAGTACTTATTGAAAAATAAGTTCTTGAACTCGTCCCATTCCATAGACTCAATTTCATCCCTTTTCCTCGTATTCTTAATAAGATTCCACCATTGATCAGCATCTCCTTCCAAACGATACACTGCTAGGATGACTTTATCATGTTCAGAACATTGAAGAACTGAAAATATCTTTTCAGTAGTACTAATCCATTGTTCAGCAACTAATGGATCAGTTGACCCGCTGAAAGAAGGTGGACGCTGCCTCATGAAGGATTCAACAGAATGTTTCTCCTTCCTTTGCTCGTTTGGAAGTCATGCATGATTCATAGCTTGAGAAAGTTGTGTGATCATGGCTACAAGATTTTGCATTCCAGATCCCATATCGTTTGGTTTCTCAGGGGGACAATCATTGCATTGCCCATCGCATTCCGCATTAACACGGTTCCTTCGGGTTCCATCCATTGAATAAAACCAAGAAGAATAGTGTGAGCAACACTAATTATAATAGGAAAACCACATAATCAAGGATAAAATTTCACACTTAAGGTCTTATCCTAGGTTATTCATGGCCATTTCTAAAACACTATGATTGTGTTCTATGCTTAGACTTATCCTTAGGGTTCTTACTAAGGCTTTCACATCCTAGTTTCCAAAGGATGACTAAACCTTTC
Source organism: Viscum album (assembly GCA_963277665.1). Lineage (NCBI taxonomy): Eukaryota > Viridiplantae > Streptophyta > Magnoliopsida > Santalales > Viscaceae > Viscum > Viscum album. The sequence goes on along the minus strand of OY728129.1, from coordinate 1,803,533,333 downwards.
CTTTGATACCAACTATAACGACCCATAATTTACATGCATTGTTAATACATCAAAATTGAAGCACACTTATTACAACATATGACAAAACCACAAAGGACCGTATAGGTATAGTGTCTTTAGAAACTGGGAAACATAAACAACTGGTTCATAAATCTTCTACAGTGTCTCCCATTTATTTCATCATATCTAGGGTCCCTTTTCGCATATTCTACTTAATATCCATCTTCCTGACCTGGGGAAAAGAAAACATAAAAGGGTGAGCTCAAATTCTCAGCAAGGGAAAATAAAGGAAATAAAAATCATATCATATCTTTTTGAAAATCATAACCTGCAAAAGAGATCATAATATCTTAACATGGAATAAATCATAGAAGTGAAAATGAGATCCCCATATTCATAACATGAAACATGAAACTTTGTGTCATGAACACATAATCATGGAAAATCATTTCTTGTTAGTCATGACTCATTGCGAAGACTATCTTAGTGGACAAAGTCCCTTTCTGAACCGAGTTCACTCCTCATTTCAGTCCTGTATCACTGAACCGAAATAACCTTCCATTCCAGCCATGTCTATCTCATGAGATATAAATCTTTACCCAATGCATTGGAGGGAGATATAGGTCCCACCCATCATATAATGAATCCTTTCTTATGTGTGCCACATAATCATAAACCATACATCATAGCGTTACCCATGTAATAAAAATGGGATTCTTAAACAAAATGACATCATAAAACAATTCATATAAGATAAAGGAATTCATAAAAATATTTCCATCACAACATAATCAAATCCATGTAATAATAGGGATAAAAACAGAATCCTTTTATTATCTAAGATGGAAAATAATTTTGATAAAATACTTGAACTCCATTCTTGAGGAAAATATCCTTTCTACTTCGAAAACACTTTTCCTTTCTTAACATGTCATACAATTTTAAACTAAAAGAAGTTGATTAAAAATAAACTTGAATACTTGTAAAGGAAGCTTCTTGGAAATAATTTTTTATGAATCCATTAATGCCATATAAGTTAAAAAAACATTCTTCGTACTTTTGTCGGAAAAGTCAAAAAGTACCTCGTACGAAAAAATGACAAAAGATTCCTTTCATATTCATTACTAAAAACTAACCGAAGGGTAAAATTGGATTTAAACTATTGTAATTGTATGGAAACAATATTACATATTGAGGGAACATGGATGTGGATGATAAAATACACCCCAATAAATACTTACGAATAAACAATCTCAGATAAAAATGAGATTGTGATATTTCCATTACCTTAGGTCCGATTTTCTTTGTACGTGTCCGAAGCTCCTGTATAATGGTTTAAATAATGTTATTGACTTATTCCAGAATCATACATATTGTTATTATATCATATATGGTCATATTCTTAGCTTGTTGTTAGTAATATTTCATTGTTACTTGTTACTCGGGTCTTTATTGCCTTTTGTTCTTATGCGTGTTTTGCCGAATAAATTTTTATTCTTCTTTTAAGGTTATAGATACCTTATATACAGAATGGTATTAGTGTAACATATATCATATTTATTCATTCAATTCATTTATATAATTACTATGTAATGATGATCATGTAGAACGAGTCGCTTCACATCGTGGAGACGGTATTCCGTACGTACGCACGAGTGATGATATCATTCCTATGATCGTGGAATTGTATTGGAGTATATATATATTATATCAGTATAAATATTAATTTATAATAATCATAAATAGTTACTCATTACACCATTATACCCATCCTTGTAAGGTGATGGTGGAAAATAGATTACACCACGGCTTGGAGATGGTATTTCGTACGTACGCATGCGCGGTGATTTCATTTTTCCGTAGGATGGATAAATGGTGAATTAGGGTTGTTTCATATTTATAATAACATATCAGTATGTAAGTAATACTAATGTTATTACTTTATCATGCAACAACTAATGAAGAAGAAGTTGAAGAAGAAAGAAATTGAAATGATCGGTAATGGATATTTCCTCTTCTTTGGAACGCCTCTTTGAATCCTCCACTTAGGGAACTAAGATTGGTCTTTGAAGAAGACCAGGACCTCTAGGATTATTATAGGGAAGTGGAGAAGGGATTTTTCCAGGGGTTGGCCGAGCTTGTGTTCTCAAATTGGTGTGAGGAGGAGGGGGAGGAGGTTCCCTTTTATAAGGGAGGAGAGGGGCACCTTAGGAATATCTCAAATTATTATTTTATATTGAAGTCAAAATCGGTTTATAATGGTTCCAAAGGGTCTTATTTCGAAGATAATGTGGGTATGGGTCGAAATACTATCAACCAATAAGATTTAGACAAGTTTAGGGTATTATTTTAACCTTATCAATTAGATTTAACTCTAAGTTAAATAATTTAACTTTTACCGTGTATTTTTGTTTTCTTTCACTATATGGTTAATACACTTACTATAATATCCCAAACGAACCCCAAATTATTTATTATTAATATATATATCCTTATCTATGTCATTTGGCCGAACCTTAGATTTTTAGGAATAAAATAACAATTAATAATATAATATTTGATTTAAAAACTATTTTGTGTCCATTTTGACACTATTTGATATATGATTTTTGTGAAAGTCATAACAAAATTATATGTTCGAAAAAAGTTGATTAAATCAACAATAATATATCATAGTAACTTATAAAATTAGTTTAATTCATAAAAAGTCTCAAATTACATTTATTTTGGTGTTTATAACATCAATTATGTAAATATTTCATAAATAAGATAATTACTACATCATAAATGTGTCATAAATAAATTAACTTATTTAATGTCTAAAAATTATAAATAAAATACCATTATGTAGGAAATCGTTTTAGCTTTCTAATGAATATTTAGTGTTGAATTTATCTTATGTATAATCCTATATTAAAAATGATTTACTTTTTAAACATTGATTTTAACTATTGTAACCCTTCTTTAAATAAATTAATAATAAATGTCCTAATCTAACCCAAGTGGGCCTAAATGGTCATATTTTATTCATAAGGTTGTTTTTTGTCAAATTACACTTATCCAATATAATAAGGACATGTGTTAGGGTAATAGTAATATCATATTTACCCCTATTTACTATTAACCGCGGTAAAAAAGTAAAAAGTTACTATTCACCAAAAAATTATTTTTATCTCATTGAACCACATTTTACTTACTGATATCAATCGTGGCTGTCGGATTTTCGAAATTCCATTCACAGAAGCGGTAAAATTAAGTTTTATGCAAACTTCAGTTTTTAACCTACCACTTAGTGGTTTCACTATTCATCAAAAATTGAAAGTTTTCAGAAAAATACCAAAATTTCACCCTAGGCTAATTTCGGTATTCCGAATCCAAAAATGAAGTCCATTTTGAAAAATAAAATTTATAAAATTTCAAAAAGTGTTTATTACTATTCATAGTGGCTAGTTTTAATAATATTTTAATAGCATATCGTTGTTTAGTGAAACTCGGTGTTGCGTACGACGCAAGCTATCGAGGAAGGTCGCGATTGCGTGTAAAGTAAGCCAAGCTAGTATGTAGTGAAAGATTCCTTTGATGATATATAAAAACAAAATATTACTCATAAAAATCTCGGGTGTTACAACCTCCACCTATAATTTTTCACCTTCTACCTCCAATATTGGAATATCAGAAGGATAGATGGTCCTTGGGCCGTTCCTAATGCACCATTTATATCAAAACCCAAGTAAACGCTCAGATTCCACCTCAATCATGTAACCCAGCACCTCATGCCTCTTGACACCTCATGTCTCCACATAGTACCGACCTCATGAAATTACACAAAAACAATTAGTAACCTAGTCCCATTTACACCTGCTCAAAAGTATATGTTTTCCAAAGGCCTAAAAACCATAGGATCGTCTATAACAATCCTCAAATAAAATTAATTTTCTGCTCATATCACAACATCTACCAGCGCAATGATATCTTCTTTGAAAATAAATATCTAGTCCCCCGACCTCTAGCATTGTGATCCTCAATCCCCAACTAATAGCCTCATTAAAATCAACCAAATAATCCTCACATTCCACCTAGAGATATATATAAATCCCCCACAACTCATTTCCTATGTTACTCTATGGGGGCCTCTACCCACACGAGTGTTAAAACCCACCTCATCCCATAGTCAGCATGTGTTCACACAAATCAATTTGAAACTTTAGACATCCTAGGTGAGTGTAATTACCGAATACAAAATCATATTCCAAATCAACTGTTACCTTGTTCTATTGTGATTATGTCTCTTAGAACAAAGGGTCATTACATCCCAATATCACAGGCCATGCCCAACGTGACGACCTCACTGCCTCAATGTGATGTCCACAATGTCCAATACTTTGTGCAATACCACTAATGAAAATATTAACCAAGCCAAACCAGTGATCAAAATCAGTCAATTAGGATGGCCATGTAATCCCAACCTCATTCCTAGCCCGTCATGATACCATGGATCCATCTCGTGTATCTCAATAATTCCATGAAAATATATAATGCAATTCATTCAAATTAAACGTTTCAATTTTATATGATTTAATTGTATAATCTAAATAAACATAAAAATTTCCTCACATTAATTTGATAATTCACTTCCACATATTTAATTCATAATAAATTTACTACGAGTTAATAGTAATTGAAATTAAAAAAAAATTAAAAAAGATCGATTTAGACCAAAATGACACCCCCGACCTAATAACCCAAGGTGGTCGATAGCCTCTAACCTAGGCTCACACCTATGAAAAAGGTTAGGAAATGATTATAGGAATACCACATGTCCATACCTTCAATTTAATATCAAATAACAAGGATCTGTCTCAATTACCCAAATTTGTGATAAGAGTCGCACCCCAAAATGACTATGAAATCCCAACTCAAGATATGAACCACCTACCTTAGACTAGTAGACATAGGAACTTCGAATATCGAGATCCAATTAAATGAGAATTAGCATAGAACTAAATTTCCATCGAACACCAAGAAAATTTGGTGAAATGGATAAAATGGATTTAGTGCTCTATGAGGTGAAAACAAAGAAGAAAGGAAGATCATGTGTCGAAAGCCTTACCGACATAGTTTTATTTTCTCTAGTAGATAAAAATAAGGGAAGATTGATGAGGATTATGGATCAAAATATATGGGAGGAGGATAAGGGGGTTCTCCATTGATGTTTGTGGTCTCTAAGAGGAAAATTAGGGAAATGAAATGGAAATGTAAAAATTAGAAAAATGGGTAAAAAATTAATTGTTCCTCATTTACTCTGCCACCCAATTTACCTGCCTGGTTTTACAAACTGTTTGGTAACTTTTTGTAATATAGTGACGAAGAAATGATTAAGTGGAATAACCTATGAAGACTACCACATGATTTTCAATTACCATTTTCAAGCTATGGGGTAGATCCCTACAACTTCCATAGGAAAGTCAACACTGTGATGTACCTCAGTCACATGGTTTTCCCGAACCATGTGGCAGTTCAAAATTGGCCACATGGTAACCTACAAGGGTCTAGATAGTATACTCTGAACTATTCACCTCATTATGCATTTTCCAAAATATGTTAGTCGGTCTATAATTCCCCAAAAACCTCTTCTGAACACTAGAGTCACTTTACAAGCCTCCAAAACTACCCAAAAACATCATATAATGATGTTGGAACTCTCAGAATTGAGTTTTGATCAATGAAACAAACATTATCTTGGCCAATAATTGAAAAGTTCAAAAGGGTGTGATTTTGTACCCAATTCCAGAACCCGTGATGTTACATAATTGGTTACAAATATCTAAAATACATTATATGACCACCCCCCTCATACCAGAAAATGATACCAATCAACCTTCTACTTCACTAATGATCACTCACATATGGCAGAAATAAATGAAGGTATAAACATAGTATTACCATCCCAAGAAAATGAATATATTATATAGTTTTATTTGTAACGTGAAGACAACCTGCTTCATTAATAACACCATTTCCTAAGATCACACCCATAAAAATATACTATAAGTCTAAACTGAATCAAAACTAATGTATATATCACCAAGGGTCTATGAAGAACATCCAAATTAATCCCCACATCTCTAACTAAAGTAAGAATAATAAATAAGTGAAATGATCATTTATTAATGATTGTGTAATTCATGCTAGATCAGAATTATATGGTATCTTCAACGATAAAAATCCTCTCAGGTTTGGAAACTCCATCACATATATCTTTCACCATCGTACACTATCACCCCATTAAACCTCACGTCATCTGCTACCTCATAATTTTTTATTTTAAGGAACAGCGATAGACTATCCCCTCCTACATCCATAATTCATCAATGGTATTAAATCCATATCATATCGATACTTTGGATATGTACTAGGAGGCAACTAATGTTGGGAAAATATAAAAAATTGTGATTTTTCTACCTAAGCTATATATGCCTCATGTGTAATACTATAGAAAACAAAAAAATTATGTCATTTTTTTAATAACACACAAAACAATATTTCATAAAACTTAATATCACTATACAATTACATAGAATATAATCCCCATAGTAATTAAGGATGTTATGATTCATTTTCCAAAAATTATTTTTTCTGGATCCAGTTTTTATACTTTGGTGAAAGAAGATCTAATCTGAATCATTTTTCCTTTTGATCTTGGTATGGTTCCAACATCTACTTTGGATTAAAAGTGATGAGCTATGGTGACAAAAACAATTATACATTTTATTCATAAAAATGTGTTTATTAGTTTTCAAATTTTCATTTTTAAACTTCTTTATTTTGTTACATATTATTATACTCTTTATATTCTTATATTTCATATGTTATCCTGGGTAGTATTTTTTATTCTTCTTACCTTCAATATTGTTTCATCCTAGTAACTTTATTATTTTTTCACTCTAATTATTTTATATCATATAACATAATAACTATAAATTTTTCTTATAGAGGGAAATATTTTTTATGTGTAAAATATTTAATTTATCCACACCCTCTTAAAGCTTCAATACAACAACAATATTTTATATCAGAACCATTCCATTTATTTATATTCCAATACACTATATTTCGTATTAATTTGAGTCTCATTTTCCTTATAATAACATATAGAAGATTATATATTTATATTTTAATGGTAGGATTACCTAGTAGAACTTTGGAGTACAAAATCCCTAGTCAACCACCCATATTTTGATGGATTTAATTATGATTATTTTATATATATAATGAATAAATTTGTGATTAATATTTAATTGGATAATTATGAGATGACAAAAATTTATTACAATATTTTTAGTATGGTAATATCAAATTTTTTCTAGGGAATATAATATTAGATATCAATTTAATTATAATGTTCATAATAATTTTTTTATGACTCGTAATATATACAACTATATATCTTCTAATGAGACACAATATATATTTTAGAAAAAGATATAGAATACGATTTTGGAAATCAAAAAGTTTTGGATTGGGTAAGAGCTATATTGAATCTGTGTTATCAAAATTTTGATCTTATTCTGGGAGAATTGGTTACAGAAATACTTCAATAGTTTATGGAATATGATAATGTATTATAGTATCTTGGTTAGAAGGAAATTAAATATGATAATCTAGTGGATATGATCATTCAAATATATATTAAATTATATAAATCAATTAAGATACATATTGGCGACAAGAATCATCTTAAAATTATCATTCTTAATAATATCATCAAAACTTTAATCTAGAATGATATTATGTTGAAGTGTGCTATATAAAATAAAAAATTTAAAAATGGGGTTGTTTTTATAATAATAATTCCATAACTACAACATCAAATTAATCTAATTCAAAGAATTATAAGAATCATTTTAATGGTAGAAATAAAAAAACATAATTAAGGTGAGTTTTATAAACAAGAAATATGCATGAATATGATGATTGTGAAGAGGAACATCTAGAAGAAGAAAAAACATATATAAGTGATTGATCAAAAAATCCAATAAATATTGTATATGGTAAGGATTCCATAGTTTTCATTTTATTTGAGTGTGAAAGTCTAGGACAAAAAATTGTGATTTTATAAGATCCAAATGAAAATATAAGGATCCAATAACATCCTAATATAATAATGGAATGAATGATTTAAAATCTACGGATACTTGTAGTGTATTTGAAAATACTTCTTAAAATAGTTCATCCGATAGTGATGATTTCTAAAATATTACTACATGGTGTTCTGAAATTTCATATAATTAGTATATATATATATATAAATTAAGTCCTAAATCACAATAAATAATGGATCCAATTATAATTATCCTTATTCTTATAATGATTAGGATTATAATACATAATTTTAGGATGTCAATTCATATATGATTAACATCTATAAAATAGATAATAAGTTGATGAAAAACTGTAATCATGTTATGTAATAAATTTATAATGCTAAAAATAGTATTTGTAACCATAATTTTGATTTTAGTGTCATGTTTATCTTTATTTTAGAATTATCTAATGCTTAGATTGATATTCTAGAACATATGTATTAATTTGGAAGTATTATTAAGTTATTATGTAATTTTACATTTATAAGGGATAATTTTAACAAACATATATACTATTTTAATAAATCCATTAGACCTTCTACATTTTGGTATACATCATCTGTAATTCATGTTTTTAATCCATCCATTTTTTCTAAAAAGTGCACTCTATTGTACTATTTTTTTTGGGGTCACTAGAGGAATATATGTTCCTCAAATAAGGATCAATATCTTGGAACATATAGATATGATATTTCTAAAGAGAGTATATCCATTCAATAACATAGGGTTTAATTGATTTTGGTTCCTAAAGTCATGTTTGTTATTATTTTTTCTCATGTGGAAGTATTGGTATTGGTTTATTTATTTAATTTAAAGAAGGAAGGTTAAATACTAGTAACCAAAAAAACTCGGTACATTTATGAAACTACTAAAACCATTTCCATAGATGATAACATTAATAAACAATGTTATTTTTTATTTTTCAATGATGAAAAATCAAGGATATTAATCTATTTTTTATCTTCTATCATTAGATATTATATTTAAATTTTTTTATTATTTTTTTGATGAATCTTCATTTATTAGAAATTAGATATTATTCTAAAATTCATAAAAACAAAAAATAATATTTTCGATATGTTATCAAACCCCTATATTAGAAAGGATCTAAATATTTTTAAATGGTGATGGGTATAATAATTATTGAGTTATCATCATCCATTTCTAGTGAATCATTCTCCAAACATTAAACTAATTCTCAATAAAGGGTGAGTACATGACTTTTATATATTGAAGTATGTTATATATTTATGATGGTACAACATTTATTTAGGAATATTTTGAAATTGATGTTAAATATGTGACTATTATATCGTTTTTAAAAACTCATTTTGGATTATTGTTATTATATGAACAAAAAAACAAAATCTATCTTCTAAATATTCTTTTTTCCTTGAATATTTATCTTATATAGTAACTCCTGAATATACCATAACATTTCATATGTGGGTCAATTGGATTCATAAATGGTTCCATATTTCTCTTATGAGTTCTTAACCTTGTTAAATTACAGTATTTTTTTTTAATTTATTAACTCTCATGTTTTATTTATGATATCTCAAAGGGGGATAAATATTGTATGGAAATATTTAGTTACAATGGGAGATAAAATTATTGAAAACAAGGGGATGAAGGTTAGTTATTACCAACGTGGGATAAAGGTGATTTTATTATACAGATATTTTTTTAGAATGGGGGTATGTTTTGGTATGTTGGTTCAATAAGGGATACAATTTTTCATACATTCATGGGGGGGGGGGGGTAGTTTCATGAATTAATAGATATTACTCTTTACTTAAACATTTATTTATAAACCTTTTATCATGTTTTTTGTTATCAAGAAAATGGATACTTTTTAGTCATTTTCCATAATTGACATCTTCCAAATCCTTTATATATATGAATAATAGAATACTCTATATACTATTTGTATTAACAAGATCTTTTATGTCTTCTACATTACTGTAAACTTTATAATCCAAATCATATGTTAAAAAAGATCTTTTCTCATAGTTTTTATATTTTGGTACATCATCTATTCATCTAAACTTATGTAAAATAAGATATATATATTAGTGCATCCAATTTTTCTAAATTTGATCTTTGTTACTAAACATCTTAGAGTTTATAGTAAAAAGTTTTCATTTTTCCATGTTTATAATAAAAGACTGAGGATTTTTGGATCATTTTATAATTGTGTATTCTAAATATAAAACACCAAATTTTGTGAGTTTTACACTATCTTAATGTTTTATTGATTATGGATTTTATTGTGATCATAGTGCTTCTATTTATGTGAGGTTTCATTGTAAAATATCTATGTTTATTGACATAATTATTTGGTATTGATCTTCATGCGATTTAATTGTTCTAAGGATATGAAATCCTGATTCCAAAATCTGACATTCAAATATGTCAAAGGGATAAGGACTTGGATGGTTCTAATATCATTGATTGAATATTATTTTTATGATAATATATTATGGATTCTAAAATTTATTTGAATAAGCATATGGATAGCACTCACATCATACTCTGTCTAATATACTATGGGGATAAATAACTATGATTAGAATACTTTGTTCAATTATGTTTTTTCTAGAACTAGGATCCTTTTTATATATGTATTGATCATAATTTTTATTATGATCTAATGTGATAGGTTCAACATATATGAAATTTTATATCAATTAATAATACAATTATGTTTAGTATTTTTTGATTTTTTTCATAAATTTTTTATTTTTGTACATATTTGATTACTAAAAACATTCTTCTATTGCTAATATTATTGTTTTAATTCGATATTTTTTAACTTATATTTTTTCAATCCATTGAATATATTATTTACCTTACATTAATTAATTTAGAACATATAGCTTCTATATCACATAATTTTCCTATAAATTGAAAGATAGTTCTTTTTGTAAAAAATTTATTTCACCCTCAGTCCTTGATATTTCCTTACAAAGACAACATTTTTTATTTAAAAATTTCCATAAATTTTATTTTTGATTCATAATAATGTTTTTTAGAGGGTTTATCTTTTTATATATACAGACATTATGAATATAAATTATTTTTTTTTCTATGGAGGGATTCTTTATCCAAACATAAAAGTTCTTGAAAACTATTATAGAAAAAATTATAGATCTAACTATGAATATTTTTTCGAAATAATTATTAATTTTTTAATTAATATTGGATTGGATAATTTCCTAAGATGGTCAAAAATTAAAATTTTTTGGAGAAGGAAATTTTAAATTTTACATGAAAATAGAATTATGAGTATCAATCAATTACAAAATCTAGAATAATATTATGTGTTATATGACATAGAACATATATAATCAGATATATTATAATAAAAATAACAATGAAATGTTTTAGAAGTTAGAGATTACATGTTTCAGAACATTGAATGATTGGTGACTAGAAGAGCTATATTGCATTAAAATTATAAATATTTTGATTTATATCTGACAGAATAAATTTCTCAAATACATAAAAAGTATATTATAGTGGTTAATAGTTTAAAATATGATAGTGAGAAGGTAATTATGGATGGTCAACTGGTATAGAATATCATTTTTACACTTTTGAAAGAGTGGGAATCAAAGATGAAAATTAACAATGATAAGAATCATTTTATAATGTTGATTCTGGATGATATAACATTAACATTAATGCATTATGTGAGTGTTTTTATGTAAGATGTGGGTAAGGGAAAATGGATTTAGTTATTTTGTATTGCAAATTATGTGGATACTATATCAAAATATACAACATTAAATAATTCTAAAAATAATTAAAATGTTTGAAATATATGACATATTGAATGTGAGTTTACTCAACTAGAATGATGTTTGAACTAGATTATTTGAAATTAGAACATTAAGAATGGAAAATGAATGTATAGAAGAGATAGATATGAAATTTATATAATAATGGAAGATAAAAATTATTATGAAGATATTATATTATATTGTTGAAAGAATCCAAGACACATCGACCCAAAATTTCCATGATTTCAATTCAAAGAAAAAGAGTGTTGAAATATCTCAAAGAATAAATGAAATAATGGTTTTAATGTTATACAACTAGATTTTAAGTGAACATCCATCTTCAAGAAGTTCTTCCAGTGGTGATTATAGCTTAATAATCACATAATTATATATTAAAATTCCTTAATTGGTATCCAGTTTTATATAAAAGGTGAGTTCAAAAAATATTTCAATAATACATTTAGATTATTATTACCGTTATTATTTAAATTATGATGATTATACTCCATAATTTGATGAAATATATCATTATATTAATTAATTTGAGAAAAAATATAAAATAATTTGATGAAAAACAATCATCAACATATGGTATTGAGTGTTGTGGCTAGTGATACTATTTTTAAACTTACTTATATGTTGTTCATGATATATTTTTCTATTTCAAAATATTTTAATGACTGGAACAGTGTTTTTAAACATTTTTATGAATTTGAATTAATTAATAGGTTTTTATTTAATTTTACTTCAGATAGGGTTAATTTTTCCAATAAATCATGATCATTTAAAACAATCTAGGCAATCTTCTAGATTTGGCTATAAATCATCCAGAAAATCACATTTTCAATCAAACTATTTTTTTAAAATTGAACCCAATTGTAATAAATGTTATAGGGGAGATCACTAGATGAATAGATATTCCATTAACAAGGTTCAATATTTCAAAACATGTATAACTTTTCTTTATGAAGTGATTATAGTTATACAAAACTATATAGTTGGAATGATATGGATTCGGAAAAATTCTTTATTTTCTTGGACCCAAAAAAGTATGCATACCAAAATATTGATTAAATTTTAGAGAGGAGTACCATTAGCTGAAAAAATTGGTACGTCGATACTACTACATGACCCATTTTCTATGTATATTTCATTAAAAAAATAATTTTATTTATGATCTTCTGGAATGATAAAAAATAAATGACATCATTATATTTTATAAATTTTTTCCCATATTTTATTTTTTAATTTATTCATACCATTTTTTATGAATCTATGTGTCATGACCCGTCCCCCAGGGCCCATGTCGTGACTACCCCAAGCCTGCCTCAATAGCCCAAGGGATGGCGACTAGCACCAAAGACGTAATTCCCAAAAACTAGGAATGCATCACCTTTATAACCTGAAACCCACACAATAGAGTACATAGCTGGATTCAAAACACTAAGTAAATTGTATTAAAAAATAGTGCTGAAAAGTAAAAGGGGCCAGAAATACGAGCCCAACTGTAATATACAAGGAACAGGAAGTACAAGTACAACTGAAGGAAGTAAAAACAGATGTTGGGTCGTCCTTCGGGATTCCTACCTAAAGGGTAGGTATAGATAGCCTCCTCAGCACTCCACGTATGTAATCCTCCTCCGTCTACCGACTTTTCGTAAGGTCCACCTCTGGGTACCGTCTAGTCCTGGTACTCTCAGCCTTAGTCAGTGTTGTCCGTCATCTGAAAGCAACACAACAAGGTGCATGCATAGCCTGTGAAGGGGTGAGTATAACGATACTCTGTAGGGACCCCGAGACCCTCAAGGTCTCACAAAATCTAACAAGGATAAACCAAATTGTATGAAATCAACAGATAACCCCACTTAGGTATATTCCCATACATATACCTATGTTATCAAGTAATCCATCTCAATAATGAGGTAAACACAAAATTTACTGAATCAGATCAACCAGGATTTTTATTCAAATTATCAAAACCACGGCTATTGGAGAACTCGTCCTCCGTCGACTATAATGGGACAGCCGCCACCCCAATGCGCTTCACACTAACCTTGGACTTCTGAGGTACTCCACCTCTCGAGTGTCGTGGGTCTGCTGCATCACCAAGGTTCTCCCCACTGTGGGTCTTCCCCCACAACTAGGAGCCCTCCATAATAGCCTGAAGAGGTACTCGTCCTGTCGAATACCGTCGGTCTACAACCACAACCAGGCGCTGCTCCGTCATGGGTCTATCGCGACACCAAGGCTCCCCCACTGGTCTAGTCGAGTCACTCTGTGTCAATCGATCAACAGTCATCAAGTCTCAGTCAGCTACTAGGTCTCCGAACACTGCTCACTCATCACCATAAGGATCTGCTCAACCAGCTACTGGTCAAAACTCAAACTATCACTAAGTCCCACGAAAAAGTATGTCAAAGTTCCTCCATGTCATATAAGTCTCAAAGCAATAGACGTCTCATCAATCAAATGCACGGTTTGTGAGTTATTAGCCTTTTAGTCTCAGGGGCCCGGTTGGATTCGTCCATGATCTAACCTGACTGTATCTTAACTATACCACAAACTCTAGTGGGGTATACTAAAACAGACTGCCATGCTCCATGATTACCAGCACCGCTAACTGGTCATCAAACGGATGTCTGGTGCCAAAGATATGGCCAAAAGAATGTAAAGGGTCTGTTGTAGGCCCAGGTCCAGTCCATCCCAGCCTGAACAGTTGGGTCCGGCCTGGCCCGTTGGGTGGGTGGCCCGTTTGGTTTCGGCCTGGCCTGCGGGGCCCGACCCAAAAGGCCGTGAGGGCGGTTCGGCCCAGTGGAGCAAAGCCGGTTCAGCCCAGAGTGCCGTGAGTGGCGCGAGAGAGCCGAATCGACCTGGGCACCGCGAGGGGCACGAATTGAGCAGTTCGGCCCAGAAGTCCGGTGCGGCCGGACGCCGCGACCGGCCCGGCTCGGCCCAGGAGCCGCGAGGTCGGCGGGCAGGAGGCCGGGAGCCGGGTGGCCGGGAGCCGGGAGGCCGGCGGGTGGCCAGGCAGCCAGGAGGTAGGCGGGCAGTCGGGCAGCCGGGAGGCCTGCATGTGGTCAGGATCCAGGATGTCGGTGGGAGGTTGGGATGATGGCCGGCAGCCGGGTAGTAGGGAAGCTGAAGCGCCGTGAGGGAGGTGCGGGTTGCAGAGACCATGGGTTGTGTGGTCGATGCCTGTCACCTTCATCCCCTCGTCGTTTCATCGCCATGCTGAAGAACATCTCAAAAGAGATCATCGGAGGGAGACATTCCCTATCAATTTGGCCTGCTTCCTCCGCATTTAGGGTGATAGGAATCGGTTCATAATAATGAAGCACAACAACCGACCAGAAAAACGAAAACATCCTCATTCTACATTTTGAAAGAAATGAAGAATGTGTCACATAAATGAAATTAAACCCCTACTTGATGATCAGTTTCTGTTCTAGCTCATCATAGTCGAAGACATCATAAGTCAAAGGAGGTTCTGAGGAATAGAGTCGAAGACACTCCTCACCGGCATTCTTTGTTGGAATAACGCGTTCTTCATTAATCGTTGGCGAGAGCATTTCTCCCTAAGCTCTGTCCCCTCCAAAGATCCACCAAGATGAATATGCCAGCCAAAATAATAGATTTTTTTTATCTATTATTTAATTGTTGGCACAAAATTATAATGGGTTAAACAATTAATTGAAATCATTGGCTCAAATAATTAATGAATAGGATTTGGCAAAATTAAGTGTTAGGGGAGTTGAAGAGGCTCCACTACAGTTAATGTAATTTTGAGGGTTTCTCCATAGTGATGGAGAGTTTCCAGGGGTTAAAAACCCGAGTGGTCCCCACCATAATAAAGCTGAAGAGGATGTTAGGTTCGGGTGGTCCCCACCACCATAAACTCTCTTGAGAGGTTAAGGTGTGGTGGTCCCCACCTCTAACTTCCACATGGAGGCTTTAACCAACAAAATAAAAATAAAGCTACAAAACTTTATTTTTATTTAATTCTTTCACTAAAAACCCACACACTATCTTTTATTCTCAACCCACTGCCGTCGAGGTGAAAGTCTCTTTAAGCGAAGATCGGCACTGCGAGTTCAACAGTCCCTTAGATTTCAATTCTGAGCACTAGTTCAAAAGTTAAAAAAAACCCACTCGTATGTTTACAGAATGTACCTGAACAAAACATCAGAATTTGATTCAAGCAACACCGTGCCTCGGAATCACATGCAGTCAATTTTCATAGACTTGAAAAATCCCCATGTATTTAAGAAAAACATTCCATGGAAATTCCAGGTCGTTACATTCTCCCCACCTTAGAGATTTACGTCCCCGTATGCTACAACTCTAATTAAGGAAACAAGTGGGCGTACTGATCATGAAACTGAGACTACAGCTCCCATTTTCTCCCCTGGAGGTTCCAGTGCTGCCAGCAAACACACACTAGTGGTATCGACAGTCCACGTAGGACCCACTCCTGTTGATCCTCAATCTCCACCGGAACCTCTGTAAACTTTTCCCCATTGTTGACATCCAGCTATCCATGGTCGATGATGCGAGAAGGGTCATGCATGCATCTCTTCAACTGGGATACATGGAAGACGTCGTGCACCCAGTGAAACTAAGGTGGAAGGGCTAAGTAGTATGCCACCTCACCATCTCTGTTGACGACCTGAAAAGGTCCAATTAATCTCAGAGATAACTTTCCGCCTCATCCAAATATTCGTAAACCTCATCGAGGTGAGACCCATAGAAAGACATGGTTGTCGCCCTCGAACTCCATAGGTATTCGTCTCATGTCAGCATATGAATTCATCCTACTCTATGCAGTCTTCATCCACTCCTAAATGATCTACAACTTCTCTGTGGTAGCCCGTACCATCTCTAGTCCCACGAGTGTTGACTCCCCTAGGTCAGTCAAGCATAGACGTGATCTACAAGACCGCACATATAACACCTCAAAAGGTGCCATCCCAAAGTTGGAGTGACATTTGTTGTTGTATGAAAACTCCACCAAAGGTATGTGACCCTCCCAGCTGTGACCAAAGTCGAGGACATAGGCATAAAACATGTCCTTGAGGGTCTGAATGGTCCACTCGGTCTGACCATCCATCTAAGGATGGAAGGCGGTGCTCGGTCAAAGATGCATCCCTAAAGCCTCATAAAACCCCTTCCATATCTGGGAAGTAAAATGTGTGTCATGATCAGAGACAATAGAAGAAGGTATTCCATGTAGCTGCATAATCTCTTGCACATAGAGGCACCCCAAGCTCTCAACAGATCCATGCTCTCTGGTCAGTAGGAAGTGGGTTGACTTGGCGAGTCGATCAATGATCACCCAAATTAAGTCATGACCTCTGGATGTACATGGAATTACTATCAAGAAATCCATGGATATCCTATCCCTCTTCCACTTTCTAACCTCTAAAGGTTGAACCATGCCTACTGGTACCTTATTCTCAGGCTTCACTTGCTGACAAGTGAGGCATTGTGAGACAAACTCTACAACTACATTCTTCAATATCTGCCACCAGTGCTGTCATTAGTAATCCTGGTACATCTTCACCACTCCTGGATTTACAACTAGAGGGGATGTGTAGAACTCCCTCAACACTTCCACCTTATGTGACACTGGTACCATGGTACATCCTCTGAAGATGATGACATGCTCCCCACCTTTAGAAAATCCATCAGGTGCCTACACTGTGGATATCTGAGCACGTCATGTGTCGTAGTCAGCATCCCCATGCTGCACCTCCCTGACTCGCTGAAGAAGTGGGGGAGTGACTGAAAGAGACTAAAGAAAGGTTGCTCCAACTCTAAACAAAAATGATATCTGTAAAGTATCCAGCTACTCTGTCACCTCACATAGCAACTGTATACCAGATCTCATACTGAGTGAATCTACAATAACATTCCCCTTCCCAGGAGTATATACTATCTATAAGTCATAGTTCTGGAGGAACTCAAGCCAACATCGTTGTCTCAGGTTCAGGTCCTTCTGAGATAAGATATACCTGAGACTCTTGTGATCATATTACATGGTAAAATGCTCTCCCATCAAATAGTGTTTCCACATCTTCAAGGAGGAGACCACTGCTACTAACTCTATTTCATGGGTAGCGTAGTTCTGCGTAGGTTGTCTTAGATGTTGTGAAACATTAGCGATCACTGCTCACTCCTACATCAAGAAACATCCGAGTCTAGTCCCTGATGCATCGCAATAGACTACCTACCCTACACCTTCCTCTAGAAGCCTCAAGATTAGGGCACTGGTCAGCCTCTGACTCAGCTCCAAAAATCTCCACTGGCATCCCTCCGACCACACAGAGGGTTGCCCCTTCTTCATCAAGGCTGATAGTGTCACATCTACTCTAGAGAAATCTGGCACAAATCTCCGATAATATCCAACTAAACCGAGGAAACTTTGTACCTCCATCACACTCCAGGGTGCCTCCCAAAGAAGTACTGCCTCAATCTTCTCTAGATTCATCGCAACTCCAGCTTCCGATATGACATGTCCCAGAAAGCCAACCTCTCAGATCCAAAACAATCACATCGGGAGCTTACCATAAATCTGGTGCTCTCGGAGCGTGTCCACTACTACCTAAAAATGGTAGGCATGCTCCACCTTAGTAGTCAAGTAGATCAGAATGTCTTCGATGAAGACTACAACAAAGCTATCATGGTACGGCTGAATGATCCTATTAATGAGTCCCATGAACACTGCTAGAGCATTGGTTACACCTAATGACATTAACAAGAACTTTGAGTGGTCATACCGACACCTGAAGGTTGTCTTCTGCACATCCTCATCTTTAAATCTGAGTTGGTGATAGCCGGATATGAGGTCTATCTTTGAGAACCACTGTGATTCCTTCAGCTGATCAAAGAGGTCATCAATCCTTCAAAGTGGGTAACTGTTCTTAATATTAACCTGGTTCAGGCGCCAATGGTCGAAAAAATCCTCAAGCTCCCATTCGACTTCTTGGAGAATAGATTTGGGGTTGCCCAGGGATAAACACTGGGCTGAAGGAATCCCTTCCTCTACAAGTCCTCCAGCTGTACCTGCTGCTCGTGAAGCTATTCGGGGGCCATCTGATATGCTCAAGTATATATCGATACCATCCCGGGGTACATGTAAATGTAAAATTCCACATCTCTATGAGGAAGTAGACCTGAGACATCACCAGGGAAAACATCCCCGTACTGGTCCACCATTACAGGATAACTCGAACTCTCAACATCAACTGCTCGGAGGGTAAGGCATGCCAACTGATGATTGATCGGCTGCATCCTCCTATAGGTAAGTCCGTCATGTGATTCAAAGGCTCCCTTCTCGCCGGTGAAGATAAACATGGTCCCATCCATGTGGAAACACCTCACTTTGCTCCTAATACAGTCAATCTGAGCATGGACTGTGGATAACCATTCTATACCCAAGATGACGTCGTAAGGCCTCAACGCCGCTATGAGGACATCCTAGCCAAATCTCTCACCCCCTAGAGGATGATCACACTGCCTACACCAGTGCATAATAGTGGAATCTACTCTCGTCGCAGTCTCCATCCATAAGGATCGATCCATAAGGATCGATCCAACGGCTCCGTCGGAATCTCCGAGCTTTGAACAAGGGAAGTGGAAATGAATGAATAACTAACACATGTGTCAATATGTAGTGCAGATACGGTGGAGTAGACACAGATTGTACCTCGGATCATCTCTGAAGTGCCATGATCGTAAGCCTCAACTTCTTGGAGGTGAGCTCTTGCCTGTCCACCTGATCACTACAGTTGGGGTGGACTTCCTAGTGGTGGTGGTGGTAACACCTCGTAATGTTGTCCACCACTAGCTGCACAACCAGATCCTCTTCCATGTCCACTTATGCCCTGTATATTTCCTCTATCAAATCATTGTCTCTGCCTAGGTGTTCCATCGACCATCGGTGGATCATCTGAATGGTGGGTCGAACAGTCATGAGCCGGTGACCCTGCCCGCTGCATGTGAAATAGTGCTTACTCCTGGATTATATGTCTGTTCTCCGAGTGCCCCACACAACCGATCCTGAGTAATGCGGTCATCCACCTGTAGGTCTGGTCCACTTAGACCTCTGCGACACCTATCTGCTGCCATCTGCAGAAGACTTCGCTACATGTCAACCGGTGGTAGTTCTCGCTGCTGGAGACTACTCAGCAATGAAACCCTCCACCAGGAGGGAACTCCCTAGCACCCCCACCTGTGTCAGGATGTTGAGTGAGATCAATGGAGCTTTGATCTTCTGTTTGAGTCCCTTATCAAAGCTCCATACCCTATAGAATGGGTGTCACACCATATTGGTGGAGTAGAGTGAGAGGTCAGTGAACCTCGCTGAGTATAGAGCTATAGTCATGCATCCCTGTTGTAGATGAAGAATCTCTTGTATGTGCACTGCGCGGAGAGTCGCTGGAACAAAATCCACCAGAAACAGGCTCTCAAAGACTGCCCTGAGTAGCATCATCTCATCATGAACCTGGAGCAACAAGATCAAATATCATCATGCTACTTCCTGTAAAAGGATGGTAGTGAGAATCACCATGAAATTGGCTAGTATCCCTACTACTTGAAAAAATACCACAACCTCTAGACAATCCTCAACTCCTTGTGGGTACATCTCTCCCTTAAACCTGGGTGGCCTCTGGCGCTGGAACTCGTGAAATGT
The DNA here is from genome assembly GCA_963277665.1 of Viscum album. Classification (NCBI taxonomy): domain Eukaryota; kingdom Viridiplantae; phylum Streptophyta; class Magnoliopsida; order Santalales; family Viscaceae; genus Viscum; species Viscum album. The sequence continues at coordinate 1,803,512,712 of OY728129.1, read as the reverse complement.
GGCCAAGAGGTGTGCATCGACTGCTACTGGGGCTGGTGGCATCGGTGGCCCAACAGGAAGTAGAATTTCTGGTGCCTCTGATGGAAAAGGGCCATGCACTAAGGCCTCATCTCTCGGTGGGATATCTATGCATACAACTCTCGGGACTCAAGCTGGTCATCTGTGGGGTGGCATCCTGAAAGAAACAGATGTGACACGGTCAAAAGATTAAACATGGTGATCTGACCTTATTGAGCTGACATAAAGAAAAATTTTGAATACACACACGCAATCAGTTTTTTCGTGCACTTAGTCAGAAATCAGATGTCAGGGTCCTGGAGTATGGATACGTCAGCCTCTGCACCAACACTGGACTCCCTAAACTGAAAAACACACTTAGTACCCTTAACACTATTTCTTCACAGAAAAGATCAGATTCTTATGTTCTGTGGTAGAACTTACTCCTTTTATACCAATATGTCACGACCCATCCCTCGGGGCCCATGCACTGACTACCCCAACCCGCCTTCCATAGGCTAGGGGATGGCATCTAACACCAAAGGCGTAATTCTCGAAAACTGGGAAGGCATTTCCTTTATAACCTGAAATGTACATAATCGATCATATAACTGGATACAAAACACTAAGTAAAATATATAACAAAAGGGTGATGAAATGTAAAAGGGGTCGGAAATACAAGCCCAACTATAAAGTACAAGGAATTGGAAATACATGTACAAATGAATAAAGGAAAAACATTTGATGGTCGTCCTCTTTAATTTCTACCTGAAGGGTAGGTACAAATATCCACCTCAGCATTCCACGTCAGTCAGTCTCCTCAGTGTACTGACTCATCGTATGGTCCACCTCCGGGTATCGTCCAGTCCTGGTACTCTTAGCCTCAGTCAGCGATGTCCGTCATCTGCAACCAACATAATGAGCTACGGGAATAGCCCGTACAGGGGTGAGTATAACGATACTTAGTAGGGACCCCAAGACCCCCAAGGTCACCCAAAATCCAACAATGATAAACCAAAATGTATGAAATCAACAGATAACCCCACATAGTCACATTCCCTTACATATACCTAAGTTATCAAGTAATCCATCTCAATCATGAGGTAAACACAAAAGTTACTAACTCTGCTCAAGTAGGATTTTTATTCACATTATCGAAACCAAGGCTGCTAGAGAACTCCTCCTCTATCGAGTAGAGTGGGCTTGCCGTGACACCAAGACACTTCCCACTATCCTTGGGCTGCTGAGGTACTCATCTTGTCGAGTATTGTGGGTCTGCAGCATCACCAAGGCGCTCCCCAATGTGGGTCTGGCGCCACAACAAGTCCCTTCCCCTAATAGCCTACAGAGTTACTCCTCCTGTTGAGTATCACGGGTCTGCCGCCACAACCAGTCACTCCTCCACCGTTGATCTACCCTGACATCTAGGAGCTCCCCACTGGGCTAGTCAAGTCACTCCAACTAAATCAGTCAGCAATTGTCATGTCTCAGCCAGCTACTAGGTCTTCGCACTTGTCTCTCTCATCACTGAAAGGATCCACTCCACGAGCTACTGGTCAAAACTCCAATATTCACAAATTCCCATGAGAAAGTATCTCAATGGTCTGCCACGTCATAGAGGTTTCAACGCAATGGACGGTGCATCAATCGGATGACCATTCTGTGAGTTATTAGCCTTTTAGTCTCGGGGGCCCGTTTAGATTCGTGCATGATCCAACCCACCATATCTTAACTATACCCCAAACTCCAGTGGCTTATACTCAAAGGGACTGCCATGCTCCAAGATTACCATCACTGCTGATGGTTCATCAAATGAATGTCAGATGCCAATGATATGGCCAAAAGAAAGAGAAGGGTCGGTAGTTGGCCTTTGTCCAGTCCGACCTGGTCGGATGGACCAGGACCATCTTAGTCTGGGCTGAAATAGTTCGGGTCAACCCCATTTTACCCATTGGGTCCGCCCTGGCCCGTTGGGTGGGTCGGTATGTTGGGTTCAGCCTGACCTGCTCGGCCCAGCCCAGCAGGCCGCGAGGGCGGTTCGTCTTGGAGGAGGTTTGCGTAGGCGGCTCGGCCCGGTGGCGCAGAGCCGGTTTGGCCCAGAGATTTGTGAGGTGCACGGGTGACCGACTTGGCTGGGGCTCCGCGAGGGGCATAACTTAGGCAGCTCGGACTGGAAGACCACCTCGGCCGGATGCCGAGAGGGGTGTGGCTTGGGCGGCTTGGCCCGGGAACTAGGAGGTCAGCGGTCAGCTGGGATCGGGGATGCCGGGAGGCCGATGAGCGGCTGGGAAGCGAGTGGGAAGCTAGGCAGCCGGGAGGCCGGTGGGTGACCGAGAGATGGGAGGCCGGTGGATAGCTGGGTAGCCAGGAGGCCGAAGTACCGCGAGGGCGACACGGGTTGTGGAGACCGCATGTAGCGTGATCATTGCCTGTCGCGTTCATCGCCTCGTCGTTTCATCACCATTCCAAATAACATCACAAAAGAGATCGATAGAGGGATATGGCCATTGTTAGTTCGGATCACACCATCCACGTTTAAGGTGATAGCAATCAGTTCATTAGAACAATGCACAAAAACCCACCCACAAAAGGAAAACATCATTGTTCTTTGTTTTGAAAGAAAGGAAGAACATGACACTTAAATGAAATTAAACCCTTACTCGATCATCATTTTGTGTGTCAGCTCATCATAGTCGAAGACATCATACATTGAAGGAGGTTTCGAGGAATAAAGTCGAAGATGCTCCTCATCAGTGTTCATCATTGGAAGAACGCATTATTAGTTGGAAAGAGGTTTTCTCCCTTAGCTCTATCTTCTCCAAAGTTCCACCACAATGAATATGCCAGCCGAAATAATAGATTAAGTTTATCTATTATTTAATTGTTGGAACAAAATTAAAATGGGTTAAACAATTAATTGAAAGTGTTGGCAGAAATAATTAATGAAGAGGATTTGGCATAATTAAGTGTTAGGGGAGTTGAAGAGGCTCTCCTACGCTTAATGGAAGTTTGAGGGTTTCCCCCCATTAATGGGGAGTTTCAAGGGGGTTAAAAACCCGGATGCTCACCACCATAATAAACATGAAGAGGAGTTTAGGTTCAGGTGGGCCCCACCACCATAACATCTCATGGTAGGTCAAGGTGTGGTGGTCCCCTCCTCTAACTTCCATATGGAGGATTTAACCAAAAATATAAACATAATTCTACCTATGTTTATTTTTATTTTATTCTTTCACTAAAAACCCAAAAATTATCTTCTATTCACGACACACTACTGTCGAGGTGAAAGTCTCCTTAAGAGAATACTGGCGCTGTGAGTTCAACAGTGTTCTCGAATTTCAATTTCGAGCCCCAATTCATATGTTATAGAAATTTGCTCGAACGTTTATAGAACGTACATGAACAAAACATCAGAAATTGATTCTGAGCACACCAGGCCTCAGAATCACGCACCATCAATTTTCGTAGACTCGAAAAATTCCGATGTATTTAGGAAAAAAAATTCCACAGAAATTCCATGCCATTACACTATGTTTCTGAAAAATGATATATTATTCAACAATTTATCAATATAAAAAAATATTTCAGATATATTTATTAAATACTAAAATTTTAAAATATTTTTATATATTGAACTTATTATAGATATGATATGTTTTATGTTATCATATTGGATTACCTATTAATCCTTACACTACATTGAAAAAATCCACATGAAGGGGGTTTAAAATTCAATTTTTTTATATAGATGTGTGATAATTATTATTATAGGAGCTACATATATTCAATAATATTTTGAAATGGAAGTTAAAAATGCAACAATTTCATCCTCGAAAACAACACCTTTTGTATGCATGTTACTATATGACCATTTCTGAAGTAATATTTTGGATGTTACTTTTTTCTGTAAATTTTTTTCTTACGGAGTCACTCATAATGATCACCTTATTTTGTGACAATGTATAAAGTTAATTCTTACCCTGTATAATATTACTCATACAAGGTTTTACCCTTGTTAGATCGCCTATCTTTTAAATATTTACTTGAAAATTATATATTCGTTTTGATTATCCAAACATATGAGAAATATTGTATCGAAAGGATGTTTTAAAAAGGTGGAGAAAAGTATTGAGAAGATGATAAATAATATTAATAAATCTGAAAGGGGTAATAATTTGAATGTATTATAGGTAAATGTATTTAAAAAGGTTAAATTTTATTAATTTATTTCTATAAGGGAGTGAATGTTTTATGCATTCTCTAAGTGTTTAGTATTGTGTAGTAATAGAGAGTTATCTTAAACAATACTTACCTCACATTTTTATCATGTATTGTAATTAAAAAATGTGGTAGACTTTTGATTAATTTTTTCTAAAATGACGTTATATAGATCCTTCATTCTAATGAATCACGACAACCATTATATAAAAAAAATTAACATAAATTTCGTGTTAGTTGTATTTTAGTGTTGATTTTATCTTCTGGTCATATGTTCTAGAAAACATTTTTCTGAACCATGTTCTTTTTGATACATAATGAATTCACCTAAACATATATAAAAATTAATAAACTTATTATTTCTTCCATGTTTTTTATGCATAATTTTTATTCCCAAAGATCTTAGAGTTTACCACTCAATGTTTTTTATGATCAACAGCTATAAATAGAATAATGTTGCTCTAAGGATTATTTTAATGATTATACTAACATTAGTTATAACACAAATTTTTTTAATTTTTATAATACCCAAATTTCCATGTTCTATAGTTTTGGGAGTTTTGTATGATATCAGACCTTCTGTTTATGTGTGGTTTCATTGTAAGAGCTCTATGTCTTTAGTTGTAATTCTTTGATTCCAATTGGCTAGTGATTAAAGTGTTCCATGGATATAGACTATTTATTTCAATCATTGGTGTTTGAATAATTCATAGGGATATGGAATTGGATTATTAATATCTCTTTGGTTTTAGAGGATATCTGGAGTAAGATATTATTCTTTTAAACATTGTTTCAAGAATTATATGGATAGGACTAAGCACTCAATATATAAAATAACCACTACATATAATTAATTGTACTTTTAATCCATTTAATAATGAAGTTACATTTTTAATCACAGTTCCATTATATCTGGTTATCAATCCTCCCACCACTTTGGATAAAAATATAAGAATCATGAGGAGAGGAAAACAAATATCATTTATCAATAAAACATTATTTAGATGTTTTCAAATAATTATTCAGAACATGCTTATTTTGTTACATATTTTTATATGTCACAATTTATTCTATTAATAATGTTATATATGGTAATTTTTTTCTTTACAACTTTTATATTATTTCTTGTTTCTTATATTTATTGTTTTTATGATAATTAGTTCTCAACTTATACCTTAGAAACTACACTTTTTTCCAAGATAGGGAAAGCTTTTTATGTTTGTAAAAACCTCAATTCACCCCCAAAAATCGTGATGTTACCATACTTATAAAATAAAAATAAGTGAATAGGATGACCCCTCCCATGTCAAAACCTTATTTGTATTAAAAACATGGAATCCAATCTATATATCAAAACCTATATCATTTTTTACGAATATCCTTTAAATTGATTCCATCCATGATAGATTACTTCAAATAAACTCAAATTTTATAATAATAGTATTATATGTTAGTGGGATTTCCCATCTTAGGTTCTACACACTACGACATTGAGCTGGCCGGTCACGTGACCTCAGGCCCGCCTCCTCGTATGCTAGAGGCTGTCAAATAGTAGTGAGGCTCTCATTATTCGATCATGGAGAGACAATGACCTGTTTTATAAGGTCAATACACTGTTATAAATAAGTGAACAATATTGGGATGGAAAATAACCATAACAATACCTATATCTAATGAAAATCAAATTAGGACATACAATATCCAACTAAAGCAGAAAACATGGAACACTAATGTTCGTGTCATGTGTATAAAATGAAAAGAAAAATTAATTAGACTGAAGGCTCTCAAGATGGCCCTGTACCACATCTTTTTCCCTCATCCAAGATGCATCCCATCATAGCGATCTTCAATATGGAATTTTCTCTTATCCTTTCCTCCAAATATGTAATATATTCTGGTACCGACCAGGGTGCCTGAGTAGGGTGTTAGTACAACTCAGTAGTCCACAACCAATGGTTCCTAAAACAATATGGAGTCAAATAATATGTGTATCTATATAAGAAATAAGATACATTCAATAATTAATTTTTTTAACATTTATTCAATTACTCTTTATTTAACCACATAACACCATGTTTCCTAAGGACACCAAAACATTCAATACCTTCTTCCACCCATGCTGGAGTCTGAACAATCCCCAAGGGATATCATATATATATAAATTATATTTTACCATTAATTATTAGTATTTATAAATGATAAAATATATAAATCATATAAATCAATTTGGAATTAGACATTTTCACCGAGGGATCTAACCTTAAAAGCCTAATGTGAGAAAGATTAAATGAAGCATAAATGCTTTCTATGCAATGGGGGAAGATTCAATGGCCTTTACCCTAGCCCAAATACAAGAACAATCATGGTCCCTTGGAAATAATAATAGAATCTCTCCCTATCTTCCTCCAAGAAGGCTCTCATGGTCATCCTCTAACAATTCATCACTCACACCCCGGTTAACCCATATGCTACTCCATGCCAACATAATCACATCCAGTTGGTATAAAACCAAAATATATTTCTAAAAGTATTCCGTTAATTAACCCAACACTCAATTAATTATACCAATCCAGTTAATTAATTTCTCCAATTAATTTATCAGTTCATTTCTATTAATTAGTCATATAACTAATTAATCTTGTCAACATTCATTAATAAATTCTAAATTTTATTAATCAAATCAATTACATTTATTAACCCATTGATTAATTAATCAAATAAATCACTTGAATTATTTCAAAAAGTAATTAATCTTAACAATACCATTAATTAAATAGCTAAATAATTAATCACATCACATCTGTTAATTAATTCAATAATAAATTAACCAAAACCCGTCGATTAATTAATTGAACCTAAATTAATCATTTCAAAAACTCACAATCTAATAATTAATTAACTAATTAATTATTATGTAATCACAGTTAAACATTTGGTAATTAACATAAAAATTGATTGTTCCAATTCTATAATTCAATTATTCATTCAAATCCTCAATTCCTCCATTATCTAATTAACTACGTTAATTAATTAAACATAAGAATTCTAGTTGCTAAATGAATCCTAGAAATTGTACCATCACATACATGTAATTGATATCAAAATTGTGTGATTTGAAAAATATACCAACTACCTTAATTAATTAACGCATGATTACACAATATAAATCAACCAAATTCAGCTGAGTAATGCCATCATTTGACATTCAGAATTATAGATTAAACCAAGATCAAATAAATAAATATCTGTCTAATATAGATCTATAATACTAGATATAGATCTGAAATTAAAGATAAATTTTATCCAAAACATGAAGAATAACCCGCCATCTAGAATGTGAGATGAATGAGAATTCATTTGGGAAGAAACCACAAACCTGACTTAGTGCGTATCATCCAACCAGGCTTAGAATTGGCAAGAACAAGGGATGAGTAATCTTGTAACCCCTTCAGGAGTCTCTGTAATTGAGAGAAATAATTTATGAGTCGATCTAAGGGATTATGGTATATTAAATGTCAGTTTTGAAAATTTTCAATTAATTGTTAAGGGATTAAAATCTTGTGTGCATGGTTTGATTCCTGGGGTTTATGATTTCCCCAAGAAATGCACAATACTATGTAACTCTTTTACAGTGGTACATAATTACTACTAAGAGGGTGCATGATTTTAAAAATTATGAACTAACCATGAAAATAACCATTATCCATGGTTGCATGGTTTTTTAGGATAAACTGAAATATTAGGTAAAATCATGTTCCAGCCGTTTAATTCCCTATTTCTTCCATTTTTCTCATAGTTTCACCCAAATACTATTCAGGTTAAAACCCAACCAAAGTATGTTCAAACAAAGAAAAAATTTAATACCAAAATTCTATCTTGACTCTACATCCTAATATCACTATCATATTATCATCAAAAATAAATTTAAGGAATCACTTTATTAATTTATTGAATGTTACAAAGGGTAAAAATGAATCAATGTGTTATATTGTTAAAATACCACACATAGTTATGAACAAATCTTGCATCATTTTCACACATAACATATCTTTTTAATTATAACAACTTCATTGGGAACACATCTAGAATAAATTTAATTCATAATACATATTATCTCATGAGAGAGAGACCAAATTACTCAATGCATTAGAGGGATATATAATTTTGATCCCACCCATCAAATAATAACATTTACATAATCATGTATGTCACAAATAACATTAAATAACCAGTTGAAAGGGATGGATTTCATAATAATTTCAAAAATCATATAGTAATGAATAAACATTTTTTGTCTCAAAATTAAAATGGAGAAAATATATTTGGTATAAGAATCATCATTCCTTGGTAAAGAATAAACAACTCAAAAGGAGTGAAGATGTGTTTTGGAAAGAAGGGTTCTATTGGAAAATCATTTCATTAGTTACAAAATCATATTGGAAACATTTATATCCCCAAAAATAAGTGTTTAGAATAATTAAATGATCATTAACTAACATTAGTGGAATATTCAAACCAAATATTTCATGAAATATGGATTACCCAAAAAAAGTAGTTGGTGTCGAGATTCCCCTTACCTTAATTCTTACTTTATTTATTCACTTTTACGCGTCCTAAATAATTAACATACAATTATTAAAACATTTATCCAAAATTAGTTTATTTTTTTAGGTGACTATTTCTCAATTATAATTATTGAATTATATTTCTTAATTTCTATTTTTTATGTTGAGGTGAATTGATATGATTTTTTCCTTAAAATTTCCCATTTCACATCGATTTCACTATTTTGATAAACAATTTGTTATAAATGAGTAATAAATTTCTTATGAATATAATATATGTAAATAATATTTTATGTATCATATATAATTCATAATATCCATCCATGAGTATGGTTATAATTGTTTTCATGGAAATATATTTTTAGGTGGTTAACCAACCTTTGACGGGTCATTGTCAGGAAAATGGGGAAGGGATGATCAATCATTACATATTTCATATGTATGACACCTATAGTAGGTTAAAATTATTTATATAATTTTAATATAGTAAATAATTAATGTTATATTATATTTTTTAATGTAATTGAGAAAAATAAGAAATAGAATAATAAAAAAGGGAAGAGTTAATAGAGACTAAGTGCTTCATCAGTGTAAATTCTATAATATGACATTGTAACACTCTTTGTTATTGGAGTTGGATTACTTGATAATGTAACCAAGAATATTAAGGGGCTTTATAGGGAGTATTTTTCACGGATGTGGTATTTTTAAGGAGGCTGAGGATTGGGTTTTCATGTGTTGGGAGATATGTTATTTATACTTTTTAAGAGGGGTATCATTAGAATAAAATAACGAATAAAATGTTATATCTAAGATAAAGAATTTAATAGTGAATATTTTAAACTATAGAATCTATATTAATATAATATAATTTGATTAAGACTTTAGAAACCATTTATAATTTGAATTCCTTGGTTTATTAAAATTTAATTTGGAATGAAAGATAAATTGTTATTTTATTGAATCACTTTTGAATTAGGTTTTGGAAAGTTATTTTTATGTTTTAAAATTAAGTTTATTATAATTTAATGAACCATTTATGAAATTAAATATATATTTTATAAAAATTGTGTTATATAAATTATTATGTGATTATTAAAAAATGAATTATTTTATTTAAGTTACATTGTTTATGTGAAAACAATAATTTTACAATTTACACAAAAGATGAATTTTTGGAGAAAATTACCAAAAAAAATTAATCTTCAAAAAATATATGTGATAATTTCTAAAATTATATTTATTTTATCAAAATAAAATTCTAATCTGGTTAATTTTAATATTCATATAAAAATTATGATTTTTACGAAATACATTAAAATACAGTTTTTAAAAATTTTGATATATTTTCTTTGAGTTTTTTTATCATGATATTTATTTTTTTAGAATTAAAATATTTTTATTTAATTAAATTAATCATGATAAATATTATTTATATCATAATTTATTATTTTTTAGAGAAATTAAAATTCCAATGGTCTGGTTAATATTTACATTGGTTAGGTTACTATTCCCAACTATCCTGTTACTATTCCCAATGGTCAAGTTATTATTTGAACCACCACATTCATATTCCCAAGGTCACATTCCCTCTTATAAATACCAAGTCATTCTTTCACACTATATTCACTATTATTCTTCCTAGGGTTATATATATTCATTATCTATGATTTTTATTAGTTTACTAGAATTTTTTTATTTTTATAGTGCTTGTTGTAGAGGTGATGATTCTAACCAACTGATGTGATCCATATTTTCAAATTTTATCTTTTTTATTTTATATATTTTACCCAGTTGTAATGTTTTGAATTTTAATTGGGTTCATTTCATATTAATTTAATAGTTAATATTAACGAACTAAATAATTTTATGTTTCTGTATGGGTATAGTACTATATAGAATATTAGAACACATATTTATTTTAAAATTACAATATTATTTATAAATTATGGGTTGTTACATTCTTCCACCCTTTATAAATTTCATCCCCCAAATTTCAAATCAAATTATCAGTTGGTAATAGATGATGGTACGTTAGTTTTATTGTTTCATTTAGTTCTCTTACCACCTCATTGTCCTTAGGGTTCCTCCAGAACACTTTGACAAGGTTAGTTTTCTTGTAAAGTAGAACTTTTTATATATAGTCTTAGAAAGTCACTGGGTTCTCTTCATGTGATATTATATTCTCTAGTTCTACCACCACTAGATTCAATATGTGAGAGACATTTGGTATGTGCTTCCTCAAGTATGATCTGTGGAACATGTCATGAACTTGAGCCATATTTTGGGGAAGTACATGGTGATAGGCCAATAGTCCTATATAATAAATCATCTAAAAGGGAGAAATGTCCCTTGGGATAATATTCAATTTCTTTTCAAACCTCATGAATCTCTCCCATGCTGATATTTGAAGAAAATTTTGACTCCAACATAGAACTCCAAGTCCCTTTATTGGTTGTCAAAATAGATCTTTTTTGTCTCCAAGAAGCCTTTATCTTTTGTTGAATGGACTAAATTTTTTTATCTCTTTCAAAAGATCATATCTAAGTGAAATTTGTCACCAAATTCATACCAATATGATAGAATTATACAACCCATCCTATAAAATATTCATAGGGATCCATTTGAGTACTCAAGAGAAAGATATTGTTATAAGAGAACTCATCAATGGGATATGAAGATCCTATCCACCATTGAATTCCATTGATCAAAATATTTTCATATCCTTAAGAGTCTAAATAGTCATTTTATATTAGTTTATAGTTTGTGGGTTATAGGCCATGAATACATTTAATTCAACACTCAATTAATGTTAAAGAACTCTCCAGAATATGGAGGTGAACCTTGGATCATGATTAGAGACGGTCGAAATTGGAACCCCATATAGCAACACCACTTCCTTCACATATATTTTGGTAACTTTTTCATGTGATAACTATTCCAAAATGTCAATGAAGTTGGAATAATTGGTGATTCGATACACCACTACCCATATTGAAATATTTCCTTTTGAAGCCTTCTGGAGACTAGTGAAAAATATCATGGTGACACTCTCCCATTTACACTTGGGAATAGAAAATGGTTGTATCATCTCTTTGGAAATTTGTCACTCTTGATTAGCCTACTAACATACCAGGAATCTTGATATATAATTTTTAATATCCTTATTCATTTTTAGTCCATAAGTTCTCTCAAATATTATGATACATCTTGGAACATATATGATAGATAGAGAAATGTGATATATGTGAATTATCTAATAGATCCTTATTTATCTTAAACGGTATATGTACTCAAATTCTAGTTCTATATTAAAGGAAACCATCCTCATCAATGTGGAACTCATTAGGTTCCCTTCCATTGTTTCATTTACTTTCTTTGTATGCTCCATATCATCCCTTTATGCCTCCTTGATCTTATCTTAGTTAGATGGTTAGGAAATAATTTGTTATAGGTAGAATTCATTCCTTGCAATAATTGTTTCTATATAAATCCTTTGCATATCCATGAATATAGGTTCATTTTAAATCTAGACCATTGATAGAGTAGTGGGTTCTTTTTTTAATAACATTAACTACCTTGTTTTCCTTCCTATGATGATACTAAATTGAGAAATCGTAGTACTTGATTATCCCTAACCATCTCATTTTACACATGTAAAAATCCCTTTGTGTTAGTATAAACTTTAGGATCTTGTGATTAGTATATATATCACACTTTTTATCATTAATAAAGTGTATCCAAATCATTAATGAAACGATTGTAGCTTATAACTGCAGATCATGTATCAGGTAGATTTTCTCATGGATCCTCAACATTCTTGAGGAATACGTTATCCTTTTGTCATTCTACATGAGTACACAGTCGAATTCATTCATTGAATCATCTTTGTATATCACAAAACCTTCTCCACTTTTCATCTGTGTGAGTACAGGTGCAATGATTAGCCTCTTTTTATCTTCATAAATCAATCATAACATTCTTATGTACAAGAAAACATTACTCTTTTACAAGTTTACATGGTTATTGGTCTTCAAAATTATGATAAATATCACATAAAATGTAGTTAACTGCCTTTTATGCCATGAAAACAATGTAATTTCATAAAACTAGTGGGTTTGGTCCATTCTAAAATTGATTTTGTCTTTTAAGGGTCCATATAAATTCCTTCACTTATGATCATGTTCCCTTATAAGGTGATTTACCTCATCCAAAAGTCACAATTTATGAACATATAATACATTTTCGCCTTCCATAAAGTCAAAAAAACATTCCTTTTATGTTTTTCACATTCCTAATTTCCTTAGTAGTGAATGATAATATTGTCTATAAACAATTCTACAAATATTTTGAGGTATTATATAATGACATTATTCATAAAATCCATAATGATTATGTGGTAATTATTAAGTCTAAAGGTAATCACTGTGATCTTATAGTTTCTATACTTTATTGTTAAATCATTCCTCTGAATACCTCCCTTCCTCAACTTCTACTGATGTTGTCTAGAATGAATTTCCACATTATATATGTACTGATATCCTCATAATTGATTAATCAATTCAAAAATCCTTGATATTAGATAATTTTTATTTATAGTGATATTTTCGAGGTCCTGGTAATCGATACCTAGCTGTATTTCTCCAACCTTATTTTGGAAAAAGTGCAATGGTGCACCCCAATCTGATAAACTAGGGAAAATAAACCCTTAGTCCAAATTTTCTTATAGATGCTTCTTTAACTCCTCCCGTTTGATTATGGATATTCAGTAGGAGTTTTGGTAGATATGAGTGGGTCCTGGTAAGATCTCTATTGATAAATCTACCTCATGATATGTGGGAATTCTATATAACTGTTAAGGAAATACATCTATTAATTACCCAATAATCGGAATTTTCTCTAAGAAGATACATTCCTTTTTCTCAACAATTTGAGCAAGGTGTTCTTCTCCATAGGGTATCAATACTCCCACCATTGAGGGATTTTCTAAAAGTGATTAAGGATATTCCTTTCATTTTTATAATATAATTAGATGATAAAGAATATGAAATGATATTTCCTTTTACTGATAGTTGATGTGATCTCTATATAATAAAAAAAAACAATACCCATTATAGTGTTAAATCCCACAAAGGGAAGTATTATGAGATTCTATGGAAGAAAAGTCCCACATACAAAAATAAGATAATATTCCAACACATAGGTTTCAATGACTTAAACACAATTTGTTTTTACATATATCCACACTTTATTGTTTTAGGGCTTCAATTCAATAGTTCTAGAAAACATTTAAGATATAAAGGAATGCATATAACCAGAATAAAATATGAATTTTTCTATTCATGAGTGAATATGCTTTTTAACATGTAATTATTCATTATCATTCACTAATATTGTGGTAGTAAATGAATAATATTTCCCTTGGTCCTTTGGATTTTCTGGTTTTTGATGCTAATAACCCTCAAGGATTGGTGCTTTAGTAATCTGGTCAGCATAGTTCCCTTTAACCCTATGTTGAAGTATTGAACCATGGGTGTTGAATTAGGAGGTTCCTACCTTTCCTCTACCATTTTTTACATCTTATTCATGTATCTTTGATATTAATGAGAATTTTGAATTTCTCTACCACATATAATGAATTTCACTATTACATCAAGGGAAATCCCATGATTATTATTCTCAAATTTCGGACATGCGGGTAGTTGGATCCTCATTCATTTATTTTCATTTCACCCACCATCATGAATTTTTCTTCTTCTCTTCTTATATCCCTAACCATTGGATGATTCTATAAACTCATTTTTTATATTGATAGAAATAGAACCACTTCTTACTAACTCCCAAAGTCTAGGATATCTATATCCTTTCAACGGTGGGGTATTAATCCATTAAATAATCTAGCTATTTTTCTATCATTTTTATCTCAAATATAAAGAAATATTTTTCAATTATTGGAAATGTTTTCTTCATATGTCATGAAAGATTCACCTTCCATTTTCTTAATCTCTATAAATGTACTCCCCTTATTATTTGAAGAATTCATGGGAAATACATTTTAAAAAATATTTTCATAAAGTCTTCAGAATCCTTATATTCTATTTCAGCATTCATATTTTTATTCTTTATTAGTAGACACCACTGATCAGCCTATCTATATTATTGATATAAGGCTAATGTAACATTATCCTACTCCAAAAAAATGGATCATTGAAAAGATATTCTCAATTGAGATAAAAAATTATTATATGGAAAGTGGATAAAATGTTCCACTAAATATTAGTGTTTGTTGCTACATAAAATAATCAATATCTAGTGTTCCATTCCTGGTATATGGTGGATGTTTCACATAGTTCATGTTTTTTTCATTTACTGATACAGTTGGGTGATTGTAACAATAAATTTTCAACTCCACCTCTCATGGTGTTAGATATTTCATTCCAAAAATCATTGAATTTTTCCTCACCTGGTTTGTTGGTAAAAATTCTCATGTTTACCACCATTTTCTAAAATAGAAAAGTGTTCAAGAAATGTGTAAGATATCCAAAAAAGATTAAATAAAATATTCATTTATGTAAATTAACTCAAAAAAATATGATATGGGATCCCTATTATTATGAATTATTTTAAAATTATTATTCTAGGATGTTTCACTTATACTTATGTTTTTTACTAACATTTTATAATCCAAATTTCAGAATTAACAAAACCATGATACGTTTAAAACTATTGAAAATCAACTTATGCATTCATTATAATTACATAATTTGAAGTTGAAAAAAATAATTGAGATAGAAATATTGGATCAAAACGTTTAGTGTTGCTGGAATAGTATATTCATACATAACCTATAAATAATAAAATCAAATCATTTTTTTAAATCATTCATCTCTTTCCTTATAAAGCTTTTATTTGCATCAGTTGATGTAATCACCTGAGGATATACATCAATGAATGGCGTGAGCTAAAATCCCAGTAAGAAGAAATATAATGGAAAATATAACATGGGTGAGAAGAAAAAACAGGATCATATAATGAGAATAGGACAATCATAAACATCAGGAGGGAAACTTTTGGTAAAGTAATTGAACATGGAAAAGCATAAAAATGATACATCATGTTACAGTGGTCAAATACAACACAATGTTGAGAACAGAGCTAGCATTATTTTCACTCGTAAAATATGTGAATAATCATAACATAATAATTTTAAATAATTCTATAATCATGTCCATGAATTATACACATTATCTCATAAGATACATCAGAGTAAAGTATTCATTGGAATGATATATAATTATGGTATCATCCATCACAACATTACATTATCATAATTATGGATGCCACATTGAATGTTAAATAACCCAAGGAATTAAATGGGTTTCATAATAATTTAAAAAACCATACCTTAATGAATTAAATATTGGGTTCCAAATGATAAATAAAAAAATTATATTTCATAAGAGTCATTATTTTTGATTAAAGAAGAAACAAATCAACCAGAGTAAAGATGTGTTTCAAAAGAATATTAATTGGGGAAAATTTTATATTTATCATTAATACATGCTAGAATCATGTATATCCCAGACAATAATAGGTTTGACAAATGAAATGTTATTTAATGGAAATAATATGAGTATTAATACAAAAAAGTTCATAAAATAGGGATAACTTAATGAAAATGGGATGGGATCATGATTCCCCTTTCCTTAATTACCATTTTATTTTGTATATTTTATGCCTCTTGAATAATAATCTTATATTTATTAAACAAAATTGTTACATAAGTGAATTATGTTAGTTTATGTGACTAATTATCAATTATAATTATTAGATTTTATTTCTTAAATTCCATATTTTGAAGTGGAAGTGATTTGATTCATGTTATCTAAAAAAATTTCTTGTTTCACATCTGCATATCTATTTACAAAATTTTTTTTATAAATTATTATAATTATTTTCTAATATTATAATTCATATGTTAATATTTTAATATATTATAAATAGTCCATAATATTAATCCTTGATGATGGTTATAAGTGTTGTCATTTAAATTTCAATAGCGACCCACCCCTAGAAATCCAAGATTCGATGTAGTGCTACCATTACATTGGTATAATATACATTTAAATCACCTCCCAAAAGACTAAATAGTTTAGTAGTCTAAGTAAAATAGATACATACATGACTTTTACATTACAACTGAATATATTAATTACAATAGAAGTTTTTATCAAGGGAAACATTATTCAAACTAGTATATCCTTGCATATCTTTCTAAGCACACATTAGGGGATCTTAGGGAAAGGAAACATAATAACGGTGGCCTCAAATTCCCTATAAGGGTAAGAAAAAAAGAATAAATAAATAAATTAATGAGAATAATCTTTATGTTTGTCATGACCCGACCCTACCCGGGCTCGAGCCACAACTACCCCAAGCCCGCCTCCATAGGCCAGGGGCTAGCGACAAGCACCGAAGGCTAAACAACTCTGGGAGGCCTTTGCCTGAGTACCTATGCACACACATGCAGTCCACTCAATGTATAAGTGCAGCGTAAAAAGGAAAATTAATGTACTAACTGCTATAAACAACCACAAGAGTGCATCGACCTCTAACAGTACAAAGAAAAAGCTGAAGGTAAACTGGAAAGAAAATGGGAAAAACGCGCACCCAACCAGAAAAGTTCCATAACCTGGAAACAGGTAAATAAAAGTAAATATCTGGGAGAGTCCCGCACCTAGAACCTGACAATGGCCACCGCACGCGGTCCAAGATCCCGACCTCCTAAGCTCCACTAATGTCACGACCAACCTGTCCATTGTCTACAAGGGCACTCCAAGTGCGGGCAAAGACCAAGAAGGGTTGAGTATAAAAATACTCAGTAGTATACCCCAAAGGATCGAGAGAGAAACAAAGGAGGCACTGAAGAGTGAGCAGTATATTGAACAGAGAATAGTAAAGGAGTACAATATAGAGAGTGCTGTAAAGAGTACATCTCAACCCAATAAGAGGAAGGAAGTAGACTCGTCCAAACACAAGGAGCTAAAACGGTGAGAAGATGACCTTGTCGTCAAGACTTTTCTACGTATAACAGGAGAGTACACTCATCCAACCACGAGAATCTAGACACGGAAAGCATGTGGCATACCCCATGCATCTTTGCCTCTCCTGGAAGGAGACTAGCCAAAACCAAGGAGTGGGTACTGGAACAAGGTATACATATATATATGCTATATCAAGTATACCGAACAAAATCGTATAGGGAATTTCCATCCCATAGCTCAGCCCAAGAAATTGTGTATCCAACAGTCCCAGAAGTAAACACCATTGATGCCCAACATCCCGCACGTCTGCCCCGAACTGCATGTTAAGGGGCTCAAATTACCACACCTTAACACTATCCGCTTTGGGTGGCACTGACTCGCCCACACAGTTTTCGGTTGCGTCTCAAGTACTCATGTCAGTGGTGAAAGCGCCCCTCATACTTGAGTGTGATGGTGAATGTCAAACCACACATTTTCATTTCTCCGCAGTCGAGAGGTCTCCTCAAAGTCGACAGGCGACCGCCTGCCCAGCCCCGCTGGAGGGTAATCCCTGGAAGTTGATGGGTTCCCATGGTAGGGAGACCTGGAAAAATTCGATGGGTGCCACACTACCCCATCCCTTAAAAGGGTAATCCACTAGAGGTAAACCTGACATCGGGGACCACATCCCAGCCCTGCTAGAGGTAAACCCGGAATCGCTCTGGCCATCCCTACTGGATGGTACTGCTCGGTGAACACCGCTATACTGGCCATCCCTGCTGGATGGTAACCCACTAGCCATCCCTGCTGGATGGTACCGCTCTGGCCATCCCTGCTGGATGGTAAAACTGGGCACCCCTTATGGATGGTACCCCACGGGCCATCCCTGCTTGATTGTACCTCACCGGCAAGCCCTGCTGGAAATAACCTCCTGGACAACCCTGCAGGAAACAACCTCCTGGGTAGAGGATTGGTGCTCGCGTAATGTATTGGTCGCACCGAATCCACAAGAACCCTACCAGGGAACACGAAGCAACTCTGCTGACCAAACCATCGAGAACAGAACCAGGGGAAAACAACTTAACCCTGCTGGTCAAACAAATGAGAACCGAAGCAGGGGAAAACCACTCAACCTTGCTGGTCAAACAAACAAGAACATAACCAAGGGAAAACTCAACCCGGATGGTCAAAAAAACAAGAACAGAACGAGGGGAAACTCAACCCGACTGGTCAAACAAACGAGAATAGAACCAGGGGGAAACTCAACATGGCTGGTGAAAAAAATGAGAACAGAGGGACCCTCTACGTCGTGAGAGGTCAAGGGTACACAAAGAAGAAAATGACACACACATGGGGCCCACACGACGTGTGTCACCAAGTCAACTCCAACCAAGAACACAAACATTCTTTGGTACAAACACCCAAATGTACCTTCATGTGTTCCCGTATACTCCTCGAGTATACCACGTTTCTAGCCCAAAGGCTATCGTGCACAAGACACCCAACATCAACGCGAATGGCGTAAACATAACAACTCCAAATTGCCACCTCATCGACCCAGGAAAGACCAACTACATCTCTTCAAACATTCACTTCACTCACCCAAGAGTGAACACGATCACATGCCAAGGGTTCCCTATAAACACCGTAGGAAGAACCACCACCGGTACAGCTTTCATGCTTCCACATTTATTAATATCAAGTAAGAGGATCTCATCTCCTGAACATATTACACCATTTTAATCCTCACAGAAAAACACGCGAGATAGACTATTTACTCGCCTCAAATGGATATCCGACAATAAATTCACCAACAACACTTTACGCCCAAACGACGTCCCATGATCCCGAGCCTTGATCCAAAAAACATTCGGGCACATCACACCATTGCGATCCCCTCGGGAAAACATGTCAAATTTACTGATCACTTGAGTGGAATGGATATCCGGGAAAACAAAGGACGAATTTCATCAAATCGCGCACGAGCGGTTCTACGTGGGACCCGCACCCCAGTCCCGAAGCACAATGAACGGATTTCACTGTTGTGATCCACTCGAAAAAGTACACAAGATGGACTATTCACTTGTCCAAAACGGACACCCGGTGATTAAGTAAGAAGTCACCGCAAAATCCCAAAACGGACCTCATGGGGCACGCACCACCATGCGGAATTAGAGCGGGCTGATTTCGCCAATGCAATGCCCTCAGAAAAACACCCAAAAACAACTACTCCCATGCCCCGAATGGACGTCCGATGAAAAAGTTGTAAAGCGTTGCATGGAGCTCGATAGACAAGTCATGGGGCCCACGCCTCATCTCTAGTTTAAACACCCAAAACCACACTGGAAAACGTTTTCTTAACTCCAGGGTCACAACGCCACTGACAACGCTCAAAACAGATATCGGATGTGTCTCTCCTACCCAAAAAAACAACCCCCGGGAAAATGCCAATTCACTTAAAGGCGTGTTGTTCCCCCGAGGCCCCTCATTTCGGGAATTGAAAATCCCCAAAACCATCTCAAAGGCTTTTTCTCGATGTCTGGAGGACACTTCCATAGACGGTACACAAAACGGACTCCCGTTGTGGGAGATACGGGTGTCCGAAATCGAAGGGGGCGAGCCCCTTAGACTGGACCGGTCGGTCCGCCTGTTCTGGACCGGCCTGCACCGGCCCGCGACTCACCCGTGTGAGCTGGTCGTCAACCCACGGTCCACACACAGACTGGCCCATGTGGCCTATCATCCTGCCGCATGAAGACCCGCGAGACGCAGGGCGTGTCTCCCCCACGGCGTCGCGCACCGCGACCCTTGTCTCCCTTGCGCCCCGGCGAGCTCGGCCTCACCGCCTGGAGCCACCGCCTCGCCCCGCCTGGAGCCGCCGCCCCATGCCGATACCCTAGACCCCACTACATATCCCCCACGGTTGCCCGCACCGCCTGCTACCGCTTTTCCAGAGCGCGCACCTCCTTCCGCCAGAACCCCCAAATCAATCCAGAAAACTCAAAAACCACCGGAAAACACCCTTAAACTTGTTGATCTTTGGTGGACGTTTGTGAGATCCTTAGAACATGGATTTAAAAACCGAAATATGTGATGGAAAGCTCGGAAAAATTAATACACATACATGGGCTTTGTTTGAAGATCAAACAGAGATTCAAAGCTTAAAATCAAGACCAAAGATGATGATATGGGGAAAAGAATACGAAAACGACAGATCCTACCTCATGGGCGTAGCCCGAAGCTTCGCAAGCGATCCGCCTTCACCGGATCTGCAACTGCCTTGGAGAGGAGTTTGGAGGAGGGTGAAACATCTTTGGTTGAGCTTCTTCCTTCAGGAGGTTCCAAAGGGATCATAGGAGGAGAAGGGGGGAGAGATGGGTTATAAAGAAAATTAATTAAAACGTTTAATTAATTCTAAACCCCCAAAATGAACCGTATATGAATCCTTCGGCATGGTCAAGATCAAGCCTCCCATAAGGTAAATGCCACCACCCGAGTACAACTTCGATCTCATAATTTTAATCTGATGCCCCGTCTGAAAGTGATAAACCTGAATGCCTGAGGCCACCAAATTACGAAAATTCCCCCGGGAACAGTTTTCACTGAAGGCCCATGGATGTGAAATTTACACCCCTCCTAGGGTAAAAAACACGTTACAGACTCAACGGTGCCCTAAGATTTCCAATCTGAGCTACTGTTTAATAGATAATTGAGTTTAACCATTAAATGAATAAATTAATTATTTTAATTATCTGTTTACTGTTCCATTAATTGGAGAGTGGTCCCAACGTCCCGCGCCGACATGTTCTATATAGTTACTAGGGTAAACACCCCCTATCGAACCCATCCGTACACTCATATTTATAATATAGATCACCATTTAGGATTTATCCCATTTATTTGGCGTGCCCAGTGTGAACACACTGAAAATTTAATTTCAGCCACACCGGGGCTCGGAATTTCACGCCGTCTGAAGGCGGTGCTCTGGAATAACATTAAGAATATTCCAAAGCCTTTTATAGAAAAAACCGGGTTCTTAAATCATTCCCTACTTCTAGATTTTCATCCCTAAAATTCAAAACCAGGGAACAACATAGGGTACTAAGCCCACACCTGCCTCTCCCGTATCTAGAAGAACTCT
Source organism: Viscum album (assembly GCA_963277665.1). NCBI lineage: Eukaryota > Viridiplantae > Streptophyta > Magnoliopsida > Santalales > Viscaceae > Viscum > Viscum album. Next base: position 1,803,490,768 of record OY728129.1, on the reverse strand, counting down.
TGCATAGTCCCACATCACCGCACACAAACCAAAGGATTTGATCTTTTCACCTGAGGTCTTCCCTTCACGATGATGTGCATAGAAGCATGGTCACTTCTTCTCAGGTGAGTCACGTGGGAGACACTATGAACCCAAACCAGCCTTTGGGGTTTGGGAAAGGCGGTAGGGAGCCTCACCATCCCTTCGCAGAAACTCAAATGGTCTGAAGGACCTCGGCGGTCGCTCACCTCCCTGGTCTCACGTCTATGTCGCACGCTACAACTGGAATAATCGTTTGGACATGGGACGAAGCCCGGTGATTCCCTACTTCAGAATATCCATATGGTGAAACACCCAAGGATATCAGATCACGCAAGGTATCTTAGTCGATGTCCCATGACCCAGACTCCCGTACACGCTCGGAGAGTGAAGGAGTCGACACGATCAACTAATGAAAATGTTCCCACACCTTTTTCCTTACCAACACAGGGGTGCACTGATGCCCCGTGCCACCCTGGTAACAACTCAAACAAGGAGAGGGGAGAAAATAATTTCACACACAGAGTATAAAAATTCTACTGAAAAAAGTAGAAGAGTTGCAGAGTATAACTCTTATCACCTCATGCTCTACAGGATCATAGACATCCAAATCTTGCGGATGTACGCGGTCCCAACTATCATCTCTTGGAGCCTGATGTGGACCACCTGGTGGTGATGGAAAGACCCCGTAAGGTCATCCTCCACTTCCAACTTGTCTCACTGCTCTAAAAGAACCACCTCTCTAGGCGATACTCCGATCACGGTGCTGCCTCTACTGCGGTGGTGCACCTGCTACTTGCCTGAGGCTCTCTGCATGCATGGTCGGGAAGTCCCGTGCCAAGTGACCTCACCCATCGCAAGAATAACAACAAATATCTCAAGGCTGTACTGGTGCCCTCCAGTGCCACTATGGTGTACAACCATTCCCTAGAGTCCGATTGTCAGAAAGCCACCTGCGTCGATGTTCTTCTTGCCGAAGCCCGCTAGGTGCGGCAGACGCCTCCGGTCGAACGTGTCTGCAGCCACCACCAACTGTAGAACGTGACAGGAATCTTTCTGTCACCCGTGCCTTCTCTAGCACCCCGACATAAGTGGGAATACCCAAAGATACTATTATTGAAATAATCTCTCGGCCGAGACACTGCTCAAAGTTCCACGCGCGGAAGTTTCCGTCATGGGCCAAGTCCGCGTAAAAGCATGCCTGGTCTGCGAAAACTAGCCGCGTACTTGGCCACTGTCATCCCTCCCTGCTGAAACTGCAAGAGCTCCTGAATCCGAACATAGCATAATCAAGAAGGGAAAAACTCCTCACGAAAAAAAAAACTAAATGTATTCCCACGAAAGTGACGAATCATCAAGAAACTGAGTCATGAGACTCCACAAACTCCAAGATGCTCTGTGGAAAAGGTTGGTGGCCAAAGTGACCATAAGATCTGTCAGTGTCTGCACATGCCTGAAAAGGTGAACCACAGTCTCCAGCCAAATCTCTACTGCCTGAGGGTCTGGCTCACCACCAAAACACTTTGGTCTCTGCCGCTGGAACTCACAGTGCGTGCTCAACCTTCGCTCAAGCCCCGTCTGCTCTTCTGGAGCTGTCTACTGCTCACCAGGTGGGGGTGCTGCTACCGGCCCACCTGGAGAAAAGCGATCGCATGATCGGTCCTGGAAAGTAGCCTCGTAGCTCATAGGGTTATCGTCCCAAACCAAATCTGGTATCCTGGATGGCTGTCTTTGCGAAGACATCCTGAATATTATCAAGGAATGTCGCGGTTAGACGAGCATATATGTATATAACATTAACAAAAATGCAGAGTTGACTCAAGAAGGTCATTCAAGACTCAATCCAATGTTATGCACAAACCCATTTCCCTGCAACAAGTGACTCAGCATGTCAAGCCGACAAGTGGGTAATCAGGGTCCTAGTGAATGGATACATCAGCCACCGACCCATCACAAAAATCTCTGGCCTGAGAGCTGCTCTCGAGACACATTAACACTGTTTCCCTAGATCCCAACCAATTTCTTTTTTGGGACGTCCGAACAACATTCCAAGGAATGAAACAACTCTGATACCACTTTGCAATGACCCGAACATACCTGGGCTCGAGCCACAACTACCTTAAGCCCGCCTCCATAGGCCTGGGGTTGGTGATAAGCATCGAAGGATAAACAACTCGGGGAGGCCTTTGCCTGAGTACCTGTACACAAACACATAGCCCTCTCAATGCAGAAGTGCAGAGTAAAAAAGGAAAGTAAAGTACTAACTTCAATAAACAACCACAAGTGTGCATTGACCTCTAACAGTACAAAGAAAAAGTGAAAGGTAAACTAGAAATAAAAAGGGGAAAACACATGCCCAACCATAAAAGTGACACAACCCGGTAACAGGTAAACAAAAGTAAACAACTGGGAGATTCCCACACATGGAACCTGACTACATCCACCGCACGCGGTCCATGCTCCCAAAATCCTAAGCTCCACAGAAGTCACGACCAACATGTTTGTCATCTTCAAGGGCACACCAAGTGCGGGAAAAACCCAAGCAGGGTGAGTATAAAAATACTCAGTAGGTTACCTCGAAGGATCGAGGGAGAAATAAAGGAGGTACTAAAGAGTGAACAGTAGATCGAACAGGAAATAGTAAAGGAGTACAATAGAGAGAGTGTAGTAAAGAGTACAGATCAACCCAACAAGAGGAAGGAAGTAGACAGGTCCAAACACAAGGAGCTAAAAACGGTGAGAAGATGACCTTCTTGTTGAGTCTTCACTACCTATTTCAGGAGAGTAGACTCATCCAACCACAATAAGCTAGAAACAGAAAGCATGTGGCATACCCCGTGCGTCTTCACCTCTCCTTGAAAGAGTGTGGCCAAACACAAGGAGTGGGAACTGGAACAATGTATACATATATATATACACTGTCAAGAAACACAAACAAAATCGTAAGTGGATCTCCATCTCGTAGCTCATCCCAAGAATGTGAGTATCCAAAAGTCATAGACGTAAACACCATCGATGCCCAGCATCCCACAAGTCTGCCCCAAACTGCAAGTCTAGGGGCTCAAATCCCCACACCTTGACACTATCATCTTTGGGTGGCACTAACTCACCCACCCAGTTTTAGGTCACGTATCGAGGACGCATCTCAGTGGGGAAAGCACCCCTCGTACTTGAGAGTCCTAGGGAATGTGAAACCACACCTTGTCACTGCCCTTCAGTTGAGAGGTCTCCTCAATGTCGACAGGCGTCCCCCTGCCCAGCCCCGCTGGAGAGTAATCCCTGGAAGTTGACAGGTTCCCACAGGAGGGAGACCCGGCAAAAGTCGATGGGTGCCACACTGCCCAGTCTTGTAAAAGGGTAATCCACTTGAGGGATATCCAACTAAAGTCTTCAATGAGTCCCAATGCCCAGTCCTGTAAAAGGGAACTCCACAGGAGGGAGGCTCGGAACCATCATCGGGGACCACTTCTCAATCCAACTGGAGGTAAACCCGGCAACGAGGACCACTTCCCAGCCCTGCTGGAGGTTAACCCTAAACCTCTCTAGCCATCCCTGCTGGATGGTACTGCTCGGTGACCATCGATGTACTGGTCATCCCTGCTGGATGGTAACCCACTAGCCATCCCTGCTGGATGGTACCACTCTGGCCATCCCTACTGGTGGTACAACTGGCCACCCCCGCTGGATGGTACCCCACTGACCATCCCTGGTGGATGGTACCTCACTGGCTAGACCTGCTGTAAACAACCCCCTGGCCAGCCCTATTGGAAACAACCTCCTGGGTAGAGGATCAGTGCCTGCATAATGTGTTGGTCACACCAAATCCACAAGAACTTTTCCAGGGAACACGAAGCAACTCTGTGGGATAAACCATCGAGAACAGATCATGGGGAAAACCAATCAACCCTATTAGTCAAACAAACAAGAATAGAACCAGGGGGAAACTACTCAACCCTGCTGGTTAAACAAATGAGAACAAAACAAGGAGGAAACTCAACCCGGCTGGTCAATCAAACAAGAATAGAACCAGGGGGAAACTCAACTCGGCTGGTCAAACAAACGAGAACAGAACCAGGGGGAAACTCAACCCGGCTCATCCAACAAACAAGAAGAGAGGGAACCTCTATGTCGCGAGAGGTCAAGGGTATGTAAATCAGAACACGACACGCACATGGGGCTCGTACGACGTGTGGCCCCAAGTCAACTCCAACCAAGCGCACAAACGTTCTCAGGTACAAGCACCCACATGTACCTCAAAGCATTCCCATATGCTCCCAGAGCATACCACGTTTCCAGCCTAAAGGCTATCATGCACACATCTCCCAACGTAAACGCAAAGGTCGTAAACGTAACAACTCTAGCTTTCCACCTCATCGGCCAAGGCACGACCAACTACATCTCTTCAAACATTCACATCACTCTCCCCAGAGTCAACGCGATCACACGCCAAGGGTTCCCTACAAACACCGCAGGAATAACCACCACTGCCACACCTTTCATGTTTCCACATTTAATAAGATCACGTAAGAGGTTCCGCTCACCTGAACAGATTAAACCATTGTAATCCTAACAAAAAAGCATGAGAGATATACTAATTAATCGCCTCAAACGAATATCAGACATAAAAGTCACCAACACAGCTTTACGCCCGAACGACGTCCCGTGATCCTGAGCCTCGGTCCCGAAAACAGTCGGGCGCATCGCACCATTGTGATCCCCTCAGGTAAACACATCAAAAGAACTTCTTAATTGAGAGGAATGGATATCTAGAGAAACAGATGCATTTCATCAAACCGTGCACGAGCAGTTCTACGTGGGACCTGCACCCTAGTCACGAAGCACAATGAACGGATCACACCGTTGGGATCCTCTCGAAAAATTACACAAGATGAACTATTCATTTGTCCAAAACGGATACCCGTTGATTAAGCTAGAAATCACCGCCAACTACCTAAATGGCCCTCGGGGGGCCCACACAACCGTGCGGAATTAAATCTGGAAGATTGCGCCAATGAAATGCCCTCGGAATAACACCCAAAATGACTACTCGTATTCCTTGAATAGACGTATGATGAGAAAGTTGTAAATCACTGCACACAGCTCGAAAGATGGGCTGTGGGGCCCACACCTCAACTCCGTTTTCAACACCCGAAACCACACTAGAAAACTCCGGCTTAATGTCAGGGTCACAACGCCACTGATTGTGCTCAAAATGGACATCGGATGTGTCCATGCCTCCCAAAACTACAACCCCCTGGAAAACGACAATTCACTTAAAGGTGTGTTGCACCCCCGAGGCCCCTCATTTTGGGAATTGAAAATCCCCAAAACCGTCTCAAAGGCTTCGTCTCAACATATGGAGGACACTTCCTCATACAGTATGCGAAATGGACACCCGTAGTGGGTGATATGGGTGTCCGAAATCGAAGGGGGGTGAGCCCCTTGGACTGGACCGGCCGGTCCGCCCGTTCTGGCTTAGCCCACGCCGGCCGGCTCGGCTCACAGCGTCGGCCCGCAGCTCAGTTGCACGGGCCGGCCATGGACCCGCGGTCCATGTGCAGACATTCCCTCGTGGCTGGTCATCCCACCACGTGAAGACCCGGGACACGGGTCGTGTCTCCCCGGTGGGGTCGCGCGCCGTGACCCCGGTCTCCCTTGCGCCCCGGCGAGCTCGACCTCTCCGCCTAAAGCCACCGCCTCGCCCCGCTTCGAGCCACTGCCTCGCGCTGATGCCCTCGACCCCGCTACCTGGCCACCATGTTCGTCTACGTCGCCTACTTCCTGGACACCACGATCGCCCGCACCACCTGCTGCCACCATTCTGGACCCCCACTGCTTGCTATCAGAACCTCCAAATCCAGCCGGAAAACTCAAAATCCACCGAAAACACCCTTAAACCTGTTGATCTTTGGTGGATGTTTGCGAGCTCCTCGTAACTCGGATTTACAAACCAAAATAGGCAATGGAAATCTCAGAAAAACTAATATGCATACACGGGATTTGTTCGAAGATCAAACAGAGATTCAATGGTTAAAATAAATTTCATAGATGTTCATACGGGGAAAAGAATATGAAAACGACAGATCCTACCTCATGGGCGTAGCACGAAGATTCACAAGCGATCCACCTACAACGGATCCGCTGCTACCTTGGAGGGGAGGATAGAGGAGGGTGAAGGTTCCTTGGTTGAGCATCTTCCGCTAGGAGGTTCCATAGGGAGGAACGGAGGAGAAGAGGGGATAGATGGGTTATAATGAAAATTAATTAAAACGTTTAATTAATTTTAACCCCCCAAAATGACCTGTATCTGAAACCTCTAGCACAGTCAAGATCAGACCTCCCCTAAGGTAAAAACCACCTCCTATGCACAACCGAGGTCTCAGAATTATAATCTGAGGCCCCATCCAAATGATATAAAATAGAACACTCGAGGCTGTCAAATTACGAAAATGCCCCTGGGACCAGTTTTCACTAACGGCCTGCGCCCGTGAGAGTTATAGACCTCCTAGGGTAAACAACACATTCCAGACTCAACAGTGCCCTCAGTTTTCCAATCTGAGCAACCATTTAAGAGATACATGAGTTTAACCATTAAGTGAATAAATTAATTATTTTAATTATCCGTTTAAAGTTTCGTTAACGAGAAAGGGGTCCCAATGTCCCGTGCAGACATGTTCTATGTCATTCATATGGTAATCTCACCATTTCAGACCCATCCATACACTCAAATTTTTGATCCGGATCACCGTTTAGAAGTTATCCCATTTATTTGGCGTGCCCAGTGTTAACGCACTGAAAATTTAATTTTGGCCACACCAGGGCACAGAATCGCACTCCGTCTGAAGGCACTGATCTAGAATAACATCAAGAATATCCCAAAAAATTTATAGAAAAAACCGAATTCGTATAATGGTATGATAATTAACTGAACATAGATTCCAAGTAATGAATCAACTGAGAAAGAAGTCCAAAAATATAGAAAGTTATATAACTAAAAAATAAAATTTAAATAACTGGATATGGAACAATCAATTTGAAAATATAAGAAAATGAAAACCCATACCATCTAATAAATAATATAAAAATGAAATGCAAACATAAAATTTTTCATTGTGAAAATATCATGGATAATATATATTGAATATTAGTGAAAGAAATTATTAATTATATGATATCATGGTTCCTCAGAAAATAGTACATTTACCATAAGGCCTTTCATCAGACAGTTCAAGATAATACCATCAATAAATTTCTTAATAATATTTAAATATATTAGTATAAATCCATTTATTATTATTAAAAACAAACTCAAAGGTTTATTGCTAACTAATATCCTCTCATGAGACTATTCGTGCACCTAGGGTATTACTTTATATGGTCCCAAACCCATAACATTCATTTCCAAAGCATTCCTCATATATCAGATAATTGATTTAATTCAAAATTAATGTGCCTTATCAAATATCATTGTTGAGTAAAAGATATGTATTTATAAATATTTTCCATGTAAATCAAATAACATTAAATGTAAACACCATACGTAAAAATGATATATAGTTTAGGGAATGAACATATCCATTATAAATGATATGGTTAATTAGGTGAAATAAAATATTCAATGATAATTGGCAATTGAATATTTCAAGGGGAATAAAAAATGAATCAATGAAGTGAATTTCAATACTATACTTGGTCAAATAAATCTTAAACAATATAGAAAAATAATAATTTGGGTTTCAATTCATCATATCCAAATTCGATTAAAAATAAAGGGGTTTTTTTGTTGATGAATGGAAATATAATAAAAATATCTTTTAGAAACGTTCATGAGGAAAATATCTTTTATTTTTGAAAAATATTTTAAATTGATTATAAAATAAAATCACTTTATAAAAAATTTTCATTATAAAGTAAATTTATAACCATGAAATAAAATCTTTGAAGAAATGATTATGGTTTAATCTTTATAGGCTATATAAGCTAAAATAAACACTTTTTACTTGGTAAATGGTTAGAAAGGTGCCATCTTCAGAAAGAGATAACAATATTCCTTTGAAAAAAAATTAAAAGACAAAAATGATAAATATTTATTTAATAAATCGTTTTGTAATTGTTGAAAATATTTTTGAAACCATTTTTTGAAAATAGGGTTTCTAGAAGAAAATTGGGTCTCTCTCTAAAGTGATTAATGAAGTAATGTTTTCATAAACATGTTATCCATCACATTCTATCTTCCAAAGAGTGGAAAAATGGTAATATTATTTGTTAAATGTCATGAATAACTAGAGGAGAATGAAATTTGATGATTTATTATGCAATTATCAAATTATTTCTTCTAATTAAAATTTAATTATAAACAATCTTGAACAAAATAAGATTATAAAGTAATCCATTGAAAAGATCATAATATTGATATGTGAACCAATAAATGAATATATTATGTGTTTAAAATTTAAATCCAAGTAAAATATGTTTAAATGAAATAGTATATATTAAAAATTTATTACACATATAATCTTATAATATTAATGACAATGTGGAGGTAATGTAACCCAATGAAAAGGAATCAGGTTATGAATTTTTTTACCACATGGTAAATTAAATTTAAAAATAACATGGAATAAATAATTAATATTAATACTAAAAATACCATGATTATTAAATAATTCAAGAAAATATTTATAAAAATGGAAAGTATATACACCACAAAAAATAAGTCAGTGATGAATGTGACATTTCTTTAACAAATGTAAAATGTGAGATGAAAATATCTTACCTTGAGTTTCCTTTTGGGTGAACGTTTTTAAAATCCTATATAAGGGTTTTAATCAAGTAAATAAATTATAAAATAACTAAAATCACATTAATAAAATCATATATTATCTTCATATACTAAATTATTACCTGTTTGTTAACAATGTGTTCTTATTTTAACTATTTCAGGTGTTCATTGCCTAATCTGTTGGGTATGTTCTACCTTGTTAATTTTGATCTAGTTAAATAGAAAATGATTTAATAATAATCATAATGTAATACATTTTTTAAATATAATTTATATCAATTATAAATTTATTTATAATTATCGATAATATTTTGAAAAAATAAATGACTTGCACTGTTAATGGTGACGGTAGGTCATATGTACACATGAATGCTACTTCAATTTATATGTGTCATTTAGGAGAATGAAAAGTAAATGGTATATATTAATATAATAATTAGATTATTATATTTATCTATTATATTTCACAAAGGATAATTAAAACCATCCTTTATACAATCCATGTATAGTGTGAATGGGTCACATCGCTTGGAAGAGGTGGTAGCCCACACATCCACAAACGATGGAATCGTATTTACCCAAAATGGAAAAAAATGAAGGTATGTGTTGTATAATAATTACATAGGTATTAATAAAACACACACACACACATATATATATATATATATGATAATATAACATTTTCATCATAATTCCAAACCATAACAGGTGGTAAAACAAAATATAATTCATCATTTCACAACGCGATAGTTCTCCATACCCAGACAGTAAGTTCATCTTCTATTTTATGGAAGTGTGTGTAGGTGTAGGTTGTGAATATATATTAACAAAAAAATAATTATATTTAATACACATAAGTTACTATATTATCATGTAATTTGAAAAATTTAATGGATTTATAATGAAGTAAAATAAAAGTGATCATTGATGAATGTTACCTCTCATTTGTGTAAGTTAGTTTTGTTTATACAAAATGAATTCATTGGTTGAAATAATTCTCCTATTGAGGTTTTTAGGATTGGAATAGAATTTTTGGGATATTATAAGGGTATATTTTGGGTGATCCGAATTTATTAAGATGTGTGAATAAGTGTGAGGGTTGAGTGCCTTTTTGGTGGAGGGGTGGCATTCATGTAATTTTTTTAAAAGGGAATTACAACAATATTTTACATGTAAATTGACTCCAATAATATTTCAATTTCAATAAATGGGAGGATTTGATCTAAATATGAACATAAATTTTATTTTTGACAAATTTATAGGTCATTGTGGACCCCATGTATAAGGTTTAGTCCCTTGTTAAGCAAGTTTTCTCTTAATCGCTATAATTAAATTTATTTACTTTCCCTAATCCTTTTGGTCCAAAACTATGTTGACCATATTAGAAGTTATAAATTATTCTGATTCAAAATATTGAATCCATTTTTCCAAATTATAGTCAAATTAGTTGAATAAATAGATTTATATTTAATCATATAAATGAGACGACAATGAGGGTTTTAATGTAAAACATATTCAACTGTTTTCTTTGTTCCTATATACAATTTAAAAGTGAGATTGATTCAAATAATCTTAATTTTGATAATATATGTAAACTATATATAATATATCATTAAACCAGTTAAAAATATAGTTTAAAAATAAAAATAAATTAGTTGACAAAACATATTTTAATTAAAATTTAGTATTTTTCACTATTCACCAAAAATAATTTTTTTTAAAATATTAAAAATTAATGATAACATTGATGTTTATATTTCAAAAATGATTTTTATTTTGAAATATAATATATATAAAAAATAAAATTATTTTATTCAAAATAGTTTTTCCATAAAAGGCGGTAATATTACCATTATAAAAATATTGGTTTTTTTGCATAATATTGTGTTAGTTCATAACTTATGACTATAAAATATATTTTATGAGTGAAAACATATTTAATTTGATATATAATTTATATATTCTCATATGTTAGTTAATACAATTCATAATCGCTAATTTAACAGCTTGGATAAGTATTATTATATTAAATAATAATATATTAAAAATATATTGTTGTTGGGTAAAACATGGTCATGCGTGTAATGCAAGTCATAAAAGAAATTTATGGTTTAATATGACTAAAGATATATCATTATTGAATGAATTAAATGATAAAGTATATATTAAATGTATATAAAATATTAATTATACCATAACGTATTTGGAGGTTATACGCAATCAAATAAATACTACTCCTTTAGAATTTTTGGGGTGTTACATTCTTCCCACCATAAATAAATTGTTTCTTCATAATTTAAACCATTTCATATTAATAATTTGTTCTATATTTAGTTTGTTAAAATATTTCATCATGACCGTGATTTTTAAGACAACCTCTAGAAAATATAGAACGGTAAGTAAAAAGTTCACATGGACTACCTTAAAAGTGTGGCTCTATGAAGGAGAAAATTAGTGTACATTAGAGATATGTACATGAATGAAAATAATAAATATTTATAGGGAGTGATTTAATTCATAAATAAAAAACAAGTGAATGATCTATGGAATTTCCTTAGTCTCAAATTCAAATATATATCTTATCATTTATAAGACCATCAATTCCATAATAATAATGGTATTAGGACAACATTTTATTGGTCATTTTCCTATTGTGTAGTAGTTAATTTACTACCTAAGAATATAAGGGAAATTACATAGTTTCCATATTTCAATTTCATGAACATAGTTTTCATCCTTTTTAGTGCTTTTATCTATTTCCAAATTATCCATCACTTCGAGAAATATGTATCCAAGAATTAACATTGGTGTTTGAAGAACTAAAATATATGTTTAATGGATTATAAGGCCTATAAAAGTGTGACAAGTCTTTCTATGTGACTCTAAATTTTATCCAAACCCAATATAGTTAATACATTAATATCTAAACCTAAAAATTAACACTAGTGTTTAATCATTAATACTTGTTCATCAAATTTTTTACCTAAATACAATTCGATATTAAATAGGGAATCATGTAGGCCAGGGGTTGGAGTGAAACCCTTTTCATCCTTCGGTCATGGGTTCATGTAGCGAGGCCTTGATGGACTTGATGAGTTGTCATCCAAAATACAAATTTTCATCTTATAAACTCATATTAATATAATTCCCAAATTAATAGGATGTACGTCCTTGAAATTCAATCCTAAAATAGCCTTTTAACTAAGGTTTTCAATACAACCCCAATACATAAATACTTTATTAGTTAATTTCCACATAGGTCCTTCCTTGTTATAAATTTTATCCTTTAGAAGATAAAACTTAATAAAATTAGAAACAATATTATGAGCATCAAATTTCACATTAGAAAAACCATATAAATTTGTTTGTATTTCTAAATATTAACACATTATTTTCAATCAAAAACACCTAAGGTTTAACCTAGGTCATTCATTTTCATTATTTATTCTAACACTTCATAATGGTTTGTAATGTAAATTTGAATTAACTATAGAATATCCCCTAGGAGTATCAAACCGGGTGCTTAGTAAAGTTTATTATCATGTAACAAGTTATGGTCATGTTAGGCCTAATAGACCGCTTTAGAGTTGTTACGAGTAGGTATATCTATGTCATAAACACATCCACATAAAGTATCTAGAGAGGGATGCATTTATAGGAAAACTACACAATCTAAATCTAACATAAAAGTTATGATGTTTTTCTATAATTAACCTCAAATTATACCTTATCTTCATGTTCTTTAATCTATGTTTCCCAAAATCTAGTCTCCAAGGTTTCTATTAATGTTGCTCTAATACTGACTATAGTGACCCAACCCCCGAAATCCATGATATTATGTTCTGTTATAATTACATTGGAATAATATGGAAGTTAATTAAATCCCAAAGGAAAAAATGTATTATTCTTCTTAAACCAAATCCATAGATGAGACTTGCATTATAAATGAATATAGTAAATGCAATATAATTATTTTTTTATAACATTATTTTATATATTGTATCCTTTCATATCTTCCTTACATTATTTGTGTAATTGTATGGAATGAAATGATATTAATGGTGAATTAAAATGCTCATTAAGGGTGAGTGCAGTGGAAGAAATAATGAAATCAATGAGAATAATAATTTAGCATGGTAAATAACTAATCACACGTTCCATGTAATTAATAAACTAATAAGGAAGTGCATAATCCATATGGGAAGTTAAATAATATAATATTGATTCTATTTAAATAAATAGATAATACATAATAAATCTGTAAAGGTAAGAAATTGAAATACCAAGCCATTTAATCAATAACATGAGAATGAATTGAATCTATAGACCTTTTTAGAGTGAAAATGTCATTAATAATAAATAATAGATATTAATATAGAAAATTATGAATTAGAAGATGTCGTTTTTCCATGGCACATGGTACCTTTATTATAAAGACCTTTCACAAGATGGTTTAACATATTACTATCAAGAACCTTCATAAAATAGTTTAAATATTTGGAAAGAAAACTATCTATTCTTCTTGGAAAAACTCAAAGGGTGTTTCTATAAACTAATTTCCTCTCATGAGACTACTGATGCATTGAGGGAACTATATTAAACCGTCTGTAACACATGCCTTGAATGTTTAAAGCATTCACTGTAAATAGAATAATCGATTTAATTCAAAAACAATGTTCCTTATAAAATATCCATATTGAGTAAAGGATACAAATTTATCAATATTTACCCTATATATATAATGAAATTTAATTTTAATAACATGTGGAAAATTATATAGGTTTCATCAAATGAACATATCTATAATAAATGATATGGATAATTGGGGGGAATTCAATTATCAATGGTCCTATGGAATTGAATACTCAAATGGGAATAATAATGAAATCAAGGTTGTGAATTTCCGTACTATCCATGGTCAAAAAATAATAAACATTCTAGAATATAAATAAGGATAGTATAAATAGAATATACCTCTAGTGGAGTAAAAATAAATTGTTGTTGTCATTGATGAATATAAATATTATATAAGTATATTTTAAAAGAATTTTTGAGGAAAATATCCTCTTTATTTAAAAAAGAATTTTCAAAATCCTTTTCGTTGAAAATAATTTTTTTTAAAAAGTTAATATTTTATAAATGAATATTAATCATTGAAGAAACTATGGTAAGAAAATCCATACATAGAGTAGATGGTAAAAAAGAACACACCTTTTTCATGGTAAAATGAATAAAAAAGTGGCATGTTTAGAAATAGATAAGAATATTCTCATTAAAACATTTTCAAAATAAAATTAGGTTAAAATATATTTGAAAAATAATTTTCAAATGCTAAAAATATTTTTGAAATTCATTTTAGGAAACATTAGTTTCAAATGAAAACAGATTCTCTCACTTAATAGAGAAATGATGTCGGGTTTTTTTAAAACATTTTCTAAAACATTTTGAGTACCAAATAGTGGGAAAAGGGTAATATTACTTGAATAAGTTAATTATTAACTAGATAAGAACAAAATTAATGGGTTAATTTAGTAATGATGTGATAATTTCTTTAAATGTAAATTCACATGTAAAAATTTCTGGACACAGTTAGATTGTAATGTAAACACTTGAAAATACAATAAAAATGATGTGAGAATCAATCAATAAATATATTATGTGTATTAGATTTTAATTCACATATGAAAGGTGGAAATAGAACTATATATATTAAAAACCTATTGAAAACACAATGTTGTAATATTAATGACCATGAGGTTGTAATATATCATAATGAAGAGGAATCATGTTAAAAAATTCTTTACCACTTGGAAAATTTTATTTCAAATCACCATTGAAGATATAATTCAAATTGAAACTAAAAATACCATGTAGATAAAATAATTCATGATATAATATATCCAAAGGGTTAGTGTATAAACAACACAAAGGAATTCAGTTTGGAATATGAAATTCATCTCACAGATAAAAATAGTGGGATGAAAATCCCTTACCTTTAATTTTTATTTAGGTGAACATCCTTTAACATTTTATATAAGGTTTTGAAACATGTTAATAACTTCTTATAGAACAAAAATCATATTTTTAAAATCATATATTATCTTATTATTATATCTAATTACCCTTTTATTAATAATCTTTCATTATATTGATTATTTCAGGTGTAAATTTCCTAGTTTGTCGTGTATGTTTTAAATTGTTATTTTTGTTCTAATTATAGAAGATCATTATTTATTAATATAAGGAGTGTAAAACATGATTTTAATATCATATATATCCATTGTATATGTATTTATAATTATACTTAATATTTCAAGATAAGAAATGAAATGCACCATACATAGAGATTGTGGGTTTTACGTACACATAAACGATACGTCCATTTCATTGTTGTATTAAAAAGAATGAAAATTAAATTATATATATGAATATTATAAATATATTACCATATTTAATTCATATATTTCACCTATTATTATTAAAACCATCCTTTATATGTTCTGCGTAGAGGATGAAGGAGTCTTATCACATTGAGAAGGCGATAGTCCACACATCCACAAATGATGCTATCATATTTTCACAAAACGGAAGGAATGAAGGTTTTTTTATATAAAATTTCATTACCTATTTATAAAAAATATAAAAAACATATAACATATAAAAAATTTGTACATCATAATTCCCAACTAAGAAAGGTGGTAAATGAAAAAAAATGTCATTGTTTCATGAGGTTGTTGTTCAACGTACACGAACAGTAAGTTTATTACCCATTTGATTGAAGTTTGTGTAGTTGAAGGTATAAAAATAATTATAAAACCATATAAAAATATTTATTATTAATGGTTTATTATATAATCATGTAATGAATATAATTTTATGGTTTGATAATGAAACAAAATGAATGTGATCGTTGAAGAATATTTCCTCTTATTTGGGTAACTCCTATGGATTTATACCAAAATAATTTATTGGAATGATTTTTTCCCTAGGTTAATATTCTATTATTGGGGGTGTGATGTTATTGATCTTCTCCGGGTAGATTTTGGTAATAAAAAAGTCTTTAGAGGTGTGAATAAGTTGGAGGGATGAGTCACTTTTTATAATGGAGGAGTGGAATTCTTGTAATATTTTAAAAAGGGAACTCAACTAAAGTTTTTCCCATGCCATGTGGCTCTAATAATGGCAATAAATAATCAAAAAGAGATTATATTGTCTAAATATGAAAATACATTGTATTTATGAAAATTATAAAGGTCATTTTGGCCCTTATGGTTAAGGCATACCTTCTTGTTAAGCTAGTTTTTTTCCTAATCATTACAGTTAATTTTAATTACTTTCAATAATTTTTTTGGAAAAAAACTAAGTTTAAAACATATAAAATTATAAATATTAATGAATAAAAATATATAATCAATTTTTTTATATACTACTCCCATAATCAGTAGTGATTAATTTCAATTTAATCCTACAGATGGGACGACAATGTGGGTTTCTAAAGTAAAAACATTCAAAAGATCACTATGTTTTTTTTTCTAATTTCAAAGTGAAATTGATTCCAATGATCTAAATTGAATTAATATATACATATGTAATTTATCTTACTAACATTTAAAACAAACTAAAAATGTAAATCAATCTTATAAATAATAGAAAAGAAAGATGTTTTGAATTACAATTTAGTATTTTTCATTATTAATCACATAATTAAATATTTTAGAATAATAAAAAAAATTTAAACTAACATCACTTTGACGTTTTTATTTAAAAATGATTTTTTTCAATATAAAATATATTAATGTTACATAAATCGCATTTAAAACTGGTTCCCCATGAAAAGGTGATAAAATTTCCTTTAAAAAATAATTTTTTTTTGTAATATTGGGTTCATTCTTATCTTGTGAATATAAATTATATAGGATAAATGTAAATGTATTTTATTGGATATATATTATATATATTCTCATATGTTAGTTAATAATAATCAAAACAACGAATTTAATTGATATTTTATGTTTTAATATATTAAATAAAAATAATTTTACAATATATTGTTGTTCGGTAAAACTCGACAATGAATGTAACGCAAGTCACTAAAGAAACTCATTGTACCATGTGCGGAATGACAATTTCATTATAAATAAAAATATAAATGATGTATTAAATTTATTTAAAATGTAAAATATACCACAAATTCTCAAGATATTATATGTTATCAAATAGAAGTTACACTTTTTGAATATTGAGGGTGTTATAGAGTCTGCATTGGTTATTAACAGACCATTGGCGGGATATTATCTTGAGAGTGATAAAAGGAAGTTAAAATTATATATATATATATTATTATACTTATATTAGTTTACCATCACTAATATAATGTTGACATACTTCATAATTCTAATGCCTTGAAATTCTAAAATAAAAACATTGTATTTAATAGCGTGTATACCATGCAACACTAAATACATAAGGGAATATGATATCCCATGAAATTAATATATAATTAATATTTTATATAAATTCTAACAATCATATAACTTTTTAATTAACCAAAACACTAAATTACATTTTCTTACATGGAAGAGAAACCTTGTCTGATAGCATGTGTTACACGAAAGACCGTGTTTTGAAAAATAGAAATATATTATAAAAATAGTATTATTTTATATAATAAGAAATAAACTAGCAATTAAAATAGATGTTATGAATATTATTAACTAACATAGTAAAATCAATGTTTTAAAAAATAAAATTAATTCAGTTTTTACAAATTAATTACAAATGAATATAATAACTAATTGAATATAAACGGAATAGTCTAACAAAAAGTATTTTTATGCTCACAAAAATGTGTAATCTTAATAAATTTAATCAATTAAAATTATTCAGAGATATTAAAAAAAATATATATATTATATATTCAAAGAAATATTTTTTTATATTCATCCAATTTATTTGATAATCATAAGATAATAACACACCTAATATTTCGCATAAAACCCACTATTTTTATAATGGCACTTTTATGCCTTCTAATGGAGAACCTATTTTAAATATTTTTTTGGATTTCATAGATTTTATTTTTCAAAATAAACATAATAGTTTAACTTTAAGAAAAAATATTATTTTTGGGTGAAATATTTTTATTTTTTATGAAATTTAATTGTTTGAAAAATAATGAAAAATACTGAATTTTAAGAAACTGATTATTGGTCTAATTTATTTATAATGAAAAATTATATTTTTAATTGGTTTTAAATTCAAATTATATCATTTATAAAATAGTTAATATAATTTTGGTAAAATTAATCAATTTTATGTTCAAAATGGATATAAAAACATGTCTAACTTCTGAATATTTCTACATTAAAACCCCACTTTGTTGTCCTGTCTATGGGAATAAATTTAAATTAATTTATTCCACTTATGTGATTGTGATTTATAAAAATGGATTAAATATTAGAAATTATAATAAATTATAATTTATAATAATGTCAAATTAATTTTTTTATAAACAAATTAGTGAATTTAAATAAAATTAATTACATGATTAAGAGAAGAATTAGCTTAATAAAGGACTAAATGTTAAAAATAAGTTCTAAATGACCATGAAACTTGTAAAAAACAAATTTTCAATCTATATGTAGTCCATATAATTAATTTTATCAACATTTTATCATTATTGTATCAACATTAATTGGTAAAAACATGTGTGAAGTTCCATTTTTCGAAAATTTACAAGAGTGCCACTCCTCCTCCTCTATCAAAGGCACCCATGCCTCATACTTATTCACACATCTCAGGAAACTTTTAGAAGAACATTATCAGCAAAAATATATCCTCAAAAAAATTATTCTAATATTACAATCCTCTCTTTATTTAGAAATAAATCCAATAAATCCTATTGCTGAAAACCAAAAGGAGTTACCTGAATGAGAGATAACAACATTCCTCAAGATATTTTTTTTCTTTCTCCACCCCTCAAATTATTTTTTAATCATGATTATATAATAAAACTAGAATAATAAATATACTTATATATTGTTATTATAATAATTATACATTCACTTACATAGACCTCCATCTAATTGTCAATGAACATATCATTCGTGTAAGGAAAACTACCAACTCATGAAACAGTGATTGTTCATTTTTTCTTTACCAACATTAAGTGTTGGGAATTATGATGGAAAAACTATTTATATATGAAATATATGAAATATATAATACCTTCGTACTTATTTAATTTTAATATATAATATACCTTCATTATTTCTATAAATACCCCCAGTTTTCATACATTAACATTATATAACTTTTTCTGAATACATAAATCATTATACAAAAAACCCAAATGATCTTAATAGTCTAGTGACTTTGGAAACATGGTAACTTAAAAACTAGTACATAAGTGATAAATATTATCTCCCACTAGGTTCTTTTTAACTATAACCCTACTTATACACATCAAACATAATACATATCGTACTAAGCATGGGAGATAAACATAAAAAGGGGTGAGCTCAAATGATCAGAAAGGGTAAAAAAGGTAGATATGTAAGAAAAATATAGATAATAAGGGTATGAGAACATGATAATGAAAACATAATATTATGAAATGCATATCAAAGATCATATACCTGAATCATGGAAATAATATCAGAATTTCATAATACATGAATCACAATAAAATCAATAACATAATCCATAAAATCATTACATAGGAATAAATCGTGGAATTTTGGAAGGAACATAATCATATATAATATTATTTCTATATTATCCAAGGAATCAGTTACAAGACCATCGTATTAGTATAGGTTCACTCCCCAAACATTTTTGGTAGTCATGGTTCACTCCCACGTCCTTCATAGTAGCTTGATTTCACTCATCATAGCATCTATGTGTCTATGGTTCACTCAAATGACCATATTAGTAGTCAAGATTCATTCCTAAGACCATATTAATCTATCTCATGAGATATAAATCTTTATCCAACGTATTGGAGTGAGATATAGGTGTCAACCATCTTATAATTAAATCATACATACAGGTACCCAAAGATAATAAAAAATCATTCCACAACCTAGTAAATGAAATGGGTATTATAAACATGTAATCATATCATAACCTATGGAAAATAGGGGTTTCATAATAATATATTCAAAAATTTAACCGATGAAGAGAAGTGACTTTCTAAATCATATAACATGTAAATGACAAACAGGATTCATCGACATCATTATAACAAAACATAATCTATTAAGAAAATGAATATGAATTGAAATACTGAATAATTTCTCTATAAATTCATGAGTAACACCAATGTATGTTATATTTTATGTGAAATAATTTTGAAAGATATTTTTAAAACATTTCAAGAATAAAATATTCATTCTTAATTGAAAACGCTTTTTAAAACATAAATCCTTTTTGAAAATATTTTTCGTTGAAAATAGATTCAAATACTTATATAGAAATAATTGAAAACGATATAATGTTTTTATGATACTTTTTTCCATGAAAATTGTATTCAAATATATTGTGTAAACAATTGAAAACATGGTTTTTTAGTACAAAATATTCCATATTGGAGAGAGAGAATGTAATATTTTTAAAAAATATATCATAGGTACAAAAGAGTGAGAAAATGGTACTAATACATAGAGGAAATCTTAAATAAAAAGTAGATAGGTTTACTCATGGTTATTCATGAGATATTTATCATAATATTTCATTAAATGAAGCATAAACATAAACAATCTCGAAAATGACTGGGGTTGTTTCAAAAAACATTGAGGATTTGATAACTTGGGATCATACTATAAATGTATGAAAATTTATTTACATGAAACATAACATATTATGAAATCATGTAAATTCAAATTATACCATTTGAAATGGATGTATATACACCTATAAAAATATTTTAGGTACATACCAAAACACGAGTATCAAAGAAGGAAAATTGAGACAAAAATATTTTACCGATTTGGTAACTTTTGAAACATAAAACCCATGGAATAAATATCATAAATGGATATGATAATACACATAAATTTATTTATAAGAAACATATAATTTAATCATGGTATGTTTAGACACCACACAAAAGGAAAGAGTAGCAAACATATCATGTATCTCATGGAAATAAAAAGTGAGATGAAATCCCCTAACCTTGTGTCTTGAATATGATCGTGCTCATTCAAAACACATGTATAATAAATATAAATTTATAATAAATATTTATTATAACCATATAATTATATATTATACCATATATGGTTTTATTATGACCTAATATTACCCTTTTTTAACTATCCACCATTAAGGTTTCACTTTGAATAGTATTCGCTTTGTTCTTCGCATGTGACTTGATTTGTTATATTGTTGATACTTATACATAGATCACAATTATAGAATATAAACCATGATATAAATATAATTTATATCTTGTATATTTTTATTATAATATTCTATAGAATATATAAGATCAAAATTGAATACTTCGTTCATGGAAATGACAAGTCGTGCGTACACAGGGACGTATTTTCTGTTTCTACTGACATACTGAAATAAATAATGAAAATGGTAAATATGTATATATCTATATAATATAAATAATTTAGAATCATAATTATATATATATAATATATGTTCACTAAACCCATCCTTAATACATTCCATGCAGTGTATAAATGAATCATATCGCTTTGATGGGGCGTTAGTCTACACTTCCTAAAAAAATTATCATATTAACAAAAATGGAGGGTAAAAATATTTTTGTTTTAAAAATTAATAAATAAGATTAAATACATAAAAAATATAATATTTAACATACATAAATATGGTTTTCTTCATAATTTCCACTATAAGAGGTGGTAAAGAAAAAATGAACAATCATTATTTTTTAAGGCGGTAGTTCGTCGTCCACGTAAACAGTGTGTTTGTTTCCCATTAGATGGATGTGTGTGTAAGTGTAGGTAGAATCATAGTCATAAAACATCATAGTATATTTAGGATACTATTTTTTATAAAATAATTAAATAAATATATTTTAGGGGGTGGTGAGGGAAAATAAAAAAAGAACCATAAGAGAAGGTGTTACCTTTTAATTGGGTAACTCCTTTTGGTTTGTTCCAAAATGATTATATGGATTGTGGTATACACAAGGGCTGGATTATATGAGAAATGGATGGATGTTGTAAAGTTTATGGGACATATCATGTCCTATCCTAAGAGGTTTTATATATTTATATTCGTGGGAGAGTTGGAGGCATTTTATAGCGAATGTAAAGGACACAATTGGAATTTCTTAAAACAAGTTCAGTGTACCCACCTTTTTACCTAAAAAATTAATTCTAAAAAAACAAGATAATGTAATTTGAATGGCCAAATAATTTCAATAAATGTTTTTTTACAAGTTTCTATGACTTTTTTGGTCTTAATGTTATGGTTTAGTCCCTTATTATCCTTACATTAACCTTAATCGATGTAATTAATTTTAATCACTTTCAATAATCTTTTTGGTAAAAATCTAAGTTTAAATTATTAAAGATTATAAAGTATTATTATTAAATATATGAAATATGTTTTTCTAAATTATAATAACATAATTTGGTGAAATTCATTTAAAATTAATCATGTAGTTTTGTCGACAATGTGGTTTTTTAAAGTAATAATTATCAAAAGTTTTCTAAGTTTTTGTATCTGCATTCAATATAAACTTGGTTAAAATCACTTAAATTTTATTAATTGATAAAACTATATTCAAATTAAACTTTTAAAAATTTAAATATAATTTATCTTTATAAATAAATTATACGAAAAAGATATTTTGAAATAAAATATGATATTTTTCCCTATTCATCCCAAAATGATGTTTCTTAGAAAAATCAAATATTTTAACTGTAATCTAATTTCAAAATTTTAAATTCAAAAATTATGTTTATTTTATAAATTTAAATTTCTAATTTTTTCTATAATTAATTGTATTGTTTTTCTTAAAAGGACATAAAATACATTTTATTCGAGAAAACAATATCTTTATACATATAAGGACTTTACCCAAAAATAAAATCTTTCTATATAAATATGTTTTATTTGTATAAAAATGATAATTTTTTTAAATAAGTTACTACTATTCAAATAACTATGTTTAATATCTATGTTATAATTATATCGTTTAAATAATTATAACAATAAAATGATGTTTCATTGAGACATCGGTGTTTCCTGTAACATACATCATGTCAGTTTTTCTTGTAACATATACCATGTTGGTGTTGTGTGTAATGTATGTCAAGACTATGTTCCATGTATCCTATACTATGTTGAATTCATGTAACGTACACCATGTTAGTGTTGTTTGAAACTAATATTTTACTTATTTCATTATAATATATAAAAGAAAATTTAATTTATTTTAGAAAAAATGTCCATAAAAACTCAGGGTGTTATATTCTACACCACTTGAAATGAATTTTACCCCCTAGATTCTACACATGGGTAAAAACAAATGAGGATACTCATGCTTCATCAGTTCCCCAAGTTCCCATGTATCTTCCCCTAACAAGTGATTTCTCCACAAATCTTCGACCAGGTGAGTTGTACTGTTTTGTAGCACATTCTCTGTATGATCCATAATTTTAAATGTTTTATCCCCGTAAAAAATTTCCTTCTCAAGTGGTAAGACCTCAGAGTTCAGTACATGTGAAGGGTTGGGTATATACTTCTTCAAAATATATACACGGAAAACATAAATTTCTTGATAGATATTTGGAGGATTTTCAAAGAGATATGCTATCATCCCAATACGATCAAGAATATCAAAGAGATTGATATACCTAGGGATTAGTTTCGCTTTCTTCCCGAATAAAAAAACATTAATCTAGGGTTATATTCATAGAAATAATTTTTCACTAACTTCGAATTTTAGGCCATTTTAGTGTTTAAAAACATAAATTTACTCTCAAATTTGAACTACCTTGATATGTTGTTGGGTGATTCTATCCTTATCGACCATTTATTCTTTAATATTAGGTCACAATATCATTTTTTTCTCTAACATCATCCCATAACATTAGAGATATAAATTTTTTCCCATAGATATATTCATACAGTTCCATCTAAATTATTTAGTGAAAGGTATTGTTGTATGAAAACTCAACTAGATGAAGGTGTTGATCCCAACCACCATTGAAATCCATAGAACAAGATCTCAAAATATTATCTAGGGTTTGAATAGTTATTTCAGTCTAAAAATAAGTCTGTGGATGATAACCAATGTTGAATCTTAGTTATGTGTTATGTTATTTCTCAATAATATTCTAGAACATTAAGGTGAATCTTGGATCCTCATCTAATACTTTGGAATTCGATACTCCATGCAACCTTCCCAATTCCTTAATTTATATCATGGAATGCTAATCGAGAGAGAAGTATTATCCGATAGTGATGAAGTGTGATGAATTATCACGTTTATCGACTACCACTTATATAGTATTAAACCCTTTATATTTTTTGGGTAGTACCATGTAAAAAACCATAGTGATGTTCTCCCATTTATATTCTGGTATGGAAAATGGATGCAACATTCCTTTAGAATTTTTTATTTCAGCCTTAAATCGTTGGCATACCAAGAACTAACATACAATCTCTGCAATATTTCTCTTCATTCCATCCCATTAGAAGTATTATTTCAACAAACTGTATATATTCATACAACCATTATGAATAAAGAATGAATAATTATGAGCCCCCACTAATAGATTGTTCTTAAAATCTAGTATGGAAGGAACATATAAATTGTTCTTGTACCTCATTATTCCATCATATTCAAGGTTAAACTCTAGAACATTTCTAAATTTATTTTACATCTGTTCATCTTCCTTTTATGCCTCCTTAATCACTACTTGGATAGAGGGTTGATCGCTAATTTGAAAAAGATATGATTTTCCCTTCCATCTGGATTTATAGATCCATCCACTGAAAATCAATAAATATTTGATCTTTTCGGATCCACATAATAGATAAGCTAACATGATCATTATAACATAAATTATTTTCCACCTTATTTTCATTCCCAGGGTGGTAATGTACTGAGTATTCATAAGCCTTTATCACCTATAACTATCTTCTCTGGTGCATGTTCAACTCCTTATGTGTGAATATGTATTCCAAAAATTTCTGATCAGTTTATATTCAACAATTTTCTCCATATAAATAAAACCTCCATAACTTTAATTAAAATATTACCACTGGTAAATCCAAACCATGAGTTGGGTAATTTTTCTCATGAATCATTGACTGTTAAGTTGAATAGTTTATAAAAATGTTATTTTGTATAATAAAACATCCCAATACCGTTATTTAGGCATCACTAAATATTAAAAACCCTTCCACACTGTAGGGTAATAAAATCATAGTTGCACTGACTAACCTTCTCTTCAGTTTCAGGAAAGTTTCCTCACATTCATCATTTTAGATGAAATTGACACCTTTCTGAGTTAACTTGGTCAGAGGATTAGATAATCATGAGAACTTCTACCCAAATCATTGATAATATCCAGAAAAACCAAGAAATTTTGGGATCTCAGTCACATTGGTTGGTCTAGGACAGTATTCAATAGCCTTTGTCATTGTTGAATCAATTGCTATACAATATCTTCAGATTATGTGACCTAAAAATGAATCCATTTTCATTAAAATTTAAAAATTGGTAGATTCATCATATAGCTTCTCCTTCCATAGGGTCTTTTATACAAATTTCAAATTATCACCATGTTCTTCATTTATCTTCTAATATATAACTATATCATCTATACAGACTACAATCGAGTTCCATAAGGCATCACTATATATTCATAGTTTATATACCTTCTATGGAATTTTTTATTGGGTATATCTTCTTAATTGACCATCAATTGATGATCTCTAGAATGAAGTTCAATATTTTAAAATCATTGAGCTCCATGTAGTTGATCAAACAAGTCATTAATATGGGGGAGAGGATACTTATTCATGATTTTTATCTTGTTAAACTCCTGATAATCAATGAAGAGCTGAATTTATCTATATTTATTTTTCACAAAAATAATCTGTGCACCCCAAGGTGACACACATGGCCAAATGAATCCCTTATCAAGGTTTTCTTTCAGTTTGTTCTCAAATTCATACAACTCAATCAGATCAATTCTGTAAGGGGTCTTTGGAATTGGTTTGGAACCAGGTTTGTGTTCTATTGAGAACTCAACATCGTTTTTTGGTGGAAGACAATGAAACTATTCCATAAAGACATCCACAAAATCCTGAACAATAGTAATATCATTAATTTCAATTCTCTCTCAAACCATTTTAGATAAAAAAATCCTTTTGAATGGTAATTCATACCCATACACTGGGTGTATTCTGCACCAGAATGTCATTCTTATCATTAAATGGATGGATTTAATATGAGGGTTTGAAATATAAAACATAGTTTCCCTTCCTTGAAAATTGATATCGGATTTATGCATAGAATACAAATCCTTGTCAAAGATGACATCAAATTCAACCAAAACAAAAAATGAAAATATTTTCTAGTTGTACATTCCCACAAACATCAATAAGAAAGAAATTATATACTTGAGATGAAATCATCATACCATTTTGGGTTTTCACTACTAATTCTATATCTAATCACATTGGGGGAATCTTAACACCCCTAGAAAAAATTTTATATATGAAAGAATTGGTAAATCTTGAATCAAATATTCCATTACTAGTTCTAGTGTTGATGGTAAGTGTACCTTTCATCATGTTGTTATCGCAACACTCATCCTAAATATTGATAGAATGAAATTTCCACTTTTCCCTCAGTATAAGAGGTTGTCGATGTTGATCATCATCACCATCCATTTGGTTTGGGTATTTGTTAGAAAAATGATAATTTTACTTACACGTGTTACATTGAATCATGGGAGGTGCATTCAATGCTAATTTTTCTACATTCTCAATGTTAGCTAACTTCTCCCCATAACATCAGTAATCAAATTCTTGATGAACATCCCTTACACAGTTAAAACATTTATTATACCCCTTAAGGAAATTTTCTCTATGATTCTTACCACACAGAGTATAAAGGGAATCTTATCATATTCTCCTCATGGATTTTAGATTTTACTTTAAATTCCATATTCCTCTTATTTTCAAAAACATGAGATTGATATGTGACTCTAACATCCATTTAAACCCTTAAAGCACAAATAAAAATCTATTTGTATCTACTAAAGTCTATTATGGCTAACTCCGTACTGAGACGTGGATTTACGATAGTAAAGAACCTATCAATATTACTTTCAGGTTGGGTGATAATTCTTGTATTGTACCTCACAAGTCTTATGAAATTATCCTCATATGTACCAATAGATTCATAATTCCTTTTCTTCAACGCAAGAAACTATTTTCCTATCCTGGTCTGGAGAATCTTAAGAATGTAATTATTCCAAATAAGTTTTTTAAATCATGCCAATACATGGATTCAATATCATATTGTTTCCATTATTAAGGATTAGAGTCCACCGCTAATTTGAATATCATTCTAACTGATAAACATCCAGAATCAATTTCTCATGCTCTTGACACTGAATAAAAAATAATATCATTTCAGTAGTACAAATAGGTTGTTCAAAAATAAGTGGATCAAAATACACTCTAAAAGATGTTGGACATTTCCACATAAAAGTATCAACAGATTGTTGTCCCATCCTTTTCTCATTTGGTAATCTACAATGAGTCATATACTGATACATTTTTGTGAGATTGACAGATTGGTTTTCCATTTTGTCACATTTAATATTAAATTTCACTGGATTGAAATCATTACATTGTCCATCGTAATAATAATTAACACAGTAGCTTCGGGTTCTATAAATTGAATAAAATCGAAAGCATACAGTAAGAAACAATTATCATATTATAAAACAACATAATCGTGAAAATTCACTTATAGTATGTCTAGATTTTGACACATTCTTTAATATATGGAACCATAGGTTTATCCTAGGTAATTTATAGTAAAGATCTATTTAAATACTTCATGATAGTTTTTGAAGAGTTTTTGAATTTCCAAGGCATACTCCCTAGGTGTATCAAATGTGGTTTCTAACACAAACCAATTTCATATACTAGATTACCCTAAGATTGGCCCAGAACATCTTGTCAATGTTGTTACACCTAGGTACATTTGTGCAAGATCCACATCCACTTGTATTATCCATAAAGGTATGTATTTTTTGTAAAAATACCACTCTATCATATACCAAAATTCATGTAAATTTTAGTATAATTTTCATTATCCTTATAATTATAACGAGAAATGTACATAGAGTTTTCCCTAATGTTTTCTCATCCTAGTTTCAAATGGTTAACTAAATCACTGATCAAATACCAACTATTGTAACAATTATTTTTCTTAAATTATCATTACATAACTTTTCTGTAATACTTTAATCATTATACAAATAGAAACCCAAACACTGTACTTGTTTAGTGCCTTTGGTAACATCAAAATAGAACCACTAATATATAAGTGAGCTACATCACCCTTATTAGAAAAATAAAACAATGTATATATATTCATATATTTGGGAAGGAAACATAAAAATGGGTGATCCAAAATGTTAAATAAGGGTAAACAAGAGAGATATTTAAGCATAATCATTTTCAGAAGTTTATCAGAACATGATCGCAAAAATATAATATCATACACGACATATAAAAGATCATAAACATGAATCATTCCATTAAAAATATAAGTTTATAAGACATGAATCATGCGGTTATAAAGAACATAATCCATGAATTCATAATTTAGGAAAAAAATGGAATTGTGGAAGACACATAAGTACATATAATATTAATATCATAGTATCTATGGAATCACTTACAAGACAATCTTGGTAGAATAAGTGCACTCCTTATACCATATTAGCAGTCATGGTTCACTCCTGTGGCTATCATAATAGCAAGAGTTTACACCTAATTCAATTTTGGTAGTCATGGTTCACTCCCATATCCATTTTAGTAGTAAAGGGTCATTCCCAAGATCATCTTAGTCTAACTCATGAGATATAAATCTTTATAAAATGCATTGGATGGGAGATATAGGTCCCACCCATCTCATAATGAAATCATAAAAATGTGTTACATAAGATCATAACTAATCATATAATAAACCATTAAAAGAAACATGTATTATAAAAGTGTATTCATATTATAATATAAGAAAAATTATAGGTTTCATAATCATTTCTTCATAAACGTAACCCGTGAAAAGAAGTGGGTTTCAAAGGAATATAACCCGTGAAAGAGAAATGTTTTCATCAACATCATGTCATAGAAACATAATCCATTATAAGAAATAATATGAATGGAACAATGAATAATTTCACTATAAAGGAATGAATAACAATAACACATTTTATCTTAGTTATGAAATCATTTTTAAAGATCGTTTAAAAAAATTTCTTTATTAAAATATCATTTCCGCATTTAAATCACTTTTTAAAACTTAAAATAGTTTTAAAAACCTTTTTCCTTGATAATATATTTAAAAAAATATTTGAATAATTTAAAACCCCCAAAAATATTAAATTCTATTTTTGATGAAACTGGGCTTCAATTATCTTTTTTTTTTTAAATTACATCCTTTTTTTAAACATTGTTTTTGAATATAATAGATCTCTGACTAGAGAGATAAACAATCCCATTTATCTTAAAACATTATCTAATGTAAAAAAGAGTTAAAAATGATATTAATACATGGATAAATATTTAATAAATAGAGGATAAGGATACCCATGATTTTTCTTGAGAGATTGATAATAATATTTCATCAAAGGAATCCTAAATATAAACAAACTCAAAAAAGTGCTGATATTGTTTTGATAAACCCTTATAACTCGGTATATTGGGATAATACTCTCCATTTAATAAAAGAAAATTAAATAAATCGTAAAATATAATGAAAATTAGTAAATTAATGATATAAATTTTGAAATAGAATTATTTACAAAAGGGAAATTAATTTATGTGAACAAAAAAACTTGAGTCTCAAAGAATGAAAATTGAGACAAAAATATTTTACCAATTTAGTAAATTTTTTAAACATAAAACCAATGAAATAAATATAATAAAATGGATAAGTTAATACCCATAAATTTATTTATAAGAAAAATATAAAATAATCATGGTTAGTACATACCCCACAGAAAAGGAAAGAGTGGAAAACAAAGCATGTATCCCATGGTAATAAAAAAGTGACATGAAATCCCGTTACATTGTGTCCTATCTATCAATGTTGTAATTCAAACAACCTGAATAATAAATATAAATTTATTATACATATTTTTAAGAACCATATTCATATATCTAATACAATATATTTTTTGATTACGACCTAATATTACTCACTTGTTAACCGTCCTGTACTAATGGTTCACCTCAGATAATATTCGTTGTGTTCTTCATATGTATATTAATTTGTTATATTGTTGGTACTAATTCATATATCATCACTGGAAAATTTAAAAAATTATATATATAATTTATATCCATTATATTTTTATTATAATAATATATATAATATATAATTACAGAATATAATACACTATTCATGGAGATGGTAAGTCATGCGTACGCATGAACATTTTTTCCATTTTTCTTGTCATATTGAAAGAAAGAACGAAAATGGTCTATATGTATATATGTATATAAAATTATTATAGTATAATTATAATGTATTATATATCATATAAGATTTATATGATAATATTTATTACATTTCATGTAGTGTATGAATGAATCATGTCACTTTGTGGGGGAAGTAGTTTACACTTCCTCAAACGAAATTATCTGATTTACACAAAATGGAGAGTAAAAAGATATGTGATTTAAAAAGGAATTCAGAAGATTAAATATATAATAAATATACAATAATACATATATATATATATATATATTAAATAAAAATTTCCACTATTAGAGGCAGTAAATGAAAAATGAACAATAGCTCTCCTGTGAGGCAGTATTTCGTTGTACATGTAAACAGAATTGGTGTTACTTATTAGATGGATGAGTGTGTAAGTGTACGAAATACCCACAGAATAAATATAGAATAGTGTATTTAGGATACTTTTGTTTTTATAAAATCAATTAAAAAATATATTGGATTGGGTGGAAATGAAATATAAAATAAAGTATCATGAGGGAAGGTGTTAGCTCTTAATCAGGTTACTCTTTGTGGTCTGTACCAAAAGACATTCCTAGATTTCCTTATGCCAAATGGAAGGATTATATATGTAATGTGAGGATGATTTAAATTTTATTGGGTACATCATATCCAAATATAAGATGTTTGAGAGGTGTTAATAAGAGGGATAGGTGGTGACAATTTATAGGAAAGTGAATGGATACACTTTTTATTTTTTAAAACAAGTTTGGTGTACCCATATTTTTACCTAAAACAAGTCACACCAAAGCAACCAAACACAATAATGGAGGATTAATGGAAATATAAGTTCTATAAATTTTTATTTGGATATGTTTCTATGTCTTTTGGGTCTTAAATTTATGGTTTAGTCTCTTATTATGCTTAATTTAACGTTATTCAATGTAATTAATATTTATCACTTTCACTAATATATCTAGTAAAAACCAGGTTTATTTTTTAGATATTATAAATTATTTATATTAAAAATATGTAATCTTTTATTTTAAATTCCAATCAAATATTAGTAATAAATTAATTTAAAATTAATCCCACATTTTGGTCAGAAATGTCGGTTTTTATAGTAAAAACGATGAAAGGTTTTCTATTATTTTATATTAAATTTCAATGTGAAATTGGATCTAATTACATAAATTGGATTAATTGATACCTTTATAATCTTAATAAACTTGTATGAAATTTTAAAAATAGTTTAACCTTATAAATAAATTATATGAAAAATCATTTTTAATTAAAATCCACTATTTTTCATTGTTCATAAAAAAATGATTTTTCTACGAAAAATCCAAAAATTTCACCATTTTAAATTTAAAAACGAATTTTTTTTATAAAATTAAATTTATAAATGTGTCTAAAATTAATCTTATTATTTTTCATTTAATTAAATAAAAATAAGTCTATTATAGAAAAGGGTATTTAAAATAATCTAATGACTTCACCAAAATTCACATCTTTCACTATCAATATGTTTTATTTCTATAAAACAATTATGAAAAGTATTTGAAAAATAGTTTTTATTATTCATAAAACTATCCATCATTATTTGGATAAAATTATCTCATTTAAATAATTATAAGAGTAAAATGATGTTTTGTAAAAACATCAATGTTGCATGTGACATACAACAAGTTAGTGGCGTGTGTTACATACACCAATTCGGTGTTTTGTAAAATGTATGCCAAGTCGATGTTTATTGTATCGTATATAGAGTGAGTGTTTTGTAATGTGATTTGTGTCACTGTCGTGTGAAAGGAATTTTTGACATAGTTAATTGCAATACATAAATAAATTTTTCATTTTTTTCATTATAAAAAAGGTATATAAAAACAATGGGTGTTACTCTTTTAATTATGTAGGAATATGAAAACAACATTTGTGGATGTTTGTACAAACAACTCCCCAGAGCGATGTGATTCATTGACACAATAAATTGAATTTATAAATGTTTTTTATAACTAAACATATGTTACATAAATTAAATATATGTGATTATAATAATAAAATTTCATTTTGGAAAATATAGTGTTTCATTTTCTTTATTACCCATTTCATACACAAAAATGTGATGAAGTAAGCCGTAGATATGTGGACTACCACCTCCTTGACACATTGTGATCCCATTTACATAATTATAATTTTGTTTTTATGTATGTATGGTTAGATAACATATTGATTATGATATAATTATCATTGTAGAAATATATAATGATTCCAAACTTCTTTCTATATCGATCATTGATAATGGGATCATTACTTATGCGTACATACGACCTATCGTCTCCATGATTATAAAGTTAGTTTATTTTTTAACCATATCTCATGATTGGATTTAAAATATAATTGATTCAAAATTTTGATAATTATGTGATGATTATTATTCTATAGGTAATTTTATAATTACCCCTTTGACCATTGTCAACCTACCAAAGTTGTTTTAACACATATACCGAATTTGGTCAAAACACCCAATATAAATGTAATTTTTTATGTATCTATATAAAAATGTAATAAGTGAAGTAAAATTACTGATAAACTTTAAAACATTTGTAAATAAATTATATAATTAATATTATTTTATTATTCTGAAACTTAAATACAAACGTGCTAATTCATTCTCAAGGTATGGGATTTTCATCTCAGTTTTTACATGTGTGAGATAGATGTCATGTTCATCACTTATGTATTTTGTTTTTTGTATCTAATTACCCTTATGATATATTATATAAATAATCATTTTATATTAATGGTATTTAAAAATATCATTCAATGTTATTCCTTTATAAGTCATATGATCTGAGATGTTTCTAAGTGGTATGGGAAAATTTTTTCCTTTTTAAATATTGTTTTGTTAAAGAATATTTTTAATGATATTTCATTTACATTGGAAGAAATTATATGAATATTTTTAAATATATTGTTTAATTTTCCAATCCACTAGTTATTAATGTCATTTTCACGAATTTTTACCATTTTTTTCACTCTTTGGTAACCAAAATATTCTAAAAAATATTTTCAAAAAATGATACTTCATTTTCTCTTTAGTCAGAGAACCTGTTTTTTCTAGAATCCCTATTTCCTAAAAAGGTATCCAAAAAAAATTTTTCTTACACTTTCCAATGATTTGTTAATGAAATATTAACCCTTTGTTTATTTTACTAATGTTTTCAAAGGAATCATCTTACTTTTTTCCAAACAAATCATTTTATAAAATTATACCATGATAAAAGAATGATCTCTTTACCTCCTATGGAATTTATTGATTTACCCACCACCATTTATTCAAATAATCCCTTACATGTATAAAATATACATTTAATGAAAATGCTTTCAAAATTGAATTTCAAAGCATAGGTTTTTCCAAATGACTTTAAAACAAAAGGATATTTTTCCTCAATAATGTTTTAAAAGAGCTTTTTATAGTATTTGTATCCATCCATGACATAAAAAAATATTTTTACTAATTTTTGTATATTTTATATTGATACCATCTCTATTCCTCTTTTAAATGGTTTATGATTGATTTGGAAAAGTATATTATTGATAATCACTTCTCTATTTCTTTTTAGTCCCTTAAAATATTCAATTTTCTTCTATCATTTGACATTGAATTTCTTATAAATGTAAATATCTTTTTCCCAGATATGATTATAGAATAGAACATATACAATTTTTTATATGGTTTTTAATTGTAATGTTATTTGATTATTGTTTTAGATATTTATAAATTTGTATCCTTTATTCAATACATATATTTGATAAATAATATTTTTTATTAGTTAATTAAATTAGTTGATACAAAGAATTCATTGGAGATGTAGTGATGAGTGGGACCCATAAATTTTATATCCCATAAATGCATTAAGCTTCTAAAGAAAAAATTAAGTTGGGAAAATTAAATGGGTGTCTACCCATAGTTTTAAAAAGGATAGAAGGTGGATCTTAACAGTATGGGTTTTCATGTAACTGAGACATGACGTCCAATAATTAAGCAATACCTTTGTTTTCATTTAATATTTTTTATCCATGAGATTTTCACCAATAAAAAAATCTATGGATCAATTTCAGTCTTAGTTTATTGATTAAATGGTACGTGTATTCTGTTATTAATCGTGCAATAATTTTTATTCTCAGCGATTCATTATTTCGTCCTCAATACATTACCACTACTGAGAATTTGAGCTCCCCCTTTTTTCCTTTCTCTATGAATCTATGAAGAGTTCTATAAATTATATGTATGGATATACTATATGGAATAAAATTATCCCTAAAGGAAAACAATTATATTGAAATTTATTTCTTTATTTGTAATACAAGACTTGTGTGTGTATGTTCTTTACCAAGACTACTAAACCCTTTGTTCATTCAGGATTTATTTCATTGGAATCATCTTAATGTTATGGTATCAAACACCATATATGGTATTTTTGGGTTCTATTCACTCTAATTATGAATTTTATAGTATATGGTTTTAAATTTTATGGAGAAAATGAAGAAATAAAGAATAAAAAAGGGATGAATTCATAGAGAATTACTCTTTACATGGGGTATCTTCTCTTGTGAGACACTATAACTACCTTTTTATTGGAGTTTCATTAATCTAGAATGTACCTATATATTCTAAGGGTATTGAGAGAGATTATTTGGGAATAACTATTTCTTTGGAAGGAGTGGGAGGAGTGGTTTTCAAAGGGAAGGTAGAGGGGTAATTTATTCTTAAGGATAGGGTTATTTTTTTAATGAAATGTTAAATAAAATATTACAAAAAATGTATAATATGTAACAATAAATGATTGACATTATAAATCATATATTAATATAAAATAATTTTTGGAAACTTCAAAACGCTTTTATAATTCAAACTAATTAGTTTCTTAAAAAGGAAATTGGAAATAAAAAATGGTTATTTTAAGGAATCACTTCTGAATTTATGTTTTGGAATGTTATTAATAGGTTTGTAAGTTATGTTAATAAAAATAATATACCATTTATGAAATTAAATATTTATTGTCTGAACCTCTTGTTATATAAGTTTTTTCCATTATAACTTCTTGAATGATATTATTAAATTTTCACAATTTACTTGAAAATTTGTATTTTTTCTGTTCAACTACAAATTTACATATTTCAGAAAATTAACAAAAAAGTATGGTTGATTATGATATTCTGCTTTCATAAATGATATTCATTTTATCAAATTAAATTTTTAAAAAAGTTAATTTTAATTGTTTTTATAAAAATTATGAGTTTTACGATGTATTTTAAAATATAGTTTATTTAACATGTGCATAAATATTATTTCAGATTTTAATCATGATATTTATTTTTTACAATTATATAATTTATATTTAATAAAATTAATAATGATAGAAATTATTTATATCATAATTAATTATAATTAGATAGAATTATTATTGTGATGGTCAAGTTGCTATTTCTAATGGTCATGTTATTATTCCCAACTGTCATGTTACTATTCACATTGACTAGGTTATTTTTTCAATAATCACAATACAATTAAAACGGTCACATTACCTCTAATAAACACCACTAAATTATTTCTTTCAAAATTATCTAAAATTCTTCTCATGGAAATATATTTTCATTTTCTAAGATGTTGATTGGATTAATAATATTTATTTTTATTTCTATGCTATTTTCTATAGGGTAGATGCTTCTAATAGACTAGGGTGATCCATATTTCCCCATTTTATTTTTTCTATTTTATATTTTTTGTCATGTTTTAATGTTTGGAATTTTTATTAGTTTCATTGATGATTATTATAATAGAACTTATTAAGGAAATAAAATATTTTCAGTTTCTTTCTATGTATAATACTATATTGTATGATATAAAAAAGAATTATTTCAAGGGTAAATATCATTTATAAACTCTGGTTTGTTACTCATTTTATCTATACAGATTAGCAGTACATAGAATAATTGACATTGTTCGATGGTCAAACCTAGGGATCATGAGACAATCCCTCCTCTTCATTTCCCTTTTTTAGTTTTTTCTTGGTTGGATTGTATTTTTCTTCTTGGTTGGTGTGTATTTTTTCTTTTTTTAATATTTTTTATTTATCTATCAAATTTTCATTTATTTCATATATTTATTGAATGTATTGACTACAGCCAATAATTTTAAATTTATTATATCTATTCACAATTTTATAGATATAGGTGTGTGCATGTATATTATTATTTTAGGCTAAGGCATCCCATTTCATTAAAAATCATACTCAATGCTTGAATTTGTTTCCTAGCATATTTATGGCTAGCGTGGGGTGTCACTGTTATCTTACTATTATCCTGGTTAGGGCCCTTGTATATTAGGTCATGACAGAGTGATATCAGAGTATATTTTCCCTAGGGATGGTGTTTTGAGTTATTCTGGTTGTGAGGATTTTTTTTACAACCTAGTTAAATGATGCTAAAATGTCTCTAGTTCGGCTCATAGGCCAGGTAAACAAATTGTGGTGTGGCGGATGACATATCCATAAATCGGGGAAATGATTACTAGCTAGTTGACATGTCATTTTGAGGTATTAATTTTATTGAATCAAATGGTTAATGAATCATATATGGTTTCATATTTGTTTTATATTCATGTCCATCTTGAGTAAAGTCTCTGAATGTACTCATCTCCCTACGTTACGTCTTGTAAAGTTTTTAGATGCCTCTGAAATTATAGCCATCTTGGATTATGAGATATGATCCTAAAAATGACTACTTCAGTGATGAGGACTCAGAATAGGGACATATTCTTCAGGTGTTCCCTCTATGAAATCATAACGAAGTTCAACTACATGAAAGGTTGTGCATGCAACCACCTCCAATGGTTAAGGAGGATGATCCCCAAAATGTCATATGCTCAAAAGCTCAAGCGGGTATGGATGGGGAAGTGAATTGGCATATCTTGTCACTTGAGTTATTCAAATAGATATAGGTCATCTTTAATGGTGAGCTATACCCCCCCAATAGCTAAGGATTTGATCAAGTAAGTGGTCTAGGTTTTTCAACATATACAGACCCTAAAAAAAATCTTTCATACAACCAACCTTATTCATAGAGCATTAGGGAGGCGGTGGGAACCAATTATTAAAACCCATAATG
Organism: Viscum album; assembly: GCA_963277665.1. Taxonomy (NCBI): domain Eukaryota; kingdom Viridiplantae; phylum Streptophyta; class Magnoliopsida; order Santalales; family Viscaceae; genus Viscum; species Viscum album. Next base: position 1,803,453,089 of record OY728129.1, on the reverse strand, counting down.
ATGTAAAACATTCATGGAATATGTATGTCACATATTTTTAACTAAGTTTAATCTTTTAATCTTGCACTCTGTGTGGATCTACAAACATCTTGAGCTTCAGTAGAGATATATGTTAGTTGTTGAGTATGCATCGATTTTTACTGACACCATATGGAACACTCTCAATATGGATTAAGATAGAAGAATCTAAGAATGAGATATTGAGCATGGAATCCATAGGGGAAACTGAGATAGATAGTCTTTAAATTTATTCCCGCATATTCTAGAGTGTTTTATAAGGCCTTATGGATTGTGTGATTCTTGACATAGGGGCCACAGGGGGCTTGAGCATGTAGTAGACATCATTGGTATAATTTATATACTGTATTAATTAGGATTCAATCATCATGGTTTCACTATATAAGTCATACTCAAACCCTAACTCATACATGGGGATATATATAACAAGGATCATGAAGGGTATCTTGTTATCCTAAAGTTTGTCTCTACGCTGGTTATGATGGATGATGTATCATGTATAATGATTACCCAATCAAATATACTAAAAACTGTTGGAAAGTTTATGATGTATCTCCATAATATACGTTCATTCATGGTCAGGGGTCTCCCAGGAGTGGGTAGGCCACCCCAAAGTGATGCGGGTTGATTGAGGGATAGGAAGAGCCCTATATGGAGTAGATTTAGGTAAAAGAAAACATTATGACATACTCTCACCACCACTACCCAATTTATAATGTCAGGTATATAGTGCTGGTCATAGAGGATGTGGTAAATTTCATGCTATGGTGGGATTTTTCCAAGCTATATATGAGTAGATTCAAGATACAATCTATATATTCATTACATTGTCTTTGGTACTTGTATACTTGGGAGTGATTCATTATTTAATTTTAATATCCCATGTAAATATGTTTCAATTTCCTATAGAGTATTTGTCTTTTAAGTTGTGTCCAATGATCCCTATAGGGATTATTAGTATATATCACACAACTCTTGGTAGTTCTAGTTGGAACTCAGTGGAGAAATTTTCTCATGATACATCTTTATCATTATGATTTTACATTATGGTGTTTCCTAGGTATAAACTAGTTTTCCATATTGCGTTCTAAAATAGAGTCACTAAAATAGAGTTATAAACCCATAAGTTTATGGGGAAAGGTTTACAATTAATGGTAAGAGAAAACTATTGGAAGAACGAGTATGAATAATGAACAAAAATCTATAATCTATCACCCATTAGTTAGTATGTTTTTACCTTGTGGTAGTGGGTACTTCTAACATATGTTTTCCTCTTGTAGTAGAGGATTATACGGGAACCATTCCTAAATATGTTCTTGGAATACATATGAGGTAGGATATCAATTAATGTACTGATTTTCATTTCAATACTACAATGATATCTTCTATCGAATATCAGATATCCTCTTCTAGGCTCTAAGGGATGTGGTTTGAGTTATAATACCTCTGTGAGAAGGAATTTATTTGAACTACTGTGTCCCCCTAGGTAGCTATGGTATTGTGTGTTATAAACATAGATGGGATTTTGATTATATTCGTTGATTATCGTCACTTGAATCAGGTGAAGATCAAGAAAAAGTACCCCTATTAAGAATTGATATCATTGTAAACCAGTTCAAAGAGTCAAGATGGCTCTCAAATGCTTCTCTCAGGTTTGGATTCCATTAGTTGATAGTTCACAAGGATGATATTTTGACGAAATAATTCTAATGTTGCTGTGGGAATTATGATTTCATGATGATGCCATTTTTTGTAATGAATTCAACTTCTATGTTAATGGAAATTATTAACTAGATCATCCAATTGTTTTGGATTATTTCATGGTTTTCATTATCAATGACATTCTCATTTATACTAGGTATTATTAGGATCAAACTTAGAACTTTTATGATGTTTTTAGACTTACTCTAGAATCTTCGATTATACGGTATGCTATTGATGTGTACTTTTTCAATTTGGGAGTTCCACATTCTAGGTTATGTTATCAATGAGTAAGGAATAACAATGGACCCAGTAGAAATTTATTTATAAATCTCTTAGGATCCACCAAGATTATGTTAGAGTTTTCTAGTTTCCATGGGATTGAAAGTTATTATCATACTTTTGTGGAAGTATTTCCCCAGATTGTGTCCCATTTTACTATAATAACATGAAAAGGGTATAAATTTTTATGGACTAATTAATTTCATAGAGCATTCAAGGAGATATGGAAGAGGTTCAATAGTGATCCAATATTTAGGATACTATTGGAATGTGTTGGGTATGTGGTGTTTTGTGATGACTTTAGAGAATATATTGGTTGTGTATTGATGGATAGGAATGAAATTATTTTTATGGGTCAAATATGTTGATATACCAAGTGTATAACTATGTTAACCCTGAATATTAATTAATAGTGATAGTTTTCACTTTTATAATGTGAAGGCATTATCTTCTAGGTATGTATTTTTTATTTTTTCCCGACCATCAAAGTATCTGGGACATACTCCCCAAGAGATATATCTACCAGAGGAAGAGGTATTTGTTTGATACCAAGATAGATTTTGACTTTCATATTTTCTATACACCGAGGAAGGGAAATTTTCTGGTAAATGTTTCTAGTATGAATATTTCAGTATGTTGTTGGAGGAGGAATCAGAGTAGTAGGCCTCATTATGGCTGATCCTAGTGAAGTAGAGAGGAAAATATTATCTATAGTTGATGGTATTTATCCCACTACTTCTTTATTGTGTGAGAGAGTCTCATTTGGGTGACATCGACCGTGAAGTTATGCAAAAAATAGATTTCTTCAAGAGATTCACTATATAGATTTTCTGATGGTCTGGAGTATTCCATCATTTTCCAAGGATGTATATAAATTCTAGTCATGTTAGATGAAAATTTACTATGGTTGTTTCATACCTCCCCATTGGTGGTAGTTTTTGTGGTATATAATGAGGTTAACTATTTTTTAGTATGTTTATTTATTCCTCACTTCTCAATAGGTAAAGGTTGAACATCATGTTCTAAAAGATCTAATTCATCCTATTGAGATCCTAGTACGCATGTGGGATAGAATATAAATTGAATTATTTATTGGGATACCATATACATCAAGATTCCATTATTTTATATGGATAATTTCTTATTAACATACCATGTTGGAACACTTCATTTCTATTCAAGATTAGATTTCCGTTACGAGTTTGGGTTATTTATACAAATAAGAAATCAAATGGATTCATAATTTTCGCATAATGATCATATAAAACCATTATACTTGATTCATCTCGTGTTTGTGTATAATTTTTCAAGAGTCTTTTGGGAACTATTTATGTAAGAGCCCAAAATTTCTCTCCTATAAGGTTGGTCTGACTGACTAAACCATCCGTTTTTTGGAAGATATTATTGGAGCCTGATTGTTGGACCTTGTCCATAACTGTGATTATCACTTAAAATTGGTGATGATCACCTAAAATAACATTAATGACTCCATTATCATCATGTAACCATTTTAGGATCTATACAAGACACCTTTTAGGCCACCCTTGTATTAGAAAAAGATTGGTGAGACCTATATTTTTGTGTTAGAACAACTATAGTCAATAATGATCAAGCTTCAGTTGGTTTGAATGAATATGAGTAAATATGAAATATTACATAAATATTATACATATTGATATCATAGACCATTGGAGTTCTATAAAGGAGACCCTTTCATTCGGAGAGTCTTCCCATGATAAGGATCGTGGAGTTTATATGGGGCAGAAAGATTTCCTCAAGGATCATTTAGTTATTCCAGATACTATGTATGGTTGGATAGGTTACATATAGCCCAGTGATACACTCATAGTCTGAACAATATCATGGAGTCTTCTATGTTTCATAACTTAAATGATAGTGAATGACCTGTCTTATGTCATTGACTAGGGAGATCTGTACATTGAGGGTGGATCCACCTTCTTCGAGTGTCTAGTGGAAATTAAGGATTTACATGATATGATAACCTGTGGGAATAACATTCATTGGGTTTCATTTCATGGGAAACATGGTAACTTCCTAGAGAAATCATGGGACCATGACATCTAGATATAGAATTAGTACCAAAACCTTCTTCTGTAACATTTTCTTTTAAGGGAAGAAATCTTTGAAGGTGGGGTGAATGTAACAAATTTGTTTTCCATAATTTGACCATTTGAATATTTATCTAAAATCTAATAGGTTTTTCCTGGAATTTCTCATGTCATTATGGGTTTTATTAGATCCCTGAATTAATATATTCAAAATATAATATATATTAAATAATGATCATGGTTTATCTTTCTATTAATGTTTATACCATTGATCAGAACATGAGATGGAAAATATAAGACCTTGTTTGTTTTTGGTGATATGTTTTTATCCATGTTGCAATATAATTTTGGTTAGTGTAAGACATTTCATTAAGGATAATTTAATATAGGATTCATTAAATAAATTAAATGATTAATTTATTTAATGACACAAATTCCTTAATCTATCCTCCCAGCTCTATGTAAGTTGTTATGGGAATCCACCTAGGTTCGCTGAATAACCCAAGGAGATTAGACAAGAGAAGAAATAAATCCATTGTTGAGATTGATGAGCTCTGGATCCTAGTTCAACAATTAACAATCAAGGAGATTTTTGGGATGAATGATGAACATAGTGGAATCATTAACAACATCACTAATGTGTGTGTTCTTCACAATTGATCGATCCATTTTTAAGGTAGGTCCCAATAATTGTTATATTCCCACCAATATATTCTTGTTTGTTGAGAATGGAAAAAATATATACTTATTTCCATGACACTCATTTTCCACATATCCCAAGAATGTAACACTAATTCTTGATCTTAGTTATATATTGTTGTTATAACCAATTTTTCATTGCATTTGGTCTGCACAATTATAATTTATTGTTTTTATTATAGTGTCTAATGATATTATCACTTAGTAGTTAAGCCTCATCCCCCTGCACTCTTCGTATTATTCATTTTTTTCCCTTATAGTTATTTATTTGACTTTGTTAGACTAGTTTATGTCTGATCAAACCACAAAATTTGTGATTTTTATGTGAAAAATAACGAAATCTATGACTTCAAAAAGGAACGCGGATTGAGGGAATAATCATAGATGATGATCATGTGTATAGGGTGAAGGATATGGGTGTAGTGGAATCGTGTGATGGGTCATGGGAAACTTTTACTTCTATCATGATCGATGATTAATCATAGATGTTTACAATAATAAATTTTTTGATAAATGATATTAAATAAAATAATATAAATAATGGATAATCTCTAGAAAAAAATAATAGGATCATCACATATTATTTGGATTTATTTTATTTTATTAATGAATTACCTTGGGAGAAATTATTTATTTATTGATTGAACTAAAAAAGGATGAAAATTGTATGATCGTTTTGATCAATGAATCAATAGTATCTTCCCTCTAGTCGTGATCCACACAGGTTCAAAAAATCAGCAGACATCATATTAGGATTCTCTAAGTGCTAGCATGAAAGATCCTATTACTTGTGTCATTACCCTTTGGTCGCCAAGATAATTTCATCCAAATAAATATCATTAATCCTTCTTGAAATATGAGTTGAATATGGAGGAAGATTTCTCTACGTTACTGAGAGAATTCTTGGAGAAGCGAGACCTCTAGGGCTTCAATATGATTCTTCAGTTTTTGTTCTGCATATTGAAACAAATTCGATCTCTTATGAAAATAATATAATTGGGTTTTTATATTTCTAGAGTTAGAAATAAAAAATGGAAAAATTATACATTGATATTTATTTAATCAGTGTGAAACCTCATGTCTATAATAATAATATTATTATTATTTCTCAAAATGTTCTTAACTTGTGAATTAAATTAAATATTATTTATTCAAATAATATTTTTTATATTATTTTCACCAAACTATTAAACTCACTCTCAGCCATTAATTTAAAATATTTATCAGGGATCAAATAATAACTATTTATTTAATAAATAAATATCACAACATTATTTTCAAATAAATAAATAAATATTATATTCCCTATATATAAGATAAATAATTTTTAAATACTATTCTTATAAAATATTCTCTTATATAACTGGTGATGGAATATTCGTGATCACATAACATATAATAATTATTAAACAACATCTTGGAATATTATTTACTCAACTTGTTATATAATGAATAATAATATATTATTTAACTCATATTCTGGATAAACATAGTGTGTGAACCTCTAATAATCTTTCTCAATACCAGTTGGAGAAGCAGCATAATGTTCATGGTTAGAATCTAGAAACATGTCAAGGTACCCGTAGATAAATAATTTAATTCCAAAAATAAACAATACCTCATAAAAATTATTAATATGTAATATAATAACCTTATTGAGATGTCTCTAATTACACTAGTAGTGTGCCAGTGTTATCAACTTATGTGATCGATGTCTCTTTATTTGACTTTTTGGAAATGAAACTTGCCTATAGAACATAGTGGACATGGATTTATTTATTATATATCATTTCCATCATTATACTTGATATATGAACTTTCATTAAATAAAATAAGGGAAATATACATTCTCGCATTATTCATTAATGAAATATTACTCAAAATGCTCCCAATATATCCTTATCACTTCACAAACATATGTCATCATGGTTTTTAGTACATCAAATTAATTGACTTATACAACTCAATAATACAAATATTAAATTAAATTGACTAATAAACACATATGATGAATTTAACATCAAATGAAAAATAAAAATGTGTGTTTCTTAATAATGGTCCATGTTCTCATAATATCCTACAATGGGTATTTCCAATGGTGTACACTATGAGTATCTTTCACTGATTCCCTATTTCATTTGTTTCATTGAAATTATTTTTTCAATCTATATAACATATATTTGAGTAATACTATATTAGAAATTTTGTGTTCTCATCATACGGAGGAATTTTTATGACCTTTCTATGCAACATCTACTATTACAAAATTTTCACATACTAGGTTACACATAAGAACAATAATGATGTGATAAGTACATTTTTTGTATTAAGTAAATATGAATAAATGTTATCATAATGTACGCAGAATTTGGTTCTAGGGAACCAACTCAAACATACTCTACCCTTCTCTACATATAATTTCAAATAACCTCCAATCATATATCTCTCACATGATACTAATTGTTCTGTGGATATAGTATTTTATTCAAGGGGTCCATGACATCTTTTTCTTTGAAAATCTGGTTACAGAAACTCCATCCCTCAAATAAAAAACCCTCAGTAGTTGATACTTTCATAGTATGTTCATTGCTTATTGATTTGAAATTGGATATTTTACATAATCAACCACTGAATATTATCACAATACAATGTAATAAGGTCATTACTAATAGGTTGAACATCATTCTCCAAGAAAAATTATTGTACACAAATGTATTTCTCAGTTTCAACTGATACCTCTATATTATAATATTTTATTGTAGAATTAGTGATAACTTTCTACTTTAAAAACTTCCATGTCACAGATTCTCTATTGAGATTAAAAAAATATATTGACTATATCTTCAAATCATTTTGATGTATTTGGAAACTAACATCAATATAAACACTGATGATCATCTCCTCATCACCTCACTAAACTTAGAACATTTCATTTTTTCTTCTCAAATAATTTAGGATAACATTTATAAAATACCAATGTTTCTATCCTGTATCTACTTGATATCTACCCACCATGTCGAATGAGTATAAAACATTAATTCTACTATATTATATGGCATACTTGATTGATCCTATCATTGAATCTCATGGTATCTTACCATTCCCAATTTCTCCTATTGTGTTTGAGGAAACATTTTATTAGAAATATGTATACCATGTTACACTAAAACCAATCCCCTCTTAGATTTTTTCATACTAAATCTATTTAGAGTCTATTCGGTGTATATAATTTGAATTCATCCAAGTATCCTGTAGGATTTATCTTGAATGATCTTGATCCCTAGAATATAGGATTCTTCACATAATTCCTTCCTAGAGAAACACTTATTTAACCGGTACTTAACATACTATAAGACCAGTATTTAATTTCCAGTATGTAAAATTTATTCAATATATACTACAAGGATAATGACCACATTCCAACTAAACCTCTTGTAAAAACACAGATCAAATTATTTTTTCATGTAACCAAGTTCTTTTACAGATTTATTGAATCAAATGATCAGTGACCTATCTACATTATTCAATTTATAAATGGATCAATGATACATGAAAATAATTTAAGTATCACCTAGAGACACAATTCCTTCTGATTGTGTTCTGTAGACAACTTTTTAAATGTTTCCATTAGGGATAACAATTTTAATATCCCTCTTCCAAATTTCATAGTCCTGGTAAGTTGTTATAGTATATAGAATTACAATGGGTTTAATTATAGTAGGTGGTGAAAAGGATTCATCATTTTCAATTTATTGAAAATGATTATACCCCTTAGCTAATATCCTTTCTTCATAGGTATTTAACATAACTCACATTTCTTGTTTTCTCTTGAATACCTATTTGTACCAATGTGATAGTCATAAACTAGCTCATCAAATAGAACCCAAATTATATTTTTATAGATGGAATAAATTTCATAATTCATGGATACATAACATCTTCAATCTTGTAAGATTTATACTTCCTATTTTTAGAAGATAGGTTCATCATTTATAGCATATAATGAGTCATCATCTTCAGTGACTAGAAAACTGTATCCCTCTTCTTCTCTTACATCTATATTTTTCTTACGCAGTACTTGTGTTTTTGGAACTGTTCCTTCCATTTGGGCCTATGTAATATTATCATTTACCACCTATTCTCTATCTTAAGCATCAACTTCATTGAATTTAATCATTCTCTCACTATCCTTTTTCAGTATTTGATCCCTCTTAAGAAAAGATAACTTTTCAAGAAGTAGTAAATTCATTTTATGAGGGAGTTTTATATGTAGTGTACCTTTAGTTCCATAGGATACCATATAAATATAAACTTTGTTCCCCAAGGGTGTTATTTTATTTCCTATGAAGCCCTTACCAAATTCCTCACAATCCCATACATAAGTATATAACAAATCATGTTTCGTTCTACTCCATAACTCAGAGTGAATTTTTTTCTACATTAGTTGGTAATTGTTTTAGTGTGTATAATATAGTTTGTAATTCATTTCCGTAAAATGATAATAGAATACATACATGACTCATTGTCAATATTTCCATTTCAAATAAGGTATGGTTCCTCCTTATACTAGAACCATTCTGTTGTGATGTGTAAGGATGAGTTAGTTGAGATAGAATCCCAAAGTCCCATAATAGGTCGCAAAATTCATTCATAAGATATTCACCACCTTGATTTGATCAAAGATTATTTATCTTTATTCTATGTTGATTATCTAATTCTTTCTTGAATTAATTTTATTTCTCAAAGGACTACGACTTATACCTCATCTGGTACAAATATCCATATCTAATCAAGTGATCATTAAAAGTAATAAATTAAGAATACTCACCTCTAGATTCTACTAAAAATGGTTCACATACATTAGTATATAAAAATATTAAAAGTAATGTGACCCATTCACCAATTTCATTGAACTAAAGTTTGGTCATTTTACCTTTGATGAAAAAATGAAATCACTCAAGTTGTTTTTTCCCAAAGGATTCTAAGAATCCCTCTTGACATATCATTGTTAAATGATCATCCTATACATTTTCAAGATGGTGATTCCATAGCTGAGTGTTGTATGATTCATGTGAACACGATTCTTTATATACTCCAAAAACTTGATTTAACAATTGAATACATAATGACATATATTTAAATGATCCATACCATGAAATATATTGTCTTTATTGAAAAAACTCATTTATTGAAAAACATGAAATTAAATCCATCAGAATCTATGAATGGTATATAAATAATGTTCGTAGTAACCATTGGTACATAATAACAATCTCCAAAACAAATATCTTCTCTGCAGGTAATGAAAGGTTGTTGTCACCAATTGTTATAATATTTATCCTCACACTATTAGAAGCTAAAAATCCACCTCTTATCACACACCAACCCAATTTATATTTTATTTCATTTACTTTTTAATTTTTTCTTGATGTTTAATGATGTCAGTTATGGTTTAGGATGTGTTTTTGGGGATAATTTTTGAGTTTTAGAGGTTTCTTTTGGTTTTTCACCCTATGCATAGTTATTGTGAATATTTTGGGGGGAAACCATGTGGTTGCGTAAGGAATAGGGTGTTTCTAGTTCAAATGTTTCTTGCATAGTTTACCATAAACCATGTGAGAAAATGGAATAATTGTTCAACTATTGGGTTTTATCAGAGGCAAGGCGAACAACGTGTGTACTATTTTGGGAAACCATGCAGCAATCATGTAAGAATTTATATACTTTTGATAGAGTTGTGTTTCATGGTTAGTGCACAGTTTTCTAAACTATTTGGATAAACCATGCATTTTTCTCTTTCTTCTAGTAGGGGGTTCATGGTTTACAAATGGTTTGATAAACTTTATAGAAAAACCAAGATACATACCCAGTTTCATAAAAAGATGAAATTTCAATTTTCTCTGCTTATGTTTTAATGATGATTTTCGATTCTCCACCCCTGTTCAGTTTTGAAACATAGGAGGGCTCAAAAATCCTCCTTCCCTTGGCTCCCCTCCCATGGATGATGCTTCATCTTCAAATCTGGGTGAGTTCTTATAATTTGTTGATCAATATTCTACAATTCCTTCCATTCCCTCTTGGTTTCATGGTTTTATTTGGTTTTTTATTTGATGGTGTAACTCTAGAGGTTAGGGTTGATGTTGGTCTTGTTTTTATTTGATGTTAGGGTTTATAGATCATCTCTTAAGATTATCTCTTCCCTCACTTGGTGTTTCATGTAATTCACACACCATTGAGGTAGGAGTTTATATCCATTTACTTTCTATAAAATTATAATTTATGATTGAGTGTTTCAATTAAATTATAAATTTTTTTTATATTTAATGATATGTATTGTTTTGGTTAATTGTGGTGTTTTCATGTTGGAAATGTTATGATAATTGGGTTTTAAGGCATTATTTAATTATGAATATATATATATCTGTGTGTATTCGTGGTGATAGATGAAATTAAAATTGGTCGTTGAAATTAAAATTAGATATTTTAGGATTGTGTTTATCCTGAACGGATCAAAGGACTTATTTTTTGTCCATTTTTTGATAATACCACTTTTATGGGTATAAGGGGAACCCTTAGATTTCCTATAGGCGTCATTACATTACATGACATGAAGGTCTTAAAGGAAATAATTACATGCTATGACTTCTTGAAACTACCCCTCCCCAATGTATGTATCATGAATAGATCAGTACATTTTCATGGTAGTTTGGCTAGATGTCCAATACCGTGGTACATTGTCTTGGTGATAATGGAAATTTTCATACCCTCTCATTCTTCCAAATTTATTATCTCTTATTTGGTAAATGCATCTTGCTATGAATCCTATATGGGATTTTTTTCATTATAGAACATGTCTAGTTTTTATCTTCATACCAGGTGACTTTAAGTCCTAGAGGTGTCCTGAAGGCATTATGAAGGCCTAAAATCTTTACTGGATCGAATGAATTGGTTTCCCAAAGGTCATAAGGACTCCAGGCCCAAATTGGTGGCCCAAAAGTGAATAGTTTTTAATGTTAATGTACCAAATAGTACATACTACAGTACCTAATACAGTACCTTCTACAGTCATGCTACAATAACCCAAAATTATTCCTCTTCTTAGATTCAAACCTGATCCTCATAGATTCACCCGGAAGTCCCCACCAATGAGGATGAGGATCATGTCCTTGGGATTGTGTTTAGAAATGTTGGGTTTTTGGTATTTGGATTTAATTGTGAATTTAGTTTGGTATGTTGGATTGGCTCTCTTATATTGTTCATTCCTTATGTGAGGAAACTTATAATATGATGCGAAACTCATGTACTTCTTCATTGGACACATGGAACTACTAATGTTTATATATATATATTCATGTGAATGTGGAAATATCTATATGTGCATGGGGTGCCAATACAGATAGGCACAAACATGTAAATTATGATTCCATAAAGAATACCATCTTGAAACCCTATTTTTCAACACATTGTCTCCTTTTTTCTCCCTCTACTCCATTCTATTCTCCAAATGATTTTTCCTTAAAAATTATAATATTTTCATGAAGGAAATTTGATATATAAATATCTAAAAATATGGTCCCAAAATGTGCTATCCAAAAAATTCCTTGTTTGGTACTTTGAAACATGATTAGTGATGCCATTACTTTGAAGGATTGTTCAGAAACTTCCATGAAGAAATGGTATTTTGATTTAATTTTTAGAATGGTCTGAAAAGAAAGGTGTTTTCATTAGAAATGGTTTTGGATTTTTGAATCTTGATGCCTTGTTAGTACATTGTGATGTTTTGGATTGATATTTTGAGACTTTTATAAAGTGTAGAACCATTTGGTACTTCTTAATTATTCTAGGAATGATGGTAACCCTTATGGTCATCCTTCTAATGATAGGTCATTCAATTATTTTTTGTTGACGTTAGGTAAGGCATTCAGTGTGGCGTCTATGGGTTATGGTTAATTCCATGCCTATGATAACCTCCTCATTCTCCATTATAGTATCATCATTGGATTCTTGTGAATTATGTAGATGGTTGATCAATGGTTGATTTTTATTCCAGATTATATAGACTGGTACCCCCTAGATAGAGGATATCCCTAATGGCCTTTTCCACTGGTGATGCTATCATAGAGAATCCATGTTGGTTATTGAATGTGGAGTTTCACCATATGCTTTAAGGTGATTCCATGTCAATTATATCAAATGATTGATTCTATATTTTTTATGGAAATTTCCATGATTACATATATATGATCCTACATTATTTGAAAACATTTAAGTTATTTAATTATTTATTATTTTCCTACATGCACTTTTTAGTTTCTTATGCTTTTGGTTCGGCTTGATATACCTTATTTTGCATCATAGTTAATATTTTTCATTATATTTTTTAAAATTTGGGACCCCGGTTTTTCTTGGTATTTATTCATTCAAAAAAAAATTCGAAATGGAAAAAAAAAATCGGTTCTTTAATTGATAGAAACCATATTTTCATAATTTTATTTTTAAAATAATGTTTGTGGATTATTTCATGAATGGAATTGAATGGATTGTATTGTGATTTCAAACTTATTTATTTATGAACACACCCTAATTTTTCCACTTTACTTTAGTAGGCCCGAGCTATTTTTCATGTTCAAGTATAGTTCAGGTTGGCCAGAGGAGAAGGCTAGTTTATTAATAGTGTTGACCAAGAGTCCATGTGGGGATCATGTCTGTCTTGATTGGTTTCAATTTCATTTTATATTTATATTTTTTTCTTCAACTATTTTATTTGAATAATATTTATATTTTTATTGTATTAAGGATTATGTATCCTCCAAGTGTTTCTGCCTTCTCTATTTTTTTTATATCTATTTTGTACTAGGAAATATCAATCCCATCCAGATTATCTTTTATGCCCAAAACTACTTTCCATATTGGTAGGAATTATAAATCCTCAAGATCCTTTCAACAGGTTTGATTGGATTATGAGTTTGTGGTCGACTAGGTTTGATTCGTGAAAAAATGTTATTAGAGGATGCATTTTTTATTTGTGGGTTTAGTAAGTCTATAGATATGACTATCGGGACTCGGGAGGTATGTATGGAAAGAGCATCATAAAATAATGATTATTCTAATCCTCTAGTTATAAGGGTGGTTTAGGACATAAATTATTCCTTATTCATTTGTGGGTATATTTTGACGATGCTTGTCTATTTTGTGTGCTTTTTGGAATGGAAATGGAGGTGAACTAGTGCTACATGGTGGGCTTACATGGAGTAGTGAACCATGTGGATTCCAATTGAATAGTTCAAGATACCTTCATTGTTAAGTTGTTTCTAGGATTATGGTATAATAAACCATGTATTCAGCTTACACAAGGACACTAGTTCCCTATTTTTTCAATTGCTATGTCAGTGCTGTTTTGGTATGATTTTGGTTGGGGTTGGTGGATTTCCAAATGAATAGTGTTTTTGGGAAAAAAAAATTCAAGAGGAATTTTATTTTGGTAAATGGGTTTATTTTAAATGTTGGCTTAGACATTTAAAATTGGATTTGGAAGCTACTTCCAATATTTGGAAAGTATCCCTAGAATGAAATGGTTTTGAATATGGAATGGAAATAGTGATTTCATAAAGGGGATTTTGGATTATCTTTGTAATGTTTTTATTTCTTAGTTATTGTTTGGATTTGGAAATTTGATGTTTTTTATTTTTTTTATGTTAGATTTGGTTATGTGTTTTACATTATTTTGTTTTTCACACCGAGAAAGGCCCCAATGGTTTCATGAAATCCTCTTACAATTGTTGTCCCTACCCAAACTCCATGTGGGGTGGTGGAGTCAATTTTCTCTCAATTTTTGCTAATTTCATTGTTGATCGAAATATGTTAGAGTCTATAAAATTGAGTTAGAAAGTAGAATGTGTTTTTAGGTATTTGGGAACTCTAGAATATGTGTGTGTAACTTATTTTAAGTACATTTTAGGGATTATTCTTGGATCTACGAAATGTGATTTTCTCATCATTATAGCAATATGGGATGTCTTTGGATGTTTTTAGGACAAACTTTATTTTCTAGTTCAAACTTGGGTTAAAGTAAGTAAATTTGAAATGATCTTGGGCATTCAGAAAGATCATCAGATGGTGAAGGACTATGTTGATCACTTCAAAGTGCTCATTTCCTTCTCTCCCAAGAAAGAATCAGAGGATTAGCTGAAGGATCTTCCCTTTATCTAGGGTAGTCAATTTAAAATCATAGTGAAGGTTCTTTTGTCGAGTGATGATTTTTTGGAAGATAGTGGATGAGGCATTTATAGATGAGTATGTTCCAAAAGTGTATTTAGTAGTTGGTAGTGGTCCATATTCTATGAATATTCATAAAGGTTCCCCATTGGGTGAGAATCTTGTACCATAGAAACCCATTCCTATGGAGTCTCTTTTTTGATATCCTATTCATTGTTCATTAGACCTACAAATCATGTCCTTCTTGTGTGTTTGGTTTGGGCATTCGAATTAATATTTTAATAACCCTGGAAAGGTGAGATAGAAATATGGATTTTTGGGTCATTGGGAGAAGTTTTGTAAGAATGATTTGTCGAAAAATATGTTATGACTTGATGATGTTAGTTCCTAACTATGGAGAAGTCGATGCATCAAGGAACCAAGGCTCCATCCATAGGCACCAGTGTGTATATATCGATGCAGTCATGAATTAATTGGTGTGGGGAGGTTGGCACAACCTTTTTCTCCAATGTAAATGTAGAGAAAACTAATGATTCCTAGTTGTATATTCCATTACTTTTAAAATAACCATATTTTTATAAAATAAATAGTGTATTATTTTTCTTGTGGTTATATTTTTTCACTATATTTTATGATATTTTTGTGGTTATCCCTATTGTGGATTTGTTTTGGGTTTGGGTTGTGCTCATTTTGGTGACTTTATTTTCTTGTCAAATGGATTAATCAGGGTTGGGTATGAGTTTCTCTAGTTGGGGATCCCTCAATTTTGGAGTTTTAGTGGTGGTAGCATTATTATAGATGATCTCAAAAATTTGAGTAGATCCACAATAGAGAATAATATGGTTTTTACCAGTGTTATTCAGAGCCGGTATGTTTTTTTATTGGGGAGAACCGTTTATTTTTTTCCCCAAGGATTTTCTAGTTTCGGTTATCTCTAGATCTAGTAAAGTTTGACTTGTACAGTTGAAAGGTCAAATATGGTGTCTTGGTATCTTTTAACCTCATTTTTTTCAAGTTTGAGTTTATCTTTTTATTTTCCTTCATAAGGTTTTGGGGGTATCACGTTTTTGTGGTCGGGATAATTGCCACACCCAACCCGAATTTTCATATTATTTCAATTATTATTTTTTTCAAAATGTTTAATTTTTTTTTTTGAGGTTTATTTTGAGTTTTCGAAAAGAATTTTTTAGTTTTTGAGGTTTATAGTGGTTTTGGATTTCTGTGCGGTAAGTGTGCATGGTGTGTGGAGAATCTATGTGGTTTTTTAATGAAGATGGTGTTTCCAGATCAAGTTGTTCATGCACATTTCATCTTCCTTGTCCTATGAATGGTTTTTACCAAACCATGGGAGGGAACGGAGTGACCTTGCATCTCTTGGGGGTTTATTCAATAACGTTCCCAGCTTATACAGGGTTAGGGGGACCTATACAGCAAGCCAGTGAGAGGTTTTATAATTTTGAAAGAACCAATTTACACAATTGGCACATGGTTTCCCAAATCATGCGGCCAGATCGTGAAGGTTTCTCGTTCTTCCATTAGGGGTTTCATATTTAGAACTTGGTTTGATAAAATCTATGGACAAATCATTTGACTTATCTAGTTTATTAAAAAGTTTAAATTCTCCATTTTCCCCCAATATTTTTTATCCCTTGTTTGGGATTATCCTCACTTTTCAAGTTCAGGTGCATGGGAGGGCTCCTAAACCCTCCATCCCTTGGCCCTCCTCCCTTAGTCAATGATTCTACATATAATCTAGGTGGGTTATTCTTAGTTTTTGGTCAGTTTTTTCATATTATTCTAATTTTATCTTGGTTTGTTGGTTTCTCTTGGGTGGGTTCCCTCTTAAAATAATTATAAAGATTAGCATTGATTTCTGTATTGTTTTTATCAGATTTTTGGGTGTGTGGATAATTTCAATATATTAGTTCTTCCCTTTCAGGGATTTTTGTGGCATTCACACACCGTTGAGGAATGTTTTTCTATCTATTTCATTTTGAGAAGATACCATTTTATACGTGATTGTTTCAATTAATTTTTGACATGTTTTTCTAAATTGTATGACTTCTTTTTGGGCCAATTCTAGTGTTTTCATGTTAGAAATGTGGTGAAAATTTATTTTCAAATTATTTAATTAATTATGCCAATATATATATATATATACACATGCAAGGTGTTTCATGAAATGTCAATTGGATATTAAATATGAAATTGCATATTTTGGAATTTTGTTTAGCCTTGTTTTGGATTTGGTCATTTTATTAGTTTTTGAATATGGTCTTTTATGTATATTTGGTTCTCTTCCAATGTCTATTTCTTAAGTGTAGATATTTATGATATGATGGGACAATCTTCAATTTTCTTATTGGATTCATGGTATACTTTATGGTTATTTATGTATATGTCATTAAATTTGGGAATATATATGTGTGTGTGTGTTTGTGTGCACATGGTATGCATATATATAGGAACAGACATGTAAATTGTGACTCTCTAAAGAAGTCATCCTGAAACCCTAATTTTGAAAACACCCTCCCCCTGTTTTCTAACTCTACTTCATTCTATACTCCAAATGGTTTTTAATTAAAGCCCATAATGTTTTCAATATAGAAACATGGTTTCTAAATATCATCAAATGTGGTTTGAAAATCTATTATCCAAAACATATAACATTTGGTACTTTGAATCTATAATGGAAAACCAATGACTATAAAGTCCCGTTTGGAAACATCTTATCATAAATGATATTTTAGTTTTATTTTCGATAAGGAATTGAAAATAAATGTGTTTCATTAGAAATGGTTTGGGATTTTTGAAACATGCAGCCCGTTCGGTACCTTGTGATGTTTTGGAAGACTATATTGAATCTTTTAATTTTGTGTTGGACTATTTGGAATTTTTTTCATATGTTATTGTATGAAGAGAACCCATATTATCATCCTTCATATGATAGGGCCTTCACATTGTTGGTTTCGGTTTTTTGGAACTGCTTTTATGGTGGGATCTATTGGTTATGGTTGATGTAAATCATGTGATGTCCTCTTCATTCTCTTTTATACTATCATCATGGGAACCCTATGCATCATCTTGAATGTCAAGTGATGGTTTTTTTCTAGTCTAGGTTAGATAGAATGGTACCCCTTGTATAGAGGATAGTCAATGGGGGATTTTCTACTAGTGAAGGCAGTTCAGTACAAAACAGTTGTATATTGACTTTGTAGTTTCATCATAGGTTAATATGTGGGTCCAAATCTATTTCATCTACAAATTTATTCTGGGGTTGTTTAGGAAATGTTCAATATTACATATCCTTATATTCCATCATTATATTATATAATTTTGGTAATGTTTTATTTATTATTTTTCGTCTTTCACCTATTTTGTTTCCTTTGATTATGGTTCTTCTTGAAATACCCTACTACTCACCTTAGTTAGGATTTTTTCCCTCATTATAGTATTTCTCTGTTGTATTTCATGTTTGGTAGTTATTATTTTAGACATTTTTTTGATACATTAAAATATGATTTTTTTTCTTCCTTAACTGATAAAAGCCTATTCTCATAGATGTATTTCCGAACTAGAGTTTCTTGAATGTTTCAAAAAGGGACATGTATAGATTTCATAGTTCATCCCAACTGAGTTGTTTATGCTCACTCCAAACATGTGATACTCAACAATTATAAGGAAAATCTATTTTGAATGATCTTGTTTTGTTCATGTTATCCTAATGAGTGGGATGGTTGATGGATTTTTGTGATAAAGAGGTCCCATGGAGATCGTGTCAGTCCTATTTGGATTGAGTTTTGTCATAGTTTTCAATGTTGTTCTACTATAGTTGTTTTTTGATCTTGTTTATTTTTTATGTTTTCATCAGTTTTATGGATTTTTCTGGTTTTTTAGCATGCTTTAATTTTTTTAAATCTATATATTATTGGGTAAAATAATTTCCATCCAGATAATATTTGATGTTTGGAAGTTGTTTCAATCCAAAGATGATTGGGAACTCCTCATTGGCCATGTTGTAAGTTGGCTCAGCTGCTTGTTTTTGGGAAACATAGGATGGGTTTTCCCATCTATCATTTAAAAATAATTTAGAAGATACACGGTTATTAAATTTAGATAACAATTTTAGCACCCCAAGTAGTTTATAATACCTAATTTGTAGATATTTAAAGATTAAATTTGATAATTAATGAACGTTTGGCTTCCCCTTGCTTCTGGATATGGTTCTTCTTTCAGTGGACATGCTTTCCACATAAAAAACATTCTACCTCTCTTCCCTTGATCTGCCTCTAGATGTTCCTCTTCTTGGAAGGTTTGTTCTTGAGTTATTTTTAATTGTTATGAGTCTTGGTCCCCTTCTCCTTATTCTACCTTTATTAATTCCCCTTAAGGACTTTGTGTTTTTCACTCCCCATGTCTTTATCCAATTAAGGAATTAAAGTAAGATTTTTTGAAATACTCTTCTCATTATTTCTCATGTTATAATTAACAATAAAACTATATAATTTCATGGTTAGTCATGAAAGTATGAGATAAATGTGAAAATAATCTTGGAATTTAATACATAATATGTATAACATTTGAATATAACCAATATGGTGGACTACATAAGGATTATCTAGAACTGGATCTACAAGATTAGTTATAAACATATCATTGGATGTCTCATATCACTATTGTCTTAACATATATTAATAGAGATCCCAAAGGTGATAAATCATGCTATATGCATAAATATCCTTATATTACTGAAAAATCCCTTTGGCCCCAAGAGATATCATGAAACATTGACAATTTGTAGAATCATTTAAATTGTTCTCATTGAGAGAAAACTCTTTCTCACACGCCTCATTACAAGGCGTATTAGTAGAAGGTTCTTCCATTATATAAAATTTTCTATTAATAGAATAAGATAATGTGTATGAAACTTTTCCATTCAAGGATAATTTTATTAGGGATAAGGTTATCGTTATCATGTATGGATCACAGTGATATGTTGGAAGTCATTCTGATTGTTTTTTCTACAAATAAGATGAGCATAGATTAAGACTATATCAAATAAAATTTAGAAAAATAAAAAAATATTATATTTATAAATATCCCACTATTTTATCGAAACCCAATTGCTCTCATCATTTTCTTCAAAATTTTCTTTTTATTGGACATTATAGTGTAAATGTTCTATATTCGCCTTCTCATCACCCCAACATTTGTTGATCAATCAAATTGAAGTGTTTTATGTAGTTATTCCAAATTCTAAGAATAATAACTCATAGTTCCTTGATATGTTGAGTGGACTCCACAATCCTGAAATCCTTAAGTTGTTTTTCCTCAACCATTTATTCTCATTTTCACCAAGTACAACATGGGAAATACAACCTTGATATGAGCTAGTTATGTCAATCAAAAACATCATGTTAAAATTCCTATGTAATTTAGTGCACCCCAACATTGGATGGTCGAGGCCATTTAACAATAGTTCGATTCTAATTGATGTAGTATATGGTTATGTCAACTTAAAACAAATACTTATGGTATTTCATCTTTCATGTGTAAATTTTGAATAATTATCATCATTACATTATTTTTAATATTAATTTTATTTACAAAATTGATTAACCTTGTATTATTTAATATTTATTCATAATTAAATTTATTTTAGTTATATATTGAATTCTAGATAATTCATTAATTCTTGTGATCATCAAAGAACATGCATAATGAAGTAACCCAGAAACACGATAGAAGTAAAAAAAAGTTGCAGGATCATGAAAAATTAAAAATGGGTATTTTATCTATTAGATGATAATCTAACTACTGAACTATGGAGAAAACCTTTAACCAATTTTTGTTAGTGTTGCTGCATTCCGCCTATCCACTTATGAATCTCTCTTTGATTGGTTTCACCTCAACTCCAAACATTAACCACCTCCTATGGCTCTATATATCCTTCCATTACGTATGATTTTACACACACATATGTGAGGGGAACAAAAGGATTTGTTGATTTTTTTACATAAAAGAAACCATGGGCACACAAACCCCAAAATAATGAGATGAAAGATGACACATAGGAAAACAATTTAATTTAATAGTAAATAAAATGAAACCAATCAAATATAATGGTTTTTTATTGTCTCATTACCATTACCATTCATGTATTGGATTACTCATTTAATAAAATTAACATTCAATCCAAATTGTTCTTATTTAAGATAAATCAATCTCAAATTAATTAATTATCTTCTTTAATTATTAAATCATTTTATTTTCATTCTCATCTTAATTTATATGATATTATCATTCATCATATTTTTAAAGAAATTTAATAAATTTATTTAAAATTAACTATTTAAAAAATGTACCATGGAGGAAACACGTTGAGAACCCATCTAAACTGCCAATGTGTATTATACTCATATACAGTTTAATCTTGTGACATGTTGCATACATGACATATCAAATAATATCAAAACATGTATAATCAGCAAAATGATCACATATTTTACATGATTTTTTTATGTAGAGTGTAATGTTTCAATTCACTTATATTTATAACTCTAATATGACTTGTACATGATATGTTGATCTATCCATTAGGCCGAAAATAATTAGACATTTATATAAATATATCCCCATCACATGGCATGTTCTATCAACTTAATTACCACATGAAAGTATATTGTTATAGTTTTCCACATTATAATATACTAATATTAATTCAGCATAATTTTATAAAAGCCTATGATGTGTAAATTCATGCTACACAACATATATTTTTCTCAACATCTATCTATGACAAATGCCGTGGGACACAACATGTGACCATGACATGGAAATTATTTGAGCACTCGAAATTTACATGGACGACACAGCATATAGAATCTTAGTTGAAAGGTATATTATCATGTAGGCCATATTAGAGGAAACATGAACCATATATAATTAAAGAACTATATATCATTTATCATAGTTACATGGCATGTACTTTGACAGAACACGTGGTTGGATAGTCTGTCCATCATGTGGTGTAAAATAAATTCACCATGTGAAATAAATTCACATTCCTTGAATTAATTCTGAATTAATTAATGGTGAATTAAACACATTTACACATTGTTTCTATCCAGGTTACATGGTGTGTACTCTTTTGTTATTCGAAAAGACTCCTTGAGAACTCTAGATGAGATCTTTAAATTTATTTCATTCATCAATTTAATTTATTTTATTATATTTAAGAGAAAGAAAGAGGAATAAATAAAATATCACATTCTGAAATAAAGAACGATTAAACTAGAATTTTAAACCAATAATAATTGTGTAAATCAATAAATGATCTATAAATAATTATAAATTATTATATGATCCCTCGGATCCCACATGACGGTTTGAATGCAATAGATGCATGCATTGGGTCAGACCCATATTTTATTTTTTTTCATGTTTGATGATTAATACCAGATTTATAGTAATATAAGAATAGAAATCAAGGATATTAAATAAAATAATATATATAATGGATAAATTTCAGAACCGAAGCATTGGATTTTTCACATTTATTTATATTCAATTAATTAATTACAGAATTACCATTTGGTAAATTGTTTCATCATTGATGGATCTATCCAGGGATCTATTTTATACCATCATTTCATTCAAGTAATCAAGATTATATTCAATTTATAAGTGATCCACATGTCTTCCACAAATATCTGAATGACTTCATAGGAATCTATGGGTATTTCCATGATTGATTCTATTGATTTCTATATTCACTGTTTTTCTCTCCAAGAATCCCATCGAAAGGATTCTCTTTGATCTCTATTGTCTTAATGGAGGAAGATGGATAATGTTCGCTCTATATTCTTTAGATTATTCTTTGAGAAGGTAGATCTTTAGGGATTTTAGGGGATTCATCACATTTTGTTGGGCACAAAAAAAAGAATTAATGCTCTAGATAAAATAATATAATTGGGTTTATATAACTCTAGGGTTAGAAATAAATAATTGAAAACACTACCTTTAATATTTATGAAATCCCTACAGAACTCCTTATCTATATTAATAATAATATTATTATTTCTCATCATAGATTTACTTGTGAATTGAATTATATATTATTTATTCAAATAATTATCAAAATATCATTTTTCATAAGACTGTTAAACTTATTCCTAACTTTTTCCAAAATATTTCTCGATCATTGAACATGGAATATTTTTTTAATCAATTAATATAACTGCATTATTCACTGATAGATACATAAATATTATATTCAATAAATTGAAAATAAAAATTTATTAAATATTCTTCCAACATTATATTCTCTTAAATAACTAATGAATGAATATATGTGAACCAGAAATCATGAAAATTTATTAAACCATATGTGGTAATAATAATTCTTCAACTTGTTAAATAATAAATAATAATATATTATTTAATCTAGATTGTAGATGAACTTATTGTGTGGACCTCTAGGACTCTTTCTAATTCGAATTATCCAAATCTTCCTAAAGTACATGGTTAGTGTCTAAAAACATACCATGACACTCGAAGAGAATGTATTTTTTAACATAATGACATAACACCTCATATGAACGTTTATTGTGAAAAACAATCATTTTTTTCAATATCTCTAATCAAGTAGGTTGCATACTGGTGTCATAAACCTATGTGGTCGACATCACATTCATCGAATGTTTAGAAATAGAACATGCCTATTGAAAACCATCGCCATATTTTAATAAGACTATATCATTTCCATTAATATAACTAAGATATAAACTTTTATTAATTAATAAATGGGAAAATCATTTCTTGTATTATACATTAATGAAATATTACTCATGATTCACCCAATGAATCCTACCACACTGCAAATATATATCATCACAGTTTTCATCAATACATCAAAGTATGTGACTTATGACACTAAATAATAATAATCATAAAGTCAAATGACCAATAAGCACTTCTAATAATAAGAACATCCATTGATACAAATAAACATGCATTTCATACTAGCAGGTCTCACTCTCAAAATTTCCTACATGGGATATTACAAATGGTGTATACCATTTGAAGGTGCCTTAATTTATTATAAGTATCCACCCCTGATAGAAATTATCATTTTTTTCCCTAAAAATATTTCATATGGATATAGAATATATATTTTAGGAATATTGTTATAGTAGTTCAGTGTTATCATCATATGAGAGAACAACTATGACATGTCTAAGAAAAATCTGATATTATGTCCATTATCAAATACTATGTTATAAACAATATGTATCATGATTTGAAAAGGTTGTTATTAGTGTTTAAAACTGTGAATACTCTTTATCAAAAAGTACACAAAATTTGGCTCAAGAGAAACAACTATAACACAAGGACTATGAATGAAAATGGGCTCACAATGGGCGTGTTTTGACTCGATAGAAACTACGTTTTATATCCATTTAATTTTAGGAATGAATGAAATATAGTGGGTCTATTTGACATCGGGCCTTTAGTGGAGATTCATGTGGGATTTTTGTAGAGATAAATGGATTCAATGAGGCCTCAAGAGGAAGACAAAGTTTCTATGAAAATAAAAACAATACATCGTGTATTCCGTATGATCAAAAATTATATTTCTTAGTTTATTATAGAAAATAGAGTTTCAATGATAATTAAAATATAATACATCTCTTTCATGGTACAACACACTATGTGATACTAATAGGGTGTCCGCCCCAGGTGTCAGTAGTAGACGACAGGGACCTCGGGTGATAAGACCGGCAAAGTCCCCATATATACATGTTGCATCTAAGATCATGGAATATTTATATGTTTCTAGGTAAGAACATACCCAGGTCCTTAGAAAAATCCACATGTGTTGTTCCCCAATGTACACATCATATACTTCCCTTGAAATATCCTACCATGCATATATCCCTCTCCATTCCTCAGATTTGGTCCTATGAGTAGCCCATTCTATGTAATTTTTAATGTAAGACATCCTAGTGGACTTTTTTGCATCATAGATAAAATATGAGGTTATATAAGTTTGAATTCTCTTCTATTAACCATAATATAATGGAATTTATTTGTATTATCTTCATAATGATTTCAATGTTGGTACTCCCATTACTCACCAGGGAACGAATCCTCTGTATCCTATGTCTATGAAAATTCGATAATACACAAAAAAAATGGTGTGATTCAATATCGATGTTGTGGTACTCCCTCATCATTGAGCTATAGTGAGGATTATTTACTCCATTGGAATCAATGCTCCCGCAATCGTGGATTGTAACATCAAGGATTATGACCATTATTCTGATTTTTGTTAGTTAGTTTGTGGTTCTTGGCCTCAGATATGGTACCTTTAGAAAAACGAAACTCGTGTTTATTAACTGGTAATCGATATTTAAATTCCTCTCTTTGTTTAACTGGGGTTTCAGTATAAACATATCTTTTTTGAGGTTTATTATCCCTATTTAACATATGGTTTGTTATTTCTATTTTGTTCTATTTCTTCACTATGGGTCTTGGGGGTGTTATAATGAATATATTTATTCGTACTCATATATGGGATTCTAACACATTTTCTATGTCTTATGATGATGGCAGGTATATTGGCTATGACTTTGGGGGACCCAGTATCAGTTACACATAGCATTATGTTAAAGATATGACCATGTTATCTATTATGACTTAGTGGTCTTGAGTAGTTTTCTCCTATGTATTTCTTTTATTCAGTTTTTAGGTGGGATCCTAATTTTATTCTTGGTCGGGCATGTATTTTTTCCCCTACTATTAATAAATATTTATCTAATGAACTGTGATTTATTGCAAATATATTATTTCATATATTGTTCACATGCTATAGGAATCAATTTATTATATATCCACATTTTTTATGAAGTTGAGTTTGTGAGTGCATACAGGTACATTAGGATAAATACAACCATTTTAGTTGAAAACATACTTAGTGCTCATCACTAGCACCTAGCCTAATGGATATGTTCTTAGGGTGTCACTATTTGCATACTGTTAGCCCAAGAAGGACCCAGTTGGGTCAATTCATGAAAATAGTCTTACACATTTCTTTATTGTATAAATGGTATCCTCTATAATTTTAAGGATTACCAAGTATGATGCCTTCAAGTCCTCTATATTTTAACTTTTCCATGATTTTACCTCTCCCCTTGACAATATATTGGATACCAAATACCCTAAAATATTTTAGTCTTAGGGTATTCTTATAATGGATCTCATATACTGACATATTTTAATTGGGTTTACATAAACACTGATTTTAAATATCAACCTTTATTCTAATAAATTGTCTCCTGAAAAATCAACAAGTATTATTCTCTGCCAACTCGATACAATAAATTTACAATAAATTATTATTATTCTATTCAGAAACATCATTTTATGGGGTATATGGTGTTATAAATGCAAAATTATTTTTTTTCTTTTCCCAGATGTAATTAATATTTTACACTTATATATTGATCACACATTTCTATCATTATCTTCTTCACAGAGAAACCACAAAACATTACTACATATATTTTAAAGATCTTAAACATATTCTCATATTCCACTTATACATTATAAACATAGTCCATGAAATTAGAGAGAAGTAATAGATTAAATTAATAGAATACTTCTATCAATTAGTTCATTATTTCCTCATAGGCTCATAAACATCGGAATGAATGATCCCTAACAGATGAGATGCTAGAAACTCTACATTCTTATGGGAAAAATTACCAATCATCACCTTTTAGAATGACAAGAACAGAAAATTTCATTCTCTCCATGTCATTGGTGCATAAAAAATCATTCTAGTGAAAATCTTTCCCATATTAATTTTGACCAATATTGCTAACTCTTTTAATGAATAATTTATTTCCATTCCTCAATTTACTGTACTGTGGATTTTTAATATCACTAAACTAAAACATGTTTCCATATTTTTATTATCCCTAAATCATCACACATAAATATTTAAACCACCTCACCAAGAATTATTATATTTTAAAAGCCATTTTTTTATCACAATGTTGTGATAGATAGAGTAATTTATGTTTCGAAACCTCAATAAATAAGGTGTTCTTTAAGTTAAAATCCTCCTCACTAATGCCCACTAAACCAATTATGATTATCCGGAGTTACCCATAATTTCCCAAGGTCACTGATCCTTCCTTAGAAATCTAAAAATCATTCAATATCTTCAAATATCATGTCATGTGTAAAGATAATCCACTATAAAAAATACATAGATATTTCATTTGAGATTATTTATATTCCACCTAAAAACCCATTTCTTATCATATCCCATATATTTATTGTTCTCAACCTTTTTATTATTTAAATTAATACTTGCTTAAGTGTACTACAATGAGACAATATTTATAAAAGTGAACCAGTTGGCCTCCCCTTCCAGAAACATCCTCCAATGATTGAATCTTATTTTTAACCATCATTCCATAATTTTTAGATTATTTCTAAACATTGTTTCTCTCAGTCTATTGACTCCTCAACAAAAATGGAACCAATGATAACTATTTTTAAACTAATATTGGTATTTTAACAAAAAACATTTTTATGTTCCAAAAATCTCCACAATACTAATAATATCCCTAAAATTTTACTTTCTATTGAACAAAGCGTTATGTACAGCAATAAAATCATATTATTAAGAAATTTTTGGCCCTCAACCGTGGATCCTTTTTTCAAACTAAATTAAATTATAATTCTAATGAATTAGTATTAATCATATTATTATTTTATATATTTTTAAAATTATCTTTTTTAGAATATTTTCATAATATTATACATTCATATCATTTTTAGATTTCTGCGATTTGTTTTTTTTAAATAAATTCAAATTACTCCTCTTGTGTCTTTTAATCATCATTTTTTCAAATCCTTTACAACATATAGCATTGATTTTTTAAAATTTATATTGACATTTTTTATCATTTCATTACAATATAACTTAATTCTTTTAAACAAATTTTTTTGAGATTTCATTAAATGCTTGAACAGAATTTGAAATTTTTTGATTTAAACTTGATCAATTTTATTTATAAATCATCCAATTTTTATTATAAAATGTAAATATCTTTAGAATTTTTATATATCCTTTTAATACATGACATTTTTTTTCTTCTTTTGGTAACTTATTCAAGTTATTTATCTCATTTATCAACATTTACATTATTTAGTATGCATGGTGTCATTGTTCTTTGATGATTTACATGATTTCTACAATTTATTATTCTCTTTCTAACATTTTCAAATATTTTAAAGACATTACTTAACCTCCATATTAAATATATACTATATCTATATTTCATCATAACTTATGTCATCACTACTATCATCACTTATGAAAATTTCCACATTCACTTCTCTATTTAATTTTTTACCAACTTCACTAAAAGTGTCGATTTTATCATTATCCAAACTATAATTATCATCCTTTGAATTTGGAAATAAATTTAACTTCATAATTTTAAATAAATTATTACCCTTTCTATTTTATTAAAACGTTATTTTATAAACATTTTTATAAAATTTATTTATTTAACTCCTTTATTTTTCTTTCTTATCATAAAAATATTATTCTAATTTCAAAATTGTAAAATTATCTAAAAAATGTAAAATTACGCCACACTTGAAGCATTTACAATGAATTTCCAATGATGTTTTCCATTAATTATTCTCAAATTTTTGGAAATGAATAAAATAATCTTGAAATATTTTCTTTTGACTTCATCATCTTCATGAAAATAATATTCTTCTATAAAAACATATATATTTATCTTATCTTTTATATAATATTTAAAGTATATTTATCTATTTTTTATACACATTTTAATAAAAAAACCCTCATTTCCTTATTTCATAAGAAATCAAAATATTTTAAAAATAATCCAATTGAATGATGTTTGGATCATGTTAATTAAGAATAAAAAAAGTTTTATCAAATTGTTTTGGTAATATGTGTAGTGTCATTTTTAAAAATTATATATTCCATAAACATATCACAAAAAAAAATCAAATGGTTCCCATAATTTAAATTTCTTTAGTGAAGAAATAATCCAATTCATCTTGGTATATTTATATTCGAATATCTAAACATGTTAAGTGTAATTCTTCACTTGTAAATTACCTTGATAATTGTTTTTCAATTTATCCTAAGCAACATTTAAAGTATTAATCCCTTTTACTTTGAGAAATTTCTTTTCTGAAAGTAATGGAGCGATGATACTCCATGTACAAACCCTATTCCTTAAATTCTTTCAATCAAAAACTATTGTAGATGAAAAATTAGTTTGAGATAAAAATATATGGGTATAATCTTCCAATACATATATAATAATTTTTAAAATATATATAAATATATAATATTTTTATGTATAATAATTCTTTCCATAAAAGGTGGGAATACCTTTACCATTCCTTGGATTTATATGATTTATATCTTTAATAAATTTACATAACTCAAAAAATTTAAACATAGGTGAACTTATTTACTCAAAAAACTAGAAAACTATTTCTTTTTTAGTTGAATAGTATGATCTGATGCCATATAAAAACGATCTACTAGACCAGTGAAAATTCATAGAGAGGGGTGTTAAATAGTGAATACACTTCCTTTTATTTTTTCCCCTTAAAAACCCATAGAAACCTATTTATGTTTACAAAAATTATGTTTTTCAATATCTATACTCATTCCAATGGACAAACACAACAGGAATAGTTAGTTTTTTAAAATGTTCACCACTCAAAATGAAAGGCTACATCATTAGCATGATTCAGAATCACTTATGATCATAATTACAATTAGATTCAAAATTTTCGATATAATAATCATTATTTATCATTGAAAATGTGTTAAAAATGTGTATCCCAACTTTTTTAATGGTATCATTCATAGAAAAGGATATATTAATTCAATTATTAACAATAATAGTGACATCAATCAGAATATACATCCATGAAGTTATCATATTTCATCTCCATATTCGTTTTCCTCTTCCTCCTTTTCTTTAATCGCTAGGTATAATATTTAAAAATGAAATTATATTCTTCTTCCCCATATCAATAATTTCATATCCAAAACATTATATATTAACATTAGAATCTGAATTTCAAATTAAAATTAAAATTGAAAACAACATACCCTGATTATCTCACTTGTTTTATAGTCTTTGTATCGATTTATCTCTTCTAGTCACCTTAAAAAATATTATTGGACTTACATATTTTATTTTAAGAAGTCCTAGGTGGATGAAATCGATAAAAATAAAATAATTTAATTTAATTCTATAATTCTCATTCACAACAGTCTATTGGATATCACCATGGCGTATAAAAAGATTGTTTAAGATAAAATACTATGAACTACTTCAAACCCATTCTTTAAACTCCCAAAAAAATTACACCATGAAATAATAGATATTTTTATCATACAATATTTAGATCACTATGCTTATTTACCAAATTATAGGATTCATTTTAATTTAAAATTATGATTTTCATTTCACACCATTCCATAAATTAGAACATGATCATTCCTAAATTTTGTTTTCTAGACACGAATTTCTCCAATCAAGATATTTAACTTTGATAATTTAAAATATTTCCCTCAATGGGTATAACAGTCATCTAAATTTATAATTTTCACAAAATATCATAAGCCAATGTACCACAGTATATGTGATATTTTTTTGGACCACAATCATGTTGGAACCTTGTTCGTTCTATGCATGAATTGGAGTATGGTTTGTGTTTTTTGTCAATCCTTAGAGGAAGTTCAGAATGTGTGCCAGTAAAGTGATCATATAGTTCAAGAAGACAACAATATTGAAAGTGGTGTTGTTCTCCAGTGTTTTCCAATTTTTTGGACTTTAAAATTGGAAAATAAATTCATAAGTTGTTGGAAATAGGTGGTGTGTACAAAAAAGAAGTGGTGAACGAAATAAATGAGGTGTGCACGAAAAACAGCATGGTGCGCAAAAAAAAGTGGTGTGCATGAAAAACATAGTGGTGCGTGAAAACCAGCGTGGAAGAGGAAATAGTGGAGAGAGATTTTTCTTACAAGAGGTGTTTTGGAATTAGAACATTGTAAAATGTCAAGGGCATGGGCTACGCCAAAAACATGGAGATGTGCACAAAAAATAGTACTGACGTGAAATATTATGCACTGAATGAGAGGTTTTTCACACCATAAGGGGTTCTGTTCATGGGGGTATGAGATGCCTATAAATAAGAGGTGACCCCCCTCATTCCATCCGGTTGAAGACTTAGAGAATATCCAAGTACTGATGTGTGTAAAATATTTGTGTAAAGGGAGATTTGAGAAAAATGATGGGTTTCATGAAAAAGGACGAGTTGTGTGAAAAAGTCCAAGCTGCGCGAAAAAGGCCAAGCTGTGCAAAAAAGGTTTTGCATGTAAATCTGCGCGTAAACAAGGTTGTTGCGTGAAATATTTTCTGTGAAAAAATCATGAATTTTGCACAAAAGTGGGATATTTGGTGAAAAGGATAGTTGTTGTGTGAAATATTCAGTGTAACCTGTTTTCCAATTTTTATTATTTGGTTCAGTGGTTCAGTGTGGTCAAGAGCATCAATTCAGGACTTCAATGCAAGCATATTCTCCTGCTAAGTAGAGACAAATATTTCAATGCAAATCTATTGAAGAGACCTTCATGTCTACAAACTCACTGAGACTTCATCGAAGGCAGTGAGCCAGGGGGATTCAACCGGAGTGACCTAAGGGACGTAGTGGGATATCCCTGAACATTTGTAAAGGTATTGAGCCTGGCACATAGATACTATGACCAAAAAATGTAATCCATAAACCAATTAAGATTAGTGTATTTTGGTATGACCGACACAATGTCAGTGTATGCTCCTTGGACATATCCCTTTGTGGTAAACCAAGTAAAAGTGATATGTAAAATCTATGCATTAATTTGTTTGATAGATGAAATATTTCTTACCAACATCAGAACAAGATCTACAACTTTAAAAAGAAAAATTTGACACCCTGATTCACCCCTCCCCTCTTAGGGTGTTCCAAGGTCCTTCAAATCCTCAAACATTGAGAACCTCCTTATTTCCTCTAACCATTTCACCATCCTTTTCATTTTTCTCATCAAACCATCCGATTTCAACTCATACAATGCCTAATTTCTAGGGAATAGTGAGATTACCTATTCTATATTGGGAAATTTTGTCTACTGAAACACGTTCTAGAACACCTTTTTTTCAAACTAAACTCCCCTTTTCTTTATGACATGTGCTCAATGTGTTATCCATTGCACCATGACATAGTTTAGTTCTTTTTTTATAACCTAGGATAAAAAAATTGTAATTTTCTAATGAATCAATCAATTTGACTTCCTAGGACACCACTATTCCCATATTGTAATAGGTATCAAATTATTGATGCCTCCTTCACATATTTATTCTCCAAAAGAACTTCAAATTACTTCTAATCATCTTTAAAATTTTATAATCATTTTAAAGTTCTCTAAATCATTTGAAACACCATAAATCACCTAATATTCAATTTAATTTATAAAATGAACAATTTATTGAAAAAAGGAAAAAACAAAAATAATAAACCATTTTCACTTTAACAAACTACGTATTTGAAAAACATCTCTTCTTGGGGTTCATTCATTATCTCAACAACTCGTCATCTAAAAAATCACCCCCCCCCCAATTCTTCCATGTCTCATCAATATTCTTCAACTCTCATTGGTCCTAAAATTTCAATGTTTATTATGTAATTATTTTTTAGAATTTGAAATTTTCAATGGTTTTAAACTTGTGTCTCATAATAAGCATATAACCATACCAACTGATGTGATTAGTAGTGATTTTTAAATATCTCTACACATATTTACTTATGTATTTATTGGATAACATATATCAATATGTATTTGTTTTATTACCAACTAAAACTCTCATATTTTCTAAAAACTTTCCTTTGGTCATTTGTACAAATAAATAAGATTCTCAATTATGAAATGACTTATAATCCGATTAGTCAAATAATATATCTATGTACAGTATATAAATGTGTTTCTAAATTATATTCCTAATGTGACAAAACTAATGATAAGGAGTACCATAATAAAATACCATCACCCATATATATTTAATGGTATGTATTGAATTATATATATACATAACATTTTATAAGTTTTATAATTCTCAAATTTATCCATAAGGTGTATACACATCATAAGTTCATACATCCAATAAAACAAATCTTCCCCAATTTATAATACATAGATCAATGTCTCCATTTAAAAAATATATTATATTTATATGTTTTTGTGAATTAATATACATATAATATTCTCTCTTTCTATCCAATATCGATGAGTTATAATTATAGAAATTGATTTATATTCCTCTCCTTGATAACACATGTCAAAATATGTATCAATATATTAAACTATAGATAAATCCTATAATAAATATCAAAATTATTTTTTTGATACGTGATATATTCTTTAAAAATTAATAGTTATTAGGTGAGTATCATATTTTATTTAAATTCAATAATTATTTTTAAAAATAATTATCTTATATAAATAATAACACCATACATCATATGAATTAGTGGATCATGATCCATATTTCAATATATATTAATTAACTTTCAATATTATATAAATATTTAAATATTTATATAAGTAATCATATCACTCATACTATATATGACTCTAAGGTGGTTATCTAGAAAAATATATGAACAATCCATCATAATAATTTTTCTAACTCTATTTTTCTAGGAACTTTATCCTATTAGGGTCACCTAAACAATTCTAACCCAATGCTTATAATAAATCATTCATACTATAATGACCCTTATATATTCAAACAAATTAAATTATATATGGAATCAACTCCAACAAATATTGAAATACATTTTTTAGAATTTTAAAATTTAAATCAAGGAAAGGGTATTGTTTTGGGATTATTAAAATTAGTTTATAGAGATGGAGAAATTGGTAAAATGGGTTGGGAGTTAAATTTCAATGAAAAATGAGAGGACTAATTTTGGAGGGTTATAAAATATACCCATTGAAGCTTTGATGTTATCCTATAAGGAGTACAGAGTACAATGAAATGGATTAGTATCATTTCCCTTTAACCCAAAAACCCAGTGTCCCACAAACTTCTAGTGGTGGTCCATCAAGAATTTAATTGTACACCGTAAACCCCACTTAAAGTTTATACTTGTTCATCTTGTTGTGGGGATTCATCAAGAACCCCTTCAAGGATATTATTTTTTCTTTGTGAAAAATAATAGGGAATGGCTCTCCCATTACTTAGTCTCCACCTCCCTTCTTTTCCAAGGATTTAGGGTTATTTGGGATGAGTTATTCCACCAAATTGAGTTAATATCCTCCCTTATTATTTATTTTTTCTTATTTTTACCCCACCTAAAAATTATGATTCTATGGTTATGGATTAAATTATAATTTCATCAATATATGGTGAAATTATTTCAATAAAATATCATTCTTCATTCTATGACTAATTAAGGTTGGTTAAGGATGAATATAAGTCATTCTATGATAATTTTTTTAATTTAGTTTCAATATTTTTAATCTTTTATTTTTTATTTTTGATGAAATTTATAGAATATTTTGAATGAGATCATGTTGATTTTATCTAATGTATAATAATTTCATTCAATGAAATATCTCTATGTTATTTGTTATTTTTTAGCAACACCATAATCTAATGTGAGTTTTTTAGATAATGTTAAGTATATTATTTCATTTTAAATGTTTTGGATTATGTAGTTGTGAATATTATGATATAATAAGAGTGCATAGGCATGAATGTTTTAAATTAATAGATTGTATGGGAACGAACAAATGTGACATGTAGGGTTAAATCCATTAAATACAAATAGGTGGGGCATAAAATATTAAACAAAATATTTTTTGTTTCATGTGTCATGTACTATGTTGGATTTGAGTTAGTTCTTGGAGACCTAAATGGGAACTAAGTGTGATTGTGGTTATATTGTTATTTTTTTATAACCACTTTAGTTAAGAATAAGAATCTCGTTCATAGTTATGTGATTTTATGATTTCATGGATTTTGTGTTTCTTTAGGATCATTTGGTTATTATTAGGAGTCAGGATTTAACTAGAATCCTTGCCACGTTTTAAAACATGATGGACCTTTAAAAGTATTACGTGATTTATAATATAGTTCTAGAAATCATAGACAATATGGTGGATATTTGGGTTGATGTTTTTTCTTTATGGGTATAATTTGAATGTGGTTGGGTATGATCATTTAAACATATATCCTCTGTTAATAGTTTATTAGTTTAATGTGGTATTAGGGAAATCCAAAAAGGCCTCATAGGTTTAGTTTCTTGGGGGTATTATAAAATGGTTAGTTCAATGGATTGATATTAATACAATGGTTCTATAGGGTTATTTCATTTATAGTTTTATAAATGAATTCTTTAAACTTTGTTATATCAAATAATATGGTTAGTAATAGATCTTGTGAATGGGTATGAGTTGGGTGAGGTCCTAAGAAATAATTCATTGTGTTTAATAAATTATGAAATGGGATTTTTTATTAGTTTATAATTGAATGTGGTATGATTTAGAATACAGAACGATGGTTTATACCCTAAATCCATATATATTATTTGGGAAATTATTGTGTGTATATTGTTATGGATTTTTTGGATGGTTAAACCAAAGTCAAATTAGTTGGTATATGTGACATACACGGTGCAATAAATATTTGTCAAGAGATAGATTATGGGTTATATAAAATAATGTTTTTATTTTCAATTATTGTTCTAATAATAATTTCATACACCATAGAGATACACTGAATATGATTAAGTTTTATTTTTGGATTCTATGACCCTAACTATTGTTTCACAAAAACTTCAATGTAGATCTTTTTTAATGAAATTTTCTATTTTAATAATTTACCTTGATTGAGATACATAATATAAATACAAGTATTTTTCTAAATGGTAAATGTTAGATAAATGTGTCTTCAGGGATATTTGTATAACACTCACAGTGTGTTTTATTTAGGAGGGTTTTATATTCATTATATGGTGCCTGTAATGTGTTGTGGTACTCCATCATGTTATATTTTCTCAAGTATTTTCTTTATTACACATCTACCTAATTTGGGATTCTAGTATATTTCTTTGTGTAATATATTAGAGTCAAGGGAACCAATATTGTATATAAACCTAATATGATATTTGTTTAACTGATCATTAGACTAGAATTGCAAAAAAAATAGAATGATCTGGAATCACGGGGGCCTGATAAGCACATAGTGACCTTATTTGTGTGTTTTCATGTTTACTTTTATATATTTCTTTATAGTATTAGAGATAAAATCACATTATATATTATATAATATATTAGTGGCCTCATTGGAGCTGTACAAATGAGTTTTATATTCACACCCAAAACATGCACCACAATAGATGAATAGAAACTATTTCAATCATAAAGTTAAGTATTAGGGACCTTTCTATGGATGATCATGATCAATAGGATTAATAGGTAAATAGAGACAATATTAGGGTGGGTCCTAACTCTTTTTTATGATATATCCTTAATTTTTTTAGTAAGCCATTTAATATTTTATTATAATGATCATCCTACCAGGAGATCCCATTTCTGATTTATGGCTCACATGTTATGGTATGAGTTCATTTTGATATTTCATATTGGTGTATTTTTATTTTATATGGTTATAGTTTAACTATAAAATTCCATATATGCACTATTATACTCTTTTTTACATTAATGATTTATTATTGTATGATTGTGGTATCAAGGGTATAGTCTCCCCAACATTGATCATAGACACTTACCACTATTCAATGGCCACTGGGGTATTAAAAGGAATTATTGATGTTGTTTAGCATCTCATATCTATATGGTAAATATGGGACATTGAAAAATGGTATCATATATATTCTCCCCAGTAGTGATTGTGTTTATATTATTATTATTTTTATATACTGTTTAGATAGGATTAAGCCTCTAGTTCCTAGTTAATTGATTTTAGTATTTCTTCGATTTCATGTTTCCTTAGGATACTTGGGTTATTTTTAGGTGTCAGAATTTAATTAGAACCTTTGTCATGTTTTAAAACATGATAGACCTATTAAATTTTTTGGTGATTTGTAAGATAGTTATAGAAACCATGTATAATTTTGTGAATATTTTGGTGGACATTTTTTCTTATTGGTATAATTAGAATGTTTTTGAGTATGATCATGGAAACATACATCCTTTATTAATAGTTTAATAGTGTAATTTGGTATATGAGAAATCAAAAAATTCATTGAATGTTTAATTTCATGGGGGGTATTCTAAAGTTTTTTGGTTGATGGATTGATATTCATAAAATGGTTCTCTAGGGTTGTTTCATTTATATTTTCATAAATAAGTAATATAATCTTTGTTATATCAGATAATGTGGTTAGTAATAGATCATGTGAATGGGTATGAGTTGGGTGAGGTCCTAAGTAATCTATCTTGGTGTTTAATAAATTATGATATATGATTGCTTATCAGTTTATCATTGAATGTCGTATGAGTTAGAATATGTAATGATGGATTATATCATACATCCATATATATTGTTTGTGAAATTATTTTGTGTATATTGTTTTGTTTTCTTTGGATGGTTAAACCCTAGTAAAATTAGTTGGTACATGTGACATACTAGGTGCATTGGATATTAATCTAGGGATATATTATGGGTCATATAAATGTATGGTTTTTTTTATAATAGTAATTTTATACATCATAGAGATAAAATGAATATGATTGAGGTTTATTCTTGGATTCTATGACCCAAACTATTGTTTCAAAAAACCTACTATGTGGATCTTTTTTAAGGAAATATGCTATGTTAAGACTTTACCATGATTGAGATCCATAATATATGTACAATGATTATTCCTAATGGTAAATGATAGATACATTGGTATTTAGGGATATTTTTATAACTCTCATAGTTTGTTTTATTCATGAGGGTTTTACATTCATTCTATGGTGCATGTAATGTGTTTTCGTACTCCGTCATGTGATATTTTATCAAGGATTTTTCACTATTACACAAATAAATTGTTATGGATTCTAATATTTTTCTTACTGTAATATATTATATGAAAGAGAATCACCTTGGTATATAAAATCGATATGATTATAGTTTAATTGGTCATTTAAATGGAATTCCAAAAACTAGTATGATCTGGAGTCATGGGGGCCTCATAAGCACATGGTGACTTTATTTGTGTGTTTTCATGTTGATTTTTACATTATTTTTATAGTATTTGACATGAAATCACATTATATATTATATAATATATTAGTGGCCTCATTGGTGGTGTACATATGAGTTTTATATTCACTCCCCAAACATGCACCACAATATATGAATAGGAATTATTGCATTCATAATGGTCAGTGTTAGGGCCCTTTCAATGGGTTATCATGATCAAGACGATTAATTGGGAAATAGAGACAATAATAGGGTGGGCCTAACTCTTTTTTATGATATATCGTTATATTTATTTAGTAATCCTTTTAATATTTTATTATATATGATCATCCAATCAGGCGATCCCATTTCGGATTTATGGATCACATGTTATGGTAAGAATTTATTTTGATATTTCATATTGGTGTATTTTTATTTTTTCATTATATTTGACCTATAAAATTACATATATGCACTTTTATACACTTTTTGACATTATTTAATTATTATTTTATGATTTTTGTATCAAGGGTATAGTCTCCCAAACACTGACCATAGACACTTACCAATATTCAGTGGCTACAAGGGTATTAGAATGAATGATTGATTTTGTGTAGCATCTCATCTCTATATAGAGAATATGGGAAATTAAAAATTGTATCATATATATCTTTTAAAATGTTTTATAGTTTTGTAATAGGTATTTAATGATAGCTTTTACATAACATGAGGTATAAATTGGGCTTATTCTTAGCTAACACTTATATAGTAAACTCTATGTTTGCTGGGTAATGGGATTATAGTTATCAAATTGGAAATTTATGGTTTTTTTATCTCTGGATGTTTTTTTGAGTTATATTTTATTTTTTAACATTTTCATGGTGTGGAATGTGGGTGTGTTTATATGCAAAATACATTCCATGTAGGTTCACATGACATGTTTATGACTATGTTTGACTATAAAATGGAATTTTATACATGGTTTGGGGTATAATATTTAAAATGGGTTTTAGTTAAATAATTTTAAAAGGGTAATTTTTAAATTAAACCATCATTTATATTTTTTTAGTGGTTTCCTAGAAACCAATTCATTAATATTAATTAGATAAAACCAATTGTGTATATTTTCCAGATGTTTACAATTTCACTATGATGATATAATAGTATGAAAAATTATCAAATGAAATCCCTAGAATGGGTAGTTAAAATATATATTTCTTGTTTATTGATTAGTACATTCATTATATTCTTAATGTATTAATTGATGTAGGAATTAAATTTCAAAATATATTATAAACCCTCAATTTAGTATAGTATACATGTGAGTATACTTGATTATTTATGCGGTGGAAATCCTGGTCAATAATTTATATTGAATGTTTAATGGGGTCAATTACTATGGTTTTTATAATTTATATCTTATTAAAACTGATAAGAATTTTTTTTGTGGTATGATATGAATAATGGTATCCTTGTTTGAGTGTGTAACAAGATAGTAAAATATTATGTATTGAAATTCATGTATAGCATATTAACTTTGAGTTTGAATAGCTTAGTTGGCTCTTATATTACAAACGGAAAGATGGATTTTTTTATGTAACATATGAGGTTTGAGTATAGATAAAACTTGTATGAATATAGATTGTGGATTACCTATTTTGGTGTATAGTGAGTGTATATCAAACCATCAGATGAGGCACATGAATGGGCATGGTGTGGGTCTAATCATGCTATGGTATACTTAGTAATGTCATTTGGATATGACTAGATGGGGTAGGACTATCTGTAATTGTACATGAATATTTTTTGTTATATTAGATTTATGAATCAATGTGAACCATAGATGTGGGGATGATTAGTCAGAATATTTTTTGGATACCATGTGGTGTACTTTTTAGGTTTATTACCTTGAATTAGGCATAGGGGTGTGTAAAGTGACCTAAATGTAATATGATTTTCATGAAAAAAATGTTCCATTGGTTAGACATTTTAGTAAAAAGTAGGTTTATTTTGGATTGATATGTAAGGTGAATATCCTTGGAATGTGTTGAATCAAGGATAATATTGTTGTGAATTATATTTGAGAAAGGTATGAATTGTGGATCATTTTAGAATGATCTCCTAAAGAGAAACCGTATTTCATAATGTGCCTTTTGAGAGTAAAATGGTTTTGGAATGATGGTCAGGGATTAATATGATATAACTATTGGGTATATCCCTAGTAAACATACCCTTTCTAAAGAGTATGTTATGAATATATTGAACATTTAAAGGGTTCCCCAATGGGAATAGTAAAAATTTGCTCAATTTTTAAATTCCATAAACATTACAACTTCTTCCTTGGAAAATTATTGGAAGTTAAAAATAAATTAAAATTATTTAACACCTGGAAAAGAAGATTGTTCCAATGATGGAGATGAATGTTAGTCCAATTATTTGTAACCAAAAATGTGACATTGAAGTATGGTGCCGAAGTAAGAAATAGATATTGTTATATGAAATTTAATCTCAAATGTAGTGAGTTCATACATCTATGAATGTTTTTTGGGTTCATTGGTGTATTGAATGATGATAATACACTAACTACTATTCGGTGGTGTTAGAAAGGCATGGAGGAATCTATTGTCGTGTTATCAAACCTTAGAGTGGGTATCTTGGAAATGGTTTATTGGGTTATTTGGATCATGAGTCATGGTTAGAAGTCCTCGTGTGATATCATAAGTTGGGTATGATATTTCTTTTTGAATGATGATATGGGTAATCTTATAGTTGATAGCACACTACCAATCACTTAGGTTATTTCACTTGGGTTGGGTGAATATTAGTGAAAAACATATATGATTTGAATAAAAAACCTTGGCAGTTGTTAACTATGTTATAAAATGGATAAAAG
This sequence comes from Viscum album, assembly GCA_963277665.1. Taxonomy (NCBI): domain Eukaryota; kingdom Viridiplantae; phylum Streptophyta; class Magnoliopsida; order Santalales; family Viscaceae; genus Viscum; species Viscum album. The sequence continues at coordinate 1,803,411,894 of OY728129.1, read as the reverse complement.
TCTAATGTGGGTGATTTTTATAAAGTTACATAAAAATAACATGATTTGTGGATTGATCTCTAACATTTTGGAAGAGTTAGTTCATATGGTAAATATTATGGTGAGGATTGTGACAAATGATATGGGTACAATGTAGGAGTGATAATTCCACTAATCGTAAAGAGTGAAAGATGTATATATACATATATATATATTATAATCAACGTCTTTAGCAATTAGTATTTAATATAATTGAATAGTTATTTAGTGGAAGAGTATGAGTCAAATATGGATGGTTTGTATAAGTAAGTGTGTAGATAAAATAAGGTTGCAGCATTACAATGATCAATGATGTTGAATATTGGAGTCCAACATTAGAGATTATGTGTCTCTATTTATTTCACTATAGTTGGTACATTATCATTTGATTGGAAGAGATACTTATAGCCACTATAAATGGTTTCATGTAGATTTTAGGGAAAATAGGTTCATAGGTGAACCAACTAGTTCTTTATTCAGTGGACGGGGGTTGTGACATAGAACTGGTTTCATATCATCCTTACAAGAATGATTATTGTATTTGATGAATCATTTTGAGAGACTTTTGAAGAAAGTACAGTTTGATAATATCATGCGTAGTCATGGTACAATCATATATAGTTGCAATTTATGAATGAAAGGTGAAAATGATTTCATGGTGGATAGAGTGGTTTATGATATATATTCAATAATTATTCATAATGAGATAATTCATAAGGTGGATATTTTTTAATTACCCACATCGTCGCATGTTTCCGAAATTAATGAATGAATAGAATCTTCTGAAACTAGAGTTAGGGAAATTTAGAATTTTTTAATTCTGATCATGTAAAGGGAACTATAAATGTTTTTTGGTTTTAAATAGAGATTATATACATAAAAAAATTTGTGAAAAAAATTTGGAGTTATATTTTATCATAAAATGGATTAATGGGTCTAGTGGGTTATAAAATATTCCTATAGTAACCCTAGTGAAAACCCACCATGAGTCAAGTGGGTTAGGTCATGGGACATGGGAAATCCCACTAACCCTATAATCAAGAACATTTTTTCCTACCATGAATTTAGTGTTACACCTTGACCACCACCTAAAGTGGGGGATTTTTTATCTTTTCTAGGGAATTTATTAATAACCCATGCAGGGTTTGATATCATAGGATGGCTAAATGATGAGTATGGTTTATCCATTTGCCTCTTCTCCTTTCGTATTCTCTGATTAATTGGGGTAGTCAAAGAAGAGTTAGTTCACTCGATTACTATAATTTTAATCCTTTATCCTTAATTTTATATTATTATTTACTTTCCTTGATAATTTTATGGTTTAGTGGAGGATGTAATGGTATATTTTATTAAATTATTTTTAAATACATATAATAAAAAGTGATATTTGAATGATATAGATAGAGGAATCTAGGATTTAATGAATGTAAATTATCCCACAACATTAATCGAGAGGTAATTTTCCTTATTTTTTATTCATTTGTTTTAATAAATTTTGATGAGTTTGATATTTTAAATGGGATCAAGGGAATTTTTCGTATGGTAATACTAGAAAAACACCATGGACCATCCAAATGTTGTTAGTTTTAGTTTTAGAATCACTCTATTATCTTGGGAATTTTAACACATTATGTAAATATGTGATTTTGTTTTAAATGGTTAGGATTTTATAAATATTATGATTAAAATGTAATATTGTCTTGTGAACATGGAAAATGTTTAGTGAAATATTTTATGGGAATTAATTAATGTGACTTATAGGATTAACACTAATGAATACAATATCTAAAATATTAAGTAATTTATTTTTTGTTTTGCGTATTTTCTGGTATTTGAGTATTGTAATTTGAGTTAGGGAGACCTGCATAATGTTAATGAGTGATAAGGGTTATTTGATTAAATGGGTATAATATATTAACCTTTTAATGGACATTTCATGCATGGTTTGATAATTTCAGGACCACTAGATGGTTGTGTTTCCATGTGTTCCTTTTGTTAGAGGTCAAGAGTAGATTAAAATACAAGTTTGAGTAAAATATAAAACATGAGAACCCATGAGTAGTCACTTTTAGGATTATAATAGGGGAATATAATGTATATACAATGTGGTGTATGTTTTGGTTATGTTTTTTTTATTGTTAGAATCTTAGAGTGATTTAGTGTGGTCCTCAAAAATTGTATCCTATACTGAGAGAGAATTTTTGGGTCATTATATAATAGATATTAAATAATTTATAGTTTGTTTGGTTCCAATGTTGTGAGGCCTTTATAAAGGAATTATGATGGATTGAAATTTTTTGAATAGTTTATCTGGGATGTAAGATCATAAAATTTAAAAATCATGGAGTTTATGAAATTTCAAGGTACTTCTATAAAATTTAACTCAAAGAGGTAAAATTTAATCTTAACCTATTAAAATAAAAAAAAATTCTTGTAAGAATATATTTTCGACCTTGGGGTGGAAGATGGGCATGAATAAGAAAAGATTATATTTTAAGGATTTTAATTAATTAATTAATTCATTAATTTTAAATTAGTACAAAATTTTTAGTTATGGGGGAAAACAATTTATATTATGAAAACCACACATCTGATTGAAAACCCGTCATCACAGTATTTCTTATGCAGTGTTACTTTATTTACCTCTAACATAATTTCATATATTTTTGTAGGCTAAACAAGGCCCATTATGATATAAATTTCTCATATCACACCTTAATTCCATATTTAATCACAAAGAACCAGATAATGGATTAGATATTTTTAGAGGAGTAATCCAGTGATCACCCAACATTGGAATCAAAATTTATTTTCAATATTACCACTATATTCTCATTTGTAGAGTATAATTTAAATACCTCCATTATTGGTTTAAATTTATTTTATATTAAATAATTATTTTTAGTTGTTTATTACAGTTAATGTTCCTTAGAAAATGACATGGATAGTGGTTTGGTTATCAATCCACCCCCAACTATCATTAATTTTTTCCATGACCATAGTTACCAAACACCACCGACTATATCCATGACTACCACCAAATGATTTTAATTCTACCACAAAAATGGGAAAAAATCACCATTGATCCTAGTTGATGTGATTTTCGGATCAAATAATGGGGTTTTATTAGTCAATTCACATAATGAGAATAATTTTAGTTGAGGGAAAAAACATGAACAAATGTTAGATAATTTATTTTCCCATATGATACAAGTCTTATAGGGTTGGACATCAAATTTCTTGTGATCTAAGATGGATATAAAAATTGTATGTAGACACCACTCCATCATTAATTTGTTTTGGGGAACTAAAATTATACCTATGTTTATAGTTAAAATATGAGTTCAAATATCTGTATTTTTTAAAGGATATCTGGCTGAAGGTAATCTCCCCATTGAGTTGGAAATCTAGTAAAACAATTCGGTGAGAAAAGATTGAAGATATAAGAAATTATTTTATTATTTATTTATTTATTCAAAATATTTATCATCATATATACATTATTTTTTATAAAATTTTTCATGTATGTATTAGAGTAAAATTCAAATCAATATTACCCATACTGTAATGGCCCGGACTAACCTGGTCCATTACTTTTACAAAACACGGCTCCACCAAAATAGCGGCACCGGTCATAGGGGCATCAGTTATGGTGGCACCGTCACGGTTGCACACCGGTCACGGTGGTACCATGGCGGTGGCCCCGTGACAGTTTCACACTAGTCATAGTGGCACCGTAAGGGTGACACTGTGACAGTTACACCTTAATGGTGACACCGTGACGGTGGCACTGTGAGGGTGGCACGGTGACCGTGCCACCATGTGGGAGGCACCGTGATGGTGGCACTCTATCCTCACCCAGCGGTCTTCGTTCGTTCCCAACTCTCGACTTTTTCCTCTCCCGCAACATATATTTTGACATAAAAATGATTTAATTCCCTCTTTCAATGAAATTTAAAGCCCATAAATAATATCTAAAATATCCCAAGAGTCGGGAAACGCTTAACTCACCAAAATGGGTGGTTTTTTCCTCAGTGTCACGCCCCTCCCTGTAACTTCCAGATCCTCCCCTGTTATGTGTTTCCTTATGGTTAAAGAAAACTGTTTAACGAATAGCCATTATGACCACATCTCCGAAGAGAATTGTTAAATGATAATTAATTCCAACGTGTGTAACCATCCAACATCGTGGCGAAACCATGATCCAACTTTATAGCCATTCAAAATTCCATATCCCGTAAAAACGGGATCTCATCCTTATATCGCACGGGAATTCCTTCTTCTTCTTCCTCTTGGATGGTCTCCATTTCTTCCTGGTGTGCTTGGAGTTCCCCTTCCCATAGAAAGTGGTGCACCTATTCCGGAGCCTTTTTGCTCACCCTTGGAGTCCCCGACGTTCCTCCCCTACAAGTCATGCATCCCGAGTTCTTGGTGCGTGGAGAAGAACATCGATCCTTGATCAACCAAGTAGGGATTTTACTTCGTCTCTCCTTACTGTGTATCATGCGGGGTGGGTACGCTACTGTTTCAGTGGTAATGGATGAAACCAAACCTTAAATAAGATAATAAACATGATGTTAAAGAATGATGGGGTGTGTTTGAAAATTCTTCTATACTCTTTTATAATTTCTATTTGTTGTGAACTGTATGGTCTTATTCTCACTGAAAATCATTGTTGTTTGTGGTCTTTCCTTGCAAACTAATGAAGCCTTGTATTTTGTGATGATTAAATAACTGTAACATGGAAATTGGTTAATCACCTAATCTCGGTTGGTTAAATGGATACCCAGTGAACATCAATCCTTGTGTGGTCACCCAGTTTAACCAACATAAAGAAGAACCTAATGAATGGTGTTCTTGAACTGGGAAGTTTCCTTAATCTGTTTTGGTAGTAGGTGTGTTGTTCTATTTGACTCTTATGGGGTGATGTGTATGGGGATGGGATCCTCTGTTGTGGCACGGTTGTTGGTTGTGAATCTGAAGCTATGTGGTGCTGTATCTCGAGGCTTGGTTTGGTTCCAGTACATTGAGGGATCTCACTGATCCATTTGTCGTTTTGACTTCACAAGATAACTGGGTGTGAATGCTTAAATTTTTGTTTCGTTTTTTCTCTTTCTCTGACTTTTGGTTATTCCAGTTAGTTTCCAAGTTGTGCAGAATTCACCTAAATGGGATTAGTTGAACATGAAATCAAGAATGGGTTAAATGGGGAATTTATTTTGGGAATGAGTTGTGACTTGGCCATGAGTTTTGTGCCATTCTTTTATGAATAAATATCAACGAGGGTGTTTGTTCTTAGGTTGTATTTGGAAACCCTAGGTTGGGATGAGTTCTTGTTACCTATACATATAATTTTAGTTCTTATATTTCTTATTCACACCCCCCCCCCAAGTTGAGCACTTAATGCCGAACACCCCGATTTCATGGGGGAGGGTGTTTTTCCGAACACTCTTATTAGTGGCTGGTTATTAGCTCATTTTCTGCTCCATTTACCAATATCCCAAGACTCTTTAGGAAGGCTGTGACGGCTTGAGGTCCATTATAGCCCAAGATTCTTTGGGTATGGTTGTTGTGGTGGTTGGCTCAGGTGTGTGCAAGCAGGTTTTTTCCCAAGAGTCTTCGGGATAAGGCCCAGGTGTCTGTGGGTGTGGCAGTAGGTGTTCTGGCCCAGGTGTTTGCGGTCGTGGTTATGAGTGGTTGTTGTGGCCAAGGTGTTTTCAGGAAGGATGTGTGGTAGTGATGGCTCAGGTGTGTGCAGGCGGGGAGTGGCAGTGAGACTGCAGTGAGAATGGAGGGAGTGGTTCGATGCATAGGATGTCTTCAATAACCAGTGGGATGCGGCACGGGATACCCGAATATCTATGTTCTATTACTATACAGTACACGAGATTCATTATTTGGGGAGTGTTCCATGGTGAGTCTTGGGTGGATTGTTTTCCTTGATAGGGGCTTTTGTTATCTCTTTTCTCAAAGGGAATTAGAATTCCTCCCCACTTGTGCTGGAGAGTCTTTGGTTTTCCCTACCGAGTAAACTTGTATGCTCACCCTACGTATATAAAACTGTATTCAGGTTTCCGGGAGGACTTCAGGGATCATGCAGGGTCATAATAGTTCAGACGTTGGGATAGTTTTTGTTTCTGTTTTTCATTATTTTGGTACTACTTTCGAGTATTTCTTTAACTTTTGTATCATTTACATTTGGAACATGGATATGAGAATGGTTTGTTTTGGCTTTACCTGTACTTCCACTATTGGTGTTGTTGGGATTTACTATCTTATCTCTTAATTATATTAAATAAAATGGTTAAGGCCTTCCATCTTGTGTGTGATTCTATACCCTTGGTGCTAGTTGCCACTCCGGGACCTATTGAAGGCAGGTCTTGGGGGTCATTGTCTCTCCTTCAACTTGAAGAATGAAGGGTCTGGAAACCTGGTGTCCCTTCTCTCATCATGTTGAAGGCAGGTTGTGACAGAATGGTATCAGAGTCAGGAGGTAGATAGATAGGATGGAGTCTAGAGTTAGGCACAATGAGGATCTCATGGGATGGTAGGGGAACAGTGTTGGACAATCTTGGTGCCTGAAATAGCCTAGGGAAGACCAGGTAGGACACAGGATTTTAGGGCCCCTGTGATTCGATGCAAGGACTCTAGGCTTACTGAACGACCAAGTAAGGAAACATTTATTACATGGTAGAGACCCTAGGGAAGGAACCTGCATCATAATGACTTTTTTTCATGTGTTTCATGGATTTTTTGGGGATTTAAAAGGAATAAGAAGTGTAAGATAATTTAAGAACAATATTCTACACTACCCGAGCTTAGACATTCCTTTTTTACCTTACAGCTATGGAACCTGGGAGACAACCATGAGTTGTGCGGGTGATCGAGGCTCAGGTGGTTGACTTGGCCGATCAGCAGAGGACTGACCGAGAGGAGGATGATAATTAGTGGCAGAAGACGCTTCGTTCATTTTAGCGGTAGACCCTCTGGATGTATGGGGATAGCATCTCTGACGTAGAGAGAGAGAGCAGGCTAGAGGATTTGGTGATAGATTTTAGCTTGATCTGGGCTCTTACGGAGTACTAGGTTTCTCTGGCTATAAGCTAGATTCATGGAGCAGCGTGTCAGTGGTGGACGCTCTACCTCGTGGAGAAGAGGGAGGCTGAGGTTACGTGGGATGACTTTGAGAGGGAGTTTCGGGTGGAATTCCTCTCTTCCATGATGAAGGCCTAGAAGAGGCATGAGTTACTCTCCCTCCAGCATGGTAGCATTTCAGTGAGAGATTTGGGGATCAAGTTCAAGTATCTTCTTCACTTTTCTCCCGACCTCTTTCCGGATGAGTAGTCTCAGACGATACGTTAGGAGGAGGCGCTTCGACCTTCTCTCCAGTATGCTAGTACTCCCTTCACTCTACCGACGTACATGGTTCTCCGTAAGAAGGATGAAGTGGTGGAGAGGTTTCACATACTGGGAGGTGTATCACGAGAGGGAATCTAGTTTGGCTCGTCAAAGGGGAAAGCCCTATGCAGAAGGCCTCCAGCATCAGGGGCCTCTAGGATTCGACTAGTAGGAAGTAGGAGTCATCAGTTCGAGTTCTGATCTCCTAGCCCTCACTCATTCCATTCAAGACCAGTACTGAGAGGCTTCATCGGTGGTAGCCATGGGCACCTTTGGAATCAGTTCCTGGACCGAGTACATTACAATGGGGGTGGGCCGGTGCAGCACCCGGCCGAGCCGTAGCAGTTTCCAGCCAGGCCTTTTCAGCAACAGCAGTAGGGACAGTGAGCTCCCAGTCTTCCTTGGGCAGACGTCGTAGGAGGAGGCCGACCTGAGGGAGCTCCTCAGGGACCTTGACCAGGGCACAGTTCGGGAGGTGTCCGACATCTGAGTGGCAAGGGTGGCTGGGTGTGGATAGTTACACGTCGTGGAGGCAGCTGCTCCAGCAGGTCCGGAAGTCATTCGAGGTATGATTAGATTTTTTAGTACTTTTTCCTATGCCTTTTTTGATACAGGAGATTCGCACTCCATTATTGCACCCAGTCTAGCCGTGCTTTGGGTTTAGATTCTGAGACACTTCCAGTGCCCCTGGTGTTGAGTACAGTAGTCAGAGGTCTAACTGACTAGTTTTATGTTTTTTGAGGGTGTAGTCTGATGAGAGAGCCAAATTAGTCAATCAAGGATCTTCTACTATTGATGATACATCCATATGATGTCATCCTAGTCATTGACTGACTGTTCTATGTATGTGCCGTTATTGAATGCTTCTGAGGATGGATCATGTTTTCAGACATGGGCGGCCGACCTGTAACTTTTATCAGTGAGATGGGATTCCATAAAAGCAGCAGGCGAGAGGATTCCCTTCTGTCCTTATTAGCTGAACTATCAGTTGAGTTCGGGATAGACTTGCAGCCTGGTGCCCATCCGATTTCGATGGCACCCTACTGGATTGCACCTTCTAAGTTGTGGGTGTTGTAGATTCAGATTGATGATCTAATGAAGAAGGGTTTTGTTCTACCAAGTACGTCACAATGGGGTGATCTGGTCTTCTTCACAAAGATGGAAGGTGGTGGTCTGAGGCTATGCATAGACTACAGGAGACTGAATCAGGTGACTGTCAATAATCTCTACCCTCTTCTGAGGATAGATGACCACTTTGTCCAGCTTAGGGGATAAGGTTGGTTCTCTAAGATTGATTTGCATTATGGATATCACCAGTTGAGTGTGACGTAGGGAGACATATCAAAGACTGCCTTCAGGTGTAGGTATGGACACTTTGAGTTTTTAGTCATGTCGTTCGGCATTACGAATGCACTGGTTGTGTTCATGGGACTCATGAACTCCATCTTCCGAGAATACCTGGATCAGTTCATAGTTGTATTTATTGACGAAATCCTGATCTAATCAAGATTAGAGAAGGATCATGCTGAGCACCTAAGAACGGTTATAGAGGTCCTCCGATAGCACCAACTCTATAGGAAATTGTCCAAGTAGAAGTTTTGGACGCGATAAGTGCACTTTCATGGGCACATGGTGTCTGAGCTGGGAATAGTTGTGGACCCATCAAAGGTTGAGGTGGTTGTTTCCTGGGCAGCACCCAAGAATGTGGAAGAGGTACGTAGTTTCCTTGGACAGACTGGTTACTATTGGAGGTTCGTGCCCAACTTCCCCTGAGTTTTAGCACCTTTGATAGCCTTGACCAAGAAGGACCAGGAATTCATGTGGAATGGGCAGTGCGAGGCAGCCTTCAGATATCTAAAGAAGAAGTCGGTTAGTGACCTAGTGCTGAGGTTTCCAAAAGAAGGTGTTGTGTATAAGGTTTTCTGTGATGCTTCAGGATAAGGCCTCAGGTGTGTGCTAATGCAACGAAAAGTGGTGATCTCTTATGGGTCTAGACAGTTACGTCCTCATGAGCATAATGATGCCACCCACGACTTGGATCTTGCAGCAGTCTTGTTCGCATTATAGTTGTGGCGACATTACCTCATCGGGGAGCGCTTCGTGGTCCTCACGGATCACAAAAGGTTGAAGTATATCTTCTCCCAGTGGTACCTGAATGTATGACAACAAAGGTGTATGGAGTTACTTCAAGAATACGACTTCTATATTTTCTATAGCAATGGAACGAGAATGTGGTGGTCGATTCCTTGAGCAGGAAGTCACAGAAGGATGCGGTTCAAGAGTCAGTAGATGCTTGGAAGGTTGTGGAGGAGTTGTCTACCCTACACCTGGATGCGAGGATAGATGGTGGTAGATGATTCTTGTATCATATGACAGTGTAGTATTCACTATTACAGAAGGTAGAGGAGTCTCAATGGGGAGACTCAGAATGTATAGTGATGTGTGACCAGGTTAACCAAGGCGATGCTTCAGAGGGGTGGACGGACGATGGTCGGAATCGGATGCTTTTCTGAGGGAATTTGTTTGTTCCAGAGGAGATGCATGAGAGGGTTCTTAGTAAGTTCCAAAACTCACCCATACCAGTGCACCCAGAGTTTCCAAGATGTACCAGGGTCAGAGGAGTTAGTTTTGGGGGCTCGGGGTAAATCGGGTGGTGGCAGAGTTCGTGGCCAGATGCCTAATGTGTCATCAGGTGAAGGCTAAACACCATTTTCTAGGTGGATTGTTACAACCTTTAGATGTCCCTAAGTTGAAGTGGGATGACATCTCAATGGATTTCTTTATGGGACAACCCAGAGTTCAATGGTGTTGCGATGCTATCTGGGCAGTGGTGGCCCGATTGACAAAATTAGCCCACATCCAAGCAATCAAGGAGTCAAGTACGATGCATTCCCTAGCACAGAGGTACATGGATGAGGTGGTGCGATTTCACTGATTCCCAAGTTCCATAGTCTCAGATATGGATGTATGGTTTACCTCACGAGTCTAGAGTGGATTACAACATGATTTTGGCACGCAGTTATTCCTTAGTACGGCTTCCCACCCATAAACAGATGGAAAAACAGACCGCACCATCCAGGCATTAGAGGATATGCTACGATCATGTATTATGGACTTTGGTTGATCATGGGTGCGACACTTGCCTCTGGTAGAGTTTTCCTACAATAATAGAAATCACTCTACCATTCTCATGGCTCCGTTCAAAGCATTGTACGGAAGGACATGTCCCTCACCCGTGTGCTGGTCCGAGGTTGGGGAAGCAAGTGTTCTTGGCCCGAGAGTGGTGTAGAGAATGACAGAGAAGGTTCAGATTGTACATGATAGGATGAAGGTAGCCCGAGACTGACAGAAATCATTAGTCGATAATAGGTGGAGACCCTTGGAGTTCGAGGTTAGGGACCACGTATTCCTAACGGTCTCCCCTCGGCGTGGGAAATGGAGGTTCGGTAGGGGGAGTAAGATTTCTCCTAGATACGTCGGACCGTTCGAAGTACTATGGTGGGTCAGCGAAGTGGCTTATCAGCTAGAACTACCACTGACGCTACTAAGAATGCATGACGTCTTCCATGTATCTCAGATCCGATGATATCTACACGAAGATTCACACGTCCTCGACTGGGGAAAGCTGGATATCCTGGAGGACATGACTTTTGTGGAAAGACCGGTGAGAGTCGTGGATCGTGAGGAGAAGTTTCTTCATGGATGAACCATCCCTTTCATTTGTGTATTGTGGAGGCATGTAGGGCTCAAGGTAAGTAACTGGGAATGAGATAAGTAGATGCGCACCTAGTTCCCAGTGCTTTTTAGAGTGTTTTTCTGTTTTTATTGTACTTTTTTGTGATGGAACACTTTACCTAGTTAATTATGGAATGTGTGGTTTTCCTTATTCTCTTGATGCGTGTAAAGAGACCTGAAAATGGGTAGGGGAGGACTTAATCCCTAATCAAGATACATTAAGGTGGATGTGATCGAACCCATGTGGGTGAGTGAGTGCCTCCCAAAGCAGATAGTATCTTGACATAGAGGAAGAAACTCTTTAACCCATATGACCAGATAGCTTGACTGATGAATGTTGCGTGGTTGCATGAGTGAGAGGTGTTCGTAGATGTCGATGAGGTTCAATCCTGAGAGGTATCTTTCGAGGTGGTTTTTTGGACCCCCCCCCCCCTCTTTTCTTTAGGTCTAGTTTTGATTCCCGAGGGTGAGAATATTTTGAGAGGTATCTGATATAATTTTCTAGACGCACCTGGTCCATTACTTTTCCAAAACACGGATCCACAGAAAGGTTGTCACTGGTCATGGGGGAACTAGTTTCGGTGGCACCGTGATGGTCGCACACTAGTCACAGTGGAACCGTAGGGTGACACCGTGAAGGTGGCACCGTAAGGGTGACACCGTGATGGTGGAACCTTGTGGGTGTCACCGTGATGGAGGCACCTTGTGGGTGGCACTGTGATGGTGGAAACATGTGGGTGGAACCGTGATGGTGGCACCTTGTGGGTGGCACCATGACTGTGGAACAATGTACTCACCTAGCGGTCTTTGTTCTTTTTGAGTTCCCGACATTTTCCACTCTCGAAACATATCTTTTTATGTAAAAATTGATTTAATTCACTCTTTGAAAGACATTTAACGCCCATAAATAATATCTAAAATTCCCCAAGAGTCGGGCTACCCTTAACTTTCCAAAACGTGTGTTTTTTTCCTCAGTGTCACTCCCTTCCACATACCTTCCATATCCGCCCCTGTTACACGTTTCTTTATGGTTATAGAAAAGTGTTTAATGCATGGATGTTATGACCACCTCTCCGAGTAGAATTGTTAAATGTCAGTTAATTCAATCATGCTTAACCACCCAACCTCGTGGTGAAACCATGATCCGACTTTATGGCCATTCCAAATTCCATATCCTGTAACAATGGGATATCATTCTTATATCACACGGTAATTCCTTCTTCTTCTTCCTATTGGATGGTCTCCTTTTCTTCCTGGTGCGTTTGGAGTTCCCCTTCCTAAGGAAAGTGGTGCACCTCTGTCGGAGCCTTTCTCCTCACCCTTAGTGTCCTCGACATTCCTCCCCTATAAGCCGCCTATCCCCAGTTCTTGGAACGTGGAGAAGAAATTCGATCCTTGATCAACCATGTAGGGATTTTCCTTTGTCTCTCCTTACTGTGTATCATGCGGGGTGGGTACACTACGGTTTCTATGGGAATGGATGAAACCAAACCATAACAAAGATAATAAAAAGACTGTTAACGAATGATGGGGTGTGTTTTACAATTCTGCTATACGGTTTTATAATTGCTATTTGTTGTGAACATTATAGGCTTATGCTCACAAAAAAGCATCGTCGTTGGTGGTCTTTCCTTGTGCACTAATGAACCCCTATCTTCTGTGATGATTAAATAATTGTAACATGGAAATTGGTTAATCACCTAATCTTGGTTTGTTAAATGGATACCTAGTGAACATCAATCCTTGTGTGGACACCCTGGTTAACCAACAGAAAGAAGAACCTAATGAATGATGTGCTTGAACCTGGAAGTTTCCCTACTCAGTTTTCGTAGTATGTGTATTGTTATATTTGATGATTATGGGGTGGTGTGGATGTGGATGGGATCCTCTATTGTGGCATGTTTGTTGGTTGTGAATCTGATGTTGTGTGGGGCTGTATCCAAAGGCGTGGTTTGGTTCCAGTACTTTGAGGGATTTCAATGATCCCTTTGTTGTTGTGACCTCACAATAGAACCAGGTGTGAATGCTTAAATTATTGTTTGGTTGTTTCTCTTTATTTGGCTTGTGGTTTTTCCGGTTAGTTTCCCAGTAGTGTAGAATTCACCTAAATGGGATTTCAGAAACCTGAAAGAAATAATGGGTTAAATGGGGAATTGGTTTTGAGAATGAGTTGTGACTTGGCCATGAGTGTTGTGCCGTTCTTTTATGAATAAATAGTAATGATGGTGTTTTTTCTTAGGTAGTATTTGGAAACCCTAGTTTAGGAAGAGTTCATGTTACATATACATATAATTGTAGTTCTTATTTTTCTTATTCGCGCCCCACCAAAGTCGAGCACCTAGTGTCGAACACCCCCATTTCATCGGTGAGGATGTTTTTCTCAACACTCCTATGAGTGGATGGTTATTATCTCCTTTTCATATCCTTTTCCCGAATAGCCCAAGACTCTTTGGGCAAGCTGTGAAGGCTTGAGGTCCATTATAGCCCATGATTCTTCGGGCATGGTAGTTGTGGTGGATGGCCCATGTGTGTGTGGGCAGGTTGTTTCCCAATAGTCATCGGGATGAGGCCCAGGTTTCTGCGAGCATGGTAGTAGTTTTTCTGGCCCAGGTGTTTTCGGGTGTGGTTACGGGTGGTTGTTGTGGCCCAGGTTTTTTCAGGTGGGATGTGTGGTTGTGATGGCCCAGGTGTGTGTAGGCGGGGAGTGGTAGTGGGACTACAGTGACAATGGAGGTAGATGTTCGATTCATAGGATGTCTTCAATAACCAGTGGGAAATTGGCGTGGGGTACCAAAATATCGATTTGTTATTACTATATATTACATGACATGCGTTATTTGGGGAGTGTGCCTTGGTGAGGCTTGGGTGGATAGTTTACCTTGATAGTGCTTTGGTTATCTCTTTTCTCACATGGAATTAGAATGCCTCCCCACTTGTGCATGAGAGTCTTTGGTTTTCCCTACTGAGTATACTTGTATGCTCACCCTACGTATATAAAACTTTTTTCTGGTTTCCTAGAGGACATCAAGGATCGTGCATGGTCGTACTAGTTCAAACATTAGAACACTTGATTTTTCTGTTTTTCTTTCTTTTGGTCCTTATTTTTGGGGTTTTATTTCACTTTTGTACCATTTACAATTGGAACATTCATATGAGAATGGTTCGTTTTGGAATAACCTGTACTTCCACTTTTGGTGTTGTTGGGATTTAATATCTTCTCTCTCGATCCTATTAAATAAAAAGGGTAATGCCTTCCAACTTGTGTGTGATTCTATACCCTTGGTGCTAGTCACCACTCTGAGACCTATTGAAGGAGGGACTTTGGGGTCATTTTCTCTCCTTCAAGTTGAAGAAGGAAGGGTCTGGCAACCTGCTGTCCCTTTCTCATCTTGGTGATGGCGGGGCATGACACTTACATTCACAGAAATTGTTATTAGCGATGAAGTTATCTTTTTAAAATAAGGAAGGTAAAACATTTGCGAAAGATTCACCCATATAAAATTATTTTAGAGGACACACACTCACACACATATATATATATAATGGAATTAATCATAAATATTTCCTATAAACATAATATTATATATTATCTATATTTGTATGGGATGTAGGGTTAGTAAAAAATCAGGTATCCAAACCATAATTCATCTAGGTAATGAGACTTTATTATTAATTTAAATATTTACTAATATTCAAAATAGAAATATTTATATATGATATACTTTTTTACAATGAGGGGGAGAATGGGAATATTCATACATGGATATATATATATATAATTAGCTTCCATGTATCAAATTGATGGTTATTATTTCTCTTTTATAAAATTCTAAATTTACTTGTTTATACATGTGATATAAAAATTATGTTCTATTTGTACCATTTTGATTATGATATCAAGATGGGTAATTTAGGAAATATATTTGATATGAAATTCTGTAACATAGTATGGCCCCTGTAACCACTACATGTCTTGATTTATTCAAATATTGAAATAAAATATTAAGGTTTTATTGGTATCTGAATCTGACATGTGTATAATGGATCTCTCATTTTCCCTCTTATATCATGATGATGATTTTTTTAACGAAAACATAGTTCATTTATAGGTTGTTTAAAGAATATTAAAATATTAGAAACTAAGACTATCATCAATGGGGATACAAGAAAATCATAACGACCTATTTAACTAATTTTTATGAAAATACCACAATAGTTCCCTATATTGAGTGATTTAAACCCTAAAGATAACAAACATCAGAAAAAAAATTATACCATAGTTTGGCATGGGTGTTCCAACAACTTTTGTAATGATCGTGATGCATGAGGACACACCATCAAGACCCATGACCATGGGTATAGGAATATAGTAACTCGTATCAATTATAAATTCATTATTTTGAATGGAATTCATTATTATATTCATGATGGAGAGTATTTACAAATAGTTTAATTAACATCCTCTAATTGTTTCTTTTAATAAACATTTTTTAAATCCTTTACAACATATAGCATCTATTTTTTAAGGTTTATATTGAAAATTATTATCCCTACATTCCATTATAAATTAAATCTTAAAAATATTTTTTTTGAGATTTCATTAACTACTTGAACAGAATTTAAATTTTTTGGATTTAAACATAAATAATTTCTATTATAATTAATATTATTTTTATTAAAAACATTAATATCTTTATAATTTTTATTTATCCTTATCTTTTAGGACATAATTCATTTTTTTCTTCATTTTCTATCTTATTAAAGTTATTTATCTCATATATCAACATTTACCCTTTTTTATTATGTGAGGTTCCATTGTTCTTTGATGATTGACTTTCTTTCTTCTTTTTCTTATTCTCATTCGAAAATTTTAAAATATTTTAAAGACATTACTTAACCACCCTATTCAATATAAACATTATCTCTATTTCATCCTCACTTCCATCATTAATATTATCATCACTTGTGAACATTTCCATGTTCAATTTTCCAATTAAATGGTTTGCCAACTTCACTAAAAGTCCAAATTTTATCATTTTCCACACTATAATAATCAACCTTTGAATTTGTTAATAAATTTAACTTCTTAGGTTTATATAAATTTTCACCCTTACAATTTTATTAGAAGGTTATTTTATAAAAAAATTAAAAAAATTATATTTATGTAAATCCTTTATTTTTCTTCCTCATCTTCATAATATTATTTTTATTTCATCATTGAAAAATTAGCTACAAAATGTAAAGTTACACCACACTTGAAACATTTAACTATAATTTTTCCACAATTTTTTCCGTTAATTATTCCCAAATTTATATAAATTAATGACATAATCTTGTAAAATATCATTTTGACTTCAAAATCTTCATAAAAATATGATTATTCTATAAAAAAATATATATTTCAATTATATTTTGCTAAATATATAATGCATATTTTTCTATTTTAACACACATTTTATTAAAAACACCTTATTTACTTATTTCATAAGAAATAAAAATATTGTAGAAATAATCCAATGGAACGTTGTTGGGATCATGTTATTTAAGCATAAAAAATATTTCATCAAATGTTTTTGGTAAGATGAATAGTGATTTTTATAAAAATTATAGATTCTGTGAACTTATCTCTAATATATCAGATAGTTCCCTTAATTTCATTTTCTATAGTGATAAAATCTTCCAATTCATCGTGATATATTTATATTTAAATCTCTAAACCTATTGCATGGAATTCTTCACTTATAGATTACCTTGATATTTATTTTTCAATTTATCCTAAATCACTCTTCAAGTGTTAATCCCTTTTAATTGGAGAAATTCATTTTTAGAAAGTGATGGAATGATGATTCTCCTAGTACAAACATTATTATCTAAATTCATTCAATCAAAAACTATTATAGACTAACATTTAGTTTGAGGTGAAAATCCAGGGGTATAATCATCCAATAAATCTAGAATAATTTTTATAGTGTATTTAAACATTTGATATTTTAATGTATAATAATAATTTCCATTAAAAGTGGAAATACCTTCATTTTTTCTTGGATTTAGTTGATTTATATCTTTCATAGAAAAACAGAACTAAAAAATTTAAACATAAAGGAACTTATTTACCCCAAAACAAAAAACTAAACATTTAATAGGGTAATTGTATCTTCTAATTCCACATAAAAATGAACTAAAAGATCTATGATAATTCATATAGAGGGGTGTTAATTAGTTAATTAACATCCTTTTATTTTTTTCCCTTCAAAAAACATACAAAAACAATTTATGTTTACAAAAAATCTATTTTAAAATATCTACACTCATTCTAATTGACAAACACAGTAGGAATTGTATTTATTTTAAATGTTACCCACTCAATATGAAAGGCTACATCATAAGAATGATTGAGAATCACTTATGATCATAAAAAAAATTAGATTCAACATTTTGGATATAATAATCATGATTTATCCTGAGAAATTTGTTAAAAATGTTCCCCCCAACTTTTATAATGGTATCTTTAATAGAAAATGATATATTAATTTAATTATTAACAATAAGAGATCCATCAACCCTAATGTACTTCCATGAAGTTATCATAATGCATATCCATATTATTTTCCTCTTACTCCTATTCTTTAATCTCTATGTATATTATTGAAAAAATTATATATTCTTCTTCCCCATATCAATAATTTCATATCAAAAATATTCTATCACAACATTAGAATATTAATTTATAATTAAAATTAAATTTGAAAACATCTTACCCTGATTATCTCACTTGATTAATTGTCTTTGTATCAATTTAGAACATCTAGTCACCTTAAATAATATTAATGGACATAAATATTTTATTTTATGAAGACTGAGGGGTAACCAATTGATTAAAATAAAATAAATAAATATAATTATATAATCCTCAGTCACCGCAGTATATTGGACATCACTATGGCGTATAGAAATTTATTTCAGTTAAACTACTATAAACAACTTTAATCCCATTCTTTAAACTCTCAAAAAAAATTACACCATGGAATAATGGATATTTTTATCATTCAAACATTAGATCACTATGCCTTTTACCATCGTATAGGATTCCTCAAAATTTAAAATTGCGATTATCATTTCCCATAATTCCATAAACAAGAACATGATCGTCCCTAAATTTGGTTTTATAGAAACACATATCTTCAATAAAGATATTTAACTCTGATAATTTAAACTATTTCACTATATGGGTATAAGAATCCTCTAAATTTTTTCCTTTCACTAAATATTATAATCCAATGTACGACAGTATTAGTGAAACAGTTTTGGACCACATTCTTTGTACATTGAGAACCTCATTATTTCCACTAACCATTTTACCATACAATAAATTCCTCTCATCAAACCAACCAAATTAATCTCAGACCACACCTAATGAATGTGGAATAGTGATATTTCATATTCTATACAGGGAAATTTCGTCATATTTAACAACTTCTAGAACACTTTTTTGCAAACTAAACTATCCATTTTCTTTATGGCATGCACTCGATGTGTTCTCCATTGCACCATGACATAGTTGAGTTTCTTTTTTTTCAGAACCATGTATACCAATATTATATTTTCTGATCAATCAATCCATTTGACTTCCTAGGCCACCACTATGCCCATTTTGTAATAGGTAACAAATTATTGAGGCCACCTACACATATTTATTCTCCAAAATCACATCAAATTACTTCCAATCCTCTTAAAATGTTTATAATCATTTCAAATATCTCTAACTCATTTGAAACACCATAAATCACCTGATATTTAATTTCATTCATAAAATGACCAATTTAATTAAAAAAGTCCAAAAACAAAATAATAAACCATATTCACTTAAAAAACTACATATTTAAACAACCACACTTCTAGAGGTTCATTCATCATCTCAACAACTCGTGATCTAAAAAATCACCCCCAATTCTTACCAATCTCAACAATAATCTTCAACTCTCATTGGTTACAAAACATCAATTTTTATTATTTAAATATTTTTTAGACATTGAAATTCTCAATGGTTATAAACTTTTGTCTCATAAGAAGCATATAACCATACCAACTAAAGTCATTAGTAATGATTTTTAAATACCAATACCCATACTTACTTATTTATTCATTAGATAACATGTATCACTATATATTTTGTTTAATACAAACAAAAACTATCATGTTTTCTAAAAAATGTACATTTGGCCATTTGTACCAATAAATAATATTCTCAATTATCGAATGACTTTTAATCTGATTATTCTAATAATATATCTATGTAGAGTATATAAATGTGTTTCTAAATTATATTCCTAATGTAAAAATAATAATGATAAGGAGTACCAAAATAAAATACCATAACCCATATATCTTTAATGGTATAGATTTTATTATATATAAATGAATTTTTTAAATATATCTACAACATATTATTAGTTTTATAATT
Source organism: Viscum album (assembly GCA_963277665.1). NCBI lineage: Eukaryota > Viridiplantae > Streptophyta > Magnoliopsida > Santalales > Viscaceae > Viscum > Viscum album. Next base: position 1,803,392,282 of record OY728129.1, on the reverse strand, counting down.
CTGTAATTTATCCATAAGGTGTATACAGTTCATAAGATCATACATACAATAAAACAACTCTTCACTCATTTTTAATACATAGATTAACTTCTCCATTTATAAAATATAATATATTTATAATTCTATGTACATTAGTATAAATATAAGATGCTCACCAAGTATCAAATATCCATGAGTTAGAATTATAGAAATTGATTTATATTCTTCTCATGGAGAACTCTTTTCAACATATGTATCAATATATTAAACTATAAGTTAATACTATAATAAATATCAAAATTATTTTTGTGATACTTGATATATTATTTAAAAATTATTATTTACTAGGTGAGTATCATGTTTTATTTAAACTGAAAAATGATTTTAAATAAGAATAATCTTATATAAATAATAACCCATACATCTTATAAATTAGTGGTTTATGATCCATAATTCAATTGACATTGATTAACATCAAATATTTTCTAATAATTTATCTATTTATGTAAGTAATCATATCACTCATATAATATATGACTCTGAGGAAGTAATCTAGAAGAATACATGACTGATTCATCGTAATAATTTTTTTAACACTTTTATTTTAGGAACTTAATCTTATTAAGTTCACCTAAAAATGTCTAACCCAATGATTATAATAAATCATGGGTAATATAATGACTCTTTTTGTCTCAAATAAATTAAATTATATATTTAATAAACTCCAATGGAGATCAAAATAAATTTTTTAGAATATTAAATTTTTAATCAAGGAAAGGGTATTGTTTTGGGATGTTTAAAAATTGTTTATAGAGATGGAGAAATTTGTGAAACAAGATGTGATTTAAATTTAAATGAAAATAGGGATTACTATGTTTGGTGGGTTTTAAAATATACCCATTTAAACTCTAATGTTATCCTATGTTGAGTACAGAGTACGATGAAATTGGTTATTCTCATTTCCCTTTAACCCAAAAATACAGTGTCCCACAAACATCTAGTGGGGTTCCATCAAGAATCTAATTGTACGCCCTAAACCCCGATTAAAGTGGAAATTTTTTCATCATTTTGTGGGAATTCATCACGAATCCCTTTAGTGTTTTTTTTAATGAATATGAAACGTAATGGGTATCCATTTACATACTCTCCACCTCCCTTCTCCACCAAGGATTTAGGGTTATTTGGGATTAGTTATTTCACCAAATTTAGTTAATATCCTTCCATTATTATTTATTTTATCTTCTTCTTCCGCCACATATAAATTATGATTGTATGGTTATAGTTTAAAATATAATTTCATCAATATATGGTTATAATATTTCAATAAAATTTCATTCTTCATTCTATGACTAGTTAAAGTTGGTTAAGGATGAATATAAATCACTCCATCATAATTTATATAAATTAGTTTCAATATATTTTTTCTTTTATTTTTTAAATTAGTTAAAATTTATAGAATATTTTTAATGGGATCATGGGGATATTATCTAATGTATAACAGGTTCATGAAATGAATTATCTCTATGTTATTGGTTATTTTTTAGCAACACCATAATGCAATGATATTTTTTAGATATTGTTAATTATATTATTTCATTTTAAATGTTTTGGAATATATAATTTTGAATATTGTGATATAATAAAAGTTCATGAACATGAATATTTTAAATTAATAGAATGGATGAGAATTACCAAATGTGTCTTTTAGGTTTAACTCCATTATATAAAAATATGTTGTTCATAAAAAATTAATAAAAGTTTTTTTGTTTCATATGCCATGGTCTTTGATTTTAGCTCTTAGAGACCTAAATGGAAACCAATAGTGATTTTGTTTATATGATTATTATTCTTATAGACTATTTTTATAGAAATATGCATTTAGTTCATTATTAATTGATTTTAGTATTTCTTCGCTTTCATGTTTTCATAGGATCCTTGGGTTATTGTTAGGTGTCAGAATTTAATTAGAATCTTGGTCAGGTTTTAAAACATTATGGACCTAGTGAAATTTTACGTGATTTGTTAAATAGTTATTAAAATCATAGAAAATTTTGTGGATCTATTGTGGGAAATTTTTCTTTATTGGTATAATTATAATTTTGTTGAGTAAGACCATGGAAACATACATCCTTTGTTAATAGTTGAATAGTGTAATTTGATTTATTGGAAATCAAAAAAGGCCTTGTATATTTAATTTCATGGGGGGTATTCTAAATTGGTTTGGTTGATGTATTGATATTAATAAAATGGTTCTCTGTGTTTTTTTCATTCATATTTTTGTAAATAAATACTATAAACTTTTTTATATCAGATAATGTGGTTAGTAATAGATCATGTGAATGGGTATTAGTTCGGTGAGGTCCTAAAGAATCTATCTTGGTGCTTAATAAATTATTAAATGGGATTATTTATAATTTTATCATTGAATTTGGTATGAGTTAGAATATGTAACTATGGATTATAGACTAAATCCATAAATATTATTTTGACAAAAGATTGTTGGTATATTTGTTTGTTTTTTTATGGTTAAACCTATGTAAAATTAGTTGGTATATGTGACATACTAGGTGCATTGGATATTAATCAAGGGATAGATTATGTGTTATATAAATTAATGGATTTATTTTCTTTATTTTCCTAATACTAATTTCATACAACATTGAGATACAATGAATATGATTGAGGTTTATTCTAGGAGTTATGGCCCTAATTATTTTTTCACAAAACCTACTATGTGGATCTTTGTTAAGAAATTTGCTATGTTAAGACTTTAACCTAGTTGAGATCCATAATATGTGTACAATTATTATTCCTAATGTTCAATGTTAAATACATGGGTATTTTGGGATATTTTTATAACACTCATAGTTTGTTTTATTCTTGAGGGTTTTCCATTCACTCTACTGTGCATGTAATGTGTTTTTGTACTCCGTCATGTGATATTTCTTCAAGGATTTTTCACTATGACACAAATTCATTATTTTGGATTCCAATATATTTCTCTATGTAATATATTATAGGAAATAGAACCACCTTGGTATATGAAACTGATATGATTTTATTTTAACTGGTCATTTAACTAGAATTGCAAAAAACAAGTTTGATCTGGAGTCACGGGGGCCTCATAAGCACACTGTGACTTTATTTGTGTGTTTTCATGTTGAGTTTTATATATTTTTTCATAGTATTGGATATGAACTCACATTATATATTATATAATATTTTAGTGGCCTCATTGGTGGTGTAAAAATGTGTTTTATATTCACACCAAAAACATGAACCACAATAGATGAGTAGAAATTATTGTCACGACCCGCCATCAGGGCCCGTGTCGTGACTACCCCAAGCCCACCTTCCATAGGCCAAGGGCTGGCGACTAGCACCAAATGCATAAAATCCCGATAACTGGGAATGCATTGCCTTTATAAAAGAAAACAAGAACCATAGAGTACAAGCGGAAACAAAACACTAAGTACAAAAAGAAAAGATGAATAGTAAATGGGCCAGAATACAAACCCAAAAGAAAGTACGGCTACAACTGAACATGGTACAACAGCAAAAAGACAAACGGCTGGAAGAAAGAAGCAGCTCCTGGGTTGTCCTCCTCGGATCATACCTGAAGGGTAGGTACAGATATCGCAGCTCCTGGTCTCCCACCACGGATCCTACCTGAAGGGTCGTTACAGATAGCCTCCTCTACGCTCTCGTCCGTCAACCTCCTCTGTGAGACGTCACGTCGTGTAGTCCACCTCCGAGTACTGGCTCGTTGTGTAGTCCACCTCCGGGTACCGTCCAGTCCTCGAACACTCGGCCTCTGTCAGCACAGCCCGTCATCTGCAACCAACACAACGAGGTGCGGGCATAGCCCGTGTAGGGGTGAGTATAACGATACTCAGTAGGGACCCCGAGACACTCAAGGTCTCACTAAAACCAACAAGGATAACCACAAAAAAGATCTCAACAGATAACCTCTACTTAGGTATATGCCCATACATATACCTAAGTTATCAAGTAACCCATCTCAATCATAAGGAAACACAAGGATTTTGAAATCAACGGATGACCACTACCCAGGTATATGCCCATACATATACCTAAGTTATCAAGTGACCCATCTCAATCATGAGGTATACACAAAGGTCAAAACTCTCAGCTCAACCAGGATTTTCATTATCGAAACTGTAACTGCTGAAGAGCTCCGTCTCTGGAGTGTACAGTGGTCATGTCATGACTCCGAGGTACTGCTCACTAACCTAAGACTGATGAGGTACTCCTCCTGTCGAGTACCACGGGCCTGCCACCTCACACAGTAGTGCTTCCCGCCGGGGTCTGCCACCCAACACAGTAGTGCTCCCCCCTCATAGCTTATAGAGGTACTCCTCCGGTCGAGTACCGCGGGTCTGCCACCTCACATAGTAGTGATCCTCCGATGTGGGTCTGCCACCTCACAAAGTAGTGCTCCCCACTGGGCTACGTAAGTCACTCCGAATCGAATCGGACAAGCAGTCTTCAGGTCTCTGCCGGCTACACAGACTCCGTACTCCGTATGCTCGTCTCTGGGAGGGTCCGCTCCATGAGCTACAAGGTCGATACTCCAAGTATCTCAAAGTCCCACGAAGAAGTATCTCAAAGGACCGCCTCGTCATAGGGGTCTCAATGAAACAGATGGCGCGTCAATCGGACGCTCGGTCTGTGAGTTATTAGCCTTTCCGTCCCCGGGGCCCGGTTGGTTTCGTGAGCAAACCAAATCCGGTCGTATCTCAACTGGACCCCGAACTCTCATAGGTTATACTCATAAGGACCATTTCTCAACGAGATCACCAATGCCGCTGATGGTTCGTCAAACGGTCGTTCTGTCAAAAAGGTATCAGCTTTTTCGTTCCAGGGGCCCGGTGGGATTTCGGTGCGATCCAACTCGGCCACTATCCATCTACATCCAAAACTCGGTGAAGGATGCCAAAAGTTCTGTATCTTCAACAGGAACTCAACGCAACAGACGGCGCGTCAATCAGACACCCGGTCTGAGAGTTATTGGCCTTTTCGTTCCAGGGGCCCGGTTCATTTTGTGAGCGAACCAACCCGACCGCACTCCGTCAGCATCCAAACCTCGAGCGGAGTAAGCCAAAAGATCCGTCTCACATAGAGGAATTCAACGAAACAGATGGAGCATCAATCGGATTCCCGGTCTGTTAGTTATTGGCCTTTCCGTCTCACACCCACCCTGGGAAACTTCCAAGGAGGTCACCCATCCTGATCACTACTCTAGGCCAAGCACGCTTAACTATGGAGTTTTAACCACGTAGGCTCCCGAAAAGGAAGGTGCACCTTGAGTATAGTATACAGAAACGACCGTCTCGATCCAAGGATCGTGTTGCCGCTGACGGTGAGTCGTTTGGAGGCCCGTAGCCCAAGATACTGGCATTTGACCGAAAGTGGTCCGAAACTGGGGGGTCTGGGCCCGGGCTGACCCGTCTCGACCCCCCCCCCCCCCTTGGGTCGGCCGAACCGGTCAACCCGCCCCGGGCGGCGACCCTGCCCGACGACCCAGCCCGGCTCGGAAAACCCGGCCAGGCCGGCGGCGCGGTCCGGCGCGGCGGCACGAACCGGCACGGCGGCGCGGCCTGGGCGCCGTTCGGGTGTCGCGCGAGGGGGGCAAGCCCCCCCCCCCCCCCTTCAGAACCGCGACCCCTTAATTGGGGCCACTTTTGAGACCCGGCCGGGGGAAATTAATTCCCTCGGTCTCCACTATCCGGCCGGCCCGCACTGGCTATCCGGTTTCGCCAGCAAGGACCGGCGACGGCCGGTCCTTCCTTCGCCGACACCGGCAGCCCGGTGCCGTCCGCCGGTCATCTTTCTCCGCCGTGGCCCAGAACCGGCCGCGGCCTATGCAGTCCAGCGCGATGTGACGGCATCGCTTCCTTCGGCCGTGGCTCCGCTCCGGCTGCGGCGCCTTTGACTTTCTACGACGCGACGTGACGGCGTCGCGTTCTTGGATTTCCTTCCACGGTGCGGCGCGACGGCGCCGTGCAATAATTGTCGTGCGTTTCCCGTGTGGTGCGATGGCACCACGCCATCCCATTCCATCCGCAAGGAAACAATTATGAACATAGGAGGGGGGTTCGGCCGTGTTGGTGCGGTCCGGGCCCCCCTCTCGTTAGACAATAACATTAAATCCTTTATCCTCGAAGTTCGACATTCTAGAATCTAGAATGGAAAATAAATAAATAAAATATCAACAATCCCCTACCTCGGATTCAAGTGTGGAGCACGCCAATCAAGCCGCAGAAGACTAGCGTCGCGGAGGTCGGGTGTCGCGGAAATTGAACGTCGTTTCCATTGATGTCGAGGTGCGTCCGAAGAGGTATGTTGCTGGAGAAGCTTCGTAAGCTGACAGAGATAGTACGAGGAGGAAACACCGTCTCCTTTCGTTGACACGGGAAGAAGATCGAAGAAGTGGCGTCGTCGATCTTCAGAAACACACCGGCTACGAAGAAGAGAAGTGACGTTCGTCATCAGAGCTTTTGTGTTCTTTGTGTTCTTCGTCAAGGTTGAAGAAGATGGAGAGAGCATCTCAAAATCTCTCAAGGTGGAAAAGGAGACCCACCCAAAATAAAATAAGCTTAAGCCTTATTTTATTTACACAACTAAACATTTGAATTTCAAAAGATAAGAAACGAACCATTAATTCGTAGAATTAATTCAACGAAAGAAACAACTCATTTAATTTACGAAATAAACCTCCCAATTAAATGGTCTGTTAAGAATTTAAGAAAATGCGTCAGCTGAATTTCATAATGATGGGTTTTCTCAGGTGCGTTACTTAGCGGAAAGAAACGGCGGGGCTCGTTCGGGCCCCACCTCACAAATATCCTACCAAGAAGGTAGGATATTCTTGGATAGTACCCTATCCGGTTCAACTCAGTTTAAGCCGATTTTAAGTGGCTTCAAGTGGCCTCCAAGAGGCTTAAGTGAAATAAAATAAAGTTGTCGAAAAAAATTATTTTATTTCTTAACTTTAAGCCCGAAAATTTAAAAGCCACACCCGAGAAAACACAACTCCAGAAGATGCATTTCTAAGCGAATACCGGCGTTTCGATTTCATCGGTTCCCTCAGAATTCGATTCCGGGCACCGGTTCAAAAGTTAGAAAAACCCGCTCGTCCGTTCACTGAACGTACCCGAGCCAAACTTCGGAAATTGATTCCGGGCACACCGGGTCTCGGAATCAGGCGCCGTCAAGAACTGTGTTCTTGTAAAATTCCAATGAAAATTAAGAAAAAAATTTCCTTGGAATTTACGGGTCTTTACATTACTCCCACCACAGGGCTTTACGTCCCCGTAAAGCTTCACCACAAACTTAGGGAAACAAAGCGGTACTGAGCACGCATATGAGCCTTCCGCTCCCATGTGCTCACCTAGAGGTTCCCGCGCTGCCATAGAAAGTGCACAAGAGGAATCGACTGTCCTCCTAGGATTTGCTCCTGTCGATCCTCGATCACAGGAACCTCCGGAGAAGACACTCATCACCACCATCCAGTTCCTCATGGTCGATGATATGCGAAGGGGTCGAGCATGTATCTCCTCAGTTGGGATATGTGGAAAACGTCGTGCACCTAGTGCAACTGAAGTGGATGGGCCAAACGGTAAACCACCTCGCCTACACAGCTGAGGACCTAGAAAGGTCCGTTGAACCTCGGAGATAACATGCCTCCCAGGGCACATCTCCGTAAACCTCGTCGAGGTGAGACCCGTAAGAAGATGTGGTTGTCATCCTCGAACTCCAGAGGTCTCCATTTCTGTTAGAACTGAAACTCAAAAGGCGGCTTCCACGAGGGTAAGGTTGACTGACTCAAGAGTGATCGGTCGCACCCTCCTGTGCAAGAGTAACCTTGCACTGCCTGGGGTTTCCTTTTATGCCGACCAAGGAAAACCCATCCCGATGTATGCCTAAAACCGTCAATTTGAGTATGAACAGTTATTTCCCATTCCATACTCAAACTAACGTCATAATTCCTCGACGCTGCAACCAAGAAATTCCAACCATAACTCTCGCCTCGAGGGTCTGACCACACCATCGGTGTAAGTGTGATTATCGAGTCTCCTCCCAAGGTATCTCCAGATGTGATGGTCAAGTCCACGGCTTACCGGAAACTCTAGGTCTGGAACAAGATTTGTGAAAGCGAGGAATTATTCATATCAACGTCTGTTACTACAGCAGCTAGTAGTGGACACAGACTATCCCTTGAATCATTTCTAGAGCCATTGGGTCACACTCCTTGACCGCATGCAGCCGCACTCTTCCTCCGCCCTCTAGCTCCCTGAGCCTGGCGGGAATAACTAAGGCGGGTGGTTGTACCATGTTAGGATGTACACTACCTCATGCTACTCTCCAAGATCTTCATCCACATCTGCCGCTTCGCAGACTCATATCTATTTAAAGCTTCCTCTTTTTAAAACATTTAACACGCCCGAGTCTCTAAGACTGGAATCGGTTTCCTGTTTCTTACTGCACTATGCAGTCTTCATCCGATCCTGGATGAACTGCACCTCCTTTAGTCTCACAAGAGCTGCTAAAATTTCTCCTTTGTCGAAAAGAGAAACCTGGTCTCATCCCCTGGATGAACCACATTCGTTGCCTAATACAGTAAATCCCAACACGAATGATGCATTCATGCCATGGATGACGTCGTAAGGCCTCGACGTAACTACCAAGAGATCCAACTGTCACTCTCACCTCCAAGGGTCGAGTCACACTGTCGGCATCAGTGTGAGGTCACTGGGTCTCCTCCAGTAGAAATCTCGAAAGTGAGGGTCAAGTCAATAGTTTAACTGGGACCACTCAATATCAACCAAACAAAAAGGACAGGAAAGCAAACATCACAAGATAAGTGTCTTTTTATTATTGCAGCTCATAATACAAAGACACAAATACAAAAGAAAAATGGAACTAGAAGTACAAAGGACGTATCCACTAGTTCCGCTCCTGTCCACCTACTCCCGGAGCTCTACTGCCTTGTCCACTGCTCAGCTGTTGCTCAAGCACCCACCGTTGCTTCTGTCTTGGTGGCTCCTCCAACACCCGCTGATCAACTGTGCGGGGGTCGTACAGTCACGTGTCATGTGACCCTTCCTGCCGTAGGAGAAACACTCTCCGTTTCTGGCACGCCTGGCTCTGACCCCACCCCGGGTGCCCCGCACCACTGATCCTAAAACCCGAGATCGTCCAACTGCTAGTCTGGTCCTCCTGGACCTCTGCATCATCTGTCTACTACCCATAGATGACTCAGCTACTGATCGAAAACCCTGCGGCAAAGGCAAAAGCTCTCGTACACGCACGAGGTGTACAACTACTGGCACAAACTCCACCCTGAAGAAGGTCTCAAAGTCTTCCCATGTGAAGTCCATCCCATCGCAAAACTAGAACAAGTGGCTCCACCACTTGCCTGATGCTGCCTGAAGAAGGCTGGCAGCAAAGATCACCATGAAGTCTGTCGGCGTCCCCACTAGCCTGAAGACTCCCACCACAGCCTCCAGCCAATCCTCAGCTGCCTGCGGGTCCGTCTCTCCCCGGAACCTGGGTGGCCTCTGGCGCTGGAACTCGTGCAGTGCACTCAAGTGGCGTGCATCACCTATTACTGGGGCTGGTGGCATCGGTGGCCCAACGTATGGTAGTATCGCTGGTGCCTCCGCTGGTGCCTCAACTGAAAGAGGGCCCTCTACCGAAGCCTTGTCGCTCGACAATCTGTCAGTACGCACATCCCTCTGGGCTCTAGCTGGTCGTTCGTGAAAAGGAATCCTGAAAGAAACAACGTGACACGGTCAAAAGTTTATACCTAGTGAGCTGACCTGGTTTGAGCTGTTTTAAGGGAAAACCTTTGAAAACACACACACAATCAGTGTTTTCGTGCACAAAGTCGGAAATCAGTTGTCAGGGTCCTGGTGTATGGATACGTCGACCGCCCAAACCAACACTGGACTCCCTGAACTGAAAACCACACTCGGTACTCTTAACACTATTGCTTCACAGAAAGAAACACCAGAGTTATAAGTTCTGCGGTAGAACCGAACTCCTCTAATACCAATTTGTCACGACCCGCCATCAGGGCCCGTGCCGTGACTACCCCAAGCCCGCCTTCCATAGGCCAGGGGCTGGCGACTATCACCAAAGACATAAAATCCCGATAACGGGGAAGGAATTTCCTTTATAAAAGAAAACAAGCACCTCAGAGTACAAGGGGAAACAAAACACTAAGTACCAAAGAAAATATGAATAGTAAATGGGCCAGAATACAAACCCAAAAGAAAGTACGTCTACAACTGAACAAGGTACAACAACAAAAAGACAAACAGCTGGAAGAAGGAAGCAGCGCCGGGGTCGTCCTCCTCGGATCCTACCTGAAGGGTAGGTACAGATATCGCAGCTCCTGGTCGTCCACCATGGATCCTACCTGAAGGGTAGGTACAGATAGCCTCCTCCATGCTCTCATCCGTCAACCTCCACTGTGAGACGTCACGTCGTGTAGTCTACCTCCGGGTACTGGCTCGTTGTGTAGTCCACCTCCGGGTACCATCCAGTCCTCGAACACTCGGCCTCCGTCAGCACTGCCTGTCGTCTGCAACCAACACAACGAGGTGCGGGCATAGCCCGTGTAGGGGTGAGTATAACGATACTCAGTAGGGACCCCGAGACCCTCAAGGTCTCACTAAAACCAACAAGGATAAGCACAAAGAAGATCTCAACAGATAACCTCTACTTAGGTACATGCTCATACATATACCTAGGTTATCAAGTAACCCATCTCAATCTTGAGGAAACACAAGGATTGTGAAACTAACGGATGACCACTACCCAGGTATATGCCCATACATATACCTAAGTTATCAAGTGACACATCTCAATCATGAGGTATACACAAAGGTCAAAAGTCTCAGCTCAACCAGGATTTTCATTATCGAAACCGTAACTACTGAACAGCTCCGTCTCTAGAGTGTACAGTGGTCCTGTCACGACTCCGAGGTACTGCTCACTAACCTAAGACTGTTGAGGTACTCCTCCTGTCGAGTACCACGGGCCTTCCACCTCACGCAGTAGTGCTTCCCACCGGGGTCTGCCACCCAACACAGTAGTGCTCCCCCCTCATAGCCTACAGAGGTACTCCTCCGGTCGAGTACCGCGGGTTTTCCACCTCACATAGTAGTGCTCCTCCGTTGTGGGTCTGCCACCTCACAAAGTAGTGCTCCCCACTGGGCTACGTAAGTCACTCCGAATCGAATCGGACAAGCAGTCTTCAGGTCTCTACCGACTACACGGTCTCCATACTCCGTACGCTCGTCTCTTGGAGGGTCCGCTCCACAAGATACAAGGTCGATACTCCAAGTATCTCAAAGTCCCACGAAGAAGTATCTCAAAGGACTGCCTCGTCATAGGGGTCTCAATGCAACAGACGGCGCGTCAATCGGACGCCCGGTCTGTGAGTTATTAGCCTTTCCATCCCCGGGGCCCGGTTGGTTTCGTGGGCAAACCAAATCCAGTCGTATCTCAACTGTACCCCGAACTCTCATAGGGTATACTCATAGGGACCATTTCTCAACGAGATCACCAACGCCGCTGACGGTTCATCAAACGGACGTTCTGTCAGAAAGGTATCAGCTTTTCCGTTCCAGGGCCCCGGTTGGATTTCGGTGCGATCAAACTCGGCCACTATCCATCTGCATCCAAAACTCAGCGAAGGATGCCAAAAGTTCTGTATCTTCAACAGGAACTCAACGCAACAGACGGCGCGTCAATCGGACACCCGGTCTGAGAGTTATTGGCTTTTTCGTTCCAGGGGCCCGGTTGATTTTGTGAGAGAACCAACCTGACAGCACTCCGTCGGCATCTAAACCTTGAGTAGAGTAATCCAAAAGATCCGTCTCACTTAGAGTAATTCAACGAAACAGACAGCGCGTCAATCGGATGCCCGGTCTATTAGTTATTGGCCTTTCCATCTCACACCCACCCTGGGAAACTTCCCAGGAGGTCACCCATCCTAATCACTACTCTAGACCAAGCACGCTTAACTATGGAGTTTTAACCACGTAGGCTCCTGAAAAAGAAGGTGCACCTTGAGTATAGTATACTGAAACGACCGTCTCGATCCAAGGATCGCGTTGCCGCTGACGGCGAGTCGTTTGGAGGCCCGTAGCCCAAGATACGGGCATTTGACCGGAAGTGGTCCGAAACTGGGGGGTCTGGGCCCGGGAAGACCCGACCCGACCCCCCTGGGTCGGCCGAACCGGGTCGACCCGCCCCGGGCGGCGACCCGGCCCGACGACCCGGCCCGGCTCGGAAAACCCGGCCCGGCCGGCGGCGCGGGCCGGCACGGCGGCGCGGTCCGGCGCGGGGACGCGGACCGGCACGGCAGCGCGGCCTGGGCGCCTTTCGGTTGCCGCACGCGGGGGGTAAAGCCCCCCCCCCCCCCCTTGAGAACCGCGACCCCTTAATTGGGGCCGCTTTTGAGACCCGGCAGGGGGAAATTAATTCCCCCGGTCTCCACTGTCCGGCCGGCCCGCACTGGCCGGCCGGTCTCGCCAGCAAGGACCGGCGACGGCCGGTCCTTCCTTCGCCGACACCGGCGGCCCGGTGCCGGCCGCCGGTCATCTTGCTCCACCGCGGCCCTGAACCGGTTGTGGCCTATGTCGTCCGGCGCGATGCGACGACATCGCTTCCCTCCGCCGCGGCCCCGCTCCGGCCGCTGTGCCTTTGACTTTCTTCGACGCGACGCGACGACGTCGCGTTCTTGGATTTCTTTCCACGGCGCGGCGCGACGACGTCACGCAATTATTGTCGTGCGATTCCCGTGTGGTGCGACGACACCACGCCATCCCGTTCCATCCGCAAGGAAACAATTATGAACATAGGAGGGGGGTTCGGCCGTGTTGGTGCGGTCCGGGCCCCCCTCTCATTAGACAATAACATTTAATCATTTATCCTCGATGTTCGACATTCTAGAATCAAGAATGGAAAATAAATAAATAAAATATCAACAATCCCCTAACTCGGATTCAAGTGCGGAGCACGCCAATCATGCCGCGAAAGACTAGCGTCGCGGAGGTCGGGCGTCGCGGAAATCGAACGTCGTTTCCGTTGACGTCGAGGTGCGTCTGAAGAGGTACGTTGCTGGAGAAGCTTCGTAAGCTGACGACTATAGTCCGAGGAGGAAACTGCGTCTCCTTTCATTGACACGGGAATAAGATCGAAGAAGCGGCGTCGTCGATCTTCGGAAACACATCGGCTACGAAGAAGAGAAGCGGCGTTCTTCGTCTGAGCTTAAGTGTTCTTCGTCTTCTTCGTCAGGGTTGAAGAAGATGGAGAGAGCTTCTCAAAATCTCTCAAGGTGGCAAAGGAGACCAACCCAAAATTAGATAAGCTTAAGCCTTATTTTATTTACACAACTAAAGATTTAAATTTCAAAAGATAAGAAAAGAACCATTAATTCGTAGAATTAATTCAACAAAAGAAACAGCTCATTTAATTTACGAAATAAACCGCCCAATTAAATGCTCTGTTAAGAATGTAAGAAAACGCGTCAGTTCACTTTCATAATGACGGGTTTTCGCGGGTGCGTTAATTAGCGGAAAGAAACGGCGGGGCTCGTGCGGGCCCCACCTCACAAATATCCTACCAAGAGGGTAGTATATTCCTGGATAGTACCTTATCCAGTTCAACTTAGTTTAAGCCGCTTTTAAGTGGCTTCAAGTGGCCTCCAAGAGGCTTAAGTGAAATAAAATAAAGTTGTCGAAAAAAATTATTTTATTTCCTAACCTTACGCCCGAAAATTTAAAAACCACACCCGAGCAAATGAAACTCCGGAAGAGGAGTTTCTAAGCGAATACCGGTGCTGCGATTTCATCAGTGCCCTCAGAATTCGATTCCGGGCACCAGTTCAAAAGTTAGAAAAACCCGCTCGTCCGTTCACTGAACGTACCCGAGCTAAACATCGAAAATTGATTCCGGGCACACTGGGTCTCGGAATCAGGCGCCGTCAGAAACTGCGTTCTTGTAAAATTCCAAAGAAAATTAAGAAAAACATTTCCTTGGAATTTACGGGTCTTTACAATTATTGGATTCATAAAGGTCAGTGTTAGGGCCCTTTCTAGGGTTGATCATGATCAAGAGTATTAATAGGGAAATAGATATAGTATTAGAGTGGGTCCTAACTCTTTTTTATGACATATCATTATATTTATTTAGTAATACTTTTAATATTTTATTATAAATGATCATACCATAAGGCGATCCCATTTCTGATTTATGGATCACATGTTATGGTATGATTTTATTTTGATATTTCATATCGGTGTATTTTTACTTTTTTGTTATATTTAAACTATAAAATTACATATATGAACTGTTATGCTATTTTTAACATTAATTATTTATTTTTGTATGATTTTTGTATCAAGGGTATAGTCTCCCCAACACTGACCATAGACACTTACCACTATTCAGTGGCTACTAGGGTATTAGAAGGAATGATTGATGTTGTGTAGCATCTAATCTATATATAGAGAAAATGTGGAATTAAAAATTGTATCAGATAACTCTTTTAAAAAAGTTTATAATTTGGGAATATGTATTTAAAAATAGATTGTCCATAACCTGAGGTATAAATTTTTCTTCTTATTAGCTAACACTTATATAGTAATATCTATGTTAGGTGGGTAATGGGATTGTGGTTATCAATTTGAATATTTATGGTTTTTTTATTTGTGGATGTATTTTAAGAGTTATATTTTATTATTTGAAATTTTTTATTGTCTGGAAGGTGGGTTTATTTGATTTATATCTTTCATAGAAAGACAAAACTCCAAAAAATTTAAACATAGAAGAACTTATTTACTCCAAAGACCAAAAAACTAATCATTTTAGTGGAATTTTATGTTATGATTGAAAAATAAGATGATCTACAAGATTAATGATGATTCATTGAGATGGGTTCTAATTAGTGAATTCACTTACTTTTATTTTTTCCCATAAAAACCTTCCAAACCAATTTAGGTTTACAACAAGGGCGAATTTTAAATTAAAACATCAACTAAGATTTTTTTTGTGATTTCCTAGAATCAAATTAAGTTATATTAATTAGATAAAACCAATGGTTTTGATTTCTAATAGGTTTACTATTTCACAATGATTATATCATAGCATGCACAAATTATCTAATGAAATCCCTTTAATGGGTTTTAAAAAAATTATTTCTTCAATATTGATTAGTACATTAATTATATTCTTATGGTATTAATTGATGTTAGAATTGAATTTTATAATAAATTATATCCCTCTATTGGGTATAGTATACATGTGAGTTTACCTGAGTTTTTAGGAGTTGGAAATCATGGTTAGTAATTTATAAGGTAGGTTTAATGAGGTCAATTGTTATGGTTGGTATAATTTATATCCTAGTAAACTAGATATGAAATTTTAGTTGTGGTAAGATATGAATAAAGATTTCATGGTTTGAGTGTGTAATAAGATAGTACATTATTATATACTCACTTTCATGTATATCATATTGACTTTTATTTTGATTAGGATAGTTGGCTCTTACTTACCACAGAAGAAAATATAGATTTTTTATGAAACATATTACGTATTAGTATAGATAAAAATTGAATGAAATATAGATCATGGATGACCTATTCTTGGGGGTTATGTGAGTGTTTATTAAAGCATCATATGAGGTAAATGAGTGGGCATGGTGTGGGTTTTTTCATTTGATGGTATACATAGTATGGTCATTTGGATATGACTATATGGAGTAATATTGTCATTAATAGTACATGAATACCTTATTTTGGATTATATTTATGAATGAATGTAAACTATAGATGTGGGTATGTTTAGTCAGAATATTTTTTTGATACCATGTGGTGTGCTTTTTAGGTTTATGATCTTGAATAAGGCATGGGGTGTGGAATATGACCTAACTGTTATATAATTTTCATGGAAAAACATGTTCCATTGGTTAGATATTTTAGTAAAAATTAGGATTATTTTATATTTATTTGTATAGAGAATATCCATTTAATGTGTTCAATCAAGGATAATGTTATTGTGCAATATATTGGAGTAAGGTATGAATTGTGGATCATTTTAGAATGATCTCGTAGAGATAATCCATGTTTAGTATGGTGATGTTTGAGAGTAAAATGGTTATGAAACAATGATCGAGGACTAAGAGGATATAATTATGGTCTCAATCCCTAGTAAACATACCCTTTGTAATGAGTATGTTATGAATATTCAAAACAATTTATGGGGTCCCCAAGGGTAAAAGTGACAATTTCCTCAATTTTTGAATTTCATAAAGATTACAACGTGATCCTTGGAATATTATAGGAAGGTCAAAATGATTTAAAATTATTTAATAAATGTCTAAGAAGATTGTTCTAATGATGGAGATGAAAGTTAGTCCAATTTTTTAAAACCATAAATGTAAGACTGAAGTATGGTGGAGGAGTAAGAAAAATATATGGTAAGATTAAATTGAATCTATAATATAGAGATTTTAGACATCTATGAATGTAATTTTGGGTCTTGGGTGTGTTGAGGGATTATAATGTACTTACTATTATTTGGTGGTTTTATAAAGTCTTGTACAACTCTATTGGTGTGTTATCAGACCATAGAGTGAGTATATTAGAAAACGTTTGTTGGGTTATGTGGATCTCGACTCATGATTATTAGTTCTCATGTGATATCATAAGTTCGGTTTGATATTTATATTTGGATTAAGATTTGGGTAATCTATTTTTGGTTAGCTCACTACCAATCACATAGGTCATTTAACATGCGTTGGGTAAATTTTAGTGAGAAACATATATGATTTGAATAAAAAACCTTTTTAGTTGTTAACTAAGTTATCAAATGGATAATGGAATAGAGTGGGTGAATATTATCTAATTCCATAAAAATAAGATGATTTGTGAATTGATCTCTAACATTTGGGAAGAATTAGTGCATATGGTAAATATTATGGTGAGGATTGTGATAAATGACATGGGTAAAATTCAAGAGTGATAATTTCACTACTCACAAAGAGTGAAAGATAGATATATTATAATTAATGACTTCAGTAATTAGTAATTAATATAATTTCATATTTATCTACTAGAGGATTATGAGTCAAGTATGGATGGTTTCTTTAAGTAAGTGTGTATATCAAAGAAGGTTGCAGCCTTATAAAGATTGTTGATGTTGAATATTTGAGTTCAATATTTGTGATTATGTGTCTCCATGGATTTCACTATAGTTGGTATATAATCATTTGATTGGAAGAGATATTTATCACCACTACAATTGGTTTCATGGATATTTTAGGGAAAATAGGTTCACATGGGTACCAAATGGTTCTTTATTCAGTGGAAAGGCTGTGGTGAGATTGACATGGTTCCAGATCATCATTATGGGAAGGATTATTATATATGATGAATCATTTTGAGAGACTTTTTTAGAATGTATAGTTTGATAATATCATGTGTAGTTATGGTACCATCATATATAGTAAGAAACTATGAATGAATGTTGATAATGATTTCATGGTGGATAGAGTGGTTTATGAGATATGCATAATGATTATTCGTAATGAGAGAATTCATAAGGTGGATATTTTTTAATGACCTCCATTGTCACGTGTTTGTAAAATTAATGAATAACTAGAATATTCTGAAAATAGAGTTAGGGAAATTTAGAATTTTTAAATTCAGGTCGAGGAAAGGGAACTATAAATGTTTTATGGATGTTTAAATAGAGATTATAGACATAAAAAATTAATTGAAAATGATTGGGAGTAATATTTTATCATAAATGGGAGTCTTGGGTATAGTGGGTTACAAAATATTCCCACAGTGTCCCCGGTAAAAACCCAGCAGGAGTTTGGAGGGTAAGGTCCTGGGACAAGGGAAATCCCAATACCCTACCATCAGGATCTTGTTGTCCTACCCTGAATTTAGTGGTAAACCTTGCCATCCACTTAATGTGGGGGATTTTTTTAACTATTTCAGGGAATTAATTAATAACCCATGTAGGGTTTGTTATCATAGTGTGGCTAAATGATGAGGATGGGTCGTTCCACTACCCCCACTCCTTTCTTCTTCTCAAATGAATTGGGGAGATCATAGAAGAGTTGGTTCACTTGATTATTTTTATTTTCATCCATTATCCTTAATTTTATCTTATTCATTAATTTCCATGAAAATTTGATGGTTTAGTTGAGGATATAGTTGTATATTTCATTAAATCATATTGAAGTCCATCTAATAAAAACTGACTTTTACATGCTATGGATAGAGGAATCCAGGATTGAATGAATGTAAATTTTCTCAAACCATTAATCTAGAGTTAGTTTTTTAATATTTTATTCTATTATTTTCATAAATTTTGATGAAATTGATATTTGAAAATGGTATCAAGGGAATGTTTCTTATGGTAGTACTAGAGAAACACCATGGAATGTCCACGTGTTGTTAGTTTTAGTTTTATAATCACTAAAATATCTTGTGAATTTTTACATATTATGTAAATTATGAGATTTCATTTTGAATTGTTAGGATTTTTCATTATGAGGATTAAAATGTAATTGGGGATTCTTAACATGGATAATTTTTAGTGAAATATTTTATGGGAATTAATTAATGTGACCCATAGGATTAACTCTAATGGATACAGTCTCTAAAATATTAAGTATTTTTTTGTTTCATGTGTTTTATGGTATTTGAGTATTTTAATTTGAGTTAGGGAGAACTGAAAAATGTTAAAGAGAGATTGGGGTTATTTGATTAAATAGGTATAAACTATTAAAATTTTTACTAACAATTTATGCATGGTTCGATAATTTCAAGATCACTTGATGGTCGTGTTTCCAAGTTTACCTTTGGTTAGAGTTTAGGAGTAGATTAAAATAAATGGTTGAGTAAAATAAAAAACATGAGAAAACAAGAATATTCTCTTTTAGAATTATAATAGAGGAAAATAACGTATATAACATGTGGTGTATGGTTTGGTGATGGTTTTTCATTATGGATAGAATCTAAGAGTGATTTAGTGTGGTCCCCAGAACTTGTATCCTATACTGAGAGAGATTTAGTGGGTAATTGTATAAGAGATATTAAATTATTTATAGTGTGTTTGGTTCCATCATTGTATGTCCTATGTAAAGAAATTTTGATGGATTGAAATTTGGTGAATAGTTCATTTGGGGTGTAAAATCATAAAATTTAAAATTTTTTAATTCATGAAATTCCAAGGGAATTCATTAAATTTTAAGTCTAATATGTAATCTTTTAAATTTAACATATTAAAGAAATTGGTGTGAGAATATATTTTTTACCATATGGAAGATGTTGGGCATGAATTCGAGGAGTTTTTATTTTTAGAATTTTAATTAATTAATTATCTCATTAATTTGAAATTTGTACATCATTTGTTTCATTGGGATAAAACCATTGATATTATGAAAACGAACAATTGGATTGACAAGCCGTCAACACGGTATTTATTATGGAGTGTTACTTTATTTACATCTGACATAATTTAATATATGTATGTAGGATTAATGGGGCCAATTATTATATAAATTTCTCTTTTAACACATTAATTCTTTATTTATTCATAATGAATCAAATGATGGATTATGAATTTTTATAGGATGACGCCACTGATCCCCAAACATTGGAATCAAAATTACTTTTCAATCCTACCCCTATATTCTCATTTTACTGTTCAATTTAAATACCTAGATTATTGATATATTTTTATTTTTTATTAAATAATTAATTTTAATTGTTTATTATAGGTAATGTTACTCATAAGATTACATGGATAGTGGTTTGGTTATCCATCCACCACAAACTATCATTAATTTTTCCATGACCACAGTTACTATACACCATAGTCCCTATCAAGGACTACTACCAAATGATCATAATTCTACCAAAAAAATGATAAAAATCACTATTGATCCTGGTGGTTGTGTTTGGAGGATCAAATAATGGGGTTTTTATACTCAAATGACATAATAATAATCTTTGTAGTGGAGGAAAAAATCATGAACAAAGGTTAGATAATTTATTTTCCCCTCTGATACAAGTCTTATTTGGTTGGACATTAAAAATGTTGTGATCTTGTATGGATATAAAAATTTTAGGTAGACATTGCTCTATCTTTATAGTTTTTTGGGGAAAACTAAAATTATATATGTGTTTATAGTTAAAATATGAGGTCAAATATGTGTATTTTGAAAAGGATATCTAGGTGAAGGTAATCTCCACATTGAGATGGAAATCTAGGGAAGCAATTCGGTGGGGAAAGGTTGATGATACATGAAATTATTTTATTATTTATTTATTTATATAAATTATTTAACTTCAAATATACATTAATTTTTAAAATTACATTCATGAATTTTTGGGAGTAAAATCAATCTATTATTTACATCCACTGAAATAGTTTTTAGTGATAAAGTTATCTGGGTCAAAAAAGGAAATTACAGAATTTTTGATAGTTTCAGCCATATAAAAAGATTTTAGAGAACACATATATATATAATGGAATTAATCATAAATATTATATATAAAAATAATATTATATATATTCTAGATCTGTATGGGTTGTTGGGTTGGTAAAATATCAGGTATCCAATCCATAATTTATGAGGGTAATGAGAATTTATTATTAATTTAAAAAGTTATTAATATTCAAAAGAAAAATACTGTTATATGGTATCGTTTTGTACGATGATATAGAGAATGGGAATATTAATACATGGATATATATATATTTATATAATTAGTTTACATGTATCAAATTTATGGTTACTATTTCTCCTCACTAAAATTCTAAATTTTCTTGTTTATCCATGTGATATAAAAATTATGATCTACTTGTACCACATTGATTATGAAATCAAGATGGGTAATTTAGAAAACATATTTGAAATGTAATTTTGAAACATAGTATGTCCCATTTAACAACTACATGTCTTGATTTTTTCAAATATTTAAATAAAAGATCAATTTTTTATTGGTATCTAAATCTGACATGTGTATAACGGGTCTCACATTTTCCCTCCTCGATCATGATGATGATATTTTCAAGGAAAAAATAGTTCATTATTGGTTTTTTAAAGAATATAAAAATATTAGACACAAAGACTATAACCAATAAGGATAAAAAATCATAACTACCTGTTTAACTCATTTTTATGAGTATACGACAATAGTACCCAATATTGAGTGATTTATATCACTAAATATTACAAACATTAGTAAAAATAATTATATATGAGTTTGGTGTGGGTGGGACAACAGCTTTTCTAATAATCATGATGCTTGAGGACACTCCCTCTAGACCTGTGACCATGAGTATAATAATATAGTGACTCGTATTAATTAGAAACTATGATGATATAAAGGATTGATTATTCTTTTTATGATGTAGAGTAGTGAAAAAACATTTATAATATATTTTTTTCATGAAATACTTGTTCAGTAATTGAGATGGGTAATGTGAACTGATTTAGTAATTGATGATATAAAACTTTCTGTCTTCTCATGATTGGGATATATACTTCGCATGGATATGATTGGATCCTGATATAGTGATTAATGTGATCTCGATGTAATGATAATGTGATATTGTTCTATAATGTGATTTAACATGGTCTTGGTTCTCGGAATGATTGAGGCAATGTGGTTTTATATGTTATGATACTCATTATATTCACCATTTTATATTACTTGAGGGTAGTGTACTCAATGTTTGGTCCTCATGTTTTTTATTTTTATCTAATGGTTTAATATATTAAAATTACAGGATAACTGATTATGATTAAAACTAGTTTAGTGTGTCATTAACCAAATAGATTTAGTATATAAGACTGGAATGGAGAGTTCTATATTCTGAGATATTTTATTTAATGATAATGTTGAATACTTATAATGATGAAACATATATAGTTATTCTATGAGGGGCTTTTCTAGGCAAGGGTAGTGTTTTGAGTATCAGCATAAGTAACTTTTTCTTATGATAGTTATGAGTTGACATGATTTCATCATATGGATAGTAAATGATGATATAGCTATTTTTTATCATTAGTTGACATATTTTAATTGGTGTTTATATAGACTATATGACATAGTTAATTAAATATTCACATTGACTAGTAATACAACTATACTGAACTATCAAGGTATAATGAATGGCATTTACAACTTATTATATTTTTTTATTTTTTAATAAATTGTCAAATTTAAGCTTCTCTTAAGAAAATATCAGTTATTTAGATTCAACGGTGTCTTTATATTTTTAATCTGTGCACCGGTTCAAAAAATAGAAATCGTTGCACGTGCATTTACTGAATGTACCATTATAAAGATCAAAATTCGGTGCAGGGCTCTCCGAGCCTCGGAATCTTGTGCCGTTAATTTTTTTAGACTCGTAATAATCCCAATTAACAAAAATATTTGGAAAAAATCTAGGTCGTTATATTGATGATGAGAAGATGAGGAAATAGACCCCAAGTATTGAATGAGAGTTATCTTATATGTTACAAATGTAGCTTCTGAACTACCTTAAAATTGAGCTCTTTCATTTAATGATGGACCCACTTGATGATTATATGTTTTAAGCGTTATTGAATTTATAAATCTTAGATACCACTGTTGTACAATTTTTAATGTACACCTAATTTAATTAGTTAATATTAAATTTCATTATATTTCCTTAATCATTTTTAAATCATCACATGATTTCTCATAATCTAGTAGTATGACAATAATCATAGGAGAAACAAATAAATGATATTAAATGTCATTCTATATGAACACCATGATATGAAAGAAAAAAACCATGTTATAACAGAAACCATATCATGGTGACTCTCAACACATTAGGATTTATGATTTAGTGTATATATCCAATACCAATCACACAAAACATTTGCACATTATAAAAGAAATACTCAATGAGATCCAAGATAAGGTTTAACCAATTTTATATGATTCCTACTAAATGTTTCTCATAAAAAATTCCTTATTCTAAGATAATTGATGAAATTTTGGAAATTTTATAAACTAAAATAAAATATTACAAATAAAATGTGTTTTAAAAATAAAATAAATAACAATATAAAATCAAAATTGTCACCATATTTGTTTTGGATTTGATTCAATTTTTCAACTCCCAAAATTTATGCCTATGGTGTTAAAAATATAGAAAGAAAAGTAAAAGAATGAGCCTACTGTAATGAAGTAATGAAATTTAGAAGAAAATCCATATGTAATTCATCATATTGAAATTCTAAACTCTAAAAAACTTATAAAAGAACTTATGAAGTACAATGATTGAAATTAATAATGAAAAGAACAATATAAATATTTACAAGGTTTGTTCATGATTCTTAATCCATTGGGAGAGTGTTGCAATAATTTTATTCTATATTAGAATGATGAATAAAATGATTGATTCCTACTCACTAAAATTTATTTCAAACTACTAAAATATTAGAGTCCAGTTAATGAAATCAGTCACTACCAGCCTCAAATATTTATAAGAATATTTCTAACAAAAATCTGATGTCCATAGACATTCTTATTCTTGTTCAGAGACCCCCACCACCTCAAATAAAAATTCATATACACAATTTTATCATCCATAAACACTTTGAAAATAATTTTCTATGAACTCCATATATATTTTTAATATAATACTTTTTCCAAAAACCAATATTTAAAGAATATTATGTATCATTATGAAAAATAATTACGCTACTTCTTTGAATATCTTTACTCAACCCTTTGAATTATCAAGAGATATCTTCTAGTTTCCCATCATATAGTCTACTAAGATTTTATTATCCTAATTTTATTGATATAAACATTGGTTTCATTACTTCTCCATCTCCATCTAACATTATATGTTAAACTATCGAATTTGATCCTTTTTATAGTTCAACAACATATCTAGAAAATGGTTTTCATGTGACTTAAGCCTAACAATAAAACTCTTTAGAATAATTTTCAGGAATCACTAAAGATTCCTTCTTTTACATCTATAGACCTCCTTCCATTCAATTAATTTTAATAAACCTACATGGTTCCCCCACCATGCTTCTGGTTTTACCACTTAACTGAAGTATAGAATCACCTCAATACATCCCAGACTACAGAATTATTTTCATATATTTCATATTTCTAGATTCATCTATCTTTAATAGGTCAAGTATTTTTCTAACAATAACATATAGATGATGGGATACTTCCAAAACAATTTCTTCTTTGAATGAAATGTGAAATTGTTGTCTTAGTGCACTTTAATATTCAAATCACATTTAAATGTTCCAATTCCTTAACTTATTTTGAGACCTTTCAATAACCACTTCATCCAGATCAACTCCTTATCAGTTTACACTAATGCAATATTCTCCACCTTTGTGGTTAAAAATTCAACTACCAATTGAATTATTCTAATCTAACCCACGATCTTTCCTATAAAAGTAAACACAGTTATCATGGTACTCTCCAAAATATTTATATCTCCCTTAATGTCAATGTTAGCACACCCCTACAATGATGAATCTTTTATGAATCAATTGGAAGATCATTCATAATTATTTAATAACCATATAATTTATTTTAATACCTCCTAATATTGTCTTCCCAGATTTACCATGAATCTTTTATCTACTCCCACTACTTTCATAGTGTTCATTTGAGTAGAATCCATGTTATACATCAAGAGTTTGTCTACTGATACATAGTGAATCTTTTCCATGTAGTAAAATGTAACTTTTATTTATGGTTATTTATCTTTTCTCATCATGAAATTCTTATCCAGGGGTGTCTTAATTGGATTCTCCTAAATTATTCTAAATCATTCAATCCCCTAATGTATATATTAATGAAAACTCACGAATAAAGTTAAAAAAGATAAATACCTTAGAATATATATACCTAAGATCCATTTTTATGGGCTTATATCCTTTAACTCAAAACCTATAGACAATTCATTTTTCAACACATTAATCCTTTCCTTTATTAGGATGGAAATAAGTATCTCATAAACATATAGACAAAGAATAATAGATGTCTTATGATCATACAAATTCCAGTAATAAGAATGATTTTATTTAGTATAGATAAACATTAATTCAACCATAAAGTCAATGAACATCAAGTTCCACTACCTTGTATATATCATCAATTTTTTAAGGCTACACTTCATCTTGTATATAACCACTCGGAAGTTCACTAGGTACATTCCAAAAATAAATATTATGTTAATAACTTTTTCTATAGAAAGAAACAAACTAAAATGAGCAGAAGCATATTAGTAGAATATTATTCATTAAAATATAAGAAAAATAAAATGTGATTTAAATAAAAATATATTAATCAGTTATAAATTTTCACAAATTTTTATTAATTAAACTTATTGTTTTAAAAATTCATCCTTTTTTATAAATAGCCATTTTATTTATATTTTAGAAAAATATGTGTGAATTTTAGAATTTAATTTTAATGAAATTAAATTAATTTTCAAACAATTCATGTAAATATTAACAAGGTTAAATTTTTATGATTTTAATAAAATAACCGGTTTTTAGGTGAATAGTGAGAATACATATTTTTTCTAAAAACAATAACTTTTGTGACATTATCTTGAAACAAAATTGCATAAATATTTATGAAACTATTTATTTATATAATATATATCTATTAATTTAAAAAATCATTTAAAAATACTATTTTGAATTTATGAAATCTATGTTTACTATTTTAAAAACATAAGTAATATTTCACTCAAAAAACTATATTTAGTCACTTATATTAAATATTAGTTATCATAAATTATAGGTATTAAATCAAAAAAAATTATTTTATATTTTTGGATAGAATTTTCATATTATTTACTAATTTCAATTTCATTTTTAAGAATAAAACTACGATTACTATTGTTAATTTTAATTACATCAAAAATAGTTGAACTGGTATTTTCTGAAAAAAGAAATTATTATAATTCTCAAATTTTATATAATAAATTCAGTTAATGTATCATAAAAATGACTCTGAATTTTTATTTTAAAATTTAATTTTCTAATATTTATTAATTTTGTTTGATTAAATATTTCAAAATTTAATATTCATCACCAAAAAATATTATAGGATGGATTATTTTATATTTTTAACAACGACTATTTTAAATGGGTGGAAACTAGTAATCATGATATAAAAAGGTAAAAGATAATAAAATAATATTAAATAACTTTATACATGTTTCAACTACATATTTATATTTATATTTGAGGATATATCAATCTTATCTCACCCAATACTGCATTATATATCACTTTTGGAATTCTAGACCCTTGAATAGTGGCATTCAATTATTGAAAAATTATGGGTGTTGAAAAATATTCCATTTTCATCAATTAAAAAAGTGGTTCAATTAAACATTATAAAATAAAAAATTACCCCCTTTCATGTCCTAAATCACATGGTCATCATATGTTACCCTAATATCTTTATTTCAACTGATAATTTCAGGAGAAACATCATGATCCAAAAGTTATTATTACATAATCTTTATCATTTTTCCGTTTAATATTTCCTTTCCAAAAAATTTCCAAGACATAGTAATATAATTTCCATAGTATAATTAGTATATTTATGTTTTATTATATTAATGTAATAACCCTTATTTATACCTTTCCATCCACTAATAAAAAACGATGTTGCTTGTGTGTATGTGAGCCTACAACCTCCACAAAGTGGAATGCTTTGTTTTCTATCACCACATATCTAGGATGAAATTAAAAATTTATTTAACGTAAAAACATGATTTTTATAAAAAAAAATTTATATTATATGACGATCATATTTAATATTATGTAAGTGATATTAATAATCAATTTTTATAGTATACTTAACCATCGAAAATGAACATATCAAAGTATGTTTCATAATCTATGTTCATTTAAAAAAACATATATAACTGTATAAATACTATTATAATAGAATAATAAATAACATAAACCCATAAAATTCTAGGGATAATGAATTTATTCTACTTCACATTTAACCATGGTCAACTTACCAAAATAGTAATGTGGAAATTGACTAAAACACCTCAAATAACCAACATAAGAAAAAACTATATAATAATTAGATAATATATTTTAAAAAAAGTCCATAGTAAATGAAATATAGATTAAGAAGGATCCAAAAAAGGTATATGTAACATCCCAATCCATCTCACTATATGGCCAGTAGTTAGACATGTGGGTCATATGGTGTCAAGTGTGCCTCCTTATATGTTTGAGGCTTCCAACTAGAATATTTTCGTGAATAAGGTGTTATTGGGGAGACTATACCCTTATAATTAGAAAAGCCTGGTGGTTTAATAGATACTAAAAATCATAAACCAGTATTTTTAATAAATAAAGAATAACTGATTTTCGGAATAGAATAATAACAACTAAATGAAAAGGAAGGCCAATGCAAATATACATATGCATTCATGCCCAAAAAATAATACAAAACTGAAACAATATAAAAACAATAGGAAATAGATATAGTGTAGTGAAAAAATAAATAAAAGTTACAAAATCTCTATGGGAGACCTTTAAGAGTATCATAATATCTATATCAATCATATGATCCTAACTCCCATGTACTAGAAAAATGGCACAAGCAATCATCCATGTTCCTATACATTGGAGGTTCTACACGGGTACCTCGGTGCAATGGCAGCCTGAGAATAGTGTGAAATATAAATCCCTATATGTTACCACCAATGGTTTCAATTATTAAATCTAGTCTTTGAATAATAAATTAATCATTTTATAGGAAGTATAAATAAGAAAAACTATTTAAAAAATATAGAAAAATAAATAAACATTAGTTGGCTCAGGTTTCATGAGCACACCTAACTTACTCTACCTGTTTTAGCTCATAGTCAGAATAAAAGTCTGATCAAAGACTATATATATATTTTAATAAAGATATATATAGTATAGTATAGTTATATATCTCATCCATATATATGGACCATGTGTGAGCTGACTCTAATTGCTATATACCTATAATACTTTCTGGTGGAAGGATCGATCATAACTTAGACATCTATAATTAGTGTATATTAGCCCATAAGATCAAGAAAAAATGGTACATTCCATACATCCCAATGGATTATGAGATTTCATGAACTCAACACTCGGTATGAAGAGTATTCCATCATGTAAATATTATAAACATGGAGTGTGGTTCCTCATCCCAAATTCCAACATAGTATCAATAGTTTGATACATCATGAACTCAACACCTAATGTAAGTAATCATGATTTTCCTCCATCCTCAACACATCCCTTACCATCATCCACAACCTATCTATAAGGCATAATCTTATATCAATAATGAATAGTTCCCTATGGAAATAACTCTCATAATCTACATTTAATAAGCCTACAATATAATCAACGACATCACTTTTAAATATAGCATGTACTAATAATGCTACAATAGGCATGGCCTTTCCACTTTTTACATTTCATTTTAATTTATGTAATTCATTCTTATTTAATTATAAAAAGAGGCATGGTCATACCACAAAATTCAATTAAATTTCATATATTCATTTAAATATCTAATTCACTTATAGCAAAGAATCCATCATGTTAAAGACATTCCACACAACTCAATAAATTAAATTTACCTAAGTAAGAAAATTCAATTTATAAATCCCAAAGAAATTACATTGTAACACCCGAGATTTTTATGAGTAATATTTTGTTTTTATATATCATCAAAGGAATCTTTCACTACATACTATCTTGGCTTACTTTTCACGCAATCGCGACCTTCCTCGATAGCTTGCGTCATACGCAATACCGAGTTTCACTAAACAACGATATGCTATTAAAATATTATTAAAACTAGCTGTTATGAATAGTAATAACCACTTTTTTAAATTTTATAAATTTTATTTTTCAAAATGGACTTCATTTTTGGATTCGGAATACAGAAATTAGCCTAGGGTGAAATTTTGGTATTTTTCTGAAAACGTTCAATTTTTGATGAATAGTGAAATCACTAAGTGGTAGGTTAAAAACTGAATTTTTCATAAAACATAATTTTACCGCTTCGGTGAATGGAATTTCAAAACTCCGACAGACACGGTTGATATCAGTAAGTAAAATGTGGTTCAATGAGATAAAAATAATTTTTTTGGTGAATAGTACCTTTTTACTTTTTTACCGCGGTTAATAGTAAATAGGGGTAAATATGATATTACTATTACCCTAACACATGTCCTAATTCTATTGGATAAGTGTAATTCTACCAAAAACAACCTTATGAAGAAAATATGACCATTTAGGCCCACTTGGGTTAGATTAGGACATTTATTATTTATTTATTTAAAGAAGGGTTAAAATAGTTAAAATCAATGTTTAATAAGTAAATCATTTTTAATATGGGGTTATACATAAGATAAATTCGACTATAAATATTCATTAGAAAGCTAAAAAGATTTTCCACATAATGGTATTTTATTTATAATTTTTAGACATTAAATAATTTAATTTATTTATGACACAATTATGATGCAGTAATTATATTATTTATGAAATATTGACATAATTGATGTTATAAACACCAAAATAAATGTAATTTGAGCCTTTTTATGAATTCCACTAATTTTATAGGTTACTAAGATATATTAGTATGGATTTAATCAACTTGGTTCGAACATATAATTCTGTTACAACTTTCACAAAAATCATATATCAAATAGTGTCAAAATTGACACAAAATAGATTTTAAATCAAATATTATATTATTAATTGTTATTTTATTCCTAAAAATCTATGGTTCGGCCAAATGACTTAGATAAGGATATATATATTAATAATAAATAATTTGGGGTTCGTTTGGCATATTATAGTAAGTGTATTAACCATATAGTGAAAGAAAACAAAAAGACACGGTAAAAGTTAAATTATTTAACTTAGAGTTAAATCTAATTGATAAGGTTAACATTATACCCTAAACTTGTCTAAATCCTATTGGTTGATATTATTGCGTCCCATCCCCACTTTAGATTTGAAATAAGACCCTTTGGAACCATTATAAACCGATTTTGACTTTAATATAAAATAATATTTTGAGATATTCTTAAGGTGCCCCTCTCC
Source organism: Viscum album (assembly GCA_963277665.1). Lineage (NCBI taxonomy): Eukaryota > Viridiplantae > Streptophyta > Magnoliopsida > Santalales > Viscaceae > Viscum > Viscum album. The sequence continues at coordinate 1,803,362,077 of OY728129.1, read as the reverse complement.
TCCCTTATAAAAGGGCACCTCCTCCCCCTCCTCCTCACACCAATTTGAGCACTCAAGCTCCACCAACCCCTGCCAAAATCCCTTCTCCACTTCCCTATAATAATCCTAGAGGTCCTGGTCTTCTTCAATGACCATGCTTAGGTCCCTAAGTGGAGGATTCAAAGAGGTGTTCCAAAGAAGAGGTAATATCCATTACCGATCTTTTCAATTTCTTTCTTCTTCAACTACTTCTTCATTAGTTGTTTCATGATAAAGTAATAACATCAGTATTACTTACATACTGATATGTTATTATAAATATGAAACAACCCTAATTCACCTTCTATCCATCCTACAGAAAAATGAAATCACCGCGCGTGCGTACTTACGGAATACCGTCTCCACGCCGTGGTGTAATCTATTTTCCACCATCACTTTACAAGGATTGGTATAATGGTGTAATGAGTAAATATTTATGAATATTATAAAGTAATATTTATACTGAAATAATATATATATAATCCAATACAATTCCACGATCATAGGAATGATATCATCACTCGTGTGTACGTACGGAATACCGTCTCCACGATGTGAAGCGACTCGTTCTACATGATCATCATTACATATTAATTATATAAATGAATTTAATGAATAAATATGATATATTTTACACTAATACCATTCTGGATATAAGGTATCTATAACCTTAAAATAAGAATAAGAATTTATTCGGCAAAACACGCATAAGAACAAAAGGCAATAAAGACCCGAGTAACAAGTAACAATGAAATATTACTAACAACAAGCTAAGAATATGACCATATATGATATCATATAAATATTATGATTCTGGAATAAGTCAATAACATTATTTAAACCATTATACAGGAGCTTCGGACACGTACAAAGAAAATTGGACCTATGGTAAGGGAAATATCACAATCTCATTTTTATCCGAGATTGTTTATTCGTAAGTATTTATTGGGGTGTATTTTATCATCCACATCCATGTTCCCTCAATATGTAATATTATTTCCATCCACTTACAATATTTTAAATCCAATTTTACCCTTCGGTGAGTTTTTAGTAAAGAATATGAAAGGAATCTATTGTCTTTTTTTTGTACGAGGTACTTTTTGACTTTTCCGACAAAAGTACGAAGAATGTTTTTTTAACTTATACGGAATGAATGGATTTTTAAAAAATAATTTCCAAGAAGCTTCCTTTACAAGTTTTAAAGTTTATTTTTAATCAACTTCTTTTAATTTAAAATCGTATGACATGTTATGAAAGGAAAAATGTTTTTTAAGAAGAAAGGATATTTTCCTCAAGAATGGAGTTCAAGTGTTTTATCAAAATTATTTTCCATCTAAGTTAATAAAGGGTTCTGTTTTTATCCCTATTATTACATTGATTTGATCATGTTGTGATAGAATTATTTTTATGAATTCCTTTATCTTGTATGAATTGTTTTTTGATGTCATGATGTTTAAGATTCCCATTTGTATTACATGGGTTATGCAAAGATGTATGATTTATGATTTTGTGGCACACATAAGAAAGGATTCATTATAAGATGGGTGGGACCTATATCTCCCTCCAATGCATTGGGTAAAGATTTATATCTCAGGAGATAGACATGTCTGGAACAGAAGGTTATTTCGGTTCAGTGATACAGGACTGAAACGAGGAGTGAACTCGGTTCAGAAAGGGACTTTGTCCACTAAGATAGTCTTGGAAATGAGTCATGACTAACAAGAAATGATTTTCCATGATTATGTGTGCATGCCACAAAGATTCAATTTTCATGTTATGATTATGGGGATCTCATTTTCACTTCTATGATTTATTCCATGTTAAGATATTATGATCTCTTTTGCAGGTTATGATTTTCAAAAAGATATGATATGTTTTTTATTTCCTTTATTTACCCTTGCTGAGCATTTGAGATCACCCTTTTATGTTTTCTTTTCCCCAGGTTAGGAAGATGGATATTAAGTAGAATATGCTAAAAGGGACCCTAGAAATAATGAAATAAATGGGAGACAATGTAGAAGATTTATGAACCAGTTGTTTATGTTTCCCAGTTTCTAAAGACACTATACCTATACGGTCCTTTGTAGTTTTGTCATATCTTGTAATAATTGTGCTTCAGTTTTGAAGTATTAACAATGTATGTAAAGTATGGGTCGTTATAGTTGGTATAAGAGGAAATGTATATTCAACCTTTGGAAACTAGGATGTGAAAGCCTTAGTAAGAACCATAAGGATAAGTCTAAGCATAGAACACAATCTTAGTGTTTTAGAAATGGCCATGAATACCCTAGGATAAGACCTTAAGTGTGAAATTTTATCCTTGATTATGTGGTTTTCCTATTATAATTAGTGTTTCTCACACTATTCTTCTTGGTTTTAGTCAATGGCTGGAACCCGAAGGAACCGTTTTAATGAGGAATGCGATGGGCAATGCAATGATTGTCCCCCTGAGCAGCCAAACGATATGGTATCTGGAATGCAAAATCTTGTAGCCATGCTCACACAACTTTCTCAAGCTATGTATCATGCAGGACTTCCAAACGAGCAAAGGAAGGAGCAACATTCTGTTGAATCCTTCATGAGGCAGCGTCCACCTTCTTTCAGTGGGTCTACTGATCCATTAGTTGGTGAACAATGGATTAGTACTACTGAAAAGATATTTTCAGTTCTTCAATGTTCTGAACATGATAAAGTCATCCTAGAAATGTATCGTTTGGAAGGAGATGCTGATCAATGGTGGAATCTTATTACGAATACGGGGCAAAGGGATGAAATTGATTCTATGGAATGGGACGAGTTCAAGAACTTATTTTTCAATAAGTACTTCCCTCGTATTCTCCAAACAAATATGGAGAAAGAGTTTCTTGAACTGAAGCAAAGGGATGATGAATCTGTTGGTACCTATGAAGCAAATTTTACAAGACATGCAAGGTACGCTTCTGGTATTATTATCCAACCTGAGAGTAAGATCGATCGATTCTTTAGTGGCTTAAAACCAAGTCTTCAAAGGGCGTTAGCCATAAGGGACTTCAATAGCTACGAGGAAATCGTTCGATGTGCTCTCAAAGTCAAGATGGATATTGGAGTAACCCATCAGTCACATGGGTTTGATAAGAAGAGGAAGATGGAATTCAAAGGAAAATATAAAGAGCACATTGAAAAGAAGATGAGCTTTCCCTTATGCTCAAAGTGTGGAATGAAACATTGAGGGAGTTGTCTTAAAGGGACAAGTAAATGTTTCAAATGTGGAAAGGAAGGTCATCAGGCATTTGAATGCCACGATAATGGGAAGAAGATGTCTAATGATGCAAACAAAGGAAGGGATACACAGAATGAACCTACTACACTTCAATGTTTCAAGTGCAAGGAGATGAGGCATTATTCCAATCAATTCCCAATTCCAAGGGTTGATGATAATGGTCGACATCAACAAAATCTTAAGGCTAAAGACAATGGAAAGTCACATGCAATTTCTATCAGCGATGTGGAGTACGATAACGAAGTGGTGAAAGGTACACTTACCATCCACTCTAAAGTAAAAAATGTTTTATTTGATTCTGGATCCACCCACTCTTTTATTTCTAAATAATTTTCTAAGGGTATCACCGTATTACCTCAACAATTAGATGTTGAGTTAGTTGTGACAACACCTAATGGCACAACAGTCGCATCAAAAGTTTATAATTCAACTCCGATCGAAGTTTGTGGTAAAGTGCTTCCTGAAAATCTTGTGATCCTTCCTTTAGTGGAATTTGATGTGATTTTTGGCATGGATTGGCTTTCTCTACATGGAGCTCATATAAATTGCCAATGAAAGGAAGTCACATTTCATATTCCAGATCAATCTACGATCATCTATCGATGCAAGGATGAATATAACCTTCCAGTGGAAATTTCTTCCATCTTATGGGTCTTGATTCCACTAAATTAAGGTTATTTATCTCAAATGGTTGGTGAGAAACTCGCGATTAATAATATACCCATCTTAGGGGAGTTTTATGATGTCTTTCTGGAGGAATTACCGGGTCTTCCACCAAATTGTGAAGTTGAGTTTTCAATAGAACTCGTACAGGGTGCTTTGCCTATTTCAAAGACACCTTATAGAATGGCCCCAATTGAGTTGCAGGAATTGAAGAAGCAACTCCAAGAGAATATTGATAAGGGATTCATACGCCCTAGTGCGTCACCTTGGGGAGCACCTGTTCTATTTGTTAAGAAGAAATATGGATCAATGAGACTCTGCATTGATTATCGAGAACTTAACAATATCACTATCAAGAACAAATATCCTCTCCCACGCATTGATGACTTATTTGACCAACTACACTGAGCTCAATACTTTTCCAAGATTGATCTTCGTTCAGGGTATCATCAATTAAGGGTCAAAAGGGAGGATATACCAAAGACGGATTTCCGTACAAGGTATGGACACTACGAATTTATAGTGATGCCATTTGGTCTTACTAATGCCCCTGCTATCTTCATGGATCTAATGAATAGAGTCTTTAGAGACTATCTTGATCAATTTGTGGTAGTCTTTATAAACGATATTCTTGTCTATTCAAAGAGAAAGGAAGAGCATGAAGATCACTTGAGAATTATATTGAAGACCCTGAGAAAGGAGAAGCTTTATGCCAAATTTACTAAGTGTGAATTTTGGATTCAAAAAGTTACATTTTTGGGTCACATAATCTCAAAAGAGGGGATATCTGTGGATCCAGCAAAAACAGAGGTTATCGAAAGATGGTCGAGACCAACAACAGTAACTGAGATACGAAGTTTTCTTGGTTTGGCTGGATATTATCGACGTTTTGTAAAAGATTTTTCACGATTATCTAATCCACTCACCAAGTTGACTCGGAAAGTAGTTAAGTTTGTTTGGACAGAGGAATGTGAAGAGAATTTCAAGGATTTGAAAAGAAGGTTATCCAGTGCACCTGTGCTCGCACTTCCTTGTAGTGGAGAAAGGTTTGTGATCTACAGTGATGCATCCAAGAAGGGATTGGGGTGTGTTCTTATGCAAAATGATATGGTGATAGCTTATGCCTCATGACAGTTGAAAATCCATGAGCAAAATTACCCAACACATGATTTGGAGTTAGCTGCGGTAATCTTTTCATTAAAGATTTGGAGGCATTACCTTTATGGTGAATGGTGTGATATTTATACTGATCATAAAAGTTTAAAGTATATTTTCACACAAAAGGAGCTGAATATGCGTCAAAGAAGATGGTTGGAGCTGATTAAGGATTATGACTGCTCAATCCATTACCACCCTGGGAAAGTAAACAAGGTGGCAGATGCATTAAGTCGACAATACAATGCTAGTTTATCCATGATGAGGATCACAAAAGATCCAATATTTATGGATTTACAAAGGATGGATCTTGGAATTATAATGGAAGGGGGAAAATCTTATCTTTGTCAAATGAATGTTCAACCATCTATACATGTGAAGATTAAAGAAGCACAGAAAGAAGATGTAGAGTTACAAAAGTAGGTGAGAAATGTTCCTGAATTCAACCTTGATTGTGATGGGATAATAAAGTTCAGGAATCGGGTTTGTGTTCCTCCCATCCCCGAATTAAAGAAGGAGCTGCTGGATGAGGCTCATAGTTCTTCATTCTCTATTCATCGTGGAAGCATGAAGATGTATAGGGACCTGAAAGAGTACTTATGGTGGGATGGCATGAAAAGAGATGTTGCTGAATATGTCTCCCGATGCTTGGTTTGTCAACAAGTTAAAGCTGAGAGACAGAAGTCTAAGGGGATGTTACAACCATTACCCATACCCGAATGGAAATGGGAAAACATCACTATGGACTTTGTCATAGGACTTCCTAAAACATCCAAAGGCAATAATGCTATCTGGGTCATAGTTGATCGTCTTACAAAGTCTGCACACTTCATTGCTTTTAGAGAGGATTTCTCTCTAGATCAGCTTGCCAGGATATATGTAAAGGAAGTGGTAAGATCGCATGGAGTACCACTTTCTATTATATCTGATCGGGATCCTAGATTTACCTCAAAGATCTGGCGAAGTTTTCAGCATACTCTGGATACAGAGTTGAGTTTCAGCACTACTTATCATCCCCATACAGACGGTCAGTCTGAGAGAACAATTCAAACCCTAGAAGATATGTTGAGAGCTTGCTCTATGGATTCCAAAGGAGGTTGGGATCAACACCTACCTTTGGTGGAATTTTCTTATAATAATAGCTTTCACTACAGTATTCAGATGGCTCATTATGAAACTATCTATGGAAAGAAACGCAGGACTCCAACTTGCTGGGATGAAGTTGGGGAAAGAAAGCTATTAGGACCTGATCTCATTGATGAAATGGCAGAAAAGGTCAGATCTATTCAACAACACATAAGAGCAGCTCAGAGTCGACAGAAAAGTTATGCCGACAACCGAAGAAAAGACCTAGAGTTTCAAGTGGGTGATAAAGTTTTCTTACGAATATCTCCCTGGAAGAGGGTTATGAGATTTGGAAAGAAGGGGAAGTTGAGCCCTAGATATATCGGTCCTTTCGAAATACTGGATCGTGTTGGAAAGGTAGCTTATCGATTGGCGCTTCCACCAAATCTCTCTCAAGTTCACTATGTGTTCCATGTATCTCTCCTGAAAAAGTACATACCTGATCCTTCACATATACTCAGCTCAGAAGTTGTACCGCTGGAGAAAGATCTTTTTTATGAAGAAAAACCGATAGAGATTATGGATCGTAGCAAAAAAGTCCTACGAAACAAGACCACTCGATTGGTGAAAGTTTTATGGAGGAACCACCAACTTGAAGAAGCTACATGGGAGCTTGAGGATATGATGAGGGAGAAGTATCCTCATCTGTTTGTTACAAAGTGACGAATTTCGAGGGAGAAATAATTTTTAAGGGGGGTAGAATGTAACACCCGAGATTTTTATGAGTAATATTTTGTTTTTATATATCATCAAAGGAATCTTTCACTACATACTAGCTTGTCTTACTTTACACGCAATCGCGACCTTCCTCGATAGCTTGCATTGTACACAATACCGAGTTTCACTAAACAACGATATGCTATTAAAATATTATTAAAACTAGCCGTTATGAATAGTAATAACCACTTTTTGAAATTTTATAAATTATATTTTTCAAAATGGACTTCATTTTTGGATTCGGAATACCTAAATTAGCCTAGGGTGAAATTTTGGTTTTTTTCTGAAAACATTCAATTTTTGATGAATAGTGAAACCACTAAGTGGTAGGTTAAAAACGGAATTTTGCATAAAACTTAATTTCACCGCTTCTGTGAATGGAATTTCAACAATCCGACAGACACGGTTGATATCAGTAAGTAAAATGTGGTTCAATGAGATAAAAATAAATTTTTGGTGAATAGTAACTTTTTACTTTTTTACCGCGGTTAATAGTAAATATGGGTAAATATGATATTACTATTACCCTAACACATGTCCTAATTCTATTGGATAAGTGTAATTCGACCAAAAACAACCTTATGAATAAAATATGACCATTTAGGCCCACTTGGGTTAGATTAAGACATTTATTATTAATTTATTTAAAGAAGGGTTAAAATAGTTAAAATCAAAGTTTAATAAGTAAATCATTTTTAATATGGGGTTATACATAAGATAAATTATACTATAAATATTCATTAGAAATATAAAAAGATTTCCTACATAATGGTATTTTATTTATAATTTTTATACATTAAATAATATAATTTATTTATGACACAATTATGATGCAATAATTATCTTATTTATGAAATATTGACATAATTGATGTTATAAACACCAAAAAAATGTAATTTGAGACTTTTTATGAATTCCACTAATTTTATAGGTTACTATAATATATAAGTGTTGATTTAATCAACTTGGTTCGAACATATAATTCTTTTATGACTTTCACAAAAATCATATATCAAATACTGGCAAAATTGACACAAAATAGTTATTAAATCAAATATTATATTATTTATTGTTATTTTATTCCTAAAAATCTAAGGTTCGTCCAAATGACTTAGATAAGGATATATATATTAATAATAAATAATTTGGGGTTCGTTTGGCATATTATAGTAAGTGTATTAACCATATAGTGAAAGAAAACAAAAAGACACGGTAAAAGTTAAATTATTTAACTTAGAGTTAAATCTAATTGATAAGGTTAAAATAATACCCTAAACTTGTCTAAATCCTATTGGTTGATAGTATATCGACCCATCCCCACTTTATCTTCGAAATAAGACCCTTTGGAGCCATTATAAACCGATTTTGACTTTAATATAAAATAATATTTTGAGATATTCCTAAGGTGCCCCTCTCCTCCCTTATAAAAGGGAACCTCCTCCCCCTCCTCCTCACACCAATTTGAGCACTCAAGCTCGGACAACCCCTGCAAAAATCCCTTCTACACTTCCCTAGAATAATACTAGAGGTCCTGGTCTTCTTCAAAGACCAATCTTAGTTCCCTAAGTGGAGGATTCAAAGAGGCGTTCCAAAGAAGAGGTAATATCCATTATCGATCTTTTCAATTTCTTTCTTCTTCAACTTATTCTTCTTTAGTTGTTTCATGATAAAGTAATAAAATCAGTATTACTTACATACTTATATGTTATTATAAATATGAAACAACCCTAATTCACCTTCTATCCATCCTACGGAAAAATGAAATCATCGCGCGTGCGTACGTACGGAATACCGTCTCCACGCCGTGGTGTAATCTATTTTACACCATCACCTTACATGGATGGGTATAATGGTGTAATGAGTAAATATTTATGATTATTATAAAGTAATATTTATACTGAAATAAAATATTTATACTCTAATACAATTCCACGATCATAGGAACGATATCATCACTCGTGCGTACGTACGGAATACCGTCTCCATGATGTGAAGCGACTCATTCTACATGATCATCATTACATAGTAATTATATAAATGAATTGAATGAATAAATATGATATATTTTACACTAATACCATTTTAGATATAAGGTATATATAACCTTAAAATAATAATAAGAATTTATTCAGAAAAACATGCATAAGAACAAAAAGCAATAAAGACCCGAGTAACAAGTAACAATGAAATATTACTAACAACAAGCTAAGAATATGACCATATATGATATCATATCAATATGTATGATTCTGGAATAAGTCAATAACATTATTTAAACCATTATACAGTAGCTTCGGACACGTACAAAGAAAATCAGACCTAAGGTAAGGGAAATATCACAATCTCATTTTTATCCGAGATTGTTTATTCGTAAGTATTTATTGGGGTGTCTTTTATCATCCACATCCATGTTCCCTCAATATGTAATATTGTTTCCATCCAATTACAACAGTTTAAATCCAAATTTACCTTTTGGTGTGTTTTTAGTAAAGAATATGAAAGGAATCTTTTGTCGTTTTTTCGTACAAGGTACTTTTTGACTTTTCCGAAAAAAGTACGAAGAATGTTTTTTTAACTTATACGGCATGAATGGATTTTTAAAACATTATTTCCAAGAAGCTTCCTTTACAGGTTTTCATGTTTATTTGTAATCAACTTCTTTTATTTTAATGTCGTATGACATGTTATGAAAGGAAAAATGTTTTTGAAGAAGAAATGATATTTTCCTCAAGAATGGAGTTCAAGTGTTTTATCAAAATTATTGTCCATCTAAGTTAATAAAGGGTTCTGTTTTTATCCCTATTATTACATTGATTTGATCATATTGTGATGGAACTATTTTTATGAATTCCTTTATCTTGTATGAATTGTTTTATGATGTCATGATGTTTAAGATTCCCATTTGTATTACATGGGTTATGCAATGATGTATGATTTATGATTATGTGGAACACATAAGAAAGGATTCATTATAAGATGGGTGGGACCTATATCTCCCTCCAATGCATTGGGTAAAGATTTATATCTCATGAGATAGACATGGCTGGAATGGAAGGTTATTTTGGCTCAGTGATACAGGACTGAAACGAGGAGTGAACTCGGTTCAGAAAGGGACTTTGTCCACTAAGATAGTCTTGGAAATGAGTCATGACTAACAAGAAATGATTTTCCATGATTATGTGTGCATGCCACAAAGTTTCAAGTTTCATGTTATGATTATGAGGATCTCATTTTCACTTCTATGATTTATTCCATGTTAAGATATTATGATTTCTTTTGCAGGTTATGATTTTCAAAAAGATATGATATGATTTTTATTTCATTTATTTGCCCTTGCTGAGCATTTGAGCTCACCCTTTTATGTTTTATTTTCCCCAGGTCAGGAAGATGGATATTAAGTAGAATATGCTAAAAGGGACCCTAGATATGATGAAATAAATGGGAGACACTGTAGAATATTTATGAACCAGTTGTTTATGTTTCCCAGTTTCTAAAGACACTATACCTATACGGTCCTTTGTGGTTTTGTCATATGTTGTAATAATTGTGATTCAATTTTGAAGTATTAACAATGTATGTAAAGTATGGGTCGTTATATACATAGTCGATTCTAATGAAATTAGAAAATTGCCTACTTAGATACGTCCAATTAAAATTTGGGGTAATCATTATGGGTTTGCATTGGTTCAATTAATGTTATTAAAAAAGGAGGGATAATCTATTCGACAACGCCTAAGAGGCCATGTAAAAAGCATGGAATATAAAAATCCATAAGTAAATCTTAGGTAAAACACCATAGCATTACAACCAAGCATTTAGTTAACATCCAATCATCATATTGTAATTTTTAAGACAATTCACATCATCTGAGGGGCTTATTATAATAACATTACAATATTTATTAAAAAAATTAATTATCACATTTAGGAAATTCATTCCATCATAATCAATCATCACTTTAAAATCTCAAACCATTCCACCAAATGAAATCATTTAATAAATCTACCATATATATAATTTCAATTGTAGAAATCAACATTGTTATTTGGAGATTCCATTATTAATTGGGAATTTCCTATAAGGGTAAATATTATTATTTATTTGTTTTTAATTCATACATGGTTTTCCAGGAACATATTTAAATAATTATAATCGGTAAATTCAAGTTGTCACCCCTAAGGGTTTTCCACGGTTAATGTAAACACCAAAAAATCTTTACAACAACACTAAATGGATGAAAATTATTGTATGTATATCAATTTAATATGAAGGAAAAACTTTTCATTAAATGTGCGGAAAAGGTCAATGTGCTACACAACAACGTTATTCAAAAAACTACTAAAGTTTAAGGAAAAATGCATATAACACCTACCTCATGATTAGGATGTTCCACTCTTCCAATGTCGTGGTCTTCTTTTCTATGGTTTTTGAAAAATTTATGGAATATTAATTATCCATGAAAATAATGAAAATGATTTGTCACTAAAATATCATATCCAATACCAAAGTATATGAGAAATGACACAAAAGGAATGTAGAGATTTCTAATGCAGATCCATAGAGACTAATCGTGCTAAAATCAGATGACGAATGGATGAGTTGATAAGATCCCTAAGTGGAGAAGCTTGAGAGCTCAATAAGGGGAAGATATTAGGTTCTATCGGCTAGGGGGAAGAAAGAGAGAGGGTGAAATAATTAAAACTCATTAAGGGAAATTTCATAATTTTACCTCAAAACTAGGCTGCACAGTTTAGCCACACAGGGCACCAAGCATTTGGCACCCCATGCTTAAAGAACTCACATCACAAGGTTTTTTCCACATGGTCAGCCTAACCATGTTCAAACCATGTGATGAATAGTATATAGGTACTTCCTATGTGGAACTAACTATATAATCAAGGTCCATGGTTTGAGAAAAGCCTCCAAACAAGGGGTTTAAAGGACCAAGTTCTCCCAAAACTCGATGAGACCTCTAAAGGACCTCTCAAGACTTTACCCAAGTCTTGAAACATCACATTTATATTTTCCACCTCTCAATTTTTTTTTTCTAATTTCATTTTGTAAAATAGTTTGTTCAGTAAACACCAAAAAATAAAATTCATTTGGATTTTCATCAGGTTTAAAAGCAAGGATAGTTACAAACTCCCATCCTTAAAAGATCGCATCCCTAAGAATCCTTGGGAAAAAATAAAACATTAACCATCATAAAAGGGTTGTGAAGTATCATTTAAATGGACATGTAACATTTTTAAACTTCAAAGGAACCTCCGATCACAACATAAGTATAGGGCACTTAAGCTATAAAAACCCGATCCAACTCTCAATTTACATATGAAACATCAAAGTGGAAGTTACTTGGGCCTGTTCAACTAGAGGTGGGATCTTGTCTTTGACTTTTTTAACATTTGGAAAATTTTCTCCACACTATGGGCTTTTAATATTAAACTACTAGTTCAAATCCATTGTACATCCTAGTATTAAAATTTCCTTACAAGCACACCTCTCATAATTCTAGCGATGGTCCAAGGGAGATTTCATTAATTAGGAGAACTCAATTACATCTGAGGTTATGTCAGGGGCCTTATAAGAAAAAAGCTTGTAAATCATGTTATACCAAACTAAAATTGGATGGGCATTCATTCCTTGAATGAAATTTTTTTCCTTGGATCCCACTTGTCTTAACCAAATGTATTGCCTTAAAATAAGTTCCTTATGATCGTACACATTCAATTAGAAGATAACAAGTCAAGCCAACTTCATATGACCATACTCATGAAGCTCATATTATAAGCCCAAAATAAATTAAAATGAACCACAATGTCTTATACCAAGGAATCTTGAGTTCACTATGAACACATTCACTAAATCACATACCTAATTTCTGAAGACGTTCCTTGGTCAGACCATCACCTGGACATTTAAACTATCATTCCTTATCATAAATAAAGGCGTAGCATAGATCCAGTGCACTAGAATCATTACACATTTTTACATCACCCTGATCCAAACTAAAAGTTCAGGATAACCTAAATTATATCCAATAGAATCCATGAAATTGACACAGGGTACTCCAAAATCCATGTTTACTGGTAATATGTTGGTAAAAACCAATATTTCGATGTCTGAATATTGAAAATGACCATAGATGCATCCATCCAGTGGTCACATTAAATTGAAATGGATGGATTCCAAGAGCCCAAACAAGGTGTTCCTATAGGGGAACCCATATATCACTTAGTACCAACCATTACTCGATAAGAACTATGCATCTAACATGAAATGCTAAAAAGAACCCAAACCATCCTAATAGCTTCTGAAAAATAGCACGACATATAACGAACACTCTCTTAGGGAATCAATAATGATGTTGAGATATATTACACGCTCATATCTAATAAAAATACACTAAGGGGGTCTCACAAATTACCAAAATAATCAAATCCTAACCACTACAGGCCAACTCCTTAAAAAATATTAACTTCACCTACCAATGCATTACTATTTAACCGATCAAAATGCCCTTACAACATGATATATTTTTAAAAACATTCAATATTACCCAACGAGGCTCATATAAGTCCAATGGTGTTTCTCAAATGTTGCATACATATCCAACCTCATCAGTGTCATCCTACTGAGCAAGTACAGATGTGATTTAATACTTTCAAGCCTCACTAGAATTCAAAAACAAAAGTAACCATTTTAAATGTTATTCCTAAATAGAGTTCCTTCAACATAGAAGGGAACACTTACTTGAATTTACATAATTATCCCCACCATAAGCGTTCACTAATCTTCAAAATAACACATATGATTTCCATTCATAAGGCAAATAGATCATATTCACCTTAAACACATGTGTGACACTCCTTTGCGTTAGGATTCCACATCATAGCATTCAAAGAAAGATAAAATAAACCTAACCGGTATATCAAAACCCCATACTCTCTAGGAATTCCTCCCAAAAAATTGGTATGGACATTATTATGTTCATTCATAGGTCACTCTACTTAGATAATTATCCACAGAAACACTTACCAGCACTAGGATCAATGATTTCACTGAACCCAACTGGTTCATTACTACATTATAAACTTGATAGGTAATTCATATAACAATGTAATCGACATCTATATTACCAAATAAATTGAAACATCCTAAATAATATTCATTGGCTTCCCACCCTATGAATCCATGAATTAGATGGATCACATAGATAACTGGATTAAATGAACACTATCTCAAATGACTGCAAAACCAACTGATGACCTCCTCAGTCTACCAAACAAATATACATGTTCACAAGACCTAATAAGTAGCCGATTGTTCCCTTGGAATTTCTGACCTCAAGAAATCGATCATTAATGGGTGATTAATCCCATAGAATGGTCATGGATTCAATGACCACCTATCCAAACAAGGGTTCCATTTTGAAGTTCAGAGTCCTACAATGGATAATGACACATGAATGACACCAAAGGTCAGATAGTATAAACAAACTTTCAAGGAATTTATGGTCTATTGGCACTACCTACCAAGGGATATACCCTTAAAAAAGGGAAACGGTGACATTATCACTAGGTCACATCAAATTTATTTGACTTGGTTCAATAGCCTACCATTTAATATATTGCTAGAAAGCATAAATAAAATGGCCTATGGAAAATGATCATGTTTCCATTCCATTGTTATTCATGAAAAATTTATATTACCCTCAAAAATTGTTTTAAATGATGGAAACCACTATAAGTTCCATTTTAAATCCATTGCATTGATTCAAATTCAACCTTTTAGAAATTTAAAAGTTTTTTACATATAAATTCAAGTACAATTTATAAAAATAATATTCATGGTGCATTATTTAATTACAACTGAAAGAGAAACATGAAATTATTTTCAAACTTCATTTTTAAACATTCAACAATTATTGACATCCTTTTTTAATTTGGAACATTATTATTTAAATTAATTTTCTCCATAACAAATGAGGTGACCTATGAGGGACCCATTAAACCGTCCTGGGTTCTCTCGGAAGAATCCCAATAGACTTTTTTTCATAATTTAAATAATAAACATCATTAGTGGTTTATCTCATTGGAAACATTCCCCAATAGACCTACATGGGTCCAATTATGAATTTAAGAGGTTAATCACATGATTTCCATGCTTCTGTGATAGAGTCACAATACATTATAAAGGCATCAATTAAAAGTTTTAATTTTAACATTACCCTGATCGGTTTTATCAGATAAGAACAACATCGTAACTGACATATTATGTTCGAGTCATGATAATGGTTTATAACAACCAAATCATTTTCAATTCAAAATTATATATCTTTTTCATATATAACCATTTCAAGTTATAACACTTGTTTATATATATATATATAATGATTCACCGATATGTGTGTACATCTACCAAATCTATAAAACACCCATACACTCCAAAAATATAAAGTGACCATAACCTTTACGAGTTTTCATTTGGCTCCCATTAATAAAAATCAATTCATTTTAAAAAATTGAATTTATCAGCCTTTAAATTTTAACAAAAGTATATATATATATATATATATATATATATCTCAAAGGATGGTTTGGGTATACAGGGCACCATTTCTAAATTATAAGGTGCTCATATAGCAGAGTCTATCGACTAGAAGTGAGGGTCTATGAAGGTGATAAAGGCGAGAATATACGTCGTAATCCGAGTACCCTAGCAGTATATCAGATACTAAAATGAAGACAACAACTGTAGTATGTAATGAAAAACTGAGGATAGGTGGATAATAATAATAATTGAATATAAAGGATGGCCAGTGCTAATATGCATATGCATTCATGTCCATATAATAATACAAAAATAGAACAATACGTAAACAACATGTAATGGATATGGAAAAATGAAAAAATAAATAAAAGTGACAAAATCCCTATGGGAGACTTCCTAGGGAATCCCAACATCTATCTCGATCCTATGTTCCTAAGTCTCGGTTACTAGAAAAATGGAAGAAGCAATAATCCATGGTCCTACAAATTAGAGGGTATACTAAGGTACACTAGTGCAATGGTAGCCCGAGAAGGGGGTGGGATGTAAATCCCAGTAGGTTACCACCCATGGTGTCTATGAATAAATCTAGTAAGTGAATAGAAAAAAAATTAGGGTATAGGTAGTATGAATAAACAAAATTGAATAATAAAATTGTTGCTTAAATGAACACCCCTCAGCTCAGGTTCCATAAGGACACCTGGCTGACACTACATGCTTGAGCTCACGACTGGGATAAAATTCTTGATCAATATATATATAGTAATGATATATATATATATATCTATTAGTTATATATTATCTCCACCTATATAGACCAAGTGTTTGTTGATGTTGATGTCCATATACATGGAATACTAGTTTTCTGGCTCGACTGGGTGTAACTCATACAATCATAATGAATCTAAAAAAGCCTATAAGCTCATGAAAAAATGGTACATACCCTATATCATAGTAGGGTGTGAGGTTTCATTAACTCCCATGAAAGGATTGTGAGAATTCCATCATGTCGTCACTCTAAAAATGGATTTGTGTGCCTCATATCAATGTCATATATAATATCAACAATGCGAGTCTTCATGAACTCAATACCCAATATTGGGGAGTGTGATTTTCCCCAATGCTCAACACATACCTTATAATCATCCATAACATATATATTATGTGTAATTATAAATCAATAATGATAGGATCCTTGTAGAAATATCTCTCATGCTCTACATTTAATAATCCTATTATATAATAAAGGGCATCACATTTAACAATATCATATACTAATCATGCTATAATCATTGTATACATAGAACCCAGTACATTTCATTTCAATTTACATAAGTTGTTATTATTTAATTATAAAAAAGGCATGGTCATACAACCTAATTAAATTCCATTTCATAACATAATTTATATTATTAATTAACATACAGGAATTCACCCATCATAAATAAGACATTCCACACAACTCAATCCATTAAATTTAGCTAACAAATAAAATTCAATTTATAAATCCAAAAAAAAATACATAGGTAGTTCCAATGAAATGGGGAAATTACCATCTCGAGTAATTATAATTAAAAATTATGAAAATCACTTGGGATGTGCATTGGAAGATTTAACATTTATATAAAAGGAAGGACAATCCATTTGAGAACATCCAAGAGGCTATGTACAAATCATTCCACATAAAACTCTATAACAAAAGCATAGGTAAAAAACCATAGTATTGAGGATAAGAATATATTAAATAGAAAATAATTACCTATTAACTTTGAATAAGGCACACCTCATTGAAGGGGTTTTATTTTGAAAAAATGGAATTGTATATTAAACAATTAATTTAGAATGTTTAGGAAAATAATTCAATCAAAATCAATCATCTATTTCAAAATAACATCTCAATTCACCAATGGAAATCCTTACTGAAAGCTACTATATATGGAATCTCAAATATAGAATTCAACATCACTCTTTGGAGATGCCATTCCCAGTTTTTCAAATGCCTACAAGGGGGAATTTTATTATTGATTTAAAATGAATTATTAGATGGAATTTTTTTCATTTATTTAATTAATTATAATAGGTAAAATCAATTCTTTATACCCAAGGGGTGTCCTTGGTCATAGTGAACAACCTAAATCGTCAAAAGAATCACTCAGTAGATGAAAATCATTTTAACTACATAAATTTAACATTAAGGAAACACTTTTATGGTAATGCACAAAAAAGGAAAGAATTCAGCATAACATCACTATTCATAAAATAATTAAAATTCAAGGAAATATATGTAGACCACCTACCTCATGCTTAGGATATTCCACGAATCCATTATTGAGGTATGATTCACTCATGTTTGGAAGAAATATATTAAACAGAAATTCTCCCAAAAAATAGGGCAAATGATCTTTCACCAAAATACATTAGTTGATACAAAACTAGATGATTAATGATGCCAAATGAATATAGAACTTATTGATGCGGTTCCATAGAGACTAACGATGCTCGAATTAGATGATGTACAAAGTCATTTTTGAGATCCTTAGGTGAATGAGATTGAGAGATAAATGGGAGGAAGAGAGGAGCGTTCATCCAATAGAGATAAGAAGAAGAGGCGAGGAAATAATTAAAACTCATTAAGGGTAGTTTTGTAACATCTCCCTCGAAACTAGGTTGCATTGTTTGGCCAAACCGTGTGCCAATAGTGAGGCACCACCTACTTAAGGAACTCACCTCATACATTTTTTCCATATGGTTAGCCTAACCATGTGAAAACTATGTGATGAAGAGTGAATAGGTACTTCCTAAGGGGCATGAACCATTTGGAATAAGAACATTGTTTGGAAAAATTGTGTGCAGCTCGTGTATGAAACATCAACTCCTATGATCAATGTCTTATGGTTTTCTACACGGGCCACATGGTTTCAGACAAACTATGCACCCAGTGTAGACCCTAAAAACATGTGGTTCTTGGGCCCTGATGCTCTTGTAACTGAACAATACCTCTAAGGAACCTCTCAGGCATTTACACAGGTCTAAAAACAACACATTGATGTGTTACAACTCTTTAAATTTCATTCTAAAACTCGTTTTTTAAAACATCTCATCCAGTAAATCTAATGTTTCAAATTATTTTTGAATTCCATATGGTTAAAAAAACACTGGTCGCTACAGTATATAATAAAATTATTTAAATTATTTATGAAGTTCTGCACATGTGTATTCACAGTCAGTACCACGGTAATGGAATTTGAATTAAGTTATCTTTTATTGAGATATGTTGGGAAAAAACCCCTCAATGTAGCATTGTAGTATTTTTGGGTTGATTGTGATTGTTAAAAATTCTGTTTCCATGTTAATTGGTGGGGTACCAAAGAAATTGTTGACATAGTACATTGGAAAAGATCGAAGAAAAATTAATCGATTCCTTGGGAGTGGTACATAAAATTATGTACACAAGGTGGAACCATTTCAAAAAATTTACCAACTTTTTGGGATCCAAAATTTAGCGGATGGATAGAATTGAGAAAATTGGATTTACATGAAGGACTTATGAAAATATGGTGACAAAAAGGGTTTTGATAAGAAATGGTTTTTTGAAGCTGGATTCACGAAGACACAAATAAGTGGAGGAATATCTTCACAACTATGTCAATCATCGCAAATATAACAATCATAAGGTGCTTCGCGAGAAATGTATCATCCAAACAAAATGAGGGAGCATCTCAAAATTGTGATGTAGTGGTTGGAAGCTTCTGGAATCAGTGTAAATTACGATAAATATGTATCTACCCACTAAAAAAAGGTAGTGAGTCTTAATGAAGATATTAAGCTATGGATTCTCAGAGGTGGATCACAAAGGTAGTTATTGAAAAAATTTCCCCAAAGAAAGGTGATTCGTGAAGTCTATAAATGCCAACTCATAAGTGTGAGAATCACGAAGTTAAGGGAGTTCCTAAAGGCAATAAAAAGTTGACCAAAATTGTGGAGATTCGTTAAGGTTTGTTGAGCTTCCTGGAAGAGATGTGCTGCGTGAAGTGTTTGAGATTTGTGAAAGATATCTTCATGATGGCAGTGATTATCATGAAAATATTCATAAGGAGATTACCCAATAAATATATGTTAAAGTGGGATTCATCAAATGTACTAAAGAGTAACTTTAAAAAATCATCTACCTAATGTTGATGATGCATTCATTAGTGATAATTAATGGACCTTCATGTCCATAAACTGTGGGTGAATCCCTTCCGAGAGAAGTTAGCAATGAAAGAGTAATAATATGATCATTTCCACCAGTAGTCAAAACGAGAAGAAGACATAGGGAGTGAACTTTGGGAAAGAAATGATTTCACCCTAAACCTTTTAAAGGAAGTAATCTTGGGAATTTATGTGATCTATCCCAAACCTTATAATTTTGTAGTGATCTTTAGTGGATTTGGTACATCTAGACATTTTAGTAGTATTCTCCATAAGCATAGCCCAGTAAGAGTGAACCATGTAAAATACTTTTATCCCAGGAATGATTTCATTTCTCTTCATACATTTCTTGGATAAATAAAGAGAATTGTTTTTTTAATAATGAAACATGATCTGATGTGATAGTTTTTTTAATGTGTCATGCCTTGATTCACCCCCCCCCCCCCCCACTATCAGGGTATTTAACCTAGTTGGGCTATCAATTGGTATCAGATCTAAAGTATGAAAGTCACTATTTCTCTCTAAGTAAAAGTATTAGATTTTTTCAATCACAAAGGGGTACTGATCTTCGATTGAAATAATTTTCAATTATGGAATAATCGGATGCTTCACTACTGTCGATCTTTATGAGTAGATGTCTTTATAGTCGTTATTCATAGAATATCATCCAATATCGATAGTTGTGCTTTTTTAGAAGCTGACCATTGGGGATTGGATGCTAATGATAAATGAATAAATTCTTTATTGATAGCCATATCTAATAAAATATATATTAAATTTATGTCATGTAAGTCATCACATGTTATATGGGAACAATTGATGAATATTAATAAGGGTGACACAAAGGTTAGAGAAGAAAAGTTATAGGTTCTATGGAAAAAGAATGAGTATCTAAAAATCCTCCCTTATGAGTCCTTTGATACATTCTTTGACTGGGTAAAGGTTGTTGAGTAATACATGTGTGTTCACAGATAAATTATTGAAGATAAAAATATTGTTATGTGTATCTTGGGAAAACATCCACCACGGTTCAATCTAAAAGTTTATGTATTGAAAGATAAATATCCAAAGGATCTTGAATTTGATATATTTCATAGTACTCTTCTCCCATATGTATTTATAGATAATGATAATGAGTATGTATAAAAAATTAATTCCAAAGATGTGGCATTTAAGATGATGAAGAAGATCAACATTGATGATGATCAAGAAGAAGAAGATATGAGCGATGTGATGTTATTCCTTTGCATAAATCATAAAATTGTAAAAGTAATGTTAAAAGAGAAATTTCTTCTAACAATATTTTGATGTGGAAAGGTTAGACATATTGTGACAAAGTTCCCAAAGATGTTTCAATAAGACAATGAGGATGAAATCAAAATCCCTTTGATGAATTCATTCGCCTATGTGAAAGGTAAGAAATAATTCGAGAGAAATATATTAAAAATAGAAGAATCTTCTTTTAAAATAATATGATAGTTGTGTTCGTATACCCCTTCCATTTCATCCTTTATAAAATAACCTCTGATTCAAATGATCGATGTCTGCATGTTCGTAGGTAGTTGCGTTAGAGCTCACAGTTGCATACACAGGAGATGGTGATTCGAGCTTGGACCAGTTTGTGATGTCAGCTGATGGTGTTGCTTCTATACCTAGAATTTTCTATTTATATTGTCTCCTCAGCCATTTTCTCAAGATCCAACTCACACGGACACATTTTGGTTACCTTCTATGGATTCCATGTTGTTTTTTATGGTACTTGTGGCTTTGGTGAAAGACAAACTTTTCAGGTGCTGTTTTTCATCATCCATGGGGAAGTGTTAAAGATCTAGTAAAACTCTTGAATCTCATTATGACATCGAGAATACATAATATTTATTAAACATAAAATATGTGGGTGAATAATAGATTTCCATTATAAAAAAATATTCAAATCCAAATTCTTAGTCTAGTTTGAGGCTTTATCAAAAAGGTGAATTATTAATGGTTGAAGTCATACCACAAGTACCGGCTCCAATATTGAGGATTTATTTTGGAATGAAATTGGAACAAAGGATTTAAGGAACATAAGGGAGAACTACTAGTAAATATTTTCAACATAAGAACTCACCCAGCATGAGATTTTATTATTGTGGATTAATGGGACAATCAGAAAATTTATATTCCATACCCAAATGGAAAGGAATTGGAAAAGATGCAATGAAGTAGCT
The DNA here is from genome assembly GCA_963277665.1 of Viscum album. Lineage (NCBI taxonomy): Eukaryota > Viridiplantae > Streptophyta > Magnoliopsida > Santalales > Viscaceae > Viscum > Viscum album. Next base: position 1,803,340,189 of record OY728129.1, on the reverse strand, counting down.
ATAAGAAACTATATATTATAAAAAATAAAATTATGGTCATTGTTTCATGTGTGGTGGATTTGGGTACATGGAACGATATTTCTAATCAACAATGCAAAGAAATTTTCTAAGGTGGAAAGAATATAGTCATATGCTTTTATAAAATGTATCATCAATTGATATAAAAATAAAAAATCATTTTGCAGCATTGAATGATGAATTTGGTCCATAATACTTCTAGGGAGATTAAAATTATCAATTTTTACTGGGAATGAAATCAAAATATTTGGTGAAATGATGATGAATGAATAGGTAGTGGTTGTAGAGATTCATTTTAAAGCATCAGATCACAAGGGAATATGGATTATTCATAGTGGGTGCACCTCTCCTATAATAGGAAATAAGGATTTGGTGACTAGAATTGGTTATTATAAGTAAGGTATCATAATATTTGGAAATTATGAAAGCCCAGAGATTTTTGGATTAGGGAAAATGTGAGTTTGTTGGAAGAGAGATGAGATGTGATGATGTCTTAGTTTTTTAAGGTCATAGTCACATCATTCTTAATTTTAGAAGATTATATGACTCGGGAAATGTGATAAGATTTCCCAATAAATTATGTGTAATCACATAAAATGATTGTGTAATTTTTTAGTTGGAAAATCATAAAAAATTAAGTCTCTACCTTTTGAGTGATGAAGAAGATATGTAAATTATAACCAAGGTTGAAGTAAACAAGTTATGGTATAAAGGGATTCTTCACATGATATAAATATCTATGGAAGATTTGGTGAAATGAGATGTTATTCAAGCCATCCCTCTTTTATAATGTGATAATACCCATACTTGTGATGCTTTTAACAGGGGAAGATCATTCAAAAGACATATAAGAAAAAATTGAAACGGTAAACAAAATTACTTGAGTTGGAGAATATTTATGTGTGTGGACCTATTTCACCATGTGATTCTTATGTGAGGAGATATTATGTTCTCTCAATTGATGATTTTAGTAGAATAGAAGGGGTTTAAATCATAACCCAAAAAATGAGGTCTTGAGTTGTAAAATAAAATATCAATGGGAAGTTGAAAAGATGATGGGTCAATGAATCCAGAAGATCCAAACTGATACTGGATCAGAGTTCATAGTTATCCAAGTGGAGGATTATCTTCAGAAACATGGGATAAGACACTAAGTGTTTACATAAATAACTCCACAACAAAATGGATTACATGAGAGAAGATATCGAATTATCAACAACATGGCTAGATGAGTGCTCGTTATGAAATTCATCCAAAAGAGTTTTTGGAAATAAAAATTGATTAAATGAGTATACACATCAAATAGAGTGTCATTATGTCCAAAAAAAGAGAAGGCTTTATATGATCTATTGTCTTGAATGAATTCAACATTGAAGTACTTTTGAGTCTTTAGAATTTTGTGTTTCATTCTCAATTAAGAGAAACAATAGATGTTTGAATCTCGTGGAGATGAAGGGATATTTCATGGATATTCAAAAAAATGATATAAATGCGTTAATAAGCAGTTTGAAAATATATTTGATATAAATGGTGTAACTACAGTAGATAAAGAGTATAATATTTAGAAAATAATTGATCAGTATTATGAGGATAGTGATTAAGATATAAGTAGATCATTGGATGTTCTAGTTCTAGAGTATCATTTAGAAGAATATTCATATGATGAAAAGGATGAGAAGAATCTAGTATATTACCAAATATCAAATTGAGGAATTGAAATTGACAGATAGAAAATAATTGGTAACCCGATTGTGCTAGTTCAGAAAATAAGGATGAAGACTCTACAATAAGAATAATTCTTGTCATAGGTAGAGGCTAAATGTTTTGTGGAAGAAGATGGAGATGATAAATAGATCTAGGATATAAATGAATATCTTTACCAAATTGAGAAGAATCAAACTTGGGATATTTTCTAGAGGCCAATATATAATAATTTTATTAGGGCAAAATGGGTCTTTCAAAATAAGATTAATGAATATGAAGTAGTAATTCAAAAAAAAACATGACTAATGTGCAAAGGGTACACAATGATAGATGTTATTGTTGTGGATGTGATATTTTCACTTATTATTACGCTGGAAAATTTCTGATTATTCATGGCCATAGAATTGAATAAACGGTTTAATGATTTCCAAATATATGGAATGTCATCATTTCTCAATGGGTTTCTGGTAGAAAAGGTTTATATTGAGAATCCAGGTGAATTTCTTATTAATGAATATGAGAATAGATTTTCTCGGCTTGGAATGTAATGTATAGGTAGAATCATGCACTAGACAATGGTATTAAATGATGTATGAGTTTTTGAAGAAACTCATTTTTCAGCATGGTTGATTTGATTCAATCAATATGTCAAGATTGATAGTAATCAAAAGATTATTTTTTTAGTGTATGTCGATGACATAATCTTCAGTGGATCAGATGATGTTATGTGAAGATTTGTTTCTGAATTATTTATAAGTGATTTTAAAATGACACTGATTGGTGAACTTGAGTTTTTCCTTGGTTTATAGGTGATATATGGAAAGAATGGCACATTAATTTTTCAATATAAATATACAAAGGATATTTTTGGAATATGTTTAATGGATAATTACTTGGATATGACTACTCTAATGGATACTAAGATTAAAATATCATGGGATGATGAAGACAATGTAGTTAATGTCACAGAATACAGGAAAATCATGGAAAATATATTGTACATGATAATGAGAAAACCTGATATTGTTTTTCCACATTCCATGTAGCATGATATCAATGTAATCTCATAGAAAGACACAATTTTACAGTGAAATGTATACTTCATTATATCAAGGGATAAATAGATTTAATGTTTCTATAAAATGAAAATTCTCAGCAATAATTATTGGGGTACAAAGATGTTGGTTGGGAAAGATCAGTTGATGGCATGAAATCAAAGTCTATTGGTGCATTATAATTTGAAGGATTTTTTATTTAATGGATAAGAAATAAAAAATATTTAATTTCATTTATCACTTTATAATATGAATACATTGTGGCTACTCAAGGGTTCACATAGTTATTTTGGATGATGCAACATATTGATTATATTGGAGTTTAAGTGAAACCTATGATCAGAATCTATTGTGATAAATCATGGTTTATAAATCTGAGAAAAAATGTAGTACATCACTCACATACAACAAACATTGAAATCAAGTATCATTTTATCAAGGAGAAGGTGGATAAGTGACTTGTGAAGTTAGAGTATGAGCCTATAAAACTATAGGTAGAAAATAATCAAACAAAGTCCTTACCTAAAGAAACATTTTATTTGCATCAACTGGCTCTAGGAGTTCAGTCAACTTCCCTCATTTAAAAATTTTGGATGTTTAGGCCCCTCACCCCAGAATATTTTTGTTTTTATTAACATAACACTTTTAAGGAAAAGTGGTAAACCGAACAAGTATTCAAAGACAGTCAAGCAACATAATACTTCATAGCTGAATATATGACTTTTGGTTTAATCCTATTAGAGACCTTACCTCTAAGGAGACTCCAGTGAAGGACGGTAACCTGCTCATCCAAATCATCTTTGAGTATGTTTTCAAAATTACAGACCATCTTGTCCCAGGTTTGGATGAGCTCTTCTGCATTAATATTTCACCTGTGGAAACCATGTTCTAGTGTTCCAGGTTGTTTTTGATTCCAGTCACACTGCTCCTTGGAAAAATTTCCCCTTAAGCGCCTCCCATTCATCCTGTAAAACTCATCCTATATAGTGATGACCTCTAGACCATTGTCCATGAATTACTCATTACCTTCAATAATGACATCCCACCCGTCACATTCCATCAATTCATTCTCTCTCTGAAGGATACCAGATTCTAAAATTTCATTCTCAGTATTCATCAGGTAGACGACAGACGATTCCCGTGCAGGGGGTTCTAGATCATTAGAAGAGATTGCATCCACCTTCTTGGGAACCCTCGAAGGGAGCTTGGATTTGCTTGACGATCTAGTAACAGGAGGTCTTGGAATGAAAGAATATGCTTCTTTTTTTCAGCCACTGAGAGTGTTGATTCCGCACCTCTGCATCGATGAGGGTGTTCTTTCCCTTCCTAATAGAGGATCTTATATATTCATCAGCAATGTCCACTTCTTTGGGCTCAATGAGGGAGTCAGAATCAGAATATCTATCCTCTTGAGAAGCCTCCATCTCATCCCCTTCGTCAACCGCTTGATAATCTTCATTCCCCAACACTACAAGTCGATTCTGAGATTGTATAACCGTTTCTCAGGATTTCACCATATCGGCATAGGAAGGCTTAGTCGGCAAGATCTGCTCGGGAAAATCTAAGCCTCTAGTCTATACAAAACCACACCCCATAAATTGGGGCTATTTATTAGTGTCCTCCCCGAGCGGACATTGAGGACTTCCACCCATACCCTAACCCTTACAGGCATCAATGCACGCTGGATTAATATTGGAAGAACTGGAGGAGACTAGCTGGTTGGCCGATGTAGAGTCCAAGGGAGGGACCCTCACCTCAACATCGGTATTTAACTCTTGAACCTCACTGACCAGCACAACCTCCCCTGAACTTCTTTGTAGAGGGTTGACACCCAAATTATGCCTCAGACTGGCAAAGAAATTAGAGACCCTCGGCTCTGATACATTAGTATTAGCACCCTTCCTAGTGGTTGGAGAGAACCCCAACTCAAGAACCAATGGCGCCTCCACAGGAGGACCCAACTCCAACGAACCGGCCCCGCGCACCTCCTCGACCCTGCCTGAATCAACTGCAAACTAGCCAGCAGAGTCTTCGTTAGGTTCTGTCCCATGTGGCTATCTTGGGATAGAATCGCTCCCTTGACGTGCCCTACGTCTGTGATGACAAGATGAAAACAAGTGGCCAAACCATTGAAAATTCACGCAAAATGAAGGTCAGGATTCAAAAATCAATGGTTACTTCCATCTGAATTCCTCTCCAACCAAAATCCAAATCCAATCCACTGGAGGCTTGGAAACATCAACTTAGATAAAAATTCAAGGAGATATCGGGTGGAAAAAAACAGTAGTTATACTGTCAGGGGACAAATACCATCCAACCATATTCCCTAGCATACCAAGAATAGACGGATTTTGGAACGGCAAAGGAGAATCATGAAATCTTACCCATACAGCCATAGTAGGCACATTGAGGTTCATGATGAACTCGAAAGACCACCGAAGGAGGTAGAAGAATCATCAATTGAGGCCTCGCAGAGCACTGGCCTAGGCAGAGATTAGGACATCCTCCAAAGAAAAACGGATCATCAAGTATCGCCTATCAAGAAGCCCAACCACTGCTTGTTCTTGAAGGCCCCAAGACTCCGACACGAAGAAATAAAATTTTTCAAACGAAGGGTGACGGTTCCTAAAACGCACGACGATCATCAGCCTATGAAGATCTGAGGCTTCAGTGAATAGTGGTAGAATATGAAATAAGGGGGTATTGTTTGTTTAATATTAAATAAGCTTTAATGAGGTATCAAATTGTGAAGAGTTGTTAACAAACACAAACGGGGTATTATTTGGAAGAAATCCATTAAGGTGACATTGAAGTATTTTTGGGTGGATTATGATTATTTAAAAAGAGTTTTTCCATGGTAGGTAGTGGATTAATAAATAATTTTTTGACACTTTATGATGAAAAGGATCCAAGAAAATGGAATTTATGCCCTAAAAATGGTACATAAAATTGAATACACAAGGTGGCGTAACTTCTAAGTGTTTCCCAAATTATGGGGCTCTAAAATTTTGAATGTGGATAGAATAATAAAAATTGGATTTCCTTGAAAGACTTATGAAAATATTTTTAAAGGAAGGAGTATTGCAATGAATGGGTTTTTCAATGGGGATTCATAAAGACACAAATGAGTTGGCGATTTGCTGTGTGACAACGTCATTAATTGTGAACGGGAAATTCCCATGGTTCATTGAAAGAAAGGTAGAATCATTAATGAACTGAGGGAGCACCACGAAATGGGGATTATGTGGTTGGAATATTCTATAATTGGTGATATCACCAATAAATATCCCTCTACCCCTTCAAAAAATAGAGAAAGTTAAGGATGTTCTTAAGTATTTGGATCCAGGTAGGCAGTTCATGAAGGTATTTCTTATAAAACTATATATGAATAAAGGTGATTAGTAAAGGATATAAATTTTAATAGAATATTTTGAGCATCATGAATGTAAGGTAATTTTCAAAGTATATAAAAATGTATAAAAAATGTGAAGCTTCACAAAGGAAAATTGAGCATCGTGAAAGAGGTTCTATTCGCAAAGGTTATTTGATCTTCATAGTAGATAGAGATTTGTGAAGGTAGTGATAATAAAAAAAGTATATAGAAATATATTTCCCACTAAATGTGTGTCTAAGTGTTTTTCATAAAGTGGATGTATGTGGAACTTCAGCAGAGCATCTACCTATTATTAACGATGCATTATAATGAATGCACCTATATATCCTTAAACTGTAGGTGAGGCGCTTATAAGTGTAGCAAGAAAAGGAAGAGGAGTAAGGTTATCCTTTCTATAGGAATTGATCCAAAGAAAGAGACTATGGTATTGAAAAATGGGAAAGAAGTGATTTGATCCTAAACTTTTCAAATATAGTGAGGTTGGTCATAGAATCTATCCGGAATCTAGTTATTTTCCAGTGAGCCCTAGTGTATTTGCTACATTGGCACATTTCCATAGTATTCCACATAGAAATATCTGATAGAGGGTGAACCATGTAAAATAAATGTGTCTCATTTATGATTTTATTTATTTTCATACATTGCTACATGGAATAGAGATAAGAGTGTTTTGTTTAACAATGAAACGAGGTCTGAATCTCATGTTATGTTAATTTGTCATACCCTGACTCACCCCCCCTTTCTTGGGGAATTTATCCTAGTTGGGATAACAAGATATAATTCATATTCACCCAATTTTTATTTATTTTTTCATTTATATATTTGAAATCTGTGTCTTTTTATCATAATTTTAATTCTATCTATTGGGGTTAAAAATCTATTGCATGTTCATCCATTCATGTTTTTTTGATTCAGAAGATAATGATGTTGTCAGTTTTTGTGCTAAATAATTTTTCATAAATATAATTAAAGATATTCTTATTTAACTCTATTATTTAAAGATTGATTTATTCTACCTAAGGAATAAATTTTATTATATTTCCACCTTATTTTTTGAGGATTAGAAATTATTCCTTGTAGTCTCATTATCAAATCATTCATAAATCAAATATTATATTACATGAAATGGATTCATATCCTCAATTAATATTTATACATACATGCTTCTTATTAGGCACCAATTTACTTTTATATGGTGATTATGCTGCCTATTTGTAACATTATATCATGAAATATCTTTTATTTATTGTATTTGAAGTTCACATTTACTCTATTTATCCTTTAATAGTTTTACATTTAATTTTACTCATATTATATAGTTTGTCTTCCGAAAATCATTTTAAAATTGAGATATATAAAATGTGATTACCTATATGTGCAATTTGTATAGTACTTATATAAAATATCATAATCATTTTATTCTCATCTGTTTGTCCTTTGTGGGATTTTGTTCGTCGCAATCTTGTTTTAAATTGGAATTTCATTGATTATTTAAGTGATTTGGTTTTCAAAAAATGTGTTTTTAATAAGATAAAATATTTATTTTTCACTCATATTTTATATTTCACATTTTATCGATATCCCTATATTTCTCAAAAATATAAATAGTTCATTTTCAACTAACAATAATGTTTTTGTACACGGTTTAAAAGAAAATCATTTTAACATTATCTATATCGGTTTGTTTAGGAAAAATAATACCATTTATCATTTCCTTGTAATATTATCCTTCTTCCACCATGTCATTTTATATAAAACATTCCCTTTTTGTTTTATTAGTTTCTAAAGAAAATTATTTATCTCCTAGTTTTATAAAATCATTTTCTTAATGATTTCAAAAGATCATGTATATTTCTTATTTCCAAAGAGATATCTTAAAGCTACTAAAAGGTGATTTCCCTCTCTTTGAATGTATGTTGACATATCATATGCTTGATCAAGGATATTATTCAAATGAAACCATCCAAATTCTCTATTTGGATGGATTATCAAAATTCCATTTCTATCATAGAAATAATGTATCACTTCTTTTAACGTTCCTATTCATTGGATGTTTATATGCTTAATTTTTATTCCAAGGACATTATTGTGTAAATATAATATATTTCCTTCCTTTGATTAAAGGGTGTTAAAATAGATGTCAAACATGAATTGATTTTGGAAACTAGGTATTAACCAACATACACATTATTTCTATAGTGTAAATACCATAATACTTGTTATTTTTTTAAAGCGTATTTACCAAGAATATTTGTCAATTTCATTGGATACACATTTATTTTCTATGGGATTATGATGTTATTATTATATATATATAATTAGGAATGTTTTGTGCATATTATTCCATTTAAAAATGGTATCAAATGAATTTATATTCAATGGGTTATTTATTATGTGATGAAGGAAACTCATATCCTTTCCATGGGTTCTTTATGTCATAATGAATAATTTTTATCAGGTGGAACATGTAAGTATGGATGGCTAATGTTTGGGGTAATATATCACCCCTTAATGAATTTTCTAAAAGGTTATATCTCATAAGAATAGTATACATGAGAGCAATTTAGTTTCTCATGGGCATGGGTGTAAATGCGTTACTCACAAAGGTTATGTATACACAGGTACAATTAAGTTGTATTATATGTTTGGGTGAAAGTGTGTGACTCGTAAAGTTTATTCTTACCTAGTGTACTCTGTAAGAAATTTTTTTATTCTTATTATCTCAATAATGTTAATCTCTCATGACTCATGTTTAATAACTCTTTTTTACCACAATATTTTGATTCATTTCTTAGGTTATGACATTCTATGATCCATTAGTCATGTTTTATTAACTGTGTTTATTGGGTATCATTTTATCATGTAATTTAATTATACTATTATGATAAACTTATAATAAATTAATATATTTGACTTTCTTGTATTACATTTACCCTTAATGATCACTTCATCATAACCCATTCTTATATTTCCATTTTCATGGGTTATGAAGATAAAATAATTATCAAATGAATATAAGTGTATATCATATAAAGGATTATTTTCAGATGTTAGTGAGTTGTTTTGATTTAAGAGGTTTCTTATATAATGGAAGAAATTCCCATCAATTTAGGAAGACATGACTTTTGTTAGTTATGGTTTTTCTAAATTCTCTAAAACTCTAAAAATAAAAAAAATCATTGTAATTTATTTCAATGAAATTTTTTGTTTATTTCAGGTAATTGATATGGTATTATTCATAGGGCCCCATAGTTATTATCATAGTCAGTTTTATATAACATTAAATATTAGTATGTTATCGGTTAATGATATAAATATCATCAAGGGGTGAAATGTTATGGTCAATCAAAATTTCAAAGGTATGGATAACTATTTTGGTTAGTTTACATAATATTTAAACTTTTAAGAATTAAGATAAGTTAAATTTAGTGAAAATCATAGGGATTAGTCTGAGGTATACATCTATGTAACACCCCAAGCTTCCACGGTATGCTTCTCTTTGAATAATATAGTAGCATTTTTTGTACACAACTTCGAGTTCTAACACACCACAACCAGTCAAAATATCCATTATGAATAGTAATACCCACTTTTTGAAATTTTATAAATTTTATCTTTCAAAATGCACTTAATTTAATCATTCGGAATATCAAAATTTTCTTAGGGTGAATTTTTGGTATTTTTCTGAAAATATTCTATTTTTGATGAATACTGAAAAACACCGAGTTGTTGTTTAAAACCGAATTTTTATCTAAATTTATTTTACGTCAAAATAGATACATAATACCTATATAAGTTAAATTTAATTCACTGGATTATTTTTATAATAATTTTAGTTATATAAAAATTTTATTGAACTTTTTACCGTATTTTACCCACCTCCTAGGAGAATTTTCCAATTCACGTAAAACTTAATTTTACCTCTTTGGTGAGTGGAATTTCAAAAATCTGAGAGACATAGTTGATATCAATAAGAAAAATATGTTTCAATAAGATGAAAATAATTTTTTATGAATAGTAAATTTTTACTTTTATTTACCACGGTTAAAAGTAAATAGGCTAATTAAGGGTAAAAATGATATTATTATTATCCTAACACATGTACTAATTCTATTAAAAAATTATAATTCGTCCAAATACATCCTTATAAATAATATATTAACCTCTTTGGTCCACCTGGATTAGATTAGGACATTTATTGTTATTTAATTCAAAGAAGAGTTAAATTTAAAATCAAAGTCTAATAAATAAAACATTTTAAATATTGGTTTACACATAACATACATTGGACTATAAATATTAATTTTAAATATAATACTATTTTCTACCTAATGGTATTTTATTTATATTTTTTAAACATTAAATAATTTAATTTATTTATGACACAATGATGATTTACTAATTACCTAATCAATGAAATAATAATATAATCTATATTATAAATATCCAAATAAATGTAATTTGAGACTTTTTATGAATTCCACTAATTTTCATTGTTAATATGACCTATTAGAGTTGGTTATATGAATTTCTTTCGAAATAATAATGCTGTTATGAATTTAGCAAAAACAAAATACAAAATAGTTTCAAAATTGACATGAAAGAGTTTTTAAAACAAATATTATATTAATAATTAATATTCTATTCCTAAAATTATATGGATCGGAAAAAAGGCTTATATAATAATAGTTGTATCAATAATTAACCACTTTGGGTTCTCTTGTAAGTATATAGTATATTTATTAACCATATAATATAAAAATACAAAGAGACATGGTAAATGTGAAACTATTTAACTAAGAGTTAAATCTAAAAGATAATGTTAATATAGTGACCCAAAACTGTCTAAAACCTATTGGTTGAGTGGTTTGAGACCCATCCCCACCTTATACTATAAATAATATACTTTGGATCCATTGGAATCTGAAAATTATTTTATTTTAAAATAATATTTCTAGCTTTTCCAAAGGTGCCCCTCACCCCTCTTATAAAAGGGCAATCCCCCTTCTCCCTAATTCACACCTTCAAAGCCATTTGGCTCAGCCAAAATCTACCCATATACCATTTGATATATCCTCCCTTCATCCTAGAGTCCTTACTTTAGTCCTAAAGGCAACCTATGTAGACCTTTTGATCAAATAAAAAGGAAGAACCTGAAGAAGAGGTAAATATTTCATCACCTCTTTCAAGTTCCTTTCTTCTTCCACTTACTCTTTCTTTGTTGTTTCCATTATAAAATAGTAACTCTAGTATCTTCTATATATTTTGATGTTATTATAAATATGGTACAACCATATTCATTATTCTATCCATCCTTTGAATGAAATGTCACCATATGTGCGTACGTACGGCTTACCGTCTCCACGTCGTGGTGTAATTGTTATTCAATACATTATTATTTGGATGGATATAATAATGATGTGTAATTGATTTACATAATAAATATAACATGATAATTAATCTGTATATATGATATACCATTGAATTATATATTATTTTAATATCAAAAGAATTATATTGTCACTCGTACGTACGTACAGATTATCATCTCCACGAACGCGATGAGATTCATTACCCATCATATACATTCAAGACTAATATTCATTAGATGATAAAAAATAATTTTTAAAGGCTTAATATCATTCTTAATATGAATAATATAAATCCTGTCCATAAAAAACATTACTTACGTAACAAAGCATATAAAGTAAAATGAGTCAATTAACACCCGAAACGATGATGATACTATGATATTATTAACAAAGCAATGTTAAAAGATCATATATGATATCATATTAATGTATATGATTATTTTATAATTTAATAACAATTATTTCACCCTTATACCAGAGTTTAACTTACCCTCAACCAAGGAAAAGTACAAGGTAAGGGTTAATTTCACAATATCTTTATTATCCGATATTGTTTTTACGTAAGTATTTACTGGAACTCTTTATCATCAATATCCATGATTCTTAAAAATATATTTAAAAAAATTATTAATATTTTATAGACTATGGGTTAAATTCATTTATACCCTTTTTTGACTTTTTATAAGATTTTTATAAAATAGTATTTCGGTCATTTTCCAAACAAGGTCCATTATAACCTTTTCGACAAAATTAAGGTAAGAATGTATTTTTTTAACTCATACGGTGGGTGCGGATATTTTCTGCCATTATAACATCCTCAAAGACTCCATTAAAATAATATAAGAATATTTAAAAAATAAATTTCTACTTTATAATTATGTGACTCTTAAATGATTTCAAAATAGAAGGAGGTATTTCTCAACAAAGGGGTTTTGATTTCATCTATGTCAACATCCTTTGATAGATTTTAAGCTTATTTGAAGTTGATTTATTATGGTACAAAACATCCATATTCTATTGAAGGTTTTGTTCTATGTTTGATTATGGATGTGTTATTTTTACAACATTCATGGTTTATGGAAAAATTATTGACATTTCATATGTAACAACCTAAACTTTTTGAATAGTATATTAATTTACTCTTAACGATTTAATAGAGATGTAAATGGTTAATGCATAAAGAAGAGTTGATGGCTTCATCCAATAGACTCGAACCATATAAATCCCTCTTATCAGAGCTTGGGAAGGAGGTGGCATCTTTGGGATTCACTTTGGACCAAGCCCAAGATGAACTCCAGTGTGTCAAGCTTGAACGAAATTTCCTACGGGAGAAGTTCAAGTTAGTGGAGATTACTGCTAGGGAAATGTTATCCGAGCCTCCCCAATATTCTTTAACCATCATACACCTTATCCTTAGGTCATATGAGGGTGTTTTAAGGGATTCTGTTTCAATTCCATAATATGTAATCCCATAGTATTAATCAAATTATTGTTTCATCATTTCTGTGTAATAACTAGATTTTCTTAATAAAATATAAGTTTATTGATTTTAGAAGTTATAAATTGTATTTAAAAGATCTTCCTTATATAGAGAGTTTTAATGAAAAATAAATATCATTTTTCAATTAGAAATGTCAAAATTCATCTAGGCTGAATTTTTTGATGTTTTCTAAAAAGTTTCATTTTTGATGAATAGTGCGTAATGAATAGTGTTTTTATGAATAGTACCAAGGAAGGCACAGGACTAGACCGAGTGCCCAGTCCCCCAAAAATGTATTAGTAAAAAAAGAGAGAAATTACAAAGTACAGAGTAGAGATAGAATGAAAAACAACATACATCACAACATCATATATCAGAAAGCATAAAAGACGTCACCACCACCACCTTCTCAGAACTCATCCGGATCCGCCGACTCCCATTCAGAATGCAGAGTGTATTGACTTAGAATTTTGATATATTTCTCCCTCAGACGTAACTACACTGGGTACATGGGTTCAAGGGTCATTATTTTTCCCCTCTTTTGATCAGTGTCTTTCAATTTTCCATTTTTTGTAGAAGACCTGGTGAATATAGTCCTTGGCATGTTGGAGTAATCTTTTCTGGGTGTTCCCTTTGGTGGAGTGGTGGAAGATCCATTGATTTCATTCGTTTTCACCCTTTTCCTGAGAATCTCACTATATGATTCCTTCATATGACCCTTTGAACGACATCCTTGGTTCTCCTTCCCCTTATACACCATTTGAGATCCCTCATGCACCATGGAGATTATATCCTGGGATGGATCCTTGTTAACATCAATAGGTGTCAAACACATAGAATACTCCATATTGTTCCAATTCATACTGCTTTCCTCTAAGCCTTCCTGCATATCAAAGGATATGTCCTCGACATCTTTCTGCTTCAGAGTAGCTTTCTCATTCAACATTTCCTCAGAAAGTTTTCCTACTTCTGTTTCATGAACCTCTTTCACCAGGTTCATAAGTTCACTCTTATGTGGCCCACCACATCCCTCATTTGTTTCCTCCTGTATTAGGGAAGTAGGGTCCCCAGTATGCTCCCCCATTCCCCTATTATCACCATGACCAGACTTATCATTGCCAGCTACGACCATATCCTGAGGTGAGTGTTGTGCTTCATGAGCATTGAAATCCAGATCATACCAACCTGCAAAATGGTTACTAAGAGATATTTTTATGAATAGTAAATAGATTTATAATTGTTAAATAACTTTTTTGTGAATTTATTTTCAAAAATCTGACAGACATTGTTGTAATTAAGGTAAGAAATGTGGTTCATTGAAATCAAAAAAATATTTGTTGAATAGTAATTTTTACCCATATGAAAAGTAATATGAATAGTAATATGAATATTAATGTGACCATTATAATTATTAAAACAAATTATTATTTTATTTTCATAAGGATATAAGGTATATGAATGTTGACTAAATTTCATGGTGTTAAAAAAATGAGTTATAGATTTTGAATTATAATTATTGAATAAATTGTGATTTTAATTAATAATAAAATTAAAATTATTTCAAAAATTGTTTTCAAAAAAATGGAGTTCGTTTTTTGATTCTACACGTCGATAAAGGATTATGATGAATTTTTGGGATTTTTCTGAAACAGTTAATTTTTTAGTGAATAATAAAAATACAGATTAGGGTTTCAGTATATTTAATGATATCATGACTACATCATGATGATGTCATTAGTTTTATTGAGGGTTGGTCGACCGAAGGGGATGCATTATTGTATGAGGTGTCCCATGTGGCCAAACACCATGGGAAGTACCATGGGCAAGCACATGGTTTTGTGAAAACCACTTGTGAGGTGTCCCTTGAAATTATTAAAGTATCACCTCCCTTTCCCTATAAATACACACCCTATCCTCTTATAGTTTTTACTCCCAACTCTCCCTTAACGAAGCTATGGTCTCATTACCTCCCGAATAGTCCTCCCAAGGTTCCTTCAAGCCACCAAGGTCTCGACCATTGAGTTTTAGGACTTACGTTTTAAGGTAAGGGATTCTTTTAGTCTTCCCATTTTCAAAGTTCTACTTTCATGTAACGTTTTTCAAGTTCCTTTTTTTCATGTTGGGTTATGATCTCTATATTCATTATACTGTCCTTTTATGTTCATATGTTGATAGACCCTATTTAATCTCATCAATTCATTTTTTTGATGTTTTATGTGACGTCGTTAGATTGCCGAATTTTTCATAAGAAAAATCTTATTTTTGTCTTCCATTCAAGTTTTTCATTTCATATGGTATGCACTTCATGTTTCATTAACATGTTCTTATATCCTTTCTATTTTGTACCTATACTATTTTATGTATAATTTATGAGTGGGTGACTGTTTCGCGCGGAATCCGGGGATGACCTCCTGGACGGGAGATTCAAACGTTCTGATCGGTTTCTAACGGGTTTGTTCGTAGAACCGGAAACATCCAATGATTCCACATCCGTTTGGACCTACTTTCCAAAGGCAGGCGCTCATTAGCTTGTGGGCTAATGAGGCTTAGGAATTTGCATTGGTCGAGAGGATGGGAGGTCGGACTCATCACACCTTTTTGAGGGGAATTATTGTCTACTCCGGGACTCTCTTTATAGATTTAAGTTAAGTTCGTGAATCCTTATTACATTACCAAGTATAAAATGAGCTTTCCTTTAGTTTTAACAATCAATGATTAAATATGCAAGAAATTTAGAGAATCTTTTATATGTATTCGAGGTTCTTCATCAATATAGAATCATCTATATTTGTTTAGAGATTCTTGGTCAATGGTATCCTTCAAAACATTTATATAAAAGTCTCTTGGTCATTTTGATGACCAGGCTGGTTTTAAAGCCACTCAGTGGGGCACTTGAAGTTTATCGTCATTCAGAAGGACAGAGATTATTTCAATGTTGGGATCGAACCCATAAATGGGCTACCTACGTATCCTTTGTTTTAAAAAAAGGAATCAGAACCCACGTAGTTCGAGGAATGGGATATGATGTTTTATGATTGATGGCTCAAAGATGAATGTCATAATTACTTTTACACTCTATGCTCACGTGAGTCATGCTCGGTGTGAGAAACAAGAGGTATTGGTAAAATTTAGACAATTGTGCCATAAAAGATGCAATCATAAGAATTTGTTTTGGGGCTTATGTATAGATGACTGCCCAGATAGGTGAAGGTTTAGGATTTACTTTTAGGAAGAAAAATCCATGAACAGGGTCCACAAAGTTATATGTGCTTCATGGAGATTTGAATACTCTAATCTTGGGGCTTACTCCTAAGGAGGATGCCCAAATTAGGAGGGGACTTATGATTGGGTTTTATTCCTAAAAAGGAAACCAAAATCAAAGGGAAGTTTATGACTGGTTAAGAGAAATTTTAAGAGACTTGGGGCTTACTCTTAAGAAGGATGCCCAAGGTTATGACTGAGTCTTATTCCTGAAAAGGAGACCCAGGTTAGGGGACTTGGGGCTTACTCCTGAAGAGGAAGCCCAAGGTTATGACTGAGTCTTTATTCCTGAAAAGGAGACCCAGGTTAGGGGACTTGGGGCTTACTCCTGAAAAGGAAGCCCAAGGTTATGACTGAGTCTTTATTCCTGAAAAGGAGACCCAGGTTAGGGATTAAGGTTTGGGGCTTACTCCTGAGGAGGATGCCCAAGATTAAAGGACTTTGATTGGGGCTTATTCTTAAGGAAGATGCCCAAATCAAAAAGGTTTTATAACTGGGGATTATTCCTGAAAAGGAAACCCAGGTTAGGATTCTCTCATCTTAAAGGATGAGGTTGAATGAATGAACTCTCAATCTTTTATGACATAAAGATGTTTAAATCACTAGGTTTTGAGAGATATTTCACATAATTCCTTTCAGATAAGGATGTCAAATCAAGAAATCATGCCAAAAATGGCTTTGAAGAGTATCTTGAAGACTGAATTTTGAATAGGAAGAGTGAAATGGCTTAAGAGGGGTGAAAAAGGGCAAGATGGGCACCCAAAAAGATAGGGGCGCGCAAGTATTGAAGGTCGCGCAAGTCCTGCGGCGGCGCGCAAGTATTGGTCGCGCAAGTATACTTGCGCGACATAAGGGATACTTGCGCGATTTTCAACCAGAGTGGAATTACTTGAGCGACTCTTTATTAAACCCTTTCTCATCCTCTTGAGGTTCTTCCAGAAGAGGGACGCGCAAGTTATATTGAAGGAATTAAGTCGGCGCGCAAGTGTTTGATAAGTTTCAACACTTAGGCCTTCCTTCTTCCCTTTAGATCTTCCATTCTAGGTAAGAAATTACCTTAGAAGTGTTCTGGAAGCTTTGAGAAGAGACTTGGGCGTCGGGAGCTTTGATCCGAGTTTCTGGGAAGAGATCCTCTCGAATGGGGGGCCCACAGGGTCTATTTATAGGCAAAATAAGGCCCTGGGCGGTTACCGAGCGGTTACCGGGCGGTTACCACTTAGGTCGCGCAAGTCACTTGCACGACCATAAGGTGTCGCGCAAGTACTTGCACGATCACTAGGCGGCGCGCAAGTGTACTTGCGCGACCATGAGGGAACTTGCGCGACCTATGGGCAATGTTCTCCTTGTTCATCCCTTTGTCGATTTTTGATGTTTCTTCAAAGGATGAATCACTTTGAGATCAGATATTCCCTTTTCCGACCTTTAGATTCTGTGACGAAAGGAGCGTCAACAAAAGTCCCCCCTCAGAGTTGGATCCGGAAAGAAATGAGGATTTGACTCTGAGGAAATCGAATCCCTCCAAAGGAAAAGGGAGTGCGCGCAAGTCTTTCAAGGCGCAGAGGGCAGCGCACAAGTGTGCTGGAACTTGACTTTTATTCAGATTTCCTTTGTCTTTTGTGTGGGCAGTTTAAAGTCATGCACGCCGGACATAAAGGGGCTAATGTTTAAGGTCGAAATAGCTTTGACCGAAAAAATGGATTCAATTCCTTGATAATTTATCTGAAAACAAATTACCATACTCAAGTATGAGAGAAAATATGTAAACTATGACTTAAGAATATTTGAATCTGAGGAATGATATGAAAAAGAGCTAAATAGCATTAGAAGAAGTAGTTTCCAAGAATGAAGTTACTATTATTTAACAAAACCCGTTAGGGGGTTGAAATATGCAGGGCCACCTATGGGCATTGGCTGCATAGTCAAATAAAATAGCATCTTTTGGCTGACAAGTCTGTTATGTGGACTGTTTATGCAAGGCCACCTATGGGCACGTGCTGCATAGTCAGGCAAAAGAACTCCCAGAAATTTACTTTCCTAGTGCTAAAAACCAGTGAAAGTTTATGGAGATTCAAATTTTCTAAAGCATAGAGTTTGTTGTATGGAAAGAGGTACTTGAATATGGAGAAGATATTTCCAAACAAGAATATCGAAGAACTGGATGAATATCACTCCTACGAAGGTCTGACCCAAACGTAGGGAAGAAGAATAAACCATAGACTTGAATACTTTCAGATCATGAAAAAGGATATGGGACAAATACGTTAAGGATGGCTATTTTTGCGGATCCCTACATACTGTCGTTTTAAGACAAATAAGGACAAAAGAGGCATTCTTCCCAAGAATGAAGTTACTATTATTTAACAAACCCGTTAGGGGGTTGAAAACATGCAGGGCCACCTATGGGCATTGGCTGCGTGGTCAAATAAATAGCATCTCTTGGCTGACAAGTCTGTTATGTGGACTGTTTATGCAAGGCCACCTATGGGCACGTGCTGCATAGTCAGGCAAAAGAATTCTCAGAAGTTTGACATTTTTGTGACCATAAGTCATGAAAAGGGTTATGAAGATCTGAAAATATTTAAGGTTAGGATTATAATACATAAAGATGGGTATTTTCCAATGTATATAGAGATACATAGGTCAATGAAAACCATAATCATGTTGTGGCTGGGTCCTGAATTGAAACTTGGACTTCACTACGTATCTCATAAGAATGAGAATCAAGCCATACGTAGTTCTTGAAATGCAGTTTAACGTCGTGCAGGACGAAAGGATGAGTGATCTTAGTTTTTGGGGTCATAGAATTCGGACCATAATAATGAATACACAGTGTGTGTTTTCATGAGGACTTTTCAGCCAAGGGACTGAAAGTGAAATTTGGGGTTAGGCCCAAAAGACTTGGGACTGGATTCGAGGGACACTCGAATGTTCCTACGTATCCCATAAAGATGGGAATCAAGTCCACGTAGTTCTAGAAACTACCCTTTGTACAAATTTGGTTCGTACATGTGAAGGGTGAAAAGGGACTTTAGTGCAATGATGGTTTTAACCTAAGATAAAAAGTTTAGGCATTACCATGTATGTACGTAGTCTTTTTGAAAATGAAAACCATGATTGAAAAAGAATCAATGTTAAATAATGGTTCCTTCTCAAATGAGGAAATCAAAGAATATTGTAGTTTATTGTCGTACTGGACAAAAGTGTTGTATAGTTTAACGTCATATAACAAGGACGAAAGTGAATCAATGTAAAGATATTGATTCCAAGGGTGGTTTCACAAATCATCATCATATGAGATTGTGGTGAACCAATGTGAAGAGATTGTTTTTGGGCTTGAACCTTTGGGAGGTTGCCTACATACCCAGCCTGGAGGGCAAGGATAAAAGTCTGTGTAGTTCAATTAAAGAATGAATTAACGATCAAATTGTTTTTTGGGGACAATGATCTAATAATGTTGTTGGGACTTACACATGGTTAGTGGCCCAAAGGGAGTGTTATGGTTGATGTTCGCTCTAAGCTCACGTGAGTCATACTCGGTGTGAGAAACAAGAGGTAATAACAACCTTAACGATGCACAGTTTAATGTCATGTAGGACATATCAAGGACTTTCTGTACAGTTTAGCGTCATGTAGTTAGGACGATGGGGACAATACATTTTAACGTCATATTGGACGAAAGGGGGATTGTGCAGTTTTAATGTCATGCTGGACTTTTGATGATTATATAGTTTAACGTCGTTCCGGACGTGAGGGACTTTTATACAGTTTAGCATCATGTAGTTAGGACGTCACAGTTTAACGTCTTGCTGGACATATTTGCAAATAGTTTATGGTCATATACATGGACCAGGGATGATGCAGTTTTAAGGTCATGCTGGACTGTTTATGGAACTTTTTTCACAGTTTAATGTCGTGTGGGACGAAGTTGCAGTTTAAAGTCATACTGGACCATTGCTGTATAGTTTTAGCGTCATATAGTAAGGACGAACTGATGCTGTACAGTTTAAAGTCATGTAGCTAAGACTAAGGTGAATCAATATGAGGATATCAGTTCTGATCTTTTTACAGTTTATCGTCATGCTGGACGTTGGAAGTGCCACACAGTTTGATGTCATGTTGCTAGGACACAATATAGTTTTAATGTCATCTCGGACAGAATACAGTTTAGTGTCATGTAGGACAATAAGGGACTTAACACAGTTTAACGTCATGCTGGACGATGAAAGTGCCACACAGTTTAATGTCATGTCGTTAGGACAAAATATAGTTTAATGTCATCTCGGACAGAATATAAGAACTTCTATACGGTTTATTGTCATGTAGGACAAAATCAAGGACTATGCAGTTTAAAGTCTTGCAGTTAGGACTATTGGTGCTGCACAGTTTAGTGTCATGTTGCAGGGACATAAGTGCGAATAGTTTAAGGTCATATGCACAGACCATACAGTTTATCGTCATGCTGGACGTAGTTGTAGTTTAAGGTCATACTGGACCATTGCGTAGTTTAAGGTCATACCGGACCTAGTTGTTGATGCAGTTTAAGGTCATGCTGTATGAACCAATTGTAAGTCTTGGTTCTGGGGACCATATTTTGTGTTTATACAAAATACTTCTTCAGAAATCTGGCATTAGTTGGAGTCGTGATGTCTTCTCCATCCATTGAGATTAAACAGAACCAAAGATTAACTCTTCGTCTGATAAAGACTCTGCCTGATTAGCCTGTTTAGGCTGTGCCGTTTGATGGGGCGGTGCCCGTGACTTTGAAGTAGATGGCATGAAATCTGCCAGAGTCAAAGACAATTTAGGCTTTGATGCATACTCATCTTCTTCTGATTCCTCTTTCTTCTTTGAATTACGCTGCCCTTTTGAGGATTTGTCCTTTGATGGAGGCTTTACTGCAGCTTTTGTAGGAGACACAATTGGCTTCTTCAATTGTGTTCGCAAAATGGAATGGGTCCGATTGATTGTCTTTCTGACCATCCAATCATCATATTTTTTCGCAGTTTTGCTTTTGACTTCCTGCCACTCGCCTCCTTCCTCTGGATCTGTAGCGGTAATACACGCTACATGAGCTGAAGAACCCTTCAATTTGACTTGTCCCAAGTCAACCATCTTTTGTAGGAGGTCTTTAAAGACAAAACACTCCTGGATGGGATGTCCCAACATTTGATGAAAGGGACAATAATTGGGACGGTCTTCATCTCCTTCCTTGTTTGGTCTCTTCGGCACTGGTAATTGAACCAAATTATTTTCCAGAGCTGAAATGAAGTAACCAGGAACTTGCTCACTTCGGAAAGAGTATGTTTTACTCTTCATATCCTCAAATTGTTTTCGTCGTTGATCTTTTTGATCATTTGGACGAAACAGCCTTTGTTGTTGGCGTTCAGGAGGTGGAGCCCTTCGAGAAGATGAAGGTTTTGAAGTAGAAATAGGTACAGGTGCCTGTTTAAGCATAACTGTAGCAGTTTCTGCTTTACCCATTCTTCTTCCTGGAGCTGATGGAATTACACGAGATTTAACCTTAGCCTGCATAAGGGAATCTTCAATCTGTTGAGCGATTGAAGTAAGGTCTCGAAACCCTCCTGTGTATTTCACAGGGATCAATGGCGTGCGTAATTCGTCACGCAAATTTGCCACACAGATTGGCAATAATTCCTCCTGAGGGAGTGATAAACTCAAGGAATACGTTAATCCCTTCCAACGAGCAATGAAATCAGAGACTCTTTCATTCTCCCTTTGCTTGCAGTTTGTAAGATCGAAAACTGTCGTTTTTGGCAAAGTTGAGCTGAACTGAAGAAGGAATTTTTGACGAAGATCCTCCCATCCGATGACTGACCGGGATTTCAAGCTTGTATACCAGACAAAAGCTGGTCCTTGCAAGGTTCGCACGAAGCATCTGAGTTTCACTGCTTCTTGTTGTTCTGGAGTTCCCATCATAGGATCACAACAAGACACGTAATGCGTCAAATGTTGTTCAGGGTCGCCTGATCCATTGAAAGTATGGAAAATAGGGTTTCCAAAACTGGATGGAGGAGAAATTGAATCTACCCATTCAGGGTAAACTTTCTTTTCAGGTTGAACTTGCGCCCGTTTCCTTTCCATAGTTTCTAACCGAGCTGTTAATGACTCAATAGTAGTTATTAACTTTTGAGAAACGTCAGGTTGAACTTGGTTTTGGGTAGGTGCAATGAATGGAACTTGGACAGCCGTGGAGGTTGGTGCTGCAACTAATGGTAGTGCTGCCAACCGTTGTTGCGTTTGACCCGTAGGATTAGACCTCTGTGGGTGTACTGATAAAGGAGGATATTCCTGATCCATCTCAGTAGTTACAACAAATTCCTTCGGCTGTCGGACTTCAGCATTCTTAAGAAGAAGACTACTCTGAAGTAGTTCTGCATTCAACCTTCTTAACTCTTTCATTTCTTCCTCCTGTTGTGCAAGCCTTTGCTCTAATGAGAGCGATTGACCTCCTTCAGAGGAAGGGTGAGAAGTAACCTGATTCTTTCCTTTCCCCTTATTGGATCCTTTTCGGAGAGGGGGAAGTGGGTTACTTGAAGGAATACCCAAATTTTGGGTAAGCCTTTGATTACGTGTGCGCACACCTTCTTCATTTAGGTCTGTGTGCGCAACTTCTTGAGCAGGAACCTCTTCATCTGATCCCTCTGATTGAGCCTCATCTGGTGAATCAGCAGCAACGACAGTGATGACATTAATGGATGCATATTTCATGAAATCCTTTCTATCAGCATTTCTATGATATTGTCTCCTTTTATGTCCATGATAAGACATGGCATTCCGTTGACTTGACCCCTCAGGAATTTCTTTGTGAACCGTCACTTGGAGAGAATCTCCTGACATCTTGGCTCTTCGTTCCTCTTGAGGCTTATTCCCTAATCGAGAGAATACTGACTTTCTCTGAGAGAGGGATTGAAGATTTAAAAAAGTCCCCAGTCCGGTGGACTGGGGGTGTTCCTGTTGCTTCTGCTCAACTCCTCGAATCCCATTCGTTGATTCTGAGGGTTGGGTTAGAGAAGTCCCCAGTCTGGCAAGCTGGGGTGTCTCTTGACATGCTATGTCTGAGATCTTCTTGAAATCTCTCTTGATCTTGCGGATCTTAGTTCGGAAATTAGCTGGATGCATTAACCTGTATCCACTTTTATCACCTGGTTCAACAGACCGTTGGATGATTTCCGAAACTTCTGTCATTTGATGACGTGTTTGCTCCAGACGAGAGGCTTGCGCAATATTCTCGCCTGCTTGATGTAGGAGCAATTCAACAACCTGTTCTCTATATACTTGATTTTGAGAGGAACTAGTTGAAGCTTGATCTCGAGCAAGATTTTGATTATGAACAAAGCCCATTGACTGTGGCCGGCCATGGGCAATAACATTGCATGAGACCATTTTCGGCGGGCTTTGCTGACCGGAAAGCACTGTGAAATGTAGTGCTCCGTGAATACCCCATCCTCTGATATGAACATTAGATGGAGCATTGGAAATTAACTGACGCAATTTTCTCAGCGCGCCAAGGCATGAACGTTGAAGGGTTCTCTGTTGCTTTTCGGCCTTCGGATACCGAGAGACTGATAGAGATGCCAAATCAATCTGGCGTTGTAACCCTTCTATTATCTTAAGATGATTTTCATATTCATCGTAAGATAATACCTTCTTCTTTAATTGACAAAGAGTTTTCCATATGTTAAGACGAATATCATGGATTCCATCATCCGTCAACATCTTTGGAATGTCATACTGTGAATCAGCCAAAGGCCAAAACATGACTGGTACTTCACCTTTTTCCAGTTTTTTCCTCATGTTCAGCATTTCCTCTTTATCATTAAATGAAGATTCTTCTACCTGTTTGGACCAGAGTTGGTGTTTCCTTGTTGCTTCATCGGATTCAACAAGATTGGTAGAGGAATCACTATTCATGCTGGAAGATGAATGACCTAGGGAAGGTTCGGAGAATAACCTGAACCCCAAGCTATCTTCTGATGGAGAAAGAGTTTCACCTGCCGATAGTAAAACTTCAGACATGACTGGTTTTACGTTTGCAAGTGCCTCGAGATAGGAGGGCTTTCTCGTCACTACATTGCCTTCTGAAGAATTTTCGAGACAATGTGAATCACTACTGCGGAGAGGACTTTCGCAGCGAAGTTCATCACCATGAGGAGGACCTTCATGATGGGTTACAGCAAAAGATGATATCTCTTGCTCCTTGGTCTTCTGACCACACAGAGGGTTCCTGTGGTTCTCATCTGAAGAAGAAACTTCAAGATTGACCGAATTTTCATGAAGCAAGTCTTCATGAGGAAGTGTCTGTTGAAGACCTTCGGGATTAATGTTCCTGTTATTGGGAACTGAGGGAGTAGAATCTTGAATTCCGACAGATAAATGTCTGAGGGCTTCAAGAACTCCAGCATCGAGCAAGGCCTTGTTACAGATTGGCCTTTGATCTCCTGACTGTGCTGGGCGGATCTTTTTCTTAGATGCCTTCTTACTCGCTTTAGAAATCACTTGATGACGAAAGTGATTGCTCTGAGCAGGTGTATGTGCCTGATCAGGAAAGATGGTCAGGTTAGGCTGACGATCATCGCTCAAATCAGGTGTATGTGCCTGACTTGGTTGTCCATATGATATGGGGGAGTAGGCCCCACAACCCTCTTGGACTGGAACAGATGTGTGTGTCTGTTCCGGAGTGAATTGTTGATGTGTCACTCCACTGCTAGGGATAGATTTATGTGTCTGTCCCTGAGATGAAGCTGAAGCTGTTATGATATCTTGGCAAGCATCCAGAATATGAGCAGGAATTTGCTTCTGCTCTTTCACCATTGACAAAATATGTTTGGTGACTTCAGCCGCCGGAACAGGGATATACGTCCATTCCGGGCTTGGAGTAGGTGTATGTGCCTGCTCCTGTCCTCCTTTTCCTGTCAGTGAATCCTGACAGTACTCAAGTGTGGAGGTAGAGAGTTTAGTCTGCCTCCTGTTTGTCGTCGGGACTTTCCGACTGACTTCTCCGGGTGCTACCAAGCGAGACTGTTGGTAGACTTGATTAGTATCAGCAGGTGTATGTGCCTGCTGATTACACTTCGCCAAACGCGGTTGACGAGATCCATCATATGTAGTCAGACGAGCCTGCTGACTAACTGCTGATGTATAAGCAGGTGTATGTTCCTGCCTATGGTACTCCGCCGGAATTGCCTGGCGGGATCGGCTTGATGCTGCCAGACGAGTCTGCTGGACAGCGGGATTAAAACGAACAGGTGTGTATGCCTGCTCGTTATTTGCCACCAAGTTAGGTTGGTGGACTTCTCCGGAGATGGCAGGGATGACAACCTGCCTATTATTAACCGGATTCCGTCTCTGGTGATTCATCTTGCCTGCTCGGGTTCGAGGAACCTGAGCTGAATGCCTGGAGCCGGTACCCTCATCATGTTGAGGGTGCACTACCGCACGAGTCTGGCGGCGATTGTTGATGGGAGCCCTTGAGAAGGACTCCTGTTTCTTTGAATTAAGGTCCCGCGGGACCTGCTCATTCACTTCCTCAGAATAAGGGAGTGAATGGAAATTGCGTTCCGGGGATAACGACCCGAAACGGTTGGAGACGGTAGTCAGCACCGCCTGCTTCTTGATTGCTGGTCGCCGTTGTCCGGACGACCAGGTAGAATTGTTAACTTGGAGGTCTTGACGAGCGGCCTCCAGAGTTGGGATAGTACCGTTACGACGGTACTCCTTAACCAGTGCATTTGAAACACAGCGTTGAAGACGCCGAGTTGGTGATGTCATCCTCAGAGCGGATGACGTTCCAGCAGGAGTAGCAGCATTGGTTTTCATGGCAGCAGACCTCACAGTAGAGGTGTTCTCAGCAGCAGTATTCACAGGGGTGAATTTAAGGAAAGCCATTTTTTGTAGAAGATCTTGAAAAAAAAGTGCCTTTTCCATATAACAGACATAATCAAGATGAATCCGGCTACTGCATCTTTTGGATGATCATATGTCAATGATTGCCTTGTTGGCCCAAGGGGCCTAACATCTAAGAAGAACATCACTTTAACTTGGTTAAGGATTCACGTCGGGTTCACCATTTTTTGTTTCGCGCGGAATCCGGGGATGACCTCCTGGACGGGAGATTCAAACGTTCCGATCGGTTTCTAACGGGTTTGTTCGTAGAACCGGAAACATCCAATGATTCCACATCCGTTTGGACCTACTTTCCAAAGGCAGGCGCTCATTAGCTTGTGGGCTAATGAGGCTTAGGAATTTGCATTGGTCGAGAGGATGGGAGGTCGGACTCATCACACCTTTTTGAAGGGAATTATTGTCTACTCCGGGACTCTCTTTATAGATTTAAGTTAAGTTCGTGAATCCTTATTACATTACCAAGTATAAAATGAGCTTTCCTTTAGTTTTAACAATCAATGATTAAATATGCAAGAAATTTAGAGAATCTTTTATATGTATTCGAGGTTCTTCATCAATATAGAATCATCTATATTTGTTTAGAGATTCTTGGTCAATGGTATCCTTCAAAACATTTATATAAAAGTCTCTTGGTCATTTTGATGACCAGGCTGGTTTTAAAGCCACTCAGTGGGGCACTTGAAGTTTATCGTCATTCAGAAGGACAGAGATTATTTCAATGTTGGGATCGAACCCATAAATGGGCTACCTACGTATCCTTTGTTTTAAAAAAAGGAATCAGAACCCACGTAGTTCGAGGAATGGGATATGATGTTTTATGATTGATGGCTCAAAGATGAATGTCATAATTACTTTTACACTCTATGCTCACGTGAGTCATGCTCGGTGTGAGAAACAAGAGGTATTGGTAAAATTTAGACAATTGTGCCATAAAAGATGCAATCATAAGAATTTGTTTTGGGGCTTATGTATAGATGACTGCCCAGATAGGTGAAGGTTTAGGATTTACTTTTAGGAAGAAAAATCCATGAACAGGGTCCACAAAGTTATATGTGATTCATGGAGATTTGAATACTCTAATCTTGGGGCTTACTCCTAAGGAGGATGCCCAAATTAGGAGGGGACTTATGATTGGGTTTTATTCCTAAAAAGGAAACCAAAATCAAAGGGAAGTTTATGACTGGTTAAGAGAAATTTTAAGAGACTTGGGGCTTACTCTTAAGAAGGATGCCCAAGGTTATGACTGAGTCTTATTCCTGAAAAGGAGACCCAGGTTAGGGGACTTGGGGCTTACTCCTGAAGAGGAAGCCCAAGGTTATGACTGAGTCTTTATTCCTGAAAAGGAGACCCAGGTTAGGGGACTTGGGGCTTACTCCTGAAAAGGAAGCCCAAGGTTATGACTGAGTCTTTATTCCTGAAAAGGAGACCCAGGTTAGGGATTAAGGTTTGGGGCTTACTCCTGAGGAGGATGCCCAAGATTAAAGGACTTTGATTGGGGCTTATTCTTAAGGAAGATGCCCAAATCAAAAAGGTTTTATAACTGGGGATTATTCCTGAAAAGGAAACCCAGGTTAGGATTCTCTCATCTTAAAGGATGAGGTTGAATGAATGAACTCTCAATCTTTTATGACATAAAGATGTTTAAATCACTAGGTTTTGAGAGATATTTCACATAATTCCTTTCAGATAAGGATGTCAAATCAAGAAATCATGCCAAAAATGGCTTTGAAGAGTATCTTGAAGACTGAATTTTGAATAGGAAGAGTGAAATGGCTTAAGAGGGGTGAAAAAGGGCAAGATGGGCACCCAAAAAGATAGGGGCGCGCAAGTATTGAAGGTCGCGCAAGTCCTGCGGCGGCGCGCAAGTATTGGTCGCGCAAGTATACTTGCGCGACATAAGGGATACTTGCGCGATTTTCAACCAGAGTGGAATTACTTGAGCGACTCTTTATTAAACCCTTTCTCATCCTCTTGAGGTTCTTCCAGAAGAGGGACGCGCAAGTTATATTGAAGGAATTAAGTCGGCACGCAAGTGTTTGATAAGTTTCAACACTTAGGCCTTCCTTCTTCCCTTTAGATCTTCCATTCTAGGTAAGAAATTACCTTAGAAGTGTTCTGGAAGCTTTGAGAAGAGACTTGGGCGTCGGGAGCTTTGATCCGAGTTTCTGGGAAGAGATCCTCTCGAATGGGGGGCCCACAGGGTCTATTTATAGGCAAAATAAGGCCCTGGGCGGTTACCGAGCGGTTACCGGGCGGTTACCACTTAGGTCGCGCAAGTCACTTGCACGACCATAAGGTGTCGCGCAAGTACTTGCACGATCACTAGGCGGCGCGCAAGTGTACTTGCGCGACCATGAGGGAACTTGCGCGACCTATGGGCAATGTTCTCCTTGTTCATCCCTTTGTCGATTTTTGATGTTTCTTCAAAGGATGAATCACTTTGAGATCAGATATTCCCTTTTCCGACCTTTAGATTCTGTGACGAAAGGAGCGTCAACAGTGACCCATGTCCCCTCTCTTTTCAATGTTTTCTAAAACACTGCAACACAGTCGTTATGCTGCAGAATTTGCTTCTCAAAATGCCTCTCTCTTTTTCTCAAATTCTTTTATTTTGTTAAGTGAATACTAGAAACTCATTATTTTATAGGGGTATTCACATATATATAAAATATTTCTATTTTAAATTATGGTATTAACATATATGAGACCCGCTTTCCTTTTCTATGGGTTTAATGTGACATAAAGATCACGTCATTAAAGGAATTTTTAAAATGTTATTACTATGAAATGAAACCCATTTATTTTATTATATATGGGTTATTTATTAAATTATTGATGATGATATATGTGTCTCACATGATAATAAAGTCAAATTATTAGTGTTCCCTGATAGCGCTCCAATGCATTGGGGAAAGACTTAATCTCTAGAGATGACCATTTTAACGTTACCTTGGTGAATAACCTTGGTAATTTTTTAATGAAACCTTGGGGGTGGACCCTGGTGATACGAAAATTATTTTCTAAGTTAAATGTTGTAGCCACATCTATGAGTTATGAAACACTTTATTTTTATTATGATATGCCTCATGATCTCTTTCTCATGACTTAAAGTTACTTATCATGGCTTTATTGATGTATCTCAAGTTCACATGTAAAATGTTTCTCTTATTTCCCTTACTGGGCCTTCTGCTCACCCTTTCCATTGATGTATGCTCCCAGGTTATGAGTTGTTGTAATGAACTTAGGATGAACAATGAATAATCCTTTCAAGTGTTTAAGAATAATGTTTTCTGTCGTTATTTTTTATGTTCCTAGTTTCCAGGACACTAAACCTTAAAGATCCTAAATTTTGAATAGTGTAGCGAAACATTTATGTAATGAAAAAGGTGGGAAGTTATAGTTGGTATCAAATGACTGTTTAGTTATTTATGGAAATTAGGATATGAAAACATTAGGAAGAACCATATAAAAAAGTATAAATATAGGAAATCTTCATGGTATTTTGGTCAATATTGAGTAAGTGGTTTATCAAGAAAATACATCCCTGTCTTGATACGAGAAGGTAGTGGTGGATCTGGCACAGATGTACATAGGGGTAACACCAAAAAACACCTCTTTTTTTCTAGACTCGAACAGGAACTGGTACACAACAAGGGGCCTTGCTTCACTCTCGGTTACGAAACTCATGGGGGATATTTTTGGTTAATCGAAAGCTTTTTATGAACTATTATGAAGGATTTTTTGAAAAGATAAATGTTATGTAAAGAATAAGATATTTAAGAATGATTGAAATGAAATTATTTTATAAGTATAAGATTATTAAATAAAACTTATTTCTCAGTAAGGTTTTCTTCTTTTATAAAATGGCGGGAAATAGGATGAACCGTGCGAATGGTGACCACAAAGGACCTTACACTGACAATCCTTTGATGGAATATGGAATGGAAATGTTTATGAGAATGATGAATCAACTAACTCAGGTTATGGTAAATAACTTGAATCAAGCTGCAGATTCACCGTGAAGGGAACAAATTTCTGTTGAGTCCTTTATGAATCAACGACCACCAACATTTAGTGGATCTACTGACCCATTGGTTGTGGAACAATGTATAAGCTCCATTGAAAAGATCTTTTCTGTAATTCGTTGTTTGGAACTAGAAAAATTCACCCTTTCTATTTACCGCCTAGTGGGAGAAGCTGATCAGTGGTGGTCACTAATCAAGAACATGAATCCAATAGGATATATCGAAGCTATGGAGTGGGAAGAGTTCATGGGAATATTCTTCAATAAGTATTTCCTTGTTTTAATGAGAATGAGAATTGAGAAATAATTTCTCAAGCTGAAGCATAAGGATAATGAATCTACTGGAATCTATGATTTGAACTTCACAAGGATTTCTCGTTATACCTCAAGCATTATTATGGACCATAATAGGAAGGTTGATAGATTCTTTGGTGGACTACGACCTCATCTGTGGAAGAATCTAGCCAACAAGGACTATGATAGCTATGGAGAAATAGTTCAAAGTGCTATGAAAGTTGTACTAGAGTTTGGTGAGATATAGTGGTCTCACAAATCTAATGAGAAGAAGAGAGCTCTAGAAGAAATCCTGGGAAGAATCTTTGATATGGAAAGAGGTGGAAAGAAAATTCAACTTTCCACATGTATTAAATGTGGGAAGAAGCATTCGGGGCAGTGCTTGATCGGAAGTGGCAAGTGCTACAAGTGTGGAAGAGAAGTCCATATTTCTCGGAATTGTTGTAGTGAGGTGAAGCCTCAACTCTCCAACACTAAAGATAGATGAAATATGGTTCTGGCCCTACCCGAAGTCCAATGCTTCAAGTGTGGACAGCTTGGGCACTTTGTTAATCATTATCCAAATCTGAGGGAAGTGGTGGGGAATCACCATCATCCTTAGCAAAGGCCAAGGGAGCAAGGTCGTTCTTTTTCTATCACAAAAACTGATGTTGAAGCTCCGAATGACATGGTAGAAGGTACTCTTTTTGTCCTCTCAAAACTAGCAGGTACTTTTTTTATTCTTGTTCTACGTATTCATTTATTTCCTCCAAGTTTGAAAGAATATAGAATCAATCCCCGAACTATTAGAGGTAGAGTTGTCAATCAAGACTCCATGTGGGATTATCCATGAATCAATAGTTTTTGGAGACTCTAGTATTTACTTTAGTGAGAACAATCTTATTTCAAATCTAGTAGTCATTCCCATGATGTAATTTGACATTATACTAGAGATTTACTGGCTCTCAAAGCATAATGCTATGATCCAATGAAGAAGTAAGGAAATCTCAGTAGTCATGAATGAATGACCTACAATTATATTCGAAGGGGAGATATCTTGACCTGATCTTTGTCTAGAGGCACATCCTATAGCCTCCTTTATGGAGATAATAGATGTGGATGAAGAAGGAAAAGGAAGTATAAAAATAGAATATGTTCCAATTGTTCAAGAATACATGGACATATTTCCTAAGGAGTTACTTGGACCTCCCCCAGAAAAATAGGTAGAGTTATCCATTGAACTCATACCTGGATATCAACTGTTATCAAAGACCCCATATAGAATGGAAAATGTGGAGCTAGAGGAGTTAAAGAAACAACTCCAAGACTTGTTAGGGAAGGGGTTTATCTGACTGAGTGTGTCTCATTGGGGAGCACTAGTTCTCTTTGTGAAGAAGAACTATGGATCAATGTGGCTATGCATTTATTATAGAGAACTGAACGAGATCACAGAGAATAACAAATACCCTCTTCCATGAATTGATGATTTATTTGACCAACTTAGTGAGGCTCAATTCAACTCCAAGATTGATCTTGGATCTGGTTATCATCAAATGAGGGTGAAGAAGGATGATATTCTAAAAACTGACTTCTTATCAAGATATGGGCATTTTAAGTTTACTGTTATTCCCTTTGTTTTGACTAATTCTTCTGCTATATTCATGGATTTGATGAATAGTGTATTTAAGGACTACCTTGATAACATTGTGGTACTTTCTATTGATGATATATTGATATATTCAAAAATTCTTGAGGAGCATGAAGATAATCTGAGAGTAATTTTTACAAACTCTGCGGAATGAGAGACTCTATGGAATGTTCAGAAAGTGTGAGTTTTGGTTACAACAAGTGGTTTTCTTGGGGAACATCATAACCAATGAAGGAATCTCAGTTGACCCTACAAAGACAATGGTTGTGGAGGAGTGGACTCACCCCAAAAAAGTAAATGAGATTCGCAGTTTCCATGGATTTTTAGGATATTATAGGAGGTTTTTAAAAAAAAATCATGGGTTTCTAATCCACTAAACAAGTTGACTCGAAAAGGGGATAAGTTCATCTGGACTTAAGAATGTGAGGAATGTTTCCAAGATATGAAGAAGAGATTGGTTACTGCACCTGTGTTAACACTACCCTCTATCGGAGAAGGATTCGTTATTTTTAATGATGAATCTCTAAAAGGGCTTGGGTGTGTCCTTGTGCAAAATTAAAAGGTAATTTCTTATGCATCTCATCAACGGAAGCAACATAAATAGAATGATCCTATACATGATCTAGATTTGGCGACAATTGTTTTTTCTCTAATGATATGGTGGCACTATCTTTATGGGGAGAAATGTGATATATACACCGACCACCAAAGTTTAAAGTATATTTTCATGCATAAATAATTGAACATGAGACAAAGGAGGTGGTTGGAGATTTTTAAAGACTATGATTGTTCAAGTCAGTATCACCCTAGAAGAGAAAACAAAATCGCATATGCGTTGAGCAGGAAAGACCCTGTTGTTCTGAAAACAATGAGGATCCTATGAGATCCCTTGATTAAGGATCTAGTAAAACTGGACATGGGAATTGTAAGGTATGGGACATCATCAACCCTAACCCAAATTATTTCTCAACCTTCATTACTAGAGAAGATCAAGAAGGCTAAAAAATAATATCTTTTATTTCAAGATACGTTTGTGGCTGTTAAGGATGGGAGGTTTCCTGATTTCAATATTGATCAAGAAGGTGTATTGAAATTTTGTACAAGACTATGTGTTCCATCTATTCCATAGATAAAGAAGGAACTGATGGATGAAGCTCATAGCTCTACTTTGTCCATACATCCGGGAAGAACTAAAATGTATAGAGACCTTTGTGATCATTATTGGTGGGATAACATGAAGAGGGAGATTGCGGATTATACTAAAAGTTTCCTGGTGTGTCAACAAGTAAAGGCCGAACAACAAATTCCTAATGGGGTATTACAACCACTACCCATACCAGCATCAAAGTGGGATAATATCACTATGGAATTTTTCACTGGTCTCCTGAAAAAATCGAAAGGGAACAAAGTGATATGGGTTATAGTGGACCGTCTCACTAAGACCTCCCATTTTATCTCGTTTCGGGAAGATTTATCTCTAGATCAACTTTCCATTATATATGTAAAGGAAGTGGTAAGGCTGCATGGGGTACCACTATCCATCGTATTTGATCTTGATCTAATATTCACATGAAATTTCTGGAGAAGACTTCAACATGCTCTGAATAGTGAATTGAATTTTAGTACGACTTATCATTCTCAACTTGATGGACAATCTAAAAGGACTATTCAGACACTTGAGGACATGATATGATTATGCTCAATGGAATTTAAAGGTGTATGGAATCAACAACACCCATTAGTTTAGTTCTCATACAACAACAACTTCCATTCGAGTATTCAGATGGAACCCTATGAAGCTCTGTATGGAAAGCGATGTAGAACTGCTACTTGTTGGGATGAAGCTTCTCATGACCCGATCCTACCTGGGCTCGAGCAGCAACGACCCCAAGCCCACCTCCATAGGCCAGGGGCTGGCGACCTATGCCGAAGGCACAATAACTAGGGGAGGCCTTTGCCTAAGTACCAGTATACACACACGCAACACACTCAATGCAAAAGTAAAGATTAAAAGAGAAAATCAAAGTACCAATTACTATAAAAAACCACAGGAGGGCATCGACCTCTAAACAGTAAAAGGAAAGTGTTGAGGTAAACTAAAAAGAAAAGGGGAAAAAATGTGCCCAACCATAAAAGTTCCACAACCCGGCAACAGCTAAAAAAAGGAAAAACTGCTGGAAGGTTCCCCCACCTAAAACTTGACATTGACCACCGCACGTGGTCCATGCTCTCGAACTCCTAAACACCACTGATCTCACGACCAACCTGTTTTCCGTCTGCAAGGGCACACCAAGTGCGGCCAATGCCCAAGCAGGGGTGAGTATAAAAATACTCAGTAGGATGTCCCAAAGGATCGAGGGAGAAACAAAGGAGGTTCTGAAGAGGTGAGTAGTAGATCAAATAGGGATAAGTAAAGGAGTACAACCGAAAGTGAAGTAAAGAGTACAGCTCAACCCAACAGGAGGTAGGAAGTAGACTCGTCCAAATGCAAGGAGCTGGAAACGGTGAGAAGATGAACTTCTCGTCGAGTCTTCGCTACCTATTGCAGGAGAGTATACTCATCCAACCACGAGAACCTAGACACGGAAATCATGTGGAATACCCTGCGCATCTTCACCTCTCCTGGAGGGAGAGTAACCAAGCCCAAGAAGTGTGTACTCGAACAAGGTATATACATATACATATGCACAAAAAGAAACCCAAACAATCTCATAAGGGGATCTCCACCCCGTAGCTCAGTCCAAGAAAGTGAGTAGCCTACAGTCCCAGAAGTAACCATCATCGATGCCTAGTATCCCGCATGTCTTCCCCGAACTGCAAGTCAAAGGGGCTCAAATCACCGCACCTTAACACTATCTGCTTTGGGCGGCATTGACTCACCCACATGGTTTTAAGTCACGTCCCAAGGATAGGTCTTGGTGGGGAAAGCACACCTCGTACTTGAGGGTTCTGGGGGAACATCAAAACACACCTCGTCACTGCCCCGTAGTCGAGAGGTCTCCTCAAAG
Organism: Viscum album; assembly: GCA_963277665.1. NCBI lineage: Eukaryota > Viridiplantae > Streptophyta > Magnoliopsida > Santalales > Viscaceae > Viscum > Viscum album. The sequence continues at coordinate 1,803,305,028 of OY728129.1, read as the reverse complement.
TCAAAGCCATCACATCACTGACCCGTACAAACAAGGGTCCTGCTCCAATAGTCATGGAGAAAAGTCACCGACTAGCCTCATTAGAAGGGATGAGTCTGAAAAGCCAACGGTTGACCCACTGCCCAGCCCTACTGGAGGGTAATTCATAATAGGATATCGGGTGACCCACTGCCCAGCCCTACTAGAGGGTAAACCCTAATACACCATTAGGCGACCCACCGCCCAGCCCTTTTGGAGGGTAGACCCGGAATAAGTCGATGGGTGACCCCATGCTCAGCCCCGCTGGAGAGTAAACCTGAATCAAGATGACGAGCGACCCACTACCCAGCCCTGTTAGAGGGTAAACCCTCGAGAGTCGTCGGGTGACCCACTGCCCAGTTCTGCTGGAGGGTAAACCCTACGAGTTTTGGGTGACACACTACCCAGTCTCTTCTGGAGGGTAAACCCTAGAAGTCAGTGGGCAACCCACTGCCCAGTCTCTAATGGAGGGTAAACCCGAAGAAGTCGATGAGCGACCCACTACCCAGTCTCTACGGGAGGGTAAACCCAGAGCTGCTCTGGCCATTTCTAATGGATGGTACAACACTGTCCAACAAAACTCAGAGTGGGTACAGTGCAACCACCCAACTCCAGCCCAAAACCAGGGGAAAACTACTCAACCCTGCTGGTATAAGCCATCGTGAACAGGAGGACCCTCTTTGTCACGAGAGGTCAAAGGTACACAAAGTAGAAAACGACACACACATGGGGCCCACACGATGTGTGGCCCCAAGTCAACTCCCAACCAAGAACAAATGACCTCAGGTACAAACAAACACAAGTACCTCCCAGCGTTCCTGTATACTCCCATAAAATACCATGTTCCAGCCCAAAGGCTATCGTACACACGACACCCAACGTCAACACGAAGGCGTAACGTAACAACTCCTTATTGCCACCTCAACGGCTGAGGCACAGCCAAACACATCTCCTCAAACATAAACTCCACTCACACGGGAGTGAACACGATCACACACCAAGGGTTCGCTTCCGAACACAACAAGAAGAACTGCCACCAGAGCACCATTCATGCTTACACATTAAATGATACCTCAAAAGAGACTCCACACATCCAAACAGATCGCACCATTGTAATACTCATGAAAAAACATGCGAGATAGACTACTTACTCACCGAAAACGGTCAACCGGTGAAAAAGGTATTATTCACCATGACCAACCTATGTGGGGCCCGCACCCCGATTCTGATACTCGCCGGGCGAACTGCGCCATCGCGATGCACTCAGAAAAACAAGCGGAAATGAGTAATCGAATGCCCCAAATGGACGTCTGGTGAAAGAGGCGCGAAAACGCTGCAGATAACTCAAGAGACAGTTCGTGGGGCCCACGCCTCAACTCCGGCTTTGATGCCTGAAACCACCCCGGTCAATTTTGCCTCGATACTAGGGTAATAACGTCGTTGACGGTGCCTAAAACGAATTCTGAATGCAGAAGATTCAACTCCCCGCATTATACGTAAACGGGACCCCGTGGGGCCCACACCTCAGGCCCATATTTAAGCGGCCGAATTACACCATCGCAATCCCCTCGGAAAAACACTCAGAAACGAGTACTCAAACACCCCAAACGGATGTCGGGTGAAAAGGTGGTGTTTCACCGTAAAACATATGAACTAGGCCTCGTGGGACCCGCACCACGTCTCCAACCCAAATGCTTCGGAAAGCTCCTCAAAACGTCTGCACGAGTACTGGGATCATGCTTCCACTAACGGTACATCAAACGGACGTCTGACTCGATAGCCACGTCCGTCACAACTTTAATAATAAATTAATATTATTGAATTAAAGCTCTCGGGCCACCCATCTTCAAGGGAATAGCCAAAAAAACCCCTAGACCCACTTTAAAAGGGCCGCCTCATCAATACGGTTCCCCATCCATAGACGGTGCATCAAACGGACGCGCCGTTTAGGAGTTACGGCCCCCAAACGCAAGGGGGCCAAAAATGGGGCGGTCCAGATCGGCGGTCTGGACCAACCCACCGTGGCCCACCTCAACCCACAAGAGTCACCTCAGGTACGGTTTTTCAAATGGACTGGCCACCCTGGCCGGTCCCCCCCCCCTTCTCGCGTCACATCAACCGAAGACCCGCATGCTACAGGTCTTGATCCCTCGAGACCGCCGCATCGCCGAATACTCGTCGTGCCTGCTGTCGACCCTCCTCCCGCTCGCCCGGATGGGCCCCCGCACCCCTGCGTCCTGCCGCTGAAGCCAGCAGTGCCATCCTCCACTGCCGAGGGACCCTAACATCGTGACCTCCGACCGCCTTAGCACGCGCCGTCGTGACCTTCGACCGCCGAAAAACTCCCAACCCACCCCAAAACCCACATTGTTCGACGAACGCCCCCAGGCTCGTTGGAACTCAGATTTTCTATCCGAAAAGACCGTCGGGAAGCTCAAAACCAGTACTACGCATTTATGGGATTTGTTTAGAGAACAAATAATGTTTTGATGCTATAATTTTGGCTCAAAGTATTCGGGAAATCAAAATGGAAATGAAGAACTCCTACCTCGTAATGCTTCGCCCGAAACTTCCCGTGCGATCTGCCACCGCCGCAACGCACCACCTTGATCAGAGGAAGAAGAGGAGGAGAGGATGAAAGGAGGGTGAGGGTGAAGGGTTTCTGCAGGGTAAAGGAGTGAGGATGGGGGAGAGGGGGGAGTTTAAATAAAAAACTCTTTAATTAAAAGACTCAACCCCCCGAAAACACCCACGTCCAAAACCTCTGGTGCGGTCAACATTAAGCTCACCCTAGGGTAAACACCACCTTCCGAGCACAATGAAGGTCTCAGAATTATTATCTGATACCCTGTTCAAAGTTATAAAATTGAAAGCTTGAGGCCTCGAAATAACAAAAACGCCCCAGGGGCTATTTTTCACAGACGGGCTGCGCCCGCGAAAGTTACTCCCCTTCTAGGGTAAACAACACGTTCTGAACTCAACAAAGCCCTTGGTTTTCCCATCCGAGCCACCATTTAAGAGATACTTGTGTTTCACCATTAAAAGAATTAATTAATTAATTTAATTATCCATTTAATGCTCTGATAGCGGGTGAGGGGTCCAAACATCCTGTGCGGACAAGTTTTATGTCATTCCATGAGTAAAAACCTCATTCCGGACCCATCCGTACACTCGGATCTCTGATCCAAAGCACCAATTAGGAGTTAACACATTTATTTGGCGTTTCTAGTGTGAACGAACTGAAATATTAATTCCGGCCACACCGGGGCTTGGAATCAAATGGCATCTGAAGGCACTGCTCTGGAATAATATCAAGAATATTCCAATGTCTCTCGCAGCAAAAACCGGGTTCTTAAATCATTCCTTCCTTTATGATTTTCTTCCTCGAAAAGAAAAACCAGGGAACAACTCAGGGTACTAAGCCCACAACTGGTCTCCCGTACCCAGAAGAAAACTTGCACAGCTCTGCGCCATCGCACACAGACCAAAGGATTTATCCGTTCACGTGAGGTCTACCCTCACCGATGTCGTGCATTGGAGCATGCACAACTCTAATCGGGTGAGTCACATGGGAGACATCATGCACCCATACAAGACTTTGGGGTAGGGAAAGGTAGTAAGAAACCTCAACATCCCACTGCATGGTCTCAAATGGTCTGAAGGACCTCGGGGGTAGCTCACGTCCTCGACCAAACCTCTACATTGCATACCGTGACTGGAATCACCACCCGCACCTAGAACAAGGTCCAATGATTCCCCCCTTAAGAATATCCATATGGTGAAACACCCATGGATATCTGGTCACACAAGGTTTCATAGTCGATGTCTCACAACCAAGACTCTCTTACACGCTTGGAGAGCGAAGGAGTCAACACCATCAACTAATGAAAAAGGTCTGATTCCTTTTTACCTTACCAACACAGAGTTACACTGACGCCCTTTCCACCCTGGTAACAACTCAAATAAGGAGCAGGGAGAAAAAGCATTTCAAACACGAAGTCTAAAAATTCTTCTGGAAGAAGTAGAAGATCTGTAGAGCATACTTCTTATCACCTCATGCTCTTCAGGATCGTAGACATATAAAGCTCGCGGTTGTCTGTGGTCCCAACTGTCAGCTCCTAGAGCCTGACCCAGACCGCCTAGTGGTGATGGGAAGACCTCATATGGTCGTCCCACACTACCAGCTCCTCCCGCTCTTCTTCTAGTACCACCTCTCTGGGTACTACTCAGATCACGGCACTGCCTCCGTCGTGGTGGTGCACCTTCTGCCTGCCCGAAGCTCTCCGCATTCCTGGTCGGGCAGTCCCATGTCAGGTGACCTCACCCATCGCAAGCATAGCACCGACTCTCTTTGAGCTACACCGGTGCCCTCCAGTGCCACTGTGGTGTACAACCACGCCCCTGAGTCCGGTTGTCAGAAAGCCACCTGCGTTGAGGTTCTGCTTACCAATGCCCGCTAGCTGCGGAAGACGTCTCGGCTCCAAGGTGCCTGTTGCCACCACCAACTCTAGAACATGACAAGAAGCTCTCTGTCATTAGCGCCTTCTCTCTCACCCCGGCATATGTGGAAATTCCCAAGGGTACTATGATAGCACGAATCTCTTGGCGGAGACCCTACTCAAACTTCCGCGCTTGGATGTTGTCGCCATGGACCATGTCCGGGTATAAGCGTGCACGGTCTGTGAAACTAGATGCGTACTCGGACACCGTCATCCCTCCCTGCTGAAACTGTAGGATCTCTTGAATCCGTATGGAGCACATGCAGGAGGGGAAAACATCTCATGGAAAAACAACTGAAAGTCGCCCCACGAAAGCAACGACTCATCAAGAGACTGAGTCACCAGACTCCACCAACACCAAGCTGCTCAATGAAAAAGTTGGCTACCAAAGCCACTCTCTGATCTGTCGGCATCTGCACAAGACTAAAAAGGCGAACCACTGTCTCCAGCCAAACCCCTGCTGCCTGAGAGTCTTACTCACCACCAAACCTCAGCGGTCTCTGCTGCTGGAACTCCTAGAATGCGCTCAACCTACGCTCAAGATCATCCTACTCTACTGATGTTTTCTGTTTCTCAACAGGTTGGGGTGCTGCTACCGGCCCACCCGGAAAAAGGGGCTCGCATGATGGGTCCTGGACAGAGGCCTCGTAGCTCACAGGGTCGTCATCACGCACCAAATCTAGTATCTTAGCTGGCTGTCTTCGCGGAGACATCCTGAATATTATCAAGGAGTACCGTAGTCAGATGAGCATATATGTATATACCAATAACAATGATGGGGAGCTAACTCAATAAAGATAGTCAAAGACTCAATCCAATGTGATGCACAAAACAATTTTCCCTCCAACAAGTGTCTCAGCATGCCGATTTGACAAGCGGGTTATCAGGGTTTTGGTGAATGGATACGTTGGCTGCCGCACCATCACTGGACTCCCTAGCCTAGGATCCGCTCTCAATACACGTAAACATTGTTGCCATAAATCCCAAACAATTTCTTTTTAGGGACGTCTGAACAATGTCCCTTGGAAATAACCTCCCTCTGATCCCACTTTTTCATGACCCGATCCTACACGGGCTTGAGCCGCAACTACCCCAAGCCCACCTCTATAGGCCAGGGGAAGGCGTCCATCACCGAAGGCACAATAACTCGGGAAGGCCTTTTCCTAATTACCTGTACACACACATGCATCACGCTCAATGAAAAAGTGCAGAGTAAAAGAGAAAAGAAATGTACCAACTGCTATAAAAAAACCACAAGAGTTCTTCGACATCTAAATAGTACAAGGAAAGTGTTGAGGTAAACTAAAAAAAAGGGAAAAAACACGCGCCCAACCAGAAAAGTGCCACAACTCGGCAACAGGTTAACAAAAGAAAAACTGCTGGAAGGATCCCCTATCTGAAACCTGACTCCGACCACTACACGCAGTCCAAGCTCTCGAACTCCTAATCTCTACTGAAGTCACGACCAACCTCTCTATCATCTACAAGGGCACACCAAGTGCGGGCAAAGCCCAAGAAGTGGTGAGTATAAAAATACTCAGTAAGATGCCCTGAAGGCTCACGGGAGCAACAAAGGAGGTGCTGAAGAGGTGAGAAGTAGATTGAACAGGGAGAAGTAAAGGAGTACATCCGAAAGTGAAGTAAAGAGTACTGCTCAACCCAACAAGAGGTAAGAAGTAGACTCACCCATATGCAAGGAGCTGGAAACGGTGAGAAGATGAACTTCTCATTGAGTCTTCGCTACCTATAGCAGGAGAGTTGACTTGTCCAACCACGAGAATCTAGACATGGAAAGCACGTGCCACACTCCGCATGTCTTCGCCTTTCCTGGATGGAGAGTAACTATGCCCATGTAGTGGGTACTCGAACAAGTTATATACATATATATATGGTAAAAAAGAATCCCGAACAAGCTCGTAAGGGGATATCCATCCCGAAGATCAGCACAAGAAAGTGAGTCGCCTACAGTCCGAGAAGTAACCACCATCGATGTCTAGTATCCCACATGTCTGCCCCGAACTGCAAGTCAAAGGGGTTCAAATCACTACACGTTGACACTATCCACTTTGGGTGGCACTGACTCGCCCTCATGGTTTTTGGTCGCGTCACAAGGATGCATCTCAGTGGGAAAGCGCACATCATACTTGAGGGTTTCGGGGGAATGTCAAACCACACCTCGTCACTGCCCCACAGTCGAGATGTCTTTTCAAAGTCAAAGTCGTCACATCACTGACTCGTACAAACAGGGGTCCCGCTCCGATAGTCATGGAGAAAAGTCACCGACTAGACTCATAAGAAGGTATGAGTCTAAAAAGCCAACGGGTGACCCACTGCCCAGCCCTACTGGAGGGTAATTCATAATAGGATATCGGGTGACCCACTGCCTAGCCCTGTGGGGGGGGGGGGTAAACCCTAATACATCATTAGGCGACCCACTTCCCAGCCCTGCTGGAGGGTAGACCCAGAATAAGTCGACAGGTCACCAACTGCCCATCCCTGCTGGAGGGTAAACCTGAATCAAGACGACGAGCGACCCACTGCCCAGCCCTGCTGGAGGGTAGACCCTCGGGAGTCATTAGGTGACCCACTGCCCAGTCTCTGCTGGAGGTTAAACCCTAGAAGTCAATGGGAAACCCACTGCCTAGTCTCTACTAGAGGGTAAACACGAAGAAGTCGATGAGAGACCCACAACCCAGTCTCTACAGGAGGGTAAACCCAGAAATGCTCTGGCCATCCCTACTGGATGGTACAACACTGGCCAACAAAATTTGGAGTGGGTACAGTGCAACCACCCAAATACAGCCCAAAATTAGGGGGAAACTTCTCAACCCTGATGGTCTAAACCATCGTGAATAGGAGGACCCTCTGTGTCGTGAGAATTTTAAGGTATGCAAAGAAGAACACGACACGCACATGGGGCCCACATGACATGTGGCCCCAATTCGACTACCAACCAAGAAAAAATGTTCTCAGGTACAAACAACCACAAGTACTTCCCAGTTTTCCCATAATCTCCCAGATTATACCACGTTCCAGTCCAAAGGCTATCATATACATGACACCCAATGTCAACGCGAAGTCATAACGTAACAACTTCATCCTGCCACCTCAACGACCGAGGCACAGCCATCCACATCTCCTCAAACATAAACTCCACTCACACGGGAGTGAACGTGATCACAGGCTAAGGGTTCGCTTCTGAAAACAGCATGAAGAACTTCCACTAGAGCACCTTTCATTCTTACACATTAAATGAGACCTCAAAAAAGACTCTTGACATCCAAACAGATCACATCATTGTAATCCTCATGAAAAAACACGCGAGATAGACTACTTACTCGCCCGAAACGGACAACCAGTTAAAAAGGTATTATTTACCGTAACCAACCTGTGTGGGGCCCACACCTGGATTTCGATACTCGTCGGGCGAACTGTGCCATCACGATGCTATCGGAAAAACATGCAGAAACGACTACTTGAATGTCCCAAATGGACGTCCGGTGAAAAAGGAGTGAAAACGCGACACATAGCTCAATAGATGGCACGTGGGGCCCACGCCTCGACTCCGGCTTTGACACCTAAAACTACCCCGGTCAATTTTGCCTCGATACTAGGGTCATAATGCCGTTGACGGCGCCTAAAACGAATTGTGAATGCAGAAGCTGCAACTCCCGACGTTATACGCAAACAGGACCCCATGGGGCCCACACCTCAGGCCTGAATTTAAGCGGGCAAATTTCGCCATTGCAATCCCCTCGGAAAAACACACAAAAACGAGTACTCAAACACCCCAAATGGATGTCGGGTGAAAAACGTGGCATTTCACCGTAAAACGCGCGAACTAGTCCGTGTGGGACCCACACCTCGTCTCCACCCCAAATGTTTTGGAAATCTCCTCACAAAGTTCGCACAAGGACTGGGATCACGTTGCCGCTGACGAGGCGTCAAACCGACATCTGGCTTGCGAGCCACGTCCGTCACAACTTTAATATTAAATTAATATTATTAAATTAAAGCTCTCGGGTCACCCGCCTTCATGCGCATAGCCTAAAAACCCCTAGAAGAACCTTAAAAGGGCCACCTCGTCAATACGGTCCCCCAACAACAGACGACGCGTCAAACGGAAGCACCGTTAAGGAGTTACGGCCCCCAAACACAAGGGACCCCACCGCCGCGACCTCCGACCACCTTATCCCGCGCCGCTGTGACCTCTGACTGCCAGAAAATACCCAACAAACCCCAAAACCCGCAAAGTTCGATCAACGCCCCCGGACTCGTCGGAACTCGGATTTTCGATCCGAAAAGATCGTCGGGAAGCTCAAATCCAGTACTACGCATTTATGGTCTTTTTTAGAGATAAAATAATGTTTTGATGCTATAATTGGAGTTCAAATAATGTGGGAAATTATAATGGAAACGAAGAACTCCTACCACGCAGGGCTTCGCCCGATGCTTCCCGCGCGATCCGCCGCCGCCGCAACGCACCACCTTGAACGGAGGAAGAAGATGAGGAGAGGATGAGAGGAGGATGAGGGTGAGGGGTTTCACCAGGGGGAAGGAGTGAAGATGGGGGATAGGGGGGGAGTTTAAATTAATAAACTCTTTAATTAAAAGGCTCGACCACCCGAAAAAACCCACAACCAAAACCTTTAGTGTGGTCATGATTAAGCTCACCCTAGTGTAAACACCACCTCTCAATCACAACGGCAGTCTCAGAATTTTAATCTGAGACCTCGTTCAAATGTTATAAAATTGAATGCTCGAGGCCGCTAAGTTACGAAAACGCCCCTAGGGCCATTTTTCACAGACGGGCTGTGCCCACGAAAGTTACACCCCTCCTAGGGTAAACGACACATTCTGAACTCAACAGTGCTATGGGTTTTCCCATATGAGCCACCATTTAAGAGAGACACGTGTTTCACCATTAAAAAAATTAATTACTTAATTTAATTATCCGTCTAACGTTCTGAAAGTAGGCGAGTAGTCCAAACTTCCTGAGCCGACAAGTTTTATGTCGTTCCAAGGGTAAACACCCCATTCAGGACCCATACGTACACTCAGATCTCTGATCAAAAGCAATGTTTAGGAGTTAACCCATTTATTTGGCATTTCAAGTGTGAACGCACCGAAAGTTTAATTCCGGCCACACTAGGGCTTGGAATCGAACACCGTCTGAAGGAACTACTCTGGAATAATATCAAGAATATTCCAAAGTCGTTCGCAATAAAAACCGGGTTCTAACAAAGCTAGTGAGAGAAAGCTTCACGGGCCTCATATTGTGCAAGAGATGTTAAAAAAGGTTCATGCCATCCAACAACACATAAAGGATGCTTAGAGTCGGCAAAATATCTATGGTGACAACCATAGAAGGGACATGGAGTTTGGTGTTGGAAAAAAAGTCTTCCTTCGAATTTTTCCATGGAAGAGAGTCATGCGGTTTGGCATAAAGGGAAACTCATCCATAGATATATTTTCCCCTATGAAATCCTTGATCTCATAAGAGAATTTGCCTATCATCTAGCACTTCCACTGAACCTAGTTCATGTTCATTATGTCTTCCATGTATCTCTCTTGAGAAAGTACATACCCGACCCTTCGCATGTACTGAACCCAGAGGTGGTACAACTAGAACATGACCTCTCTTATGACGAGCAGCCAGTAGAGATCTTAGACAATAGATAAAAGGTTCTACGCAACAAAACTACCCAACTTGTGAAAGTATTGTGGACAAATCATAAGTAAGAAGAAGCAATGTGGAGCCCGAGGAAACAATGAAGCAAAAGTACCCTCGCCTTTTCAACTAGGCCATTGGTTTAAACTTTTAGGGATGAAATTTCTTAAGGGGGGAAGAATGTAATGACCCAAAAATTTTGAATAGTATATTAATTTACTCTTAAAAATTTAATAGAGATGATAATGGTTAATGCAGAAAGAAGAGTTGATAGCTTCTTCCAGTAGAATCAAACCATATGAAGCCCACTTATCAGAGCTTGGGAAGAAGGTGGCATCTTTGGGCTTCACTTTGGACCAAGCCCAAGACAAACTCTAGCGTGTCAAGCTTGAACGAAATCGAATATGGGAGAAGTTCAAGTTAGTGGATATTACTTCTAGGGAAATGTTATCCGAGCCTCCCCAAAATTATTTAACCATCACACACCTTATCCTTAGGTCATATGCGGTTGTTTTAAGGGATTATGTTTCAAAGCCCTAATATGTAAATTCATAGTATTAATAAAATTATTGTTTCATCATTTTTGTGTTATAACTAGATTTTCTTAATAAAATATAAGTTTATTGGTTTTAGAAGTTAAAAAATGGTATTTAAAATATTTCCCTTATATAGAGAGTTTTTATGGAAAAATAAACATCATTTTTGAATTGGAAATATCGAAATTATTGTAGGCTAAGTTTTTGGAAGTTTTCTAAGATGTTTCATTTTTTATGAATATTGCTTGATGAATAGTGTTTTTATGAATAGTAAAAAGTTGTTTAATTGTTAAATAAATTTTTTTTTGAATTTATTTTCAAAATTGTGATAGACATGGTTGTAATTAAGGTGAAAAATGTGGTTCATTGAAATCAAAATAATTTTTGGTGAATAGTAATTTTTACCCCTATGAATAGTAATATGAATATTAATGTGACCATTATAATTAGTAAAACATATTATTATTTTATTTTCATAAGGTTATAAGTTATTTGAATGTTGACTAAATTTCAAGGTGTTAAAAGATGAGTTATTGATTTTGAATTATAATTATTGAATAAATTGTGATTTTAATTAATAATTAAATTAAAACTATTTAGAAAGTTTCTTTCCAAAAAAATGGAGTTCATTTTTGGATTATACACGTCAAAATTGGGTTAGGATGAATTTTTGGGATTTTTCTGAGATAGTTAATTTTTTAATGAATAATTAAAATACAGATTAGGGTTTCAGTATGTTTAATGATACCGTGAATGCATCATGATTCTTTCATGAGTTTTTTTTGAGGGTTGGTCGACCAAAGGGGATGCAGTATTGTATAATGGGTCCCATGTGGCCTAACACCATGGAAAATACCATGGTAAAGCCCATGGTTTTGAGAAAACGACTTCTTAGGTGTCCATTGAAATTATTAAAGTGTCACCTCCCTTTCCCTATAAATACCCACCCTTTCCTCCTATAGTTTTCACTCCCAACTCTCCCTCAACAAATATCTGGTCTTATTACCTCCCGAGGAGTCCTCCCAAGGTTCCCTCAAGCCTCCAAGGTCTCGACCATTGAGTTTTAGGACTTACGTTATAAGGTAAGGGGTTCTTTCAGTCTTCCCATTTTCAATGTTCTAAATTCATGTCAAGTCTTTTAAGTTCCTTTTTTTCATGATGGGGTATGTTCTATATATTTATAATAGTGTCCTTATATTTTAACATGATGATATTCCCTATTTAATTTCATCAATTCATTTTTTTTGAAGTTTTAAGTGACTCTATTAGGCTGCCGAATTTTTCATAAGAGAAATCTTATTTTTGTCTTTCTTTCATGTTTTTCATTTCAAATGGTATCCCTTAAAATTTCATTACCATGTTCTTATATACTTTATATTCTGTCCCTACTATATTTTCTGGATAATTTATTGGTGGGTGACCCATGTCCCCTCTCTTTTAAATGTTTTCTAAAACCCTACAACAGAGCCGTTATGCTGTGGAATTTTCGTCTCAAAATGTCTCTCTCCTTTTATCAAATTATTTTATTTTATTAATTGAATACTCAAAAATCTTTATTCTACTAGGGTATTTACATATATATATCAAAATTTTCTATTTTAAATTCTAGGATTTACATACATGAGACCCACTTTCCTTTTATGTGGGTTTAAAGTGACATAAGGATCACGTCTTTAAAGCAGTTTTTAAAATGTTATGAATATGAAATTAAACCCATTTCTTTTATGATATATGAGTTATTTATGAAATTATTTATGATTATATATTTGGATCACATGATAATAAAGACACATTAAGGGTGCACCCTGATATAGCTCCAATTAATTGGGTGAAGACTTAATCTGTAGAGATGACCTTTTTAACGATACCTTGGTGAATAACCTTGGTAAAATTTTAATGACCCCTTGGGGATGGACCTTGGTGATACAGAAATGATTTTCTAAGTTAAATGTTGTAGACACATCTCCAAGTTATGAAACAAGTTATTTTTATTATGATATGCCTCATGATTTCTTTCACATGCCTTAAAGTTATTTATCATGACTTTATTGATGTATAACAAGTTCACATGTAAAATGATTCTCTTCATTCCCTTACTGGGTCTTCTGCTCACCCTTTCCTTTGATGTATGGTCTCATGTTTTGAGATATTGTAATGAACTTAGGATGAAAATTGAATAATCCTTTCAAGTGTTTAAGAATAATGTTTTATGTCATAAAATATTAAGTTCCTCGTTTCCAAGACACAAGACCTTAAAGATCCTCGGTTTTGTATAATGTACCTAAACGTTTATGTAATTAAAATGCAGTATCTCATATTGTATGATATTTTTAATATGAATGTTTATGTTATGTTTAAACCTTTTCATATGAGGAATTCATTAGACTTAGTAAGTGACTGGTGGAGCCCGTTATAGCTTCTCGATGCATTGGTAGGTCTCATGAGACAAAATAGTGTCTTGGCACAAGGCCATAACAAAATTTTATTTGTAGTATTGGCACAAGGCCTTAACTATGTGGTTATGAAAGTCTATAATTATTCATTCCATCATTATGAAAGTGGATATTGATATTTCATGTGATTATTCAACTAGTTGAATATCCATTTTAGTAAGTAAATTGAATTATTTTGATTTATATTTTCCATATTATGATGAAGTTTATGTTGAAAAAGCATTTGTTTTTAGTTTTATACCTTGCCTTAAATGTTTATGCTTATTTATGAAAGCATCTTCTATATTGTTATCCTTATTGAGAATCTGAGATCACCCCTTTCTATGTTTTATTTTTCCCCGTATGCGAAGAAGTATATTATGACTGACCTGTAGGGATAGCCTATGGGATATCAGTGTTTTCTATGGAAACAATGTTGTTGTAGTTTTCCATTTTATGATCTAATGTAAACCTTCAGAATGTATCTAGTACTTCCAAGGCTACTAAACTAATCAGTCTTTCGAGACTTGATCTTTTGTGATCATCAAAATGTTATGTAATAATGCACCAACTCTGGGTAACTAGGGTCATGGCGTTATTGTCTATCTGTAGGATAATATTCCAATCTTCTAGTAAAGTAGAGATTGTCTGGTTATCCTTTCAATTACATCTCATATGGAAACTGGAAAGTTGATATTATTGTGTCACAAATGAAAATAGGTTTCATTACACTAAAAAAATATGGATGAGTATCAAATAAATATTTACTCTAGTGTATGATTAGTGGGCCTTAGACTACACACTTAGCTATAAACGCCTGGTGGATATTTGTTTGGATAATCACATTATCATTACCAGACATTATGAAGGATTTATATCTTAATTAAATTAATGGATTATGTTAACATGTATAACAGAATTCGACATAAAGTAACCTAGTTTCATTTATGAGGGTTTAGAGGGTGTACAATGTGTTTCATAGTTGAAATGAAAGTATCATGTATTGAAATAAATGTTCCATTAAAGAATTCTTATTTACACTAAGTTTTGGTATTTCTGTGATCATGTTCTCTAATACTATTTGATTTTATCATAATAATTGTTTTCAAAATATAGTAGGAAAAAAATATTTAAATAGTTTTTGTGGATCATATGTTTCTTGAAGCTCATAATATATATATTTATATGCATATTTGGAATAAATAGTCATGAATTCTAATATAAGCCTATTGTGTGGGAGAATTAATGTGACCCCGTCCTCTCTAAGATATAATGTTTTTTATCTCTTAGAATTTGTATCTTAATATGTGATTATCTTTTCATACCCTTACTTATTTTTATTGGTTATGAATAATTAAAATTCCATGGATGAAATTTATTTAAGGGGGATTGTAATGAATCGATATTTAAGTATGTATTTCATTCAATTGATATTACATAAAAAGATTTTTTTACAAAAAATGCTAAAAAATCTTAAAAAATTCTAAACAAATATTATAAATAAATTATAAAAATAATAAAATCTATGGTAGATAAAAAATATAGTAATAAATTAGAAATTTTAATGTAATACTATTAAGAAAACTGAGAGTTTGAATAGGTTAATTTTTCAATAAATTCCTTTTTATTTATATAATTAAATGAAAAATGTATAAATTTATTAATATGAATTTTAGGAATTCAAATTCAATTTATAATTGGGAAATTCAATATTATCTTGTGGTCAAAATAGTAAAAATACTAATATTTCTAAAAAGATATTTTATTTTTATGAAATTATTTATAACATATCAAATCTAGTAACTCTTAACTGGTGTTTACTTTATTAGATTTGTGCAAGATATAAGGGATACTAACACACATAGTTGATTAGTTTATCAGTCTTGAATAACTAGATACAGACACGATTCTCATATTTCAATGGAAATATAAAAACATAGCATAAGAAACATTCTTTCATCATCGAAATCAATCATAAAATCGTTTTTCATTTCCTAATAAAAGTAAAACAAATAAATGATGAAGATAGATACTGGGTATGGGTTACATGCACTGGAATCTATCATGACTAAATAAGGAATATTCAATTTTCCATAGTACATAATAAAAACACATTTAATTCAATAAAAAATATGATATCAATAAACATCAATAGCTAATATAAATATATCAGTCACATGGATAATTGAAAGTGAATTCATAATAAAGGAAATACATAATACTATAAATTCATGATTTCTAGATTTGTTTGGAGCCACTTTATTTTAATTAACCCAAATCCTATTTATTATTTTTTTGATTTCTTTTATGTTTTATGATAGTTAACTGTTTTCTAGAAAATTAATAAAATTAGAGGACTCATGAACCTTCCATGACAACTTACCAAATGTTTAATGTGCTTACCATGTGAATAATTTAACTAACCAGGTTTTAGATGATTCAATTTGTTCTGAATCATGAACATACCATGTGTTAGAGTTTAAGTGATGGAATGTGTTCTAAACTGACTGCACTATGAAAACCAACCAGCTTTATGAATAAATGAAGTGGTCATTAATATGAAAGAAACATTATTCTAAAAAAGAACAATCCACATGAATAATATAAAATGTCACATAAAAAAGAACCCACCACAAGAAGATATGAATCTTTTGAAAGAAGTAATTAAGTTACCATAAGAAAAAATTAACTGACCATGTCAACTAATAAAGTCAACTAACCGTGTCAACTCAAAATACCAACCAACCATCATCCAAAGTAACTATGTCATATGTGAAGACAAACTACCTTGTATAACAAAACATTAAAGTACTTTCAAGTCCTCATATGTTATATTCTGGACAATTAATTATAGACCTTGTGAATTTAAGAATATAATTTGTTGGATGATTGAAAATTTTAAAATTCTCCAATGGATAGTGTAGTGAAATAATCTCTTTAATATTAATATCCTTTCATGAAACAGTAGTTAGAAAATATGTGTGTGCCTATGTTATATTCATATATATAGAGAACTCATTCAATACACCCTATGACACTCTATTTTCTTAATCCTTATTTATAATGTATATTGATTCCTTTTAAAATAAAATTTCACATACTCCAAAATAACTAAATGCTATCAAACAGAGTTTCATTGAATGATCTCAATTTATATTCGTATTATTTATTTATATATTGTGTTTTGAGCTTTGATTTGTTATATTCTATTTATTTTTAAAAACATTATCAAGTAAAATGTTGGAGAGTTATAGAAACTCTCTTTAATTTATTCAATTTTGTACACCCACAATCAACTATGAAAAAGGTCACTTATGTTGGAATACTTGTGTTCAATTGTTATTAATTTATTACTCCATCAAAAAAATGTGAAGGATTCTCTATATAACTTGGACGACCTTGTGATCTATTGTTATTTTAAAACATGATCCTGTTTTTGGAATAGTTTATTCATTATTAAAATTCTTATTAGTAGTTTATTTCCATGTTGAGATGACTAGGTTTCATCTTATGACTAATCCTCTTTTATTTAATCCACTATGGGGTTTTATTGTTTTAATTTATCTACTTTAAAATAAATAGCATTTTCTAAAACTAATCAAAAGAAAAAAATCAATTTAATAATTAGAATTAATTGTTGTGTGGAATACTATTTTTTAAACAAGTAAATCTATTTAAAAATTTAGATTATTTTAAACCAACTTTAACTAAGTCATTATCAAACTACTATGAATCATTTTAAATGATAAGATAATAAAATTATATACTATTTTAGATAAACGGGAAATTTTAATAAATTGTGGGAATTTATTGAATTAATTTTTAGTACAATGTTTAATTAGAAACTATATTAACCACCCCACCCCCACTATTGAGTCTTCCACTCTAACAAACAATTGATTTTAGATGGAATCAGATTACTTTTTTACTATGATCTATTTTTTTCCAAAAATATTTAAAATTTTAGTTAATTCTAAATTCTTGTCTTTATTGATAATATATTAGAAGGAATGACCACTAACTAGAAACATTATTTTAATATCCCTAACAAATCTCAATGTGTGATCAAAATGAAAATCTATATAGAGAGATAGTTCTTTTGATATTTGGACCATTATCGACCAGAGAATGATAAAAACCAAAGATGGTAGAGCTGAATGGATTGATGCCTCTATGGTCACTTATAAATGTAATTATAAATATATGGATGTATTAAATTGTGAATTAAGAGAATCCAATTTTAATATATTAACTTATTATTCTACTACCTTATAAATATTGGACACAATGGTTGTCTCTCATGAATTAACATCCAATGATAAAGAGATACGCTTAAATACTTATACTATTTAATGTGATGCATTCAAAACAAAACCTAAATAAGTTATTTATGATATTTATAACATGTTTAATGATATTTAAAAACAAATAATTAACCTAGAAAATCATTATAAAATAATAATCAAGTATTGCGACTTTTAATATTTCAACCTAATATGTAGAGTGTTACTTTTTATTTCCATTAAATAATTTTCTGAAATAAATAAACAAACTATTAAATATATTATTTAAACTATTATGATATATGACTAGGAAATCAAGGAGACTAAATAATAAAAAGATGAACATAAAATAAAATAAGTTTATTTTAAGAAATATGACTCAATAATTAAAGAAAAGGTCAAAAAAGAAAATTTTAGTGATCACGAATCACCTTCATATTGTGTTAGAGAAATGGATCACCTTTTAAAGTGATTCAAGAAATTATATTGGAATATTAAATTCATCAAAAGAATAAATTATGGAGGAAAATATAATATAAATGGAATTTGAAAATGTATAATCATACAGGTGAATTGAATTTTTATGAATGTAAAAGAAGAATACACCTGAAGGATGAATTTCCTAAACTAAATTATAATAAATGATAAGAGAATAATGGTAAAATAAAAAAAGGATATGAAAGACACATGGAATTCCTATAAGTATAGTTCATGTTACTAAGACATAATAAGAGAAGGAAAAATTATAGAGCTAATATATTTTTTATGAAAAACACATTGATGTTAGTGAATACTTTTTATGAATCTCTAACTCATTTTTCAAATATTTTGGACAATGAATCAAATTATTAAAACATTAGAGGTTATGATTTGATTAAGTATGTTAATATACTAAAAAATAATGAAATCAATGGACATAAATATAAATATAAAAATTTAAGAATCATCATACTTTGTGAATTTTTGATATGAATTTACTATAGAAAACCTAAAAAATGATCCGTTATACAACTTGGATTGGTTTTCAATCTGGAAATATGATAATTTATGAGACAAATATTGTTCATAGTTCAAGGTTTTCTAAATCCTTAAAACCTAATTATTGATATGGACTGAATAATGATTTAATTTCTAAAAATATAAAGTATTTTTATAGAAAAACATTTAAACAAATTTTAGTCCTAAATATTTTATTACTAAAATTTCATGACCTAAGAAAATAAGTGTACCAAAATCATTTTTTTAATGTATCTATAGGAATCTTGTTTGAAGTGTACCAGAAATCACTTATGTTGTCTAGATAGTTTATGTTCTTAAAAATGACTATGGAATAATAGAGTTTTTAGAACATTATAAAATTAGATGGTGGATATGTCCTTTTTTTGACAATTCTAATGGTTATATAATCAGACTTAATCAAATCGGTAATTTAAATAAAATTTTCATTTCTAAAGTTTTTTTGTAGAAGGGATAAAATATAACATGACCTGAATTTCATAGTAATTTGATGATGGTTATCATGTTTATTTTAAAATGGAAAATAAATTTAATAATATATGATTCCAAACATTCATTAGTTTTTACTACATTAATTATTGAAAATATTTATTATTTTGATTGAATCCATTATTTTCCAAAGATATTAACTATTTAAGTGACTTTCAAAGTTAGTGATAGATTTGGAATAGGATACTATGAAAAGAAAACCTAAAATCACTTAATAATATGACTAAGAAACTATTACTCAAGGATCTCCCTAAAAGAGAATTCCTAACTGAAAAATATGTAACCCAGGTCGAAAAGGGTTGAAACATAAGATATGTTTCAAATCAAAGATATAATTTTCAACTTCTTAACCCATATCATTTATTTGAATGGAGATTTTAGACCCTCTATAGTTTATCTCTTAAATGGGAATAACTATGATTCTATTTTAGTAGATTAATTTTCTAGATACAGTTGTGTATTCATTTAACTCAAGTGATTCTTGTTCTTATTTTCACATATATGATAAATTTATAGAAAACTTTACTGTACTTACTATTAGTATCTTATGAACTAAACATCATCATGGGATTAAAATTGAATCCTTTGAATCTCTATGATCACAACATGGATACAATAAAAACTTTTCTACTCCTAGTACCCAACAATTGAATGATGTAGTAGAAAGAAGAAATCAAATACATTAGGAAATTTCTCATACTAAGATTGATGACTATGATTTACCCATTTACCTTTTGTAATAAATTGTGAATAAAATTTGATATGTTATTAATAGATTTCCCATTAGACCAATTTTATAGAAAAATCTATATGATCTATAGAATGGGAGAAAACCAAAGGTTAATTATGTTAATGGTTTTGGCTGTAAGTTATTTATTTTCAATATATAGTGAAATTTGGACAAGATTGAATCCTAAAGTGATGAAGGAATAATCCTTAGTTATTTGACATCCAGTAAATAATATAGAGTAATTAATAAAAGAACTTAAATTCTAGAAGGATTTTTCTATTTCAAATTTGATAAAATGGATCCACATGAACCTAATACCTTTTAGGGAAACCTTTTGGATGATGTTTCTAATTTATATATCAATGTTTCAACCAAACATATTAATATTTATGTGAAACCTAATATAGAATAATAACCTATTTATGAGGAACTATTTGAACCAGACATTAAATATGAAAATAAAGTAACCAATTATATAATATTTTAAATAATTAGGACTCATATAGGAGAACCATTAGATTTTATAGTTTGAGATCCAGATAGTGTAAATCATATTAGATCCACTCATTGAAACAATGTTGAACATATATGATTATTGTCATATCTTGAAGATAATAACATCACTGAAAACAATAGATGATGAATTCTAGGTAATGTAAATGTAATATGAATCGAACCAATTATAAAGGAATAAATATAGTAACTAGTAGAAAGACATAAATAATTCATGACCATCTAGACTAAGTGGGTGTTTAGGAATAAATTTCATGATTCTGTTAATGTTATTAGAAAAAATGAAAAACTATATATGAAAGGGTATTGTCAAGTGAGAGGTATTGACTATGATCAAACCATTACACCAATAGTTAGACATCAAGCTATAAAAATGTTTCATACCTATACAACACATTATAATTTTAGATAGTATCAAATGGATCTTGAGATTTACTTTCTAAAAATTTACCTAATAGAAGATATTTTAAATAACAAACCCATGGATTTTAAAACCCTATTTTTTCAAAATAATTTATTTAGAATAAAATAAATGTATTTTTGGTTTAAAACAAGATCATAGATCTTCGTCTGACTGGATCATCTTATTCTATATTTCAAAGGGACTATCATGCCATACTTTAATAATTAAATGAACTTCAGATGTTGTTTTGTTAGTGAAAATACACATTGATTATATTTTTTTTGTAACATAAAAAATATTTTTCTATTTAATATTAAAAATTAATTTTAAATGTATTTGAAATGACTTGGTTCTGTGAATTAATAATAATTCTTGATTATCATATTTTTCGAATTAAGGGATCATTTTAAAACAAATAAATTTCATTGAATATATTTTAAAACCTTTTACAAAGGATATCACCAAGAGTAGTGATTCTCCCATGAGTACAAGAAATAAACTCGATCGTAATAAATAAGGGAAATGTTCTCATCAAACAACTTATAGAGTTATATTTGAATGTTTACAATGTCTAACTAATATCTAACCTGATATTATGTTTAGTGTCTATATGTGTTCATGTTTTAAATAAAATATTAAATAATTTCATTTATTTTTTGCAAATATATTTTAAAATACCACAAAAGTAAAACCAATTTAGTGTCTATATGTGTTCATATTTTCTATAAAATATTAAATAATGAGACCCTCTCTCCCCTTTTCTCTTCATCCTGGTGGCTGACGTTTTTTCTAATCTTATTTCTAGGGCTGTTTCTTCTAAGTCTATTCATGGGGAAAATGTACACCGAGCTAGCCCTCCAGTGTCGCATCAGATGAAGTATAACATATTATATTTGTGGATGAAGAAGTTGATGTTGATGATGAATAAGTTGATGTGGAAGGGGAGATTGATACATTTGATCACAATGAGAACTTTATGGTGGCCCATTAAGATTATAGAGGTCCCACCCTTGTTAGGTATTCTGGGCCACATGACTCTTATCTATGGTTACACTCTTTGGACGATGAATTAAAATATAAAGACCATATTGACACTGAGGTGTCTGTTAGTGGTTATGTGGAAAAACGTGAATGGGATGAGTCTACTGGCTCTAAAAAAGTTGAAAATAACATAGATAAATAATATGTGATAAGAAGAACTCTAAGATATTATATAGCAAATTCACTTGTTAATTGGAAGAAGTCCCTAGGTCTGCATTATTGAGAATAGACTACTCTTAATCTATGTAGGAAGATGATAATGTGGGAAGTCCACAATAGGATGGTGGATGTTCCATCCCATCTATTAAATGAGTGTTAGAAGAATATTTGATATCCAAGATTTATAATCAATAATGACATCAGGTGTATCCTGAAAGTCCATCAGTGGATCAAGTCTTGGAGAAAAAATTGGTCATAATCATTGAAATAATGTTAAGGAACCTCCAAAATGTAGTGAAATTGAACCTATTTACTCTCTAATGATATTTTTTCATGAGGTTGAAGGAATATTATGTGATGTAGCTAAAGTTGAATATTTGTAACCTATATCTATGGACATTGAGGATGATGTTAGGAAGCATGATTATGATCCATCCTCTTCTACACATGTTGGTACCACTTCCATTCCTTCCACTTCCCATGTTATAATAGTTTACTTGGATGATTTAAAATAAGAATATATGGGACTAATGAAATAACTATTTATTTGTATTACAAGCTCAACGGAATCAATTAAGGAATAATTTTTCCCAGGTGAGTGACTATGTTCATTTAAAAAAATTCAACCTATATTTTATCTCCATATAGATCTCATGAGGATTGAGATTAAGGATTTGAACCCCCATATATGTTCTTTATAGGTAAACTATTATGATATGATATTAAAAATGAACCAAATTTATTCGAATTCATTTTTCCAAGTTCCAACTTACACCACCCCATTCACCTATTTTATTACAATTTTTTTATGTAGGTAGAATCATAAAACTTATAATGAGAGAGTAAAAAAAAATTATTCGATCACTTTAAAAAAGGCTGATGTGTTTGAAGGATTTAAAACTAATGATACTAAAATCATGGTGGTAGTAAGAAACTATAAATAAACTATTAAATACTACATTGGAATAATCATCCCAAAGTAATACCTCAATGCTATTTTAAAATAATTGGTTTCTAATTTGAGGATTCCTCCTTTAACCGAGGACCTCATGTCAAAATTGGAAAAGATGAATATTGTGGATACAATTTTCCATTGTTTTATTGAAAATATGGTATAATAATTTCAGGCTATGGAGCATGGATCCATGTTTGTTAAATACTATACATGGTTGATCAAACCTTACCTGTATACTAAAAACATATCCATTATTATACAACCTTCCCTACCAATTACCTCAACCCCTACTGCATTAACCTCAACCATTAACAATCTCGGATTGTCTTCTATGAAAAAACTCCAGAATCTCATACCAAATTCCTAGTGTATATTTATTCATGACCATGATACAACCTATATACCAAAACTTACCCAACAAACCATACATTCCTCACCCTATAACACCACGATCAATGATCATAAGCATCTTGATGAGATTAGGGATGATTCAAATTATTATTTTGATTGGGATTCCTAATAGGTACACACAACATAATCTTTCATTAATACATTTTAATATTAACTAAATAGGTTCATATTTTTTTTCTTTATGATATCAGTTATTTTTACATTAATTTATTTCCTAATATAGTTCTCATGACATCACATTTAGATAATTCCATAACTGGGATAATTTTTTGAAATTAATTGATGAAATTATTGAATTTGAGATACCTTTGTAAATATATGATTCAATTAACTTAAAATATATTTTTGATGTATTTAATTCATTTTATTTTGTATGTCGTGATTTGTGCTCATTAAAATGGGGTATATTATTGTACTAGTCATTATTTTAAAGATACAAATCAGGTTTATTTTTATTCAACTAATTTTATGTTTTATAATAGTTAACTTTTTATGTCCATATTTATAAAATTGGATATGTATTGAACCTATCATATGTTTAATGTGCATATAGTGTAAAGAATTTGAACTAAATGTGAAGGTCATGTGACCATGTGGAACCTATTGTATGTTTTAGTCCAACATACCACATGTCCATTAAACTAATGGTGAAATGGATAAGAATGTTATATCCAAGTAATGAACTCACTATTATTTTATGTTTGAGTGACCTCATGTCTATTGAACATACAACACATTGAAAATCAACAAACAACATAAAAAATGAAGTAACGATAAAAATAAAAGAACCCATAATGATAAGAAAAGAACCTATTACACAAGTAAAAGAATATACCTCATGAATAAAATAACCTAACCTATTATGAAATCATCATGCCTTAAGAAAAATCAAGTGAACATAATAACAAATGATCTGAGAATGCAAACTAACCGTGTTAACCAACTACGTAAACTGACTATTCCAACCAACCAGGAGACAAAGTGACTATGAAATAAATGAATACATCCTACCATGTGTAACTGAAGTTGTATAGTATTTTAAAATCTTCAATGGTTATATTTTTTAGGATTAACTGCTGTTATATTTCATTTAATAATAAAATGAATATGAGAATTAAAAAATGGTTTTTATTAACCAACTAGTTTAGAGAAATTATCTCCTTGAGATGAAAAGACTATCATTGAGAAAATATTTGGAATATATGTGTGTTCCTGGGTAATAATCTAATTCAATAGAACTCATTTAGAAAAAAGTAAGACATGATGTTCTCTTTAACCTTCTACAAAAACTTAATTGAGCCTTTTTCAAATAAAAATTCAAGGACTCATGAATGGATAACGTTGATCAAACTAGATGACACTTAACACTATAATTTTCTATTCTTTTTTATTTTTAATATCTTAGACACTTTGACTTTTTTTATACTCTATTTTTTAGTAAAAATAGGCTATTGTACTCTATTAGAAAATACTAGACACTATTTTATTTCTTCAATTTTGAACACCCACCAACAAATATGGAAGTTTACATGTATTGTGGACTACCTATGTGTTGTTGTTCTTCATTTATTACTCCCATGTAGAACTGTACAAGAGGATCTGTATAGCCTAGAAATCTTTATGACCTATTTATTTTTTAAAACCCAATCCAGGTGTTGGATCAGTTTATTCAATAATAAACTTTTTGAAAAAAGGTGATTTCCTAGTGAAGATGACTAGGTCTCGTCTCAAAACTCAAGTTATTGTAGTTATTACATATTTTAATATTTTGATTTATATGTTATTAAATAGAAATTGTTTTTCCAAAAAACTATAATAATAAAAAAATACTTTAATAAATGAATTAAAATAGATTATTATATAATACATTCAAGAAAAGTAAAAATATTTCAAATGTTAAAAGATTCGTAAACTAGTTTTAACTCATTTTTTATTGAAATTATAAGAATATTTTTGAAAGATAAAATTATATACTTATACTATTTTAGTTAACATATAATTTAAAACAAATTTATGGATTTTTATTTAACTTTATTTTAGAAAAACTATTAAATAAAAACTCAATTCACCCCCCCCCCCCCACACACTTGTTTGTTCCCACTCTAACCAACAATGATAAAGGCCACTAAACCATGATATCATGATTCTTACCTTCAATTTCTCTCAACCAACACATCATTCTTAATAAATGGATCGGTGTCAACTAGATGATCATTTAATATAGCATGCACGATTTTTTGTCACAAGAGACATGTAGATGAATAAATGAGATACTATAATTAGTCCCCACCCATACACTTCACATAATATTTGTTCTTCATATTTTTACTGATCAATATAATTCATACTAATAATGTATCATAATTCTAAAATATTCTATATTAAATCAATAGTAGAAAACATCAATATTTCCCCATGAAATGAAATAACTTACATAATAATTATCCCTAAATTCATTCCATATATATATAATGGTATGTAATTGTAGAATCATAAATTTAATATAAACATTTTTAATTTATCTCAGATATTAGAAATATGGACATAATTAAAAAAACTCCAATGAAAAATGAAGAGTCATAAAGAAAATGTCAAAACAAAAAGAACGATCTATAATGAAGGTATAATACATTATCTATAAAGGATGATATAATTCCATAAATTCGTTAAATATGAATATTTGAAAGAAAATTAATTACTTATGAATGAAAATATAAGAAAAAAATAGAAATAAATTTATTATATCTTTGTGTAAGAATAGATTTATGAATCACTTTTCCAAAAAATCATTCATTTAATAAAGTAATTCCCGTTTATTTTTATATAATTTTAAATTAAATATTCCAAAATATTTAGTAAAATATTTTATTTGATAATAACCATGAAAACCTATAAAGGGAGAACCAAATAAATGATTAGTCAAGACAGTGGTAAAACAATTTCAGGATTTATACCTTAAAATAATAATAATTTTTTCCACCTTTGTTTAAAAAGTACCTCATTCAAAAAATTATAAGAATAATCCTTTTAATTTTTTTTTAGAAAGTTAAACATGGATAAAATAAATTTAATAAATATTTATAAAATATTGAAGACATTATTGAAAATATTTTAATTAAAATATGACCATTAATAAAAAAATAGGGGGACATCAAAGTAACATTTTTAAATGAATTCCACTTATATAAAACATACTTGTTGATTCATGGACAAATAAAACAAGAAGTTTAATATAAAAATATGAACCACAAAATAAATTGCATAAAATAAAACATATTGTGTTTAAAATATTAAGAAAAATAATTTTTCCAAGGAATGTTTAAACATAATAAATCAGGAAATAAAATTAAAATATAACTTATATACCTAACCTCAATATTTTTTAATAATCACCAAGAAATAAATTATTTGTAAAAAATTTATAAAAATCATACGAAGATAATTTTTACGTAATGACTTCAAAAACAAAATTAAATCATTAAAATTTTAGTTATATTTTTTTTAGTTTTTATTTTAAGAAGATTGTTGAATAAATTTTTATTTACAATGTTATAATTTATTTTGTAATAAAGGTTCTCTTACTATAATTGAATATCAAGTGTTACATTCTTCCCTAATTCAAAAATTTCATCCTTGAAATTTATAGAATTTTTCCTCGTGAACATATGTTGGTAGTTATTCAGAATAACATCTTCATTTATCTACTTTTCACCTTGTAATTGATGATTTCTCTAAAGTACCTTCTCAAATCATGTTTTATAATTATTCAACACTTTTTATCTAGAGTCTAAAATCTAGATAGGATCTTCAATGAAATGTAAATCGTGTTCAAATTATATTTCATTGTATTTGATCACATGTGATGGGCCTAACATGAACATCCCCAAAAACAAGATATGGGTCACATCATGAACCTTAGAGATACTAGGTGCAATTTTGAAATTGTATACCACATCTATAATGCATTCCATTATATCAAAAGTTATGATTTTACAAAGACTTATTTTCTCATTCATTTGAAATCTTATAACACCGTTCGTTTAAGACATCTTCAAGAAAATTTGGTATCCCACATGAAATTTTAAATCCATCCTTCTATTATGAATATAAACTACTTTCTATATTTTAGATTCTATTAAAATACTCTGAATAGTTATCACATTCATGATTTCCTCCTCAACAAGTTCTAGGGCCAAATCCTCTTTTCACCATATTCATCGTTAAAAGTTCGTGTAAGTAATGTTTTCCCAAAAAATACTTTATATGGTTCCATTTTAATACTCAAATGGAAGTTATTATTACATGAATATTACAAAAAGTTGAATAATAATACCAAATACATTTAATGTTAAGAGAAAATGACCATAATATGTTTTATAATGTATGAATAGTCCTTTTAGAATTTCCATCTATCTACGGAAGATAATGAGTTCTCAGAATAATCCCAGCATCAATATACCTCAATATAATTTCTAGAATTTAAATTTAAAATGTGGGTTATGATCAGATACAATAAAAATTTGTGTTCCATGAAATCACAAATTAATTTATATAGATCCATGTAAGTCTCTCAAGAGTTAATTATTCCCTTATAGTGGGTAATCATTCAAAATTGTTAAGGTGATAAATAATAAACTGTATGGAATCATTATTTTTCATACTCATTGGTAATTGAGTGATAAATTCCATAGTAAAATCATCTAATTTCTATATTGGAATAAGTGGTTGATTTATTAATACATTTGGTTATTGTCTCTCAAATTTTACCTATTGATAACCCAATCTTATGGATACATTGTACTAAATTTTCCATTTCATATTATTCTCCCAAAAATTTTCTATAAAATCCAATTACATTTTCATTCTACCATGGAGTAAAGTGAAATTTAAGCTATGAGATTCATCTAATAATTCTCTTTTTTGCTCATAAATTGATGGAAAACATAGAATATTTACAAATTTCAATATACTATCTTTATATAAGAAGTCAATAAAATTCCCATCAATCCCATATTTGATTTAGTTTTTAATATTAATATGATATAGTTTGATGCATTTTATTTTCTCCAACAATTATGGTTAACAAATTATTTGGAATAGATGTTTCATTTATCATTACTTAGTGATTACCATATCCAAATTTACTAAATCCAAGAATTTTGGATCTATATCTATCATAATTTAGTCAAAACTCCATTATATTTCTTCTTAAATTCATCAGACATCTTATTTTTCTTCCCAGGGTGGTAGTGTATTGAGTAATCATAATCCTATAATAATTATTTTGATCACCTTTTCCTCGTGTTGATATCTTTCTATTCGATGATGTATGTTGAACTTATGTTATCATTATATATTGGACAATTTTCACCCTAAATGTAATTCCTCAATTTATTAAGTGAAACTTATATGGCTCCCAACTCTTGATCATGGGTTGGAAAATTATATCAAAGAGTCTTTAAATATATTGATACATAGGAAACAACTCTATCATTCTATAAAAGTTCCCATCTAAGACCCTTATTTGATGTATCATTATATATCTCAAATCCATCAATTCCTAATGGTAATGTTAATAATAGTTAATTTACCAATATCCTTTTTAATTCATCAATGAATTAATTAAATTCATCTATTCATATGAAATTATTCCCCTTATTTGGTAATATGGTCAATAGGTTAGTTAATCAAGAAAATGTTTTAAAACATTATTGACACTAACCTGGTAATCAGAGGAAACTACATACATTATTTATATTTGTTATGGTTGGAAATTCCATAAAACATTTGGTATTTCATGTATTAACTAATATTCCATTTATAGATACAATATAGACAAGAACATAATATTTCTAAAGGTGGAAGTTTTATTTTATAAATTTTACATATGACTCATTTTCTCCAAGTCATAAGAATGACTCTCAAATGTTTTTTATGATAATAATTTCGTTAATATTATATCAAGATATCATCAATAAATAACAGAATGAAATTATCAAAATAATCGTTGAAAATAATGTTCATCATATCTATAAAAATAGATTGTTCCTTGTTAAATCTAAAGGATGTTTCTATAAATTCATAATTTCCATACCTCATTTGAAATTTAATTTTTGAATATCATCCTTATTTGCATCAAACTGATAAACCCTATAATGAATATCAGTCTTTAAAAATATTTAGCACCTTTAAATTAAAAAAAATCATTAATGTGGTGAATATGATATTTTGCCTTTATGTTAATGAAATTAATTTCCTAGTGATCGATACACACCCTCACAAACCCTTATGTGTCCTTATAAAAAAGAATAGGGTCTCCCCATGCTGAAATGCTAGGGCATATAGATCCTGTATCACAAAAATACTATAGTTGTTTCTTTAATTCCACAAATTACACTATGGATACCCAATAGGTATTCTTTGATATATATTTTACATTGGTTATGAGATCAATTGAAAACTCAACTTCAATATCTAGTGGATTTCAAGGTATCTATTAAAGAAACACATTATTCTTATTCTTTGACAATTGAAACATCCTCTTTTCTATAGACAATTATACCATTCATAGGTTATGTCGCGGTTATTATATAATAATTAAATTAATTAAATCTATTACAGGTTGAATTATATGTTATTTATATAATTTATTCTTTCATATGAGGATAATAGATTCCAAATCTCCATCACAAATCATAATCTCTTTCTCTTGGAAAAAATTATTATATTATAATTTGAAAACCAATTCATAGAAATAGTTCTTTTGAAGTCCAAAGAAGGTGTAAAAATAAATTTCTCAAATAGTGTATTTTTATATGTTATAATGGGAACTAACTAACACATCCTTATTGCAATAATATTTCCATTAGGATTATTGATTAAAAACACCATTTTCAGTGCTAAGGAAATTTCTAATTATTTTGGTAAATATGGAAAATATAAATGAGTTTGAAGATCTTGAATCAAATTATTCATTGAATAAACATGATTTTATGATCAAAGGGACTACCACAAAATCTTTAATAACATCAATCAGTTTAGCACCCTAACTCCAGTAACCCTAGAGCAGTTTTCATGTTACCATTACATTGGTATAAGATACAAATAAATAATGTCCCAAAATAACTAAACCGTTTAGTAGGCTAGGTAAACCATAAATATACACAATTTTTGTTATATAAATAAATTAACTAATGAAAACATGGTCTTTTTTCTTTCAAGTAAAATAACTTTATTCAATATACTCTATCTTTTTATCTCAGTCTTAGTACACTTCTGGGAATCCTGGGGAACGAAAACAAAATAAGGGTGTGCTAAAACACTCATTAAGGGTAAATTATACCAAATCAATAATGAATCAATAAGATTAATCAACATGGAAATGTAATAAACAAAACACATGATATATAATCGATAAAGTGTATGGTTAAACAATATGTAAATGTAATGACTAAAATCACATGTCATTCGACTAAATAGATATGGTTGATCACAATGAGAACTATATGTTGGCCCATTAAGATTATATAGGACCCACTCTTGTTATGAATTTTGGACCACATGAATCTTATCTATGGTTACACTCTTTGAAAGATGAATTGAAATATAAAGACCTTATTGACATTGATTTTTCTGTTAGTGCATATGTGGATAAACATGAATGGGACAAGTCTACTGGATCTAAAAGGTTGAAAATAACTTAAATAGATAACATATGATAAGAACAACTCTAAGATATTATATAGAAAATTCACTTGTTAATTGGAATAAGTCCCCTAGGTCTACATTATTGAGAATAGACTACTCTTAATCTATGTAGGAAGATGATAATTTGGGAAGTCCTCCATAGGATAGTGGACGTTCCATCCCTTCTGTTAAATGAGTCTTATAAGAATAATTCATATCCAATATTTATAATCAACAAAGACTTCAGGTGTATCCTGAAAGACCATTAGTGGATCAAGTCTTGGAGAAACAATTGGTCATAATCATTGAAATAATGTTAAGGAACCTCCAAAATATAGTGAAATTGAAACTATTTACTCTCTAATGATATTTTTTCATGAGGTTGAAGGAATATTATGTGATGTAGCTAAATCTGAATATTAGGAACCTATATCTATGGACATTAAGGGTGATGTTAGGAAGCATTCTTATGGTCCATCCTCTTCTACACCTATTGGTTCCGCTTCAATTCCTTCTACTGCCCATGATTTAATAGTTTACTTGGATGATTTCAAATAAGAACATATGGGGCTAATGAAATAACTATTTATTTGTATTACAATCTGAATGGAATCAATTAAGGAATATTTTGTCCCAGGTGAGTGACTATGTTGATTTAAAAAATTTCAAAGTATATTTTATCTCAATATAAATCTCATGAGGAATGAGATTAAGGAATTGAAACCCCATATACGTTCTTTACAGGTTGACCATTTTGATATGATCTTGAAAATGAACCAAATTTATTTGAATTCATTGTTCCATGATCCAACCTACACCACCCCATTCACCTATTTTATTACAATGTTTTGATGTAGGTAGAATCATAAAACTTATAATGAGAGTGTAAAAAATTTCTTTTTGGTCACTTTATAAAAGGATGATGTGTTTGAATGATTTAAAACTAATGATACAAATATTTTGTTGGTAGTAAGAAACTATAAAAAAATTAAATAATACATTTGAATTATCATCCAAAAGTAATACCTCAATGCTATTTTTAAATAATTGGCTTCTAATTTGAGGATTCCTCCTTTAACCGAGGACCTCGTGTCAAAATTGGAAAACATGAATATTGTGGATACAATTGTCCATTGTTTTATTGAATATATGGTATACTAATTTAGTCTATGGAGCATGGATCCATGTTAGTTAAAGACTATACATGGTTGATGGAACCTTACCTGTAAAATACAAACATATCAATTATTATACCACCTTCCCTACCAATTACCTCAACCCCTACTCCATTGACCTCAACCATTAACCCTCTTGGCTTGTCTCCTATGAAAAAACTCCAGAATCTCATTCCAATTTCCGAGTGTATATTTATTCAAGACCTTGATACAACCTATATACCACAACATACCCATCCAACCATACATTCATCACCCTATACCACCACGATCAATGATCATATGCATCTTTATGAGATTAGGGATGCTTCAAATTCTTATTTTGATTGGGATTACTAATAGGTACACACTTCATAATATTTTTGTAATACATTTTAATATTAATTAAATATCCTGGTTCATATTAATTTTCTTTCCGATATCAATTATTTCTACATTAATTTATTTCTTGATACAGTTCTCTTGACTTCACATTTTGATCATTCCATAAGTGGGATAATTTTTTGAAATTAATTGATGAAATTAATGAATTTGAGATACCGTTGAAAATATATGATTCAATTAACATAAAATATATTTTTTATGTATTTAATTCATTTTATTTTATATGTCGTGATTTGTGATCATTAAAATGGGGTATATTATTATACAAGTCATTATTTTAATGATCACAAATCATGTTTATTTTGATTCAACGAATTTTATGTTTTATAATAGTTAACTTTTTATGTCCAAATTTATAGAATTGGATATCTATTAAACCTAATATATGTTTAATGCGCATACAGAGTAAAGAATCTGAACTAACTGTGAAGGTCATGTGACCATGTGGAACCTATTGTATGTTTTAGTCCAACAGACCACATGTACATTAAAATAATGGTGAAAAGGATAAGAAAGTTATATCCAAGTCATGAAATCATTATGATTTGATGTTCGAGTGACCTTATGTCTATTGTACATACTAAACAGTGAAAATCAATAAACTACATGAAAAAATGAAGTAACAAAAAAAATAAAAGAACCCATAATGATATAAAAAGAACCTATTACATAAGGTAAAGAATATAACTCATGAATAAAATAACCTACCCTATAATGAAATCATCATGGCTTAAGAAAAATCAAGTGATAATAGTAGCAAATGAACTGACCATGAGAACTAACCGTGTTAACTAACTATATAAACTGGCTATTCCAACCAACCAGGAGACAAAGTGACTATGAAATAAATGAAGACAACATACAATGTCTAACTGAAGTAGTATAGTATTTTCAAATATTAAATTGATATATTTTTTAGAATTAACTGCTGTTATATTTCATTTAATAATGAAATGAGTATGAGGTTTAAAAATGGTTTTTATTAACCAAATAGTTTAGAGAAATTATCTCCTTAAGATGAAGAGACTATAATTGAGAAAATATTTGGAATATATGTGTGTGCCTGAGTGATAATCTAATACAATGAGAACTCATTTAGAAAAAATTAAGACATAATTTTTTCTTGAACCTTCTACAAAAACTTAATTGAGCCTTTTTCAAAAAAAAATTAAGGACTCATGAATGGATAACATTGATCAAACTAAATGAAATTTAATACTATAATTTAATATTCTTTTTTCTTTTTAATATCTCTGAATCATTGAATTTTTTTATACTCTATTTTTTAGTAAAAATAGGTTATTGTACTCTATTATCAAATACTAGACACTATTTTGTTTCTTCAATTTTGAACACCAACCAATAAATATGGAATTTTACATGTATCTTGGACTACCTATGTGTTGTTGTTCTTCAATTATTACTCCCACGTAGAACTGTACAAGAGGATCTGTATAGCCTAGAAATCTTTATGACTTCTTTATTTTTTAAAACCCAATCTAGGTATTGGATTAGTTTACAAAAAAATAAACTACTTGAAATAAGGTGATTTCCTAGTGAAGATGACTAGGTCTCGTCTCAATACTAAAATTATTGTAGTTATTACATATTTTACAATTTTGATTTATATGCTATTAAATAAACATTTTTTTAAAAAAACTATAATTATAAAAAATTTACTTTTATAAATGAATTAAAATAGATTATTATATAATACATTCAAGAAAAGTAAATCTATTTCAAAAGTTAATAGATTCGTAAACTAGTTTTAACTAATTTTCTATTGAAATTATAAAAATATTTTTGAATGATCAAATTATATACTTCTACTATTTTAGTTAAAATAGAATTTTAAATAAGTTTATAGATTTTTATTTAACTTTCTTTTAGTAGAACTATTAAATTGAAACTCATTTAACCCCCCCCCCACTTGTCTTTTCCCACTCTAACCAACAATGATAAAGGCCACTAAACCATGATATCATGAATCTTACCTTCAATTCCTCTCAACCAACACATCATTCTTAATAAATGGGTTGTTATCAACTAGATGATCATTTAATATAGAATGCATGCTATTTTTCACATGATACATGTATATGAATCTATGGGATACTATAATTAGTCCCCACCCATAAACTTCACATCATATTTATTCCTCATATTTTTATTGATCAATATAATTCATACTAACAATGTATTATAATTCAACAATATTCTATATTAAATCAAGAATAAAAAACATCAATATTTCCCCATGAAATGAAATAACTTACATAATAAGTATCCATAAATTCATACCATATATATATAATGGTATGTAAGTGTAGAATCATAAATTTAATAGAAACATTTTTAATTTATCCCAAATATTAGAAATATGGTCAAAATTAAAAAAAAATAGTGAAAAATGAAGAGTGATAAAGAAAAAGATCAAAAGAAAAATAAAGATCTAAAATTAAGGTATAATCCATTATCTATAAAGGATGATATATTTTCATAAATTCATTAAATATGAATATTTAAAAGTAAATATAATTACATATAAATGAAAATATAAGAAAAAAAAGAAATAAATTTATTATATATTTGTGTAAGAATAGATTTATGAATCACTTCACAAAAAAATCATTCCTTTAAGATAGTAATTCCCTTTTATTTCGATATAATTTTAAATTAAAAATACCAAAATATTTAGAAAAATATTTTACTTGAAAATAACCATGGAAACCTATAAAGAGAGAATCAAATAAATGATTAGTCAAGATAGTGGTAAAAAAATTTCAGGATGTATACTTTAAAAAAATAATAATATTTTCCACCTTTTTTAAAAAAGTACCCCATTCACAGAATTATAAGAATTATCCTTTTCAAATATTTTGAAGAAATTTAAACATGGATAAAATAAATTTCATAAATATTTATAAAATATTAAATACATTATTGAAAATATTTTAATTAAAATATGACCATTAATAAAAAAACATGGGGACATCAATGTAACATTTTTAAACAAATTCCACTTATATATAACATACTTGTTGATTCATGAACAAATAAGAGAAGAAGTGTAAAATAAAAATATGAACCAAAAAATAAATAGCGTAAAATAAAACATATTGTGTTTAAAATATTAAGAAAAATAATTTTCCCAAATAATGTTTAATGATAATCAATATTGAAATAAAATTAAATTGTAATTGATATACATAACATCAATATTTTTTACTAATCACCAAGAAATAAATTGTTGTTATAAAATTTATAAAATTCATAATAAGATAATTTTTAATTAATGACTTCAAAAACTAAATTAAATTTTTAAAATTTATGTTTAATTTTTTTTATTTGATTTTAAGAAGATTATGGAATAAATTATTATGTATTATGTTATAATTTATTTAGTAAGAAAAGTTTTCTTACTATAATTGAATCTCAAGTGTTACATTCTTCCCTAATTCAAAAATTTCATCCTTGAAATTTATAAAATTTTTCCTCGTGAACATATATGGGTAGTAATTCAGAATAACATCTTCATCTACCTACTTTTTACCTTGTAATTGATGATTTCTCTAAATTACCTTCTCAAATCATGTTTTCTAATTATTCAACGCTTTTTATCTACAGTCTAAAATCTAGATATGATCTTCAATGAAATGTAAATCGTGTTCAAATTATATTTCATCATATATGATCACATGTGATGGTCCTAACATGTACATCCACAATAAAACGATATGGGACACATCATGAACCTTAGTGAGACTAGGTGAAATTTCGAAATTGTATGCCACATCTATAATTCATTATATTATTTCAAAAGGTTTGATTTTACTAATATTAGTTGCTCATTCTTGTGAAATCTTATAACACCCTTTGTTTAAGACATATTCAAGAATATTTGGTATCCCACATGAAATTTTAAATCCATCATTCGATTAGGTATATAGACTACTTTCTATCTTTTAGATTTTATGAAAAGACTCTGAATAGTTACCGCATTCATGATTTCCTCCTCAACATGTTCTGGGGAAAAATCCTCTTTTCACCATATTCATCGTTAAAAGTTGTTGTAAGGAATGTTTTCCCAAAAAATACTTTATATGGTTCCATTTGAATTCTCAAATGGAAGTTATTATTATATGAATATTACAAACGTTTAATAATAATACCACATACATTTAATGTTAGGAGAAAATGACCATAATGTGTTTTATAATGTATGAATAGTCCTTTTAGAATTTCTATCTATCAATGGATGATAAGGAATTCTCATAATTAGCCCAGTATCAATATACCTCAAAAACATTTCTAGAATTTCAATGTAAAATGTGGATTATGACCAGATATAATAAAAATTCGTGTTCCATGAAATCTCACAAATTCATTAATATAGATCCATGTAAGTGTCTCAAGAGGTAATTATTACCTTATGGTGAGTAATCATTCAAACATGGTAAGGTGATCAATAATAACCCATATGGAATCATTATTTTTCATACTCATTTGTAATCGAGTGACAAATTCCATAGTAAAATCATCTGATTTCTATATTTGAATAAGTGGTTGATTCATTAATACATTTGGTTGTTGTCTCTCAAAAATTTACCTATTGATAACCCAATCATATGGATACATTGTACTCAATTTTCCATTTCATATTATTCTCTAAAAAATGTTCTATCAAATCCAATTACATTTTCGTTCTACCATGGAGTATAGTGAAATTTAAGTTATGAGATTCATCTAATAATTCTCTTCTTAGCTCATAAATTGATGGAAAACATAGCATATTTACAAATTTCAATATACTAACTTTATATAAGATGTCAATCAACTTCCCATCAATCCCAACATTGATTTATTTTTGAATATTAATATGATATATTTTATGTATTTTATTTTCTCCAACAATAATGGTTAATAAATTATTGGGAATAGATGTTTCATTTCCCATTTTTTATTGATTCCCCTATCCAAATTTACTAAATCCAAGAATTTTGGATCTATATCTATCATAATTTAGTCAAAACTCCATTATATTTCTTATTACATTCATTTGACACCATATTTTTCTTCCCAGGGTGGTAGTGTACTGAGTAATCATAATCCTATAATAGTTTTTATGATCACCTTTTCCTTGTGTTGATGTCTTTCTATTCGACAATGTATTTTGAACTTATGTGATCAGTATATATTTGAAATTTTTCACCATAAAGGTAATTCCTCAATGTATTAAGTGAAAATAATATGGCTCCCAACTCTTGATCATGGGTGGGATAATTATATCGAGGAATCTTTATCTATATTGATGTATAGGAAACAACTCTATCATTCTTTAAAACATCTTAGCTAAGACCCTTATTTGATGTGTCATTATATATCACAAATCCATCAATTCTTAATGGTAATGTTAATAATAGTTAATTGACCAATATCCCTTTTAATTCTTCGAAGAATTCATTAAATTCATCTATTCATAAGAAATTATACCCCTTATTTGTTAATATGGTCAATAGGTTAGTTAATCAAGAAAATGTTTTAAAAAATCATTGATACTAACCTGGTAATTCCTGGAAACTACATACCTTAGTTATATTTGTTATGGTTGTAAATTCCATAAAACTTTTGGTATTTCATGTATTAACTAATATTCCATTTGTAGATACAATATAGACAAGAAAATAATATTTCTAAAGGTGGTATTTTTGTTTGATAAATTTTACAAACGACTCATTTTCACCAAGTCATTGGAATGATTATCAAATGTCTCTTATGATAATAACTTCATTAATATTAAATCAAGATATCATGAATAAATAACACAATGAAATTATCAATATAATCCTCGAAAATAATGTTCATCAAATCTATAAAAATAGAATGTTCCTTATTAAATCCGAAGGATGTTTCTATAAATTCATAATTTCCATACCTCATTTGAAATTTAATTTTTGAATATCATCCTTATTTGCATCAAACTGATAAAACCTAGAATGAATATCAATATTTAAAAATAATTAGCACCTTTAAATTAAAAAAACAAATCATCAATGTGGTGAATATGATAATTTGCCTTTAGGTTAATGAAATTGATTTCCTAGTGATCGATACCCACCATCATAAACCCTTATTTGTCCTTATAAAAAAGAACAGGGTCTCCCCATGTTGAAATTCTAGGGCATATAGATCCTGTATCACACAAATATTGTAGTTGTTTCTTTAATTCCACAAATTACTCTATGGTTACCCTATAGGTATTCTTAGATATATATTTTACATTAGGGATGAGATCAATTGAAAACTCAACTTCAATCTCTAGTGGATTTCAAGGTATCTATTTAAGAAACACATTAAACTTATTCTTTCACAATTGAAACATCCTCTTTTCTATAGAAAATTATCCCATTCATAGGTTGTGTCTCGCTAATTATCTAATAATTAAATTAAGTAAATCTACTATAGGTGGACTTATATGTTATTTAGATAATTTCTTCTTTAATATCAAGATAAGGGATTCCAAATATCTATCACAAATCATAATATCTTTCTCCTGGAAATAAATTATTATATTATAATGTGAAAACCAATTCATAGAAATAGTTATTTTGAAGTCAAAAGAAGGTGTAATTATCAATTTCTCAAATAGTGTATTTGTAAATGTTATAATGGGAACTAACTAACTTATCCTTATTTCAATAATATTTCCATTAGGATTCTTGATTAAAAACTCCATTTTCAGTGCTAAGAAAATATCTAATTGTTTTGGTAAATATGGAAGATATAAATGAGTTTGAAGACGAAGAATCAAATTATTCACTAACTAAACATGCTTTTATGATCAAAGGGACTACCACAAAATATTTAATAACATCAATCACTTTATCACCCGAACTCTAGTAACCCTAGAGGAGGTTCCTTTTTACCATTACATTGGCATAAGATACAAATAAATATAGTCCCAAAAGATACAAACTATTTAGTAGGCTAGGTAAACCATAAATATACACAATTTTTGTTATATAAATAAATTAACTAATAAAACCATAATCTTTTTTATTTCAAGTAAAATAACTTTATTCCATATATTGTATCTTTATATATCTTTCTTAGTACACTTCAGGGAATCCTAGGGAATGAAATCATAATAAGGGTGAGCTAAAACACTCATTAAGGGTAAATTATACCAAATCAATAATGAATCAATGAGATTAATCAACATGGAAATTTAATAATCAAAACACATGATATATAGTCGATAAAGTGGATGGTTAAACAATATGTAAATGTAATGAATAAAAGCACATGTCATTCGACTAAATAGATATGGTTGATCACAATGAGAACGATATGGTGGAAAATTAAGATTATAGAGGACCCACTCTTGTTATGTATTTTCGACCACATGACTCTTATCTATGGTTACACTCTTTGGAAGATGAATTGAAATATAAAGACCTTATTGACACTAAGGTTTCTATTAGTGGTTATGTGGATAAACATGAATGGGATGATTCTACTGGCTCTAAAAAAGTTTAAAATAACTTAGAAAAATAACATGTGATAAGAAGAACTCTAAGATATTATATAGAAAGTTTACTTGTTAATTGGAAGAAGTCCCCTAGGGATGTATTATTAAGAATAGACTACTCTTAATCTATGTAGGAAGATGATAATGTGGGATGTACACCATAGGATGATGGACGTTCCATCCCTTCTGTTAAATGATTGTTAGAAGAATATTTCATATCTAATATTTATAAACAACAAAAACATCAGGTTTATCCTGGAAGACTATTAGTGGATCATGTCTTGGATAAACAATTGGTCATAATAATTGAAATAATGTTAAGGAACCTCCAAAATGTAGTGAAAATGAACCTATTTACTCTCTAATGATATTTGTTATTGATCTTGAAGTAATATTATGTAATGTAGCTAAAGTTGAATATTTGGAACCTATATATATGGATATTGAAAATGATGTTAGGAACCATGCTTATGATCTATCCTCTTCTACACCAGTTGGCACCGCTTCAAGTCCTTCCACTTTCCATGTTATAATAGTTTACTTGAATGATTTCAAATAAGAATATATGGGACTAATGGAATAACAATTTATTTGTATTACAAGATCAATAGAATCAATTAAGGAAAAAAATTCCCCAGGTGAGTGACTATGTAGATTTAAAAAATTTCAACCAATATTTTGTCTCTATATAGATCTCATGAGGAATGAGATTAAGGATTTCAAACCCCATATATGTTATTTATAGGTCAACCATTTTTATATGATCTTGAAAATGAACAAAATTTATTCGAATTCATTGTTCCGAGCTCAATCTTACACCACCACATTCACCTATTTTATTAAAAAAATTGATGTTGGTAGAAACATAAAATGTATAATGAGAGAGTAAAAAATTTATATTTGATCACATTAAAAAATGATGTTGTTTTTGAAGGATTTAAAACTAATGATACTAATATTTTGGTGGTAGTAAGAAACTATAAAAAACTATTAAATAATACATTTGAATAATCATCCAAAAGTAATACCTCAATGCTATTTTAAAATAATTGGTTTCTAATTTGAGGATTCTTCCTATAACCGAGGTACTCGTGTCAAAATTGGAAAAGATGAATACTGTGGATACAATTGTCTATTGTTTTATTGAAAATATGGTAGACTAATTTCAGGCTATGGAATATAGATCCAAGTTAGTTAAAGACTATACATGGTTGATGGAACCTTACCTGTACACTACAAACATATCCATTATTATACCACTGTCCCTACCAATTACCTTAACCCATACAGCATTAACCTCAACCATTAACCCTCTCGGCTTGTCTCCTTTGAAAAAACTCAGGAATCTCATACCAAATTCCTAGTGTATATTTATTCAAGACATTTATACAACCTATATACTCCAATTTACCCAAACAACCAGACATTCCTCACCCTATACCACTAAGATCAGTAATCATATGCATCTTGATGAGATTAGGTATGCTTCAATTTTTTATTTTAATTGGGGTTTCTAATAGGTACACACTTCATAAACTTTTTCTAATACATTTTAATATTAATTAAATAGCCTGGTTCATATTTAATTTCTTTCTAATATCAATTTTTTCTACATTAATTTATTTCATGATATATTTCTCCTAACTTCACATTTTAATAATTCCATAAGTGGGATAATTTTTTGAAATTAATTGATGAAATTAATTAATTTGAGATACCATTGGAAATATATGATTAAATTAACATAAAATATATTCCTGATGTATTTAATTAATTTTATTTTATATGTCATGATTTGGGATCATTAAAATGGGGTATATTATTGTACTAGTCATTATTTTAAAGATCACAAATCATGTTTATTTTGATTAAATGAATTTTATGTTTTATAATAGTTAACTTTTTTATGTCCAAATTTATAAATTTTGATAAGTATTGAACCTACCATATGTTTAATGTGCATACAGTGTAAAGAATTTGAACTAACTGTGAAGGTCATGTGACTATGTGGAACCTATTGTATGTTTTATTCCAATAGACCACATGTAAATTAAACTAATGGTGAAATGGATAAGAAAGTTATATCCAAGTCATGAACTCACTATGATTTGATGTTTGAGTGACCTCATGTCTATTGAACATACTACACATTGAAAATCAACAAACTACATGAACAAATGAAGTAACAATAAAAATAAAAGAACCCATAATGATATGAAAAGAACCTATGAAATAAGGAAACTAATATACCTCATGAATAAAATAACCTACCCTATAATGTAATCATCATGCCTTAAGAAAAATCAAGTGATCATAATAACAAATGAACTGACCATGCGAACTAACTATGTTAACCAACTATGTAAACTGACTATTCGAACCAACCAGGAGGCTAAGTGACTATGAAATAAATGAATACAACCTACCATGTCAAATTGAAGTAGTGTTGTATTTTCAAATCTTCAATGGATATATTTTTTAGTATTAACTGTAGTTATATTTCATTTAATAATGAAGTGAGTATGAGGTTTAAAAATGTTTTTTATTAACCAACTAGTTAAGAGAAATTATCTCCTTGAGATGAATAGACTATCATTGAGAAAATATTTGGAATATATGTGTGTGCCTGAGTGATAATATAATACAAAAAGAACTCATTTAGAAAATAGTAAGACACAATGTTTTCATAAACCTTCTACAAAAACATAAATGAGCCTTTTCAAAAAAAAATTCAAGGACTCAGGAATGGATAATGTTGATCAAACTAAATGACATTTAATACTATAATTTTCTATTATTTTTTCTTTTTAATATATCTGATACGTTGATTTTTTATACTCTATTTTTCAGTAAAAATAGGTTATTGTACTCTATTATCAAATACTAGACACTATTTTTTTTCTTTAATTTGGAACACCCACCATTAAATATGGAAATTTACATGTATCTTGGACTACCTATGTGTTGTTGTTATTCATTTATTACTCCCATGTAGAACTGTACAAGAGGATATGTATAGGCTAGAAATCATTATAACCTATTTATTTTTTAAAATCCAATCCAGGTATTGGATCAGTATATTCAATAATAAACTTCTTGAAAGAAGGTGATTTCCTAGTGAAGATGACTAGGTCTCATCTCAAGACTAAAGTTATTATAGTTATTATATATTTTACTATTTTGATTTATATGTTATTATATAAACATTTTTTTTCAAAAATTATAATTATAAAAAAATTACATTAATAAATGAATTAAAATAGATTATTATATAATACATTCAAGAAAAGTAAATCTATTTCAAAAGTTAAAAGATTCGTAAACTTGTTTTAACTCATTTTTTATTGAAATTATAAGAATATTTTTTGAAAGATCAATTTATATACTTATATTATTTTAGTTAACATAGAATTTTAAATAAAGTTATCGATTTTTATTTAATTTTCTTTTAAGACAACTATTAAATAGAAACTCAATTCACACCCCCCACTCACACTTTTTTTCCCACTCTAACCAACAATGATTAAGGCCACTAAACCATGATATCATGATTCTTACCTTCAATTCCTCTAAACAAACACATCATTCTTAATAAATGGGTTGGTGTCAACTAGATGATCATTTAATATAGCATGCATGACTTTTTGTCACATGAGACATGTAGATGAATTGATGGGATACTATAATTAGTCCCCACCCATAAACATCACATCATATCTATTCCTCAAAATTTTAGTGATCAATATAATTCATACTAACAATTTATTATAATTTAAAAATATTCTATATTAAATCAAGAATAGAAAACATCAATATTTCCCCATGAAATGAAATAACATACATAATAAGTATCACTAAATTCATACCAGATATATATAATGGTATGTAATTGTAGAATCATAAATGTAATATAAAAGTTTTTAATTTATCCCAGATATTAAAAATACATAAATAATTAAAAAAAATCCTGTGAAAAATGAAGAGTGATAATGAAAATGATCAAAAGAAAAAGAACGGTCTAAAATTAAGGTATAATCCATTATCTATAAAGGATGATATAATTCCATAAATTCAT
Source organism: Viscum album (assembly GCA_963277665.1). NCBI lineage: Eukaryota > Viridiplantae > Streptophyta > Magnoliopsida > Santalales > Viscaceae > Viscum > Viscum album. The sequence goes on along the minus strand of OY728129.1, from coordinate 1,803,261,020 downwards.
TAAATATGAATCTTTATAAGTTAATATAATTACTTATAAATGAAAATATAATAAAACAATAGAAATAAATTTATTATATCTTTGTGTAAAAATAGATTTATGAATCACTTTTCCAAAAACAATCATTCCTTTAAGATAGTAATTCTCTTTTATTTCGATATAATTTTAAATTAAAAATACCCAAATATTTAGAAAAAATATTTTATTTCATAATAACCATTGAAACCTATAAATAGAGAATAAAATAAATGATTTGTCAAGATAGTGGTAAAAAAATTTCATTATGTATACCTTAAAACAATAATAATTTTTCCCCTTTTTTTAAAAAGTACCACATTCAAAAAAAATTAAGAATAATCCTTTTAATATTTTTTTTTGTAGAAAGTTAAACAAAGATAAAATAAATTTAATAAATATTTATAAAATATTAAAGACAATATTAAAAATATTTTATTTAAAATACGACCATTAAGAAAAAAACAGGGGGACATCAATGTAACATTTTTAAACGAATTCCACTTATATATAACATACTTGTTGATTCATAGACAAATTAGAGAATATGTGTAATATAAAAATATGAACCACAAAATAAATTGCATAAAATAAAACATATTGTGTTTAAAATTTTATGAAAAATAATTTTCCCAAAGAATGTTTAAACATAATCAATCTTGAAATAAAATTAAATTGTAACTGATATACCTAACCTCAATATTTTTTAATAATAACCATGAAATAAATTATTTTTAAAAAATTTATAAAATTCATTCGAAGATAATTTTTACGTAATGACTTAAAAAATTAAATTAAAATTTTAAAATTTAATTTATAATTTTTTTACTTTTGATTTTAAGAAGATTATTGAATAAATTGTTATGTATTATGTTATAATTTATTTAGTAAGAAAATTTTTCTTACTATAACTGAATCTCAATTGTTACATTCTTCAAAAATTCAAAGATTGTATCCTTTAAATTTACGGAATTTGTCCTCGTGAACATATGTGGGTAGTTATTCAGAATAACTTCTTCATTTCCCTACTTATTCCCTTGTAATTCATGATTTCTATAAAGTACCTTCCCAAATCATGTTTTTTAATTATTCAAGGCTTTTTATCTAGAGTCTAAAATCTATAAAGGATCTTTAATGAAATGTAAATCATGTTCAAATTATATTTCATCTTATTTGATCAAATGTGATGGGCTTAACATGAACATCCCCAATAAAAAGATATAGGACACATCCTGAACCTTCGAGAGACTAGGTGAAATTTCTAAATTGTATTCCACATCTATAATTCATTCCATTATTTCAAAAGGTATTATTTTACTAAGAACTAGTTTCTAATTCTTGTGAAATCTTATAACACCCTTTGTTTAAGAGATCTTCATGAAAATTTGGTATCCCAATTGAAATTTTAAATCCATCCTTCGATTATGTATATAGACTACTTTCTATATTTTAGATTCTATAAAAAGACTCTGAATATTTATCACATTCATGATTTCCTCCTTAACATGTTTTGGGGCCAAATCCTCTTTTCACCATATTCATCGTGAAAAGTGGGTGTATGGAATGTTTTCCCAAAAAATACTTTATATGGTTCCATTTGAATACTCAAATGGAAATATATTTTTTATATTACAAAAAGATTAATAATAATACCACAAACCTTTAATGTTACGATAAAATGACCATAATATGTTTTATAATATATGAATAGTCCTTTTAGAATTTCCATCTATCTACGGATGATTATGAGTTCTTAGAATTATCCCAGCATCAATATACCACAAAACAATTTCTAGAATTTCAATGTAAAATGTGGGTTATGATCAGATGCAATTAAAATTCGTGTTCCAGGAAATCTCACAAATTCATTAATATAGATCCATGTAGGTCTCTCAAGAATTAATTATTCCCTTATAGTGAGTAGTCATTCAAACATCTTAAGGTGATCAATAATGACCCATATAGAATCATTATTTTTCATACTCATTGGTAATCGAGTGATAAATTCCATAGTAAAATCGTCTAATTTCTATATTGGAATAAGTGGTTGATTCATTAATAGATTTGGTTTTTGTATCTCAGAATTTACATATTGATAACCCAATATTTTGGATACATTGTACCCAATTTTCCACTTCATATTATTCTCCCAAAAATGTTCTATCAAACCCATTACATTTTCATTCTACCATGGAGTATAGTGAAATTTAAGTTATGTGATTCATCTAATAATTCCCCTTTTAGCTCATAAATTGATGGAAAACATAGATTATTTACAAATTTCAATATAATATCTTTATATAAGATGTCAATAAACTTCCCATAAATCCCAAATTTGATTTAGTTTTTAATATTAATATGATATAGTTTGATGCATTTTATTTTATCTAACAATTATGGTTAAACAATTATTTGTAATAGATGTTTTATTTATTATTCTTTAGATATTCCAATATCCAAATTTACTAAATCCAAGAATTTTGGATCTGTATCTATCATAATTTAGTCAAAACTCCATTATATTTATTATTACATTCATCAGACACCATATTTTTCTTCCCAAGGTGGTAGTGTATTGAGTAATCATAATCCTATAATAATTATTATGATCACCTTTTCCTTTTGTTGATGTATTTATATTCGATGATGTACTTTGAACTTATGTAATGAGTATATATTTGAAATTTTTCAAAATAAAGGTAATTCCTCAATGTATTAAGTGAAAATAATATGTCTCCCAACTCTTTATCATGGGTTGGATAATTATATCGAGGGATCTTTAACTGTATTGATGCATAGGAAACAACTCTATCATTATATAAAAGGTCCCATATAAGACCCTTATTTGATGTATCGTTATATATCACAAATCCATCAATTCATAATGGTAAAGCTAATAATAGTTAATTTACCAATATACTTTTTAATTCTTCAAAGCATTCATTAAATTCATATATTCATATGAAATTATACCCCTTATTTGTTAATATGGTAAATAGGTTAGTTAATCAAGAAAATGTTTTGAAGAATCATTGATACTAACCTGGTAATCCCAGGAAACTACATACCTTAGTTATATTTGTTATAATTTTAAATTCCATAAAACATTTTTTATTTCATGTATTAACTAATATTCCATTTGTAGATACAATATAGACATGAAAATATCCTTACTAAAGGTGGAATTTTTATTTGATAAATTTTACATATGACTCATTTTCTTCAAGTCATAGGAATGATTCTCAAATATTTCTTATGATAATAATTTCTTTAATATTATATCAAGATATCATCAATCAATAACATAATGAAATTATAAATATAATCCTTGAAAATAATGTTCATCATATCTATAAAAATAGAGTGTTCCTTGTTAAATCCGAAGGATATTTCTATAATTTCATAATTTCCATACCTCATTTGAAATTTAATTTTTGGAAATCATCCTTATATGTATCAAACTGATCAAACATATAATGACTATCAATATTTAAAAATATTTAGCACCATTAAATTAAAAAAATCACCAATGTGCTGAATATGATATTTTGCCTTTATGTTAATGAAATTTATTTCCTAGTGATCGATACACACCCTCTCAAACAGTTATTTTTTCCTTCTAAAAAAGAACAGGGTCTCCCCATGGTGAAATGCTTGGGCATATAGATCCTGTATCACAAAAATACTATAGTTGTTTCTTTAATTCCAGAAATTACACTATGGATACCCTATAGGCATTCTTAGATATATATTTTACATTGGGGATGAGATCAATTGAAAACTCAACTTCAATCTCTAGTGGATTTCAAGGTATCTATTCTAGAAACACAATAAACTTATTCTTTCACAATTGAAACATCCTCTTTTCTATAGACAATTATCCCATTCATAGGTTGTGTCACGCTTATTATCTAATAATTAAATTAAGTAAATCTAATATAGGTGGACTTATACGTTATTTAGATAATTTATTCTTTCATATGAAGATAAGAGATTCCAAATCTCCATAAAAAATCATAATCACTTTCTCTTGGAAATAAATTATTATATTATAATTTGAAAACCAATTCACATCAATAGTTATTTTAAAGTCAAAAGAAGGTGTAATAATCAATTTCTCAAATAGTGTATTTGTATTTGTTATAATGGGAACTAAATAAAAAATCCTTATTGCAATAATATTTCCATTATAATTCTTGATTAAAAACTCCATTTTTGGGGCTAAGGAAATATCTAATTATTTTGGTAAATATGGAAGATATAAATGAGTTTAAAGATCTTGAATCAAATTATTCATAGACTAAACAAGATTTTATGACCAAAGGGACTACCACTAAATCTTTAATAACACAAATCATTTTAGCACCCCAACTCCAGTAACCCCAGAGAAGGTTTCATGTTACCATTACATTGGCATAAGATACAAATAAATATTTTCCCAAAAGAACCAAACTGTTTAGTAGTCTAGGTAAACCGTAAATATACACAGTTTTTGTTATATAAATAAATTAAATAATAAAACCATAATCTTTTTCATTTCAGGTAAAATAATATTATTCCATATACTGTATCTTTTCATATCTTTCTTAGTACAGTTCAAGGAATCCTAGGGAACGAAAACATAATAAGGGTGATCTAAAACACTCATTAAGGGTAAATTATACCAAATCAATTATGAATCAATGAGATTAATCAAAATGGAAATTTAATAACCAAAACACATGATATATAATAGATAAATTTGATGGTTAAACAATATGTAAATGTAATGACTAAAAGCACATGTCATTCGACTAAATAGATAGAGAATAATCAATATTGTAATGAAAATAATAGAAACAGATTCTATTAAATCATTGAACTGAGAATAAAATGAACCCATATGTATATTAATGAAAAATATCATGTATAAATTTTAAATGAATCTAAATTAGAGAAATAATTAATTATTAGATACCTTGATTCCTAGGGACACGATACCTTTACCATTAAGACCTTTTATAGGATGTCTCAGAATATCAAGTAAAAATCCACCTATGGGTTGAAAACTAACTCATCCCTTGTGAATACTATTAAGTAAAGGTGATGTCTATAACTGTTACCCACCCATATTTTACCTATACAAAGCATTCCTCATATATCAAATCATTGATTTAATAATTTTCCTTATCAACTATGTGTATATAGTAGAAGATACAGATTTATCAATATTTCCCTAGTTAATCAAATTATATTCACATAAATACCCTATGTAAAAAATGGTATATAGTTTATGAAATAATAATATTCATGATAAATGATATGGATATTTAGAGTAAATCCCAAGTTCAATGGTCAAAGAAAATTGATTATTTCTAGGGGAATAACAAAGGAATCAATTTTGTGAATGTCAATATAAAAATTGGTCAAAGGAATCATAATCTATCTAAATAATGAATATCAATGGTATAAATATGAAATATACCCATTATAGTAAGAATAAGGGTTGTTTTATTTTATATAATAAAATAATAACATTAAAAAAATTCCTGAGGAAAATATACTATTCTTATGAAAAATATTTTTAAAAACAATTCTTTGAAAATCACTTTTAAAAACATAAGAAACTAAAATGGTTAAAATTCATTTGAGAAATCATTTTTAAAAGGATAAAAAAAATTGAAAACATTTTAATAAAACATTTTTTTGAGAAACAAATATCCTACCCAAGAAGGAAATGGATTATGGTTTGCCTAAAAATATTTTCTAAAACATTGTAAATAAAATAGAATGGAAAAAATGGTAATATTACATAAAAAGGTCCAGAATAACCCGAAGTGAATAACATGAAATGGATTAATGAATATTTCTTATTTTACTTCCATGAATTTAAATTCATTTGTAAACAATCTTGAATAAAATTATATTGTGAATTAAACCCTTGAAAATACCATAGCGTTGAAGTGATACTCAGTTAATGAATTGATTATGTGTGTCAAATGTAAATCCACCTAGAATAAGAAGAAATAAAAAAATTCTAAAAATTAACTATATACATAATCCAAGAATATAAAAAATAATTTTGATCTAATATAACCCAATGAAATTTAATTGATCCATTAAAAGACCAATAAAATTATTCTTCAGGAAAACATTCCATAGCGCCCCATGTCACATTGAAAAATTTGAATCATAAGTCCCATAAATTAATAACATCAAATTAAATATTTAAATAAGATGAATATGGGATATTTAATGATATAATATATCAAAATGGATAGTAGATACACTATAAAAAATATATACATGGTGAATATGAAAATTTTCACATATATATAAAAAGTGAGAGGAACCTCCCTTACCTTGTGTTTCCCTTCAGTTCAACATTTTTTAACCTCGTTTATAAGGGTGATAAAAATGTTAAAAACCTTTAAAATTAATAATAATATTTATAAAATCATATATTAACTTCTTATAATACCTTATTACTCATTTTCTAATGATCATTCTTTATTTTCATCATTTCGGGTGGTAATTTTCATGTCTTCTTAGTTTGTTTTGACTTGGTACTGGTTGTTAAAATTACATAGATCATGGTTTCATGATCTCCAGAATTTAAAAAATTATTTTATTTTCATGTATATTAAGTATATTATTATTTATAACAATTCATAATATTTTGATGCAAGAAATGAAATGTGCTGATTATGTAGACGATTGGCCGTACATACGCACGAATGCTACATTCATTTATTTTTCATACTAAAAAATGAAAAAGTAAATGATATATTTGTATATTATAATTATATAATAATATAGTTTTCATATATTTTACATAGTTTTATTGTAATAATCTTTTATACATTCCATGTATTGCATGAATGAATCGCATTAGTTTGGGGAGGTGGTAGTCCATACATCCACAAATGATGTTATCATATTCTAGAAAAATGGATCTCATAAATATTTGTTTTAATAAATTATTCCATAATAATAAAGAAATTTTAAAAATAAAATATATAATATATAAATTATTTTTCCATCATAATTACCATTCATTATAGGTGGTGAAGGTAAAATGAACAGTCATTGTTTCGCGAGGCTGTAGTCTGTCGTACATGAACGGAATGTTGGTTACCCATTTGGTGGAAGAGTGTGAGATTTTAGGTATAAATTTTATAATAAAAACATATAAGTATATTTTTGATTCTAAGGTTATTATTTAATTCTGTTAAAATAAAATTTCTGGGGGTGATGAATTAAAATAAAATAAAAGATCTTGAGGAAGGATGTAACCTTTTATTCAGGTAAATCCATTTGGATTGCATCGGAGGGATTTCATGGAAGATTTATAACTAAGGTGAGGATTATATATTTAAGAGAAGTTTTTATGTGATATTTTTATATATATTGGTCCATCAAATGTGTCATTAGAGGTTTGAGAAACTGGGAGGCTTGAGTTCGTTTTTATAGTGATGGAGGAGTGACACTAGTAAATTTTGGAAAAGAGAACATGACCCACATTTTTTTCATCTAAAGTGGCCCAAATTGTAGTCAAAATTTAAAAAAAGTATTATTTGGTCTAACTAAATCCTATAAATATTTTTTGGGAAAGTTTCTTGGTTATTTTCTGCTATTAAAGTTACATTTTAGTCCCTTATAAAAATAATTTTTCTCTTAATTGTTGTAATTAATATTAATCTTTTTCAAAAATACATTTTCTCAAAAAAAATTGACCTTATTAGAAATTATAAATTATAAATATTCCAAATATGGAATAAATATTTACAAATTCTTATTAGATAAGTGGTAGAAATAAATTTAAATTTAATCATGTGGATGGGATGGAAAAGCAGGATTTTGAAGAATAAATGTCAAAAAGATTACTATGTTTTTATATTCAATTTCGAGGTGAAATTGATTGCAATATACAAAATTATATTAATTGTTATAGAATTGATCTAATTGATCATAAAACCCAACAAAAAATATAATTTCACCTTATAAATAAATTAGATGGAAATAATGTTTCGAATAAAGATTTTGTATCTTTTCACTATTCATCAAAAAAAGATACTTCATATAAAAATACCAAAGATTTACCATAAATAATTTTTATGCTTATCATTAATAAATTATGTTAATTTTGGATACATAAAATTTATAAAGTTCCAAAATTTGGATTTAAATTAGGCTAACCATTAAAATAATCTAAAATTTCCTTTATTAGAATATGGATTTTTTGTGTAAAATTTGGTTTACTATCATCTAATGCATAAAAGTAATTTTTAATCATATAAAAGATATTTTATTGAATATTTATCATATATATTTCATTAATATTATTCACTAATTGTAATGATTTTTATTTATTAGGTTAAAATAGCTTTATTTGAATAAAATAGTTTTCCATAAAAACATTTCATTTATGTTCAATAGGTTCTAATGTTAATTTATAATTAATTCACAACCAATGAATTAATTTTATATTTTTAAACCCTATATTTTCATATGTTATTTAATAATCTTCATAACATATAATTTAATTCCCTAGTTTTATATTATATTAATAAAAAATAATGTTGAAATTATATATATGTTCTTCCAGTAAAACTCGTTCTTTCATGTAGCACAATATATCCAAGAATATATTTATTTTTTATAACTCAACATCCTCTTTATTTTCTGAATTTCCAGATATATCATTAACATTATTTATTTAAAGTAATATTTATATACTAAAGTTCTGGTATATTATATTATGTTTTTTACTCAGTGGTGCGTGTCATACACACTATCGAATACAATTTTCAACTTTACAATTTTAGGGATGTATGTTCTCCCCACCTTAATTAAATTATTCCATCACAATTTAAACTCAATATCAATAATCTTGTGTTGGTAATTTAAAAATTCCTTTTTTGAAATTCTATATTGTGAGAAGAGTTAATAAAATATACTCTTTCTAATAGAGAATGATAAGTACAAAGGTCACATTGAATAACATATAACTACATTTCTTTGTAAGATCACATTTTTTTAATATAGAGATACATACATGGTGGAATGTCATAAATATTTATAGAGAGTGATTCAGGTCATCAATCACAAACTACTGGATGATCAATAGAAAGTTGAGAACCTTGAATTCATAAATCTATAATGATTTAAAAACCATCGGTTCAACAAAAATTAAGATATTAGGATAAATTTTTTGTTTTAAGAAAAATTTTCTAATATTGAGGAATTATTATACTACATAATAATATTAGAACGTATACTTACTCGATATATTTCTATAAAGACATTTTAATTATTTGGTTGTGAATTGATTAATTTCCAATTCATCCATTAATTCAATATATATATTTCCAAAAATTCATTAGATAATTCATTTTCTATAGGATAAAAACATTTCTAAATACATTGTTATAAAACACTATTTTGAGAGAAAACAGATCTCTAACCCAAGAGAGAAACAATGTCTGGTTTTCATTAAAACATTTTCTAAAACACTTTTAGTACAAAAGGATAAAAAATGGTATTATTACATCAAAAAGGCCATGAATAAACAAAACAAAATAAAATTAATTGGTTAATTAGACATTTATAATATAATTTACTCAATTTTAAATTCAAGTGTAAACAATCCCAGATAAAATAAGATTATGAAGTTAACCGCAAAAAATACCGTTACACTGAAGTGAGACACAACCAATGAATAGATTATTTGTGTCAAATGTAAATCCTTATAAAACAATTGGAAACACAAAAACAAATAGTAAAAATTAATTAAAATCAGAATATTAAAATATTATTTACAAGTAAGAAGTAATATAACCCAATGAAAATGAATCATACAATTGAAAGATCGTGAAAATTATTTTTGGGGAAAACATTCCAAAGTTTCTCATAGAACATTGAATCATTCGATGCATATTCCTCATGAAGGAATAACATTTCCTAAATTATTTAAATAAAATGAATAGAAAATAATTCATGTTATAATATACCAAATTTTATAGAAGATAAACCACACAAAATTGGTAAGTAGAGAATATGACATTTATCTCATTGATATAAAAATTGAGATTAAATCCCTTGCCTATTGTTTCATTTCGGGTGAATGAATTTTAACATCTTTTATAAGGGTTTTAAACATGTTACGAACGTATAAAAAACAATAATCATATTTATAATATCCTATGTTAGCTTTATATAATATCTTATTACTCGTTTTTTAATAATATTTCATTACTTTCAATGTTTCGGGTGTTAATTGTCATGTTTTATGAGTATGTTTTAACTTGTTACATATTATTACTATTACATATATAACGACCCATACTTTACATACATTGTTAATAATTCAAAATTGAAGCACACTTATTACAACATATGACAAAACCACAAAGGACCGTATAGGTATAGTGTCTTTAGAAACTGGGAAACATAAACAACTGGTTCATAAATCTTCTACAGTGTCTCCCATTTATTTCATCATATCTAGGGTCCCTTTTAGCATATTCTACTTAATATCCATCTTCCAGACCTGGGGAAAAGAAAACATAAAAGGGTGAGCTCAAATGCTCAGCAAGGGCAAATAAAGGAAATAAAAATCATATCATATCTTTTTGAAAATCATAACCTGCAAAAGAGATCATAATATCTTAACATGGAATAAATTATAGAATTGAAAATGATATCCCCATAATCATAACATGAAACTTTAAACTTTGTGGCATGCACACATAATCATGGAAAATCATTTCTTGTTAGTCATGACTCATTACCAAGACTATCTTAGTGGACAAAGTCCCTTTCTGAACCGAGTTGACTCCTCGTTTCAGTCCTGTATCACTGAACCGAAATAACCTTCCATTCCAGCCATGACTATCTCATGAGATATAAATCTTTACCCAATGCATTGGAGGGATATATAGGTCCCACCCATCTTATAATGAATCCTTTCTTATGTGTGCCACATAATCATAAACCATACATCATAGCGTAACCCATGTAATAAAAATGGGATTCTTAAACAACATGACATCATAAAACAATTCATATAAGATAAAGGAATTCATAAAAATATTTCCATCACAATATAATAAAATCCATGTAATAATAGCGATAAAAACAGATCCCTTTTATTATCTTAGATGGAAAATAATTTTGATAAAATACTTGAACTCCATTCTTGAGGAAAATATCCTTTCTACTTCAAAAACACTTTTCCTTTCTTAACATGTCATAAAATTTTAAACTAAAAGAAGTTGATTAAAAATAAACTTGAATACTTGTAAAGGAAGCTTCTTGGAAATAATGTTTTAAGAATCCATTCATGTCGTATGAGTTAAAAAAACATTCTTCGTACTTTTGTCGGAAAAGTCAAAAAGTACCTCGTACGAAAAAACGACAAAAGATTCCTTTCATATTCTATACTAAAAACTCACCGAAGGGTAAAATTGGATTTAAAATATTGTAAGTGGATGGAAACAATATTAAATATTGAGGGAACATGGATGTGTATGATAAAATACACCCCAATAAATACTTACGAATAAACAATCTCGGATAAAAATGAGATTGTGATATTTCCCTTACCTTAGGTCCGATTTTCTTTGTACGTGTCCGAAGCACCTGTATAATGGTTTAAATAATGTTATTGGCTTATTCCAGAATCATACATATTGATATGATATCATATATGGTCATATTCTTAGCTTGCTGTTAGTAATATTTCATTGTTACTTGTTACTCGGGTCTTTATTGCCTTTTGTTCTTATGCGTGTTTTGCCGAATAAATTCTTATTCTTCTTTCAAGGTTATAGATAACTTATATCCAGAATGGTATTAGTGTAACATATATCATATTTATTCATTAAATTCATTTATATAATTACTATGTAATGATGATCATGTAGAACGAGTCGCTTCACATCGTGGAGACGGTATTCCGTACGTACGCACGAGTGATGATATCGTTCCTATGATCGTGGAATTGTATTGAAGTATATATATATTATTTCAGTATAAATATTACTTTATAATAATCATAAATAGTTACTCATTACACCATTATACCCATCCTTGTAAGGTGATGGTGGAAAATAGATTACACCACGGCGTGGAGACGGTATTGCGTACGTACGCACGCGCGGTGATTTCATTTTTCCGTAGGACGGATAGAAGGTGAATTAGGGTTGTTTCATATTTATAATAAGATATCAGTATGTAAGTAATACTTATGTTATTACTTTATCATGAAACAACTAAAGAAGAATAAGTTGAAGAAGAAAGAAATTGAAAAGATCAGTAATGGATATTACCTCTTCTTTGGAACGCCTCTTTGAATCCTCCACTTAGGGAACTAAGATTGGTCTTCGAAGAAGACCAGGACCTCTAGGATTATTCTAGGGAAGTGGAGAAGGGATTTGTTCAGGGGTTTTCAGAGCATGAGTGCTCAAATTGGTGTGAGGAGGAGGGGGAGGTGGTGCCCTTTTATAAGGGAGGAGAGGGGCACCTTAGGAATATCTCAAAATATTATTTTATATTAAAGTCAAAATCAGTTTATAATGGTTCCAAAGGGGCTTATTTCGAAGCTAAAGTGGGGATGGGTCGAAATCCTTTCAACCAATATGATTTAGACAAGTTTAGGGTATTATTTTAACCTTATCAATTAGATTTAACTCTAAGTTAAATAATTTAACTTTTACCGTGTCTTTTTGTTTTCTTTCACTATATTGTTAATACACTTACTATAATATGTCACACGAACCCCAAATTATTTATTATTAATATATATATCCTTATCTAAGTCATTTGGCCGAACCATAGATTTTTAGGAATAAAATAACAATTAATAATATAATATTTGATTTAAAAACTATTTTGTGTTAATTTTGACTCTATTTGATATATTATTTTTGTGAAAGTTATAAAAAACTTATATGTTCGAACCAAGTTGATTAAATCAACAATAATATATCACAGTAACCTAGAAAATTATTTTAATTCATAAAAAGTCTCAAATTACATTTATTTTTGTGTTTATAACATCAATTATCTTAATATTTCATAAATAAGATAATTACTGCATCATAATTGTGTCATAAATAAATTAACTTATTTAATGTCTAAAAATTATAAATTAACTACCATTATGTAGGAAAGATATTTATCTTTCTAATGAATATTTATAGTCGAATTTATCTTATGTATAAACCCATATTAAAAATTATTTACTTATTAAACTTTGATTTTAACTATTTTAACCCTTCTTTAAATAAATTATTAATAAATGTCCTAATCTTACCCAAGTGGGCCTAAATGGTCATATTTTACTCATAAGGATATTTTCGGTCGAATTACACTTATATAATAGAATTAGGACATGTTTTAGGGTAATAGTAATATCATATTTACCCCTATTTACTATTAACCGCGGTAAAAAAGTAAAAAGTTACTATTCACCAAAAAATTATTTTTCTCATTGAACCACATTTTACTTACTGATATCAACCGTGTCTATCGGATTTTCGAAATTCCATTCACAGAAGCGGTAAAATTAAGTTTTATGCAAAATTCAGTTTTTAACCTACCACTTAGTGGTTTCACTATTCATCAAAAATTTAATGTTTTCAGAAAAATACCAAAATTTCAACCTAGGCTAACTTTGGTATTCCGAATCCAAAAATGAAGTCCATTTTGAAAAATAAAATGTATAAAATTTCAAAAAGTGGTTATTACTATTCATAACGGCTAGTTTTAATAATATTTTAATAGCATATTGTTGTTTAGTGAAACTCGGTATTGCGTACGATGCAAGCTATCGAGGAAGGTCGCGATTGCGTGTAAAGTAAGCCAAGCTAGTATGTAGTGAAAGATTCCTTTGATGATATATAAAAACAAAATATTACTCATAAAAATCTCGGGTGTTACAACATCGGTCATGGTTTTGTCATCTCCCAAATAAAAACCACTATTTAATCATCATATATATTCATTATATTTTTATTTAAAATAATTCATACTATTTGGAGATAATAAATGAAATTCAACGTTCATTGACACCGAAGGTCGTACTTACGTAAGAATTCTACATTAATTTCATAGTCATATTAAAATAATAAAATATAATATATATTTATATTTATATTATAATTAAATTATCATATATATGTTGTGTAGGGTTATTATATCCATCCATTATTCATTCCATATATAGCGTGAATGAACTAAATCACTTTAGAGAGGCGGTACTCCATTCTTCCACAAATGATGTTATCATATTCACGTGAAATGGAGTTTGTTAAGGTATGTGATAGAAAATAATAAATAATTATAAGTAAATTATAATTATCATATATATAATATATAAATAATTTTTCCATCATAATTCCCACATGTGGAAGGTGATAAAGGAAAAAACTAACAATCATTAGTTTGTGAGGCGGGAGTTCACCGTACACGAATGGTAAGTTCATTACACTTTGGATGGGTGTTTATGTGATAATAGGTAAAACAATAGAAAAAAACTCAATATATTGTTTATATTGAGTTTATTATATAATAATTTAATAATTTGGTTTAATAATAAAATAAAATAAAATTTCTTGGGGAAGGATGTTACCTCTTACACGGGTAATTCATATTGGTTGGCACCATAGGGAATCCATGGATATATTTACTACCCAGTTTATTCTGTAATGATTATTGGAGGGGTTCTTGGTATATATATGGTTTAATATTTTTTGATCCAATTTGTATTGATAGGTGTGGGGAAGTGGGATCCTTGAGTTCTTTTTTATAGTGGAGGAGAGGTGGCACTCTTGAAAATTTTGGAAAATGGAATTCAACCAAAGTTTTCCCCATTAAAAGTGGGTCCAAAAATTTAAATATTTCTCAATAATGAAGTATAGTTTTGAAATCTGGCCAAAAAATGGAATTTTTACGAGTTTCTATTTTCTTTTGTCTAATAAAGTTATGGTTTAGTCCATTGTTAATCTAATGTTTCTCTTAATCGTTCTTATTAATTTTACCCACTTTTTCAAATACTTTTTTTCTAAAAAAAATTGAACATATAATATATTATAATTTATTTATATTGAAAATATTAAATACATTTTTTAAAATTCAAATAACAGAATTGGTAAAAATTAATTTAAATTTATTCTCATAGACAGGATGACAAAGCTGGTTTTTAGAGACAAAATGTTTAGAAGTTTTCTATGTTTTTTATATCCAATTTCAAAGTGAAATTAATTAAAATGGCCTAAATTGTATTAAATGATATAAAATTGATCCAATTAATATTTCAATCCAAAGAAATATATAATTTAACCTTCTAAATAAATTATATAAAAAAGTGTATTTGAAATAAAATTTAGTATTTTTCACTATTCATCAAAAATGAAACTTCATAGAAAAATACGAAAAATTTATTCAAGGATAATTTTAATATTTTTCATTCAAAAAGTAATTCTCTTTTTACATATAAAATTTTTATATGTTTCAAAAATTGTATTTAAAATTGGTACACCATTAAAATGAGGTAAAATTGCCTTTATAAAAATATAGGTTCTTATGTGTAAAATTGGGTTTACTATAAAATTATGAATATAAAATCAATTGGATGAATATAAATTTTTATTTAATATAAGAAATATATATTTCATTAAAATTATTCACTAATTTTAATAAATTTAATTTATTGGGGTAAAACATCTTTTTGGGCATAAAATAGATTTCTATAAAAACATTCCCTTTATATTCAATTTCTACTTACATTAATTTTTAATTAATTCTTAACAAATGAATTAATTTAATATTTTTTAAATTTATATTTCTTCATAATTTAGTCAATCCTTTTCATAACCTCTAATTCGAAATCTATTTTATATCATATTATACTAAAAAATGTTTTAAATAATGTATTGTTGTTCAGTAGACCTCTGTCATTCGTGTAGCAAAGGATATCGAAGAAAGTATTTGTCAGGTATAATGCAAGATAACTCAGTATTGAATTCATTTAGAGATATATCATAAATTTAATTAATTTAAAAATATAATTATATTTTAATTTCGTGGGATATTATATTCCCTTATGCACTAGGTGTTGTGTGTCATACATTCAAATTAATACAATGTTCTTACACATGAATTTCTGAGCATTAAAATATTATTAGTACTAATCACATGAACATGTATTTTTCTCCTTCATCTCTTATACAAGAGTTTCCCTTAATATATAGGAAATTTGTTTGAATAATTCCCCATAACATTATAGTTGAGGCACTGGATAGGAGTAGTTTATTTATTTTTATTATATCTAGGATCCTTATAACCCATTTCTTTTTAAATAAAGCAATTTTATGTTCCCATTAAAAAAGTACATGGGGGTTTCATTCCATGATTAAAAGATTTTGGAAATCACATTATCCCTTTCTTCTTATTTAACACATTTATTTTTTATTCTCCCTCAGTATTAATCATCTTTTCTTGAATTGAATTAAAGATATAAGTATTATTATATTATCTATATACCAAGATATAATACGATATCATATCATTATATAATTAAAACGTTTGAGAAAACAATTTCCTTTAGAGACTCACCTTAAGACATTATAATAATTAGATAATATTTCCTCTTGGAGTAATTATTTCTTCTTCAGCATGAAAAGATAATCTTATAAAGTTTACCTCACAGTCTATAATAATTTCTTCTTTTTTATTTACTATTAGGAATTTTCTCCCCATTTTAGCTTTTTCTTCTTGAATAAATTATTTCTCAAAGAATATCACATTAAATTTTCTGAAATCCATACATTCGAGGTCAACAATATCTTTATTGTTATGAATCAATAGCCACTATTGATCACCATCTCTATTTATAAAATACACTGTTAAAATAACAATTTCTATTTCAATACATCGAAAATCTATAAATGTCTTTTTAGGGACTTAATCCATTGTTTAGCTGCCAATGTATTATTATTTCTATTAAATGAAAGGTTACGTTATTGCATGAAGTGGTCCAACATAGTTGAATCATGTTTTGGAACAAAATTTTGATTTGTACAGGCAATATTATTCATTATAACATGATATAGATGTTCTAATATGGCCATGATATACTCAGTTATAACCCTAGTAATATTTGATTTCTTGGTAGGGAAATGTATTCCCTTATGACAAGTGGGTCATGATTATTGATAACTCTACAATGCATTGACATGTCTCATGAGACAAAACTACATTTATCTGTTTCATAGTTCCTTGAAACGTGGGTTCTAGTTTTATGAATCACAGCTTCACGGCGGTTTCCGTTGGATTTATTCAGGGAACCAAAACTCACAATAGTTCTTTATCCAAAATGGACCTGCTTTCCAATGGAAGGAATTTTTTATATTAAAACATTACGATACTTAGGAATATACATCATCCGAGATTATGGGAGGTCTGACTCATCACACCCTTTTGGGGGGAATTATTGTCTACTCTAGGATTCTCTTTATTAATTTATGATATTTTCAGAAATCCTATTTAATTTACCAAGTATAACATAAGTTTCCCTTCGAATTTGAAATCACTTATTAATATGTTGGAAATTTATAATCATCTGTTTGTATTATAGATTATTTATTAATGGAGATATCCATCTGTATTTGAGTTTCTCCATTAATGGTATCCTCTCATATACTATATAGAGATTATTTTAATCATCGTTAAAATGATATGGGTTTTTAAGCCACTCATTAGGGCACTCTAGAATTTATCGTTTTCTAGGGAGATGAAGGTTTGTTTAGATATCAGGATCATACCAACAAAATTGGATACCTATGAATCCCTGTGAAATAAATCTGAACCCACATAGTTCGGTTCCACTTAATGGAACTCATCATACCTTTTATGGTCATGTGATATGGATATCTAAGTGAAAGGTGCCTATTCAATGTTTTTTGGGTACATATGCGTATCCAGCCTAAGGTACTTATAAAGAATATGGGCTTCCATGTATGATTAGACCCGGTTGGGAATATCTCCTAGGAAGAAAAATGTTGATTTGAAGTGATGGGTTGGAACCTCAAGGAGGCTTCCTACATATCCCATTTGGATGGGAATCACATACCAATTAGTTCGATAAGTCTTAGAGGAGAGTAAAATATTTTGAGAGAAATGTGTTTGGGATTACATCAGGAAAAGGATACCTTTTGGATTTGAGGGTTTAATTTGGGGCTTACTCCAAAGGAAGATTCCTAGACTAAGGGAATTAGGGTTGGATTCCTGAAAATGATATCCATTGAGCTCGGGCCTTGAGAAGGATTATTACATATCCTAGTTTTAATAAGAATAAAAGCTCCCATAATTCAAGGGATTTTAAAAATGTTGAGATCATGAAAAATCTATAAGCCCACGTGAGTCACGCTCGTTGTGAGAAACCAGAGAATGACAAGGACTGGAAAAAACCAACATTTTACCTTCTCCGCTAATGGAAGAGGGTGCGCCTATGGCATCCATGGTGGATGAGTTCAAGTCCACCTAAGAAGTGGGTGAGGCAACAATCCCCACCTATATTCTCTTTACATTAGAAAATGGTCTAATGTAAGGAAGGAGTGAAGGTGAAGGAATTTGAGAGGAGAAATACTGAAACCTTCTATTTAAAGGTTAGGGGATTACACCAGGATGGCATCCCTAGTGTATCCCGGTAGGGGAGAGTGACATCTCATTTGATTTCGTAGAAAAGAAAGTGTGAAATTCACCATCCCTACTAGAGACCTGAGGTTCCAGATCTTAGAGACGAAAAGGGGAGGACAGAACCCAAACCCAAATCCTCCAAAATAGGATCTTCCCAACACTATTCCTAGGAGAATGGTCCGTGTGACTGTGGATATAAAAACTCATAGACAATCCATAAATCCTAACCCCGTTGTGAAAAAATGTGGGAAACCTTTGAATGTGGATATACAAACCCAAAAAGAGACATATTGAGGTGCCTTTCCTAAAGGTTTGATAAGTCTCGAGTTTTTGGTGGAGGCTTAAACATAGTTCCTTTTAGATAAGGGAACCATGGATGGAGATACCCTGCCGTCAATGGCCTTAAAAAGGGTACTTATGTTGAAATAGAGGCCTTATACATGTATTTTCCATGTTGGAACACTACTATGGTATGTCACGTAGGTACCCTGCATAGGTATTCCACGTAGCTGAACTGTGTAGGTGTGCCGTGTAGGCCTTTATGAAGACTAAAAGGTGTCTTACATAGGGGAAGAAAACCTACGTGATAGTCAAATTTTTGAAATACATTTAAATAATGTTTATCCCATTTAATTATATCTTTCCTCATGTCTCTAAAAACATAATTGAGACAATTGGAGGGATCTAGGTGAAATAGAAACACAATGGGAGCTTTAAGAAGTCCTTCAACTTTTTCAGTCTCAGAAATGGGGAGCCAAAGGGTCATATCTATATGCATGGAGGAAGCCTGGTCAAAGGGATGTTGTCTGTGAACGTCATCCATGTAGGTCCTCTACATAGTTCTGCTGTGTAGGGGTACAAAAAGTATACTGCCATGTATGTATTCCCCACAGGTATGTCATACAAGCATGTCATGCAGGGCTTCTAAGACATTGGGTATCTTTTTAATTCTTCAATCCTAGTCTTTGGACTTTAAATTATTTATGGGTATCTTAATAATATTTTGATATTCTTATGTAGTGTCAACAAATACCCCCCCCCCCCACCAGGATTGGATCAGATTAGAAACAGGGTCGACTCTTGAGGTAAAATTTCGGGGGAAATACTATGGATTATTGCTTAATCATGCGGGTTTATTACAGAGCTACATCGCATAGGTATGTTATGTATCCTTTTCATGCAGGCATGTCATGGGGATCTGTGGCTGGCTGTAAATAGGTTCGACCCTTGGCGATTTTTTTCACCCATGATTCCAAAAATTTTGACTCTCGTTGCATAGCTCTTTCATTTAGCCTCAACGTGTTATGCTCTCATATAGTCTATGTGAAATTCTATCAAGGTGAAACTACATTAGTGATGGATCTACACAGAAGGAATTAATTTAAGGATTTGTGCTAAGACCCTTCTCAAAGACCTATATGACAAACCTCATTGAAGGACCTATACGGAGAGTTCCCTTTTCCAAATATTAAATTTTCATTAAGTTGAAATTTGATTTTTCTTTTGTCTAAATTCCAACCTAAAAAGGGTAGTTTGGTAATTTAGTAGGAAAATGGATCATTTTATAACTTCTACTGATGAAGTTACGGTTCGTCAAAATGAGATGATGAAGATTGTAAGAACATATTATTATGACGTTGTTGAAGTACTCTTCCTTGAATATAGAAAAGTTTAAATTTGTATCAATGTGAATTCCCACAAATTCATTACCTACCCCTATATGGGAATGGGCTTTTACTAGATGACCGCATTCCATCTATTAAAAAATAATTCCAAAATATTTGGTTTCTTAAAATATCTCAATTTTCACTACATGAATATTACGGAGAGGGGTATGCCTGTTCAGGAGGGGACCATCCTTATTGGTAGCATCCTGAATCATAGGGGTTGTACTCTTGATATGAAAGATCATGTTTCATGTCCATGTCCACATTGATATGACTCAACCTTTTAGGCTTCTCAGTCATATTAATCTAATGGTTGAAAGGAGGACTTGGAACTTCGTTCTGGGGGAGGTGTTAAACCGGAATGGATGTGGGAATCTTGGGGACGTCGGACTTGTGCAGAATTAAGGAAAGAGTTATCAGAGGTTTATATCTATGAAGCTGTATGGATGAGAAAATCGTATGTTTATAAAAATGATTTCATTCCGGAATTTTTGAGCCTATGGAGTCCGCAAACAAAATCTTTCCATTTGACTCATAGTGAAGTTGACATTAGTTTGTGGGATATCTACCAAATAGATAGGGTTCCAATTCTCGGGTAAATGTTTGAAAATTGTATTCTGTTGGAAAAAATATGGAGTGATGTTACCAGAACACCACGATTGGCTCATGAAATATTTAAAATAGAAAACAAATTCCCAAATACAAGAAATATATTCTTTTCATAGTTTAGATGGAAGCCTTTTTAAAACCAACAACAAAGAAATGTCTCACCTATAGACGTCCTACTATTTGTCCTTCTGTAGATAACTGGGGTAGTAAAGGAATATATTGAATTACATTAGAGAGAGGTAACTATAAGAAAAGGGGAAATAAATTCGAATCTAATATTGATGCAAATATATGCTTAGTTGCCTTCCTTACCAGGTGGATAAGCATTTACATACTTCCATTTCGTGTGTTTAGTGGCGGTGTAAGGCCATGGAATTTTGTTATTATAGATAAATTTGTATAGAGGATGTATATTGAGTTAGAAACACTTGTATTGGAATAAATTTACTATTCTATGATGCATTGATACAATGAAATGGCTCTATTTATAATTTTAGGTCCATTCAAGTGTTGTGGAGATGGATTTCAGCACATTTTTCTATATACTCAGTGTAGTATTATGTTAGAGTCCCAAATGGTCGATTCACTCCATTTTTACAGAACGTTTCTAGTATTCAGTGTTAGAATTTGAGACCTCATGTAGTGCTAAAGGCATTGAATGTCTCAAGATAATTCGGCATCATTCCTTTTGGTAACCCACTAACTTTAACATTTATTGATGATGGTAAAGAATCAAATTAAGAGTTTAGGTATAATATTATAGCATCTAGGGATAATTTATTTTCTACCATGAATGATGGTGAAATTATCTGTGAGGATTAAGTCCCCTATTGGTTTGCTCGTCAGTTTAGATGTCTTCAACAATCAAACACATTTACACCCATATATGTTAGACATAAGAAACACCCAATGGTATTGAGACAATTGTAGATTTTAATGGATTTAGAGACACCAAAAATTTCAATTATGTTACCACTATCAGATTCATCAATCGGATTGGTATATGGATATGGAAAAGCTTGGGATTTTTCATATCCTTAAGGGACTTTGAAAAAAATAATATTTAACACCCCAAGCTTCCACGATACGCTTCTCTTTGAATAATACAGTAGAGTGTGTTGTATGCAACTTCTATTTCTAACACACTCCACAACCAATCAAACTAGCTATTATGAATAGTAATACCAACTTTTTGAAATTTTATAAATTTTCTATTTCAAAATGGACTTCATTTTTGGATTCGTAATATCGAAATTAGCTTAGGGTGAAGTTTTGGTATTTTTCTGAAAACTTCTAATTTTTTATGAATTGTGAAAAACACTAAGTTATAGTTTAAAACCAAGTTTTTATTTAAATAATTACTTATTTTATTTAAATTTATTTTATGTCAAAATAGATACATAATACCTATATAATTTCAATGTAATTCATTGGATTCAATTTATAATAATTTTAGATATATAATAATTTTATAGAACTTTTCAGAGTCTTTTACCCACCTCCAAACAGAATTTGAAAATTCACATAAAACATAATTTTTCTGCTTCAGTGAGTGGAATTTAGATAATCCAAGATACATAGTTAATATAAATGAGTAAAATTTAGTTCAATAAGATAAAAATAATTTTTTGTGAATAGTAAAGTTTTACTTTTATTTACCATGGTTAAAAGTAAATAGGGTAATTAAGGGTAAAACTGATATTATTATTACACTAACACATGTCTTAATTATATTTTATAAGTATAAATCGACCCAAAAAAACCTTATGAATCAAATATGAACCTCTTTGGTCCACTTGGATTATATTAGGACATTTATTATTATTTAATTCAAAGAAGAGTTAAAAGAGTTAAAATCAATGTTTAGTAACTAAAACATTTTTAATATAGGGTTATAAATAAGATAAATTTGATTATAAATATTCATTATAAATATAAAAATATTTCACAAATAATGGTATTTTATTTATAATTTTTATAAATTAAATAATTTAATTTATTTATGACACAATGATGATGGAGTAATTACATTATTAGTGAAATATTAAAATAATTGATATTATTACTACCCAAATAAATATAATTTGAGACTTTTAATGAATTACACAATTTTTATAGGTTAATTTAAAATTTTAGGGTTGATTAAATTAATTATGTTGGAAGTAATAATTCTATTATAAATTTAGTAAAAACAAAATACCAAATATTGTCAAAATTTACATAAAATATTTTTTAAAACAAATATTATATTATTAATTGATATTCTAGTCATAAATATATAAGGTTAAGAAAAAGGACTTTTATAATTATAGGTGTATCATTACTGAATCACTTGGGGTTGTCTTGGATGCATATAGTAAGTTTATTAACCATATAATATAAAAATTTAAAGAGACATGGTAAATGTTAAACTATTTTACTAAGAATTAAATAAACATTATAGGGTTAATATAGTGACCCAAACCTATCCAAAATATATTGGTTGAAATTATTTAGACCCATCCCCACCTAAGACTCTAAATAAGTCATTTAAGAGCCATTATAAACCAAATATGAATTTATTATAAAATAATATTTTAATTTTTTCCTAACGTGCCCCACACCCCTCTTATAAAAGGGCACTCACCCTTCTCTCAAATTCATTCCTTCAAACCTGTTGGCTCGGCCATCCCCTACCCAAATATTCTCTCAAATTCACTCACTTCAACCTAGATGCATTAGTTTGATTATAAACCCAACCTAAGGAGCCCTTTTGATCAAATCAAAATAAAGAACCTAAAGAAGAGGTAATGTTTTCACCACCCTCTTTCAATTTCTTTTCTTTTTCCACTTATTCTTTCTTTGTTATTTCCATTCGATAATAATAACTCTAGTATATTCTATATACAATGATGATATTATAAATATGGTATAGCCATATTCAGTATTCTATCCATCCTTTGAATGACATGTCACCATACGTGCGTAAGTGCGGCTTACTGTCTCCGCGTTGTGGTGTAATTGTTATTCAAAACATTATTATTTGGATGTGTATGATAATGATGTGTAATTGAAGTAAATAATAAATATAAAATTATAATGGTTCTGTATATATATGATATATCATCCAATTATATATGACTTTAATATCAAAATAATGATATTGTCGCTTGTGCGTACGTACGGACCACCGTCTCCACGAACGCGATGAGATTCATTCTCCATCGTATACATTCAAGACTAATTCTCTTTTCATGATTAAAAGTAATTTTTAAGAACATTATATCATTATGGATATGAATAAGATACTACCTATCCATAACAAACATGGCTTATGTAACAAAGCATATAAAGGAAAACTAATCAGTTAACATCCAAAACAATGATAATACTAAGATATTATTAACAAAGCAATGTTAAAAAATCATATATGATATCACATTAATTAATACGATTCTTGTATAATTTAATAAAAATTATTTCACCATTATAAAATAGTTAAACCAACCCTCGACCAAGGAAAATTACAAGGTAGGGGTTTATTTCACAATCTCTTCATTATCTGAGGTTGTTTATCCCTAATTATCTATTGGGACCTCTTTATCATCCACAGACATTTTTCCTAAAAATATACTTCAAAACATTCTTACTATTTTACAGAATATGGTTTAAAGTCAGTTATACCATTTTTTTACTTTTTATAATAATTTTATAAAGGAATCATTCCATCGTTTCCCAAACAAGGTCCTTTTTAACCTTTTCGATAGAATTAAGTTAACAATGTCCTTTTTTAACCTATACGGTGGGTGCAACTATTTTTTTCCATTAGAAAATTGTTGATGCTTCCCTTAGAAGCTTATAAGAATATTTTAAAATTAAATTTTTTATTTTATAATTATGTGACTTTTAAATGATTTTAAAAAAGATATATTTATCTCAAATAGTTTTGACTTCATCTATGTCAACATCCTTTCATGGATTTTAGGCTTATTTGAAGTTGATTTATTATGATACAAAAATACCATATAGTATTGAAGGTTTTGTGATTTTTTTGACCATGGATGTGTTATTTTTATACCATTCATGGTTTATGGAGAATGTATTGATATTTTTAAAGCTAGTTTTAATACAAATATTTATGTTATGTTTAAACCTATTCATATGAGGAATGCATTGGACTTAATAAGTGATGGGTGGAGCCCGCTATATCTCCTCGATGAATTGGTAGGTCTCATGACACAAACTAGTGTCTTGGAACAAGGCCTTGACAAAACATTATTTGTAGTCTTGTCACAAGGCCTTGACTATGTGGTTATGATAGTCTGGCATTCTTCATTCCATCATTACGAAAGTGGTGATTGATATTGCATATGATTATTCTACTATTAGAATATCCATGTGAATAAGTAAATGGAATTATTTAATTTTATCTTTTCCATATTATGTTAAAGTTCAAGTTTAAAAAAATTTGGTTTTAGTTATACATTTTCTTAAATGTTTATGTTTATTTATGAATGTTTCCACTATATTGTTATCCTTACTGAGCATCTGAGCTCACCCCTTTCAATGTTTTATTTTTTCCAGGATGTGGAGAAGTACATTATGAATGACCTGTAGGGATAGTATGAGGGGATATTAAGGCAAGATTTTGTTGTAGTTTTTTCACTTTATGATGTACTATAAGACTTATGAATATATCTAGTGTTTCCAAGGCTACTAAACTAATCAGTCTTTCGAGAATTGATCCTTTGTGATCATGCCAAGATTATAAAATAATGCACCAACTCTGGGTAACTGGTGTCGGGGTGTTACAGTTGGTATTAGAAAATGTTTAGTACAATCCTTGAAATATAGATATAGATAAACTCTGATTAGAGCACATAGTCCTAATATAGACATTGAGGATTAGTATAGAAGAACTTCCTATAATTTTGGTATTCTAGGGATTTTGTGAGTTTTCTAAGAAATACATCCATGTCTGGATAGGATCAGGTAGAGGAGGATATGGAAGAGATGTACCTAGGGGTAAAACCCAATAACACTGCTTTGTGCTAGACTCGAATGGGAACTGGTGCATGACAACGGGCCTTGCAGCACTCTTGGTTACGACACTCCCGGGGTATATGCATAGGATAATTCTAAATTTCTTTACAAACCATTATGAAGGGTTTATGAGTATATACTTCCTCGAAGAAAACAATTTTATTATTATGGATTATATCCATAAATTGTTCAATTTATGTGAAGTGTTTTACAAGTTTGTATTTTTGCATTGCGATTCATAAACTAACCTAGTGTATGCCATTTTTTAGAAATGGCGCCTAGTGGAATGAGTGGAAACTGTATCAATGCACACACTCCATGTAGGGATAACCCTCCATCTCAAGATAATTATAGTTGAGTAGGTGATACAACTAGTGTTGATCATCTTATCACCATACTGGGACAACCCTCTCAGGTTATGAATAATAACCTTACCCATATGGAACACCCTGATTCGCAGTGTGGAGGATCAATGATTGATGGGTTCATGAGGTAACTACCACCAAAATTTAATGGGGGTTCAAATCCACTAGTAGCTGAGCAATGGATAAATTCCTTAGAGAAAATATTCCATTCCATGGGGAGTAGTGAGAGGGAAAATTTTATCATGGAAGTTTACCACCACACTAGAGATGCTGACCAATGGTGGTCATTGATTCAAAACAAAAAGGAAGATGATAAAGAATCAAATATGGAATGGAGGGAGTTCAAAGGGAATTACTTAGAAAAATACTTTCCTCATGACCATCAAGCAGATATGGAAAGGCAATTTCTGATCCTAAGGCAAAATTAGGATGAGAATGTCGGAAAGTATGAGGCTAACATTACAAGGCTATAAAGGCATGCTACAGATTGTATAGGTAACCCAAAAAGTAAGATTGATAGTTTCATTGATTGGATAAAACCAATTCTTCATCGAGATTTATTCTCCCATCCTTCTCGTCGTACGAAGATATTGTCTCATGTGCTATCAATAAAAAAAAGAATTCTCTTAGACTTATGACTTTAAAGCAAAGCAAGAGAAGAAGAGATCTGCCGATCAATTTGGAAATGGAAATAAGGGGAAGAAAGGAAAAGTTGAATATCCTTCCTACCATAAATGTGGGATGAAACACCCCGGTACTTGCATAAAAGGAATGGGAGTCTTTTACAAGTGTGGGGAAAAAGGCCACCAAGCTCATGATTGTAAGGGGAATAAAGAAGCTACTAATGTTCAATGCTATAATTGCAGGGAGATGGGACATTATGAAAATTAATTTCCTAAGAGTCAGGGAATCTTTCCTTAGAAAAGGCCAAGGGATAAAGGCCAAGCTTATGCTATCACTAATGCTGAGGTAGAAGCTCCGAAAGATGTGGTGGTAGGTAATTTAATGGTTTCCTCAAGTTTAGAAAATGCATTATTTGATTCTGGATCATCACATTGTTTCATATCTTCCCAGATTGGTAAGAAAACTAGATATTTCTAATTTGATTTAACAAGGGAGTTTTCAGTTAAAATTCCTAAGGGAAGTATCATCGCAACAATGTTTTGTGAATCCGTTCCCATTAGAGATTATAAATGTTCGTTATCTACTAATCTCATCTTCATTCCTATGATTGGGATTGATATAATCCTCGGTATGGATTGGATTTCAACCATGATATGAAGATTTATTGTAAGAAGAAGGAGGTTATGATTTTTGATGACGATGATAATGAACACCTTATCTTTAGAGTAGAATCGTCACCACATAAGTCTTATCTAGATCCACCCCTTGTAGCTCAACTAAATTCAATTATTGGGGAGGAAGAGAATGAAATAACTATGGTTGAGGAAAGGAATGTTAAAATAGAGGATTTACCTGTTGTGAAAGAATATGTTGATGTTTTTCCAGAGGATTTACCTAGACATCCTCCAGAACGAGAAATTGAGTTTTCCATTGATTTAATTCATAGATCAAGGACCATATCGAAGACCCCTTATAGAATGGCGATTGTGGAATTAGTGGAACAAAAAAAAACTATAGGAATTGAGTAATAGGGGATTTATTCTCCATAGTTTTTCTCCATGGGGAGCCCCTGTCCTTTTTGTTATGAAGAAAGATTGATATATGAGGTTATGTATCGACTACTGGGGGATCAATGCTATAATAATAAAGAACAAGTATCCCCTAACTCGCATTGATGATTTATTTGACCAAATGCATGGAGCTCAATACTTTTCAAAGATTTACCTTCTATCTGGATATCATCAGTTGTGTGTGAAGAAGGAAGACATTCCGAAGACAGCATTTCAAACTAGGTATGGGCATTACGAGTTTACAGAAATGCCTTTTGGGACGACTAATGCACCCTCTGTTATCAGGGATCTAATGAACCGAGTTTCAAGGAATACATTGATGACTTTGTAGTGGTATTTATTGATTATATCTTGTTATACTGCAATATCTATAAAGATAATGAAAATCACTTGCGCATTATATTGAAGACTCTAAGAAGACATGAATTATATGGGAATTTAGAAAGTGTGAATTATGGCTTCAGGAGATTTCTTTTCTTGGCCATATTGTCTCTAAGTATGGAATTTTCATTGTTCCTTCTATGAAAAGGGAAATCCAAGAATGGCCAGCACCGCTGAGTATAACTGAGGTACGCAGTTTCATTGGTTTAGCAGGTTATTATCGACGTTTCGTCTAGAATTTTTCCCAGTTGGCTAACCCATTATCAAAGCTCACACGTAAAGGAGTTAAATTTTTTTGTACAAAAGAGTGTGAATAATTATTCAAAGAACTGAAGAAAAGATTAGTCAATGATCCTATATTGACTCTATCATCGGGGAATGATGGGTTTGTTATTTATAGTGATGCATAGTATAAAGGACTTGGTTATGTCCTTATGCAGAATGATAGGGTTATTTCCTATACATCATGACATCTGAAACTTTAGGAGCAGAACTATCCTACTCATGATCTTGAGTTAGCAGTTGTAATCTTTGCTTTGATGATTTGGAGACTGTATCTCTATGGTGAGAAATGTGATATTTATACTGATCATAAGAGTTTGAAGTATATTTTCTCACAAGAATAACTCAACATGAGGAAAATCAGATGGCTTGAACTACTCAAAGATTATTATTTCACAATACACTACCACTCGAGGAAGGAAAATAAGGTGGCCAATGATTTTAGCAGAAATCATCATGGTGTTTTGAACAAGATGAGAGTTGAAAGGTGTCCTATTTTCATTGATCTAGTGAAGATGGATATGGGAATTACCATGGAAGGTGGTTAACATAGATAGTTTTTCAAATGGTTTCCAAACCATCCATACAATAAAGGATAAAGAGTTCATAGATCGATGATTAAGAATTTAAAAAGAAGATTAAAGATGTGAATGATGGGAGATTGAGTGACTTTGTGTATGAAGATGGAATTTTGAAATTTGGGAGGAGGCATTGTTTTACCGATATAACTAATCAAAAAGGGAATTGTTGGAAGATGCTAATAGTTACAATTTCTCTATACACCTTTGGATCACCAAAATGTATAGAGATTTGAAGGAACATTTTTAGTGGGACAACATGAAGAGGGAGACTGCTGATTTTGTGTCAAGATGTATGGTTTTTCAACAAGTGAATGATGGAATGCAACATCTTGGAGGAGTCAGGAAACCTCTTCCTATTCTAGAGTAGAAATGGTATAATATTACGATGGACTGTTTCATGGGAATACCAAAGACTCCTAGAAGGAACATTGCAATATGGGTCATTGTTGATTTTCTTACCAAATCAGCACATTTTATTGCTATAAGAGAAGATTTACCACTTGAACGTCTAACAATACTATATAGTAATGAAGTTTTGAGACTTCATGGAGTACCACTATCAATTGTTTTTATCATGATCCACATTTTACATCAAGATTCCGGAAGAGTCTTCAGAAGGCCTTGCATACTGAACTTCGTTTGAGAACTACATACCACCCCCAAACTGATGGACAATTAGAACGGACTATTCAAACCATTGATGACATGTTTATATCTTGCTCACTAGGCTTTCAGGGTGTGTGGGATCAATATTTACCTCTAGTGGAATTTTCCTATAACAATAGCTTCTATTCAAGTATTCGGATGGCACCATATGAAGCGTTATACGGAAAGAGATGTCTCACACCAACCTGTTGGGAAGACATTGGTGAAAGAGAAATCTTGGGCCCAGAACTGGTGGAGGAAACAATTGAAAAGTTTAAGGTAATCCAAAAACACATCAAAGCATCTCAAAGTAGGCAGAAGAGCTATGCCGATAACCGAAAGAATGATTTTGAATTTCAGGTA
Source organism: Viscum album (assembly GCA_963277665.1). Lineage (NCBI taxonomy): Eukaryota > Viridiplantae > Streptophyta > Magnoliopsida > Santalales > Viscaceae > Viscum > Viscum album. The sequence continues at coordinate 1,803,230,715 of OY728129.1, read as the reverse complement.
GGAGATCATGTTTTATTAAAGTTATCTCCATGGAATGGAGTTATACGTTTCAGTAAGAAGGGAAAATTGAGTCCCAAGTACATCGGACCATTCAAAATTACAGAACGAATTGGGGATGTAGCTTACAATTTTGCAATGCCGCCAAATCTCTTCAAAGTTCACGATGTGTTCCACGTATCACTATTGAGAAAATATATCCCTGACCCAATGCATGTACTGGACTATGAGGAATTAGAACTAGAACCTGATCTATCTTATTGCAATGATCCTGTCAAGATTCTTGATACCAGAGAACAAGTGTTGAGAAACTGGACGACTCATCTCATAAAAGTTCTATGGAGAAACCATATGATGGAAGAGGAAATGTGGGACCCTAAGGAACTTATGATGATGAACCACCTGAGTATTATTATGCATTAATATTCTAGTAATTTTGAGGTTGAAATTATTTGATTTAGGGGAGAATGTAACACTCCAAGCTTCCACGGTACGCTTCTCTTTGAATAATACAGTTGCGTGAGGTGTACGCAACTTCGAGTTCTAACACACACCACAACCAATCAAACTAGCTCTTCTAAATAGTAATACCCACTTTTTGAAATTTTATAAATTTTTTCTTTCAAAATTGACTTCATTTTTGGATTCGGAAGATCAAAATTATTTTAGGGTGTTTTTTTGGTATTTTTCTGAAAACATTCAGTTTTTTATGAAAAGTGCAAAACACTAAGTTATAGTTTAAAACCGAATTTTTATTTAAATAATTATTTATTTTATTTAAATTTATTTTATGTCAAAATAGATACATAATATCTATATAAGTTCAATGTAATTCATTATAGTTAGTTTATATTAATTATATATATATATATATTTTATAGAACATTTCACTGTCTTTTACCCACCTCCTAAGAGAATTTGAAAATTCACATAAAATTAAATTTTACCGCTTCTCTGAGTGAAATTTCAAAAATCCGATAGACACGGTTAATATCAAGTTGTAAAATCTGGTTCAGTAAGATAAAAATAATTTTTGGTGAATAGTAATGTTTTACTTTTATTTACCACGGTTAAAAGTAAATTGGGTAATTAAGGGTAAAACTGATATTATTATTACCCATAAAAATGTTCTATTTCTATTTGATAAGTATTATTCGACCAAAAAAAATCTTAGAAAAAAATATGATCCACTTTTGTCCAATTGGATTAGATTAGGACATTTATTATTATTAAATTCAAAGAAGAGTTAAAAGAGTTAAAATCAATGTTTAATAACTAAAACATTTTTAATATAGGGTTATAAATAAGATAAATTCGATTATAAATATTCATTAGAAAGATAAAAATAATTCCTACATAATTGTATTTTATTTATAATTTTTAGACCTTAAATAATTTAATTTATTTATGACAAAATGATGATGTAGTAATTACCTTATTAGTGAAATATTAAAATAATTCATATTATAAATACACAAATAAATATAATTTGTGACTTTTAATGAATTACATGAATTCTATAGGTTAATATGACATGTTAGGGTTGATTTAATGAATTAGGTTTGAAGAAATGACACTGTTATAAATTTAAGAAAATACCAAATACCAAATAGTGTCAAAATTGACATAAAAGTGTTCTTAAAACAAATATTATATTATTAAATGAGATTCTATTTCTAAAAATAAAATTTTCAACCAAAGGAATTATATAATGATAGGTATATCATTATAGAACCACTTGGAGTTACCTTGGATGTATAATGTAAGTTTATTAACCATATAATATTATAATACAAAGAGATATGTAAATGTTAAACAATTTAACTAAGAGTTAAATATAAATGACAAGGCTAATATAGTGACCCAAACCTGTCTAAAATCTATTGGTTGAAAGGGTTTCGACCCATACCTACCTTATCCTCGAAATATGACACTTTTGATCCATTATAAACCGAATATGACTTTATTGTAAAATAATATTTTATGTTTTTCCTAAAGTGCCCCTCACCCCTCTTATAAACGGGAACTCCCCCTTCTCTCAAATTCATACCTTCAAAGCCTTTTGTCTTGACCAACCCCTGACCAAATATTCTATAAAATTCTCTAAATTCAACCTAGAGGCATTAGTTTGATCATAAATCCATCCAAAGGATCCCTTTTGATCAAATCAAAATAAAGAACCCAAAGAAGAGGTAACAATTTCACCACCCTCTTTCAGGTTTCTTTCTTCTTCCACGACTTATTTCTTTGTTATATCCATTCTAAAATAATAACTCCAGTATATTCTATATACTTTTATGTTATTATAAATATGGTACAGCCATATTAAGTATTATATCCATCCTTTGAATGACATGTCACCATATGCGCGCATGCACGGCTTACCGTCTCCACGTCGTGGTGTAGTTGTTATTCAAAATATTATTATTTGGATGGGTATGATAATGATGTGTAATTGAGGTAAATAATAAATATGACATCATAATTATTCTTTATAATGATATACCATCCAATTATATGCGATTTTAATATTAAAAGAATCATATTATCGCTCGTGCGTACGTACAGACTACTGTCTCCACGAACGCGATGAGATTCATTCCCCATCGTATCCATTCAAGACTAATTCTCATTTGATGATTAAAATTAATTTTTAATAACTTTATATATATCTAAATATGAATATGATACAACCTATCCATAATAAACACATCTTATTTAACAAAGAATATAAAGTAAAACGAATCAGTTAGCACCCGAAACAATGATAATACTAAGATATTATTAACAAAGCAATGTTAAAAAATCATATATGATATCATTTTAATGTATATTATTCTTGTAAAATTTAATAAAAATTATTTCAGCATTATATAGGAGGTAAACCAACCCTCGACCAGGGAAAATTACAAGGTAATGTTTTATTTCACAATCTCTTCATTATTTGAGGTTGTTTATACGTAATTATCTATTGGGACCTCTTTATCATCCACATCCACATTTCTTAAGAATGTATTTCAAAACATTCCTATTAATTTACAGAATATGGGTTAAAGTCATTTATACCCTTGTTTGACTTTTTATAATAATTTTATAAAGGAATCCTTCCATCGTTTTCCAAACAAAGTCCATTTTAACCTTTTTGATAAAATTAAGGTAAGAATGTCTCTTTTTAACTTATACGGTGGGTGCAGATATTTTCCGCTATTATAAAATCATAGAATATTCCCTTACAAGATTATAAGAATATTTTGAATGTAAATGTTTTATTTTATAATTATGTGACTTTGAAATGATTTAAAAAAGAGAGATATTTATCTCAAGTAGTGTTGATTTCATCTATGTCAACATCCTTTGATGGATTTTAAGATTATTTGAAGTTGATTTATTATGATGCAAAACTTCCATATAGTATTGAATGTTTTGTGACATGTTTGACTATGGATGTGTTATTTTTATACAATTCATAGTTTATAGAGAAAGTATTGACATTTTGTATGTTAGTTTTAATGTGAATGTTTATGTTATGTTTAAACCTGTTGATATGAGGAATGCATTGGACTTAATAAGTGACGGGTGGAGCCTTCTATAGCTCCTCGATGCATCAGTAGGTATCATGAGTCAAACTAGTGTCTTGGAACAAGTCCTTGAAAAATTATTTTTTGTAGGCTTGGAACAAGGCCTTGACTATGTGGTTATGATAGTCTGACATTATGCATTCCATCATTATGAAAGTTGTTATTGATATTGCATGTGATTATTCGACTGGTAGAATATCCATGTGAATAAGTAAATGGCATTATTTCATTTTATCTTGCCATATTATTCTGAAGATCATGTTTAAAAGGATTATGTTTTAGTTATACATTGCCTTAAATATTTAGGTTTATTTATGAAAGTTTCCTCCATATTGTTATCCTTAATGAGCATCTAAGCTCACCCCTTTTTAATGTTTTATTTTTCCTAAATTGTGAATAAGTATTTTGTGAATGACCTATAGGGATAGTATGATGGGATATGAAGATAATATGTTGTTGTAGTTTTTTTTACTTTATGATGTAACGTATGACTTATGAATATATATAGTGTTTTGAAAGCTACAAAACTAATCGGTCTTTCGAGACTTGATCTTTTGTGATCATGCAAATATTATGTAATAATGCACCGACTCTGGGTAACTGGGGTCTGGGTGTTATATAATATATCAAGTGGCAGCTACAATGAATATTGTGTGTGGAAATAGTGTAAGAAGTCCAAATCCAAAGATGATTTAGAAGTTTCAAAGGTTTCAGAGCCATAAAAAAATCTTCATAAAAGGTATATCAGGGAGTGTAGGAATAGAAAAGAAATACCTCATACACCAAGGAGATCAATTATCCACCATAAGAAAGAGATTCCTATTCCATATGTTGAATATTCTGAAGAATAATGGTGTCCTGAAGAGTCTCACCCGTCATAAGGTGTTGAATCTCCTCCACAACCAACCATACTGATATCGAGTTATGTGTGACCTTCATCAATTAGCCATTGGGAGAGTATGACCTGTGAAAATATGGATGAATTAAAATTCCTCCAACATGGAATTCGAATACCAGATTTGGGTGACATTGAGGCACCTTCTTATTGAAATACGGATAATAAACTGGTGGATGTACTTGAGTATATTATGGAGCTTGAGGCTTTTTTATATGGAACTGATGAAAAACTCTCATCCTATAAACGAGTATCCCATATGATGGAAATGGGAAAACATGAAGGGGTAATAATTGACTCTAACAAGGAATGGGATATTTATGTCAATTCTGAAAACATATTTTCCTTTTCTTTTTTCTCAATTATTCTTTACCATTCATCATCATTAATATTGATAAACTGCATTTAATGTATCCTGAATACAGGGAAGGAAACTCTGGACCAGTTCTTGGATCATCAAGGTGTGGGCCTACATGTTCTCCCATCGACACAGAGAATAACCCTCCCAGGTCCCCAGATCATTCTCTAGGAGTGAGAATCATGACTTGGTTAATGGTGACAGATAACCCTCAGCCATTACTTCATGTTTCTCCTACCAGGAAGAGTGTTTTGATTCCTCATCATGCTTATGAACAAAAATGGAAGATACCAATGAGATTATTCCGAAGTGTTCGCTAAAGGAGTAAGTATGTATACAATCCTCAAGGAATTATTATTTTCTCAATACACTCAGGTAATCACATTTATCTTCTTGCATAATATGTATATTTATCCTCTCTCATGGGACTAAGATATGATTCTTCCAGGATACAGAAGGAAACCCCAGGAGATACCAAGGTACATGTTGATGGATCTGCTACCATAGTAGATAAAACATCAAAATATTCAATTGTACCCGCTCCTGGCTCTATTAAGAGAGAGAAAAGCCATGGTATGAACAAATATATTTCTGTTTAATATTAAATTCTTTTCTAATATTTTTATTTTCAACATATCTCAGATCTGTTTTCTTTTCCAATAAATCCTACAACAATCAATACCGATATACCTATTGCTCCAGAAGAAAGGAATAATAATATTAGACAATATGAAGTAAATATTGATGTTGACTCAAACCTAAAAAGATCCAATGATGTTGTAACAATTGAAGAACCAATAGAACATAATATCATTAGAGCCAATTTGGGAATCAAACAACATTTATTAGATTCCTTAAATGGTGAGGATACTATAACATCCCATTCCACATACACTGAAATGATGGTATCCCTTAATCCAATTATTGATATTCCAGGTTCCATCAAGGATTTTGGGGATTTTAATGAATAAATTTACGTACTTAAGCCCTTATACTTTCATTTTCCATACATAATTATTTTTATTTTACTTGATACTTCACATCAATGTTCACCTTATACAAATTTGTATGCCGAAAATGTTCCAAAGGATTATTAGGAATGAGGCATTCCATTATATTTTTCTTCAACTAATGTTGGAGAAATACCCTATGAGGACCCCTCATTGAGTTACATTTCATAGTCTTCAACTATGAAAACTGGGGGAAGTCAAGAGAATTCACCTTCTCAAGAAGAATCTTCCCAAATTTCTGAAGCTGAGAATACTAGGGATGAATCCAATCAAGTGGCCGACTTATTATTGGGTAAATGTAATCGGCAGTCTGATTCATATATTGTTTCTTCCATTTTCTTGAAATTTCTAATGATCTTGATTTATCATTTAGGGTAATCATCTCCCACAGTAAGATTGGAAGTTTAAGCTTCTACGTTGGCTCATCCATCAGTAGAAGGTAAAGCTTCTATTGATTTGAGAGAAGCAGAACAAGGTAGCTCTTTTAGTGATATGATTCCAAAGTACATTTCACCCCATCATAGTGACTCAGATTCAAACATAGAGATGAAATATTCTCTTGGAATGGAACGTAATAAGACATGGTGAAAATGTGGAGCATAATTGTTGAGAAACATTTTGATGAGCTGTTGTCCAATTTTTTCAAACTCACAGGTATTGGGATTTGGTGGATTTAGTTATCCACCAGTCTACAAGGAAATGAAAGAGAACATTCACTGATGGGATTAGTAACATAAACTATGGAAGGATTTTGAAAAGGGTAAACAACTTTATAATATATAGAGCTTCCAAGAAATAGTAGCTGAGGCAGAGGAAGATCATAACAATAAGTCAATCAAAATAAGCTAAACAATTAATTAAGACAAGAAGGAGTTGTTATATATTCAACAGCAACTGGATATTGTTCATAAAAAATTTGATAAATTGAACCAAACACTAGGATAAATCCAATTGGAGGGGATAATCACCATTTCAACTGCTAATGAAGTACTTTGTTAAGATGTGGAGGCTAGAGTTTCTCAACTGTCTCAACATCAAAAGGCGTTTGATAGGACTTATGAGGTCGTTCAATAAATGAGGATTCATATTGAGAGTTTATTTTAAAACATGATCTAGAGGCTCCATTTTTTGAATGTCCCTCTAATTTCATTTGAGTGAAATAAATTTTATCTTTAATCGTATATGTCTTCATTATGGATTTTTTTATTTCAATTTTAATGGTAATGTTGATGAGTTTTTTTAAACATAAAATAATCAATTTAGAAAATCATGATTATAATGACAAGAGTGAGGGTGATCAGTATTTTCTTATTAAGAAGATGGGCCTAATTGGATTTGTTTTATTTTTTACTAGGGTTATATCGAATACCCCACAAACATTGTATCTTTTGACTTTTTATTGCTCAATATTACATAAATCATAAAAATTGAACATTTAGTGATCTGGGACTCGACTTTTTTCCAGAGTTTCCTTTACTGGTTTACAATCCGGTGAGTACCACATCCCTTGTTTTTGGTATTTAGACTCATGTATATTGGATTATAAAGGTATGGTGTTTAAGGTTTAATAGGTTTGACCATAATTTTTGAAATTAGACCCCAATCAAAAATCGGTGACTAAGAATGGCTCTAATATTCTTTAAATATTTCCAAGGGGAGTATTGGGTCATGATTTTTATGGTCACCAAATCTAAAACATGTATAAACATAAAAAAAATCTATTCCTAGAACAATGTTACCATTATTTTGAAAACCTGTTATAGCAGTTGTATTATGTAGGGATGACTATGGTATATGCTACATAGAAAATTTGTGGTATCTTTTGACCGATGAGCTTATTATATAGGTAAATTTTATGCAAGGCCTTTATGAAATGTACTATATAGTCAATAAAAATAACTGTAAGGAATTTAACATTTTATTATTGAATGAAAAGTGAAAATATGATTTGGGTGAATCAAGACCATTTTGTGTGGTTTTCCCAAGAAAATGGATTTTGAGATAAAGGGTTATCTAAGCCAACATATGTCATGAATAGGAAAACCAGTTCTAAAAAAATTGGTGTATGAATAATGGTAAAAAATTATCAAAAATGATAATTTATTATATCATGTTATGCAGTTTTATTTCATGCATTTAAGACATTGTACTGTTCAGTTTTAAGCCTTGTACTATGGACATTTTTTGGCTTTAATTTAAGGTATTTATCATTGACCAAAGGTATGCGATTCTCCCAATTTATTGATAATTGTTTTGGAAAAATACTACCATATTTAGTTGTATAAGGGAGGAAATGTAAACTGTGATTTAGGAATTTCCGAATTTGAAGAATGATATGGGTAAAAGGGCTAAAGGCATTATAGGGAGTCTTTTCAAAAAATGAAGTAACCATTATTTGAAAAACCCATTGTGGGGGTTGTGTTATACAAGGACAACTAGAGAATATGTAGCATATCCAAATAGTTTCTTCTTTTCAATGATAGTCTTATTATGTAGGAAACTTATTCAAGTCCACCTAGGGGAACATTCTTCATTGTGAAGAAAAATATCTCTCAGAAGTTTGACATTCTATTGCTAAAAGCCGAAGAAAGTTTATAGAGATTCAAATTTTCCAATGCATGGATTTTGGATTATGAATAAAGGTTCCTAAATATGGAGTGAGTATTTCCAATCATGATTTCCAAAGAATTAGAGGGAAAGGATTTCTGTGAAGGTTTGACCCAAAAGTAGGAAGTATAATGTATATAGTTTTTAGGTCATATGACTAGGACCAGAAATGGAAATAGTATATAATATATGGACAAGTGATCCAAAGTTAGTTCATATATCCTTGAACACATAGGGAGGGAAATGTGTAAACCGTATTCTTTAAGACTTTCAGATTGAGAGAAAGGTAATAAGAAAAATATACATGAATGATTTCATTAAAATACTAATTCTTGTATATTGTTATCAATGTTTAAAGGGGAAAAACAGAACATTAACCAAGAATGAAATTACCATCATTTAAAAAACCCTTTATGGGGGTTATATTATACAGGGATGACTATGGCATATACGTCATAGTCAAATAGTGGTATCCTTTGATTTACAGTTCCGTTATATAGGCAACTTATGCAAGGCCACCTAGGGGATCATACTGTATAGCCATGAAAAATATTTCCCTGGTATCAGAAATTCTATCACCAGAAACCATAATAATGATTATAAAGATATGAAAATATTCAAGATTAAGAGTGTGAAATATGGAAGGGGTAATTATCAATACACATGAGAAATATTTGAATTAATATTGGTCATGATTTTGAAGTCCTTTATATAAATATGACACATGTAAAAAATGGATACTTTATTTGTTTCCTTTGATTTTTTATTATTTTGTCCATATTAGAGTCATGTAGTGAGGACATTGTATTATGCAGTTTTCAGTCATGCATTGAAGACCCTTGATAACCCATTAGGAAATTGAGACACCATATTTATGCAGAGAATATTTTTGTACCCAATTTCCAAGACCACGTGAGCTATTCTTGGTGTGAGAAATAAGGACCAGTAAAGGATTATTTTTTAACATAAAGGTGACACAAGTAAATAATACGAGTATTATGATTAAGTGACGATTGAGCCAAGGCATAGGACACCGACTCACTACATATCTCTTGGGAGTAAGAATCAAACCAAATGTTGTTCTTCAATTTTTGTGTAGTTTAAAGTCATGTGGTAATGATGAAGATTAACCAACATGAAAATAAATACATTTTGTAGATTGACAATGTAATAAAACCCAAGTGTCACTGTATATTTTTCTGGGGACAAAAATCAAGTCATATGTAGTTCTTTGAACATTCCCTATGTGGGTTTTGATTTTTACATAAAGAATAAAGGGGTTCTTTTTTATCATGGATGGGCCCATGATTGGAGATCCATGCATCTCTAAGTATCTCATATAGATGATAATAAATCCAACCGTAGTTCTTAAACAATCATTTCTTACACCAATCAAGTTTGATGTGGGAAACGGGGGATTCAAACACATTCTGGAAGAATGGTTAAACTTATGACACACAATGGTATAAGGATTGAACCATGTATCTTAAGGGAACATTAGTTATAGATCTGATTTTGATTCATATATAGGAGGGGAAAAGTAAAATAAAAATTTTGTTGTTGTGGGCAGTTGGTCCCATGATTGGGTTTTTGGGAATCTCTATGTATCTCATATGAATGAGAATTAAGCCTCACATAGTTCTTGAAATTGGGTCCCTATATAGATCTGACTCTGACATAGGGAAGAAAGGAACTCATGGGCCACTAATGATCTGAAATGATTTCAATGATGTTTGCATATGGAAGCTCATAATGACAAGTAGAGAAGAAGTTAGTCATACAATTTAATGTCATGTAACGAGGACAAATGATGTCATGCATCTTAAGGTCGTGTGACAAAGACATAGATGCTTGGAATTTTACTGTCATGTAGTATGGACGCCTATGATTGTTATGTAGTTTAAGGTATTGCAAATAGGAATTTTTGTCGTGCACATTAGATTCATGAAGCTAGGACAATGTGTTAAATTATACAAATTATTTCTTCAAGAATCTTGCATTGGTTGGGGTTTTACTAACCATTCTAACCATTGTAATTAATGCATAATATCCATTTTAGTGGACCTTATGTATAAAATATGGTCCTTCCCAATTTGATTCATGATTTGAAGGGTTTTTCCCTAGTATCATTAGAGTCTTGTGGACCAATACCGATTCTTGTTAAATAAATGAATAGAGGTTAACATTCTTGTTAAATGATCGCGCTATTATGTTCTGAGAGACTTCTAAATGATGAAAAGTATGAAATATTATATCATCTAATTGTTCTATATCATCAATCCATCTATAAGACTTCTCATCTATAGACAACTAATCTTATATTGAAACTCGTAGTGAAGGAAATTAAAACTCAATTAGCAATACTATTTCTGTTCCATACACAAATGAATATGGTTTTTCCTGAGTGGAAGTATGTGAAGTAGTCCGATAATACCATAAAGAAAAAAAATTTTATCAAGACAATATTTCATATCATTATCCACCATATTTGTGAGTATATTTGATAGGGTCTTATTAAAGGCCTGCATTTGTCCATTATCTGCTACATGATAGCGATATAAATGGTTGGATTTGATATTGTTCTCTTGATATAACTTTTTTACCTCAACAGAAAATAAATTAGTGTAATTTTCTGTCAATATTGTGTAAGGGACACCAAATATTATGATGATGTTTGTTTGGAAAAAACTAAAATTATTTCGGCTCTGACTTCTTTTTGAGATATTTCCTCAACCCATTTAGAGAATAAATCAGTAGTAGTAAGAATATAGTTTAACTATTTATCCATAGCTAGAGGATAAGGTCCTACTATATCCATTCCCCAAGTGGAAATGGCCAGGAATATTTAGCTGTATGTAGAAACTCTAAGGGTAGATAATGAAGTTGGAATGCACATGCAATGGATTAAATCCATGTTTAAATCTATACAATCTGATGTCATTAAGGGCTAGAAGTATCCAAGTATTCAGATTTGATCAGAAAGCCTATTCCCAGACTGATGAAAACCACAATCTCTTAAATGTACTTCTTTCATTACAGTTGTATTTTCTTCTCTATTAATACACCTGAATAGGATTCCATAAAATCCTTATTTTTATAGGATCTTCTGGTGATCGGGGAAATCATAAAGAGTAAAATTGGCCACCCATCATCTGATCTATTCTTTTTTTAGCTCTACCTGATTGAAGTACTCCATTTTGAAGGTATTCCATGATGGGTGTTCTCCAACCAGTGGTATGACAATATATATCCGAAATTGGTCTAATTTCATTAATTTCTTCCATTCTAGTTTGAAAAAAAGCTGACACCACTCGATGATTGGTTATACTTATGATTGTCTCATCCTGATTCAGATATTCCAGGGCTATGCATACATTATGCAGTGAATCATCATGGGAATTTTGGGATCATGGGACATAAGACAATATCAGTTCTGAGGGAAATTCATCCATTAAACCGCTAACGTAATAACATAAAGGGATTAACTCTTATTTTCTGATAGAAAAATGTCCATTTTTTTGTTTTATTACCAACTCCTAATCACCTTTTAATTTCAGGTGATTCACTAGCACCAGAAGTGCCAATTCCAATCCTATGATGAGATCTTGATATTCTGCTTTATTATTAGTACCGCCTCTTAACAACATGAAAGAATAAGACAACACTTCCTATTCTAGGGAGATATGTACAATTCCAAACCAAACTTCTTTGAGTTTAGTTTTTTCCATTCTCTTCCCTGTTGGACTTCTGGAGGCACCATCAATGTACATTTCCTAGGTTTGGTAACAATCATGAATAGAGACGACCTCTTCATTATGCATTTTAGTATTCAATATTTTATCTTCCACAAATGGATGTTCGGTAAGGAATTCAGCCAAAGCCTAGCCTTTTATTTCCCTCTAAAGCACAAAATGGATATATAACTATTGCAAAATAAATTCCCACTTTTCCAGACGCCCTGTTATCTTCGGAAGATTGAGGATAAATTTGAGCAGGTTTTTGTGAGAGTCCAATTGGACCTACTGATGTTACAAGTAGTGCCTTAATTTCTGAACTATAAATATTTATTTTAGAAATCACTTTTCAATACTTTAATATCGAGTTTCTGCAACTAGAATAGTTCGAATGAGATAGTAAAGGCTATTCTCATTTCCAACATCATTCTTTTGGGAGATGAAAGAACCCAGTGACTGCTCTAAAGCTATCAGATAAAGAATAAGTGGACCTCCTTTAACAGGTGGAATTAATATGAGTGGACTCAAAAGATACCTCTTTAGGGTATCAAATGCATCTTGGAAGTCTTCAGTCCATTGATAGGTGACTCCCTTATCCATTAATCTAGTGAAGGGTAATCACTTGTCGTCCAAATGGGTGATAAAGCATCGAATATAAGTCATGTTTCCATGGATTCCTCTTAATTCCTTCCAATTTCAAGGAGGTGACATACCAGGGATTGAGTTTTTTTCTCAGGATGAACTTTTTTTCCACGATGGCGTACAACGAAGAAAATAATTTTCCTTAGGTTACCCTAAAATCACATTTCAAGGGGTTCATCTTCAAATTGTGTTGCCAATGATTATTGAATATGATCTCCAGATCAGCCAAGTGATTAGAAAGTTGTCTGGATTTAACCCCAAGATCATCCACACAACATTAGACAATTTTTTCTAAGAACGGTTTGAATATATGGTGCATAACACGTCAATACTTTACAATTTCAATTCTTTAGCCAATGGGAATTACCCGATATCAAAACTCACCTTAAGGGGATTTGAAGGCTATGAAATCTCCATCCTCTAGGGACATGTAGATTTTATTATACCTACAGTAACCATCCATGAAGGAAATAGCTTCATAGCTAGCTGTTTCATCAATTAAAAGCTTAGTGACCGTAACAGGAAAGTTATCTTTAGGACAATACTAGTTAATATCTCTGAAATCTATGAAATCTCTGATTTTCCCATTCTTCTTTTTTACTAGGACAGTTTTGGGAACCCATTTTGGATATTGAACCTTCCTTACAAGGTTATCCTTGATAACCTTACCCACATCAGCTTCAATTTAAATGGAATGACTTGGGTGGGTTCTTCTTATTTTCTGCTTGAATCCTCGACGTTCTTCTGGAAAACTGAAATGATGAGTGGATACATTAGGATTAAGACCCATAATTTCGGTACAATTCCAAGAAAATATATCTTGAGGTGGACTTAGAAATATGTTATACACTTCTTGCTCTTTAGGATTCTTAGACGCACTAATTATTGTGGGGCATGGATCTTCTTCTATACCCAAATTTATTTCCCTAAGATTATCCACAATTGTAGAGAAACCTTCCTTAAATGATGGAGGATAATCCTTGATATCTTCTTCTCCTTCTTCCTCTTCCTCACACATCACTTATTCTATTTCTACTTTCATAGTATGGGATGAATCAAAATAATCAGAGCTAGGAGAGGAGTTAGTATTTGATCATCTTGAAGGAAATTCTACCATTCCTAACCCAACTAATTATGATGGGTCTTTCGTGATCATTGAATAGGATATAATGAGGTGGGAATAAACACTATTTTCTTTCTCTAGTATTGCTACAAATTCTTCTAGTCTGATTGATGAAGCAGCGAATTTCTGAAGATCAGTGGAGGAAATGAAGATGTATTCATTTATTCTTTCACCACTACTTGGTGAATTAACAATTTCACCCATGATGTCAGTTTTGATAGCCGCAATTGACATTATGGAAGTCACTTTATGAGCATTCAATTTTGCATTTATCATTTCAATCTGATTCATAGGCAAACCATAATCTATAATTAAATTTTTTAAAGGGTTTGTTGGGATATTTTCCGGATCACTTGGAGAATTGATTATAGTAACCTCCTTTGTCATACAACTTGTTCCCTTTGTGAGATAAAATTCTTCCTCAATGTATTTAGATTCACATGTTTTGAAGGGAGCCTTATCACCATAAAATGTTTCAATTTGACCATTGAAATAGTACATGATACATTGGTGGTATGACGAAGGTATGACTGCATGTTGATGTAACCCTGGCCTTCTAAGAAGAATGTTAAATGTTGTGTCCTAACAGACAACCATAAAATCGAAATTAGAAATAATATCTCCGAACTGAGTTCTTAGAGTAATATCTCCCAGAGATTCTTGCTCATTCGTATCATATCCTTGCAACATTGAATTGTAAGGAGATAAATATGATTCATTGAGGCCCAATCAACGAAGTGTATGGATAGGAATGAGATTGAATCCGAATCCATTATCAATAAATGGTCTTTAGATGTCTATGTCATTGATCCTTCCAGATAGATACAGGGGCCTGATATGCCTATGTACAACATCATCTACACCTACATCCATAAAAGATATAATTGCATGATATTCTTTAGGATCACTATCTATACGGTAGACCTTTGTAGCAACAACTTCAGTTTCAAACTCTTGAGGACTTGAAAAAGCCTTAATAAATTCTTCACAAAGATCTTTTGATATATTCAAGGCATCCAAAATCAACAACTTTTCTTGTACTTAGGATAACTGTTTCAAAAGATATTTCTTTTGGTATACAGGTCTATTTTTTCAAGAATTAAGATGTGTTTTTGTAGGTTCCGTGGAGGTTGACTCTCCTGATGTGGATATATCTTGTGTCAGAGCAGAATTTGGAAATACTCTATGCTTTGGTATATTACACTGATTAAGTCTATCTTCTTGCTGAGAGATATATTGTGTAACCTCTAATCGGTCCTCCAAAATAATCATGTCAGGACTGAACCTGTCATGCATGGATGAATCTCCATATTCTTTTTGATCCCACTGAAGTTCTATTCCATGAGTTTCCACCGCATATATAGTTAGAGCAGGGGTAGAGTTAAAATAATGGATTCTAGAATACCCATGTCTTCCCTTATATCCCCGACCATGGTTTCTTTCTCTAGTTCTCCAATTAGGTACATGGAAATCAGGATCATTATAACCAAAATCATCATCGGTAGAGGGATATGTAAAGTGAAAATGTTCACAAAACCCAATATCAATTCTTCATCTGATGAGGATTCCTCTTGATAGGACAGTTCTGATTGTGTCTTTTGGCAGGGTGGTGCATATCCTTTTGAAACTGATGGCATTAAATCATCCCCAATAATGGGCAACTTTTATCTTTACATGAGCACATCTCCTTCTGAATCCTCTTTACACTTCAAATCATGTCACTTCATTGAGTATTGATCTTTTGATGAAGGTGGTTTTTTCTATGGTGGGAGTGGAAGAAGACACAATTGGTTGTTTCAATTGTGTTCATAGATTGGTATGATTTCAGTTGAACGTTTTTGTATTAATCCAATCATCAAATTTCTATGATATTTTACCATTTACTTCTTGTCATTAACCTTTTTTTGGATCAGAAGAAATAACACATGCTACTTGTGCTGATGAAATTTATAGTTTCATTTTTCTTGAGTATACCATTTTTTGTAGGAGGGCTTTGAAAACAAAACACTCCTAGATGAGATTTACCAGCATCTGATGAAAGGGGAAATAATTTGTAATATCTTCATCGCCTTCTTTTTTTTAATTCATCGGTCTCGGAAACTGAACTAAGTTATTTTCCAGAGGTGAGATAAGGTATCCTAGAACTAGTTTATTCCTGAAAGAGTAAACTCTATTGTTTAATTCCTACAACAATATCTTCCTTTTATCCCTTTGATCATATGGATGAGGCAGTCATTTCTTATGACACTTGGGAGGCATATCCCTTCGATATGATGATGGTTTTTATGTGGAGGTTGGTACAAGTGCTTGATTTATTATGACTATAGTAGCCTATGCTTTCTTTGTTCTCCTTCTCGAAGCTGATGGATTTATACAAGATTTAGCATTATTTTACACAATGGAATTTTGCACCTATTGTGAAGCCAAAGCTATCTCTCAAAACCCTCATGTGTATTTCGCAGGGATCAATGGTATACATAACTCATCATGCAGATTTTCCACACAAATTGGTATCAAATCTTTCTAAGGGAGTTGTAGATTTATGGAATGTGTTAATCATTTCCATCAAGCAATAAAATATGAGACTATTTCATTTTACATTTGTTTATAATTTTAATGATAAAAAACAATTGTCTTCAACAACGTTGAGCTTAAATGAAGAATAAATTTATGATGGATGTCTTTTCATCTAGTAATTGATCAAGATTTCAAACTTTTATACCATACCAACACCCATCCCTATAATGACTGCACAAATAACCTAATATTTACTTCCTCTTGATGTTGAGGAGTCCCATCATGGGATCACAATGTAAAATGAAATGTGTTAAGTGTTGTTTGGGATCTCCAGAATCATTAATGATTGGAAATGTAGTATTCAAAAAAATTATGGGGGAGGGGTCAGAGCCACCCATCAGTGTAAGATCTATTTTCTGTTTGAAATGGAACACACAAATCATCCATAGCTTCCAATTGAGTTTTTAATGACACAATTGTGTTCACAATTATTTGGAGAATATTTAGATGAGCTGGGACATGTACAGGTATAATAGTTGGAGCTTGAACAATTAAAATGACCAGAAAAACCATTGGTGGTGTTACTACTATTATTTTCCATAGATAACCCATAGGGAGTAGCATATAAGGATGTGTTTGATCCTAAACCGGTTGTGTACCCAATGGAAAAAATTCATTATCCTCATCTATAGTTATCATAAGTCATCTTTGATGAGGAGCTCCTATAGGATGTGCAAGTAGAGGATCTACCTGGTGAGTATGCCTTGTAGAAATGTTGTTTTTAATTAACTCTTTAATGAGTCTTTTCAAATATTTTCTCTCCTGTTATTGCTGTGAAATTATTTCTTCAAGTAAAAGAGATTAACCTTCTCTTGTCGAAAAGTGAGATGTGATCTGAATTTTACCTTTCCGTTTTTTATATTCCTTTCAGAGGGGTGGGAGTTGGATATTTGAGGGAATACCTAGATTCTGGGTAAGCCTCTGATTTCTAGTATGAACACCTCCTTTATTTGCTTCAGTTTGTACCGTATTATGGATAATAACTTCATCTTTTGATTCCCCTGATCTAGAGTAATTTTCTGGAGGATTTTCTGCAATGGGTTTGAGGACAATTATGGACGCATAATTATTTGATAGAATTATGTCAGTATCTTTGTAAGATCGTCTCCTTTCATATCTTCCATGTGACTACCCTCTTCTATATGTTTAATTCCCTGGAATTTATTTGCAGATAGTTACCTGACGA
The DNA here is from genome assembly GCA_963277665.1 of Viscum album. Classification (NCBI taxonomy): domain Eukaryota; kingdom Viridiplantae; phylum Streptophyta; class Magnoliopsida; order Santalales; family Viscaceae; genus Viscum; species Viscum album. The sequence goes on along the minus strand of OY728129.1, from coordinate 1,803,213,008 downwards.
GAATCCATGGATAGTTCAGTTGTGTGATCCCTTTTTGGCTTCCTCTGTAATCCGGATAAAACTGACTTTTATTGAGGAGGTGATTGTAGATGTGAAAAATCCCTTAAACCTATAGGCTGTGGTTGTTCCTATTCTTCTTCTTCAAACTTTTGAACATTTTTTAATGAATTCAATGGTTCAATTAAACAACCCCCATCCCTACAGGATGGGGTGGATCTTGAAATGCTATAGTAGATATTCACGTAGCTGCTCTACTAATTTTGCAAATTTTTGTTTGAACATTATATGGGAGAATTATCTGAAAACCACTCAAATCACCTATTTCAAAATATTTCTGTGATATTTCAGACATTTTCATTATCTAACAGCTGACATCCTCTAAGCGGGAGGCTTGATTAAGATTCCCAAATTCTTGATGCAATAGTAACTCAAAAACTTGTTTTCATTAGGTTAGACACTAATGAGAGATAATTGAGGCCTGTTCAGGAGTGTACAATTGATTACATACAAAATCTATTGATTGTAGCCGGTCATGGTCAATATAATTGCATGAGGCCACTTTTGGTGGGGTTTTCTAATTCTGGAGTGTAGTGAAATTCAATGCTCCATGTCCACCCCATCCTCTGATATGAACACCAGATGGGGAATAAAAAATTAACGGGCATAGCCTATTTAATGAATTGAGGCATAATCATTGAAGGGTTCTCTACTGCTTTTCAACCTTTGGATGTGGAGAAACTGAGAGAGATTCCAAGTTAATTTGGTGTTTTAAACCTTCTATTACCTTTACTTGATTTTTATATTCATCATATTGTAATACTTTAGTTTTCAAATGATGAAGAGTCTTCTATAAGTTTAGGCAGACATCGGGAATTCAATCTTCTGCCATCAATTCTGGAATATTTTATTGAGAATATTCCAAAGGCTATAACATGACTGGTACATATCCTTTAGCCAACTGTTCTCTAAATTTTGACATATCATCATCATATTTAACTAGTGGTTTTTCCAATTGTTTTGAAAAACGTGGATGCTTGTCTATTATTTTATTAAAAAAATGGAATCAGACACTTTTTCCTCTACTGTACTAGAAGAAAAATGTACCAAGGGAGGTTTAGAGAATGAATGTTCCTTTTAGATGTCTTCTGGTTGAGAAAGTATTCCACCTATTAATGACAATGAATCATACATGAATTTCCTTATGTTAGCAAGTGCCTCAAGATAAGAGGGCATTTTCATTACAACATTGTCAATTATAGAATTATCTTTACAATAAGAAATACTACTATAGAGAGAACATTCACAGTGAATTCAATCATGAGGAGGACCACCAGGGTGGATTATATCAAGGAATAAATCCTCTTTCTCCTTGGTCTTCTAGCCACATGGAGGGTTGTCATGGCTCTCATCCAGAGATAGGCTCTCGGGATTGACCGAATGTTCCTGAAGCAAGCCTTTATGATGAAGATTCCACTGGGGAAGTACATAATTACTGCTACTAATCCCATAATTTTTTAATGGGAGGCTATGATCTTGAGTTTCAATATATAAATTTATAAGGACTTTAAGAACTATAGAATTAAGATGAGTTATATTGCATCTTGTCTCTTAATTTTCCAACTGTGTTTGGATATAATTTTTCATAGATACCCTCTTACATTTAGTTGTTTCCACTTTCTAGGATAAGTGGTTATCATGGGTAGGTGTATGTTACTACCTTGAAGCATTTATCAAAACTGGATGATTACCTTCTATAGTAAAGGGTTAATTTTCTAGATCCAATTATCCGTATGATATGGTGGAGTATTCCCAATAACCATCTGAGACATGAAGAGAGGTATGTATCTGCTCCGAGATGGCATGTTAATGTGTCATCCTAGGTGTAGGGACATATTTATGTGTCTGTTCTCCTGGTAGTTTTGAATTTATTGTTATGATATTTTGGCATGCTTCCAGAATTTGTGTATGAATTTGTGTTTTCCATTTCACCATTAATAAGATGTGTTTGGTGACTTCAATGACTGGAACAGAACTGTATGTCCATTATTTATCAACAGTATGTGCATGTTCTTGATTTTTTTCATCCTTTTCCTGTAATTGGATATAGACAATAATCATTTATTGGGGAAAAGTGTTGAGTCTGCCCCATATTTTTCAACGGAGCTTTCAAACAATCTTCTCCTGGTGCTGCCAAACAAGACTGCTGGCAGGCATAATGAATGTTGGAAGGTGTATGTTCCTGTTGGATGTTTTACATCAAGTATGGTTGAAAAAATATTTCAATACTGTTTGAAGAGACTACTAGTAGAATTGGTGAGTGTAATCACATTTATGTTCTAGTTTACCAGTTTCCACAACATTTGATTTGAGGGATTTCAAAATTGCAGTCAGACTAGCCTGATGACTGGCTGATAATTTGTATACTGTTGTATAATCCTATTCATGGTACTCCACTGGATTTTCCTGGTGATATTGGTGTGTCACTACTAGACAAGTCTGCTAGGTATCATAATTAGGACGAATGGGTGTATGTGACCACTCGGTGTTTTCCATCAGGTTAGGTTGATAGACTTCTCTAGAGGGGGAAAAGTAAAAAATATGCTTCCTATTGACCGTACATAGTCCCTGTCAGTTCATCTTGCATTCCTTGGTGTGAGATACCTGGTCCAAACATCTAGAGGAAACACCCTCATAATGTTGTAGATTCACTGTCGTGTGATTCTGCTGGAGGCGATTTCTGGTGGGACTCCTCAAGAAGGCCACTACAGCTTTGAATTGACACTGTGAGTGACCACTTGATCTACCTCCCAATAGTATGGGGGAAAGGTTTTTGTGTTCTGAGGGTGAGGAATCAAAATGGTTGAAGATAGTGGTTGGAACCATCTCCTTACTGATCATCGGTCATTTTTGGCCGGACAATCGAGGATTCCTATTAACTTAGAGAGCCTATAAGGAATCCTCTATGGTTGGGATTGTACCATACTGAACATACTCCCTTATTAGCACATTGGAGACCCAGTTTTGAAGACTCTTAGTGGGTGATGATATCCTTCTAGTGCATGAAGACCCAACTTCAGCTGCAGTTGAGACATTAATAGGTGAAAACATGAAGGAATCCATTTTGAAGTGAATGGAGTTCTGAGAAACAATGAAAACAACAGTAAACTCCATTAAAACAAACAACCTTTAGATGGATACATATGTGATTTATTACTTTTTATGGCCTTATTATATCAATTTATAGGGGCATAACATGGGGGTAACATTATTAACTCGGTTAAGGAATTCAGGCCGGGTTCACCATTTTTGTTTCGTAGTTCTTTGAAACGTGTGTTCTAGTTTTAAGAATCACTGCTCCATGGCTGTTTCAATTGGATTTTTTTCATGAAACCAGAAACAACCCACAAATCATTATCCAAAAGGGACCTTATTCCTAAAGGCATGCATTCGTTATTTTTGAACATTATGATACTTAAGAAAAAACATTGGTCATGATGATGAGAGTTCAGACTCATCACACCCTTTGGGGGGGGGGATTATGGTCTTCTTACTGACTCTTTATAAATTTAATATATTTTTATGAATCCTTATTAATTTACCAAGTATAACATTAGTTTACCTTAGAATTTTCAGTCACTTATTAATACGTGTGAAATTTAGAATCATTTGTATGTATTCGAGGTTCTTAATTAATGAGGATATCTATATATATTCTAAGTTTTCTATCAATGTTATCCTCTCATATACTATTTAGATATTATTTTAATCATCATTATGGTGATACTTGTTTTTAATCCACTCAGTAGGGAACTTTGAAATTTATTGACATCTTGGGAGTTGAAGGTTTCTTTTGATATCTGGATCATACCCATAAAATGGGCTACTTACGTATCCTTATGAAAGGAATTAGAACCATCATAGTTTGGTGCTTCTTAATGGGACACATAATACCTTTTAAGGTCGTGTAATAAGGAACTCTATGCGAAAGGTGGTTAGTCAATGTTTGTTGTGGAACTTATTCCTGAACATCCTATGGTACTTGGAAAGAATATGGGTTTCCATGTAAAATTAGACTTGGTTGGGAATATATCCCAAGAAGAAGATGGTTGATTTGATGTGTTGGGTTTGAACCTCAAGGAGGCTTCCTATGTATCCTCTTTGATAAGTCTCTTATGAAAAGTATAGTCCTTTGAGAGAAATGAGTTTGGTCTTACATTTTGAAAAGGATGCCTTGGTGATTTGGGGGATTAATTTGCGACTTACCTCTTTGTAAGATGCACATATTAAGGGAATTATGGTTGGATTTCTGAAGAGGATACACATTGAGCTCAGGCCTTGAGAATGATTTCTACGTTTCCTAGTTTGAACAAGAATCAGAGTTCTTGTAGTTCATGTTCTTGTCAAAATGTTGAGATCTTGACTAATATCTATACCCATGTGATTCATGCTTGGTGTGAGAAATAAGAGGATTTCAAAGAATCGACAAAGGCACCCACACTTTTCAGCTTCTATTGATGGAAGAGGGTGATCCTATGACGGCCAAGGTTATTGAGGTTGAGTCGAACCAAGAAGAGGGTGAGGGGATAATCCCTCCCTCTACTTTCTTTACATTTCACATGGGTCCAATGTAAGGAAGATGTGAAGGCGAAGGAAGTAGAGAGGATCAAGACTGTAACATACTACTTGAAATGGTAGGGGCTTACACCTGGATAGTTTCCCTAGTAGATCTTGGTAGGAAAGGGAGACTTCTACTTTTCTTACATGGAAAAGAAATAATGAAGCATACATTTTCTACTAGAGACATGAGGTTCCACATAAAAGAGATGAAAAGGGGAAGACAGAACCCAAAACCTAATCCTCCAAACTGAAAACTTCCCAATGTTGTTCCTGAGAGAATGTTCCATGTGACTATAGATAAACATACCCATAGACACTCCATGAATCCTAACCCCATTTTGAAATAAATGTTGGAAACCTCTGACTGAGTATATGAAAACCCATATATGAGACACGCTGATGTGCCTTATCCAATGGTTTGATAAGTCAGGAGGTTTTGGTGGAGTCTTAATGTTATTCCTTTTAGATAAGGAAACCACTAAAGGATATACCATGCCATGATTTGCCTTAAATATGTTACTTAAGTTGAAATGGAGGCCATATACACAACTCTATCACGTAGGTACTTAGAGAAGGTATGCCATGAAGGTACCCCGCATGGGTGCTCCACATAGTTTTACCGCATAGTTGTGTCATGTAGGCCTTTATGATGACTATAATGTGCCTTACATAGGGGAACCAAGTCTACATGAGCTTCAAATTGTGAAAGACATCAAACCATGAGTTTCCCATATAATTATCTCTTCTCTCAAGTTTTTTAGTGCTACATGAGACAATTTGAGGGATCCAGGTGAAAGATATATGCAATGGGATCTTCGGGAAGTCCTTCGACTTTTTTAGTCTTGGAAATGGGGATCCCAAGGGTCCTATTTATAAGCATTGAGGGGGCCTGGTCAAAGGGGGTTGTCCATGCAGGTCCTCCTCATGGGTCCTCTGCACAAGTCTTCTATGTAGTGGTACAAAACTTATACTGTCGCGCAGGTATGCCATGGAGGTCTTCCGCATAGGCCTTTTGAGACTTTGGCTTTCCTTTTAATTCATCAAACCATGTCTTGGGATTTTAAAATATAAAGGTATATCTTCATGGTATTGTTGTATACTCAAGTAGTGTAAAATGTATTCCATATTATATGTGTATCATCTTTATACCAATCCAATTACTAATAATTATTTTTTGGTTGAGAGGCATTGATGGTAAGATTCATGATATCATGGTTGAGAGGCCTTGATCATGAATGTCATAAATTTTAGATTTACTTTATTAAGAATCTATTTTCAATTATCCATGTGATTTTTATGTTGAAATTATCCATGGGTGTTTATTAATCCAAAGAATTGATGTAATTTAATGTTTTTGATTATCCAATCTTCAATAGTAAATAATAATTATTTACTCGTGATAGCATCTATGGTGTGAAACAATTACTAAGAATTCCGAGATCACCCTTTACTTCTTTCCCTTTCCCCATGATAAAAAGAGGTATGTTATGAATGATTTAAAGGATGAAATAATTTTTATTATTCTGTGATTTTATATTTATAATGTAATATGATATTGAAGTATATGTTTATATTTTCAAGATATCTAAACTAATTCATCATGCATGGTCAGATCCCTTATATCTTATACCAATATAATAAATTAAACACGGAAAATGGATTTTTGGAGCTGGGTGTTACATTATCATATCAAAAGAATGAATTAAAAGTTTATAAAACATTTTTACACAAAATATTTATATATATATGATTAATATAAATCATTTAAAAGTAATATTTTTAATTTATAAAACACATGAAGAATTTTTTGGATACATGATTAATATTTTAGTCAAAAACTATTTTGAGTCACTGATATTAAAAATTATCTTTCCTCACATATAGATATTAAATATTTAAAAAATACATCTCATATATTATATCATCATTTTTATATTATGTATTAATTTCAAATTAAATTTTATTAATGAATGTATGATTAATGTGATTGATGTTAATTACCATGATAATGGTTAAACTATTATTTTTTAAAGAATTATCTTATAAACATTATAAAATTTTGATCTCATAAATTTAATATATATATATATATGATAAATATTTAATATAATATTATTTTTAAATAAATATATAAATATATTATCACATATTTAATTATTAATGAATAATAAATAATGTTAGTAACACATAAAGAACCAGAAGCCATTTTTCTATAAAAGAAATATATTTCTATGCATTATATATTTTAATTTGAAATTTAATTTACTAATATTTAAAATTTTAATTGAAATAAATAGTGTCTAAATTAAAATTTAGAACCAAATAAATTCTAGGATGGGTTTTTTATATTTTTATTAAATCAAAAATTAATTGGGAGAAAACTCATTGCCATGTTATAAAAAAAACGTAAAAGTAAAAATATAAGAATGAATGGCTTAAAAAATTTTAAAACATGCTTATTAATTTATTTTAGAGGATTCATAGACCATATATCACCCTACACTCCCTGATTTCAAACTTTTGGACCCATAAACTTTAATAATGTCTTTCCATTATTGAAAATTAATCGGTGTTCACAAAAATACAATTTTCTTCACATATAAAAGTGAATCACTTAAACCATCTCTAAGTAACAAATTACATATGAAAAATAATTGCAACCCATCACAATTTTCCACTAATATATGTTCATTTCACTTTTTAAATCACATACTCACCATAAGTTAGCCTATAAAATTCATTTTCAAGAAGATATTCAAGAGAAAATTCAAGGTCTCAATGTGAGTATTACATAATCCCTATCCTTTTTATTCTTAATATTTCATTTAAAAACTTATAATAACCATAATAGAATAATTTACTTGGTATGAATATTATAATTATTTAGTATTATATTAAGGTAAGAACCCTTTTTTATTCATTTCTCTCTACTAATAAAAACAAAAGAATGTCCATCGCGTCTATGTGAGGATTACCACCTCACAACTACAAAATAGGAGTCTAACAACACCGATATTTATCATCGATAGAAAAAAATATAGATAAATGGAATCTTTATCAGTGATAATGAATACACTCATAAATTTAACCCTTTATAAGAACTTTTCTATAGCTCGGATAAAGGTTTCCTTTATCATCACTTTATTTTTAACGTTGATAAAGGATACCCTTTATCGGTACTTTATTTTTAGGGCTCATAAATGATATGATTTATTAGTAATATATTTTTAGAACTCGTAAAGGATTCATTTATAAGATATTTTTAGCACTGATAGGGGTATGAATAAATAAATTTAAATAATTAAATAAATAAAAATTAATCATGAGTTTATTAACAAAAATATTGCCAATTGTATTAATTAAATAATTATTGATAAAAATGAATAAATTGATATTAATATATATGAAATAAAAATACTAATAAATTGTATGTATTAAATATTTATATATAAAAACTGAAAATTAAAAAAATCGAAAATTTAAATTGAGAAAAATATTAAACATTTTATTAATTAGATTATTGTTGATAATTTTAATAAATACTATATATTAAAAATATATATATATATATATATTAATTTATATAAATATTATTTATATATTTTGAAATATTTATGTGCTTAAAATTGAATATTCATATATTTAGTGAATGATGTTTTATAATTAAAAATAATTATGAATTAAAATTACTGAATAATTTCATAGAGTAGTGGACATATATTTGAATGTCGTTTTATTTTTCAATTTAACATAGATCGAATTTGTTTTAAATTGATTTCAAATATATGTAATTAATTCATATTTATATATAATTAACACACATAAAACATATCTAATTTTCAATATTATTAATATATACTTATTTATAACGTATTCAATTTCACTCTTTTTTAACATGTGAGTACTTAAAATTAGATATTCATTAATAATGTTAATAAATTATTTATAAAAAATAATTATAAATAAATATATTTAAAAATGTACATACTATATTTATAAAATGATATGTTTATAATTATAAATGAATACATATTTTTTAAAATTATTTTTATAATTATTAATAAAAAATTATATATTTTTTTTATAATTACTAAATTTATAATAAATTTACATAAATAATGAATATATTTACTATATTTATATTTATATATACTTATTAAATATTTATATTTATATTTATATTTATATTTATATAAATATATTATAATGATATATAAATTATTTTAAAATTTTATATATATAATTATAAATACATAATTAAAAAATTATAATAAATATATTTAAATAAGGAATATATTTACTATATTTATATTAACATAAATTTATTATATGTATATAATAATTTATAATTATAATTATAAAACCTTTCTCAATGCTCAGGTAATATATGGTGATAAACACAAGGCTTTATCATTTCTTTAATAATAAGTGATGATAAAAGGCCTCTTTATCAGAATTTTTTGAAAGCACTGACAAAAGTGTCTCAATATAATTTAAAAAACCTAACATATTATGTACCCATCATGATATCATAATCTTTTGGTAGAATCCACCCATTATCGGCACTCCTTAATGAATTGAATCTCAAATCACACAAACCCACTCGAATCTCAGAAACCCACTATCACTAGTTGCTCAAACATCATATGGAATTAGTCGTTGGCTTATAGTTAGGGTTTCTAAAGAATACATTGAGATCTTGATATGAGGGTCTTAGATATTCATCAACCTAGTGAGGTAGGATCGTGATTTCCTTTGTAAGTTTTTATTTTCTTTCTATATTTTTCATTTCGAGATTTGGATCTAAGGGTTTCCAATTTTCTATTTTAGGTTTCGATTTTTTTCTATATTTTTTCTCAGGATGTTGTATACTATTTTTCATTTGTTTATGATTCATTGTTTGCATTAATACTTTTTTGGATATCCTTATTTTGGTCTTTGTAAATTGTTTTTTAATCAATTTTCTTCATTGTATACATCTATACCCCATATTTCTCTCGAAGCATAATTTTTTCAATGTTTTGAAACCTTATAGAATCACCTCTAGTCGACAGATAAACTAATTAAATAAAAATTTATTCCGCTTTATTAAAAGTCATGGTTTTGGATATGAAAACCTTAAACGAATGAGAAAATTGATTTTGCAAACCTATTCACAGTTTGATGATGGTGTGATGATGAAAATGAAGATGATTTTATAAAATTCATTTAATTGTATTTTTTTGAAATTATAATTTAACATTCTGGTGTATGTTTTTTCTTTATAATTTTATTTTCTTCGAAATTTGTTGTTTTATTTTAAGAGAAATATCAGTAAGGTTGATTCCATATTTATTAATTTCCAATAGATCATTAATTTCAAAATTAGTATGGGTTTGTATTTATTTCACTATGTTTTTTTTATATTCTCATGTAATGGATAGATATATTTTTATAAATTTATGTTTATTTTATAAAGGTATATATATATACATATTTATATGAGCTTTCAGAACATATAATTTAAGGGTGATTTTATAAATATTTATTCATAAATTATGTTTCTGGATTTCCAAATTAAGAAGAAATGTTAATTATTTTAATTAAAATTTATGTTTTAATATACATGTTTTATAATTTTATTTATTTTAAATTCCATGATATATATATGTGTGTGTGTCTAAAATGATATTTCTCTTATAAATATAGAATTTATAGTGGCCCCTAAGATTCATATGTCATAAAATGTCCCCACCCAGACCCATTGAATCACATATAAGAATGTTTATAACCCCCCCCCCTAATCACTCCTTCAACAGGTCATGGGTAAATAACTAGTTCCAATGGTGAAATTATCACAAATGGGAGATATTTTCCCCTTTATAGATCATAATGATGTAAAATTTTCATCCTCATCAGCTTTATCTCATGAACTGTTATATTTGAATTTTGTTTCCTTGAGAATTATACCCTATATCATTTATGTTTCTTGTACTAATCAAAGTATTAGTCATCCCATGGATGACTACTGCATAGAGTATTACAAGAAACATATGTTCATTTCCTCATGAAATGGAGAATTTGTGTCAAAAAAATGAAATTATAAATGTTTGGGAAATGAGCTGATTAGGATGGAAGTTTTCTATAACTTTCACCTCCGAATGAATTGATAGGATTACACCAACCATAGTGAATAAATTATTTTCATAAATTCACTTACCTGTTTTCTTCAAATCATAATTAAATTCTTTAAAACAATCAAACATTGGGTTTCCCTCATTAGAATTATATATAAAATTCACTTTTGATAATAAATATCTCATGTGTATTTATTTATTTATTGTAAAAAATTAATATTTTATGAACCCAATAAGGTGGATATGAATCAAAAATACATGCATGATAATAGATTGAATTTTTTTTTAAATTGGATCTAATTATTTCATCATGTTGGTAATAGATCTTGTATACTACCCTTCTCAAATACTTTTTTGTTGTTTACATTGTTTTTATTCAAGAAACATTAGTTTGGAAGAGATGTAAAAACATTTTATTTATTATGGAATATATCCGAGCTATAAATGTTGGAGTAAACATGAGGAAATATTGAAATAACTCATTATTTTTTAAAATGTTTTATTAATACATTTTAATATATTCTAGTTGATTGAATGAGAGTTTATTAATATTTTTCATCATATTTGGGTTTCTTATTACCCCTTAATTACCTATATTATATTACATTTTAATGGGATTTAAGAATGATTATATGTGTGTCAAAAAGTAGTTATTATTGAAATTTTTTACTTGAAACTCTTCCCCAATCACATTTATATAGAATTGTCATCATCATTAACACCATCTATCAAACTACCATTGTTGAAATTTTTTTATTGAAAGTCGTCACCAATATCATTTATGTTTCTTTGAATTCCTTTATAATTAGTAATCTTGTGGATTAATACTGCATTGTGTTTTTCAAGTAACATAGGTTCATGTTCAGTAGAGATAATGTATGTTTCAAAAAAACAAAATTCAATAATAATTTTTTGAGAGTTTATATGATGAGTATGAGTTTTAGATAACATTCACCTTTGAATGAATTAATAGAATGGTACCTGCTATAGTGGAGTAAATGTTTTTTTAAATAAATTACACATTTTCTTCAATAAAATAAAATTATTTGGAATAATCAAATGTTGAGTTTCCCTTATTTTAATTTTCTATAACATTCACCTTTGACAATGAATATCTCATGGTATTATTTTTTTATTTTAAATAATTAATGTTTTGTGATTTCAATAGAATGGATATGAATCTAAAATGGATGAATTATAACCAGTTAAAAAAATAGTATGTAGATGGATTTCAAATTTTCATCATGTTTTCAAAAGAAAATGCATAAAACCCTTCTCAAATCCTCTATTTGTGTTAACATTGTTGTTACTCAATACAAATTAATCCAGAAGAGTTTTCAGAATATTTGATTCTTTATAGAAATTATCAGAGCTCAAAATTTGGGACTAAACATAGAGAAAAATGAATGTGGACACCAATTAGGATGATATGGCAGTTTATTGACCATTTGATATGAATACTATTGTAATTGATGATAAAGATTACATGGAATAAATGAAAATGGAAATCGAAGACGAGATTTGTGATTTTCCAAAGTTTTTTTAGGAGTTCAATAGTTATTACATGAAATGTATATAGGTTTTACATAATACAAAACATTTTCAGCTATATTAACGTCTTATAATTGGAAATATGGTAGTGGATGGAGTGACACTAGCATTATATTACTACTTGGTCTCCTGAATGATATGCTTCCATAATAAAATAAACTACCATGATGAACAAATGAATCAAACTGAATTTTATGTTCAATGGTCATTATCTCTAAAAATTACTTCTTCTCCAAATGATTTCATATAGTATCACAAGGGTCAAAAAATCACTCATTAAATGCCCTATGTGTGGCGTAGATCGAAACCAAAAAAATAAATCATGTCCATAGAAATATGTGTTGTAATTTATGATCATTCCAGGTATTATAAGACTATATGGGTTTCAATAAATTGTGTGACAATTGATATGGATTCAGGTGAAAGAATTAATGATGGTAACTTACATCCTCCAACAAATTTTCCTTAGTGAACGAAAATTGATTATGAGTATATAGATTTTGGAAATGATCCAAATAACATTCATCATGCTTTATCTACAGATGGAATAAATCCATTTTGTGTACATAATAGTATTCACAATACTTGGTACATAGTCTTGGTAAATTGTGACTTCCTTCTATGGTTATGCATGAAGTGAAAATACATTATGTTTTCTCTTCTTATATCTAGACCAAAGAAAACTAGTACAGATTTGGATGTCTACTCGGATCCATTGATCAATGATCTGAAATTTATGTGAGATATAGGTGTTATGATATATGATTCGTATAGAAGTGACTAATTCACATTGAAATATATATTGTATGGAATGATAATCCTGCTAAAAGAAAATTTGTCAAGCTATAACATTAAAGGAAGGTCAGGGTGTCCCATTTGGGAAAAATGCACATACTCATTTCGGTTGTAACATTCCATGAAGATTGTGTTGTTTGGACAATGGACATTTTACCTCAAAGACATAAATACCAATCTTGGATGACATCATTCGATTGGAATATCGAACAATGTACAACCCGATCTCTAGTAACGGGCGATCAACTATATAATAAAGTTATTGATATTGATATTTTATTCGTTAAACCATTTTTTAAAAAACAAACAAAATAATGTTGGGAAAAGAGATAAATTTTATTATAATTACCATATTGGAATTTTTTATGTGAGGCATTTTCTTGACTTCATGCGGGTAGAAAAAACAATTATTTTATATTGTCATCATAACATTACAAAATGCTCCTGAAAAAATGAAAGATAGCATCAAGGCTTTGTTGGAATTGATTAAAATGGGGATAAAGGAAGAGATGGAAGTGGATAAGGGTTAAAGGATTACTTTTCTTCCTCTAGTATCTTACACTCTATCCAGGCAGGAAAAATTATAATTTTTCTTTTTCCTTAATAGAGAAAACGATCTACATGGATATTCATCAAATAATAAAAATGTCATGTAAATAACTACTTTGAAGTTACAATGATTGAAATCAAATGGAAATCATGTTTTGATGCAATATTTATTTCATGTTTCATTTTTTTTAATTGTTCCTAAAAATGTTCGACCTGCGTTAGTCATAATATCCTTCTTTTCCAAATCCATTTATAGTAAATTTGTTGACCTGGTGAAGTTTCCCATCATGAATAAGGAGGTTGCAGTCACATTATGTGAATTAAAGATGTTCTTCCCACCATCATTCATTGATATAATGTTCCTATTGATAGTTCAATAGGATAGATAGGTTCACCTATGTGGTCCTCTCTATTACAGATGGATATACCCCATTGAATACTATCAGAATATTTTGATAGGGTGTGTCAAAAATTGATGTTAGATATAAGGTTGTATTATAGATCGATATATTATTAAATAAACTATTGAATTATGTACCAATAACCTCTCGGATATTGACAGCATCAAACTCCTAAAGTCTCATCACAGTGAATACCTTATAGGTGAAGGAATTTCAAAAATATACATTGTTACAATAACCTTGATATAGCATGTTGAATCTCACATTTACATTTTATATAACAGTGAAGATTTTGACCCATAAATTAGAGCCCAAAAAATAAATTCTAAGAGATTTGAATCCATCAAGGGATGAAGTATTGACATAAAATACACATAATCAATATTTTATAGGATGGTTCTGAGATAAATTTTATAAGGAGATGTCTAAAAGTCCAAATTCAATTACCAAAAGACATCAATGGATATCTAAAGGACAGAATGCGAATGTTATATCTTATACTAGTTTTGTAATAAATTGTTATAAATTCAATACAAAACAACATGATGACCTTAGTATGATGCAAAATAGAGGTGTTACGTTTGTGGCTAAAGTGATGCACATATCTAGTTCCAAAGATAGAAATCCAATTTATGGAAATATGTTACATTTTTGAATTAATGACAAGATATATTAGTTGGATTTTAAAACATTTCAAGTATTGATTTTCCATTACAAATTCCTTGAAAATTTCCTTATAGTTATAGTTGATGAAATGGGCTTCATGAAGGTGAATTTGAATATGGTTTGGGAAAAATATTGGCCTTTTCTAATTGCATCACAAGTAGTGAACATATTTTATATCTCTGTTCCAAAAATAAAATTGTTCGATTTTCCTACTGATGACTAAAAAAAAGTTGGTTCAGTTGTAAATTAAATCGAAGATGACAACTATATTGGGAGATCAAAATCACTTCATGTTGTTCCCAATATAGATAATTTATTGTATGTTATAGGGGACCGAAAATAGGGGATTTGGATACTCAATAAAGGAACCAAATACATGAAACCATTAAGGATTGAAATAGAGTTCAATAACAAGGTAAAAGTGTTTTTTATATACTATGTTTATCCTCATAATATTGTATGTTCTCTGCTACATTAACATAATCTAAATTAAATGGTTGACTACTCTTGCAGATAATGTCTTCTAAATATGAAGATATTACCAATCCCTCATAAAAACAAAATATAATGAAATAACTTCTTTGGAAAGATATAGAGGTAATGTTATAATATACTTTCACTATTTTACAAATATATATATATAATTGAACGCTGGTTCAATGTTCATTATTCCCTACAGAGTTGGTATATTTTAGAAGATTCAGGTCTATCTATCATTTCATTACAAGAAGATGAAATAGAATATCTCGAGTCAATCATGGAGGTAATCATTATGTTTTCATAGTAAAATCATTTTTCATATAATTAATGTATTGTTTAATATTTATGTTTTATTTATTTATTTTTATAATGACTCACATAATAATTGTTTTCTTATAAAGGTGGATTATTTTTATTGAGTTATGGTGGCCTATCTATCTTTTATTCCTTTCTACACCAAGGCATTCAAATAATTATTCTTCCTCCAAACGTGTTCACCCTTATAGTTTTTTATTTTTCACATTCTTTCAAGTTATCTCCACTTCCTTTGCGGCATGAGAAACTACGCTCTCTTTCCCAATTAGAAAGGTATTTTTTATTTTCTCACTGTAAAATCATTTTCTATCTAATTAATGTATTTCTTAACATATATGTTTAATTTGATTATATTTATTATTACTCAAATAATAATGTTTTTCTTATACAGGTGGATTCTGTTATTATAGTTGGGTTGATATGTCCATAATATATTCTCATTTTCACCAAAACATCCCTAAACTTCTTCCCCCTCAAAATCGTTTCACCCATGCATTGTGCATTTATCACTTTCTTTCATGTCCCCTCTACTACCATTGTAGGAAGGGAAATGACATGCCTCCACTAAATCAAAGAGATAATATTTATACTTTCATAGTAAAATCATTGTCCATGGGATTAATGTATTATTTAATATTTATGTTTAATTTATTTATTTTTAGTATCACTCACATAATAATAATTTTATTATACAGATAGATTATTTTGTTTGAGCTATGGTGGTCTATCCATCTTTCACTAATTTATAGACCAAAACATCAACATGATTTTTCTCTCTCAAAATCATTTCACCCCAGTAGTGTTTCATTTATCACTTTCTTTCATGCTCTCTCCACTTCCATTTAATGAAGAGCAACGACACTACCTCTTCTAAATCATAGAGGTAATATTTATGTATTGAAAATAAAATTATTTTCCATGGAATTACTATTTTTTTCATATAAATGTTCAATTTATGTCTCTTTGGTATCAGTCACATAATAATTGTTTTCTTATACAGGTGGATTATTTTTTTGAGTTTTTGTGGTCTTTCCATCTTTCATGTCATTCTTCACCAAAACATCCACATACATCCTCTCCCTCAAAATACTTCACCCCTACAATGTTTAAATTTATCAATTTCCTTCAAGTTCCCTCCACTACTCAATCATAGAGGTATTATTGATGTTTCCATATTATAATCATTCGCCTTAAAATAAATTCATTATTTAATATTTATTTTTAATATATATCTTTTTAGTATTACTCATATAATAATTGTATTCTTATACATGTGAATACGTTTTTCAAAAAGGTTGTTTTGTTCATTGAAGATCATGAAATTTTGATTGTTAGATAAATAAATGCAATGGATATTGTGATGAAATTGATTCTTAGGATTTTTTTGAGACTTTGGGATGTGTAGGAATCACCTGAACCTCAATCCAACACTCAATGTAATGTGTATGATTTCATGTACTTCATTCTAATTAAAATTCACTTTGGTTTTAGTAAAATAGAAAAATCACATAATAAAAACCGATATTACATATTCATATTGTTTTGATACTTTATGAAATTGATTTGTATGTCATTTTTTATGTATAGTAACTAACCACACCACAATCTGATACATGATTTGTCTGGTAGGACTGAATGTGTCTATTATATGTTTAAAATCAAAATTTTACTTCAAAAAGTATGAGTCATTGAAAACTAATCAAATTTGATCATATTTTATTAATAATTTATTAAAATGATTCAAAAATATGTTTTGAAGTTCAGGTTAATTTTCACATCAAAACGATAAACGAATTGAACGAAATGAGTCAAAATTTCAGGTTTCTAGTAAAAAATGTCATTTTAGTTTAAAAGGAAAATTGAATACTCAAAACCAATCAAACACATTATTATTGTTTTTATACTTTATGAAATTGATTATTAAGTCATTTGATATGTGTAAGAATTTTCTTCACCTCAATCCAAACCATAGTGTGATAGTTATGACTCAATGTGAGTATTTTTATTTAAAATTTACATCAATTTAAGTAAAATGGAAAACTAACCTACTCAAAATAGAGTAAACATAATCAGATTGTTTTTATAATTTTTTATAATTAAGTCTAAAACATTTTTGATGTTGAGGAATCATCCTCACTTAAATCTGATACATTATGTTCTCGGTATGACTTAAACTATCCATTATAATTTTCAAATCAACATTTTAATTTAAAAAGTGACAGTCCCTGAAATCCAATCAATCATGCTCATATTTTTATGGATAATTTAAGAAAACAATTCATAATTAATTTAGACATATATAATTTATTTTAATTTCCAACTGATACATGATAAAATTAGAATGAGTCAAAAGTGGTTGCTTTTAGTTTAAAATGAGTATGTTGTAAAAAAACAAATCGCATACTCAAAATTATGAAAACACATTTAGATTTTTTTGAAACTTTATTAAAATGGTCCACAAGTAATTTGAGTCCTGATGGAATCGGGGTCAGCTTAATCTGATTCATGGTGTGACTAGTATGACTCCATGTGTGTATTTTTATTTAAAATGTACATCAATTTTAGTAAAATGGACAAATGACCTACTCAAAATTGATAAAACACATTAGAGTTTTTTTTTGATACTTTATGAAAGTTATCAATAAGTCATTTCTAACATATAATAATTAGATGAACCTCAATATGATATATGATGTTCCTGGTATTACATAAATTTTCCATAATTAGATTAAATTGACATTTTAGTTCAAAAAGTTTCACTCACTGAAAACCAATAAAAAGCACTCAATTTTTTTCTAATTTATGGAAATGATTCATAATTAATTATTGACATATAAAAATTTGTTTCATGAAAAACTAATACACGATGTGATCAGAATGAGTCAAAAATTGTGTGTTTTCAGTTTAAAATGACATTTTAGTAATAACGAAATCTAACAAATTCAAAACCACGAAAAAAATTATGTTATTTTGACACATTACTACAATGATAAAAAGGTCATTTGAAACCTGTTGTAATTTTCTTCACCTCAATCTGATGCATCATGTGACCGGTATGTCTCCTGGTGAATCTTTTTATTTATAAGTCACATCATTTTAGTTAAACTATCATCAATTTTAGTAAAATTAACACTTTATGTTAATTTATTTCATTATATTATTACAAAAATTAGAATGATTTTCTTGTACATGTGTTTTTTTTTCATAGGCAGGGGTGGTTTCTTTATTAATAGTATGAGTTAGTGTCAGGATTAAAAGAAAAAGAAACATTGATGTTTTGAAGGAATGTAATAAATTTTATTTACGTAATTGTACAAAAAAATTGAAATTTCAATAATATAGTGTTTTTTCTTGTGTTTGTGTGGTATATTTAATTTTATTTAAATTATAAAATGGGACTTGTTTTGATTGATATGAGTTATGTTTCTGGTGTTGTGGTTTTCTATTACACCACGTTGTAGTGGTGCTGTTGTGTGCTATTGTAGTACAATATAATATGGCCAATTATCAACACATTTAAAATCACGGCTAAATGTTTCTCTAATAACACTTCTATAAGCATTGATAAAATTCTTTTTATCAGTGCTAAAAAGAGCACTGATAAAATACCATGGATTTTAGTCTTGCTCAGATAGTCAGTGATTTCTTAGAGCTGTTAAATGACTATTTTGTAGTAGTTCCTACCCATTTTGGTGTGTTTTTTTCCATCAACTCTTGACATGGATGTATTTAAAATTATAGTCCAGGTTCAAAAATTATTTTTATGATGCTATTAATACTATATAAGGATAATTTCTGACATTTTATTAGCGACATTTAAAATAAATTTTCACAGTAAGCATAACCCCCTAAAATTAACATATAAAGTACCTTTCCTAATATGAGTTCATTTAATAAAACCATAAATAAATAGAGTGATTTTAGGATAATATATTGATAAATTTTATACTCACTAAAAATTATAGATATTGTGATGTCATTATATAACACCTTTAACCATAATCAACATACTAAAAGAGTATCATAGAAATTGACCGTACCACCTTAAACAACCAATATAAGAAAACAAACATTTGATAAATTAATATAATATGATAATAAATGGTTATTATTAAATTTAATATAGATGAATAGGTTTCTAAATAAGGTATTAAAAAAATAGTGGAGGATGGAGGAATTTGGAATGATGCTCTCGCTCATCGAAGAGAGGCTTACCCAAAATCACCCGAGGAGTATGAACCTCTATGATTATTTGTTGAATCATGATACATAATTGAAATTTCCTGCTTCAAAATTGAATTAGATGAGTACGGTGGAAATATCAAAGGATGTTTCAACCTTTAATGACCTCGCGAGAGGATTGTTTTCTTTGATGAAGAATTGTGCGAAACCAATTGTTAAAAAAGACAGCATTGCTCATGTCTCAGCCTTGGATGTTGCAATCACAAAGCATCTCAACATGTGTAAGAATTATCTGAATTCTCATGTTTCCTTATCAAAGGGTATGAAACCCCAAAATATCACTGAACTATTTTATTTTATTTTTAACATTTTTTATTTTACGGATTTCAAATGTGGTTTTTTAGGATGATTTTTCTTCTTTTACTTTCCCTTCACTAGAATTGAAAGGAAGTTCCATGGGTGTTGGATCAATTAATCTCATACTAGGTACCTTGATAATCCATGAATGGAATTTTAATATCAACCGTAATGATTTAATGGAAACTTCTACGTAATTTCGGGTGAAACATCTTAGTCTTAATAGGGTTTTATAGCACCTGGATATTCTATTTGACATCTCTTATGCAATAGGTATCCCAATTGGATTAGACACCACTATGGAGATGGTTAGTTATGGGAACTTTTCATGAGTTTTATTTAAGGATTATCTGAGTTCAATGTTAGTTGATAGAGTGGTTTTTACAGCACCTAATGATGAGATAAATCTCAGAATTGAATATGAGAGAACTCCAAATTTTTGCATTGTTTGTGTTATTGTTAGGAATGAAATGTATTCTTGAATGAGGGACCTTATCTATTCTAATTGTCAGATTAAGGGTCATGATATCCAAAAATGACATACAAAATGGATTCATGGAAATGATCAGTCGTAAAGTTAGGTTGTTTCTAATGGTCAAGCACTAGATGGAACCGTAAATTATGTTGAAGATTTGAACCCTATTAATTTCGTAGACTCTTTCCTGGCTCTTAAAAGTTTTGAATCTAATTTCCATCCTTTGAAAGATGGTTTTTCTGATTTATTGAATCCAATACCTGTCTCTCCTCTTTAGACTTCTAATATGGGTTTTTAGGCCCAAAGTAACCACTCTTACCAATATTGGGAAGACATAGCTGATGATACACAACTGATTGTTAGTGGATTGACATTAAAAGATTCCATATCTAGGGTAATTGGTGAAGAAAATTTGTAACACCTTGAGATTTTATGAGATATATTATTTTTAATTTCTATGATGTTTTTTATTATACACTACACAAAGATTATCTTGTACTATACGCAACACTGTATTAACTTGCAGTATACGCAACACTATTCTTTGCTCCTGTTACACACAATTTCAAGTTCGTTTTGTGGAAATTATTCTACGCAACATTAAGTATAGATTTTGTTTAATGTATAAATGAAATTAGTTTTGATTATCTTATACGTAACACCAAACAGAGCTTTCACTACACAAAGCCCTCACATGGCTTTCATTACATGCAATCAAGACTTTATTTGATAGCGTGTGTAGTACGCAATACTGAGTTTCACTAAAAGAGATACTATTATAATATTATTATGAACTAGCTGTTATGAATAGAAATAGTCAATTTTTAAAATTTTATAATTTTTATCTTTCATAATTGTCTTCATTTTTGGATTCAGAATACCGAAATTATCCTAGGGTGAATTTTTGGTATTTTTCTAAAAACATTCATTTTTTTGATGAATAGTGAAAACACTGGGTTACTAATTAAAAACTGACTTTTTATTTAAATAATAGTTTATTTTATTTAAATTTATTTTAGGTCAAAATTGATACGTAATACCTATATAAGTTCAATTTAATTCATTGGAGTCATTTTATAATAATTTTAGATATATAAAAATTTTATTGAACTTTTCACCGTCTTTTACCCACCTCCTAGGAGAATTTAAAACTTTACATAAAAATTAATTTTACTACTTCTGTGAGTAGAATTTTGAAAATCCAAGGAACATGGATAATATCAAGGAATAAAATGTGGTTCAATAAGATAAAAATAGTTTTTTTAATAGTAACTTTTTACTTTTATTTACCACGGTTAAAAGTAAATAGGGTAATTAAGGGTAAAAATGATATTATTATTACCCTAACACATTTCCTAATTATATTTGATAAGTATAATTCGGCCAAAAAAACCTTCGGAATATAATATTATCATTTAGGTCCACTTAGACTAGATTATGACATTTATTTTTATTTAATTCAAAGAACAGTTAAAATAGTAAAAATCAAAGTTTAATAACTAAAACATTTTTCATATAGGGTTATACATAATCTAAATTCAATTATAAATATTCACTAGAAATATAAAAGGATATCCTACATAATGGTAATTTATTTATAATTTTTATACATTAATTAGTTTAATTTATTTATGACACATTGATGTTCCATTAATTACCTTATGAATGAAATATTAACATAATTGAAGTTATAAACACACAAATATATGTAATTTGAGACTTTTTATAAATTACAATATTTTTTAGGTTAATATGACATGTTATTATTGATTTAATTACCTTTTTTTGAACTAATAATGCTGTTATGATTTTCAAAAAAAATCAATTACCAAATAGTGTCAAAATTGACATAAAATAAGTTTTAAAACAAATATTATATTATTAATTGATATTCTAATTATAAAAATCTAACATTCGGCCAAATAACTTAGATATGGTTATATATATTAATAATGAACCACTTGGGGTTCATTGAGATAGTTATATTATGTTTATTACCCATATCGTGTAAGAAAATAAGAAGACACGGTAAAAATTAAATTATTTAACTAAGAGTTAAATATAAATGATAAGGTCAAAAATGGTAACCTAAACTTATATAAAACCAATTGGTTTAGAGAGTTTAGACCCATCCCTACTTTAGCTTTTAAATAAATCAATTTGGATCTATTATAAACTGAATATTACTATTTTATAAAATAATTGTTTAAGTTTTTCCTAAGGTACCCCTCTCCTCCCTTATAATAGGGCACCTCATCCCTCTTCTCTTTACACTATTTTGAGCCTTCATGTTTGGCCAAACCCTGCCAATTTATCTTATACTCTTCCCTGTAAACATTCTAGAGGTTCTCGTTTTCACAAAAGACCATCTCTAGTCCCATAAGAGGAATTTTAAAATAGGTGTGTCGAAGAAGATGTAATCTCTTCTACCGATTCTTTCAAGTTTCTTTCTTCTTCAACTTCTTCTTCATTAGTTGTTTCATTATAAAGTCTCTATTATACTGATATGTTATTATAAATATGAAACAACCCCATTTAACCTTCTATCCATCCAGGGGAAAATGAAATCACTGTGCGTGCGTACGTACGGAATACCATCTCACGTCGTGGTGTAATCTGTTTTTCCACCCCAACCATACATAGATGGGTATAATGGTGTAAATAATAACTATATATAGTTATTATAACATCATAATAATTCTGAAATATTATATCATCCACTCCAATTCAATTAAATAATTATGGTAATGATATCATCACTCGTGTGTACGTACGGATTACCATCTCCACGACGCGATGAGATTTATTCTCCATGTTAACCACTCAAGAATGATTATAAAGTATATATAATGAATAATAATGAAATATATGGCATGATAAAGATACTATATTTATGTATATAAATATATATGTCATCTACTTACTTCCATTAAAGTCAATAAATAAAGGAAAATAACGTTCATGCGTACGTACGACCTACCGCCTCCATGAACGGTGTTTTTCATTTCATTTACCTATCTATTATATATATATATAAAAATAATATATATGATATATAAATCATGATTTAAATTCTCGAAGTAATTAAATCATGATAAAAGTAAAAATAATTTCAAGAACAACTAGTCTAAACACGAATGATAAATAAAACAGTTTTACCCAAAACGCTTCTTTAACATGGAATTTACAAAAGAACGGGTAATATAAAGTCCTAAGTGAACCATATATGATAACATAACAATTAATATGATTTTTTAATAAGTCATTGACATTATATAAATCATTATATAGGAGGTTCGGATATGTACAAATCATATCAAACCTAAGGTAAGGGAAAATCTCGCAATCTCATTTTTATCCTAGATTGTTTATACTTTAGAATTTACTGGGGAATATTAATCATCCACATCATTGTTCCCCCAATATGTAATATTATTTCTATCATCCAACAATTTTTTGAATCCATTTTTACCCATTAGTGAGTTTTTAGTAAGAGATATGAAAGGAATCTTTTTCTCATTTTTAGTACGAGGTACTTTTTGACTTTTCCGGCCAAAGTACAAGAAAAATGTTTTTTAACTTATACGGCATGAATGGATTTTTATTATTTCATAGAACATTATTTTTCATGAAGATTTATTTACAAGTTTTCAAGTTTATTTTTAATCAAATTCTTTTAGTTTAAAAATTTATGACATGTTATGAAAGGAAAAAAAAATTTGAAGTTGAAAGGATATTTTCCTCAAGAATGGAGTTCAAGCGTTTTATGAAAATTATTTTCCATCTAAGATAATATAGGGTCCTGTTTCTATCCCTATTTTTACATTTATTTTATTATGTTATGATGGAATTATATTTATGAAGTCCTTTTATCTTATATGGTCTATGTTATGATGGAATGATGTTTAAGAATCCCATTTTTATTACATGGGTTATGCTATATGATTTATGATTTTGTGGAACACATAAGAATGGTTTAATTATGAGATGGTTGGGACCTATATCTCCCTACAATGAATTGGTTAAAGATTTATATCTCATGAGATAGATATGGCTGGATTGGTAAGTTAATCTGGTTCAGTGATATATGACTGGAACGAGGAGTGAACTCGATTCAGAAATGGACTTTGTCCAATAAGATGGTCTTTGCAGCAATGCCTTGGCTACTATGAAAGTCATATCGCGTGCTTAATGGTTCTCCATAATTAAATGTTTTATTCCCATGCTATTTTATCATTATTTATGTTCTTTTATGATCTATTCCTTACATACTGCCATGATTTATTTCACAACTCAAGATTTTGATGTTTAAACTTTATGTTCATGTTTTTAAGTTCAAATGTATATGGTTTGTTTTAGTTTCTCCCTGCTTACCCTTACTGAGCATTTGAGCTCACTCTTTATATGTTTTCCTTTCCCCATGATATAAAGAAATGTTTTATGTAAAAAAAGGTAAGATCATTAGGGGAGATGTTTAAGATCTTTCACCAAGATTAGAAGATTATGTTCCATGTTTCCAGAGACACTAAACTATTACGGTCCTTTGGTGTCTATTTTTGTTATTTATTAAGTATTCCTCAAAAGTAATTTAATGCCTATGTACGTCAAGCTATGGGTCGCAAAATTTTGTATCAGAGGAATGGTTTAGTTATCCTTTGGAAAGTAGGATGCAAAATCTTTAGTGAGATGTGTAGAGATATTTCTATGGTATGTCTAGGGATGTCCCTAATGTTAAGTACATGTATAGGTAATAGTCCTAGAATTACGGTAATGATCTTAGAACTAAACATAAGATTCTATATATTGAAGGTACTCCCTCTTTATTATGTGGTTTTCCCTATCATGATTTTTCTTCTCACTATTCTCTTTGGGTTTTAGATGATGGTTGGAACCCAAAGGAACCGTGTTGATCAATGTAAGGGACAATGCAATGATTGTCCTCCTAAACAAACTAATGTTGATGGATATGGAGTGAAAAATATTATAGCTATACATACACAAGATACGAATTAATCTAGACTTCCAAATGAGCCAGGAAAGGAACAATATTCTATTGAGTCCTTCATGAGGCAACACCAACCTTATTTCAGTGGGTCTTCTAATCCACTTGTTTCTGAACAATGGATTAGTACCATTGAAAACATATTTTCGATACTTCATTGTTCAGTGCATGAAAAAATCATTTTGGTTGTTTACCAGTTAGAAGATGATGCAGACCAGTGGTAGACTCTAGTTAAAAATAAAATGTCCTAAGATGAAATTGAATCCATTTTATGGAACGAGTTAAAGAAATTGTTTTTCAATAATTACTTCCCTCATATTCTTTGGAAAAAGATGGATAAAGAGTTCCTTGGTCTTAAAAAAAGGATGATGAATCTGTTGGTATATATGAAGTGAATTTTACAAGGCTTGCAAGGTTTGAATCTAGATTTATCATCCAACCTAAAAGTAAAGTTGATCGATTCTTTAGTGGCTTAAAACCAAGTCTTCGAAGGGCATTAGCGATAACAGACTTCAGTAGCTATGAATAAATTGTGCGTTGTGCTATCAAGGTAGAACTTGAAGTTGGTGTTACATATCCATCTCATGGTTTTGATAAGAAATGAAAGATGGAGTTCAAGGAGAAATCTCAGAACAATGGTAAAAAGAAGATGAATGTTTCTTATGGTTTTCAATAATTATATGGTAATGGTAACCATGAAAAGTGATTCAAATATTTTGGAAAGCAGAAGAAATGCGCATAATGAATGGATAAGGAGAAAATAATATTTTTGATAGTATTCATGAGCTAATGATTGATATAAGGACTAAGTGATATCATGGTTTGAGTATATAGAATGTTTGGGATTTTGGTATGTGGAAAATCTTAACTTTTAACTGCATTCATGTTTTCAAAAAGGTTCAATGGGTATTCATTTTTCAAGAGAATACATGACTAAGGCATTCGAATGTTTTCAATGTGACCAACAATACGTTTCTTATAATATATGAGGATAAATGACGGTATTTATATGCTTGGTAGATGACCTCTCTATCAATCGTTTTCCTTATATTGTGATTTTGGGTAAGCCTAATGATTGGAATAGATTAAGTTAGACATCAGATAGTATTGTTTAAGTCTATAACTTTTTGATATTATTTTTGGAATGTTATAATAGTATAGTTTTAAAAATGGAAAAATCATAGGACGGGCGACAACTCGTCGCGTCGGACAAGGATGTGGGAATCGAACCCACAACCGATGTGCGACAAGCCTTAATTTCATACCACTGGCCTACAGGAAGTCCCTAGTTAGTATAAATTAGTTTCAATTTATTATGTAGTATGATATACGAAGTATAAGTCCATCTTAGGAACCATATATGATTAATCTCACCATAGATGGACTTAAGTATATGTAATAACTTTTTCTAAACTTTTATTTGAGATAGATAAAATGACCCACCATTCTATCACATGATCTGCTAACGCATCACGAATGAAAAATTCAAATTCATTTCTTTAAGAGATGAAGTAGAATTTGTTCAAGGAATGAACAACAGTGATATTTTTCCAAAATCAAGTAAGTATTTATTTTAATTCAATAATTCATAAACATTAGGGAAATGATCTTGAAAACAAAAAATGTTGTCCTAGTGTCCTTATATCCGATGAATCAGATGGTACCTTAAATCATCAACAATTTATGGCTTTTTTATTGTTGTCTTTTTCATAGCCATGTCCTCTACCACTCTCCATCAGAACTTGATGGTTAGATTTTTCTTTCATATCCATATTTCCACCTATGTTCTCCGATGGGGAAACCTAGTGATGAGTTAATCTGGGCAACTGTTACATTTATTACATTACTTTTTAAAATTATGTTTTATTATTCACTTTACGATATGGGTTTCTACGAATGAAACTTTCAATTAGTAAATGATTTATATCCTCGACGAATTTTGAGGGAGAAATTCATTTTAAGGGGGGTAGAATGTAACACCTCGAGATTTTAGGAGATATATTATTTTTAATTTCTTTAATATATTCTATTGTACACTACACCATGATTAGTTTGTACTATATGAAAAACTGTATTAGATTTCAGTATATGCAACACTATTCTTGGCTCGTGTTCCACACAATTTAAAGTCCATTTTGGGGAAATTATTCTACGCAACATTAAGTATAGATTTTGTTTAATGTATACATGAAATATGTTTTGATTATGTTATACGCAACACCAAACAGAGCCTTCACTAAACGCATCCCTGACTTGGCTTTCATTACACGTAATCAAGACTTTCTTCGATAGCGTGTGTAGTACGCAATACCAAGTTTCACTAAATGAGATATTATTATAATATTATTATGAACTAGCGATTATGAATAGTCATACCCACTTTTTTGAAATTGTATAAATTTTAACATTCAAAATGGACTTCATTTTTGGATTCTTAATATCTTAATTATCCTAGGGTGAATTTTTGGTATTTTTCTGAAAACTTTCCTTTTTTGATGAATAGTGAAAACACTAGTTTACTATTTAAAACCCACTTTTTATTTAAATAATTATTTATTTTATATAAATTTATATTAGGTAAAAATTGATACATAATACCTATATAAGTTCAATTTAATTCATTAGAGTCATTTTATAATAATTTTAGATATATAAAAATTTTATTGAACTTTTCACCATCTTTTACCCACCTCCCAGGAGAATTTAAAAATTTACCTAAAAGCTAATTTTACCGCATCTGTGAGTGGAATTTCAAAAATTTGAGAGACCCGGTTAATATAAAGGAGTAAAATTTGGTTCAATAAGATAAAAATAATTTTTGGTGAATAGTATCTTTTTAATTTTATTTACCACGGCTAAAGGTAAAAAGTGTAATTAAGGGTTAAAATGATATTATTATTACCCTAAAACAGGTCCTAATTCTATTGTATAAGTATAATTCGACAAAAAACAACCTTAGGATTATAATATTATCATTTAGGTCCACTTGGATTAGATTAGGAAATTTATTATTATTTAATTCAAAGAAGAGTTAAAAGAGTAAAAATCAATGTTTAATAACTAAAACATTTTTAATATTGGGTTATACATAAGATAAATTAGACTTTAAATATTAATTGGAAAGATAAAATCATTTCCTACATAATGGTATTTTATTTATAATTTTTAGACATTAAATAATTTAATTTATATATGACACAATGGTGATGCAGTAATTACCTTATTAAAGAAATATTTACATAATTGAAGTTATAAATACACAAATAAATGTAATTTGAGACTTTCTATAAATTAAAATAATTTTTAGGTTCATATGACATGTTAGTATTTATTTAATTAACTTTTTTAGAACTAATAATGTTGTTATGATTTCCACCAAAATCAATTACCAAATAGTGTCACAATTGACATAAAATGGTTTTTAAAACAAATATGATGATATTAATTACTATTCTATTCCTAAAAATCTATGTTTTGGCCAAATGACATAGATAAGGTTATATATATTAATAATGAACTCCTTGGGGTTTTTTTGGCTTGTTATAGTAAGTTTATTAACCATATAGTGTAAGAAAACAAGAAGACATAGTAAAAGATAAATTATTTAACTTAGAGTTCAATCTGAATGATAAGGTTAATATAGTAACCTAAACATGTATAAAACCTATTGGATGAGATTATTTTGACCCATACCCACTTTAGCTTCGAAATAAATCAATTTGGAGCTATTATAAACCGAATCTGACTTTATTATAAAATAATATTTTATGTTTTTCCTAAGGTGCCCCTCTCCTCCCTTATAAAAGAGAACCTCCTCCCTCTTCTATTTACACAATTTTGATCCTTCAATCTCAGCCAAACCCTTCCCATTTCTATTCTACAGTTCCCTAGAAACATTCTGTAGGTTTTGTTCTTCCCAAAATACCAACCCTAGTCCCTTAAGAGGAAGCATAAAAGTGGTGTGTCGAAGAAGAGGTAATCACTTCTACCGATTCTTTCAAGTTACATTCTTCTTCAACTTCTTCTTCTACTGTTGTTTCATTATAAATTAATAACCTCAGTATCACTAATATACTAATATTTAACTATAAATATTAAACAACCCCATTTCACCTTCTATCCATCCTATGGAAAACGAAGTCACTGCACGTGCGTACATACAGAATATCGTCTCCACACCGTGGTGTAATCTATTTTTCCACCACCACCTTACCTGGATGGTTATAATGGTGTAAAGAATAACAATATATAGTTATTATAACATCATACTATTTCTGAGATATTATATCATCCCCTCCAATTCTATTCAATAATTATGGGAACGATATCATCGCTCATGCGTACGTATGGATTACCGTCTCCACGACATGATTAGATTCATTCTCCATGTTAACCAATCAAGAATGATTATAAAGTATATATAATGAATAATAATGAAATATATGATATGATAAATCTACTGTATATATATATATGTGTGTGTGTCATCTACTTACTTCCATTCAAGTCTATATGGAAAGGAAAACAAGGTTCATGCGTACGTACAGCCTACCATCTCCATGAACAGTGTATTTCATTTCATTTATCTATATATTATATATATATATATACTTAATATATATGATATATAAATCCTGATTTATATTCTATAAGTAATTAAGTCATGATATATGTAATAAAAATATCAATAACAACAAGTTTAAACACGTATGATAAATAAAATGATTTTACCCAAAACGCCGCTTTAACATTGAATTTACAAAAGAAAGAGTAATAGCCAACGACCCCATACCCGAGTGGTAAGGTATCCTATCTGGAATCCAAGAGACCCAGGTTAAAAACTAGGTGGAGGTGAATTTCTGGGGTACTGTAGCCTTTACTGTTCGGTTCTATAACTGCCTGAACTATTCCCCTGATTTGGGCCTTTGGGCCACCGGTTTGGGCCTACGGGTCTCCAGGGCCTTTGGGTCATCAAATGCCTTCGGGCCACATTGCCTTTGAGCCCCGTAGACCATGGAGTAGCCCAGTTCACACAGAACATTCCCCAGAAGATGATTAGAGCAACAGGAGTAGCAGCCACCAGATGTAGAGCTAATCAAATTGGACGAATGAGAGGGTATGGCAGCGGCCATTGGGACCAGGAACCGTGCAGATTTGTACGGGGTAATGCTAGCCGATTAGCAATGCAAGGTGGGGATCTAGGTGATCAATTACGCATGAGGCTAGGGAGGGGAAATTCAGGTGGGATGGGGCTATGGGTCATGTATTGGGTATGGTTACCTCTAGGCCTTTGGGTCATGTATTTAGGGTTTGTAAGGCCTTGTACCTTGGGCCTACGGGTCTTGTACGGGTTCCCCTTCAGCCCTTAAAAGGGGGATTGTCTGTAATAAAATAATATAAAATAATGCTTTCGGACCATTCGGGAAAAAGAAATGGTATTATAAAGTCATAAGTGAACCATATATGATATCATAACAATAAATATTATTTTTTAAGAAGTCAATGACATTATTTAAATCATTATACAGAAGGTTCGGATACGTACGAAGCATATCGGACCTAAGGTATGGAAAAATCTCGCAATCTCAGTTTTATCCAAGATTGTTTATACTTTAGAATTTACTAGGGAATATTTATCACCCACGTCTATTTTTACTCAATATGTAATATTATTTCTATCCTACTACAATTGTTTAAATCCAATTTTACCCATTGGTGAGTTTTTAGTAAAAGATATGAAAGGAATATTTTTTCGTTTTTAGTACGAGGTCATTTTTTACTTTTCCGGCCAAAGTATGAGAAAAATGTTTTTTTAATGTAAACGACATGAATGTATTTTTATGATTTCATAGAACATTATTTCAATGAATCTTCCTTTACAAGTTTTCATGTTTATTTTTAATCAACTTCTTTTAGTTTAAAATTGTTTGACATATTAAGAAATGAGAAATATTTTTTATGTAGAAAGGATATTTTCCTCAAGAATGGAGTTCAAGCATTTTATGAAAATTATTTTCCATCTAAGATAATATAGGGTTATATTTCTATCACTATTTTGACATTGATATGATTATGTTATGATGGAATTATTTTTATGAAGTCCTTTTATCTTATATGGTTTATGTTATGATGGCATGATGTCTAAGAATCCCATTTTTATTACATGGGTTATGCTATAGGATTTATGATTTTGTGGCACGCATAAGAATGGGTTCTTTATGAGATGGGTGGGACCTATATCTCCCTCCAATGCATTTGGTAAAGATTTATATCTCATGAGATAGACATGGATAGATCGGTAAGTTAATCTGGTTTAGTGATACCGGACTAGAACGAGGAGTGAACTCAATTCAGAAAGGGACTTTTTCCAATAACATGGTCTTGGCAGCAATGCCTTGGCTACTATGAAAATCATATAATGTTCTTAATGGTTTTCCACAATTAAATGTTTTGTTCCCAAGCTATTTTATCATTATTGATGTTCTTTTATTATCTATACCTTATGTACTGCCAAGACTTATTTCACAACTCAAGATTTTGATGTTTAAACTTCATGTTCATGTTTTGAAGTTCAAATGTATATGGTTTGTTTTATTTTCTCTATGCCTACCATTACTGAGCATTTTAGCTCACCCTTTATATGTTTTCTTTTCCCCATCATATAAATAAAGGTTTTAGGTAAAAAAAAGGGAATATATTTATGGGAGATTTTGAAGATCTTTCACCAAGATTAGAAGATTATGATCCAAGTTTCAAAAAGACACTAAACTATTACGGTCTTTTAGTGTATGTTTTTGTTATTTATTAAGTATTCCGCAAAATTAATGTAATGTCTATGTATGTCAAGGTATGGGTATCTAAAAAATGAATGTGAAGAATCTAATGATATACAAGATATTCATGAGTTTGAAGCACAAGCTGATGTAGAAGCTAATTTTTGGTAGGAACAAATAGTGATTTCCTCAAGGAATAAAAAATTGAAAACAAAAATGGATGATTCTAATTCAAGATGGACAAATTCCAGTACCTCCCAAACCCAAAATCATGGTGAGGGGTCAAAAGAGTAGTTGTAGATCCTATGGATTCTCACTATAACATTGAAAACTCAATCCATAACAAATAGTGCTATGAGGGATATGGTCCTCTTGGTTGAAAAACGCATGTTTCAAACTCTACCAACATTGGAAGGCTATACATCCCAGCAAAATACAATTTTTATCATACAAATTAGTTGAGTCAAGCATATGAAAATGAAATATGAGGGCCAGAACATGTTCAGATTAATGGGACATCAAGGATGTGATTTCGCCCTCTACTAATATCGGTGGAGATTTTCAGGCTACTTCAAATGTTCAACTACAAAAAATTTATGATGATTCCTCAGCACAATATTTGGAGAGATCATGTGAGAAAACATACATACAATATATACTACAAACTAAAGGAAAGGCTCGTAATATAGATGCAACAATTATATGTTTATGAAATGTTTTTCTAGGGGAAATTTTAAATCTGGATATAATGGGGGTAGAAAAAGATGTGATTTATGTTGTGAAGCCTACTAGATACTCATTAATTGAGGAATTTGAAATTCATTTCTTATAAAATGTTGGACCTAGTCACATTTCTGATAGAAATGACCAAGGGTTTCCAAAATTGGAAGCTTAAAATATGGATAAATCTGTGACCAAATTCTCCTTTGTGGGTCTTGATTTTCATCTATATGAAAATATTAAATCTATATATATGGTGTGTTTATCCACTCATTTGATGCACTTGCATCGGAATATAGCGATGAGGAAGAATAAAGTTCTGAAAATGTGTCTTGAATAGTGTAGAAAATGACCGCTATTGATATTTATGTTCCTAATGATGGAGGTGGTCAATGATTTCAGGCCAGAACATGGTGAAGGGGACGTCACCCTCGTGGTAGGGGTGGTAGATCCCCCTACTACTATATGAACACTCAGTCCCAAGTGACTTGATCTATTTTTGTGTTCGGATGTTCCTCCTTTGATTTCTTGTTTTGGTTCGTTTTAATAAAATGGTCTTTGAACCTCAAGATTTAAAAAAAATTAAATCATCATAATTTCATTATTTTGGAAGTTAGGTGCTTGCATAGAGAAATTCATGACCAAGGTATGGGTTTTGTATCTCAATTTTTCTTCATTGATATATAATTAATAATAACTAATTTATTTATTTATTTGTGTTGTATATATTGAATATATATTTATTTTTATCATAATTTCCATGAAATCTATGGTATTTAAAAATCCATGACATGTTATACTATTTATTGGGTTTTTATTGCAAATATGATGATGTTATAAGGGTTTGTGTTAACTCAAATTTTGTTTATTGAGTTATAATCATTCTTATTAAACTCTAATATTCCATTTTTAATGTATTATACCAAATTATTAATTTCTATTATATTTCTTCACTATTTTCTAGGGATATAAAATTATTCCTTATAACCTAATTATAAAATGATTCTTACCAATAAACTTATGCTACTTGAAAGGGTTTCTTGGTCTCAATTACTATTTATTGAGACATGATTATTTTTTGAAATTATTTACTTTTATATATTAACAATTCTATATTTTTTTAAATATTTATCTATAAATAAATTTAATTTCATTGATATCTTGTGATACATGTAACTCCGAGTGTAAATGAACAGTAATATAGTTTACCATTATAAAATTTACATTAAAATTAGTGGATTGAATACGAATAACCACATTATAAAAAACATATGTGTAAAGGTGTTACAAAAATAAAAATTATTAAATATATTTATAATAAAAAATTACTCAATTTTCAGTAAAGTAATTTTATTCTTAAAAAATGATTTTTATGGATGTTTTTGAAGAAATATAATAATTACTTTTTTCCACTTTTATAAATTATATTTGACAAATATTATATCAATTATTTAAATCATCCTATCAAATTTACCTATGAATGAATTTTAATGTTTTTAAAAAATATTTATTTATAAGAAAATACTAAAAATTCTTCTTTTGTTGTAAAACTATCATTTCATTTCATTAAATCATGTATCTTAAAGGTTCCATTATATTTTGGATTTCGTATTAATGTAATATAAGGTTTATTGGATTTAAAATAATAAATTTCATTCCATTATGATAAATATTTTACATGAATTTGGTATAAGTCAATTGTTTTGGTTCAAAATGCATTTTTCTCGAAAACTGTTCTTCATCACATTTTACTAGATTATTATAAAACTAATTTCTAAAAATTAAATATAATTAATTTTTAAAAATTTGTTTAATATTTTTAATAAAAATAATTAATATTTTTAATAAGATTAAATTATTTTTTTGGGATTAATGAAACGATAAAGGGAATATCAGGTAATTAAAGTAGAAAATAATTTGAATATCATTCAAAAACTTATCTAAAACCGTAATTATTACTAATGGATGAGGTATGTTAGACCATATCCACCCAATCTTATAATATATTAAAAATATTTTCCATTTTCATTGATAATGACATTATATTATTTAAGAAAAGCGTAAATAAAAAATGATAGTCTCTTGACTTTAATTTCACTTATATGCTCACATATGGATACCAAGATTTTATGAATGAATACAGAAAATTATCTAAAAAAATTATGTTTTGTAATTTTAATTATTTCCTCATTTTTTATGGTATAATTGCCCTAAATTCTTACACAATGGTGAGAGGTTTCTTGTGCAGGCAGTGGAAAAATCAAAGTAAATAATTTTGAAAACATTAAAAGTAATATATTTAGAATGAATTATGGTTTCACATGAACATTATAGTTAATAGTATAATATTATTTATGATTAAAATAATTATATTTAAATTCTATCTTTTTTCATGACATTGAAGTCAAATAAATGAATAGTTCCAAAAATGACATTAATGGTATTTTATGAAAAATAATATTTTATTAAATTATTTAAAAATTAGGAGAATCTTGAAATAGTTAATTTTGTATTATAAATGGTAAAAATATCATATCTTTGATATTTATGATAAAATTTCTACCTTATAAATAAAATTATAACTCATTATGATCGGAAATCATTGTAAAGGTTAAGATTAGAATTTTTTAACAAAGGGGTTAAACCAAAAGATAAGGTTTAAAATACCTTATTAAAAGTTTATTAGAATACATTATTTCAACCATATACTACCTTATATTTAAAATTCTATACAAATGGTTCAAGTTTCATATTAAAATATATTTATTGTATTTAAATATAGTTTTTTAATTATATATGGTTCCTTTAATTCACTATAAAATGTTCCACCTCTACTATCTTATACATAGAACCTAGAGACACATTGATTGAAAAAAAATGAAAACCACACTTCTAAACATGAATATACATTCTTTTGGTGGTATTTATCTTCCCAAAAGACCAACCTGGCGTCTCTTAAGAGGAGATGTAAAGGAGCTCTTTTAATGAAGAGGTAATCAACTTCATTGGGTACTTTATTTTTTATTCTCATTTTACCACCTTAAATTATTCCCTAAACATTAAAATATAATAAAACCATTTCTCCATAAACTGATATTTTATTATTTTTATTATATAATATTTATCTATCGCCTTATCCATCAATTGGAATAAACCATCCCTCATGTGTACGACAGAATGTCGTCTCACAAACCGATGTAATTTTTTTTCCAATACCGCCTCCCATCAATTATCATGGGGATAAAAATAAAATAAATATAATAATTATTATATAACTATATTTTTTAATTATAATATATCATCTACTTCCATTCCATACCAACCATTGAAAATGATAATGTCTCTGGTTCATGCATACCTCCCACCGTCTCCACAAAGTGATGTGGTTTATTCTTTATTTCCATTTTTCATGGACACATTAAAATATGTATATAATGAATATTTAAAATATTTATATCATTATTTATATTTTGAATATGATATAACCATTATCAATATACAAATATAATAACTTATGAATGAAAACATAGATGAAAATGTAGAAATTAACAACCAAAACAATGATAACAATATAAGATTGTTAAGAACTGGGTGATAAGATGTTATAAATGAATAATATATGATATTATATATATATATATATATGAATTTATTATGATTAAACATTAAATTCAAGTTTACCCTTTTAATGGGTATAATACTGAATGTTACCAAATAGGTAGTAATTTATTATATAATCACATTTTTTTTCTATTTCCCTTATTTTCATTAAATGAGTATTATAATTCATCCATTATAAATTAAATTGATTTTATTATCTTAAATATATTTAAGGATTATTAATGTTTTCTTCAAAATTTTAATATTTTTTAACTTTAATCAAGAAAATAAATGTTTAAAAGAGAAGTCGGTATTTTTTTCTCTTTTTGATTAAGTATTTTTTATTTGATGTCCATATTTTTTATAAATTGTTTTACAAAATTCATTTTTTACTAAAATAATATATTAAAGAAATATTACGTAATCCTGGAATTTTTAAAACGTTTTAAAATTTTATTTCCAATTTTTTTAAAGGAACATTTTTTATTTTCTTTGTCAAAAATAAAAAAAAATGTTTCTTTTTATTGTATATATAATTAACATATTTTCCCACCTCCAAAACATTTTTACACTATTTAGATTCTTCTACCAGTTTCTCATGGTATAAAAATTGAAACAAATAAATAAAAGCTTATTTTAATGTTTGTATTTGATTTTATTTATTTCATTAAATGACACTGTTTTATTAAAAAGACTATATTTATGATGAATTGATGGTTATATTTTAAATTTTAAAAAAATTATGGTTATTAACTTTCACTGGAAACAGACACTTTATTGTGATAATGTTTCATTGGAAATTACATTTCCCTTAAATATCAATATTCATTGTATCAGAGATTTAATTATCACCTAAACCATATAATATATTTATATAAGGTGGTTTACTATGAATTTTTTCTTATTTTCTAGTAAAATCATAACATTATTTATTATTTACTCAATATAGATATTTTTTGATAAGTAATTTTTTCTGAATTAAATTTATCTCTAAACAATTAGGGGTTTCCTTAGATATAAAGAGACAGGTGGGGACTAGTCATTGATATCCCCTCAATTCATAAACAATTATCATGATACAAATATGTTATCCAAACTTATTAAATGGATTATTGGTGTATACCAACCCGTTGACTATACTATCTTGGTACAAGGCCTTGGTGTTAAAGATATCATGATGTTTTAGATCATTGAATCTAAAATTATGCATTTCCTTCCCTCAGATTCCATTTATTATTATTCATGAGACTATTTCATTGATATTAACCAATGATTCATTTTATTCTCATGTTTTTGATTAAATGGAATTTATTTTTAATTAAAACCCTTTCCATTTTTATAATACCTTATTTACTCATGGTAGTTTCTTTTATACCTAACCCTTAATAAGAAACTAAGCCCCCATTTATTTGTTTTATTTTCTATATGATATGTATAATGATATTACGAATAATCTCATGGATGTGATAATGTTTCTTATCCTCTAATTCTTTTATATTTCCCATGTTATATGGGAATCATGTATATATCAACTTCTCTAAAACCACTAAAATGATTAGTCCTTCAGAATGAAATATATTTTATCTTATACCAATGTAATAAATAATACATTAGATTTAAATTAATATATATGGGGTTTCTCTTCTTGATATTAGAGAAATTTTAGTAGAAACCTTGGGAACTAGATTTGAAATGATCATAGGTAACATGAGAATTTGATATTCCATTTTAATATTTAAGAATTTTTATAATTAGAGGGATTTTTATTTTATGAATCATTATTCATGATTATTATGAGCTAACATAGTTTGTTCCAATATTTAGTGATGGAACATGGAGGAATAAAGGAAACCTACACACAATATTAATTTAAGGACTTCCTTATTGAGAAAGTCAATACAGACGGTGTTGGAACTAAGAAGATCATGGAAAAATTAGGGAAACTGAAAAATGTTATGATGAATAACCTTGCTAGTATGGGAGAACCTATTATTCAATAGCATGATAAACCTATCTGGAATCTCTTCATGTGATATAAACATTAACCTTTAGCAGAACTAGTATTATATTGTTAGCTAAAAATGGGTTATGTCTCTAAAAATGATATCCTTGACATTATAAAGTAATGAGAGTAAAATTTTCATTTTATCATTGACTTTGTTTAGAGGAAATGTGGATCAATGGTGTTCATTGATCCAAAACACTAAAGAGGTTGAAGAAATATAAATAATGGAATAGAATAGAGATAATTTTACACGATATTCTTCGATAAATACATCCCCAATAATAGTGATCTGAAATAGGGTGGAAGTTCCTCACATTCAATTAGAAGTTAAAAAAGCATGTTAGAGTATGATATGACTTTACTGGATTATTCAGGCATTCTTCAAAATACATACATAATTTGAAAATGACTATTTCTTTGATGGTCTTAATACGAATCTCTAAGGGGAACTGGTTTTAAATGAATTTTCCCTATTTTATTATATAATATGAAACACCATTAGGATAGTGAAATAATTGTATAGATCTTCTATATTATATGGATATCAATAAAATATTAGTTAATCAAAATAGCAATAAAAAGTGGAAATTTAAAATAAGAGTATGGGAATAGATTAATTTTCATCATGTAAAAATTTCATAATGAAACATCTTGGAAAATTATTAAAGGGAAGGGGAGTTTGTTACATTAGTGGAGATATGAATAATATATCTATTGAATGTATTTTAAAAAATAAACCAATTTTATTAATTTCATCAATGTTAAATATGTGAGTAATTATTTAATCAAATTCTATAAGAGTAAAGGTAAATTTTCAAAGAATAATCTGAGGGGTGAAAGAAAAACATATGTAATTACTATAGATAAAGTTGATGTTTTATGTAATATGATAAAAGGTACACTTATCACCCATTATAAAAGTGAAAATGTTTTATAAGACTCAAGTACAACACATTATTTTATATCTGGATAATTTACTATTGCTATGACATCACCATATCAAAAAATATATATTCAGTTAACACTGAAAGTGATAAATGGTAAGATAATCATATCTCATGTCTATAGCTACTCCCTGATAAATGTTTGTGGGAATGTTATTCCTGTAAATCATTTTTTTCTACCTCTTTTAAAATTTTATATAATTTTGGGCATGGATTGGCTCTCTCAATATAGATCCCATATCAATTTTTAAGAGACGGATGTTCCATTCAATATTCTAAATCAACCTATGATATTATATCAGTGTGAGGGTGAACCTAGACCCCCAATGAGAATCTCCACCAACGTATGGGGTTACTACCTATTCCTGAGGTATATTTATATAATATGGTTGGCAAGAAACTCCACATTGATGATATTCATATTTTATATTATTTTGGTTATTTTTTTAAAATAATTTCTAATCATCCCCTGAATCATGGTTTGAGTTTTCAATACAACTAACATTTGGTGATACACATATTTTAATTATTCCATATAGAATGGATTCAATTGAGTTGAAATAATTGAAGAATCAATGCTAGTAGAATCTTGATAGGGGATTCATTTGGTTTAGTGCTTTACCATGGGGTTCACTATTTCTTTTATACATATGAAATAAGGGTCAATGATTCTTTTCATTCATTATTAAGAAATTAAAAATGTCACTATTAAGAAAACCTATCTAGTACCTTCTATCTATGATCTATTGGATCAACTATAAGGAGATCAATATTCTCAATGATATATATTTGATATATATATCATCATCTAAGGGTCAAAAAAGATTATATACCATGAAATACTTTAATATAACATATAATACATATGAATATATTGTAATGTGGCCTAGAAATACCAATACTTTTGATATCTTAATGGATTTTGTGAATAGAGCCTTTAGTGATTGCCTTGATTAGTTTCAAGTCGTCTTTATAGATTATGTTCTTATATATTAAACGAGAGAGTAAGAGCATGAAGAACATTTTAGGATTATAATTAAGACTTTGAGGAATGAAAATCTATATTCCAAATTTACCATGTTCTCATTTTGGCTAAAAAAGTATCATTGTTATGTCATATAATTTTAATGTGAGGGAATATCAGTAGAACCATAAAATATAGAACTTGTTTTGAAATGTCCTAGACCAACCATGGTTACTATTATACATAATTTTCTTTCTTCTATTGGATACTACTATTGATTTGTGATATATTTCTCATGACTATCTAACCCATTAAAAAATTAAATTATAAGTGGGTTAAGTTCCCGTGGATAGATTAATGTGTTTATAATTTCATATAAATAAATATAGGTTTGATCAACTAAATTATGTTTCTAATACTCCATAGTGTAGAAGGGTTTGTGATATATAGTGATGCATCAAATAAAAGAATGGTATGTATCCTCATTTAGAATGATATGGTAGTAGCTTATGACTCTCACCAATTTAAAATTCATGAGTGTAATTAACTAACTCATGATTTGAATCTCGTAGATGTAATTTTTTCATTTATGATATCAAGGTATTATCAATATGGTGAAATGTGTGATATATATAATAATAATAAAATCACAAAGTATATATTTAAATAGAATGAAGTTAATATGATCGATATAATACATGATTAGAGATTATTATTTCTCAATGCATTACCCCCCAAGGAAGGAGAAAAAGGTGGATGATGCTTTGAGTAATAAGTACTATGCTCTTTTTTCCATGATGAGGATTGAAATAGATCCATTTTTGGTTTTTTAGAATTTGAATTTTTAAATCATGAGGAAATGGGATAGTTATTATCTTTTTCATGTTAATTTTCAACAATCCATCCCTGTGAGGATTAATAAGGAAAAGAAGGAAGATGTGGAATTATATAAGAATGTGATGAATGATCCTGAGCTCAACCATCATCATGATAGAATAATAATTTTCATTAATAAATTATGTGTTTCATGAATACCAGACATGAAGAAAGTGTTATTCGACGTAGTTCATAAATCTTCATTCTTTATTTATCTTAGAAGCATGAAGATGTATAGATATCTAAAAGTTTATTTCTTGTGGGATAACATGAAAACGGATATTGAATATTATACTTCATGATTTGTGGTGTGTGAAAAATATAAGTCTGGAAGAAATAAATATATGTAGATGTTACATCCATTAAATATACCAAAATATAAATGGGAAAATTTCCATGGATTTCATCATTAGACTCCTAAAACATCTAAAAGAAATAATGTTATTTGGGTTTTTTTAGATCACCTTATAAAATAATCAGATTATATCACTATTATAGATGATTTCTCACTTTATCTTTGTACTTTTTTATACATTAAGAGAGTTTTTTTATTTCATGTAGCACAACTCTCTATCATATCTGATCCGAAAGTGTGTTTTATTTTAGAGTTCTAAAGAGGCCTTTCGTGGGCCTGATTATAGAGTTGATTTTCATTGATTATTATTATCCTCAAAAATATTTTCATTATTAGAGAACTAGTTAAACTCTTGGATACATGTTATGATATTTCTATATAGATTTCAATTTTTTTTGGATTCATCTCCTACCTTTGGTAGAATTTTCTTACCAAAATATATTTTACTTGAACATTTTCGTGAATCATTATGAAACCCACTATAGATGAAAGTGCCTAACATCAACATTTTGAAATGAAATTGAGTAAATAAATATATTAGAACATTATCTAGATAAATAAATGGTATATATTGTTATATTCATTCAAAATTACAAAAGTAAAACTCATAATCGACAATAATGTTATACTAAAAATCACCCCTAAGATGTATAGATCAATATTTGTATCTTGATATTCCTATAAATATGTCCCTGGAAGAATGTTATGGTATTTTGAAAGAATGGAATGCTGATTCCTAGATATATTTTTCCCTTTGAAATTATTTATCATATTGTGACAGTAGATTATCACTCATCGCTTCCATTGAATTTCTATTGAGTTTATGATGTGTTCTATGTATCTCTTTTGAGGAAGTGCATACCATATCCTTAAAATATTCAAAACTCAAAGGTCGCTAAACTAGAGAAATATTTTTCTTATGAGGAATAACTGGTGAAGATTTTGGAGTATAGAGAAAATATTTTATAGAGCAAGAGTACCCATCTGGTTATAGTATTTTGGTGAAACCATGAATTTTAGGAAGCATTGTTCGAACCTAAGGATGTGATGATGTAGAAGTATCATAAGTTCATTGAATCAAAGTGATGAAATTTTATGTAAAAATTTCATAGATGGGGGTTATAATGAAACAACCTAAGATTTGATGATATATTTCTCTTCAATTAAATATCTTTTTTTCAATAACATATGATTCACACAACCCCAATTATAAATGAACTATAATACAGTACACCATTGTCCATTAAATTTCATGGTATGAATTTGGAGAACCAACTTATGATATATATATATATATATATATATATATATATTGGAAACATGGTTTTTCTCTTATGGAATTAGATTTTTTTGTGTTTATTATCAATCCATACAGGTTTCAAGATGGAGTCTACCAGCTAAGTCATATTATGGTGAAGGTGGATTCAATGTTTCAGGTGGAATCATTTCCCAATGTTTTATAATATTTGGAGTTCAAAATTAAGAAGAAGGATAACATTCAATAAAGATAGATTTATATGAATAACTCTTTCTAAATATGAAAAATCCATGAATTTCAAGTTGTTTGTAATTTCATAAATATTTTTATCATCATGAAAGAATATAGTTTCACAAAGGTTTGGAGGTTTATAAAATAGGTTTCGTGAAGAATGGATTATGTATAATGAGAATATATTAATCTACATGACTATGAGAAGTTT
Organism: Viscum album; assembly: GCA_963277665.1. NCBI lineage: Eukaryota > Viridiplantae > Streptophyta > Magnoliopsida > Santalales > Viscaceae > Viscum > Viscum album. The sequence goes on along the minus strand of OY728129.1, from coordinate 1,803,169,565 downwards.
CAAGAATATAAAATTCTCATTGGAATTTTTTAAAGAAAATGATCTTCCTGAACAAGGATGGAGGACATCATGAAAAAACCCTGGTGAGTTTGAAAGAATCATGAAAGGGGAATTGACGATAAATATTTGGTCTCACATCATTTTAGACACAAAGACAATTTAGAAAAAGGATAAATAACTCTGAATTCAAAAAGATCTAACTCATCATGAATCAGGATCTCTTTATGATAAAAAGTGTTCCAAAATTAATGTATAATAACTAATTAACACATAGTAATTTTTGAAACGTGAGTTTCATGAATACTGACATTTTCACAATAGTTGGGAGTTCTATGAAGCCTATGAGTTTCACAAAGGTTTGGAGTTCCATATAGGCTATGATCATCATGAATATTTTGAGTTACAAAAAGGGTGATAGTTTCACAATGGTTGGGATATTCATGAAACCATGCTGGATCATGAAAGATGAAACAAATTTTTAAAAATGGAGGTTCTCCGAAGGTTAAAAGATTTGAAAACATTAGTATTTAATAACTATTTTTATTGTATAGTCATTCACGGGCATCCATTTATGAATATGGTTTAATAAGTCTCTCATAATAATCGGGGGAAAATACATATTTTCCCAATATATTGATGCAAACTTCAAGTTCATAAAATGAGATAATACCTCACCCATGGTAGCGAAAAAGGGGGTTAACAAATGTTATATGTGGGAGGAGGTGTGTTATGCCTAAAATTATAATAAAGGTAGTATTCCTAGAATGGAGTGACTATGTATCATTCTTTTTAGACCATACAATCTACTAAATCTTAGTAGATTCTGGTACAACCAAAACACGGTAAGAATATTCTTTTTGGACTATCCCATAGTAGTGAACTAAGTAAATCTACTATTTTGTGTTTCTATTTTTGCATATGGGTATTTTATAATTGCATGATTCCATCAGGAATGTTTAACTGGTTCGCACCAATAAGGGGACAAGAACTATATCTATTAAAATTTTATACTCTAATTAACCCCTCCCTTGATGGTATTCTAGGGTCCTACAAGTGTTATTAGATCATACTTTTTATTAGTTTTAAATATATTCTCTATTATTATTTTCAAAGAGAATTTATTTAATGTTAGGGGATTTCACCGTTTTGTTGTACGAAAATTCTATATTTGGAAGAATAGAATGAGTTTCATCTATAATCTCTTAGTATATATGTTTTATAGTACAAATTTCATTGGATTTATGTTAGTGATGAGAAATAATTTTATATGACTTAAAAAGATAGAAAATTTATTGGTGTAGATTCCAAAGCTCAAAATGATCTCACTACAGCACTATTTTATCAAATATATCTAAAGATGGTTATTATCAATATAGCCAAATCAATGTGGGAGAAACTAGAAAAATATATATATGAATGAAATAACAAAGTGAAGGATGATAAAATTCATGTATTTCATAATCATTTTGATGATATAAAAAACATCCAGATGAAAATGCCGATAGTTTCTTTAATCTTATTTTAGATTTTTTTTGAGAAATTATAGGACTTTATTTATAAATTAAAGATGTAACATTGTGAATAGAATCTTAAGAATGATACCACCTCTGTGAAATCCAAAATTTTCATCCAATGTAGAAAGGGATCTCTATATGAATTATCTTGATGATCTACTAAGAATTATGGTGGCTTATTAAATGAGAGTCAAACCATAAGATTCAAAAAAATTTATTAAGAATGGAAATAGAATTCTATTCTTTAAAAAAGAATGACATTCCTAATGTTATTTATGATGGATGTCGTGTAGATGGTGAACTTCAATCTACTTTTTGAGATAATTCATGAAACTAAAAGGGATATTTTATGGAAAGTTTTGTTTTTCCATTCTTATATGTGGGAAATTTGGGTACACAATCATTCAGTGCCTTCAGAGATCTTATGATGTTCAATGTGGAGCATAAGTCATGTAGAGTCCTCAATGTAGGATCCCAAAAAAGTTATAATTCAAATCATAAATAAAATTATAGATAAATATATTCTTCCATAGAGAGAAACAAGATAATAGTGACATTTTGGAGTATGTACCATTAGAGTATATATATGATATTTAATAATACATGAAAGACATGGTTAAAAGAGTTTTACCTATGAAAGATGAATACAATAAATAAAATGTTTTTTTAGATCTCATGGTGGGAATTTTGGTTGCTTTAGATGAGACTGAAATTCAAAGAATGAAAAACAGACATATGGGATCTTTGTTTAAATATGAATTAGAGCCCGTGGATCAATTTGATGCATAGATTCATTGAATTCAAGTATGGTAAAAAAATTATAACTCTTGAAATTTATAAATATTTTTTGGAGTTAAAACTCAAGTTTGAATAGAAAGAAAATTTCTTTAATGAAAATACATTAAGATATCTGGAAAAGGATAATATATTTGAGGGCCATAAAAAAGAAGCCATTTTCTTATGGAGAAAATTTTAAACTGAATCAAAATTTATGGAATCAAAGAATAAATTATATTTTCTAATGTTTTAAAAAGAATATATTTTGGAAGGTGTAAAATATGGTTCTGAAGGAGTAGATAATTCCTTGAATGATAAAATATCTATGTTTATAGGATAAATTATGATTGGAATTGATATAAAAACATAAAATGATATAAATGGGATGGGCTAATGAAATGGGAAGTCGAAAATTTAGACATAAAACATAAGGCATTTGATGTATTAATAGAATTATCTACAAACCAAATAGAGAAGATAGATGATAATAATCCTCTATTATTCGTGGAGGATCACGGGACAAATAATGAAAATTAAAAGGGGGATATGTTGAGGAATGGAAAGTATAAGATATTTCCTCTTATGAAACGTAAATTACATTTAGTTTTGGGTCATACATTGTCTTATTGTGAAAATTCAATGATCTATATTGACGGGAAAGCACATAGAATTTAATTAAAGAGAATGAAACCACATTATTCATCATGTAGAAGAAATAATTTCTATGGATATTGTTTTCACTATTCTAACTTTTCTCATAAATCTATCAATCAAAGGAAGTGTAAAGATGGTAACAATAACTGTAGAAATTTGAGAAAAATAAATACTAGTAAACCAAGTAGAATTAACCTTGAAAATATGTATTCTCTTATGGATGAAGAATGTGATTTTGATTTAACAATGAATGTCGAAAATATGTTGAAGAGTCCATATTTTTCCTCTAGTTAATTAAGTATATCATGGAAGAAAATGAAGATTATTAGGAAATACATCATGGTAAAACATTCTATCAAAGATACAAAGAATAATATCAATTATATTCTTAATAGAATATTCTCATCCCATATGATAGAAAATACATATTTTTTGAATTGTTTTGAGAAAATAATTAATGGAATAGTAAGATTTGGAAATGATGGCTCACTAATGATCAAAGTCATGGGACATATAGAATTATAAAATTATGATAAATCAAAGATAGATGTTTTCTATGTGGATTGATTGTATAACAATATCATGTGTGTGTTTCAACTATGTGACCCAGGACTAGTAGTGAAATTCAATCTAAAGTGGTAAACTATCAAATAGAAGATAGATAATTCTCTCATGAAGGGATACATGACAAATAGTAATTTTTACCAGGTAGATAGTAAATAAAGAATTTGTTTTTTTAATAATTGAAGTGGAAAATGACTTATGGAAGTAGATGTTAGTTCACATTGATCAACAGATCATAGAAAATATATACATGATAAATTCCATTATCAACATTCCCCATCTGAAGAGTGATCATGAAAATATATGTGATGCTTTATTGTGAGGAATGACAATATTGGATTCTAATTATCCAAGGGAAAATTTGTATTGAATCTACTTAATCATGTTCATAGGGTTGTATATGTTACAATAAATGTGGTGGAACATATAGAGATAGGTAATTTAGTATTTTTATAAATTATTATAGTATAATGGCATGTGGGATATTTATGAATTTCCAATGTAAAGTGATTGACATCATGAATAAATATCTACAAATATTTGAGAATGAAACTGGTCTCACAATTGAAATATTATAATATGAAAATGGAATAGAATTCACATCCATTGAATATAAAAATTACCTCAACAAATAAGGTATTAAACATGAACTTTCTTCAGTGAGAAAAATGTAACAAAATGGGTTAGTAGAATATTGAAATCAATAGGTTTATAATATATCTATAACAATACTGATTTAGAGTTATGTTTATGTTAATTACTAGAAATATGGTGTTAAATTTTTGGTGTGCACTCAAAATCAATCATGGGGTTTTAAATGATAGGGTAATAAAACATATGATATATTAAATGGTAGAAATCCCTCACTAAATTATTTTAATTTTTTTGGAAGTAAATGTTTCATTCGAAACAAAAAATAAATCAATGATTGTACGGTGATTCTATAGATGAGGGAATATTCCTTCGCTATTCAATGAAGATTAATGTATAAAAATGATACAATAATCACATAATAATTATGTTGGAATACAATGATATCAAGCTCATTGGGGATAAAAATATGAACAACTTGAGGAGCTTATATGTGGATATAATGGAAGATGAAGATGATATTGTACGTGGGAAAAATTCAAATACAAAAATTGTATAAGAATTCCCAAAATTCAAGGATTTTAAAATTAAGATAAATTAAATGTTGAATCATAAGAGGAAACCATTATTAAATAAACTCTACCTGAACCTCATAGAAAAAATATAAGAATATTTATTGATTGGTCCAACATTATTAGGGATTGGAAAAAACCTATACAGATATGGAGAATGAGAAATGAAGCACATTCTTGTCACCTATAAATTATGGAACCAATCTTGTTTGAAGAAGTATTAAAGTTTGAATCATGGGATAAGGTTAGGATTGAAAAACTATATCATATTTTCAAAAATGGAATTTGAGATCTTGTTAAGGGAATAGAAAGTCACAATGTGATAGAAACAAAGTGGATCTTCAAACCCCTATTTTTCAAGTAAAGAAATTTGACTAGATGTAAGGAATTATTAGTGTGAAAGATATATCAAATGATTAAAGTCATTAATATTAAAGAAACATTTTATCCAGAAGATTGAATGGAGTTAATTAGGCTCTTCCAAACCATGGTAATTCGGAGGGGGTAAAATGTTTATTTGAGGGATTTAAAAATGATATTATTAAAGATATTTCTTTATGAAGAATTATAAACTAATAAAAAAATTGGGATTTCCAATTATAAATGATAAGATATAGGTTTATATACAATTGAAGAATATTTATATTCTAAAATTCAAATCATTATCAAAGTATTGTCAACTAGATTCTTATCTAAAGAAGTTTTAATTTAAAATATTATGTGTAAATCTTAATCTATATATGAATAATTCACAAGGATATCAATTTATAGTTATTGTGTATGTGGATGATATAATATTTAGTGGTAGAAGTCATGTATTAGTGAAATAATTTCTTAATCCTGTGAAATCGAAATTTAAAATTCCTAGGATTGGTAAAATCATATTCTTTTTGGGTATATAGGTGATTCAAAAGAAGTAGTAAAACATTATTTATCTATGAAATTATACAAGAGAGTTTCTAAATAAATTTAACAGGCATGAATCCAAAAAAATGTCAAATCTGATTGCAGTTGGGATAAAACATGGAAATCTCAAGGATGGTAAATCTTTGTATCCCACCATATATAGTAGGATCATTAGAATCTTATTAAACTTGACTGCGATACCTCTAGATAACCTCTTTGAAACATGTATACCTAATCACTTATAATGTTATCTAGAGAATCATTTTTGTAAGTTAAACGAATCATGAGATATATAATAGGTACTCTCTACATTAGATTATTCTCTTAATTATGTGGAGATCATTAATTATTATAATTTTATTATGCTAACTGAGTTTGATATGTGGTGGAACAAATTTCCACAAGTGGGGGTGCATTCTTCATTTGAAACAAATGTGTGGTCAGGTTGAGATAGAAACTAGAAAGAAATTTCCATAGAATGGATTAAGAAATGTATATCACTGTGAAAAAGGCATGGACTTATCTATTATTGGTGAATAAAAAACATACTAATATTTTTTACTATATGAAATATTTAATGGTGTTTCACAGTTAAAATAAGAGAATGATTGATCTTATGAAAAATACAGGTCAACACTCTCGTTCCAATCATATTGAGATCAAATATTACTTCATCAAATAAAAAGTTGATCATTATCTGATTAAGATGGATCATTTTGGAACTGATGATTAAGTGGATGACATACTGACTAATCCTTTGGAAGCACAATTATTTTTTAACCATCTATTTATCCTTAGTGTTCATCCATATCCCAGTACATGAGGAGTTTACAATTATCTCCATTTTTCTTATCTATTTTAATCTGTTTATGGATATGATATAGGTATATGGTGGGAGATATGGTCTAGGAGGATGGTTTTCATGTATACTAGGGTCCCATTATAGGTTATTTGGGTTTATTTTTAAATGGGGAGAATTAAATTCATTAAATTATCAGATTTTAGGATAGGAGGATTTTTCAGTGGTTGTGGTATCTTGAGGCAGGAAAATATCATTTTCCACCCTTATTTTCTACACTGAGATTTGTTCCCATAGAATTAGAGTGATGGATGAGTTATTACATGCCTATCAGGTTATCTATTGATTCTTTTTATTTAATGAATTTATTTGTAGGTATCCTACAAACCCATAGGGGGTGTTGTTGGAACAAAAGTTTTTATCTACTAGAAATGGATTGTTTTGTGTTTTTTATCAATCTGAACTGGTTTGATCAAGGAGTGCGTAAGCTATGAAATATTCTGGTGAAGGTGGATTCAGTGTTCAAGATAATGTTATTTCCAAACAATTTTCTACATTTTGGATCTCAAAATGAAGATGATGGAGAAATCATCAAGAAATATATATTTCTATTACTGAATATTAGAAAATATTATAAAAGAATGGGAATATTTAATGTTATATTTTCACTAATATGTGGATAATAATTAAGGAATCTAGTTTTTCAATGGGTTGAATGTTAAAAAAAGATGTTTCACAAAGAATTGATGATGAACAATGGGATGATGGTAATCTATGTGACTATGAGATGTTTCTTAAATGGAATTATTTCACTGTCATTTTAGGTAGAAAGGGATATTTGCAAATAAGGATAATGATCTTTGAGAAACGACCATGGTGAGCTTGAAATAATCAAAAATAGTTCATTGTATATAAATATACAACTACACATTCTTTGATACATAAAGATAATTTTAGAAAAGGGTGAATTGATCTGTTTTTATGAAGGTATAATTATTCTCATATCAGGAACTCTTCACTAGAAGAAGCATCAAGAAATGAATGGTTAAGGACTAATTGAAACATAATATTTTCAGAAAGTAGAGTTTCATAAATACTAAGAGTTTCACAATAGTTTTTATTTTTATATTGTCTAGTAGAATTGTGAATGATTGGAGTTCTACAAAGGATAAGAGATTTCTGAAGGTATGAATTTTAGGAAGGCTGATAGTGTCATGAAGGTTGGGAGAATCATGAAAGATTGATGGATGGTAAAATCTATTACATATTTTTAAAAAATGGGGTTTCACAAAGTCTAAGATCATCATAAACTGTATTTTTTAACATCTGGTTTGTGTGAACAGAGTATTCAAATGGATTAATTCAGGATTATAGTATAAGAGGAGTCTCATTCTAATCCTTGATAATGGATTATATGCCCAATATATTAATGTGAACAACAAGTAAAAAATTGAGTAAGACTTCACCCACGGTAGTGTAAAATAGAGAGTCCACATAAGTGATCTGAGGGAGGAAATGGGAATCCATATAATTCTTTTAAAGTTAGTGTTACTAGAACGAAGTGTCCATGTCTGATCCTTTTCCATCCACACTACCTAGTAATGCTTTATGGATTCTACTATGAAGAACACACTATCGGAGTCTGCTCCTTGAAGTAGTCCTTAGTGGTGAACTCATTAATATTGTTTTTTTCTATATCTACATCTGGGTGTTTTATAATTTCATGATACCATCAAAATGATTTAACTAGTTCTTACCAATGTGGGGACAAGATTTTTCATATTTAAAGGAAAATTTGACCCATTGATTCACCCATCCCCCATCAAGGTGTTATAAGGTACTATAATATATATATATATATACAAACTTAAAAATTCTTATCTACTGAAAAATAGTTTATTAATGTATAATAAATATGAAAAAAAAAATTGACTAATGTAATTTTATGATTTAAAAATACATTTTCTTCAAAAATAATTTTTATTTATTTTTATGAGATAATAATTTAATTTATTTATACAACTATAAGAAATTTTATTTCATAAAAATAATATTATTTTTTAAATAAATATATCAAAACTATCTTTGATTTAATTAAAGTTTTCTTAAATGATTTATTTTTTTAGTGGACACTAAAAAACTCCATGTTTTTTTAATAAAAATATCATTTATTTTATCTCAATATATATATTAAAAGTAATAATATATTTTGTATTTTTAATTAAATTAATATAATATCCCTTTTATATAAAATAATTTAATGAATTCCATTACAATTATAATTTTACAATATTTTCTATAAGTCAATATTTACGAATAAAAATGCATTTTTAAAGATAATTGTTCTTCATCACATTTTGCGAGATTATTATAAAATCATATTCTTCCTTTATAGAGATTTAATTTTGTAAAATTTATTTCATATTTATAAATAAAAATAATTAATAATAATTAATAATTTTAACTTAATTTTATTTAGTATTAATAGAAAAACTGTAAAAATGTCATCATAGTAAAGGGTAAATCGGGTAATTAATATTAAAATAATATGAATAGGATTTAAGAAAAACTATAACAACCTATTTATTCATATTTATATAGATAATTTAGACCATAACAATCTAATATTTGAATACATAAAAAAATTCATTTTTCTTTGATGATAAAATTTAAATCATTTCTGTAAAAGTGTTAATAAAAAATGTCACTCTCTTGAATTTATTTTCACTTAAATGTTCACATAGTGATTAATATATTTTATGAATGTATATAAAATTTCATTTTGAATATAAATTTATTTTCATTATGGTAATTTATTTTTTATTTTTATTTATGGTATAATTACCTTAAATGCTTGCAAAATGCTAACACAGTGCTTCTCCAAGTTGTAGAAAAATCAAAGTAAATAATTTTCAAAACATTTGGTGTAATGTATTTATAATTAATTATAGTTTCAAAGGAATTTTAATTTTAATAATAATTTTGTATTATTGTTCAACACAATTATATTCTAATTCCATATTTGTCTTCATTACATTAAAGTCAAAATAAATGAATAGTGTTACAAATGACATTAGTGATATTTTATGAAAAATAATATTGAATAAATTATTGAAAAGTAATAAATATCATGAATGATTGCAAGTATGATTATAAAGGGTAAAACATTTAATATCTTATACATTTATGAGTATATTTCTACCTTATAAGTAAAAGTATTACCCTTTAATAATGAAACTTTTGTTTCTGTGATTAAGGTTACCATTGTCTGACGTTGGGGTCAAGTCATAAGTTATGATTTAAAATACCACATAAACATAAAAAAAATTACTAATTCAATGGATCTTAACCACAACCAACATTATCTTATAAATTATTCCCACATGGGGAAACTTCTACATGAAAATGAATTTATTATATTTAAATATTTATGTTAATTACATATGTGTCATTCCATCTAATTCAGAAAGGAACCACTTATCCTCTCTTATATACACAACCTAGGGACACATAGCTCTAAAAACCCATAACACAGTCTTTCAAAATTCCTTTTATAGTTTTTGAAGGATTTTTTATTCCCAAAATTCAAACCCTATGTCACATAAGAGGATATCTAAAGGGTCACTTCAACAGAAGAGGTTATCATCTTCACAAAGAACATTCAATTTTCTTCTACTTTTACCACCGTAAATTATGTCTTAAAAAAAATTTATATATATATATATACCATATAAAATTTGTTATTATTTTGAATTAATAAAACTTATTTTCTTCATTCTCCATCAAATGGGAAATAAAACCATCTGTTGAGTGTACAGTGGACTACCCCCATGTGAACTGAAATAATTGGTTTTCCATTACCTCCACATATAGTTTTTCATAATGATGGAACTAATGAACATATATTATAATTATAAAGTATTTATATTTATAGAATTATAATATATGATCTACTAACTTACCCTTCCACCCATTAAAAAATGATATCATCGCTCGTGCATACGTGCGACCTACCATTTACATGAAGTAATGTGATTCATTTTTCAAATTCATTTATCACATATGATTTTGAATATATATATATCATTAATATTTATCATATTCATATCATTATTAAAATTATAGATATTATATAATGATGATCACGATATAAGGACCATGATTTCTAAATAAAAACATACAATAAAAGGAGTTAACACCAAAAATAATGATAATAATAAAAGATTGTAAATAGAAGGGATATAAGATGTTATAAATGTATCATATATAATCTTATATATATTTACAAAGTTTTGGTATGTAATTATAATAAATATAAATTAATTTTATATGAGGTTAAAAGAACATATGATGCAATTTGAACTTGAGGTAAGAGATATTTTATCAATTTTCCCTCAATTAAGACATATTTTGTACTATGAACCTATTTAATTTAATGTGGAATATATATTTCTCCTATTATGTATTTAGAATTAATATATGTGTATATGTTCCTGATTGTAAAATTTTTAATTCAAGTAGACTCTTTCAAGTTGTTATAGATTGAATGTTACCAAATATGTAAGAATTTATTTTACAATCTCATTCTTTTGGGATTTCACTTATTTTGATTAAAGTAATTTTATAATCCAGCACTCATAAAATCAATATATGTTTTTAATAATATTTATTTAAGGATTTTCCATGTTTTCTCAAAATTTTACTCTCTTTAGAACTTAAATAAATAAAATAAATTTTTAAACTAAATGATGATCTTTTTTCTCATCTTGATCAAGTATATATTTCTTTTATATCCATATTTTTGTGAAATATTTTTAAAAATTAAAATTTATTTTCAAAAAATTATTTATTAAGTATAAATTATGTTACCCATGAATTATTATAGTGTTTTAAATTAATATTTATTATTTTTTCGAAAAGGATCATTTTTTAATTAATTTTCAAGATACTCAAAAGGAATGTTTCTTTTTTACATATATGAAATTAGTGGATCTTCCCCCCACAATAACCATTTTATGTTATTTCTTTTATTGTATATTTTTTAGTGTTTTATGATTAAAAATAATAATTAAATAATTTTTTAATGATTCTCATTTATTTTCATTATTTATGAAACAGATGTGATTTTATTAAAAAGAATATATTTCTGATGAATTCCTGACCATATTTTATCTGTTATAAATATTTTTATCATTGACATTATCTTGAAGAATTCACTTTATTTTTATCAATTTTCATTTTACATTATATTTCCCTTAAAAGTCCATATTTTTTATATAATGTATATAATTATTTTCTAAAATTCTTACCATTTTTATATATAGTGTTTTACTATAAAACTTATTTCATTTACTAGAGAAATCTTAATATTCTATATTATATACACAGTGTGGATATTTTTTTATAAAGAATATTTTTTAATTATTTAAATTGCTCTTTCAATATATGAGGTTGAAATTAGAGAAGAAGTGAAGTTTTCGGCCCAGTTATTTATAGCCCCATAATGTATTAATAGGCCTTATAAGACAAACAAGTTGACCAAACATATTAAATTGGATTTTGGTGTAAACCAACCCATATATTAAAAAATCATTTCCCAAGGCCTTGATGTTAAGTATATCATGATCTATAATATCATGACATAGAAAATTTTTTATTTCCATCATTGAGAAGTCATTAATTACAATCTATAAAATTTATGCATTGGTATTATTCATGGATACATTTTGTGGCTCATGTTATTAATTAAATAGTTTTTTGTCAGTTATTTACCATTCCAAATTGATTATTCTTTATTTATTATTGATCTATTCTGCTTATGTAACAATTTCTAAGAATATAAGGTTAAAATTAATTTGTTTTATTTTCCCATTCATATGAATTAGGATATTATGAATTATATTAATGATGTGAGAATGTTTCTTATTATATTTTTATTTTATATTTACAATGTAATATGGGAATCATTTAAGTATCTTATTATCCCTGAGTAATAAATTGATCGGTCCTTGGTAATGAGATCTCTTCTATCTTATGATAATGTAATTAATAATAAATCATCTATTGGTTACTACAGTAAGAGTTTTGATATATATTTTATATGATTACTACTTATTAAATTATATCACGAATTATATTTTATTCCTCATATTTTTACATCCCTTTAAAGCACTCTATACATAAAGGGTTTTTATTTAACTAATACTCAAGATGAATGGTTTCTCTTCCTAACCTCACTTTAAAATTTATATTTATAAAATGTTATCAAACATCTAAGGAAATTTTATAGAATTTCTTTCTAATATCATAATCATTTTATTCTCTACTATTTTTCCTCATTCATATTTGTTCCCTCTTATTCTTGTTTTAGATTGTAATTTATTTTTTTAAGTGATATCGTTTTCAAAGAAGTTAATTTTAATATAATAAAATAGAAATAATATTTCACTCATATTTGTTCTTTGATTTCACAATTTTTTGTACCTCAAAATATTTGTTTAAATTTTTTAAAATGTAAAGTTTCAACTAAATTGAATTTATTTACCAATATTTTAAAAGAAAACCATTATAAAAAATTTTTATGGGGAGTTATGGATAAAAGATTACTATTTATTGTTTCCTTGTAAATGTATCATTAAAATTCCTTATCATTTTATATTACACATTACCTATATATTTTATGGTTCAAAAATAAATTATTTTTCTCTTTAATTTATAAAATATTTATTTTAAAATGCTTTCAAAATTTCTAGGATATTTATTATTTCCAATGTGTTTTTTATGAAAAATCCTGAAATGATTTCTTCATCTAATTAATTTTCCAATTACATATATTATAATTCATAAAATATATTATTCAAAGGTTATCATCCCAATTATTTCATTGGATGTATTATGACTTATTCTATTTTATCATAGAAATGATTCATCGCTATTTTTGTCTTACCGACTCCTTAGATATTTATAAACCAAATTTTTCTTCCAATGGTTTTACTCATTGAAAACTTGATATTCAATTCCTTTGATTAAAGTGTGTTCATAAGGATTTCATATATTAATTTATTACGAAAATTATTAACATAACCATATATCATTTCTTTATAAAATGTGAATACCATATTCTATATTATATTAATTGAATGGTTATTTGTATAGAATGTTACATACTCTCATTTGATACCTATTTGTTTTCTATGTTTTTATAATGTTATTATTATTTATTGAATAATAAACATATTCCTCATTTCATTCTATTTGAAAAAATATATCAAATCGTTTTTCCTTCCGTGGGTTATTTATGATGTTATGAATGAAAACCATTTTTTCTAGGGTTCTTTTTTATATTAATGGATTGATTTCATGTGGCATATTTAAGTATGGATGAATGACCTGTGAGGTTCTATATCACCCTAAAAATCATCGGATAAATGTTTGTATCTCATGAAATATGTATACACGGACATAATTTAGTTTCTGAAAAGTATGGATTCAAATGTCTGACTCGCAAAGGTGATGTATACATTGAAATAATTAATGTTTATTATATGTATTGGTTTAGGTGTGTAATCCACAAAGGTGATATTTCCCTATGATATTTGTTCCCATTGTTTTATGTCTATTATCATGAATATGTTATTCCCTCATAGTTTATGTTTATTGAATCATGTTTCTATACTCTTTTGATTAATTTATTATGTTATTCCATAAAATATTCCTTGAATCGTGTATTATTATCTATTTTTGTTATAATTTTCAAATGTAATTTGATTATACATATGTGATCATCTTACGTTCAAATTTGATATTTGACTATATTTAATTATATTTACCCTTAATAAGTGCTTGAGATAGCCACTTTCTTATGGTTAAATCTCCTTAGGTTATGAAGATAGAGTGTATGAAACTTATATAAGTGTATCTTATGTGTATAATTACTGCAATATTTTGAACACTTATTATAGATTAAGTTGTTTCTTATATAGTGGGAAACATATTTCCAATAGTTTAAAAAGTAATGAGTTTTTTTGTTTATGTTTATTCCTACTTATATAAAATGATAAACCTAAATGATTATATAAATGTAATATAATTCTATATTTTCTTTTAATAAAATAATTTAGATTGTCTCGTTTGTGGGGAATAAAATTATACCCATGATTTAAGTTTTATTTATCCACCAAACCATTCAACTCCTCCATATGTATTTATTCATCTATATCCCCATAAAAAATAGATAAGCATATACAACTACTTTACATTAAGTCTTACCATTATAGCTATGTCGAGTACTATCCAAATATTCATGTTTTAATAACAAAAGAAAAGATGTCATAATTATACAAACCTTAAATTGTTAAAATATTTTCATGATTACCATTTCAATGTACCTCTTTGTACCACATACCTCCCCCATCAGCTGATAAAACCATTTATTATGAATCACTTTGATTCCAATGAGACATTCATTAGATCCCTTGTTTTGGATACATGTAAGGATTCAATCTCATCCTTGATGGATAACTCCCATCAAATATAGTCCTTTAGGCTTACACCCACTTTCAAGAAATTGATATTTATATCATATATAAGATGAAAATAAATATAGATCACTTTTTTATCTCTATACATGGTTCCTAATACTAGTAAACCTATACAACTCCCCTTGAGGCTCAACTCTTTCTAGTATAACTTATTTTGAAACTCCACCTTTTAGAGATCTTCCTAAAGCTTTTGAAGTCTCTAGGATATTCAGTACCTCTAGCCTTAGAATCGCCATTATAAATTGAATATTATCTATAATCATCTAGATCATGTTATAGATATTATGTTTTTTATATTACCAGTATACTCCAATAATTATCGGAAAAATATGTTACTTCTAAATATCCATTCAATATAACCTCATACTTTGTGGAAACTTTTATACCATAAAAAGTATCTACATGGTTATAATATTCTTATTAGATCTCTTAATAGAAATTAAAATTTATACATCTAACTACAAACTAAAATTTCGTGTCCCATAGATGAAAACCAAACACTTTGTCTCCATATCCTAGAAAGTAAATAACTCAAAACATAACTTATTGTTTATCCCACTCTTTGGAATCAACATGTACATAGATGAGTAAAACGATCCCTTTCATGTGAGTGATTTCAATATTCCTTCTGGACTAACATGATTCTATCGGTTTATACACTAATAGAGAAGAGGGATTCCATTTTATTAAGAGGTTTTAATCATTAACTACTTCTTCCAAAAGATACTTTGGAAAAAATAATTAATTATAATGATCTATTCCTTTTCAAATAACATCTAATTCATCCTCTTTGTGAATCCATTATGTTTTTTACTTCCTGGAATGTTTTTCTCAAACCATATAACCTTTGACCAATAGAACCTTTGGAACTCTCAAATTCAGTAGTCCCCATCATTTTCAAATAACAAACACTTCAATTTTAATAAAGTCTCTTTTTTCACTATTTATCTCTATAAAATGAATATTCTGAATACCTATAAATTATTCTTGATAAATAATACCCACACATTATGTGTTGTATCATTAATAAATATAACATAATAAAAAGCGTAATTTTAAGAATGAACTGGATATTTATCCATATATCTATATATTTTATTTCTAAATTACAGGTCTTTGGTGTCTTACAATTCATTTAGGAAAGTCCCTTAAACTACTTCCCATGAAAAAAATCTTCATATATCCCATACTCCATTCTCCTAACCATTATTATTCATTTTGTTGATATAATTTCAATCCCTTTCCATATAAAGATAATAATGCGTTCATAATATAACTTTTTGAAAGTTATCTTCTTGGCCTGAATTTCACATTCGGATACACCAATCATGTAAAAAAAATTATCTTTCACTCCTTTATGACAATATATAACAACATGGAACATTACACTCTCCATCCAAACAGGTTTCATAGAAACCCACATAATTTTTCTTGCCAATATAAATTACATTCCTCTATAACCCCTAATATGTTCTACACTCCTTGAAACTCTAGAAAGATTTGATTATTTGTCAAAATAGAAATATCAACATTGCTTATAATCTCATTAGTGTCACCATCCTCAATGTGTACCTTGTAATATATCATACAATAATATTTCCTTATACTTAATCTATCAGATTTACAATTAAATGAATCTATAATGTATATAATTCATGACACACGTAAACTAGAAACACTCAATAGAAGACTACTTATATCAAACTATAGGAATTCATAGAAGATGTATCGATCTCCTTATGAAGAACTTATTTATTAAATATAATATATCTATCATTTATAGACCTTAAATATATCTTTCTAATAATTTTACTCACTATGGAACCATCATAACCCCAAACTTCATGGGTGAGGAATGAAAAATCAGTTCAAACTCTAGATCTACGAAGTACAACTTCACTAATTCCAACTTACTTCTAAGGATATTGAATTTATTTAAGTGATCAGCCACTGAGTTACCATCCAACATTTTCATTTTTAATAACCTCAGAAATATAAACATGTTGATTATTAATAATCATCTTTACATACATATTGGTTATATTATTCATAGTTTTTTAATCTATCCCTTCCTCCCGAATTTTATTTTCCATATTTTAGTCTAGCGACATCCTGATTATAGTGAGTGTTTTATTATTTAGCCTCATCCATTATTCATTAATCATATATTTTCTTGGTACCAATTAATGTGATATCGAGATCTTTTTTGAATTAAAAATACTTGATCTATAACTTCCAGAATCCAAAGTCCTTGTCATAAATCTTCTCTACTTTGAGCATACCCTCATCTAGAACTATTACTTCCTAAGATAATGAATTCCCACTAAATTTTAGATCACATAAGGGGAATTAAGAACATCCTTCCAGAATTATCCTACAATGAAAAGGGTATAATTTTACAAGGAAAATATTATCGAAATCACATTCAATAGGGTTTGGCCATCTAAATAACATGAATAGATGCTATGATAAAACATTTTTGGTTTGATGAAACTCCTAAACTCCTCAAAGTGACACTATAAAAACCTGTAAGGTGTATGTAAAGTATTGTAATGAATATATGTTAATGATATTCTTGAACATAGAAAAAATCCATATCTAAGTCACTACACTACAATGATAACCTCTAAAAACTTTGAAAATTGCGTTCAAAATATAATGATTAAAATAAATATACTTAATGGAAAATAAAAAAATAGATTGTTCATAAGTGAGTCATAATCCATATGGGGAACAATACAACACTTTTTTTCAAGAATAGTATGATGATTAAAATTATTGATTCATTCTCACTACGAGTGATTTTACACTACTAATATAATATATTCCAACTAGTGTAACTAGTCAAGAAAAACTTCCAATATTCTTTAGTATATGTTTATGTAGATCTAATCATTGTGTTTGTCCCTCCCCTTGGTTAAAGACTCAAAACTCTTAAACTCCATATACCATTACATAGTGCCCACTTTTAGAAACTCTAGGAAAATGATCTCATATATAATCCCTAAAGATTATTACGTAATCACATTATTGAAAAACTATCAGTGAAAGAGTCTTATGTGTCATTATAGGGAAATATATTATATAGGTCCTTTGTTTATCTGCACTTCTTTTTTTAAATTTTAAATGTGTGACTTCTAGTTTCCCATCATCTAACCAACTAAATTTAGGTTTTATTTTGTATGTAAATATGAACATCAGTCACATTAATTAATCATCTAGATCCAACATTAGCAGTTGGACTACTATATTCACTCCATTCAATATACCAATAATTTTTCCAAAAAAATGGTTTTCACATGTCTTGTGCCTAATAAAATTTACAATCATAGAGAATTTAATGATTTTAATTATAACAATAAATGGAATGTCCATATCCAAAATAAGATCAAGTGGTTATATAGGATTTAAATTTTACTCTCATTTTATTTACTATTCACTTAAGGCAATATATAAATTTTTTAAAAAATACAATCTTGAAAATGACAATAATACTGTCATTAAAATAATGGTTAGGAAAATGATGAAATTTTAATAGACCTCCACCTAACTTTTGATGTCACGCCAGAGGTTTTTTATAAACTACGAAACTCCTAGTGGTAATCTCGATCCACAATAAAAGTTTATACCTAGCCAACCATAGTCTCAATTTTATACATAAAAATTTTGGTATTCTTACTATAAACACAATTTTCAAATAACCTTAACACTCTAAATTCATTATTTTGGTCCTTATATTCTTTAAAACATTAATAAAATACTTTTTAAGCATTCCAAAAACACTAAAAATCATTTAATAATTCCCTAAGAAATTATGAGTTTTTAAAATCCCCCCCCCCAAGCTTCACGATCATTGATAAGCATCATTGATCATATCTAGTGTAAAACTCTATAGTTTCCTTATAAACATGACCATTATAATGATATACATAAACATGAAACATTGATTTCATCTCATAATATCTTATCTATATGATCAATAATTCAAAAGGGACACTTAGTATTAGATGTAACTATTTCCAGTTCTTCCTTTCCATAATGAACTACATGTGATTGGTCCATATCATACTTTATTAATATGATATATAAAACTTGTCTGGAACCCCACTTTACTGATAAGGTAAATCCAAACAACATGAACCTCACCAATCTAGTAAAGTATATCCAAAGGACACAAAAACTGATGTGATTATTTTCACAAAATTCTCATCCACTAAGTTCTACATTGGGAAAAACTAGAAGAAACACTTGATCATACATGTTAATCTCCAAAATTAATTATTTCTCATTATCATATGATTTTTTCAAACTATGATTCATATCCCATAATTTTATAATCAACTGAAATCATTCATTAGTCCCCTACACAATGTTAATTTCAAACATTGATGACTCACCAACAAAAACCCAACATAATGGTGATCAAAATAATATCTCATAAAATTCCTAAAATAGTTCCAGCAGAATAGACAACAAAAGATATTGTTATAATAATTTTTTTCTAATTATTAAAGATATTACTAATAACTAAAAAACTCACGATTACAATAAAATAACATACACCCTAATGTATGAATAATTTTATTATACGTCAATTTATCTTTTATGATATTTAATACTCAACTTCACTTTTATATACAAACCCCTTCAATCCATACCTAAAATAAAAATTAAATCTTATATCACCATCACAGATGATTCTATGAAACTCCATGAATACTAAAAATGTATCACATATAAAACATCTTTGAATCATCAATTTTTTTGGTCTCCCGTATCATTTAGAAATTATCCCCTTATTTATCCAATCTATAACAACTCATATTGCATCTCTCCCTCTAGATGTTCTTCAAAAAGTAGTGACAAAATTTTCAGTGACTTCATACCAAGTCTTAATTTACCTAAAAAAAGGATACAATATAACCACTAGTATATAATGATCTATATTTTCCTATTTAATAGTAAGGTATCTTGAGAAAACCAAATAAATATATATTCTCAAAGAATTCCACCAAAAAAATTATTTAACACCATGATATATATTACTTAAAATAGAACAAATATTCCACTAATAGATATAAAAATTATTCATAACATCTTCACATATATGTAATTAAACCATTATTCATCCATGGATATATATTAGAGAGTTAGTTCCCATATTCTATAATGGTTCTTTAATTTTATAATAGTTATTTTCATAACAAACCTAGCACTCATAATTTGATATCTGGCTCTCTTTCCCTTACTCTAACAAAAAATGAAGTAATAGTCAAGGGTGGTGAAACATGACAGCACTAAACATTATACACATCCAAATATAACACTTATATAATACACATGTTTTTCAAATTTATGTCCATAGAGAACCTGTATCTAAAATTTATAAATAAATTAAATTGTTAAAAATACATCTTTCATGCATTGTACATTATCCCAAAGTCACAAAAAAGAGATAACCCACACAACTCTTCTTTTTAAAATTAAGATCTCAGAGAGAAAATCTATATTTTAAACTTTTATGGTTTATGTATATGAATCCCCCAAAATGTAATTTCTAAATATGGTGTGATTAATACATAATTTTTATACATTAAATATATATTTATTAAATTAATTGTTCCTAGAATCATAACATTAGTGTCTTTGGAAACTAGGTACTTATTACCAAATAAACATATATGTAAAAAATTAAATAATTCCACATTATAAACCAATTATAATATTATTTAAAAATATTACTATATAAGATTTCATGGGGATATACATTGAAGAAAAAGTGAGAGAAGTCACATTAAGGGGATAGAATGGGAATATAGAAAACATAATCAATTTGACATGAAACGATATCATTAAGCATTATATATTATCATAACTTTGAATAAGTATAAGGAACAATAGATGAACATGGAATATGATTGTGGAATAACATGAGATTTTTTATTAATATATAGGATAATTATAGAAACTTAAGACAATACAATAAAACATGGAATGTTATTGTGAAAATAATAAGATTATTTAATAAACATAATAATGAAACGTCACAAACAAAACTCAAGGATCATTTCTATTACATTATATCATTGTGTTCTAGTATCATCACCCATAAGCCATAAAATAACGTATAAAACTCACAATAAATGAATTATAACGTAGTATGATAGGTTCACTACACATGAACCATATCATAGTATAATAATCTCACCACCCATTCACTATATACATAATCTCATGGGATATAAGCTTCAACAAATGAATTAGCGGGATATAATATTTTGGGCACTTCTATAACATCATTATACAAAACAAATCATGCACATCTCATAGAATGTAATGGTGAAATGATAATATATAATAAATAATAATAACATGTATAAACCATGATAAAACTGAAATGAATTGCATGATAATCTCATACATCATATAATATCATAAAAAATACATCTATAGAAATAAATTCCACCAAATATAATGGAAAAAATAAATGTATTACAATAAATTAAATAAGAATATATATTAAATTAAAATAAAATAGATGAGAGAGATAATTACAAAGATAAATAATCTCAAAATTACGACTGGGTTGAAATCAATATAATAATAGAGAATAATTCCTCCCAAAAATTTCATTACCTGTGCATGAAAAAAAAGACAATATTGGGAATAAGATAAATAAATGTAAATTCTTATAAAATAAAAAAAATAAGTGGAATAGAAATTTTGTACAAAACGTTTTAATGAATATAAATAAAATATTTGATTTTAATGGGAAAACATATAAATTTCATAAAATTCCATACTCAACAAAAGGAAATAAATAAAAAAATACATTTCCCAATAGTAAAATGTATTATAGGTATTAATAGGATATAATATAATAAAGAAATTTTGATAAATGATAAGAGATAAATAGAATCTTAAAGGGGAGATAAATGGAATAGAACATCATTTATAGACATTTTAATGTATGAAGTAAGCAATAATGCTCGAGATTAAAGTTAATTGGTATGTATATCCCTATAAAATTTCAATAATAAAATGAAAATGGTTTTTGGAATATAAAATAAAATCATGTGTTCTAAAATAGGGTTAGATAAAGAGAGAAAATCCAAGTAATAGAAACATTAATAAAAATTCCATTACCGATTTAGTAAAGTATAATGTAGGATAAAATGAAATAGTTAATATTAAAATAAAATACTTTTTCCATAAATAAAAAGAAAATATAATCGTAGAATTTAATTTTAATTTATATTTTGAGTAGTGATTAATTAAAATAATGAAGAGGGAAGATATTTTAATGAGTTGATATTGATCCAAGAATCCTTTTACCTCGTTTTTTACTAGCTTTGACATTATTAGACATTTTATATAACCAACTAGTGTTTATTTAATCATTATTCGAAAACATTTTTCCCTTTTTAGACTTATTTGTTATCATTTATTTCTATTTGTAATTAATCATTAGCCTTTTTAAAGAAAATATTTGTGAGGACATGTTTTCTTGAATCACTCCATTTAAATTTCAAAACATTATGTATATGTATATATTATATATCAATGAGTTTCATTATACACATAAATAATATTATATATATTATAAGGAAAACATATCATACAACAAGTAAATGATATGTAACTAAATATAAAATCCTTGTAGGTGGTGGAATAAACATATAATGATGCATCAAAGAAGAGAGCGAGATAATATGTCTCTACGTGTGGTTGTTATTATTAGATTAAATCAATATTCAAATAGTATAATAACATTAATATCATTTCTATATATTTATTAATTTTTTATAAATGGTTTTATAAAAAATAGAAATGCAGTTAGTGGGAATAAAAAAATAAAATAAAATAATAAATATGTTACCTCAAATTTTTGTCACCATTTCTAAGTACATATAACACCCCAATAATTTATTTTAAAATAATACAATTCTCAATACCTTTCCTAACATGAAACACTAAGATTTAATTGAATTTTATAATAGTATAGAAATTTTATTATTAAAATGTTACCGTTATCACCTGGTCTTCTAATTGATGAGTATGAAAATGAGTATAAAATTTATTAAATAAATTTATAATGTTCTTTCTCAAGAAAAATGTATTTATTATTTCTAATAAAATAAGTGCATTATTTTTAGTAAAGTCATTTAATACTTGATAAATATTTTTTCATCATAATTGGTTTTTATTGTATTTTGTACAATGATCTTATAATTATTTTTTTTAATTTATGTAAATTGAGTATTACAGAAATGATATGATTTTTAAATCATTATATAAATATTATCTTATTCTTATTTTGATTTATTTTCTAAAAAAATATTTTTTGGGTGAATAGTAAAAATTCTTATTTTTTCTAAAGAATTTGTATTTTTATTTTCTAGTATTATCTATGCTCCATTTTTATTTGAATTGGTTGGGAAATTTAATTAGATTCTTTAAATTCGAAATAATTCAATTTAAACCTTTTCATCTATATTATAATTGTTCATTGTATAAAAATACTTTTAAACTTAAAAAGTTATTTTTCATAAAACTGTTTTTTGTTTTGTGTTATATTTTTTAGTTAAATTTAATTTTACTATTTATATATATTTAATATGAAAAATTGGATTCCATATTTTTAATAATAATTTATAAATTTATTAATCAGTCAAATTTAATTATTTTTCATTAATAATAGTAACTATGGTAAAAATATTACTACACTAATAAAAAGGTAAAAATGTAAAAATTAAGGTAAATATTACTTGGGAAAGGAATTAAAATCTACCTAAAATTTTACATTTCATTATTTTATGAGTTTATTGCATCCATAATATTAAAATTTTGTAATTTCTGTCCCTTGGATGATTTTCTCTTTGATGATAACCTATGTAATATTTTATGTAATGAAAAATAAAAAATGATGCTCTGTTGTTTTTTAAATTATATTTTATGTTCTTATAAGGATAAAAATAAGTTATTAATTAATATTAAAATTTATCTTCAATAAAATTATATTATTCTTATTATGGTAGTTTATTTGAAATTTTTTGTGATTATATAATTACCTTAAAATCTTTTAAAACACTAACACAACACATGTGAAGGCAATGGAAAAATATAAGTGATTTTAAAAACATTAAAAGTAATGTATTTGATATAAATTATGGTTCTAAAAATCTTTTCATGTTAACAATAATTTATTTTCTGTTTTCAAATTTATTATTTTATGATTCCACTTTTGTTTTCATTTAATTAATATTTACTTATGTGAATAATCCTTAAAATAACTTTAATAGTATTTTATGTTGAATGATATTTTTTAAAATAATTTAAAAATCATAAAAAACCAGAAATATATATATTTATATACATATAATAAATGGTCAAAAACAGAATCTTTTAGAAACTTATGCTCTTATTTTTACCTCATACTTAAAATGAAAACTCTTTAAGATAGAAAAATTCATCATCACATTTAAGTAAAAAATTGGTTAACAAAGGTATTGACCCAAGAGATAAGGTTTAAAATTCCAGTTGAACCTATCCAAATAAATTTGGTTGAGGGTATTTAAATATTTTAGTAAATTTTATTCTAAATTATGTCCACATGGTTTCACTTATACATGGAAATGAATTTATTATACTTTAGTATTTTTATTAATTCAATGTGTACCCTTTCTTCCACTCATAAAAGGACACACATCCCATTTATTATTTATACCACCATAATCCAACTATATAAAAAATCATGTTAAATTCTCTTATAATTGTTCCTATTAAAGAATTATAGGTACTTTTATTCTTAATAGGTCATTCAAAATCACTTTAATAAGGGTTGTAAAGTAGGTCTACTCAAGAAGATGTAATATTTTTTACAACTCTTTTGAATTTATTTCTTCTAATAATTCCTATAAATTTATTGTACACATAATAAAATAATTACTATGTTATAATAAATAAATTAATATCTTATTATGATTATGGTATTACCATTTTCCACCTCTTTTATTAACTATATAAATTGAAAACATTACTTGTCTGTAGGTATAGCTTATTGTCTCCAAGTTGTGTTGTAATTCATTTTTTCCTTAGTATTATACATGGATGGTAATAAATATTTATCTAAAGAATATATATATATATACTATCTTTTTGACATAATTATTATTTTATAAATATAATATACCATTTATCATCTTATCATTCACCCATTAAAAATGATTATGTAAAACATGCATACGTGTGGACTACCATCTCCACAATGCGATGTGGTTCATATTTATGCCTGCCTTTGAAGTATGATTATAAATATGTTTATAATAAATATCTTATATATTCATATAATTATAAATATTTTTTATATTTTCTAATTCGGATAAATAAGCATGTACTGAAATTATTAGACCAAAACATACATGAAAAACCAAACAATTAACACTCAGAAAGAAATCGTTGATAAATAATTATTAATAAATGAGCGTTGAGATGTAATAAATGGATCATATATGATATTTCACATATTTATATGGTTCTAGGATATAATTATAATAAATTTAAATTTATCTTATATGAGGCTAAAATAACTTACAAAAAAATTCATACCATAGGTTAGGTGTTTCCTAACTCAATTTCCATTCATTGGAATATATCACTACTTCAATGATTATGTAATTAAAAGATTTTGGTTGAAATTACCTTTTACTTATTTATATTTTTTTTTGAATTGTCTTGCCTTTGATTTACATTTGTTAAACAAAATTTCTTCATGGGTTAATTCTCATATAAAAAGTTATAATCTTTCTAAGGTATTACTTTTAGTATAATTTTATTTCAAGATTATTTGTGATTAGATTTAAACTAAAAACTATTATATGATACTAATATAATAATTCTATTTCATTTTATTCTCCTCTATTTATTAATATAATTTTAATGTTATAGTTCCATTTTCATCTCTTTGGTACATAAAATTATTAGATAATATTTTTATTAACAATTTCCTTTATTTTTTCTTTGGATGGGGATCATTTTCTTCCATATCCATATTTTCTTTAAAAACTTTTCAAGAATGTTTTTACTATTATTAGAATACTTATTAATGTTATTTTAACCCTTTTTTGATTTTATATAAAAACGTTATAAAGGAATATTCTTTTAATTTTCCGAACGTATCATTTTTTACATAAATTTTGAATAGAATATTTACTTTAACATACATAAAACAAACGAATTTTCCCATTATTATATGTACACTTTTATTTGAAGAATATTTTACAAGTTTTTTTGGATATGTTCCCATAAAAAATTCCTAATATTTTTGAAATTTTTATATTTTAAATAAGTTATTACAAAATTAAAATGTTATTTTCCTCAATAAAGGTTACTATAAACTTTTTAAGGTTTTTTCACTTTTGAAAGCACACATTTATGTTACTAAGGATATGATAAAATGGTACCGTATTTATTCTTTCTATAGATGGTTTAGGATAATGAACTATTTATGTTCCATATTTTTAATACAATATGGTTAATGTTTTTACTTATAAGTTATTTTTTATATTGAATTAAAGATATAATTTAATATTTTTGGAATGAATAGGTCATTAAATTGGTATATCGGGCCTTATTATAGATATTCCCAAAATGTATTGATGGGTCTCATGATATAAAATAGGTTTCCACAATAAATGTGTATTTGGATTACATCAACGCATTTTTTAAGAATGTTTTTTTGGTTGAGTGTCCATGATGGAAAAATTCCTGATATCCTTGATGGGAGTCATTTTTCATGACATTTAGAGTAATAAATTGTCTTTATTAAGATTTAAATTTTCATTTTACATCTGTTTTCAATGTTGATATAATCCATGGATATTCATTGAACTCATGTTTTTTACTGAATGGAATTTTTTTGACAATCTACACTTCCGTGTTTATTATGAATTATTCACTCATGATGTATTATACGATATGAAAGCATTACAAAGCATATAATATCACCCATTGGTTATTTTCCATTCCCCAAGATATAAAGAATGATATTATGAATGATATCAAGGATTCAAGATTGTTTCTTATTCTATGTTTTTTTATATTTCCAATGTAATATTGGAATCATGTATAAATATGGTTATTCAATTTTACTAAATTGATCAATCCTTGGTAATATTTTTTAAGAAGGTGATGCCTTGGTTAAAGAACAGAGAACAAAATTTATTATTAAAAATGTGATTAAATGAGTCTAAAAGATGAGATTATATTATAATCTCTATCATAGAGGGGAAGTAAATCAATATGGAGGTCATCTAACCAAGTGGTGACATGGTTGACTCCCATATTTTCAAGAACATTCGCCACCGTGTTCACTTCATGAAAGACATGCATAATAATATAGTTTAATTCCATGAGACAATGAAGACAGACCAACCAGTGTGTTGTAAGAGGCCACAATAGGTGCATCACACCATTCCAAATATATTGAATGATGTTGTCAAGTCACTTTCAATATTGAAATTTTTCTAACCGTGTTTCTTGGAAAAGGAGATATCATATATAACACTCCACATTTTAGACTATAGTGATAAAGAGATGCCACAATTTCCATATAACCATCCAAGAATCATCCCAGAGTTGAAAATAGTGCCCAATCCTGAAGGGCCTGGGTTTCCTTTTGAAGAACTGTTAATATTAACTTTAATCTAGCTTTAGAGTGTAGATTTACAGAACAGTTCAAAATTTCGTCTAAACTGAGGATAAATACCATTAACTCTAAGTTGAAGTATAATCCCAAATATATTTACCTTGTTGTTGAAAAATCCATTTTGAATCGAATAAGATTCATGAATGGAAATGAGGATCCTCATCCAACCTATATTTGAACTAAGTGTTTAGTTGATATGAATAATATCATTCCAATCATACCCGAGCACATGAAAAAGTTCATTAATTTCAGTTAAGAAAAGGCTCTTGATTTGCAAATAGGCTTCAAGATCCACACTATGTTGAAGCTGGGAGTTGATTGAGTCATTATGAAACCATCTTCACTCACAAATATCAAGAACATAATTCCACAGAGCATTAATAGTAACACAAGAAAGAAAAATATGGTTTATGTCTTCAGGATGTTGGTTATAAAGACATCATTTAGTGCAATGAGGGATCCCAAAATACTAAAGAAAAATTTCATTGGGAACTCTCTTGTGAGAAATATGTCAATTCAGAGTGAATCTAGAAGTTTTGGACCATAATTTATAAAAGTTTTTAATCCAACAAAAATCATTTTCAGAATTAATAAAGTCAAGGTTGTTAAAACATTCTGAGTTGAGAATTCCATTATGAGCAGTTTCCCAAATTAAAAATATCATCAGTGTTTGAAAAAAGGTAGTTGTCAATGAAATAATTGATGTTGTCAGAAAAAATAAAGTTGTGAGAGAAAAAAACACCCTTGATAGTATAGTTAGTGGGATCAGGAAGTTGATTTTGGGAAATCATAGAGATAAGAGGGGAACCAGTCTATTTTTAAGGCAAAACTTTGTTTAAGAGTCTCTTATCACCATCTATCTATTGCTATACATGATTTTGTAAAAATAATTCTAAATGAAAGACCAAATGGAAGAGCTCATGTAATTAAAAGTTTCCATCTTCATTTTTTCTAGAAATATATTATTAAGAAAATAAATAGTGTCAGAGTTATTATGAAGAAGGTTCTAAGTGAGTCTAGCTTACAAGGCATCATTAAAGAGTATGATATTTTTTTATACCGAGACCACCCTTCTCCAAAGGATTTCAACAAGTATACCAGGGAATAGTCACCACTTTCCTTTAAACTTTGCTTCAAATCCAAACAAAATTTTTTATGGCTACATTAATTATATTTAGAAGACCAGCAATCCATTTATAAATCATCAAATCATAAACTATTTTGGATTCAATATTATATTTGACAGGAAAAATCCTTCCATCTATAGAGAGGTATTTTCTTTTACAAGATGAAAGTTTGTGGAGGATTTTTTCAATAGTTTTAAAAATGTGACAATCTTTGGGTCGACCCTATAAAATGGGAACACCAAGGTAGGTTAAGGAAATGGATCCATATTTAATACCTAAATCATTAATAATATTTGATTTTTTATTAGCTGGAATCCTTTTCCCAAAGAATGTAATGGATTTGGTCCAACTGATGATTTGACCAAAAATATCTTCATAGTGTGATAGGGAACATTTCAGATTTTGGGTATTCTCTTTATCCCTTTGTAAAAAAATGATGATATCATCCATATATAAAACATATGTAGGAAAATTTAAATTCCTAGATTCTTTAATAAGCTTAAGCATGTTTAGATCGACAAGGTGAGTGATAAAGCTACTTCTATATTCTTATGAAATCACGAAAATAATTATAGAGATAATGTCACCATGTTTGTCACCTTTGGTGTATTTAAAATAACCCTTAGGAGATCCATTAACAAGGATGTATATGTTGGCCGGGTTGAAAAGAGTTTTAATTCTACTTATAAAGGAATTGTTAAACCCAATGTTCTGATAGATCTTGAAAATAAAACTCCAATCGAAGGTATCTAAGGCCTTCCTGATATCAAGCTTAATGGAAATATTGACAGCCATTTTAGTTCTATTTTATATGTTAGTACATTCAATGTAATGATAAATAAAATAATGAATAGACCTACCTTTATAGAGCCAAATTTGTTCTAGGAAACAATTTTATTGATAATAGAATAATGTTTTTTATCAATAAGTTTTGTGATGAATTTATAAAGGGTATTGATTAGAGAAATGGACATGAATTTGTGAATTTATGAGGCATTATCCACTTTGGGGATCAAGGGGAGAAACTGGGCATTCAACCCATGATGGAGCATACCATTAGAAAAGAAATCCCTAACAAGTCTAAAACCATCAGCTCGAATAACATCCCAAAATTACTGAGAGAAAACATTATTCAAACTATCATGTCTTAGAGAACTATCAGGATTTAAACTAATAGTAGTTTCTATGATATCATGATCAAGAGGGATGGTAGTAAAAAAAATATTTATCCTCATCATTGACCAAAAAAGCGATGTTGTCAGGTATAAGTTCCTTGTTAGTGGTAGGTCCATTGAAGATATTTTCAAAATAAGAGACTACATGATGGACAATACCATCCTCAGAATCAATGAGGTTGTTCCCATCTCTTAGGAAGGAATGATGTCTATTACATTTTCGGATTCATTGAAGAGAGTTTTAGAATATAGTATTGATGTCACCATCTGTGATCCATTTGGTTTTGAAATATTGTTTCTCATGTTATCTTTAAAGGTGATCGAGAAGAAGGGTTTTGTAGTAATATTGATTTCATGTGGCAGATCAATGTCAAAATTAGAGTTAGTAGTGGTGTTTGGATGTTGGGTATGTTCTTCTTACAAATGAAGAATGTTGTAATCAATTTGTTTAGATTCCTTACTACAAAAACCTTTAAGGATCAGTTTGAGATATTTTAATTTAGTGGTGAAAGAAAAATCATCATTGCAATGATACATGGAAGTCCATTAATTTTTAATAATGATAGTATAATTAGGGTCAGAAGACTGATTGTTGTTAAAATTGAAGGCAAGAATATGATTATGTTTTTTAATAGAGATATTGACCTGGATAGGATGGTGGTTAGAATTAAGTTTAGGGAGAGTGATACTAGAAATGGTGTCTCATTTATCTAGGTCTTTATCATTTGTGAAATCTCTGTCCAAATTTCTTGCCTCCACTCTATTGTAGTGTCGTTTGTACCATGTATACATGGAACTAGTAAGGTTAATTTAAACATTGTTGTTAGCCTCAAAAGATTATTTAAACTCCCTTGAAGATATAGGGCAGTGATTTGGACCCATTTTCTCACTTGGGATAAGGATAACATTAATGTTACCAACCACAAACCAAGGTTCATGAAAACTATTTCCTAAGTATGAAAGGACATTCCAATGATATATCCAATCTTGGTATCTATTCTTAGCATAGATAAAAGAACAATAAATATATGAGTGTTCAATAGTAAAATCACAAGTGAACTCATATTCTGAAATATTGATAATATTATCATTATGAAGAATAGATTGAGTAAAGATCTAATGGATTTCAATGGAAGAAAAATTTTTACATGCACATAAGAAGTTAAATCCTAAGTGAAAAAGATAAGAAAAACAAGTGGAGAAACATATCATCAGTTCAGCAATGGAAAAAAATTTAGTATGATGGATATTAATATATATTTTTAAAATAAGAAGTGTGTCAGAGTTCACAATGCCTTGAAATTTCCAAAACAAAATATTCATTAGACCTTTTTTGGGGGGTTGGATCCCGTTTTCACTTATTCACTAAACCCTTCTTCTTGGAAGATCTTCTAGGGGTATTTTTCCATCTTAAATGAGACTTCTTTCCCTTATTACTCAGAGTATAACTAAAATAAATGTTAGTAGTTTCTGTATTTGCCTCAGCATTTAATGAATCTTTCAATTTAGCTCCTAAGGGAGAATTCACTAGCTTGTTATTTAAAAGAGACAAAGAACACAGAATCTGAACTATATGGAAGTCCTTAAAAGGCAGGTAAATGTTATAAATTGAAGTGTATTGGGTGACTTCATTGGAATCAGGGGTATGAATCTGATGTGTATCATTACCTACACCTAGAATCAAATTAATGGGGCTTCACATGACCAAAAGAGATGCAAGAGTATTTTTTTGTTCAGTATGATATGTGGGTTAAGGCTCCAAATTAGTATCATTTATAGTGCTATAATCATTATTAGTCAAGGATCAATGGAATTTATGGACCTTAGAAAGTGAAGTTCCACTAATGGCCCCTCCCCCATTAGTTCTGTGCAGTGGGAGACCAGTACAATGGTCCCCCAAATCACTTGCAGGGTGAATCTTGGCCTCAATTTTGTCCTTAATATGGTCAGTAGGTGTATTTGAAGAGTTATGGGACTTCTTGGAGGAGTTATTATCCTTCATGTGTGACTCAATCAATATAGGTTCTTGCTCAAGTTGAGACTATTTAATGATCTCTAAAATAATAGTTTCTAATTACTCAACAAAATAGTGTTCTTCAGCTGCACGATCATCCTCTTCGACTAATTAGGCCCAATATTTCCCCCCATCAGCACCATTAAGATTCAAAATCCTTGATTTTTTAACCATTTTTTATTTTTCTTCACGGAGATCTCATTTTTATTAAGGTAATGTACTTTATCATTATTTTGTTTTATGATTTCAATTCATTCAGAGTCAATTGGTTGGATGATTTTTTTCTTCACCCCTCTATAGTTTAAAATAGAAACCAATATGAACATACAATGATCAAAAATGTGGGCTTATGCTAATATTCAATTCTAAATTATTTCTTATATTCATTCTCGTTGAGTTTGATAATATACGGGAGCTTTGAATCAAAATTAACTTCTATCATAACTCTATTAAAGAGGCCTAGATCACCATTCAATATTTGGTGATCAATCTTAATGGGTGTTCCTATGAAAGAAGATATTTCATTTAAAATATTTGAGTTCCAAAAATACCAATTGAGACCATGCAATATAACCCATATTTGGGCCATAGTGTTCCTATTGGTGTACAGATTAAAAGCATAATCCCAATCAGAAATACCAAGTAGACCAGGTCTGATTTGAGTATTTTCTATCTTACAAACTCATTCAAATTCAACCTAGGAGTTAAATAGTATATGAAAATATCCATTCCCTATAGGTATGAGATTTCAGTTCAAAAAACCCCAAAAATGAGCAATGAGTTTATTAAGATCAGAGTATGACCAGGGTTTATCACCTTTTATGTAAGAGATGCATCCCATAATTGAGGGATTACACAGTTGAGATATTTTTTGAAGTGCTTCAGGATCAGACTCGACATAAAATCCTTTATCATCCATCTTTTTTTCATAAAGGAGGTTTCGAAGATGAAATTTTGAGAAGATCCGAGCCTTTTAGTTCCTCGAGGAAATAAATTATTTTGGATTTTTCAGTCATAGGACGTGTTGGAATAGCTTCTTAGAGGGTTTTCCCTCCTTCATTTTCAATGTCTTATGATAAAACAACTTCTCCCATTCTTGGTCGAAGGATGCCATGACAGACTTGATCTATAAAGGATAAGAACAACCATCATTGATAATGTTATTTTTAGGGTTTTCAAGTAGAGATTTCGTCGAGTCGCTTAAAGAGATGCCCTACATTTTTCTCAATGACCTTCCGTCATTTACTCAAGAAATGATATATGAGGATCCTTGTTAATAATGATCACATTTATCTTATGTTAATTTAAATAAATTGGTATTGAATCTAGGTTATTGGAGTCAGTGTACTATAGTTGGTATCAGATGATGTTTTTTATAATCATTGGGAACTATATTTTGGAAAACATAAATTAGTTAACACAACCATATGAATGATTGTGAGGATATATCTATGTACATTATAAGATATTAATTTATGTTAAATAAAATATTTTTGTTTTCCTAAAAAATTCATCCCAATCTAAATACTATAATGTAGATGTATTTGTGCCACTATTTAACCTAAGGGTGATAACTTTAAAATAGGAATATTGGGTATTAACTCTATCATCATCAGTGCACAATGAGTAATCATAAGTTTTCATGCATGGCTACACACTCTCGAGGGATATACTTTTGTTAATTAAAATTTACTTTATGAAACATTATGAAAGATTTGAGAAGATAATGACCATGGATGTCCTAGGTTATACCTAAGGATTCATAAATTTAAAATAATGTTTCATGATTTCGATATCCTATAAATTATTTTTCATTACTATAGGGATTTTAACTATGATTATTTTTTAGGAACTCATTCTTAATGGTTTAATTTAGTTTCTATAAAAAAAGAGGAATCACGTTGACAATGAATGGGATGGATAATGTAATTATTATCCTCCAAGAAACTTAATGATATGGGAGTTGAAAGTATAAACCCTTTGATTATACTAACCATTTATCATAATATATGGTTACAAATATAAATATAGGGGAGTTTCCTAAAACATCCAATAAGAGGAAAATGGATTTTCATGGAATTTATTGTGGAAACGATTATGGAAGAAAGAGTGTTAAATTTTATTCATTTCAAGAAAGTTAGAATAAGCACCCAAGATAATGTCTCAAAATAAGTGGAACATATTTTATTTGTGGAAATTAAAGGCATAGAGTAATGAATTTTCATATAATTTGGTGTATTATGTGTGGTAACTTGGGAATTATCCAATTTAATTCCCTAATCTAAGGGTCAAAACTAAAATCATGGAAATACCTATGATATGCTATTTTTTTAAGTGCAAGTATTGATGTTTTAATGTATTGGGATTTTATGATTATGTTGTAGAAGTGTTATATTAATGATATTGTACTTATAAGAATTATAAAACTTCTAATGATTATTCTATAGTCTTTTTCCTTAAGAATATTCAATAACTTGTTGAATGGTGTTGATAAACTAGATAATAAATTTATATTTATATTTATTTAATTTTTGAGTTTATGGAATATTTTCAATGGTTTTTTATTTTATTCAAGGAATAAGAATAAATTATTTTTTGGAAGCATATATGTTTCATACAGGTTTTATAAATATTTGGGTTATCAGTGTGTTTTAGAATAATATATGATCGAGGTATTCACATGTATGGTATGTGACATTATGTGCAACTTAATGTTTCTTGGGGTTAAATTTTAATGATTTTCTTTATAAAAATATAAGGAATTTGATATTTCATATTTTTCGGTTTTGAGTTAGGCTGGAAATATTTTGTTGGAGTCTTAAGGTTTACTATTTATTAAATGGACTATGTCTTGTCTATATTAAAAAAATTGGGATAACCATTTTTTCAATAAATATATAAATACAATATGAATGAATTTCCATTATTTTAGTGATCTTATGATCCAGTAAAAGTTAATTTTAGTTCTTCAGGATTGAAAACAATCTTCTTGACTATTCAGTTCCTAGAGTAAGAGATGAAGTGGAAATTGATCGAAGCACAACTAAATGATGAAATTGTTCTTATGAAAGGTAAAAAAATAAAGTGTGTTTATTTTCCCATGTATGTTACGTTGATAGTAAAATCATCCCTCAAATTTAGGAAAAGTATCTTGAAATAAAAAATTATTTTACAACAATCATTTCTAATGAAATGATGGTCTTTTCACCCCTCACCAATTTATGGTCTTATAGTCATTAACTATCTCATGACCGTGTTATCTCTTACTATTTATTAATCCTTAAATATTATTTTTATCCTTCAAGTCTATATTTTAACTTCCCACTGATTTTACCTTTATCTAGGAACCCAATTATGTTTTAATTTAGGTAACCTTTGTGTTTCACAGTTCCCTTTTTTAATAGAATTCTTATTATCTATTTGAATGATGTGGATTTTAAAAAAAAATATTTTAAAAAACTAATCTTTGGATAAAAGAAAAAAATTTGGGATGATTTAATTTTTTTAAGATCAACAGAATATAACACCCTATTTGTTTTTAAAAATACTTTTATTCTTGATATCATACTTAACACTCAACACCAAGCTATAAAAAATTACAGTATAATATAAAAATATAATTATTTGAATGTGACTATTATAACCTAGCCATTTGATTGGGAAGTATGAAAATAAGTCACAAAATTATAAACTATTTTTATAATGGTCCAACTTAACAAAAATGTATTGATTAATTTCTAGTAAATTAGAACTATATTTTTAGTGAAGTCGTTGTATCTTTCAAAAATATGTTTTCTTCAAAAGTTTTTTTATTTCATTTTTTGCATGGATATTATAATCAATTTCTATTACTTTTCAAAATTTAATTTTAAAAAAATTGATTATATTTTTTAAATTAACACATAAAAATTATCTTTTGGTAAATTTCAATGAATGTTTTGAAAAAGTTAATATTTTGGGTGAATAGTGAAAGTACAAATTTTGGATTAAAAAATTTTCTTTTATTTTATTGTATTTTCATTGACCCACTTATAATTTCATTAATTTTAAAATTTAATATGTTTATTTTATTTAAAAACAATTCAATTTATACAATTTTTTTCAATATTATACATTATATTTCAAGAAAAATACATTTATACAAAATAAGACATTTTTCATAAAACTGTTTTTCATTGCGTTTTGTGTTTTTATATTAAATTGATTTAAAGAATGTATAGATATTAAATCTTTAAATTTTGATTTTATATTTGGAATCATAATTTCCAAATTTATTAGAAATATTGTTTTTATGATCATTATGAATAGTAACTACAATAATAATATTACTCCTCATTAAACAGGGTAAAATAGGTAAATTAATGTAAAACTTATTGTGAAAAGTCATTAAAATATAATTTAAAATTTATTTATCCCTTGTTTATTAGTTTCTTTGATCCATCCAGAAAATTAATTTTAAATTTATGGCCACTTGGATCCTATTCTCTTTCATAATGACTTATATAATATTTTATTTAAAGAAAAATACCAAATATCACTCTCTTGCTTTTAAAATTCTCTTATATATTAACATGGGGATAGAAATAATTTGTGAAAAAATATTATATTCCATCGTGAGAAAAATTATGTTAATATAATTTCGGTAGAATATTTTTAATTTTTTTATTATATAATTACCATAAATGCTTATATAACACGAACAGAATGCTAGTGTAGAAAGTGGAAAAATAAAAGTAAATAATTTTTTTTTTAAAATAAAAGTAATGTATTTGGGATCAATTACAATTTAAAAGTAATTTGAAAAGATTATGTTAATGTATTATTTATGTTTAAATTTATTATATTTTAAATCAATTGTATCCTCAATATCTTTAAATTAAAATTATCTGGATTGTTTTTAAAATGACTTTAAGAGTATTTTATGTTGAATAGTAATTTATGAAATTATTGAAAAATCATAAAAATCATGAGAGGAAAAAAATCATTGAAAAGGGTTTACAATTTTATCCCTTTTAAATTTAAGTTACAATTATTTCCTTACAAGTAATATTATAACCATATGAGATTTAAAGATTTATTATCATGGATAAGGTTATAATTGGCTAACAAAGGGGTTAAACTAAAAGATAAGGTTTAAAATACCACTTAAATCTCTAAAACAAATATTGAATATCATTATTTCAACCATTTATTATATTATATTCTAAATTTATGACATAATTTTCAATTTTAACTTGAAAATTAATTTATGAAATTTAATTCATTTTATTAATTCCATGTATGGAATTTCCCCCACTTATAAAAGGACACCCTCCCCTCTTCTATTCACACCACCTTAAGAAACATATGTATACCATGTCCATAAAAATTATCTTCTTAAACTACCTATATATGAATTATATGTTCTAGAATTCCTAAAAACAATTCCAATTTTCCTTAAGAAGTGTTCTAAATGAGGTCTACCAAAAAAGAGGTATTGTTTTTACCACTCTTTCAAATTTATTTCCACTTATAATTCTCTTAAATATCTTATAAAATCCTAAAATAATTATTCCAATATCATAAATATACTTATATTTCATTATTATTATGGTGTTTCCATTTTTCACCTCTTTCCATTTAATAAAAATAAAAAACATCGCTCGTTCGTACGTACGGCTTACCATCTCCAACTAGTGGTGTAATTCAATTATCACCACATTTTTTCTCAGAGGGTTTTAAATATTTAACTAATGAATATATTTTATATTTATTACATAATTCTGGTTCTGTAAATATAATATATCATTCTCCTTTCTTAACCATTCACCATTTAAAAATGATAATGTCACTCATGCATATGTGTGGACTACCATCTCTGTGAGGCAATGTGATTCATTTTTCATAGTTTGTGTTCATGGAAGATTATAAATATTTATATAATTAATATATATTATATTTATATCATTATTGATATTTTGGATATTATGTAACCAAGATAAATATCCAAGGACCAAAACTACCAAACCAAAACATACATGAAATATGATAGAGTTGACACTCAAAATGGAGATTTTAATAAATAATTAGAAATAAATTAGTGTTCCAATATTATTATTGGATAATATAAAATATCATAATTATATATATGGTTATTATATATATTTATAATTTATTTTTATTTATTATAAAGGATAAAAAATTCAATTATAAGGAACGTGAGGCCTGAGGTAAGGGTTTCCGTTCATAATTTCAGTTCATTGAGTTATATCACTACTTTAGTAATTTTGTTATTAAAATATTATATTTAAAATTATTTTAAAATTATTTTTTATTTTTTTTAAAAAAAAATTGGATTTACATTTATTTAACAGAATCAAATAATGGATTAATTTTCACATTGATAGTTAATATCTTTAAATGGAATTTCTTTTACAACCTCAATTTATTTCAAAATTGATTGTGCTTCAATTTCCAATGAGGTAAATTATATGATACTAATCTAATAAATCCATTTCATCTTTTTATCCATTTTTTATTCATTAAATTTTCATGTTATGTTATAATTATTCTCCCTTTTGTTCTTTAAATAAGTGGGAAAATATTTTTTTTCAAAAACAGAATTTATATTCTCTTTAGTGAGGAATATTTTACTAATCTGTCCATATTTTCATTAAAATAATTTTAATATTGTTTTTAGTAATATAACAATAAATATTAAATTTATTTATACCCAGGTTTTAATTTCCAAAAAAACAATGAAATGTCTTTTCATTTTCCAAATGAGGTTCTTTTTACCAAAAACTATGAACAAAATCATAATTTTAGCATACACTGCACAAATGGTTTTTCACATAATCAATACTAATCTTTTATTTGAATATTTAATTTTAGGTTTCCATGGATATTTTCAATTAAATTTGTTTTCCAAACATTTTGTAAATGTTTATATTTTAAAAAACATAATTCAAAATGGAAAGGATTTACCGTCATGAAATGTTTTCATGTTATTTTAATGGTTTTTTCATCAATTAAAATAGACATTGATGTAATTGGGAATATTATCCAATGAAAAATTATATATTATTTCCCTAGGTGGTTTATGATGATAAAATATTGATGTTCTATATTCTTGATTCTATATGGACAATTGTTGACTTATAAAGAATTTTTTAGAATGAATTTTACTAATCATTAAAAATATGCGGAATACATAAGAAATGAAACTGATTAGTGTGACCTATTTATAAATATCCATTCAATATATCAACATGCATCCTGAGAAAAAATGGTTTCCCACATTTTGTGGTTATTTTCATTACACCTAAAAATTTATTAAGAATGATGTCTTGGTATAGAGGCCTTCGTGGTAATATTCATGATATCTAGGTTAACATGCCATGATCATAATGTTCAAAACTATGTATTTACTTCATTAATAATTTATTTTTCATTATTCATGTGTTTTATAGGTTGATATTATCTATGTAATCTCATTGTACTCGTGTTTATGATTCAATGGAATGTATTTTTATTGTCTAATTTTACATGTTGATTATGCTTTATTTACTCACAATAGACTCCATTGTACAAATCTCTTACTAGGCATATGATCTCACCCTTTACTATTTTCTGTTCCCCAACAAGTAAATATAGATTATATAAATGATACAAAGGATGCAATAATTTTTTTCATAGAATATTTTTATATATCGAATATAATATAGAAATCATGTATGTATTAGGTTCATCAAGACTACTAAATCAGCCGATCAATGGTGATAATATCCCTTGTATATAATGCCAATGTAATAAATTATACACAAACTCTCAGATACATGAGTTGAGGTGCAATAGTACCTAAAACCATTAAAACAAGTGGTGTAGAAATTCTAGATCATATCAATGAAGAGGATAGATTCAAAGATGGTGTATGGATATAATAGAGGCTATGGGAGAGTTTTAAGAATTGGTTTGCAATGGTGGTCAGAGGGGTATTTATACTTAGAGGAGATGGGTATTTTAAAATAAAATATTAAATTAAAAAAAATTTAATTAAAAATACATAAAATAGTGGTCTTCATTATTTATATGAAAATTCATTTTATTAAAAATATATCATTTCATAACTTTTAAACCTTTCAAAAATAAAAATTCGTTATTTTAAAAACAATATGAAAAATAAAGAAAAAAATTCAAAATAATTTCTTAATAGATAAAATTATGTTTTGAGAGTTTGGGAAATATTTTTTTGGTTTCTAAATTTGAATTAATTGATTTTAAATAAATAATTTATCTTATTAAACATCTTTTGGGTAATAAAAACCATTCTAGAAATAATTATGTCATTATTACATCACATACATATTATAAGACATAGTATTTTTGAAAATTTAATTATTATTTTTCCCCTCAAAATGAAGATTTTTCTACAAAATGATAAAAATAATTCTTTACTAATTTTAACAAGATAATTCCAAATTTTTAATTCATTTTAGAAAAAAAAATTTAATGAAATAAATTTAATATAAAATAATATGGTTTAATGAATAATGGTTACACACATTACAAAATAATTACTTTTTAAATTAAATATATTATATGAATATATTTATTAAATTAAATATTCATTTATGGTGTTTTGATATTCATATATTTTATTGATTATATTATATACTTATTTAAATAATTACCTATAAATATCATTTTACTGTTGAAATTGTCATGTTTTATCTAACATCCACATTTTCAATGGATTCCATAATAATTTCAGCCACCATATTATTTTATATTACCCTATATATAACCCTTGAATCCTTGAAAATTAATCTACTATTTTTTAACTCATGGTCTTCTAGATTTCATTTAAATAATTCAGACCTAATTTCTAATGTCGTTTTTTCCTATTATAATGGTGTTTGTTTCAATGGTATTTATAATAGACCTTGACCCTATGGATTTCTGTATTCAAGTATTGTTATTTTGTAGTTTTTATTATCACATTAAATTTATTTAAATTTTATAGAATGTATTTATTCTTCATTTATAATAAAATATGATGAAGTAACAAAATAATATTTATTTCATTATATGATGCCTATGATTTATTTATGTATACTTTTTTAAATGAATTCATGTTTTTAAAATATTGATTTTATTTTATAAATAAATTAAAATAATAAGAGGAAAGTATATTGAAACATTATATTCTCATTTCAATAAAAAAAATATTTAAAAAAATTACACATCTATGTCATAGAATTAAATTTATATAAAAAAAATACAAACAGTTATTGGATATTAAATTATTTCCCATCAAATAAATTGTATCATAATAATTTTATTATTTTTATGAAAACCTATTAATATTTAAACTTATGATATAATATTATTACTATTAAATTCATCATAAGTCCATGATATAGCTAAGTATAAATAGGGTTGATTTTTTAACTCTGTATTTCTAAACTAGTTATAATCGAGTTGGTTCTATAAAACTAAATGTTATATATATAATGTTATCTATCCAAATATTTATATAAAATAATTACCAAATATGACCAAACTATATACTTTAGAACTAGGTTTATATTTCATAATAAATAGATACAATACCATAAAAATCTTATAAAATACATGTCTACCTCTTAAAATTTTATTAAACCCTTCTTAATACAAAGTATCAAATGAGAAAATACTTCAAATAATGTTTGACATTAAATCCTACTAAGGAGAAAAAAATTGCAATTAAGGAGACATAATTAATTTAAGATATTTCAGTATCATTAAATCTTATTTGGGATCATAACATGGAATAAAAAAGAATATAAATGTAACAAGGATTAATAATTTTTAATACTATGATAATTTGAGTAATACATGTGACCATAAGAGAAATATGAGTCATAACAACAAAACATTGAATTCAAAGGTAGAAAAAATACTAATATGGTAAAACAATATCAATGAAAAATCATAAACATAATTAAAGTATAAATTATCAGGAATCATAACATAGTGTGTTCGGATCACCTCTCATACACCATAACATAGTTTTTTGGGTTCACTACATATGCAAAATAATAGTGTTCTAGGCTCACTATCCATGAACCATACATATAATCTCAGGAAATATATGTTTTAACCAATAAATTAAAGGGTTTTTAACTTTTATCCCACCCATTACATCATAATATGTTCAAAATCATGTATTCTATACAAAAAATACAGATAAGAGGATTATACATAATCAATAATAATATCATGGATAACACGTGGTAAAAGGTAAAAGGGTTGTATAGTAATATCATTATTAATACTGAATCCTAAATCCAAGGTAATATATAGAAATATAGTTAAGTAAACATAAGGTAAAAAAGGACTTAATATAATAAATACATAATTAATAATAATTATATATATAAAGGAGATAATCATAAAGATAAACAAAAAAATTATTCAATTGGGAAAAATTCAATATACAAATTGAGAATATTCCCTACCAAAAATATCTTTACATTTGAAATAAGATTAATTACATATATAATGTAGTCTAATTATATCTAAACCACTAACAATATATACAATAAAACTATAAGTAGATTATCAATTATATATAAAATATCAGAAAAAAGTAGAGAAATGAGTGGATTTGAAAGAGAAGGAATTGAAGTTCAGTAAAATGTCATAGTAAACAAATGAGAACATATAAAATAATATATATAAAAATTGTAAAATAATGTAGAGTTATTCATATAATATAATATATTAAATAAATAAGGATAGATAAGGGGATAGAAATCTAATATAAAAAGGGATGCAATCAGAGAAGAAAAAACATTACAAACTTTGACATAAGAAAAAAATTAAGATACTATATTGAATATATATATATGTAAATACCTAGAAAATTACATTAAAAAATGAATTTTATAATTGGATTATAAAATAAATATAATGATTTCAAAATGGTTTTAGGCGAAGAGAGAAAATCCAATATATAAAAAAGTGCAAGAGAGGTCCCCATATAGATTTGGAAATGTGTTATATAGGATCCAATAGAAGAGAGAATATGAAAATTTATTTTTAATTACCATTAATAAAGATAAAATTTAATATAAAAATTTAATTATAAATTTTATATTTAAAATGGATGATTTTATATTATGAAGGTGAAACATATTCCAAATAAATGAGATTAAAAAAATCCCTTTATATTAGCTCTCGTGCCAATTTGATATGCTTAAAATTATTGTATATCCAACATAGATTTATTAAATATCATTTAAAAATTTAATTTACTTTTTTTTCTTAATTTTTTCATTTATATCATTTAGTAGTTATTTATTATCCATTTTGAAGTCAAAATATGTGGGTACATATTTGTTCAAATTAATAATTTTTCATTTCAATATTCTGTTATTGGTATTTATTATTTATTAATGAGTTTCATTGTCTCTAAAATAATAAACATAAATAATATTAAATATACATATTTAATATAAGCTACACTAAATGTCCATAAATTTAGCAAAAAATAATGATAATATCCTTCTAGGTGGTTGAATCGAGCATGTTATGATGCGTCGAAGGTAGGAGAAAGATTATATATTCATGTATTACAATCAGTTTATAAAAATATAATATTTATATAATATCATTAATACTATTTTTATATATTTATTAAATATTTTATAGTGAATCGTAAAATTTATATAAATTCTGTAAGAGGAAGATAAAATTTGAAATGAATAAATAATGGCATTACCACATCTTTTAGACTTTTCCTTTGTTAAGGGAATAACACCTTAGGCACATGGGGTATGGTGAAACCATAACATCTATAGTAGGAGATAATTTCTTTAGATACATAATGTGGGAAATATACAGGCAATAAAATATTTTATAGATTTGTTTTCAATAAGGATGACTAGAGTTGTTTATACTTCGAGGGGAAGGAAATTTTGAGATAAAATATTTAATAATATATATTTTTATGGCCAAATTTTGCAATGGTGGTATTTCATGTCATTATGAATATTATTTTAGTAATATATATATATATATATATATATGTTTCGATGAATTGTTGGCCCTTCTAAATCCAAAACTCATTGTTTCAAAAAGTATATAGAAGGAATAAAATCATTAAATGGTTTTTAAGAGAATAAATTGTATTTTTTGACTTTCAAAATTATATTTAGTGTTTTTAAATTGAATTTAGTATTTTAAAATAAATTA
The DNA here is from genome assembly GCA_963277665.1 of Viscum album. NCBI lineage: Eukaryota > Viridiplantae > Streptophyta > Magnoliopsida > Santalales > Viscaceae > Viscum > Viscum album. The sequence continues at coordinate 1,803,125,407 of OY728129.1, read as the reverse complement.
TTGATATTATTAACCATATTTTGGGTGGTTAATATTATTCAATATATCATTGGTATATTATTATAAAAAATCATGTTATAAAAAATATTATATATGAAAAACTAAAATTTTTCAATTAACCCAATAATTTATATTTCTCTAAAAAACACCATAAAAGTATCTCATAACTATTTTTGATTTGTTGTTTCAAAATTTTTATTCCATTTAATCAAAAAAAAATTAAAAATGAGATCAATTTAGTATTTAAAATTTATATAACATAATATGGTTAAATAAATAATTACCATGTTTTGGTTATATGAATTAAATAAATATATTCATTATATTAAATTTTCATTAATTGTATTTTGATATTAATATATTTATATTTATTTAATTATATAATTATTTAAATAAATTCACATAATATTCAGTTTACTATAAAAACATTCAAGTGTTTGTTATAACATCCATATTGACAATGACAACATCACTAATTTCAATGATCATATTACTTTTCACTGCCCAAAATATACCCCTTAAATCCTCAATACTTAATCAAATTAGTTTTGTATCATTTTTTTTTACATTTCCTCTATAGAATTCATACCATATTTCTAATAATTTTCTCTCTTATTATAGGGTTGTTCCTATCTATGGTACTTTTGGGAGGCCATGACCCTCTGGATTTATAAATTCTAGTTTTGTTATTTAGTTTTATTTATTATTATTGTATTCTTATTAAAATTTTGGGAAATTTAGTTATCCAACATTTTTATGTTATATGATGAAATAATAAAATAATTTTCATTTCATTAAGTTTTTCATATAATTAATTTATGGAATACTTGTATACATGACTTCATGTTTTATACAAAACACTTGTATTTGATCAAGTAATGAAAATACTAAGGGGATAAATTCATATATAAATTAAAATTTCATATCATCAAAATAATAGGAGAAAGTATTTAATTAAAAAAATTCACATATGTGTTGAGGATTAAAACTAATAAAAATATGAATAATAAATTTTCTAGGTTAGGGTGTAAATAAAAAATCTCAAACCATATATATAGTTCCACCAACACTTAATCAGATGAACTGTCATCATTATCATCAACCAACTCGGGTCAGCCCTCAACTCGACACCTAAATCGGCCAAAAACATGAGCTGGAGGGAATTGCCAATCCCCACAGGCTTGAAACTAGTCTATATAATTCAATAATGACTTTTGGAATTGATTAAACAATGAAATTTATTAAACAAAACCAAATGGAGAATCTGACATGCACAACTAGAAAATGGAGCTACTACCACGAATCTATAACCATGATTCTGTGGCCTATAGCCATGGTTTTAAAACCATGGATATAGGCCTATTTTTTGTGGCATATAGCCACAGCTTTCCAAACTGTGGCAATATCCCATTGCTATTTCCATGGTTTTGTGGCCATAGGTCAATTGTTTCATTACCTTATGGCCACTGTTATCCAAAACCGTGCCTATAGGGTTCTCACACTTCCATGAGAAAAACAATTCCTGCCAAAAATTTGGTGGGAAGCCCTATCACCATGGTTTTCAGTCTATACATACGGTTTTTATTAATATATATATCATTATATATATATATATACCCAAATTGTGGTGCGGTGTAGGGGTAAGTTCGTTGGACTGCATAGTGAAGGTGCATGGATCCAAACCCGCTGGGGACATTTATAATTTTGCCTATTTCCACAGTTTTCCGAGTATATTTCCATGGTTAAGACCATGGAAATATCCACCTATAGCCATGGTTTACACCATGTATATAGGTCATGTTCCATGGTTTCAAATTTGGAGGCCTATTTCCATGGTTTTTAAAACTGTGGCAATAGGTCGGGACTTACTTCCACGACGATAGCAGCCATGGTTGGCCAAAACCATAACCATAGCCTCTGGACACGGTTTTGGAACATATTTCCATGGTTTTGGGGCCAATTTCCATGGTTTTCAACCATGTAAATATCCCTTTTTCTTATTGTGATGACCATTTTATATTATGGTAATTCATGCTCCTAAAAATATGAAACTAGAGAAGCACATAAATAATTAGAATATGCCTAAAATAAATCTCAAACAATTAAACAACCATAAATTATAATGACTAATATACCTTCCATAACCAATGAGGGTGATTCGAATATATATATATATATATATAATAATAATAATGGTATGCGAAGATGGTTAAGTGATACGTGAATAAGATATAAATACTAAATCCAAAAATAAAAAAGAATCCACTATCCATTTTTGTGTAACATGAGGGATCAATCCCCACCATGTCGCCACCCTCATCCCATGCTCCACTAAAACGAATAACCACTACCACCTATAAAAAACATACCTCGTCATATATTTCTAAAAACAATGTTTACATGCACTCATGGGTTCAGGTATGGTGCGAGTACACTAGCCTAATAGGATCTCACTTGATGTTTCATAAGAAATATTTATTAGATAAATATTTTCATGCTAGTTTGAAAATAACATAAATGAAAAAATATTTTTATCATTTAAAAATAAGATAATCAATATTAAATAATTTAATTAAATAAATATAACATGAAAACAAATATAACTACAAATTATGGGAGAGCCATGTGGTTACTAAGGTCAAATGCACCCAAGAACCCTCGTACCATCTTGGAATCTGAATGTCCAAGACAAATGTACATGAAAAATAAAAACTAAATCATTTCGTGGCCAATAATCATGGTGAAACCCATCTAATGAAATTATATCTAACAAGTTTATAAGTAGTGCATGTTTTTTCCTAGTTGTGTGGTGACACTCTTCCTTGACACCATAACCTCACTAACAAAGTCTGTTATATTTATTTAGTATGGTTTAGCACAAAATGGTTCTAAATTCTAGTCTTACCCCTTTGATACTCAGGTTCTCATGTATCATTATCCCCAATTTTAAGATATATCATTTCATTAATAAATTTATTTTCGATTAAAACGGGGTTTCCAATAAGAATACAATAAGAATCCAACATTTCAATACCTAAACCATTATTTTCATTACCATTTTATTTCTAATTTGAAAATGGAAAATTAATAAATCTTTTATATCTCATGTAGATACTTTAATGAATGTAAAACATGATTGAAAATAATTATAAATGATTATCATGAGTAAGAAAGCACCCAAGGTTTATAGAACAAAACCAACTTATGAAACCACTTACCATTATCTGATGAAATCATTTTCTAATGTGTTTAAACTACCAGGAAATTATCAAAGTAACTCTAGAAATCAAGGTAGTACCCTTTTATTCAAACCTATTATAATATTGGGTACCCTTGACTAAACTTTAATAGTATTTTATTACACTATCATGTATATACAGAGTTAAAAATTATGTATACTTGTCATAAAAGTGTTGATACTTTTAGGTACACTATTTACATAGTAATGTACTTAGATGATTTTTCACATCAAATGGTTCTAGTAGTTACCAACAATAATGAGATCATAGAGATAAAGATAATATTGAGCATGATTCTTATTTTTAAGATACATCATATAGATAGGAAGAATATGGTGTCTAGCTATTTGGTGATGGGATATTATAGTCTTTGAGACTACATATCTGGATGTTATCACTTAATGATTTCAATAATAAGAGATCATGTGGATAAACCAACCAATAAGAATATCACATGTTTCATATATCATTGGTTGTTCATATTTACAATCATAATAATTGGGATCTTAACTTTATATCATTATCAGTGTATATCACATGATCACATACTTTGATTCTAGATAACAACCATGAAATTTATTCCATGGTTAGTTAACTTGTGTAGGGAGAAACATCGGTGGTATGGTGTTGGTTGAATGATAATGATAAAAAATTTCACTTATAATAAAGAAGTGATATATTGGGCTCAGTTGACCAGAATGGTAGTGTGTTTAAGAAATTAAATGCCATGGTAGGATAAGGTATATTTCAAAAATATATTCATAACAGAATAAAGTATGAATGTTTGATGACACAAAGTGTGCATATTTTTATGTGAGATATCATGAAATAAGGATATTATATTACATAAAGTGTGTTCATAGGTGGTTATATTTATTTTGACTGAACCGTACCTCCTTATAGTTTGAGATAGGTTGATGGAATCCACTTTCATTCTATGAGTATCACTCACAACTTCTGAGATAATGTCCTAAGCGGTCGTACACAATGTGTGTTTAGAAGATTGAGAAACTCTAATGAATTGGAGTTTTGGTAATGGTAGGGGACAGAAAACATCCAATTTTATATGATAACAAAATAATAAAATATATTCAATATTATTTGTGTCTAGAATAATAATTTATATATTTATATACATTTTATATTCATTGGTGATTAAGTGCATATAAAGAAAAATATTTTTCAAATAAATACTTATAATTAAATATTTAGTTTTTGTTAAATATTTCGGGAGAGACAAGTTGAGTTAATGACTATAAATTTATCATGTAATGTATTTTTATTGTTACAAGTAGGTGATAAAATAAATATTATCAGTGTGACATGTTTCTAGGGTCATAAATGTTATTTTGGGAGTTTATGGTATGGTTAATTTATTAAAGGCCTTAAGTAAAATTTTATAGGTTAAAACCAAATAATAAATTCCCAAATAGGCCCAAATTCAAGGGACTACTCATTAACTATAATTTTAAATTTTTTCTCCCATATCTCATAATTTATAGGGAGATAAAGGTAGGATCAGATCACCATGAACTAAGTTTTCTTCTCGAATCAAGGATATTTTGATGTTGTCTTGGTTGTAATGTCGAAGAGCTCTTAGTTTCTTTATTATATCACTTAAAGCATGGATATGTATCACCACCATTATTTAAGAATGTGTTTGGATGTTTTAGAGGCTTCCAAGTTTGGTTCTTTTAGGATGTGGTCATCTTGGATGAATGAAACACATTTGCAGTAAAAATTGTATGAGGTGGTATTTCAATTTATTTTTTAATTATTATTTTAAATTCCATGGGCTCCTCAACTTTACTAGTTACGTAATGTTAAAAATGAAATTATGATGTCAATGTTGGAGTAAAAAATTTAATTTCCCCACAATTCACACTTCTACCACATGTTAAAAACCAATAATTGGTATCAAAGAAACCATACATTTAAAAAAGATGGATTAAAATTATTTTTTCATTAATTTAACATGAGAGTATCGTAATGATATTAAAACCATCAACAGTGCTTTGATATGAGGTCTTATGGATATGTTATGGAAATATAAAGGGTTAAATATAATCAAAAAAAATTATTGGCTTTTAAAATTTATAATATTATATATATATATATATATATATATATATATATAATGAGGGTTAAAGAGTAGTTGCTGCCAGGATCAGCTTCTCTGGTTAGTAACTCATACAGGGAACATGGTTGATGGGAAAGGAAATTCTCTCTCTTGAAAGGTAATTTCCTAGGTTTGGACTTTTCAAACCCTCCACACTAGGAAACCCCCTTCCCCCACAATGGGATCACACTAGAGAGAGCCCCAGTCAAGAAAGAGACATTGACAGCCGAGATGGAAGACCGCCCCGGAGGGTGACGACCTAAGTGGCGATGGTTCGACTCAGGAATCTGTCAGTATGGGTGGGACATGCCTCATTTTCCCCACCCAATTAGGAACTGGGTGACCTGATAAGGAGAGTGGATATATGTGCATAGGTTCACCCTGAAGTTAGAATCCCATTATTTGAACCCAAAACCTCCAAAATAATGATGTGGTTATGACCCTCTCCTTCACCATTGCATGACAGTCAAAGAGATAGATGAGAATGGAAATTATGTGAACGTGAAATGCTTAAAAAACTAAACCTTACCCAATATATAAGATAAATAATGGAGAAAAAGTTAATTGGGGGGGTAGTCATGCAGTGGATGTGACTTCAAAAACAATCAAAACCCATGTGGTCATCATGGAAGAAGGTTATCCTCATTGACATTGAGGTCACATGGGAAATGAACCTACATTATGAAAACATTTTACTAATAAAAACGTTATAAATAAGAGGTTGTTGGTACCCCCCCCCACCTTATTTCATGGGCTTTTGAATGGGGGAACCCATTGTTTCATGGGCTTCCGCTACATCTCCCCACTAATCTAAACCCTTAAATAGGTTTTTATAAATCCTCAAAAGGCCAAAACTTTAATAAAAAATTCATAAAGTTTTATAAAAAAAACATTTATGATTTAATAAAATTAAGTTTTGTACTTTGAAATGTGTATTTTGTGAATTCAAGTTTAATTAATTTAATTCAATTCATAAAAATCACCCTTAAGTATAACTCTTCACCAATGTAATTTATTTATTCAAGTTCAATGAACACTGATTAATAGTGATCCTTGACCAACATTTTCTTTCATTAATTTATTTGTTTGATTTTTTACTTAGTTAAATATTTATTTATCAATTAACGGGAAAGTGATTATTTATCATAATTATATAATAATTTTTTATATGTATATCATCTTTATCCTTGTTATATGTATAGGGGTCTACACACCCATGATAAAAATAAATTATCTATATTTTACATACTCAATATCCTCTCGCATGTGTACTAGTATTATTGATGTATAGCGAGGAAGAAAAAAGGATTTTCACTTCATTTTGAGACGTGGAGACGCATGAAACAAGATTTTTCCGTATTTAATGGGATAAGTGTTGTATCTCGAGTTGGATATAACCTAAAAATACTCAAAAAGTTGCCCTTATGAATTGGATTGATATAGTATTCACTTAGGGATTAACCCTAATACTGGGATTATGATCACATCATTTATTTTTATTCCATGATGCATGGTTTTTTATTTTTATGTATGTAATTATATCCATGATCACATATAATAATAAATAGTAATTCATAGATAAAAATGAATATACATGGGGAATTATTTCTATTTAAGGCACAGTTTAGTTTTTATTTTGTTCACATATAATGTGTAAGTAAAAATAGAAAAATATTCATTTAATGAGAATAATTAAAATCTATAAAAATGAAAATTAAGTCCTTAAAATATTCTATCACATGATTTTGAATAGAACTATATGTTTGAGATGATCTAAGGTCTTATTTTAGGGTACCACTTACTACTGGAAGTGTTGTGTTGACTTAACTAATTTTGGATGAAAATAAATAGTCATAGATATATTTTTCTAAATTTAGAGAAAAATAATTGATTAGTACAATTTTATGATTTGAATAAGATATAAATCCACTCAATATATAAAAGAGTCACGAGATAATGGGTTTAGCTAGAAAAAATCCAACCTTGAGACTCCCAGAGTAGTTGAATAACCATAACATAGATTTTTAGGATATGTTTTAAGGATACATTCTACTAAAATACTCAAGTGACTGAGTATTTTGATTTTAGTGGTAGAGGGAAACTAGTATTTGATAAAATACTAAGGGACATTTAAGATCAATAAATATATAGTATCTAAAAATTAGTAATCAATATAAAAGTAATAATATCCTAAATTTTTATTTCATAAGATAATGGAGAGTAATACTACAAATTCACTATATTAAATTATAAAAAAATATGTCCTAACCGACCCAAATTTCTAATATTAATATAGGAACCTGTGAAAATCACTATGATATGAAACTAAATTCTATGTGTTGGAGTCCCCGGAACCTATTGATCCCCCTTAAACAGTAATGATAATGTGAAGAAAGAAAGAAAATGGATTATAATTACACTAAACAGGGTTATATTTAAAGAAGAATGCATATTGATTCATGATCAACCAATAAATATAATTCTCTCATCCTTATCATCATGTAAATGTGTTTTCCTTGAGTATTATACAAAATAACATAGAGAAATATATTTAATATATTTTGGGTGACATTCACCAAGAATATAATAACTTAATAAAATATAAATATTTAGTTCTTATGGTGAATAAGAATAAATATAAGGTGAAAAAGGCCATGTCTCTTGTGATTATGAAGGATTCCTTTCTAAAAAACCTAAAATAAATATAGTGAGAACAAACTAGAACACTATTTACTTTTCATGTGTCAATAATGTTTATAGGAAGAAAAATTATAATTAATTTAATAAACAATTAGTTTCCTCTACTTTATGAATGTTCATAGTTAAGAATTAATTCATATGTCATATTTATTAAGTATTAAATAGAATATTCTCATCACATGTGTGTATTTAAATACAATAACCAAGTTAGTGTAGAAACATTACTAGAATTCATGGTTCATTCTAAAAGAAGCTGATAAAGAGTGGTTTAATGTCATTGGTGAGAAGCACGTGATTTTTATTACCCATTGGATGGAATATTATGAAACTATAATTGTGTATTGAATGTTACCAAAAACAAATATCTTAGTGTTCTTTAAGATACAATGATACATTATTCTTTATTAAATGAATGTTGTTTATAGTGTTTTGTACTCAATTAATAGACTAGAAATTATTTAACCATCGGTAATAATAATGAATATAAAATGTGTGATATATTAATACATATTTGTGGAAAGATAATTTTTTATCAAGTAAAACTAAAATTAATTTTCAAGAATATACCTACTATAGTATTAATAATTTTAGATCTACAAACCTTATTTATTATCAACATTATTAATAATCTTTTTTAGAAAAATAAAATTATATAGTTAATTAAAAAATCATATATATTTAGTTAAATTACACTATTAAACTATTATAAGGACAAGATACATATAAGATTAAGATTCCTTCATTAAATTTAAGGAATGTGAAAGTGAATTTGAAACATTAATTTTTTGAATATATGAGTTTCTTCGGTTCGATGAGTTGAATAATTTATTGACCAAGAATACATTAATCATGAAAATGTAGAGTGGAGTAATTATTAAACTGAAATTTCATTATAAACATCAATGTTATTATGTGAGTAAAAGGAAGAACAATGATGATTTATAAATTCATGCATTTATCATTAAAGTGTTGAGTGGAATTATTCCAAACTCACATTTCTACATACTCATCAGAGTTATGATGTAAGTAAATGAAGATCAATAATGAGATGGATATGTCATGAAAAGTCTTTCCTTATCTTGTCAATACATTATTTATAAATTGAGGCATTAACCCATAACCATATGCCAATAATAATAAAAAATGGTTATCATGTGGATTATAATAAGGGAAAAATCTAAAATGTCCCAAAACATGTGTGTAGATGCAAAGATTCTGTTTAGTCTCATTCAATAAACAAACTTGTTTTGATAAAACACAAAATGTATCTAAAGTAATTATCCTAAATGTTTCTAAAGATATTAAAAAATATATAAAATACAAAAAATTTACAGTCATGTAAAATACTATATTAATTTAAAAGGCTTCACATATTTATTTTGGATAGTGGAAAAATATTTAATTGAATAATATTTAAGGCTCAAGATAAATAAAATATTTTTTATAATATCAATTTCCATAAGAGTTCATGTAAAATGATTCATCAAGAGACACATACTGAATAGGAAAGATAAAACCAAAGCGAGATCGATTTATAAAAATAAATCATGGTGATATAAGATTCTTCAATAATAATAAATATTTATTATATAAGGAAATCATAAATGGAAATGATCTATGTTTGATAGGATCTTATGAATTTAGTAAAATGAAATCTATATACAAATATTAATTTTTTCTTTTGTTAGTTTCTCTAATTGATGTAAAGTAATTTATGTGTGTACAAGAAAAACTATACATAGTTGGTATAAGTGTGGTAATAATAAATTATGATTAGCTATTCCAAATTATCATACTTAAATACTGTTTAATTCCATTTTTTATAGAAACTTTCTTTTAAAATTGTATTGTAAAATGTATGCCATGGAAACCTCCCTTAGAGGAAATCCTATGAAATAACATTATAAGATGAAAAAAATATGGTTTTGTGAAACCAAATAATTATAATAATTAATTAAAGTTTTATAGACCAATTTATTATTTAATTTAGGCATCATGATCAAAGAATATACATTTAGAATGAAATTATGTTATATATTTAAAAGCGTTTAGTGGGAGTGTCGTTTTTTTCCAAGTAAAATATGTTTCTAACAAATGGAAAAAAATTATTAGTCTTCTAGATAATTAATACTATATTAAAGGTAACACTTTAAATATTGACTTAAATTAGTAACCTAAGTTATAGGGAACAATCTCTACTGAGGTAAATCTAAGGGTTATTTATATAACATTAAATTATATATACTATAGATTTATTGGAAAAATAAATATTTGAACAATTATAGAGAAAATTGTTTCTTATGTCACATGTAGTAAATATATTAAGAATACATTTATTAAACATAAGAGGAGATTAAAATTTTGGGTTGAATTTCACATTCTTCAGTGATGGTTCTATCATATATTTCATACTATGTACTACATATAATATTTAAATTTCATATTTTATTATAGGAAAATGTCAAATAAATCTAGGATAACTATATTTAAAGAGTTTAGAACTATCCACAGTACTTGATAAATTGAAAGGGATGTGTACCTAGTATTTAGAGAGTAATGAACATTACATATAAGGGGGAAAAATAAATCTTATTACGGATCAATTAGATCAAATATCATAGTTATGACTTGGAAATGGGTAATAGATGCTCATTGAAGCTAGTGGTTACCATATATACAATACAGAGTACATTGTGGCTTATGTTACAGCTAAATAAATAGTATTAAATATGAATTCCTAGACACGGATGCCACTTAGAGGTTCCCCAAGCCTGGTGGTCCACATGGTCTCAATCAAATCTACCTGAATTCTACAGGTTGTAGACTAGAAGTGAGGGCATGGGGTGCGTCTATGGGGCCAATGTGGCCTCATTACCAGAGTCTAGCACAACAGATCATTATCAAACATAGGTAAATAGTAGAATTAGTTTAATAAACATAGTCCACAGTAGAAGTAGGATGATATAACAATATACAATAAAAACTAATAATAATAATCCAAAGCGGATGATGATAAATGTAATATTTCTAGAAAACTAGAAAACATGGATACAAAGCAACAGACAATAAATTCTAAATAAAATGAGAAAAAAGAAATCCAAAAATTATCTCAAGCATCATGAGCTCTAGATTGATCATAATCTACCATCTTCATCTTAATAAAATAAGAAATAATGTATATGTAGTGGTATTATTCCCTTTTTTAACACTTCGATACATTTAATCTACATGAGTACCAATGGAGCCTCAATATAGTGTGGGATTAATCTTGTTAGGCCACAATCAATGGAGTCTATACATATATTCAATGTAATATAAACTCAAATAGTGTGCAATAATTCATGTATAAATGTATTTATTACAGCAAAAAAACCCAAGTACATGCTTCATCCCTCATCCACTGTATAAACATGTAACTAGTTAATGGATTAATTAAGTTCCATTTTATATATTTAAGTCACGTGAGGCATATCCAGTACTATCATAACCTCATGATTATAATAGTGTAGGTTCTATGATGTAATAAGGAAACGTGTGTTGATATTAATAATGAAGGGGTTCCATGGTAATAACTATGGAAACCAAGACGTCATGGATCTCCAACTAAGTAGTAACTGCATCCTAGATAAGTGGTAAGATTTTAATCAATGGATCGTCATCCAAGGTATTCCATAATTGTGTAAACCTAACTGAGTCCAATGAATACATCCAAGGTAAAATGGGATAAACAATTGTCAAGGCCATTTATGTAACCAAGGCAACACATGTCTGTAGAAACCATGCTATATCCCAGGAGTGTATCCAATGAATCCTATAATAGTAAAGGGGGGATCATGATATGTCATATAAAGAATCAACTAATAGATGATAATTAGGTTCTAAGGTGGGTCTCAATCAAGGCATCATATATCCTTGAATTAGAATGGCATGCATGAGTTCTCTAGGAATTCCCTTGGGAGTCAAAAATCCAACTCGATTCTGACAAATCCTGCAATTATTTCAAGTTCCCTATATAATTAGGCACATTAAATTTTAATTTTTCACTAATTATTTCCATGTGAAAATAATATCATTTAATAAGTTCATTTTGTTCAAGCCTTGCCTTTAATTAGTGTGGTAAGACGAATGGGCATGAAACCATTAGATTAATTCAACCATGTCATAGTAATTTAATGTTGTACACTATGATACCATCCATTAAACATGTATGTCTGTGCAATGGATGTGCATCTAATCCATTGATTTAAAATTCATCAGTCCAAGTCAGATATATACAATATACTTTTCTATTTACCATTTAACATGTGTTTATCAAATTAAATCACATACCTTAGGTGGGTCAAGTGATTAGAATAAATATTACTTTACATTTATCATTTCAATAGTCATTTAAAAAAGTAAGTCTTACCTGTAGAAATGTCAATCTAATGCACACCCAAAAAGTGGTGCAGACACACAAGTCTTGCAAAAAAAGATCAAATATGAAAATCACAATAAATATGGTGTTCTGTATTGTGGATGTAACCATCAAAAAATAATATAATAAATGGTTTTGGTGTTATAACATGGTTCTAACTACTATAACAAAGACATATTAATTAAAAAGATAGATCTCAATAAAATCAGTGTGCCGACACAAGAATTTATAAAATGAAAAAACATGATGGATGAGTTATAGACCAAATACCACATACTCGTGTGAATCTCCTCATTAAATATCAGCCTATAGTTTTTATGGATTAGAAAAGATCTGAAGAATGTTCTTATGGATTGATAATAGGTCCTATGAACCAATATCTAAATAGCACTGTAGATAATAATAAGAACAACAAAATATAAAATAGTATTTAAGATCATACTGATGTACATCCAATAAGAAAAGAGGATATGAAATCGGAGTCTGGATCATGATGAAATTCTATATCCTAAGTCTAATAATGAGAGGGGGTTCTTGTATAATAGATATGAGAGGTGAGGGAATATTTATAGAAAATGGGATTCCATGTCTCCTATTTTTTAAAATTAGTTTAGGCATTTAAATTGTGTATAAATACTTTACACGTCGGGTATAGATTGGGGGCCCTCCCTCTAGGAAAAACCCTATACACTATTTGAATGGTCTTGTCCAGGAAATTACATTTCATGTAATTATTACATTCCATGTAATTATTACACATCATATAATTGGCCAATAGTCTGACTTTAGCCCTCCCTTCCACTTCTCTTAAAAAACAACCATCACTTGACCAAACAATAGGGTTTTAACAAAAAAGGAGAACTTTAAAAAATTTACAGTGGAAATTAAAAGGATTCATATATGAAAAGAAACTAGGCTCTTTCAATCTTCCTACCATAATGTAACTCATCCATGAGTTCACCTTCCATCGGAGGAGAAATGCTTTCTCTGAAAAACTCTGGTCACAAGTCCTGGGCATCGACCTCCTACTCCCAAGTCTCATCCTATAATTAATCATACTTCCCTAGAACCAGTACTGGAGGGATATACCATAGATAGATTTCATGCTCCCATCAACGATGTGTATAGGATACTCCTCATTAAAATAATTAGAATATAACTCATCCTCTTCAAGATCAAAAATATGAGGTGGGTCAATGTGATACCAGTGAACCTATGAAATGTGGAAGGCATCGTGCATATAATGGTACCTATGAGGTAATAGTAACTACTAGGATACCAGCCTAACTCCCCACAAGATCTAAAATGTCCCTATATAACAAGGTAGTATCTTCCCTTGCATTTGTATCCATCTATGCCCTATCCTAGGTGACACCCACAGGAAAACACAATCCCCGACCACGAACTCCAAAGCTCATCACCAGTGATTGGCATAAGATTTATTTCTATACTAATTAGTATAAAAATGTTTCCTAATCAACTGAACCGACTCTTAAGTCTCCAAAAATATATGAGGACCCATTAGGTATACCTCTTCTTCCTCTATCCAGCACATAGTTGAATGGAACGTCCACCCATAGAAGGGATCCAAAGGAGTCATCTGAGTTATATCTTGAAAGATGTTATTGTAAAAATACATGAAGAGAGGGATATTATTCTCCCAAGAACAAATGAACATAAGGTAGAATGCACAAATTATGTCCCCTAGAACCAGTATAGTCAGTTATGACCATCTATCAGTCTGAGGGTGAAAGGTTGTTCTCATCAGTACCTATATACCCATCGTTGTCTGAAACCCCTACCAAAACTGTTATGTGAAACAAGTATAACTATTATAAATGATATTAATAGGGACCTTATGTAGTCCTATGATCTCAAGTACATATATCCTTTCAACGTCATCAACTGTAAATGTATCCTAGATAAGAATGAAGTGGGATACTTTTTTCAATCAATCAATGACAACCCATACAGTGTCAACACCTCTCGGAGCCCTCTATAAACTGACTACAAAGTCCATGGAATAATCTTCCCATTTCCATTTCAGGAATAAAAGTGGTTATAACAAGCTTATAGGTCAATGGTTCTTCTCTTCCACCTATTTATAGTTGGACCAACTAGTTATAAATCCAATTATCTGAAATTTCCTCTCATACCTCAAATACTAGTGTCACATATCTTGATACATCTTAGAGATACATGAATTAACTAACCACTGAGAAGCATGGGGGTCATTCATCAATTTTACTATTATATATGTAGGATACTAGACATGTCCATGAATAGGAAGTATGTTGTCTCTATCTATAAACTAATCAGGAGGTGGGTCATCTCATGAAATTCTCTTATGGAGGACCAATCACTCAAGATATGAAAATTTCATTCTCCTAAACTTCTCAAGGACGAAAAAAATAAATTTAAAGTATGAGAGGTAAGAAAAGTCATGACTATCATGAAACACAAGGTGAATCTCAGTTAAAAATTCCATAAATTTTGTATTCATCAATGGCTTCCCTTAGGACTTGTGCCTGATTTTTCCGTCTCAGTGTATCTACTATAACATTTCCTTTTCCAGGCATATAGGCAAGATCAAAATCAAAGTATTGATGATATTAAACCCATATACACTATCTAAGATTCAATTAATTATTTTTAAACATATATTTGAGGATCTTATAGTCCTAATGCACCACAAAGTTCTAAACCATTTGATAGTGTCTCCAAAAACACAAGGCATGGACAACTTTTTCTAGCTCAATGTCGTGTGTCAGATAATTTATCTCATGAGTCATCAATTGTCAAGATCTTTACACAGTAACTCTATCCTCTAACATTATGAATACTCCATGGTTGATTCCTGATGCATCAAAAAACGTGTATAGTCTCTTCCTTGCTCTAGCAGAATCCTAATAAGTGTCAATACAAGCCTCTCTTATAGCTCCTAATATGATTTATCTCACTCTTTTAACCACAAGAACTTGATAACTTTATTTTTTAATACCATTTAGAGGTGAATAATGGTTTGGGAAGTCATGTATAAAAAACCATTAATATCTATCCAACCCCAAGAGACTCTACATATCAAATAAGTTCTTCTGATTCTCCTAAGAAACAACAACACTAACCATATATGGGTTAATAGAAACCCTGTATTTTGAGATAATTTTACCCAATAATTAAACATTGCACATATATAAGTTTCACTTTTCATGTACGAAATAAATTTGATGCTCTCTCAGTGTGATAATAATGATATCAAGGTACTTATAATGGTTTCTTAGAGTGTGATAATCACCAATATTCCATCCGAAAATAATATTAAAATGGAATCAAGATAGGGGTGTAACACCCTATTCATTATAGCCATGAAAATGGTGGACATTTTTTGTAAGACTAGATGGCCTAATAAGGTATTCATGTAGAACAAACCTTCTAGAAAAAGCTATGTGAGTTGTGTCTATTGGATAAACTTGTACCTTATGATATTCTGATCTCATATAAATCATAGAAAATAGCCTAGATCCTTGGAGATAGTCCAATAGATCATCTTTTCAAGGTATTGGAGACCAATGCTTGATTGTAAGTAGTTTCAATCATCTATAATAAATTCATAGGCGAAGGGTACCATCTGCCTTCATGGTGAAATGAATTGGATAAACACAAGAGAATGTATTGGGTTGTATAAAACCTATGGCCAATATATCCTCAAACACTCTCTTAATATCTTAGATATTAGTACGTTCTATCATGTTTAAATAAATGGAAATTTGAGGAACTCCTAAAATAAGATCAATCATAAACACTACATCTCTCTCAATAGGTAATATTGACAACCCATTTGAAAAGAAATCCCTTAAATGATCTACTACCGAAATAAATTCATCCTAATTTAAACCCTAATACTCCAAAAATATATTGGAAATTTGAGCAGTCACCATAAATATCCCATGATTATCTATTCCAACTGTACTATATTGGACATCCCAATCACCTTTTGTAGATAACTTATTACCTTTGGTGATGAAAATGATACCCTGTGATAATATTAGTCTACAAAGGTGTGATACTAAACCAACTAATCCATCCCCTGAATGAAATTGAATCCCATTATCTTGTGAAAAAAAGAGGTCCCATAAAAAAGGTAACTACATGCCTTAAGGGGATAGTCCATTCATGGGAATATTCCGTCTGACCATACTCCCAATGGTGTATCCATGGTCATTACATCACAGTAATACTATATTTACATCCTAAGACATTCCATGAAATATAAGATGATAAAGGTTTATGAAGCACCTATATCAAATAAATGAGATACTATAGAAGAGCCCATCAAAATGGTATCTCATACTATAGATGGTCCTATAACATGATCCTTGGGTATCATCTATAATGCATGAAAATGACTCGATCCATGTCCCTATGCAACAGCGAGAATACCTGGATCAAAATCACTATGCTTTCATTAGTGGTGATCAAGAGTCTGGGTATCATGGCCATGACCTCCACCTCATCTAGTTCTTCCAGTTCAACCCCAAATCCCTGCCTGACATATAATCAAGGAACCTTCCCTTGAAGTTGGAGCTTGTGAGGAACCACTTCCACTAGAAGATGATAGATCATTCTGACAGAATTTATGAACTATCCCCATATGACCACAATCCCATCACTCCAGAGGGTATTTATCACACTAAGGCATTAAATTACCATGCTTTTCACAATAATGACAACCCATATAGCTACCGATATGGGTACTCTGGAAACCACTTCTATGATATGAAACGTTGAGGAAATGTCTCCACTTACTAGAGGAACTACTGGCATGATGTGGCATTGGTCCTCTACACCAAGTACTCTCACCATCACTCAGGTTTCTCTCTATAATAAGAGTCCAATTTACTATTTCAAAGAAATTAGGTAAAAAAAATAAATTTAAAAGATTATGTATGGCATACATGATCCCTCCTCAAATTTTCTAGCTTGTGAAAGCTCATCACCAGCTAGAAGCATTGAAAAGCACTATAATTCTGTGAAATGAAATTAATATTCCATAAATTACATAGAACCCTACTCAAGATTAATGAACACTATGGCTTTATGATCTCTCAATGTATAAGGATGGAACTTTTCATAGAAGGTAGTTGGGAAATAAGACCATACCATACCCAGAAAGAGACCATCGAAGGTAACTATATCTCAATATCACACGGACAAATCACATAGTATATATGTAGAAAACATACCCCACTACTTTGGAGATGTCTCCAGATGCTAAAATATAGATTAGGTATCCTCTATCCAAAAGTCATCAGCCTGTGAACTGCCATCCCCTAAGAAAGTATGGCGATGTTGCAGTTGGAACTCAATCATCAGATTAGCCATCATAGGTACAGGTCATGGAAAACCATGCCATGATCGAATCATATGTAGGAAAATATCAATAAACTAAGATTCAGTTCCCATATAAGGTACAGTAGGGATTCCCCAAGTGGATCTTCTGGCAGTAAGACTTGAACCTCACATCCCCCCATGTCCATAGTATGGCCCTCACCACAATCTTGGTACATGATACAAGGATTTAATGGTTCCATTAGACAATAAATTCCTATAAAAACCCTCATAACAAGTTTAGAATCATATAGAAGCAACATATGTATAAAAACATAACAATAATGGATCACTACCCATGGTATACTACCCCAAATACTCGCTTAGAATTCTAGGTATTCGTATGTTCTCAAGCATAAGTTACAAGGGTTTTAATAGATGAAGAGTAAAAAATACCTTCCCTCACCATTTACTATTAAACTTTTCATTTATGTTACATTTAATTTCTAGGTTCTCCCCATTACCTATCATAAACATGACAAGGTGGAATACGGATGTGAAACCATTACACTTAATAAATCATGTTTCAATTTTTCAGTTTACATTTTTTTATTTTCAATATTTTACTATTTATTTAGAATGGATCCCCATTTTGGTGAATTATATACCATACTACATTTCACTAAAAATGACACCCATTTTATTTTAATCTAATTTCTCGACTCGGTAAATAACCAATTCTAACCCATGAGGCCATGTGACACCAAATTAATTGAAACCATCAATCAATCAATTGCATCCAAGTGTAGCAGAATTATAATATAACTACCAAAACATCACTCAATAATAATGGGCATATCAAAAAAAATACATGTTGTGAAATGCACATATATGGCATGGAAATGTGAATGGCATGTGAATTCTAGGTGCCTGTAATGATTCTTGTTGAAATGGTCCCTTCCCTTATATCATCTGGCCAAGGAAAAAAATAAGATTCTCAATCAGAAATATAATCATCAACAACTCATATCATGTGCATCACCCAATAGTGAAATGATATCAACATTAATTATAAAAATAAAAAAAAATTGTAATAATTCAGAAAACTTATATTTTACCCCAATCATGGCTTCGCAATGCCCATTAATGACATATGACTATGTTTCCATAATCGATAATATCCAATATATTATCTCCAAATAATAAACTAAGAAAGGAATGATTTGATCTCACATCGTGACATCCAAGACCTAGATTCCACTCAGAGGTACCATGAGCCCGATAGGCCACATTTCCTCAAGTGCATTTCCATGAATGTTACAGGCTTTCGACAAGTAGTTATGTCCTAGGGTGTGTCCATGTAAATTTTATTCCATTATTACTATAATTTAGTAAATCAGATCAATTTCAGATATAAGTAACTAGAGGATGTAGTATAATAAAAAAATCCATAGTAGAAGTATACAGATATAACAATAAATTAGATAAAGTGATAATATTAGTAATAAGTTGATGGCGATACATGTTATGTGTCTATAAATATTAAAAATATTGATACAATTAAGAAGACAATAATTGTTATTCAAAAGTATAAAAAATGAATCCAAAACTATCCTAAGCATCCTGAGATCCAACATGATCATCTCCTACCAGATTCATCCTAATTGAACAAGTAATCAAGTGTCTGAAGTGGTATGCTTCCCTTTTTCAACACTTGCAGACATGTAATCTTAACGGGTTCCAATGGCACGTTAATAGATTGTGAGATAAATCATAGTAGACCACTAAAAATGGAATAAATAACATCCATTATATCTAATATAAATTGAAATGGTTTGCAAGAATGTATATATAAAAGTAAGGGGGATAATAACATAAATACCCAAGTACTAGCTTCACCCATCGTCTAGTGTCTGAACATGTAACTAGTTAATTATTTAATTCAGTGTAGTTTATATATTTAGGTCATGTGTGGAATATCCAACACTAACATAACCTTTTGATAGTAATATTGGAGGTTCTATGATATAACAAGGAAACCTATATTAATATTAATAATGAATGGGTTCCATGGTAATAACCAAGGCAACGTATAACTCATGTGTAACCAACTCAATAGTAATTGTATCTTGGATAAGCGATAAGAGTGAAATATAAGGAGTATCATCCATGTAATTCCAAAATAGTTTAAATATAATTGATTCCAATGAATACATATATGGTAAAATGGGATAAGAAATGGTCCAGCCCAACAATGTAACTATGTGGCCTCATGTCCATAGAAACCTTGCTTGAACTAAGGAGTGTATCCAATTAATCTTGTAATATTAAATAGGGGATCATGTGGTGTTATACCATGTATTCACTAATAGATAAGGATTGGGATCCAAGGTGGTTCTTAACCAAGGTAACCAGTATCCTTGAATCGTAATGGAGTCCACAAGTGATGATGGAATTCCCTAGGGAATCCAAAATCTAGCTCATCTGTGACCACTATTATAAGTATCTCAAGGTACATTTCAAATTAGGAAGCTTATATTTTATTCCTTTAATTAATTATTTCCATGTAATAATAATACCATTTAATAAGTTCATTTGGGTCAATCCTTTCCTTTCTTTAGTGTGACAAGGAGAAGGTGCATGTAACCATTACATTAATTCTTCAAAGTCATAGTCATTTTATATGGTTCACTCTAATACCATACATTAAACATGGAAAGGGGTGTTATGGACCTGTAACGAAGACATTGTTTTACAATTAATTAGGCCAAGTAATGTATATAAAATATACTTTCCAATTTAACATTTAACATTTATTAATAATATTGAAACACTTACCTTCGATAGTTCAACTGATTATAAAACATGGTACTTCACATTTATCATTTAAAAATTCAGTTAAATAAGAAAGTATTATCAATTGAAATTTCAATCTAAGGCACACCCAAATAGTGGCACAAACATAGAAGTTAATAAATAAAATCTCAAATTTAGAAATCACCCTAAATGGGGTGGTAATCTTTATAGGTGTAACCACTAAAAAAGTATTTCATATATGGAATGGATATTAGAACATGGTTCCAACAACAACAATTAAGGCATATTAATTAAACAGATGTCTCCTAATTAAATTAGTGCACCCACACAGAAATTTATAAAATGAAAAAACTTGAGGGGATGAGTTATATGTTGCAGAACTCATACTCATATGACTCTCCTCATCTAGTATTAGATTTTATTTTTTCCTAGATTATAAAATATCTATAGAATAATTTTTTAATTCAAAATTTAGAATATGACCTCGCATCTAAATATTTTTGTCAATAGCAAGAAGAAATATGAAAGATTAAAAAGGAATTAAGATATTACCAATGTGCATAGAATGATATAGACATTTGTGAAATTGATGTTTTGATCATGAAGAAACACCAAATCATATGTCTATTCATGAGACGGGGTTCCTGCGTTAGTGAGAGGGAACATGATGTATTTTGTCCCTAAATTGGGAGGCCATGTATCTTTTTTTTTAAAAAAATATTTGGCCTTTACACAGCATATAAACTCTTTACATGTCGTGTAAATATCTAGGTCCTTACCCAAGGAAAAACCACTTACACATCAAGAAAGTTCATTTCCAGTCTATTAAATGTCATGTAATGCTTTAAAACCATGTAATGATTACACACCATGTAACGATTACACACCGTGTAGTCCAATTATATGTTGTGTTATTGGCATAGAGCCTTACTTCATCACTCATGTTCCTTATCTTCAAAAACAAACCAACTGGCCCATGATGCAACTTTAGGGACTAAACTAAAAAGATAACTATAAAAAAATATTACACCCGAAATTAAAAGGATCGATACCTGAAGGAAAAAACCATGTTCTTAAATTAAATATTTAATGATTTATTTCAATTATAAGAATTGTATTATATGTACCATCCAAGATTTCATGTTATTGAAAAATAATAAAATGGTTACACATAGGGATATCATATCTTCTATATTTTTACTCAAGGAGGTGAAGCCGTAGATAATAGAGTGCACATGTAAGAAAATATGTTAGGCCTAGTGACTAAATCCATTACATAGAAGAGACATGATCTTATCATGTAAGAGATAACCATTTTATGGTTATCAAGTTGGGTCTATTACAAGTGGGAGTATTATAAAAGTGGGTTCCCTAGACCCAATAAGAATTGTACTTTCTGATTACCATAACTTGTATGATGAGAGTTATTCATTATGTACACTTACCATAATATTGTGGATTCTTCAATGTCTACTATTTACATGGATATTTTTTTATATTATTTACCATATCAAAATTTTGTTGAAATTCCCAACTGTAACTAGGACCTCATAATACTATGAAAATAATTGTAAACATATATTGTACAGTGGAGAAACATTATATAGATATAATAAAAATGATGCCTATTTTTAATGAGATGGGGGATCATAAGCATTGAGACATATTCCTATAAATTTCACACTTTATTCTCATGAATATAATTGATCATGAGTATTTACCTGCAAATATTAACACCACATATTTATCTTATCATTTTTCTTTATTATTTACAAGAACATGTATTAGTCTCTTGAATTGAGATAATTATCATTCTATACCATTCGATTGGGTACTTTGATTCAAGATAAAAATAATTAAATTTATTTTATGTTATGGTAGCATGAACTGGGTGTGTCATTAGTGATATGAAATTGATTATAGGTCATGATAAGATTTTTTTTCTTTCATAAAGGAAGAGGTATCTCAGGCCCAGTTGACCATGATAGAAGTACCGTTTCTAAATCCATGATCATGGTAGGATAATGTAAGCCCATATAGTAATCTCATTAATTAATAAGTAATGCAATGATAATGACATGATGTGTGCATCCTGGTTCCTAACATGTCACAAGATAAAGTGATTATATTACATAGATTTTATCCATTGTAGGTTTTCCTTACTATTAACAATCTTTATCTCCTTAAGTTCCTTTATAGGTTTCTATACTCCACTCCTTGTCTATAAGTTTCACTCACTAATATCGAGTTATGATCGTGTAGGTTCATACACCAAGCATATTCAAATGATTTTTAAATTCTAGTGAATCAGTGTTTAAGACATGGTGGGTCCCATGGAACGAGATAAGAAATGCCCAAGTATAAAAGATTACAAAGGAAATAAATAAATTCAATATTCTTTTATTTATAATAATAGTGGTTGTATTTATTTACATATTATATTCACAAGTAATTTAATAAATACAAATAAAAATATTTTTCAAATGAATATTTAATATTTAATATATGAGTTTCATTAAATATTCATGGGGATACAATTCAAGTCAATGGATCATAATTTATTGTATAACATATTATTATTATTATTATTATTATTATTATTATTAATTTATAATTACTTATGATAATTATGAAATTGTTTCATGGTTACAATTTTTATTTAGGTCATTTTATGACTGTTTATCATATTAAAGGGCTTAAGTGAACTTGTAATAAGTGTAAACCTAGCTATAAAAGACAAAATAAGACCAAATTCAAGGGTGTGATAGCCCAAACCTATGTTTCTAGTAATTACATATCTAAAAAAAATATTTTATTATAACACATTCGAAATACATTTTTGGTTTATAGTTTTTCAGAATTATTAAAAAATATTATCTAACAAAACTCATGTATATTTCAGTAAATCAACATGTTTCCACTATATAGAAAACTTCTTAATCCATAAAAATACTTCAACATCTCCTAAAAATTATTCCTATAAGATACACTTCTCGACACATATTATGTGTTAATTATATTTATAACCTAGTTGAATTTAAGCATAATAAAGGGGTGAGATCATATGCTGGGTATGGGTAAATATAATCAATGATAATAAAAAATCATATACAAGCATAAGATGTGAATATTGGTATAATATAGATTCATAAGAAAATAATACCCAATAAATATTAGGTAATAAATAATGGTATAAATTTTGATATAAAATAATAAATGAATCAAAAGGGTGATTCAATAAACATTATCCATGATAGCGTGACATATCCAAGTGAATAAGCACAATACTGTGAAACATCCTTCAAATTTTGAATATACATAAGCATATAAAATATCATGAAAAAATAATCCATGATCAAATTCCCACAACTTGAAAACAAATCTTCCTAAATATCATTCAGACAATGAAATTTTGATAAAATCTTCTCCTATATGATTCACACAATAAACTTGTGAAAAAAGATTCCCACATCTCATTCACGATAAAAATAGTGAACAAATTTTTGTGAATCTCTTTCACAAAATATTTGATCATGTCATGTGAAATAAAACCTTAAACAATGAAATAGATAGATATATAGAACCCAATCCTTTATCATCCATTAATATGTGTTCCATTTACAATCAATAATCACTATATCTTATAGAACACGTGGAAAATGAATGGGTTTCTTAAAAATTCAAAAAACATCACATAAAATAAAATTAAAAGATGATTGGATATAAAAAGTATAATTTTACAGAATAAATCATTTAATAATAAAATGTTCAGGGAGATAAAAACCCCAACTCATTAAATACATCCCATGGAGGGTAAATAGAATTTAAAATAAAAATGTTTTCACAAAACATTTTAAAACATTAAAGTATAAAAACATTTTTTGAATGGAATGATTAGTATTTTCAAAACCATATTAAAAATAATTCCACATAAATTATCCTTGAAGATTCATAATGTTTATCAAAAAAATATAGTGGAAAAAAACATTTTATTTTGAAAAAGGAATATTTTTTTGAATATTTTTAAATGCCTTTTTTGAAAACCCACATCATAAATGAGGTAATACGACGTCAATTTTAAATAAGAGGAAAATATGGGGTTCCTTTGAGTTGAAATATATTTGTATTTCAGTATAATAAATAGAAATATTTTTTGGGAATAATGAATATGTAAATGGTGGAAATCCATATTTAAAAGAGATGATATTTTTTCTATAAAAATGTTGCACTTTTATGAGAGAAAAATTCATTGATAATACATCTTTGGTTAAAAATCATAATTTTCCTAGAGATAAAAAGAGGAAATATCTTATGAAATATGATATAAAATTATTTATAAAATATAGAAGATTAATTCTTAGGGAATAACATTTTAACTCATTGAAAGGAAATCTAAGTTAACAAAATCCCTTACAAATGTCAAAATTCATAAATCAGGGATATCTAAAAATGGGGTCATGTTATAGAAATGTAAATACCCTTAAAAAAATAAAAATTTTCATGTAACATATTGAAAGGGTATAATGTACCCAAATTATATGAAATAAGTTCAATAAGAATAATCATAACTCAATGAATAAGAATTGAGTTTCCAAAAATAGTCATAGTTATGGTAACATAAGAATAACAGGGTTACCATAAAATTTATATTCAAGTATCATGAAATGAGACATATTTCTTTATATTAAAGAAATAGCATAATGAATAAACTATATAAAATAAATTAGGGTTCACAATAACAAATCATGTCTCAAAGAGAGGAATTTGAGATGAAAAACTCTTACCTTTTTTCTATGCTTAGTCAAATGCACTCAAAACTTCTCAATTCATTGATTATATCCTTTTTAGGGGGTATTAAACCTTTTAGTAATGGAATTTTCATAATACAAGGGAATATTTTAGTTATTTAGGAGTGAGTATAAGACGTTTGGGTATATTTAGGGATAAAATTATGGGGTTTCGGTGTGAGCATAAATGAATAGAGGAGTGGCCCTATTATAAGTGAAAAATATTGGAATTTTTATAAATACTCAACAATTGTTAATATTGGAATTAACTCTCAAAGAAAGTAGCACCAAAATTGAAAAATTAAATTTAATATAAGATATAATTTTGATCCACACCACCTTAAACCAGTTAGAAACATGTTTTAAACAAGTTATCCCCTTTACCTCTATGGTTCAAAATTTTTAACATTTTAGTTTCCACCACCATACCTAATTTTTTCCTAGGTAATTTATCCATTAATCATAAAAATTGTACTTATTATTAAATTTAGACCTAATGATTCCAAATTTTAAATCCATTTACTAATATTAAATTCATAAAAGTGATAAAAATAAATTTTAAAATAATAATTCTATAATTTAGTAATTGTTTTTGAAAATTATGTAATAAACTATTAAATGTGAAGTATAAGTTCTAAAATTTTAAAAAACCTTTTCAAATTTATAAATTTTCTAATAAAATTATTGTTTTATCAGAGAAAAATATTTCAAAAATTTCTAATTCATACTAATATACAAATATTATCATGATAGTAATGTTATTTGTAAAAATGTTATTTCCAATATTCACCTAAAAATCAATTTGTTTGAAAAAATAATAATTTTTCTTATTAAGATAATATCAAATTTATGGAACCAATAAGTAATTTATGTTTATAAAATTAAATTTTTAAAAATGTTAAATTACCTTTTAATTGAAATTACAATTTATTATGAAAACAAATTTCATTAAAATATGAAATTTCTAAACATCAAATTCTTTTAATACTATTTCCTATATATTTATAAATAAATAAATATTGACATATTAGTATATAAATATAAATATTACCTATTAATATAAAAATTTAACAATTATTATGTTTAATTTATTTAAGTTGGAAAAAATACCCTTTTTTAAAGGTTCTTCAAAAGAAAACGTTTTTAAAATAATAATAAATGAGAATAATAATGTATAATCATTTTAAATTTATAATTATACTTTAATTTACTTATAATTAAATTATTAAATAATTTTTAATATGTCATGGTTCTATTTAGTTGTGTGTTGTGTTTTTTCAATAGTATATGTGACACATGCTATTGAATATAGTATTAATTTAAAGGATCTAAAATGTCAAGTCCTTGCATTATACCCCCTTAAATAAATTGTTTCATCACAATTTTAATTATTATCCACTAATTAATGTATGATAGGTTCTTATTTATATATTCATTATTCGATAAATAACATTAATTGTGACATCTACCTTACTATCATAATCTTGATCAACATACTTATCTTTCTTCAAACAAAATTGATTGTTTATTCCCAAATCATATATTTTAACAAGTATATCTTTCCAAAAACCATTTGAATCTCTAAGACATTAACCCATAGGTAAATCATATATTACTCAAATATTAACTCTTATGTTCAGCAATTAGTTCATAAAATCACACTCTAGTCAATATAATCCCTAAAATGAGAAACAATTGACCAAAAATATCCCAAATAAATTATTAATCCCATGTTTACAAATAATATTTAACATACTTGTTCAAAATAATTCCAATATTTATTACTTAATCACCAACAATATATTAAACATAATATTTTGTTCATACCTCAATCATATTTTCTTCAATAGTTATCCCAAAAAAATATAACATTTTCATAAAATCACTTTTCAAGGTTATTAATTCGATTTAATATGATATTACTAAACATTAAAGTAGAAATTATAATGAAAAATATTTTTATGGTTCACATGACCCTAATAACATCTTAAATACAATACATAAATATCATTGACTAATGAAAGTAGACATTAATATCAAAAAATAATTTCTATTATGGTATAAACCATTGTATCATATATAAGACTAGGAAACTCACATTTTCAAACATTACAGGACTATACTATGATTCTCAACCATTTAAGCATACTCCCTTATTAAGTTATAATATATAGCGGTTTTTTGGAAACATAAAATTCTAAATTTTATCCTCATTATTATATTTTAACTAAAGACAAAATCCAAAATGGATATGATAATATTAAAAATAATTAGAGTATATGAATATGAAATCTCACTCATAAGTTGTTTCCTCTAATAAAACCTCCATTTTATCATATGATACTTTCATTTCAACTACTTAATACTTGGTTAATCATATAACTCTCTTGGTTATACATAGGTTACTTTTGAATATTTTTTTAAGAGTCTAATAAAAATTATTAAAACATGTGGAAGTGATATATAGACCTATTTATAGGATATCCCCTTAATGATATTTGAAACCTGTATATGAAACAAAAATTATTAAACAATATAAACATACATACCGAAAAACAAATATCCATTTCACCATCCACAAACTCCATCTCATATACTTGATAATGATAAATGTGTTGAAAAATCATCCCACATCGGTGTTGTATCTAAGAGCTAAATATAATCATCCAATGATTAGAAGGGATTAACCTTTTCTCCATGATATTCTAGTACCTCTATATAAAAATGAGGAGGATTAAAGAAGGATTTTGAGTAGATGATAGGTTCATCCAAGTAATGTGTGATACCCCCACTATCATCACATGGTGGTGATATAAATGTAATCACCCGAGGGAACTCCTTGGGTGTTTTTTCATTTATTAATTTTTTATAACACATGAAGAAATGGTACTTATAACTTCATGCATTTGATGCCTAAATGAACTCCCATGTTTTATATCTTATGTAACAGTTACTTTTTTGATATCTTTTGTGGGAGAATAAATAAATTATAACCTTTTATAATTTCCCATAATCGTAAAATGAATGGGAATGAAAATAATTATTTTCATCTAATATGATATTACATCTACATATATCACATACACATTTAAGGATTTAGATCATATTCCCATCAATATCCAAGTTTCAATAAATGCTAAAAGACACTATGTCATTTAAACATATATTGTATCATATACCATAAATCATAAAATAATATATAAAACTCATTTAGATATTTTTCAAAAATCATTTGGAGGTCCATTATTAACACATACTTACATTTCATTATATGTAATACCTTATTCATACCCATCTAGAAAAAATGTTTATTAAATATAAAAAAATTATAGAGTATCTGTATGTGTCAAACTCGACCCATATTCTTTAAACCACAAAGTGTCTCCCAATGAGACTTTATAGAATTGAAAGAAAATAAAAATCTATAGATCCATATATTTATGTAATTACTTGACTCTAGAAAATCATCAATACTAATCAATCTATAAATGGATTGATTTTTATCTTCATCAAACATGTGTATATCTATACCCATTTACACAATTCTATGTCATAGGAAAATTTTCACTCTTGGAATTTCACTTTTTATTATTTATAAAGTGACCATGAGACACGTAAAATATCCATACATTTTAGAAAACCCATATATTATTGATAATTAAAGTAATGACAGGCCTGATAGATAATTACATCACATGTTATTCATCCTTATGGAAAATCACTTCACATTTCCCTTGTACAAATAGATAGATAATATCTAGATTTAATAGAAAATTCCCATAGTCTATCTCATTAGAGGGTCTAGATATTATACTACTCATATGAATGGAAAAATACCATCATTTTTAACATCTAATAGATGACATGATTAGAAACATACCCAACAACCCACTTATTATCAAGGTAAAAAAATGTAGACCTTCATTTGTAGGATATCAAAGTATGAAGTTTATCGTGCTAGGTATCTCACTAACCTCAAGTAGTAGTAACTAAAGTATGATCCTTTCACTCCTAGTATACCGAAGACATTTGTATTACATTACATGGTGTATACTAAGTGGGTATTCTAGAATATACAAATAATATTATTCTTTATCTTATTCATCATGATCATATTTTTTATCTCTATATAATAATCCTACTAATCCTAACATTAAAATTTCATCCTAACCTATAATACACTATAATGACTATCTGTTAGTGATGAACTCTAATTCAATCATTGAGAGGTAAATTACCATTGTAATTCATGAAATATATACATATATATATTTATGTAGCCAACATAAAATAATGATAAATTAAAGGTCCCGTTTAATATGTTGCATTTTAATATTATTAAACTCTTTAATAATATTTAATAAAACAAACATAAGAACCGATTTTTCATATCATATATGACAAACTTACTTATCATCCTTATCATTCATATACTTTCTGGGTTTTGTTAACACATTACATCATATGTAATCTGTGTCCTATATCTCAATGTGACCATCTGATAAAGCAATATCACTAACAATTTAGTGAGAAGAATTTAAAAATAAATCCATTTTCAATAGTGGTGACAGTTGGGAATCATATTCCTATCTATTCAACTCCTTGAACATATTCAAACTTCTTAGCTTCACAACATAAAATGTTAAAATTTAAAATTCTTTCTACTTATAACTATTTATATTTCCAATATAATTATCCCAGAAATCCTACTCTATTAAATGTTTCCTAGAAATAATGCAACTAATTATATAATTTTTTGCTATTCCTTCTAACATATAATAAGATAAAGTTAAAACCAATTTGTTATAGTAACTATTTTATCACTTAAATTTCTTTTTTCTGACATACCCTAAAATCATTTCGGATATCAATTACAATTGATTTTTTTTTTTCTTATATAATCATTCAAGAAATTGTGTCATTAAATGTTTATGCTAACAAAATTTTTATAATTACATTTTTATTTAATATCACATATCCTAAAATCTATTAGCATATTGAGTGAAAAAAATAATATTATACAATTATAATACTTTAGGAAATGGTGATATTTACATTCTAAAGGGTAACTAAATGTAACACATTACATTTCTCTTTATCATCGCATATCCTAAACATTTTATAATATTAAGTGAAGATAACATTAACTTAATATTTGTGTTATCATTTATTTGTTAATTTTTAACTTTTATAAGTTAAAACATACACCCATTATCCACTTAGGTTTTACATTATTTTAATAATATATTTCCATGATACATAGTACATTTTTTTAGAAAAAACAATTTCTTTCTTTTTGTGGGAATATTTAACAGATATAATATTTTTTCCATATCAAATATGGTATTCTATGTGTCTGTATAATCTTCATTTGAGAGGAATGATTTGTTATAATATACCATTGATGGGTGGGAGGAACACATTACCACATATTTTAATAAATATTTTGATACACTTATAGTCTAGATGAAATAAATTATCCACAACTTCTTCTCAATACATATTATAGAAATTTATGAATCATAAACCATTTAATATAAAATATTTATTATCAAACAAAAAATATTATAACAAAAGTGAAATGAGTTTAAGATACACATCTTTTACATAGACTCATTTGATGCTGCTAAAATATTTTATATTCATATTTAGTAACTCTCTACATCATGAAAATTAACTACAGGCTCAAACAATTATTCCATTGATTTTAAACTCTTATGTATTTAAATAACTTTTAAAATATACTCTATGTTTTATATACTTTTAAAAATTAAAGAATTAATTTCTATAACATCTATACCTAAAATGTACATTCCATATTTTTTTACAAAATCCTTCAAGTATTCTGTATAATCCCATCTTATAGAATTCTTATTCCTCCCTGACTACCATAGGTTTTAATGACCTTTATTGGATTCTCTAATAAACATTATTTAAATTTTAAACTAATTTTCTTCTTTTATATTAGAATTTTACGCAATTTTTATTATCTATATAGTACCAAAATATAGATATCATATTCCTAGTTAATCCATTCTCAAAACATTGATAATATCAGGTAAAACTTTCTTGAATTCAATCATATTGTTATTATATTTCTATAAATTATAATATGATACATTCCATAACAATATTAATTCCATTGAAAGCATTAATTAATGAATCTATAGTTATATAAGAATGTAGATTCATGTGATGAAAATTTTCAATATTAGATTACTAAGGATGTAATTATTCTAATACATTTAATTTTTTTAATAACATTTCTTGGATCACAAAGGTTTCTTAATAACGTTTCATTAAATTCCAATATAAGGAGTATCTTACATTAATATTCTTCTTTAATGGTTCATTACAATTTTTCATTTATAATTATGATAATATTATTATATTTAACCTCATATTTTATCATATATATATCATATATTATTAACCATTTGATAATAACATTAATTAAATGTGGTCCCATTAAAATTATGACCCCTTTAATACATTATACCTTTTTTAAGGCCAAGATCCATATTTTAAAAATTAATAGGTCTACTTCAGAATAAATCTCATCACTTAATTATTTAAGTAAGGAATCATCCCAATAATATCATATATGATTCTTGAATATCTGAGTGTACAACTCTTTTTTCAATGCATCATTTGGATAAACTTAACTCTATTCTTATGGTATCCTTCTAAATGGTTCTCTATGTAAGCATTTCACAAAACAAGAATCAATAATTGACTAAAAAATAAAATCCAAGGGTAACCAACTTGAGAATAACCTACATAGGGATTATTAAGTGTTTTTTATTACTTTTATTCCTTACACAATATGATTCAGGGAAGACCTATAAGATAGATCCACCCCAATTGAATGATTGAGGTCTTGAACAGTGATTCTTTAGAAGTAATCTTACACTTATTATTTAAATGGGATTTTAATCTCACTAAATTACCTCATGTTATTCAATTTTATTTAAAAATTCTTCTAGTAATCTAGATATCAATCTTATTCCCTCTTCCTAATAAATATGTTCAAACTATATTGATGGGAAACACTATACACTGTCCATAATTTTGTGATACATACCCAAAAATATAAGTCAATCATATTTATACATATCTAAATTCATCATATGGATAAGGTACATGAAAAAATCATTTAAAGGTTTAGAATTGTATTGGATGGGAAATCTCAACATGAGTAATCTAGTAGTGATAGAAATAAAACCATTCACCAGTCTAGACAAGGCATTCTCTTTCAGGTAGGTAGGTAGTCTGACCTCAGGTCTCTGTACCCTAAGATACAATACTCATTAGAGATTCCAATTAATCCTAACTCTAACACCTAACATGTACAAACTATATTCATCAACTAAATATAATTTAACAATTTTAAATAAAAACCATGGTCAAGGTTGATGAGAAACTAAATTCATCATAGAGTTATTCCTAGCATGTAATGAATGAATCTATCATGGAATAATATTAATAAATAAAATCAATCATACACAAAATTCACATTTATTTCGTAGATTAATAAAAATTTATATAACTTGGAATGAACTTTCAATTAATGAAAAATTAAAATATTTAAACATGAAATAAATATTTATGAACAATTCATAAATAAAATCTAATATAATCCCTTTTATAATTTTCATATTTATGATTTTGTACATTCTTTAATTTTGAAAATAAAAAATTTATATCTATTTCAGTATGAAATCTTTCATATTTATCATCATATGGAATTTCCATTTTAAATATATGATATTATATGAATTATAATCAATTTATTTTCCAATTATTATTATTTAAGCATTTTACATAATCTAAATATCATATACATAATCATTATTTAAACCATGATGAAATTAATCATCAAACTAATTTAGATATAGCTTAAATAATATCTAAACAGGACCTTTTATTTTAAAAATTAAAAATAAATAATTATGAACAACTCATAATTTAATTTTAAACATATTATATTTTGGAATTATTTAATAATTTATATCCCGTTATAAATTATTGCTTATGATTTATAATTAATCCCATTTGTTTTTAAATCATAATTCTTTCCATATAATTGGTAAAATGTTATTTTAATTATATACATTTAATATTTCAGAAAAAATGTTTCATAAATATTAATTTAATTAATTTAAAACATGTTTTAATTAACTAATAAATTTTTGAAACATTTATAATTTAAAATATCCTAAAATAAATTTAATGATGATTTATAAAAAATTTATTAACCATAGAAATCATTTATATATTTAGAAACAGTTTTTAAAAATATTACCCATTCGTAGAAACCTATTCCAGTGTAAGGGTATCATCCTTTTACCCTTACCAAAACACTCTATGTAATGGTAATTTAGTTCTAGATCAATTATAAAATATTAAATAACCAACATCCTTATATTGCTTAAATTTAACTTGTTCCATGAAGGTAATATGAAGATTTCCTTTTCATATATCATTCTTCATATGGGTAAGACACTTACGTTAAAGCTTCATGTACGAGTAAGGCATAATTTACCTTTAATTATCCTTTATGAACTATAGTATTGGGGTATTACCTTAAAATACTCATCTTATGTATGGGTATAAAATTTACGTTGTTTTGTTTTATGTAAGGGAGAGTGGCCAGTTACATTTATTGGTCTTTAGGAAATACCTAATTACACTTATGTACCAATGTATCATGTAAGGGAAAATATTATCATACCCTTACAAAATGCATTACGCGTAAGGGTAAGATCATGTGAACCTTATATAGATATACCTATGTAAGGGTCTCGAGAGATTACCATTACATAGACCACCATGTATAAGGTTAGATCCTCAATTAACCTTATGCATCTCAGCTGCAAAAGTGTAAGGTATTGGATACCTTTATGTAGACTAACTAAATAAGTGTAAACCCTTTTTTGAAATAAAGTTTCTAGAAAAAAAAAAATTCTATACTTTTTAATTTCTTCTTCATTTCCATAAATGATTTCATAAATCTAAAGCATTTTTTATTCACTTTGATACCACTTATAAGTTTATTTATATTCTAATAAAAATTATTATAACATTTGAAAAAGATTTAAAAACCTATTTCTTGGTTCTCTCATGCATGATATATGAAGCCTTCATAAGAAACTAAAATGAAGAGATGCCATAAATGTTAATACCTTAAATTGAAGACCCACTTCATCATCCAGAAGCACCATTACATGGGTATGATATATACATAGGATAAACTGAATCATCTCATGTTCAGATGGGATTCACCTTTTCTCTATGGTATGTTATTAGCTCTATATGCATAGGATAATGAAACAATATGCCTTTTGGGTAGTAGTATAGTTCTTCCAAGAATCATGTGTTATCTAAATATTACATCACATGAAATGATATAATTATAATTACCTCAGGACACTCCTTGGTTGTTGATGCATATATTAATGTCTTATAACATATGAATAAATTTTATGACCAAATTCAGGCATATAACACATGAATTAACTCCCATAAAACAACCATTTTTTATCATTTTCTTTAAGGATAGAATTTGTGGGAAACAAAATAAATTATAACTATTTATAATTTTTATAAATTTATAAAATTCATGGGAATAGAAATCATATTTTGGATTTAATGTGTTATTTCTTGTACTTATATCACATATAAATCTAACGATTTATGTTATATTC
Source organism: Viscum album (assembly GCA_963277665.1). Lineage (NCBI taxonomy): Eukaryota > Viridiplantae > Streptophyta > Magnoliopsida > Santalales > Viscaceae > Viscum > Viscum album. The sequence continues at coordinate 1,803,090,293 of OY728129.1, read as the reverse complement.
CCATAATCCTAAATTTTTGTTCAATAAACCTTATTAACCTAATACCTTACTATAATTTAGAAATAAATCCATCATAATGGTTCATAAAGAGAAATTGATTAACCAATGTATATCTCTAGGGAGTGTCTATACAGTTGAATAGTCAGGTCTCTTTTTCATGGACAGGGTCAAGATTGAGTTAATAAATAATATGCCCTATTTGGGGTTATCTTCCCTTGGTAAAACTATACTAGATCTTATATACACATTCAAATATATATATATAGGGATGTATGTTCTAGTAAAACTGCATAATCTTTACTTTACCAAAACATCGGAATGGTGTCCTGCACTTAGACAGGTCTATTAGATTTATTCCAAAGGTTTTCAATAATTTTATCTTATTTAAATCCTCATATTATTACCTAAAATAGCCTAAAGGGTTATATATAACATTGAAATTATAGGAAACCTTAACTTATCAACCATTCATGACATTAATAACGACCAATTTATCCTCAAATGATATTATCCTAATATATAAAGTTATCTAAAACCTTCTCAAATACAAAATATAATAGTCCATACCGATTCATCTAGTAATTACATTTCATTAAAAAAAATTAATGTACGACACATTCTAAATACCATTTATGTTTATATTTTTTGAGAGTTATTAAAAAATATTAACTAACAAAACTCATGTATTTTAACTAATGGAAATTTTTTCCATTATGTTAACAAATAGTTAATATATAAAAATTCTATATAATCTCCAACAAATTATTCTCTTATGATTCCCTTATCGACACATATAACATATTACTTCCCTTCATAGCATGAATAAATGGAAATATACGAATGGGGTGAGATCACAAGATCAATATGGGAAAAAATGAGATGTAATAATGAAAAATCATAAGTGATAATTAGATGAGAATATGGGTATAGTCTGTATAGATAATAAAATATCACCAAACAAATATTAGGTCATAAACCAGGTCATAAATATTGAAAAACATAATACAGGAATCAACAGAGTGAGTCAATAAACATGATCGATGAGAGAATAACAAAGTTATGAGAATAATAATAACACTATGAAATATCCCTAAAATAAGTCATATACATAATCATAATAAATACTATGAACCAATATTCATGCATTAGGTTCACAAAAAATCTTGTAAAAAAAGCTTCATGAACCTCATTCACATAATAAACTTGTGATAAAAGCTTTTTCCATCGCATTCACACAAATAATTTGTAAAAAAGGTTCTTGCGTCTTATTAATGCAACATTTCATCATATCATGTGACATAAAACATTAAAAAATATATTTGAGGGTGATATAGTACCCCATCATTCATCATACATACATATATGTTCCATTTACAATCAATCATCATTATATCATATAGAACTTATGGAAAAATAATGGGTTTCTTAAAAATTCAAAAAATATCATGTAACAAAAAATATAATATCATATGATATAAAAAATAGCATTTTTCAAAAGAAATTGTATCATAATAAGATATTTATGGTGATTAAAACATTAATCCATGAAATATAATCCAAGGAGGGTAAATACAGGTGTAAATGAAAAACAAAATCACAAAACCATTAAAAACATTAAATTATAAAATCCTTTTTTGAAGAGAAAGAGAATAGTTTTGAAAAAACAATTGTAAAGAGTAAAAAATAAATACACTTAAATAGATATAATTTTTATCAATAAAAATTTATTGTAAGATAAAAAAATTTATTTTTAAAGGACAGAAAAACATTTGAATATTTTGAAATGCCTTTATAGAAATACCACATTGTAAAAGAGGTAATCTATCTTTCATTTTAAAAGTGGTGAAGAACATATGAAGCTCACATGAGAAGGCACATATTTATGTTTAAAAATAAGAAATGAAATAAATATTTTTGGAAAATTGAACATGGTAATGGAGTAAAATCTATCTTTCAAGGAGATGATATTTTTTCTTCTAAATGTGTGACTTTCAGTAGAGAAAAAATCATCAATAAAACATCTTTGAGTTGAAAAAATCAATTTCAACAGAGAAAAAAAAATAGTACATATATTATTATGTAATAAATATAATGATTTACCAAACATATAAAATTTACGATAAAGGAATATCATTTTAACTCAAACAATGGAAATCTGACTTAACCAAATATCTAACAAATGTCAATATTCATGAAGTAAAAGATATTTAAAAAAGGGGATTTTGTGGTAGAAATGTAAATCACTATAAATAAAATAGAAAATACCACATAATTCAATAAAATGTAAAATTGGGCCTAAATTATATGAAATAATTTCAAGAAGAAAAATCCTAACTCAATGAATGACAATTGAGTTTCCAAAAACACTTATGATAATAGTAATGTAAGACTAAGAGGGTTGCCATTAAATTGAAATTAAAGTATCATGAAATGTGAGATATTAATTATAATTGAAGAAACCAGGACAATTAATACACCATATAAATGAAATTATGTTTCACAATATCGAAACATGACTCAAAGAGATTAAGTTTAGATGAAAAACCTTATATTATTTCCCTACATAGTTGGATGCACTTTAAACTACTCACTTCTTGGATTATATCCTTCTCCACAAGAATAAACAATTGAGTGATGGTATTTTTTGAATCTATAAGAGCCTCATTAATTTTTAAATGAGTGTTTATGAGAGGTATGGATAACTTTTTAGATGATCTTATGGGGTTTGGGTGTGAGGGAATGTGAGGAGACTAGTGCCCCTTTTATAAGTGAAAAGGAGGGGCACTTTTATAAATTCACAAAACATTCCAATAATGAGAAGTCACTACCAATTAATGTGGATAAAAAAATTGAGTAGTAAGGAATTTTAGAATAGATAAGGTTGATCCACACCTCTTATATCCAATTAGAATAATTTTAATGACTTGTTAGGTCATTTAACTCTAAGGCTACTCATTTTTACTATTTTAGTTTTTAATATAGTGGCTATTTTTCCTATGAAATTTATACTTAATTCTAAAATAAAAAATATTCATTATTTTTAAATTTCGAACTACTAATTTCAAATTTAAATTCTATTTAATTAGTTTAAAATTATAAATGTGATAAAAATTAAATTTAAAATAATAAATGTATAACATATTTAAAAACATGAAAAATATATCTTAAATTATTTAATGAAATATAAGAGATTTTAAATTAAAACATATACATTTAATGTTATAAATTTACTTATAAAATATCGATTTATTCTTATAAAAATATTTCATTAATTTCCATTTCATGCTTATATACTAAAAAATTCATAAAAGTCATGCTATTTGTGAAAACTGTATTTTACACTAATTCACCTTAAAATAAATCTTTTTAGAAAAATATAAAAAATTAAAATTTAGCTAATAATTACATGTTTGAACCAAACATAAACATGGTTTCTTTAAACTAAAATTTTAAATTTTATAAATTTTATTTTAATTAATGATTCAATATATTAAGAAATTTTGATTTTATTAAAAAATGACACTTTAAAACATCATGTTTATTTAATGTAATTTCATACATATTTATTTTTAATTGAATATTTATTTATATAATATAAATATAAGTGTTAAATATTGTGATAAAGTTAAATTTGTGATTATTTTTAATTTATTCATGTAAAATACAATACAATTATAAATACCTTTCTTCAAAAGAAAACGTTTTTAGAATATTAATTATAAAATATAATATATATATATATATATATCCTTTTATCTATGAATAATTGTATTATTCATTTATTTTTAACATGTCATTATTTATTCTAGTTGAGTGTTGCAATAATTCGAGGTTGCAGGTGACACAAACTATTGAAAATATTTTTTATTTAAAGGATCCAAAATCTCATGTCTTAAAAAATAGAATATTCATTACCTTTAATTTTAAAGACTATATACCTTATATTTATTGTTTTGGAGGGATACATGGAGTATCATATCACCCTGATCCATCATTTCTTCTTGAATATAATATACATTTATCCCATGATTTTTCTAACATCAACGAGCTCTTTGTTTCTTTATTCTAGAACCCAGAGCATAAAGATAGATGATCTACAAGATTCCAGAATATGTGTATATAATAAATCAGGTTCCTAGTTTGGTTACTTCAAGTGATAATTTCTAAATACAATTGACACACCTTTTTTATCTAAATTACATTAGGCATACTTTTGATTTTTTTTCCCTGGTTAATTTAAATTACTTGGGATCCTCATGTTAACTGGGTGTGTAACTCTGATGATGATGTCATGAAATCAATCATGGAATTAAATTTTTTTTCCCATACAAAACACTTCTTCTACATTCCCAAAACCAAAAAAAAACTTCATCCTTTAAGATACAGTTAGAAAAACAATAGGATTCCATGTCCATAAGAGAAATTCATGGAAAAGAAGATAAAACATCCAAGATAGGAAGAATAAATCTACTTACTTGAGGTTTCATGAATATTATAAGTGAAATATTAAGAAAACAATTATTGAAGGAGGATGGTTAAGGATTTTCACCATGTGTAGGGGGTTATAAATTTATGTGAGGGGATAAATAGGGGAAATAAGGGTAAATTTGAGTGAAGAGTAGAACTATCATTCCATGTTTTACTTCTTCTAAGAAGACCGCATGACAGGATAAACCCATCACCAATTTTATGGGTGACTCTAAAACATATCAGGGTGCCACATGGTTTTTCCACATAGTTATAAAATAATTTTCAAACAATGAAAAACACCTCTTTTATGAATTTTTAGGTTTCACATTTATTTCCACATGGTTAGTATCAATAGTGAACCAACTGTGAAGCTAGAACTATCCCCCCAGTTTCATAACATTTCTAATAAAACACACTGAAACAAAGGATAATAATATAAATTAATACATGTTATATATTACATGTATAAATGACATTATAAAAGGGAAATAAAAAAATATAGATCGTGGTTCAATTAATACTTTTTATACAACCTAATTTTCAAAAATCCATAATCCATAGAAGAATCCACTTATATATACACATAAACCAATACTGATCTATAGGTTTAACAATAAACATAATATTTCCTACCCAAATCTAGTAAAATAAGATTATATTCTTATGTGATTATACACTTCAATTATTAAAATGCATCACCCCATTGATTTTTCCACAAAAATTTCACTCCCTTATTATAAAAATTCATCATTATCACAACCAATTTGGTATTAATACTGAATTAAATACTAACAGTATCCTATGAGCCTCAAAAACATCTTGATATAAAATATATTATTGGGTACTACCCAACCCATCATTTTCTTCACCTTTAAAGATTCACCAAAATCCAATATTTTCAAACCACATGCTTAAGAAATTTCACCTCTGAAATTCAGAAATAAAATTTCAAAAACATAACCTAAATAATATTCTTCCAAAATGTTATCAAATAATATCTAAATGGCCATCATTCTACGCTAATGATAATTCAAATTTTTAAATATAATCTATAAAAATATTCAAGAAAGAATATACTTAAAGATGAAAAATATAGATCATCAAGGGAAAAAATCGGTATAGTGTTTCTTAAACAATATGAAAGATCAAGGAATTTAATATTCCTATATAAAACCCTAAATATTTTCTTTAAAACCTTCTTAGAGGAAAAACTTATACTGTGATAACTTTGTTGAAGGCCAATATTATAGAACTAATGAGGTCCCTTAAATTAATCAAGAAAATTATTTATTTGAAGTAATTTATATCATGTTTTAATAGTTAGTTTATTTAGATTTTTATAATATAATTACAACCCCAAAATCCCATCTTCCATCTTGGAAAATATAAGTAGAGAACCCCTATAAGAAATAATCTACCTGATAAATCCCTTCAACTCAAATTTATTTAATTGAATATTAGACCCATGACAACTGATCAGAGACATACGATATAGGGAAATGAAAATAGAATCAACACAAAGTAAAAAATCTATTATAAAATTTACCATCATATCCTAAATAAACACAATCAAATATTTATGAAATGCATTTCTAAATAATTTTTTTCAAAACGATACATTCATTTCGTTTAATAAGTGATGATTCGTAGCAATCCAAAATCAAAAATAGTTCAGCTAACCTAAAAAAATCATTCACTATTGAAAGAATAAGAATGACATGTATAAGGATATAAATTCACCCATATCTTATAGAAATAAATCAAGGGTAGAAATTTATCTACAAATCCAACCCTAATATCACATAAAATGTAAAAATATTCAACATATATAAATTTGAAATATTATCATACCATTTGATGATGATAACACATTATAAGACCTTATACATCGAATATACATTCTTAACTGGTGTAGAATCCACTTCCCTCACCTCATAAAAAACTCCACATTTAAAATGAAATTAAAAACACTAATAGAATTATAATAATTAGATGCACTCATATCAAATATAATGATATAAAATGTAATTTTTTAATTTCTCAGTCACGTTTATCCAAATAGTGATCGAGTCGAGTGATGATATGTGACCTCAGGAACTCAAACCCATTCCCCAAAGCTTCCATATAGTAGTAAGAGTCTATAACCCACTCCAGATATACTATTCTCTTAGCATCATAAAATACTATCTCCAAAACTAGAACATTATATAACACTAAATTGTGAACAAGGAATTAAATCTAGTATCTACCCATAATAAATATAAAAATATAAATATTCTGTATGAGAATAAATTCTTGATGATCATACATAAATTTATAAAAATGAAACACCCATTATGATAATAGTATACAAGCATAATCCATGAAACAAAAATATGGTAGGAATAATCAAAAACCCAAGTCTCACATATGTTTTTCATCCACTTCCCATCAATAAACTCATTCATGATCACATGTAAAACCTATACAATATCCTATAAATAAAAAATATGTTTTCATGTCCACTAAGTTGAATGTATAGGGATTGATTTATATAATTAGTAGGACACCACCAATGGGGCCTCTAATATGTTCAACAATATATCAGGTGTGTGTGTATTTCAAAAAATAAATTAAGTTTTAATACTCAATATGTAATAATCACATTGGTTTGTTGTGTAATAAAAATTTCACTACAATACCTAACCCAACCTTTCTTGACTAATGTTGTAGAATTGATAGGTTGTTTTAGTAATCTCATGACATGGTACACCATAGTCTCCAGACCATCCATTGAGAAATTATTACCATCTGAAAAGTAGAAAGGTTATAACATATCATTTTCCTCAAGAGGAAACCCCTATATCCATAATAATAGGTAGGGTTGAATATATCCCTTCCATTTGGAAGGAAATTGTTCATCAAAATAATGGGAAGGTCTAAAAATGTACCTTCCCTCAAGAAAGAAGTTGTGAATTTGAATAGTGGTAAGGGGTAACATATCCCATCCGTTGAGAAAGAATTCATGAATCTAAATAATGAGAAGGGCCTAAGATATCACTTTCATTGAGAAATAACTCATGTCCATATTAACAGAACATGAATCTATATAAATGGGGATTGAATTTGACTAATTTAAAAGGCCTAACATATCCATTACCTTGAGAAATAATCTTTATATCTAAATAATGGGATTTTCATACCATATCACTTACCTTGGTAAATAATTTGTGTCTATAATAATAGAACATTAATCCATGAAAGTGGTATGTGCATTCAAATTATTTGATGGTCCTAACATACCATTTCCCACAAGATTAAAATTGTTTCTATATATATTTGGTGTTTAGGGGTAAAATTTAATTAAACACACACATCATACACATAGGTCAAAATAGTAGGCCATTCCCCCCAAGGGATATCCCATCCATCGAGAAATATTTATTCAGTAAAATTCCTGATGGACTAGTGCGCATGAAACCCATTACAAGGCCTAAAGACCCATTAATTAGACTAAAGGCCCAGTGCAATGTTCTTGCATCCTACTGCTTTCATCACTAGGTCTATGTCACCAGACCTATGTCATGCCTACATCACCGAATTCTTATGTCATGCGTCATGCTTGTGTCACTGCTTTCCTGTGTCATCATCTGTTACAGTACGACAACAGTACCTATAGAAATTATCTCCCTCCCAGATTTGAACCTAGTTCTAATGTAGGATTACGTGGAGCCTTTATCAGTTAGGTAAGCCCCCAACTTCAAATGGTTTCTATAATAACAAGACATGTATCTATATAAATGGAAATTAAATCTAAAACTAAAAATGGCCTAAATTATACATTACCTTGGGAAGTAGACTAATAAACACCACAATTTTGGAACATGGGTCTCAATCCTTGTATGATTATTAATAGATTCATCACCTCAAAATTATATTTCATAAAATATACTAAGAATGAAATAAAATAATGTATTGTTGACATAACCCAAAATCTATATCTCAAGTAAAAAAACACATATCTTACTCTTTTCAAGGAGACAATGATAGGTTTCTAGGGATAGTATAATGATGAAACTATGAAATATAAACATTTATTAACCATGAATCCTAATAACACCATGCCTTTGAAACTAAAATCTATTAAAACTACAAATATAGAATGTTTTTATTACACTAATGTTTTTTTAATGTCACTTTATATTAGTTATTGATTAATATCACTAAAAGAACAACTAGAAGGATCTTACATATAAGGTGTATCCATGGGTGGCACTGAATCACCCAACCACTTTGTGTAGGACCCTCTGAACCTCCATGATATGTTAGTATCTCATACCTCAAATGATGATTAATAAAGAGGGATTTCAAAGGGATAGAGTATCAGATAGTTCTTATTTAATGATCTCACACACAAGACTCAATTCCATGCCTCCATTATATTGGAAATGGGGATGCTCCTTGATCTCTGAATTTATGTTTATTTTTCATAAAAGTATTAGTAATTCCTTTGGTAACATATTATATAACCCTAAATCATTAACTATAACTTCTGATATATCTTATGAGACGGATAATAAAGTATATCTTACTTGTAGTAAATGAGAGTGTTAACTTATTAATACTCAACTCCCTTTAGAGAATCCAAGAATGGCCATATAAATCATACCATATGATTTATGGAACTGTGGTTCACCATGTCATATAATATGACTAGCCTAGGTAGTGATTATATGATATCCTTATATCATTGAATGTGATATACCCAAAGGATAAAATATAGGACTTTTTTATTGTTTATTTCATAATATAAGGCTTACTATGTCATACCATATGATATCACAAGACTTTAGGTAATATTCCCTCAATATCTAACATACACTAAAGCACAATAGTCTTTTGTTCAATTTAATCATATATCATATCATATATGATAACTTTTGAAATCATATCCAAAATTCCTTTTGAATATCTTCCAAAAAAACATTTTAAAATATATCATCAATTTCACCATATATCAAATAATATATAAAACCATATCAATAACCATCCATAATCCCTTTTTAGATAAACTCTAAAATACTTTTATAGCATCTCTCTAAGTTTTGTAAGATATTATCCCCATTCAATCAACTAAAAATTGTTTCTCTGCTATCCATTTCATATTTGAAAATATGTATAAATTCATGAATATATAAATTTAATAAAATATTTTCCCCTATAAAAGAATCAAAGCTACTCAATATATAAAGGCATCTACATAATCTCCATCAAACATTTTTATTTCAATACTTGTGTCCGATATATTTATCATATACAAGAATTCATACTCATATAATCCCTTTTTCTAACAAATCGAGTAAGAATGAGACATGATGTATTCCATGCCCATATAGTATCTTGATATATTATTCAATATTTTAGCATAGACTAACCCATTTGATAAACACATTAGATCACATTCGTAATAGTGGATGATCACATCTTATTCCCCTCACCAATATAGATAATCACATCATATTCACTATTTAACTATAGTCATAAATATTCTTAGAATATCTCAATCATGTCCTAGATTACAAACTCATCATATGAGAGCAAAGGTACCATCTTGGTTGTGATCCAATAGATGACATGATTAGAAACATACTCAACTACCCCAGATTAACTAACACTTAGAGATTGAATTAGAGAGGTATAAAGGTATAAAGGCTCTCATGTAATGTATCTCATTAATTGAAAGTATAAGGATTGAACATAAAACATACACCACTTAGTATACCAAAGACATTTTTTTATGAAACTCTATGTGGTATACTTCACAGATCATCCCACACACAAAACTTGTTTTGTACTTCATGAGAATATTTTGAATCTTGATACAAGAACCCTATTCATAATAACCTAAAAGTTTATTTTAACCTATAATACTTCAGGATGAATATCATTTATAGATAACTAAAAGTCGTACTATGAGAGGTCAATTATCATTTCACTTCATAAAATATATATCAATACATACATATATATAGATAATGTGAACGAATGGTATGATGAGATTTCATTTTTTATAACATGATATATTAATATTCTTAAATTGTTTAAAAATACATTAAAACCCATAAATAAGCACTTTTATGATCATATCATAAATGGTTGACTACCAAATCAAACTTATGTTCGCTACAGTTATATGGTTATGTTAAATTAAATACATCAATATATATTTCCAAACATATCACTATGTGACCACCTTATAAAATCCTCTCACTAAATTCAATTGAAAAAACATCTATAAAATAAGACATTTTGAATAATTGTGAGTCTTAGGAAACATATTCCTAATGTTTAACTCCCAGAACATATTAAAACTCCTTAAATTAACAACATAAAATGTTACAATGTCAATAACTTCTATGGTTTAATCAGAACAATTCTAATTTTATCATCCTTATTTTTATATAATACTTCCATAAAATTTTTCCCATTAAATATTTTAGTAATTAATGTAAATATTTAAATTATTACTTTACTAACACATCATAAAATATTTAAGGATGTTATGGGATATGTAATTTGTTATGGTAACTAAATGTAACTATGAATATTTAGCTTTCAAAACACACACTAAAATTTGTTTGGATACCATATATAATTTATTTTAACTAAGATAATAAATTATTTATTGACATTGAACTTCTCAATGTTCAAAACACGATTCTTAGAAACTATACTCTTTTCAGAATATCATGCTAAGATACACAAACCCATTTTTTATGAAATAACCCATGTTTTATTTTAATATGAATATGTAACAAATAAACTATGGTTCTCATGTCACATATGGTATTATATATGTTTGGATAACTTTCATGTAAATGAGACATTATTAAATATAAAATTTTCGATTGTGAAATCATATTCCCACATATTCATGGATAAACAATTTATCCTAGATAAAACTAATATGACCCCAGATAAAACTTCTTTGATCATTGTCCCTATTTTCAACAATTTAATATATATAGATTAATCATAAACTATGTGTATCAAGAAAATTATCTCATTGATTAAACAACTTCTATTAATAATATTAAAAAATGTGAACAAAATGAGATCCAAAAATTACATATCTTTTATTCAAAATTCATCCTAACCTGATGTACTTCTCACATTCAAGTCTTAAATGTATAAATAAATTATCCATTATTTGAAATCATACATTGATAATTCATTATTAATTATTTCATTACTTCTATACTTATATATATTTACAATGTTTTTAAAAAATAATGTTTTTATCAAATAATCTTCATAATAGAAGTATTTATTTCTATAAAATTAATACATGATGCAGACTCTCCATGAGATTTTTTGTAACACTTAAAGTATTATAAATAGTTCCTTGTCCAATAGATTATTTTGACACAATGAAATAAGGGATAATAATTTATTTTCTATGGTTTATAAAATGATGTGGACTCTCTAAGACATCTATTATTATCTCTCTAGCAAAAACATTTAGCGTTATCCTTCTATTCCATCAACATGGAGCATGATTCTAGACATCCCATATCATAGTCAAGGATCCACAATATATTGATATAGGGTAAAATTTTGTTTAATTATTAAATATTATAGTTCATAATGAACTATTAGAACCTTTGTGGTTGTATCTTAAAAAATAATTTCATGAAAAAATCATGTCTATGTGGTGAACCCAGCCTCTAAAATTAATTGAGGTTTCCAGTGATATTATTTCAATGACTAGGGACTAAAGATAATTCTACCATATTTCACTAAAAAATAAACTATAACACCTCATTCCTATCATCCATGCTTATTCCAGATAGTTCCCTTCAATGTTTTATATCGTCTCATTTGCATCCTTGTTCTCTTATTAATTTTGCATCTTGGGGTACATGGTCACAATAATGAGAGTATAGACTGGTAGTGAAACATTTATATTGTTTTTATAAGTATCTGTATCCATTTTTTGAATAGATCCATCCATCAGTTGATTTAGAAGGGGTTTCTCAAACATATTGAATTTTATTTCTTGCTTATAAACTATTGTTATGTTTAGATACCATTTAAAGAAATTTATATCATTAATTTTTTCCACAACTAGGATGGACCTCATGGTTAATCTTGAATATATTGATGATTTCTTTATCTAGAAAATAATATTTTACATTATGAGTATCATGTTTTACATTCATTTAATAATAAATTTTATTAAATTTTCTCTTATAAAAATAATTACACCTTTTAAAATATAATATCCATTAATGGGCTAATACCCATATTTCACTAATATTTGGAATAATTTATTTGTTCTCCTATTACCTAGATATTTAGGTGGGGCATCACCCAATCAAATTTATATATTAATATTATATAATTTAGTGGATAGCCTTTATCGAATACATTATAGGGATAAAATCAAACCTATTAATATGGAAACCTAATGATATTTGGGAAATACATTACTTTCTTTCCCCACAAAAGATAATCTAGAGGAACCTATCTTTGGAATTACCTAATTTTCTGGATGCTCGAGGTCTTTACATGTCTCATACCTACCCATTAGTTTGTGTTTGGATGGAAGTTCCACTAAACATATATGACATCCCCAAGTCACCAATGGATAGAAATATATTTTAATGTCTTACCTAAACATTAGTGGATGATTTCCCCTTTCCTAAAGAAAAACAATACAGAACATAATAAAAAACAATATAGATAAAAAATATATGATGAATAATAATATTATTGTTTAAATAATAAATTTGGAATAAAACCAACATTAGAGTATAAATCAAAAAAAGGTGAATCCATCAATAAATACAAAATGTCTCAGTTACTATATAACACCAAAGTTTCATCATTAAAATCATCACCTATACTAGCATTAAGCTCCAACTCTGCATCCCAGACCCTTGGTATCACAAAGAATCAATAATGAATTATGAAACCTTTCTCTTTCCTATATACTGCTAAATGTAATCTGAAAACACATAAAATTTCCCAAGTAGGGGTGATATAACACTTAATAGTAAATCTCTAGAGGCTTCCCAACACACACCACTAGGATAATAAATTGTTAACAGATATTATATAATAAAATCATAAGATAATAAATATTTTTATATAAATACATAAACATGTTCTTTGTAAGGAATCATTAATCAATTATTACTACCATTTTCCTGACTTGGAATATCCATATCATGTTTACACACATTCATTCCATGAATCTCCCTATACTCACAATTGATGATCCATCCTGCCACCAAGATATCACTTGGTGACCCACATTGATGGTGGTACTTCAATTCCATGCTTTGTCCCACTTTAATGGGGGTTCTTCATGAGCATTATCTACCCCAAATTCACATGAAAAACTTCTAACCATGTATGGGAAGTTACTAAATCAAAACATTCCACAAAAAAACCCTTCTTCCCTTTAAAACATTTCATTGAACATCTTTCTTATGTTAAACCAAAATCATAATTTAAAAACTAAATATTAAAATTATAAAACAAGGGTTTTCCCAAAATCCATTATAATTATCATGTTCATCCAAAAATACCTTTATAAATCCATAAAAATTACTTAACTAAAACAAATACATCAATTTAATGAATAAGTATGGTGGAAGAGAATACATTTTCCTCTCAATGGGTGATAAAACTAAACAATGGATCCTATAAACCACTAGATAAATCCTTGAAACTTCTTCAAATAGATATCCCCACAATATCTCATCAAAATAAATATTATAGGATGTAGATTTGTTGATCACAAGTCATATCTATGGAACCATGAGATAGATGAAGAGAATATATATATATAATAAAAAATACCAAGGACTTATAATTAATTCCAAAGATCCAATCCACATTGATTTATTAAAATCACCTTATAGTTTAATGGGAATCACTAGGGAATACATGGAGAGAATGGGAATTCAATAATTTGGGAGAGTATTAGAAAAATGAGTTTTTTAGGGTTAATATTCAATTTAGACACTAATTTGTTTATTATCTAATACAGGTCACATGGTTAGGCCACACAGATTATAAAATAATGCTCCAATAATGTTCATGTTGTTTTATCCAAACCAAAAAATTACTTGGTTATGCCACATGCTTTAGAAAACCAAGCTCCAGACACACAAATGATATTTTACATTACCTTAAGAGTAATACTATTTAGAAAATTATGCACTGATTGTGTGCATGATACTTTGTAAATACCCACATGTCACATGGTTTCTCTTGGTCAACTGCTTGTTTTGGATAAATGTTGTTCCAGTTTAGTGACTCCTAGGATCTCCTTATATGGTTACCTAGAGATAGAATAGTTTTACGCTAACTATTAAAAAACTTTTCATCATTAGAAACCCTTCCAAAATAATCTAAAATTTCCTAAAAATAAACCCAAGTATTATATAACTTAAAATTTAATAATAAAATGGTATTGTACCTGAAAATTAGGGTGTTATATTCTCCCCACAATTGGTTTTTTTTCTTTATAAAGTTGTATTTTTTTTGTTCTTTAGAAAACTTCAGGTCATTGATTCAATATTAAGTCTTCCCATTCCCATGTATCTTCTTCAATATAACCATGATTTGATAATACTCATACCAAAGCACTACATTTCCCATATAATAGATTCTCATATCTCTCCAAAATCCAGAATGAAACGTGAATAAATATAGCACCCATCTTAATATCAATAGGGCCCTATTGAATAACATTGTCAAGATCTATATAGGAATTCATTAATAGATATACATGAATTACATTATGCAATAAACTGGTCTTTAGTAGTAAATCCAACTGATAAGCTACATTGCTAATTAATTCAATTTTCTCAAAAGTTCTAGTGTACTATTGCAATAGATTGCCTTAATATCCCAAAAAATGATCCCCTAGAATTTGAGATACTCTGAAAAAAAATGATCACACACATTGAATGATAAAGGTCAATAATGATGATTGTAATATGATTTCTAATGACTCTACGACATCTCCATACTTTTCTTGGTAATCTGAATTTTCTTTCTATTCTCATGCACAATGATATGCCTGCTAAGTTAAGTCCCCCCAATTTCAACCCAAAAAAAGTGGGCAATAGTAAGTAATACCACACAAACCATTGAAAAAGATCCATTTTTATTGAGTCCTGATAACTATTATTTTACAAGAAATATGCTAATGGTAAACAATCCTCCAATAAACCTCTAAAATCCATAACACAATCTCTTAGTATAACTTCCAATGTTTGGATCATCCATCCTAATTGTACATCTATTTGATGGTAATAATTTATGTCCATTGTCAACTAGTTTTTAAGGGCTTACTCTAAGGATTTTTAATATTGAGATATAAATATTGGGTCTTGATTATTCACAATTAAAACCGATACACCGTATAGATGGATATAATGACAAGTCTTCCATGATATTAAATTCATGAATAAGGATGAAGAGAGTTGACTTTGTGAGTCAATCCACAGCCACCCACATGGAATCATGTTTCTGAATAATTTTTTATGGACCAATGAAAAATCCATATTTATCTACTTCCATTTCAAGAAATTTATGGATAAATTTTATGGAATACATTTTGGTCATTTGTTCACCAGGTTGACATCTTGATATGTTTGGCATCTCAACTCATATTCTTCCACGTGGATTTATATCCCATCCCAATGAAACTATTCTCACATCACCATATACATCTTATAAATCCTAGGTTGAGCAACCAATCTTGAGTGGTGGTAAGTGTAAATGATTTATTCCTAGTAATTCATAGGTATCACAGTGTAATCTATAAAATAAAAAACATATCTCCCAAATAACTTCCATAGCTCAATGGTGTCCTCACCATTGAGTTTCAACTTCATTGTTGGATATTCCAGATCAGATTTCTGAGCATCTATAACCTTATCAATCATATAAAGAATAATATAAACTGGAAAGAAAACTATAACATCCCCATGTTCAGCACAATCTAAATGCATACTAGTTTTTACCATTATCAATTTCCACTTATATGAATCTTTTTTTAGATAATTGTCTATATAAATTCTTACTCAATGTATCATCCACAAAAGTTTCTTTACCTAGTGTGTACATAAATTGAAAATCAAACATTGGATGGAATTCCATCCATCTTCAATTTATTAAATTGGAATCACTCTATTATAATATTTGTTTCAAGCTCTTACATTCTATAAACATTGTGAACTTCTCTCTAAAAAGATAATGAATCCAATTTTTCATGGAATGGACTACAGTAAATAACATTGAAGAATTTTTAAGTATTTATTCTCTTGAAATTGTATCTTTTTAGACCCATATGCTATAAAATAAACTCATTTTAGGATAACACATCCCATACCATATCCCGATGCATTACAATTAATGAATAGTTTTATCCTAATTATATAAATGTAAGAATAGGTTCTAATGTAAGGAGAACCTTAATCTCTTGAAAAATATATCTATCGTTCATCAATCTATAATAAAGGAACTACATTCTTTGTCAATTATATCATCATAGAGTAAATTCATGAAAATTCATAAGTGAAGTGATGGTAATACCCCGATACACTAAATAAATTGGATACCTCAAATATGATCTTTAGTGGTTTCCAATAGATAATAACATCCACCTTTTTGATATATTCCAAGAATACTTTTTCAAAAATGAAATGGCCAAGGAAATGAACCTCTTGTATCCATAAATTACACTTTAAAGATTAAAATAAAGGTGATGTTCCCATAATATACCAAATATTATGAGCAAGTGTTTTTGTTGGTCGACCTTAGTCTAAGAATACACTATAATATCATCTATGTACACCACTATAAATGATTCAAGATAAATCTAAAATATGAAATTCATCAATTACAAAAACATAGATGGTGCATTTATAAGGCCTAAGATCATCAATATTTTTTCGTAATGACCATAAAAAATTTGTAAATCTATCTTTAGAATATAGTTTTTATAAACATTAAGTTAGTGATACCTATATCATAAATAAATCTTAGAGAACCATTTTACTCCCCTTAATTGATAAAATATATCATTAATTCATGGAAGATTATATTAATTTGTTATAATAACTTGGATTATCTTAAAATAATCCACAGAAGTTAAATATTTATATGAACATTATTAAAAAAATGAATGAGTACAGTCCATATAGATATACAAGGTTAAATGGATCCATTGCTGTATAACTCTTCCAGTTAAACCTTCAATTCTCTTAATATTGTTGGTGTTAACCTATAATATGGAAGGGAAATATAATTGTCCCTTAGTAAGAGATAAATAATAAATTACACTTACAATATAGGTGTAAATATATATAATTTATCGATAAATACATCATGAATTTAATCCACAATGGATGGAAAATATAGTTTTTTGATTTCATTGGATGTTGATACTTACTAGTGGGAGATAGTATGAACCATTGGTACTAAATTTCATACTATAATTTCAGTAACATAACAATATCATTTAAATATATTGTCAACGCCATCTAATGATATGAAATAGACCGTTTAGTCATGATAGTCAATGTGGGTCTTGAAGGATGATACTGAATCCAATCCCAAAATTAGGTCAAAAATATCCTAGTCCTAAATAGAAAAGTACAAATAAAAGTGGAATCCATCAATTGTTATATAAAAATATCCACTTTTTAATCCTCTATACTCTCAATACCTAAGAGGATTCTAGATACACATCATGTGTGGCATCATCTTGAAATGCAACCCTATAAGATCTACAACACAATAATAAATAAAAGAGTGGGAAGCACCAATATCAAATAAAACATTCATAAGGGTAGGGTTTTATAAAATAGTACCCCACACCAAAGAAGGATTATATTGGTATTCCATTATCATATAATAACCACCATACAACTATTTACACAATACCTCATGATACTTGTTTCCATATTGTGAATGTATTGGTTGAGGGGTCATGGTGTTCCTAGAATCACCCTGGCTCATTCGGTTCTGAAGATGAGAATTATTTTGACGAGACTTTTGGGTAACAGTATTAAATATTTTAGAGACATTATATGTATTTAATATAGAGACTAAATCCATTTTCATATAATATGTCATGATTTTTAACATGAAAACATCTAATAAACACAACCCAAAGAATCAAGAGTCCTAGTGGATTTGGATTACTAGGTATATAAAACAACAATAAGAAACTAAAAAACATTTTTATTTCAATTTCTATAACAATATAATAAATCCCATTGAACTCATAATAATAAATAAGATAAATTGGGTATTAAATAAAATAAAAAGGTGATCTATAAAGTCTGGGAAGGGAGTTAACATGATACAAAAGAATAACATATCAATCAAAAATCATAACATTATATCATAAATAAGAAGGATCATGAATAATCATATGAAATTATAACACAATGTTCATTAAATCATAAGATCATGGAATTATGGGAATGTGGAGGAAATATAAAATATGACATAAGCTTATGTTAAGGCCAACCGCTGACCCAACATTACATGGTGGATAGATTCCCATCGTTGATTAGGTTTACTCTCTAATCTTCTACATATCATCTCAGGATACAAAAACATTACCAAATGAATTAGAACAATATATTGGTGAACCCATCATAACATGTAAATTTTTATGCGTTCTATAAATTAAATCAAACAAAATTTATAAAAATAATTATTACCTTGGTAAAGAAATGGGTTGCATAATCTCACCTCAAATCATAATGAAATTATATTTAATATTGAATCCATTGGATAAATAAACATAAGGAATGTATCTTACCAATAAATATAGATGATTAAGATAGATATATATGTGAGATACATATATATATATATATATATATATAATTTATAATCACAGCATAAAATCAAAGAGAGATAGAATCTATGGTTTATAGAGAAAACTCTAATCCTATAGAAAATGTTGGTTCAAAGATATCCATTACCTTTCATTCCAGAAGCACTTAAAACTTGCACTTAAAATCAAAGATAATCAAATTATATTAATTAATTACCTAATTAGAAACCATTTAAATATTTATTTTAATTAATTTAATTTAATTTTGATCATTTATAACCATTTAAATAAGATATAATGTTCAATTTCTTTATTTCGGAGGTGTTTGTTTCCTGGTTCCAAGGACGTATCAGTTGTGGACAAGTATTGATGTTCGTTTAAAATGGGACTAAAAATCGAGAAGTTAAATGAAATGGTATTCATAACCTTCCAAAATTTTAAATGGTCCCATGCACCTATATTCTTTATAACATATGGATGATTCATTTAATAAAATGTTAATGTTATACGGTTAGTTAATATTTGGCAGTTTTACCAACCATCGCGAACATGTTTTGTTATATGTTTTCTTATGGCCAAATATATTTTAAAAATGTAAAAAAAAATATAATATACATATTTGGGTCATTTTAAAAAATAATAATTGAATTTAAACCCTCCACAAAGGTGGTAGTTAAAAAGAACCTATCATCTATGAAGGTGGTGAACCAACATAATATGGAAAACATTTCCATTTTTTGGAATAAGAGGAGATGAGAAAGATTTGAATGGTATTTATTCCATTAGAAACATAACACTCAAGTATAGATATGATACTATAGTTATTATACCATGTTGGATGGGGGAGAAAAATAGAGGGTAAAATAAGGACAAAATTTAGAAGAGGTAAATTGAGAATATTATCTCTTAAATGCCACCTATATGAAATACACCTTAAGGAAAATAGAATTGGTATTTTAGTGATAATAAATTATATAAGTAACCATATTTTTTTAGGTACATTACTCCTTTATTTTTTTCATTAAATGTCTTTCATTTGGGTATTCCCCTATCTTTAAACCTTGTTTGTTTAGTCTCATTCAGTGGTGGGAAGCTTTTGTTTGGGAAAATAACATAATTTCAGGGGATGCATGTTTATTTTAATTAATGGAGTCTAGGTATAAATGTCATAAATGGGATTATGAGGTGTTTTCCAGAGTTTTAAAGGCTTCAAAGTTAGTTCAGACAATTTGTGTAGTAAATAAGCTAAAAGGTGTCTATAAGGGGTTATTAGGACTTGTAAATGTACTATATGACATGTAAATATCAAATGACACATTCCATGAATAATTGTTGGATATAAACTAGTTAATGACATGAAAAGAATAAATTCTATGAAAACTAATTACTTGGAGTGTAATTTTTGAGTAATGTTAAATTCACATGAGGTAATAGGTTTTTCATTTTAACCCATTATGAAGAAATACACGGCGTGTAAGTATTTTAAATGTTGCGTATTTCTCAGGATGTGATTTTATAATCCTATCAAGAAATTCATTCCTCTTTTTTACACATTTAGCCTCTCCTCTATTGGCCCTAGTTTATTTTGGTGTGCCTTTTTTACTACAAAAAACACATTCACGTAATAAATCTCTGGTGAGTTATTTTCGTTTGGTTGTATTTCTCTTATATTGTTCTCTAGTTTCGGTTGTAGAACCTTTTGACCGACATGTAATTAGATGTTGATATGGTTATTTTGTAATCTAGGTTCCTTATTATAATATTTTATTCATTTTTTATTATTCGAGTTATTAGTTAGAAGCATTTCATTAATCTCCAATTTAATATAGGTGGTCTAAAACCTAACCCTATAGTATATTTATTTTTGATATTAAGATTCACACTGATATAATGTGGGAATAAATTAAATGAATGATAAATAATGATAAATCATGGACTAGTTTAGTCATTAGAACCCTTTGGATCTGATGGTGTAGTGACATGACTTGCGGTTACCCATTGGTTGAGAAAACACTTGATTAATAATGAATTAGCTAATGTCTTAAAGTGTGTTCAGCATGACATTGGAATTAAGGTGATTTAATGATATTGAATCTCTTTCGGTATTGGATCGTGATTTATTGAAATTTATGGAATGTTAATGGTTTAAGACTAACTTGAAAAATGAAAATCATAATTGATAGAAAAATAGTAATTCAAATAATTAACCATTGTGGCTTATGATATGATATTTTGATTTCATTACTGTTATGACATGTGTTTTGTATTTTTGTAGTAATTATTTTATAGCTATCTTGAACTTGTTTCATGTTGTAATGTTTATAAAGCAAGCTTGACCTAGTTTCTTGCTATATTATTTATATATAGGGCTATACTTGAGATCTTGAAATTATAATATAGCAGGATTGGCCCAATTTATTTCTATAATGCTTATATGGTGAGGTTGATTCCCGGGATGTTGAAATGCTTATATAGTGGCCTTAGACTAGTTTCATACTATAATTATTAAATATAGGTCTATTCCTGGAAGATAAGTGTGCTTATCTGAGTCTCATTTTATAATTCTTATACATAGGCCTTTTTTAGGTTATATTATTATTCCATGGTTTTGGTTATGGTTAGCATGGTTATGCTACTTGGTTAATGATATTCTAGAATGGTTCAATAGTAGGTTTATTTTTATATTGAATTAATTGGTTAATTAATACTCATATTTATCACATTATTGGTTGGACATGTTATAAAAAATGGTATTTTTTATTCATGATGGTGTCAACCTACTATGTTTTACTCACACTCTATTCGGGTCATCATTTGGTACTTGAGTAGATTCCATGGATGCAGTTTTAGACAATGCTAAGGGAACTTGTTACAGATTATTTCTTGTGGGATGGGTTGGAGTATGGCAATGAGATTGACATGGGGTTGAGGATTGGGTTATTTTGAAGTAATTTGTGCCAGTTGATTCAATTATTTGTACTATTTTCATATTGACATTTAGTTATATTCCATTATGACATTACATGGTTTATTATTATTTGGATTATTGATTATTATTTCATTTACGAGTTGTATGTTAAATTATTACTAGTATGTTTCCATTACTATGATATCTATAATTATTATGTATTTATATTCTATTATAACTTTGTACCAGGGTGTATAATCCCTCTAATATACACATCACACCCTTGTTTCTAGTCAGAAACCTCTAGTGTATGGGAGGAATTCTTAAGGTCCAATAACCAAACTAATTTAGCCATGTGAGTGAGTGTTGGATTGTGATACATTACAAAGTGGTATCATTGGAGTAGGTTTTTCTATTATATTTCATTACTATTCGGGAAAGGTATAAATGATACTTGGATTTGTTAGAACATGGTAATGATATTTTTCATGGGAGTAGATAACCCATGTACAGGGTCAAATATGATTTCCCAGGGAATGGATTTCGGCCTATATTGTTTTCTTGTTATAGTTGATGTTATTTCACTCAAGGCGATTCACACGTTGTCTGATGTTATTTTTTCTTCAAAATTCTAATCACATCCTAGTATAGCATGAGATATATATACATGAATCGTGATTGGAACATAGGAATATATATGTACATTCATTGTTCAGGATAGAGACATATTTCTTGCATCTAATATATACTTCCATATATGAAATCTGAAATGAGAAACCTATTATATTTGATAAATAGAAGGAAATATCTGTTATGACATACTAAAACACTTGTAATCCATGCATAGAGAGACCATGACCTAGTGGTTCTCTATTTTTTTCACCTGTTTAGGTTGAACTAGTTGTTTAGATTGTGTTCTAAGGAGTGTGTTTTCCTTATATTGAAAATTACTTCTCTTTATCTTTTAGTTGAGTGTCAAGAGAGTAGAAATCAGTATTCTCCTAACACATCTGAGCCAAATATTTTAGTAAATCCTAAGGATCATATCGATGTTCAGTTTCTTAATAACTTTTTAATGATCATGTGATCCATGGAAAGGGATATTATTTTCACCATTCCATCGACGTCTAAAATGATAAGAGAGTTTCAAATACAACATCTACCTATATTCACTATGGAGGGAGGCCTCTAGGTAGAGGAATTATGGATCGATATTTTCTAAATGATCTTCAAGTATCTTGATATCCCTATATATAATAGGGTGAATCTTTCTACATATATTCTTAGTGGTCCTTCCAAGTATTGGTGGGATATTTTATTGTGAGACATGTAGTAAGAGAAATTATCCAAGAAGGACTTTTTGGTGATTTTTTTAGCCAATTTTATACAGAGAAGTTTAGGGGTGAGAAGGCTCAGACGTTCACGCACATAACATAGGATATCTTGTCATTGATGGAGTAGGATATGAATTTCATCAATTTATTGCACTTCATACCATCTTTAGTAGATCATGAGATCTCCAAGGTGAGATACATTCAGGATGGGAATCACTATGAGAATAGTTCATAGGTGGACATCTTTCTCTTGAGTATCATTTTATACGTGATGAACTAATAATTTATCATGAAAGTGAATCTAAGAGAGTCCTCGAGTAGCAGTGAAGCTATTTCATCCGGGTGAAATGAGAGCTCTTCTTCTAGTGGAAGGAAGTGACTGTATAATACATATCTCCAAGGAAAATGTAATATGGGAAGCGGGAAAATATATTTTTATTGAGTTCTATTATAGTTCTATCAGTGTTTTAATTTGGGAACCAAGTGGCCTCAGTATCCATACAATTATTTGGAGTTCCATGCTTGTGGTATGTTGGGTCACCTGTAGAGGTTTAGTAGGGTAATGTCATTGCAGAGTAGTGGTTGAGGATCAAGAGAGGTACTAGAGTCTAGGAAGAACATATTTACCTCACATAAAACTAGTAGTTGTAGTTACATTGGATATTCAGGTCGAGACAGAGGATGTTCTACCTCAGAATATGGGTAGAAGTACCAGGTAGAGTGAATAGCTTAGGGGAGTCAGACTCGATCCTAGGGTCAAGGGGTGAGTTGGGTGCACGCTATATAGTCTACTCTATCTAGTGTGGATACATGAATTTCTAACATCATTGGTATGATTCTTGTCTAATTTTCACTTTCTTGTGTAATTTTTGATATAGTAGCATCACATTCCTTTTTATCTAGTCATTTTTCAAACGATTTGGGCTAGGGTGTTGAAATCATGGACGGTTTTTTTACCATCGACACACCATTTGGTGTATGGTCAAAGAATATAAAACATTTTACTGTGTGTTCTATAGAAATGGGTTTCTAATATTCTGAGTTTTATAAAAGAAACACTACGTTCAATATCATATATGATATGCTTCATTGAGTTTTAATGAAAAACTAAATATTATTATATAAATGTTACCATTATAACCTAGCTGTTGGAATAGTGGTAATGGATAGTATCAACTAAATTATGAAAATATGGTTTAAACATCTTTAAATAATGATTTATTAGTTACCTAATCTATTAGAAATGTAAATAAAAAACAATTGAATATAAAGGAAGTGTTTTTATGAAAAAAATATTTAAAAAGAGAAAATTTGTGTTTATAAAATCATATTACTCTTTATTTATTTATATTTGATGAAACATATATGTTATATATTCAATTTTATGTTTTTAATTCATCTTAAATTTCTTCCAGATATTATATAAAAACAAATTCCTTTTTCAGATAAAACAAGTATTTTATAAAAATGTAGTTTTACTACCTTTTGATGTCAAACACTTTTTAATTTTTTTTCACTTTGATAATTTCTATTTGACCATATAAACTTATTCTTTAGAATAGGGATATACAAATTTACTAGGGATGAATTTTTTTCAGATCTCTATCATTTTTTCAGGAATAGTAAAAATACAGAAATTTTTAATTAAAAAAAACTTTTTCCATCGAGATAATTTATATGGTTAAATTATATTATTGAATGGTTTTAAAGTATAAATCGAATATATTTTTATCATTTAATCCAATTTTGGTAATTTAGAGTAATTTTTTATTGAAATAAGTTATAAATGCATGTCAATATTTTGATGGTTATTTCTTTTTTAAAACCTATTTTATCATTTTGAAAACATGAATTAATTTTAAATTATTACTAAAACATCTGTGTTTTGAATTTGGAAAAATGGATTCCATATTTGGAATCATAAAGTCCAAATTATATAAATAGGTATCTTTTTTTTGACATTATGAATAGTAACTTCTGTAATTATTTTAAATTACTGCAGTTAAGTGTAAATCGGGTAATTAAGGGTAAAAATAAAATTATAACACGTGTCATAGTTTTATTGGATGATCTAGCTTAAAGGTTCTCATAGAATCTTATTTAATTATAAGGATAAATCTTCCCATGGAATATGGTATAAAGATGTTCATAGAAGCTTGTTTAATTAAAAGTATAAAGCTTTTCATAGAAGCTTGATAAATTAAAAGAACTTAGCCTCCCACATAATCCATTTTGAATCTAATCATAGAATATTCTTTAATTAATTGTACAAATCATTCTAAAGAATTATGTTTTATGCTTCTCAGGGAAGCTTCAATAATTAAAATGATAAATCATCCCATGGAAGATAGTTTAAAGCTTCTCTCAAAATAATTTTTTTAATAAGTATTAAATTTTTAATATGGGTTTATATAAGTGATCTCTTAGACTGTAAATGGTCATTAGAAAGCTAAAAATATTTCCTACATCTTGGAATTTTATTTATAATTTTTATATATTAAATAAATAAATTTATTTATGACACATTGATGATGTAGTGATTACCATATTAATGAAATATTCAAATAAATGATATTATAAATATTAAAAGAAATGTAATTTGAAACTTTTGATGTCATCCACGAATTTTCTAGATTATTATGACAAGTTATCTTTATGATAACGTATATTTTTTGAATGAAATTTTTTTTATGTCTTTACCAAAAATCAATTACTAAATAGTGTCAAAATTAACCATGGCTAAATTTTTAGAAGTGTTCTATGAAGTTTCATTTTTTAATATTTGATGAATAATGTTTTTTATAAATAGTTTTCTAAGGAATAATACAAAATATTTTATTGTTAAATAACTTTTTATGTGAAATAATTTTAAAAAAATTGAAATACATGGTTGTAATCAGGGTAAAAAAATGTGGTTCATAAGAACAAAATAATTTTTTTGTGAATAGTAACTTTACCCTTTGGAATAGTAATTTTATCATTATGAAAACTAATTTTACTTATGGAATAGTAACCACACCTATGTAAGTATAAATATGTTTTAGTCATCTTAAGTGGTAGTGTGATATAATTATATCATATTAAAAGTAAAGAAATGTTTCAGAAATTATTAGAAAGTTTTTAGTATTTTATTTAATTAATTTAACTTAAAATAAAGTGAATTTTTATAAAATTGAGTTCACCTTCAAATTCTACATGTCAAAATATGTTTTGGGAGAATTTGGGGGATTTTTTTAAATAATTGATTTTTCGTTGAATACTAAAAATACAGTTTTGAGTTTTCAGTAATTTTAATGACATAATAACTATGTAATAATGATTAAAAGATTTAGATGAGATGTTGTAAAACTCTAATGGATTAAATTATAATATTAGATTTCCCAAGTGTCCAATACCATGGGTAAATACTATGGGAAATATCATGGTTTTTTAAATACCGCTAATGAGGGGTCCTTTGAAATTAATAAAATATTCCCTCACTTTTTCTATAAGTACCCACCCAATCCTTCATTTCCATTCATTCCAAAATCATCCTCCACGAATTTCTGCTATTTATACCTCCAAATTAGTTCTCTTAAGGTGTCCTTAAACTCGAAATGACCCAATATAAGAACTTTAGAAGTTACTCTTCAAGGTAAGGGAAGCTTTCACCCTCCTCTTTTAGTCAAAGACTTCTTTTATGTTACGTCTTTTAATTTCTATTTTATTATGTTGGGATTTGTTATTCTATATCCTTATTTTTTCCCTTCTTATTTCCAAATGATAATATTCTCTTTTCACTCTCATCAACTCTTTTTATGAATTTTTAAGTGACATCGTTAGGCTACCGAATTTTTGTAAGGGAATTCTCCCCTTCTCTTTTCCTTTCAAGTTATCTTTTATGTGGTATGTCTTTAAATTTTTCATACCATGTTCTTATTTCAATTTTTTGTCCCTATAATACATTATGTGTCTTTTATGAATGGGTGACTCATATTCCCACTCATTTTAATGTTCTCAAAAACATTGATGCATAGTCATTATGCTGTAGAATTTTCATCTCAAAATATCTCTCTTTTTCACAATAAATTATATTATTTAATTTATGTGAATACACAAATCTATTTAATTTCCTAGTATATTCATAAATACATAAAAATGAAATATTTTATTCTGTAATTGACATAGATACAACCCTTATTCCATTTTTGTGGGTTAAAAATGACATAATGATCTTGTTTTTAACCACTTTTTAAAACGTCACGATTTTGATCGGAACCCCATTTATTTTATTCTATTTTGGTTATTTATAAAAACATTATTATGATATATGTGCCTCACATTAAATTAAATACATATTAATATAATTCCTTTCTAGTTCTCCTATGTATTGGGTAATGAAATTAATCTCTAGAGATGACAAGTTTAATGACACCTTGGTGAATATCCTTGATAATATTTATGACACCTTGGGGATGGACCATGGTGTTATGAAACCTTGGGGATGAAATTTGGTGATATAAACCCTTGTGGATGGACCTTGGTGATATTCTTATGAATTTTTAAATTAAATAGTGTATTTATATTTTCATGTTATGATCCATTTTATTTATTGTTATGATATTCCTTCTTCTCATTCCTTTATGAAAGTCCTCATGTTCTTATTTATATCTCTCTATTTCACATGTAAACTGTTTTCCATTTTTTCCCTCATTGATATTTTTGTTATCATCCCAATTTTTTAAATATTTTTCATAGTTCTGAATATTGGAAAGGAAAAAGAAGATTCTATGACAAAATTATTTGAATATTTTTTTATAAAAAGAAACCACGTTTCATTTTTATTGTTTTTTTATGAAAAACATGGATGGCATGTAGACTTATCTACTTTGTAATATTGAAATTTTATGTACGATTTTTTCCTAATTATCTAAAACTCTAGATCAAAAATATATTTTTGAATTAATTAAATGAAATTCTTGTCAAAATTCACTAGAATAAGTTATGTTTAAGGTCGGGGCCTTATAGTTGGTATCAGAGTTTGGTTTCGAAAACTTTATAGATTACAATGTCTTATTATTGGTTTATAAGTTTATGTTTGACTGTAATGGTATTCTCTTAGAGACCCTTTTTAGTATTATGTTATAAAATTTCAGGGTGATTAACAGTAATTTTGGAGTCATTTATTTGTTTCAGGTAGTTTTGAGTAATTACATTTTTAATGTCAAATGAATGGTATGAGATAAAAATGGGGTTAAATGACATATGGTTATTTTTTAGTATGTTATCATATTTTGGGAATGTTATAAAAATCATATATTCTTAGAAAATGGGACAACATAGAGACTGTGTGACAACCGTTCGTATCGGGCATGGCTGTAGGAATCGAACCCACAACCGAAGTGGGAGAGTCCTTTATTGCCTACTAATGACCTACGTGAAGTCTCTAGTTAGTATGACTTCATCATTTTTAGTTAAACAAGTTGATTAAATAAAAATAAGTTGATTTTTGAGATATATATTTTTTTCTAATATATATAAATTATATTGGAAAATGACTTAGGGATTGGGTGATAAATGTTTTTTTGGAATATTGTTACTATTTTGGGGATATTATATGATTAATGAAAAAAAGAATAATATGGAGTTACATTTGAGGATTAAAGGTTGAATTATTTAATTATGGAATTATGGGAATTAGGTAATGATTTTCCTATCTTGGAGATTATGTGATTAGGTTAATTAATTTTTGGAAGGAAACATTAAGAGTGGTTTTTGTTATTTGGGGATAAATGTTAAATTTCATATTGGAAGGTTATGAGAAAAAATCCTCCTAAAATTTGTGTTTCAATATTATTTTGGGATTATTTTGAAGAATTTTAAAGAAACTTGTTTGTTGAATGTTCTTTATTGAAGTTTGGGTATTGTTTATCGAATTTTTTAGATTGAGGTATTTTTTTCATCATATATGGTTTATTTTTTTAGGAATTATCATATCAGGAACTAAATTTTTTTATTATGTTTAATCTCTAAAAACATGAGAAAAATATAGTTAATATTTTGTGGATTATATGATTCTATAGAAGTTAACTTACCCAGAATACTCATCATTTGGGGAAACAATAAGTG
Organism: Viscum album; assembly: GCA_963277665.1. Classification (NCBI taxonomy): domain Eukaryota; kingdom Viridiplantae; phylum Streptophyta; class Magnoliopsida; order Santalales; family Viscaceae; genus Viscum; species Viscum album. The sequence goes on along the minus strand of OY728129.1, from coordinate 1,803,060,616 downwards.
TGTTTTGGAACTTCATTAAATGATGCAACTATAATTTTCAAGTAAGAATACTTTCATATGATCTTAGTCTTAGTAGAAATGAAAGTCTTCAACTCTATGAAAATGATCCTGAAGAAAAAATGTTATAAGCCTACATTTGTTAACAAACTTTTACCCAAAAAAAATTATGGTATTGGGATGGTTAATGTAATGATCCAAACATTTGAATAATATATTCTTCCCAAATTTGTGTATTAATTTATTTTATACTCAATAAAACTATATCCTTTAATTAATGAAGTGAGTATAATTAAAATAAGACCACTAGGTTTTGACTGTTATATGATTGTTGTTCAATATGATTGTTGTAAAATAAAATCTTAATGTTATGATGGTTGTTTATAAATACAAGTGATCATGGTTCATTAATAAAAAAAGTGGATTTGATGGCCTCAAAGAGTAGACTTGGGTCGTACGAAGCCCATCTGTCGGAGCTTGGGAAGGAGATTATGTCACAAAGATTTGATCTGGACAAAGCCCAGGTTGAGGTTCAACATTTGAATCTTGAACAGAATAGCCTATATGAGAAGTTCAAGCTGATATACATCACCACTCGGGCAATATTGTCTGATCCACCCCAATATTTTATCACCATTACACACCTTACTCTTATGTACTATGTGGGTATTATAAGGGGAAATGTAACGAGGCCTTAGTTACTTTGTGTAATCCCTTTGAATAAATAAAATTCTGATCTCATCATTCCTATTATAGGAATAACACTTCTTAATAAATTATATATATAATTAAGACAAATTTGATAAATTGAATTTAGAAGTAAAAATTTTACTTTTCGTAGATTTTTCAAACATAGAGAATTATAATGGTAAACTAAATATATTTTTTGAATTTAAAATGTCAAAATTAACAAATTCTGAATTTTTAGAATTTTTCTATGAAGTTTAAATTTGATGAATAGTATTTTATAAACAATGTTTTTGATGAATAGTGTTCTTTATGAATAGTAAAAAAAATATTTTATTATTAATTAACTTTTTCTAGGAAATGAGTTTCAAAAATCTGACATAAATGGTTGTAATCAAGGTGAAAAATTTGGTTGAATAAGATCAAAATTATTTTTTTGGTGAATATTAACATTACCCTATGGAATAGTAATTTTACCCTTATGAATAGTAATTTTACCAATATAACTTTAACATCACCGAAGGAGGTATAAATATGTTTTGGCCATCTTAAGTGGTAATATGTTGTAAATAAATCATAGTATAAATAAATAATGGTTTTAGAAATTATTAGTTAAGTATTAGTATTTTAATTATTTAATTTAAAATAAAATTATTTTTTATAAAATGGAGTTCACTTTATGATTTTTAATGTTTAAAAATGGTTAGAGTGAATTATTGGGATTTTTCCGAAATAGTTGAATTTTTGGTGACTAAAAAAATACAGTTTTGAGTTGCGATGTATTTAATGACATCATTAATGATGTAATGATGATGTAAAAAGAAAACTTTACTTATGTAATATAATATATGCTATGAGGTGTCCCAACTGGCCAATACCATGGTCAAATACCATTGGAAAGCCCCTGGTTTTGCATATACCACTAATGTGGTGTCCCTTGGAAATTAACAAAATATTCCCTCAAATTTGATATGAATACAAACTCATTCCTTCATTCCATTCATTATGAATTCTTCCGCAATGAAGCTCAGGTATTTTTACCTCCCAAAGAGTCATCCCAGGGTTCCCTAAATCCCCCCAATGTCCCAATATTCATTTGTATGATGTTACTCTTCAAGGTAAGGGAACCTTGCACCCTCTTCTTTTAGTCAACACTTATTTTATATTATGTCATTAAATTTACATTTCCATATGTTAAAGTATGATATTATATATCCCTCTAACATTAATTTTGATTTCCTTATGATGAGTTAACCGTTTTATCTCCTCAACTAGTTTTCTGAATTTTTAAGTGATGTTGTTAGGCTGCCAAACTTTCATAAAAGAAATCACATCTTCTCTTTTAGGTTTCCTTTTTATGTGGTATGTCATTAAAATATCCATACCTTGATCTTATTTCAATTTTATTTTGTCCATATACTGTATTAAGAGTTTTTTGTGAGGGTTTTACCCTTTTACCATCTCTTTTTAATGTTTTTAAAACCATGTTGCATAGCCGTTATGCTATAGAATTTTCATTTCAAAATCTCTCTCTCTCTTTCACAAGATATTATCTTATCTTATTTATGTTAATACCCAAACATATTTCATATCCAAGGGTGTTAATTAGGACATAAAAATGATATATTTAACTATTTAATTTACATACATAATATCCTCATTTTCTTTATATGGGTTATAAATTATATAATGATCTTGTTTTAAAGAACTTTTTAAAAACATCATGATTTTGACATGAAACCCATTTCTTTTATTCTCTTTCAGTTATTTATGATATGTATTTTTATGATATATGTATATCACATGAAAATAAATACATATTAAGGGTGTTCTATGATAGTGCTCCAATGCATTGGGTAAATAATTTAATCTCTAGAGATGACAAGTTTAACGATGCCTTGGTGAATAACCTTGGAAATTTTTCTGACACCTTTGGGATGGACCATGGTGATATGTTCATGAATGTATAAATTAAATTGTTTAGCCATATTTTTAATTTATTTTTCAAGTTATTATTTTTATGATATTCCTCATTATCACTCATTTATGATATTCCCCATGTTCTTATTCATATCACCCAAGATCACATCTAAACTGTTTCACTTGTTTTCCTTACTCGGCCTTCTGCTCACCTTTTCCTTTGATGTATGTCTCCTGGTTATGAGATTTAGTAATTTTACTTCGTACAAACCTATGATGAATCCTTACAGGTGGATTACAATATTTTTTGTGTTTTCCTTTATATTTTTCTTGAATTCCAAGACACTAGACTTTAATGATCCTCTGTTTGTAAAATGTAATGAAATGTTATGTGATAAAAAGGGGGGATTATATAGTTGGTATCATAGGAGATTTTGGTTGCTTATGGAAATTATGCTATGAAAACATTAGGAATAACCCTATGGAATATTTTAAATATAGTTAAAATTCCTGGTAATTTGGTGAAATATTAATTAAGTGGTTTCCAAACAAATAAATCCTTGTCTGGATATGAATAAGTGGATGTGGCTCTAGCACCGATATACCTCGGAGTGAATACTCCAACAAGGATTTTTTATCTTAAAACGGGGTATCTTGGTACATGACAATGGTCCTTTCTACACTCTTGGTTTTCCACTCTTGGGGATAATTTTGGTTAATCACAATCTTTTTATGAAACATTATGAAGGATTTATAGATAAATGTAATTTTTGTGAAAGAATACTATGTTTATGAATGAAGCTTAAAGACAAAATTCCTTTATAGTGATAGTATTCATAAAAGAAATAAGATTCTAACTAAGGTCTTATTATTTTAAAAAATGGTGGGAAATAGGAGGAACCATGAAAATGGTGACCGAAATGAACCATGTGTTGACGGCCCTCCGATGGAAGATACAATGGAAACTTTCATGAAAATAATGAACCAACTCACTCTAGTTATAGGAAATAACATGAATCAATATGAGGGAAAAATCTCAACTTGAAGGGAAAAAATTCTATTGAGTCCTTTATGCATTAACGACCAAAAACCTTTAGTGGATCTTCCAATGCATTGATTGTTGAATAGGGGATTAAATCTATCAAGAAGATCTTTTCTGTGCTCCACTATTTAGAGCAACAGCAGGATGCCCTGGCTATTTACCGCTTGGAGCGAGAAGCTGATCAGTGGTGGGAACTAATTAAAATATGAGGCAAATAGTATAGGTTGAAGATATAGGGTGGGAAGTGTTCAGAGGGGTCTTCTTCAATAAGTATTTCATTCATCCTATGAAAACAAAAATAGAGAATGAATTTCTCGAGCTGAATCAGAAAGAGATTAAATATGTGGAAAGCTATGAGAATAACTTCAAAAGGATTTCATGTTACACCTCTATCTTTTTCATGGATACAAATGGGAAGGTTAATAGATTCTTTGGTAAACTAAGAACTTATCTACAAGAGATTCTAGCTAACCGAGACTATGAAAGCTATGAGGAGATCATACAGAGTGTAATGAAAGTCTAAATGGAGTTCGGTGAGATGTAGTGGTCTCATTAATCCAATGAAAAGAATATTCCAATGGAGCCCATCCTAGGAAGGACTTTTTATTAGGGAAGAGGAGTCAAGAATTTTTTACATCCCACATGTAATAAATGTGTGAAGAAGCATTTGGTGAACTGCCTTCTCGGGAGAGGTAAGTGCTATAAGTGTAGAAGAGAAGGCCATATCACAGAGAATTGTTGTAGTGAGGTAAATCCTAAACTCCCAAATAATAATGACAAATGGAATATGTTTCTAGACCTACCTGATGTCCAATTATATAAGTGTGGACAACTTGGGAACTTTTCCAAACAATTTCCAAATCCAAGGGCTATATAGGGGAACCACCATTAGCCTCAAAAATTTCCAAGGGAACATGGTCATGAATTTTTATCATGGAAGCTGATGTTGAATCTCCAAATGATGTGGTGGAAGGTACACTTGTTGTTCTCTCAAATAAAGCTAGCACATTGTTTGATTCTGGTTCTACACATTCCTTTATTTATTTCATGTTTGCAAAGAATTTTGAATCGTGCCCTGAATTTCTAAAAGTAGAATTATCCATTGAGACTTCTAGAAGGATTATCCAAGAATATTTATTGTTTAGAAACTGTAGTATTTACTTTAGTGATCACAATATTTTTGAAAAACTAGTTGTCATTCCCATATTAGAATTTGACATTATACTAAGGGTGGACTAGCTCTAAAAGTATAATACTATGATCAAATGTAGAAGGAAATCTCTGTAGTATTGAATATAAAACCTACAGTTATCTTCCAAGAAGAGATATCTCAACCTGATCTATGTCTAGAAGAACCTCTTATATCCTTCTTTATGGAGTTGATTGGTGAAGAAGAAGAAGGAAATGAGAGTATAAGGATAGAAATTGTCTGTATTGTTTGAGAATAAATTGGCATATTTCCTGAGGTGTTACCCAAACCTCCCCAAGAAATAGAGGTAGAATTCCTTATTGAACTCATACCAGGATCTCATCTGATATCAAGGACCCCATATAGGATGGAAAATGTTTACCTGGAGGAATTAAAGGAACAACTCCAAGATATTTTGGAAAAGGGTTTTATCTGACCGAGTGTGTCTCCTTGGGGAGAACATGTTCTCTTTCTGAAGAAGAAGGTTCTATCAATGCCGCTATGCATTGATTATAGAGAACAAAATGGGATCACGGTGACGAAAAAATACCCACATCTAATAATTGATGACTTATTTGACCAACTTTAGGGAGCTCAATTATTCACTATGATTTATCTTCGATCTGGTTATCATCAATTGAGCGTGAAGAAAGAAGATATTCTAAAAACTACCTTCCGATCAAGATATGAGAATTATGAGTTTGTTGTTATTCCAATGACTAATGACCCTTATATGTTAATGTATTGGATGAATAGAGTCTTTAATTACTACCTTTATCACTTTGTGGTAGTTTTTATTGAAGATATTCTGATTTATTCCAAAAGCCTTGGGGAGCATGAGGATTATCTAAGGGTTATTTTGAAAACTCTATGGAAGGAGAGGCATTTTGTAATGTCTAGAAAATGTGAATTTTGGTCTCAAAAAGTTTCTTTCTTTGGTCACATTGTAACCAATAAAAGAATGAATGTTGACCCCATAATGAAAATGGTTTTAGAGGAGTGGCCTTAGCCTATAACAATAACTGATATTAATAGTTTCCTTGGATTAGCGGGATATTATAGGAGGTTTGTGATAAAAGTTTCCTGACTTTATAAGACATTAACGAAGTGAACTCAAAAAGGGATCAAGTATATCTGGACAGAGGAGTGTGAGAAAAGTTTCCAAGATCTGAAGAATAGATTGGTTACCGCATCTGTTCTAACTCTGTCCTCTAGTCGAGATGGATTCGTTATTTTTAGTGATTCATGTCTGAAATTTCTTGGGTGTTCCCTCATGAAAAATGACAAAGTCATTTCTTATGCATCTCAACAGTTGTGATCAGAACAATCCTAAACATGATCCAGAGCTAACTGCGGTCATTTTTTCTATGAAGATATGGAGGAACTATCTTTACGGTGATAAATGTGATATATACATAGACCATCAGAGTTTGAAGTATATTTCCACACAAAGGGAATTGAACATGAGACAAAGGATATGGTTTTAACTTCTTAAAGACTAGGATTGTTCAATTCATTATCATCCTAGAAGAGAAAACAATGGAACCGGATCATTAAACATGAGGACATAGTACTTCTATCTGTGATGAGGATTCAAAGAGATCCTTTGATCTATGACCTAGTAAATATGGACATTATAATTATAAGGGAAGGGAAATCATCAACCCTAGCCTAGATTATTTCTCGATCATTTGTAATAGATAATATCAAAAAATCTCCTAAAGAATGTCCTTTATAATAAAAGAAGTTTCAGGCTATAAAGGATGGAATGTTTCCTGAGTTCAATATTGATCAAGAAGGTCTACAAAAATTTCATACAACACTATGTGTTCCATATATTCCGTAAATAAAGAAGGATATGATGGATTTATATCATACATCTACATTCTTTATACATCGTAGAAGTAAAAAAAATTATAGAGACCTTCGTGATCATTATTGGTGGGATAGTATAAAAAAGGAATATTGGTGACTACACTTCAAGGTGCCTAGTATGTCAGCAAGTGAAGGTAGAGTAACAACTTCCTAAATGGGTAATGCAAACACTTCCCATACCAGCTTAGAAGTGGGAAAATATCAATATGGACTTTCTCATTGGTCTTCTGAGAACTTCCTATGAAAATAATGTGATTTGGGTTATTATGGACCATCTCACCAATACTGCCCATTTTATCTCTATTAGGGAATATTTCTATCTTTATCAAATTGCCAGGATTTACATGAATTAAGTGGTACGATAGTATGGAGTTCCACTTTCAATCATATCTGGTCGTGATCCAAGGTTTACATAAAAAATATGGAAAAGTATTCAACTTGCTCTGAGTATCGAATGGAATTTCAGTATGGCCTATCACCCCCAAACTAATGTCCAATCTGAATAGAGTATTGAAACACTTGAGGAAATGCTGAGAACATATTCAATAGAATTTAATGGTGGATGGGATCAACATCCCCCATTAGTTTAGTTCTCTTACAAATACATCTTCCACTCAATCATTCAAATGGCACCCTATAAAGCTCTATATGGGAATAGATGTAAAACTCCTACTTTTTGGGAAGAAGCTGGTGAGAGAAAGCTTCTTGGGCCTGATCTTGTGCAAGAGATGAGAGAAAGGGTCCATGCCATCCAACAACACATTAAGGCTACTCAGAGTCAAAAAAAGATATATGATGACAACTATTGAAGGGAATTGGAGTTTGATGTTAGTGAAAAATACTTTCATTGAATTTCACCGAGGAAGAGCGTCATGAGGTTTGGGAAAAAAGGGAAGCTCAGCCCTAGGTACATTGGCCCCTATGAAATCCATGATCACGTAGGAGTAGTGTCCTATCAGCTAGCACTTCCTCCAAATCCATCACAAGTTCATGATTTCTTCCACGTATACCTCTTGAGAAGTTCATACCTGACCCTTAACATGTACTAAGTCTATAGGTGGTACAATTGGAACATGAGCTCTCTTATGAGGAGAAGTCGGTGGAGATCTTGGATCATTGGGATAAGGTTCTACGCAATAATACAACCCACCTTGTTAAGTTGTTGTGGAGGAACCAAAAATGTAATGAAGCCACATGGGAACCAGAGGAGTCTTTGAGGCATAAGTACCCACACCTTTTCTCTTTTAACTATAAGAGTTAAAATTTTGGGGATGAAATTTCTTAAGGTAGGAAGAATGTAACGACCCAAAAAATTGAATAATATTTGTTTCCTGAATTTGTGTATTATTTTATTTTATACTCAACCAAAATATATCCTTAAATTAATGAAGTGAGTATAATTCAAATAAGACAACTGGTTTTTGACTATTATATGACCATTGGTCAATATTCCCTTGAAAACAAAACTATTAAAATTATTATTATTGTTTATAAATACAAGTGATCAAGGTTGATTAATATAGAAAGGGGAGTAAATGGCCTCATCCAGTAAACTCGGCCATATGAGTCCCATCTATCAGATATTGGTAAGGAGGTTGTATCACTAGGCTTTTCTCTGGACCAAGCCGAAGATGATATTAAACATGTGAAGCTTGAACGGAATCACCTACGAGAGAAGTTCAAGCTGATAGAAATCACCACTCAGGAAATGTTGTCTGAGCCACCAGAAGATTATATCCCCATTAAACACCTTACTCTTAGGTCCAATATGTGTATTATAAGGGGCTATGTAACAAGGCCTTAGTTACTTTGTGTAATCCCTTGTTATAAATAAAATTGTTGTCTCGTCATTCCTATTTTAGGAATATCTTTTCTTAATAAAGTATATTTTTAATTAAGACAAATTTGATAAATTTATTATAGAATTAAAAATTTCAATTTTTAGAGATTTTCCATATAGATAGAATTGTTATGGTAAAATAAACATCATTTTTGAATTTCAAATATAATAATTAACCTATGCTGAATTTTTAGAAGTTTTCTAAGAAGTTTCAATTTGATCAATATTTTTTTATGAATAGTTTTTTCTTATAAATACTATTTTATGAATAGAGTTTTTTTATGAATATTAAAAAAATATTTTATTATTAAATACCTTTTTCTGTTAAATGATTTTCAAAAATCTAACATACATGGTTGTAAGAAGGGTGATAAATGATGTTGAATAATATCAGAATAATTTTTCTGGTGAATAATAACATTACCCTTTGAAATAGTAATTTTACCCTTATGAATGGTGATTTTACCAATGGAATAGTAACATCGCCTAAGGAGGTATAAATATATTTTATCCATCTTAAGTGGTAATGTGATATAATTATATCATAGTATAAGTAAATAAATATTTTTGAAATTATTACTCAATTGTTAGTTTTTTATTTATTTAATTTTATTTAAAATGAAATTTATTTTTATTTAATGGAGTTAAATTTTTCATTCTACACATTGAAAAATGGTTAGGATGAATATTTGGGATTTTTCTGAAACAGCTGAATTTTTGGTGAATAGAAAAAATAAAATTTTGAGTATTGATGTGTTTAATGGAATGATTAATGATGTAATCATGAAGTAATAATTCTGTTAGACTTTTTTACAGTAAGATATGTTGTGAGTTATCCCAAGTGGTCAATACCATGAGAAAATACCATGTTCAATACCATGTTTTTTCAAATACCACTAATGATGTGTCCCTTGGAAATTAATAAAATATTCCCTCACTTTTCTATAAATACTAATCCATTCCTTCATTCCATTCATTCTAAATTCCTCCTCAATGAAGATCTAGTCTTTTTATCTCCCATGGAAACCTAAAAACTTTCCTTCAAACCCTAAGGTCCCATCCTTCATGTTTTTCAAGTAACTCTTCGGTGTATGGGAACCTTACACCCTCCTCTTTTAATCAACACTTCTTTTATGTTATGTCTTTGAATTTCCATTTTCATATGATGGGGTATGATTTTATGCATCCCTATTACATTCATTTTCAGGACATTATGATGAGTAACCCTTTTTATCTCATCAACTAATTTTCTGAATTTTCATCTGACGTTGTTTGGATGCAAAATTTTCGTAAAAGAAATCACATGTTCTCTTTCAAGTTTCCTTTTCATGTGGTATTTTATTCAAATATCCATACCATTATCTTATTTCTATTTTATTCTTACCTTATAAATTATTATGATTTATTTTTGATTGGGTGACCCTTGTCCCCTCTATTTCAAATGTTTTCTAAAACCTTGTTGTATAGCCATTATGCTGCCGAATTTTCATCTCAAAATCTCTCTCTCTTTCACTCAGAAAATTCTCTTATTTTATTTATGTGAATACACAAAAATATTTAATTTCTTGTGGTAATCATCAGGACATAAATATGATAAATCTTTCTTCTATAATTGATATAAATAAGAGCCTCATTTCCTTTCCATGGGTTATAAATGATATAATGATCATGTTTTTAAGAACTTTTCAATAAAAATCACAATTTTGACATAAAACCAATTTATTTTATTCTCTTTGGGTTATTTATGATATGTACAATTATGATATTTTTGGATCAATTTAAAATAAATATATATTAATGATGCACCCTGATAGTTCTCCAATTCATTGGGTAAAATTTTTAATCATTTGAGATGACATGTTTCACAAAACCTTGGTGAATAACCTTGGTAATTTTTAGGACACCTTGGGGATGGACCATTGTGATATGTTCATGAATGAATAAATTAAATTTTGTAGCCAAATTTTCAAGTTATGTTTCAAGTTATTATTTCAATTAAATTCCTTATTATCTCCCTTTTATGATATTCCCCATGTTCTTATTGATATCGCTCAAGATCACATGTAAATTGTTTCACTTGTTTTCCTTGATGGACCTTATGCTCACCCTTTATTTGATGTATGGATCCAGGTTATGAGATGCAATAATTTTACTTATAATTAACCTATTATGAATCTTTAAAAGTGTATTAGAAAAATGTTTTATGTTTTCATGTATTTTGTTCCTAATATCCAAGACACTAGACTTTAAAGATCCTTTGTTTGTAAAATGTAATAAAAAGTTATGTAATAAAAAGGTGGGATGTTATAGTTATCTTTCTGTGATCATGTTCTCTATATCTCTTTGTGAGTCTATGAGGGTTTTTTCTTATATATCCATGTTTTCCTACATTTAATCCTAGTGTGTGTTATCTTGGGTGAACTTTTTACTTCTTTTTCATTCTTTTAAAGTTATAGTTTTAGTGACTCTTTTCCCGGTGTGGTATTTTCAATGAATTTTTCAAGCACAAATTTAAAATTTTGGGGTTTAAATATCCAAAAGGGGTAAATATGAAATAGCCTAAGTTTTAAGAAAGAAACAATATATTCAATAGCATACATGATACACTACAATGAGCTTAAACAAACAACTAAATATTATTATTTAAATGTTACCATTATAACCTAGCTGTTGGAACAACGGGAATGAATAGTATCAACTGAATTATGAAAATATGGTTTACACATGTTTATGTAATGATTCATTGGTTACCAAATTTATTATAAATGGAAATAAAAACAAATTGAATATAAATAATTTTTCTTTTGAAAACATAATTAATAAGAGAATAATTTTGTTTACAAAATCATATCACTCTTTATATATTTTTATTTAATGAAAAATATGTGTTATATATTCAATGTAATGTTTTAAATTTATCTTATATGTTTTTCTAGGTATTATAAAATAAAAAAATAAAATGTTTGGATAAAAGAAGTATTGTTCTAACAATACAGTTTTACCACCTTCTCATGGAGAACACTTTTTAAATTTAATATTTATCACTTTTATAAGATTTATTTGAAACAATAAACTTTTTATTTAGAATAGGTACCTAAAAATTTACTTTGAATTAATTTTTTATATTTTCTGATCACTATCATGTGTGGATGAATAATAATAATATGGTAAAATTTATTTGAAAACAACTTTTTCCATCAAGATAATTTATATGGTTAAATTATATTATGGAATTGATTTAAAGTAAAAAATTGAATATATTTTTAGAATTTAATCCAATTTTAGTAATTGTATGTAATTTCACATTGAAATTAGATATAAAGGCATGTCAATATTTTGATGGTTATTACTTTTTTAAAACATGTTTTATTATTTTGACAATGGGAATTAATTTTAAATTAATTACTATAACTTCTTTGTTTTGAATTTTGAAAAATATATTCCATATTTAGAATCATAATGTCCAAATTGTGTAACTAGGTATCTTTTAATTTTGCACATTTTGATTAGTAACTTCAGTAATTATTTTTAATTACGGTGGTTATGGGAAAATCGGAAAATTAAGGGTAAAAGTAAAATTATAACACATGTCATAATTTTATTGGATAAGCTATATTAAATATTCTCATATAAACTTCTTTAATTTAATGGATAAAGCTTCTCATGTAATATAGTTTAAAGATTCTCATAGAAGCCTATTTAATTAAAAGTATAAATCTTCACATGGAAGCTATTATAAATCTTCTCATATAATCATGATAAATTAAAAGAACTATGACTCACATGGAATCCATATTAAAGGTTATCATAGAAGATTATTTAATAAAATGTAAAATTCATACTATGGAATTCATTTTACGTTTTCTCATGTAAGATTCAATAATTAAAAAGGACAAAGCTTTCCATGGAATCTAGTTTAAAGCTTCTCTCACACTCATGTTTTTAATAAGTATTAAAATTTTAATATAGGTTAATATAAGTGATATCATTGAATTTAAATAGTCATTATAAATCTTATAAGATTCCCTATATAATGGTTTTTTATTTATAATTTTTAAACATTACATAAGTAAATTTATTTATGACACATTGATGATGTAGTGATTACTTTATTAATTAGAGAATCAAATAAATGATATTATGAATTTTAAAATAAATATAATTTGAAACTTTTGATGTCATCAACGATTTTTCTGGATTATTATGACTTTTTATATTTTATTTTATGTATTTTTTTCGAATGAATAAATTTTTAATTACTTTAAACAAAATCAATAATTAAATAGTGTCAAAATTAACCTAGATTGAATTTTTAGAATTTTTCTATGAAGTTTCATTTTTTTAATATTTTATGATTATTATTTTATGAATATTGTTTTTTAATGACTAGTATTTGATTAATAGTGTTTTTTTATGAATATTAAAAAATATTTTATTATTAAATAACTTTATTTTAAATGATTTTTGAAAATTAGACAAACATGGTTGTAATCCGGGTGAAAGATGTAGTTCAATAAGATCAAAATAATTTTTTGGTTATTAGAAAATTTACCCTTTTGAATTTTAATTTTACCCTTATGAGTGGTAATTTGAAAAATGGAATTGTAAACTCACCTAAGGTATTATAAATATTTTTTAGACATTTTATGTGGTAATGTGATATAATTAAATCATAGTATAAGTACATAAATGTTTTATAAATTATTAATTAAGTATTATTATTTTTTTATTTAATTAAATTTAAAAAGAAATTAATTGTTATAAAATTTAGTTCAATTTTTAATTCTACACTTTGAAAAATAGATAGGGTGAATTTTTTGGATTTTTCTGAAAAAGATGAATTTTTGATAAATAATAAAAATATAGTTTTTAGTTTTCTATAAGTTTAATGTCATCATAACTATGTAATAATGGTGTAATGAGTAAGATAATATTATAGTAAACTCTTATGGATTAAATTATAATATGAGGTGTCCCAAGTGGCCAATACCATGGGAAATTCCATGGTTTTTCAAATCCCACTAATGAGGTGTCTATTGAAATTAATAAATTATTCCCTCACTTTTGCTATAAATCCTCACTCATTATGTAATTTATATGCATTCCAAAATAATTCTTTGCGAATTTAATCTATTTCATCCTCTTAAAGGGTCCTCCGAACGTTTTCTCAATCCCCCAAGGTCCCAATCCATGATTTTTAGAAGTTACTCTTCAATGTAAGGGAACCTTTCACCCTCCTATTTTAGTCAAAGTCTTCTTTTATGTTGTGTATTTTAATTTTCATTTTCATATGTAGGGGTATGTTATTATATATCCTTATTTCTATCCATTTTATGTCTAAATTATGAGATCCCTTTTTCTCTCTAATCACCTCATTTTTGGAATTTTTATGTGATGTCGTTAGGCTGCCGAATTTTAATAAGGAAATTCTCCACATATCTTTTCCTTTCATGTAATATTTTATGATTTATGTCTTTCATGCTTCCATACCATGTTATTATTTCGATTTTATTCTATCCCTATACTATATTATGATTCTTTTATAAATGGGTGACCCCTATTCCCTCACTTTTTAATGTTTAATAAAACCTTATTGTGTAGCTGTTATGTTGTAGAATTTTCATCTAAAAATCTCTCTCCTTTTATCAATAAATTATATGATTTTATTTATGTGAATACCCAAATCTATTTAATTTCATGTTATATTATTCAATACATAAAAATGATATATTTTATTCTGTAATTGACATACATAAAACCCTCATTCCCTTTTTAGTGGTTATAAATGACATAATGATCATGTTTTAAAGAAATTTTTAAAACATCACAATATTGATATGAAACCCATTTATTTTATTCTATTTGGGTTATTTAGGAAATATTTTATTTTGATCTATGTGTCTCACATGAAAATAAAGAAAAAATAAGGGTGTTCTATGATAGCGCTCCAATTCAATGGGTAAATAAATTAATCTCTAAAGATGATAAGTTTTACAATACCTTGCTGAATAACCTTGGAAATTTTAATGACACCATGGAGATGGAACTTAAAGATATGACACCTTGGGGATGGACCTTGGTGATATTAAACCCTTGGGATGGACCTTGGTCATATGCTTATTAATGTATAAATTAAAATTTTTAGACACATTTTCAAGTTATGATCCATGTTCTTATTGTTATGACATTACTCTTTCTCATGCCTTAATGAAAGTCCTCATGTTCTTATTTATATCTCTCAAGATCACATGTAATCTATTTTCCTTTGTTTTTTCATATAGAGATTTTTGTGCTCATCCCATGTTTTTAAATTGTTTTCACAGTTCTTAAGATTGGTAAGGATAAAGGTGATGCTATGATGAACATATTTGAAGATTTTTCATAAAAAGAAACTATGTTTCATTTTTTATTCTTTTTGTTTTATGAAAAAAAATGAATGGTGTGTAGACTTATCTACATTATAATATTGAAATATTTTGTAATATTTTGTCTTAATTATCTAAAATTATGTGCCTAAAATATCATTGTTAATGAATGAAAATAAATTCTAGTCAAAAGTCACTAGAATAAGTTATGTTTAAGGATTGGGACTTATAGGGATATTATTAATTTATTAGGGAGCCATTTATACGAGAAATAACTAGATTCAATTTGATACTTGGTATGGATTGGATTGTTATATACTAGGCTCGTATAGACTATTATCTGAGGAGAGTTACCTTTCTATATTCATAAAGAGGAAGTTACTCTCACCTAGGAGAGTGGGATATTTAGCCCAGACATATAAGACCGATTTAGTGTAGATTGGATTGTCTCATGGTTCAGATAGAAATCCTTTTTTAGATGATGGTAGAGTGTAGTTGTAAACTTTTTCTCTAGTGGTAGATCATTTTTAGGATGTCTTTCCAAATGAGTTTTATGACTTACCACCCAATATAGAGATCATGTTCATGATTGAGTTAGATCTAGGAGAAAATCTACTTTTAGTCCCACCTTATAGGATGCCACCAGTTTAGTTTTTTTGGCTGAAATTTTAGTTGGAAGATCTAGAATCCCAATGTTTTATATGTCTTAGTACATATCCATGTGATTATCTGGTTATTTCCAGCAATAAGGTTAATGTTACATTTTTATTTTGTGTGGATTATTAGGGATTAAACAAGATTATGGTCAAGAACTGACACCGCATTCTGTGCATCGATGAACACTTTGACCAATTTTGATGTGATAAGATCTTCTCTATGATAGATTTGAGATCAGCATACAAACAGTTGAGAGTGAAACCATCTTAACTATCTAGGACTAATTTTAAAATAAGGTATGTCTTGTACAAATTTATGGGGATGTCGTTTGGTTTGATGAATTCATCAGTGGTATTCATGGACTTGATGAATCAGATATTTCAACATTTTCTATATAAGTTTTTTTTGATTCTTTCAATGAAATATTAGTTTACTCTGAATCTGAAATTGATCATTCCCACCATATTGACATCATCTTAAGTATATTGACAGAGCATCTGATTTATGCCAAGCTATCCAAATGTATTTTTTTCAATGATAAAGCCAACTTCCTAGGTTATGTTATCTTAGAGGCTAGAGTTTCATTAGATCTAAAGAAGTTTATAGATATCGTATATTTGGATATTCCAAATTATTTCATTTAGATTTTTAGTTTTCTAGGTTTATACACTTATTTTAATTTCTTTAGGAAATATTTATCTTGCTTGGAAGAACCGATTTATGGGATGACCAAGATAGGAGTGAAGTTTATTTTGTCAGATTCTTGTTAGATATATTTTCAACACCTCAAAAAAGGATATCATTAGCACCCCTGCTTACACTACCTATGTTGGGTAAGGCATATATCATGTATTATGATTAATTCAAAGATAAACTCAAATCATTTCTAATGTAGGAGAACCGAGTGGATTCGTATGTCTCCAGACATAATAGGTCACATGAGAGGCATTACCCTACTCATTATCTAGTGTTACTTGCAGTATTAAACACCCTAAGAAGTAAGAGCCACTATCATTTGGGAAATATTTTTTTGGTGTGCACTAATCATAAGAGCTTGAGGTACATATTTTCTCAGTGATACATAAACCTTCAACAGAAGAGTTGTATTGAGTATCTATGGTATTTTGACTTAGAGTTGGATTATATACTAGTAAAGGGAAACATTTTTTCTAATTCCTTGAGATATAATACATAGAATGAGGTAGTGTTGTAGTATTTTGATGAATGGAGGATTATAGAACTCTTTTCAAGAAAGCTTCAAGATTTTCAGGAGTCCTGGAGATGAGTAGCTTAGAATTAAACATATGTTATACCCTTTCTTTTTTACCAGATAATGATGGATTAGTTATTTAATATAGAGGTCCTAGTTCTGAGATTAAGCTTATGTGGTGGGGATACACCATCAAGATGGTCTCTTGGATGTTTAAATTATCATCTTTTCTATGGTTGGGTATGGGTTTCTATGGACTTATGTAAGGATTTGATGAGAGTGTTCGATTCTTCTATATTGGTGGTACATCCTAGTTTGAAGGATATATATCATGATCTCCATAGACAGTACTAGTGGTCAGGAATAATGTAGTTCACTGGCTTTTTGGTTATATTATCCACTTATTAGTATGTGAATGTCTAACATCGTAGTTCTACTAGATTTTTATATCCTCTACCCATTTCAAAGTGGAAATTAGATATGTCACTATAGATTTTATAATTAGATTTCTCAAGACACTCCTCAAGAATGATGCGGTGTGGGTAATTGAGGATCTACTAATCAAGGTATCCCACATTTTTCCTATCAAGGAGACCTTCATCATTAATGATCTTGGTAGTATTTTCATTCAAGAGGTATTTTTTAGAATGGTGTTTTAATGACTATCTTTTATAATAGATATCCTTGTTTCATGACATTATTTTAGAAGGGTCGTCAGAGGATTTGTACTGATAGGTTATTTTAAGAGTAACCCTTCATCCTCAGATTGGCAGTCAATATACGTGAACCATTCAGATTCTGGAGGATATGTTTTTAGCCTATTTTTTATTTTTGGTATTTTATTGAATTAGTATATGGAACATATAAATTTTTTATATAATAACATCTTCTAGGAATAGACCTAGTAGGCACCATTCAAGGATTTATATGACAGGCTATTCCATTACCCTCTTTATTAGTTGGAGGTAGGTGGGTCAGTTCTTTTCGGACCAAGTCTCATGTTGGAGACATCTGAGTAGGTTTAGTTGATTAGGAGGTGGTTGGTGATTATTCAGAGTATAAGAAAATCTTACACTAACCATCAGGGATGACATCTTGAGATTGAGGTTGGTTGTATTGTTTTCCCTCAGGAGTTTACAAGGTTAAGACATTGGCATATCAGGAAACAATGAAATCTATCACCCAGGTTTGTCATGACATTTGAGATAGTGGAGAGGATCAATACAATGGAATGTTGACCAGACCTTCCATGGTGTTATAGTGTCATGCATGATTTTTTTCACATGTCATGGATTTAGATATATGATTCTAATCCTTCTCATGTGGTAGATATTTAGGATGTTGATATTTGTTTTGTTGTGTCCAATGAGTACAATACAATGTAGATTTTGGACCAAGGTGAGAAGTATCTCTAGGGTAGGACTATACCTTTAGTGATTATAGTGTTATAATGGGAATGTTCAGGAGGATACCTAGCTGAGGGCGTCAAATAGGAAAGCAAACTAGAAATACATGTTCATCAAGACCCCATAGTGATGATTCGATTAGCATTAGAGTTAGCAGTTATATTGTGGGGAGGTTGTAAGATCTCCTCTTTTTCCAGGTATTTTCCTCTTTGATTTTTTCATTAAATGTCTTGTGTTTGGGTTTTACTTTATCTTTAATCCTTATTGTTGGATTATCTTTTAGAGGTGGAGAGATTTGTTTGGAGGTAATTACTTAATGTTTAGAGATGTATGTTTATATGGATTAATGGATTCTATTTATAAATGTATTAAATGGTATTGTGAGGGATTTTCAGGAAATGAAAGTATTTTGAGATGGTTTGGACCATTTATGAAATAAAATCACTGAAATATATCTATAATGGGTTTACATGCAGTAAAAATTTTATTCAAGAAGTGTAAATATTTTCAAAAACCTGTCATGATTAGTTTTAATCCCTAAATTAGTTCATAACGTGACTAGAATACATGACATGTAATGTTTGAGAAGGTTTAAATTCACCAAAGGAAATGGGTTTTTGGAATAACCCGGTATAAATAAATTGACAACATGCAAAGGGTTTACATACTATGTATTTATCAGGATGTGTAGTTATAAGACCTTTTATGCACTTATTTCCTCATCTCTTCCATGTGTATCCTCTCCTCTCTCAACCCTAGGTGATTTCTAGATGATTTTGGAGCACCATCCTCCATTCTAAAAATCTCACTCATGCAATAAATCTCTGGTCAGTTGTTTTTTATAGGTTTTACTTTCTCTTCTATTATTATCTAGTTATGGAAGTTTAGGATTTTGAACACCATGCAATCAGGTGTTTCTATTTTCTTTTTTTATCTTGGTTCCTTATTATGATCTTCTTCTCCTTTTTTTCTTATCGGAGTTACTAATTGGAATCATTGCATTAATTTATAGTTTCATGTATGTGGTCTAAAACCTAAATCTATCAAATTTTTAGTTTACAATTTTGTGAAATATTGTGATTTTAACCTTCATAACATGTACATTAATTAATTGAGTTATGAATGATGATAAAACATTTATTGGTTTATTCATTAGATCCCATTTGATCCAATGGTCTAGTGACTTGGAATATGGGAATACATTGAGTGAGCATAACTATGATTAATGAATAATTGTATAATGTCTTGAAGTGTGTTTAGAAACACAAGGGAATTAAATTGATTTCTTGAAATAAAACCCCTTTTGTTATTGGATTAATTTTTATTGAAATGGATAGCATGCTAATGGTTTAAGACTAACATGATAAATGAAAAGAATCATTTAAAGATAAATGGTAATTTGTACAATTAACCATTGTAACTTATGATATGATACCATGATATCCTTATTGTTATGACATGTGTTGTGATTCATGTTATAATTATTATATAGTGTAATTGGCCTAGTTTCATGATGTAATTCTTGTATAGTGGTCATTGACTAGTTTAATTTTGTTATGGTTATATAGTGGGATTTACCCATGATGTTGAAATGATTATATAGTGGGCTTGGCCCAGTCTCATGTTGTAATTCTTATATAGAGGGTTATTCCTCGGATGCTGAAATGCATATATAGAGGGATTGGCCAAGCTTCATTTTGAAATATGTATATAGAGGGACTTTCTCGAGATATTGAAATGCTTATATATTGGTATTGGACTTGTTTCATGCTGTAATACTTATATAGAGGGCTATGAAAAGATGCTAAAATGCTTGTATAGCTACGCTTATATAGAGGGATGATCTCAGCTGTTTGATTATTCCATGGTTTTGGTTATGGTTGGCATGGTTTTGGTACATTCTTATATATATATTCTTCCATGGTGTAGAAGCATGTTGATTGTTATATTAAATTAATTGATCTAGTAATACACCAGTTTATCATAATATTTCTTGAAATTATTATCAGAATTGTTTTTTAGACTTGATGGTTCTGGCCTACTGAGTTGTACACGCACACTATTCGAACTGTGGTTTGGAACCTAAGAAAATTATATAGATGCAAGTAAGGGACCCTATTGCAGATTCTTGATTGTTGGATGGTCTAGATTTTTGAGATGAGACCAAGATGGGGTTTGGGATCATGGTATTTTTATATTATGTTTTTCAGTTTATTCCATTATTTACACTAATTTCAATTTGAAATTTTGATACATTCTACCATGATATTACATGGTTTATTATTCTTTTAATTATTGATTTTTCTTTCATTTCCCAGTTGTATGTCGTATTAATTCAACTATGCTTCAATTATTCTGATATGTATTATTATTATTTTTGTATATTATATTATTACTATATAAATGGAGGTTTAGTCTCACTACAATACAAATCATAGCCCCATTTCTAGTTGGAAACCTCTAGAGTACAGGGAGGTGTGCTTGAGGTCTAGTAACCAACCTGATTTGTCCATGTGAGAGTGTTCCAGATAAGGGGATGTTACTAAATCCCTAAGACATAGGGGTGATTCTTAGAGAGGGAATTGGGTAGAAATTGGGTGATCTCCTATGCTTAGTGGGTGTGAGGATAAGGGGTGGTGAGGGATGTATTTACAAGGGGAAGAGGGGTGCTTCTGAATATTATAATCCTTAGTTTATTATTTTTCTCAATACTATTGATATAAATGATTCTTGTGATTATATATAGTAAATGGTTCATCTTATTTTGAAATAATGGGTTCTTAAATCATCCATGACTAAAAAAATTAAATATTTATCTTATAATTTTAAATACCATTATTACACCATATTTCATTATTCAAAAAAATCAACTATTTAAGAAAAATATCATAAATTTACACTAAGAATTTTTTTGATGGGTATATTCAAAAAAGGAAATCCCTTTCATGAAAATAATTTTCAAAATATAAAAAAATTATTTTTAAACAAAATCCTCATTTATTTGAAAATTATCAATTTCAATATTATGATAATTTCTATAACTCCTTAAAAATTACTTATGGTCACATAAAATTATCGCATCATTATAATAAAATTAATAAGACAATTTTAGGAAAGTAAAATTCCTTTTAAATTGTTATATTTAATATAAAAGTGGATTTAATACATTTTTGTTTTCCAAAAATACAAACAAATAATTTATATTTTTTACAACATTTACATACTTGTACAATGGTATAAATATATCATATTTTCATTTTATAAGATACTTAAATATTATTTTACTTTTTTATAAGTGATGATACTTTTATGAAGGTTTTGTTACTTTTCCTAATTTCCATATTACTATTCCAATGCTCATGTCACAATTCTAATGACCATATTATTATTCCTATGGCCATATTTGTAATGGTCATATGTAATCCCTACTATGTATAAATACCTCATATTTCATTCATTGTTTATTTACTAATATAATTTCTCTCAAAATTATATATATTTTCATTTTCAAAATTCATTTTTCATTTCTAATAATCTTCCTCATTTTTGTAGTGTTATTCATACGTGTGATTATTCATTAGGATCAAGCTAATCCAAATATTCCTATTATTGTTATCTTATTTTATATTCATTGCCTAATTTTATTAATTTAAATTCTTATGGTAATATTTATTCTCTTAATTTAATGTTCAGATTAATATAAAATTTAATTGGTTTCACCATGTGGTTTATTTTCTTTATAATTAATTGCTAATTATTGCACAATTATAAAAAAAAGTTGATAAAATGATGGCTCATTACACGCTTCCACCATGTGAAATTTCACCCTCAAATTTTTACTTAACACACTAAGGAAAAAATGGTGGAGGTACTTCTACTTCTGATTTTCCTCTAATTCCCATGTCACCTCCTCATACTTATGGCTTTATCATATTACTCTGACTAATTGAGTTGTCTTGTTGCATAAAACATTATCTATACATTCCATGGTCTTCATCGCATGTTCCCCAAAAGAGATATCATTCTCTAGATATACCACCTCTAGGTTCAGTACATTTAAGGGACCTTGTATATAAATATTTAATATGGATATTTGAAATACATCATATAGTTGAGAAAGGGGTTGTGGGTGTTCAAGTTGATAGGCTACACCTCTGATACGATCGTGAATCTCAATGGGGCCAATATACCTAGAACTTAGCTTTCCCTTTATCCCTTATATCATCACTCTCTTCCATGAGGATATGTGGAGGAACATATTATCTTGAACCTCAAACTCTATGTCTTATCTATTATTTTCATCATAGTTATTCTATAGACTTCGAGCAGTCTTGATGTACTACTAAATGGAGTTGACATTTTCTACCATTTTCTTGACCATTTCAGGTCCCAAAAACTTTTGTTGACCAAAATAATCTTAGCATTCATGTGTTATGAAGAAATTTACATAAGGGCTTCATATATATCCATTTATAATCTTGATTTAATGATATTATTCTATGATAACTCAACCAGAGGAATTTATTGATCTCATTATCCTTTGAAGTCCATAGATAATTCTCCCAACACGTTTTCCTTTGTCTGGATAGTCCACCTTGATTAGAAATTGTTCTGTGGGTTATAACATGTATTTAATTTCACCTTAGTGTTTATATCATATTTTAGACTCTTTCAGAACATGGAGTTCAATCGCAAATATTGATCTGATAAAATTGATAGTGGTGTTCCATGTTTACTCACTACTTCTTTGATGTATATCCTTGTAATTTGATTGAGGGGTAAGCCCTATCCAATTGAAATGAAATGATAAGTCTCTATATTATGATCCAATATAACCAATATATAATTATATCCTTTTTATGTATTAATAAGACAGGTAAAAAATTTCTTTGTGATATTTTTCCATTTCTACGTAGGTATCAGTAAGGGTTACATCATTCCATTGTATTTTTTCCTTTCAATATTAACCTTCTAACATACCAATCATTTTTATTTTTATTTTGTGATATACTTATTATATGGTCACAACAATAGTGCTATCAGAGGTGTTAATACATCTTCATGCTCCTTGGGTGGACAGAAAAGGGAGACCTATTTACATCATCCATAAAATAATTCTATATTACCGGATTTGATGGTATGCAAAGTTGTGACCAAAATATTACAACTCCTTCAAAAAATTTTAACTCTAAGGATTTCCCTTTTCTTATATCTTCCACCTTATTTTGAGTTTCAACATAACATCCATCATAATCCTTTATTTTCTTCATAATGGATGGTTGAGTTATCATTTGAGAAAGTAATGGTGATTTTTCTTCTTTTATGAGACCCATGTCCATTCATTAAAAGTCTAAGAAGATTGGATCCTTCTCAATTGTATCCATAGATAAGGTAACAAGATCCTTTCTACATAAATCATTTACGGCATTATTTTATTTTCCATTATATTAGTGGATTGAGCATTAATATTATTTTATGAACTCTAACCATCATCGTGTGTTCATATTAATCTCTTTCATTGTGGATATATACTTGAGGCTCTTATAATCCATATATATTTCAGACCTCTCTCCATAGAGATAATTCTACTAGATTTTCAGCATGAGTATTACTACATCCAACACTAGATCGTGTGTTTTGTTGTTTTTCTCAAGAAATTTTAACCACCTTGAGGAGTAGGGTATCACTTAATCATTTTTCATCAATACACAAACTAATACCTTCTTTGAATCATTGTTGTATACCAAAAAAAGTTCCCCGTGTGAAGGAAGTGTGTGGAATGGTGTAATGAAAAGACTCTTCATTAATTACATAAATGTATCTTCACATTAATCATTCCATAAAAACATTACTCTATTATGAGTAAGCTTGGTTAGTGGGTTTTACAATCATGATAAGTTTCTTACAAATCATCATTAATACCTAGATAGTTCAATTAAATTATGGATATCAATTAACGATATTGGTTTAGTACACTCCTTAATTACATTTGTCTGATAAGTGTTCTTAGATATCCTTTTGTTTTCCATAACATGATCAAATAATGATACTTCCACTGTCTATGACTCACATTTATTTTACAGTGCATACATCTTCTCATTCTTCAAATTATTTAGAACAATATTAAAATTCTCTTCATGATCCTCTATGAATTTAATGTATATCATAATATCATCTATAAATACTATCATAGATTTTTTGGGTTAATATATAAATACTCTATTTATTAATTAAACATAAATTGTTGGATCATTAGTGAGTCTGAAGGGAATCACTATGAACACATAGTTTCCATACCCTATTCCAAAAGTAGTCTTGGGAATATCTTCCTTCTCCACCTTTAATTGGTGATATCCTTACCGAAGTTCCACCTTAGATAAATATTGGGGCCCACATAGTTGATCAAAAAATTCATATCTTTGTGGTATATAATACATGATATTTATCAAGAATTTCTTAAGCTTCTGATCATCAATGTAGATGTGCATTGACCCATCATTCTTGTTTACAAAGATAATCGAAACACACCATGGTGAACAACCCTTTTCTAGATTCTCTTATAACTTCTTCTTAGTTTATTTTAACTCAATGGTGGTTATTCTATAATTATTTTCTAATATGTTTAGATATATAGGTATAAGTTCAATTGATAACCCAACCTCTTGGTCAAGATTAAATCCAAGAAATTATTTAGGTAGTATGTCAAAATAGTCCCTAAAATGGGAATTCCTTCCAGAAAGATTCTCTCCTTAGTCAAAGTCTTCTAATATATATATTATTTTTCATAAGGAAAAAATATCCATGATTGATAATAATATTCAAAAGGATAATCATCCCCCTTCTTACAACTATGTAGAAGTGGAGGATAACGCGGGATGTGAGGAGTGATCTTCCTCTCTAAATAGTGGATGTCGATTTCAAATAAAGGTAGCCAACCCATGCCAAATATAGCATAAAAATACATTAAATTATATAAAAAAATATTTTTTATAAGTTTCAATCCACATACATTGACCTGGGAAGAGTTATATACTTAGTATATAATAATTCTCCATTCTCTATTCTCACGGATATATTAACACGCGTGTTTTGAGGTAGTGTTTGAATGGTATTACTAAACATGTATTATATGAAAGAATTAATATAAATATACTCATATTAGATATTTTAATCTTGTGGATAAGTAATTAGTGCACTTCTAACTATTTAATTATGGTCCTAGTCAGTAACAATAGGCAAAACATTATAGGGATAAGAATAAGTTAAAATAAAAATTATGTAAAAATGGGAGTGATGAACACCGATTTTATAAGTTTTAAATGAAAAGTGTATCATAAATATTGGGTTTTTAGGATTTAATAGTAGTTATACATGCTAAGATTCTTATTATATTTATAAAAAAATAGTATATTTATGTCCTTTATTAACATTCATAATGATTTTGGGAATTTTCAAAAGAATATCCCTCCAGAGTGTCTAACCAAGTGTCTAGTATGGCCTCTTTACCATAAGTTGGGTGACGAGTTATTTACTACACAATGTTACCTTTTCAGGTTTATTACACATAGGTTTAATTATTCTAGAACCATATCCACTTTTATTATCTAGAAAAGTATTTCATTTCATAGAAACCTATCAATCCATACTTCTCAAAAATTATAGGATCTTCTCATATACTTAGACTTATCCCTAGGGATAACACTAATGTATTATTTTCCTAATTCCAAAAAATGACTAGACCATCATATAATACCAACTATAGTGACCCAATCCTTTTAAACATAATATTACATGACTATTAACATAAATATCAAATAAACACAACTCAAAGTATCGAGAGTTCTAGTTTCTTTTGAAGACTAGTGCATAAAACTACAATAATAAACTAAATCAACACTTATTTATTTTAATCTCTATAAGGATCTCCTACATAACTTTGATCTATTAATAGTGTATATAACATTCAATGGAATATATAAAAGAATGGAATGATCTTTAAATCTTATTAATGGAATATATATGATAGATAAGCATAAAAAATCAATCAAAAGGAATAACATGATATCATAGATAATCCAGGAACCTGAATAATTCTATAGAATCAAAACATAAAGATCATGGAATCATAAGATCATGGTTTAATGGGAATATGGGGGAAACATAAATCATTACATAATAATAATTTAGGGATAACCACTAAGAAAACATGACATGGTGGCCATATTCCAAATCTATATTATCTTTAATCCCTAATCCCATATACACTGTCTCATGAGACAAAAACATTAACAAATGAATTAAAACACTCTCTGGGAACACTCATGATAACATGTATATGATTATTTATTCCATAAAAGGGAAATAAATCATAATACAAAAAGATAATAATTTCCCATGGAATGAAATGGGATTCATAATCATGCTTTATATAATAATCTATGGAGATTTCATAAAGAATATATTTGAGAAATAAACATGATGCATGTATTACCCTATAAAAGGATGGTAATGTAAAATAGGTATATATGTCATAGATATATATATAGAACATAAAATAATTACATAACATTAAATATAGAGATAAAGTGATTTAGATAGAGAAAGTTCATAACCTAATGAAAAGGGTGGTTTGGGGAGATCCCTTAACTTAGATCCCAGAATCGCTCTGCAATTACACATAACATTATGTATAATCAAATCAGATTCATTAATTTATTAATTAATAAACTTTTACATATTTATTTTATTTAATATAATTTTATTATGTTCATTTTTAAACATTTAAAAAATATATAATGTTCAATTTTATTTTATGGAGGTCGTTCATTTCCTAGTTCCATGGTCGGGTCACTTGTGGATAATTACTGAATTTCTTGTCAAATGTGACTAAAACATTAGTATTGAAATTAAATAGTACTCATTATATTCATAAAATTTACATTTTTTCATATACCCATATGTGTTCTAGAATATGGATAATTCATTTAGTAAAACATTAATGTTATATGGTAGTTTATTTTGGTGGTTTTACCGACCATCGTGAACTAATTTTGTTTTATTTAATATCATTGACATATATTTATTATATAATGTGATGTAATATAATAAATATATATATATATGTTCCATTTTAAATAATTATAAGTGAATTTAAACATACAATGAAGGTGGTATTGGAAAACGAAAAATCTTCGACCATGAAGGTGGTAAACCGATATAATATAGACAACGGTTTTGTATTTTTTGGAAAAGAGGATATGAGAAGGGGGTTGAAGGTAGATATAAAATTATGAATAAAAAACTATAGTATGTATATATATATTTATATTAAAATATAGTTAATATAAAATGCCGGATGATGGATTCAAGGAGAGGGTAGGAGATGAAATGAATTTAGTAGAGGTAAATTGAGAATATTACATCCTAAAAGATGCTTCCTTGAAATAATAATTACGAAAATTATAATTTATATTTTTGTGATAAAATAAAAATTAATACATGTTTAAGATTATTTGAAAGTTTATTGGGTGGAAATTAGGCAATATCCATGTCTTAGAAGGTGTGGGGAGAAGGGGTTGTGATGGGTGGTATTTATAAGGGGTGGAGAGGGGTGTTTTGAATATTAAAATCATTTGTCTATTATTTTGGCTCAGAATACAAATATTATTTATTATTTTTCACTATATACAAATAATTTTGAATTTTGGTTAGAAATAATGGGTTGTTACGTTATACATGACTCAAATATTCATGTATTTAGGTTATATTTTTAAATATCATACTTTACAATATCTCAGTATTCATGAAAACTTCATCTATTTTAGAAAAAAACCAAAACATTACCCTAAAATTTTATTTATGTGTAGATTGAGAAAATGAAATCCATTTTATAAAAATAAATTTCTAAATATTTATAATTTAATTTTTAAATAAATCCCTTTTTATTCAAAAAAATATCAATTTTGATATTATGATCGATTTTCTAGCCCTTTGAAAATTTACTTATGGACCCAACGAGATTTCTTATCATTATAATAAAATGTAATATTTGTAAATAAATTTTATGATATTAAACCTTATATAAAATAATTATATTTATTATAAAAGTGAAATTAAAACATCTATGTTTTACAAAAAATAAAACATATAATTAATCATATTTAAAACATTTATTTACTTATACCATGGAATAAATATATCATATTTTCATTTTATAAGATACACAAATATTATTTTACAATTACATAAGTGAGTTTACTATTCTAATCGTTAGGTTACTATTCTATATGGTTAGATTATTATTCCAATGGTCAAGTTACTATTTCAATAGTCAGATTACTATTCTAACAGTCAGATTTGTAATGGTTATATGGGATCAATATTATCTGTAAATACCTCATATTTACATTTACATTTTGTCTTAATGTTATATATATATATTCATTTTCAAAATTAATATTTCATTACTAATATTTGTCTTTACTTATACAGTGTTCTCTATGAGTAAGATTATTCTCAAGGATCGAGAAGATCAAAAGTTTCCTATTATTGTTATCTTGTTTTCTAATTTTTCCCATTTTAATAATTTAAGTTATTATGGCCATATTTAATCCATAATTTTAATTTTCAAGTTAATATAAATTTCATTTGGTTTCATTAGGTGGAACATGTTCTTTTTAATGCACTACTTAATATGAAAAAATTATAAAAAGGGAAATTCCATTGATAAAATTCAAGATCATTACATTCTTCCCCCCTTAAGAAATTTTACCCTCAAAATATTGTTTTATATAATACGATAAAAATATGCGAGGGTACTTCTTCTTCAAGTATTTTGCTGGTTCCCATGTGACCTCCTCATACTTATTATTTCACCATAGTAATTTGACTAGGTTTTGTATCTTGTTGCATTGAACTTTATCTCTATGGTCCAAGATCTTCACCAACTTCTCCTCATAAGAGAGATAATTTTCTAGTTTTAAAACTTAGGAACTCAATAAATGTGAGTGATCTAATATGTACTTCATTAAAAGGGATACATGGAATACATATTATAATTAAGAATGGGATTTTTGGACATCCAGTTGATAGGTCAGAGCTATGATTCAATCAATAATCTCAAAGGGGTCGATGTATATGGGAATTAGATTTCCCTTATTTCAAAATCTCATGAATCTCATTATGTTGATATATGAAGGATAACTTATCTCCAACCTCATACTCTTGGCCTCATCAATGATTTTCTCCATAAATCTTTTGTAAACTTTGAGCAGCCTGGATGTACTGCTGAATGGAATTGAACATTTCTACCATTTCTTCGACTATTTCAACTTCAAAAAACATGTATTCACCAAATCCATCGAAGCATGAATATGTTTTTAGCATCTATTTAAATATATTACTTCATATTGATCCATTTAGATTATTTAGTGAAATCTATTATTGTATTAGAACATTATCATAGGAAGATGTTTATCCCAACCTACTTTTAAGTCCATCGATCATGATCTAAAAAAGAATTCTTGTGTCTGGATAGTATGATTAGATTTTTCATTAGTTTGGGGTGGTTAAGACATACTAATGTTCAAATAATTGTTTAGATCATGTTGGATACTCTTATAGAACATGGAGGTAAATCTTGGATCTCAATTGGATATAATTTATAGTGGTGTTCGATACAGCCTTGACACTTATTTGATGTATATCCTTATTAGTTGATCGAGTGATAAGTCCTCTAAATTACAATGAAATGAGTAGTCTTTATAATATAATCCACCACAACCCATATTTCATTATTTACATTGTATTCCTTTTAAATAACCTTGAAAAGTTTCATTGTTATGCTTTTTCATTTCCATGTAGGTGTAGGTAATGGTTGCATCATTCCCTTATATTTTTGTCTTTCAGACTCTCCTGCTGACATACAAAGTATTTTGATGTAAACTCCATTATATCCTTCTTCATATTGTACCACCAATAGTGATCTCAGAAGTCTTGATACATCTTCCTACTCCATCATTAGATATAGAAGGTTTATATATGTGTATCATCTAACAAATCCTTATTTATCATAGGATTATAAATTATGCATAGTCATTGCCCAAATCTTACAACTCATTCTTCATAAATTTTGAACTCTGGAGATTTCCCTTTTGTTTTGTCTTAAGACATCTTTTGTATTTCTACATCATCTCTTTGGGATCCTTTGTCTTCTTTTCAAGGGATGGTTTAGAAATAATTTGAGAAATTAATGATGATGTTCCACCCTTTATGATCCCCATGTCCATAATTTTCATTAAAATAAGAATAGATCCTTATCAATTTTCATCATTGATAATGTCAAAGGATACTTTCTATTTAGAGGATCTACAACTTTATTTACAATCCCATGATCGTAGTAGATTGAGCAGTCATAGCCCTTTATAATTTCTAATAATATTCACTATCACATATTAATATCCTTCTATATGAATATATACATGAGGATATTATGATCAATATATATTTCATACATCTCTATTTAAATATAATGCTTCAATATTTTGTGTGTGATTATTACTACATCCAACTCCAGATCATTTATTGGGTAGTTATTCTCATGATCCTTCCCTTCCTTGAGGTGTAAGCTATCAATTTTTCATTTAGCATCATTACACAACCTAAGCTTTTAATTGAAGCACCATTGTATAACATTAAAATTTCCTCACATGAGGGAAGAATGAGGACTGGTGTAGTGATAATCCTACATTTCAATTTCTTAAATCTCTCTCCACATTCAATAATATAGAAAATATTTACTCCCTTATTAGATATCTTGGTTAGGGGCCTCGATAAGGATTATAAGTTTCTAAAAATTCATATAACATCCCAACTCGGGTGCCACAACCTGGTACCATGAGCCAGACCACTACCTGACCTCAGGAAGGCCTCCCTATATGCTAGTGGCTACCGACTATTAGCGAGGGTCTAATATCAATCATGGTGAGACTATACCTTCTTTTATCAATGTAATAAACCATAAGAAATAAATAAAAAATAACTAAATGATAATTTAACAATAACCAAAATAGTACCATTATCAAAAGATGACAAAAAACTAGAGATACAATATCAAAAATGAATAGTAGTTATTCATTTCTAAAGTATGTGTTGAGTGTCAAAATGAAAACCCCAAAGTAAATAAACTGAAGACTCCCAAGTGAGCTTCAAACCACATCGGGTTCTCTCAACCACATTCCATACCAAATCATCCATCTAACGCATGGCCTTTTACCTTAACCTTTCATTAAAAAATGAAATCAATCTAGGAACGGATCTAGTAGCCTGAGTGGGGTATGAGTACAACTTAGTAAGCAACCACCAATGGCATCTAAAAGAATATCCAGTAAATAAAATTTGCATGCAGTTGTTTAAATAATACATAAAATCAATAAATTATGTAGTTTATAGATATTCAATTACTTTATATTAAACCACATAACACCATAGGTTCTCGGGGACACCCAAACTCTCAATACCTACATCGAATAATGTTAGAGTCTAAATTATCCCCAAGGGATATCATATAAATGAATGGCCATGTTATAATTAATTATCACAATTCACATATGGATTCCACTACTACCATTCATCATTTCAATTCACACTATGGGATTTTGATACCTCTGACAATGTCTCACACATGATTGACACTAGTGAATGCCACTATTACCATTCATCATTTCTTATCACACTATGGGATTTTGATGAAGTAGATTGTGGACCACACACAGTTATCATATTTGAATACCATTGTTACCATTCATTATATCTTATCACACTCTAGGATTTTGATTCAGAAGACCATCTCCCACAAACAATTATCACCTTAATTAATTCATCAATTAATTAATCAAATTTAAAAAATGCATCCATCCATCATTCCATTAATTAATCTATCAATTAATTAACCACATCAAGTATATTAATTAATTCAAAAATTAACTAATATTTTCACAATATCAACATCCAATTATTAATTCACTAATTAATTATTCATACTCATAGTTTCAATATCACAAAAATATTTAAAAAATACTTATTCATAATCATATTATCAATATCCCATAATTTATTCAACAATTAATTATTCGTACTTCGAATCTCAATATCTCATAATAAATTCAACAATTAATTATTCAACATCAAAGTATCAATATCTATTAGTTAATTCAAATATTAATTCTTCACCTTCACAGTATAAATATCCTATAATTAATTAACTCATTAATTATTCATGTTCACAGTATCAATATTGAATAATTAATTCCCCAATTAATTATTCATATTCTACAATTCTAATATCCCTAATTTAAAATGTCCCTTAATTAATTCAAAAAATTAGTTAATTAATTTAATAACTCAATTTCTAAACATATAATACAAATTCTACAATTACATATTCATAATTGAAATCAAATCCTTGGGATTTGTATTATAGATCACCTACCACAATTTGTAGATGAGCGATCGCCCAATGGAAAATCCCCAATTTCAGCGAAGTAATGATGTAGAATGAGAACCAAATATAAAACCTAAATAAAGATTGAAAAATAAATATTTCTTAAATATATAAGTAGATCTACAATAATAGATCTATATCCATAATACCAGATCAATTTCTAATCAAAATAGTAAGAACAACAATTTTTTATAATGGGAGAATAAAGGAAGAGGAACCGGAAACCTAGTAGGATAGTATACACTTACATGAAGAGGTGCAGAGCTTCGATCCGAGAATCAAACCACCAGGAATAGATGTTGTGAGGGATTAGAATTAATCTATGAAGCTCCAAAAATGGTAAAATCATATTGGTTCGAGTATGTGTCGATTTTTGGTTAATTGGGGGGTTCAGGTAATTTTAAATCAAATTTTCAGACTAATTAAAACTATTCACATTGTTTATAGGGTAGAGGCACGTGGTTTCCACTAATCTAGCTCCTTAACTGTGAGCCCTAACATATCACCTTTTATAGGGGGTTCACAGTTTCTCTTTTTAGGGAACACGGTTTAATAGACCATGCACCAGCTGTACAAATCCCTTCCGCTTAGGATTGCATGTTTTTCTAGGCTAGGAGAACAATTAGGAAAATCTTATGCCTAATATGCATAGGAATCTTCCTTAAATTTTTTCATTATTTCACCCAAACACACCCCAACGTAAAACCCAAATAAAAATTACTCAAGATAAGAAAAAATATTACTTGTAAACAATCCAACAACATCCCCAAAAAGGTTAGTATCTTACAATCTACCCACCTTATAATATCATGTCCTTGAGCCTCACTCCCAAGAATATCTAAGATACCGAGTCAAGAATATTGGTCCACTAAGACCACATATCAGATTTCATTTCCCAAGAATCTTCCATCACATGCTTGTGTCTCCATAATACATGAACTATAGGCATGGTCTTTCTCTGCAACAATTTCTCACTGTGATCCAGTGCGTCTGTCGGATACTTCTGAGAGGATGAATCGGTCTGAACCTCAACATCAGCCACATTAATCTCATGAGATAGAACAATGTGATATTTTCATAGTTGTGACACATGGAAAACATCATTCATACCACTTTATATCTGTGGAAGATCCAATCGGTACACCACCATCCTGATTCTTTCCACAACCTCATACGGTCCAACAACCCTGGGCACTAACTTTATCTGCCTCAATATCCTATGGTGACCCAACCTAGGAGAAACCTAAAGGAATATATGATCACCCTATATAAACTATATGGGTCATTGAAATCTATCGTCATAGTAATTTTTTCTAGTCTGATCCAAATTCAAACATTTCTGAATCAGCTGGACCTGCTCTGACATCTCCTTTACGACACTCGGTCTCACCAAATCTAACTCGCTATCCTCCATCCAAGATAGTGGTGATCTATATGGCCTTCCATAAAAATCCTTGTATGTTCCCATCTATATCTTTTCAGGATAACTATTTGTATGGGTGAACACCACCAAATATAGGAACTTCTCCCAAGACCCACATAATTTAGGAACACACACTCTAAGCATATCCTCAAGCACATGTATAGTGTGCTCTGATATCCCATATATATATTGGTATAAATACATAATCAATAAAACATGTGTAATATGTGTTTTTTTAATCCCTACCAGATGAAATAAGTAATTCATGAGTCACTGATTGAAAATATAGTTCACAAAACCCCATGGATATGGACTATCTCCCGAACATACAAATATCCCAACTACTACATGGAGAAGGTCTCCTGTATTGGAAATAAGTATGTTACCTTCTTCCAATGGTCCAAAATCACCCAAATATCGTCATTTTTCTGAGTTATCCTCAGGAGACTCATTAAAAATTCCATAGTCACATCATCCCACATCGACTCTATAATGGGAAATAGGTGCATAAAATCTATAGGTCATTGATTTCTGGCCTTCGCCTACTAATAGGTATAGCATCATGTCCCGAAACCTGCTATTTTTTTCATTCCTATACACCAAATCATTTAATGTATTTGACGGTATATTTTCGTAACACTAGATATTCCACCCACTTTGAGGCATGAAATTCCCACATCAACTAGTCTTGAAGGATTGAAAGAAAACTAAAATGGTTCTTGAAAAAGATGGTCTCATCCTCATCTATCAACCAATATAAAGGTGACTCTCTTCCTTTAGGGACTTCCCCTAAGTTCAAAAATTCTAGATACTCATATTTGTTATATCTAATTTGGATCAAAATGTACTCTCCACAAAAACTGATGTGAGTTGCATCTTCTGATAACTCTCCCAAACCACAATATGAATCTCAACTAGTAAATTCATCATCTTAAACTCAATATTAGACACATGAACTACCGGTGTCTATGTTTTCATGTTCAATGTGTCAGCAAGAATTTTTCCCTTCCTAGGTGTAAATGCTATCTCAAAATAAAATGACAGCACATGCCTAACCCATCCCCGCTATTGTAGATTCAATTATCTCAATGAAAATATTTACTTCAAACTCTTGTGATCAGTATACATAGTAAAAAGTTTCCCAAAAAATTATGTCTCTAACACTTCAAAGCATAACCCACTATCGATAACTTGAGGTCCTGCATATGGAATTATTATTTTTTTCTCAAATGATGAGACCCATATTCTAAAACTCGATCTCCCAGCATAAACACATCTCTATGTCTGATCCTAGATGTATCACAATACATTGTATGCTCCTCACCAGACTCAGGTAGGATCAATATTGGTGCCACTATCATGCCCTTCTTTATCTACTCGAAGTCATTCTCACATGATTTTGAACATTCATACATTATCACATTTT
Organism: Viscum album; assembly: GCA_963277665.1. NCBI lineage: Eukaryota > Viridiplantae > Streptophyta > Magnoliopsida > Santalales > Viscaceae > Viscum > Viscum album. Next base: position 1,803,025,079 of record OY728129.1, on the reverse strand, counting down.
TTGGTCAAGCCTGTAAGAGGTGTTGACAATAGGGAGAATTCCTGGATGAATCTCTAATAATATCCAACCAAACCCAGAAATTGTGGTTATCAAAAAATTTCATTGGGATGATCCCATGATAAAACTGCCTAAACTTTTTATGGGTCCACTAACCCTCATTCCTTTAATATGATGTAACATTATATGTGTAAATTCTAAATCCAAAATTTAAATTTGATAGATTAGTGTATAGTTGATTATCTCTATATATACTTATCATTACGTCAAGAGGTTATGCATGGTCGTCATTAGTCTCAAATTATAGTAATATTTCATCCAAAATCACTGCCACAAACATATCCTGGTATGGGTGGAATATTCTGTTCATCAAGGCCATAAACAAAGTAGTTGTGTTTTTTAACAATAACGGTATTGAAAAGAACCCATATAGGTCATACCTTCTTCTGAAAGAATCCCTCAGTATATCAGAAGTCCAAAATCTTAGCTGATGATACCCTGATCACAATTCGATCTCCAAGAATACACAAGATTTAATCAACAGGTCAAATAGAACATTGATACATGGTAGAGGATACAGTTTCTTCATATTCATATAGTTGATCTTCTGGTAATCAACACATAAGAAAAGAGTCTTATCAGACTTCTTAGAAAACAACCTTGGAGTACCCCACGATAACGTACATAGCTAGAAAAATCCATTATCATCCAACTCCTTCTGCTAAGTCTTAAACTCTTGAAGCACTATTAGTTCCATTATTTATGGTGTAATTCACATTGGATCATCCCCTACATGATTTAAATAGTGAATTCAACCTCCCTCTTAGGTGGTAGGATTTATAATTATTCTATAAACACATCCTGAAACCTATCCACTATGGGTGGAAAAAATCTTGTTTCATATCCCTATAATCTAGGAATGGAATTTCAACCTAGGATTTGAGATCTCTCAACAACTAAGAAATTGGAACTTCTCGACCCACCTAGATAAACAACCCTCCATGATGAATATAGTTGTCAACCATAGAAGATCTAAAAAATCAATCTCTTATGGTCACAATCTACGTCAGATCAATATGAGAGTAACTAGTACATAACCAAAATCAATTAAAATCCAAATATATTAAGAACATAGTTATCACATAGAAAGAAATATTCCCCAACCTTCAGATAACACCCCTTTCTCAAACAGATGTATCTAGACTGTAGTCTCAATGGTTTATCTATCATCATTACCCAATCACAAACTCCATCGCTGGGCCCCAAAAATTAACAATTTTTTATATAAAAATGAATGAAAGGCACTAGTATCAAATAAGGCGCTAGAAAATATAGAAGCTAAAAGAATAGTACATGTCACTATGAATGGACCAGCCTTGATATCCAAATGTGTAGGCCGCATCACATGAAACTGCCCTACCCCTCTACCATGAGATGGAGTCTGAATCCCAATAGTTATAACACTATATAAATATGGTCACTCTTTACTAGATTCACCCTTTCCACTTCCTTTACCACTTAGGCTAGAAGAAATCTAACATTAAGACTGATAAGGTGTTGAATATCCCCTTCTTACACTTTGACTCAGTCTAGAAGCTTCATCTTTACCTGTCTATTGCGGGTTTCTTCAGAACCTTTGAATATGTCCCATATTTCCACAAGATTATCACTACATTAGTTGTTGGGGTAACTATATCTAAAAGTTTCTTTACCTACCACACTGGTGACATATCACTCGAGTAATATTCTATGAAACTAATCCCTCTTTCTTGGTATTCTACTTATTGTTTCTCTCACTAACGTTGTCAAAGAGATGCTTCTTTCTATAAAAAGTTGTACCTCCTGGCCAACCATCTAGAACCACCTTTCCTAATTTAGAGGCCTCCCTATAGTTCCCTCATTTATTAGAGCTTGACCCACCACCTCAAAAAAACTTCATTAACTAAAATAAGATTAACTTGGGAATTCATCTCCCACTTAAGTCCATCCAGGAAATGCCTTCCAAAAACTATATCATCCCATACCAATATTAGAGTAAAGCATTGCAAAATATGCAAATCATCCAGTCTAGTACATCACTAAGTTACTCCCATGAGTCAACCTCACGAACATAGCATCTATGATCTGCCTCAATGTCTATAGATATAAGTACTCTAAGAAATTCTCCAACAATTCCTTCCATGACATACCCTCAGCCTGTCCAATCTAAGTTTGAATGTATCACTAGTGCTTCACTGATCCTCATAGCATGTAAGCTTCCAAGTTGACCCTATTCTTATCAGGAGCCTCTAAATGTTCATGTATAGTCTGGATGTAATCAATCTTGAACTCATCTCCCTCAGGTCTAGCCTCTCCAGTAAAATTAAAAGGGTGATGAAACTGGAACTCACATGTCAAGTAAAATATGATCTTCACAACTCACTCTGGGTATCTTTCCAAAAACTATATGAAGCAATAAAGGTTTTCTCAAAACTGATCCCCTACTTCCTCACCCTAAAAAATCAATGCATGAGATTCCACTGCTGGTATAGCATCTACATACATATCATCATTTCATCCTCTCATTAGGAATATTCATGGATATATATCGATTCAATTCCAAACATATGTATCAGGACACATAAAACCACTTTATCACAACTATGAAATAGGAAAATGTAACATCCCAGGTAAATAAAGAATAATAAATTTTCCATAATTATTTATATTTTTGAATTAAATATTAATTTTACTTTAAAGGGGTTTCTATGCTCGATGGCGTACCTGATACGCAACAGCACGTTTCTATGAAACCTTTTTTTCACACTAATAATATAAAAAATTTATTTTAAATTGTAGTTAACACCTAGTCATTCTATTGGTGGGAATGAATAGAACTAACTAAAATATGATTATACATGTTTGTTAAATGTTTTTACATTTATCCAATAAAATTTAGAGGCTTAAAATGTTAATGAATCTAATTTTAAGCATAATTTACCTTAAAAGGTTGATTTACCACTTTTTGATGGAGAACCCTCTTTAAATCTAGTTATAGTAACTTTTATATGTTCTATTTGACCAAATAAAATTATTATTTAGATTCAGGACATCAAAATTTACTTTGGGTAAATTTTTTATATTTTTCTGATATAATTCATTTTTTTATGAATAGTGAAAAATACTGTATTTTTAATTTAGAAGTAAATTATAAACTAATTTATTTACATAGTAAGTTTATATTTTTAATTAGTTTTAAAGTGTAATTATATTATTTTTTACCATTGAATCCAATTTTGGTAAATGGAATTAATTTCACTTTGAAATTTGACATAAACAAGTATCAATATTTTGATAGTTATTGGTTCTTAAAAACACACTATTTGTTTTGATAACGTGAATTAATTTTAAATAAATTAATGAAACTTCTATGTTTTTAATTTGGTAAAATAGACATCATTTTTGAATTCATAATATCAAATATAGCTTAGGCTGAATTTCTGATAGTTTTCTAAATAACTTCAATTTTTGATGAATAGTGAAACCACTAAGTAGTAGTTAAAAATTGATATTTTCATTTAAAGGAAATTTTACCAATGCTTTGGATTGAATTTAAAAAATATGACATACATGGTTGTTATATGTAAGTAAAATATCGTTAAATAAGATGAAAATATTTTTTGGTGAATAGTAACTTTTGACTTTTATTTACCTCGGATAATGGTAAATAAGGTAATTCATGGTAAAAAGAATATTATAATAACACCAAATTACCTTAACACTTGTACTGAACATATTGGTTGAGTCATTTACGACCATGGGAATATTTGAGTCGATTTTGAGACCCCATGGAGCCACTTTGGAGTGATAATGACACTTCATTTTTATTAACTTAAAGTAAAGGAAAAAATAACAAAAACAAATATCTTTTAGTAAATAACTTTTTACATGGGGTCATATAAGTTATCTTTTCAACTATAAATATTATTTCAAAATATAAAAAAATTCCTACATTATGGAATTTTTTTTATAATTTTTAGACATCAAATAAGTTTAATTATTTAGGACAGAATAATGATGCGGTATTTACCTCATTAATAAATGGTTTAAATAAATAAGATTATAAATATTAAAACAATATCCAAAACTTGTCAAATTTTTATTGGATGATTTTATTTCAACCATTAGTCATCTTATCTTTAACTTTAATGAGTTTTATATCTTTAAAAATCGAATATAGGTTTATAATAAAATGACATTTGCAAGCTTCCCTAAAGAGCCACTCCTCCCCCCCTATAAAAAGACCTCAGTTCTAACCCATTATTCACACCTCTAAATCCACTTAGATCATCAAAATACCTACCCAAATAAGCTCTAAATATCTCTCTACTACTCCTAGAAGCCTTACCATAGGCAGAAGGAACTTTAAGAAGTCCTTTTGGTAAAATCAAATGGAGTTACCCAAATTAAAGGTTACGATTTCTCTTAACTTCTTTTCTATTATTTTACTTCTACAACCCCTAAACTATTTTTATTACTTTACTTTAAAATAACACCAGTATCCTAAATATACTAGTATATTGTTATGAGATGGATTACTACTACACTTACACACACCTCCATCTAATGGGTGAAGAACATACTGTTTCTGTGAATTGCTAACTAATGCCTCACAAAACGATGATTGTTCGATTATCTACTACCGCCTCTCATGGTGGCTATTAAGTTGAAACTATATTTATATATGAAATATATTATTTTTATTTTTTATTTATTCTTCTGTATTTTTCTTTTATATCATTCCTTTATGGTTTCCATTATATGTAAACGCGATAATAGCATTTGAGGATGTGTGGACTACCACCCCCTCAAAGTTATACGACTCATTAATGCCATATGTGGGACGTATAAAGTATGTAGTTAATGATATTATATATGATATTATACTTGAATTATAATATATTTATGTATAATTATGTTTCAATTCCATTAAAATACTAAATATAAATGAAAGTATCATTCATGCGTACGTACGGCTTACCGTATCCATGAATGGTGCATTTCATTTCTTGCTTCCAAATGTTATGTACTATTATAAATACATATGTATACTAGATATATATGATATATATGATATATAAATCAAGAATATAATTCTAGATATAGTGAAAGTTTTACCATGTGAACAAATTGTAATTATAAGAAGTCCATTTTTGACTCAAGTCACAAATATCGACAAAAAGAACGTTATTAACATAAATGATTAAATAATTTTTTTAACATGGTAATAAGTGATATAAAAGGAATAATAAACATTAATAAGGTTCATAAGCTTGTATAATTTAACTTTAGTTTATTATTCAGGAGATTAAAGAACGAACGAGTCAAGTCGGACACAAGGTAAGGGACTTCGTCTCAATCTACTTTCATTGAGGCATATTTTGTTTTAATACATGAATTTATTTTATATACTATATAAACACCTTTTAATTTTCATTTCATTCAAATGAAATCTTTCTCTATGAAGAGTTTTAATAAATGAAAAATAAAATAATTTTTCATTTCTAACGTAAGCAGTGACAACAACATTTCCGCCGCCGTGAGTATTATTTGATCATTGGCTTCCTTAACTAGTCCTAACATTTTTAAAATAAAAATAAAATACCATATACTATTTTATGTATTTTATTATTGAAAATGGTTTTGATAATGGATTTTTTTGTCAGTATAGTTAAATGAAATATTATGATTGAAATGTGGAAATGTTATCTTTCCTTTATGTTTGTTTTATGTGTTATGAATATGTTATGGTTCTTTGGCACTGTTACGTATACGGGGGGTTTCGTGATAAACCTAGGATGGGTGAGCCCGAGATAACTCTTCAGTGCATTGGGTGACATGACGGAGGTAAACGTGAATGTTTTTCCTAAGATATTTAGGGAATATACTCTGATGAGTATTCCAAAGTAACTCCCTATGTAGTTGTGATAGCTACAATGTAACTATGTTATGTATGCCACATGTTACCTTTATGATTAATGAATTCTATGTGTTATTCATAAATCTTATGATTTCATGAGGTAAGTAAAAGAGTTTATGTTTTGTATGTATTTATGAACTAATTTTTTCTTTCTTTGTTTTATAACTCTTACTTAGCTTTTTTATGCTCATCCCATGTTTTGAAATATTTTTCACAGGACTTAAAGATAAATAAGGTCATGGATGGGATCTAGAAAAGTCATGTTGTCTAAAACATGGAACTAGACATTACTCTTTTTTTCAAGAGTTTTTATTTTGTGAAAAAATGGAAACTAAGTAGAAGTGTATTATTTGTAATTTTTTAAATGTAATGTAATTGTTATGGCAAAATTCTCTAAAAATATAAACCTTCAAATATCCTCAATGTGAATTATTCTTTTAATTCATGATTATGTAATGTTTAATGTCGGTTCATTATAATTGGTTTTAGAGTTCGGTTTAGATAACTTTGGGAGTTAGGGTATTGTAAAATTAATATCCATAAATTAATTTATGTTAATATTGAAATGATATAGCATTTTTAGATTACCATGTTTCTTCACCTAAGATATTTCAATGTTCATAATGGTTTTCCACAGAAGAAACAGGGAAGCTATGTTGGGACGACACCAGGAAGAAGACAGCCTTCCAAATCAGCAACCTGAGATTGTCATAATCAGAACAAAATAGTTTGTTGCGGTGATGGCACAATTGACATAGGCTATAAATGGTGGTGGTATCCATGCAAGAGATCAGCCAGATCAATCACATAGTAACATGTCAGTAGTGGAGCATTTCATGTGGCAACATCCCCCATCATTTAGAAGATCATCAGACCCTGTTCTAGAAAAAGGGTGTATTAAAGAACTAGAGAAAAATTTTTATTTAATGGGTTGTTCAGAACATAAAAAGGTTAGTCTTGTTGTTTACTATTTTGAAGGTGAAGCTAATCAGTGGTGGTCAATGGTGAAAAATATCAGGGATAGTGAGGATATTGATTCTATTGATTGGAATGAATGCAAAGGTATGTTTCTTGAGGAATATTTTCCTAAGGTGGTTCGTCTTAGGATGGAAAACAATTTCTAGAATTGAGGGAGGAGGATGACCCAGTGGCTGCTTATGAAGAAAAATTCTCTTGACTGGAAAGGCATGCTCCAAATTTCTTATGAGATCTTGATAGTAAAATCAACCATTTTTACTCAAGATTAAAGCCGAAGTATCGAAGGTCTTTATCTTCTTGTGAGTTTAAATGTTATGAAAAACTTGTTCGTTGTGTGGATAAGGTGGAAATGGAGTTTTTTGATGATCAGTTGTTCTTTGAAAAACAATAGAATAAGAGGATGAGGTGATAGACATAAGAGAAGTACTCTTCAAAAAAGTCTGATGGTAAGAAACTTAAGATTATAGTGTGTGAAAATTGTGGTAAGAAGCATACTGTGGAATTTCTTTTGAATTCTGGTAAGTGCTACAGATGTGGTAAAATGGAAAATAAGGCTTGTAATTGCACTAATAAAGTTCAGGTTAATGGTAAGACAAAATTTGATTTACATTCAATAAAATGTTTTAAGTTTAATGAAATGGGTCATTATGAAAATGAGTGTCCAACGAAGAACTCAACTGAAGGAAAGCAGCTATACTACAAGAAGAAAGTGGTGGTGAAGTCCTTTGCAACTACTTTAGTAGATGTTGGTCCATCAAATGAAGTAATATCAGGTACACTATTTTTTTATTATGACTATGCCAATGTGTTTTTTGATTCAGGGTCTACACACTCTTTCATTTATAATATTTTTTCTATTAATATGGGAATTCAATATCAAGATATGAATCCGACTCTTATGGTAAAAACCCGAGGATGAAATATTGTGACAAAAAGATATTATAAGATCCATCTTTTCCTTGTTTTCAGAATGAATCTACCTGCTAAACTTTTTGTTCTGAATCTAGTAGAGTTTGATATTATTTTGGGTATTGATTGGATTTCTGTTTATCATGCTAAGATTGACTGTAAATATAAAGAGGTTTCTTTTCAAAAATATTTTCAGTTTGTGTACTGGAATGAACTCTTAAATTTTATTACATATCAAGAAGTTGAGAAACTAGTAAAAGATGGAATTGAATTTTACCTTGCACATATTATTTAAAACAAAGGAAATGTTCTAATTAATGATGTGACAGTGGTAAATGATTACCTTGATGTTTTTTTGGATGAATTTCCTGGTATTATACCTGATAGGGAAGTCGAATTTACTGTTGACTTAGTTCCTGATGTTAAACCAATTTCAATACTCTCTTATCGAATGGCTCAAAATGAACTTTTAGAGCTAAATAAGCAATTGTAGGAGTTATTTGATAATGGTTTCATTCAACCTAGCACATCACTATGGGTTGTATTTCGTACTAGATATTGTCATTTATGAATTTTTTGTTATGCCTTTTGGGTTACAAAATTCACCTACTATATTCATGGTTCTTATGAATAGATTTTTTCATGACTTCTTGGATAAGTTTGTGGTTGTGTTCATTTATGATATTTTGGTTTTTTATAAAAGTAATTTGGAGCATGAATTTAATTTAAGGATTGTCTTGAAAACCATAAAAGAAAATAAATGGTATGGAAAATTCAGCAAGTGTGAGTTCTGGTTACAACAATTTTCTTTCCATGGACACATTGTTTCAAAAAATGGAATAATTATTGATCCTACTAAAACACAAGTTGTTGATGAATCGCCAAGACCCACAAATATAACTGAGATTTGTATTTTTCTTGGTTTGGCAGGATATTACTGGAGGATTATTGATAATGTTTCATGGTTATCTAGTCCAATGACATACTTAACTCGAAAAGGTGTTAAGTTCATTTAGACAAGAGAATGTGATGATTGTTTTCATGAATTGAAAAAAATATTGGTGAATGCTCTAGTTTTGGCACTACCTTCCATAAATGGTGAGTTTGTTATTTACATTGATGCTTCGTTGAAAGGACTTGGATGTCTCATTATGTAGAATGATCATGTAATTGAGTATGATTCATGTCAATTGAAGCCTCATGAGTTAAATTACCCTACACATGATTTGGAATTAGATGCTTTTGTTTTTTCTTTAAAAATTTGGAGGAAAATTTTGTATGGAGTAAAATGTAAAATATATACTGAACAAAAAATTGTGAAGTATATATTCACTCCGAAAGAATTGAACATGAGAAAGACGAGATGGATAGAATTAATCAAGGATTATGATTACACGATCATTTATCATCTGAGAAAAGCAAATAAAGTGGCTGATGCTTTTAGTCGAAAAAATAATGCTTCATTAACCATGTAATGTTTGGAATGAGATCCTTTGGTTTTTGATTTGATAATCATTGGCATAGAAGTTTTTCGTCCAGGAAATTCTTCTGTTTTGTTTCAGGCGTCAGTGAAATCATATCTATCAGACAGAATTAAGAAAGTGTAGAAGAAAGATAGTGAGTTACAAAAAAAGGTAGAGCTAGTTCAGAATGGTAAGTTTCCTAAATCTAATTTTGATAAAGATTGTGTTTTGAGGTTTGGGAAGAGATTATGCATGCCTTCTGATTCACAGTTGAAGAATGTGTTGTTATGTGAAGCTCATGGTTCTCTATTTTCAGTTCATCCTTGCAGTACTAAGATGTATAGAGATCTTCGTGATTATTACTGGTTGGATGGAATGAAAAGAGATATTGATGATTTTAGGATGTAGTGTTTGACATGTCAGTAGGTTAAAGTAGAGAATTAGTTACTGAAAGGTATTCTTTAGTCTTTACCGATGCCAGAGTGGAAATGGGAAAATATATCTATGGAATTCATTGTGGGATTTCCGAAGATATCTGGAGGTAATAATGAAATCTGGGTTATTGTTGATCGATTGACTAAATTTGCTCATTTTCTTCGTATTTGAGATACATTATCTATAGATCAACTTTCTTGGTTGTATGTAAATTATATAGTCTTGTTACATGGTGTTCCCCACTCCATTGTATCTAATCATGATCCTAGGTTTACTTCTAACTTTTGGAAAGGCCTTCAGAAGTCGTTGGGTATTGAATTAAATTTTAGTACATCTTTTCATCCACAATCAGATGGGATGTCAGAACAAACAATTCATACCTTAGAGGATATTCTACATGCTTGTTCAATAGATTTCCAGGGAAGTTGGGAGCAACATATTTCACTGGATGAATTTTCTTAAAATAATAGTTTTCATTCAAGTATTCAGATGGCTCCATTTGAGGCATTATATGGAAAGCGGCGCCGAACTCAAACTTTTTGGGATGAAGTAGGTGGAAGGAAGCTAATGAGAAAATAATTGGTATAAGAGATGGTAGAAAAGGTTCAGTTGATTCAAAAGAATGTGAGAATAGCTCAGAGAAATCAGAAAAGTTATGTGGATAATCGGAGGAAGGGTCGTTCTTTTGAGGTAGGTGATCATGTCTTTCTCAAAGTTTCTCCATGGAAAATTGTTATGTGTTTTGGTAAGAAGGGAAAGTTGAGTTCGGGGTTCATTGGACCCTATAAAATTCTAGAGAAAGTTGGATCAGTTTTTTATAGAGTGTCTTTACCTCTAAATTTATCCCAGGTACACAATGCTTTTCATATTTGAATCTTAAGAAAGTATATGCCAGATCTATTTCATGTTTTAAGTCCAGAGGTAGTTCAGTAGGAAGATAATCTCTCTTATGGGGAACAACCAGTCCAGATTCTTGACCATAGAGAGAAAGTGTTGCGGAATAAGGTAATTCATCAGGTAAAGGATTTTTTGGAAAAATTTATGGTTGAAGAGGTAATGTGGGAATCTGGAAATGCTATGAGGTATAAATACCCCCACTTATTTGATAAGTGAATAAAATTACGAGGACGCAATTCCCAAAAGGGGGGAAGGATGTAACATCCCAGGTGAGTAAAGAATAATAAATTTTCCATAATTATTCATATTTTTTAATTAAATATTAATTTTACTTTAAATGGGTTTCTATGCTTGATGGAGTACCCGATACGCAAGAGCGGGTTTCTTTGAAATCTTTCATTGCACACTAATAATATAATAATATTATTTTAAATTGTAGTTAATACCTAGCTGTTGTATTGGTGGGAATGAATAGAACTAACTAAAATATGATTATACATTTTTTTTAAATGTTTTTAAATTTATCAAATAATGTTTAAAAGCTTAAAATGTTAATAAATCTAATTTTAAGCATAATTTACCTTAAAAGGTTGGTTTACCGCCGTTTGATGGTGAACCCTCATTAAACCGAGTTATAGTCACTTTTATAAGTTCTATTTGACCAAATAAAATTATTTTTTAGATTTGGTATATCATAATTTACTTTGGGTATATTTTTGGTATTTTTATGATATAATTCATTTTTATATGAATAGTAAAAAATACTTTATTTTTAATTCAAAATTTAATTTTAATAAAATTTATTTATATGGATAGATTATCTTCTTAATTGGTTTTAAAGTTTAATTATATTATTTTTTTACCATTTAATCCAATGTTGGTCATTGGAATTAATTTCACATTGAAATTAGACATAAACAAGTATCAATCTTTTGATAGTTATTGTTTCTTAAAAATACACTATTTGTTTTGATAACGGGAATTAATTTTAAATTAATTAATGAAAATTATATGTTTTTAATTTGGTAAAATAGACATAATTTTTGAATTTGGAATATCAAATATATCTTAGGCTAAATTTTAGGTAGATTTCTGAGAAACATCAATTTTTGATGAATAGTGAAACCACTAAGTAGTAGTTAAAAACTGATATTTTCATTTAAATGAAATTTTACCACTTATTCGGATTGAATTTTGAAAATCCGACATACATGGTTGTTATTATTAAGTAAAATTTGGTTCAATAAGATGAGAATAATTTTTGGTGAATAGTAACTTTTGACTTTTATTTACTGTGGTTAAAGGTTAATAGGGTAATTCAAGGTAAAAAGAATATTATAATAATACAAAATTACCTTAACATTTGCCCTAACCTTATTGGTTGAGTCATTTACGACCATGGTCATCTTTGGGTTGATTTTGAGACCCCATGGAGCCACATGGAAGTGATAATGACACTTTATTTTAATTAACTTAAAGAAAAGGGAAAAATGACATAAACAAATACCTTTTAGTAAATCAATTTTAAATGGGGTTATATAATTTATCATTTCATCTATAAAAATTATTTGGAAAGATAAAACTATTTCATACATTATGGTATTTTGTTTATAATATTCAGACATCAAATAAATTAAATTATTTATGACACAATAATGATGCAGTATTTACCCTCATTAATAAATTATTTAAATAAATAAGATTATAAATATTAAAAAAATACCCAAAACTTGTCCAATTATTATTGGATGATTTTATTTCGACCATTATTCATCTTATATTCATATTTAATGAGTTTTGGTTCTTTATAAACCAAATATTGGTTTATAATAAAATAATATTTGCAAACTTTCCTAAAGAGCCCCTCCTCTCCCTTATAAAAAGGCCTCACTTATAAACCTTTATTCACACCTATCAAGCCCCTTGGATCGTCCAAACTCTATCCAAATAATCTCTCAAGATCCATTTCCTTCTCCTAGAAGCCTTACCTTAGGCATAAGTCAATTCAAGAAGTCGTTTTGGTTCAAACCAAAGGAAGTTACCCAAATTAAAGGTAACTGTTTCTATTAACTTCTTTTCTTTTATATTGATTATAAAACCCCTAAAATATTTTTATTCATATCTTTTATAAAAATACCAGTATCCTAAATATATTATGATGTTTTTATGGGAATTATTCAAACTACACTTACCCACACCTCTATCTAATGGGTGAAGAATATACTGTTTCTTTGAATGGAAAACTAACGCCTCACGAAACGATGATTGTTCGATTATCTCCAACCGCCTCTCATGGTGAGCATTAATATGACAATATATTTATATATGATATATATCATGTTTTTTTTTCTTTATGTTTCTGTATTTTTCTTTTATATCATACCTTTATGGTTTCCATTATAGGTAAACACGATAATTTCATTTGAGGAAATGCAGACTACCGCCCCCTCAAAGTGATATGACTCGTTAATGACATATATGGGAAATATAAATGATCTATTTAATGATATTATATATAATATTATACTGGAATATAATATATTTATGTATAATTATGTATTAATTCCATTAAAATATGAAATATAAATGAAAGTAGCGTTCATGCGTACGTACGACTTACTGTCTCCATGAATGGTGCATTTCATTTCTTACCTCCAAATGTTATGTACTATTACAAATACATGTATATACTGGAAATATATGATATATATGATATATAAATCATGAATATCATTATGGATATAGTTAATTTTTTACCATTTGAATAAATTGTAATTATAAGAAGTCATTTTTGACTCAAGTACCAAATATCGTGAAAAATAATGATATTAACTTAAATGATTACATAATGTTTATGACATGGTAATAAGTGATATAAAATAAATAATATAATTGAAAAAGGTTCTTGAGCAAGTATAAATTAAATTTAGTTTATTATTCAGGAGAGTAAAGAACGAACGAGTCAATTCAGATACGAGGTAAGGGACTTCGTCCCAATCTCCTTTCATTAAGGCATATTTTGTTTTAATATAATAATTTCATTTATACTATGTATAAATACATTTTAAGTTTCATATCTTTAAAAGGGAATCTTTTCCTATTATGAGTTTTACTAAACTACCAAAAAAGAATGTTTCTTTTTTAATGTAAGTAGTGACATTGACCTTTCTACTGCCGTGAGTATTATTTGATCATTGGCTTCCTTAACAAGCCATAATGTTTTTAAAAGAAAAATAAAATACCATATACTATTTTATGTATTTTGATATTAAAAATGGTTTTGATAATGGTTTTTTTATGTCAATATATTTAAATGATATATTTTGATTGAAATGTGGAAATGTTATCTTTCGATTATGTTTGTTTTCTGTGTTACGAATATGTTATAGTTCTTAGACATTGTCACGTATATGGGTGGTTCCATGATAATCCTAGGGCGGGTGATACCGAGATAGCCCTCTAATTCATTGGGTAACGTGATGCAGGTAAACATGAAAGTTTCTCCTAATATATTTTAGCAATATATTGTGATGGGTATTCCAAAGTAACTCCCTATGTAGCTGTGATAGCTACAATGTAAGTTTTTTATGTATGCCACAAGTTACCTTTATGATTTATGATTTCTATATTTTATTCATAAATCATATGTATTAATGAGGTAAGTAAAAGATTTTATGTTTTGTATGTATTTATGAACTAATGTTTTCTTTCTTTGTTTTCTAACTCTTGCTGAGATTTTTCTGATCATCCCATGTTTTGAAATGTTTTCCACAGGACATAAAGATGAATAGGGTCAAGGATGGGATCAAGGAAAATTCATGCAATCTAAAATGTGGAACTAGACATGACTATTTTTTTCAAGAGTTTTTATTTTGTGAAAAAAAAATGGAAACTATTTAGAAGTGTCTTCTTTGTAATTTCTGAAATGTAATGTAATAGTTATGGCCTAATTCCCTAAAACTCTAAACCTAAAAATATCCTCAATGCAAATTATTCATTTAATTCAAGATAATGTAATTTTTAAGGTCGTTTCCTTATAGGAAACACAAGAAGGCACAACAATCCTTTTTCCCCAAACCATGTCACCAGGTAAAAACTGAGGCACTATCACTTTCATTATTCATCATACACCTAGGTCCTTGTTAACAAGGGTAAACACATTCTCATTAATAAATTTTTTCATTTAATCACCCAATTATTCGAATTTTGCATCATTTTGAAAACATCCAATTTTATGTAAGGCACCATTTTCAACTCAATTTCACAAGAAAGGAAAATAGTTCAAGTTCAACAACTTAACCGAAACTTGTTTTCCAATGAATTTCTAAAATGATTCATGTAAAAAATAATAATCCTGAATTCCCAAAATAATACATGCATACTCAACTCTCATACCTTACTAGGCCATGAGTCAAATATCAACAAATATTTGAAATAATAATCACATCGCACCAAAAGTGTGTCACCAAAAGTGAAATAATAATAAATAGTAATAGAAAATAGAAATAACAATATCCCCACCCTGGGTACTTGAGTTTTCACTCTTACATGAGTTTGAAAATCCCATGCATGGGCTCATGTACAAGGTCAAAATATCCCTAATCTCATGTCTACATTTTCCAAATAATAATATAAAATAAAATAAATTGATATTGGCTTCTGATACCACTTTGTAATATCCCGACCTAGGTGCCACACCATGGTGCCCTGAGATGGACCACTATATGACCTCAACCGTGCCTACTAAAACTCAAACACTATTCATTGTGGACTATAATTGAGGCTCAAATATCAATAAATGGGAGACTATACCCTATTTTATTAGAGAAACACACTAGTGGAAATAAATAAATAATAACCAAACCATAATAAAACCATAAATCAGATAGTACCATTATCCAACGTGACCAAAACTGGAGATACAATATCAAAACTGAATAGTACATATGCTTTGATAAAGTATGTTCCATGTGTCAAAATTCAAACCTAGAAGTAATGACAATGATAAATCCAAAGCAGGTCTTGAACCACATCTAGGTCCCTTAACCATGATCCATCCCAAGTCATCCAACTAACAGAGTTCATTTTCTCTTATCATATACTGCAAATACACAATCTATTTGGGTACCGATCAGATTTCCCAAGTAGTGTGTGAGTACAACTCAGTAGTCCACCTTAAATAGTGTATAATATAATATCCATTTTGTAAAAATTATATATTTTTGTATAAATAATACATAAATTAAATATAGTAAATATTTTACACTTATTCAATTATTCATTATTTAACAACATAATACTTTGAGTTCCTGAGGGCAAACAAACTCTCAATAACTTCTCCATCCCATGACGGAGTCTAAACTATCCCTAAGGGATATCAAATAAATTAATTACCATGTTACCATTCATTATCACAATTCCCAAATGGATGCCACTATTATCATTCATCATTTCAATTCACACTATGGTATTTTGATACAATAGACCATGTCCCACAAATGATTAACACATGTGAATGCCACATTTACCATTCATCATTTCTTATCAAACTATGGGATTTTGAGTTAGCATACCATGTCTCGCGCATAATTATCACATGTGAATTTCATTGTTTACATTTATCATATATTATCACACTATAGTCTTGTGATGTAGTAGATCATGTCCCACACACAATTATCACAATAATTAATTAATTAATTAATTAATCATATTTAAAAATTGCACCAATCCGTCATTATATTAATTAATTAATCAATTAACTAACCACATTAAATCCAATAATAAATTCAATAATTAATTTATCTTTTCAAAATATCAACATCCAATAATTAATTCACCAATTAATTATTCGTACTATCACATAATTAATTCAATAATTTATTATATATACTAAAAATATCAATATCACAAAAATAATTCAAAAATTATTCATTCATACTCACAATCTCAATATCTCATAATTAATTCAAAAAATAATTATTAAACTACATAATCTCAATATCTCATAACAAATTTCACAATTAATAATTCAACTTCACAGTCTCAATATCCCATAATTAATTTTCCATCTAATTATTCATAATCACAATCTCAATATTCCATAATTAATTTTCCAATTAATTATTCAGAATATATATTTCCAATATACTTAATTTCACATTTTCCCCAATTAATTAAATAATAAAATTAATTAATTCAATAGAGAACTCAATTACTAAACATATAATATAAATTATAAAATTAAATACTCATAATTGAAAACAAGAATATGAAATTTGAATTATATACCACCTACCTCAATTTGTTGACAAGAAATAGCCCAATAGAAAATCCCCAATTTCATCGGAGTAACAACGTAGAACACGAACCGAATCTAAAACTTAAATACAGATCGAAAAAATAAAGATACCCTAAATATAGATCTAGATATACCATCTTAGATCTATATCCAAACAACAAGATCCATATATAATCAAGATAAGAAGAACAAACCCTTTTTATAATGGGAGAATAAAGGAAGAAGAATGGGAAACCAAGAGAGATAGGATTCACTTACCGAGTGAGGAGTTCATCTTCAATCTGGTAATCAAACCACTAAGAATGGTGGTTAGGGGGGATTTGAATTAATTCAAGAACCTTCAAAACGAGATAAATCGAATGGGTTTGAGATGGGATTTATTTTTGTTTAATTAGGGGGTTAGAGTATTTTTAAATAAAATTTTTGAATAAATTAAAACATTATGGAGCGTTTTCTAGGCATAGGTACATGGTTTCCCCAAATGATGTTCCTTCATTTTTTGCCTCTTTTAGGGGGTACATAGTTTTCCATTTAGGGTGAATATTTGGACAAACTATGTGTATGCTATATGAATCCCCTCTTCCTGGGTTCACACAGTTTGATGGATGGGGCGCACGGTTAGGTAATACTATGCACCAACCGTGCACATCTTTCTTTCTTCCATTTTTTCATAATTTTACCCAAACAAACCCCAAGGTAAAACCCAAACAAAAATTACTCAAAAAAGGAAAATAAAAAACTATAAACATGCATGAGGCATATCTATAAAAGTTAAATATCTTACAAATAATTATTAATACCCATATAGTCTACTAAAACTATGAATCTCCATTATAGATTTTTTTCTATGACACTCCTCAATTTACATTATCTTAGAAGGGTCTACCTATACCTATATCCATTTATTGGGGATAACATGCCCCTATAATTATACTTCCTCTATCTATAAATCACATTTATTGTACATGTCAAATAGATTCTCCTTTCAAAATGACTTTTTCATAGTATTAAAATTATCCTCATGGCCCTCCTTACTTTTTTAATATTTCAAAATATCATATAAATTTATACAAAACGTTTTTCAAGGTAATCTCTAAAGAATAAATTAATTAATTCCATAAATATTATGGTAGCATTATCATGTCTAAATGGAATAAATATGAACTCATAGTGTCCATATATTTTTTAAAATGAATTCTTGGTAATATATTCCTTCTTCACCTTTAATTGGTGGTATCATAAATGAAAGTACACTTTAGAAAAATATTGGCCCCTATATAGTAGATCAAACAAGTAATATGTCCATTGTAAGGGATATTTTTTTCTTTGTCATTATTTTTTTGAGCTCATGATAATAAATACATAGGTTCATTAACCCATCCATCTTCTTGGTGAAGAGGACCGGTGCACCCCACGGTGAAGCACTCTAGTATATAAAACCTTTTAGAGATTATCTTGTAACTTATTATTCAGTTCATTTAAATCAATTTTGTACATTATTTAAAGAGTCATTGGGAAGATATCCATGTTTAAAATCCATTGATAACTCAATCACTCATCCATGAGTAAGACCAAGCAATTCTTTAGGGCATACATCAGTATAGTCCCTCATAATGGGAATCTCTTCAAGTATTATTCTCTCCATGGTCTCAATCATTTTAGAAAAATATTATTACAAATAAGGTAATAATATACATAATTTAGAATAATATTTCATAGTAGATTCATTCTCCTCCATACACTTGTACATAATTGAAGGATAACACAGGATATGATAGTGTTCAGCCTCTCTCATTGGTTGATGTTGGACTTATAAAAGGTTTGTCGTCCCATATCTAATATAGCATAAAACTATACTAAATAAATTAAGAAAATATTTTTTGTATGTTTCAGTCCACAATCAATGATTTTGGAGTAGTTATATACATTAGATGCAATAATTTCTCCATTTTTTGTTCACACAGATACCTTAATCCCTATTTTTTGTGGTGGTGTTTGAGTAGTTATAATAAACATGCAATATATGAAATAATTCATTGAATTATAATCATATAGGAATTTTGAAGATCGTGAATAGATAATGATTTCTCCATTCATTATTATATTCTGGTTCAAGTAATTTATTATATCCAAAACAATCATATGGAAGAGAATACTCTAAACTAAAAAATATTTACAAAGGGAAATATGGAACATAGAAGGAATAAAATATAAATGAAAATTATATCCTAACATATGAGTCTCTAGGATTAAATATAGGTTATCTTTGGTAATTTACTTATTATGTTTTAAAATTGAACAATATATTTATGTCCTTCATAATCGTTCATAATGTTTTTATGAATTTTACAAAACATATCCCCCAAGAGTATCAAACTGAGTGTTCAAAAAGGCATATTTTTTATAGACCGTGTGAAGATTGAGTTAACACCCAATATCACATTATGATGTTATTAAACATTAGTATAACTAGTCTAGATCCACATACACTTGTAGTATCCATACAGGGATTTAATTTCTTGGAAACCACTTGGTCTATACTTTACCAAAATTCCTGGAAATTATTTTATACTTAGACTTTTCCCTACTGTTATCACAAAATTATTTTAGTCCTAATCCCCAAAAATTACTTGACCATACATTGATACCAAAAATAGTGACCCAACCCTTTTACACACAATATTACATGATCGTTAATGTGAATTTCTAATACACCTAACCCCGTAGACCGAGAGGCCTAATGTCTTCGGAATACTAGGTGCATAAAAAATAAGAAACTAATACAATACTTATTTATTCTAATCTCCATAACATCATCCTAAATGATTTTGAACTTCTAATTTTTATTAGGATATATAAGATAATACATAAAATAATCAGGTGATCAATAAATCCCAATAAGGGAATAGATATTATGGAGAAGCATATAACAATAATAAAGAGGCATTACATGATATCATAAAGAAGCAAGGCACATGAATAATCATATAGAAGAATGAAATAAATATCAAGAATCATAAGACCATGGAATCATGGGAATTTTCATGAAATATAAAACTTGACATAAGCATAATTAAATGAAAAATGTTGAGACAAAATTACATGGTGGACACCGCCCCATTGTGGATTAAGTTCACTCTCTAATCCCATATAGACCATATAATGAGGCAAAAAAATTACCTAATGGATTAGAGTGCTATATGGGAACACCCATCATAAAATAGACATCAAAATATGTTTTAAAAAATTAAATAAATAACTATTTGAAAACATAATAATTTCCCATGTAAATAAATGGGTTGCATAACCTTACCTCAAATCGTAATCAAAGGATATTTCATAAACAATGCATTTCAGAAATGAGCTTAAGGGATGCATTACCCCATTAAAGGAGGGTAGAGTAAAATAGGTATATATTTTAGAGATATATATATTTATATATTAGAATCATCACATAAAATTAAATAGATAGAGAGAGAGATAATGTCATTTAGTGATAAAAATGCTAAAAACTAAAGAAAATGGTGGTTCAAAGACATCCCTTGCCTTAGGTTCTATAATTTCTCTACACATTTACTTAAAAACTTGGAAAAACAATGAATATTACATAATTACTTAATTTATAAAATTTAATGACTTTATTTTATTATATTTAATTTTATTATATTCATTTAAAACCATTTCAATGAGATAATATGTTTAATTTCAGTTTTTTGGGGGTGTTTGTTTCCAGGTTCCAAGGTCGGATAAATTGAAGATAATTATTGATATTCTAGAAAAATGGGATCAAACACCAGAAGAGAAATTAATTAGTATTCTTTAACTTCAATAAATTTAAATTTTCCCATGAATTTACTTTTGTCTTGAATAATGGATGATTCATTTAGTAAAGATTTAATGTTTTATGGTAGTTCCTTTTGGTGGTTTTACCGACCATAATGAACAAATTTCATTTTATTTTATTTTATACCCATATATTTATTCCATAATGTGAAATAATATATATATATATATATGTCTTTTTAAATAATTATAAATTAATTTATTCCTTCAATGAAGGTGATATTGGAAAACAAATATATATATAACATGAAGGCAGTGAACCGACATAATATGGACAACAGTTTAATTTTATTAGAATAAGAGGATATGATAATGGGTTAGATAGTAGATATTACATTATAAATATAAAAAATCCAGCATATTTATGATAATAGGGTTATTATACCATGTTGTATGAGGGATGTGAAGAGAGGGTAAAAGAATAAATGAATTTAGAAGAGGTAAATTGAGAATATTACCACATAAATGACACCTCCTAAAAATACTCTTTAAGGCACAGGGGATTGTACTTTTAGTGAGACTAGAAGACCTAGTATATAGGGGAGATGATTGAGAAGGTAATTGGGTGGAAATTTTTCACGTTTCAAGGCTTATACTATGTGAGGATAAGGGGTGGTGAGAGTGTTATTTATAAGCGTATGAGAGGGGTCTTTTTGAATATTACATTCATTGGTTTATTATTTTTGATCAAGACTACAAATATTATTTATTATTTTCACTATATATAGTACGTGGTTCATTTCAGTTTGATATAATGGTTTATTACATAATCCCTGACTCAAAAAATCTTGTATTTAGCTTATAATTTTATATAGTGTATTTTACCACATTTCACTATTCACCAAAAATTCAACTATTTTAGAAAATTTTCAAAAATTAACCCAATAAATTTTTAAAAATTTAGCTTAGACAAATAAAATTCATTTTATGAAAATAAGTTTCTCAAAATGAAAATTTTAATTTTTAAAGAAAATCCTCATTTATTCAAAACATATCAATTTTAATATTATGATCGATTTTCTGACACTTCAAAATTTTACTTATGCTACCCTAAAATTATTTTATAACTATAATACAACTTAATTTTAATAAATTAATTTTATGAAAGTAAATGCAATTATAAATAATTTGATTTATTTTAAAATTTTAGTTAAAACATTTATGTTTTACATAAATATGAACACTAAAATTATCATTTTTAAAACATTTATTTACTTGTACCATGGTATAAATAAATT
Organism: Viscum album; assembly: GCA_963277665.1. Taxonomy (NCBI): domain Eukaryota; kingdom Viridiplantae; phylum Streptophyta; class Magnoliopsida; order Santalales; family Viscaceae; genus Viscum; species Viscum album. The sequence continues at coordinate 1,803,003,059 of OY728129.1, read as the reverse complement.
ATATTTTCATTTTATATGATTCCTAAATATTATTTTAAACTTACAAAAGTAATATCACTATTCTAATTCTATTGTTACTATTCCTAATGGTTAGATTACTATTACAATGTTCATGTTACTATTCCAATAGTTGTATTTCTAACAATCAGATGGGATCCCTTCTTTCTAAAAATACCTCATATTTCATTCATTATTCATTAACATACAATTTACATTGAGGTTATATATATTTTAATTTTTATAATTCATCTATAATTTATAATAATTTACATCAATTCTATAGTTTTGTTCATGAGTGTGATTATTTTAGGCGATTGAGTAGATCCAAATTTTCTTATTATTATTATCTTGTTTTATATTTTTTGTACCATTGAAATAATTTCAATTGAAAATGGCCATATTTATTCACTAATTTTTTTTTAATAAAATGTATTATTTTTTACCTTGTGGTGCATGTTAATTAAATAATATTATATTACTAAATATAAAAAAAAAATATTCAGAAGAGAAATTCTATTTATAAAATTTTGGGTCATCACATTATTCTCCACTTAAGAAATTTCATTGATAAAATTTCATTTTACAAACTAAATTGAAAATATGTAAGGGTACTTCTGAATTATGTCTTCCTTTTAGTTTACATGTTTCCTCCTACTAGTTATGGTTTTTTCATAGTACTTTGATTAGGTGATTTGTCTTGATGTGTAAAACTTTTTCTTTAAAGTCTAAGATCATCATCGGCTACTCCTCATAAGAGAGATCATTTCCAATTGTACAACTTATGATTTCAATACATGTGAGGGATCTGGTTTGTACTTCCACAAGATGAATATGTGGAATATTTCATGTACCTTTGTAAGGGGTTGTATTATTGTTATTTGATAGGTTACAACTCTGATGTGATGAAGAATATAAAAAGGGAAAATGTACATGGGACTTAGCTTTCCCTTCTTCCCAAATCACAGTACTCACTTCCATAGGGATATATGTAGTAGCACTTTATCTCCAACCTCAATCCCCAGGTCTTGTCAACAATTTTCAACATAGCTTTTCTATCAATATTGAGTATCTTGGATGTTTTGTTAAATGGTATTTATCTTTTCAACATTTTCCTGGACCATTTCAGGTCCAAGAATCTTGTGTTCACTAATTTTATCCCAGCATGTAGGTGTTTACATATCTTTCTATAAAAGTATTCATATGGAAAAATTTGGATTCTTAAGTGAAAACTAGTATTTTATGGGAACTCAATCAAAGGAATATGTTCATATCATCCTTTATTGAATTCTATCGATAATTATCTCAACATGTGTTCTAGTGTTTTGATAGTCAACATTGATTGGCCATCATTTTTGGGGTGAAACATTTCACTTAAGTCCAAATTAGTTTTTAGATCATGTTAGAGACTCTTCTGAAACATGGAGGAAAATATTGGATCTCAACAAGATAAAATTGATATTGGTTTTCCATGTATCCTCACCTATTCCTTAATGTATATCCTTACAAGTTTATGGGGTGATAATTCATCTCAAATAGATATGAAATGAGAAATATTTATATGATAATTCACCCCAACCCAAAGAGAATTATTTCCTTTGGATATCTTTGGAATACTTGTGACAAATTATATAAATATTTTTTCAAATTTCCATGAAAGTATTTTTAATGGTTTCATCATTCCCTTGGATTGTTTCTTTTCAAAATTATCCTACTAACATATCAGGTATTTTGATTTATATTTTTCAATCACCATATTCATATTGTCCCAATAATAGTATTCTTCAAGGAATTTATAAATCTTCATGCTCTAGGGTGGATTTATAAGGCTAAGTTATGTCCATCATCAAATAAATCCTTCTTCATCTTGTGATTTGAGGGAAGACAGAGGCCTGACCTAAATCCTACAACTCCTTATTCATATATGTTGAACTATAAGGATTTACATTTTCTTATAGATTCCACCTTCTTCTATATTTCCACATTATCTATTTAAGCATACATTAACATCTTCAAAATATATGGTTGAGTAATCATTTGAAAAATAAATTATTATTATCCTTCATTTATGAACCCCATGTCCATCCTTTAAAATTGTAAAAATATTGGGCCCTTGTCAATTATCATCATGGAAATGTTCATATTATTCCATCTACTTGGAGAATATGAAACTTTATTTTATTTTCGATTATATTAGTTGATTGATCATTCGTGGTCCTTTATATTCCTTAACTATCTTTGATGGAACATATTAATATTATTCTAGGAAAATATATAATTTTTTGTTTTATGATCCGTACATATTTCAAACATCTCCATATAAAGATAATTGTACCATATTTTTAGTGTGAATATTACTGCATCCATATTTAGATCATGTGTTTGGTTGTTATAATATGAAATTTCAACTACTCTGAGGTTTAGGATGTTACTTTTTCATTTTTAATTATTACATAACATAATCCCTTCCTTGGATCATTGTTTTATACCATGAAAAGTTCCTCAATTGAGGTAAACTTGAGGATTGGTGTAGTGATAAACCTCTTTTTCAATTCTTTAAATACATATCGACATTCATAAGTACAAATAAACTTTACTCCCTTTAATTCATCTTGGTTAATGAGTTTGAAAACCATGATAAATTTCATATAAATAATTGGTAATACCGAGATTTTCTAATGAAACTATAGATATCTATCATAGATGTTTGTATAGGACACTCCTCAATTTCCATTATCTTAGAAGGGTCCACATATATCCATTTTATTGCGATAACATTCTATAATAAGGACACTTCCTACTTCACGAAATCACATTTACTATACTTTTCATATAGCTTCTCCTTTCACAAATTTCTTCCATTCTATTCAAATGCTCTTCATGATCCTTCTAGATTTTGTACAATATCATAATATCATATACATGGACTACTACAATTTTTTCAAGGTAATATCTAAAGACTCTATTCATTATGTCCATAAATATTTCAAGAGAATTAGTGATTCTAAAGGGCATCACAATGAACTCATCATGTCATTTAATTTTTTGAAAGGTTGTATTGGAAAAATATTCATTATTTACCTTTAATTGGTGATTAATGACTAAAGGTCCACATTCTATAAATATTTGGCCCCATATAGTTGGTTGAACTTGTCATCTTTATGTGGTAGAGGATACTTATTCATTATCATAATTTTTTTAAGACCATGATAATCAATGAATAAATGCATTGACCCATCCTTATTCTCGATGTAGAGGACTGGAGAAACCCACGGAGAAGCACTCAGGCATATAAAACCCTTCACCTGATTAATTTGTAACTTATGTTTCAGTACATCAAACTTATTGGTGGACATTGTATATGGATTCTTTGATATAAGAAGATATTAAAGTATATGTTCTTTTGATAACTCAAACTATAACTTCTGAGGAAGATCATTGGATTCTTCAAATAATTAATCATTATAATCCCTCACAGTGGGCATGTATTCTAGCATGATTCTCTCCCTACACTCAATAATTTTAGCTAGATATGCTTTCTCATAAGGAAATAATATCCATAAATGTAAATAACAATCCAAATTAGATTCATATAACTATAATAACTTATGAAATTAGAATATCATGAAAGGATAATAATCCTACCTTTTACTATATGATTCTGGTTCTATTCATTTACTATATCCCAAAAATATAGATATGAGAAAACATTAAACTAAAACTAATGTCAGAACGGAAACTATCAACATAGAAGGAACAAAATATAAATGAAATGTATAACCTAACTTATGAGAATGTAGTTTTCAATATAGGTTATCCATGGTAATTTCATTATTAAGATTTCTAACCTAACAATTTCTTCATGTCCTTTATATTGGTTCATTAAGAGTGTGAATTTTTCAAAGTATATCCCATGGGAGTTTCAAATGAGGTATACAGTCAGGACACTTTTTCATGAACCAAGTGAATATTTATTTAATAACCAATGTTATATTTTTAGTGTTATTTACCTTACTTATAACTATTCAAGATCCATATCCACTTGTAGTATCCATACATGGTTGTGATTTCTTGTAAACCACTCACTCAATACTTCACCAAAATTCCACGATATTCTTCTATATGTAGACTTATCTGCAGGGTTCTTACTAACGTATTATATTCCAAGTCCACAATTATAACTAGACCGTCATATAATACCAAATATAGTGAATCAAACCATTTTCACATAATATTAGATGATTTTTAACATAAACATTCAATAAACACAACCCAAAGCATCAAGAGGGATAGTGTCTTTGGAAGACTAGGTATATAACACAACAATAAGAAACTAAAACAGCACTTCTTAATTTTAATATCAATAAAAATATCCAAAATCCCTTTGATCTCCTAATACTATATATGATATAATATGGACTACATACAAGAATTTTATGAGCTATAAATCCTATTAATGAAATAAACATGATGGAGAAGCATAAAATATCAATCAAAATGCATAACATGATATCATTAAGAATAAATTCTCATGAATAATCCTATGGAAAAATAACATAAGGATCATGGAATAATAAGATCCTGGAATCATGGGAATGTTTTATAAATATAGAACATCAAATGACTATAAGGAAATGTTATCCATCGAGACAACATAACATGGTGGACAGTGTCCAATCATGGATTAGGTTCACTCAATAATCACATACATACCATCTCATGAGAAAAATTCATTACCAAATTCATTGAAGCACTATTTGAGAAGAACCCTCATAAAATGTACATAATTATGTGTTCCAAAAAAGGAAATCAATCTTAAGGCATAAACATAATAATTACCCATTGAAATAAATTGGTTGTATAATCTTGTGTCATTTCAAAATCAAAGGAGATTTCCTTAATAATGACTTTGTTAAATGAAAATATGGTATGTATTACCCCATAAAAATGAAATATATTAAAATAGCTATATATTTGAGTTAAATATACATATATATATATATATATAATTTATAATAATTAAATAACATTAAATAAATATATAATGTAGTTTGTAGAGAAAAACCCAACAACCTAACGAAAAGGGATGTTTGGAGAGCTCCTCTAACTTAGGATCCATAATCACTTGCCACATGAACTTAAAATCATAGATAATAAAAATAGATTCATTAATTACATAATTTAAAACCTTTTACAAATTTATTTTTTTTAATATAATTTCATTATGTTCATTTACAACCATTTTAATCAAATATAAAGTTGAATTTCTTTGTTTCATGGGCCCTCATTTCCCTGTTCTAGGGTCAGATAACTTGTAGATAATTATTGAAGTTAATTTCAAATGGGACTAAAAATAAAAAATTGAAACAAAATGGTATTAATGGAATTATAAAAATTTATATATTCTGTGGTATCCATATGTGTTGCAAATTCATTTAGTAAAATGTTAATTTAATATGGTTAGTTTATTTTGGATATTTTACTGACCATCACGATCTAGTTTCATTTTATTAATTATTATGGCCATATATTTATTCTATAAAGTAAAAAAATATTTTATATACATATTTAGGTATTGTTAAATAATTTTAAGTGAATTTAAACCTACCATGAAGGTGGTAGTGGAAAACAAAAAAATCATATTTCATGAAGGTGGTGAACTGATATAATATGGAGAACAGTTTCATTTTTTAGAATAAGAGGTGAGGAGAAAGTGGTGGATGATAGATATAACACTAGAAATATAACACTTCAGTATATATATGTATGATACTTGAGTTCTTATTTCATGTTGGATGAGGGAGGTGAAGAGGTGGTAACAAAAAGAAATTAATTTAGAAGATGTAAATTGAGAAAATTTACACCTAAATGTCACATCCTCGAAATAATCCTTAAGGAGAAGGGATTTATTCTTTTAGTGTGACCAAGAGACACTAGGAATTTAACAGTGTTGGTATATATCAGTTCTTGAAAAAAGAGTAGATAAATGGAATCTATATCTCTGCTAAAAAAGTGTTGATAAATTTAACCCTTTATCTGTGCTTTATTTTTAGCACTAATAAAGGGTATCCTTTATGAGTGCTTTATTTGTAGCACTGGTAAAGGGTAACCTTTATCAGCTTTTTATTTATATCGCTGATAAAGGGTACCCTTTTTCAACACTATATTTTTAGCACTCATAAAGGAATCCTTTATCCATTCTTTTTTAGCACTGATAAATGTCAAAATAAATAAAATGAAATAAATAAATAATACAAATAATACAAATGAGTTTATTAAAAATAATATTTTAAATTTTATTAACTAAATAATTATTGATAAAAATTAATAAATTGATTGTAATATATATAAATTATAAATACTAATAAATAGTATGTATTAGATATATTGATATATGTAGAATGAAAATTAAACAAATTAAAAGTAAAAAAATTAAATTGAGAAAAATATTAAACATTTTATTAATTAGATTATTATTGATAATGTTAATAAATAGTACATATTAAATATATTGATATATATTTAAGTATATAGATAAGATTTATATATTAAAAAATATTATTTATGCTTTACATTAAAGAGTAATGTATTTAGTGAATAATTGTTTATAATTAAAAATTAACATGAATTAATAATATTGATCAATTTCATCAACTAATGGAAAATTTTGAATTTTGATTTATGTTTCAATTTATAAGATAGAGAAAATGTATTATATTGATTTCACATATATGTATTATATACATATTCACACACCCAAATATAGTTTTTGGAATTTAATCAATTTATATTATTTATTTATATATATTTATGTACTATGTTTTAATATTTTCAATATGCATTCATATTTAGTTCAATATATATCCATTTTTTAATGATTTATAGTAATCAAACTTCCCCAAATTTTCAATATATTATACTCATTTTTATTTATTCAGTTTTAATAATTTTTAACATGCATGAACTTAAGATTAACATTCATTAATAACGTTAAAAATAAAATTGTAGAAAAATATTTATAAATAAATATATTTATAAATATATATTTACTGTTTTTATACATTGATAATTATAAATAAATAAATAATAGTTGTTTAAAATGTACTTAAATAATTATAAATAAATAATTATAAATTTATAATAAATTTATTTAAATAATGAATATATTTTCTATGTTTATATATATAATTATATATATATATATAATTATATATTTATTATTTTTTAAAAGTATTTATATAATTATAAATACAAAAATTATATATTTTACGAATTATAAAATTATTATTTTATAAAAAGTTTTATTATAATTATTATAATTATATATAATAGTTGTATATTTTAAAAAATTTATTATTTAAAAAATGTTTTACAAGTATTTTTTAGTGCTTTTTTAGTATTGATAAACATAGAGATTTATCGGCGGTAAACAAGTACTGATAAAATCTATATTCCTCTATGCTAAAATATTAGCACTGATAAATATCAATCTTTATCAGTGCTAAATAAAGCGCTCATAAAGACTCAATTCATCATTTCATTTTAACTCAGTGCTGATAAAAGGTATCATTATGAGAACTTTTTTAAAGCACTGATAAAAGTGTCCCGATTTATTTTAATAACACTAACCATCATGAACCAATTCACGATATCTGAAGCTCTCTGTGGAAGTGACCTCTTACTGACGCCCCTTGTTGTCAAATCCAATCTCAAATCTTGTCCAAAATCAAGCCAACAACTATTCTAAGGCTTGAATTCAAGTCTCAAGAGATTCAAGAGTTGAACGCAACTATGACTCAAATGAAATCCAGGTTTTTCAATATCTATAATTTCCCTTGGTTATCCAATGAACATTCTCATCCCACATCTGTGTATCCCAACAAGTCTAGTTGCACTATCCTATAATAAATCAAATCAATATTTGTTGTTTTTTGATATATTGAATTATTACCTTCCTCGATATCATGTGGGTCTCCTTGGGAGAACATTGGTACCATGTGACTTCAATAGTCAAATTTTGAAAAATCATCTATATAGCGGTCGGTGTTGTCATTGGTTTTAGATATTACAATATAAATTACATAGATGGTGAAATAAATGACATCATTCGGGTTTTGTATTATCTCATGAAGAAATCAGAACTAAGAGGTTTGAGTGAGGAGGAACTAAAATATAGGGTTATACCCTTCATTTTGAAAGGTAATTCTAGAAATGTTTTCCAAAAAAATGGATGATGAATTATCTGATAGTACAATGGAACAGCTATATAATGATTTTTTCATGAAATATATTCCTAGGATAATGAGAACAAAAATATTGTGTAAAATTAGTGGATTTATTTAAGATTACTATGAAATATTTCATGGGGCTTAGTATTGATTTACGGTACACTTATGAAATGTAACAATCAAATGATTCTAATAAATAAGTATAATTAGATGAGAGAAAACATTATACATGTTCTATTTGTTGTATAATTTATTTGACTACTTCTTGAAAAAATATAATTTCTTCTATTTTTATTTTTGAAATATTTCAATTTTAATTTAAATAATATGTCATAAATGATTAAAAAATAAAAATAAAAGAGGTTTGAGGTTATATAATCCTTTAACTATATTATACATGAAAAATGATTTTGAGATAATGGGTAATTCATATTTTGAATTTGGTTATAGAAATTTAATCACAAAATAAATGGTTAGAATGATTCATTTTATAGGAAAAACCACAACATCATGGTTCTCTAATAAAAAAATAATTTTTCATTACATGGTGTAGAAGAAGAGTACATTTTCTATAGAATTTATTGTTCTCAATTATTTAGGATTGATCCAAAAAATTCTATATTTGATATTTTCTTTGAAATGTAACTTATTTAACGAGAAAATATTTCTATTATTCACATTTTAATGAATATTTTAAATCATTAAAGAATTAATATTATACCACTATATTTAACTAACTTTCATGAAATATAATATTATCATTTATTGATATAAATTTAATAAATAATTTTTATGATAATCTACTTTTTTGAAATAAAAACTATTTTTCAGGATAAAATCATTACACCTTTAAAATCCCACATCAAATCAAATTTATTATTTTGGATTTAATAATTTAATGACTTAATATGTTCACTATTGATTCTTAATTCTATTGAATTTCACATTGTACTTACGTAAACTAAAATCCATTTTTATGTACTTATTGTGGTAAAATGTTTCCCTGTAGATGTAACCATCTCAATTACCTGACATAAAAAATCATTACAATACATTACCATGACCTTTTATGTTAAGAGTTTTACATAATTCAGAAAAAAAAAATTAACTAAAATATCATGTATTTTTAAACTAATGGAAATTTTTTGGAATAATATATACAACAACATGATACATAAGAATCCTTCATTGTTATTATTTGGATCAATATCCTCATATCACATTATTATTTGGATAAAACTCCTCATGCATAGATTTGCACCAATTATCATCATTGTCAGCCTATCCAAATGATTTAGGCTCTACTTGGGAAAAAATGATGTTTTTTTGTGGAGCCTTACTCCATGGAGTTTTCACTAAAACATTATAATCACCAATAAAATATTAATCATTGATTTCATCCTTTCTTGTATTTATTGTAGTAGATAAAAATAACATCGTCTTTGAAATGATAACCCAATCATTAATACTTATTAAAAATTAGTTCCTTTCTTTCATCACACATCTAATAAGCATTATGTATGATTTTCTTTTATCCATCTAAAAATAAATCATTATTTAACATTGCCTTCTGGTTCTAACCTTATTTTCTCATCATCCTCCTCACTCATTGATTGATTTTTTAGCAAGATCTATTTTTGTGTCGTATCATCATTCTTGATTTACCATCATAATATCTTTGTGGTGAACAATGTTTACATAGTAAAATAATTATCCATACAATAAATGTATCATTTCATATTTATGTTTAATTTATTTATTTATTTTATTAATCATATAATAATTTTTTTCCTATACAAGTGGATTCTTTTATTCTATTTGGGGTGGTTTGTTCCAATCTTTTAATACTTTTGAGGGATCGGACTTCAATCCTAAAACTGAAATAATGAAAACAAAGAAATTTGTTAAGAATATATACAACTATTTGGAAAAAGTGAATTCCAAATACTTATTTAATTAATTTTTTCATAACTTTATCTTGTATTTGTAACCTAATTTATTTATCATTTTTATCTAATTCATATTTATTTATTTTCATATATCTTCTAGGAAGTCATATTTTTCTTTCAACTACCTACAACAAGATATAAAATAGAAAAACCGATTCTTTCTGCCAATGTAACCGCATTATCCATATTCATTTCCTTTATTTGTTGAGATAACAAACTTGTATCTTGACTCGATGTTGTTAGATTAAAAACCATTCTCATTGTTGAAAAATAGTAGAGTAGAGGAATCTCATGTGCCCATTTTGGTGACTTCTTATGATATAATTGGCATATAAGCTTCATCTTCTATTCTGATTTACAATAATGAGAAAACATTTCCCACAATGAACATCGAGTCAATATGTAGTGTTATTATTTCAACTTATAAACACAATGTAAATGTGGTTAAGTAGGAATTTAGGATTTTTTGATACTTTGGGATGTGTAAGAATCAATCACAACTCATTTTGACACACGGTGTGACAGGATTGTCTCCAAGTTCTTCTTTTTATTTAAAAGTAACATGAAATTTAGTAAAAAGGACAATTGAAATAATCAAAACTAAAAAAAAATATTATGGTTATTTAGATACTTTAGGTAAATGTTCCATAAGTATATTGGGATGTGTGGGAATCAGTTTCACCTCAATATAAAGCATGATGTGATAGATATGACACAATGTGTTCATTATCAGTTTAAAATTGACTATTTAGTTTAAAACAAATTCACTCAATGTAAATAAAGAAAACATGATTTTATTTTCTTGACAATTTAGTAAATATATTCATAAGTCAATTTTTACTTGTAGGAGTTATTCTTACATTAGCCTAATGCCTAATGTAATCAGTAAATGCTAAACTAGGTGTTTCCATTTTAAAATAACATTTTAGTAAAAAAAATTGTCGTAATAAAAACCAAAAAAACACATTAATATTGTTATGATACTTAATTAAAATCATCCATATGTCATTTGAGACATATAGGAATCATTGACACCTCAATCTGACGCATAGTGTGACCATAATGACTCTATGTGAGTCCTTTTATTTATGTTAACATCAATTATCATAAAATGGAAAACTAACATACACAAAACAAAGAAAACGAATTCATATTGTTTTGATACATTAGTAAAATGATCTATAATCCATTTGGGATGTGTATAAATTATTTTCACCTCAATCTGATTCCCGGTGTGACCGATATGACTCCAAGTGCGTCTTTTTTTAAAAATTGATATAAATTTTAATAAAAAGGACAACTTACCTACTCAAAATCAAGAAAATACATTCATATTCTTTTAATGATTTATTGAAATGATATATAAGTCATTTCGTACTTGTAAGAATCATATGCACCAGAATCTAATATACAATGTTCCTTGTGTGACTCAATGTGTCTGTTATCAGTTTAAAATTGACAGTTTCGTTCAAAAAATTTCACTCACTGAAAACCAATAAAAATGATAAAATATTCATGATAATTTTAAAAAAAATTCATAAGAAATTTTTTACATGTAGCAATTGGTATCACATCAAACTGATACAAAATGTGATCGATATGAGTCAAAGTGTGTATTTCTAGTTTAAAATGACATTTTAGTAAAAAAGACAATTGGCGTACACAAAAGCATGTAAATGAATTCGGATTTTTTTGATACTTTATGAAAATTGTCCATAATATATTAGGGACATGTTATTATGATACATACCTCAATCTGAAGCATGGTGTGACTGATATCACTCCAAATGCTTCTTTTTAAAAAATGACATCAAATTTAGTAGAAAGGACAACTTACCTACTAAAAACCAATAAATTTCATTCATATTGTTTTGATACATTAGAAAAATTATCCATAAGTAATTTTTTTTGTGTAGTATTCATCATCCTCTCAATCTAATGCACGATGTTACTGGTATGACTCAATGTGTCTGTTATCCGTTTAAAATCAAAATCTTCGTTTAAAAGGTGTAACTCACTTAAAACTGAGAAAATGCACTCATATGGTCTTTATAATTTAGGAAAATTATTCATAATTCATTTGTGACGTGTATAAATCAGTATCACATCAAACTGCCACATGATGTGACTGGTATGATTCAAAGTACATGTTTCCTATTTAAAATGACATTTTAGTAAAAAAGACAAACGATGTACTCAAACTGAGAAAACACATTCTGATTATTTTGATAAATTAGTAGAATGATCCATACATAATTTGATATGTGTAAAAATTATTTTGACCTAAATTTTATGCATGATGTGACCGGTTTAACTCCAAGTGCATTTTTTCAAGATATATGTATCGTTTTAGTTTAAAATGTGCATCACATCGCCAAAATCGAGAAAACAACCCTATATTTTTTTCTCTTAATTTATATTCTATATTTGTACTTTATTTTTCTGATTTCATGGTGTTTTTTGTGATCTTGTGTGTTTTTATAGTATATTTCACTAGTGTTGTAGTGTACTCTAATAGTGCACTACAGTATTCCCCATTGTTAGTGAATTTATTAGTGTCAATAAATAGTCCTTTATCAGTGCTTTTATAAGCACTAATAATGTTTTCTTTTATCATCACATTAAAAATTACTCATAAATAATAACATTATCAGTACTTATAAAAGTGAGGATAAAAGTCTTGGGCTTTTTATCTCTTTGTAGTAGTTAATGTTGATAAAGGCCATTTTTAGTGCTATTAAATGATGATTTTGTAGTAGTGAACACTAGGAAGTGGGGGTGATTATTTGAAATTTATTTTGGTAGAAATTATGAATTCTTATAGGCATATAAGGTATGAGGAGAGTGAGTGGTGAGGGGTGGTATTAATAAGGTGGTAGAGGGATGTTTTTGAATATTATATTCACAACTTTATTATTTTGAATCAAGACTCTGTATAGTATTGATTATTGGGAATACATATAGTAAATGGGTCATTTTAGTTTGAATTAATGGGTTATTACATCATTCATCACTAAAAAAATATTTATTGAAATTATAATTTCAAATATCGTATTTTATAGTATTTAAATATTTACCAAAAATTCAACTATTTTAGAAAAATGCCAAAAATTCACCTTAATTTTTTTATGTGTAGATTTTGGAAAATGAAATCAAATTTATATAAACAATTTTATAAATATGATAAAAATAATTTTTAAATAAAATCCCCATTTATTCTAAAAATATCAATATAAATATTATGATCGATTTTCTAAACCTATAAAAAATTACTTATGGACTAATAAAATTATAATATCATTATAATATAAATAATTATTAACACATCCAATTTATGGAAAAAACATTATTTTAAATAATTATATTTATTATAAAAGTGAAATTAAAAAATTTATGTTTTACAAAAAAGAAAACACTTAATTTTTCATTTTCAAAACATTTATTTTCTTATACCCTATTATAAATATATCATAGTTTCATTTTGTAAGATACCTAAATATTATTTTAGTCTTCCATAAGTGTGATTAATAATCTAATAGTTTGGTTAGTGTTATTAATCATCACATTAACATCCCAAGGGTTGAGTTATTATTACAATGGTCGAATTACTATTCCAACAATCAGATTTGTAATAGTCATATGGGATCTCTACTTTATATAAATACCACATATTTCATTAATTATTCATTCACATAAATTTTCCCTCATGGTTATATATATATTCATTTTCAAAATCCATTTCATTAATAATGTTTTTCTTTATTTCTACAGTGTTTTTAGGTGTGATTTTATTCTAAGGGAATGGGCATATCCAAATTTTCTTATTATTGTTATATTATTTTCTATTTTTTCCCATTATTATACTTTCAATTATTGTGGACATATTTACTCTATAAATATAATGTTGAATAAAATTTTCTTTTTTTCATCACATGGTATATATACATTATATAATATTTTATTACTTAATATACCATAATGATATATTCATTAGGTACATTCTATTGATAAAATATTGGTTTGTTACATTCTTAACCCAATAAGAAATTTCTTCCAAAATTTGTTTTTACAAAATAAGGTGAAAATATGTGATGGTGTTTCTGCCTTATCAAATCATCTATTTCCTATTTCACCTCCTCATAATTATGGATTCTCCATAGTAATATGAATAGGTGAGTTTTCTTTTTCATAAAAATTTATCTTTGTGGTCCAAGATCATCACAATATGACCCTAATAAGAGAGATCATTTCCTAATTTTACTACCTATGAATTCAATTCATGTGAGGGGTCTAGTTTTTACTTATTTAATACCGTTACATTTAATATTTCATGTACTTTATAAATGGTTTTTGGGAGTGATATTCAGTGTCTCATAGCTCTAATGTGATCGAGAATCTCAAAGGGGCTGATGTACTTAGGAATTAACATCCCCTTATTCAAAAACATTGTGACTCTCTTCAATGGAGATATATAGAGCAGCACTTTATCTCCAGCCACAAACTCCTAGTCTAACTTATAACAATCATAATATCTTTTTTATCAACTCTGATAACCCTTGATGTGTTATTGAATGGTGTTTCCCTTTTCTACCATTTCCTCAACCATTTAGGGTCCCATTAATTTATGTTCACAAAATTCATCCCAACACATTGTGGATCTAAATCACTTCCCATAAATGAATTCATATGGGTCTATTTCAAAGATTTAGTTAAAACTATATTTTCATGAAAACTAAACCATAGAAACATATTTATTTCATCCTCCTTTTAATTCTATCAAGAATTCCCTCAACAAGCCATCAAGTGTATGAATAGTTTTCTCTAATTGGACAGTAGTCTGGGGGTGATAAACCATATTAAAGTTCAAATTATTTTTTAGATAATGTTGCATACTTTTCTAAAATGCAGTGTTAAATATCAGATCTATCTTAAATACAATCAATAGTGTTGTTCCATACTTCTTTCCTACTTTTCTACTGTATTTATTTTCAATTTGATTTAGTGAGATGTCTGTTCAAATTAGAATGAATTGATTAGTCTTTTCAAGATGATCCACTATAACCCATGTAGAATTATATCCTCTAGACATCTACATAAGACCAGTGACATGGTATATGGTGATGCTTTCTTATTTCTATGTAGGTATGGTTAATGGTTGTATCATCCCCTTATAATTTTTACTTTCATCCTTTACTTGATGAAAATCAAGGATCATTGATGCATATTCTATGATTTTCTTCTCCAAATTGTCTCACTAATGATGATCTTAGAGATCTCAATACATCCTTTTTCTCCCTAGGTTGATGTAGAAGGTCGAGCTATGTGAATTATTCAATAAATTTTTATTTATATTTAGATTTTATGGTATATAATCATGAAGAAAATCATATAATTACTTTTTCATCAATTTTGAACTCTGTGGATTTATATTTTCTTATAGCTTCCACATTCTTTTGAATATCCACATCTTGTCTTTGATAATAATTTATATTCTCTAGAAGGGATGTTTAAAAAATTATTTGAGAAAGTAATGATGATGTTCCTTCCTTTACTATTATCATATACATCCTTTTCAAGTCTAATAAGATTGGATCCTTCTTGATTCTAATAATTGATAAGTTCAAGATATCCCTTCTATTATATCATCTTTCACTTTATTTACTTTCCCAATATGGTAATGGATTGAGCATTCACAGTCCATGATCAAATATAACCATATATACTGGTTCATATTAAGCTCATTCTATGTTAATGTATACATGAGGCTCTTATAATCCATATATATTACACACTTCTCTCCATAGAAATAATGTCACCATATTTTCAATGAAAATATCACTACATCCAAATACAAATCATGTGTTTAGTTGTTCTTCCGATGAACTTTCAATTGACTTGAGGTCTATTTGATGAAATTATCATTATGAATTAGTATAAACCCCAAGACACACTTCGAAAATCACTATACAACACAAAATTTCCCCACTAGAGGGAAGTGTGAGGACTGGTGTGGTGATAAGCCTCTTTTTTAATTCCTTGAGTACCTCTTCACATTCATCATTAGAGACACAATTTACTCTCTTTCGAGTAATTTTGGTCTTTAGGTTTGAAAATCACAATAATTTTCTCACAAATCATCGATAATACCTAGCTAGTCTAAGGAAACTATGAATCGATGGTACTAATGTTGGTTTGAGCAACTCTTCAATTGCCTTTGTCTTATAAGACTCCACATATATCGTTTTTTGGTGAAAACAATTCCCAATAATTATAATTCCTCTATCTAAAAATACAATTTAATGTATGTTGGTCGGATTGGATACTCAAGAGGGGGGTTAATTGAGTTCCAATAAAAATTTCTATTAAAAACTTTTAGGATTAAAATCCCCCAAATTAAAACAGCCCCGTTAATTAAGGCAGTAGAGATATAAGTGATTTATTGTTCAACAGGTTTCTCAAAGGTTGATTAATCCTCAGTTGAATCAGTGTGAGTACTAATTCAACATTTGAAACAAGTTTACTAAAAGAATCACATATACACACTAACCAAAACTAACTATCAGAGTGAATGTAAAAACAGATTTTTTCTTTGAAAATATAAGAAGCAGATAAATGTAAAACAGTGTACTTGAAAGTTGCACACAAAAAATTAAACAAGAGGTTCAGTCTTAAGCCAAGACATAATCCTCTCCACATGGTGATCACCTGCCACCAAGTAGTTATATTAAATATGATACACAGCTAATATCGGGCTTTAGAATAGTTTTCACAAACTGTCCAGGTTTGGCAACCTCTACCACAGTTCTACATGGGAAAATAAACTATCAAGCCACACTAGGCTTCTTCCATAGTTATGAATGGGAAACAAATGTAAAGAGAGTTTGGTTTGAGGATTTTCATTATCCCTCAGTTCAAGAACAAGAATCAGTGTGTGTATGATAAACAGACACACTACTCACAAATGTAAAATACTAAACACAGAAGAGCTAAAGATATTAGGTAGAAGTTTATAATTCTCTATATGTTGGAAGATCAGCTATGGACTCCTTGAAATGAAGGAAATGATGTTTTGGTCCTCCTCTGCAAGTTGCCTCTAAAACAGACTGTCGCAACTTCTAGGTTTTGACTTCCAGATGTAGAGATTATCAGCTTCTTGGGTCAGAATCTCTTTGTAGCACACCCCCATAGTTTTGAAAATGTTCTTCCAATAGATCTTTGTGAAGCTATGGGATTATTAGAAAGAGTGCTCGAGTGCTCTTCTTCTTTCTTGGTATATCATGTACTATATATGTCTCTCAATATCTTGATGTCTATCTTCTTTTCTTTAGGTTTCTACACTTATATATATCCTTTTTCCAGCTTAGATTTCCCTTAATTAATTTTAGCAGGGGCCAACAAGAAAAATGATTCATCCATGTGTGGTCTTCCTCATACCTCGTATTGTTTCATAATATGCCTGAAAATATCAGTAAATAATGTCTGGTGCATTAAATTGTCCAGACATGACCATTATGATAGTATTAAGAAAATTAGTAATGTAAAGAATAGGTTATCATTAGACTGGTAGCATGTTCATGTCACATGGTAGACTTCAACAGTAGTAGCAGATGCATGTCACACAGTAGATTTCAATAGTAGTCTCTTCAACAGTGGACTTCATCAGTAGGCTCAACAGTAGACCTCTAACAGTAGGCTTTTGTCAGTATGCTTGATTAGCGTTAGACTTCAATCAGTAAGCTTCTAACAGTAGCTCTGTAACATCAAACTACTTCAATAGTGACCTTTCTAGAGGTAGACTATCTCAATAATTGACTCCATCAATGGTGGAGTTTGTCTATCAACATACTTATACTAATGGTAGACTTGAACAAAAGTGGACTACATCGACAGTAATAGTTTTCTAGTGGTTGAATCGAACTATGAAGCTCTTAACAGAATACTTGAGAAAGATTCTAACAGTGGACTTCTAATAGAAGCCTTGTCACATCAGTGACCTGTAAAAGTGACTCTTTGTCTGTGAACTTTGATAAGCATATCAACAGTAGACTTGTAATAGTGAGATTTGACGGACAGAAGGCTCTTATTAGTAGGCTCTAATAGTGAACTTATACTTAGAGAAATGTAAATTGAACGCTTCAGTTAGAAAATCCATGATATTGAAAAAGATATTTATTTATGCAAGATAAACATTATGAAGACAGATTAAAGAAGATTTCACAAATGACTAATACATTATAAACATGAAATTAAACATGATTTGGGATTATCAAAACATGTGAGTCCAACAATCTCCCCCTTTTTTATAATCACAAATTATGCCAGTATGTATTAATTATAGGTATCGCAGATAAGCATATAATACAGTTATTAAACATAGATCAATGGTAACCTTAGTTCATTTGTGGTTTCTCATGAATCGGAGATTAATAAGAGTACATGCTATCTGAGGGAAAAGCATAATAGGTCTATATTATAGAGTAATAAAATCATAGGATCATATTATTACTAATACAGCAGTTCTCCCCCTTCTTGATTAGAAAAACGAAACAAAAATAGAGATAACAGAGAATGCTTGTATTAATGGAAGTACATTACATGACCCAAAAAGAATACACAGTCCCTATCAAAATACATAAACAAACTCAATCCACATCATCCTTAGGCAGGTGTTCTTTCCCTTTGGAAGAAGAAGATGATGGATGAGCTGATGGATCAGCAGGTTTGGGAATTACTGTTGGAATGACTGGAGGTGGAGAAACAGAAGCACATGTGTGTCTGTAGTGGGTAGCTCTCTGAGGTATCATGGGATTAAGGATTCTGATGGCCTCAGTGGGAGACATCATGGAAGAACTACTAGGTTGGGATGTAGGTAAGGCATGATTTATTAGGACAGGTGTATAGTCCACATGGAGAAAGGGTAGGAGTAGTTTTCAGAAGTCCATAATAAGGATTCCTCCTCTTTCCATAGCCGAGATAAAATCATCCTTATTATCCAAAAATTTCTCTAAGGCTGGAGTCAACCGGCCCAGCTGAGTGACTTCTTCCTAGAAGGCTCTGGTGACTGGTGTAATCCTGAGGTTTTCCAAAAAAATCATGAAATGATCATCCATCTGATTCTTGGAGTAAATCATTTTATAATAGTAATTAATATGTTCTTTTATACTCTTCTGGTCCTGGGCAGCAACTCTCATGAAGTCACTAACTACCTTCTTAACATCTTTGGTAGTGGTGATAATTTGAGTCATAGATTGAGAGTCAGGTGCACTGACACCAGATATCTTTCATAACTCTTCACTAACCACTGTCCTAAATACTAACAAGTCCACAAGTCGTGCAGTGGAGGTTGAAGTAGAGGCTGAGTCAACCAAAGGTGTTACAGTGAAAGCAATAGTTTCCTTAAAAGACTTGGTTAACCCACTGATGGGATTCTTCACATCATTATCTTGGCCCTTCACATGAGCTTTCATGGATTCCTTGAAACTTTCAAACACTTCAACCATATGTTGCACCACATTTCATATATAGTGAATGTCTTTCTCTGATTGGACCCTAGAAACCATTAGAGCAGTCAGGCTCAAAACTAAATATCTTAGAAGTTCCACATACTGAGATACATCCTTGAGTTGATTTTGGAATTGAGATACTTCTTGAGAAAAACTTGATTGAATGGAAGACTGGATGCTATCCATCCTAGAGGCAATCATCTCTTGAATTAAGGCCACTACCTTTTCCATTTCAGAGGCCATGTTATCAAACATCTAGTGAAAATCTGTTTTCAGTGATTCTAGAACATCCTTAGTGACAAGGTTCTCAGGAAAGACAACAACTGGAGGCACTACAGCAGGTACAGGGTGTCTTTTTCTTGACATATCACATTCAGAATCACCATAATCCAGCCCAAGTACCAAGTATCTAGGGTCTTCTGACCATTCTTCAATGTCATGAAGAATATATACAAAACCAAGATGCTCCCCCTCACATGGATCTTTCCTTGGAGTAGTCTCCTCTACTAGTTCTACTCTGGGAAATTCCAAAACCTCCTATTCAAATATAGCGGTTTCAACCTCTGTGTGATCGATTGGTTCACCAGTGTGGTGATTCACAGCCTCCACTGAGTCATAAATGACCTCTTTTTCAATGGAAGTAGATACCACTCCTACTTCTTGGTCAGACATTGTCCTGTCTGTATTACCTATATGAGGCCTCAAACTGAGCTCCTCTTCTCCATTGTCCTCATCATCAGCTTCAGCAACAGCGGCCTCCTTTCCTTCATCTTTATCACCAGACTCCTTTGCCTCATGATCAGAATGATCTGACTTAGTAGCCTCATCCTCTTCAGAGGTGTCTCTTACAATATTCTGAAATACTTCTTCTTCTTCACTGGTCTCAGTATCACTATCCCTTAGAACAGTCTGTCTTCTTGGAAGTTCTTTTGAAGGGCTAGGTGCTTCGAAAGCTATTGTCATTACTTTACTGGAAGGCAAACCAGGTTCACTCCCATCATCAATTGGGGTGTTCTCTCTTTCAGGTTCCACAGATCCTTCAATTTCCTCCTCATCAACTGAATAAGCTGGTTCTGGCTCATCAGGATTCAGGTCTGGATCTCTCTTGTCTTTTGGCCTAGATGGGTATGTAGTAGGGTCAAACATTTCATACACCTTTTTTTATCATTCACCCATGCCTTCATTCATGGATTCCAGCTAATTTTCATGAATTTTCAAATAAACATGGAGATACAATCACTATTATTTTCCACTATCATCTCTTCTTTATTTCCAGCCACACCCTTTACCTTTAGTATTACTGAAATTATCTTGGCATGGAATAGGGTATTGGACATTGAGATTACCTTAGTCATATCCTCTAATTGTTCCATCAGTAACCTAAATAGGTTTATCTTCTCCCCATTCTTCAGTAAGTACATCAGGAATATGTCCTGATACTTCAACACTGCAAAATCCCCTCTCCTGGGACTAGTCACATGCAGAATGAACTTAAATAAAAGCCTATCATCTTTATTTATCTCAACTGTAATGAAATTCCTCGATTTTCCATTCCCTATCAGCTCTTACAGAGCTTTTTCATACCCATAAATCTCACTGTCTGGAGGAGCCACTCCAGAATAGTACTCATAAACTCCTTTATGAGGAACTCTAAAACAAGCTGCCCACTCAGTAGACGAAAATCTAACTTCGTTGCCATTAACTCTAGATACTATCCTATGAACAACATCTTCCTTTTTGAACTTTAGATATTCATATAATTCCTTCACAAGATTCGGGTAGTATGGCCCATTGTTGTTGGCAAAGCATTCGGTCAATCCTTGGGATTCTAGTGCCTCCAGTACAAATGACTTGCTGGACAGGAGCCATTCTCCACTCATCTCCTCCACAGCCATGATTTTTCTCTTTGTCTGATGTGGGTTGACATGTCCCGTTGGGGTACTACTGGTGCCACTGGACTTGGCTCGAGTCCTGTTTGGCCTTGGCGCATCCTCATTGACAGAAGGGGGTCACTTGGTTGTAGCCATGGAGATTGGAAGAGGATTGAGGGTTCAAATGAAGAGTTAGGGTTTAGGGATTTCGAGAGTTAAGGTTCAAGATTAAGGAATAAAGTGGATTGTGATATGTTTGTAGCTTTAGTTTTATCATTTAGGGATTAAAAAATAAAATAAAATTAATGAATAGGAGTAAAACGGTTCGTATTCCCGCAAATTTAACAATTAAAATCAAACAGCGAGGTATCCAACAGTGAGGTTCCTAATAGGGAGGTACACCAGTGAGGTCCCTAACATTGAGGTTTCTAATGGTGAAGTATAGAAGTGAGGTCCAACGGTGAGGTACACCAGTGAGGTTCAACGGTGAGGTTCAATGGTGAGGTGTAATAGTGAGGTCCAATGGTGAGGTACACCAGTGAGGTCCAACGTTGAGGTTCAACGGTGAGGTATAATAGTGAGGTCTCCTATACTAATGTTAATCATACCTAACTCATGTTTGATGTAATTTAACCTCTCAGAATTCAAAGGCTTTGTGAATATATTATCCAATTGTTGTTCAGTGCCAACGAATTCAAGAGTGATATCACCTTTTTGATAATGATCACTCAAAAAGTGATGTCTCACATCAACATGCTTTGTCCTAGCATGGGATATTAGATTTTTTTAAATTTTAATAGCACTTGTATTGTCAAACTTTATAGAGAAATGTTTTTATTGATATCCATTGTCTAGTAAAGTGTGTTTCATCCACAGAATTTGAGCACAACAACTACCTGCAGCTATGTATTCAGCTTTGGCAGTAGATAATGCAACATAATTTTGTTTCTTACTACACCATGATACTAGTGACTTGCCTAAAATGAGACATGTCCCAAAGGTGATTTTTCTATCTAACTTGCAACCTGAAAAATCAGCATCAGAATAACTCAACAAATCAAATGATTGTCATTTTGGATAAAATACTCCTATGTTGGGATTATATTTAAGATATTTAAAAATTCTTTTTAAAACAGTTAAATAAGACTCTTTTGGATTGTCTTAAAAGAGAGCACACATACATACACTAAACATAATTTCATGTCTGCTAGTTGTAAGATAGAGTAGACTCTCTATCATACCTCTGTAGTTAGTTTTATCCCCTGGTTCTCCAGCTTCATCAGCATCCAACATAAAATTGGTACTCATAGGTGTGTCACTTCCTTTACTACCATCCAATGAAAAACGTTTTAAAATATCCTTAACATATTTACATTGATTCCAAACAATGAGATTTTTATTTTGAAAGATCTGAAATCTAAGGAAAAATTTGAGTTCTCCCATTAAACTCATTTCAAACTCATTGTTCATCATTTTTGAAAAATAAATACATAACTAATTTTTAGAAGATCCAAAAATAATATCATCCACATAAATTTGTACTATCAAAACATCTTTAGAAATTCTTTTAATAAAAAGAGTAGAATCAGATATCCCTTTGGTAAAACATTTTGAAATAAGAAAAGAGCTGAGCATATCATTCCATGCTCTTGGATCTTGTTTTAAACCATATAAGGATTTATAAATTTTAAAAACATGATTTCAAAAATGGGGATTTGTAAAACCAGGGGTTGTTCAACAAACACATCCTCGACTATGTACCCATTTAGAAAATCACTTTTAACATCCATTTTATAACGTTTAAAATTTAGATGAGCTATATATGCAAGTAGTTTTCTAATGGATTCTAATCTAGCTACAGGTGAAAAGGTCTGCTCATAGTCTATTCCTTCTTCTTAACTATATCCTTATGCAACTAACCGAGCCTTATTTCTAAAAATATTTCCAGACTAATCAAGTTTGTTCCTAAACACCCATTTAGTTCCTATTATCAAAGTGTCCTTAGTTCTTTCCACTAATTCACAGACTTTGTTTCTTTTGAACTAATTTAATTCTTCTTGCATTTCCATTACCCAAAATTCATCATTTATAGCATCATTAATATTTTTGGGTTCAAGCTGTGATAGAAAAGCTTGATGTTCAACATGGTTTCTTAGAGAAGATCTTGTTTGTGTTCCTCTATTTAAATCACCTACAACAGCATATAGAGGATGATTCTTAAGAGTCATAATGCCTCTAAGAATGGTTGAACTAGATTCTTCATTGTTTTCTTTTGGTTTAGAATCAGTAGGTGCAGATTCTGGTAAATTCCCAGAACTGGATACTTTTACAGGGGATTCACTATCTTTATCATTATGGTTCAGAATTGACAAATCTTTGTCAAGATGTTCAAGATAGTTTTTAGGCTTATGTGGATCAGTGTCATCAAATTTTACATGAACTAATTCTTCCACATATTTGGTTTTCTTATTGAACACTCTATAGGCTTTACTTGAGATAGACTAACCCAGGAAAATTCCTTCATCGCTTTTGGAAGAAAATTTGTCAAGATTATCTTTAGTATTAAGAATAAAGACTTTGCAACCAAAAACTCTAAAGTAATTAACCTTAGGCTTCCTATTGTTCCAAAGCTCATAAGGGGTATTCATTAGAATAGGTATAATTAAAACTCTATTAATAATATAACATGCTGTATTTATAGCTTCATCCCAGAAATAAATAGCTAAATCATACTCATTAAGCACAGTTCTTGTAATTTCTTAAAGGGTCTTATTCCTTCTCTTGCCAACTCCATTTTGTTGAGGTGTCCTAGGGGAATAAAAGTTGTGACTATAGCCATTTTTTGAGCAGTAAGATTCAAACTGATGATTTTCAAACTCAGGTCCATGATCACTTCTCAGGGTCTTGATTCTAAGTCCACTATGATTTTCTACAGACTTTGAATATTTGATAAAATAGGAACAAGCTTCACTTTTTTGAGCTATATTGTATACCCAGGTATACCAAGAAAAGTTATCTACAAGAACATAAATATAGTTATTCCTATTTAAACTTGAAAATCTTGATGGTCCAAACAAATCCATGTGAACCAACTCAAGTGGTTGAGAAGTTGAAACATCTTTTTTTGTTTGAAAGACACATTATGTTGTTTTCCCTTTTAACAGGGATTACACACTTTGTGAAGTTGGAATTCTAATTTTGGAAAGTCTCTAACTAAAATTTTCTTAGATAGCTTCCTAAGTGAGTGCACATTGCAGTGTCTTAACCTTCTGTTCTACAACCAAGACTCTTTATGAAAATCATTTAAGATGGAAACATTTTGTTTGGATAAAGAATTTAGATCAACAACATATATATTCTCATTTCTACATGTATTGAAAACTAAATCATTTTTTGAATTAAAAAAATTTCATGCATCATTATCAAATTTAAAATTAAAACCATCATCACAAAACTGAGATATGCTAAGTAAATTTTACTTTAGTTTATCAACAAAGAGTACTTTAGAAATTAATATTGTATCAGGGTTACCAATCTGGCCTAAGCCGATGATTTTTTATTTTGCATTATCACCAAAGGTGAAATGCCCACAATGAACTTTAATTTGACTCTTGAAGAAAGAATAGTATCATGTCATATGTCTTGAACATCCACTATCCAAGTACCATAAGGTCTTACATGAACTTTTTAAACAATTGCCCTGCAATACAGATCAAACATGTGGTAATTTTGGAACCCAAATCTTCTTGGGTCCAAAGAGGTTAGCAAGTAAAACATTGGGAACCCATATTTGATTTATAGGTTTTCTAAAATCAGAAAACATATTTTGAGACATAAATACTTTTTTTGGTCCTTTAGAAAAAAATTTCTCAAACGATGGTCCAAAACTAGAACTAGCAGGGACCTGTCCAAATTTTGGAAGAAATTTGGTTTTGCAAATTTTTCTTTGTCCTGGTTGATATCCTAGACCAGTCGTATATTTTGGAGCAATATATTTTCCTAGAAACTGTGTCAAGGTATCCCTACCAATAGTGACCTTCTCAAGATCCTTTTTTAATTGTTCATTAGATATTTTTAACTCTATATTTTCCTTTAGCAGCTTAGCAAATTTATCTTTTTCTATATCCAGATTTGACTTGTAATTTGCATTTAAAGCATGCTATCTTTTTAATGACTTATATTTTTCCTTGAGTTCATTAAAATTATCCTCAAGAATTTAAAAAAATTCAAATAATTATTCTTTATTCATATCTTAATCATTATGAGAGTCACTATTTTAATACGTATTATGCACAGGGGAATTAAGTATTACCTCAGATGTCTCTGTCATAAAGCATAGATTAGAATGTTTGTTCTGTTCTGAGTCCAAAGCATCAGATCCCCTCAAACTGTCTTCTGAAGCACTCCATGTTGCTTTCATAGCGTTTTTATAACCTTTTCCCTTATCCTCATATTTTCTCTTAAATTTCAACTTGAGGCAGTCTGCTTTCACATGACCTTTTAGTTTACATTCATAGCATACTATTTCACTGGTATTCTCATTCCACTTCCTGTCTTTATTCCATTGTCCTTTATGATAATACTTTCCTTTGAAGTTGGACTTCATAAAGAATTTCTTCTTTAGTTAGAACCTTTTGAATCTTCTGGCAAGTTGTTCCATCTCCTCATCACTTTATGAATTTGACTCTTCACTTGTAGAACTGTATACAGGTACTTGAACCTTTTCTTTTTCTTTGATTTTTGACGCTGAAGTCTTGAATGATACTGAATTATTTCTTGGTTATCATTCTATTTCTTGATACACCTTAATCTCTTCTTCAAACATCATTAGTTTTCCAATTATCTCCTTTACTGGTAGCTTGCTGATGTCACATGATTCTCGGATTGATACAGAAGTGTCTCTCCATCTGTCAGGTAGGCATCTAACCAGCATCATGATTCATGGTGTTTACTATCTCATTAAACCTGAGATACATTTCATATATTGGTTCATCAGGCTTCATCTTAAAATTATCATATTTAATATTATAGGTATTTTATCTCATTTCTTTAACATTGGTTGTTCCTTCATGAGAAACAGCAGAAGTATCTCAAATTTCCTAATCATTATTACAGGAAGATATTCTATTGAATTCTTCATCACCCAAATCACAGTATAAGGAATTAATTTATTTACAATTATTATTATAAGTAGTTTTAGTCAATTGAGACCATGTATCCCTAGCAGTAGCAAGTAATGCATGTTGTTCTTTAATTGTGTCCCAAATTTCAGGTCATATGCTTTCAATATACATTTTCATTTTCATTTTCCACTGACCATAATTATTACCATTAAAGAAAGGTGGCCTCTTAGTAGCATCACCCTAAACTCGGTTATCCATAGAAAATTAAAAGGTTAAAGAGCTGAAAATTTAGATATAACAGAAATTTTTAGATCTTTAAGATACAATAAAAATCACAGTTGAAAATAAATTTAAAACATTGAAAAACAGGTTTGACGGTATGAATAAAGAAATCCTATGATACCAAATGTTTGTCGGAGTGGATACTCAAGAGTTTTGTGAATGCAGATCCAATAAAAATTTCAGTTAAAAACTTTTAGGATTAAAATCCCCCAAATTAAAACAGCCTAGTTAATTAAGCCAGTAGAGATATAAGTGATTTATTGTTCAAAGGGTTTCTCAAAGGTTGATTAATCCTCAGTTGAATCAGTGTGAGTACTAATTCAAATTTTGAAATAAGATTACTAAAATAATCAGATATACATTCTAACCAAAACTAACTATTAGAGTGAATGTAAACACAGATTTCTATCTTTGAAAAAATAATAAGCGGATAATTGTAAAATAGAGTACTTGAAAGTTGCACACAACAATTTAAACAAGATGTTCAGTCTTAATCCAAGACCTAATCCTCTCCACTTGGTGATCACCTGCCACCAACCAATTATATTAAATATGATACACATCCTACATCAGGTATTACAACAGTTTTCACAAACTATCCAGGTTTGGAAACCTCTACCACAGTTCTACGTGGGAAAATAAACTACCAAGCCACACTAGGCTTATTCCACAGTTATGCATGGGAAACAAATGTAAAGAGAGTTTGGTATGGGGATTTTCAGTATCCCAAAATTCAATAACAAGAGTCTGTGTGTGTAGGACAGACAGACACACTACTCAAAAATGTAAAATACTAAACACGGTAGAGATAAAGGTATTAGAAAGAAGTTTATAATTCTCTATGTGTTGCAAGATCAGCTCTGGACTCCTAGAAATGAAGGAAATGATGTTTTGGTCCTTCTCTGCAAGTTGCCTCTAAAATAGAGTGTCGTAACTTCCAGGTTCTGAATTTAAGATGTAGAGATGATCAACTTCTTGGTTTAGAAGCTATTTATAGCACACCACCACAACATTGAAAATGTTCTTCCAACAAATCTTTGTGAAGCTCTGGGATCTTCAGAATGACTGCTCGAGTGCTCTTCTTCTTGCTTGTTATATCAGGTATTGTATATGTATCTCAATATATTTACGTCTGTCTTCTTTTATTTAGGTCTCTACACTTATATATATCCTTTTTCCAGATCATCTTTCCCTTAATTAATTTTATCAGGGGCCGACAAGATAAATTATTCATCCATGTGTGGTCTTCCTCATACCTTTTAATGTTTCCTGATATGCCTGCAAATATCATTAAAAAATTTCAGGTGCATTAAATTTTCCAGACATGACCATTATGATTGTATTAATAAAATTTGTAAAGGAAAGAATAGGTTATCATTAGACTGGTAGAAAAATCATGTCACATGGTAGACTTCAACAGTAGTAGCAGATGCATGTCACATGGTAGACTTCAACAGTAGGATATTCAACAGTGGACTTCATTGGTAGGCTTAACAGTAGACCTTTAACAGTAGGATTCAGTTAGTAAGCTTAATCAATAGTAAAATCCAATTAGTAAGATTCTAATAGTAGCTTTGTAACATCATACTACTTCAATAGTTACCTTTACAGCGGTAGACTGTCTCAACAGTTGACTTTATCAATAGTGGAGTTTGTCTATCAACAGACTTCTATTAATGGTAGACTTGAAAAATAGTGGACTACATCGATAGAATGAGTTTTCTAGTGGTAGACTTGAATTGTGAAGTTCTTAACAGAAGACATGAGAAAGATTCTGACAGTGGACTTCTAACAGAAGCCTTGTCACAGTAGTGACCTATACCGGTGACTCTTTGTCGATAAACTTTGATGATCATATCAACTGTAGACTTGTAACAGTAAGCTTTGATGGATAGAAGGCTCTTTCCAGTAGGATTTAATAGTGAAATTATACTTAGAGAAATGTAAACTGAACACTTGAGTTAGAAAATCCATGAGATTGAAAAATATATATATTTATGCAAGATAAACATTATGAAGAAAGATTAAGGAAGATTGAAAAAATGACTTATACATTATAAACATGGAATTAAACCTGATTTGGGATTATCAAAATAGGTGAGTCCAACATTGTACATATCATGTATATTATAATTTAAAATTCTTTCTTATCATATTATTCAAATTCTCATCATACTCCTTTTTCGTTTTGAATTATCATAATATCATCTATAAATACTACCAAAAAAATTGTGAAGGAATCTCTAAAGAATATATTAATTATGTCTATAAATATTTTTGTATAATTAGTGAATCAGAAGGGAATCACTATGAATTCACAGTTTCCATACCTTATTCAAATGGAATTCTTGAGAATTCTTCCATATTCACCTTTAATTGGTGATATTTAGAATGAAATTCCACCTTGTAGAAATATTAGTCCCCGTATAGCTGATCAAACGATTCACCTATATGTGTCATGAGATACATGTTATTTAACATGCTTTTTTTGAGTTCATGATAATAAATTTTGAAGTGTATTAACACATCATTATTCTTGATAAAGAGGACTAGTTTCCCCATGGTGAAGTACTCTAGCATATAAAACTATTGTTTAGATTCTCTGGTAACTACTTCATAGGTTCTTCCAACTCAACGGTTTCTATTCTCTTGGGAGTCCTAGATATGGGTAAAGATCCAGGTATATGTTTGATTGAGAACACAATATATCTATCAAGGGTAAGTCCTGGAAATTATTTTGGGAATACATCAGTATAATCCCTCATGACGGGCATGTCTTCATGCACGATTCTCTCAATTGTCTCAAATATTTTATCAAGATATGATTCCTCATAAGGAAATAATTTATATAGTTGAGATGAATATTCTAAAATAAATTCAACATATTCCTTATAGTTATATAGAATTAGAGGATGAATTGGGATGTGAAGAGTGGACTCCCTATCCAAATAGTTGATGTTATCTTTATATAAGGATATCCAATCCATTCCCAATTTAGCATAAAACTCCCCTAAAGAAAGTGGGGAAAGATGTTTTGTGAGGTTTACTCCATAAAATTTGTTTGGAGAGAAGTTATTTACATGTGGTGCAGTAATTTATCTATTTTATATTACCACATATTTCTCAACCCCCATGTTTTGATATGGAATTTGAATATCTCTACTAAAATTTAATGATATGAAATTATGCTCCCGACTATAATCATAAAAGATCATGAATGCATAATGAGTAAAATTTTCATTGTTTCATTATAATTCTAGTCATTTGATACATCCAAAAAAAGGGATAGTAATACTCAAACTACAAACTATCAAAGGGGAAATTATGATCATGGAAGGAATAAATTATAAATTAAATGTAGATCCTAAATTATGAGTCTATAGGTTTCAATCCTAGCTATCCCTAGAATTTTCCTTATTATGTTTCATAACCACAATATCTATTCTAATACCTCATAATGGTCTGTAAATATTTGATAAATATTCCAAATCATATCCTCCAATAATGTCAAACCAAGAGTGCTACAAGGCCCCAATACACCCTTTTTGGGTTTATTACCCCTAGGTATAACTCTGTCAAAGCCACATCACCTTATATTATCAAAATATGGATGTAATTTCTTAAAAACCACATGATCTATAATTCAAAAAAAATGGAACATTCTTCTATATTCTAGTCATAATTCCTAAAAATAACTAGACTATCCTCTAATACCAATTATAGTGACCCAATGCTTTTACACATATTGTTACAAGATTTTTAGTAGAAATATTCAATAAATTCAACCAAATGATATAGAGGTATAATGTATTTGAAATATTATGTACATAAAACAACAATAAATAAACTAAAACAGCACTTCTTTATTTTAATCTACATAGTGATCTCTTAAAACTATTTGATTTATTAATACTATATAGGATAACCTAGGGTATACATATATAAAAGGGTTGAGTTATAAATCCCAGTATCGGAATAAACATGATAATGAAGAATAATGTAGGAGTAAAAAGGCATAACATGATATCATAAATGATAAGGATCATGAACAATAATTTTTGGTCATAACATAAATAACATGGAATTATAATATCATTGAAATATTGGGAAGTAACAGTGACATATAACATGACATAATTATAAGTCAAGGCTAACCACCAAGATAAAATCACATGGTGGATAGAGTCTCATCTCGATTTGGTTCACTCCCTAATTCCATACATAACATCTCATTTGAAAAAACATTTCCCAATTAATTGTAGAGTTGTTTAGGTGCACCCATCATAACATACACATTATTATTTATGGAAAAAAGGAAATAAATCATAATGCATAAACATAATATTACTCATGGAAAGAATTGGGTTGCATAATCTTTCCTCATTTCATAATCAAGGTGATTTTATAAGGATTATAAAGAGACTAATGAATTAAATATTTTTGAAATTCATATATGAGTACATAAGCATAGGGGATAAATTCTTTAATTAATCATTACATAAAAGGATAAAAGGAAAGAAAAGTTCCCTTTAATCATGATTTATTTTAAAGAATGCATTTGAGAAGTAAACATAAGGCATGTATTACCATGTCAAAGGAAGGGAGAATAAGCTAGGTATATATATATAAGACATATAAAAAAATTATAATCATTCCCTAACATTAAAGAGATATATAAATTTAGTTAGAGAGAGAAAGGTTGTAACCCAAAGAAAAACGGTGGTTCGAAGAGATCCCTTACCATATGTTCCAGAATTGTTCTACACTTGCAGTTAATGTCATAAATATTCAAATTAAATTCCTCAATTACATAATTCAAAACCATTTCCATATATACTTTATTTATTTTTATTTTTATGTTAATTTATAACCATTTTTATGATATATATGCTTAGTTTCACTATTCTAAGGGCATGTGTTTCATGGTTCCAAGGTGAGATCACTTGTGTATAATTATTGATGTTCTTTTCAAATGGAACTACAACTAAAATAGTGAAATGAAATAATATTTATTTCTTTCTAGAAATTTCAATTGCCCCAATTACCCTTTTTTGTTTTGATATAGGTACGATTCACATAGTAAAAATATTAACATTATGTGGTTAGTTCATTTAGGCATTTTTACTAACCATCACGAACTTGATTCATTTAATTTAATTTAATTATTATAAAAACATTCCATAACATTAAATAAGTTATATAGTAATTATTATCATCATTTTTAACCATAATAAAATTTTTATAATCATCCTTGAAGCTGGTAGAGATAAATAAAGTGTGTTGTTCATAGAGGGGTGAACCAACCATATTGTAAACAAAACATTCACTTAAGAAACAAAATAACAAATGGTAGAAGATGCATATTACACCATAATAATAACATATAATTATATTTAGTCTATTAATGTTTCTATTTTTAAGTGTATGGGGATCATATGGGTCCATAGAAAGTCTCAAAATTAGAACATATTAGTCAATAATCTTACATCTTCCTTTGGTTACCTCCTATTAAGTTACCCCTTAAGTCTCCTTGAAAATGTATTTTAGTGAGACCATCAGAACCAATATGTGTGGGATAATATTGGGGAGGGAATTACATATAAATTTGAAAAACTCAAATGCTTATAAGGTTTGAAGAGAATGGGTAGTGAGGGGTCGTATTTATAAGGGGAGGAGAAGGGTGTTTTTTGAATTTTATAATCATTTTTTTATTATTTTGGCACAAAATTTCCAATAGTGTTGATTATTGTAACTTTGTATAGTAAATGGTCCATGTGAGTTCTAAATAATGGGTTTTTACATCATCAATGAATTAAAAATTCATGTATTTAGATTATAATTTTAAACATCATATTTTACTATATTTTACTATTTACCATAGATTCAATTAATTCTCAAAAATACCAAAAGTTAAAACTAACAGTTTTTTGATGTTTAGATTGAAAAAAATAAATCTATTTTATGAAAAAAAAACATTAATTTGAGAAATTTAAATTTTAAATAAAATCCCCATTTAACTGAAAAAAAACCAATTTTAATATTATTATCAATTTTCTAACCATTTGAAAAATTACTTAATGTGTCATAAAATTATATTATTACTATAATAGAACATAATATTAAGTAATAAATAAATTTTTTAAATAAATTTTCTTTTAAATAAATATATTTATTATGAAATTTTAATTGAAACATTTACATCTTACAAAATTAAAAACACTTAATTTATCATTTTAAAAGAAATTATTTACTTCTATCGTGATATAAATATATCACATTTTTATTTTATATGATAGATAAATAATATTTTACACTTAGAGAGGGGATTATACTATTCTAATGATAAGGTTACAATTCATAACGATCACGTTACTATTCCAATGGTAATGTTACTATTCGAACAGTCCAATTACTATTCTAATAGTCAGATTTGTAGCGATCATATAAGTTTCGCACTTTCTATAAATACCTCATGTTTCATTAATTAATCTTAAAAACCATTTTCAATAAATGATCATTATATATATATATATATTATCAAAATGAATATTGAATTACCAATATTTTGTCTCATTTCTACAGTGTTGTTCATGAGTGCTATTATTCTGGGTAAATGAGAAGATCTAAATTTTCATATTATTGTCATATTATTTTATATTTTTTGTCCAAAATTGATACAATAAATTATTATGGTCATATTTATTATATAAATATAATGATAAATAAAATTTAGTTGGTTTTATCATGTAGTGAATGTGCATTATTTGATATTATATTACTGAATATAGCACGACTATATACTCAAAAGGGAAATTATATTAATAAATCTTTGGATCATTATAGAGCCTCTATTTTGACCAATAAATAGAGGCCACCTTTCACCTTCACCCTGTCCACCGTTCAGGAATAGTTATAGCACAAATATTAAGGGTTCACCATTAATGGCCCATATCCCAGTTGCTTAAAGGCCCAATTCCAGGGGACAAAAATGCCACTATAGTGCTTAGTATAATACATACACTACTATATTACTATAGTATTACAATTGTACCATTTAAATTTATCTCATACCATATTGGAACTTGGGATTGATTTAATATTACAAGCTGGCTTTTCCACTCAAGAAAACTCCAACTATAGAAGAAAATTGTAATGAAAATTTGGATTCCATAATGAATGATTTTGATAAAAAAAGTCTCAAATTTTCAATTTAGCCTCCTTAATATAAAAATACATTATAATTCTGAAAAATTCATATGAATAAAATATAGCAGAGTTTACAGATGAAAAAAATGAATTTTCTTATTCTGATGATGAGTGTTATTTGATTGATTCATCTTCATATCATGCCATGGATGGCTCCTCTACACCAGAACATTATTCTTTAGTTCCCATAATATTTGAACACTTTTTACAACACTCTATTAAATATAATAGTCCCTTTAATGATGTTATTTCAATTAATATCCTGATATTTTAAAATAAATATTATTTTTGATATCATACATGATATATAATATAAATATTAAACAAACCACGAAATATTATAATATGATCGTTATAACCTATCCATTAAATTAGAGGGTGTGAATGTAATAACCACATTATATAATATATTTATAAAATAACTGATTAATACAAATTTACTGATTATTTCTTATAAAATAAGCACTCATTTTTCAATAAAGTCATTTTCTTCTTTAAAGGAACAGTTTTTTCAAAAATGGTTTTTTAGGAAATATTATATTTAATTTTTGAGACTATTAGAAATTTTATTATTTTAAAATTATATTTTTTTATATCATCATGTCAAAATAATATTATAGTGATTTTTTGTGGTTTTTCTGAAAATGTTTATTTTTTTTATGAATACTGGAAAATATTATTTTTTATTAAAAACTATCTTTTTGTTTCAAGAATTTACAAAGTTTAATTTTTTAAATTGTTTTAAAAGTAAAATTTGTTATAATATATTATAAATAATTAAATTATCTTCATTGGAATCAATTTTATTATTGAAATTGTCATAAATGTAATTTTATAATTTAAAACATTTTTTCTAAAAACTATTTTTCATTGCCTTTTTTGTTTGAATATTAAGTTAATTTATAAAAATTATGCAAATTTAATATTGAAATTTTTTTTACATATTTTAAATCATGAGGTCTAAATTTGGTAAATATTTCCTTTTAATTGTTTTTCATTATGAATAGTAATCATAGTAAATACGTGTCACCCAGGTAAGTATAAATTGTGTAATTAATGTTATAAATGATATTATAAGGAGAAAAAAATGACCCTAAAACTTTACATTATCCTATTTTATGAGTGTATTTAATTATTTACATATAAATTTTCAAAATATGGCAATTGGGTGCCATATTTATTTGATTTTGACTATTATAATATTTATGTGAAAGGTAAAGTCAAAAATGTAACTTTCTGGATTTTCATATCTATAATATTTTGTGATAGGGATAAAAAATTATTTTTAGTTATAAATATTTATTTTAAATCTAAAAAATATTTTTATCATGGTAATTCTTTTAAAAAATTTAGTATTCAAATAATTGCCTTCAATTATTATGCAATGTCGACATAGAATTTATTTAATTAATAAAATATAATATAAATGATTCTAAAATTACTAAAAATAGTTTAATTTCAATGAATAATTATTTTCCACAAATATTTTAGATAATTAAAACCAATTTATGGTGTTTTAAAGGTTTATATTCGAATTACATCTTTATATTGATGTCTTTAAATTGAAATTAAATTAATTGTTCCAAAAATTATTTTAATGGTATTTTATAATAAATAATATTATATTAAATGATTTAAATTCATAAAAATAAAATATTTCTAAAGGTTATTTTGATATGGTATGAAATATCAAGCATCTCATATTTATTGACCAATTATCCTTTTATCGTAACTATCTTGACTCCAAATGTGTAAAAAACTTTATTATCATGGTAATCGTCAAAACGGATAACTGGGGGTTAAAACAAAAATATATGGGTGAAAAATCACCTAAAATTGTTAATTTTTTATTGGGTGAGATTATTTATACTAATACTCATATTATATTATAACTATATCTATTTTTATTCATTTTAACATAAAAATAATTTATATTAATTAATTAGTTTAAGAAATTCCAAGAATACCCCTCCCCTATCTTATAAAAGGGAACCTCTTATCCTCTTTTCTTTACACATAAAAAGAATATTTTCTTGGAAAATACCTAAAAAAATAATTTAATAGAATCCATACCGTAATTATAGAATCTTGTTTATTTATAATGGAAACTTTTTAGGGATTAATTTTTATAGAAAATTAAATTTTCAGAAGGCTAGGTATAGCTTTTAACAGAAAATTTCATTTTTATTTATTATTTCACCTCCTTAAAATATATTACAACCATGATGATATAATAAAATAATTATATTAAATATTATAATATTTAATTATCTTACTGGAATAACTTTTATCAATCTCATTTTCCATCAAATAGGAAATGATATTATTGTTCGTGTGTGTGGTGGACTTCCGCCTTGTGAACCGATATAATTCATTTTCGATCACCACCAATTACTAATGGTTATAATGATTTAAATAATGTATATATGTTATATTCATGACATAATTATCATTCTTTAAAAGAAATATCATATAATTTCTTAAATTTCCATCCATTGACTAATGAAAACGTTGTTCGTGAATGTGTGTCAACTACCACCTCCACGAAGCGATGTGATTAATTTTTCAAGAATCCAACACAATGATGTTCTATATAATTTTAATTTAATAAATTATATGTAAATTTTGATACAATAATAAGTTTTTTATGATAAAATATTATTTACCATCTTTTCGAAATTATCGTTGAAAAATGGAAATGATACTCATGCCTATGTATATCCTATTTTCTACAAGATTGTAACGTAATTCATTTCTCATAAACATATTTTTTAGATTATTTTAAACATATAATTGAAATATAAGAATGATAACTATTTCATTATTATTATTCTTTAGATGATGGAATAATGACCTCTTTGACCATATTCAACCTACAAAAATCATTTTGGACATATGAGCTAAATATTGTCAAAAAATCTGATGTTAACAAAATTGATTAAGAGATTGATTAAAACATGTAAAAGGAAAAAAAATTAATAATATTATTAAGAAATTAAATAATTAAAATTATTTTATTATTTATTAAGATAAATAATATATGTGCCAACTCAGACTTTTGGTAAGGGACACATTACTTTAAAAACAAAATTTTAAATATTTTAATGATTTATTTTCTATATTTCTTTTCCATTTCCATATTTTTAAAATTATTTTATGGATTTTATTTATATGTATATTTAGGGTTCACTAGGTAAAATACCCAAGAGGGTGGGTGAATCAGGGTAAGACAAATTAAAATTACTACCCCTTCGGATATTGTTTTATCATTAAACAAAACATGCTTCTCTATTTATATTTTAGTAATATATGAATAGAAATAAAATCATGAAGAGGAAATAGCGCTTTTACATGATTCACCCTCATTGAGATATGTCTAAGGAGCATACAATGATAGTGTGCTGATATGCCAAATCCACTAAAGTGCACTGGCAATTACAAGGTTTCTACTAGATCGTCTATGCCCAAGATCACTGCCTTTACAAGGTTACGGGTTTTCTCACTTGATTCCCAAGGGTCACTCCATATATCTCTTTCTCTAGATCACTATCGATGGGAAGGATCACTGTCTTCCTCTTCCTTCTCTCACTACTCTTAGAAGGGATCTACACATAGTTTTTGGAGATGTAGGTCCATTCATTTTCATTAATGCATGAATTATTAACTATAGGTAGATGCTCTATTGAAGTCTCTTATTCACCCATAGATAAAATCCACTTTTCCATGTACTGCTAGGTTAGTGGAGATTTCCTTCGTAAAATTATTTTTATCTTTTTTAATCTTCCTTGATTCCTCCATGAATCATCTATATTCTGCTTCATACCACCTTACTTCTTCCATGTATTGCCTAGTGAGTATGGTTCAAAGATCACCTCTCCTAAAAAAACCATTTCTCCACCACATATTGTTCCTCGTTCGTGGATAGTCTCTACTTTCATGAAAAATCTCTCATCCATGGACTACCGCTTCTTCTACGTACCATTTCTCATTTGTGCATTGGGTATTCCTCTTCTATGTACCATGTCCTTTGCTGGATATAGTTCCCTGAAACGTTTTTTGGTTAAATTGTTTATCCATGAACCACTTCACCCTTCGCGGAATCATCCCTCATGACCCACATTCATACTTCACTAAATTCCCATAGCAAAGATATTTTCCTAAGAAAATTGATCTACCTTAATGATGGGATTATATATACAAATAGATCTACAAAATCTACTAATCTGAGATTTACCAAATCTTCAATGTGGTACTGCATTCACTGCATACAGCTTCACCCACGAGCTATTCTGCCCTACGTAGTATGCATACTATTTCTCCTCCTTCACAGTGGCCCAAATCGCCATCATGTTTTTGTAAAAAAAACCCTCCGCGGTTTCTTAATTTACTACCTCATTTCTGAGAATGAAAATACATCCCTCATACTGCAAGCCTTCTTCATACTGTATGCATTCCATGTAATGCATGCCTTCCCCATGAACCATTTTTTATCCTGCTAACCACTTCTATAAATTCTTTACCTACGGTGAACTAATAGCCTCTCTATGAACCATTTCATGTTTTATGAACCATTCTTGTATGTGGTCCATGCCTCATGCTTCAGGGTTCCCTTTCCTTTGCCAATTTCCTAAGACATTCTGTGTACTACTTTCTTAATCCACAAACCATGCTTCAAGGTATGTGTATTATGTACCCCTCTATGAAAATCATCCTTTTCCAAAAAAAACTCTCCATTTTGGGGCCCAAAAATTTGGCAAACAATGGGAAATTGCACCACCTTTAACATCTACATCAGAAAAATCAACAATGCCCATTCATGGAAATCTATCTTCGTTAACAAACACAATCACACTTAAAACATACCGCGAGTACACCTTCAAGGATTTTTTCCGAAAAATCCCTCCCTTTTGTTTTTTTGCAAAAAATTTCATTATTTGATATCTTAAAAAATCATTATCAAACATTTTACAGTATTTTATTCTTTTCATAAAGATAGTGATCAAGGATTTACTCAACCCATACTTTAAGCCCATATGAACCATGCTCGGCATGAGAAACAAGAGTATAATGAAAATTTTATCAATGAATCACTTAATTCAATTCTAAAACCATTCTTCTTCTTTCATCATGGTCCCCACCTGTTGTGATATGTATCCTTTCATCAATCACTTCTATCATTGTCGAATTTAATACAAATCCTACAACATAACTCCCCCTAATAGCTTAAACTCCCCCTATCTCACTACTTTACCTATTAGCTTCTCCACATGTCTTGACTAATACATTTTCTCCCTTTGAATAGATATAGTTTATCCCCATTTTTCCATGAACCCATATTAAATTCCTTTTATGTATGTTATAGGGTATAGAACACAATTACAATAATATGGAAAAACACACTATACCTTAGGAAGAGGGGGACTTCACATCCACACTTTTTAAAGGTAGAAGATTTGAATAGACACATAGAGCCCATCGATACCTTTAAAATTCTTCTTTGGGTAAGGTCATTGTCAAAATATCTGCAAATTTATGTTCTTTAGGAACATACTCTAACTTTACATTCCCTTGATTGACCTTCACAATGAAAAATGATATTTGATTTCAGTTTGCTTTGTCCTTGAGTGATGGACTGGATTTTTTCTAGGATTTATGGAACATGAATTATTGTAATGGATTTTGATCAGATACTTCACTTCAAATCTCATATCATCAATCTGCTATTTCATCCACAACAGTTGTGTACATGGTTGAGTTTCCACAACATACTTGGCTTTTTTGATGCCCAATGAAACTCAATATTGTTTCTTTATTATATAAGAAATTCACAGCCCAAAAAGATAGAAAACACCTATTAACATTTATTTACTTTCATATACTAATCCATCCCAATTTGCATCTGTATATATGAATAAAGTTTTCTAATATTTTTCATTATACAGCAAACTGAAATCCAGAATTCCATTGATATACCGAAGTATTCTTCCCATTGTAAGCATGTGTCTTTCCTTGTGATTACTTAGATACCACACTTCTAGACGTGTGGAAAAAATAATATCAGGTCTCTTTCCTATCAGGTACAGTATACTTCCAATTATTTTCCTATATTCTTTAACATTAACTACATTGCCTTCATTATCCCTTGACAGTTTCATCCAGGTAGCCACCAGAGTCATCAACTCCTTCGAATTATCCATTCCAAATATTCTCAAAATCTTCTTGGTTTATTTATCTTGAAAAATGATTGTTTCATTCTTTCCTAATGTTTCTTTTTATCCCAGGAAAAATGTTAGTTCACCAATCATTAATATTTTGAATTCACTTTTCATGAATTCAAGGAATTTCCTGCACTGCACTTCATCTGATCTTCTAAAGATTAGTTCATTGACATATATGAACACCATCATCTTTTGATTACTATCATGGCAGAAATATAGATTGTAATCAACTCCTTCACATTGAAAATAAAGCTTCTTCAGAAACGTATCTATCCATGAATACCATGCTCTTGGTGCTTGCTTCTAATCATATAAATTCTTCTTCAGTCGACAAATGTTTTTCTTAGATTCATGAATCATAAACCCATCTAGATACTCAATGTAATCTTATTCTTCCAGAACTTCATTTATAAATGATGAATTAATATCTATCTAGAAAACATTGAACTTTATTTGTACTACTGTAGAAAATAATAATCTAGCTTTCTCTAGCCTTGTAACAGGTGAAATTGTTTCATCAATATTGATTCATTCTATTTGGGAGTACCCTTTGAAAACTAGTCGTGATTTTTTTTCAAATCACTACATCATATTTATTCATCTTATTACGAAAGACTCATTTTTTCTGAGTGGAATTCTTGTCTGTTGGTCTTGAAACAGTCTCTCAAGTCTTCTTTTTATCATTTTTTTCAAGTTCCTCATTCATATCCTGAATCCAATTCTCATCACCATATACTTCATTAAAACATTTGTGGTATACTTGTGATATGTATGATGCTTATTATAGATTCCTCATCCACTTTTTCTACATTGGTGATATCTGATCTCCAGTTATGTTTTTTTTATCAGTTTTATCCCTTCTCTCTAGTATCTATGTAGATACTGATTTATCCTCATTCATCTAATCATCTGAGTCTTCTTCAAAATCAGCCTCTAGAACTGGAGTATCCCCTGATTTTCTTATTTCTCCATTACTATCC
Organism: Viscum album; assembly: GCA_963277665.1. Classification (NCBI taxonomy): domain Eukaryota; kingdom Viridiplantae; phylum Streptophyta; class Magnoliopsida; order Santalales; family Viscaceae; genus Viscum; species Viscum album. The sequence continues at coordinate 1,802,961,702 of OY728129.1, read as the reverse complement.
TTTTGAGACTGATAATGTATTCTCTTAAGACTCTACTCAATCTCTACTATAGTTATGTCATGGATTTCAACAATCTTTCCTAGACTCTTGTTGGAGCATTTATGTGCTTATATTTCCTTCGAGTAGCAAAGAAATATCCCTTCATATCCACGGGATTAAAACCTCTTCTGTTTCTCTTTATTGAGAATGAAACACTTGCATTATAATATTCGAACATACTTTAATGATGGATTCCTTCCATACCATAGCTCATATAGAGTCTTTTCTTCTTTTGGATATATTAATGCTCTATTTGTTGTGGAGACTACCATCATCACTACATCTTTCCAAAATTTCTCTAAATGGTCTTTCTCAATAAACATTTTTTTCACGATGTTGACTATCTGATTTATTCTCTCAACTACTCCATTTTTCTGTGGATTTCTAACTATAAGAAACATTATGCCTTATCTGATGTTTCTTGAGATAATCCTCCACTTCGATATTTGTGAACTCTATTCCACTATCTGTTTGGATCTTCTGTATTTTCATATTTAGCATCTTTTCAAATTCTCGTCGATGTCTTGTAATGAATCTGAACACCTAAAACTTGTGGGTAATGATTCATACCCATTCAGGTTATAATCTTCAATGAAGAGAACATAATATCTCCTCCCATCAAGAGATATTGGTGATATTGGTCCACACACATCAATTTGACCCAACTCAAGAAATCTTGTATACCTTTCCTTTTTCTCCTTATATGTCTTTAGAATGATGTTCCCTTGTTGGTGGGCAGCACATGTATCTATATGATCACATGATAATCTAGTGGGATATCATGAAGAATTATATTTCACTAGTTCTTCCATGGACATTTGGATCATGTGGCTAAGACTCTTATGACACGGCTTATTTTCTTCTACCTTAGATAGAAAGAAAATATCTCATTCTCTACTCACAAGGTAGAGATTCCCTTTTTTACACTTTCCCTATGACAAACACCATCTTTTTCCTCAATGACACATAATTTCTTGGAATAGATTATCGCATGTCCAGAGTTACATAATTGAATTTCACTTAACATGTTGTGACTAAGACCTTCAACAATTGAGAGATTTTCTAATCTCATGTCTTTTCCCCCAAATTTTTCTTTCTTAGAGCCAATAAATTTTGACCCTTCATCATTACCAAACCTTACAATACCTTATTTATCATACCTGATTCTCATCACCAGATCCTTCTTTCATGTCATATGGATGGTGAATCCACTGTCAATGATCCATATTCCAATGTGATCTAATGACTTCAACATAATTTATGCAATCACTTCTTTCTCAGATATTTTCTTTTTTATCCATGTTTTTTATATTATACCTTCTATGGATTGATACTCTTGAAATTCCTCAGAGTATGATAGACTAGCTTCATCCTGTAGAGAATCAGATATATTTTTCATTTTAATCTCATTTGGTGATACATTTTTTCTCTTATTATAACCATCCTCGGTCTACTTTAGCACATTTCTCTATATGTTTTATGGGAAATATCTTTCCATGTGTCTAAATCTTATACACCTAAAATAGTGACCATAAAATGATGAATTGGAAAATTGAGCTCTACATGATAGCCTTTGTTGGTCATGTTCCCTTTGATATCTCTTTGTTATGGAATAAAAATTTTGTGAGTGTCCCATCTTTCCAAAACGATAGCATCTTATGTAGGGTACATTACTCTGTGTAAATACTATACCATCATTTTTCATTGAGTTATTTGAATCTTTTGATTATGCTTTATATGCAAATCAATATTTACTCTCTAAGTGGGTGCTTGAGGTCTGACTTCAACTGTTATTAAATTCAGTTTTTGATCAAGTCCCATACCAACCTTATCATTTTGATTTTATTTTTTCTTATGTTCTACTAGACAACTATGCTTCACTTTCATTTATTCTGGTGCATATGTTATCTATTTTCCAGATGTTTTCCTATGATTTAATAATTTTTTTTTGATCTTTAACAATATTTCACAAACCAAAAACTTTCTATTAATGTTATTTGACACATTTGATTTGATCTTTTCCAGTTTCAGTCTGACTATCAATATCTCTTATTTGTTATTAAACTTTGAGTTTGTACTTAACCACCTTTTCTAAGATTTTTGGTGTTGAAGACATAATTTTTTCAATTTCTTCATTCTGCTCAGAATTATATTCTTCATGATGTTGTTTATAGAGCTTGGAATCAAAAAAAATTGTTATATTTCTTTTTTTGGCTCTCTAAAACTCTATCTCTTCAGGAACAACTTCTAATTCATCTTGAAGATCAACTCTTCCTTCAATTTCTCCTTCTTCCTTGTTTCTTTCTTCTATTGTTAAATAATTCCTATAAACTACCTCCAAAACATATACTTTATGATCCCTACAGTCCTCCAACTCTTTTTCCTTAGATTCTTTTGAGCTTTCATCTTCATTTAAAAGAAGATTATTCATTTTGAAAAACATTAACTTAGAACTTCTCCTACCTTTCTCATAGCATGAATAATTCATTTTGGGAAATTCATTATTGTCTTCATCGTCATCTTAAATCTTCTTAGGAAACTTTACTACAAAACTTCCAATCCTTCCTCATCGGAAGCATGCAAGTGGAAATTTACCTTCGAAATTTCCTATTCCTGTTTGCATATTTGAAGAGAGAAATGACATGACATCATCCAAATGACCCTCATCTTGACTATATTCAACAGAGAGATTATTACTGGCCTTGAATTACACATATTTATACTTCCCCTTTTCTATTGCATTGATATCATCATTTATAATTTCATATGATACAAGTTTACTCTACAAGTAATTCATTTTCAGATATTTTAGATCTTTATCTCCCAATACTAAAACATTCAGATTGAATTGAGGTGGAAGTTTCCTCAAGATATGCTTCATAGTATTTATATCTTCAATAATATATGCAAAACCCTGTATTTGTTCCACAACCACATTTACCATATCAAATAATTTATCAATAGACTCATTGGGGTTCATTCTGATATCCTCATTCTTGTTCCATAGAACCAGCAGCTTTTCTTCTACCACTTTTGAGTCTCCCTCATAAATATTCATTAATTTTTACCACATAGTATGTTCTTTTTTATGTTTCATCACCTTTATATAAATTGAATTTTATAGGACTTCCACTAAATTAATAGTCCCATTAGAATCTACATACAATTCCCTTATTTCAACTTCTAATAAATCACAATTATTGATATCGGTTGATATTTCATGCATAGCTACTTTGAAGACATCCATTCCTAATGATCGGAAGTAGTGCTACATCTGATTATTCCATAGTTGGAAATTGTTCCCATCTAAGATCAGAATCCCTTTGTGATTTCCCACCTCTATTTCTTCTACTAAAAGAGAAGCATTAACTTTTACCCTTTCGCTCTGATACCAATTGTTAGGTCCACTAGGTAAAATACCTTGAGAGGGGGTGAATTAGGGTATGATAGATTAAACTAATTCCCCTTCGGATCTTGTTTCGTCATTAAATTAAACACAGTACTCTCTTTTTCATGTAGCAGTGTATGAACATAAATGAAATCATGTACAGGACACAATGATTTTACTTGGTTCACCCTCACTACGGTACATCCAAGGAACATACAACAACAATGTGTAGATGTACTAAATCCACTAAATATCATAGTAAATAACAAGGTTTGGGATAAATATTTTATGCCTAGGATCACTACCTTTACATGGTTTAGGGTATGATCATTGTATTCCTAAGGGTCACTCCTTATGTTTCTTCCACTGGCTCACTATCGGTGGAAAGGATCGCCATCTTTCTCTTCCTTCACTCACTCCTCTTGTAAAGGAAACACATAAAGATTATGGAATTTTATGTCCCTTAATTTTCATGAATTCACAAATCCATGACTGTCGGTAGATGCTTTCTTGAATTTTCTTTTTCACCAGTAGATAAAATGCACTTCTCCTAATACTATTAGGTTATCTGAAATTGCCTCCGTGAACGGGTTTTTAGCTTTTGAAATCTTCCTTGAGCCCTCCTAAAACCTCCTAGCTTCCTCCACATACCCCCATTATTCCTCTACATACTGTACAGTGGCTATGGTTCATAGATCACCTCTCTTCTGTAAACCATCTCTCATTCGCATATCATCCCTCCTTCGTGGACTATCTCTACCTTTTTGAACCATCTCTCTTCTATGGACTACCTCCTCTTCTGCAGACCATATCTCCTATGCCTATCGGGTCTTCCATCTCCATGTACCACATCGTTTTCAGGACATAGTTCCCCAAAAAAACCATCAGCAAAATTGCTTTCATGTGAACTACTTCACACATCACAGAATTCTACCTCACAAACCTCTTTCGGACTTCATTGAACTCTCAAACCAAAGTTGGTTTCCTATGATAATTTATCTACCTTAATGATGGGTTTAGCAATTCTTATATAGAAAAATAGATCCAAAAAATCTGTTAATTCAAGATTTACCAAATCTTCAATGTGGTACTGCCTTCACCGCATACTGCTTTACCCATGAATAGTTATACCCTACGTGGTCCCTATACTGTAGTTCCTCCTTCTCGACAGACCAAATCACAATTACATTTTCACGAACGATTCCCTTCTTGATTTCTCAAATTAGCACATCATTTCTACAAATGATGAGTCATTACACATACTGGAAGCCTTCTGTATACCACACACCTTCTGTATACTGGATACCTTCACCAAAAACCTTTCTCTATCCCATGAACCGCTTCCACAAACTCTTCACCTTCTGCGAACCGCGAGCCGCCCTGTGAATCATTTTCCCTTCTACGAACCATTACTGTATGCATTCCATGTCTCTCACTTCACGATTACCTTTCTTTTATGATTTCCTTCGATGTTCTATATACCAATTTTTTAATCCAAAAACACTACTTCATTTTCTATGTATTGTTTACCCCTATGTAGAAATCATCTATTTTCCAAGAAAAACTATCGATTTTGAGCCCAAAAAAATTGGAAAACACTGGAAAATTGTGCCACTTGAAACAGCTACTTCTAAAATCACAAACCGTGCTCATTCATGGTCATCTTTCTTTGTCAACAATCACAATCACACCAAAAATATACTAAGAGGGTACCTTAAGTTATTTTTCATAATATTATATAAATGAATTTTAAAATAAATTTTATGACGCTTTTTAATTTTTTTTCAATGGTTTTCAAAAGGAATATTTTTACATATTTTATATGTAACATTTTAACTTCATTTATAATAGGAAAATTAGTTTTTCTATTTTAACATATATGACCTCAACAACTTTTCCAACCATAACAACCATTATTTTATTTTTGGAATACATTATAAATTTCCTTGTTTTCTTCAATGAAAACCCCTTCTTCCCTTTATTCTGGGAATTTCAATTTTAAAATGGGGTTTTAAAGGAAAGGGATATACCACGATCTTAAAAAATCATATGGGTAAAAATAATGTTTTTATGATGAAGGCTTCAATTAATTATGATTATTTTATAGTTATTGGAAATTTATTATAATGATCAGTTTCTTCATTATGAATCATGTATGGGTGGTTCTATTATAAACTGAGAGAGGGTGGTTCAATTATAAACTGATAATAGGTGAACCCATTATATCTCTCCAATAAATTGGGTCAAGGGATGGATTTAACCAATTTGGATTCCCCTAATAGATTATTAGAATTTTATATGAAGATGATTCCATTTGTAAGAGTCGTAATAAAATAAATATAAAAATTATTTGTCAAGTTACCTATATTATGTATCTATTCTTGCTATAGATTATTATAGAAATATTATCTTTTAAAAATGTAATCAATTGAATTTTTTTAAAAGGTAATTATAGGATTCTTATTATGGGTGAAATGTATAGACTTTATGAAATAGTTTTCATGAATTTTTCATTATTTAAAAGAAAGGTTTATAAGTTTTATTATTCCTTTAATATTTCTAATGAAATGTTTTGTGAAATGACATGGGTAGAGACTTTTATTTCTTAAGTAAGAAATTTTATTTTGATCCCAAAAATTATTTAATAAAGATAATATTTTATGCATATTCAAGGACTAATGGATTGATTTCATTCATTTTTATGTCCCGTATTGATATTTTTTTCATTTCATAGTTTAAAATATTTTTCATAGGGTTTTAAGGATGAATAGGGATTTGTTTGAGATCAATTTAAAAATTGTGATGATATGTCATGTTGTATCTTAAAAATATTATATTTTGGGGAAATAGATTTTGTGTAGAACTGTCAAATTTGAATGGGGTTTTTCTTAATCCTATAAAACAATAAACCAAAAAGGTACTTCGGTTTTTAGGTTATCCAAATTTCAAAATTATGTTATATGTTTGAATGATTAAATTGGGAAACATGTATCAGCGTTAAAGATAGAAATATAAAGTTCTTGTTTAGAGCACTAAATCTATGGAGTGCGAGTTCGGGGCTATTAAATTTCATGTTCTCCTCCTATGAATTCACATCCCTTCGACCTTAAAGTGATAATGGATGCCTTTAAGGTATATCAACTACCACCTTTTAAGGATGTAGTTTACATTGAATAAGTACCCTTATTTACTATTATAGAGTCACAATTGATCCAAGACACCATAGATTTCTACATACCAGGGGACCTCATATCAAATAACATCGACTCAATCATTTTTTAGAATCATTAAGATCTATAAACATTTTCCAAAATGGAATTGCATAAAAAATTTAAAGTTTCAAATTATTTTCCAGGGATGGGGGTACATGAGAGTGATAATTTTCTATAAGTAGTGGATGATTTGGATTACCAGGAGGATCCAAATCTCATAATCACACATTTTCCTATAATGAAACATGAGGATGGAAATTTAGAAGAAAATTTATATAATGTTTCATTCCTAAAATAATAGAGTCACCTACTCTAATTTAGCTGGTCCAACCTGCTCCATGCACTAATTTCAACACCACTTCAATTAAAATACCCACAAATACAAATAATACTCTTACAATCAATGAAACTTTGTTTCATGAATTGTGTGGGGAAAATTGATTTACTTATTTTGGTAGTGATTTATGAAAAATAATGAGTATACATTATCAACCCAGATACCACATTAAAGGATCTGATGGATCTATGATGATCATTAAGGGAGTTTGGTATATACACTTTTTCTCTAGGAAAATCAAAATATGTGATTTTATTGATATTATGTTGATAACCTTTCACAAAATTGAATTATTCAGAGAGTTTTCATTTATATAAGGTTTATTCATATTATTTTATCCTAGGTTATTTTCATTTCATTCCACCCAAATATTTTTATAAAATATTTTTTGAGGTGTTCTGTTTCTTGTAGGATATGTATCTCCCCAGCAGATGATTACAACACTCCTACTAATGAATAGGTAGAAATATGGTATAAATTTTCATTCAATATTAGTTTAGTTTCATTAAAGTTTGGCTGAAGATTAATTAAATATAGTTCTAAATGGGAATCAACCAAACATTAGTTAGTTTTCCTTTAATTGCATTTAGTTTTTAGTTAATAAAATGTAATGCATTTACATGTAGCTATACTTCCCTAGATAATTCATTGGTTGGTTTCTATCTTATATTTTTTATCCAGTTGATTCCTTTATTTTAGTGATTCCTTTATGGTATGATGTTGGTATGTTCTCTCTCTATTAGATATTTACAAGTATATCATTTTTTATATTTATTGGATATAGTAATCCACTCTGGGTCTATCTGTAATTACTTAAATAAGTGATAAATTTATATCATATATTATTTATTTTTCCAAAACATCATCTAAAATAACAAATTAAAAAACTGAAATCATAAAAAATATCTTTATCATTGTTCAACTCATAAGAGAACTGATACAATTTTGTAGTAACAACTTCTAGAACATAAATATTCTTTACCTATTAAGAATGAACACATTTTTCTTGGTTGAAATTTTTTTATTCTTGACAATAGCATATAAATCATTATTGATATCATTCCATACTTTGAAAAAATAATCATTTTTATTTTTATTTTTTAGAAATATATTTTTACTCATGATTATCTATGATGTCCAGTTTTATATTTCCATACACATAAAGACTCTAGAATATTTTTACATAACTTCTTATTTAATGGTTTCTTGAGGTAATCTCAGTTATGTTACGTATTCAATAACTTTTCCTTTTTTCTATTAAATAAATAGGAAATTTAAAGGTTACATTGAAATGACTGAGGAACTTTTTTTGTTTTATTTATCCCCTTTGACCCATTGAGACACATTTTCATTTTCACTACTATATAGACCTTATAATCCATGATGAATCCATTTTAGGATGATCACATCATTGATACCCTTCCCTACCCATATCTAGAGTATTTTCTTGATAATCATCAATCTGGGTACTTGGGGGAGTGTTATTCATAGAAAGGGTTGTTTGAGGGACAGTGAGTCATTTGATGAACATGGATATAAATTATCTCATCTGGGTAATTTATGTTCATTTTTATATTAGCTCCATTCATTACAAGTATATTTTAATACAGTAATGATAATTATTTTTAGATCAAATAACAAGTACATTTTTCATTATTACATGATAACCCTTGCCTTTAGGGATACAAATAAAAGTTATAACCCATTAATTCAATAGATAGAAATTTTTTATATAACCATAATTCCCTGAGATTATATATATTATGAGATTCTTTTTTTGTTTTCTTTGGGATAATTTATTATATATATTTCTTGGGGGGTTTTAGAGCTGATACTCATATGTTTATCTTACCACTATATTTAAGTGAGTAATTTCATATTTCTCTTTATGTACGTTTTTAAATTATGAATTTTGTGGGGGAGAAGTGTTTCAAGTGTAGGATAGTGGGATTTTTCAGCGATACATTCATATTGATATTTATCTTGCATATATTTCAATATTCAGCACTCATTTTCCCCAAAAACATTAATTGTTTTATAAACCACCATCTCACAGCTTCGATGATCATTGGAACCTAATTTTAAGTCTTTTGATTTCAACTTGGGGAGATGAGTAATTCATAGAAAACAAGTGGTAAGAATTCATGTATATTGTAATTGAGTATAGACTTAATAATAAATTGTTTTAAGTAATGAGACTTAGGGAAAGGTAGGTCACATGATGTATTAGTGAAAATTATTATTTTGGAAAGAATGTGAGTAGAAGGGAAACTGTTTTTGAAAATTGGGTTTTAAAATGAAGCATGATATTTTTTGGATTAAGGGTAAAAAAAATATTTACTTATTATTGTTTTATTCTTATTTACAAAAGGGTGTATTTGTGTTTGATTTTCAGATCTTTTTCCCCATGAGTGAAATAGTTTATGTGTGGGGGATTTGAAGCACATGTAAATCAATGAATTTTTTATTAATTTTTAGCATAGTTTTAATTGATTAGTTTAACCTATTTAGGTGATTTTATGTTTTTTTTTGTATATTTTTAGTGTTTTAGTAATTTTTTTAAATATAAGTTAATTATATATTGATATTGGTTATTGGTAGTTGTAGTAGTAATTGGAGTAGTATATATTAATTTTGAATGTATTAACTCCATTTATTATTGAACATTTTATTCTTATTTTTTGTATTATTAATAATAATATTATTATAGTGCATAATTATTTTTATTATTAATTATAATTAAACCATTTTCTATTAGCATTAGTAAATTTTTATTATTTTATGTATAACAATATAGGTATAGAATTCCTAGTACAGATAATTATATTTTTAAATAATTATAATTGGTTATTACTCTACTTGTGCTTAAATATTGTTATTATTAATTATAATTAACCACATGGACCACCCTCCCCTCTTCTTGTGGCATTGCATGTCACCCACCTCTGTCATAGAACTATAGCATAGCACCATATCAGCAGTTGTTCTATATATATCTTATGTGAAAGTCAGAACAATCCGTCAACCTTCATCTTATCATACACCTTCAGCAGTGATCCTTTCCACCAATGCACCAGTCAACTACCACCATGCTAGCCTCCCTAAATAGCATGACCACTTGTTGGGTGTTATCCTTAACACCCAAGGTGTAACCCAACCTCTCCTCCTTGGATACAACAACAAACTCCTCTCATCTCACCAAACCAAACTATTTGTACATGAAACATATTCATTATTATGTTTATCCAAAGGGGTAGTGGGTGTTGACAATAATTTTTGGGTGTTTACAGGGGTTTGTTAGTAGTATAGGTGAATACTGACTATCCGTGGATGATGGCCACATTAGTGTTTTAGTTTTCACTGAATTCATATTAGCAGTAGTTCATGATTGTTGAAAATGTATCTAGTGGTTTCAAAATAACATATTTGGGATAAATGGAGTGATTTTTCTCATTACAAAATCATCATTGGTGGATCTTAGTGTTCTTTACTTTGAACTAAACATGGAGACTTGTATTCATTGTTTTTATTCTCTTTTTTTATGATGGAAAACTAATTATCATAATTCCAGAATTCTGATTATATGATGGTATATGCATGAAATTTTTTTCTTTTTCATGTTTGAAAACTAGTTCAATTTAAATTAATTTTTTTGTTATTCATTTTAATTATATTTGTGTCTAGAATTATTATCATGTGAGATTTTCACACATTCTTCGGTGTTTGTTATTGTGATGCCTAATAAATAATCATGGGTGGTAAAATATAAAAGGATTTATTTGTCTGGAATTCGATCACATGTATGAAATAATTCAAAATAAATAAATATATTAATAAAAAAATTAATATGTTGTGATACTTCTTTTCATAATTTTGTGACAAATTCCAAAAAAGTGATCTCACTACCAAAAATCATGCTTTATCCAGTGCTGAACTTTAATAGCACTACACAAAAAGTGCTGATAAATTTACCTTTTACTAGTATTGATAAAAGGGTAACATGTGTTAGTGTATTTTTTCTAAACCTAATAAAATCCTCCCATTTATCAGCATTTTTTCTAGTACTAATAAAAGTGACGTATTAATTGGTGCTTTTTTCTGGCATTGATAAAGGTCTTAGTGAGTTATTTAATTGGTATATAAATATTTGGAAATTTTAAAAAAAATATTTATTATAATAATTATATATAGGTAAATGTAATATATAAATATGATTTATATTTATTTTAATAAAAAGTGCATCTTATATTAATAATATTATTTATAAAAAATTATCAAATTTATATGAGTCAGATTGTTTAATAGTTTATTTAAATACAATAATTACAAAAGGTATATAAAATTAAAATAATATAATATATTAATATTTTTTCTAAATAGTAATATATTTTATAAATGAATATATTTATTTAAATAAATCTTTATACTAATTTTAAATTATTTAAAATATATGTAATTGTAAAATAGTATGTCTGTATGTATGTGTATTTGTGTGTGTGTGAGTGTGTGTGTGTGTGTGTGTGTGTATGTGTACATATGTATGATTTTCATGTGTATTTGTATGTTTGTGCACAAGTCTGATTATTGATTTATTATTATTTGTTTTTGTTATCTCTCTATTTTTATTATTTTCTCAATTTATTCTGGTTTAATATTTATTCATTTTTATTATTAATTAATTTAAATATATTCATCATAAATATACATGTGTGTGTGTGTTTAATTTAATTTCATTTAATTTAATTCTATTTTATTTAATAACTAAAATTTTTAATAGTTAATATAAATCATTTTTAATAATTGTTTTAATTATTTAATTAATTTCATGTTTTTATTTATTTTTTATTCTTTTTCTATGTGTCTATAAATCATTTAAATGTTAAGATTTCTCTTTTTAATATTTTTTTAATTTATTTCATTTTATTTATTCATTAATTATTATATATTCATTTATAATGTTAAAAATATATTTAATCATTTTGTAAAATTTATTTATAGTTATTTTTATTTCTTTTATATGAAATATTTTTAATATGTTTGTAATTTGTATGAATAATATTTATTCATTTTTTCAAATTATGTTTTAATATTTAAATATGTTTGGAATTTATATAATTAATCTATTTAAATGACTTTTTTATAATTTATTAATTTAAATAGATAATTATAAAATTAAAAAAATCTCTTCCATAGGAGTTGTTCTTTGGGTTATCAACCAATATTTTGTAGCTTGTTCATCTTCCGCAATGGAACAAAGTGGAACTTGGCCGACTCAGTTTTAAATTTGTATTTTTTGCAGGGAAGGTGGATCTAAATTTATCGGTGTGAGGATATTTTCACATCTAGCTATGAAGGATACGAGATCAAGAAAAAGTGGACCAAATTTTATATTCAGTGGCCATGGAGGTTCCTCATCAGCATTCAGTTCCTGATGCCATCAAATTGGTAGTCTGGTTGATTAATGGAAGAGGGAATGTAGCTTCAAAGCACTTAGCACTAGTGGATGTTTGTTGATGGAAATCGATCTGTGCCCGAAAATGATGAACACAGATCTTCCCTTCATGAATCTCTAGGTATAGATCCTGGAGATCATCATGTGTGGGCATTAGATAGAGGTAAGTTTTCTCTTTCTCCATTTAGAGAAACGCTAATATAAAGGATTATACCAAAGGGTTTCATGGCTCTTGTTGAGGTGAATTCGAAAGCAGTTTCAGAAAGGTTTTTGATTTTTAAGAACTCGTTTATTGTATGGATAATGCTATATAAGGGATAAAAACCATAGATATTAGATGAATTAGTTCATAAGATTTCCATGAATTGGGGGTTATCGAACTGGACTTGTTTTTCAATCGGTCGTGGATTTTGTCACTACTTGTTTCCATCTGATGATTTGAAGCAATGATCTTTGAGTTTTTTCCCTTGTTTTTGAAGTCAAGTATCCTATGTATGCATGATTGAAGCCCTGATTTCAGTTCTTTGAAAGGTTTGAATGTCTTTTCATAGGTCTTGTTCAGTAATCATGAACTCAATTGGATATTATGGCATCTAAAGATATTTCATCACATCACTACTCTAACATGGTCCTAAGTTCTACTATCATTGATACAGTAACTCTCTCCGCCAATCTTAATGATACTCATCTTAAATTTGAGTATAAAAAGGTTCCACTCTATTGTTTGGATTGAAATTTTGTTAAGCACTCCCTGGAGGTATGTCATAGGAACAACTTCTGTTTTAAATACAATACAAAAGATAACCTTGAAAAAGACTACAAGAATGCAATGAAGCCTATGCATGAAGTTACGGTTCATGAGAAAGGTATTTTGGATAGTGAATTGCATTTATTAGAGACACAGGCTCCTCCTATAGTGGATTATCAAGCGATACACATTGATAAGGCATGCCCCACTCTTGGATGTGTCTCACCTAGGAATTACTAGGAGCATGCAGTGAAAGATATCAGCTCTTTTAAGGATGATTTGTGCAAGAACAATGAGGCTGCAATGGAAAATGATGTATCTTTATAAGAATATGACTGTGATTTGATTTCCCAATAATTAGTGGATCATGAGAAGATGCTTATTAATGTAAAAGGGAAAGGGAAAGAGGAAGTGTTGGATAATTATAGATTTTAGTTGGTCCTTCCCATAAAATCCAGGACTCCTTTGTCTAGATAGAAGTTGGATGTTAAAGGATAGGAGATGATTGATCCCCTTAATCTTATCCAAGTATATATGACTAGGGATGTTACTTATTTTCCTATTTTTGTTTCTTCTTTATAATTAGTTACTTTCTCGGACTCTACACCTAAACTACAGGCTAGCATTGGAGGTGTAGTTGGTGACCATGAGTTTGGTGATACTTTTGAGGGGAAGGAGGTATCCGAAGAGGGTTTCAATGCTCTATTAGACTCTGGAACTAATACACATAATCTCACTCTTCTTGACATTCTTAATACTCCATGCAGTAGGGAGGCATTTTGGGAGGAATTTTGAAATCGTCGAGCTGAAGTGGAATATTAAGGTATTGAGGATGATGCACTGGATAATGATTACTATGCTTTCAAGAATGTTACTGAAGACAAAGATTATACTAATGAGGATGATGATGATGATGAATCACTGAACATGGGTGGTAAGAATATCACTTGTATGGATCCTTAAAAACGATCAGCTTCCACCATTGACACAGTATTCATATCCCACTGTATCTCATCACATGATAACAACTAGTCGAAACTCCATCAATCAACCCCTCTAAAAATGATCGGCTTCCACTTTTGACACACTATTCATTTCGCTGAACCTTATGCATTCACTCTTGGAGGCACCCCAAGATCATTCCAAAATACCCACTGAAGTCTCAACCCAAATTTTAGGGTGATTCCACAAATGAATCCTCAATTTAATAGAACTATCAGCACACTAACCTACTAGGACTGTAACTAACCCACCATTTAAGAGTGGTTTCAATATATTATAATTATTGATGATACATAAATAAGATTTTTCATGGTGTTTTAATATTTTTTGGTTTATGTATCATGTCACGATTATGATCAGTAGTCATTTGGTTGGATGAATCAAATTTACAGTATTTTTTCAAGGGAATTATGATTGAGTTCACAGTTTTTAGGTGTTCACACATGTAGACAACACACATAGTGGTTCCCATTAGCATCTTGGAAATCGATAGGGCGATGCATATTATTTGGTGACTGTCACTGTAATATATAAATATTTTTATTTATATGTCTGTTAATAATTTGTGTGTAAATATTTTACAAATTTTATGTAAATAATTTTGATAGTTTTTAAATTTTAATGTTTTATAAACTATTTTATACTAATGATTATGAATAAATTTAAACTATATATTTAAAATAAATAAATATATATATGTATTATGTAAATGATTTCAATGAATATGTGAAATCAATTCTATTTAAACATTTTTTGAAATTTTAAAATTTGAATTAATATATTTATCTTAGTTGAAATTTTATAAAAAAAATTGTCTTGAAATTATAATGATATATTTAAAATAAGTAATGTGATCAGTTGTGATCTATTGCACACCCTTGAACATCGTTGTTCTTTTTAATTTTCCCAAATGGTTTGTATAGCGAGCATGCAAGTGATATTTTTTGTCCTTGATCTTCATCATTGATTCTCCACCCAAACTCTCTTTCCTTGATACATTGTTGGTTTTTTATCCCTCTCCTTTACTTTAATTTTCATTCATTTATCATTATTTCTCACTCTTATTTCATGGAGCTACTAGTTGTGCACTAAAAAACCCTATAAACTTATTATGTAAGGTGTTGATGATAAATGATAAGTAGGAAGAGTTTTTTAAATACAAATATGGTAATCAGCACTAATTTTTATGTATCCCTCCTCGCATGGATTAAAATAAAAAAAATCTACCCATTTACTTCCCATTATAACTTTCACTTCCTTGTATTAAAAAAACATTGTTTTTTAAAACAAGTAATTATCTTTTGTATTTTATTTTTATTGACCAAATGAGTATTATATTTTAAAAAAAAATATTCTTTTCAAGAAACGAAAATTTGGTAAGTATATTGGGCCAAACATTGAGATAGAAAATTTTAAATAAGGCCAATTATAATTTTTTTTATAAAATTAGTTATCAATCCTTGATTTAGATAACTGGTTTGGAAGTGTCGTATTAAAGTACATATGTTGATCACTTATATGTTGTATTATGATAGGGGAGAAGTATCAATTAGGACCCAAATTAGTAAAATATATGATATATTAGGTTCATATAATATATAAAATATTCCCTTTTTAATAAAATTGTATCCATTAATAAAACAATTTATTCCATTAAAATCATAACCATTAATAATATTACCTTACACTAATATTTTTATCATAAGATAAACTTTTTCTATGAAATGGTTTTTAAAATAATAATATTATTTAATCAAGTAGGATGGATATGAATAAACAATTTATGGATACCAATCATATGAATACGGAGTATGAGGATGGGGTGAAATATTTCATCATGTTTAAAAAAGATCATGCATATGACCCTCTTAAAATACTTTTTCCATGTTTACACTACTGTTAGTCAAGACTAATTAGTCTAGGGGAGTTTGAATGACAATTTACCTATCCCAAAGTAGATTGATGTTATAAATTCTGAACTAAACAAGGTGAAAATTTAATGTATCAAGTGTGTAATACTTTGAAATTGTAACATAAGAATATTATATATTTGATAGCATGTATGACATGCAACATCAAGTGCCTGAGGAATATAATATCCCAAGACATTATTTAATATTATAAATTAATCCATGATATATATTGAAATGAATTTGATACTGAGTTAGTGTACTTCACATGCAACAATGAGTTTCTTCATTGTCTTTCACTACACACAGGACCAAGTTTTACCGAACAGTAATATATTATTAAAATATAATTATTTAATATAATAAGATATAACCTAGACATTAAATTAGATATTATGAATATTATTAACTAAAATATAAAAATATATGGTTTACACAAATATGAAATGAATTCACTGGTTACTGATTAATTAGAAATAAACATAGCAACCAATTGAATATAAAGGGAATGTTTTTACAGAAAATTAATTTTTTGATCACAAAGTTTTTTTATCCAAATAAATTAAACTAATTACAATTATTGAGTGATATTAATGTAATATATATATATATAATCAAATATTTTTTATTTTCATCTAATAAATTTGATAGGCCTAAGATAAGATCAAACCTAACATTTCGCATAAAAATCAATATTTTTATAAAGGAATTTTTTCACCTTTTTAATGGAGAATCAATTTCAATTCCATATTTTGTAAATTCTATTGATTTTATATGTCATAATAAACATCATATTTAGGTAAGGGTGAATTTTTTGTATTTTTATATTAAGTTTCATTTTAATGAATAGTGGAAATACTAAATATTAAATCAAAAATTGCATTTTTGTCTAATTTATTTATAAGGTAAAATTATATATTTTATTGGTTTTAAAGATTAATTTGATAAATTTTAGATAATTTTATCCATTTTAATTTATTGGAATCAATTTCACTTTTCAATTGGATATGAAAACATCGCAAACTTTTGAATGCTTTTACTTTAAAAACATGCATTATTATCCCATCTGTGGGATTAAATTAAAATTAATTTCTACCACTTTTGTGTTTGTAATTTGGAAAAATAGATTACATATTTTTAATAAGAAAATTTTCTAATTTCTAATAAGTTCAACTTATTTTTGACCAAAAATATTAGTGAATGTAATTAAAATTAATTACAACAATTAAGAGAAAAATTACTTTTACAATGGACTAAACCTAAAAGTTAAGAGTAAAAATGACCTAGAAACGGGTCCAAAATAAATTTGATTACCATATTTAGACCCTATACTCACTTTTATGTTATTTTTTCATTATTGGATCTGCTTGTAATGGGAAAACATGGTTGTCATTCCCTTTTCCAAAATTTACAAGAGTTCCACTTCTCCCCCAATATAAAAAGGCACCCAAGCCTCCCAATTCATCACACCTATCAAGCCACTTTTTCTTGACCATGATCTGGCCACATAGCTCCTAAAAATCCCTTACCTAAAATTAGAAGCCTCGCTTTTCTCATAAATCCATCCAAGTAATCCCCATGGCTCAAATCAAAAGGAGTTACCCCAAGAAAAGGTTACATCTCTTCCCATGTTCTTTAGTTCTATTTTCATTATCTACCCCCTAAACTGTCCTTATTCCATGATTATATAAAAAACCAGAATAAATAATATATTTAGTTTTTTTATTTTAATGGTTTGACCAACACTTACACACACTTTCGTCTAATGGGTAATTAATTTACCGTTTATGTGTACGGTGAACTACTCCCTCATGAAACGATAATTGTATGTTCTTCCTTTACCACATATCATGGTGGGAATTAAGATGGACATTATATTTATTTATTATATATATAATATTTTTAAATTTTTTATACTACTATAATTTTTATATATAACATGCCTTTATGATGTATGTTTTGTGTAAATACGATAACATCATTTGTGTAAGTGTGGACTATCGCCTCCTAAAAGAGACATGATTCGATCACACGATACATGGAATATATAAAGAATGGTTTTATTTAAATATATGTGAAAAAAAAATATCTATATGATATTAATGAAATAATTACCTTTATGATAACATAATATATATCATTTTCATTATTACCCTTTCACACACTTAAAATGTGATAACATCATTCGTGGACATGTGTGCAACCGCCTCCTCAGCGTACTATGATTACTTTTACACCACAATAATTTTACGTATAAGTATATATGCTTAAATAATATGATATTTTTTATATAATTATCATTATGAAAATATTAATTTTACTTACCTTCTTTCCGTAATGGTAATTGAAAAATGGGAATGTTACTCATGCGAAAGTATGACCTATAGTCTCTATGATTGTAACATTGGTTAATTTTTCATAATCATATTTAATGATTAGTTTTAAAAGTATAATTTATATATAAATATTATAATTACATCATGATAATTATTCTTTATATTCTATATAATGACCCATTTAACCATAGTTTACCTAGTAAAGTTGTTTTTGACACATAAACCGAATTTGGTCAAAAAGGTCGACATAAACAAAATTATTTAAGTATTTTTATACAACATTGTACTAAGTGAAATGAAAGTTATGATAAACATGGAAATGTTTATAAATCAAGTAAATAATTAACATAAGTTTATTATTCGATAAGATAAACACACACATGAATATTCAGACTCATAGTACGGGATTTTCATCTTAGTGTTTACATCTATGAGAGAAATGTCATATTCAAAACTTACTTAGTTTGGGTGGTATATATACTATTCATTTTGATATATTATATCATTAATTATATTATCTTAATGTTATGTAAAATTGTTCATTTCAATTTATTCCCTCATTAAGCTTATGATTCAAATGTTTCAAGGTGGTATTAGACACTATGGAATGTTTAAATATTATTTTCCTCAAGAAAAATTTTAATTATCTTTCAATGGTTTGGTTTCTATTTATGGGGATATAATACTTCCTCATTTTAATCAATATTATATGATTATGTGTGTAATAACTTTTTATTGTCTATTTTTTCCACTTATTTTAAGTGGATTTACATTTGACCAACATAAGCTTTTCATTGGTTGAGTCTCACATTAATGTTATGGTCTTTTCAAGGGTTTAATTAAAAATCTCAAATTTTTTGGAGGATTGTTTACATTTGAATTTATAATAGACGAAATTATTTGATTATTACCTATTAAACCCCTTAATTTTATTCTCATATGGTTTTTCAGGACTCTTTTCATGTAATAGTACCATTTTCCCACTCTTTGGTACTCAAAATGTTTTAAAACATGTTTTAAAAAAACGACAGCATTTCCCTCTTTATTCAGCGAACATGCTTTCCTCTAAAAACCATTTTTTCTAAAAAAAATCAAAAATGTATTTAACTATTCCAAAATTATTTATTAAAGACATTTTTACCCATTTTTCTTTTACTAATGTTTTCAAAGGAATCTTTTATCAATTTTTGAACAATGAATTTTTCTAAAGTTTTTTCAAGAAAATAAATATTTTTTTACCTCAAATGGAATATACATATTTACAAATCATCATTTCATTTATGCATCCTTTTCATGTTTAAAATTTTATTTTTAAAGAAAATATTTTCAAACGTTATTTTCAAAGATAAGGATATTCATACTATTTTTCAAAATAAAAAGGATATTTTCCTTAATAATGTTTTTAAAATATATTTTCATAGTTTTTATATTCATCATTGAAAAAAATCATTTATTGTTACTCAATTTATTATATTTTGTATTGATATTATCCTTATTCCCCCTCTGTATGGTTTATGATTGATTTTCCCAAGGGTAGTTTTGACAATCACTTCCTTGTTCCATTTTCTTCTCCTTGAAATTTTCATTTTCCTATGATCATTTGAAATTGGATTTTCCCTAAATAACCATTTTATTTTTCTTGGATATGATTAGTGCCTGAACCATATACCATTTTTTATATGTTGTTTACTTGAAAATTTATTTTTATTTAGGGATATATTGATAAATCTACATCCTTTATTCAATATGGATATTTGATAATGCATATTGATTAATAATTAAATCAATTAATCAATATGATGAATGCTTTGGGAATACAGTGATGAGTTTTGCTCAGACATTATATATCCAATCAATGTATCAATAGGTTCTAATGAGATAAATATGTTTTCAAAATTAAATGGGTTTCTTCCTAAATTTTTAAACTTTCTAGAGGATGGATCGTTCTAGTAGAGGTTTTCATATTCCAAAATCATGACATCAAATAATTAATAATTGCCTTAATTTTGATTTAGTATTCATTATCCATGAGATTTTCACTATGAAAAAGTATTTGGATGCATTTAATTCATAGTTTATTTATTAAATGTTATGTGTATTCAGTTATTTACCATGTCATAATTTTTATTCTCATTGATTCATTATGATTTCCACTACACTTTACCCTTAATGAGAATTTGATATCACCCTTATTTTGATTCATTTACTCATGAATCTAAGAAGTGTAATATAAAAGATATGCAAGGATACAATACATAGAAAAAATTTATTCTTGAAAAAAATTTTGTTTTAATTAGTTTCTTCATTTTTAATATAATAATCATGTATGTATTTGGTTCACTAATAATACTCAACTCTACAATCCTTAGAGAATTTATTACTTGTAATAATGCTAATGTAAAGGTTGTAGACACTAACTCTTAGATTTCAAGGGTTGGGTTTCTACATATTTATTGGGATAAGACTGCATTTTATGGATCATCTGATATGATTATAAGTGTGGAAAATGATAATTTTTGTATCAAGGATGTGATTACAGGTGTGAATGATGATGAAGATCGTATTAAGGAAATGAAAATGACATGTGAATATAAAATTTTTATTGACTAAAATTATTTGATAATTTAAAGAGTAATAAAAAGATGTCATTGTATGTTGGTTATACTAAATATATAGCATTTCCAGCTATATTGAAGCGGTAAATTTTAAAATTTGGAAATGGATGTAGTGAATGTTGTTTTACTAAACTAATTTCTATCTTAAATGATATGCTCAAAAAATATAATGAGATTCCTTTCCCAATATATTATGCTAAATGAATTCTAAAATCAATGGGTATGATCTTTCCAAGAATACATGTATGTACTAGTGCTTGTATACTATTTCACAAGGACCAAAAATCACATTAAAATTTCCCAATATGTGGTGCTTCTTGATACAAGAAAGATGAAATGGTTCCTATGAATGTTTAATGGTGCTTTCCAATAATTCCACGATTTAGGTGTCTATATAAAAATGAGGATACAGTAAAACAATTTACATAGCCCACAGATACAAAAAACAAACATGGGAAACTTCATCACACTATAGACTCTCCTCAGTGGAAGAGAATTGATCATGAGTATACTACATTTGGAAATGAGACAAGAAACCTTTTTCTTACAATATCTATATATGGATTAAGTAATTTAGGTTTTCAAATCAACACTCACAGTAAATGGATGATTATGTTGGTAAATTACAAATTTCCACATTGGTTATGCATGAAATGAGAATACATTATGCTATATTTTCTTATATCGGGACCAAAATGATTGGGTAATGATACTGAATTTTTTTGGATTCATTGAGTGAATATTTGAAATTATTAAAGGATTTAGTTGTTATGTTTTATAATGATTATAGAAATAAATTCTTTATATTAATATATATATTTTATAGGATAATAAATGACTTTCCTTATTAAAGAAATATTTTAGTATATTACATTAAAGGAATTCAAGGGTGTCCCCTTGGTGAACAAGGTATGTAGTCAATTAAATTAAAACATTCATCAGAGACTACATTTCAATAACATCATTGATTTCTATCCTAGTATCATAAGTATTGATCTGTGGAGACATTATTCAATGGGATTTCATAAAAACATATAGTATTGTTTCCACTAATAGGTGATCAAATATTTGGAAAATTAAAATATATGGACACAACTTTTGATAAACTTTTATTGAAAAACCATATAAAAACCAATTGCAGAAAGTGAAAAGTTTTTTTCGAATTACCATAATGGAATTATTTTTAAATAAAGAATTTTCTTGATATTATTCAGGTTGAAAAAAATGTATCTGATAGTTTCTTTGAAACATTACTAAATGCACTTGGAAAAACAAAGTACAGAATTAAGACTAGGTTAGACATTATTGACCTATGAATATGGGAAGAGTTGGCACCAGTGATGAGTAAAAAATTTAATTTCCTTCCTCTATCTGCTTACACTCTTTATAGGAAGGAGAGATAACATCTTTTTAACTTCTTTAATAATGTAAATGTCTTATAGGGGTATTCATCAAATATCAAGAATATCATTTCAATGGATAATTTATAGTTAATGTGTCTAAAATCACCTGACTATCATTTTTTAAGTAAGATATAATTCTTATAGCTTTAAATTTATGTTTCTTCAATAATTCCCATCATACATTTACTAAGATCTGTTAATTTTTCAAAGCTATATGCAGCAAATTTACAGACCCTATAAAATTTTCCAACAATAGGAAAGTAAATTGTTTTCTTATTATGTGAATTGGATATGTTCTTCCCATTTTAATTCTTTGATATGATGGTTCACTTGATTTTGTTTTTGTGAGATATTTGACTATTTGGTCCTCTACAATATAGATTGATCTAACCCATTGAATGTTATATGAAGATTATAAAAGTGTATGTCAAAAATAAATTTCAACCATAAGGTTTTATTGAGGAGTAATAAGTTGTTGAAGAAGCTATTTAATTCTATACCGCAACATTTATGGTGTAAAAAACATTGGTATATAAAAATATCGTCATAATGGGTGGCTTGTCAGTTAAGGAATTTCGTAAATAGATGTTTTCATTCTTATTATTACATATTAAGATTAGTCCCACCTTTATGTTTTTATAACATCTTAGAGGTTTCCCCATATGTTCAAACGCAGAAAGTAATTCTTAAGAATTTAAGTCCATAAAGGGTTAAAATATGGATATCAAATACACATAATTAATAGTTCATATGATGGTTTTCAGACCAAATTTTTTAGGATTCAACTAAAAATACAAATTTTATTTTAGAACAATTTTTATGGATTTCCATAGGACTAAGTGTGTTTATATTATCTTATAATGGTTATGTAATTAAGGGTTATAAGTTATTTACAAATGAACATGATGAAAATGGTACCATATCAAATAGTTTAGTTACACATGTGGATGAATTGATACATGTATTTGGTACCATGGATATAATTATAATTTATGTTAATATGTTATAACTTTTCATCATCAAATAAGCATGGGAGTTGAATTATACAATATTCGAAGTGCTGACTTTTCAATGAAAGTGGGTTGATAATTGGAGTGTTATTAAAATAAATGAATTACGATTCATGAATGTGAATTTAGTATGTAAGGATATAAATATAAACCATTTATAATGAAATCAAAGGTCGTACAATTATTTTATATTCCATATCCCAAAAACTAAAAGTGGTTAAGTGTTCTATTGTTGACCAAAACCACTGAAGGGTCAGATGTCAACTCAATTGAGGATAGCCCTTTCATTGGGGTGTTGTAACCATTTTATAGAATCCCAAATGTACAATGGCTCTTATATGTCAGAGGATACAATAATTACGGAATTTTTATACTCAATAGAGGGGTGCAATCTCTTCAACCTTTAAAAATATATAGTTCAAAAATCATGTTATATTTTTTGTAATATCAATTGTGAAACCTCATGCTATTATCTTTTCACTACTAAATTTATGTAATCAATATTAAATGTAGAGACCCGAAGCTTGTTGTACATAGATATTACATTACTTTTGCAGAATACTTACTATATAAAAAAAACAGACACACAAGGACCGTAATTGTTTAGTGTCTTTGGAAACTTGGAATGTAATCTTCTAATCGTGGTGAAATATCTTCAACATATCCCATAAAGATCTTCCACTTTTTGTTTCCTTACCTAAAACCTTTCTTTTAATCCTAGGGGAAAATAAAACATAAAAAGGGTGAGCTCAAATGCTCAGTAAGGGTAAGCATGGATAAAATAAAACATATCATATACATTTGAACTTAAAAACATGAACATAATGTTTAAACATCAAAATCTTGAGCAATGACATAAATCATGGAAGTACATAAGGCATAGATCATAATGGAACCTAAATCATGATAAAATAGCATGGGAATAAAACATGTAATTGTGGAATCCATTAATCACATGTAATTATTTCCATAGTAGCCAAGGCATTGCTGCCAAGACCATCTTAGTGGACAAAGTCCCTTTCTGAATCGAGTTCACTCCTCGTTCCAGTCCTGTAATACTGAACCGAATTAACTTACCATTTCATCCATGTATATCTCATGAGATATAAATCTTTACCCAATGCATTGGAGGGAGATATAGGTCCCACCCATCTCATAATGAAATCATTCTTACTTGTGCAACAAAATAAACATACATCATTCATAATAACACAACGAATAAAATGGGTTTCATAAACATCATCCCGTCATCACATAATCCATATAAAAGAAATGGATATCATTTCATAATAAGAAAAGTGAAACCATGTAAATCATAGAGACATTATACTTGAAACATACACATATGAAATAATGTCATTTTAGATGGAAAATGGTTTTGATAAAACACTTGAAATGAATTCTTGAGGAAAATATCCTTTCTTCTTCAAAATCATTTTCTTTTCACAAAATGTCATGATATTTTCAAAGAAAAGAATTTTCTTTGAAAATATTCATCAAATCTTTTGGAGGAAGCTTCATGAAAATATGGCTTTATAAAACCGTAAAAATCATTTCATGTCGTATAAGTTAAAAATAACATTCTTCTCGTACTTTTGCCGTAAAATTCAAAAAAGTACCTCATAACGTAAACAAAATAAAGATTCCTTACACACCATGTAGTAAAATTAAAAAATGGGTAAAAATTACTTTAAACATACATGAAAAAAATTAGAAAATAGGGACATGGATTATAGATATAACCCTAGTGAATACTTACGAATAAACAATCTCGGATAAAAATGAGATTGGAAAAGTTATCCCTTACCTTAGGTCTGATATGCTTTGTAAGAATCCAAAACTCCTGTATAATGACTTAAATAATGTCATTGACTTATTACAGAATCATATTCATTGTTATTATATCATATATGGTTCACTTATGACTTTATATTACCCGTTCATTTGTAAATTAATGTTAAAGTAGCGTTTTGGGTAAATTTGTTTCATTTGTCGTTCATGTTTTAACTTGTAATTATTCATTTGATTACATAGATCATGATTACTTAAATCCATAATGTAAAACATTATTTATATATAATATATATTCAGAATATACATATATATAATGGATCGATAAATGGAAATAAATACACCATTCATGGAGATGGTAGGTCGTACGTACGCATGAACGCTGTTTTCGTTTCCTTATTGAATTGAATGGAATTAAGTAGATGACATAAATATATATATATATACATAAATCTAGTAGCATTATTATGTCATATATGTCATTATTACTTATTATATATAATTTATAATCATTCTTGAATGGTTATCATAGAGACTGAATCTCATCGCGTCGTGGAGACGGTATTCCGTACGTACGCACGAGCGATGATATCATTCCCATGATTGTGGAATTGTATTAAAGTGTATGTATAATATTACATAATCATTATCACTTTTCAATAATCATATATATTCATTACTTTCACCATTATACTCATCCAAGTAAGGTGGTGGTGTAATATAGATTACACCACGGCGTGGAGACAGTATTCTGTACGTACGCACGCGCGGTGATTTCATTTTCCATAGGATGGATTGATGGTGAAATATGTTTGTTTCATACTTATAATAAAATATCAGTATATTATTGATACTGATGTTATTACTTGATAATGAAACAACTAAATAAGAAGAAGTGGAAGAAGAAATAAAGTTGAAAGAATCGATAACGGACATTACCTCTTCTTTGAAGCGCCTCTTTGAGACCTCTTCTTAGGTCACTAAAATTGGTATTTTAAGGAGACCATGACCACTAGGATGTTTATAGGGAAGTGGAGAATATAATTTTTCAGGGGTTGGCTGAACATTAAGACTCAATGTGGTGTGACGAAGAGAGGGATGAGGTTCCCTTTTATAAGGGAGGAGAGGGGCACCTTTGGAAAACTTAAAATATTATTTTATTATAAAGTCATATTCGGTTTTTAATAGCTCCAAATTTATTTATTTCGAAGCTAAGGTGGGTATGGGTATAAATCCTCTCATAAAATATAATTTGGACAAGTTTTGGTTACTATTTTAACCTTATCATTTAGATTTTACTCTAAGTAAAATAATTTACCTTTTACCGTGTCTTTTTTGTTTTCTTACACTATATGGTTAATAAACTTACTATAATAAGCCAAACGAACCCAAAGTGGTCCATTAGTAGTATATATATCCTTATATAAGTCATTTGGCCGAACCTTATATTTTTATGAATAAAATAACAATTAATAATATAATATTTGTTTTAAAAACTATTTTATGTCAATTTTGACACTATTTGGTACTTGATTTTTGTGAAAATCTTAACAGAATTATTAGTTCAAAAAAAGTTACTTAAATCAATTCTAACATGTCATATTAACCTATAAAATTAGTGGAATTCATAAAAAGTCTAAAATTAAGTTTATTTGGGTATTTATAACATCAATTATGTCAATATTTCATTAATAAGATAATTACTTCATCATCATTGTGTCGTACATAAATTAAATTATTTTATGTCTAAAAATTAAAAATAAAATACCATTATCTAGGAAATATTTTCATATTTCTAATGAATATTTATAGTCGAATTTATCTTCTGTATAACCCTATATTAAAAATTATTTAGTTATTAAACATTGATTTTAACTATTTTAACCCTTCTTTAAATAAATTAATAATAAATGTCCTAATCTAATCCAAGTGGACCTAAATGGTAATATTTTATTCCTAAGGTTGTTTTTGGTCCAATTACACTTATCAAATAGAATTAGGACATCTGTTAAGATAATAATACTATCATTTTTACCCTTAATTACCCTATTTACTTTTAACCGTGGTAAAAAAAAGTAAAAAGTTACTATTCACCAAAAAAATTATTTTCATCTCACTGAATGAAATTTTAGTCCTTTATATTAGCCGTGTCTCTCGGATTTTTGAAATTCAATTCACTGAAGTGGTAAAATTTCATTTAAATGAAAAAGTCAGTTTTTTAACTACCACTAAGTGGTTTCACTATTCATCGAAAATTGCAGTTTTTCAGAAAAATACCAAAAAATTAGCCTAAGTCTTATTTGATATTCCGAATTCAAAATTGATGTCTATTTTTTCAAATTAAAAACATAGAAGTTGAATTAATTAATTTTAAAATTAATTCCTGTTATCAAAACAAATAGTGTTTTTTTTATGAAACAATAACTATCAAAAGATTGATACTTGTTTATATCCAATTTCAAAGTGAAATTAATTCCAATGACCAATATTGGATTAAATGGTAAAAATATATTCTAATTACACTTTAAACCGAATTAAAAAGATAATCTAACCATATAAATTATTGTGATGAAAAAAGTCGTTTTTAATTAAAATATAGCGTGTTTTTAGTATTCATTAAAATATGAAAGTTATCATAATAATATGAAAAATGTATCCAAAGTAAATTTTTATATCCGGATTTCAAAGAAGAATTTTATTTTGTCAAATTTAACTTATAGACATGTCAAAACAAGATTTAAAGTAGGTGTGCCATCAAAAGTCGGCAAAACTACATTTTTTTAAAAATACTTATTTTACTTGAAAAATTTATTTTGTTCTCATACCATGTTCTAGAAAATGTGTAAGATGAATAATAATATTATAAAATTCAAAATTTATTTGATAATATTCATAACGGCTAGTCTATAATAATATTATAACCATATATCATTGTTTAGTGAAACCTGGTATTCCGTACAACACACGCTATCGAGGAAGGTCGCGATTGCGTGTAATGCAAGCCAAGTCAGGGTTGTATATACTGCAAGCTAATACGGTGTTTCATATAGCGCAAGATAATCTTGTTGTATAATTCAACATAAGACATCAGTGAAATTAAGAAGAATATTTTTCATAAAATCTCGGGGTGTTACATTCGTGCCCCCTTAAAATGAATTTCGCCCTCGAAATTCATCGGGGTTATAAATGGTTTAATACTTGAATGTTTCTTTAATATAAACCCACATCGTAAAAAAAGATTACCAAAACCAATATTTATAAACTAAAGTATGAAACTTAAAAGTTACCTAAAGTAACTCATCATTGGGTTTTCATATAGGAGAACATAGGTTAAAATATGAATATGGAAGAAAAATCTAACCATCATGTTCTGATAGATAGCGGTAAAGAACATGGCTATGAAAAATCCAACAATCACAAAGCCATATATTTTTGATGATCTAAGGTACCATCTGATTCTTCGGATATAAGAGCACTAGGACAACATTTTTGGTTTTCAATATCATTTCCCTAAAGTTGAAAATTTTGAATTAAAAGAAATACTTGCTCGATTTTGGTACAATCTCACTATTGTTCATGCTTTGAACAATTTCCACATCATCTCTTAAATAAATGAAGTTGAATTTGTTATTCGGGAAGATTTAGCAGATCATGTGATAGAATGATGGGTCATTCCATCTGTTTTAAACAAAAGGTTAGCAAAAGTTATCAAATATACATAAGTCCATCTATGTTGTGGTTAATCATATATGATTCCAAAAATGAACTTATACTTCATATATCATACCGCTTAATATAATAAAACTTGTCTCTACTAACCAGGGACTTCCTATAGGCTAGTGGTAGGCGATAAAGGTCAATCGCACTTCGGTTGTGGGTTCGATTCCCATGGCCTTGTCTGACACGATGGGTTGTCGCCTGTCCTGTAAGTTGTCCTTTTTATAAAACTACATTACTATAACATCCCATAAATAATATCACAAAAAAGTTCTGTCCTTAAACAATACTAACTTATGTCCAACATAATCCATTCCAATCTTTAGGCTTATCTAAAATACTTTGGTCTAAGATCATAGTATAAAGAAAATGATTACTTGAAATGTCACTTAACAATCATGTGAATGCCATCATTTATCCCCAATATATCATAAGTTTTATCTTGTTGATCAAATTACAAACATGTGAATACCTTAATCATGTATTCTCTTGAAGAATGAATACCCATTGGACCTTAGTGAAAACATGAATGTTGTTAAATTTTAACACTTTCCACATACCAAAATCCCAAAAAATTCTATATACTCAAACCATAATATCACTTAGTCCTTGTATCAGTCATGAGTTCATGATTACTATCATATTATTTTCTCTTTATCCCTTCATTATGCGCATTTCATCTACTTTCTAAAAATATTTCAATCACCTTTTCATGGTTACCAGTACAATATAATTATTGAAAACCAATATATAGATATTCCAAAATTCCAAAATAACATAAATGAGATTCCATGATACTATTTTAAAATCCCATTACATAAACAATTAATCACTACACAACATCATTTTCATACTCAACATCACAAGTAGTGATCGCATGAGACTTACCTTTATCCTTTTCCTTAAGAGGTTGCTCACGTTGATCATCATTAACCCGTGGATTAGGTCATTTATTAGCATAATGCCCCATTTCCATTCACTTGAATCATTGAAGTGTTGGTAGAGATTTCTTGGTAGTCTTTTCTCTATTCACATCATTAGCAACCTTTTTCCCATTACATCGACAATCAACTACTTGATAACCTTCTTTTAAACAATTAAAACATTTTTTAGTACCTTTTAGTAAATCTCCACCATGCTTCTTTCCACACTTTGAGCATAAAGAAACATTCATCTTCTTTTGACCATTGTTCTGAGATTTCTCCTTGAACTCCATCTTTCGTTTCTTGTCAAAACCATGAGATGGATTTGTTACTCCAAATTCTAGTTCTACCTTGATATCACAACGCACAATTTCTTCATAGCTACTAAAGTCTCTTATAGCTAATTCCCTTTGAAGACTTGGTTTTAAGCCACTGAAAAATCGATCAACTTTACTTTCAGGTTGGATGATAAAGCGAGATGCATACCTTGCAAGTCTTGTAAAATTCGCTTCGTATATACCAATAGATTCATCATCTTTCTGCTTATGCTCAAGAAACTCCTTTTACATATTTGTTTGAAGAATATGAGGGAAGTACTTACTAAAAAAAGAAGTTCTTGAACTCGTCCCATTCCATGGACTCAATTTCATCTCTTTTCCTCATATTCTTGATAAGATTCCACCATTGATCAGCATCACCTTCCAAATGATATACTGCTAAGATGACTTTATCATGATCAGAACATTGTTGAACTGAAAATATATTTTCAGTAGTACTGATCCATTGTTCTTCCACTAAGGGATCAGAAGACCCGCTGAATGAAGGTGGACGCTGCCTCATGAAGGATTCAACAGAATGTTTCTCCTTTCTCTCCTCATTTTGAAATCTAGAATGATTCATATCTTGTGTAAGTATAGAAATAAGATTATGCACTCCATCTCCCATGATATTGGTTTGGTCAGGAGTACAGTCATTGCATTGTCCATTACATTGATCAACATGGTTCCTTCAGGTTCCAGCCATCGTCTAAAACCCAAAAATAATAGTGTGAGAGGAAAATACCATGATAGGGAAAACATCATAATAAAGGGGGAGTACCTTCAATATATAACATCTTAGGTTTAATTATAAGATCATTAGCGCAATTCTAGGACTATAACCTATACGTATACTTAACCATAGGGACATCCCTAGACATACCATAGAAATATCTCAAGGGATCTCACTAAAGTTTTTGCATCCTAGTTTCAAAAGGTTAACTAAACCTTTCCTATGATACCAATTGTAGATACCTGAAGCATGACGTACATAGATATTACATTACTTTTGCAGAATACTTAATACATAACAAAAAACAGACACACAAGGACCATAATAGTTTAGTGTCTTTGGAAACATGGAACGTAATCCTCTAATCGTGGTGAAAGATCTTCAACATCTCCCATTAAGATCTTCCACATTTTTTTTCCTTACCTAAAACCTTTCTTTTACTCCTGGGGGAAAATAAAACATAAAAAGGGTTAGCTAAAATTCTCAGTAAGGGTAATCATGGATAAAATAAAACATATCATATACATTTGAACTTAAAAACATGAACATAATGTTTAAACATCAAAATATTGAGCAACGACATAAAACATGGAAGTACATAAGGAATAAGTCATAATGGAACATAAATCATGATAAAATATAATGGGAATAAAACATGTAATTTTGGAATCCATTAAGCACATGTAATGGTTTCCATAGTAGCCAAGGCATTGCTGCCAAGACCATCTTAGTGGACAAAGTCCCTTTCTGAATCGAGTTCACTCCTCCTTCCAGTCCTGTAATACTGAACCAGATTAACTTACCATTCCAGCCATGTCTATCTCATGAGATATAAATCTTTACCCAATGTGTTGGAGGGAGATATAGGTCCCACCCATCTCATAATGAAATCATTCTTACTTGTTCCACAAAATAAAAATACATCATTCATAATAACCCAACGAATAAAATGGGTTTCATAAACATCATCCCATCATCACATAATCCATATAAATTAAATGGATATCATTTCATAATAAGAAAATTTAAACCATGTAAATCATAGAGACATTATACTTGAAACATACACATATGAAATAATGTCATTTTAGATGGAAAATGGTTTTGATAAAACACATGAAATGAATTCTTGTGTAAAATATCCTTTCTTATTCAAAATAATTTTCTTTTCACAAAATGTCATGATATTTTTAATGAAAAAGATTTTTTTTGAAAATATCCATGAAATATTTTGGA
The DNA here is from genome assembly GCA_963277665.1 of Viscum album. Lineage (NCBI taxonomy): Eukaryota > Viridiplantae > Streptophyta > Magnoliopsida > Santalales > Viscaceae > Viscum > Viscum album. Next base: position 1,802,929,533 of record OY728129.1, on the reverse strand, counting down.
AGAAGCTTCATGAAAATAAGGCTTTATAAAACCGTAAAAATCATTTCATGCCGTATAAGTTAAAAAAACATTCTTCTCGTACTTTTTCCAGAAAAGTCAAAACAGTACCTCGTAACATAAACAAAATAAAGATTCCTTACATACCTTGTAGTAAAATTAAAAAATAGGTAAAAAGTAATTTAAACATACATGAAACAATTTTTAGAAAATAGGGACATCGATGATACATATAACCCCAGTGAATACTTACGAATAAACAATCTCGGATAAAAATGAGATTGGAAAAGTTATCCCTTAACTTAGGTACGATATGCTTCATAGGTATCCAAAACTCCTGTATAATGATTTAAATAATGTCATTTACTTATTACAGAATCATATTCATTGTTATTATATCATATATGGTTCACTGATGACTTTATATTACCCGTTTTGTAAATTCATGTTAAAGTAGCGTTTTTGGTAAATTCGTTTCATTTGCCGTTTGTATTTTAACTTGTAATTATTCATATGATTAATTTGATCATGATTACTTACATCCAAAATGTAAAACATGATTTATATATAATATATATTCATAATATACATATATATAATGGATCAATAAATGGAAAGAAATACACTATTCATGGAGACGGTAGGTCGTACGTACGCATGAACGCTGTTTTCGTTTCCTTATAGAATTGAATGGAATTAAGTAGATGAAATCAATATATATATACATAAATCCAGAAGCATTATTATGTCATATATTTCATGATTACTTATTATATATACTTTATAGTCATTCTTGAATGGTTATCATGGAGAGTGAATCTCATCACGCCGTGGAGACGGTATTCCGTACATACGCACGAGGGATGATATCATTCTCACGATCGTGAAATTTTATTAAAGTGTATGTATAATATTAAAGAATAAGTATCACTTTAAAATAGTCATATATATTCATTACTTTCACCATTATACACATCCATGTAAGGTGGTGGTGGAAAATAGATTACACCACGGCGTGGAGACGGTATTCTCTACGTACGCACGCGCGGTGATTTCATTTTCCGTAGGATGGATAGATGGTGAAATATGGTTGTTTCATACTTATAATAACATATCAGTATATTATTGATACTTATGTTATTACTTGATAATGAAACAACTAAATAAGAAGAAGTGGAAGAAGAAGTAAAGTTCAAAGAATCGGTAACAGACATTACCTCTTCTTTGAAGCGCCTCTTTGAGACCTCCACTTAGGGCACTAAAATTGGTCTTTAAAGAAGACCAGGACCTCTAGGATGTTTCTAGGGAAGTGGAGAAGACAATTTTTCATGGGTTGGCCAATATGGAAGGCTCAAAGTGGTGTGAGGAAGAGAGGGAGGAGGTGCCCTTTTATAAGGAAGGAGAGGGGCACCTTTGGAAAACTAAAAATATTATTTTATTATAAAGTCATATTCGGTTTTTAATAGATCCAAATTTATTTATTTAGAAGATAAGGATGGGATGGGTCGAAAACTCTCATCCAATAGAATTTGGAAAAGTTTCGGTTATTATTTTAACCTTATCATTTAGATTTAACTCTTTGTTAAATAATTTAACTTTTACAGTGTCTTTTTTGTTTTCTTACACTATATGGTAAATAAACATACTATAACAAGCCAAACGAACCCCAAGTGGTTAATTATTAGTATATATCCTTATCTAAGTCATTTGGCCTAACCTTATAGTTTTAGGAATAAAATAACAATTAATAATATAATATTTGTTTTAAATACTATTTTATGTCAATTTTGACACCATTTGGTACTTGATTTTTGTGAAAATCTTAACAGAATTATTAGTTCGAAAAAAGTTAATTAAATCAATAATAACATGTCATATTAATCTATAAAATTATTGTAATTCATAAAAAGTCTCAAATTACATTTATTTCGGTGTTTATAACATCAATTATGTCAATATTTTATTAATAACATAATTATTGCATCATCATTGTGTCATACATAAATTAAACTATTTAATGTCTAAAAATTACAAATAAAATACCATTATGTAGGAAATCGTTTTATATTTCTAATTAATATTTATAGTCGAATTTATCTTCTGTATAACCCTATATAAAAAATGATTTAGTAATTAAACATTGATTTTAACTATTTTAACCCTTCTTTAAATAAATTAATAATAAATGTCCTAATCTAATCCAAGTGGGCCTAAATGGTCATATTTTATTCCTAAGGTTTTTTTGGTCGAATTATACTTTTCCAATAGAATTAGGACATTTTTTAGAGTAATAATAATATCATTTTTACCCTTCATTACCCTATTTACTTTTAACCGTGGTAAAAAAAATTAAAAAGTTACTATTCACCAAAAATTATTTTCATCTCATTGAACCACATTTGAGTCCTTGATATTAACCGTGTCTCTCGGATTTTTGAAATTCAATTCCCGGAAGTGGTAAAATTTCATTTAAATGAAAATGCCAGTTTTTTAACTACCACTAAGTGGTTTCACTATTCATCGAAAATTGCCGTTTTTCAGAAAAACACCAAAAATTCAGCTTAAGAATTATTTGATATTCTGAATTCAAAATTGATGTCTATTTTTACAAATTCAAAACATAGAATTGGAATTAATTAATTTTAAAATTAATTCCCGTTATCAAAACAAATAGCGTATTTTTTTAAGAAACAATAACTATTAAAAGATTGATACCTGTTTATATCCCATTTCAAAGTGAAATTAATTCCAATGACCAACATTGGATTAAATGGTAAAAATATATTCTAATTACACATTAAACACAATTAAAAATATAATCTAACCATATAAATTATTGCGATGAAAAAAATTGTTTTTAATTAAAATATAGCGGGTTTTTACTATTCATTAAAATATGAAAGTTATCAGAATAATATGAAAAATTTATCCAAAGTAAATTTTTATATCCTGATTCCAAATAAGAATTTTATTTTGTCAAATTGAACTTATAAACATGTCAAAAACAAGATTTAAAGTGGGTTCGCCAACAAAAGTCGGCAAAACTACATTTTTTGAAAAATACTTATTTTACTCGAAAAATTGATTTTGCTATCATACCATGTTCTAGAAAATGTGTAAGATGAATAATAATGTCATAAAATTAAAAATGTAGTTTATACTATTCATAACGGCTAGTCCATAATAATATTATAACCATATATCGTTGTTTAATAAAACCTGGTATTGCGTACAACACACGCTATCGAGGAAGGTCGTGATTGCGTGTAATGCAAGCCAAGTCAGGGTTGCATATACTGCAAGCTAATACGGTGTTGCGTATAGCTCAAGATAATCTTGGTGTAGCATACAGCAGAATACATCAGTGAAATTAAAAAGAATATTTTTTATAAAATCTCAGGGTGTTACATTAAATGTTCTTACACTTCTATATATAATGACTTATGTACATGCTGATGCTCTTAACCCTAAGGAATAATAGGTTTCTAAACATGTTGGCACTCCGAATATAGAGGAAAAAAACCTTCTACAATTGTCTATGCTACCAATCCAGAGGAACAATAAATGGATGATATTAAATACAAGTAAATGGTAGACAATGAATAACCTATTTCCCAAAAAACAATTGTGTTATAGCATGATGATGTCAGAAAAAATGAGTAAGAAAAGAAACAAAGGTATCAAATATGAGGTTAGATGAAATACACAAGGACAACTTATTAACCCCAAAAGGGCCATGTTCAGTAGTTACATTGGGATAACCACTCAAATGCATGTGCTAATTGATATATAATCATGGAGTAATGTGTTTCACACACTTAAGGCACTAATTTGTGAATATATTAGGGTCACATTATGATATAATTTCTTTATTTACTAAACAAAATTAAAAAATATATATAATTACTCTTCAATATCCCTTGAAGATTACATTTATAGTACATGAATCTTGAATGAAATTTGAATTAATTTTTATTCAAAATGATCAGAGAGGCATTCACCAAATTATTATGAAGTATCATCTCAAAGAGGCTGAAGAGAAAATAATCCTTCACACGCCATAGACGTATGCACACCTGAAAAACCAACAAGTGTGGGATGAGTTTATTTTTCATCATGGGGATACATATTTTAAGGTACATTTTTATTGTAATACGTTTCTTGATAATACATATATAAATCACTTTGATTTAGAATTTTTAATTTTTAAAACAGTGACTGAGTACCAGAAATAAGCAACAACAAACAAAACTAATGTATCCTTACTATTAAACAAGGATGGGGTATGATTCACATGAAATAAAAATGGATTGAATTTTAAATCTACCATAATACATAAATCTTACAAGAAACAATAACATAATTATGTCCCTCTATTTATATACAGATTGATGAATCAAAATCCAAATCCACCTTCATCCCACATCATGTGCTATGGAAGGAGGAATGTGTAAATAAATAATGTATGATAATAGGTGAAACCCCACAAAAACAATGGTATTAATTTTTAAAACCTTGAAATTATAAAATAATAACATTGTATTCAATAGCGTATACAACACCCGACACAGAGCTTAAACAACCCATGAAATAAATTTCTTTAAATTTAATCTCTTCAATAGAATGATAAACATGAAACACCGATTCTAAATGAAACCTGATAGAGAATACCATTATAACATATCAATTAAAATGGAGGGTGTAAATAGTACTAAAAAAATTATGAAAATTACAGTTATCAATTTATTATAAATAATAAAACAATCATTTAAAAGAAAAAGAAATTCTTTCTAAAATTAATGTTTTTCTAAAAATGGTTTAGTCAAACTTTACATATATTATTTAAAATTAATTATTATATATTTTAGAAAAATTATTTGATAAAATGAACTACACTTTTTTAATCATAATAACAAAATTATCTTAGGGGATTTTTTGGTATTTTTTTGAAAAGTTTGTTTTTTATGAATAGTTAAAAATACTAAATTCTAAATGAAACTAGACTTTTTTTTTAAATATATATAATGTTAAATTATATTTATAATTGGTTTTAAAGTAAAATTATTTAAATTATATATCTAATAATACACTTTTTGTCATTGTTATCATTTTCATATTGAATTTTGGTATAAAAAGTTTGTAAACTTTTGACCATTTTCCCTTTGAAAACGTATTTTCTCATCAAATCTTCGGGATTATTTTTAAATTATATTTTTTCAACTATGAGAATTGAATTTTGAAAAAAGGATTATATATTTTTATTCATAATAATTTATACTATCTAATAAGGTTAACATAATTTTGGACCAAAATGGATTTAGAAAACATAAAAAAAACATTTATCGCAATTAAGGTTAAAATGGATTCATCGGGGGTTAAACTAAAATGATAATGGTGGAAATAAAAAATAAATTATATAAAATATTTATTTTATCCATATTTTGATCATATTATCTATATTAATCTATAATAATTCATTTTTTACCCTTTTTTCTTGTGAAAAATGTGGGTACACATTTTTGTTTTCAAAAATTACAAGTGTGCCACTCACCTCACTTATAAAAGGCCACCCCTAAATCTCCCTTATTCACACATTAAAACCCTTTTTTTAATCCAATAACATCCCAAATAACTTCCAAAGATTTCTCCCCTTATCCTATAATCCTTTTTGGGACATAAATTCAACCTAGGCAGGATTTTGATTGAAACCTAAAGAGGATACCTGAAGAAGAGGTAATGTACTTCAAAGAGCATTTTTATTTTGTTTCTTCCTCCACCCCACTCAATTATTATTTAAAAATAATTATATAATAACCTATTTATATTAAATATAATTATAATTTTCATAATAATTAAATGACCTAAAACTATCTCCACTTCCATAAACTGGGTTAAGAAATCATCATTCTTGTGTACGAAGGACTACTGCCTTGTGAACCGATGTCATTCATTTTTTTGTTACCAACTATCACAATTGTGTATGATGATGGATATAAAGTATATATATTATATTTGTAACATAATTATACCTTTGGAGTTATTATACCATATATTTTTTTTTACATTCCATTTCGTAGGGGGTACGATAACGTCACTCGTGTGTACAACGGACTACCACCTCGTGAAGCGATATGATTATCCTTTCACTTGCACTTTAAATGGAATATAATAAGTATAAATTTAATGAATATATGTTATATATATGATATATATATTATATTCATGACATATTTATCAAAATAAAATGATACTGTATAATTTTATTTTTTTACATCAAAATATGATAACATTGTTCGTGTATGTGTGGTCATCCGCCTTCACGAAGCGATATGCCTCACTTTTCATAACCACAAAACATGGATGATATATATAAGTTTATTTAAATAAATAATATTATATATTATTGTTATTATTATTTTTTAATTTTAAAATATTACGGACCTCCTTTCTTCAATGATAGCTGAAAAATGGAATCATTACTCATTTGTATGTACGTCTATCCATCTCCATTATTGTAACATAGTCCATTTTATGTAGCCATATTTCATTATTGGTTTTAAAAGTATAATTGATTTATAAATATGATAAATATTTCAGGTTTATTATAATATATATGATATAACAATATAATATGCTCAATCACTGTGTCACGACCCGTCCCCTGGGGCCCGTGCCGTGACTACCCCAAGCCCGCCTTCCATAGGCTAGGGGATGGTGAATATCACCGAAGGCGTATTTCCCTAAACCTGGATGTAATTTCATTTATAACCTGTAAACACACACAACCAAGCCAATATTTGGATACGAACACAAGGAAAATCTGTAGTAAAAAGAGTGTGTACAAAAAAGTAAACGATACTCAGTAGGGACCCCGAGACCCACATGGTCTCACGAAATCTACAATGGATAGACCACAAATCATGAAATCCAATGACAACCCTACTTAGGTATATTACCATACATATACCTAAGTTTTCAAGTGTACCCATCTCAATCATGAGGAAACATAGGGTCCAACTCAAATGCCCAAAGCTCAACTGTTCCGCAAAGGAAGGAATATCACCAAGGTAAGTACCACACAAGTACGCCACACATAAGAATACCACCATGGTATCACCACAAAGGTAAGGACTCATCTCATACCAGGTATATCTTAGGTACAATAGTATAGATGATTAGATGTGACTACTGAATCATCTTACTTCGTTAAGAGTCAGACCCACGTAGGATCCCAGATCACAGAGCCACAGAAGATCCTAGAACATCATCAGACCCACACAGTATCCTAGTACCTGAATAGACCCACACAGGATCCCAGTACATCATCAGACCCACACAGGATCCTAGTACATGCTCAGACCCACACAGGATCCAAGTACATCGTTAGACCCACACAGGATCCTAGTACGTTGTCAGACCCACACAGGATCCTAGTATATACTCAGACCAACACGAGATCGTAGTACATTTTCATACCCACACATGATCCTAGTACATGCTCAGACCCACACAGGTTCATAGTACATCGTCAGACCCACACAGGATCCTAGTACATGCTCAGCTAGCTACAGGGTTCCCGGACTAAGCTCGCCTGTCTATGGGAGGGTCTGTCCCACAAGCCACCAGTCGATACTCCTACTTCCAAGAATTACCATGAAGAAGTATCCTAAAGGACCACTGCATCAAAGGGGTCTCAACGCAACAGATGGTGCGTCAATCGGATTCCCGGTCTGTAAGTTATTAGCCTTTTAGACCCGAGGGCCCGGTTGGATTCGTGGTCGATCCAACCTGACCATACCCCAACTTTATCCAAATCTTAATTGGGTTATACCAAAATGACTGTCTCGCTCCAAGGATTCTAGCTCCACAGACGGTTCATCAAATGGACGTCCGATGCCAAATTTATTTCCAAAAGTGTTGAATGGGTCGAAAATGGTCCGGGTTCGGTCAGACTTGGTCCGACCGACCCGGTCCGCACTGAGCGGCCCGGCCTGGCCGCATGAGGGGGGGTGTCATGTGCCCCCCGCTTTGACACACTAAAAAATTGAAGTCGTTTCGTTTCAAGGAAGCACACGGGACCTACGGGTCCCGGTCGATTTAACTTGGCCGGCTGAAACGGTCGGCCCCTTTCCTCCAGGAGGGGCATTGTGTGCTGCCCCTCCGTGGTCGGCCGAACGTCGGCCGCCTTCCACCTTCCACCGCGGCTAGGCGGGCCATGTCCATCCACTCCAACGGTGGCGCAGTGGTCGTGCCGCATGTTCTTCCATGGCCTGCCAAAGTGATGTTCATTGTTCGGTTTCTACCGCGGTCGTTGTTCGGTTTCTACCGTGGCCATTTGGTCATGCTTCCCTACTATGGCGGGATGTCCAACGCTTCCTCCCTACCATGAATTAGGCCAGTGTGTCATCCACCCTCTGGTTTTTCTCCTTCTCGAACTGTGGCCGGCAAGGTGTTGGCTTCCCTTCAGGTGCACCGTCGTGGCTTGGAAATAGTGGTCTTCCCTTCTTCTGGCGGTGCGGATTCGTGCCGCCCTTCTCCCACACAGTGTGAAGAACACATCAAAAAGGAATGATGTTGAGGGATCGAGCTATTTTTTTTGTCCCATACCCACTGCCTTAGACTGATAGCTTTCATTTCATGAATTATTCACGAAGAAAAATAATGATCAAACTCTACCTCATTCATTCATTGGTGTTAGCGAGAGGAAGAAGTCGAAGATGTCGATGTTTGTCACGCCCACCACATGCCACCGATCTTGAGCTCATTCGTCAGTTCATCAGATAATCGCTCTTTGAGGAAGTTAGTTCTTCATTGGATAACTTTATCCCACTGAGGAACTTCTTTTCCAACCTAAAACTCAACTCCAAGAAGAGGAGATATAATAAGATCTTATCTTAAGGCATTAAAATCATCTAATCAAAAAGATCATTAAATGGGTGGTTACACTTCTTGTGTAACCACTCATTTAATGCTCCTCATTAAATGAAAAGTTTAAGTTCGGGTGTCCCCCACATTGAATTCAAAATTTAGAGAATTAAAACTCTTGTGGTCTCCACCTCCATAAATCAAATGAGGTTATAAGAAAAATTAAAATGTTTAATATTTTATTTTTCTATTCTTCCATGAAAAGAAGAAGAAAAAAATATAACTTCTACCCTCGACATACTCTGGTCAAGGTGAAAGTATTTTTATGAGAATATCGGCACTGTGAGTTCAACGATACCCTCATATTTCAATTCCGAGCACCGATTCAAAAGTTACAAAAACCTGCTTGCATGTTTACTAAAAATACTCGAAAAAAAAGTTCAGAAATTCTTCCTGGGCACACTGGGACTCATAATAATGTGCCGTTAATTTTTTCGAACTCAAAATATTCCATATAATTTAATAAATTTACATGGAAAATTATGGTTTTACATTTTCCCCACCTCAGGGTTTTGCATCCCCGTAAGCCATATCTCAAAAACTAGGAAAACAAGTGGGGGTACAGAGAACTTATCTGAGCCTCCCGCTCCCATGTGCTCTCCTGGAGGTTCTCGTGCTTCCAGCGAACGCGCACCAGAGGTATCGACCACTCAAGAAGGACATGTTCCTGTCGATCCTCAATCTCTACTGGAACCTCCATAAGCGTCGCCCCATCATCAATTTCTGGCCCGTCGTGGTCGATGATGTGATACGGGTTGTGTACGTATCTCCTCAGCTAGGAAACGTGGAATACGTCGAGCACCCATTGTAACTAAGGGGGAAGTGCTAGGTGATTAGTCACCTCGCCATATCTGCTAAGGACTTGAAAGGGTCCGATGATCCTCGGAGATTAATTGCCACCCCGACCAAATCTTCTTATACCTCGTCAAGGTGAGACACATAGAGAGACGTGGTTTCCATCCTCGAACTCCAGAAGTCTTTACCTCCTATCAGCATAAGACTTCTACCTACTCTGTGTAGTCTTCATCCACTCTTGGATGATCTTCACTTTCTCTGTGGTAGCTCATACCATCTCTGGTCCCACGAGTGCTAACTCCGCTGGGTCAGTCCAGCACAAAGGTGATCTGCAAGGTCGCCCGTACAATGCCTCAAAAGGTGCTATCCCAATGGTGGTGTGATAGCTATTGTTGTATGGAAACTCCACCTAAGGTAAGTGATCCTCCCAACTGTGACCAAAGTTGAGGACGCCGGCATGTAGAATATCCTCGAAGTTCTAAATGGTCCGCTTAGTCTGGCCATCCATCTGAGGATGGAAGGTTGTGCTCAAACGAATCTGTGTCCCAAAAGCCACATGCAACTCATTCCATAGCCGAGAAGTAAAATGTGCATCATGATCAGAGACAATAATCGAGGGTACTCCATGTAGCCACACAATCTCTTGCACATAAGGGCATCCAAAAATCTCTACTGAACCCTATTCTTTGATCGATAGGAAGTGGGCCGACTTGGTGAGTCGGTCGACGATCACCCATATAGAATCATGACCTCGGGATGTAAATGGAAGTCCAATCACGAAGTCCATGGATATCTCATCCCACTTCCACTTTGGGACCTCTAAAGGATGAACCAAGCTTGTTGTTACCTGATTCTCCACCTTCACTTTCATACAACTAAGGCACTGAGAGACAAACTATGCTGCTGCTTTCTTCATTCCCGCCCACTAGTGCTGTCGTCGGAGGTCCTGGTGTATCTTCACCACCCTTGTATGTACCGCTAGATGGGATGTGTGGAACTCCCTCAACACTTGTTCCCAAAGCGACACTGGTACTATGGTACGTCCTCTAAAGAAGATGACCTACTCCCCACCTTTATAAAATCCATGAGGTGCCTGTCCTGTGGATATTTGAGATCATCAAGCCTTGCAGTCAGTGTCCCCACGCTGCGCCTCCTTGACTTTCTGAAGAAGTGGGGGAGTGAATTTAAGAGAATAAAGAAAAGACACACCATATCGATCCACAAAGGATATCTACAAAGAGGATAGCTACATTGTCACCTCCCCTAACAGTTGTATACCAAATATCCTTCTAAGTGAATCTACTACAACATTCCCCTTCCCAAGAGTATAGACTATCTCAAAGTCATAGTCCTGAAGGAACTCAATCCAACACCGTTGTCTCAAGTTCAGGTCCTTCTGTGAGAAGATATACCTAAGAATATTGTGATCCGAGTAGACTATAAAATGTTTTCCCATCAAGTAACGTCACCACATCTTAAAGGAGAAAACCACAACTGCTAACTCCAGGTCATTGGTAATGTAGTTCTTCTCATGTTGTCTCAATTGTCGAGAACCATAAGCGATCATTGCTTTCTCTTGCATTAGAAAACATCCAAGTCTTGTCCCTAATCTGTCGCAATAGACTACATACCCAACGCCCTCCTCCAAAATCCTCAAGATTGGGGAACTAGTCAGCCTCTGCCTCAACTCTTGAGAACTCCACTAGCATCTCTCTAACCACACGAAGTGTTTCCCCTTCTTCGTCAATGCTGATAAAAGTGTTGTAACTCTAGAGAAATCTGGTACAATTATTCAGTAGTACCCGACCAAACCCAGGAAACTCTGCACCTCAGTCACACTCTTGGGTGGATCCCAATAAAGTACCACCTCAATAATCGCTGAATCCACTGCATATCCAGCCTCTGAGATGACATGTCCTAGAAAGTTAACCACTCAAATTCAAAACTGGAACTTCAAGAGCTTACCATAAATATAGTTCTCTCAAATTGTTTCTAGAACTAGCTGCAAATGATAGGCATGCTCCTCCTCAGTAACCGAGTAGATCAGAATTTCGTCGATGAAGACTACTACAAAGCGATCAAGGTATGGCTAGAAGATCTAATTCATGAGTCCCCTAAACACTGCTGGAGCATTGGTCACACCGAACAACATGACCATCGCACTCTGATCTAGTGATAGCCTGATTTGAGGTCTATCTATGAGAACCACCATTCCCCCTTTAGTTGATCAAAGAGGTCTTCAATCCTCGGAAGTGGGTACTTGTTCTTCATGGTCACCTAGTTCAGGCGCTGATAGTCAACACAAAGCCTCAATCTCCCATCCACCTTCTTGGTGAACAAAATCAGGTCTTCCCAAGGAGAAACATAGGGCTATATGAACCCTTCCCCCTATAAGTCCTCCTGGTGCACCCATAGCTCACGAAGCTCCACGAGAGCCATCTGATATACTGGTGTAGATATCGGTGTCATCCCAGAGTAAAATTCAATGTAAAAATCCACATCTCTATGAGGAGGTAGACCTAGAACATCATCAGGGATGACATATGAATACTAGTCCACCACTATAGGATAGCTCGGACTCTCCACATTAACTACTCTGAGAGTAAGGCTAGCCAACTAATGAGTGATCGGCTGCACTCTCCTCCGAATAAGTCAATCTTGTGCTACAAAGGATCCCTTCTCACCGTTGAATGTAAACCTAGTCACATCTGTGTGGACACACCACACTTTGCACCTAATATGGTAAATATGAGAATGGAATGTAGATAACCATTCCATACCCATGATTATGTCGTAATGCCTCAATGCTACTACTAAGAGATCCCAAACGAATCTCTCGCCTCCTAGAGTAAGCTTGCACTTTTGGCACCAGAACGTAATCATCGAATCCACTCCCGTTGGAGTCTATAGCCATAAGGATCAAGCCAAAATCCATCAAAATATCCGAGCTCCGAACGAGGGTAGTGGCAATAAAAGAATGACTAGAACATGTGTCTATAAGTACTGCAGCTAAGGTGGAGTAGACACAGATCGTACCTCATATCATCTTTGGAGCGCCATGGTCGTAGGCCTCAGCTGCCTAGAGCTAATCTCTCCCGTGTGCACCTGCTCCATGTGGTTGGGGTGGACCACCTAGTGGTGGTGGGGGTAACACCTCAAATCGTCGCCCACTGCCAGCTGCACGGCCAACTCCTCGGCCATGTCCGCCTTCTCCCTATGGACCTCCTTGGTAAAACCTCTGTCTCTGCCTGGGCGGTCCTTCAACTGTCTGTTTATCATTTATATGATGGTTTGGACAGTCACAAGCCATGCGACCCTACTCGCCGCATTTGAAACACTACAAGCTCCTCGCATGACTGAATCTATCTTCAGTTCCCCACACAATCGATCATGAATAATGCAGCCGTCCACCTATAGGTCTGGTCCTCTTGGACTTCTGTGTCATATATCTATTTCCAGCTGCAGAAGACTCTGCTACGTGACATCCAGTGGTGGGTCTCTCTACTGGTGACTACTCAGAAAGAAAACTCTCTACTAAGAGCGCTCACTCTAACACCCCCGCCTGCGTTGGTATGCTAAGAGAAATCATTGAAGCCCTTATCTCCCGCCTGAGTCCCTGCTCAAAGGTTCGGGCCCGGAAGAATGGGTCTCGAACCATATCAATGGAGTAGCATGAGAGGTCGGTGAACCTCGCCGAGTACTGAGACACAATCATTCTACCCTGCTGTAGATGAAGATTCTCCTATATGCATACTGCGAAAAGAGTTGCTGGGACAAACTCTGCTCGAAACAGGCTCTCAAAGTTTTCCCAGAGAAGTGTCACCTCGTCGTGAACCAAGAGCATCAAGCTACACCATCTGCCTGCTGCTTCCTATAGTAGACTGGCAGAAAGGATCATCATGATATAATTTGGTGTCCCTATGAGTCAGAAGACTCTAACTATGACCTCAAACCAATCCTCAGTTTCCTATGTGTCCATCTCACCCTTGAACCTGGGTGACCTCTGACGCTAGAACTCATGCAACTCACTCAAGCGGCGTGCACTCTCTGCTACTGGGGGTGGTGGCATCAGTGGCCCAATGGGTAATGGTAATGTTGGTGCCTCTACAGGAAAATCCCCCTATACCGAGGCCTCATCACTCGATGGGATATCAGTGCGTACTAGACCTGGAACCCTTGTTGGTTGTCTGCGTAGAGGCACCCTGAAAGGAAACTGGTGTGTCACGGTCAATAAGTTATACCTGGTGAGCAGACTCAAAAAGTTTACAAAGAAAACTTTTCAAAACACAAACGCAATCATTATTGTTGTGCACCGAATCAGAAATCAGAATTCAGGGTCCTCGTGAATGGATACGTCTGCCGCCGCACCAATAATGGAATCCTTAAACTGATAACCACACTCACTACACATAACACTATTTCCATTAAAAAGATCAGAGTCCAATGTTCTATGGTAGAACCGACTCCTCTAATACCAATTTGTCAAGTCCCACCCACTAGGGCCCATGTCGTGACTACTTCAAGCCTTCTTTCCATAAGCCAGGGGCTAGTGACTAGCACCGAAGGTGTATTTCCCTAAACTGGGAAGGCATTGCCTTTATAACTTATAAACACACACAACCAAGCACACATCTAGATACGAACACAAGGAAAAATATGTAGTAAAAATAGTGTGTACATAAAGTAAAAAGTAGATAGAATACAAGCCCAACTGTAAAGTACAAGAAAACTGAAAAGTACAAGAATACTGAAAATAGATCATGTGATCACCCGCTAGGGATCCTACCTAAAGGGTAGGTACAACTCTCGATCAATCATCTCTGTGTTACACCTCATCTAATGTCCACCTCCGAGCTACCACCAATCCTGGTACTCTCATCCTAAAATAGTGTTTTTCCATCATCTTCACCAAACACAACAGGGTGCGGGCATAGCCCGTGTAGGGGTGAGTAAAACAATACTCAGTAGGGACCTCAAGACCCTCAAGATCTCACAAAATCCACAAAGGATAAACCAAAAAGCATGAAATCAACTGACAACCCAACTTAGGTATATGCCCATACATATACCAAAGTTATCAATTATACCCATCTCAATCATGAGGAAACAGAGGGTCTAACTCAAAATCCCAAAGCTCAACTATTCCACAAAGGAAGTAATGTCATGAAGGTAATTACCACACAGGTTTTCTATAGAGAAGAATACCGCCAAGGTATCACCACGAAGGTAAGGACTCAACTCATACCGGGTATATCTTAACTATAGTAGTAGAGATGATTAGATGTGACTACTGAATCATCTTAATCCATTAGCTGGAAGACCCACATAAGATCCTAGATCCCAGACCCACACAGAATCCTAGAACATTATTAGACCCACACAGGATCCTAGTACATGATCAGACCCACACAGGATCCTAGTACATCGTCAGACCCACAAATGATCCTAGTACATGCTCAGACCCATAGAGGATCCTAGTACATCGTTAGACCCACACAGGATCCTAGTACATGATCAGACCCACACATGATCCTAATACATCATCAGACCCACACAGGATCCTAGTACATGCTCATCCAGCTACATGGTTCCTGGTCTAAGATCACTTGTCTCCAGGAGGGTCCGCTCTACAAGCCACCAGTCGATAATCCAACTGCCACAAAGTCCCAAGAAGAATTATACTAATTGACCTCTATGACAAAGGGGTCTTAGTTCAATAGATGGTGCGTCAATTGGATGCTTAGTCTATAAGTTATTAGACTTTTAGTCCTGAGGGCCCGGTTGGATTCATGCTCGATCCAACCTGAATGTACACCAACATTATCCATATCTCAAGTGGGGTATACCAAAAGGATTTTCTCACTCTAAGGTTACTGGCACCATAGATGGTCCGTCTAATGGTTTCTCTGTGACAAAGCTATGTCCAAAAGTGTGGAATGGGTCAAAACTGGTCCAGGTTCAGTCCGACCCTGTCTAACCAACTCGGCCAACTGGGTCTGGCCCAGCCCATGCTGGGCAGCCCGACCTGGCCACATGCTGGGGGGAGTCGCAGACCACCCGCTTTGAAACACCTAAGAGTCGAAGTCGTTGGTCTTCAGGTAGTACAGGGACCTGTGGGTCCCGCTCGGTTTAACTCGGCCGGCCAAAACGGTCATCCCCTTTCCTCGCGGTGGCTCGTCGTGCACCACCCCTCCATGGTTGGCCGAAATCCAACCACCTTCCACCTTCTGCCACAGCTAGGTGGGCCACAGCCATCCGCTCTGACGGTGGCGCAGCGGTCGCACCACCCGTTCATCCACGGTCGGCCACTGTTCGGTTTCCACCGCGGCCGCTTGGCCGCGGTTCCCTGTTGTAGCGGCGCAGTCACCACTGTCGCCTTGCCTTGTGGCGGGCTTCCCTATGGTGTGTTGCCTACTTGAACTGCGGTCAGCTAGGTGTCAGCCGCCCTTCAAGTGCACCAACACAGCTCGACATCCGCAACCTTCCCTTATTCTAGAGGCACGGATGCGTGCCGTCCTTCTCCGACACAGTGTGAAGAACACGTCAAAAAGGAAAGATGCGGAGGTATCGGTCCATGTTCGTTTGGCCTGTACCCTTTTCTTTATATCGATAGCAGGCATTTCATGAATTATTTACAAAGAAAAACAAAGATCAAAACCTTCCTTGTTCATTCTTTGGTGTTGGCATGAGGAAGAAGTCAAAGATATCGATGTTTGTCGCACCCGCCACACGCCTTCGATCCTAGGCTCATTTGTCGGTTTGTCATATAATCACTCTTCAATGGAGGTTGTTCTTCATTTTTGGACTTTCTCTCACCAAGGAACTTCTTTTCCAACCCAAAACTCAACTCCAATAATAGAATATATAATAAGATCTTAACTTAAGGCATTAAAATCATCTAATCAAAAAGATCATTAAATGGGGAGTTACACTTCTTGTGTAAAAACTCATTTAATGCTCCTCATTAAATTAAGAGTTTAACGTCAGGTGTCCCCAACACTGAATTCAAAATTTTGAGAATTAAAAATATTGTGGTCCCCACTTCTATAAATCAAAGGATGTTATAAGAAAAATTAAATTGTTAAATATTTTATTCTTCTATTCTTCCACGAAAAGATGAAAAAAAAATATAACTTCTACCCTTGAACTATTGTGGTCAAGGTGAAGGTCCTCTTAAGTGAATAATGGAACTGCGAGTTCAACGGTGCCCTCGGGATTCAATTCCGATCACTGGTTCAAAAGTTACCGAAACATGCTCGGCCGTTTACTGAACATACCAGAAAACAAATCCAGAAATTCATTCCGGGCACACCGAGCCACGGAATCACACGCCGTCAATTTTCTCAGACTAGAAATATTCCATATAATTTAAAACAAATTACATGGAAAATTAGAGTCTTTACAAAATGGATCTTTCTTGATGAAACACACATGAGAAAACAATCCAGTTGACACCATAATCAATCAAAATAATGAAATATTATTAACAGAAGGGTGATAATATGTTTAAAAGGATCATATATAATATTATAAATATTTATATAGTTCTATTATAATTTAATACTATGTTTAAAACCTTTATAAAAGAGTTTAATTGACGTTTATCCAAAATTAAGTGTAAGGTAAGGGACTTCATCTCAATTTCCCTTCATTGAGGCATATGGTAATGTTATACAACTAATTTATTTTATATATTGTATATAATAACATTTTATGTTTAATATAATTAACACTTAATTATAATGGTATTTTATGTTTCAATTTGTATTATTTAATCTTATGATGTTTGACTAGATAATTACCATGTGGTAAAGAATTTTATAATTGAATTTCATTTCATTGAGTTAAATTACTTCTTCATTTTCTTTGATATTATATAATTATGTGTGCAATTAATTTTTAATATCATTTATTTCATTTCAACTTTTTAAATATGGATTAGAATTTTTTAAACATAATCAATTCATTGGTTAATTATGACTTCAATGTTATGATCATTGTTAGAGTTTATTTCAAAATATCATTTTAATCAAGATTGTGTATACTTGAATTTCCATTGAAGGAAATTATTTTTTAATTTTTTTAATAAGAACTTTTAATTTATTCTCATATAGTTATTTATGAACTGTTTCAAGTAATATCACTAGTTTCCCCCTTCTTGGTACTAAAAATGATCAATAAAATGTTTTAATAAAATCTGACTTTATTTCTATCTTCGATTGGAAAAAAATTTTATTCCAAAACCATGTTTTATAAAAATATTTTTTACCATTTTCCAAATTTTTTATTAAAAATATTTTCACCCATTGTTTATTTTTACAAAACATTCTGAGAGGAATCTTCATTTCATTTTCAAAATAATTCCCATTTTTCATTTAACAAAAAGTGGAAGGAATATTTATTTTAAAATGTATGGTATGAAAAAAATTACATGCATCATGGCCACTAAAGTTTTTAAATATTCCTCTTTATGTTTAATATATTATTTTAAAATATGATTATTTTCAAAATATTTTATAATATTTTAGTTTTAAATAGTGATTTTCAAAATAAAAAATGTATTTTCCTCAATAATATTATTAAATGTCTTTTTATGGTATTTATATTCATCAATAACAACAACCCTTTATTCTTAATCAAATTGGTATATATTGTATTGATATCATCCTTATTATTTTTTTGGATGTATTATGATAATTTTGACCACGGAAATTATAGAAATTCACTTTTTAGATTCATTTATAGTCATTAACTTTCCTTGAAATATTCACTTTCTTGTGATCATTATACATTAAATTTCCCATAAATATCCATATAATTTATCATTGATATGATTATTGATAAAAACATATATCATTTATATATACGACATCCTAAATTGAAATTCATTTGTTTATTTGGGGAAATATTGACCAATGTGTATTCTTTACTCAATATGGTTATTTGATGACAATGCACATTGTTCATGGATTAACACAATTATTAGATATATGAGGAATTATTTGGACATGAAGACATGGTTGGGGAATAATTATATATAACCACTTGATGCATCTATAGTATCATGAGTTGAATTAATAAGATATCATAAAATTACTTGGCCAATCCAAATGATTTCTTGACCAATAGTTTTAAACGTTCTTTTGAGATCACTTGATGGTGTAGTTATCCTGATACCAAGTTTATGACTTCTAATAATTAAGTATTTACTTCATTAAGCATTTAGTTATTATTATCCATGATATTTTTGTAATGATATTTTTTCTGGATGCATTTCATTCTCATTAATTTATTAGGTGGAATTTTCTTTCAATTACATACATTACTATATTGATTAAGTCTTATCCAGTTTTAAATATAATGTTATTGATTAAATGTAATGTGTTTTAAGTAATTTAAATTTCCATGTTTATTATTATCCATGAAATTTTGAAATTGATTTTATCTCTAGATTCAATTATTTTTTATAGATTACATGGAATGTGTGTTTAGTTATTTACCTTTCCATATTGATTATTTTAATTGATTCCTGGCTTATTCCCATGTATTTAACCCTTAATGAGTAGTTGAGATCACCCTTATTTTGTTTCCTTTCCCCAGGATTCCATGAAGTGTACTATGATTGATGTGTAAGAATATTTTAGAGGGAATAATGATATTCTAAAAAAATATGTTTTAATTTATTTTTTCCAACATAATCTAAGATCCAAGTATGTAATTGGTTTACCATGACTACTATACTATTATTTATTTTGGGATGTGATTCATTATATCTTATGCCAATGTAATAAAACAGACATTGGCTATGGGTTACTTGGTTTGAGGACTCTATATTTAAAATTAGAAGAATTTTAGTAGAAATATTTGGAACTATAATTAGGAAAAAATATATTAGGTAAAAAACCGTATGACCGACATTAAGGATAATAATAAAAGAACATCTGAATGTTTTGTTAAGGAAGTGATTATGTGGTTTTTTCTTTAAATATAGTCATGTCTAGATACTACAAGGGAATATTATTCTAGAACAGATGTATGTAGGGGTAATAACATTTAAAAGGGTACATGGGGATTGACCTAATCATCACATGAAGCATGAAAACAAGCCTTAATACATACCTCGTTTGACACTCCCAGTGGATATGATTTTGATAATTAACATTTTATAAATAAACCATTATAAATTATTTCAATAGATGATAATAATAAATGACCTAGGTTAAACCTAAGGTGTATTAGATTGAAAATAATGTGTCTCAAAATAATAAGAAAATGTTTTATGTCTGAAAAAAAGGCATAAAGTAATGAATTTTAAGGGAAATGAAGAGTATTATTGAAAGAAATAAATATCATTCTAGGTATCCAGTCATAATTAATTATATTAAATGTGGTGAACCAGGGAATTATCCAAGTCAATTACCTCATCTAAAGGTTAACTCAAAGACCATGGATTGACCTTTATTCAAATAAAATGGTTAAAGTATTTATTGGTATTTTGTAATTATATTATTGAAGTAACTTTACCAATGGTATTTTGGGTAATAAGATTCCTAAAGAATCTAAGGATTTTGTTAAATTTTAGAATCATGCGTGTATTTATTATCTTAATCATTTTGAATATCATCCTCGGTTGATGAGTTTATGATTTATCATAAGTTCAAAGTCTAAAACACATTTCTTTTGGGCTTTATGTAATGTGAGTAAACCAAGATTAAGGATATTTTGTGAGAAATTTACAAATATCATATGTTTTAGTGTAAACTTTATTTGGATAATTATTTATTTACATTTTATAGACATAATTTTAAAGGTATTGATAACATTTAGGGTTAATATTATCATTAATGACACTGTAAAAATAGTCAAATAAGATTATTAGAATTTGTGAAAAATGGTTTTTTTGAAAACCTTAGGGGAAAGTTTATTTAATGATGAATTTTATTTCAAGGATGTAAATTATATTTTTTTGGTAATGTTATTGGAATTATGTTCATATAGTTGAGAAAAAGGGAAACATGCATACTGAGTGACAACCTGTATAGGGCTTGAACCCATGACCGAAGGACGATAAGGGATTTGTACCTACCACTGGTATGCATGATTTCTTGCTTAATATTTCATTATATTTAGTTAAACAATTTGAAAAATAAATATTAATGGTGAACCAGTGGTGTTATTGTTGTATTCTATATATTAATGTAACTTGTTCTAACCATATTGGTTTTAGAAAATAGTTAAAAATAGATAGAAATACTTTCCAAAATTTTATTGATCTTATTATTCATTAAAAGATAATTTTAGTGCATTGGAAATAGAAAATTAATTTTTGGATATTCATTACATGGAATAAGAGATGAATTGGGAATTTATCGAACCCCAGTAAAAGGATGAAATTGTTCTTATGAAATATAAATGTATCAAGTATTTATATTTCCTTATATTCTTTGGAAGAAAAATAATTTTTAAAATTTTGGAAAATGATATTTAAACAAAAAATTTATCATATTTCATTCATATCTGATGAACAAATGGAATTTTAAATCATCATATATTTTAGGTCCTTCAATGTCCATTGATCAATCAATTAATTGTGATCAACTACCTATATAGTTCTCTATAATTATTTATGATCTTATTATATGAACAAATATTCACTTCCCACCAATGGTCTATGACTTAGAAACCTATTCATGTGTTATTACATATGACCTTCATATTTTCATTTCTATATAATTAAGAGGATGTTTTACTAACTCTTTTTACAATGTGGGTTATGAATAAAAAAATTTTGAAATATCAAACCCTTGATTTAAATGTTAAAGTTTAACTTGTGTTAAAATAATCTATTTTAGGTGAGAAGAATGTGACACCCCAAAATCCTTATATAATAACATTGTATTCGATAGAGTTTACGACATAAAACACCAAGGTTAAACAACCCATGAAATATACTTATTTAAATTTAATCTATTTGATAGCTAATGGAACATGAAAACCTAAGTCTAAATGAACCGTGATATAGAATAACATTATAACCTAGCCATTAAATTATTGGGTATGAATAGTAATAACTAAATTATGAAAATTATGGTTATATATTGATTATAAATAAAATAATAATCATTTAAATGAAAAATAAATTGTTTTTAAAAACTCTATTTTTCTAAAAATATGTTTTATCACCCTTTTTACACATAATTTAACATTAATGTTTTCCACTTTTATAAAATTTATTTGATAAAATGGACTTAATTTTTGAAATCATAATATACAAATTTTCATAGGATGAATTTTTGATATTTTTCTTAAAAGTTTCATTTTGTATAAATAGTGAAAACAATGAATTTCAATTGAAAACTATCAATTATTTTAAATTATTTATAATATAAAACTATATTTTATATAATTTATAATATAAAATTATATTTTAAATTAGTTTTAAAGGAATATTAGTTCAATTATATATTTATTAATCTAATTTAGGTCATTTTTTATAGAGACCCAACTTTTTTGTACATGACAATTAAATCACTTTAAAGATTACATAATAGAATTACAAAACTAGGATCGAAAGGTTTAGTATCTTGGGAAAATTAGGATAATAAATAACTTATTAATCATAAAAAATAAACATTTATTTAAAAATATTCTTTTTTATCCTTCAAAATATCATTATCTCCTTAGTAAATGTAGTCACTTGAGGATATACATCAAAGAAAATGTAAAGCTAAAATTCTAGTAATAGAATAGATAAGAACATTAAGCAATATAACATGGGTGACAATAATAATCGTCATCATAATTTAATCATAGGTACATTATCATAATCATGATATGAATAATTAGATAAAATCATGGAATGTGGCAATGCATAAAAATGAAACATCATGTCTTAGTGGTCAAATACCACTCAAAGTTGTGAACAAAGCTAGCATCATGTTCATTAATAACATATGTGAATAATCATAAAATCATCATTTTGAAAAAATATATAACCATGTTCGTGTATATTCAACACTATCTCATGAGGTACATCACATTACCCAATGCACTAGAGTGGTATAAAATTCTGGTTACACCCATCACAATATAACATTTATATAATTATGCATGAAACATAGAACATATATCAATATTAGACATAAAATAACCATAGAAAGGAATGAGTTTCCTTTAATAAATAATACATTAATTAATAAACTTTGGGGTTCCCAATTTATAAATGGAAAAACATATTTGGTATAAGAATAATCACACTTGAGGGTTCAAGAATCCCCATACTTTATGAATATTAAAATAACATCCACACATAAATTTTCAATGAAAGAGTAATAACCTAAAGAAACGGATGTGGGTTCGAGAATCCCCATACTTTATGTCTGAATACTTTATTCTATTTAATATTCTAAATAATGAAATTAGAATAATTAATTAATAAATACATGACCTATTATACATTTATTTTATTTATAAAAATCTTATTAAGTTCCTTTATGGCCATTTTTATTAGTTATAGAGTTCAATTTCATTGCATTGGGAGTGTTTGTTTTCTTGGTTTTCATGATCGGTTCACTTTTATTCAAGTATGGAAGTTTATTTAAAATATTAATAATTATATAGAATTGAAATTATTTATTATTAATGAGATTCCATAATTTTATATCATCTTATATATCATTTGGTTATATGGAATGAGTATGATTCATTAGATAAAATATTAATGAAATTTAATTTATTTATTTTGGCAATTTGTACGACCATCGCGAACTTATAACAATTTATTTAATATCGAATTTATTTATTGGTTCTAAAATCATTATATGAATTATAATATGTTTAATATAATATGTTATAAACAAAATAATGGCTTTATGACCATCCCTGATGGTGGAAAATGAAAATGAAAATTCATCATCCATGAAGATGGTTAATCGACACGTCACAGACGATGCTTTCATTTTTATAATAAAAGGGGGATATGAGATTTGATGATGGATTATTACATTAATACAATAAAATTAAATAATATATAATAAAATGGATTTATCATTCTACTTTTGGATAGGTATGTGAGTATATTATAAGAAAATAATATAAATTGAAAAAAAAGATTGAAAACAAATAAAATACAAAGAAAGATCATTTTATCTCGTGAATTTTATCTCATTGAGAACCTCCTTATGACACTTGGGATTGGTATCCTATTGAGACTGAAAGATCCAGGAAATGGGAGAGAAGATTTGTAAGAACATTTGTGTAAATTTAGATAGTCTTTAAGGCTATTAAGGTGTGAGGAGATGAGGTGGTGAGGGTGGTATTTATATAGGAGGAGAGGGGTATTGTTTTATTATTGTATTCATTTTTTATTATTTTGGGTAAATACTATCAATAGTGATGATTTATATGAATAAATACAATAAATAGAGAATTATAGTTTGAGATAATGGTTCTTACAACATCCATACATTAAAAATGACTAAAAAATTATTGTATTTATCTTATATCCTAAATTATCATATTTCACTATTCACCAAAATTCATATATTTTAGAAAAATCAAAAAAAATCACCATAACCAATTTTTTATGTGTATAATTAAAAAATGGAATAAATTTTATTAAAAAATCAATATATGATAAATTTAATTTTTAAATAAAATAATAATTTATTCGAAAAGTATTGATTTTAATATTATAAACAGTTTTATAACACTTTGAAAAAATAATTAAGGTCTCATAAAATTATATTTTAATTAAAAAACATAAAAATATTAATTTATGAATCTATTTTATGAAAATAAATTTTATTTTAAATCATTAAATTAATTATAAAATTATAAATAAACATTTAACTTTCACAAAAATATATGCACCTGATTTATCATTTTTTAAACAATTATTTACTTTTACTATAATATCATTATATCATATTTTCATTTATAAGATGGCTAAATTTTATTTATACTTTCATAAGTGGTGTAAATAATATATTGGATAAATTACTATTCCTAATGGTCATGTCACTATTCCAACAATCATGTTGTTGTTCCACTAATATATATTCCTTAATTTCTTTAAATATCGATTATTTAATTCTTCAATAATGACAATGATGTTTTTATTTGTATCTCTATGCTATGTAAATGTGTTATACCATATAACATAATTATAAGAAGGTAAAATTCCATTGATTAAAGTTTGGGTCACTACATTCTTCTCCCATTTTTAAATTTCACCCTTGAAATTTCGTTTTACATACTAAGGTGAAAACATGTTAGGGTACTTCTCTCTCATCTCTTCCTCGAGTTCCCATTTATCATATTTATATTATGATTCCTCCACAACACATTTACTAAGTGAGATTTATTTTTTCATAAAATATTATCCCTATAATCCAATATATTTACAGATTTCTCCTCATATGAGAGATTATTCTCCATATATTACACCTATAGATTCAGTACATGTTTTGGGTTGGGTATATACTTATGTCGGAGTTATACATGAAACACATCATGAAATTAAGATGCATATTTTTTAATTTCAATCTGGTAGGCCACTTCTCTTATGCGATCAATGATATCAAAGGGGGCAATGTACCATAGTATAAGATTCTTTTTTTTCAAACATACCAACTCTCTTCCATGGTGATATTTGAAGGAATACTTTGTCTCTGAAATCAAACTCTATGTACCCCCAATGGTTTTCACTAAATATCTTTTTCCGACTCTGAGAAGTATTGATATGTTGATGGGTGGATTTAACATTTTCTGTCATCTGTTGCATAAGATAAGGTCTAAGTAGATTTCATTCTCCAACTTCATCAAAAAGGTTTGAAGTTCTACATCACTTTCAATACATATATTCATATGGATTCATCTAAAATACTCAAGTGGAATCTGGTGTTTTATTATAACTAAACCAATGGGAGATACTGATCCCATCCGCCTTTGATTTCCATTGAGCAGGCTCTTATAATGTTCTTGAGAGTCTAAATAACCCTTTTAGATTGTCCTTTAATTTAGGGGTTATAAGTCATGTTTAAATTAAATTTATTAATCAAATCATGTTAAATACATATCTAGATTTTAGATTTTAACCTCAGAACATGATCAGATATGATCAAATGTGGTACCCCATGCAACTTCACCACTTCCTTCGCATATATCATGGAACGTTGTTCGAGCAAGAAATATTCATGAATAGTGATAAAGTGGGTAGTATTTGTTAGTTAATCTACCACAAACCATAACTTATTGTATCCTTCAAATGTTTTCAGGAGACTGGTGACAAAGTACATAGTGTGATTCTACCACTTCCACATGGGTATGGGAAATTGTTTCATCATCCCATTAGACTTTTTTCTCTCTGTATTAACATGAAAACATATCAAGCACCTTGAGATTTTCTCTACAATATCCTTATCATGTTATCCCAATATAAGTGTTCTTTAAGATCACATTACATATTAGTATATAAAGGATGGATATATAAAGTAGAGCAATTTGAATTTTCCATCATCTTCTTTATCACATTTGATTAATGTATAGAAAGCCTCAATCTAAACTGAATCACACTATCATCATAGATATGGAACTCTTGTATCTTCTCTTACTTTACTTCTTTCACCTTATTTTGAATCTCTCGATCATACATTTATGCCTTCTTAATCATATATTAGATTGATGATTGAGAAATCATTTGGGAAAGGTGGGATGTATTCTCTACCATTATGATTTCTGAATCCATCCTTTGCATATCCATAAAGATATGGTATTTCTAAATCTGCATCATTGATATATTAGTAGGTTCTATTCTGCTAAAAGAAATAACTAGCTTGTTTTCCATTCCCAGATGGTAATGAATAGAGTATTCATAGTCTTTAATTATCTCTAATAATCTTCTTCGATTGATGTTGATTTAATTACTTGTGAATATATAAATTAAACTCTTATTAGGAGTATATATTTCACACTTATCTCCATAGAGGTAGTGTCGTCAAATATTCAAGGTGAAGATCACAGCTGCTAACTCTAGTTCATGTGAGAGGCTGTTCTTATCATGAAACATAAACTACCATGAGATATAGGCTATCACTTTATCATTCTCCATCATTAAACAAATCAAGAATTTCTTTGAGGAATCACTGTATATCACAAATATTTTACACTTGTTGGTAATGTGAGTATAGGTGTAATGATTAGCCTCTTCTTTATCTCCTTGAATATTTCCTCACATTATTCTATCTAGACATGTTTTACCACTTTCCTTATCAACTTATTTAAAGGGATAGAGAAACATGATAATTTTCTCACAAAACGTTGGTAATACCCTACTAATCTAAGAAAACTATAGATTTTCCTGACACAAGTTGGTCTGGTCTATTCCTCAATTGCCTTTTTAAGGTTCTAAATAAATTCCCTCACTTCTGATCATGTGCCCCAATAATGTGACATGTTGTATCCAAAAGTCACACTTTCCGAACTTGGTGTACAATTTATCATTCCTTAATGTCACTAGAACAATCCTTATATGGTCCTCATGTTCCTCTATTCTCTTGGAGTTTATGAGAATATCATCGATAAAAACTCCCACAAATTTTTCAAGGTACTGTCTAATGACTCTATTCATCAAATTCAGTAATGTTTCAGAGGAATTAGTAAGTCTGAAGTGAATCACTAGAAACTCATAGTACCCATACATTATATGGAAAACAATAATCAGAATATCATTCTTTTTCACCTTTAGTTTATGATATCCAGAATGAAGATCCACCTGCAAGAAGTATTGATCTCCTTATAATTGATCGAACAATTCATCGTTACTTATAAGATAATACAAGTTATTTATGGTGGTCTTATTGAGTTTTCGATAATCGATGCATATACACATTGATCCATCCATTTTATTTACAAAGAGCATTAGTGTACCTCAAGGTGACCCACAAGGGCATATGAACACTTTTTCCGAATGACCTTATATTTGATTCTTTAACTCCTTCAGTTCAATAGAGGTCATCCTCTAGTTACATTTTAAGATAGGAGTAGCTCTGGGTATGAGTTTTATTGATAACTCCACCTCAAGATATTGTGGAATTCTGGGTAACTCTTAAGAAAATACATCACAACATTTCCATCACAATGGTAATTTCCCCTCGGTTGATCCCTTTCATTGATTCAAACATTTGAGCAAGGTATGCTTCTTCACAAGGAATCAACACCCACACTGTTGAGGGATTTTCCAAAGGATATTCATGGTCTTACTTTAATTTCTATAGAATCATGGTACAGTTCGTAATTTTAAAATAAAAATCCTTTTCCAAATAGTTGATGTGTTCTCTATCTAATGGGAGGCAATTTATGCCTAATATAGCATAAAATTCCACCACTAGAATTATCACGATATTCATTGTAAGAATATTCCCACATATTCCAATACGATAATAGTCTAACACTTGGGTTAAAATGATCGCACCAATAGTTGTTTTATAAATATCTCTACTTCAAGGTTTCAGGTATTTGACTCCATATTTCTAGAAAACTTTAATGATATAAATGGAATTATTTGAACCAAAATCAAATAATACTTTTTCCATTCTTGAGTGAATATGAATTATACCTTGTACAAATTCATTTTTGTGCTTCACATTAATATTAGTGATGTCATAATATTTCCCTTGATCCATCAGATTTGGTGGAAACTAATGCTGATTACCCTTGATGATTCAAGGTTTAGTGCACTAGCTTGCATATTTCCCTTACTCCCTACAGTTAAAGCATTGATCCGTGGGTGGTGGTCTCCTTTCCTCCTTCATATTGAATAGATTATTTTTGTCTCTTCGATATTCATGAGCATAATGGCCTTCTCTTTTACACATGAAGCATTTCACCCATCCCTTTGAAGAAATTCCTAGGATATTTCTTCCCAGATTTTTTACACATGGGTGGTTGACATTTCTTTCAACCTTTTCATTAGATCCTTTAACATGATACTCCATATTTCATTTCTTATCTCCAAAACCATGGTACTGTTCTCCATAATCTATCTCTACTTTGATATCACATCGAAAAATAGATTCAAATATCCTATAGTCTCATATTTCTATATCTACTTGATGGTGTAGTTTTAAAACACTAAAGAATCTCTTTATTTTTCTATAATTGTGGATAAAAAACCCAAGGCATGCCTCTTAAGCCCTGTGATGTTTTCTTCATATGTCGTGATAGATTCACCCTCCTTTTTCATCAGCTCTATGAATTCTATATCAACATTTTTTTCAAATAGTTTGAAGGAAATACTTATTAAGAAATATTTTCATAATGGCTTCCCAATGCTTCAAATCAATTTCATCCTTCATCTTGGTGTTCTTAATCAACACTCACTATTGAACGACCACTCCATATAAATGATATATGGCTACATTAACCTTCTATTTCTTAGAACATTAGAGCACATAAACGATCTTATCTATTGAGTTAACCCACTATTCCACAACATTTAGATCAGAATACCGACTAAATATTGGTGGTAATTGCAACATAAAATATTCAATATCCAGTTTCTCACTCTTAGGTGAAGGAAGATGTTCCACACTATTAAGGTCATTTTTCATAGTCTGAGACAGTTGGGTTAGTATCACCATTAAATTTCAAAATACACCTCCCAAGAAATTGGGTATGTCATTTAGGAAATCGCTTCATTGTCCCTCACATAGGTTTTTGTCTAGGTTTCTCATGGTTCCCTCCATTTTCTAAAAAAGTGTTTTAACAAAATGTAAGTCACTTATTCATGAATAAATAATTTATTCCTTTGTTTAATTAATGATAAATTAATATCATGTGGGATCCCTATATTTATAATTTTTCTAGAAAAAGCTTCTTGGATTCTTACATATACTTTGTCTCATACTAAGGGTTTTTACTAATTTTATCTCATCCTAATTCCCAAATTAACTAACCCATGCTCTGATACCAACTATAGTGACCCTAATTTTTATTAAATGAATATTAAATCATTTTAAATATAAATAATGTAATACCATTGAAAAAATTAGATAAAAACTTTTAGTATCTTGGGAAAATTAGGACCATACATCACTTATGCAAGATAAAACATAAAAAATTATTGAAAACTATTCTTCATTATCCTTCCAATTCTCACGATATCCTTAGTACATGTAGTCACCTATGGATATACATCAATGAATGGGGTGAGAAAAATCCCAGTAAGAGGATAGGTAAGGAAATGAATAAATATAACATGGGTGAAAATAATAATCATCATCACAACATAATCATAGATACATCGTAATAATCATGATAGGAAGACTTAGATAAAATCATGTATTTAGGACATGCATAAAAATGAAATATCTTGTATTACTAGTCAAATAACATACATAGTTTTGAATAGTGCTAGCATCAGGTTCACGCATAACATATGTTCATAATCATAAAATCATCATTTTGAAAAAAGTATGAATCATTTCCATGCATATGTCCCACTATCTCATGAGATACATCACATTACCCATTTAATTAGAGTGCTATATATTTCCAGTCAGACCCATCACATCATAACATTTACATAATCATCCACACCACATAGAATGTATTTCTATATTACACATAAAATAAACCATTGAAAAAAATGGGTTTCATTTAATAAGGCATATATTAGTGAATAAACATTGTGGTTACCAAATTATAAAGGTAAAAACATTTTTTGTATATGAATAATCACACTTGAGTGAAGAAGAAACAGTATTAAGATGAGATAATATGTGAATTTTAAAGAAGAGTTATTTTGGAATATATAATCATAAAATTTGATTGGAAACATGTATATCACAGAAAAGAAACTTTATTGAAAATGTAATCATATTTTAGAAAAATTAAAATAATATCCACAATGAATTTTGGCATTAATGATGAGTAAACCAAAGAAAATAAGTTAGGTTCATGAATCCCCTTAGCTTATGTCTGAATGATTTATTCACATGAATATCCTAGATAATCAAATTATATTAATTAATTAATAATTTTAAAAAATCTTCCACATGTATTTGATATATTATAATCTTATTAAGTTTAAAAGGTCTTATATATCATTTGATTATATTTTATGAGGATTATTCATTAGATAAAATGTTAATGAAACTGATTTAATTTATTTTGGTGTTTTTTACGACCATTGCGAAGTTATATCATTTTATTTAATATCATGTTTATATATTGGCTCCAGAATAATTATATAACTTATAATTTGTTTTATGTAATCTCAAATAACCATAATAATGGTTTTAGTACTATCCTTGAAGGTGGTAATGTAATGCAAAAACTCATCATCCAAGAAGGCGGTGAATGGACACGTCACGGATGATGATTTCATTTTTAGAATAAAAGGAGGTGAGAAGATATTTGATAATGTATTATTCCATTAACACAATAAAAATACAGTATATATAATATAATAGAGTTATCATTATAATTTGATATAGGGATGTGAGGATAGGATAAGAAAAGAAAAGAAATTTAAAATAAATTAAAAGATAACCAAATAGGATTTTACCTCTTAAACTTCTTCTCCTTGAGAACCTTCTAAAGGCACTTGGGTATGATATTTTGTTGATACCCAAATCTCTTATAGTTGGTGAATAGTATTGGGAAGAGTATTGGGATTAATTTATACAATATTCACATCTTAGAAGGTGTGAGGGTAAGAGGTAATGAGGGGTGGCATTTATAGGGGAGGAGAGGGGTGTTTATTGATAATTTTATTCATCAGTTTATTATTTTGGAGCATGACTATCAATAGCGACGATTATTGTGATTAAATATAGTAAATTTGGATGGATATTACTGGATAATGGGTTATACATTAGTCATACATCCAAAATGACTCAAAAATTCATTTATTTGGCTGATATCATAAATCACCATATTTCACTATTCATCAAAAAAATCCGTTATTTTATAGAAATCCCAAAAGATAACCTTGTAAATTTTTTGATGTGTAGAATTAAAAAATGGAATCCATTTTATGAAAATATTTTTTTAAATATGATAAATTTAATTTTTAAATAAAATAATCATTTATCCAAAAAATGTTGATTTTAATATTTTAACCGATTTTATGATACTCTGAAAAATTAATTTAGGTCTTCTAAAATTATCCTATAATTATAAAACAAATAAATATTAATTTATGAATATATTTTTCGAAAATAAGTTTTCTTTTAAATCATTATATTAATTATAAAATCGTAAATAAATATTTACATTTCCCAAAAATACCAACACTTAATTTATAATGTTTAAAACATTTATTTACATATACTATTATATCAATATATCATATTTTCATTTATAAAATTTATATATTTTATTTATACTTTCATAGGTTAATTTACTACTCTATTGAATGGATTAATATTCATAATGTTCATGTAACTATTACAATGGTCGTGTTATTATTCCATCGATATAGGTTCCTTAATTTATTTAAATATCAGTTATTTTGTTCTTCATTTATGAGAATGATATTTTTATTGGGATCTATATTAAATTTATTTGTTTTATACTATATAATAAAGTTATGAGAAGGCACAATTTCCATTGATAAAATTTTTTGTTGTTATAGTATTTTCCATTTTGAAATTTCACCCTCTAAATTTTTTTTACATACTAAGGTGAGGACATGTGTGGGTACTTATCCTTTATTTCTTCCTCCAAGTCCACTTTCGACTCTTTATAATTATGATTCCTCGAAAACACTTTTAAAATTTGAGTTTTCTTCTTACATAGGAATTTATATCTATGATCTAATATCTTTATTTATTTTTCCTAAAATGAGATATTGTTCTTCAATTGTACCACCTTCGGATTTAGTACATGTGAGGGGAAATTTAAGTACTTCCTCCAGAGTGATACATGGAACACGTCATGAAAATGACCCATATTTAGTGGAAGTTCAATCAGGTAGGGCATTTCTTCTATTAATTCAATGTTATCAAAGGGGACAATGTACCTTTGGCTAAGCTTCCATTTCTTTCTAAACTACATGACTCTCTTCCATGGTGATATTTGAAGGAAGGCTTTATCTATAACATCAAACTCTAAGTCCGTTCGACAGTTGTTAGCATAGCTCTTTTTCAGACTTTGAGTAGATTTTAAATGTTGTTGGATGGATTGAAACTTATCTATCATATATTGTGAAAGATCAGGTCTAGTTACCTTTATTTCAACAAATTCATCGGAACATGTTGGAGTTATACATATATTTCAATACAGAGCTTCAAATGGAGCCATATTAATAATTGAGTGGAAGATGTTGTTCTATGAAAACACATCCAATTGGATACGTTGATCTCATCCAACTTTGAATTCCATTGATCTCACTCTTAGCATTTCCTCGAGTGTCTAAATATTCCTTTCAGATTGGCCATGATTTTGGGGGTGATAGGTCATGCTAAAATTCAATTCAGTACTCAAATCATGTTGGATACTTTTCCATAATTTAGATGTCAACCTTAGATCGTGATTAGAGATGATAGAAAGTGGTTATAACAACCCGAGATTTTATAATATATATTATTTTTAATTTCTTTCATATCTTTTGTTTTACGATACAGCAAGATTATCATGCGCTATACGCAACACCATATTAGCTTTCAGTATACGCAACACTAATCTTGGATCGTGTTACACACAATTTCAAGTTTGATTGATAGTAGTTATTCTACGCAACATTGAGTGTCTATATATATAAATTCATTTTATAAATGAAATATTGTTGGATTTTGTTATACGCAAAAATAGAGGAGTCTTTCACTACACGCAACCCAGACTTGGCTTGCATTACACGCAATCGCAACCTTCCTCGATAGCGTGTGTTTTACGCAATACTGGGTTTCACTAAACAACGATATATGGTAATAATATTACTATAAACTAGCCCTTATAAATATTAGTAAATAAGTTATGAATTTTATGACATTATAATTCATCTTACACATTTTATAGAACATGTTATGAGAACAAAATAAATTTTTTGGGTAAAATAAGTATTTTTCAAAAAATGCAGTTTTTCCACCTTTTGATGTCGCACCCATTTTAAATATAATTTTTGACAAGTTTATAAGTTAAATTTTACAAAATAAACTTCTAATTTTGAATTAGGATATAAATATTTACATTGGATAATGTTTTAATATTTTTCTCATAACTTTCATATTTTAATGAATAGTAAAAATACGCTATATTTTAATTAAAAATAAATTTTTTCATCGTAATAATTTATATGGTTAAATTATAATATTGAATGGTTTTAATGTATAAATAGAATATATTTTTACCATTTAATATAATGTATGTCATTAGCATTGATTTTACATTTAATTCCTAGGTAAAATCATTTCAATCTTTTGCAATGTTTTAACTTTTAAAACTTGTTTTCTTAACAACGGGATTAATTTTAAATTAATTTTTGCAACTTTTGTGCATTGAATTTAAAAATGGATTCCATGTTTGGAATAATTGGTTCCAAATTATGTAAATAGGCTACTCTTTAGTTTTTGGCATTATGAATAGTAAATAATGTAAATTTTATTTACCATAGTAAAAGGTAAATCGGGTAATTAAGCGTAAATATAATATTATAAAATTACTGTAACACTTGTCTTAATATAATTGGATACATATATTTCGTCCTAAGTCATATTTTAGTCGAAATGGAATCCATTGGAACCCACTTGGAGATGATTAAGATCTTTAGTTTATTTTATTTAAAGGAAAGTGAAATATGTCTCACTCAACTTTAATAATTAAATAATTTTTAATATAAGTTTATACAGATTATAAATTCAGTTATAAATACTAATTTTAAATATAAAATGTTTTTATTTATCATGGTAATTTATTTATAATTTTTAAGATATATTTAATTACCTTAATAGCTTATATATTAATGATGCAGAAATTATTTATTCAGTGAAAAATAAGTAATATAGTTTTTATTGAAATAATAATACCCATTAAAAGGCTCAACAACCTTACCAAAACTTATTGGTAGTTTATATATACACCATAATCATCCAATTAACTAATATATGACCGTTTTTAGTCTTATAAAAGTGATTATGACACTTATGTTATTTTATTTTAAATGATGTCAAAGTTGTCACCTTCATAATTTAATAAATATATCCTTTTAAAAGTTTGGTTTTTTAGAATATAAATCCAACTAAAAATATTATTATGAAATATATAAGATTTATCTTCATCATAGTATTTTATTTTTAATTTTTATGCAACAAATAAGTATATTTAATAATTATACTAGAATGTTGTAGAAATTATTTTATTAAGATAAGTATCAAATAAATGGTTTTACAAATAGTAAACTAAATATTATATGACCTATTTAATGAGCTCCACTAATTTTATAGATTCATATGACATTTAAGAAACCTATTAAATATTTTATTTATAATATATCCTCTGTGTGGATTTTATTTAAATTCAAATAAATGAATACTGTCAAAATTGGGACTATTGTTATTTTATAAAAATAACATATTATTAAATAGTTTAAAAATCACAGAAAATATTTAAAAATTATAAATTGAAATTTATATAGTCTAAAATGTCATAAAGTATCCAATTATGTAAAATTAACAACACATAAGTGATTATTTATAACCATTTAAAATTTAGAATTTTATTACCACAAATAAAATTAAATAGATTAAATAAGGATAAATCCAAATGATAAGGTTTAAAATAAGATAAAAACATGTCTAAATTTTATTGGTTGAAGTTATTACAACCCTATATCAACTAATATTTTAATTGAGTCATTTTTTGATGTTTTTATGTGGGGTTTTAATTTATATTAAACTAATATATTTGAGGATTCCAAAGGTGCCCCTCTCCTCCCTTATAACAGGGCACCTCCGCCCTCTCCTCTTTACACAACCATGATCCTTCATGCTCAGACAACCCATGACAATGTCTCTTCTCCACTTACATATAATCATCCTAGAGGTACTGGTCTTCTTCAAAGACCATCTTTACTACCCTAAGAGGAGGTTAAGAAGAGGCACATCAAAGAAGAGGTAATATACTTTACAGATTCTTTCCAATTTATTTCTTCTTATACTTCTTATTATTTATTTTTTTCATAATAAATTAATAACATCGGTATCAATCATATACTGATATGTTATTATGAATATTAAACAACCATATTTCACCTTCTATCTATCCTACGGAAAATGAAATCACGGTGTGTGCGTACGTACGGAATACCGTCCCCACGCCGTGATGTAATCTGTTTTTCCAATACCACATTACTTGGATGCGTATAATGGTGTAAATAATAACTATAAATAGTTATTATAACATCATAATTACTCTATGATATTATATAATCCACTCCAATTCCATTCAATAAGTATGGGAATGATATCATCGCTCGTGCGTACGTACGGATTACCGTCTCCACGACGCGATGAGATTCATTTTCCATGTTAACAATTCAAGAATGATTATAAAGTATATATAATAAGTAATCATGAAATATATGACATAATAATGCTACTGGGTTTATGTATATATATATATGTATGTCATCTACTTAATTCCATTCAATTCAATAAGGAAACGAAAACAGCGTTCATGCGTACGTACGGTCTACAGTCTCCATGAACAATGTATTTCTTTCCATTTATCGACCAATTATATATATGTATATTCTAAATATATATTATATATAAATTATGTTTTATATTCTAGAATTAAGTAATCATGATCTAAGTAATCATATTAATAATTACAAGTCAAAACAAGAACCATAAATGAAACGATTTTACCCAAAACGCTGCTTTAACCTGGAATTTACTAAAGAACAGGTAATATAAATTCATAAGTGAAACATTTATGATGTCATTAAAATGAATATGATTCTATAATAAGTCAATGAAATTATTTAAATCATTATACAAGAGGTTTAGATATGTACGAAGCATATTGGACCTAAGGTAAGGGATAATTATTCCAATCTCGTTCTTATCTGAGACTGTTTATTCGTAAGTATTTACTGGGGTTATTGTTATCATCCATGCCCATGTTTCCTAAAAATGGGTTCATGTATTTTTAAAGTCCTTTTAACCATTTTTGACTTTTACTACATGGTATTTAAGGAATATTTCCTTTTTTCCCATACGAGGTACTTTTTGACTTTTCTGACAAAAGTACGAGGAGAATGTTATTTTTAACTTATATGACATGAATGGATTTTTACGTTTCATAAAGACTCATTTTCATGAATCTTACTATATAATATTGCATTATTATCTTCAACAAAATCCTTTTCTTTTAAAATTTCATGGCATTTTGTGAAAAGAAAATGATTTTGAAGAAGAAAGTATATTTTCCTCAAGATTTCATTTAAAGTGTTTTATCAAAAATATTTTCCATCTAAAATGACATTATTTAATATGTATATGTTTCAAGTATAATGTATCAATTATTAACATGGTTTGATTCTTCTTATGATGAAACGATATCCATATTTTTATATATGGATTGTGTTATGATGGCATGATTGTTGACGCTCCTTTCGTCACAGAATCTAAAGATCAGAAAAGGTGAATATCTGAGCTCAAAGTGATTCAGCCTTTGAAGAAAATATCAAAAATCGACAAAGGCATGAACAAAGGATCAAAAGCAATTGCACCGCGCAAGTTATATCATTGTCGCACAAGTCCACTTGCACGACGCCTTTATGGTCGCTCAAGTGACTTGCGCGACCTAATTGATAACCTCTTGGTAACCGCACGGGGTCTACCCCTGCCTATAAATAGACCCTGTGGGCCCCCCATTCGAGAGGATCTTTTTCCAGAAACTCGGATTGAAGCTCCCGACGCCCAAGTCTCTTCTCAAAGCTTCTGGAACACTTCTAAGGTAATTTCTTACCTAGAACGGAAGATTTAAAGGGAGGGAGGAAGGCCTAAGTGTTGAAACT
Source organism: Viscum album (assembly GCA_963277665.1). Taxonomy (NCBI): domain Eukaryota; kingdom Viridiplantae; phylum Streptophyta; class Magnoliopsida; order Santalales; family Viscaceae; genus Viscum; species Viscum album. The sequence goes on along the minus strand of OY728129.1, from coordinate 1,802,891,792 downwards.
CATCAACACTTGCGTGCCTGAGTGGCCAGCCCTTAAGGGAAGTGGTCACACTTGCGCACCGCCTTACTCCTTCGATAAAACTTGCACGTCCCTTTTTTGGAATAACCTCAAGAGCATTATAAAGGCTTTAATAAAGAGTCGCTCAAGTATTTCAATGCTGGTTGACCATCGCGCAAGTACACCACGTCTCGCGCAGGTATACCTGCGCGAGCAATACTTGCGCGCCCACGCAGTACTTGCGCGTCTTCCAAGACTTGCACACCCCTTCCTTTTTGGGTGCCTTTCTTGCCCATTTCACCCCTCTTAAGCCATTATACTTCCTTTTCAAGATTCAGTCTTCAAGACACTCTTCAAATCCATTTATGGCATGATTTCTTGATTTGACTTCCTTATCTGAAAGGAATTCTGTGGAATATCTCTCAAAACCTAGTGATTTAAATATCCTTATGTCACTAAATATGGAGAGTTCATTCATTCAACCTCATCCTTTAAGATGAGATAATCCTTAACCTGAGTCTCCTTTTCTGGAATAATCCCCAGTCATAAGTCCTAATCTTGGGCATCTTTCTTAGGAGTAAGCCCCATATCCACATAATTATGGGCATCCTCCTCAGGAGTAAGCCCCAAACCTTAATCCCTTAACCTTGGTCTCCTTTTCAGGAATAAGTCCCAGTCATAATATTGGGCATCCTCCTCATGAGTAATCCCCAAACCTTAATCCCTTAACCTGGGTCTCCTTTTCAGGAATAAGTCCTAGTCATAATCTTGGGCATCCTTTTCAAGAGTAAACCCCAAGTCCCCTAACCTGGGCCTCCTTTTCAGGAATAATTCCCAGTCATAATTATGGGCATCCTCTTTAGGAGTAAGCCCGAAGTCCCTTAATTTTTGGGCATCCTTCTTAGGAGTAAGCCCTAGATCCTCTAATTTGGGCTTCCTTTTCAGGAATAAGCCCCAAGTCCCTTAAATTATCTTTAACCAGTCCTAATTTACATTTGATCTGGGATTACTTCTTAGGAGTAAAACCCAGTTATCAATCCTCTACTAATTTGGGTTTCCTTTTCAGGAATAAGTCCCAAGTTAGAGTATTCAAATCTCCATGAAGCACATATACCTTTATGGACCCTGTTCCTGGATTTTCTCCCTAAAGTAAATCCTAAACCTTCATCTATCTAGGAAGTCATACATACATAAGCCCCTAACCATTTCTTATGATTTCATCTTTCATGGAACAATTGTCTAGTTTTTACCAATACCTCTTGTTTCTCACACCGAGCATGACTCACGTGAGCTTAGAGTGTAAAAGTAATTATGACATCCTTCTTTGAGCCATCAATCATAAACATCATACTCCCTTATTCGAGCTACGTGGTTTCTGATTTATTTTCCAAAACAAAGGATACGTAGGTAGCCCATCTATGGATTCGATCCCAACTCTCAAATAATTCATGTCCTTCTGAATGAAAATAAACTTCAAGTTCCCCACTGAGTGTCTTTAAAACCAGCCTGGTCATCATAATGACCAAGAGACTTTTATATAAATGTTTTGAAGGTTACCGTTGACCAAGAATCTCTAAATAGATATAGATGATTCTCTATTGATGAAGAACCTCGAATACATATAAAAGATTCTCTAAATTTCTTACATATTTAATCATTGATTGTTTAACTGAAGGAAAGCTCATTTTATACTTGGTAATGTAATAAGGATTCACGAACATAACTTAAATCTATAAAGAGAGTCCCGTAATAGACAATAATTCTCCTCAAAAAGGTGTGATGAGTCCGACCTCCCATCCTCTCGACCAATGCAAATTCCTAAGACTCATCAGTCCACAAGCTAATGAGAGCCTACCTTTGGAAAGTAGGTCCAAATGGATGTGGAATCATTGGATGTTTCCGGTTCTACGAACAAACCCGCTAGAAACCGATTGGAACGTTTGAATCTCCCATCTAGGAGGTCATCCCTGAATTCCGAGGGAAACAAAAAATGGTGAACCCAACGTGAATCCTTAACCAAGTTAAAATGATGTTTTACCTATTTTGTTAAGCCCCTATTTAAAACTCAATAAGAGGGCAAACAAAAACAATCATTGATATGTGTGCTCATCCAAAGGATGAAGTGGCTGAATTTTATCTTGATTATGTCTGTTATATCAAACAGGCACTCTTTTCCAAGATCATCTATATTTCCATAATGGCTACTCTCAAATTCACATCTGTGAATACTGCTGCTGCAAATACCACTGCTGCTATTCCTACTGGATCGTCATCCGCTCTGAGGATGACATCACCTACTCAACGTCTTCAACGCTGGGTATCAAATGCGCTGGTTAAGGAGTACCGTCAACACGGTACCATCCAAACTTTGGAGGCTACCCGACAGGCCCTCCAAGTGAACAACTCACACAGGTCGTCTGGAAAACGATGACCAGTGATCAAGAGGAAGGCGGTGCTGGCTACCGTCTCCAACCGTTTCGGGTCGTTATCCCCGGAACACAATTTCCATTCGCTCCCTTACTCTGAGGAAGTGAATGAGCAGGTCCCTTAGGGCCTTAATTCAAAAAGACAGGAGTCCTTCCCGAGGGCCCCCATCAACAATCGCTACCAGACTCGTGCGGCAGTGCGCCCTCAACATGATGAGGGTACCGACTCCAGGAATTCAGCTCAGGTTCCTCGAACCCGAGCAGGCAAGACGAACCGCCAGAGATGGAATCCGGTTAACAATGGGCAGGTTTTCATCCCTGCCATCTCCTGAGAAGTCCACCAACCTAACTTTGTGGCGAACAACGAGCAGGCACACACACCTGTCCGTTTTAATTCCGCTGTCCAGCAGACTCGTCTGGCAGCATCACGCCAATCCCGCCAGGCAATTCCAGCAGAGTACTATAGGCAGGAACATACACCTGCTTATACATCATCAGTTAGTCAGCAGGCTCACCTGAATACATATGATGGATCTCGTCAACCGCGTTTGGAAAAGTGTAATCAGCAGGCACATACACCTGCTAGTACTAATCAAGCCTACCAACAGTCTCGCTTGGTAGCGCACGGAGAAGTCAGTCGGAAAGCTCCGACGACAAATAGGAGGCAGACTCAACTCTCTGCCTCCACACTTGAGTATTGTCATGATTCACTGATAAGAAAAGGAGGACAGGAGCAGGCACATACACCTACTCCAAGCCCGGAATGGACGTATATCCCCGTTCCGGCAGCTGAAGTCACCAAACATATTTTGTCAATGGTGAAAGAGCAGAAGAAAATTCCTGCTCATATTCTGGATGCTTGGCAGGATATCATAACAACTTCAGCATCATCTCAGGGATAGACACATAAATCTATCCCTAACAGTGGAGTGACACATCAATGATTCACTCCGGAATAGACACACACATCTGTTCCAGTCCAAGAGGGTTATGGGGCATACTCCCCCATATCATACAGACAACCAAGTCAGGCACATACACCTGATTTGAGTGGAGATCGTCAGCCTAACCTGACCATCTTTCCTGATCAGGAACATACACCTGCTCAGAGTAACCACTTTCGTCAACAAGTGGTTTCCAAAGCGAGTAAGAAAGCATCTAAGAAAAAGATCCACCCAGCACAGTCAGGAGATCAAAGGCCAATCTGCAACAAGGCTTTTCTCGATGCTGGAGTTCTTGAAGCCCTCAGACATTTATCTTTTGGAATTCAAGATTCTACTCCCTCAGTTCCCAATAACGGGAACATTAATTCCGAAAGTCTCCAACAGACACTTCCTCATGAAGGCTTGCTTCATGAAAATTCGGTCAATCATGAAGTTTCTTCTTCAGATGAGAGCCACAGGAACCCTCTGTGTGGTTAGAAGACCAAGGAGCAAGAGATCTCATCTTTTTCTGTAACCCCTTATGGTGCTCCTCCCCATGATGATGAATTTCACTGCGAAATTCCTCTCCGCAGTAGTGATTCACATTGCCTGGAAAATACTCCAGTGGAAAATGTAGTGTCGAGAAAGCCTTATTATCTTTAGGCACTTGCAAATGCGAAACCAGTCATGTCTGATGCTTTATCGCTAGCAAGTGAAATACTTTCTCAATCAGAAGATATCCCAGGGTGTAGGTCATTCTCCGAACCACCCCTAAGTCATGCATCTTCTAGTTTGATCAATGATCTCTCTACCAATATTGTTGAATCTGATGAAGCAACAAGGAAACACCAACTCTGGTCAAAACAGGTAGAAGTATGTCCATTTAATGATAAAGAAGAAATGCTGAACATGAGGAAAAAACTGGCGAAAAGTGAGGTACCAGTCATGTTTTGGCCTTTGGCTGACTCCCAGTATGACATTCCAAAGATGTTGACGGAAGATGGAGTCCATGATATTCGTCTCAACATATAGAAAACTCTTTGTCAATTTAAGAAGAAGGTATTATCTTATGATGAATATGAAAATCATCTTAAGATAATAGAAGGGCTACAACGTCAGATTGACTTGGCATCTCTATCAGTCTCTCGGTATCCGAAGAATTAAAAGAAACAGAGAACCCTTCAACGTTCATGCCTTGGCACACTAAGAAAATTGTGTCAGTTAATTGCCAATGCTCCATCTGGTGTTCATATCAGAGGATGGGGTGTTCACGGAGCACTACATTTCACAGTGCTTTCCAGTCAGCAAAGCCTGCCGAAAATTGTCTCATGCAATGTTATTGCCCATGGCTGGCCACAGTCAATGGGGTTTGTTTGTAATCAAAAGCTTTCTCAAGAATAGGCTTCAACTAGTTCCTCTCAAAATCAAGCATATAGAGAACATGTTTTTGAATTTCTCCTACATCAAGCAGGCGAGAATATTACACAAGCCTCTCATATGGAGCAAACACATCATCAAATGACAGAAGTTTCTGAAATCATCCAACGGTCTGTTAAACCAAGTGATAAAAGTGGATACAGGCTAATGCATCCAGCTAATTTCCGAACTAAGATTCGCAAGATCAAGAGATCTTTTAAGAAGGTCTCAGACATAGCATGTCAAGAGCCACCACAGCTTGTCAGATTGGGGACTCCTTTAACCCAACCCTCAGAGTCAACAAATGGGATTCGAGGAGTTGAGCGGAAGAAGCAGGAACATCCCCAGTTCTCGAGACTGGGGACTCTTTCAAATCATCAATCCCCTTCTCAGAGAATATCGGTATTTTCTCGATTGGGGAAGAAGCCCCAAGAGGAACGAAGAGCCAAATTATCAGGAGATTCCCTCCAAGTTGTAGCTCATCAAGAAGTTCCTAAAAGATTAAATCAACAAAAGGCAATGTCTCATCAAAGATATGAAAGAAGACAATATCACAGAAATGTTGATAGAAGGGATGTGATGCATTATACATCAATCAATGTCATCAATGCCGTTGTTGCTAATCCACCAGAGGAGACTCACTCAGGGGACTCAGATGAAGAGTTTCCTACTCAAGAAAATGTACGCGCCGATACAAATGAAGAAGGTGTGCGTACACGATGTCAAAGGATTACTCAGAACCTAGGTAATCCACTTCCTTATCTCCAAAAAGTATCCAACAAAGGGAGGGGAAAGAATCAGGTTACATATCCTTACTCTGGAGAAGGTCAATCGCTCTCGTTAGAGCAATGGTTTGCACAACAATAGGAAGAAATAAAAGAATTAAGAAGGTTGAATGCAGAACTACTTCAGATTAGTCTTCTTCTTAAGAATGCTGAAGTCCGACAGCCGAAGGAATTTTTGTAACTACTAAGATGGATCAGGAATATCCTCTTTTATCAGTACACCCTCGGAGGTCTAATCCTACGGGTCAAACGCAACAACGGTTGGCAGTGCTACCATCAGTTGTAGCACCAATCACCACGTCTGTCCAAGGTCCATTCATTGCACCTACCCAAGACCAAATTCAACCTGATGTTTCTCAAAAGTTAATAACTACTATTGAGTCATTAACAGCTCGGTTAGAAACTATGGAAGGGAAACGGGTGCAAGTTCAACCAGAAAAGAAAGTTTACCCTGAATGGGTAGATTCAATTTCTCCTCCATCTAGTTTTGGAAACCCTGTTTTCCCTACTTTCAATGGATCAGGTGACCCTGAACAACATTTGACGCGTTACGTGTCTTGTTGTGATCCTATGATGGGAACTCCAGAGCAGCAAGAAGCAGTGAAACTCATATGGTTCGTGCGAACCTTGCAAGGACCATCTTTTGTCTGGTATACAAGCTCGCAATCCCGGTCAATCATCGGATGGGAGGATCTTCATCAAAAATTCCTACTTCAGTTTAGCTCAACTTTGCCAAAAACAATAGTTTTCGATCTTACAAAATGCAAGCAAAGGTAGAATGAAAGACTCTCTGATTTCATTGCTCGTTGGAAGGGATTAATGTATTCCCTGAGTTTAGCACTCCCTCAGGAAGAGCTGCTGCCAATCTGTGTGGCAAATTTGCATGACGAATTATGCACGCCATTGATCCCTGTGAAATACACAGGAGGGTTTTGAGACCTTACTTCAATCACTCAGTAGATTGAAGATTCTCTTATATGGGCTAAGGTTAAATCTCGTGTAATTCCATCATCTCCAGTAAGGAGAATGGGTAAAGCAGAAACTACTACAGTTATGCTTAAACAAGCACCTGTACCTATTTCAACTTCAAAACCTTCATCTTCTCGAAGGGCCCCACCTCCTGAACGCCAAGAAAAAAGGTCGTTTCGTCCAAATGATCAAATAGATCAACGACGAAAACAATTTGATGATTTGAAGAGTAAAACATACTTTTTCCAAAATGATCAAGTTCCTAGTTACTTCATTTCAGCTCTGGAAAATAATTTGGTTCAATTACCAGTGCCCAAGAGGCCAAACAAGGAAGGAGATGAAGACCGTCCCAATTATTGTCCCTTTCATCAAATGTTGGGGCATCCCATCCAGGAGTGTTTTGTCTTTAAAGACCTCCTGCAAAAGATGGTCGACTTGGGACAAGTGAAGTTAAAAGGTTCTTTGACTCAGATAGCAGGTGTTACTGCTACAATTCCAGAGGAGGAAGGTGAATGGAAAGAAGTCAAAAGAAGAAATGCACAGAAATATGATGATTGGATGGTCAGAAATACAATCAATTGGACTCATGCAATTTTGTGAACACAATTAAAAAATCCAATTGTGTCTTCTTCCATGAATATTGTAGTAAAACCCTCTTTGTCAGAGCGAAAGTCCTCAAAGAAACGGTTTGATTCAAAGAAGGAAAAAGAATCAGAAGAAGATGAGTATGTGTCAAAGCCTAAATTGTCTTTGACTTTGGCAAAATTTATGCCATCTACTTCAAAACAACAGGCACCGCCCCATCAAACGGCACAGCCTAAACAGGCTAATCAGGCATAGACTTTATCAGACGAAGAGTTAATCTTCGGTTTTGTTTGATCTCAATGGATGGAGAACTCATCATTACTCCAACTAATGCCATATTTTCGAAGAAGTATTTTGTATAAACTACAAATTATTCACAATATGTCCCTGAAACATGACACTAAACTATGCAGCACCAGTTCGTCCTTGCTATATGACATTAAACTATACAGCAATGGTCCAGTATGACCTTAAATTGCAACTTCGTCCAACATGACGTTAAATTGTAATGTCCCTGCAACATGACACTAAACTGTGCAGCACCAGTTTGTCCTTGCTATATGAAGTTAAACTATACAGCAATGGTCCAGTATGACCTTAAACTCCTCCTTGGTCCAATATGACCTTAAAATATTCACAATATGTCCCCGCAACATGCCACTAAACTATGCAGCACCAGTTCGTCCTTGCTATATGATGTTAAACTATACAGCAATGGTCCAGTATGACCTTAAACTCCTCCTTGGTCCAATATGACCTTAAACTATTCACAATATGTCCCCGCAACATGACACTAAACTGTGCAGCACCAGTTCGTCCTTGCTATATGACGTTAAACTATAAAGCAATGGTCCAGTATGACCTTAAACTCCTCATTGGTCCAATATGAACGTAAACTATTCACAATATGTCCCCGCAACATGACACTAAACTGTGCAGCACCAGTTCATCCTTGCTATATGACGTTAAACTATACAGCAATGATCCAGTATGACCTTAAACTCTTCCTTGGTCCAATATGACCTTAAACTATTCACAATATGTCCCTGCAACATGACACTAAACTGTGCTGCACTAGTTCATCCTTGCTATATGACGTTAAACTATACAGTAATGGTCCAGTATGACCTTAAACTCCTCCTTGGTCCAATATGACCTTAAACTATTCACAATATGTCCCTGCAACATGACACTAAACTGTGTAGCACCAGTTCTTCCTTGCTATATGACGTTAAACTATACAGCAATGGTCCTATATGACCTTAAACTGCAACTTCATCCCATAGAATGTAAAACTGTGAAAAAGTTCCCTAAATGGTTCAGTATGACCTTAGACTGCAACTAGGTCCTGTATAACCATAAAATGCATCATCAACGGTCCATGCATATGACCCTAAACTATTTGCAAGTCCCTTACGTCCAGCAAAACGTTAAACTGTGACGTCCTAACTACATGACGCTAAACTGTATAAAAGTCCCTTGCGTCCGGAAAGACGTTAAACTATATAATCATCAAAGGTCATGTATGACCTTAAACTACACCACCGTCCAGCATGACATTAAACTGCACCATCCACGGTCCATGCATATGACCTTAAACTATTCACACTTTCGTCCAACATGACGTTAAACTGTGGAAACAAAATCCCCAATGCGTCCAACATGACGTAAATGGTGTCTTATTTTGTCCTTACTACATGACATTAAACTGCGCAGTCCCCCTTTCGTCCAACATGACGTTAAACTCTATTGTCCCCATCGTCCTAACTACATGACGCTAAACTGTACAAAAAATTCATGATACATCCTACATGACATTAAACTGTATTTTTTCCCTGCTACATGACACTAAACTTCGCAGCACCAATAGTCCTAACTGTGAGACTTTAAACTGCATAGTCCCTTTATATGTCCTACATGACATTAAACTATGCATCGTTAAGGTTGTTGTTACCTCTTGTTTCTCACACCGAGTATGACTCACGTGAGCTTAGAGAAAACCTCAACCGTAACATTCTATTTGGGCCGCTAACCATGTATAAGTCCCAACAACATTTTTTTTTATTTTATTTAGATCGTTGTCCCCAAGAACAACTTGATCATTAATTAATTCTTTAATTGAACTACACGGACTTTGATCCATTCCCTCCATGCTGGGTATGGAGGCAACCTCCCAGGGTTCAAGCCCAAAAACAATCTCTTCACATCGGTTCACCACTATCTCATATGATGTTGATTCGTGAAACCGCCCCTAGAATCAATATCTTTACATTGATTCACTTTCGTCCTTGTTATATGACATTAAAGTATGCAACACTTTTGTTCGGTATGATAATAAACTACAATACTCTTTGATTTCCTCATTTGAGAGAGAACTATTATTAACATTGATTTTTTCAATCATGTTTCATTTCAAAAGACTACGTGCATACATGGTAATGCCAAAACTTTTTATCTCGGGTTAAACCATCATTTCACTAAAGTCCCTTTCACCCTTCACATGTACAAACCAAATTTGTACAAAGGGTAGTTCTAGAACTACGTGGGCTTGATTCCCATCCTTATGGGATACGTAGGAACGTTCAACTATCCCTCGAATCCAGCCCCAAGTCTTTTTGGGCCTAACCCCAAATTTCACTTTCAGTCCCTTGGCTGAAAAGTCCTCATGAAAACACACACTGTGTATTAATTATTATGGTCTGAACTCTATGACCCTAAACTAAGATCTCTCATACTTTCGTCCTGCACGACGTTAAACTGCATTTCAAGAACTACGTATGGCTTTATTCTCATTCTTATGAGATACATAGTGAAGTCCAAAATTTCAATTCAGGTCCCAGCCACAACATGATTATGGTTATCATTGACCTATGTATCTCTATATACATTAGACAATACCCATATTTATGTGTTATAATCCTAACCTTAAATATTTTCAGATCTTAATAACCCTTTTCATGACTTTTTTAGTCACAAAAATGTCAAACTTCTGATAATTCTTTTGCCTGACTATGAAGCATGTTCCCATAGGTGGCCTTGCATAAACAGTCTACATAACAGACTTGTTAGCCAAAAGATACTATTTTATTTATCTATGCAGCCAATGCCCTTAGGTGGCCCTGTATAATTCAACCCCCTAACGGGTTTGTTAAATGATGGTAACTTCATTCTTGGGAAGAATGCCTCTTTTGTACTTATTTGTCTTAAACAACAGTATGTAGGGATCCGCAAAAAAATAGCCATCCTTAACATACTTGTCCCATATCCTTTTTCATGATCTGAAAGTATTCAAGTCTATGGTTTATTCTTCTTCCCTACGTTTGGGTCAGACCTTCGTAGGAGTGATATTCATCCAGTTCTTCGATAATCTTGTCTGAAAATATCTTCTCCATATTCAAGTATCTCTTTCCATACAACAAACTCTATACTTTAGAAAATTTGAATCTCTATAAACTGTCACTGTCTTTTAGCACTAGGAAAGTAAATTTCTGAGAGTTCTTTTGCCTGACTATGCAGCACGTTCCCATAGGTGGCCTTGCATAAACAGTCCACATAACAGACTTGTCAGCTGAAAGATGCTATTTATTTGACCATGCAGCCAATGCCCTTTGGTGGCCCTGCATAATTCAACACCCTAATTGGTTTTGTTAAATAATAGTAACTTCATTCTTGGAAACAACTTCTTCTAATGACTTTTAGCTGTTTTTCATATCATTCCTCAGATTCAATTATTCTTAAGTCATAGTTTATATATTTTCCCTCATACTTGAGTATGGTAATATGTTTTCAGATAAATTGTCAAGGAATTGAATAAATTTTAACCCATTTTGATCAAATATATTTCGACCTTAAACATTAGCCCCTTTATGTCTGGCATGCATGACCTTAAACTACCCACAAAAGACAAAGGAACTCTGAATAAAAGTCAAGTTCCAGCTCACTAAATATACATTTTTTGTATGATTTAGGTAATATTGAGCAATTAAAAGGTTCAAAGTTTGTAGGTTTATTTGTAATAATCCTAGTAAAAATCAAACTATGCTTACTAAGCCCATTTGCTTAAGTAAATTTGAAGCAGGTAGTGAAAGAATGCAGGTACAAATGATTAAAGATGAAAGTGTTTTTCATTGATACACAAGAGTTAGAAGGACATCCACAGATTGGAGTCTCTTCTCTTTTTCAAGAATTATAAGAGGCTTTCAACATAACACTTCATTTTATTTACGGCATCCCGAGCTTCATCAGCAACCACCTGGAATTCATTCATTCAACTGGATACAATAAGAGATGCAGTGATACCAGCTCTTCTTGGAACAATTGTAAAAGGATGTTCTTGAGTGCGGTTGGAGAAACTTTTCTGCTGATCAAACAATGACTCTGTTTCTATCCAAGAGACTTGTAATATGGATACAAGGATTTGAGAATAGAGCATTGGAAGTAAAGAGCCATTTGGAGAGAGTACTCTTTTCAGATATTGCTCTAATACCATGTTTGTCTTCTCCCCACCAACCGGTAGTGGAAAAAATTTCATCCCATGGGTTTTCCATTTTCATATCTGCAAGGAAATAACATGGAGGAAGAATTTGAAAGTTCACACCATTGTTGATGCTCTTAATGCACAGCATAACCGAAATGAAGGAGTAGTAGCGCAGCTACATTTCAGGTGTATAGTTCTTTGCATCTGGAACATTGACTCCTTGCAGGTGACCATGACCACATAGAGACAGGTAGATGCTCTGTGGGAAATTAAGATGATATTTCTTCAAGTACTTAGCCAAATCTGGGAGAGTGATGTCACAGATATCATAGTAATCATGGCCAATGATGTTCATTATGTCATCAATCCGCTTGATAGCCAGTTCATCAGACGTTTTAATTCCCTTAGGAGCCATTGAATCTGCCCAAAAGTTGAATAAATTAAACTGTTAAATGGGTTTATTTTTTCATAAAATTTGTGAAAGATTTCGAAAAAATGGATAAGGCATTAAGGCGCGCATGTGTAAAAAATGGCGTGCAAGTATTCGTGTGCCGCAGTAGTTTTTGACGCGCAAGTATAAACCGCACAAGTACAAATGCCTTTACAGTAGCGCGACATTAAGGAAAACACTAGAAAACAGAGCAACCTGCACGGCTAAGGTGACCTGCGCGGCGAGAGCTCGAAGGTATGAAGTCTGGAAATTCGGATGCTTGTACGGAAGTGAGGCCCTCTATTTATAGACGCGGTCGGGACCCTACGCGCCGGACCCTGCGCGCCGGACCCTGCACGACCGAGGGCCGTATCCCTGCGCGATGTGCACTTGCGCGCTGCCCTCTATGCCCTAAAGACTTGCGCGCCCCCTTTTCCTTTGGATGTATTCAATTTCCTCAGAGTCAAATCCTCTATTTCTCTCCGGATCCAACTCTGACGGGGGACTTTTGTTAACGCTCCTTTCGTCACAGAATATAAAGATCGGAAAAGGGGAATATCTGAGCTCAAAGTGATTCATCCTTTGAAAAAAATATCAAAAATCGACAAAGGCATGAACAAAGGATCAAAAGAAACTGCACCGCGCAAGTTATATCACTGTCGTGCAAGTCCACTTGCGTGACGCCTTTATGGTCGCGCAAGTGACTTGCGTGACCTAATTGATAACCTCCCGGTAACCGCCCGGGGTCTACTCCTGCCTATATATAGACCCTGTGGGCCCCCCATTCGAGAGGATATTTTTCCAGAAACTTGGATTGAACCTCCCGACGCCCAAGTCTCTTCTCAAAGCTTCCAGAACACTTCTAAGGTAATTTCTTACCTAGAACGGAAGATTTAAAGGGAGGGAGGAAGGCCTAAGTGTTGAAACTCATCAACACTTGCGCGCCTGAGTGGCCAGCCATTAAGGGAAGTGGTCACACTTGCGAACCACCTTACTCCTTCAATAGAACTTGCACGTCCCTTTTCTGGAAGAACCTCAAGAGGATTCTAAAGGCTTTAATAAAGAGTCGCTCAAGTATTTCAATGCTGGTTGACCATCACGCATGTACTCCACGTGTCGCGCAGGTATACCTGCGTGACCAATACTTGTGCGCCCATTCAGTACTTGCACATCTTCCAAGACTTGCGCGCCCCTTCCTTTTTGGGTGCATTTCTTGCCCATTTCACCCCTCTTAATCCATTATACTTCCTTTTCAAGATTCAGTCTTCAAGACACTCTTCAAAGACATTTATGGCATGATTTCTTGATTTGACTTCCTTATCTGAAATGAATTCTGTGGAATATCTCTCAAAACCTAGTGATTTAAATATCCTTATGTCACTAAATATGGAGAGTTCATTCATTCAACCTCATCCTTTAATATGAGAGAATCCTTAACCTGGGTCTCCTTTTCTGGAATAATCCCTAGTAATAAGTCCTAATCTTGGGCATCCTTCTTAGGAGTAAGCCCCATATCCTCATAATTATGGGCATCCTCCTCAGGAGTAATCCCCAAACCTTAATCCCTTAACCTAGGTCTCCTTTTCAGGAATAGGTCCCAGTCATAATCTTGGGAATCCTCCTCAGGAGTAAGCCCCAAACCTTAATCCCTTAACTTGGGTCTCCTTTTCAGGAATAAGTCCCAGTCCTAATCTTGGGCATCCTTTTCAAGAGTAAACCCCTTGTCCCCTAACCTGGGCCTTCTTTTCAGGAATAAGTCCCAGTCATAATTATGGGCATCCTCTTTAGGAGTAATCCACAAGTCCCTTAATTTTTGGGCATCCTTCTTAGGATTAAGCCCCAGATCCTCTAATTTGGGCTTCCTTTTCAGGAATAATCCCCAATTCCCTTAAATTCTCTTTAACCAGTCCTAATTTACGTTTGATCTGGGATTCCTTCTCAGGAGTAAAACCCAGTTATCAATCCTCTCCTAATTTGGGTTTCCTTTTCAGTAATAAGTCCCAAGATAGAGTATTCAAGTATCCATGAAGCATAAATACCTTTATGGACCTTGTTCCTGGATTTTTTCCCTAAAGTAAATCCTAAACCTTCATCTATCTGGGCAGTCATACATACATAAGCCCCAAACCATTTCTTATGATTGCATCTTTCATGGCACAATTGTCTAATTTTTACCAATACCTCTTGTTTCTCACACCGAGCATGACTCACGTGAGCTTAGAGTGTCAAAGTAATTATGACATCCTTCTTTGAGCCATTAATCATAAACGTCATACTCCCTTATTCGAACTACGTGGGTTCTGATTCCTTTTACAAAACAAAGGATACGTAGGTAGCCCATCTATGGGTTCGATCCCAACTCTGAAATAATTCATGTCCTTCTGAATGACAATAAACTTCAAGTGCCCCACTGAGTGGCTTTAAAACTAGCATGGTCATCATAATGACCAAGAGACTTTTATATAAATGTTTTGAAGTTTACCATTGACCAAGAATATCTAAATAGATATAGATGATTCTCTATTGATGAAGAACCTCGAATACATATAAAATATTCTCTAAATTTCTTACATATTTAATCATTGATTGTTAAACTAAAGGAATGCTCATTTTATACTTGGTAATGTAATAAGGATTCACGAACATAACTTAAATCTATAAAGAGAGTCCCGGGATAGACAATAATTCTCCTCAAAAAGGTGTGATGAGTCCGACCTCCCATCCTCTCGACCAATGCAAATTCCTAAGCCTCATCAGTCCACAAGCTAATGAGCACCTACCTTTGGAAAGTAGGTCCAAATGGATGTGGAATCATTGGATGTTTCTGGTTCTACGAACAAACCAGCTAAAACCCAATCGGAACGTTTGAATCTCCCATCCAGGAGGTCATCCCCAAATTCCGAGGGAAACAATGATGTTTAAGAATCCCATTCTATTACATGGGTTATGCTATGATGTATGATTTATGATTTTGTGGCACATGAAATAATTACTTCATTATGAGAAGGGTGGGACCTATATCTCCCTATAATGCATTGGTTAAAGATTTATATCTCATGATATAAACATGGCTGGAATAGTAAGTTAATTTGGTTCAGTAATACAGGACTGGAACAAGAAGTGAACTCGATTCAGAAAGGGACTTTGTCTACTAAGATGGTCTTGGCAGCAATCCCTTGACTACTATAGAAATAATATCATGTGCGTAATGGTTACCACAATCACATGTTTTATTCCCATGATATTTTATCATGATTAATGTTTCTTTATGATCTATGCCTTATGTACTTCCTTGTTTTATGTCATTTCCCAAGATTTTTATGTTTAAACATCATGTTCATGTTTTTAAGTTCAAATGTATATGGTTTCTTTTATTTTCCCAATGCTTACCCTTACTGAGTATTTGAGATCACCCTTTTTTATGTTTTATTTTCCCCCAGGATTAAAAGTAAGGTTTTAGGTATGTAAACAAAAAGGGGAAGATCATTATGGGAGATGTTGAAGATCTTTCAACATTATTAAGAGTTTATATTCCAAGTTTCCAAAACACTAAACTATTACGGTCCTTGTGTGACTGTTTTCGTTATGCATTAAGTATTCCGCAAAAGTAATGTAATGTCCATGTACGTCAAGCTTTGGGTCATTATAGTTGGTATCAGAGGAAAGGTTTAGTTAACCTTTGGAAACTAGGATGCGAAAACTTTAGTGAGATCCCTAGAGATATTTCTAAGATATGTCTAGGGATGTCCCAAAGGTTAAGTATAAGTATAGGTTATAGTCCTAGGATTATGGTAACAGTCATAAAATTAAACCTAAGATGTTATATATTGAAGGTACTCCCCCTTTATTATGTTGTTTTCCCTAGAATGATTTTTTCCTCTCACACTATTCTTTTTGGGTTTTAGACGATGGCTGGAACCCGAAGGAACTGTGTTGATCAATGTAATGGACAATGCAAGGATTGTCCTCCTGATCAAACCAATGTTATGGGATATGGAGTACAAAATCTTATTTCTATACTTACACAAGCTATGAGTCATTCTGGACTTCCAAATGAGTAGAGAAGAGAACAATATTCTATTGAGTCCTTCATGAGGAAACATCCACCTTCTTTCAGTGGGTATTCTGATCCACTTGTTGCTGAACAATGGATCAGTACCATTGAAAAGATATTTTCCGTACATCTCTATTTAGAACATGAAAAAGTCGTTCTGGTTGTTTACTGTTTAGAAGGTGAACAGACCGGTGGTGGACTCTAATTAATAACACAAGTCCCCAATGTGAAATTGAATCCATGGGATGGGATGAGTTCAAGAACTTATTTTTCAATAAGTACTTCCCTTGTATTCTTTGAACAATGATGGAAAAGGAGTTCCTTGAGATTAAGAAAAAGGATGATGAATCTGTTGGTATATACGTGGCGAATTTTACAAGGCTTGCAAGGTATGCATATGGATTTATCATCCAACCTGAAAGTAAATTTGATCCATTCTTCAGTGGCCTAAAACCAAGTCTTCTAAAGTCATTAGCTATAAGAGACTTCAGTAGCTATGAAGAAATTGTGAGTTGTAATATCAAGGTAGAACTGGGAGTTGGTGTTACATATCCATCTCATGGTTTTGAAAAGAAATAAAATATGGAGGTCAAGTAGAAATCTCAAAATAGTGGTGAAAAGTAGATGAATGTTTCTTTATGTTCAAAGTGTGGAAATAATCATAGTGGAGATTGCCTACAAGGTACTAGAAAATGTTTTAAGTGTGGAAAAGAAGGTCATCGAGTAGTTGATTGTCGAAGTAATGGGAAAAAGGTTTCTAATGATATGGAGAGTGAAAAGACTATAGAGAACTCTCCACCAACACTTCAATGCTTCAAGTGCAAGGAAATGGGGCATTATGATAATAAATACTATAATCAGTGGGTTAATGATGATCAACGTGAGAAACCTCTTAAGGCAATGGATAAAGGGAAGTATCATGCAATCACTATTTGTGATGTTGAGTATAAAAATGATGTTTTGTAATGATTAAGTGTTTATGTAATGGGATTTCAAAATTGTATCATGGAATCTCATTTATGGTATTGTGGAATTTTGGAATATCTATGTATTGGTTTTAAATAATTATATGGTATTGGTAACCATAAAAAAGTTATTGAAATATTTTTGGAAAGAAGATGATATGCGCATAATGAATGGATAATGAAAAAATGAAATGAGCTCATGATTGATATATGGACTAAGTGATATCATGGTTTGAGTATATAGAATTTTTTATATTTTGGTATGTGGAAAGAATTAACTTATCACAGCTTTCATGTTTTCACTAAGGTTCAATGGGTATTCATTTTTCCAGAGAATACATGATTAAGGTATTCACATGTTTGGAATGTGACCAACAAGATATATCCTATAAATGATGGTATTCATGTGCTTGTTATGTGACCTTTCAAGTAATCATTTTCCTTATACTATGAAATTGGACATATGTATTTTGGATAAGCCTAATGATTGGAGTGGATTATGTTGGACACAATTTAGTATTGTTTAAGGCTAGAACTTTTTTTGATATTATTGATGGAATGTCATAATGATGTAATTTTAGAAAAAGGACAACCTGCAGGATGAGCGACAACCTGTCACGCCGGACAAGGCTGTGGGAATCGAACCCACAACTGAAGTGCGACTGGCCTTTATCGCATACCACTAGCCTACAAGAAGTCCCTAGTTAGTAGAAACTAGTTTTATTTTATTTAGCAGTATGATAGATGAAGTATAAGTTCATTTTTGGAATCATATACGATTAACCTCACCATAGATGGACTTATGTATATAACTTTTTCTAACCTTTTGTTTTAAATAGATGGAATGACCCATCATTCTATCACATGATCTGCTAACACTTCACGAATAACAAATTCAACTTCATTTCTTTTAGAGATGAAGTGGAAAATGTTCAAAGCACGAACAACAGTGAGATTGTACCAAAATCAAGTAAGTATTTCTTCTAATTAAAATTTTTTAACTTTAGGGAAATGATATTGAAAACTAAAAATGATATCCTAGTGCTCTTATATCTGATGAATCAGATGGTACCTTAGATCATCACAAATTTATGGCTTTGTGATTGATGGTTTTTTCATAGCCATGTTCTCTACCACTATCCATCAGAACATGATGGTTAGATTTTTCTTCCATAACCATATTTTCACTTATGTTCTCCTATATGGAAACCCAGTGATGAGTTACTTTGGGTTATCATTACATTTCATACTTTAGTTTTTAAAATTAGGTTTTATTATTCCTTTTTACGATGTGTGTTTCCATGAATAGTAAATGATTTATAACCCTGATGAATTTTGAGGGAGAAATTCATTTTAAGGAGGGTAGAATGTAACAACCAGGGATTTTATAAGATATATTATTTTTAATTTCATTCATATATTCTGTTCTACGATACACCAAGATTATCTTGCACTATACGCAACACCGTATTATCTTGCAGTATACGCTACACTAATCTTGGATCGTGTTACACGCAATTTTAAGTTTGTTTGATAGTAGTTATTCTACGCAATATTGAGTGTGTGTGTGTGTGTGTGTGTGTATATATATATTCAATTTATAAATGAAATATGGTTGTATTTTGTTATACGCAACAATAAAAGAGTCTTTCACTACACGCAACCCTGACTTGGCTTGCATTGCACGCAATCACAACCTTTCTCGATAGCATGTGTTGTACGCAATATCGGGTTCACTAAACAAAGATATATGGTTATAATATTATTATAAACTAGCCGTTATTAATATTAGTAAATAAATTTTGAATTTTATGACATTATAATTCATCCTAAACATTTTATAGAATATGGTATGAGAACAAAATAAATTTTTTGGGTAAAATAAGTATTCTTCAAAAAATGCAGTTTTTCCACCTTTTGATGGCACACCCATTGTAAATATAATTTTTGACAAGTTTATAAGTTAAATTTTACAAAATAAACTTCTTATTTTGAATCAGGATATAAAAATTTACATTGGATAATGTTTTGATATTTTTCTGATAACTTTTATATTTTAAAGAATAGTAAAAACAAGCTATATTTTAATTAAAAACAACTTTTTTCATCGTAACAATTTATATGGTTAAATTATAATATTTAATGGTTTTAAAGTATAAATAGAATATATTTTTACCATTTAATATAATTTATGTCATTAACATTGATTTTACATTGAATTCATAGGTAAAATCATTTCAATCTTTTGCAATGTTTTAACTTTTAAAACTCGTTTTCTTAACAACGAGATTAATTTTAAATTAATTTCTACAACTTTTTTGTATTGAATTTATAAAAATGGATTCCATATTTGGAATCAGTGGGTCCAAATTATGTTAATAGACTACTTGTTATTTTTGGGCATTATGAATAGTAACTACGGTAACTTTTATTTACCTTAGAAAAAGGTAAATCGGGTAATTAATGGTAAATATAAAATTATAAAATTACTCTAACACTTGTATTAATATAATTGGAAGATTATATTTAGTCCTAATGAATATTTGGGTCTAAATGGAATCCAATGGAACCCACTTGGAGGTGATTAAGACCTTTAGTTTATTTTATTTAAAGGAAAGTGAAATATGTCTCACTCAACTTTAATAATTAAAGTATTTTTAATATAAGTTTATAAAGATTATAAATTCGGTTATAAATACACATTTGAAATATAACATTTTTTTATTTATCATGGTAATTTATTTATAATTTTTAAGAGATATTTAATTACCTTAATAGCTTATACATTAATGATTCATAAATTATTTATTTTGTGAAAAATAAGTAATATAGTTTTTATTGAAATAATAATACCCATTAAAAGGATCACAAACCTGACCAAAACTTATTGGTAGTGTAAATATAAACCATAATCATCAAATTACCTAATATATGACCGTTGGGAGTCCTATACAAGTGATTATGACACTTATATTATTTTATTTTAAATGATGTCAAAGTTTTCACCTTCATAATTTAATAAATATAACATTTTAAAAGATGGGTTTTTTAGAATATAAATTCGACTAAAAGTATTATTATGAAATCTATAATATTTATCTTCATCCTAGTATATTATTTTTAATTTTTATGTAACAAATAAGTATATTTGATAATTATACAATAATGTTGTAGAAATTATATTATTAAGAGAAGTATCAAATAAATGGTTTTACAAATAGTAAAATAAATATTATATGACCTATTTAATGTTATCCAGTAATTTTATAGATTACTATTACATGTTAGAAACCTATTAAATATTTTAGTTCGAATATATCCTCTATGAGGATTTTATTTAAATTCAAATAAATGAATAGTGTCAAAATTGGCACTATTGTTTTTTTATAAAAATAACATATTATTAAATTTTTTAAAAATCACAAAAATAATTAAAAATTATAAATTTATATTTATATTCTCTATAATGTCATAAATTAACCAATTATGGAAAATTAATAACACATAATTGATTATTTATAACCATTTAAAATTCATAATTTTATTACCACAAATAAAATTAAATAGATTAAATTATGATAAATCAAAATGATAAGGTTTAAAATAAGATCAAAACATGTATAAATTTTATTGGTTGATTAGATTAAAACCCTATCGAATCTAATATTCTAATTTAGTCATTTTTGGAGGTTTTTATGTGGTTTTTAAATTATTATTAAACTAATATGTGTGAGGATTCCAAAGGTTCCCCTCTCCCCCCTTATAAAAGGGCACCTCCTACCTGTCCTCTTTATACAACCTTGAGCCTTAATTCTCGTCCAAAACCTACCAATTTATCTTCTCCAATTACCTAGAATCAATCTAGAGGTCCTGGTCTTCTTCAAAAACCATATTTAGTTCCCTAAGAGAAAGTTAAGAAGAGGCGCGTCAAAGAAGAGGTAATATACTTTACCGATTCTTTCCAATTTATTTCTTCTTGTACTTCTTCATCTTTATTTGTTTCATCATAAATTAATAACATCAGTATCACTAATATACTTATATGTTATTATGAATATGAAACAACCATATTTCACCTTATATCCATCCTACGGAAAACGAAATCACTGCGCGTGCGTGCGTACGGAATACTGTCTCCACACCGTGGTGTAATCTATTTTTCCAACACCACCTTACTTGGATGAGTATAATGGTGTAAAGAAAAAATATACATATCTGTTATAACATTATATGGATTCTATGATATTATATCATCCACTCCAATTCCATTCAATAAATATGGGAACGATATTATCGCTCGTGCATACGTACGGATTACTGTCTCCATGACGTGATGGGATTCATTTTCCATGTTAACAATTCAAGAATGATTATAAATTATATATAATAAGTAATCATTTAATATATGACATAAAAATTATACTGGATTTATTTATATATATATATATATGTATTTCATCTACGTAATTCCATTCAATTCAATAAAGAAACGAAAACAGCGTTCATGCGTACATATGGCCTACCGTCTCCACGAACAGTGTATTTCTTTCCATTTATCAACCAATTATATATATGTATATTCTGAATATATATTATATATAAATTATGTTTTATATTCTGGAATTAATTAATCATGATCTAAGATATTATATTAATAATTACAAGTCAAAACACGGATGATAAATGAAACGATTTTACCCAAAACGCTGCTTTAACATGGAATTTACAGAAGAACGGGTAATATAAAGTCATAAGTGAAGAATTTATGATATCATAACAATGAATATGATTCTATAATAAGTAAATGACATTATTTAAATAATTATACATGAGGTTCGGATAGGTACAAAGCATATCGAACCTAAGGTAAGGGATAACTATTCCAATCTCATTCTTATCCGAGATTGTTTGTTCGTAAGTATTTACTGGGGTTATTGTTATCATCCATGTACATGTTTCCTAAAAATGGTTTCATGTATTTTTAAAGTAATTTTTAACCATTTTTTAATTTTATTACATTGTACATAAGGAATCTTTTTTTTACCATACGAGGTACTTTTGGAATTTTTCGACAAAAGTACGAGGAGAATGTTATTTTTAACTTATACGGCGTGAATAGATTTTTACGGTTTCATAACGCCTCATTTTCATGAAAATTCCTATAAAAGATTTCATGATTATTTTCAACAAAACCCTTTTCTTTTAAAATTTCATGGGATTTTGTGGAAATAAAATGATTTTGAAGAAGTAAGTATATATTCCTCAAGATTTCATTTCAAGTGTTTTATCAAGAATATTTTCCATCTAAAATGACATTATTTAATATGATTATATTTAAAGTATAATGTCTCCATTATTTACATGGTTTGATTCTTCTTATGATTAAAAGATATCCATTTTTTATATATGGATTATGTTATGATGGCATGATGTTTAAGAATCTCATTCTATTACATGGGTTATGCTATGATGTATGATTTATGGTTTTGTGGCACACGAAAGAATGATTTCATTATGAGATGGGTGGGACCTATATCTCCCTTAAATTCATTGGGTAAAGATTTATATCTCATGAGATAGACATGGATGGAATGGTAAGTTAATCTGGTTCAGTAATACAGGACTGGAACGAGGAGTGAACTCAATTTAGAAACGGATTGTGTCCACTAAGATGGTCTTGGCAGCAATGCCTTGGCTACTATGGAAATCATATCATGTGCTTAATGGTTTCCACAATCACAAGTTTTATTCCCATGATATTTTATCATGATTAATGTTTCTTTATGATCTATGCCTTATGTACTACCATGTTTTATGTCATTGTGAAAGATTTTGATGTTTAAACATTATGTTCATGTTTTTAAGTTCAAATGTATATTGTTTTTTTATTTTCTCCATTCTTACCCTTACTAAGTATTTGATCTCACCCTTTTTTATGTTTTATTTTCCCCCAGGGTTAAAATAAAGGTATTAGGTAAGGAAAAAAAAGGGGAATATCGTTATGGAAGTTTTTGAAGATATTTCAACATGATTAAGACTTTATATTCCAAGTTTCAAAAGACACTAAACTATTACGGACCTTGTGTGTCTATTTTCGTTATATATTAATTATTCCACAAAAGTAATGTAATTTCCATGTATTTCATGATTTGGGTCATTATAGTGGTACCCCATGTAGCTTCACCACTTCCATTACATATATCATGGAAAGTTTTTTAAGTGAGAAATATTCCTGAATAGTGATAAAGTGAAAAGTCTTGGTGAGTCATTCCAATACAGTCCATACTACATTGTTTTATTTGGATGTTTTTAGGATAGTAGTTATAAATTCCATATTAACATTATCCCACATCCACATGGGTATAGAAAATGGTTGCATCATCCAATTGGACTTCTGCCTCTCTTTATTTAACTTGTTGAAATATCAAGCATATTAAGATATACTCCCCAATATCCTTCCTCGTCTTTTCCCATTAGAAGTGTTCTAAAAGACCATTTTACATCTGGTAACTTCAAGGATAGATATAGAATGGTGATCTATATTAATTATCCAATAAATACATCTTTATCTCATGTGATTAAATTACACATAGCCTCATTACAAACTAAATTACAACATCATCATCAATATGGAACTCTTGTAGCTTCCCTTCCTTTACTACTTTCCCCATATTTTGAAGGTCAAAATCATCCCTTTTTGGCTCTATAATATTCTCTTGGATACATGGTTGAGTAATAATTTTGTAAAGGTAGTATGTATTACCTACAGTTAGGATTTTCAAATACATCCTTTAAATATCCATTAAGATAGGGTATTTCTCAATCCCCATCACAGATAGACTAGCAGCTTCTTTTCTTCGAAGATAATCATATACCTCATTATCCTTTCTCAAATAGTAATGAATAGAGAAGTTTTAGTCATTGATTGGATCTAATAATATTCTTTGACACATGTTGAGTTCCTTCTATGAGAATATATACTTACTTTTGTGATCAGTATATATGTCACACTTCTCAACATAGAAGTAGTGTGGTTAAATATGCACAGTTAATGTCTTAGATTCTAACTCCAGATCATGATTTGGGTAGTAATTATAATGTATCTTTATCTATCTCAAGGAATAGGATATCACTTTATCATTCTGAATGAGTACACAACCCAAGGATTTATTTAAAGCATCGCGTTATATAAAAAACACTTTCTCTCATTGTTGATAATGTGAGTACAGGTGTTGTGATTGGCCACTTCTTTATCTCCTTGAAGATTTCCTCACATTATTTTTTCTAGAAATACTTTACCCCTTTCCTTATTAACTTAGTTATCTAGAAAGACAATTGTGATAAGTTTCTCACAAAATATCACTTATAAACTTCTAATCCAATAAAACTATGGATTTATGTGACACAAGTGGGTCACAACCATTCTTCAATTCTATTTATTTTTTAAGGGTCCATATAAATTCTCTCACATATGATCACATGTCCCTAGAATGTGACTTTCTACATCCAAAAGTCACACTTGTTGAACATGTCATACACTTTATCCTTCATTAATGTCTCTAGCACAATCCTTAGATGTTATTAACGTTCCTACTTTATTATTGAGTATATGATAACATCATCGATAAAAAATACCAAAAAAATCATGGTAGTCTATAAATACACTATTCATCAAATCCATTAATATTGTAGGGGAATAAGTATGTCTGAAGGGCGTCACTAGAAACTCATATCATCCATACCTTGTATTTAAAGCAGTAATTTGAATATCTCCCTTAATCACCTTCAGTTGATGATACCCAGAATGAATACCACCTTTGAGAAGTATTGAACCCCTTGTAATTTATCAAACAATCCATCAATTTTGGAAGAGGATACATTTTCGTTATATTGATACTATTGAGTTCCTAAAAATCAATTCACAGCCACATTAATCTATCCTTTTTCTTTATAAAGAGTAATGGTGCACCCAAGGTGATTCACTAGGGTGTATAACCCATTTTTCTAAAATATTTTGAATATTATTCTTTAACTCCTCTAGTTTAATATAGGCATTCATATAGAGACATTTTGAGACCGCATTAGATCCCGGTATGAGTTATATTGGTAATGCTGCCTCATGAGACGTGGGAAGTCCAAGTAAATATTTGAGAAAAAGATCATTTTATTCACTCAAAATGGGTATTTCCACTATGTTGATACCTTTCTTTGACTCAAACATTTTAGCAAGGTATGCTTCTTAATAGGGAATCAATATCCACACCGTTGAAGGATTTTCCAAAGGAGATTCAGGGTATTCCTTTCATTTGTAGAGGAACATGGTATGGTTTGGAATTGGAAATGTATTTCAATTTACTAATAAAATAATGCGTTCTTTATATAACAAGAGTCAATCCATGCACATTATAGCATCAAATTCAATGAATGAAAGTATCACAAGATTTTATAGAAGAATCTTCCCAAATATTCCAACAGAAGAATATTCCAACACTTTGGATGCAATGATCGCACCACTAGGTGATTATACAGATACCACAACTTCAATGTTTCAAGTATTTGATTCTATAATTCTAGAAAACATACAGGATATAAAGGAATTAATAAAACCATAATCCAATAAGACTTTTTCAATTCTTGAGTGAATAGGAAGTGTACCTTGTATGAATTCATTATCTCTCTCCACTTTAGTAGTAGTGATGTCATATGATTTCCATTTCTCATTTTAATTTGGTATCTATAGATGATTAATACATTTTTGGAGTCGATGTTTAGTGCACTAGCTTTCATAGTTCCCTTTCTCTCTATAGTTAAATCATTAAACCTAGGGTGGTACTCTCTTTTCCAACATCAGGTTGGTTAGCTTGTTTGTGTCTATTCGACATTCATGAGATTAATGGACTTCTCTCTTGAACTAGAATCATTTCCCCATCCCTTTGAATAAATTCAAATGATAGTTCTTCCCATATTTTTGAAACGTGGGTGGTTGGGCTTTCTTTCCACCTTTTTCATTATATCCTTCATCTTGAAACTCAATCTTCTATATTTTATCCCCTTACTCATGGGATCATTCTCTAAACTCCTTATTCACTTTTAGATCACATCAAAGAACACATTATTAACTCCTAATGTCTGTGATATCTAGTTTCTTTTGAAGATGTGGTTTTAAACCACTAAAGAATTTATCTATTTTTCTATCATTTTTTATATAAAAAACTTTAGGCATACCTTTCAAGACATGTGATGTTTTCTTCGTATGACATGACAGATTCCCCTTACATTTTCTTTAGCTCTATTAATTATATGTTCATCATTCTATGAAGATTTTGAGGGAAACACTTGTTAAGAAATATTTTCTGGAAGTCTCCCACTCCATATCTGAAATTTACTCCTTCGGTTTACTATTCTTAATCAACACCCACCATTGATTGGCCTAAACATATAAAAGATAGATGTCTATAGTCACCTAATCCTTATCAGAACTATAGATAATAGAAAATATATTCTCTATTAAGTTAACGACTATTCCAAAACAAGTGGATCTGAAGATCCATTAAATTTTGGTTGTTGTTACTATATAAAATATTATATAGCCAGTTACTCCCTCTTATGTGAAGTAAGAGTTTCCACAATATTCATGTTATTGTTCATATCCTGGGATAGTTGGATAATTATCTACATTAAATTTTTAACTCCAACTCGCAAGGAATTGGGGATGTATTTTGGGAAGTCACTACATTGTTCATCACATTGTTTATTGGACTAGTTTCTTTTGGTTCCCACCATTTTCTAAAATATAAGAGGTTTGAACAAAGAATAAGTCAACAAGCCATGAATAAATAATTTATTACATTATGAAATTAACTCTAAATTCATATCTTGTGTGAGCCCTGTATTTATCTTTTTTCTAAACCAAAGGTTCTTGGATACTTATATATACTTATTCTCATACTAAGGGTTTTCACTAATGTTCTTCAATCCTAACTCCCAAATTAATTAAACTATGTTTTGATACCAACTATAGCAAACTGACTTTTTCTTACATGAATATTACATCATTTTAAAGATAAAAAATATTATAGTCTTACAAAACCAGGATCAAAAGTTTTAGTATATTAGGAAAATTAGAAATATCCATCATTTTTATGTGATAAAATATAAAAATTTATTTAAAAATATTATTATTTATCATTCTAAATATCATGATCTCTTTAGTACATGTAATCACTATAGGATATACATCAAATAAATGAGTGATCTAAAATCCCATTAAGAGGATAGATAAGGACACAAATCAATATAACATGGGTGAGAATAATCATCATAATCAAAGAATAATATTATGTACATCATCATAATCATGAGAGGAATCATTAGAAAACGTTATGGAATGTGGCAATTCATAAAAATGAAACATCATCTTAGTGGTAAAATATCACAAATAGATGTGAACATAGATAGAATCAAGTTCACACATAACATTTGTAAATAATTCAAATATCATAAATGTGAACAAATAAAATACTATTTTCATGAATATTTCATACTATATAATGAGATATATCACATTAACCAATGCATTAGAGTGCTATATAATTATAGGCGCACCCGTCACAACATAACATTTACATAATCTTGCATGCCAAATAGAACGTATATCAATATTAGAAATAAAATAACCCATATAAAGAAATGAGTTTAGTTTCATAAATCATACATTCATGAATAAACTTTGGGGTTCCTGAATAATAATGGGAAAAACATATTTACTATAAGAATCTTTACACTTTAGTGAATAAGAAACAATCACAAGAGGATACGAGATGGGAATTGGAAAAAGTGATCTTTTAGAAAATCTTATCATAAAATTACATTTTAATCATGTATATTCCATAAAATAAAATATAAGGACAATTAAATTTTATTTTATGAAATTTAAAATAATATCCATACTAAAATATTTTATGAAATATGAATACCTGAAATAAAATGAGTTGGGTTCGAGAATCCCCTTACCATATGTCTGAATAATATCTTCACTTTAATATCCCATACAATCAAATTAGATTCATTAATTAATAAATTAAAATCATATTATATATTTATTTTATTTATTATAATTTTATTAAGTTCATTTATTGAGATTTTTAGGAGTTATAGAGTTCAATTTTATCGTTCTATAATTTTTAATTTTCTTGGTTTTCATGATCGGTTCACTTGTATATAGGTATGAAAGTTTTTGTAAAATGAGAATAATTCTATAGAATTCAAATTATATGTTATTGATGAACTTAAATAACTATAAATGGTTTTATAAATCAGTTTTTTATATGGTATGATTATGATTCATTAGATGAAATGTTAATGAAATGATTAAACTTATTTAGGCGTGTTTTACGACTATCATGAACTTATATCATTTTATTTAATATCATACTTATATATTGGTTAAAAAATCATTATATAACTTATAATATGTTTAATATAATCTTAATTGACTATAATAATGGTTTTATAACCATACTTGAAGGTGGTAATGGAAAATGAAAACTCATCGTCCATGAAGATGATGAATTGACACGTCATGGATGATGTTTTCAGTTTTAGAATAAAAGATGGATAGAGTAGATTTGATGATGGATTATTCCATTTACATAATAAAATTATAGTATATATAATATAATAAAGTTATCACGACACTTTGAGATAGGTAGGTGAGGATAGGATAACAAAAAAATTAATTGAAAAGAAATTAAATGAGGACGAAAGAGGATTTACCTCTTGGATTCCTTCTCCTTGAGAACTTCCTTAAGGAACTTTTTTTTTATTTTTTTTATACTTGAAGCTCCTATAAGTGTGGGAGAGTATTGGGAAGAGTATTGGTTATAATTTAGAAAATATTCAAGGTTTAGATGGTGTGAGGAGAAGATATGGTGAGGGGTGGTATTTATAGGGGGAGAGGGGTGTTTTATGATTATTTTATGATTGGTTTATTATTTTGGTTCAAGAGTGTAAATAGTTTTTATTATTAAAAAAAAATATTTTATTGTATATCCCTTTTTAAATTTAATTTATTTTACATGATAGGTTTCACACAACACCAAGCTTAAACGAACAATGATATACAATTAAATATTATTATTTTAAAACAACCATTATAAATTAGTCATTAAATTGCCGAAAATGAATAGAATAAACCAAATTTTGAAGTTCATGTATTTAATAAAAAAATATTAATTATAATGATTTGAAAATTCATAATATAATAATGAATCCAATTACACATATTAAGAGACTATTTTTCTAAAGGCAGTTTTATCACTTTTAATGGCACACTTGTTTTAAAACAAAATTTTTACAATTTTATAAATTCTATTGATAAAAATAAAATTCATTTTTAAAAGTGGAATTTAAAAATAATATTAGGCCTAAATTTTGGAATTGCTCTGAAAATATTTATTTTCTAGTGAATAGTGAAAAATTGTGATTTTTATAAACAATCATTTTTGTTATAATAATAATCTATTTATGATTTTAATAGTAACATAACCTATGAAAGTGTAAATAAAATTTAGGTATAATATGAATTAAATAGTAATATATTTATATCTTGGAATAAGTAAATGAATTTTTTAGAAATGATAAATTAAATATATTTTTTTGTTAAACATAAATGATTATTCACAATTTTATAATTAAAATAATTATTTATAAGACGATTAATTTTCTTAAAATAAATTCTTAAATTAATATTTTTTTATTACTATGATTGTAAGGCAGTTTTTCAGAACTTAATTAATTTTTTGAAAGTGTCATAAAATCAGTTATAATATTAAAATCAGTATTTTTTTAGTAAATGATGATTTTATTTAAAAATTAATTTAAACATATTTACAAAATTATTTTCATAAAATTGAGTTCATATTTTAATTATGTATATAGAAGCATTTCTAGGTTTATTTTTTTGGATTTTTCTAAAATATTTTATTTTTTGTTGAATAGTGAAATACAATAATTTATAGTATTTAACATTATAAGTAAATAAATGAATTATTGAGTCATGCTTCCGCAAAATATGATGTAAGTGACCATAATCTCTAAATCTCATGCTCTGTTGATATATTTATTCATTTTAATTAATACTATTCATGGTCTTGAGTTAAAATAATAAGCTAATAATAAAATATCCAAAAAAACACTCATCTCCTCCACTATGAAAAGGAATCCTATCATCCCACTTAATCTGGACTCTAAATCCATGTTGCCTCAACCAAGATATTCTTAAATGTCTACTCAACATAAATCCTCTAAATATTGAATCCTCTCCTTGGGAAAAAATCCAAACTAGAAATCCTTTTGGTACAAACCAAAAGGAGTTACCATATTAAGAGGAAACATCTTTCCTCAAAATCTTTAGTTATATTTACATTCTCCACCCCCTAAAATATCTTTATTCCAATATTATATAACAAAAATATTATATTAAATTTACTTAAATGTTTTTATTATAAGGGTTCAACGCACACTTACACACACTTCCATCTAATGGGTAACGAATATAGTGTTTATGTGTACGATGAACTACTACCTCAAAAAAATTATTGTTATTTTTTCCTTTACCACCTTTCATGGATTGTAAATATGATTGAAAACACTATTATGTTTTAACATATGCCCTTATTCCTTCCATTTCTTATAAATATGATAACATCATTTGTGGAAGTGCTGACAACCGCCTCCCCAAAGTGATGTGATTCATTCATGCTATACATGGAATGTATTAAGGATTATTTTAACAAATATATGTAACATATATGAAATAGATATGATAATAGAATTATAATATACATATACATATATATTATTTACTTTTCATTCTTCTAAAATATGACAATGAAATGAAAGTACTGCTCATGTGCATGTACGGACTACTATCTTCATTAACAGTACATTTCATTTCCTCTATTAAAAAATTATGAATTATTATAAATATATATATACTGAATATATATGATATTTAAATCATGGGTTACATTATATAGATTATTAAACTATTATTTAATTAATAATAACAACAATTTACAAGTTAAAACATACTTAACAAATGAGGAAATTAACTCCCGGAATAGTGAAAATAGAGAAAGATTGTTATCAAATGGGAAATAAGATATTATAAGAATATAAAATTTAATATAAAAAAATTAAAAAGGTTATTGTAATAAGTTAGTAACACTCTTAATCCCAATATAAAATAGGTTAAATTCTATACACATGAAAGGAAGTGCAAGGTAAGGGATTTTGTCTCAATTTCATTTCATTGAGACATTTTTCAAGGCTTACACCATGTTTCTTTTATATAGTGTATATACTTCCATTTGAAATGTTGTATAATGAATTTCTTCATTATCATGATATTATAACATTATTTTTTGTTATTAATTCATGGTAATTATGATTCAAATATTTCAAGGTTATATGGAACACTTTGAAATGTTTAAATATTATTTTCCTCGAGAATTTTTTAATGGTCTTTCAATAACATCAACAAGATTTTTTTATTAGTTATCCTCCACTGAGGAATTATTTATAAATTTTTATTCTCTATTAAATATAAATATTTGATAAGGAACATTATTTATTTTGATTGATTTATATTAGGAATGATTTGGACTGGCAGTGATAGGTGGGGCCCCAAATTTATATATCCCCTTGATGTATAGACATGTTCTCATGAGATGAATAAGTTGTAAAATTTTAATGGGCATCTATCAATAGTTTTTACCACATTTTGAAATGTCTTTACAATATATTTTTTCATATTCCTTAGACATGATGTCCATTAATTAAGCATATCCCTATTTAATACTTAGTTATTATTCATCCATGAGATTGTGGATCAATATATATATGGATGAATTCTATTCTCAGTTTATTGATTTAGATGGAATTTGTTTTCGGTTATTTACCTTTCCCTATTTATTATGAATTATCTAGTTAATTTAATGAAAAGAGTGGTTAGTTATTTAAATTTCAAAAGTTATTAATCCCCATTGATTCATTATTACTTCTAATTTACTTACCCTTACTGAGAATTTTATCTCACCCTTATTATGTTTCCTTTCCCCAGGTTATAGAGAAGGAAACATTGAATAAACATTCAAGGATATATATTATTTCATTTTATTATGTGTCATGTTTTATTTTATTTTCCTATTGTATTATGGGTATCATGTATGTAATCTGGCTTTCCAATATAGCTAAAATTATTATTCCTTCGGGATTTGATTCCTTATAATCATTCCAATGTAATAAAATAATACTACAACTCTCTGCTTCGAGGGTTAGGGCATTATAGTTGGTATCAAATGAAGTTTAGAGAAAACCTTAGAAACTAGATTTAGAAAACTTGGATAAATGAAAATAACCCTAATATAGATTTTGAGGATAATTATATAAGAACAACCTAGAATTATTGTTTGGTAGAGAATATGTTGTAATTCTTATTAATACATCCATGTCTAGAAATAATAAGTGGATGTGGTTCAGACATAGATATACGTAGGGATAATAACCCCAACAAGGTGTGTTGGGCCTGACTCGACATAACCCGGTACACGATAACATGTCTTATTGCACACTTGGTTTGACAATCCCGGTGGATTTTCCTAGGATAATTAACATTTTATTTAAAAAAACATTACAAAGAATTTAAATGTCAATATATCCCCAAAAAAACCATGTTTATGACTTTGAGATTATCTATGGATAAATTTTAAAATTTATGTAAAGTATTTAACTAGTTTCTAGTTATGAATTATGTTTCATAATGTTATGATATAATATTGTGTGTTCCATTATTTATAAATAGTACCTAGAGGAAGGAATAGGAACTGAATCAATGTACATAATCTAAAGAGTATGAATGATCATTTATTTGATAGGTTTAATCTGGTCTCTTGAAGGGAACTATTCTATTAAACATTCTCATTATATGGTGAGATAATATAATGTTATAATAATAATGAGAAAGAGTTTTCTAAGAGTTATGTATTTAGATGGAATCATGAGAACAAGAGTGTAACTAGTAAAATATTAGATTAAGTAAATAATATAAAGAAATATTTTTTCACATATGATAATTGAGGAAGGAATCACCATAGTACTTTCTTAAAAGGAATAGAAGTTTGCTACATTTGTGGAGAGAAAATACACTATGGTTTTTATTGTAAGTATAATTAAAAATTTTCGAATGTACAATGATTCAAATATAAGATGTTGATACACTATATAAATCAATGTGTCAAGCATCAAATGAATACACATTAAAAGAGGATAATGGATCAGGGTTAGGCTTCTGCTAATACCTCAAATGAAGAGGAATGATTAATATTTCTATGTTTGTATTGAATAATTATGTTATTTTATTATTTAATCTATTATTATATGTTTATAAGATTCATGTGATATATATGGCTTGTACTATAGTACATCTTCTTTAAGGAATTTGAAGTATGTGATGAATAGGACTAGTGATCAAGATAACTGATTCTATTGTAGGTTGATCTTTCTTAAAACACATTTGTTGGTAAAGATAACCCTAAATATGTGTTATGTTTTGAGATAATAATATATAGATGTTTATAGGATAGAATTAGTTATATTGAAATTGGTTAGTGATCTTCGATTTTATGTTATGCTACAATTATTATATGTCTGGGTTTAAGGACTTCACTCAAAAACATAATATTATAATCATGGAAACATGATTTTTTAATAAAGGATTAAAGTAGATTAAGGTATTCATATATTTGTTATGTGATAGAAAGAGATACATTATTTTTGTAATCTTATGTTAATTTTATTTTGAAAATTTAATGACCTTATTTATAAATTTTTTTTTGTTGAATGTGGACCGACATGTTCTAGAAAAATATTAAGATTAAGTACTTTTAGAATGGATAAAGTTAAATTTTGCAAATTATTGTCTATTGATAACATGTGTTAACCTTATTGGTCTCAGTAAAAATTTAAAGGATGAAGGAATGACGTAAATACCATATGATTCATTAAAAGTTCTTTGGGCATGCAAAAATCATCTTGAACATTCATTTATAGGTGTAAGGGATGAATTTAAAATATATTAAATCACAAAAAATTATAGGATTATGGTTATAAAATGAAATTTATTAAATTATGTTTATTTCCTCAAGTTCTTACTTAAATATTAAAAAATCACTCATATCTAGGAAAAAGGTTTTGGAAAAAAATGATATCCATTTACTTTTATTACTGAGAAATCAATGGTCTTTTAACCAATCACAAGATTTATAGTTTTTTATGGTTAACATTATAATTAAAACGTTATCTCTCACTCTCTATCATAACTTGATAGTTATATTTATCTTTCATGCCCATGTTATCACTTTCCAGTAATGATTTCCTACCCAAAATCCAAGTTTTGTGTTGACCTTCGCATTTCTCTTTCCCTCTTATTAAGTGGATATTTTATTAACCCTATTTTTTATGTGGGTTTCCCAAAAAAAATTGAAGTATCAATATTTGATTTTATAAGTACAATTTCAATCTAAAAAGACACAATTTATTGAAATAGGGGAGAATATAACACCCCAATATTTTATGTTAAGTCTTTTTTTAATTTAATTTCTTCGACATCATAGATTTTACACAACACCAAGATTAAAAGAAAAATGATATTAAGATAAATATTATTATCCTAACATGGACATTATAACCTATCCATTAAATTGTATGGAATGAATAGTATAAAAAATGATAAATTTATATATTTAATAAAATGATTTTACATCACCCAAATTTTTTATAGGCATAGTAAATAAATTAATTCAATTACACACATTAAAAGTGTAACGAACCAAAATTTTATCAATAAAAATTAATCATGATCTAATAAAATGAATTATTATTTAAAATGGTTATATAAAATACGCACTTCCTTGGATTTATGTTTTTTTATTTCAAAATTCCATTGAGAACTGTTATCGTTTCTAATATAGACATTGAACAGTGATCACATGATTAGTATAAATATAGGGCTTTAAAAAATCCAATTTATGTAGACAAAGGAGTCAATGGCCTCATACAGTAGACTTTCCACATATGAACCCCATTTGTTAGAGATCGGAAAGGAGTTTGCATCATTGGGCTTCACTCTTGACCAAGACCAATCTGAGCTTCAACACGTTAAGCTCGAGTGGAACCGCCTACGGGAGAAGTGGAATTTGATAGAGATTACCACCCGAGCGATGTTAACTGAGCCACCCCAGGAGTCTTTCATCATCTCACACCTTACCCTTTGATCATATGCTGGTGTTATAAGGGGTTATGTAACGATACCCTAGAACTACGATTATGTACGTTATTTTTGTTTAGAGAATATACTTTCATTTTATTATTGTTACTTTGTAAATAGTTTTTATAAGAAAATAGCATTTTTAGATAATTAAGAAATCTAAATTGATTAATTAATGTATTTTTGGAATTAAATAATATTTTCATTAAATTGATTTTTATATAATATAAATGACCATATAATTATTATGAATACGATTGTTATTTTTATTAAGGTTTGAAAGATATTTTTTCCAAAACCCATGAATTTTTTATAAATATCAGTTTTTATTTTAAAAGCTAAAATTCAAATATAAAGAAAATTATTTAGATAAAATGACTATTATTTTTAGAATCAGGACGTCTAAATTACCCAATGGTAAACTTTTCATAATTTTTTTAGATAGTTATATTTTTGGGTAAAATTTAAATATCGTTTAAATATATAAAGTGTTTTATGACATCATAATGACCCAATAGTGATGTAATAAAATACTATCAACATTATATTGGGAAAATATATGTTCTTATATTAAAATAATGTGATTTTAGTTTTGTTTTATTTATTTTACAATGCTTTAGTGGACCCTTCAAGACTTATAAAACCTTTTACATTTTTAAATTGATTTCCTTGAGAGTGTGACTAACCTCCACCTAAGAACCCCTATGATTTTAAGAAGTTATAGAATATTTTTTTCCACTACCCTTTGGAAAAAACCATGGCTTGGTTTTTGGTTTTGATTAGTTTACTGTGTGGTGACCCAAACCTAAATAATAAAGAATTCCCTCTCCTTTTCTATATAAACCCACCCAAGCATCCACTTCCTCTTCACTCAATGCCTTTTGAGCATGACCAGCCCCTTCCCTCCTATCTATATAATTCTCTAAAGGTGCCTCAAGCTCTCAAGAATCTTCTCTCAAGCCCCTCCCAAGCCTTTGGAATCACACTTCCAAGTAAGGGATTCCCTCATTTCTTATTTTTATCCATGTTTCTTTATGTTGAAATACCCTTTTACATTAAAATAAAAATATTGGGGTATGATTTTGAACCTCCCTTATATTCACATATTTATGTTTTAATTATGAGAGAAACCTTTTCTCTCTCATTAATTCCTCTTATGTACACCTGTTACCATGCCGAAATTCTGCAAGAAATTTCTCTCTCCTCATTTACATTCAAGCAATTATTTTGTATTATGAATCCAAATTCCATTACTTATGTTGGTACATGTTTCTATATGACCCAATTACTATCCATTTAATGTACATATTATGAGACACCCTTTTCTCTCTCATCAAACCTTTTATGAAGTCTTATGTCACACCGTTATGCTGTCAAAATTGCACCACCATTTTTCAAAGCCAAAATCATTGTGTAGTTAATACCATACCCATTCATCTATCAAGGGTATTCACCTTTATGAAAATTTACTTATTAATGTAAGAGTTTAATGTATTAATTCTACATTCCTTTACCATTGAATAGATTAATATGTTTAATTAATCTATGTTTTATGATCTTGTGGCACACTTATGCATAAAATGAAATGTTTAAGAATGGTGTGCCTTGATAGCGCTCCAAAGCATTGGGTAAAGATTAGTATCATGATACTTCAAGTGAAATTAGGGTTTACTCCTGATAATTCAAGTTCAATGATTATTTACTCATGTTAATTCAAGTGCAATGAGGGTTTACTCATGATCCATGTGCAATGAGCCTTGGCTTATGATAATACAATGTTAAGTGTTATTGCCACATTTCCATGTTGTGATAATCATTCTTTATCATGCCTTTATGTTAATTTTTCTTTTATGCTCTGTTAATATGCCTATTTCCTAACATGTATTTTATTCTTAATTTTATGCCTTGTTTACCCCCTTACTAGGCTTTACAGCTCACCCTTTTCTTATGCGTGTCCTGAGGTTATCCGATGAAATGCTAAGTACAAGGGAGTATAGTGGTTATGTAAATAAAGTTTTCAATAAAGATTTTGTTTTTCATGTTTTAAGCTATTATGTAATGTTCTTAAGCCCCAAGGACACTAGACCTATTGATCTTCCATGTTGTATCAAGTGAATATTTTATGTAATAAAGCCTGTTTAAGTGTGTGATAAAAAGTAGGGTTGTTATAGTTGGTATCATAGGATAGTTTTAGTTATTATTGGGATTAGGATTAGAAAAACCTAGTGAAATCCTTAGGGATAAGACTAAGAATAATAGAAACATAGTGAAGTCTTGGTGAGTATTAAGTAAGTGGTTTATCAAGAAAATAAATCTCTATCTGGATACGAGCAGGTAGAGGTGGATCTGGTATAGATGTACCTAGGAGTGAAAACTCTAACATGGAGTTTCAGGCTTGACCTAGTGTATCCTGGTACACAACAACGAACCTTACTTCACTCTTGGTTACAACAATTCTGGGGGATATGCTTTGGTAAATTCACAAGCTTATTATAAACCATTGTTAAGTGAAAAAATTCCCCTAAGAATGTATGTTGTGAATTAGATCATGTATAACATAGATTGAAGCCTATAGATTCATAAGTTAAGGAAATAAAAGTTATTTATAAGTCATCCAATATTTTCCTTAGATTCCCCATTATGTGATTAGTAGTTTAAATGTACTCATCCCTAATTCTATATTAGATAGATTAGAACCAAAATCAAAAATTTAAAGGAAGGGTTATCACCCAAAGTTCGATGCATTCTTTCGTATCCCGAATGTTTAGTAGAACAATCCCAACACCACCACAAATCATGGAAGTAAATTTGTTGGTCAGAACGGAAAATGGGTAAATCATTACATCACATGAATATAACCCTTCCCTTATCGTAATTTGTGGATTGAACTTCCCAGGGAAACTCTTCATACTTACTCTAGTAAAATTTGATGTAATTCTTAGAGTGGATTGGATTTCCTTATTTAGATCCAACATAAATTTCCATGAGATGGAAATCACTCTCCATATGGTGAATCAACCCCCAATTCTATACAAGTGCAAGGAGGAGGATGAATATTCCTTAGCACCGTCATCTCAAGCATTGATATTACTACCTTTGAGCACGCTTATCTAGCTCAGATGCATGAGTCTAAGGAAGAAACCATCCTTGAAGACATGCCTATTATGAGGGAATTTGCAGTAGTGTTTCACAGGGAATTTTCTTGTATTCCTCCTAGAAGAGATGTTGAATTCTTAATTGACCTTATACCTAGGGCACTTTCAATATCCAAAACTCTGTATAGAATGGATTTTTTAGAGATTTAAGAGCTGTAGAAATAACTACAAGAGTATCTATATAAAGGGTTTATATTCCCAAGTTCTTAACCATGGGGTGCACCAGTCCTCTTCATCAAGAAGAAGGATGGATCAATTCACCTTTTCATTGATTATTGTGAGCTCAACAAAATCATGATAAAGAAAAAGTATCCTTTGCCTCTAATTGATAAATTGTTCGATCTGCTATGTGGAGTATAATACTTCTCTAAGGTGGATGTGTGGACAGTATATTACCTAGTAAAGATGAAAAATGAGGAAATCCCCAATACTGATTTACGTACAGGGTACGGGCACAATGAATTCATAGTAATGCCTTTCGGACTCACTAATGGTCTATAAATCTTCTTGGAAATTATGAATAGAGTCTTTAGAGATTACCTCGACAAGTTTTTGGTAGTCTTTATATAAGATATTCAAATATACTCCCAAACCAAGGAGAATAATGAGGAGAATCTAAGAACTGTATTAGAGACCTTTCAAAAGGATAATCTCTTTGAAAAGTACAAAAAGTGTGATTTTTAGTTGAAGGATGTCTCATTATTGGGCTATATCATCATAAAAAATGGGATATCTATGGATCCCTCCAAGATATATGCAATTGAGGGATGGTTAAGTCCAACATTGGTAACGGATATTTGTACCTTCCTTGGGATAGCTAGATATTATCACCAATTTGTCAGAAACATCTCACGATTTTCATACCCTCTTACCAAGCTAACTCAGAATGTAGTCAAGTTTTATTGGAGTGACGAATGAGAAGAATTATTTACGGAGTTGAAAATT
This sequence comes from Viscum album, assembly GCA_963277665.1. Classification (NCBI taxonomy): domain Eukaryota; kingdom Viridiplantae; phylum Streptophyta; class Magnoliopsida; order Santalales; family Viscaceae; genus Viscum; species Viscum album. The sequence continues at coordinate 1,802,852,337 of OY728129.1, read as the reverse complement.
AGGCTTTTCACTGCACTCGCTCTCACACTACCCAAAAGTGGAGAACTTTTTGTGGTATTTAGTGATGCTTCAAAGAAGGGTATGGACTATGTGTTGATGAAAAATGAAAAAGTCATTTCCTATGATTTAAGGAAATTGAAATTTCATGAGAATAACTATACAAAGCATGACCTAGAGTTGGCTGTAGTGATCTTCACTTTGAAAATTTGGTGGCATTACCTATTTGGGGAGAAGTGTGAAATTTCTATGGACCACAAAAGCCTCAAATATATATTCACATAGAATGAGTTGAAGATGCACCAACGAAGATCGTTAGATCTAATCAAAGACGATGACTGCTCATTCCATTACCACCCTAGGAAAGCGAACAAGGTGGAGGATGCTCTAAGTATAAAGGATCCAGCAATTCTATAATTAATGAGAATTGAAAAGGATCCAATCTTCTGGGATTTGATATGTATGGACATGAGAATCATAAAGAATGGAAAATCATCAATAATTTTACAAATGATTTCTCAACCGTCACTTTTATAAAGGTTAAAGGATACTTAAAAGGATTATGTGGGAATTTAGAAGAAAGTTAAAACTATTAGAAAAGGTAAATCTAGGGATTTTAATGTTATTGAAGAAGGAATTGTGAGATTTGGGAAAATACTATGTGTTCCATGAAGTCTGGAGCTGAAGAAAGAACTTTTGGATGATGCCCAGAGTCTGAATTTCTCCATTCAACCAAAAAACACAAAGATGTTTCAAGATCTCTGAGATAATTATTGGTGGGATAACATTAAGAAGGTGATCACTGAGTATACATCAATGTGCCTGGTATGTCAGCAAGTGAAGGCTGAGAGGCAGAAGTCTAAGGGGATGATGCAACCATTACCCATACAGACATGAAAATGGGAGAACATCACCATGGACTTTGCCACTGGACATCCAAAGACATCTAGAGGAAACAATTCTCTATGGTTTGTTGTGGATCATCTTAAAAAGATTTCACATTTCATTTTAATTCGAGAGGATTTATCACTATATCAACTGGCACAGAAATATATCTAAGATGTGGTAAGGTTGCATGGAGTACCACTATCAGTTGTATCTGATTTTGATCCAAGATTCACCTCTATTTTTTTGAAGAGTCTTCAACATGCTCTGGATACTGAGCTAAACTTTAGTATGGATTAACATCCTCAAACTGATGGACAATCTGAGTGGACTATCCAAACTCTAGAGTACATGTTGAGAGCATGATCAAAGGAATTTAAAGGAGGATGGGATCAACATCTTCCTCTTATTGAGTTATCATACAATAACAGTTTCCACTGAATCATCCAAACGACTCCTTATGAATCCATGTGTGGGAAGAGTTATATAACACTATCATTTTTGGATAAAGTTGGGAGAGAAAACTCCTAGGTCTAGAAATAGTCGATGAAATGGTAGAGAAGGTTAAGACCATCCAGTAGCACATTAAAGCTTCTTAGAGTCGATAAAAGAGAATTACTAACAATCGTTGATGAGACCTACATTTTGATATCGGAGACATAGTTTTCCTCCACATATCACTGTGGAAGAGAGTTATGATATTTTTTAAGACAGTAAAGCTTAGTCTAAGGTACATCATCCCTTTTGAGATCCTTGATCACATTGGAGCAGTGGCCAATCGACTTTCCCTCCCACTGAACGAATCTCAAGTATATGATGTGTTCCATGTATCAATATTGAGGAAGTACATACCTGATCCATCACATGTACTCAATCTAGTGGTGCTACCATTATAGAATGACCTCTCCTATAAATAAAATCCGATGAAGATCTCAGATCATATGGAAGATTTCTACAAAATAAGGAAATGAACCTCATCATGGTGTTGTGGCGAAACCACAAGTTTGAAGAAGAAATGTGGGAATCAAAGGAAGTGATGAAGCAGAGTTACTCCCATCGGTTTTAGTGTGTTAAAAGGAAATTCTGAGGGCGCAATTTCTTAAGGGGGAAGTTTTAATGAACTAAACTTTTATCAATGAAATTTCTTCTAGATCTAATTAAATTTCTTATTATGAAAAATGGTTATATAAAATATTCACTTCCTTGGCTTTATGTTTTTGGATTTAAAAATACCATTAAGAATTATTATCATTGCTAATATAGTCATTGAACAATGATCACATGATTATTATAAATATTGGGCTTTACCAAATCCAATTTACTTAGACAAAGGAAGTGATGGCCTCATCTAATTGACTTACCCCGTATGAAGCCCATTAGTCAGAGCTCAGAAAGGAGGTGGCGTTATTGGGCTTCACTCTTGACTAAGCCCATGCTGAGCTTAATCATGTTAAGCTCAAGCAGAACCACCTATTGGATAAGTGGAAGTTGATAGAGATTACCACCCGATCTATGTTATCCAAGCCATCCCAAGAGTCTGTCACCATTGCACAACTTACCCTTCAGTCGTATTCTAGTGTTATAAGTGTTTATGTAATGTGAACCTAGTACTATGATTACGTAAGTTATTTTTGTATAGAGAATATAATTTTATTTTATTATTGTTACTTGGTAAATAGTTTTTTATAGGAAGAAAGAATTTTTAGTTAATTAATAAATAAATTTTGATGAATTAATGGATTTTAGAATTAAATAATATTTTAATTAAACTAATTTTTATATAATATAAATGACCGTATAATTATTATGAATTTTATTGTGATTTTTATTATGGTTAGAAATCTATTTTTGTCAAAACCCTCAAATTTTTTATAAATGTTAGTTTTAATTTTAAAAGTAAAAATTTACATTTTTAAAAAATTAGATAGATAAAAATGAATATTATTTTTGGAGTCAAGACATCGAAATTATCCAATGGTTAGTTTTTCATAATTTTCTGAGACAGTCAAACTTTTTGGTTAAAAATTAAATATCGTTTAAATATATAAAGTGTTTTATGACTTTATAATGACCCAATAGTGATGTAATAAAATACTATAAACATTTTTTTTGGACAATATATGTTTTACCATTAAAATAATGTGATTTTAATTTTGTTTGCTTTATTTTACAATTCTCTAGTGGACCCTTCAAGGATTTTAAAACATTTTACCTTTTTAAATTGATTTCCTTGAGAGTGTGACTGAACTCCACCTAAGCAACTCTATTATTTTAAGAATTCTGGACATTGGACTTATAAAATATCATTTTCCACTCCCCTTTGGAAAACACCATAAGCAAAAACCATGAGATGGTTTGTGTTTTGGATTTGTTTAATGTGTGGTGACCCAAACCTAAATAATAAATAATTCCCTCTCCTTTCCTATTTAAACCCACCTAAAATCCCATTTCCTCTTCACTAAAAGACTTTGGACCTTGACCAACCCCTGAACCCTTCTCTATATAATCATCTCAAGGTTCCCCAAGATCTCAAGAATCCTCTCTCAAGCCCCTCCCAAGCCTTTGGTATCACACTTCCATGTAAGGTATTCCTTCCTTTCTTATTTTTATCCATGTTTCTTTATGTTGTAATATCCTTATGCTTTTAATTAAAATTGCTGGGATATGATTTCTAACCTACCTTATATTCCCCTATTTATGTGTTAATTATTAGAGACCCCTTTTCTCTCTCATTAATTCCTCCCATGTACACTCATTACCATGCCGATATTCAGTAAAGAATTTCTCTCTCCTCATTTACATTCAAGAAATTATTTTGTATTATGAATCCAAATTCCATTACTTATGTTGGTACATGTATCTATATGACCATATTTTTATTCATTTCATGTAAATATAATGATACACCTATTTATCTCTCATCAACCTTTTTTTATGAAGTCTTATGTCACACTGTTATGCTACCAAAATTGCTCCTCAATTTTTTCAAGCCAAAATCATTATGTAGTGAATAACATGCTCATTTCTTTATAAAGGGTATTAATCTATATGCAAATTTAAATATTTATGGAATCGTTTCAAGTATGAATTCCATATTACTTTATCATAGAATAAATTATGATGTTTAATTAATCTATGTTGTATGATCTTGTGGCACACTTATGCATGAAATGAAATGCTTAAGAAGGGTACGCCCTGATGGTGCTCCAATGCATTGGGTAATGATTAGTATCATGATACATTAAGTGAAATGAGAGTTTACTCATGATAATTCAAGTTCAATGATGATTTACTCATTCTAATTCAAGTGAAATGATGTTTTACTCATTCTTCATTTGCAATGAGCCTTGTCTCATTATGTAATGTTCCTATGCCCCAAAGACAATAGACCTATTGATCTTCCATGTTTTATCAAGTGAAGATTTTTTGTAATAAATCATTTTTAAGTGTGTAATAAAAGGCAGGGTTGTTATAAAAAAGCTATATTTTTTAAAGTCATTTTTATTGTCTTTTAATTGCACGCTTATTTAAAAACTAAATTCTGACACTTGAATAAATTCTATTGATAATAATAAACTTCATTTTTAAAATATGAATGTCGAAATTATCTTAGAGTGAAATTTTGGTATTTTTTATAAAAATATTTATTTTCCCTTGAATAGTGAAATTTTTTTATTTTTAAAGAATTTCCATTTCTATTAAAACAATAGTATATTTATGATTTGAATAGTAACCTAAAAAATTTAATATTTAATATAATTTTTGGTATATTATGAAATAAATCATAATATATTTATATCATGGAATAATTAAATGAACTTTTTAGAAATGATAAATTATGTATTCGTATTTTTATGAAACATAAATGATTATTCAATTTTTTATAATGAAAACAATTATTTAAAAGAAACTTCATTTTCATAAAATATATTCATAAATTAATACATTTTCATCTAATAATTATAATATAATTTTATGAGACCTTAATTAATTTTTGAAAGGGTCTTAAAATCGGTTATAATATTAAAATCTGTATTTTTGCAGTAAATGATAATTCCAATTAAAAAATAAATTTCACATATTTAGAAAATTATTTTCATAAAATGAAGTCATTTTTTTGAATTCTACATCTCAAAAAATGGTTTGGGTTAATTTTTGGGATTTTTCTAAAATAGTTGAATTTTTGGCAAATAATGAAATACAAGAATTTAAGGTATTTGACATTATAAGTAAATAAATGAGTTATTAAGCAATGATTGAGTCATAGATGATGTAAGTGACCATAATCTAGAATTTATATTATATATTTACCATATTTATTCTTTATTATCAAAACTACTCACAGTCTTTAGCCAAAATAATAAACTAATGAATAAAATAATCAAAAAACACACACCGCCTTCACTATAAGGTGCCTACTCTCTTCCCACTTCTTCACACCTCTCATGCCACTTTGGCTAGACCATTATCTGCCTAAATAGTTCTAAAACATCCCTCCCCTAAATATAAAACACTCAATTTGGGCATAAATCTATCGAATAAATCCATTTGGTACAAACCAAAAAGAGTTACCTGATTAAGATATAATATATTTCCACAAGCTCTTTAGTTTTATTTCCAATATACACCCCCTAAAATATTCTTATTCCATAAATATATTACAAAAATAGAATACTAAATATACTTATATGTTTTTATGATGAAGGTTTTACCTACACTTACACACACTTCCATCTAATGGGTAACGAATATATTGTTAATGTGTACGGCAAACTATCACCTCACGAAACGATGATTTTTCATTTTTCCTTCACCACCTTTCATGTTGGGAAATTATGATGGAAAATATATTTATATATGTTATATATTATATTTATTCTGACTTTCTGCAACTTTAATTATTTTATAACACATACCCATATGAATTCCTTTTTGAATAAATATGATAACATCGTTTGTGGGAGTGTAGAATATTATCTCCCAAAGCGATGTGATTCGTTCATGCTATACAAGTAACATATTAAAGATGATTTTAATAAACATATGTAACATATATAACATAGATATGATACTATAATTATAATATAAATATAGGTATATATATATTTTAATTATCATTATTTTAAAATATGACAATGAAATGAAAGTAGAATTCATGCGTACGTACGGTCTACTGTCTCCATGAACTGTTCATTTCATTTACTATATCTTATATTTTTAATTATTATAAATATATATATAAATATAATTAATATATATGATATTTAAATCATGGGTTATATTATGTAGATGATGAAACCATTTTCTATTTAAAAAGATCAATAAGTGACATGTTAAAACATACTTGAAAAACTGTGCAATTTACACCTGGAAGAGTGAAAATAATAAAAGATTATTATCAAATGGGTAATAATATATTATAATAATATAATATATGATATTATAATAATATAATATATGATATTATAAACATGAATAATGTTCTTTAATAAGTTATTAACACTCTTAAAACAATTATACAAAAGGTTAAAGTCCTTTCACATGAAGGGAAATACAAGGTTGGGGATTTCATCTTAATTTCATTTCTTTGAGACATTTTGTAAGGTTATGCACCAATTTCCTTTTATTTGGTGTATATACATCCATTTGACATGTTGTGTCATGAATTTATTCATTTTCGTGATATTATAATATTATTTAATGTTATTAATTCATGTGAATTGTGATTCCAATGTTTCAAAGTGGTATTGGACATTTTGGAATGTCTAAAGATTATTTTTCTCCATAATTTTTTAATGATCTCCAAATAACCTAAAAAAATTATTTATCCTCTATTGAGGAATTATTTATAAATTCATATTATATATTTTATACAAATACTTTACATATTTATGGATGCATTCTATTCTTAGTTTATTGATTTAGATGGCATGTGTTATATGTTATTTAACTTTACATATTTATTATGCCTTATCTAGTTAATTTAATGTCATGTGTTATCAGTTATTTACCTTTCCATTTTAATTTATTATAATTAATTAATTGTTTCTTCCACTTTACTTACCCTTACTGAGAATTGGATCCCACCGTTATTATGTTTTCTTTCCCCATGTTATGAAGAATAAAACTTTGAATAAGCTTTCAAGGATGAAGTTTATTTCATTTTATTATGTATCATGTTTTGTTTTAATTTCTCATTGTACTATAGGTATCATGTATGTAATATGACTTTCTGAGACTACTAAACTAATCATTCCTACAGGATTATATTCCATTTAATCATAAAAATATAATATAATAAAGCACTGACTCTAGGATTATGGGGTCGGGGCGTTACATGATTACTATTAATAAATACATTAAATAAATTTTTTATTTAGATATTGGTGATTACATCATCTATACATCAACAATGACTCTAAAATTCATGTATTTAGCTAATAACTTAAACTATCGCATTTCTCTATTTATCAAATATTCCACTACTTTAAAAAAATACCAAAAATTAACCCTACCCATTTTTTGATGTGTAGAATTTAAAAATTGACAAAATTTTATAAAAATAATTTTATAAATATGAGAAATTAAATTTTTAAATAAAATCATCATTTATTCGAATAATTCAAATTTTAATATTATAAAAAAATTTATGACACTTTGAGATTTTAATTAAGGTATCATAAAATTATCATATAATTATAAAACATGAAAATAATAATTTATGAATCTATTTTATGGAAATAAATTTTCATTTAAATATTTATATTAATTATAAATTTTTAAATAAACATTTAAATTTCACAAAAATACCAACACTTAATTTATCCTTTTTAAAAAACTTATTTACTTATACTATAATATCATAATATCATATTTTCATTTATAATATTCCTAAATTTTATATATATTTTAATTGGTGAAGTTACTATTTTATTGGCCATGTTACTATTCCTAGTGTCCAAGTTACTATTTCAATTTTCATGTTACTATTCCCTTGATATAGGTTTTTTAATTTCTTTAAATATAACTTATTTCATAATTCATTTATGGGAATGATGTTTTTATTTGGATCTATATGATATTAATGTGTTTTATACCATATAACATAATTATAATAAGTAATAAATTACATTGATAAAATTTTGGTTCATTATAATTGTAATCATTTTCATATTGAATTTTTATATAAATTTTTGAAACCTTTTGAACATTTTATCATTAAAAACATACTTTCTCATCATGTTTGAAGTATTAATTTTATATTAAATTTTGACAATTATATAAATGAAATTTGGAAAAAATGGATTCCATATTTTTAACAAACATAATTTATACTATCTAATAAGCTCTAATTAATTTTTTACCAAAATGAATAGTGAAAATAGTAAAATTTATTTACTACAATTATGGTAAAAATAGATTTATCATGGGTTAAACAAAATAGATAAGTGTATACATGACCTAAAAACATTTCTAAAATCTATTATATATATATATATCAAACTTATATTGTATATGGCTCAATAATACTCCATTTTTTATCCATTTATCATGAGAAAAAACAAGTGTACACATTTTTCTTTTCAAAAATTAAAAGTGTGCCACTCACCTCAATTATAAAAGGATACCACCTCTTCTCTATTATTCACACCTTATATCCCTTTTTGTTTAGAAAAAACTTTCCCAAGTCCCTTCCAAACTTCCTTCTTATCAACATTTAATCCTTTTTTTAGATTGAATCCAACCTAGGAAGGATTTTGGTGCAAAACTAAGGTGGATATCTGAATAAGAGGTAATGTTATTCAATGAGTGTTTTTATTTGTTTTTATTTCTACATATCACTAAATTATTATTAAACCATGATTATATAATAACATTAATATATTAAATATAATTATATGTTTTTATAATAGTGAAATTTCCTAAAACCATCTTCACTCCCATAAAATGGGTTACAAAATCATTATTCGTGGGTACTGTGGACTACCACCTGGCGAACCGATGTCATTTATTTTTCCATTACCATCTTCCAAGGTTTTTTAAGTTGAAATATATAAAATATATATATTATATTTATAAAATAATTATACCTATTTAGTAATTATATCATATATAACTTTTTTACTTGCCATTTCATATGAAATATGATAACATCGGTCTTGTGTACGGCGTACGACCACCTCATGAAGCGATGTGATTAATATTTCACTAACACTTTACAAGGAATGTAATAAGGATAAATTTAATGAATATGTGTGATATACATGATATAATTATAATATTCATGGCATATTTATCATTATTGAAATATAATATATCATCTTCTTTTTTTTACACTGAAAAATTATAATATCGTTCGTGTATCCGAGGATTACTGTCTTCACGAACCGATGTGACTCTCTTTTCATAACCACACCATGTAGATGATATATATAAGTTTATTTAAATAAAAAATATGTTATATATTATATTATTATCATTCCATAAATATAATAAATTACTTAACATGTTTCCATAATTTTCATTGAAAAATGGAAATGTTACTCATGAGTACGCACGGCCTTCCGTCTCCATGATTGTAACATAGTCTATTTTTCATAACCATATTTCATGATTGGTTATAAAAATAAAATTTATGTAAAAATATGATAATTATTTAATAATTATTGTTATGGATATGATATAACTCTATAATATGTGCAGGAATCAGATCTTTCATCAGGAAACATGTATCAAAAAACAAGGCAATTAACACTCAAAACAATAAAATTAATAAAATATTATTAAGAGAAGGGTGATAAGATATTATAAAAGGATCATATATGAGATTATAAATATTAATATTTTTCTATTATAAGTTAATAATATGTTTAAAACCAAAATTTAGGAGATTAAATCATGTTCAACCAAAAGGAAGCGCGAGGAAAGGAGCTTCATCTAAATTTCCCATCATTGAGTCATAATATAATGTTATGCACGTTATTTATTTTATATGGTGTATATATGGACCTTTTTTACATGTAATATCATAAATTGTTCATAATCATGGTATTTTAAGTTTCAATTTTATTTTTTTCATCCAATGGGATTTAACTATAAAAATACCAAGTAGTAATAATTTCACAACTCAATTTTTTCATTTGGTTTTATTGTTTTTTCATTGTCATTGATATTATATGATTGTGTGTGTAATTAATTTGGAATATCTATTATTTTATTTCTAATTTTTTTAATATATAATTACATTTTATACCTATAATATATTCATTTAATAATTTTCTCTTCAACGTTATGATCATTGTAAGGGTTTATTTTACAATCTCATTTTAATCGAGATTATTTAAAATAGAATTTTCATTAAAGAAAATTATTTGATCATTTTTTAATAAACCCTTTAATTTTTCTCTAATATGGTTATTCATGATCCTTTTTAAGTAATAATACCATTTATTCACTCTTTAGTACATAATATTATTTAGAAAATGTTTTAATACTATCAGACTTTATTTGTTGCATTAGTTAGAAAACCATTTTCTTCAAAAATCATGTTTTCTAAAAATAATTTTAAAAAGTTTTTAAACATGTTCTAAATGATTTATTAAATATATTTTTACACATTTTTATTTTTCACAATATTTTTTGAAATGAATCTTTATGTTGTTTTCAAAACAATCTCATTTAGATTTTATAGAAAAGTGAAAGGAATATTTTTTAATGTGTATGGAATGAATTGAATTTATGTCCATCATAAATACTCAATATTTTAAAGATTACTTTATAAGTTTCAAATATTATTTTAAAATAATTTTTTTTTTCATAATATTTTTTGAACTTCTAGTTTTAAAAAGTGATTTTCAAAATGAAAAGTATATTTTCTTAAAAAAAATTAAAGATATTTTTATGGTATATTTATCCATCAAATACAAAAACCCTTTATTATTACTTCAATGTTTATATATTAAATTGATACCATTCTTATTCATCCTCTATATTGTTTATGATCAATTTGGCCTAGAAAAATATTGTCATTCACTTTCTTCATTCATTCTTGTAGTGATTGACTTTCCCATGAAATATTCACTTTCATATGATCATTGGAAATTAAATTTCACCAAAATATCCATATTATTAATCATAAATATGTTTATTTATTAAATAATATATCATTTCTACACATTGTTTCCTAAATTTTAATGTTTTTTATTTATTTGGGTAAATATTGATAATCTATATTCTTTACTCAAAACATATATTTGATGATAAGGTATATTTTTCATGAATTAAATAAATTATTCAATTTATGGTTAATGATTTGGACATACAGTCATAGGTGAGACCTAATTATAGATAGACCCTAAATAAATTGATATTCTCATTAGGAAAATCAGTAATCTAGCCTAAAATAAGTGTTACAAACCCTACGAGTTTGTACCCAATAGCTTTAAACTATCTTGTGAAAGATCTTGAGAGTAGAGGTTTCATGATCCTGAGTTCATGAAATCCAATAATTAAGTATTTCCTTCATTAATAATTTATTTATTATTATCCGTGATATTTTATAAATTATATTATCTCTATATTTAATTAATTCTCATTTATTGATTAGATGGAATATGTTTTCAATTATTTACCTTGTCATATTGATTATGCCTTATACAATTATGATAGTCAGGGTATTGATTAAATGGCATGTATTTTTAGTTATTTTTTTCATATGGATTATTATCTATGATATGTTTACACTTATATTATCTATGATTCAATTCCTTCTTAGTATATTGATTAAATATCATGTTTGTTCAGTTATTTACCATTACACATTGATTATTATTATTAATTCATGATTTATTCCATTATAATTAACCCATACTGAGTATTTTAGCTCACCCTTAATTTTTTTGTTCTTTAAATTCCATGAAGTGTACAATGATTGATGTGTAAGGATATTCTAGTGGGAATAATTATATTCTCAAAAAAATAAAGTAATTCATTTTTTCAAAAGTAATGAAAGACTCAAGAATGTATATTATTTAAATGTAATAAATAAGACACTAACTACGAGTTATTGGGGTCAGGGTGTCTATAACATTTGTAAGTATGACATAATAAAAAAATTATTTAAATTTATATTACATAATAATTATTACTTATTCTCCTATATTTTTTTATCCAACTTAGAAACAATAATCATCATCATTTTAAACTGATGAATAAATACTATAAGTGGCATTGAAGTGTCTAGAACAGTATGGATGTGTCAGAGGTGTGGGTTTTAGGGCATCGTCTATAACATATTTTTAGAAACTAAATAAACTAGGGAATAAAAACATGAAAATGGAACATTTACAAAGAACAATTAGCTACTCTAGAAGAAAAACATAACTTTTAGTCAAATTTATTTGAAACTTTTATTATGATGAATCAAAGAGAAGAAACAACTCAAGAACAACCACTATGTAAAGATCCCCACTTGCACCATATTTGAGGTGATCAATTCCCCTTAACAGGATATCTTAGAAGTGGTAATAAATATTATCATAATTTATTATGTGAAATGTGTATCAGGTAGACATTGATACCTTTACTATAATGATATTATACAGGGTGAAAAAGATTGTTATTTATAACTATCAACTCTTTCCCATCACCTTGTTGTGTGGGGTACCATTTGAAATATCCAAGGATATAATCTATACTACAACAAAAATCCAATTGGTCATGTAAGAGTGGGGATTCAAATATCTCATGAGTCAAGAATTAATCTAACTATTCCACTTTATTATGTAGATATTCATACGGTCAAGAAAGATATTATAACTTTCACAAAATAGATCTTAGATCTTGTAAAACTACATGTCGAAAAAGAGGTATTCATTTCCAATTTATTTTTCATGAAAAGCCTTTCACAATTAATGTAAAAAGGCCTAAACTGATGAATGTTATTACAGATGGGAAAAGGGAAGGGGTGAAATGGAAGTATGAATCAAAACGATCTAAAGGATCAACAAACCAATTGAAAATATCTTCACCAAGTGCCTCTACAATTCCCATTCAACTTCTACATTTACTAACATTAATGTTTAATATTGATAAAACGTTATCAAGAAGTGATACGATCCCAATTAAATTTCAAGAATGGATGTATGGTGATTCCATTATATACAATATTGGTATTAAGAATGTAAATGAAATCATCATGCATAAATGGATAGGAGTATTAGTTGTAAATGTATACATGATGTGTACTTTCATAATTTTTTATCTAATATTCAATGTACTATGTTAATTATGAATAAATACTATTCATAATTTTACAGGCATATATATCAATACTATATGAAGGTAAACCCCTGTGAATATAAATTTGAACTAAATATTCCTCACATTACTTGTACACAATAATTCTCATTGGAACTAAATGAATATAAATGAAAAGTGGAAAAAGTGTCCATGATTATAGAAAGTAAACTTGTAGTTGATATACTCTTCTTAATACATACCATGTAGGGGTAAAACACTACAACTTAATCATATAAAATATAGTTTATTTTATTTCATTCATTTCAATATTTATTCATTTTTTTATGTGGAATTGGTTACTCATTTATTTTAATTTGGATACTCTAAATATTTAATTTTTGGATTCAATGCATTGATACCTAAAAAACTGACCACATGTGATGAAGTTTATCAATTTATAATACACTACATGATACATTTTACAAATAAACTTCAATTTATACATTTTATACTATGTTTTAATAAAAAAACATTATGATAGGTTAGTGTTTAAATGTAATCAAAATCATGTCATGAGGATATCCCATGAGGTCTATGAGCCTATCATCTTCTATAAGTGTACAATTATTAGGGTATATATAGTAATATTTCACAATAAAAACATATATTAAAAAAATTAATTATTTTTATCAATGTTTCATCCATGTATGAAATTAACTAATGGAAATGAGTAGGATTATTATGTTTTAAAATTTCTAAAAGATATCATATACCATCAACAAACTAATATCCCCAAAAGATATTTTCAAACATAATTACAATTTCATTTAAAATATTTATTAATATTTTGTTTATTTATATTTTTCCAGTACTTCCAAGACTTCCGATATTCCTCGTATTTGAAATATGAAATATATTTTTTTATAAATTATTGGGTAGAATACCTGGTGTCTAAATGTATACAGACTTCATGAAGAGGTGACTTCATATTACTTATTTAGTTGATTTTATCATATTTTTATCAACTTATTGTTAGATAATTTAATAATCATTTGTATTTTAAACTTTAGTACAATGATACATAAATTATTTGTGACACTTATGAACCAGACACACCATAATATGATAAACAGTGTGTCTGTTATGACTCAAAGTTCATGTTTTTAGTTTAAAATTGATATTTTAGTTCAAAACACAAGTCACATATTGAAAACTAAGAAAACACATTCTTATTGTTTCAATACTTTATCAAAATGATACATAATTTATTTGTGACATGTAGGAATCAACCAAACCTCAATCAGATACATGGCGTGTCTAGAATCACTCAGAGTTTCTATTATCAGTTTAAAATTGATAATTTAGTTAAAAACATGTCTCACTAACTAAAAATAAATAAAACTCACTTGTATTGTCCTGATTATTTAGGAAAATGATTCATCATTATTTTATTATGTATAGGAATTAGTCTCACATCAAACTGACACACTATGGGACTAGTATGACTCCAAGTACGTGTTTTCAATTTAAAATGACATTTTGGTAAAAGGTCAACAAATGACATACTCCAAACCAATAAAACACATTCATATTATTTTGATACTTTAGGAAAATGATCCATAAGTAATTTTTTACATGTTGGAATTACCCTCACCTAAATCTAATGCATGGTGTGACTGGTATGAATAAAAGTGTGTATCTTCAATTTAAAATTTCATTTTAGTAAATACCATAAGTGATATACTCAAAACTAATAAAACTCATTTATATTGTTTTTATACATTATAAAAATGATTCATAAGTCATTTTTGATGTATATAAATCAAATTCACCTCAACCAAACACATGGTGTGATCTATATGACTCCAAGTGAGTCTTTTTATTTAAAATTGAAATTTAAAAAAAAAGACATGACATATTAAAAAGTATGAAAATAAATTCAAATTGTTAATATAATTTAATAAAATAATCCAGAAGTCAATTTTTATATGTATGAATTAGAAATACATCAATCAAAAACATGATGTGCACGGTATGACTCAAAGTGTCTGTTATCATTTTAAAATTGAAATTTTAGTTCAAAACATGTGTCACTAACTAAAAACTAAGAAAATACACTGAAATTGTATGGATAATTTAGGGAAATGATTCATAAGTCATTATTAACATGTATTAATCAATATCACATCAAACTAACATACTATGTGACTGGTATGGCTCAAAGTGTGTGTTTTCAGTTTAAAATGACATTTTAGTAAAACAATAAGTGACATATTCAAATTTGAGAAAACACATTCATATTTTTTTTTATTTAAAAAAAATATCCATAAATAATTTTTTACTTGAATTAATCCACCACACCTTAATCTGATGCACTGTGTGACCGGTATGGCTCCAAGTGTGTATTTCTATTTAAAATTGATATTTAAGTAAAAAAGACAAGTAACATAATCAAAACTAAGAAAATACATTCAGATTATTTTGAAACTTTAGGAAAAATATCCATAATACATTTTTTACATGTAAGAATTGGTAACACTTCAATATGATACATAGTGTTCCCTATATGACTCAAACTATCTGTTATTATTTGAAAATTAACATTTTCATTTAAAATGTGTTTCTCTCACTGAAAATTGAGAAAACACACTCATATTTTCTTAATAATTTAGAAAATGATTAATAACTCATTTTTTATATGTAGGAATTATTTTCATTTAAAGCAACACATGGTTCGATCAGTATGAATCAAAGTGCATGTTTTCAATTTAAAATTATATTTTATTAAAAAACGTTGCATACTCAAAACTGGGAAAAAAAATTATTATTGTTTTTATACTTTAGGGAGATTATAAATAATTCATTTTTGATGTGTAATAATCATCCACACCTAAATATGAGTAATGGTGTGACTGATATGACTCTAAGTGTGTCTTTTAATTTGAAATTGAAATTTTAGTAAAAATGATGAGTAATAAACTCAAAATTTAGAAAATATGTTCATATTGTTTTTATAATATTCTAAAATGATCCATATTTCATTTTTGATCTATATAAATCAGATGCACCCCAATACAATACACAGTGTGCCTAGTATGGCTCAAAGTGTCCATCATCAGTTTAAAATTGATATTTTATTTCAAAACATGCTTCACTCCTTGAAAATAGATAAAACTCACTTTTAGTATCATGATAATTTATAATAATGAATCAAAATACATTTTTGAATTGTAGGAATAAGTCTCACATCAAACTAATATGTGATGTGGCCAGCATGACTCAAAGTGCATATTCTCAGTTTAAAATGGAATTTTAGTAAAAAAATAAGTGACAAGCTTAAAACCAAGAAAATGGATTTGAATTGTTTTTATGATTTATTAAAATTTTCCATAAGTCATCTATGGAATGTATTAATCTGACTCACCTCAATCTGATGCTTGGTGTGACTGATATGACTCAAAGTGCTTGCTTTTCATTTAAAATGAAATTTTAGAAAAAATCACAACTGACATACTGAAAACTACTAAAAAACATTCAAATTGTGTAAATAATTTTTAAAAATTATCCATAAATCATTTTTGATATGTAAGAATCATTCACACCTCAATTCAACACACGGTGACGTTGGTATGGCTCCAAGTGTGTATTTTTATTTAAAATTTACACATTAGTAAAATAGACAAGTGATATGCTCAAAACTAATCAAAATAATTTTTATTGTTCCAGTACTTTAGGATAATATTCCATAAGTCATTATCGATAAGTATTATTAAGTTTCACCTCAATCTGATAGACATTATGTTGGTTATGACTTAAAGTGTTCATTATTAGTTAAGAATTCACATTTTAGTTCAAAACATGTATCACCCTCTAAAAAAGAAAAAACACACATTAATAGTATTTATAACTGAGTAAAATTATTGATAAATCATTTTTGATATATAGGAATTAGCCTCATAGAAAACTAACACACGATGTGACAAATATGACTCAAAGTGTGTATTTTCAGTTTAAAATGGCATTTTAGTAAAAAAAAACAAGCCTCATACTCCAAATCAAGAAAAGGCATTAATAATTTTTCAATACATTATTAAAATGATCCATAAGTCATTCTTAATTGGTATGAATTATCCAACCCTTAATCCGAGGATAATTGTGACCAGTATGAGTCCAAGTGTGTCTTTTTTATTTAAAATTTACATTTTTTTTAAAAAGAAAGGTGATATACTTAATAATGAGAAAAAGCATTTGGGTTTTTTTCGATACTTTTGTCAAATAATCCATTAACCATTTGTGACATTTAGGAATCAACATCACCTCAATCCAATACATGATGTTCCCATTATGACACCAAGTGTCTGTTATTAGTTTAAAATTCACATTTTAGTTCAAAATGTGTGTAATTGTTAAAAATAGAGAAAACACACTCAGATTGCCTTGATAATTTTGGAAAAAACTCAAAATCTATTTTTGATTTGTAGTAATTATTATCATATTAAATTAACACAAGATGTGGCCAATATGAGTCCAATTGAGTTTTTTCAGGTCAAAACAACATTTTAGTAAAAAAACAAGTGACATGCTCAAAACTGAGTAAATGAATTTCAATTGTTTTGATACATTAATATAATGATCCATAATTCATTTATAATGTTTAGGAGTTAGCTTCACCTCAATCCAACACATGGTTTGACTAGTATTACTTGTGGTTTCAATTTATAAATGACATTTTATTAATGTATTGTTTCATATTTTTGTTTAATTTATTTCTTTATAGTATTACAAGCATAAGAAGTTTTTCTTATATAGGTGGATTATTTTTATTTAGTTGTCTTGGTTTATTCAGAAACTGATTCCATGATTGGGATTTTATGATTAGAGGTTTGGGAGCCGAAGATAGTGAAACCATTGATGTTTTTTATTATTTATGACAAATTTTAATTTCTAATTTAATTGTAAAAAACAATGTTTGAAATGTCTATAAAAGTTTTTTTCATTTTATTTTTTCCTTAATTTTAATTTCTATTTAATTATCAATTTTTAATATCATGAATTTTTCGATATTTTCTTATATATGTTAGTGTAGTTTGTTTTAATATTAACAACACACTATAGCAATATAGCCTTTATCAGTGCTACTTTTATCATTGATAAAGGGGGATCTTTACCAGTACTATTTTAGTGATGATAAATTCCCACCTTTATCATTTTTTAGCATTGCTAATGTTCCCCCCTTTTCATTACTTTTTTAATACAGATAAAATGGGCCCCCTTTTAATGGTTCTTAGATCAACACTTCGTTTTTAGCACTGATAAAGTATTTTTCTAGTCCTATTAAAACCTTGTTATGTAGCAGTGCCTAATGCAAGTAAACCCGTCATGGATATTGATACATTAACTTTCTATGAAATGAAATGTTGTATTTAACCAATATATTTGATGTTGAAATGTCACACAATTTGTACACAACACTAAATAAGGAGATAGTGGACAATTTTTTAGGAAAATAGATTATTATCTTATAATAAAGAAAAATACTTAATAGTATTTTGATTAAAATCAGAATCAGTGATAATCATATGAATAATAAATTGGATGTAGAAATTAAAAAATTAGCATCACATGTACTTAAGAAAAAATCACAACTCTGAAACTTCCATCCCAATTTCTACCATAATATTAGATTTATCTCATTTAAATAGTTTTTTAGTTTTTAAAAAAGAAATTAATAACATTAAAAAATCATTAGTTTAAACGTTATTTGATGAGGATAATACTAGTGTTTAAATGAATTATTCTTATGGTATCGACCCTACGTCCACTGATAGAGTATCTAGTATATTTTATAAATTTATAAATTTATAACACCATGATAGTGTGTACCAACTATAAATAGAGTTGGACTTCATCATTTTTGTGATAAAACACTTTATGAGTTTTGGACCAGAAGAAAACCAAAACATTCATACTTCAAAGTATTTAGTTATAAAGTATTCACCTTGAATAAAAAATAATAACTTCATAAATTTGATCCTAAAGTAGATAAAGGATTTTTTTTCTTTATTAATCTATAACTACTAAGGAATATAGAGCTATTAATAAATAATCCAATGTTTTTGAGGAAATATTTTATCTAAATATTGATGAAACTAATCATTTTTTGTAAATAATGTTGAACTTAATCCTCTAGATTATTTTTTATAAAATACTTTTAATCATTTACCAAAATTTAAACCAGAACCATAAATAGTGAATCCTATATAATTTTGGTTAATGTATTTTTAATATCTTGAAACTACACTTCAATAGAAGATAAACAGAAAATAGTTGAATAACAACCTACCTTTTCTACTTAAGAACAAGTAAATATTAATAGATTATCCCACTGATAAAATCATTGTATATGTGAGTAAAAGTTTCAAAACAAAACAAAATTATGAAATGAATGTGATCTTATGCATTCAATTCCCAATTCAATCCTAAGATGGAAGATAATACCTTGGGTGATGGAATTTGGATAAAAGTTTTGCAATAAGAGCTTAATTAATTATAATTAAACCCATTTTAGAATTTGGTTGACCAATCTAAAGAAAATCTAGTTCTTGGGGTAAATTTTTTCTATAAATAAATTTTTTCAAAATGGTATAATATTAAGGAATAAATAAAATCTTGTTTCTAAAGACTTTTTTCAAGAATAAGGAATGGATTATGATGAGACATTTTCACTAGTATCTAGGATCAAGTATAGAAAAAATCTATTAGATTTCAAAGAAAATCTGAATTTTAATTTATTTTAAAGGGATGTGAAATTTTATTTTATTAATGTAAATGTTAAATAAGAAGTTTATATTGGAAAACCTTTCGATTTTGAAGATTTTAAATTTTTAATACCTTTATTTTAACTTACCAAATCACTATATGACTGGAAACAGTCTCCAAGATCCTAGTATAGTAGACTTACTATATTTATACTTCAAACTAATTTAGTTAAGGGAAATATCAGTCCAACTCTTTTTATAAATGAAATTTTCAAAATGTCATCTTTGTTCAAATTTATGTTAACAGCAATGTTTTTGGCTCAACTTGAACACCACTTCTGATGACTTTTCATAACTTATGAAGAGTGAGTATGAAATGAGCATGATGGTTCGACTAATATTTTTCAATGGATTTTAAAATTACTAAAAACTAATAAGGAAACTTTTTAATGTTATATAAATATATTATATATTTCATAAAACATTTATGTTTTGAAAATTACTTGAGTATTAGTACTCTAGTAGGTATC
This sequence comes from Viscum album, assembly GCA_963277665.1. Taxonomy (NCBI): domain Eukaryota; kingdom Viridiplantae; phylum Streptophyta; class Magnoliopsida; order Santalales; family Viscaceae; genus Viscum; species Viscum album. Next base: position 1,802,831,927 of record OY728129.1, on the reverse strand, counting down.
TCAATCAAAATTGATCCTGGTTAATCTATGAAACTGATTGATCAGAAACTGTATGGATGTATTATTGGAATTTTATTATATTTAAAAGTGAAATGAAAATTATGTTTTTTGTATATTTTTTTGTAAATTTATGAAAATATGAAGTAATAATATTTAAAATTTCTATAATGGATTTTCCATTACTTCAATGGTTCATAAGAACATGGTCTATTTTATTCTTCTAGAACTAATTTTACACATAAAAGTTATATATATGTTTAATTTTTATGTTGTTGATTTTATAGTAAGATTAATTTGGGAACATTTAATTTTCTAGGAGAAGATTCAATTTCATGGTCTAGGAAGAAGCACCACTTGGTTATACTCTCCACTACTGAACCTAAATATATGGAAGATAGAAGTTTTTGTTATCAAGTGCTATGGATACCACACACACTCACAAATTTAGGCTTAAAATTTACTAAAACACTTATATTTTTTATAACACTAGTGAAATTTCATTATCTAAACATCTATAACATCACTCATGTGTAAAGAACAGAAATGTAAGACCCAATTTCCTTAGGAATAACACACAAAAGGATATATTTTTCTTAACTTTATCAGAACGAAAAATTAATCTTCTGACATTTTCACTAAACCATAAAATTTTGATATATACTAATATATTTAAAATAATGTTGGAATGATAAATATTAAGTAATATTTAATTCACTTCTTTTTTAACCTATCTCTTGAAATTGAAAAATTCCTTGAAAAGGGGTAAATATTCTTTGTTTTTAAATTCATTCCAATGTTTTTAAAATTTTTTCCAATATATGTTTCTAAAATAAAATTTATATTCATCATAAATACATATAATGGGAGTTATATATATTTTTGAACTTGATATTCTAAAATTTATTATTCTTAGATTTACTAAATAAATTTAAATTTTTTTTTAAAAAACTTATTTTCCTTTATTCTATAGAAATTTTAATTTTAATGCACTGGAACACAAGATGAAATTATATGGATTTTAATTGAAACTATATTCAAAAGATGAATATCATCCATAGGTATTATAAGATAACTTCTAATTAGAGTTTAAATTTTCATTATATATCATTCTTTGAATTTTTTTAAAAACTTAAAACTTCCAAAAGGATAAAAAGGTTTTTCATGTCTATGTTTTCCAATTAATAGAATGATACGTTATCTAAGGGAGAGAATTATTTTCATTCAAACGATACTACATCCACGAGATTAAATAAAGGATATACTTCTTGAGAATATAAATTAATATAAATTTTACTTATTTTATGTTCTATTCAAAATATTTTAATCTACTATTCTTATTGAGAATTTTTAAAAAAATTTATTATTTTATCTCAAATGGAAGGAGTTTTTAGAAACTAAAAGGGGATATTTTTTTATTTAATTATTTTTTTAAAAACCGGAGTTCTAATTATCAGTTTTTAATCACAAATGAGGAGAATTTTTTTAAAAAAAATCAAAAAGGGTGATAGATTTTGGAAATGAAATTTTTTTATAGAAAAAATTGTATATGGGAGAAGGTTTTTCAAAAATATTTTTTCTGTGTTTATAAGTTCTTAGTACTTTTTTCTTTAATTTTTTCAAGAATTTTCATAATTTTTTCATTTAGTTTTATATAAAAAATGAATTTATGGCATATTGAAAATAGGAAATATTTTCTCTTTTATATTTATGAAACACTTAACCATTTCCTTTCATATCTAAGGATTTCCATAAGGGGTAGATTGTTGTGGTTGTTGGGTTGATTTTTCAGAAAATGTATCATTTTCATTATTTTTATTATAAATCACAATATATCTTTTAGTGAGTTTGGTTTAAAATTAATTTTTTTTTGTTTTTTATTTTACCATGAAGGATGAAAATATGGTGAATTGAATTTCATGAAAAAGATTAATTTCACTATATGCATAAGCATTGTAGTGATGCATAATTAACTTCATCAGAAAAGGTAAAGTTATAATGAGTTCATCAGAAGATGATGAAGCGGATTCTGATGCAGTTATAATTGACCCTAAATAATGTAGAATTCATCCATAGAAGGTTTTTTTAGGATTGTTTCTTCATGGACCATAAGAAAAACAGTACAACTATACAATATTTCAAAGAGATTTTAAGTTATTTTTATGTCTTAAACATCTCATTATCAAGTGTGATTCTAATAATTATTATTTTTCATTCTATATTAATTCAAGTATTCATTAATTAGGATGTCATTGTAAATATTATTTGTTCTCTTACTGTAATTTTATTTTATGTGTGGTTATCATGATTAAGGGTATTTGGGGATAGGAAGGCCAATTCCCTTCTGAAGGGTTTATGTCAAGGGCTACCTGGGATAAATATATGGGTGCATTGAATCATGTTGAAAGATCCTCCCAGGACTTTGGGTAAAAGGGTAACTTTATAATAACCATTAAAGGGTTTTTGGATTTTAATCCATTATTGTATGTTTTTAAAATGTTTTACTATGCATATATTTCTTACTTTTTTATTTATCAGATTTTTCTAAAGTTATGAAAAATTAAATTTTCAATGTATTTATAAATATTACACTACATTATATTTCCACTGATTTTATATTGATTCTACCAATTATTTAATTCTCATTGAGATTAATCTGTAAATTTGTAATTATAATGTATTTACTCTAATAATCTTTGATTTGATTAGAATATTATATTTCCACTCAACCTACAACTTAAATTTTAAGGAAATTGTTAGTCGTGTTTTAGAATAAAATTTTCCCTACCTCTTCATGTTTGTATTTTATATTAATCTAGGACAGAAATACCTAATTATAATATCAATCTACTAAATCTGATCACATAAAAATAATGTTAGTTTAGTTCTTTATTTCACTATATTTCTTCAAAAACACATCATCCTCCTACACTGGAGTGCCTCTATTACATTGTAATTGATATTTCTTAAATACCAATTCATCATTAAAATAACCCTCACTTTATAAATAATTTTGCCTCAAATTATGGTGTGATTTACTGAAAAGACCATAAAATTAACAAACTCATTGAAGAACTCTTTCCACAGGTACTGGCCTAATTCAAATTCAAAGTTCCTTTCAGACTCTTATCAAAAACTACACCAATTTAGTCCATAACACACTAACTCTATCCAAATACAGAAAATGAGTATTAGATTTGGTATTAATTGAGTATTTGGATGAAATTAGAATATAAAACCTTAGTATCCTAAGATATTACCCTGTTATATTTATATTTGTGTCACTACAACTCATCCCCCTCTTTTCCTTGGATTTAAATCCCAAATGATGAATAGTATTCACCCCACCAAAAGTGTATCCACACCATCAAAACTCTAAAAGAATATCCAACCTATGACACCCCATAAAGACTATTATTCATGATAATAATGTTGTTACGCTTGTATTCCATCCATACAAACCCAACTCTAGGTATAAAGTCACCATATTTCCCAAGGAAAAAAAACATCTACCAAGGCACATCATCCCATTCCCAAAAGAATAATACTCCACCAATACAAAACGTTACACTCCTAAAAAGAATAAAATATTAATTAAAACCTTTAAGAACCAATGTTTTATAATAAATTTAAGCATGACTCAAAAATGATGATTATTTATTACTATCCACAATTCATGATCTCTCATATAAGCTTCTTCTACATAATCTGCCTTCTTTCCACCTTGACAATCTTTAGCAAACCTCTATTTCAACCCATATTCCACTTTACTTCCTAGATTCTCCTAAGGTAATAAAGTCTCTACCTAAATTTCAAATTCTTGGTTAACCAATTCAAGGTATGTGTTCAGTTATAAAGTATATGTACATACCCATAATGAATAGTTATGTCCCTTATCAATATAGTAAATATTAATAAATTTGTTTCATTTTATGGTTGACATTAATAGAAATATACTTTTAAATTTTATGACATGCTTCATAATGGGAAAATTGTTGTATTTTAGCTTCATGAATTCATGAAACATTATAGGGAAAAAATATATGATTACAACCTATCATGAAATATATAATGAGTAATAATTCTTGTCAACTGTTCATTATTTCACTTCATTTCAAGGGTGTTTCACCAATCTTGTGTCTCACTCTCAAATTTAGAGATAGCTAGTTGTACCGTTATCTCCATCAGAGCACAAATATGTTGAAATAGATAGTGAATATTTTTCATCTAGTTATTAGTATCCTACAACCCAATTTCAACAATAAAAAATATATAATTTTTAGCCTAAAACTCATGAATGGATTAATTTTTCATTAATTATTATATTCTTAATTCCTTGGTCAAACACCCATAATATGTTCCTTGTAAAGGGAACATCTACTTCAGTACTGACTCTACAGAAATTACCCCATAATATGTTCCTTGTAAAGGGAACATCTACTTCAGTACTGACTCTACAGAAATTACCTCTCTTCTCTATTCAATGCTATAATGAATAGTGTAAATCATATATTATATTTATATAATGTAATCACTAATTAAATTTCTATTACATTATTATTTATCCATTATAATACTAAAATGGGTATTAAATTACAATAATACACTATTACTATATAAGTAAGGAATTTTTGTTAATACTTACTCCACCTTTTCATGACCTTTCAAAAGGATAAACTACCATTAGTTTTTTCTTATAAAAAACCCAATACATTCCATCCAAGTTACTTTAGATAATTAATTATAACCACTTAGTTTCCCTCATGTAAAATGAGAACCAATAACCCAATTACCAAACATATCACATACAACCACCTAAAAAGTGTAGACCCAAACCTCACCCTTCTACCAACTCAACTTACACTATATAAAAATGTATCTCACTACCCCTAAGGAAATCTACCCACCATCTCAACCCACTTAAAGGTTTGTAATCACCCAAATCATCATATACCAACACAATCTATACCTAACCATAAATTTTATATACCAGACCATAACTAAGGCATCAAAATACTCAACATTACCCACTTTTAGGGAAATCATATCCCTCACATGCATAAGAGTGATATCATAATATGAAAATGATAACATGAAAAAATACAATGGTTTTAGTTAACTAATACTCTCTAATAGGTTATTTAGGGAAAAAAATAAATAACTTGTTATCAATATTTTCATTAACCAAAACCTATTTCCAAAATATTTTTCATAACATTTCTTTTTTTAGAAAATAGTTTTTTTAATAGTCTTTCAGAACCATTTCCCCTCACAAGTAGTTATACACATTTCAAATATACCAATTTTCCGAATATGATGCATGAAATCATTCCCTCTTCCACTTCAGAGAAAGAGTAAAAAAATAAATCAATAATTTTATATCATAATTTGAATAATAACTCAACTATATTCATGAAAATAAATAATCACAATCTCATAATCTTGGTAACTTGGATTTACACTACAAAAGTTTCCTCCAAGCATAATCCCAATGTCTATTCCAAGTTTTGAATAGTTTTATCTCTATGAACTGCAACCAAAATTATAAGATAAAAAAACAATTCTCTAAGGCAACTTATAACACCAAATATTGGATATCCCAAATAGTGATCGAGTCAAGTGAATTTATGTGACCTTATATACACTTACCCAAATGAAAACTATTTTTATTCTAGTGGAGATAGTATGTAACCCACTCTGAGGAGACATTACTCTTGGTATCACAACATAGCATCTCTAATAAATAATTGAAACATCATATAACATCATAGTATGCATAAGGAATTATAGGAAATTTATAACCATAATAAATGTATAAACATAAACATGTTATAAAAATTACCTCATGTTGATTATACATACAAACATAAAAATGGATCAACCAATATTGTATAAAAGTAAACCAAGTACAAAAATACCTAAGGTGGAATAATCAAAACCCTAAGTCTCTCCTTAGTCCCTTATCCACTACCAATAAACCTAATACATCCTATAAAACATGTGAGTAATAATATAAATTAGAAATAAGGTATGCACATCCACCGATGGACACATTTATAGTGTAAATACAAAACTCGGTAAGACACCACTAACGGGCCTATACTGTGTAGCACAATATATCAAGAGTATATATGTATATGATAAAATTGGAACATTATAGAGAATATTATCATGTTCCCTAAACAAGTATGAATTGAATAAATTGGAATATATATATATATGTATGAGAAAATAAATATATTTAAATCCTCTCATCATGAAAGCAATCAAATCAGGTCATTGTGTACTATCCAAACCACCATAATGCTAAACCCCACCATCTTTGGACAATGTCAATGAATTGATCATTTTTTTAGTAATCTCGCAGCACGTTACATTATGATCTCTAAACTATTCACTAAGAAAAATTCGTATCTAAAAATTATTAATGGTTTGACATATCCTTTCCCTCAAGAAGAAACCATGCATTTAAATAGTAGTAAGGGATAAGTGTATCCATTCTCTTAGGTAAAAAGACATGAATTTGAATAATGATAAGGACCTAATGTATTCATTTCATTAAGAAAAAAGTAGTTCATCTAAATAATAGAAATTTATGAACATATCCCTTCCCTCATGAAGGAATCCATGAATCTGAATAATAGTATGGGACTCACATATCTCTTCCCTTCAGGAAAAATACATGTCTATAATAATGGTACATGCATCCATGTAAACTATAAGTGTATCTGAATAATATTAAGGGCCTAACTTATTCCTTTCCTCAAGAAATAAATCATTTCTATAATAATGGAACATGAATTTTTATAAATGATAAGTGTATCTAGATAATTGGAATGTATTATCATATCCATTAGCTTGATAAATAATTTGAGTTGATTCTCGACCTCTATTATGAGGCCTCTATACCCTCACTAAAAAATGAATCATCGCCTTAAAAACACACAACATATAACCAATTCATTATGTCATAGAATAATTTGTAGGAATCATAGCCCAGGATCCATCTCTCAATCATCAACAAATCCATACCTAGATCTATACTAGAAAAAAACTCCTAAGTGCATCAAAATATAAACTTAGCTTACTCAACTCAATCATTACAAACATTACCCAATTCCATAAACATAATCCCTTAATAATACCATAAACCATAGGCCATGATCAATATATTAAACCCAAATCACTAATATAATTAGTTAAACCAATCAAGCATTCTAGTCTTATAATAAGTACCCTCACAATGGTTTCAAGGAATGTACCCTGACTACTTCTTATATCACTCATCCCAAGACAATCGCCTCATAGTGATTAGACTACCTAAAATACATATTCCAACATCCATATATATTTTAATCATTTGGAATAACCTAATCTCCATCCAACACATTAGTCAAAAAAATGTAATAAACTCATGGATATTAACCAAGCCTCATAATACTTTTTATTAAGGCATGTTACTTATAATTCAACAATTCTAATAGTAAAAGATATATGGAAGCCTAATAGAGGCCATTTTATCATCTGCTTGTCCTTGTTTCTATAACACACAATAATAATTAGTGATTAACCCTATAAACCACTCTAATCCATACTACCATAATAACCCATTAATACAAAAATGATAAGCATGATTGTATCCCATATCACCATAAATTTACCCTTACAAAGGATTTTAATACCCATCTACCATAACCAATTTCCACTAAATAATTCCAATTCTATCCTCTAAAAAAATAATTACAGAAGGAAAAACCCACTGAGGACTCTTCTAGTAAACCCTATAAGGCTAATTCTAAGCCATTTAAGATTGATCACTCAATATAAGAACTTTTCAAAGCCTTTCACATATAACTAGTATCCATTCCCATTTTTAATTAGATATTTGTGCATACTTAATATCACAAAACCTTAAATAAAACACATTTTTGGAACATCTAATGATCTAACTAGACTAATTTAGAATTCAAAACCCTTGTATCCCCTATTCAGGTTACATTAAATTAAACCTCCATGCATGAACACACTTCACACATAAATATACATGAAATATTACTAAATATTAAAGAAAACACCTTTCTTGACATAATCAAAATTAACTCATATCATATGGTTATACACTTCATCTTCGTTCACATGAAATCATATAATTTGATAGAAAGGCCTAAATAAGGGTTTATGATTGAATAATGGAATAATTAGAGAAACCATGAGAGAATATAGAGGTCTTACCTTGGCCTCATCCATAAAATTCCATTTCCTTATATGTATTGATAATATAATGAATAATTGTGAACAGGTAAAATAGAGAAGGTTGTGAGAAAGAATGAGAATAAATAGGGATAGGGGTTGGGATTGTGTAGTGATGAGATGGTAAGGGGTGGGGGTATTTAGGTTTTAAAAAATTGAATTAATTTTTTTAAAATTTACTAAGAGAATTTTAGACTCCCTATGGATCTCCACGGAGAATTTGATGTCCCATCAGGATCTTGGTGGCCTTTCATCATGTTTTTAGTGGCCTAGGTAGTGTCACATTTCCACTTACCTTCCCACTTGAATCATAGTGGGTCCCCATAAAGCTTTTTTTGAGACATGTTAAAACTCAAATATGAAATAATTATTACATACAAATAGAAACCTCACCTCAAATGTAAGATATTATTTTTATAGGTATGACCTTATTTAAATTATGGTTTAATCCCATAGAATTCATTAATTAAATTCTTATCTGGTGTATGGGGAAGATCAAGGGTGTTTTGGGGGTTTGGGGTGTGAAAGAAAATGGAAACTAGCCATGTTGTGCATGTTTCATGGTTGGAATACAATTACTGTAAACTGTGCCCCCAATCCCTGCTAACCAGGAGGATGAAGTGGACAGTTATGTAACCCATACAAAGGGGGAGTCGAACCATGCAGACTTTGATAGTAGCATTCTGCATGGTATGTGTATGGTTTGTTAGCTGTGTGAGTCTCCCAAGGTAACTATGTGACCCAAACTCCATTATATAGTGTCATGGATATAGGTTTCTCATGTTTTGTAAAACCATATAGACAAACCATGTGCACTATTAAAAATTGAAAAATTTACAGTTTTCCCCCTTAGGATTTTAAGTATCCCACCTAATTTTCATCGCATTTCTTCTCCTCTAAATCCTAGTGATGAATCATTTTTACACAAGATTCCCAAGGGTGGTTATCCTTCAATTATTGGTTATTTTTATCATCGTTGGTTGTGGATAAAATTTCTAGGTATGTCTAATGCTCTTCTTTCTTCCTTTTTCTAGATTAGGGTTTTTAGTTCCACCCATCATCTTCCAAAGGCCTAAAACCTAAATTTTCCTGTGAAATATAGGTAGGATATTCAAAGGGTGGTTGAATCCTGATCTAAGGCTATGATAAATTTTGTTTTCCTCATTTTATTTGAGGTAGGTGGTCTACAAGTTTTATCCCATGGTTTTGATATGGATTTGTGCATGTGTGTTGGTGTTCTTGTTTCCATCTTGTGGATTGTTTGATTCCTTTAGTGATATTTGGTAAAATATGTGTCTAAATGATAAATTAAACCACTCATGATCCCATTTGAATTCATCGAGGATGATTATACCAATTTAGGGCCACTCATGGGGTGTGCGGACATTCTTGAACCCTGACATTTGTAATGTTAAACAAGGAATTGACATGTGATAAAATGGATCCATGATGAACATGTTGATATGTTAATTTGAGTTAAAAAAGTAATATTTATAGGTGGGTATACACTTGGATAATGGAAAATTGGTCATTTGGATAAATGTCGATGGGTTATATGAGCTATGAAATGTAAAAGGTTAATTGGTTTCTAGTCTAAGGATTATGAATGATAAATCATCCAGTTGGGTTAAGACATGTAAATGGGAATGGATGAATGGGTTAAGACTTTTGATTTGACAGAATTGTTAAATGGTATAATGAATGAAGATTGTTAAATATTCTAAATGGGTTTATTGGATTAATGTAAACATATTAAAAGGCTTATGAATAGTGCATGGAATGCATAAGTGGGTTATTACATGTGAAATGAGGACCGAGTTAAATAGGTTAACATATGGTAACTGTTCGGTATGATAAATGTGTTAATGTATGTGAGTTATTTAATAATCTAAGTGAGTTAGGAATAATAAATGGAAATGGGATAAATGGGTTATGTAATATAAATGGAAATTATGTTAATCGATTATGGAATAATATTAATTCCCATGTTGATTTTTTTGGATTGTGGTTGTTATGTTTGTTGTTTTGAGTATGGGTTGTGATATGTTATGTGTTTGGTGAATAGATAAATAACCTTACGCATAGGGTTTTTTAGTGTGGGGTATTTACATGATGTTCTACGCCCACAGGTCGCGTTAGACATAGGCTCTAAACTCCTCCTCAAAATGCATAGGTTAGGGAAGGGGATGGAGGATTTATTCCCCTAACGGTTTCATTCGATGATACAATGTAGTTCAAGGATTCTAGGTGAGTGTGATGTATTTGTTATGATGTCTTTATCCCTAGTGAGATAGGGACTTTACTTATTCCCTTATTCATAGTGACTGATTTCCTTAGACCATTGTGTAGATGATGTAAATTCCAAACCCATGGAACCCATGATGAAAATGAATTAGGTAATGAAGATGGAATAATAATTTAAATGGTAATAATATTATAAAGGGTTAATTTAAAGACTTTTAAATAATGGAACCCAATATTAATTTTGTTTACTTTCCCTTTATTTATTACTTATAAACACAATCATTTTAGACTGGATATTTTGTAGATACCATTGGTGGTGGCCTATTGAGTTGAAATCGCATACTATTTGGGCGCTACTGGCTACCTGATCAGATTTCATGGTTGTAGGTCAGTACAGGGGTTAGGGGGCCTATGCATGGGAGTTGAGTAAGGATTGGGATGTACAGATAGAATTTTTGTGTGAACTGGTCAGTGGTTATTCCTAGTATTGATGGTATGACCTCTATATGGGTGGTTTTTGTAGTGAGAGTTCCCTAGTTTGGGACTATAGATTTGGTTCATGAGGCCTTATAGGATTTTAAATGTGACATAGAAGGTGTGCTTGTGGTACCCTCGGTAGTATTGTGTCCTTTGGGTCATGAAACATTGTTCGGTAATGGTAATATGAAATCCCCTGTGGATCTTGAACATACAGAATGTATATTGGACCTTAAGGATGGTACCAGGGTTTTGGTGACTTTTTGGATTGGTACCTTTCAAGTTGTTTTTTGGATTTCAGAAATGGTGTTTGGATCATAGTTTTGGTGTATGTGTACAATTAATTTTGGTACGAAACCTATTCTAAGTGGTCTCTTGGTGTACTAGGCACAATGTGTATCGAAATAGGGATGGGATCACCACCCGTGAGCATTGATCTATTGTGGTTTGATGTTTATGTCTTATAGATAGATCCAATATATTTTTCTAATCATGATACCAGCTTAGGGAGTTTGTATCATTAAAAGATAAGGTGACCTATGAGGTAGGTCGGATTTGTTTTGTAGTGTTTTTGGATGTTCATCACATAGAAGGATGTTTTGGACTTTATTAATGGAGCATAATGAGTTTTTCCTGATGTGGGTTTGTTCTAGAGGGCTAGGTTGGAAGGTTGATGGTTTTGGTGAAGTGACATGAGTTATGGTTATGGGTTGATAATTTTAAGAAAATTAAGGGTAGCTTGAAGAGAGGTTGTCCCAGAGTTGGAGGTTCCATAGAATGTGAAGAATGGTTAGTTTATTCAGTGGTGGAATCAATGAACGGTGGGTGTGATTGATTTTTGGTAAAAGTGTGTGGTTATGCCTCATTTTCATGCTCAGTGAGTCACCTGAGTTCTTGTAGTGTTTTCAAGGTTGGTTTTAAATCATTGTATCATTTGGGTATCTGAACCATCTATTTTTATGATGATTAATAGAGGTCATGATTTTTATTTCGGGAATAAGAGACAAGGGTGATCAGTGCATGAATTAATTCTTTTGTTACAAAGATAACACCCACTATGAGGGTGGTCAGGTGTTTGTGTTTGTTTTATGAATGGTTTGGTTATTGGGTGATATATTGGGAATTACTTGAGGCTGATTAGGCTAAAGAACTTGGAGGAATGGTAAGGAGAGTATGTGGTATTTTGGGACATGATTTAGTGATGTTTGTATTATGTGATCAAAACATAGTCTTAGAATGTGGTCATAGAAATGTGTGAGACCTAGACAGATTTGATGAGGCCCAGATGCGGGCATGTGATGGTAAGGCATGATTATATTTAGAATGGGTTAAAAGGTGGATCAGGATAATATCTTTTCATTTTCTATGAAAACATGTGGGAAGCTTAGATGTGCGAGAGACTGTTGGATTTGATCAGTCAGGTGGACATTTTTGTTTCGATTGTTAACTTCTAGGGTCGTGTTGGAAGAAATCGGGTGGAATGGTGGAAGTATTTTTAACGGAGATGTTGGTTCATGACTTCTTTGTAGAGGGTCATGGCGTGGTAGTTATTATTAGATTGAAATCACACCTGATCTATGGTGGTTAAGTGTTGATAAGATGTGTATGGGTAGGGAAGCTTGAGATTATTGATAGGTCGAGGTGTCCTATAGTGGGATGTTACATCGGTGGCAGATAATTATGGTGGTGTATGTCGATGATTTCTTATATTACTTATATCTAGTGACAATCATGACCAAAATTTTGACATCATTCTGGGTACATCGATAATGCTCTGCATTTATGTCTAGCACCTTGAATGTATTTGGTTGGATGTGGGATATCATAGAGGTTAAACTCCTTGGGTTGGGGTATATAGATATATATGGTGGTATGTAAAACATTATTCATTTATGTGAAAGGTTTTTAGGATGAATCATGTGTCAATGAATGTCAAGGGTGCTATTCTTGGAGTCTGGTAAAATCGAGATGACCACATTGAATTTTTGGGGTGTATCTCATGATCAAAGCATGATTTGTGGTGGTTGAATTTCTTCAGAACAGTTAGGGTAATGACACCCCTAAGGATGGGAGTGATAATTTAGTAGTGGGTGGGTGGATAAAAGTGGGGATTTGATGTGGTTTCATCGGGATACCAAATAGAAACCAATGAGGTGTAGGATGGGTTCCTCGTAGAGTCCTGGTTGGCCTTTTATGTGGTGTTTGTTTGATCCTAGAATTGTTTTTGTGGTCATGGTGGTTCAAAATAAAATTCTATATGAATTTTCTTGAGTCATTGAAGGGCATGGAAATAAATTAAAATGGTTCAAGAAAGGAGAGGCCGGGTTTTATAACTTCATTAAAAATTGAACATGGACTCAAGTAAGTGTATTTGAGTGACATTGGAATGCCTTTATATGGAAATTCATCTTATCCATGTGATGATGTTTCATTCCATCATTGAAGCTGGGTGTTCCAAAATGAGTCAATCAAGGGTGGCCTGACATGGTTAGAAGGAGGTACAGAAGTGGATAGTTGTAAACTACCTTTGAAAGGTCTTTTGAATTGAAAAGATCTTTTCTATAATGTAAATGGACATTGGGGAAGTTCATAATTTACTTCAATCAAGGTTAATATGATGAAGGTGCTTTTTCTAGAAATATTAATGGATGTGGTGAAGCATGATGGTGTTTTTAAAGGTAGTAAATTCCTTAACAATAGAGTTAACAAATGTCAAGGAATTTCCCTGGTAGGTGTGTCAAATGATGATTGTATTCCTTACGTGAGAAGGTGAAATTTTAAGTTGTAATCCACCATCATTTTCATGTTTTATGGCAAGCACAATTTTGAAATGAAGGAAACTTTGAGAGAGTTCAAGTTGTTCTTGGTATATAATGGATGGTGGAATCATGTTTCTTTTAGGTAGCTTGGATAGGAAATCCGGATGACGGTGTTGGGTAGATTCATCATGAATGTATGGGTGCAGTGATTTGGTAAATTCATTTATTATATTATGAAAGTTGAGTTGGGGTTCTGTTAGGATTATTTAATAGGTACGGTTCCAACCACTAGAAGATGGTGGTGGTGAGCTGAAGTGCATAGTGGGGAGCACCATAGTAGGAAAAAGGGGTCTGTTGATTTAGTAATTCCTATTTTAGGTTTAATGCACTCGAGAAAGTACAATTTTAGTTTTTTTGCTGTAGCAATGAGTTTTGTGTTGAAATTTGATTTATAAAGTTCCATGAGTGTTTTGGTTGTGTTTTGGGCATTCGTTTATTGAATGGGGTTATTGGATCTCATGTTTTGGATCAATGTAGGTCGGGAAGTATTATTGATAAACCATGTTTTTATTCAAGTGTAGTCGAGTTTGGGGCACCATTGGAGTTTTGAAAAAAGGTTAAAATGGTTCCAGGTGATTTTTTCCATGAGTTGTGAGGACGATTAGACTGAATGGTTGCCTATGGGATGGTTTATGAGGGTATAATATTGTGTGTGATATTTTCTTATGTTTTGACTCAATCATAGTTTTATAGGATTCCCTATGAATTTCAGGTTGGTTATTTATGGGTTGTGGTTGATGTGTCTTTTGAGGAGAATCCAGATCATTTTTTGTATCATAGTGAGAAAGTTTTGCAGGGAAAGATTGTGAATTTAGTTGTGGAATTATGGTAATGTTCAAGAGGAAACTCATGAAAGGGATATGGATATGCAGGCCTAGTGTCCTAATCTCTTTACATAGAAGTTTAGTGATGCTTGAGAGTTCAGATTGAGGATTATTCATTCTAATGTGGAGAGTTTGTAAAATTATTGTTTTCATGGAGGTGTGTCCGTGTTTAAATTTTGGTTAAATCCCTTTGAATTCGTTAATTAAATGTTCACCTGGTGTATGACAAAGCTTAGGGGTTCTCTGGGGGTTTGGGGTGTGAAGGAAAAAGTAAAATGGTCATGCTATGAATTTTTCATGGTTGGAGCATTGTTAGTGTAAACCATGCACCCAAACCATAACAACCAAGAGAAGGAGGTTCATGGTTAGGTAAAAAAATCAAGGGGGGATTCAAACCAAGTGGACATAGACAGTTGAATTCTGCACATTTGTTGCATGTTTTGTTAATCATGTGAGACTCCCGAGGTAACTTTATAACCCAACCTCCCTTAGATAGTTTCTTGTTCATTTTTTTCACATGGTTTGGAAAGTCGTGCTGACAAAATATGCACCCCATTAATTATTGTCAAATTTAATGATTTTCCCCTTGGTATTTTAAGTATCCCTCCAAAAAATTTACCCCATTTCTTCTCCTCTAAATCCTAGTGATGAACTATTTCTACTCAAGCTTCCTAATTTTGGATCTGCTTCGATTCTTTTTCATTTAGATGGAAATTGGGTGCGAATTAAAGCTCCAGATAAATCAAACTCTCCTCTAGCATTCTTTTTCCATATTGGGATTTTTAGTTCCTCTTATCATCTTCTGAATCCCTATAACCCTCTTTTTTAGGGAAATCTAGTTTGTATCTTCAAATGGTTCTTGAATCCATATCTAAGGATATTATTAATAGTGTGTTCATCATCAAATTTGAGTTATGTGGTCTATAAGTTATATCCCAAAGTTTTGATGGGGATTTCTGCATGTGTGTTTATGTTATTAATTCCATATTCTTTTTTATTTGATTAATTTTGTAATATATTGTAAAATATGTGTCTAAATGATAAATTGAACCCCTTATTACCCCTATGGGATGCATATAGGGTGATTAGGCCGATTTAGGGCCACCCATGTAGTGCGCAGACATTCCTGAACCTTAATATTAGTAATGTTAATCATTGAATTGATGTGTGATAAAATAAATCCATGATGAACATGTTCATATGTTAATTTGAGTTAAAAGAGAAATATTTATATGTTTTTATGGACTTATAAAATGGAAAAACAGTTTTCTGGCTAAATGCTAATGGGTTATATGATCTATGAAATGTAAATGGGTATTTGGTTGATGGTCTATGTCTTATGAATGATAAATGGTCTAGTCAGGTTAATACATGTAAATGGGAATGGGTGAATGGGCCATGGCTTGTGATTTTATGGAAGTGATAAATAGGATAATGAATGGAGATTATTATATATAATAAATGATTTAATTGAATTAAAGTGAATGTGCCAAATGGATTATGAATAGTACACAAAATTCATAAGTGGGTTTTTGCATGTGAAATGAAGAATGGGTTAAATGGGTTAACATATGGGAATTAATGTGTATAATAAATCGGTTAATATATTTAAATTATTTAATAGGTTTAATGAGTTAGGTGTAAGAAAGGTAAATGGGATAAATGGTCTGTGTAATGTAAATAGCATATGTGTTAATGGGTTATGGCTTAATATAAATTCCCATGTTGATTTTTTTGGATTATGATTGTTATGTGTATTTTTTAGTATGGGTTAGGATATATTATGTGTGTGGTAAATGGATAAATAAGAATTTACACATGTTTTGGTAGTGTGGGGTATTTATTTGAGGTTCTATTCCCATGGGTCGAGTTAGACTAAGGCTCTAATATCCAACCCAAAGTGCATGGGTTAAGAAAGTGTATGTAAGATCTATGCCCCTAGCGGTTGCATTGAATGATACCACCTAGACCGAGTCTTTTATGTGAGTGTATTGTATTTTTTATGATGTGTTTATCCCTCATGATATAGGGACTTAACTTATTCCCTTATTCATAGTTATTGATTTCCTTATACCCTTGTGTAAATGATGTAAATGCTTTACCCATAGAAGATGTGATGAAAATGGATTAATTAACAAAGATGGAATAATAATGGAAAGGGTGATAATGACAAAATGGGTTAAAGTAAATAATGTTAACTAATGGAACCTAAGTTTTCCTTTTTTTACTTTTCTAATATATTTTTTTCTGGCACTATGTATTTAGACTGGATATTTGGTAAACATCATTGGTGGTGGCCTAATTAGTTTTACTCACATGTTACTTGGGCGCCGCTTGGTACCTAAGAATATTTCATGGATTCAGGTCAGAACAAGGGAAGGGTCCCTATGGTTGGTAGTTGAGTAGGGATTAAGATGTGTAGGGATGAGTTTATAGACTTGGATTCAAAACCATTATGGGTATTCTATTGTTTTTCTTTATTTTTTGTTTCCTGCAATTTTGGCATGGTTAGCATGACAAGGAATATTTGTTGTTTGGTTGGGCCTCTTACCATGTTGGAAAATTGTTATTTATGCATGGTAATTTTATATTACATATTTTTTCCACTATTTCGTTATTATCTAATGTGGCTTAATCCGGTGAAGATGGTATAGTCTCCACATGTGGCTTATTAGACCCTTGCTACTAGTCAGAAACCTCTAGAATATACAGAGGAACTCTTGAGGTCATGAGGTGACTCAGATGAGGCCACCAGTTTAATGGATTTTAGGTTAGGGGAGTTACACCCAACCCCCCCCCCCCCCCCGTAAGACATTCTTCCACTACTAAACTATCATGTTTAACACATTTAAAAAGTCCAAATAACCCATCCTTCCAATCCAAACCTATAATTAAAATTTACGCCCACTATAATCTCATGGGATTTTAGATCTATTACCAATTTCATTAAATCATAACTATGGGGGTCATTATAATAAATGACTAGTATTGTACCTTGAACTATAAACAATTCTCTATCAATATCTGCTAGCACCTGATCACTGTAATCAACTGACCAAAAACTAATATGTGGCCTTAGAAGTAACTAAATTAACTTCCCTAATCCACATAGTGTATTGAAATTGAACATATAATCCTATAATACCACCCCAACTAGATATCCAAAATTAAATTTAGTTACTACTCTATTGAGTTCCTTCTAACCAGACTGAATATTTATTAACTAAATAAAAACCCTACCCAAGACTCATCTAACCACTTATCTAGAGAAAAAATTGAAGATTCCCCAACTTTACACATGTTTTATACATATATGATTCTCTGGGTAATGTGTATTGAGTATGATCTACACATCCACTCTAATAACAATCCAAAGTAGTCATTACCAGAGAATAAGAAGAAAAATTATTCCTTTGGATTATTCATCTCTCATTACTCAGAGAAAATTGAAAAAAATTTCCTTTATTTCCACCAAATAATTCACTTACATAAATAACTACTCTATTACTATACCTATATCTTTCTCTATTATATGTTCTTTATTTACACCTCAGTATAGGTAGGAAAACAAATAGTCTCACATTATCACAAAGCTACAATTAAAATCCCTAATCAATATGTTGAGACTTTTTAGTCTCATTACCACCCATAGTCAAAGCATCATAGAGTTGATTAGTGAATTTAGTTGTATACTCCAAAATATTCATCACTCCCACTTCATTTATATAAAATTGTTGGAATTATCCATTCTTAATTTATCAATATAAAAAATATCATAAAACAAAGTATGAAATGAATCCCAAGTTAAATACTCAACTCTCTTCACCTATATAATAACATCATGCAAATTATGTGTTGACCCTTCCTAATTAAAAAATTATATCTTCACTTTTAAATTCTCAATAGAATCAATCAACTCAATGTTATTATTAATTCTCTCTAGAAAATTCTCAGTTCCCATATCCTATATAAATAAGAGTATGTTGTACATAAAATCCTATATAATATTCACCGTCATCTTTCTTCTCTCTCATTAAAACTCTATAAATCTTAAAGTTCCTCATATGAGATTTTATAGATTCTATGGGTGGAGCATGTTCAGCTCTAAAATACCGATCTTTTTTAATGTGTAACTTATGGTTAACCTCATCCTTCTCATTTACCCCAGCACAACGCTTTAGTGTCATATCAAAAACATTTTAATAAAGAAAATTTTTGGTTAATTGGTAACATTATATAAAACCAAGAACCAATAAAAACAAAACCCACCAGATAGAAAAAACTCATATAAAAATTTTAAATTTTAAAATCCAAAGAAAAATTATGTGGGGGAGGGATAGCGGGAAGTTTCCAACCTTGAGTCAAGCTCTGGTACTCGAGCTCAGTGATCTCACCTTGAGAAAAGTGGTTTCCCCATCCCATTGCTAATACCAATGGGAAACCAAACCCCCCATGTGTCATCACCTCTGAAACTATGACCCTATGAAAGACTTATTATAATGACCTTGGCATAACATACATGTATATTAAATCATTTTATATAAATATTCATTACATTAAAAAATTACATGCCCGAGGACCATAATGGTTTACTGTCTTTAGGAACTTATAGCATATTATTCTAAATTAGTGAAATATCTTCATCATATACCACAAATATATTCCCCTTTATTACTCCTACTTCAAACCATTATTCATAACCTATATGATGGAAACATAAGAAAGGGTGAGCTCAGATGCTCAGTAAGGGTAAAAAAATAAGAGATACGTAAGCATAACATGGACATAAGGGTATGAGAACATGACCAAAAGATTTAAAGATCATACCATGCATATAGAAGATCACAACCATGAGTTTTAGACTAAATATTGATCATTAATAATACATTAATCAAAAGGATATCAAATAACATGAGTCATGAGAGCATAAAATTGGAATAATACATAAACTTGTTTCATATGAATTAACTTTTTGAACATGTGTAAATAGAAACAGATTCACTTATTAGGTTAAAGACATGGAATCATGCCCTAGAATAAACTTTTAGACATTAAACTAGGTCCACACATAACATTGTGAACATTTAATCAAGTTAAATCATAGGAAGTTACACCTCAAAGGTGGGACACACCACCATCCCCAGTGGTAGCTCTTTTCTCTTAGTTTATCAGTTTATACTTTCTTCATATAGTGGATCAGGCTTGTTGACTTGTTTCCCATAATTATATCATATGATATAAATTCTTACCCAATGTATTTGAGGGAGATATAGGACTAACCCATCATGTAAGCTATGATAGGATCAATTGGTGTTATCTAGTACACCCATCATATAAAATGTAATGGGCTTACTCGACACTATCTGGGCCACCCCATTATATAATATGTAATGGGATTACCTAGTGCTATTTGGGGAATCCCCTTGTATAAATTGTAGTGAGATTACCTAAATCTATATATCCCACCCCATCTTATAAGATTCAATGGGATTACCTAGTTCTATCTGGGACACCCCCTCATATAAGTTTTAACGAGCTTACCTGGCACTATCTGGGCCACCCCTTGAATAAGTTGTAATGGGATTACCTTACACTATTTGGGCCACCACCTCATTTAAGATGTAATGCGCTTACACAGTGCTATCTGGAAAACCCCCTAGTATAATCTGTAATTGTATTACTCAATTCTATCTCATCTACCCATATTATAATCAACTTCCATAAACATCAACTTGAATTAAGTACAAAGAGCTTTCATATCGTCATAAAACTCATAAAAAATAATTATTCTTTCATAACTTGATTAACACATGGAAAAGAAATGGGTTTCATGTCAATATATTTGAAACATTATTCACCCATTGAAGATAAATGGGTTTTATAACAATCTCTTTGGAATGTGATTTATCCGTGGAAAAGAAACGAGTTCCAAAAACATCATTTCATCATAACATAAACCATTCGTAAAAAGAATATAAATGGTGTCCTTGGATCATATCCACTATAAGTAAAAGATAACACCAATTTATGTTATATTATATAGAAAATAATTTAAAAATTACCATTTAAAAATTTTATTGAGTAAAATATCCTTTATACTTTGAAAAACACTATTTAAGACATAAAACATTTTGAAAGTCTTTTTCTTTGAAAATAATATTAAAAAAATATAAAGGAAGATTTGATAACCGTTTTAAATTATTTTTAAAACATAAAAAAATTAAAACCCTTTTCCTTGAAAATTATCTTAAAATATCATTTAAAACTTTTTTTAATGTTTTTAGAAGACATGGTTTTTGAATAAATCATATTTCCCACCGAAGAGAGAAATAAAGTAATGTTTTATTAAAAACATGTTCTTATTTATCTTAATTAACAAAGAGTGGAAAATAGTACCGTTACATGAATATATAATTAATAACCATATTAAAATAAAATTCATGATATTCCTTGATATATGGATCATAATATTTCATCAATGGAATCATAATCATAAAAATTCATAATATGATGAGATTATATCAATAAGATGTTACAAATTTGGTAACTTTGAATTGTTATCCACATAATGAAATAAAATTACATGAAGCCTAAAATATCATGAGAATAATTAGATTCATGATACAAAAATTCAAAGGTAAGTATATACACCTCATAAAATAATATAGGTCCATAACATAACATGTGTCTCGAAGAAGGAAAATTGAGGTAAAATTACATTACTGATTTGGTAACTTTTAAACTGTAAACCCAATGAAAGAGAGATCCTAAAATGGATATTTAAATACCGACAAATTTAAAGATAATTATAATATAACAAATTCATGGGTAGTATATACACCACACAACATAAATGAGTGGTGAATATGGAATAAGTCTCATATAAATAAAAGTGATATTAGAAATCCCCTTACTAATTGAGTAACTTTTGAATCATGATCCACATGAAAGAATAACATAAATTGAACCATTTAATATAGTTAAATAAATTTAATTAATGATATAACATTTCATATGTCAATATACACCACATAAAATAAAATATTGGTGAATATATTATGTATATCATGGATATAAAAAGTGGAATGAAATTCCCTTACCTTAAGTCGTGACCTTATTCATACATGTTAAAAACTACTTTATAATAAATATAAGTTTATTATAAATCTAAAAAATAAAAAATATTAATATATATAATACTATATATGAATTACTTATGAATTTATATTTCCCATTTATTAACAATTCCATGTTACAGTTATGCTTCAGGTAAAAACTCCTTTGTTTTTCGTACAACTTTGGAGTTGTAATTATTGGTAAACTTACTTATATCATGATTTTATTATTTCCATAATGTATAAAAATATATTTATATATATATATATATATTCATTATATATGTATTTATAATAATCTATAAAATATATAAATATAAAATGAGATATATTGTTCCTTGAGATGGTAGGTCGTACGTACACAAGAACTTTATTTCCATTTTCTTGTCTTATTGAAAGAATGAAAAGTAAATGATAAATATATATATATATATATATGTATATTTATATTATAATTCTCTCATAATTATTATTTCATGTACAAGTCGTATTTTTATTAAACTCATTCTTAATACATTCCATGTAAAGCGTGAACAAATCACATTGCTTTGAGGTGGAGATAGTTCACACATCTACAAACGATGTTATCGTATTCCCAAATAATTTAAATCATGAATTTATGTGTTATATAATAATTTAAAAATCTTAAAAAATCATTTATATCATATATATCACATAAAAATAGTAATTACATCATTGTTATCAAACATGGGAGGTGGAAATGGTAGAACAAATGACATCGATATGTGAGGTCATAGTCTTTTTTACACACGAACGATGACCTCATATCCCATTTTATGGAAGTTTGTTTGAGTTTAGATCATGAACTTCACATAAAAACACCTATTTATATTTATTATAATTATTTTATTATATAATCATGGAATAATAAAAATTGAATCAGTGGAGAAATAAATAAAACAAGAGTTCTTGTTCAATAATGTTACCTCTTCTTCGGGTAACTCATTTTGGTTTTCACGAATGTAATTGATTAATTTTGAGGACATATATGGGTAGGTATTGTATAAACCTAAGTGTTTTTGGAGTTTTGTAGAAGGGGGTACTTAGTGGCCTTTATAAGGGAGGGAGATTACCCACTTGGAATTTTTGAAAACAAGAAATTTGTACCCACGTTTTTACCTAAACAATTCATAAGTAACCCAAAAACTCAATAATTAAAGTTTTACTATCGAATTATGTAAATAATAAGATTTTTTTTACATATTTATAGTTCATATTGGTCATTATGTTTAATATTTATCCCCTTGTTAAGTTATTTTTTCTCTTAATCGTTGTAATTAATTTTAATTGACTTCACTAATGTTTTTGGTCAAAAAATAATTTGAACTTATTATAAATTATAAATTATTATGATTATAAATATGTAACCCATTTTTTAAATTCTAATCATAGAATAGTAATAACTTATTTAAAATTAATCTTGTAGAAGGGAAGAAACAACGGTTTTTTAAAGTAAAAAAGATTAAATGTTTAAAATGTTTCTATATATAATTTAGATTATAAATTGATTAAAATAACATAAATTAGAATTATAGATGTATAATTGAAATAATTAAACTTTAAAAAAAATTAAATTATAATTTAACTATACTAATAAATTATATGAAAATTCATTTTTCAATTAAAATTTAGTATTTTTCACTATTCATCAAAAATGAAACTTATCTGAAATATATCAAAGATTCAACCAAATTTTATTTTGAGATTATATTTCAAAATGGAATTTTATTTTTTCAAATAAAAATTACAATGTTTCAAAATTTATATTTAAAATCGGTCCTCTATTAAAAGGTGGTAAACCAACCTTTTAGAAAAATATATCCTTTTATGACAATAGAAGGATTTATTCTTATCCTTTTTCTAAATAAAACACAAAATACAAACATTAAATTGTTGATTTAATATAAGATATTTTTATATAATTAAAATAATTTTTTATCAAAATTGGATTAATTTATTTATTAATGTAAAAAAAATGATTTCATAAATATATTTTTTCAGTGAATGATTTATTATATTTTCTAAATGGTTTTATTTTAAATTCTAGCTAATTAGTCACCAAATAATTTATATCATATAAATGTATAAATCATATTTTAATAATTTGATTAATCATATTCATAAACTTCATTCCAAAATCTTGGTTAAAACTAAAATAATATTTTGATAATATTATTACTCGTATATTGTTGATTGGTAAAAATAGGTTTTATGTGTAACGCAATCTATCAAAGGAACTAGGTATTATGTGTATAACATTCCATAAATAGTGTTACATGTACTAAAATATAATATAAGTGTTGTTTATAGTGAAATATTATCTTGGTGTTGTGTATAAAAAATCATAACTTAGTGTAGCTTGCAATGAAAGTCATCGAATGAGTTTAATTTATTCAAAAAAATATTAATTTATAAAAATTCATGATGGTACATTATACCCACATTAAAATTAATTTAAAAATTTAAATTATTATTAATCATCAAAGATTTAATATATGAAATTTATTTTCATAGAATCCCATATCACAAAAATAAATTCTAAAACTTCGTTTATGAAAATTGGGAACATAACGGTTACCTAAATTAACTAATAACTAGGTTTCCACATAGGAGAATATAGGCGGGAAGGGAAGATTGGATATGAAAGAAAAGAATTAATAATTATAGAGCATTATTGAGGTCATTGGTCACATGAAATTTAGTGATCAATGGAATGTTAAAGACCTCAAAACCACAAATCAATAATGATTTATAAGACCATTGGTTCAAAAAAAATAAAGGTATTAGGATAAATCATTTTCAATACCCTTTTCCCAGAGTTGAGATATTATTTTACTATATTAGAATATAAATAAATATACTTATTTTATTTCATTGCTTTTCAAATGCACAATCTCACCCTTTAGTTGTTCCTTTCTCTATTTCCACTTCATCTCTTACTCCAATAAATGATGGTGAATTTTTCATTCCTGAAGTACTAATATATCATGCAGTAGAATGATAATTCATTCCATAAATTGTTAGATAAAATCTCCAAAAAATGGTTATAATAGGTTATCCAACATGCATAAATCATTTTATGGAGAGATAATACTTTAATATATAAAACCTCATATGAATTTTAACTTAAACCAATCCATAAATGGTTAACCTTGTGACCTTTCTATTAAATGAAAATCCAATACATTATAATTAAGGTCACTAAATTATCTTAACATTGATCCACCATAATTCATAAATTTTATCTTGATTGTCACATACTAAACATGTGGATACCTTCTTCATGTATTCTCTTGAAACATTATAATTACCTGAATAACCATAAAACCATATTGAAAACATACATTCTTCTTTATTCTTTACAAAAAAAATAGATTATTGGATATATTTCTTATATCCAAAAATGTTGAAAAACTATCAATGATAAAATAAAACACATTTTCAAAAAAAAAATTCATCATTTTTGAGGTCATCAATACTATCCACTTTAGTTTATCCATTCTTTCATATATTTATCCAAGATAAACACAATTTTATCAGCATCAGGAAACAATTAAGGGTTAACTTCCCTTGATAAAAATATCACATTTCCATTAAATCACATTTCTACATCATTGAAATAATTTAATATATTTTTTCAAATCCTTAATGAAAACATATACTTAATGATTAATATAACATAATTCTTGAATTCCAATACATATATACTTCTATTATCCCACTTATTTCTCAAACAAATAACTAGGATTCATCATCTTATTCCTTAATACATATTATTTAAAATATGAAATATTAATCATGTCTTAACATTAATCAAAATCAATTTAATAATTATTTTAAACAATACTATTATAATAACACATAAATTTTATATATTGTTCATGGTTGCCTCGTTATCAACATAAAAACCATTACTCTTACAACTGTGATGATTTCCTTCATGATATTTCCCACTAAGAAACTTATTTCCATAATTATCATACATTCCACACTTAAAACTTTCAACTATTGATAGTACCTTAGGGATAAAATATTTGAATACTTTTCCTTACTAAACTCTAAATTTTTTCTCATCAATGACTTCTTATTTTGTTGTATTCGCCAAAAATAAGACATCATATCATTTCTTTGAGACATTCCCTTGAGTGATTATTACCACATTTTTTACATATAGGAAAATGAATATTTATTATTCTATTTTTTCTATTACACAAACTCTCACTAAACTCTATCCTTCTCTTATTTTTTTATTCTAAATATTGGTTAAGGTGAACATTTTTAGTCATGTTCTGTGAAAACTGATTAGTTATAATCATAACTTCCTTCACTCCAGTGATCATCCCACTTAAATTATCATCAAAAAAAATTAATTTCATATTTGATGTTATCCCAGTTCCTTATAATTCCTATAATTGACTTAAACCCATAAATTATTGTGTGAGAAACACTAATAATATTGGAAAACCTCATAATCAGGAAAAATCACTTATAAGTCATCTAAATTATAACACCTTCTTTAATCTATGAAACCTTAAGTTCATCATAAGTTATTCAAAGTCATATTATATTTAAATCCTTCCTACTGGTTCTTGAAGAGTTTATGGATTCCAAAACCATAACTCTCGAGAGTTCCAAATAGTGTGCAATAAGGCCCATTGATATGCACTAATTCCCAATTGATTCTAGATCAATACGGTGTTTCCGGGGTTATTAACCCTATGAACATATACACCATATCCACATCCACTTGTGGTATCCAGACAGGGATGTATTATAAAAAACCCACTAACTCTATCATTTACCAAAATTCCAGTACATTTTCCTAAACATTAAATCATCCTTAGACTTATCCTTAGAGACATCCCTAGATAAATCCTTAGAAATATCATTAGGTATCTCATGTTTTCTCATTTTAGTTTCCAAAGATTGTCTAAAAATTTCTTTTGATACCAACTACAACGACCCAGGCCTAAAATAAATGGATATTAAATCATTTTATATGCATAATCATCACATTATAATATTATATGTCTGAGAACTATAATAATTTAGTTCCCTTGGAAACATGCAGTACATTCTTCTAATTTGGTGAAAGAACATCAACATCTCTCATAAATATATTACCCTTCAGTAATCCTACTTAAAATATATCTTAAAAACATGGGTAAATGAAACATAATAAAGGTTGAGCTCAAATTCTCGGTTAGGATAAAAATATAATAGATACATAAGCATAACATGAATATAACGGTATGAGAACATGAGAATAAAATTTGAAGATTATATCTTCTATATGAAATATAGTAATCATGTTTCATGAAATAAATATTGGTATTTCATAAGACATTAATCATAAGTAAATCAAATAACATGAGTTATGAGAGTATAACATTGGCATAAGACATAAACTTGTGACATATAAATCAACTTATAACATTGTAAAGATGTGTAAATATAAACAAGTTCACTCATTAGGTTAAGGACATGGGATCAGGCCCTCGTATAAACATGTGGACATGAAATTAGATACATGAATAAAATTATGAACATGTAATCAGGTTCATGAATAGGTTTCTAAATCTCCTAGGAGTGGGACACACAACCATCCCTAATCGAATTCCATTTCTCATAGTGTATCATGTTATAACTTCTTCCCATAGGGGATCAAACTCATCGACTTGTCTCCCATCATTATCTCGGGACATATAAATATTTACCCAATACATTGGAGGGAGATATAGGTACCACCCATCATGTAATCTATAATGATCTTTCCCAGCACTATCTAGGCTACCCCCATGTATAAGTTATAACGAGCTTACTCAGCATTATCTGGTTCTCCCCCTTGTATAAGCTATAATGGGCTTACCCAGTTCTATCTTGTTCACCCCCTCATATAAGTTGTATCAAAATTATCTGATTCTATCTAGGACACCCCTTCATATAATATATAATAGTCTTACCTGAAGTTATCTTAGTCACCCCCTTATATAAGTTGTAATGGTCTTACCTGGTGCTATTTGTTTCATCCCCTCATATAAGTTGTAATGGACTTACCCAAAAAAATCCGGGCCACCCCCTCATATAAGTTGTAATGACCTTACCCATATCTATCTTGGAAACCCCTCGTATAAGCATTAATAGGCTTACTTAGTGGTAATTGGTCTTCCCCGTCGTATAAGCAATGTCCATGAACCACAACACAAATAAAGTTCAAGGAGCTTGCATATCATCATAAAACACATAAAGACAATTATTATTTCATAACCTGATAACCCATGGAAAATAAATGGGGTTCATGTAAATATATTTGAAACATGATTAGCCCATAGAAAAAGAAATGGTTTTCATAACAATATCTTCAAAACGTGATTGAAATGTAGAAAAATAAATGAGTTTTATAAACATCATGCCATCAAAACACAAACCAATCATAGAAAGAATACGAATTGTATCCCTATATCATACACCTAATAAATCATAGATAACACAAAGTTATGTGATCTTATATGTAAAATAAATTTTAAAGTATCATTTAAAATATTTCCTAAGAAAAAGGTCCTTTCAACTTTGAAAAGATTCTTTTTAAAATGTTAAAACTTATGAAAACATTTTTCATTAAAAATAACCTTAAAAACTTATAGAGGAATATTTGAAAATTGTTTTAAATAATTTTTTAAACATAAAACATTTTTAAAATCCTTTTCCTTGAAAATGATCTAAAATATTTTTTAAAAACATTTTTTGAGTCTTTTTTAGAAAACATGTTTTTTGAAAAAATATTATTTCTAACCGAAGGGAGAAATAAATTCGGATTTTCTTAAATATATATTCTTATTTGTATTAAGTAAAAAAGAGTGTAAAAATGGTAACATTACATGAATATATCATGAATAATCATAGTATAATAAAATTAATTAAATTCCTTGAGATATTAATCATAATATTTAATCAATGGAAGCATAATCATAAACAATCTCAATACGATGAGATTATAGCAATAAACTATTACCACATTGGTAACAATGAATTGTGATACCCATGAAATAATAACATTAAATAAAGCATAAAATATCATGAGAATAATTATATTCGTTATAAAACATGTCGAATGTATGTATATAGACTTCATAAAAGCATATAGGTGTATAACATAACATGTGCCTCAAAGAAGGAAAATTGAGGCAAAATTACCTTACTAATTTGGTAACTTTTGAACCATAAACCCCATGAAAGAGATATAATAAAATTGATATGTAAATACTCATAAATGTATGGATAATAATCATATGATACATTCATTATCGGTATATAATCTACACAAAATAAATGAGTGGTCAATTTTTCATAAGTCTCATACAAATAAAAGTTATAATAGAAATCCCCTTACTACTTGAGAAACATTTAAACCATGATACAAATGAAGTAATAACATAAATATAAACTTTTAATAGCATTTGATAAGGGTAATTAATGATGTAAAATTTCATATTTTAGTATATACACCACATAAAAGAAAATATTGGTGAATATGGCATGTATCTTACAGATATAAAAAGTGAGATGAAATTATCTTACCTTAAGTCTTGAATTTCTTCCTACATGTTCAAAAATAATGTAAAATAAATATAATTTTAATAAAAATCTACCAAATAACCATATTAATATATCTAATACCATATATTATTTACTTATGACTTTATATTACCCATTTATTAACAATTCCATGTTAAAGTTATGTTTCGGGAAAAAACTGCTTTGTTTTTCGAACACATTTTGACTTTTTATTCTTGGTCCTCTTACATATATGATTATTTTTGTATTTCCATAATATAAACCATGATATAAATATCATATATATTCATTATATTTTAATTTTAATAATCAATAAAATATAAATATAAAAAATGAGATACACGGTTCATAGAGACGGTAGGCCGTACGTACGTACACAAGAACATTATTACCATTTTCTTTTCTTATTAAAATAAATAAAATTATATCATATAAATAAATATTATAATTATAGTAGAATTTTTATTTAATATATAACTCATATGTTTATTGAACTCATCCTTAATAAATTCCATGTAAATCCTGAATGAGTCACAATGCTTTGAGGTGGAAGAAGTCTACAAGTCCACAAATGATGTTATCATATTCCCATGAAATGGAAATCATGAAGTTATGTGTTATATAATAAATATATAAGAATAAAAACATCATAAATTTCATATATATCCTCTAAAAATGGTAATTATGTCATTATTACCAACCTTAAGAGGTTGAAATTAAATAAAAAGCGACATCAGTTCGTGAGGTGGTAGTTCATTGTACACCCAAATGATGACTGTGTATGCCGTTTTATGGAATTGTGTGTGAATTTAGGTAATAACTTTAACATGAAAATATATCATTATATTTATTACATTGATTTTATTATATAATCAAGTAATAATAATTATTTAATGGGTGGTGAAATAAATAAAACAATAGTTCTCATTGAAGAACGCTGCCTATTCTTCGGGTTACTCCTTTTGGTTTGCACCAAAAAACTTACTTGGTTTGATTTCTTCCCAAAGTTAGTCTTAAAGTATGATAGGATGGATTTTTTGGATATTTTTTATATGTATTGGATTAACCTAAGTATATTTGGAGGTTTTGAAGAAGGGGGAGAGTTAGTGGCCTTTTATGAGGGTGGGAGATGACATAATTGGAATTTTTTAAAACAAGTTAGGTGTACCCACATTTTTACCTAAGAAATATTCAATAACACAAAAACCTAAATAAAAGAAGTTTTAAGGTCCAAATATGTCCATAAAATGGTATTTGGAAACGTTTCAAGGTCATTTTTCCCTTATGTTTAAGGTTTAGTCTCTTGTTAAGCTAATTTTTCTCTTAATCGTTGTAATTAATTTTAATTTCCATCACTAATATTTTTGGTCAAAAATTAAGCTGAACTTATTATAAATTATAAATTTTCCTGATTCCAAATATTTAATCCATTTTTCTTAATTATATTCATATAAATTTAATAAATTAAGTCAATCACACATATGGGATGAAAACAACGGTGTTTTAAAGTAAAAAGTTGAAACTTTTGATATGTTTTTATATCCAATTTCTATTTTAAATTGAGTCCAATAACCTGAATTGAATTTATTTTTGTATAATTAAACTAATTATACTTTAAAACTAATTTGAAATATAATTTAACTATATAAATAAATTTGATGAAAATGTAATTTTCAATTAAAATTCAGTGTTTTCATTATTCATCAAAAAAATGGAACTTCTTTGAAAAATACCAAAAATCCACCCATAGTAAATTTTGATATTACACTTTAATAAATGAATTTTATTTTTTCAAAAAAAAAATTTAAAGTTTAAAAATTATATTTAAAATATTTTCTTCATTAAAGTGTGGTAAGATAGCCTTTAAGAAAAATATATCATTTTACACCAAAAGTAGGGCTTATTCTTATCTATTATCTAAAAACACATAATATGAATGATAAATATTTTAATTAATATAATATATCTTTATATATCATTAATTTAATTTTTAATATGTTTTTTAATTGATTTATTAAGGTAAAATATGTCTGATTTCAGAAATATAACTTTCTAGTAAAAGATTTCCCATATTTTAAGAAGGGTTTTATTTTAAATTCTAGTTAATTGGTCTCTAAATAATTTATATTATATACATTTGTAAACCATATTTTCATATTTTAATTAATACAATTCATACCCATCATTCCAATGTCTAGGTGATAGCTATAATAATACTTTAATAATAGTATTAATAGTATATTGTAGTTTGGTAAAACTAGGTATTGTGTGTAATGAAAACTATCAATGGAACTCATCATTATGTATAACAGAATCCATATATAGTTTTTCATATACTTTAATATAATATTAGTGTTGTGTGTATAATAATATTATCCTATTGTTTCAAATAAATCAATCATAACATGGTGTATCTTGTAGTGTAATTCATCAAAAAAATTAGTTTATTTGAAAAACAAATTCATAAAAACTCTGGGTGTTACAACTATAACCAACAAACACTAGAATAATTATACACTTAAAAATATATCTAATGAAATATCAAATAAACACACTAGAAAATATATGCACCATAAAACCAAAAATACATCCACTAAACCCCACTAGAGACCTCTGAAAACCCAACCACTGATCAAAAACATACTGATCACAATCACTGAGAACCGAACTAATGCAGAAAACAAAACTCCTTAGAAATTCCACACCAAAACCCCAGGAGATTAAATTTTAATAGAGGAGATAACAAAAAAATCAGCAGATGAACATGACCCCCAATATCAACATGACCTTAAACTGTAAATCCTGAATAGTTCTGATGCAACCCATCAGACCAATATTATAGAATTGAGTCTACCCTTCGAATGGTTTCCCCTATGTTAGATGCCTCACTTTCACTAGTAGAAATATCCACTTGAAAATTTTGAGTGGAAACCCATAGGGTAAACTAGAATTATAGAAATTAAGAATAATTATTAAAAATTAAAGATCCACATATGAAAATCATCATGGTCATGGATAGCTAGAATCAAAGGATATAGGATTCAAAACCCATCGTCACTAGAGGAATACAGAGACCCGCATGAAGAAATATACTAAATCAAGTATTGTACCCTGTAACATCACTGAACATTCAAAAATCACATCCCAAAACTCCAAAAAAAACTACCACAATATACCAAAATGTATTTTAGTATGACAGATCTAGAAGCATGAGCAGTGATTGAACTAAACTAAGGCCACAACTTGGAGAACGATTCTATAATATAAACCCAATGAAAGAAATTCCAAAAAATGACTAAATCATAGACTCCAAATAGTAACCCATCATAATCCCAATCCATACTCAGCTTATTCATGGATGATCATGATGGGTTATAGTACCTTGGGAGAAATAAGAAGAGTCAAAGGGAGGATAAATAGGGCCAAACTATCCAAGGAACTAAGCATAGAGGATGCAAGAGGAATCTAGTGAGATTGAAATGAAAATAGACTATTGAGATAAAAACACTAGGAGAAACCAAAACCAAATAAAAAACTGAAGTGGTACGGAACCATCACTTAATTCTAGGAGGAAAAAATCATAAGGTAATAAAAAAATTAGGGAATGAAATTAAAGGATCCCTGAGCAAGAATAGAGAAGTGCTGCCAAAATAAAAATAGGAGAGGAAAACCTAGATCTTGATAGGAGATTATAACACTCTAAAAAATTAATTTAAAACAATATTATTCTTGTTATATTTCTTAATATGAAACACCAAACTTTAAGTGAATTATGATACATTAAAAAGATATTATTATTTAAATGTGGCCATTATAACCTAGTTATCAAATCAGAGGGTATGAATAAGAGTAACAAAATTAGAAAATTTATTTATAATTTTCCTACTCAATACAAATATATTTATTTATTCTTAGTAAATATGCACCTGTTTTTAGTAAAGTCATTTTATGCTACAAAAATACATTTTCTTCAAAATTAGTTTTTACTTAATTTTGTGTGTGGACATTAAAATTATTTTCTTATGTTTTAGAAAAATTAATTTTATTAAATTAATATAATTTTTTAAATAATCATTTCAATATTATCTTTGGGTGAATTTTTAGTATTTTTTTAAAAAATATTGATTTTTTAGTGAATAGTGAAAAATATCGATTTTTATAAAACTGTCATTTATTTTATTTAAATAAAGTAATTTCAAATATTCTTTATGTTTTAAATTTGATATTAAATTAATTTATGCCTCCTTTGGTTATAAATAACCTAATCAATTACATCGGAATCATAATTATACTTTATTTTGTTATAAGTTCATTTTTGGGCTTAAAAACACATTTTTTTATAAAAAGTATTTTAATGAGAGAAATGATTTTTTTTTCTCAATAAATTATATTAATCCATACTTGTGGTTATGAGGAGGATGGTAGGGAAAGGGGATCAAGGGAAGGAAGGGGAAAACCCTGACACTAGTCAAATTGTCAGCAATGGAAGAGATAATTAAATAGACTTGAATCTGGATGTGCATCTTGGGAACAAAGTGCTATTTCAACTTGTGGTGAAACAAAAATTGGTTAAATCTGAGATGATTGATGCTCTAAGAAAAGAATTTATATTGTTAAATCTTAAGATTCTTTCTCTTTTACAGATTTTGACATTCCACCTCCCAGAAGAATCATCAAGAAAGGGCGCATAGCTCATGTATCAACGAATCAAGATGCAGTTGAGGAAGGGGTATGAATCTGTAAACACCCCATTATTGCTAAGGTGATAGTTGCAAAAGGAGACAAAACATGGAGTTTTCATGATCTCACCCAACGGATTACAGATCTATGGGGGTCTGAAGACTGGAAAATGACGTCCATGGGTCACAGGTATTATCACATGGTATTCCCATCTGATGACACCAAGAAAAGATACTAGAGTAAACGATTTATTGAATTGAAGTATGTATTCTTTCAAATTCAAGAGTGGGATATAAATTTTGATCCCAGTAATGTTAGGAACACATTCACACGGGTTTGGATCAGAATTTGTCAGCTCAATTGGCTTTACTAGCATCCAAGAATATTGTGGGACATTGCGCATTCAGTTGGGAACCCAATTAGACTGGACAAGAAAACAGACAATATGAGGTTCATCCATTATGCCAGGATATTAGTAGAATTGGATATGTCTAGTACTCTAGTGGAGGAGGTTGTTCTTACAACCATAGATGATCATAACAACCTTGAAATCCAATATGAGAGGAAACCCAAGTTTTGTATGGGCTGGAAATTCATTTGACATATGTTCTATGAATGTAGAAGGGTAGCTGAATGAATCTTTTGCAATATGAACAAGCCTAATGTCAATGCCTATAAAAATAAGGAAAAAATTATACCTCTCGAGCCTCAATAGGAATTGATTTCCCCCTCCACCCGGGATGACAAGACTAAGGATTCCCCCACAGAGGAGTTTGGTACCTCTAGACATGTAGCACCTGCTATTGATAAGGTGGCCCCAAATCCTATGGCCACTGACTCACTTGAATTAATTCCTATTGATGATCAATTTTCTAGTCATAACGCCACATTCACTAAATGTTTCCCTGAGAAGCTGTTAGACAAGGGGAAAGTGGATGCTCTGCCATAGCAGAACACTGAGGAAGCAACACAGGACGTTACTTTAGGTGTTGTCTCTACACAAGTGACAACTAAAAGCCTAGATATATGTGGATATACCCACAATATTTAATCACCAAAAGACAAGAATCTACAAGAGAGATCCATTACAAATGGGTCTCGGGGTTCTGGGGTGTCAAAAGTGCATTCTGGGCAATCCATATAGCCTGTCAGTGAATGTTTGACTTCACAGATGATGCCTAGAAAGAAGGTGTCCGCACATCATGTTATGAATTAAGATCTAAATGTTGATTCAAGTAATCTGATGGAACAGCAGGTTGGAGTAGTGAACTGGAAGGGGAATTCTCAGAAGTCCCCTCCTCTAAAGCTGCTCGGAGGACATCATCCACGAAGAAACCTATTGGAATAGAGCATCTTGTAAACAAGTTCACCCCTATTTATGGTGTTTTTTGGTCTAATGAACCAGAGGAGACTCCATATTTACACATTGATACCTCTCCAGATATGGAGGGAGACCCATCAGATACACGTATAAAGGATTCAGGGGAAACCAGTACTGCCCAGGCAGGTAGGAAGAAAAACAAAGGGAAAAGAATAAATGCCAAAATGCAATGGCATGTCCATGAGGCCCTCAGACAAGGGCTAAATATATTCAATAATAAATATATTTTATTAGAACTTTCAAGGTCTATAGTACTCTCATACGGGAAAATACCTTAGAAATTTCATCATGACACATAAACCTTTGATGATTGGAATTACAGAACAAAAACTTTTATTTGATAATCGGCTTAACATAAAATGTAAATCTCTTGGATATGCATTCATTTTGTAGAATCTCTATAATTCCTGTATGGATCATCTTTGGGTTCTTTCTCATGCAAGTGTTGACATAACCTCAAACATTAATAAGCCTCATAATATCTTACTCCTATAAAACATTTCAGGGAGCGACTTTCTCATTTCATTTGTTCATGCTTCTACCTCTTACATAAAGAGGAGAGAGATTTGGTATGATCTTGAAGGTACTTTTACAAAAAACCACAAATGGATAATTCTTGGTGACTTCCACACTATTTTGTGGCATTAGGAGAAAACTGGAATTCACTTCAATAGAATTGCAGCTACAAATCTCTCTAGTTGTATTGATCAGTGTAGCCTTTTGGAGGTTCCTCTTGTAGGTTTGGACTTCACGTGGAATTGATATACCTTGAATGGTAGGAAGGAAGGAAATATTGATAGATTCTTTGTTCAAATGGTTGATATTAGTTGTGATCATGGTGTCTCTGGTTTTACTCTTCCCAACAATCATTCTGATCATAACCCTATCCTTGTGGATGTTTCTACATTTCAGGTATGGTCAAATCCAATTCCATTTAGGTTTAATAATGGATGGATTGTTGATCCTAGATACATAAATATTGTGATTGAGTCCTAGAATACTAATCCAATCAAGATCCCCTTCTATAGGTTATCTTCCAAATTAAATAATGCAAAAAAATTACTCAAGAAATGGAGTAAGCAAACTTTCTCCAAGATTGATATAGGGGTTAAATCTGTTGAAGATGAACTATAATGTTGTCAAATAAAAAATCAATATCAAATATCACAATCTAGTGATGAAGTTCAGGCCCATAAAAAGCTTGATGATCTTCTAATGATAAAAGACAGGCTGGAAAAAAACAAATTGAATGTGAAATGGTTAAAGGATGGTAATAGGAATTCTAAACTCTTTCACAAATTGCACAAAGAGAGGAGGGAAAAGGTTGGGCTTAAGGTCATTAGTATTAATGGATAGATTTTTATCTCTGACAACAAGATCTCTCAAGCCATTGTGGATTATTTCATGGTTCTCTACTCTAATGATGTGTGGTAGGGTACACATAAGATTGTTGATAATATTGCTCGCTGCATTGATGAGCATCAAAATTGTGCCCTTATCAAGGCTCCCTCCAAGGAATAAATCAAAGAATCTATTTTCTCTCTCAATATGGAGAGTGCTCCCGGACCCGATGGATTCACTAACATGTTTTTTATGCTTTATTGGGACATATTATAGGAGGAAGTAACTTATGCAATCAAGGATTCTTTCACTCACTACTCAATGCCTCATGGAGTGAATGCTAGTTTCATTGCCTTGCTACCTAAGAATGATAATTCCCTTGATATTAAGGACATCATACCGGTTGCTATTGGGTATAAAATCCCTAAACTTATCAGAAAAATCATTAGGAACATGGTCTGTGAGATCGTGAAGCATTCAATTTCTCCAAACCAGTTTGGTTTTGTCCCGGGAAGGAATATATAGACCTGCCTTTTCACAGCTTCATAAAGCATTAATCTTATGAAAAAGAAAACGAAGGAGGGAAGTTTTTCTCTAAAAATTGACATTTCCAGGGATTTTGATACACTGAAATGGAGCTTCATCCTCAATATTCTTCAGAGGTATGGTTTCTCCTTTGTTTTTATCAAGATCATCAAGATATTCCTCGATTCAGAAAGGCTGTCTATTCTCATTAACAGAACCCCCAAAGGGTTCTTTGCATGTTTGAGAGGTGTTCGTCAGGGTGATCTACTCTATGGTCTCTTTTTTGCAATTGCTGAATATTATTTGAGTAACTATCTTGATGATCTCACTCAAGTTGTTCTTTATAGACAAATTAAAGCTAGTCATTATAATTTTTCCCCCTCACACCTTCTCTATGTTAATGACATTCTTCTGCTTGGAAAAGCTTCAAAAAAGACTATTCTCTCCATAAAAGCTTTATTTTCACATTATGAAGACATCTCGGGCCAATCCATAATCTAGTAATAATATTTTATTTTCTTCAAGAATGGGATACTAGTGGGTAAACAAAACAAAATAGCCAACAATATTGGTGTCTGAAGGGTATCTCTACCATTTTACTATCTTGGTGTCCCTCTCTTTTGGGTTAAGGTATGGCGGTAGCACCTTGAATATATATTAAACACCATTATTAGTCAAATGAAAAGATGTAAAGGGAAGGAAATGCCCCTTACTTGAAGATTATGCCTTATTAACTCAATGATAACTTTGAAATTAGTTTATTCCTTCTCCTTGTATAGGTGTCGTAGAGGTCTCATCAAGGGGTTCCAAGGTAAGATCCAAAAATTTATTTGGTATGGCTCTATTAATGAAAGGAAGCTAATAATAGTTTCATGTAAAGAGTGTATTAATACCATTGAAATTTGAGGTGTTGGGATCAATGATCTTAGATTATTCAGTTATGGTCTTATTGGTATGTTTACATGGAACCTGCTCACTAATGATGCACACTATGACTTCTTACCAGGAAGGTTTAAAGAAATAATATTGAATGAATATAATTTTTATCTTTCATCCTCTATCTAGCCATCCCTTAAGTAGTATTTCAATAATATTGCTCAGGAGACTCAATGGTTAGTGAGCAGGAATTCTACTCTCAATTGATGGAGCAATAATTAGCTTGGAATCCCACTAGAAGCTCTAGTTGGTATACCCCTGGTCGTATATACATGACCATTGATAATTTTATAACTCATTATCAAAGTTATAATCTCATTATACATGCCCAAACTCAACTGGACATTCAGAATTACTTCTTCAGGAAGCATGATACCTTGATATGGAAGTGTATCAGGTTTGGTCAATTCAATACCAAGGATTATTATAACATACATTGCAGGGATTTCGACAGATAACCATCATGGCTCATGAAATTTAAGACATCATTTATACAACCATCCTGATTTATACTCCTTTGGAGGAAATGGAAGCACATGCTACCCACTTATGATCAAATTCAGAAAACCAGACAACACATCGTGTCTGCCTGCATTTTATGCTTCAAGGTAGAGGAAGATATTCCACACCTATTCTTTAATTGTTTTTTGTACAGAAGCTATGGGAATAT
This sequence comes from Viscum album, assembly GCA_963277665.1. NCBI lineage: Eukaryota > Viridiplantae > Streptophyta > Magnoliopsida > Santalales > Viscaceae > Viscum > Viscum album. Next base: position 1,802,793,072 of record OY728129.1, on the reverse strand, counting down.
GTTGGGTACCTATTTGGAATGCATCTTGACACTCAAAAGTAGGTGAAGAACCTTATGAAGATGATCACGAATTATGGCTAAAGTGATCAGATCCAGAACTGTTTTCTTGTGGTCGTTGCATCAACTTGTTCAGAAACCTGGATGGAAAGGAACACCAGTACTTTTTATGGCCAAAAACTATCTATTTGTGTTGGAAAAATGGAAATTCATAGGGAGGTGTATGCAGCCTCGTTTATGAAATTAGGAGGTATGTCAAACAGATTTGAGGACCTTGACACTCTTTGTTGGTTGGGTGTTGTAGGAAGGCTGAAAACCCCAAGGTGCTTAAATTCATAAGATGGATCCCACTTATCCTGTAATGGCTCAAGGTGAATGTTGATGGCACGGCTTCTTTTATTCTAGGGTACTCGGGCTATGGTGGTGTTTTTCGCTCCTACTGTGGATTTTTCAAGGGATGTTTTTATCATTACACTGGAATTGGTGTGGCTTATGAAGCAAAATTATGGTCCATTGTGTATTCAATCTGATATGCCACTCAATATAAGTGGAACTGCCAATGGATTGAATGTGACTCTGATATTGCTATCAAAGCTTTGAAATCAAGAACAAAGAGTGTGCCTTTGAAAATTTTTCCCCATTGGAATGATTGTCTCAACAATATTGATCATCTCAATGTTGTGGTCTTTCATGCTTACCGAGAATCAAATCGGGTGGTGGATGCATTAGCGAAGAAGGTGGTCTCCGACATGGGTACGATGTGGTCTTTTGGAACACCTGATTATGGTGGAGGTGGACATGTGTGCCACTTTACACGCCCAAATTTGTAATAACCCCATGTAATGCTTCTCTTCTTTGGTCTTTTTATATAATATTTTCTCAGGGTTGGATGACCAAACCCTAGATCTTTTGGCCTATATTAATCCCTATTTATTAGTTATTTTAATTAAATTTATAGATTATATATAACGACCCACACTTTACATGCATTGTTAATACTTCAAAATTGAATCACACTTATTACAACATATGACAAAACCACAAAGGACCGTATAGGTATAGTGTCTTTAGAAACTGGGAAACATAAACAACTGGTTCATAAATCTTCTACAGTGTCTCCCATTTATTTCATCATATCTAGGGTCCCTTTTAGCATATTCTACTTAATATCCATCTTCCTGACCTGGGGAAAAGAAAACATAAAAGGGTGAGCTCAAATGCTCAGCAAGGGCAAATAAAGGAAATAAAAATCATATCATATCTTTATGAAAATCAAAACCTGCAAAAGAGATCATAATATCTTAACATGAAATAAATCATAGAAGTGAAAATGAGATCCCCATAATCATAACATAAAACTTGAATCTTTGTGGCATGCACACATAATCATGGAAAATCATTTCTTGTTAGTCATGACTCATTGCCAAGACTATCTTAGTGGACAAAGTCCCTTTCTGAACCGAGTTCACTCCTCGTTTCAGTCCTGTATCACTGAACCGAAATAACCTTCCGTTCCAGCCATGTCTATCTCATGAGATATAAAATCATTACCCAATGCATTGGAGGGAGATATAGGTCCCACCCATCTTATGATGAATCCTTTCTTATGTGTGCCACATAATCATAAAACATACATCATCGCATAACACATATAACAAAAATGGGATTCTTGAAACATCATGACATCATAAATCAATTCATATATGATAAAGGAATTCATAAACATAATTCCATCACAACATAGTCAAACCAATGTAAAAATATGGATAGAAACAGAACCCTTTATTATCTTATATGGAAAATAATTTTGATAAAACACTTGAATTGAATTCTTGAGGAAAATATCCTTTCTTCTTCAAAAACATTTTTCCTTTCATAACATGTCATACAACTTTAAAATAAAAGAAGTTGATTAAAAATAAACTTTAAAACTTGTAAAGGAAGCTTCTTTGAAGTAATGTTTTAAAAATCCATTCATGCCGTATAAGTTAAAAAAACATTCTTCGTACTTTTGTCGGAAAAGTCAAAAAGTACCTCGTACGGAAAAACGACAAAAGATTCCTTTCTTATTGTTTACTAAAAACTCACCTAAGGGTAAAATTGGATTTAAACTATTTCAAGTGGATGGAAACAATATTACATATTGAGGGAACATGGATGTGGATGATAAAATACACCCCAGTAAATACTTACGAATAAACAATCTCGGATAAAAATGAGATTGTGATATTTCCCTTACCTTAGGTCCGATTTGCTTTGTTCGTGTCCGAAGCTCCTGTATAATGGTTTAAATAATGTTATTGACTTATTCCAGAATCATACATATTTATATGAGATCATATATGGTCATATTATTAGCTTCTTGTTAGTAATATTTCATTGTTACTTGTTACTCGGGTCTTTATAACTTTTTGTTCTTATGCGTGTTTTGTCGAATAAATTCTTATTCTTATCTTTAGGTTATAGATAATTCATTTCCAGAATGGTATTAGTGTAGTATATACCATATTCATTCATTCAATTCATTTATACAATCATTATGAAATGAAGATCTTGTAGAACGAGTCGCATCACATCGTGGAGACGGTATTCCGTACGTACGCACGAGTGATGATATCGTTCCTATGATCGTGGAATTGTATTGGAGTATATATATATATTATTTCAGTATCAATATTACTTTATAATAATCATATATAGTTACTCATTACACCATTATACCCATCCTTGTAAGGTGATGGTGGAAAATAGATTACACCACGGCGTGGAGACGGTATTCCGTACGTACGCACGCGCGGTGATTTCATTTTTCCATAGGATGGATAGAAGGTGAATTAGGGTTGTTTCATATTTATAATAACATATCAGTATGTAAGTAATACTGATGTTATTACTTTATCATGAAACAACTAAAGAAGAAGAAGTTGAAGAAGAAAGAAATTGAAAAGATCGGTAATGGATATTACCTCTTCTTTGGAACGCCTTTTTAAATCCTCCACTTAAGGAACTAAGATTGGTCTTTGGAGAAGACCAGGACCTCTAGGATTATTCTAGGGAAGTGGAGAAGGGAAAATGGCAGGGGTTGGCCGAGCTTGAGTGCTCAATTTGGTGTGAGGAGGAGGGGGATGAGGTGTCCTTTTATAAGGGAGGAGAGGGGCACCTTAGGAATATCTCAAAATATTATTTTATATTAAAGTCAAAATCGGTTTATAATGGTTCCAAAGGGTCTTATTTCGAAGCTAAAGTGGGGATGGGTCTAAATCCTATCAACCAATAGAATTTATACAAGTTTAGGATATTATTTTAACCTTATCAATTAGATTTAACTCTAAGTTAAATAATTTAACATTTACCGTGTCTTTTTGTTTTCTTTCACTATATGGTTAATATACTTACTATAACATGCCAAACGAACCCCAAATTGTTTATTATTAATATATATATCCTTATCTAAGTCATTTGGCCGAACCTTAGATTTTTAGGAATAAAATAACAATTAATAATATAATATTTGATTTAAAAACTATTTTGTGTCAATTTTGACACTATTTGATACATGATTTTTGTGAAAGTCATAACAGAATTAAATGTTCGAACCAAGTTTATTAAATCAACATTAATATATCATAGTAACCTAGACAATTAGTGGAATTCATAAAAAGTCTTAAATTACATTTATTTTGGTATTTATATTATCAATTATGTGAATATTTCATTAATAAGATAATTACTGCATCATATTTGTGTCATAAATAAATTAAATTATTTGATGTCTAAAAATTACAAATAAAATACCATCATGTAGGAAATCTTTTTAGCTTTCTAATTAATATTTACAATCGAATTTATCTTATGTATAACCCCATATTAAAAATGATTTACTTATTATACATTGAATTTAACTATTTTAACCTTTCTTTAAATAAATTAATAATAAATGTCCTAATCTAATCCAAGTGGGCCTAAATGGTCATATTTTATTCCTAAGTTTGTTTTTGGTCGAATTACACTTGTCCAATAGAATTAGTACATGTGTTAGGGTAATATTAATATCATATTTACCCTTAGTTACCCTATTTACTATTAACCGTGGTAAAAAAAGTAAAAAGTTACTATTCACCAAAAATTATTTTCATCTCATTGAACCACATTTTAGTCCTTGATATTAACCGTGTCTCTCGGATTTTCGAAATTCCATTCACAGAAGCGGTAAAATTAAGTTTTATGCAAAATTCAGTTTTTAACCTACCACTTAGTAGTTTCACTATTCATCAAAAATTGATGTTTTTCAGAACAATGCCAAAATTTCATCCCAAGCTATATTTCATAATCCTAATTCAAAAATGAAGTCTATTTTACCAAATTCATAACATAAAAGTAGCATTAAAAATTTTATAATTAAATCCCGCTTTTAAAACAAATAGCGTGTTTTTAAGAAACAATATCTATCAAAAGATTGACACTTGTTTATGTCTAGTTTAAATGTGAAATTACGTCCAATGACCAACATTGTATTAAATTGTAAAAATATATTCTAAATACACTTTAAAACCACTCAAATTAATAATTTATCACAATTAATTATTTCGATTAAAAAAGTTGTTTTTAATTATAATTTAGTAATTTTTCACTATTCATCAAAATATGAAAGTTATCCGAAAAGTACCAAAATTTCACCTTAGGCTAAATTCGATACTCCGAATCCATGAATGAAGTTCATTTTGAAAAATAAGATTTACTGGATTTCAAAAAGTGGTTATTACTATTCATAACGGCTAGTTTTAATAATATTTTTATAGCATATCGTTGTTTAGCGAAACTCGGTATTGCGTACTACACACGCTATCGAGGAAGGTCGCGATTGCGTGTAATGCAAGACAAGTCAAGGATGTGTGTTGTTCAAGCTCCTTTTGGTGTAGCGTACAACACAAGACATTAATAAAATTAAAAAGAATATTTTTTTTATAAAATCTTGGGCTGTTACATTATAAATTCAAAAAATAGTTTAATATTCATTTTATGGGTTTTACAAGGCAAAAAATGAAAGTAAATTTACTTTGATGCTTTAAAATGTATTTTTCTAAAATATAGGTTTTTATTGCATTTTTCATGGTAACTTAAAATTTATTTCCTCCTCTTATAGAAATTTAATTGGATAAAATTTCTTCCAAAATTGAAATCATAATCTCCAAATTTAATAATGATGAAAATTTCATTTTTGGTAATTATGAATAGCGACTTCAGTAAAAAAATGTGTCACCACGGTAAAATGGTAAATTGGGTTAACCATGGTTAAACCTAATGATAAGGCCACCAATTTTCATAGTAATTTTTATTTGATGAATTTATTTATACCATTTTCACCATATTCACTGCATATATTTTTTATGAGACACTATTCCATTAAAATAACTTAATAATATTTAAATATTTTTTTAAAATCCAAGTATGTCATATCCATCACTTAGAAAAGGCACCCCCTTTCATATTTTATCCAAACATAAATATACTCTTATATCATCCAATACCTACCCAAATAACTTCATAAAATCCCTCTCCATGTCCTTTATTCCATGGTTTTATCATAATATCCACCTTAAATGGATAAAGGTGTAAACCTAAGTAGTTTGTCTGAAGGAGAGGTAAAACACTTAACTAAGTTTTATTATTTTATTTCATATTCTATCACCTAAAAAACTATCTTAAACATTTTAATATTTCAAAATTTATATCTAACATTTACTTATATGTTATTATGTTTTTGTAATTACATTTATCTGTCTCGTCTTCTATCAAATGGGGAATTAAACAATCGTTCGTGTGTATGGAAGACTACCACCTCAGGAACCAGTGTAATTGGTTCTCCATCACTACCTCTCATGGGTGGTTGTAATTTTTTATTTAATTTGTGTGTATATATAGATTTTATTAATTACATAATTATAATTATATAAATATAATTTATAATTTATTTTGTTAACTTTATATCCATTGAATAATGATAACATCATTCGTGTGTACGTGTGGATTACCACCTCCATGAAGTAATGTAATTCATTTTTCATTATAGCCTCACATGTATGGTATATATAAGTTTATTTAAAGATATAATATTACATTTATGATATAATAAACATTATTTAAATATAAAACGATACTTATCTTATTTATCTCAAGTTCGTCGAAAAATGGAAATATTACTCATTTATACGTATGGACTATTGTTTCCATGATGTAACATAATTAATTTTTCATAACCAAATTACATAGTTGGTTATAAAATTATAATTAATATTTATAAATGATTATTATTTCATGATTAATATTCTGGAGATGATTTAATAATGACCTATCTTACTATGGCCAACATACAGAAGTCATTTTGTAATTATGAATTAAACATCCTCAAAACACCTGACTTGAAATTAATTGATTAAGTAATTAAATATGTAATTGAAATAAAATTTTTAATGATAAATTAATAAACCTATAAAATTATATTACACAATTAAATAATTAATATAATTTTATTATATAATAGTTAAAGGATATACATATCAAGTTGAGACTCATAGTAAGGGGTTTCTTAACTCAATTTATATTCATTGGTTTATAATTCTACTTCATTGATTATATAATTAATAGATTCTGTCTAAAATGAAATATAATTATATTATTAATCTTTTATTATTTTTTAATAAAAATCTTAAATATAATCACTTCATTTATTAATTCCAACTTCAATGATACAGTCTTTGTATGGATTATTCATATTAATATTATTTCTTTGATACTTGTCTTGTAATATGTTCTTAATTCCTTTTATAAGGTGTATATGTTGCATATTGAGATATTATATCATGAATTAATATTTTATCATGATATTTAAAGTTACTTTTATGTTCTCTCTTTCATTATATATTGATTCAAATGTTATAAATGTTGCAAGGGTTTTCATGGGATCAATTTCAATTCTTTGAGACATAATTCATGTTATAAACCTTTTTTTATTTTATATAGTGTGATTAATGCTCCATTAATGTGTTATAAAATTTTATTTCTTGGAAATTATGGGTTTTATAGAATAATTTTATGTTCCTTCATTCAATGGTTGTTTGATTCAAGCATTACCCAACTTGTAAGGTTTTCTCATCTCAAACTTCCTTCTTTGAGTCGTGTTTTGATTACTTCACCTATATAAATTTATATGGTGTGTATAAAAACTCGTGAAATATAATATCATGGATATTTTTATACTCATGGTATTTTATGTTCCTTTTTATATTCTTTCTTTAAACTAGTTTTTTTTAAATTCCATAAAAGGTTTTTTTAAACATTTTTTTAAAGTTTTTAAATAATTTTAACCAAACTCTTCCTCTGCATTCTTAATATTATTTCAATAATTTTATTTTATAAAAATATTTTTGTTAATAAATTTATTTTCCATGATGGTTATCCTTCTTTTTAAATTTTTTGAAATGGAATTTCTTAACATTTTCTTCACTATTCACTTTTAGCTCTATTTATAAGAGTTTGAAAATAATGTTTATTTTTAAAATTTATGATATGAATGAATTTTCCTATAATAATGAACATTATTTTATTTAAATATTTATTTATAATTTTCTATATATATTTTAAAATAAAATCGTTCTCCAAATATTTTGGAAATTTTTATCGGGTATTATAAAAATAAATGAATATTTTCGCTCTTTTTTAAATAAATTCCATAAAAGTTATTTAAAATGTATTTTTCATCTAAGGAAATATCCTTTATTGTTCTCTTATACTCCAATGTGGAAATTTTTAAATCATTCCATCCTTATTCTTTATATGGATATATTTTGTTGGTTTTAAATAGATTTTTGTGGAAATCATTTCTTTTCCATAAGTCGATTATGATATTAAAACAATAATGGTTAGTTCTATGAGTTTTATGATTAAATGAAATATCCATGTACTTTATTGATGTTATAGTTCTAAAACAAATTGTGTTGGTGGTTGATCTCAATATAACTCTCCAATGAATTGATTAATGATTATGTTCCCTGGATAATTATGTTGAAATTAACCAAGTAGGTTATTTTATTCCTAAGGGTTCTTATAAGGGGTTTTTAAGGTTTTTATGAAGGTAAAGTTACAAGACACATAAACACATTTAAATTTTTTCTATGATTTATAATGGATACTTTACTCAAGTATTTTTTCACATGGATCATTATTATTGAATTATATGACTATGGTTTCATGATTTAGTTTTATAACATGTCTCGGGATTTATGATCCACATTTTAATGGGGATGGATTCAGTTTTTTTATGATCATTCACTTTGATTATGTCATCATATGTAGTACCCCCAATTTCTAGTATGTAACCCTTGGTTGATTCTTTTATGGTTATAAAGTGTAAGGGTAGAGGTTGGGAGATTTTGGATAACTTTAGAAGTGTTTTGGGGTAAATGAAGGTCGCATGGGTGCCACATAGTTTGTCCAAACCGTGTGGAATTCCTAGGAGAAACAGTGCATAGTGTTTTTCATGAGGTAGTTTCTCCAACACAGTTGAATCATGGTTTGGTGAGAACGTTCAAGGGGAGTCTGTGCAAGCAGTAGCTAATGCACGGTTTTCCAAATCGTGTGACCAAACTGTGCGCAGAGTCAAATCTAGATGTTTAAAAATAGGATCTCACTTGTTTTTTACATAACTCACTCTTTTTGGACCCAAATCAGATCTAACTCAAGATTTTTCTTCTCCAAATTCCTAATATGGTTCTCCCATCTTTCTGGTGTCAATCTAAAGTCTTCCCTTGGTGATTCAAAGCTATATTTTTGAGGTATGTGATCGTTCTTCACCGTTCTTGATCGGTTTCTTAGATCTACTTAGATATACTTCTCCTATATCCTTGGTTTCTTAGATATACACTCTTTATGGGTAGATATATGGTATTTTATGAAAAATATAATGAGTTTTGGTTTTTAAATTTCAATGAGAAGAGATCTATGGTGGGTTCTTGTAGATCTAACTTGGTTTTCTTAATTGTTCTTCGTTCATTATCTAGTTTTATCAAAACCTTTGAGGTATGTGGCTTCACTCTCGAATCCTATTGATATAACTAATGGGAATTCTTTTAAATTTATTTCCCTGTGATGAATTGATTGTGAATTGGCTAGTTAAGAATTATTGTAAACCTTCTTTGGTGATGGTTTGGTAAATTGTATAAATTTATAAATTTGGGTGTTTTGAATAAAGTTATTTTGTTCTTGGTTTTAAAATATGGATTTTAAAATGGGGATTTTATGGAATTGTGGAAAATTTATTTGATTACATGTTTTCAATAAAAAGATGATTTTTTTATTGAAATAAAATGGTTGTTTTGAAATTGGATTTTTTTCTTGGTTTTCAATAAAAGTATAATTTTATTGAAATAGTTTGAAATGGTTATTTGGAATGGTTTTGGCATACATTGGGTTTTAAGTGAGTTCATGTTTTATGTGAGCCCAAATAAGAGATGTATACCATTGGGGTACAAGGTGTGTGACCCTAGATTGGGGGAATGTGTCATTAGGAAACACAGTAAATGAAGAATAGAACACTCATGAGTATAGAACTGTCAGATGAAGCATGCATGTGGGGGTGTGTTGTGAAATATAGAATGGGTATCCCAAAATGATAATAAGAGGTGGTTTTTAACACTTGATTTGTTATTTTCTAGAAAAATAACTTACTGGAAATTGTTTTCATTTAGTTTTGTTTTCACTTGGTTATAAATGGGTCTGAGAACTTGTTTTTATTTCATTATAAACTATTTTGTGATATTGTTTTATATAAATGGTTTTTTGTAAATTTTCCTAACTCTTTTATCCTACTGGCGTGAGTAGGGAATTCATTGGGGAAAACCTACGGAGTTTTATACTCCCTCCTTCTTTGGATCTTTGGTGATTTTTCAGATTCTATCCTCTGGGATAGGGGAAAAGGTAACATTTCGCACATTTTTAGCACTACCTCACGATACTTGGGTCATTTGATGATTGTGGATCATGGAGCTTGTGGATCAAAGGGTCTTTTGGTCTCTTGATATTATTTAGTTTTTTATCCATTGTTTACTTTGAAACTAGTTTGTTCCTCTATTTTTTCACACTTTGATGTGGTTTTGAGATACATGAAGTTGTCTAGTTTCCTTTATTTAATTCATGCATCATTTATTGAATGGTTTGGTTATGGTTTGTCAGTTTATTGTTTTATTTCATAAAGGGTAAATTGTCCCCCACTTGTATTTTAAACTCTTTAGCATTTATTTCCATCCTTTGGTGTCTTTGGGACGTCACTTGAGGCCTAGTAATGACTCTTTGTACTCTAAATCTAATGAGAATTAGTGGGTCATTACAAATAGAATCAATCTGGCCCTTCCTTCATGGTACAAATGCTATTAGTTGTTCGGTCCTTTCCTAACACGTAGTCATAAATTTTCTTGGTCTTGGAGTTAGAATTATTTCTTATCTATTTTTTAGGTTGGAATCTTAAAAAGGAGTAGGATTTTCAAGACTTGAAATGTATAGAATAAAAGGACATAGCTAACCCATTTATGATGAACTTCAATTTATTAGGGATTTGGGTACATAAGTGTTTGGAGACACTTCTAGAATGTTGGAAACATCTTTTTCATGGGTTTATCCAATGAGACGATCATGACATGCATTTTAGAGGAATGAATTTCCACTAGGAGTGCATAAATCATTTCAGGTAATGATTCATGTGTGAAAACGTATTGATTTTTGAAAAATTATGAAATTGTTTTTCAAATGAAAGACTTTGAAAAAAAAGGAAATACTTATGGTATTTTTAAATGGTTTAATTTTCAAAAATTAATATGAAGGTTTTTAAAAATGATTGAACATAGAAAAAGGTTGTTTTTGGAAAACAATCTTGTGATAGTTGATGTGATAGAATTTGAAATGCTAAACCATAAATTTCTAGAGAGTGAGATTCACGGAGTTTGTTGTTAATTTAGAAAATGGAACATGGTAAGCGTCATCAAAACCAACCTAAAAAATCTATAGAGAATGACGTTTCACCTGAACCACGGGTGAACCAAGTGCTAGTTCAGAGTATTGTCTAAGTTTTTCAAGCTATGGATATAGGGAACCATAGGAATGAGCCCAGGCATGTGGATCATACCACCCAGTTCATGAAGCAGAATCCACCCATCTTTAGGGGTGATTCTGAACCTGAAAAGGTGAAGGTGTGTCTAAGTAGGATGAATCATATCTTTGATTTCATCGCCATGCCATCGAAGCTCAAATTCAAGCTAGTGAATTATATGCTCTAGCATCTTTCACTACAATGGTGGGATTTAGCGATGCAGGCTAAATTGGATAGAAGACTTACATGGGAGGATTTCGAGGAATTAGTCAAAAAACAATTCTATCCTCATACATTCAAAATCCATAAAACAACAAGCTTCTTTATCCGGAAGTAGGATAATCTCTCTGTCATGGAATATGCAGCTAAATTCATGAATTTAGTGGAATTTTCACCAAAAGTTGCAGCAAGTGTTTCCATGAAGTCACACGTCCTCGAATCAGGGATAATATAGGATATTTGATCAAAGATTGTGATGTTATGTATTACTAATTATATAGATATAGTTAATAGAATAATATTTGTTGAACATCATATATCAGGATATATGGGAGGAGGTATGATGATGCCTATAGGAAATGGTGGGAACTTAAATTCTAGAATCAAGAATAAAAAGAGACACCTATTTCTAAGGTGGAAGTGTAAATAAGAATCAGACGGCTAGATTAGTGAACCTTCCTCCATTACCCAAGAGAAAAGATGGTTATTCTCAATGTGGTTTATTTGAACACATAAAGTGAGAGTGTAATGCACAACCTAGAGCATGTAATAACTACAACCTGATAGGGCATCTTCAGTGCTATTGTCATAGTGCCCCAAGGTCAGGTGCTCGACACACTTCTCAGGCATCGCAAGCATCGTATGCTTCAACAGGGCATGGATAGTAGAATCATTCTCATCAACAGAGTAGATCTATCCATGGTGATTCTAGAAATACCATGACTCCTCAACTAGGGAAATCTCAGTAAGTCAATAAGAATAGTTTAGTGATGAAGCAATTGTATGGATCTAAGAAGATGATTGTCGATGATCAGGTTGGACCATTTATGGTGAGAGGTATGATTCTTTTGAATTCTACTCTTATGCAAGTGTTCTTCGATACCAGTACATCGCATTCCTTCATTTCTTCTCTTTCTATTTATTTTCTATGTTTAAAGTTGGAAATTATTCCTTCTATTTTAAAACTCCAAAATTTTCCCAGGGAAAGAAAATGTCAGGACTTTTTGTGTAGATCATGTGTTATAATTGTTGATGGAGCTGAGATGAAATGGGACTTCTCGATGTTGAACATGGATGTCTATAATGTAATCTTGGGTATGGATTGGTTGACAATGTTCATGGATCACAATAAATATTATAGGAGAACAATTAGTTTTATGACTGAGGATGGCGTCGAACATATCTTCATAGAAGAGAGGACAGTAAGTAAAGGTGAAAAGGGCTTATTGGAACCAAAGGTGGGAACGATCTCTTACTAGTTGGCGGTGTTGACTTTGGAATCAATGGAAGAGATTGATGAAATTATATTTCTAGTGGTTTTGGATCAATTTCTAGATGTATTTCCCAAAAACTTCTTAGGGTTACCACCTCTAAAGGAAGTAGATTCTACGATTGATCTCTTTCTAGGGAACAATCCTATTTTCCTTCTATCTTATAGGATAACATCAATAGAGTTACGGGAATTGAAAGTGCGGTTGGAGGATCTAGAAATCAAGGGTTTCATTCAGCCAAGTACGTCTTCATGGGCAGCATCAGTTTTTTTGTAAAGAAATCATATGGAACTCTTTGATTGTGTGTTGATTATCGTAAGCTTAATCAAGTTACGATAATGAACAGGTACCAAATTCCATGCATTGACGATCTATTAAATTAATTAAGGTGATCTCAATAGTTCTCCAATATTGACTTGCGATCAAGATATCACCAATTGTGAGTTTGAAAGGAAGATATTTCAAAGACATCTTTTAGAGGCAGATATAGCCATTATGAATATGTAGTCATTCCTTTCGGTCTAATGAATTCACTAGTGGTATTCATGGATTTGATGAATCAAATATTTTAGTGATATCTAGACTCTTTTGTTGTGGTGTTTGTGGATGACATCTTGGTGTATTAAATGACAAGATATGATCATGATAAACACTTAAAGACAGTGTTACAAATCCTGAGAGATCACCATTTTTATGCCAAATTATCAAAGTGTGATTTTTGGATACAGGAAGTACATTTAATTGGATATTTAGTTTATGAGAAAGTCATTTCTATTGATTGTAAAAAGATAGAAGTTTTTATCTCATGGAACCACCAAATAATGTTTTCTAGACACAAAGTTTTATTAGTCTAAATAGATAATACCGATGCTTTGTGTGTGATTTATCATGACTAGATTCTCTAATGAAAAATATGACAAAGAACAATGCTCCATTACAATAGAGAGAGAAATTTTATAAGTATTTCCAGGAACTAAAAGGTTATCTTACATTGGAATATATCTTTATTTTTCCATAATCGGGATAGGGGTATGTGGTGTACTCTGATGCTTTAGGATCAGGGTTGGGATGTGTTCTCAAGCAAGGAGACCATGTGGTTTCTTAGGGTTCAAGGTAGTTGAGAAAGCATGAGAAGAATTACCCAACACACAACTTGGAGTTAGCTGTAGTTGTCCATGCTTTGAAAACGTGGATAAATTATCTATTTAGTGAGAAATTTAATATGTTCACATACCACAAAAGATTGAAACACATTTTCTCACAGCGATATTTGAATATGAGGAAAGGGAGATTGATAAAGTATCTCTAGATTTTTAACTTTGACTTGATGTATACACAAATAAAAGGTAATTCAATGGTGGATGCATTGAGTATAAATTCATATACTTAATTGGAAAAAGAATTTTCATATTAATGGAAGATGATGTTGGTCTGAGCTGACATACATGTAAAATATTAATATCGAGTTGATTTTGTAGTTTTATTTTAAGATATACTTGTCCCTTATTTGGTAAATATATTCAATGAGGCATAAACATATGATGAAAAATTTCTGGTTATGATTTCAAAACTCAATTTTGGGGAGACCATTGAGGGTTGGAAACTTAATGGAAGTAATGTTTTTTGTTTTAGAGATCAGATTTTTGTACCTATGTCTTGTCAAGAACAACTTTTTCATGCTTACCACCATTCAAGATGAGTTGTACATCCAGGCACATACATGATTTATAAGGCATTGAAGGCACAATTTTGGTGGATTGGCATGAAAAAGAAAGGTGGATGAGTTAATTTCTAAGTGATTAACTTGTCAAAAAGTAAGGCGGAGCATCAAGAAACAGTAAGTATGTTGTAGTATTTACTTATTCCAGTGTGGAAATTGGATCAGATAGAAATGTATTTTTTTATTGGTCTTCCAAGAATGGTTTGAAAACACGATTCCATATGGGTGATATTGGATCGGCTTACCAAGCCGGCTCATTTCATTCCAATTCTTGAAATTCATATAGTGAAGCATCTATCCAAAATCTACATTCAATAAGTTGTAAGAGACATGGACTACCAATTTCAATTTTATTAGATAGAGATTCTAGGTTCACATCTCTTTTTTGGAAATCCTTACAAAAATCCATTGGGACTCAGTTGACTATGAGCATGGCGTATCATCCTCAGATAGAAAAACAATCTGAGAGGAAGATACAGACGTTGGAAGACATGTTGTGAGATTATTTAATGGATTTCGGTGGCTCATGGGAAGAGCATATACCCTTGGTGGAGTTATCATACAACAACATCTATTAGTCCTTGATACATATGGCTCCATTTGAAGCACTGTATGGGCGTCCTTGTCAGTCTCCACTATGTTGGGTGGAAATGGGTAAGACTTATCTGGTTGCACCAATCCTTGTCCAAGAAATAATGAAGAAGATCCATTTGATTATAAATAGTATGGAGACGTCTTAGAGTCTTCAAAAATCACATGCAGATCATCGTCGAAGACCGTTATTGTTCATTGTGGTTGATCAAGCCTTCTTGAGCATATCTCCAAGGATTGGAAATCATCATTTCGGGAATTAGTGAAAGTTACCTCCTAGATAAATTGGCCCTTTCGAGATACTAGAATGGGTTGGAGAGGAGTAATATCGGTTGGAATTACCACCATGGTTTAGTTCGGTGCACAATTTGTTGTATGTATCATAGTTGAAAAAGTATCATCCTGATCCTGACCATTTAATCAGATGGGATCATGTCGAACACGAGCTGAATGATTCATTCGTACATATTCTAATTCATATTGTGGAAAGTAAAGAGAACTTCTTCCATGGGAAAATCAGTTCTCTAGTGTATATTTTATGGTAGCATGGTCAGATTCAAGAAGAGACTTGTGAATGTGAGAAAGAAATGAAAGAACAGTGGTCAGAACTCTTTTATGTAAGCGAATGTTTTCTACTTTTAGAGGATGGAAAGGCCAATGGTGGGGAGAATATAGTACCCCCATTTTCTAGTAAGTAACCTTTACATTATACTTATATGGTTATAAAGTGTAAGGTTGGAGGTTGGGAGAGGTTAGAGAATGTTGGAGGTGTTTTGGGGGCTAAATGAAGGTCGCACGGGTGGCACATAGTTTGTCCAAACTATGCGGAATTTCTAGGAGAAACCATACAAAGTTTTCTTCATGAGGAAGTAGCTTCAGTAAATTTGGATCATGTTTTGGGGAGACCGTTCAAGGGGAGGTCATGTGGGCAGTAGCTACCACATGGTTTGCCTAACCATGCGGCCAAACCATGCACAGAGTCAAATCTATATCCTTAAAAATAGGATCTCACTCATTTTTTCTATAACTCGCTCATTTTTTACCAAAATCAGATCTAACTCGATATTTTTCTTCTCCAAAGATCTTAGAGGGTTCTCTCATTTGTCTGGTGGAAATCTGAAGGCTTCCCATAGTAATTCGATGCTCGATTCTTGAGGTATGTGATCATTCTTCATCATTCTTGATCAGTTTCTTAGATATACTTAGATATACTTCTCCTCTATCCTTGGTTTCTTAGATATACACCCTTTATGGGTATATCAATGGTTTTGGATGCCAAATTTGATGAGTTTTAGTCTTGATATTTCTAGGAGAATATATCTAAGTTGGGTTCTTGGAGATCTAACTTGATTTTCTTAAGTGTTCTTCATTTGTTGTCTAGTTTTGTTAAAACCTTTGAAGTAGGTGGATTCACTCTCAACTCCTCTTTATAGAACTAATGGGAATGATTTAAAATTGATTTCCTTGGGATGAATTGATCAAGAATTTCCAGGTTATTAATTGTTGGAAACCTTCTTTGGTGATGGTTTGGTAAATTGTAGAAATCTATAAAATTAGGTGTTTTGAATAAAGTGCATTTTTTCTTGGTTTTAAAATATTAATTTTAAAATGGGGATTTTCTGGAATTGTGGAAAATGGATTTTATTATATTTTTTCAATAAAAAAGGTATGTTTTATTGAAACAAAATGGTTTTTTGAAATTGGGTTGTTCCTTGGTTTTCAATAAAAGTACTTTTTTATTGAAATGATTTAAAATAGTTATTTGGAATGGTTTTGGCATACATTGTATTTTGAGTGAGTTCATGATTGATGTTCCCCTAAATAAGGGATGTGTTCCATTGTTTTATAAGGTGTGTGACCCCGGATCCGGTTCTTGTGTAATTGAGATACAAGGTAATTTGATAAGAGACATTTCATGAGTATGGAACTATCAGATAAAGCATGCATTTTGGGGTGTATTGTGAACTATGGAATGGATATGCCAAAATTATAATAATGTTTTTAGCCTTTATTGGTTATTTTATGGAAAAATAACATTCTATAAATTGGTTTCATTTAGTTTTGTTTTCACTTGGTTGTAAATGGTTTTTGGAACATGTTTATATTTCGTTATAAAATTTTTTGAGAGATATTTTTTATATAAAATATTTTATGTAAATGATTATAACTCTTCTATCCTAGTGGCACGAGTAGGAAAGTCATTGTGGAAAACCTAAAGAGTTTTATACTCACCCCTTCTTTGGTACTTTGGTGCTTTTTCAGATGTTATCTTCCGGGACATGGGCAAAGTTAACATTTCACAATTTTTTATCACTACCTCATGATACTTAGGTTGTTCGATGATTATGGATCTTGAAGCTTGTGTATCATGGCATCTTGTGGTCTCTTGAAATTCTTTAGTTTTTTATACACTATTTACTTTGACACTTGATTGGTCTTATGCTGTTGTACAATTTGATGTGGTTTTGAGATATATGAATTTTTTATTGGTCTTTATTTTTTTCATGCATAATTTAGTGGACGGTGTGGTTATGGTTTGTTGGTTTAATGGTTTATTTCTTAAAGGTTATATCATCCTCCAATTTTATTTTAAACCCTTTGGCATTTATTTCCAGCCTTTGGTTCCTTGGGTATGTCTCTTAAGGCCTATTAATGACTAGTTGTACTCTCAAGCATATAAGAATTAGTGGGTCATTACATCATACCCTTATACTCATACTATACTCACTGATGACATCAAATTATTAATTCGTATGTTTACCCTTACTGAGTGTTTGATCTCACCCATCTTATTTTTTCCAGGTTATGAATAAGGATGTTAAATAATAAATTTCTATAAAGGTTTCATGTTTGAATAATTTCATGGGAGATTTTGAAGACTTAATGTGGAATAAGAAAAGATGGATATAGTGGAAAAATTATCACTTAAAGACATGGGTTATGTAATGTCAGATTTCATACTAATTATCTGTAACTATAAAAATAAAATTTATTTGGGTGAGTAAGTGATCCTTTTTAACGTTTTTTATGGATAAAATTGGGTCATGTTTATCGGTATCAAATCCCAAAATAAAAATATTATGTTTTTAGCACTGGATCTAGGTGTGTATGTTCATGTTTGTTATAGTTAGTATCATATTATGGTTTAGATAACTTTTGATATTAGTATTTTATCATGTGAGTTTAACATGAGAGTTATAGATACCATCATGGATGTATAAGTTAAAGTTTGATCATAAGTTCAAAGGCATAGACATCCCTTTAGAGATTTTAAGTGATGTGATTTTAATGCGATTAATGATATTTTGGTAGGTGTTTTATTAGGTAGTGGTATATGTAAACCATAGGTATAAAATTAATTATTATTTAGGAAGAATGCTATTACCTTTTTTCGTATGTAAGGATAAGGGTGTGAGATAACCTTTGAGGTTAAAATATTATTCAATGTTGAGGCTATTGAGATAATTTGGGATATAGGGTTGTTTATTTATTGAATTATCTAAGTTGAACCATCTATGTTATTGTGAAAATTTTTAAGTTAGATATATTATTTCCTTATATGAAAGTTTATACATTTTGGATATTACCTTACCTTATGCGAACCATTTTAGTTTTGGTTAATATCTAAATATAAGAGGAATAGATTTTTATCCTTTTTGGATTATTTTATCTATTAAAATTTTTTTTACTACTTCAGTCCTTAAAAATCATATTGATTATTCATTTCTTGGAATAAGAGATGCAATAGAAGTGAAAATTTATTAAATTGTATCCAAAAGATAAAATTGTGATTATGAAATAGAAATAAATAAATAAATTATATTTTTCTTATCTTCTATAACATGATATTAAAATAATCCTTTACCTCTAGGAAAAGGATCTTAAAGTAAAAAAATTATCCTATTACCTTCATTATTTATGAATTTATGGTCTTATTTATCCCATAATTATTCATAGTTTATTTTAATTTTCTTTCTCATTACCATGTTTTATAGCACTACCTATTATTCCTTGGGAGTTATTTTTCTAATCCATGTCCATATTTTCACTTCCTTCCAATGTTCCCCTTATATGGTAACCCGATTATGTGTTATTCTAGGCGGCCTTCATGTTTTCCTATTCCTCTTTTAAAGAGTTTTTTAATATACCTATTTATAATATGGGTTATAAATAAATTTATTTTTAAATATTAACAATGTTTTCCCTTTCATTATCTTATGTTTTATCTTCCACTCTTTGGTATTTTTTAAAAAATATATATTAAACCCTTTTTTATGAATGCGAAAAAATTGAAGGATGAAATTTATTTTAGTTATTTTAATGTAAAAAATAGGAAGTTTTTGTTTAAATTAATACTATACTGGATAGATTTATTAATATGAAATGACAAGATTTAAGTTAATTATGATATACTCTAAAAATATTATTTTTTAAATATGACTATTAAAAACTAGCCACTAAATTGGTGGGTATGAATAGGAGTAACCTCATTAAGAAATATATTTATAATGGCCTTAATCAATAAAAATATATTTATTAATGCTTTGAAAATAAGCACTCAATATTTAGTGAAGTCATTTTATGATTAAAAATACATTTTCTACAAAAATTGTATTTATTGTATTTTTTTATATACATTATAATAAATTTATATCATATTTTGAAATTATATTTGACTAAATGACAATAATATTTTAAATCATCATTTAAATATTATTATCGTGTGAATTTTTGAGATTATTCAAAAAGGATTGATTTTTTAGTGAATAGTGAATAATACCACACTAGATAAAATATTTTTATTTCATAAGAAATTTTAAGGAGAAAGTGGGAAACCATAAAAATAAGAATAAAGATAAATTCAAACCTCATAAGAAATTATCATTCCATTCCAGAATAATTTAAAGCTATTAGAATTTTTTACCTTAAATAGTCTCAATTTGATGGAGATAACCTCCATTTCCGAATTGTCCTTAATGAGATCCCTGAACTAAAATTCCATATTGTCTAAAGTATAAACATGCTCTTCTAGGATTTTTTCCCCTCATTAAAACCACATATCAATATTCTATTCTATTTTTCAATCCCAGAAGATTTTTCTTCATTTAGATCAACACACAATGGTCTTTTGAACATTCTGTGTGCATCCACCTTTAAAACCTTAATCATGAAAGACTACTCTAACATTTAGTTGTTAGAATGAATGAGAATCTCCTGGGTGTTCTATGATTCAATGATCTATTTAACCAAATTCCCTGGATCGGTGGTTATTGGTCTATATGTTTGTGTTTTAATCGCATCATCATCTACTGGCACCACATGAATAATAGACCAATTTTACTTACTCTTTAAGATGTCAACAGCATAATTAAATCCATTTTGGGGGATTTTACCTTTTATATAGGAACTTGTATAATTATGAATAGGTAAATTTGATTAGTCAATGCATCTTCGTGGCCTCTGTATATACAGAATAAACCCATTTCAATCCATAAGGGTGTTCTTTCATTTTATTGAAGAGGATCAAAGGTACTTCAATATAAGTTCATCTTCCTTGGGATATGAGGACCAAGATTCTAAGGAATAATCATTATCCACTCCTTTATCATCTGACTTATCTCATGAAGGATGATTCCATTCATGTCTATCCACCTCATTAATTACTTCTTCGAATGTGATCCCAACACCACAACACATTTCTACGAACCATTACAAGTAACTCAATATTTTACTATGTTATCAAGAGAGGGAGGCTTCGTAGCCTCAACAAGACCATATTCTATCAATTCTAGGTCCCTTGATAGGAATTAATTATTCACTGATCTAAACATATCCCCTTGATCCACTAGAACCACCTTACGTGCATATTCCTAACTACTGATGTTGGATGAAACATCCTCACCTATTTTTTGGATCATAACCAATTTATGTGAATTAAATTCAGATATAACAACATCTGCAAATGACGGATAGTTACTTAAACTGCTTCTCAGAACTGCACACACCCCCTCATCCTTTCATAGGCCACCTTGAACCTACCTTGATGAAGAACTGACACCCAAATCATTCCATAATCGATCAAAAACATCCTCTATACTCGACTCTGATATTATAAGACTCACCTCCTTTGGTTTGATAGTAGTATGAATTAAATCCCCAATACCTATTTGATCCATCTCATTGTAGTTTCATACTATACCAGCATTCTTAATATAGAGTCCATCCTTCCTAGCTTCTTGTATAGCCTGATCATTACCAAAAGATAGAGTGACCTCTCGATAATTGAAAAATGATCATCACCAGCATATACTAAATTCATGACCATAATTCCTATAAGAAGAATATAATAGAACCCATGATTCATAGCATAACTTTTGACACCAATGCATTTCTCATTCAACCTTAATGCAGCTGAAATCCAATGGGTTCTTGGTGATTTCGACTTCAATTAAAATCCTTGAGAAAACAGGATGAAAAAAAGTGCATGTACGGATATCTGAGAAGAGAAAATAGACAACCATATTTCCAATAAAACGAAGAATCAAGATATTTTGAAAAGCTAAGGGAAAACCACGAAAATATATCTATATCATTGTGATGGGATAATAGTGATTCAGATGAAATTCCACCAACCAATGAAAGAAGGAAAATGGAAACATGAAAGAACACGTGGATCATTTTCCAAGAATAGATAAGGTATTCTTATTTCATGAACTAGACTAGTATATTCCTTGAATCCAAAAATCCCAACAATCTCACATTCATGAAACTTTCAATAAGAGGAGACAAATATATCAATGGCATCCACGGATGGGTGAATCTTTCTTAAGATAGAAACTAAAGATAGATAAAACATCACATAAGCTCTAGTGAACTCTATAGAAGAAATAAAAACATAAATAAATCCACTCTTGAGTAACTGGACTTTAGGGAAAACATTGATTGGGGGAAAGTTGGGGAGGGTTGCAGGGTCAGTGAAAGGGGAAACGAGCACATAGAGACAATGAAGGCGGAGGAAGATCCTACTCTCCCCTAGGATATGAAGGGTTGATAAGGGGAGGAAATGACTCATCCATGACCTAATTAATCTATGGAAAAAGGCAATTGTGAGAGTGTAGAATCCCCATAATGAACATTAGACCATATGTCAAAGTGAACAATACCATAGTTTTGTAAAACTTTCATTTTTTATCATTAAATAAGGAATTTGAAAAGTACCATTATGTGTTGAATTTGATCATGAAGTTACATAATAATTCTTTAATTATAAATAATCTAAATAATTATATATTATTCAACATTATACTTGATTTTGGTATTGGTTTTATTCTTTAAAAATGCATTTTTTTCAAATAAATATTTTTATACGAGCAATGTGTTTTTATCACAAAAAATTATATTAATATCTATTGATTGATTTTTTTTGATAAATTTATAAATTATATATTCAAAAAAATATTTTAATATTCATTTTATGTTTCTTATAAGACATGAAATGAAAGTAAATTCTGTTTTATGCTTAAAATGAATTTTTCTAAAAACAGATTTTCATCGATTTTTAAACGCTTATTTGACATTATTTTATACTAATTATAAAAATTTAATTTGACAAAATTTATTAAATATTTGTAATTATAATTTATAAATTTTCTAATAAGAGAAAATTTATTTTTTTTCATTATGAATAGTAATTTTAGTAAAAAATGTGTCGTCCTGGTAAAAGGGTAAATTGGGTCAACCTTATTTTAAACTAAGTGATAAGGCAACCAAATTTCATCTTAATTTTTATTGGATGAATTTATCTAATATCTTATAACCTTAGTCTCAACATTTATTTTTATATGGGACACTTTTCCATGTAAATGACTTAATAATATTTAAATATTTTGAAAATTTCAAAGTCTGTCGTATCCCTCACTTATAAAAGGACCCTCCATCTACTCTTTTCATTACACTTCAAGAACCTATTATATCAGCAAATACATGATCATATACCCTCCTAAAATCCATACCTAAATTCTAGAGGCCCTGGTTTTATCAAAATACACACCTTAGAAGGCCAAAGGTGTAAACCAAACGAGGTTTCCCAAAGAAGAGGTAAAATACTTAACTAAGTGTTTTTATTTTATTTCTTGTTTTATCTCCTTTAAACCTATATTAACCATTATAATATAAAAAATCAGTTTCTATCATGTAATCATATGTTATTATATTTATGTAATAACCTTTATCCATCTCTTATTCTATCAAATGGGAAACAAAACCATTGTTCATGTGTACAAAGAACTACCACCTCAATAAAAGACATAAATCATTTTCCATCACCACCTCTCAAGAATTGTTATAATGATGGAATTGATGTGTGTGTGTTTGTGTGTGTGATATTCTTTAAATAATTATAATTCTATAAAGATAATATATCATCTATTTTCCAACTTTTCTATCCACTGAAAAATGGTAATTTCATTTGTGTGTATGTGTGGATTACCACGTCCACAGAGTGATGTTGTTAATTTTTTATCATTTTATCAAATATATGGTATATATAAGTGTATTTAAAGAGATAATATAATATTTATGATATAATCATAATTATATAAAAACAAAATGATACTTATCTTCTTTCCATCATGTTCATTGAAAAATGGAAACGGTACTCATGTGTATGTACGGACTGCAGTATCCATGTTATAACATAATTTATTTTTCATAACCACATCACATAACTGGTTATATAAGTATAATTAATATATAATAATTATAATTATGTAATTATTATTGTTATATATATTAATTAATAAATAACTATTTGTCCATGGTCAACATACCAAAGTTGTTTTTCAATTATGAATTGAATATTTTCAAAACACCTGACATGGAATTAACCGATTAAGTAATTAAATATGACATTGAAATAAATGAAATAAATGGTTTCAAGATAAATTAATAAAATTTTAAAAGGTTATTAAACAAGTAAATAAATAATATACGTTTATTTTATAGGATTCAAAGGATATACCTAACAAGTTGGGACTCAATGTAAGGGGTTTCATAAAAAATATTACCAAAAGAAAAGGATTTTTTCACTGTTTTAACAAAAATTTCTTAAGTGTTATTTTAAATTTATTTTTCATTTGTGGAAATTTTCTTCATTGTTTTCTTATACTCCAATGAATATATATTCCAATGATACCATACTAAATCTTCCGCTATATGTCTTGTAATTTTTTAAATAAATTTTCATGAAACATGTTTCTTTTCTATGAGTTAATCAAGTTAGGAAAGGAATCACAGTTATTTCTATAATTTTTATAATAAAATGAAAATTTTATGTACTTTATTCATGTTATGTTTCTTGGAAATTGTTTATTATGGATAGTGAGACTGATATAGATATCCAATGCATTGGATATTGATTATGTTCTCTGGAGAATTATAATAAAATTAATTAAGTGGGTTATTCCATATATAAGGGTTATTATAATGGTTAAATAAATATAATGTTCCAAGATACCTTCATATTTTTTTAATTATTTCTATGACTGCTTATGGATCATTTCCCTAATTATTTTTTTCATTTTCCTTGTGATTATTGACTTATATGAATCTAGTTTATGTTAAATCTTTATTCCAAGTATAATGATTTATGATCCATATTATTATTGGTATAAATTATATTATTTTATTCTCATGAACATTTATTATGTCATCATACCCTTATTCTCATCTTATAATCACTAATTAATTTCAATTTTTAATTCTTATGTTTACCCTTACTGAGCATTTGAGCTCGCCCTTCTTATGTTTTCCATTTCCTAGTTCATGAATAATTAAATTAAATGAATTATGTCTAGAAATGTTTCATGTGTGGATAATTTTATAGGAGATGTTTAATACAAAATTTGGAATAAGAAAAGTTGGGTATATTAGGAAAAATTATCACTTGAATAAATGGATATTAATATGTAAGAGGTTTTTCAAATTCACTAAAACTAAAAACCTAAATGATCCATGGGTGTGTAAGTGATCCAATATTTCCATTTGATATTGTAATATCCAAACATGGGTGAATCTAGAATCAGTTACCCAAGTCGGTGTGCCACATGACATCAAGTGTGCCTGTATGTATTCCAGATGTTGTCAACTAGAAGCATGTGTCCACAAAGGTATAATAGGGAGACAATACCCTCTTATCGAAGTCAACCCACTACAAAAATAATATAAAAATTATATAAATCAAAAAAATAGTACAAAAAAACAACCAAAGGAAAGAGACATCAATAAACCACTTGAAACACAATATAAACATGGAATGTATACATGGCATGTTAGGCAGTCATATAATAAGAACCCAAAATACCAAAACCATAAAAAAACTAAAACATGGTCTCGATTCCGAAAATAGTCCTAACTTCCCATGCTATAGCCAAATAGACCATACATGAACCAAACATGAGGTCCCTATCCTGAAACTATACCTGAAATAAGTAGCATATTCTCAGGTACCCAAGTGCCATGGTGGCCCGAGCTAGGTGTGTGTACAACTTAGCAAGCCATAACCAATGGTATGTAAATAAAAAAACTAACTTATATGATAGTGCATTCATATAATCAAGGTGTTATGAATAAATAGATCAATAAAAGAGTCATGTTTCACATTTACACAATTAATAATTTACCATTCTATCCTTTATTTTTTGTCAGGAAAACCAACCAAACCAACCCACTCCTTCTATGTTAGGATCCTGACCCATAGAATATGAATGGGTTACAAACTTCTAGACATAAAAAGAAAATAACTAGTAAAATCAATTTAACCATGTACATTGGAGAAATATTCCAGGTAATCATATCATTTCAATACTTTGGGATCATAGATCCTTAGTACAAAATCCAAAACTATGCCAACTTTAGGAGCCTAGAACATCAGTCTAACATCCTAATCCATTCATTACATTGGTGGGGCCTAGACAATCAATCTAGCTCGACCTAAAGAGGAGGATCCTTTTTTAAATACATTAATCATATAATACATCTATGGGGCCTAGATAATCATTCCAACCCAACTCGTGGGATTAAAACCTCAGTCTAAACCCCCATTCATACTATTTATCACATGTACATGATTATTTTTTCACTTATCACATTTACCTATATATCATTTCAATTACCAAGGTCCTAACAACCCTAAAATAAACCCATGTCATAATACACCAAAACCAAATATTCATTTAAAATCATATTGAATCCACCCACTTTAACAGCGGCCTTCTTCTTCAAAAAACTAAATTATTCCCCTAGTATTTCATTTCTATTTACAACCATTTAAAATAAACATTTCATAATTTTTACAAAAATGGGAACCATGTCCACATCTCAAATCATCATTTGAAATCTATTAAGAAAAAACACTTTTGAATCACTTTTAGGTCAAATAATCCTTTAAAAACATTTCATAAAAAACATCATTTTCCCTCATTGAATACTGTATCCATATCAAAATATAAACAAATCATATAAACCATTTCAAAATCCTCTTAAAAATTTCACAAAAGCTAGAATATAAACATTTAAATCATCCCATTTACCATGTTTAGATATAAAATTACAATTCAAAACCCATTGACATTAATAATTACCCTATCTCAAATTTTGACCACCCATTTCACTAATTTAATGGGTTTAGAATGCCCCATGTGTAGCTTTAGGTCCGATCTCATGTCCTTAATGAACCCAACAGGGTTCATGAAGGGTCTCGCACCTCAATCTAAGTCCCAAATCACTTTACTTAGTAAAAGACACTAAAATATAGAAAGGAATCACATTGGAACAACCAAATACACAAATAAAACATTAAGGATATGGGGAAAACTTATAGACCACCTACCTCATGATCATAGACAACAACTCATCCACTCTTGTCACTTAATTAGAGATAAAATAGCCTCAAAAACTACGATTAAGAACACACCGAGAGAAAAGGTTTTAGAGATTTAGAAGAAGATGAAACAACACACCAAGACTCTTCTAGAAAATGGAAGGAAATAGAGTTAAGGACTTACCTAGAGCTTTGATTCTCAATAAATGGCACTAAAAATGCCTAAGAATCAAGGGAGAATCAACCATAGAGGAGGGAGAAGATACTAGTTCATCAACCTTATTATGGGAGGTCAAATGGGGGAGAAATTTAGGATATTTATCTTAAATCCTGTGATGGAAAATGGTAATTTTATGACTTTTTTAAATGGAACATGGTTTTTCCATTCGATTGGCCAAACTGTGTGCCAATCGTGTGGCTCCCTCTATCCAGTAGGGGGCCAAGCCATATGGTCTATTTGGGAAAACCCACATGGGTTGGAGGAACCATATGGTTTCCATGTGCTTACCTATTTCCAATGGTTCATGAAAGAATAGGTACCTAGGAAGGCCTATGTAGTTGTCAAACCATGTGAGGGTTGTGTCCTTGGCTCTGTCTGAGACACCCCCACCAATGCATGATTATGTTGCATTGTTCAACTAACTATGTGCCAACCATGAAACTTGAAAATTTTGGAATAATATCCATAATTGTTCATCCCTAACCCTTGTGATATCTCTAAAACCTACCTTGATCCACGAAAACATTCCTTTAATAAATAAAAAGTGAGCTTAACCAAAATTTAAATCAGAATGTACTTTAACTCGAGGTTAGGATTTAAAAATATCCCCACCTTATAAAAGATCATCCAAAATCTATGTTCCCAAGAATCACCAAGCCTCAATGAAAAAATGTTGTTCCTTAGGGTCCACATATAAACTCATATCTTCTAATATTCCTCCTAACATGGCCATGTTGGCATAACACTCAGACCAAAAAAATAGAAATACCATGAAAAAAATTCATTCTATGACTCAAAATCACAAACCCAATACTCCTCAAAAAAAATATCAATCTCAACCCCAAAATCAACCACAAGAATCCCATAATGAATCTGAGGCAACACTACCTAAACCGTGACATCAGGAAACTTCTAAAAAGCATCACACTATAGTAGAAGATCCATTCAGCACTCTACTAGCCTCATCCCCTACAAAACTCATGGCCCAAATCACTAGGTTCCATCTTGACCTGTTTTTAAAATACTAAGAGTGACCCAAGATCAATGTCACTCGAGTAAACACATGATTTTACAACCACATAACATGACTTACATTATCTATATCTCAAGGACCAATGGCCTTATTCCATACCTAAAAACCAAAAACACATCCCAAGGACAACCTTCACCTCAATACATTCAACCAGTAAATATATGAGCCAATTCCCATTACCAAAACTGATACACCAAGAGGGATCTTACCTGAGGCCATCCAACCCATAACAATGATCGCATCACCAATAGACTAATTTCCCACCAAGGTTCTCTCCTCCATATTCTTTATCTCATGGTCGCTATCTTCTACTGTGTTTTACCTCCATAATTGAAAAAGGACCACTAGAACCTCAAACTCAATATTCCATAACACCTACGTGGTTCCCAGCTCACACCACCCAAACATTCACAAGTTCACCAACCGACGTCGGCATCTTCCCTTTCCATCAAACCCACTTAGAATGGATGCACACCTTTTATCCATACATGAACTAAAGACAACTTTTATTTTCCCCAAATCCCTCCTCTATTCTCAAAATTCACTTATCATTTAAGAACAAGACCTTAATGTGTTTTAAAACATACCACATTCGATCATTTTTACCATTCCATGTTAGGTCATTCTCAGCCAACTGGCCCCAAATATTCCAAAACTCCCACTATTAGCACAATACCACCTCACCTAGTCATTGTTCCTTCATGAAATTTCACACCACCACAATCCAAAAATGCCTACCAAAATTTATACTCACCTATCGGTAATATTCCAGCACCAAACCTCCATTTACCACATCCATCATCATGCCTCACTACACCCACAAACTATTTTCTGACACAAACACCCTTGGTTTCCTTGAAAACCACCCTAAGCCTGAGGTCATTTCTTTTTTTGATAAACCAACACATCCAAGGCCTGCCTGGACATCCTGAGGAATTTGAACACATAACTCACATGTGCCTCATTATCATCTCGATTCCACCATGCCCAACCCACAGTCTGTTCCACACATCAATAACTGATACATAACTCCCTGCATTAGGAGTGTCATTGTCACTTCCTCGCCCAACCAATTCCAACCACCACATCTCATGATTCTATCATGCTATCCCCAAAAGTGTACTTGGCCATATCAATCTTGCTGAAGTGAAAAAACAAAATGTTAACCATCACTCATCCTAATATTCTATATATAACACTTTTAGCATTATCATATATTCAAACCACCACAAAAATCTCATATGAAGATGATAGGTGGTGAACCTCTCACAAAACAGCTCACTAAAACTTCTCCATGAACGCAACCTCTAAGAGGTTCTCTATCTGACCAAAAGAAAAAACATTAAGTATAAAGGCATGCATCTAATGCTCTCTTAGTGTGCGTAGTTCGATGTCAATATATTGGGCATTATCATATTTAATATATGAGTACACTAAGAATTATTTGATAGATACCACAAAAACCAGTGCATTTCTAATGTCACCTCTCACTATATGGGCACCATAACCAACTAGTAAACCTGAGGATTCATTCCCACACATGTCTCATCAACACATTTCCACCACAACTCAAGTGGGATTTCTAACAAAAACTCACCAATACTTCACAACTCTCTACCAAGAAGATATCAACTAATGTTTCCTTTGGCACTAATGTCTCTACAATACTTGATTTCTTCCAGCATGACCCTATAAACTCACAACAAGACATAAGAATCCATCGCACCGATCCAAAACCATATAGAAATTTTCATAACTAGAAATTACCCACATTTATTTCATGGGAAATAATAGGGATATATCCTGAGACACCTTTTCACATGTCCCAAATGGAATCATACCTATCCATTACATTCCCCAACATCTGGACCTCATCAGATCACCCAAGGTCATGACCTTTTATATTTTCATTAACTGAACTAAACTCATGATCCCATGAGATGTAAATCACCAGATCTATCCCCAAATTATAAATCTAAGAAAAAACCTTCATATTTCACTGACAAAGTCCACCACACCCACCTGGGCCTTAAGAACTTAGGAACACTCCCAAAATAGTTAACACCTATCATGAGTCACCCTCAAAGTTCAGATAACAAGAACTACCTAAATTGGAGTCATGTCTAAAAAAGGCCACTCACTATCCCTCTAAACCATACACATAAACTTCTAATAAGTCTCCCCTCATGGAAATCACTCATGCCCCCATTTTGAAAAACATTGCATCCAACGCACCCAAGAAATCATTTACTCTAGGTTCTAAACTCGTAACAACACAACCACCACTAATGGAACTACAACTAAAACACCAAATCTTAAGGCCCAATCCAAACTAGCATGATCACAACCGACAAGTTTTACCTCATCCACAATATTGGATATAATCTCAAAACTCCAAGGTCACATACCTACCAAAGGTAAAACAATTACATCCCTTTAAAAAAAATCAAACCCCAATAAAGCTTCAAAAACCATAATTCAGGTCTCAAACTAGAGAACTCTCACTACCCAAACCAACCTTACATAGGGTCTGATAAAAACACTACGTAAACCTATTTCCAGTCTCCTCCTAGTTCAATAACTTCTTATTTCCCTTTTTTAATCAAACATTACCATTTAAAACTTGGGGATTCACATTTAAAAACATTACATTTTTAAAACCTATGGATTTGAAATTTAAAAACCTTTTCATTACCCAAAATTTCAATAATAACTACTTTACTGAAATTCATATTTCAAAAATTTTCACTAATAATAATTTCAAATAAATATTAATAGGAATAAACCATAGATATAAAACAGAATACTAGTATATTAATCCCAATGAACTATCAATCAAAGGCAACAAACGGATGACCTATAAATCATATGTGCCTAGTATGATGGATGAACCCCCACACCCACTCTTTCCATAATAGTCCAAGAGATAAAACCTCATAAATCCATCAAATAACATCCAAGTGAACCACTCAATGTGAAAATATCAATCAATGGAAATAGAAAAAAATAGAACATCAATTCCCACCCCTAGAAACTTGGGTTTTACCCCATGTGTGGGGCTGTAGGAACCCAGGAACAAGCTCATTACCCAACACTAACAAGATCCCACTCTCCTATATACCATTCTAAAATAGTAAGACAAAATACACCACCTATGATACCACTTTGTATCATCATATCCCAAAATCCACTAGAAACGATTTCCTAAGTCGATGTGCCACATGGCCTAAGGAGCTCCTCCACATATGTCAGTGGATTTAGACTAGAATCGTAGGTCCATAAAGGTACAATGGGAACACTATACCCAAGTATTAGAGTAACATCATAGTTAAAAATATATCAAAAGATATATCCATCAAACGAAATAGTATAATGGAATGACCAGAGTCAAGGGCCATAAATAAACTATGTGAAACATAATATAAATAAGGAATGTATACACAACATGTTATTTATTAAGAAAATATCCAAAGTACCAAAATCATAAAAAGAAACCAAAAATGACCCTAAGACTCGACCCCACATAGATGACTCATTCTCTAACCAAAAAACCCATGCATGAACCAAAAACTAAGTACCTTCCTGAACCTATTCTTGAAATAAGTAACATCTTCTCAGGTACCCAAGTTCCATAGTAGTCTAAGAAAGGTGTGAGTACAACTCGGTAGGTTACCACCAATAGTTTATAAAGTAATCACTAGTTTTTACAATAGTTTATCCGGATAATCAGGGTCTGGTGAATAAATAGAGCAAAAAAAGTGTCATATTTAGCGTTTAAATAATTATTAATTAACTATTTTATCCTTTAAGTTCCATCGTGTAATAAAAATAACCCAACCCACTCTTTCAATGTCAAGAGCCTAAGCTGTATCATAAAAATGGGTTATAAACTTCTAGTCACAAATGGGCATTCACTAGTCAAATAAATTTAACCATGTACCGTGGAGCATTAATACAGGTAACTATATCATGTCCATACTTTGGGAGCATAGAGCCTCAATCCGATATCCAAAACCATTCCAACTTTAAGATCCTATATCCTTAATCTAACATCTTAAACCAGGCATTACATTAGTAGGTCCAAGAGCATTAGTCTATCCTGACCCAAAGAAGATGATCCGTCATCTAATTATTTATTCATACAATACATTAGTGGGTTCTAGAGAATCATTCTACCTCATTACATGGGAGTAGAGCCTCAGTAAATACCCCACTCATAATATTTACAACATTGAAATGATTATTTTATCATTTATTACATTTATCCATATATCATTTAAATTACAAAGTTCCTAACAGACCCTTAAAATCAACCCATGGGATAAAACTCCAAAACAAAATATTCATTTAAAATCATATTGAATATGACCTATTTAATAGGGGACTTTATCTTTTAAAAAAACAATTCCTCAAGGATTTATTTCCATTTCAATACATTTAAAATATCAATTTAATTGTTTTCATAAAAAGGGGAATCATAGACCATTTCAAATCATCATTTGAAATATATTATGAAAACCCCCTTTTAAATCACTATGAGGTCAACTCCTCCTTTCAAAAGATTTCTCACTTTCAAAACATAAATTACCTTCTTTGGGAATCATAGCTAGATCAAAAATCCAAACCCATCATTTAGACCATTTAAAAATACACTTAGATATTTCACAAAAGCTATAATATAAAAATTTAAATTATCCCATTTATCATGCCCACATACCAATTTACAATTCATAACCCATTCAATTTCATAATTACCCTATCTCAATGTTTACCCAATCATTTCCCCAATTTTATAGGTTTAGCATGCCCCATGTGTATCCCTATGTTAGGTCTCAAGTCACCAATGAACCCAATGGGGTTCGTGAAGGGTATAACACCTCAATTAAAGGCCCAAATTAATTCCCATAGTCAAATACACTAAAACATAGCAAGGAAGCACATAATCACAACCAAAAACACATATAAATCATTAATACTATGGGAAAAAACTTTTAGACCACCAACCTCATGCTCATAGAAAACTTCTCATCAAAACTTGACCCTTGATTTGAGGTAAAATAGTCTCAAACACTAATATTAAGAACTCCCTAGAAAACAATGTTTTAGTTCTTCGGAAGGAAATGAAACAACACAATAAGACACATTTTAAAAAAGGTAGGAAATGGAGTCAAATACATAACTAGATCATTGATTCAAGATGAACAGCACTCCAAACATCTAAGAATCGAGGTAGATTCATCCATATAGGAGGGAGGAGCTTTTATTTTTTCACCCATGTTATATGAGGTCAAATGGGGGAGAAATATAGGGGATGTATCTTAAATACCAAGAGGAAAGAATGAGAATTTTTTCACTTTTTTAAAGGGTGCATGGTTTTTCCGCACGATTGGATAAACAATACATCAATTGTATGGCTCCCACTATCTAAGAGGGGTCCAGACCGCACAGTCTTGTTGGGTAGCCCATACGGTTTGTAAAAAACATGTGGTGATTTATGCCTCTCTTTACAAGGGAGCATAACCATATGGGTACCTGCTAATTCCCACAAGGTTGTAAAATATTGTGAGGTATATTTCCTCGACACTATCTAAGACACCCCCACCCTGTATGGTTATGGCCTATAGTTAAACCAATCATGCATCAACCATACAACTTGCACATTTTGGCTTATTTTTCACAATTTCGTGTAATGAACCCCTTCCAAACCTCCAACACCTTCCCTACTCTCTGTAAACAATACTTTAACCAATAAAAATTTATTTTAACCAAAATCTAAACTGGGATGTACTATAAATTAGGTTATGAATCTTACAGATGTTGTATATTTTTTATAGATAAAATTGGGTCATGTCTATCATTATCAAATCCTGAAATAAAAATATTATATTTTTAGTACTACATCTGGGTGTGTGGGTTCGAGGATGTTATAGGGATTTTTGGGAGAGAGGATATAACTCATGCAAGAATAAATCCACATGATCTTTCTCCTTTGGTGGAATATCTTTATAAAACCAAATATCCAATACTAGAAAACACTATAGATTTTCATATCAATCAATTATATATATCACTATTTCATTCACCTATATATAAATAATTCAATAAATGAAATCAATCATTTTATCATGCCCATATCATTGACTTTCACTAAAAAATTCATCATTAATAATCTATTTTTTGAAACATAGATTAAATTATTAATGATTAAATTATTTGACTAAGTTTAACTTCTCATAGGAATATATAATCAAAGTATAATCACATATATTCATATATATATATATATATTAATATATATGTGTTAAAAATAATGCTTGGATACTTCGCTATTTACCCAAAATCATGATGAATTCAATAGCCTCTAAAACTCATTTCTTAGAAATCACTAAACTGTAACTCATAAAAATAAAAACTCAAATATCATACTTTCCAAGAAACTTAAGCTTCCAATATCAACATGTCAGCCATAAATATATGCACATATTACCTTCTAAGTCTCAAACTTAATTTCATTTTAACCTTTACTCCTAAACATCATAATCAAATAATAAAATAAACCTACTGAGATTCTATTTTGTAATTTCCTACCCCAGCAAGACCATATTGTCAACATGGAATTCTATATGGATATAATTTCAACTCTCAACCAATAGTTGTTAGAGACTATTAATGAGGGTCAAGAATTATTACATAGGGAATTATTTACCCTCTAAAG
Organism: Viscum album; assembly: GCA_963277665.1. Classification (NCBI taxonomy): domain Eukaryota; kingdom Viridiplantae; phylum Streptophyta; class Magnoliopsida; order Santalales; family Viscaceae; genus Viscum; species Viscum album. Next base: position 1,802,758,291 of record OY728129.1, on the reverse strand, counting down.
ACTCATCTCAAATAAAATAATGTATAGTCATAGTAATATATAAACATAACAATAATAATAATAATAATAAATTAGATAAATAATTCTTGTAATGACATAAAATTGAACATGGTACAAATATAAAGCACAATTATATGTATTAATAAGATATACCACTAAAATAACCAAAATAAAATTTAAAAAATAACCCCACTTCATAACATTCCTGAAATAATCAACATGATTACAGATAGAAATTCCAAGACACACAGAGCATTTTTCTTTACATACATGATTTTTAATTAGATATTTATATATCCTATATGTATACATATAATCTATAAAACCGAAATTTTAGGATGAAACTGGATACCCAAAACATCTCATGATCTTATCATGCTCATATATGTATCATGGAATTTCATATGATGAATTTATTAATTTAAAACAACGTACATCAAATATAGTCATGTTCTTACCAATACACTTCATTTCATTATTTACCAGCTTTATAAAATTCATGTATGGTGATTCAATATCATATTTAATGAATTTTCATTGTCACAAAAAGACAAGAATGTACAAAAATTAAATTAATAATTTTCAAATTCATAGATCTATTGTTAAAAAGATCCACGTGATAATTGTTAGGTTGTTTCTATTGAAAAATGAAAATTTAAATCATTTAAATAAAATAAAAATATAATTTATAATCCATACTTTGGATATTTATAGAGTTTGGATGAAATTAAAGAGATTTTGGTCTGTAAAAAAAACATGCCACAATTCCCTATGAATTAATTCATAACATATGGGATAGAGAATAATGATTAATGATTGTATCATTGGTAGAATTAGAGATCTATTATTTGTTTATGATAAAATATTAGTGGAAATCAAAGTTAAATATTATTCCATAAAGGGTAATATTGGTATTATGATTTGTTGAGTTGAGTTTAATTATAAAGAAAAAATGTAGCTATTTTGTTTTCAGGTAAATATTTATACTGAAACTGGACCACATGGTTTCATAATGAATAATTTTCTTAATAAAGGTGTGTATGGATATGTGTTGTGACTTATAGCTCACACTATATTTGAAGTCCACTAAGATAGGAGATTGTTATGATAATTATTGTCACACTATAATATATTCAACATATATATTTATAGATTTTTTCACGCTTCAAAATTAAGGTATCGAGAATTGATTGGTATGACATTTTAAGAGTGACATGGAATTCGATGATATTATACTATAAGGCTCATGGTTACACCATAATTCAATTTATATCTATAGGTTTTAATGAATTAAAAATACTTCAAATTTATATGCTTCAAGACGACATGAGAATATTTATTTTAACCCTATTGGACATCTATGACTATATAATAAGGGAAAATGAGATGTGTCATGATCATGGAGGCTATTAATAACATGGAGATATCATATTCATTAGTCATTTATAAATAGGTGTAGAAAACAACTATTGAGATGGTTGAAGAAGGGTTTCAAACTAAGAAATACATATTAGACTGTTGATTCCATAAAGTGAAATTTAATAAAAATAGAGGATATTTGTCTATTATTACCTAATCTATTGAAATAGGAATAATAAGAATAGGAGATCATAAAACTTAATGAATATGTAGTTTATTTTTACACTAATAGAGGTTTATTCCTTTTTTCATTTATTATATCAATCGTGTACATTAAATAGGAAATGAGTCTTTTTTATGTAGGAGAGTGGTATGCTTTTATATTTTTGTGTGGTTTTAAATTTATATCAATAGTGAGTTTTCTTTAAACCTTATACAAGAATATCAAATTAGCATATTTTAGAACATCACCATTGTATACTCCTTGGGTGTATCCTAGTGGGAATTAACTAAGTAAAATATCTAATGTTGTGTGCTTTTTTCTTTCATATTTGGTGAGGAAGAGAGGTGTGTTTGACTAAAATTGGAAAAAGATAATTAGAAGGAATATTTTTGAATTAAAACACCTTAATTCACCCTCAAATGGTATCATCCCTTTTTGGGAATAACAAGTTATATCAAGGTGAAGGGTTTGGAATTGATAGTGCTATAAAACATAACAATTCTTTTCATATAGTGATTTATCAATTCAATTATTATGGAATCAGTTGTAAATTATAATGTATCTTTGATCATTGATGGACATAATCTTTAACTATAGAATAATTAGATGATTAAATACTTATAATAACTAATTATATATGTGTATATAGTAGTCAGATATGGAAATATTTTTAACATGGAAAGTAAAGTTCAAATAGAATGAGATAATCAAGAATAATATGTTGATGCCAAAGGACTCAACGCTCTAGGGGAGAATTTTCCACTATAATATATACAAAATTATTTTCATGTAAATCCTTAAACACCAAGTTAAAAATATTATCGAACTTCTATAATGGTCAATCAAAAGTGAGAGAAGAAAATTTGAAAGTGATTTATAAAAAACATATACAGACTTAAAGATGAACCTTCCTAATATTTTGAAGAATTTTTTATTAGGTGAATATGATTGTAGAGGAAATGTGTGAATATAGAAAAAATCTTAATGATTTAAATATTATGAAACATATATTAATAATTTTCCACCTCACTTCAATCTGAATGTTTTTATTTATTGATAAAAATGGTCAACAGACTGTCATGTTGGATTATTTGAAAAGTATTATTGTTTTATATAATATGAGAAAAAAAAGATGATCCTATGGAAGAAGATTTATCTAAGGGAATTTAATTAGAATAAATAATGAATATCACTATTAAATATGATATGAAAGATAAATAAATTAATGAAGTGAATTCATTTCTTTCCTCAATCATGAAAAAAGGAAAATAAATTTTAAAAGGGAAGGTTATGCTCACTTAATTTTTATATGGATAAATTGAGCACCTTTTCTCTAAGTGTCCCAATAAATTCGAAGATATAAAGGAAGATTATCTACCCATGAATAAATATTCTTAATATATGAGTGGAATTGGGAGAACTAAATAGAATTTTTTTAAAATAAGAACTTTATTTCACAAGATGGATGTGAATCGAAAGAATCAAAAAAGAAAAAAAATAATGGGATATAAATATTTTAATGAAGAAGTAATCATTTATTTCATTGGAGAACTACATAGGGAAGAGAAAATAAAATATAAATAATTCAAAGTTAATGGTATTATATACCTTAAAGTTTAACTCAAAGTATTACTTGAGAAAATAGATGATTGGAGGGATAGGATAAATAAATTCAATGTAGAGGTACATGAATCTAAACTCTACATGAAATAATAGTAGTAGTAGTAGTAGTAGTAAGAGGAGAGATATGAATTTAAGGCTAAGGTAGAAAATCTCACATCTGAGAAGCTATATAAACCAAATAAAGTAGTTGAGATCAATCTCAAAGTGGATTAAGAAACATGAATTGTCAATATTTTAACCTACACAGTTAAATAAAGGGTAAAATTAATCTTGGAGCAGGAAGGTAAATTCTTTAAAATGATAAAAAAGAAATAATATCAAGTTAGAGATATAAATCATGGAATGACCATGAGAAACTGAATCACATGAGATGTTGAGAATGTTAAGAAGAGGAATGGATATCAGTAACATCCCAGGTAAATAAAGAATATGACATTTTCATATTTATTAATATTTGTGAATAAAATATTAATATTACTTTAAAGGGGATGCTATGTTCAATGGCGTACCCAATATGCAACAACGAGTTTCTTTGAAATCTTATGTTGCACACTAATAATATAATAATATTATTTTAAATGGTAGATAACGTCTAACCGTTGCAAAAGTGGGAATGAACAGAACTAACTAAAATATTATTATATATGTTTGTTAAATGTTTTTACATTATTCAATAAATGTTAGAGGCTTAAAATGCAAATGAATCCAATTTTAAGAATAAATATTCTAATATTCTTTAAAAGGTCGATTAACCACCTTTTGATGGTGAACCCTTTTTAAATATACTTTTTATCACTTTTATATGTTATATTTGAAAAAATAAAATCCTTCTTTATAATCAATACATAAAAATTTACTTTTTATAAATTTTTGTTATTTTCCGATAAAGATCATTTTTAGTGGAAAATGATGTATTTTAATTCAAAACCTCATTTTAATCTAATTTATTTATTTTGTTAGATTATCTTTTTAATTGGTTTTAAAGTGTAATTAAAATACATTTTTACCATTTAATCTAGTAGTGGTCATTTAAATTAATTTCACTTTGAAATTGGACATAAACAAGTGTCAGTCTTTAAATCGATATTTTTTCTTAAAAACACGCTATTTGTTTTGACAGCGGGAATTGATTATAAAATTAATTAATGAAACTTATATGTTTTTAATTTGGTAAAATTTATATCATTTTTGAATTTGGAATATAAAATATATATTAGTATGAATGTTTGGTATTTTTCTGACAAATGTTCATTTTTAATGAATAGTGAAAAATACTGCATTTAATTCAAAACTGCCTTTTAATCCAATTTATTTATATAGGTATATTGTCATTTTAATCGGTTTTAAGGTGTAATATAATTATTTTTTTATCATTTAATACAATTTTGGTCATTTTATGTAATTTCACTTTTAAATTCTATGTAAAAACAAATCAATCTTTTGATAGATTTTACTTCTTAAAAACTCGTCTTTTGTTCAGACAACGGGAATTATTTTTAAATTAATTACTGAAATTTTTGTGTTTGGAATTTATTATAATGGATTCCATATTTTTAATCATAAGTTCCAAATTATTTGATTAAGACTCTTGTTTTTTGACATTATGAATAGTAATGATGGTAATTATCTTTAATTATCATCATTAATTAGTAATCGGGTAGTTAGGGTTAATAAAATAATATCATAATAATATAAAATGACCCGAAAATGTGTCCTAATGCTATTGGTTGTGCCATTTCCGACCATGGTATGCCTTGTGCCAACTTAGGGATCCCATGGAATGACTTTAGTGTGATAGTGACATTTTATCGTATTTTTTTTAAAGAAAGGTAAATGTAACCAAAGTATGTAACACCTAAGTAAAACAATTTTTATTTTGTCTAAATAAATGATCTCTTAGACTAAAAATTGTCATCGTAAATCTAAAAATATTTCCTACATCATGGTATGTTTTTATAATTTTTAGACATTAAATAAATAAATTTATTCATGACACCATGATGATATAGTGATTACCTCATTAATGAACGATTTAAATAAAATGAAACTATAAGGGGAAATCAAAGACTTAAACTTGTCTAAAACCTATTGGATGGGTTGATTTCGAACCCTTATCACTTTAGCCTCGAAATATATCATTTTGGGACCGTTAAAATCTGAAACACATTTTATAATAAAGTAACATTTTATAACATTCCAAGAGTGCCCATCCTCCCTCTTATAAAAGGCCCCCACCTCTACCCCCTTACACACACCCCTAAAGCCTTTGGCTCGACCAAACTCTGCTCATTTTATCTCTATATATCCCTATATTAATCCTAGAATCCTTACCTTAGGCATAAATCTCTTCAATAAACCTTTTTGGTTCAAACCAAAGGGAGTTACCCGATTTAAAGGTAATTTCTTCTCTTATGTTATTTTGTTTTATTTTGCTTCTCCAACCCCTTAAACTCTTTTTGTTAATTTATTTTGTAACAACACAAGAATCTTCAATACACTAGGGTTTTTTTATGATACGTATTCAAGCTACACTGACACAAACCTTCGTCTAATTTTTAAAGAACATACTGTTTCTGTGGATGGTGAATTACTGCCTCACGAAACGATGATTGTTCTATCTTCTCCTACCACCTATCATGGTGGACATTAGGATGGAACTATATTTATTTATGATATATATTATATTTATTTCCTCTCTATGCTTCTGTATTTTATATTTAAAACTTACCTTTATGCTTTGCATGTTGTGCAAATGTGATAATTTCATTTGAGGAAGTGTGGACTACCGCCCCCTCAAGTGATGTGACTCATTCATGCAATACATGTAATGTATAAATAATGAAATTAATGAACTTATTTGACTTATATAACCTATATATTATAATGGAAATATAATATACATATCTCTCATTTAGTTTTAATTCCATTAATGTGACAAAGAAATCAAAGTAGCGTTCATGCGTACGTACGGCCTACCGTCTCCATGAACGGTGAATTTCATTTTTTATCTCAAAATGTTATGTAATAGTATAAAATGAATATATACTGGATATATATGATATTTAAATCATTAATACTATTCTTGATCTGGTGTACTTATAACTACATGGACAATTCTTTTCAAACAAGTTCATTTTTGACTAATGTACCAAACATCGACAAAAATGTATGATATGAACTCACATAGTTAACTAATTATTATAACATTATAATATGTGATATTAATTGAATAATATAATTTAAATGATTTCCTTAATAAATTATAAATTTACCAAAGTTTATTATTCAGGAATATAAAGAAACGAACAAGACAAGTCGGACTCAAGGTAAGGGATCCTACCTCTCTCTTTCTTTTCATGTAATCTCTTTTATGTCATTTCTTTTAATCTCCTCTTTATTATGTTGGGGGATGTTCTATTATATTCCTCTTACTTTAAATTTTATGTTCATATGATGAGAAAACCTATTTTATTTCATCAATCCATTTTTTGGAAGTTGTAAGTGGCCCTGTTAGGCTGCCGAGTTTTCGTAAGGGATTTTTCATCTCACTTTTATTCCCGTGAGATTTATGCTACATTTTCAAATATTTCCTGTGAGTGGTGTATTTACTTCCCATTATTATAATATTTATTTAATATACTTTCATTTATGGTTATTTACATCAACTTTGTATAATCCTTCTTTCATGGGGTGTACGTTTCGAAAGTTACCCAAGTTGGTAAGGGAACCTTTCACCCTCCTATTTTTAAAAGACTTCTTTTTGTTATGTCTTTTAATTTACATCTTTTTATATTGGGATATGTTCTTATATATTCTTATTTCTATAAATATTATGTAAAAGTTATGAGATACCCCTCTCTCTACCATCAACTCATTTTCTGAATTTTAAAGTGACGTCGTTAGGCTGTCGAATTTCTGTAAGGGAACTTCTTAATCCAATTTCAATTATTTGGGTCAAACCTATACTTATTGATTATGTCGTACTATGAATATGTTTGGATTACCTCTGATTGTTTTACACTTAATATCCACTTATGTTAGGTGTATTTATATTTTCCACACATAATCATGTAATTGATTTATCCTTAATCTAAGGATACCAACTCTGTAAAGGACTTCGTCTCAATCTCTTTTCATTGAGGCATATTTTGTTTTATACACAACTTTATTTTATATGGTGTATAAACCCCTTTGACTTTTACTTTTCTTCAAAAGCAATCTTTTCTCTACGAAGCATTTTACTAAACGACAAAAATTATATGTTTTTTTAACGTACACGGTGACAACGACCTTTCCCCCATCGCGAGTATTATTTGATCTTTGGATTCCTTAACAAGCCATAATGTTTTCAAAAGGAAAATAAATACCATATAATATTTTATATATTTTGGTGTTGAAAATTGTTTTGATAACGTTTTAATTATATCAATGTGTTGTATTGATATCTTGTGATTGAAATGTGGAAATGTTATGTTTCCTTTATGCATGTTTTATGTGATACAATTATGTTATGGTTCTTGGGCATTGTTTCTGAAGATGGGTGGTTCCATGATAAACTAAGGGAGGGTGATCCTGAGATAGCTCTCTAATGCATTGGGTAATGCGAAGGAGTTAAACTCTAATGTTTCTCCGAAGAGATTTAGGGAATATACTTTGATAGGTATTCCAAACGTAACCATGAGGGTTACTCCCTACATAAGAATGTTATGAATGCCTCTAGTTACCTTTATGTCTTATGATTTCTATGAGTTATACATAAATATTATGATTTCAGAAGGTACGTTATGATTGAAAGTTATGGTTTCATTGATTTATATTTATTGGAGGGTTAATGTTTCCTTTCATTATGTTATAACCCTTACTGAGATTTTTATGTTCATCCCAAGTTTTTGAAATGTTTTTCACAGGTTATAAGGAAGGGTAAGAGAAAGGATGTATTCAAGAATATTTATTTCAAGAAAAGGAATCTTGTTTTATTTAAGTATTTTTTTATTGTTGTTAAAAATTGGTTATAGTAGTAGTGTCTACTTTGTAATCTTTTGAGATGTAATAGTTATGTCCTAATTCCCTAAAACTCTAAACCTGAAAAGATCCTCACTGTGAATTATTAATTTAATTCAAGATTAAGTAATGTTTTAAGGTCGGTTCTTTATAGTTGGTTTCTAAGGTCAGTTTAGATAACTTTAGAGTTTAGGATATTCTTTAAGCACAAGTGACATTATAATAATGGTTAGGATCTCAGAAAGAGTCATAGTTTTAGATAAAGTGAATGAGTATAAGATAACATGAATAATTAAATCTTATTATTATATTATTATTCTAATGATATACTCACACTGACCATTTTGGTTTTAGTAAATGGCTGGATCTAGCAGGCACTAAAGTAACAGTGGATGTGAAGAAAACTATGATGATTTTCTGAAAGAACAACTGAATGATATGGGAGCTGCAATGAGAACTCTTGTGGTTTTACTCAACCAAATATCAGGAGTCATGATTAACCACTTGAACCTTGGTGTGTTCTCTAATTCATCGTGTACAAGATAACCAACCCAATTTGGAAGTTCAAGTAATAATTATAAAGGTAACCATTAGGGTTTATATGATCCTTACTTTTGAAGTAATTATGGGTTACTATATGTTATGATGTAAAATGAAAGACATGAGATAAAATTGAGGTTATATTATGTTATGGTTATTTTTTAAGATTTAATCTCTTTTTGGGGGATGTTTTAAGAATTATATAGTTTTAGAAAAAGGACAACACGCAGACCGTGGGACAACCCGTTGCGTCAGACGAACCTGCGGAAATCGAACCCACAACCAAAGTGCGACTGGTATTTATCGCCTACCACTGGACTACGTGAAGTCCCTAGTTATTATGACTAATTATTTTTAGTTATATGATCTTATGAATCAGGAATAAGTTGATTTTTGGTTATCTATAGAAATGATTAGCCTATCATGGAGGATATGTGATTAGGTTAATTACTTTTCAGTATGAGACTTTAAGAGTAACTGATGTTATTTGGAGATAAATGTTAAGATTTATCTTGGAAGACCATGTGATTAAATCCTTCGGAGATTTGGGTTTAATTCTTAGTTTGGATTACTTTGACGAATTTTATAGAAAGCTGTTTATTGAATGGTCTTTGTTGAACTTTGGATAATGTTTGAAATTTTTTGGAGATTAAGAGTAGTGTTTCTTTTTATAAAGGATTATCATTTTTGGGTATTATCTGATCTCGTACTAACAATTTTGGTTTTGGTTTTGGTTTTGGTATAAGGACATGGGAAATATAGAGTTCTCTTTTTTGGATTAGGTGATTCTCTAGAAGTTTATTATAGCACCCTTAATGTGAACAAGTCATCATAAATACTCGTCTTTTGGAGAAAATATTAGTTTGTGTAAGAAATCTTGTAAGAGATGAAAGTCTACATGAAATGTAAGTATGTTTCATTATGATTTAGTTAAGCTCATAAATAAATTCATCAATGAAAATTAACTTAAAAAAATGTTTTCTGTTAACTTTTCCTACTAGGGAATGAAATATTGTTTAACCCATCATAAGTTTGTGATTTTCTGGTGGTTAACTTTCTCCTAAACATGTTTTCTAACACTCTCCATTAGAACATGACCCTTTGTTTTTTCTTCCATATCCATGTTTTCCTACATGGAATCCTAGTATGGTTTATCTTGGGTGACCTTTTTACTTCTCTATATTTCTTTTGAAGTGATAATTTTTTTGACTCCTTTTCCAATGTAGGGATTTCAATAAAGTTTCCAAGCCCAATTTTAAAATTGTGAGGATGCAATTCCCAAAATGGGGGAAGGATGTAACATCCCAGGTAAATAAAGAATATGAAATTTTCATATATATTAATATTTTTGAATAAAATATCAATATTACATTAAATGGGATTCTATGTTCGATGGCGTACCCAATACGCAACAACGAGTTTCTTTGAAATCTTACGTTGTACATTAATAATATTATAATATTATTTTAAATAGTAGTTAACGTCTAACCATTTGAATAGCAGGAATTAACTGAACTAACTAAAATATGATTATATATGTTTGTTAAATGTTTTTACATTATTTAATAAATGTTAGAGGCTTAAAATGCAAATTAATCCAATTTTAAGAATAAATATTCTAATATTATTTAAAACGCCAATTAACCGCCTTTTGATGGAGAACCCTTTTTAAATCTACTTTTTTCACTTTTATATGTTATATTTGAAAAAATAAAATCCTTATTTAGAATCAATACATCAAATTTTACTTTGTGTAAATTTTTGTTATTTTCCGATAAAAATCATTTTTAGTGGAAAATATTGTATTTTAATTCAAAACAACCTTTTAATATAATTTTTTTATATTGTTAGATTATCTCTTTAATTGGTTTTAAAGATAAATTAAAATATATTTTTAAAATTTAATCCAATTTTTGTCATTTTAATTAATTTCACTTTGAAATTGGACATAAACAAGTGTCAATCTTTTAATAGATAGTGTTTCTTAAAAATATGCTATTTGTTTTGACAGCAGGAATTGATTATAAAATTAATTAATGAAACTTATATGTTTTTAATTTTTTAAAATTAATATCATTTTTGAATTTTTAATATAAAATTTATCTTAGTGTGAATTTTTTAGTATTTTTCTAACAAATGTTCATTTTTAATGAATAGTGAACAATACTGCATTTTAATTCAAAACTGCCTTTTCATCCAATTTATTTATATAGTTAGATTGTCATTATAATTGATTTTAAGGTGTAATTTAATTATTTTTTTATCATTTAATACAATTTTGTTCATTGGATGTAATTTCATATTTAAATTGGCTGTAAAAACAAATCAATCTTTTGATAGATTTTACTTCTTAAAACATGTCTTTGGTTCTGACAATGGGGATTATTTTTAAATTAATAAATGAAATTTCTATGTTTTGAATTTGGTATAATGGATTCCATATTTGTAATCAGAAGGTCCAAATTATGTAATTAAGATGCTTTTGTTTTTTGGACATTGTGAATAGTAACAACGGTAATTATCTTTAATTATCGTGATTAATTAGTAATCGGGTAGTTAAGGGTAATAAAATAATATCATAATAATATAAAATGACCCCAAAGTGTGTCCTAATTCTATTGTTTTTGTCATGTACGACCATGGGATTCCTTTTTCCAACTTAGGGACCCCATGGAATCACTTTAGTGTGATAGTGACCTTTTATCATATTTTTTTAAAGAAAGAAAAATGTAACCAAAGTATGTAACACCTAAGTAAAACAATTTTAATTTTGTCTAAATAAATGATCTATTAGACTATAAATAGTCATTGTAAAGATACAAATATTTCCTATTTCATGGTATTTTTTTATAATTTTTATACATTAACTAAATAAATTTATTTATGACACCATGATGATGCAGTGATTACCTCATTAATGAATGATTTAAATAAAATGAAAAGATAAGGTGAAATCAAAGAATTACAATTGTCTAAAACCTATTGTATGTGTGGATTTAGAACCCTTATCACCTTATCCTCTAAATATATTATTGTGGGACCTTTAAAATCCGAAACTAATTTTATAATAAAGTAACATTTTATAACATTCCAAGAGAGCCCCTCATCCCTCTTATAAAAGACCCCCACCTCTACCCCCTTACACACACCTCTAAAGCCTTTTCCTATACCAAAATCTGCTCATTTTATCTATCCACATCCCTCTATTCATCCTAGAAGCCTTACCTTAGGCAGAAAGCTATTCAAAAACCCTTTTGGTTCAAACCAAAGGGAGTTACCCGATTTAAAGGTAATGTCTTCTGTTATGTTCTTTTGTTTTATTTTGCTTCTCCAACCCCTTAAAATCTTTTTATTCCTTTTTTTTGTAAAAACTCAAGTATATTCAATATACTAGGATGTTGTTATGATAATTATTCAAGCTACACTTACACACACCTCCGTATAATGGTTAAAGAACATACTATTTCTTTGGATGGCGAATTACAGCCTCACGAAACGATGATTGTTCTATCTTATCCTGCCACCACTCATGGTGGCCATTCTGATGGAAATATATTTATTTATGATATATATTATATTTATTTCCTCTATATGCTTATGTATTTTATATTTAAAACATACCTTTATGCTTTGCATGTAGTGAAAATGCGATAATTTCATTTGAGGAAGTGTGGACTACCACCCCCTCAAGTGATGTGACTCGTTCATGAAATACATGGAATGTATAAAGAATGAAATTAATAAACTTATGTGACCTATATAACATTTATATTATACGGGAATTATAATATATATATATATATATATATCATTTAGTTTCAATTCCATTATTGTGACAAAGAAATGAAAGTAGCCTTCATGCGTACGTATGGCCTACTGTCTCCATGAACGGTGAATTTCATTTTTTATCTCAAAATGTTATGGAATATTATAAAATAAATATATACTGGATATATATGATATTTAAATCATTAATAATATTCTGTAAATTTTTTACTTATAACTACATGGACAATTCTTTTCAAACAAGTTCATTTTTGACTCATGTACCGAACATCGACAAAAACGTCTGATATGAACTCACATGATTAACTAATTATTATAACATTATAATATGTGATATGAATTGAATAATAAAATTCAAAGGGGGTACTTAAGAAATTATAAATTGAACAAAGTTTATTATTCAGGAATATAAAGAAACGAACAAGACAAGTCGGACTTGAGGTAAGGGATCTTACCTCTCTCTTTCTTTTTAAGTACTCTCTTTTATGTCATTTCTTTTAAGCTCCGATTTCTTATGTTGGGGGATGTTATTTTATATTCCTATTACTTTAAATTTTATATTAATATTATGAGAAACCCTAATTTATTTAATCAATCCATTTTTTATAAGTTTTAAGTGGCGTCGTTAGGCTGTCGAGTTTTCATAAAGGATTTTTCATCTCACTTTTATTCCCGTGAGATTTATGCTACATTGTCCACTATTTATTTGAGTGGTGTATGTACTGCCCATTATTCTACTCTTTATGTAATATAATTTCATTTATGGGTATTTACATCAACATTGTATAGTCCTTATTTCATGGGGTGTACATTTCAAAAGTTACCCATGTTGGTAAGGGAACCTTTCACCCTCCTATTTTTAAAAGACTTCTTTTTGTTATGTATTTTAATTTACATATTCTTATATTATGATATTTTCTTTTATATCCTTATTGCTATAAATATTATTTACAAGTGATGAGATACCCTTTTCTCTCTCATCAACTCATTTTCTGAATTTTAAAGTGACGTCGCTAGGCTGTCGAATTTCTGTAAGGGAACTTCTTAACCCAATTTCAATTCTTTTGGTCAAACCTATACTTCTTGATTATGTTGTACTATGAATATGTGTGGATGACCTCCGATTGTTTTACACTTAATATCCTCTTATGTTAGGTGTATTTATATTTTCCACACATAATCATGTAATTGATTTATCCTTAATCTAAGGATACTGACTTTGTAAAGGACTTCGTCTCAATATATTTTCATTGAGGCATGTTTTGTTTTATACACAACTTTATTTTATATGGTGTATAAACCCCTTTAACTTCTACTTTTATTCAAATGGAATCTTTTCTCTATGAATCATTTTACTAAGTGACAAAAAGTATGTTTTTTAATGTATGCGGTGACAACGACTTATCCACCACCGCGAGTATTATTTGATCTTTGGATTCCTTAACAAGTTGTAATGTTTTTAAAGGAAAATAAATACCATATACTCTTTTATGTATTTTGGTGTTGAAAATGGTTTTGATAAAATTTTAATTATATCAATTTGTTGTATTGATATCTTGAGATTGAAATGTGGAAATGTTATGTTTCCTTTATGCATGTTTTATGTGATACGATTATGTTATGGTTCTTGGGAATTGTTTATGAAGACGGTTGGTTCCGTGATAAAATAAGGGAGGGTGAGCCTGAGATATCTCTCTAATGCATTGGGTAATGCGAAGGAGTTAACCTCTATGGTTTTTCTGAAGAGATTTATGGAATATACTGTGATAGGTATTCCAAATGTAACCATTAGGATTACTCCCTATGTAATAATGTTATGAATGCCTAAAGTTACCTTTATGTCTTATGATTTCTATGAGTTATATATAAATATTATAATTTCAGAAGTTACGTTATGATTGAAAGTTATGGTTTTATTGATTTATATTTATTGGCGGGTTAATTTTTCCTTTCATTATGTTATAACCCTTACTGAGATTTTTATGCCCATCCCATGTTTTTGAAATGTTTTTCATAGGTTATAAGGAAGGGTAAGAGAAAGGATGTATTCAAGAAGATTTATATCGAGAAAGGGACTCTTGTTTTATTTAAGGATTTTTTTATTGTTGTGAAAAATCGGTTATAGTAGTACTGTCTACTTTGTAATCTTTTGAGATGTAATAGTTATGTTATAATTATTTAAAACTCTAAACCTGAAAAGATCCTAAATGTGAATTATTCATTTAATTCAAGATTAATTAATGTTTTAATGTTGAGTCCTTATAGTTGGTATCAAAGGTTGGTTTAGATAACTTTAGAGGTTATGGTATTCTTTAATAATAAGTGACATTATAATAATGGTTAGGATTTTAGAAAGAGTCGTAGTTTTAGATAAAGTGAATGAGTTTAAGATAACATGAATAATTATATCTTAGTATTATATTATGATTATAATGATATACTCACACCGACCTTTTTGGTTTTATTATATGGTTTGATCTAGCAGGCACCAAAGTAACAGTGGATGTGAAGAAAACTATGACGGTTTTCTGAAAGAACAACTGAATGATATTGGACCTGCAATGAGAACTCTTATGATTTTTCTCAACAAAATATAAAGAGTCATGATTGACCAATTTAACCTTGGTGAGTTATCTAATACATCATGTATGAGATAACCAACCCAATGTGGAAGTTCAGGTAATAATTATAAAGATAACCATTAGGGTTTATATGATCCTTACTTTTAAGGTAATTATGGGTTACTATATGTTATGATGGAAAATGAAAGGCATGAGATAAAATTGAGGTTAAATTATGTTATGGTTATTTTTGAATATTTAATCTCTTTTTGGGGAATGTTATATGAATTATATAGTTTTGGAAAAATGACAACACACAGACCGTGTGACAACCCATCACGTCGGCCGAATCTGCAGGAATCGAACCCACAACCAAAGTGCGACTGGTATTTATTGCCTACCACTGGACTACGTGATGTCCTTGGTTAGTATAACTAATTATTTTTAGTTATATGGTCTTATGAATCAGGAATAAGTTTATTTTGGGTTATCTATAGAAATGATTAGCCTATCATAGAGGATATGTGATTAGTTTAATTACTTTTCAGTATGAGACTTTAAGAGTAACTGATTTTATTTAGAGATAAATGTTAAGATTTATCTTGGAAGACTATGTGATTAAATCCTTTGGAGATTTGGTTTTAATTATTAGTTTGTATTACTTTGAATAATTTTATGGATAGCTATTTATTGAATTGTCTTTGTTGAACTTTGGATAATGTTTGACAAATTTTGGAGATTAAGAGTAGTATTTCTTTTTATAAAGGATTATCTTTTTTGGGTATTATCTGATCTCGTACTAACAATTTTGGTTTTGGTTTTGGTTTTGGTCTAAAGACATGGGAAATATATAGTTCACTTTTTTGGATTAGGTGATTCTCTAGAAGTTTATTATAGTTCCCTTAATGTGAACAAGTCATCCTAAATACTCTTCCTTTGGAGAAAATATGAGTTTGTGTAAGAAATATAGTAAGAGATGAAAGTCTACACGACAAGTAAGTATGTTTCCTTATGATTTAGTTAAGCTCATAAATAAATTAATCAATGAAAAGTAACTTAAAACAAAAATTTTGTCTATTAACTTTTCCTACTGGGGAATCAAATACCGTTTAACCCATCACAAGTTAGTGATTTTCTAGTGGTTAACTTTATTCTAAACATGTTTTCTATCACTCTCCATTAGAACATGACCATTTGTTTTTTTCTTCCATATCCATGTTTTCCTACATGGAATCCTAGTATGGGTTAACTCGAGTGACCTTTGTACTTCTCTTTCTTTCTTTTAAAGTGATAGTTTTGCTGACTCTTTTTCCAATGTGGGGATTTCAATAAAGTTTCCAAGACCAATTTTAAAATTGCGGGGATGCAATTCCCAAAAGGGGGGGAGGATGTAACATCCCAGGTAAATAAAGACTATGATGTTTTAATTTTTATTAATATTTTTGAATAAAATATTATTATTACTTTAAATGGGATTCTATGTTCGATGGCGTACCCAATACGCAATAGTGATTGTTTTTGAAATTTTACGTTGCACACAAATAATGTTATAATATTATTTTAAATGGTAGATAAAGTATAACCATTGGAATAGCGGGAATAAACAGAACTAACTAAAATATTATTATATATGTTTTTTAAATGTTTTTACATTATTAAATTAATGTTAGAGGCTTAAAATGAAAATGAATCCAATTTTAAGAATAAATATTCAAATATTCTATAAAAGGCTGATTAACCGCCTTTTGATGGAGAACCCTTTTTAAATCTAATTTTTACCACTTTTATATGTTATATTTTACAAAACAAAATCCTTCTTTAGAATCAAGACATCAAAATTTACTTTGTGTAAATTTTTGTTATTTTCCGATAAAGATCATTTTTAGTGGAAAATGTTGTATTTTAATTCAAAACCTCATTTTAATCTAATTTATTTATATTGTTATATTATCTTTTTAATTTGTTTTAAACTGTAATTAAAATATATTTTTATCACTTAATCCAATTTTGGTGATTTTAATTAATTTCACTTTTAAATTGGACATAAACAAGTGTCAATCTTTTAATAGATATTGTTTCTTAAAAACATTCTATTTGTTTTGACAGCAAGAATTGATTATAAAATTAATTAACGAAAATTCTATTCTTTGAATTTGGTAAAATTGATATCATTTTTTAATTTGGAATATCAAATATAGCTTAGTGTTAATTTTTGTTATTTCTCTGACAAATGTTCATTTTTAATGAATAGTGAAAAATACTGCATTTTAATTCAAAAATGCCTTTTCATCCATTTTATTTATGTCATTAGATTTTCATTTTAATTGATTTTAAGGGGTAATTTAATTCTGTTTTTATCATTCAATACAATTTTGGTCGTTGGATGTAATTTCATATTTAAATTGGATGTAAAAACAAATCAATATTTTGATAGATTTTACTTCTTAAAAACTCGTCTTTGGTTCTGACAACGGGAATTATTTTTAAATTAATTACTGCAATTTCTGTGTTTGTAATTTGGTATGAATCATATGGTCCAAATTTTTTAATTAACACTCTTTTGTCTTTGGACATTATTAATAGTAATGACGGTAATTATTTTTAATTACCGTGATTAATTAGTAATCGGGTAGTTAAGGGTAATAAAATAATATCATAATAATATAAAATGACCCCAACATGTGTTCTAATGATATTGGTTGTGTCATGGCCAACCATGGGATTCCTTGTGACAACTTAAGGACCCCATGGAATCACTTTAGTGTGATAGTGACCTTTTTTCATATTTTTTTTAAAGAAAAGAAAATGTAACCAAAGTATGTAACACCTAAGTAAAACAATTTTAATTTTGTCTACATAAATGATATCTTAGACTATAAATAGTCATTGGAAAGATGAATATATTTCCTATTTCATGGTATTTTTTTATAATTTTTATACATTAACTAATTAAATTTATTAATGACACCATGATGATGTAGTGATTACCTCATTAATGAATGATTTAAATAAAATGAAACGATAAGGTGAAATAAAAGACTTAAACTTTTCTAAAACCTATTAGATAGGTTTATTTAGAACCCTTATCACATTATCCTTGAAATAAAACATTTTGGGACCTTTAAAATCTGAAACTCATTTTATAATAAAGTAACATTTAATAACATTCCAAGAGTGTCCCTCCTCCATCTTATAAAAGACCCCCACCTCTACCCCCTTACACACACCTATAAAGCCTTTGGATCAGCCAAACTCTACTCATTTTATCTATCCAAATACCTCTCTTCATCCTATAATCCTTTACTTAGGCAGAAATCTCTTTAAGAAACCCTTTTGGTTCAAACCAAAGGGAGTTACCCGATTTAAAGGTAATGTCTTCTATTATGTTATTTTGTTTTATTTTGCTTCTCCAACCCCTTAAACTCTTTTTATTCATTTATTTTGTAACAAAACCTGTATCATAAATATACTAGGATGTTTTTATGAGAATTATTTGATCTAAACTTACACACACCTCCGTCTAATGGTTAAAGAACATACTGTTTTCGTGGATGGCAAATTACTGCCTCACAAAACGATGATTGTTCTATCTTCTCCTACCACCTCTCATGGTGGACATTATGATGGAAATATATTTATTTATGATATATATTATATTTATTTCCTATATATTCTTCTGTATTTTATATTTAAAACATACCTTTATTCTTCGCATGTAGTGAAAATGCGATAATTTCATTTGAGGAAGTGTGGACTATCGCCCCCTCAAGTGATGTGACTCATTCATGCAATACATGGAATGTATAAACAATGAAATTAATGAACTTATGTGACATATATAACATATATATTATACTGGAATTATAATATATATATCTCTCTCATTTATTTTTAATTCTATTAATGTGACAAAGAAATGAATGTAGCATTCATGCGTACGTACAGCCCACCGTCTCCTTGAACGATGCATTTCATTTTTTTATCTCCAAATGTTCTATAATAGTATAAAATTAATATATACTGGATATATATGATATTTAAATAATTAATAATACTCTATAAATGGTGTACTAATAACTACATGGACAATTCTTTTCAAACAAGTTCATTTTTCACTCATGTACCGAACATCAACAAAAACGTCTGATGTGAACTCACATAATTAACTAATTATTATAACATTATTATATGTGATATTAATTGAAGAATAAACTTTAAAATAGGTCCTTAATAAATTATAAATTTACCAAAGTTTATTATTCTGGAATATAAACAAACGAACAAGACAAGTCGGACTTGAGGTAAGGGATCCTACCTCTCTCTTTCTTTTTAAGTACTCTCTTTTATGTCATTTCTTTTAAGCTCCTCTTTCTTATGTTGGGGGATGTTCTTTTATATTCCTATTATTTTAAATTTTAGGTTCATATGATAAGAAACCCTATTTTATTTAATCAATCCATTTTTTGGATGTTTTAAGTGGTGTTGTTAGGCTGCTGAGTTTTCGTAAGGGATTTTTCATCTCACTTTTATTCCCTTGAGACTTATGCTACATTTTCCACTATTTCCTTTGAGTGGTGTATGTAATGCCCATTATTCTACTCTTTTTTTAATATAATTTTGTTTATGTGTATTTACATCAACATTGTATAGTCCTTCTTTCATGGGGTGTACGTTTCGAAAGTTACCCAAGTCGATAAGGGAACCTTTCACCCTCCTATTTTTAAAAGACTTCTTTTTGTTATGTCTTTTAATTTACATCTTGTTATGTTGGGATATGTTCTTATATATCCTTATTGATATAAATTTTATTTACAAGTGATGAGATACCCTTTTCTCTCTCATCAACTCATTTTCTGAATTTTAAAGTGACGTCGTTAGGTTGTCGAATTTCTGTAAGGGAACTTCTTAACCCAATTGCAATTATTTGGGTCAAACCTCTACTTCTTGATTATGTCATACTATGAATATGTGTGGATGACCTCTGATTGTTTTACACTTAATATCCTCTTATGTTAGGTGTATTTATATTTTCCACACATAATCATGTAATTGATTTATCCTTAATCTAAGGATACCGACTTTGTAAGGGACTTCGTCTCAATCTCTTTTCATTGAGGCATATTTTGTTTTATACACAACTTTCTTTTATACGGTGTATAAACCCTTTTGAACTTTACTTTTATTCAAAAGGAATCTTTTCTCTACGAATAATTTTACTAAGTGACAAAAAGTATGTTTTTTAACGTACGTGGTGACTAGGACCTTTCTGCCGCCACGAGTATTATTTGATCTTTGGCATCCTTAACAAGCCATAATGTTTTTAAAATGAAAATAAATACCATATACTCTTTTATGTATTTTGGTGTTGAAAGTGTTTTTGATAAAATTTTAATTATATCAATGTGTTTTATTGATATCTTTTGAATGAAATGTGGAAATGTTATGTTTCCTTTATGCATGTTTTATGTGATACGATTATGTTATGGTTCTTGGGAATTGTTTATGATGACATGTGGTTTTGTGATAAACTAATGGTGGGTGAGCCCGAGATAGATCTCTAATTCATTGGGTAACATGAAGGAGTTAAACTCTAAGGTTTCTCCGAAGAGATTTAGGGAATATACTGTGATAGGTATTCCAAACGTAGCCATGAGGGTTACTCCCTGCGTAATAATGTAATGAATGCCTCAAGTTACCTTTATGTCTTATGATTTCTATGCGTTATACATAAATATTATGATTTTAGAAGGTATGTTATGATTGAAAGTTATGGTTTCATTGATTTATATTTATTGTCATGTTAATGTTTCCTTTCATTATGTTATAACCCTTACAGAGCTTTTTATGCTCATCCCATGTTTTTGAAATGTTTTTCAAAGGTTATAAGGAATGGTAAGAGAAAGAATGTATTCAAGAAGATTTATATCAAGAAAAGGAATCTTGTTTTATTTAAGGATTTTTTTATTGTTGTGAAAAATTGGTTATATTAGTAGTTTCTACTTTTTAATCTTTTGAGATGTAATAGTTATGTCCTAATTCTCTAAAACTCTAAACCTGAAAATATCCTCAATGTGAATTATTCATTTAATTCAAGATTAAGTAATTTTTTAAGGCTGGGTCCTTATAATATCTCTAAAATTGACATGAACCAACCCACCGAGACCCTACTTAGGTTGGAAGTAAGTTGATTGTGCCACCTCAACACTACCTTCAATTGTTCAGGGGCTGGTGATAGTCACTAAGAAGGAATAACACAAATATGGAAGAACATATCCTATAAACATGAAACATCCCCATATCCAAGATAAAATATATATAATAATTCAAACCCATATATATAACTAAATCAATTGAATTATTACATGAATGTGGCCACAAAAAATATTCCAAAAATGTAATACAAACCAAAGTTATAAATGAGAGAAGTTATAAAGCTCAAAATCCCATAATAATAACCAAACATGATTAACGAAATAGATGAAATCCACATCATATCAGCACCAACATTAGAACCACTAGAAATAAACAAAACAAATCTCTCCTATACGCCATCACCACCAGATCCATGTCCATCAAATTGTGCATTATCTTCATAGACATAGCGTGTGTGGGTATAAATCCCATGTAAAAATGATTTTAAATATACTTGGTCAGATGTCCTAGAATAACAAAAAGATGGTAGTACATAACATCATCTCAATAGAATAAGTTTATATATATATATATAAGATAAAAAGTAATCAAGGTTATGAATGTCACCAGTCATCAAAATTCGGTTCCACCATAATATATCCTAAGAAGAAACCTCAAATACCCTAATCATTGTTGAACCAAAACTACATGAACCATATCTCACCTATCTCTTTTAATCCATCCCTCAACTGTAGGAATGATGGGGGACCCATGCCTCATGGAATATAGTATGTCAACTAAGAGATTTACCAACCCCTATGGAGGGATTGTGCCTTGGTGTGTGTATATCTATCATCTAAGAGAGTTAACAAGAGGAGTAACCATACCCAATCCCTATGATTAGGTTACCTACTTTTTTCTTATTATTTGAAGGTATCATAATGGGTATATTTATTCTATCCCATTCATGATTTTCAATCCCACATGTGTCGGGTTTTTATAGAAGATGGATAGTTTGATAGATGTGTATCTGGTGGTGATAATTAATAGGATAGCTTTGTGGTATTTGTTGTTTTAATTTATCATGTCATTTTAAACATTATATGGATTTTTTCAACTTCCTTAATCAAGGTTAGTCATTTTCATGTTATTTTTGGATTTGTTTCATTATTTATATATAGAATTAGATTGAATTTAATTTGTTTAGATATTTTGTGTGGTCTTGTGCATGATGTACTTCTGTTTTATTAGTAATATATATGGGTTTAAATTGTTCTATATATTTGGTCATGAAGATGTGCATGTTTTTAGGTTTTTAGGATAAGGTCCTTCATATGTGTTTTATAAATTTTTTAGTGCTCAGCACCCACCCCTAGCCTATTAGAGGTGGTCTTGGGGGGGCACACTCGACTTACTATCAGTGCAACCAAGGTCCTAATGGGTTGATTAATGTCAAAAATATACATAAAATGTCTATAAAAACAAAAAAAAATCATCATGAAGTCTATATAAGCATAGGTCTTGATTGGAAACAATATTTTTTTCATGGTTAATACAGGGTAATGAGCTACCACTCCTAAGGGGACGATTGATTTAAGAGAGACCCAAAATAACACTAACACATAACACATAATTAAGTACATAAAATTATATTTAATTATTATATAATAATAAAGAATAAAAAAACCTATGTTCTATAGAAAAAAAAGATACTTTGAGGCATAATGTAAAATATAGAAGGCAACTATATTTGAATATTATTGATGTTTTTTTATGGATACTTATTTTGGTGTGTATGTTATAGACACAAATCCATGTATTTTTTATCATTAATGAAAAATAATACTCCAAATGGGAATCAAGTTATATATCACAATAGTTATAGAAAACATCAAAAAAGATAAAAAATCAAAATAAGTAAACAACATTGAAATGTGAGCAGATTCCATCATATTTTGGTGAAGAAAAATCATATAAACCGCCAATGAATGTGAAAAAAAAAGTTTAGATAAAAAATATAAGGGTTGAAAAGGATACATTTGTGAAAATTTCTTTGAAATAAATTCATCAATCCCGATTCTTGATTCTTGATAGCAAAGATACTTCCCATGTGATGGGAAATAAAAATATCTAAAAGAATATAAAATATGAAAGGGAAAGAGTGACATGATTTGGTAATAATTAATGATTGAATATTTTTGTCTCTAATGAAGCCAAAATTGTTGGAACAAATATGATAAAGATGGATTTATTTATTATTGAAGTTCATAGTCATAATATTCTTACTGAAAGTCAATTTTGGGACTCAAGTCATGCTATAATATTTAGCAAGATGAATTGTACTATAAAATTTAAGGATAGTATAATTATTATTCAAGGAAAGTGAAAAAAAGGGTAATCTTTATCTTGTTAGTGGAGATGAAGAAATGGTATTTCCAACCGAGGAGGATTAAAATAATGTATGCCATTAACTACTTACAAACATGAGCATAAACTCCTTGGAAGATTTGTAGAAACATGTAGACTCAATGGATATCCTTGGGGTTACACAAGGTTATAGTCACATGTGATATTTTTTTGAAAATGGGACAATAATATTGATGACTTATAAGTTGAAAGACAATGATTCATCAAGGTTACTGGAATTGGTGTATATGGATGTTTGGGGTTTGAAATCACCAAGATTTATTGATAGAAATAGGTATTATATGTTATTACTTGATGACTATAAATATATGGAATCATTTTTGTTGATATATTATAAATATGAAGTGTTTAATTCCATTATGTGAAATTATAGATTGAAGGAGAAGATTCTTGGGTTAAAAATATTAAAATTTTAAACATAAAATGGTACAAATTTCACCAATAACCAAGTAAAGAATTATCTCAAGAATCAGGTGATAAGGAATTAAGTATCAATAATGGTAAATAATTAAAAAAACATGGAGTAGTTTAGAGAATAAATGAATAATTGAAAACATGGATCAGATAATTTTCATTGAGAAGGGCCTACTGAAGAATTTTTTGAAGGAAGTAGGGACTTTTTATATATTGGACAAGAACAAACTCTATATGTGATATGGCATGGGAAGAATCGAAAATTGAAAATATTTTGGATATTTAAAAGTATTTTTTTTTTCTTCAATAAAGATAAAACCCATTGGAACTTCTAATATTGAGAGGATGAAGAAATTTTTGAAAAATTACTTGTAAAAAATTAAAATAAATTATGACATTTTTATGAAGAATGAGTTGATTTTTTAGTAAAATAGTGGAAAATTTTATAGAAGAAATTGTTGTTGAGTTTTTAGATCAAAGTAAGTAAATGATATTTTTGATGATTTATATAAAGTAACTAAATATAAAAAAATTGAAATAAGTTTATTAATAAAAAATAATTAAATAATTTTATCCAAAATTGATGAAAAAATATTATTGGTTGAAATAAATCTCTGGTATAAACATAAAGAATGAGGACTTTTCATTAAACAGTGCCTTTATCATAGATGAATCCTTAAAGTATTCATGAAATTTCTGAATATGAAATTTGGATAAAGAATTTGAATGATGAGCTTGAGAAAATTGAGAAAAAAAACATGGGATATTTTTTTCCATAACATGTTTAATGAAGAAGATATTATGATTCAAAATTAAGTATAGCTTGTGCACAAAGATTACTCTCAAATTAAAGGTATTTATATTGATGAAAAATTTTCTCTTATGGATAGATTGGAAATGTTTTGGTTATTTATGGTGATGGCGGTGAAAAATAAGTTCAAGGTATACAAAATGGATAACAAATCAAATTTTCTCAATTGATTTCATTAAAAAGAGTATACATTGAATAGTCATATTTTAACACCATTAATAGTAATTACCCAAATTTTGTGGATTATTTATAACATTGTAGTTAAATAAATTATATCACATACCCAAGATCTAATGTTTAGTTATCCTTAGGAAAATTAATACATAATTTGAAATACATTCACCTTATAACGGCATAAAATATATGGTTCTTAAAAAAGTTATTAAATGTATCATTTTACCATCATAAATGTTATCATTATAAAATCATATGTAGTACTCTTATTTATTACTTAGGGAAAGGGAGAAATGTGGGAAATGGGTGAGTTCATATGCTTAATAAGGGTTAGTTTATTAAAGGACCATAGTCATGGAATAAAAAATATTGAAGGAGTAAATAATAAATATAATTCCATATCAACAAATACATGAGAATAAAATAAGTAATAAGAGATCACAGATAATGGATAGAATTTATAATAATGTGAATGCATAATTCCTTACATCTTAACATTATTGTAAGGCCTCCTTCCAAGACATATTTTATTAAATAATAAAGACACATACACCATCCTGACTACTTATCTAATGATATATACCAATTCAATGAGGATATATTGGAGCCTTTATCTATCGCTTAATATTTTCTAATGAATTTTAATAATAAATACATAATATTGGAAATTATAAAAAACAAGTAGGCACACACCCAATACCATAGCTAGTGTTGGATTGGATCCTTAAACCACTTCATTTATTTATTATTTTAATAACTATAAATATTATTATTTTATTATTATTAATATTGTGGTTAATTTTTTCCTTTAAATTTTTTCATTTATTTATCATTTATTCTTATTATTCTTCAGAATTATTTTTGGTCAACTATTATGAAAAATTAATTTTCTAAGTATTTTATTTTCCTTTAATTAACATGTAAAAAAATTTAACCTTATTTACTATGTATGAATTTATATTTACCCTTAACCTATAAATATTTATGTTTAACCTTAATTAACTTCAGTTTACTCTTACTTAACCCTAGTTTTACCCATAACTAACCTGTATAAATTCTTTTACCCATAATTAGCATGTACAAACTTCATATTACCTTAAATTATCTTATATAAAATTCATTTTACATTTTCTCAAAAAAAATATGGTAACATTTACTTAAGTAATATAAATTTTGAGTTACCCTTATGTAACTCAAAAACTTGAAAAACAAATTCATATGAATTCATGTTTTCTTGATTAATTTTATTATGGTATTTTGATCATAACATGAGATAAAAACCTATGAATTAAATTATTCATGACGATATGGATATATAATAAATATATTTAAAGTTAATTAAACTACAACTAAGTCTAAATCGATGATTTGGGTGTCTAAAATTGGGTATGAACTCTCATTATGTCATTTTTTCTCAAATTTTCATATTATTGTTTCTTCTAATTTTAAGTGATATAATGAACTAATAATATCATATTAAGGTGATATTTTATTAGATAAAAAGATTAAAGAATTATATAAATATAATTAAACTAGTTTATTAGTTAAACATTCTTTTTAAAAGGTTTAAATTTTTTCCAAACTTTATGTAGATAAGCGGATAAATAATTTATTTTTACTTTTATGCAAGCTTTATAAATTGAGTTTTAACTTTACGTATCTTATTTTAATTTATTCTTATCTTTAATAATTATATTTAATATCTTATATACCATTACATATCTCATTATATTTATATTTTATCATTGTGTGTGCATATAAAATTTCCCTTATATAGATTTGGAATCCTAGAAATTTCAGTTTACTTTGTTTTACATATTTCATGATATATTGAATTAATACATGTTCATAATAAGTGTTTAAATTATTTTAATATTTAAAAAAATTATTATAATTATATATATGTGATAATAAGTATTTTTATTGTGTTTGAAACACATTTATATAAAGGTTAATTCAGTTTTTATTTTCATGTATATGTAAACAACTTACAACTCAAGAAATTTGAATTTATTTTTTTAGGATGATTTTCTATATTTTGATAATATCTAAATTCATGTTTGAAGATAACATGTTATTAAAAAATATATTTTTTAATTAAATTTCTTTTAGATTTTTTATTATTGGATATTTAAATTTGGAAGGAAGTTTGAATTTCCAATTTGGAATATTACAGTTTGAAACTGTGTGAGATTTTTGTGTTATCATTGACCTATTATTTTGGAAGTGTTTTTAAATATTTAAATGATTGATTTAAAATTATTTTGAATTGTTAAAAAAAAATTTGGATTTCAAATTATGTTATTTATATCACCCCAACCCAATAATCCACTCGAACAGTGCTTCGGTCATAGTGCCACTGGCCTTAGGCACGCCTCCCTATACACCAAAGGTTCTCAACTAGAAGTGAGGGTGTACAGGAGTGATAGTGGGAGACCATACCCTTTAGTGATGATATAATAATTGTATACATAAATATAAAAAACATAATGAAAAAACATACAAAATCTAAACTGGTAACCCACCCATAGTGGAAGCACAGTAATAGAATACAATAGAATTAGAAAAATCAACAATAGTAGTGGAATAAAATAAACAAGACAAATATTCCATTTGTTGAGAATTCATCCAACATGGGTCATATAATACAATAACATAAAGTAGGGACAACCATAGCAAACCACTGTATATACATATATAATGCAACATCATGGTAATAAAAGAGAAAACAAAACTGAACACCAGTAAATGTTGGAACATCAAAGTCCCTTTCCATCAATCCCATGCAAACTCAACCTCTAGGATCTAGTTCTAGATCCCTGGCCCTTACTTGATTTAAAAAGCATGAAATTTACACACATCCTTAAATACTGTGTAGGGTTTGAGAATGAGTCTCAGTAGGTCACCACAAACATGTACCTACCTTACATGTGTTATTAATAAGGTGTAAAATAAAAATAAAGAAAGAAATCACATGCATTACAATATCCACAAGCTTATCTAGTTCTCAACATCCACCAAGAAGCTTTCACCTACTTCGTCCAATGCCAAAATACTGAAGTTTAGAGGATCCTTTGCTAATACCCCAAGGAATCCCTTGATATAGAATAGTCAAGGTTAACCATTAGGTTCCACATCCAAATTTCACCTGGAACCTCATTCCATTCAACACCTTGTGTCCATGTCAAGTAACTGATGTCCCAAAGGAACATCCAAACAAATATAAGTTTGTCCCTTCGACCCCTGATCAAAAGCACATATCATCTCGAAGCTCAATATCCAGAGGTACATCAGTATATTTCTTCAAATAATAACCATTTTCAACTCAATAATTGATGCCCTGAGAATCGGGGATATCTATCCTATGAAAATACTCCTGGCCCAGCAACTTCAAGAGCAGTGTGTCGCAGCCCCCAACAAACAACCTCAATGCTTTCATCTGATGGATCGTCATTGTCTATATGTATTTATATAGAAATAACCCAATACATAATTCCTAAGACAAAATTATCATAGGCCTCTACCCACATGAGTGGTCAATACCACCTCATCAACTGAGACATCATGTGTGCACATGACTTCAAATGTTACATTGGACAACATGGGTGAGTGGTAATCACCAATTTAGAACCTTAGCTGCATCAACTGGAACCTCATATCCATGAAACAATATCACTCAAATTTGAGCTCCATTCCATCTTTTATATCATAGTCCATGCTCACAACCTGAAGGCCTCGCTGCATCAACCATCAACCAAGTCACCCAACTATTGATCGACATCACCCAGAGTATCCAGGCCATGCCCAACCTAATGAAAAACATCACCTCAACCCATATAGCCTTGCCACACAATCCTCGGGTCAATCCCATCACAATCCAAATGATCACATTCTAATAAATTCACATATATTTAACTTTTCAATAAAACTAGATTGAACAAGCCAATTTATATAAAACAACACCCCGACCTAAACAGCCCAATGTCCAACGACCCTCACACAACTCAACCCATTTGTAGAGTTGTTTAAGCATACCTATATGCATCTCAATTTTGGTCAATTAATTAATTAATTAATTAAATCAATTTAAAATGGCCACGCTCGGTCAACAAAATTGTGTGCTAAAATATGTGCCCCCAAAACAGATGTGAAATCACAAAGAAAAGTATGCACCACCTACCCCATATTGAAAGACACTCAAAAGTATGATCTTATACTTTAACTCAGAATGATTTGTAATAAATCAATAGTTTAGATGAATTCATTGAAAATAGGTAAAAACAACTCTCACGGATTTAGTGCACTATATAGTTAGGGAAAATAAGAAAATAAGAAAGAGGATGGAGATATTTACTGAAATAAGTCCAATTCAACTAACGATAATCAAAATGGAGTTCATATGGAGGATTTGGATCACACCCTAGTTGATAAGAAAAATTGAGGAATCTCTCTATTGTGTGAGACCCATGGAGGAATGTGGATAAACACACATTTAAGGATAGAGGGGGGGAAAGGTAATTTTCCTCTTTAATGGGCCACATGGTCAGCTCGTATAGTTTTCCAAAACCATGCAGTAACCATGTGGATCCTTCTTCTTAGGAACCAAGCTCCAAATAGTAAGCCCACATGGTAAGGCCAAAACCATGCACTGACCATGCATGCTACAGTATGAAGGTACTGCCCATTTCTCACTAATAGTGAGGCTTGTGCATTGTTTTCCCAAACTGGGCACAAAAATTTTGGATGCCCTCTGATAAAAACTATAGAGATCCCGCATGACTTTTCTCCCCATATATAATGATTTCCCAAACCATGCTTAGTAAATTTTGGGGCTAGATGTTTTCTCCTTAGAGGACACACAATTTACCCCAATTGACTGCCTCAGTCTTCACACTTTGAAAACATGGTTTTTTGGCCTCCGATGGACCTAAAACCCAATTGAACCCCTATTTCCACTTTTCACACCTTAAAAATGAATAAAATAAGGAATTATGTCTAAATAATACTCAGAATTAATTTTTGTAAAATGATAAATAAGTTGGTCTACCCACCAAACTTCAAAAACTCCTTATAGGCGAGGAATTCGACCTGCTCTAAAAAACCTGGGATGTTACAATACCCCCACCTTAACATACATGACACCTAAGATATAAAATATAAATCTGAGAAGGTACCAAACATACCCATCTCTTTAAAAATAACCTAGACTACCCAAATCAAAAGGTTATATGTTAACTACCTAATGGGGTTCCCCACCTTAGGAGTTAATTACCCCAATCACATCCTGACCCAAAGAGCAAATAAAATTGATGGTTCATCAACCATCCCCAAACTCAAATACCTCCCATGAAGCACTTTTTCTCCTTCACATCATCACATGATCCTATTTCATATCCAATGACCATTATAATATCACATCGCATCAGTTCCCACCTCATGCTTATTCCCACACATAGTACCTAAGAGTTCCCACATCTCAATAGATGCCCAAAAAAATCATGGTGTCTCTCACCTTAATCAATTCCTACATCACAATTATTCTCATATTCCAAAACAGCTTAATTAACCTAAATCTCCTTGATTCCCCAATAGAAACACACCTCGATAATATCGGTTCCATGCACCCCAATCAAGTCTTACATCATGACGATTACCAAATCTCAATGCACCACAAGTTACCTACATCTCCTCGATTCCTTTATGCCAATGCACCTCAACAATCCTGGTGCCATGTACCTCATATATATAACACAAATTAAATGATTCCAACCTACTAACCAGCATTTGGTTAGTCCAAAGATACATATCATTCACCTCATTCACCTAAAATGGACATGCATCTAAAAATTTCATGGAAAATAAAAAAACTAATATCGATGCTCCCACAATGTACCTATAACCTTCGTCATCTCACCATCCTTATCATAACCTGGTATCTCTACAGCATTCACCTAGCCTAATGCATGACTACCTGAAGTCGAACCTCCCTACGGTGCTACACCAGCCACTAGCCATGGACCCCACTACTAGGTTCCTCTGCCTCTACCACTTCCTACTTGTGGAGATAAATTTTAGGTAACATCACCTTGTACTACTCTCGGTCTGATCTCAAATCCCTAAGTCTACCATGATCCCTAACTTTCAACTATCCAAGAAGGTTTCATTTAGAACCTATCGAGATTCCCAATATGTCTACATGTCTGACACTCCTTTGGTGGCCACTCGTACTAAGTCTAGACATGTCATTGTTTCGTTCTGGTTTTCGGCCATGAAACGCCCAATGACTCCGTATCCAATGATTGATGGACCTTCTTTCCAAAGGCAAGCGTTCACTGGATGGTCTGACCAGCAACCCTTAAGAACTCACATTGGTCGAGAGGATGGGAATTTGGGCTCATCCCACCCTTTTTGGGGTGGAATTATTGCATGTTTTGGGACTCTCTTATAGATTTAAAACGTATTCATATGTTTACGAATCTTTGGTTTATACCCAAACATAGTATCCATGGATTCAACCCTGTTTGGAAATGGTCAACTGGACACAGGGGTTCGGAATCATTCATGCCTGAGATTTACTATCCCTCATTGTATTAATGACCCCAAAGGTTGGAACTTGCTTGAGGCAGCACTAGGAGTGGCATGGGGAACCGATGTGGAGATGATCAGATCAACCGGTTGTTGGTCTTGAACCTCAGGGAGGCTTCCAACGTACCATGCTTTGGCATGGATCAAATTCCCTGTAGTTCACTTAGGTTTTGGGGAACCGACATGAAGAGAGACCAGATGGTCCAATGGGTGGTGGGCTTGAACCTCATGGAGGCTTCCTACATACCTTGTCTAGGAGGTAGGGATCAAAGTACACGTAGTTCGCATTGGCTTGGGGATTACAATCTGGGGAAGCCCAGAATAATGGATTGGGCCTTACACTTTGAGGAGGCCCATAGGAGGATGTCATGGTCGATGCTTACTCTAAGCCCACGTGAGTCATGCTCTGTGTGAGAAATAGGAGGCAGTAGGGACCAGAGGATCACATCGCGAAAGGTGCGTCCGTGAGAAGTGGAGTGGGGATTACGCATGAAGGCAGCTCGGGGTGATGAATTGGGGCTTACACTCTGAGGAGGCCTAGAAGGTCGGGGCTTACTCCGAGATGGACGCCCGAGGCGACAAAGCCCAGCGGGGGAGGGAAAGGGGGTGCTCCTGTTCCCATCTCCACTCTTGCAGTGCACGAGGGCTTCCTTCTGATGGCTATTTTACCATCTTCGAGGAACCCTCAACAATTAGAGGGACAAAAAGGGGATTCCCGAGCTCAGAATCCACATTACCATGGGAATGTGAACCCAATAATGCTTCGGGAATCTGCTCAAGGGTTGGGGCAACCCCTTTGCCCCTGTTTACCGTGGGTATGTGAACTCAAAATGGTGTGCTGATGCGCCTGAAAGTTACACCACGTGGATCTGGTGGATCTGGCAGAAGCCTCAGATCGGGGCCGATGAATAGGCCAATGAGGGAGTCACGGAGGACTTGGATGGATCGGAAGGATTTTACCTAGCTCGAGAAATGAGAACATCGAAGTATTCAGCGAGCCACTGAGAGGTATGGGTGGTGGCACCCTTCGCATGGGAAAGTGCCACACGGCTGGAGAAGCCGCCCGCAAACCAGGGTGGTCTGCGGACTGATTGGCGTCCCGCGAACCAGGGTGGTTCGCGACTTCAATTTCAATCCACGAACCAGGGTGGTTCGCGGCTTCAGGTTCAATCCGCGAACCAGGGTGGTTCGTGGTGGGTTCTAGGCGGGCAGTGGCGGCCAAGGGCGGCACTGATCGGAGGCTCATCGGTCGGGGCTTTTCCCGCATAGGAGAGTGCTACATGGTCTGACGGATGGGAAAAGAGGCATAAACTCCCTGGTCCACAGGTAAGTCATCCACGGAGGGTGTATGGTTCGCGGTTCTCCTTTTTTTGTTATTTTAGGTTCTCTGTTCACCAAATTATTATGCATTTTCCAATTCCTTCTTAACTCATATACCTGCTATGGTTCGTGGATGGTAATTTTTCTTTTTGCGAAATATGAAGCCTTCCTTCAACTGATCTCCTTCCGAATCTCCAATCCCTCTGAATCTGATTCCATTTCTCTGTTTCCTTTCTTCTTTCCCCCTTGGTCTCCTTTTATAGAGTGGGGAAAGGAATGTATTTGTGTCCATGCGACACCTTTTTCAGAGGCCCATAACCAAATTCCCGGTTCACAGCTGACTTGGTCAATCCGCGATTTTCGGTGGGTATTGAACGCTCCCCCCCCCCTCCATGAGGCGAACTCAGGGAGTGCTCCACAGCTGTGGAGGGTTCCGCCTCTATTCCCCGAATGACAGCGGGTGCGGCTTGAACCGGTCGATGCGGTCCGTGTTTGGGGTGATTCGTGATGGTGAACTGGATTGGCGCCCATCCTGCCCCGTGACCGCGGAGGCTCTCTGCTTCCATTTCATGAACGAAAATGGTTCGCGGAGGGGGTGCCTCACGGTGCCTGGCCACTTTGTGCTTCCATGGAACTGGTTCACGGACCGGTCCTTTCTTTGATTATTTTCCCCAATTCTTTGGGGGATTTGGGTAAACTTTCCTTTTCGGATTTTTCAGGACCATAAAAATGCCCCCCATCGGAATGGGGTCCGTTCAGAACGAAGAGGAGGCCATTCCAATGCAAAGTGGTCCTAAAACTGATATGGTTTGCGGTAGAAAGGTGGACCTGGTAGGGGACCATGCCTATAAATACGGGGAGCCCTCACTTTTCCTTTACCGAATTCTTCGCGAAACCAGACCTCCTTCGCCTCTGCGTGTTTTCTCCTTTGCGAAGTGCCTTGTCCGCGAACTGGCAGCAACCTCCACGAACCATTCCATCTTCGCGGTCGCCTTCACCCACGAACCAAATTCCCGACCTCTAACCATTACACTTAATTAATTAAAAAGTAAGTGATGACGGGTTGTGGAGGAACTTGCTTCTCGGTCTCGATGCTCTGAGGACTCAATATCTCTTTAACTTTAAAAAGTATCTGATTATTTCGAATAAACTCGGGATTGAATTTCTGCAGAGTGATTTTGTTCGCAGTTTCCTGGACAATGCTCTGCGGGCCAAGGATTTGCGGACTAATTTTGAGAATGGCTGGTTCGCAGGATGATTTCATCACGAACCATCCTCCAAGGCCTCCTTGCGGATTTTTATTATGAAGGCTCTTTAACCATTTATTTGGTTATTTTTGTCCAAACTTTTATTCTGGACTAACCAATTGTTGGCTCTAATTGTATAGGGAGAAAATATGGTCCCCCCTCGTTCTGCGTCGAGGCCTGCTGTAGATCCCCTCTCAACCGGCTTAGAGAGAAATTCAGATATGATTCATAGAGTAGAGGGCGTCAATGAAGATCCTAGTCGGTCCATCATTCCTGATGATGGTGTATTGAAGAACATGATCCCTCCTGATCTTCTGAGTTATCCATTATCAAACCGGATTCCTCTCTATGGCTTCGGTCTTTAGGACGGCGTCCCTATCCCCCCTACTTTCTTAGGTCACCCTTCTCCATTCCTGGAAGCACTGTCAAAGTGAATTCAGGCAAACCTTACCCAATTCGGGGAGATAATCTCTGATTTTTGTCTGAAATACACATTTATTCTGAGGGGCTCTGTCTGGACCCAAGGCGATCAGTGCACTCAAGACTTTTCTTAGAAAGTTGTCCTTATGGATTATCGTTCTATTATCTACCTTGCTCGAAGGGATCCTGATTTGGGGTCGGTTCCCAGGTGGGCCTTCGGTCAGGCGGGATCTTCTCAAATTATTGGGCTTGGGATTTATCATTCCATCATCATTGTCGGGAGTCTCCCGATTCACTGGAAGTGTTCAACCTATACTCCGCAGTGTGGGCTTCCCAATTTGCTGTTTACCCACCATCTTTGATCCTACCTGACCTATTCAGCCGCTGGTGTTCAAGTACTAATACTTTCCACCTTTCCCATGGTGAAGTCAGCATTAGTCTGTGGGACATCTACCAGATAGGAGGACTGCCGATTTCTGGTGAGATGTATGACGAATTTTTTCACACTCCCGATGCATGGGATGACATTGAACAGGTGCCTTTATTGGTGAAGGAGCTGCTGGCCATGGCGGATCAGTCACTAGGTCAGGCCTTGCGTGCCTGCTCGCTTATTCCTTATAATGCTTGGATAGGGTTATTTATGAACACCACTGGTCCTATACCGAAGATTAAGCGTCCAAAGACTCATCCTTCCCAACATTCATGAACCATTCAAGGTCCTTACTGGGTGGTTCTGGAAGTAGGTGACTACCTTTCATGGGTTTACGAGGTGCTCCCTAGTGTGTCGCCTATTCTCCGGTTGGCCGGTCTGTTTTCTATGTTTTTTAGTGGATGGCTATTTCTTTCCTGGGATTTTAACCCAGGTGTTTGGGCATTCACTTTGATGATGGCGGCTGAGTTAGTAGAGGGCCGCTTGGTGAATTTAGTCATGCCCACTTTGGCCCGTATCTATGAGCTACTTAGCCACATGCAGTTGGGTGGGTCACCCTACCGTCTAAGCTGGACATTTTAATTTTTGTACGGCTGGGTGGCGGATCACTGTCGTTGTTATGAATATCGTCACAACATGGCCATCCTGCTTCCTACCTTTTGGCCTACCCAACTGGATATAGCCGGAGTTCGCTTGAAGTCTCTCAACTCTAGTGAAGTCCTCGAGCTCCTGAGCGACTTGTCCAGTTCGTCTTCACTCCCTACCCCACCCCTTCTAGCGTCTTAGTTGGTAACCACCGGGGGAGCCTAGAGGAGCGCTCTTACATGATCTCCCTGCGGGACGGGTTTTGTCCGCACGGATCGACGGGGTTTCTTTGTGTGAGTTGTACATCTCGTATCGCTTTTCTCGCCAGTTCGGGTGTATGAAAGTCCAAGTTTCCCTTCCCACTTCTCGGGCTCAAGGACTGCATCCATCCATACCTAGTCAGTGGAGGCTGATGCTGACGCAGGAGGGATCTGACGCAAGCATTCCCCCGCCTGATACGGGCGTGGCTGCAGGCCTTTCCATGGAGTATGCAAAAACATGGGTAAAATACTATTCTGATGGGATCCTAGGGAAGGTTGTCCGGAAGGTTTCCAAATCAGGTGGTATGGTGGCTGCTGCTTCCACTACACCTTCCTCGTCAGTTTTAAGGGAGGAACAACTAATGGCTCATCGATCAAAGTGACTCATAGAACTTTCCTCTCCTAACCCTGTGGTGGCCGCAACTTAGACAAATTCATCCTTCTTATTCATGGATGAGGACGACCCTGTGGTGTCCGGTCCCAGCGAGACCATCTCGGAGGTTCCACTAGTCGATACCGAGATTAGCAACTTGGTCCCCAAGACTAAACTGGGGTTAGGGGCTCCAAACTTTCCAGCTTCAGAGTCATCTTCTAGTGAGCACATGTCTGCGCGGGCTACCATGCCAGACTTTGTTCTCATGTCATCCAGCGAGGATACCAAAGATCCTCGTACCATGGCGGACCATTGGGCAGTGCATTGGTGGTCCTGGCCCCGAATCTGTGAAATCATCACCGAAAACCCCTTATCCTAAATGGAAACTAAAA
The DNA here is from genome assembly GCA_963277665.1 of Viscum album. Classification (NCBI taxonomy): domain Eukaryota; kingdom Viridiplantae; phylum Streptophyta; class Magnoliopsida; order Santalales; family Viscaceae; genus Viscum; species Viscum album. The sequence goes on along the minus strand of OY728129.1, from coordinate 1,802,721,628 downwards.
CCAAAGCTCTTTGTCAGCTCTTCCTGGGTTTGGGGTCGGGTGGCTTTGACTATTGGCAGTTCCATTCTCTTTCTTGCCAAGTTGTCATGGCTCGTAAGGAAGCTGTCACTAATGAATGAAAGCTTTCTCACTTCAAGACCACTCATTATGGGGCCTGAACCTTGGAGGAAACCACAACAAAGCTCCATCAACTGATAGCACAGGAGGTGATCTCTCGAGATTAGGTGGCCATCCTATCCTCTGAGTTGCATGAATGCGAATAACGGGCTGCGATGCTGAGGGATCAGTTACCGGCTATGACTGGTCATCTTGAAATTACCAGAAAAGGGATCGACGATCTCCAAATTTCAGTGGAAAATATCTTCCCGATGGTTGAGGTCAAAACCAAGGAGAAGGCAGTGTTGGAACAATCCTGGAACGACCTACGTCGTGTAGTCACTGATCTGGTGGGGAGAGCAAGTCAGGCTCCTTTATAACTATCAGAGCTACTTTTCTATACACTGTTTTACTTACCCCTTTGTCCCCCTTTTTTGTGTGAATGAGAGACCCTAGCTTGTGGACGTCCTCTCCCTTTTGTTCGAACGAAACACAGTCTCTTTCAATCACTCATTGCTATGGAATTTGATTGTTACTTAGAATAATTATTGTGAAGATAACAATTCACTGAATCAGAACTAATCATAACTCAAGAAAACAAGCTCTAATTTTTTCCTGGACCATGGGATCCAGTGAGCGTAGTCTGACTATTTCTAGGGTTTTATAGGAAAACCCCACAAATTTTTTTTTATTTTTTTTCTTTTAATGCCCTGATTTTTCCTAGGCCCATTTGGTATAGACCCAGCGGGTATAACCCGACTTTTGATTAGGTCTCCCTTTTCGGGTTTTCGGCCTAACAGGCTTTGTGCCTCTTTCTTTCATGAGCGGTTTAAAGTCCCACCGTCAAGACTATCGCTACTGGTGTTTTAGGCCAAACAGGTTTGACCAAATATGGTGGGGCGAAGGCCCAAATGGGGTTCAACTGATTAAAAGATATCTTAATATCGTTCAGATGCACATGGGGGGAAACATGTTTGAATTTGAGTGGCATGCAGGGCATGTCTCAAGGCATGGGAGTCGTGCCGACTTATAGAGGTAGGAAGAGCATTGCCTAAGGAAAACTTGCCTTTGGTGGATAGGCCAGGGGCAATCAATATGTAGAGCCTCTGAGGGCATGGTATGCATAGTCATACAAAGGTGTCCTTAAGTCAAAGTCTTATCCATTTCTGATGGACAGGGGACTTCATGGAAGTTCGGCTTATGGAAACCACGATGGGTGGCATGGAAAATTATGAAAACCACCAGGGGTGGATCAGAAGGGAAGTGTGGCATCTAAAAGGGTTTTGGGAACATCCTTACTAATCAGGTGCGTGGTCCAGAGACCACCTCCCTATGCATTTAGTTAGCATAAGGGATGGTTGAGGATTGACGCAGTTTAAAGTCATGTAGATGGGAAATCATCTGAAATGGAACGACTTATCCTGGTTCTCGGTAATCTCATCAAAGACGTTCCACCGCATTCAGGTAGGATTGTGGAAGAGGTTGGTAAACTGTAGCTTAGAGGGTTTCTGAATCCCAGGATGGACATGGGGGCTTAGAGGCCAAGAGGCATACAGAGGGAAGAATTGCCTAAGGAAAACTTGCCTTTGGTAGACGGTCCAGGGGAGATCAATATGAAAATCCGCTGAGGGCATGGTATGTATAGTCATACAAAGGTTTCCTTAAGTCAAAGACTATCCACTTCCAATAGCCAAGCAACTTTAGGGAAGTTGAGATTTGGAACCACCAGGGGTGGCTTATGAGAGTTCGGATTTTTCTGTGTATAGAGTATGGTTTATGATGAGAGGGTGCTTGAATACGGGGGAAATATCTAGACTAAAATTCCTGAGAATAGGTGAAGTAATTCTTTCTTATGTGAGTGTGAGTCGGTGGTTCATGCAGGTTTGACCTGTGCACTGAAGGATAGAGAAAATACTTTATTCCTCACTGAACCCATGACGAGTATGACCATGTAGTTTATTGTCAAGTGGTTGTGACATAATCCGTGCATTTTAGCATCATGCAGCAAGGATGAGAGGAATTTTTTAAGGTTTCCATGTAGTTTAACGTCATGTAGCGAGGACAAGGACCCTTTTTTGAAAGTTTTATACGTATTTTAATGTCATGCAGTGAGGACGGGGGCATTTTTAAATGTTGTTATGCAGTTTAACATCATGCTGTGAGGACAGAGATATTTTTAAAGGTTTCTATGCAGTTTAACGTCATGCAGCAAGGACGGGAGCATTTTTAAAGGTTTTTATGCAGTTTAACGTCATGCAGCAAGGATAAAGATATTTTTAAAGGTTTCTATGCAGTTTAACATCATGCAGTGAGGACGGAGATATTTTTCCAAAGGCTGCTCTTCATCATAATGTAACTGGGCTTGAATACCTCAACATGCCTCAGACGTGGGGGGGTTGATTGTTGTAAATCATAGTTCTGGGGCTTATTGGATCAGGAAAGGTGATATAGGGGCTCTAAGGCCGGTAAGCATACGGGGCTAGGAAGAGCATCACCTGTGGAAATCTTGCCTTTGATGGACGAGTCAGGGGCTATCATTATGCAGAGCCACTGAGGGCATGGTATGCATAGTCGTACAAAGTTTTCCACGGGTCGATGAATTTCCACTTCTAATGGCCATGAATGGTTATGAGGATCCACAATTATCCGGGCCACGAAGTCTGTCATTTGACAGAAGAATGTCTAGACAAGTTGGGGATATCCGTCCCTGGTTGCTTGTTGAGTTTCAAAGAGCCCCCCGCGCTGATCTTTTCTCTCTCTCTTTTCTGCGGGGGTGTGCCTTCATTCCATGCAGTTTAACATCATGTGGTAAATATGAGTTACTCCTAGTTTATTGGTCATAGATCTCGGACCATTGGGTGACTATTTTTTCATTCACTCGAAGGATAACTGAGTCAACATGTTCTGATATACTTAGAACAAGGCGGGGGATGAAAGTTGTAAACTGTAACTTTGAGCTTTCCCGGATTAGGAGGTTTGGTGTCGGGGCTCTGAGGTTCGTAGGCGTATGGAGCTAGGAGGAGTACTGCCCTAGGAAATCTTGCCTTTTATGGATGAGCCAGGGGCTATCATTATGCAGATCCACTGAGGGCATGGTATGCATAGTCATAAAAAGGTGTCCCCAGGTCGATAACTTTCCACTTCTGATGGCCATGAAGGATTATGAAAATCTGAGATTGTTCATAGTGCAGATTTTGGAACATGGGGATAAGGGTGTCCGGGTATACGAGAAACATCTTCACTGCAATTGTCCATTGAGTCAAATTAGCCTAGTCCTGGCATGATGTTTGTTGATGTAGGTCTCTATGTGAACCACTGACAGACACATAGGCTATCCAAATAAGGATACCCTGGAAAAACCTGGATGTGAAAAGGGGAATTAACTTGTAAACCACTTCTCCATAAACTTCTGGATCATGAGGTATGGTATGGGGGCTCTGAGGCCGGTAAGCGTACGGAGCAAGGAAGAGTGTCGCCTGTGGAAATCTTGCCTTTGGTAGACGGGCCAGGGGCTATCAATATGCAGAGCCGCTGAGGGCATGGTATGCATAGTCATACAAAGGTGTCCATGGGTCGATAACTTTCCACCTCCAATGGCCATGAGTGGTTATGAAGATCCATAATTATCCGGGCTTTGGAATCTGATGTCTGGAAAGGATGTATCCAAATGTGTAAGGAGTATCTCCATCTCATATCACCTTGTGTCCTGGGTGGGTCGCGACAAAGTCTGTGCAGTTTAACGTCATGCGGTGAGGACAAACTCCATGCAGTTTAACGTCATACGGTAAGGATGATGGTGACCCGAAGTGAAAGAAAAAGGGGGTCTGCGTAGTTTAACGTCTTGCGGTGGGGACAACTTCTGTGCAGTTTAACGTCATGCGGTAAGGACGACCTCCATGCAGTTTAACGTTATGCGGTAAGGATGACTTCTGTGAAGTTTAACGTCATGTAGTAAGGATGAAGATATACACCCCGTGCAGGTCTGATCCATACACGGGGGAAAGGGTCATTTTTAACATCATTGTCCATACAGTTTAACATCGTGCGGTAAGGACAAGAAGTACACCTCGTGTCAGTCTAGTTCACACATGGGGGAAAGGGCATCTTTTTTTTCAAGGGGCTGGGCCAGGACTAGGGATCTTGGCGTCACTACGTATCCTACGAGGTAAAGAATCAAGTCATATGTAGTTCTCTAGAATGAGTACACCCCGTGCAGGTCTGGTCCATACACGGGGGAATGAAGGCATTTTTTTCTTTTCAAGGGGATGGGCCAGGACTGGGGATCTTGGCGTCGCTACGTATCCTACGAGGGCAAGAATCAATCCATACATAGTTCTCTAGAATCCTTGTAGTTTAACGTCATGTGGTGAGGACGAAGTCCATATAGTTTAACGTCATGTGGTTAGGACGATGAGTACACCCCGTGAAGGTCTGGTCCATACACGGGGGGAGGGGTATTCTTAACTCTTCTTCAACCGTGCAGTTTATCGTCGTGCGGTAAGGACGAACTCCATGCAGTTTAACGTCATGCGGTGAGGACATGAATACACCCCATCCAAGTCTGGTTTGTACATGGGGGAATGGGAATTATTTTGTTTTTTTTTTCTTTTTTGAGGTGGCTAGGCTAGGGTGTGAAATTATAGTGTCACTACGTATCTTGTGAGGGGAGGAATAAAGCCTCACGTAGTTCCCTGAAAAATGATACACCCTGTGCAGGTATGGTCTATACCCAGTGGAAGAGGGTGTTTTTAAATCACCTTGTCTGTGCAGTTTAACGTCATGCGGTGAGGACGGAATACTCTTAGTTTAAGGTCATAGATTTTGAACCATTGGGTGCGTGGCAGTTTAACGTCATGTAGCTCAGACGATGAGTACATCTCATTTTTTTCATTCGTGCAGTTTATCGTCATGTGGTAAGGATGAACTCCATGCAGTTTAACATCATGTGGTGAGGACATGAATAATTCTTGGTCTCGATACGAAATACTTCTTCAGGAACCTCGCATTGGTAGGATCCGTGGTGAATTTCCCGTCCATGGAGATCAGGGCATATGCTTCGTTGGAGTAGACCTTGTGTACAACATATGGTCCCTCCCACTTGGGCTCCAGCTTTGGAGGATTCTTTCCAGGTATCATTGGGGTCCCGAGGACCAACACTAATTCTCCTTCCAAGAAAGACCGGAGGCAAACCTTTTTGTTCAAGGCTCGTGCGATTCGGTTCTGGTACAATTCCAGGTGGTGGAGAGTGTGCAGCTGCTTTTCGTCTAGCTGTTCCAATTCACCTAGCCGCTTTTCTGACTGCTTATCATTGGATAATCGATCATATATGGAAACACGGAGTGAGGGAAGTTACAGTTCAATGGGAAAGACCACCTCTGTTCCATACACCAATGAGTACAGGGTAGACCAAGTAGCGGTGCGGATTGTGGTTCGATAATCCCACAATGCATGGAAGATTTTATCCGACCATGACTTCTTGTCTTTTTCCACCATTTTCTGGAGGATGTTGGAAAGGGTCTTGTTGAAAGCTTCTATCTATCCGTTGGCCATTGCATGGTAGTGGGATGAGTGGTTAGCCTTGATACCATACTCATAGTATAGATTTTCCAACTCAGCAGAGCAGAAATTGGTGTTGTTGTTCGTCAGTATGGTATGAGGGACACCAAATCTGGTGATGATGTTGGTCTTCATGAAGATGACAATATTTCTTGCACCGACTTCTTTGATGGGTATAGCTTCTGCCCATTTGGAAAAGAATTCAGTTGCTGTGAAGATATACTTCAGCTATTTGGCCGTGGCGGGAGGATATGGTCCCACGACGTCCATCCCCCATACTGAAAATGGACAGGAGTACTTAGCTTGATGAAGTAACATCGGGGGCTGGTGTATGAAGTTGGAATGAATCTGGCATCAGTGGAATTTCGTGGTAAATTGCTCGCAGTCTCGTGCCACTGTGGGCCAGTAGTACCCAAGCCTTTGAACCTGATGGGAGAGCTTGGTCCTTGGTTGATGTGCTCCACGTGCTCTTGCATGTACTTCAATCATGACGGCATCGGTTTCTTCTCCGTCAATGAATCTAAGGAGCACTCCATCGAGACCTCGTCTGTAGAGGACCTCTTGCTGACCCGCGCCACCATATAGGAAAAAATTCATTGCCCTTCTCCGTATTTTCTCCCGTTCATCCCTATCTGATGGAAGTTATCCCTGTTGAAGGCAGTTCGCAATGGGGGTCATCCAACCGGTGGCAAGAGCATATGGCTCAGGGACAGGACTGACTTCGTGGATCTCTTTTGTATTATCTTGAAACAATGGCATTACCATTTGATAAAACACTATTTTATTGAATATTTTATTGATAATAAATGATATAATTTCCTCACATTGTGTTAAATATGTTTAATTAGAAAGTATTTGGGATTAGATCATTCATTTAAATATTTGATGAAAATTAAAGTTTTACCATTTATAGTTCACTGTAGTATTTCGATGATAAGTATTATTGTATTTATTATTTAAATTTTAGATTTTGTAAACGTGTTCCTAATTTAATTATATACAACTTTTATGAAGGAAACTAGAGCTAAATAGTGCATTTGGTTGTTGAAAATGGGCCATGAAGGAAATGTTGGGCTGGACTCTCTAGAATGGAAAAGATTCTGTATTTCGGCCATAACCCCTTCATAGTGGCCTAGATGGAGCCCAAATTTTGATAGGAGATAGTGGACCCATATCCTCACATTTTATCCTTCTGGAAGTCCGGTCAATTAACGCGTTTTAATGGTCAAATTGGTAGTGAAAGTTGGAATAAAATATTTGGCCGAGATTCCCCATTCACACTTGAAACCACTTTGAACCTGGACTCCCCACCACTCTATAAATTGGTTTTTTTCTCATTTGGTGGGTTTGGGACGTGATTTGGGAAGTTAATGGCAGAGGAGAAGTGGATCCACTTCAATTATCTAACCATTTCAATAAGGGTATCTTTGAAGCAAGGATCCCTTCGATGAAGCCATCTTCTTCTCCTTCATGTTGTAATGATTTTGTTTGTGTAATAAACTTCTTTGTTCTTCTTTTATTTCTTCTCTTTTCTTATGTTTTGTTTAAATTTCTTCTTATATTAATCTTCCTCTTTGGTCTGGAATTCTTGAGTAGAAGCGTTATTGGGTTATACCCATTATAAATCTTTGCACATGCAAAATACTTCTACGATGATTACGCCACCCATGGAAGAGTAGTCTTTCAGTAATCGATCTATATTATACCCTCTTAATTTAATTATTTTGAATCAATGAGCTACTTTAATTCATCTAATATGATCCATGAATTGTGTTTTTAAATTACAAGAAACTAATCAAGCAATTGAACAATTAACACAAAAACACGCGAGGTCGGGATTTTATGTAAATTGTGAGAGTGTAATCTTAATCGGTAATACAAGACCACACGGGATAAATTTGTAGAGTTCAAATATAATCTCTAAACACAATTCATCTTCATTTCCAGAATGGATAGGTGCTCTAATTAACCACTGACCATAAGCTATCCTTAGAACAACAATCAAAGCAGGGTGATGCGATTGCATGTTCCGAAGCTAGCCTAGGGTTTAAGTAATTTCATCTTTGTGGTTAAGTTAACTCTCGTAGGGTTCGGGGGATAACAAATCTGGGGATCATAATTAAGTGGATATTGATTTAAATGATAATGATTAATAAGTGAATTAATAGGTAGAGTTAGATCGATTACGCCTTTTAAAATAGATTTCTAAAAAAAACATCTTCTTGTTGTGTCATTTTAATCGAAATTCATTTCCAAACTAAAAAATATATACAATCTTCTTCCAGCAAACTTATTCTAGATTCACAAACTATAAGAAAAACCCAATACTTTAAAGTAGTGTTTTTATTTTATTCTATTTTATTTTATTTTTATAATACCTTTAATAATTTTTTAAATTCACTTCCTCCTTTGAGAGACGTCCTTGGTCAGCCACTCTGCTGCACCTAAGTACCCCAAAATCACATTAATCATTTCAGGGCGCCCACAACAGTGCTCTATCAAATTGGTGCCGTTTCTGGGGAGGCAAGTAATTATTTCAACTAATTAGAGGTATTTATGTTATTTTACATTTTAATTCTCTTCCTCTATTCTTTCTTCCATCTTTACCCAATCTGATTTTTTTCCTTCTTCTTTTATTTCCTTCTACTTCTTTTTGGACCATCAACTCAAACTTCTAATTTTTATTTTACTATGGTACAATTTCCTTCTTTTCATATTTCATTGATTGATGACACAAACTAATCCCAAAGATCTCTTAGATCTTGACCCTGAGATTGAACACAGCCTTAGGGCACGAATCAGACACTCTCAGTCTATGGAAAGTTTCAATATTTAACCAGTCGGTGAATTCCTCTCTTCTGGAAACATTATAATTGGAAGTTATTCAAATTAAAACATAAAAAGAAGAACCAATGGCTGAAAATAATTGAAATGAACTTAATAGAACCATTCGAGAATTGGCTGCACCAGATATTAACTATCAACCAAATTGTATTGCATACCCAAACCTCGAATCGGACTTTGAATTGAAATATGGATTAATTCACATTCTTCCAAAGTTTCATGGATTATCTGGTGAGGGTCCCAACAAACACCTTAAGGAATTTAATGTGGTTTGCTCAACTTTAAAACCAAGAAATGTTTCTGAAGATCAAATTAAATTAAGAGCATTCTCATTCTCACTTGATGGAGCTGCAAAAGATTGGATGTATTATTTGCAACCCTAAGATGTAACATGTTGGAATGATTTGAAACATCTTTTCTTGCAAAGATTTTTTCCAACATCAAGAACCACATCCATTCGAAAAGAGATATCGGGGATCAAGCAAGCATAAGGGGAGTCAATGTATGAGTATTGGGATATATTCAAGAAGTTTTGTGCAAGCTGTCCGCATCACCAAATCAGTGAGAAACTCCTCATCCAATACTTCTACGAAGGACTCACACCCATGGAGAGGATCATGGTTGATGTCGCGGGAGGAGGGGCATTGGTGGACAAGACACCAGTAGCCGCACGTGCATTGATCGACAATATGGCACAAAACTCCCAACAATTTGGTGATCGAGGTACACCACATGTCAGGGGAGTACATCAGGTAAGTCCTTCTTCTCTTGAAAGTCATTTGATTGATACAAAGTTGGAAGAATTGACCACTATGGTGAGGCAGATTGCTTTGGATCAAAAGACATCCCAACCCACTCCTTCAAGGCCTTGTGTCATTTTCACTAAGACAAGCCATCCAACTAACTGTTTCCCACAACTACAAGAGACAGAGGATTGTGCTGCAGTATTCCCTAGGAGACCATTTCAGCAGCAACAATAAAAACCATATCCCCAAAAGAAGCTTGATCCAGCATACAACCAAGGGTGGAAAGAACAGTTGTACATGAGGTATGGCTCTAGACAACAACAAAGGCCCCCTTTTCAACCAAACTTCCAGCAGCCTCCAACTTACCAACAGGGTTTCCAACAACCCCAAAGGAGATTCGAAGCTCAAACATCAATGAGTCAGCAACAAGGGAATCTCCAACACAAGGTATACTCTAACACTAATGATCTTTTGAAACAAATTGTTCTTAATCAACAAAATGAGCTGAAGATTTAAGGTTCGGAGCTGAGAGAGTTGAAGACTCAAATGAGCTAGATTGCAACCGCCCTCTATGAACTTGTAAGTAAGAATTATAGAAATCTACCTTCCAAACCCACTCCAAATCCAAAAGGGAATGTTAGTGCCATCACATTGAGAAGTGGGAATCAAATGAACGATACATATGTACCTACCATTCCACCGGGATTCACCTCAACTCTAGAGAAGCTGCATTCCATACCAACTGATGAGAAATCCAAGGAGAAAGATAAAGGTAAGAAAAAGATTGATGATGTACCTCCTAAACCCCTTCCTTTTCCAAACAGGGTTGTTAAAACCAAGAATATGGCTGAAGAAGCAATGCAAAAGGAGGTTTTGGACACATTAAAGCATGTGGAGATCAACATTCTTATACTTGAAGCCATTAAGCAAATCCCAAGGTATGCCAAATTCCTAAAAGAACTCTGCACCAATCGAAGAGGGCTCAAGGTAAATGAGAGGATCAACCTTGGAAGGAATGTCTCGGCACTCATTACACCAACTCTAGCAATGCCAAAAAAGTACAAGGATCTCGGGACATTCACCAACCCATGTACCATAGGGGATTTTCACTTCTCTGATGCTCTTTGTGATTTAGGAGCTTCAATAAATGTGATGCCTCACTCTGTATTCTCTTCCTTGCAGGTTGGTGAGTTGAATCCAACAAGAGTAGTGGTGCAATTGGCGAATAGAGCTACGGCATATCCAGCAGGAGTCCTTGAGGATGTACTTTTCCGTGTAAAAGATATGATCTTTCCAGTAGACTTCTATGTTCTTAACATGGAGGATGATCAGTTAAGTTCTCATGACCCCATTATCTTAGGTAGGCCCTTCCTCAAAACTGCAAAAACTATCATAAATGTCAATGAGGGTACACTTTCCATGGAATTTGGAGATGAAGTTGTGATATTTAATGTTATGGATTCCATGAAGTACCCCTCAGAGGACCATTCTGCTTTTGTTATCTCCCATTTTGAACCACCAAGTAAAAACACCATGGAATTGTATTGTCATATGCTTAGGGATATTATGAGTATTGGTTCTAGTTTGATGTCTAAGAGTACTTCTACACCCGTTTTTAAGGAACAAGACTCTTTAATATTTGATTTTGAGATGGAATCATATTCTGATTTTGATCATGTGAACTTTGATTATGACATGGATATTGAGTATGCTGATGTATTTGGTGCTTTATTCTCTAATTGTGATTATTTTTATTCTGATACTGATGTTCATTGTGAAGATATGTCTGTTTCATCAATTTCTCCATCCATACATCACCCCCCTACATTGGAACTCAAGCCATTTCCCCCAAATCTTAAATATGCATACTTGCTGAGTGGTGATAGATTACCTGTTATCATTTCTAACAATCTCTCTTTTGAACATGAAGAAAAACTTTTGAATCTATTGAGAGATAACATTAGGGAAATTGGTTGGGCATTGGAAGACATATCAGGTATTAGCCCCTCCATTTGCATGCATAGGATTCTCTTGGAGGATAGGGCTAAACCGGTGAGGCAACCACAAAGAAGACTCAATCCAACAATTTTGGAGGTTGTTAAAAAATAAGTTTCAAAATTGCTCGAGGCGGGTATAATATATCCTATTTCAGATTCTCAGTGGGTAAGTCCAATTTATTTTGTGCCTAAGAAAACTAGTTTCACTGTTTTAAAAAATGAAAATGATGAATTAGTTCCTGTGAGAGTTCAAAACAGTTGGCGAGTGTGTATTGATTATAGGAAACTAAATCAATATACTCTTAAAGACAATTTCCCACTTCCATTCATTGACCATGTGCTTGAGAGACTTGCAGGTAGGACACATTATTGCTTCTTGGATGGTTTCTCTGGCTATTTTCAGGTTCCCATTGCAGCAGAGGACCAGCAGAAGACGACATTCACCTGCCCATTCGGTACCTTTTCTTACAGAAGGATGCCATTAGGACTTTCCAATGCCCCATGTACCTTCTAGAGATGCATGGTGAGTATTTTCTCAGATTTCATTGAGACCTTCATGGAGGTATTTATGGATGATTTTATAGTTTATGGATCCTCATTTGATGAATGTCTCTCTAGTTTGGGTTATGTGTTGCATCGTTGTATTGAGAAGAATCCAGTCTTAAATTTTGAAAAATGTCATTTCATGGTCGAAAAGGGAATTGTCTTAGGTCATATAGTCTCACAATGTGGAATTTAAGTTGATAAATCTAAGGTAGACATTATTTCATCCCTACCATATCCTACATGTGTGCGTGATGTTCGATCATTCCTTGGACATGCTGGATTTTATCGACGCTTCATCAGAGATTTTAGTAAGATCGTTCTACCCTTATCTCGATTGCTTAAAAAAGATATTGACTTCAATTTTGATAATTCATGTAGGGTATCATTTGATGAGCTGAAGAAGTTTCTGACCACTCCACCAATCATACAGCCCCCATGGTGGGACCTTCCATTTGAGCTTATGTGTGATGCCTCCAACTTCGCGGTTGGAGCTGTCTTATCTCAGAGGGTGGAGGGACGTTCACATGTGATCGCCTATGCATCGAGGACACTGGATTCAGCCCAATCAAACTACACTACCACAGAAAAGGAGTTTCTTACAGTCATATTTGCTTTAGATAAATTCCGTTCATATTTATTGGGATCTAAAGTAGTTGTTTTTTCTGACCATGCAGCTTTGAGGTACCTCCTAAAGAAGCAGGATGCAAAGACCAGGCTGATTCGATGGATGATCTTTCTTCAGGAATTTGATATTAAGATAAAGAACAAGAAGGGTTCAGAGAATTTGGTGGTAGACCACATGAGTAGTCTTACTCACACACTAGAGGATGACACCTTGGACCAGGTACCACTTCGGGACACTTTCCCCGATGAGCATCTTTATTCCAACTCAGGTACGCATCCTTGGTATGCAAATTTAGTTAACTACATTGTTGCCTCTAAAATCCCTATAAATTTAAAGAAACATCAAGTCCAAAAATTAAAAAGTGAGTCTAGGTTTTATGTGTGGGATGATCCTTACCTCTGGTGCATGTGTAGTGACCAAGTCATTAGGAGGTCTATTCCCGATCATGAGTTTGAGTCTGTTTTGAATTTCTTTCATACACTTGCTTTTGGTGGACACTTTTGACCCCAATGGACAGAAAGGAAGGTTTTGGACTCTGGATTATATTGGCCTAGCTTGTTCCATGATGCCCATGTGTTTTGTAAGTTATGCTCTCATTTCCAACACACTAGGAATATTTCTAGGAGACATGAGATGCCCTAACAACCCATACTATTCTGTGAGATTTTTGATGTATGGGGAATTGATTTTATGGGTCCTTTTCCTAGTTCATTTGGATTTTTGTATATTTTGTTTTCTGTTGATTATGTGAGTAAATGGGTGGAGGCCAAGGCCACCAGGACTAATGATTCTCAGGTTGTAGTGGATTTTGTCAAATCTCAAATTTTCTGTAGGTTTGGAGTACCAAAGGCTATCATTAGTGACCAAGGGACACACTTTTTCAATATGAATTTCGCTTCCCTCCTTATAAATTATGGGGTGACACACTAAACATCAACACCATACCACCCCCAAACAAATGGCCAGGCTGAGGTTTCAAATCGTGAGTTGAAACAAATCTTGGAGAAAACCGTGCAGCCAAATAGGAAAGATTGGAGCAAGCGCTTGGATGATGCATTGTGGTCTTATAGGACAGCATACAAGAACCCCATTGGTATATCCCCATTTAGGATTTTTTTTTAGGAAATCATGTCATCTCCCAGTAGAAGTCGAGCATCGGTCATATTGGGCTATAAAGAAATGCAACATGGATTTGGCCCAAGCTAGAATTCAAAGGAAGTTGCAAATTCAAGAGCTTGAGGAGATTCGACTATCATCATATGAGAACTCAAGGCTCTACAAGGAAAGATCAAAAGCATATCATGACAAAATGATCAAACAAAGGGAGTTTCATGTTGGAGAGAAAGTCCTTCTCTGTAGTTCACGACTGAAGCTGATGCCTAGTAAGTTGCGTTCCAGATGGTTAGGTCCTTATATTGTATCTAATGTTTTTCCTTATGGTGCAGTGGATATCACACAAGAGGACACTAGAAGGAGCTTTACAGTCAATGGGAAATGTTCGAATAGATACATTTAGGGACTTCCTACTGATTCAGTGGATTTTATCACACTGCATGACCCCATCATCACTTGATCACATCAGGCTGTTCATAACCCTTTCACTTTTATATTATTTGTCTTATTTAAAAATTCTGCATTTCATGTGCATATATCATCTCATGGGTTCACATTGAGGACAATGAAATATTTTAAGTGTGGGGGAGGGAACCTTTTAGTTTAGTAATTTCAATTGTTTTCCTTTAAAAAAACAAAACAAAAAAATTGTGTGTTTTTTTTCAAATTTTGTGTGTTTATTTTTCAATTTTCTTTGTGTTTTTGAAATTTTTGAGATGAAATGATTCTCGTCACAATTCTGAAATGCATATCAATGAGTGAAACAATTTATCCCTTGAAACTAAGCTTAAATGAATGCTGGAATGACTTTGTTTCAAGTTCAAATATTTAGTAATTTCATGAAAAATACACTGAATTTTGAATCCCATGACACATCTCACTGTCTTTATATTTGAAATCACTTTTCTGTGAGGCTTATGAACCATTATTTTCATATTCTTTACATTCACCTCAATTCTTGAGAGAACCAGACCATGCTTGATTTAACCAGAATTTGATTTATTCCTGTCAAAACTTGAGGGTTTGAGTTACTTATGTTTAAATGATTGAGGCATTTGTTTGGTATTAAATACCCTACTTCAAAGAATCCTTTTTTATAATGCCCTACCTTGAACATTTAATCCTTGTAGCCCTTAGAATCCATGCACAGCCTCTTAGGTTAGCCACATTACAATCCAATTTTCCCTATCCAACCAACTCTTGAAGTGAAATTGCATAATCCAGTTGATCTTAGGTGTGGGGGAATCTATCTTATGTTGTGCCACCACATTTTGTGATACTTTGGGTGGAAAATTAAATACTTAAGAGATGTGTTTTCTGCTGAAGAAAGTCATTATATTGAAAGTTGTGCCTTTTCTGGAGCTTTCATGACAAGTGAAGTTGTGCCTTTTCTAGAGCTTCTAATTGGGGTGGAAAGCTTTGCCCTTCTGAATCTTTCAAGAAAATCATGCTTGAGAAGATTGACATTTTTTATGCTGAAATGATGAATGGTGTAAACTTTTTATGACTTTTCATGGTGATGGAGATTAATTGATACTATGGGGATTGAGGAGAAGACCATATTTAAGTGAAAATTAGAGTAATGAAATTTTGCTTCAAAAAGAGTCAAGTCCTCCTCATTCAGCCTCAAAATTTTTCACATCTAAATCCTACCAACCGAAAGCCACAGAACAACCCTAAAAAGCCCTCATGATAAACATATGTCCTTGACTCACATCGGGTGTCATTGCATGAATTAATCAAGCATATGGTGACCCTTTTATGAGTTTGGATGAGAAAGACATTGCAAAAAAATGACATTTGTGTGATGAGAGAAAATTCAAGCGAGGTAAGTGTTTTGTGCATGGGAGGATAAATGAAGTGGAAATATATTGAATGATATCAATGGAGAACTTGAAATAAGGTTTATTATGAGGCATGATATCTTTTTATTCTTGGTGTGAAATTGATTGATCTCAAGGATATGTGTTTTAAAATTGGTTTTGATTTGATATTGATGTTTACTTGATATGAGGTTTTTCCCAGGAGTGCAAAAGGGTAAGTGTGGGGGAGTGGATAAAACACTATTTTATTGAATATTTTATTGATAATAAATGATATAATTTCCTCACATTATGTTAAATATGTTTAATTAGAAAGTATTTGGGATTAGTTCATTCATTTGAATATTTGATGAAAATTCCAGTTTTACCCTTTATAGTTTACTGTAGTATTTCAAAGATAAGTATTATTATATTTATTATTTGAATTTGAAATTTTGTAACCGTGTTTCTAAGGTAATTATATACCACTTTTATTCAGGAAACGAGAGCTAAAGAGTGCATTTTGTTGTTGCAAATGGGCCATGAAGTAAAAGTTGGGCTGGACTCGCCAGAATGGAGAAGCTTCTGTATTTCGGCTATAACTATTTCATATGGGCCTGGATTAAGCCCCAATTTGGATAGGAGATAGAGGAACCAAATCCTCACATTTTATCCTTTTGGAAGGCCGGCCAATTCACGGGTTTTGTGGTCAAATGGGCGGTAAATGTTGGAATAAAATATTTGTCCGAGATTCCCCATTCACACTTGAAAACACTTTGAACCTGGCCTCCCCACCACTCTATAAATTGGTGTTTTTCTCATTTGGTGGGTTTAAGACGTGCTTTGTGAAGTTGAGTGCAGAGGATAAGTGGATAAACTCCAATTATCCAACCATTTCAATAAGGGTAGCTCTTGAAGCAAGGATCCATTCGACGAAGCCTTCTTCTTCTCCTTCATGTTGTAATGATTTTGTTTGTGTAATAAACTTCTTTGTTCTTCTTTTATTTATTCTCTTTTATTATATTTTGTTTAAATTTATTCTTCTCTTAATCATCCTCTTTGGTCTGGAATTCTTGAGTAGAAGCTTAATTGATTTATACTCATTATAAACCTTTGCACATGCAAAACGCTTCTACGATGATTACGCCACCCATGCAAGAGTAGTCTTTTAGTAATCGATCTATCTTCTACCATCTTCATTTAAATATTTTTAATCAATGAGCTACTGTAATTCACATATTATGATCCATGAATTATGTTTTTTAATTACAAGAAACTATGCAATCAATTGAACAATTAACACAAAAACACGCGAGGTCGGGATTTTGTGTAAATTGTGAGAGCGTAATCTTAATCGGTAATACAAGACCACACAGGATAAATTTGTAGAGTTCAAATATAATACCTAAACACAATTCATCCTCATTTCTAGAATGGATATGTGCTCTAATTAACCACTGACCATAAGATATCCTTAGAACAACAATCAAAGCAGGGTGCTGCGATTGCGTGTTCCGAAGCTAGCCTAGGGTTTAAGTAATTTCATCTTTGTAGTTAAGTTAACTCTCGTAGGGTTAGAGGGATAAAAAATTAGGGGAATATAATTAAGTGTATATTTATTTAAATGATAATGATTAATAAGTAAATTAAGAGGTAGAGTTAGATCTATTACGCCTTTTAAAATAGATTTCTAAAAAACATCTTCTTGTTGTGTCATTTTAATCGAAGTTCATTTCAAAACTAAAAACAAAACAATATACAATTTTCTTTCAGAAAACTTCTTCTAGATTCATAAACTATAAAAAAACCCAATCCTTTAAAGTAGTGTTTTTATTTTATTCTCTTTTATTTTATTTTTAGAATACCTTTAATAAGTTGTTAAATTCACTTCCTCCTTTGAGAGACGACCTTGGTCAGCCACTCTGCTGCACCTAAGTACCCCAAAATCACATTAATAATTTGAGGACACCCACGACAGCACTCTATCACCATTCGATGGTAAGCAATGCTGATGACTATTTCATCCCGGTCTTGGTCAGCTAGGGTTGTGGCCGCGTTGGCTAATGCATCAGCCTAAGTGTTCTGGGACCGGGGAATATAAGTCAATGTTGGTTCTGTGGAGAACTCAGCCATTAACCTTTGGACATGGTCAAATAGGGGGATCATCTCCTCATTTTAAAAATCATATTCACCATTGACTTGCTTGATGACCAACTTCGACTCACCTTTTACCTTAAGGTGTTGTACTTGTTCCTGGAGTGCAAGCTCCAGGCCTGCAATGAGGGCTTGATATTCCGCTTATTGTTTGTACATCCCTCTAACAGGAGGAAGGAATACGGTAAAACTGTCTTTTCTGGGGACACGATTATTATCCCCAGACCCACTTTGTTGAATCGGGGATCCTCTATCCTCTTCCCGGTGGGGCTTCTGGACGCTCCGTCAAAGTACATTTCCCATGCTGGTAACTCCTCTTGAACTGAGAAGATATCTTGATCATGTAGTTCAGCGTCCGGTGCAGTGGTCCCTGTTGAAGGGTGCTCTGCAAGAAAGTCTGATAATTCCTGGCCCTTGATGGCTTTTTGAGGCACGAACCGGATGTCAAATTGTTACAGAATGACCGCCCATCGGGATAGGCGTCCGGTTAGCATCGGGCGACTGAGGATGTACTTGAGTGGGTTACTCTACGAGATCAAATGTACCTCATGATGCTGTAGATAATGTCGCGGCTTTTGAACCGCGAAGACCAAGGCCATACATCTATTCTCGATATTTGAGTATCGAGTCTCAGCATCAATCATGGTTCTACTGAGGTAATAGAGACTGTTTTCACTGCCGGTGTCATTCTTCTGTGCAAGTAAGGCTCCCAATGACCATTCTAGGGTCGTCAAATATAGAATTAGAGGCCTTCCTTTGATCGGGGGCATGATCACCAGTGCGCTTAAGAGGTACTTCTTCATGTTGTAGAATGCCTCTTGGTAGTCATTCATCCATTGGTATGTGACCCCCTTCTTCATCAACCTGGTGAAGGACAAACATTTGCCTTCTAGGTTGGCTATGAACCACCTAATATAGGCTAGGTGTCCTTGGAATCCCCTCAGCTCAGTGAGATTTTGAGGGGGTGGTAGGCTCAGGATAGCCTTCGTCTTCTCAGGGTTGACTTCGATGCCACAATGGCATATGTTGAAGCCAAGGAATTTCCATGAGGTAACCCCAAAGGTGCATTTCAAGGGGTTCATCTTCAATATATGTTGTCGGAGCTTATTGAAGATAGTATCAAGGTCTGACAGGTGATCTGAGCGTTGTCTGGACTTGACCACTAGGTCATCCACGTAACATTCAACAAATTTCCCCAGGAACAGCTTATAGATCCGATGCATGGCATGCTGATACGTGGCGCCAGCATTCTTGAGACCAAAGGGCATGAACCTGTAATAGAATTCCCCTTGAGGTTCCCTGAAGGTAGTGGATTATTCATCTTATCGGGCCATCCTGATTTGATTATATCCAGAATAGTCGTCCATGAAGGATAGAGCCTCATACCCAGCCGTCACATCAATTAACAACTCGTTGATTAGAACCGGGAAGTCATCTTTCGTACAATGCCAATTAAGGTCTCTAAAGTCAATTCAAATGCGGATTTTCTCATTATTTTTCTTGATAGGGACAATGTTTTCCAACCAAATGGGGTATTGGACCTCCCTGATGAAGCCTGCTTTAATGAGCTTATATACTTCAGCCTCTATCTTGGAATCATGTGAGGGGTGTGTCCTTCTAGCGGCCTATTTATATCCTCGGTGTTCTTCTAGAAGACCCAAGTGATGTGTTGCTACCTCGAGATCGAGTTCCGACATTTACATGTAATTCCAGGTGAAGACGTCCCGGTGTTTCCTTATGAAAGAGGTATATACCTCGTGTTCCTCGGGAGACATGGCCGCTCTAATGAGAGTGGGCCTCGGGTCTTCTTAGGTACCCAGGTTTATTTCCCTGATCTCATCCACAGTGGTGGAGATACCCTCCTCAAATTTGGGAGGTGAATCTCTGATATCATCCCCCTCTTCTTCTCCCAAATCCTCATCTTCTTGATCTGACGATGAGAGAGTTTCCGGTCTGAGCCTTTGAGGGTTTGAGGGAGAGGCATCGTGGGCATCCTTGCTTGAGTATTCTTCCCCAAATCAAGGGATGGTAGACATTCTCGCGTTTTCATGCTCGGCCATCATGGCTTAAGTCATGAGGACATCTGAATGCAAGTTCGGACTTGAATTCCTACTCTCAACACGGTTGATGGGCAGGACATAATCTCTACCAAGCTGCCTGAGGGGTTCATCAGGGACTATTTCCAGGCCATTTGGAGTGGGGATCCAGTCGACACCTTCGATCAAAGGCTTCTTCTTCTTTTGATCATAGAACCCGGTGTCGATTTAATGTGACTCGGAAATCTAGAAAGGGGCCTTTTTGGCGTGCAATGTCCCTCTTTCTCAATTGACGTAGTAATTGATACATTGGTGGTAGGATGAAGGAACGACCATGTGCTTATGGAGCCATGGCCTTCCCAGAAGGGCATTGAATGATGTTCTCCGCCATACCACCAAGAATTCCATGTAGGCTACCAGGTCACCAAAATGGGTCTTTTGCTTAATATGTCCCATTGGCTTCTTCTCACTCTTTTCATAACCCAACAGAGTTTTGGCTGAGGGAATTAGATCGTCCTCACCATAGCCCAACTTACGGAGTGTCCATAGGGGAAGGAGGTTAACTCCAGATCCATTGTCTATAAAGAAGTTTCGGATCTCAATACCATTCAGTGTTCCGGACACATATAGTAGTCTGATATGTCCTTGCATGATGGAATCTCTGTCCTGATCAGTGAAGGAAATCACCGCATTGCATTCAGCCGGGCCAGTCTTCGTCCGGTAAATCTCGGCGGCAGCTACCTCGGCTTGGAATTCCTAGGGGCTGATCAAATCTTCGATAAGATCCTCCCTAAGGTCATCTGAGAAACTCAGGGCATCCAGGATTGACAACTTGGCTGGTACTGATGCCAGCTTCTTAAGGATGTCGTATTTTTGCTCCAGCGGTCGACGCTTCTCCGTTGGCGGGAGATTCTTAGCGGGTGCTTTGGGAGCTGGAGCATTTGACGAGGAGGGACCGGCTGAGGGGACGGATGTCGATGGTGTTCCCACGTTTTGAGGACTTGGCCTGGTCGGTCTATTTGTGGGCACTCGGAGACCAGACACTTGCTCCTCCTCTGGTGGGTATCACATAACAACAGGGCTAGAGTGGCTTCTTGTGGAGGTGGAGGGGCATTCCCTCTCCTGCTGAGTCCGCAGAAGGGCTCTCCCACGGGTTTTCGTGGTATTAACGTTTTGGGTCGGGTTCCAACCGTAGGGTTGGTTTCGACTATTGCTGCGCCTCCCCTGGTATCCTCTGCCTCTGCGATTCCTCCTTCCGGCTCCTCGTGTAGGAAACTCAGGTTCGTAATCATACCCTTAATCAAGGAATGATTCCATGATATGGATGACGTTGATAGAACCAATGATTGGAACTTCATCCTCTGATAGGTCAACCTAGTTGGTTGTCTCTGATGGTACTGTTTGGTGGGTCAGTGCCCATGGTGCCAAATTCTAGGGCATAAAGTCTGCCAGTGTTGGGACTAACTTTGGCCCCGTCGAGGACTGCTCCTCTTTTGATTTTTTCCTCCTTCGGATCCTTCCGAATGACCAGATTTTGGAGTGTTGTGAGGCTGATGTGGTCAGATTTGCGGATCCAGGGGTTGCTGGTGGCAACACCGGCTGCTGTAGTTGAGCTTGGAGTATGCCCTAGGCTCGGTTGATAGTCTTCTGAGTCATCCAGTTGTCAAATTTCTGTACCTGCTTGCTGGTGACTTTCTGCCATCCCTCCTCTTTGTCGGAGTCAGTGGTAGAGATACATGCCACATGTGCTGGGGGGTGGTCCCAGATCGAATTGTCTGGAATTTACCATCCTCTATAGGATGTCTTTGAAGATAAAGAATTCTCGGATACTGTTCCCCAACATCTGATGGTAGGGGCAGTAATCTTGCTTTTCATCACGACTGACTTCTTCAGGTTTCCTTGGCTCTGGGAGGCGGAGAAAGTTGCAGTTCATGGCGGCAATGAAGTAGCCACGGACTTGATCGACTCGTAACAAGTATACTTTTGTCTTCACTCCTCAAACTGTTTCTGCTTCGGTCCTCTCTGATCGTCCCGTTTAGGTGGGGGCAGCCACTGATATGTAGGGGGGCCTTGACGATTTGGTGAAGGCCTGAGTGGTGGAGCAGGCACAGGGTCTGACTTGAGTGTGACAGTGGACGCTTTAGCTCTACGGGATCTTTTTGCAGGAGCCTGCGAGGCTATTTGGGACTTTGAATTTGTCCACTGCAAGGAGTCCTCAATTCCTTGGGCAATGGCCGAGAGATGGCAGAATCCAGTGGTGCACTCCACCGGTATGAGCGGTGTTAGCAGCTCATCTCTAAGATTATCGATGCATATGTCTAGCATATCATCTTGAGGAATTGTCCTGTTCATAGAATAGGTCAGACATTTCCATCTGGCGATGAAATTTGAGACCCTCTCGTTCTCCCTCTGCTTGTAGTTCATGAGATCACTGACTGTTGTTTTGGGAAGTGTTGAGCTGAAATGGAATAGGAACTGCTGTCAGAGGTCCTCCCAGCTCTTTATTGACTGGGCTGGCAAACTCATGTACCAAACGAAGGCGGATCCTTGCAAGGTCTGTACGAAGCATCTGAGTTTCACTGCTTCTTTTTGTTCCAGAGTCACCATCATAGGGTCTCAATAGGATGCATAGTGCATCAAATGCTGCTCTGGATCGCCTGATCCATTGAAGATGGGTAATACAGGGCTCCCAAAATTGGGTGGAGGTGGTGTGTTGGTCAGCCAATATGGGTAGGGTTTCTGCTCTGGCTGTATCGGATCGCGTCGACCTTGCATCACTTCTAATCGAGTTGTTAGTGCCTCGATGGTGTTGGTGAGTCCCTAGTTTACATCCTGTTGGGCCCAGTCCTGGGAAGGCGTGGCGCGAGGCATGGCCTGAGGATCCTGATCGGCTGGCGCCAAGGGTGCATATTCCGTTCGGGGTAACCTCGGAGGGTTTGGGCGTACTTTCTCCAGTTTCCTCCTATGTGGAGGGAAATCCTGGTATTCATCATCCATGTTTAGGTAGTTGGACAAACCAGGCACCTCATTGGGCAGGAGCCTTGATCGTGCTTCTTTTTTTGGGGAAAGCCTTAGCCTTTGAGGTGCATTTTCTGGGAGTTCATGACGTGGCTCTTCTTGGGAGGCACTTTAATTAAGGCGGTTCCTCTGGAGTAGCTCAGCGTTAAGCCGCCTCAACTCTTTCATCTCTTCTTCCTATCGAGCGAACCTCTCTTCAAGCGTGAGTGGCTCATTTTTATCGAGAGAAGGGTACGAGTTAAGGGTAACCATTCCTTTATTCTTATCCTTGTTGTAAGCTCACAGGGTAGGCGGATGGAGGTTAGCTGAAGGGGCGGCCATATTTAAAGCGGCCCTCTGGTTCCGGGTGTGCACACCTGGGGGTTTGTTGTGAGTCACAGCCTGACCGGAACCGTCGTATCCCAATCCATTCGGATTTTGATTTTCTCCGGTGTCACCCGCAGGGTTAGACACTATAGAGTTGATGAACGTATATTGCAGGGTGGAGGGGACGTCATCTTCCAAATAAGAAGAAGATCTCCTGTGTCTTCGGCTGTCCTTCCCTTTCATGACCTGGGATTTCCCTCAGACTTCTTGACGAAGGGTGACGCGAAGAGTACATTGATGTGACCTCATGGTGCGCCTTCCTCTCAGAGGGGATGATTATTCATATGATGGGATAGTATGGGAACCACCTCTTCTAACTATCATCCCTAGATGAGAGAATACTGACTTTTGTGGGGGAGGTTATTGTTGAGGGGGTAATAATGCCCCCATCCCTAAGGGCTGGGGCTAGCTCTGTTCCCTGGACGTTGAGTCTCTTCCTAGTTTTATTGGTCTTACGGGGGAATTTGTTGTTAAAAATGCCCCCAGCCCAGTAGGCTGGGGTTCACCCTGAATGGTAGCAGTGGCTGCGGCTATCGCGACCTGCCTGATCTCGCGTTCCCCCATCTGGGGGTGAACCAGATTCGGTGACAAATTCACTTGTGGATCAGTCCCTTCTGGGGAGGTAGGCAAAGATTTCTGACTGGACTCTCTTAGGCGAGAGGCCTTCTGTATGCTCTTAGTGGCCTGATTCATCAGTTCTTGGATGGCTTGTTCCCGCTGGACCTGACGCTTCTGGGACTTACTCAAGGCCTGACTCTATTGGGTGTGTTGCCTTTCCTGAACAGGGGGTCCACCTGATTGCCATCTCGATGTGATGACGTTACACAACACCATGCCAAACAGGTTTTTCTGGGCGGGGAGCAGAGTAAAATGAAGAGCTCTGTGTTCCCCCCATCCCCTAATATGGACTCCCGTCTGAGTGTCACCAATGAGGCAGCGTAGTTCATGTAGTGCACGGAGGCAAGCTGCCTCCGTATTCCCTTTGCGTCTCTTGGGGAGTTGTTGTCGCGTCGATGAAAGGGCCTCCAGGTCAATGTGACGCAGGAGGTCCCCTGTCTTCTTGACATGGTCTACATACCCATCATAGGGCAGGAAGCTCGATTTTAGCTGGAAGAGGGTCGTCCATATATTATGGCGGATGTCGTGCATGCATTCTTCCGACAACTCCCTTGGTATGTCGTACTGAGAGGTGGATGTGGGCCAAAACATGACTGGTATATCATTCCTGGCCAATCGTTTCCTCAGGTTCAGCATATCAGCATACTCCCCCGCCAGTGATTCCTCTACCTGGTCAACCCAACTAAGGCTCTCACTGTAGTCGGAGGTAGTGGGACCAGTAGGTATTGAATTGTATTGTGGGAGATTCCGAGGTGGTTCAGAAGATGAACGCGGCCCTAGAACGTCTCCTCGTCGAAGAAGGGCGTCGCTAGCGACAAGCTGGGAATCTGACATCCTTGATCCCGTCCTTTTAAGTGCCTCGGCATAAGAGGGATTTTCGGTGCTTGATTTGGCAGGAGGTGGACCTTCCTGTCGATATAATATCTCATCACGGGGAGGACCTTCGCAATGATGGCCTTAAAGGCAAGTACTACCATTACTGCTTGATGCTTCATTGCATAGAGGACTTTTACAGTGCACACCCTGGGGAGGACCTCCAAGGTGTTTCACAGCAAGGGGAGGACCTTCTGGCTATATAGCGTCGTTACGGGGAGGACCTTCGCAACAACTGCCATCATGGTGAGGATGACCATCATGGCTTGACATTCGATGCGCTTCCTGGGGAGGACATTCAAGACACACCGCGACAAGGGGAGGACCTTCTTCTTGCTTGGGTCCATTGCGGGAGGACCTTCGCAATGGCGGCCATGGTGGCGAGGACTACCATCACAGCTGCGGCAATGGAGAGGACTACCATTACTGCTGTCATAGGGAGAATATCTGCGGGATACATCCTGGGGAGGGCCTCCAAAATGTACCGCAATGAGGGGAGGGCCTTCTCGTTGCTTGACGTCTCTATGGGGAGGACCTCTGTTATCAAGGTGGCGAGGACTACCATCGTGACCTGATGCCTGGCTGCGTAGAGTTCTGTTGCAACATAACCCCTGGGGAGGACCGTCAGGGTAGGCCATGACAAGGGGAGGGCCTTCTTGTCATGACGATACATCACTATGGGGAGGACCTCCATAGTTGTGACTATGATAGCGAGTACTACCATCACAATCTGTGGTCCCACTACGTGGAGAGTGATTATAGTGTATACCCCGGGGAGGACCTTCAGGTTGGACCGCAGCTAGTGGAGTACCTTCTTGTTGCTCGACCTTCTAGCCATGTGGAGGGTTTTTGTGACTCGCATCAAGAGAGAATCTCTTGTGACCGAACGTTATATGCCCACGGGGGAGGCCCCCACGGGTGCTCTGGGGAGGACCTTCAGAGCCGCTGGTAGCGACATTGCGGGGAGAACCTTCACAACTACTACTGCCACTCCCATAATATGGTAATGGGTGGGAAGGGTTTCGAGCCTTTGACGTGTGCTTAGTGACGTTGGGAACACCAGCTTCCAGCAGAGTGGAGTCATGAACCCGCTCTTTATTTTCCGGCTACCTTCAGTGCATTTGGGGCCCTCTTTTGCGGGCAACGGGGACCGTCTGCTGTTGAAAACGGCCTTCACCTTTGGGTCCCTATCTAATTGGGTCCCGTGATGTTTTCGGGATACGCCGACGAAAATCTTGAATTTTATCAGGGATATATGCCTGCTCTGGAGCATCCACCGTGATGGATGGGTGTCCCCCTGTTGGAACGATTGAAGCTACTTGATCTGGTTGCCCTTGCGTTGCGGAATATAGCCGGCGACCCTCCTGGGTAGAAGCAGGGATGCAAATCTACTCTGAGGCGGCTATCTCATCTCTTAGATGAGTCGCCTCAATTGGGGAGACGGGCTCACGGTCCCGAGTCCTTGCTGTTTCTGTCGATGCAATTACATTCTGGAAAGTCTTCAAGATATGATCTGGGATCAATACATGCTCCTCCATCATTACCAGGATATGTAAAGAGACATATTTGGCTCGAACGGTTATGAAGGCCCATTTCCGTATCGGAGTAGGAATATCCTACTTCGGTCCTCCAGTGGTCAGTGTATACTGACAATTCTCCTGTG
The DNA here is from genome assembly GCA_963277665.1 of Viscum album. Classification (NCBI taxonomy): domain Eukaryota; kingdom Viridiplantae; phylum Streptophyta; class Magnoliopsida; order Santalales; family Viscaceae; genus Viscum; species Viscum album. Next base: position 1,802,695,575 of record OY728129.1, on the reverse strand, counting down.
TTGGGGCAGGTGAATGAATCTTCCCCTGTACCGGGATACGCCAGTTTCTCTCTCCGTTTGCCACCCCATCGGGGTGGCGGACTTTACTTGCATCCACAGGGATCTGGACCTGCATATATTGGTTTCCCACCGTATCGAGTCGGGGGCCTTTGTTGGCGGGGAGACGTTCTCGCCTATGATTTGCCACCACATCTGGGTGGCAGGCTTTGTTGATCGCCACCATATCAGGATGGTGGGCGTATGAAGCAACTGCCAGGAGTTGTTCCCGCAGGTGCTAGGTCACCACCACATCAATCTGGTGGGCTTCACGACCCTGGGCAGGGAGAGGTGCCTGCCTGGTAAGTGTCGTCCTGCATGAGCGACGGGCTTGATGGAGCTCAGCGGGGATGTACACCGGCTCATACGATGCCGCCATGTCTAGATTGCGGTCTCGGGAGGAGCGAACAGGTGTAGGTTCATGTCCGTGGTACGTCTCTGTGGCTGGGCAGCGGAGCTCCTCTTCAGGGACCAGGGTGATGACCGCTCCCCGATTGTACGTCTACCGCCCTAGTCGGGCGGTCCGAGGAGCCGGAGCTTGGGGAGGGTGGGCCTAAATTCTTGGGGAAACATCCTCCTCAGCGTGAGGATGTCGGGATGCGGCGTGACAACGATGACACCTTCCAGAGGGGGCCTTGGAGCGGAACCCCCGTTCGGTGGGGATGGAGTCCTCGATGTCGACCTCATCCGCCTCCCTAAGATAGGGGAGGTACGCATTGTCCCATTCCATGGATAGACTCTCGAAACGGTTGGAGATAGTGACAGGGGCTGTTTGGATCCGCCTTTTTGGTCGCTGCTGGGAAGGCGACCGGCGAATCTTGATGGATTGGAGGGCGTGCATGGCCGCCTCCACCGTTGGGAGAGTACCATTCACGTGGTACTCTCGGATCAGTGCATCTGAAACCGAGCATTGAAGATGCTGGTGGGTGACGGGGTCCTCCGTTGTTGAGGAAGTCTCATCCTTACATCATTGGAAGTGCGCACTTTTGAGTTCCTTTGCGATGCCATTGGATCGAAGGGAGTTCTGAAAGTAATTCCTATGAAACATTTTAGAAAATACAAGTAACAAACCCTTCAAAGTAGCATCTCATAATCCCATGTGTAATTAATGACCTTGCTTGGCCCTCCATTAGAGAATAGGGGGCACTGGGTGAGATTAGGTTAAATCCATCATGTTTGGTTAAAAATTCACGTCGGGTTCACCATTTTTTTGTTTTGTTCTGGTTTTCGGCCACGAAACTCCCAACGGCTCCGTATCTAATGATTGATGGACCTGCTTTCCAAAGTCATGCATTCTCCGGATGGTCTGACCAACAACCCTTAAGAACTCACATTGGTTGAGAGGATGGGAAGTTGGGCTCATCACACCCTTTGGGGGGGGGGGATTACTGCATGTTCTGGGACTCTCTTATAGATTTAAGACATATTCATATGTTCACGAATCTTTGGTTTATACCCAAACATAGTATCCACGGATTCAACCTTGGTTGGCAATGGTCAACTCGACGCAGGGGTTCGGAATCATTTATGCTTGAGGTTTACCATCCCTCGTTGGATTAATGACCCCGAAGGGTTAGAACTCACTTGAGGTAGCACTAGGAGTGGCATGGTGAACCGATGTGTGGATGATCAGATCGACCGGCTGTTAGGCTTGAACCTCAGGGAGGCTTCTTACGTACCATGCTTTTTCATGGATCAAAGTCCACATAGTTCTATTAGGTGTTTGGGAACCGACGTGAAGAGAGACCAGGTGGTCCGATGGGTGGTGGGATTAAACCTCGTGGAGGCTTCCTACGTACCCTATCTAGGAGGCTGGGATCGAAGTCCACATAGATCGCATTGGCTTGGGGCTTACGCTCTGGGGCAGGACAAAATGATGGATTGGGGCTTACACTCTGAGGAGGCCCATAGGAGGATGTCATGGTCGATGATTACTCTAAGCCCACGTGATTCATGCTCGGTGTGTGAAACAAGAGGCAGCAGGGACCAAAGGATCACGTTGCGAAAGGTGAGTCCATGAGAAGCAGAGTGGGGCTTACGCATGAAGGCAGCCCAGGGTGATTAATCGGGGATTACATTCTGAGGAGGCCCAGAAGGTCGGGGCTTACTCCGAGATGGATGCCCGGGGTGACAAAACCCAGCGGGAGAGGGAAAGGGGGTGATCCTGTTCCCATCTCCTCTCTTGCAGTGCACGAGGGCTTCTTTCTGATGGATATTTTACCATCTTCGAGGAACCCTCAACAAGTGGAGGGATAGAAAAGGGATTCCAAAGCTCAGATTCCACATTACTGTGGGAATGTGAACCCATGAATGCTTTGGGAATCTGATCAAGGGTCGGGGCAACCCCTTTTCCCCTATTTACTGTGGGTATGTGAACTCAAAATGGCATGCTGATGCACCTGAAAGTTACACCACATGGATCTGGTGGCTCTGGTGGAGGCCTAGGCTTGGGGTTGATGAATAGGCCAATGATGGAGTTGTGGAGGACTTGGCTGGATCAGATGGATTTTACATGGCTCGGGAAATGAGAACACTGAATTATTCGGCGAGCCACCAAGAGGTATGGGTGGTGGCGCCCTTCATGTGGGGAAGTGCCACGTGGCTGGAGAAGCCGTCTGCAAACTAGGGTGGTCTGCAGACTGATTGGCGTCCTGCGAACCAGGGTGGTTTGTGGCTTCCGGTTCAATCCGCGAACCAGGGTGGTTCGCAGCTTCGAGTTCAATCCACGAACCAGGGTGGTTCGTGGTGGGTTCCAGGTGGGAAGCGGTGACCAAGGGCGGTGCCGATCGGAGGCTCGTCGGTCGGGGCTTCGCCCGCGTAGGAGAGTGTTACGCGGTCTGACGAATGGGAAAAGAGGCATAAACTCCCTAGTCCACGGGGAAGTTATCCGCGGAGGGGGTATGGTTTGTGGTTCCCCTTTTTTGTTATTTTAGGTTCATGGTTCACCAAATTATTATGTTTTTTCCAATTCCTTCTTAACTCATATACCTGTTGTGGTTCGCGGGTGGGAATTTTGTTTTTTGAAAAATCCGAAGCCTTCCTTCAACTGATCTCCTTCTGAATCTCCAATCCCTCCGAATATGATTCCAGTTCTACATTTCCTTTCTTCTTTCCCCCTTGGTCTCCTTTTATAGGGTTGGGAAAGGAATGTATTTGTGGCCACGTGGCACCTTTTGCAAAGGCCCATAACCAAATACCCGATTCACAGCTGACTTGTTCAATCCGCGATTCGCAGTTGGTATTGAACACTCCCCCCCCCCCCCCCCCTCTGCAAGGCGAACTCAAGGAGTGCTCCACAGATGTAGAGGGTTCCACCTCTATTCTGCGAATGATAGTGGGTGTGGATTGAACCGGTTGACGCAGTCCGCAGTTGGGGTGGTTTGTGACGGTGAACCGAACTGGCGCCCATCCTGCCTCGCAACCGTGGAGGCTCTCCGCCTCCATTTCGCGAACAACAATGGTTCGCAGAGGGGGTTCCTCGCGGTGCCTGGCCACGTTGCGCTTCCATGGGACCAGTTCGCGGACTGGTCCTTTCTTTGATTATTTTCCCCAATTCTTTGGGGGATTTGGCTAAAATTCCCTTTGCGGATTTTTCAGGACCCTACAGTCATTTATTCCCACACTAGAAGCACCCAGTTGACGACCCACTCCCAAGTGGTCTTCCTGCATCCCTATCCTAACTTCCCTACTGAAACTCTTCTCATCCCCACTTCCTGGTATCTGAATCACCACCACTAAAATCATCTGACACCATAAAATGACACTATTACAACCGTTCCTTCAAATTTCACTTGGATATTAGTGTATGATTCACTATCTATAAGAATTAGTCCAACCTAAATATGTTTACCTACACTCAAATGGAATGTCATAAACCATCCTCAAAATTCCTCACCCTCAAGGTTCCATTTACCAACATAATGGGTTTGAAGTGATACAACTCGGTGAGCATAATTTCATAGTCCATGATGGACATGTCACCCTATTGAAGGCTCTAGAACCCTTGATCTCTCTCTTCACTCAACATCTCTGTGAATAAGTTCTTGAAGAATTGGCCTCAAAGTCTTCCAAGGCTAGTCCTTTGTGTCTGTCTGCCTAAACCTACTTTTCCTTCAAGTTCTTTATTATTCCTATGATCATTTACATCTCTTTCTTCACCCTCTTCCCTAGAGTCATGTATAGATACTCAAAGATCATCTACACTACCTTGATCTATTTCTCAGCCACCTGTGGACCACCCTCACCCTGAAATAGCAGTGGGTGCTACAACTGAAACTCCTAAATCAGATACTCCATATAAGGATATTCTCCCTGAGCTACCCTATAAATCACCTAAATGAAACGTACCAAACTATCCCTGATAGGGTCTTCAAGACACTGTCTAAAAGATTTAAAATCTAGTGTCTTGCCCATATGCACCTGATCTTGTACCTAATCGTGTACCATATCATGTACTTATGGCTCATGTTATGCCTAACCCTTAGGGGTATCAACATGTTCATGCTCATGTAACACTATATCACTGCCCAATGGATACTCTATAGGAGCCCATCTAGATGGAAACTTTCTGAATACCATTCCATTTTCAGACAACCTAGATAACATATATACATATAACACAGAAATGGAAATCATTAATCATCAATGTGATCTCACTAACCTAAAATTTACCTATCACAACAATGTTAAAAGACATCCTAGCCTAATTTCATCCTTATCCTTCAATAACTGTGATTAGTATCACATATTCCTCGATCCACACTTGTCCTGATGAACCATATCTCATCAATCCAATGACCACGTCACTCAGCCTGGTGATCAACATCACCCCATATCATTGTATCCAATTTCTCTTATAATAGACAGGCCCATGCATATATATCACATGTCACAATAATTATATATCACATCTCATGCATATATAATCAACTCTTATGTGCCTATCAAAATAATAAACAGGAAAACGCCCCTTTCCATACTGGGCCAAGGGTCCAAATCTCCTTCTTTGTCATACCATTTGAAGGATCACATGTCTTAATAGGTAAAAATAACACTCCAAGTTCACCAATTGAGGTGTAAATCATATCAAATATCAAATGAGAAAAGCATAACAGTAATTCCCACCTCAAGAAACTTGTTATGTCCCCTGTGCATGGGGATACAAGCACCCAAACATGAGGTATAAACCCATTATCAAAACATTCCTAATATCTAGTCTACCATAAACAAAATAAAGAACCATAAATAGGTAAAAGAAGATCATATGATACCATTTGTATCCCCCAGGACCAATTAGCCACCTAAATAGTTCTTTGAATCAAGTTCCACTGGCTTTAGGTGTGCATATTCGTATGCCAAGGGCTTCCAACTAGAAATGAGAGTGTTAAGGAGTTATAGTGGGGAGACTATACCCTCTAGTGATGATATAATAATAGTCTACATAAATATAAAGAAGTTTAAAGAATGACCATATAGACTCTAAACCAGTAACCCGACCATGGTGGATGAATAACAATAACATACAATAGTAGTAGTAAAATCAACAACAACATCGGAATAAAATAAACAAGTTAAATATTCCATTTATAGAGCATGCATACAATATTGGTCATACAATACAATAATATAAAATAGGGTCACCCATGGATGACCTCATTATATAAATATATAATGTATTATCATGTTGATATAAAATAAAAAAAATAGAACATCAGCTGATGCAGGAACCTCAAGGTCCCTTTCCATCCATCCCATTCCATCTCAACCACTAGGATCCATCTCCAGAGCCCTGAACTTTACCTAATTGAAAACAAAATCTACACATATCCCAAGGGAAAAATTTTTAATGTGAGAATGAGTGTCAATAGGTCACCAAAACATGTTTCAACCTTAGATTTGTGGTTAATCAATTGTAAAATAAAAATAAAGAAATATAGCGCATGAATTAAAATAACCACAAGCTTCCCTAGTGATTAACAACCACTAGTAAACTTTCACCTGGTTTATCCAATTCTAGAACACTGAAGTGGAGAGGATACTTGGCTCATAGCCCAAGGAATTCCCTAATATAGAATATTCTAGGTGAACCCTCAGGTTCCACCTCCAAATCTCACCCAACACCTCATTCCATCTAGCACGCCTTGCCCATGTCAAGTCACTGACGTCCCAAAGAAACATCTAAACAAATAGAACCTAGTCCCTCATAACCCTTCTCAAAATCTTTTGTTGACTCAAATCTCAATGTTCTAAGGTAAAACGATATATATACCCAAATAAAAACCATCTTTGACTCAAAAATAGACACCTTAAAGAACAGTGATATTCATCCTCCCAAAATAATCCTTGCCCAATGTCCTCAAGCACATCAAGCCTCATCCCACAACTGACAGCCTCAACACTATCATCTGATGGATCCTCCCCATCCCTATGGATTTATATGGTAGGCACCCCCATCCATAATTCCTAGGCTACAACTATGGAGGCCAATAACTATATGAGTGTTCAATACCACCTCATCAACTGAGTCATCTTGTGTGTACATGACTCCAAATGGTTCATTGGCCAACATGGGTGAACATAAATCGCCAATTTAGAACCTAAGACACATAAACTAGCACCTCGTGACCCTATGACCATGTCACTCAAATATGATGGCCACGTCATCCCATATATCATGGGCCATACCCACAACCAGATGGCCTCACCAACTCAACTAACAATCGAGTCTCCCAGTCGATAATCGGCATCTCCCAGAGTATTCAGGACATGCTCAACCTGACGGCCAATATCTCCTCAATCCAGATGGTCACACCACCTCGATCTTCAGGACAATCCCATCATGATACCATGGATCCCATTCAATGAAACTCTAATATATATAACATTTAAAAAAAATTAAATTGAACAAATCAATTTAAATAAAAAAAACTCCCTGGCCTAAACTATCCAACATCCAAATCCCCTCATAGGGGTCAAACGATGTGTAGTTTTGGGTGATCATACCCATAGGAATATCACATTGGTTCAATTAATTAATTAAATACAATCATTAATTTAAAATGGCCTCTCTCATAAAATAAAATGTTGTTCTAAAATACACACTCCCAAAATACTCATGAAAATGCAAATAAAAGTATGCACCACCTACCTCATGTTTATGGACACCTATATGTCTGGTCTTAGCCTCTAACTCAGACTGATTTGTAAGAAATAAACATTTTAGATTAATTCCCTAAAGATAGGGTAAAACCACTCACACACATTTATCACATCATATGTTAAGGGGAAAGAAAAACAAGAAGAAAGATCATGGAGATAATTACTGATACTTATCCAATGAAACTAATGGCAATCAAAATGGAGTCTGGATGGAGGATTTGTATCAAACCCTAGTCGAGGAGAAAAAGGGAGAAATATCCCTACTATTAACAACCCATGGAGGAATAATAAGGATAAAAACAAATTTAATGAGGGGGGAAGGTAACGTTTCCCCTTTAATGGGCCGCACAGTTAGCTCGCATGGTTTTCCAAACTGTGTGGCTCCTTCTGCTTAGGATCCAAGCCTCACATAGTTAAAAAAAGACCAAGGTACTACCCGGTAAAATGCACCATCCAATATGTTTTCCAAAACTATGATCAATACATTTGGGGAATACATGGTTTCTCCTTTTAGGATTCATAGTTTACCCAAACTGTGTGCCTTAGTTTGTGCACTTTGAAAAAATGGGTTTTCGGCCTCCGACGGACCCGAAACCCAACCAAAACCCCCAAGACTACTTTCAAGCCTTAATCAACGACTAAAAAAAGTCATTGGATCAAAATAAAAAACATAATTAAGTTCCATTAAATAAGGAATAATTTGGTGTACCCTTTAAAATTAAAAAAATCAAAATGGTTGGGGAATTCATCCTGCTTGAAAAACCCCAGATGTTATAGTATTATCAGAAATATTTTTCTCTCTTTATCTCTATCCTTGATAATTTTTGAATATTATTATTAATATTTTTAGTTTTAATTACCAAATTATTTAATTGTATGTGTTGAGTTAATTATATTTAAAGTGGTCTAGAATTATTGAAAAAATGATGGTAGAGATATACGATTATAAACTCATTTTTTGAAATGATAAAAGAGAAGGATAAATTTTACTCCATAAACTATACATCCTATTGAAGTGTTGAAAGAAAATTCCAAAAGAGAGAAGCTTCATTGTTTTTCATCACTTGTAGAAGTACATTTATGGAACACCTAGAATTCATCATTCAAATCCTTTATTAAGTTCCAAGAATAATATTTCTACACTAGAATTTATATCTACAGCTCTACATAAGTTCTTTTATTGTTTTATTTATCTCTTCTATACTAATTAGAGTTGTCTATAAATAATATTTTTATGTAACGGCTTAAAAAACCTATAAAAAAAATATTTGGTTATTCTAACCTGACCAAAAGGAAGAACAAGTAGGTTGGGGATTATTCTTGAAGAAAATATTTGGTTTCTTTTTCTCCCACAAAAGAGTATTTAGGTTTGGGTATACTCCCAGATAAATGTTATGGGTTTGGGATTATACCCATTATAAAATTATCTCTCTATTTAGTTGTAGTCATACTCAATTGTTTGGGGTGTGAAGAGTAAAATAGGATCATTTAGATCTTAACTTCAATAAACTTTCTTGTTTTATTACTTTAATTTTATTCATACACTCTCTACATATCTGTTATTCTTAATCTTTTGAGAAATAATTGTTTAGTATCTATAAACCACAAAATTACACAATTATTTTTAATAACTTTGATAATTTTAAGAAAAGAGAATCTATCCCTCCCTTGTCTATTTATATCTATTATATCTTACCAAGAACTTGAAATAAAAATTGACCATTCTCAAGGATGTTTTTTCTCTATTATTATTTTTCCAGATATCTAAGGTTGACCTTAAAAGGATAGTTTTAGTTTTTCTTTTACATATTATTTATTCATGAGGTAACTTGTATCCTAGTACTTAACATGACTATAGAAATATCTATTTCAGTGATGGATGGATATGAAAATAAAAATTTCAGGAAAAAGAAATGTAATTGGGTTTGTGAGAAAAATCATATGATGTAAAGGAGTTGTAGAGCCTAGATAGATCATGGAGGGACACTGAGAGGGGGTGAATCTGTGCCCCCAAATTTTACCAAGATTTCCTTTATTTTCAATTATCCCCTCTTACTCTCATACTTCTTCCCCAATTAGAGGAATATATTTTTTGTGCTCTCTCAACAACCACATGTATATGTAATGTAAATAATAAAATAAATAACAACACATGGATATTTTTACAAGGTTTAATCTTGATGTGGGAACCTTATCCTTATCATGATAAACCTGTGGTTGTTTCATATATTTTATTATCATGATAAATTTTTAGTTTTTTAAAACATATAGAATTTGCGCATAATGTTTGGGCAGGAAATAATCAATCTTTTTGAGTTAGTGGTGTTCTTTATAATAGTACCACTAGTTCTTTTATGGAGTTGTTTATACCAGAACTACCAGTTTTTTAAATATTTTCAAAAAAAAATAAATAAGATATCTCTACTATATTAGATGTATTTGAATCAACTAAATAACCATGTTCCTCAATTGTATGCCTTCTACTGATACTGAGTTAACAATATAGATTGGGTGCATATCATCCTGGTACTCTTCAATATGTGTATGATATAACTTCCACTCCAAATCACTACTTTATCATAATGATCAAATGAATAATCCCTCAACACAACATAAGTTTTCTTCTTCCTTGATTATAAAATTCTTGGGTAGATAATTCTTCTACCAATGAATTTCTCAGCCTCAATCAGATGTGTGAAAGTAATGCACACAATATCTTCAAAATTATTTTCTAGAAGAACAATATTACATAGTATCAAATTATTCTTCTTGAATTCTCAAATAGAATATAAAAAATTATATTGTTATTGTTTTATGTTCTTCTAAAACTTATTCATTGTACTTTGAGTAATAATACAAATACATAACTAAGGAAATTGTTTATATTTTTTTTTGGTACTTTATTTTCCTTACTTTGAGCCACTATTCAAGTACGCATAACTTAATACATGAAAGTTTTATTGTATATGCATGAAATTATACATGCTTATTTTAATTTAATTTCACAAAAACCTTCACAGTTTTAATGAAAACTTTATATTTCAAACACAACTCTTCCTCATGTGTCTTAACTAAAATGAAAAAACATACATTGTCTTCAGTATTTACTATATGTATGTGTATCTCATAGCATGAGCATCACATAGAAAATTCTCAATTGCCTTCATGCAGGTATTGAGGAAAGGTTTACCCAAAAAAATAGTATATCATTTAAGTTATTAGCATGTGATACCTCATGTTCTACATGAAAGAAAATAGATTTGCAGAACCTGTAATAATATTCATGTAACATAGTGTGTACATGGGATCTCCTCTTCACACGACTATGTTAAGCGCGGGTTCCCTCTTTAAAAAATAAAAAAAAAATCATGTTTCTCTATTTATGTAAAATGAGATCACTCTTAGAAATTGAAGCAAAAATGACCAAAGGATCATCCTAACCTCAATATTTATAGGCAATGATTCACTACCTATCACCAAATCATTCCACAAATTTTTATTTCATGTTAATCCTTCAGGTTAAATAAATGACACATCAAGAATTATTTAAACTCTAGAAGATCATGGGATTTATTGTTTTTCTTCAAATAAATATTCCCTTATATTTATTAGCTCCATTTGATTAAAAAATAATAGCATCTTGGATTTGTGATCAAACCTCGCATACATGTGAGAATGATCGAGTGAATCATTCTCAACCATGTATACTCATCGTTTTCAATCATCATTTTTCATCATCTGAAGTATCATGTTATTCAAATAGAGGCATGAATAAAAGATGGAGTTTGTATGCATGATGTTGAGGTGTTTAATATGACTCATTATTTACTTCATCCAGATCAGTGAGGTTGTGGGATTGATAATTGTGGAATAATCACACACTATAGAAACCCATTAACAAGGGATGAAGAAAAAAATTCACCACTACAATTTGATGGCATGGACTCATTTTATCGAGTGGAAACTAATTTAGGCATAATGTTTTAACAAATAAAAAGTAACCATGTATTTCTCATACCACATTGAAATTTTCATTGTCTATGTACTTATATATATTACATCCCATTCCATTTTTTGTTAAAACTAGCATCAGGGTTCGGAACTCGCAATACTACACACGCCCATATAGGACGGGCTGGCATGTATGTCCCCTAGCACGCTACCATATTCATAGTGTGGGTGCATTGAAACCACCTTCACATACCTACATAACTATAATACAGGCACTAACACCTTTTCCTCCTTGTCTAACTTGGTTGAACCTCTTCCATATGGCTAACCCTTTGGTCCCACGTGTATGGTTGAGGGGGCCTTGGTTGGCCTATGGTTATCCCATTTTTACTCCATATACTTATTATAATTACCAAGTACAGTTATTAAATTTCAAATTCACTTAAAACTTCATCAAAAAGAATCATAATATATATATATATATATATATATATTCGTGGATTTCAAAACTCTTCTTCATGAAAATAAATATTTTCATGGTATTCTCAAAAAAATCATCATTAAATAGAGAAATATTACATGACCTTAATTTGAATTCTTCAAACTTATCCAATCAGAAATATCATTGGATGGATCATCTTAATAATTCTCATATTTATTTTATTTTGTAATTCAATTATAAATTCTAAATCCCTTAAAGATTAAAGAAGCTTCACTTTCTCCATATATATTCCAAATCTCATTTCTCTAATTTCATCACCAAACAAAATATCATTTTTCATGGTCTTTGAATTCATAATGTATAAAAATATTTACATGGTCTTCTTCCTTATTTTAAATATTATAGACAATGTTCACTTTCCTATTGAAATTGACACATGTCATTTGACATAAGAAATAGTTCAATAATCATCATATTTAAACATAGATAACTATCCAATCATTACATCCAATTCCATTTCATAAATACATAACAATAATACAAGCATCATCACCGTCCTTCTTCAATATTTCTCAAGGGAATTACATCTTTATCTTTACATGCTTAATCTCTAATCATATAGGACTTCATCATAAATTAACATTGATTCATTATTATATATTAACAAAAAATACTACCATACTCATAAATAATCCGTATATTATTTTCAATATCCCCCTTTGGGATTGTTTTCTATAGTATTTCCTTAAATAAAGTCAATTTACCTTATCCCCCTTATTGAAAAAAAATAAAAAGGATTAATTTATGGGTTTTATCATTCATTCTTATACCTTTTTAGGAATTAGAGATTCTCTTCTCCTTTTCATAAAATAAGGATGTTACTACATGTTTCTCTTAACAAAGATACTTTAGTTGGTATTTTGTAAGTCTACATGGGAAACCCTTTTGTAAAAAAACAAGATAGATGCAACCAAGGTTTTTTATATTTCCTATTAACTACCATACATCTAATATCATTATTATAACTTACTTATTTATCAAATGGTAACTGTATAAAATAGATTTATCAAGAAATATAAACTCCTTCACACTTTAGTAATCAAATCAGAAATTTTAAGTGAAATAATAATATATTCCCCTTACTATGAGTATACTCATCAAAAAACACTCTACTTTTATGCACATTTTTTATATAATCAAGATAGGGGAAAGAAGTGTAATTTGGATACCTCTATTTTGAAATTCTATATAGATGACCTAAACTTTTAAATATTCATGAAATAAGCCTTACTATAATCTCATTTATATTTTCTCCTCCTCAAGTGGTGAAATACCATAATTATAACTAGTTTATAGTTGCATCAAATATTATTAAAGATGTTCATATTTATGATCCACCATTATGAAAAAATTAAAGTTTATATCATATCTTGAATAATCATTTCAACTTACTGTTTTCCACTTTTTTCACTCAATTATCCTCTTGATAATGAACTTCACCTTCAATTACGTAAAATGATAGAATAAAAATATACATGAGAAGTAAAGGAATAAGGTGGAACACTTATTATCTTCTCAGTAAGTGAAATAGGGTTGAGTGTTTTCTCTTAAGCCATAGACTCTTTTCATTGTAGATCAAAAGTGTATTGTAACCTTCAGTCTTGTTTCTGATCTAAATTTTACATTCTGATATTTCTTTGACAACATGTACTCTTTACTTTCATTCACCTTTATCTTTTGTGGATTATTTATCTTCAAATATTTTATTAGTTTAATATCTTCCCCTAATGCTTATTTTTCTATCCTAGGCATCTTTTTTGGAGTGGGTAGAAGAGTTATACAATTTATTACATTATTTCCATTTTAATTTCACCTTCCACACAATTTTTAGGGGACACTTAAGTTTTAATTTTTTGAAAACCAGTCATGAAATTTAAATTATTATTCATGTGGAAAAACTTATTTTCCTTTTTCCTTTTCTCTAGATATATATTCATCTTTAACCTTTTTCATTTCTATAGAAACTTTTAATTTTTTGGGAAAAATAATTAGGAACTACTTATTAAAATTTTCATTTTGTAGATTACAAATGGAATATTCAATGTTTTGAGTTACATTTATTGGTTAAAGTATCAAAATATTCTTCAATAATGTCTTTAATTGATATTTTCTTCCTATTTCTCTCTTGGATTGATTCCCTTTTTTATTTTATCTTTATTACATTCGTTTTAATTTCCATATCCTATTTATAGTGGTTCATGGTATGGCCTTTATTTCCACAGTAGAAGCATATTTTCTTATTTGACACAAAATTATTTTAAAATATCTTCTCAATTTTATTAGGAGTGGTTTTCTAGTTCTTTTCAATAGTTGAATATCCTTTATCACTTGTTTATCTCCCAAGGCAATTGGTTCTCTTTTCATTCTAACCTAATTCTGTCTTGGTTGTGGACTTATATTAATATCATCATATTAGTTGTACTCAGATCGTGTATACCATCACTATTATTATATGTGACCACATATATTGTAGTACTCACAAAAATATTCAAGTTATTTGAATCTATTTCTAGAGTTTAGATTCATTCTCTGCTATGGAATCAACTTCTATTTACCAAATTTCTTCATTTATTCATATCTTCTCCCCTATATTGTAGGCCTTCTATAGTATTTATACATTTTCATATTATGACAACAACCAACAGCATGATGTTCGAACTTCTAGCAATACCAATAGTAGATAATGAATCTCCTTGTTTGGCTTGTAGTAATAATATGACTAGATTTAGTACCATGTTGTTTTTCAGTTTGACTTTTCTTATATGGAGCATCATTTTGGGAGTTATTATTATTGATCTTACTAGTATACATCCTTAGTGTTTTTGTGGATGTATTATCATTTTTATCTACCCACATATTCTTAGATTTTTTTATTTAAACCTACACTAGTATATGAAACTACATTAGTAGATTAAAAATTAACTGTATTGGGGTTTCCTTCTTCTATGAGTTTGTAAAAGGTTAATCAAGATATTATTCTAAGTTCATCTATCCACCTATATGAGTATCTTTATAGAAATAAGTCTCATCAATAGTTTTTATAGAAACATCCCTTTGTGGGGATTGACTCTATTCATATGTTCTAGTGGTAAAATTGTTTTTCCGAATAACATTGGAAGTTCTTGCATGTGTCTCCTTAAAATTTTATAATCCAAACTCTACTTCAGTACATTTAATATTAAGGAAAACTTCTCATTTTCAATTGATTTTATACTACCATCCCATTCACTTTTCATTTTATTGATATGATCTTCATGTTGTCTACTATCTTCACTCAAAGATATATCATGGTCATTGATTCTTATTTATTTAACTTCCAATTGGGTTTACTTAAAATATATGTTAGATTTATGTGATTATTCCAGAGTATGGATATTCTAATTTTACTCTTTATGAAACTTAGTATTTTCTTCCGCTAAAATTTCAAGCTTCTTGAACTTATAAGTTTTTTATTCAAGATGATAATTTATTACATTCATAGAAATATAGAATAATGTTTCATGTTCATGGATTACTTCACTAATAATATGGTTACTTGTGATACCCATATAAACATTCCATTTCAATTATTCTTCAATTAATGAAATTATTTCATTGCAAAGAGTCACATATTCTTACTTTGATTTAATGAGGACTATGAGAACATTAACATTTTTGAACTTATTACCAATTTCATCCTCATGTTTTTTAATTACCTCGTCAAACTATTTATTTTCATCAATAATATCCTTGAAAAAATAAAGTATATATGAAATCACTTCTTTAGGAATATTCTTCATATATCTTTCAAATTGAGAGTAGAAGTATTAATAGTTTTGATAGAATAATCTTCCTTGTACTCTCCAAAACTTGAGCTAGTTTCTTCAAATGTATCATTATCAAATAATTAGATAAGATATCATTGATCCTTCTCTTCTTTCTTTTATATTCTTCATAATCTCTTTACTTCCATATTCTTCATGTTTTTTAATGTTTTATACAAAACCTTCATGTATTCATCAATGGTAGTGGAGATTAAGTCTTACACTTGAGGTAATATAGATTTTTCTTCGAATAAAAACTTTATATAACCCTTTTAAAAACAACTTTTATCCAATTATAGGAATGATAATGCATTTATACCACTTCTAGATCCTAGATGGATCATGCAGGAACACTTAGGGGGTGAATTGGTGTACCTGACTTTTACTGATTTTTAATTTCTTTTCAATTACCCCCTATTACACTCAAACCTCAACCCCATTTAATAGCAATGGTTTGATTGTGTGCTCTCAATAATCACCTATACATGTACTACAAATAATAAAAGAAACATCAACATAAAAAAAATTACAAGTTTTGGTCTCGATGTGAGAACCCACTCCTTATTGTGATAATCCTATGATTATTTCATGAATTTTGTATCATTATAACTTTTTAGTGATTAAAAATTCTTATAATTAGAACATAATGTTTAGGTAAAGAAATAATAAATATTTTCAAGTGAGTGTATCTCTTTATACTAGTACCACTAGTTCTTTAATGGCATTGTTTATACTGGAACCACCAGTTCTTCAAATATTTTAAACAAACGTTATAAACATTATATCTATGTTATATTGGATGTTTGTATATAAATTGATTAATATTATTCTTAAAATATAGTTATTTGACTTATTTTAAATAAAAAACATATATTATATGCATGGCATCCCATACTCTCTAATAAGTGGAAGATCTAACTTCCACCCCAACTCACCATTTTCATAGAATGATCAACTGAAGAATCCCTCAACACACTGTAAGATGTCTTTTTCCATGATTATCAAATGATTGAAAATATACTCCTTCTACCAATGATGTTCCTGGCCTCAATTATATATATGAAAGTGATGCACACAATATCGTAAAAATTATTTTATACAAGAACAATCTTGAAAAATCTAAAATTATTCTTCTTAAATTCTCAAATAGCATATAAAAAATGATATGTTTATTATTTTATATATTTATAAATCTTATTAACTATTTTTTTTCAAAAATACCAATAAAAACATAGGGAAATTATTTATATATGTTTTTGTTACTAACTTTTCCTTTTTGTACACTACTTCTTAAGCATTCACAACATAATACTTGAAAGTGTTATTTTATATGCAATCAAGTATACACAATTCCTTCACTTTAAGTTTCCAAAAACATTAAATGTTTTCAAGAAAATTATATATTTAAAAAATAACTCTTCTTCACATATTTCAACTCAAATTTGAAACATACATTGTCTTTAGTACTTATAATGTGCATGTATAGTGCATAGCATGAGAATCACATAGAAAATTCTCAGTTACCTTGATAAAATTATTGATGAAAGGTTTACCTCAAATAGAATTGTATATCGCATTAGTTCTTAACATTATATTTTTCAACTTCTTTTTGAATGCAATGATATTTTTGAAAACTAGAATAAATTTCATGTAACACAGTGTGTATATGGGATCTCCTCTTCATGCAATTGTGTCAAGTATAGGTTCCCTCTTCACAAAATATAAATTTTATTTGTTCACTATTTATGGAAAATCATATCCCTCTTCTAAATTTAAGTAACTATGATTGTAGTCTCATCCCACCCTCAGTATTTTTAGGTGAGGATTCACAGCCTTACACCACCTCATTCCTTTAATTTTTATGTTGTGTAATTGAATAAAGTTAAATGTTGCATCAATAATTAATTAAACATATTGTAGATATTGATATTTATTTGATTATTTAAATGAAATTTTCCTTCTATTTCTAATTTCCATTTGATGCTAAAAATAATAGAATCTTGCATTTGTGATCAACCCTCATGTGAATTTGAGGATAATCGGATTCATCATCCTTAACCATGCATAATCATCATCTACAATATTCATTTTTCTTCATATGTAGTATCATATTCCTTGAACATAGGCATATATTCAAGATGGATATTTCATACATGATGTCTAGGTGTCAAGAATGTATCATTATTTACTTTTTCTTGATCAGTGAAGGTGTGAGCTCGATAATTGAGGAATAATCACGCACTGCAAAAACCCTCAAACAAGGGTTGGTGAAGATGATGCACTAATTAAATTTAATTGTATGGATTCATTTGATCGAGTATCCACTATTTTATGAGTACCTTTTTAACACGTGAACATTGGTCCTATATTTCCCATCTCACATCAAACTTTTCTCTAACTATGTGCTAATATATTTTACATCTTTCTTCATTCACCACTCAATCTGGTAGTTGGGTTCAACACTTGAAACACTACACACACCCATTTGGTATGATCTAACTTGCTTATCCCCCTTATATACCACCTCATGAGAATTGTGGGAACTTTTCACCCACCCACACATACATGAATCCCTACTGTGAAGTAGCTCACACAATTTCCTCTATAGCTAACTTAGGCGACCCTCTCCTATGTGGTTAGCCCTTAGGTCCCACATGTGTGGTTGAGGGGATCCATATATAGCCTATGGTTATCCCATTTTACCCAATATACTTAGTATAATTACCAAGTACACATATTAAATTTCCAAACCACTTCAACCTTCTTCAAAAAGAATCATCATGAATATTTATATATATAGTTATATATTATTCATGGTATTTAAAACTCTTTCGTATGAAAATAAATATTTTCTTAGTATTATAAAAATCTCCTATGTAATAATTAAATATTTTATGTTCTTAATTTTACTTTCTCAAACTCCATATAATTAGAAACATCATTGTATGAATTAAATTTACAATTATCCACTTCATTTTATTTTAGAATTAAATTATAAATTCCAAATCCATTCAAGATCAAATAATAATCACTTTCTCTTTATATATTCCAAATATCATTTCTCTAAATTCATCAACATAAAAAAATATTATTTTTTATGGTCTTCAAATTCCTTATGAAAATAAATATTTTCATTGTTTTATTTATTATTTTAAATTTAATTGAAAATGTTTACTATCATTGTGTAATTGAAAAAATACATTGGACTTAAATAATATTTCAACAAACATAAAACTTAAAAATTGATTATTTTTCAAGCATGACTTCCAATTTAATTTTATAAATATATAGAAATTATCCAAGAATCGTCACCATACTTCTTCAATAATTCTCAAGGGATTACTATCTTTCTCTTTCCATGATTAATTTATAATCACATAGGAATTCATCATACATTGAATTTGATTCCTTATTACATATTGACAAAAAATACAACCATACTCATCAACCATACAAATAGGATTTTTAGGAGTATTTTGGTAATATATAAAATATTTTCGAATCAAAAAAGGTTGGTGATTATGAATCTTCTGTTTTTAATAATATAATTTTAGATGATATACATGGTAATTATCAAGAACAATTTCATAAAATGATGGATTTACATTTATCTCTTGATTTGGAATATAAGAATGTTTTTGAATAAAATAAAATGTTATCTCTTGGATTTGAAAGGTTAAGAAATTATAATCTTGAAATGTTAAAGCTTAAATATAAGAATGATGGGTTTAAATATTTTCATTATGAAAATAATGAAAAGGTAGGATGGAGATTTAATTTTTTATTATATGATTTATATCAAGTTGAATAAAATTAAAGGAAGTTATAGGAAGAAAATTAAATGTTGAAAAATTATTATTATTGTAGTAATTATAAATGTTTTAATGATATTAACTTAATAAATATGACTTGGATAATTTTATGAAAGGAGGATATTCATTGAGAAATCATATGTCTATTATGACTATTTTAAAAGTTAACCATGATCATCTAGTTCATTTTAAGAAGTGTGATATTAAAATAAATATTGCTTATTTTTTAGTTATTAATTATAAATGTGGTTTTCATAAAAATTATTCTAGTAAATGTGGTTTAAGTTTTAGAATATCATTTCAGAAAAAAAAATGTCCCTTTTGCTTCATCTTATGTTTCTATGAATTTACAAAGTTTTCATACCTAAAGGTGATTTTTTAAATTTTATTGGAACAAAAATGTTCTGAATTACCATGTATTTTTATTAGGGATAACATGAATATTCATGTTGTTTTATTATATGGTATGTTAGAATGTTCTTTAAAGTTTATTTTATTTTGATCAGTGAGCATGTATTTTATTTTTTATAGGTAAAATGGCTTGTGATAACGATTGTTTTTTATAATTTTTTACATATCTTTTATAATTCCTTAAATATCATATTTTTTTCATGGTTGATTTTAAATTTTTTTAAGAATAACTGATTTAGGGGGTGCTACATATCTTTATTGAATTGATGGGATTTTTATTTAGATGAGGCATATTTTTTATTTTGGGGGAAAAATGTGTTTGGAAATTTGATAATATTTCTTTATTTGTTTCAAAATGGGGGAGAAAATGATGTTTTCAAATTTTAATCTTTTTGATAAATTACAAAAAGAGGAATAAATTTTGAAATTGTTGTCTTTTTGTAAGTATCAAAAAGGGAGAGATTGTTAGAGTCGATCCATGAACCACTTTATTTATTTATTATGTTGATAACTACAAATAAAATTATTTTTCTTAATAATAATAATGTTGTTAATTTTATTTTTCCTTAATTAATTTTCATTTATTTATTATTTATTATTATTATTATTATTTATAATCATTTTTGTTCAAATATTGGGAAAAATAATTTTTTATGTATTTTCTTTACCTTTACTTAACTAGTACACATTTCAATTTACTATTATTTACCCTATAAAAATTTATGTTTACCCTTACATAACATTATTTTACCCTTACGTAACTTTAGTTATTCCCTTACTTAACCAGTAAAAAATTTTATTTACTCTTACTTGGAATATAGAAACTTCATCTCACCTTTACTTAATTTATATAAATTATATATTACCCTTCCATGGAAAAATATTACTATCATTACTTAGGTAATATAAATTTTTATTTACCCTTATGTAACTCAAAAACTTGAATAAAAAAGTCATATGAAATCATGATTTCTATATTAAGATCGGTATGGGATTTTGATCATAACATGAGATACAAACCTAGAAATTGAAAAAAAAACTTATTTGATGGATATCTAAGAAAAATATATACATTTCATTAAACTAAAACTAATTCTGAATCAATCATTTGGGTGTCTAAAATTAGGTATGAAGGTTTATTACGTCATTTTTTCAATATTTTTCATATTGTTTTTATTTTTTCAATGATATAATTTGATAAGGATATTGTATTTCTGTGATATTTGATTCATTAGAAATATAAGATAATTGTATAAATATAATCCAACAAGATCATAAGATAAAAATTCTTTTTAGAAGGTCTAAATGTTTTCTGAACATTCTGTAGATAAGATGATACACAATTTATTTTTATTTTAATGCATGCTTTATAAATTGAATTTAACCTTTATGCATACTATTAAAATTGAATATTATCCTTATTTAGCATATCTAATATTCTTTAAACCTTTATGTGACTCATTATATTTACATTTTACTAATGTACACCTATCATGGTATGCAGTAAAAGAAACTTAATTTCCTAAGGAATGTAGTATTAATGTTAACCTAGGTGGTCTCTAGAGAGGAGTGCTCTAAATCTAGTTATCAATAGTGATAAAATAAATTATGGTGTTTAAATGTTTATGAATAATAAAGTAATGAAACATTTCTTTAAAATTAACTTAATGGACAACTGATCTGATTAGGTTATTCTTCCCAGTTGTAATCTGTCATGGTCTTTAAAAATATATATCTTTATCATGTTAATAGATAAATAATAGGTTCCACAATTACTTCCACTATTCTCTCTTTATCGATTGATAAAGGTGATATTGGATAAAAAATTATAATTAGTTATACCCTCCTTCTAATGTGTGAAATACATAGTGAATCACCCTCATTTCAATTAGGTAATATCCAATCATGTATTATGATTCCCAAATAAACCAAGTATAACCACTGTTATTTCCATGTATTTTAGAAATTAATAAACACTCACTAATTAGAATCAAATAATTCAATAGATATGATCTAAAAATAAGTAGGGGGTTATGGATCCTAAACCAATATAATTATTAAGTTGAAAAAATTAATTTAAACATAATCACATTCAAGATTAATTTTGTATCTGACTAATGAAATCAATTAACTATAAAAAAAGAACATTGGTTTTAATAAAAATTCATATACTCAAGAATTACAATAGGGTTCCATTCCCTTCCCTAATCACCCAATAATTATACCCCTAAATTTGAGATGAAAAAAGAGAAAGGGGGATCATAATACATATTAAAATAATAGAGGGGGAAAGAGGTAGTATAATTCTAGGGCAGCAGATCTTTGATCCTCCAACTGATTCCATTTGACCTTTTATTTTTTTATCTCCCCTTAAATAATAGCTTTTACTTATATATATAGGAAAATTAATCCCTTATATGTACTTTATATTCTCTTTCAAACTTTTCTATCTTTTCTCCCCTTTATCCTATGATTTGAATTGGTCAACTCTATTTATTATCTTCTATGTGATAATATTCAATGTTATCTTTCAAAAATATATTTCTATTTATCTGAGTGTGAGATAGTGAGAGATTAATTTGGACAAATATATAAATTCCCTTCAATTTTTGTATTTTAATCCTTATATATTTTTCAATTTTAATGATTATTCAAACTTCCTTTTGATCATCCAAAAAATCCACCATTGATTTTCATCATTATACCTATGGAATCATCTTTTATCTTGTGCATGGGAGGTGGGAAGTAATGACCTTTTCTCTATTAAGTGAAACAACCCCCACTTTCACATTCGTTTTTAAAATGGATTATAAAAATATAAAATGGGGCATCAAAAGCTATTTTTAGTTATTTCTTCCAATATGATCCATCTATTTGGTCCCACGGTAGTAGGCTTGATTGTTTCCAACCTTAATTCCCTTAGTTATCCACAGATTCTTCTGAATATGGATATAGAATCCACTGTTTTATTCTCCATCCAATTTCATCCAAGAAATAGGCACACAAAAATGACTTATACAAATTTTTTACATGGTCTTTAATTTTTTTTCATTTCATGTGTACCACATCCTTTCATAACTATGATATAGTGATAGAAATTCTTCCCTTATATTTTATTCTTCATGCATATTGGACTCATCCACTCTTATTATTATTCCATTTATCATGTTGTTTTATGATCAAGCTCCTCCTAATGGCCATTACCAAGCACCACTACATCATAGTAGAATCTTTGAAATTTTTTTACATTTACCACACTCATAAACATGACTTAATCCCCATTTATATGGGTGTTTTGGTCTCCAGACCTCCCTGTGCACCATGGTGACACCAAAATACGGTGTTTTATAAGTTATTCCATCTTTTATCTCTCCTTATGAAACATAGTTTTCTCATTCCATGAGTGTAGACAAGGTTGCAACATAGTATTATTCGTGTGGGGATTTTTCTTCATCTAAATATCCTCCATGGTAGTCATCCGAGCTCCCAATAAAGTCCCAAGCTGATCCCATGCCTCGGTAGTGTACCGTTGAATCGATCTTAATCATACCCTGTAAGTTCCATGAATTTTTTCGGCATTTTTTAGTAGATTTTTAATGAGAACTAAGGCAGTAGTGGAAATGTATGAGCAATGTTTCTCACATTCAATCATGTGGCACCATATTTTTAAGAGGAACACAGTATTCGCATCAAGATATCCCACATCGGAAACACACTAGGGCTTCTGATTCTTTATATGTGATCTCAAGGATTCAAATCAAAAATTGAGTGAGACTCAAGCTAGTGGACTCATACGACCTCTCGTGCCTACCTTCACTGTAGAGGCTATCCACCAGCCACCACATGAATCCTACTCATATGCCACCTTTCACATGTTATGCTCCCACTCTCCCCCATCATTCCTAAAATGTCCCTCACCTGTTTCTTGATCAGATGGCCCCTAGGGCTTGCTATATGACTTACAAGGGGGTTTAGGTCTATCCAAGGTGCTAGATTATTTTTCACGTAAAAATATTTAAGAACTTTATGTAAATTCAACCAAAAACTCATAATCTAAAATAAACTTTGATTTAATCATTTTCATTTATTTTCCCTATATTAATTCCTCTAATAGAAATTACCCAAAATTTAATAACATAATTAACAATTTGGGTAGAATAATTAAAACCCATTCTCAAAACATAAAAAGAATTTTATTAAAAAATAAGATCATAAAATACCCACCCACTTCAACTCATGATTTTCCTCAAGAATTTAATTTTAATAATAAATTAAATAGGAACAACATGTTACAAATATTTACATTTTAAATAAATAAAACCAAATAAGTATCAATGGGAAAAAAAAATTTAAGTTCCATATAAAATATCATTTCAACTTAACACTTCTAAAAGAAACATAGTCAATCATGCATTTTACTTTATCCTATTGTAAATTTTATGGTTATTTTCCTTTAATTATTCCAAAAATCTTAATCCATTATTATCAAACATGACAATTTGTGACTTACCTCAAAATTATTATTTTTCTCTCAATTCTCAAGGTAACAATAAAAATGTATAGTTATTTGTATACCTTTAATATATATATTTTTACATAAACTTTAAAAATACCTAAATTATCCACTTTGTAAAGAAAAAAATTATATGAAATCATGATGGATTTTCAATTAAGGTTGTAATGACTCTAAGGATTAAGGTAGGTAGGTATTGATAAAAACAATTTTAATCCCAAAAAAATAGGTTTATATATAAAGCATAATGCATGATATCAAAATTAAAGATTAAGGATTATCTACCCTATAAAAAGTGACAACACCCAATTCCCAAGCTCAAAGTAAGGTCCTGAAACAATGTAAGAATAATGAATGACTTATACCAACTTTAATTTTTCAAAAAAAAAACTATTTCAACTAATTTTTCAGATTTTTTTTTAATTTTTGAAATGTTATTCATGTAATTCACCTCACATCCACCACCTAACCCCATATAATAAAACCATTGATCTGGTAATGGCTACTTTTTACTCTCCCTAGTCACAAACCATTTTTTCTTTTTTTTTCTTTTTTTAACTATTCTTTCAATTTTTTTCTTTTCAAAAGGGGTATAAATAAAACACAATAAATAAATTAACATGAAACACTCCCAATACCCAAAATATAATCCCTATACTTATTCATTATTATATAATTCATCCCTTCCACCATTAATTCCCTCTCCCCTATACTTCAACTTTAAAATATCATGCAGAATACATAGAGTAGGCTAAAAAGGAAAATATTGTCTTATAATGTGGCCCATTCTTATCAAGTTCATTCATTGATTCTATAGAATAATCATTAATTAATGTAAAAGGTGGTCTTAAGGATATGGGATAAATTAATAAAAATTCCACAATTATATTAAATTTAAATTTATATAATCATGTCTTAGACAAGTTCAAATGAAAATTCTAGTAGGTTTCATTCCCCAAGATATATCTAGAAATATTCTCAAAATAGGATGGAAATTTGAAGTCTAAAATCCTCTCATGAATGAAACATAAAATTTAGGACAATCACTCATGTAATGTGATAATAATAATAAATAAATCTACATGAATTTTAGTAATTCAAAGTATGAAAAAAATTGTAATGAGATTTCATTTATATTAATCAACAAATTCCCTCAATAATGATTCATCAAAATTAACATCCTGTAATTTCCTCTAATCACTCATACCCCACTTTTATCACTTAATTTTATTAAGTTTTAAATCAAAAACATGGAATAATGGTATTTATATTCAATTCATGTCTCTTAGATTGGTCGAGTAAAGATAAAATTCTAAGTGTGGGAATTCATTTCTCCTTTGAATCTCAAAGATAATTTTCCAACAAAAAGTTGAGGGAAGATGAAAAATACTAAATTTAAAATAGAACTCACCTTTTCACATGATGCTAATTTTTTCTACTTTTCCTCCTCTTCTTAAAGCCTCTAGGTTTTCCTAGTTCCTTTATACCTTGGTGGTCCTACAAAAATAAAACAATTATTAAAGGTGTAAGTACCATCTCATGTTTAGTTCAAAAAATAAAAGGGAAGGGTGGATATATCCTAAATTCCTAAATACTAAAAAATCATTAAAACTCAAGATCTTTATAATAATTTATTTTTTTTAATGTTATTGGATCAACCTAACCTAATAAACTGTGACTAATATAAATTTTGGACAAGTGTAAGTTCCTCCACCAATTCTTGGGGTAGATTTCTATGGTACATCTTCAGTTTATTCTCATTAATGGTAAATAATATTCCTTCACTATCTTTATTAATTTATATAGCACTGAAAGGATATAAATGAGTGACTATAAATTTACCATCCCACCTAGAAAAAATTTGACTTATAATTATCTTTAGTCTAGAATTATAGAGCAACACATGGTCTCTAGGATAGAATATTTTTGGTTGGATCAGGTTATCATGAGCCACTCAAGTTCTTTATTTGTAAATTTTTTAATTTTAAAAAGGTTATCTATGAATTTAGTCCATCCATTTCAATTTTAATTTACAATAAAATATGCCTTTAATTTCATGGTTATATGCTTCATCTTGACCATTTGTTTGAGGATGGTAGGGTGTATATGTCTAATGATGAAATCCATACTTTTTTAGTGGAGACTTCATTATACTATAGAAATATTTAGTCCCTTGGTCACTGATGATGGATGTTACCACATCAAACCTATAGAAAATGTCAGACCTAACAAAATCACACACAAAATTGACATTAGAAGTTTTTGTGGATTTGGATACCACCCATTTTGAGACATAATCAACAGTGACGATAATATAATAATTTAAAAATAGAGTGGAAAAGGGTATCATAAATTCTATGACCCAAAATTAAGATATCTTAAAAAGGATAATTGGTTTTTTAGGAATCTCTTTTTTTACAATTTTTAATGAAAATTGAATACTTTTAACATTTCTTGAAATATTAATGTGCATAATTTAAAAAATTATCACCACAAATAATGGATTATAAAACTTTTATAATGGTTATTTAAGGCCTAAAGTGTCCTCTACAAGATAATATGTGACAAAATTCAAAAAAATAATCATATTAAATTTCCAAAAAACATCTTTTTATGACTTAGTCATTGAAAATTTTCTAAAGGAATGGATCTGACCAAATATAAAATTTGTATTAAAATTTAGGTTTTTGTTTCTGAAGGGGGTATGATGAAAAGTTACCTGATAAGTTACCAAATAATTCATTATTTAGGAAAACCATGGTACTTTATCTTCTATTATGTAGAGTTTTTATCTCGATATATGGTTACGTATTGGGTATTGATCTGGAATTTCTACTTCAGTGGTGTTGGTAATTCTTATTAAGTAATCATCCATCTAGTTTTTAGTACCTTTATTATCTTTGATTTATAGTTTGAACTTTTGTATATGTAGTATAAATTTTACCATCATGGGTTTTTCATTTTACTTCTTTATTAAGTACCTAACAGTTACATGGATAGGAAAAAAAGTAACCTTAGTTCCAAGAAAATATGATCTAAACATATCTAATGCAAAGAAAACTTCAAGGAACTCCTTTTTTTGTGGTTATGTAATTGATATGAGTAGCATCCAATGTTCTTGGGTCATAATAAATGAATTTTTATTTTCTTCCAATTCATTAGGAGAGCTATTCCACTATAGCTTGATTCAAATCATCATAAAGTATCTCAAATGGATGTTTTCAATTTGGTGGTAACATTATTGGGGGGTGATCAGTCTTATATCCAACTCATCAAATTATTCCCTAAATTTATCATTAAAATAAAAATTATCTTATTTTAAAATTAACCTATAAATAAAGATAAAATTGTTACTAAATTCCATAATAAATATTTTTTATAATCTTTCATGTAATAAAAAAGATCTAAAATGTTTCACACAAGTTGGATATAGTAAAGAATGTATTACTTCCACTTTAGATTTTTCTACCGAAATTCCTTTTTGTAAAATGATATGAAGAAATACTCCCATTTCCTCAAATATAAAATGAAACTTTAAAAAATTCAAAACAAAATTCTTTTTTATGCATGTTTTAAAAAATATCCATATTTCCCAAACATTGATCGAATTAATTACCAAAAATAGTGAATTCATCCAAAAATACCTCAAATAATTCCTCATTTTAATCTAAAAATTTACTTTCCATGCACCTTTGAAATGTAACTGGGGCATTTTATATCCCAAAAGTAATCCTTTTACTAGAAAATGGGCCAAAGGTACATGTGAATTTAATCTTCTCATAGTCTTCTAAGGAAATGGGTACCTAAAAATATCCAAAAAATCCATCCAAAAAACAATAATGTGTTCTTCTTTTCAACCTCTCTATAATTTGTTCAATTAAGGGAATGATAAATTTTTATTTTTTTCGTGACTTAATTTAGCTTCCTAAAATCAATACATACTCTCCAATTATTTGTAACTCTTGTGGGAATTAATTTATTATGCTCATTCTTCCCAATGGTAAAACTCATTTTCATGGGAAGAAAATGGATGGGGATTACCCATTTTAATTCATAAATATGATAAATGATGTATGTTTCTAATAAATTTTATATTTCCTTATTTACTACCTCCGTGATAGTGGGATTTAGTCTCCTTTTAGGCTATTTAATGGGTCTTGAATCCCCCTCTAACAAAATTATGTGTTAGTGGATTTTAGGATTTATTCTTGGGATTTCACCTAAGATCCACCCTATGTCTTGGGAATTCCTTTTCATAAGTTTGATAAAATCCTAATCCTGGTTTATATAAAAATTATTAGCAATGGTAAATTTTAATTTATCTCATTTTATGCGGTACACATATTTTAAATTACTTGGGAGAGGTTTAAATTCCAGATTTGGGGTTGTTTATTAAATAAAGTTGAGCCATGGTTCCCTACTTATGAACCTTTATTTTTTTACACAAAATAAATCATATCAACTCCCTTACCATGAAATAAATCATCAGATTCATTAGAGAACTTATAATTTATCACTTATTCTAAATTAAAAATTGAATTTCTATATTTTTGGATAACAACATGTTCCATGATATTTTCAATAGATAATTTCTTTCCTAAGGCTAAGAATTCAGATAACATACCAATATCATCAATTGGTTTAGTATCTTTATTATGGGAGAGTGAAAAAAGTGAATGCTTAATTGAAGGGTGCCTCGTAAAGTCAAGAATAATGAAGTGTAAAATGTTTTATCTAATCTCCATGGTGAGGGTTCCTTCATGAACATTGACTATTTTCTTAACAATCTTTGAGAATTCTCTTCCCAAAATAAGGGTTGAGTGGTCTAGTGCTTTTTATTTTTCCATGGTAAGTACATAAAATTTGGCTAGAAATATCAATCCTTTAACTCCTACTTGAACATCCTCTAAAACCCCCTATAAAAATAATGGAACTATTTACAAATTACACCACCACTCTTTTGGGTTCTAATTATTATATTCACAAAGATAAAAACACAAACTAAGGCAGTAAACACACAAAGTTCCTAAGCATGTGTTTTAGACATGGGTAGAAGGCAATACATGTCATCTAATAAAGTACACATCATGTAGTCTGATGTAGATAGTGTTAAAATTTATATAGATAATAATTTAATATATAATTTAACATATTCACATTTTCTTCATATATTATTTATTTTATAGTGCACAACATGTCACATGATTGATAATTACATATTAAATCAATTTCCATAATAAAATTTTGGATAATAAAACATAGTTTACTCTAAGTACACTTGTGTACTTCATTAATTTTAAATGAAATTATTTTTGTTCAAAATTATAGATAATGGTGAGTTAAGGATACTTTGACATAATTAAGATAAATTGAATTAATTGGATTAATTTTTGGTGCATTATCTTAATTAATGAATGAATAAATGTAATTGGTAACTATATTTGAAATGTATGTCTATTTCATGTTATGTGAATGATCATGAGACTGGAATAAAGCTATATACGTGATTGGTTTCGTTTAATTTATTTATATTAAATTAAAATTTAGGGAAGTTATGCCATTTACTCCTTATTATGTAAGGCCTTGTGTGCCCATGGTTTCTTTTATGTAAACCCCTATTATCCAATCAATCAGATCCCCTCACCTACAAGTGAGTAAAAGCTTATGTAAAGATGGATATCCTAGGTAATAGGAGGTGTTTTGAGTCTTGGATCCATGGTGAAACCAATTATGGTGATACATTAGAACTAAGGTGGAATGATACAACATAAACCAAGTTACGGTTCATGGTGTTTTCTTATAGGGTCGATGGTTGGTTTATCATCTACTAGGTAAACTAACCATTAGAGAATCTCATGATCATACCAATTATATTTTATTTCTATTAGTTTCATGGTTAATTATTTATTTTATTGGATGCTACATGATCACCTAATGAATGAATTAACAAGAATTCATGGAAAAATAAAATATAACTGTATTATGCATAAATTTTATCAAACATGGTTAATCAGTTAAGTAAAATTAAATTAATATTAACAAGTAATTTGATTAAGATAAATTAATTTTTATGTATAATAATGAAAATTGATCAACTAAAATATTAATTCAACATATCATTCCACTACTTAAGCTAGAATCATCCCCATAGTTCAAAGTTCTTAACCAACCCAAGTTGGGGAGCTTTAAATTATTATGTAATTATTAGCTTAATGTTTTGGTTGGACTTAACTTGGTTCACATAAAGGGTTGATTACTCAAGTAGGAATTTTTATATATAAGAGGAAAGGGTTGAAAAAATATTTAATCTGAAATTTGGGATTGGGGAGTCTACTCAACAGATCAATGAACTATGAGTTAATACATTTTGAAAGTTATGCCTACCTAAAATCCATCATATAACTTTTCAAGAAAAAGTTTGTGTTATAAAAACATGAATATATATCATTAACACTAGAATATCTATGATATAATATATTCTAAAATAATGGTGAGGGATATTAGTTTTGGAAAAAATAGTGGGAGATTAATGGAATTTAATTAAATTTAAATTAATTAATAAATTTTTGTAATCAAACAAGTAATAATTATATACTCTTAATTTTTAAAAATTTCAAATCAAATGAATTCCACAATATCACTATGATATATAATAGATAAGGATATCCTTCTCACCAGTATGAATTTCCAGTAATGGTATAGGAAATATTTCAATACACTATTCCACATATAGAAATTATACGTGTCGTAAACCTCAATTCTTGAGTCGCTTGCCAAAGAGGCTAGTGAGGAAGAAGTGTCTCTATATTTGAGGCATGTGAATGAAACATTATATATCCAACATTTCATGATATGCTCCATGTGTAATGATACTATAAATCAACATAAGTATATGGATTCATATAGTATCATTTCTCACCTTCAAAATCTCTATCAAGAGAAGGTTGGATCAGAGATATGTGAGAACTCCAATGAAATGTTCACTTGCAATATTAGAGTTTTAGTGTCATTTAGGCATCATTTATTCAATATGATTGGATAAATTAAGTGAATATACATATTGGGTTTTAATATCCCAAATGAGTTGTACACAATTTTCACTATGACCTCACTACCCAAAAACTTCTCCAATTTTATTGTAAATTATAATATGAGAAATAGTGAGAAGACACTTTAGAAACTTCTTAATCTTATTATAATGCTCTAGAATGAATGACCACTACGATGGTAGCCAGATTGGTGGGTCACATGGCCTCAAGTGTGCCTCCCTATATGCCAGAGGCTACTGGATATCAACAAGGGTTTAAAGAGGTGATAGTAGGGAGACTATACCCTCATGATCAGAGTAGCACAGCAGTAAATCATAAAGTAAACAACAAAAAATAGTGGAATTAGTAAATAATGAAAGTCATAGTAGTGGAAGAATAATAATATAAATTGTAATGAAATATTTCCAACAACAATATACAATATATGCATTCATGTCCTAAAGATGATACATAACTAAAACAAAATACATAAAGTAGGAACAAGATACAGTACAATACATGAATAAGAAAAGAAACAAAATCCCCATGGGAGATCTCCATGATTATCTTGATCTCTAGATCATTCATGTGATCCCAACTCCTAGGTACTAGAAAACATAACAAGCAATATTTCATAGTCCTACAAACATAAAGTTCTACTTGGGTACCCCAGTACAATGGCGGCCCAAACAGGGTGTGAGATATAAATCCCATTAGGTTACCACCCAGGGTGTCTATGACTAATCCAGTCCATGAATATAAAGTAAAGAAGTGTGCAGTTAGTGTGAATAAATAAGAAAAAATAAATAAATAAATAAACAACATCCCACTCAGGTTCCTGAAGTACACCTGAATGAACTACCTGCTTTGGCACATGGATGGAATAAGAGTATAAACAATAACTATTTATACACTTAGTAATAATTTTTATATATATATACTATAGTTATATATATATATCACTTCCACCTATATGAACCAAGTGAGTACCAATGCCAATGTCCATATACCTAGAATACTAGTTATTCGATGGACTAGGTGTAACTTAGTCATCCATAACCAGTCTAAACGAGCCTATAAGCTCAAGTAATAGGGTTAATTTACTAAATCCCAATAGAGTGTGAGATATCATGAACAACACTTGGTATGGTGAGTGATCCATCATCTCGTCACTCTAAATAGGTAGTGTGGTGCCTCAACCTAATGTCCTACTAGTATCATTGGTGTGAGATGCCATGACTCAACACCTGATGTAAGAAAGCATGGTTTTCCTCTATGCTCAATAGATCCCTAACCATCATACACAACCTATTTATAAGTCATAATCATATATCAATAATATAATCCATGAGGAAATACCTCTCATGATTTATATTTAATAATCCCATTATGTAAACAATGTAATCCCATTTAATAATAGCATGTACTAAGCATGCAATAATTGGTGTGGCCTTTCCACCCTTTATAGTACATTTCATTAATAACATCAAATTCATCCAAAGAAGGAAACCATCATGAACATTCCATTCCATTTAATATAAAAACTTATTTAAGAAACAATCCACCATGAATAAGATATTCAACAAATTCAAGATATCTATTTTATACCATTTAAAACATTCAAGGAAGGAAAGTCATCATGTAAATCCATTACAATTATTTTGTTTCATTTTATAAAACATTTCATGGAAATTAATTTTACTAGATAAAAAAAGGAAACTTAGAGGATTCCTTCAATAACTGAGAAATTTCCTACATGGAAATGTCATTTAAATTGGGCCAAGTCCTTAAGAGGTAATTTGGTTTAATAATCATTTATTTCAAAGGAGAGAAACTCCATTTAAGGACAAAAAAAGTCCATGTACTAAAAAATCCTTATATATAACATTAACATCAAATCATATAAGAAATACCAAGCAATGTGACCTGGAATGATTTAAAAAATCAATCATAAATTTTCACTTTTGAAGAAAACTCACATCATCTGATTTGTTTTATTATAAAAACATTTCATTATTTATCAACAAATCATTTATAACCATTAAAAATCATCTAAAATATTCATAAATAAATTCATATTAATGAATAATTTCTATAAATCCACTATAAAATTCAATTCAACTTATAAATATTCAACATGGAACTAAGTAGGTACCATTATAACTTAGTCAAAACAATAAAAGGGGAAATTCCATTATTAATACAAGTAAAACACTTAGAAGTCTATACAATCATTTAATATTTTAATTATAAATGGTAAAAATTAGTTGGTACACCTAAGGGGTGTTCGTGATTGATAATGAAAACCCTTAAATTAATCAACCACACTCAATGGGTGTAATACAAGGTGTAGGGATCAATTTAATATGATTGAACCAATTATAAATAAATTTACAGTAAAGTATGGCATGTGGCATAACAGTTTTAATCATAAAATTATGAAAATATAGGAAAAATCTATAGACCACCAACCTTATGCTTAGTATGTTCCACTCATCCAATATCAAGGTCTGATTCGGTCTGATTTGGAAGAAATCTAAGAAACATACATCCACCTTGAAAATAAGGAAAATGATCTTACACCACGGTAAATATATTGAGAGTAGATTAAATGAATAAAGATCAAAAAGGAATCAGGAGCTTACTGAGAGGAATCCATAGAGACTGAGGGTGATTGAATTAGATGATGGATGGAGGAGTTATCTTGAAGCCTAGATTAGGATGGAAAGAAAATCCAAGGAACCATGGAGGAAGACTCATACTGATGGAGGAATAAAAAATAAGGAAAATGTTTTTTAGATTTCATTAAGGTTAAAAGGGTAATTTTACCCTAAAACTGGGTTGTGAGGTTTGGTCAAACGGTTTTTCCAAATCTTGCACCAACTGTGTGGCACTCATTCCTTAAGTAACCGCCTCAAATAGTTTTTCTTGCATGGTTACCCTAACCGTGCACTAAACATGCGATGAATAGTGAATGTGTACTTTCTAAGTGCTACTAACCATGCGGGGTAAGTGCATGGTTTGGAAAAACCGTGCACAGCCCATGTGTTTCATATCTTAACACCTCCATAATCCACATAGTTTGCTACTCGATGCTTCACGGTTTCAGAAAAACTGTGCACCTTGTTCAAAGCACCTGAAACTTCTGGATTTTGGGACCGAGTACTACTAAAACTCAACGAGACCTCAAAGGTATATCTTGGGTCTTTAACCAAGTCCAAAAAAAAAGAATTTTTTAAACTCTTGGAATTTCGTTCCAAAGTTCATTTTGTAAAACAGCTCATCTAGTAAATGTCAAAATTCAAACTCCTGTAGAATTTTACATTGTCCCAAAACATGTGTCATTATAACCGACCCACCTTAAACTTCTCATACCTAAGAAGAATTAGAGAATAAAAAACACATCACCCATCCTATAATATTTTTGAAGTCTCATTCAAACGGTCACGTTGTGTTTCCAAATGTCCAACACACCTATGGGAACTTATTAAGCACCCAACACTTAATCCAACAAAACTCTATACAATGCTTGATTTCTGATTGAGACATAGAAATGATGTTTTCCCAATCCTATTAATATATAGACATGATCATTATGTCAACTCTTTAAACATATGACTGATAGTAATCCCCGCTATAGGTTTTTAACATTAAGAAGGGAACAATTCCAAACCACAGCACCTCCACCATCTAAATTTCCTTACAATGGATGCCTCTAAGAATTATATAGATTATCCATGAGTGATTTCTTAAATTGGGTGAACCCAATTCCATATGAGGTCATATCAGGGACATCATTTGAAAGAAACGGTTGAATCATGATCAACCAAACTGAAACTGGACACACATGCTTTCCTTTAAATACACCACTGAACATTAAAACCACACCCACACTTACCTAACAACATGCTTTAAAATGGTTCCATTTGACCATATACATTAAACTATAAGGATAATGAGTTGAGACACTATGTCCACCTATTCCCAAAATGTCCAGCTTAGATGGATGGAATAATTCAAACTAAACTACAACACCTTGTTCCAAGGAATCTTATGTTTACAATAATAATGTTCACTGAATCCCATATCTAACTTGTGATGATGTTCCTTCATCAAAACATTACCTGACCATTTAATGTATCATTCCTTAACACAAACAAGGGTGTAACCCAGATCCATCCCACCAATCGTCCCCCCATAAGAATCACCACTGATCCCAAACACAAGTTTGAGATAAACTTGGATTCATTAAATTAGAGTCGAAAGAACTAAATCTAGGTATTCCACACACCATTTTTACAGGTGAGGAATTTTTATAAATCTATAACATCCACATAAAATCATTTACTAAGCCTAGAGTGGAATCCACCTGGTGATCACGTCAAAGAGAAATGGATGGTGTCCAAGAGTCCATACAAGGAGTTCCTACATAGGAACCTAGGTATCACTTAAGACTAACCATGCCTTGATAATAACAACACATCTAACAAGTAATGCTTATAAATCATATAAACCATCCCAAAAACTTTTAAACATTAACACATAATAAAACTGACGCTCTCTTAGTGCATCAAGGATGATGTCAAGATAGGGGACATGCTTGTCACTAAGTAGAATTGACCAAGAGGGTACCAAATATTACCAAGAAGATCATTTTAACCAATAATAGTCAACTTCCTTTGAAATAAACTCAGATTCACTTATTGATGCATCGTCATTAACTAATCAAAAATTCATTCCCACCCGAGGTGTTTTGTAATCACTCAAACTTAACCATTGAGGTCCATTAAAGAGAAACTGTGTTTCTCAAGGGTTGTGTACCCATCCAACCACACCAATTTTGTTCTTCTAAGAAATCACTAACATTTACAAGACTTATCAGCCTCATAGTCATTCAAGAAATATCAACCATTTCTAATAGACCTTTTACGTTGTGTTTCTTATTCATGGAGGGGAACATATATCTAAACTGATGTGATCCTCCCCACATTATGAGTGTTCTAATCACTAAAATAGAAGATAAAATATCCACTCATAAGCACGCTAGACCAAACTCACTTTGAATGCATGAATGAAATTCCCCGAGTCATGGTCGCAAACATCAAATCATTTGGCATGAAAACCAAAACTAAACCTAATTGATATGTCCAAATACCTAAGTCTCTAGAAATTCCTCCCAAACATTAGGATAAACTTGATTTCCTTTAAATCCCAAGCCACTCTACTCTAAAGATGACCTGAGACTATACATAATAGATCAAGGACCAATGATTCCACTGAACTCAATCGATTTGTTATGTTATTTAACAAATCAATGGGAATCTTGTATACCAATTCATACCACCCCATGATTTCATGAGCAACTGAAAAATCCTGAATACTACCCATAGGCTATATTATCTATGAATTAATGTATCAGATGGATCACATAGAAAACTGGCTCAAATTGTACCATCCCATACGACTGTGAAACAAACTGATGAACTCTTGAGTCACCTGAGGAAGGGAACTAGGGTAACGAGACCTACCAAGAGGGTAACCATGCCCTTGGAATGTCTAACCATATAAAATCAAGAATTACTCGATGCTTACTCCCATAACACTGGTCAAATATACAATGACCACCCATCCAAAAAAGGGTGTCATTTAAAAGTTAAAAGTCCTACAAGGGGAAACAACACCTGAATAGAACTAAATGTCATAAAATTCATGTAATTTATCAAGGAATTAAATGTCTAAGGGTGTTACCTACCATGTTCTAGCCCTATAAAAAAGTGTGTCAAACCGATCACTAGTTCACACTAACATGAAAGTCACTAGGCTTACGAGCCTATATTTTAAGCCATTTCTAAAAAGGAGAAAGGACTGTATAAAATGATTATATTTCCATTCCAAGGAAACTCAATGAGATATTTAAACTACCCATACACAAGGTTTTGAACAAAGAACACTACTTCAGGTTCCATTATTTTTTAATTAATTATGTTGATTCACATTCAACCTTTTAAAAAATTTAAAAGATTTAAAAAAAAACATCAAGTACCCATTTTAAAGTAAAAGCACTTGGTACATAATTAAATTAAATTATCAAGGTAAAATAATCAAGTATTATCAAACTTCCTTTTTTAAACATTAAACATTTATTGACATCCCTTCATAATTAGGTAATTTAGTATAGAATTTTATTTTAATAGATAAGGCGACCTAAAAGGGTCCCTCTAAGCCAACTTGTGTTCATTAAAATGCAACCCAATAGTATTTTAATAATTATTTAAGTTTAAAACACCCTTAAGAGGTTATCTCACTAAAACCATGCCCCAAATGACCTATTTGGGTCCAATTGTGAATTTTTTTAAGATAATAACATGATATTCATGCCCGTGTGATAAATTCACAAGACTTTATAAAGGAAACTACTTTATTTCATTTCAAAGTTAAAATAACTTTTACATTTTAACCATTTAAAGAAATAACATTTCCATATATAATGGTTAATTAATATTAGTTTTCATCTACCAATCCATAAAGTTACCTTACACTTTATAGGTTGGCATTTGGATCCCATTTAATTGAAATCAATTAACTTTAACATTTTAAATTTAGCAGCCTATTACATTTTATCAAAGGTCTGTTTATTTATATATATAAATATGAAGGATGGTTAGAGTATAAGGGTAACATTTTCCAAATTATAAGGCAACCATACACCATAAAACTAAAAACTAATTCCTATTTATTCACAACAAATAAATTCATCCCATGCAACTATTTACATATCATACAAAACTATCATGTTATCATAAGCAGTGACCATAGAAAAACATGCTAAATAAAAATAGAAACATGATACATAAGAAAAACATTCAAAATAAGAGTAAGAATGGCATATAATCATCTAATATTGTTATGTAAAAATACAATCTAAAGAAAAAAATATCTTGGAAAAATACTCAAGTCACGCAATATAACAATCAACAGAAAATGTACAAATGAAACTACATGGCATGGAAGATGCGTGACATATGAATTTATATGTACCAATAATGATGCATGTAAGTCTTATTCCTTACCATGCCAGGAAAAAAGTAAAAAACCATAAATTCCATAAACCAATCATAAGTAAAAAATTCACCAATCAATCAAGGTGAAATTATAATCAACTATCACAAAAAAATTGCATAAACAATAATCCCAGACCTGGACACTTGGTCATTTTCATGTGGGTGGGGCGATCAATCTCATACACTAATATTTACAAATTGATGACACATTCCTAGTCTCCTGTCAACCAAAAAAAATAGTAAGACAAGGGAAAATTAATGCTCTAACACCACTTTGTAATGTTCTGACCCAAATGACCACTAAGACGGTAGCCCGACTGGTGGGTCACATGGCCTCAAGTGTGCCTCCCCATACACCATAGGATGCTTACTAGCAGTGAGGGTTTAATGAGGTGATAGTGGCGAGACTATTCCATCATGATCAGAGTAGCACAGTGGTAAATTAGAAAGTAAATAACATAAAAATTGGAAGAATAAAATAATTAAAGACAAAGTAGTGGAAGAATAATAATATAAACTAAAATAAAATATGTACAAAACCAATATACAATAGTTTCATGCATGTCATGTTGATAATAAATAACTAATAAACAAACAATAGGTACATGATAGAGTACAATACAGGAATAAGAAAAGAAACAAAATCCACATGGGTGATCTCCATGAGAATCCTGAGTTATAAATCAGTCTTGTGATCCTAAAAATAGGTACTAGAAAATAGCAAAAGCAAGATTCCATGGTCCTATGAGAATAAAGGTCTACTCCGATACCCCATTGTAGTGGAGACCTGAGTAGGGTGTGAGATATAAATCCCAGTAGGTTGCCACTCATGGTGTCTACAACGGAACCAATATTTGAATATAAAGTAAAGACGTTTGTAGGTATAATGAATAAATAATTAAAACTGAATAAATAAATAAACAACAACCCACTCAGGTTCCTAAATTACACCTGGAGACACTACCTTCTTCATCTCATAGCCAGAATGAATGTCAGAATAGTAAATATATATATGTATTGTTTATATATATATATATATATAACATAGTTATATATATATATATCATAGTTATATATATATATGTATGTATCACATCCCCCTATATGAACCAAGTGTGTGCTGATACCAATGGCCATATACCTGGAATACTAGTTTTTTGTAGGACCGAGTGTAACTCAATCATCAATAACTAGTCTAAATGATCCTATAAGCTCAAGCAATATGGTACATGCCCTACATACCAATAGATTGTGAGATATCATACATGAAACTTGGGATGGTGAAGAAGCCATTATGTCATCACTCTAAATATGGAGTGTGAAACCTCATCCTAATGACCTACTAGTATCACTAGGGTGAGATGCCATGAATCAACACCCGATGTAAGGGAGTGTGATTTTCTACCATGATCAATAGATCCCTTACCATCATCTAAAACCTATTTATAAATAATAATAATATATCAATAATATAATATATTATTTAATACCTCTCATGCATTACATTTAATAATCACATTATATAAATAAGGGAATCACATTTAAGAGTAGCATGTGCTAAGCATGATACGATCATCATGGCCTTTCAACACTTTACAATCCATTTCATTTATAACATAAAATTCATCCAAAAAAGAAAATAATCATGAAAATTTCATTCCATTTAATACAAGAAACTCATTTAAGAAATAGTCCACCATGAATAATCAATTCAACATAGTCAATACATATCTTTTATACCATTTAAAACATTTAAAGAAGGCCACCCATCGTGTCAAAACATTCCAATTACTTCATTCCATTTTATTAAATATGACATGGAAATTAATTTTACTAGATATAAAGGGAACTTAGAGGCTGAATTTGATAATTGAGAAGTTTACTACATGGAAATGTCATTCAAGTCGTTCCAAACCCTTAATGGTTTCTTTGGTTTAATAAGAATTTATGTAAAACAAGGGTAAATCCATTTAAGGACAAAAAAAGGACATTTACTAAAAATTCCTTATGTTTAACATTAACATCAAAGCATAAAATAAATACCACGAAATGTGGACAAGAATGGTTTAAAACACTAAACAAAATTTTTCAATTTCAAAGACAGTGCACCTCATCTTAGTGGTTTTATTATAAACACATGTCATTATTTATCATAATCTCATTTAGAACCATTAATCATCAACCAAAATATTCATAACTTAATTCAACATAATGAAAATTTTATATAAAGACACTATATAAGGAAATTCAACTTATAAATATTCAACTTGGAAATTAAGAGGTACCATTATAACTTAGGAGAAACCATATTAGGGTAAATTCGATTATTAATCCTATTAAAACACATATAATTCCATCTGGGAATTTAAGAATTTAATTATAAATGGGAAAAATGAGCCAGAACACCCAAGGTGTGTCTTTGATTGAGGCTGACAGCCTCAAAATTAATAAACCACACTCAATGGGTGTAATACAAGGGGTGAAGATCAATTTAACATGATGGAACTAATTATAAAGAAACATGAAAAAAGGTCGGGGTGTGGAGAAAAGGAGATTCTCATAAAATAATGGAAATTTAGGGAAAATACATAAACCACCTAGCTTATTCCTAATATGTTCTTCCCATCCAATATCACGGTCTAATTCGGTCTGGACTGGAAGAAATATAAAATATAGACATCTTCCCTAAAAATAAGAAAAATGATCTTGCACCACGATAAATCCTTTGAGAGGAGATTAATAAAATAAATATCAAAAAGGAATCAAGATATTATCAAGGGGAATCTATAGAGACCAACAGTTCTTGAATCGAACTACGGATGGAGGAGTTATCTTAAAGTATAGATTAGGCTTGGAGGAGAATCCAAGGTGCCATGGAGGGAGACTCATATAGGTGGGGGAAAATAAAAAGAAGGAAAAGGTTTTTAAGATTTAATTAATGGAAATGGGGTAATTTCACCTTAAAAAACGTTTCGCACAACTTAGTCGAATGGTTCGTCCAAACCGAGTACCAACTATGTGGCACCCATTCCTTAGAAACCAATCGTGCACAGTTTTTCCCGCATGGTTACCCTAATCATGTGCCAACCGTGTGATGAATATTTCAAGTGTACTAACTAATTGGAACTAACCATGTGATCTAGGTTCATGATTTGAAAAAACCATGTGCATCCCATGCACTTCACATCTACACGCCTCCATAAGTGGCATAGTTTTCTACTGGGGGCCACATGGTTTCAAAAAAACCATGTAACCTATTCAAATCACCCAATACTTATGACTTTCAGGACCCAAAACTCCTAAAACTCAATGATACCTTTGATGGATCTCTTGAGCCTTTATGCATGTCCAAAAATAACACATTTAAGTGTTCCAACTCTCATAATTTCATTCTAAATATTGGTTTATAAAACGGAAAACCCAGTAAATTCCAAAATTCAAAATCCCATAAATTTACCTTGCCTCAAAACATGGGTCATTACAACCTCCCCACCATAGAACTTCTTATATGTGAGAAGCCTTGGAGAACAATGAAAACATCAACTAACCTATAAGGGTCATGAATTCTTGTTCAAATGGTTGTGTTTCATTTCCCAATGTCCAATGCACCTATGATCACTTATTAAGAACGTTACACTTAAGACAAAAAAAACTCGATACAATGCTTGATTTCCAACTCAAACACAA
Organism: Viscum album; assembly: GCA_963277665.1. Lineage (NCBI taxonomy): Eukaryota > Viridiplantae > Streptophyta > Magnoliopsida > Santalales > Viscaceae > Viscum > Viscum album. The sequence goes on along the minus strand of OY728129.1, from coordinate 1,802,653,613 downwards.
AAATGGTTCTTTCCCAATCCCATTAAGCTAGAGACACAATCATGACGTCATCTCTTTAAACATCATGTTGATGGTACTCCCCACCATAGTTTTTTACCATTAAGAAGGTTCCAATTCCATACCACGACATCTCCACCATCAGAATTTCCTTACAAAGCATGCCTATAAGCATTCTATATATGCTCCATGTGTCATTTCTCTAACTAGTGGAACCCTATTCCATCTAAGGTCATATCATAGACCTCATCTAAAAGAAATATTTGAATCCTAGTTGACCAAACTGCAACTGGTTGTGCATGCTTTCCTTGAAAGACACCGTTGGCACCTCTGAAACCTCTACAACCTCAAAGGAATTCATATTAGGTTGTATTTAAGAATTTAAAGAAAAATAACAAGTATATGTACCTCATATGAAAAACTAAGTTATTACAATCTACCCCAATTAAATAAATTCATCCCTAAATTTCCCTCTCAAGGGTTGTCAAGATTCATCTGAGAAAAACTCCAGCCACTGAGCACATACGTCAGACTCCCACTCCCAAGTGTCATCCTATAAATGGTCATGATGCCAGAGAACTCGTATTAGAGGAACTAACTGACCTCATGGAACCTCTTTTATCATATTAATGATATGAATTTGATTCTACTCAAAGGATGAATCATCCTATAACTCCACCACCTCAGGATATAGAGTGTGAGATGGGTCTGAGTGATAGTAGTGCAACTAATATACATGGAAGACGTCGTGCATAGACATGTACCTCTAAGGTAACTATAACTGATAGGATACCATCCTGATGCTCTCTAGAATCTCAAATGACCTAGAATATTGTGGGGAAATATTACCACGTCTTCTGATCTATATGTGTCCCAGCCTTGGTGATATCTATAAAAAGACTTGATCCACAACCTTGAACTCTAGAGGTCTCCTACAGCCATCGGTGTAAGATTTATATCGAGACAGTGCAGTATCCATCTACTTCTAAATCAACTATACCTACTCATATTTCAATTAAAAGAGATATGGTCCTAGTAAATCTATTTCACCTACCTCTAACCATCACAGGTGTGATCGTCGTGGCCTACCATACAAATCCTTATAATTTTCCATCTGTTTAGTCACTGGATAGTTGTTTTTGTAGTCAAACTCAACCAGGGGTAAATGATTCTCCCAAGAGACCTATGAAATCCTGGACACATTCTTATAGAATGACCTCAAGTACTTGTATCATACGCTCTGACTGGCTATCATTCTGAGGGTGGTATTTTGTTCTCATCAGAACCTATATACCCAGAACCATCAATAAACTCTTCCAGAAATGATATGTAAACTTTGAATCCCTATCTGAAATGATAGTGCATGATACCTCGTGAATCTTACTATCTCATGGAAAGACAACCTCCCAATATCAACTACAATTAATGTCTCCTTGATCGGTAGGAAGTTTTAAACCTTCATGATCTTATCAATAACAACCCACATGGTATCACTACCACGATACAACCTTGGAAAAATGGCCATGAAATCCATCACGGCATCATCCCATTTAAAAATAAGAATAGGTAGTTGTTATAAATTCTTGGATATTTTCTAATGTTCCACCTTCACCTGCTGATAGGTGGAACATCTTATAACAAAACTAGATATCTCTCACTTCATACCCGGACACTAGTACTAATGGAATAAGTCATGGTACATCTTGGTGACGTCGGGGTACGCTACCAAATCTAAGTCATGAAAATCCCACATCATCTCCTTGTGTCTGTCCACTAAAACCCATACACAACCATGGATATGCAGAACCTCATCCTCACCTATGGTCAAACTAGGAGGTGGGTCTTCATCATACACACTCTTCTATTGGATTGGGCCCTTTGGATCTAATATCTTCGTCATACTCACTCTATCCAATAGGGTATAGGTCATTGATAATGATAAAATATAAGTCTATCCCTGAATTTCTTGTACCTCCAAGTGTGTCTCGTAGAAAAAAGACATAAGATGCCACTCGCTACTGGCCAATTTAACTACATATATCTGAGTTCTCTTGCTCAGTGCATCAACCACTACATTTCCGTTTACAGAAATGTATTCAAGATCAATGTTAAAATACTATAGGTATTCAATGCACCTTCACTACCTAAGATTCATATCATACTATATAAATATATACATTAGGATTTTTTGGTCCATGAATACCAAAAAATTCTCTCCAAGTTAGTAGTGTCTCCAATAGTGAAATACAAGAACAACTATAGTTATCTTGAGGTCATGTGTCGGGTAGTTCCTCTCATGTTTCCTTAATTAATGAGACTCGTATTCCATGACTCTATCCCCTTGAATTAAAACTTATCCAAGCCTAATACCTAATGTTTCACAATAAAAAATGTAGCTCTATCCCTAATCTAGAAGTATCAAAACGGGTGTTGAATTCAATCTCCATTTTAGCTCCAGAAAGTTTGTCTCATGGGTATCTATCCATTAAAACTTAAAATCCTTCCTGGTCAAGCTTGTGAGTGGCGCTGCTAGGAATGAGAATTCATGTATGAAATTCCTGTAGTATCCGGATATCCCCGGGAAACTCCATATGTCAATGAAATTATTAGGATACTCCTAGGAAAATATGACTCTCACCTTCTCTAGATCTGATGATACTCTTTTCTCTAAGATAATATGACTTGGGAAGTGAATTTTTTCCATCCTGAAGTGGCACTTTGTGAGCTTAGAATAAAAATGATTCTCTCTCAGTGTATTCAAATTGAAATCAATATTTTTGGCACGATCATATCTATTGTGAGAATACACCAAGATATCTTTCATGAAAACCACCACAAATGAATCCATATAATGATGGAAATCTTGGTTCATCAGTTCTATGAAAACTTTTGATGCATTTTTGATACCAAATAGCATAACCAAATACTATTCTAGACCATACATTCTATGGAAGGGTTCATAAGGTATTTCTATAGGTCGATCATGTTCCAGGTGATATTTTGACCTCAAATCAATTTTTGAGAAAACCCAATCTCCTCGAAGCTAATCAAACATGTCATCTATCTGTGGAAATGGATACCAGTTCTTAATCATTAGCTGGTTAAATTTATTATAGTACATATATATCATCAGGGTATTATCCACATTTTTAACAAAAATAATAGTCATATCCTATGGAGAAGTATTGGTTCGAATAAACCCATTATCCTCCAAGTCCTCTAGCTACCTCTAGAGATCCTACAACTCTATCATAGTCATCCTGTAAGGAGTAATGGATATCGGTGCAGATATTATAACTATATTAAAGGATAACTCCACCTCTCTATCTAGTGGTAGACCATAAAATTCATTTAAGAAGACATCCCTGAAATGATCAACCACTGGGGGAAATTTTATGATGAATTTCCTAATCATCCAAATGCATACTAGACAATTGGTTTGTCATCCCACCCAGCCCACGATGTTGTGGTCCAGGTCAGCTCGCTTGGACAGCTAATTCACCCTTATGATTATAAAAAATACCCTATGGTGATGTAAAACTAACCCTTTGGAGATAGTAGTTGACATAGTCTTGATAATCTAATAGCTAGTCCATTTCAAGTATGACATCAAACCCAGTCATCTCAATGATAAAAAGATTCAAAACAACATGAAACCCACCAACCTTAGGGTGGAACTCCCTGTACTGGTGTACCTCCTCTATTATAATTTGAAATGGAGTTTCAAGCATTATAATGCCTTAATAAATTTCTACCACAAGCCCCATGTTTTACACCACAGGTGCATATACAATGAAATGTGATGTACCTTTATCAAAGAGAGGAGATACAAGAGTAAAGGCCACTAAAATCATACCTATCACCATAGACTATCCGGCACCCTTCGCCTTAAATATAGGTTGTACATAATAGATATTTCATGAACCACATTCCTATGAAAAAACATCGCTGACTAGAGTAGGATCACTATGTTTTCTTGGTGTAACTTGAGTCTGGATACCTTAGCCACAGCCACCACCACCACCTCATCCTGGTCGACTAGTACTACTCTAGTTCCCTACCTGATGTGGAGCTGAGAACCTAGCTCCTGAAGCTGGTGTCGGATCAGACCCCCTACCACTCACTACAAGAAGGAAGGTCTGGCAGAAACATTTCACATAGCCCATCCCACCACAATCTCGGCGCTTGAATGGGTCTTGGTCATACTGATTCTTCATGTGAACCCATCTTCTACACTGAAGAAAGAAAACCGCACTACCAGCACTAGCGGCTAGGCTGGTACTCATTTCATGGGAAGCCTCAAAATGGTACTTCTAGACTAAAGATGTTAATCATCTGGTTTGAGAGACTGCACTACTCTACTATACATCCCCATCTTCCCTTAGGTTCTTCTCTATAATTATCACCTGATTTACCATTTCAGTAATAGAGTTTAACCTAAACATTTTGAACTAATTATCAGACAACATGTTGGAGACCTTCCTCAAGGCGTCTCACCTTCCATAACTCATCAGCAAGGTACATCGGTGGAAAAAAATGTAGATCTATAAAGTGTGTTGAGTAATATATAACTATCATCGCGCCCTAATCCAGATTAATGAACTCATTAGATCACTCTACCCTCAGAGTCTCAAGGAAAAAGTAGTCATAGAGACTTGTTTGGAAATCCTGCCAAACAATGCCACGTAGCACATCAACCTGCTTTAGAACATCCCACCAGCTCTTTTCTGCTCCATGTAGAATATAATTCAAGAGATTAACTCTCCTCTCAGTAGGTTTCTAGAGATTCTCTAAGATCAACAGTGTAGTCTCAATCTACAGATCAGCAGTCTGTGGACCACCATCCCCTGAGAACATGGGAGGATGTTACTACTGGAACACCCATGTCAACTCATCTATAGACATGGAAGGTTGTGGTGCTCCCTAAAAAGTCTGCATGAAGTGATAAAACCCCTCGTAGAATTGTTCCTTAGCACTTATTTCCAGAACAATAGTTGGTGTTCTAGTTGAAACTAAAGGATGATCCACTAGTATACCATGGCCCAATACCTCTGGAGTGTGGTTTCTGACTCCCTCTAGGCATAGGAATTGATGTTTTCATGGTGGAATGCATCTAAAATGCCAAATAGACACCTCAAAAAATAATGGTATCAATGGTTTATAGCTAAAATCAAGTACAGATCAAAAAATTCCTATAATCAGGTCATACCACATAGCCTACTCCAAAATCTAGGATTATAAAAAGGAACAGTAACAGAAATCACTAGATGTGTTTCCTCTTTACCACTCAAAATACAAGTCTAGGTCAATCTCTCTATTTATCATTTCAATTTTCCATTTGAATTCAATATTCATTTCACTTCTCATTTAAATGTTTGAAGAAAATGGTTCACCAAATTCTAGTCCATAAGGTCTAATACTCCTTATGAACTGAAATATGGAAAATCAATCCACACCCTACCATGTTCCAGTCCTTGCGACTCATGGCGCATGAATCAACATGTCGCAACTAGCTTCATAGGGTTCCTATTATAGCCTAATCATGAAAACACTACTTAGGTTACATTATGGACTCTGAGTACCTACCATTTTTCCAAACCAATTCACAAAAGTCTATCATAATAGAAAGTATATCTATCACAAAACAAATCACAACATCATGAAAACAGGTGATTCATCCTATATAGAATGGCACAATGCGTGGAATATGATTTCGAAAAAGTTCCTAAAATGATGCATGAGATATAATACCCTCATCTCATCAGGTTACAATAAAATATAACCAACAATCGAATCAATAATAGTAATCAAAATTCAAGTGCATTTCTTAATGGTGGAATTAAATCAATTATAATAGTTAATGTCCAAAAAATATCAATTTCATTCGAGGTAATTTATCTTTTTCCTATACATGGGTTAGATAATCCCAAGTACATCTCATTTACAAATTCTAATTCCTTTCTATCCCTATATAGTGTCTCCAAATAGTTAAGAAAACCATAAAAATAATGGCTCTGATACCACTTTGTAAATTCTCGATCCCAGATTCCACTCAATAGTCTTTGAGTTCAGTTGGCCACATAACCTCATGTATGTATCCCTGAATGTCAGAGGCTACCAACTAGCAGGAAGGTCCTATGGTATGTCTATGGGGAGAAAATTCCCTCTTACCAGAGTGTAACATAGTTTAATACCAATAATAGTTAATAGCATAATCAGATACAGCAACCAGGAAATAGATACACAAAAGGAATAGATAAAAATTCCAAAAAAGGATCACATAAACAAAAGATGATGATACATTTCATGTTCTATAAAATATCCATAATAGTTACATAAAATCTCAATATAATACATGTTTCAAAATATCAAAAAGAAGAAAAAAATGTTATCATTGAATATAATCATCAGCCTAATCTTCATCCCATGCTCCTGTACTCCAAATCATGACATAAAATCAAGCATCAAAATGTTGGAATTTTCCTCAGTTCCTACCTGCATCCATAAGGTCTATTTGGGTACCCAACAGTGGGCTGAATAGGGTAGGGAAACAATCCCAGTAGTTAAACACTTCAAATATCTATGATAATCCTGGTTTTTCAACATAATCCTAGTAGTGTTCAAATAAATCAGATAAGAAGTATGAAAGTAAAGTTCCCCTGGAATATATATTACAAGAAAGTGGAGCTGAAAAACCTCACATGGATCCCTAAAAAATAAGATTCAGCTTCTATATCATGGTAGTAGTAGAAAAAGTAACTACCATAGCGTCTCCATATAATCAGAAGTGTCAAAACATGCACATCTAAATAGTATAATAAAGCATACCATATTTACCACAGTTGTGCTGTATAATCAGAAGTGACAAACCATAAAAAGATGTATCCAAGGTGTATAAAACGAAGGAATCCTCATCAAGTCCTAGGATAATTTAGATGGAAACTCTATAATTACACGGTCTCAATCCAAGGATCATCTCATTAGAGTGTGTCCAATGCGAGTCCAGCAATACAGATCTAAGGGGGCATAAATTCTCTTAGCATCTTACAAAATCATGACCCAAAGGTCATACAGGCCCAAGTATTCTTCTACCCTAATACAAGATCCATGGGTTAATCGAACATAGAATCAAAATATAATCAAGACCCATGTTATAATAACCAATTCATCCACTACCATTACAAACCACCATTCGATCCATTCAAAAATTCATATTAAATTCAAACAATGAGTATACCCACTCATTCAACAATTGACATAATCCATTTCATCAATCAAGTAAGTAATAACATGGAAAAACATGGAAAATTATGTTATACATCTCCTAATCAAGAAACTCAATTCCATATAATTATAATTCGGATTCCCCTAACTACGAAAGCTCTAAAACACACCACTTAGGTGATTCAACAAGTGGCATGGGATAAGGGCTCACCCCATGGGTGGCCTTGGTGGGGGAAACAACCTCCAACTAAGCTCAACTAAACCTAAAGTAATACTTAATAGATTTTATTTCATTTGATTCAATTAATCAAGTTAATTTTAGGGTTTTCCATAAATTACAATGGGCGGCATAATAAAAACAAGCTTAAAAAAGAACCAAACCTCAAGGTAAAGGTATAGACCACCTACCGTAGGTCGATAGTATAATACTCATCTAGTATCAACTTGTTATTTGACTCTGATTAGAATAAAAATGAATAATGGAGGACGAATCTGAAAATATGGCATATTATCTTTCACCTAAATAGCACAGCCAATACCAAGAAGAATTAGGAATGGAATAAAAAGAATTGATATCTTACCGGAACTAATCCAATGGGACAAATGGTTCTTGAATCGGATTCTGGGTGGAGATCTGATGGAAATCTTAGAATTGGATTCAAAGAGAGCTTATCATGTAGGAAATTCTATCCTTGGGAGGAAATGATAAATATACTTTGTTTTATAAAATTAATTATGGTGAATTTGGTAAATTCACCCAATCTACTGGGCCACATGATTTGGCCACATAGTTAGCCAAAAATTGCACCAATCGTGCACCCTTTTTTGTAGGCAAGGGGAAAACCGCATGATTTCCATGCATAGTTCGACTAACCATGGGAAAATCGTGTCTCCTTACACTTTCAAAATTGCAGACATCCCTGCATGGGAATGCGCCCCAAATAGAAAATTTTTTCTAATTGTGTGGCTTGTAAGATTCCAATACTCATCCTTACACGGTTAGAAGAAACCATGCGGGTTTCCCCGCACAGTTTCTACTAACTATGCACTAGGACTTTTTCTCCCAAAAGGTTAGTTTCTAGGCTCTGAACAAGCCTCAGACACCTCTAGTACCTCTATAACCTCAAAGGAATTCATATTAGGTCGTATTTAACCGTTTAAAATAAAATAAAAAAGGATATGTACCTCGTATTAAAACTTGGGTTCTTACAAATTTCACCCTAAAAATTATGTAACTCTAATAAAAATAAATGTGGATATATCTACTTCATTACATCCTTAGGTTCCCATGTAACTTCCTCAAATTTATGGATTCACCAAAAAACTTTTACCAAGTGAGTGTTTTTGTTTCATATCACTTTCTCCCTATGATATAGAATCTTCACTGGTTATTCCTCGTAAGAGATATCATACTCTAGTGGTATAACCACTTAGTTTAGTACATGTGAAGGATCAGGTATGTATTTCCTCAAGAGAGATAAATAGAACACATCATGTACTTGGGAATGGTTTGGTGGAAGCACCAATTGATAATCTACCATCCCAATACAATGATAATTTTTTAAGGGACCAATACACCTAGGTATTAGCTTTATCTTCTTCCCAAATCTCATCACCCCCTTCCAATGAGATATTCATAGGAATACCTTATCACCAAATTCAAAATCTATATCTTTTTTACAGTTTTCAACATAACTTTTTTTATACTTTGTGCTTCTCTTATATTTTACTGAATTTATCTTACATTATATACCATTTCTTCATCTAGTTTGGGTCCTAATAGATTTTTTTCTCTAAATTCATTCCATCATGTTGGATTTATACACTTCTTTCCATATATAGATTCATAATGATCCATCTAAATGGTAGAGTGAAAGCTATTGTTATAATAAAATTTCACCAAATGGGAGGTTTTGATCCCAACCACAATTAAAATAAATTGAGAAATATCTAAAAATATATTATAGATTATGAATGTTCCTCTTATACTAATCATTTATCTGAGGATGATAAGCAGTACTGAAACTTAACTCTATATCAAGGGCCTACTAAAGACTTTTCCCGAACTTCAAGGAGAACCTTAGATCTTGATAATATACAATATAATGTGTTACTCTATGAAACTTTACCCCTTTATTTATATAAATCCTAAAAATAAGATCAATGAATAATTATTTTCTAATGAAAATAAAGAGTTTTGACTTAGTGAGGTGATAAATTTACAAGCCATATAACATTATTACCTTTATATGTTTTTGGGATTCCAATGAAAAAATCCATGGTGATGTTTTTCTATTCCCATTATGGTATGGGTAATATTTGTTAAATCCCCTTATATTTCTATCTCTTAGCTTTAAATTTCTAACAAACAATGCACCGAGAAATATATTTTACAATATCTGTCTTCATTTTATCCCACCAGAAATACTCTTTCAAATATTTATACATATTTAATTTTTTAGGATGAATATATAATGAAGAACTATGAGTTTTTTCCAACAAATCCTTCAAATATGGTATTTAAGGGACACAAAAAAGGCTCTTGAACATTATCATTTCCTTAAAATCAAGGTTGAACTCATGAATATTTTTCACCTTCTTCTGCAGTTCCACATCTCCCTTTTGTTCTACTTTAATCCTCCCAAAGAAAGATGGTTGAATATTCATTTGATCCTAATACAATTTCTCCCCTTCCTTTATAATTTCTAGATATATACTTTTAAAATCCATAAATATTGGATCTTTTGTGGTCATCATAATAGATAAGCTAGCATAATCCTTTCAAGTTAGAGCATCATCCACCATGTTCACCTCCCCATGGTGGTAATATATTTAGTAGTCATAATTTTCAATCAACTCCAACCATTTTCTGTAGAACATATTCAACTATTTTTTTGTGAAAATATAATTTAAACTCTTACTATTAGTATATATATCACACCTTTATCCATAAAGATAATTCCTCTATATCCTTAATGAAAAATGTTCCACAGCTAACTCCAAATCACAAGTTGGGTAATTTTTCTCATGGACATTCAGTTGGTGTGAGGAATAAGCTATCATCATATCATTCTTATTAAGGACACATATCAATCCCTTATTCGATGCATTATTATAGATTAAAAACCCTTCTCTACTATAGGGTAGTGTAAGAATAGGCATGCTAACTAATATTCACTTTAGTTCCTTGAAACATTACACACATTCACCTATCCAAAGAAACTTGCAACTCTTCTAAGTTAACTTGGTAAGTGGATTTCAAATTCATGAGAAATTCTTTACAAAGTGTCGATAATAACCAGACAAACGAAGAAAACTATAGATATTAGTCACCATGGTTGGTCCGGGCCAACTTTTAATAAATTATATATTTTATGGATCCATATATATACACTCACTTCAGATTATATAAACCAAAAATGAATCTTTTTATAGTAAAAATTCACACTTTTTAAATTTTTCATACACTTATCCTTTCTTAGGGTATTTAGAAAAATCCTCAAATGATCTTCTTTCTCTTCCTTTATATTTTAGTATATAAGAATATCATATATAAATACTACCACAAACTAATCAAGGTAATCTATAAATATATATTCATGAAATCAATTAATATAGATGTAACACCCAAAAATGTTAAAGGGTTAAAATTCTAAATGATATGACTCATGTTAATAAGATGCACCTTTATTTTTAGGAGCCTACCTGATTAGAACTCCATAGTTAAGTGTGATTGTTTTGGAGTAGTGATCAGGATAGGTAAACTCCTGGGAAGTTTCCCAGGGTGTGTGTGAGTGAGGAAAAATCACACTAAAATAACAAGTGTTGGACTATGAGAACATTCATTAGTATGATGCTATATTTGGGCACCTAGGTGGGCTTTATATAGGGGACCACATGTATGTGGGGAAACTAATGGTGTCTAGAGGGTGAGGACCCGACATCCATGTTAAGTTGGTGTGTATGAGCAATCAGTGGGTCCCAGTTGTTACATCTATATCTGAGGAGGAACCCATTCGGAAGTGTGGTGTCATAGTCTGGGTTGAGATGCAGGGTCCACAATGAGGATTTTATGCTCTAAAGGGAGTAAATTCAACACCCCATAATGTTAAATCTTTAAAAGTCTAAATTATATGATTCATTTCAACAAGGTGCACCATTTTTTTCACAATCCTTCTAAATTATAACTCCATAGTTACGCATGCTTAGGCCAGAGTAGTGATCAGGATGGGTGACCTCCTGGGAAGTTTACCAGGGTGGGTGTGAGTGAGGACAAAGCACACTGAAAGAAAAAGTGTTTTCATGTGGGACAATCATTAGTTTGATGATCTATTCAGACTTGTGGGTGGGACCTAGGTAGGGGACTGTGGTTCTATGGGGAAACTGGTGGTGTATGGTGGGTGAGGACCTGATGGCCATGTTAGGGGCATTAGTAAGACCAAATAGAATCACTATAAATTCATAGTTTCTTTACCTTTTATGGAATATTTTCTTGAGTATATCTTTAACACCCTAATACTTTACAATGTATTTTATTTTTAAATAAATTTAATCTCTTTGATAACTTGTGATGCACACAACACCAGGTTTAAACAAAATGCAATACTCTATTAAAATATTGTTATTTAAACATGGCCATTATATCCTAGCTATTAAGTTGGTAGGTATAAATAGGATGGAATATATTATGAAACATTATATGGTTTAAACATGTAAAAAATAAATTTAATTCTTATAAAATCATTATAAATAAATTAAAAACCATTTGAAAGAAAAAGGAAATGTTTTCTGAAAAATAATATTTTCCTAAAAGGCACTTTAGTCATGCTTTGAACGCATAATTTATAATTATTTTTTACTAATTTTAGAAAATTTATTTTAAAAATTTAAACTAATTTTTTAAATAAAAATATAAAAATTATCTAAGGGATAATTTTGGGAATTTTTCTAAAAAGTTTCATTTTTCGATCAATGGTGAGAAATGATTTTATTAAAAACTGCCTTTTTGTTTATATAATTTACAAGACCCATTTTATTTTAATGTGTTTTTTAGATTAAAATTAGTAAAACTATATATCAATTATTCTAAATTTTTTCATTATAATTAATTTCATTTTTAACTTTGATATAAAAACGTTTTCAAATTTTGAAAGTTTTTCTTTTGGAAAACTGTTTTTTTTTACACATCTGCAGGTTTAATTTCAAATTAAATTCTTCTAATTATGTGAATTGAATTTTGAAAAATGTATTCTAAATTTGTAATTATAAAAATTTATTTTATCTATTTATCTAAACTTAATTTTTTACCATAATGAATAGTGAAAATAATAAAAAATATTTACAACAGTTAAGGTAAAAACAGGTTTACTAAAGGTTAAAATAAAAAGATAGAGGATAAAATTTACAAAAATATTTCATAATTCATATTTTGATGTTATCTCTTAAAATTTTTGAAAATTTTCATTTTTTATCCTTTTTCCATGATAAAAACATTGGTGTAAATCTTTCTTTTCAAAAACTCCAAGTGCATCCTCTCCCCCACTAATAAAAGGCCACACCCTCTCCTCTCTTTAAACACTTCCAAAAACCATTGGTTCCACCAAGAACATCCAAAATAACATTCATAATTCCCTCCCATCATTCTATATTCCATTTTTTGGTCATAAATCCATCCTAGGAAAGCTTTTGGTTCAAACCAAAAGAAGTTGTCTAAAGAAGAGTTAGCATCCTTAACCGTGCATTTTATTTTATTTCTTCCTGCACATCATTAAAATATTATTAAACCATGATGATATAATAACCTTATTATATTACATATAGTTATATTTTTCTATGTTAAGTGAATGACCTAGAACCATATCCTCCTCCCTCAAGTGGGAAATGAACATGTTGATTGTGTGTACGCCGGACTATCATCTCACGAACCGACATAATTCATTTTCCATCAACACTTCTCACTGATGGATATAATGATGTATCTGATGTTTATATATGATATTTATGATAAAATTATATTTCAATAATTATAATATCATGTATAACATCTTACTTTCTATTCCATAGAGAATATGATAATGTCGCTCGTGTGTACAGAGGACTACCACCTTGCAAAGCGATGTGATTATTTTTTCACTTACACTTTACAAAGAAGGTAATAAGGATTAATTTTATTTTTATATATTATATTCATGAAATATTAAAGATTATGTAAAATAATAATACCATTTAATTTCTAATCTTATAATTCATTGAATAAATGATAATGTCATACTACCACCTCGCGAAGTGATGTGATTTGTTTTTATTAATACATCACATGGATGGTATATGTAAGGGTATTCAAAGAAATAATATGATATTTATTATATAATGATAACTTTGTAAATATATAATATCACTTATCTTCTTTCCATTAGTATCATCTAAAATGGAAATGTTACTCATGCATATGTACGGTCTACAGTCTCTATTAATGTAATGTAGTTAATTTTTCATAACCAAATTTAATGGTTGGTTTAAAAAGTATAATTTATGTATAAAAATTGTAATTATTTCATGATTAATAATCTGAATATGATTACATAATATTCCATTTTAATTTAGTCAACTTACCAATTTGATTTTGGATATTTTTGTTGTTTATCATTAAAATGTTCGATGTGAAATTAATCTGTTAAGTAATTGAATAAAAAATAGTAAAAATTATAATAATAGGAATATTAAACCTAAAAATATAATTAATAAATTAAATAATTAATATAAGTTTATTATTTAGGGAGAAAAAGAAAACAAATTACAAATCAGACTCAGGTAATGGATCTTTCTAACCCACCCTTTCTCCAGGTTATGACCATTCTCTCTATAACTCACTTTATGTATCTTTAAAGTAATTTAGTTATTATAAATTATGTATATGTGTCTCTCAAATGTATACCTAGATTATTCTTCATTCCTTTTATGGGTTAATACATGCCTTGTGATCATCTCTCAAATGCCTTCTTTAAGGAATCTCTTTTGGATTATGTTATGAGAAAATATTATGAAACCCATTTATTTTCATGGGTAATTATTATGTTTATGCCTTATTATTGATATCCTTATGTCAAATTCATATTAATGTACATGAAATGAATATAACAGGTGGTCCCAGAATTATATATCCCTCTAATACATTGGGTAATGTTTTAGTCTCATGAGACGTCGTGTATGGTATTAGGGAGTGATCTTAATTCATTATAGGACTCTATCCACCATGTGATCTTATCTTAGAAGTTATCCTTAAGTTATGATTATGTAATATTTTATGTAATTGAAACTTTCCCTTGTTTCCATGATCTTATTATACCATTCTATTTATGTTATTCTTCCACTTGATTACTCATGTACCTTCTATTTTATGATATCATGTTATACATTTTATTCACATTTTATTCTTACTTATCATGTTTATTCCCTTACTGGTTTCTTATCTCATCCCTTTTTCATGTATTGACAAGGTTTTATCATGAATTTTAAAGAGCATTAATGGATTTATGAGCTTAAAATTGAAAATTAAATAAGGGCTCCATGTTTTAGTTTCCTTCTATGTATTATGAATCTAGTATTCGAAATACACTAGGACTTTATGATACTCATGTTATAATTATTGGATATTTATGTTTAAGAATAACATAATAATATGTGTAAATACGTGGATCACTATAGTTGGTATCATAGGAAAGGTTTAGTTAACCTTTTTAAACTATAATGATAAATACTTCGTGAAACCCTAGGGATAAATCCAATTATAAGTTTAAGTATAATCCTAAGTATAGGAAAATATCCTGGAATTTTTCTAAGTGTAGAGCAAGTGGTTTCTAAGAAATTACATCCATGTCTAGACACTAATAGAGGGAATGGTTCAAGAATATATGTACCTAGGGGTAATAACTATGAAAAAGGCACATCATCCTTGACTCGAGTTTTACCTAGTACACAATAATGAATCTTATAGTGCACCTTGTTTGAAACACCTAAGGGATATGTTTTGGAGATTCAAAAACTCTTTATTAACCATTATAATGGGAAAAAAATGACAATAAGATTTTATATTAGGAAATATATCATAGATAACTTAGTTTTAAACATCAAAATTCATAAATTAATAAATCAATTTCATTTATTATTTATCCCTTTAATGTTTATTATTTCTCATGTATGTGTTTCATAGTTTAAAAATACTCATCCCTAATTCAACTTTTATTTCAGTAAAATATTTAGAAATAGGAGAAACAAAGTCAAAAACTATTTTGAGGGGCAATGTGATGACATCCCAAATGAGATTCCCAACCTAATGGAAGTGGGATTTGGGAACTTTATTGTAATAAGTTCTCAGATAAATCAATTTTTGAACAAAAACTTAAATCAGGAGGAATACTCAAATACTACCAAGAAAGTTCAAATTGTAATTCAAACCTTTATGCAACATATTATTCCAATATTTAGTAGATATTATGATATTTTAACTACCTAAAAATGGATCAACTCCATTGAAAATATATTCTCTATCCTTCAATGCTCTAAGTAAGATAAGGTTTTACTTTTTATTTATTGTATGGAGGGATAAGTGATTAAATAGTGTATGTTGATCAAAAATATGAACCCTACGGATGATATCAAAGATATAGAGTGTAATTAATTTTAGGGAAAAATTGAAAAATGTTTTCATTGCACTCTATAACTTAAAATAGATAGGGATTTATTTAGCCACATGAAAAATAATGACAAATCCATTATGGATTATCAAGAAAACTTTACAAGACTTTCCTGATATGCCTTCATCTTTGTAATATCCCCTGAAATTAAAGTTTATTGATTATTTGGTGGTCTAAATCCACGTCTATGAAAAGATTTTGAAATTCAAGACTTTAATAGATAATAAGAAATTCTCTGATATTCCCTCAAAGTAGAGATGGTGATCAGGGAATCACAAGGCTCTCATGGGGATAATAAATGGAAAATGGAGTTTAACTATGGTTTTATAATAGATAAATATAATGGTAGGAAGAAATGAAAGCATCCCACTTGTTGAAAGTGTGGGAAGAAGCATCCTGTAAATTTTCTAAAGGGTACCAGGAAGTGATTTAGGCGTGGGAAGGGAGGGAATCTAGCCAGTGATTTCTAATTGTAGAAACCCACCAATTTAGTGGAATAAAGGAATACTCCAACCCACTATCATCCTATTTTCAAATTTTACAACTTAAAGTAACAAGGAAATTATGTGCACCAATGCACTAAGCTAAGGGTTGTTGATAAAAATTGATGACAATAACCTCCAATGCTTAGTGAGAAATGGTGAGCTTATACCATCACAATTGTGGAGGTGGATCCCAATAATGAAGTGGTGAAGGTAAATTAGTTATTCATTAAAGAATGGAGAACATAAATTTTTATTATGGTTCTATTATTTCTTTCATATCATGAAATTTTAGTAGAACTATTCAAGAACCACCTCAAAACATAGAATTTGAGTTATCTGTGAAGATGGAAAATGGTTCAATTATTACATCCTAATTATATAACTCATCCCCTATCCAAATTTGTGGGATTAAATTACTAGAAAACTTTTGATACTTTATTTAGTATAATTTTATGCAATTATGGGCATGGATTGCATTTCCTTGTATATAGCCAACAAAAAATACTAAGATAAAGAAATCACCCTCAAAATAGTTAATTTCCCTCTAAATATATAAAAGTTCAATGAGAATGATGAATCTCATTTGGTGTCGTTATTTGAAGCAGGTATATCTTTTCCTTCTGAGAAAGTGTATATTTCTCAAATGATTGAGGCTAAGGAAACTATCATGAATGAATATATGCCCATTGAGAGGATATATATCAATATATTTCTTGAAGAGTTTCTAAGTCTTCCTCATATATAACAAGTTGAATTTTTAATTGAGATTATACCTTGATCTTTTTCAATATCTAATACTCCATATAGGATAGCCATTGTAGAACTTGAGGAGATGAATAAGAAACTGTAGGAGAATCAAGATAAAGTATTTATACACCCAAGTGATTCACCATGGGGTACACCAGTCCTATTTATCAAGAATAAGGTTGGGTCAATGTGCCTCTAAATTTATTATCATGATCTCAATTAAATCACTATAAATAAAAATTATCCCTTTCTACAAATATATGACTTGATCAATAAACTATGTGGGGGTTAGTATTTCTTTAAGGAGTACCTTTAGTCAGGATATCACCAATTAATGGTGAATAAAGAAGATATTCCCAAAAATGTCTTTCGAACAAGGTATGGATACTATGAGTTCATAGTTATGCCTTTAAGACTCACTAATTCTTCAACAATATTTATGGAATTAATTAATAGTCTTTAGCTATTACCTCAAAAAATTTGTGGTAGTCATTGTTGATGATATTCTAATATACTCCAAGATCAAAGGTGAGCATAAGGAGAATTTTAATACTATGATAAAGGCATTAATAAAGTATAATATATATGAAAATTATATTAAATGTGGGTTCTAGATGAAGGATGTTTCATTATTAGGTAATATTATCACCAATAAAGGGATATTTGTGGACCATTCAAAGATATAGGCAATCAAGGAATGGCCTAGACAAGCATCTGTAGTAGAGATTTATAGTTTCCTTGGACTTTCTAGGTATTAAAAATGATTTTTGAAAAACTTTTCATGATTTTAAAATCTACTAACCAATCTAAAAAATAAGGGATTAATGTTTTTCTAGACCAATGAAAATGAATAGATTTTTAAGGAGTTGAAAAAGAAGCTTATCACTACACCAGTACTTACATTGACCTCAAGTGGGAACTTTTTATGGTATACAATGATGCTTCAAATAATTTTTGGGGTTTTATACTAATTTATAAGGATAAATTAATTTCCTATGCTTCAATACTATTGAAAGTTCATAATTAAAACTATCGCGTGCATGACTTGGAGTTGGATATAGTGATCTTTGTACTGAAGATCTGGTGACATTATCTCTATGGGGAGAAGTCTGAAATATATATGGATCACAAGAGCCTCAAATATATATTCACACAATATAAACATAACATGTGTCTAAAAATATGGTTATATCTGATCAAGGACAATGAATACTCAATCCATTACTATCCTAGAAAAGTAAAGAAAGTGGAATATTCTCTAAGTAGAAAGGATTCGCCAATTTTATCAATGATGAGAATTCATAAGGATCCAATATTATTGATTTGAAAATGATAGATATTGGAATAGTAAAAGGTTTTTCATTCTACCTTTCACAAATAATTTCTCAAAAATCCATTCTTGAGAGGATCAAGGAGGCCCATTAAGAGGATGATGTTCTAAAAAAGTATCAAATATTCTGGAGTTAAACCTTACTAAATATAGGTCTATAAGTTTTAGAACCTGGATACGTGTCACATAAAAACCATACATGAAGAGGGGTATTCTTGATTATGATCATATCTCATCCTTCCTTATTCATAAAAGAATCACTAATATGTATATAAATCTATAGAAAAACTTTCAGTGAGATAACTTGAAGAGGGATATTGAGGAATTTTTATCTTAATGCTTGGTATTCCAAGAAGACAAGGTTGAATGATAGAAGTATAAGTGTGTGATACAGCCATTTCATATACCATTATGTAAATGGGATAACATAACCATGTATTTCATTATAGGACTCCTCGAGATACCTAAAGGCAATAACACCATCTGGGTGGTAGTCGATTCTCACACAAGTCGGCACATTTCATTGCTATCAAGGAGGATTTTTTTCATGACTAACTCACTATGATATACATGATGTAATTGGTAAGATTTCATGAAGTTACACTATATATTATATCTGATTTATATTTGATTTTTACCTTAAGGTTCTATATAAACCTTCAGTAAGCATTGGTTAAAGAACTAAGTTTTAGTGTTGTTTATCACCCTCAAATGGATGGTTAGTTTGATAGAACCATATAAAATCTATATGATATGATGAGGTATTTTTTAAATTATTTCCAAGTATTTGGGGATAAATTCCTTCCACTGGTATAGTTCTCATATATCAATAGTTTCTATTCTAGCATTAAAATGCTACCTTATGAAGCTCTGTATGGGAAATGATGGCAGACTCTAACATGTTGGGATAGAGTTGGAGAGTTGAAGATGCGGGGTCATGTTCCTTCCCAAGATATGACATAGGATATCCAAAACATTCAACATTACATAAAATCTATGCAAGTCAATATAAAATCAATGCAAACAACCGTCAATGAGACTTGGAGTTTGACATCAGTGATAAGGTGTTCCTCCGTATTTCACGATGGAATAAAGTCATGAGGTTTATAAATAAGTGAAAGCTTAGTATTAGATAAATCATACCCTTTTATATCCTTGATTTCATAAGAGCATTGTCCTACTGACTATCACTACCACATAATCTATCTCAAGTACATGATGTTTTCCATGTATCCCTCTTGAGTAAGTGCATATCAAAACCCTTACATGTACTGAATCTAGAGGTGGTACTATTAGAGAAATAACTTTCATACAAGTAGAATATATTTAAGATCTTGGAACATAGATACAAATTTCTATGAAAAAAGAAAATTCACCTGGTCTAAGTATTGTTAAAAAACTGCAAGTTTGAGTAAAAATTTGAGAACTGGAAGAGGTGATGAAGTAGAAATACCCTCACCTATTTTCACATTAATATGTAATATGAAATTCCAAGGGTGAAATTATTTTAAGGTAGAATATTGTAGCACCCCAATACTTTTCAATATATTTTATTTTTAATTAAATTCAATCTCTTCAATAGCTTGTGATTCATGCAACACTGGGTTTAAAAGAAACATGATACTCTATTAAAATAATATTATTTATTCATGGACATTTTAACCTAACTGTTAAGTTAGTAGGTATGAATAGTAATAAATAAATTATGAAAAATTAGATTTTATATATATTTATAAAATAAATTCAATGTTAATCTATATATTAGAAATAAAATAAGAACCATTTGAAAAAAAAAGGAAATGTTTTCGGAAAACCCTTATTTTTTAAAAGGCGGTTTAGTCATGCTTTGAACACATAATTTAAAAAGTATTTTTACTAATTTTAGAAAATTTATTTTAAAAAATGAACTTAATTTTTGAAATCATCATATCAAAATTATCTTAGGGTAAATTTTTCAAATTTTTCTAAAAAGTCTCATTTTTCAATGAATTGTGAAAAGTACTAATTTTTATTAAAAATAAAAAAAAATTTAAAGAATTTACAAGATCCATTTTATTTTAAAGTGGTTTTAAAAGTAAATTTAGTAAACTTATATAATATTTTATACAAATTAGTTCATTTGAATCAATTTGATATTTAATTTTGATATAAAAACTTTTCAACTTTTGAAACAGTTTCTTTTGGAAAACTATTTTTTCAACATAACCACATGTATAATTTCAAATTAAATTATTACACCTAAGATGAATTTGAAAACATATATTCCATTTGTAATCAAAAAATTTTATATTATCCAATAATTTCAACTTAATTTTTTACTATAGTGAATAGTGGAAACAATAAAAAAATATTTATTACAATCAAGGTAAAAACGGGTTTAACAGGGGGTTAAACTAAAACATAAGAGTTAAAAATGACCCAAAATTTTATAATTCTTATTTTATGGTAATATTTCGACATTATATATTCTAATGTTTAAACATAGTCCATTTTTTATCCTTTTTACCTAAGAAAAACATGGGTATAATTCTTTTTTTTTAATCCAAGTTTGTGCTCTACCCCACTTATAAAAGGTCACCCCCTCTACTCTCCTTTAAAAAGTTCCAAAACCCATTATTTAAGACAATAAATACCCAATTAACTTCTATAATTCACTACCATCATCCTATAATTATTTTTTTTCTCATTAATCCAACCTAGTAATGTTTTTGGTGCAAACCAAAAGAAGTTGTCTAAAGAAGAGGTAATGTCCTTAACCGAGCGTTTTATTTAATTTATTCCTCCACCTGATACAAATATTACTATATCATGATGATATAATAACCTCTATATATTAAATATAATGATATTATGTTATATTAAATTCATTACCTATAACCATTTATTCTTCCCTCAAATGGTAAATGAAACCGTTGATTATGTATGGCGGACTACCGCCTTGCGAACTGATATAATTTATTTTCCATCACCAATTATAATAGATATATATAATGATGTATATATTGTTTATATATGATATTTATTATATAATTATAAATATTTAATTATAATATCATATATACTTTCTTACTTTCCATTCTGTAGAGAATATTTTAATGTCACTCGTGTGTATGGCTGACAACCGCCTCGTGAAGCGATGTGATTCATTTTTCACATAAGATTTATATAGAAGTTAATAAGGATTAATATTATTTTTATATATTATATTAAAGAAATATTAACCATTATGTAAAATAAATGTATCATATAATTTCTTACCTTATCATTCATTGAATAAATGATAGTGTTGGACTACTGCCTCACGAATCGATGTGATTCATTATTATTACTACATCACATGGATGGTATATGTAAGTATAATTAAAGAAAAAATATGATATTTATGATATAATTATAATTATAGAAATATAAAATAAAACTTACCTTCTTTCAATTATTATCATCAAAAAATGGAAATGTTACTCATGCGTACGTACGACATACCATTTCCATGATTGCAACGTGGTTCATTTTTCATATATATATTCCATATATGGTTTAAAAAGTATAATTTTTGTATAAAAATGATAATTATTTCATGATTAAAATTATTAATATTATTAAATAACAATTTATTTTATATTATTCAACTTACCAAAGTGGTTTTGGACATATAAGTCATTTATCATTAAAATGTATGACGTGAAATTAATTGGTTAAGTAATTAAATACGACATGGTATTAATTAAAATAAAAGGAATAATGAACATAAAAATTTTATTAATAAATTAAATAATTAATTTGTATTATTATTTATTAATATAAATAATTTATGTGAAAAAATGGGCTTGAGGTAAGGGATCTTTCTAACCCACCCTTTTCTTCGGGTTACGACCATTATCTCTTTAACTCATTTTATCTATCTTTAAAGTTAATAAATGCTTCTAAATTATGTATATATGTACATAAAATTTATAAATAGCTTATTATACCTTTCATTAATGAGTTAATTCATTCTTTATTATAATACCTCAAATTTTATCTTTAATGAATCACTTTTGATTATGTTTTGAGACAAGATTATGAAACTCATTTATTTCCATGGGTAATTATTATGTTTATGCCTTATGATTGATATTCTTATGTGGAAGCATATGTATGTACATAAAATAACTGTTACAATTGGGAGGGGGATTATATATCCCTCTAATGCAGTGGGT
Source organism: Viscum album (assembly GCA_963277665.1). Lineage (NCBI taxonomy): Eukaryota > Viridiplantae > Streptophyta > Magnoliopsida > Santalales > Viscaceae > Viscum > Viscum album. Next base: position 1,802,630,938 of record OY728129.1, on the reverse strand, counting down.
ATTTTTTTGTCTCATGATATTTCCTATATGGGATTAGGGTGTGAACCTAATTCATTATGGTCATTTGTCCACCATATGATATTGTCTTGGTATTTAGACTTGACTTATGTTGATATCATGTTTTATGTCATATTCACTTTCCCATGTTCCCACGGTCTTATTTTTCCATTCTCTTTATAATATTATTTCACTTGATTATGCATTTACCTTATCTTTTGTGATATCATGTTATACCTTTGACTCGCATGTAATGATTCCTTATCATGTTTATTCCCTTAAATGGATTTTTATCTCACTCCTTTATTTCATGTATTCCCCATGATATCCCATAATGAGATCAAATGGATTTATCATCTAATAATGGAAAATAAAATAAGTATTATATGTTTTAATCTTCTTCTATATATTATGAACCAAGTCTTATGAATACACTAAGCCTTCATAATCCTTGTGTTATAATTATTGGATATTTATGTATAAGAATAATATAATAAAATGTGTAAAATTCTCAGGTCACCGTAATATCATCCTTATTGACCCAAAAATGATGATATCTATAATGAATTTAAATCTTGAAAAATTATTGAACTCCACATAGTTGATCAAACAAATCATCACTATATAGTAGAGGATACTTGTTCTTGATAGTGGTCTTTTTATGTTCTCAATAATAAATATAGAGTCTCATTGATCCATATTTATTCTTAACAAAAATATCATGTTCACCACAAGGTGACTCAATTGGTTGAATAAATCCCTTTTTAATATTCTCTTAGAGTTTGTTTTTTAATTCATGAAACTCAATTGGGGATATTTTATACAGGATATTTAAAATAGTTATAGCACCATGTATGACTTTAATTGAAAAATAAACCTCATGATTTAGTTGAATACTAGAAAACTCTTTCATATCTAAATCTAAAAACTCCCACAAAATCATCACATCATCGATATTGAGTTTTTCTCCAAAAATTTGATATAAGCACCCATTTTGAATAGGAATCAAGACCCGTATAATTAATGTAATTTCTATCGAAATTTCATATTTACCTTTACACTAGTATATGATCATAGGTTGGTTTGGAATATCAAACGTGACTTCCTTTTCTTGGAAATTGATGTGGGTTTTATGTATATAAATTCAATTTGTGCCTAATATAACATCAAGTTTTACCAGAGGGAGAATAATAATATTTTCAGGTGTCACATTCCCAAAAAATTCTATCAGAAAGGATTTATAGAGGTGAGATATGACCATCATACCATTAGGATTTTTCAAATACAATTCAATATCTAATTTTAGAGGTGGTGATGTGATTCCCTTATAAAATTATTTGAATATAAAATATGTGGTATAAATAGAATCAAATAAAACATTTAAAATCCTAGGTTGGATGTTAAGTGTACCATTAAACATGTCACTAGGAACCTCCATGTTGATTGTAGTAATTTAATAAGTTTAAACTTCTCCCCTTGGATTTATTTTTGGTATGTTTCCTTGGTGTATTGTGAATTGGTTGGATAGTTCCCCATATCCTTACAGTTAAAGCACTATACTTTACTCTTACATTCATGAGAATGATAGCCCTTTTCTCTACACTTGACAAAAAACTCATTTTCCTTTTATGCATGTACCAAGGTATTTCTTTCCACAAGTATCACATGTTGGAAAATTAATTTTTCTATTTTTACCCTTATCCATTTTTTTCTTTTTTGACCTATTCTTATCTTACTTTCCTTCAAATAAATAATGCTTGGAGAATTATTTCTCTATCTTTATAGCACATGATATTATGTCCTCATATGATGATAATGTTTGGGAGACTAGTTAACTTCAAATTATTATATTAATCCAATCAAATAAATGGTCAATCATGCCCTTTGGATTATATACATATTCCACAGAATTCCTGACTAACCTTGTAAATTTATCATTATACTTGAAAACATTTTCCTCTTTGTTTTGTCTTAGAATCAATAATTTTTTCTCTATATCATCTTATTAATCACAAGTAAAATATTTTTCCAAAAAAACTTCCTTAAAATCCTTCCATTCCATTTTCACAGTTTCTACCTCAGGCTTTGTGTTTCGAATCAATGCCCGCCATTGATCTGTATCCCCTGAGAGATGATAAACTTCCATGAAAAAATTATCCCTTTAATTACTTCCCAAAGTAATAAATATATTATCTAATGAAATTATCCATTTCTTAGCTACAAATTGATTTATATTCCCATTGAATTATGGAGTTTTTTTATGCATGAAGTGGTCTAACATTTTGACACTGCATTACATATAACCATCCAGCTTATACATGAAATGTTATAGTTTATAACCTAAGTCATCTACCCCAATATAGTTTTGATTTGTTTAGATCTAACTACTGATCTAGCACTACCTTCATTATCATTCCTAGAAGGGTAATCCCTACATGGATTATGTAAATTTATACAGTTTTCATTCCATCCACTATGTTCCATTTTTAGATAAGGGAATTCACTAGATTATATCATAATATTATGAATCATAATGAATAATTTTAAAACTAGGTAAATTTTTAACATAAATTTTAAAAATTATCCATAACTAATCTCATAATCATAATCTTGGTTTCTTTGAGAATATTCCTAAGGTTTATTATAGGGTTAAGTTCACTAATCTATGTTTTCTTAGATCTAGTTCCCAAGGTTTATACTAAAATTGTTTTGATACCAAATGTAAAGACCTAAACCCTAATAGCCCAAATTCAATGGTTACAATAATAAATTTTCACTATATACAAACAATTTCATCCCAAGGTACTGAATAGATTATTAGTGTAAAGACCCATGTTTTTTAGGGTCTTGATTTTGAGAAAAAAATTGAATTTTTTGTATCGAAGCATCATAAGGGGTAAAATGGTCATTTACACCTAGAATATGATCTCATATAATTTTTATTACTAATCCATTGGTTCTGAAAAAGGAATTTTACCCTAGGATAGGAGTTTTTTAGAATTCTATGCACTTAGAGTTTTGGCAGAATATTTAATATTAAATTAATTAAATATTAAATTATTCATGTGGATCCAAGTGTTGATATATTTTCAATAGAGTTTTGGATTAACATTTTGACTCCACAGTTGAGTCTAAAATGTGGGTTTTTCCTAGGAATTATATAAACCTACTTCAGATTATAGGACTCGGGACATGTATTAGATGGGAATTTAATTAATTAATTAATTAAAACACCCCCCCCCCCATTTGGGGTTGTCTATGCACGACAGGAGGGGATGGCACCTCCCTTGTTCACAACTACTAGACCAGGTGGGGGAGGATGATGATATTCTTTTATAATTCGTCCAATGTGTAAATCAGGACCGAATCGAGGTGCAGTGGATTCTGTGAGTGGATTTTAACCCGAATATTCAGTGTTTACACCACAAGGTAGGATGGTTTTTTAGTTTTATGCTCCGATATAGGTAGATGATTTTTTCATGTTTTATATCACTATTATAACGTTTAAGTACCCCATAGTGGTTGATCTATGCTTAATCAGGTAAAAACATTAGTTTAAAGAGTTTTTTAGGGGTTTCCTGTTTGGAAACCCTGGCTACACTTTGTGTGGTTTTATGAACAGATGCCACGTGTTCTTCCCATTTGGGGTAGATGGAATTTTTTTGAATTACTTATCATATACATTAAGTACACATTATGTAGTAGTATATGGACATGTACTTTTCCATGTGATATAGTACATGTGAATATAATGTTTTGGAAAGTACACACCATGTACTATGAGTACACACAGTGTAGTGGGACATGCCCATGTGGCCATGTACTTTGGTAGACACCCCATGTGAGAGTCACGTGGTCATTTAGTAGTAAACAGGAAAACTCCATGTATGCCATATCCCTATAGTAGTACATAGGCATACCCCATGTCTTCTCTATTCATGTATAAGTACATGGATTGGTAAAGGGTTGAGAGTGCATGCCATGTACTCATAAGTACATGTCGTGTACTTTTTCCAACAAAGGGGTTTTTAGTTTTTTCTAACCTGAAGTCAGAATTGGACTTGTGAGTAGTCCATTCTTATAATTTTTTAGAGTAGATCATTATGGTATAACCCTTGGGTGTTTTGAGGACTTATAAGAGGTGGTTTGGGGGTGTGTAAGTTAATATAGTGATTCTTTCACAAAGAAGTGTGATCAGTTATCTTCTGAGAGTGATACATGGGTTGAGACCTAGGTGAGGGTAATGAGAATTATTGGAGGATGTATTATGAGTTCGTTGGAGACCTATTTTGGTGTTGGGTATGATATTTTCTGTGGTTAGAGAGATCATGTTGTGATATGAGGTGATGGACAGGTTGGGTGTTTGGACCAACCTAGGGTTTCTTGGAAAGGGGATGGGAATGAGGATATATTCTCTCATGAGGTTTAATTTAATTAAGTCTTGTGAGGTTTCCATTTTCTAAAGACTAGATTTTTTGATATGTGGACCTTGAGTGACAAGTGTTGGCCTAAGTTTTTTGTTGTGACCACATATCAAGAGAGAGGGATATATTTTCTTTTATTATAACCTAGAGAATTCCTAGTGGAATGCCTCTGATTTAGTTCTAGTTATGAGGATCTAGAGAGGGATGAATCTTTTTTTGTATAGATTCTTAGATCTAGGTGAGTGATCGATCATTATGGTGACCATAATCCAGTGTTATTATATCAATAGTGTTGGTCGTGGGGGCTCCATTAAGACCCAAATTGATGTGTGAGCCAATGGGGATGAGATTTTGATGATGGTTATGCTCATTCTTCCATCCCTTAATATGTTTCTCTATTGGTTGAGTTTGATTATTGGTTTGTTTTGAATGGATTATGTGATATGGTTGAGTTTCCTTGGTTGGATCTGGGGTAATTGAGATGGGTTGTTTGTTCTGAGAGTGTGAACATGAGGTCCTACAAATATGGTTCTGGATATATGATATGAAGATCAACATCCTTATTATATGTGATTATATGAGATATTCTATATTAGTAATGACAGTTTAATTATGGTTTGAGTGCTGGAATTAGGTTCTAGGAAAGTTTTTTTATATTGTAGAGTATGGTGGACATGACGTTCCACATACTTGTTTGAGATGTTGGACTAAGGGTCTGAGCATGTGTAGTATACTACATGGATTATGTTCCAGATTGATGCTCTAGGAACCAAATTTTATATATGGTATTGGTCTTGGAATGATGCTCTTAGAACCACTAATATTATGTAAAGAGTGGTTGGGGAAGGTCAAACATGACGTGATGAATCCTGGTTGGATTCATGGAATGATGCTTCATTTTTGTCAACTTGTGACTAATGATTTTGGGATGATGGACTGATGTTACACTCCCGAGTTTTTGGAAGTCCAAATTGATTCTTTAGGTTCCCCAGTTCACTATAGTTTTTTAGGGATGGATTAATTCCCCTAAATCCAGAGGTATGTACATGGTGTTCCATATCAATGTTGGTATATTAAGACCTGACGTACCAGATCTTGGTTGGATACTTGGATTGATGCTCCTTGTTTTTTGACCTGTGAACTTGCATTTGGGATGTACAGAAATGGTATATTTAATCCCAGTAGGATACTTGGACTGATGCTCCTAGTATGTAGACATTTAGCCTCAGTAAATTATGGTTGGGATGGTTAGACATAGCTTTCTAAATCTTGGTTGGATGCTTAGACTAGTTCTCATTATATGTCAACCTCTAGCCTCTATTAATTATGGTTGGTATGGTCAAACCTAGCGTTTTGAATCCTGGTTGGATACTTGGACGGATGATCCTTGTATGTCGACCTGTGACCCCCTATGGTATATTGTTCAGTTGACTATCATGGGTCGAAGCAGGTATAGTTTATCGAGTTCATAGACCCAAGGATTAATGATGGTTTTATTAGTGTGTTCATTTCAGTTAGTTTTCATCTAGGATGAACATATTGCATGAGAATTCATTTATGGTAGTAGGTTATAGATTCACCATTCGGGGTAGACTACTAAGATTTATTTATCACCTCATATATTTTCACCTTGGTGTTCTTACAAACCTTATGTATGCTTTCATGTTGAGAACGGATGCATGATGGATATGGCTGAGGAATAGGATTGAATTGTTGAGCATGGTTATTAAGTGTAGTTTGATAATCGTGTTTGAGAATATTGATAGGGTGATGTAGATCGAGTATGTGACATGGATCGGGGTTGGTAGTAGGGCCAGATATATTTATTTTTTAATTGTTTATTTTTTATATGTGATCACCCAAGTGGGTGATCAATTTTGTATGTATGGAATAGTTGTTTGGGACTTTACTATATTTCATTTGTATTATAGAATGTTTTAGTTTTAGTTTATTTAATTCTTCCACATTCTTTAATGTGTATAATGCTTTGTTATTTACTTCTAGTTGTGCACTCTTATATGGGGGTATAGTCTCCTCACAGTTCCACCTTAGACCCCCACTGATAGTTGGTAGCCTCTCGTATATGAGGAGGCACACTTGAGGTCTTATGGAGAACCAGCCCAAGGCACCGATTTTAGAGAAACCCGGGCCCATACATCACAAGTAGTCCTGTAAAATAATATACATACTTCAATTTCTCATTAAACATTATAAAATAAAATAAAACATAGTATTTTATTCAAGGACAACATTATTTCCTCTAGAATAGCACTACATATCAATCATAATACACATCATATTATCCTAGGGAAATAAACATAAGAAATGGGTGAGACAAGATACTTATTAAGGGTATTTATATAGTGAAAGATAAATAAGATATTAATAATATGGCAGGAAGTAAATAATTCCATATAAATAACCATATGAGATAAAAACTTATTCATCGATACGAAAATAATTCCAAATAATCACATGGACATCAATAACTAATTTCATAATTCTTAAATTAATAATGTTGGAAATCTAAACATGTCATCTTGGACTCATTACAATACATCCATACCTTCGAGGCCTCATGCCAAGACATCTATACCATCAAGGAATAATTTAATGTCATCTTACATAAATAGGTAAGGCATTGGCCAAATAACCAAGATAGACTATCTCTTGAGACCTACTGATGCATCGAGGGGATATGTAATTATATTCCCCACCCATCACTTAAAAATTTCAATACATTCCTCAAATAAATAAATAACACAGCTTAATTAAAATTCCTTAAAATTAAATAACTATCTTTATTGGAAGAACTAGCATACGAAATATCAATACTTTCCCTAGTAAAACTAATCATAAACCATCCATAAAAATATGGTGGATGGTATCATAATATAATAACCTTAGTAAACCATAATATTTAAAAATGATGTTCAACTATATAAAATTAATTTAAAAATATCATTGAAAATTTCTTGAGGAAAATACCTTTTTCACTTCGAAATCACTTATTTAAAAACTTCAAAAATATAAATGAAAACATTTTATTTGAAAAAAACCTCATAAAATTATAAAGGAGGATTAAAATTAAATATTATTCATTATGGAAGAAAAATCTATTCATTTCATATAAGTTAAAAATAATTCCTTTAAAAAAATAATAAGAAAATTCCAAAATTACCTCTTTCAGAAAATGACAAGAATATTCCTTTTAAACCATTTTTTAAAAGTCAAACATGGTTTAAATAAATTTTAACAATCATAGAAGAATAGTAAAAACATTTTTGAATTTTTTAAATAAAAATGGACATGGAATAAAAATATTCCCCAGTGAATACTTAAATATAAACAAACCTAAATTATGATGAGATTGTGAAATAAACCCTTACCTCAGGTATTTCTTCCTTTATACATGTCTGAACCTCCTATATAATAAATATAGATTTATTATACATATATTCTAGAAACATGTTGATATATATCATGCCATATATTAATTACCCAAAAAAAGTCCAGGAACCAAACAAACCCACTCCTACCTAATATTATTAGAGAAAACAAGAGTGATGAAATTAAAAAAGGATTTTTCAAAGACAAGTGTGAAGGACACCATAAGAATCTACCTCAATAAGCTATTAGTGTAAATCAAGTTCCAAAAAATACCATCTCGATCTCACCTCTATAATGGATCTCTTTGAAAAATCATCAGCAACCAGGTTGGATTCCCAGTGAACATTTGTAACATCAAGAATCATTTTGTTAACAAGATAAATACATTCAATCTAGGGTGGAATTAGCCTCCATGGGACATATCTGTACTAGTTATTCAATATATCAACTTCCATAGTCAAATCAGACTCCATCTAGAGAAATTTGCAGTAATAATGAATAGAATATTTGATGGACTTAATCATAGATCACAATTAAGCTTCAATATCACATATAGATATGATGAAGTGATAGAATCATCCTTTAATAAAGCCTCTATGGGTATGAAATATGCCTCCATAACCTGAAGTTTAGGGTTCACCAGAAACTACCTCATCCATATTAACCTTCATCTAGTCAAGCATTGGAGGGATCCATCTGATACACTTCAACACCAGTGGTTTTTTGGTTCTACCTTTAACACCAAATACTCTCAATATTGTAATAAAATAAACCATATATGACATACTTATAATCTTTTATCACCCATTTATTAACAATTATTTGTTAAAATCACTATTTTGGGTAATAGTTTCTTCATTTTTCATGTATTTTTTAGTTTGATAGTTTTGGACTTCGTACTTTGATCAAGTTTCCATAATATCAAAAAAATTAATAATGATATAAACATCATATATATTCATTATATATTTATTTAGAGTAATCCATAAAATTTATAGATACAAAAATGAACTGCATTGTTCTTGGAGAAAGTATGTTGTACATATGCATGAATGTTTACATTTTTTGAGGGATGGAATGAAACAATAGTAGATAACTATTCTCAACTATAAAATAATTATTTTATAATTTTAATAATATATACTCATAAAATCTATCCTCATTACCATACAAGTAATATAGAGATTAAAAATTAGTCACATTATTTTGTGGAGGTGGTATTCAACACGTACACACGAGCGACGTTATCATTTCTCAATGGTTTGGAAGGTAAGAAAGTAGAAATGATATTATCATTATTGAAGTATAATTATGTTATAAATATCATATATAAACATTAAACCCACCATAATTCCCATTCATAAAATATGGTAATGAAAAATGAATTTCATTTCTATGTGGATATGGTAGGTCATACATACACATAATCCATGCTTGCACTTCTCATTTGATGGGAAAGATGGTGGATAATGGTGGTTTCATAATCATGATGAAATTTAAATAAATTTTGGATACTAATTTAATAATTTTATTATTAATACCATATATTTATAGGAATTAAAAAAAATTAAAAAATAAAGTGATCAATTAAGGAGATTACCACTTCTTTAGAAGAACTCATTTGGACCTCCTCTTAAGAAGCCTAGGATTGGTCTTTTTGGAGAACCAGAACCTCTAAAATGTGTCTATGTAAGTTGATAAGGGTTTTTTAGGTAATTTTTTATCTATAATACTTAAACTGGTGTAAGGAATGAAAAGGATAGGTTTCCTTTTATAATTAATGGGAGGGAAATTCTCAGAATTTAATAAAATATTAAATTAATATAAATTAATTTTTATTTTAAAATGGATCCAAACAGATAATATTATAATATAATATGAGTATTAGTCAAAATAATATCATCTAATAAAAGTTTTACAGGTTTTGGTTATGTTTTCACCCTTATCTTTTAGTTTTACACCACCCCCCCTCATTAACCCTTTTTAAAATTATCATAATATTAAAGTTTCCCACCCTTTAAGGGTTAATAATGCTACTATAAAATGAAAAATGACCTATAAATGGGTCATGTTTGATTTTTAAAACCATATCACATTCATTTTGATAAATCTAATATATTTATTAATTTTAATAATTTAATAAAATATTATTTATTATAAAATATCATTGATGTCATTTTTAACACTATTCATTTAATTTGACTTTAAATACATAAATAAAAAGGGCTGATTCTAATATAATTATTTAAAACCTCCCTAATATGTTACATAGATCTAAAAATTTTTGGGAAATGTTAAATCATTCAAATTATATCTCTTTAAAAAAATTTAAAATCATTTATTTTATTTTTATATTAATTAAATAAATATTGTATTAGCATTGCACAAGAATATAAGGTAATTATATAATTTATAAAAATTAGAAATAAATTTATATCGTGAAAATAATTTCATTAATCTCAAAATTTGCATTTATATTCGTTCATAACTTTCTTTCGTCCTTATGTGGGTATATAAGAGATATTTAAAATTAAGAGACTGGCATTTTGTAACTTTATTTTCATTAAATATTAAATACGTCATTTTCATGGAAATGTAACTCCTCGAGATTCTAAAGCAAGAATATTGTATTCAATATCATGTATGACACATAACATTAAGTGTGTAATGGAATATAATATCACGATACTTTACAATATAATTACTATTTTAAATTAATTCAATTTATGATATAGCTAGCAATGCACATAATACTAAGTTATCTTTTGTTACATGCAACAAAGGCTTTATTTGATAGCTTGTGATACATGCAAGACTGAATTTTACTTAACAATAATATATTAATAAAATAAAATTATTTAAAATAATAATATATAACCTTGCCATTAATTTAGTGGTTATGAAATGGAATAAATTACTTATGAAAATATATTGTTTACAAAAATATAAAATTAATTCATTAGTTACAAATTAATAATAAATTATTATATGAACCAATTGAATATAAAGGGAATGTTTTATAGAAAATTATTTTATGCCCACAAAGTTTTTTTACCCTAATAAATTAAATTAATTAAAATTATTGAATAATATTAATAAAATATATATTTTATATATTCAATAAAATATTTTTTATATTTTCCAATTGATTTTATAGGCATAATATGAGAGTAAACCTAATTTTACATATAAAAATATATATTTTTATAAAGTCAATTTTACCAAATTTTAAGGGAGAACCTATTTCAAATCCAATTTTTGAAACTTTTATATATTTTATATGTAAAAATAAAATTCATTTTTTATATAGAAATATAAAAATTATTTTTGGGTAATTTTTTGGAATTTTTTTATGAATTTTCATTTTTTTGATAAATAGTGAAAATTACTAAATTTTAATTCAAAACTAATTTTCATATAATTTATTTATAAGTTTAAATTGTATTTTTTATTATTTTTAAATATTTATTATATTAATTTTATATCATTTAATAAAATATCGGTCATTAGAATTAGTTTCACTTTGAAATTGGATATAAAAACATAGCAATCTTTTGAACATTTTTCTTTAAAAACTCACTTTGTTCTCCCATCTGTGGGATTAGATTTAAATTAATTTCTGAAACTTATGTGTTTTGAATTTGTAAAAATTCATTAAAAATTTTAAATAACATTAATTTAATATTTATAATAATTTCAAATTATTTTTTGAAAAAAAAATATTAGTGAAAGTGATTAAAATTAATTACAATGATTAAGAGAAAAATTAGCATAACAAGGGACTAGACCTTAAATTTAAGAGCCAAAATAACCTATAAACTAGTTAAAAACAATTTTATACCCATATTTAGACCCTATCCTCCTTTTTCTCAAATTTGGTTCTTTATTTGTGCCACTTTCAATGGGAAAAAACATGGGTAGAAAACCCTATTCCAAAATTTACAAGAGTGCCACACATCCTCCACTATAAAAAGGCACTCAAGTATCCCACTTACTCACACATCTAATGAAACTTTTGATCAAACAATATCTTCCCAAATATCTACCCAAAATCTCTCCCCTCAACCTTTAATCCTCACCTTGGGTATAAATCCATCCATGGAATCCCTTGGGTGCAAACCAAAAGGAGTTATGCAAATAAGAGTTAAATCCTTCCTCAATCTATTTTATAATATTTTCATTATCTACCCCCTAAAATATTCATATTACATGATTATATAATAACCTCAATGTCTTCAATATACTGTTTTTTTTATTTTGTATACCTGAACTAACACACACTTCCATCTAATGGGTAATGAACTTATCATTTTATACAGCAAACTACTGCCACATGAAATAATGATTGTTCATTTTTCCATTTACCACCTCTCATGGTTGGGAATTATGATGGAAAAATTATTTATATATCATATATATGATATTTATAATTTCTTTATTCTTCTATAAATATATATTAACACATAAATTTATGTACTCCATTTTGTGGGAATACAATAACATCATTTGTGGAAATTTGGACCGCCACCTCCCCAAAGCGATGTGATTCGTTCACGCTATACATGGAATGTATAAAGTATGATTTTAATGAAATTATGTAAAATATATGACATATATATAATAATTTAATTATAATATACACATATATCATTTACCTTTCATTATTTTAATATGAAAAATAAATTAAAGTAGCGTTCATGCATACGTACGGCCTACTACCGCCATGAACGATACATTTCATTTACTGTCTCCAAATATTATGAATTATTATAAATATACATATAATGAATATATAAGATAATGAAATCAGGGATAAAATTCTGTATATTATGAAACCATAATCTAATTAATAGGAACAACAAGTAACAAGTCAAAACATACTCAGAAAACATGACAATTAACACCTGAAATGATGAAAATAATGAAATATTGTTAGTGAATGATTAATAATATATTATAAGAAGTTACTATATGATATTATAAAAATTATTATGGTTTTATTATAGGTTTTTAACACGTTTAAAACTCTTATAAATTAATTTAAATGACATTCACCTATAATTAAACACGAAGTAAGGTATTTTTATCTAACTTTTTACATTTGTGAGATAAATGTCATATTCCCCACTTACCTCTTGTGTGGTGTATCCACTATACATTTTGATATATTATATCATTAATTCTTTTATATTCATGGTATTTAGATGTTTTATTTAATTTTACTCCTTTATGAGGCTTATGATTCAAATGTTTCAAAGGGGTATGGGACACTTTGGAATATTTTCCTGAAGACTAATTTTAATGATCTTTCAATGGTTTGATTACTTTTCATTGGGTTATATTACTTTCACATTGTCATTAGTATTATAATATTATGTGTTCAATTACCTTTTACTATCTATTATTGTATTTCTACTTGTTTTATGAGGATTTACATTTTCCACGCATAATTTATTCATTGGTTGAGTCTCACTTAAACATCATGGACTTTTCAAGAGTTTAGTTCACAATATAATTTTATTCAGGATTATTTACACTTAAATTTATATTTGAGGAAATTATATAACCATTATCTAATAAACCCATTAATTTTTTTCTCATCTATTTATTCAGGTCCTTTTTCAATTAATATTACCATTTTTCCATTCTTTGGTACTCAAAGTGTTTTATAAAATATTTTTAAAAAAACCTGGCTTCATTTATCTCTTGGGCTAGAGATCTATTTTATCTCAAAACCATGTTTTATAAAAATGTTTTAAAAAATGTTTTTAAAATTTTAAAAATTATTTATCAAAGGTATTTTCACCCTTTACAAAATGTTTTATGTTTTTAAAAGTGATTTTCAAAGAAAATGTTTTTCTAAAGATTTTTCAAAACAAAAGGATATTTTCCTCAAGAATGTTTTAAAAGTTATTATTCTATTTCATCAATGAAAACAACTCTTATTATTACTATATTGTTTATATTTCATATTAATACCATCATTATTCTTTCTCTCTATGGATAATGATTTATTTTACGAAGGATAACATTGACATTAACTACCTTGATTCCTTTATTATTCCCCTTGAGATACTGAATTTCCTATGGCTATTGAACATTGAATTTCCCCTAAATATCTATATCATTTATCATGGATATGATTATTGAATAAACCATATACCAGTTTTATATAGGGTCTTTACTTGATATTTATTTGATTAATAGGGGAAATATTTATAAATCGATATCTTCTACTTCATATGGATATTTTTTTAAAAACACTATTAAATTGGTTATTCGGTATATGAGTAATGATTAAATAGGTACAAAATGGGTGAGGACTAGTTATGGATAGCCCCTAGATGCATCGGTAGTCTCATGGGATGAGTCAGTTGGCTATCCTTATATGTTTTTTACCTGATATTCTAAACTATCTTGTGAAAGGTCTTAGTGGTAAAGGTACCATGTTCTTAGGAAACATGGCATAAAATAATCAATAATTCCCCTCATTTAGATTCATTTATTTTTTTATCCATGAGATTTTGAAACAACATATCTAGGGATTCATTTCATTCTCATTTCATTGATTTAATGGCATCTATTTCAGTTATTTTTCTTTCCATATTGATCATGATTTATCGAGTTATTTTAATGGAATGTGTTTTCAGTTATTACCTTGACATATTTTTTATCCATTAATTTTATTGATTATATGGAATGTGTTTCAATTATTAACTTTCTATATTGATTATCCTCATTGATTCATTATTTATTTAATTTTACTTTACCCTTATTAAGAATTTTAGCTCACCCTTATTATGTTTCCTTTCCCTAAGAATTCCTGAATTGTACTAAGATAAATATGAAAGGATACACTAGATGAAATAAATTTATTATACTCAAAAGAAATAGAATATTTTGTAATTAGTGTATTCATTTATAAAACAAGACTTGTTTATGTATCTGGTTTACCAAGAATACTAAATTTTTTTTCCCTTTGGTATGTAATTTACTTGTATTGTATGCTAATTTAATGATAGCATAACACTGGATCTAGGCTTTTTGGGGTAGGGGTGCTACAAATCTTGAAGTCCCTAAAGATTTGGTGGTAATAAATTTGATCATATCCTGAATTTTAGTCAATGATTTATTTGATTCTAGATCTTGACACTCATTTATATCTTCCATATTTACAAAAAAAAAATAGATCTTTTCCTAGAACCCAAAAGGGAGTTGTTAATTAAGACTCCAAATGGAAATATTATTGCAACAAGGATGTGTTAGTCGGTTCTCCTTATGACCTATACAAATACCATGTAATAAAACTTTATTATTAAACCATTTTTTTAATTTGAAATAACCCATGTTATGAATTGGTTTTCAAATTATAATGCAAGAATTTACTTCCAAGAGAAAGAGATTATGATTTTTGATGAAGATGTGGAATCCCTTATCTTTGGAGGGGAGAATACATCATCTAAATCATGTTTAGATCCACCTCTATAATCTCTCCTTAATTAAATTCTTAGACAAGAAGGTATGACACAACCTATGAATGGGATAGTTATCCTTAGAATAGAGGATGATCCAATTTTGAAAGAATTCATTAATGTGTTTATTGAAGAGCTGCCTAGAAATCCACCTGAGTGTGAAGTTGATTTTTCTATTGATATCATCCCTTATGAAAAATATATATCTAAGAATCCATATAGTATATACATAGTGGAATTTGTGGAATTAAAGAAACATCTATAGTATTTTCTTTATACAGGATTTATATACCCAACAGTTTCACCATGGGTAACCCCTATTCATGTTACAAAGAAGAAAGAAGGGTATGTGAGTGTGTGCATCGATCACTAGGAAATAAATTCTATTACCATAAAGAACATGTATCCTCTTCCCCTCATTGATGATTTGTTTGATCAATTTAAAAGAGATCAATAAATTTTAAAGATTGATATTTGTTTACACTCTTTTCCGCCACAGAGTCCAATGAATGGACAAGGGGAATACCTTAAGAACAATGAGGGTCACCCTTTAAATAACATCAAAAATTGACAAAGGCATGGACCAGGAACCCATTTGGAGGATGTCGTGCAAGTTTCATGCTCGTCGTGAAAGTCACTTGCGCGCCACTTATGGGTCGCGCAAGTCACTTCTGCGGCCTATTATCTTTTTTGACCAACGTGCCCAATGGCCTATAAATAGCCCCTGTGGGGCCCCCATTTTGAGGAAAAATTTTCCAAAACTTAGATTCAAGCTATGGTCACCCAAGTCTTTGTCTGACGTCTTCTGAACACTTATAAGGTAATTATTTACCTAGAATGGAAGCACTAAAGAGGAAGAATAAGGCCTAAAGTGTTAGAACTCATCAATACTTTCATGACTAAGTGTCCATCCCTTAAGGGAAATGAAGACACTTGCGCGCCGCCTTGCCCTCTCAAGGAAACTTGCACGCCGCACTTCTGGAAGCCTCTAGGGATGATACTAAGGGCTTGAGTTCAAAGTCTCTCAAGTATTACCCTATGGATTCTTCGTTTCCCAAGGTGACTCATGTCGCGTAAGTCTACTTGTGCGACCAGGACTTGCACACCAGAATGATACTTGTGCGCCTCCTTCCTAGTCACCTCCTTTCCTCAAATCCACCTCTCTTCTTTAAGACATAGCCTTCAAAACCCTCTTCAAAGCCATTTATGGCATGGTTCCTTTGATGGCTTCCTTATCTGAAAGAAATTCTTTGATAACCTCTCCCAAAACCTCGTGACATACAAGCTTTATGTCACCATAGTTCGAGGTTTCCTATAACCTCATCCTTTAAAGATGAGAAGATCTTTTGGTTTCGGCCTCCTTCTCAGGAGTAAGCCCTCGTCTCAAGTTCTCTTAAATTGGGCCTCCTTCTTAGGAGTAATCCCCAGTCTCAAGTTCCCTTAACCTGGACCTCCTTCTCTGGAGTAAGCCTCAGTCTCAAGTTCCCTTAACCTGGGATACCTTCTCAGAACTAAGCCCCAGTCTCAAGTTCCCTTAACCTGGGCCTCCTTCTTAGAAGTAAGCCCCAGTCTCAAGTTCTCTTATCCTGGGCCTCTTTCTCAGGAGTAAGCCCCAGTCTCAAGTTCCCTTAACCTGGGCCTCCTTCTCAGGAGTAAGCACTATTCTCAAGTTCCCTTAACCTAAGCCTCCTTCTCAAGACTAATCCTGAGTCATAGTTCCCTTATCCTCGGCCTCCTTATCTGGAGTAATTCCCAGTCTCAAGTTCTTTTAACCTAATCCTCCTTCTTAGGAGTAATCCCCAATATTAGTTTCTTTTAATTTGGGACTCCTTCTCAGGAATAAACCTCAATCATAAGTCCCTTCTTTTAGTCCTCTTTTTCAGGAGTAAGCCCTAAGTTAAAACTACAAATCTCCATAAAGTATAAATACCTTTATGGACCCTGCTCTTGGGCTTCTTTCCTAAGTCCTGGTCTTCATCTACCTGGGCCATCATACATATGTAAGCCCCACATCATTTATCATGACTGCATATTTCATGGAACCATCATCAAGTTTACTGATACCTCTTGTTTCTCACACCGAGCATGACTCACATGATCTTAGAGTATGAAAGTAATCATGTCATTTCTTTTTGGGCCATTAACCATGCATAAACCCCATATTTCTTTACCCGAACTACGTGGACTTTGATCTCTTCCTTAAAATTAGAGTACGTAGGAAGCCTTTATAATGTTCAATCCAATATTTCATTAATTATTTTCCATACCATGTGATGTTAAACTATATCCTTATTATCAAACTACGTGGGTTCTAATTCCTTTTTAACAAGGATACATAGGTAGCCCATCTGCGAGTATGATCCCAACTCTGAAATAATCCATGTCTTTCTGAATGATGATAAACTTCAAGTGCCCCACTGAGTGGATTTAAAACCAGTATGGTCATCATAATGACCAATAGATTTCTATATAATGTATTAAAGGATACCATTGACTAAAAATCTCTAATACATATGGATGATTCTCTATCAATGAGGAACCTCGAATACATATAAAAGATTCTCTAAATCCCATACATATCAATCATTGATTGATAAATCTAAAGGAAAACTCCTTTTTATACTTGGTGGATTAATAAGGATTCGTGAACATAATTTAAATCTATGAGAGAGTCCCGGAGTAAGCAATAATTCCCCCCAAAAAGGTGTGATGAGCCTGACCTCCCATCCTCTCGACCAATGCGAATTCTTAAGCCTCATCAGTCCACAACTAATGAGCACCTACCTTTGGAAAGTAGGTCCAAATGGGTATAGAATCATTGGATGTTTCTGGTTCTATGAATAAACCCCTTAAAACCCAATTGGAAAGTTTAAAACTTAAACAAACAAGGTCTTCCCCATTTCCAGAAGAAACAAAAATGGTGAACCCGACGTGAATCCTTAATCAAGTTAAATAATGTTTTACTTATTTTTTAGGCCCCTATTAAACTCAATATGAAGGCCAACAAATCAATCAAAAACATATGTGTTAATCCAAAAGATGTATTCTGCCAAAACCTATCTTGATTATGTCTGCTATATCAAATAGTTACTCTTTTATAAGATCTCTCTACAACACAGAATGGATTATTTAAAATTGACACCTGTGAATGCCTTGGACACAACTCCTTATGGATCCTCGTCTGCTCTGAGGAAGACATCACCTAATCAGTGTCTTCAATTCTGGGTCTCGAATTCATTGGTGAAGGAATTCCATAAACACGGTACCATCACGACTTTGGAGGCCAATCGACAATCCCTCTAAGTTAACAACTCACCCTGGTTGTCCGGACAGCGATGACCAGTGGTTAGGAACTAGGTGGTTCCAACCACCATCTCCAACCATTTTATGTCGTTATCCCTAGAACTCCACAACCAGTCCTTCCCATATTACGGGGTGGTGAATGAGGAGGTCACTCAAGGCCTCAGTTTAAGAAGATAGGATCCCTTCCTGAGGACTCCCACGAAAAATCTCTTCCAGACTCGTGCAGTAGTGCACCCTCAACATGATGAGGGTATCACCTCTAGATGTTCGGCTCAGGTCCCTCAGACCCGAGAACGCAAGACGAACCATCAGAAGTGAAATTCGGCCAACTGGGAGAAGGTTCTTACTTTTTTCCCCTCCGGAGAAGTACATCAATCTAACTTGATGGAAAACAGCGAGTGGGCATATACACCCATCTGTCTTGATTTTACTGCCCAGCAGACTCGTCTTGCAGTAACACACCAATCCTGCCAGGCAATTACAGCGGAGTACTATAGGCGGGTACATACACCTGTTTATAAATCATCATCCAGTCATCAGGTTTGTCTGACTGCATCCAAAGAAGCTCGTCAACCAAATGTGGTGACCACCTATCAACAGGCACATACACCTGCTTACACTCATCAATTCTGCCAGCAGTCTCATCTACCAGTATTGAAGAAAGTTCATCAATCATATTCAGTTTAGAACAATCAGTAGGCACATACACCTACAATTCATCAAGTTAACCAATAGTTTCGTTTGGTAGCACTCAGAGATGTCAATTGGAAAGCTCCGATGACAAACACGAGGCAGACACAACTTTCTGCCCCCACACATGAGTACTGTCAAAATTCACTAACAGGAAAAGGAGGACAGGAGCAGGAACATACACCTACTCTAAACATGGAATGGACGTATATTCCCATTCCAATAGATGAAGTCACCAAGCACATTCTGACAATGGTGAAAGAGAAGAAGCAAATACCTGACCATATTATGGATACCTATCAGAATATTATAAAAACTTTAGTGACATCACAGGGAAAGAAACATAAATCTATCCCTATCAGTGGAGTGATTCATCAACATGCCACTCTGGAGCAGATACACACCCCTCTTACATTAGGGTCTTGGGGCATACACCCCCATGTCATACGGACAATCAAGTCAGGCATATACACCCGATTTAAATGGAGATAATCAGCCGAACCTGACCATTTCTCCTGAGCAGGAATATACACCTACCCATAATAACCACTTTTGTCAACAAGTAGTTTTCAAAGAGAGTAAGAAGGCATCCAATAAAAAGACCCATCTAGTACAGTTGAAAAATCAAGATCCAATCTGGAATAAGGCCTTGCTCAATGCTGGAGTTCTTGAATCCCTCAAACAATTGTCTATTGCAACTAAAGATTTTAATCTCTAGTTTCTAGATTCCAGAAGTAACAATAATAATTCATAAGGTCTTCATCAGAAACTTCCTTATGAAAGCTTGATTCATTACAATTTAGTCAATCTCTAAGTATTATCTTCAGATGAGAACCACGATAACCCTTTGTGTGGCTAGAAGACCAAGGATCAAGAGATTTCATCTTTTTTTGTAACCCACCATGGTGGTCCTCCCCATGATGATGAATTTAGCTACGAAAGTCCTCTCCATAGTAGTCATTTGCATTTCCTGGAAAATTCTTCAATGGATAATGCAGTAATGAGAAAACTCACTTATCTTGAGGCACTTGCAAATGCGAAGCTAGTCATTTCTGATGCCTTACCGCTAGCAGGTGAAATACTTTTTCAATCAGAAGATAGCCCAAGGTGTAGGTCATTCTTCGAACCACCCCAAGTTCATTCATTTTCTAATTTGACAAATGACTTCTCTACCAATATTGTTGAATCTGATGAAGTAACAAAGAAGAACCAGCTTTGGTCAAATAAAGTAGAGGAATATTCACCAAATGAAAAAGAGGAAGTGCTGAATATGAGAAAAAAACTGGAAAAAGGTGAAATACCAGTCATGCTTTGGCTTTTGGGTGATTCTCAATATGATATTCCAGAAATGTTGATAGAATATTGTATTCACGATATTCGTCTCAACATATGGAAGACTCTTTGTCACTTAAAAGAGAAAATATTATATTATGATGAATATCAAAATCATGGAAAGATAATAGAAGGATTTCAAAACCAAATTGACTTATCATCTCTCTCAGTTTCCCGACATCCAAAGGTTGAAAGGTAGTAGAGATCCCTTCAGCGTTCATGCCTTGGCGCATTAAAGAGGTTCCACCAGTTAATTACCAATGCCCCATCTGGTATTCATATCAGGGGATGGGGTGTTCATGGAGCATTGTGTTTCAATGTTCTCTCAAGTCAAAAAAGATCACCAAAAGTGGTCTCATGCAATGTTATTGCCCATGGGTGGCCACATCTAACTGGTTTTGTGTGTAATAAAAGTATTTCTCAAGAACAGACCTCAATTATTTCTTCCCAAAGTTAGGCATATAAAGAACAAGTTGTCGAATTACTCATGCATCAAGAAAATGAGAATATTGAACAGGCTTCTCGTTTAGAGCATGCGCATCATCAGCTGACAGAGGTGTTAGAAATAATCCAATGGTTATATGAGCCAGGTGATTTGAGTGGATGTAGGATGATGCATCCGGCTAATTTTCGGACTAAAGTTCAAAAAATCAGGAGAGATTTTAATAAATTTGCAGATGTAGCATCTCAAGATCCACCTCAGCTTTCCAGACTGGGGACTCTTTTAATCCAACCCTCGAGATCAATATATAGGATTCGAGGAGTTGAGCAGGAAAAACAGGAACATCCCCAGTCTACCGGACTGGGGACTTTTTCAAATTCTCAATATCTTCCTTAGAAAAAGTCAGTATTCTCTCAATTAGGGAAGAAGGCACAAGAGGAACGCAGAGCCAAATTATTAGGAGATTATCTCCAAATTATGGTTCATCAAGAAGTTCCTGAGGAATCAACCAAACAAAAGTAAATGTCTCATAAAGGACATGGAAGAAGACAGTATCACAGAAGCACTGACAGAAGGTCTGCAATGCGTTATGCATTGATAAATGTCATCAATGTCGTTGTCACTAATCCCCCAAAACATGAGTCTCACTCAGAGGGCTCATATGAAGAAGTTATTGTTCAAGAAGTTGTACACATAGAAACTAATTAAGTAGGTGTGCGTACCAGAAGACAGAGAGTTTCCCAGGGTCAAGACATTATTTTGGGTAATACCTTTCCATACTCTAGAAAGGCACATTCCAAGTAAAAGGGTAAAATTCAAGTTATATTCCACCCTACCTCTGGAGAAGTCCAATCACTCTCATTAGATGAAAGGTTTTCACAACAAGAAGAATAAATAAAGGAATTAAGGAGGTTAAATGCAGAACTACTTCAAGGTAGTCTTCCTCCTAAGCAGGATGGAGTTAATAAATCAAGGGAATTTGTTGCAGCTACTGGGATGGATCAAGTATATCCACCTTTACAAGTACACCCTCACAGGTCCAATCATATGGGTCTTACGTGACAGTAACCAGAAATACTATCATCAGTGGCAGTACCGGTCGCCACACCTGTCCAAACTCCAGTTATTTCACCTGCTCAGGTCCAAGCTCAAACAGATGTTTCTAAAAAATTAATGACTACCATTGAGTCATTAACAACTCGGTTGGAAGCTGTGGAAGTAAAACGTGCACAAGTTCAACCAGAAAATAGAGCTTACCCTAAATGGTTGGATTCAATCCCTCCCCCATCAAATTTTGCGAATACCACATTCCCAATTTTTAATGGTTCAGGAGATCCAGAACAACGCTTTACACATTTTTTTCTCATTGTGATCCTATGATGGTAACTCCTCAACAATAAGAAGTGGTTAAGCTTAGGTGTTTTGTGCAGTCATTGTAAAGACCTGCATTTGTCTAGTATACAAGTTTGAAATCTCAGTCAATTACTGGGTGGGAAGATCTCTGTCAAAGGTTCCTTCTCCAATTTAGCTCAACGTTTCCAAAGACGTCAGTTTTTGATCTTACCAATTGTAAGCAAAGGGAAAATTAAAGTGTTTCATATTTCATTTCTCACCGGAAGGGATTAACATATTCCTTAAGTTTAGCACTCCCTTAAGAAGAATTGTTTCCAATCTGTGTGGCAGATTTGTGTGATGAATTACGCACACCATCGATCCCTGTGAAATACACATGAGGGTTTTGAGACCTTACTTCAATCGCTTAGAAGATAGAAGATTCTATTACAAAGACTAAGGCTAAAACTCAAGTAATTCCATCAGTTCTAGGAAGGATAATAGGGAAAGAAAAGACAGCTATAGTTACACTTAAACAAGCATTTGTACCTACTTCCACTTAAAAACCTTCATCATATCAAAAGGCTCCACCTCCTGAGCATCAAAAAAAATGGCCGCCTCCTCAACATGATCAAAGAGATCAAAGGCGGAAACAGTTTGAAGATTTGAAGAACAAAGTTTATTCTTTCCAGAATGAACAAGTTCCTAGCTACTTCATCTTGGCTTTGGAAAACAATCGGGTTCAGTTTCCAAGGCCCAAAAGGCCGAACAAGGAAGGAGATGAATGCCTCCCCAACTATTTCCCATTTAATTAGATGTTGGGGCATCCCATTCAGGAGTGTTTTGTCTTCATAGACCTCCTGCAAAATATGGTGGACTCTGGAAAAGTAAAACTGAAAGGTTCTTCAGCCCAGGTAGCATTTGTTACTTCTACTAATCCAGAGGAAGAAGGTGAATGGCACGAAATCAAATAAAAAATGTGCAGAAATATGATGTTTGGATTGTCAGGAAAACGATCAACTGAACTCATTCCATTTTATGAACACAATTGAATCAAACAATTGTGTCTTCTGCTATAAATTCCACAGCAAAACCACCTTCATCAGAATGAAAATCCTGAAAGAATCAGTATAATTTGAAGAAAGAAGAGCATTCAGAAGAAGACGAGCTCATGTCAAAGCCCAAGTTGTCTTTGACTCTGGCTGATTTCATGCCATTTTCTTCAAAATCACAGGCACCGCCCCGCCAAATAGAACATCCTAAATTGGTTCATTAGGAAGAATCTTCATCATATGAAGAATTGATTTTTGGTTTTGTTAACATGATTCATTTAACGGGTCCTTATGCCAATGACGGTTTCGATAATGATGAGACAAAGTTCCCTATATCTAACAGAGGAATTAGAGGAATAGACAGAGGTCTAGGATACAGGGGAAGACGTGGATTTTCTAGAAGCCACTATTTCAATCATACCCCTGCTAGAACTGTATATGTGGCAGAAACTCATGGAAAATCCCTTTAGAGGGATCAAAAAGAACAAGAAAGTTCTTCCCCACATGGTAGATTCGGTCCTAACACAGTTATTTTGGAAGATCGGTTAGAGGTCACCCCTTCTTCCTCTCAGCAAATAGATAGACCTAGTCGTTCTAATATACCGAAGCTAGGAGTGTTTCCAATTCCTTCCCCGATATGGGATGCATCTACTGCCAAAGCATAAACTTCCAAGGCACCTGAAAAACCACATTTTCATGATGGGAAACGCTGACCTTTGGACCAAAAGTATGATGTCTTGAAACATTTATCCCAAGTACCGACCAATTTATCAGTTCTGGATGCCTTGAATCTATCAAAAGATCTTCAGGAGGCACTTATTGAGGCTTTGTCAAGTCCTTAAGAATTCAAAACTGAAATTGTTGCGGCTGAGGTCTACCATATAGAGAATGATCCTACATAATGCCATGCATTGATATCTTTTATAGATGAAGATGAAGATGATGTTTTACATGGACATATCAAACCTTTGTATCTATCTGTCAAAGTCAATGGTATAGACATCCGATGAGCTTTCATTGATAATGGCTCAGGAGTCAATCTCATTCCTATTCATACACTTCATCGATTGGGCCTCACCAAATCTGATTTATCTCCTTCTATTTTGATGTTGCAAGGATATGATAAGAATGAACAAGAACCTCTGGGAGAAATTACACTCAGAATTCAGTTTGGAGACCATGTGTCTAATTCAGATTTCATGGTTGTTCGTCAGGACACAGCCTTCAACATTTTTCTTGGAAGACCTTGGCTACATCAACATGTGGCCTTACCTTCTTCATATCATCAATGTCTCAAATATTGTTTCAATGGTCAAATTGGGACATTGTATGGTGACAAGGCCCTATTCAAAACATGTGAATCTCAATACATTATGGTAGAATTCTATCACATGGAAGGAAAGGAAAAATCCATGACAAAGAAGGTCACCAAAATTAATGTTCCAAATGGTTTGGAAAAGATTCCAGTAAACCCATTCATACATGTGAGTACAGATTATGTATTGCCTATCAGTCAAATTGACATGATAGACCTAAATCCAAACACTCTTATGGTAACTTCCATAATGTCAGTTACGGAAATCGAGCCAGGAAGTATGGGAGAAACTGTTGATTCACCAAGCAATGATGAAATCTTAGATAGAGATGTCTTAATTTCATCCGCTGAAATCCATCAATTCTATACTTCATCAACCAGGTCATAAGAAGTTATAGAAATGTCAGAGGAAAACAATAATTTAGATTCCCAGTCCATCATATCCTCTTTATCACCCCAGGAAGACCCTTCGTCATCAATAGGGTCAGAAATGGAATCCTTTTCTTCCAGATGTTCAAATTTTAACTTCTCACCTAACCATGGAAATTCTGCTTCGTCATCTACTATGCAAGTAGAAACAGAAGAAGTAACACATATTGAATAAGAAGAGGAAGATCTCATGGATGCTCCTCCGGCATTTGAAGAAGGTATCTCTACCACTGTGGATAAACTCAAAGAAATAAATTTGGGTACAAAATAAGATCTACGTCCCACTTTAATTAGTGCATCCATGACTCTTGAAGAGAAAGAAATGTATACTTCATTTATAAAGAAAAATCTAGATGTATTTGCTTGTAATTATACATAAATTCCAAGTCTTGATCCCGATATTTCCAATCATCATTTGGGTTTTCCAGAAGAACATCTAGGATTCAAGTAAGCAGCAAGAAGAACACATCCAACTTATGCCTCCAAAATTGAAGCTGATGTTGATAAGATTATCAAGGATAACATCATCCGAGAAGTTCAATATCCCAAATTGCTAGATAATATTGTCCCTATGAAAAGGAAGAATGGAAAAATTAGAGTTTTCATTGAATTCATAGATCTTAATTGGCATTGTCCCAAGGATGATTTTCCAGTTCCGATCACAGAACTCTTAATTGATGCAACAGCTGGCTATGAAGCTCTTTCCTTCATGGATGGTTACTCTGGGTACAATCAAATATGAATGGCCCTAGAAGATGAATATTCCACAGCCTTCAGAGCTCCTCAATGTGTGTTTTTCTATCGGGTAATTACCTTTGTCCTGAAAAATGTAGGTGCAATGTATCAACGTGCCATGTACCATATCTTCAAACCCTTTTTAGGGAAATTTTTTGAATGTTATGTGGATGATTTGGTGGTTAAATCCAGACAACATTCTAATCATTTGTTTGATTTGGAAATCATATTCAACAAACTTTGAAAACATAATTTGAAGATGAACCCCTTGAAATGTGCTTTCAGGGTAACCTCAAGAAAATTTCTCGGCTTTGTTGTATGCCACCATGGTATCGAAGTTGATCCTGAGAAGAAAAAATCAATCATTGATATGTCACCTCCTAGAAATTTGAAATAATTAAGAGGAATTCAAGGACACTTGGCCTATATTCGGTGTTTCATTACCAATTTGGCAGGAAAGTTTTTACCCTTCACCAGATTAATGAAGAAGGGAGTCACCTATCAGTGGACTAAAGAATGTCAAGAATCATTCGATATCCTCAAGAAATATCTCTTGATTCCACCAGTATTAATGCCACTTGTTGAAGGAAGACCACTTATTCTCTATGTGATGGCTTTAGAGCTATCTTTGGGTGCCTTACTTTCCCAAAAGAATGATGTTGGGAATGAAAATAGCTTTTACTATCTCAATCGGACTATGCTTGAGGAAAAAACTCAATATTCAAGTATTGAAAAGTGCTTCCTAGCATTAATCTTTGCATTTTAGAAATTGAGACACTAACTGCAACATCATGAGGTCCAATTGGTATCTCGCAATAACCCGCTCAAATTTATCCTTAGTCATCCAATGCTTACAGGACGTCTGGCAAGGTGGGAAGTTATTTTTCAATAGTTTGATATCCAGTATGTGTCTCAAGAGGCAATAAAGGGCCAAGCTCTGGCTGATTTCCTTGTCGAACACCCATCTGTAGAAGATACATCTTTCAATATTGAACTTCCTAGTGAGGAAGCCTTCTCTATTTAAGATAATCCTCAAACATGGGAAATATACTTTGATGGTGCCTCCAGAAGTCCAACAGGGAAGAAAATGTAAGATCTTAAATTCAAAAAATTTTGGTTAGGAATCATGCTTATTTCCCCAAAAAAGGCAGTTCTACCCTATTCCTTCTTATTTTTGGAAGGCAGTACAAACAATGAAGTAGAATATCAATCTCTCGTCGCAGGCTTGGAATTGGCACTTCAGGCACAGGTGAATCACTTGAAGGTAAAAAGAGATTCATACTTGGTAATAAAACAAATCAATGGGGTTTATTCCATCATAAAGGAAGAGTTAATCCCTTTGTGTGATTATGTTAGAGAGTTAATGGCGGAATTTCCTTCGGAACCGATATTTTCTTATTTCTGCGATCACAAAATACCCAAGATGATGCACTTTCTAATATAGCCATAGCCCTGGAAGATCCAAACCAAGACGAAACAATCATCAGTATTGTCCACCATCATGTTGTTTCATCTTTTTTTCAAATCAGAATAGAGGAAATCAATGAAATTAGTCCCATTTCTGAACCGTATGGTCATACTACAGGATGGATGACACCTATTAGGGAAATCCTTCAAAATGGAACACTCTTACCTGATAAATCCTGGAAAGAACAAGTCCAGCAACGTGTGGTCAATTTTACTCTTTATGATAGCCCAGATCACCAAAAAATTCTCTACAAGCGAGGTTTTAATGGAATTATCTTCAGATGTATTGATGGTGAAGAAACAATGGCTGTCATGAGTAAAGTTCATGCAGGAGTTTGTGGTTCCCACCAATCTGGACATAGACTTTCTGGTCAAATTTGAAGGCTTGGATACTTATGGCCTTCAATGATGCAAGATTGTGTTGATTTCACTAAGAAGTGTCATTCTTTCCAAGTATGTTGCAACTTCATTCATCAACCCCCATAGTTTCTCCATACAGCTAAATACTCATGGTCATTTTCCACATGGGGAATAGATGTAGTAGGACCTTATCCTCCAGCTACAACTAAGCATTTTAAGTATATTCTTACTGCTACTGACTTCTTTTCCAAATGAGCAAAGGCAACGCCTCTCAAAGAATTCGGTGATAAAAGCATTGTTAGCTTTTTCAAGTCTAACATCATTACCAGATTTGGTGTCCCTCATATCATATTTAGGGATAATGGCACCAACTTCTGTTCATACAAGGTGAGAAAGTTGTATCAATAATACAACATTAAATCCAACCATTCATCTCGGTATCATGAAGCATCTAATGGACAAATAAAGGCCTTCAATAAGACTCTTTCAAACATGCTACAAAAGATGGTGGATAAAGATAATAAATCATGGCCTGATAAACTTTTTAATGCTTTATGGGCTTATCAAACCACAACCCACACTGCTACATGGTCAACTCTATATTCATTGGTATATGGAATAGAAGCAGTCTTTCCCATTGAGGTTCAATTACCTTCACTCAGAGTAGCCATTTGTGATCAGTCATCTATAGATGTGAAATCTCATAAGCGATTTTATGAATTGGAACGATTTGATGAAAAAAGATTGTGCACCCTGCACCACTTGGGAGCCTATCAGAATCGAATAGCATGATATTTCAATAAAAAAAAATCATCTTCATTCATTCATTCAAGGAGAATTGGTATTGCTCCTCATAACTATAATGATACCAGGAAATAAACCTCCAAATATTGAGCCAAAGTGGGAAGGACCTTTCTCAATACATAGGTTCTACTCCAGTGGATCTTATTCTTTAATCTCAATGGATGGAGAACTCATTACAACTCCAACTAATGAAAGATTCTTGAAGAAGTGTTTTGTGTAATACAAATACACCCTTTTTTCATTATTGCAGGACATTAAACTGCATAGAACCTCATTCGCCCAACATGATGTTAAACTGTGTCCCCTTTTTCGTCCAACATGACGTTAAACTATGTATCGTCTTGCATGACGTTAAACTGTAAATAGTCCCTTATACATCCTACATGATGTTAAAATGTACATGTTCATCCTACATGAAATTTAAACTGTGAAAAAGTCCCTTAATACATCATACATGAAGTTAAATTGAGCACATGTCTTACAAGACATTAAATTGCACAACAATATGTCATATCTACATGACACTAAACTGTACAGCACCCTTTATCCCACATGATGTTAAAATGTGCATCATTAGGGTTGTTGCTACCTCTTGTTTCTCACACCAAGCATGACTCACGTGAGCTTAGAGTAAGATTCAACCATAACACCCTCTCTGGGACGCTAACCACACGTAAGTCCCAACACCATCTTCAGGTTGTTGTCCCCAAGTACAACTCGATCACCAATTCATTCTCAATCGAACTATGCGGACTTTGATCCTTGCCTTCTAGGCTAGGTACGTAGGTAACCTCCTGAGGTTCAATCCCAAAACCAATATCTTCATGTCGGTTTACCTCCATCTCATACGATGTTGATCCATGAATCCCCACCCCCCAAACCAATATCTTCACATTGGTTCACCATCGTCCTACATGACGTTAAACTATATACGTCCCTTTTGTCCCTGCTATATGACACTAAAATATGCAGCACCATCGTCCTTGCTATATGACGTTAAACTATACACTCTCACATTGTCCTTGCTACAAGACATTAAACTGCATAGCAATACGTCCTAGCTACATGACGCTAAACTGTGTAGCACCGGTCCATGCATATGACCTTAAACTATTTGCACTTTTGTCTTATATGAAAATAAACTACAACAGACTCTGACACCCTCACCTGAGAGGGAATCATTATTGATATTGATCTCCAGTCATGTCATATTCCAAGGACAACTTGCATACATGAAAATGCATGAACCTTTAATCTTAGGTCCAACCATCATTGTACTAAAGTCCCATTTCACCCTTCACATGTACAAACCAAATCTATACTGATGATATTTCAATAACTATGTATGGCTTGATTCTCATCCCTATGGGATATGTAGGAACGTTCGGGCATCCCTCGAATCCAGGCCCAAGTCTTTGGACCTAACCCCAAACCCCACTTTCAGTACCTTGGTTGAAAAGTCCCCCTGAAAGCACATGAATGTGGTATGAAAACCCTAATCTTTATTCACATCAAGTTTATAACAAACACACAATGTGTCTCCCTCATTATGGTCTGAGCTCTATGACCCTAAACTAAGATCTCCTATTCTCTCATCCCACATGATGTTAAACTGTATTTCAAGAACTATGTATAGCTTGATTCTCATCCTAATGAGATATGTAGTAAAGTCCAGCATCTCTATTCAGGACTCAGCCACAACATGATTATGGTCAGCATTGGTCTATGTATCTCCTTCATGCATTGGACAATACCCATTTTCATGTGCCATACTCCTAACATTAAATACTTCTAGATCTCCATAACCCTTTTCTTGACTTCTGGTCACAAAATGTCTGATACCTAGGAATTCTTTTTCCTGATCATGCAGCATGTGTCCTTAGGAGGCCTAGAATAAATAGTCAACATAACGGACCTATCATCCAAAAGATGCTATTATTTGACTATGTAGCCAATTCCCTTAGGTGGCCCTGCATAATTCAACCCCCCTAACGGGTTTGTCAAATAGTGGTAACTTCATTATTGGGGGGGAAACCTCTTTTGTCTTTACTGGTCTTAACGACTATATGTAGGGATCCGCAAAATAACATCCATCCTTAACAAATGTTTACCATACTCTTTTTCAGGATCTGAAAGTATTCAAGTCCATGGTTTATATTTTCCTTACCTACGTTTAGGTCAAACCTTCGCATGAGTGACATTCATGCAATTCTTTGAAAATCTTGATTGAGAATATCCCCTCCATATTCAAGTACCTCTCTCCATACAGTAGGCTCTATGCTTTGGTAAATTTGAATATTCATAAACTTTCACTAGATTTTAGCAATAATAAAGTAAAATTTCTGAGAGTTCTTTTTTCTGAATATGCAGCATGTTCCCTTAGGTGTCCTTGCATAAGTAGTCTACAAAACGAACTTGTCAGTCAAAATATGCTATTATTTGACTATGCAGCCAATGCCCTTCAGTGGCCCTGCATAATTCAACCCCCTAATGTTTTTTTCAAATAGTGGTAACTTCACTATTAGGAAATACTTCCTCTAATTCCTTTTAGCCCTTTTTTCATATCATCCCTCAGATTCAAAATTTCTTAAGTCATAGTTTACATGTTTTCCCCCATACTTGAATGTGGTAATATGTTTTCAAACAAATTATCAAAGAATTGAGTCAATTTTAATCCATTCGGTCAAATCAATTCGACCTTAAACATTGGCATTCTTATGTCCGACATGCATGACTTTAAACTGCCAACAAGAGACAGGGTACTCATTAAATTGAGAACCTGTAAAAGGAAATATGAAAAAAAGTTGAGTCTCATCTCGCTAAATGTACATTTTGTATGATTTAGGTAATATTGAGCAACAAAAAAGATGCAAAGTTTGTGGGGTTGTTTTTATAATCCTAGAAAAATCAAACTATGCTTACTAGGCCCATTGGATTTGGTAAAAAAAATTAATTAAAGTAGTTAGCAAGAGAATGTAGGTACAAATGATTGAAGATGAAATGTATTTTTCAGTGATGCACAATATTAGAATGACATCCATAGATTGGAGTATCTTCTCTTTTTCAATAATTTCAAGAGGCTTTCAACATAACTTTTCATTTGATTTACGGCATCCCGAGCTTCATCAGTAGCCACTTGAAGATCATTCACTCGACTATCTTCACTCTTGTTAGCTTGATGGAGTGCTTTCTTGGCATCTTCGATGGCTTTCATACCATCTATTTGGAATCTTTATAATGAATTGTTAAGTTGGTAAAGTTCCCCGGTAATGGAATCTAGCTATTATTGAAGGTGCATCTACTGGACAACTTTCTCCTTGATCTTATGCTTCAGCTCCTTCATCTTTGCAGCATGATCATCCATAGATCGGGACACCACAGCCTTGAATTCACCGATATTGGTTAGCAACCTCACTCTAGTCAGATCTTGACGGCACTTTTAGTCCTACTCCCTCCTTAAGTTGACTTGTTTCACCATGGTATGGATCTCTTGATATCCAAAACTGCCAAGTCCCAGCATGACGAACAAGGATGACAGTCACGGGATCTTCGAAGACAGCTCTTCAAGAGACACTTCAAATGTGATCTTCCATATATTTTTTCATGCCTTGCGACATGATAATTGGAGCGCCTTTTGCACCTCTGGGTCTGATTCAGCATCGCTATCATAGGGGGGAATATATTCTGGGATTAATGCACTTAAGGAAGTGCCATGTTCTTCTCCTTCCCCCCTGACCCTTGGTACTTCACTTTCTACTCCCGTTGGGGATGAGGCTAAGGCTTCACCTTCGGATCTAGCCACTAAAGTTGATAGCTCTACATAGTCAATTGAAATCTTTGGTTGGTTTCAAAGGATAAAAAAAGTTTATTATCTATCTTGAAAATTAAGTACATCCACAAATATTATCATCTTTTACCCAATGGTAGATTAGAAGCATGAGAAGACTCCTCCCTATCTTTCCTAGCTTCAACATAATTTTCAGGATGGGTTTCAAGAAGCTCTTCCGGGTTAATCTCCACTTGAGCTAGTGTCTCTACAATGATAGGGTTGTCTCTACCCCCTTTAGACATCGGAAAATCAGAAGCTTTCTCAGAAATAACTGCACATTTCAACCAATCATGTTCAGAGATATAATAAACAAAATTAACAGGACGAAGGATAACACTCACGTCCAAAATCTTCTAAATCACATGGTAATTTAACATGATATAAAATTTCTTCAAAAGATGTGCCAAGTTTCATCATTTCATCTAGTGATATCCCAGATTCCTGGTTAGTCTCACCTGTGGGAGCATTTGACATGTCTTCTTGGAGACCCTCCTCCTACAACCTCTGACCCCGGATAGCTTCCTCAGAGAAAATTGCGGAGTCAGTTGCAGTGGTTGCCAAATGTTCTGGTGTAGGTGTTGAACCTAAAGCATCACAGGATAGAAGTTAGTTGATTTTTTCATTCAAAGTTCTATGAAGTATTGTTAATTTACCAGAAGCAGGCTCTTCTCTTCTTGCAGCAGCAACAAGAGCGGTACTGGGAACAGATGCTGGCTCTTCTTCTCTCATTGTTTCTTCAGGAGCAGCCAGGTCAGTATGAATTTTCAACTGTTCAACAGCACCCTACTTCGTCCTCAGAGGAGGGTCAGTCCTCTCCCTCAAAGGTGAAATCTAATAAGCCCCTTCAATCCCAAGAAGTATGAGCAACCTTTTCATGAGTTAGGATTCATTACTATCTGAAGGACTTACCACTACTGATGAAGCATCTAGTTTTGGACTTCATACTTTAATTCCTTTGCTTCTTTGAATTTTTGGGTGTTTTGACATCGTCACCTCCAAATACAGGTATTGGAGAGTAAAAATCCTTGTCTAACTCCTCGTCCATGACTTGTTGTCCTGGAGATACTTCATCTGGCTCACGAAGAGATTCAGGGACTCCAAGAGCAGTGTCGCCAGGGCTATACTGCGGTGAAGGGACCTTAGTAGTTCCTTCCTTAACAAGATACATGATGAAGAAAGTAATTTCCTTGAGTAACAAATATTTGACTGAAATCAAGTTGCAAAGCAAATAAATAAAGAAATTCACATCATCAAGAGCCACATAATCATGCCACTCTTCATCTACTGAAGCACCAATCCCTTCAGTGGTGCCATGATCCATCATTTCATTCACATGCTTGGTGATAGGAATGGAATCATCAGTGGCATATATGAGCATTTCTAGCTCTCTGATGCAATCCTGCACTTCATTGGGGTTATCCTCAAAGGGGATATCAGCAGAAGCCTGATGATCCCCCACTCTGAAGATATGTATCCCTTCACATAAGTCCATCCAGGTGGTTTCAGCATCACAATATAAACTCCGCCATGTCCGGACAGCCTCTGGTCATAAATATTCAGAATTTGCACCAGAAGGCCGCGAGGAGGGTCCTACAATATGGGACTTCAACTTCTTCCCATCTCCTGCAATCACAGATAAAGGATAAGAAAATGAAACTTGTTACTCTATAAAATAATGGTGACTAAATTTCCTCAATGATATAACTCACCATGAGTCTATGGAGTAGGTATCTTGACTCTGGTATGAAGATTATATCTAGCACGAGGCCATTTTGACGCATGTCGTGCTTCATCAACCCCATCCTGGGAATCCGATGAATCATCCCCAGGTGAAGAACCTGGTGAATAAGCTTCGAGTGAGGAAGATTCACCTTAAATATGAAAGGTTTCTTTCCTGAAAGTTCTCTTTTTACTCCCCACCCAGGAGACAGAAAGATTCAATACCCCTACCGGGTATGATGCTACCCAGTTCTCGGCATACCATGTAGTCAATTGACTCACCACTCCAGCAACGGGTAGATCGAACACTTCCCTAGTCTTCTCCATAGATGTCAGCAACCATAGTTTTCGGGAAACCGTTGGATGCTGCTCTGACCTGACATGCACAGGAGGGGATTCAGCAATCTACTGAAAACACTTGAATTGGTGTGCAAATCTATATGGATCATAGGCCTCGCATATAATCTTTCTGTCAATTCTGGTGGCCAATACACCATCTCTGCAAGCTAGCATATATGACCTCAATTCCAGGCTAGTTGTTTCATCGTCAAAAAACTACCTGGTTGGCTGGTTTCCATAAGGAAAGAAATGAAATTCCTTGAACATGCTCAACATCACCTTCAGATCATAGGAATTGAGGGACAATGGAGAAATTCAAAAAAATGCCTGCACTGATGGCCTAAAAGAACTTCCAGGAACCTGTACTACATTTTTTACGGTGTATGTCTTGAAGTGAGTGGTGATCCATCCCCACAAAACTTGAAATTGTCCCACTATTCTCAAAGGAGACTTACCCATATACACATGGAGTAAGATCCTGTGAATCTTCACCAAAACCAGGGTGGCCAACCCAACCATGTTTCTCCCATCCAACTTGGTTGCAACAACAAAGGTCCTTGGACTGATGCCTCCCTTCAAATCCCTAACTCATAGAAGATAAATTCTGATCCACAAGGCTAAGAATCCCTCCAGATGTGTCTTCTCTGGGATTCTTTGATCCACTTCATACCCCCACTTTTCAAACTCTCCCGCTTCCAGAGTTGGCCAGAATGTGCCAAGAGCACCCCTCTTCTCTACTCTGGGTAGTTATTAGGATGAGTATAGGTGAGCCCCTTCTCCTTCTTCTTGATGAGAAACATGTCCATCCACTCCTCTAGATGGATATCTTTTCTGGAGTGGGTTTTCATGGTTTTGGTATTCTTAAGATTGTGGAATATTTTCCATAACTCCCTAGCTAGAGCCAGAGTCTTCTCAGAATCATTCCACATCACCCTCGGAGGGATGAACTCGTCATACATGTCACCCAAAATTGGATACCCCAAGATCTTGTAGACATCCCATAAATTGATGCCTACTTGTCCATGATTTAGATGGAAAGAATTTGTTTCCGGGCTCCAACGACATATTAACTCCGGCATGAAATTTTCATTCCTGTAAACATATTTATGCCCAACCCAGATAGATTCATATATTGCATCTCCTTTCAGATCATTGAAAAACTCTACATAGGTTTTTCGCACCCAATATTCCCACATCCAAGTCAGCTTCACACCTCCTTCAGGATAGAAATTCCAACTCTTTTTCCATCCCTTAAAATGGTCCATCTGATAATTTCGGAAAATAGAGGGATAGCAATGCGGCTACAGCTCAGGCTTGTGAGTTTAGATCTGGAGCACATTGGATATGATGCATCATGAATTCCTTCTCCATTGTTCCAGCATTGACAAATGATCCTGCAACTGAGAAATTTGTCGAAGATAAATTGGTGTAAGTCTGAAACCAGGAATGAGGAATATAATTCTTTGCCTCTGGAACGTTGACTCCTTGAAGATGATCATGGCCATATAAAGGCAAGTAAATAATCTGTGGGAAATTGGAATGATATTTTTTCAAGTAATTATCCAAATCTGGGAGATTTTTGTCACAAATATTATAATAACCATGTCCAACAACGTTCATCATGTCATTATTCTCTTGCTGGACAACTCATCAGCTGATCCAATTCTTTTGGGAGCCATTGAATCTACAAAAATATTAAACAGTTAACTTTTAAGTAAGTCTATTTTTATGAAATATTTATGAAGAAAACAAAAAAAATGGATAAGGCATTAAGTCACTAATGTTTTTCCACACAATTGTTTCCATGCAAGTATTAGCGCACAAGTCAAAATCCTTACTGGAGAAGCGCGACACAAAGAAGATCAATCGACCAAGAAAATCAACACACTTTTGTGAAGAGAGATCAAAAGATTTGGAGGTAGGATGGTTTGTGCGAAGTGACACCCATATATATAGGTGATCCCGCAACCCTGTACGCCGGAACCTGCACGCCGAAACCTGCGCGCTGATGAAGCCTGGTTTCTCATTTTCCTTAGAGTCAAATCCTCTTTCCTTTTTCAGATCCAACTCTGGGGGGGGGGGGTTTTGTTGATGCTTCTTTCCGTCACAGAGTCCGATGAATGGAAAAGAGGAATACCTTAAGAACAATGAGGGTCACCCTTTGAAGAACATAAAAATTTGACAAAGGCATGGACCAAGAACCCATTTGGAGGATGTCGCGCAAGTTTCATGATCATCGCGCAAGTCACTTGCGCACCACTTATGGGTCACGCAAGTCACTTGTGAAACCTATTCTTTTTTTTCATCCAAGGTGCCCAGTTGTCTATAAATACCCCTGTGGGCCCCCCATTTTGAGGACAAATCTTCCAAAACTCGGATTCAAGCTCTGGTCACCTAGGTCTTTGTCTGACGTCTTCCGAACACTTATAAGGAAATTCTTTACCGAGAATGGAAGATCTAAAGAGGAAGAATAAGGCCTAAAGTGTTAGAACTCATCAACACTTGTGCACCACCTTTCCCTCTTAAGGAAACTTGTGCGCCACACTTCTGGAATCCTCTAGGGATGATACTAACGGATTGAGTTCAAAGTCACCCAACTTTTACCCTATGGATTCTTCATCTCCCAAGGTGACTCATGTTGTGCAAGTCTACTTGAACGACCAGGACTTCCGCACCAGAATGATACTTGCACACCTCTTTCCTAGTCACCTTCTTTCTTAAAATCCACCTCTCCTCTTCAAGACAGAGCCCTCAAAACCCTCTTCAAATCCATTTATGTCATGGTTCCTTTGTTGGCTTCCTTGTCTGAAAGGCATTCTGTGAGAACCTCTCCCAAAACCTCATGACTTAAAAGCTTTATTTCACCATGGTTAGAGGTTTCCTATAACGTCATCCTTTAAAGATGAGAATATATTTTGGTTTGGGCCTCCTTCTCAAGAGTAATCCCCAGTCTCAAGTTCTCTTAACCTGGGCCTCCTTCTCAGGAGTAAGCCCTGGTCTCAAGTTTCCTTAACCTGGGCCTTCTTCTCAGGAGTAAGCCCCAGTATCAAGTTCCCTTAACCTCGGCCTCCTTCTTAGGAGTAAGCCCCAGTATCAAGTTCCCTTAACCTGGGCCTCCTTCTCAGGAGTAAGCCCCAGTCTCAAGTTCTCTTAACCTGGGCCTCCTTCTCAGGAGTAAGACCCAGTCTCAAGTTCCCTTAACCTGGGACTCCTTCTCAGGAGTATGCCCCAGTCTCAAGTTCCCTTAACCTGGGACTCCTTCTCAGGATTAATCCCTAGTCATAGTTCCCTTAACCTGGGCCTCCTTCTCAGGAGTAAGCCCCAGTCTCATGTTCTTTTAACCTAGGCCTCCTTCTCAGAAGTAAGCCCCAATCTTAATTTCTTTTGATTTGGGCCTCCTTCTTAGGAATAAAACCCAATCATAAGTCCCTTATTTTAGGCCCCCTCTTCAAAATTAATCCCTAAGTTAAAACTCCAAATCTCCATAAAGTGCAAATACCTTTATGGACCCTGCTCTGGGATTCTTTCCTAAGTCCTAGTCTTCATATACCTGGGCTTTCATACATACGTAATCCCCACATCATTTCTCATGACTGCAACTTTCATGGCACCATCGTCAAGTTTACTGATACCTCTTGTTTCTCGCACCGGTCATGACTCACGTGAGCTTAGAGTATGAAAGTAATCATGATATTTCTTTTTGGTCCATTAACCATGAATAAACCCCATATTTATTTACCCAAACTACGTGGACTTTGATCTCTGCCTTAAAAGTAGATTACGTAGGAATCCTTTATAAGGTTCAAGCCCATATTTCATTAATTATTTTCCATCCCATAGGATGTTAAACTATATCCTTCTTATCGAACTACGTGGGTTCTGATTCCTTTTTAACAAGGATACGTAGGTAGCCCATCTCCGGGTACGATCCCAACTCTGAAATAATCCTTGTCTTTCTGAACGACAATAAACTTCAAGTGCCCCACTGAGTGGATTTAAAACCAGTATGGTCATCATAATGACCAAGAGATTTCTATATAATGTATTAAAGGATACCATTGACTAAGAATCTCTAATACATACAGATGATTCTCCATCAATGAAGAACCACGAATACATATAAAATATTTTCTAAATCCCATACATATCAATCATTGATAGCTAAATCTAAAGGAAAACTCATTTTCATACTTGTTGGATTAATAAGGATTCGTGAACATAACTTAAATCAAATAGAGAGTCCCGAAGTAGGAAATAATTCCCCCAAAAAAGGTGTGATGAGCCGGACCTCCCATCCTCTAGACCAATGCAAATTTTTAAGCCTCATCAGTCCACAACTAATGAGCACCTACCTTTGTAAAGTAGGTCCAAATGGATATAGAATCATGGGATGTTTCTGGTTCTATGAATAAATCAGTTAGAAACGAATTGGAAAGTTTTAACCTTAAACAAACAAGGTCATCCCCATTTTTAGAAGAAACAATATTATTTCCAAGTATCATCAATTTTATGTAAATAAGGAATACATTCCAAAATGAAATTTCATATGAGGTATGTAAATTATGAATTTACATAAACACCATTTGGATTGACTAAGGAACCCTCTATTTTTATGGATCTGATGAACATGATTTTTAAATATTATCTCAATAATTTTATTGTGGTATTTATTGATGATATCTTGATATAATCTTAAAGATATTATGAGCATAAGAATCATTTGAGAATTATTCTTAAGTCTCATAGAGAAAAGGAGTCATAGGTAAAAAAAATCAAATACAAATTCCATATTTAGGAATTTTATTTTCTTTCCTATATTGTCTCTATAGATTGAATATAATTTCATCTATAAAATACCATTGAATTAATGTAATTTTCAACCCTAAAGAATATAATCAAGGTATGTATTTTCCTTGGATTACCAGGTTACGATCAATGATTTTTTCAATGTTATGCTCGATTAGCAAACATGTTAACCATTTTAACATATAAAGGGGATAATTTCATATTGTTTGAATAATTTAATGAAATTTTTGAAGAATTAAAAAGGATATTAGTCAATTAATAATTATTAAATTTACCATTAGGAAGGGATGTATTTTTGATATATAAGGATGCATCAAAAAATGGGATTATATGTGACCTTATATAAAATGATAGAGTTGTTTCCTATGAATAAATATAGTTAAAGATTTATGAATTTAATTATCCAACCCATGATAATGAGTTGGGATCCATAATAATTTCATTTAAGACATGGAGGAATTATCTTTATGGTGAAAAATGTGAAATATATATGGATCACAGAAGTTTGAAATACATTATCTAATAGAAATACCTCAACATGAGGAAAAGGTGATAGCAATAATTAATAAAGTATTATGATTTCTCAATACCCTACTACCCTAGGAAGAAATATATGATGGTTGATGCATTTAATAGTAAATATCATGGATTTTTGACTAAATTATGATTGATTAGATCCTATATTAATGGATTTAGTAAAGTTGGGTATGGGAAGGAAGGGGAAACAGCACATATATTCTAAATAATTTCTAGAACATCATTATTATAGAAAATAAAATGTTACCAACTCTATCATAAGAATATTCAAAACAAAATAGAAGTTTTGATTAATGGTAAGTCGGTATACTTCTTCTATGAAGATAGTATATTAAAATTTGGAAAGATGATATGTGTTCCATCCATTCCTGAGATACAAAGAGAATTATTTGATGAATATCATAGCTTAAATTTCTCTATACTCCATAGTATAACCAAACGTTTTTGGGATTTGAAGGAACATTTTTGGGTTGTAATATGAAATGGAAAATTGTATACCGTGTATTTATATTCTTATTTTTTCAATAGGTAAAGTTCAAGAGACAACATCCAAAAGGATTCATGAAACCACTACTTATTCTTCTGTAGAAATGAGAAGATATTACTATGGACTTTATCACTATATTACCAATGAATTTGAGAAATAATAATTCCATGTGGGTTATTATTGATCAACTTTACATGTGTGCACATTTACTCACTATAAATTTAAAGTTACCTCTTGAGTGCCTTGCATGGATATATATTTAATTTATGATATTTCATGGTACACCTAATTTGATTGTATCTTATCATGACCCATAGTTTACATTGAAATTATAGAAACATTTTTAGAGGTCTCTCTATGTTGAGATAAATATGAGAAGTCTATATCATCATCATATGGATTGATAGTCTAAAATGACTTTTCAGACATTATAAGACATATTGAGGTCATTTTCCTATAACTTTCAAGGTATGTTGGATTATTATTTAACTTTTATATAATTTTCATATAATAATATCTTCTATTAGAGTATTCAAGTGGAATCATGTGAAGTATTTTTTTGGAAAAGATTCCATACACCCAGTTTTAGAGATAAATTTAGTGAAAGAAATATTTGGGCACAGAACTTGTTAAGGAGACAATGATGAAAGTGATAACTATTCAAAGTCATTTCAAGGAAACTCAAAGAAACAAAATATATATATAGATAACTAAAAGAAGGATTTAGAATTTCAAGTGGGAAATCGTGTTTTCTTAAAGGTATTAACAAGAAATGGAGTTATAAGGTTTGATAAGAAATGGAAACTAAGTCCTAGGTAAATCGGGCCTTTTGAAATTGTGGAAATAATTATAGTTGTGGATTACCATTTCGAAATTCCATATATCCTTTATAAGGTTCATGATGTGTTCTATATCTCTTTATTGAGGATGTTCATGTTAGACCCATCACATTCACTAGCATGTGATGAAATATTATTTGAACTAGATTTATCTTACTATAAAAAGCCTATCTAGATTATTGACACTAGAGAACAAGTATTATAGAATTAGAAAAATTGATTAGATAAGTTACTTTAGAGAAATCATAAAATACAAGTGGAAAAGTGGGAACCTAAAGAATTTATGTTGAAGAACTACCCACATATGTTCATGAGGATAAATTCTCTAAATTTGAGGAATGAGATTTTTGAAGAAATAGAAGAATGTAACACCTGAGATTCAATTATAGTAAGTAAAACTTTTCTTACTAAATAAATTGTAACATAATACACATAAATTTATTAAATAATCTTCTTAAAACCAAATTTTACAAATTTTATAAATTTAATTTAAAAAATAATAGTTTTATTGTTTGAATTCATCATGTCAAAATTATATTAGTATGAATTTTTGAATTTTTTTTAGAAATAATTGATTTTTAGGTTATTAGTAAAAAATATTTATTTTACAAAATTATCAATTTTATGAAATTACAATGATATAAAAATAAATTTGAATTTTTTAAAAAAATATATACAAAATATATTTTAAATAAGTAATATAATTCATATAAAAAATAATTTTGAACTTAGAATAT
The DNA here is from genome assembly GCA_963277665.1 of Viscum album. Lineage (NCBI taxonomy): Eukaryota > Viridiplantae > Streptophyta > Magnoliopsida > Santalales > Viscaceae > Viscum > Viscum album. The sequence goes on along the minus strand of OY728129.1, from coordinate 1,802,589,101 downwards.
ATTCTTATAATTTTTTAAATCTTAGTATTTTTTTCAAATAAAAATTATTTCTTTTTTTTATTTTAATAAAGTATTTCCAAGGAACCTTTTGGTTTTGATTTATTTTGAAATAAAAATAAGTATCATTTTATTTAAAATAATATAATTAATCCCATTTTAACCAAAATGACACTTTAATTTGTTGTATATAATTTTTATACCTAAAACAAACTTTTTTATAAAAATAGTTTTGATTGTGTTTTGGGAACTTATATTAAAAGTAATTTATACTAGGTATAGGAGTATAATCATGTAAAATTGATTATATATTTTTAATAATCATAATAAATATTTTTTAATAAGTTCATCTTAATTTTTGGTTATAATTAATATTAACTATGATAAATGTTCATCACCCCATTTAAGGGAAAAATGGGTCAAAATGGTTAAAAAGGGGATAAGGATTCAATATAACATAAAAAACATTATTAAAACTAATTGGTTGGATGTATTTATACATTAAACTTATAATATTATAATATATGAAAAAATTTATCTACTTTTATAAGAAAATTATTTTATATTATTTAAATCTTTTAAGTAATTCAATGTGTGTCCCTCCTCTCACTTATAAAAGGGCACCTCTTCTTCTCCCTTATTAAAACACTTTGAGCTCTCTATATTGGACAAAACCTACCCAAAAATCTTGCTATCATACTTATCATATATATTGATCTTATATTATTATCCAAAGACCATAATATGAAGGATTAAGTTGTATTTCAAAGGATTTATATCAAATAAGATGTAATCATCATTACAAAATGTTTCAGTATTTCTTTCTTCATTCACTTCCTAAAAATATATTATAACCATCCTAAAATAATTAATTATAATAAATATACTAATATGTTATTATGATTATTAAAAACCATTTTCCACTTCCTTTATATCTTATGGAAAATTAAAATATCACTCCTACGTATATGCGACCTAAAATCTCCACGTAGTAGTGTAAATTGTTTTTCATTAAAACATTACATAGATGGTTATAAAGATGATAATATTGAATATATATGATATTTATATCATAATTATGATTATTAAAATATAATATTTCATTTATATTCTTACCCTCCCACCCATTAAAAATTATAATGTTGGTTGTGCGTACGTGTGGACTACCACCTCAACGAAGTGATGTGATTTATTTTTCATATACGCCTTTCATGGATGATTATAAATATATATACATAATGAATATATATGGTACTTATATCATGATTATAATTATGTATTTGATTTAACCATGATAAATATTCAAGGAACATAACTTCTAAATCGAAACATACTTGAAAAATAAAGTAATTAACACCCGAAATGATAATGATAGTGAAATATTGTTAATGAATGAATGTATATATACTATAGTTGGATCATATATGATATTATCTATATGTATATGGTACTATTATAGAATTATAATAAATCTAAATTTATTATAATATAGATTAAAATCACTAATGATCAAAGTCAAACTTGAGGTAAGGGATTTCAGTTACAATCTCATTTTATTTCAAGATCATTTTTTTCATATTTCTTTGGGAAAAATATATGATCCAAATATTTTAAAATAATATATTTTATGTTACTCTATTTATTTTTTGGTTTACATGTTTATATTCCACTTATTCTATTATTAAACCATAAATTAATAAGTAAGTTATATATAAGGTACATTCTTTTAAAAATGTTATTTTGATGTTTCCCCCATTATTTTTTTCTTCAATGTTCATGTTTTACTTAAAATATTTTCAATAATTTTTTTACTATTTTATAAAGATTTATTAAATTTATTTAACCCATGTTTAACTTTATAAAAAAAGGTTTAAAAGTAATCTTCTTATATTTTTATGAATGAGTTACTTTTTACAAAAGGTGTGAAAAAAATCATTTTTTAAGGAATACCACATGAAAAAAATCACACTATCATGGCTACTCATTTATTTGAAGCTCCCTTTAAAGTTTTGCATGTTTACTTTCAAATAATATATTTTTATCAATATATTGGGAATTTTTAATTAAAATTATATCAAAATAATAGGATATTATTATATTAAAGGAATGAAAACAATTTTGAAAAGTGATTCATAACTCTGTTCTTACACAAAGATACAAGAAAGTTATTTTTAATGTTTTTATTATATTTTATTTTATAGAGGATTATATTTACTATAAAACCTTCATTTGTAATGAATTTATGGAATTTTATCATACTTTACAGATAATGGATAATACATTAATTTGAGATCATTCATTTTCTTATGATCATGTTCTCTATCACTATTCATTTTTCATTAGAAATTATTTTTCTTCATTATGTCCATATTTTTAATATCATGGGTAAATTAAAAAAAATTATATTTTTTAGATGATTTTTCACCAGTATACCACTTCTATATATATTATCAATTGAAGGAAACTTATTAAGTAAGTTGTTTCATTTAATGGTAAAATATTGATGTTTTGTATTCTTGATTTAATATAGAAAATTGTTGACTTATAATACATTTTTAGTCTGAATAATATTGATCACTCAAAATATGAGGAATGCATAGAATGTGAAAGAGATGGGTGGGGACCAATTATATATATCCCCTCAATTCATTTACATTTCTCATGTGAAAAAAACAATAGGAATTATATATTATATGAGTATTTGGTTTAAACCTACCCATTTATTAAGAACTGTGTCTTGTTTGAGAGGCATTGAAGGTAAGATCCATGATATCTTGGTTGAGATACCTTAATCATTGTTGGTCAGAGTGGACAACTCAAGAGGGGGGTCAACTGATTTTCCAATTTATATTTATTCTAAAATAAATTTAAATAAAAATCCCCTAATTTATTGGAAGTTCCTAGTTAACTAAAATACTATAAGTGTATAATTTGATCTTTTAAAAAGCTTCAAAGAATTTCAATAAAAATATAGTTAAAAATAGTTTAAGACTCTTTTAACTTTTGAAACATATTTACTTGTATCAAATACATTATATAAGTGTAAAGACATAGAAATTCTATATAATTTTTTTAAAATTATTTGGGATTATTATGAGTCTATAAAAATTGTTGACGCTTGATTCCAAGACCTAGTGGGCCCGAAATAGACATTTGAACTTTTTTAAAGGTACATTCAGCAAATGCAGGGGCGGCATTTTCTATATTTTGAACTGGTGATCGGATCAAAAATTTGAGGGCACCATTGAATCTGCAGTGTTGGTATTCACTTAAGGGAGTCTTAACATCGACAGTAGTAGGTCAGGTGAAAAAGTTAGTTTTTGCGGCTTTTAAAGAAATAATAAAATAACAGATTTGTTATTTTATTTTTCTTAAAACCTTTTGAGTGGTGGTGGTGGGACCGATGGGTTGTCAAGACATTTAATGGATTGACTCTCCTATTTTGTAACCGCACCATTGGGAATTAAGAGGTTCACTCATTAAGGAACCTCATTAATTCCTCGATGTGTTACTCACCATCCCCCTCTTTTTAAATGGAGATCGGGTTAGAGTTTTTGACACAACTTCATCAGGTGTGGAACCTCTGGAAAAGTACCATGGAACCTTCCACTGAAGAAGAATGGAAGCTTGGGCGGTAATGATCCGGGATCGACAAACATAGGTGACTTCTTCCAACGAGGACTCTCCTCCCACCATAATTGTGCCACCTCTAACGATTCTCGAGGTAGGGGTTTTTTCTTGAATAACTCTTGATATATGTCTTGTTTAATTCTGAGAGTTTGTTGAATCAATTACCCCTTGTTATAATGCTAACGCGGAGGGCGTGGGATAAACGAACAAGGACCAGACCCTCCAGCACTTGATTTATTGTTGCATTCTTCACAGGTGAATTTTGAATTTGACGGTAATGAGAATAAGAGGGTCACACAGTGACGAAGACATATTAGGTGGCCTATAGGTGCTAACAAGAGTGAAAACAGAGCTTCATAGCATCATCGGAGGCCTGCGGAAGAAGCATCGATGCATCGGCCGGAAACCACCGGTCGCGGTGGAAGAGCGGCGTTTGTAGGCACCGTAGTGCGATAAGGGGTAGCCGGCGTCAGCCGACCACATTGGAAATGGAGGAAGCGCGACGTCATGCACCATGGAAGGTGGGTCGCGACATCGTGCTGCGGCGGAGGAGGAGGACCCGCACCTGCGGGTCCGGCTGGCAGGGGGCATCACCACGTGGTGCCGCCATTTTTCTAATCTGAACGGCTTGTGTTGTTCAGGAGGGGAACCAACCCCATGCCCCCCAGGCAAGCTGCCCAGCCAGTGGGTCACGCCCAGCTAGTGGGTCGAGCTGGTCCCATGGCCTGGCGGGCCGCACCCAACTCAAGGCGACCAGGCCGGTTCCAATATTGGCCGGTCATGTTGGCAGTAGAGGGATAATGGGGTGGCCGACATTGGTCAGCCGTGTTGGCAGTGGAGGCGGAGCACCGTTGTGTGCCGTGGAAGGCGGGCCGCAGCATCGTGCTGCGGTGGAGGAGGGAGACCTGCACCCATGGGTCCCACTGGAAGGGGGTGGTGCCACGCAGTGTTGATGTTTTTTTAACTTGAACATCTTGTGACGTTGTGGAGGGAGACCGACACCACGCCACCCAGGTGGGCCGCCCAGCTGGAGGTCCACGCCCAGCCAGTGGGGCGGGCCGGTCTCACGGCCTGGCGGGACGCGCCCATCCCAGGTGGGCCAGGATGGTTCTACGGCCCAGTGGGACAAGCCTGCCATGACCTATCCTGCATGGGCCGGCCCATCTGGTTCAGGCCGGGTCGGTTCAGTCCAGGTGGGGTCAGGTCAGACCGGACCCGGACCCACTTCGGCACCATTTTGAAAAAAGGGTTTTAACTAACAAACTAGATGTCCATTTGAAAAACCGTCTATGGTGCTGGAATCCTTAGAAAGAAATGGTCCTTTTGAGATACTCCACCTGAGTTTTGGAGAAAGTTGGAGTATGTCCGGGTTGGATCGTACCTAAATCCAACTATGCCCTCGGCACTAAAATGCCTATAACTCTCAGACTGGGCGTTCGATTGATGCACTGTCTTTTTCATTGGAACCCTTATGACATGTTAGATAATTGGGTTACTTATTCATGGGACATCATGGAATTTGAGGAATGACCAATATCTTGAGTATTAGATACTATATAACTTAAGAGCACTGGGTATGGAGAATCATGTGGTTGGCTATCAACTGAATAGCGATCCTGTGTGGATCATCATCTAGAAATACTATGTGGATCATCACCTAGAAATACCATATGGTTCAGAACCAATCCTATGTCAGTTAGATCTTGTGTGGGTTAGCGCTCAGTGATCTTCTGTGGTTCAGCGCATACCGATCCTGTGTGGGTCAAATCCTATGTGGGTCAACAGGGGTTAGAACCTATCAATCATGTGTGGGTCGGATCCTATGTGGGTCAGAGGGGGTTTTTACTGAGATTTTTTGTGGGTCAGCAGCAGTGCCTCTTAATAGAATAAGATTATCTAGCCTTACAACTAATCATATGTACTTTTATACTTAAGTTATACACGGTTTGAGTTGAGTCTTTGCTTTATGCTTTGTGATTGAGATCATGATTTTTGGTTTTTCTTTGTGGAATTCTGAGAGACATTAGGGCTCTGGGTCCCTAATAAGTATTTTTATACTCACCCTTGTACGGGCTTCACCCGCACCTTGTTGTGTCTTGTGCAGACGATGGGCATCCTTGACTGAGACTCGGGGAGATAGGACATGATGGTGGATGGTAGTGATGGTTGATGTGGAGAGTTTTGGAGACGATATGTACCTACCCTTCAGGTAGGATCCTTGGTGGATGATCTCAGGATCTATTTTTTATTTTCTGTTGTATTTTATCTTTTAGTTGGGCTTTTATTCTAGCCCCTTTGCTTTCAGTACACACTTTTACTTCCGCTATTTTACTACGTGGTTTACTTTTGTTGTGTACCTAGTATGTGTGTGTACAATTTTAAAGGAAATGGATTCTCATTTTAGGGATACACCTTTCCGGTGCTAGTCACTAACCCATGGCCTATGGAAGGAGGGCTTGGGGTAGTCACGCCACGGGCCCTGGGGGATGGGTCGTGACAATAAAACACAAATTAAATTCATCTATTAAAGTAATTTTTTTATTATTATAGTTTTTAAAAAAATTTGTTTATTTTATAATATATAAAACAGAATTAGAAAAACACACAATGAAATAAATACGAGAATTTGAGTCTCAAGACGAGACCTAGTCCTATTCACTTGGAAATCACGTACTTGCAAGTAGTTTATTAAATAATAAACTGATCCAAAACTAGGATTGGGTTTTACAAAAATTAAAATCTCACAATGATGTCTAGGATACGTAGATCCTCTTCTACAGTTCTACATGGGAGTAATAATTGAATAACAACTACACATAGGCAGTCCAAGATAAATTAACATTTCAATATTTCTTCATGGGAGTACAGGAGTAAAGAAATAAAAGATTGTATAGTAATCTCCAATATAGTACAATAGATTGTGTTTATTGATAAATATATTATAACAAAACACAACTCAAAGTATAAGAGATAACAGAAAGAAAAAATAATATAAAATGAGAGCATTCAATGTAGTTCAGTTTGATCATCTTCGATCATTCAGGAGTCCTTGAATTTTTTTTGAAAAGGGATTAACTAAGTTTACATAGAAGGTTCTGGAAAATAGAGTGTATTAGTTTGTTCTGAATGGGTTCTCTATGTATTATAATATCACTTATGCAGACACATATATTCCAAACATTTTCTTTATGATAGTCTCTTCATCTTAAGGAGATAATTTATATAAACTAGTTGTTTTAGAATAATTATTCTTTAAATCCTAATACTCATTTAATTCTTAAACAAAATTGATCTACAATTAATGCTCCAAAATATATCCTTTTAGGATTTGAAAATACTCCACTTCTTTATTTATACATGGTAGGTTGTATTCACTCATATCATGATTACTTTGGCTCATGAGCGTTTTCTACAGTCAGTTGGCATTGTTATTTGACATGATCAATTCTCATGGTCAGTTCATTTTTTCTTGAAATGACTTGATTTTCCTTAAGTTATGATGATTTCTTCATGTACTAGGTTATTTTATTCATTAGGTAGGTTCATTTATTTATGTACTAGGTTCTTTTCTTATCATGGTAGGTTATTTTATTTGCATTTAAACTTCATTTTTTCATGTGGTAGGTTTATTTTAAATGTGTGGTAGGTTCAATACATATGAGGTCACTTGAACTTCAATTCATGGTCATTTGATGACTTGGATATAAATTTTTTATCTGTTTCAAGGTTAGTTTAATGTACTTGTGTTTAGTTGGAGTAAAACATATGGTAGGTTCTACAATGTCACATAACATTCACAGTTAGTTCAAATTCCATACACGATAATCACATTACACATATAGTAGGTTCAAGAAATATCGAATTTTATAAATTTAGATAGAAAAAAGTTAACTATTATAAAATGAAAAATTCATTATAAACATAATAAATGTGATTTGGGATCATTAAAATAATTAGTTTTTGGACTAGTCCACCAATTTATCCCATTTTAATGATGACAAATCATAAAATATAAAATGAAAATAAGTGTATAAATCAAAAATATATTTCACATAAATTGAAACATATATTTCCCAAGGTTTCTCAAATTCCATAATTTCTTCAATTAATTTCAAAAAATTATCCCACTTTTGGGATTATCAAAATGATAATTCAGGAGAACTATATAAAGAAATAAATTAATATAGAAATAATTGATAATAGACACAAAATAAATATGAACAAGGATTTTTCATTAATATTAAAATGTATTAAAAAGGATTATGATGGGGGTACCTATTAGGAATCCCAACCAGAATCAGAATTTTAAACATTCCTAATATCATCAAGACACATATTATCCCTTCTCATGGAGACATATGGTGAGGAAGGTGTGGTTGGTTGGGTAAGTTGTGGTATAGAGGCTGTAGCAGGGTCTTGAATGACCACACACCTAGAATTTGGTATGAGATACTGGAGTTTTTTTATTGGAGACAAGCCAAAAGGGTTAATGGTTGAGGTTGAAGTAGTATGGTTTGAGGTAATAGGTTGGGAAGGTGGTATAAGAATGGCTATGTTTCTAGTGTATAGGTAAGGTTCCGTCAACTAGGTAAAGTCTTTAACTGGCCTGGATCTATGCTCCATAGCCTGAAATAAGTCTTCCTTATTTTCAATAAAACATTGTAGAATAGTAGTTATAATTTTTATCTTTTCCACTTGTGACTTGAAGTCTTGTATTAAAGGATGCATTCTAAGATTTTCAACCAATTATTTAAACATAGATTTGAGGTCTGAATTTTTAAAGATTCTTTTAAGGTAGTATTTAATGGATTTTTTTATAGTTTCTTACTACCACTAAAATTTTAGTATCATGAGTTTTAAATCCTTCAAATATATCTTCCTTTTATTAAACTGATCAAACACAACTTTTTTACTCTCCCCTTATAAGTTCTCTGATTCTACTTGCTTCAAAAAAATGTTGGAAAAGTGGAGAAGGAGGTGTATTAGTAGAATTAGGAGCCTTAAACACTGAATTCAAATGCCTTTGGATTAGCATCAAGATCATATCAAAAAGGTAAACCTTTAAATAACCTATTTGGGGTTTCAAATCCTCAATCTCATTCCTCATGTGGTCCATATTGAGATAAAATATAGGCTAAATATATGAAGTAAACAAAGTCAATGACCTATATAAATTTTATTCCTTAATTAGTTCTATAGAGATTGTAAAACAACTAAATAGTTCTTTCATTAGTCCCATAAGTTCGGATTTGAAATCATCCTAGTCAAATTTTATGACATGGGAAGTGGAATGAATAGAAGGGGTACCAACAGGTGTAGAAGGAGATGGATAATAAGAATGCTTACTAACATCATCCTCAATATCCATAGATCTAGGTTCCATATATTTTACTTTGGATACGTCACTTCCTTTTTCTTCAACCTAGTGAAAAAAATCCTTAGAGATTCAATAGGTACAGTTTCATTTCTTTTTGGAGGTTCCTCAACATTATTTGAAGGATTAGGACCAAAAAATACTTCCAAGATTTGATCCACTAATGGTCTTGTAGAAGACACCTCAAGTCTTTCTTGAGTGTAAATCTTGGATCTAAAAGATACTTCTAACACTCATTTAATATAAGGGATATAAGTTCCACCATCTTGTGGTGGACTTCCCCCATTATCATTATCCTTCTTAGAATTAGAGTAGTATATTCCCAATACTGCAGACCTAGGGGACTTCTTCCCATTAACAGATACATATGGTATAGACTATCTTAGAGTTCATATTATCCCATGATCTTTATCTAAGTTGTTTTCATCTTCTTCAGAGTAACTTGACTCATCCCATTCATGCTTATCCACATAACCACTAAGAGACGCCTTAGTGTCAATAAGGTCATTAGATTGAAATTAATCATCATGAGAGGTTAACTATAGAGAAGAGTCTTGTGGTCCAAAATAAATAACAAGAGAGGGTCACATATAATACTCATGGTCTACCCTAGCTTTCTATTCATGATAAACCATCTATATCTCTTCTTTCTATTCAACTTTTTCTTCCTCAACTTCCACTTCTTTATCCACAAAAATAGAATCTTCTACTTCATCTAAATAATAATAAAAAATATCATCTATCTCAAGAACTGAATCCCCAAGATTTCATGATCTAATAAGATATATTATAAGTTAAAGTTTTTTATAAAAAAATTCATGGTCTTCCACCCATTCCCTTTTTGAGGGATTTCTGTCCACATTCATATGCTTATAGATTTTTTGGGTAAAGAAAAATCTATCTAAAGAAGTTAATTTTCCTCCACTTGAGAAACTAAACATTTATATTCCAACAAGGATGATATTAGTTTTGGTTAAGGTAGAGAACTAAACATTGAATAATTATTACACAACTCATACAAGTTTCTCATCACATATCTGTGTAAATTTATCTAAAATTCACTCTTCATTAAAAATAATAAGAATAGATCCTAATACCTTATAATTTTGAAATATAATTTCCTTGGGAAGAAAAAATGTTGAATGAATTTATGCATCAATCTAAACTCACCAATAATTACTATATACATTGGTCTTATAGGTGTTCTATTCCCATCTAGTTATTCCAAAGTACTTTTAAATTCAAAATGAGAATGATTTACAAGGTAAGAGCTCTGATAGTCTTCATATTCACCATTATGTGGTAATTTTAAGTTTTTTCCTATCATTTTTAAGAAAATTAAAATTATTCCCCATTCACAATTGTTATAATGGTGTCTCAATTATCTCTAGATATAAGTTCCAAATTCATATAAAATTTCTTAACAAGATTTGGGTAGAACAACTTACCATTCTCATGAAATTTTCTATCCAATATTTAACTTTGAATCACTTTCCAAGCTAGTGATCTTCTTGAATATATCCACTAAGCATAAAATTCTTTTTAAGAATATACTGGATGATCGACTAAATGTTGGTTTCATGACTTTACTTCCACACTCAATATTCCTTTATATTACTTTGATCTTTTTGGATAAGGTGCACTCACAGAAGGTGAAACATCTGGAGCACACTTCATCCTTGTAATTTTCACACTTTGGTTCAAAATAGAAATGTTTGGTTTTGAGAGAGAGGGGTTCTGGAAAATATGGTTTCATGGGAGAAGGTTTCAAGAGTAGGTAATTCTTTGAAAATTTGAAAATGGTTTTAGGAAACAATAAATGCATCGATTCATATTCTAATTCAAATTTAGAATTAAATCATTTAGGGGTATCAAAAAATAATAATAAACATATAGAAATTTCAACCAAAATTACTTATGTAAAATTATAAGTATAGAATATAAATGGTATGTATACTAACTATGTGATTGTGACATTTAGTCATGGTAGGTATACTAACCATGGACTCACAGTAAATTCACTGAATTTATGATTTAATTTTTCATGATAGATAATGTAGTGACTATGTGAGTTATGTCTCACAATAGGTATAGTGACTACATAACCAACTGGTCATGGTTACTTTACTGAGTGTATGAACAAAAACTCTTGATCACTTAACTAACTGTGTGAACTATAATTCATGGTAACATTATGAAAAAGGCTAATAAATAGAATTCAATAATTTATAAAAATAATTTATAAAAATAAAAAGGTTAAAATAAAATTTAAATAATTAAACATAGTTTATCATTCATAATTCATGTTTGATATAATTTATTCACTCAAAATTCAATGTACTAGTAAATACATCAACAAGATAATGTTAAATACCAATGAATTCAATGGTAATCTCTCCTTTCTAAAAACTATCTCTCAAATGTTAAATCTTATTTAAATGTATTTTTTCCTTGAATGATATAAAATATTCTTAAAAATGTTAATCATGCTTGTATTATAATAATTTATAGTGACTTGTTAAAATTGATATCTATAGTCTAGCAATTTGTGTTTCGTCTATAGAATGTGTGTACAAATACTTCTTGTAGCTATGTACTTAACTTCATTAGTAAATAAGGAAACAAATTTTTACTTTTTACTAAACCATGAAACTAGGTCCTTCCTAAAATTTGATATGTTACAGAGGTTATTTTTTGTCTAACTTACAACCACCAAAATCCATATCTGAATAACTGACTAAATCAAATTTTTATCCTTCAAAATAAAACAGTCCTAAATTGGTTTCACTTTTGTGGTATTTTAAAATTTTTTCGACAAAAAATAAATAAATTATTTTATATTTTATTGGAAACATGTACACATGTAGACACAAAACATAATATCAGGTTATCTATTAGTTATATATATTAAACATTCAGTTATACCTCTATAAGTGATTTTATCGACAAGCTTCCTAGATATATTATGATCCAATTTATAACTTGTACTCATGGGAGAATCACTACTATTGGTTTTATCCATACAAAAAAAATTAGAATATATTCAGAAAATTTTCTTTGTTTTAAAATGATTCCTTATTTTAAAAAATATGAAAACCAAGGAAGAATTTTAATTCACCCATCCAACTCATTTCAAATTCATTTTTCATTAATTTTAAAAATTCATTACACAAATATTTTTTGGATAATATAAAGATAATATAATCAAAATATATTTTCACTATCAAAATATCTTTTTAAGTTATTTTATTAAATAAAGTATGGCCAGATATTCCTTTTGAAATAAAGAATGAGATGACCCTATCCTACCAAGCTCTAGGATCTTGTTCTAAACCACATAAATATTTTTTTTTTAATTTAAATACATGATTTAGAACATGGGGGTTTTTAAATATAGGGGTTTGTTTTGTAAAAACATCCAATATTAGATAAACGTTTAGAAAGAAAATCATGAGATCCATTTGATAAAATTTGAAATTAAAATTTTTTGTATAGGCAAGCAACATTTTGATACCTTTAAGTCTAGCTACTGGTGTAAAGGTTTACTCATAGTGAATACCTTCCTGTTGAATATAATAATGTGTAAATAGTATTTCATTGTTTCTAATAATAGTACTAGACTCATTAAATATATTCCTAAACACCCACTTAGTGAAAATGGTTAATATTTATTTTGGCCTTTCTACTAGTTCTCAAATTTATTTATTTCAAATTGGTTCAATTCTTCTTGAATTTCCATTACCTAGAATTCATCATATATTTCTTAAATGATGTTATTAAGTTCAAGATATGATAATAAGGCTTTATGTTCAACCTATTTTCTAAAAAATGCTCTATTCTGAGTTCCTCTATCTAGATCTCTAACTACAATATCTAAGGGTTATTCTTTATGAGTCCTAATAGTTCCAGGGATTAAAGTATTGGGTACTTCATTTTAATCTTCAACATCTTGTTCAAACAGTTCCTCAAAACTAGGTGATTTTTCTATAGTAGGTTTCATAGAACTATTATTTCATGTGGTTGAAGTATTGATATATAAATTATAAAGACCATCCTCAAGGTTTTATAAAGAGCTCTTAGGTTCATGTGGATCCATTTCATCGAATTTTAAATGTACAAATACTTCCAAAATTTTGGTTATATTATTAAATACACTATACTATTTACTAGATGTATAATAAAAAAGTAATATTCCTTCATCACTTTTGGAATAAATCTTGTCTAAATTCTCCTTTGTATTGAAAATAAAGACATTTCGTCCAAAATATATAAAGTAATTAACCTTTGGTTTTATCCCATTCCATATCTCATAGGGAGTTTTCTTTAAAAGTAATATAATGAGAACTCTATTAAAAATATATCAATTTGTATTCAAATCCCCTTCTCAAAGGTAAATGGGTAAATCATAGCCATTGAGCATGGTGTGGTAAATTTACTAAAGAGTTTAATTTCTTCTTTCTACTACACCATTTGTCTGTGGGGTCCTAAGAGTATAAAAGTTTTGATTATATCCATGTTGTCAGCTTATAGATTCAAAATATTCACTTTTAAACTCATTACCATGATTACTTATTAACGTCTTAATAGTAGGTACACTAAGGCTTTCTACAGATTTATCATTTACGTGAAAATAAGAACAAGCATCACTTTTGTGAGCTAAAAAGAATAATTAGGTGTATCTAGAAAAGTAATCTACTAAAATATAATGACGATGCGTAATATTTAAGATATAAACTCTAGAGAGTCCAAAAAATTCCATGTGAACCAACTCTAGGGGTTTAGAAGTTGAAACATCTTTATTTGATTTGGAAGCGATATTATACTCCTTCCCTCTTTGACATGGGTTATAGAATTTTTATGTTAGGAATTATATTTTAGGAAGATCCTTGACTAATTCTTTATTAGTTAGCTTCCTAAGTGATTGTAGGTTTTAGTGTCCTAGTATCCTATTCCAAATCCATTAATATTTGTAAGAGGCACTTAAAAATGAATATTATTAGAAAATAATTAATTCAAATCAATAGCATAAGCATTATCATTACACAAAATATTAAAAAATTAAATCATGCTTGGAATCATACTTTTTTAAAGAATTTTTTTCAAATTTAGAGTGATAACCATCATCACACAAATATGAGATTATAATAAAGTTATATTTTAACATTTCTACAAATAAAACCCTAGAAATAAAAATAGTAGTAGAATTTATAATTTGATCAAGTCTAATTATCTTTCCTTTATAATTTTCATCAAAAGTAGCATATCCACCATCTAATTTGATAAGGTTATTAAAGCTCTATTATTACCTATTCATGTTTATAGAATATAAACTATCAAGATACCATGAGTTTTTTATGGTACTGTTCAATAAGGTTTCCTACAACTATATTAAACCAAAAAATATTTTCGTACTCATATTTTCTTAGGTCCAGAAATGTTAGTATAAAAGATTTAAGAATATAATTTTTTTAAATGGTTTTATATAAACATAGGTTATAATTTTAGAAATAAAAACTTTATTCAGTACATATGAATAATAATTTTTTACAGATTTAGTATAACTTTAACTAAGAACATGTACCTTTATGCACTCCATTTTTTGGGAATACGGTAACATAGTTTGTGGAAGTATGGACTACAGCCTCCCCAAAGTGATGTGATTCATTCACGCTATTCATGAAATGTATAAAGGATGGTTTTAATAAAACTATGTAACATATATTACATATATATTAAAATGGAATTATAATATTCATATATATAATTTAATTTTAATTATTTTAATACAAAAAATAAATGAAAGTAGCGTTCATGTGTATATACAGCCTAACGTCTCCATGAATGGTGCATTTTATTTCTTATCTCCAAATATTATGAATTATTCTAAATACACATATTTTGAATATATATGATGATTAAATCATCGATTAAATTCTATAAGTGATGAAACCATGATCTAATTAATAGTAACAATAAGTAAAAAAGACAAAAAATACTCAAAAAACATGAAAATTAACACCCAAAATGATGAAAATAATGAAAGATTATTAGAAAATGAGTAATAAGATATTATAAGAAGTTAATATATGATATAATAAATATTATTATTATTATGATATAGGTTGGAAACATGTTTAAAACCATTATACAAGAGGTTAAAAGACATTTACCTAAAAGGAAACACAAGGTAAGGGATTTTCATCCTACTTTTTTACATCTCTGAGATAAATGTAATATTCACAAATTACCTCTTTCGTATGGTGTATCTACTATCCATTTTGATATATTATATCATGAATTATTTTATATTCATGGTATTTAAAGATTTAATATAATTTTATTCCTTCATGAGGCTTATGATTCAAATGTTTCAAAGTGGTATGGGACACTTTGGAATGTTTTCCAAAAGAATAATTTTAATGGTCTTTCAATGGTCTAATTCATTTACATTAGGATGCATTACTTCCTCATTATCATTAACATTCTAATATTATGTGTGTAATTGATTTTTAATATATATTATTATATTTATACTTGTTTATGTGTATTTATATTTTATATACATAATCTACTCATTGGTTGAGTCTCACTTCAACATTATGGTCTTTTCGAGGGTTTAATTCACAATCTCATTTTATTCAAGATTATTTAAACTTGAATTTCCATTTTAGAAAATTATATAACTATTATTCAATAAACCCTTTTATTTTCTTCTCTTATGGTTATCTATGACCTTTTTCAAGTAATAGTACCATTTTTCATTCTTTGGTACTCAAAGTGTTTTAGAAAATGTTTTTAGGAAAATCGGATTGCATTTCTCTCTTGAGTAAAAGATATATTTTCTATCAAAACTATATTTTATAAAAATAAATGTTTTTAACATTTTAAAAATGATTTATCAAAAACATCTTCACTCTTTAAAAAATGTTTTATTTTTTTAAAGTTATTTTCAAAGAAAATGTTTTTTGAAATATTTTTCCAAATAAAATGATATTTTCCTCAAAAATGTTTTTAAATTTATTATTCAATTTCATCAATGAAAAAAACATGTATTCTTAAAAAAAATGGGTATATGTAATACTGATACCATCCTTATTCTTTCTATGTATGTCTTATGATTCCTTTGACTAAGGATAGTATTGACATTCACTACCTTGATTCCTTTTTTACTCCCCTTGAAATACTCAATTTCCTATGACCATTAAACATTTAATTCCATATAAATATTCATATCATTAATCATGGATATGATTATTACCTAAACAATATACCATTTTCACATACAGTGTGTACTTGAAAGTTATTTGATTAAGTAGGGAAATATTGATAAATATGTATCTTTTACTACATATGAATATTTGATAAGGAACATTGTTAAATTTATTATTTGATATATGAGGAGTCATTTAGACATGTATGAAATGAGTGGGGTCTAGTTATAGATAGTCCCTTGATGCATCGGAAGTCTCATGGGATGAGTCAGCTAGTTATACTTAGATGGTTTTTTACTCAATATACTAAACCGTCTTGGGAAAGGTCTTGACGGTAAAGGTACCATGTACCTAGAAAACTTGGAATCTAATAATTAATCATTTTACTAATTTATATTCATTTATTATTTATCCATGATATTTTTCATATACATATATATGGATTCATTTAATTCTCAGTTCATTGATTTAATGGTATCTGTTTCAGTTATTTTCCTTTCCATATTTATTATGCCTTATCTAGTTATTTGAATGGAATGTATTTTCTATTATTACCTTTCTATTTTATTTATCTATTCAGTTTATTGATTATATGGAATCTGTGTCAGTTATTATCCATCCATATTGATTATTTTCATTGATTCATTATTGTTTCTATTGTAATTTACCATTAATAATAATTTGATCTCACCCTTATTATGTTTCCTTTCCCTAGGACTCACTAAACTATAATAAGAATTATATGAAATGGTACTCTAGATAGAATAAATTTATTATCCTCAAAAGAAAAAAAAAATATGTTGTAATTAGTGTATTCATTTATAATACAAGACTCATGTGTGTATTTGGTTTACCAAGACTGTTAAAATGTTCATCCTTTGGGATGTGATGTACTTGTATATTATTACAATGTATTGTTATCATAATAGTCGCTCTAGTATTGATAGGTTCAGGTTCATACTTTTGGTATCAGAGCAAGTTTAGTAACAACTATAGGAACTAGATTTAGGAAAACATATATTAGAGAACATAACCCTAAGGTGGACTTTGAGGATAAGTATAGAAGAACATCCTAGAATTTTGTTATGGTATAGATTATGTGGGTATTTATAGTAATACATACTTTTATGGATACTAAAAGTTTATGGGGTTTTGTAACAGATGTACCTAGGGGTAACAACTTTGACAAAGTGCATCGATCCTGACTCGGAATAACCTGGTACATGACAATGGGGATTACTACGGACCTGGTTTGACACTCTCGAGGGATATGCTTAAGATAATTAACATTTTATTTAAAACCCATTACAAAGGATTTGAATAGATAATTACAATTAATGACCTAGGATAATCCTTAGACCAATTAAGGAACTATGTGGAAAAAATGGATCAAGTATTTATGTATTAAGGTTGTATTGAAAACCTTATTTAAAAATATCCTTAGAGATTAACCATATTTTGAAGATTTACATCAGATTTATTTTATAAATTATGTTAATATATTTTTGTAAAAGGAAAACATGTATGTCTGGTAAAGACCCATCAAGTTTGGAAAGGTTGTGGGACGTAAACCCATGATCACAGGATAGTGAGGGTTTTGCACCTACCACTAGCCTACATGATGTCCTGGTTAAATTGTCATTTTTTTAGATAAAAAATTTTACAAATATATATTATTAATAAACTAGTAATGTTGATTTTTAGGTTTATATATTAATGTATTAACCATATTGACTTTGGGAAATATTTAGAGACAAATATAATGACTAGTTTTAAAGGCCTTAAGATCCGTTAAAAGTGTATTTTAGTGCTTCGAACATCAAAGTTAATTTTTTGATATCCATTTCTTGAAGTAATGGATGAATTTTAAATTTATCAAAGCACAACCAAATGATGAAATTGTTTTTAAAGAAATATATAAATTATGTATATTTTTTTATATTCTAAGGTAGTAAAGGAATTCCTCAACATTAAGAAAAGTATCTTAAAACAAAAATGTTATCATAATACATTTTTTTGAAAATATGGTATTTAAATCATCATAGATTTATGAATTTGAGGTCATAAACTTTCCATTTATCATTCACTTTTTTCTGATTGATGACCTCAATCACTCCCTCTAAATATTTATGATTTTCCTCTATGTACATATCTCTACTTTCCACTAATGTTCTCCTACATAGAAACCTAGTTATATTTTATTCCATATGACCTTTCTAATTATCATTATCTCTTATAAAGAGAATATTTTATTAACTATTATCATGATTTTGGATTTTAACAAAGTAATTTTAAAATATCAAAACCTAGATTACTGATATTTAGTTTAAATTGTGAGGATGAAATTTAATTAAGGTGGGAAGTATAACATCCAACAATTTACAATATAATTACAATTTTAAATAAATTAAATTTAGATATATCTTAAAATGCATGCAATAATGAGTTATCTTGCATTACATACAATAAATACTTTCTTCGATAGCTTGTTCTACACGTAATATCGAGTTTTACTGAACAACAATATATTATTAAAACAATATTATTTAATATAATAAAATATAACCTAGTTGTTAAATTAGAAGTTCTGAAAAGGATTAAATAACATATGAAAATATATGGTTTAAAAAAATATAAAATGAATTCATTTTTTACAAATTAATTATAAATTAATATAAAAAATCAATTGAATATAAAGGTAATGTTTTTATAGAAAACTATTTTATGCTCACAAAGCTATTTTACACTAATAAATTAAATTAATTATAATTAGTGGATAATATTAATGAAATATATATTTTATATATTCAATAAAATATTTTTTATATTCATCCACTTTTTTATAGGCATAATATGACAGTAAACACAATTTTATGCATAAAAACCTATATTTTTATAAAGGCAGTTTTACCACCTTTTAATGGCTAACCTATTTTAAAACAAATTTTTGGAAATTTTATAAATTTTATATGTAAAATTAAAATTCATAATTTAAATTGAAACCTAAAAATTAACTTAGGTTGATTTTTTGTATTAATCTATAAAGTTTCATTTTTTGATGAATAGCGAAAAATACTGAATTTTAATTTAAAAATACTTTTTCGTCTAATTTATTTATAATGTTAAAATATATTATTTATTGTTTTTAAATATTAATTAGATAAATTTTATATAATTTAATACAATATAGGTAATTGGAATTAATTTCACTTTAAAATTGGATATAAAAACATAGAAAACATTTAAACATTTTTTCTTTAAAAACCCGCTTTGTCGTCCTGTTTGTGGGATTAAATTTAAATTAATTTATGTAAATTATGTGATTTTAATTTTTAAAAATGTATTAAATATTTTAAATAATAATAATTTATAATGTATAATAATATAAAATTAGTTTTTGAAAAAAAAAATATTAGTGAAAGTGATTAAAATTAATTAAAATGATTAAGAGAAAAATTAGTTTAACATGATACTAAAACTTAAATTCAAGAGCCAAAATAATATATAAACTTTTAAAAAATACATTATATGGAAATATTTATACCCTATACTCCCTTTTATAAAATTTGGTCCATTATTGGATCCACTTTCAATGGTAAAAACATGGGTGGAATTCCCATTTCCAAAATTTACAAGAGTGCCACTCCTCCGCTATAAAAAGTCACTCAAGCCTCCCACTTCCTCACACCTCCCAATACACTTTTTCTTGACCAAGATCTTCCTAAATATATCCTAAAAATCCTTCCCATTAACCTATAATCCTCACCTTTTTCATGAATCCATCCATGGAATCCCATTGGTCTAAACCAAAAGGAGTTACCTGAATAAGAGGTAACATCTTTCCTAAAGATCTTTTATTTTATTTTCATTCTCCACTAGCTAAAATATTTTTATTACATGATTATATAATAAAATAAGTATCATAAATATACGGATATATTTTTATTCTAATTTTTTTTACCTACACTCACACACACTTCCATCTAATGGGTAATGAACTTATTGTTCGTGTACGGCGAACTACCACCTCGTTAAATGATAATTGTTTATTTTTCCTTTACCACCTCTCATGGTTGGGAATTATAATGAAAAAATTATTTATATATGATATATATTATATTTATAATTTCTTTATTCATATTTAATTCTTTATTAACACATAACATTATGCACTCCATTTTGTGGGAACACGATAACATCGTTTGTGGAAGTGTGGACTACTGTCTCCCCAAAGCGATGTGATGCGTTCACGCTATACATGGAATGACTAAAGGATTGTTTTAATAAACCTATGTAACATATATGACATAGATATTATACTTTAATTATAATATTGAAATATATCATTTACTTTTCATTCCTTTAATACAAAAAATAAATGAAAGTAGAGTTCATGTGTATGTACGGTCTACCATCTCCATGAAAAGTACATTTCATTTCTTATCTCAAAATATTATGAATTATTATAAATAAGCATATACTGAATATATGTTATAATTAAATCAAGGTTTATATTATTTATATATTTAAACCATAATCTAAGTAATAGGAACAACAAGTAACAAGTCAAAACATACTCATAAAACGTGAAAATTAACACCTGAAATGATGAAAAGAATGAAAGATTGTTTGAAAATGATTAATATATAAGATATTATAAGAAGTTAATATATGATATTATAAATATTATTATGTTTCTTTTATAGTTTGGTAACATTTTTAAAACCCTTCTACATGAGTTTAATGTATGTTCACCTAAAATGAAACACAAGGTAAGGTATTTTCATCTAAATTTTTATATCTGTGACATAAATGTCATATTCACCACTTAAAACTTTTGTGTGGTGTATCTACTATAAATTTTGATATATAATATCATTAATTATTATATCTTCATAGTATTTTAATATTTAATTTTATTTTATTCCTTCATGAGGCTTATGATTCAAATGTTTTAAAGTGGTATAAGACACTTCGGAATGTTTTCCTCAAGGATAATTTTAATGACCTTTCAATGATCTGATTCCTTTTCATTGGGTTATATTAATTCATTTTTGTGGTTGATATTATAATATTATGTGTGTAATTAATTTTTAATATTTATTTTTTTATTTATACTTGTTTTATGTGGATTTACATTTACACACATAATCTATTCATTGGTTTAGTATCAATTCAATTTTATGGTCTTTTCAAGGGTTTAATTCACAATATCATTTAATTCAGGATTGTTTACACTTGAATTTCCATTAGAGGTAATTATATAAGAATTTTTAAATAAACCCTTTAATTTTATTCTTCTCTGGTTATTCATTGCATTTTTTAAGTAATAATACCATTTTTTATTCTTTGGTACTCAATGTGTTTTAGAAAATGATTTTAAGAAAATTTTACTCCATTTATCTCATGGGTTGGAGATCTATTTTCTCTCAAAATCATGTTTTATAAAAAAAATTCAAAACTATTTTTAACCTCTTAAAAATAATTTATCAAATTCATTAGCACCCTTTACAAAAATTTTAGTGTTTTTAAAATTTATTTTCAAAGAAAAAGTTTTTCAAAATATTTAAAATATATATATATTCATCAATAATGTTTTTAAAGTTATTATTCTATTTCATCAATGAAAACAAACCTTATTATTACTCCAATGGTTATATTTCATATTGATACCATCCTTATTCTTTTTATATATGGCTTATGATTCCTTTGACCGAGGATATTATTTATATTCACTACCTTGATTCCTTTGTTAGTACCCTTGAAATACTCAATTTACCATGACCATTAAACATTTAATTTCCCCTAAATATCCATATCATTTACCATGTATTTGATTATTTCCTAAAATGTAAAGCCATGAGATTTTGTGAAATAATTTTTTTTCTTTGAATGAATTAGTTTTCATTGATGTATTTCATTTCAATGATTCAAATATTCATTTCCCATGGAATCGACTAGGCTTGTGCTACATACAACACCAACTTGGCGTGCATTATACGCAACACTGAGTTTCTACAAAACATCATTATATTGTTATAATTATTTAAATGAGATAATTATAACATAGATGTTAAAATTATTAATAATAATAGTAATAACTACTATTAATATATCATTTATAATGGTTTCACATAAATAAAACATATTTATAATGAAATATATAATTTTTGGTAAAGTCTTTATAGGTTTTAAAATAATATTTTCTTAAGGAAACTTCTTTTTATGTCCTTCTATGAACAATAGTAAAATAAAATTTATATACTAGTTTAAATTTAATTTGATAAAAGAAACATCACTTTTTAATTCATAATGTTTAAATTATCTTAGGGTGATTTTTTGGTACTTTTCTGAGAAACTTCATTTGTTGATGAATAGTAAAAATTACTGCAATTTAGTTAAAAACATCCTTTTAGTTTAAATAATAATTAGTGTTACATTATATTTTAAATTGGTTTTTAAAGTAAAAATATAAAAATTATTAATATTAATCTAATTTAGTTGACTGAAGTCATTATTTATATTGAAATTATATATAAAAACTTATTGAACTTTTGAACATTTTTACTTTAAAAACCCATTTTCTCATCACGTCTGTGGGATTAGCATTAATCTTAATTTTCACACTTATGTGATTTTAATTTAAAAAAATGGAAATATATGGTTTTAATCAGTATGATATTTTTATTCTAATAATATCAACTTTATTTTTGACCAAAAAGATTAGTGAAAGTGATTAAATTAATCACAGCGATTAAGGTGAGATTAAGCTTAATTACGAACTATACCTTAATCTTAAGGAAAAAAACGACCTGAAAACTTATTCAAAATCCATTGGATGCCATTAATTCTACCATATTCCCTCTAGGTTCAAATTTTATGGGTTATTGGTATATTATTAAATGTAATTTCCCTATATAATAGGTTAGGTAAGGAAGAAGACAAAAAGGAAACTTTCCTAGACTTTAACATTTATAAAACTTTGAGATATGTACTAAACATCATATTTTCAGTTATACATATCATTATTAAATATAAATGGTTAATTTGTATCATAATAATTTATTAATAATTTTTAGATATGATTAGTTACTTAAAATGCTTACTAAATGCCAACCTAGTGATTATTTAGTTAATAATTAACTAAAATAAATGATACTGTAATTGTTAAAAGTGAAGTGAATTGATTGAATTATTATATTTAATTATTTTTGGAAGATTAATATATAATTTAATACATATTTAAAATTAATTTATTTTAATTCCAATAGTATTTTGATATTTTAAAATAATAATTAAATAAATAATATCAAAATTAACATTAGTGTTATTTAACAATAAATGATATTTTATTAAATGATTTAAAATTAATAAAATAATATATTATTCCAAGTTATTTTTTAAGTGTTAAAAAATGTTAAATATGGTGTATTAATAAACAAATTGACCTTTTATAATTATTATATTGACCCATAGATTCTAAATACATTATTAGCATGGTCCGAGTTTAAGTAGTGTTTTGCGCATCATGTGCACTTGTTTTAAAATTTAATTTATTTTGTAAATCAGTTATAATATTTATAATTAAGTGGATATATATTATATAATAAATATCACTTTATTTTATTTTTAATGGTAAAATTACTTAAGTTAGAAAACTAAATGCTTTATTAAAAACCAAAATAATAAAATTGGGGAATCTTAGAAGTTAAGAAACCAAATTATTAAAATAAACATATTTTTTGTGTTTTATATTTTTTTATACCATAATTTCACATTAATCTAATATTTTTTCATTTTTTAGGTACATTACTTAAAGGATACCTCCCATTATTGATTACCTTTTAGTATTTACAAGAGTGTCACTCCCCCTCTACAATAAAAAGGCAAGTACTCTACCCCTTCCTCACACCACTCAATCCACATTAGATCATCAAAAATATTTCCAAATAGTCTAAAAAAATACCTCCCTTATTACTTGAATCATCCCTTTTGTAATTAATCAATCCAAGGAAGCCTTTTCGAACAAACCAAAAGGAGTTACCCAATTAAAAGGTAACGCCATCTCTCAAACTCCCTTCTTTTATTTTCCTTCTCCACCGCATCCACTCTCTTTATTCCCTTATTGTATAAAAACACCACTATCCTTAATATTCTATGATGATTTTATGCTGATGTTTCAACCTTCACTTACACACACCTCTATCTAATGGGTAATGAAAATATTGATTACGTGTATGGTGAACTACCGCCTCACTAAACGATGATTGTTCATTTTTCCTTTACTGCCTCTCATGGTGGAAATTATGCTAGAAAATATATTTACATATGTAATATATTATATTTATTATGTATTTAATCTTATTTATTCTATTTAAAACACATATATTTTTACTTTTCATTTTGTGTTAATACGATAATTTTGTTTGAGGATGTATGGACTACTGCCCTCTCAAAGCGATGTGATTCGTTCATACACTAAATGGAATGTATAAAGGATAGATTTAGTGAATATATATGATATATATAATATAATAAAAATAATTTAACAATTATATATATATACGTATATATATTTTATATTCTTTCTTTCAACAAGAAAATTAATCGGAAATAATGTTCATGTGTACGTACGGATTACCATATTCATGAACGGTGTATTATGTTTCATAATTCTATATCATAAAGATTATTATAATAAAAATATACTATATATAAATGATATTTATATCATGGTTTAAATTTTGGAAATCATGATATAATTGTAAGTACCAAGGATATAACAAATTAAGACTCATGCGAAGAATAAAGCGAATATTACCTAAAGTGAAACCTTAACATAGGGTAATGTAAGGTCATAATAAAACCATATATGGTATTAGATATAATAATATGGTTCTGTAAAATATTTATAATAAATTTATATTTATTATAAAGGTGTTTTTTATGAGTGCAAATAGATTCAAGACACAAGGTAAGGGGATTTCATACCACTATTTATTTTTGTGAGATACATGCTTTATTCACCACTGATTCCTTTTATGTGTTGTGTATACTAACCATGGATGTAATAAATGATTCTTATAGTTAAATTTATGGTTATTTACATATCTATTCTATGAACTTATTTCATGAGGTTTATGTTTCAAATGTTACCAAATTGGTAACATATTTTTGTCTCAATTTACCTTCTTTGAGACTCATGTTTTATTTTGCGGCTAAATTTGTTTTGAGGTGTATACACTTCCATTTTACAAGATATATAATGAATCACCATATTTTTATGATATTATAAGCTTTATTTAATTTCATTTTCTTAAATGAATATAATGATCCCAATTTACCAAGTGGTAAGATTTTATTGAAACAATCTCATTGTTATTCAAGATTGTTTATGTTTATGCTTCCTTTAATGAAATATTATAACCCATATCTCAATATATTCATTACTTTTATTCCCCTATGGTTATTCATGCTATATTCATGTATTTTTACCATATTTATAATATATTTTAAATAATATTGTTAAGAAAATATTTTTAATAAATCTTGACTTTACCCTGTTTTCGGTCAGAAATCTATGTTTTCTAAAAAGGGTTTCAAGAATATTATACCATTATACTATAATATTTAAAAGAAATTTTTAAACTTTTTTGACTCTTACCAATATCTTAAAAGGAATATTATTTTCTCCTTCCAAACAATCCATTTTTCTAACCTTTTTACCGTGAAAAAGGAATGTTCTTTTTACCTCTTATATCATGTACGGATTTACCATCATCATTTCTTTGAAGCTTCAATTGCATTTTTAAAAGATTAATTTTTAAGAAAATTATTTTTGAAAGTATTTTTAAAGAAATATTTTCAAAACATTTTCAATATTATTTATATGTTTTCATAGCATTTTCAAAGAAAAATTTTTTGAATCTTATTTTATAATTTTTCATGGAAAGATATTTTCAAAATGTTTTCAAACTTCTTTCATGTGTTTTAAAGGAAAAATATTTTCAAAATATTTTCAATATTTTTTTACAATTTTTCAAGGAAAAAGGTTTTCAAAATGATTTCAATCCTTATTTATGTGTTTTCAAAGTATTTTCAAAGAAAATAGATTTCAAAAAAAATTATGATTTAAAAAATAATTCTTCAAAGAAGAAAGGATATTTTCTTCAAGAATTTTTTTCAAAATATCTTTACAAGTTATTTTACATCTAAGATGACATCTGTTGAGGTTAATTAATCTCTTATAGGAAATGATCCAAAGGTTTCATTCATATTATTTCTTGAATGGGTTATGTTTTTAAGGAATAATGCTTATGACATTTGTTTCTCTTCCAAGGGTTATACACTTTTGAAACTAACTACATTTCATGGGTTATGTTTCAATGAAATGGTTATGAAACCTATCTATTTTATATAGGTTATTATGTGATGAAATTTTAATGATATCCATTTCATTTCAGGGGTTATGATTTGATGTTTATAAAATATATGTCTTGTTATGTTTCATGGTATGATGAATGTTTTATTATCTTATGGAACATGTATGAATGATTTTATTATGAGATGGGTCGGACCTATATCTCCCTATACTATATTGGTTAACAATGGATGACTCATGATTATAAATGTTATGTGTGAACCTGATTAAATGTTCACAATGTTATTCATGGACCTGTTTGCACATTCATAAGTTTATGCATGAACCTGATTACATGTTCACAATGTTATGGGTGAATTGTATTACATGTTCAAAATTTTATGCACGGACCTATTTTCATGTCCATAAGTTTATGCATGAACCTGATTACATGTTCACAATGTTATACATGAACCCAATTACATGTTCAGAATGTTATGTATGAACCATATTACATGTTCAAAATGTTATTCATGGACCTATTTTTATGTCCATAAGGTTTTGTGTGACCCTAATTACACCTTCACAATGTTATGAATAGAACTAGTTGCATGTCCGGAATTTGATGCGGGGGCCTGATTACATGTCCTTAACTTAATGAGTGAACCTATTTCTACTTATACTTGTTCAAAAAGTTATAAAAAATGTGTATACCATAAATTCCATGTCTTATTCATATGTTATACTTTCATGACTTATGATCTTAATTCTCTTGTGATCTATGTCTTATGAAATGTTGATCTTTATTATGATCTCTAATATGTAGGGTATGATCTGCAAATTTTATGATCAAGTTCCAGACCCTTTTATTCATGTTATACTTACGTATTTCATTTATTTACCCTTACTAAGCATTTGATATCACCCCTTTCTTATGTTTTCTTTCCTCAAAATATGAATAAAGGTTTTAGATTTTTGTAGAAGGCAGCGCTTTGGTCAAATGACCAAAGAACATTTTATTTAAAAAGTAGAGATTACATGAGTCTAAAAGACAGGATCATATTATAATCTTTAACATGAAGAGGAAGAAAATTGTTGGGAAGCTCCTCGACCCAGGTTATGTCTTTTGAAACCCATTTATTGGAGAGTCCATCTGCATCCATATTCTCCTCATGATAAGTGTGAGTTGAAATGTAGTAGATGTCATAGAGAGAATGGAAACAATTAATATAGCG
This sequence comes from Viscum album, assembly GCA_963277665.1. Classification (NCBI taxonomy): domain Eukaryota; kingdom Viridiplantae; phylum Streptophyta; class Magnoliopsida; order Santalales; family Viscaceae; genus Viscum; species Viscum album. The sequence continues at coordinate 1,802,561,294 of OY728129.1, read as the reverse complement.
AGTAGTAATCGAACAAGCTAGATGAATCACCCCATTCCAAATTCCCTGAACTATAGTAGTAGAATCACTTTCAATCCATAAGGTGTTCTAAACTTTGTGCATGGAGAAATAAATATCATGGATCACACTCAGCATTTTGGCTTCCAGAGAGGTTTCAATACTGCAGCCTCTAAAAAATCACCCAACGATCTGACCAAGGTGGTTTTTGAAGAAGGCTCCACATCCTGATGAACCCATATTTCCTTTGGAGTCACCATACACATTGATTTTGATCCATCCCGGGAGTATAGGTCTCTAAAAAACCTTAAACGTGTGTCTTGTATAGAAAAAAATGGCATCATCCCAAAGCTGTCTCAGGGTCATAAAAGCAGCCACAGAGTTGTTGTAGCTCCCTCTCTGAATCAATGCAGCTTCCCAAACAGAAATGAGAATCTTTATTTTACTTGAATTAATGTTAAGTGAGAAATTATTGTGAAGAATTGAATTTCTATCATACTGGATCACATAAAGAATATCTGCAACCATATAAAGAAACAAGTTCTTGACTTGTTGGTAGTTATCCATATGTACGCAACGTTTTAGCTGCTCATTGATAGATTCAAGGATCAGCCATCTGCAATCAAAGATGTTAAAAATATAGTTCCAATTAGTAGTGGCAGTAGCACAAGACAGAAATAAATTATTAGCATCTTCTCTATGTTTATTAAAAAGATGACATTTATAGTAAAGCTAGATCCCAAAAATTTGCAATCAATCATCAGTTGGAACCCTATTATAGGCAAGACTCCAAATAAGAGTGAGTCTTAAAGGCCTTATCCAAGACTTATCAAATAATTTAATCCATTTGAAGTCATTATCAGAGTTATATAAGGAGTGTTTATAGAAATTTTTAGAATTCAGTAACCTATTGTGAGTCGGTTCCCAAATCAAAAAATCCTTCGTGATAGAAAACAGGTAATTATCAATTATTTAAACAACATTAACTAGAAGAGTGTAAATATGAGAAGAAAGAACATTTATAATAGTGTTGTTGATATTTGTAGAAGAAAATTCATGAGGAATAAAGAAGATTAGAGGAGGACCAGTCCAGTTTTCCAACTAGAATCTCATAGAGGAGTATTTAGAAACCATCCACTAGGAATTGTTCATAATGTTTTTGTACATGTTTTTATAGAGGGACAAATGGAATAAATCAAGAAATTATTTTTACCACTTTTAAATCTATCAAGGAACCTGTTTTTGATGAGTGCAATCAAGGGGGCTTCATTGTGAATCAGGTTCTAAGTTAATCTGGATTGTAGGGCCCCATTAAAAATCTGTATTTTTTTATTCCAAGTCCACCCTTGTCTAAAGGTTTACAACAAGTAGTCCAAGGAATAGTCACAATTTTCTTATTTAAGGTTCTTCCAATCCAAACAAAATTTTTTATGTGAACATTCATTTTTTAATAAGACTATCTAGCCATTTTTAGACCATCATAGAGTATACCAATTTGGAGACAATGACAGATTTGACAAGACAAACTCTCCCCAACATGGAAAGATATTTTCCCTTGCAAGTGGAGAGATAATTGAGAATTTGATCAAAAATGTTAGAGAAGTATATTTCTTTGGTTCTGCCCCAAAATATGGGAACCCCAAGGTATTTTAAGGTAATAGTTCCTTCTTTTATGCCAAAATCATTGATGATACCATTTTTTCTACAAGAAGTAATGTTTTTTTCCAAAGTATATAAAGGATTTGTGCCAACCAATGACTTGAATTGAGACCTCCTCATAGTGAGAAATAGTAGTTTTGAGAGTTTTTATGTTCTTTTTATCCCCATTTAAGAAAATAATGATGGCATCAACATATAGGAGGTGAGTTGGAGCATTGAAATTCCTATAAGCAAGAATAGGTTTGAGCTTGTTTTTTTCAACTAGACGAGTGAGCAGACGACTTAAATAGTCCTCTATTATAGAAAAAATGATTATAGATTGGGGTCACCTTTTCTAACACCTTTAGAGCAATTAAAGTGGCATATGGTAGATCCATTGATCAAGATGGAAATGTGCATAGAGTTTGAGAGGGTTTTAATTCTAAAGATGAAGATATTATTGAAACCAAAGCTTTGTAAAACTTTGAAGATGAAATTACAATCCATATTGTCAAAGGACTTCCTAATATCAAGTTGTATGGTAATGTTACCACCTCTATTCTTATTGTTCGGAATTTTAGTGCACTCAGAGTCGAGAAAAATACTGTCTTAGATAGATCATTCCTTGACAAAACCAAATTCATTCTAGGAGATAATTTTATCTATGATAGTGGAAAGTCTATTCAGAATCAGTTTGGTGATAATTTTTTAAAGAGTGTTGATAAGAGAAATGGGTCAAAAGAGATGAATTTTAGAGGCATTTTTTATCTTAGGGATAAAATCAAGGAATTGACCATTCAACCAATGGGGTAGGATTCCACTAGAAAAGAAATTTTTAATGAGTTTTCAAAAATCAGTTTAGATGATATCCCAATATTTTGATAGAAACCATTATTAAAAGCATCAAAACCCAGGGAACTGTCAGGATTTAAGCTGAAGATAGTGTATCTGATTTCATGATCAAGGGGAACACCAATGAGTAATGTGTTTTCAACATCAGTTACAATTGTAGGAATGATCTCATGAATTATTTCCTTGTTCAAATTTGGGACATTGAATAAAGATTCAAAGTAGGAGACAACATGATTATCTATGTCCTCTTCATTATCCAAGAGGTTGTCTCCATCTTTGGGAGAGGTGAGAGGTCTTCAAGCTTTCCGAAATCTCTATAAATAATTGTAGAATTTGGTATTTATATCATCATCTGTTAACCATTTGATTTTGAAAGTTTTCTTTCAAATTTTTTCTTTGAAATAGAGAAGCGAATTAATTTTTAGAGTAAAGCTAATTTCTTGATTTTGATCTAAAGGAAAATCTGAGTGTGTGTTGTTGTTTTGGATTTGATGAAGCTCATTCTCAAGAAGTAAGATGTCATTATCAATTTGTTTAGATTTAATTCCACACCAATTATTAATCATTTGTTTGAGATATTTTAATTTAAGGGGACAAGAAAAATCATCGTCAAAGTGAGACATATAGGTCCAAAAATGTTTAATGTGATTACAACATTCAAGATCCAAGAACCAAGCATTGTTGAATCTAAAGGGAATAATAGGTTTTATAGTTTTGAGGGGGGTAGTGACCAATATAGGAGAGTGGTTATATTTAATTTTTGAGAGGTTAGTATTGGAAATGATATCCAATGTACCCAAATCATGTTCATTAGTGAATGCCTTATCCAGTTTGCTTGCAACCACTCTATTGTGATGATTCCTATACCAGGTATACTTGGCACCAAGGAGAGAAATTTCTATTAGATTGGAATTATCTATATAAGACTTAAACTCCCTTGAAGATAAAGTTGAGTGGAGAGGGCCTATTTTCTCACTTGAAGAAATAATTGCATTAAAATTTCCAACAACCAACCAGGGAAAATGAATATTAGAGATCAAGTAGGAGAGGTCATGCCAAAGAGTCTTCTTATCTTGATATTTGTTCATGGAATAGATAAATGAGAAAAATAGGTGTGTGTTTTCAATCATAAATTCACAGGTGAAAATTTTCTCTTAAATATAGAAAACATTAACATTCGATAAGGATGAGTGAGAAAACCCCGAAGAGAATCAAGAATGGTGTTGTTTTGACATGTACCTATGAAGGTGTATCCAAAACAAAAGAAATGCAATAAATCAGTGGATAGGTTTATTTTAGGTTCATAAATGGAAAAGAATAAGGGTTTATGAATTTTTACCATTTGTTTTAAGATAATTAAGGTGTCAAGGTTTGCAATACCTTGATAGTTCCAAAATAATATCTTCATTTAAACCTATGTTGGGAGTTAGAACTCCCTTTTTTCTTACTATCTAGGACTTTGTGTCTAACTGATCTTCTAATATTTTTAGACATATTTGGGATTGAATTAGACCCCTTATTACCAATAGTGGAGACCAAAGGGAGGGTATTATCACCTACAGTCAAAGATTGCATGGCAGCATCTTGCACAGAATTATTTGTAGGTGATTTAACAGTTATAATAATGGCCTTATTGTTAACAACATCTAAACTATTATTACTAATAGTAATATTCTTAACATCAGAGAAATAGTAATTTGATAGGGTTCTCGGGTCAGGGGTACCTACATGTTTATCAGCATGAGTAGTTGACTGCATTTCTTCAATTAGGCTAAAAGATCTAGTGTGTTCTTCCTTCTGTACAGTGTAGTCTGTATGAGAATCAACCAACAGACTAACCTGTATGTGTTGTCCACAAATATTAGAGTCAAGAACCAAATATACTATTTTTATAATGTGGTCCTTTGTTGCATCCTATACCTATTGTAGGTAAGTAGAAGACTCTACCCTAATAGCAGTGTCAACAAATTCCTAGTCCTAGGACTTCACATCCAGTGAGTGTATAATGTTCAAAACCATGACAACTAGGTCACAACAGCCCTGCAAAGTATCCTTCATCAAGGTAGAGGTTGCATCTATAGGCGTAATAGGTTGTAAATCATTTATGAAATTATCATCCATAAGAAATATGCAATCAGATTTGGACTATTTTCCCAAATGCACATCAGTCTGGTCCATGGGCAGAGCCCTAGTGTTAGTAAAGTTACCAGTGTCAATTTGGTTTTGAGAATTAGTGAGAGGATGACCATTAAGATCTGTACTATTTTTATTTTTCTTCTCTAGAGGAGAAGAGATGTTCAAGGAGGGGATGTCCTAGGTCAATCCAGTAGCCAATTCTGTGCAGTTATGGTTCACTACATTCATAGTAATTAACCCCTAGAAACATGTTCTATTATTATAAGTAGTGCCAATATTAGAAATAGAATTCCTTTGAACAAGTGGAGAAAAGATACCCCTTCTACCCAAGTTATTGAAATCATTAATGATGAGTTTGGATCTTGATGTTTTCTATAATGAACAAGCATCAATATCAACCTTCTCATTTTCTTGGTTGGAGAGTCTTATGGTATCAAGAACCAGAGACTATATTTCGGTTAGTAGATTTTGTTCCTTATTGAAAATTTCCTCCCTTTTAGCATAATCAGCCTAAGTGACACCTGAGGAGTCACCTAAGTGTGTCAAGTTATGAGATTTTTTGACCCATACTTCAGTTTTCTTTTTTTGGTAAATCTATCGTAGGGGATTTATCCTTGTTATTTCACTTTATTTCCTTCCATTAATTTTATATTGGTGGGTTAAATTGCTTCATAACCACCCTGCAATTAGAAATGGTGTGACCAATAATATTATAGAGATTGAAAAACGGGGTATTTCTCTCATATTCAATTATGATTTCAATTTTATAAGTGTTAGAATTGAAGGTGATGGTGTTAGGCAGCTTTGAATCAAGATTTATTTCAACCATAACCCTTGAAAAAAGGACTAAGTCAATATTTAAATTTCTATGTACTTTTTTTAGCAGGGTTCCTATACAGGATACAATGTCATTTAAACTTTTAAGATGCTAAAAATAATAATTCAGTTCGTAAAGTCTAATTCACACTTGAGCCATTGTGTTTCTGTATTTATGTGGATTGAAATAAAATTCCCAATTAGATAATATAAAGAATTGTGGTTTCAGATTAAGATTACCAGTCTGCCACACTTTATCTAGATCTTCTTGTGTGCTTAAAAAATGTGGCAATATCCTTTTCCTATTTCTATCATCTTCTAATTCAAGAAATTCCAACAATGAGCAATATGTGAATGTAAATCAGTAAGATCCCAGGGATGATCACCTTTGAGGTATGATACGCAGCCCATAACAGAATATTGGAACCTTTTTGTGGGAAGTAGTAGTGTGGTCAGGTCCTCTTCTACCAAGTAACCTCCATCATCAATATTTTTAAAGAGAGGAATTTTCTTCACGTTATTGTTTCACAGTGCGGTGCCTTTTAGAGCATCCAGAAAGGAAATCCCTTGAGATCTGCCCATAGGCGCTTGAATGTAAATCCTCTCATCGGGGATTCTAGCACTTTGATTGTCCGTGATAATGGAATGTTCATTGTTGGATTGCTTCATGCTAAGAGAGATGAATCGATGTGATTCGAACCTTCCAGGAATGAGAAAGGAATCTACCATGAGAAATGAGATCAAGGGAGAGGGCAAAAAAACCCTAATTTCATAAAGATTTTAGAGGGAGATGGTCTCATATCTCTCTAAAAAACCAACTCTAATTACCTCATCCTTCTACTAAAGTTTTTAGATATAAGTACTAAACATGAAGATCTTCATGGGAGATGTTAAATATCTTTCACCATGATAGATTGTCTTGTTTCCAATTTTCCAAAGACACTAAACTATTATGACTGAAAATTATCCTTTTTATTATAAAAACACTTTTAAGGAAAAGTGAGAAACCAATGGGAACACACATTACAATGACAAACCATGAGACAAAAGTCAAACCCAGAAATCATCCTCATACATACCTTCAGAACCATCATGTTTTCTCTCAGAGTCAAGCACTTAATCCTTAGATGCGATACCAGATTTACGACTAATGGAGCGAGTACGCATCCTACCCAGCCTTCCAGCCACCTTCTATCTGCCTATGACCTCAGGGGGAGCACCTAGGTTGAACAAATCTCTTGCCTTCCCCTGCATTTTTTCCTTCCTTTTTGGCTGATTGTTGCCTCCAAGCATATCAAACTGGTTTTGGGTGACCACAGGGGCATCTAGTTTAGCTTGAAACCCCATGGCACCAATAATCCCCACATCAGGTGTGGAGTGGGTCATAGTAACAATTACCACTTATTCCCCAGATGAACCAACGGCAACATTTTTGGCACGATCGATCATGGGGGGACACTATAGAATTGGGTCACACCCAATAGGGTGAACCACCACACCCCGGACAACATTGGAATAGGAAGGGCCAGCACCCCCTGAATCCACGGCAATGATGCCCTTACCCTTCTTGTCACACCCTAGATCAAATGTATTAGGAACAAAGGGAGGTGCATGAGCGGCAGAACCTGGTAGGCCAGAAGGGGAGGATTTTTCAGGGCTCACGGTGGCCAGACCCCGTTGAACGTTATGAGGGGATCCCTGACCACCCGGTGAAGATCTTGGACTCATAAAAACATCATCAAGAGGCATACCACCAGAAACCATAGGGTTGATGGGTTCTTGGGTCCCCTCTACTCCTCCCTTGTAACCTATCCTACCACGTCGAGAGCAGAAAGAAGTATAATTCCCTTGAAGACAACAAAATAAACAAAAACCAATGGTTTCCTCATAATGGATATGTTTCCAAAAACCAAAATCACATTCAACCTCAAGACGAAGTCGATTTGGTAGGGGAACTGGTAGGTCCATCTCAACATAGAGGTGAGAATAGCCGAGATGTTTCAGGCAAAGAGTATCATCATCAATTCGAATAAAACAATTGATTCTTTCACTGATACCTTTGAGGATGGATGGGTTCTGAATGGGTAGTGGAAGATGGGGTAGCCGAATCCACACTACCACACGCTTTCAATCACAACCACAATCGAAGTCCACTTTCCAACGGAAGAGAATAAATCGTCTATTGTCACAAATTTGTGGCTCCAATGACCAGGTACATTAAAAAACATCGTCGTAATAAAGATGAATGATCAAATTCTGGTGATCCAAAACCCCCACTGCCACCCAAAAATGAATACCCCATGTCGAGTTGATGAAACCCTCAAAAAAATCTAGTGATGGTTGATCAGCACCAAATCTGCGCACCAGCATTTGGGAGTGGAAGGCGGCAGCATCCTGAAACTCTACTGTGGACAGACAAATTGTAGAAGATCTATTGAAGTAAGACGGATCATTTTGTGAGATCTAGATCGGGGGAACAGCTGGAAGATGTGGAAGAGCTGGAACAGTGGGAGGATGATGTCATGGCATATCCAAAGTGAATGAGAGAAGCAGGATCGTTATCCTGATCCCACTGGCATAGAAAGTGTCATCTCCATCACCTGGATCTAGTGAAGCCCCTGGCCACTTAGGGTACTGCGCCTCATCCCGCTCCTCGCTCCGGTTTGCGTCCCGCTCGAGTACACCTTGCCAATTCTACTCAAGGACACCAACCTGAGGTCAACGCTGACAAATTACATGTGGTGTGTACTTGACATTTATTTGATTAACTGGGGAAATATTGATAAATATCTATCTCCTACTCCATATAGATCTTTGATAAGGAAGTATATGAGGAATGATTTGGGAAGGTATAACATGGGTGGGGCCTGGTTATAGATAGACCCTCTATGAATCAGTAGTCTCATGGGATGAGTCCTTTGGATATCCTTAGATGGTTTTTTACCCGATATGCTAAACTATCTTGTGAAAGGTCTTGACGGTAAAGATAACATGTACCTAGGAAACATGGTGTCAAATAATTATTCATTTCCCTCATTTATATTCATTTATTATTTAACCATATGATTTTTCATCTACATATCAATGGATTTATTTCATTCTCTATTCATTGATTTGATGACATTTGTTTTAGTTATTTTCGTTTCTATATTAAATGTACCTTATCTAGTTATTTGAATGGAATGTGTTTTCAATTGTTACCTTTCTATATTTTTTATCCATTTAGTTTGTTGATTATATGGAATAGTGTCATTTATTACCTTTCTATATTGATTATTCACATTAATTCATTATTTATTATATTTTACTTTACCCTTACTAAGAATTTGAGATCACCCTTATTATTTCTCCTTTCCCTAGGATTCCTTGAAGTGTACTAAGAAAGATATGCAAGGATACACTAGAAGGAATAAATTTATTATCCTATAAATGAAAAAAAAATGTTGTGATTAGTGTATTAATTTTTAAAAACAAGACAAATTTGTGTATCTGGTTTATCAAGACTACTAAATTGTTCAGTCCTTTGGGACATGATTTACTTGTATCTTATGCCAATGTGATGGTAGCATGACACCAGCTTCAGGATTACTGGGGTTAGATAAATATAGTAAAAATTTCCCTTAAACAAATATATTTCAAGATTAAGATTATAATGGTTGAATTATATTCATATAATAAGAATTAGGAAGAAAAATTATAACCTTATCATCTAGTTTTAACCTAGATTATCCCAATTTACCCTTTACCAAGGTGATAAATTTTATGAGAGTTATTATTTATAATTACTAAAAGTAAAATGGATCTATTTACCAAATTTTATCCTCCTAATTCAAAATATGGAATCCATTTTATCAAATTAAATATCTATAATTAGTATAAATTAATTTTATAATAAGTGTAAAAATGTGACGAAACCCATTTTTAGAAAAATACAGTTTTTAAGCATAAAATTATATTTTATTCACAACTCATTCCTAAAAAATATTAGATGAATATTAAAACATATTATTGAATATATATTAAATTAATTTCATTAAAATCATTCACAAAAAGTGATCAATTTAATTTATTAATATAAAAACACATTGCATGAATTAAAATGGTTTTTCAGGAAAAAAACTCTTTTACTTTAAAATGATTTTTGTATATTCATTTCTATTCAATTGATAACTAATGAATTTATTTTATACATATGTAACCCATATAATTTTTATAATTTATTTACTTCTATTCATACCTTCCAACCCAACATCTAGGCAATAACTATTACATTAAATAGTATTTTAATAGAAGGTCGTGGTTCGTTTAAACTTGGTGTTTCATGTAGCGCAATTTGTCAAAGAAATAAAATTATTTAAATGGAAATATATTATAAAATATTGGGTTGTTACATATTTATTATCCATTAATATCATACTATTGAATGGATTCAATGAATTAAGTGATGGGTGGATCTCAAAATAGCTCCTTATTTCTCTAATAGGTATTATGGGACAACTAGTTGTTAGGTTAGATGTGGTAGATAGAAATATACAAGGGTTTGAATAGTCTTTTCCTAAAAATATCAAATTTATTAAAAATAATTGCATAATTTGATGATTTAAAACAATTAAACAGTTCTTACTTAAATGATTAATAATATTGTTTGTGTGAAGAGTCAATAGATAATATTAAAGAGATAAACATAAGAAATTTTATAGTATTTTGGATATAAATGTGCCTAGTCTACTCTTCACATACAAACTAATGAAGTATGAAACCCACTAAATAGAGATATACTTTTAAAATAGGTATATTCTCAATCCAAAAACTTTTACATGGGATTATCCCCATAACTAACTAACCTTTTGTGGGAGTAGACAAAACTTCAGATTTTCTATAAGAAGCCCCAACCTACATGTTATACCTTTTGTCCAGGCGATCTTAACCAACGAATAATTTTTATAGTTTTTATATCATAATTTGTGAAAATATTAAGTGTTGAAAAATCTACCCAAACCAGAAGAAATAAATAAAACAATGAAATAACTATTGGAGAGTTTTCAATAGAAATGTTGTTCTAGAAAAAATAGTCTTAGCCCTTAAAAATTAATTTGAATGATAAAGTCGGGGTATTCTAGCAATGTACTTCAACAAGTGTTGAAGAATGATGACGATTATCTCTTTTGAAAATTTCTTGAAATACTTCAATAGTACATACTATTTATGAAGTGAAATTTATCCATTTATTTTATCAAATCACAAAGTGAGTTCATAATCATATATCTCTACCATAATTTGTTCAAGTTGTCTTGATCCCTTTAAATAGAATTAAATCAACACATCCAAGGAAATTTTTAGGTGATACAAATTAAAAATATTAATAATAATATTATAGAATTATCAAAGAGATAGAGAAAGATAGGGAAAAATTATCGATAATACCATCGTTTGAAATTAAAAAACATTTTAACAATTAAAATTCTTTTGAAATTAATAACTTGAATATTTCAAAAAGCTTTCAAAATAATAGGATAAATAAAATACACAAATCTCACACAATTTCAAATTATAATATTAAAATTTTAAAATTCAAAATTCTTTAAAAATTTAGTATGAAAAAGAAACTTTAAATATATTGCATTAAACACTTTAAAAAAAAGTTTTAATAACTTTTTTAGCTTCAAAATTTAATTTAGAAACAAAAAAAATTGAGAAATAAAACAAAACAAATAAATTCAAATTTCTTGAGATTCAAGATATATACATATGTGTGAAAATAAAAATATAATTGTAACACCCCATAGATTTATAAATAAATTTTATATTTAATTCATGAAACACTGAGTCTCTATAAAACACCACTTTGTTATAACATGTCTAGTAAACATAATTTTCCCACCTCTGTGATTTAAATTTCAAAAAACTGACATACACGGTCACATCCAATAAGATATTTAGAGTCTGATAAGCCAAACTTAATTTTTGTTTAATATTAACATACCCTTATGAATATTAATATGAACATTATTAATATTAAATCATATTATTATTTTATTGTCTTGAGTTTATAATATAATGAGATCTTGATTAATTTTTCAAGGTGATATAAAACGAATTATAGTTTTAAAATTGTTATTTTTCGAATAAATTATGATTTTTTTTAAAAAATTAAATTAATAATATTTATAAGATTATTTTAAGAATATGTAGTTCATTTTTTAATTCTACGCATTGAAAAATGATTAGGGTGAATTTTTGGTATTTTTCCGAAAGACTTGAATTTTTGGTGAATAATGAAATTCGATAATTTATGAAATATGCTAAATAAATGAATTTATGCATCATACTTGAGTAATGGATGATTTAAATGACCATTGTTTCGAAATCACAAGAACATATTATTATTTTGATCCACAATAATCAAGAATATTCATATTCTTAATCCAAAATAATAAAATAATGATTATAATAATGGAAGAACCTTCCTCTCCTCCACTACAAAAACCACCCCTCACTCCCTCTTCTCTTCACTCCTCTAAAACCTTGTGAATTATCTAAATTATACTCAAGTATCCTCCCAAGAACATTTCCCATGTCTAGAAGCCCTTGGTCACATAAAAATACCAAAACCTCTCCCATAAAGAGGCTCTCAAGGAATATAACTTTAAGAGGTAAATTCCTCTTTTGATTTCTTTTATTTCAAGTTCCTTTTATTATTTTATTTCCTCACATTATTTCATCAAAATGTTATGATAAATCTAGTACCATACATGTACTATAATTTTTTTATTATAATTTAATAATTCATCATCATCTCTCCTTTCCAATTATTTTATACTAGAAATGAAAACATCAACTGAGATGTGTTAATTTATCACATTTAAGTACGACGGGTTTTTAATTTCTATTACCATATTAAATTATGTTCATGAAACCGTTTTTATGGATGAACCAGACTATAATATATGTATTATAACTTATATAAGGTTTTGTAATATTTTTTTACATATGATATTAATTTATAAATCAAAATGAGTTTGTTGTGATCAAAAACTGCCAATTAACCCAAACAATTATCATTTAAGTTTTATATAAGGATTCAACTTCACTCCCAATAACCAAATGAATTTTATAATCATATAATATTATGAATGTTAACAAATAAAATACAACTTCTATTCTGGAAAACCATTCCCATATTACATGTTTATCCTTACATGTGTATAAGTAAACCAGTCATGAATACCAAGGAAGAAAACGCTCCCAAACAATAAAATTGAACCTCTTAAACCCATAAAGAAGGAAATTAATGAACTTAATAAGGATATAATAAATCAATTACATAAATAAGATGTTTTTACATATTAATTAATGACTTTAATTTGGTTATCTAGGACACTAAGATCAAGTGAAGAACACCATCGAACTTAAGGTGAGGGTTTTTTACCCAGACCTCCATTTTCATTCGGGTTACTCTTACTCTCTACTTATCCAAATTAAATTATTATTTATTCATATTTACTCCTCATAAATTCTGTTTTAATTTACTATATATGTGTACCAACTGTAATCCTACTTTCATTTATGGGTAGTTATATGTTTTAAAAGTATCTTTCAAATTTTCTTCTTGAAATACAAGCCTGATTCAAGAGAATTTCTCAAATTCTTACCTATTTTCAAGGGCACTCTATAATATATTTTTAGAAACCATTATCTATCAAAAATAAATAATTTTATTATGAAAATAATATCTTAATTCACTTCTGGTATTATACAAACAAGTTTCCAAAATAACTCTTCTTTTCAAAGTAAAAGAGTATTTGTCTTAAGAATTACTCGATGATGTTATAATAATATCTTCATCTATTTCAACACTATTATTGATTATTATGTATTATTGGATTTAATATTTTATGATATCATCGACCATATTTAATTTAATGTTTTACGATTAGTTTGACTATGGATGTGCTATCTTAAAACAATTCACCAGTTTACTTCGAATGGTTAGTGTTTATACTTGATGTTTGGGGAAAGTTATTTACATTTCATATGTTAGTTTCAATATGAATTTATATTTTGTTTATGTTTATACCCATTTATATGAGGAATTAATTGGACTTAGTAAGTGATGGGTAGGTCCCTCTATATCCCCTCAATGCATCAGTAGGTCTCATGAGACAAACTACGATCTTGACACGAGGCCTTGACAAAATGGTTTTTTATGGTCTTGGCACGAGGCCTTGATGGTATAGTTATGATTTATGACATTATGAATTTACTCATTATGAAACTAGTAATTGAAAGTTCATGTGGTTATTTGACTAGTATAATACCCATGATTATGCTTTATTATAGAATTATTTATTCATCTCTTATTCCTTCCATAATGTGTTCAAGTTTATTTTTTTAAAGGAATGTGTTTATAATTATTCAACATACCTAATGCTTATGTTTATGATATCTTACCTCGTGTTGCTTACCCTTATTGAGAATTTGAGCTCACCCCTTTTTTATGTTTCATTTTCTAGGACATGAAGAGGTATATTGTGAATGACATGTAGGGATAACCTAGGAGTTATGGATGTTGTTAAAGGAATTTATATATTGTATTTATTTTTAAGTTGTAATGTTGAACTTATGTATGTGTCTGGTTTTCCAAAACTACTAAATTATTCGTTCCTTCAGGATATGAATTTCTTGTAATCATTCCAATGAAATGAATTAAGTCACCGGCTCTGGGTAACTAGGGTTGGGTCTTTAAAAGAATTAATATTCATATAAATGTGTTTATAACACTACAAAAACACTTCACATGGGTTATATATAATTAATAAGAATTTATAGAATCTTTAAAAAAATTAAACACTTGTTATGAACATGAAATAATTCAATATATCAAGAAAAATGTAAAATAGAGAAAAACTGGAATTTCCAAATTCCCAAATCTACATAAGAGTAATTTTATAATCATTCATAAGGGTAATTGATGTCCTTATTTTTTATTCCAAAATTTATAAGTTTTTAGAATTAATTTTAATGGTTTTTAAAAAAATACCCTAATAATTAATTATTTTATTAAATTATGGGTAATTTCCATTGGAAGAATTAATTTGGGGGGAAATGATTAAATTGGATTTTATTTGTGCTTATGGATTTTTGGTAAAGTTTATACTAAGGGATTAAATATTTTTTAGGTAAAAAAATTATCCAGTTCCTTGGATAGCCCTCAACCCCCTACAATTCACATATCTAGCCCTATGGTCCATCTAACCAAGCAATATGGAAGGTCCATATAAGGTGTGGTAGAGGATAGTGTGTGTAGGGCGGTTCACTAGCTCATGGGAGGAGGATCTGTGCGGTGGTGGGTGGATGGCCTCTCCAATGTGGATAAGCACAGGAGGCAGTATGAGTCCATCAGGTCAGTTCTGACTCAATTATTAATTCTAATCCATGGGATAACTTATAAATAAGTGAAAGTCTAAGAACATTTATGATGTGGGACAAATTTATGTGTGTACTATGTACCACTTAAAAAAATGGTGTCGCATCATGCTTGAATGTGCACGCCTCCACTCGTACATTTCTACTATCATATGGGGCCTTCAAGCTCACTGGACCACCACTACCAGAGAATATAAAATGCCATGGAAGTTGCTGGGGAAGCTCGGGATTGAGCCAATGAGCCACTATCAAGGCCTGGTATTATCTTTGGATTTCATTAGGATCTTGGATGATTACCATGGAGGATATTTAGATGAATATAAATCCCCATATGGAGAAGATAATGCTATATCCTTGGCTATGCTCATAGAGTGAGCAAGCTGTGTTGCATAGGGAGAGATTAAAGATGAAACTTCATACAAAACACCATATTTTGGTGTCACTGTAGTGCAAAAGTAGGTCCCAATACCAAAATTACTACCAAAACGTGGAGTAATTCATGTCGATGAGCGTGGTCAATGAAAAAAAAGTTCAAATATTTCACTATGTCGTAGTGGTTCTTGGTCATGGACAAAAAGAGTATATCGAGCATAAAAATCCATGTAAAGGGGCATGTTAATAAGTGTGGAAGAGCCCCACATTCAGGATGAATAAAATGTGAGGGAGAAATGACTGGAGATAGTCCATAGTAAAGATGGAAATTGGTACACAAGAAATGAAAAATCTTAAAATGACCATGTATTTGATGTGTTGAATTCATATTCATGTGCCTCTTTCATGGCCGAAGATAGAATAATAATAAAATAGTGGTTGTTATTCCATTAGTTAGAAGAAGTTGTGGCTGACTGAGGGACTTAAGGTTGGAAATAGCCAAGCCTATTCATGTGGGAGCCAAACCCATGGCTCACATGGGAAGTAAGAACTCAAAATAGCTTATGTTACACCATAGCACAGTTTTAAAATCCATTTTGAAAATAAAATCACTAGTGAGGGTTGTTTCATTAAACAAAGAAAAGGTCAGGACTATAAAACTCACATGAACATGATGAAAGATGATGGAATGTGGATAATGATTCAAATAAAAGGGGGGGTTTTGGGTGATCAAAATGGATTTTGAATACTCATTTGAATTTCAAGGAGATAATGTAGGTTTCAAGCATAGTGTAAGTGCATGAATGGAAAGGCCAACTAAAATTTTAGTCTTAATTTATGAATAATTTTTGTTGCAAATTAAAAATAACATCATGTCCATTAAAAAACATAGATTAACTAACTAGAGAAAAATTCTAGAACCAAAATAAAATGATCTTCACATAAAATTTATAATTAATTTATGAGTAGATATAGAATTAACTTTACTTGCAATTCTTTCTTCATTAATGATCCTGGTTGAATAGATCTTGTCATACAATCATTATATTGTAGGATCCAAGTGCAGAATCTCTCTATCGGTGATCCATACATGCACCACAATATCTTTAAATAGTTGTATAATCATATAGGGATAGCATGGTCAATCCTTATTGATTGTGTTGTTCATGGTTGATCATAGCATAATTCTTATCAAAGGAGGAAGAACTCTTGATGTTATCTCAAAGTATTGAGATTTGAGGAATTGATTGAATTTTCTAGATATCAAGTTATATCTTTAGGTATTGAGAGAGTCTCTCTCTATCCATTTTTTCACAACAAGAGTGATTATGGAAAGTGGTATAATTAGATATTTATTATGTCAGGCCTAGGGTTGGAAAATCCCACACAAGCCCCTTTCAAACAGTATAATTCTTAGTTGTTCCTATGTATAATAATAATATTATTATTAATCACTTTACATGCATAAAAGTTTAAGAATATAAATAAACATAATTTATATCATTTCCATTCGTACCATCAAGCTCGATCTTCTTTCCCTCATCGACATCTACCGATCCTTGAATAATGACTATTTGTTTATTTAATAAATATCAATGCATTATTCATCAATAAATATAATAAATATTATATTCTACAAACCTTGAAAGTAATTATTTTTTATAATTATTTAAATCACTTATTATTTTGAATAACTTGTGATCAAATCATGGTGATCAACCAACCCCTACTAAATATTATTTATTCTAACTTGTTAAATTCAATATATTAATTTAACTAAGATTATGGATACACTTAGTGTACGACACTCTAGGAATCTTTATCAATGGAATTAAGATAAATTATCTAGAAATATTCCAAGACACACATAGAGAAATAAGTTAATGTCACAACAATATAAAACCTCCTGTGAACATATACCATTTAATATAATCTCTTTGTCATGATATCTCAAATCAAGAAGGTTGCATGTTGGTTCCATCAACCTATATGCTCTATGTCTCTTTCTTTAAATTTTTAGAAATAAAATTACCCAAAAAACACCAAATCCATGGATTTATTTAGGTAGTTTAATTCACATCAAAGGTCCTGAGTTGAAAACTTTCTTTAAGGGAAATAATGGATAAATCCTTTATCACATTATCCATTAATACAATCTCACTCATGACACACCCAATGTATCCTACTTCACTATGAGCATATATCATCATTGATTCCATTAATACGTCAAAGTATGAAATTCATGATATCCATTAATGATAATCTTAAATTCTAAGTATCAATACACACATCCACATATAGGAACATCCAATAACACATGAAAATATGGATTTCCTATTGATGAGTATGTTCTCATAACCTACTATATTGGAGATTTACTTAGGGAAAACACCATGAGAAGGTGTATCAATGTATTATGAGCCTTATACCCATAATATATTGTATCCTTTGTGTCCTGTTAGAAAATATAATATATCCATATAATAATATTCAAGAATTATGTCATATAACCTCTTGGTTCTCATCACAATAGGGAACTTCCATGACCTTTCATTACGACAAATATTCTTAGTACATTATGACATGAAAATTTCATATAGAGTAAAATCATGATGTGATAATTAAAACTTCATTAATAATAAATAAAGAAATCAAGTACTAAGAAAGTTGGTTCTAGGGAACCAAGTCTAACAAACTCCCACTTGAACTACAGTCAACTAACAATAAATTTCAATCCACTAGCTCTCACATGAAACAAATGCATATGATAAGATAAAACCTTGGTCAAGGGGTTTTCCATGTTTTTCTATGTGAATACTCTGCTCACTGTAACTTCACATCATTGGGAAAATCCCTAAAGAGATGAAAATTCTAAATTATGTGATTTGACCTTTGATCTGACCTTGGTTCTTTGGAAAGGGCCACCACTATAGTATCATCATAGTAAAATTTGATAGGTTATTGACTAATAGGTACCATATCAAACTATTGAAAAAAAATGAATCTAAACTACTTCCTTGGCTACATTAAAAGATATAATATACTCAGAATCCATTATAGAATCGTTAATAATTGGTTTCTTAGAACTCTTACATCTCATAGCTCCTCCATTAAAACAAAAGATATATAGACTATGACTTCAGATCATTCTGATCTATTTGAAAGATATAATTTGTATAACACCTAATAACTATCTCTTAATATCCTCCATACACAAGGAACATATCCTTAGTTTTCCTCGGATACTTAAGGATAGCCTTAATAGTAGTTAAATGTTGTTCACCTGGGTCTTCTTGATATCTTCCTACAATGCTCAAAGCATATATGATATCAAGAATCGTACATGACATGGAATACATGATAGATCCTATCATAGAATCATATGATATCTTACTCATTATCCCTCTTTCCTCTTGTTTCTGAGGACATGTTTTATTAGAAATATGTATATCATGTGACACTGGAACCAATCATATCTTGGATTGTTCTATACTAAACCTATTTAGAATCTAGTCAATGTATATACCTTGACTTGGTCCAATAAGCCTCTTGGATCTATCATTCATGATCTTTATCCCTAGAATGTAGGATGCTTCACCTAAGTCCTTCACAAATAATAACTTTCTCTACCATGCCTTACCACTTTTAAGTTTGGTATCTCATTTCCAATTAGTAATATCATATAAACATATACTATTATAAAATATATATACTCCCACTAGACTGCTTATAAACACATGACTCATAATCATTCTTAATGAAACCTAATTCATATATTAATTCATTGAATCAAATATTCCATGACCTAGATGTTTAATTTAACTTATAAAAAGATCTCTGTAACTTTCATACCTTTTTGGAATTTCCTAGAATCACATACCCTTCTGGTTGTGTCATATATAGATCCTCTTGAAGGTTCCCATTAAGGAAATAGTTTTGACATCCATTTTCCAAATTTCATAGTCATGATAAGCTATTATAACAAAAAAAATTATAATGCATTTAAACATGGAAATTGTAGAAAATATTTCATCATAGTCACTGCCTTCATGTTTTCTAAACCCTTTATCAACTATCCATGCTTTATAGGTATTAAATTTACCTTTCATGTCTAGTTTTCTTTTAAATACCCATTTACACACAATGGGTTTTACATAAATTGGAGGATTGATCAAAGCCTAAAATTGGTTTTGATACATGGAATACATATTTCGATTCATGGATTATTTTCTTCTTGTAACTTCTGAGCACTTTTCTATCACCTTGTAGGTGATAGGTCCATTATTGTAAACCAATAATGAGTCACCATCATAAATGAATAGAAATCCATATTTCTTTGGTTCTCATACCCCTCTAGTGTTCCTACACAATACTTGTGTTTTAGGAACAACTTCTTCCATGGGTAATTTTGGAATCTATTAATATACCAACTCTTGTGTATCTTGACCATTAACTTCATCAAATTCAATATTGATCCAACTATCCTCTATGAGGATATACTCTATCTCAAAAAATATGGCATATCCTTTTATGGTTACTTTCTTTTATAAAGGGTTGTATATATAGTATCCCCTTATTTTATTCAGATTCCCTATAAATATACACTTTGTGCCTTAGGGTTCTAGTTTGTTTCTTGATCTAACCTTAACAAATGCCTCACAAACCCCTGAACAAACATGTGAAAAAATGGTTTTCTTTCCATTCCCTAACTTGAATAGAACATCGTTTTTTGTCTTATTTGGTACTCATTTTAGTAAGTATGATTTCATGTGTAATGCATGAACCTATAAGGATAATGGAAGGCTTTTCTGGATCATCATCAACCATACCATGTCCAGTAGTTTACTTTTCCTCTTTTCACAAACACCATTCTACTATAGTATAAAAAGTATAGTTCTTTATTAATAACAAGATGGGTTACTATTTCAACTAATGTATTAAACACCAAGGAAACTTACCACAAATTAAGACAAGGGGAGAAGGCCAAGATTATTCAATTATAACAGTCATCATGGAGGTTCCTGGAAATTTGTTGAAAGGTACACCTATAATCCACTACAGGATTGAAATTTTTTTATTTGATTCGGTTTCTACCCACTCTTTTATATCCAAATAATTTTCTAAGGGTATCACATCACCACCTCAAAAATTATATAGTTAATTGGTTGTGAAAACTCATAATGGTATGATGGTCACATATCAAGTCTATAAATCCTCTCCAATAAAATATTGTGGGAATGTGATTCTTATAAATCATTTATTCTTCATATGGTAAAATTTGATGTTATCTTAGGAATGTATTGGATTTCTCTACATAAATCCCAAATCAATTTTCGAGAAATGGAAGTCATGTTTTATATTCTCAACTAACCTATGATCATCGGCTAATGTGAAGGTAAATATGAACTTTTGATGGCAATCAAATCCATTAAATGGGTCTTGATTCCTATTCAAAAGGAGTGTTTATCTTAGATGATTGGAGAAAAACTCAATATAGATGATGTTACTATTGTGTGATATCTTTTACATGCCTTTATGGAATATCTTTCTAGTCTTATAGTAAATCATGAGGTTGATTTTTTAATAGAACTCATAAATGGTGCTTCATATATTTCAAATAATCCATATGGAATGGCCAAGATTGAGTTATAGGAATTGAAGAACTAAATCTAGGATAATATTAACAAGGGATTTATTCATCCAAGTGTGTCACTTTTGGATTAAAATTTTATTTTTTTAATAATAAATGTGGATCAATGAGACTCTGCATTGATTATCGGTAACATAACAAAATCATAATCAAGAAAAAGTATCATCTAACCTATATTGATGATTATTTGATCAACTTTACAGAGCTCAATACTTTTCCAAGATTAAAATTCATTTTGGATATCATTAATTGAAGGTCAATAAGGAGAATATACCTAAGACAACATTATATATAAGGTGTATATAATATGAATTTATAGTGATTCCATTTGGTCTTACTAATATACCAATTATCCTCATGGATTTAATGAATAGAGTATTTAGAGATTACTTTGATCAATTTGTGGTAGTATTTATTGATGATGTTCTTATATACTAAAATAAAAAGGAAAATAATCAAGATCATTTGAGGATTTTCCTAAAGACCCTAAGAAAGGAGAATTTGTATTCAAAATTTTAATTGTAAATTTTGGCTATAAAAGTTTCATTTTTGGGTCATATAATATCAAGTGATAATATATATATGAACCCATCAAAGAAGGAAGTTATAGAAAATTGTCCCAGACCAACCATGGTGACTGAGATCCATAGTTTTCTTATTTTTTCTGGTTATTATCAATGATTTTTATATAGTTTATCATTTATGACCAATCTACTTACCAATTTAACTTGGAAGTGATCTAAGTTCCTCTTTATAGATTAATGTGTGAAAGTTTCAAGGAACTAAATGGAATAGTAGTCAATGAACCTATTATTATAATACCCTATAGTTGATAAGGGTTTATAATCTATAATGATGCATAAAAAATGGATTTTTATTTTTTCTCGTGAAGAATGATATGGAGATAGTTTATACCACACGCCAACTGATGGTCCATGGGAAAAATTACCGAACTCATGGTTTGGAGTTAACTATGGTAATTTTTCCATTAAAGATATGGAGTAATTCTCTTATGTAGAAAGGTGAGATATATATATTCTAATAATAAAATTTTAAAGTATATTTTCGCACAAAAATTGTTGAGTATGTGACAAATAAGATGGTTAGAGATGATTAAATATTACAACTTCGTAATACATTACCACCCTGGGAAAGTGAACATGGTGGTTAATGTTATGATTAAAAAGTATCATGAAATATTATCTATGATTAGGATTACAAAATGTAACACCCCAGGTAAATAAAGAATATGACATTTCATATTTATCTATATTTGTGAATAAAATATTGAAATGACTTTAAAGGGGAATCTATGCTCGATGGCGTACCCAACATGCAACAACGAGTTTCTTGGGAATCTTACGTTGCACTCTAATAATAAAATAATGGTAGTTAATATGTAGCCGTTGTATTGGCGGGAATGGATAGAAATAACTAAAATATGATTATATATATTCTTAAATATTTTTACATTTATACAATAAAAGATAAAGGCTTAAAATACGGAAAGAATTCAATTTTTGGCGTATATGCCCTAGTTTTCACTAAAGGTTCACTTATCACCTTTTGATGGAGAACCGTCATTAAATATAGTTTTGTTCACTCTTAAACATTATTTTGGACCAAATAAAACTCTTATTAAGAATCGGGATATCAAAATTTACTTTGTGTAAATTTTTGGTATCTTTCTGATAAAGTTCATTTTTTTAATGAATAGTGTAAAATGTTGTATTTTAATTCAAAACCACTTTTTAATCTAATTTATTTATATGATTAGATTATATTTTGAATTGGTTTTAAATTGAAATTAGAAAATACTTTTACCATTAAATTCAATAGTGGTCGTTGGAATCAATTTCACTTTGAAATCAGACTTAAACTAGTGTCAATCTTTTGATACTTATTGTTTCATAAAACACGGTATTTGTCATGACAGCAGGAATTAATTATTAAATTAATTAATGTGACTTATATGTTTTGAATTTTGTAAAAAAGGACTTCATTTTTGAATTCAGAATATCAAATATAGCTTAGGGTGAATTTTTGGTAATTTTCTGAAAAACTTCAATTTTTGATGAATAGTGAAACCACTAAGTGGTAATCAAGCAAACTGATTTTTCAGTTAAATGAAAGATTACCACTAATTTGTATTGAATTTTGAAAATCTGACATACATGGTTGTCATTAAGAAGTAAAATTTGGTTCAATGAGATTAAAATAATTTTTTGGTGAATAGTAACTTATTTAGTTTTTAATCGCGATTAGTGGTAATTAGTGTAGTTTAAGGTATAAATAATGCTTTAATGATATGAAATGACCTAGACACATGTCCCAACCTTATTGGTTGTGTCATGGCCGACCAAGACAAGCCATGGGTCAACTTGGGGACCCCATGGATCCACTTTGGTTGGGAAATGACATAAATAACATTTTATTTAATGTAAAAGTAAAATTGACACAAACATGATATGTTTTACTAAAACAATTTTTAAGTGGGGTTATACAAGTCATAATTTTGATTATAAATATTCATTGGAAAGCTAAAAAGATTTCATACATCATAGTATTTGTTTTATAATTTTTAGACATTAAATAAATTAAATTATTTATGACATAATAATGATGCAGCGATGACATCATTATTTGACGATTTAAATAAAATGGAAAGATAATGTAACATCTATGAACTAAACATGTCCAAAACTTATTTGATGAGTGTATTTAGAATCCTTATCACCTTATCCACGAATTATATCAATGTGGGACCTTTTGAAACCGAAACACATTTTCAAATAAAGTAATATTTCTTTACTTTCCAAAAGTGCCCCTCCTCTCCTCTTATAAAAGGCCCCCACCTCTACCTCATTTAACACACTCCTCAAGCCTTTGGCTCGGCCAACCCCTGACCATTTACTCTCTCCACATCCCTATCCTCATCCTAGAGGATTCCCTTTGGGCAGAATCCTTTCAAAGGAAGCCTTTAGGCTCAAATCAAAAGGAGTTACACTTTTAAAGTTAATTCATTCTCTCATGTTCATTTGTTTTATTTTGCTTCTCCAACCCCGTAAACTCTTTTTATTTACTTCTTTTGTAAAAACACCAGTATCCTCAATATACTAGGATTTTTTTTATAAGATTTATTCAAGCTACACTCTCACACAACTACATCAAATGGTTAAAGAACATACGGTTTCCGTGGATGGTGAAATTCTGCCTCCCGAAACGATGATTGTTCAATACTCATTTAACACCTTAAAAGGTGGCCATTATGATGTCACTATTTTTATATATGATATATAATATGTTTATGTTTTATTTATGCTTCTGTATTTTTCATTTTTGTCTTACCTTTATGGCTTCCATTATGGGTATACGCGATATCTTCATTTAAGGAAGTGCGGACAACCGCCCCCTCAAAGTGATTTGATTAGTTAAATACCATATGTGGGATGTATAAAGGATGGAAATATGATATTATATATGATATTATACTGGAATTATAATATACCTTTATATCATTATTATTCCATTCTATAAAATACGAAATAGAAATGAAAGTAGCGTTCATGCGTACGTACGGCTTACTGTCTCCATGAACGGTGCATTTCATTTCTTACCTATAAGTGATTATGTAATGTTATAAATGCATGCATGTACTGGATATATATGACATATATGATATCTACATAATGAATAAAATTCTGGATATAATAAACATTTGGCCACACGAACAACATGTAATTGTAAGAAGACCACTTTCAACTTAAGAACCAAATATCGGCAAAACAAATATTATTAACTTAAATGATTACATAATGTTTGTGACATGGTAATAAGTGGTATAAAAGTAATAATGAACTTGAAAAAGGGTTATTAAGGAATTATAAATTAACTGAAGTTTATTATTCAGGAGATTAAAGAAGGATCGAGTCAAGTCGGACCCGAGGTAAGGGATCCTACTCCTCTCTTTCTTTTTAAGTATACACTTTTATGTCATTACTTTTAAAGCTCATCTTTCTTGTTATTGGGATGATCTTTTATATTACATTTACTGTAATTTTTATGTTCATGTGATGAGATACCCTATTCTCTCTCATCAATCCATTTTGGGAGTTTTGAGTGGCGCCGTTAGGCTGCCAAACTTTCGTAAGAGATCTAACCTCTCTCTTTCTTTTTAAGTACTCTCCTTTGTGTCACTTCTTCTAAGCTCCTATTTGTTATGTTGGGGGATTTTCTTTTATATTCCTCTTGCTGTAAATTCTATTGTAATATTATGGGATACTCTATTTGATCTCATCAATCCATTTTAGATGTTTTAAGTGGCGCCGTTAGGCTGCTGAGTTTTCGTAAGGGATTTTTCATCTCACTTTTATTCTCGTAAGATTTATGCTACATTTGCCCCAAATTCCATTGAGTGGTGTATGTACTGCCCATTATTCTACTATTTGTGTAATATACATTCATTTATGAGTATTTACATCAATGATATATTGTCCTTCTTTCATGGGGTGTATGTTTTGAAAGATACCCAAGTCGGTAAGGGAACCTTTCACCCTCCTCTTTTTTAAAAAGACTTCTTTTGTTGGGTATTTTAATTTACATATTGTTATGTTGGGATATGTTCTCATAAATCCTTATTGATGTAAATTTGATGTCCAAGTGATGAGATACACTTTTTATCTCTCATCAACTCATTTTGATGTGATGCCGTTAGGCTGTCAAGGGAACTTTTTAACCCAATTTCGATTTCTTTGGGTTCAACATGTAGTTATTGAATATGTCATCCATTGAATATGTGTGAATGACCTTTTATTTTTTTACACTTAATATCCACTTATATTGGGTGTATTTATATTTGTCACACATATTTTGAGATTTATTTGTCCTTAATTTAAGGATACCTTCTTTATAGGGGATTTCATCACATTTGACATTTCTATTGAGGGTTCATTGTTGTTATGCACCAATTAACTCTTATATGGTGTATATACTGTACTTTGGAGTATTATATCATGAATCCTTTTATTCTCATGATATTATAAAGTTCTGACTAAATGTTATTCCTCAATTATTGTATTCAAGTGTCTCTAATTTTGGTAAAACCCCTTTTTTCCAGAATATCGTTTTAAATGTTTTAATTATTTGTTCTTATTAATATCCATGTTTTCAAAATGGTTTTAAGGATTTATTTATATGGATATTAATGGTTTAAAATTTTAAAAGCTTCAAGGTGGTATGGGACACTTTGATTCAAAAATCTCTTTATTTGATGTTTTAAATGGTTTTGGAAATGGTTTCTTTTTGAATGGATTCATTATTTCAATATCCTAAAATGTTATATTGTGATTGAAATGTGGAAATGTTATGTTTCCTTTATTCATGTTTTATGTGATACGATTATGTTATGGTTCTTGGGCATTGTTATGAAGAACGGGTGGTTCCGTGATAAACTAAGGGCGGGTGAGCCCGATATAGCTCTCCAATGCATTGGGTAACGCGAAGGAGTGAAACGTTAAGGTTTCTCCGAAGAGATTTAGGGAATATACTGTGATGGGTATTCCAAACGTAACCAAGAGGGTTACTCCCTACGTAAGAATGTTATGAATGCCTCAAGTTACCTTTATGTCTTATGTTTTCTATGATTTATTCATGATTTGATATGCCTATGTTTTATGGGTAAAGTGTGATTTCATTCTTATGTATATATGAACTCATATTTCCTTTCCATATTTTTATAACTCTTACTAAGCTTTTTATGCTCATCCCAAGTTTTTGAAATGTTTTTCACAGGTCAAGGGAAAGGTATATGATGTGATGATAGTGTCAAGCATGTGTCAAGAAAGAATCCGTGTTATATTTTAAATATGTTCCCGTTGATGGGAAGAATGAATACTGTATTTTATGTAACCACTTTGTATAAATGTGGAATGTAATGCAAGTTTCATGATCTAATTATCTAAAACTCTAAACCTGAAAAGATCCTCAATGTGTAATCTTGTAATAACTCAAGATTAAGTAAGGTTTCAGGCTGGGGCCTTATAGTTGGTATCAAAGGTCGGTTTAGATAACTTTAGAGGTTAGGGTATTCTTTAAGCATAATTGACAATTACCATAATGGTTAGGATTTCAGAAAGAGTCTTAGTTTTAGATAAAGTGAATGAGTAAGTATATCTTGTTTTCTATCTTACTCATTAGTACATGATGGTTTTGTTGATATACTCACACTGACATTTCTATTTTTAGTCAATGGATGGATCTAGCAGGCACCAAAGAGACAACAGGATTGAAGGAAACTGTGGTGGTTCTCTGATTAAGATACTAGATAAAATGAAGGATTCAATGAGGAAGCTCATGGTTGTTCTAAACCAAATATCAAGGAGTCATGATCAACCACTTCAACCTTGGTGAGTTCTCTAATGCATCAGGTACGAGATGGCCAATTCGATGTGGAAATTCAGGTAATAATTATTAAGGTAACCATTAGGGTTTATATGATACTTAATTTTTAGGTAATTATGGGTTACTCTATGATATGATGGAAAATGAAAGGAATGAGATAAACTTGAGGTTAAAATATGTTATGATTATTATTGAAGATTTTATCTCATTTTGGGGAATGTTTTAAGAATTATATAGTTTTGGAAAAAGGACAACACGCAGACCGTGTGACATCCCGTCGCGTCGGACAAAGCTGCGGGAATCGAACCCACAACCAATGTGTGACTGGTATTTATCGCCTACCACTGGACTACGTGAAGTCCCTAGTTAGTTTGACTGATTCATTCTAGTTATATGATTTTATGAATTAAGAGTAAGTTGATTTTGGAGGATATGTGATTAGGATAATTACTTTTCAATGTGAGACTTTAGGAGCAACTGATGTTGTTTGGAGATAAATGTTACGATTTAACTTGGAAGACTATGTGACTAAATCCTTCAAATATTTGGGTTTCAATCTTATATTGGTTTACTTTGAAGAATTTTATGGACAAATTTATTATAGAATGGTCCTCGTTGAACTTTGGGTTTTGTTGGACAAATTTTGGAGATTAAGAATAGATTTTCTTTTTATAAAGGGTTATCCTTTTCTGGATTATCTGATCTTGTACTAGCCTTTTTGGTTTTGGATTTGGTTAAAGTCTAAAGACATGGGAAGTATATAGTTCTATTTTGTGGATTAGGTGATTCTCTAGAAGTTTATTATAGTACTCTTAATGTGAACAAGTCTTCCTAAATACTCGTCTTTTGGAGAAAATATGAGTTTGTGTAAGGAATCTAATAAAGGTTGAAAGTCAATATGATAAGTGATTATGTTTCCTTATGAATAAATTCCTCAATAAAAAGTAACTTAAAACAAAAATGTTGTCTATTAACTTTTCCTACTGGGGAATCGAAGACCGTTTAACCCATCACAAGTTTGTGATTTTCTCGTGGTTAACTTTCTCTTAAACATGTTTTCTATCACTCTCCATCAGAACATGACCCTTTGTTTTTTCCTCCATGTCCATATTTTCATACTTGGAATCCTAGTATGGGTTAACTCGGGTGACCTTTGTACTTATCTTTCTTTATTTTAAAGTGTTTGTTTTACCGACTTTTGTTCCGATGTGGGACTTTCAAGGATGTTTCCAAGCGCAATTTTAAAATTGCGAGGACGCAATTCCCAAAAGGGGGGAAGGATGTAACACCCCAGGTAAATAAAGAATATGACATTTCATATTTATCTATATTTGTGAATAAAATATTGAAATGACTTTAAAGGGGAAGTTATGCTCGATGGCGTACCCAACACGCAACAACGAGTTTCTTGGGAATCTTACGTTGCACTCTAATAATAAAATAATGGTAGTTAATATGTAGCCGTTGTATTGGCGGGAATGGATAGAAATAACTAAAATATGATTATATATGTTCTTAAATATTTTTACATTTATACAATAAAAGATAAAGTCTTAAAATACGGAAAGAATTCAATTTTTGGCGTATATGCCCTAGTTTTCACTAAAGGTTCACTTATCACCTTTTGATGGAGAACTGTCATTAAATATAGTTTTGTTCACTCTTAAACATTATTTTGGACCAAATAAAACTCTTATTAAGAATCGTGACATCAAAATTTACTTTGTGTAAATTTTTGGTATCTTTCTGATAAAGTTCATTTTTTTAATGAATAGTGTAAAATGTTGTATTTTAATTCAAAACCACTTTTTAATCTAATTTATTTATATGATTAGATTATATTTTGAATTGGTTTTAAAGTGAAATTAGAAAATATTTTTACCATTAAATCCAATAGTGGTCGTTGGAATCAATTTCACTTTGAAATCAGACTTAAACTAGTGTCAATCTTTTGATACTTATTGTTTCATAAAACACGCTATTTGTCATGACAGCGGGAATTAATTATTAAATTAATTAATGTGACTTATATGTTTTGAATTTTGTAAAAAAGGACTTCATTTTTGAATTCAGAATATCAAATATAGCTTAGGGTGAATTTTTGGTAATTTTCTGAAAAACTTCAATTTTTGATGAATAGTGAAACCACTAAGTGGTAATCAGGCAAACTGATTTTTCAGTTAAAGGAAAGATTACCACTAATGTGTATTGAATTTTGAAAATCCGACATACATGGTTGTCATTAAGAAGTAAAATGTGGTTCAATGAGATTAAAATAATTTTTTGGTGAATAGTAACTTATTAAGTTTTTAATCGCGATTAGTGGTAATTAGTGTAGTTTAAGGTATAAATAATGCTTTAATAATATGAAATGACCTAGAAACATGTCCCAACCTTATTGGCTGTGTCATGGCCGACCAAGACAAGCCATGGGTCAACTTGGGGACCCCATGGATCCACTTTGGTTGGGAAATGACATAAATAACATTTTATTTAATGTAAAAGTAAAATTGACACAAACATGATATGTTTTACTAAAACAATTTTTAAGTGGGGTTATACAAGTCATAATTTTGATTATAAATATTAATTGGAAATCTAAAAAGATTTCATACATCATAGTATTTGTTTTATAATTTTTAGACATTAAATAAATTAAATTATTTATGACATAATAATGGTGCAGCGATGACATCATTATTTGACAATTTAAATAAAATGGAAAGATAATGTAACATCTATGAACTACACATGTCCAAAACTTATTGGATGAGTGTATTTCAAATCCTTATCACCTTATCCACGAATTATATCAATGTGGGACCTTTTGAAATAGAAACACATTTTCAAATAAAGTAATATTTCTTTACTTTCCAAAAGTGCCCCTCCTCTCCTCTTATAAAAGGCCCCCACCTCTACCTCATTTAACACACTCCTCAAGCCTTTGGCTCAGCCAACCCATACCCATTTACTCTCTCCACATCCCTCTCCTCATCCTAGAGGATTCCCTTTGGGCATAATCCTTTCAAAGGAAGCCTTTAGGCTCAAATCAAAAGGAGTTACACTTTTAAAGGTAATTCATTCTCTCATGTTCATTTGTTTTATTTTGCTTCTCCAACCCCGTAAACTCTTTTTATTTACTTCTTTTGTAACAACACCAGTATCCTCAATATAATAGGATGTTGTTATAAGATTTATTCGAGCTACACTCTCACACAACTACATCAAATGGTTAAAGAACATACGGTTTCTGTGGATGGTGAAATTCTGCCTCCCGAAACGATGATTGTTCAATACTCCTTTAACACCTTCAAAGGTGGCCATTATGATGTCACTATTTTTATATATGATATATAATATGTTTATGTTTTATTTATGCTTCTGTATTTTTCATTTTTGTCTTACCTTGATGGCTTCCATTATGGGTATACGCGATATCTTCATTTAAGGAAGTGCGGACTACCGCCCCCTCAAAGTGATTTGATTCGTTAAATACCATATGTGGGATGTATAAAGGATGGAAATATGATATTATATATGATATTATACTGGAATTATAATATACCTTTATATCATTATTATTCCATTCTATAAAATACGAAATAGAAATGAAAGTAGCGTTCATGCGTACGTACGGCTTACCGTCTCCATGAACGGTGCATTTCATTTCTTACCTCTAAATGATTATGTAATGTTATAAATGCATGAATGTACTGGATATATATGACATATATGATATCTACATAATGAATACAATTCTGGATATAATAAACATTTGGCCACATGAACAACATGTAATTGTAAGAAGACCACTTTCGACTTAAGAACCAAATATCAGCAAAACAAATATTATTAACTTAAATGATTACATAATGTTTGTGACATGGTAATAAGTGGTATAAAAGTAATAATGAACTTGAAAAAGGGTTATTAAGGAATTATAAATTAACTCAAGTTTATTATTCATGAGATTAAAGAACGATCGAGTCAAGTCGGACCCGAGGTAAGGGATCCTACTCCTCTCTTTCTTTTTAAGTATACACTTTTATGTCATTCCTTTTAAAGCTCATCTTTCTTGTTATTGGGATGATATTTTATATTACATTTACTGTAATTTTTATGTTCATGTGATGAGAGACCCTATTCTCTCTCATCAATCCATTTTGGGAGTTTTGAGTGGCGCTGTTAGGCTGCCGAACTTTCGTAAGAGATCTAACCTCTCTCTTTCTTTTTAAGACTCTCATTTGTGTCACTTCTTCTAAGATCCTATTTGTTATGTTGGGGGATTTTCTTTTATATTCCTCTTGCTGTAAATTCTATTGTAATATTATGGGATACTCTATTTGATCTCATCAATCCATTTTATAAGTTTTAAGTGGCGCCGTTAGGCTGCTGAGTTTTCGTAAGGGATTTTTCATCTCACTTTTATTCTCGTAAGATTTATGCTACATTTTCCACAAATTCCATTGAGTGGTGTATGTACTGCCCATTATTCTACTCTTTTTGTAATAAAAATTCATTTATGAGTATTTACATCAATGATCTATTGTCCTTCTTTCATGGGGTGTATGTTTTGAAAGATACCCAAGTTGGTAAGGGAACCTTTCACCCTCCTCTTTTTTAAAAAGACTTCTTTTGTTGGGTCTTTTAATTTACATATTGTTATGTTGGGATATGTTCTCATATATCCTTATTGATGTAAATTTTATGTCTAAGTGATGAGATACACTTTTTATCTCTCATCAACTCATTTTGATGTGATGCCGTTAGGCTGTCTAGGGAACTTTTTAACCCAATTTCGATTTCTTTGGGTTCAACATGTAGTTATTGAATATGTCATCCATTGAATATGTGTGAATGACCTTTTATTTTTTTACACTTAATATCCACTTATATTGGGTGTATTTATATTTTTCACACATATTTTGAGATTGATTTGTCCTTAATTTAAGGATACCTTCTTTATAGGGGATTTCATCACATTTGACATTTCTATTGAGGGTTCATTGTTGTTATGCACCAATTCACTCTTATATGCTGTATATACTGTCCTTTGGAGTATTATATCATGAATCCTTTTATTCTCATGATATTATAAAGTTCTGACTAAATGTTATTCCTCAATTATTTTATTCAAGTGTCTCTAATTTTGGTAAAACCCCTTTTTTCCAGAATATCGTTTTAAATGTTTTAATTATTTGTTCTTATTAATATCCATGTTTTCAAAATGGTTTTAAGGATTTATTTATATGGATATTAATGGTTTAAAATTTTAAAAGCTTCAAGGTGGTATGGGACACTTTGATTCAAAAATCTCTTTATTAGATGTTTTAAATGGTTTTGGAAATGGTTTCTTTTTGAATGGATTCATTATTTCAATATCCTAAAATGTTATATTGTGATTGAAATGTGGAAATGTTATGTTTCCTTTATTCATGTTTTATGTGATACGATTATGTTATGGTTCTTGGGCATTGTTATAAAGAACGGGTGGTTCCGTGATAAACTAAGGGCGGGTGAGCCCGATATAGCTCTCCAATGCATTGGGTAACGCGAAGGAGTGAAACGTTAAGGTTTCTCCGAAGAGATTTAGGGAATATACTGTGATGGGTATTCCAAAAGTAACCAAGAGGGTTACTCCCTACGTAAGAATGTTATGAATTCCTCAAGTTACCTTTATGTCTTATGTTTTCTATGATTTATTCATGATTTGATATGCCTATGTTTTATGGGTAAAGTGTGATTTCATTCTTATGTATATATGAACTCATGTTTCCTTTCCATATTTTTATAACTCTTACTGAGCTTTTTATGCTCATCCCAAGTTTTTGAAATGTTTTTCACAGGTCAAGGGAAAGGTACATGATGTGATGATAGTGTCAAGGATGTGTCAAGAAAGAATCTGTGTTATATTTTAAATATGTTCCCGTTGATGGGAAGAATGAATACTGTCTTTTATGTAACCACTTTGTTTAAATGTGGAATGTAATGCAAGTTTCATGATCTAATTCTCTAAAACTCTAAACCTGAAAATATCCTCAATGTGTAATCTTGTAATAACTCAAGATTAAGTAAGGTTTAAGGTTGGGGCCTTATAGTTGGTATCAAAGGTAGGTTTAGATAACTTTAGAGGTTAGGGTATTCTTTAAGCATAATTGACAATTACCATAATGGTTAGGATTTCAGAAAGAGTCTTAGTTTTAGATAAAGTGACTGAGTAATTATATCTTATTTTCTATCTTACTCATTAGTACATGATGGTTTTGTTGATATACTCACACTGACATTTCTATTTTTAGTGAATGGATGGATCTAGCAGGCACCAAAGAGACAACAGGTTTGAAGGAAACTGTGGTGGTTCTCTGATTAAGATACTAGATAAAATGAAGGATTCAATGAGGAAACTCGTGGTTGTTCTAAACCAAATATCAAGAATTCATGATCAACCACTTCAACCTTGGTGAGTTCTCTAATGCATCTGGTACGAGATGGCCAATTCGATGTGGAAATTCAGGTAATAATTATTAAGGTAACCATTAGGGTTTATATGATACTTAATTTTTAGGTAATTATGGGTTACTCTATGATATGATGGAAAATGAAAGGAATGAGATAAACTTGAGGTTAAAATATGTTATGATTATTCTTGAAGATTTTATCTCATTTTGGGGAATGTTTTAAGAATTATATAGTTTTGTAAAAAGGACAACACGCAGACCGTGTGACATCCCGTCGCGTCGGACAAAGCTGCGGGAATCGAACCCACAACCAATGTGCGACTGGTATTTATCGCCTACCACTGGACTACGTGAAGTCCCTGTTTAGTTTGACTGATTCATTCTAGTTATATGATTTTATGAATTAAGAGTAAGTTGATTTTGGAGGATATGTGATTAGGATAATTACTTTTCAATGTGATACTTTAGGAGCAACTGATGTTGTTTGGAGATAAATGTTACGAATTAACTTGGAAGACTATGTGACTAAATCCTTCAAATATTTGGGTTTCAATCTTATATTGGTTTACTTTGAAGAATTTTATGGACAAATTGATTATAGAATGGTCCTCGTTGAACTTTGGGTTTTGTTGGACAAATTTTGGAGATTAAGAATAGATTTTCTTTTTATAAAGGGTTATCCTTTTCTGGATTATCTGATCTTGTACTAGCCTTTTTGGTTTTGGATTTGGTTAAAGTCTAAAGACATGGGAAGTATATAGTTCTATTTTGTGGATTAGGTGATTCTCTAGAAGTTTATTATAGTACTCTTAATGTGAACAAGTCTTCCTAAATACTCGTCTTTTGGAGAAAATATGAGTTTGTGTAAGGAATCTAATAAAGGTTGAAAGTCAATATGATAAGTGATTATGTTTCCTTATGAATAAATTCCTCAATAAAAAGTAACTTAAAACAAAAATGTTGTCTATTAACTTTTCCTACTGGGGAATCGAAGACCGTTTAACCCATCACAAGTTTGTGATTTTCTCGTGGTTAACTTTCTCCTAAACATGTTTTCTATCACTCTCCATCAGAACATGACCCTTTTTTTTTCCTCCATGTCCATATTTTCATACTTGTAATCCTAGTATGGGTTAACTCGGGTGACCTTTGTACTTATCTTTATTTATTTTAAAGTGTTTGTTTTACCGACTTTTGTTCCGATGTGGGACTTTCAAGGATGTTTCCAAGCGCAATTTTAAAATTGCGAGGACGCAATTCCCAAAAGGGGGGAAGGATGTAACACCCCAGGTAAATAAAGAATATTACATTTCATATTTATCTATATTTGTGAATAAAATATTGAAATGACTTTAAAGGGGAAGCTATGCTCGATGGCGTACCCAACATGCAACAACGAGTTTCTTGGGAATCTTACGTTGCACTCTAATAATAAAATAATGGTAGTTAATATGTAGTCGTTGTATTGGCGGGAATGGATAGAAATAACTAAAATATGATTATATATGTTCTTAAATATTTTTACATTTATACAATAAAAGATAAAGGCTTAAAATACGGAAAGAATTCAATTTTTGGCGTATATGCCCTAGTTTTCACTAAAGGTTCACTTATCACCTTTTGATGGAGAACCGTCATTAAATATAGTTTTTTTCACTATTAAACATTATTTTGGACCAAATAAAACTCTTATTAAGAATCGGGACATCAAAATTTACTTTGTGTAAATTTTTGGTATCTTTCTGATAAAGTTCATTTTTTTAATGAATAGTGTAAAATGTTGTATTTTAATTCAAAACCACTTTTTAATATAATTTATTTATATGATTAGATTATATTTTTAATTGGTTTTAAAGTGAAATTAGAAAATATTTTTACCATTAAATCCAATAGTGGTCGTTGGAATCAATTTCACTTTGAAATCAGACTTAAACTAGTGTCAATCTTTTGATACTTATTGTTTCATAAAACACGCTATTTGTCATGACAGCGGGAATTAATTATTAAATTAATTAATGTGACTTATATGTTTTGAATTTTTTAAAAAGTAATTCATTTTTGAATTCAGAATATCAAATATAGCTTAGGGTGAATTTTTGGTAATTTTCTGAAAAACTTCAATTTTTGATGAATAGTGAAACCACTAAGTGGTAATCAAGCAAACTGATTTTTCAGTTAAATGAAAGATTACCACTAATGTGTATTGAATTTTGAAAATCCGACATACATGGTTGTCATTAAGAAGTAAAATGCGGTTCAATGAGATTAAAATAATTTTTTGGTGAATAGTAACTTATTATGTTTTTAATCGCGATTAGTGGTAATTAGTGTAGTTTAAGGTATAAATAATGCTTTAATGATATGAAATGACCTAGACACATGTCCCAACCTTATTGGATGTGTCATGTCCGACCAAGACAAGCCATGGGTCAACTTGGGGACCCCATGGATCCACTTTGGTTGGGAAATGACATAAATAACATTTTATTTAATGTAAAAGTAAAATTGACACAAACATGATATGTTTTACTAAAACAATTTTTAAGTGGGGTTATACAAGTCATAATTTTGATTATAAATATTCATTGGAAATCTAAAACGATTTACTACATCATAGTATTTGTTTTATAATTTTTAGACATTAAATAAATTAAATTATTTATGACATAATAATGATGCAGCGATGACATCATTATTTGACGATTTAAATAAAATGGAAAGATAATGTAACTTCTATGAACTACACATGTCCAAAACTTATTGGATGAGTGTATTTCAAAGACTTATCACCTTATCCACGAATTATATCAATGTGGGACCTTTTGAAACCGAAACACATTTTCAAATAAAGTAATATTTCTTTACTTTCCAAAAGTGCCCCTCCTCTCCTCTTATAAAAGGCCCCCACCTCTACCTCATTTAACACACTCCTCAAACCTTTTTCTCGGCCAACCCCTGCCCATTTACTCTCTCCACATCCCTCTCCTCATCCTAGAGGATTCCCTTTGGGCAGAATCCTTTCAAAGGAAGCCTTTAGGCTCAAATCAAAAGGAGTTACACTTTTAAAGGTAATTCATTATCTCATGTTCATTTGTTTTATTTTGCTTCTCCAACCCCGTAAACTCTTTTTATTTACTTCTTTTGTAACAACACCAGTATCCTCAATATACTAGGATGTTGTTATAAGATTTATTCGAGCTACACTCTCACACAACTACATCAAATGGTTAAAGAACATACGGTTTCTGTGGATGGTGAAATTCTGCCTCCCGAAACGATGATTGTTCAATATTCATTTAACACCTTCAAAGGTGGCCATTATGATGTCACTATTTTTATATATGATATATAATATGTTTATTTTTTATTTATGCTTCTGTATTTTTCATTTTTGTCTTACCTTTATGGCTTCCATTATGGGTATACGCGATATCTTCATTTAAGGAAGTGCGGACTACCGCCCCCTCAAAGTGATTTGATTCGTTAAATACCATATGTGGGATGTATAAAGGATGGAAATATGATATTATATATGATATTATACTGGAATTATAATATACCTTTATATCATTATTATTCCATTCTATAAAATACGAAATAGAAATGAAAGTAGCGTTCATGCATACGTACGGCTTCCCGTCTCCATGAACGGTGCATTTCATTTCTTACCTCTAAATGATTATGTAATGTTATAAATGCATTCATATACTGGATATATATGAAATATATGATATCTACATAATGAATACAATTCTGGATATAATAAACATTTGGCCACACGAACAACATGTAATTGTAAGAAGACCAATTTCGACTTAAGAACCAAATATCGGCAAAACAAATATTATTAACTTAAATGATTACATAATGTTTGTGACATGGTAATAAGTGGTATAAAAGTAATAATGAACTTGAAAAAGTGTTCTTAAGGAATTATAAATTAACTCAAGTTTATTATTCAGGAGATTAAAGAACGATCGAGTCAAGTCGGACCCGAGGTAAGGGATCCTACTCCTCTCTTTCTTTTTAAGTATACACTTTTATGTCATTCCTTTTAAAGCTCATCTTTCTTGTTATTGGGATGATATTTTATATTAAATTTACTGTAATTTTTATGTTCATGTGATGAGAGACCCTATTCTCTCTCATCAAACCATTTTGGGAGTTTTGAGTGGCGCCGTTAGGCTGCCGAACTTTCGTAAGAGATCTAACCTCTCTCTTTCTTTTTAAGTACTCTCCTTTGTGTCACTTCTCCTAAGCTCCTATTTGTTATGTTGGGGGATTTTCTTTTATATTCCTCTTTCTGTAAATTCTATTGTAATATTATGGGATACTCTATTTGATCTCATCAATCCATTTTGGAAGTTTTAAGTGGCGCCGTTAGGCTGCTGAGTTTTCGTAAGGGATTTTTCATCTCACTTTTATTCTCGTAAGATTTATGCTACATTTTCCACAAATTACATTGAGTGGTGTATGTACTGCCAATTATTCTACTCTTTGTGTAATATACATTCATTTATGATTATTTACATCAATGATCTATTGTCCTTCTTTCATGGGGTGTATGTTTTGAAAGATACCCAAGTCGGTAAGGGAACCTTTCACCCT
This sequence comes from Viscum album, assembly GCA_963277665.1. NCBI lineage: Eukaryota > Viridiplantae > Streptophyta > Magnoliopsida > Santalales > Viscaceae > Viscum > Viscum album. The sequence continues at coordinate 1,802,522,942 of OY728129.1, read as the reverse complement.
CCTCTTTTTTAAAAAGACTTCTTTTGTTGGGTCTTTTAATTTACATATTGTTATGTTGGGATATGTTCTCATATATCCTTATTGATGTAAATTTGATTTCCAAGTGATGAGATACACTTTTTATCTATCATCAACTCATTTTGATGTGATGTCGTTAGGCTGTCAAGGTAACTTTTTAACCCAATTTCGATTTCTTTGGGTTCAACATGTAGTCATTGAATATGTCATCCATTGAATATGTGTGAATGACCTTTTATTGTTTTACACTTAATATCCACTTATATTGGTTGTATTTATATTTTTCACACATATTTTGAGATTGATTTGTCCTTAATTTAAGGATACCTTCTTTATAGGGGATTTCATCACATTTGACATTTCTATTGAGGGTTCATTGTTGTTATGCACCAATTCACTCTTATATGGTGTATATACTGTCCTTTGGAGTATTATATCATGAATCCTTTTATTCTCATGATATTATAAAGTTCTGACTAAATGTTATTCCTCAATTATTGTATTCAAGTGTCTCTAATTTTGGTAAAACCCCTTTTTTCCAGAATATCGTTTTAAATGTTTTAATTATTTGTTCTTATTAATATCCATGTTTTCAAAATGGTTTTAAGGATTTATTTATATGGATATTAATGGTTTAAAATTTTAAAAGCTTCAAGGTGGTATGGGACACTTTGATTCAAAAATATCTTTATTATATGTTTTAAATGGTTTTGGAAATGGTTTCTTTTTGAATGGATTCATTATTTCAATATCCTAAAATGTTATATTTTGATTGAAATGTGGAAATGTTATGTTTCCTTTATTCATGTTTTATGTGATACGATTATGTTATGGTTCTTGGGAATTGTTATGAAGAACGGGTGGTTCTGTGATAAACTAAGGGCGGGTGAGCCCGATATAGCTCTCCAATGCATTGGGTAACGCGAAGGAGTGAAACGTTAAGGTTTCTCCGAAGAGATTTAGGGAATAAACTGTGATGGGTATTCCAAACGTAACCAACAGGGTTACTCCCTACGTAAAAATGTTATGAATTCCTCATGTTACCTTTATGTCTTATGTTTTCTATGATTTATTCATGATTTTATATGCCTATGTTTTATGGGTAAAGTGTGATTTCATTCTTATGTATATATGAACTCATGTTTCCTTTCCATATTTTTATAACTCTTACTGAGCTTTTTATGCTCATCCCAAGTTTTTGAAATGTTTTTCACAGGTCAAGGGAAAGGTACATGATGTGATGATAGTGTCAAGGATGTGTCAAGAAAGAATCCGTGTTATATTTTAAATATGTTCCCGTTGATGGGAAGAATGAATACTGTCTTTTATGTAACCACTTTGTTTAAATGTGGAATGTAATGCAAGTTTCATGATCTAATTCTCTAAAACTCTAAACCTGAAAATATCCTCAATGTGTAATCTTGTAATAACTCAAGATTAAGTAAGGTTTAAGGCTGGGGCATTATACAAAATATCTAATATTATATATTTTTAAATTATGGATCTAGAAATTATAAATAAAAGGGATAAATATTATATGTATCAAATGAGTATTCAGCTATCTATCCATGTGATGATTAAAGTGGTGCATAAGGAAGATGTGAAGTTATAGAAGATGGTGATAAATGTTCCTAAGTTTAACCTTAATAGTGATAGAATGATAAGTTTTAGGATATGTGTTTTTTCCCTTAAATACCATATTTGAATAAGGATATTTTGGATAAATCTCATAGCTCTTCATTCTCTATTTATCCTATAAGTACAAAGATGTATAGACATTTGAAATATTATTTCTAGTGGGATGGAATGAAGAGATATATTATAGAATATGTTCCTCAGTGCTTGGTATGTCAGAAAGTTAAGGTTAAGAGAAAAAAATATAAAGGGATGTTACAACCATTACCCATACCATAATTCAAATGGAAAAACATCACATGAATTTTTTCATTGGACTCCAAAAAAATTAATGGTAATAATTCTATATGGATTGTAATTATTCATCTTACAAAGTTAGAACACTTTATTTCCATAAAATAATAATTCTATATTAATAATATTTATAGTATTTATATGAAGGAATTAGTAAGGTTGCATGGTTTACTACATTATATCACGTCTGATCCAGATCTATGATTCTTCTCGAAGTTCTGGAAAAGTATTCAGCAAGATCGGGATAAAAAGTTTATTTTCAACACATATTATCATCCTTAAACATAAGGACAGTCTGAGAGGAACATTAAAAATATATAAGGCATGTTGAGAGCTTACTATATGGATTTAAAATGTTTTTGGGATCAACAACTCACTTTGGTTTAATTTTCTTTGATAATAGCTTTCACTCCAACATTCAGAAGGCTCTTTATGAAGACCTCTATGGCAATAAGTGTAGAACTCCAACATGATGGAATTTATTTATAGAAATAAATCTATTGGGATATGGACTATATAATTAAATAGCAGAGAAGTTCTGATCCACTCCATAGCACATAATAGTAGCTTAGAGTTGATAAAAAGGTTATGCTGACAATCATTGAAAAGATTTAGACTTTGAAATTAGTGATAAGTTATTCCTATAAATATCTCCCTGGAAGACGATGATGATATTTGGGAATAATTTAAATTCAATCCCTAGGTATTTTTCTCCCTTATAAATTATTGATCGTATTGGTATGGTATCTTATTGATTGGTACTTCTGCCAAATATTTCCCAAGTCCATGATGTGTTCCATATACCTCTCTAGAAGAAGTACATACCTGATCTTTCACATGTACTAAACTTATTAGTCATACTACTAGGGAATGATCTAATATATCAGGAATAAACAATGAATATTATGGATAATAGGGATAAAGTTCTATGAAACAAGACCACTCACCTGGTCAACATTTTGTGGAAAACCCATAAATTTGAGAAAGGTATGCGGGAACTCGACGATGTAATGAGGAAAATATATACTCATTTTTTTGTATCAGAGTAAGGAAATTTATAGGTATAAATTAATTTTAAGGGTGTTATAATGTAATACTCTAATGTTTCATAATATTTTTCTCCTTAAATAATTTAATTTCTTCGATATATTTCATTATACGCAGCACTAAGTTTAAACAGACCATGATCCTCTATTAAAATATTATTTATTAGAATGGTTATCACATAGCCATTAGATTGGTAGATATGAATAGGACTAACTAAATTATGAAAATTATATGTTTTACACATGTATAAAATAAATTCATTAGTTATAAATTGACTATAAATGATAATAAAAAATCATTTGAAAGTAAAAGAGATGTTTTTCTAAAAATTTGTTTTTATGCGTGCAATTTGTTTTTATGTTAATAAATTAAATTGATTTATATTAGTGAATTATTTTAATAAAATTTATTTAATATATATTTAATCTTATATTTTAATATTCATCCAATTTTTTTCAAGAAATTAGATAAGAATAAAATCCATTTTTATGCTTAACATTGTATTTTTCTAAAAATAATTTTCATCACGTTTTTCACACTTATTTTAAAATTAATTTATTTCTCTTATATATATTATATTTGATAAAATTTATTCCATATTTGGAATAAAGAGGTTTAAATTTTGTAAATATGTCCCTTTGATTTTTATGCATTATGAATAGTAATTGTGGTCAGATTTATCACCATGGTAAAGGGTAAATCCGGATAATCTAGGTTAATACTAAGTGATAATGCCATGATTTTTAATCATAACTATTATTAAATGAATTTAATTTGACCCATGTTATATTATTATCTAAATATATTTTTTTAAGGGGTATTTTTCCATGATAATGACATATTTAATATTTAAAGCAAATAAAGTTAAAAAATGTCACTCTCTTGGTTTTAAATATCTCTTATATGTCCACATAGGGATAAAATAATGTTATGAAAGAAAATTAATGTATATTTTAATTTTAATGAAATTATTTTCATTATATAAATTTATTTATAATTTTTAAAATTATATAATTACCTTAAATGCTTGTATAATGCTAATACTATGTTTATTTAATTAAAAAAAATAAAATAAATGATTTTAAAAATATTAAGTGATATAATTTTAATGATTTAATGAGTCCCATGAATTTTATAGATATATTTGACGTATTAGGGAGTTTTGAAATAATTTTATTATAATTCCCCATTTTTTTAGATGTATTTAAAGTCCAATTAAATGATTAGTGTTAAAAATGAAATTAATGATATTTTATAATAAATAATATTTTATTAAATGATTTAAAATTAATAAAAAATTTCAGAGTCATAAAAATAATTTTTATATGGTTTTATAAATCAACCATTGTCTATTTATGGGTATTTTTTCATTTTATAGTAACATTATTAACCCTTAATGGGTAGGAATCCTTAATATTATAGTAATTATCAAAAGTGTTAACGGGGGTTAAAACTAAAAGATAAGGGTGAAAACATATCTAAAACATGTCCAAATTTTATTGTATGAGAATATTTTAACTCATAATCTTATTATTTTCTAATATTTTCATTTTACAGTCATTTTTAAATCAAAATTTATTTATTTTAATTTAATATTTTATGAAATTCCAATAATGCCCCTCCCCTCAATTAGAAAAGGATACCTCTTCTTTCTCTTCCTTACACCACTTTGAGTCTTATATATCTACCATTACCTACAAAAATTCCTTATAAACTTTACTAGACACATTATAGAGGTTATTTCTTTCCCCAAAGACTAACCCTAGTATCCTTAAGAGGGTATCCAAAGAAGTTCATCCCAAAAAGAGGTAATCACCTAATTCGATCACTTCCTTTTTACTAATTATTGTACCCCCTATAAATCTAGGGTATTTATCATAAAATCATAAAATAAGTATCCTAAATATAAAAAAAATAAAATTATTATGAAACCACCATTATCCACTCTCTTTATCATCAAATGGAAATTGTATCGCTCATGCGTATGTACGACTTACCGTCTCCACGTAGTGATACAATTCATTTTTCATTGCCATATTTTATGGATATGAATTATGATGATTTTAATTTTTATATATGATATTTATAAAATAATTATACTTCTATAATTATAATATCATATCTAACTTCTTACCTTTTAAACCGTTGGGAAATGATAACATCGCTTGTGTATACGTGTTGATGGCTACCTCCATGAAACGGTGTGATTCGTTTTTCATTTCTATTTTACTTGGATGGTAATGAGGATGTATTTTATGAATATATATGATTTAAATTATATAATAATTATTATTTAAATGATAATAATTATATATCTTTATTTTATTCCATTTTTTTAAAATGGAAACAGAATTCATGTATAAGTACAGCCTACTGTCTGCATTAATGATGTTGTTCATTTTTTTTATCTATATATTTTATGGATTATTATAAATACATATATAATGAATATATATAATTTTATATCATTATTAACCTTATATATATTATTTAAAATTTATCAAATTAAAAATACCAAAACTACCAAACTAAAACATATATGAGAAACGAAGTAGTTATTATCCAAAATAGTGATTTTAACAAAGAATTGTTTATAAAAATGTGATAAAAGATTATAAGTAAGTCATATATAGAATGATATACATGATTATTGTTCAGGAATATATTTATAATAAATATATATTTATTATTTAGTATGTTAAATCACATGAAAAATAATTCAAACGTGAGGTAAGGGTTTATCTCATAATCTCATCATTATTCGAGATTGTTTCTGTTTAAGTATCCAATGGGGAATATTTCTCTTCCATGTACATTTTTTCTAAAACAAATTTCAAAATTTTTTATTATTCAATTATGATTTTTAAAATTCATTTTCACCCATTTTTTTACTTTTAAAAAATTGTTTAAAAGGAATCTTCTTATCATTTTCTAAGTAAAGTACTTTTTTACTTTTCTTATAAAAGTGTGAAAGCGGTGATTTTTTAACTTATACATCATTAATGTATTTTCCCAAAATCATGAATAATATTTTATTTGAAGATTATTTTCAATTTTATAATTTTATTTTCAAATAAAACTTTTTTCTTCATATTTTCGAAGTTTTTAAATAAGTGATTTCAAAGTGAAAAGGGTATTTTCCTCAAGATTTTACCAATTATATTTTTAATGTATTTCCATATATGTCAAAATAATTTGTTTAATATTATGATTTAATGAGTTCATTATCTTATGATAACATCCATAATATTGTTATGGATGGTTTATGATTAGTTTGACTGGGGAAAGTATTAATATTTTGTATGCTAGTTCTTCCAATACGAATAGTTATTAATTTTTAAGGGATGTTGATTAATTTTTTCTATTTATTCATATGAGGAATATATTGGAATTATTAAGTTATTTATGTGAATTAGAATTAAATATACCCTTTATTAATTGGTAGGTCTCATAAGATAATATATCTTGGTATTTTAGTCAAGGCCTTACCCATTTATGTAATATGTCATGGCATAAGGCCTTGATAGTATAGATATCTTAGAGTGAGGCCTTAATAGTATAGTTGTCTTAGAACAAGGCCTCTATGATTTGTTTATATGTATAGTATTATTCATTCTAACATTATAAAATCAGTTATTTATGCTCATGTGATTATTTGGAATAGTTTTTATATCCATGAATAAGTTTTTATCTCATGTGGTTATTTATATGTCATTATTTTTTTTCTCCCATATTAATCATGCCTTATTTAGCTTTCACTATATGCATACCCTTACTAATCATATGAGCTCACCCCTTTATTATATTTCTTTCCCTATGATACCAATATGTGTATTATTATTGAATGTCGGGTTATGATATAGGAAATAATTATGTCCTTGAAAAAAATATTATGTTTTATTTTATGTTTTGAAAATGTAATGTGAAATTCAAGTATGTATCTATTTTTTCAAGACTATTAACCTATTAAATCCCTTTGGTTGAGATTTATTATATCTAGTTCCAATTTAATAATGTTACCACCAGATCTGAGCTAATAGGGTTTGGGTCTTTACAAAATACATATGATAATGTTTGATATTACATATCAATACATATCTTAATAATCAATGTTTTTCTTTACAAGGTTTATCATATCGAATAAAGGGAATATACAGTAATCTCAATAGTGTTCACTGATCAATAAAATAGTATTTTTATCTAGGTGAATATCATTTAATCATAATAATTAAGTTTAAGGTATTTATAATATGGATGATATGTAAATTAATCATGTTACTAAAGGGTGATACAGGATGACTATTAATATAACAATTGAATATATCACCTTAGATGGTAAATCCAATAATAATCTCTTATAAAGTAACTAGAGGATAATAAAAAGGATGTGTTATATTTCTATGTAAATCCATAGAGTCTAAGTGACCTCACACTTACCCATAATTACCCTTTCAAACTATAAATCCTATACATCCCTCCATAAGGAGACACAAAGATTTAGACGGAAAGGATTTTTCTTATAAATAGAGTATATGAAATGGTATTTATGGAAAAGTAATATTAATATATAATTGGTGATATGTAAAGACATGGGAGGTAATAGATCAAAATACTCATAGACATTTCATTTCCATGAAACCCTTGATACAAGGGAAATTAGATAATGGAGCTTGAATCTAGGGATTATTTCGGTATAGTAACAGTTATGAAAAGGTTATAAGGAGAGGAAATGGGTAATATATCATGTATAATATATAAAAGGGATGATAATATCATGAAGATAGAGTCATGTAAGTATATGTAGATTGATTTTAAAATAAATTATAACTATATAATTTAAAATAGGAATTGTAAATATAGAATTAGGAACCCTTACTTCGATATAATAATGGATTATAAAGAGGTTATAATGAGAGGGAATGGGTAATGTCTCATAGATAGTAGATCAAAGGGGTTATAATAAAATTGAAATATAATATTAGGATTGTATGAATATTTAATTTAGAAGATATTATACCCTTACTTCAACATAATAATGGTTTATTGAAAGAGTATAATGAGAGGTAATGGGTAATATATCATTTATAATATATAAAATTGATGATAATATTATGTATATATAAATATGGAAGAAAATTAATTGGTAATTTAAAATATATTATTAAAAAATAAATATAAATAAGAAATGATGAGGGTGGAATATAATACCCTTACTTTGGTATAATAACTACTTGTAAAAAGTATATAATGAGAGGGAATGAGTAATATATCATTTATAAAAGATAAAATGTATAATAATAAAATTTAAATATATTCATGTAATCATATTAAGTGGTATTTTAAAAGATATTATAATAAAATAATTACAATTATAAAAGAAAGGGAGAGAATTAGGAATCCCTTACTTTAGCATAATAACATATTATAGAAAGGATATAATGAGAGGGAATGGTTATTCTATCATTCGTAATAGATAAAAATATTTATAATAATATAAAATATAAGAATTAAATAATATTAATAGTATGTTTAAAATGTGTTATAATAAAATAATTTCAATTAAGAAATGTAAATAGATGATGGGGAACCCTTACTTTGGCATAATAACAGCTTATAAAGAGGGTTTAAAGAGAGGGAATGGATAATATCTCATTAATAATATATCAAATGGATTATAATGAAATTTAAATATAATATTTTAATAATATAATTTAGTTTTTTAAATATTAAAAAAAATACAATTAGGAAATGAAGATGGTGAGGATTATGAATCCTTACCTTGTTTTCTCCATAACATGAAAACCAACCCTACGGCCTTTCCAAAACCACCCAATTTGGAGAGGTAACTCAAGTATAAGGATATTAAGAGATATAAACAAGATAATTGAGGATTTATTTTTGGATAATGTGTTGGGGGGATGTATTTTTATAGGTGAAATTAAGGGATATCGCTTTGTAAAAATAAAGTAGATAAGGGGAAATCTTGGAATCACATAGAAGTTAAGTGAGTTGGGTGAGTTGGGAGAGGGTATATTGGATGTAATAGTAAAATTTAATTTCATACCTTACAAAGGTATGATAAAATATAAATTTATAAATTTATTTAATTTAAATTATTTCCATGTCATATTTACCCTTCTTACATTATTTCACTTTGTTTGATTATTTATCACGGTAATTATTTTTTATCAAAAAAATATATATACCTTATTAACTAATTTTAATATGATGATTTAAAATTTTGAATCCATTTTATAAAATTCAAAATATAAATATTAGAATTTTATCTTTTAAATAAAAAAATGGAATACATAGAAGAATAATAAAAACTATTTTTTATATAAGCGATTATATTTCTATTAGTTATCATTATTTAATTATTATATAAATTATAATTTCAATTATATGATTTATATTATATAATACATATGTTATTTTATATATATTAATTATTATAAAAATATAATTTATAAAAAACTATTTTATAATTCTATATTATAATAATCAACCTTGATGGTTTATTTGAGTACCATATCGATCACTTTTCACAATGAATGTGTGAATGTGGGTACCCAATGATTATGTAATAATCACATAAAACTTATAGCTAATAGTATCATTTTCAAACAACTTATAAATTCCATGATTTATACTAATGTTAACTTCTTATAGGTTTGATGTCCATTCCATAAGTTAAAATATTTTATTAATTTTCCATTATTACTAAAGATATAGATAATATTTAAATTTTTCTAATATAATAATTACACTTCCAAGATTACATGTTTATTTAATGGATAATAGTTTCCATTCATTATTAAAAGGCATTCAATCTCTTAGACATTATATTTATTTAATTATACACTTTTATTACTAAAAATTATGATAGTGAAAATACTATTTTTACTTTTCATTAATGGAGTCATAATTATCTTTTTATGTTTTCATTATATACTCAATTTCATTATTTAAACTAGAAAATAAAAAAATCATAAAATGGTTATTTTTTATACTCATATATATATATATTAAGACATTCAAAAGAGTTATGAATGAAAAATATATTTCAAAAAATTAAATTTAATAGAAAAATAGGAGAAAGTTGAAAATATTTATTACACATATAAGGAAGAAAATTTATAATAAAAGTATGGGATATTACATGGATGGATTTCTCATTCATGAATATGAGAGATAAGTGTTGTGATTGAATAAGTAACTTTATGGGCTGAAGCAAGCACCAAGATCTTGGTATTTTAGGTTTGATCAATATCTAAGAAAACATGGTTTCCAATGTCAAGGATTTAATCAATATATATATATATATATTAGTATGATAAAAGGATGATAGTGTTAGTTTATGTGTATGAAATTATATTTGGAGGCTCAAATTAAGTCCAATGCAAGAAATTTTGTGGAAATTCTAGGAGAAACAATAACAAATGATCATATAAAATAAGAGTAAAAGTGAGAAAAAAATAAAATGAATAAGAAGAATAAGAACATGAGTTATAATGATTTAAAATGTTTAGTAATAATCCATATGTCCACAGAGAAGAAAAATCACTTCACTATGTTCTAGAGAAATATTACAGGGTGAATTTTCAGAGTACATGAAACTCTAGATTGAATAAGCTCTTAAAGTAATATGGTGAATAGTAACTTGTGTTTCTATAGTTCCCAAGCAGTAATTCCTCTATGTTTTAGTGACAAAACTGACTAAGTCCAAGCCACTATAGTGTTGGTGGTAGAAAGTCCGCAAATATACATCACTATTTTCACCTGCTTCTATAGTGAGCCCGTACTGTTGCAAATCTTTATTGGTGTCATCAATCATCTATACCAAAGTTAAATTAGAGTTTATATAGTTCCAAAAAAAATGGTTCAAGGGCCTTTGGCCCCTAAACACCTAATCATGGTCATGTTTCCCCCTAAAAACCTAGTAACCTCACTGCGGAGGTTGAACCATGGGATTTATATCCTAGTGTGTAGTTTGGTCCACCAATAGTTGGACCAAATTAATCTAATGATTTTTATACATTGGCCTAATAATATATCACTTAGAGATAGATCCAAACTATTTACCTTCTTTGATTTTGTTGACTTACACAAGTTACTTAATCTGAGCTTCTCTTCTTTATTCAACAATGGGAAATTCCCATCAATTCTTAAATTTCAAGATAATGATTGATAAAATACCATACCTTTTTCCTCTTATTTTACCATATTATTATCTCATATTATTTTTCTCATCCTACATTCATTAATGGAGGAAAAAATAGGCACAATATTTCCTTAACTTCTACATCACTATCAGCTTCATCAATATATCTTTAGGATTTTTAGTTCCATGAATTTTTTATAATGTCAATAACCCATAATGTATTAATCCTATGATAAAATGGTAAATAAAATGAATGTTCTTAATTAAGGAATGAAATAATAGGTTATTTATAAGATGTATTCCAATGGGATTATCACGGTGCAATATATTTTCCTCTCACTTGTTTTTCATCTACTCCAAGAAGTTCTTCAACTAAACTATCTCCTTTTTGGATTCTGTTACAAAAATGTATTATAACTCTATTGTAGATTGTTCCACCACCTTTTTTATATGATATTTACATCTCAATAAAGTTCTTAAATAGGTAAATACGTAATATATGGTACTCGTCCTACTATCAACATTGCATCCAATGTTAGTATCTACATACCCCTACAATGATTTTCATTTCTTAAAGCACATATATACTTCCTTGCTCCCCTTAAAATACCTCAATATCCACTTCACATATTCCCAATATTGTTTTCTAAGGATATATATGTACCTTCTCACAACTATTATTTCATGATAATTTTCAATTTGAGTACAACTCATGGAATACATCAAGCTTCCAACAGTTGATATATATGTAACCTTTTCCATGTGCTCAACCTCTTCTTCTATTTTTATTGATTATTCCTTTCATAGTTTAAAATGTATTTCTAATGGAATATAAAATGTATTTTCTTACATAATAATAAATATTATCAAGAACATCCCAATTTAGTAGGCCTGCGATAACATCAAGGTACCATTTGTGCATTCTCTCTTGATCTTCATCCCCAAAATATTGACATCTTCTCTAATATCTTTCATCTCAAACTCCTCACCAACTACCCTTTAATATAATAAATCCTCTATATACATGATCCTATAATGATCATGTCATCCAAATATAGGAGAATTATAATGTGTTAATCACCAAAGGACTTATAATAGTATCATTGATCCATTCCACATCATTTGTATGATTTTTTTCTCATGAATGAATCAAACTTCTTATTCCACTACCTCAGTACCTAATTTAACCTATAAATTTCTTCAGTAATTTTCACACCAATTATTCCTTTAATGACTCAACATATCCCTTTGAATACTATATATAAATTTCCTCCTCCATATCTCTATGAAGGAAAGTATTATTTGCATCAATTTTCTTAAGATGTAAATCCTCCGATGCAACAGTAATAAGAACCACCTGCATAGTGGTTAGCTTCACTACTGGTGATAAAATTTCAGTGAATTCCACACTTTTCTTCTATTGAAAAATTTTCACCAAAAACATTTCCTTATACCTCCTCTTACCATATTTTTATTCCTTGACTCAGTATACCCATTTATTTTTCAATGATATATTTCCTTATGGAAAAGGTTTCAACTCCCTAGTATTGTTATGATGAAATGAATAAATCTTCTCCTTCATAACCAGTTCTAACTTTTTTAACTCCTTTAACTAAATTTCCTCATAAAAACATTTTGTTTCTCCATTATCAATTAATAAAAGATAATTTAATGATGACTAGTACCTCTTTATATGCCCTCTCACCCTTGTGTATCTCCTCAACTCCAATTGAGGAGTAGGCTCCACTGATTTCGGTGTCACATGCTTGGGTACATCTTTAATCTCCACTTACTATTAGCACTCTAATTATTTATTCCCACTATCAAATTTATATACATGAAATTACTTATACATTAGACCTTCATTAAATATCATGTTTTGGTTTTTGATGATCATCTTGTTCTTATCATCCCATAAATGATAACTAAACTCCCCAAAACCATAGCCAATAAGGAAACGGGATTTTGGCTTAGAATTAAGCTTGTATCTTACATTAGAAACTATATGTACATATTCAAAAAAACAAAATAATCATAAATGATAGATTATTACCTCATTTAATGACAAGATATCCTTGGTTATACATTCCCCCATTATTACAGATGGATTCGTGTTGATGAGATATGCTTCCATGTTCACTACCTCTTCCCTAAAATTATTGGGTAACCCATAGTGTAGATTCATACTCTTAGAATTCTTATTTAGTTCCACGTTTATTCTTTTAGATATACCATTATATTATAGTGTACTTGGAAGAGTATTCTCCCATGAAATTATATTATTAGTATAGATTTTCCTAAACTCTTTATTATCGTACTCTTTACTATTTTCAAACCTCAAGAATTTTATATTTGATCCTAAATCATTATCCACTATGGTTTTCTACTTATAAAACATGTTAAGCACATCATATTTTATTTTCAAAATGAAAACACAAACCTTACTTATTGATTCATATATATATTTCATATAATATTATGACCCTCCAAGGTAATGTACTGGTGTATACCCCCAAACATCAGTGTGTACCAGATCCATCTTCCCAGCCTTTAGTGTTCTACCTTTTTTTTGAAAAGGATGAATTCTTCTAATTTACAATGATACAATATTCACACAAGAAAACTTCTAAAAACGTTATCTCTAGTATCATTACTTTTATTTCTATCACTTTCATCCCCTTCTCACTCATGTATCCTAACCTATTTTCCAAAGTTGTGAATCCCTAAAAAACATTATTATTGCAAGAATTTCCATGAAATTATTTACCATATTGTATAGGTTTCCATCATTTACAATCTTATATATAACCGTAGATCCCTTAGTAATGTTTTCTTCACCACTAAGAAATTTGTTACTAAAAATAGCATCAGTAAGATGCCTGATAGAAATAATATTTTTTCTCAGTATACAGATATACCTTACATTCTTCAAAAACCAGGAAAGTCTCATTGTTGGTTTTAATTTTTTCACATCCATTCTCCGAAATTTGTAATGGTTCATCATCGGTAATATGTACCTTAACAAAATTTACAAAAACCTAATTATTTATAAAACCCTTCTCCTAAGTGGAATGGAAAGATACCCCTAAGTCTAAAATACAAGGCTTTGTAGGTTTATTCATGCTCTGTAGCAACACATCACCGGTTCTTTTAGATATTGTCTCTTTCATATTAGCTTCATGTGCCTTCTATTTTTCACTATAATACTTTTGGATGTCATTTATTCCTAAAAATATCGCAGGTAGGACCAGTCCATATTTCCTTATCTCAGCTCTTTCTCCTTGATTTTTATTTTCCTCTACAATTTTTTTACTACACATATTTGGATCTTCCTTCCATACTCAGAGAAAAACTATAGAATCTTATTGATTTTATTTTATAAATATCCTCACCGAGTATTAGGTATCCTATATCATTCAAATTAAAATTTGTACTTTATTAATAACTACTCATGAATATTATAGTAGTTTTCCAACTATCTGGTAATAAATACAAAAACAACAGCACACATACTTCATCGTCTAACATAATTCCCATCGATGACAACTTACTTGTGATGGTGTTGAATTAATTGAAGTGATAAGTAATAATATTCCCTTAAATCATATTTAGATTAAATATTCATCACATTAGATACATTTTGTTCATCATATAAGGCTTCTCATAAATATTCACAATATTTTTCATTAACCCATATATCCTGTCCTCCTCTATGATGTTGAATGTTATGTTTTTAGCCAATATAAGTTTCAAAACTTCCAGAACTTATTGATCCATTTGAACTCAATCTGTCTTCTCTATCTCCATTGGATTTTCACCTAGAAGGGGTAAGTCTAAAATTTTATACTAAATAGATTCTTTAATCTGCATCCTCTAGTAAGGGAAGTTAGTTTATTCAAAGTGGTCAATCTTAACAATTCCATCTTCCATAGAAATCATTTGATTTGATAAATATAACCATGATCTTCCAAACTGAATATTGGATACCTTTTTTTGAAGAAATTTTTGGAGAAGAAATGATAAAAGATCATAGAGAATAGATTAAAATGGAGAAAAATATAAAATGAATAATAATAATAAGAATACAGGACACATCAATTTATATGGTTCGATAATAATTCCTACCTCCATGAAGAGGAATAATTACTTCACTATTTTAAGTATCAATATTAGGGGGTGAATTTTAAGAGTACATGAAACCCTATATCGAATGAGCTCTTAATTCAACACAATGGATAGTAACCCACATTGTTATAGTGCCTTCATGGTAAGTCAACTATGTTACAATGTCTCATCCACCCAAGTCCAAGTTGTTATAGTTTCAATGGATGAAAGTCCATGAATCTATATTACTATTATCACATGTTGCTACAGTGAGTCTTTGCTACTAAATTCTCTATTGGTGTCATCGGTCAACTTTACTACATTTTGGTTAGAGTTTCTACAGTGTCCAAAAAATTTGGGTTGGGGACCTTCGACCCTTGAATCCCTAAAAAAGGGCATAGTAACCCTTTAAACCCCCAATGACATCACCGAGGAGGTCGAACCATGGGAGTTACGGTCTAGTGTGAAGTATAGACTACTAAAAATGAACCCAAATTCATCCAAGTATTAGGATACACCAATCCAATAGGTAATTAACTGAATTCATGTGGTGAAAATTTGAAATGAATATGATTTTTGAATTTATATTTTTCCTTAATTTTCAAGTAATGAAAGTAAACCATGTTACTTTCATATATCAATAAAAGTATCATAAATAACTACTAAAAATATTTGGCATAGAGGAAAGAAAATCGGTACAACACCAATTGCTATATTGATGATGTTTTCAAATAATGATGATGAAAAAATGGTCTATATTATGGAGTATAGTAAAATCATTGGGAGCTTATTATACTTAACATTATTAAGACCTGGCATTGTGTTTGATATATATTAATAAAAAATATATCAATGTAAACACAAGTAAATCCATACATTTTTGGTTAAAAGGATACTTGGATATATCAAAGCATAGTGGATTTTGGACTATTTTATATAGGAACATTGTAGTATGAGTTTTTAGGATATGTGTATGTTGATTAGGTTGGTTCATCAGATGATAAGAAGTTAACTTCAGGTGGTTCATTCTATCTTGGAGATGTGTATATCTCATGGCTAAGTAAGAAGCATTATTTTATATCACTAATCACTATAAAATAAGAATATTTTTACTACCTAAGTATCTATTTATCAAGGAAAATTTGAGAAAGTGATTTATAAATTAAAGTAAATTTCTACTTGGGATCAAATTTTGGATATTATGATTAAGTCATTTTTTAAATAAATATTTAAGAAGATTTAGTTTTCTCTTGAATTTCAAGTGTATCTATCCACTTAATGGATTAAATAACCTCACTATAAAGGTGTTTTTCATTCCACAATAGTTTTCAATAAGTGGTATCACTCACTAAACATTTCTATAAGTGGTATTGTAATCAATAATTTTTTTGTGATAATGTATTTTTCTCTTATGCATCAATTTCTTATGATATTATTTCCTTATAGAAACCTTTAAAGATGTCATATTTTGGTTCATTAACTAATAAGGATAAGTACTCAAAGATTGTTAGGTCCACTAGGCTGAATACCCTGAGAGGGGGGTGAATCAGGATATGACTAATTAAAAATTAATGCCCGTTGTGATCTTGTTTTGCTGTTAAGAAAAAAACTCTTCTCTCTCTTTCCTGCTACACAATATAAACAGAAAGTAAAGCAAGCGCAGGACACAGAAATATTACTTGGTTCACCGCTAAGGGCTACGTCTAAGGAGCATACGCCGACAGGTTGCCGGTCGTACCAAATTCCACTAATCTTCACTAGCTGTGGATTACAAGGTTCGGGCTAGATCACTTCTATGCCCAGGCTCACTGCCTTTACAAATTTAGGGTCAGCTCACTGCTTTCCTAAGGGTCACTCCATGTCTCTCTCTCTCTGGCTCACTGTCGGTGGAGAGGATCACCTTCTTCCTCTTCCTAAGCTCACTGCTCTTGGAAGGAATCCACTCACAGTTTATAGACCTGTAGGTCTCTTCATTTTCATGAATGAATGCATCTTTCTCTGTATGTAGATGCTCTGTTGAAGTAAAACTTTCACCCATAGATGAATATCTCTTTGCACCAAAGGTATCGGGCAACGTACCAGCTTCCACGCAGTCCGAGAAGCACCGCTGGAACAAAACCTCACTTGGCGCGCAAGTCTACCTCGGTGCGCAAGTATCGGCGCGCAAGTCACAACGGGCGCGGAATTCCTCCTCAGACACTTGTGCGACTCAAGATTCCTCAACTCCAAACTTGCGCAACTCTCTTCCTTTTACGCCCAAACCAATATTGGCGCGAAACTGCCAACCGGCGCGCAACTTCTAACACCGGCGCACAACTTCAACCTCTAGCACGCAAGTCCCACCTGCGCGACCACACACACCACTTGCGCGACCACCACACCTGCGTGACGGGAGCTCTGATTTCTCAAAGTGTTGAACTCCGTTAAAGAATGAGGAGGGGTGTTCCAGTATTTATAGGCAATCTGACCACCCTGTGCGACGGCGCGCAAGTCACCTGCGTGACCCAGTTGCGGCGCGCAAGTCTTCTGTCCTTTTGGAAACTTGCGCGACCAACTCCCAAACTTGTGCGAACCTACTTCCTTTTCCATATTTTTATCTTATAATCTTGAAAAACATATGGTGAGCAAGTTTTCTATTCTCCAAGTCCTCGGCGCACAATTCCCTTTTCCAAAAACACTTTTCTTCACTTGCCGATTTTCAGGCCCAAAAATTTGGCAAACACTAGAAAACAGCGCCACCTTGTATCTGTTCTTTTGTACCACCTCCAGATCATCCATTCCTTTTATCGACGTTCTTGAATCAAACATGGATCGTTAAACTCAACTCTTGAACTTGACATTCCATCATGAAATCCTTTTTGTCAACAAATTTGTATGTCATAGTTTTGCTTTGTCAACAATCACTACTCAGATGTCCACTTTGTCAACAAACACAATCACCTCAAAAATGCTTCAATGATACCTTGAGGGATTTTTGCCCAACAATCTCCCCCTTTGGGTTTGTTGAAAACTCTTCCAAAACAAAGATACATCGTTGATTCTTCAGCCTCCATTCGCCTCATTGCAATTCTGATAGCGATCAAGGATTTACTCAACACATACTCTAAGCCCACATGATCAATGCTCGGCGTGAGAAACAAGAGTAAATGAAAAGTTCATCAATGAATCACTTTATCTCTGACATCCACTGTTGACACCAAACTGATACCAATTTGTACTAAACTGATACCAATTGTTGATGGACTTGTTGGAAGACCAATGTTTGGTTTGGAAATATTCTTATCACTGTCCAACACCACTCTTATTCTTTTATCACGATCCTCAGCTATCGTGATATCTATTATTTGATTGACCACTTCTAGCATCGTCAGATTTAATACGCTCCCCCTTTCTGCTCACAGCTTCAACACCTCTTTAGCCATACTTCCTGTGTTGTCCAAGCTAAGCTCTGGCTAAGCACGTTCAACTAGCGTCAAATACCCCTATCTGGCTGCTCCACCTGTCAGCTTCTCCCCATATCATTCAAGATTTATCAAATCTCCACATTGTCTCCCCCTTGAACAATCACTATTTTCTCCCCCTTTGTCAACGAACCCAAAGGCAGTCCTTGGTAGTCTATAACAGAGTAGAGAACAAGTCAGCACATTAGGGAAAAACACATCATACCTCGGGGAGAGGGGGGGATCCCACATCCACACTATTTCAAGTGCGGGGAATTGACTGAACTCCCAGAGCCAGTCGATGCCTTTCAAATGCTTCCTTAGGTAAGGCCTTTGTCAGAATGTCTGCAACTTGTAGCTCTGTAGGCATGTACTCCAACTTCACGATTCCCTGCTCAACCTTCACCTTGATAAAATGATACTTAATCTCAATGTGCTTTTTCCTTGAGTGATGGATGGGATTTTTGCTGAGATTTATAGCACTTGAGTTATCACACTGGATTCCGATCGGAGACTTCACTTCAACTCCCATATCTTCAAGCTGCTGCTTCATCCACAATAACCGTGTGCATGCTTGAGTGGCCGCAATATACTCAGCTTCTGCGGTGCTCAATGAAATGCAATCTTGTTTCTTTATTAGCCAAGAAATACACAATCCACCAAGATAGAATGCACCACCTGATGTTGATTTTCTATTATCTGCTGAACCGGCCCAGTCTGCATCAGTATATCCCAATAACTCTGTCTGAGATTTGTTGTTGTATATCAAGCCGAAGTCCACCGTGCCCTTGATATACCGAAGTATTCTTTTCACTACAATGTGACTTTACTTGGGATTACTCTGATATCTCGCTACTTGGAATGTGGCGAAAACAATATCAGGCCTTGTTGCGGTTAAGTACAATAGACTTCCAATGATTTTCCTGTATTCTGTGATATTAACTGCCTTGTCATCCTCATCTTTTGATAATTTAATCCGGGTAGCAACCGGAGTCTTCATCTCCTTGGAATTATCCATTCCAAACCTTCTTAGAACCTCCTTGGAATATTTGGATTGAGAAATGAATGTTCCATTCCTTCCTTGTGTCACCTGTAGACCAAGGAAAAACGTTAGCTCTCCAATCATTGACATTTCAAACTCATTTTTCATGAATTCAGAAAACTATCTGCACTGAGCTTCATCTGATCCGCCAAAAATTTTGTCATCGACATACACTAGCACCATCATCCTTTGATTACTGTCATTGCTGAAATAGAGGTTGTAGTCAACTCCTCCACGTTGGAAACCAAGCTTCTTCAAGTACTGATCAAGCCTTGAGTACCATGCCCTTGGTGCTTGTTTCAGCCCATACAATGCCTTCTTCAGCCTGTAAACTTTGTTCTCATCCTCATGAATGAGAAAACCATATGGCTGCTCAATATACACCTCTTCTTCCAGAACCCCATTCAAGAATGCGGATTTGACATCCATCTGGAACACTTTGAACTTTCTTTGCACTGCTATGGCCAAAAATAATCTGATTGTCTCCAGCCTTGCAACCGGTGCAAATGTCTCATCAACATCTATTCCCTCTATCTGGGAGTATCCCTTGCACACTAGTCGTGCTTTGTTCCGAATCATTGTGCCATCTTCATTCATCTTGTTGCGATAGACCCATTTAGTCCCGATGACATTCTTGTCTGCTGGCCTCGAAACAATCTCCCATGTCTGGTTCTTCTCAATCTGATCAAGCTCTTCGTTCATGGCCTGAACCCAGTTTTCATCTTTAGCTGCATCAGAAAAACATTTCGGCTCCACTTGAGATAGAAACGATGCTTGCTGTGATGATTTCATTCTTCGAGTCTGAACTGGAGCTGTTTGATCACCAATGATATTCTGCCTATCAATTTCAGCTCGACTCTTTGGCTTCCTCGCAGACACCGACTTGACATTTTCCTCTTCATCATCAGTATCTTCTTCTGAGTCAGCTTCTGCCACTTCTGCTCCCCCTGGGTTGCTTACCTCATCGTCACTTTCATCCAGGAACTGTTCACTGGATCATTGAGTATTCTGCTCATTTTCAACTATAGTGACATCATTGCTTTCAATGATTATTCCTAGCCTTTTGTTGAAACATTTATACGCTTTGATTTTCCCAGAATATCCAAGGAATATCCCTTCATCTCCTCGTGCCTCAAACTTCCTATGATGTTCTTTGTTGAGAATGAAACACTTACTTCTAAAGATTCGAAAGTACTTCAACGTTGGATTCTTTCCGTACCACAGTTCATATGGAGTCTTCCCTTGCTTCGGACAAAACAGGGACCTGTTTGAAACATAGACTGATGTCAAAACTTCTTCCTTCCAAAATTTCTCTGGCAGGTCTTTATCAATAAGCATTGTTCTGGCCATGTTTTTGATGATCCGATTTCTCCTTTCAACTACTCCATTCTGTTGGGGAGTTCTTACTGATGAAACTTGATGCCTTATCCCATGTTTCTCAAGATAGTTTTCAACCTGACTGTTTGTAAATTCTGTACCGTTGTCAGTACGAAACTTCAGAATTTTCTGCCCAAGCATCTTTTCTGATTCCCTCATGTACTGCTTTATACAACTGAACACCTCTGTCTTATGGGTTATGATGAATACCCAGGCCATTCTTATATAGTCATAAATGAAAAGAACATAGTACCTTTGCCCATCTATAGCTCGTGGTGAGATAGGTCCACATACATCAGCATGCACCAATTCGAGCACTCTAGTTGATTTCTGTTCCTTTGGCCTGTATTTCTTTCTAATGATTTTCCCTTGCTGACAAGCATCACACGTATGAGTGTGATCACGTGATAGTTTGGGAAGGTCTATAGCAGCATCACATTTAACGAGATCCTCCATAGATGGTTTGCATAGATGACCAAGTTGCTTATGCCACAGCTGGTTTTCTTCCTCTTTGGATAAAAGACAAGTATCTTCTTCCCCACCTACAAGGTAGAGATTTCCCTTTGACCTTTTTCCCTGCAAAACAGCTGCTCCATCTTTTCCTTTCAAAACACACATCTTCTTGGTAAATTGGATAGAGTGCCCAGAGTCACATAGTTGACTGACACTGAGTAGGTTATGACTAAGACCCTCTACTACCAAGACATCAGCACGTCTCATCTCTTTTCCCCCAAACTTGGCTTTCCCTGAGCCAAAAATCTTCAGGCCTTCATCATTTCCAAATTTGACAACTCCTTCTTTGTCATATTTGATTCCTGTAACAAGATCCTTATTACCCGTCATGTGGGATGTGCAACCACTATCAAGGATCCAAACACCAGATCGATCTGATGCTTTAAGGGAAATCTCCGCCACCACAGCCTTCTCATTTTTCCTCTTCTTGGTCCATACTTTTTCTTTCACACTCGGCATGGATTGAGACTTCTGTTCTTTCTCAAAGCATGATGGACCACCCTCATCTTGCAGAGCTGCAAATCTGTTCTGAACTTTTAACTCACTTGTTGGTTTATTGATCTGCTGCTTGCGAACATTTTGATTCTGCTTTGACACATTTCTATGAATGGTTGAAGTGCAATATCTAGCCATGTGTCCAAATCCTCCGCATCAAAAACAGTGTCCTTCAAAATGTGTTCTGGAAAACCGTTCTCTGTTTGGCTGCCATCTCTGTTCATGTTCCCTTCTGTATCTCTTGGCTATGGAACACACATACTGTGAATGTCTCATTTTCCCACAGCAATAACACCTGATATAGGATGCATTCCCTCGTAATATTTCAGCACTATGATTTTCCCTTTGAGATCTATGAATATTATGATTCTGTTTTGTTCCCAAATCAACCTTCACTTTTGGGATGAGTGCTTGCGGTTTGACTGCAATTGTCGCAAATTTTTGTTCTTGACTAAGCCCAGAAACGACCTTAACATCTGAGCTCAATTGCTGCTTCTTCCCTACTGAACTGCTAGGCTCCGCTTTCATCTTCTCTGTCTTCTGAATGGCCTGCTTTTCGGATATCACATTGGGGGTCAAGATTTTATCTTGATCCTTAAGTTTTTGTCGCAGACTGACCACTTCTTCTTCAAGCTCTTTGATACATCTAACCTACTCCTTTCCTGTGTTAGTCAAACAATCAATTTCCTTCTTTTGTTCCTCAATTTTAATCTTATACTCGACAATATTTTCTGAGCTCTCTGGTGTTGAGGATTTTAGTCTTTCAATTTCTTCTAACAGCTCAGACTTTTCTTCATCCTGTTGTTTTATATAGAGTTTGGCATCACGAACCAATTTATTGGCTTTCTTCGTTTTGTCTCTCCAAACATCTATCTCCTCAATAGTTGCTTCCAATTCGGCTTCCATATCAATTCTCCCTTCAATTTCTTCTTCTTCTTTAGCATCAGCTTCTTCTCCCTTTTGAGAACTGCCAACAATTGCCACCAAGGCATTTACCCCACAATCTCTGCAATTTTCTATTTACTCAACTTCTTTATCCTCAGACTCATCTGAACTTTCAAATTATTGTGAAAGAAGATTCTTTTTCTTGAAGAAATTTCTCTTGAATTGCTTCTTCCCTTTCACAAAAGTTGAAGTCTTCTTTTTGGGAATTTCAACGTCATCATCATCATCATCATCTTGAAACTTCTTGGGGCATCTTGCCACAAGATGACCAACATTTCCACATCTAAAGCATGCTAGTGGAAGTTTACCTTTAAACTTTCCTCTTCCTCTTTGTAGATTTGAAGAAAGGAATTACATCACCTCATATGTCTCTTCTTCTTCATTAGAATCTTCAATGGTGAGCTTCTTCATGGCCTTAAATACCACCTCTTTAGACTTCCCCTTTTCCACATCCTCATTATCATCATTCCTCATTTCATATGCAACCAAGGTACTGTGCAAATTGTCCAATGTAAGCTCTTTTGGATCTTTATCTTCTAGTACTGAAACTTTCAGATTGAACCGAGGTGGAAGTTTCCTCAAGATGCGATTTACAATATTTATGTCTTCAATGACTTCTCCAAGACCTCGCATATCTTCCACAACAATGTTTACCCTGTCAAAGAATGCGTCAACAGACTCATTTGGGTTCATTTTCAGATCTTCATATTTGTTCCACAACACTTGTAGCTTTTCCTCTCTGACTTTTGTGTCCCCTTCATATATATTCAAAAGATTTTCCCACATGGCATGTGATGTTTTGCATGACATCACCTTCGTGTAGATGGGATTGGAAAGGGCTCCCCCTAAGGCATTGATTGCTTTGGAATCAGCATCCAACTCTCTATGCTCAGCTTCTGATAAAGCACCACTATTAATATCAGTTGTGATACCATGCATAGCTGCTGAAAACACATCCATTCCCAAGGATCGGAAATAGTGTTGCATCCGATTCTTCCATATCTGAAAATTATATCCGTCGAAGATCAGAATCCCTTTATGATTGGTGACCTCCATTGAGAGAAGAACAGCTTTCAACCTTTCCCTCTGATGCCAATTTTTAGGTCCACTAGGCTGAATACCCTGAGAGGGGGGGTGAATCAGGGTATGACTAATTAAAAATTAATGTCTGTTCTGATCTTGTTTCGCTGTTAAGAAAAACACTCTTCTCTCTCTTTCCTGCTACACAATATAAACAGAAAGTAAAGCAAGCACAGGACACAGCAATTTTACTTGGTTCACCGCTAAGGGATACGTCCAAGGAGCATATGCCGACAGGTTGCCAGTCGTACCAAATTCCACTAATCTTCACTAGCTGTGGATTACAAGGTTTAGGCTAGATCACTTCTATGCCCAGGCTCACTGCCTTTACAAATTTAGGGTCATCTCACTGCTTTCCCAAGGGTCACTCCCTATCTCTCTCTCTCTGGCTCACTGCCGGTGGAGAGGATCACCTTCTTCCTCTTCCTAAGATCACTGCTCTTGGAAGGAATCCACTCACAGTTTATAGACTTGTAGGTCTCTTCATTTGCATGAATGAATACATCTTTCTCTGTATGTAGATTCTCTGTTGAAGTACAACTTTCACCCGTAGATGAATATCTCTTTACACCGAAGGTATCGGGCAATGTACCAGCTTCCATGCAGTCCGAGAAGCACCGCTGGAACAAAACCTCACTTGGAACGCAAGTCTACCTCGGCGCGCAAGTATCGGCGCGCAAGTCACAACGGGCGCGCAAGTCCTCCTCAGACACTTGCACGACTCAAGATTCCTCAACTCAAAACTTGCGCGACTCTCTTTATTTTACGCCCAAACCAATATTGGCGCGCAACTGCCAACTGGCGCGCAACTTCTAACACTGGTGCACAACTTCAACCTCTAGCGCGCAAGTCCCACCTGCGCGACCACACACACCACTTGCGC
Source organism: Viscum album (assembly GCA_963277665.1). Taxonomy (NCBI): domain Eukaryota; kingdom Viridiplantae; phylum Streptophyta; class Magnoliopsida; order Santalales; family Viscaceae; genus Viscum; species Viscum album. Next base: position 1,802,497,905 of record OY728129.1, on the reverse strand, counting down.
GACCACCACACCTGCGCGACGGGAGATCTGATTTCTCAAAGTGTTGAACTCCGTTAAAGAATGAGGAGGGGTGGTCCAGTATTTATAGGCAATCTGACCACCCTGAGCGACGGCGCGCAAGTCACCTTTGCAACCCAGTTGCGGCGCGCAAGTCTTCTGTCCTTTTGGACACTTGCGCGACCAACTCCCAAACTTGCGAGAACCTACTTCCTTTGCCATATTTTGATCTTCTGATCTTGAAAAACATATGGCGCGCAAGTTTTCTATTCTCCAAGTCCTCGGCGTGCAAGTCCCTTTTCCAAAAACACTTTTCTTCATTTGCCGATTTTCAGGCCCAAAAATTTGGAAAACACTGGAAAACAGCGCCACCTTGTATCTGTTATTTTTTACCACCTCCAGATCATCCATTCCTTTTATCGACGTTCTTGAATCAAACATGGATCGTTGAACTCAGCTCTTGAACTCGACATTCCATCATGAAATCCTTTTTGTCAAAATATTGTATGTCATAGTTTTTCTTTGTCAACAATCACTACTCAGATGTCCACTTTGTCAACAAACACAATCACCTCAAAAATTCTTCAATGATACCTTGAGGGATTTTTGCCCAACAAAGATAATGGGGTAGAGATAAGTTTTTCCTGAAGGGATAAATTTTTCTAAGAGATATTTCAAGGGGTAGAGTACTATTAAAGGAGGAAGATAACTTAGGAGATAGTATAAAAATGTTTTATCAGGGGGAGAATAATTGAATGTTGATTTAAATATTTCAAGGTGTAGGAATGTGGTTAGTGAATTATTTTTATTGATAAAATTTTCATTTAATTCTTGTTTCTCACAAAGATCATGACACATGTGGGCTTAGATTAAATGGTTTATGAATTATTGATTTCATTATTAAGAATATCTTCATGGTTTTGGAGATTTCTATCAAAGGTTTTTGAGATGGTAGAGGATGATTTTTAAATAGGTGTGTTATTAACAAACCCAAAGGGGGGTTGTTAGAAAAATCTAAGTGATAATTTTTGGGTTGTATTTATTGAAAAAGAAAAATGTAAATCCTTTAAAAAAAGACTCAAAATATCATTAGAAATTCATGTTTTATAGATTCATGGAGTTTGGAGGAAGTTAAAGTGGTTTTGGTCAGTAAAAAATCACATTGTAATTCCCTATAGATTATGTCATAATATATTTGGTAAAAGGTTAGAGATTAGGGAATGATGATTGTGTTGTGGTTATTTTGAGATAGACTTGATATTTTAAGTTTATAATTTTGATGGAAATGAAAGTTAAATATTGCATCGTGAAGGATAATAATTGCACTTTTGAATTTTTTAGGTGAGTTAAATTGTAAATAATAAATGTAACTTTACAATTATGGCTAAATGTTCATGCCAAAGTAGAACCCCATGGATTTCTAGTAAATAATTTTATTATCAAATTTGTGTATGGATGTGTGTTGTGACTTGTGGATCATTCCATAGTTGACGGTTATGAACTGATAATTTTGTTATGATAATTGTTCTTACACCATAATGTATTTAACATACATATTTTTATATTCAACCACACTAAAAAATTTAGGGATTATGGATTAGATCATTATTTTTATAAAGACATGTAATTAGAGGATATTACACTATAATGATCATATTACACCATAATTTAGGTTATATCTATAGGTTTTGAAGAATTAAAAAAACTTTAAACCTAGTGGTTTCATGATGATATAAGGAGACATATTTTGACCCTATTGAACATACATGACTATATTAATAGGGTAAAGGATAATTTTCATGATCATGGAGGCTATAAATAACATGGATAAATTTTATCCATTGATCAATTCAAAATAGGTGGAGAAAATTTCTATGAAGAAATCTGATTAAGGCTGTGAAATTGTGAGAGGGAATTTTGAGAGGTGAATATAGAGAGTAAAATTCTCAAAAAATAATTTCAATTGATAAATGTTGAAAAATGAGAAGAATAGGAAGAGGAGATCATCATACTTAATGAAGATGGAGAATATTACTACACCAACAAAGGTGTATTTTTTCTATTTTTATTTTTAAAATAAAACTTGTACACTTAAGGGGAATTGAGTCTTTCTTATGTGAGAGAGTGGTGAGATTTCATCTTTGTGAGTGTGTAACATCCCACTACCTCATACCATTGATCGGTTCCCAGGCCATTGGAATGATATTATACCATTGGAATGCCTCATGATATTCTTTAAGCTTCCAACTATCAGTAAGGGTTTATAGTGGTACTATGGGGACATTATACCCACATATAAGAGTAAAGTAATATGGTAAATAATACCAAACATATATAACATCCAAATAAAATAGTAAATGGAATGAAATCCAGGAAATATCTGATAATAAGAAAATATAACATGTTATTACAAAATAAAATTAAATACAATGCATTAAATAGTCATACAAGAAAACCCTGGAAGATTAAAAGATAATATTGGAAAAATCTCTAACAAGCAGTATCAATTCCTTTCTTAGTCCCAACTCCCATGCTCCTTACTGGTAGTTCAAACAAATAAAATGTTCTAGTACTCTGCCCCTAACATGTACCTAAAATCAAGTGGAATATTCTTGGGTACCCAAGTGTCATGGAGACCCAAGAAGGGTGTGAGTAAAACTCAGTAGAACACCACAAACAACATCCCTAAAAATAAGCAATCCGTAAATAGTACATGCAGATATTCACAATCTAAAAGCTACAAATACAACCATTTAAACATTTAAAACTAATTCATAAACAAACGTCAAACTCGGGAGGGGATATTCACCTAGGGAATGGTACATACCTTATTTTTCTAATGTTGGGATGTCTCTGAGCATGTTATAATAACGGTGTCAAACCAACTCTTGTAAAAGGTAATATACCCATCCCTAGCCAAAAACGGATACCTAAGGGTAATATAACTATCCTTGGAGCCCCAACGTCTACCCAGGGGGTCTTGTTCACCCTAGGTTTGACCGTCAACCAATACACACTCAAGGGCTGTGATCACCCTGAGTTTAACCATCAAAAAACTTCCACTATGGGACATTTTTACCTTGGGTTTAACCATTAATCAATATCCTGAGCTACTTGAGGGCAGTGTTCACCCCAAGTCCATCCAGCACAACCAAGTCCACTTGGGGTCCGTGTTCACCCTGGGTCTAAAGAAAACAAAACAAATCCAATTTTCTATTATTTAAATAAATGCACCAAAAAGGGTGTTTCTATTTCCTTTAAAATAAACCCATCTAATCCATATATACCATTTCCATTAATACACCACAACTTAAGAAAAAAAATATGGGTCATGCAATTTATCATTTGAAGAACATTTCAAATTATTAATAGGGGAAACCAAATCAAGGGACAAAAACATTTTCCAGTTAGGTTTCACTATTTCAAGTACCAATATCAATTTAATATATCTAATTATAATTTCAAAAAATACTATTTCTGAATAAAACCCATTAAAATTTCTATTTTCAAAAATACCAATTCAAGTACCATTTCACAATTTTGATTTTAAAACCTGTATTATATTTACTACCAAGGCACCCAACTTGGGATCACTTTAAATTTGTAAAAATTAATATTAAATGGAAATTTAACTATGGTAAAACTATTATTAAACATTTAGTTTAAACTAGGACTATGCATGGTCAAGATGGAATGAATTCATAACACACCACTAAAATAAAATCAAGACTATAGGTTAATTTAAAGGGAAAATCTACCTTATTTGAAGCTTCCATTTCACTCTTAGCTTGTAATACCTCCACCTAAGCTCTTATAAGATTTTGGGTTAATTCCCAAACCATACATGACCCTAAATCACATCCAAACAACCCAAATTAATTAATTATAATCAATTTATAATTAATTAAAAACTTACAAATAATTAACCACATTCATTCACCTTAGCATAAATGGTCATTTACTCATCAAACACTCCTTCTGCATTAAAACCAGGACCAACCATCTTTCGGAGGTTTGTGTCAAGTTATGTCACTCACTTGGGCCGAAGATGTAACAACTAGAACAAAAAACCATGATCTAATACATTTAATTAATGTAAACCCCTTGAAAACTCACATGGTTACATACCTCCACCAATATGATAGGTGACGGCATGCAAACATTATCTCAGGATGTCTTCTAGTAAAGTATCATGGAATCACCATCATCTCAGGATGATTCAATCATCACCCATTGGAATAATCTCTCAAATACCTAATTTTTAGAATGAAAAATTTGAGAGAGACAAGGAGGAGGTTAAAGGAGATCACCTAATGGAGGAACCTACCAATAACTTCAAAGAACGGCACCCAAAACCACCCCTACTGGAAGGGTAACCAAGAGAAGATAGGGGAGACTACCCATGGTCCACACAAGATAAGAATAAGGGGAGAAGAGGGTTTTACCCTCTAAAAACTTGAGGGGAATAATCTTAATTATAGACCATAAAAAATCCAACAACAGTCTCCACTGGTTAATCGGTCTAGGTCCGCCAGCTAGCCAATGGAATCCTACTAGCTAATAGCCCCTCTATCCTAGCCACCAGCTGCGTGGTGGTTGTAGGTTGTATCCCTAGCCACCCAAACTATCTCTAGTGCATTACCACTACTCTTGGACACTAATCAACCTTAAAACCTCATCCAAAATCACACTTTAGGGGTATAATCCTTTAGAATACTCTTACAACCTTGGTTCTCAAAACAACTCATCTAATAAATGAAAGATCAAATTTATCCTAGAAATTCAAACTCGTCTGTACACCCAGGTATTAAAGAATCCACACCATAAGACTTTTTAACACTGAGAAATCTCGGTGGTTATCCAAATGGTATTACGACCTACATGAGTCTCCAAAACTCACTCAATGGCTATGTTCCAAACCTGAATGCTCGATGTGCTTCTAGAGAACACCTTGGAGTTTAATCACTTAAACCATTGAAACAAAATCCATCACTTAAACTCATTAATTAAATATTGATATGGTGATATCTTGAGCTCTTCTATCCCGATACACTTGAGGTAACCTCATACAAACAATTAGATAGTCTATGGTTCTCCCCACCATAAGACCGAACCCACAGAAACCAAATCCATGACATGAAAACACATTTATTTTGGATTACTTACTAAAACATGATCCCATCCTTCTATGATGCTTATAACATTGTTTCTTATACACTATTCTCAATCACCTAAGAAAACACTGGCCAGAAGTTGGTATAACTATCTATTTTAGAATTGAAACCAAAAAGGATGCACACTCATCATCCATTAAAGAATCCCAACAATGCTATATTTTTCTTGAAATTATTGGACAAAACTTGAATGTATCATAATATCAAATGTGACATTCCCAATGTTTTCATCATCTCACCGTATAAAAATCCACCCAAGAATGCAATCCAGACCTCATCTGGCTGAATTTTCCTAAAACACTCATCTTCAACCATAGATGCACCATTAACCCACACAACCAAGATGTCATAAACCTAAAATTCATCTCATGATCATATAAACACATCCACTGAATCATATTCCTAAATTTTGATTAAATTTCATAATTGAACCATCAACCATCCATTTTCACCATCGTTATATACTATAAGCATCAATGCACCACTAACCTGATCACGTTCGGATCACCTTGATTCATCCCATTCCTAAAACTGATGCTTAAACCTAATTTGATACCACATCAAAGTCTACACCTAACATTTACCAAGGAATCCATTTAAATTGACCTCATTTATCCACCGACATAAAAACATTATAGCAATCATCCACTAATCGATATCATGTACCCATGATTCCTCTCATAAAAGGGTTACATCACCAATATGGGAATATTACTCCCTGCCTTAGGAGCATCCATATCATCGCATCATTGATCCATTTCCATTTTACAGGGCCCCACTTTATCAATCACCAAACATGATGGATAAAAAGTTCCAAAATTGATCACTCCTAAGCACCACTAAGAAAGGAAATTCATCACCTTTTCTCATCTTATAGAAATGTTAACCAAGGATATCTTCAAATAACCCTCTATAAATGAGATCCACACATTTAAATGATGGATTGTGTACTTTGTGACATCCATCTCATTCATTACCACTCCTAAATAATCGACTGAAACAGTTTCATTAGAACCATACATGTGTCACTCCTCTCGATCCGTGCTTTTTTATTAGTCACATAAACCTATAATTCTTACATAAAGGTTCAAACTCGGATAAACTATTTCATTTCACTAAATCCATCCAAATTCTTATTCCCATCACTAAAATGTCACAAATATACCTAGAGGCCTTGGGGAATCATGCTCGTAAGCCCCTTATCAAACTCATGTTAGTATTTTTCCCACACAAATGACTACCTATTTGTTTAATAATTATGGTTGCACGCTCCCATGCCATCCAAAACCATAATTCAATGGCAGAGTGCATATCCAATGCACACTTTCCCATGGTCTCATCATAATTCAGTGGTTGTATGATCTCATGCAACCCAGTCATGAAACATCGACTCGAGCTTGAAAAATCCACGTTTCATCAACTCAACACTCACACATAATCCAATAACTATCACTCTCCCATATACCAATTTTACCAAGAATATATCACCTTCAGTTATTTTCAAAACTAGATCATCTCACCAAGATAAGGCCATCCACACAGACACTCATAACTCAAACATCATTCGAAGGACCCACTAGGGTTTATTTACACTATCATTACATTCCTAAAGGTGCGTCCTAAGATAACAGGGTTAGGCACATGATTGGTCCTGCAATCAAAAACCATATGCACTTCTAATATCCATCACTAAGAGTAAATTACATTTTGAGAGTACCAGAAATTTCACATGCCTCCCAACAAACACCTTTAGAGGGAGTTCTTATTCACAAGAACCTCATTCTTGATCCACTTCACAGTTGTGAGGTCTACCCCACTTGTATTATCATTCCCAAGGTATCACATTCACTTAAAACCACATACCCCTTAATCACCTCTCATGATTTAGTTTCTAATAGATCATTTAGACACACCTTACTAGATCCAAGTCTACCACCCATGACCTTCATCATCCAAACTATCAAAACCCATTCTATTGAGTTAATAGGGCTAGAAATATTAACAAATATACCCCTATAAATACTATCCTTTATAAAAAATCACCTACACCCAAGTTATTATTCCATGAAAAACCAAAGTATATTCCATGCCTAAACATATACCCGATAACACCCTTCATGTACCAATATCATAAGATGAAGCATCTAATACCACCTCTCATACTTTGAGGCACTCACAGACTAGGTTGACCCATCTCACAGGTCTCCCATAAAGGTTATAAGTCACTGACTCTATATCCTAGAGTCATTACTGAGGATTATCATTAGGCTCTCCCACCTAGCCCATGAATCAAGCCAAAACTTACATGGGCCACAATTCACAGGTAGTGTTCATACTCCCTCCCAAAATACACGATATCAAACATGCTCAGGATAATTTCCCACTCACTCATGGATTAATAAAAACTAATAGGATCATAATTAGTCACTATAGACCATAACGTAAGGTCAAAAATCTTGGGAGGACCACACAGGAGTAGGCTTAAAAGAGGATTTAGAGAAAAGTAGAAACCACCAGAGCATAGATAAGCAGATTGGAAGAATGATAGGGTATGGAAACTGTTATCAGTACCAAGAACTGTGCATCTATGCATGGGTCAATTTTATCTGATCATCCATGTGAGTTGGGTAGATAGGTGACTTCAAGATATAGATATTGGGGAGGTGTTGTTTCAAGTGTGTCAGTTATTGGGCCTTTAAGGTCACGTAAAGGGCCTTGTGCCTCTAGGACTTCGGGTCATGTATGGACCTTATTCCTTGGGCCTAATAGTCATGTAAGGGTTCCCACTAAACCCTTAAAAGTGGGATTATCCAAAAATAAAAAATAAAACCTATGGTCTTAGGGATTTTAGACACTCAATCCCATTCCATTATCATATGACACCTAGCCACAGAACACCTATTACAAGGTCTAACATATAGGTTCATTCAAAGACTAATATACTCACTCTCAGGTCAAGCACACCAACAAGGCTCACAGATAGCCATGCCACAACACAGGTCAAGGTCACAACTCCAACTAAATCTGTAATATGTAATACATGTCATGATCTTAAAAACCCTGTATCATAAAGGTCTCAAATTCACAAGGATATCATATAACTCTAGCATTCACGCAGCCCCAACAATCCATACACAAGGTCAAACACAAAACACCCACTAGTTTCATCTCTTACACATACATAGGGTTTATGATTTCATAGTCTCACACTTTCTATTTTACATTAACTAAGATTTTCCATAATAAGGGATCCATTCAATAAAATGTTAAGTACAAGTAATAGAGAAAAACACATTATAAGTTGCACTTTGAATTTTATTTAGCTAACATCATGTAAAAACCAAAAAAACATCCCATAATTTAATTTTAACCATTTAATTTAACTAAAATTTTTCACAGTTGATGATCGGTTAAATAAGATGCAAATTACAAGTTATAAAGGAAAATACTCTTTAAGTTTCAGTCATAATTTTATTTAGTTAGTATCTCATGGTAATCAATCCAAGTGTTCATATAACATATCTTTTTTACATTTAAGGGATTGGTTAAGTAATATGAAACCATACACTTATATAGAAACACCTTATAAATAGAGGCATACACTTTAAATAACCAACTCGGGTCACAGTTTAGGTAATCAAATAATTAATAATAGTCAATCACATGAATGATAGGTGAACCCTAAATGTCTAATATGATACACTAATATATACTTTTTTCCTATACTAGTCTAACATTAGAAATTCCATAAATCAACAACCTCATAAATCAAGTTCATCACTCGAGGCGAAATCAGATTAATAGTAAAAAAAATAGCATGTATAGTCATCCCATCCATATAAACATGGATTTTCCTCATACATGGGGTGGTTGATCCAAAATAAAATCTCCATACCATGTACCAACACATTCTTACTCTCCTTTCAACCTTTCTCAAAGGGTAAGGCAAAATAAAAATATCTCTCATACCATTGTGTAACGTCCCTCTACCTTGGACCACAAATCAATGCCCGGACCAATGGAGCACTATTGTACCTTAGGAGAACCTCTCCATACATCAGAGGTTATTGAATAGAAGCATTGGACTAAAGTGGTATTGTGCAGAAACTATACCCACATATCATAGTAAAATAATAGTGGAAATAATACCAAACAAATTCAATAGAAAGATACAGCAATAAATGGAATGAAATTTAGAAAATCATTGACAACAATCAAATAAAACATGTTATACCATGATAAAAATGAATATGATCCAGTAGAAAATCATGTAAGAAAAAAATGGAAGATCAAAAGAAAAAACTGGGAAAAAATATAACAAATGGTCCTAATTCTTATTCTGATGCCAACTCACATGCTTCATCCAAGCAGTATAAACAAATACCAAGTGTTGGGCCCTTACCCCTAACTTATACCTAAAATAAAGTGGCATATTCTTGAGTGTACATGTTCCATGGAGTCCCGAGTAGGGTGTGTATACAAATTTGCATGCCTCCTCTAATAGCTTCCTTAAAAATAACTAGTCCATAAACAGTGCATGCATAAGTTCTCAATCTAACAGCTAAAAATTAAACCATTCAAAAATTTAAAACTAATACATAAATAAATTCTGAACCAAGGGGTCTTATTCACCCCAAGAATGTTACATACCTGCTTCATCCAATGTTAGGGTGCCTCTGAGCATGTCATGATAAACATTCCAACCTAACTCTTGTATGGGGTAAGATACCCATCCCCATCCAAAAACTATAATATGAGGGTAATATACCCATCCTCAGGTCCCCAACGTAAACCCATGGGTCATGTTCACCCTAGGTTTAACATTCTACCAGTTTCCACTCAGGGGCTAAGTTCACTCCAGTTTTAACCATTAATCAAAAATCTAAGCAGACCTAGGTCTAACAAGAACAAAAAAATCCAATTTTTCATTATTTAAAACAAAGACACCCAACTAGCTTTTTAATTTCCTTTAAAATCAAACTATCGAAACCACATTTACCATTTCCATTAATAAACCACAACTCAAGACAAAAAAAAGGTCTTTCAATTTACCATTCAAAAACCATTTCAAATTATTAACAGGGGAAACCAATGAAAGGGGAAATAACATTTACTAGTTCTATTTCACTATTTAAAGGACCAATATCAATTTACCATATTCGATTCCGATTTATAAAAATAAAATTTCTGAATAAAACCCATTCTAATTTCCATTTTAAAAAATATATGTTCAAGTAAAATTTTACAATTTTGATTTCAAAACCCATATTCTATTTACTAACAAATCACACCACTTTGGATCGCCTTGCATATGGAAAAATACATATTGAAGGGGAATTTAAATATAGTGAATCTATTCTTAAATATTTAGTTTAAACTAGATCGATGCATGGCCAAGTTGGAACAACCATACAACCCACCACTAAAATTAAAGTGAGACTATGGGTTAATTTAAAGGGACCGCCTACCTCATTCAAATCTTCTATTTTACTCTTAGCCTGATATCCCACTGCCCAAGCTCATATAAGATCATGGACAACACTCAAACCATACCTAACCATAATATTTATCCAAACAACCCAAATTATTTAATTATAATAAATTTATAATTAATTAAAAACGTACAAATAATTAACAACCTCCATTCACCTTGGCATAAACAACCATTTACTCATCGGACACTTATGTTGCATCAAAAAAAAGTCCAACCATCCTCTAGAGGTTTTTTCCAAAGTTTTGACACCCATTCAGGCCAAATCCTTATCAACCAATACTAAAATCATGATCCAATAAATTTAATTAACTCAAAACCCTTGAAAAACACATGTGGTGACATTATTTTATCAAAATGATGGGTGGTGGCATGAAGATGTTGTCTTGAGATGTCCTCTAGCAAGGAAGTAGGGAATCACCATCATCTCAATATAATTCCACCATCCTCTGGTAGAATATTATTTCAAATCCCTAACTAGGAGAACCAAAAAAATTGAGAGAGACAAGGAGGATAGAAGGGGAGATCATATTATGGAGGAACCTATCAATAATCACTTAGACTGGCACCCAAAACCACCCCTATATGAAGGGGGACCAAGAGAATAGAGGTAAGAGTCCCCTTGGTCTATGTGAGATAATAACAGGGGGTAAAGATGGGTTACCTTTATAAAAATCTGAGGAGGAATAATTTTGATTTTTTTTTCTTATAAAAAAACCCCCATAGGTGAGCTAGTGACTTTAATCAGTGGATTATTCCCCTACTAGTATCCACTAGATATATGGTGGACCTCTTTTATATAACATCCCCATTATCTTGGTCACTGGAGAGCTAATGGTTGCAAGCTGCAGCCTCATCCACCCAACTATATCTGGTGCCTTCCTGCTACTCTAGGTCGCCAGCCAACCCAAAAACCTTGTCCAAAAACACCCTTTTGAGGGTTTCAAACCTTAATAATACTATTTTGAACCTAGTTTATCAAAATGGACCATCCTATAAATGTAATCTCAAATTTACCCCTAGAAATTCAAAATTTTTTATACACACGGGTATTATATAGTAGTTGTAAACCAAGAGGTATCTTATACAAGTATTATGCATTAGTGAATTTTGGTACATTATTACATTGTTGTTTTATTCTCTTTATAAGTATCCTAAATAAGTTAAACCAAGTAAGATCATGTGTTTCATGTGCTTTATTCCTTTTATATTTAGAGGGGAAGAGATGAGTGTCCTAACTAATAATAGAACAAAATTATTGGAAGGTAATATTTTGAATTGGAATACCCTTATCCTCCCACCCTCAAAGTATCATCCCTTTATGGTACTAACGTCTTTTCATCATCATACATTTACAATCCCAGCACACTTGATAGGTTGTAATTCTATTAATAAATAAGAATTCAATATCCAAAATAAGATAAAAATGATAGATATGATTTAAAGTGTATTCTTATCTGAGTTAATGTTCACCTAATGTAGATACCCCAGCCCCAGATGTATGGATATAGTACCTACTACCATTACATTAGAATAGATACAAGATTTATATCCTAAAGGACTGATCAATTTAGTAATCTTTTTAAACTAGATACATATATGATTATTGTATTACAAATGAATACAAAAATTACAACATAATTTTTTTTAGAATAAATTTATTCCATATATAATATCCTTAAATATATTTCTTAGTACACTTCATGGAATCCTATTAAAATGAAAAAAAAAATAAGGGTGAGATCAAATGATCAGAAAGGTTTAATTACAATGGAATAAATAATGAATCAATGAGCATAATCAATATGGTAAGTTAAATAAATGAGAACACATGTCAAGTAATCAATAATTGATAAGGAAGTTCCTAAATAATATTTAAAGTTAAATAACTAAAACAATCCATTTAATCAATAAACTGAGAATAAAATTCTTCCATACATTTTTTCATAGTGAAAATCTCAGGGATAATAATAACAGAATTATGAATGCAGGTAATACTTAAATATTGGACATCATGTTTAAGTCACGTAAAAACTTATACTATAAAGACCGTTATAAATTATTATTTTTCCAAATATGAAATCTATTTTTTCAAATTAAAATTATATAAGTGGAAAAGATTAATTTAAAATTAATCCCACATATGGGACGAGAAAGCAGGTTTATAAAGTGAAAATGTTCAAAAGTTTACAAATTTTTTATATCTAAATTCAATGTGAAATTGATTCCAATGACCTAAATTGGATTAATTTATTTATTATTTAACTAATTCTAATTTAAAAACTATTTAAATTATAATTTAATATTTTAAATTATTTAGATGAAAAGTCGGTTTTCAATTAAAATTCAGTATTTTTCATTATTCCTCAAAAAATGAAACTTCTCATAAAAATAACAAAAGTTCACACTAAGATAATTTTGAAATTAAAATTTCATAAATTAAGTTTATATTTTCAAATTAAATTTATAAAAGTTTCAAAATTTATTTTTAAAATAAGTGTGTCGTTAAAAGGCGGGAAAACTGCATTTAGATAAATAAAGCTTTTTATGCGTAAAATTGGATTTGTTCTTATCTCATGCCAATAAAATATATTAAATGAATTTCAAAGAATTTTATTGAATATATAATATATAAATTTCATTAATATCATCCACTAATATTAATTAATTTAATTTATTAAGATAAACCACATTTTGTACATAAAAAAAGTTTTAATAAAAACATTTACTTTGTATTCAATTGGTTTTTATAGGGTTTTTTATTAATGGGGTTTAAATTTTTTTATGGAAAAGGGATAGGGTTTGAAAAAATTTAAAAAATGGGTCTTCAAATGTGTGAACCCCATTTACGCATCTTCAGCGTGGAGATATGCGTGAACTGGTTTCACTTATCCTTCATCCCGTCTTCGAAGGATGCATGAACCCCATTCATGCATCCTAGCAATGGTAAATACGTGAACGGGGTTCATGCATACTTTATGAAGTTTTTAAAGGATGCATGAACCCCATTCATGCATCCTACAGAAAGGTTAAAAAAAATTCATCATTTATTTAGAAGCAAAAATTTCTTATGTATTTGATTAATTCAATTACAACCCCTTTCTATTTAGTATTTTTTTGTTAACAAAGGAAGATAGATTTAGAAAAACATTTATCTTTCAATAACATGATCTTCCTAAATGTTCTACAGTAAATAGATTTGATTCTAATTGATATATTAATTCTAGCAGTAATTTAATATTTCTTCATTTACCTCCCCCTAAAGAGAAACACTCATAAAAATCATTTTTGAAATATTATATAACTTCACGAATGATGATCTACTTCAATACTTATTCTTAGATATTTTAACACATTCTTAACCCTCTTAAGGATTGTTTCTTATTTTAGAAGAATATTAAATCAATCTTTTTCATAATGTTCGTAATTTTATCACATGAGGGAGGTATTTTAACAGTAAAATCCTCCAGTGAAGATTATGTACCAGTATAACATGTGTCCTTTTATAAATTTTGAATATGTATTTTCTAACAATTGTCCAAACGAACTTATAATTATATACATCTCATATTGTGGTTTTTTTTATCTTCAATCATAATCATCTACTCTTCACAATTATTCATTATTCATTGAAATTCTTCTTCATGCAATTTAATTTTTTTAAACATAGAATCATGTTCTATTATTTTAGGATTCAAATCATTGAGATAAATAATATTTTTCAAGATTTATTGATGTTCACAGATCTTTTTATCTAGAGTATTAATATTTATTAATGAATACCAAATAGAAATTATTAATTTTTGAAGATAATTTGATAACAGTAAGACAGTTATTAAAAAAATATAACTCTATAAATGATAATAGTGATGCACATACATAATGTATCATAAATCAAAAATCAACCTAATCTACGCCTCCGGCAGGGATGCTCCTCTATCCCATCGCCAGGTGTAACTGGATGCATCCACAACGTGTCTATCTCTATCTATGCTCTGGAATATGTTTCACTTCATCCTCAGCAACCACCCCCACATCCTCATGTGTGAAAATCATTGGATGTATAGTCTCATTGTATGTACCTTATCCTACACCAAATGATAGTGGAGGATGGATGTAACTCTCACCAACATGGAAAGAAAATGGTTGTTGTGTTGTGGATTTCAATAATAAAGAATCCAGGTCAACCCAGTCAGCGTCTGTATCTACCTGTGGCTGAGCCGGAGAAGCTGGAGGATCATATGACTGATCATGCCGAATACCCTCCTTCTATAGAAGACCAACATCTGACTGATCAAGCCAAGAATCCTCCTTATGTGGAACATCAAGATCCATAATAGGGTCATCACCCCCTGGTACATCTATATGAGCCTCAGTAGGCTCCGCAGACTCCTCATCATGTGGTGGATCAAAGAAAATTCCATGATAAATCTTGTCCATCTAAGGAAGAAACTGTGATACAAGGGTGTAAAAATATGTTGGGTCAAATACGGTGTGCTCTAATGGATCAGACATGTGTAGTAGATGACAGATACGAGCATCCTACAAAACAAAATTATGTTGTTAAGTAATATGAATAAAAATTCCACTTAATTGTGGAAGGAACTATGTATACCATCTCATGAAAACCTCGTCTGTGTCATGTCAGAAATCTGACTGGGGACCTATAGTACCAAGCTATGTAATCAATCTGATCCACCAAATGAAAACGCACTGTCCCCGCCCCTCGCAACTGGAAGTCTTGTCGTCTATCCCATAAATCAATATATCTGGTGTGGTATCTCCTCCAATAAAAATCTATCTTCCTTGACATCTTCAGGGAATGCAGTGAATCTAACTGACTGGGTAGGTTTGGAATAGGTTGAAACAATCTGAACTGCCTCATAACTCTATCGGTTTGATGCCACTCCACTATATGAAAATGAATTAATGGAACCTTGTAGGAGCCAATAGCAAGCATCGCCGTACAGTATGGTGGAAGACTCTGGATAATAGCATCTGTATATGGAATCCATAAAATCTGAAAGAAAAAATAAATAATAAATTAATAAATGAATATGTGTATAGTAAAGAATAAATATTTAACAATATAAATAATAATCACTTACATCGTGTGGTCTAATTCTATCCAACATAAGTCTGTAGGCATGGACATTGTGTTTGGGGGAATCTGAATGTCGATGTGCCTAAATCCACCTATAGATAATATTTTTATATTTACATTTCATAATAGAAAGTTATATAATTAAGTTAGATAGTATAAGGAAGGAATAGCATACCAACGTCCACGTGGAGCCTCTTCTACAATATATGCCTGTAATGGCACATGAGCATGTGGAGCTAAATGAGGGATGTGCTTTCATACCCACATCTGTAGAAGAACCATGCATCTTGTGATCTGCATCTTATCAATGTGACATGTGCTACATAACACCCTGTATGTATATTCTAGACAAGTAGAACCCCAGCTATATCAGCCTGCCTCATCCAAATCCTCCAAAAAAGATAAATACATTGAATTTACAAAAGTAGTGGAGTGACCAACAAAAAGTGTGTCACTGATCAAACTCATAATATATGCACATGAAAATCGCAGCACTGTGATCTCATTGGCATCCTCTGCTAACTATGTGAAGTTATAATCTAACCAAGGCATGCATAATCTACCACCAATGATGGTCCTGCCATCATCAGGGACCTCTATGCCAAGTATTCTATGAAAAAACTCTGGAAAATCTGCTCTAACTCGGCCAGTCAGAGCCGCACCATCAATGGGGAGGCCCAACATAATGGCCACATCCTACAGGGTAATAGTCATCTCCCCTCTCTAAAATGGAATGTATGTGACCCTGTCCTCCATCTCTCTACAAGCATAGAAATGAGCTGATTATTGAGAAAGGTGAAGTCACACATCGCTATGCCATAGAATCTAGCACGATGAAGATGAGGGATGATAGCGGGAGGTGGTATGGTATGATGGAAATGGTGAGATCTGCGTATACTCAATGGAGGCACTGGACGTCCCTCTAAAAGCAGTCGTGATACATGAGTAGCCTAAGATGTGAGCAATGGAAAATCTTTCATCTGCACAAATGATATCATCGTTACTTTATTATATTGAATTCAATAAAAAAATTCAATTGTTATTTAAATAAATCTAGAACAATCAAATAAAAAATGATTGTGTTAATATTTTCACTTTATACTTGATTTTTTGTGTGTGGATTAGTGTAATCCCCTCAATAAATAAAAAACCCTATTACCTAATTTTAAGATTCAATATTTATGAGTTCTGCATTAATTAAAACCTATAGAGGTGTTCTAAGCATTGCATGTGGGCTTCCATGAGCTAATTCTTTTATGTGGGACATAAGATAATTGAATGTATTGGGATGATAATCATATGGATGGTATCAGTGATATGTCATTTTTCTCATATAATCTCAAGGTAGTATTCATTAGTGTATGTGGTATGAGAGGTTCAATAAAAAAGTTCAACTGTTATTTAAATAAATCTAGAACAATCAAATAAAAAATGATTGTGTTAATATTTTTGATTTATACTTCATTTGTTGTGTGTGGATTTCTGTCTTTGTTACATGTGGAATCATGATATACTCATTTTCGTTCTATGTTGTTTTTTTGAATAGTTTGAGTATCACAAAATTCTTTATTAGAGAATCAAAAAACAAGAAAAACCAAAATTGAAACATGTTAGAAATGGAGCAAGTCAGAAATAAAAGGATTCAATACTGAAACTTCCACATACAAAACAAAATATACATATTCTTGATACAATACACAAACTTGATCATGGATGATGAGATGTGGATCTCTGTGCTACCACTTGGGGACATCTCTTACGAGTATGTCCTTCTGCATGACAAATATTGCATCGTACTCATTGCCAAGGCCAATCCATTTCATTTTTTATTCGACTTGATTTTGGTCTTCCTCGGGGCCATAACCTAGTAGTATGAAGCTTATAATTTAAAAAACAACAGACATTGAAAAAATCATAAATGAAAACATAACCAAATTATGAAACCTAGAAATATCATGGATGATAGTCGGTTGATCAGCAGGCAATGAGATAGAATGATAGTCACCAACAGGCATCCAAGCTACACTATAATAGTTAACCAAAGTGCTCATGTGATACAATGGGTCAATATATGGCTCCCATGATATATTTACTGAATCACGAGCTTTGATAACATGTGTAAATGGATATCTAAATGCCTGAAAGTTGTCACAATCACAGTATCTCTTATCTAACATCACTACAAACACTCGACCACTAGTGCATATAGCCCAATTGTAGCACAGTCTTACCTAAAAGCTCATCTTTTCCCTGTAAAAGGCTAGAATAGTCCTTCTTGAAGCCTCATTCAGTATCGGATCAATATAATTTTGGAAATGCTGCGCAAAACGCATTCTGTTTTCCATCCTCTGATAGGCCTTTTGGGACCGGTCAAAAAAGTAGTGAACACATCTATAAAATTTCTCTTGCACTAACCATGTGAGCGAAAGTTTGCACACACCCTTGAGGACCCCATTTATGCACTCCAATTTATTAATGGTCATATGAACATATCTTTTTCCACCATCATATGCTAATGACCATTTTTCCTTCGAAATCTGCATCATATATTCATACACATCTTCATTAGTAGTTTGGATCTCTTCAAGGCGTCGATCAAACCTTTCTTTTTGGGGATCATATTCTGAAACCATAATAGAATAAATTACTAAAATGGAGAATAAATTTTGTTTAAAAAATAAGTTTAGAAAAACATACCCAACTTGAGGATTGCCTTATTTATGGAATCATCTCTGAAATGCTTATGCACATTACTTGCAATATGTCTAATGCAATAATGATGATAAGCATTTGACTCAGTCCATGAAACCCCATCACTAATCACATCCTATATAATTTCTCGATGGTGATCACATATCAAACACACACCATGGTTTTTTGTGACATGAACATGTACACATGCCAAAAACCAGCTCCAACATTCAATATTCTAATTTTCAACAATAGAAAAAGCAAGTGGAAAAGAGCATGATTACCATAGTATGTGGCAGCAATGATTATAACACCTGTATACTTTCTATATAGGAAAGTTTCATTGACTTCAATAAACTGTTTACAATAGGGAAAGGTAGCAATGTATGGCCTGAATGACCAAAAACCCTATTGAACTTCACCTTTGTTTGATCAACTCAGTGATTGGGGGATACATACTCACAAGTGTCCAACTGATAAACAATTTGATTATTGAGAGATAATAATCCCATAAGTTGTGGCAACATAGCATAATATTCATCCCAATCACCATACACTTTTACAATTGCCTACAGTTTTGAATTACATGCCAGATATCTTGTAGTTATACAACTGTTGAATTCTTTCCTAAAAAAGGGCAACAGGAACATCCTGACATGTTTGTATCATCTCACAAATAACATTGGATATAAACTCTGAATCAAGGGAAGAGTGATCCTGTGAAAAGTTTGGATGCACACAAGTGTGTGGCCCTTCTAATTTGGTTATCCTTTAAGATGAAAAAAAATTATCAAATATTTACCTCAATCAAAATTTACATTCTGGACCATATTTTTCACAATGAATGATATATTTTGTCTTCTTTGACTCATCAACCAAAAATGTGAAATGTCTCTCAATATGGTATTGCTTTATCACATTTTTCATAGACAATTTACTTTCAAACTCCTACCCGACATAGATGGCGTTATCATTTGATGCAGACCTATTCCCTATAAATCCAGGGAATTCAGAAACTGTTGTAATGAAATCTTAATCAAAATGTTGTTCGCGAGACATTCCTTTAACTAAGGAACTCAATACTGAAGGATGATTACCACTAACTGGTGGATGTCGTGGATGTTTGTCTCTCAAAGGAACCTCAGAAGGTTCATTTCCCACATCACCATCACCCACATCTCTCAAAGGAACCTCATAAGGTTCATTCCCCACATTACCCTCACCCACATCATCTCCTGATGGCTCCCCAGATTCTTCTTCCTCAGATAAACTTTCATTCACTATATCATCACAAAAAGGGATTCCATCTACATTTCCTTCAAAATTTTGATCATCTTCTTCATAATTTTCTTCTATTATTATAGTCAAATAAGAAGGAGGCAATGCAAAATACTAATGCGAAGGACCAACTTCTACAGAGCTCACTAAATACAATTCTGTAGTAGTCAGTTGCACCACATCTATATCAGAAATCACCACATACAACTCCATCAAACCATTAGCACACTGCTGTATAAATAAGGAAGATGCATCCATCCAATCATTATCATCGACTAAAGGGTACTCGGTGTGCCAGAAACGTTCAGGATGTTGTAGATGTAGATATGTGATTAAATAAATGGATTGATCGACCCTCAATTTTAACCAATTATAAATCTTATTACGAACTGAATCTAATGTCATACAACCATGAAGATTTACCACTCTGATAGGTGGCACACTACAGCTAAATCCCTTCTCCGTATAAATGGTCTCACCATTGCAATATATTTGCACAAACATTATTACCTATAAAAAATAATTAATAAAATATTATATACTACATCAATATTTTACATTATTTAATATAACATTATATATTTTAATTACTTATGAATAAATAATCATGACTTAATCTTGATACTTATGATTAGTTTATCATTATTTGATAAACTAACCAAAACCTATGGGTAGAATCAAGGATTCTATATTATAAAATATTTCAGCAACTTTCAGTCTCCTTTCAAACAGTAACACCTCATGTTGATCGCTTGTTCTTAAACGCCTCGTTGGGGACACCTCTTTGGGGATGCCTCTTGTTTATTCCCTTTTAATTAAAAATTTACTCACATGCATGTGAGGGTGTCTAGGGGTATAAAATACATAACTTTTTTTAAGTAGACACGCAGTTCCTTACATACTTAGTCAGATATTTCTCACATGTCATCAATACAGAAAAATAAATGCAATTATTATAAATTAAATAACCATATTCACAAAACAAGACATGCAATTTCAATTATGCATTGGTTGGTCATCTCAAGATCAGTCATCACACAACTTACCATGTTTTTTGGTATACTTATTATATCTATTACTATATGAAATACATATTAAATATCTACATCTCTTTTATATTTAATAAGTTTAATTATAACTAATATAATTTAAAAAAATTATTTATACAAAACTGTTTTTATACCATTAACAAAAAATGTTTTCTATATATTTTTTAATAAATTTAAATATGATACATAAAACTAATATATTATTCAAAAATTATAAAACTAGTGTATAAAATATTATAATTTAAATTAATTTTACTTTAAAAATAACATTTTTTATAACATATTTAATTTTCATAAACATTCAATATGAATTTATACAACATTTTAGACATGACATAATTAATTTTCCTAAACATTCAATACGAATTCATACAAAAAAACATCGTTTATAAATTAAATCATACAAAAGACATTAATTTACACATCAATAAATATAAAATACATAAACCATACACACAAACACTAGTTTTTACATATCAAAAATCAAATAAATAAATCATAAAAATGAAATAAATAAACACAATTAAAAAATTGAAAATTTAAATATAAATTTTACTTTCTTAAAAGAAGAAAAATTTTGTTTAGAAAAAAAAATTTCAGGGCTTCACAGCAAAATCCATAGGAGAAGAATAAATTTGGGGGGGAGACCCCCTTTTATAGATTTTCTTGGCCGGATGTGTGAACGTGGTTCACACATCCTTTGAAGATGGGATAAAGGATGTGTGAACCCCATTCACACATCTCTCTGCGTCGAAGATGCGCGAATGGGGTTCACGCATCTGGAGACCCATTTTTAAAAAAAATCAAATTGTATCCCTTTTCGATAAAAAAAGTTTTAAAACCCATAAATAAAAAAATGTTGTTTTTATACCCCTTTCTAATTAATTAGTAACCAATGAATTCAAGCATATATTTTTATAATTTATTAAATCTTATTTATAACCACTAATTTAAAAACTAGGAGATAATTTTAATTTTAAATAATAATATTAATAGTATATTTTTGTTCGGTAAAACTCGATCTTGTGTGTAAGGAAAGCTATCGAAGAAACTCATTATTGCATGAAAAGTAAGATAAATCGGTATTTAATGCATTGAAATATATAAAATATATTTAATTTATTTAAAATATTAAATATATCATAAATTATATGGATTTTATATTCCTTTCCATACTTGGTGTTGCGTGTAACACAAGCTAAACTCAATGTTTTGTGTAGAGAAAATTAATCTTAATGATGCATGTAATGCAAGATAAACTCAATTTTTCATGAAATATACGCTATTGAAGAT
Organism: Viscum album; assembly: GCA_963277665.1. Lineage (NCBI taxonomy): Eukaryota > Viridiplantae > Streptophyta > Magnoliopsida > Santalales > Viscaceae > Viscum > Viscum album. The sequence continues at coordinate 1,802,475,828 of OY728129.1, read as the reverse complement.
ATTGAATTTATTTAAAAATATATATATTGTTATTACTTGGGGTTTCATATTGAATTATATGATTACTGTTGAGTTTCATACATACTATCAAATACAATGTCCTTATTTTAGAATTTTGGGGTGTTAAATTCTCTCCACCTTAAATAAACTGCATCCTCGTAATTTAAACTTGAAATCAGTAATCAATGGTTTGAAATTTGAAAATTATTTTGTCAAAATACCCACATATTAAATGGGTTAACAAAATATCCTCTTAATAAGAGATAAAATTAAGTATGAAAGTTGTCTAGGATAACACATAACTTGGTTTCTGAGTAGGAGAAAATTGGTGGAAAGTGATGATATGGACATGGAGAAAAATAATAAATATTTATAGAGGATGATTAAGGTCATTAATTATAAATAAATGAATTATAAATAGAAATTTTTTTCTCTCAAAACCATAAATCTATTATGATTTAAAATACCATAATTTCAACAAAAATGAAGGTATTAGGATAACCTTTTTGTTTAAAGATCATTTTTCTAATGTTGAGTAATTATTTTACTGCCTAAGAATATAAGTAAATATAATTACTAGATATATTTATATAAACACAATTTCATCCTTTGGTTTTTATTATATCAATCTCCAATTCATCGCATATTCTAAAAATGAATATTCATAAATGAATTTTTTATACCTAAAGCACTAAAATTCATGTTTAACGAATTGTAAGATCCCAAAAAGATTGAAAAGTATTTCCATATATTTCTAAATATTTTCCAAAAACAATACATTAATCTCTAAAACTCAAATTCAATACCACTAGTTCATTATTAATATATATTCATCAAATTGTTTAGCTAAAAAAAATACACATTAACCAGGACACCATGTTGGCCAGTGGAAGGCACAAAATCCTTATCATTCGTTGGTCATGGGTTCAAGACCCACCACCTCATTGGATGCAAAGGGTTTTCACCCTACATGCGAGTTTTTATTTTTCTAAACTACAATAATATAATTCCCATAACTTTCCCAAAAATTAATATGGACATCCTTGAAAATAATCATTAAATAGCCTTTTTACTAGGGTTTTCAATATAACCCTTTTTAAAGGTATAATAATATTATTTAACTATTATTACAATGTCATTAATTATCATATTAACCAAAATGTTATCGATGCCTTTAAACTTTTGTCTATAAAATGTAAATGAATTTTTCCTCAAATGAATTTGTTACTAAAACATATACTTTCCATAAATTTCTACAAAATGTCCAAAATCTTGGTAGACTCTCGTCACATAAATCCTAAAAAAGGTGTTTAATACTTTAAACTTATGATAAAACTTAAACTCATAACCCCATGATGTTATATATAACTCTTATATTTATGAATGAACATGCACTTCTAAAATTTAACACAATCCTTACATGTTTCATAATTTTTATCACAAAAATATCATTGGTAATAATACCACTACAATTTAATTCTTAAATCCCTATAAATAAATACTTTATCTGTTTTATTTCTATATAGGTCTTTCCTTGGTCTATGGTTTAACCTAGGTCATTCATTTTTATTATCTATTTAAATACATTATAACTATTTGTAAAGAAAATGTGAATTATCTTAAGCATATCCCCCGGGAGTGTCAAACTAGGTGCACAGTAAGGCATGTTTTCATGTACCAGGTTACACATAAGTCAATATTGATGTGCCCTTTTAAAAGTTATTAACCCTAGGTACATTTTTTCTATAACCATGTCCTATTGTAGTATCATACATGGATGTATTAAAATTACAAAACCAAATAATCTCTACCTTAACAAAAATTTTGGATATTCTTCTGTACTTATCTTCAAATTTTACCTTAGGGTTATGTTACCTAATCTATATTTTCTTAAATCTAGTTCCCAATGTTTCTACTAAGCTTTCTATGATACCAATTATACCGACCCTGATACGAGAATCCCAGAGCCAATTCCTACTACCATTACATTAGCATAGATACAAGATTTAAATCATAAAAGACCGATCTATTTAGTAGTCTTGGTAAACTAGATACATACATCAGTCTTGTATTACAAATGAATACACAAATTACAACATTTTTTTTTAGAATAAATTTATTCCATATATTATATCCTTACATATCTTTCTTAGTACACTTCATGGAATCCTGGTTAAAAGAAAAAAATAAGGGTTAGATCAACTTCTCAATAAGGGTTAAGTACAGCATAAGAAATAATGAATTAATGAGTAAAATCATTATACAAAGGTAAATATCTAATAACACATATCATATAATAAATAACTCATAAGGAAGTGCATAAATAATATGGAAAGGTAAATAACTGAAAACACATGACATTTAATCAATAAAATGATAATGAAATGCATCTGTAGATTTTTTTATAGTGAAGATATCATGGATAATAATAACTAAATTCTAAATGCATACAATACTTAAATATTTAACTCCATGTATGAGGCACATAAAAACCTATATTTTCAAGACCTTTTATAAGATGGTTTAAAACTAAAAGAAGAAACCCATTTAATTTGTCCAACTGATTTATCTCGTGAGACTTGTTAATGCCTCAAGGATTTATATAAAGTCTAGGCCCCACCTGTCACTTCCAATCCAAATAATTCCTTATATATAGAATAACCGATTTAATTCATAAACAATGTTTTTTATCATCAAATATCCATATTGAATAAAAGATATGGATTTATCAATATTTCTCTAGTTACTCATATAACTTCAAAAATAACACCATGTGTAAAAATGGTATATGGTATAGTAAATAATCATAACTATGATAAATAATTTGGATATTTAGGGGAAATTTAAAGTTCAGTGGTCATTTGAAATTGAATAACTCAAGGGGGGTTTAATGAATTCCAAAATGATTCAAGGAAGTGAATGTCAATACTATCCTTGGTCAAAATAATCATAGTCCATCCAGAGGAAGAATAAGTATGGTATTTGAATAACTTATACCCAATAAAGTAATAATAACAGTTATTTTCATTTATTAATGTAAATACAACAAAAATAACTTTAAAACATTCTTGAAAAAAATATCCTTTTAATTTTGAAAAATATTTTAAAAATTCAAATTCTTTGAAAATAAATTTTAAAAAACATAAAACATTTTTATAAAGGGTGAAATTTCCTTTTATAAATCATTTTAAAAAGTTTGAAAACATTTTTGAAAACATTTTTAGAAAACATGGTCTTGGAAGGAAGCAAATTTTCATCCAAATAGAGGAATGAAGTTGGATTTTATTAAAAATATTTTATAAACCATTTTAAGTAAAAAAGAGTAGAAAATGGAACTATTAATTAAATAGGATCATATAGGAGAATAAAATTAAAGGTTTTATTAAATAATTATCATATAATTTCTTTTAATGGAAATTCAATAATAAATAATCTCGATTAGAATGAAATTGTGAAATAAACCCTTAAAAAGATCATAATATTGAAGTGAGAATTAATCAATGAATTAATTAAAAGTATCAAATGTAAATCCACATAAAACAAATTTAAATAAAACATAATATAATAAAAATAAATTATACACATAATATTAGGATATTAATGACAATATGAAAGTAATATAACCTAATGAAAAGAAATTGAGTTATGTAATTCTTTACCACTTGGTAAATTTTAATTCAAATCTCCATAGATGAAATAGTTCAAATTGAAACATAAATTACCATTAATAATTAATTATTAATGATATTAAATTTAAATAGGTATAATTTAAACCATTTAAAATTAATTATATGAATAACATTACAATATGCCTCAATGAAATGAAATTGAGACGAAATCTCTTACCTCACATTTTCCTTTTGGTTGTACTTGCATTAACCTCTTGTATAGTTGTTTTAAAATGTTAATAAATTATAATATAACCATATTAATATTTATGATATCATATATAATTATTTTATAATAACTTATCATCCTTTTTTTAATAATATTTCATTATTTTCATTGTTTTGGGTGTTAATTGCCTTGTTTTTAGTATGTTTTGACTTGTTATTTTTATTCCTCTTACTTAGTACAATATTCCATCATATATATAATTTAAACCATGATTTAAATATCATAAATATTTATTATATATGTATTTATAATAATCCATTAAATTTTTTGATAGAAATTAAATACATCGTTCTTGGAGACGGTTGGTTATACGTACACATGAACATTCTTTCTGTTTTCTTATCGTATTGAAAGAAAAAAAATAGTATATATATATATTATCATTCAAATGTAATTTTTATTTCATATATATCTCTTATTTTTTTTAAACCTATCTTTAATACATTTCATGTAAAGCGTGAACGAATCACATTACTTTAGGAGGTGGTAGTCCGTTGTACACATGAACAATGTTATCATATTCCCATAAAATAGAAATTATAAAGGTATGTGTTATATAATAAATAAAAAAGAATAAATTCATAATAAATATCATAAATATAATATATAAACATTATTTCCATCATTATTCCCAACCTTTATAGGTGGTAATGGAAAAATGAACAACATCAGTTTGTGAGGTGGTAGTCCACCGAACACACTAACGATGATTTCATAACCCATTTGATGGAAATGTGTGTGGGTTTAGGTTATGACCTAAACTTAAAAACATTACAGTATATTTAATATCTTTATGTTATTATATAATAATTATATAATAATAATTCAAGTATTTGGAGAAGGAAATAAAATAAAATCACTTTTAGAAAAACATTACATCTTCTTCATGTATCCTCCTTGGGTTTACACTAATGTCTTCCTAAGTTATATTTATTCAAGGATAAGTCTTATAGGATTATGGGAGGGATGTTTGGGGGTTATTTGGGTAGTTATTAGTTGAACCAAAGTGGGTTTAAAGGTATAAATAAAGGATGATATGGGGTGGAATTTTATAAGTGGAGAAGAGGACACACTTAGTATTTTGAAAAGAAAGTTAGGTGAACCCACATTTTTACCTAACAAGAGGCTTAAATAATATAAAACATTCTATAAAATAGTTTTAATGGTATAAATATGGTCATAAAATTCATGTTTTATAGGTTTTGGGCCATTTTTATATCTTATTCTCTAATTTTAACATTAAGTAAACTCATTTTTATATTAATCACTGTAATTAATTTTAACTACATTCACTATAAATTATGGTAAAAAATTATTTTTAACTTATTATACATTAAAAATTATTATTATTAAAAATATGGAATCCATTTTTCTAAATTCAATTCACATAATTGGAAAAAAATAATTTAAAATTAATCTCGTAGATGGGATGAGAAAGCAGGTTTTTAAAGTGAAAATGTTCAAAAGTTTACTAAGTTTTTATATCTAAATTCAATATGAAATTTATTTAAATTAAATAAATAGTATTAATTGATTTATAATTTAACTAATTATATTTTAAACCCAATTAAAATTTTAATTTAATATTATAAATTATTTAGACAATAATTCAATTTTTAATTAAAATTCAATATTTTTCACTATTCATCAAAAAATGAAAATTCTTAGAAAAATTTCAAAAATTAACACTAATATAATTTTAACACTAATATTTCAAAAATGAAGTTTATTTTTTTCAAATTAAATTTATAAAGGTTTCAAAATTTAGTTTTAAAACAAGTGTTCCACTAAAAGGCGGCAAAACTGACTTTAGAAAAATATATCTTTTTATGCATAAAATTTGATTTATTATTATCTTATGCATATAAAATATATTGAATAAATGTAAAAATGTTTTATTGAATATATAATATATAAATTTCATTAATATCATCCACTAATATTAATTAATTTTAATTATTAAGATAAAACTCATTTGGTGCATAAAAAATAGTTTTTTTACATTTATTTTATATTCAATTGGTTTTTATTTCCATTTATAATTAATTAGAAACCAATGAATTAAAAAATATATTTTAATTAGTTATTTAATCCTATTTATAATCTTCAATTTAACGTCTAGTGTATAATTTTTATTTTAAATAAAAATATTAATAGTATATTGGTGTTCGGTAAAGCGCAGTCTTTCATGTAATGCAATATATCAAAGAAACTTGTTGTTGCATGAAAATCATAATAAATCATTATTACATGCATTGAAATATATATAATAGATTAAATTTATTTAAAATAGTAAATATATCATAAATTCTTGGAATGTTGTATTCTTTTCCATGCTTTGTGTTGCGTGTAATACAAGCTAAACTCGTTGTTATATGTAGAGAAAGCTAAACTTTATGATGTGTGTAATGCAATATAAACTCAATTTTGAATGTAATATAATCTATTGAAGATATTTAATTTATTTAAAAATAAATATATTCTAATGTCTTGGGGTGTTATATTGTCTTTTATGTTTGTTGTTCTGTTTCATACATGCTACCAAATACAATGTACATATTTTCAGATTTTTGGGGTGTTACATTCTCCCCACCTTAAATAAATTGCATCATCTCAATTTAAACTTGATATCGGTAATTGAGGGTTTGACATTTGAAAATTACTTTATCAAAAAACCCACATTGTAAATGCTTTTATAAAATATCCTCTTAATAATAGATAAAAGGAAGTTCACAATTTATCTATCATAACACATAACTAGGTTTTTAAGTAAAAGAACATTTGTGGAAAGTGATGATAGACCTAGAGGAAAAGTGTAAATATTCATAGAGAGGGATTAAGTTCATTGTGCACAAACAATTTAATGATAAATTGAAATTTTGGGGGCTCAAAACCATAAATATGTGATGATTTAAAAGACCATTGGTTTAATAAAAATGAAGGTATTAGGATAACATTTTTGTTTCAATATCATTTTCTTAATGTTGAGTAATTATTTTACTACCTATGAATATAAGGAAATATAATTACTAAATATATTTCCATAAACACAATTTCATCCTTTTTTTGTGCTTATATCAATCTCCAATTCGCCACTTACTCCAAAAATGAATATCCATAAATAAATTTTTTATGCCTAAAGCACTAAAATCCATGTTTAATGGATCGTAATATCCATAAAAGTGTGAAAATTATTTCTATAGGTTTATAAATATTTTTCAAAACCAATACATTAATCTATAAACCTCAAAAGTAATACCATTGATTCATCATTAATACTTATTCATAAAATTGTTTATCTAATAATAATGACACATTAACCGGGACACCATGTATGCCAGTGGTAAGTGTGAAAACCTTATCATCCTTTGACCATAGGTTCAGGCCCTAACTCCTTTCCAAATACAATGGTTTTTTACCCTAAAATAGGGTTATCCTTTTTATAAACTACATTAATATAATTCCAACAATGATCCCAAAAATTATGATGAAGATCCTTGAAATTAATCATTAAATAACCTTTTACTATAGTTTTTAATACAACCCTTTTTTAAGGTCTAATAATATTATTTAACTATTATTACAATATCATTAATTATCATATTAACCCAAAATGTTAAAGATACCTTTAAACTTATGTCCATAAAATATAAAGGCATTATTCCTCAAATAACATTTTCACTAAAACATATACTTTCTGTAAATTTCTCTAAAATTTCCATAATATTGGTAGACTCTCATCACATAAAACCTAGAAAGAGAGTTTAATAATTTGAACTTATGTTTAACCTTAAACTAATAAACCCATGGTGGTATCCATAACTCTTATTTTAATGAATACACATGCGCTTATAAGATTTAACACAATCTTTATATGTTTCATAATTTTTATCACAAAAATACCATTGGTAAAAATACCTCTACAATTTAATTCTTAAATCCCAATACATAAATAATTTATCCATTTTATTTACACAAAGGTACTTCCTTGGTATGGGATGTAACCTAGGTCATTCATGGTAATTATTTATTTAAATCCTTCATCATGGGTTGTAAATAAAATGTCAATTATCCTAAAAATATCCCCCAGGAGTGTCAAACCAAGTGAGTAGTAAGGATCATTGTCATTTACTAGTTTACACTTGAGTCAATCCAGACATTTCATTTTCAGAGTTTTTATCCCTAGGTACATTTGTTCCAAAATCAAATCCAATTGTATTATCCAAATAGGGATGTATTTCAATGAAAAACCACATAACATCTACCTTACAAAAACTTTAGGATGTTATTATATAATAATATAAAAATTATACCTTAGGGTTATGATCCCTAATATATATTTTCATAAATCTAGTTCCTAAGGTTTCTATTAAACTTGTTGTAATACCAACTGTAGAGGCCCTAACCCCAGAAGCCCAGATTTGGTGCCTAAAACCATTACATTAGCATAGATACAAGATTCAAATCCCAAAGGACTGATCAGTTTAGTACTCTTGGAAAACTAGATATATACATAAGTCTTGTATTATAAATAAATGCACAAATTATAACATTTTTTTCATGAATAAATTTATTCCCTCTAGCATATACTTGAATATATTTCTTAGTAAATTTCATGAAATCTTGGGTGAAGGAAAAAAATAAGGATGAGCTCAAATTATATTGGAACCAAGGTGTGTTTTGGTTGTATTTGTTGTTAATATTTTATATATGTTTAAAGTTGAGAAAAGGATAACTTTATAGTTTCTGGATCCAGGAAATCATATTGAGGAATCAAGAAATCATATTGAGGAATCGGGATCAACCCATCAGCGTGAGTCATTGAATATGATTTATCATATTTGGATTTCTACTAAAAGCTACTAGAAATCATATTGAGTTTGGAATGAAAGTGTTGATCATAATGTAAACCTGATCGGAGTCCGTCTGACCCCTATGTAAATCTGATGATTATTTTTTATTTTGTAATTCATAAAAGTCATAAGTTTTATGAGAAACTTGGGATTCAATATTGAATAAATAAAGGGGAAAAGTGATGACAAACTTATTGATCATCATATTGGGAGAAAATAAGTTTCCAAACATATTTTGTAGGGAATCGTATCTTGTTGGGAATTGTTTTCTACTGGGAATCATATTGGGATTTCTAGACTTAGAATAGAAGTGGTTCAAAATTGTATCAATCATATTCTAACAGAGTTATATTATCATATTAAGGAAATCATAATTAGGAACCATACTGAAGAAAATTACATTGGAGAATCATAATGAAGAAATCAAAATGAGAATATTTTTTTCAATTTATGTGGAGAAACGCAATGAGGAATCTATTATTTTACAATATTCTTCATTATAATGAGGCAAATCATAATTATAATCAGATTGAAGTTTTTTAAGTAGTTTGATGCATTGAAAAAGTCAAAGAGAGATCTAAAAATCAAGGAGATTTTAACATTTGAAAAGGAATTGAATGAGTCAAATAGAGATCTGAAGAACAATGAGATTTAAATATTTGAAAAGGAATTAAATGAGTCAAAAATAGATCCAATATTTAAGGAGAATTCAAATATTCAAGAAATTTGGATAAACATGAAAATTTTTAAGAACCCAACCTAAACTACTTTTGAGGTCTCTATAAAAGTAGAGCTGAGTTCATTTGCAAAACTCTATCTGAACTATTCAAGTTATCATGCTTCAAAATTTTTGGAATAGGTATTGAGTACCCAAACAAACTTTTTGTTTCAGTTTGAAGTTAAGGAAGATCATTAGATAGATGTTCGATATAATTATCTAAGCAAGATCCATCTGAAAAAGATCCATCAGAACAAGACCATCATAGTGAGGCCATCGTAGCGACATCCATCATATCCAGGTTCATTGGATAAAGTTCCATCATATGTAGAATTGTGAACTTCCTATTGAGTTCCTACTCAATTGAATAAGGAATAGAAAAAGGAGAATAAAACTAGGTTGATCATTGAACAAAGATCATTGTATTAAGGTTTCTGAATTGGGAAGATCAGACTGACACTACTGAAGAATATTTCTGGACTGAGGTTCTGGAAGAAGTTTCAAGACTAATAATTTCCTTAGAGAATTGTTGAAGTTATTAAAGGTTGTACACAGGTAAAGTTTGATTCAGATTACTTATAGAGGAAGTGAATACTTTTTGAAGTGGATCAGAAAAGAAGAAGAAAAGTGAAGCTTGTAACTATGTATACATACTAATTACTAAAAATTATTGTTTGTGGGAAGTGTATACTATAAAGGATAGTTGGGGGTATAACCAACTATAGAAATAAATTTTATACTTGGATTGTAAAATTGTTCTTTACTTGTGCCTATATGTTCTGAAAATAATATATTAAAAGAATCCAAGTTGGTGGGACTATCCAACATGGTAAGGAGTATGTCTTTGTACCGAACCTTGTAAATATGATGTTTTTACTTCTATTTATATTTATTTCATATGAAAGTTGAGGTTGTGAGTTTTATTTGAGTGGATCATAACTCTAAAAATTTTCATAGGTTGAGGAGTTTTTCGTTAAGGAGTTAATAAACTTTATTATAAAATAAAAAGGATCATATGATTCACCACCCTCTCCCCCCCCCCCACACACACACACCCTCTCAATGGTTATGATCTCACTTGGGAACAATAATTGGTATTATAGAAGGTTCCCTATGAAAGATCCATCTTGGAAATGGATAATTTGAAGTCAGTGAAGTATAATGGGATTCCATTTTTCAATGGAAATAACTATCATATCTAGAAAGATAGAATTATTCCACATCTCATGTCCCTTGGGTAGGATGTTTTGGAATTTAATATATAATTATTTTCTCCTAGTATTAAAAATACTCCTCTTATTGCTACTGATAACATAAATATTGAGAATTAAGGAAGAGTGAAAAATGATTTACTCTCATCACTTACTAAAAGTGAGTTTCTTAGATTAAAGGGAGTTAGAACTTCTAAAGGCATTTGGGATAAGTTGAAAACATTTATGAAGAAAATATAAAGGTGAATAATGAAAAGTTTCAAATTTGGAGGCTAACGTATGAAGATCTAAAAATGCATGATCATGAATCTGTTTATGACTTCTTTATAGGTTTAAATGATATTTTTAGCACCATAAGATGTATGGGTAAGAAATTATAAAACTCAACTATTGTTTAAAATATCTTGAGAATTATTCCAGATAATTTTTATGCCAAAGTTTCATTTTTGGAAGATATATATCATGCAACCCTATACTTGTATGATCTATATAGTATTCTCATTACTTGTGAAATGAGAATAGTTTATGTTATGGAAAATCAAGAAAACATTGATCAGGAAATGTCCTTCAAATATTTGATAAAATGGGAAAAATAAAGATAAGGAAGTTAAAGAAGAATCAAGTGATTCATAAGCTGAGGAAGAAGATGAGGATTTAAATATAATTATTTCCATCCTTTCAAAGAGATAAAATAAGGGAAAATGGAAAATTAAAAATCTCAAATGTTGGAATTGTTAAGAGAAAGGAAATTTTACAAAAAAAATACTAAGAAGAAAATTAAAGAATATGAGTCTAAATATGATGATGAGAAACCTCATAAACAAAAGTGGAAGAAACATAAAGAAATATTTCCTTATGAAAAAAAGAATAAAATTTACCTGAGTAGAAGAAAGAATAATGATTCTTTATCTGATGATGAATCTAATCATCAACTCAACTTTATTACTCAAGTTAGAAATTGAATCAATTATTTAGGTAGTGATGATAATAATGAATTAATGATCGAAATAAAATAGATTCTTAAAAATAATTTGGAGAATGAAAAAAATAACCATCTCAAGAAATAAATAGGGAATTTGAAGAAAGATACTAAGGGGATAACTTTTGAGAATGGAGAGTTTGAAAGAAAACTAAAATTTTATAAAGAAAATTCATCCAAAAATGAGAAGATCAACAATATAGAATCTACACTTTTCAAAGAAAGTAAACAGAACAATTTTAATGTAGTTGAATAGGTAAAAATCATATATGTTATAAAAATTAAGTTGGTTGAGAAAGAAGAAGAGTTGTAAGAAACACAATCAATGCTTCTTACAACACAAAGTGATATAAGAAAGATGAGATAAAACTTCACCAAGGCATTTTATGTTAAATTTGAAACTTATAAAAATGTGAAAAGAAAGTTTTATAAAATAAGGTTTGTGAGAAAATGTCTTTCATAAATAAATATAAGAGTTCCTTTGGAAATTATCCTCCTGAGAAAAGTTGTCTATGATTTTTGAAAAAAACAAAAACAAAAAAAAGTTCTTAACAATTTTATTATTAGTCTGAAAAATCAAGATTTGGAGGTCACTGTTGGTGTTGTTGAGTTTTCTGACAAATAGATTATTCATGATGGTATAACATTTCTCTACTAGGAAATAAGTATGAATCAAGGGGATGTTATGATGATCAGATAAAATAAAATGTTCCTAAAAATCTTGTGGAACTAAAAAAGGAAATTCAAAAGATAAAGAAAGTTGAGTATATTAAGAAAGATGTGTAACGACCCAAACTTTTATGAATGAAAATTACTCTTGATCTAATTAAATTTCTTATTATGTGAAATGGTTATATAAAATATGCACTTATTTGGTTTTATGTTTTTTTATTTCAAAATACCATTAATAATTGTTACTGTTTCTAATATAGGCGTTGAACAGTGATCACATGATTAGTATAAATATAGGGCTTTAACAAATCCAATTTACTCATACAAAGGAAGCGATGGCCTCATCCAGTAGAATTTATCCATACGAAGTCCATTTTTTATATCTCATAAAGGAGGTGGCATCATTAGGCTTCTCTCTTGACCAATTCCAATCCAAGATTTAACACGTTAAGCTTAAACAGAACCTCCAATGGGATAAGTGGAAGCTAATAGAGATTACCACCTGAGTGATGTTATCCGAGCCACACCAAGAGTTTGTCACAATAGCACACCTTACCCTTTATTATTATATGGGTGTTATAAGGTGTTATGTAAAAAGACCCCAGAACTATGATTATGGGCATTATTGTTTTATAGAATAAAGAATATACATTCATTTAATTATTGTTACTTTGTAAATAGTTTTTAAAGCACAAATAGTATTTTTAGTTAATGTTCAATTAAAAAATATATTTTGATGAATTAATTGATTTTTGAATTAAATAATATTTTAATAAAATTTTATTACTAAATTAATTTTTATTAAATATAAATTATCGTATAATTTTTATGAATACAATTGTGATTTTTATTAAGGTTTGAAATTCTTTTTTATCAAAGCCAATTAATTTTCAATAAATGTCAGTTTTTATTTTAAAAGTAAAAAAAATAACATATTTAGAAAATTATTTAGATAAAATGAATATTATTTTTGGAATCATGATGTTAAAATTATCCAATGGTGAATTTTTCAAAATTTTCTAAGATAGTTGAATTTTTGGGTAAAAAATAAATATCATTTAAATATATAATATGTTTTATGACATCATAATGACATAATAGTGATGTAATAAATACTATAAATGAGATATTCAGCCAATATATTTTTTAACAATAAAATAATTTTATTTTATGTTTTTTTTATTTATTTTACAAATCCTTAGTGGACCCTCCATGACTTATAAAACATTTTAACTTTTTAAATTGATTTCCTTTAGAGTGTGACTCACCTCTACATAATCAAAACTAATATTTTAAGAAGTTTCTCCATTGAACTTATAAATTAATTTTTTCCACTCCCCTTTGGAAAAAACCATGGGCATAATCCATGGGTTAGTTATTGGTTTTGATTAGTTTAATGTGTGGTGTCCAAAACCTAAATAATAAAGAATTCCCCATCTTTTCCTATATAAACCCACCCAAGATCTCACTTCCCCATAACTAAAATCCTTTTTAGATTGACCAACCTATACCATAATCTCTCTATAATCCTCCCAAGTTTCCACAATATCCTTATAATCCTCTCTCAAGCCTCTCCCAATCCTTTGGGATCACACTTCTAAGTAAGGGATTTCGTCCTTTCTCATTTTTGTCCAAATTTCTTTGTGTTGTTATGCCCTTTTATTTTAAAATAAAAATGCCAAGGTATGATTTATCACCTCCCCTATAATTCCCTAATTATTTTTTAACGATTATATACCCCTTTCTCTCTCATTAATGCCTCTCATGTACACCTATTACCATGCCGAAATTCTATAGGGGATTTCTCTCTCCTCAATTACATTCAAGAAATTCTTTTGTATTATGAATATAAATTCTAATACATGTGTTGGTAAATGTATATATATGACCCCATTACTTTCCATTCCATGTAAATATGATAAGAAACCCCTTTCTCTCTCATCAACCATTTTTATTAATTCTTTTGTCACATTGTTATGCTGCCGAAATTGCACCACGATTTTCCAAGCCAAAGTCATTGTGTAAGAATACCATGCCCATTTATCTATCAAGGGTATTCACCTTTATGCACAATTAATTATTTATTATAGAGTTTCATGTATTAATTCCACATTCCTTTATCATGGAATAAATTATGATGTTTAATGAATCCATGTTATATGATCCATGTGGCACACTTATGCATGAAATGAAATGATTAAGAAGGGTGCGCCCTGATAGCGCTCCAATGAATTGGGTAAAGATTAGTATCATGATACATCAAGTGAAATGATAGTTTAATCATGATAATTTAAGTTCAATGAGGGTTTACTCATGATTCATGTGCAATGAGCCATGGATCATGCTAATATCATGTTAAATTTTGTTGCCACATTTCCATGTTATGACAATCATGTTATGATCATGAATTTATGTTCATGTTTATCTTATGATACATTGATATTCCTATTGCATAACATGTATTATATTCTTTATGTTATGACTTTTTAATCCCTTACTGGTATTTATATCTCACCTTTTTATTATACATTTCCTCAGGTTATCCCATGCAATGCTAAGTACGAAGGAATGACGTGGTCATGTAAAAGAAGTTTTCAATAAGATGTTGTGTTTTATGTTTTAAGTTGTTATGTAATGTTCCTAAGACCCAAAGACACTAGACCTATCAATATTCTATGTTGTATCAAGTGAATTTTTTATGTAATAAATTATTTATAAGTTTTAAATAAAGAGCAGGGTTGTTATAGTTGGTATCAGAGGGTGGGTTTAGTTATTTTGGGATTAAGATTAGAAAACCCTAGTGAAAGCCTTAGGGATAAGACTAAGAATATTAAAAATATCACTAAATTTTGGAGAGTATTTATTATGTGGTTTATCAATCAAATACATCTTTTTATGGATACGATTAGGTATAGGCGACTCTGGCACATATGTATCCTAGGGGTAAAACCCGAAAACACTGCTTTGAGCTAGACTCAAACAGGAAATGGTGAACAACAAGGGGCCTTGCTGCACTCTTGGTTATGAAACTCCCATGGGATATTATTTGGTAAATTCATAAGCTTATCATGAACCATTATTAAAATAATAGAAAAAATCCCCTAAGAATATATGTTGGGAATTATATCATGGATAACATATATTGAAGCCTATAAGTTCATAAGTTAAGGAAATAAAAGTAATTTATAAGTCATCCATTTTTTGTCTTTAGATTACCATTTATGTGTTACCCCTAACTTTCCTTTTATTCCATACAATGGCTGATAATAGGAGGAATATACCTAACAACTGATGAAAAGATCAATATGTCAACAATTCTAATGAGATGTCCAATCTGATAGGAGCGGGAATCGCGAAATTTGTCATGATAATCTCTTATTTAACTCAAGTTTTGAATAGAAACATGGGTCAAGAGGAACATTCAAACCCCTCTAAGAAATAACAAGTTTCAATCGAGATCTTCATGAGACAAAGTCCTCCTACTTTTAACAGATTATATGATCCCTCAATCATCGAACAATGGATCAAATCCATTGAGAAGATCTTCTCCATCCTTCAATGTTCTGAACAAGAGAAGGTAATTATAGCTACTTATCATATGGAGGGTGAAGATGATCAATGGTGTAAATTGATCAAAAATATGAATCCTGAGGAGGAGATCAAGGTGTTGTAATGGAAGGATTTCTGGAAAATGTTTTTCGATAAATATTTTTCACGCACCCTCCGACTTAATATGGAAAGGGACTTCTTTTCCCTCAAGAAAAAAGACAAAGAATCCATTGGGGTGTATGAGGAAAACTTTACAAGGATGGCATGATACACATCCGTCTTTGTCGTTACCCCCAAATGCAAGGTTTACTGCTTATTTAGTGGGATAAAACCTAGCCTATGGAAAGCTTTGGCGATCTGTGACTTTGAGAGCTATGAGGAAATTGTTTGATGTTCCCTCAAAGTCGAAATGGAGATCGGAGAATCTCAGGGGTATTATAGGTATAAGAAGTGTAAAGTGTACTTTAATTTTGGTGGTCTGATGGATAAATCTAATGTTTCTAAGAAAATACATCACCCCACTTTCCAAAGGTACAGAAAGAAGTATCCCATAAATTGCTTGAAGGGGACAAGAAAATGCTTTAGGTTTGAAAGAGAAGGGAACCTGGTCATTAACTGCCAACAAGAAAAACCTACGGCTGTGATAGAGGAAATGAACGCTCTGTTCAATGCTCAATGAATTGTTTATTGATTAAACTAAAAAGAACCAGGTCAATTTTCAAACCAGTTCCCTAAGACAAGGGTTTTTAGAGGAAACCAACAACCTCCAAGGCAGTAAGGGAGAGATTTTTCCATCACTACTGTCGAAGTGAACCCCGACAATGAAGTGGTGACAGGTACGCTAGTTATTCATTCAATGATAGTGAATGTAATTTTTTATTCTAGTTCTACACATTCTTTTATATCCCTAAATTTCAATATAACAATACCAACACCACCACAAGTTATGTAAGTAAAGATGTCAGTGAGAACAGAAAATAGGGAAATCATTGCATCCCATGAATATAACTTCTCTCCTGTCATAATTAATGGATTGAACTTCTTGAAGAAGCTCATAATACTCCCTTTAGTGGAATTTGATATAATTTTTGTAATGGATTGACTTTCCATATATATATCCAACATAAATTTCTGGGATAGGGAAATCACTCTCCATATAGAGAATCGACCTATGATTTTGTACAAGTGCAAGGAGGAAGATGAATCTTCTTTAGCACTATCATATCAAGTGTGTATATTACTTCCCTATGAGCATGAGTATCTAGCTCAGATGATTGAGTCTAAGGAATCAACCATCCTTGAATACATTCCTATTATGAGGGAATTTTCTGAAGTGTTTCCCAAGGAATTGTCTGGTCTTCCTCCTACAAGAGATGTTGAATTCTCAATTGATCTTATACCTGGGGTGTTTCCAATATCCAAGACTCTGTATAGAATGGATGTTGTGGAGATTAAGGATATGAAGAAACAACTATAGAAGAATCTGGATAAAGGGTTTATATTCCCAAGTGCTTCACCATGGGGTGCACCAGTCCTCTCCATTAAGAAGAAGTATGGGTCAATGCGCCTTTGAATTGATTATCATGAGATCAACAAAATCATGATAAAGAACAAGTATCCTCTACCTAGAATTGATGAATTGTTCAATCATCTACATGGAGAATAATAATTATCCAAGGTGTATTTGCAGTCGGGATATTACCAAGTAAGGTTGAAGAAGGATTATATCCCCAAGACTTATTTTTTTATAAGATACAGGTACTATGAATTCATAGTAATGCCTTTCGGACTCACTAATTCTCCAGAAATATTCATGGACTTGATGAATAGAGTCTTTATAAATTACCTTAAAAAAATTTGGTAGTCTTTATTGAAGTTATTCTAATATATTCTAAAAACAAAGAGGATCATAAGGAGCATCTAAGAACTATACTAGATACCTTGAAAAAGGAGAATCTATATGCAAAGTATAGAAAGTGTGAGTTCTATTTGAAGGAAGTCTCATTCTTGGGTCATATCATCACAAGAAATGGGATATCTATGGATCCCTCCAAGACAGATGCAATTGAGGGATGGCCAAGGCCAACATCAGTGATAGATATCTGTAGCTTCTTGGAGTTAGCTGGATATTATCACCGATTTATGAGAAATTTCCCTCAATTTTCCAACCCTCTTACCAAGCTAACTTAGAAGGGAATAAAGTTTTCTTGGAGTGATGAATACAAAGAGAGATTCAAGGAGTTGAAAAGGAGGCTTATCACTGCATTTATGCTCACATTACCCACAAGTGGAGAACTTTTTGTGGTATTTAGTGATGATTATAAGAAGGCTATAGGTTGTGTGTTGATGAAAAATGAAAAAGTCATTACCTATGATTCAAGGCAATTGAAATTTCATGAGAAAAACTATCCAACTCATGATCTGGATTTTTCTGTAGTAATCTTCTCTTTAAAAATTTGGTGATATTACCTCTTTTGGGAGAAGTGTAAAATATACACCGATCAAAAAATACTCAAGTATATATTCACACAGAAAGAGTTTAACATGTGCCAACGAAGATGGTTAGAGTTGATCAAAGACTATGACTACTCAATCCATTACCACCCTGGGAAAGAGAACAAGGTGGAGGATGATCTAAGTAGAAAGGACCCACCAATTCTATCATTGATGAGAATTTAAAAGGATCCAATATTCTTAGATTTGATGAATATGGACATGGGAATCATAAATAATGGAAAACCATCAATTCTTTCACAAATGATTGCTCAATCGTATCTTTTGTAAAGGTTAAAGGATGATCAAAAGGATGATGTGGGAATTCAGAAGAAAGTAGAAACTATTGTTGGAGTTGGTCAGAACCTACAACTATGAGAAAATAGAAATCCTTGGAGTTTAATATTAATGAATAAGGAATTGTGAGATTTGGGATAAGACTTTGTGTTCCATCAAATATAGAGTTAAATAAAGAAATTTTGGATGATGAAAAAAAGTTTAAATTTCTCCATTCACCCAGGAAACACAAAGATGTATCGAGATCTATGATATAATTATTGGTGGGATAAAATGAAGAAGGAGATCCCTGAGTATACATCAAAGTGACTGGTATGCCAAGAAGTGAAGGTTGAGAGGCACAAGTATAATGGGATGATGAAACCATTACCCATACCATCATGGAAATGGGAGAACATCACCATGGACTTTTTCACTAGACTTCCGAATACATACAAAGGAAACAATGCTCTCTGGGTTATTGTGGATCATCTTACAAAGATTGCACACTTCATTGAAATTCGAGAGGATTTCTCATTGGATCAACTGGGACGGATATACATCAGATATGTGGTAAGGTTTCATGGAGTACCACTATTTATTGTATCTGATCGAGATCTAAGATTCACCTCTAAGTTTTGTAAGGGTCTTCAACATGCTCGGAATACTGAGCTGAACTTCAGTACGGATTATAATACTTAAAATGATGGCCAATCTGATCAAACTATCCAAATTCTTGAGGACATGTTGAGAGAATTCTCAATGGACTTCAAAGGAGGATGGGATAAGCATATCCCTCTAGTTGAGTTCTCTTACAACAACAGTATCCACCCAAGCATCCAAATGGGTACTTATGAAGCCCTATATGGGAAGAGGTGCAGAACACTGGAATGTTGAGATGAAGTTGGATAGAGAGAAATCCTAGGTCCAAAAATGGTCTAAGAAATGGTGGAGAAGGTTAAGACCATCCAGCAGCACATTAAAGTTGATCAGAATCAAAAAAAGATTTATACTAAAAATCGTCGACAATACCTAGAGTTTGGTGTCAGAGACATGTTATTCCTCTTCATATCACCATGAAAGAGAGTTATGAGATTTGGGAAGAAGCGAAAGCTTAGTCAAAGGTACATAGACCCTTTTGATATCCTTGATCTCATTGGAGCAGTGGCCTATCGATAAGCACTCCCACTGAACCTATCTCGATTACATGATGTATGCCATGTATCACTCTTGAGGAAGTACATACCTAACCCATCGCATGTACTCAATCCATAGGTGGTACCATTGGATAATGACCTCTCTTATGAAGATAATCTGGTAAATATCTTAGATCATAGGGAAATTTTTCTAAGAAATAAGACAATGCCCCTCATCAAGGTGTTATGGAGAAACCACATGTTTGAAGAATAAATGTGGGAATTAGAGGAAGTGATGAAGTAGGGTTACCCGCATCTATTTTAGTGTGGGAAAAGAATATTTTGAGGGATAAATCTATTAAGGGGGGAAATTTTAACGACCCAAACTTTTATGAATGAAAATTTTTCTTAATCTAATTAAATGTATTATTGTGTAAAATGGTTATATAAAATATGCACTTCTTTGGTTTTATGTTTTTAGATTTCAAAATACTATTAAGAATTTTTATCATTTCTAATATAATCATTGAATAGTGATCACATGATTAGTATAAATATAGGGCTTTAAAAAATCCAATTTACTCAGACAAAGGAAGTGATGGCCTCATCTAGTAGAATTTCTCCGTACGAAGACCATTTGTCAGAGCTCAGAAAAGAGATGGCATAATTGGGATTCTCTCTTGACCAAGACCAAGCCTAGCTTCAACACATTAAGATTAAACAGAACTGCCTATAGGATATGTGGAAGCTAATAGATATTACCACTCGAGCGATGTTATCCGAGTCACCCCAAGAGTCTGTCACAATTGCACACCTTACCCTTCAGTCTTATGTGGGTTTTATAATGGGTTATGTAATAAGACCCTAGAACTATGATTATGTGCATTATTTTTGTATATAATAAATAATATACATTCATTTTATTATTTTTACTTTGTAAATATTTTTTAAAGCACAAATAGTATTTTTAGTTAATATTCAATTAAGAAATCTATTTTGATAAATTAATGAATTTTTTAATTAAATAATATTTTAATAAAATATTATTAATAAATTAATTTTTATTAAATATAAATTATCGTATAATTTTTATGAATACAATTGTGATTTTTATTAAGGTTTGAAAGACATTTTTATCAAAACCCATGAATTTTCGATAAATGACGGTTTTTATTTTAAAAGAAAAAAAACATATTTCGAAAATTATTTAGATAAAATGAATATTATTTTTGGAATCAGGATGTCGAAATTATCCAATGGTTAATTTTTCATAATTTTCTAAGACAGTCAAATTTTTGGGTAAAAATTAAATACCGTTTAAATATATAATGTGTTTTATGACAACATAATGACCCAATAGTGATGTAATAAAATAATATAAATGAGATATTCGGACAATATATTTTTTACCATTAAAATAATTTGATTTATGTTTTTTTATTTATTTTACAAATCTTTAGTGGACCCTCCAAGACTTATAAAATATTTTAACTTTTTAAATTGATTTCCTTGAGAGTGTGACTCACCTCCACATAAGAAAACCTAATATTTTAAGAATTTAGGCCATTAAACTTATAAAATAATTTTTTTCACTCCCCATTGGAAAAAACCATGGGTTGGTTTGTAGTTTTGATTAGTTTAATGTGTGGTTTCCAAAACCTAAATGATAAATAATTCCCCCTCTTTTCCTATATAAAACCACCCAAGATCCCACTTCCTATTCACTCAAATACTTTGGAGCTCAACAAAATTATTCCCTCATCTCTCTAGAATCCTCCCATGGTTCCCCAAACTCCCTAGAATCCTCTCTCGATCCTCACCCAATCCTTTGGGATCACACTTCCAAGTAAGGTATTTCTTCCTTTCTCATTTTTGTCCAAATTTATTTGTGTTGTTATGAAATTTTATTTTAAATTAAAAATGTTGGGGTATGATTTTTCACATCCCCTATAATTTTCTCCTTTTGTTTTAATGATGAGATACCCCTTTCTCTCTCATTAATGCCTCTCATGTACACTCGTTACCATGCCGAAATTCTGTAAGGGATTTCTCTCTCCTCAATTACATTTAATAAATTCTTTTGTATTATGAATATAAATTCAATTACATATGTTGGTACATGTATATATATAACCCCCTTACTTTCCATTCCATGTACATATGATAAGACACCCATTTCTCTCTCATCAACCATTTTTATGAATTCTTGTGTCACGCTGTTATGCTGCCGAAATTGCACCGTGATTTTCTATGCCAAAGTCATTGTGTAGTGAATACCATGCCCATTTCTATATCAAGAGTATTCACCTTTATGAACATTTACTTATTTATTATATAGTTTCATGTGTGAATTCCACATTATTTTATCTTGGAATAAATTATGATGTTTAATGAATCCATGTTATATGATCCATGTGGCACACTTATGCATGAAATGAAATGACTAAGAAGGGTGTGCCTTGATAGTGCTTCAATGAATTGGTTAAATATTAGTATCATGATACATCAAGTGAAATGAGGTTTTACTCATGCTAATTCAAGTGGAATGAGGGTTTACTCATGCTCCATGTGCAATGATACTTGGCTCATGCTAATATCATGTTAAATGTTGTTGCCACATTTACATGTTATGATCATGCCTTTATTTTAATGTTTCTCTTATTCTCTATTTATATTCCTATTTCCTAAAATGTATTGTATTCTTCATGTTATGAATTTTTACTCCCTTACTAGGCTTTATAGATCACCCTTTTATTATGAATGTGCTCAGGTTATCCCATGTAATGCTAAGTACGAAGGAATGATGTGGTCATGTAAAAGAATTTTTCAATAAGATGTTGCATTTTATGTTTTAAGTTGTTAGGTAATGTTCCTAAGACCCAAATACACTAGACCTATTAATCTTCTATGTTGTATAAAGTGAATGTTTTATGTAATAAATTATGTGTAAGTGTGAAATAAAGAGTAGGGTTATTATAAGATGAGTATGTTAAGAAAGTTGAGAAAAGTAATATTACTGAGTCTAAAGAGAAGGAGTGTTAAGTTATTTGTCCAGAATAAATTAACCTGTATAGTAAGTTTTAATAAGCACAAAAACCAGCAGAAGTAAAGGGAAATAATAAGGTTTCTGAATATGTAAAAAAATTGACAAAAATATATCAACATATTATGGTTTGAAAATCAGAAAAGATGAAAAAGATGTGAAAAAGAAAGGAAAGTTACTAAAAGTTTTTTGACTATACTATCGGGACAAGAGGAACGCAAGAAATATTTTTTACAAAATAACTATAACAAAAATTTCCAAAAAGGTAAAAGAAGTTGACAACCTTATCATAAGGGTCTATAGATGAAGATAGACTTGTTATAAAATCTGCTAAGGATGAAAAGAAGGAAGAAAATACATCCAATGAAAAATCCAAGAAAAAGAAGAAAAATCCAAACTAATAGAAGACTCTCAGTCCGGACTTTGCTTTTAAAAATATATGAGGTTATTCCTTATTCATAAAACATTTGTTTATTTGTACTAACTTACAGGGAATTTATGGAGTTGAATTAAGGAAGATAATGGTGAGTCTCTTACTATTCTTTCAAAAGAAAGTAATGATGTTACAAAATATGATTTTTCGAAAGTTGTGTTGTTACACTTGAATTTTCTGATATGTTTTTTGAGATTGGTGTAGGTTACTTTTTCTTAAATAAATTCCTTTCAAGAATTTACCCATTCATGAGAATTTTCAAAGAAACATAAAAAGTTATTACATGTAAATTGTGTGATGGAAAACATTGATAACCTTGATTATACACTCTTGTTTTATACACCGAGTTTTCCCATGTAGACTTAGATTTGTTTAGTTAAAAGCTATTTGTTAATAAAATCATGTGATACTTATGTTCTTCTAAAGAAGAGTTTCAAGTATTTGATATAAAAATTTCTAATCATTCTAAAATGAGATAATTTTTTAGTAAGGGGGGAAACTTATCATGATGACCCCTTTGAATTTGATTGTAAATAAGGTGGAAGAGAATATATTAATGGGGATAAAAGAAACTAGGGAGAGACAAGGAATAGGGGAGAAAGGAAATAATATGTGGAGAAGAAAAAGTGAGAAAATAAAACAATATCACTTATTGTTTTGAAGTGTTTAAATATAGGTATTGAAATGAGTATTGAAAACAAACACAAAGGGGGATATTTTTGGACCCAAGGTGTGTTTTGGTTATATTTTTTGTCAATAGTTGATATATGTTTTAATTTATGAAAATGAGAAGTTTCTAGTTTCCAGATCTAGGAAATCATATTGAGGAATCAAGAAATCGTATTAAGGAATCAGGAAATCGTATTGAGGAATTGGTCTCATCCCATCGGTGTGAGTCATTGAATATGATTTATCATATTGGGATTTCTACTAAAATATGATGGAAATCATATTGTGTTTGGAATGAAAGTTTTGTTCATAATGTAAACCTAATTAGAGTCTTCCTGAACTTGATATAAATCTGATGATGTTTTAATATTTTTTAATTCAAAAAAATTCATAAGTTGCCTGAGAAACTTATGATGAAATATTGAATAATTAAAGGGGATAAAAATTGTTGGAAATAATATTGATCATTGGGTTGGGAGAAAAGGAGCTTCCAGTCATATTCTATTGGGAATCATATTCTACTGGGAATCGTATTCTGATAGGAATCGTATTCTATTGGAAATTATATTCTACTGGGAATCATATTTTTCTAGGAATATTATTCAGCTAATAATCGTATTGGGATTCTTAAACTTAGAATAGAAGTGGTTTATAATTTTATCGATCTTATTCTGATAGAGTTGTGTTATCATATTGAGAAAATCATAATTAGGAACCATACTAAAGAAAATCACACTGGAGAATCGTAATGAAGAAATCAAAATAAGAAGATTTGTCCTTAAATTGATGTGGAGTAACATAATGAGGAATCTATTATTTCATAGTAGACTTCATTATAATGAGTTAGATCATAATTAGAGTTAGACTAAAGTTTGTTAAGTAGTTGGTTTCATTGAAATTTTCAAAGATAGATCCGAAAATCAAGAAGATTTGAATATTCTAAAAGTAATTGAATGATTCAAAGAGATATCTAAAGAAAAAGTAGATTTGAATATTTGAAAATGAATTTAATGAGTTAAAAAGAGATCTGAGATTTAAGTATAATTCAAAGATTCAAGAAATTTGGATAAGTGGGAAAAGTTTTAAGAACCCTACCTAAACCACTTTTGATGTCTCTATAAAAGGATAATTGAGTTCATTTGTAAAACTCTCTATGAACTATTCAAGTGCTTGAGCTCTAGAATTTATAGAACATGTATTGAGTACCCAACCAAAATTTGTGTTTCAGGTTGAAGCTGAGGAAGATCATTGAATTTACGTTCGATATGATCATCTGATCAAGATCCATATGATGAAGATCCATCAGAACAATTCCATTGGAGTGAGTACATTGGAGAAACATCCATCATATCCAGGTTCATTGGGAAAATTTCCATCAGATGTAGAATTATGAGCTACTGATTGAGTTCCTACTCTATTTAATAAAGAAGATAAGAAGGAGAATTAGACCAAACTGACCATTAGATAGGGACCACTATATTGAGGTTTCCAAACTGGGAAGATCAAACAGACACCGCTGAGGAAGATTTCTAAACTGAGGTTCTAGAATAAGTTTCAACCCCAACAAGTTCCTTAGAGAATTTTTTAAGTTCTTGAAGGTTTTACATAGGTAAAGTTTGATTCATCTTACTTTTAGAGGAAGTGAAGACTTTTTGAAGTGGATCAAAAAAGAAGAAAAGTGAATTGTAATTGTGGATACTTACCAGTTGCTTAAAAGGATTATTTGTGGTAAGTGGATACTGGAAAGAATAGTTGGGGGTATAAAAACTATATAAAGAGAGTTTATACTGGGATAATATAATTTTTCTTTGCTTGTGCATTTTTATTTTGGAAATATGATAGTAAATTAATCCATGTTGGTGGGACTATCCAACATGGAAAGGAGTAGGTCTTTATACCAAACCTTATAAATATCATGTGCTTTATTCTCTTTATATTTGTTACATATGAAAGGTGTGGTTGTGAGTTATGTTTTAGTGGATCATTACTCTAACAAGTTTCATAGGTTGAAAAAAAAATTGTTAAGGTGTTAAGAAACTTTCTTATAAAAGAAAAGGGAACCACTAATTTACCCCCCCCCCCCCCTCAGTGGTCTTGATCCTACTTGGGAACAACAGATTATTAGTAATGGTTAAGTACAATGGAAGAAATAATAATTCAATGAGTATAATAAATATGGGAATGTAAATAATAGGGAACATGTGCCATGTAATCAATAACTAAGAAGGAAGTGTGTAAATAATATGGAAAGGTAAATAACTGAAAACACATACCATTTAATAAATAAAATGAGAATGAAATGTATTCACATATTTTTTTCATAGTGAAAATATCATAGATAATAATAATTGGATTCTGAATGAAATTAATTCTTAAATATAGGAAATTGTGACTAAGGCACATAGAAACCTATATCGTCAAGCCCTTTCACAGGACTATTTAAAACTACAGGTAGAATCCAATTTAATTTGGCCAACTAATTTGTCTCATGAGATCTTTCAATGTATCAAGGGGATATATAATGTCCATTACCAACCCATCACTACCAATCCAATGCATTTCTTATATATTGAATAATCAATTTAATTCATAAATAATGTGTCTTATCATCAAATATACATATTGAATAAAAGATACAGATTTATCAATATTTCCCCAGTTAATTAAATAACTTTAAAAGTAAACATAGTATATAAAAATGGTATATGATTTAGGAAAGAATCATATCCATGATAAATAATGTGGATATTTAGGGTAAATTTAATGTCCAATGGTCACTAGAAAGTGAATAATTCAAGAGGAAGTTAATGACTACAAAAATGGTTCAAGGAAGTGACTGTCAATATTATACTTGGTCAAAATAATCATAATCCATCCAAAGGAATAATAAATATGGTATTGATACAACTTATACCCATTTTTGTAAGAATAAGGTTTGTTTTCAATGATGAATAGATATATAATAAAAACATATTTAAAAACATTCTTGAGGAAAATATCTTTTTCATTTTAAAAAACATTTTTGGAAAATCCTTTTCATTGAAATTTACTTTTTAAAAAATAAAAAATATTTTAAAGGGTGAAAATTCCATCGATAAATCATTTTAAAAAGTTTGAAATAATTTTTGAAAATATTTTCAGAAAACATGGTTTTGGAAGAAAGTAGATTTCCAACCGAAGAGAGAAATGATGTCATATTTTCATAAAAAACATTTAATAAACCATTTTAATTACCAAAGAGTAAAAAATGGTACAATTACTTGAAAAATATCATAAATTACCATGTTATAATAAAATTAAATTTATTACTAAACAATGATCATATAATTTCCATTAATGTAAATTCAAGAATAAATAATCTCGATTAAAATGTGATTGTGATATAAACCCTGAAAAATATTATAACGTTGAAGTGAGAATTAATCAATGAATAAATTATTTGTATTAGATATAAATCCACATAAAAAATTGTAACTACAACATAAGATAATAAAAATACATTATACACATAATCATAGAATATTAACAACAATGAGTAAGTAATATAACCCAATGAAAAAAATGAGTTATGCAATTATTTACCACTTGGTAAATTTTAATTCAAGTCCCCATAGATAAATTAGTTAAAATTGAAACTCAAATTACCATGAATAATTAATTATTCATGATATTAATTGTAAATGGTTAATATATACACCATATATTAATTAGATGTATAACATTACAATATGCCTCAATGAAATGAAATTGAGACGAAATCTCTTACCTCGCACTTTTCTTTTGGTAGTACTTGATTTAACCTCCAATATAGTATTTTTAATCATGTTAATAACTAATAATAGAACCATATTAATATGCATGATATCATATATGATTATTTTATAAAAAATTATCATCCATTTGTTGATAATATTTCATTATTTGTATTGTTTCGGGTGTTAATTCCCTTGTTTTTTGAGTATATTTTGACTTGTTATTTTTTTCTCCCCTTAATTATATCATAATTTTATAATATGAAAAATGTAAAACATGATGTAAATATTATATATATTTATTATATATGTATTTATATTGATCCAAAAAAATTGGTTATGGGAAATTAAATACACCGTTCATGGTGACGGTAGGTCGTACGTTTGTATTAATGATGTTTCCATTTTCTCATCGTATTGAAAGAAATAAAATTAAATAATATATAGATATATATATATATATATTATAGTTATAGCATAATTTTATGTCAAATATATCAAATATTTTTTTAATCCCGTCTTTAATACATGTCTTGTAAAGCGTGAATGAATCGCATCGCTTCGTGAGGTGGTAGTCCATCGTACACACGAATGACGTTATTGTATTCCTAAAAAATGGAAATCATGAAGGTATGTCTTATATAATAATTAAATAAAAATAAATAAATCATAAATATCATAAATATCATATATAAATAGTATGTACTGTAGGTTCCGAACGTAGTGGAAGCATGCGATGGGCGGTGCCCAACATTGCTTTTTGTCATGATCGATGATCAATCCAAGATCTATTGATGTTTAGTCACTATGATCAATGGAATTGAATAAAATATAGACAAAATTTATAATTCCAGAACTGAGAGAGAGGAGATCAACACATATTTTTTATAACTAATTTAATTAGATAAAGAATTACCTTTAAGGAATTCTTTCTTTGTTGATTAATATGGCGACAGATATATGATGTACCATCATTGAATTGTAGAAACCAAGTGTCTATTTCCTCTAGCGATAATCCACACATGTTCCGAGAATCTCCAAACATCACCAAAGCAGTCCTCGGTTGCTATTAAAGAATATCCTTTTGCTTGTGTCTTCCAACTTGATCATCTTGAGAATCGCTTCCAAAGTGTTCTCCTTGATCTGATGGAGGAGGATTTCTCTATGTTCTTGGGAGAATTATTGGAGAAGAGAGATCTCTAAACTTGAGAGGATCCTCCAAGATTCTTTGAGCACAACACACAAAAATGAATTGGCTTTTTGAGAAAATAATATAATTGGGTATTTATATTTTTATAGTTAAAATAAAATAATTACACAATTACCCTTATTTATTTATTTTATCCTATAAAAACCCCATGTCAAATAATAATATTTTTATTATTTCTTAACATGTGCTAAACTTGTGAATTATAATTAAATATTATTTAGTTAAATAATATTCAATATTTATTATTTCTCGCCAGACCATTAACTTGGTACGTCATTCCTCCACAATATTTATCGAGCCTTGAATAATATCTATTTATTTATTAAATAAATATCATTGTATTATTCACAAATAAATAAATAAATATTATATTCTCTAAATATAAAATAAATATTTATTAAATATTCCACTCACAATATATTCTCTTGAATAACTAGTGACAGAATAAATGTGATCAGGTATATATGAATAATTACTAAACCACATACAGGAATAATATTTATTCAACCTGTTAAATAATAAATAATAATATATTATTTAACTGAGATTCTGGATACACTTAGTTTGTGACCCTCTAGGACTCTTTCTTAGTGGTATTAGGTGAAGCAGCCTAAAGTCCAAGGTTAGCATCGAGAAACATTCCAATTCACCCATAGAGAAAGAATTTAATCTCGAATGACATGTCACCTCATACTAATTCTTACTGTGTAATATAATCCCTTTATTAAAATATCTCTAATTGAGCATATTGCATGCCATTTCCATCAATCTATGCATTCGATATCTCTTTCTTTAAATTTATGGAAATAGAACTTTCCTATTGAACTCCATGACCATGGATTTTTTTAGGCTATATCATTTCCATCAAAGGGTCTGAGATATTAAGTTACGTTAAATGACATAAGGGATAAATCATTTCTCACATTATTCATTAATGCAATATTACTCATGACACACTTAACGTATCCTACCTCGCCGCAAACATCTGTCATCATTGTTTTCATCAATACATCTAAGTACATGACTCGTGATATTCATTAATAATAATATTAAAGTCTAAGGACCAATACACGCATTCGCAGATAAGAAAATCCAATGACACATATAAATGTGGGTTTCTTACTTGCGGGTCTCATTCTCATAATATCCATACTGGATATTACTAATGACGTACACCATGAGATGGTGCCTCAAAGTCCTATAAGTCTCCACCCTTGATATCCTATATCATTTGTGTCCCTCAAATGATATCATCTGGCTATAGAACATATATTCAAGAATAGTTTTGTAGCACTTATGAGTTCTCATTATTGTAGGGAACTGTTATGACCTTTTAGTGTGACAGCTAATATTAGTACATTATCACATACAATGTCATTCATAAGAACAATCATGATGTGATAAGTAGTTTATTAATATTCAAAACAATGATTACATGTTTTTCATAAAGTACAAAGAAGTTGGTTCTAGGGAACCCACTCCAACAGACAGCCACTCGCACTAGATCCAGCTACTAACAACCTTTAGTCCACTAGATTACACATGATACTCATGTTTTTTTTGATATAGGCCTTTAGTAAAGGGGTTCACCACATTCTCTTATGTGGGTACTCTGCTTACTACAAATTTACCCCTTTGATATAAATCCCTCAAGAGGTGATACTTCTGGAGTATATGATTTTTCTATTGGTGTGACCTTGGATATTTTTCAAGATCCACCATTGTATTATTATCACAATAAAATGTGATAGGGTCTTTACTGTTAGGTACCACATCAAGTTCCGCAAAAAAAATTGAATCCAAATGGATTCCTTGGCTGCATTAGAAGCCGTTATATACTCAGAATCTAATGTAGAATCTGCCATAACGAGCTGCTTTGAACTCTTCCAGCTCATAGCTCCTCTGTTGGGACAGAAAACATATCCTTATTGTGACTTCATATCATTCTGATCTGTCTGAAAACTAGCATCAGTATAACATCTAATGATTATCTCCATGTCTCCTCTATATACTAGGAACATATCCTTAGTTCTTATCAGATACTTAAGTATAGCCTTAAAAACAGTCTAATATTATTCTCTGGGATCTTCTTGATATCTGCCTACCATGATCAGTTCATAGGCAACATCAATTCTAGTACATAACATGGAATACATGATTGACCCTATCGCTGAATCATATAGGATCTTACTCATTCTCTCTTTCTCATGTTGTGTATGAGGATACATTTTCTTAGAAAGATGTAAACCATGTGACACTAGAACCAATACCCTCTTATATGGTTCCTATAAAGACCCAGAAATTCCATGTAAAATTTGTTTTTTAATATATGATAATTTTACGAGTCCGTGAAAATTAACGGCGTGTGATTCTGAGGCCCGGTGTGCCCTGAATGAATTTCTGAACTTTTTTTCAGGTACGTTCAGTAAACTTGCGAGTGGATTTTTGTAACTTTTGAACCAGTGCTCAGAATTAAAATCTAAGGGCACCGTTGAACTTGCAGCACCGGTATTCGTTTAAGGGGACCTTCAACTCGACCGCAGTGGGTCGAGAGTGAAAGATAAGTTTTGGGGTTTTTTTTTGAAATGAAAAATAAAATCAAATTTTATTTTATTTTATTTCTAGTAAAAATATCTACATGGGTTATGGAGGTGGGGACCACCCGAACTAAAAACTTTTTTTAATTCAAAGCTTGGTGGTGGGGACCACCTGAACCCCTCATAATGGGGGGAGGAAACGTCTCAACTCCCTCAATTAATTTTATGTGTCAACATAAAATTAAATGTTAGGTTATCAATTAATTTTATGTGGCAACATAAAATTAAATGTTAAGTTACCAATTAATTTTATGTGTCAACATAAAATTAAATGTTAAGTTAATTAAT
Source organism: Viscum album (assembly GCA_963277665.1). Lineage (NCBI taxonomy): Eukaryota > Viridiplantae > Streptophyta > Magnoliopsida > Santalales > Viscaceae > Viscum > Viscum album. The sequence goes on along the minus strand of OY728129.1, from coordinate 1,802,444,052 downwards.
TTTTTGTTGGCTATTTCTTTTCTTTTCGGTGGAATTGGGGAAGGATTAGAAAAAAGGGAATTGGGAGAGAGATTGAAGGATTATTCTCTCCAACAAATAATGTGTTCTCCAACGAAGAACGTGCTCCCCAACGAATAATGATAATGCCGATGAGGAATGTCTTCAATGAAAACAAACCAATGATCAAGGAAACACTGATGTCACTAACATCCGTCTAACCCCAACGACATCGTCTCCTTCCTTGCGGCCTCCATCGACAAATCTCCAAGGTAGGAGGTTATTTATGAGTGAATATCACATCCCATTTTATTCCCTTCTAAACTAAGAATGTAGATCAACTCTCATAAACTATTTGATCTGTGGATGTTTTATTTTGCAGGATTAGGAGTAGTGATTGACAAAGGTTATGGGGATTGATGTTTTTAAATATCTTCCATATACGTTATCGATTCATGATTTTGTTGAGCCTCTTGCTACATCCCTAACGCGGAGGGTGCGGTCTAAATAAAGATAGTCTAACCCCTCCTTCGTTCTTCTTTATTGGTGTGTTCTCCGCGATGGTGATGGAGACCGGTGTTGGCGTTCGGCACTGGTGGAACTTGAGAACCACGACGAAGGTGACGAAGGAAGGGCGTTCGGGCAAGTCGGGCGCTAGTGAAGGCTCGGCGCCGCATGGCCTACCCCAGCGAATCGCCGCCCCACAGTCCCGTTGTGCCACCCACAGACCTTTCGCACCGCCCGCGGGCCCTTTTCACCGCCTACGACCCCATCGCGCCGCCCCGCGGCCCTGTCGCACCGCCCGTGGCCCTGCCGCACTGCTCGTGGCCCCGCGCCGCCATGCTGGGCCGCCCAGCGCGGGCTGGGCCATACCCAGCGGGTCGGACTGCCCAGTGGGTTGGGCTGAACCCAGCAGGTCAGGCCTGGCCTAGCGGGTCGGGGCGGGTTGACCCGAACCGGGTCGGACCAGACCCGAACCCACTACTATCCATTTACGCTCTTCTGGCCATAACTTTGGCACTGGACGTCCGTTTGACGAACCATCAGTGGTGCTGGAAACCTTGGAGCGAGACGGTCCCTTGAGTATACCCCACTAGAGTTTTGGGTAAAGTTGGAGTACAGTTGGGTTGGATCGAGCACGAATCCAACCTGGCCCTCAGGACAAAAAGGCTAATAACTTACAGACAGAGTGTCTGATTTACATGTCGTATGTTACGTTGTAACCCCTATGACATGGTGTTACTTTGAGATACTTCTTAATGGGAATTCATGGAAGTTGTATTATTGACCAGTGGATTAAAGATCAGACCCTCCCGAAGACGAGTAAGCCTAGTGCGAAAACCCAGTAGTTGGCTGTGATGTGAAGAATGAAGAGAAATCCTGTGTTGGTCAGCACTGAGCGATCCTATGTGGGTCAGCACCTAGCGATCCTATGTGGGTCAGCACTGAGCGATCATGTGTGGGTCAGCACCTAGCAATATTGTGTGGGTCAGCATCTAGCGATCATGTGTGGGTCAGCACCTAGTGATCCTATGTGGGTCAGCACCGAGCGATCCTGTGTGGGTCAGCATCGAGCGATCTTGTGTGGGTCTGCCTCTTAATAGAGTAAGATGATTCAGTAGTCACATCTAATCATCTCTACTACTGTACTTAAGTTATACCTGGTGTGATCTGAGTCTATACCAGTGTGGTACTTTCCTTCATGGTAACACTTTGGTGGTATTCTTCTGTATGGCATACCTGTGTGGTACTTCCCTTCGTGGTATTTTCTTCCTTTGTGGAACAGTTGAGCTTGGGGATTTGGAGTTGGACTCGGTGTTTTCCTCATTATTGAGATGGGTTTACTTGATAACTTAGGTATATGTATGGGAATATACATAAGTAGGGTTATCAGTTGTTTCTTTACTTTGTGGTTTATCATTTTTAGATTTTGTGAGACCTTGAGGGTCTCGGGGTCCCTAATGAGTATCGTTATACTCACCCATGCATGGTCTATGCCCATACTTTGTTGTTTTTGGTGCAGACGATGGATAGCATTGACTGAGGACGAGAGTACCAAGACTGGAGGTAGCTCAGAGGTGGACGTTGGATGAGGCGAATCGCATAGACGGCCGTTCGTGAGCTGTACTTACCCTTCAGGTAGGATCTGTGGTGGACGATCCAGGAGCTGCTTTTCACCTATCAGTTGTCTTGTACTTTCCAGTTTTCCTTGTACTTTCCAGTTGGGCTTGTATTCTGGACCTTTTTTACCTATTGTACTCACTTTGTTTACTATTCAGTTTACATGAGTTCATATCTTACTGTGTGCTTGGTTGAGTGTGTTGTAGGTTATAAAGGCAATGCTTTCCCAATTTTAGGGAACACGCCTTCGGTGCTAGTCGCCAGCCCCTGGACTATTGAAGGTGGGCTTAGGTTAGTCATGGCACGGGCCCCGAGGTATGGGTAGTGACAAATTGGTATCAGAGGAGTCGGTTCTACCGTAGAACATAGGACTCTAATCTTTCTTTTTAACAAAAATAGTGTTAAGTGTAGTGAGTGTGGTTATTAGTTTAGAGAATCCGGTGTTGGTGCGATGGCCGTAGCGATACCATTACTCGTTGGGCCACCGATACCACCAGCCCCAGCAGCAAAGAGTGAACACTGCTTGATCATGTTGCATGAGGTCCAGCGTCATTGGCCACCCAGGTTCAGGGGAGAGACAAACCCATAGGCGGCTGAGGATTGGCTGGAGGTCGTGGTGAGATTTTTCTAACTGGTAGGGACACTAGCCTATCTCATGGTGATCCTTACCGCCAGTATACTACAGGAAAAAGTAGGTAGATGGTGGAGCTTGATGTTTCAGGTTCACGACGAGGTGAGGCTTCTTTGGGAAGACTTCGAGAGCCTGTTTTGGGCAGAGTTTGTTCAAGCGACTCTTCGCGCAGTGCGCATACAGGAGCTTCTTCATCTACAGCAGGGCATCATGAATGTGGCTTAGTACTCAGCGAGGTTCACTGACCTCTCACGCTACTCCACTGATATGGTGTGGGACCCATTCTTCAGGTCTTGGACCTTTGATCAGGGACTCAGGAGGGAGATCAAGGCTTTGATGATCTCACTCAGCATCCCGACATAGGAGGGGGTGCCAGAGCGAGCCCTCTTTGTAGAGATTTTTCTTACTGAGTTGTCACCAGTAGCGAGACCCACCACCAGGCATCACGTAGTAGAGTCTTATGCAGCTGGAAGCTGACAGATGACATAGAGTTCCAAGAAGACCAGACCTACAGGTGGATGACCGCATGACTCAGGATCAGTTGTACAGGGTACCAGAGACAGAGCAAGTCATGCAAGGAACATGCAGTGTTACGCATGCAGCAGGTAGGGTCACATGGATCGTGACTGTCCGACCCGTCGTACAGATGATTAGAAGACAGTTGAATGACTGCCCAGGAAGAGATAGAGGTTTGACCAAGGAGGCCCGTAAGGAGCAGGCGGACGTGGTAGAGGAGCTGGTCGTGCAGCTGGCACTGGGAGACGATTTGAGATTTTATCACCACCACCACTAGGAGGTCCATCCCGACCACAGGGAGTGAGAGGATAAGGGTGATATCAGCTCCAATTAGCTGAGTCCTACTATCACGATGCTCTATAGATGATATGAGGTATGATCTTTGTCTACTCCACCTTAGTTGAGTAATTATAGACACAGGTGCTAGTTGTTCTTTTATTTCCACTTCCCTCATTCCGAGCTCGGAGATTCCGATGGATTTGTTGGTTCGATCTTTATGGATAGAGACTCCTTTAGGAGCAGATTCAACGATTACGCACTGGTTCTGGTAGTGTGATCTTACTCTAAGAGGCGAGAGCTTTGGATGGGATCTCCTAGTAGTAGCGTCGAGGCCTTACGACATCATCTTGGGTATGGATTGGTTATCTACAGTTCATGCTTAGATTGACTATATTAGGCGTAAAGTGTGATGTGTCCGCATGGATGGGACCAGGTTTACCTTCACCGGCGAGAAGGGAGCATTTGAAGCATAGTATGGACTTACCTAGAAGAGATTAAAGACGATCACTCATTAGTTTGCTAGCCTTACCCTCAGAGTAGTTGATGTGGAGAGTCCGAGTTATCCTATAGTGGTGGACCAATACGCGGATGTCTTCTCTGATGTTGTTTCTGGTCTACCTCCTCACAGAGAGGTGGACTTTTATATTGACTTACACCCCAGGATGGCACTGATATCTACACCAGTGTATCGGATGGCTCCCGTGGAGCTTCGTGAGTTGCGTGTACAGCTAGAGGACTTGCAAGGGAAGAGATTCATTCGGCCTAGTATTTCTCCTTAGGCAGCCTCGATTCTGTTTTCCAAGAAGGCGGATGGGATCTTGAGGTTTTGTGTTGACTATCGGCACCTAAACTAGGTGACCATGAAGAACAAGTACCCACTCTTTAGGGTTGATGACCTCTTTGATTAACTGAAGGGAGCACGGTGGTTCTCGAAGATAGACCTCAAATCAGGCTATCACCAACTCAGAGTACAGGATGAGGATGTGTAGAAGACGGCTTTCAGATGTCAGTACGGACACTAAGAGTTCTTTGTTATTCCATTCAGCATAACCAATGATCTAATAGTGTTCATGGGACTCATGAAAAGGATATTTCAGTCATACCTTGATCGCTTTGTGGTGGTCTTCATTGATGAAATTATTATCGACTCGACTACTGAGGAGGAGCATGCCTCTCATTTTCAGGTAGTAATGGAAACACTCCAAGAGCACCAGCTTTATGGTAAGCTCTCGAAGTGTCAGTTCTGGATCTGAGAGGTTCACTTTCTGGGACATGTGATATTGGAGGTTGTAGTTGTAGTAGATCCAGTGAAGATTGAGGTGGTACTTTCTTGGGAGCCACCCAGGAGTGTGATAGAGGTATAGAGTTTCCTGGGTTTGGCTGGATACTACCGGATATTTGTGCGATATTTCTCCAGAGTTTCAGCACATCTATCAGTGTTGATGAAGAAGGTCCAACCCTTCATGTGGTTTGAGAGATGCCAGTGGAGTTTTCAGGAGCTAAGGCTGAGGCTAACTAGTGCCCCCATCTTAAGGCTTCCAGAGGTGGGCGTTGGGTACGTAGTCTACTGTGACGCATCAGGGACTGGGCTCAGATGTGTCCTGATGTAGGAGTGAGCAATGATCGCTTATGGTTCTGAACAGCTAAGACAGTATGAGCAGAACTATGTTTCCCATGACCTGGAGTTAGCAGCAGTGGTCTTTGCCTTGAAGATGTGGCGACATTACTTGATGGGTGAGCATTTTACAGTGTACTCTGATCACAAGAGTCTTAGGTATATCTTCTCTTAGAAGGACCTGAACCTGAGATGGTGGCATTGGATTGAGTTCCTCCAGGACTATGACTTCGAAATAGTCTATACTCCTGGGAAGGGGAACATTGTAGCAGATGTACTCAGCAGGAGGTCTGGTATACAGCTGCTAGGTGAGGCAACGGAGCAGTTTTCCGCTTTTCAGATATCCTTTGTGGATCGGGATGGAGCATGTTTTCTTCAGTATCTTACAGTCACTCCCTCGCTTCTTCAACGAGTCAGGGAGGTGCAGCGTGGGGATGCGGACTACGAGATGCGACGTGCTCAGATATCCATAGGATAGGCACCTGATGGATTTTCTGAATGTGGGGAGCACTTCATCCTCTTCAAAGAACATACCATGGTACCAGTATCACTTTAGGAGGAAGTATTTACGAAGTTCCACACATTCCCTCTAGTGGTACATCTAGGACTAGATAAGATGTACCAGGATCTCTAATGATAGTAGTGGTGGTCGGGAATGAAGAAAGTAGTAGCAGAGTTTGTCTCTTGGTGCCTCACTTGCGGGCAAGTGAAGGCGGAGCATCAGGTACCAGCAAGCTTGGTTCGGCCTTTAGAGGTCCCAGAGTGGAAGTGGGATGGGATATCCATGGACTTTGTGAAATGACTTCCACGTACATCCATAGGTCATGACTCTATCTGGGTGGTCGTCGACCGACTCACCAAGTCGGCCCACTTCCTACCGATCAGAGAGTAGGGTTCAGTAAAGAGCTTGGGATGCCTCTATGTGCAGAAGATTATGCGGATACATGGAGTACCCTAGACGATTGTCTCTGATCATGATACACATTTTACTTCCTGGATATGGAAGGGATTGTAGAAGGCTTTCGGGACGCAGCTTCATTTGAGCACCACCTTCCATCCTCAAACGGATGGCCAGACTGAGTGGACCATTCAGAATCTCGAGGACATGTTGCTTGCTTATGTCCTCAACTTAGGTTGCATCTGGGAGGATTACTTTCCTTTGGTGGAGTTTTCATACAACAACAGCTATCACACCCCCATTGGGATGGCACCTTTTGAGGCATTGTACGGGTGACCTTACAAATCACGTTTGTGCTGGACTAACTCAGGGGAGTCATCACTAGTGGGACCATAGATGGAACAAGCTATCATAGAGAAGGTGTAGATCATCCAGGAGCAGATGAAGACTGCATAGAGTAGGCAGAAGTCATATGCCGATAGGAGACGGAGACCTCTGGAGTTCGAGGATGGCGACCACGTCTTTCTACGGGTCTCACCTCGATGAGGTTTGCAGAGATTTGGCTGAGGAAGCAAGTTGTATCTGAGGTTCATTGGTCCCTATCTGGTCCTCATCAGAGTTGGCGTGGTAGCTTACCGCTTAGCTCTTCCACCTCAGTTGCACCGGGTGCACGATGTCTTCCACGTATCTCAGTTGAGGAGATGTGTGCATGACCCTTCTCACATCATCAACCATGGAAAACTGGACATCGATTATGGGGCGACTTTTACAAAGGTTCTAGTAGATATTGAGGATCGATATGAGTAGGTCCTTCATGGGCAGTCAATACCTCTGGTGCGCATTCACTGGTAGCACGGGAACCTCCAAGAGAGCACATGGGAGCAGGAGGCTCAGATACGTGCTCTCTACCCCCACTTATTTACCTAGTTTGTGATGTGGCATATAGGGACGTAAATCCCTGAGATGGGTAGAATTTAAAGACCCATAAATTCCATGTAAATTTTTTTTAATATATGGGAATTTTACGAATCTGTGAAAATTGACGGCGCGTGATTCTGAGGCCCGGTGTGCCCATAATGAATTTCTGAACTTCTATTCCAATACGTTCAGTAAACATGCGAGCGGGTTTTTGTAACTTTTGAACCGGTGCTTGGAATTGAAATCTAAAAACTGTTGAACTCGCAGTGCCGGTATTCACTTAAGGGTACCTTCACCTCAACCATAGTGGGTCGAGAGTGAAAGATAGTTTTGGGGGGGTTTTGTGGAAATTAAAAATAAAATAAAATGAACTTTTATTTTATTTCTAGTAAACCTCTATTCATGGGTTATGGAGGTGGGGACCACCCAAACTAAAACCATTTTTTGAATTCAAAGCTTGGTGGTGGGGACCACACGAACCCCTCATAAAGGGAGGAGGAAACCTCTCAACTCTATCAATTAATTTTATGTGTCAACATAAAATTAAATGTTAGGTTATCAATTAATTTTATGTGTCAATAGAAAATTAAATGTTAAGTTACCAATTAATTTTATGTGTCAACATAAAATTAAATGTTAGGTTAATTAATTTTGTGTTGGTTATTTATTTTATTTTCGGTGGAAGTGGGGAAGGATTAGAAAAAAGGGAATTGGGAGAGAGCTTGGAGGATTATTCTATCCAATGAAGAATGCGTTCTCCAATGAAGAACGTGCTCCCCAATGAAGAACGCTCACGCTGATGAGGAACGTCTTCAACAACAACGAACCGACGATCGAGGAAACGTCGACGTCACTGACGTCCGTATAACCCTAACAACATTATCTCCTTCCTTGCGGCCTCCATCAACAAATATATGAGGTAGGGGTTTATTTATGAGTGAATGTCACTTCCCATGTTCTTCCCTTATAAACTAAGAATGTGGATCAACTCTCATAAAATAGTTGATTCGCGGGTGTTTTCTTTTGTGGGATTTGGAACAGTGATTGATGAAGGTTGTGGGGATTGATGTTTTTAAATATCATCCATACGCATTCTTGATTCATTATTTTTTTGAGCCTCTTTCTACCGCCCTAATGCAGAGGGTGCGAGCCAAAAAAACATGGCCCGACCCCTCCTTCATTCTTCTTTATTGGTATGTTCTTCACAATGGTGACAGCGACCGGTGTCGGTGTTTGGAACTGGTGGAACTCGAGAACCACGAGGAAGGTGGCGAAGGAAGGGCAGCCGAGCAAGCCAACCACCGGTGAAGGCACGGCGCTGCATGGCTAGCCACGGTGGACCGTCGTCCCGCAGCTCCCCCCCCCCCCCACGGCCCCGTCGCGCTGCCCCGCTGCGCCGGCCTGCGGCCCTGCCGTGCCATCCCGCAACTTCACCGCCCTGTGGCCCCACTGCTCCATCTCGCGGCCCCGTCGCACCACCCCACGCCGCCAGGTCAGGCCGGACCACCCGGCGGGTCGGGCCGCCCGCCGTGGGCCGGGCCGCCCCCCGCGGGCCGGGCCGCCCACCACGGGCCGGGCCGCCCACCGCGGGCCAGGCCAGACCCAACGGGCCTGGCTGGGTCAACCCAAACCGGGACGGACCGGACCTGGACCCACTACGACCCATTTACGCTCTTTTGGCCATAACTTTGGCATCGAACGTCCGTTTGAAAAACTGTCAGTGGTGCTGAAAACCTTGGAGTGAGATAGTCCCTTTAGTATACCCCACTAAAGTTTTGGGTAAAGTTAGAGTATGGTCGGGTTGGATCAAGCACAATTCCAATTGATCCCTTAGGACAAAAAGGCTAATAACTTACAGACTGAGTGTCTGATTGATACACTGTCTGTTACATTGATACCCCTATGATGTGGAGGTCCTTTGAGATACTTATTCATGGGAATTTGTGATAATTTGAGTATTGACCAGTGTCTTGAGGAGCGGACCCTCCAAGATATGATTAAGCCTAGTGCGGAAACCCAGTAGCTGGATGTGACTTAAAGAATGAAGAGCGATCCTGTGTGGGTCAGCACTGAGCGATCCTATGTGGGTCAGCACCTAGTGATCCTGTGTGGGTTAGAACTGAGTGATACTTTGTGGGTCAGCACCTAGTGATCCCGTGTGGGTCAGTACCTAGCGATCTTGTGTGGGTCAGCACCTAGCGATCCTGTGTGGGTCAGCACCGAGCGATCCTGTGTGGGTCAGCACCAAGCGATTCTGTGTGGGTCTGTCTCTTAACAGAGTAAGATGATTTAGTAGTTGCATCTAATCATCTCTACTATTGTACTTAAGTTATACATGGTGTGATATGAGTCTGTACCTGTGTGGTACTTTCCTTCGTGGTAATACCTTGGTGGCATTCTTCTGTGTGGCGTACCTGTGTGGTACTTGCCTTCGTGGTATTTTCTTCCTTTGTGGAACAGTTGATATTGGGGCTTTGGAGTTGGACTCTATGTTTTCCTCATGATTGAGATGGTTTTACTTGATAACTTAGGTATATGTATGGGCATATACCTAAGTAGGGTTATCAGTTGTTTCCTTCCTTTGTGGTTTATCCTTTGTGAATTTTGTAAGACCTTGAGGGTCACGGGGTCCCTAATGAGTATCATTATACTCACCCCTACATGGGTTATGCCTGCACTTTATTTTGTTTGGTGCAGACAAAGGACAGTGCTGACTGAGGATGAGAGTACCAGGACTGAAGGTAGCTTGGAGGTGGACGTTAGACGAGACGAACCGCAGAGATGTCCATTCGTGAGTTGTACTTACCCTTCAGGTAGGATCCATGGTGGATGATCCAGGAGCTGATTTTCACCTATTATTTGTCTTGTACTTTCCATATTTCCTTGTACTTTCCATTTGGGCTTGTATTATGGCCCCTTTTTACTTTCTATACTCACTCTGTTTACTATTCTGTTTACTTGAGTTTGTATCTTTTTGTGTGCTTGGTTGTGTGTGTTACAGGTTATAAAGGCAATGTCTTCCCAGTTTTAGGGAACACGCCTTTGGTTCTAGTCTCCATCCCCTAGCCTATGGAAGGTGGGTTTGGGGTAGTCACGGAACGGGCCCCGGGGGACAGGTCGTGACAGTTCCATACTAAATCTCTTTAGTATCTGGTCAACATATATACTTTGACTTAGTCCAAGAAGTCTCTTGGATCTATCATGAATGATCTTGATCCCTAGAATATAGGATTTTTCACCTAATTCCTTTATGTAGAAACACTTGTTTAACTAGTCCTTAACTGATTGTAAGACTGGTATGTCATTTTTAGTAAGTAATATTTCATCAATATACACTACTAGGATAATTATTTCATTCCCACTAAACCTCTTATAAACACACAGCTCACATTCATTCTTAATGAACCCAAATTCTTTTATGGATTCATCAAATTGAATGTTCCATGACCTAGATGCTTACTTATATCCATAAATGTATCTCTGCAACTTTAAATCCTTTTTTCATCACATGGAGTCACAAACCCTTCTGGTTGTTTCATATAGGCATCTTCCTGAAGGTTCCCATTAAGGAATATAGTTTTGACATCCATCTTTCAAATATCATAGTCATGGTAAGCTGTTATAGCAAGTATAATTCTAATGGATTTAAACATGGAACTGGTGAAAATGTTTAATCATAGTCAATTCCTTGATTTTGTTTAACCCCTTTATCCACTATCCTTTCTTTATAGGTACTTACTTTACCTTCCATATCTTATTTCCTTGTGAATACCCATTTGCATTCAATAGGATTTACATAAACTAGTGCATCAACCAGAATCCTAACTTAGTTCTGATACATGGAATCCATTTTAGAATTCATGGCTTCTTTCCATCTTGCAACTTCTGAACTCTCTACTACCTCCGTATAGGAGAGAGGTTCATCATTGTCAACTAATAATTAATCACCATCTTTGGTGACTAGAAAACCATATCTCTATGGTTCTCTTACCTCTATTACACTCCTATGTAGTACTTTTATTCTAGGAACTACTTCTTCCATAGGTATGTATGGAATATGTTCATATACCCACTCTTATGTATCTTAAGCATCAACTTCATCGAATTCAATCTTTCTTGTATTATACTTTTTGAGGATGTGATCCCTCTCAAGAAAGGAAGAATTTCTAAATACAATCACTTTCTTGTATGAGGGGTTGTATAGGTAGTATCCCTTTTTTCCTTAGGATACCCTATAAAGATACAACTCATACCACAAGATTCTAGTTTTTTCCCCGAGAAGTCCTTAATAAATTCCTCACAACCCCATACACATGTATGCAAAAAAATGGGTTTCTTTCCATTCCATAACTCAAAGGGAATTCTATTTTCCACTTTAGTTGGTACTCGGTTTAATTTGTATTCTGCAGTTTGTAATTCATATCCCCAAAAGGATAATTTAGGGTCTACATGACTCATAATCAAACTTAATATGTCTAAAAAGTTACAGTTCTTCCTTTCACTAACACCATTCCATTAAGGTGTATAAGGTAGAGTGAGTTGAGATAGAATCCCAAAATCCCATAGAAAGTCGATGAACTCTTGGTTAAGATATTCACCACCTCAATCTGATCTAAGCCTCTTTATCTTATTAGCAAACTAATTCTTTACTTCATTCATGAATTCCTTTAATTTCTCAAAGGACTCGGACTTATACCTCACCAAGTAGATATATCCATATATACTCAATTCATCAGTAAAAGTAGTGAATTAAGAACATTCACCTCTAGATTCTATTAGAAATGGTCTATACACATTAGTGTGTACCAATCCTAGAAGTTATATAGACCTTCCACCCTATCCACTGAATGGTGGTTTGTTCATTTTTTCTTGTAAACAATCATGACATTTATCAAGTGGTTTTAGCTCAAAAGAGTCTAAATAACCATCTTGACAGAGATTTGTCAAATGTTTCTTATTTACATGACCAAGATAGTGATTCCACAGCTGGGTGTTATATGAGTCATGTGAACATGATTTTTTATCAATTTCCAACACCTAGTTTTTATAATTTTATACATAAAGACCATTATTTAAATGCACCATCCAATAACATATGTTTTCCTTATAAAAGAAACAACTTTTATTTAAAAATTTGAAAATAAAACCATTTATATCTAAACATGACATGGAAATTATGTTCTTGGTAACTGTAGGTGCATAATAAAAATCTCTTAAAACCAAAATCATTCTCATGTGCAATGAAAGGTGGTATTCACTAATGGCTAGAGAATCCATCCTCACACCATTGGTAACTCGCAGATCCACCTCTCCTTTGAAAATCTTATGTAATCTACTTGGTTATTACATGTGGATATAGATATGAGAACCATAAGTTGTATCTAATACCCAATGTGTATAAATGGAAATATTTCACTCAATAATGAATGCACCTTTAGCTTACCCTTGCTTCTGGGTGAAGTTCCTCTTCCAGTGTCTTGGCTTTCCACATGCAAAACACACTACCTCCTTTTCCTTACCCTACCTCTGGATCTTCTTATTCTTAGTAGGATGGTACTAGGGATCTTTAGAATATTTATAAGTCTTTACCCCCTTTACCTTGTAATTAATTTTCTTATTCACCATAATGACCACAGGTTTATTACTCCCCATGTCTTTATCCACTTGGAAAATTAAATTAATAAGTTTTGAAATACTCTTCTCATTATTTCTCATATAGTAGTTGACAATAAAACTGGAGAAGTTATTAGGAAGTGATGAAATTATGAGATCTATATGCAACTCATATAGGGATTTAATCCCTAAAATTTCCAGGAATTCAATATAGCTGATAATCTTGACTACATGAGGCCCACCTAGAACATAATATCTAATCTTAGTTGTGAACAAATCATTGGAGATCTCATACCTCTCTTGTCTCACCTTCTCTTGATAGAGATCCTGAAGGTGAGACATCATGCTATAGGCATCTATATCCTCATTTTGATTCAAAATATCATTGGAAATGGGTGATAGAATGAAGCACTAAACATTTATACCATCATTAATATGTTTCTCATAGAGGGATAGTTCTTCATCAATTGCCTCATTTCCAAGCACAACCGGTAAAGGTTCTTCCATCACATACAATTTCCTTTCATGGAGAAGGATGAATTGTAGTCACCTTTACCACTCTTGGAAATTTTTTTCTGGTGAGAAGGTTTTCTTTATCAAGTATGGGTCTTAATGATTTGTTTTATGACATTTTATTATTGTTTCTACAAAATAAGATAAGCATAATTTTAGTTCTTTATCTGATAAAATTTATACAAATAAATAAATACTATATTTATTAGTCTTCCACTATTTTATCAAAACCCAATAGCCCTCATAATTGGCTTCAAAATATCTTGTTTCTTGGATATTCTAGTGGAAAGGGCCCATAATCCCCTTCTCATTACCCCAAATTTGGTTGGTTAAGAAACTTGAATGGTTTTAGGTAGGAATTCAAAATTCTAACTGTATTAACTCACATTTCCTTGATTTTCTAAGTGGACTCCCCAATCTTGAAATCATTAATTTATAATTACTCAACCTTTGCCTCTCAGTTGCACCAAGTCTTTCTTTGGCAGTTAACCCTTGATGTGAACCAAGTTAAGTCAACCCAAAATATCATGTTATAATTCCCTGATAATTGAAAACACCCCAACTTTGGATGGTCAAGCACTTTGAATCTTGGTTTGATTATAACCAAAGTAATGGAAGGCTATACCAACTTAATATTTTATTGAGGGGTTTTATCCTTTTTATGCATAAATTTCCAATATTTATCTTTATCACGTGCCTGTTAATGTTAAGTGGGATTACTTAAGTGATTAACCATGTCTTAGATAATATTTACGCATAAGATAGTTTATTTTAGTTCTATATTGCATGCTTGTTAATTCATTAATTATGTGATCATGACAATACATCCATATGAAAATAACCATGAAACTAAAAGAAATAAAATAAAGGGTATGATCATGAGCTTATACTAATGTTTAGTTTATCTAGCGATTGATAAAATAACTATTAACCTATGGTAGAACCACCTTGAACCAATTAAGGTTTGTGTTTTATATCTTTCCACCTATCCACCTTTGTATCTCCTTATATTGGTTTTGCCTTGGATCTATACTTGAACTTCCTCCCCTAGCTTGGGAGCTCCATCCATTATATATGAATTTTACTCACACGCAGGTGAGGGGAAAAGGGATTTACATAAAATAAATCATGGGAACACAAGCCCTACATAATAATGAGGAGAGAAGGCACGCAGGGAAAAATTTTAATTTAATAATAAATTAAATGAAACCAATTGCATACAAAAGGTATGGTCTATCTCATGATCCTCCACATGCATGCAATGAATTATACATTTAATAAAACTATCATTTAATTCTTAATCATTCTTATTTAAGATAAATCATACTCGAATTGATTAATTATTATCTTTAACAAATTAATCATTTTAACTTAATTATTATCTGAATTTCTTTGAGATTCACATCCATAATAATTTTAAACAAATTAAATAAATTCATTTAAAATTAACTATGTACATAACCTGTACCTTGGAGGTAACATGGTGAATACCCATCTGATTCTACCTAACATGTATTATACTCGTATATAGTTTTACTCTTTTGAAATATGGCATACATGTTATCACGTACTTTCACAAAGTGTACTTCACAGATGATTACACGAATTACATGATTTTTCAGTCACATGTTATGCTCAAATTCACGTAGAGTAACAACTTGTAATACAACTCATACATGATATGCAGATCTAAATATTACGTAGATATTAGTTAAACATTTAAATATTTATGTATATTAAAATCTATCCCATGGCGTGTCCTATATTTATGACCACGCGTAAGTACATGTCCCAAGGTTTACATTGTAAAATAAATAAATTTTGAATCTATATAATTTGGTAAAATTACACGATGTGTAGATATGATCTACATGGCATGTACACCCTTCACCATTTATCTAAGGTACATGCTTAGAAACTCATAATGTAAAACAAACCTTAGAAAAGTTGGAGTATGCAGTGTTTTCAATGGGCCACACTCTGTGTTGACTATATGTTACATGGTCACCAGTCAGGTAGTCCATGTATAGAATACACAACTCGTCTCTAACCCAAAGGGACTAAACACTGTGTATATGGGCTACATGGCATGTACTCCGGCTGACCGTGTGCTAGTCTTTCCCAATCAACATGCAGTGTAAGAATTAACTACACCACGTGTCATCAATTCACACAGTTTGAGTAATTTATGAATTAACTCCTGGTGCATTGACCACAAGTACACGGTGTGTAATTTTTATTACATGGCGTGTACTCTTATGTTATCCAACTAGAATCCTTTTCACCTCCAGATGAGTTCCTTGATTTTATTTTAATCATAAAATTAAACATCCCAATTAGATCTATGAGAAACAAAGGAGGAAGAATAGATCTCACAATTCATATTAAAAGAACGATCAAACTTGAATTGAAAAACTAAATTACAAATGTGTAAATCACCAATGATTTTAAAATAATTATAAACAATTATGTGTCCACTCTGATACCACTTGTAGGTTCCGGGAATAGTGGAAGCGTTCGATGGGTGGCACCCAACATTGTTTTCTTTCATGATCGATGATCAATCAAAGATCTATATGATGTTTAGTCACTGTGATCAATGAAATTGAATCAAATATAGACAACATTAATAATGCTAGAACCAATATAGAGGAGACCAATACATATTTTTTATTAAAAATTAAATTAGATAAAGAATTGCCTCTAAGGAATTATTTCTTCATTGATGAATCTAACAACACATATGTGGTTCACCACTGTTGCATTGTAGAAACCAAGTGTAGATTTCATCTAGTGGTTATCCACACGTGTTCTAGGAATATCCAAATGTCATCGAAGGAGTCTTCGGGTGCTATCACGGAAGATCATTATGTTTGCATCATTTGCCTCGATTGCCTCAAGAATCACTTCCAAAGAATTCTCCTTGATCTGATGGAGGAGGATTACTCACCGTTCTTAGGAGTGTTCTTAGAGAAGGGATCTCTCTAGACTTGATAGGATCCTCCAAGATTCGTTGTACACAATAAACAGAAAAGAATTGCCCTTTTGAGAAAATAATATAATTGGGTATTTATATTGCTAGGTTTAAAATAAAATAATTACACAAGTGCCCTTATTTATTAATTTAATCCTAGAAAAAACCCCATGTCAAATAATATTATTATTATTATTTCTTGACATGCGCTAAACTTACAAATTATAATTAAATATTATTTAATTAAATACTATTCAATATTTATTATTTCTCACCGTACCATTAAACTCGATCCTCTATTCCTCCACAATATTTATCTAGCCTTGAATAATTTCTATTTATTTATTAAATAAATAAATATTATATTCACTAAATAAAAAATAAATATTTATTAAATATTCCACTCACAATATATTCTCTCGAATAACTAGTGAAGGAATAAATGTGATCAAGTATACATGAATAATTATTAAACCAAATACGGGAATAATATTTATTAAACCTAATAAATAATAAATAATAATATATTATTTAACTAAGATTCTGGATACACTTACTGTGTGACCCTCTAGGCATCTTTCTTAATAGCATTAGGCGAAGTAGCCTAAAGTCCAAAGTTAGTGTCCAGCAACACGCCAAGGCACCCATAAAGAAAGTTGTTAATTTCACAATGACATTTCACCTTATATGAATTATGACCTTGTGATATAATCCCTTTATCACAATATCTCTAATCGAGAAGGTTGCATAACAATGCCATCAACCTATGCGCTCGATATCACTTTCTTTGACTTTCCAAAAATAGAACTTACCTATTGAACACCATGGACATGGATTTGTTTAGGCTATATAATTTCCATAAAAGGTCATAAGATATTAAGTTTCATTAAATAATAGAAAGGATAAATCTTTTCTCACATTATTTATTAATTCAATATTACTCGTGACACACCCAATGTATCCTACCTCATTGCGAACATCTATCATTACAGTTTTTATCAATACATCTAAGTGTGCGACTCATAATACTCATTAATAATAATCTTAAAGTCTAAAAACCAATACACACGTATGTAGATAATAAAATTCAATCCCACATATAAATGTGGGTTGCCTACTTGTGGGTCTCATTCTCATGTTATTCATATTGGATGTGACCAAGGGTGTACACCATGAGAAGGTGCCTCAAAGTCCTATAAGTATTCACCCCTGATAACCTATATAATTTATTTCCCTAAAATGATATCATTCGGATATAGAACATATATTCAAGAATAGTGTAATAGCACTTCTGGTTTCTCATCATAGTAGGGAACTGTTATGACCTTTTAGTGTGATAGCTACTCTTAGGACATTATCACATATAATGTCACGTAGAAGAATAATCATGATGTGATGAATAGTTTATTAATTTTCAAAACAATGAATACATATTTATCATAAAGTACAAATAATTTGGTTTGAGGAAACCAACTCTAACATGTACATCATTATTCCTAACCTTTATAGGTGGTAATGAAAAAATGAACAACATCGGTTCATGTGGGGGTAGTCCATCATACACATGAATGATGATTTTATAACCCATTTGATGGAAGTGGGTGTGGTTTTAGGTATTACCCTTAACATAAAAACATATAAGTATATTTAGTATACTATGGTTATTATATAAAAATTATATAATAATAATTAAAGGATGTAGAGAAGGAAATAAAATAAAATTTCTTTTAGAAAAACATTACCACTTCTTCAAGTATCCTCCTTAGGTTTGTACTAATGTATTCCTAAGTTGGATTTATTACCAAGATAATTCTTATAGGAATAAGTTAGGGAAGTTTTAGAGTGATTTGGTCTGGGTTTGGATGAACCAAAGTGGTTTTAAATGTTTAAATAGAGGACGAGAAGGGGTGGCCTTTTATAAGTGGGGGAGAGAGAAAATTTGGTATTTTGAAAAGAAAGTTAGGTGAACCCGCATTTCTACCTAACAAGAAACTTTAATAATACAAAAAAGTAGATATTATAGGTTTAATGGTAGAAATATTGTCATATTATGGTTTTTGGACAAGTGTTGGGTCATTCTTACACATTATACTCTAAGTTTAACCACTAAGTTAACTCATTTTTACCTTAATCACTTTAATTAATTTTAACTACATTCACTAATCATTTTGATAAAAATTTAAGTTGACCTTATTATAAATTATAAATTATTCTAATTAAAAAATATTTAATATTTTTTCAAAATTAAATTCAAATAATTGGTAAAAAATAATTTAAAATTAATCTCGTAGATGGGATGAGAAAATGAGTTTTTAAAGAGAAATTGTTCAAAAGTTTACTAAACTTTATATATATGTGCAATAAGAAATTGATTCCAATGAACTAAATTTTATTAATGGATTTAAAATTCAAATAATTTAACTTTAAAAAAAATTCAAAGTATAATTTAACATTATAAATTATTTAGATGAAAAGTCAGTTTTCAATTAAAATTCGGTATTTTTCACTATTCATCAAAAAATGAAACTTCTTAGAAAAATACCAAAAATTAACCCTATGGTAATTTTGGAATTATAATTTTAAAAATGAAGTTATTTTTTCAAATTAAATTTATATAAGTGTCAAAATTTATTTTTAAAATAAGTGCACCATTAAAAGGTATCAAAACTGCCTTTTGAAAAATACATATTTTTATACATAAAATTGGATTTGTTCTTATCTTATGCCTATCAAATATATTGAATGAATTTAAAAACACTTATTGAATATATAATATATATAATATATAAAATTAATTAATATCATCCACTAATAGTAATTAATTTAATTTATTAAGATAAAACATCTTTGGTGTAAAAAAATATAAAAACATTTCCTTTATATTCAATTAGATTTTATATCAATTTATAATTAATTAGTAACTAATGAATTCAACCACATATTTTTATAATTTATTTAATACTATTTATAATATCTAATTTAATATCTAAGAGATAATTTTTATTTTAAATAATAATATTAATAGAATATTATTGTTCCGTAAAACTCGATCTTGCGTTTAATGCAAGCTATCGAAGAAACTCATTATTGTGTGAAAAGTAAGATAAATTAGTATTACATACATTTAAAGCTATATAATAAATTTAATTTATTTAAAATATTAAATATATCATAAATTCTTGGGATGTTATATTCTTTTCCACGCTTGGTGTTGCGTGTAACGCAAGCTAAACTTTGTGTTCTGTATAAAGCAGCCTAAACTTTGTGCTGAATGTAATGCATGATAAAATCAATTTTTCATGTAATATAATCTATTTAAGATATTTAATTTATTTAACAATAAATATATTTTAATGTCTTGGGGTGTTATATTGTATTCTACGCTTGGTGTTGTGTTTCATACATGCTATCAAATACAATGTCCTTATTTTAGAATTTCAGGATTTTATACTGAAAGTCAAATATCAATATTTAAATAAAAAAAATGACCATATACCCCACCCCACTAATTAAAATAGTGGTTGAGCAAACCACTGAATTTTTGCTGGACATCCATTAAACTTTTAATGCTCTATCAGAGTCTTGGTGTCTATATTTAGAGATTTGATGGTATTCTAGATGCAAAGAAAACCACTATTTAGCCCATTGTAGTCTTGGTGCTTCTTATCGGAGTTCTAGTGATCCCCCTATTGTGAACACCAAGTTCAAACAAGTATAAAACTACAAAATTACTCTTTTTTCCTTCTATAACTTAAAAATTCAATCAAAACACATTTAAATCATTTCAAAAAGTTCAAAAATAAATTCAAAATTATTTTGTGAATTCAAGATTCTTATAAGATCTATAAGACTTTTTTGAGAAGTAAATATTTTTTATATGTCCTTTTTGATAAATGGGTAATTTTGATAAGTAATAAAGATTTATTTGGACTCTTGGTGAGAGGATAATAATATGATATGTGTTTAGAAATGGTGGTTAATACTCAATAGTTTGGGTTGTGTTGATATAAATGAGATATGATTAAGTGGGCTTATAGATATATTATCTTTATTTATTTATGTGATGACAGGTGTGGTGTTTTGTTACTTGTTACATGACCTTCATATGATATTCATATATCGTTAATGTATGGCTGAATAATTTATCCATCCACTCTCCCTTATGATGATTAGACGATGATGATGATGAGATTTTGATGATGATATGATGATGATGAGATTATATAATGGTTAGTTAGAGAGAAAGAGTTAATTTGTTTTTTTTTTTGTTTTTGAAAACAAATCTGTTGATGAATGATTTATGGAATCCCTTTTTAATAGTTTTTTTATGTGTTATATTATATATTTATCATAAGATTTCTAAATTATGATTGATATGAAATATAAGATAAATTTAGTGGTATGTTTATCTTTTTTATTTATACCATTTATGGATGCATTAGTATGTTTTATTCACATATGAATATAAGATTTTATGGGGGGACCTACTTTGTATATTTTTATATTTAGCCTTAATATATATGTTTTTGAAAATTTATAGGATTTGAGGTTTCAGAAAACACTAAAACATGGGTATATTAGTTGGTGTTGTAGTTTTGCATTTATGCTAAAGATTATGGTTTGTAATTGTTAGTCATGATAAGGATCACACATTGATGGTATATTAACAATAAAATTTCTAAAAATTGATTTTCCTCGTCTTATTTAATCAACCATTATGTGGAAATATAATGATCATATGGTCCTCTATTTTTGTATTTTGAGTATGAGCGCGGTGCATGATATAGTCATTATCAGTATACCCTTCTCTTTCTAATAAAACTTATATCCTTAAATCTCATGTATGTTCATTCTCTCATACATAGGTCTAATAAATGATAATCAATTTAAGATGAAATGAAATCAACTGACACACAAAAAATACTTTTTGACTTTATTTTAATTATTAATTCAATGAAATTAGAAAATTAAAGATGTAAAGGACAAAAAAATTATGGAAATTTGTCTTGAAAACACCAAACTCGGTAGAAAAAACACCAAACCCAAGAAAAACGTGACTTTGGGTGGGTGTAGATCATGACAGCAGTTATTAACTAGTACCCTACTCTCTTAACACACAACTCTAATCTTACACCAAACAAAATAATTTTATAGAAAAAACACAGTAGTAAAGTGATTGTAGAATAGGAAATCCTTCTTACATAAAGGTGATGTGGAGGCTTACTTTTATAGATTGACGATACAAAATACACATAGGAGTATTCCGATGTGGGACTCAGAAATACCCAGAATAATAAAAATATGGTTTAACACTCCCCCTCATGCTGGACATGCCCATCTTGGACAATGATTCTCACAAAAAAGAAAGATGAAATCATACAAGACCAGACACACTCCCCCTCAAGTTGGGCCGCAGATGCTGTGGATTCCCAGCTTGGAATTGAGCGAGGCAAGGTGAGCCCCTGGGAGGCATTTGGTGAAGATGTCAGCAAGCTAGTCTACTATCGGGATATGGATAAAGAGGACTTGATCATGCTTCAGGTAGTGGCGAAGAAAGTGGTAGTCCACCTCAATATGTTTCGTGTGTTCAAGGAAGATGGGATTTGAAGCTATCTTGGTGGCTACCTGATTGTCACACCAGATGTGAGCAGATGTCTATGGAGAAAATCCAAGCTCCTGGAGGAGTTTTCGAAGCCAAATGATCTTTGTTGTGATGGTGGCCATGGCACGGTATTCAGATTCCGCACTGAAGCAAGAGATGACCTTCTGTTTATTATTGCGCCAGGAGATGAGGTTGCATGCCAAGAAGATAGAAAACCCAGAATTAGATCTCTGAGTAGCAAGGAAACCAGCATAATCATCATCAAAAAAGGCCTCAATATGCATATGATCATGCTGGGAGTAGCAAAGACCACGGGCAGGGTCTCGCTTGATGTATTTGGCAATGCAGAGGACAGCATCCCAATGAGAGGTGGTTGGATTCTCCATAAATTGGTTCACTTTGACAACAACACAGATGATGTTGGGGCGAGTCATGGTGAGATAATTGAGTTTGTCCACCAGTCGATGGTACCGCTCTGGGTGTGAATATGGTTCTGAGGAGGCATAAAGTGACCATTCCCTAGGCTCTAGAGGAGTGTCTATAGCAGTGGCTTGTGTCAGCCTAGCATCCTGCAGAATATCCAATGCATATTTCCATTGGAAGAGAGAAATGGTGTCCGGAGAATAGGATACCTCGATGCCTAGGAAGTATGTGAGAGGACCGAGATCCTTAGTATGGAAGTGCTGATGAAGATGCCCCTTGAGGTGGGTGATACTAGCAGAGTCGCTGCCGGTGATGATGATATCATCCACATAAACAACCAACAGGATGGAACCAGCGGGGGTTGTACTGTAGAACACGGTGTGGTCCTTCATGTTGTGAGAGAGCCCAACGTCAGTGACGATAGTGTTGAAGGGGCCGAACCAAGAATGAGGAGACTGCTTGAGGCCATAAAGAGAGCGGCGGAGTTGACAGACTTGAGACTCGGTGCTAGAGGCACAAAATCCGGGGGGGGCTGTTGTATATAAACTTATTCCTCAAGAAGACCATGGAGGAAGGCATTCTTGACATCCAGCTGATGAAGAGGACAATGATGATGAGCTTCCAGAGAGATGAATAACCGAACAGAGGCCATTTTGGAAACTGGAGAGAAGGTATCAAAATAGTCAATACCATAAGTCTGTGTGAATCCCTATGCCATAGGGCGGGCATTGAGTCGATGAAGAGTGCCATCGGGATTTAGCCTGATGATGTAAATCCATTTGCTTCCAACTGCCTGTTTGCCTGCTGGAAGAGGGAAAATATCCCAATTATGGTTTTTTTCCAGAGCCTGCAACTCATCCCGCATTGTTACTAGCCATCCCTGGTGAGATTTGGCATCACCAACTATGCGAGGAATAGATACTATCTCCAAAAAATAATCATCATCACTCCACCAATCACCATCATGTCAAACCAAACCATCATGCCACTGAAAAAATAATCAAATCTATGTTCACTCTGACTGTGCAGTTTCAATCTTTAGAATCAAAATGAATCCACCTCGCATGTCGATATTAAACCCAAAATTAATGCAGAATTCAAAGTAGAAGAGAAGGAAAAGTAATCAACACGATGAAGGATATGAGACCTACACTGGTGGTGTTGGCGCACAAGTCCTATGCAGAAGAGGTTGGGCTAGCTGCTTCTATATAGGTAGAGGTGATGGAAGCATGTCATGCTACTCCGGTGTGTTTTTTTAGGAGGACGAAGGATATAATAGCCATACAGGGATGGTCTTGGAAGGTAGGAGGAGGCATGTGCTTGGTCTGGTGCAGTTGTTGCATGTATACTACTGAAGGTGGAGGTCGTCATGGGGGTGGCGGGGAGGGGGCGGTGGGCAGGGGCGATGGGGGGCAGTGGGCGTAACAAGGAGAGGGGTGGTGGGCAGAGGGTGGAAGGGGAGGGGATGGTGGGGATAAGGGGGGTTGGGGAGCCGAGCGGTTAGGAAGGAAATAAGGGGTGCTCCTGGAGGCTTTCCACTAGGGTTTCGCACCCCCTTGTGTGAAGATGATTTCTTTGGCTCCCTGCATACAATATTTATATAACAAAAGAAATTGTTAAAAAATAATGATGATGATGATTTTGATCATGATAGAATACTAAATATAGAGATAGATGCAATAATTAGATAATATTATATATATATATATATATATACATATGATTAAATATACTAATAATAATACATAAAGTATAAATATAATTAGACAAAATTATAATTATACAAATAATAGTATAGTAAAAATACTACTAAAAAATATTAATATAATTTAATAATAATAATAACTAATAATTAAAATATAATTAATACTACTATAATTAATACTACTACTATTAAATACTAATATAATAAAGAAAACAAACTAATAAAATTAATACTATTCTAATTAATATTACAAATATATAAAATAATAAAATAAAATAAAATAAAAATTAATATAAATACTAAAAATATTAATAAAATAATAATAAACTTATGTTGGTGAAACTAATAATAATAATATATTGTTAAACATGATATATAAAATTAATATAACTAATAAAAATAATAAATTTCTAATATTAGTATATGAATTAACTAAAAATTATCAAAATATCTAAAATACAACAAAACTACAAAAATAAACTAAAAATGATAAAAGCAGTTATAAAAAAATTAAAACTAAATTAAAAAATTTTAAAAATATAAGAAAAATCCATGTACATCAAATCCCCCACACTTAAACTTTTTCACTCTAGAGAAAAACATTCATTAACAATGCGCAACTGGACTCGTAGACAAGTCCAAGCATCAAAATTAGAAGTTCAAAAACTTTCAATCCCATTTACCCACAAAAATATCATCCTTTATTTAAAATTCCAATTTTCAAAAACAAATTACCTTCCACTTGTAGTCTTTCCCAAACAAGTACCTACACTCGTGCATCATGTGACCTATTTCGCTATCACTCTCATCGCTCAAACAATTTGACAAATTTATTCTCAATTCTCATACATAATCATGATTACCATAGGTTTTCCATCAATTTCACATATCCACTAATGGAAATAAAAAATAAAGAACCAATATTTAGGACTTCACATTTAGTTCAAATGTATCTGAGATAGTGGGATGGTGGGTCATAAAAAAATTGTGATATTTTTTGGAAAAAAGGAGGGTTGAATCTTAAAATATATGCATGATAAATGTCAATCCAAATGTATCCCTTGAACTCTTTCCCACCCCCTCACCCCCCACTTAAAATGTTGTTTTTCCCCAAGTATATGATAATCCAATGTTTCACTCTTTTTTTGTCTTTTCTTTTTTATCTTCTCTTTTTTAAGACACAGCTCACTCAAATGAGATGGGCTAGAAAAAGTGGTGAGTATCAACTACAAAACCCCATGAAATAAATGTTATATAAAATCCTAAATAAAGGTACACAAGTAGCATATATATTGTATCATCTCAGTAAAAGTAGGTCAAATAGAAAACTCTCTAGCTCCAAGATTAATGAGTTGTCACTTTCATAGGTATCCTCAAAATCAAGGGTTGCCACATAATGACCAAAAAAGTACTCATTATTGGAAAGAAAAAAGAATATACATTCCCATATCAAAATAAATGCAATGAATTTAGATACTATGAAATATAACACATATGATCATGTCAGGATAATGTTAATCCATGTGCATCAAATGACTATTGCCCCTCAAACAACCGTCTCTAATACTTTAATTGAAATTTATCATGAAAATAGTCAAGAAATGGGTAGGGAAGGATATTGGTTATGGGATCATCCTAAAAGGATTATTCATGGATTCTAAGGGCTATACAGTGGAGAAAATATATGGGTGGATCGGTGGGTCAAAGGGACTAAAGAATCAAATAGATTCCTCAATCATTTTAGTGAAACTTTCAAAATTCCTATCACTTTGATGGAAAAACATGGAAAATTCTTGAAGATATAACATGTTAAAATTCCTTAAAGAAAAAGAGAAACATGAGATAATGTAAAAATGGTCATGAATCCTCATGGGTATGGAAATAATATGTTATACAGTACATATGAGTATGAGTGCAAATAGGTGTCTAAAAAATATACAATTTTCCAAAAAAACATTTTCAAAGCATGGAATAATATCAGCAATCATCTAAGTAACGAGATCATGGATCAAAGCATGCCAAATAGGAATCATGTGCTCAAAATTTTTACAGATACAATTTGTACATTCCTGATTGTGTTACTGCAAGAATGTAGATATTTTCAGGTGGTTTCAATATTGACAAGAATGGTTTTGTTTTTTTCAATTTTTTTGTTAGTTTGCATGGTTTTCTTAGAAGCATGAAATAAAAGAAAATAAAACACCTCCATGTGTAAGTACATATAGAAGTTGGAAGGTCACTGGTATCCGATGAAACTCCAAAAATGATGCACCTGTAAAATCTATACATAGGAAAATACATACCTTCATCATATCAAAGAAGTCACACCATAATCAAAAGTATGTGGATGATAAAAATATGTATGATGAATTCAGCTCCACTGTAGTTCCAAGAGAAAAAATATTGTGGTAAATCCATTCCATTTTATTACTTAAAAACTAAATTAAATAAAACTAAATACAGTGAAAATAAAACAAACAAATGATGGTTTTCCTCCCATTGAGTGCTACGTTTACTTTGTCTTTAGCCAAATGTTGAAATAATGAACATTAATCCATCCCATTGGATGATATAGAATTTTATTTTGAACCTAATTAATTTATTTTTGTGATATTAATTTATTTTTAATTTTTATATATGAAATAATGAACATTAATGCTTATACAATGTTGATACAGTACTTGTGTAAGTAGAAGAAAAATTAATAATATGTTTTTAATTAAAACTATAAGTACCATGAAATGAACCAAAACATGACTAAATATTTTTATATAAGAAATTATTTACCATTATCTTAATTTCATTCAAATTTAGTACATTTTGGACCCACATGAATCACTTTAATCCCTTTATAATATTTTATTTAAATGGTAGTCAAGTTGTTCACACTATAGTTTTAAATTTGTATAATATTTTAATATATGGTTTTCCAGAAATGTTTTTTAAACATAAATATTTTTTTTAAAGATAATAAAATTATATTTTTCATAGAATTTTATTTATAATTTTTTATGGAATAAATCATTACCTTAATGGCTTGTACAATGATTATGTAATATTTATTTAATTAATGAATAAATCAAATTAATGATATTAAAAACAATAAAATAAATATAATTTGAGATTTTTAAGTTAATTAATAATTTATCTATATTAATATTATATTTATAATATATAATAATAAAATTATTTGAATTTGAAACTTTGTTTTGATGTTTTAAAGTCATAGTTATGAATAGTGTTTAATTTGACAAAAATTATTTTTCATGAATAAAATATTTTATTAAATTATTTAAAAAACACAAAAAACTTTAAAAATTACAAAAATGATAATATTATTTTGAAAATGTGATCTCCTATGATTTTTAAGCCTTTTTTAATTCTTTAAATCTATATTAGATTTATTATATTTTAATATTTTAAGTAATTTTTAAATAACCCCTCACCTCAATTATAAAAGGAGACTCATCCCTTCACAAAATTCCTTCATCTTAAGCCATATTTCTCAGCTATACTTTTCCAAATTCCATCCTCAATATCCCTTTCCATAGTCTAGTGCTTCTGGTCTCACAAAAATACCACTTCCAAGAGCCTAAGGAGGTTATCAAGGAGAAATATTTAAGAGATAAATTCCTTATTCTTCTCTTTTAAATTCATTATCACTTCTACCTAATCCTTACCTCCTATAAAATGTTTCATGATAAATCCAATATAATATATAAACTTGAATTTTGTTTTTTTATGGTATATTCATCATAAAATATCTCATTTTATTCTTTTATTCTTAAATAACAAAATTATCATCTATGGTGTGTCAATTCACCACCTTTGTGGATAATGGGATTTTGTTTCCCTTTACCGCAATCATGGAAAGGTAAAATTCACTTATAATTGTTTAAAATAACCTATATATATATTCTCACTTATGGAGTATTATTTTTATTTGACAAGGAAGACCATAATAAACCAACCTTGGAAACCATGAAAAGAACACACCTAAAACAATTGAAATAAAAAAATATTATTAATAAATGGGTGTAAATGTTATAATAATATCATAAAAGGTATTACAAACATGATTATAGTTTTTTAATAAATTAATAACACTCTTCAAACCATTGTGTAGGAGGTTTGAATACTTTTTAAGGAAGTTAAATCAGAGGTAAGGGACTTTCCTTTTAAAATAATTTTAAATGTCACTTTTACAAAATTCAAAAATATTGTTTTTTTTATATCATGAGAAGTTTTTCCCACATTCATGACACTTTATTACTATAATTTTTCCTTTATATGTTTTTATAGTTACTTTTGAATAATATGATCTCATTATTATGTGTGTGGTTTTTATATTTTAAAAGTGATTTTATGATAAAATGGTATTTTGATATCTGAATGTGTTTTTATCATGGGTTTAAATGAGTTATCAAGGGTTTTATTCATGATATGTACCTTGTAAATTGTTTACTATGGGTTGAACTCATTATAGCTCAAGATATGATAGATTATGCCCTATTAAATCTCAAGATATGACGGGTGAGACCCATTATAGCTCTCCAACTCATTTGGTACTCCGGAGATGGAATTCAATAAAAAGGTTATTCCATTTGTATGGGTGAATATAAGAGTGGTACAATAAATATTTCCCATGTAAACTGTATAATTTTTCTATGCATGCTAATTAATTTTCATGAAAAGGGTTTTTAATGGGTTTTCATGTTTTCATTGGACTAACGATTTTCTTTCTTTATGTTCCTTACTAAGATTTTTTGTGTTCATCCCACGTTTTAAAATGTTTTTTATTGGGTATAAGGATGGGTAATATAAATATAGAATTCAATTTGAATATTATTAATATTTTTCAAAGACATCATGTTTTATTTTAAAAAGTTTCATATTGAAAAAAAGGGATATTTTTTTAGTAGTATCCTCTTTGTATGATTATTTTATTTTATGTATGTCTTATGACATAATTATCTAAAACTATAAACCTAAAAATATTATCAATGTGAAATAAAGTAAATTATTGACTAAAACTCAAGATTATGTAATGTTTTAAGGCTGGGTCCTTATAGTTGGTATCAAAGGATACTTTGGATAAATTTAGGGGTTAGGATGATACTAATAAAATACCATAAATATTTTTTTTAATTTATGGTTAATTTTAAATGATATAACATTTAAAGATTACCATGTTTCTTTGTCTAAGATATTTCTATTCAAAATGGTTTTCCAAAGAATAAATAGGGAAGCTGAAGTAGAAAGGCACTAACAGAATGATGACCTTCTAAATTTTCAGCTTGGAATGGTGGGAATTGGAATCGGGTAGTTTTTCAAAGTAATAGATCAGTTGAATCAGGTGGTAAATGGTGGTGGTATCCATGATATAGAGTAATATAATCTACCATAAAGGAACATGTATTTTGTGGAGATTTTTATGAGGAAACATCCCTCATCATTCAGTGGATCATCTGACCCGGTGGTAGCTGAAGGATGGATCAATGCTCTGGAAAAGATATTTGATGTCATGGGATATTCAGAACATAAAAAGGTAACCATTTTCATTTATCATTTTGAAGGTGAAGCTGATCGATGGTGGTATTTGGTTAAGAATACCAAATAGAAAGAAGATCTTGATTCCATGTAATGGGAAACATTCAAGGATCTTTTCCTTGGGAAATTTTCACTAAGGTTGTTTGACTCCGAATAGAAAAACATTTTTTGGAATTGAGTCAAAAAGATTAATATTCCATAGCTACATATGAAACAGACTTCACAAGATTTTCCAGGTATGTGCTGGATTTTTTTCAGGTCATTGATAGAAAAATTAATCGGTATTAATCAGGATTGAAACAAAGTTTATGAATATATTTTCCCGCATGAGAATGTAAAATCTATGATAAAGTTTTTCATTGTGCTGAAAAGGTTGAAATTGAGTTTACTAGCACATATGTGCCTTGTGATGAAAAAAATAACAAGCAATCGGGTTGGTAGGCTTTAGGGAAGAATTCATTAAAGAAATTTGGAGGTAAGAAAATCAAATTCCCTTCAAGTGAAAAGTGAGGTAAAAAGATTCCTAGAAAATGTATTGTAAGTTTTGGGAAGTGATACCAATGTGTAAAGTTTGGAAACATGGATCTTGAGTGCAAGGAAAATGATAAGAATAATAATGAGAAGTTGTTGGTAAGATGTGTTAATTATAAGGAGTTGAGTCATTTTGTTAATATGTATCCAAAGCTATTCACTTAGGCAGGAAATCAATATGATTAGAAATAGAAGGGTGTGAAAAATCCTTTGAAACTACCTCAGTAAATGTTGATCCATCAAACTAAGTGGTAGTAGTTACATTGATTGTTTTTTTAGAATATACCAATGTGTTGTTTTATTTGGGGTCTACACATTCATTCATTTTTGATAAATTTTCTGGTAAATTTGAAATTCCACATTAATAAATGAATCTTGAACTTATGGTGAAAACACCTGGAGAAAATATTAAGGAAAAAATAAATTATAATAATATTCAATCCATTGTCTATGGAAGTAATTTTCCTGCAAACATTTTTGTTTTTCCTTTAGTATAGTTTAATGTTATCATGGGTATGGATTAGCTTTTTGTTTACCATTATAAGATTTATTGTAGATCTAAAGAAGTTGTTTTTTAGAAATATTTTTAGTTTGTATACAAGAATGAACCTATACCATTGATAACATATCAAGAAGATGAGAAACTGTTAAAATATTTAAATGAAAGTTATCTTGAACATATTGTTGAAAATAAAGGAACAGTTCAGATTAATGATGCTCCAGTAGTGAATAAGTATCTTGATGTTTTTTCTAATGATTTTTCTGGTGTTATTCCTAATTGAAAGGTTTAATTTGCTATGGACTTAGTTTTTTATGTTAATCCAATTTCAAAAACCCCTTACTGAATGTCTCAAGTAGAACTTCTAGAATTGAAAAAGCAGTTGTAGGAATTATTTGATAAAGGTTTCATCTGACCTAAGACTTTACAATGGGGTGCTCCTGTCAATTTTGTTAAAAATAAAGATGGTTCAATAAGACTTTTCATTGATTATAGAGCCTTGAATAACATCACTATTAAGACCAATGATTATTTTTCTCATGTTTATGATTTTTTATCAGCTCCAGGGAGTACAATGTTTTTTTAAGGTTGACTTGAGGTTGGGTTACCATCAGTTGAAAGTGAAGGAAGTATACATTCTAAAGACTGTGTTTATTATGAGACATGGTCATTATGAATTTGTAGTTATGTTGTTTGTATTATCTAATACACCAATTATATTCATGGATGTTATGAATTGAATATTTCATGAGTTCTTAAATAAGTTTTTGGTTGTGTTTATTGATGAAATTTTGGTATATTCTAAAAGTAAAGAGGATCATGAAAGACATTTAAGGGTTGTTTTGAAAACTTTAAAATAAAATAAACTGTATGGTAAATTTAGAAAGGGTGAATTTTAGTTGCAACAATTTTCATTCCTTGATCACATTTTTTTTAAAGATGGCATAATTGTTGATCCTGCTAAAATGAAAGTTGTTGAAGAATTTTCAAGACCCGTAAATATAACTAAGATTTATAGTTTTCTTGGTTTGGTAGGGTATTACCAAAGTTTTGTTTATTACTTTGCATGATTATCTAGCACACTGACTAAGTTAAGTCAAAAAGGAGTTAAGTTCATCTAGATGAAGGAATGTGATTATTGTTTTCATGAATTGAAAATATGATTGGTGAATGCTCTAGTTTTGGCCTTGCCCTTGAGAAATGGTGATTTTTTTCATCTACAATGATTCTTCATGGAAGGGACATGGTTGTGTTCTAATGTAGAATGATCAGGTAATTGTTTATGATTCAAGACAACTAAAACCTCATGTGGGAATTTACCCTACACATGATTTGGAATTAAATATTTTTTTTTCATTAAAAATTTGGAGGCATTATTTGTATGGAATAAAGTGTGAAATATATAAAAATCATAAAATTTTGAAGTATATATTCACTTAGAAAGAATTGAATATGATACAGAGAAGATGGATGGAACTAATCAAGGATTATGATTGCAAGATTCATTACAATCCTAGAAAATCAAATAAAGTGGTTGGTGATTTGAGTTAGAAAAATAATGATACATTAACTATGTTATGTTTGGAACATGACCCCTTGGTTAATGATTTGTTAAATTTTGGCTTGGAAGTTGTTGGTATAGGAAATTCCTTAGTTTTTTTCATGTGTCAATGCAGTAATCTCTATCAAACAGAATTAATCAAACACAAAAGGAAGACTGTGAGTAACAAAAAAATGTAGAATTGGTTAAAAAGGGTAAGTTGACTGAATGTAACATTGATAAGATTTTTTTTTTTTTTTTTTGAGATTTGGGAAGATATGATGTGTGTATTATAATTCATATTTGAAGAAAGAATTGTTATGTGAAGCTCATAATTCTCCTTTTTCAGTTCATCATGGTAGCACTAAGATGTACAGAGACCTTCAGAAGTATTATTGGCAGGATGGAATGAAAAGAGTGATTTCTGATTTTATCATGAAATGCTTGACATGTCAATAGGTTAAAGCTAAGTGGAAACTACCAAAGGGTATGCTTTAGCCTTTTCCAGTGCCAGAGTGTAAGTGAAAAAAATATATCCATGGATTTCATGGTGGGGATACCAAAGACATCTTGAGGTAACAATGCAATATGGGTTATTGTTGATCGATTAACTAAATCTGCTCATTTTCTTCCTATTCGAGACACCCTATCTCTATATAAACTTCCTCGGTTTTATCTAAATGATATGTTCAGATTACATGGAGTTCCTCTCTCCATTTTATCTGATCGTAATCCCATGTTTTCTTCTAAATTTTAGAAAGACCTTCAGAACTCATTGGGTACTGAATTAAATTTCATCAAAGCCTTTCATCCACAATTTGATGGATAGTAAAAGTGAACAATTTAGACATTGTAGGATATGTTTCAATCATGTTCAGTGTATTACTAGGGAATTTGGGATCAGAATCTTTCATTAGTTGAGTTTTCTTATAATAACAGTTTCCATTCTAGTATACAAATGGCACCTTTTGAGGCGTTATATGGAAAGTGGTGTCGAACTTCATCATTTTGGGATGAAGTCAGGGAAAAGAAGTTGATGGGACCAGAATTAGTGGAGAAAGTGGCTAAAAAAGTAAAGATTATCCAACAACATATGAGGATATCTCAGATAAGGTATAAAATTTATGTAGATAATAGGAGGAAAGACATTTCATTCAAGGTAGGTTATCATGTTTTCCTTAAAACCTATCCATGTAAAAGAGTTATGTATTTTCGTAAGAAAGGAAATTTAAGTCCACAGTTCGTTGGACCTTAAGAAATCCTGGAGAAAGTTAGACCAGTTTCCTATCGAGTAGCCTTGCCTCTGAGTTTATCTCAGGTACATGATGTTTGTTATATTTTGATGTTAAGAAAATATGTGCCAGATTCGTCTCACGTTTTGAGCCTAAAAGTAATTCATCTATAAGAGAACATTTCTTATGAATAGAAACATGTTTAGATTCTTGATCATAGAGATCAAGTATTTTAGAACAAGATAATTCACCAGGTTAAGGTTTTGTATAGAAACCACATGGTTGAAGAAGCAATATGGGAATCTAAAATGTTATGTGGGAGTGGTATCCTCATTTTTTTAATAAGTGAATAAAATTGCAAGGATGAAATTTCAAAAAGAGGGGAGAATATAACAACCCAAGTACAAATAGAATAATTTTTGTTTATATTTATTAGTATTCTTAAATTAAATAGTTATATTTATTATGTTAAGTAATTCTTAAAATAAATAATTTATTATATGGTTATTTATTTAAAACATTACTTTTTCAATTAAAAAATTTTAATTTGAAAAAACAAATCTCATTTTTAAATTCATAATATCAAAATTATCTTAGTATAAATTTTTGAGAATTTTTTGAAAAAGTTGAGTTTTTGGAGAATAGTAAAAAATACAGTTTTTTTATAAAATACGCTATTTTTTGTGACAGCATCAAGACATAATTATGATATAAAATTTATTAAAATTATAGACTAAATAAATAATGATATTATAAAAAAATTATATATAAATAATTTAAAAATTATAAATTATAAATTATTTCATGATAAGTATAAAAAATATTGTTAATGTGGACACAGTGCCTGCGCAGCATTTTCAATGTCAAATTTTGTTTGATAAAGATAATAATTGAGTACTAAAAATAATTTTCACAACTTGTTTATTAATTATTATGTATAATTTATGTTTTGGGATGATAGTTTTGAATTTTATAGTTATATAACATTAATATTATCCAAATGTCTGTGCAATGCTTGCACAGGGCAAGAAAATACAAAATAAAAAATTTAATAAGTTGTCTTGACATGTATATGAGGAAATATACATAATGAAGGGATATAGAATTTTATTTTTAACCTAATTAATTTTATTTTGTGATAGTAATTTATTTTTATTTTTAATATATGAAATTATTAACATTAATGTTTATACAACGTTGATGCAGTGTTTATGGAAGCATAAGAAAAATAAATAAAATGTTCTTAATTAAAAGTGGTGGTGAAGGAAAAGAGGCAGATGCGAAAAAGGTGAGGAGACCTACACCAGTGGTGTTGGAGCATAAGTCCTATGTAGAAGAGGTTAGGCTGGCAGCTTTTGTACAGGGAGGGACGATCGAGGCATGTCACGCTGCTCCGGTGTGTTGTTGAGGGAGGTCGGAGGAGATGACGGCCATGTATGGATGGTCTTGGCGGGCAAGAGGAGTCCCATGCCAGGTCTGGTGTGGTTGTTTCGTGTCTATTGCTTAAGGCGGAGGCCGATAGGGGGGATGGGAGAAGGGGGCAGTGGGCGGCAGAGAGAGTGGGGGGGGAATGAAAGTAGGGGTGCTCCTGGAGACTTGCCTCTATGTTTTCACACCCCCCCCACATACAATATATATATATAGAAAAATAATTATTAAAAAATAATAATAATAATAATAATAATAATAATAATAGAATACTGAATATAGATATATGTGTAATTATTAGATAATATTAGATATATATATATATATATATACATATGATTAAATATACAAATAATAATACATAAAATATAAATATAATTAGAAAAAAATATAATATAGTAAAAATACTACTAAAAAGGTTAATATAATTTAATAATAATAAAAACGAATAATTAAAATATAATTAATTCTACTATAATTAATACTACTACTATTAAATACTAATATAATAAAAAAATAACTAATATAATTAATACTATTTTAATTAATATTAAAAATATATAAGAGAAAAATAAAATAAAATAATATTAATATTAATACTAATAAATATTAATAAACTAATAATAAACTAATGTTGGTGAAACTAATAATAATAAAAATATATTGTTAAATATAATATATAAAATTAATATAACTAATAAAAATTCTAAATTACAAATATTAGTATATAAATTAATTAAAAATTATCAAAATATCTAAAATACTACAAAACTAAAAAAACCAAAAACTGCTAAAAATGGTTAGAAAAATAATTAAAACTAAATTAGAAAATTATAAAAATACAATCTAAATCTATATACATCAATGATTTCATAGAGGTTCTTAATATCAAAGACACGTGTAAGAGATATTAGGTGAGTGCACATTGTTTGCATCATTTTAAAAAGTGGATATGATTTGAAGAATAGAGAGTTTTGGAATTTATGTTTTAATTCAAAAATAAAAGAAAGAGAACTTGTGGAGTTTGGAAATGATAAGAAATGAGTAGTTTGGATTGGGGGTTATGAGGATGAATTTTTCTAAATTCTTTTATGGGAATTGAACAAAAAATAGGCTAGGGAGCGCATGGATGAAGGCACCCACGAGCACGGTGGATGGATAGTGCTTGCGGGACACATAAGGGACAAACATGTGTGCTTGCCCATGGGTGTGTGTGATGGTGTGTCTGGGTGCTGACGCCAGTGTCAACTCAAGGTGTCAGCGAAACACTTTGGTTTATTAAGAGACACCAGACAATTCGCAAGACCGATGTGGGATCGGGTGCTGCATGTACTATAGCTCCGCTTAATGAGTTGTGTTTAAAACAGGGACCGCCTGATGGGATTTGTCCAAGCCATCCATTCGAGCTAGCAATGTTTCCTTCAACCTTGAGGCTCGCCTGATTTTTTCGCATTCACTGGAGTTTATTGTCGAGCCATTGTGATTGAATCGAGCTTTCCATATCCATGGAGATG
This sequence comes from Viscum album, assembly GCA_963277665.1. Classification (NCBI taxonomy): domain Eukaryota; kingdom Viridiplantae; phylum Streptophyta; class Magnoliopsida; order Santalales; family Viscaceae; genus Viscum; species Viscum album. Next base: position 1,802,407,953 of record OY728129.1, on the reverse strand, counting down.
ATCAAATGAAATCATGAGATTCTCTAGATTTAAAAACTGAAGTCAGTGACACGTTCTATTATGAAAAACAGTGAGGAACTCGAAGCTTGCAACTATTATAAGGATTACAGTGCGTGGAGTGTTTACATTGCATGAAAATGATGGATGAATGAAGTTCTAACCAACTGAGATGAAGGAAGTTGATGTGATTTCATGCATTATGAAGACATAATTTTGAAAAATAAGATATTTTTGTAAAGATAGTGATTTCCCAAAAACCAAATAGTGCGAGATGAGGTGGTGTGTGCATTAAAAAGAGAAACTACTGGAACTTGGTGTTTTCCCAATGGTACTATAGCAACAGTTTTGAGGAAACTGTTACTATAGTGTAAAAGAAGAAACATTTTCCAATGGTTTGTTCAAACCGTTGGCAATGTGTATATATTCCTAATATTTTCCAACAGTTTTCTAAAACTGTTGGGAAAAAACTATTTTCTATAAGGTATACCAACGGTTTTGATAAACCCTTGGTAAAGAGAATCTTTCCCAATGGTTTTTAAAAACCATTGGGAAAGTTTTCCCCCAAATAACCAATTCCCCAGCTCCCAGTTGGCCCGATTGCAGACCTAATCCAGACCTCTTCCTGAAGTCTTCTCGGCCACAAAACACCTTCCAACCGAAGATCCTTCTTTAATAAAATAAATATTTATTTCTACACTTCAAATTAGTAAGTGTTACCTTAGTTTTAGTGTTCTTCATATTTTTATTTTATGTTTGATGTTTTAATTTTGGCTAAATTAGAGTTATTGTTGTTGGAGTACCTAACCCTTTATTGGTTTTATGTTTTTTTTTTGTTCTACACTTCATACATCGTAAATGTTCTGTTTAGTGGGGTTTGTTTAGTGCAGGGGGTAAAGGGTTTGTTTTATATATTTTTTAGTGGGGTAAAGGGTTTGTTTTATGTTTGTTTTATGTTTTTTGTTTAGTGGGGTTTTATGTATTATGTTTAGTGGGGTTTTATATTTTTTGTTTAGTGAAATGGATAATGCATGATAGTTTTGCCTTCTTAATGAATAAAATGATTTTAAATAAAAAATACCCTAAGGGGGGCTGCAGGAGGGGTAGGGGTTATCCAGGTGTGGGGGGGTGTCCAGGTGGGGGGTAGGTTGTCTAGGGGGTAGGGGCTGTAGGGGGGTAGGGGGACTATAGGGTGTGGGGGAGGGGGTATGGTCTTCCCCAAGGAGGGGTGTGGGCTGTCCAGGGGGGTCAGGGTGGGGTGTCCGTGTGGGGGAGGGATGTGGGGTGTCTAGGGAGGGGGTGGGTTGTCTAGGTGGGGGGGTTGTCTAGGTGCGGGGATGTCCAGGTGGGGTGGTGGTTGTCCAGGTGGGGGGATGTCCAGGTGGGGGTGGGGGTGGGGTGGGTTTTCCAGGTGGGGGGGCTGTCCAGGTGGGGGGGCTGTCCAGGTGGGGGCTGTAGGGGAGGGGGGTGGGTTGTCCAGGGAGGGGGTGGGCTGTCCTGGGGGGGCTATCCAGGTGGGGGAGGGGGTATGGGCTGTCCAAGTAGGGGGTTGTCTAGTGGGGGGCATAGTTTGTCTAGGTGGGGGGGCTTTCCAGGGGGATGTCAGGGGCGGTAGGGGGTGTGGGATGTCCAGGGAGGGGGTGGGTTGTCCAGGGGTGGTGGTGGGTGGGCTATCCAGGTGGAGGAGGGGGGTGTGGG